>CP136060.1:611499536-617310112 GCA_032464435.1 Aegilops umbellulata | reverse complement strand
CAAGAGGAAGGAGAAGAGGAAGGAGAAGACGAAGAAGTAGAAGACGAAGAAGAAGAAGAAGAAGACGAGAAGAAGAAGAAGAAGAATTCAAACCCAGCTACAAAACACTTGCTAAAAGAGAATGTGTCACTTCGCGCTCTGATTGTGAATTCAAACCCAGCTACAAAACACTTGCTAAAATTGCAATTGAACAATAGAAAGCTATGGAACATACTCAAAAACTGTTAGACAAAAGCGATGACCTGTTGGACGCTGAAATGACCCGTTCTCAGTCCTTAATTGAAGACATAAAAAATCTTCATGTTAAGTACAAAGAACTTGAAAGTCGTCATGGAACGCTCTCAACCATTCATGAAAAGCTCTCCTATGATTATCTTCAAAGGAAGCAAGAGCTTGAGAAACTGAGAGCGGCTCATGAAGATCTTCGAAAAGAGAATGTGTCACTTCGCGCTCAACAGATCACTTCCGCTCAGGAAGGATTTGAACCACGATGCCTAAAATGCCTTGAGCGTGATAATGCTACTTTTGTTGCTGAATGTTCTACTTCTGCTACTGTTGCAATATCTTCAACTTCTGATGTGGTAACTAACCCCTCTGCTGAGGATACCACTACTATTGCTGATGAAAATGCTAGGCTGTGCGATGTCCTCAAAAAGCAGATTCTGAACTGAAACCCTAGGAAAGAGGGTGTTGGGTTCGAGAGGAAAATGAATGTTGATGGCTCCTACTAGAAGCCTGAGCAGTACCCCAAAACCACATGGGTTGTGAAGGGACCTGCAGTGGATCCATCCACCTTATCTGGCTTCACTTGTGCTAACCATATTATCATTGATGAATCCTTTCATGCAAACTATAAACTGTTTAAGAATTAGAATGGTGAAGTGTTTGCCAGGTATATTGGTACTAACTGCAGGACTGGGCAACCTGTGAAGAAGATCTGGGTTCCCAAAAGTTGTCTTGAGAACCTTCCTGTGAATGTCATCGTGACACCGCCTGGGAAGAAGACGAAACCCAGAACAAAGGCTTCATACAGACAGAGGAGTCACCTGAGTCACCCTAACGCCAATTTTTTGCAGGTAAACCATACTTAGACTCATGAATATGAGTGAGTTTCTTCAAACCGCTATGTTCATAAAACTAAGAACTATTCTGCTTATTCATATGAGTACTATTCACCCCCTGTAGGGCTATTTGCTAGGGCTTCAAAGCAGAAGTTCTCAGATGCTGCACTTAGACTCATTGCTTCTAAGCCATCCCTGAAAATGTGGGTGGTTAAGAAGAATTAACTTTCTTTTGCAGGGAAAGGTCTCCAGCTGGAAATCAAAGGCGTCTGATGCTATTGCTGGGGACCTAAAACATCTTGTAGGGCGCAAGATCAAATGCCCAAATGGTCTTACTATGTATTTTGTCCCTGAATCGCTTGCCAATCATCCTATCAGTCCTAATCTTGATCTAAGCTTTGATAATCCTCTTGCCCGTCAAATGTTTATGCTTCACAATACTCTTGGTGAAGCCTATCCCCCTAACTGTATTGTAGGGTATAACACCTCATGCTTCAGAATGAATTATGGATAGCGGATTAGGCTATGTGATACGAGATCGTGGGACTATAGAAGATTGAAATTGTAATTTCATCAAAAGTATTACCCTATGCATCTTGTTCATCGTGATCGCAATTATATATATAATTTCTGGCCTCGCGATGGAGAAAGCATTGCTCAAGCTTGGGGGAGGCTTAAATCAATGTTATATTCATGCCCCAATCATGATCTCCCGAGAGAAATAATTATGCAAAGTTTTTATGCTCGGCTTTCTGAAAATAATCGCACCATGCTCGATACTTCTTGTGCTGGCTCTTTTATGATGAAGACTATTGAATTCAGATGGAATTTATTGGATAGAGTTAAACACAACTCTGAAGATTGGGACCTCGACGAAAGTAAGGAGTCAGGTATGACACCTAAGTTTGATTGTGTTAAATCTTTTATGGATACCGATATTTTCCGTAAGTTTAGCACTAAATATAGACTTGACTCTGAGATAGTAGCTTCTTTCTGTGAATCTTTTGGTACTTATGTTGATCTCCCTAAGGAGAAGTGGTTTAAATATCATCCTCTTATAGAAGTAAAAGTAGTTGAACCTATTAAAGTTGAAGAAAAGACTGTCACTTATAATGATCCTATAGTTCCTACTTCTTATGTTGAGAAACCACCTTTCCCTGTTAGAGTAAAGGATCATGCTGAAGCAACAACTGTTGTTCGTAAAAGCAATATTAGAACTTATGTATCCCCTGAGCAAGTTAAAGTAGAGCCTAATATTGATATTATTAAAGATCTCTTGTCTGATAATATTGATGGGTGTCGGGGAAACTGATCCATGAACACCTATGGGGCCGACGGACCGAGCCCCTTTCGGTTCGGCGGGGGGCGGAGGTCGCGCGAAGAGCAGATCGAGGCGGAGCACACGAGCAGTTTACCCAGCTTCAGGCCGCACGGATGCGTAAAACCCTACTGCTGCTTTGTGGTTTGTATTGAATTCTTGCTCGGGAGCGCTGAGTGCTACAGTACACACCAGCAGCTAACGAGACCGAGCGTGAGTGTTCTTGTGCCTCCAACCTCCCTCTACGTTGCGCATGGGCCTCCTTTTATATGCTCAAGGGGTCACCAACAGGTGGCAACGTAGACAAGGGTAAAAATGGAAAAGGTGTTGCGGTTGGTACAACTACTTGTACAGTGCATCATACCTAACCCTGACGGCAGGGGACAAAGGCATTAAATGCCTGTCTGCATCACCCAAATAGTGCAGAAAGGGACCGTCAGGGACGCCACCGCTTGCCACGATGGCAGTCTTGTCATCGCCGCTTGCCACCGCGCACCCCTGGCTGCACAACCTCATGCCACGTGCGCCTGGAAAGGTCCCAGAGCGACACGTTGGTGGACGTGCTGGAGCGCGGGTACAGAGTGGTAGCTTGTCGCGTCCGGAAGCTTGTCGCTCACCGGGCCTTGCCGGGACGCGTGGCGCGTCGCGGCAAGTTCCTTGAAATGCCTTGGTTGGCCTTCCCGGCAAGCTCCTCTTGCTGGGGCCTTGGTTGGCCTTCCCGGCAAGCTCCTCTTGCCGGGGCCTTGTCTCCTTGGCTTGAATACTTTGTTCTTGAATGGCTCCAAAGGAACCACGGAGGACCTTGGCGGTCACCCGGCAAGCCTTGCCGCGGGACGCTACGACTGCCCGTGCACAAGTTCGGGATACTAGGGTACCCCTACTCTAGTACACCGACAGGAGCCCCCGGGTCTGGGCCACACACGATGCCGAGCGCTGTTGGGCCAGGCCCAAAACAGGGCACGGGCACGCGCGGCCCGGGTTACGCCGTATCTCACTCCGTATCCACCGCGCCCTCCCCGAACGGCACGCGTCGAATGCGGCGTCGTGGGGGAGATCGTGGGTGGTTTCTTTAATCGGAAAGGCGAAACGTCCGCCCCCTCCCTCTTTATAAGCAGGGGAAACAGGGGCAATTCGCCCATTCCGCCGGTTGCTACTCCAATCTCAAAAACCTCCGCTGCTCCCCCTTCTTCCCAAAGCTGAAAGAGAGTAGCGCTCCGCCCCCCATCGCCACCAGCACCATCAACACCGTCGATCTCCCCCACCACCTCCGCCATGGCTCCGAAAGGAGACAAGGGGAAGGTCGTGAAGTCGGCCGAGGTGCAGCGGCTCGCGGCGCTGCGAAAGGAGCGGGCAATCTTTCCCCCCAAGCTCGCCGCGGAGGAGCTGAGGGAGTACTACTACCTCTTCTGGTCGACGGAGACGCGAGCGCATCCGCGCACGAAGGTACTCCCGGCCATCGCTTGGGAACGGGCTCCAAATGGATATCCCTTCTTCGCGTTGTTCTTCTACTGCGGGCTCTGCCCGCCTTTCTCTAAATTTTTCTGTGACATTATGAACACCTACGGGTTCCGCCTCCTTGACTTCACCCCCAATGCCGTTCTGACCATGGCAGTTTTCGCACATCTCTGCGAAAACTTTGTCGGAGTCCATCCAAATGTAGCTCTTTTTTGCCACTTCTTTATGCCTCGAGTTGAGAAAGGAGAACCTTTATCCGGCGGAATCGCCTGGATCTCGAGGGCTGGCAAGAAGGAAGCTTATCTGGAGCGAGAGCTCCGCAGTAAGTGGGAGGAATGGAGGGCAGACTGGTGCTGGATTGTTGAGGAGGACCCGCAGCCGTTTACCGCCCGGTGCCAAGCCCCAGTGGTGCGCGGCAACGATTGGAGCAGTGTGGCCCCGGATGACGATAGGCTGACGATTGCCATCACCCGGATCCGACGCCTCAGGCTTGCCGGGCTCACTGTAGGCGCCGTTGGCGCAGATTTTCTTCGCCGCCGCATCGCCCCTCTGCAGGAGAGGAGGAGACCCGCCTGGGAGTTCAATAACGCGATGGACATCATGAGGCTGCGCCCGGGCCTCAACTTCAATCTCACTGTTTTGGAACTTAACGCGATGCTCCAGGAGCTGTTCAAGTGCGACCCTGATCATCCCAAAGTGTTCAGGTTGCCGCAGGGTGTCGTTCCGCTGTGCAACAACTCCTCGCTCGACCGCATCCGTGCAATGATGTCGTTGTGCGATTCACATGGAATTGTCCCAACTTGGCAAGAGCCCGCCGACGACGCCGTGCAGGAGTTCTTTGACGGCTTGGTAGAAGTGCCGGTCCGTGCCGATGAACAGAGAAGCCTCACTCGCGACACCACCGATGAGGAGATGGAGCGCATCGCCACTAGGCTGGAAGAGGCGGCGGCAGCCGCTGCCGCGGGCGAGTTTGGATTCACCGTGGAGGAGGCAGAGGCAGCAGAGGCGGCAAGCCTTGCCGAGCGAGAGGGGATTGCCGGCGAGGGAGAGCTTGCCAGGCCTGATGTCGAGTCGAGCGAGCCCGCCGAGGATACGGGCGGCTCGTTGGAGATCAACTCCTCTTCCTCCTCACCTTCAAACAGCCCGCCGCAAGCAGAGCCCCCAGCTCCACCAAGAAGGCGTCTCCAAAGGCCGGGGACGTAGCGGAGCGGCAGACGAGTCAACAGTCGCCGCGCCGCACGACACGCTCCACCGCGGCAAGCACTGGAGCGGGGTCTTCCCGGACCACCGCTTCTGCTCCTGCTACTTCTCACGCCGCGGCGGCTGTCGGAGCGGAGCCGTCTCAGACCACCGCCACTGCCCCCGCCAAGCGGCCAAGGGAACCTACTCCTTCGCCTCGTCGCGCCGGAGGTGAGCCGGGCTTCGACTTCTCCGCGCTCAGCTCCGACGAGGAAGAAGAAGAGTAAGATTCTTTGTTGTACTTGTAGTTCTTCAATTCTTGCTGTTTTGTCTTGTATCTGATTTGCTTTACTCCGAACTCATTCCTTTTCAGGACTCTGGCCCAGAGAGCGGCGAAGAGAGCCAAGGTCCCGGTGATTTTCATCGAGGACGAACCCACCGCGACAGCAGGGGGTGCGTCCGAAACCACATTGCCGGACCCGGCAACTATTCCCCAAAGCAGCCCCCAGCGCAGCCCCCAGCGTAAGTATATGGTTTACTTCCCGCTGTTAGGCGCGCATGCGTGCTCTTTCTTTGCTGACATCTGACATTGGTTTGTGTAGGAGCAGAACAACCTCACCAGGAGCGCCCGGAGACCGCCCCTGATATGCCATCTGCTTCGACTATGCCGCCAAGGGAGAGTTCCCCGGCAATGGAGCGTTCTCCGGCAAGGGAGAAGTCTCCGGCAAGGGAGAGTTCTCCGGCAAGGGACAGCACCAGAGGCCTCCCGGCGACGGAGACCATAACTGCAGAACCCGGAACAGGTAATCCTCTCGCTTGAAAATTTCCCTTGGGTTCTTCTTCTTTTGATCTTCTTTTTGGATATTTTCTTGACTTTTCTCCCCTTTCCGGCCTTCAGACCCATCTGCCACGGATCCAATGGAGACTGAGGTCACCGGCGAGGAGAACGTGCGCGGCAACAACGACGACGCCGCTGCCACCGAAGAAGCAGCCGGCGCTGACGATCCCGCCGGCGAAGAGGCCGCCAAAGCTGCCGCCGCAAAAGCTGGGGAGGGGTCCGGCGATCGCACTGACGACAATGAGGCCGCAGGAGCGCCAGGCGCTACGCCGACCACCGATCCCTCCGCCGCTGCTGCAGCGTCAGGCTCCGAAGAGCCCCAGCCAGGCGCATACTTGAAGGCCGGCGATGGCGTCTTCATCAAGCTCCCCTGGGAGTGAAGCTCCAGGGCGCCGGTCGAAGGAGAAATCTTGGAGGGAGAGGTGCTCGCCTTGGCTGGGCTGACGCTGGTTGATGCGCCGAGCAGCAGCGGCGGCGAGCCTGAGGAGGAGCGGCTGCTGCAGAAGCTGGTGTCGCTCTACCGCGCTCGGCAGGACAAGGTGGAATCCCGAGAAGCGCTTGTCGCAAAGGCGGGAGCGGACATCGAGAAGCGCGCGGAGGAGCTCCGGGGTCTCAACCAGGAAGCTCTCCGGTCCCTGGCAGAGGAGCGGGAGCAACTCACCGAGGAGCAGAAAGCCTTCCTCCTCGAGAAGGCTGAAGTTGAAGAGCAACAGCGGCTTGCCGCCGAGAAGCTGTCTGCGCGGGAAGGCGAGTTGGCGCAGTGGAAGGTCAACCTTGACAGCCACGAGGAGGAGCTTGCTGCGCGCGAGCAAACATTTGGCGGGGCCCTCAAGCAAGCAGAAGATGCTCCCGCAGCAGCCGAGGCCGCCAAGAAGGAGCTGGAGACGAAGGTGGCACAGCTGGAGGCCGATCTCAGGGCGAGCGGTGAAGAGCTTGCCGCGCTCAAGCGTGAGCGCGAGAAGGACGCCTACACCTTTGGCGAGCTGCAGGGTCGTCTTGCCGAGAAGGGCATGGAGCTTAGCGCCGCCAAGGACTCCAACGCAGATCTCGAGTTGAAGCTGACTACTTTGACTAAGACTCTGAACGGCGCCAGGGAGCAGGAGGTGGCCTTGAAGGAGAAGATCAAGGCCGACGAGGCGCTGCTGGCGAGTGCTGTTGCCGCCCAGAACACTTTCAAGGAGAATGTGGAGCACTAGACAGAGGGTCTCGTGGATGTTGCCGCAGCCATCGACAGGGAGCTGACGTAGTTGGGGATGGAGGATCTCGGGTATCCCTCCGACGAGAACCTCCAACCCAGCGCCAAGATCTCCTTGTTCTTCAAAGGCGTGGCGACGGCCCTCCAGCGACTCCGGGAGCGGATCCCAAAGCAGCTGGCCGACGGGTCGCGCAAGATCTGCGTGGGAGCTCTTCAAAAGGTGTTGGTGAAGGTGGCCTTCCGCAACCCGGGCCTCAACCTCACCAACGTCCTCAAGTCCTTGCCGCCAGATGCTGATCTGGAAGAGCTCAAGACCCTTGTCGCACCCATTGTGGACAAGGTGAGCGGAATCAAGATGGTTGAGGGCGATCGCGTAGATTAGGCTGCCCGTTTTCTCCTTTTCTTGTCGCTGCTGGTCATGTTATGAGAACAATCTGTTAGAGCTGCGACAAGCTATCTTGTAATATAACTCTATTTTGGGTAGTGATTGCTATGTTATTTCCTTTACTTGATTCCTTCCTATGTATATTTTTGCCCTACGCTTTTAGGGAACTTGCCGGCGCAGGCACCTTAGCCGCGAGCGCTGAGTGCGGGACATCAGTAGCCTGCTGGCGGTGCCGCTACCGACAAGAAACCTTGTCGCAACTAGTTGCAGCTCACTTAAGTTGTTGAGCGGACTCGAAACAAAGTAAGGGCGCAACTAGCTACGAGTTGGTTCCTCCGCGCACAGGTTTCCCATACAAAGCACGGTCGTTCGAGGAAGATAACTTAAAAATTTTAAAAAAATCTGATTGCTCAAACTTTGGCAACTTATCTTTTCTGTCGTTTGCTTCCCGGTAAGGAGAAACTTTCTTGAACGACGCCTGGTCCACACCATTATCTTCTCCTTTCCCCCCGGCAAACTTGTGGGCGAGGGAACCTTCCTTTCCTTGAGAAAAGAAAGAAGAAAAAATAAAGATATGGAGCCTTACGGCTCGTTATTGCTTACCGGGGGTAGGCGCTGCACAAAGTGTCAGGTAACACATGCAAAAAACAGAAAGCATGAAATTGACAAGATGTGCGGAGCACACGAGCTTTATTTATGCACGGGGTCTGCGCCCGGCTTTGTACAAAGGATTACATGCAACAGCGGCAAGACTTGTACAAAAGGTGGTTGCCGGAACAGGTTCCGGCAACCGCGCCTTACGGGTAAAACTTACGAAGATGCTCAATGTTCCAGTAGTTGCTCACCGGAACGCCATCTTCGGTCTCAAGGCGGACAGCGCCAGGCCTAGTGACTCGTTTCACCCGGTAAGGGCCTTCCCACTTCGGCGTCAACTTTTTGGAATTCTTGGCGGACTGAACGAGCCGAAGAACAAGGTCGCCTTCCTCGAGACATCTGGCATTAACTTTGCGGCTATGGTAGCGGCGCAAAGCTTGCTGGTAGCGAGCAGCTCGCACAGCTGCCTGAAGACGGTCTTCCTCAAGGAGCAGCGCGTCATGTTCTCGCAGCTGCTCTTGCTCAAGCTCATCATAAGCGAGCACTCGAGGTGACCCGTATACGAGTTCCGTGGGGAGAACTGCCTCTGCTCCATAGACTAGAGCGAAAGGTGTCTGGCCAGTGGCTCGATTTGGCGTCGTCCTGATCGACCAAAGAACCACCGGCAGCTCCTCAATCCAGTTCTTTCCGCACTTGTGCAGCCTGTCGAAAGTCCTGGTCTTGAGCCCGCGCAGCACTTCAGCATTTGCCCTCTTCGCTTGACCGTTGCTTCTCGGGTGAGCAACAGAAGCGAAGCAGACCTTGGCGCCAAGATCTTGGACGTACTGCATGAAGGTGCGGCTCGTGAATTGCGTGCCGTTGTCGGTGATGATCCTGTTAGGGATCCCGAAGCGGCAAACAATCGACCTGAAGAACTTGACTGCTGACTGTGTTGTCACCTTCCTCACTGCTTCCACTTCCGGCCACTTTGTGAACTTGTCGATTGCAACGTACAAGTACTCAAAGCCCCCGACAGCTCGGGGAAAGGGGCCGAGGATGTCGAGCCCCCAGACCGAAAATGGCCAGGATAAAGGGATCGTCTGGAGAGCTTGAGCTGGCTGGTGTATCTGCTTGGAATGGAACTGGCACGCTTCACACTTGGTTACTTGTGCAGTTGCATCCTGGAGGGCTGTCGGCCAAAAGAAACCTTGCCGGAATGCTTTGCCGGCAAGTGCTCTTGCGCCAATGTGGTGACCACATATGCCTCCATGTATCTCTGCCAACAGCTTTTGTCCGTCTTCCCGGTGAATACACTTCAATTTCACACCGTTGAGTCTTCTTCTGTATAGTGTGTTGTCGACAAACTGGTACATACTTGACTGTCGGGCTACTCTTTCCGCTTCTTCTTGCTCTTCGGGAAGTTCTCCTGTCTGAAGGAAACGGACAATCTGCTATGCCCATGCTGGAGCTTGTGGCTCGACAACAAGGACTAAAGGCACATCTGCTGCTGCGGGAACATCCGCTTCTACGGCGAGAACCTGCGGCTCAGCCGCAGCTTGACATTCCCCGGCAAGCTTGCCGGAGCAAAACTTGTCGGGAGCGTCTGCTTCAACGGAACAAACCCTAGGGCTTGTCGGAGCAGACTGCTCCTCAGCACCCTTGGTGTTGATCTTGGGGACCTTCTTGGCGGCGGCTTCTGGGAGCTCTGCCAGAAAATAGTCACCAGAAATCAACTTCCTCTTCTTGCTCTGTCCGGTTGATGGTGTTACAGACGGTTGAGTCAGCTTGAGCACAAAGATCCCCGGTTCCACAGGTAACTTAAGTGCGGTGCACTTCGACAGGCCATCGGCAATGTCGTTCTCAGCTCTTGGAACATGCTCCATCTGTAGGCCGTCAAAGTGCTCTTCTAGCTTTCTCACTTCATCAACGTATGCTTCCATCAACGGACTCTGGTAATTCTTGTTCACTTGGCGGACGACAATCTGCGAGTCACCCCTGACAATGAGCTTCTTGATCCCAAGGTCTGCTGCGATCCTGAGACCGGCAAGCAAACCTTCATACTCTGCGGTATTGTTCGTTGCTTGCTCCCTGGGAAAGTGCATCTGGACTATGTACTTGAGGTGCTCTCCGGTGGGTGCAACAAGTAGCACGCCCGCACCGGCGCCTTGTAGCGAGAAGGCACCATCAAAGTACATCAGCCACTCTTTACTTGCTTCTTTGACGGGGATGCTCGTTTCTAGAATTTCTTCATCTGGTGTTGGCGTCCACTCTGCTATGAATTCTGCCAATGCTCTGCTTTGGATAGTTGAAGTGCTCTCAAACTTGAGGCCAAAGCTTGACAGTTCCAGTGCCCACTCGACAATCCTGCCTGTTGCTTCTGGATTCTACAGTATCCTCTTCAGCGGAAAGCGAGTGACAACTGTGATCTCATGTGCTTGGAAGTAATGGCGCAGCTTTGTCGAGGCCATGAGAAGGCCGAAAAGCAATTTCTGCACACCAGAGTACCTTGACCTAGCCCCCTGCAAAAGGGAAATGTAAACTGGGCGCTGCACCATTCTCTTTTGTATCTCCTCACGAGCCTGCGCAGATCCATCTTTGTCGGGACCAGAGCTTGTCGGTGAAGCCCCCTGCTTGTCGCTGGATGCATCTGCCGTGGTTGTTGGCTCATCATCTGCCTCCCTCTCCGCTACTAACGCAGCACTAACCACTTGATTGGTTGCCGCTAGATACAGCAGCAACTTCTCTTGTGGCCTAGGTGCGACAAGTGTTGGAGTGGAGGACAGGTATCTCTTCAAGTCCTGCAGCGCAGCCTCCGCTTTTGGAGTCCATTTCATTGGACCTGCCTTTTTCAATATTTTGAAAAACGGCAGGGCGCGCTCAGCAGACCTAGAGATAAACCTGCTGAGAGCAGCCACGCAACCGGCAAGCCTTCGTACATCCTTGACGCGCTTTGGTGCTTCAATCTGCTCAATGGCCTTGATCTTGTCGGGATTGGCTTCAGTTCCCCGCTGAGACACGAAGAACCCGAGAATCTTGCCGGAGGGGACTCCAAACACACACTTCTCGGGGTTCAGCTTGAGGTTGATCTTGCGCAGATTCGCAAAGGTTTCGTCTAAATCTTGAATCAGAGTTGCCTTGTCCTTGCTCTTGACCACTATGTCATCCATGTGGGCTTCCACATTTCTGTGTATTTGTGGCTCAAAAGCTGCATGGACTACTCTTGCAAATGTTGAACCAGCATTCTTTAAACCGAAAGGCATCCGTTTGAAACAGTACGTGCCACATGGAGTAATGAATGCGGTCTTCTCCTCATCCTCTTCTGCCATGAAGATCTGATGGTATCCTGAGTATGCGTCAAGAAATGAAAGCAAGTCACATCCGGTCGTGGAGTCAACAATCTGGTCAATGCGCGGCAAGGGAAATGGGTCTTTGGGACAAGCTTTATTGACATCGGTAAAGTTGATACAAAGCCTCCATTTCCCGTTTGCCTTGCGCATGACTACAGGATTGGCCAACCACGTAGGATGGAGCACTCCTCTGACGAGGCCTGCTGCTTCCAATTTCTTGATTTCTTCTGCGATGAATTCTTGGCGCTCCACTGCTTGTTTCCTGACTTTCTGCTTGACGGGCCGCGCATGAGGACAGACGGCAAGATGGTGCTTGATTACTTTCCTGGGAACACCGGGGATGTCAGACGGTTGCCACGCAAACACGTCGACGTTCGCCCGCAGGAAAGCAACGAGCGCGCTTTCCTATTTAGGGTCGAGAGTGGCACTGATGGTGAAGGTACCACCAGTGCCGTCCTCCTTGGCGGACACCTTCTTGGTCTCTGGCGGAGCTGCCATTGCCTTCTTACACTTGCCGGTGGAGCTTGATGGTGCGTCCTCGACGGTAGCGCAGCACTCCGAAGAGGTGCGCTTGCCGGAGTGAGCATCAGAACTCTTGCCGGACTTGGTTTTCTTCTTCCCCCCGGGAGCTTCAACGGCAGGTGACTTGCGATCTGCCGCGGCTGCCGCTTCCCGGTAGATCTTGTTGGCACAGATAAGAGCATCCTTCTTGTCGCCAAGGACAGAGATGACACTTATCGGGCCTGGCATCTTCAGCATGTTGTATGCGTAGTGAGAGGCTGCCATGAATTTGGCGAGTGCTGGACGGCCGAGTATACCATTGTAAGGCAATGGAAAGTCAGCAACGTCAAAAGTTACCCTCTCAGTCCAGAAGTTCAACTCGCTGCCAAATGTCACCGGCAACGTGATCTTTCCCTTCGGCTTGCTCCTTCCCGGATTGATTCCTTGGAATGTGTCGGTCTCTTCGAGCTCGCTGTCAGGGATCTGGAGTTTCTGGAGTACCGCGGAGGAGATCAGGTTCAAGTCGGCCCCGCCGTCAACTAGCATCTTAGTGACCTTGAGGTTGCGGATAGTTGGTGAAACCAACATCGGCAAGCACCCGACCGCAGTTATGCGATCAGGGTGGTCCTCAATATCAAAGATGATAGGCGTGCTGGACCATTTCAGAGGCTTGCATGACTCGACAGGTGGCTCTGCCGCATTGACTTCCCGCACCCACTGCTTGAGTTGGCGGTGTGAAGTATGCAGAGAAGCACCGCCGTCAACGCACAGGACCTCTGTGGCCTTCTGGAACTCCTGCTCACTGGTCTCATCATCATCCATATCTTCATCGTCGTCGTCATCTTCATCCTTGTCGCGGTCGCGGGGAGGTCTATCTCCTTGCCGCTGCTTGGCCTTGCCGCGGCGTCCTCCCCGGCCGGGACGCTTCTTCCCGGATCCGCCAGCACCTCCTTGGGCATTCTCCTTGTCGTGTCGCTTGTATTCAGCCATTTGTTGCTCGACAAGCTGCTCGACCTTCTTGCAGCTCTGGAGGTCATGGCCCTTGGTGCAGTGGATCTTGCAGTACTGCTTGTTGGTGCCGTCCTGCTTGTCGGCGACCGCCACAGCCTGGCAGTTGGTGCATGCGGCAATCTCCTTGCCGGAGCTACCAGCGTTGGCTTTCTTGGCGCCACCTCCGTTGCCGGACTGCTCCACGACTAGCACATCTTTGCCTTTCTTCTTCCTGTTGTTCCGCCGCCGGTTTTTCTTTGCCGGGGCAGCATCCTCGCTGTCAGATCCTCCTGCTCCTGTGTTCTCTCCGGGGAGTTTCATCCCTTCTTCAGCATGTGCACACTTGTCGGCCAGGGCATATAGCTCACTGACGTCTTTGATCTTGCACATCGCCATCTCCTCCCGCATCCTGCGGTTACGCATGTTCTGATGGAACGCGCTAATGACCGCGGCAGGGTGGACATCTGGGATGTTGTGCTGTACACGGCTGAATCTCTGAATGTACTTGCGCAGGGGCTCTCCTTCCTTCTGGTCGAGCAGATGAAGTTCGTTCTCTTGGCCATGAGGTTTGTGGCCGCCTGTAAAGGCGCTGACAAACTGATGGCATAGGTCTGCCCAGGAGGATATGGAGTTGTCCGGCAAATGCATGAGCCAGGACCTGACGTTGGACTTGAGCACCAGCGGGAAGTAGTTGGCAAGGATCTTGTCGTCCCGCCCCCCAGCAGCTTGCACCGCGATGGTGTAGATGCTGAGGAACTCCGACGGATGCGACTTGCCGTCGTACTTCTCTGGTACGTCTGGCTTGAAATTCTTCGTGCTGGGCCACTGGACTTGCCGCAGCTCACGAGTAAACGCAGGGCAACCTACCATGTACGGCAAGTCGCCTGGTTCCCCTGGCGCATGCATGTCGACAGAGGGCCCAGCGCGCTGGTCTGATTGACGCTGCGCTTCTCTTCGACGCTCAATGCAAGTACGAGCGTCTTCTTGCTGTCGTTCGTGAAGAACTTGGCGCTGATCGCGACGAGCTCGTGGATCTGATGATGCCGTGGAGTCACTATCGTGGTAGACCCAGCGAGTCGGCGATCTTGGCCTTCGAGGCGGAGAGTGCATGGTGGTTGCACCCCCACCGGTCTTGTCGCCATCGGCTCGTGCCTGGCGGTCTTGCCGCGGCTGCGATGTACTCGGCTGCCGTGGAGTGTCACCGTTGGCGAAACCGATGAGACTCTGAATGGTGGCCCTCCATTCGTCGATCTTGTCTGCCGTTGAAGGGTAATCCAGGAGCAGTTGAGCTCGCGCCAAAGCTTCCGCTGGAGTGGTGGGTGGCAGTGGCGAACGGTGTGAGGAGTGGGATATGCTCGGACTTCTAACTATGTTAGAAGGAGCAGCATCCCGTCCAGGCGACCGTGCCTCGCTCGTGCCAGCATGTTGGCGTGCATGCTGGTCTTTAGCACCCCGAGATCCACCAGCTCGATCTTGGTCCAGCATACGTATGGTACCGTGAGTACCATGACGCTGCTGGTCCCGCGCCTCCTGAGATGGGCACGGTGCATGTACGGACGCCGAGGTCTGCGCAGCCTTGTCCTTGGACCTGGCAGCACCGTGAGCTCCCTCGTCGACGCCCGTTCTTTCGCCGGCGTCTACCCCACCACCCGTTTGCTCCGGTGGCAGTGGGTTCGACACCGACGGAGCAGCCACCTCCGAAGCCTTCTTCTTCGGTAGCATGTCGATGAAGAAGATGAAGATCTAGCTCGTGTGAACGCCGGATCAGGTTCACACAACCTCGACGCCCCCTACCTGGCGCGCCAAAGATGTCGGGGAAACTGATCCACGAACACCTATGGGGCCGGCGGACCGAGCCCCTTTCGGTTCGGCGGGGGGCGGAGGTCGCGCGTAGAGCAGATCGAGGCGGAGCACACGAGCAGTTTACCCAGCTTCGGGCCACACGGATGCGTAAAACCCTACTGCTGCTTTGTGGTTTGTATTGAATTCTTGCTCGGGAGCATTGAGTGCTACAGTACACACCAGCAGCTAACGAGACCGAGCGTGAGTGTTCTTGTGCCTCCAACCTCCCTCTACGTTGCGCATGGGCCTCCTTTTATATGCTCAAGGGGTCACCAACAGGTGGCAACGTAGACAAGGGTAAAAATGGAAAAGGTGTTGCGGTTGGTACAGCTACTTGTACAGTGCATCGTACCTAACCCTGACGGCAGGGGACAAAGGCATTAAATGCATGTCTGCGTCGCCCAAATAGTGCAGAAAGGGACCGTCAGGGACGCCACCGCTTGCCATGATGGCAGTCTTGTCATCGCCGCTTGCCACCGCGCACCCCTGGCTGCACAGCCTCATGCCACGTGCGCCTGGAAAGGTCCCAGAGCAACACGTTGGTGGACGTGCTAGAGCGCGGGTACAGAGTGGTAGCTTGTCGCGTCCGGAAGCTTGTCGCTCACCGGGCCTTGCCGGGACGCGTGGCGCGTCGCGGCAAGTTCCTTGAAATGCCTTGGTTGGCCTTCCCGGCAAGCTCCTCTTGCCGGGGCCTTGGTTGGCCTTCCTGGCAAGCTCCTCTTGCCGGGGCCTTGTCTCCTTGGCTTGAATACTTTGTTCTTGAATGGCTCCAAAGGAACCACGGAGGACCTTGGCGGTCACCCAGCAAGCCTTGCCGCGGGACGCTACGACTGCCCGTGCACAAGTTCAGGATACTAGGGTACCCCTACTCTAGTACACCGACAATGGGCATGTTATTCAGTTCAACGCTGAAACTTCTAGAATTGCTAAACCATGTGATAAAGATAAACATAGACATGTGGTAGGCGTGCCTGTTATTTCTGTTAAAATAGGAGATCATTGTTATCATGGCTTATGTGATATGGGTGCTAGTGCTAGTGTTATACCTTATGACTTGTACGAACAAATTAAGAATGAAATTGCACCTGCTGAGATAGAAGATGTTGATGTTACAATTAAACTTGCCAATAGAGATACTATTTCACCAATTGGGATTGTTAGAGATGTTGAAGTCTTGTGTGGGAAAACTAAATATCCTACTGATTTTCTTGTTCTTGGTTCCCCACAAGATAGCTTTTGTCCCATTATATTTGGTAGACCCTTCTTGAACACAGTTAATGTTAGGATAGTCTGCGAAAAGGATGTTGTTACGGTTGGTCTAGGTGATATGTATCATGAGTTTAATTTCTCTAAATTTCGTAGACAACACCATGAAGAGGAATTGCCTAGTAAGGATGAAATAGTTGGTCTTGCTTCGATTGCCATATCCCGCTGATTTTCTTGTTCTTACTTCTCCACAAGATAGCTTTTGTCCCATTATATTTGGTAGACCCTTCTTGAACACTGTTAATGCTAGGATAGATTGTGAAAAGAATGTTGTTACTATTGGCTTGGATGATATGGTTCATGAGTTTAATTTCTCTAAATTTAGTAAACAACATCGTGAGGAAGAATTGCCTAGTAAGGATGAAATTATTGGTCTTGCTTCTATTGCCGTACCTCCTAGTGATCCTTTAGAGCACTATTTACTAGACCATGAAAATGATATGTTCATGAATGAAAGAAGGGAAATAGACGATGTATTCTTTAAACAGGAACCTATTCTGCAACACAATTTGCCTGTTGAAATTTTAGGGGATCCTCCTCCACCGAAGGGTGATCCCGTGTTTGAGCTTAAACCGTTGCCTGATAATCTTAAATATGCTTATCTTGATGAAAAGAAGATATATCCTGTTATTATTAGTGCTAACCTTTCAGAGCATGAAGAAGAAAGATTATTGAAAACTCTGAAGAAGCATCGTGCTGCTATTGGATACACTCTTGATGATCTTAAGGGCATTAGTCCCACTCTATGTCAACATAAAATAAATTTGGAAGCAGATGCAAACCAGTTCGTGATCCTCAACGACGTCTAAATCCTAAAATGAAAGAAGTGGTAAGAAAATAAATACTCAAGCTTCTAGAGGCTGGTATAATTTATCCCGTTGCGGACAGTCAGTGGGTAAGTCATGTCCATTGTGTCCCTAAGAAGGGAGGTATTTCTGTTGTTCCTAATGATAAATATGAATTGATTCCACAAAGAATTATTACAGGTTATAGGATGGTAATTGATTTCCGAAAATTAAATAAAGCTACTAAGAAAGATCATTACCCCTTACCTTTTATTGATCAAATGCTAGAAAGATTATGCAAACATACACATTACTGCTTTCTAGATGGTTATTCTGGTTTCTCTCAAATACCTGTGTCGGCTAGAGATCAATCAAAGACTACTTTTACATGCCCTTTTGGTACTTTTGCTTATAGACGTATGCCTTTTGGTTTATGTAACGCACTTGCTACCTTTCAAAGATGCGTGATGGCTATATTCTCTGACTTTTGTGAAAAGATTTGTGAGGTCTTCATGGACGACTTTTCCGTCTATGGTTCCTCTTTTGATGATTGCTTGAGCAATCTGGATCGAGTTTTGCAGAGATGTGAAGAAACTAATCTTGCCTTGGATTGGGAAAAGTGCCACTTCATGGTTAATGAAGGTATTGTTTTGGGGCACAAAGTTTCCGAAAGAGGTATTGAAGTTGATAAAGCCAAAGTTGATGCTATTGAAAAGATGCCATGTCCCAAGGACATAAAAGGTATAAGAAGTTTCCTTGGTCACGCCGGATTTTACAGGAGGTTCATTAAGGACTTCTCAAAAATTTCTTGGCCTCTAACTAATTTATTGCAAAAAGATATACCATTTGTCTTTGATGATGATTGTGTAGAAGCATTTGAAACACTTAAGAAAGCATTAGTCTCTGCACCTGTTGTTCAGCCACCTGATTGGAATTTACCCTTTGAAATTATGTGTGATACTAGTGATTATGCTGTAGGAGCTGTTCTAGGGAAAAGAGTTAATAAGAAATTAAATGTTGTCCATTATGCTACTAAGACTCTAGACAATGCTCAAAGAAATTATGCTACTACTGAAAAAGAACTTCTAGCAGTTGTATTTGCTTGTGATAAGTTCAGACCTTATATTGTTGATTCTAAAGTAACTATTCACACTGATCATGCTGCTATTAAATATCTTATGGAAAAGAAAGATGCTAAACCTAGACTTATTAGATGTGTTCTCTTGCTACAAGAATTTGATTTGCATATCGTTGATAGAAAAGGAGCTGAGAACCCCGTTGCAGATAACTTATCTAGGTTAGAAAATGTTCTTGATGACCCACTACCTATTAATGATAGCTTTCCTGATGAACAATTAAATGTTATAAGTGCTTCTCGTAGTACTCCTTGGTATGCTGATTATGCTAATTATATTGTTGCTAAGTTTATATCACCTAGCTTCACATACCAACAAAAGAAAAAGTTTTTCTACGATTTGAGACATTACTTTTGGGATGACACACACCTTTATAAAGAAGGAGTAGATGGTGTTATTAGACGTTGTGTACCTGAGTATGAACAGGAACAGATCCTACGCAAGTGTCACTCCGAAGCTTATGGAGGACACCACGCTAGAGACAGAACTGCACATAAGGTATTGCAATCCGGTTTTTATTGGCCTACTCTCTTCAAGGATGCCCGTAAGTTTGTCTTGTCTTGTGATGGATGTCAACGAATTGGTAATATTAGTAGACGTCAAGAAATGCCTATGACTCTTGTTATTGAACCATTTGATGTCTGGGGCTTTGATTATATGGGACCTTTTCCTGCCTCTAATGGATACGCACATATTCTAGTTGTTGTTGATTATGTTACTAAGTGGGTAGAAGCTATTCCAACTAGTAGTGTTGATCATAACACTTCTATTAAAATGCTTAAAGAAGTTATTTTTCTGAGGTTTGAAGTCCCTAGATATTTAATGACTGATGGTGGTTCACACTTTATTCATGGTGCTTTCCGTAAAATGCTTGCTAAATATGATGTTAATCATAGAATTACATCTCCTTATCATCCACAGTCTAGTGGTCAAGTAGAATTAAGCAATAGAGAGCTCAAATTAATTTTGCAAAAGACTGTTAATAGATCTAGAAAGAATTGGTCCAAGAAACTTGATGATGCATTATGGGCATATAGAACTGCATACAAAAATCCTATGGGTATGTCTCCATATAAAATGGTATATGGAAAAGCATGTCATTTACCTCTCGAACTAGAACATAAGGCATATTGGGCTATTAAAGAGCTCAACTATGATTTCAAACTTGCTGGTGAGAAGAGGTTATTTGATATTAGCTCACTTGATGAATGGAGAACCCAAGCTTATGAAAATGCCAAGTTGTTTAAAGAAAAAGTTAAAAGATGGCATGACAAAAGGATACAAAAGCGTGAGTTTAATGTAGGTGATTATGTATTGCTATACAACTCTCGTTTAAGATTTTTTGCAGGAAAACTTCTCTCTAAATGGTAAGGCCCCTATGTTATCTAGGAGGTCTATCGTTCCGGTGCCATAAAAATCAACAACTTCGAAGGCACAAATCTGAAGGTGGTAAACGGTCAAAGAATCAAACATTATATCTCAGGTAATCCTATAAATTTTGAAACAAATATTATTGAAACCGTAACCCTGGAGGAATACATAAGAGACACTTTCCAGAATGTTTCAGACCCCGAAAAGGAATAGGTATGTGGTACAGTAAGTAAACCGACTCCAAAACAATTTCTAAGGCAATATTTCTCCGTTCTGGAATATTTAGAAAAATAGAAAAATAAGTAGCAGTCCGGGAAGGACACGAGGGCCCCACGAGGGTGGTGGGCACGCCCTACCCCTCTGGGCGCGCCCCCCCTACCTCGTGAGCACCTCGTGTGCCCTCCGGACTCCGTTTTCTTGCACGATACGTATTTTGGTCGGTAAAAATTCATTATATATTCTCCCGAAGGTTTTGACTCCCGTATCACGCAAATCTCCTCTGTTTTCGTTTCGAGCTGTCCCGTTGTAGATTAAATAAACATGTCTTCCCAGGATTCAGAAGGACAAAGCTATGTGGATGATTACTTAGCAAATCCCAAGGTCTATGGAGATGTGGAACACGATGGTTGGACCATGGAAAAAGAAGAGGACTATAAACCAAAGGGGAAGGAGGAGACGAGCTCCAATGAAGATGAAACCCCGTTACCTCAACCTAGGGACATGCACGTGGAGTTCAAAAAGTCAAGTCTCCCTGATAGGGTAAAGAAACCCAAGTTCGAGTTTATCCCTTTTGTCGGGGCGGACCGAGTCCCCCGCGAGCACCTATGGGGCCGGAGCCCCTTTCGTTGTCCGGTGAGGGGGGCGGAGGGAGCACAGAGAGCAGATCGAGGCGAGCACACGGGCGGTTTACCCAGTTTCGGGCCGCGATGGACGCGTAAAACCCTACTCCTGCTTGGTTGTATTGAACTGGGGAGCTCGGGAGCTTGGAGAGCTGGCTGCACCGAGCGTATGGCTGTCTGGATCCCAAATCTCCGAACCTCGGAACCCCGGACCCCGGAACCCCGAACCCCGGAACCCCGGACCTCGGCACCCCCCCTACGTTGCACACGGGCCTCCTTTTATAGCGCAAAGGGGTCACCGACAGGTGTCAACGTAAGAGAAAGGGGTAAAAGTGTAAAAGAGGTGGTAGCTGTAACAGTGCGGGAACGGTGGCGCTACAGTGCGGCACAGTGTTATCATACCTACTTCTGACGGTAGGGGACAAGGGCATTAAATGCCCGTCACGGTCGCCCGGACAGCACCGAGGCGGACCGTTAGGTGCGCCACCGCTCGCCACGATGGCGGCTGCATGCCACCGCACGCCCCAGGCTGCGCGGTGCCCCGCCACGTGCCCTTGGGGGAAGCCCCGGAGCGACGCGTGGGCGGGCGAGCTGGAGCGCAGTCCTGAGGTGGCGATTTGCCGCGGCAAGTGGCTTGCCGCGGGGGTCGTCTTCCTGTGCCTGAAAGCTTGCCGGCTATCAGGCCTTGCCGGGGCGCATAGCGTGCCGTGGCGGGCTTCTCTTGTGGTGCCTGGGTTCGGCCTTCCCGACAAGCTCCTCTTGTCGGGGTCTCGATCTTCTGTCTCGTATACTTTGTTCTTGGATGGCATTACATGGGCTCAGTCGTCCCGGCAAGCTCCTCTTGCCGGGGTCTTGCCTTCTTGGCCCGGCAAGCTCCTCTTGCCGGGGGCCTTGTCCTCTTGGCCCGGCAAGCTCCTCTTGCCGGGGGCCTTGTCTTGAATTCTTGGTCTTCTCTTGGCGCTTCCTGGGCGGGCCTTGCCGCAGGGTGCTACAACTGCCCGTGCACAAGTCTGGGGTACTAAGGTACCCCTACTTTAGTACACCGACAGGAGCCCCCGGGCCTGGGCCACACACGGTGCCGAGCGTCGTTGGGCCAGGCCCTAACAGTGCACGGGGACGCATGGCCTTGGTCGCGCTGCTCCTTAACTCCGCACCCGTCGCACCTTCCCCAGGCGGCGCGCGCTTATCGCGGCGTCGTGGGGGCGGGGCGTGCGGGGTGTGCGTGACGTGGGTGGCGTGCGCGGGGCTGAACCGCGCAGGCGCGCGTCACGTCGCGCACGATCTCTTTATTCGGAGAGGCGAAGCGTCCCCCCCCCCACCTCTTCCTCTTATAAGCGGAGGAAAGCAGGGGCGGTTCGCCTTTCCCTTGGTTGCTACCTCTCTAAAACCTCTGCCACCTCCTTCTCCCAGAGGCAGCAGCGATCTGTCCTTGGAGCGCCCGGCGTCATCAACTTCGACGATCCCCCTCCCCCGCCCCCACCATGGCCCCGAAGAGCGATAAGGCGAAGGGGAAGGCCGCGAAATCGGCCGAGGCGCTACGGCTTGAAGCGCTTCGGAAGGAGACGGCGACGTTCCCCCCCCCCCCAGCTCGGTGCGGTGGAGCTGAGGGACAAGTACTGCCTTTTCTGGTCGACGAAGACGCGAGCGCATCCGCGCACGCGGGTGCTCCCCGCCGAAGCCCAGAAGCAGTACCCGACCGGGTATCCTTTCTTCGTCGTCTTCTTCTACTGCGGGCTCTGCCCGCCTTACTCGGAGTTCTTCTGTGAAATCATGAACACCTATGGCCTCCACCTCCTCGACTTTACCCCCAATGTCGTCCTGACAATGGCGGTCTTCACGCACCTCTGCGAGAACTTCGTCGGAGTTCGTCCCAACGTGGCCCTCTTCCGGCACTTCTTTGTCCCTCGGGTGGAGAAAGGAGAGCCGCTGTCCGGTGGGATCGCCTGGGTTTCCCGGTCCGGCAAGAAGGAGGCCTACTTGGATGGGGACCTCCGCGGCAGGTGGGAGGAGTGGAGGGCGGAATGGTGCTTGATTGTCGAGGACCATCCGCAGCCGTTCACCGTCGTGCGCCGAACCCCGGTGGTGCGCGGCGATGGCTGGAGCGAGGTGTCCCCGGACGATGCCAGATTGAAGATCGCCATCACCCGGATCCTGCGTCTCAGGCTCGCCGGTCTCACCGTCGGCGCCGTCGGCGCGGATTTCCTTCGCCGCCGGATCGCCCCCCTGCAAGAGAGGGGGAAGCCGGCCTGGGAGTTCCAGAATGCGGCGGACATCATGAGGCTGCGTCCGGGCCTCAACTTCAACTTCACCGTGCTGGAGCACGACGCGATGTTGAAGGAGTTGTTCAAGCACGACCCCGACCACCCGGAGTGGTTCTGGCTGCCGCCGGGCGTCGTTCCCTTGTGCAACAACTCGTCGCTCAGCCATATCCTTGCGATGATGCCATTGTGCGACTCGCATGGGGTCAACGCGACCTGGCAGGAGCCGCCGGAGGATGTCGTGCGGGCCTTCTTCGACGGCCTGGAGGAGGAGCCAGTCGATCCCGCCGAGAAGGGTGGCCTCATCCGAGACACCACCGCGGCGGAGCTGGCTTACATTGCCTCCAGGATGGAGGAGGCGGCGGCCGCCGCGGCCGCGGGCGAAGCTGGGTTTACCGTGGCCGAGGCGGAGGCGGCGGAGGCAGAGAGCCTCGCCGATCCGATGGAACTTGTCGACCAGGGGGAACCAGCCGGGCACGGCGGCGAGGACGAGCCTGCCCAAGACGCGAGTGGCTTGCCGGAGGTCGGCGTTGCCTTCCTGCAGCCTCCGGGCGGCTCGTCGCAGGCGGAGCCCCCGGCCCAGCCGAGGAGGCGCCTCCGCAGGGCCGGGTCGGCAGCGGGAGCGGGGTCTTTGCGGGCTGGGGCTTCGGTTGCCGCTGCGCCCCGCGCCGCGGCGTCGACGGGGGCGGGGTTATCTACTGCCCCCGCCAAGCGGCCTCGGGAGCCCACTCCCCTGCCCCCCCGCGTCAGGGCCGAGCCGGTTTTCGACTATTCTGCGCTCAGCTCCGACGACGAGGAGGACGGAGAGTAAGTTCCCCATGGAGCTCATATCTTTTTCCCTGATGGTTCGTCCTGTTCGACAGCTCGTTCGCCCTTCCCTTAACCCGGTCCCCTTTTCAGGACCCTGGCTCAGAGGAGAGCGAAGAGATCGAGGATCCCGTGGGTCATCCTTGATGACGAATCTCCCCCGGCAAGCGAGGTCGTGTCGGAGGCGCCCTTACCGAACCCGGCAGGGGATCCTCAGGGCAGCCCGCAACGCAGCCCCCAGCGTGAGCACATGACTTGCTCCTGCCGCTTGGCGCGTGCGCGAGCCCTCCTTCTTCTTGTTGTTGATGCGAAGTTGTTGCTTTTGGGCAGGAGCGGAGCAGCTCCGGCGGGCGCGTCCAGAGGGCGCCCCCGCCGTGCCGACCGCGTCTACTACCCTGCCAAGGGAGAGATCCCCGGCAAGGGAGGACCTTCCGACGGGGGACGCGGCCGACGATCCCCCAGCCGCGGCGAGCGCGGCGCCCGCCTCGGATCCGATAGAGGCTGAGGTCGTCGTCGAGGAGGGCGCGCATGGCGATGCCGACGACGTTGCCGGCGCTCGGGATGCGGACGGCGTTGATATCCCCGCGGGCGACGGGGAGGCCGAGGAGCAGCAGAGGCTTGCCGCCGCGGAGTTATCCGCGCGGGAAGGCGAGCTGGTGCTGAAAACGGCCAGCCTCGCCAACCACGAGGAGGAGGTTGCCGCGCGCGAGCGGGCGCTCAGCGGAGACCTGAAGAAGGCGCAGGACGCTGCCGCAGCCGCTGAGGTCACCAAGAAGGGGCTGGAGGCGAGGGTGGCGCAGCTCGATTCCGACCTCAAGGCGAAGGACGAGGAGCTCGCTGCGCTCCGGCAGGAGCGCGAGAAGGGTGCGCTCACCCTCGGTGAGCTTCAGGGTCGCTTCGCCGAGAAGATCCGGGAGCTTGACGCCGCCAGGAGCTCCAACTCCACTCTGGAACTGAAACTGGAGGCGCTCGGCAAGGCGCTGGACAGCGCTAAGGAGCGGGAGGCGGCTTTACGGAAGGAGGTCGACGGCAACGAGGTGCTGCTGAGGCGCGCCGCCGTTTCCCAGAATACCTTCAGGGATACAGTGGAGCGGTGGACCGAGGGCCTCGTCGACATCGCCGCCACCATCGACAAGGAGCTGACGCTGCTGGGGATCGAGGGCCACCAGTCCCTCACCGACGAGGACGTCGTGCCCAGCGCCAAGCTCACTTCCTTCTTCCAGGGGGTGGTGCAGGCGCTCCAGCACCTCCGAACGTCGCTTCCGAAGGAGCGGGCCGACGAGACGCGGGAGGCCATCTCCGGGGCCCTCGAGAGGGTGCTGGTGAAGATCGTTTTCCGCAATCCCGACATCAGGCTTACCAACGTCCTCAGGCCCTTGCCGGAGAACGCAGACCTGACGGGGATCCAGGCCCTCATCGCCCCTATCGTCAAGAAGGCAGCCGGGGTCAAGAGGATCGAGGGCGACCGCGTGGACTAGGCCGCCTGCCCCTTTCTTTTATCTCCTTTCCCTGCCGCTGTTAAATATGCCATGGAAACGGCTGGTTAGAGCAGCAGTAAGGCATTTTGTAATATAACTTTTTATCTTAGGCAATGCATCGCACTGTTATCTCCTCTACTTGACAAGCGCCTTGTTTGTTTTCGCCCTACGCTTTCGGGGACTTGCCGGCGTAGGCCTCCGCCTTGCCACGGGCGCCGAGTGCGGGACGTCAGCGACCCGCTGGCGGGGCCACCACCGGCAAGAAACCTCGCCGCGGCTGGTTGCCGCTCACTCAGGTTGTTGAGCAGGCTCAAGGCAAAGTAAGCGGTGCGACTGCGGTCGCAGCACGCTTAGGGTGCCGGGCGAGCTCGAAACAAAGTGAGGACGCTACTCGGGGTGTAGCACACTCAAGTCGTTGAGCGGACTCGAAACGAAATGAGGGCGCAACCAGTCTCGTGCCGGTCCTTCCGCGCTCAGGCCTCTCAACCAAGGCTCGGTCGTTCGAGGGAGATAACTCTTAAAAATTGATGGGGCAATTGCTCGAGCTCCGGCAACTTATCTTTTCTTATCGCTTGCCGCCCGGTAGGGTAAAACCTCCTTGGGCAGCATCCAGCCCATCCTGGGGGTAGGCAAAGGCGCAGGGCCTCACGACCCTCCGGAGCTAGGCGTAGCTATGCTTGGGGATCCGCGCCCCTCTCTGCGCCAAGGATCACATGCAACTGCGGCAAGACTTGGGCAGAGAGGATGGTTGGCGGAAACGGGTTCCGGCAACCGCGCTGGCAAGACTCCTCCCACGGTCGGCGTCAACTCGTTCGGCACCCCGGCGGACGAGGCGCGCCGGGGAACGAGGTCGCCTTTCTCGTGACTTCTGGCGCTAACTTCTGCGGCTACGGGAGCGGCGCAGAGTTCGCTGGAGGCGAATCGTTCGCCCAGCGGCCAGAAGGCGGTCCTCCTCAAGGAGCAGCTGCTTCTTGCCCAGTCTCTGCGCGAGTGGATACTCGAGGAGGGCCGCACACGAGCCCGTGGGAAGGAATGCCAAAGCTTGTCGGGAACCCCCGCTTCAACTGGACAGATCCTCGGATCCGCAGGAGCGGACTGTTCCTCAGCGTTCAGACTGCTGATTTGCTTGCCGGAGCAAGGCATATCGGGGGCACCTGCTTCGACTGGACGGATCCTGGGATCCGCAGGAGCGGGCTGTCCCCCGTCTCCCCCTACCTGGCGCGCCAAAGATGTCGGGGCGGACCGAGTCCCCCGCGAGCACCTATGGGGCCGGAGCCCCTTTCGTTGTCCGGTGAGGGGGGCGGAGGGAGCACAGAGAGCAGATCGAGGCGAGCACACGGGCGGTTTACCTAGGTTCGGGCCGCGATGGACGCGTAAAACCCTACTCCTGCTTGGTTGTATTGAACTGGGGAGCTCGGGAGCTTGGAGAGCTGGCTGCACCGAGCATATGGCTGTCTGGATCCCAAATCTCCGAACCTCGGAACCCCGGACCCCGGAACCCCGAACCCCGGAACCCCGGACCTCGGCACCCCCCCTACGTTGCACACGGGCCTCCTTTTATAGCGCAAAGGGGTCACCGACAGGTGTCAACGTAAGAGAAAGGGGTAAAAGTGTAAAAGAGGTGGTAGCTGTAACAGTGCGGGAACGGTGGCGCTACAGTGCGGCACAGTGTTATCATACCTACTTCTGACGGTAGGGGACAAGGGCATTAAATGCCCGTCACGGTCGCCCGGACAGCACCGAGGCGGACCGTTAGGTGCGCCACCGCTCGCCACGATGGCGGCTGCATGCCACCGCACGCCCCAGGCTGCGCGGTGCCCCGCCACGTGCCCTTGGGGGAAGCCCCGGAGCGACGCGTGGGCGGGCGAGCTGGAGCGCAGTCCTGAGGTGGCGATTTGCCGCGGCAAGTGGCTTGCTGCGGGGGTCGTCTTCCTGTGCCTGAAAGCTTGCCGGCTATCAGGCCTTGCCGGGGCGCATAGCGTGCCGTGGCGGGCTTCTCTTGTGGTGCCTGGGTTCGGCCTTCCCGACAAGCTCCTCTTGTCGGGGTCTCGATCTTCTGTCTCGTATACTTTGTTCTTGGATGGCATTACATGGGCTCAGTCGTCCCGGCAAGCTCCTCTTGCCGGGGTCTTGCCTTCTTGGCCCGGCAAGCTCCTCTTGCCGGGGGCCTTGTCCTCTTGGCCCGGCAAGCTCCTCTTGCCGGGGGCCTTGTCTTGAATGCTTGGTCTTCTCTTGGCGCTTCCTGGGCGGGCCTTGCCGCAGGGTGCTACAACTGCCCGTGCACAAGTCTGGGGTACTAAGGTACCCCTACTTTAGTACACCGACACCTTTTCGTCTCTTGCAGGAAAATAAGCAGGACCTATGCAAAAAGATATTAACCCTGAAGCAGGACCTCAAGCGCAAATTAACGGAGAAGCCTAAGCCATCAACTAAGACAAAATCTCCACCACCTTCTTCACCGACAAAGGAGACATAATCACATTTGTATGGGCACTCCCCTTGGCAACTGCCAAGCTTGGGGGAGGTGCCCCGGTATCGTATCACAATCACAACTCCTATCTTTACCGTTTTTCTTAGTTTGATCCTATTAGTAGTATCTTGATCTAGTAGAATAAACTTTCTGGCATGATCTAGTTTTGAGTTTTGCTTTATGATCTCTCTTTGTAATCGAGTCCGTGAGCTATATATAATAAAGATTAGTGTTGAGTCAAGGGCCTGATTATTTTGCCATGATCTTGGGTGAATAAAAGAAAAAGAGAAAAAGAATAAAAAGAAACAAAAAGTTCATATTGATCTCATTGAGAGTAATGACTTCACATAGAAAGAGTATGATGATTAAAAGTTGTTGGGAGTTGGCAGACATAGCTTTGGTCATTGTTGCAATTAATAGTAATAAGAAAGAGAGGTTTCGCATATAGATATATTATCATTGACATCTTTTGTGATTGGAAGCACTCATTAAAATATGACATGCTAAAGAGTTGATGTTGGACAAGGAATACAACATAATGAGTTATGTCTTTCTTATATCTGAGATAAAGTATGTTGTCATGGATCCTCTAACTTGTTGAGCTTGCCTTTCCCCCTCATGCTGGCCAAATTCTCAGCACTAAGTAGAAATACTACTTGTGTTTCCAAATACCCTTAAAACCAGTTTTGCCATGAGAGTCCACCATATCTACCTATGGATTGAGTAAGATCCTTCAAGTAAGTTGTCATCGGTGCAAAGCAATAAAAATTGCTCTAAACATGTATGATTGATCGGTGTGGGAGAAATAAGCTTTATACGATCTTGTGATGTGGAAGTAATAAAAGCGACGGACTGCATAATAAAGGTTCATATCACAAGGGGCAATATAAAGTGACGTTCTTTCGCATTGAGATTTTGTGCATCCAACCATAAAAGCGCATGGCAACCTCTGCTTCCCTCTGCGAAGGGCCTATGTTTTATTATTATCTTCTACCTTTTGCAAGAGTCATGGTGATCTTCACCTTTTCTTTTTCATTTTATCCTTTGGCACGCTTAGCATGTTGGAAAGAACATGATATATATATATATAGATATATATATATATATATATATATATATATATATATCTAATTGGATGTAGGGGAGCATGAACCATTATTGTTGACATTACCCTTGAGGTAAAAGGTTGTGGGGCGAAACTATAAGCCCCTATCTTTCTCTGTGTCCGACTAAAACTCCATAACCACAAGTATCGCGTGAGTGTTAACAATTATGAAGGACTAGATGATAGTTGAGTATGTGGAGTTGCTTTTAAGCTCTGACATAGACTCTTTCCGATGTTATGATAAATTGCAATTACTTCAATGACTGAGATTATAGTTTGTTGGAGCCCAATAAGATTTATGATTCATACTTTTGCATTTTGAATAGATCATCGCTTGAACATGAGTAATCATATGATAAAATTTATATATGTTGTTGTTATGAGAATAATCATGATGCCTTCATGTCCGTATGACGCCTCTACCTCTAAACATGAGGACATATTTATTGTTATCGGCTTTTCGCTTGAGGACAAGCGAGGTCTAAGCTTGGGGGAGTTGATATGTCCGTTTTGCATCATGCTTTTATATCGATATTTATTGCATTGTTGTGACGTCTGGGTAATGAAGCTACAGTGATCCCCGCTAATGATGCCACGTCACCTCGGTTACTAAGCGCAAATTAACGGAGAAGCCTAAGCCATCAACTAAGACAAAATCTCCACCACCTTCTTCACCGACAAAGGAGACATAATCACATTTGTATGGGCACTCCCCTTGGCAACTGCCAACCTTGGGGGAGGTGCCCCGGTATCGTATCACAATCACAACTCCTATCTTTACCGTTTTTCTTAGTTTGATCCTATTAGTAGTATCTTGATCTAGTAGAATAAACTTTCTGGCATGATCTAGTTTTGAGTTTTGCTTTATGATCTCTCTTTGTAATCGAGTCCGTGAGCTATATATAATAAAGATTAGTGTTGAGTCAAGGGCCTGATTATTTTGCCATGATCTTGGGTGAATAAAAGAAAAAGAGAAAAAGAATAAAAAGAAACAAAAAGTTCATATTGATCTCATTGAGAGTAATGACTTCACATAGAAAGAGTATGATGATTAAAAGTTGTTGGGAGTTGGCAGACATAGCTTTGGTCATTGTTGCAATTAATAGTAATAAGAAAGAGAGGTTTCGCATATAGATATATTATCATTGACATCTTTTGTGATTGGAAGCACTCATTAAAATATGACATGCTAAAGAGTTGATGTTGGAAAAGGAATACAACATAATGAGTTATGTCTTTCTTATATCTGAGATAAAGTATGTTGTCATGGATCCTCTAACTTGTTGAGCTTGCCTTTCCCCCTCATGCTGGCCAAATTCTCAGCACTAAGTAGAAATACTACTTGTGTTTCCAAATACCCTTAAAACCAGTTTTGCCATGAGAGTCCACCATATCTACCTATGGATTGAGTAAGATCCTTCAAGTAAGTTGTCATCGGTGCAAAGCAATAAAAATTGCTCTAAACATGTATGATTGATCGGTGTGGGAGAAATAAGCTTTATACGATCTTGTGATGTGGAAGTAATAAAAGCGACGGACTGCATAATAAAGGTTCATATCACAAGGGGCAATATAAAGTGACGTTCTTTCGCATTGAGATTTTGTGCATCCAACCATAAAAGCGCATGGCAACCTCTGCTTCCCTCTGCGAAGGGCCTATGTTTTATTATTATCTTCTACCTTTTGCAAGAGTCATGGTGATCTTCACCTTTTCTTTTTCATTTTATCCTTTGGCACGCTTAGCATGTTGGAAAGAACATGATATATATATATATATATATATATATATATATATATATATATATATATATATATATATATATAATTGGATGTAGGGGAGCATGAACCATTATTGTTGACATTACCCTTGAGGTAAAAGGTTGTGGGGCGAAACTATAAGCCCCTATCTTTCTCTGTGTCCGACTAAAACTCCATAACCACAAGTATCGCGTGAGTGTTAACAATTATGAAGGACTAGATGATAGTTGAGTATGTGGAGTTGCTTTTAAGCTCTGACATAGACTCTTTCCGATGTTATGATAAATTGCAATTACTTCAATGACTGAGATTATAGTTTGTTGGAGCCCAATAAGATTTATGATTCATACTTTTGCATTTTGAATAGATCATCGCTTGAACATGAGTAATCATATGATAAAATTTATATATGTTGTTGTTATGAGAATAATCATGATGCCTTCATGTCCGTATGACGCCTCTACCTCTAAACATGAGGACATATTTATTGTTATCGGCTTTTCGCTTGAGGACAAGCGAGGTCTAAGCTTGGGGGAGTTGATATGTCCATTTTGCATCATGCTTTTATATCGATATTTATTGCATTATTGTGACGTCTGGGTAATGAAGCTACAGTGATCCCCGCTAATGATGCCACGTCACCTCGGTTACTGTGGATAAATTCGCGCTAGTTCGAAACCTAGTTCGAATTTCAAATTTAAAACCGAGGCAAACAATAAAAGTTTTCAAACAATAAAACCTAAAATGTTTGGAGTGTGCCAAATAATTCATAAGTAATATTGGTGGGTAAACCAAGTCTTTAAAAAAATTCAATGCACTAGACTAAACAAAACAGTAGCAAAAACAATTAGATAAATGCCTCTCATTAATTATAAAATATTAAACCATTTTATTTGAGGTTTAAACTTTTTGTGGCAGTGGTGTAATTAGTAAAACTAATTTAGGTACTACTAAAATATTTTACAAAACTAAAATAGATTGAAGAATGAAATAAAACAGAAAAGAAATAATACAAAAAAATATAGAAAGAACCCCCCCCCCCTTGGCCACTGGGCTTAGACCCAATTGGCCTCTGGGCCGGCAGGCCGGCCCACCCCACTTCCCCCTTAACCCTACTGCCCCCCCCCCCCCCCCGTGAACTAGAACCCACTCCCCCCCCCCCACGACCCCACTTTCCCCCGATCCCCCCTCTCCACTCGTTCTGGATCGGGGCAGGAACCCACCGACACCACGACGCCATCGCCGTCCACGGTCGCCGAAGCCGCCCCCTCGTCTACCTCCACCTCGTCGGGCGCCTCGTCGTCCTCCTCCCCGAGAGCCACTCATCCGAGCTCCTCTGCCTCACCCCTTCCTGCAGGATGACCCCGTCGCCGGAACCTCGTCGTCGTCGCCAGCCGCAGGAGCTTCCTCGCCGGCCTGCTTCCTCCTCCTCACCGGCCTGCCTCCTCGTCGTCCGGTCGTCGCCGTCGACCACCCCGAGCCCCGCTGCCCTGACCCTACGCCCACCGTGAGCACGAGCTTCCCCCCTCCGCCTTCTCCCTCCCACAGTCGCCGCGGTCCCCGCCGATCTCCTCGCGGTTGATGCGCTCCGGGCGCGTCCGATGCGCAGTCACTCCACCATCCGCGCCGTGCTCGCGGCCACCGCGGTCCCGGCCACCCTGCTCGACCGCACGCACGTGCCCCCGTCACGCTCCGCCCGTCCTTGACGCGGCCCCGCCCCATCACCGGACCTCCTCATCGTCCCTCCTCTCTCGCACGGCTCCCGCCCCTGTCCTGGCCTCCACTCGCCGACGGCCGCGTTCGGGTCCTACGACCACCCGTGGCGCGCACCGCCGCCTCCCGTGGCCCCCTGCTGCGGGCCTCGCCTCTTGCGCCGACTCGCCTGGGCCGCTGCCGGCGCCCGCTCCCTTGGCCTCTTCCGCAGCCCCCCCCCCCACCGGTGCACTACCCAGCATCACCGCCGTTCGCCGACCCGCCGCCGTCCGCCGGTGCTGTTCGTGGCCGGGATCCAGCGAGTCACCCACCCAGCGCCATGGTGGGCAACGCCCCACCCGCACCCGTCGGGTACGCCCGCTAGCGCCCAGCGCTGCTCGGGTGACACCCGCACCCGAACGCCCAAACCCAATAGGCCTCTGGCCCTATGACAAGTGGGGCCTAGCCCCTGAACATTTTTTAAAAAAAGAGGTTTAAATTTAATAATAAATAAAATATTAATTAAATAATTAATTAATTAACTTAATTAATTCTGTATTAGATTAATCTAATCACTTAGTTAACTAATTAATCATGATTAGTTAGTCTAGTCAATGACGAACGGGACCCACACGTCAGCGACCCAGTCAACACCTCTGTTGACTGCTGACATCATGCTGACGTCAGCATGCACTGTTTTAAATAAATGCTAAAATTAATCTAAATCCTTTAAAATTAATATAAAATAAACCGTAGCTTGGATGGAAAAACTTTGTACATGAAAGTTGCTCAGAACGACGAGACGAATCCGAATACGCAGCCCGCTCGCCCACCACACATCCCTAGCATAGACAACACGCAACTTTTCCCCTCCGGTCCATCTGTCCGAAAACGCAAAACACTGGGGATGCTTTCCCGGATGTTTCCCCCGCTTCGCCGGTATCACCTATCCCCGCGTTAGGGCACACCTAGCACCGCGTATTGCCATGTTACGCTTTGTGATGCTTTGATTACTATGTTATTTATTGTGTTCCCCCTCCGTTACTTCTTTCCGGTAGACCCCGAGACTGCCGGCGACCCCCAGTTCGACTACGGAGTTGACGACCCCTCCTTCTTGTCTGAGCAACCAGGCAAGCCCCCCCCCCTTGATCACCAGATATCGCCTACTCTTCTCTATACTGCTTGCATTAGAGTAGTGTAGCATGTTACTGCTTTCAGTTAATCCTATACTGCTGCATAGCCTGTCCTTGCTACTACTGTTGTTACCTCTACCTGCTATCCTAATGCTTAGTATAGGATGCTGGTGTTCCATCAGTGGCCCTACACTCTTGTCCGTCTGCCATGCTATACTACTGGGCCGTGATCACTTCGGGAGGTGATCATGGGAACATACTATACACTTTATACAGTTACATTACCTGTGATACTGTTCGGAGATGGGGGTTGAAGGGGCAGGTGGTTCCACCCAGGTAGTGGTGGACCTGGGTTCCCGACGGCCCCCGATTGTTACTTTGAGGCGGAGCGACAGGGTAGGTTGAGACCACCTAGGAGAGAGGTGGCCTGGCCCTGGTCGGCGTTCGCGGATACTTAACACGCTTAACGAGATCTAGGTATTTGATCTGAGTCTGGCCATTTGGTCTATACACACTAACCATCTACGCGGGAGTAGTTATGGGTATCCCGACGTCATGGTATCAGCCGAAGCCTTCGTGACGTCAGCGACTGAGTGGCGCGCGCCGGATTGGACTGGAATGCCACTAGGCTAGGTCTGCTTTCGGCCGTGTTCGCAACGTGCAGGTGTGCTCAGGGCGATGGGCCCAGACCCCTGCGCGCTTAGGTTTAGACCGGCGTGCTGACCTCTTTGTTGTGCCTAGGTGGGGCTGCGACGTGTTGATCTTCTGCGGCCGGGCATGACCCAGAAAAGTGTGTCCGGCCAAATGGGATCAAGCGTGTTGGGCTATGTGGTGCACCCCTGCAGGGAAGTTAATCTATTCGAATAGCCGTGTCCCTCGGTAAAAGGACGACCCGGAGTTGTACCTTGACCTTATGACAACTAGAACTGGATACTTAATAAAACACACCCTTCCAAGTGCCAGATATAACCCGGTGATCGCTCTCTAACAGGGCAACGAGGAGGGGATTGCCGGGTAGGATTATGCTATACGATGCTACTTGGAGGACTTCAGTCTACTCTCTTCTACCTGCTGCAAGACGGAGGCGACCAGAAGCGTAGTCTTCGATAAGACTAGCTATCCCCCTCTTATTCTGGCATTCTGCAGTTCAGTCCACTGATATGGCCTTTACACATATATCCATGCATATGTAGTGTAGCTCCTTGCTTGCGAGTACTTTGGATGAGTACTCACGATTGCCTTGTTCCCCCTTTTCCCCTTTCTTTACCTGGTTGCTGCGACCAAACGATGGAGTCCAGGAGCCAGACGCCACCGTCGATGACGACAACTACCCTGGAGGTGCCTACTTCTACGTGCTGCCTGTTGACGACGACCCGGAGTAGTTAGGAGGATCCCAGGCAGGAGGCCTGCGCCTCTTTCGATCTGTATCCCAGTTTGTGCTAGCCATCTTATGGCAACTTGTTTAACTTATGTCTGTACTCAGATATTGTTGCTTCCGCTGACTCGTCTATGATCGAGCACTTGTATTCGAGCCCTCGAGGCCCCTGGCTTGTATTATGATGCTTGTATGACTTATTTTATTTGTAGAGTTGTGTTGTGATATCTTCCTGTGAGTCTCTGATCTTGATCGTACACATTTGCGTGCATGATTAGTGTACGGTTGAATCGGGGGCGTCACAAGTTGGTATCAGAGCCGACTGCCTGTAGGACTCCCCCTTCCATGCTCCTTGGCTGAAGTCGAGTCTAGCCATTGCAAAACTTTTACTAACATAGCTGTGTGCCTTACGGGCCCACGTCGCCATTGGGTGGTATTATGATCTTTTACTCCTTGTCTATACTCTGGGACTCTGGTCTCTCTTCTATTCGGGTTAAATGAATTTTTCTAAATCTAACATTAGGATATCGTTATCACTTTCACCTGGTGAGCCCCTTATTATTGATGATCGTCTGCTGCACCAGAAGACCCTGAAGATACTCTCCGTTGTTAACCCGAGAACTTGTGTTCATCACGTTTGCAATTCCCCTTCTGCCGTCAACCCTTATGGATAACTACTTGCAGTTCTTATTCTTACATTCATCCCTAGTTGTTCATGTTGTTACAAGATACCCCCTAGCACTCTCCGTTGTTCCGAGAATCCTTGTGTCATCCGCTTTGCAGCTTCTTTTTGCACTAAGGATAATTCACTTAACCGTGGTCCGCTTATCCCCAGTTGTTCATATGCTTTTCAAAATACTTGGAAATACTTCCCGATCTTCCGAGTATCCTCTTCAAACTATTGCTCGGCAAATACTGGTCTGCTTGCAATATGGATGCTTTCCTTATGTGTAGCAATATTCATTAGTATCCTTTGACACCGTCATTTTGATCCTATCGATTCAACATGTGTGTGAAAGCACGCAATCATCAGTTGATCCTTCTAAATTATCTTTCCGGCTCAGACGTCATTTTGAACATGAGCTGGTTCTCGACTAATCTATTTGTCATCGATTGTGCCCCTAGGTCTATTCTACTTATCCATCCTTGATCAGAGCGTCTGCTTCTGATCCTTCGATTTGGAAATCTTAATTCCTTTGATATCTAAGCATCGAATCATTCAGATGTTCTATAGTATGATGCTGTTGCATTCTTTCTTCAACTGGTTGTGTGCCAGTGCTCACATCAGCTCCACTATGGACCGTCGGATCATTTGTTGAAATATCATCCGACAGCGTCCTTCGTATACAAAAACCTCGAGAAGTTCTTTCCCTGATACTTAATACCTTAGGTAAATTGTATCCTCTGTTCTTCTCAACCATGCTCTACTATCGAGCTTGTGTTATTTACAATTGAAGCTTGTGGTATAGGTTTCCATGATAGCCTGACGGGTTGAACCTATGCCTTCCTTAATATGTGTGAACTCGGAAGTTTTCACGAGTCATACTCATCTGGTATTTCACCAGGTAAAACTTTCAACACATTGCCTTTATCAAAGCGAGAAGTGAATGGAAGGTTATACATTGACAAAGTGGGAGTCGACCTTGAACCTTGCGTTCATGCCCATGGACACGATGTAGATCTTATCATTAAAGCTTCTCTTAAATTAATTATTCCTTTGGTATAAGTTCATCTTATATCTGGGATTTGGTCTTTTGCAATCGTGGTTTCGACCATATTGTCTTTCTTTGATCCCATTTCTCGGACGAGTTAAAGTACTTGCCTTCTACAGATCAATACATCTCCGCCACCTCTATTTTGATCTACCTTCGAGTATTACACCCCTGGTATCTCGAGGATATCAACCGATTGCACTACATATTATGCATTTCTGATGAAGTAGTGCCTTTCCCCGTCATAGTCACTCCACAGGTTCTGGGCTGTCGTCAACCGAGAACACCAGTTAGTGAATCGAAACACCCCTGTGATTCAATACTCCTAGTACTTTGTGGTTGAGAAGTTTAATACTCCATCACGTCATTCCTAGCCTGATCGGCTATATCATTTTGTGCTAAAATTTAACTGTGCTACCTGGTCCTTCTTCCCGGAGCACAATTTTTGACGATGAGATAACCTTATGCCGATCTTCCTCGTCATATCATTTGTCCATGAACAAAAAACTTGATTTCGAGTTTGTTTCGTACCCATGGTTTCAATAACTTTTCGCTTCATCATTCCATTGACTTGGTGTCATCGCTGACCGATTACATCTCCATGAAACCTCTCGACAAAATTTGTCATAATCATGATCAACATTCTGAGTTCCTCCAGGATATCAATTGAATTCATGATGAGAAATACCATCATTGCCCCTCGATTATTTGTGTTATCATCGGCAACATTCTCGATTTCCCTTCAACACAAACTTGTTCCTGTTTTGTGTTGTACCTTAAGATCCTTGCTATCCAACTTATGTTATGTTCTACCTTGGAGTATTGCTATCTTTTAGGTCAAGAATGTCATGGGAAATTCACCACCCTTAAGAATTCTTGATACAAGTGATACTTATTAACATCACCATTCTTTTCTTGGTCCCCGTGTTGTTTCTAACCGGAATACCGACAAATGGTCTGTGATGTGTAAATTCTAAACTTCTAGCAACCCTATTGCTTTGAAGTTATTGGTCTATAGTTTCATTCTATGTCTATGGTTTGTTGAATCATCATTCGAACATTGATCGTGCTACCCAGCCCATATTTCGGGTACACATTTCAACCAATGTTTAACTGTGTATGTTTTCGTCAAGCATACATCATTAAGTCATTTGATCTAGCTAATGTTACCTCCTTGTTCACATAATTGTGGAGGTCCATCTTTTGGAAATCTCAATGAATTGTCGCTGAGTTCATTAGCCACCCCTTCATCCTCTCCTTTGTTAAATGGTGAACTCATGATTCGGGACTTGCCTTCATAGTTCATTTCATGAGAATCTTGCAACGCCATCCTGTCAATGTGTTGCACCTCTTCTTCTCATCCCGAGTCTGAGGTATCCTGACACCAATCAGATCTGAATCCCGGTCAGATATGATGGTTGGAACATATTTCCAAGAGTTTTAACATTGGACTATATATCTCTCAGTAAGGTGATGTCATGCCTAGCACACCTGGCCGGTGGACCTATTGTTACTGTTTCCTTCTTAACAAGGTTAACCACTTTTTTCGTGAGGAAATTGAATGCCTTGTTTAATAAGTTTATCCTGATGGATCCCTTGTGTATCCATAGTCCAACCTTTGGTTGAAGACCTTGTCAATGCTATCTCGAAGCATGTATGTGGTGCTCCCATTTTCAATATGAACATTTGAAGCCCAATGCCAAATGTTTCTTGCTCAATTATCCAAACACCGTTGTATGGTTAATGTAATGAAATTTCTCTCCCCTACCTAAGGAGTTTTCTACATAATATCCTGTCATGGATATCATGCTCTGCTTGTCCTTGGGAAGGATATACCCCTGAAATATGTGTGTATACACATTTTCCTCCCCATTGTTCTGTTTAATATAAAGATCACCTTTTCCTTTCCATTGGTTTGTTTGACCTTTCTGGTGTTCCATATGATCTAAGCAGTAATATTCTCCTGCTTATGTAAACTTCTCAGTGTACAATTCTGTCAGAAAGACCCTGTTACTTTTGTTGATGACATTCCGGTAACCACCGATGGACGAGAACTTTGCCTACTGGTCCGCCTCGTTCAACGAGCAGGAAAATGGTTCTCTTCGTCCCTCGCCCTTGGTACCGACATTGTTGCCGACATAACTGACATGCTACTCTCTGACATGCCTGGCTATCGTGATCGTACAAGATGTCAGCCCCCTTTCTACTTTTAACCCACATGGTGGGCCCATAACCCACAGTTCCACAGGAACAAAACCTGACCCTCCTGTACAACCTGTTGCCAAAGTTATTCCTCGTGCTTGACTTTGTATGTAATTCACGGGCCACTTGCCTGTTGATCTATTCTGGTATCGGACACAATACTTATTCCCATTGCTCTGAACCCCTTTTGCACTCTGCTTCAGGCAATGAACGATTGCCTATCCGCTTAAAATTTCTTATTGCACCGTCTTACTTTGCTCTTGATATGTGTCATTTGTTCAACTCGAGAGATACTCATATGTTCATTCTTGGGATACCCCCAGATGAATTTCCCTTATAACATCCTATCGTTGTAAAGTTGCCCCTTACCTATTCGTAAGTACGATGGATTCCCCGAAGAAAGGATGACAACTTCATCATGATGCTTTGGAATAAAGAATTGAAGACATCAACGAAAGGGATTAACTTCTTTGAGAAGATCCGTTTGAATGTCGTAACCAGAACTTTCCCCCTTACTCCCCTCTTAAATCTCGGGATGAGATTTCTTGTAGTGGAGGAGAATTGTGACGTCCGGGTAATTAAGCTATAGTGATCCCCGCTAATGACGCCACGTCACCTCAGTTACTGTGGATAAACTCGCGCTAGTTCGAAACCTAGTTCGAATTTCAAATTTAAAACCGAGGCAAACAATAAAAGTTTTCAAACATTAAAACCTAAAATGTTCGGAGTGTGCCAAATAATTCATAAGTAATATTGGTGGGTAAACCAAGTCTTTAAAAAAATTCAATGCACTAGACTAAACAAAACAGTAGCAAAAACAATTAGATAAATGCCTCTCATTAATTATAAAATATTAAACCATTTTATTTGAGGTTTAAACTTTTTGTGGCAGTGGTGTAATTAGTAAAACTAATTTAGGTACTACTAAAATATTTTACAAAACTAAAATAGATTGAAGAATGAAATAAAACAGAAAAGAAATAATACAAAAAAAATATAGAAAGACCCCCCCCCCTTGGCCACTGGGCTTAGACCCAACTGGCCTCTGGGCCGGCAGGCCGGCCCACCCCACTTGCCCCTTAACCCTACTGCCCCCCCCCCCCCCCCCCGTGACCTAGAACCCACTCCCCCCCCCCCACGACCCCACTTTCCCCCGATCCCCCCTCTCCGCTCGTTCTGGATCGGGGCAGGAACCCACCGACGCCATGACGCCGTCGCCGTCCACGGTCGCCGGAGCCGCCCCCTCGTCTACCTCCACCTCGTCGGGCGCCTCGTCGTCCTCCTCCCCGAGAGCCACTGATCGGAGCTCCTCTGCCTCACCCCTTCCTGCGGGATCGACCCCGTCGCCGGAACCTCGTCGTCGTCGCCAGCCGCAGGAGCTTCCTCGCCGGCCTGCTTCCTCCTCCTCACCGGCCTGCCTCCTCGTCATCTGTTCGTTGCTGTCGACCACCCCGAGCCCCGCTGCCCTGACCCTACGCCCACCGTGAGCACGAGCTTCCCCCCTCCGCCTTCTCCCTCCCGCAGTCGCCGCGGTCCCCGCCGATCTCCTCGCGGTTGACGCGCTCCGGGCGCGTCCGATGCGCAGTCACTCCGCCTCCCGCGCCGTGCTCGCGGCCACCGCGGTCCCGGCCACCCCGCTCGACCGCACGCACGTGCCCCCGTCATGCTCCGCCCGTCCTCGACGCGGCCCCGCCCCATCACCAGACCTCCTCATCGTCCCTCCTCTCTCGCACGGCTCCCGCCCCTGTCCTGGCCTCCACTCGCCGACGGCCGCGATCGGGTCCTACGACCACCCGTGGCGCGCACCGCCACCTCCCGTGGCCCCCTGCTGCGGGCCTCGCCTCTTGCGCCGACCCGCCTGGGCCGCTGCCGGCGCCCACTCCCTTGGCCTCTTCCGCAGCCCCCTCCCCCCGGTGCGCTACCCAGCATCACCGCCGTTCGCCGACCCGCCGCCGTCCGCCGGTGCCGTTCGTGGCCGGGATCCGGCGAGTCACCCACCCAGCGCCATGGTGGGCAACGCCCCACCCGCACCCGTCGGGTACGCCCGCTAGCGCCCAGCGCTGCTCGGGTGACACCCGCACCCGAACGCCCAAACCCAATAGGCCTCTGGCCCTATGACAAGTGGGGCCTAGCCCCTGAACATTTTTTTAAAAAATAGGTTTAAAATTAATAATAAATAAAATATTAATTAAATAATTAATTAATTAACTTAATTAATTCTGTATTAGATTAATCTAATCACTTAGTTAACTAAATAATCATGATTAGTTAGTCTAGTCAATGACGAACGGGACCCACACGTCAGCGACCCAGTCAACACCTCTGTTGACTGTTGACATCATGCTGACATCATGCTGACGTCAGCATGCACTGTTTTGGATAATGTTGTATTAAGTTAATTAAATAAATGCTAAAATTAATCTAAATCCTTTAAAATTAATATAAAATAAACCATAGCTCGGATGGAAAAACTTTGTACATGAAAGTTGCTCAGAACGACGAGACGAATCCGAATACGCAGCCCGCTCGCCCACCACACATCCCTAGCATTGCCAACACGCAACTTTTCGTGTTATTTATTGTGTTCCCCCTTCGTTACTTCTTTCCGGTAGACCCCGAGACTGCCGGCGACCCCCAGTTCGACTACGGAGTTGACGACCCCTCCTTCTTGTCTGAGCAACCAGGCAAGCCCCCCCCCCTTGATCACCAGATATCGCCTACTCTTCTCTATACTGCTTGCATTAGAGTAGTGTAGCTTGTTACTGCTTTCAGTAAATCCTATACTGCTGCATAGTCTGTCCGTGCTACTACTATTGTTACCTTTACCTGCTATCCTAATGCTTAGTATAGGATGCTAGTGTTCCATCAGTGGCCCTACACTCTTGTCCGTCTTCCATGCTATACTACTGGGCCGTGATCACTTCGGGAGGTGATCATGGGAACATACTATACACTTTATACTATTACATTACCTGTGATACTGTTCGGAGATGGGGGCTGAAGGGGCGGGTGGTCCCACCCAGGTAGTGGTGGACCTGGGTTCCCGACGGCCCCCGATTGTTACTTTGAGGCGGAGCGACAGGGCAGGTTGAGACCACCTAGGAGAGAGGTGGCATGGCCCTGGTCGGCGTTCGCAGATACTTAACACGCTTAACGAGATCTGGGTATTTGATCTGAGTCTGGCAATTTGGTCTATACGCACTAACCATCTACGCGGGAGTAGTTATGGGTATCCCGACGTCGTGGTATCAGCCGAAGCCTTCGTGACGTCAGCGACTGAGTGGCGTGCGCCGGATTGGACTGGAACGCCACTAGGCTAGGTCTGCTTTCGGCCGCGTTCGCAACGTGCAGGTGTGCTCAGGGCGATGGGCCCAGACCCCTGCGCGCTTAGGTTTAGACCGGCATGCTGACCTCTCTGTTGTGCCTAGATGGGGCTGCGACGTGTTGATCTTCCGCGGCCGGGCATGACCCAGAAAAGTGTGTCCAGCCAAATGGGATCAAGCGTGTTAGGCTATGTGGTGCACCCCTACAGGGAAGTTAATCTATTCGAATAGTTGTGTCCCTCGGTAAAAGGACGACCCGGAGTTGTACCTTGACCTTATGACAACTAGAACTGGATACTTAATAAAACACACCCTTCCAAGTGCCAGATATAACCCGGTGATCGCTCTCTAACAGGGCAACGAGGAGGGGATTGCCGTGTAGGATTATGCTATACGATGCTACTTGGAGGACTTAAGTCTACTCTCTTCTACCTGCTGCAAGACGGAGGCGACCAGAAGCGTAGTCTTCGATAAGACTAGCTATCCCCCTCTTATTCTGGCATTCTGCAGTTCAGTCCACTGATATGGCCCTTTAGACATATATCCATGCATATGTAGTGTAGCTCCTTGCTTGCGAATACTTTGGATGAGTACTCACGGTTGCCTTGTTCCCCCTTTTCCCCTTTCTTTACCCGGTTGCTGCGACCAGACGATGGAGTCCAGGAGCCAGACGCCACCGTCGATGACGACTACTGCCCTGGAGGTGCCTACTTCTACGTGCTGCCTGCTGACGACGACCCGGAGTAGTTAGGAGGATCCCAGGCAGGAGGCCTGCGCCTCTTTCGATCTGTATCCCAGTTTGTGCTAGCCATCTTATGGCAACTTGTTTAACTTATGTCTGTACTCAGATATTGTTGCTTCCGCTGACTCGTCTATGATCGAGCACTTGTATTCGAGCTCTCGAGGCCCCTGGCTTGTATTATGATGCTTGTATGACTTATTTTATTTGTAGAGTTGTGTTGTGATATCTTCCCGTGAGTCCCTGATCTTGATCGTACACATTTGTGTGCATGATTAGTGTACGATTGAATCGGGGGCGTCACAATTATGGGCTGTTATTTCACTTTATGTCACAATACTTATGGCTATTCTCTCTTATTTTAAAAGGTTTACATAAAGAGGGAGAATGCCGGCAACTGGAATTCCGGGCTGGAAAAGGAGCAAATATTAGAGACCTATTCTGTGCAACTCCAAAAGTCCTGAAACTCCACAGAAAATCTTAAAATAAATAAAGAAAAATCCTCGCCAAAGATGAAGTCCAAGGGGCCCACACCCTGCTCACGAGGGTGGGGGCGCGCCCCCCTACCTCGTGGGCCCCCTGGTGGGTCTCAGACGTCCATCTTCTGCTATATGAAGTCTTTTGATGAGAAAAAAAAATAAGAAGCAACCTTTCGGGACGAGACTCCACCGCCACGAGGCGGAACCGAGGCGAAACCAATCTAGAGCTCCGGTAGAGCTGTTCTGCCGGGGATACTTCCGTCCGGGAGGGGGAAATCATCACCATCGTCATCACCAACGCTCCTCTCATCGGGAGAGGGCAATCTCCATCAACATCTTCACCAGCACCATCTCATCTCCAAACCCTAGTTCATCTCTTGTATCCAATTCTTGTCCCAAAGTCCGGGATTGGTGCTAGTAGGTTGCTAGTAGTGTTGATTACTCCTTGTAGTTGATGCTAGTTGGTTTATTTGGTGGAAGATCATATGTTCAGATCCTATATGCATATTATTACCCCTCTGATTATGAACATGAATATGCTTTGTGAGTAGTTACGTTTGTTCCTGAGGACAAGGGAGAAGTCTTGCTATTAGTAGTCATGTGAATTTGGTATTTGTTTGATATTTTGATAAGATGTATGTTGTCTAGCCTCTAGTGGTGTTATGTGAACGTCGACTACATAACACTTCACCATTATTTGGGCCTAGAGGAAGACATTGGGAAGTAATAAGTAGATGATGGGTTGCTAGAGTGACAGAAGCTTAAACCCTAGTTTATGCATTGCTTCGTAAGGGACTGATTTGGATCCACTTGTTTCATCCTATGGTTAGGTTTACCTTAATACTTTTGTTGTAGTTGCGGATGCTTGCAATAGAGGTTAATCATAAGTGGGATGCTTGTTCAAGTAAGAACAGCACCCAAGCACCGGTCCACCCACATATCAAATTATCGAAGTATCGAACGCGAATCATATGAACGTGATGAAAACTAGCTTGACGATATTACCATGTGTCCTCGGGAGCGCTTTTCCTATTATAAGAGTTTGTTCCGGCTTGTCCTTTGCTACAAAAAGGATTGGGCCACTTTGCTGCACCTTATTTACTCTTGTTACTTGTTGCTCGTTACAATTTACCTTATCACAAAACTATCTATTACCACTTATTTCAGTACTTGCAGAGAATACCTTGCTGAAAACCACTTATCATTTCCTTCTGCTCCTCGTTGGGTTCGACACTCTTACTTATCGAAAGGACTAGATAGATCCCCTATACTTATGGGTCATCAATTGAGCTTTGTCATCTCTATTGGTGTTGTGCTACTGTTTAGATACTGTCATGAAAAAGTGGTATTGTCCTTGAGAAGTGTTTCATCTGTGCTGTTTTAAATATTTCCTTTCCTTTTTTCGAGCAAACAGTGATGCTAGCATTTTGTAGTCCTCTTGTCTTTGCACAACAGGATCATCTTCCTCTGAAGAAGAATATGGAGTACGTGAAGTGACTAGTTCCGATTATGCCAGGATGAAGAAGCCATGTCTATCTTATCATCAGAAGGAGCAGTTGAAGGATGGTTACATTACTCCCCACAAGACCAAACTAACTTCAGATCAGAAGGACTGACAAAATCTCCATTTTTTGCTATTGTTCTAGGATTCTTTCTGTGAGTTCCATTTTTTCTAAAAGTGTGCTCTACATGGACCATGTATTTGCCTGTTGAAACTGTCAATTCATAGTACAGTTTGCTCTATACTAATCACTTTTTTGTATTTGTGCAAACAGGGGTGCTCAGCTTGATTTCAATGGGAACTGCACAAAATGTTCATGAATACATCGAACCATTCATTTCCACCACAAGAAAGGAGGTGTCGATAAGTTCAAGGCGTTGCAACATATAAGGCCGAAATCATACAAGCTACGCGCGAATTTGTTGATTTTGGTGGAACTGCACAAAAAGAACAGCTGGTTTATTTAGCACAAGGTGCCATGTCAATGTCCGAACTGATGGCAAACCCTGCCCATTCCACAATCGCAGGCATTTGATATTTTGGAATGGGACAACCTTGTCAAATTTTGCTCATTGATTTTAGCAAGACATGCGTTTGATATTTTCGAATGGACGCCCTTTGCTGTCAGCAGCGTCGATCAATTTTTTCTTTATTCTTTAGTTGTGAAGTAAATATTGCCTCTGACATGTGAGTCGCTGAGATCCATAATCATCAATTGTTTTGAATGTTCTCTATGGATTGTCAGGCCTGTGTGTTTGATTGCAATGTACAGAAACGCTAAAAAGCAGCTCAAACTCTTTGTACTCCTTCTGTTCCTTTTTACTTTGCACATTATGAAAGTGCATACTTTTTTGTATAAGATTGGTCAAAGTAGAGATACTTTGACTGCAGACACAACTTGTATGCAGACTAGAAAGGACCGGAGGGAGTATATGTGAAACTGCTGCAAACGAGGTGATCACCCTGGGAATAATGCTAGTACATATTGTTTTGCATGTTCATCCAATGCCAGTGATACAGAATTCAAACTAATCGAAATAAATTCATTCATACACGGTCAGATTTCATATAAACATGCCAGATTTCATTACATTTCAACTAAAAAGGGGTGTGCTGGAGGTATAATTAATTAACCGGCCTAGCTTGACATAGCGATTAGGGCAACTAGGAGCCCAATGATTAGGATCACCACATGACAAACACCTTTCTTCTTGTCATTCTTCTTCTTTAAGTTCGTGTGTTGCACAGCCTTGTTCTTCCCATCAAACTGGCCCTTGTTCTTGAACTTGTGGGGCTGGAAGTTCTTCTGTACCATATTGGCACTAGATCCTCCCTCAATTCCTCAAGCATGTGTGTCCTTTGCTCTCGCCTTTTCTTCCACATCAAGAGTGCCAATGAGATCCCCGAAGGAGGAAGCTTGGTGACGAAGGAGGTATAATTAATTAACCGAAGCTACCCACCTGTGTCCCGCTGAGCCGAACAGAAGCTTCAGTGACTAAACTGCAGGTGCAGTTGCGTAACTGACATGTGGCTTGTTGGGCCCACGTGTCAGTCAGCCAACTGCACCAGCAGTTAAGTAGAAGCAGCGTTGTTCTCCACCAGAACTCCCCGACTCCACGTCGCTGCCAAGAAGCTAACCGGTCGTCAATGGTCAACCCGCCTAGCTTGGCTTCAACAGGAGGGTAGCAACGGTAACCTTACTTGGACCCGAGCGGCGGCGACCTACCGTGTTCTACTCTTCCTCGTTTTCTGTGTGGCACGGCCTCGTTGGCAGCGGGGCGGGGCCTCGGCGGAGCCGGCAATGTCCTCTGTCTCGTTGCCGACGGGCGGCGCCTCAGCGCAGCGGTAAAAACCTCCCCCGCGTTGCCGGCAGGGTGGGGCCTCGGCTGAGCCGGCGATATCCTCTGCCTCGTTGTTGGCGGGGCGGGGCCTCGGCAGAGCCGGTGGTGTCCTCTGCCTCGTTGTTGGTGCCGCGGGGTCTCGACGGAGCAGGGCCTCGTCGACGCCAGCGGAGCGGGGACTCGTCGGAGTCGGCATTGTCCTCTGCCTCGTCCTCGGTCTCGCCAAACAGCACCTCGCCCGCTTCATCGCCCTCTTTGCTAGCCTCTTTCTAGGCGGCCGCAGCCTCCGCCACCCGCATGCGGTACCGCCAGCGCTCGAGGCGGCCCTTGCGGGTAGAGCGGTACGAGTCGAGTAGCGCCTCCTGCTCCGCCCGCTCCGCGGCGATCTGCTCCTCCGCCTGCAGGTGCTCCTGGAGGAGATGGTGGTTGTAGGCGGCGTCGGCCTGTGCCTCCCGGAACTGTTCCTGATGCATCTGCCTCACACTGTCCATATATTGGGCACGGGCCTCGCCGATGGTCATGGTGCAATGCACCGGCGAGGATGGCGCGGAGGAGGGGGTTGGCGCCGGATCGTCGACTACTATGTTCTCCATTGGGACGTCGTCGTCCTCCGGCGGCCTACTGGCCAGCCGGTCGGCAGCAATGGCTGCCATCTCCTTGTGGTCTGTCGTCCTCCCATCCCGAAGAGTGCTGGAGCGCGAGGAAGCCATGGTGGGCAGTAGTGGTGTGGATAGGAGAAAGGGAACGGATGCGGATGACTGCGGCTATGGCCGGCGCAGCAGTTTATATAGCAATGGTGGGCGGGCGGAGGGACGGACGTGTGGTGCCGGAGTAGCCGCCTCGGCAACCGTGTATCATTAATGTGGGCGGCAGATGGACGGACGGACGGCACTTGTGTCGTTTGAAGGCGGAGCAATCGCCTGCACCGGGAAGCGGGGCAGGCGGCGCTGACTGTTTCAGGCGAAAAGCGCACGCGGGCGAGGAGATGACTTTACTTGGAGAGGATGACAATGGGGACCCGCCAGGTACATAGCCTCACGTACGCAAGTGCCTCCTTATTATGTATGTATAAAACTATACTCCCTCCGTCTAGGTGAATAAGTCGTATTAGAAGGTGCATCACGACCTAGGTGCAAGCAGATTGGTGGAAAAGAAGAATATTTCTCTCTTCTAAACACAATATTTAATCACAGCAATTAAGAGGATGCCTTATTAGCTACCCATGCAGGCCATCATAATTCATAGCATGCAAATCGCTTTTATTTCTTGCCTAATAACCGCATGGATGTGCTGCATGCATTGGTCCTTGCCTGAGCAAAAAAAAGGGAGGAAAGGGGTTTCCACGGGAGACAACGAGGCAGAGGTGGAAGCGCTCGCTGGAGTAATTTATTTTGCTTCCCCCTGGTTTCCTGACATCACGGTCCCACACCATTGTCAACCTATGTAGTAGTCAATAAACGAGAGAATTGCATAAGAAGCGGCCGACAGCTGGGACCAAGCAGCTCAAGCAGTATTTGTGTTTTTGAGGTGTGACCACTACAGAGTTTTTTGATGTTTAACCCAGATATTAATTTTTCTCCTCTGAAAACCAAATGAAAACATCGCTGCAGGTATTTTTTTGAACCGCGCTGCAGGTGTTAACTGGGCGGGCTGTGGCCCGTCTAGCCCAGGCCAGATATCCAGCCCAGATATTAATTTTTTTTTCAAGCTGAAAATGGCTAGCCCAGCTGTACTTTTTTTAGGAATACCCAGGCAAGGTCAAGTTGTTATTCTCCGCCCCGCTGGGCTGCAAATCTTTCCTAGGAGGGATGCATTAGGCTTAACAACAAAATGGGCTTTAAGAAATAATAAATGGGATGTAATTATAAAAACTGGGCAGTAACTATAAAAAAATGCACCAAACACGTGATTACTTTATAAAATATTATTTTTGGATATTGAAAATTTTAATTTCATTAATTTTTGCGAGTGCAATGTTTCGTTGGATTTTTACGTAATATAAATTTATTTAATCTGACTAGAAATTTCGGGATAAAAATATTTCGAATCCCATCAAAATGTGGGAAATTTTATTGAATTCTGTTTTGAATGGTTGGTTGAAATGGGATGTACTTTTAACAAACTGTAAATGGGTTGTAGTAAATTACATTAGAATTCAAAAATGGGCTACACATTCTTACAAATCTCAAATGGGCTATAAGTTCTCTGCCACACACTTCTGGCCTTACTAAGTTGACGCGTCCCCTAAAAAAACAGAGTTGACGCGTATGCAAGGCTTTGTCAACTTATAGTCAACACATGGTTCTAGCAGCAGTGGCCGTTGGATGTCCATCCAACGGATGCCGTGCTTCTTCTTCAATCTCGGATATTCTAGCTTCACCCGCCCAAAAAATGATTCCTGCCCCTGAGATCTGGGGCGCACCGTTTCGGAAGCTGACCTGTGGGCCTGCTAAGTTGACGTACCAAGGGCTTTGTCAACTTAGTCAATATAAACGATTCTAGCTGCAGTGACCGTACGATGTCCATCCAACGGCCGTAGTGCTTCTTCAACCTCTGGTCTTCTTGCTCTAGCCGCCCAAAGCAGCGCCGGTCGTGCCGCCTGCTCCTGCCTCCCGTGGCTGGTTGTGCTGCCGCGGAGGCCTCACCGCCCCCTACTATTCCCACCGCTGGCCAGGCCCTGCGGCGACGGCAGCCTCACACCGCAGCCGAACGAGTGAACCCTCATACTCCTCTCCGCGTGGGCATCCACTACCGCATCTTCACCGGCTCCGCGTCGTCCCCTTCCTAGGCCTCGCCGTCGTCCACCGCCCTGGTGCTCTCGGCGCGGCGTGGTCAACATGGTCAAGGAACGACTTCCATCGGACGTGGACTGTACGTGGAGAGGCTGACAGCTGGGTCCACGGCGGCAGCAAGGAAGTGCCTCCTTATTACGCGTAAAATAATAATTCCTCCACCTGACAGCAGGGACCCACCAGATGGGCCATCGTATTTCACAAAAAAAACGTTTCCCCCCTGACTGCTGGGACCCACCAGCTACACCTTCGCACGCAAGGAAGTGCGTCCGGGCAAAAAAAATGATTTGCCCCCCTGACTGCTGGGACCCACCAGCTACATCTTCGCACGCAAGAAAGTGCGTCCGGGCGAAAAAAAGAAAACCAAAACGATTCGCACCCCTGACTGCTGGGACCCACCGGCCCCCCGACTGCTGGGACCCACCAGCTACATCTTCGCACCCAAGGAAGTGCGTCTGGGCAAAAAAATGATTCGCCCCCTGACTGTTGGGACCCACCAGCTACATCTTCACAGGCAAGGAAGTGCCAGACAGTCGGGACCCACCTGGTCGAAGCGTACGTAGCGTTGTCATTCTGGTGGCGAACGTGTACGTACATATATACTGGTCGATGTAGAGGCGCGCACGTGTCGTAGTAGAGGCGCGCACGTGTCGTAGTAGAGGCGCGCACATAGCATGTACACGTACGTACAGCGGCCAGGGTGCAAGAAAGAAAATATGGCCACGTATGTGTACATACGGGCGGGGTCTCGAACGCCTACTCGTTGACATGGCTGGGTCAGAACGGAGAAACAACGTCGTCGTCGTGTTCATGGGGAGGCAACGGAATGCGTGGTCGTGTTCATCGGGAGGCAACGCGGCTGGGTCGGAACGGAATGTGTGGTTGTGTTCATCGGGAGGGCTTGGACGGAACAAGCGATGGAAACGAGGCCTGGCGTACCGCACAACGGAGGAAACGGCCTTGTGTTCGATCGGCCACGTTCGAAACGGGATCATGTTCATCAGGAGGGGTGTGGCATACCGCAAAACGGAGGAAACGGACCTCCTACGGTCGAAACAGGGGTCATGTTGATCGGGAGGGGTGTAGCGTACCCCAAAACGGAGGAAACGGACCTCCTATGGTCGAAACGGGGGTCCTGTTGATCGGGAGGGGTGTGGCGTACCGCAAAACGGAGGAAACGAACTTGTGTTGGAGCGCTACGGTCGAAACGGGGGTCCTGTTCATCGGGAGGGGTGTGGCGTACCGCAAAACGGGACTCCACGGGATACTGTTCATCTCCGTCGTCGACCCCCTCCAGCCTCCATGAGCTACTGTTCATCTATCGTCGACCTCCTCCAGCCTCCACGGGCTCCTGTTCATCCAGCCTCCACCGCGCGCTACTCCACCGGCTACTGTTCAACCACCCTTCCACCGTCTACTGTTCATCCAGCCCTCCACACCACGGGGTCCTGTTCAACCACCCCTCCACGGGCACCCCTCCACCATCTACTGTTCACCCTGCCCTCCACACCACGGGGTCCTGTTCATCCACCCCTCCATCGTCTACTGTTCATCCAGCCCTCCACCACACCACGGGGTCCTGTTCATCCAGAGGCAATGCCACCGCTCACTGTTCATCCAACCCCCCCCCCCCCCCGCAACGCTCACTGTTCATCCCATCGATCGGCTTCAGTTAGCAGCAGTAGCCAAGGAATCGCTCGATCGGGTTCAGTTAACAGCCATCGATCGATCGCTCGGGCTCAGTAACACGTAGCCTGCAGTGCAATTGCTCGGGTTCAGTTAGAGCCCAACGCCTCGCTCGGGTTCAGTTAGAGCCAACGCCTCGAACACACGCGCGTACGTGTACGAGAGAAACGCGCATCGCTCGGCCCCCAACCTCCCACCGTAACCGGGAACTCCCCGAAATTTTCCTCCCCCTCGCTTCTACCACGGTTTTTTTGTCATGGACGACCCAAAGAATGTCATGCAGCTGCGTCTCCGGCTCGCCCAGGACGAAAAGCCCATTTTCTGTCATGATTTTTTGTCATAGAAGTAGGAGCCCACCACATCTATGATGATACCGGGTTTTGTCACAATTATCGTCATAAAAGTGTCATATGTATGACAGAAAAAATTCATTCGGCCCAAAATGTCACGGATGTGTCTTTTTTTTTGTAGTGTTTGCACTCATCAATGGAAATTCTCATGGATTTGAGAGACTCATTGATATCATGCTTGGGTGGAATAGATCTAAGTTTAAAAGAATCAACATCAAGAGAAATTCTATCCATGTTCCTAGCCAAATCATCAATCTTAAGCATTTTTTCTTCAATCAAAGCATTGAAATTCTTTTGCGGACTCATAAATTCCTTAACACTATTCTCAAATTCAGAGGGCATCTTATTATAATTTCCATAAGAATTGTTATAGGAATTGCCATAATTATTAGAGGATTACTAGGGAACGGCCTAGGATTGAAATTACCTCTATACGCGTTATTACCAAAATTGTTCCTACCAACAAAATTCACATCCATAGATTCATTATTATTATCAATCAAAGTGGACAAAGGCATATCATTAGGATCAATAGGACCACTCTTGCTAGCAAAAAAATTCATAAGCTCATCCATCTTTCCACTCAAAACATTAATCTCTTCAATTGCATGCACTTTTTTACTAGTGGAAGATCCTTCGGTATGCCATTGAGAATAGTTAACCATAATATTATCTAGGAGTTTAGTAGCTTCTCCTAAAGTAATTTCCATAAAATTACCTCCCGCGGCCGAATCTAAAAGATTTCTAGAAGCAAAATTCAATCTGGCATAAAAAAATTGTATAATCATCCATAGATTCAAACCATGCGTAGGGCAATTTCGTATCATTAACTTCATCCTCTCCCAAGATTGCGCAACATGCTCATGATCAAGTTGCTTAAAATTCATAATATTGTTTCTAAGGGAGATGTCTTAGCAGGAGGAAAATACTTGGAAATAAAAGCATCTTTACACTTATTCCATGAATCAATACTATTTTTAGACAAAGATGAAAACCAAGTCTTGGCACGATCTCGTAGAGAGAACGGAAATAGCTTTAATTTAACGATAGCATATCACACAAATCAACGAAATTGTTTAGATGGGATGCGGCATCTTCACTAGGAAGGCCGGAAAATTGATCTTTCATAACAAGATTCAACAAAGCAGCATTAATTTCACAAGATTCCGCATTAGTAGCGGGAGCAATCGGAGTACTAACAAAATCATTATTATTGGTGTTGGAGAAGTCACACAATTTGGTATTCTCTTGAGTCATCATGACAAAGCAAGCAATCCAACACATGAGCACACAAAAAGCAAGCGAAAAAGACGAACAGAAGAGGGGCGAAGAAAAGGCAAATCTTTTCAAAATTCGTTTTAGAAGTGGGGGAGAGGAAAACGAGAGGTGAATGGAAAATAATGTAATGTGAGAGATGAGATTTTATGATGGGTACTTGGTTTGTCTTGGCTTGGCGTAGATCTCCCTGGCAACGGTGCCAGAAATTGGCAAGTTTACGGGAGATGAGTCATGACTTGGCGTAAATCTCCCCGGCAACGGCGCCAGAAATTCTTCCTGCTACTTCTCGAGCTTGCGTTGGTTTTTCCCTTGAAGAGGAAAGGGTGATGCAGGAAAGTAGAGTAAGTATTTCCCACAGCTTTTGAGAACCAAGGTATCAATCCAGTAGGAGACAGCGTTCAAGCCACTGAATACCTGCACAAACAAACACCAACTTGCACCCAACGCGATAAAGGGGTTGTCAATCCCTTCACGGTTATTTGCAAAGTGAGATCTGATAGAGATGGACAAACGGTAAAGTAATATTTTTGGTATTTTTGGTTTATGGAACGGAAAGTAAAAGATTGCAAAGGTAGTAAATATGAAACTAAGATTTGTAGATCTGAAATTTATATGATGGAAAATAGACCTGGGAGCCATAGGTTTCACTAGAGGCATCTCTCAAGATAGAAAATATTACGGTGGGTGAACGAATTACTGCCGAGCAATTGATAGAAAGCACAAAGTTATGACGATATCTAAGGCAATGATCATGAATATAGGCATCACGTTTGTATCAAGTAGACCGAAACATTCTGCATCTACTACTATTACTCCGCACATCGACCGACTCCTGCCAGCATCTAGAGTATTAAGTTCATGAGAACAGAGTAACGCATTAAGTAAGATGACATGATGTCGCGGGATAAACTCAAGAAATATGATGAAAACCCCATCTTTTTATCCTCGATGGCAACAATACAATACATGTCAGTTCCCCTTCTGTCACTAGGATCGAGCACCACAAGATTGAACCCAAAGCTAAGCACTTCTTCCATTGCAAGAAAAACCAATCGAGTTGGCCAACCCAAATTGATAGTTCGAAGAGACTTGCAAAGATATCAAATCATGCATATAAGAATTCAGAGAAGATTCAAATAATATTCATAGATAAGCTGATCATAAATCCACAATTCATCGGATCTCGGCAAACACACCGCAAAAGTGTATTACATCGAGCAGGTCTCCAAGAACATTGAGGAGAACATGGTATTGAGAATCAAAGAGAGATAAGAAGCCATCTAGCTCTAGCTATGGACCCACGGGTCTGTGGTAAACTACTCACGCTTCATCGGAGAGGCAATGGTGTTGATGTAGAAGCCCTCCGTGATCGAATCCCCCTCCGGCGGTACGCCGGAAAAGGCCCCTAGATGGGATCTCAGGGGCACATAAGGTTGCGATAGTGGAAAAGTGGTTTCGTGACTCTCCTGGAAGTTTTTGGGATATATGAGTATATATAGGAGGAAGAAGTAGGTCGGTGGAGTCACTAGGGGCCCACAAGGGTGGGAGCGCGCCCTCAATCCTTGTGTCCGCCTCGTGGCTTCTTTGACTTGTACTCCAAGTCATCTGGATGTCTTCTGGTCCAAGAAAAATCATCACGGAAGTTTTATTCTGTTTGGACTCCGTTTAATATTCCTTTTCTGCGAAACTCTAAAACAAGGAAAAGAACAGAAACTGACACTGGGCTCTAGGTTAATAGGTTAGTCCCAAAATAATATAAAATAGCATATTAATGCATATAAAACATTCAAAACAGATGATATAGTAGCATGGAACAATCAAAAATTATAGATACGTTGGAGACGTATCAGCTTTGTGCACAGCCAAGGAGGAAGGTTATAGATACATAGAGTCGCGGGCCAGGTGCTATGATTGCTGCTCTGCTCCCCAAAAGGATTAATGCCATCCGCGCTTAAACCAAACCATATGTTCCTTGCGTCACCTGCAAAGTCACCCCACTTTCTCTTGATTTTTCTCCACTGCGACCCGTCAGTGGGGGCTCTCAACTTCCCGTCTTTCGTACGGTCCTCTTTGTGCCATCGCATCAACTTGGCATGCTCTTTGTTTCTGAACAGATGTTTCAACTGTAGTATTATAGGAGCATACCACATCACCTTGGTAGGAACCCTCTTCCTAGGCCGCTCGCCCTCAACATCAACAGGGTCATCTCGTCTGATCTTATACCGCAATGCACCGCATACCGGGCATGCGTTCAAATCCTCGTACGCACCATGGTAGAGGATGCAGTCATTAGTGCATGCATGTATCTTCTGCACCTCCAATCCTAGAGGGCATAGAACCTTCTTTGCTCTGTACATACTGTCGGGCAATTCATTATCCTTTGGAAGCTTCTTCTTCTTCAATATTTTCAGTAGCTTCTTAAATCTGTTGTCAGATACACCATTGTCAGCCTTCCACTGCAGCAATTCCAGTGTGGTACCGAGCTTTGTGTTGCCATCTTTGCAATTTGGGTACAACCTTTTTTTGTGATCCTATAACATGCGACCGAACTTCAACTTCTTATTTTCACTTTCACATTGTCTCTTTGCATCAACAATGACCCGGCGAAGATCATCATCGGGCACATCGTCTGGTTCCTCTTGATCTTCAGCTTCCCCTGTTGCAGCATCACCGTATTCAGGAGGCACATAGTTGTCATCATCCTCTTCTTCTTCGTTGTCTTCCATCATAACCCCTCTTTCTCCGTGCTTGGTCCAAACATTATAGTGTGGCATGAAACCCTTATAAAGCAGGTGGGTGTGAAGGATTTTCCGGTCAGAATAAGACTTCATATTCCCACATATAGGGCATGGACAACACATAAAACCATTCTGCTTGTTTGCCTCAACCACTTAGAGAAAATTATGCACGCCCTTAATGTACTCGGAGGTGCGTCTGTTACCGTACATCAATTGCCGGTTCATCTCCGTGCATTATATATAATTAAGTGTGTCAAAAACCATTATAGAACATCATGAATACATGACCAAATTAATAGAAGTTCACCATCACATAAAAACCAAAGTACATACATAGTTCTCATTGAACAACATATAGCTCTCTAGAGCATCTAATTAAACCATACATTGAAACTATGTAAAACATTTCAATGCAACAACAAATGAGATCATAATAGCAACTAAGGTAACAATTGATCCAACGGCATAATGATACCAAGCCTCAGTATGAATGGCATATTTTTTAATCTTTCTAATCTTCAAGCGCATTTCATCCATCCTGATCTTGTGATCATGGACGACATCCGCAACATGCAACTCCAATTCCATCTTCTTGTCCTCAATTCTTTTCATCTTTTTCTTCAAGTCATTGTTTTCTTTTTCAACTAAATTTAAGCTCTCAATAAGAGGGTCGGTTGGAATTTCCGGTTCACATACCTCCTAGATAAAAACATCTATGTCACGTTGGTCGGCATAATTGTCATAAACACTAAATGAAACAAATAGTTAAAAAAGATAATACATACCACATCTGAATCATAGACAGGACGAGGGCCGACGTGGGCGGATACCAAAACCATTGCACTATAGAATAACAAACAGTAATAAAAGTAAGAAAATTATACAAGTATCTACCTAAATCATACAAGTAAGAATTTTTTTATTTTAGAAAGAAGATAAGAACAAGAGGCTCACCACGGTGGTGTCGGCGACGAGATCGGCGTGGGCGATCGACGACGGTGAGGACGGGGACGGGACAGGACGGACCGCCAAATCTAGAAAAATCTTAAGGAAAATGGAGTTTGAACATGGAGCTTCGAGAGGAGAAAGCTTAAGTGTGCCTCGGGCATTTCTTCGAACACCTCATGTGCATAGGAGGTGAGCTAGAGAACCACAAAGATCTCCCACGGTCGGGCAAAAAAAAGAGTAGTGGTTCTTCTCGCGGGCCGGGGCGGGGGTATATATAGGCCTCTCTTTAGTCCCGGTTTGTGGCCAAAACCAGGACTAAAGGACGACCTTTGGTCCCGGTTCTAGCCGCCAACCGGGACTAATGGTGGTGGGTCAGGAGCGAGGTCCATTGGTCCTGGTTCGTGTCAGGAACCGAGACCAAAGGGGTTAGACGAACCGGGACCAATGGCCCCCGAGGCCCGGCCGGTGCCCTGGCCTCACGAACCGGGACTGATGCATCCATTGGTCCTAGTTCGTAGGAGAATGCTACCTCTTGAGCACTGCGTTGGTTTTCCCTTGAAGAGGAAAGGGTGATGCAGTAAAGTAGCGTAAGTATTTCCCTCAGTTTTTAAGAACCAAGGTATCAATCCAGTAGGAGACCACGCTCAAGTCCCACGCACCTACACAAACAAATAAGAACCTTGCAACCAACGCGATAAAGGGGTTGTCAATCCCTTCACGACCACTTGCAAAAGTGAGATCTGATAAAGATGATAAGATAATATTTTTTGTATTTTTATGATAAAGACTAAAAGAAAAGAAATAAAATAAACGGCGACAGAAATAGCTAGTTGACGGGAGATAAATATGATGGAAAATAGATCTGGGGGCCATAGGTTTCACTAGTGGCTTCTCTCAAGAGCATAAGTATTATGGTGGGTAAACAAATTACTATCGAGCAATTGATAGAATTGAGCATAGTTATGAGAATATCTAGGTATGATCATGTATATAGGCATCACGTCCATGACAAGTAGACCGACTCCTGCCTGCATCTACTACTATTACTCCACACATCGACCGCTATCCAACATGCATCTAGAGTATTAAGTTCATAAGAACGGAGTAACACTTTAAGCAAGATGACATGATGTAGAGGGATAAACTCATGCAATATGATATAAACCCCATCTTTTTATCCTCGATGGCAACAATCCAATATGTGTCGTTTCCCCTACTGTCAGTGGGATCGAGCACCGCAAGATTGAACCCAAAGCTAAGCACTTTTCCATTGCAAGAAAGATCAATCTAGTAGGCCAAACCAAACTGATAATTCGAAGAGACTTGCAAATATAACCAATCATACATAAAAGAATCCTGAGGAGATTCAAATATTGTTCACGGGTAATCTTGATCATAAACCCACAATTCATCGGATCTCAAAAAACACACTGCAAAAGAAGATTACATCGAATAGATCTCCAAGAGAAGCAGGAGAATTTTGTATTGAGATCCAAAGAGAGAGAAGAAGCCATCTAGCTAATAACTATGGACCCGAAGGTCTGAGGTAAACTACTCACACATCATCGGAGAGGCTATGGTGTTGATGTAGAAGCCCTCTGTGATCTATGCCCCCTCTGGCAGAGCACCGGAAAAGGCCCCAAGATGGGATCTCATGGGTACAGAAGGTTGCGGCGGTGGAAATAGGGTTTTGGCTCCTTTTCTGATGTTTTCGGGGTACGTAGGTATATATAGGAGGAAGAAGTAGGTCGGTAGAGCTACGAGGGGCCCACGAGGGTGAAGGGCGCGCCCAGGGGGTAGGCGCCCCCCCTGCCTCGTGGCCACCTCGTTGATTGCTTGACGTCCACTCCAAGTCCTCTGGATCACGTTTGTTCAGACGTTCCCGAAGGTTTCATTCCGTTTGGACTCCGTTTGATATTCCTTTCCTTTGAAACACTGAAATAGGCAAAAAAACAGCAATTTGGGCTGGGCCTCCGGTTAATAGGTTAGTCCCAAAAATAATATAAAAGTGTATAATAAAGCTCATTGAACATCCAAAATATATAATATAATAGCATGGAATAATCAAAAATTATAGATACGTTGGAGACGTATCAAGCATCCCCCCTTAATTCCTGCTCGTCCTCGAGTAGGTAAATGATAAAAACATAACTTTTGATGTGGAATGCTTCTTAGCATAATTTTCAATGTAATTCTTTTTATTGTGGCATGAATATTTAGATCCGAAAGATTCAGATAAAAGTTTAATGTTGACATAAAAACAATAATACTTCAAACGTGCTAACCAAGCAATTATGTCTTATGAAAACAACATAGCCAAAGAAAGCTTATCCCTACAAAATCATATAGTTAGGCCAGGCGTCAATTTCGTCAGACAAAACGTTCTCATCATGCATAACCCCGATGACAAGCCGAGCAATTGGTTCATACTTTTTAACGCACTTCAGCCATTTCAACCCTTACGCAATACATGAGCGCAAGCCATGGATATAGCACTATGGGTGGAATAAAGTATAATGATGGGGGTTATGTGAGAAGACAAAAAGGTAGAAAGTCTCACACTCACGCGGCTAATCAATAGGCTATGGAGATGCCCATCAATTGATGTCAATGAGAGGAGTAGGGATTGCCATGCAACGGATGCACTAGAGCTATAAATATATGAAAGCTCAACAAAAGAAACTAAGTGGGTGTGCATCCAACTTGCTTTCTCACGAAGACCTAGGGCATTTTGAGGAAGCCCATCATTGGAATATACGAGCCAAGTTCTATAATGAAAAATTCCCACTAGTATATGAAAGTGACAACATAGGAGACTCTCTATCATGAAGATCACGGTGCTACTTTGAAGCACAAGTGTGGAAAAATAATAGTAACATTGTCCCTTCTCTCTTTTTCTCTCATTTTTTTCTTTTTTTCTCCTTTTTTTTGTTGGGCCTTATTATTATTTTTGCCTCTTTTTTTTAGTCTGGAATCTCATCCCGACTTGTGGGGGAATCATAGCATCCATCATCCTTTCCTCACTTGGGACAATGCTCTAATAATGATGATCATCACACTTTTATTACTTACAACTCAAGAGTTACAACTCAATACTTAGAACAAAATATGACTCTATGTGAATGCCTCCGGCGGTGTACCGGGATATGCAATGAATCAAGACTGACATGTATGAAAAATTATGAAAGGTGGCTTTGCCACAAATACAATGTCAACTACGTGATCATGCAAAGCAATATGACAATGATGGAGCGTGTCATAATAAACGGAACGGTGGTAAGTTGCATGGCAATATATCTCGGAATGGCTATGGAAATGCCATGATAGGTAGGTATGGTGGCTGTTTTTAGGAAGATATAAGGAGGTTTATGTGTGATAGAGCATATCATATCATGGGGTTTGGATACACCGGCGAAGTTTGCACCAATTCTCAAGGCGAGAAAGGGCAATGCACGGCACCATAGAGGCTAGAAAATTGTGGAAGGTTGAGAGTGCGTATAATCCATGGACTCACATTAGTCATAAAGAACTCATATACTTATTGCAAAAGTTTATTAGCCCTCGAAGCAAAGTACTACTACGCATGCCCCTAGAGGGATAGATTGGTAGGAAAAGACCATCGCTCGTCCCAGACCGCCACTCATAAGGAAAGCAATAAAAGAACACCTTATGTGTCAAAATTGTCTCACAACTTTCACCATACGTGCATGCTACGGGACTTGCCAACCTTAACACAAGTATTTATAAATTTCACAATTACTCAACTAGCACACTCTAATATTACCACCTTTATATCTCAAAACACGTATCAAGCATCAAACTTCTCATGATATTCAATGAACTCAATATGGAAGTTTTTATTATGCTCATCTTGGATGCCTATCACATTCGGATTAATTTCACAATTAAACCAAATTACCATGCTGTTTAAGACTCTCAAAATAATATAAGTGAGGCATGAGAGATCAAAAATTTCTATAAAATAAAACCACCACCGTGCTCTAAAAGATATAAGTGAAGCACTAGAGCAAAAACTATATAGCTCAAAAGATATAAGTGAAGCACATAGAGTATTCTAACAAATTCCGAATCATGTGTATCTCTCTCAAAAGGTGTGTACAACAAGGATGATTGTGGTAACTAAAAAGCAAAGACTCAAATCATACAAGACGCTCCAAGCAAAACACATATCATGTGGTGAATAAAAATATAGCCCCAGGTAAAGTTACCGATAGACGAAGACGAAAGAGGAGATGCCTTCCGGGGCATCCCCAAGCTTAGGCTTTTGGTTGTCCTTGAATTTTACCTTGGGGTGCCTTGGGCATCCCCAAGCTTAGGCTCTTGCCAATCCTTGTTCCCTAATCCATCAAATCTTTACCCAAAACTTGAAAACTTCACAACACAAAACTTAACAGAAAATCTCGTGAGCTCCGTTAGCGAAAGAAAACAAAACACCACTTCAAGGTACTGTAATGAACTCATTCTTTATTTATATTGGTGTTAAACCTACTTTGTTCCAACTTCTCTATGGTTTGTAAGCTCTTTTACTAGCCATAGATTCATCAAAATAAGCAGACAACACACGAAAAACAGAATCTGTCAAAAACAGAATAGTCTGTAGTAATTTGTATCTAACGCAAACTTCTGGAACTCAGAAAACTCTACCAAAATAGGAAGACCTAGATAATTTTTTTATTGATCTACTGCAATCGGAATCGGTATTTTATCACATTCTGGTGATTTTAAACAATTTTTTTCGTGAACAGAAAGTTTCTGGAATTTTCAGCAAGATCAAATAACTATCATCCAAGAAGATCCTATAGGTTTAACTTGGCACAAACACTAACTAAAACATAAAACCACATCTAACCAGAGGCTAGATCAAATATTTATTGAATAACAGCAAGTAAAAATATTGGGTTGTCTCCCAACAAGCGCTTTTCTTTAAAGCCTTTTTAGCTAGGCATTGAGATTTCAATGATGCTCCCAAGAAAGACAAGAATTGAAGCACAAAGAGAGCATAATAAAACATGTGACAAGCACATCTAAGTCTAACATACTTCCTATGCATAGGCATCTTATAGGCAAACAAATTATCAAGGCAAGCAAAAACTAGCATATGCAAGGAAGCGGAAAGAAACAATAGCAATCTCAACATAACGAGAGGTAATTTAGCAACATGAAAATTTCTACAACCATATTTTCCTCTGTCATAATAATTACATGTAGGATCATAAGCAAATTCAAAAATATAGCTATCACAAAACATATGCTTAACACGATCCACATGTATGCAAAGTTGACACTCTTCCAAAATAGTGGGATTAACATTAGCTAAAGTCATGACCCTCTCCAAACCCACTTTTATCAGAAACTTCATAAGATTGATCAAAATCCAAATATGTGGGATCTAAAGTTGACACTCTTCCAAACCCACTTTCAATACTATTGCAAACATTATTATCAATCTCATATTCATCATGGGGCTTAAATAAATTTTCAAGATCATAAGAAGAATCACCCCAATCATGATCATTACAACAAGTAATAGACATAGCAAAACTAGCATCCCCAAGCTTAGGGTTTTGCATATTATTAGCACGATTGACATCAAGAGAATTTGTAGCAAAATCATTGCAATCATGCTTTTCATCGAATGAACTATCAAGTATGGGTGCAATAGCAACGATCTCATGTTTAACATATGGAACTATATCAAATTCATCTTTATAAATATTGGCATCATGGCCACAAGAATAGCAAGCATCATGTACATCAAGAGATATTTCAATCAAATCATCGGAATCATAATTATCTATAGATTCATGCATATCATTATTTTCTTCCTCCATAGACCTCTGCAAAATATTAGCCTCTTCTTGGACAGCGGGGGAGTCCTCAATATATGGTTTAACATAGGCATTAGAAGCATAATTATCATAACAATATTTACGTATGGCAAAAATTTCAGATTTGTAAAGAGTAGCATCATATGTTTCAATCAAAGAAGCAATTTCATAAGCACCCTTAAAAGCAACAAATTTTTCAATTTGTTGAACATCATAGTAATTATAAACACCCTTAGCATACGAAGATACGGTTCCATTATCACTAAACTCACATTGGTAGGGAAGGTGTTTCTTAAGGTTTTCAGAGCAATAAGTAAAATCATAAATTTCACAAAGATTCCAAGCATAACACATCAATCTGTTTATTTGATCCCATAAGAGTCTCCCCTTTTCAGACAAACGGTGATGCACAAAATGAGCATGCTCATTTAAAGATTTCCCATCAACTAGGCTAGTTGGGGTTTCAGCACGAGCGCATAAGGATCAAAGATGATCCAAGTAGAACACTTTAAGTGGATTCATATAAATAGATTTTTAGCAAGCAAAGATGCAAGCAAATAGAAGGCACATGGTAACACAAGCAAACAATAGATCTGGCAAGAAAAATGCAAACGAAAAACAAGGCGAATAAAACGGCAAGGGTGAAGTGGGGGAGAGGAAAACGAGAGGCAAATGGCAAATAATGTAATGCAAGGGATAAGAGTTTGTGATGGGTACTTGGTATGTCTTGACTTGTGCGTAGACTCCCCAGCAACGGCGCCAGAAATCATTCTTGCTACCTCTTGAGCATTGCGTTGGTTTTCCCTCGAAGAGGAAAGGGTGATGCAGTAAACTAGCGTAAGTATTTCCCTCAGTTTTTTAGAACCAAGGTATCAATCCATTAGGAGAACATGCTCAAGTCCCACGCACCTACACAAACAAATAAGAACCTTGCAACCAACGCGATAAAGGGGTTGTCAATCCCTTCACGGCCACTTGCACATGTGAGATCTGGTAAAGATGATAAGATAATATTTTTGGTATTTTTATGATAAAGACTAAAATTAAAGAAAGCAAAATAAACGGCGATAGAAATAGCTAGTTGACGGGAGATAAATATGATGGAAAATAGACCCGGGGGCCATAGATTTCACTAGTGGCTTCTCTCAAGAGCATAAGTATTACGGTGGGTAAACAAATTACTGTCGAGAAATTGATAGAATTGAGCATAGTTATGAGAATATCTAGGTATGATCATGTATATAGGCATCACGTCCGTGACAAGTAGACCGACTCCTGCCTGCATCTACTACTATTACTCCACACATCAACCGCTATCCAGCATGCATCTAGAGTATTAAGTTCATAAGAACGCAGTAACGCTTTAAGCAAGATGACATGATGTAGAGGGATAAACTCATGCAATATGGTATAAACCCCATCTTTTTATCCTCGATGGCAACAATACAATACGTGTCGTTTCCCCTACTGTCACTGGGATCGAGCACCGCAAGATTGAACCCAAAGCTAAGCACTTCTCCCATTGCAAGAAAGATCAATCTAGTAGGCCAAACCAAACTGATAATTCGAAGAGACTTGCAAAGATAACCAATCATACATAAAAGAATTCAGATGAGATTCAAATATTGTTCATAGATAATCTTGATCATAAACCCACAATAAATCGGATCTTCACAAACACACCGCAAAAGAAGATTACATCGAATAGATCTTCAAGAGAATCGAGGAGAATTTTGTATTGAGATCCAAAGAGAGAGAAGAAGCCATCTGGCTAATAACTATGGACCCGAAGGTCTGAGGTAAACTACTCACACATCATCAGAGAGGCTATGGTGTTGATATAGAAGCCCTCCGTGATCTATGCCCCCTCCGGCGGAGCACCGGAAAAGGCCCCAAGATGGGATCTCACGGGTACAGAAGGTTGTGGCGGTGGAAATAGGGTTTTGGCTCCTTTTCTGATGTTTTCGGGGTACGTAGGTATATATAGGAGGAAGAAGTAGGTCGGTGGAGCTACGAGGAGCCCACGAGGGTGGAGGGCGCGCTAGGGGGGTAGGCACGCCCCCTGCCTCGTGGCCTCCTCGTTGATTGCTTGACATCCACTCCAAGTCCTCTGGATCACGTTTGTTCAGAAAATCACGTTCCCGAAGGTTTCATTCCGTTTGGACTCCGTTTGATATTCCTTTCCTTCGAAACACTGAAATAGGAAAAAAAAAATAGCACTTTGGGTTGGGCCTCCGGTTAATAGGTTAGTCCCAAAAATAATATAAAAGTGTATAATAAAGCTCATTGAACATCTGAAAAAAATAATATAATAGCATGGAACAATCAAAAATCATAGATACGTTGAAGACGTATCAGAGAACCGGGATTAATGCCCTTTTCAGGCCTGGATCGAAGCCCTATTTTCTACTAGTGTTTACTGTACTTGATGACTTTTGAATTTGGTATATGTAGTTCGAATGCATTTACGTACTAAATATATCCACTAAAACTTTTGAATATTCCTCGTTTACCTCTCATGCTTGGTTGAATTATTTGGTCGACTAATTCTAACAAGTGGTATTAGAGTTCAGGTGCTCGGAATAAATCTCAATGGACTCATGGATGGTTGACCATGGTTGGTGGGCTGGAAATGCTAGTGTTAAGAGGCCGATGTACATCGATGTAAGGAGAAAATTGTTGGGTTTAGTCTCATATCGGTTGTGTGAGGAGGTGGAGCAAGACTTATAATGGTGAGGGTGAAAACCCTATTTGACGCTCTCTGCGTCAAAGAGTCGACCAAATGCACAGGCGCACGATCAATTAGGCTAGCCCATCTCTTGTTGTACATATACCTGGCAGTTCCGGTTTTTGGAATCTTCCAATTTTGGGAACATTCTAGAAGGTTCATGAACCTTTTTCCTTTTTTCTGTTTCTTTTTCTAAAAAAATTCCTTTTTCTGTTTCTTTTTTATTTTATTCTTTTTTCTTTTAATGATACAATTTCCAAATTGCTTCAAATATTTTAATTTGGTTTGTGTTTCCAAATTTTGTTCAATATATTAAAAATATCGAATATTCAAAAACTATTCGCATTATTATCAATTTTTTGTTTAAGTATACAAAAAATCTTTGGGATTTTCAAATTGTTCTCAGATTCAAATTTTTGTTCTGCATTTCAAAAGCTGTACCTGTTTTCAAAAAAATCACCAATTTAGAAAATGTTTGCGTTTTTAAAAAATGTTCTGGAATTTGAAAAATTGTTCGCGTTTTACAAAATGTTCTAAAAATTACAAAAAAGATTGCATTATAGAAATTTTTTTGGATTTTCAAAAGATGTACCATTTTTCAAGTTTTTTTACAAATTCAAAAAATGATTGGGAATTTAAAATTTCTTATCTGTTTCAAAAGATGTTCAGAAATTCATAAAAATCACGTTTGTCAAAAATATTTGTAATTTTAGAAAAGTATTTGCTGTTTTTTAAGTAAAGCTCAGTTTAGCCGCTGTTCTTAGTTCTTTTGACGTCGCACCACATATTTGACAGGAACACTTAGTAGTTGTGGTTGCTAGTAGGATGCGTGCACAAACTAGAGGTCTGTTTTTCAAATTCCAGCTCGGGCGCTAGTTTATTTTTTACACATTTTTCGCCCGACCGCTCGCGAGTTCAATTCTAATAGGCCAGCCCAGTCGGGCGCATCATGTGCGAGGGGACATCTTTTTGCCGCAGAATGCGTCAAATAGGTTTTTTTTTTTTAGTCCCGGTGAGGGTGTCCCCTCCTATCAGACTATTATTTTGAGAAAGAGGGCCCAAGACCTCCTATAAGTGTCTGTGTTGCTCTTTGGTTAGGCCTAGTTGACGCATGTGGATCGGAAACACGGGTTACCATGCCGGGATTGTGTAACAGAGCCGGCTATGTAGCATCTAGTTTGGAGTTAACCAATATACTATTTACTGTAGTTACATCTGGATTTAGCATTTCTGTTCCTCCGTGTGTACTTCAAATTTGGGTTCGAACATTTAAGGTGTAGCAGAGCATTCACGAAACACATAAATTTGATTATTCAAATATGATATCATGTGCTATGTTCACTTGACGACACGAGAGGGATGCGCACAAACTTCAGTAGGCATGTGAATGTTACCATGGTTTCAGTTGACAGTATCCCAATTAAGCACCTTGATGGGTTTGGGTTTGGGTATCATTCAGTCACGGTGGCGATGATCCCCCGGTACAGGGCAGGCTCAACCGCCGCCGCCGCCGGACCCTGGATTTTCAGCACTACCACCTCCACCCGCGCCCGACTCTGCTTCTTTGCCGGCTCCTTGGGCCGCCGGCCCGAACAGGTCACCGACGCCCTCGGGCCTCGGCCGCCGACTTCACGGTGGTCCCGTGCCCTGAGCAGCTCAGCAGCGGTGGGCACGCCCGTCTCGACTCCTTCGGCCGCTTTGCCGACCTCACCGCCGACGCCCTGGCCGTCGGCAGTCATCACGACCACCATGGTAACCGTCACCAGCAGCAGTGCCACCAGGACAACCCCCTTGTTCCCCATGCTCCCTCTTTCTTTACTCCACAGATAAAACGACCTATCTATCGATCGATGGAGCACACATACATAATATCCTATTTATAGCAAGCCCAGCTTAGCTTAGTGCGTCTCAGGCAGGTCTCACTCTTCATTTCCAGATAACACATTACCTAGTAGCTACAATAACGGATATGAACCATCGATCATATCCTGATAGCATGATGACCCCAAAAAGACAAGGAAACACCTAATTCCATCACTTAACCAGTGCTCCTTCCAACCAAATACTTCCTCTATAAGAAAATGTAAGACGCTTTTAACAATTATACCTAAAACAAAAAACCTGAATTCTGAAAAGCAAAGCTTTGCTGTTTAGTCGTCCGGAGCACACACCCTTCCAAACCGTCGGATCAGGATCTAATCGCCAGGTGCTGCACTGTCGGGTTGCGGAGCGAAACGTCTACGAACGCCCTACGACAAGTCTCCTGCACCTTATCCACTCTACTCAAGCCCCGCGCCTTCTCCATACGCGGCCGCCGCCCCGCTCCTCCTCCTGGCCACGTGCCCGCCAGCCGCACTCATCCTCCCGGCTACGCGCTCCGCCGCCTCGCTCCTCCAGCCAACTCCCGACGCCGCGCGCTGCGCCAAGCACACCCACCTCGTCTGCGGCTACAAGGGTGTGAAATGCGACCCATGGCAGCTTCTTCTCCCAAATCCACCGCCGCGTTCATCGATTCCGTGGCGGAGCTACCGGAGATTACTAGATTTTGGGAGGCGTGGGGAGAGAGGGGCCAGAGCGCCATCCGCGCGCGGTGACCACCAGGCGGAGGTAGGAGAGAGGGGGTCTGGCCGGCGTCGCTCCTCCGTGCGCCGCGCTCGTGCAGGAGCGAGGGCTCGAGAAGGTACCCGCGCATCCGTGCAACACGACCACCTCGCGTGCAGGAGTGGGAGGCGCCAGATCCGGGCCAACGCCGCCGCGCGATCCCAAGAGCTCTGACCAACGAAAGCAGCCGCGGGACCCTTCACTCCGGTCCCATTTGTCCGTCGCCGAGCTTGGTTTTGGGGTGGACAGAAGGGAGGGCGGTCGACAGGCGAACTGGGGATTGGGGACGAACTGCTACGCCGGCAACTGCTCCAGTTCTCGTACACGGACCGAGGTAAGATTTTCCCCAATACGTGCTGCTCGCACCATCACACATTTGGTTATTGCCGAGAGACAAAACAATGATTCTGGTGTACTGTTGTGGGTGCCTCAAAATCAAAACTAGGGATTCAAGAGTAGGTTAGTTTGCAATATTCAGTATTTTCAGCGATGACTTTTCCTTACGCGAGTTTGGTTTGGTCTGGCTCACTCACGGAGGTGGTGAGGGGTTGAATTGAGTGTTGTACATGATGCTCTGATTGATGAATGAGCCTACCAATTTTTTCTGCAAAATCTGCTCACCATGATCTCTAGTTCTTGCTTTCAGCATGAATCATGCCTACAGGTTTAAGGCGGCTGTATGAGACAGTACAATGCCGGCATATCTTCATCCTGTGGCAAGTTGGCTCATAGAGCCTATTTTTTGTCTATTCATTAGTGCTTGGCTAATTCAATGTTTAATTCTAGTCGCTTACAACCACATATGAACTTACAATCATTGTTAATTTTTTTGTAATAAGCGACATATGCAAATTCATATGGATTATCCGGCATATTTTTGTACAGAGATGGTTGATGTTTGCTTACTGCACACTTTGTAGTATTTTCTTTTCTTGTCTGGTACAAGATGCATGCTGCCTAAACTGCAACCACTAGTTGCCTAGGGATGAAGAAAGAAGTTGTTTCGGGTAAACTTCACACCATTTTGTTGTCTAGGGGATATCGATGAAGTGGCTAAATGATAATCTATAGTTGCCTGAGAGAAGTGGTAACTTGCCTTAGTCATTGTCAGCGGTCGAGGAATAGGGCCTCAAATCGCCGGTAAGCGTCATTGATTCCCTCACGCATGCATTTTATTCCACTCAAATCAAGGTCAAATTGGACCGAGGGGATGTGGGGGCGGTTTTCATGTGTGCATGTGGTCGTGGGTATGTGGCCAACGGCGAGGCGCACACGGTGAAGTATCTCATGATAGATCTCCCCCGCTCATCGTTCTGAACTACGGTGGCATGATAGTTTTTGGTCAGGGACGTGAGTACGAGTTGCCTGAATTTGTGTCGCGAGTTGTCGGAATTGTGTTGCCAGATCCCCTTTACGACGAAGTTGTAGGGCTTTTTAAGGGGGTGCCATGGTGGAGTTGCAGGCGTGTTAGCCCTAGTTGCTTGGATTTCTGGAGCGAGTTGTCAGAGTCTTGCTATGAGCTCTTATCGGATCCTTCTACTGTGGAGTTTTGCTACTAGTCAACGCATTCAACTTTTGTTTACTTTAGAGTACAAAAAAACTCGGAGACACCAATGCGTTGCTTACATTAGGAATATTTTTATCGGCCCGAATGTCACGTAGTTGTTGATCCTCGAGTTGAGAATTTGAGCTTTTTTGTGTAGTTTTTGATCCTAAGTAACAAAACTTGCCTGCTGGTTGTTACTGAATTGCCTGATATTGTTTAGAATTTGCCCAAATGGGCTTTAGTTTTTGTTACTTAGGATGCATGACATGGTTCCAGGACTTGCTAGTTGTTTTCAGTTAGTGCCCTAGAAGCTTTCATACCAGCACAAGATTGGATGAAACTCAATCCTAGTGGGTTGTTAGTTTTTTCAGAAGTTGCCCAACACTCTGTAGGTAGTTGCCTCAGCTATAACACATGAGCGGGGGTAGCTGTTTTTTGACCCTGAGCGGAGATTGAGCATTTTTGTGTCTGGGGTGAAATACTTTAGATAATGAACAATCCTAAACTTTTGCTTGATGTTTTTTTTTGTTTACTTAATTGCCTGACATGGTTTAGATTTTCGTTAATGGTTGTTACTTAGGTTGCTTGAGTTTTTGCCAAAACTTGCCCAACACACTGTAGGTAGTTGCCTCAAAATAACTCTGATAATGAACAATCCTAAAGTTGTGTCTAATGTTTTTGTTATTTATTTGGCTGACATGGTTCAGTTTTTTTGCTTTAATGGTTGTGTACTCATTAAACTCGTCAATGCAAGATCAATGAATTATAAATTGATACTACTACTAACTATGTTGCCTACAATCAAAATAACGAATAGATCAAGTCTACATTTTTTATCCTAAATAACTAATAGATCAAGTCGACAGTATTTCGATTGTAGACTTGCCTGCAATCAAAATTAGAGTTGCCTACAAACAAGTAGAAGAGTTGTTTGTCGTTTCCTCATGAGAGACCAGAATGCAAGTCAGACTGTTTTGGCATAAGCAACTCCCCCTAAATGGGTCCCCCTCAGCATGCATAGTCCCATGAGAGTACATAAAAAAATTGCCTAAGACCAACATCACAGTTGCCTACAAGCTACATACATATTTGCTTTATTTTATCATCCATTAGGAAATAGTTTTCCTTTGCCCCTATGTTACATGGCAGCACAATTTTTTGCCTGCAATCAAACACACAGTTTGCCTACAATCACACTTTTTTTGCCTCAATTTAATATCTATATTGCCTACAATCACATAGTATTTTGCCCCAATGTACTATGCATAGTCCGGGGGGCATGGCCTCTTTTTTTTATCCCCCTTCGTTTTTTGCCTGGATTTAGATGGGGTTTTGTCTCACTGTCCCCACCCCTTATCAATATGTTCTCATTAGGTTACAAGCTAGTTAACTGACCCCCTCTAGAGTTAGGGTGTTATATAACTCTCAAATCACACAGGCTGTTTCTTCAGCCAGTTAACTAACACAATATAGGTTCAGATTTTTTTCCCCTGAAACTTGTAGGCAAATTGCCTACAAACCAGTAGTAGTTGCTCTTGACTACTACTTTTACTTTTCTTCAGCAAGCAAGCTAATGAGTTGGCTATAGAATCTATGGAAATTGCCTACAAACCCAGTACGAGTTGCTACCTTTTTCAATCTCGTATTTTTTTTAAAAACTAGGAGTTTACCTGGATATACTATGCAAATTGCTTAGATCATATCACAACTTGCTTCCAATCACAAATGCATTTGCCCAGGGGGACACCAACTTGATGTTCCACAGAATATAGGACCACATTTTTTTGCCTGAAATTTGTAGGCAATTGTCTGTATCTACTAGTAGTTGCTCCTTACTTGCACTTTATTTTATCATTTTTCTTTTGGGCAAGCAAGCTAATGAGTTTGATGCAGAGTCCATTTAGTCTTTGCTCTTCCTTACTTATCGATTTTGGGGGTCTCTAGGAACCATAGGGCTAGCTTTGGGTGTAGGAGATCCGAGATCGGGTTGGAGTGCATAAGCACCTGATGGGGGTGCAGGACCTGAGGCGTGTTTCCTTTTTCTGCTTGTTTTGTTGAAGGGGGAGAACTAAATTCTAAAACAATGTCAAAGCAACGTTTTCGAGGTTTTGTGTACATGCCATAGCAAGAAGCTTCAACAGCCACTCTTAGGTAAGCTTTGCACAACCACAAAGAACTACCGAATTTATTTCTCAGCAAAAAAATAGTTGCCTCAAACTTATATGCATTGTGCCTGCATCCCAGAAGTACTTGCTTTTTAGTACTCCCTCCATCCCAAAATAAGTGACTCGACTTTTGTACTAGCTTTAGTACAAAAGTCGAGTCACTTATTTTTACAAAACTCGAGTCACTTATTTTGGTACGGAAGGAGTAGTATTTTCCATCTTTGCAAGCAAGAAGCTTTGCCAGCCACTTCTAGGTAAACTTCATAAAACCCTAATAATAGCTTTGCAACTAGTATTTTTTTGCCTCCTGAGTAGCTCGCTGTTAGCTTTCCTGTTACAACAAAAAAAATGAGTTGCCTAAAACTTATATACATATTGCCTACATTACAGGAAGACTTGCTTTTAATTTCCCCTTCTACTTTTTTGGCAACAAACAAATTAGCTAGCTGCATAAATTGGTTTTCAACTCATAAAATTTGCCTGCACCGCAAGCACAAATTGCCCAAACAGTAAACAAACCAAAAGAAAACTATCCTACTGTTGATTTTGTTTTCAGAAACAAAAGTTGCCTGGAAGCATTATGAAAATTGCCTACAACACGACAGAACTTGTCTAACCGAAAAGCCACATAGGAGTGTCAGACAAATCTAGCAAAGTGTCTCACAACCATTTTACTAGGATCTTCACTACTGTAGGCAACTCTTTCTTGTCGGATCCCTATTTTTCCTGAACAAATAGATCATCTTTTCTTAGGATTTTTAATGTCTATTTTACTGCTGAGTTGGGGGGATGTATGGATGGGGTGGATGTGCAGGGGTACCTGTAGTGCAAAATTGATGTGAGTTCCTTAATTTTTTATGCAGTTCTTGTTGCATGGTGGCCATCAGAGGAGGCAGGGGCGAGATGAGCTTTCATGTGGTTCGAGATCTGGGAGGAAGAAGACCAGTGAGAAGACGAGGCATGCGATGGGTTGGTGGGAAGGACAACATGTGGGACTTTCTGCACGTGATCGGGGAAGGGGAGTGGTGCTAGTTGGTGCGCGAGAGATCTTTTCTTTTTGCTGGTTGGTGTGCGGGGGCACCAGGTGATAGGACTTTCCTTTTTTGGTTCCTCTTTCTAGACAGGGGATGATATCCTCCTTAAATGGGGTGTGTGCCAGGGAACTATAGTGAGCACGCGTTTGCTGCCTAGACGCGTCCAACAAAAAATGTCCTATATTTTGTTACAGAGGGAGTATTATTCTCATCTGCCTCTCTTCTACTCCCTCCGTTCCAAAATAGATGACTCAACTTTATACTAACTTTAGTATAAAGTTGAGTCATCTATTTTGGAACTGAGGGAGTACATTCATATTGTTATTACTACACCCATCACAAAGCAAGGAGATCAATTGATGATGATCTTGGCAAATATATAGGAATCAACATCCTGCTCTTCTAGATAAGGGGATGCAGTCCATTTCTTGTTGCAGTGGCAGCAGTCAAGATTTATACACTACTAAGTACCTCTCAAGTGTACATCAAAGTCACACCCTTTTTCCATATCTCTCTATACAATTAATTAGCAGCAATTGGACACAGCATGCTCGGAAAGAGGCTTCTTGCATGCACATGATACAGACAATCAAGAAATAAACAGTTTCTAGATTGATCCGAAGAACCATCCTGTCTGATTGAGATTCGTGCAAGCATATAGGGATAGAAGAAACTCTTCATTAAACGACTATGAATTTCGATAGAGAAATAACTATTTCCAAGTTGACTCGACTGAGAAATATTTGCTCCCTAGCACGCACGCACACTCAACGGTAGCACAGCAAATACATCAGATGCACATATGATGACATGCTAAAGCAGATTGATTTTATTCATGGTGCAAAGCATCAGCAACAGAATGGTGGTAGAGCAACACCACCAGCCACCAGGTCTCCTTTTCTTATCAGCCACATTCTTGCTTGCCCATGCTTACTACAGTAGCAATTCCCCGCTACATGACTCGCTAGACTCGAACAAGACACTGTTTTCATCCACATCTTCCAGATGCAGCTACATGTAATATCCAGTGATATCGAGATCAGAAACCTCGTATACATCGTCCTTGCTTCGCCAAAAATTAACCATGCGAGTAAATGACAGTGTACGTAACACATCTCTTGCCATCATATCACCGCCCCTCGTATCTCCGCCATACATATTTTGCTTTCTACAAAAATTCGTCTGGCAAAGCAAATTCACCTTCCTTTGCCGGCTGCCATGTTTTTCTACTACCTTACCTGCCCTGCATATCTAGCTAGATGGATAGATAGATAATAAATGTTACAAGTAAAAAAAGGTCACTGGGAATGTCGTCCGTCTTTTGGCACAAACCACAGCAAGGCAGTGCCATATGTAGTATATCATCTTCGTTCGCCTGTCCCTCAGCTGGCGAAACCCCGCAGGAAACCAAACCGGCTCGAACTCGAAACAGGTCTCTTGAGGGTTGCTGCTGCTGCGCTTGAAGTGTCCTTTGGCGCCTCTGGAGTCGACACTCCTTCCTTCATCGAAGTTGCCCGGTTGATCACAGCCTAGAGATTAAACAGCAAGGAAGAGCTTCAGTTGCATGTCAAAAAGATGGCGGTGCCGGGGTCAAAGTTCTACAACATATAATACATCCGCAAAGTACATTGTTCTTAAAGTTATTCTTTTCTACAGCCCGTACAAGCTGTCACTCAAGGAGTGACATGTTTTTATTAAAAAATTCACCACATTCTGATTAACATGGAAGAGCAAACTAGAGTTAGCAGACCAAAATTAGGTTCAAAATGTAATGCTATAGATATTCAATATTCACGACTGATACTTTCAGGCAGCGTGTCAAATCACTATGTACAACAATCATTAGGCAGATCGCACCATCTTCTTCAAGTAGAAAGTGTCAACAGACCATAAGAAGCCCTAATGAACAAAATGCAAAGAGATGCTCTTACCCTTTTAGGTATTGCTGTAGTTCCAGCTAGCATACTCAGTCCTGATGCTGATATGGCTGTAGACGAACGCAGAACCTATACAACATTAAAATATTAGATGCAATAGACCAGGCCAAATGTGTTGTAAAAAGATATTAAATTGAAACTGACCTTAGGTGGATCTGCTCTAGGTGATTGAGCTACAGGAGACACGGGTTCTGAACCTGACGGCAACGAAGCAGTCTGTAGTAAGAAAGAGAAAAGGGTCAGCCTGTGAAGATCAAAACTATATTGAAACTGGAAAAAGGGTGAATGAAGTTACCCTAGTAATTCCTTCTGAAGACTCGATTGCAGGGAGAGGAGTTGATGCTGTGACCTGAAAAATGATTTTGTTTACGAGATTAGTATTCACAGAGAACACGACATTCGAACCAACAGGCCTCATGCCATAGACGCATCATGAAAATGGCCACAATAAAATGAGCACACTATAGGGAATAAGGTACGAGATGTATTCTCGGGACTTGCCTTAAGAGTATCAGCTTTAGGACTCCGGTCCAATCTTTTAGTGAACTCACATAACTCATGTATTCCTCGTGTTGTGTGATCCTAAGATATTTCAGCCAAAAGGGTTAGCGACACATAATCTCTATAGAAAAACAAACTGTGGGCTAGGAATTTCTACTTACTTGAGTATATGCAAGGCGTCCAAGCTTTGACTCCTGCAAAAGAGTAAGAGATTTAGTTTGTACTTATTACTAGAAGTCCTACTCTAAGGGGAAGAGATTATATTGAACACAACGATACAAGCATGTACAGTGCAAGCCTGAAAGGTACTACTCCACTACTTACCAGAGTGCGGACAACATGGTGAACTGATTGTATTTCCTCCTGAAAGGCACTTAGATCTCCATGTATCACTGTAACCTGTGAAATACGTATTATTTTTGCATCAGTATCTTTTAAAATACACTAAAGCCTGGAAACAACAAATATGCGGACAAGTTTCTCAAACCTCTTTCCCTGTGGCTTCAATAATTTCGTGGCATTCATCTAGACTACAATCGACTCGGTCGATCCTTCCAGCCAAATGCTTTTTTGAAGCCTGATGTCAGCAGAATGAAAATAAATATAGTTTTCGTTAAAACAAATGAGAGTCAGCGTGAATAAATAAAGCTAACATATAACACAATGTTAGAAGTATGTGAGACCTATCCAAACATCATTTCTGTTTGTGTGCCTTTTCCTCTTCTGAATGCATACAAGCACCAAGTAGAATTATACAAATTTTCTATGTGCAGACACATAAACCGAAAATGTACGTCTACATCATGTGGCATAAGAAAAACAGATAAGCAACAATGTAAGAAAAATGTTTTGCCTTTAATAAAAATATTGGATGTACAATGTGTTTAGCTGTTTTAACTGAGCAATTTCTGACATGCTGTATTTCAAAGTTTAATGTACCAGTTCTAATAGAAATTGGCATAGTTTAAGTCCTAAGCTTCATCAATATGTCACTGACTGGGATGATTGATTACTTAGGTGAATTTTATAATGCAACTTTACTATAATACATTTTGTAGTGACAGCACTATGGCATCCTTGCACCCGCCAACTGGAAATGTCACGCAGTTTGATAACAACATTCCAGTGAATATAGGACGAAGAAACTTACATGAACACTTTCCGAAACCTGATCCAATTGCTTGCCAACTACGTTGCAGGCATCAGCCAAGCCACGCTTGGTGACAAACATCATATCAGAAATTTTCCATCCCTGTAAATTAGCGAGTTAGCTTCAAGAGAAATGCCAATGGTGAACTTCAAACATCAGAGTAGGAACAGGATGAGCTCAGGTTGCAATCTAGAACCACTACACTAAGAATCTAAATGGCAAGAAAGAGAAGTAGCCACCCGTAGGACAGTGTAACATAACTTTATTCTGTAATTTGTTAACATATATTATCCTTGCACCAAGTTGACAGGGAGATAGATGTTTACCTTCCATCTTATGTATAAATAGCCAATGGCTCCAACAGCAATAAAAGTTAAACCATAAGCACCAGCGCCTGCAAGAAAATGGTTTTGCTTCAGCCGGTATAAAAAAAATATGATACCAATTCAGTTCAGTTCCTAGCAAGTTAAATTGAAGTGACAAACAGCACATAATGAGCATATTCTCTGATAACTTGGTTCACATAGGTAGGGGCAAGAGGGCACATCGCATAGAAGGCGAAGAAGACATGGTTACTTGAGCTATGGACACATGATTTGGGTATGAAAGAGAGGAAGCAGGCAGCAAACCTGGTCCGCCATTGACGTTGATGATCTGCGGGCATTGAGCCTCACGGGACAATGCTTGGAGCTGATCCCTGAGATAGTTGACCTGAAACGCGAGGTTGATCGACCGGTCGGGTTAGCGTGTGTTGCATACGGCAAGCAAGCATGTTGGGGATATTATGATGAAGAGGCGGATGAAGAAGACCTGAGACAACAAGAGGTCGTTCTGCGGCGAGGCATTGGACGAGCCTTCCTTCTTGTCCTGCTTCATGAACTGGATGGCACAAAGAGGGGAGGGGGTGAGATGGCGAATATAACAGAACAGAACAGAACAGAACGGAACAGGGGATCCTCATCCAATCGACACGGGCAGCGGCCATGGATGGATGGACGGATGGATGAACACGATTACGGCACCTTGAAGGAGAAGGAGAGCACGTCCCTGAGGTCCGGAAGCTTGCTGCCGTCTCCGCCGGTGACCATGGTTCCGATGATCCCTGCAGGCATACGTACAAGCAGACACCACTCCGTCAGCTGCCTGCCTAGCTTAGCAACACGGGGAGCGGGCAGGCGGGCGAGCGAGCGGAATCGGCACGGGGCAATCAGCGCGCGGGGCGTCACTGGGAGGGAGGGGGCGGGGATTCGCGGGGAGCTAAATCGATGCGGCCCGGCACGCGGTACGGGGAAGGGGGAACAATCGATGGCGCGGGGGGAGGGGGGGCGGGGTGACCTGAGCCGATGACGATGGCGATCTTGCCGAGCACCATGGCGGCGGGATCGAGGCGCCGGCCGGGTGGCTGGCGGGTAGGAGGGCCACGGCGACGACGAGGACCAGGAAGAAGCTAGGGTTATTCGGGGTCGCTCCACTGCGCCTTCCGGCCTCCCTCTCTCTCTCTCTCTTGTTTTATTTTTTATTTTTTGTTTTGGGTTTGGTTTTGTCTTTCTTTCTTTCTTTCGCAAGGGGAGAAGAGGGGTGGAGATGCTGCGAGGGGATTCGAAGCCAGACGACGCACTCGCGCGGGCCGGGGCAGGGCCAGGCCGGGCCGGGCCTGGGGAGAAATGGATGGGTCCGCTACCGTGAACTTCACACATTGGCCCGAATAAAATAACATTCATGCCCTAAAAAACTTCATTAACCGATTAGTATTACACTTCTTTGCCAGCATGGAGTTTGTGCACTCGGGGTGCGTATGCACCAGGTGAACAGTAAAATCAGAAGAAAAAAAATAGAAACTAAATTTAAAAAAAAACTGATATCTTTTGCGAGAAACATCGATGAATGTTCTACTGGCATATAAATTTTGGTGATGAAAAAAAGTCTGTCGAGGTCTGGGCAAAAAAACCAAAAGTGCAGCTTTTTTAGGCTTTTGAGAAACATCAAAAAACAATTGACCAGACCTCCATGAATGTTTTCTCATCACTAATCTTTGCACGTGGTGAAACATTCCACAATGTTAGTCACAAAACAAATAGTTTTTTTATTAGGTTTCCCTTTTTTAAAAATTTACCGTTCACACGGGTGCATGTGCACCCGAAAGCAGAACATCACTTCCCCTTCTTTGCTTCTTCTTTCATAAAGACAAACTGAAAATGCTAGTTGTCGACTAGAGGGGGTGAATAGGCGATTCTTATGAAAATCGTCAAAACACGAGGGCTTTGAAGACAAACAGTAGAAATGAACCTATTGATATGCAGCGGTGGGTGGACTACACTAGACAGGCCATAGTCAAGTAAGCAATTAAGTGAAAGCACGAAGACTATTAGTAGCTAGGTAGTATGGATCAAAATGGAAGATAGTATGAAGCCAAACAACAAACAATCTTCACACAGTGAAGACAATCAAATCATGCAAGCAGGCAATGACTTCACGAAGACAAACTATAAAGTAAAGAGAAGTGAAGGATGGAACCAGTTGCTTGGTGAAGACACGGATTTGGTAGACCATTTCCAGTTGCTGTGACAATTGTACGTCTGGTTCGGGAGGCTGAGATTTAACTCAGAAGACCGCATCTTCACCTTATTCCCCTTGAGCTAAGGACACCCAGTCCTCGCCCAACCACTCTGGTAAGTCTTCAAGGTAGACTTCCAAACCTTCACAGACTTCGTTCACTAGCAATCCACAAATGGCTCTTGGATGCTCAAAACACGACGCCTAACCGGCTGGAGGATTCACAGTCCTCAAGTGTAACAAGTCTTCAAATCACGTAGACAGAAAGACTTCAGTGATGCCTAACACTCTTTGGCTCTGGGTGTTTTGAGCTTTGTCCTCTGATACGTCTCCAAAGTTATAATTTTTTATTGTTCCATGCTATATTATATTCTGTTTTGGATGTTTAATGGGCTTTATTATACACTTTTATATTATTTTTGGGACTAACCTATTAACCGGAGGCCCAGCCGAAATTGCTGTTTTTTTGCCTATTTCAGTGTTTCGCAGAAAAGGAATATATCAAACGGAGTCCAAACAGAATAAAACCTTCGGCAACGTAAATTTTGGAACAAACGTGATTCAGAGGACTTGGAGTGGACGTCAAGAAACGAACGAGGAGGCCACGAGGCAGGGGGCGCGGCCTCCACCCTCGTGGGCCCCTCGTGGCTCCACCGAAACCCTCGTGGGCCCCTCGTGGCCCCTCGTTGCAACAAGATAGCATTGTATAATTCACATATATAATGTCTTGCAACAAGATGGCAATGCATAATTCACATATATGGTAATTAGACACTGAACAGGTGGCATTCACACAAAGCATGTCTAAACTAATCAAATGACATAGCAATGCGAGACACCATACGCACGATATGAGCAACATAACCCTGCTAAGTTAGAGCATACACCTCGGGGGGGAATAGGACTAGTCATCTGTCTCTGAATCCTCCTCTAAGGAGCTATCCGTAACCAACGAGATATGCGTTTCGTCAGATAGCATAGTCTGCTCTGAAGACCTTGTTTTCACTCCAGAATTTGCCATCACCGTGTCAAATGGTTGATGCACACGAAGAGCAGTTGAATGTAATAACATTGTTGACAAATGTAATATGTAACGAAAAAAAGGGATGACCTGATATAATTTACATATAAGATGACTGGCTAAGCAGGATGGCATTGCAAAATTCACATATATGATGTCTGGCTAAACAAGATGACATTGCATAATTCACATAAACGATGAATAAACTAAACAGATGGCATTCGCACAAAGGATGTCTAAACTAAGCAGGTGACATATTTGATGTATAAAGTAAGCAATGCAAGACACCATATGCATGATATAACCAACATCAGCATGCCAAGTTAGAGCGAAGACCTCAGGGGGTAAATAGGAGTTGTCTTCTCCTTCTGAATCCCCCTCAGAACAGATATCTTCCTCTCGATTACAATCCGAAATGCGTGGAGGGGGGCTGCCTTTGCGCCTACCATGGAGCGACGTCTGCATGAAATTTTATTGCCACGCAAGGCTCGTCTCTTTTGCTCTACATGTTCAGTTCCATTCTTTACAATAACTGTCATGCATAGGAATAAAAACATAGTGAGATTATGTAAGGAGTGCATGCAGAAATCCAGAGTGATGGTAGCAACCTGTGGATAGACCGAAAACCAATAATAGCAGGCAGATAATGGCTTTAGTTAAAAAATATAGATAATGGCTTCTTTACTGTTTGTTTCCCACCCAACATGAAACTCATAGTAGACACCGGAGATTAACAAGTTAGTAGATAGATACTATTGATAGTGGCCCCGATATGTACCCCACAACCATTTAAAAACTCAAGTTTAACCATTAGTTTGGAGCTGACTCAGAGTCTAATCGGTGAACAGGACGATAAAGTAGCATGTAATATTAAGCGATGCATAACGTAAGCAGACACGAAAGAGTGCGACCCCTCTTGCGGACCCGTGTAGTCCTCGAGATCATCTGCTTGGTTGATGATGGTAGTGCAGTTTTCATGGCTGCCAGCGGCGGGGAAGAAGATCTGAGGTGGCGAAAGACAGTCTGGAGGCCGGATCCCTGCTGTGCTAGACCCTTCTGTCGTTGGAGCGGTTGAGCTGGGGTGGACGACGGCGCAGCAGGAGCGGGACAAACCATGCAAGGTTTTCTTTGACAACTATCTGTAAGAGAAGTAATTCTGTAAGGGCTTGTCTGAATTGGAGGATTCCAACAATGCAGGGATAGGAAATAGACAGGAATAATATAGGAATGCACGTGCAAAACAGAGAATTTAAAAACACAGGATTTCTGCTAATCTGGGTGTTTGATTCACAACAATTGGAAGATCACAGGATGCAAAGAAGCATCATGAGATTAAGTCAAACTACAAGAAAATGTACGATTATAATGCTATTATGCTATTATCTCTTAGTCTTGTGCTTCATGAATAGGAATTTGAAAAGGAGGACAAGCGAAAATTAAAATTCCTACGTTTTTTCTTTCAAGGAGACACCAAAGGAAAAAATCCATGTGCTCAGTGGACAATATATATAACATGTAGAGTAAAAAAGAGATGCAACAAGTGTACAACCTCTTTGGCGAAGCCATGTCGATCTCAGCGTGATTGGGTTGGCCGGTGAGGATGCTCCGACTGACTTGGCTGTCGGAGGAGGGGAAGAAGATATTAGGCGTCTGGAGATGGAGCCCGAGGTACTGCTCCGCTGTGATGGAGGGTTTCATCGTTGGAGCAGCTCCGGTGAGTTGTACGACGCCGAGGCTGAAGCAGGACAAGAGAGACAACGAACAACGTTAACCTGAGTGGAATTCTAATAGCATCTCCAATACATGACGTAAAATACATAACCACAAAGTGCTAGATGTAAAATACATCGACCGCTCATCTCTGAACTTAACTGTCGAAACTGAATTTAACTGTCGAAACTGAACTTAACTGTCGAAACTGAACTTAACTGTCGAAACTGAATTTTGCTGTCGAAACTGAACGCACTAGCAAGGTGAGGCTACACGTCGGTCGACTGACTTTTTCATCTCTGGTCAATCGATTTTGCAACCGTTGGATACGAAATCAAGGGCCTGCAGTTCATCTTCAACCTCCACCCCCTGAGCCGGCAAAACAACATCCCCCCGCCGCCCGCGACCGGCGGTGCGCCGCCCCGCCCTCCCCGAAAACACTCCCCACCGCCGGTCCGCCGATGCCCCGGCCATCCCTCTAGGTCCCCCCCCCCCCCCGTGCCGAGCTTTTTCTCCGGCGATCCCCACGCCACCGCCCCGCCACCGCCCCGCCAACGCCCCGCCATCGCCGGCGACCACCGCCCCCATCCTGAACCCTAAGATAGATAGTGGGGTACCTCTCCGGCGAGCACCCCTCCCCGCTGTGGCTGGTTCTTCCTTCACCCCGGTGGCATCGGAGTGAAGTGTAGCTAAATCGGAGCAGCATCGCAAGCAAGAGCAAGAGCGAGAGCAGCAGCGCGAGCAAGAGCAATAGCAAGAGCAGACCAGGTAGGGGACCGAGAGCAAGAGCAGAGCAACAGCGCGAGCGAGAGCTAAAGCAGCAGCAGGTCCTACTGATGTGGACGTCGCCGCCGAGGGAGCGACGCCATGGAGGAAGTGGCCGGCGACGCCGCCGTGGATGGAGCCGCGCCGTGTCGGCTCGGGACCAAGCACCGGCAGCATCGTGAGATCGAATCAAGAAGAAAATGTGGCGATTAGTGTACAACATCTTTAGTGGCGCCGATTAGGCCGCAACTTCATCCGAGGAAACGGTGATGATGATGCTCCTCTAGTGGTGCAGGTGAAGACGACGGTGTGGGAATGGAGGTGGTGCGAAAGACGAGGGGAACATCGGGGCAGCTCCTTGGAGGTGGAGGACGGGGTGGCTGAACCAGCGTGACGATGAGATCGGCGACGGATCCTCATCCGGTACGGTGGATGAGGGACGTCGAGGTGTTGCTGTTGACGACATCGTCGGGGAAGAGGCTCCGGCTGGGTGGCGGACGGAGCAGGGTGTGGGGTTTCGTCGCGGGTTTTCGCGGCCTCGGTGTACGAATGGGTGGGCGGATGGGATGTCAGTGGGGAACCATGGCTTAGAGACGCGCTTGTCCGAAATGTGGGGTAAGTTACGAAAGTACCCCCACCGATTTGAGGCGGTTCTTTCGGTTCAGGGATACCACGGGCATTTCGCGTGTTGGGATTTCACAGGAGGTGGGAGTTTTCGCGCGCGTTGTAATTTCGGAATAGCAAGGCGCGGGTTGAGATGGAGGGAGTTGTCGGAGCACAATGAGACAAAGATATATCTTAAATATTTCGGGCTAACAAGGCGCGGGTTGAAATTTCCGGACAAGCCTAACGTGTACTGTACCAAATCAATGCGCCCTACAAATGTCATTCAAAACTTTGAATTCATGTTACGTTCAATTAAAATATTTCGCTACGTGTATAATGCATGCAACCTACTACTCAGATGAACGTTTTAGTGCATTCCAAACGTATATACTACCGCTTCAATATGAACTAAATTTGAATTCGTTTCTCTATTTGAATAAGATCTACAGTAATGATTGTTGTGAAGTCAAAGCATTTGAATTTGTTTCTCTGTTTTAATAAGATCTACAATCATCATTATTGTCAAGTTAAACCATCGTTTGTGTATTATCTTCACAGCACACCACATGATTAGTCTCAAGTTACATATGAACTATGTGTACTATATGAACTCGAACTAGATTTTTTGAATCCACTTTATTTTGATTTCAAATCACATTACATTTCTAGCTCTAGCTAGATCTTCATAATCTAAACCATGTCTCATATGTATAATGTGTTTATCACATTATGTATGGTGCCCCGCCCCCTACGCCTACAAGTATTTAGATGTGAGTTGCAAACACCACACATTACCACAAATTCAAATAAAATGTGAGAATGTTTGATATATAGTATTGTTTAGATTGTTCGATATTTAGTTGTAAGCTGCAAACGCCACACATTATCACAAATTCAAATAAAATGTCAGATTGTTTGATGTATAGTATGGTTTAAATTGTTCGGCATTTAGCTGTGAGTTGCAAACGCCATGCATTATCACATTATGGTATAACATGTGCACAGCACGTGTATCACCGCTATATTCATGCATGCAATGTTTAAAACACTATGATCTCCTATTCAAATATATGAACCTGCTTTCATATCAAATTATGATCTTTGTTAGTCTCTTACACCCACACAATCCTCTAACCTTTGTAGCTACCACTAACTTTCTCTCGTGCATGCACACGCCCTCCTCGCCCTCCCCCTCCCTCGGCATTCTATCCACCGGGCACATTCATTTTTTTCTTTAGGTTGTTCTCCCAGAGTCTCCACAACTCCTTTCCAACACACACCGATCGATAAACCTCTCCAGCGATGTCTGCCTACAACATACAAACACACCTTCAATCTCCTCCTTTATGTGTCCTTGCCTCGTGTCTCTCATACGGTCAGACACACGTGTAAACTCTCGCCCCTCTTTTCATCACTCTCACAACCGCACACTCCTCCCCCTATCTAGCTAGTAGTTGGGCCTCTCGCACCACCTCCTAGCTCCATTCTCTCTGTCTATCCGTCTTGCTGGGCCTTATTTGCCTCTAACAAATGGACGTACACCGACCGATCTCTCGCTATACATATAGCTAGCGAGGTCCTTATAACTCGTTTTTACCCATGCGTCAATCGATCTACCTCATTAGTTGTGTCTCTCCCTTCCTCCGACAAACAACAATTGATCTACCGATCTAGTTAGGTTTGCTTACCAAACACATGGTTCCCCTTCATCATCCATGGATGCGTCCCGACAGATCTATCACGCACAGGCACACACAGAAACACATCCCCACTCTTATTGATAACATTGCAGTTACACCCTCAGTTTGTCTAATAGGCCTCTCCCACCATCTTCGAGAAGCAACTCCATCACCCATCCAGCACTCTACCCCTCTCCCTCCCTCTCCCTCCCTCTCTCTCTGTCCCATCATATTTCCTGTCCTTCAGTTATGTATGGATGTCGACCGATCTCCCTCAAGACATAGCTGGGTCTCTCCTTCTCAACACATATATGAGTCGTTCTACCTCTATAGTTAGGCCTCTGCCTACCCCTCCCCCCCCACACACACACCAATACATCGAGCGCTCTAGTCATGTCTCCCTGCCACACACAAACTTGACGTGTGCCCTCTAACGTTCCGGTAGGCTAGTCGCCCTATATCTTTGACTTGTACATGCACACAATTTCGATGGCTCTCTTTATCGATCTCGCACCCACCCACTTGATCCTCTCTTCGACTCTATCGATAGCTATGACCCCTCCCTCTCTTCTCGTGGATTGCCCGACCCTCTATGTATGATATGGATAGGCCTCCATTTCACACACATTGCATGCAAAATTTTGTTTGAGATGTCATCGACACATATTCCCACAAATAATTCACGAAATCAACCCCCACCCCACCCCCACCCCAAAACAAAAAACACTCACGAACGCGGTTTGTATCTCTCACACACATCCACGTAGGTGGGGGACGTGCACGAAGAGAAGAGGTGCATGCACGGCGCATGCACTCCCGTCTCTTTCCCAACCACACCCGCGCGGGTACACGGTGGAGCTCATTTCTGTACGAAAAAGGCAGCCAACGTGGTAATTTGGCACGTGTACTAGTTGTCCACTTGGTGGAGGGAGGATCGTCTACCACGGGTGAACAAACAAATTGCGACTTGACGTGTTATGTTAAAAAAAAGAGGCAAACCACGTGGGGCCTACCTTAGAGGCAAGGCTCTATATACTGGAGTACTTTTGATGTGTTCCGTCAACTCGGAGAACGAGGAGAAGCTTGCTTAGTACGCCGTCTCCCCCGCCCACGGGCGCGGTGGCTCGCAGGATGAGGTGAAGCTTGCTTACTACGCCTTACGCCCACTCCCTCGCCCATGCGCGCGGTGGCTCGCAGGACGAGGAGAAAAATTTACTACTCCCTCCGTTTACTCCTCATCCCTACTACCTTGGTTATAGAGATTATATCATATTGTTTGGAATATATATGTCCTTTAGTAGATTTCAATATGAACTACTAGTACATACTCCAAACACTGATGTATATAGACGTATTTTAGAGTGTAGATTCACTCATTTTGCTCCGTATGTAGCACTCTCCCTCGCCCCTCGACCCTCGCCCACGTGGTAGACGTGCAGCAATTCATTCGGTCTCATATAGCCAGAACGATATATACTGCACTACCATTATTGCTCGACTTCCCGAGGAGGCAAAGAGCCAATCGCAAGGTTAATATTTTGGAGATGCCAAGCGCAAGGTTATAGGAGAACGAGTAGTAGGTGCCGCATCATTTATAAATAAAGTTTTTTTTCTTCAGTGGCACGTACGCAATATGATAGGTTCATATGGAGAGAAAAGGAAACCGCTCCACTATATACATAGTCAGGACGGGCCAGCCTACACGGTTGATTGCTGGGGTTGCTCTCTTCACACTCTCTCGCACAAAACGACTGTGGCCACATCTCTAACATTCCGGCGGATCACGTCCGCTTGGGGAAGGGGTGGATGCTTAGTGTAGATGCGGTGGCCTTCGCCGACGGCAAAAACCCACTGTCAGCACATCCCGATCAGGGGTCCCCGCCGTTCTCTCTCACAAAGCCAGTGAGGTTGCCTTCGTCCCTTGCTCACTGCCGTGACGTGGGCAGTTGCCGCCTCCCGCAGCCCTCCTCAAGGTTGAGCTACGTCCCTCATGTACAACTCCCTTTACAGCCGGCTTGCACCACTGCTCCAGCTGCCCACATCACTCCCTGTGGATATTTCTCTACTTCTTTGCCCCGCACATACCTCTACTGGCTTTTACGTACTGTATTTGTGATGAGTTTATGTCTCATCAACTAGTCCCAGTAATCTTATTCTAATCATGCTTGTTCAATTTCTTTGCCACAGGGATGCTCATCTCGATTTTGGTGAAACTGCACAAAATGATCTGATGGTCAAAAGGTTGCAAACTTCATTTATTAGGAAGCTCAAACGTTGCCAGCAAATTGAAGCCTGGTCAGGGTTCACGGTTCAAGGGCTAGGGACTGCATGGATCGTTTTTTTCTTTAGCTGCCTCTGTTCCAAAATAAGTGTCAACTTTAGTAGTAGTACAACTTTGTACTAAAGTTTGCACAAAGTTGAGAAACTTATTTTGGAACAGAGGGAGTACATATTTGCTATGATCTGTCAATCATTGAGATGCAATAGCATGCATGTTAGTCTCCTTTGTATTTGATGAAATGTTGCAACGGGCAACCTTGGATGCAAGATACATGTAACAGAAGTTGGAAGCTTCATAGCATTGTACAAATTTATCTCGCTGATAAATTACAGTACGTACTATACTAGTACTTCCTCCGTTCCTAAATATAAGTCTTTCTAGATATTTCACCATGAACCACATGCAGATGTATATAGATGCATTTTAATTGTAGATTCATTCATTTTGTTCCGTATGTAGTGGAATCTCTACAAAGACTTACTATCTACAAGTAATAGCTAGCCCCCACTGCTAGGAATTCTCTATCCTCTCCTTGAGCCACGTCATCAAAATTGATGTAGCCGTTAGATGAAGTAAATTAGTCCATAATAGCCATCTGATCTAGACGTTGAGAGGTTCCGCACTAAGCCACATGCAAGCATGCAGAAATACCGTGCCACATGCATGTGAGTGGGTTTTAAATCACATCAACATGTCTTCATGCAAGCATGCACCGGTAGCATGCATGTAAGTGAGCTTTTAAGTCCCATTAACATGTCAAAAAGAAAAATATAATCCCATTATGCAGTAGGAGTTAGCTGATCTTTTTTCCTTACGTGGGATGATCTAAATGATGATGGGAGTTTATTTAGTTTGGCTACCACATTTGTCATGCGGTTATAGAGTTTTTTTCTATGAAATCGATAATTTTGCACAGAGAGATACACCGTTGTTCCGCGCCAACGCGCGGGGACTCATCTAGTAATATTTAGGAACGGAGGGAGTACTATGTAAAGAGTTAGGTGTCGCACGGTGATAGTGTGAGGTGGGCCATGTAATCACTGAGCCTGCGTGTTTTCACTGCTCTTGAACGCCTCCGCTGTAAGAATGGAGAAAATTGTAATCTAGTAGTAGTATACCTCCTTTCGCCGAAAGCGTGGGACATCCAACAGTCCTACCACCTCAGTAATAAAGACCAATGAGCCGTCACATCACATAGACCCAGCAGTAAGTTGGACGGACGAAGCAACCATCACTCTTGCGCCAGTGAGAGGTCACGTCCGCTCTGCCCGGGCATGAATGCGGCACCGATTCTTTGGAGCGGCGCTGACCGTTTTGGGCAGGAAGCGCACGCGGGCGATGGAGGGGCTTTGGGTGGGCCAGCAGGGACCCACCAGATGGGCCACCGTATTTCGTGAAAAAAACGTTTCCCCCTTGACTGCTAGGACCCACCAGCTACACCTTCACACGCAAGGAAGTGCTTCCGGGCAAAAAAAAAACGATTCGCCCCCCTGACTGCTGGGACCCACCAGCTACATCTTCGCACGCAAGGAAGTGCGTCCGGGCAAAAAAAAGAAAACGATTCGCCCCCGTGACTGTTGGGACCCACCAGCTACATCTTCACAGGCAAGGAAGTGCCTGACAGTCGGGACCCACTTGGTCGAAGCGTACGTAGCGTTGTCATTTAGGTCGCGAACGTGTACATACATATATACTGGTCGATGTAGAGGCGTGCACGTGTCGTAGTAGAGGCGCGTACGTGTCGTAGTAGAGGCGCGCACGTAGCATGTACACGTACGTATAGCGGCCAGGGTGCAAGAAAGAAAATACGGCCACGTACGTACATATGGGCAGGGTCTCGAACGCCTACTCGTGCATATGTACGGCAAGGGCTCGTGTACATGGCTGGGTCGGAACGGAGAAACAACGTCGTCGTCGTGTTCATGGGGAGGCAACGGAATGCGTCGTGTTCATGGGGAGGCAACGGAATGCATCATGTTCATGGGGAGGCAACAAAATGCGTCGTGTTCATGGGGAGGCAACGAAATGCGTCGTGTTCATCGGGAGGGCTTGGATGGAACAGGCGATGGGAACGAGGCCTGGCGTACCGCAGAACGGAGGAAACGGCCTTATGTTCGACCGGCCACGTTCGAAACGGGATCCTGTTCATCGGGAGGGGTCTGGCGTACCACAAAACAGAGGAAACGGACCTCCTACGGTCGAAACGGGGGTCCTGTTAATCGGGAGGGGTGTGGCGTACCGCAAAACGGATGAAACGGACTTGTGTTGGAGCGCTACGGTCGAAATGGGGGTCCTGTTCATCGGGAGGGGTGTGGCGTACCACAAAACGGGACTCCACGGGATACTGTTCATCTCCACCGTCGACCCCATCCAGCCTCCACGAGCTACTGTTCATCCATCGTCGACCTCCTCCAGCCTCCACCTGCGACTATTCATCCAGCCTCCACCGCGCGCTACTCCACCGGCTACTGTTCAACCAGCCCTCTCCACGGGCTCCTGTTCAACCACCCCTCCACGGACTACTGTTCATTCTGCCCTCCACTGTCTACTGTTCATCCAGCCCTCCACGGGGTGGTCCTGTTCATCCAGCCCTCCACGGGGTCCTGTTCATCCAGCCCCAGCCGTCTCGATCGATCGGGGTCCTGTTCATCTAGAGGCAACACCACGGGGTCCTGTTCATCCACCCCCACCGGCAACTGTTCATCCACCCCCCCGCAACGCTCACTGTTCATCGAAAGGCAGCATCGATCGGCTTCAGTTAGCAGCAGTAGCGAAGGAATCGCTCGATCGGGTTCAGTTAACAGCCATCGATCGATCGCTCGGGTTCAGTAACGCGTAGCCTGCAGTGCAATTGCTCGGGTTCAGTTAGAGCCCAACGCCTCGCTCGGGTTCAGTTAGATCCAACGCCTCGCACACACGCGCGTACGTGTACGAGAGAAATGTGCATCGCTCGGCCCCCGACCTCCCACCATAACCCGGAACTCCCCGAAATTTTCCTCGCCCTCGCTTCCACCACGATTTTTTCCGTCATGGACGGCCCAAAGAATGTCATGCAGCTGCGTCTCCAGCCCGCCCAGGACGAAAAGCCCATTTTCTGTCATGATTGTTTTGTCATAGAAGTAGGAGCCCACCACATCTATGATGATACCGGGTTTTGTCACAATTATCGTCATAGAAGTGTCATATGTATGACAGAAAAAAATTCGTTCGGCCCAAAATGTCACGGATGTGTCTTTTTTTTGTAGTGTTAGCTTTGGGTTCAATCTTGCGGTGCTCGATCCCAGTGACAGTAGGGGAAACGACACGTATTGTATTATTGACATCGAGGATAAAAAGATGGGGTTTATATCATATTGCATGGGTTTATCCCTCTACATCATGTCATCTTGCTTAAAGTGTTACTCTGTTCTTATGAACTTAATACTCTAGATGCAATGCTGGATAGCGATCGATGTGTGGAGTAATAGTAGTAGATGCAGGCAGGAGTCGGTCTACTTGTCACGGACGTGATGCCTATATACATGATCATACCTAGATATTCTCATAACTATGCTCAATTCTATCAATTGCTCGACAGTAATTCGTTTACCCACCGTAATACTTATGCTATTTTGAGAGAAGCCACTAGTGAAATCTATGGCCCCCGGGTCTATTTTCCATCATATTAATCTTCCGTCAACTAGCTATTTCTATCACCATTTCTTTTGCTTTCTTTACTTTTAGTCTTTACCATAAAAATACTAAAAATATTATCTTATCATCTCTATTAGATCTCACTCTCGTAAGTGACCGTGAAGGGATTGACAACCCCTTTATCCCGTTGGTTGTGAGGTTCTTATTTGTTTGTGTAGGTGCGTGGGACTCGAGCGTGGTCTCCTACTGGATTGATACCTTGGTTCTCAAAAACTGAGGGAAATACTTACGCTGCTTTACTGCATCACCCTTTCCTCTTCAAGGGAAAACCAACGCAGTGCTCAAGAGGTAGCAAGAAGGATTTCTGGCGCCGTTGCCGGGGAGTCTACGCACAAGTCAAGACATACCAAGTACCCATCACAAACTCTTATCCCTCGCATTACATTATTTGCCATTTGCCTCTCGTTTTCCTCTCCCGCACTTCACCCTTGCCGTTTTATTCGCCCTTTTCTTTCCGTTCGCCTCTTTTCCGCTCGCCTTTCTTTCGCCATGTCTGAATCTGGGGAGGTTATCGCTAATGAAGGCAATAATAATAACATGGGAAACTTTGATGCCTTCAATGATCCTCTTGAGGAATCTACTATCTTGCATACTAAAAAGTTTTGAGTCGGTAGTGGTAATATTATTGGGAAAGGAGTTATTCAAGATTTGGTTACTTGTGTCGGTGCTTTGCCCATCATGGGTGGCTCTATTCTTCATAGAACTAGTAGCCTTGCGGATGCGATATCTTTGCTCATAGTTGAACTTGAAAGGCAATTTCTTCATATGCGTCCTTGCATACAAAGAATTTTCCTAGAATTTTCTAATATTGAGCACTCTTCTGTTAAGCGTACCACTACTATCTTTTTGGCTCATGAGTTTAGATTCATAATGAAAGAGGCTAAAGAAATTTTTGCGCATTATAGGGTGGATGTTGGCCGTCCTCCCATAGAAGCTATCCTTTTTAACCAAGAAGACATAATGCGTTTACAATCTTTGGATCATGTTGCTTATAATGAAAATCTTAGAAAAAAGGTTCCAACCGATGTTCTAATCGATAGAATTTCTGAACTTAATGATGATTTTTCCATTCAGACTAATGGGTTAGGTTTTTCTCTTGAACAAAGGCTTGTGACTTTTTGCCAAAATAATGCTTGTAGTGATGAATTGGTTGTGCAATATAAGGGGCCAAAGGAGGAACCCATACCTCCCGAAGTTGATCTCGGGGACTTTTGTCCCATTAAATTTAGCCCTTTTGATTATTTTTGCTTGCCTCAAAGAAAACTTGATGCTGAACGTAGGGAATATGAGAGAAGTTTTCATGATTTGCCTTACCATTATTATGGCAATACCTAGATCTATCCTTGTTTTTATGCCTAGCTAAGGGCGTTAAATGATAGCGCTTGTTGGGAGGCAACCCAATTTTATTTTAGTTTTTTTCTTTTTACTTCTGTTTAGGAATAAATCTTTGATCTAGCTTCTGGTTAGATGTGTTTTTATGTTTTAATTAGTGTTTGTGCCAAGTAAAACCTATAGGATCTTCTTGGATGATAGTTATTTGATCTTGCTGAAAATTCGAGAAACATTCTGTTCACACAAACAATTATGAAAAATCACCAGAACGTGATAAAATACTGATTCAAATTGAAGCAGATCAATAAACAAATTATCTAGGTCGTCCTATTTTGGTGGAATTTTTGGAGTTCCAGAAGTTTGCGTTAGGTACAGATTACTAGAGACTGTTCTGTTTTTGACAGATTCTGTTTTTCGTGTGTTGTTTGCTTATTTTGATGAATCTATGGCTAGTAAAAGAGTTTATAAACCATAGAGAAGTTGGAATACAGTAGGTTTAACACAAATATAAATAAAGAATGAGTTCAATACAATACCTTGAAGTGGTGTTTTGTTTTCTTTCGCTAACGGAGCTCACGAGATTTTCTATTAAGTTTTGTGTTGTGAAGTTTTCAAGTTTTGGGTAAGGATTTGATGGATTATGGAACAAGGAGTGGAAAGAGCCTAAGCTTGGGGATGCCCAAGGCACTCCAAGATAAATCCAAGGACACCAAAAAGCCAAAGCTTGGGGATGCCCCGGAAGGCATTCCCCCTTTCATCTTCGTCCATCGGTAACTTTACTTGGAGCTATATTTTTATTCACCGCATGATATGTGTTTTGCTTGGAGCATCTTATATGATTTGAGTCTTTGCCTTTTAGTTTACCACAATCATCCTTGCTGTACACACCTTTTGAGAGAGACACACATGATTCGGAATTTATTAGAATACTCTATGTGCTTCACTTATATCTTTTGAGCTATATAGTTTTTGCTCTAGTGCTTCACTTATATCTTTTATAGCACGACGGTGGCTTGTTTTATAGAAACCATGGTTCTCTCATGCTTCACTTATACTATTCTGAGAGTCCTACAAAACAGCATGGTAATTTGCTTTAATTGTGAAATTAGTCCTAATATGATAGGCATCTAAGATTATTAAAAACTTTCTTATAAGTGCATTGAATACTAAGAGAAGTTTGATGCTTGATAATTGTTTTGAGATATGAAGATGGTGATATTAGAGTCATGCTAGTTGAGGTTTTGTGAATTTGAGAAATACTTGTGTTAAAGTTTGTGATTCCCGTAGCATGGACGTATGGTGAACCGTTATGTGATGAAGTCGGAGCATGATTTATTTATTGATTGTCTTCCGTATGAGTGGTGGTCGGGGACGAGTGATGGTCTTTTCCTACCAATCTATCCCCCTAGGAGCATGCGCGTAATACTTTGTTTTGATAACTAATAGATCTTTGCAATAAGTATGTGAGTTCTTTTGACTAATGTTGAGTCCATGGATTATACGCACTCTCTCCCTTCCACCATTGCTAGCCTCTCTAATACCGCGCACCTTTTCGCCGGTATTGTTGGGGAACGTAGTAATTTCAAAAAAATTCCTACGCACACGCAAGATCGTGGTGATGCATAGCAACAAGAGGGGAGAGTGTTGTCTACGTACCCTCATAGACTGAAGCGGAAGCGTTGACGCAATGTAGAGGAAGTAGTCGTACGTCTTCCCTATCCGACCGATCCAAGCACCGTTACTCCGGCACCTCCGAGTTCTTGGCACACGTTCAGCTCGATGACGCACCCCTAGCTCCGATCCAACAAAGCTTCGGGGAGGAGTTCCGTCAGCACGACGGCGTGGTGACAATCTTGATGTTCTACCGGCGCAGGGCTTCGCCTAAGCACTGCAACGATATATTCGAGGTGGAATATGGTGGAGGGGGGCACCGCACACGGCTAAGGAACGATCACGAAGATCAACTTGTGTGTCTAAGGGGTGCCCCCTGCCCCCGTATATAAAGGAGCAAGGGAGGGAGGAGGCCGGCCCTAGGTTTGGGCGCGCCAGGGGAGTCCTACTCCCACCGGGAGTAGGATTCCACCTTTCCTAGTCCAACTAGGTCAAGGGGGGAAAGAGGGGAAGAGGGGAAGGAAGGGAGAGAGGGGCCGCGCCCCAAACCCCTTGTCCAATTCGGACTGGGCTTGGGAGGGGCGCGCACCACCTCCTGGTCCTTCCCACTAAGGCCCATCAAGGCCCATTGCTTCTTCCTCGTATTCCCGTAACTCCCCGGTACCTCCGAAAATACCCGAACCACTCAGAACCCTTCCGATGTCCGAATATAGTCGTCCAATATATCGATCTTTACGTCTCGACCATTTCGAGACTCCTCGTCATGTCCCCGATCTCATACGGGACTCCGAACTCCTTCGGTACATCAAAACTCATAAACTCATTATATAACTGTCATCGAAACCTTAAGCGTGCGGACCCTACGGTTCGAGAACAATGTAGACATGACCGAGACACGTCTCCGGTCAATAACCAATAGCGGGACCTGGATGCCCATATTGGCTCCTACATATTCTACGAAGATCTTTATCGGTCAGACCGCATAACAACATACGTTGTTCCCTTTGTCCATCGGTATGTTACTTGCCCGAGATTCGATCGTCGGTATCCAATACCTAGTTCAATCTCGTTACCGGCAAGTCTCTTTACTCGTTTCGTAATACATCATCCCGCAACTAACTCATTAGTTGCAATGCTTGCAAGGCTTAAGTGATGTGCATTACCGAGAGGGCCCAGAGATACCTCTCCCATAATTGGAGTGACAAATCCTAATCTCGAAATACGCCAACCCAACATCTACCTTTGGTGACACCTGTAGTACTCCTTTATAATCACCCAGTTACGTTGTGACGTTTGGTAGCACCCAAAGTGTTCCTCCGGCAAACGGGAGTTGCATAATCTCATAGTCAAAGGAACATGTATAAGTCATGGATAAAAGCAACAGCAACATACTAAACGATCGGGTGCTATGCTAATGGAATGGGTCATGTCAATCAGATCATTCAACTAATGATGTGACCTTGTTAATCAAATGACAACTCCTTTGTCCATGGTTAGGAAACTTAACCATCTTTGATTAACAAGCTAGTCAAGTAGAGGCATACTAGTGACACTCTGTTTGTCTATGTATCCACACATGTATTATGTTTCCAGTTAATACAATTCTAGCATGAATAATAAACATTTATCATGATATGTAAGGAAATAAATAATAACTTTATTATTGCCTCTAGGGCATATTTCCTTCAGGTATCATACACCCACCATATACCTTCCTCAAAACAGCCACCATACCTACTTATCATGGCATTTCCATAGCCATTCCGAGATATATTGCCATGCAACTTACCACCGTTCCGTTTACTATGACACGCTCCATCATTGTCATATTGCTTAGCATGATCATGTAGTTGACATCGTATTTGTGGCAAAGCCACCGTTCATAATTTTCGTACATGTCACTCTTGATTCATTGCATATCCCCGTACACCGCCGAGGCACTCATATAGAGTCATATTTTTGTTCTAAGTATTGAGTTGTAATTCTTGAGTTGTAAGTAAATAAAAGTGTGATGATCATCATTATTAGAGCATTGTCCCAAGTGAGGAAAGGATGATGGAGACTATGATTCCCCCATAAGTCTGGATGAGACTCCGGACGAAAAATTAAAAAAAAGAAATAAAAGGCCATAAAAAGGGGGGAAAAGGGCCCAACTAAAAAAATGAGAGAAAAGAGAGAAGGGACAATGTTACTATCCTTTTTCCACACATGTGCTTCAAAGTAGCACCATGATCTTTATGATAGAGAGTCTCCTATGTTGTCACTTTCATATACTAGTGGGATTTTTTCATTATAGAACTTGGCTTGTATATTCCAATGATGGGCTTCCTCAAATTGCCCTAGGTCTTCGTGAGCAAGCAAGTTGGATGCACACCCACTTAGTTTTCATTATTGTGCTTTCGTATACTAATAGCTCTAGTGCATCCGTTGCATGGCAATCCCTACTCACTCACATTAATATCTATTAATGGGCATCTCCATAGCCCATTGATACGCCTAGTTGATGTGAGACTATCTTCTCCTTTTTGTCTTCTCCACAACCACCATTCTATTCCACATATAGTGCTATGACCATGTCTCACGCTCATGTATTGCGTGAAGATTGAAAAAGTTCGAGAACACCAAAAGTATGACACAATTGCTTGGCTTGTCATCGAGGTTGTGCATGATTTAAATATTTTGTGTGGTGAAGATAGAGCATAGCCAGACTATATGATTTTGTAGGGATAACTTTCTTTGGCCATGTTATTTTGAGAAGACATGATTGCTTTATTAGTATGCTTGAAGTATTATTACTTTTATATCAATATTAAACTTTTATCTTGAATCTTTCGGATCTGAATATTCAAACCACAAATAAGAGAATTACATTGAAAATTATGCTAAGTAGCATTCCACATCAAAAATTCTGTTTTTATCATTTATCTACTCGAGGACGAGCAGGAATTAAGCTTGGGGATGCTTGATACGTCTCCAACGTATCAATAGTTTTTGATTGTTCCATGCTATTATGTTATCTGTTTTGGATGTTTAATGGGCTTTAATATGCTCTTTTTGGGACTAACCTATTAACCAGAGGCCCAGCCGAAATTGCTGTTTCTTTTTGCTTATTTCAGTGTTTCACAGAAAAGGAATATCAAACGGAGTCCAAACGGAATAAAACCTTCGGGAACGTGATTTTTGGAACAGACGTGATCCAGAGGACTTGGAGTGGTCGTCAAGAAACGAACGAGGAGTCCACGAGGCAGGGGCGCGCCTACCCCCCTGGGCGCGCCCTCCACCCTCGTGGGCCCCTCATGGCTCCACCGACCTACTTCTTCCTCCTATATATACCTACGTACCCCAAACCATCAGAAACGGAGCCAAAACCCTATTTCCACCGCCACAACCTTCTGTACTCGTGAGATCCCATCTTGGGGCCTTTTTCGGCGCTCCGCCGGAGGGGGCATTGATCATAGAGGGCTTCTACATCAACACCATAGCCTCTCCGATGATGTGTGAGTAGTTTACTTCAGACCTTCGGGTCCATAGTTATTAGCTAGATGGCTTCTTCTCTCTCTTTGGATCTCAATACAAAGTTCTCCTCGATTCTCTTGGAGATCTATTTGATGTAACTCTTCTTTTGCGGTGTGTTTGTCGAGATCCGATGAATTGTGGGTTTATGATCAAGATTATGTATGAACAAAATTTGAATCTCCTCTGAATTCTTTTATGTATGATTGGTTATCTTTGCAAGTCTCTTCGAATTATCAGTTTGGTTTGGCCTACTAGATTGATCTTTCTTGCAATAGGAGAAGTGCTTAGCTTTGGGTTCAATCTTGCGGTGCTTGATCCCAGTGACAGTAGGGGAAACGACAAGTATTGTATTGTTGCCATCGAGGATAAAAAGATTGGGTTTATATCATATTGCATGGGTTTATCCCTCTACATCATGTCATCTTGCTTAAAGCGTTACTCTGTTCATACTCTAGATGCATGCTGGATAGCGGTCGATGTGTGGAGTAATAGTAGTAGATGCAGGAAGGAGTCGGTCTACTTGTCACGGACATGATGCCTATATACATGATCATACCTAGATATTCTCATAACTATGCTCAATTCTATCAATTGCTCGACAGTAATTCGTTTACCCACCGTAATACTTATGCTATTTTGAGAGAAGCCACTAGTGAAACCTATGGACCCCGGGTCCATTTTCCATCATATTAATCTTCCATCAACTTGCTATTTCTATCACCGTCTATTTTGCTTTCTTTACTTTTAGTCTTTACCATAAAAATACCAAAAATATTATCTTATCATCTCTATTAGATCTCACTCTCGTAAGTGACCATGAAGGGATTGACAACCCCTTTATCGCGTTGGTTGCGAGGTTCTTATTTGTTTGTGTAGGTGCGTGGGACTCGAGCGTGGTCTCCTACTAGATTGATACCTTGGTTCTCAAGAACTGAGGGAAGTACTTATGCTGCTTTACTGCATCACCCTTTCCTCTTCAAGGGAAAACCAAACTAGTGCTCAAGAGGTAGCATCCTCGCAAGGATCTCTCTCTCAAATGCTTCAGAGGTGGGTTTCTCTCAAACGACAAAATCCGTGCACTAACTCTGAGAAGCCACCAATTTATCGTGTAGGGGGTGGGCTATTTATAGCCAGGAGGCAACCCGACCTGATTTGTCCGAAATGACCCTGGGTCACTAAGGAGCTGACACGTGTCCAACGGTCAGATTTCAAACACACGTGACAGCTTGACTTGGGCTACAAGTAGAGCTGACTCATCCAGCTCTGGATAAGATTTGCTCTTATTGTCTTTGCTCGAAGACATAGGATTTGGTTGAGCATCACATCAGTCACCCTGACTTTGTTGACATGGACCCCACTTAACAGTATGGTGGTTCCTATGACTCAACAAAGAAGAAAAGGAAAGTACGAAACAACTATGTCTTCGCACTCCATATTCTTCATGTGAATATCTTCTCATGTCATAATCTTCACTGTGAATATCTTCACGGACCACCATTGTCTTCAATGTCTTCACACATTTTTAGGGGTCATCTCTAGTAGGTAAACCGAATCAATAAGGGACTACTACATGTGTTATCCTGCAATTCTCACAAACACATTAGTCCCTCAACCAAGTTTGTCGTCAATACTCCAAAACCAACTAGGGGTGGCACTAGATGCACTTACAATCTCCCCCTTTTTGGTGATTGATGACAAACTGGTTGAAATTTTCAACGGGGATAAAAGTATGTGAGAGTTAAGGATTAAGGCATGTCTTCGTAAGTAGCAAAAGGATCCCCCTAAAGACGTGCATATAAGTAGTTTGCTTTTGAATGCAAATGCTGAAAGGAACGAGAAGAGGTGTCTAGAGGGGGGTGATTAGACACTAAGTGCCAAAAGTTGCAGTTTTTAATGTTCTTAAGTTTAGGTGGAGTTTAAGAACAAGCTTAACAAACACAATACATATCAAGCAAGCATGCAATGAGTATATGAGCAGCGGAACGTAAAGCATGCAACTTGCAAGAATGTAAAGGGAAGGGTTTGGAGTATTCAAACGCAATTGGAGACACGGATGTTTTTGTCGTGGTTCCGATAGGTGGTGCTATCGTACATCCACGTTGATGGAGACTTCAACCCACGGAGGGTAACGGTTGCGTGAGTCCACGAAGGGATCCACCCACGAAGGGTCCACGAAGAAGCAACCTTGTCTATTCCATCACGGCCGTCGCCCATGAAGGACTTGCCTCACTAGCGGTAGATCTTCATGAAGTAGGCGATCTCCTTGCCCTTACAAACTACTTGGTTCAACTCCACAATCTTGTCGGAGGCTCCCAAGTGACACCTAGCCAATCTAGGAGACACCACTCTCCAAGAACTAACAAATGGTGTGTTGATGATGAACTCCTTGCTCTTGTGCTTCAAATGATAGTCTCCCCAACACTCAACTCTCTCTCACGGGATTTGGATTTGGTGGAAAGAAGATTTGAGTGGAAAGAAACTTGGGGAAGGCTAGAGATCAAGATTCATATGGTTGGAATGGAATATCTTGAGCTCAACACAAGTGTAGGTGGTTCTCTCTCAAAAAATTTGTATTGGAAGTGTAGATGTGTTCTGATGGCTTTCTCCACGAATGAAGAGTGGGTGGAGGGGTATATATAGTCTCCACACAAAATCTAACCATTACACACAATTTGCCAAACTCGGTGGGACCGAATGGTTAAACTCGGTCGGACCGATTCAGCAAACATAGTGACCGTTAGGATTTTCGGTGGGACTGAGATGCAACTCGGTAGCACCGATATGGTTAGGGTTAGGGCATAACGTAATCTTGTTGTGACCGATTACACAAACTCGGTGGGACCGATTTTGGTAATAAGCTAACCAGAGAGTTGGTCAGGCAAACTCGGTGAGACCGATTACACAAACTCGGTGAGACCAATTTTGGTAATAAGCTAACCAGAGGATTTGCATTGTAATCTCGGTAGTACCGATTGCTCAAACACGGTGAGACCGATTTTGGTAATGGACATACACAGAGAGATTACAATCCCATCTCGGTGAGACCGAGATCCCTATCGGTGAAACCGATTTGCTAGGGTTTGTGGCAGTGGCTATGACATATGAACTCGGTGGCGCCGGATATAAAGAATTGGTGGGGCCGAGTTTGACTTTTGGTTTAGGTCAAATGTGGATGTGGGAAGGTAGTTGAGGGTTTTGGAGCATATCACTAAGCACTTTAAGCAAGCAAGCCATTAAGCAACACCTCATCCCCTCTTGATAGTATTGGCTTTTCCTATAGACTCAATGTGATCTTGGATCACTAAAATAGAAAATGTAGAGTCTTGATCTTGAAGCTTGAGCCAATCCTTTGTCCTTAGCATCTTGAAGGGGTTCCACATCCTCTAGTCCATGCCACTCCATTGTTGAACTTATCTGAAACATACTAGGTAAAAGTGTTAGTCCAACAAGAGATATGTTGACATTAATTACCAAAACCACCCAGGGAGCACTTGTGCTTTCAATCTCCCCATTTTTGGTAATTGATGACAACATACATCAAAGCTTTAGATAAAGATATAGAGAATAGCAAGTAAAGCTTTGAAAAGAAATGTAACATGCATAGGCTCCCCCTACATGTATGCAATCATGTGAATATTGAATATAGGAGCATGTGAATGCATAAGCATGACAGAGTAAGCAATGTGTTACATGTATCTTGGCTATATGCATCAGAGCAAATGATGTGAATATGAGAAATGTACCTTCATGCTCATGAGTCCTTCTTGCAAACAGTATGTGCATCAGCAATAATTTCTCATTCACATGACTGAGATGCATATACTTACCTTGTGGTCTTGAGTTGGCTTAGGATGGGATGAACCTGCGCAAACAAGGTTAGATAACACAGATACACCTACTGACTAGAGCAAACAAGAGAAACCACAAGAGAACCAAGACTGGGATGACATGTAGAGTGAGTACTAAGTACCACATTGGATATAGACATGTCCCCAAAGATAAAGATATGCAATAAAATCATAGATTTCCTTCCCTTAGATATCTTGCTCCCCCTGAATCTGCATGGGATATTGGGAGAAGATAGGGAATAGAAAATCAGAGCAACAGAAAAGAAACAACAGAGCTTGAACTAAAGCAAGCGAACAAACATGTCTTTCCCCTCTTAAAGACATGTGACATCTCTCCTCTTGAACACCAAGCATCTGGGGTCTTTGATGATACTACTTTCTCCTTATTGAGAAACTCTCTCCCCCTGAGTATTCTCTCTTTCTCCCCCTATAGGAAAGATTAAGCTTTTATGTGATCTCTCTCTCCCCCTTTGACATCAATTTCCAAGAAGGGCTCTTCTGGACATGTGATACAAATGGGTTGGTCCTTGAGTCACAGAGCAAAGCAGCATGTCTAATATGATGCTGGTAGGGACAAGAATCATTGAGTGGAGCTGGAGCAAACAGAAATCAGGAATTAGTGGCAAGTTGGTTTTCCTGTGGTGGAATCGGTGACTCCGAGTTGTGTGCTTCGGTTGCACCGAAAGATTTCGGTTGGGCTGAAGAGAACAAACCGCTGTGACCGAGTTCATTAGAGTGAAACCACTTGTCACCTCAGCTCACTAGTCAAGTAAGATCTCACAAGGATATGCAAGGAATTAACTGAAAGATTTGCAATGAATTGGATGCAGAAAATGCAGAACAAAAAGAAAAGAAAAGAAACTAAAAGATCTAGATGAAGTTTTTTTTGAAAGGGGAAACAAATATGCAAGAGACAAATGCAATAACACAGAAAAGAACACAAGAGAACTTCATCTAGAGTTGGGTGGCAACAAAGTCACCTATGTTAGAGTATATTGACTTGGGAGTCAAGTGAGAGCACTTGATCATAGGTCATACTCATCGTTTAAGCTCAAAATGGGGTTACCATTTTTCGTTTAAGCATCTTGATGTATTCACATCTTGTCGAGTTGCTTTGACTCATGACTTGGAGTAAAGTTTCTCTAAGATGGAATACCATACCTTGGATGGTGGTGTTGATCTTGCTCATGTAGTTGAACTTGTGTGGGTTGCTCAAGGTTGATGTAGTTCATCAAGAGTTGGGAGCACCACTTGGAGTCTGAGCTCATCTTCCTACATGGGTTAGTCTTGCAAGGAAGAGCACTTGTGTATCCAAAATGACAATTATAGTATTTAATCATAGGATTTGTCAAAGGATATGTTTGAATGGTTTTGTGCTTCCTTGTCTTCAACCACCATTGTGTAGAGACTTGGTGATGTAGAGATTGCTCAAGATGTGAGTGAGTTGCAATCTCATAGATTTAGATTCAACCAAGTACCTACACGGGTTAGATAACATGCAAGGTACAAATATATCCAAGACATATGAATGGCATCATAAGAGAAATATCGAGGATTAGTCATAGGCTCATGCCCCGCATGTATCAAATGGAGTTCCTACTCCAAGTTTGAAGCATCAATGATGTTCAATTCACCTCTGAACCTGCAAAATACTTTCTCATCAAGTGGTTTAGTGAATATATCCGCCAATTTCTTATCGGTGCGAACATGCTTAAGGTTAATGTCCCCTTTGGCAACATGATCTCGAATGAAATGATGACGAACTTCAATATGCTTAGTTCGAGAATGTTGCACGGAATTGTGAGCAATCTTAATAGCACTTTCATTGTCACATAGCAATGGAACATGTTTCACATATATCCCATAATCTTTAAGAGTTTGTGTCATCCAAAGTAACTGAGCACAACATGAACCAGCGGCAATGTATTCCGCTTCGGCGGTGGATAAGGATATCGAGTTTTGTTTCTTGGAAGACCAAGACACAAGAGATCTACCAAGGAATTGACAAGTACCCGAAGTGGATTTTCTATCAACCTTGTCTCCGGCATAGTCCGAATCGGAGTAGCTAACAAGATCAAAAGAGGACCTCTTAGGATACCAAATGCCAAAATTTGGTGTATGGATTAAGTATCTCACTATCCTTTTCACAGCCTTAAGATGACATTCTTTAGGAGCAGTTTGATATCGTGCACACATGCTCACACTTAGCATAATATCGGGACAGAGGCACATAGATATAACAATGAACCAATCATAGAGCGATAAACCTTTTGATCAACCGGTTCACCATCTTTGGTCAAGTCAAGATGTCCACTAGTAGGCATGGGTGTAGTCATACCTTTGCATTCTTGCATATTGAAATTCTTGAATAAGTCCTTGGTATACTTCGTTTGAGAGACAAAAGTACCTTCCTTAGTTTGCTTGATTTGCAAACCGAGAAAGAATTTGAGTTCACTCATCATAGACATCTCAAACTTCTCCGACATTAGCTTTCCAAACTTCTCACTAAAATGAGGGTTAGTTGAACCAAATATGATATCATCAACATAAATTTGGCACACAAATAGTTCTCCATTAACCCTTTTAGTAAAAAGAGTAGAATCAATTTTACCAATTTCAAAAGCCTTTTTCAGTAAGGAACTTGGTCAAGCATTTATACCATGCTCTAGGAGCTTGTTTAAGACCATAAAGGGCTTTGTGAAGTTTGTAAACATGATTAGGTTTCTTAGGATTGACGAAGCCGGGAGGTTGCTTAACATAGACTTCCTCCTCAATTTTGCCATTTAGAAAAGCACTTTTAATGTCATTTCGTACAAGGTGATATCATGGTGATTAGCATAGGCAAGTAAGATGCGAATGGACTCAAGTCTAGCAACGGGAGCATATGTCTCACCATAGTCCATACCTTCAACTTGTGTGTAGCCTTGGGCAACGAGACGTGCTTTGTTGCGAACCACCTGTCCATCTTCATCTTGCTTGTTGCGAAACACCCATTTGGTACCATTGATGTTGTGGTTGTTGTCGGGCTTCTCGACCAATGTCCACACTTGATTTCTCTCAAAGTTGTGTAGCTCTTCATGCATAGCGTTTATCCAATCCGGATCCTTCAATGCTTCTTCAACCTTCATAGGTTCAATGCTAGAGATGAATGAGTAATGTTCACAAAAGTTAGCTAAACGAGTTTTAGAGCGAGTGATTCTCCTGGTTTGAATATCATTGTAGATTTGCTCGACAGGATGATCTTTGGCAATTCTTGCTCGAACTCGTGAAAGCTTTTGCTTGGGTCGGGGTGGAACATCCTCTTCATCTTGTGATTCTTCTTGGCCTTCTTCATTGTTGACGTTGTCGTTCTCTTGTCGTGGTGGAGAAGGAGGTTGTTGATGTTCATCTTGGTGTGCTTCCCCGTTTTCTTCATCTTGGCGTGTCCCACTTGTGGATGCTTCCGTATCAACTCTTGGTTCACCTTGTTGTGAGGTAGAAGCTTCCACCTGGACGGATGAGGTACTCTCCTTTACTTCCGTTGGACGAATCTTGCCAATGGACAAGTCTTGAATTGCTTCCGAAGGGTCTTTGTCTCCTACATCAATTGGCAATTGCTCTACTTGCGAGCCGTTAGATTCATCAAACTTCACATCTACCGTCTCTTCAACCTTTCGGGTGAAATTGTTGTAGACACGGTAAGTGTAAGATTTTGAGCCATAACCAAGTAGGAAACCTTCATGAGATTTAGGAGCAAATTTAGAACGATGATGCTTATCAAGAATGTAGCACTTTGAGCCGAATACTCGAAAGTATCCAACTTGGGGTTTGTTACCGGTGAGGAGCTCGTATGCCATCTTGCCGAGTAGCTTGTGAAGATACAAGCGATTTGTTGCATGACAAGCTGTCTCAACCGCTTTCGCCCAAAAGTGCTTTGGCGTTTTGTACTCATCAAGCATTGTTCTTGCCATCTCGATAAGAGTCCGGTTCTTCCTCTCAACAACTCCATTTTGTCGAGGTGTGTACGTAGCCGAGAACTCGTGTGAAATCCCTTCTTCGTCAAGAAAGGTGTCCACATTTGCGTTCTTGAACTCCGTTCCGTTGTCGCTTGATACGTCTCCAACGTATCTATAATTTTTGATTGCTCCATGCTACTTTATCTACTGTTTTAGGCAATATTGGGCTTTATTATCCACTTTTATATTATTTTTGGGACTAACCTATTAACCGGAGGCCCAGCCCAGATTTCTTGTTTTATGCCTATTTCAGTATTTCGAGGAAAAGGAATATCAGACGGAGTCAAAACAGAACGAAATCAACTGGAGAAGTTATTTTTGGAAGGAAACCCACCTGATGGACTTGGACCCCATGTCAGAAGAGCCACGAGGCGGTCACGAGGGTGGAGGGCGCGCCCTCCCCCCTGGGCGCGCCCCCTGTCTCGTGGGGCCCCCGTAGCTCCACCGACGTTCTCCTTTCACCCATATATACCGTCGTACCCTAAAACTTCCAGAACAGGAGATTAGATCGGGAGTTTCTCCGCCGCAAGCCTCCAGAGCCACGAAAAACCAATCAGGACCCCTTTCCGGTACCCTGCCGGAGGGGGATCCATCTCCGGTGGCCATCTTCATCATCCTGGCGCTATCCATGACGAGGAGGGAGTAGTTCACCCTCGGGGCTGAGGGTATGTACCAGTAGCTATGTGTTTGATCTCTCTCTCGTGTTCTCTCTCGTGTTCCCTCTATGGCACGATCTTGATGTATCCCGAGCTTTGCTATTGTAGTTGGATCTTATGATGTTTCTCCCCCTCTACTCTCTTGTGATGAATTGAGTTTCCCCTTTGAAGTTATCTTATCGGATTGAGTCTTTTATGAACACTTGATGTATGTCTTGGTGATCAACTTGCGGGTTTCGTGACATTGGGAACCTATGCATAGGGGTTGGCACACGTTCTTGATTCTCCGGTAGAAACTTTGGGGCACTCTTTGTAGCACTTTTATGTTGGTTGGATGAATCTGAGATTGTGTGATGCATATCGTATAATCATGCCCACTGATACTTGAGGTGACAATGGAGTATCTAGGTGACATTAGGGTTTTGGTTGATTTGTATCTTAAGGTGTTATTCTAGTAAAAACTCCAGGGTTGTTTGTGACACTTATAGGAATAGCCCAATGGATTGATTTGAAAGAATAACTTTGAGGTGGTTTCGTACCCTACCATAATCTCTACGTTTGTTCTCCACTATTAGTGGCTTCGGAGTGACTCTTTGTTGCATGTTGAGGGATTGTTATATGATCTATCTATGTTATTATTGTTGAGAGGACTTGCACTAGTGAAAGTATGAACCCTAGGCCTTGTTTCCTATCATTGCAATACCATTTACGCTCACTTTTACCGTTAGTTACCTTGCTGTTTTTATATTTTCAGATTACAAAAAACTTATATCTACTATCTAAATTGCACTTGTATCACCATCTCTTCGCCGAACTAGTGCACCTATACAATTTACCATTGTATTGGGTGTGTTGGGGACACAAGAGACTCTTTGTTATTTGGTTGCAGGGTTGCTTGATAGAGACCATCTTCATCCTCACGCCTCCTACGGATTGATAAACCTTAGGTCATCCACTTGAGGGAAATTTGCTACTGTCCTACAAACCTGTGCACTTGCAGGCCCAACAACGTCTACAAGAAGAAGGTTGTGTAGTAGACATCATCGCTCCGAACCTTCTTGATCTTCACGTCAAACTGATTTTGGGCCTTCCTAGTGAAATTTTTGAAGATCTTTTGGACCTGCGACTTGTCATCAAGAAAGAACACCCATGTAAATCTTGAAAAATCATCAACTATGACTAGACCAAATGAGTTGCCACCGAGACTCTTGTAGGCATTTGGACCAAAGAGATCCATGTGAAGTAGCTCGAGTGGTCTTCTCGTGGTCATGATGTTCTTCACGCGGTGACTTCCTCCAACTTGTTTTCCTGCTTGACAAGCACTACAAAGTCTATCCTTGTCAAATATGACATCTTTTATTCCAAGGATATGATCACCTTTAATAAGCTTATCAAGATTTCGCATTCCAACATGACCTAGTCTTCTATGCCACAACCAGCCTTTAGAAGATTTAGCAATTAAGCAAGTTCTAGGTTGAGCCTTTTTAGTGAAATCAACAATGTAAAGATCTCCTCTACGTATACCAGTAAAGACCATTTTATGATTGTCTCTACGAAACACTTGGCAATCTACTTCAGTGAATAAGACATTGAAACCGAAATCTGCAAGTCTAGAAACTGAAAGTAAATTGTATCCAAGGGATTCAATGAGCATGACATTTTGTATGGAGCTATCATGTGAGATGGCCACCTTACCAAGGCCAACCACCTTACCCTTTAAATTATCACCAAAAGTGACATATTTTCGAGGGCCGTCGTTTTCAACAAGCTCACGAAACATCTCTTCATCTCCGGTCATATGATCAGTACATCCTGAAAGTGCGTTATATCGACTAGAGGGGGGGTGAATAGGCGATTTTTATGAAATTCTTCACTGAGGAATTTTCTTGTGAGGAAATTCCTTAGCGAAGAACTACTAGCAGCGGAATAAGTACTCAGAAGTAAACATAGCAGAATACATGCATAATCATCATAATGAAATGAAGACAAACACAGAGTACAGAAAGCGTAAACACAGGATAGCACAAGATAAAGACAAATAGACTGAAGAAATTGAACTGAGGAAATTGAGAAAGTCTTCAGTCAAAGTCTTCAAACACAGATATGAACAAACACACAACACAGTAATGAGGAAATGAAAGTGTTGAGGAAATAGAACCAGTGAGCTTGGTGAAGACAATAATTTGGTAGACCAGTTCCAACTGTTGTCTCAGTTGTACATCTGGTTGGAGCGGCTGAGTATTTAAACTCGAGGACACCTAGTCCCGGACACACAATCCTCACCGTATTCTCCTTGAACTAAGGACACACAATCCTCGTCCAATCACTCGTGGTAAGTCTTCAGGTGACTTCCGAACCTTGACAAACTCGGTCACTCGGCGATCCACAATTCCTCTTGGATGCTCTAGACCATGACGCCTAACCGTCTGGAAGAAGCACAGTCTTCAAAGGTAACAAGCGTCGGATCCACGCAGGATCAATCTCTTCAGTGATGCTCAATCACTTTGGGTTTGTAGGTGTTTGGGTTTGGGTTTGGATTTTCCTCACTTGATGATTTTCACTCAAAGTCCTCGGAGGATGGGTTGCTCTCAAATGACAAGTGTCAAGTTCTCTCGGAGCAGCCAACCAGCTAGTGCTTGTAGGGGGCGGCTATTTATAGCCTAGGGAGCAGCCCGACATGATAAGACATAAATGCCCTTCAATGATATGACCGTTAGGTGGATAAGATATTTTGGGACAGCTGGCGCGCAGCACAGCAACGGTCGGAAATTTGACTCTCAAATTCCTCAGGGCTACATGTTCCTCACAGTGTAGGCAATTCGCACTGGCGAATTCCTAACTCCTCAGTTAGAGCAAAGTCCTCAGTGACCAGAAGAACTGTGTCTCTGCCACTGAAGAAATTGACTGAACTGTATGAGATTTCCAATGGCTTCACTCGAAGGGATTGGTAGGTGTAGGATTTGAGTTGAGCATCACATGGAAATTTTCTCCTTAGTATTTCCTCGACCCCCTTTAACAGTACGGTGTTTCCTATGACTCAAGAAAGAGAAAATGAAACTACGAAAACAAAAGTCTTCACGCTTCATGTTCCTCGAATGAATACCAAGTCTTCAAGGTCACACCAATTTCTTCACTTTCAAAGTCTTCAGAAAGTTTTCAGAATATCAAAGTCTTCACTTGAAGAACTTCATTTTTAGGGGTCGACTTTCACTGTAAATATCAAACTCCTCATAGACTTATAGACCTGTGTACACTCATAAACGCATTAGATCCTTAACCTATAAGTCTTCAATACACCAAAATCACTAAGGGGCACTAGATGCACTTACAATCCCCCCCTTTTTGGTGATTGATGACAATATAGGTTAAGTTTTCAACGGGGATAAATATATGAAGTGTAAATACTGATATTGACGAATTTGATTGCAAGATATAGAAGAACTCCCCTGAAGATGTGCATAGTGAGGAATTTGCTTTTGAGGCAATGCACATTTGAAGTGTTGAATCATGGAGATCTCCCCTATATCTTGTAATTCATACACGCATTTGATATATAATATGAAGAATTTGAAATGCATGATGAAATATGGTGCCTGATGTAATTCAGCATGCGTGCAATAATATGAACGAGGAATAAGCATGCAGAATAGCACATCAAAAGTATCAGAGCACAGTGCATCAAAAGTATCAGGGCACCATCGGGTTTAAGATTACAACTCGATCCAATAAAAGTTTCGGAAGAGCGAGAGTTGTAACTTAGCAAAAAAAATTCCCTTTATTATAGACCCGCTTGAAGACTAACTCAGATTTCTCCCCCTTTGTCATCGAATGACCAAAAGGATCGAAACTAAGGACTAACGCCCGTGAAGATACTCAAGTTGATGAAGGAGCGCCAGCGTTGTTGGGGCCAGTCGTTGAAGTAGGGCCTGCTGCAGTGTCGTCCAAGTCTTCATTTTCATCAGTCTCACGTGATGAAGAATAGGAGCTGGCCACCAAAGAAGGAACTTTGACCTTCTTGTATTTCTTCGGAGGAGGAACAGACCAGTCAAATTCTTCTTGGAGACCCATATTCTTCAAATCATCAGCGCTGTATACTTGAGACAGAACAGCTCAGGTGCGGTTGAGGGTTTCATGAAGGTAGTAGTGGTTTTTCTTCACTGCATTGTGTGTTGCAGTCATGTTGTGAAGAATTGAACCAAACTGACACTTGACCCATTTGTGATTACGATCAACCTTTTGATGAAGACTGAGGAGTAACTCATGATCAGTCATCACCCTGGGTGCTGTGGCTTGAGGATTGGGCTTGGCATTGTTGGCAGCAGAGTTATGTGTGGAAGAGTCATCATTGGTGGAGTAGGATGCAGCTTTGCGAAATTGACCATCCAATGGACGATTGCCTTCATCTATCACAACAGTAGCCTTGCCCTTTTCTTCAGGTGAGGAAAATGTCCTTTTGAGGACTTCAATAGGGGGCAAGTAGCTGCAGTGGTTCAGAGTTTCATCTTTGTAACTGAGTGAAGACCTTGTCCTGATGAATCTCATAATCCATGGCGCATAAGGCTTCAGCTCAAATGGTGACATAGCAATGTTGGCCAGAGTCCTCATGAAGAAATCATGGAAGTTGACGGGAACGCCATGAATGATATTGAAAAGCATGTTCTTCATGATGCCAACGACTTCTTCATCATTTGAATCGTGGCCTTTGATAGGACTCATAGTCTTAGTCAGAATGCGATAGATGGTGCAAGGCACATACAGTAATTCCTTGACGAGGAATTTGGTTCGAGGGGCCTGCCCTGGCTTCAAAGGCTTCATGAGCACTTGCATATAGTGATTTGAAAGCTCAGGTTCATTGTAAACACAACGTGCATCTTCAAGGGGTGGACTCAGTGGAAGGGCACGAAGCAATTTAGATGCTGGTGCCTTGTAATGCGTGTTCTCAGTCATCCAGTCTAGAACCCATGAGTTCACATCTTCAGAGTTTCCGGTGATGTGCAGTGTTGCGTAGAACTGAAGAATGAGTTCTTCATTCCAATCGCATATGTCAGTGCAGAAATTGAGCAGTCCAGCGTCGTGAAGAAAACTGAGGACTGGCGTGAAGCACGACATGGACTCGATATCCACGTGAGGAATATGAGCATGATCGAAGACTTTGTCTTTGTTGAAAAGTACTGAGGAATAGAAGTTGGCTTGACTTGCGGTCCAGAAACGCCTCTTTCTTATACGAGCAGAGTCATATGGATTATACTCTGTGAAGAACACGTGCTCGCCAAAGAAGGCTTCAGCCTTGAACTTTTGTTTCCTTGAGAACGGATCCTTTGTCTTGGGCAGAGGAGTGTCTGTGAGTTGCATCACTACCTTAGGAATCGCGATCTCAGGTTCTTCAGGCTGAGGAATTTCTGGTTCCTCCTCAGGTGCAGTCACCTTTTCATCATCAGCAGCAGTTTCTTCAGCACTAGTGGCTGGAATTTCTTCATGCACAGAAGTAGTGGGATGAGTTTCTTCAGAGCCCAATTGAACTGTTGGTGCAGGAGAGTGAGGGATTTGCTGCAGTGGAGTGAAGAGTGGAGAATTAGGATGCTGACTTTCCCAAAAGTCATCATTCATCACTGGAGTTGTGCTTCCAATGTCCATATCTTCATCATCAATTTCTTCCACACCAGCCTCTTCAGCAGTAAACTGAGGCATTGGTGATGAGACAACTGGAGTTGAAGGGATTGTATCCACTTCAATTTCTTCATCAATCTGCTCTGACGAAGCAGCAGATTGAGTTTCTTCATCAGATCCGCTTGGGATCACATACTCTTCATCAAAAGGAACAAGGTCCTTTGATGGCATGGTTGAGACCGCAATAGCACCAATCGGATTTTCAAATGAGCTGGTCATGGGCTTCATCTTATTTGGAACTAAAGATTCTGAAGCTTTTGATGCTTTCCTTTTCTTTACTGTAGCTCGCTCTGCAGCCTTGGTCTTATTCACATCTGATGCAGATGGAAGGATTGGAGTTGGTGTAGGCGTAGGTGGAGCTGAGGAATTTGGTTGTTTTTCCTCAGGCGCAACTGAAGCAGTTGCCTTGACTTTTTCAGTTTCTTCAGGCGCACCACTAGTGGATGCCCTAGCAATTTCTTCAGCGGCTGGAATTGAGTCATCAGCCCTGGAACTAGCATTTCCTTCAGTAGCCGGAAAGTCATCAGCAGTGCTGGCGTGTTCTTCAGTGGGCTATGTTGAAGGTTCTGGTTGAGGAATTTCTTGTTGCGTTGGGGCTGCAACATTGGTGAAATTTTTAGTCAGTTTCACAAATCTGACTTTGGCTCCCTTCCAATCAGCATAGTAGGAGTCAAATTTGTCGCTGAGGGCTTTGATTTCAGCCTGCATCTTGACAAGTTCTTCAGTTGTCATCTTGACAACGTTTTTCTTCAGCATTTTCTCTTTTCTGTACTGTGATTTCTTGATCTCTCTGGCCCTATCATATTTCCACTTCTCCTCTTGGATGAAGTGAGTCAGCATGTGACTTTGACCAGGTGTCGGCTTGAAATCAGGCATAGGTGTGTTGGGATCCTTATGCCAGAGATCAATGTAATCGAGGATCGCCCTTGGATCCGATAGCAACGGCACAGGTGTGCCTTTGGCTTTAGCGGCCCTTTCTTGTCGGTCCCTGATGATTTCTGCAAGTTCTTCTTCATCAGCTTCATCTTCGTCAGATGGTACATTGAAGACTGCCTACTTCCTATGAGGACTTGGGCGAGTACCGTGTCCAGCAGTAGCCTTTTTCTTCAGCAGAGAGGGTCCAGCTGAGGAACTTGGTGCAGCTAAGGAACTTGCTGAGACACCAGAGGCAATAGAGACGCCTACAGTCCTTTGACACGTGGCAAGATGCACAGGTGCTGAGGACTTTGACGGAACTGCTGAGGACTTTGGAGGAGCAGGGGCAACATGAGGAATTGGTCTTGAAGATTTTGAAGTTTCGGGCTGTGAGGGCGTAGCAGAGGAACTTGGCTGTGAGGGCATTGCTGGTGAAGCACTTGGCTTGCGAGCGGGCTTCTTGAGCATCGATTTCCTCGGCTTGACAGAGGCCTCAGTGGCAGCAGCAGCAGCAGAATCTTCATTAAATTTTCTCACTGCTTCTCTGGCTTGCTTGGCCAGCTTGGCTTGGCGCTTCGCCCATTCATCAGGATATTCCTCACCGCGCTTGACGCCAGTGGGATCAGCCACTTGGCCAGGTGCCAGTGGTGGTCTTGGGCATGGAGGGTTGAGAGCGAATTTCTTCATTTACTTTGGAGTAGCATATCTGTACTCCCTCCATTCACGTGCCCATCTCCTTTCTATCTTCTGAATGCGCACCTTGCGCTGATTTTTATCTTCTTCAGGAGGTGTGCAGTACCCAGCATAGATGTCCTCAGGGATTTCAAAGGCAGTCATGACCTCAGGCTTCTTTCCTCCTTTCTGTGGCCTTTTACCGTCAGCCATTTTCTTCAGTTGAGGAATTTTAACAATTGAGTTCTCTGAAGAAGTATGCAGTTTTTCTTCGAGGAACGCTGCAAACGAGTTAAGTTGATGAGAACCTAATGATTCAGCAGCAGACATGTGTACCTATGAACAGAGTATAGTTGCGAGGAATTTGGAGAGGTCATATGCATTCTCAGAGGGTTTTTCAAAAAGAACAAGTTTGAGGAATTTGACCAGACGTGTCTTGAAGAATTTCACTAAGCGCGCTATATCTTAGGTTCCAGAGTTGTATAGATCGAAGATCCACACAATTGAGGAATCTTGAAGAAAATGATGCTTAGGGAAATGAATCTAGAACAGATAACATGTGAGGTGTTTTGTGTGTGAGGATTTGAAGAATAAAACACCTTTGAAGATTTTGTAGAAAAATTTCGAATAAAAGAGGGCAGTAAAAGTAACTTTTAATTACCCTGAACGAAGAACACGACGAACAATGAGGTGAAACAGTGAAGTTCATCGGTGTAGATCTTCCACGCCCTAACTCGGTGGAGGAAGACGTCTACCGCGGCGGCGGAGGTGAAGATTTCCGCGGTCGGCGCGAGTACGACGGCGACGAGGTCGAGGCAGTGAAGCTCTTCCTCACCGGTGACGATGAAGTAGCGGCGGTGCTAGGGTTTGAGAAGCTCGAGCGGGAGAGGGAGATTGAGCGGAGTAAAAGAAGTGAGGAAGGGGGAGGGGTATTTATAGAGGCAGTGAAAAACTGTTCAGCCGAGGATTTAGGACGAACGTGCCCCTGGCCTTTCTCCTTCTCACGACATGTGTCACCCACGTACTGTGTAGTGGAGATCGTGTTAGATCGTGGGTGGATAAAATAATGCATCATGGGATGCGGAACGGTTTGAGCGGCAAAACCGTAAATTTGGATAAGATTAGTTTTAACGTTTCGTTCGCAATTTCTTCAGCTGACAAGGACACAGTGAAGATTTTGAAAGAGTTTCAAATAGAACGCACATGAGTAATTTGTGAATAGATTGGATTGAGTATAGCATAGAGGGGAAGGCTCCGATCACATTCACTTAGCAGAAAAACCAACTTGAAGAAATAGCTATAAGTGAATGCTGTAGAGGACATAAACTCATATATAGTCAATGAAGAAAAACAACGGCACAAGTGAAGATTTTGCAAGTTGAAGAATTTGAACAACTGAGGAATTTCAAAACTGAGGAAAAACTCAAATTGAAGATTTTCAACTTTTGTGGTGGCGTGACCCACCGTATAAGAATGACGATTTCAGACATCGCATACAATTGTCGTAGGGTTCTGAGAATCAAATTCTTCATTAATTTCTTCACACTTAGAGTGTTATTATTCATTGATTGAAGAAAAAACGTTTCTTCATGTGTTGCACATCTAAGTCATCAATTTTGCATAAGTGTTAGGATGAGTGCCTTTTCAAAGTACATTCTAAGACTCTAAGATATTTAGCTCACACCGCAACTTGCTAAATCTCTTCTCATCCAAGGGCTTAGTGAAGATATCAGCCAGCTGTTCTTCAGTCTTCACATGCTCAATAGAAATATCGCCCTTCAACACATGATCACGAAGAAAATGATGATGAATCTGAATGTGCTTTGTCTTCGAGTGCTGAACTGGGTTGTGAGCAATCTTGATGGCACTCTCATTGTCACAGAGGAGAGGCACATTCTTCACATTGACGCCATAGTCCTTGAGTGTTTTCTTCATCCATAGCAGTTGAGCACAGCAAGAACCAGCGGCAATGTACTCAGCTTCACTAGTAGACAGTGATACACCGTTCTGTTTCTTTGAGGACCAATAGACCAAGGATCGTCCGAGGAAATGACAAGTACCAGATGTTGACTTGCGGTCCACACGTTCACCAGCATAGTCAGAGTCAGAATATCCAATGAGATCAAAATTCGAGCCCTTGGGATACCATGATCCTAGTGTTGGTGTGTGAGCTAGATATGGAAGAATATGCTTCACAGCCTTATGGTGTGATTCCTTCGGTGCAGCTTGAAATCAGGCACACATGCAAACACTAAGCATTATATCTGGCCTAGATGCACATAAGTACAATAAAGAGCCAATCATGGAGCGGTATACCTTATGATCGAAGTCAATACCATTTTCATCAGTGCATAGTTGACCTTTCATGGGCATAGGAATTTTGATCCTTTGCAATCTTGCATGCTGAATTTCTTCAGGACATCCTTGAGGTATTTCTCTTGAGATATGAATATGCCATTGCGCTATGACGAATTTGAAGACCTAAGAAGAATTTCAACTCTCCCATCATAGACATTTGATATTCTTCACTCATCATATAGGCAAATTCATCACTATAACGTTGGTCAGTACAGCCAAAGATGATATCATCAACATATATTTGGCACACAAACAGTTCACCATCATAAGATTTAGTAAAGAGAGTGGGATCGTGTGAACCGGGTGTGAAGCCTTTCTTCATGAAGAATTCCTTCAATGTATCATACCACGCCCGTGGGGCCTGCTTGAGGCCATAGAGGGCCTTGTTAAGTCTGAAGACTTTGTCAGGATGTTTTGGATCTTCAAAACCTGGGGGTTGAGCAACATATACTGCTTCCTCAAGCTTACCATTGAGGAATGCACTTTTCACATCCATTTGATATAAGATTATATCATGATGGTTAGCATACGCGAGTAATATGCGAATAGCCTCAAGTCTAGCAACAGGTGCAAAAGTTTCATCGAAATCAACTCCTTCAACCTGTGTGTAGCCTTGAGCTACTAGTCGTGCCTTATTCCTCACCACAACACCATTTTCATCTTGCTTGTTGCGGTAGATCCACTTTGTGCCAATGATGTTATGCTTGCGAGGATCGGGACGATTGACCAGTTCCCAGACGTTGTTGAGCTTGAATTGATGTAATTCTTCTTACATGGCCTGAATCCATTCAGGCTCCAGAAATGCTTCATCTACCTTAGCGGGCTCTGTGATAGAGACAAAAGCAAAGTGCCCACAAAAGTTAGATAGATGTGAAGCTTTTGAGCGGGTGAGAGGACCTGGTGCTCGAATGTCATCAATGATCTTCTCCACTTGCACTTCTATTGCAACGCGAGGATGAGCTGGTTGTCGTTGAGGATTTTGATCAGCATTTTCTTCAGTATCAATTTCCTCAGCATTTTCTTCAGATGCATCAGTTCGACGTTCTTCACGTTTTGGAATGAATTCTTCAGCAGATTCTTCAGTAGTAATGATATCTTCAGTAGCCTTGTGCTTGATAGAATCCTCAGGTGCTGGTTCATCTAACACAGAAGGTAGGTGCTCTCTTTGCGAGCCATTAGTTTCATCGAACCTCACATCTACAGTTTCAACAATCTTATGAAGAACATTGTTGAAGACTCTGTAGGTGTGCGAGTCCTTTCCGTAACCAAGCATAAAACCTTCATGTGCTTTCGGTGCAAATTTAGAGTTGTGATGAGGATCTCTAATCCAGCATTTAGCACCGAAGACTTTGAAATAACTCACATTGGGTTTCTTGTCAGTGAGGAGTTCATAGGCAGTCTTCTTGAAGAATTTGTGAAGATATACTCTATTGATGATGTGGCACGCAGTATCAATTACATCAACCCAGAAACGACGAGGGGTTTTGTACTCATCGAGCATAGTGCGAGCCATCTCAGCAAGAGTCCTATTTTTACGCTCCACGACGCCATTCTGTTGAGGAGTATAAGGAGCTGATAACTCATGAGTAATACCAAGTTCATCAAGATATTCATTGAGACCCGAATTCTTGAACTCAGTGCCATTGTCACTCTTGATGTGCTTGATCTTCACACCAAAGTTGGTTGAAGCCCTCGAGGAAAATCATTTGAAGACTTCCTGCACTTCAATTTTGTATGAGACAAGGTGTACCCATGTGTAACGAGAGTAATCATCAACAATAACAAAGCCATATTGAGATGCTTCATTCAAAACAGAGGAATAGTGATTAGGACCGAAGAGATCCATGTGAAGCAATTCGAATGGACGAGTAGTGGTCATGATAGTCTTCGCTGGATGCTTGGCCTTGGTCATCTTTCCAGCTTCACAGGCACCGCATAAGTGATCCTTGAGGAATTTGACATTCTCAATGCCAATGACATGCTTCTTCTTTGCAAGCGTGTTCAAATTCCTCATGCCTGCATGACCAAGTCGTCGATGCCATAGCCATCCTTCTGAAGCTTTTGCAAGTAGGCACACGGCTGGTTGTGAATCTGCAGAGAAATTAACAATATACAAGTCTCCTCTCCTAAAGCCTTCGAAGACTTTGGATTTGTCAGCTTCCATAATCACAACACAACGATACTTGCCAAAGACAACAACCATATCAAGATCACAAAGCATTGAGACGGACATAAGGTTGTATCCTAAGGACTCAACAAGCATGACTTTGTCCATGTGTCGATCCTTGGTGATAGCAACTTTACCTAGACCCAATACCTGACTTTTGCTCTTGTCAGTGAAGATGATATGCATCAGATGTGATGATGATAAGGGAGCATCCATCAACAGATTTCGGTCACCAGTCATGTGATTTGTACATCCACTATCAAGGACCCACTCAGTGGCTTTGGGTTGATCATCCTGTAGATGAACTAGTGCAACTTACGAACTCATATACTTCAGCAGTGAAGAATATGATATCAATTCATCAGATCAATTTCATCAAGCAGTAAGACAAATAAAGCAGAGGTAGGACGTGAGAAATGAAATTCATTTCTTCATGATTAGCCTGCGTCCTTTCAGGCAGTTTGTCAGGTCCCCAGCAAAATCTTCAGACGTTTTACGCACGTCTGGAGACCTGACTCTGCAGAAGAGATTAGTTCCTTTTCTTCACCACCCACATCTGAAGGGGTGGCAAAGAATTCATCATTCTGTGAGCTCCATACGAGAATGGTGGCATAGAGGCCAAATCATTTTGTTTCACATAAGAGGGGTTAGGATAAGCATATGAATAAGCAGAGAAATTCTTCGAGGACTTATGAACATAATGATTAGAAGAATAATGCTTATATTCATAGCCCTTGGCTCTTCCCTGCGAAACAGAGTTGTTAGCACGATGATGTTCATATGAGGACTTTGATCCATGTGAGGAATTTGATCCACGTGAGGAATTTGGTCCGTATGAGGACTTGGATCCATATGAAGAATTTGGTCCATATGAATAATTTGATCTGGGGTTCCTATTCTTCACAGGTGGTGTCATGATGACATTCACCTGAAGACTTTCAAGGCACTTTTTGGGAACCCAGATTTTCTTCATAGGGGAACCGTTCCTGCAGTTAGTGCCAACATATCTAGCAAATACTTCACCATTCTGATTTTTGAACAGTTTATAGTTGGAGTCAAATGACTCATCAGAAGAATGAGAAGGTTCACATGTATAGCCAGATAAATTAGATGGGTCAACTGGAGGTCCCTTTGCAGCAACCCATGAGGTTTTGGGGTACTGCTCAGGCTTCCAATATGTACCATCAGCATTGAGTTTCCTCTCAAAGGCAATACCCTCTTTCCTAGGGTTCCTATTGAGGATCTGCTTTTTAAGCACATCACAAAGAGTCTGATGCCCTTTGAGGCTTTTGTACATGCCTGTCATGTACAATTCCTTCAGCCCTGCATCGTCAGTGATACTAGCAATGTCCTCAGATGAGGAATTAGTGATAGCAGAGACAGGTGCAGAATTTGTAACATTAGAAGCATTTGAACATTCAGGTGAAGAATTAGCAGATTCTCATTCAATGCACTTTAAACATGGAGGAATGAATTCTTCCTGAGCAGCGTTGATTTGTTGAGCAAGTAATGAATCGCGCTCCTTCTGAAGATCTTCATAACTCACTCTTAGCTGTTCAAGATCTTGCTTTCTCTGAAGAAATTCATAAGAAAGCTTCTCATGATCAGACAAGAGAGTGTTATGATGACCTTGAAGGTTGTCAAACCTGGTCTGAAGTCTCTGAAGATTTTCAGTCAAGGCTTTAGTGCGATCCATTTCTTCACCCAACATATCATCACTTTTGTCTAGCATGTTTTGAACCTTTTCAAAAGCCTTTTGTTGTTTCACAGCAATCTTAGCAAGTTTAGAATAGCTAGGCTTAAGATTGTCATCAGATTCATCTTCACTAGATTCAGAGGAGGTATATCTAGGTACCTTGGCACCCTTTGCCATGAAGCAATAGGTGGGAGCGTAGTCATCGTTGCCTTCATCAGCCTTGTTGGTGAGATCATTTTCTTCAGGGTTGAAGATAGACTTGCTGACGAATGCGGTAGCGAGGGCTAGGCTCGCCACACCAGATTCAGAGTCCTCAAAAGCCTCCTCTTCCTCTTGTTCCTCAGATTCAGCTTCAGAGTCCATTTCCTTGCCAATGAATGCCCGAGCCTTCTTGGAGCTGCTCTTCTTGTGAGATGAAGACTTTGAGGATTTTGATGATGAAGATTTTGAAGACTTCTTCTTTTTCTTCGCATCATCAGAACTGTAATCCTTGTATTTCTTCTTCTTTGATTCCTTTTCCCACTGAGGACAATCTTGGATGTAGTGTCCTGGTTTCTTGCACTTCTGACAAAGCCTCTTCTTGTAGTCACTGGATGAGGAATCATTGCTCCTTGAGGGTTTTCCAAAACGACCACGTCTTGAGAACTTCTGGAATTTCTTCACAAGCAGTGCTAGATCATGGCTCAATTCTTCAGGGTCACCAAGGCTGCTACCAGAGTCTTCATCTTCGGATTCTGATACTGCCTTGGCCTTCAGTGCACGTGATCTGCCATAGCTCGAACCATAGAGATCTCTCTTTTCAGCAAGTTGAAACTCATGAGTGTTTAGCCTCTCGAGGATATCAGCGGGGTCAAGTGACTTGTAATCAGCACGCTCTTGTATCATCAGTACCAGAGTATCAAATGAGGAATCAAGCGATCTCAACAATTTCTTCACCACCTCATGGTCGGTGATGTCAGTGGCACCCAGTGCTTGAAGCTCATTTGAGATGTCAGTGAGGCGATCGAAGGTTTGCTGAACATTTTCATTGTCGAGTCTTTTGAAGCGGTTGAAGAGATTGCAAAGAACATCAACCCGAGAATCACGCTGAGTTGAGACTCCTTCATTGACCTTGGATAGCCTATCCCAGATAAGCTTAGCAGTTTCCAAAGCACTCACTCTACCATACTGTCCTTTACTCAGATGGCCACATATGATATTCTTCGCTTGGGAATCGAGTTGCTTGAATCTCTTCACATCGGTAGCGTTCAATGAGGGTGAGACGGAGGGAACACCATTTTCCACAACGTACCAGAGATCGTTATCAATTGCCCAAGATGCATGCGCATCTTGTTCTTCCAGTAGGGGTAGTCCGTCCCATCAAAGGTAGGACACCCAGCAGAGACCTTGATCATACCTACGGTCGATATAACTAAAACTCCAGGCGGTTAAACCAAAATCACACAGAACAAGGGAGTACCTTGCTCTGATACCAATTGAAAGTGCGTTATATCGACTAGAGAGGTTGAATAGGCGATTTTTATGAAATTCTTCACTGAGGAATTTTCTTGTGAGGAAATTCCTTAGCGAAGAACTACTAGCAGCGGAATAAGTACTCAGAAGTAAACATAGCAGAATACATGCATAATCATCATAATGAAATGAAGACAAACACAGAGTACAGAAAGCGTAAACACAGGATAGCACAAGATAAAGACAAATAGACTGAAGAAATTGAACTGAGGAAATTGAGAAAGTCTTCAGTCAAAGTCTTCAAACACAGATATGAACAAACACACAACACAGTAATGAGGAAATGAAAGTGTTGAGGAAATAGAACCAGTAAGCTTGGTGAAGACAATAATTTGGTAGACCAGTTCCAACTGTTGTCTCAGTTGTACATCTGGTTGGAGCGGCTGAGTATTTAAACTCGAGGACACCTAGTCTCGGACACACAATCCTCACCATATTCTCCTTGAACTAAGGACACACAATCCTCGTGCAATCACTCGTGGTAAGTCTTCAGGTGACTTCCGAACCTTGACAAACTCGGTCACTCGGCGATCCACAATTCCTCTTGGATGCTCTAGACCATGACGCCTAACCGTCTGGAAGAAGCACAGTCTTCAAAGGTAACAAGCGTCGGATCCACGCAGGATCAATCTCTTCAGTGATGCTCAATCACTTTGGGTTTGTAGGTGTTTGGGTTTGGGTTTGGATTTTCCTCACTTGATGATTTTCACTCAAAGTCCTCGGAGGATGGGTTGCTCTCAAATGATAAGTGTCAAGTTCTCTCGGAGCAGCCAACCAGCTAGTGGTTGTAGGGGGCGGCTATTTATAGCCTAGGGAGCATCCCGACATGATAAGACATAAATGCCCTTCAATGATATGACCGTTAGGTGGATAAGATATTTTGGGACAGCTGGCGCGCAGCACAGCAATGGTCGGAAATTTGACTCTCAAATTCCTCAAGGCTATCATGTTCCTCATAGTGTAGGCAATTCGCACTGGCAAATTCCTAACTCCTCAGTCAGAGCAAAGTCCTCAGTGACCAGAAGAACTGTGTCTCTACCACTGAAGAAATTGACTGAACTGTATGAGATTTCCAATGGCTTCACTCGAAGGGATTGGTAGGTGTAGGATTTGAGTTGACCATCACATGGAAATTTTCTCCTTAGTATTTCCTTGACCCCCTTTAACAGTACGGTGTTTCCTATGACTCAAGAAAGAGAAAATGAAACTACGAAAACAAAAGTCTTCACGCTTCATGTTCCTCGAATGAATACCAAGTCTTCAAGGTCACACCAATTTCTTCACTTTCAAAGTCTTCAGAAAGTCTTCAGAATATCAAAGTCTTCACTTGAAGAACTTCATTTTTAGGGGTCGACTTTCTCTGTAAATATCAAACTCCTCATAGACTTATAGACCTGTGTACACTCATAAACGCATTAGATCCTTAACCTATAAGTCTTCAATACACCAAAATCACTAAGGGGCACTAGATGCACTTACACGTCCACTATCAAGGACCCATTCCTTTACTCCAGCCATGTAGCCACGAAGATTTGCCATAAGACCAAAATGCCTCATTGCATCATCAAGATCATAGTCACTATCATCATCTTCATCATAGTATCCATGTTCAACATCATCTTATGATTGGTCAATTCCTAGAGAGGGTAATTCGTTAGATAAATGATCATCACAATGGTTACCTTTATGAAATCTAATAGCTTCGGATATGATATCGCTAATGATTACAACATTTCCTTTAGCATGCATGAGATTGGTAAGCTCAAAAAGACAATCACCAAAGCTAGGATCACTAGAGTTCATCTTACTCAAGGCAATAGATTTATGGAGACTTTCGTCTAAATTTTTTAAGGAATAATCGGGAAATCGTTCCTCAAGAAATTTCCATATAGTATAGGCACAATCAAGAGTAGGCAAACTAGCAATCAAGTCTTTGGGCAATCCTCTTATGATAAGATTGATGGTTCTAAGATTGCGAATCATGTCAAGATCTTCTTCGGGTGTGGGATGCAAGGGATCAATATGAGGTGCACAAGGGCAAGTAATGTACTTGTTCAAATGATATTCATTGAAAATCTCAAGCATTTCATTTTTCCACTCATGAAAATATTCTCCATCAAGAATAGGCACTCTATGTCTAAGACTTCCCAAAGTAGACACATCCATCTTCCTCCAAAGGTATTTAAACCAAGGCAATGGAGACCAAAGCTCTGATACCAATTGAAAGGATCGAGAAGAGGTGTCTAGAGGGGGGGTGATTAGACACTAAGTGCCAAAAGTTGCAGTTTTTAATGTTATTAAGTTTAGGTGGAGTTTAAGCACAAGGTTAACTAACACAATACATATCAAGCAAGCATGCAATGAGTATATGAGCAGCGGAACGTAAATCATGCAACTTGCAAGAATGTAAAGGGAAGGGTTTGGAGTATTCAAACGCAATTGGAGACACTGATGTTTTTGTCGTGGTTCCGATAGGTGGTGCTATCGTACATCCACGTTGATGGAGACTTCAACCCATGGAGGGTAACGGTTGCGCGAGTCCACGGAGGGATCCACCCACGAAGGGTCCACGAAGAAGCAACCTTGTCTATTCCATCACGGCCGTCGCCCACGAAGGACTTGCCTCACTAGCGGTAGATCTTCACGAAATAGGCGATCTCCTTGCCCTTACAAACTCCTTGGTTCAACTCCACAATCTTGTCGGAGGCTCCCAAGTGACACCTAGCCAATCTAGGAGACACCACTCTCCAAGAAGTAACAAATGGTGTGTTGATGATGAACTCCTTGCTCTTGTGCTTAAAATGATAGTCTCCCCAACACTCAACTCTCTCTCACATGATTTGGATTTGGTGGAAAGAAGATTTGAGTGGAAAGCAACTTGGGGAAGGCTAGAGATCAAGATTCATATGGTTGGAATGGAATATCTTGAGCTCAACACAAGTGTAGGTGGTTCTCTCTTAGAAAATGTGTATTGGAAGTGTATATGTGTGCTGATGGCTTTCTCCATGAATGAAGAGTGGGTGGAGGGGTATATATAGCCTCCACACAAAATTTAACCATTACACACAATTTGCCAAACTCGATGGGACCGAATGGTTAAACTCGGTCGGACCGATTCCGCAAACCTAGTGAACGTTAGGATTTTCGGTGGGACTGAGATGCAACTCGGTAGGACCGATATGGTTAGGGTTAGGGCATAACGTAATCTCAGTGTGACCGATTACACAAACTCGGTGGGACCGATTTTGGTAATAAGCTAACCAGAGAGTTGGTCAGGCAAACTCGGTGAGACCGATTACACAAACTCGGTGAGACCGATTTTGGTAATGAGCTAACCAGAGGATTTGCATTGTAATCTCGGTAGTACCGATTGCTCAAACTCGGTGAGACCGATTTTGATAATGGACATACACAGAGAGATTACAATCCCATCTCGATGAGACCGAGATCCCTATCGGTGAAACCGATTTGCTAGGGTTTGTGGCAGTGGCTATGACATCTGAACTCGGTGGCGCCGGATAGAAAGAATCGGTGAGGCCGAGTTTGACTTTTGGTTTAGGTCAAATGTGGATGTGGGAAGGTAGTTGAGGGTTTTGGAGCATATCACTAAGCACTTTGAGCAAGCAAGCCATTAAGCAACACCTCATCCCCTCTTGATAGTATTGGCTTTTCCTATAGACTCAATGTGATCTTGGATCACTAAAATAGAAAATGTAGAGTCTTATCTTGAAGCTTGAGCCAATCCTTTGTCCTTAGCATCTTGAAGGGGTTCCACATCCTCTAGTCCATGCCACTCCATTGTTGAACTTATCTGAAACATACTAGGTAAAAGTGTTAGTCCAACAAGAGATATGTTGACATTAATTACCAAAACCACCTAGGGAGCACTTGTGCTTTCAAATGCACATGGCAGGTTTTACTTTGTGGAGATCCTCTTCAGCTTATGAAGACAATTCATCATGCATATAAAAGAGGTAACGAAGATAATGACATGCATAATGAAAAATGGACATCTGCGGAATGGCTTCATGCGGAATTTATCAACGCATCACAAGGTAGCAGGAAAAGTAGCAGACGACCATCGAGTTTAAGTGTTACAACTCAAAGAACCAAATTGTTTCAAAAGACGAGAGTTCTAAAAACTTAGCAAAAATAATGCAACCACCCATAATGACCCGCATGAAGACTATCAACTCATATGCTTCTCCCCCTTTTGTCAGTAATGACCAAAAAGGTTTGAATATATAGAGTATCTACTCATTTCCAGTTGGAGTAGATGATGGAGCAGGGTCGATGTTGGAGTTTGGTGGTGCAGACGGGCCTGACACAGTGTCGAGATGCAGTGCAACCATGGTCGGTGAAGTGGCATCGTCTTCTTCATCGACGACTCTTGCGACAACTGTTGCAACCAAAGACGAATGTTCAAAGTCTTCAATAGACGGTGTGCGATGCCAGCTTGCATTTGGTGGAGGCCTGGAATCAAACTTGAAATTCTCTGTGAAGCCATCTTCGCGAAGATCGTCTTCATGACAGAGCATTGTGAGGCTCTTCCAGGACCACCGACAGGCTTCATGTGCAACAAACGAGTTCTTGGTGGCCAAGTTGTGAATGTGATTGACATCCACCAAGAGACTCTGCATCTGACGCTTTAGCCAGTCATGATGCTTATCCTGCTTTTGATGCAAGGCCACAAGAAGCACTCGGTCATTGAGTACACGAGAACGCTTCTGAGGCCTTTGGGCAATCGTACTCGCAGTGGTTTCAGTGTTAGCATGGTGTGGCACTCTCATATTTCCAGCCAGAGGATAAGCGGGGGTTGCAACATTGGGGACAAGAATTCCTTCGATTGGTTGCGTGAAGCTTTGATGTTCAGCATTCTGAAGATGTAGGGGCTTTTGGTAGGCTCGGGGTAGATGGCTTCAATAGACAGATCAACCTCAGGCAGAAAAACAATGTGGTTGCGCACTGAGGGCTGATAGTCAATGGTGGAATGAAGCTTAATCAAGCACATCACCCATGGAGCATAGAACTTCAGGCCCAACAGATCAATCCCAGAAGCAGCAAGTTGTCTGATGAAGAAATCCTGGGTGTTGAATCTGATGCCATTGATGATATAGAATACCAAATTCTTCATGGCTCATTCAAGTTTAGCTTCAGAAGAATGTCCCTTGATTGGCCATAGAGTACGCCTCAGAATATGGTATACTGTGTGTGGCAAGTACTCGAGGTCCTTCACAAAGAACTCCTTTGGGTATTCAGCATCTTGAGGTAATGGCTTTATCATGCTGAGCATCTGACTCATGTTTGGTTCGGGCCTCTGAAAGATACTCTGCAGTTCATCTCTATGAAGCTGACAACCAGGTTCATATAACTCACCTGGAGTGGGCAGGGAAGTAAGCTCGATAATGTCTTGAGCTTTGGCTTCGTGATGTACATCACCTGACATCCACTCAAGGATCCATGTCTTTGGATCCCTGTTGTAGCCGCGAATATGAAGTGTGGCATAGAACTGCAGCAGAAGCTCTTCATTCCAGTGTTCTTTGTCAGTCACAAAAGGCAGAAGACCAACATCCCTAAAACGGTCAAGAGCTTCTTCAAGACAGGGCAGCCCAGCTATAGCTTCACAATCCAGACGCATGTGAGGAAAGATCTGCTCTTGATTGTACAGAATGCATGAGCAGTAGCTTCACTCCTGATGGCTCCAAAATCTATCTGAAGAGATCTTGGGCTACGTGTAAGGATTCTTGGCACTGTCAAAGAAAGTGTTGTGCTCTCTGAAGTTGTGCATGCTGAAAGAACCATGTGTCGTTGCGGCACTTGGAAGCCTTGGCAGCCTAGGCTTGGGCTTTTGAACTTGAGGCCTCTGCTCCACATGGTAATCATATTGAGGTACGGGAGCAGTGGGTGGAACCATAACTGGCCATCTGATAGTGACCAGCTGACCTACATGATTGAATGCATGTTCCATGGTGTGAGGCCTTGCGGGAGGAACAACGTCTTCTGAGACGATTGGCGTCAAGGTGACTTCTGATACGTCTCCAACGTATCTATAATTTTTTATCAATCCATGCTATTATGTTATCTGTTTTGGATGTTTAATGGGCTTTAATATGCTCTTTTTGGGACTAACCTATTAACCGGAGGCCCAGTGCCAGTTGCAGTTTTTTTTGCGTATTTCAGTGTTTCGCAGAAAAGGAATATCAAACGAAACGAAACCTTCGCGAGGATCTTTCTTGGAATAAACACAATCCAGGAGACTTGGAGTGGAAGTCAGAGATGCGACGAGGTGGCCACGAGGTAGGAGGGCGTGCCCTCACCCTCATGGGCCCCTCGTAGCTCCACCGACGTACTTCTTTCACCTATATATACCCCTGTACCCTAAAAACATCCAAGAGAGCCACAAAACCACTTTTCCACCGCCGCAACCTTCCGTACCCGTGAGATCCCATCTGGGGCCTTTTTCCGGCGATTTGCCAGAGGGGATTCAATTACGGAGGGCTTCTATATCAACACCATAGCCTCTCCGATGATGTGTGAGTAGTTTACATAGTTATTAGCTAGATGGCTTCTTCTCCCTCTTTGGTTCTCAATACAAAGTTCTCGTCGATGTTCTTGGAGATCTATTCGATGTAATATTCTTTTGCGGTGTGTTTGCCGAGATCCGATGAATTGTGGGTTTATGATCAAGATTATCTATGAACAATATTTGGTTCTTCTCTGAATTCTTATATGCATGATTTGATATCTTTGCAAGTCTCTTCGAATTATCGGTTTAGTTTGGCCTACTACATTGATCTTTCTTGCAATGGGAGAAGTACTTAGCTTTGGGTTCAATATTATGGTGTCCTTTCCTAGTGATAGTAGGGGCAGCAAGGCACGTATTGTATTGTTGCCATCGAGGATAAAAAGATGGGGTTTATATCATATTGCTTGAGTTTATCCCTCTACATCATGTCATCTTGCCTAATGCGTTACTCTATTCTTATGAACTTAATACTCTAGATGCATGCTGGATAGCGGTCGATGTGTGGACTAATAGTAGTAGATGCAGAATCGTTTCAGTCTACTTGACACGGACGTGATGCCTATTGTAGCGACCCGACCTCGGACAGCCAAGTCTCTGTGCTCAGGTGTCATCCCTGGATCAGTAATGCTGACACCACACAGTACTTCGAAGGATTTATAGCAGAGTAGCAATCACACACTTATTACATCGATGTCTCAAAGAGAACTTATTACAATAAATATGGCTTAAGGCCATCTAATAACGATAACAGCGGAAGACTTGGAAGATAAGTGAGTCCATCAACTCCAACGGCATCACTGAGTATAGAACCACGACCTAAAGCACCTTACTCGTCGTCGGAAAAGTCTGCAACATGAAACGTTGCAGCCCGAAAATGGTTCAGCACATGGAATATGCTGGCAATGTAACACATAGAGAATAATGAATGTTAAGCCTATACTACATGCATATATGGCTGGTGGTAAGGCTCTATGGTTACAGTTTTGCGTAAAGCCAGTTTTTCCCTACTGCAAAGGAATAAATTTATTTAACTATCATGGTGGTTGTTAAACATTGAGAATGGTTGACAGCATCCTCAATCCCAATTAAAAGTAATCATTAATAACCCAATCATATTAATCAGAAGTAACATGTTGAGATGCACATGATATTCAAGTACTAGATACTCAAGTTGTCCATAACCGGGGACACGACTAATCATGATTAGTTTGTACCCTTTGCAGAGGTTTGCGCACTTTTCCCCACAAGACTCGGTCGCCTCCGTTTGGTTTCTCGCACTACATGGTGTTTGAGAAACGGATGACCGAGACATAGTCTTTCAGAAGCGCTAACACCTTACGATGGGTAGACCGATACACCTACATCCCCTACATCTGCTAGTCTACCACTATAAGAGTTCGCACGACTTAGTCAACTATGCCAGAGCCCATAATGGCTTGTGGCTGCACACGGAAGTTACTAGCATGAATAATCTTTGATCCCTTTGAGCCTGGGTGGCGGTCCAAAGAAAAACAGGCAAGTCCTGATAGAAACCAGGTGCCTCAATCCACCCAGATGTGTGTTTAAGTTGCCACCTTAGATAAACCATTAATCAACAATACTCACATCTGTCATGGATATCACTCACCCAATCCACGTCTACTAGCATAGCATGGCATAAAAGCAAACGCAGAAGTAACTCCCAAGGTTTCATAAGTAAAACAGGCAATAGGTACTACCTCATCTACTTCCCATCCCACAATTTAATTAGATCCTAATCATGCAATGTTTGAGGATTGATCTAATGCAATAAAACTGGGTAGTAGAAATGGGTATGATCAAAGTGTTACTTGCCTTGCTGAGGATCCGCAAAACCTAGAGATTCGAAGTAACAGGCGGCGCACTCCGGGTGATCTATCATGGACAAGCAACAAGCATACAATAAGTACTCATCTAATGCACAGGTAAAACTCAAATAAAAGATCGAACCAGAAAGTTCAACTTAAGAACTCCGGTTGCAAAAAGAATCAGATCGAACAAAGCAAAAGAAATCAAACGACGAAAGAAATCAACTTCGTTCTAGTAGTGTGAAACTAGGTCAAATTTTACAGTAGCAAAACTTTGCTCAAGTTGATTAGTCGGAACGGCGGTTTCGTAACGAAACTCCAGGCGCTTGAATCACCTGATTCCGATAAACGAGCGAGAAGATAAACAAGATTGAAGATCGGATCTAAAATCACGATCGCGAAAAAGAACTGACGAAAAAGAAAAACGAAGAACGGTTAAACGAACGGACGTTCGTCGACCGAGGCAAACTGGTGATCTCATTCGTTAGGACGAACGGTCCGGCGAACGGTCTCTAGATAACTAAACCGGAAAAGAAAACGGAACGGATCTAGGGTTTCGGAAAAGAAAACCGGACGAAAAACCGATCTAGAAAACTGGAACGGTTTAGCGAAGAACGGAACGGTTTAGAAGAAAAAGAGATCCGAATGGTCTAGAAGAAAAACGAATCAGAACGGTTTAGAGAAAAACGATCAGAAAGATTTAGAAGAAAAAGACGCGGGACGGTACCTCCGGGCGAACGGCTCCGGCGACGGCGGCGGCAAGGTGCGGCGGCGGCGCGGTGTAGGCGGCGGCGGCGGGTGTGGTGCGGCGGCGGCGGCGTTGGCGGCGCGCGTGTGTTGAGGGGAGGAGAGGGCTTGAGATTTTGTGTGGGTTTAGAGGGGGGGTGTGGGGGTATTTATATTGGGGAGGGGAGGGGTTTTGCTTGGAGGAGGGATCAAGAATTAGACTAGGAATAGGAATCCTAGATCTAAAAACGGAAAAACGGAAAAACAAAACGGAGTCCAACTTGGACTAGAAGAAGAAAAAGAAAGGAAGCAAAGCTCCCTGGCGCGCGGCCTCGCTCGCGCGCGCGCCTGGCGCGGCGGCTGCTGGCGGCCGGCTGGGCCTTTGGCCCAGTCGCGCTGCGCAGTTTTCTTTTTAAGATTTCGCGCGCAGAAAATAAAATAAAAAAATATATACGAACTCCAAAAATTAAAAAGTAAATTTTCCCCGACTCCTAAAAATGAGTCGAAAAAAATGAACTTTTACGCGGACCTAAAATGCAAAATTTTAAAATACGCATTTTTTTCCTAATTCAAATAAATTGCAAATAAACTCCGAAAAATCCAAAATTTGAATTATTTATTAAATCTTCATTTTTCCATAAATTGGGAAAAGTCATATTATTTCCCTCTCATAGTTTTATATCGGAAAAATAATTGAAGATAAAATAAATAAAATCAAATGATCCTCTTTTCAAAATTTGAGAAACCTCAAATATGAAAATAACGAAACCTCCAACTCTCTCTGAGGGTCCTTGAGTTGCGTGAAATTTCTAGGATCGACAAAATGCAAGAAAATATGATATGCATGATGATCTAATGTATAACATTCCAAATTGAAAATTTGGGATGTTACAAACCTACCCCCCCTTGGGATGAATCTCGCCCTCGAGATTCGGGTTGGCTAGAAAATAGGTGAGGGTGGTCCTTGAGCAAATCTTCTTCTCTCTCCCAGGTGGCTTCATCCTCTGAGTGGTGGTTCCACTGAACTTTGCAAAACTTGATAAACTTGCTGCGAGTAACTCTGCTGGCGTGCTCGAGAATCCTAACTGGTTTCTCTTCATAGGTCAGGTCATCCTTCAACTTAATCGCTTCAAGCGGCACTGTATCTCTTAGCGGTACTTCCGCCATCTCGGCGTGATATTTCTTCAGCTGAGAAACATGGAATACGTCATGAACTCCTGACAGTCCCTCTGGTAATTCCAACTTATAAGCGACTTCTCCCATGTGTTGCAAAATCTTATACAGTCCTACGAAACGTGGCGCTAACTTTCCCTTAGCTCCAAAGCGCTGAACTCCTTGAAGTGGGGATACTCGAAGGTAAACTCTGTCTCCGGTTTCATAAACTGTCTCCTTGCATTTAGTATCTGCGTAGCTCTTCTGCCTGGACTGGGCTACCTTGAGCCTATCGCGAATCAACTTAACTTTCTGTTCAGACTCCTTAATCAGATCTGGTCCAAACAACTGACGGTCTCCAACTTCGTCCCATGACAACGGTGTCCTGCACCTCCTTCCGTATAAAGCTTCGAAAGGTGCCATCTTCAAACTGGCTTGATAACTGTTGTTATAAGAAAACTCTGCATACGGCAAATTATTGTCCCAACTAGATCCATAATCTAGTGCACAAGCTCTCAGCATATCTTCCAAAATCTGATTGACTCTCTCAGTCTGTCCATCTGTCTGTGGGTGAAAAGCTGTACTGAATTCTAGCCTGGTTCCCAAAGTTTCATGCAACTGATTCCAAAACTTTGAGGTAAATTGGGTTCCTCTATCTGAAACGATACTCCTCGGAACTCCGTGCAAACAAATGATCCTTGTCATGTATATCTTTGCCAACTTAGCACTGGTGTAAGTGGTCTTTACTGGGATGAAATGTGCTACCTTCGTCAAACGATCAACTACTACCCATATCGAATCATAGCCTGCTTTTGTCCTGGGTAGTCCTGTGATAAAATCCATGCCTATCTTATCCCACTTCCATTCGGGTATCGGCAATGGTTGTAACAATCTGGCTGGCTTCTGATGTTCTCCCTTCACTCTATGACACACATCGCAGACTGCTACATAAGCTGCAATATCCTTCTTCATTCCGGTCCACCAGAACGTTTCCTTCAAATCCAAATACATCTTGGTATTTCCTGGGTGAATCGAATAGGGTGAATCATGTGCCTCTTGCAGAATCAACTTCCTGATCTCCGGGTCATTTGGCACATAAACACGGTCTTCAAACCATAGGGTATCGTGCTCATCCTCATGAAATCCCTTTGCTTTTCCTTCGCTCATTTTCTTCTTTATGTCTGCAATCTCCTTGTCATTTTTCTGAGCTTCCCTGATTTTATCCATCAAGGCTGACTGAATCTCCAATGCTGCTACATAGCCTCTCGGAACTATTTCCAAACATAGCTCATGAAGGTCTTCTGCTAATTCCTTTGGTATTTCTCCTGTCATCAGTGTATTGACATGGCTTTTACGGCTCAATGCGTCAGCTACTATATTAGCCTTTCCTGGATGGTAATGCAATCTCATATCATAATCCTTGATGAGCTCCAACCATCTCCTTTGTCTAAGGTTCAACTCCTTCTGCGTGAAAATGTACTTCAAACTCTTGTGATCCGTGTACACCTCACAATGATTTCCAATGAGGAAATGTCTCCATGTCTTCAATGCATGCACTACGTCTGCTAACTCCAAATCATGCGTGGCATAATTCAATTCATGAGGTTTCAGTTGTCGTGAAGCATATGAAACAACTCTTCCTTCCTGCATAAGCACTGCTCCAAGTCCTCGACGTGAAGCGTCGACACCTCATAATCTTTGTTCTGATCTGGCAAAATCAACACTGGTGAGGTAACCAATCTTTTCTTTAACTCCTGAAAACTTGCCTCACATTCCTCAGTCCATACGAACTTAGTATCCTTCTTCAGCAACTCCGTCATAGGCTTTGCAATCTTTGAGAAATTCTCAATGAATCTCCGGTAGTATCCTGCGAGTCCAAGAAAACTCCGGATCTCTCCAACTATCGTTGGTGCTTCCCATTCGGTTACGGTCTCAACCTTTTTGGGATCAACTGCTATACCTTCTCTGGATATAACATGTCCAAGAAATCCAACTTCCTTCAACCAAAACTCACATTTGCTGAATTGGCATATAGCTGATGTTCTCTGAGTTTCTCCAAAACCAATCGCAAATGTTCCTTATGCTCTTCTTCATTCTTTGAAAATATCAGAATGTCATCGATGAAAACCATGACAAACTTGTCCAAAAATTCCATAAACACTTTGTTCATCAGGTTCATGAAATAGGCAGGTGCGTTAGTCAGTCCAAATGACATAACGGTATACTCATACAGTCCATATCTGGTGGTGAATGCTGTCTTAGGTATGTCCTGCTCTCGAATCTTCAACTGATGGTACCCTGATCGCAAATCGATCTTGGAAAACACCTTAGCTCCTTGCAATCGATCAAACAGATCATTGATCATAGGTAGTGGGTACTTGTTCTTGATGGTTACTTAATTCAAACCTCGATAATCAACAACCATCCTTAACGATCCATCCTTCTTCTCTACTAAAAGTACGGGTGATCCCCAAGGCGGAGAACTTGGGCGAATGTAACCTTTATCCAATAACTCCTTAATCTGCTTCTTGATTTCCGCCAAATCCTGTGCGGGCATCCTGTATGGTCGCTTCGATATTGGCCCAGTGCCTGGTAAAAGCTCAATTAAGAACTCGATATCTCTGTCTGGTGGCATTCCTGGTAATTCCTCAGGAAACACATCAGGGTAATCTTTCACCACTGGTACTTCTTCCTTCACAACTCCTGATAAGGAATTTACTTGATTCCTATTTGGTCCATGTCGTGATACATACTTGATCCTTCTTCCTTCTGGCGTTGTGAGCAAAATTGTCTTACTTGCGCAATCGATGTTTCCTCCATACATCGACAGCCAATCCATAACGAGAATCACATCCAGACCTTGGGATTCCAGAATAATCAAATCCGTTGGGAATACATGCCTTCCTATACTCAATGGCACTTGAAAACATCCTTGTCTGGCCATATACTCTGCTCCTGGTGAGCTTACTAGCATAGGGGTTTTAAGAGTCTTGGTGGGCAGGTTATACTTTTCTACGAATCCCCTTGATATGTATGAATGCGATGCACCAGTATCGAAAAGAACGAGTGCGGTAAATGACTTAACCAAAAACTTACCGATTACTGCATCAGGCTGAGCTTTAACCTCCTCCACATCAATGTGGTTCACCTGTCCCCTGTTGAAAGGATTTGGCTTCTTTCCAGAGCTTCCACTTCCACCTTGGCCTTCAGGACATTCATTTGCATAATGTCCGGTCTTGGAACACTTGAAACATGTAACATGGTTCAGGTCTTTCTTGGCTGGGGTTGATGGGGTGGTACGGTTCTGGCCGTTGCTTCCTCCATTCCCATTACCATTCTTGTGGCCATTATGGTTGTGAGAGCTACCTCCTCCGTGGGTATGCTGAAACTAAACTCCTGGTTTAGGGGTATAACGGGGCTTCTGCTGGGCTCCAGAGTTATACTTCCCTTGTCCATAGCTCCTCTTGCGGTTCTCAATCTGTTGCTGCTTCCCTTCAATCATGATGGCACGGTCTACCAACTCCTGGTAGTTGTTGAAACTTGCTATCATCAACTGCATGCTCAACTCATCATTCAGTCCTTCCAGAAACTTCTCCTGCTTAGCTGCATCAGTAGCAACGCCATCTGGGGCATAACGTGCTAACTTACTAAAGTCATCCACATACTGGCCAACTGTCCTGCCTCCTTGGCGTAAGTTGCGAAACTCACGCTTCTTCATGGCCATAGCTCCTGCTGAAACATGGGCAGTGCGGAAAGCTTGCTGAAACTGATCCCACGTGACAGTGTCAACTGGGTAAGTGGCTGTGAAATTCTCCCACCATGCTGCTGCGGGTCCATCAAGTTGATGTGCGGCAAACTTCACCTTCTCAACATCTGTACATCCTGCAGTGGTCAACTCCCTTCCTATCTTGCGGAGCCAATCATCTGCTACAATAGGCTCGGTGCTACTGGAATACACCGGTGGATTCAGCCTAAGGAAACGAGTCAAGTGATCCGCAGGTGGTGGTGGTGGTGGGTTGTTGTTGTTGTTGTTGTTGTTGTTGTTGTTGTTGTTGTTGTTGTTGTTGTTGTTGTTGTTGTTGTTGTTGTTGTTGTTGTTGTTGTTGTTCTGCACCATTGTTTGGATCAGGGTATTCTGCTGCTGAAGCAACTGAGTGATCTCCGGCAGGAAAACAAATCCATTGTCCCGTCTCGGAGGCATCTGAGGGTTTAGAAAAGATGAGAATTAAGAATAGAGTGAGGTCTAAAGAGAAATCACTACCCCAATGCACATGAGCAAATGCACACAAATCACTTCATTCAATTCAAACAAGGGCATACAACGGTCTAAAACTATCGCAAAAGTGCGTGAACTATAATGTTTACATGGAGGGAATACTACTACTATATGGGGGTCATCTATTAATTTGAACCGGTGGAAGACTCCATGATGTCTACTCCAGCTTCGTCTTCAAAGTCAGGTTCACTTGGATCCGAATCAGTGTCGTCGATGATGATGTAGTTGCTTGGACATGCGACGTACTTGTCTTCATTCTTGAATGCTAATTTCCCCTTGAGTTCTTCAATCTCTCGCTTGAGATCGCCATTGTGCCTTGCTAGAGCTACGATCTCGTCCATGTAGTCCTTGCGTGTAGACTTCAGCTCTCCTTCAAGCTCGATGATCCTTCCCTTCGCATTCTTCAATTTTATCATGTCGTTGCACATCTGGTTCTCCTGGCGTCGAATGTGCTGGTTTAACTCCTGGATGAAAGCTGCAATGGATCTATCCTTCTTGGTGCTGACTATCTCCCATTGTTCATCTCGGCGTCCGCAAATCTGGTAGATAGTGTCCTTGAGGTCTTCTTGATAAACTTCTCCAATGCGTCCCATGGTGTTATGAGTTGCCATGCTCTTTCCCAGACTCCAGGTTGGTGCACTGAAAACACTATCTATGGGCTTCATGATTGGTGCGAATGTCCTTCCCAGAACGTGAGCTTGAATCTTCCAGCGCTCCTCTTTAGGCAGAGTGGCGTTGAAAGTCCCGGTGAAACTTGGTAGTCCAATGTTCAGGTACTTGGTGACTTCCTTCAAGTGGAATCCAAAAGGTGTGCCTTCATCCAGTTGAGCGTACTTGATCATCTCGTCCGTCATCCTAAAAGAGTAGAAAAGATGAGGAGTTAGAAAATGAGAGGAGAATAGTGATCTATGGCTTTAACTTAGTGGTCGTGTCCTACAGTCAGCGTGTGCTCTGATACCACCTCTGTAGCGACCCGACCTCGGACGGCCAAGTCTCTGTGCTCAGGTGTCATCCCTGGATCAGTAATGCTGACACCACACAGTACTTCGAAGGTTTTATAGCAGAGTAGCAATCACACACTTATTAAATCGATGTCTCAAAGAGAACTTATTACAATAAATATGGCTTAAGGCCATCTAATAACGATAACAGCGGAAGACTTGGAAGATAAGTGAGTCCATCAACTCCAACGGCATCACTGAGTATAGAACCACGACCTAAAGCACCTTACTCGTCGTTTGAAAAGTCTGCAACATGAAACGTTGCAGCCCGAAAACGGGTCAGCACATGGAATATGCTGGCAATGTAACACATAGAGAATAATGAATGTTAAGCCTATACTACATGCATATATGGCTGGTGGTAAGGCTCTATGGTTACAGTTTTGCGTAAAGCCAGTTTTTCCCTACTGCAAAGGAATAAATTTATTTAACTATCATGGTGGTTGTTAAACATTGAGAATGGTTGACAGCATCCTCAATCCCAATTAAAAGTAATCATTAATAACCGAATCATATTAATTAGAAGTAACATGTTGAGATGCACATGATATTCAAGTACTAGATACTCAAGTTGTCCATAACCGGGGACACGGCTAATCATGATTAGTTTGTACCCTCTGCAGAGGTTTGCGCACTTTTCCCCACAAGACTCGATCGCCTCCGTTTGGTTTCTCGCACTACATGGTGTTTGAGAAACGGATGACCGAGACATAGTCTTTCAGAAGCGCTAACACCTTACGATGGGCAGATCGATACACCTACATCCCCTACATCTGCTAGTCTACCACTATAAGAGTTCGCGCGACTTAGTCAACTATGCCAGAGCCCATAATGGCTTGTGGCTGCACACAGAAGTTAGTAGCATGAATAATCTTTGATCCCTTTGAGCCTGGGTGGCGGTCCGAAGAAAAACAGGCAAGTCCTGATAGAAACCAGGTGCCTCAATCCACCCAGATGTGTGTTTAAGTTGCCACCTTAGATAAACCATTAATCAACAATACTCACACCTGTCATGGATATCACTCACCCAATCCACATCTACTAGCATAGCATGGCATAAAAAGCAAACCCAGAAGTAACTCCCAAGGTTTCATAAGTAAAACAGGTAATAGGTACTACCTCATCTACTTCCCATCCCACAATTTAATTAGATCCTAATCATGCAATGTTTGAGGATTGATCTAATGCAATAAAACTTGGTAGTAGAAAAGGGTATGATCAAAGTGTTACTTGCCTTGCTGAGGATCCGCGAAACCTAGAGATTCGAAGTAACAGGCGGCGCACTCCGGGTGATCTATCGCAGACAAACAACAAGCATACAATAAGTACTCATCTAATGCACAGGTAAAACTCGAATAAAAGATCGAACTAGAAAGTTCAACTTAAGAACTCCGGTTGCAAAAAGAATCAGATCGAACAAAGCAAAAGAAATCAAACGACAAAAGAAATCAACTTCGTTCTAGCAATGTGAAACTAGGTCAAATTTTACAGTAGCAAAACTTTGTTCAAGTTGATTAGTTGGAACGGCGGTTTCGTAATGAAACTCCAGGCGCTTGAATCACCTGATTCCGATAAACGAGCGAGAAGATAAACAAGATTGAAGATCGGATCTGAAATCACGATCGCGGAAAAGAACTGACGAAAAAGATAAACGAAGAACGGTTAAACGAACGGACGTTCGTCGACCGAGGCAAACCGGTGATCTCGTTCGTTAGGACGAACGGTCCGGCGAACGGTCTCTAGATAACTAAACCAGAAAAGAAAATGGAACGGATCTAGGTGTCGGTGTACTAAAGTAGGGGTACCTTAGTACCCCGAACTTGTGCACGGGCAGTAGTAGCGTCCCGCGGCAAGGCTTGCCAGGGGAGCGACAAGAGTCTCCACGGCCCTTTCTGGGCCGGACGAAGGCCAAGTGATCGAACCTAGAAGACCAGGCCCCGGCAAGAGGAGCTTGCTGGGCCAAGAAGGCGAGGTCCGGCAAGAGGAGCTTGCCGGGCCAAGGCGACAAGGCCCCGGCAAGAGGAGCTTGCCGGGACGACTAAGCCGAAGCACCAAGGCCCCGGCGGGAGGAGCTCGCCGGGAAGGCCAAACCAAGGCACCCCAAGAGAAGCCCGCCGCGGCGCGCCGCGCGCCCCGGCAAGGCCTGACGAGCGGCAAGCTCTCAGGTGCGGCAAGACAACCACCGCGGCAAGCCACTTGCCGCGGCAAACCACCACCTCAGGCATGCGCTCCAGCTCACCTGCCCACGCGTCACTCTGGAGCTTCCCCAGAGGCACGTGGCGGGGCGCCGCGCAACCTGGGGCGCGCGGTGGCATGCGGCGTTGGCAGAGTCGCCCCCGTGGCAAGAGGAGGCGCCCCTAACGGTCCGCCTCGGCACTGTTCGGGCGATCCAGACGGACATTTAATGCCTTTGTCCCCCGCCGTCAGAGTTAGGTGCGATAGCACTGTGCGGCCACTATTCGCACAGTTCCTTGCCATTTTTACCCTCACCTGCGTCGCTACCTGTGGGAAACCCCTTGGCATATAAAAGGAGGCCCATGCGCATGTAGGAGGGGGGGAACCCGAAAGGAGGACACCCAGTAGACCCTCGTCTACGTCCAGCTCCAACTTACTGTAGCTTCTTGCGCTCCAGAGCAAGAACTCGAATCAACCAGACAAGCAGCAGTAGGGTTTTACGCATCCGTGCGGCCCGAAGCTGGGTAAAATCATTGTGTGTGTGTGTCGCCTCGATCTGCTCTTTGTGCAGCCTTCGCCCCCCGCCGAACCGACAAGGGGCTCCGTCCCCATAGGTGCTCGTGGAGGCCGATTCCCCCCGACATCTTTGGCGCGCCAGGTAGGGGGTGCGTCGAGGTTGTGTGAACCAGATCCGGCGTCCGCGCGAGCCAGACTCGCATTGTTTGCGTCGGCATGGCGCCGAAGAAGAAAGCTCCGGAGGTGACCGGTCCGTCAGCGTCGAACCCACCGCCCATGGAGCAGACGGGTGGTGGGGAGGACGCCGGCGGAGGAACCTGCGCCGTCGAACCAGTTCTTGGTCCCGCGACGTCCGAGCTCGCCCCGCGCCCCTCCCAAGAGGCGCGAAACCAGCAGCGTCATGGTACCCATGGTACCATACGCTCGCTGGACCCAGACCGTGCTGGTGCGTCCCAAGGCGCTCAGGACCAGCATGCGATCCAGCGTGCCGGAACGAGCATCGCGCGGCTGCCTGGACCGGGTGCTGCTCCTTCTAACATAGTTAGGAGTTCGAGCACATCCCGCTCCTCGCGCCATTCGCCGCCTCTGCCCGCCACCCCAGCGGAAGCTCTCGCGCGAGCTCAGCTACTCCTAGACTATCCTCCGACGGCGGACAAGCTCGACGACTGGAGGGCCACCATCCAGAGCCTCATCGGTTTCGCCAACGGCGACACTCCGCGGCAGCACAGCGCGTCGCAGCCGCGGCCAGTCACCCAGGCGAGAACCGATGGCGCCAAGAATGGCGGGGGTGCGACCACCGTGCACTCCCCGCCCTAGAAGCCGCGGTCGCCGACTCGCCGGGCTCACCTCGACAACGACTCCACCGCGTCGTCGAACCCGCGAACTCGCCGCGACCAACACCAAGTCCTTCACGAACGAAGGGAAGAAGACGCTCGAACCCGCATCGAGCGCAGAAGAGAGGCGTGACGTCAATCAGACTAGCGCGTTGAGCCCTCTGGAGACATGCACGCACCGGGGGAACCAGGCGAACTGCCGTATTCGGTAGGCTGCCCCGCGTTCACCCGCGAGCTGCGGCAAGTCCAGTGGCCCAGCACGAAGAACTTCAAGCCCGACGTGCCCGAGAAGTACGACGGCAAGTCGCACCCGTCGGAGTTCCTCAGCGTCTACACCATTGCGGTGCAGGTTGTCGGGGGACGGGACGACAAGATCCTTGCCAACTACTTCCCGCTGGTACTCAAGCCCAACGTCAGATCCTGGCTCATGCACTTGCCGGACGGCTCCATCTCCTCCTGGCCAGACCTATGCCATCAGTTCGTTGGCGCCTTCACGGGCGGCCACAAACCCCATGGCCAGGCAAGCGACCTTCATCTGCTTGTTCAGAAGGAGGGGGAGCCTTTGCGCAAGTTCATCCAGAGGTTCAGCCGTGTGCACTACAACATCCCAGACGTCCACCCCGCCGCGGTGATCAGCGCGTTCCACCAGAACATGCGCAACCGCAGGATGCGGGAGGAGATGGCGATGTGCAAAATCAAGGAGGTCAGCGAGCTTTACGCCCTGGCCGACAAGTGTGCACGCGCTGAGGAGGGGAGGAAGCTCCCCGGAGAAAGTGTTGGAGAAGGAGAATCCGACAATGAAGGTACCGCCCCGGCAAGGAGAGGCCGGCGGCGGAACGGCAAAAAGAAGAAAAACCCAGAGGTACTGGTTGTCGAGAAGTCCAGCAGCGAGGGCTCCGCCAAGAAAGCCCAGGCGGAAGGCCCCGGCAAGGAGGTTGTCTGGTGCGCCAACTGCCGGGCGGTGGCTGCCGCCGATAAGCGGGACGGTACCGACAAGAAGTACTGCAAGATCCATCGTACCAGGGGCCACGACCTCCAGAGTTGCAAGCAAGTCGAGCGACTCGTCGAGCTGCAGAAAGCCGAGTACGCACGACGCGACAAGGAGAGAGCCCAAGCAGGCGGCGGGGGATCCGGCACGAAGCGTCCCGGCCCGGGGGAGCGCCGCGGCAAGGACAAGCAGGGGCAAGCAGACAGACCTCCCCGGGGACGCGACAAGGACGAAGACGACGACGACGACGAAGACATGGAAGACCCCGAGACCAGCGAGCAGGAGTTTCAGAAAGCCACTAAGGTCTTGTGTGTGGACGGCGGTGCCTCCCTGCACGCTTCCTACCACCAGCTTAAACGGTGGGTGCGGGAGGTCAATGCAGCGGAGCCACCCGTCGAGTCACGCAGACCCCTGAGATGGTCCAGCACGCCTATCATCTTCGACATTGAGGACCACCCTCATCGCACAATCGCGGTCGGGTGCTTGCCGATGTTGGTTTCCCCAACGATCCGCAACCTCAAGGTCACTAAGATGCTAGTTGACGGCGGGGCCGGCTTGAATCTGATCTCCTCTGCTGTTCTCCGGAGACTCCAAGTTCCCGACAGCAAGCTCGAAGAAACCGGCACATTCCAAGGAATCAACCCGGGAAGGAGCAAGCCGAAGGGAAAGATCACGCTGCCGGTAACATTTGGCAACGAGCTGAATTTCAGGACTGAGAGGGTCACCTTTGACGTCGCCGACTTTCCGTTGCCTTACAACGGGATCCTCGGCCGACCAGCACTCGCCAAGTTCATGGCGGCCTCTCACTACGCGTATAACATGCTCAAGATGCCTGGCCCGATAAGCGTCATTTCTGTCCCCGGCGACAAGAAGGATGCCCTTATCTGCGCCGACCAAATATACCAGGACGCAACAGCAGCAACGGCCCGCGGCCCACTTGCCGCTGGAGCTTCCGGGGGAAAGAAGAAGTCCGGCAAGTGCTCTGGCGCCCACTCCGGCAAGCGCGCCTCTTCGGAGTGCTGCGCTGCCGTCGAGGACATGCCATCGAGCCCCGCCGGCAAGAAGACCAAGCCCGGCAAGTGCTCTGGCGCCCACTCTGGCAAGCGCGCCTCTTCGGAGTGCTGCGCTGCCGTCGAGGACGTGCCATCGAGCCCCGCCGGCAAGAAGACCAAGCCCGGCAAGTGCTCTGGCGCCCACTCCGGCGAGCGCGCCTCCTCGGAGTGTTGCGCTGCCGTCGAGGACGTGCCATCGAGCTCTCCCGGCAAGAAGGCCAAGCCCGGCGAATGCTCTGGCGCCCACTCCGACAAACGCGCCTCTTCGGAGCGCTGCGCTGCCGTTGAGGACGCACCATCGAGCCCCGCCGGTAAACACAAGAAGACGACGGCTGCTCCACCAGCGACCAAGAAGGTGCCCGCCAAGGAGGACGGCACTGGTGGTACCTTCACCATCAGTGCCACTCTCGACCCCAAATAGGAAAGCGCGCTCGTTGCTTTCCAGCGGGCGAATGTCGATGTGTTTGCCTGGCAACCATCTCACATCCCCGGCGTTCCCAGGGAAGTCATTGAGCACCACCTTGCCGTCTGTCCTCATGCGCGGCCCGTCAAGCAAAAAGTCAGGAAACAAGCGGTGGAGCGCCAAGAGTTTATCGCGGAGGAGATCAGGAAGTTGGAAGCGGCAGGCCTCGTCAGAGGCGTGCTCCATCCGATGTGGTTGGCCAATCCTGTTGTCGTGCACAAAGCAAACGGGAAGTGGAGGCTTTGCATCGATTTCACCGATGTCAACAGAGCTTGCCCTAAAGATCCATTTCCCTTGCCGCGCATCGACCAGATTGTTGACTCCATGGCCGGATGTGGCCTGCTTTCATTCCTCGACGCCTACTCCGGGTACCACCAGATTTTCATGACCAAAGAAGATGAAGAGAAGACTGCGTTCATCACTCCATGCGGCACGTACTGTTTTGTGCGGATGCCTTTTGGACTGAAGAACGCAGGCTCGATGTTTGCGAGGGTTGTCCACACTGCTTTCGAGCCACATATCCACAGAAATGTGGAGGCCTACATGGACGACATTGTGGTCAAGAGCAGAGACAAGGCAACCTTGGTTCAAGACTTGGAAGAGAACTTTGCGAACTTGCGCAAGATCAGCCTCAAGCTCAACCCCGAGAAGTGCGTGTTCGGAGTCCCCTCCGGCAAGCTTCTCGGGTTCTTCGTGTCTCAGCGTGGGATCGAAGCCAACCCCGACAAGATCAAGGCCATCGAGCAGATTGAAGCACCAACGCGTGTCAAGGACGTGCGAAGACTTGCCGGCTGCGTGGCGGCTCTCAGCAGGTTTATTTCCAGGTCTGCGGAACGCGCCCTGCCATTTTTCAAAATCTTGAAAAAGGCAGGTCCAGTAAAATGGACTCCGGAAGCGGAGGCTGCGCTGCAAGACTTGAAGAAATACCTGTCCTCCGCTCCTATACTTGTCGCGCCTAGACCGCAAGGGAAGTTGCTGCTTTACCTAGTGGCAACCAATCAAGTGGTTAGTGCTGCGTTAGTAGCGGAGAGGGAAGCTGATGACGAGCCAGCAACCACGGCAAGCGCGTCCGACGACAAGCAGGGGGCTTCCCCGACAAGCTCTGGCCCCGGCAAAGGCGAATCCACGCAAGCGCAAGGGGAAGTGCAGAAGAAGAGGATGGTGCAGCGCCCAGTTTACTTCATCAGTTCCCTCCTGCAGGGGGCTAGGTCGAGGTACTCTGGTGTGCAGAAATTGCTCTTCGGCCTCCTCATGGCCTCGAGGAAGCTGCGCCATTACTTCCAAGCACACGAGATCACAGTGGTCACTCGCTTTCCGCTTAAGAGGATACTGCAGAATCCCGAAGCAACAGGCAGGATTGTCGAGTGGGCACTAGAACTGTCAAGCTTTGGCCTCAAGTTCGAGAGCACATCGACCATCCAGAGCAGAGCATTGGCAGAGTTCATAGCAGAGTGGACGCCGACACAGGACGAAGAAATTCCAGAGAGGAGCATCCCCGGCAAGGAAGCAACCAAAGAGTGGCTGATGTACTTTGATGGTGCCTTTTTGCTGGAAGGCGGCGGTGCCGGCGTGCTGCTCATCGTGCCCAACGGAGAGCACCTCAAGTACATCGTCCAGATGCACTTTCCCAAGGAGCAAGCAACCAACAATACGGCAGAGTATGAAGGTTTGCTCACCGGTCTCAGGATCGCGGCGGAAGTTGGGATCAAGAAGCTCATTGTCAGGGGTGACTCGCAGCTCGTCGTCCGCCAAGTGAACAAGGATTACCAGTGCCCGTTGATGGAGGCTTACGTTGATGAAGTGAGGAAGCTGGAAGAGCGCTTTGACGGCCTGCAAATGGAATACGTTCCAAGAGCAGAGAACGACATCGCCGACGGCCTGTCAAAATGCGCCGCACTAAAGCTACCTGTGGAACCAGGGACTTTTGTGCTCAAGCTGACTCAGCCATCCGTGACACCATCGACTGGGCCAAGCAAGAAGAGAAAATCGGTCTCCGGTGACTATCTCCCGGCAGAGCTTCCCGAAGCCGCCGCCAAGAGAGTCCCCAAGATCGACGCCAAGAGTGCTGAGGAGCTGCCCGCTCCGGCAAGCCCCAGGGTTTGTCCCGACGAAGCAGGCGCTCCCGGCAAGCCATGCCCCGGCAAGCTTGCCGGGGAACGTCAAGCTCCGGCTGAGCCCCAAGTCCTCGCCGTAGAAGCTGATGTTCCCGCAGCCGCCAACATGCCTTTAGTCCTCGTCGTCGAGCCACAGGCTCCGACGTGGGCACAGCAGATCGTCCGTTTCCTCCAGACAGGAGAACTTCCCGAAGAACAAGAAGAAGCGGAAAGAGTAGCCCGACAGTCCAGTATGTACCAGTTCGTCGACGGCGCACTGTACAGAAGAGGACGCAATGGGGTGAAATTGAAGTGCATTCACCGGGAAGACGGACAAGAGCTGTAGGCGGAGATACACGGAGGCATATGTGGACACCACATTGGCGCCAGGGCACTTGCCGGCAAAGCGTTCTGGCAAGGTTTCTTCTGGCCAACAGCCCTCCAGGATGCAACTGCACAAGTAACCAAGTGTGAAGCGTGCCAGTTCCATTCCAAGAAGATACACCAGCCAGCTCAAGCTCTCCAGATGATCCCTTTGTCCTGGCCCTTCTCAGTCTGGGGGCTCGATATCCTCAGCCCCTTCCCCCGAGCCGTCGGGGGCTTTGAGTACTTGTTCGTTGCCATCGACAAGTTCACAAAGTGGCCAGAAGTGGAACCGGTGAGGAAGGTGATAGCCCAGTCCGCGATCAAATTCTTCAGGTCGATTGTTTGCCGCTTCAGGATCCCCAACAGGATCATCACCGACAACGGTACGCAGTTCACAAGCCACGCTTTCATGCAGTACACCCAAGACCTCGGCACCAAGGTCTGCTTCGCTTCTGTTGCTCATCCCCGGAGCAACGGTCAAGTGGAAAGGGCCAACGCCGAGGTACTGCGCGGGCTCAAGACCAGAAGTTTTGACAGGCTGCTCAAGCGCGGACGGAACTGGATCGAGGAGCTGCCGGCGGTTCTTTGGTCGGTCAGAACGACGCCAAATCGAGCCACCGGCCAGACACCATTTGCTCTAGTCTATGGAGCAGAAGCAGTTACCCCCACGGAACTCGTATATGGGTCACCTCGAGTGCTCGCTTATGATGAGCTTGAGCAAGAGCGGTCGCGTGAAGATGACGCACTGCTCCTCGAGGAGGATCGTCTCCAGGCTGCTGTGCGATCCGCTCGCTACCAGCAAGCTCTGCGTCGCTATCATAGCCGCAAAGTTAAAGCCAGGAGCCTCGAGGAAGGCGGCCTTGTTCTTCGGCGCGTTCAGTCGGCCAAGATACACAACAAGTTGACGCCGAAGTGGGAAGGCCCTTACCGGGTGAAACGAGTCACGAGGCCCGGCGCCGTCCGCCTCGAGACCGAAGATGGTACTCCGGTGAGCAATTCCTGGAACATTGAGCATCTTCGCAAGTTTTACCCGTAAGGCGCAGTTGTCGGACCCCGTCCGGCAACCAACTCTTTGTACAAAAGTCTTGCCGCAGTTGCATGTAATCCTTTGTACAAAGCCAGGCGCAGACCCTGGCAGCAATGAAGCGCTGGCGCCCCCAAGTTTTAGCATGCATGCTGAGTCGAGTCTCGTCCTTGGTTAGGGTTGATAGTGCCTGACAGTCGCTAACCCCTAACTTAGAGGTCGAGTCTGCGTCTTTTTCCCGTCCTTTCCCTTTGGCTCGCAGGAATTGCATACCCTTGCCGAGCCGCTCAAGGACGAAGAAGGGGAGAAGGGCGAGCCAGCACCCGCGCCCCGGCAAGCCAGAGTTGCCGGGGGCTGCAACCTCAGATAAGTCTTTACATCCCTTATCATGCATTCTCTCGTGAGCTGTGGAATGCGAAAACCTTGCTTCCTCCTAAAAGCTGTCGTGCTCTCTTAAGCAACAAACCCCGGAGCGTGTTCCCGGGGCCCGCTTCTGATAGTAGCCGCGGCGGCAAGAGGAGGAAGCGAAGGGCCAGAACCCGCCTTCTCCCTGCCTCCGCCAAGAGCGTGAGGAGGGCCAAGGGGCGCGAGGAGACGGCAGGGTCTGTTGCCGGGCGGAATGGTCCGGCAAACACTCCCTTTTCATTAAAAACATTCCACTCAGGTACATCTCAGAGAGAATGAAAAACATGAAAGATGGGATTACAAGATTTAAACACAATTAAGGCCCGAGGGCTTACAAGATAAAAAGAGATAAGGTGCCCGTGATCCTTTTCTTCTCTCTCTCCTCAGGAGGTAGGGCAAGGAGGCGAGAAGGGCAAAAGGGGCGCCTAGACGAGCTACGGGTGGCAGAAGACGCCAAGAGAGCATCCGGGGCTCCGCCCGGGGGCTCCGGAGGCCGGATGGAGACGACGACGACGGAAGCGGAGCTCGAAAAGGAGGCTGCGGGACGTCAACACGCTGTTGAGGGCATCTAGCCCTCGTACTCCGAGTTGACGGCCTTGCCGCCGGCCTCTTCCGCAGCCTCGCCACTCCGGCCGCCCGAGAAGACGAAGCCCCGGCAAGAGGAGCTTGCCGGGCCGTAGAGAAGACCCCGGTGGTCGTCGCCGCGAGCAGGGGTGGTGACGGCGTCTGGGGCGAAGCTGGAAGACGAGGCAGCGGCCTTGCCGCCCGCCCTCTTCCTCTTCCGCAGCCTCCCTACGCCAGCCGCCCAAGGAGACGACCCCGGGGAGTTCACCGCGCCAACGACGCGGACGATGGGGGTCGCCAGTGCCACGCGGAGCTGCGACCGGCACCTAGTCGGACCCGTCATCCCGGCGACCGCTCCCCTCGTCGTCGCTGTCGCTCCCCTCCTCGTCACTCTCGCTCGAGGAGGAGCCTTCGCTGTCGGAGGAGCTATCCACGCAGCACCGGGCCCGGGTGCCGAGGTCCCCGAAGACCTTGATGGAGAGGAGATCACCCTCCATCAGCTTAAAATGGAGGGTGAACCCCTCCATCAAGCTGTGGATCCGGGCGAACGACTTCCACCCTCGGCCAAGATACATCACGCCGGGGGCTCGGGATTCGACGTGGACTCGCGTACCACTGATCCCGCAGCCCCTCATGCGCAGTCTCAGCGTCTCGTGTTGCTCCGCTTCCAGGACGTCCACATAGGGAGCCGAGAGGCGGAGGCGACGGCGAGGCGCCCGGCGCAGCCTGATGATGAACTCGCAGGGGTCGTCCCCGAGATGAACCGCCGGGAGAAACGGAGCCGCCGGCGGAGGCGAGGCCGGCGTGCCGCCCCGCCCGCCTCGAGCGCCTCGGCCCCGTCCACGGCCTCGTCCACGACCTCGCCCCCTCCCCCTTCCCCTTACGGTTGGCTCCGTCACCACGGGTGCAAGGGGAGGAGGGGCGCGCTGCCTGGCGGCAACCCTTGCCGCCACCGAAGAAGGACCAGGGTTCCCTTTCTCCATGACAGTTGGGGAGAGGGTACCAGGGATCCAAGAGAAGAAAGAAGGAAGGAGTGCGGACCCTCATCACCCCCTTCCGCTCCTTATAAAGGGGCGGAGTGGGGGCTCGGCCACCCCGCCCAACCAATCAAAGCAGAGGAAGGGCAGGCGACGGGACCGACCCTCTACTTCGACCCGCGTCGGCCCGGTTTCCTGCCTCCACCACCGCAACCCCAAGCGCATGGAGGACGCGTGGCGGGCGAGCAGGGCCGAGGCGACAGATGAGGCGACCTCTCCCCACCCCGTGATCGTGGGGGCGGGCGCCCCGAAAGCCGCGCCTCGACCCCGTTCGTTCACCAAGCCGCGCCTCCACGTCTCCCCCCCCCCACTTGAAAGTGGGGGCGGACGTTTCGCCTTTCCAAATAAAGGAATCATGCCCGACGTGATGCATGCCTGCTGGCCTCAAGCCCCGCGCACGCCACCCACGTCACGCACGCCTTGCACGCCTCGCCCCCCCCCCCCCCACGACGCCGCGATAAGCGCGCGCCACTTGGGGAGGGCGCGACGGGCACAGAGTTAAGGAGCAGTGCAACCCAGGCCACGCGTGCCCGTGCACTGTTAGGGCCTGGCCCAACAACGCTCGGCACCGTGTATGGCCCAGACCCGGGGGCTCCTGTCGGTGTACTAAAGTAGGGGTACCTTAGTACCCCGAACTTGTGCACGGGCAGTAGTAGCGTCCCGCGGCAAGGCTTGCCAGGGGAGCGACAAGAGTCTCCACGGCCCTTTCTGGGCCGGACGAAGGCCAAGTGATCGAACCTAGAAGACCAGGCCCCGGCAAGAGGAGCTTGCCGGGCCAAGAAGGCGAGGTCCGGCAAGAGGAGCTTGTCGGGCCAAGGCGACAAGGCCCCGGCAAGAGGAGCTTGCCGGGACGACTAAGCCGAAGCACCAAGGCCCCGGCGGAGGAGCTCGCCGGGACGGCCAAACCAAGGCACCCCAAGAGAAGCCCGCCGCGGCGCGCCGCGCGCCCCGGCAAGGCCTGACGAGCGGCAAGCTCTCAGATGCGGCAAGACAACCACCGCGGCAAGCCACTTGCCACGGCAAACCACCACCTCAGGCATGCGCTCCAGCTCACCTGCCCACGCGTCACTCTGGAGCTTCCCCAGACGCACGTGGCGGGGCGCCGCGCAACCTGGGGCGTGCGGTGGCATGCGACGTTGGCAGAGTCGCCCCCGTGGCAAGCAAAGGCGCCCCTAACGGTCCGCCTCGGCACTGTTCGGGCGATCCAGACGGACATTTAATGCCTTTGTCCCCCGCCGTCAGAGTTAGGTGCGATAGCACTGTGCGGCCACTATTCGCATAGTTCCTTGCCATTTTTACCCTCACCTGCGTCGCTACCTGTGGAAAACCCCTTGGCATATAAAAGGAGGCCCATGCGCACGTAGGAGGGGGGAACCCGAAAGGAGGACACCCAGTAGACCCTCGTCTATGTCCAGCTCCAACTTACTGTAGCTTCTTGCGCTCCAGAGCAAGAACTCGAATCAACCAGACAAGCAGCAGTAGGGTTTTACGCATCCGTGCGGCCCGAAGCTGGGTAAAATCGTTATGTGTGTGTGTCGCCTCGATCTGCTCTTTGTGCAGCCTCCACCCCCCCCCCCCACCGAACCGACAAGGGGCTCCGTCCCCATAGGTGCTCGTGGAGGCCGATTCCCCCCGACACTAGGGTTTCGGAAAAGAAAACCAGACGAAAAACCGATCTAGAAAACTGAAACGGTTTAGCGAAGAACGGAACGGTTTAGAAGAAAAAGAGATCCGAACGGTCTAGAAGAAAAACGGATCGGAACGGTTTAGAGAAAAACGATCCGAAAGATTTAGAAGAAAAAGTCGCGGGGCGGTACCTCCGGGCGAACGGCTCCGGCGACGGCGGCGGCAAGGTGCGGTGGCGGCAAGGTGTAGGCGGCGGCGGCGGGTGTGGTGCGGCGGCGGCGGCGTTGGCGGCGCGCGTGTGTTGAGGAGAGGAGAGGGCTTGAGATTTTGTGTGGGTTTAGAGGAGGGGGTGTGGGGGTATTTATATTGGGGAGGGGAGGGATTTTGCTTGGAGGAGGGATCAAGAATTAGACTAGGAATAGGAATCCTAGATCTAAAAACGGAAAAACGGAAAAACAAAACGGAGTCCAACTTGGACTAGAAGAAGAAAAAGAAAGGAAGCAAAGCTCCCTGGCGCGCGGCCTCGCTCGCGCGCGCGCGCCTGGCGGCTGGCGGCCGGCTCGGCCTTTGGTCCAGTCGCGCTGCGCAATTTTTTTGAAAGATTTCGCGCGCAGAAAATAAAATAAAAAAAATACGAACTCCAAAAATTGAAAAGTAAATTTTCCTCGACTCCTAAAAATGAGACGAAAAAAATGAACTTTTACGCAGACCTAAAATGCAAAATTTTAAAATACGCATTTTTTTCCTAATTCAAATAAATTGCAAATAAACTCCGAAAAATCCAAATTTTGAATTATTTATTAAATCTTCATTTTTCCATAAATTGGGAAAAGTCATATTATTTCCCTGTCATAGTTTTATATCAGAAAAATAGTTGAAGATAAAATAAATAAAAACAAATGATCCTCTTTTCAAAATTTGAGAAACCTCAAATATGAAAATAACGAAACCTCCAACTCTCTCCGAGGGTCCTTGAGTTGCGTGAAATTTCTAGGATCGACAAAATGCAAGAAAATATGATATGCATGATGATCTAATGTATAACATTCCAAATTGAAAATTTGGGATGTTACACCTATATTCATGATCATGCCTAGATATTCTTATAACTATGCGCTTTTCTATCAATTGCTCGGCAGTAATTTGTTCACCCACTGTAATATATGCTATCATGAGAGAATCCACTAGTGAAACCTATGGCCCCCGGGTCTACTTTACATCATAGAAGTTTTCGATCTATAATTCTAGTTTACTATTTATTTTGCAATCTTTCTTTTCCAATCTATACAACAAAAATACCAAAAATATTTATCTTATTATCTTTATCTGATCTCACTTTTGTAAGTGGCCGTGAAGGGATTGACAACCCCTTTATCGTGTTGGTTGCAAGGTTCTTGATTGTTTGTGCAGGTACTAGGTGACTTGCGAGTAGTCTCCTACTGGATTGATACCTTGGTTCTAAAAAACTGAGGGAAATACTTACGCTACTTTGCTGCATCACCCTTTCCTCTGCAAGGGAAAACCAACGCATGCTCAAGAGGTAGCAAGAGGGATTTCTGGCGCCGTTGCCGGGGAGATCTAAGCTCAAGTCAAGACATACCAAGTACCCATCACAAACTCTTATCCCTTGCATTACATTATTTGCCATTTGCCTCTCATTTTCCTCTCCCCACTTCACCTTTGCCGTTTTATTCGCCCTTTTTCGTTCGTCTCTTTTCGCTTGCTTCTTGTGTGCTTGTGTGTTGGATTGATTGTTTGTCACGATGGCTCAAGATAATACTAAGTTATGTGACTTTTCCAACACCAACAACAATGATTTTATTAGCACTCCGATTACTCCTATTACCGATGTTGAATCTTGTGAAATTAATGCTGTTTGTTGAATCTTGTCATGAAAGATCAATTTTCTGGCCTTCCTAGTGAAGATGCCGCTACCCATCTAAACAACTTTGTTGATTTGTGCGATATGCAAAAGAAGAAAGATGTGGATAATGATATTGTTAAATTGAAGCTATTTATGTTTTCGCTTAGAGATCGTGCTAAAATTTGGTTCTCTTCTTTGCCCAAAAATAGTATTGATTCATGGAATAAGTGCAAAGATGCTTTTATCTCTAAGTATTTTCCTCCCGCTAAGATCATCTCTCTTAGAAACGATATTATGAATTTTAAGCAACTTGATCATGAGCATGTTGCAGAAGCTTGGGAGAGGATGAAATTAATGATACGTAATTGCCCTACACATGGTTTGAATCTATGGATGATTATACAAAAAAATTATGCCGGATTGAATTTTGCTTCTAGAAATCTTTTAGATTCAGCCGCGGGAGGCACTTTTATGGAAATAACTTTAGGAGAAGCTACTAAACTCCTAGATAATATTATGGTTAATTATTCTCAATGGCATACCGAAAGATCCACTAGTAAAAAGGTTCATGCGATAGAAGAGATTAATGTTTTGAGTGGAAAGATGGATGAACTTATGAAATTGTTTGCTAATAAGAGTGTTTCTTCTGATCCTAATGGTATGCCTTTGTCCACTTTGATTGAGAATAATAATGAATCTATGGATGTGAATTTTGTTGGTAGGAACAACTTTGGTAATAACGCGTATAGAGGAAACTTTAGTTCTAGGCCGTTCCCTAGTAATTCCTCTAATAATTATGGTAATTCCTACGACAACTCTTATGGAAATTTTAATAAGATGCCCTCTGATTTTGAGACTAGTGTTAGAGAATTTATGAATTCGCAAAAGAATTTCAACGCTTTGCTTGAAGAAAAATTGCCTTAGATTGATGAGTTGGCTAGGAACATGGATAGAATTTCTCTTGATGTTGATTCTTTGAAACTTATATCTATTACACCTAAGCATGATATCAGTGAGTCTCTCAAAGCCATGAGAATTTCCATTGATGAGTGCAAGGAAAGAACCAATAGGATGCGTGCTAAAATAGATTGCTTTGTGAAAGTGTGTTCTTCTAGTTTTCATGATAATAAATGAAGATCTAAAAGTGATTGACGTGTCTCCTATTAAATCTTTTTTTCCAATATGAATCGTTATAAAGATGGGACTGAAGATGAGGCAACTTTAGTTAAAAGGCGTCCCAATGATTCAGAGTTTTTAGATCTTGATGCTAAAATTAATACAAGTGGGATTGAAGAGGTCAAAACTTTACATAGCAATGAACCCACTATTTTGGATTTCAAGGAATTTAATTATGATAATTGCTATTTCCTTGTTGCAATTCATGTTAAATTATCCTCATGCTTATGATCAAAATAAGGCCTTTACTAAACATATCGTTGATGCTTTAATGCAATCTTATGAAGAAAAGCTTGAATTAGAAGTTTATATCCCTAGAAAACTTTATGATGAGTGGGAACCTACTATTAAAATTAATCTTAAAGATCATGAGTGCTATGCTTTATGTGATTTGGGTGCTAGTGTTTCCAAGATTCCCAAAACTTTGTGTGATGTGTTAGGTTTCCGTGAATTTGATGATTGTTCTTTAAATTTGCACCTTGCAGATTCCACCATTAAAAAACCTATGGGAAGGATTAATGATGTTCTTATTGTTGCAAATAGGAATTATGTGTCCGTAGATTTCATTGTTCTTGATATGATTGCAATTCTACATGTCTATTATTCTTGGTAGACCTTTCGTTAGAACGATTGGTGCAATAATTGATATGAAAGAAGGAAATATTATATTCCAATTTCTGTTAAGAAAAGGCATGGAACACTTTCCTAGAAATAAAATAAAATTACCTTATGAATCTATTATGAGAGCCACTTATGGATTGCACACCAAAGATGACAATACCTGGATCTATTCTTGTTTTTATGCCTAGCTAGGGGCGTTAAACGATAGCGCTTGTTGGGAGGCAACCCAATTTTATTTTTGTTTTTTACTTTTTTGTTCATGTTTAGTAATAAATAATTAATCTAGCCTATGTTTAGATGTGGTTTTATGTTTTAATTAGTGTTTGTGCCAAGTAGAACCTTTGGGAAGACATGGGTGAAGACTTTGCAATCTTGCTATAAAAAATAGAAACTTTTGCGCTCACGAGATTAGATGCCATTTTTACTAGAGAGTAATGTTAGTTTGATTCTTTTTTCAGATGATTAATAGACAAATTCCTCATATCCACCAATTTATTTCAGAATTTTTTGAGTTCCAGAAGTATTTATCTAATGCAGATTACTACAGACTGTTCTGTTTTGACAGATTCTGTTTTTCGTGTGTTGTTTGCTTATTTTGATGAATTTAGGCTAGTATCTAGGGGTATGAACCATAGAGACATTGGAATACAGTAGGTTTAACACCAATATAAATAAATAATGAGTTCATTACAATACCTTAAAGTGGTGGTTTGTTTTCCTAAACTAACGGAGCTCGTGAGATTTTCTGTTTAAGTTTTGTGTTGCGAAGTTTTCAAGTTTTTGGGTAAAGATTTGATGGATTTTGAAATAAGGAGTGGCAAGAGCCTAATCTTGGGGATGCCTAAGGCACCCCAAGGTAAAATTCAAGGACAACAAAAAGCCTAAGCTTGGGGATGCCCTAGAAGGCATCCCCTCTTTCGTCTTCGTCTATCGGTAACTTTACTTGAGGCTATACTTTTATTCACCACATGATATTTGTTTTGCTTGGAGCGTCTTGTATGATTTGAGTCTTTGGTTTTTAGTTTACCACAATCATCCTTGTTGTACACACCTTTTGGGAGAGACACACATGAATCAGAATTTATTAGAATACTCGATGTGCTTCACTTATATCTTTTGAGCTAGATAATTTTGCTCTGGTGCTTCACTTATATCTTTTTAGAGCACGTTGGTGGTTTCATTTTATAGAAATTATTGATCTCTCATGCTTCACTTATATTATTTTGAGAGTCTTTTAGAACAGAATGGTAATTTGCTTTGGCTATAAATTAGTCCTAATATGATAGGCATCCAAGTTGGGTATAATAAAGACTTTCATATAGAGTGCATTAGATATTATGAGAAGTTTGATACTTGATAAATTTTTTGAGATATAAAGATGGTGATATTAGAGTCGTGCTAGTTGAGTAATTGTGAAATTGAGAAATACTTGTGTTGAGGTTTGCAAGTCCCGTAGCATGCACGTATGGTAACCATTGTGTGACAAATTTGAAGCATGAGGTGTTCTTTGATTGCCTTCCTTATGAGTGGCGGTCGGGGACGAGCGATGGTCTTTTCCTACCAATCTATCCCCCTAGGAGCATGCCCGTAGTGCTTGGTTTTGATGACTTGTAGATTTTTGCAATAAGTATGTGAGTTCTTTATGACTAATGTTGAGTCCATGGGTTATACGCACTCTCACCCTTCCATCATTGCTAGCCTCTTCGGTACCGTGCATTGCCCTTTCTCACCTCGAGAGTTGGTGCAAATTTCGCCGGTGCATCCAAACCACGTGATATGATACGCTCTATCACACATAAGCCTCCTTATATCTTCCTCAAAACAGCCACCATACCTACCTATTATGGCATTTCCATAGCCATTCTGAGATATATTGCCATGCAACTTTCCACCGCTCCATTTATTATGACACGCATCATCATTGTCATATTGCCTTGCATGATCGTGTAGTTTACATCGTATTTGTGGCAAAGCCACCGTTCATATTTTTTATATACATGTCACTCTTGATTCATTGCACGTCCTGGTACACCGCCGAAGGCATCTACATAGAGTCATATTTTGTTCTAAGTATCGAGTTGTAATTCTTGAGTTGTAAGTAAATAAAAGTGTGATGATCTTCATTACTAGAGCATTGTCCCGTGTGAGGAAAGGATGATGGAGACTATGATTCCCCCACAAGTCGGGATTAGACTCCGGACGAAGAATAAAATAAAATAAAAAAGAGGCCATAAAAAAAGAGAATGCCCAAACAAAAAAAATGAGAGAAAAAATAGAAGGGGCAATGTTACTATCCTTTTTCCACACTTGTGCTTCAAAGTAGCACCATGATCTTCATGATAGAGAGTCTCTTATTTTGTCACTTTCATATACTAGTGGAAATTTTTCATTATAGAACTTGGCTTGTATATTCCAATGATGGGCTTCCTCAAAATGCCCTAGGTCTTCGTGAACAAGCAAGTTGGATGCACACGCACTTAGTTTCTTTTGTTGAGCTTTTATACATTTATAGCTCTAGTGCATCTGTTGCATGGTAATCCCTACTCCTCGCATTGACATCAATTGATGGGCATCTCCATAGCCCGTTGATTAGCCGCGTCGATGTGAGACTTTATCCCTTTTTGTCTTCTCCACACAACCTCCATCATCAGTTTGAGAATGCTAAAGTATGAAACAATTGCTTGGCTTGTCATCGGGATTGTGCATGATGAGAGCATTTTGTGTGACGAAAATGAAGCATGGCCAAACTATATGATTTTGTAGGGATGAGCTTTCTTTGGTAATGTTATTTTGAGAAGACATAACTGCTTGGTTAGTATGCTTGAAGTATTATTATTTTTATGTCAATATTAAACTTTTGTCTTCAATCTTTCGGATATAAACATTCGCCACAATAAAGGAAATTACATTGAAAATTATGTTAGGTAGCATTCCACATCAAAAATTCTATTTTTATTATTTACCTACTCAAGGACGAGCAGGAATTAAGCTTGGGGATGCTGATACGTCTCGAACGTATCTATAATTTTTTATCTTTCCATGCTATTATGTTATCTGTTTTGGATGTTTAATGGGCTTTAATATGCTCTTTTATATTATTTTTGGGACTAACCTATTAACTGGAGGCCCAGTGCCAGTTGTTGTTTTTTTGCCTATTTCAGTGTTTCGCGGAAAAGGAATATCAAACGGAATCCAAACGGAACGAAACCTTCGCGAGGATCTTTCTTGGAACAAACGCAATCCAGGAGACTTTGAGTGGAAGTCAGAGACAGGACGAGGCAGCCACGAGGTAGGAGGGCGCACCCAGGGGGTAGGCGCGCCCCCACCAACGTGGGCCCCTCGTAGCTCCACTGACGTACTTCTTTCGCCTATATATACCCTTGTACCCTAAACACATCCAAGAGAGCCACGAAACCACTTTTCCACCGCCGCAACCTTCTGTACCCGTGAGATCCCATCTGGGGCCTTTTCTGACGATCTGCCGGAGGGGGATTCGATCACGGAGGGCTTCTACATCGACACCATAGCCTCTCCGATGATGTGTGAGTAGTTTACCACAGACCTTCGGGTCCATAGTTATTATCTAGATGGCTTCTTCTCTCTCTTTGGTTCTCAATACAAAGTTCTCCTCGATGTTCTTGGAGATCTATTCGATGTAATATTCTTTTGCGGTGTGTTTGCCGAGATCCGATGAATTGTGGGTTTATGATCAAGATTATCTATCAACAATATTTGGTTCTTCTCTGAATTCTTATATGCATGATTTGATATCTTTTCAAGTCCCTTCGAATTATCGGTTTAGTTTGGCCTACTAGATTGATCTTTCTTGCAAGGGGAGAAGTGCTTAGCTTTGGGTTCAATCTTGTGGTGTCCTTTCCCAGTGACAGTAGGGGTAGCAAGGCACGTATTGTATTGTTGCCATCGAGGATTAAAAGATGGGGTTTATATCATATTGCTTGAGTTTATCCCTCTACATCATGTCATCTTGCCTAATGTGTTACTCTGTTCTTATGAACTTAATACTCTAGATGCATGCTGGATAGCGGTCGATGTGTGGAGTAATAGTAGTAGATGCAGAATCGTTTCGGTCTACTTGACACAGATGTGATGCCTATATTCATGATCATGCCTAGATATTCTCATAACTATGCACTTTTCTATCAATTGCTCGGCAGTACTTTGTCCACCCACCGTAATATATGCTATCATGAGAGAAGCCATTAGTGAAACCTATGGCCCCCGGGTCTACTTTACATCATATAAGTTTCCGATCTATAATTCGAGTTTACTATTTATTTTGCAATCTTTATTTTCCAATCTATACAACAAAAGTACCAAAAATATTTATCTTATTATCTTTATCAGATCTCACTTTTGCAAGTGGTCGTGAAGGGATTGACAACCCCTTTATCGCGTTGGTTGCAAGGTTCTTGATTGTGTGTGCGGGTACTAGGTGACTTGTGAGTAGTCTCCTACTTGATTGATACATTGGTTCTCAAAAACTGAGGGAAATACTTACGCTACTTTGCTGCATCACCCTTTCCTCTTCAATGGAAAACCAACGCATGCTCAGGAGGTAGCAACTGCTGCATTCTCATTAGCTGCTGGCTCCACATTGTCTTCAGCCATGACTGTGTCATTGGCTTCAGAGGCGTTGTTGGTGGCAGCCTCAATGTTGTCATCCTCCATTTGTTCAAGGACTGGAGGGTCGGGCATGATCACATTCTCCTCGAGAATGACTTGATCCATAGCTGGGGGTGTGTCAACTCTTTCTTCTTCTCTTTCTTCTTCATTATCTTCATTGGCCGATGCAGCCGGAATGTCTTCAGCGACTTTGGCTTCAGACTCAGAGGCATTCGCAGTAGGGGTGGCTTCAGGAAACACTTTGACGTGCGACTGAGCTTTGGTGCACTTCCCCTTCTAGAATGCTCGACATGGTGACCTGTGGCATGGGGTCTTTGCGAAGCCTGGGAAATGTGAGCGACGCCTTTGGTGAAGGAGTGGTCTGTACCATGTAGTTGTGATCGTCAAGCACCGAAGTGGTGACTTGAGGTGGTGGTGTTCTTGGTGTCTCATCATGTACAGGGGTGTCTTGCTATTGGCGCTCGACCCATGAGTCATCCTGAGCGATTGGCGTCAATGGACGACCAGTGCTGATTAGTTCACTGCTCGTTGGAGCAGGCGATGATACCGACTAGGCTCGAGCTAAGGAAGGACTACATCATCATCAACATTGTCTTCATGACCAATGTCTTCAGCTGTGATGGGGTCAACAGCTGGAACTTCTTCACTTTTTGGAGCCTCTGTGGAAGCAGGCTCATGGATCACAAGACGACACTCTTGGTTGGTTGAGGCAGGAAGGGCAACAAAAATGGGTTCAACATTGAGGGGTTCTGAGGCTTCAACATGCTCTTTCTTTGGAGACTTGGTCTTCAACTTCTTCTTTCATGGAGCACCATCTGAAGTATCTTTGTGCTTGCGTTTCCTGGCTTCAGCTTCAGCTGCCCTTGTTTTCTTTAGCTCTGAAGCTGCTGAGGTGACCTTAGGCTTCGAGCCAGTCATACTGGCAGGGAAGACAATGCGAGGTTCTTCCTGCCTTGGTGCTTCAGTTTGAGCCGCAGCAGACTTCTTCTTTTGCTTGGCAGCCATCCTGGGGTCGATGCTAGGACGCCCAAGAGCTTTTCGCATCTCAACTTCATTATGTTCTTGAACACATTTCCGCGCAAAGTACTTCATGCGCTCCCGTGAGCCTTTGTCTTCTTCACGCTTCTTGTGAAATTGCTCCTTAAGATCATGCAACATCTTCTCGAAGATCTGCACATCAGCCACACTGAGTTTGGCCATATTCTTCTTGAAATGAGCCTTCTCATAATCAGTCTTGTTCTTGAGCTCGATGATTTTCTAAGCCAGGGCCAACTCATCAGCAATGGCTCCGTGAAATGTGACGCTTATGTCCACAGGCAGCTGAAGATCATCAATACTGATGCTCTGGTCATCAAACCACTCATCGATGAAGTTGTTCAGAATATCAACATCAAAGAAGGGCAGATAGTTGAAGATCTCTGCCTCTTGCTTGCTCTTGGTCAGCATCTCAAGTGCTTCATCACCAAGATCTTCATCACTAGACATATCAATGGTGACTTCCTCGTTGCGCAGAATGACAACTGGAGTCAGTTCATGCCCAGAAATCTTCTTGGGCTTCTTGGTCTTCTTGGTCCTCTTGGAGACTCGTGACAGATTTTCAGACTGCACACTAGGTTCAGGAGGTGCAGTCTTCAACGGCTTCACAGTTGAAGCTCTTGGTGTGGGAGATAGCTTTGAAGCTTTTCACTTCTTTTTCTTCTGCTTCGGTGAAGCTGGCGCATCTTTGGAGTCTGCGTCATCAGCGGATTGCTCCATAGTGGCCCTCTGAGCAGCAATGTGGGAGAGGAGCCCATCGAAGCTGGTGAAGGGGCCAATGACATTCGGATTGGCATCGCGAGTGCCATCCTGCCTGGGAGCAGGTGGTTGAGGGTTGAAGTTGAGTCCAAGATCCTTCTTGTTCTTTGCAGCTGACTCCTTGGCAAACTGATAGTTGCGCTTAAAGAGATTGTCTTCACGACACCATAACATGGATGATGGGTTGGCATTCTCAGGCTTCGGTCCTCGTACCATGCATGGGTAGAAGCCTTGGGCAATAGCTTCAGGCTTCAACTTTGGCTGCAGATTCTTGTACAGTATATCGCCCCATGGGCACTTGATGGTGTTCTTCTCAACATATTTGGTAGTGATGAAGTTTGTACTTGAACCACTGTTCTGCCCAATATCTTCGAATCCATTGGATTCGGGTCTTGCGCTGATTGTAGTTCTCCTCTGGATCAGTCTTGGACAATTCATGCAGATCCGGAGGCAGATCTAGAGCTGTGTTGCCTCTGCGCTGCCTGCCACCTTTCCTAGCAGACTTTTCTATGGCCATGATATTCAAGCAGATAGGCTTCAGAACAGTGAAAGGCTTATGTCTACTGGTCAGACAAGAAGTGGCTTCAGGGGAGTGAATATGATGTTGTAAGAACTTTGCAAATGAATGCAGACTATGAGAACCAAGGGATTCTCCCACAGACATGTACCTCTGACAGCATTAGAGGTGCGAGGGAAGGGGAAGAGGTCATATGCATTCTCAGAAGATTTTGAAGATAAATCAGTTTGAAGACATTGACCTCATAGAGCGAAGACATTCACTTATTTGATGAGAGTTGGTTCCAGATTTGTACGAATCCATGAATAAGTACAAGTGAGGAATCTAACTAGTTATGAAGAATAAGTGAATATCCTCAACATGATATGAGATACAGATAAAGATGGATCCAGATTTGGAAGTAGAGAAACCACTTTTGGTTGAAGTGAATGGATTTGACGGATCGAAAAGACAGTAAAAAGTGAGATTTAATTACCGCTGACGAACTTCTAGATGAGGCAGAGTTAGAAGCCGAGTAGTTCAATCTCCCGCGCCCTAACTTGGTGGCGGAAGACACCTACGGCGGCGGCGGAGAGGACGAGGTCCGCGGCCGGTGTGAGGACGGCGTCGAAGAAGTCGCGGCAGCTAAGCGCTTCGTCTCTGGCGTCGACGCGAGCTAGCGGAGGCGCTAGGGTTTGAGCGAGGTGGAAGAAGAGATAATGATCGTGCGGTGTGTGTATTAATAAGGAAAAGGGACTGCACAGCGTAATTATGCAGGTGCCCCTGGCGGTTCATATCTGCAAGGACACGTGGTTTGCATGCAACTTATTGGAAGTTGTTCCATGTTTCCACGCACGCCTGGATTGTCAGGTGGTCGTTCCGGCTTCTCCGGTACTCAGGCAAAAGGGATATGGCATTAAAAACAGATTTAAATGTTTGTTTCGGTGTCTTCTGCTGACAAGGACTTAGTGAAGAAATTTGACAGGTTTCGACAGAATGCATAGGACTTAGATAGATAGAATTTGAGGTAGACGCACAGAAGGGGTGAGGGTCCGATCACATTCACTTAGGTTAGAAAATTTCAAGTATGAAGACATAGCTATAAGTGAATGCTATAGAGGACAGAACACGCATATATATATATATATATATATATATATATATATATATATATATATATATATATATATATATATATATATATATATATATATATATATATCAGTCTAAGACCAACTCAACATTGCGAAGATAAACCATGAGGTCAAATCAATGTTGAAGACAAACCAAATGCAAAGACTATGCAATCATGACACCAAATGAAACACGAAGATTTTGGTGGTGGCGTTACCCACCATATAGGAAGTATTAGACCCAGACATGGCACACAATTATCGTGGCGCTCCGAAGTCAAATTCCGCGTTAATGTATTCACACTTAGAGTGTATCTCTTCATTGATTTAAGATATATGTTACTTCGTGTGTTGCACATCTAAGTCATCAATATGCATAAGCGTTAGGATGTGTGTCCAGTTACAGTACATTTGAGGATTCTAAGATACTTAGCTCACACCGCAACTTGCAAAACCTTTTCTCATCCAAGGGCTTTGTGAACATATTTGCCAATTGCTCTTCAGTGTTGACGTGAATGATATCAATATCTTCCTTCATGACATGATCTCTGAGAAAGTGATGACGGATCTATATGTGCTTTGTCTTCGAGTGCTGAACTGGGTTGTTGGCAATCTTGATGGCGCTTTCATTGTCGCAGTAGAGTGACACATGCTTCAGGTGGATGCCATAGTCCTTGAGAGTTTGCTTCATCCATAGAAGCTGAGCGCAGCAAGATCCAGCAGCAATGTATTCAGATTCAGCAGTGGAGAGGGATACACAGTTCTGCTTCTTTGAAGATCAACAGACAAGAGATCATCCAAGAAAGTGACATGTGCCTCATGTGGACTTGCGATCAACCTTGTCACCAGCATAATCAGCATCTGAGAATCCAACTAGATCAAACTCTGAGCCCTTTGGATACCATAATCCTAGAGTTGGGGTGTAAGCCAAATATCGAAGAATTCGCTTCACAGCTAAGTGATGCGATTCCTTTGGTGCCGCTTGGAATCGGGCACACATGCAAACGCTAAGCATTATATCTGGCCTAGATGCACATATATAGAGCAAAGAACCAATCATGGAGCGGTATACCTTTTGATCAAACTCTTTACCATTGTCGTCGGGGCCTAGATGACTTTTGGTTGGCATTGGCATCGTGTACCCTTTGCAGTCTTGCATTCCAAACTTCTTCAGGCAATCTTTGAGGTATTTCTCTTGTGATATGAAGATGCCACTGCTCTGCTGACGGATTTGAAGGCCAAGGAAGAATTTCAGCTCACCTATCATGGACATCTGATGTTGCTCTTGCATCATGTGCTCAAACTCATCACTGTATCTCTTGTCAGTGCAGCCGAAGATTATGTCATCCACATAAATTTGGCACACAAACAGTTCACTATCATATGTCTTCTTGAAGAGAGTGGGATCAATGGAACTAGGTTTGAAGCCTTTGCTCTTTAGGAAGTCTTTGAGTGTGTCATACCAAGTGCGAGGGGCTTGTTTGAGGCTGTACAGTGCCTTGTTGAGCTTGTATACCATGTCAGGATGCTTTGTGTCTTCAAAACCAGGTGGTTGTGCAACATACACTTCTTCTTCAGTTTTGCCATTGAGAAAGGCACTCTTTACATCCATTTGATACAGAAGGATGTTGTGACGGTTGGCATAGGCGAGCAGTATGCGAATGGCTTCAAGCCTAGCCACCAGAGCAAAAGTTTCATCAAAGTCAATCCCTTCAACTTGAGTGTAACCTTGAGCAACGAGACGAGCCTTGTTTCTGACAACTTGACCATGCTCATCTTGTTTGTTGCAATAGATCCATTTGGTGGCAATGATATTGTGCTTGCGAGGATCAGGACATTTTACTAGTTCCCAAACATTGTTCAGCTCGACTATTGAAGCTCTTCTTGCATAGCTTGAATCCATTCAGGTTCCATGAAGGCTTCATCAACTTTCTTGGGTTCAGATATAGAGACAAATCCAAAGTGCCCACAGAAATTTGCTAGCTGTGTTGCTCTTGAACGAGTGAGTGGACCAGGTGCATTGATGCTATCAATTATCTTCTCAATTTGTACTTCATTTGCAACACGAGGATGAACTAGACGAAGATTTTGCTCTTGCTGATCATTGCGTTCATTTTCAGCATTGACTTCAGGCTGAGCAGTGTCTTTGGGTTGGTTAGGTGCAGAAATGATGATTTCTTCTTCAGCCTGTGCCTCAGAAGGTATGATTTCTCCAATACCCATAAGCTTGATAGATTCACTTGGTGAGGCTTCATCTAGCACATTTGCATGTGCTCTCTTTGCGAGCCGTTAGTCTCATCGAACCGCACATCCACACTTTCAACCACTTTATAGTGAAAGAGGTTGAAGACTCTATAGGAGTGTGAATCCTTTCGGTAGCCAAGCATAAAACCTTTATGTGCTTTCGGTGCAAATTTTGAAGTGTGATGTGGATCCTTGATTCAGCACCTAGCACCAAATACTCTGAAGTAACTAACATTTGGCTTCTTACCAGTTAGGAGCTCATAGGATGTCTTCTTTAGAAGCTTGTGAAGATAAACACGGTTGATGATGTGGCATGCAATATCAATGGCTTCAGGCCAGAACTTTCTTGGTGTCTTGTACTCATCAAGCATCGTCTGTGCCATCTCAATGAGGGTTATGTTCTTGTGCTCCACGATGCCATTCTGCTGAGGTGTGTATGGAGCTGAGAACTCATGTGTCATGCCCAATGTATCAAGATAAGTGTCGAGGCCGGTGTTCTTGAATTCTGTGCTGTTGTCACTTCTGATGTGCTTGATCTTGATGTCATAGTTCGTCATGGCACGATTGGCGAATTGTCTGAAGACATCATGCACCTCATTCTTATAGAGGATTATGTGCACCCATGTATATCTTGAGTAATCATCAACAATGACGAAGCCATAAAGGAAAGCATTAGTAGTAAGTGTAGAGTAGTGAGTAGGGCCAAATAAGTCCATGTGAAGCAGCTCGAAGGGACGAGTCGTCATGATTGTCTTCGAGGGATGCTTGGCCCTAGTCATCTTTCCAGCTTCGCAGGCACCACATAGATGATCCTTCTTGAACTTGCCGCCCTCGGTGCCTACGACATGCTTCATATTCGCGAGAGTGTACAAGTTCCTCATGCTAGCATGCCCTAGCTAGCCTCCGATGCTAGAGCCAGCATTCTGAAGCTTTTGCTAGAAGACATACGACCAACTATGGTCCTGCTGAGAAATCTACCATATATAGATCATCTTTTCGATACCCTTCAAAGACTGGAGATTTGTCAGATTCCATAAGCACAAGGCAATGATATTTTCAAAATATCACAATCATGTTCTGATCACAAAGCATTGAGATAGACATTAAGTTGAAACCAAGGTATTCAACAAGCATCACTTTATCCATGTGTTGATCCTTTGAGATTGCAACTCTACCTAGACCCAATACCTTGCTTTTACCAGTGTCAGCAAATGTGATGTGACTCTTGTCAGACGGACGTAGGGTTGAATCCATGAGAAGACTTCGATCACCAGTCATGTGGTTAGTGCATCCACTATCCATAATCCATTATGAAGCCTTTGGTGTCATACCTACAGTGCAGTTTGGGGGATAGGCTTCACCAAGGGCATTGTGAAGCATAAACATTTGACGAACAAGAGGATTATGAAAGTTCAAATCTTGGTTAGGATAAATAGGATGTTTGTCAAGGAATCTTGGGACGAAATACATAGTAAGACCATTTTGGAATTTTATCTTGTGTCCCACAAGATGTTCTAGGTCCCCAGCAGAAGCATCAGAAGCCTTTGATTTCTGGCTGGAGACCTTTTCCTGCAAAAGAGATTTAATTTTTCTTAACCACCCACATCTTCAGGGGTGGCTTAGAAGCAATGAGTCTAAGTGCAGCATCTGAGAACTTAGGCTTTTGAGCCCTAGCAAATAGCCTTGCAGGAGGTGAATAATACTCATAAGAATAAACAGAAAAGTTCTTGGTCTTATGAACATAGCAGTTTGACGAAACATGCTCATATTCATAAGTCTGAGTATGGTTTCCCTGCAAAACATTGACGTTAGGGTGACCTCTGGTGAGTCCTCTGTCTGCATGAAGCCTTTGGTCTGGGGTTTGTCTTCTTCCCAGGTGGTGTCATGATGACATTCACAGGAAGTTTCTCAAGACAACTTTTGGGCACCCAGATCTTCTTCAAAGGTGGTCCATTCCTACAGTTAGTACCAATATACCTGGCAAACACTTCACCGTTCTGATTCTTAAACAGTTTATAGTTTGCATCAAAGGATTCATCAATGATAATTGGGTTAGCACAAGTGAAGGCAGATAAAGTAGATGGATCCACTGAAGGTCCCTTTGCAGCAACCCATGTGGTTTTGGGGTACTGCTCAGGCTTCCAGTAGGAACCATCAACGTTCATTTTCCTCTCGAACCCAACACCTCTTTCCTAGGGTTTCGGCTCAGAATTTGTTTCTTGAGGACATCACATAGTGTCTGATGCCCTTTGAGACTTTTATACATTCCTGTTTCAAGCAATGTCTTCAACCTGGCATTCTCATCAGCAATAGTAGTGGTATCCTCAGCAGAGGGGTTAGTTACCACATCAGCAGTTGAAGATATTGCAACAGTAGCAGCAGTAGAACATTCAGCAACAGAGACAGCACTATCATGCTCAAGGCATTTTAGACATGGTGGTTCAAACCCTTCCTGAGCGGAAATGATCTGTTGAGCGCAGAGTGACTCGTTCTTCTTTTGAAGATCTTCATGAGTTGCTCTCAAGTTCTCAAGTTCTTGTTTCCTTTGAAGATAATCATAGGAAAGCTTTTCATGAGTGGTTGAGAGCGTTTCATGACGACTTTGAAGTTCCTCATACTTAACGTGAAGATTTTTAATGTCTTCAATTAAGGACTAATTTCTGGTCATTTCCGCGTCTAACAGGTCATCACTTTTGTCTAGCAACTTTTGAATATGTTCCATAGCAGTTTGTTGTTCAGTTGCAATTTTAGCAAGTGTTTTGTAGCTAGGTTTAGATTCACATTCAGAGTCATCTTCACTTGATGTTTGAAAGTAAGCATCGCGTGAGTTTACCTTGGCACCTCGTACCATGAAGCAGTAGGTGGGAGCAGAGTCATCCTCATCATTAGCATCAGCATTGGTGACGAGGCCATTGTCTTCAGTGTTGAAGATGGACTTGGCGACATAGACTGAAGCTAGAGCCAGGCTTGCAATGCCTGAATCCGACTCCACCTCAGACTCCACCTCCGCCTCCACAGAAGCAGACTCCTCCTCTGAATCCATCTCCTTGCCAACAAACGCACGAGCCTTGGTTGATGAGCTCTTCTTGTGAGATGAATACTTTGGCGAAGACTTTGAAGAAGACTTTGAGGATTTCTTCTTGTTGTTGTCATCAGAATCATATTCCTTGCTCTTCTTCTTCTTCTTGGTCTCATTATCCCATTGTGGACACTCAGAGATGTAGTGACCAGGGATCTTGCATTTGTTGCATGTTCTCTTTTTGTGGTCACGAATGGAAGCTTCATCATCTCTTGAGCTGGATCTTGAAGATTTTCTGTGGCCTTTCTTCTTGGTGAACTTCTGGAACTTCTTCACAAGCATAGCAAGCTCCTTTCCATTGTCTTCAGGATCCTCAGAACTGCAGTCAGATTCTTCTTCAGATGAGGAAACAACCTTTGCCTTCAAAGCATGAATTCGACCATAGTTGGGACCATAGATATCTCTCTTCTCAGATAACTGGAACTCATGTGTGTTGAGCCTCTCAAGTATGTCATACGGATCGAGAGTCTTGAAGTCAGGGCATTCTTGAATCATCAGGGCCAGGGTGTCGAATGAGCTGTCAAGTGATCTCAGGATCTTCTTGACGATTTCGTGCTTGGTGATCTTAGTGGTGCCAAGTGCGCGAAGCTCATTTGTGATATCTGTGAGGCGATCAAACGTGAGCTGGACATTCTCATTATCGTTTCTCTTGAAGCGGTTGAAGAGGTTGCGGAGAACATCAATCCTTGAGTCTCTCTGGGTTGAGACGCCTTCGTTGACCTTGGAGAGCCAGTCCCAGACTAGCTTCGCAGTTTCCAGAGCACTCACACGGCCATACTGTCCTTTGGTCAGATGACCACAGATGATGTTCTTGGCGGTCGAGTCCAGTTGAATGAACCTCTTGACATCAGCAGCAGTGACACCTTCACCGACCTTGGGAACGTCGTTCTTGACGACATACTAGAGGTCGACGTCAATGGCTTCAAGATGCATACGCATCTTATTCTTCCAGTAGGGGTAATCAGTGCCATTGAAGACAGGGCACGCAGCGGAGACCTTGATTATCCCTGCAGTCGACATAGCTAAAACTCCAGGTGGTTAAACCCAATCACACAAAACAAGGCAGCACCTTGCTCTAATACCAATTGAAAGTGCTAGTTATCGACTAGAGGGGGTGAATAGGCGATTTTTATGAAAATCTTCAAAACACGAGGGCTTTGAAGAAAAACAGTAGAAATTAAACTATTGATATGCAGCGGAGGGTGGACTACACTAGACAGGCCATAGTCAAGTAAGCAATGAAGTGAAAGCGCAAAGACTATTAGCAGCTAGGTAGTATGGATCAGGATGGAAGATAGTATGAAGCCAAACAACAAACAGTCTTCACACAGTGAAGATAGTCAAATCATGCAAGCAATCAATGACTTCATGAAGACAAACTATAAAGTAAAGATAAGTGAAGGATAGAACCAGTTGCTTGGTGGAGATACGGATTTGGTACCAGTTCCAGTTGTTGTGACAATTGTACGTCTAGCTAGGGAGGCTAAGATTTAACTCAGAAGACCGCGTCTTCACCTTATTCCCCTTGAGCTAAGGACGCCCAGTCCTCACCCAATCACTCTGGTAAGTCTTCAAGGTAGACTTCCAAACCTTCACAGACTTTGTTCACTAGCAATCCACAATGGCTCTTGGATGCTCAGAACGCGACGGCTAACCGGCTGGAGAATTCACAATCCTCAAGTGTAACAAGTCTTCAGATCACGCGGACAAAAAGACTTCAGTGATGCCTAACACTCTTTGGCTCTGGGTGTTTTGGGCTTTGTCCTCGCAAGGATCTCTCTCTCAAATGCTTTGGAGGTGGGTTGTGATGGTAGTTGGAACTACGTTGGTATTTCCCGCGAGAGGGAGGGATGATGTAGCACAGCGATGGTAGGTATTTCCCTCAGTTATGAAACCAAGGTATCGAACCAGTAGCAGAACCAAGCAACACAACGTAAGCAGCACCTGCACACAAACAACAACACCTCGCAACCCGACGTGTTTAAGGGGTTGTCAATCCCTTCTGGGGTACGACGCCTCAAGATAGGCAATTGGACATGAGGTAAATTGTAGTAGATTGATAGATAGAATGCCAAATAAAATAAATAAAGATAAAACTCAGCAAGGTGTTTTTGTATTTTTTGGTTTAATGGATCGAAATAAAAATGCAAAGGAAAGGTAGATCACAAGGCAAATATATGAGGAAGAAGACCCAGGGGCCGTAGGTTTCACTAGTGGCTTGTCTCGAGGAAAAATAGCAAACGGTGGGTAAAAAAATTACTGTTGGGAAATTGATAGAACTTCAAATAATTATGACGATATCCAGGCAATGATCATTACATAGGCATCACGTCCAAGATTAGTAGACCGACTCCTGCCTGCATCTACTACTATTACTTCGCACATCGACCGCTATCCAGCATGCATCTAGTGTATTAAGTTCATGGAAAAACGGAGTAATGCAATAAGAACGATGACATGATGTAGACAATATCCATTTATCTATATGGCGGTAGATATAGATCTCATCTTTTTATCCTTAGTAGCAACGATACATATGTGTCGGTTCCCTTTCTGTCATTGGGATCAAGCACCGTAAGATCGAACCCACTACCGGGCACCTCTTCCCATTGCAAGATAAATAGATCATGTTGGTCAAACAAAACCCAAATATCGGAGAAGAAATACGAGGCTATAAGAGATCAATGAAATTCAAATAACTTTCATGGATATAAAAAGATATGACTGATCATAAACTCAAAGTTCATCAAATCCCAACAAACACACTGCAAAAGAGTTACATCATATGGATCTCCAAGAGACCATTGTATTGAGAATTCAGCGAGAGAGAGAGAAAGCCATCTAGCTACTAACTACAGACCTGGAGGTCTACAAAGAACTACCCACGCATCATCGTAGAGGCACCAATGGAAATGGTGAACCCCTCCGTGATGGTGTCTAGATTGGATCTGGTGGTTCTGGACTCTGCGGTGGCTGGATGAATATTTCATTGATGCTTCTAGGGTTTCTGGAATATTGTGGTATTTATAGAGCAAAAAGGCGGTCCAGGGGGTACCCGAGGTGGGCACAACCCACCAGGGCGCGCCAGCGCCTCCTGGCGCGCCCTGGTGGGTTGTCCCCTCCTTGGGACTCCCCCCAGGTGCAACCAGGGCCCATTTGCTTCCTTTTGTCCCATAAAAAATCATCGTGGAGTTTCGTGGCATTTGGACTCCGTTTGATATTGATTTCCTGTGATGGAAAAAATAGCAACTGACACTTGGCACTATGTCAATAGGTTAGTACCAAAAATGATATTAAATGACTACAAAATGATTATAAAACATCCAAGATTGATAATAAAATAGCATGGAACAATAAAAGGTTCTAGATACGTTGGAGACGTATCAGTTTGCTCTCAAACGATAAAAGTCGTGCACTAACTCTCAGCAGCCACCAATTTATGGTGTAGGGGGTGGGCTATTTATAGCCAGGAGGCAACCCGACCTGATTTGTCCGAAATGAGCCTGGGTCACTAAGGAACTGACACATGTACAACGGTCAGATTTCAAACACACACGGCAGCTTGATTTGGGCTACAAGTAAAGCTGACTCATCCAGCTCTGGATAATATTTGCTCTCATTGTCTTCGCTCGAAGACATATGATTTGGTTGAGCATCACATCAGTCACTCTGACTTTGTTCACTTGGACCCCACTTAACAGTACGGTGGTTCCTATGACTCAACAAAGTACGAAACAACTATGTCTTCACACTCCATAGTCTTCATGTGAATGTCTTCTCATGTCATAAGCTTCACTGTGAATATCTTCACATATCACCATTGTCTTCAATGTCTTCACACATTTTTAGGGTCCATCTCTGGTAGGTAAACCGAATCAATAAGGGACTACTACATGTGTTATCCTGCAATTCTCACAAACACATTAGTCCCTCAATCAAGTTTGTCGTCAATACTCCAAAACCAACTAGGGGTGGCACTACATGCACTTACACAAACCTACACATATATAGTACTGCTACTCCAATCTAATTTGTTCGCCTTTAATCCATAAAATAAAATCCTAGCAAGTGTTACTGTCAAAAGAAACTCCTACAAAGATTATATATGGATGTGCAGCAAGGTGTTGCACCCCGAGGCAGCGCTCCGACTATCCGCAACCTGGCTCGAATATCATCTAGCAATGCCCGGTTCCACCTAAAGTTCAAATTAAGTGGAAAGTTGCTTCAAGTGCCCCCGACACACAATAGATGTGCATCCGCGGGATGGATACTAATCGGACTCGTGTGATCTAGGTGGTCTAGAGAGGAAGAACACCTTCTTTCATACTTTCATTGGATGGCCTCATGTCGACACAATTTATCTGGCTATCTGAAGTTTGGGATCTCCCGAACACTTGAGTTTTTTCATGCTAAATGTGTGTGAATGGATTTTTCGCGCCTAGCATGAATCGAATAGTGGTACTGAAGGAAATATGCCCTAGAGGCAATAATAAAGTTATTATTTATTTCCTTATATCATGATAAAGGTTTATTATTCATGCTAGAATTGTATTAACCGGAAACATAATGCATGTGTGAATACATAGACAAACAGAGTGTCACTAGTATGCCTCTACTAGACTAGCTCGTTAATCAAAGATGGTTATGTTTCCTAACCATGAACAAGGAGTTGTTATTTGATTAACGAGGTCACATCATTGGTTGAATGATCTGATTGACATGACCCATTATATTAGCTTAGCACCCGATCGTTTAGTATGTTGCTATTGCTTTATTCATGACTTATACATGTTCCTATGACTATGAGATTATGCAACTCCCGTTTGCCAGAGGAACACTTTGGGTACTACCAAACGTCACAACGTAACTGGGTGATTATAAAGGTGCTCTACAGGTGTCTCCAATGGTAGATGTTGGGTTGGCGTATTTCGAGATTAGGATTTGTCACTCCGATTGTCGGAGAGGTATCTCTGGGCCCTCTCGGTAATGCACATCACTTAAGCCTTGCAAGCATTGCAACTAATGAGTTAGTTGCGGGATGATGTATTACAGAACGAGTAAAGAGACTTGTCGGTAACGAGATTGAACTAAGTATTGGATACTGACGATCGAATCTCGGACAAGTAACATACCGATGACAAAGGGAACAACGTATGTTGTTATGCGGTCTGACCGATAAAGATCTTCGTAGAATATGTAGGAGCCAATATGGGCATCCAGGTCCCGCTATTGGTTATTGACGGGAGACGTGTCTCGGTCATGTCTACATTGTTCTCGAACCGTAGGGTCCGCACGCTTAACGTTACGATGACAGTTATTATGAGTTTATGCATTTTGATGTACCGAAGGTTGTTCGGAGTCCCGGATGTGATCACGGACATGACGAGGAGTCTCGAAATGGTCGAGACATAAAGATTGATATATTGGAAGCCTATGTTTGGACATCGAAAGTGTTCCAGGTGAAATCAGGATTTTACCGGAATACCGGGTGGGTTACCGGAACCCCCCGGGAGCCAAATGGGCCATAGTGGGCCTTAGTGGAAAGGAGAAAGGGGCTTCCCTAGGTGGCCGCGCGCCTCCCCCCTTCCCCTAGTCCTATTAGGACTAGGAGAGGTGGCCGGCCCCCTCTCTCTCTTTCCCCCCCTTGAGGAATCCTATTCCAACTAGGATTGGGGGGGATCCTACTCCCGGAGGGAGTAGGACTCCCTGGCGCGCCACCCCTTGGCCGGCCAGCCCCTCCCCCTTGGCTCCTTTATATACGGGAGCAGGGGAGCACCCTAGGACACACAAGTTGATCTACGGATCGTTCCTTAGCCGTGTGCGGTGCCCCCCTCCACCATATTCCACCTCGGTCATATCGTTGCAGTGCTTAGGCGAAGCCCTGCGCCGGTAACACATCAAGATCGTCACCACACCGTCGTGCTGACGGAACTCTTTCCCGACGCTTTGCTGGATCGGAGCCCGGGGATCGTCATCGAGCAGAACGTGTGCCAAGAACTCGGAGGTGCCGGAGTAACGGTGCTGTGATCGGTTGGATCGCGAGGAGAACGTACGACTACTTCCTCTACGTTGCGTCAACGCTTCCGCTTCGGTCTACGAGGGTACGTAGACAACACTCTCCCCTCTCGTTGCTATGCATCACCATGATCTTGCGTGTGCGTAGGAAATTTTTTGAAATTACTACGTTCCCCAACAGGTACGGCAGATGCGCATGTGCATAGTGAACTTACGCATGAGAAGCCCACCCCCTTCAGTTGAAGGATCGAGAAGATTCCTTGTAAGCTACTCCCTCCGTTCCAAAATACTTGTGAAAGATCGTGGATGTCACCTAGAGGGGGGTGAATAGGCGCTTTAAAATAATTACGTTTTAGGCTTGAACAAATGCGGAATAAACCTACCGGTTAACTTGCCAAGCACAAAACCAACAACAACTAGGCTCACCTATGTGCACCAACAACTTATGCTAAGCAAGATAAACTACTAGGTGAAAGCAAGATATATGACAAGAAACAATATGGCTATCACAAAGTAAAGTGCATAAGTAAAGAGCTCGGGTAAGAGATAACCGAGGCACGCAGAGACGACGATGTATCTCGAAGTTCACACCCTTGCAGATGCTAATCTTCGTTTGGAGCGGTGTGGAGGCACAATGCTCCCCAAGAAGCCACTAGGGCCACCATAATCTCCTCACGCCCTCGCACAATGCAAGATGTCGTGATTCCACTAAGGGACCCTTGAGGGCGGTCACCGAACCCGTACAAATGGCAACCCTTGGGGCGGTCACCGAACCCGTACACTTTGGCAACCCTTGGGGGCGGTCACCGGTACCCGTCAAATTGCTCGGGGCGATCTCCACAACCTAATTGGAGACCCCGACGCTTGCCCGGAGCTTTACACCACAATGATTGAGCTACGAACTACACCAACCGTCTAGGGTGCCAAGGCACTCAAGCGGAACAAGCTCTAGGGTGCCCAAACACCCAAGAGTAATAAGCTTCTCAAACTTCACTTCCACGTATCACCGTGGAGAACTGAAACCTATGCACCAAATGCAATGGCAAGGGCACACGGAGTGCCCAAGTCCTTCTCTCTCAAATCCCACCGAAGCAACTAATGCTAGGGAGCAAAATGAGAGGAAGAACAAGAAGGAGAACACCAAGAACTCAAAGATATAGATACAAGGGGTTCCCCTCACATAGAGGAGAAAGTGATTGGTGGAAATGTGGATCTAGATCTCCTCTCTCTTTTCCCTCAAAAACTAGCAAGAATCCATGGAGGGATTGAGAGTTAGCAAGCTCGAAGAAGGTCAACAATGGGGGAAGGACACGAGCTCAAAGGATAAGGTTCAATGGGGAAGAAGGCCCCCTTTTATATGTGGGAAAAAATCCAACCGTTATGCTCACAGCCCGCACAGAGCGGTACTACCGCTAGGGCGGTAGAACCCCTTCGAAAAACAACAGCGAGGAGGCAAAGGGCCAGTAGAACCGCTGGAGCGGTACTACCGCTCGCCCTCACGGTACTATCGCTTGACCTCATGGTACTACCGCTAGGGATAGCGGTACTACAGCAAATGGTAGCGGTACTACTGCTTGCGAGCAGTACTAAAAAAATACTTCCGTGCCTACCTCCGCTGAGAAAACACGAGATTTTGGTCCGGAGCGGTACTACCGCTCAGGAGCCGCGGTAGTACACCTCTGGAGCAGTACTACCGCTCAGGAGCTGCGGTAGTACCGCTCTGGAGCGGTAGTAAAAATTTACATCCGCTCTAGCCGCGGTAGTACCACTGCAGCCTTTACCAAAACAGCCAAAACTTCTGCAAACAGAGTCTGAATTCAACGAAACCAAGTTGTTGGAAAGCTAACAACATGGACTAACACAATCTTGATAGAAATATCAATAAGAAGCAAATGATAAAAGTCCCATAAGAAAATGGTGAGAACCGTTCCTCGGATAAGACCGGTAAAACCTCCAACACCGAAAACATCATAGAAGACGCATGCGAACTCCGTTTTCGATGAACTCAAGCTTGTCATCAAGATGACCATAAGCTCTAAGACTCACAAACAGAACCTAACAAGACCGAGAAACATGATGCAAGGATGCAATGGTTTGAGCTCTCTACTAACGATACGATCAAGCTACCAACTTGAGAGCCCCCCTTGATAGTGCGGCAAACGATCCTATAACCCAGTCTCCCAACTACCACCATGAGACCGGTAAAATAGAAAACCTATCAAGGGAAAACCTTTGCCTTGCACATGGTCCACTTGAGCTAGTTGATGACGATATTGACTCCCTCAAGTTGGACCAGCTTTCTTGATTGCGTTGGCTCGATGAAGACTAGATGATTGCTCCCCCATAGTCCACTATGGATGAGCCACTCTTTGGCTCATCTTCACAAGTCCATTGTCACCACAATGGACGGCAAGCTTCAAGCACTCGATCTCTTCGTGATGCATCACTTGAACTTGCACACCGCATCCTAACCCCACAAAGAACTCTCACGAAGACCATGGGTTATGAAGGAAATATGCCCTAGAGGCAATAATAAAGTTATTATTTATTTCCTTATATCATGATAAATGTTTATTATTCATGCTAGAATTGTATTAATCGGAAACATAATACATGTGTGGATATATAGACAAACAGAGTGTCACTAGTATGCCTCTACTTGACTAGCTTGTTAATCAAAGATGGTTAAGTTTCCTAACCATAGACAAAGGAGTTGTCATTTGATTAACAAGGTCACATCATTAGTTGAATGATCTGATTGACATGACCCATTCCATTAGCATAGCACCCGATCGTTTAGTATGTTGCTATTGCTTTTATCCATGACTTATACATGTTCCTTTGACTATGAGATTATGCAACTCCCGTTTACCGTAGGAGCACTTTGTGTGCTACCAAACGTCACAACGTAACTGGGTGATTATAAAGGTGCTCTACAGGTGTCTCCGAAAGTATTTGTTGGGTTGGCGTATTTCGAGATTAGGATTTGTCACTCCGAATGTCAGAGAGGTATCTCAGGGCCTTCTCGGTAATGCACATCACATAAAGCCTTGCAAGCATTGCAACCAATGAGTTGGTTGCGGGATGATGTATTACGGAACGATTAAAGAGACTTGCCGGTAACGAGATTGAACTAGGTATTAGATACCGACGATCGAATCTTGGACAAGTAACATACCGATGACAAAGGGAACAACGTATGTTGTTATGCGGTCTGACCGATAAAGATCTTCGTAGAATATGTAGGAGCCAATATGGGCATCCAGGTCCCGCTATTGGTTATTGACCGGAGACGTGTCTCGGTCATGTCTACATTGTTCTCGAACCGTAGGGTCCGCATGCTTAAGGTTTCGATGACAGTTATATAATGAGTTTATGAGTTTTGATGTACCGAAGGAGTTCGGAGTCTCGGATGAGATCGGGGACATGACGAGGAGTCTCGAAATGGTCGAGACGTAAAGATCGATATATTGGACGACTATATTCGGACATCGGAAAGGTTCTGAGTGGTTCGGGTATTTTCGGAGGTACCGGGGAGTTACGGGAATACGGGGAAGAGTATTGGGCCTTATTGGGCCTTAGTGGGGAGGAGCCAGGAGGTGGCGCGCGCCCCTCCCAAGCCCAGTCCGAATTGGACAAGGGGTTTGGGGGCGCGGCCCCCTCTCCCTTCCTTCTCCACTCCCCTCCTTTCCCCCCTTCTCCTAGTTGGACTAGGAAAGGTGGAATCCTACTCCCGGTGGGAGTAGGACTCCCCTTGGCGCGCCCCTCCTAGGCCGGCCGCCCCCTCCTCCCTTGCTCCTTTATATACGGGGGCAGGGGGCACCCCATGGACACAGAAGTTGATCTTCGTGATCGTTCCTTAGCCGTGTGCGGTGCCCCCTCCACCATATTCCACCTCGGTCATATTGTAGCGGTGCTTAGGCGAAGCCCTGCGACGGTAGAACATCAAGATCGTCACCACGCCGTCGTGCTGTCGGAACTCTTCCCCGACGCTTTGCTGGATCGGAGCCCGGGGATCGTCATCGAGCTGAGCGTGTGCCAAGAACTTGGAGGTGCCGGAGTAACGGTGCTTGGATCGGTCGGATCGTGAAGACGTACGACTACATCAACCGCATTGATATAACGCTTCCGCTTTCGGTCTATAAGGGTACGTAGACAACACTCTCCCCTCTCGTTGCTATGCATCACCATGATCTTGCGTGTGCGTAGGAAATTTTTTGAAATTACTACGTTCCCCAACAGTGGCATCCGAGCCTAGGTTTTTATGGTTTGATGTTATGCACGAGTAGAACACAAGTGAGTTGTGGACGATATAAGTCATACTGCCTACCAGCATGTCATACTTTGGTTCGGCGGTACTGTTGGATGAAGCGGCCTGGACCGACATTACGCGTACGCTTACGCGAGACTGGTTCTACCGCCGTGCTTTGCACACAGGTGGCTGGCGGGTGTCAGTTTCTCCAACTTTAGTTGAACCGAGTATGGTTACGCCCGGTCCTTGAGAAGGTTAAAACGGAGTCTATTTGACAAACTATCATTGTGGTTTTGATGCGTAGGTGAGATTGGTTCTTGCTTAAGCCCGTAGCAGCCACGTAAAACTTGCAACAAACAAAGTAGAGGACGTCTAACTTGTTTTTGCAGGGCATGTTGTGATGTGATATGGTCAAGACATGATGCTAAATTTTATTGTATGAGATGATCATGTTTTGTAACCGAGTAATCGGCAACCGGCAGGAGCCGTATGGTTGTCGCTTTATTGTATGCAATGCAATCGCCCTGTAATGCTTTACTTTATCACTAAGCGGTAGCGATAGTCGTAGTAGCATAAGATTGGCGAGACGACAACGATGCTACGATGGAGATCAAGGTGTCGCGCCGGTGACGATGGTGATCATGACGGTGCTTCGGAGATGGAGATCACAAGCACAAGATGATGATGGCCATATCATATCACTTATATTGATTGCATGTGATGTTTATCTTTTTATGCATCTTATCTTGCTTTGATTGACGCTAGCATTATAAGATGATCTCTCACTAAATTATCATAGTAATAGTGTTCTCCCTGAGTATGCACCATTGCGAAAGTTCTTCGTGCTGAGACACCACGTGATGATCGGGTGTGATAGGCTCTACGTTCAAATACAACGGGTGCAAAACAGTTGCACACGCGGAATACTCAGGTTTAACTTGACGAGCCTAGCATATAACAGATATGGCCTCGGAACACGGAGACCGAAAGGTCGAGCGTGAATCATATAGTAGATATGATCAACATAGTGATGTTCACCATTGAAACTACTCCATCTCACGTGATGATCGGACATGGTTTAGTTGATTTGGATCACGTGATCACTTAGAGGATTAGAGAGATGTCTATCTAAGTGGGAGTTCTTAAGTAATATGATTAATTGAACTTTAATTTATCATGAACTTAGTCCTCGTAGTATTAGCATATCTATGTTGTAGATCAATAGCTCGCGTTGTTGCTTCCCTGTGTTTATTTTGATATGTTCCTAGAGAAAATTGTGTTGAAATATGTTAGTAGCAATGATACGGATTGGATCCGTGATCTGAGGTTTATCCTCATTGCTGCACAGAAGAATTATGTCCTTGATGCACCGCTAGGTGACAGACCTATTGCAGGAGCAGATGCAGACGTTATGAACGTTTGGCTAGCTCAATATGATGACTATTTGATAGTTTAGTGCACCATGCTTAACGGCTTAGAATCGGGACTTCAAAGACGTTTTGAACGTCATGGACCATATGAGATGTTCCAGTAGTTAAAGTTAATATTTCAAGCAAATACCCGAGTTGAGAGATATGAAGTCTCCAACAAGTTCTATAGCTAAACGATGGAAGAGAATCGCTCAACTAGTGAGCATGTGCTCAGATTGTCTGGGTACTACAATTGCTTGAATCAAGTGGGAGTTAATCTTCCAGATAAGATAGTGATTGACAGAATTCTCTAGTCACCATCACCAAGTTAGTAGAACTTCGTCATGAACTATGATATGCAAGGGATAACGGAAACGATTCCCAAGCTCTTCATAATGCTGAAATTGACGAAGGTAGAAATCGAGAAAAACATCAAGTGTTGATGGTTGAAAAGATCACTAGTTTCAAGAAAAGGGCAAAGGGAAGAAGGGGAACTTCAAGAAGAACGGCAAGCAAGTTGCTGCTCAAGTAAAGAAGTCCAAGTCTGGTCCTAAGCCTGAGACTAAGTGCTTCTACTACAAAGGGACTGGTCACTGGAAACGGAACTACCCCAAGTGATTGGCGGATAAGAAGGATGGCAAAGTGAACATAAGTGTATTTGATATACATGTTATTGATGTGTACTTTACTAGTGTTTATAGCAACCCCTCAGTATTTGATACTAGTTCAGTTGCTAAGATTAGTAACTCGAAACGGGAGTTGTAGAATAAACAGAGACTAGTTAAGGGTAAAGTGATGATGTGTGTTGGAAGTAGTTCCAAGATTGATATGATCATCATCGCACACTCACTATACTTTCGGGATTAGTGTTGAACTTAAATAAGTGTTATTTGGTGTTTGCGTTGAACATAAATATGATTCGATCATGTTTATTGCAATACGGTTATTCATTTAAGTTAGAGAACAATTGTTGTTCTGCTTACATGAATAGAACCTTCGATGGTCATACACCCAATGAAAATAGTTCGTTGGATCTCGATCGTAGTGATACACATATTCATAATATTGAAGCCAAAAGATGCAAAGTTAATAATGATAGTGCAAATTATTTGTGGCACTGCCGTTTAGGTCATATTGGTGTAAAGCGCATGAAGAAACTCCATGCTGATGGGATTTTGGAATCACTTGATACTTGCGAACCATGCCTCTTGGGCAAGATGACTAAAACGCCGTTCTCTGGAACAATGGAGCAAGCAACAGATTTGTTGGAAATCATACATACTGATGTATGTGGTCCAATGAATATTAATGCTTGAAGCATGTATCATTATTTTCTGACCTTCACAGATGATTTAAGCAGATATGGGTATATCTACTTAATGAAACACAAGTCTGAAACATTTGAAAAGTTAAAAGAATTTCAGAGTGAAGTTGAAAATCATCGTAACAAGAAAATAAAGTTTCTACGATCTGATCGTGGAGGAGAATATTTGAGTTACGAGTTTGGTCTACATTTGAAACAATGCGGAATAGTTTCGCAACTCACGCCACCCGGAACACCACAGCGCAATGGTGTGTCCGAACGTCATAACCGCACTTTATTGGATATAGTACAATCTATGATGTTTCTTACCGATTTACCAATATTGTTTTGGGATCATGCATTAGAGACAACTGCATTCACGTTAAAATGGGCACCATCTAAAGTCCGTTGAGACGACACAATATGAACTGTGGTTTGCAAGAAACCAAAGTTGTCGTTTCTTAAAGTTTGGGATTGTGATGCTTATATGAAAAGGTTTCATCCTAATAAGCTCAAACCCAAATCGGAGAAATGTGTCTTCATAGGATACCCAAAGGAAACAGTTGGGTACACCTTCTATCACAGATCCGAAGGCAAGACATATGTTGCTAAAAATGGATCCTTTCTAGAGAAGGAGTTTCTCTCGAAAGAAGTGAGTGGGAGGAAAGTAGAACTTGATGAGGTAACTGTACCTGTTCCCTTATTGGAAAATAGTTCATCACAGGAACCGGTTTCTGTGACGTCTACACCAATTAGTGAGGAAGCTAATGATGATGATCATGTAACTTCAGATCAAGTAACTACCAAATCTCGTAGGTAAACCAGAGTGAGATCCGCACCAGAGTGGTACGGTAATCCTGTTCTGGAAATCATGTTACTAGACCATGACGAACTTGCGAACTATGAGGAAGCGATGATGAGCCCAGATTCCGCGAAATGGCTTGAGGCCATGAAATCTGAGATATGATCCATATATGAGAACAAAGTTTGGACTTTGGTTGACTTGCCCGATGATCGGCAAGCAATTAAGAATAAATGGATCTTCAAGAGGAAGATGGACGCTGATAGTAGTGTTACTATCTACAAAACTAGAATTGTCGCAAAAGGTTTTCGACAAGTTCAAAGTGTTGACTACGATGAGAGTTTCTCACTCGTATCTATGCTTAAGTCTGTCCGAATCATGTTAGCAATTGCCGCATTTTATGAAATCTGGCAAATAGATAAACAAAACTGCATTCCCTAATGGAGTTATTAAAGAAGAGTTGTATATGATACAACCAGAAGGTTTTGTCAATCCTAAAAGTGCTAACAAAAATATGCAAGCTCCAGCAATCCATCTATGGACTGGTGCAAACATCTCGGAGTTGGAATATACGCTTTGATAAGTTGATCAAAGCATATAGTTTTATACAGACTTGTGATGAAGCCTGTATTTACAAGAAAGTGAGTGGGAGCACTACAGCATTTCTGATAAGTATATGTGAATGACATATTGTTGATCGGAAATAATGTAGAATTATTCTGCAAAGCATAAAAGAGTGTCTGAAAGGAGTTTTTCAAAGAAAGACCTCGGTGAAGCTGCTTACATATTGAACATCAAGATCTATAGAGATAGATGAAGACGCTTGATAAGTTTTTTCAATGAATACATACCTTAACAAGATTTTGAAGTAGTTCAAAATGGAACAGTCAAAGAAAGAGTTCTTGCCTGTGTTACAAGGTGTGAAATTGAGTATGACTCAAAACCCGACCACGGCAGAAGATAGAAAGAGAATGAAAGTCATTCCCTATGCCTCAGCCATAGGTTCTATAAAGTATGCCATGCTGTGTACCAGATCTATTGTATACCCTACACTGAGTTAAGCAAGGGAGTACAATGGTGATCTAGGAGTAGATCACTGGACAGTGGTCAGAATTATCCTTAGTGGAATAAGGATATGTTTCTCGATTATGGACGTGACAAAAGGTTCGTCGTAAAGGGTTACGTCGATGCAAGTTTTGACACCGATCTGGATGACTCTAAGTCTCGATCTAGATACATATTGAAAGTGGGAGCAATTAGCTAGAGTAGCTCCGAGCAGAGCATTGTAGACATAGAAAAATGCAAAATACATAACGGATCTAAATGTGAAAGACCCGTTGACTAAGATTCTCTCACAAGCAAAACATGATCACACCTTAGTACTCTTTGGGTGTTAATCACATAGCGATGTGAACTAGATTACTGAATCTAGTAAACCCTTTTGGATGTTGGTCACATGGCGATGTGAACTATGGGTGTTAATCACATGGTGATGTGAACTATTGCTGTTAAATCGCATGGCGATGTGAACTAGATTATTGACTCTAGTGCAAGTGGGAGACTGAAGGAAATATGCCCTAGAGGCAATAATAAAGTTATTATTTATTTCCTTATATCATGATAAATGTTTATTATTCATGCTAGAATTGTATTAATCGGAAACATAATACATGTGTGGATATATAGACAAACAGAGTGTCACTAGTATGCCTCTACTTGACTAGCTTGTTAATCAAAGATGGTTAAGTTTCCTAACCATAGACAAAGGAGTTGTCATTTGATTAACAAGGTCACATCATTAGTTGAATGATCTGATTGACATGACCCATTCCATTAGCATAGCACCCGATCATTTAGTATGTTGCTATTGCTTTTATCCATGACTTATACATGTTCCTTTGACTATGAGATTATGCAACTCCCGTTTACCGTAGGAGCACTTTGTGTGCTACCAAACGTCACAACGTAACTGGGTGATTATAAAGGTGCTCTACAGGTGTCTCCGAAAGTATTTGTTGGGTTGGCGTATTTCGAGATTAGGATTTGTCACTCCGAATGTCGGAGAGGTATCTCAGGGCCTTCTCGGTAATGCACATCACATAAAGCCTTGCAAGCATTGCAACCAATGAGTTGGTTGCGGGATGATGTATTACGGAACGATTAAAGAGACTTGCCGGTAACGAGATTGAACTAGGTATTAGATACCGACGATCGAATCTTGGACAAGTAACATACCGATGACAAAGGGAACAACGTATGTTGTTATGCGGTCTGACCGATAAAGATCTTCGTAGAATATGTAGGAGCCAATATGGGCATCCAGGTCCCGCTATTGGTTATTGACCGGAGACATGTCTCGGTCATGTCTACATTGTTCTCGAACCGTAGGGTCCGCACGCTTAAGGTTTCGATGACAGTTATATAATGAGTTTATGAGTTTTGATGTACCGAAGGAGTTCGGAGTCTCGGATGAGATCGGGGACATGACGAGGAGTCTCGAAGTGGTCGAGACGTAAAGATCGATATATTGGACGACTATATTCGGACATCGGAAAGGTTCTGAGTGGTTCGGGTATTTTCGGAGGTACCGGGGAGTTACGGGAATACGGGGAAGAGTATTGGGCCTTATTGGGCCTTAGTGGGGAGGAGCCAGGAGGTGGCGCGCGCCCCTCCCAAGCCCAGTCCGAATTGGACAAGGGGTTTGGGGGCGCGGCCCCCTCTCCCTTCCTTCTCCACTCCCCTCCTTTCCCCCCTTCTCCTAGTTGGACTAGGAAAGGTGGAATCCTACTCCCGGTGGGAGTAGGACTCCCCTTGGCGCGCCCCTCCTAGGCCGGCCGCCCCCTCCTCCCTTGCTCCTTTATATACGGGGGCAGGGGGGAACCCATGGACACAGAAGTTGATCTTCGTGATCGTTCCTTAGCCGTGTGCGGTGCCCCCTCCACCATATTCCACCTCGGTCATATTGTAGTGGTGCTTAGGCGAAGCCCTGCGACGGTAGAACATCAAGATCGTCACCACGCCGTCGTGCTGTCGGAACTCTTCCCCGACGCTTTGCTGGATCGGAGCCCGGGGATCGTCATCGAGCTGAGCGTGTGCCAAGAACTCGGAGGTGCCGGAGTAACGGTGCTTGGATCGGTCGGATCGTGAAGACGTACGACTACATCAACCGCATTGATATAACGCTTCCGCTTTCGGTCTACAAGGGTACGTAGACAACACTCTCCCCTCTCGTTGCTATGCATCACCATGATCTTGCGTGTGCGTAGGAATTTTTTTGAAATTACTACGTTCCCCAACAGGTTAGTACACAAAGCGTAATTGACAATGCTTACCATACCATGGGATCACTTGATCCCTCTCGGTACATCTTCTACGCTTTGTGTGTTGATCAACTTGATTAACTCTTTGACTTAGTCTTGATCAACCTCTCACAAGACCAATCTTTTTGGTAATTCCTTTAATAGCACCTTCGACACAAACTCTCCTTGAAACCAACACATGTAGTCTAAGAAAAGCCTATGGACAAAACCTTCAAATATAACTCAAGACAACCATTAGTCCATAGAGATTGTCATCAATTACCAAAACCAAACATGGGGGCACCGCATGTTCTTTCAATCTCCCCTATTTTGGTAATTGATGACAATCACTTTCAAGAGAGTTTATACTAGGAATTATGCATCACCATGCAATGCAACAACCAATGATGCATGAGAATGGGATGCAAATGCTTAGGAACAAAACTCTCTGAAACTCCTCCCCCATTGGCATCGATTGCCAAAATGGGTGAAAAGCTTAGAAGGCCAATATAAAAAGTGTTCCTCCATAAATTGTGTATTTCTCAACAAGAGAGTGGAATGCAATACACATGTCCAACGGTAAATACTTGGAGGAAGACAAACTATATTGAGGCCCAAAGATTGCAAAAGAATGATATGCCACAAAGACATAACAAAGAGAGAAACAAGCAATCAAAAGATACCAATTGAAGCAAGCAATCAACGGATATCAATTGAGCCAACTAGACCAATGATCCTACATGCCATATGAATGAAATAAATTATGATATGAGCAAAGGAGTGTTCTAGAGAAACTAGAGAAGCTCCCCATGATTTTGCACAATTTAGTTTTGTAATTGGATACAACGAGCACAAAATAGGATCGCCACTCCCCCAAGATCAATAGAACCTCACGACAAGTGCAAGAGAGCAACAGAGTGTTCTAAAGACACTAGTGAAGCTCTCCATGATTTGTGCACTCCTTACAATATTTGCATTAGGACACCAAGTGCACACAATAGGATCATCACTCCTCGAAAATCAATAGAAACTCACAACAAGTGCAAGTGAGCATGTAGGAAACAAAGCCTAGCACTTGAAAACAAACAAATGGTTGAGCAACATATAAAAGAGGCAACTTAAGAGTAGGCTCAACCAAAATGATGTGTGTGAGTCATGGCAAAGCACTTGAGAAGACTAATGTACGGATGAGAATTAAGCATCAACATAGTCTTGTATAGTGGAGATACAAGGTGCATGACATGTCCTCCCCACACACACCAAGCAAAAGGGTTCACAAGCACACTAAAAATGCAAAATGAATAACCAACACTTGTTACAACCCATGCTGAAGATAGAAGATGAAAGCCTCATCAAGACGAGGGATACCAATTAAGATGGCAAAAGCCTCGTAGAGATAAGCATGAGGAAAATAATCTTCACCACACAAGAGTGCATCAAGATGCAATGATATAAGACACGCACTCAAGGCAAAAGCTTTCACGGAGCCACCAAAGAAAAAAAACAAAAAGAAAGACAAGGTGGACGTGAAAGAAAGGATATCATCTAGATATGCAACTTCTCTCAAGTGTATAAGATTCTAGGTAGACAAAATCATGATGATATATATCTACAAAGAAGGATGTACACCCGGAATAGTTACAACATGAAGGAACAAGATATCCGAAAGGAAGTCATAGATATACCAATAAGATATTTGCTTGGAAGCATAGCACATGGCTAGATATGGTCTTATTGTATATAGATGAATTCCTACCACACAACCATCAAAGACATCACAACTAGCAACATGAGATCATCGTTGAGATGCTTTGAGAAAGGAAACAAGTATCACAAGATGGAATGACTATCATGCCAAGATGCAACCTACACAAGGTTGAATGCAAGAAAAGAATGCATGAATAGATACTTGTTACCAAGATATTATTGGAAGGATGTAGAAGAAACCAATTGAAGGTAATAGATAGTAGTTCATTGAGCATCCTAGCTTGACTCCAATAAGCACGTGATGACACCACCTTCCTTGTGAGTGAGCCGAGCATCCAATGCATCTCCAATTTTTCCTAGAACAACAACACAAACAAAATGGTACCCAAACTCATTGGGACTAAAAAGCTAGAAACACCAACAATACATAGGAAAAACTCCACATAAATATGTGCATATAGATATGGAAATGAAATTCATGCACATCTCATCCAATTTGAGACTTGGTGGAGTTTCCCCTATATATTGGGTCAAAGAGAGAAAGCATGCCAAGGAAATTACATGAAGTTAATATGCATGCTCAAGACTTTCAAGAACCGATACCAAAATACAAGGAAATATCAAGTGAAAAGAATACCAAATGGAGAAATCATCACTTGGAAGATATCATTAAAAGATACAGCAAGGAATGAGATATCCATTGGAACCCACAAAATGATATCAAACTCCCAAAATAGAGGATGGTTCCAAACAAACCAAGCTCTCTACAAAGTTTCATGATGGCACAAGTACCAAAAAGAAACGGCTTGTCGTCCACCAACACACACTTAAAATGGATCACAAGTTTAGTGTTTTATAGAAAATAGGATAGCTCCCCCACGAGTTGTGCATTATAGAGAATTTGCATTTGAATACAAAATGCACAAGGTAGGATCACCACGTTCACTATATCAAGGAAAACACTAGACAAGATCAAGAAAACAACAAGATCCTCAAGTGGCACAGAAGGCAATGGGAGTTGACACAAACTTGGCAAGAGATAAGGCAAATAAAAAGCAAACGCCAACGTGAAGATGACCAATAATTTCTACCACACATAAGTGAGTACCAATTGTCAAAAGACAAGAAGTATTTGGAAATAATTCCCGGTGGTAGATAGCAAGGATATCCGGCATCATCTTCACACCAAACACAAGCAATTTGCAACTTGTAGAGCTAACATGCCACCTAGGAAAGATAATTTACAATATCAAATCTAGGTGAAAATATCTCAAATGTACACATTTTCTAGGCTAGTAATATACACATAGCATATTACTCCCCCATAATGTGATACCAATTAAAGATAAACAAGAGGCAAAATAACGATCCAACAAGAGATAATTAATGGACAATTTAGAATTCGAATTTCTCATGAGAAGACATACCACATAGCGGCTAGATAATCTTGTAATATCAATACTAGATGGTATTCCTCGTGTACACACGTTTATAGGATTGTGAGGTGTACAAAGCACATCACTCCCCCATAATGGGATATTCCATTAATCTCTCACAAGAGCCAACTAAGATACAAACAAGATGCATAAAGTCTCAACGTACGACACACATGTACATGATGTGCAAACCAACACACACATACTTGATTACTCAAGATAAGCAATTGGAGGCACAACATATACAAACACATGCAAGGAACAAAACCAAAACATGCAGAGGGGCAAGTAACTTTCAATGTAAACAATTTAAGTACAAGTTACCGGAAGGAGGCACATTGGATAGAGTATAGAAACTTGATAACCCAATTAACTTGGCTTGAGACACTAAGAATGATGAAGTCCCCTTAATTCTTCATAATGTAGCCAAGTCTCCAATGCCCTCCAACAACACCTATTGATCAAGTTTGAGCTTGTTGGTCCCCAACCAAGTTGGGTCCTAAGAGGTTAGTCACAATAGGCTTGGCAACCCAAATGGTTCTTTTCTTGACACCACTTTGAGTACCAACAAACTTGGCAAACACATTGCCAACCTTATCTTTCCCAAGAGAATAGATATCATCAATAATAATTGGGTTGGATAAGTTGCCACTAGTGCATGAAGAAGCGAGGTGACCTTTCTCACGACATAGGTAGCAACGTATACTCTTCACTTTCTTCTCACTTGATTTCTCAACTTGAGAAGCATTAGCTCGAGTTTTCTTGGGAAGAGGCATTTCTTAAACTTGTGGTTGAGCATGAGATTGAACTTGTGGCCGCTTCCCTTGTTGCTTGTCACTAATGGTCTTCTTCTTCAATGGGCAAGATCTCACATGATGCCCTTCAATTTTGCACTTGAAGCAAACAATCTTGGCCGAATTCTTGACTTGTTCTTGGCCCTTCTTCTTGTTCATCTTGGACTTCTTCTTCTTAATGGAGTTGAATCCAAGTCCACCTTTGTCATTGGGGGATTTTTGCACACTCAAGATATTGTTGAGTGTGGATTTCCCTTCTTGACTCTTTTCCAAGTCTTTCTTCAAAGAAGTGACTTGGGCCTGGAGCTCTTTGATTTCCTCTACATGGTTAGTATCAACACAAGTACTAGAGGAAGTATAAGCTTCATCATTAGAGCAACAAGGCAAGGAAAGCAATTCATCACAAGATGTACCAACATTGTGAGTAGATGAATTACAAGGACTAGCACATGGCAATATAGTATTTTGACTAGAAGTGGTGCTAGTATCCACATGAGGCTCACTAGATGTTACCTTAACAATCATGGCCTCATGAGCTATATTTAGCACACTATGGGATACTAGAAGATCATCATGAGAGCTTGAGAGCTTTTCATAACTTTCTTCCTATTTCCCATAATTGCTAGATAGCAACTCGAGTTGAGTCTGAAGCTCAACATTCTCCTTCCAAATGGATGCTTCGCAAGTAACAGAGTTAGTAGCACAAGCATCATCAATAATAGCAAGAGGAGAAGGCAACTTGGCAAGCTCTTTTGAATATGAAGCTTTAAGTTGTGCATGGGACTCGGTGAGTTTGATGAGCTCACTCTTAATGACTCTTGAGCCATTTTCGAGGTGCCCAAAGTCCTTAAGAAGTTTAGCATGCGCAACTTCAAGCTTCTCATTTTTAGTTTCAAAAACATTGGCCACCTTAAGAGCTCTATCATGAGATTCCTTCACTCTAGATAATTCTAGAGCAAAAGTCTCCTCAAGAGATTCCTTGGTGGTTTGTTCAAGTTCAAGAGCTTGAGAGAGGTCCGCAATCTCATTAGCATAATCACGCTCGTGACCTTCCATTTTTTTCAATGGTGACCTCATGCTCCTCGAGATGAGATTCCAACTCCTCAATATATTTCTTGCCCTCAATGGCAATGGACATGATTTCCATGAAGTTGGAACAAGCAATTTTATTTTTATGAAGAGCTTTAAAAATCATTTCCCCCTTAATTTTTAAGGAGGCAACATTATCATTCTCTTCATCATTATCCTCATCATCATTAGCATTAACATCATCATCAAGAGACATATAGGGGTTCAAAGTAGGAGATACCTTTGAAGCCTTAGCCATAAGGCATAAATCAATAGATGATGATGTAGGATCCCTTGAAACACCATTTGAGACCACATCTTGTTCCTTGGAGTGTTGGGTTTCCTCTACATTGTTAGCATAACAACTCAAGGAAATACATGCATTTTTATCATGGAAACAAGATATAGAAAGCATATCATTATGAGATTTATTCAAGCAATTTATACATGATATGCACGGACTATCAACACAAGCATGTGAAACATGTAAGGTGCATGAAATGTTAAAGTCCAAAGATGGAGCATTGCAACAATATAGTGATGAAGAGTCATCAATGATAAGCACACTATCATCATTGCAATGACCAACACTACTCACCATAACATTACCTTGTGGAAATCCACATGTATGTGAAGTAGAAGAAGTTGAGAAGGCAACACGACCGGAGGTGGAGGGAGAACAATCATCCCCACAAATCTTGGACACACTATATTTATCTAGAAGCTTTGTCCACAACTCATGAGCATCCCGAAACGGCATGAGTTGAAATATAACTACATTGCTCAAAGCATCGAATAGCACATTAGAAGCTTGAGCATTGAGATAAGAGTTTTTCTCATCCTATAAAGATAATCTTTGGGGATCCTTTGGAGGAGAAAACCCCATATCTACAATTCGCTCTAAATTTGGGTCCATGACCCAAGAGATTAAGCATGCGAATTACCCAAACATCAAAATTTGTGCAATCGAAACTAAGAGTGCCAGAGAATCCTAATCCCGTAGTCGACATATTTACTCTCTAGGCGGTTAAGCCTAACAAAGAGAGACGAGGCTCTGATACCAATTGAAAGATCGTGGATGTCGCCTAGAGGGGGGTGAATATGCGCTTTAAAATAATTACGGTTTAGGCTTGAACAAATGCAGAATAAACCTAGCGGTTAATTTGCCAAGCACAAAACCTACAACAACTAGGCTCACCTATGTGCACCAACAACTTATGCTAAGCAAGATAAACTACTAGGTGAAAGCAAGATATATGACAAGAAACAATATGGCTATCACAAAGTAAAGTGCATAAGTAAAGAGCTCGGGGTAAGAGATAACCGAGGCACACGAAGACGATGATGTATCCCAAAGTTCACACCCTTGCGGATGCTAATCTCCGTTTGGAGCGGTGTGGAGGCACAATGCTCCCCAAGAAGCCACTAGGGCCACCGTAATCTCCTCACGCCCTCGCACAATGCAAGATGTCGTGATTCCACTAAGGGACCCTTGAGGGCGGTCACCGAACCCGTACAAATGGCAACCCTTGGGGGCGGTCACCGAACCCGTACACTTTGGCAACCCTTGGGGGCGGTCACCGGTACCCGTCAAATTGCTCGGGGCGATCTCCACAACCTAATTGGAGACCCCGACGCTTGCCCGGAGCTTTACACCACAATGATTGAGCTACGAACTACACCAACCGTCTAGGGAGCCAAGGCACCCAAGAGGAACAAGCTCTAGGGTAACCAAACACCCAAGAGTAATAAGCTTCTCAAACTTCACTTCCACGTATCACCGTGGAGAACTGAAACCTATGCACCAAATGCAATGGCAAGGGCACACGGAGTGCCCAAGTCCTTCTCTCTCAAATCCCACCGAAGCAACTAATGCTAGGGAGGAAAATGAGAGGAAGAACAAGAAGGAGAACACCAAGAACTCAAAGATCAAGATCCAAGGGGTTCCCCTCACATAGAGGAGAAAGTGATTGGTGGAAATGTGGATCTAGATCTCCTCTCTCTTTTCCCTCAAAAACTAGCAAGAATCCATGGAGGGATTGAGAGTTAGCAAGCTCGAAGAAGGTCAACAACGGGGGAAGAACACGAGCTCAAAGGATAAGGTTCAATGGGGAAGAAGACCCCCTTTTATATGTGGGGAAAAATCCAACCGTTATGCTCACAGCCCGCACAGAGCGGTACTACCGCTAGGGCGGTAGAACCCCTTCAAAAAACAACAGCGAGGAGGCAAAAGGCCATAGAACCGCCGGAGCGGTACTACCGCTCGTCCTCACGGTACTGCCGCTCGACCTCACGGTACTATCGCTAGGGATAGCGGTACTACTGCTTGCGAGCGGTACTAAAAAAATACTTTCGTGCCTACCTCCGCTGAGCAAAACACGAGATTTTGGTCCGGAGCAGTACTACCGCTCAGGAGCCGCGGTAGTAAAGCTCTGGAGCGGTACTACCGCTCAGGAGCCGTGGTAGTACCGCTCTGGAGCGGTAGTAAAAAATTACATCCGCTCTAGCCGCAGTAGTACCGCTGCAGCCTTTACTAAAACAGCCACAACTTCTGCAAACGTACTCTGAATTCAACAAAACCAAGTTTGTTGGAAAGCTAACGACATGGCTAACACAATCTTGATAGAAATATCAATAAGAAGCAAATGAGAAAAGGCCCATAAGAAAATGGTGAGAACCCTTCCTCGGATAAGACCGGTAAAACCTCCAACACCGAAAACATCATAGAAGACGCATGCGAACTCCGTTTTCGATGAACTCAAACTTGTCATCAAGATGACCATAAGCTCTAAGACTCACAAAGAGAACCAAACAAGAACCGAGAAACATGATGCAAGGATGCAATGGTTTGAGCTCTCTACTAACGATACGATCAAGCTATCAACTTGAGAGCCCCCCTTGATAGTGCGGCAAACGATCCTATAACCCGGTCTCCCAACTACCACCATGAGACCGGTAAAATAGAAAACCTATCAAGGGAAAACCTTTGCCTTGCACATGGTCCACTTGAGCTAGCTGATGACGATATTGACTCCCTCAAGTTGGACCAGCTTTCTTGATTGCGTTGGCTCGATGAAGACTAGATGATTGCTCCCCCATAGTCCACTATGGGTGAGCCACTCTTCGGCTCATCTTCACAAGTCCATTGTCACCACAATGGACGGCAAGCTTCAAGCACTTGATCTCTTCGTGATGCATCACTTGAACTTGCACACCGCATCCTAACTCCACAAAGAACTCTCACGAAGACCATGGGTTAGTACACAAAGCGTAATTGACAAAGCTTACCATACCATGGGATCACTTGATCCCTCTCGGTACATCTTCTACGCTTTGTGTGTTGATCAACTTGATTCACTCTTTGACTTAGTCTTGATCAACCTCTCACAAGATCAAACTTTTAGGTAATTCCTTGAATAGCACCTTGGTCGACACTAACTCTCCTTGAAACCAACACATGTACTCCAAGAAAAGCCAATGGACAAAACCTTCAAATATAACTCAAGGCAACCATTAGTCCATAGAGATTATCATCAATTACCAAAACCAAACATGGGGCACCGCATGTTCTTTCAACTTGGCGTGGTTTTAGTTCAATTACTCAACTCACTCCTCCCCATTCACCGGCATCTAGATGCCGGCATTGCGAAGGGCAAGCATGTGGTCTCTTATTCGCAAGATACAGCTCCAGAAATAACACTGTATGGATGGGCGCCATAAGGTGTGACCCAAATGGTGTTCTTCGGGCAAGGCGAGCGTGAAAGTGAATGCAGACAATTCCTCTATGTGTATTGCTTTTGTGGTGTAGGTATTTCATCCAGTGACAACTTGTCATCAGGATTTTGGTGCGCCATGTAGAAAGAATATTTTCCATGATAATCAAAGAAGGAAGAAAGTATGGCCTATTTATTTTCGGTAATGTTACCCAACTGATGTTCGCTCGGAAGGGGGTGGCAAGCGTACCCTCTTTGATGGCAGTTTTAGTTCCGAGAAGAGATAAAACTATGACAATTTTTAAATGAAAATTGCCTTTTCAGGTACAATTGTCATGTCTTCTGAAGAAAATGCCATCCCTCACCAATTCACGATAAGGAGTAAAAATTAGGAATCCGGGTTATGTATTAAAGCCGATCCACTTAGGTATTAGGACCGCTTTGCTGGTTGATTCTTAGAAACTAATTTGAATAGAGGCTCTTGTGCTCGTGGTGAGCACTCAATCCCATTGATCCCCGAATTAAACATGGACAGAGATGTTACCGTTCTCAATGAGCTTCCTGAACTAATCATGGAAAGAGATGTTGCCGTGATGGGAATATGGTGAGGTAACTGTTTGCCACAGAGCATGCTAGAACCGTTGTTAGGCTAGCATCACTCTTTAGAGATTAATAAACACTATAATTTGAGTGCACAAACCCAATTATACTCAAAACCGTTGGTGATTTGTTGCACACAAAGAACAATTTCGGCATTGCAAAGGTAATTCCACCTCTATTCTAACTTCAACATGTTTATATACAACAATATCAATGCCTACAGTACCAAATAATTACCACTACATTCACCATGAAATATACTTTGATATTTTATATATAAAGTATTATATTCTGCCATAACACTTGACTTTTTGAAAATCTTACATGTGGACAAATAAGCGATTCTAATTCCTCCGAGAAACAAATATTTAACCTCCTCCTAATTCAACCAAAAGGTAAACAAAATCGCAGGCCACTAATGGCATAGATTTGGTTGTGTATGTGTTGCCTTGATGAAAGTACACAGCACAAGTATGCAATAGTAACATGCATACACTTGCAAAGTGAAATAAGCATTCACAGGAATAGATCAAACCAAGACATATTATGACAGAACACATCGACATTCAACATATCCAAATATGTCTGAACAGGAATAGGTTTCACAAAGACAAGCATCAGGCAGGATCTTGCCACTACATCGAAATGTTCATTCCTTAAAACTTAATGCATCACTAAAACAGTTCTAGATATCTTGTAAAACACATTCATTCCAAAATCTCCAGCCAAAAGCGACCCTCAGATGCACATCCATCTTAACGGTTAGCCTTGGCAACACGCTCAATCTCGTCCTTCTTCTTGATGGCGTAGCTGCAACAAGTTAAAGGCATCCATGAGCACACACTCTATCTTCAATTCAAATTGACAGACAAGGCAAATAGAGGGTTTATGGAATACCTGTTGGATGAGCCCTTGGCAGCATTGATCAGCTCATCAGCGAGGCACTCAGCAATGGTCTTGACGTTCCTGAAGGCGCTCTCCCTGGCACCAGTGGTCAGAAGGTAGATGGCCTGGTTCACCCTCCTCAGGGGGGAGATATCCACAGCCTGTCTCCTCACAACACCAGCAGACCCAATACGGGTAGCATCCTCACGTGGACCACTGCAACAGGGTAATAGCACATCAAGCAAAGTCCATACAGAAATCAAGAGGCCAGATACAACACAAATTCACAATTACAGTTAAGGCACTCAGTCAGAAACTACAGTATCCAAAGTTGAACAAAATCAACAGACATCACAGTTAAATAAGCATGTATCTAGGAAAACACTGGTAATGGACACTGTCACTCCCTAGAATTTCCTCAGCAGTGCTATCAGAATCAAGCATTTTGAGGCAAGAAATTTTAGGTACTGCCAGCGAACTAGAATTCACCATTTATCAGATTTTATAAGTCTGCTAAACCTAACACGGATCATTCATTACCCAAAAACATCTAGAACAAAACAGTAAAACTGGTAGAGCCTAATATGAAGCAGGAACTTGCCAATACCGTTTAGCGGATTACCACATGGCTATCATCCTAATCACAGTACAAGATTTCAACTAAGAGATGAACCTGTTAATATTCTACTATGTACTAGACATATCATTAAACTGGATGCTGCAGTAGTTTCAGTTGAACAAATTAAACTGACGGTGATATTCGACTACCAACACCACTCACTCAGCTGGATCTAACACTAGTCACTGCAGGCAACCTACCATCACCTAGAGACAATATCGCATAGAAGAGAAACAGATGGAGACCGGTACCTGTTGATGATGGCATCAACGATGATCTGGATGGGGTTGGCGTCGGTGAGGAGGTGGATGATCTCCATGGTGTGCTTGATGATGCGGACGGCCATGATCTTCTTTCCGTTGTTGCGCCCGTGCATCATGAGGGAGTTGGTGAGGCGCTCGATGATGGGGCACTGCGCCTTGCGGAAGCGCTTGGCCGAGTAGCGGCCGGCCGAGTGCGGCAGGAACGTGTAGTGCTTCATCGACGTCACCGCGAGGTAGTCGTTCAGCGAGATGTCGGTCACCTGCGAAAACACGGTTATCCACCGCCCAGATCTGCGCCTCCGCCGGCCGCCGCCGGAGCGGGGGCCGGCGGGAAAGGGGGGATGGTTGAGAGGGCGTTCTCACCTGAACATCCTCGAAGGTCCAGCGGTTGAAGAGCTTCACGTCGCCCCCGGGCACCGGCTCCGCGACGGCCATGGCTGAGGGGGTGGTGGGGGGAGGGGAGGTGGCGGCGGCGGGTGCAGGGGAGTTGGAAAACCTAGTGGAATCGGCGCGCGGGGCGGGGATGAGGGCGAGGGGATCCACTTTTATACAGCTGGGGAGCTAGGGTTTCTGATCTGACGGTGCCGGGGCGCTCGCGCATCGGCAAGACGGACGGTGGAGATCCGATTCGCTGAACCCGCTCCCTTTTTTCCTGCGGGGACTTCGCTGAGCCCACTGGTGTACATGTTTTTCTTTTCGGCCCAAATCAGTATCAAAAAAAAAACAGCATCCAAACCCAGCACCCTAATTTTCCACTAGCAAAGGAAAAGGAAATTCTCTAATAAATAATAAAGAAATAAAGGAAAATACAACCACCTTAATTTCACACTACATGTGTACATGAGTAGTGAGAATGACACCAAAATTGTTTCGAAAAAAAACATGACACCAAAATTCACATGAATTTTAAAAATAGCATTTTTGGGCAAACATATTAATCATATTTTAAGGGGTCATGATGCTATTTATTCACGTTGCCTCTTGTTTTCAGGGGAACTCGTAGCATCTACATAAACTTGCACATTTAAAAAAGGTTATACATCTGATATTTGTTTTATGTGAACTAGGGATTTTATTCAACGTTCAATACAGGAGTACAAAGTGATATCTGGTATAATCCCTTAGCCACATGTAGCGACCTATAGGGAGAGTTGAAGATGCTTTTGTTGTTGCATGTGCTTCAAAGTTGGCCCCCCTATTCTCACAACGAAAAACTAACAATCACAAGATCCTTTCTAGTTCAAAACCAAGTCATAGGAAGTCGCGGCACCCATGTTGATGTTTGAGATAACTTCTATGCAATCAGACGTGATCATATGTCTGAGATTAAGTCTTGAGCTAGAACTAAGGCTCTCTGCCCTTCATTGTCCCTGCAAATGGCCGCCGCTACACCCATATTGCCTTGTCGAGAGCGTCCACTATCCACATCTATTTTAGCGGCAACTCCATCTGGTGCAATCCATATATGGACCCTTTTGCCACAATGTAGCCGAAAAGTTGCTCGAAACAGGCAATAAGTTTTCGGGTCTTTCATGTATCTACTAACAAAGCACATGGTGGATAGAGGACTCTAAAATTCACTATCATGAACTACACGTCTTCTCACCCACCAAATAGCCCACATGGTGATTAACTCTTGCTAGATCTTGCTTATTCATGGATTTAAAAAGCCATAAACGTGTGTCATTTGTCTGGTTCGAAATCACATGCTCGAGCACCTCTCCATCTCCCGAGGCGCATCCAGGTGGGTTGTGCCCACCTCAAGAACCTTCCGGACTCCGTTTTTCTCCCGTTTGCTGATTTCCCAAGATAAAAAAAACCTTTATATACCCCCCGAACATGACCACTGTATTGCAGAGAAATCTTCTGTTCTTCTTTCTTGCCGTTTTCCTGGTAGATCTGTAATATGTCATCCCAAGGTTTGGAAGAGGATTGCCCAGTTTCTTATCGGCCTTTGGATAAGAATATCTTCAAAGACACCTACCCCTACATATGGTTCACTGATGAGGAAGATGAAGATGAACCAGTCCCCCCTCGTTTCAAGCAAGAAAGCAAGGAGGCATTATGCAAGAAGATAATAAAGCTTGAGATGGAGAATGAGGAGCTGAGGATAGATAATTTTACCCTCCGACGCAAGCTGGAGAAAAAGGATAAGCCTATTACATCATCACCACCGCCACCTTCTTCATCACCAAAGGAGACTTGAGTTCATGGTATGGACACTCCCCTTGGCTTGTGCCAAGCTTGGGGGAGGTGTCCCGGTATCGTATCACCACCACTATCCTTTCCTTTATCTATTTTATTTCGATCTTCAGTTATCTTTTGATTTAGTTGAATAAAAGTTTAGTTCAATCCTTCAAGTGTTTGCTTAGTGATCTATCTATGTAATCGTGTTTGAGATATATAATAAAGTTTAGTTTATGTTTTGCTTTCTTTACTTTTAAGTTTCAATAAAAAAAGGGAAATAAATGGAAAAGATCATATGCTAATATTATGGTGAGTAATGATATCACACAAGGAAAAGTGTAAGTGGTAAAATTTATTGGAGATTGACAAACATAGCATTGGTCAATGATGCAACTCATGAAAAAATTAATAAGGAAAGAGAGATTCACATGCAAATACACTATCTTGGACATCTTTTATGATTGTGAGCCCCCATCAAAATATTATATGCCAAAAATATTGACGTTGGACAAGGAAGACAACGTAATGATTTATGTTTGTTCATATTCACATAGAAGTTATATTGTCATAGATCCTTTAACATGTGGTGCTTGATCAATATCTTTGGCCAAAATTCCGCACTAAGTAGAGATACTAATTGTGCATCCAAAACCCTTAAACCCCATACCTACCTATGGATTAAGTAAGATCCTTCAAGTAAGTTATCATCGGTGCAATAAGGCAATAAAAATTGCTTCTAATGTGTTAGATCATTTAGTGTAAGAGAAAATTAAGCATTGTACGAACTTGTGATGGCAAAATAATAAAAGTGACAGACTGCATAATAAAGGTTGCTATCACAAGGGGCAATATAACGTGACGTTCTTTTGCGCTAAGAGATCGAGCATACTAACAAAAAGCGCATGGCAACCTATGCTTCCCTCTGCGAAGGGCCTACCTTTTACTTTTCTGTATTTACTTTTATGCAAGAGTCAAAGTATTCTTCCCTATTCCTTTTTATTTTCTCTTTTGCAAGCACCATGTGGTGAGGAAAGATCTAGGCACATATATCCAGTTGGATATGAATGGGCATGAGTTATTATTGTTGAGATCACCCTTGAGGTGAATACGTTGGGAGGCGTAAGCCCCTATCTTTCTATGTGTCCGGTTGAAACTTTTTGCTCATGTGTATGCGGTGGGTGTTAGCAATCATAGAATACTATATGATGGTTGAGTATGTGGACTTGCCAAAAGGCTCCGATACGTGACCCTTCCTGAAAAGATGATGAATTGTAGTTGCAAAGTTGACTGAGAACATAGTTTGTTGGTTTCCAATAGAGTTTATGCTTTATATTTCGATGTTGTGATGAATTGTTACTTGTTCATGAGAAGTTATATGATAAAAGTTGTTTGATAAAGTTTCATGTTAAAAGTTCTATAATAAAGTTTTGTTGTTGTTATAATAATATACATGATGCTTCTATGTCCGTATTGTGTTTTTATTGACACCTCTCTCTCTAAGAATGTGGACATGTTTTTTGATTTCAGTTTTCGCTTGAGGACAAGCAAGGTCTAAACTTGGGGAGTTGATACGTCCATTTTGCATCATGTTTTCTTACTGTTATTTATAATGTTGTTATGAATAATAATGCTTTATGGAGTAACTCTAATGCCTTTTCTCTCATAATATGCAAGATTTACACAAGGAGGGAGAATACCGGCAGCTGGAATTCTGGATCTGAAAAGGCTACGTCAGAGTTACCTATTCTGCACATCTCCAAATGAGTCGAAACTTCATAGAGATTTTTTATGGAATATTTAAGAATTATTGGAGCAAATAACTACCAGAGGGTGCCCACCAGGTGGGTACAACCCACCTTGGCGCGCTAGGGCCCCCAGGCGCACCAGGCCCCCTAGGCGCGCCCTGGTGGGTTATGCCCTCCTCAGCCCACCTCCGGTGCCCATCTTCTCGTATATACGTCATTTTGACCTAGAAAAAATCAGGAGGAGACTTTTGGGACGAAGAGTTGCCGTCTTGAGGCGGAACTTGGGCAGGAGCACTTTTGCCCTCCAGCGCAGTGATTCCGTCAGGGGAACTTCCCTCCTGGAGGGGGGAATCATCGTCATCATCATCACCAACAACTCTACCATCTTGGGGAGGGCAATCTCCATCAACATCTTCAACAGCACCATCTCCTCTCAAACCCTAGTTCATCTCTTGTGTTCAATCTTTGTACCGGAACCTTAGATCGGTACTTGTGGGTGACTAGTAGTGTTGATTACATCTTGTAATTAATTACTGTATGGTTTATTTCGTGGAAGATGATGACCCACAAGTATATGGGATCAATCATAGTCCTTTCAATAAGTAAGAGTGTCGAACCCAATGAGGAGCAGAAGGAAATGACAAGTGGTTTTCAGCAAGGTAATGTCTGGAAGCGCTGAAATTGTAAGTAACAGAGTAGTTTGATAGCAAGATAATTTGTAACGAGCAAGTAACGGCATTAGTAACAAATGTGCAGCAAGGTAGCCCAACCTTTTGAGGCAAAGGACAGGCCAAAACGGTCTCTTATGATAAGCAAAGCATTCTTGAGGGTACACGGGAATTTCATCTAGTCACTTTCATCATGTTGGTTCGATTAGTGTTCGCTACTTTGATAATTTGATATGTGGGTGGACCGATGCTTAGGTGATGTTCTTACTTGAACAAACCTCCTACTTATGATTAACCCCCTCGCAAGCATCCGCAACTATGAGAAAAGTATTAAGAATAAATTCTAACCATAGCATTAAACTTTTGGATCCAATCGGTCCCTTACGGAATAGCGCATAAACTAGGGTTTAAACTTCTGTCACTCTCACAACCCATCATCTAATAACTACTCCATAATGCATTCCCTTAGGCCCAAATATGGTGAAGTGTCATGTAGTCGACGTTCACATGACACCACTAAGGGAATCACAACATACATACTATCAAAATATCATACACATATCAAGTTCACATGATTACTTGCAACATGATTTCTCCCATGAACTCAAGAACAAAAGTAACTACTCACAAATGATAATCATGCTCAAGATCATAGGGGTATTAAATAGCATAATGGATCTGAACATATAATCTTCCACCAAATAAACCATATAGTAATCAACTACAAGATGTAATCAACACTACTAGTCACCCACAAGTACCAATCCGAGGTTCTGGTACAAAGATTGAACACAAGAGATGAACTAGGGTTTGAGAGGAGATGGTGTTGTTGAAGATGTTGATGGAGATTGCCCTCCCCAAGATGGGAGAGTGGTTGGTGATGATGATGACGGTGATTTTTCCCCTCCGGGAGAGAAGTTCCCCTGGCGGAATCGCTCCGCTGGTGGGCAAAAGTGCTCCTGCCCAAGTTTCGCCTCTAGACGGAGTCGCTCCGTCCCGAAAGTCCTCTCTTATTTTTTTTATGTCAAAATGACTTATATACCAGAAGATGGGCACCGAAGGTGGGCTGGGCTAAGCACAACCCACCAGGGCGCGCCCAGGTGTCTTGTGCTCACCAGGTGGCCCCCTCCGGTAGTTATTTGCTCCAGTATTTCTTATTTATTCTATAAAAAATCCTCGTGAAGTTTCAGCTCATTTGGAGTTGTGCAGAATAGGTAGCCCGATGTAGCTTTTTCGGGTCCAGATTTCCAGCTGCCGGAATTCTCCCTTTTTGTGTGAACCTTGCATATTATGAGAGAAAAGGCATTAGAATTACTCCGAAAAGCATTATTATGCATAAAAACATTATAAATAATAGTAGGTAAACATGATGCAAAATGGACGTATCAACTCCCCCAAGCTTAGACCTCGGTTGTCCTCAAGCGAAAACCGAAATCGAAAAACATGCCCACATGCTTAGAGAGAGAGGTGTCGTTTAAAACAAAATACGGACATAGAAGCATCATGTAAATTATTATAACAACAACAAATTTTAACATAAAACTTTTATCATAGACTTCTCATGAATAAGTAGCAATTCATCACAATATCTAAGTATAAAGCATAACTTCTATTGGAAACAAAAAAACTATGTTCTCAGTCAACTTTGCAACTGCAATTCATCATCTTTTCAGGAAGGGTCACATATCGAGGCCTTTAGGCAAGTCCACATACTCAACCATCATATAGTCTTTTATGATTGCTAACACTCACCGCATACACATGAGCAAAATGTTTCAACCGGACACACAGAAAGATAGGGGCTTATAGTTTCGTCTCCCAACGTATTCACCTCAAGGGTGATGTTAACAATAATAACTCATGCTACCCACATCCAACTGGATATATGTGCCTAGATCTTTCCTCACCACATGATGCTTGCCAAAAGAGAAAAATAAAAAGGAATAGAGAGAAAAACTTTGACTCTTTGCATGAAAGTAAATACATAAAAGTAAAAGATAGTCCCTTCGCAGAGGGAAGCAGAGGTTGCCATGCGCTTTTTGTTTGTATGCTCAATCCCTTAGTGCAAAAGAACGTCACGTTATATTGCCCCTTATGATAGCAATCTTTATTATGCAGTCTATCGCTTTTATTCTTTGCCATCACAAGTTCATACAACGCTCAATTTCTCTTACACTAAATGATCTAACACTTTTAGAAGCAATTTTTACTGCCTTATTGCATTGATGACAACTTACTTGAAGGATCTTACTCAATCCTTAGGTAGGTATGGTGGACTCTTGAAAATAAGATTTGGGTTTAAGGGTTTTTGGATGCACACGTAGTATCTCTACTTGGTGCGGAATTTTTGGCTAGCATAGATGGGGGGCAAGCACCACATGTTGAAGGATCTATGACAATATAACTTCTATGTGAATATGAACACACATAAATCATTACGTTGTCTTCCTTGTCCAACGTCAATAATTTTGGCATATAATATTTTGATGGGGGCTCACAATCACAAAAGATTTCCAAGATAGTGTATTTGCATGTGAATCTTCTCTTCCCTTATTAATTATTTCATGAATTGCATCATTGACCAATGCTATGTTTGTCAATCTCCAATAAAATTTTCTACTTATACTTTTCCTTATGTGATGTCATTACTTACCATAAGATTAGCATATGATCTTTTTCATTTATTTCGTTTCCTTTTATTGATCTTGAAAGTAAAGAAAACAAAACTCAAACTAAACTTTATTATATATCTCGCACATGATTCAAGGATAGATCACTAAGCAAACACTCGCAAAGAAAGGGTCGAACTAAACTTTTATTCATCTAAAGCAAAATATAACTATGGATCGAACTAAGATAAGTAAAAGCAAAAGATAGTGGAGGTGATACGATACCGGAGCACCTCCCCCAAGCTTGGTGAAAGCCAAGGGGAGTGCCCATACCCGATACTCAATTTTCTTTTGGTGATGAAGAAGGAGGTGGTGGTGATGAGGTGGTAGCAATCTTGTCCTCGGGTTTCCATGGCAGAGGCTCACCATTATAAGGGTAGGAGTGAGTCTCACGGGTCTTGCAACTGGCAGCCAAACTCATACTTTAAACCTCGCCTCATATTCGAAGACTTGGTTTTGGAGATCGTAGATGTGGCTTTCAAGGAAGTTGATTTGCTCATTGAAGGTGAAGATGATGTCCTTCATGGACTTGCCATCCACCTTGAGATCACGGGTGTAGTCCGCGATCATGAGGTGATTGGCATTGAGTCCACATTCCACCATCCCCTTACATCGGAAGACATCCTGCTCCATAGCTTCAAGCCTGGCCTCCACGGTTCCCATCCCTTTGGGACCTTGCACGTCGCGGATGTGAAGCACCCCCTCATGCATTTGGATGACCTGTGGGTGCTGCATCACCTCCCGCAAATATGGGTTGATGACATTCTCAAAGAACTTGTCCTTGGAGGAGCATGAAGCGGCCATGGTGGATTAGATCTGTCAGAAAACAGTAAGGAAAAAAGATAAGATTTCTCCACGATACGGAGGTCAATAGGTTCGGGGGTATATAAACATTTTTTTATCTTGGGAAACAAGCAAACAGAAGAAAAATGGAGTCCGGAAGGTACCCGAGGTGGGCACAACCCACCTGGGCGCGCCTGGCAGGCGCGCCCTGGTGTCTTGTGCCCACCGGGGGTGTCTTCCTGGTTGTTTCTTATTTTCCTAAAAAAAAAATATTCCAAAATGGACAGAAAATATTTTTGCAGATTTTTCGGAGTCCGTTTACTTACCGTATCACGTACCTCCTTTTTTTCATGATTCTGGAGTGTTTCGGAAGGTTTCTTTTATGTGTTCTTCCGGTGTCATAGTTTGGATAATATTGCTTTCAACGTTAATTGGAGTACCTGAGATATAATGTTTTATTCGTTGCCCATTAACAACCTTCGGCTTAGTACCTTCGCCATTATTTATTTTGATAGCTGCAGATCGATAAACCTCCTCGATAACATAGGGTCCTTCCCATTTGGAGAGGAGTTTTCCTGCAAAGAATCTGAAATAGGAGTTTTACAAAATAACATATTCTCCAACTTTGAACTCACGCTTTTGGATTCTTTTATCATGCCATCTTTTAACCTTTCCTTTAAATAACTTGGCATTTTCATAAGCTTGGGTTCTCCATTCGTCTAAAGAGCTAATATCAAATAACCTCTTTTCACCAGCAAGTTTGAAATCATAGTTGAGTTCTTTAATTGCCTAATAAGCTTTATGTTCTAACTCAAGAGGCAAATGACAAGCTTTTCCATAAACCATTTTATAGGGAGACACACCCATAGGATTTTTATATGTTGTTCTATAAGCCCAAAGTGCATCATCTAATTTCTTAGGCCAATTCTTCCGGGATCTATTGACAGTCTTTTGTAAAATTAATTTTATTTCTCTATTACTAAGTTCAACTTGACCGCTAGACTGAGGATGATAGGGTGATGCAATTCTATGGTTAACATCATACTTGGCAAGCATTTTACGGAAAGCACCATGAATAAAATGTGAACCACCATCAGTAATTAAATATCTAGGGACTCCAAACCTTGGGAAAATAACTTATTTGAGCATTTTAATAGAGGTGTTGCCCACTTAGTAACATAATCAAGAACAACCAAAATATGAGTATACCCATTAGAGGAAGGAAAGGGTCCCATGTAATCAAATCCCCAAACATCAAATGGTTCAACAGCAAGTGAATAATTCATAGGCATTTCTTGACGCTTACTGATATTGCCTATTCTTTGACATTCATCACAAGATAAGACGAACTTACGAGCACCCTTGAAGAGAGTAGGCCAATAAAACTCAGATTGCAATACCTTATGAGCAGTTCTGTCGCCCGCATGATGCCCTCCATAAGCTTCGGAGTGACATTTCCGTAGGATTTGTCCCTGTTCATGCCCAGGTACACAACCTCTAATAATACCATCTACTCCTTCTTTATAAAGATGTGGGTCATCCCAAAATTAATGTCTTAAATCATAGAAGAATTTTTTCTTTTGTTGGTATGTGAAACTAGATGGTAAATATTTAGCAACAATGTAATTAGCATAGTCAGCATACCGAGGAGTGTTATGAGAAACATTTATTGCAGCTAACTACTCATCAGAAAAACTGTCATCAATAGGAAGTGGGTTTTTCATTATAATAGTGGGAATTTTCATTATAGAACTTACCTTGTATATTCCAATGATGGGCTTCCTCAAAGTGCCCTAGGTCTTCGTGAGCAAGCGATTTGGATGCACAACCACTTAGTTTTCCTTTTGAGCTTTCATAAACTTATAGCTCTAGTGCATCCGTTGCACGGCAATCCCTACTCACTCACATTGATATCTATTAATGGGCATCTTGAAAGCACAAGTGTTCCCTGGGTGATTTTGATAATTAAGGACAACATATTTCTTGTTGGACCAATACTTTCATCTAGTATATTTCAGATAAGTTCAACATTGGAGTGGCGTGGACAAGAGGATGTGGAACCCCTTCAAGTTGATAGGGACAGAAGATTGGCAAAAGCTCAAAAGCTCAAGACTCTACATTTTCATTTTAGTGATCCAAGATCACATTGAGTCCATAGGAAAGCCAATACTATTTCAAAAGGGATGAGGTGTTGCTTAATGGCTTGCTTGCTCAAAGTGCTTAGTGATATGCTCCAAAGCCCTCAACCACTTTCTCATTTCCACATATGTCCCAAACCTAAAGTCAAACTCGGCCCCACCGATTTGATCCATCCGGCGCCACTGAGGGAGTCCTGGATTAGGGGGTGTCCGGGAGGCCGGACTATACCTTCAGCTGGACTCCTGGACAATGAAGATACAAGATTGAAGACTTCGTCCCGTGTCCGGATGGGACTTTCCTTGGCGTGGAGGGCAAGCTTGGCGATGCGGATATTCAGATCTCCTACCATTGTAACCGACTTTGTGTAACCCTAACCCTCTCCGGTGTCTATATAAACCGGAGGGTTTTAGTCCGTAGGACAACTCCAACATGCAACAATCATACCATAGGCTAGCTTCTATGGTTTAGCCTCCTTGATCTCGTGGTAGATCTACTCTTGTACTACCCATATCATCAATATTAATCAAGCAGGACGTAGGGTTTTACCTCCATCAAGAGGGCCCGAACCTGGGTAAAACTTCGTGTCCCTTGTCTCCTGTTACCATCCGCCTAGACGCACAGTTCGGGACCCCCTACCCGAGATCCGCCGGTTTTGACACCGACATTGGTGCTTTCATTGAGAGTTCCTCTGTGTCGTCGCTATTAGGCCCGATGGCTCCTTTGATCATCAACAACGATGCAGTCCAGGGTGAGACTTTTCTCCCCGGACAGATCTTCGTCTTCGGCGGCTTCGCACTGCAGGCCAATTCGCTTGGCCACCTGGAGCAGATCGAAAGCTACGCCCCCGGCCATCAGGTCAGGTTTGGAAGCTTAAACTACACGGCTGACATCCGCGGGGACTTGATCTTTGACGGATTCGAGCCACAGCCGAGCGTGCCGCACTGTCTCGATGGGCATGATCTAGCTCTGCCGTTGAACAGTGCCATGGAGGCCGCACACGCACCGGTCTCGACCCTTAATTCGGAGCCTACTGCGTCGATCGAGGATGAGTGGTTTGATGCCACCTCGAGGGCTGCGATCTCAAAGGCGATCGAGCCGAACACCAGCCCCGCACTCCGCAAGGCTCGTGACTCCGAGGGGCCGGACTCCTCTCCGGACTCCGAGCCCCCCGCGCCGCTGCCGATCGAATCCGATTGGGCGCCGATCATGGAGTTCACCGCCACGGACATCTTTCAGCACTCGCCCTTCGGCGACATCCTGAAGTCTCTAAAGTCTCTCTCTTTATCAGGAGAGCCCTGGCCGGACTACGGTCAGCAAGGTTGGGATACGGACGATGAAGAAATCCAAAGCCCACCCACCAACCACTTCGTAGCCACTGTCGACGACTTAACCGACATGCTCGACTTCGACTCCGAAGACATCGACGGTATGGACGACGATGCAGGAGACCAGCAAGAACCAGCACCCATAGGGCACTGGAAGGCCACCCCGTCATATGACATATACATGGTGGACACTCCAAAAGATGGAGATGGTGATGGAACAGCGGGGGATGACACCTCCAAGAAACAGCCCAAGCGCCGGCGTCAGCGGCGCCGCTTTAAATCCCGCCAAAGCAAAAACGATGATTCCGGCACGGGAGATAATAATACTCCGGATAGCGCCAAAGAACACCCCCTCCAGCAAGATTCAGTGCAGGAGGATGAAGAAGCCAGCCCTCACGAGAGAGCGGCAGAAAGAGAGGTTGAGGATGATAATTATATGCCTCCCTCCGAAGACGAGGCAAGCCTCGACGACGACGAATTCGTCGTGCCAGAGGATCCCGCCGAACAAGAGCATTTTAAACGCAGGCTTATAGCCACGGCAAGCAGCCTCAAGAAAAAGCAGCAACAGCTTAGAGCTGATCAAGACCTGCTAGCCGTCAGATGGACTGAAGTCCTTGCTGCCGAAGAGTACGAACTCGAACGCCCCTCCAAGAGCTAGCCAAAGGCGCAGGTTGCTACCCCGATTAGAGGAGGAAGCACCTAAACCTACATCACCAGCGCATGACATGGCCGACCGGCCACCTCATGGCCGTGACAGAGAGGCCTCTCGGCCCTCCACACAAGCCGTACCCCGATGCCGCTCAAAACATACTAAGGCACGGGAAAATGCGCCGGACCTGCGAGAGATACTGGAGGACAAGGGCAAGGCAAACAAGATCGATCTACGGATCGCGTGGGCGCCCTACGGCACGTGACGAGGATCGTCACTCCGGACATAATAAATCCGGCCAGGCCGAACACAACAGACAAAGCTCCTTTGAGCTGCGTCGTGATATAGCCCAGTACAGAGGCGCCGCACACCCACTATGCTTCACAGATGAAGTAATGGACCATAAAATCCTTGATGGTTTCAAACCCGTAAACATCGAATCATACGATGGAACAACAGATCCCGCGGTATGGATCGAGGATTATCTCCTTCATATCCACATGGCCCGCGGCGATGATCTACACGCCATTAAATACCTCCCGCTCAAACTTAAAGGACCGGCCCGACATTGGCTTAACAGCTTGCCAGCATATTCAATCGGTTCTTGGGAGGACCTGGAAGCCGCATTCCTCGACAATTTCCAAGGTACCTATGTGCGACCACCGGACGCCGATGACCTAAGCCACATAATTCAGCAGCCAGAGGAATCGGCCAGGCAATTCTGGACACGGTTCCTAACAAAGAAAAACCAAATAGTCGACTGTCCGAACGCAGAGGCCCTAGCGGCCTTCAAGCATAATATCCGCGACAAGTGGCTTGCTCGGCACCTTGGACAGGAAAAGCCGAAATCTATGGCAGCCCTCACGACACTCATGACCCGCTTTTGCGCGGGAGATGACAGCTGGCTAGCTCGCAGCAACAACTTAACCAAGAACCTTGGTAATTCGGATACCAAGGACAAAAGTGGCAGGTCACGTCAGAACAAGCAAAAGCGCCTCGTTAACAGCGACATCAATGAGGATACGGCAGTCAATGCCGGATTCAGAGGCTACAAATCCGGTCAGCGGAAAAAACCATTCAAAAGGAATACTCAGGGCCCATCCAGTTTGGACCGAATACTCGACCGCTTGTGCCAGATACATGGCACCCCCGAAAAGCCAGCCAATCACACCAACAGGGATTGTTGGGTGTTCAAGCAGGCAGGCAAGTTAAATGCCGAAAACAGAGACAAGGGGCTGCGTAACGACGACGAGGAGGATCCCAGACCGCCGAACAACAGTGGACAGAAGGGTTTTCCCCCACAAGTGCGGACGGTGAACATGATATACGCAACCCACATCCCCAAGAGGGAACGGAAGCGTGCGTTACGGGACGTATACGCGATGGAGCCAGTCGCCCCAAAGTTCAAAGCATGGTCCTCCTGCCCGATCACTTTTGATCGAAGGGACAACCCCACTAGCATCCGTCATGGCGGGTTCGCCGCATTGGTTCTAGACCCAATTATTGACGGATTTCATCTCACAAGAGTCCTTATGGACGGCGGCAGCAGCCTGAACCTGCTTTACCAGGATACAGTGCGGAAAATGGGCATAGATCCCTCGAGGATTAAGCCCACCAAAACGACCTTTAAAGGCGTCATACCAGGTGTAGAGGCCAACTATACAGGCTCGGTCACACTTGAAGTGGTCTTCGGATCTCCGGATAATTTCCGAAGCGAGGAGTTAATCTTTGACATAGTCCCGTTCCGCAGTGGCTATCACGCACTGCTCGGGCGAACCGCTTTCGCAAAGTTCAATGCGGTACCGCACTACGCATACCTCAAGCTCAATATGCCAGGCCCTCGAGGAGTGATCACGGTCAATGGAAACACCGAACGCTCCCTCCGAACGGAGGAGCACACGGCGGCCCTTGCAGCGAAAGTTCAAAGCAGCCTCTTTAGGAAATTCTCCAGTCCGGCCGCTAAAAAGCCGGACACTGTCAAGCGCGCCCGGAGTAACCTACAACAAGACCGCCTGGCACGTTGTGAGCAGGTGTAGCAATGCGGCCCCAACCCCAGACCTCGCGAGATAGCGAAACCAGTGCTTCGCGCACATAATTACGCCCTTGAAATTCCATGGGCACAGGGGGAGGGGCACTACCACGGCGTGCCCAAAACACAGCTTAAACCGTACTAGGGGCTGCCGAAGTTTTTATTTATTTTTCTCTTACTTTCAGGACTCCATACTTCGGACGACCTGTTCGGCAATTCAACTGCCGCACAAACGATGCAAGATCCAGGAAAGCAGACAAGCCATGCCGCATTATGGAACTCCCAGGTGGTCTCTATTACGAGCAGTATACCTGTTTTGCATAAAATTCCGTGGCCTGCCCTTGGACAGGACATGTTAAATAGTCCAACTTTTTGCTTATCGCACCATTTGTATCGTTCTGCTTTGAGCCTTTCTATAAACAATGCATAGCTTTTGTCTATTTTTTGCATTACCCTCTTTTTATATATATGTTTATTAATGACATGTTGCACCCGTACACTGTGGTACGGCAAATACGCCAGGGGCTTCGGTACCCCTCAATATGGTGTGAGAAGTTCGAACACTTTCACAAGTGCGGCACCCCGAACTTATAACACTATATGCATCGGCTCCGAATCATGATTTGGGTCAATAGTTGGGTTTGCCCGGCACCTATGTTTTGGTGCCTTACGTTCCGCTATATCGGCTAAGGTAGCACTAGGAGAACTACTGCGATTGTGCCCCACTTGAGCTGGGCTGAGCACTTCAGTAGAGAAAGCTAAAACTGACTGTCATGATGAGGCGAAAGACCGGTCGCTGTTCGAGAGGTTTTTCGAGTCCTTAAAGACTTATGCCGCTTCAAGAGAGGAACCGGCTTTGTCCGGCCAAGGCGTGGATAGCGCCCCGAACTCGGTCTTCCGAATACTAGGGGCTTCGCCGAAATTTAAAATTGTAGATTTCTATGGCTAAGTGAGAGTGTTCAAGCATTATAGTCCGATTGCCTTGTTCGTTGTGCTGAGCGCCTCCCTCGAAGGACCCAATCATGGGAAAAAGAGCGCTCAGGTTTATCCCGAACACCCCAGCACTAGTGGCATGGGGGCAGAAGCCGACGACTGGCCATCTCTCAATTTTTGATAAACGGCTGCATAGAAAGTAATATTTTAAATTCAAAAAGCATTGCTTAGCGCATATGAACAAGTTTTCAGCGCACAGGACAATACGAGTGAGTTCGTTCAAAAATTACATCCTTGGTACATTCATCCGCCATCAGGCGGGCACCCTTCAGAACATCCTTATAATAGTTCTCGGGCTTGCGATGCTCCTTCCACGGCGGCGGCCCGTCCCTCACAAGCTTTTCACCGTCCAGCTTACCCCAGTGCACCTTTGCACGGGCAAGGGCCCTACGGGCACCTTCGATGCAGACGGAGCGCTTGATGACCTTGAGCCTTGGACACGCCTCCACCAGCCGCCGCACCAGTCCGAAGTAGCTCCCAGGCAGGGCCTCTCCAGGCCACAGCCGAACTATGAAGCCCTTCATGGCCTGTTCGGCCGCCTTGTGGAGCTCGACCAGCTGCTTCAGCTGGTCGCTCAAGGGCAGAGGCTATCCGGCCTCAGCATACTGAGACCAGAACACCTTCTCCATCGAGCTGCCTACCTCGGCTCGGTAGAATGCGGCGGCATCGGATATGCTACGGGGAAGATCTGCGAATGCTCCTGGAGAGCTCCGGATTCGGGTAAGTAACAAGTAGTTTACTTTTATATGTCTGCTTTGCATAAAGAATGCCTTACCCGCCGCTATCTTTTTCACCGCATCCAACTCCTGGAGGGCCTTCTGGGGTTCGGCCTTGGCAGACTTGGCGGTTTCAAGGGCCGCCGCGAGCTTGGACGCTCGCGTCTTCGAGTCAAGCTCCAAACCCTCATGTTTTTTCATGAGAGCCTGAAGCTCTTGCTGCACCTCGCCAACCTGCGCCTCAAATTTCTCTCACTCGGTGCGCTCCGCGGCCGCTCTCTTTTCGGCCTTGGATAGCGCCTGCTTGAGGGTCGCCACCTCAGTTGTGGCCCCTACAATAAGCAGCATAATCCTGTCATTTTTCGCAATTGCATTTTTTTATATTTTTCTATAAGGTATCTCTTACCTTCCTTCTCCTCAAGCTGCCGCTTGGCAAGGCCGAGCTCTTGCTCGGACCGCTCGAGGCCCTGCTTTAGGGCACCCACCTCCGCAGTCAGTGCGGCGGTTGCAAGCAGTGAAGCCTGCATACGCATATCGACTCATTTTTTGTTAGACTCCTACGAAATTTATTAGATCCTCTATTCGGCTTTTCTTTCCGAACGCCAAACAGAGCATCAGGGGCTACTGTCTATGCGGTAATATTTTTACATATTTTTACTCACCTCGAAGCCTGTTAGAAGGCTAGCACAAGCTTCAGTCAGTCCGCTCTTGGCGGACTGAACCTTCTGGATCACCGTACTCATGATAGTACGGTGCTCCTCGTCGATGGAGGCGCCCTTAAGCACCTCCAGCAGATTGTCCGGCGCCTCCAGTTGGACGGAGGCCGCCGGCTCGGTAGGCTTGCTCCTCTTAGAAGGAGGTCGCCTGCCGCAGTCCGGAACCGTTGAGGATTCCAGCGCGGTGTCCGGCGCAAAGCTGGACTTGGAGCCCTGGGGGGTCTTGTCCCCTTTACTCCCGGAGTCCGGGAGGTCGCCTCACGGCTCTTCCAGGACCACCTCCTCTTGACCCGCGACTTGTTGCGACGCCACTTCGGCGTCGTTCGTGGCATGGGGGGAGGCAACGGGCGGAACTGAATTCACGTCCGATGAATCCAGGGAGCCGCTCGACGACTCGTCGAGCCCGTCCTTGGGCGGGCTGCATAATTACATTCGGCATAAGGGAAAGCTGTGCAACAAAGGAATATCATGAGTTACTCTGGTATCCGAATACTTACGATCCCGCCGGGCGCCTGGCCCTTTGGGGCCACTCCTCTTCCCCCTCGTTGGCGTCGGATGAGCAGTCCGGGGGAAGGGTCTTCCCCTTCTTGGACCCTTCGGCCTCCCCGGTTGGGGCGGCCTTCCTCTTCTTTCCTCCCCCCGCTAGAGGGGGAGAGGTTTCTTCTTCCTCCTCCTCGTCTTCACGGGAGGAGGGTGTCTCGGATTCGTCGGACGACGAGTCCGACACCACCATATGCCGGGAACTCTTTCGAGTCCCCGTGGCCTTCTTCTTGGCCTTCTTCTCCGGCACCACATAAGGTGCCGGAGCCAGCAGCTTCGCTAAGCGAGCAGGGGCTAGGTCTTCGGGCAAGGGAGCCGGACAGTTAATCGGTCCGGACTTCACCTGCCAAGCCTGTCAAAGGTGAGGGAGTTTAGGTCCCGCATAGAGTCAAACTATGAAAAAAACTTAACATCCTGTAAAAGGTGAAAATAGCTTACCTCGCTAGCGTGACGCTGCGAGCTGAATCCGCGGTCTTCGGAGGCGGATGCGGGAGCTTCGGCGCCTTTGGTTAGCACCTTCCAAACGTCTTCATACGTCGTGTCAAAAAGCCTGCTAAGGGTTGGATGCTGCGCCGGGTTGAACTCCCACAAATTAAAGTCTCGTTGTTGACACGGGAGAATCCGGCGGACGAGCATAACCTGGACTACATTGACAAGCTTGAGCTGCTTGTTCACCAGGGACTGGATGCATGTCTGCAGTCCGGTCACCTCTCCTTCGTCGCCCCATGACAGGCTCGTCTCCTTCCAGGACGAGAGCCGCATAGGGGGTCCGGATCGGAACTCAGGGGCTGCGATCCACTTCGGATCGCGCGGCTCGGTGATGTAAAACCATCCTGACTGCCACCCCTTCAGGGTCTCCACAAAGGAGCCCTCGAGCCATAGGACGTTGGCTATTTTGCCTGCCATGGCGCCTCCGCATTCCGCCTGGTTGCCACGCACAACCTTCGGCTTGACGTTAAAAGTCTTGAGCCAAAGACCGTAATGGGGGCGGATGCAGAGGAAGGCCTCGCACACGACGATAAACGCCGAGATGTTGAGGATGAAGTTCGGGGCCAGATCGTGGAAATCCAGGCCGTAGTAGAACATGAGCCCCCGGACAAATGGGTGGAGAGGAAAGCCCAGTCCGCGGAGGAAATGGGGAAGGAATACTACCCTCTCATGGGGCCTTGGGGTGGGGAGGAGCTGCCCCTTTTCAGGAAGCCGGTGCGCGATGTCTTTGGACAAGTATCCGGCCTTCCTTAGCTTTTTGACATGGCCCTCCGTGACAGAGGAGACCATCCACTTGCCTCCCGCTCCGGACATGGCTGGAGAAGGTTGAGGTGGGAAGTGCGGACTTGGGCGCTGGAGCTCGAGTGCGCGGAAGACGGATAGGCAAAGGAGGAAGAAGGCGTAGGTAAAAAGGTGGATCCTTATCCCCTTATATGGGCGGATGGGGCTGCGCGTCCCCACCAGCCTGGTAAAACTCGCTTATCTCCCAAGCGCCGTGATAAATGGCGCGGTTGGGTTACCCACGTCCGTATTGATGAGAATCCCGTAAATGGGGGACACGATCTCTACTTTGACAAGTCGTGCCAAGGAAACCGCCTCGCAAAACGCGCTGAGGTGGGGAATTAATAACGATTCGAGTAAAGGACTTGGCCGTAGTGTGATGTCACGCTACGGAATACGTCAGCAGATTAGATTTGTGTAAATATTATTCTCTCTATGGCAATATGTGGAAACTTATTTTGCAGAGCCGGACACTACCCTTGGTGTTTGCAAACTTCTATGAAGAACTTGGAGGAGGAACCCGCCTTGCAATGTCGAAGATAATCTGCGCGCCGGACTCATCGTCATTGAAGCCTGGTTCAGGGGCTACTAAGGGAGTCCGGGATTAGGGGGTGTCCGGGAGGCCGGACTCCTGGACACTGAAGATACAAGATTGAAGACTTCGTCCCGTGTCCGAATGGGACTTTCCTTGGCGTGGAGGGCAAGCTTGGCGATGCGGATATTCAGATCTCCTACCATTGTAACCGACTTTGTGTAACCCTAACCCTCTCCGGTGTCTATATAAACCGGAGGGTTTTAGTCCGTAGGACAACTCCAACATGCAACAATCATACCATAGGCTAGCTTCTAGGGTTTAGCCTCCTTGATCTCGTGGTAGATCTACTCTTGTACTACCCATATCATCAATATTAATCAAGCAGGACGTAGGGTTTTACCTCCATCAAGAGGGCCCGAACCTGGGTAAAACTTCGTGTCCCTTGTCTCCTGTTACCATCCGCCTAGACGCACAGTTCGGGACCCCCTACCCGAGATCCGCCGGTTTTGACACCGACAGCCACCGAGTTCATTTGACATAGCCACTGCCAGAAACCCTAATTTTTTTTTCTGTCATACTTATGACACTTCTATGACAATAATTGTGACAAAACCCGGTATCATCATAGATGTGGTGGGCTCCTACTTCTATGACAAAAAATCATGACAGAAAATGGGCTTTTCGTCCTGGGCGGGCCGGAGACGCAGCTGCATGACATTCTTTGGGCCGTCCATGACGGAAAAAACCGTGGTAGAAGCGAGGGCGAGGAAAATATTGGGGTGTTCCCCGGTTACGGTGGGTGGTCGGGGCCGAGTGATGCGTGTTTCTCTCATACACGCACGCGCGTGGGTGCGAGGCGTTGGGCTCTAACTGAACCCGAGTGTGACGCCCTCGATTCAATCGTACACTAATCATACATGCAAATGTGTACGATCAAGATCAAGGACTCACGAGAAGATATCACAACACAACTCTAGGCACAAATTAAAATAATACAAGCTTTATATTACAAGCCAGGGGCCTCGAGGGCTCGAATACATAAGCTCGAAAACACAAGAGTCAGCGGAAGCAACAATATCTGAGTACAGACATCAGTTAGACAAGTTTGCCTTAAGAAGGCTAGCCCAAAAGCATCTACGATCGAAAAGGCAAGGCCTCCTGCCTGGGAGCCTCCTAACTACTCCTGGTTGTCATCGGTCTCCATGTAGTAGTAGGCATTGGCGGTGGCATCTGGCTCTTGGGCTCCGACATCTGGTTGCATCAACCGGAAAGAAGAAGAAGGGGGGAAAAGGGGGAGCAAAGTAACCGTGAGTACTCATCCAGAGTACTTGCAAGCAAGGATCTACACTACATATGCAACATTATTAAAGGAATGCTGTATATGTGGACTGTGCTGCAGAAATGCCAGAATAGAGAGAAGGCCTAGTCCTATCGAAGACTAGCATCTTCTGAAAACCACCATCTTGCAGCAAACAGGAGGGAGTAGAGTAGCATAAAGTAAAGTAGTAGTAGTAGTAGTAGTAGTGTTATCAACCTCAGCCAGAGATCCTTTCTCGACTCCCTGCGAGAAAGCAATCCCGGAGCCATACTATCCGGTTCCAATCATAACCCAATTCTCATCACAATCCAATTCTCATCACAAGTATCCAGTTCTAGTTGTATCAATCGGGATACAACTCCAAGTGTCCGTTACCGTAGGACAGGCTATCGATAGATGTTTTCTTCCCTGCAGGGGTGCACCAACTTACCCACCACGCTCGATTAACTCCGTCCAGACACACTTTCCTGGGTCATGCCCGTCCTCGGCCAAACAATATGCCGCAACCCGACCTAGGCTTAATAGAGAGGCCAGCACGCCGGACTAAACCTATGCCCCCAGGGGCATGGGCCATCTCCCCGGGAACTCCTGCACGTTGCGAGGGCGGCCGGTGAGCAGACCTAGCTACCTCCTTCAACAAGGCATGTGCTTATACGCAGTCCAACCCGGCGCGCGCCGCTCAGTCGCTGACGTCTATTAAGCTTTGGCTGATGTATACGACGCAGAACGCCCATACTATGCCCACGTGATGGTTAGTGCTATCAGGCCAGAGGCCCCTCGGATCAAATATCCAAATCGTAGAGGATTAGGAACTCGCGGTAATAAGCAGAGACTCACGAAAGATATGACCCCGTTGCCCTGTCTCGAGGACTTGCGGCAAGGGCTAGGAATGCTCGGCCATGCCTCGTAATTATCTCATGGGCACCCTCCAGGTCAACCCGTCTCCACATCACTCGCAATTAAGCTCACGCGGGTACCCCTCAAGGCCGACCCGTCTTTAGTAACATGGTTCAATGTAAAGCCATAGTAACCAAAGTAACAGTGTGTCCAAACATCAAGGGGAAAACCCGAGGAATCACCCCCGGTGAATTCCACTCGATGTAATCATCAAGGTGAATGTAAGAGGAATCACCCCCGAGGTTCACACTTGAGGGGTTGCACGACAGAGTCGTATCGAAAGTGGTTAAGGCGGAATCACCCTCGATGACCACGACCGAATAGCTACACTACAGGGTTAACATCAGAAGTGCTGTAGAGGTCTCACCCTCGGCACTCGATAGTAACCCAGTAGTGTCGAACAACTAAGGGGAAAGTGATGTGCGGTGCCGGGGCCTGGTCTTCGATCCCGTTGATCGGGTCTTCAATGATGAAGTAGGGGCAACAAGGACAAGGTGGGGTCACTGATGGATCACTAACCAACCTATACTAAGCAGTTTAGGATAAGCAGGTAAGGGAACAATAAGTAGGTTACAAAAGCAGGCTATGCATCAGAATAGGAGCAAATAATAACAGTAGCAAAATCTAATGCAAGCATGAGAGAATGGAATGGGCGATATCGGAATGATCATAGGGGGGCTTGCCTGGTTGCTCAGACAAGAAGGAGGGGTCGTTGCTGACGTAGTCGATCACAGGGACATCAACAGCGGTCTCGGGGTCTACTGGAGAGAAGAGCGGGAAGAAATAATAAATATACAACAAACAAAGCATCATAAAGCATAACATGGCAATACGCGGTGTTAGAGGTGAACTAACGCGGTACTACACGTTGAAGACGGAGAGGGAAAACATCCGGAGGGGTTTTCCTGGTGTTAGGCATTTTCCGGACAGATGAAAGAGAGGGGAAAGTTCCATGTTCAGATAGTTAGAGGCATCTGACAGGTATGTGGGTAGCGTATTCGGGTTCGTCTCGTTTTTCTGAGCAACTTTCATGTAGAAAACATTTTCATCGGAGTTACGGTTTATTTTCTATGAATTTTCAAAGATTAAACCATATTCTGGATTTATTTATATAAACAGAAAAGATAAAATGATGTCAGCATGACGTGCTCATGATGTCAGCAGTCAACAGAACGGCTGACCAGGTCAAAATGACCAGTGGGGCCACTGGGACCCACATGTCAGCCTCCGTTGGCTTAACAATGGATTAACTAATCTAGCAGGATCAATTATGTCGTGGTTTTGTCACGACAGATGTCCTTAGTGTGAGGACTTAGTCGCGAGGCCAACGCATCTATGTGGTAGCTTGAGAGGGGTTGAGTGGGACGAGAGACGCAAGGCGGATCAACACACAAGACAAGGATTTAGACAGCTTCGGGCCCCGGGAAACATCATCCGGAATAGCCCTACATGTTGTTTGTGGCTAGCTCTCATTATCATCACGAGGGAGACGCCGGCGACCGGCTCTTTGTGTCTAGCCCTAGAGATTGTTTCTTGCTTGTAGCTTCTCCCTCTTTGGGGAGCCCTGCCCCTCCTTATATATGTTGAAGGGGCGGTTTACATGACTAGTCCTAGTTGGATTAGGATTACTCTATTACAAGTGGAGTCCTAGTCTTGCTTCCTTTGTAAGGGAATATTCCTTGTGCTTTCCTCATAAACCGGCCCACCATTAAACATGAACCGGCCTTCTGGGCCGTGGGCCTCGTCATCCATCTGACCCGCCCGCCGGGTTACTAATGAACCGTCAAGACCGGGCGGGTAGCCCGTGAACCGCCAAGCTCCGGGCGGGTTACCAGTGAGTCGTCTAGTCCGGCCGGGTTATACTTCCGGCCGATTTACGCCATGGGGTATATCCCCGACATTAGCCCCCAGTTTAATTTGGATTTATCCATATTAAACTGATCCTGTAAAATAAACACAAGAACAAACTTGACAGGTTGTGCTCCGGGTTAAGAATTCTTGTAAACCGGCACCTGATCATCCTTAAGTCCTTGTCATTTCCTCCTTCTAGAAAATCCAGGTCAATAAGCCAGCGTCATACTCAATTTGCTGACATTAGTTTCTCATAGAAAAATATTGTGAAGAATAATCCACTTGAGTCGGCTTCCAAAGTGCTGGTTTAAGAAATATTGGTCTTGAAATATTCATCCGATATTCAGCCGGTTTGAAGATGTAAAAACTTGCCGGTTTAACATTACCAAAATGGCCGGGTTATAAAAACTGATGATGCCGGATTATGACCGTTTATAGACGCCGGGTTATGATTGTTGCCAACGCCGAATCACACAATTAATCTTCCTGACTTGCCAAAAAACTGAGAATTTGAAGATGTTCCTCCTTTATATGCATATTACCTGTAGCCCCCAAGTCTTAAGAGGAGAATATAATGATAGCTTAAGACTTGTGTCAATATAAATGTTGCAACCTTGAAGAAATCCAGATTGTTCATCTCAGTTACTAGTCACAACTGAATATTCCACATATGTAGCCCCCAAGTGCTTGAACCGGATATTGAGAGCTTCAAAGCTTTGTGGGAGACATCTTCCCCTTGAGCCGGATATTAAACCGGAATCCTTCTTTTTAAGCCGGAAATTTCTAACGGCCTTTAAATTTGCACCAATATGGTGGTTTAGAGTCCTGTATTAGACAACTTTGCAAACCGGAGTAATTGCTCTTTTAAAGAAGGCAATATGTAATATAAAATATATTGGATGGATTTCACCTGATATATCATGCCAGGGGTTATCCACCGTGGAGTTGATGATCACCATGGTGAAGCTGAAATTAATCACGACCGAGTCGGCCACGACGTTGTAAACTGGTGCGGACGAGCGAGTCAATCGCAGGCACAGTCCCGGCTAGTTGATGTAGACCAGGTCGCGATAGACGGACAACGAAAGACGGCCGCGACTTCAGAGGCGACATAAACAGATGAGTCGCCCGCGGTGCTGTAAGCCGGTGCGGACGGGAGAGTCGGCCGCGGCATTTGTAAATTAGTGCGGACCGACAATTCGGATGCGGCAGCGGCAGTCGGTGCAGGTGCGAGAGTTCGCCACGACATTTAAACCGGTGCGAGCCTCCTGTCCATGGTACTACACCACTTTTGTAGTGGACTTTGTCCTGCATAAAATACATTGAAAGACAGAGTAACTGTTTTCAAACAAATTAATATGCGCTAATAAAATATATAAAAAAGATAGCACCTGGCAACTTGTCAGACAAACGCGGGCATCAGTAGTGGGTGATATAGTCGGACGAAAAGAGTTCTCAGATATACTTTGAACTTTGTCCGATCTTTTTAAATCGCCGGACACGTTTGACAACCTCATGGAGTAGTATTCTGCACCATAGTCTTCCCGTAGTCAAAATACAGACTAGCAATTGGAGTACTAGTACTGCCTCTGATCTTTTTTCTCGGCGTTTATGCTCATCCCGCATACGAAGGAGGTGAGGGAACAGCAAAAATCAGATTGTCTTACTCCTGGATTGATACGGAAGAGGCGTCGGCCAGTTGCAACAATGCCGCTGTATCCTTGTGCCCATGTTCTCCTCCCCCACCTCTTTGCATGCACACAGGTTCTCTGTCCCGTCCCTCTCTCTGTGGATGTGCATGCGCCTGCATGCATTCTCCTTCTCTCCCTCTTTTTTTTTTGAAAAGGCCTGAGGCCTATCTGAATCCACCGGGCCAAAACTCCACCTAATATTTTTGTACTAGCCGACTTGTTTCATCATTGCACACTGGAACCTCATCCCACTGTTTCTAAAAGTATGCCTCGGTTGCAGGCAGTAATTGAAGACCAAAAAATCTGACTCATAGCCTTCTCATGTCATCTTTCTTTTTTGCTCCGTTAACACTTGGTCCGGCGGCTCACAACATGGGGCAATCCGGCGGCGGCTCAGCGTGGGCGCCGACGGGTCACGGCCCGGGCCGTTTCAATTGAGGGGCAGCTCAGAAGTGCTAGCAACGGAGGCGGAACCAAAGCGGCGACTCTGACCCGGCAGAGGCAGCAGCTCAAGGGCGGATGCGTGCACCGGTTAAAGACGAAGGCAAACCCGACCTGGTGGGCTCCTACGGGGCGGCTCTGCTCAGCCATAGGCAGCTCCCAGGCGCAACATAGGACGCGACAGTGGTAACCCGGCGAGGCAACATTTGTGGCTTGCGCGCCAGGCAGGGCACCGCGGCGGTTTACACGGGCGCATCCGTGACGGCGGTTCAGAGTAGCAGAGGTAAGGCCGGCTCAACGCGCGGGCGGGTCACGGCGGAGCGAAGCGCGCTGGTTTCCGACGGTGATGGCGACTCAAGGCGGAGGTAAGTCCGGTTTGACCGATGCAGCGACGATTTATCCGGGGCGGCCGAGGGACGCCGGCGAGGCAAGCAGCAGCAGTAGTGGTGAACCGGCGATGTGGAGACCAGATGGAGGGGCTCGGCAACTCGCCGGAAAAGACCGCACCATAGGGGTGACTCAAGGCGGCTCAGGGCCGGACCAGTGGGGGCGGTTCAACGCGGCGGCGGCGGAGCTGTCCTATCCATGTGAGGCGGAGGCGAGGTCAGGCCGGGACAAGAGGCAAAGCCGTACCCACGATCCAATCCGGGTCGTGGCCTCCCCGATTTTTCTTTGTTTTTCATATCGATGAACGGATGGCTTCAGAAGCGTGGAAACGGGCGGATCCCGCTCATTACATCCATGGCGGCAGTGGGCACGGCGAATTGGCCGCAGTTGTACGTGACTCGCCGCTGAAGAATTTTGGCAGTGGCAACTTGAAGCGGCAGGTGTACGTCCGGCGGGCGGAGGCGAGATCGCACGTGGGGAGCCACGCAGAGGCGGAGCTCGGCGGCTCAACGGCGCTGCAACCCTGTGGCGAGTCAGAGCGCTGGATTAACTAGAGGCGGCCCGGTAGTGCCTCGGTGCACCTGCAGTTTTGAAGTACGCCGACGAGGGCAGCTCGGATTCCGGTTTGGATGAACGGGAGAAAGTGAGGCCGGCATGTGCAGATCAGTGGAGGGGGTCGACTGAGACCGGGGCAGGCCGGCTCGTCACTGTGGAGGCCCTCTCGGCGACCCAGCGGGTTAACTCGGATATGGAGGCGAGTCCGCAGCTGGGAGGTGAGGCGCGGCATGGCTCATCCGCAGCAGCTCGCGCGGTTGCCGGGCGTAACCAAAACGGGGCCAGGCAGATGACAGCGATAGCGACATAGAGTCCGTGGCGGAAGCAGAGTTCTTTGGGCGACTCAGAGTGGGTGCGGCGACTTGCGGCACCAAAACGGATTCGAGGGTGAAAGCGAAGTTAACCACGGAGGCAGCGCTCGAGTCCTTGGCCGAGATGGCAAAAAACGAGGCGTGGGGTCCATGGAGTCGACCCGGCGAAGTGGAGGCAGGCCCGCTCGAGTCGTGGCGGTTTAACGTCCAACGCGAGGAGTCGACCCGGCTGTCGGCGGCGGCAGGCCATCTCCTGGAGACCCGACAAAGCGCCGGCGGTTCACGATGGAGGCAATTCATGGTAGAAGCCAGCAGCGGACGCAACCCACGACGGCGGCTTGGAACGACTTGGTCTTGTGCATGTTGATAATTCGCACCCATCGGATTCTCGTGAACCAACACTGAACCAAACGAAACCTTCAGGATCTTCTCTGATAATCTTTCCAACCAACCGGACGAACTCCGTTAATGAAAAATTTCTGATCTTGATCAAAGCTGATGTAGATTCTTCCAAAATTGACTTTTCTTCATCGAGAAATTTATGAACTTCTTGAAACCCTAATTAAGATCCCTCCAAGAACTCAACACCATCGTGCGCAGGCCCCACGGTGGGCGCCAACTGTCGTGGTTTTGTCACGGCAGATGTCCTTAGTGTCAGGACTTAGTCGCGAGGCCAACGCATCTATGTGGTAGCTTGAGAGGGGTTGAGTGGGACGAGAGACGCAGGGCGGATAAACACACAAGACAAGGATTTAGACAGCTTCGGGCCCCGGGAAACATCATCCGAAATAGCCCTACATGCTGTTTGTGGCTAGGTCTCATTATCATCACGAGGGAGACGCCGGCGACCGGCTCTTTGTGTCTAGCCCTAGAGATTGTTTCTTGCTTGTAGCTTCCCCCTTTTTGGGGAGCCCTGCCCCTCCTTATATATGTTGAAGGGGCGGTTTACATGACTAGTCCTAGTTGGATTAGGATTACTCTATTACAAGTGGAGTCCTAGTCTTGCTTCCTTTGTAAGGGAATATTCCTTGTGCTTTCCTCATAAACCGGCCCACCATTAAACATGAACCGACCTTCTGGGCCGTGGGCCTCGTCATCCATCTGACCCGCCCGCCGGGTTACTAATGAACCGTCAAGACCGGGCGGGTAGCCCGTGAACCACCAAGCTCCGGGCGGGTTACCAGTGAGTCGTCCAGTCCGGCCGGGTTATACTTCCGGCCGGTTTACGCCATGGGGTATATCCCCGACAAATTAGGGGTGTGGGCCCCGGGTGTCAGTGAGTGTTTTAGGTTAAACTAATTACTTTTATTTATAAAACATTTTAATTAGCTTAATTACATGGTGGGGCCCGCATGTCAGTGCCACTGGGCTGTCCAGTCAGCACGTTGACTGGGTCAACCCAGTCAACGGGGCCCCCATGGCCCACTGGCAGTGACCCAAGGGTGGGGCCCAGGTGTACTGCCACGTCGGCGGGCGGCGGTGGTTCACCGCCGACGACCAAAAACACGACAGAGGCGCGCGGACCGCGCCGACAACGAGCCACATGCGACGGTTTCGGGCGTGCTTGGGCTCGCCTAAACGAGCGGAGCGAGCCGCGTCTAACTGGGGTGGTGGGAGCAGCCGGGGGTGGCCGGAGGTGAGTGCCGCGTCGACGGAAGTGGCGACCGGAGCACGACACCGATGGGAAAGACGCATGGGGGCACGAGGGGAAGAGCTGGTGGGTGCTACGGCCTCCTACGAAGACATCGAGCACGACGATGTGCTCAGACGCCAGCGGCGTGAGCTGTGGCCGCGACGGCGAGGTGAGCGGCGGAGCAAGCTTTCGGCCGACAGCGAATCGATTGCTATAGCTCAAAATCGAGCGCGTGGAGTGAGGGGAAGGAGAGATATGCTCACAGGGGTCCTGCAGATGTGCTTAGCGGGCGCGGGAAGGGCTCGATGACGACGAACGGCGGCAGCGATCCGAGGTGGCCGAGGAGGAAGATGAAGTGGCCGTCGTCATTGCAGGGGCTACGAGCTCCAACTTGATGTGGCAAGCGGTGTAGGGGACGACGGCGGAGCGGACAGGCATGTTGGAAGGGCGCGTGGAGGACGGTGGCCGCGAGGGCGACGGCGGCCATGGCGGCCGTGGCATTCGGATGCGATGGGGAGGGGATATGGGGTGCGAGGGAGAGAGCGACAAGGGAGAGAGGGGGCTAGTGGGCGAGTGCGGAGGGAGCCCGAGGCGACACGGAGGGAAGGGATCCTTATCCCCTCGTCGGTGAGGCGCGAGGCGACGAGCGGGTTTGACGGCGACCACGGGCGCGGGTCGGTCGAAGAGGAGAACGGGGAAGGCGACCGGGGAGGGGGAGTGGGCTGACTGGGGTGGACTGACGGCCAGCTAGGCCGTTTGGCCCAGTTAAAAGGGTCAGATTTTTTTCCCTTTTCTTTTTCTTTTTAAAATAAAAATAGAGAGAGGAACCCGCTTTGATGTGTTCGGCCCGGCCAGATTTGTTGTATCCGGAGTGACGATCACCGTCACGTGCCGTCGGGCGCCCGCGCGATCCGTAGATCGATCTTGTTTGCCTTGCTTTGTCCTCCAGTATCTCTCGCAGGTCTGGCGCATTTTCCCGTGCCTTAGTATGCTTTAAACGGCGTCGAGGCACGACTTTAGTGGAGGGCCGAGAGGCCTCTCGGTCGCGGCCATGAGGTGGCCGGTCGGCCATGTCATGCGCTGGTGATGTAGGTGCTTCCTCCTCTAATCGGGGTAGCAACCTGCGCTTTGGGTAACTCTTGGAGGGGCGTTCGAGTTCATACTCTTCGGCCGCAAGGACTTCAGTCCATCTGTCAGCTAGCAAATCTTGATCAGCTCTAAGCTGTTGCTGCTTTTTGTTGAGGCTGCTTGCCGTGGCTATATGCCTGCGTTTAAAACGCTCTTGTTCGGCGGGATCGTCTGGCACGATGAATTCGTCATCACCAAGGCTTGCCTCATCTTCGGAGGGAGGCATATAATTGTCATCCTCAACCTCTCTGTCTGCCGCTCTCTCGTGAGGGCTGGCTTCTCCATCCTCCTGTGCTGAATCTTGCTGGAGGGGGTGTTCGTCGGCGCTATCCGGGGTATTATTATCTCCAGTGCCGGAATCACCATTTTTACTTTGGCAGGATTTAGAGCGGCGCCGCTGACGTCGGCGCTTGGGCTGTTTCTTGGAGGTGTCATCCCCCGTTGTTCCATCGCCATCTCCATCTTTTGGAGTGTCCACCATATAAATGTCGTACGACGAGGTGGCTTTCCAGTGCCCTACAGGTGCTAGTTCTTGGTGGTCTCCTGCATCGTCATCCATACCGTCGATGTCTTCGGAGTCGAAGTCGAGCATGTCGGTTAAGTCGTCGACAGTGGCTACGAAGTGAGTGGTGGGTGGGCATTGAATTTCTTCATCGTCCGTATCCCAACCTGCTGACCGTAGTCCGGCCAGGGCTCTCCTGATAAAGAGAGAGACTTTAGTGACTTCGGAATGTCGCCAAAGGGCGAGTGTTGAAAGATGTCTGCAGCGGTGAACTCCATGATCGGCGCCCAATCGGATTCGATCGGCATGGGCGCGGAGGGCTCGGAGCCCGCAGAGGAGTCCGGCCACTCGGAGTCATGGGCCTTGCAGAGTGCGGGGCTGGTGTTTGGCTCGATCGCCTCTGAGATCGCAGCCCCTGAGGCAGCATCCAACCACTTATCCACAATTGGCGCAGTAGGCTCTGAATTAATGGTCGGAACCGATGTGTGTGCGGCCCCCAGGGCACTGTCCGACGGCAGAGCTAGATCATGCCCATCGAGACAGTGCGGCGCGCTTGGCTGTGGCTTGAATCCGTCGAAGATCTAGTCCCCGCGGATGTCAGCCGTGTAGTTTAAACTTCCATATCTGACCTGATGGCCAGGGGCGTAGCTTTCGATCTGCTCAAGGTGGCCAAGCGAATTGGCCTGCAGTGCGAAGCTGCCAAAGACGAAGATCTGTCTAGGGAGAAAAGTCTCACCCTAGACTGCATCGTTGTTGATGATCGAAGGAGCCATAGGGCCTAAAAGAGACGACACAGAGGAACTCTCAATGAAAGCACCAATGTCGGTGTCAAAACCGGCGGATCTCGGGCAGGGGGTCCCGAACTGTGCGTCTAGGCGGATGGTAACAGGAGACAAGGGACACGAAGTTTTACCCAGGTTCGGGCCCTCTTGATGGAAGTAAAACCCTACGTCCTGCTTGATTAATATTGATGATATGGGTAGTACAAGAGTAGATCTACCACGAGATCAAGGAGGCTAAACCCTAGAAGCTAGCCTATGGTATGATTGTTGTATGTCGAGGTTCGTCCTACGGACTGAAACCATCCGGTTTATATAGACACCGGAGAGGGTTAGAGTTACACAAAGTCGGTTACAATGGTAGGAGATCTGAATATCCACATCGCCAAGCTGGCCTTCCGCGCCAAGGAAAGTCCCATCCGGACACGGGACGAAGTCTTCAATCTTGTATCTTCATAGTCCAGGAGTCCGGCTGAAGGTATAGTCCGGCTACCCGGACACCCCCTAATCCAGGACTCCCTCAATAGCCCCTGAACCAGGCTTCAATGACGACGAGTCCAGCGCGCAGATTGTCTTCGGCATTGCAAGGCGGGTTCCTCCTCCAAGTTCTTCATAAAAGTTTTTAAACACCAAGGGTAGTGTCCGGCTCTGCAAAATAAGTTTCCACATATTTCCATAGAGAGAATAATATTACACAAATCTAATCTGCTGACGTATTCCGCAGCGTGACATCACACCACGGCCAAGCCTTTATTCGAATCGTTTTTACTTCCCCACCTCAGCGCGTTTTGCGAGCAGGTTTCCTTGGCACGTCTTGTCAAAGCAGAGATCGTGTCCCCTCATTTGCGGGATTCTCATCAATACGGACGTGGGTAACCCAACCGCGCCATTTATCACGGCGCTTGGGAGGCCAGCGAGTTTTACCAGGCTGGTAGGGACGCATAGCCGCATCCGCCCATATAAGGGGATAAGGATCCACCTTTTTACCTACGCCTTCTTCCTCCTCTGCCTATCCATCTTCTGCGCACCCGAGCTCAAGTGCCCAAGCCTGCACTTCCCACCTCGACCTTCTCCAGCGATGTCCGGAGCGGGAGGCAAGTGGATGGTCTCCTCCGTCACGGAGGGCCATGTCAAAAAGCTAAGGAAGGCCGGATACTTGTCCAAAGACATCACGCACCGGCTTCCCGAAGAGGGGCAGCTCCTCCCCACCCCAAGGCCCCATGAGAGGGTAGTATTCCTTCCCCATTTCCTTCGCGGACTGGGCTTTCCTCTCCACCTATTTGTCCGGGGGCTCATGTTCTACTACGGCCTGGATTTCCACGATCTGGCCCCGAACTTCATCCTCAACATCTCGGCGTTTATCGTCGTGTGCGAGGCCTTCCTCTGCATCCGCCCCCATTTCGGTCTTTGGCTCAAGACCTTTAACGTCAAGCCGAAGGTTGTGCGTGGCAACCAGGCGGAATGCGGAGGCGCCATGGCGGGCAAAATAGCCAACGTCCTATGGCTCGAGGGCTCCCTTGTGGAGACCCTGAAGGGGTGGCAGTCAGGGTGGTTTTACATCACCGAGCCATGCGATCCTAAGTGGATCGCAGCCCCTGAGTTCCGATCCGGACCCCCTACGCGGCTCACGTACTAGAAGGAAACGGGCCTGTCGTGGGGCGACGAAGGAGAGGTGACCGGACTGCAGACATGCATCCAGTCCCTGGTGAACAAGCATCTCAAGCTTGTCAATGTAGTCCAAGTTATGCTCGTCCGCCGGATTCTCCCGTGTCAACAATGGGACTTTAATCTGTGGGAGTTCGACCCGGCGCAACACCCAACCCTCAGCAGGCTTTTCGACACGACGTATGAAGACGTCTGGAAGGTGCTGACCAAAGGCGCCGAGGCTCCCGCATCCGCCTCCGAAGACCGCGGATTCAGCTCGCAGCGTCATGCTAGCGAGGTAAGCTATTTTCACCTTTTACAGGATGTTAAGTTTTTTCATAGTTTGACTCTATGCGGGATATAAACTCCCTCATCTTTGATAGGCTTGGCAGGTGAAGTCCGGACCGATTAACTGTCCGGCTCCCTTGCCCGAAGACCCAGCCCCTGCTCGCTTAGCGAAGTTGCTGGTTCCGGCACCTTATGTGGTGCCGAAAAAGAAGGCCAAGACGAAGGCCACGGGGACTCGAAAGAGTTCCCGACATATGGTGGTGTCGGACTCGTCGTCCGACGAATCCGAGACACCCTCCTCCCGCGAAGACGAGGAGGAGGAAGAAGAAACTTCTCCCCCTCCAGCGGGGGGAGGAAAGAAGAGGAAGGCCGAAGGGTCCAAGAAGGGGAAGACCCTTCCTCCGGACTACTCCACCGACACCGACGAGGACGAAGAGGAGTGGCCGGACAGGGCCAAGCGTCCGGCGGGATCGTAAGTATTCGGATACCAGAGTAACTCATAGCATTCCCTTGTTGCACAGCTTTTCCTTATGCCGAATGTAATTATGTAGTCCGCCCAAGGCCGGGCTCGATGAATCGTCGAGCGGCTCCCTGGATTCGTCGGACGTGAACTCGGTTCCGCCCGCTACCTTCTCCATCACTGCGGACAACGCCGAAGTGTTGTCCCAACAGGTTCCGAGCCAGGAGGAGGTGGTCCTGGAGGCGCGACAAGGCGACTTCCCGAACTCCAGGAGTAAAGGGGACAAGACCCCCCAAGGCTCCAAGTCCGGCCATGTGCCGGACACCGCGCCGGAACCCTCAACGGTTCCGGACTGCGGCAGGCGACCTCCTTCTAAGAGGAGCAAGCCTGCTAAGCCGGCGGCCTCCGTCCAACCAGAGGCACCGGACAATCTGTTGGAGGTGCTTAAAGGCGCCTCCATCGACGAGGAGCACCGTACTATCATGAGTATGGTGATCCAGAAGGTTCAGTCCGCCAAAAGCGGACTGAATGAAGCTTGTGCCAGCTTTCTAACAGGCTTCGAGGTAAGTAAAAAAGATGTAAGAATATTACCACATAGACAGTAGCCCCTGATACTCTGTTTGGCGTTCGGAAAGAAAAGCCGAATAGAGGATCTAATAAATTTCGCAGGAGTCTAACAAAAAGGAGTCAATATGCGTATGCAGGCCTTGCTGCTAGCCACCGCCGCACTGACTGCGGAGGTGGGTGCCCTGAAGCAGGGCCACGAGCGGACCGAGCAAGAGCTCGGCCTTGCCAAGCGGCAGCTCGAGGAGAAGGAAGGTAAGAGATACCTTATAGAAAAATATATAAAAAATATGCAATTGCAAAAAATAATAGGACTATACTGCTTATTGTAGGGGCCACAACTGAGGTGGCGACCCTTAAGCAGGCGCTGGCCGAGGCCGAGAAGAAAGCGGCCACGGAGCGCTTCGAGCGGGAGAAATCTAAGGCGCAGGCCGGCGAGGCACGGCAAGAGCTTCAGGCTCTCATGAAAAAACATGAGAGTTTGGAGCTTGACTCGAAGACGCGAGCGTCCGAGCTCGCGGCGGCCCTTGAAACTGCCAAGTCTGCCAAGGCCGAATCCCAGAAGGCCCTCCAGGAATTGGATGCGGTGAAGAAGATAGCGGCGGGTAAGGCATTCTTTATGCAAAGCAGACATATAAAAGTAAACTACTTGTTACTTACCCGAATCCGGAGCTCTCCAGAGGCATTCGCAGATCTTCCCCGCAGCGTATCCGATGCCGCCGCATTCTACCGAGCCGAGGAAGGCAGCTCGACGGAGAAGGTGTTCTAGTCTCAGTATGATGAGGCCGGACACCCTGTGCCCTTGAAGCGACCAGCTAAAGCAGCTGGTCGAGCTCCACAAGGCGGTCGAACAGGCCATGAAGGGCTTCATAGTTCGGCTGTGGCCTGGAGAGGCCCTGCCTGGGAGCTACTTAGGACTGGTGATGCCGCTGGTGGAGGCCTTTCCAAGGCTCGAGGTTATCAAGCGCTCCGTCTGCATCGAAGGTGCCCATAGGGCCCTTGCCCATGCAAAGGTGCACTGGGGTAAGCTGGACGGTGAGAAGCTTGTGAGGGACGGGCCGCCGCCGGGGAAGGAGCATCGCAGGCCCGAGAACTATTATAAGGACGTTCTGAAGGGTGCCCGCCTTATGGCGGATGAATGTACCAAGGATGTAATTTTTGAACGAACTCGCTCGTATTGTCCTGTGCGCTGAAAACTTGTTCATATGCGCCAAGAAATGCTTTTTGAATTTAAAATATTACTTTCTGTGCGGCCGTTTATCAAAAATTGAGAGATGGCCAGTCGTCGACTTCTGCCCCCATGCCACTAGTGCTGGGGTGTTCGAGATAAACCTGAGCGCTCTTTTTCCCAAGTTTTGGTCCTTCGAGGGAGGCGCTCAGCACAACGAACAAGGCAATCGGACTATAATGCTTGAACACTCTCACTTAGCCATAGAACTCTATAATTTTAAATTTCGGCGAAGCCCCTAGTATTCGGAAGACCGAGTTCGGGGCGCTATCCACGCCTTGGCCGGACAAAGCCGGTTCCTCGCTCGAAGCGACATAAGTCTTTAAGGACTCGAAAAACCTCTCGAACAGCGACCGGTCTCTCGCCTCATCATGACAGTCAGTTTTAGCTTCTCTACTGAGGTGCTCAGCCCAGCTCAACTGGGGCACAATCGCAGTAGTTCTCCTAGTGCTACCTTAGCCGATATAGCGGAACGTAAGGCACCAAAACATAGGAGCCGGCAAACCCAACTATTGACCCAAATCATGATTCGGAGCCGATGCATATAGTGTTATGAGTTCGGGGTGCCGCACTTGTGAAAGTGTTCGGACTTCTCACATCATATGAAGGGGTACTGAAGCCCCTGGCGTATTTGCCGTACCATAGTGTACGGGTGCAACATGTCATTAATAAACATATACAAAAAAAGGGTAATGCAAAAAAATAGACAAAAGCTATGCATTGTTTATAGAAAGGCTACGACCAAAGCAGAACGATACAAATAGTGCAATAAGCAAAAAGCTGGACTATTTAACATGTCCTGTCCAGGGGCAGGCCGCGGAATTGTATGCAAAACAGGTATACTGCTCGTAATAGAGACCACCTGGGAGTTCCATAATGCGGCATGGCTTTGTATGCTTTCCTGGATCTTGCATCGTTTGTGCGGCAGTTGAATTGCCGAATAGGTCGTCCGAAGTATGGAGTCCTGAAAGTAAGAGAAAAATAGAAAGAATTCGGCAGCCCCTTGTACGGTTTAAGCCGTGTTTTGGGCATGTCGTGGTAGTGCCCCTCCCCCTGTGCCCATGGTATTTCAAGGGCGTAGTTGTGTACGCGAAGCACTGGTTTCGCTATACCGTGAGGGCTAGGGTTGGGGCCGCATTGCTACGCCAGCTCAGAACGTGCCAGGCGGTCTTGTTGTAGGTTACTCCGGGCGCGCTTGACAGTGTCCGGCTTTTTGAGGGCCGGACTGGAGAATTGCCTGGAGAGGCTGCTTTGTGCTTCTGCTGTGAGCGCTGCCGTGTGCTCCTCCGTTCGGAGGGAGCGTTCGGTGTTTCCATTGACTGTTATTACTCCTCGAGGGCCTGGCATCTTGAGCTTGAGATATGCGTAGTGCGGTACCGCATTGAACTTTGCAAATGCGGTTCGCCCGAGCAGTGCATGATAGCCACTGCGGAATGGGACTATGTCGAAGATTAACTCCTCGCTTCGGAAATTATCCGGAGATCCGAAGACCACTTCAAGTGTGACTGAGCCTGTACAGTTGGCCTCTACACCTGGTATGACGCCTTTAAAGGTCGTTTTGGTGGGCTTAATCCTTGAGGGATCTATGCCCATTTTCTGCACTGTATCCTGGTAAAGCAGGTTCAGGCTGCTGCCGCCGTCCATAAAGACTCTTGTGAGATGAAATCCGTCAATAATTGGGTCTAGAACCAATGCGGCGTACCCACCGTGACGGATGCTAGTGGGGTGGTCCCTTCTATCGGAAGTGATCGGGTAGGAGGACCATGGGTTGAACTTTGGGGCGACGGGCTCCAGCGCGTATATGTCCCGTAATGCACGCTTCCGCTCCCTTTTGGGGATGTGGGTTGCGTATATCATGTTCACCGTCCGCACTTGTGGGGGAAAACCCTTCTGTCCACTATTGCTCGGCAGCCTGGGCTCCTCCTCGTCATCACTACGCAACCCCTTCTCTCTATTTTCGGCATTTAACTTGCCTGCCTGCTTGAACACCCAACAATCCCTGTTGGTGTGATTGGCTGGCTTTTCGGGGGTGCCATGTATCTGGCACAAGCGGTCGAGTATTCGGTCCAAACTGGACGGGCCCTGAGCATTTCTCTTGAATGGCTTTTTCCGTTGACCGGATTTGTAGCCTCGGAATCCGGCATTGACTGCCGTATCCTCGTTGCTGTCGCTGCTAACGCGACATTTTTGCTTGTTCCGACGCGACCTGCCACTTTTGTCCTTGGTATCTGAATTACCAGGGTTCTTGGTTAAGTTGTTGCTGTGAGCTAGCCAGCTGTCTTCGCCCGCGCAAAAGCGGGTCATGAGTGTCGTGAGGGCTGCCATAGATTTCGGTTTTTCCTGTCCAAGGTGCTGGGCAAGCCACTCGTCACGGATGTTATGCTTGAAGGCTGCAAGGGCCTCTGCGTCCGGACAGTCGACTATTTGGTTTTTCTTTGTTACGAACCGTGTCCAGAATTGCCTGGCCGATTCCTCTGGCTGCTGAATTATGTGGCTTAGGTCATCGGGGTCCGATGGTCGCACATAGGTACCCTGGAAATTGTCGAGGAATGCGGCTCCCAAGAACCGATTGAATCTGCTGGCAGGCTGTTAAGCCAATGCCGGGCCGGTCCTTTAAGCTTGAGCGGGAGGTATTTGATGGCGTGTAGATCATCGCCGTGGGCCATATGGATATGGAGGAGATAATCCTCAATCCATACCGCAGGATCTGTTGTGCCATCGTATGATTCGATGTTTACAGGTTTGAAACCCTCAGGGATTTTATGATCCATTACTTCATCTATGAAGCATAGTGGGTGCCCGCGCCAGCCAGATGTGTTCGGCCCGGCCAGATTTATTGTATCCGGAGTGACGATCACCGTCACGTGCCGTGGGGCGCCCGCGCGATCCGTAGATCGATCTTGTTTGCCTTGCTTTGTCCTCCAGTATCTCTCGCAGGTCTGGCGCATTTTCCCGTGCCTTAGTATGCTTTAAACGGCGTCGGGGCACGACTTTAGTGGAGGGCCGAGAGGCCTCTCGGTCGCGGCCACGAGGTGGCCGGTCGGCCATGTCATGCGCTGGTGATGTAGGTGCTTCCTCCTCTAATCGGGGTAGCAACCTGCGCTTTGGGTAACTCTTGGAGGGGCGTTCGAGTTCATACTCTTCGGCCGCAAGGACTTCAGTCCATCTGTCAGTTAGCAAATCTTGATCAGCTCTAAGCTATTGCTGCTTTTTCTTGAGGCTGCTTGCCGTGGCTATAAGCCTGCTGTCGGGGGAAATCTGCCTCCACGAACACCTATGGGGACCGAGCCCCTTTCTGGTTCGGCGGGGGGCGGAGGTCGCGCGAAGAGCGGATCGAGACGATGCACACAAGGGGTTTACCTAGCTTCGGGCCGCATGGATGACTAAAACCCTACTGCTGCTTTGTGGTTTGTATTGTGTTCTTGTTTGGGAGCGCTGAGTGCTACAGTACACTCAGGCAACTAATCAGACCGAGCGTGAGTGGCCTCCTTCCTTCCTCCTCCCCCCTCTACGTGGCGCATGGGGCCTCCTTTTATATGCGCAAGGGGTTACCCACAGGTGGCAACGTATGCGGGGGTAAAACTGGAAAACGCTGTGTTGGGTACAGCTGTTTGCACAGTGCTATCATACCTAACTCTGACGGTAGGGGACAAGGGCATTAAATGCCCGTCTAGGTCGCCCAAACAGTGCAGAAAAGGGACCGTCAGGGGCGCCACCGTTTGCCACGACGGCTATCCTGTCAGCGTTGCTTTGCCACCGCATGCCCCTGGCTGCGCAGCCTTTCGCCACGTACGCCTGGAATGGCCCCAGAGCGACACGTTGGTGGATGAGATGGAACGCAGGCGCGGGGTGGTGACTTGCCGCGGCAAGTGCCTTGCCGCGGTTGATGCCTTGTCGCGCCCGGGAGCTTGTTGCTCACCGGTCCTTGCCGGGACGCGTGGCACGTTGCAGCAAGTCTCTTGTCGTGCCCTGGTCGGCCTTCCCGGCAAGCTCCTCTTGCCGGGGCCTTGCTCTCTTCGGGTGGCCTTCCCGGAAAGCTCCTCTTGCCGGGGCCTTGGCCCAAATACTTTGTTCTTGGATGGCCCAAAAAGGGACCATGGAGAGTTTTGGCGATCACCTGGCAAGCCTTGCCGCGGGGTGCTACGACTGCCCGTGCACAAGTTCGGGGCACTAAGGTACCCCTACTTTAGTACACCGACAGGAGCCCCCGGGCCTGGGCCATACACGGTGCCGAGCACTGTTGGGCCAGGCCCAAAACAGTGCACGGGCACGCGCGGCCTGGGTCACGCTGCATCTTCTTCTGTATCCACCACGCCCTCCTCGAACGGTATGCTTCGAACACGGCATCGTGGGGAGAGGTGTGCGTGACGTGGGCGGCGTGCGCGGGGCTGAGCCCCGCAGGCATGCGTCACGTCGCAATAAAGGGGGACGGTTCGCGCCATCTCCATAAGTGGAGGGAGGCGTGGAGGCGTGGCTCGTTTGCTGGACGGGGCCGAGGTACGGTTTCCGAGGCGTCCGCTCCCCATGATCACGGGGCGGGGGGAGGTCGCCTCATCCGTCGCCTTGGTCCTGCACGCTAGCCACGCGGCTTCCATGCACCTGGAGTTGCGGACGGTGGAGGCAGGAAACCGGGCCGTCGCGGGTCGAGGCAGCAGGCCGGTCCTAGTCGCCTGCTCTTCCTGCGTCTTGATTGGCTGAGCGAGGCGGCCGAGCCCCCACCCTGCTCCTTTATAAAGAGCGAGAGGGGGCGACGGAAATCCACACTCCTTCATCTTTTCTTCCCTTCAGCTTCTGATCCCCTCTCTCCATTCGCCATGGAGAAAGGGAACCCTGGTCCTTCATCGGTGGCGGCGAGGGTCACCACTAGGCAACGCGCCCCTCCTCCCCTTGCACCCGCGGTGGCAGAGCCAGCCGTAAGGGGAAGGGGGAGGGGGCAAGGTCGTGGACGAGGTCGTGGACGAGGCCGAGGCGGACGAGGCGATGCGCCGGCCTCGCCTCCGCCAGCGGCTCCTCTTCTCACGGCGGTCCACATCGGGGACGACCCTTGCGAGTTCTTCGTCAGGCTGAGCCGGGCGCCTCGTCGTCGCCTCCGTCTCCCGGCTCCCTTTGCAAGCGTGATGGAGATGGAACAACCCGAGACGCTAAGACTGCGCATGAGGGGCTGCGGGATCAGCGGCACGCGGGTCCACGTTGAGTCCCCATCCCCCGGCGTGATGTATCTTGGTCGAGGGTGGAAGTCGTTCGCCCGTATCCATAGCTTGATGGAGGGGTTCACCCTCCATTTTAAGTTGATGGAGGGCGATCTCCTCTCCGTCAAGGTCTTCGGGTGCTACGGGACCCGGGCCCGGTGCTGCGTGGATAGCTCCTCCGACAGCGAAGGCTCCTCCTCGAGCGAGAGCGACGAGGAGGGGAGCGACAGCGACAACGAGGGTAGCGGCCGTCGGGATGACGGGTCCGACTAGGCGCTGGTCGCGGCTCCGTGTGGCACCGGCGACCCCATCATCCGTGTCGACGGCTCCTTGAGCTTCTCGGGGTCGTCTCCTTGGCGGCTGGCGTAGGGAGGCTGCGAAAGAGGAAGAGGGCGGGCGGCAAGGCCGTCAACTCAGAGTACGGGGGCACGGCGCCCTCCACAGCATGCTGACGTCCTGCCGCCTCGTCGAGCCCTGCTTCCGGCGCCGCCGTCACCGTCCAGCTTTCAGACGGCCCCCGGTGTGTTCTCTTGGTGTCTTCTGCCACCCGTAGCTCACCTAGGCGCCCCTTTTGCCCTTCTCGCCTCCTTGTCCTACCTCCTAAGGAGAGAGACAAGAAAGGGATTATGGGCACCTTATCTCTTTTTAACTCGTAAGCCCTCGGGCTTTAGTTGCATTTAAAGCTTGTAATCCCATCTCTCATGTTTTTCATTCTCTCTGAACTGTACCTGAGCAGAATGTTTTTTTAATGAAAAGGGGATGTTTGCCGGGCCATTTGTCCCGCGGGTAAAACCCACGCCAAGGAGCGAATCCTTTATATCGTTAAGATAGACACTTCTTTGCCCGGCAACAGGCCCTGCCGTCTTCCCGCGCCACTCGACCTTTCTCACGCCTTTGGCGGAGGTAGGGATGAGGCGGGTTCGGGCTCCTCATTCCGTCCCTTTGCCGCCGCGGCTACTACCAAAACTGGCCCCAGGAACGCGCTCTGGGGCCCAGAGTTAAGGGAGCACGGTAGCTTTTTAGGAAGAAACAAGGTTTTCGCATTCCTCAGTCCATAAGAGAATGCATGACAAGGGATGAAAAACTTATCTGGGATTGCAGCCCCCGGCAACTTTGGCTTGCCGCGGGCGAATCTTTGTACTTGCAGCCCCCGGCAACACTGGTTTGCCGGGGACCAGATGCTGGTCCGCCCTTCTTCTCTTCTTCGTCCTTAAGCGGTCTGGCCAGGATATGCAAAACCCTGCGAACCAAGGGAAACGAAAGAACAGGAAAAAAGGACGCAGACCCGACCTCTAAGCTAGGGGTTAGCAGCTGTTAGGCACTATCAACCCTAACCAAGGTCGAGACTCGACTCAGCATGCATGCTAAAACTTAGGGCGCCAACGCTTCATTTACTACTGCTCAGGGTCTGCGCGTGGCTTTGTACAAAGGATTACATGCAACAGCGGCAAGACTTGTACAAAAGGGTGGTTGCCGGACGGGGTCCAACAACCGCGCCTTACGGGTAAAACTTACGAAGATGCTCAATATTCCAGGAGTTGCTCACCGGAGTGCCATCTTCAGTCTCAAGGCAGACAGCGCTGGGCCTCGTGACTCGTCTCACTCGGTAAGGGCCTTCCCACTTCGGCGTCAACTTGTTGTGATTCTTGGCGGACGGAGCGTGCCGAAGAACAAGGTCGCCTTCCTCGAAACTTCTGGCTTTAACTTTGCGGCTATGGTAGCGACGCAAAGCTTGCTGGTAGCGAGCGGCTCGCACAGCAGCCTGAAGACGATATTCCTCAAGGAGCAGCACGTCATCTTCACGCAGCCACTCTTGCTCAAGCTCATCATAAGCGAGCACTCGAGGTGACCCGTATACGAGTTCCGTGGGGGTAACTGCTTCTGCTCCATAGACTAGAGCAAATGGTGTCTGGCCAGTGGCTCGATTTGGCGTCGTTCTGATCGACCAAAGAGCCACCGACAGCTCCTCGATCCAGTTTCTTCCGCACTTGTGCAGCCTATCGAAAGTTCTGGTCTTGAGCCCGCGCAGCACTTCGGCATTGGCCCTCTCCGCTTGGCCGTTGCTCCTGGGATGAGCAACAGAAGCGAAGCAGACCTTGGCGCCGAGATCTTGGACGTATTGCATGAAGGCGCGGCTCGTGAATTGCATACCGTTGTCGGTGATGATCCTGTTGGGGATCCCAAAGCGGCAAACAATCGACCTGAAGAACTTGACTGCTGACTGTACTGTCACCTTCCTCACTGGTTCCACTTCCGGCCACTTTGTGAACTTGTCGATTGCGACGTACAAGTACTCAAAGCCCCCGACAGCTCGGGGGAAGGGGCCGAGGATGTCGAGCCCCCAGACCGAAAATGGCCAGGATAAAGGGATCGTCTGGAGAGCTTGAGCTGGCTGGTGTATCTGCTTGGAATGGAACTGGCACGCTTCACACTTGGTTACTTGTGCAGTTGCATCCTGGAGGGCTGTCGGCCAGAAGAAACCTTGCCGGAACGCTTTTCCGACAAGTGCTCTTGCGCCAATGTGGTGACCACATATGCCTCCATGTATCTCTGCCAACAGCTTTTGTCCGTCTTCCCGGGGAATACACTTCAATTTCACACCGTTGCGCCCTCTTCTGTACAGTGTGTTGTCGACGAACTGGTACATACTTGAGCGCCGGGCTACTCTTTCCGCTTCTTCTTGTTCTTCGGGAAGTTTTCTATTTTGGAGGAAATGGACAGTCCGCTGCGCCCATGCTGGAGCCTGTGGCTCGACAACAAGGACTGAAGGCACATCTGCTGCTGCGGGAACGTCCGCTTCTACGGCGAGGATCTGGGGCTCAGCCGGAGCTTGATGTTCCCCGGCAAGCTTGCCGGAGCAAAACTTGTCGGGAGCGCCTGCTTCTACGGAACAAACCCTGGGGTTTGCTGGAGCAGACTGCTCCTCAGCACTCTTGGCGTCGATCTTGGGGACCTTCTTGGCGGCGGCTCCGGGGAGCTCTGCCGGAAGATAGTCGACGGATACCAACTTCCTCTTCTTGCTCTGTCCGGTTGATGGTGTTACGGATGGCTGAGTCAGCTTGAGCACAAAGGTTCCTGGCTCCACAGGTAACTTAAGTGCTGCGCACTTTGACAGGCCATCAGCAATGTCGTTCTCAGCTCTTGGAATGTGTTCCATTTGCAGGCCGTCAAAGTGCTCTTCTAGCTTCCTCACTTCATCAACGTATGCTTCCATCAACGGACTCTGGTAATCTTTGTTCACTTGGCAGACGACAAGCTGCGAGTCACCCCTGACAATGAGCTTCTTGATCCCAAGTTCTGCCGCGATCCTGAGACCGGCAAGCAAACCTTCATACTCTGCAGTATTGTTGGTTGCTTTCTCCTTGGGGAAGTGCATCTGGACTATGTACTTGAGATGCTCTCCGGTGGGCGCGATAAGCAACGCGCCAGCACCGGCGCCTTGCAGCGAGAAGGCACCATCAAAATACATCAGCCACTCTTTGCTTGCTTCTTTGACGGGGATGCTCGTCTTTGGGATCTCTTCGTCTGGTGTCGGTGTCCACTCTGCTATGAACTCCGCCAATGCTCTGCTTTGGATAGTTGAAGTGCTCTCGAATTTGAGACCGAAGCTTGACAGTTCCAGTGCCCACTCGACAATCCTGCCTGTTGCTTCTGGATTCTGCAGTATCCTCTTCAGCGGAAAGCGGGTGACAACTGTAATCTCATGTGCTTGGAAGTAATGGCGCAACTTTCTCGAGGCCATGAGAAGGCCGAAAAGCAATTTCTGCACACCAAAGTACCTTGACCTAGCCCCCTGCAGAAGGGAGCTGACAAAGTAAACTGGGCGCTGCACCATTCTCTTCTTCTGCACCTCCACTCGCTCCTGCGCAAATTCATCCTTGTCGGGGCCAGAGCTTGTCGGGGAAGCCTCCTGCTTGTCGCCGGACGCGCTTGCCGCGGTTGCTAGCTCATCATCTGCCTCCCTCTCCGCTACTAACGCAGCACTAACCACTTGATTGGTTGCCGCCAGGTACAGCAGCAACTTCTCTTGTGGTTTAGGCGCGGCAAGTATTGGAGCGGAGGACAGGTATTTCTTCAAGTCCTGCAGCGCAGCCTCTGCTTCCGGAGTCCATTTCACTGGACCCGCCTTTTTCAAAACTTTGAAAAATGGCAGGGCGCGTTCTGCAGACTTGGAAATAAACCTGCTGAGAGCCGCGACGCAGCCGGCAAGCCTTCGTACATCCTTGACGCGTGTTGGTGCTTCAATCTGCTCGATGGCCTTGATTTTGTCTGGATTGGCCTCGATTCCTCGCTGAGACACAAAGAACCCGAGAAGCTTGCCGGAAGGGACTCCAAACACGCACTTCTCGAGGTTGAGCTTGAGGCTGATCTTGCGTAGGTTCGTAAAGGTCTCTTCTAAATCTTGAATCAGGGTTGCCCTGTTCCTGCTTTTGACCACTATGTCATCCATGTAGGCTTCCACATTTATGTGGATTTGCGGCTCAAAAGCGGTATGGACAACCCTCGCAAACGTCGAACCAGCATTCTTCAAACCGAAAGGCATCCGTACGAAACAGTACGTGCCACATGGAGTGATGAATGCGGTCTTTTCCTCATCTTCTTCAGCCATGAAGATCTGATGGTATCCTGAGTATGCGTCAAGAAATGAAAGCAGGTCACGTCCGGCCGTGGAGTCAACAATCTGGTCAATGCGCGGCAAGGGAAAGGGATCTTTGGGACAAGCTTTGTTAACATCAGTGAAGTAGATGCAAAGCCTCCATTTCCCATTTGCTTTGCGCACGACAACAGGATTGGCCAACCACGTCGGATGGAGCACACCTCTGACAAGGCCTGCCGCTTCCAACTTCTTGATCTCTTCTGCGATGAACTCTTGGCGCTCCACCGCTAGCTTCATGACTTTCTGCTTGACGGGCCGTGCATGAGGACAGACGGCGAGGTGGTGCTCAATCACTTTCCTGGGAACGCCGGGGATGTCAGATGGTTGCCAGGCAAACACATCGACATTCGCCCGCAGGAAAGCAACGAGCGCGCTTTCCTATTTGGGGTCGAGAGTGGCACTGATGGTGAAGGTACCACCAGTGCCGTCCTCCTTGGCGGACACCTTCTTGGTCGTTGGCAGGGCTGCCATTGACTTCTTACTCTTGCCGGTGGAGCTCGATGGCGCGTCCTCGACGGTAGCGCAGCACTCCGAAGAGGTGCGCTTGCCGGAGTGGGCACCAGAGCACTTGCCGGGCTTGGTCTTCTTCTTCCCTCCGGGAGCTTCAGCGGCAAGTGGCTTGTGATCCGTTGCGGCTGCTGCTTCCCGGTAGATCTTGTTGGCACAGATAAGGGCATCCTTCTTGTCGCCGGGGACAGAGATGACGCTTATCGGGCCTGGCATCTTGAGCATGTTGTATGCGTAGTGAGAGGCCGCCATGAACTTGGCGAGCGCTGGACGGCCGAGAATTCCATTATAGGGCAATGGAAAATCGGCAACGTCAAAAGTGATCCTCTCTGTCCTGAAGTTCAGCTCGCTGCCAAATGTCACTGGCAACGTTATCTTCCCCTTCGGCTTGCTCCTTCCCGGGTTGATTCCTTGGAACGTGCCGGTCTCTTCGAGCTCGCTGTCGGGGACTTGGAGTTTCTGGAGCACAGCGGAGGAGATCAGGTTCAAGCCGGCCCCGCCATCGACTAGCATCTTAGTGACCTTGAGGTTGCGGCCTATTGGTGAGACCAACATCGGCAAGCACCCGATCGCAGTTGTGCGGTCAGGGTGGTCCTCAATATCGAAGATGATAGGCGTGCTGGACCATTTCAGAGGCTTGCGTGACTCGACGGGTGGTTCCGCTGCATTGACTTCCCGCGCCCACTGCTTGAGCTGGCGGTGAGAAGTATGCAGAGAAGCACCGCCGTCTACGCACAAGACCTCCGTGGCTTTCTGAAACTCCTGCTCACTGGTCTCGACATCATCCATGTCTTCGTCTTCGTCGTCATCTTCGTCCTTGTCGCGGCCGCGGGGAGGTCTGTCTGCTTGCCGCTGCTTGTCCTTGTCGCGGCGTCCTCCCTGGCCGGGGCACTTCGTGCCGGATCCTCCGCCACCTCCCCTGGCTTTCTCCTTGTCGCGCCGCTCGTACTCGACCTTTTGCAGCTCGACGAGCCGCTCGACCTGCTTGCAGCTCTGGAGATCATGGCCCTTGGTGCGGTGGATCTTGCAGTACTGTTTGTTGGTGCCGTCTCGTTTGTCGGCGACCGCCACAGCCTGGCAGTTGGTGCATCCGGCAACCTCCTTGCCGGAGCTACCAGCCAGGGCCTTCTTGGCGGCGCCTTCATCGCCGGACTGCTCAACAACCAGTACTTCTTGGCTCTTCTTCTTCCTGTTGCTCCGCCGCCGGTTCTTCCTTGCCGGGGCGGTATCCTCACTGTTAGATTCTCCTGCTCCAGTGTTCTCTCTGGGGAGTTTCCTTCCTTCCTCAGCACGTGCACACTTGTCGGCCATGGCATATAGCTCGCTGACGCCTTTGATCTTGCACATCGCCATCTCCTCCCGCATCCTGCGGTTATGCACGTTCTGATGGAACGCGTTGATGACCGCGACAGGGTGGACGTCTGGGATGTTGTAGTGTACGCGGCTGAATCTCTGGATGAACTTGCGCAAGGGTTCCCCTTCTTTCTGGACGAGCAGATGAAGGTCGCTCGCTTGGCCATGGGGTTTGTGGCCGCCTGTAAAGGCGCCAACAAACTGATGGCACAAGTCTGTCCAGGAGGTTATGGAGTTGTTCGGCAAGTGCATGAGCCAGGATCTAACGTTGGATTTGAGTACTAGCGGGAAGTAGTTGGCAAGGATCTTGTCGTCTCGCCCTCCAGCAGCCTGCACCACAATGGTGTAGATGCTGAGGAACTCAGACGGATGCGACTTGCCGTCGTACTTCTCTGGTACGTCTGGCTTGAAATTCTTCGTGCTGGGCCACTGGACTTGCCGCAGCTCACGGGTGAATGCAGGGCAGCCTACCGCGTACGGCAGGTCGCCTGGTCCCCCCAGCGCATGCATGTCGACAGAGGGCTCAGCGCGCTGGTCTGATTGATGCCGCGCTTCCCTTCGACGCTCGATGCGAGTACGAGCATCCTCTTGCTTTCGTTCGTGAAGAACTTGGCGTTGATCGCGACGAGTTTGCGGATTTGACGACGCGGTGGAGTCGTCGTCGTGATGGTTCCGGCGAGTCAGCGATCTTGGCTTTGGGGCGGGGAATGCACGGTGGTCGCACCCCCACCGGTCTTGGCGCCATCGGTTCTCGCCTGGCCGACCTGCCGCGGCTGCGACGCACTGTGCTGCCGTGGGGTGTCGCCGTTAGCGAAGCCGATGAGACTCTGTATCGTGGCCCTCCAGTCGTCGAGCTTGTCCGCCGTTGGAGGGTAGTCTAGGAGCAGTTGAGCTCGTGCTAGAGCTTCTGCTGGAGTGGCGGGCAGCGGTGGCGAACGGCGCGTGGAGCGGGTTGTGCTCGAACTTCTAACTATGTTAGAAGGAGCAGCACCCAGACCAGGCAGTCGCGCCACGCTCGCGCCAGCACGTTGGTGTATATGCTGGCCTTGAGCACCCTGGGATCCGCCAGCTCGATCTGGGTCCAGCGAGCATATGGTAACGTGAGTGCCAAGACGCTGCTGGTCCCGTGCCTCCTGAGAGGGGCGCGGTGCATGTTCGGACGCCGTGGGACCATGAGCTGGCTCGGCGACGCCCGTTCCGCCGCCGGTGCCGTCCCCACCACCCGTTTGCTCCAGGGGCGGTGGGTTCGACGCGAACGGACCAGCCACCTCCGGAGCCTTCTTCTTCGGTGGCATGTCGATGAAGACGATGGAGATCTAGCCTGTGCAGACGCCGGATCAGGTTCACACAACCTCGGCGCCCCCTACCTGGCGCGCCAAAGATGACGGGGGAAATCTGCCTCCACGAACACCTATGGGGACCGAGCCCCTTTCTGGTTCGGCGGGGGGCGGAGGTCGCGCGAAGAGCGGATCGAGACAATGCACACAAGGGGTTTACCCAGCTTTGGGCCGCACGGATGCGTAAAACCCTACTGCTGCTTTGTGGTTTGTATTGTGTTCTTGTTCGGGAGCGCTGAGTGCTACAGTACACTCAGGCAACTAATCAGACCGAGCGTGAGTGGCCTCCTTCCTTCCTCCTCCCCCCTCTATGTTGCGCATGGGGCCTCCTTTTATATGCGCAAGGGGTTACCCACAGGTGGCAACGTAGGCGGGGGTAAAACTGGAAAACGCTGTGTTGGGTACAGCTGTTTGCACAGTGCTATCATACCTAACTCTGACGGCAGGGGACAAGGGAATTAAATGCCTGTCTAGGTCGCCCAAACAGTGCAGAAAACGGACCGTCAGGGGCGCCACCGTTTGCCACGACGGCTATCCTGTCAGCGTTGCTTCGCCACCGCATGCCCCTGGCTGCGCAGCCTTTCGCCACGTACGCCTGGAATGGCCCCAGAGCGACACGTTGGTGGATGAGCTGGAACGCAGGCGCGGGGCGGTGACTTGCCGCAGCAAGTGCCTTGCCGCGGTTGATGCCTTGTCGCGCCCGGGAGCTTGTTGCTCACCGGTCCTTGCCGGGACGCGTGGCGGGTCGCAGCAAGTCTCTTGTCGTGCCCTGGTCGGCCTTCCCGGCAAGCTCCTCTTGCCGGGGCCTTGTGCTTCGAGCGGCCGTCCCGGCAAGCTCCTCTTGCCGGGGCCTTGCTCTCTTCGGGTGGCCTTCCCGGCAAGCTCCTCTTGCCGGGGCCTTGGCCCAAATACTTTGTTCTTGGATGGCCCAAAAAGGTACCATGGAGAGTTTTGGCGATCACCTGGCAAGCCTTGCCGCGGGGTGCTACGACTACCCGTGCACAAGTTCGGGGCACTAAGGTACCCCTACTTTAGTACACCGACACCTGCGTTTAAAACGCTCTTGTTCGGCGGGATCGTCTGGCACGACGAATTCGTCGTCGCCAAGGCTTGCCTCATCTTCAGAGGGAGTCATATAGTTGTCATCCTCAACCTCTCTGTCTGCCGCTCTCTCGTGAGGGCTGGCTTCTCCATCCTCCTGTGCTAAATCTTGCTGGAGGGGGTGTTCGTCGGCGCTATCCGGGGTATTATTATCTCCGGTGTCGGAATCACCGTTTTTACTTTGGCGGGATTTAGAGCGGCGCCGCTGACGTCGGTGCTTGGGCTGTTTCTTGGAGGTGTCATTCCCCGTTGTTCCATTGCCATCTCCATCTTTTGGAGTGTCCACCATATAAATGTCGTACGACGAGGTGGCTTTCCAATGCCCTACAGGTGCTGGTTCTTGGTGGTCTCCTGCATCGTCGTCCATACCGTCGATGTCTTCGGAGTCAAAGTCGAGCATCTCGGTTAAGTCGTCGACAGTGGCTACGAAGTGGGTGGTGGGTGGGCATTGAATTTCTTCATCGTCCGTATCCCAACCTTGCTGACTGTCGTGGATTTGTCACGGCAGATGTCCTAGTAAGAGGACTTAGTCGTGGAGCCATCGCAACGGGCTAGCTTGAAGGGGTTAAAGCGGACACAAGGACACGGTTTTTATACTAGTTCGGCCCCTTCGATGAAGGTAAAAGCCTACGTCTAGTTGTGATGGGATTGATGGGTTTCGAGGGCTTAGGGAGCGATAAGCTTCGCCTAAACCTCGAGTTCTCTTTTTCTCTGTCCTCAAACCGCCGCCGGGTCATCCCCTTATATACACGGGTGACGCCCGTCGGTCTGCAAAGTCCCAACCTCCGGCTAATAAACGTGCCCGGGTCGGTCTCTCTATTCCTAACTTACAATACAAATTTACATCAGGCCGGTTTACACCATAAACCATTAAACCGATTATGGGCCTTAGGCCCTTCTATCTCTCCTTGGGTTTTAACATCTCGGGTCTGCTGACGGGGGTAACCCGGGCCCTGCAGGCCGGTTTACCCTGGATAGCAACATCCCCAACATTAGGCCCCAGATTGATTTGAACAGGTTCATGTCAATCCTTAATAAGAATTTCTGTCTTCAAATATCTTCCAGTGACTTGTTAAACCGTCGTTTCTCCGTCTCCTCTTGCTGTGGTAAACCGATATGACGTCAGCGCAAGCTACCGTCTCCTTTCGCTAACCCGCAAGAATCAGGGCGACGACTGGGTTTCCGAAATCTCCGGCTCCTGGATTCGCGCGCCTGACACGCGCGCCGCGCCTTATAAATAAGACTTGAAGGCCATCTTCCTTTCCTCCCCTTCTTCGTCTTCCTCGCGACCCAGACCTCAAAGCTCCGCCGCCGCCGTCAGTTGCTGCACCAACTCCGGCCGCTGCATCAACCTGATCGGTTCAGAGCACCGCGGCGACTTTCCGCATCTGTTTGGACCCCGGTAAGGCCCCTGTTCTTGTTACTTTAGATCTGTTCTAGGGTTCATCGTTCTGCTACTGTTTCTTGCTCATCCCCATAGCAGCCTTTGCGAACAGATGATGCTACCTGTATCTGGATTTGTAGTTCCTCTTAGCAGTTGCTATAAATCTGCACTCATTTCCTTAAATCTTACTCTTGTTCCTGCTTGTCGAACTTATGTTGTTCTGCTGTGAGCCCAACTTCATATTACCTGTTTTTTATTTCTTTTTCGCCTTGGCTGTAGATCCATTGCTTTGAAAGAATCTGTACGGGATCTGTTTCTGCTTTTCATACTCACAACTATTTAGATCTGGTCGGTTTAACTCTTAGCAAAGCGAACAAACCGATCTACACATCCATTAGTCCCCTTGATGAACCGCCGGTTGATATTTATTGTAGATAACCTGACTCTATATAAGAGCATCTTCGGTTTACAATCATACTTGCTCTCAAACCGGAATACCTTTGCCTTGTAGATTTCCTCATGGCAAAACAGGTGTATGAATGCAACTGGGTTCCCTCTTGCATCACTGAGACCCAACTAAACAACTTAGTTCTGACTGGTGCTTTGAGTAGCAAAAGTACCATCCATTGGAGGGTTCCAGGAGACGAATGTCCTCCTACCCCGCAGGAAGGAGAAGTGGTGGTGTTTGCGGATCACCTGGCCCGTGGGTTTAATCCGCCTGGTTCAAAATTTTATCGGGACGTCTTGGCTAACTTTAGACTGCGCCCACAAGATGTTGGTCCAAATTCAGTCACGAATATCTGCCATTTCCAAGTACTTTGCGAGGCGTACTTTCAAGAGGAACCCACTGTAGAGCTGTTCCGGGACTTTTTCCATCTGAACCGACGTACTGAATTCACCGATGGCCCAAATATGGAACTGGGTGGTATGGCGATTCAGAAGAGGAAAGAGGTGACTTATCCTCACGCCAAGTTGCATAGTCATCCGCAAGAATGGAATTGCACTTGGTTCTATTGCAAGGATACTTCCCCTGCTGAAGAAAATCCACTGCCCGGTTTCCGTCCAGAGAGACTTAGCAATACTCACCCCTTCCCCCCACGGCTAACTGCCAAAGAGAGGAGTAAGTACGCCCCTCAGCTGTCCAAGCTCAGAGCCTTCATGGCTAACGGTTTAACGGGGGTAGATCTTGCTCGTTGCTGGATTTCGTGGAGCATCCTGCCCCTTAGCATCCGCTCCGGTTTAATGTGCCAATACACTGGTCGGGTTGATGATCCCTTGAGGCACTGCAACATTCAGCTGACGGAGGACGAAGTCGCTGAAGCTGTGAAAAAGATGCTGAATGAACCGGAACATGTCTGTGCCCAAACCGGCCTGCTTCCATTCTGTACCACCAACAAGCCTCCTGCTGTAAGTATCTCCCCTCTGTCTGTTATAGAACTTATGATCCCCTTATACACATTGCTAACTCCAGTCCTTCCTGAGACAGGGAGATGATCCATTTTGGAGCAAGAAGTTACAAGAGCCGACCGAAAAGGTAACCCGACCCAAGACGAGGGTGAAGAAGCCTGCTCAGAGGAAGAGGAACACCGCTTCCAATACTCCGGATTTAGAGGAGGATGATGTGGGTAATCCGGACCTCGGGGTAGACCTCGATTCAGTTGGTTTGCTTTTTATACGTCTTATTGACGATGATATTTGTCAGGACGACGCTGAAGTGAGCCATGCCGAAGGCCCAGAGGTAACTATTCTTTCTTCAGACGCCGTTCTTTTGCCTTTGAAAAAAAACCTCGCCAAGCAAACCGGAGAATTAAATTTTCTCACCCTCTTGCTTACTTGGATCCCAAATTTCTTGTGAAGACCCAGCAACATGAAGCTCGACGCACCACCCGACATAGCGGCCAGGTAGTCACCTCCGCCGGTTTACCGAACAGCCCGGTTCGGAAACGCCGCTCAGAGGTCTCCGATTTACGCGCTAGCTTTCCTCCTAAAGCAGGTTTAACCCATCAACCTCTAAATCCATCTGACTCCGATTATCAGGTCACTTCCCATTCCTCTTCCGGTGAATCTTCAGCCACTCAACTGCCCCCGTTGAAGACAGTTATTGGGTAAGTTGGACCGATCAGAACATATCTCTGTATGGGTCTCTTAATCCATCTTATACCGTTTTTTCAATCTTTTGGCTTTTTTCAGGGCTAAGCCTAGACCGAGCAAGAAGGCTCGTCTGGATAACCCGGCTGAAGGAACTGCCACTCCTGAACCGGAGAAAACTCCTGGTGCTAACGCTCTGGGTTGTGAAGATACTCAGAACTATCCATCTCCGCAAGATGACATCTGCGCTGAAGAAAGGACTACCGAACCTGCTAACCGTACTGATCCGCCTGCCAGTCCTGTTCGGGTTGAGGAATCCATCCCCCCTTCTGCAACTGCTGATAAACCGACAGGGCCACTGCAGAGCAGCGACTCCAAGGATGATGATGTCGTTATTACCGGTATTGGCCGCTCTGAACCGGGGAACACTGCTACTTTGACCAAGCATACTGCCAAAGACGAAATCTCGGCCATAAAGGGCAAATGGGACCTTGACTTGTCTACGTTCGCCTCTTTAAGCGCCCCGGATCTTTATTCTGGGTATCTGAACCGGCTGTACACCAGTCGGGATTATGAGGCTGCCATGATCAAGATGATGAAGGAGAAACTTGAGGTAACTCCCTTGTGCTCCATTCTATTGCAACTTAGCTTAGCAATATTTCCAAACCGAGATAATAAACCGGACCAGGCTGCTTTTGACAATTAAGGTCTGGTTTAGAAAACCCCAGGTTTCAACATCGGTCATAATCAGAAACCATCATCAGATAACCATTAGCCCCCAAGTACCAAGTTTAAATGCTTGTATTAATCTTGGGACTCTTTGTAATGGAAAACTTGCGTTAAAATCAAGTATGCATTAGCCCCCAAGTATCGAGCACATAACTTGCTTGTGTGGTTGGTACTTCCAAACCGTGCAATATTTTCTGAACACTGTTGATGACCTGCTGCAGGGGGATTTGAAGACCAAAGAGAACCAAGTCTCGGACCTTCAGGAAGCTTTAAAAGCCCAGCAGATTGAAACTGAAAAAGCAAAGGAGGAATTGACCAAAGCCTTAACTGTTATGGAGCAGCTGAAAGCAAGCCGCAAAAAGGAGCAAGCCGATTGGGCTACTGAAAGAGCTCTTTTGACGAAGAGGGCTGAAAATGCCGAAGCTGCTCTTAAACCGGTGGTTGATGAGTTATCCACCGTGAAGCGACAAATACACTCCATGACATCTGCCGTCTTTGGTAAACCTTTCAATGCTCTTCTTCCAATTTGTACCTTGTTTGCTACACCCCATGTCCGGTTTGTAATCCACCTTGAAACACTGCAGGCTCACGTATTGGACACTTGGGTTCTGATGTGCGGATGAAACTCAAAGCTGCTTATACTCTGATTGAACAGTTATACACCGGAGCACAAAGAGCTATCACCACTGCATCGCACAACAACCCTGCGCCGGCTCTGATTCAAGACACATTAAAGAGGCTGTCCATGCTGCCGGCCCAGATTGAAGAGTTGAAAAGATCAGCTGCTCGAACTGGAGCTATCACTGCCTTGATCCGGGCCAAAGCGTGGGTACCAGACTTCGATCCTGTCGAAGCGGCCCAAGGATACCCCAGCTTGAAGGAAGACGGTTCAGACTTTGGTGAAGATGATTTGAGGGCGATAAACCGGGCAGTGCGCCCCCTAGCTTGTCAATTGGCTGAGGAGGCAGATCTGTCACGTTACCAAGCCCAATACGACAACCAGAACAAACGAGTATCTGCCCCGGTCCCTGAAGCGGGAAACCTTGTTCCTCCAATCCGTAAGCATACTTACGCCCCAGACATTGAACCGTCTTCGCTGATTCACGAAGAAGCCGTCTTTCAAGCGCTAATGGGAATCGACTGGGCCACTGCTGATTTCCAGCCAATGGGTAACCAAGATGGAGCTGAAGCGGCGCGAGACGATCCCCAGCCTTCGAACCAAGGCGGCGAACAGGCGTAATCAATGCTCCGGTTCACCCTACTTGGTGACGTCTTAATCCGTCAACGAACAATATATTCAGGCACTACGTTGCCTTGTAATAAGATAGTTTAATACCTCTGCCTTTGAATGTGCCTTCGCGCACGGGTACTGATGCTCTTTCTAATGACGTTTCCAACTTATGTTTCCTGTCTTTACTGAGTACACAATGTGATTTTTCGACCACCTGAACCGTGCTGCGCCTCTGCCAAACCGGGCAATTTGCCTCCGGGTTAAAACGGACCAGGCTATGCCAGCTGAATCGGTTTAAGGATACTTGACGTTCCGAAGAACTAAAAAACACCACAATAAAGGCAGAAAACAAAACCAAATATGAAAAGGCAACGCGATAGTAAAACGCATGCGAATAGTGGTTACTATGAACCGTTCAGAGGCGTGACCATCGTCAAGACAAAACCGAGCCCCCAAGAGGTGTAGCTACGGTTTAAGTCGACTAGGTTCCTAACTGAATCGTGGCAAATATGCCGTCCAAATGGCATTGCATTGGTTCGTCAACCAAGCCCCCAAGTGACTCAATGGCTAAAAAGCCGACCAGAAGGCATTACCATCATCAAGACATGACCGAGTTCCCATAAGGCGTAATCTACGGTTCAAGTCGATTAGGTCCCCAACTGATTCAGTGGCAAACATGCCAGCCAGAAGGCATTACCGTCGTCAAGACCTGACCAAGCCCCCCGGAGGTGTATCTACGGTTTAAGTCGACTAGGTCCCCAACTGACTTTATAGGGATAGCCATGTTCTCTTTGGTTCGAATACGACCTATGTTTGAACAGCTATGTTCTCTTTGGTTCGAATACGACCTATGTTTGAACAGAAATCCCCGTGTTTGAATAGCTATGTTCTCTTTGGTTCGAATACGACCTATGTTTGAACAGGAAGCTTCATGCTGACTGGCTATGTTCTCTTTGGCTCGAATACGGCCTATGTTTGAACAGTAAACCTTAACTTGAACCGGGATACTGAACCGGATATTAAGAGTTTCACAACCCTGTAGGAGACATCTTCCCTTGAACCAGTTTTTAAACCGGAATTTGAACTTCTGTGAAGCGACCTCCAGGGGTAAGTACACATGATGTGAAGAACAGTAGAGACCCCGCTTTATTTGAGGCTCTGGTTTATTGTATTCAATCATAATATATACATGGTCATGATATGTACATAAACAGAGCCCAGGGCTCATGTATAATAAGGTCGAAGATGAGCTATGTTCCACGGCCTGCTGGTCTCCTCCTCTGACGTGCGTGAATCCTTGCGCTCTCTAATATCAATCAAGTAATATGACCCATTATTCAGATTCTTGCTGACCACAAAAGGTCCCTCCCAAGGCGGGGATAATTTATGCTAATCAGATTGATCCTGGATGAGCCGAAGCACCAAATCCCCCTCCTGAAAGGTTCTGGTCCTAACCCGACGGCTGTGGTAACGGCGGAGATCTTGCTGGTAAATCGCTGAACGGGCAGCTGCCAAGTCACGCTCCTCATCCAACAAGTCAAGAGCGTCCTGCCGTGCCTGCTCATTGTCCGCTTCAACATATGCTGCCACTCGAGGCGAGTCATGTCGTATATCACTTGGGAGAACCGCCTCTGCTCCATAGACCATAAAAAACGGCGTAAACCCCGTGGATCTGTTAGGCGTGGTGTTGATGCTCCATAACACAGACGGTAGTTCCTCCACCCAACAACCCGGCGTCCTTTGCAAAGGGACCAGAAGCCGGGGTTTGATACCTCTCAAGATCTCTTGGTTCGCTCGCTCTGCCTGACCATTAGACTGTGGGTGCGCTACCGAAGAAACATCAAGCCGTATATGCTCCCGTGCACAGAACTCCTTCATGGCCCCCTTGGATAGATTGGTACCATTATCTGTGATGATGCTGTGTGGAAAACCAAACCGGAAGATCACCTTCTTTATAAACCGAACCGCCGTGGCTGCATCACACTTACTGACAGGTTCTGCCTCTACCCACTTTGTAAATTTGTCAACCGCCACCAGTAGATGGGTCTTCTTATCTTTGGAACGCTTAAAAGGCCCAACCATATCAAGCCCCCAAGTCGCAAACGGCCAAGTGATTGGAATCATCCTCAATTCTTGAGCCGGTATGTGCGCTCGTCTGGAAAATTTCTGGCAACCATCACATAACCGGACCAGGTCTTCCGCATCAGCATGAGCAGTTAACCAGTAGAAACCGTGGCGGAACGCTTTAGCCACCAATGATTTTGAACCGGCGTGGTGTCCGCAATCCCCTTCATGTATTTCTCGTAGTATCTCGCACCCCTCCTTAGGGGATATGCACCGTTGCAGCGCTCCTGACACGCTGCGATGATGTAACTCTCCTTGGAAAATGGTCATAGACTTGGACCGTCGCACTATCTGTCGAGCCAAGCTTTCATCCTCTGGCAACTCACCCCGGTTCATATATGCCAGGTAAGGGAGCGTCCAATCCGGGGTGGCGTGAAGAGCTGCCACTAACTGAGCCTCCGGATCAGGAACAGCCAACTCCAGCTCACCGGGCAGCTGTACCGATGGGTGGTACAATACATCCAAGAAAACATTGGGTGGGACCGGTTTACGCTGAGAGCCCAAGCGACTTAAAGCGTCCGCTGCCTCATTCTTTCTGCGGTCCACATGATCCACTTGATAACCTTTGAAATGCCCAGCCACCATATCCACTTCACGTCGGTACGCAGCCATAAGCGGATCCTTAGAATCCCAGGTGCCAGATACCTGCTGAGCCACCAGATCCGAATCACCAAAGCACCTAACTCTGCTCAAATTCATCTCTTTAGCCACCCGGAGTCCATGAAGCAAAGCTTCATACTCAGCCGCATTGTTTGTACAGGGGAACATTAAACGGAGGACATAACAAAACTTATCTCCTCGTGGGGAAGTTAAAACGACTCCAGCCCCCGAGCCTTCCAATTGTCTTGACCCGTCGAAATGAACGGTCCAATAGGTGTTATCTGGCTTCTCCTCAGGCGCTTGTAACTCTGTCCAATCGTTTATGAAATCGACAAGTGCCTGTGATTTTATGGCCGTCCGGGGTACGTACCTTAAATCGTGCGGCCCGAGCTCGATAGCCCACTTGGCAATCCGACCGGTCGCCTCCCGGTTCTGTATAATGTCACCCAAAGGAGCAGAACTGACCACCGTGATTGGGTGTCCTTGGAAATATTGCCTCAGCTTCCGGCTTGCCATAAAAACGCCATATACCAGCTTCTGCCAATGCGGATACCTTTGTTTGGACTCGATAAGTACTTCACTGATATAGTAAACCGGTCGCTGAACCGGATGTTCCTTTCCAGCCTCCTTTCGTTCTACCACCATCGCCACACTGACTGCTCTGGCATTCGCTGCAACATATAACAGGAGTGGCTCTTTATCTACAGGGGCTGCCAACACTGGCGGATTGACTAGTTGTCGCTTCAAGTCCTCAAACGCTTTATCGGCCTCCGGATTCCAGACAAACTGATCCGTCTTCTTGAGCATTTGATACAAGGGGATCGCCTTTTCACCAAGGCGACTGATAAACCGGCTTAACGCCGCAATCCGCCCGGCCATGCGCTGAACATCATTGATGCATTTCGGTTTGGCCAGGGAGGTGATGGCTGTGATCTTTTCTGGATTAGCCTCAATTCCTCTATGGGACACTAAAAATCCCAACAGCTTGCCTGCAGGTACACCAAAAACACATTTAGCCGGGTTGAGCATCATTTGGTACACTCTCAAGTTATCGAAAGTCTCCTTCAAATCGTCAACCAGGGTCTCCTTCTTTCGTGACTTGACCACGATATCATCCACATAAGCATGCACATTACGCCCAATCTGTTCGTGGAGGCAATTTTGCACACATCGTTGATAAGTAGCCTGCGCACTCTTAAGCCCAAAGGGCATAGACACATAGCAGAAGGCTCCAAAGGGAGTAATGAACGCTGTCTTCTCCTGGTCCTTAACTGCCATCTTGATCTGATGATAACCCGAATAAGCATCCAAAAAACTTAAACGCTCGCAACCTGCCGTAGCATCAATGATCTGATCAATCCGGGGGAGAGCAAAAGGATCTGCTGGGCAAGCTTTATTCAAGTCTGTGTAGTCCACGCACATGCGCCAGGTGCCGTTTTTCTTAAGAACTAGCACCGGATTAGCGAGCCATTCGGGATGAAAAACCTCAATGATAAACCCAGCTGCCAGGAGCCTGGCCACTTCCTCACCAATCGCTTTACGTCTTTCTTCGTTAAACCGCCGTAAGAACTGCTTCACCGGCTTGTACTTAGGATCCACATTAAGGGTGTGCTCAGCGAGTTGCCTCGGTACACCAGGCATGTCAGATGGCTTCCATGCAAAGATGTCCCGATTCTCACGGATGAACTCGATGAGCGCGCTTTCCTATTTTGGATCCAAGTTTGCACTGATGCTGAACTGCTTGGATGAATCGCCAGGTACGAAGTCAACAAGCTTAGTTTCGGCCGCTGACTTGAACTTCAAGGACGGATCGTGGTCCGTAGTTGGCTTTTTTAATGAAGTCATATCCTCCGGATCAACCCTGTCTTTGTACTGCTTTAGCTCCTCCGTAGCACAAACCGATTCAGCATAAGTCGCATCTCCTTCCTCGCATTCCAAAGCGATTCGGCGGCTCCCATGAACCGTTATAGTGCCCTTGTAACCTGGCATCTTAAGTTGCAGATATACGTAGCAGGGCCGTGCCATAAATTTTGCATAAGCTGGCCGCCCGAACAAAGCGTGGTACGGACTTTGGATTTTAACCACCTCAAACGTCAGCGTCTCTGATCTGGAATCGTGACTATCGCCAAATACCACTTCAAGGGCTATCTTACCAACCGGATATGCAGACTTGCCAGGCACCACCCCGTGGAACACTGTATTGGTCGGTCTGAGATCCTTATCTACCAGTCCCATACGACGGAAGGTCTCATAATACAAGATGTTAATGCTGCTCCCTCCGTCCATGAGCACCTTGGTGAGCTTATAACCTCCCACCTGAGGCGCTACCACCAGTGCTAACTGACCCGGATTATACACCCTGGGAGGATGATCTTCTCGGCTCCATATGATAGGCTGTTCCGACCAACGCAGATAGTGAGGCGTGGCCGGTTCGACAGCACTGACTGCCCGCCTCTGAAGCTTCCTATCTCGTTTATCCAAGCTCGTAGTAAAGACATGATACTGTCCACCACTCAACTGTTTCGGGTTGCTCTGATAACCACTTTGATTACTTTGATTATTCTGATTATTTTGGCTGACCTGGCCGCCCGGGTTACCCTGGAACCCTGGACCGGAACCTGAACCGCCGCCGGAGCTGCGATCATTCTGGAACGTGTTTGAGCTTTTGAACTCCTTCATGATATAACAATCCTTCCAAAGATGGGCTGCTGGTTCCTCCTTTGTTCCGTGCTTCGGACAGGGCTGGTTTAAGAAAAAGTTCAAACGCTCCGGGTTAGGACCAGGATCTGTGCGGAAACTTGGCTGTTTTCCCTTGCGCCGCTGGCCCTTATTCTGTGCACTTGCGTTGGCTACAAAGTCCATGCTCCCATCCGGTTTACGCTTACCTCCGCCTCCGTTACCTGTCGGTCGATGCTGCTGGCCTTTGACGTTGCTACTCTTCCTTCCCTTCCCTGCCTTGTCATCACCAGAGTCAGGATCCTTGGTACTGTCAGAATCCGCATACTTCACTAAAGCGGTCATGAGCGTTCCTATATCTGTGCAATCACGCTTCATCCGGCCCAGCTTTAGCTTCAAAGGGCCAAACCGACAGTTGCTTTCCAACAGCACTACAGCGGTGTCTGCGTTGATGCGATCTGATGAGTGCAAGACTTCTGATACTCGTCGTACCCAATGGGTAGTTGATTCCCCTTCTTGCTGAACGCAGGCTGCTAGGTCAACTATTGACATTGGCTGTTTGCACGTGTCCTTGAAGTTCTTGATAAACCGGGCACGCAATTGGGCCCATGAGCTAATTGAATTAGGCGGCAAGCTCTTTAGCCAAGTCCGGGCCGTTCCTTCTAACATCATAGTAAAATACTTGGCACACGCCGTGTCATCCACATCCAGCATCTCCATAGCCATTTCATAGCTCTCCACCCATGTCTCCGGAGGCTGATCTGCCGTGTAGTTTGGTACCTTGCGGGGGCCTTTGAAGTCTTTGGGCAGGCGTACGTTGCGTAAAGCGGGAACAAGGCACGGTACCCCCAAAGAACTGGAAACCACCCCCGGTTCGACCGTAGCTGCGGGGAAGATAGGTGTAAGCTGACGAGCCTGATGCTGCCCTTCTAATCCGGCCTCCCGTGCACGGGTGCGATCCACATTTTCGTGAGTATTGTCGACGCCCGCCGGATTGTTGGCGCGGAGCGCTTCACGCCTGGCGTTACTTGAAACGGCCGGCTCCTCCACGCGCCTACTATAGCTCCTGCTGGGGCGAGGGGTGGAGTGAATCCGATCACGGCTTTGCGAATACGCTTCTTGCTGGGCCAACGCAGTCCTAAGGAGCTCCTTGACCCGGCGTGTCTCTTCATCCTGCGGTGAATCTCCTTCGATCGGAATGGCTTCCAACCGAGCCGCCGCCGCGACGAGGTTATCCATCGGGTTGGAATAATGACCTGACGGCGTTGGCATGGCCGGTGGCGTATCAGTGTTATGACGAGGCAGGTCTATAATCCGGTGCTGAACCGGGGCGCCAACTGTCGCCTCCGCACGGTTTACCCCCGGGGTGTTGAAGAGATTTCAAGCGTCGAAGGCGGCGGGCAACCGAGACCGGGATTTTCTCTTCAGGACCTCCTGGGATGCCTTCTGGTCCATCATTAGCCTATAAGCCTGTGCATCTAAAGCGGCACGCTCCGCCGTCATCCTGATCTCTTCTGCTGCCAGCTCCGCTTTAGCCCGAGTGATCTGCTCTCTCACTTTGGCAATCTCAGCATTGTGAACCTCCTGATCCACCGGGTTGGCCTCCGCCATGAGCGCTGCTAGTGCGTCAAACAGGTCTGACAAAACTTGGGCTGGTGAACCGGTAGGGCCTCCTGCCCGCGCAGCCGTTGCTGCTGCCGATCCGGAGATCGCTGCTGCCGCAGTTGATGATCGTGGCGTCGCCTGTGTCCCAGCCATGAAGATCCCAACCCGATAGGGCAGATCAGAGGGGTCCGGAATACTGTTGCCATCGGAGCCGCCCTCAATCCGATCATCTTGTAGCTGATAAAGAGATTCGGTTTCCCCGGTTGACGTTTCATCGCCGGAGTAGATGGCGGTTTCGTCACCGGATTCGGATCCTTCCTCGTAGCTTCCTCCGCGGATGACCCCCACGAAGGCGTGCTTTCTGATCGGTTTAGCCAGGGTCGATCTCGTGCACTGAGCCGTCTCGACGAGGTCGGCGCAGACGCCTAGCGCGGGGCCCGGTTCTCCGATCTTGCCGATGAAAACATGGATGCCGCCAAAGGGGACCCGGTACCCGTACTCGATCGAGCCGGCGTCGGGGCCCCAGCCTGTGCTGTCGATGTAGAGCTTTCCGCGGCGGCTCTTGGTCATCCGTCCCACAGCGTAACCCTCGAGTCCTTCAAAGCGGCCCTCCAAGAACCTGAAACCATCTCGCGAGTGCCCCACGGTGGGCGCCAACTGTCGTGGATTTGTCACGGCAGATGTCCTAGTAAGAGGACTTAGTCGTGGAGCCATCGCAACAGGCTAGCTTGAAGGGGTTAAAGCGGACACAAGGACACGGTTTTTATACTAGTTCGGCCCCTTCGATGAAGGTAAAAGCCTACGTCTAGTTGTGATGGGATTGATGGGTTTCGAGGGCTTAGGGAGCGATAAGCTTCGCCTAAACCTCGAGTTCTCTTTTTCTCTGTCCTCAAACCGCCGCCGGGTCATCCCCTTATATACACGGGTGACGCCCGTCGGTCTGCAAAGTCCCAACCTCCGGCTAATAAACGTGCCCGGGTCGGTCTCTCTATTCCTAACTTACAATACAAATTTACATCAGGCCGGTTTACACCATAAACCATTAAACCGATTATGGGCCTTAGGCCCTTCTATCTCTCCTTGGGTTTTAACATCTCGGGTCTGCTGACGGGGGTAACCCGGGCCCTGCAGGCCGGTTTACCCCGGATAGCAACATCCCCAACACTGACCGTAGTCCGACCAGGGCTCTTCTGATAAAGAGAGAGACTTTAGTGACTTCAGAATGTCACCAAAGGGCGAGTGCTGAAAGATGTTTGCAGCGGTGAACTCCATGATCGGCGCCCAATCGGATTCGATCGGCAGGGGCGCAGAGGGCTCGGAGCCCGGAGAGGAGTTCGGCCACTCGGAGTCATGGGCCTTGAAGAGTGCGGGGCTGGTGTTTGGCTCGATCGCCTGTGAGATCGCAGCCCCCGAGGCAGTGTCCAACCACTTATCCTCAATTGGCGCAGTAGGCTCCGAATTAATGGTCGGAACCGATGTGTGTGCGGCCCCTAGGGCACTGTCTCGCGGAAGAGCTAGATCATGCCCATCGAGACAGTGCGGCGCGCTTGGCTGTGGCTCGAATCCATCGAAGATCAAGTCCCCGCGGATGTCAGCCGTGTAGTTTAAACTTCCAAATCTGACCTGATGGCCAGGGCCGTAGCTTTCGATCTGCTCAAGGTGGCCAAGCGAATTGGCCCGCAGTGCGAAGCCACCGAAGACGAGGATCTGTCCGGGGAGAAAAGTCTCACCCTGGACTGCATCGTTGTTGATGAGCGAAGGAGCCATCGGGCCTAAAAGCGACGACACAGAGGAACTCTCAATGAAAGCACCAATGTCGGTGTCAAAACCGGCGGATCTCGGGTAGGGGGTCCCGAACTGTGCGTCTAGGCGGATGGTAACAGGAGACAAGGGACACGAAGTTTTACCCAGGTTCGGGCCCTCTTGATGGAGGTAAAACCCTACGTCCTGCTTGATTAATATTGATAATATGGGTAGTACAAGAGTAGATCTACCACGAGATCAGGGAGGCTAAACCCTAGAAGCTAGCCTATGGTATGATTGTTGTATGTTGAAGTTCGTCCTACGGACTAAAACCATCCGGTTTATATAGACACCGGAGAGGGTTAGGGTTACACAAAGTCGGTTACAATGGTAGGAGATCTGAATATCCGCATCGCCAAGCTTGCCTTCCACGCCAAGGAAAGTCCCATCCGGACACGGGACGAAGTCTTCAATCTTGTATCTTCATAGTCCTGGAGTCCGGCTGAAGGTATCGTCCGGCTACCCGGACACCCCCTAATCCAGGACTCCCTCAGCGACCGGGGCAGGGGAGTGGGTCGACTGGGGTGGGCCGACGGCCAGCTAGGCCGTTTGGCCCAGTGAAAAGGGTCAGTTTTTCCCTTTTCTTTTGCTTTTTAAAATAAAAATAGAGAGAGAAAAAGATTTGTTTGAGCATCCAAAGGATTTAGGAAAAATATGGGACTTGGCCCATTAATTCCTCCACATTTTTAGGTATTGCCACAAATAGTTTGGAGGCAAGAGGAATTGACTAGGAAGTTTGGAGATTGGGAATGGCATATTTAAATGCTGCTGGAACACTAATTGATTTCCAGGGGCAATTTGGGAACTCCAAAGATTTTGGTTTTAACATGAAAAATACTTGGAGAATATTTGTCATATTGTGAACTATTTTGATTGCATGAAAGAATAAGCAAATATTTGACATGCAAGTTGAATTTGAAGCAGATTTTGGACAAGTGGCATTTTGGCATGATGATCATGATGACATGACCTTTATTAGGGGGAGATTACTGTAGTGTGATGCTGGGGATGTTACACCGAGCGATTGCACTGCAAGCTACGCATTACTGAACCCAAGCGATCGATCGATGGCTGTTAATTGAACCCGATCGAGCGATTCCTTCGCTACTGTCGCTAACTGAAGCCGATCGATGCTGCCTCTGGATGAACAGTGAGCGTTGCTGGGGGGTGGGGGTTGGATGAACAGTTCCTGGTGGGGGTGGATGAACAGGACCCCGTGGTGTTGCCTCCGGATGAACAGGACCCCGATCGATCGAGCCGGTTGGGGCTGGATGAACAGGACTCTGTGGAGGGCTGGATGAACAGGACCACCCCGTGGAGGGCTGGATGAACAGTAGATGGTGTAGGGCTGGATGAATAATAGCCCGTGGAGGGGTGGTTGAACAGGAGCCCGTGGAGAGGGCTGGTTGAACAGTAGCCGGTGGAGTAGTGCACGGTGGAGGCTGGATGAACAGGAGCCCGTGGACGAACAGTCGCAGGTGGAGGCTGAGGAGGTCGACGGTGGATGAACAGTACCCCGTGGAGGCTGGAGGGGGTCGGCGGTGGAGATGAACAGTATCCCGTGGAGTCCCGTTTTGCGGTACGCCACACCCTTCCCGATGAACACGACCCCCGTTTTGACTGTAGCGCTCCAACACAAGTCCGTTTCCTCCGTTTTGCGGTACGCCAGACCCCTCCCGATCAACAGGACCCCCGTTTCGACCATAGGAGGTCCGTTTCCTCCGTTTTGCGGTACGCCAGACCCCTCCCGATGAACAGGATCCCGTTTGGAATGTGGCCGGTCGAACACAAGGCCGTTTCCTCCGTTCTGCGGTACGCCAGGCCTCATTTCCATCGGTTGTTCCGTCCAAGCCCTCCCGATGAACACGACGACGGATTCCGTCCCGACCCAGCCGGTTGGCTCCCCATGAACACGACGACGACATAGTTTCTCCGTTCCGACCCAGCCATGTACACGAGCCCTGGTCGTACGTATGCGCGAGTAGGCGTTCGAGACCTAGCCCATATGTACGTAAGTGGCCGTATTTTCTTTCTTGCACACTGGCCGCTATACGTACATGTACATGCTACGTGCGCGCCTCTACTACGACACGTGCGCGCCTCTACATCGACCAGTATGTACGTACATGTTCACGACCAGAATGACAATGCTACGTACGCTTCGTCCAGGTGGGTCCCGACTGTCAGGCACTTCCTTCCATGCGAAGATGTAGCTGGTGGGTCCCAGTAGTCAGGGGGGCGAATCGTTTTTTTGCCCAGACGCACTTCCTTGCGTGCGAAGATGTAGCTGGTGGGTCCCAGCAGTCAGGGGGAGAAAACATTATTTTTTAGGGTAAAAAGGATGCAGTTGCATGCATGCGTCCATGGGCGTGGTGCGTCCCCACTGTCAGCATCTCACGTATAGTCATCTTCCGATGAATCTCGGTGGTTGACCATGTTGACCACACCGTGCCGAGCGCACCAAGGCCGATGGACGACGGCGAGGCCCTAGACTGGAATGACCCAGAGATGGGGAAGACGCGGCAGTGGAGTCGCAGATGGAGAGGAGTGGGAAACTTGACTGGTTCGGGTGCGCGGCAGCACTGCCGCGGTGCCGCCCACGGGAGACACGAGTGCTACCTCTTGAGCACTGCGTTGGTTTTCCCTTGAAGAGGAAAGGGTGATGCAGTAAAGTAGCATAAGTATTTCCCTCAGTTTTTGAGAACCAAGGTATCAATCCAGTAGGAGGCCACGCTCAAGTCCCTCGCACCTACACAAACAAATAAAAATCTCGCAACCAACGCAAAAAAGGGGTTGTCAATCCCTTCACGGTCACTTACGAAAGTGAGATCTGATAGATATGATAAGATAATATTTTTGGTATTTTTATAATAAAGATGCAAAGTAAAATAAAAGGCAATAAAAATAGCTAAGTGTTGAAGATTAATACGATGGAAAATAGACCCGTGGGCCATAGGTTTCAATAGTGGCTTCTCTCAAGAGCATAAGTATTACGGTGGGTGAACAAATTAATATTGAGCAATTAATAGAATTGAGCATAGTTATGAGAATATCTAGGTATTATCATGTATATAGGCATCACGTCCGTGACAAGTAGACCGGCTCCTGCCTGTATCTACTACTATTACTCCACACATCGACCGCTATCCAGCATGCATCTAGAGTATTAAGTTCATAAGAACAGAGTAACGCTTTAAGAAAGATGACATGATGTAGAGGGATAAACTCATGCAATATGATATAAACCCCATCTTGTTATCCTCGATGGCAACAATACAATACGTGCCTTGCTGCCCTTGCTGTCACTAGAAAAGGACACCGCAAGATTGAACCCAAAGCTAAGCACTTCTCCCATTGCAAGAAAGATCAATCTAGTAGACCAAACCAAACTGATAATTCGAAGAGACTTGCAAAGATAACCAATCATACATAGAAGAATTCAGAGAAGATTCAAATATTGTTCATAGATAAACTTGATCATAAACCCACAATTCATCGGTCTCAACAAACACACCGCAAAAGAAGATTACATCGAATAGATCTCCACGAGAATCATGGAGAACTTTGTATTGAGATCCAAAGAGAGAGAAGAAGCCATCTAGCTAATAACTATGGACCCGAAGGTCTGAGGTAAACTACTCACACATCATGGGAGAGGCTATGGTGTTGATGTAGAAGCCCTCTGTGATCAATGCCCCCTCCGGCAAGACGCCGGAAAAGGCCCCAAGATGGGATCTCACGGGTACAGAAGGTTGCGGCAGTGGAATTAGGTTTTTGTGGATGCTTCTGTTGGTTTGGGGGTACATAGGTATATATAGGAGGAATAAGTACGTCAGTGGAGCAACGTGGGCCCCATGAGGGTGGAGGACGTGCCCAGGGGGTAGGCGCGCCCCCTGCCTCGTGCTCTCCTGGTTGCTTTCTTGACGTAGGGTCCAAGTCCTCTGGATCACGTTTGTTCCGAAAATCACGTTCCCGAAGGTTTCATTCCGTTTGGACTCCGTTTGATATTCTTTTTCTGCAAAACTCTGAAATAGGCAAAAAATAGCAATTTGGGCTAGGCCTCCGGTTAATAGGTTAGTCCCAAAAATAATATAAAAGTGTATAACAAAGCCCATTAATCATCCAAAACAGAATATAATATAGCATGAAGCAATCAAAAATTATAGATACGTTGGAGACGTGTCAACGAGCAAGAACAGAGGTTGAAGAAGGAGCACGGCTGTTGGATTAACATCCAACGGTCCAGCTGCTGGAATCATTTGTTGATTAATTTGACAAAGCCCTGCATACACGTCCGCTTAGTAGGCCCACAAGTCAGCCACCAAATCTAACGGATCCCAGCTGTCAATGGGAGGAATATTTTTTCGCATAACAAGGAGGCACTTCCTTCCATGCGAAGATATAGCCGGTGGGTCCCAGCTGTCAGGGGGAGGAAACAGCTTAATAAGGAGGAACTTTCCTTGCGTGCGACATGGACCTCGTGGGTCCCAGCCGTCAGGCTCTCCACGTACAGTCCTCTTCCAATGACTCTCGTATGTTGACCATGACGCGCCGAGCGCACCGAGGCGATGGACGACGGCAAGGCCCCAGACTGGAACGACCCAGAGATGGGGAAGACGCGGCAGTGGAGTCGCAGACAAAGAGGAGTGGGAAACTTGACTGGTTCGGGTGCGGGTGGGCTGATGACCCACAAGTATGGGGGATCTATTGTAGTCCTTTCGATAAGTAAGAGTGTCGAACCCAATGAGGAGCAGAAGGAAATGATAAGCGGTTTTCAGCAAGGTATTCTCTGCAAGTACTGAAATAAGTGGTAACAGATAGTTTTGTGATAAGATAATTTTTAACGAGCAACAAGTAACAAAAGTAAATAAAGTGCAGGAAGATGGCCCAATCCTTTTTGTATCAAAGGACAAGCCTGGACGAACTCTTATATAAAGGAAACCGCTCCCGAGGACACATGGGAATATCGTCAAGCTAGTTTTCATCACGTTCATATGATTCGCGTTCGGTACTTTGATAATTTGATATGTGGGTGGACCGGTGCTTGGGTGCTGTTCTTACTTGAACAAACATCCCACTTATGATTAACCTCTATTGCAAGCATCCGCAACCACAACAAAATTATTAAGGTAAACCTAACCATAGCATGAAACATATGGATCCAAATCAGCCCCTTACGAAGCAACGCATAAACTAGGGTTTAAGCTTCTATCACTCTAGCAACTCATCATATACTTATTACTTCCCAATGCCTTCCTCTAGGCCCAAATAATGGTGAAGTGTTATGTAGTCGACGTTCACATAACACCACTAGAGGCTAGACAACATACATCTCATCAAAATATCGAACGAATACCAAATTCACATGACTACTAATAGCAAGACTTCTCCCATGTCCTCAGGAACAAACGTAACTACTCACAAAGCATATTCATATTCATAATCAGAGGGGTATTAATATGCATAAAGGATCTGAACATATGATCTTCCACCAAATAAACCAACTAGCATCAACTACAAGGAGTAATCAACACTACTAGCAACCTACTAGTACCAATCCCGGACTTGGAGACAAGAATTGGAAAGAAGATATGAAATAGGGTTTTGAGAGGAGATGGTGCTGGTGAAGATGTTGATGGAGATTGCCCTCTCCCGATGAGAGGAGCATTGGTGATGACGATGGTGATGATTTCCCCCTCCCGGAGAGAAGTGTCCCTGGCAGAACAGCTCTACCGGAGCCCTAGATTGGTTCCGCCAAGGTTCCGCCTCGTGGTGGCGGAGTTTCGTCCCAAAAGGTTGCTTATGATTTTTTCCTCGACGAAAGACCTCATATAGCAGAAGATGGCCATCGGAGAGCCAACAGGGGGCCCACGAGGCAGGGGGGCGCGCCCTGGGGGTAGGGCGCGCCCCCCACCCTCGTGGCCAGGTGGGTCCCCCTCTGGTGAACTTCTTCCGCTCAATATTTTTTATTATTTCCAAAAATGACTTTCGTGGAGTTTCAGGACTTTTGGAGTTGTGCAGAATAGGTCTCTAATATTTGCTCCTTTTCCAGCCCAGAATTCCAGCTGCCGGCATTCTCCCTCCTTATGTAAACCTTGTAAAATAAGAGAGAATAGGCATAAGTATTGTGACATAATGTGTAATAACAACCCATAATGCAATAAATATCAATATAAAAGCATGATGCAAAATGGACGTATCAACTCCCCCAAGCTCAGACCTCGCTTGTCCTCAAGCGGAAGCCGATAACGATAAATATGTCCCCATGTTTAGAGGTAGAGGTGTCAATAAAAATAAAATACGGACATGAAGGCATCATGATTAATCTCATAACAGCAACATATATAGATATTGTCATATGAATTCTTATACTCAAGTAACAATCCATTCACAATGCAAAGTGCGAATCATAAACTTTATTGAGAACTAACAAACTATAATCTCAGTCATTGAAGCAATTGAAATTTATCATAACATCATAAAGAGTCCATGTCAGAGCTTAATAGCAAGTCCACATACTCAACTATCATTTAGTCTTTCTTAATTGCTAACACTCACGCGATACTTGTGGTTACGGAGTTTTAGTCGGACACAGAGAAAGATAGGGGCCTATAGTTTCGCCTCCCAACCTTTTACCTCAAGGGTAATGTCAACAATAATAACTCATGCTCCCCTACATCCAATTAGATATATCTATCAGGATCCTTCCAACATACTGTGCTTGCCAAAGGATAAAATGTAAAAAGGAAAGGTGAATGTCGGGGATATACCCCGCGTCGTAAACCGGCCGGAAGTTAACCCGGCCGGACTTGGCGGTTTATCTGAAGACCCGCCCTGACCTTAGCGGTTTACAAGCAACCCGCTTGGTCGTTATGACTCACTGGTAACCCGGCGGGCGGTTCAGACGGATGACAAGGCCCAAGGCCGGTTCAACTATGGTGGGCCGGTTTAAGAGGAAAGGAATATTTGCCTTACAAGGAGTTAAGGCCAGGACTTGTATCCGGTTTGTATTAGAGATAGACTAGTCCTAATTCTAATAGGACTCCACATGTAAACCGCCCCTTCAACATATATAAGGAGGGGCAGGGCTCCCCAAAGAGGGACAGGCTACAAGCAAGAAACAATCTCTAGGGCTAGACACAAAGAGCTGGTTTACGGCGTCTCCCTCGTGATGATAATGAGACCTAGCCTCAAAGAGCATGTAGGGTTTTTACCGGATGATGTTTCCCGGGGCCCGAAGCTGTCTAAATCCTCATCTTGCGTGTTGATCCGCCCTGTGTCTCTCGTCCCACTCAACCCCTCTCAAAGCTACCACATAGATGCGTTGGCCTCGCGACTAAGTCCTGACACTAAGGACATCTGCCGTGACAAAACCACGACAGTGAAGATCACCATGACTCTCGCATAAGGTAGAGGATAATAATAAAAGATAGGCCCTTTGCAGAGGGAAGCAGGGGTTGCCATGCGCTTTTAGGGTTGGATGCACAAAATCTTAATGCGAAAGAACGTCACTTTATATTGCCCCTTGTGATATGAACCTTTATTATGCAGTCCGTCGCTTTTATTTCTTCCACATCACAAGATCGTATAAAGCTTATTTTCTCCCTCACTAATAAGTCATACATATTTAGAGAGCAATTTTTACTACTTTGCACCGATGACAACTTACTTGAAGGATCTTACTCAATCCATAGGTAGGTATAGTGGACTCTCATGGCAAAACTGAATTTAAGGATATTTGGAAGCACAAGTAGTATCTCTACTTGGTGCTGAGAATTTGGATAGCATGAGGGGGAAATGCAAGCTCAACATGTTGGATGATCCATGACAACATACTTTATCTCAGATATAAGAAAACATAACCCATTACATTGTCTTCCTTGTCCAACGTTAACTCCTTAGCATGTCATATTTTAATGAGTGCTCCCAATCATAAAAGATGTCAATGATAATATATTTATATGTGAAACCTCTCTTTCCTTATTACTTCCTATTAATTGCAATGATGACCAAAGCTATGTTTTCCAACTCCCAACAACTTTTAATCATCATACTCTTTCTATGTGAAGTCATTACTCTCAATAAGATCAATATGAACTCTTTGTTTCTTTTTATTCCTTTATCTTTTCTTTTATTCACTCAAGATCATACCAAGAAAATCAAGCCCTCGACTCAACACTAATCTTTATTATATATATAGCTCACGGACTCGATTACATAGAGAGATCATGAAGCAAAACTCAAAACTAGATCATGCCATAAACTTTATTCTACTAGATCAAGATACTACTAATAGGATCGAACTAAGAAAAACGGTAAAGATAGGAGTGTGATTGTGATACGATACCGGGGCACCTCCCCCAAGCTTGGCAGTTGCCAAGGGGAGTGCCCATACCCATGTGATTATGTCTCCTTTGCTGGTGAAGAAGGTGGAGGTGTTGTTGATGATGCGGGCTTATCGTCCATCTTCCAAGGCATAGGCTCACCATCATAGAAGGATGATCGAGTCTCCGGGATCCTCAAATCTGCATCCAAACTCATCCTTTCAAATCTATATTCATACACACAGTTTTGGTTTTGCAGGTCATAGATTTGGGCTTGAAGGTGCTCGATCTTCTCGTGAAGCTTGAAGATGGCCTCCCCAATGTTGTCGGCATCTAGCTTGTGTTTGTTGGTGAACTCCGCGATCATCATGTGGTTGGAGTTGAGTCCACGTTCCACCATCCCCTGGCACTTGAAAACTTGTTGCTCCATTACTTCGAGCCTCGTCTCCACGCTTCCGGTCCCCTTAGGTCCCTCTTCATCGCGGATGTGCAGCAACCCATCACGCACCTCAATGGTTTGAGGGTGTCGCAGCACCTCCACGAGGTAAGGGTTGATGACCTTCTCGAAGAACTTGTCCTTGGAGGCACTTGGGGACGTCATGGTAATCTAGATCTGTCAGAAAAACAGCTCGAAACAAGAACAGAGGATAATTGCGTGATACAGGAGTCAAAACCTTCAGGAGAATAGATAATGAATTTTTACCGATCAAAATACGTATCGTGCAAGAAAATGGAGTCCGGAAGGCACACGAGGTGCCCACGAGGTAGGAGGCGCGCCCAGGGGGTAGGGCACGCCCTCCACCCTCTTGGAGCCCTCGTGTCCTTCCCGAACTGCTTATTATTTTTCTATTTTTCTAAATATTCCAAAACAGAGAAATATTGCCTTAAAAACTGTTTTGGAGTCGGTTTACTTACCGTACCACATACCTATTCCTTTTCGAGGTTTGAAACGTTCTGGAAAGTGTCCCTTATGTATTCCTCCGGGGTTACGGTTTTGATAATATTGGTTTCAACATTTATAGGATTACCTAAGATATAATGTTTGATTCTTTGACCGTTCACCACCTTCGGATTTGTGCCTTCGAAGTTGTTGATTTTTATGGCACCGAAACGATAGACCTCCTCGATAACGTAAGGGCCTTCCCATTTAGAGAGAAGTTTTCCTGCAAAAAATCTTAAACGAGAGTTGTATAGCAATACATAATCACCTACATTAAACTCATGCTTTTGTATCCTTTTGTCATGCCATCTTTTAACCTTTTCTTTAAACAACTTGGCATTTTCATAAGCTTGGGTTCTCCATTCATCAAGTGAGCTAATATCAAATAACCTCTTCTCACCGGCAAGTTTGAAATCATAGTTGAGCTCTTTAATATAGCCCAATATGCCTTATGTTCTAGTTCAAGAGGTAAATGACATGCTTTTCCATAAACCATTTTATAAGGAGACATACCCATAGGATTTTTATATGCAGTTCTATAGGCCCATAATGCATCATCAAGTTTCTTGGACCAATTCTTTCTAGATCTATTGACAACCTTTTGCAAAATTAATTTGATTTATCTATTACTCAATTCTACTTGACCACTAGACTGTGGGTGATAAGGAGATGCAATTCTATGATTAACATCATACTTAGCAAGCATTTTACGGAAAGCACCATGAATAAAATATGAACCACCATCAGTCATTAAATATCTAGGGACTCCAAACCTCGGAAATATAACTTCCTTAAGCATTTTAATAGAAGTATTATGATCAGCACTACTAGTTGGAATAGCTTCTACCCACTTAGTAACGTAATCAACAGCACCTAAAATATGCGTATAACCATTAGAGGCAGGAAAAGGTCCCACATAATCAAAGCCCCAAACATCAAATGGTTCAATAACAAGTGAATAATTCATAGGCATTTCTTGACGTCTAGTAATATTACCAATTCTTTGGCATTCATCACATGACAAGACAAACTTACGGGCATCCTTGAAGAGAGTAGGCCAACAAAAACCGGATTGCAATACCTTATGTGCAGTTCTATCTCCCGCGTGGTGTCCTCCATAAGCTTCGGAGTGGCACTTGCGTAGGATCTGTTCCTATTCATGCTCAGGTACACAACGTCTAATAACACCATCTACTCCTTCTTTATAAAGATGTGGGTCATCCCAAAAGTAATGTCTCAAGTCATAGAAAAACTTTTTCTTTTGCTGGTATGTGAAACTAGGTGGTATAAATTTAGCAACAATGTAATTAGCATAATCAGCATACCAAGGATTACTACGAGAAGTATTTATGACATTTAATTGTTCATCAGGAAAGCTATCATCAATAGGTAGTGGGTCATCAAGAACATTTTCTAACCTAGTCAAGTTGTTTGCAACGGGGTTCTCAACTCCCTTTCTATCAACAATATGCAAATCAAATTCTTGTAGCAAGAGAACCCATCTAATAAGTCTAGGTTTAGCATCTTTCTTCTCCATAAGATATTTAATAGCAGCATGATCAGTGTGAATAGTTACTTTAGAATCAATAATATAAGGGCTGAACTTATCACAAGCAAATACAACTACTAAGAATTCCTTTTCGGTAGTAGCATAATTTCTTTGAGCATTGTCTAGAGTCTTACTAGCATAATGGATACCATTTAATTTCTTATCAACTCTTTGCCCTACAACAGCACCTACAGCATAATCACTAGCATCACACATAATTTCAAAGGGTAAATTCCAATCAGGTGGCTGAACAATAGGTGCAGAGATCAATGCTTTCTTAAGTATTTCAAATGCTTCTACACAATCATCATCAAAGACAAATGGTATATCTTTTTGTAATAAATTAGTCAGAGGCCGAGAAATTTTTGAGAAGTCCTTAATGAACCTCCTATAAAAACCGGCGTGACCAAGGAAACTTCTTATACCTTTGATGTCCTTGGGACATGGCATCTTTTCAATAGCGTCAACCTTAGCTTTATCAACTTCAATACCTCTTTCAGAAACTTTATGCCCCAAGACAATACCTTCATTAACCATAAAGTGGCACTTTTCCCAATTCAAGACAAGATTAGTTTCTTCACATCTCTGCAAAACTTGATCAAGGTTGCTTAAGAAATCATCAAACGAAGATCCATAGACGGAAAAGTCGTCCATGAAAACCTCACATATCTTTTCACAAAAGTCAGAGAATATAGCCATCATGCATCTTTGAAAGGTAGCAGGTGCATTACATAAACCAAAAGGCATACGTTTATAAGCAAAAGTACCAAAAGGGCATGTAAAAGTAGTTTTTTATTGATCATTAGCTAACACAGGTATTTGAGAGAAACCAGAATAACCATCTAGAAAGCAATAGTGTGTATGTTTGCATAATCTTTTTAGCATTTGATCGATAAAAGGTAAGGGGTAATGATCCTTTTTAGTAGCTTTATTTAATTTACGGAAATCAATTACCATCCTATAACCTGTAATAATTCTTTGTGGAATCAATTCATCTTTATCATTAGGAACAACAGTAATACCTCCCTTCTTAGGGACACAATGGACAGGACTTACCCACTGACTATCAGCAATGGGATAAATTATACCTGCCTCCAGAAGCTTTAGTATTTCTTTTCTTACCACTTCTTTCATCTTCGGATTAAGCCTTCGTTGATGATCACAGACTGGTTTGGCATCTTCTTCCAAATCTATTTTATGTTGACATAGAGTGGGACTAATGCCCTTAAGATCATCAAGAGTATATCCAATAGCAACACGGTGCTTCTTCAGAGTTTTCAATAATCTCTCTTCTTCATGCTCTGAAAGGTTAGCACTAATAATACCAGGATATATCTTCTTTTCATCAAGATAAGCATATTTAAGATTATCAGGCAACGGTTTAAGCTCAAACACGGGATCACACTTGGGTGGAGGGGGATCCCCTAGGATTTCAACAGGCAAATTGTGTTTCAGAATAGGTTCCTGCTTAAAGAATACTTCATCTATTTCCCTTATTTCATTCATAAACATATCATTTTCATGGTCTAGCAAATATTGTTCTAAAGGATCACTAGGAGGTACGGCAATAGAAGCAAGACCAATAATTTCATCCTTACTAGGTAATTCTTCTTCACGGTGTTGTCTACTAAATTTAGAGAAATTAAACTCATGAGACATATCACCCAAACCAATAGTAACAACATTCTTTTCGCAGTCTATCTTAGCATTAACAGTGTTCAAGAAGGGTCTACCAAATATAATGGGACAAAAGCTATCTTGTGGGGAACCAAGAACAAGAAAATCAGCAGGATATTTAGTTTTCCCACACAAGACTTCAACATCTCTAACAATTCCCATTGGTGAAATAGTATCTCTATTGGCAAGTTTAATTGTGACATCAATATCTTCTATCTCAGCAGGTGCAATATCATGCATAATTTCTTTGTATAAGTCATAAGGTATTGCACTAACACTAGCACCCATGTCACATAAGCCATGATAACAATGATCTCCTATCTTTACAAAAATAACATGCACGCCTACCACAGGTCTATGTTTATCTTTAGCACAAGGTTCGGCAATTCTAGCAGTTTCACCACAAAAATAAATAACATGACCATCAATATTATCAGCCAAGAGATCTTTAACTTGCTCAGGAGGTGTATAAGTTTTAATATTGCTTTTACGAACCACAGTTGAAGCTTTAGCATGATCCTTTATCCTAACAGGGAAAGGTGGTTTCTCAACATAAGAAGTAGGGACAATAGGATCATTATAAGTGACAGTCTTTTCTTCAACTTTAATAGGTGCAACTACTTTTACTTCTATGGGAGGATGATATTTGAACCACTTCTCCTTGGGAAGATCAACATAAGTAGCAAAAGATTCACAGAAAGAAGCTACTATCTCAGAGTCAACTCCATATTTAGTGCTAAATTTATGGAAAGCATCGGTATCCATAAAAGATTTAACACAATCAAACTTAGGTGTCATACCTGTCTCCTTACCTTCGTTGAGATCCCAATATTCAGAGTTGCGTTTAATTCTATCCAATAAATTCCATTTGAATTCAATAGTCTTCATCATAAAAGAGCCAGCACAAGAAGTATCGAGCATGGATTGATTATTATGAGAAAGCCGAGCATAATTTTTTTGAAGAATTATTTCTCTTGAGAGCTCATGATTGGGGCATGAATATAGCATTTTTAAGCCTCCCCCAAGCTTGAGCGATGCTTTCTCCTTCGCGAGGCCAAAAATTATATATATAATTGCGATCACGACGAACAAGATGCATAGGATAATACTTTTGATGAAATTCCAACTTCATTCGTTTATAGTTCCATGATCTCGTATCATCACATAGCCTATACCATGTCAATGCATCTCCCTTCAAAGATAAAGGGAAGACCTTCTTATTAGCAACATCATCGGGTATACCTGCAAGCTTAAATAATCCACAAACTTCATCCACATATATTAGGTGCTCATCAGGATGCTTTGTTCCATCTCCTGTAAAAGGATAATCTAGCAGTTTTTCTAACATACCCGAAGGAACTTCAAAGGGAATAATTTCATTTTCAATAGGTTCAGTAGGTTGAGGAGCAATTCTTTGCTCTACTGGTCGGGGTGAAGATACCCCGAACAAGCCCCTCAGAGGATTACTTTCCATAGTAACAAGTGACAGTAAATTTCAGCACACTATTTAAATTTTTCCTTACCAAATTCCACCTACCAAAGGCGCTTCACTCCCCGGCAACGACGCGAGAAAAGAGTCTTGATGACCCACAAGTATAGGGGATCTATCGTAGTCCTTTCGATAAGTAAGAGTGTCAAACCCAACGAGGAGCAGAAGGAAATGATAAGCGGTTTTCAGCAAGGTATTCTCTGCAAGTGCTGAAATAAGTGGTAACAGATAGTTTTGTGATAAGATAATTTGTAACGAGCAACAAGTAACAAAAGTAAATAAAGTGCAGCAAGATGGCCCAATCCTTTTTGTAGCAAAGGACAAGCCTGGACGAACTCTTATATAAAGTAAAGCGCTCCCGAGGACACATGGGAATATCGTCAAGCTAGTTTTCATCACGTTCATATGATTCACGTTCGGTACTTTGATAATTTGATATGTGGGTGGACCGGTGCTTGGGTGCTGTTCTTACTTGAACAAACATCCCACTTATGATTAACCTCTATTGCAAGCATCCGCAACTACAACAAAAGTATTAAGGTAAACCTAACCATAGCATGAAACATATGGATCCAAATCAGCCCCTTACGAAGCAACACATAAACTAGGGTTTAAGCTTCTGTCACTCTAGCAACCCATCATCTACTTATTACTTCCGAATGCCTTCCTCTAGGCCTAAATAATGGTGAAGTGTTATGTAGTCGACGTTCACATAACACCACTAGAGGCTAGACAACATACATCTCATCAAAATATCGAACGAATACCAAATTCACATGACTACTAATAGCAAGACTTCTCCCATGTCCTCAGGAACAAACGTAACTACTCACAAAGCATATTAATATTCATATTCATAATCAGAGGGGTATTAATATGCATAAAGGATCTGAACATATGATCTTCCACCAAATAAACCAACTAGCATCAACTACAAGGAGTAATCAACACTACTAGCAACCTACTAGTACCAATCCCGGACTTGGAGACAAGAATTGGATACAAGAGATAAACTAGGGTTTTGAGAGGAGATGGTGCTGGTGAAGATGTTGATGGAGATTGACATCTCCTGATGAGAGGAGTATTGGTGATGACGATGGTGATGATATCCCCCTCCCGGAGGGAAGTGTCCCCGGCAGAACAGCTCTGCCGGAGCCCTAGATTGGTTCCGCCAAGGTTCCGCCTCGTGGTGGCGGAGTTTCGTCCCGAAAGGTTGCTTATGATTTTTTCCTCGACGAAAGACCTCATATAGCAGAAGATGGCCATCGGAGAGCCAACTGGGGGCCCACGAGGCAGGGGGGCGTGCCCTGGGGGGTAGGGCGTGCCCCCACCCTCGTGGCCAGGTGGGTCCCCCTCTGGTGAACTTCTTTCGCTCAATATTTTTTATTATTTCCAAAAATGACTTTCGTGGAGTTTCAGGACTTTTGGAGTTGTGCAGAATAGGTCTCTAATATTTGCTCCTTTTCCAGCCCAGAATTCCAGCTGTCGGCATTCTCCCTCCTTATGTAAACCTTCTAAAATAAGAGAGAATAGGCATAAGTATTGTGACATAATGTGTAATAACAACCCATAATGCAATAAATATCAATATAAAAGCATGATGCAAAATGGACGTATCATGGGCCTACGATCGGCATAGAATAACAGGAGGTGCGGAGTGGAGGGATGGCCTGGCCGTCGGCGGGGTAGCGTTTCGCTGAGGCGCGCAAAACAACGCCGCTGGACGCCGGAGGCTGGAGCAGGTGGTCCCGGCAGCGCTGGGGGAAGAAGATGAGAGATTGAAGAAGAATGCCGTCCGTTGGATGTAAATCCAACGCCTTAGGCTTCGACCTACTGGCCCACATGTCAGCCAGTCCATTTGTGGGTGAAACAATGATGTAGCATCTATGCAGCTCGTTTATATATATATATATATATATATATATATATATATATATATATATATATATATATATATATATATGGTAGAATTTAAAGCCCATTTGCATTTTTCTCGAAATCCGCGGACTTGCTGGGCTGGTTGAAAATATCATGTTGGGTTAGACGGATAAATGTTATAAAAACATAAACACATGATTGCACGTCTATTACTGCATTGGTCAGTAAAATATTTGCAAGCTTATGTACGCAATCACTAGGAGTTAAGTTGCCAAGTTATATATAGACAATTATTATAATTATTTTGTAAGTACTTTCAACTTATGAAATAAAATATCATTTTAATTTGATGAGTTAATAGTACGTGGGGTATTATTATTTTTTAGGCTAGACGTGGGACAGTTGAGTTGGTTTTAGGAAAAAGTACTGGGAGAAAACTCAGTTTACATCGAAAAAGAAAGTGCGAGAAAATTCAGATATAGGATTAATGAAAACGAAAAATAAAGGAAGTGGGAAGGTCTATAAAATGGTTGGACGAACGACAGGTTTAACGGAAACTTATGTTGTTTCTAATATATATATATATATGTATGTATATGTAATAAAATAAGATATAAATATAGGTTTAGTTTTGCATTCTTATTGAAAAATAGAACTGAGCTGTGCGTGGTCTTGAAAAAACAAACATAACTTGGGCTGCTGATGTTATAGACAAGCTAGGTTGGGAGGCCTAGAGGCCGCTTGATACCTGTTGGATCCAAAAATGTTGAAACATGTCGTGGGCTGCCCATGTTAAACAACAAAACCTAGGCCATGAACCTGGTGGGCCCGGGACTGTCATCCTCTCGACGAATAGTTGTCTCCCGATTCCTCTTGTTTTGCTGACCATGTTGGGAACGACAGACGGCTGCGCCGCGGCTAGAGCACCAAGGCGGAGGACGACGTCGAGACCTCGGACCGAACGAACCAGAGCGAGGGAAGACGCAGGCGGAGGGGAGTACGAGGGTTGACTTGTTCGGGTGCAGGGTGGGCCGGTGGAGCTGCCGCCGCTGGACAATGTGTGGTAGTAGAGGGATGGCCTGGCCAACGCCATAGGCTATGATGGCCAGTCGATGTATAGGAAGAGGACGAAAGATTGAACAAAATAAAGAAATGCAAATGGATAGGTGGTTGGTCCCATATGTCTGTGTACTAGACCTGCTGGGTCCACCTGAGGAGGGGAATATGTTGGGAGGAAGGAGATTCAAAGCACGGCAGCCGAGTGAACTATATTTTTTTAACGGACAAGTGAACTAGTTACATACATAAGCAAATAGCCACAAAAAAAGCAAACATGTTAATGGGTTCTTAAAAGAAATATTTCGGACAAAATAGATAATTACGACACATAGGCTAATGCATGAAACACTCAGATGATAAAAGTGCTTATAAACAGATAAAGTACAACATCTAGACCTTCCTGGCACGCTTGATCATGACGTTGCGGCTGTCCGTGTACTCGTCGGTTACGGGAAGCAGACACGCCCTCATGTCCAAGATCTGCCTGTACATGTCGTAGCATGCGTATGCGTCCTTGACCGCGTAGGTTATGTAGGCTAGATTCAGAGGTACCTCCCACGTGTTCCGGTCCTTGGTATCGTTATCTTCTTTCATGTTGGCATATCAGGGGTCGATGATGGTCTCGGCGAGGTCAACCACAGAGTCCTTCTCCTGCCCGTTGCTGATGATCTTGTATTGCTTCTGGATGTCGACAAGCTTGTTGCACCAGATGGCCGAATTGTCACATTCTTCCTTCTCTCCACCGTAGCGAAGGTGCAGTCAGCGCTGCCGATGAAACGGGCGAATGCTCCAGAACCTCTGATGGCCCTACAGAAGTGGTAGATGAGAACCTCGTCCCGCACACATACCTGGGCGACGGTGATCCGTTGGTCCCTGTCAGGAGACGAATGGATGGGCACAAGGTCTAGTCCTGCAACCTTGTGCTTTCTCGTCCTGTAGGTACTGCTTGAACTCGGCGAGGCAGAGCTTCACCGAGTCCGGATCGTTGGTGTACATCACATTCAACTTGGTGCAGCCATAGGACTGAACCGCGAACTCAAAGGGGAACTCCTTGCTGAAGTCCATATCCAGCAGGCTCACCCCTCGGATCACCATTGGAGTCTCTTCAAGTGAACGAGTGGGTAGGCGGCGGCAGCAGTTCGTTTTTCAGATCTTGGGGAACTGGATTCAACAGTAAACTGAGTGTGTACAGGCGACAACAGTTACTACCCCTCCCTCGTCTGCTGCACGCCCGACAGAAGATGCACCGTCGGTGCATTCAAACGCCTCCATTAAGAAACCTACTCCGGCCACACGTCGGTTCACGAGCGGGTCTATATTGGTACTGTAATAACAGGAGTTAGTGGTCACTTTACTTAAATTTAATTAGCTTTAATAGAAATTTATACTTAAAACAAGCAATGCATTGGCTCATTCTATCAGTGCCACAGGATCAACATGCACAACAATTAGAATTATTATTCTTAGGACACACACGATCAACACATTGGTCGCACTTTCACACAGATAATACTACCAAGTTTGAACCGTTTGTTATGGTTGTTGTCCTTTGCATCATCATGCCGTGTTTCCCAGCTTGCAAGATTCAGAACCAACAAATAGGATCCAAATAATAAGTACAACAAAGATGCCTACACATCTCATTGATTCCCAGCTTGCAAGATTCAGAACCAACAAATAAGATTCAAATAATAAGTACAACAAAGATGCCTACACATCTCATTGATTCCCAGCTTGCAAGATTCAGAACAAACCCATTAGAGCCTTTTGATAATGTGAATATCGGAATTAAATCCATCTTGGCTAGCCGTATCATACAACCGAAGAACTTGGCGAATGCTCTTGACCGTCACAATATCTGTAGTTGAGTATTCCTGTTTGCACAACACAAACAAGAAGAGCATGATTTCACTTTAATAGTGGCACTCCTTGAACTCAACCTGCAGCTCCACTCGGATGAGGCCTGCCTGGAGTTCCATGATTCAATTCATGCGCCTTTTCTGCAGTTCACCTGAAATGAAGCAAAGATTGCATCATTCAGCTAGCAAGAAGTACTTGCTCTCATGAGCTGGCAGGTTCTTCTTTAGTAGTTGCACTAAAATTGAGGAACATTAAGGTTGGTTGTCCGGCTCATGTAAGGTGCAACTATAATTTGCTTATCCTTTTGTGCAATTCCATTAAAATAAAGTGCCATTGTGGTGACAGTGATGACTCATCTTGCAAAGTATAAAATGTTGCACGAGATTACCAGCAGAACTTAACGGAGATTTTGGAAACTCCAATCACCATTTTGTGCAGTTCCACCAAAATTGAGAGATGTTGCCCACGTGACATTTTAGTTGAACTGCACAAGACACTCATTCAAAAAAAGTGTTTTGTGCAGTTCACCAAAAGGTCACAATAGCAACAAGGTGAAATGGATATCCCTATCTTCATAAAAAGATAGAAAGTAAACAGTTGCTGGTCAATAAGAATATACGAAACATACACAAAATGAAAAGTGGACGCATCAGCACAATATACCTACAAGGAGGCATAAAGTGGTGATGCCGAGTTTGTTCATGCTATGTGAAGGTAGCAAATCTAATCCTGGAGACCTTTTACTATGTGAGGCCAGCAAACCTAATACTGGAGACCTTTTACTATGTGAGGGTAGCAAATCTAATCCTGGAGACCTTTTACTATGTGAAGGCAGCAAATCTAATCCTGGAGACCTTTTACTATGTGAGGGCAGCAAATCTAATCCTGAGACCTTTTACTATGTGAGGGCAGAAATTCTAATCCTGGAGACCTTTTACTATGTGAGGGCAACAAATCTAATCCTGGACATACTCTATTGACTTGTCCACCAGCCGCCACTTTCTATCCTTTTTTCAACCAATCATAGATCTGTTCCTTATCCAGTTTGTACTGTGTTTTCCCATTATTTCCCTTTTCAACCAAGAGACCGGTTGGGTATCCGGTCTCTACTACTTTCACTATATTATTTCCTCTTTGAATCAAGTCCTAGATTCATGCTATAACTTTCCCCCCTTTCTTTGTTGTTTGAACAAAGTCCTAGATTCGAATGCATGAAGTAGCTTTACCTCTGATAATACTAAAAATTTAGGTGGCTTTCAAAGAGCCGATGGGAGTAGAAAAAGATGCACATGCAGACACGTGGGGATCTGGGGAAGTAGAGCAAGGCCGCTTTCGAAGAACGTATACCCGAGGGTCGTCGGGATGTCGGCGGCGGCAGGTCGGATCCGCGGACAATACGGTAGGGAGGAAGAAGGGTCGGAGGACCTCCCGAGCCGGTGCTGTGTCAGATAGAACGGCACAGGCAGAGGATCGGGCCCCTTCGGCAGCTGTGGGTTTCCTCCCTCGCCGGTGATGACCACATGAACGATGCACCTAGTCCTCTACACACACCAGCCGAAGGGATCCAGCCGGATCTGTGACCAGTGGTGAGCGGAGAGAAAATGTCGCTACCGCTGTCTTGTTTATCTCTGGAGAGGATGAGAGAATGAAGAGAGCAACCCTAGTAAAGCAAGCGCTCAGGCCCCTGCATACATATATAGTGGAGTGATTATCTTTTTCTCTCCACAACAAGCGTTTCAATTTGTGTACGTGGCATTAATGAAAAGAAACTCTCTATTTAAGGTGACTAACTGTACGACTCCTACTTACTACTACTAGTAGTAGTATTGTTCACTTGTGCTCCCCGGTCCTCCATTCATTGAACAAACCCACGGGCGAATAAACATACAATACTAGTATTTATATAGAATGAACAAGCTCGAACTATTTTCGCGTAGTTAAAAGTTGAGGGCGGGGCTTTTCCCGGGCAGTACGCGCGGCAGTTTTCGCGTAGGCGGTTTGACAGAGAGGCGAGGAGGGTGAGGGAGTAGTGGATTCAACTTACTTACTGCTGGAAAGGTCGGGCTGTGCGATTTGACGGCGCGTTACTGTTGGAAAGACTTGTGATATGACTACTCACTATAGTCATGAATTACTGGCGGTACGATCGGGGGTGATGCCCCCTTCCGTTCCGCACTCTAATCTGGTGCATGACACGTATTACGTCGACCCGGATGCTGTTGGCCGTCCCACATGTCGGCGAAGTAGTACGTAGTAGTAAGAAGGAGCAAAGAATCATGCGGTATAAGTCTTTCTATAGATTCCAACAAGTGACTAGACTACACCGCGTGTAGTACTCCCTCCCTTCCGGTTTATAGGGCTCAAATCTCAAATCTCATCAACCAAGGCATTTTGCAATTGGAGGAATGTATCTCGTACTTTACAAAACTACCCTAATTAAACTCATGCACTAATTATGTAGTTCTCTCGTTTTCCTCTCCGCCTTGGTCGCGGTGCACAATATTGAGCACTCCTATATGATTAGCCGCTCTATCTACATGCGGGACATCAAAGCATCCGGGCCCGCGTGCCATCCACCAAATCACAGCGAGGTGCTACAGTCGAAACTCACCGGTCACCCCGGTGTGGCCGTCATGACCTGTCATATCACAAAACCCACACCTTTTCCAGCAGTGGTAAAGTGGCCTCGAAGCTGGACTGGATGAAGCAACCATCATTTCACTAGAACGCTCGCTTGAAGAAAACCTCACTCTAGGGTACTCACTTCTGCCATTTTTCTTATGTACCAACGAAGGAAAGGTGGGCGAATCAGTGATGCTGCTATATTTTCATTCCAAGAATCTTCTTTTTGCGAAGCACCGGCCGATTCTCACAGCCTATTCTTTTCCCGTTTTCATTGCGATTGTGGTTTCCTTTCGATTGCTTTTTGTTTGTCAGTTCATTGATGGATCCTGGAGCGCTAGGCAAAGAGTTGTCGGTTGATAACCCACTAAAGACAGCGATCTCCAGGAAGCGAGCGCCGACCAATGAGTTGACCATGTTGGCGGGCCAACCCATGGAGATGAAGAACTCCAAGAAACAAGCACTGGCCAAAGATTTGACGACGTTGGCGGATGAACTCCTCAAAGAAAGTGGGAAGAACAGCAAGGGCCCCATCGTGCCTACCCCAGAAACTCTGATGGCCACCTATGCGAGGCTCAAGGCGGTTTTTGAGGAGATAGTCGCCGTTGAGAAGCAGTATTCCCCTGGCAAGGTGATGGCCCCCATCGAGGACAAGGAGATGGCCCCGGAGGGATGGGATCCCCCGGTGAGCCGCACAAGGTAAAAAAATAATGGCTTATTACCATAGTTGTGGTGTTTGATTATTTGCAATGTGCTTGCTAATATGTTAGGGTTGTGCAGGTGCTGGTGGACGTCCTTGATGATTCTGATGTCGCGGCCCATCCTGTGGACAACGCCCCAGAAATCGTTTTTGATGTCGCGGTCCGTCCTATTGGCATCGCCCCGAAGATCGATTCCGATGCCGCTGTCCATCCCGTGGACATCGCCCCAGAGATCAATTCCGATGCCGGGGTCAGTCCTGTGGACATCGCCCTAGAGATCGACTCCCATGCCGCTGTCCGTGCTGTGGTCATTGCCCGAGAGATCGATGACAAGAAATAGTTGGTCGCGCTAATCCTTCAGGGTAGTTTGCATTGCCCTGTGTTTAATTACCAGAACGATGCGTGTTATCAAACCATCTAAGGGCTAGTGCACTGTCTTGTGTGGGCGGTACTTGCTACTTTTGTTTGATAGTGAATCATGCGAACCCTCTCCGAGTTATGGAAAAAGATGTATCCTCACCAGCTTTTGATGTAATATATGGCATGCTTAGATGTAAGTTTGAACTATTTATCATATCAGCAGGGCGTATCTGATGATTCTTGGTGTTAGTAGGCTAGCTACTGTGCGAGCTATAGTACTTGCAAAACACTCACCGAAGAGAAATGTTGGGGCTGATGAGCTCGTGGTACGATTATATTGATCCGTCGTCGACCGGCCAATAGCCCAAGCTCCTAAAATTGTAGGCTTAGCGATCGATCAGACAATAGTCAACACGAATACATTCAGGCCTCATTTGGTTCATAGGGTAGGAAAATCGTAGTAAAAGTACAGAGATGTACAACACAAAATCATAGCAGTACAGAGACGTCCCTCCGTTCCAAAATAGATGAGTCAACTTTGTACTAATACTACCTCCGTCCTAGTTTATTAGTCCCCTTTGTAATTTGTGCCAAATTTTGACTAAATATTTAACTTAAAAATGTTAGAGCATGTCAACAAAAATTATATCACTAGATTCGTTTTTGAGCAATGTTTTCAATGATATAATTTTTAATAACATGCATGAACTTTTTATTAATTAAATTTATGGTCAAAGTTTGGCACAAATTACAATGGATATCAATAAACCAGGATTGAGGTAGTAACTTTGAAATGGAGGGAGTACAAATCCTAGGTGGGCTAGTTTGGCCTAGTGGGATTTAGTGATATGACGTGGTATAGTGTCGTCCAGTCTTCGCGTGTGGTAGCAGTACTGCGGGTAGAGTAAGTTTTCTTGAAGAAGCGGAATTCAACGAAGTCATGATGGTTCCTTCGTCCGACTAACTTACAGTGGGAAAGGTTGAGCCTGCGCTACGACTGGGGTGGACCAGGATAATTTTATGCATGGCAGGTGGACCAGGATGGTCGACGTCCCACATGTCGGCGAATGAAAGTATTCTTTCCGATATAGTGGACAAGCAACGAGTATTCATTGTTTATTTTTGATGAAACCTATTGTCTCCACTGTTACGATGGAGGACTGTGAAACATGGCAACCCAGTGAACTTGGCTTGTGCACCACTCCCTCCTTCCTCATGTAATACTACCATAGTGTTGACTATAAGGTTGGCTACCACACCCACTATGGTAGCCAACCTTATAGTCAACACTATAAGGTTGGCTACCACAACCTTATAGTCAACGCTATGGTAGCCAACCTTATAGTCAACACTATAAGGTTGGCTACTAATCTTGAACTCGGCATGTGCACCACTCCCTCTTTCGTTGAGTTTGGTTCACTTTTATTTGAAATTACTAAAATTTCAGAAATTTTCAGAAAATGATGAAGACATTTTTGAGGGGCTCTTCGTGCCGAAGCTCGGAGGATAAGAAAAGTGAAGAAGAAGAGAGCCCAAATATAATCTCCCTTGCATCACGGAGGTTCGGCCGTGTGAATGGCCTTGTGATGATTTCTTGAGAGCAGCCGGGATTTATGATGATTTTTATGAATTGGCTGAGAATGCAGGCCTCAGCGACTTCCTCCACGACCAACGTGAACAGTATCTCTTACTCACTAATATCTTTGTGCAAAATTTTCATTTCCATGCTAGGAGGTCACCACCTTCGGTGGATTTCTATTTATATGATGAGTATAAGGAGATGCCCCACTCTGAATTTTGTGAGGTTTGCAAGTTGCCTTTTTCGGGCAGCATAGAGGAACCACATCGTAACGATGTGGAGGGGTTTATTGATACAATTGCTGTAGGGGAAACTAGGAAGGTTTCCGATGCAAGAATTACTAGCATACATTTTCCTGTCCTACGTTACTTTGCAATATTTGCTAGTAGATGCTTGATTGGTCGTGGAAACTGTGGCAACCTAAGTGCCCCTGATATTGTTCTTTTGTGCCATGCCCTGTTTCGTGACGACACATTTAGTATGGGCGCTATTGTTGCAAAGCGGTTAAATCTTAACCGTACTAAGGGCCCCATCTTGGGAGGCATCTTCGCCTTGCGCCTCGGTGCATACTTTAACATACCTATTAGGCATTATGAGAAAGAAGAAAAGTTGTTGCCTCCTGTTTTTCTAGACTATAAGAGTATGGTTGCACATGATTTCATTGTTAAGAACAAGAAAAAGGAGCTTAACTATAGACCGATATTTGATAAAAATCACCCTGAGACTATTACTTTTCCTGCTCCTTCTTTGTTTGACTTATATGCAGGCAAGTACCTTGTTCCGCTGGAGGCCATTCACGCCTACCGAAACCCCACACCAGCTACAGAGCCAGAGCCGAAACCACAATTTGATCCTTAACGACAGTCTGTTTACTAGTGGTTTCCAGAGGAGATTGCCAACCAGTGGCAATCCGAGGCTCCTTCTCAGTATGACCCCAACTACAATTTTGATCCATGGGCATAGACCAACTTAGGCCAAAAGCCTAAGCTTGGGGGAGTACGTATTTCTCACCGACATTACATTTATGTTCACACACTCATGATTAGTTGTCGGCGCTCATACTTTTTCACTGTAATATCCATGCTAGTTTATTTTCCTTTTTATGCTTTCTTCTTGTGTGTTTGATAAACCTTAAGAAAAAATAATTAGTTGTAGCTTTTAGCTAGTTTACTTTCTTGCTTGTAGTAGTAATAAGTAAAAAGAAAACCCAAAAAGATTTCCTATTCTTCTTTTGCTTGTTGGGAGCTTTCCCATGTAAATAGTTTTATTTCTTTTCTTTTCTTTGGTGGTTGAGAGGAGAAGACCATAATGAAAATGTTGAAGTGGCTCTGATATGCATTATTGTTGATTTAACCAAGAGCCCATATTGCCTTGTCTTCTCCTTTGTATTGAATGCTTGCAGATTCCAGCTTAGTCCAATGCACGTGCACTATTATTATTATTCACATTGTTCAGTTGTGCATGTGAAAGGCAATTATGACGATATATGATGAACTGATTGCGATGAGAGAAGCTGGTATGAACTCGACCTCTCTTGTTTTTGTAAATATGATTAGTTCATCGTTCCTGATTCAACCTATTTTGAATAAACATGTTTGCAATGACAATTAGAGATTATAGTTGCTTATTGAAGGAAATATGCCCTAGAGGCAATAATAAAGTTATTATTTATTTCCTTATTTAATGATAAATGTTTATTATTTATGCTAGAATTGTATTAACCGGAAACTTGATACATGTGTGAATACATAGACAAAACAGAGTGTCACTAGTATGCCTCTACTTGACTAGCTCGTTGATCAAAGATGGTTATGTTTCCTAGCCATAGACATGAGTTGTCATTTGATTAACGAGATCACATCATTAGGAGAATGGTGTGATTGACTTGACCAATTCCGTTAGCTTAGCACTTGATCATTTAGTATGTTGCTATTGCTTTCTTCATGACTTATACACGTTCCTATGACTATGAGATTATGCAACTCCCGTTTACCGGAGGAACACTTTGTGTGCTACCAAACGTCACAACATAACTGGGTGATTATAAAGGTGCTCTACAGGTGTCTCTGAAGGTACTTGTTGGGTTGGCGTATTTCGAGATTAGGATTTGTCACTCTGATTGTCGGAGAGGTATCTTTGGGCCCACTCGGTAATGCACATCACTATAAGCCTTGCAAGCATTGTAACTAATGAGTTAGTTACGAGATGATGTGTTACGGAACGAGTAAAGAGACTTGCCAGTAACGAGATTGAACTAGGTATTGACAAAGGGAACAACATATGTTGTTATGCGGTTTGACCGATAAAGATCTTCGTAGAATATGTGGGAGCCAATATGAGCATCCAGGTTCCGCTATTGGTTATTGGCCGGAGGCGTGTCTCGGTCATGTCTACATAGTTCTCGAACCCATAGGGTCCACACGCTTAAAGTTTCGGTGACGATTGTATTATGATTTTATGTGATTTGATGTACCGAAGGTAGTTCTGAGTCCCGGATGAGATTGGGGACATGACGAGGAGTCTCGAAATGGTCGAGACGTAAAGATCGATATATTGGACGACTACATTCGGACATCGGAAAGGTTCCGAGTTATTCGGGTATTTTCGGAGTACCGGGAAGTTACGGGAATTCACCGGGAGAAGTATTGGGCCTTATTGGGCCATACGGGAATATAGGAGAGAGGCCAAAAGGAAGGAGGCGCGCGCCCCCCCTCTTCTCCGAATTGGACAAGGGGTGCAGCCCCCTTTTCCTTCTCCCTCTCCCCCTCTTTTCTTCTCTCCCACTCCGGAAAGGAAAGGCGAATCCTACTAGGACTTGGGAGTCCTAGTAGGACTCCCCACACACTTGGCGCGCCCCCTCTAGGGCCGGCCTCTCCCTCCCTCCTTTATATACGGGGGCAGGGGCACCTTTAGACACAACAATTGATCTCTTGATTTCTTAGCCATGTGCGGTGCCCCCCTCCACCATATTCTACCTCGATCATATCATAGCGGTGCTTAGGCGAAGCCCTGCATCGGTAGCAACATCATCATCGTCATCATGCCGTCGTGCTGACGGAACTCTATCATGAAGCTCTGCTGGATCGGAGTTCGCGGGACATCATCGAGCTGAACGTGTGCTGAACTCGGAGGTGTCGTACGTTCGGTACTTGGATTGGTCGGATCATGAAGGCGTACGACTACATCAACCGTGTTGTGCTAACGCTTTCGCTTTCGGTCTACGAGGGTACGTGGACATACTCTCCCCTCTCGTTGCTATGCATCACCATGATCCTGTGTGTGCGTAGGATTTTTTTTGAAATTACTACGTTCCCCAACAGTGGCATCCGAGCCTGGTTTTATACGTAGATGTTATATGCACGAGTAGAACACAAGTGAGTTGTGGGCGATACTAGTCATACTGCTTACCAGCATGTCATACTTTGGTTCGGCGGTATTGTTGGATGAAGCGTCCCGGACCGACATTACGTGTACGCTTACGCGAGACTACATAGGTGGCTGGCGGGTGTCAATTTCTCCAACTTTAGTTGAACCGAGTGTGGCTACGCCCGGTCCTTGAGAAGGTTAAAACAACACTAACTTGACAAACTATCGTTGTGGTTTTGATGCGTAGGTAAGAACGGTTCTTGCTCAGCCCGTAGCAGCCACGTAAAACTTGCAACAACAAAGTAGAGGACGTCTAACTTGTTTTTGCAGGGCATGTTGTGATGTGATATTGTCAAGGCATGATGCTATATTTTATTGTATGAGATGATCATGTTTTGTAACCGAGTTATCGGCAACTGGCAGGAGCCATATGGTTGTCGCTTTATTGTATGCAATGCAATCGCCCTGTAATTGCTTTACTTTATCACTAAGCGGTAGCGATAGTCGTAGAAGCAATAGTTGGCAAGACGACAACGATGCTACGACGGAGATCAAGGTGTCGCGTCGGTGACGATGGTGATCATGACGGTGCTTCGGAGATGAAGATCACAAGCACAAGATGACGATGGCCATATCGTATCACTTATATTGATTGCATGTGATGTTTATCTTTTATGCATATTATTTTGCTTAGATCGACAGTAGTATTATAAGATGATCTCTCACTAAATTTCAAGGTATAAGTGTTCTCCCTGAGTATGCACCGTTGCGAAAGTTCTTCCTGCTGAGACACCACGTGATGATCGGGTGTGACAGGCTCTACGTTCAAATACAACGGGTGCAAAGCTGATGCACATGCGGAATACTCAGGTTAAACTTGACGAGCCTAGCATATGCAGATATGGCCTCGGAACACTGAGACCGAAAGGTCGAGCGTGAATCATATAGTAGATATGATCAACATGTGATGTTCACCATTGAAACTACTCCATCTCACGTGATGATCGAACATTGCTTAGTTGATTTGGATCACGTGATCACTTAGATGACTAGAGGGATGTCTATCTAAGTGGGAGTTCTTAAGTAATATGATTAATTGAACTTTAATTTATCATGAAATTAGTCCTGGTAGTATTAGCATATATATGTGTAGATCAATAGCTCGCGTTTAGCTCCCCTGTTTTATTTTTGATATGTGTTCCTAGAGAAAACTAAGTTGAAAGATGATAGTAGCAATGATGCGGACTGGGTCCGTGATCTGAGGATTATCCTCATTGCTGCACAGAAGAATTATGTCCTTGATGCACCGCTAGGTGACAGACCTATTGCAGGAGCATTTGCAGACGTTATGAACGTTTGACAAAGCTCGGTATGATGACTACTTGATAGTTTAGTGCACCATGCTTTATGGCTTAGAACCGGGACTTCAAAAATGTTTTGAACACCACGGAGCATATAATATGTTCCAAGAGTTGAAATTAGTATTTCAAACTCATGCCCGAGTCGAGAGGTATGAGACCTCTGACAAGTACTTTGCCTACAAGATGGAGGAGAATATCTCAACCAGTGAGCATGTGCTCAGATTGTCTGAGTACTACAATCACTTGAATCAAGTGGGAGTTAATCTTCCAGATAAGATAGTGATTGACAGAGTTCTCTAGTCACTATCACCAAGTTACTAGAACTTCGTGATGAACTATAATATGCAAGGGATAACAGAAAGGATTCCCAAGCTCTTCGTGATGCTGAAATCGATGATGGTAGAAATCAAGAAAAGCATCAAGTGTTGATGGTTGACAAGACCACTAGTTTCAAGAAAAGGGCAAAGGGGAAAAGGGGAACTTCAAGAAGAACGACAAGCAAAGTTGCTACTCAAGTGAAGAAGCCCAAGTTTGGACCTAAGCCTGAGACTAAGTGTTTCTACTTCAAAAGGACTGGTCACTGGAAGTGGAACTGCCCTAGATACTTGGCGGATAAGAAGGATGGCAAAGTGAACAAAGGTATATTGAATATACATGTTATTGATGTGTACTTTACTAGTGTTTATAGCAACCCCTCGGCATTTGATACTGGTTCAGTTGCTAAGAGTAGTAACTCGAAACGGGAGTTGCAGAATGAACAGAAACTAGTTAAGGGCGAGGTGACGATGTGTGTTGGAAGTAGTTCCAAGATTGATATGATCATCATCGCACACTCCCTATACTTTCGGGATTAGTGTTGAACCTAAATAAGTGTTATTTTGTGTTTGCATTGAGCATGAATATGATTTGATCATGTTTATTGCAATACGGTTATTCATTTAAGTTAGAGAATAATTGTTGTTCTGTTTACATGAATAAAACCTTCTATGGTCATACACCCAATGAAAATGGTTTGTTGGATCTCGATCATAGTGATACACATATTCATAATATTGAAGCCAAAAGATGCAAAGTTAATAATGATAGTGCAACTTATTTGTGGCACCGCCGTTAAGGTCATATTGGTGTAAAGCGCATGAAGAAACTCCATGCTGATGGGCTTTTGGAATCACTTGATTATGAATCACTTGATGCTTGCGAACCATGCCTCTTGGGCAAGATGACTAAAACGCCGTTCTCTAGAACAATGGAGCGAGCAACAGATTTGTTGGAAATCATACATACTGATGTATGTGGTCCGATGAATATTGAGGCTCACGGCGGGTGTTGGGGATATTACTATTGGTCGTAAACCGGCCTACCTGGGCCGGGTTAACTTCATCAGTAGACCAAGGGTGTTAAAGCCCAAGAAGATAGATGAGGGCCCAAGGCCGTAGTCGGTTCAACACTTGTAGCCCTAAACCGGCTTTGTATGTAAACTTGTATTGTAAGTTAGGAATAAGAAGAGACCAACTCGGGTACGAGTATGAACCGGTGATTGGGACTCTGTGAACCGACGGGCGTCACCCGTGTATATAAGGGGACGACCCGACAGCGGTTCAAGGACAGACAACCACAACTCGAGACTTAGGCGAAGCTTGTTTGCTCCCTAGTCATCAAAACCCCATCAAATCCATCACAACTAGACATAGGCTTTTACCTTCATCGAAGGGGCTGAACTAGTATAAACTCTCTGTGTCCCTGTGTCCGCTTTAACCCCTTCGAGTTAACCCGTTGCGATGGCTCCACGACTAAGTCCTTTTACTAGGACATCTGTCGTGACAAAACCACGACAGTTGGCGCCCACCGTGGGGCTATCGCATGATGGTTTCAAGTTCTTGGAGGGCCGCTTCGAAGGACTCGAGGGATACGCTGTGGGCCGAATGACCAAGAGTCGTCACGGCAAGATCTACATCGATGATGCAGGCTGGGGCCCCGAGGCCGGCTCGATTGAGTACGGGTACCGGGTCCCCTTTGGTGGCATACACATTTTCATCGGCAAGATCGGTGAACCGGGCCCTGAGCTGGACACCTGCACCGACCTCGTCGAGACAGCTCAGCGGGCGCGACCTGCCTGGGTTAAGCCGACCGAGAAACGTGCCTTCGTGGGAGTCATCCATGGAGGAAGTTATGAGGATGGATCGGGATCTGGCGGCGAAACCGTCGTGTACTCTGGCGACGAGTCGTCAACCGGAGAAACAGAGTCTTTATATCAGCTACAAGATGGCCGGATTGGGGGCTGTTCCGATGGCGATAGTATTTCGGACCCCTCTGATCTGCCCAACCGGTTTGGAATATTTATGGCCGGTACACAAGCAACATTTCATTTATCGACTGCCGCGGCGATGGTTTCCGGTTCAGCAGCAGCAACGGCTGCCGGGGCAGGAGGCTCTGTGCGCGCACCGGCTCAAGTTTTATCAGATCTGTTTGATGCGTTGGCTGTGCTCATGGCAGAGGCTAACCCAGCGGATCAGGATGCTCACAACACAGAGATTGTAAAGGTGAGGGAACAGATCACTCAGGCCAAAAGCAGATTTGGCAGCTGAAGAGGTCGGGATGACTGCGGAGCAGGCCGCTTTGGACGCGCAAGCTTACAGGCTCATGCTGGACCAGAACGCATCACAGGAAGTCATGAGGAGGAAGTACCGATCTCGTTTGCCTTCAGTTTTCGAAGCAAGAGACCTCTTCAACACCCCTGGAGCGGGAACCAGTAATCCGCCGGTGGTAAACCGGGCGGAGGCACCTGGGATGGGCGTGCCGGTCCAGCCCCGCTTAATAGATCTGCCCCGTCATAATACTGGTGTACCGCAGGCTGTGCCCACACCTCCGGGTCATTACTCCAATCCGCTGGATAACCTTGTTGCAGCTGCGGCACGGTTGGAGGCCATTCCAGTTGAAGGTGATTCATTGCAGGCGATAGAGACGCGCCGGGTCAAGGAGCTCCTTAGGACGGCCTTGGTCCAACAGGAAGCGTATTCATACAACCGCGACCGGATTCATTCTACCCCACGTCCAAGCCGGAGTTATAGCAGGCATATGGAAGAACCAACTGTGTCAAGTAATGCACGACGTGGAGCGCCCCGTGGCAACAATCCGGCCGGTGGTGTCGATAATGCTCAGGAGGTGGTGGACCGGGCCCGAGCACGCAGGCAGGCCGAGTTAGAGGCACATCATCAAGCTCGTCAGCTTACGCCGGTTCGTCCGACCACCTCGGTTGAGCCTGGGCTTACTTCTAGCGCATTGGGGGTGCCTTGCCTTGTCCCTGCTTTACGCAATGTGTGCCTACCTAAGGATTTCAAGGGCCCGCGCAAGGTACCAAACTATACGGCAGATCAACCTCCAGAGACATGGGTGGAGAGCTATGAGATGGCCATGGAGATGCTTGATGTGGATGATGCGGCGTGTGCAAAGTATTTTACCATGATGCTTGAAGGGATGGCCCGTACCTGGTTAAAGAGTTTACCGGCCAATTCTATCATTTCATGGGCCAGTTACGAGCCCGGTTTATCAATAATTTCAAAGACACGTGTAAGCAGCCTATGTCGATAGTGGATTTATCTGCCTGTGTCTAGGAGGAAGGAGAATCAACTACTCATTGGGTGCGCCGGGTCTCACAAGTTCTGCATTCATCAGACCGCATCAACGCTGACACCGCGGTTATAACCTTGGAAGGCAATTGCCGGTTTGGACCCCTAAAGTTGAAGTTAGGGCGGATGAAGCGCCACTGCACTGACATGGGGACTCTCATGGCCGCTTTGGTAAAGTATGCTGATTCTGATAGTACCAAGGCTCCCGAGTCTGATGATGAAAAGACAGGGAAGGGAAAGAAGAACAACAACTCCAAAGGTCAGCAACATCACTCAGCAGGTAATGGTGGCGGAGGCAAGCGTAAAGCGGACGGCAACATGGACTTTGTGGCTAATACTAACGCACAGGACAAGGGCCAACGACATAAGGGTAAATCGCAAAATCGCAGTGGAGCGCCTAGTCCTAATCCGGACCGCCTGAATTATTTATTGAACCAGCCTTGTCCGAAGCATGGGACGAAGGAGGTGCCAGCAAACCACCTTTGGAAGGATTGCTACATTATGCAGGAGTTCAAGAGCTCTAATGCTTTCCAGTATGATCCCAGCTCCGGCGGTGGCTCTGGATCCGGGCCGGGTTATGGTGGAGGAAATTCTGGTTCAGGATTTAATGGTAATCCGGGCGGACATAACAATCAGAATAATCAGAATAACCAGGGTGGTTACAATCAGCAACAACAGCAGTCGGGTTACCAGAGCAACCCAAAGCAATTGAATAGTGGGCAATATCACGTATTCACCACTAGCTTGGACAAGCGAGACCGGAAAGTCCAGAAGCGGGCAGTTAACTCTGTTGAACCGACCGTGCCCCGGTATCTACGCTGGTCAGAACAGCCAATCCTATGGAGTAGAGAGGATCACCCTCCCCGGGTTGACAATCTGGGCCAACTAGCTTTGGTGGTGGCGCCTCAGGTGGGAGGTTATAAGTTCACCAAGGTACTCATGGATGGGGGTAGCAGTATTAACATCCTATACTATGAGACCTTCCGTCGTATGGGGCTAACGGATAAAGATCTCAGACCGTCGAATACGGTTTTCCATGGTGTGGTACCTGGCAAGTCAGCATACCCCGTTGGTAAGATAGCGTTGGAAGTGGCCTTTGTAGATGATCATCATTCCAGATCAGAGACGCTGACGTTTGAGGTGGAAAAAATCCAAAGCTCGTATCACGCCCTGTTTGGGCGACCGGCCTATGCCAAGTTCATGGCACGACCCTGTTATGTGTACTTGCAGCTCAAGATGCCGGGTCATAAGGGGACTATAACGGTTCACGGAAGCCATAAGGTCGCTTTGGAATGCGAAGAAGGAGATGCGGCTTACGCAGAGTCGGTTTGTGCCACCGAGGAGCTGAAGTATTACAAGGACAATGTTGATCCGGCGGATATGACTCCTTTGAAGAAGCCTACCACGGAGCATGATTCGGCCCTAAAGTTCACATTGGCAGCTGAAACTAAGCTTGTTGACTTCGTACCTGGCGATTCGTTCAAACAGTTCAGCATCAGTGCCAATTTGGATCCGTAATAGGAAAGTGCGCTCATCGAGTTCATCCGTGAGAATCGGGACATCTTTGCATGGAAGCCTTCTGACATGCCAGGTGTACCGAGGCGACTCGCTGAGCACACTCTTAATGTGGATCCTAAATACAAACCGGTGAAACAGTTCCTCTGCCGGTTCAACGAAGAAAGACGTAAGGCTATTGGAGAAGAAGTGGCCAGGCTCGTAGCAGCTGGCTTCATCATTGATGTTTTCCACCCTGAGTGGCTTTCTAATCCGGTGCTGGTCCTTAAGAAAAACGACACCTGGCGCATGTGTGTGGATTACACTGATCTTAATAAAGCTTGTCCAGCAGATCCTTTTGCCCTCCCCCGTATTAATCAAATTATTGATGCTACGGCGGGTTGCGAGCGCTTAAGTTTTCTGGATGCATATTCCGGCTATCATCAGATCAAAATGGCAGTTAAGGACCAGGAGAAGACGGCGTTCATAACTCCCTTTGGAGCCTTCTGCTATGTGTCTATGCCTTTTGGTCTCAAGAGTGCCCAGGCAACCTATCAACGGTGTGTGCAAAATTGTCTCCACAAACAGATTGGACGTAATGTACATGCTTATGTGGATGATATTGTGGTTAAGTCAAGGAAGAAGGAGACTTTGGTTGATGATTTGAAGGAAACATTTGATAACCTGAGGACGTATAAGATGATGCTCAATCCGGCCAAGTGTGTCTTCGGTGTACCGGCAGGCAAGTTATTGGGTTTTCTGGTGTCCAACAGGGGAATTGAGGCTAACCCAGAGAAGATTACGGCCATCACCTCCTTGGCTAAACCGAAGTGTATCAATGACGTTCAACGTTTGGCTGGCCGGATTGCCGCGTTGAGCTGGTTTATCAGCCGCCTTGGTGAGAAGGCAATCCCTTTGTATCAGATGTTAAAGAAGACGGATCAATTCGTCTGGAGTTCTGCTGCTGATCAGGCATTTGAGGACTTAAAGAGGAAATTGGCCAATCCACCCGTGCTCGCCGCTCCCATTGAGAAGGAGCCATTGTTGCTGTATGTTGCTGCTAATGCTCACGCGGTCAGTGTGGCTATTGTGGTAGAGCGGAAGGAGGCAGGCAAGGAACATCCGGTTCAACATTCGGTCTATTATATCAGTGAGGTGCTTATTGAGTCCAAACAAAGGTATCCGCATTGGCAGAAGCTGGTATATGGAGTTTTTATGGCAAGCCGGAAGCTGAAGCAGTATTTCCAAGGACATCCCATCACAGTGGTCAGTTCTGCCCCCTTGGGGGATATCATCCAGAACCGGGAAGCGACGGGCCGGATTGCCAAGTGGGCTATAGAGCTTGGGCCGCACGGGTTGAAATACGTGCCTCGCACGGCGGTGAAGTCCCAAGCACTTGTCGATTTCATCAATGATTGGACGAAGCTGCAGGCCCCTGAAGAGAAGCCGGATCACACATATTGGACCATCCATTTTGACGGATCACGGCAATTGGAGGGCTCGGGGGCTGGAGTCGTATTAACTTCCCCACGAGGTGACAAGTTCTGTTATGTTCTCCGCTTAATGTTCCCTTGTACTAACAATGCAGCTGAGTATGAAGCCTTGCTCCATGGTCTCCGGATGGCTAAAGAGATGAATTTAAGCCGGGTTAAGTGCTTCGGTGACTCGGATCTAGTGGCTCAATAGGTGTCTGGCACTTGGGATTCTAAAGACCCACTCATGGCTGCATATCGTCGTGAGGTGGATATGGTTGCGGGTCACTTCAAGGGCTATCAGGTGGACCACGTGGACCGTCGGAAGAATGAGGTGGCGGACGCCCTGAGCCGGTTGGGCTCCCAGCGTAAACCGGTCCCGCCTAATGTTTTTCTTGATGTGTTGCACAACCCGTCGGTCAAACTCCCAGGTGAAGCGGATTTGGCTGTTCCTGACCCGAAGGCTCAATTGGTGGCAGCTCTTCACGTCATTCCAGATTGGACACTTCCTTACCTGGCGTACATGAACCGGGGCGAGTTACCAAAGGATGAGACTCTGGCCAGACAAATAATACGGCGGTCCAAGTCCATGACGATCGTCAATGGCGAGTTGCACCATTGCAGTGTATCAGGAGCGTTTCAACGCTGTGTATCTCCTGAGGAAGGCTGTGAAAGTTTGCGTGAGATCCACGAAGGGGATTGTGGTCACCACGCCAGTTCAAAATCTTTGGTGGCTAAAGCGTTCCGCCACGGTTTCTATTGGTTAACTGGCCATGCTGATGCGGAGGATCTGGTCAGACGATGTGATGGTTGCCAAAAGTTCTCAAGACGCGCTCATGTACCAGCTCAAGAATTGAGGATGATTCCAATCACTTGGCCGTTTGCAACTTGGGGGCTAGATATGGTTGGGCCTTTCAAAAGGTCCAAGGATAAGAAGACCCACCTCCTGGTGGCGGTTGATAAATTTACAAAGTGGGTGGAGGCAGAGCCTGTTAGCAAGTGTGATGCAGCCACGACAGTTCAGTTCATCAAAAAGGTGATTTTCTGGTTTGGCTTTCCACACAGTATCATCACAGACAACGGTACCAATTTTTCCAAGGGTGCCATGAAGGAGTTCTGCGAGCGGGAGCACATTCGCCTTGACGTTTCATCAGTGGCGCACCCACAGTCCAATGGTCAAGCAGAAAGAGCTAATCAGGAGATCTTGAGAGGCATCAAGCCACGGCTTATGGTTCCTTTGCAAAGGACACCGGGTTGTTGGGTAGAAGAGTTGCCATCCGTGTTATGGAGCATTAATACCACACCCAACAGATCAACAGGATAGACGCCGTTCTTCATGGTCTATGGAGCGGAGGCGGTTCTCCCTAGTGATATCCGTCACGATTCACCTCGTGTGGCGGCTTATGTTGAAGCGGACAATGAGACAGCTCGACAAGACGCTTTGGACCGGTTGGATGAAGAGCGAGACATAGCAGCTGCCCGCTCGGCAATTTACCAACAGGATCTTCGTCGCTATCACAGTCGTCGAGTCAGAACCAGGACCTTTCAAGAAGGAGATTTGGTGCTTCGGCTCATTCAAGATCAAAGTGATATGCATAAGTTATCCCCACCTTGGGAGGGACCTTTCGTGGTCAGCAAGAATCTGCACAACGGGTCATACTATCTGATCGATGTTCGAGAGCGAAAGGACTCACGCAAATCAGAAGTGGAGACCAACAGGCCGTGGAACATAGCTCATCTTCGGTCTTACTATACTTGAGCCATTGGCTCTACTTATGTACATACTATGACAGTGTATATATTATAAATACAATAAACCGGATCCTCGGCTAAAGCGGGGTATCTGTTCTTCTACATCATGCGTGGTTACATGAAGTTGTTCTGTCATAAAGCGGCCTCCGGTTTACCCCTTGCAAAATTTATAAATATCACTTGGGGGCTTGGTCGTGTCCGAACCAATGCAACACCTTTTGATAGGCGAAAGCCACCAAATCACTTGGGGACATGGTCAAGTCTGAACCAGTCACGCATCTTGGTCGGCCTAAAGGCCATAGAATCACTTGGGGGCTTGGTCGAACCCGAACCATTGCCATGCCACTTGATCGGCATAATGCCACAGCTTCATTTGGGGACCTGGCTGACTTGAACCATAGCTACACCTATTGGGAGCTTGGTCGTGTCCGACCATGGTAACGCCATCTGATCGGCTCAGTAAAGCCTCTTTTTTGCAAACGGTTTTATCATTGCCTTTGCTTCAATATTTTTCTTGATAACTGCTGTTTTCTCTTGGTTGTGTTCTTAAACCGACAATGTTTTACACCGGTTCAAGCTGCCAATTTGGCGGAACACGGTCCATTTTTAAACCAGAGATTATTTACCCAGTTTGATTTTTTCTGTTAAACGTCCTATTTTGGAGTAACAAAATGTTTATTATGACCAAGCACGGTTTACATAGTAAACCGGCATCGTATACACAGGAGCTGTTTTCTCCCATGACGGTCTAGGTTTATCAAACCTCCGTTTCAAGATTGGCTAAGCCTACTTCGTGCCCAATGATGGCAGGTATTTTGTATCACAAAATTTGATCATATATGTCAATCTCCTTGCATATATATGAAATTCATAAACCGGCTGGCGGTACAACCGCCCTGGTAGTTTAAGATTTTATGATTGCAGGAGATAAAGATTGGCAGTGTCGATCTTTCAAACAAAAGTATCAACATAGATGCACGAAGGCATCTCAGAAGCAAAAGTGTTGGCTATCCTATTACAAGGCAACATGGTGCCCAAATAAGATCATTGTTTTTCTGGCAGAATATAACAAGGCAGCCTATTAAACCGGTCTCCGGTTCAAGCTTTTCAAGCTTGATCGCCACCTTGGTCTGATGGTCGTGGGTCGTCCTGCGCCGCTTCAGCTTCTTCTGCCCTACCCAGTGGCTGGAAGTCAACAGTGGTCCAGTCGATTCCCATTAAAGCTTGAAAAACAGCCTCATCGTGGATCAGTGAAGACGGTTCAATATCAGGAGCATAAGTATGCTTACGGATTGGCGGGATCAGATTTTCTGCTTCGGGAACTGGTGCAGCCACTCGTTTGTTCTGATTATTATATTGAGCTTTATAATGCGTCAAATCTGCCTCTTCTACCAATTGACAAGCCAGAGGGCGCACCGCCCGGTTTATTGCCCTCAGATCATCTTCATTGAACTCTGAACCGTCTTCCTTCAAACTGGGATAGCCCTGAGCTGCTTCAACAGGATCGAAGTCTGGCACCCATGCCTTCGCTCGGATTAAGGCATTGATGGCATCGGTTCGAGCAGCAGATTTCTTCAGCTCTTCAATCCGGGCGGGGAGCATTGACAATCTCTTAAGAGTATCTTGGATTAACGTGGGTGCCGGATTGTTATGTGATGCAGTCGAGATGATCCGCTGCGCTCTAGTATACAGCTGTTCGATTAATGTGTAGGCAACTTTCAATTTCATCCGAACGTCTGACCCCAAGTGACTAATGTGGGTCCCTGCAACATGATAGAGAAGTTCACAAACCGGACCTATCATAGGAAGGTCAAAATTATCACAGAAGTCAAAGGACGCTTACCAAAGATGGCAACAGTCATTGCATGCACTTGTCGCTTTACGCTGGTCAGTTCATCTGTTACCGGTTTAAGGGCAGCTTCAGCAGTTTCAATCTTCTTGGTCAAAGCAGTTTTTTCAGTGGCCCAATCCGCCCGATCTTTCTTGAAGCCTTCCTTCAGCTGTTCCATGATGCTTAAAGCGCTGGTCAACTCCTCTTTCGCTTTGGAGGTTTCAGCTTGTTGGGATTTTAAGTTTTCTTGAAGATCGGCGAGTTGATTTTCTTTGGTCTTCAACTCAGCCTGCATTCAGACAATTATATGGTTTAACAAATGATATAGGAATTGAAGTACCAACCACATAACGAGTTATGCACTTGGTACTTGGGGGCTAATGCCTATTTGATCTACAACTGTCAACTGATTGCAAAGTCCCAAGCTCAATACAAGTATTCAACTTGGCACTTGGGGGCTAATGGCTATTTGCTCAAATAAGTTCTGATGCTGCTATATTCAATTACTTAAAGTCTCGGTTTAACTACATTAAGTTGAACCAGCCCTTGGGGGCTACATCAGCACACTCTGAAGTATGCAGCTTTATATTTCACAAGTCCCGGTTTGAAAGAAGATTACAAACGGGCCCTTGGGGGCTAGGAGAATCCGCAAGATTAAAAAATATACAAGCAGGAAGAGGCATATGGAAGTTACCTCAAATTTCTCCTTCATCATGTTCACTAGGCCAGCTTCATAATCGCGACTGGTATACAGCCGGTTCAGATAACCAGAATGAAGATCTTGAGCATTCAGAGCAGCATAAGTCGCTAAATCGACATTCCACTTGCCTTTGCCCATTGCGGCAAATTCGTCCTTGGCAGTATGTTTGGACAAAGCGTTAGGATTGCTTGGTTCGGTATGACCAACACCAGTGATAACAACTTCATCATCCTGGGCGTCACCGGTTTGCACTGTGGCGGTCGGGTTACCAGTAGCCTTGGATGGACTTGTGGATTTTTCAATCCGAACGGGACTTCTAGGCTGGTCAGCAGGACCGGAGGCATTAACAGGCCTTTCTTCAACAATCAAAACTTCATCCTGCACTAGCGGGTCATTGGGCACGTCTTCACGGATGGCCGCCTCAACATCTGGGGTGTTTCCCGGTTCAGGGGCAGTTTCTTCTTCGACCGCTTTATCCAGGCGAGCCTTCTTGCTCGGCCTAGGTTTGGCCCTGAAAGGAGTAGCAAAATCAAAAACAGTATATGTTGCAAGATACCATACCAGGAATATTATGATAAGTGCAAGCTTACCGAAGCACGGTTTTAAGCGGTGGCAGCTGGGTACCCGTTGACTCGCCAGAGGATGAGTGGGAGGTAACCTGATAATCGGAGTCAGATGGGTTAAGCGGCTAACGAAAACAGCCCGCTTTAGGACAAGTACTGACAAGCAAATTAGAGACCTCTGAACGGCGTCTCTGAACCGGACTGTTCGGTAAACCGGCGGAGGTAACTACCTGGCCGCTGTGCCGAGTTGTGCGGCGCGCTTCGTGCTGTTGGGTCTTCATAAGAAATTTGGGATCCAAGTAAGCAAGAGGATGAGAAAATTTAACTTTCTGGTTTGCCTGACGAATTTTTATTGAAGGCAGAAGGTTCGAATCAGAAGAGAGAGAGAGTAATTACCTCTGCATCATCAGCATGGCTAGCTTCGGCATCATCCTGACAAATATTATCATCAATAAGGTGTGTAAAAAGCAAGCCAAGTGAATCAAGTTCTACCTCAAGGTCCGGATTACCCACATCGTCATCAGCGGGCGGATCAGAGGATGCAGTGGTTTTCCTCTTATGAGCAGGTTTCTTAAGGACTTTTGTCTTGGGCCGGGTTGGTCTTTTCGGGTTGTCTGCTTTCTCCCGCGGGAGCTTCTTGCTCCAAAACGGATCATCGCCCTGCTTCAACAGATATTGGTGTCAAATAATAAGCAGATGTAATAATACCAGAGTTAATGAAAGGGAAAATTCAGACTTACAGCTGGCGGTTTGTTGGTGGCGCAGAAAGGAAGCAGGCCGGTTCGGGCGCAGACGTATTCCGGTTCGTTCAAAATTTTCTTCACGGCTTCTGTGACTTCTTCGTCAGTAAGCTGGATGTTCACGTGTCGCAGTGGGTCGTTAACACTGCCCGTATATTCACACATCAAACCGGAGCGTTGACTGAGGGGCAGTACGCTCCAGGATATCCAGCAACGAGCGAGATCAACTCCTGTTAAACCGTTGGCCATAAAGGCTCTGAGCTTGGACAGTTGGGGAGCATATTTACTCCTCTATTTGGCAGTCAACCTCTGTGGAAAGGGGTGAGTCTTGCTAAGACGTTCCGGACGAAAGCCAGGCAAGGGATTTTCATTAGCAGGGGAGGTGTCTTTGCAGTAGAACCATGTTTGATTCCATTCTTGGGGATGGCTGTGCAGTTTTGCGTGAGGGTAAGTAACCTCTTTCCGCTTCTGAATCGCCATACCACCCAATTCCATATTGGAACCATCAGTAAATTCTGTGCGGCGGTTTAGATGGAAGCAATCTCGGAATAACTCGACTGTGGGTTCCTCTTGAAAGAACACCTCACAGAGCACTTGGAAATGGCATATGTTGGTGACAGAATTGGGGCCAGTATCTTGCGGACGAAGTTGGAAGTTGGCCAAGACATCCCGGTAGAATTTTGAACCGGGCGGATTAAAACCTCGGGCTAAGTGATCCGCAAAAACTACAACCTCTCCTTCTTGAGGTGTGGGAGGACATTCTTTGCCTGGGACCCTCCAATGGATGGTATTCTTACTGCTTGAAGCGCCAGTCAGGACTAAGTTGTTCAGCTGCGTCTCTGTGACACGAGAAGGAGCCCAGTTGCATTCATATACTTGTTTGACCATGGTGGAGTCTACAAAATAAGTGATTCCGGTTCAAGATTGTGTTGGGTACGAAATATACACCGATATGATCAAGGTTAAACCGAGGATAATTACATTTAAACTGAAGTTCTGTGAAGCGATGGACTATGGCTAAAGGATTCTGGCGGTTCAATAAGGGGACTAATGGTATATACCGGTTTATTAACTTTTTCTATAGTAAGTTAAACCGCCCGATCTAAATATTGAAAGTACTTGAGGTCGCGAAATGGCTAAGTATGCAGAAACAGGTTTCACAAGGGATCTATTACATCAATGGATCTGAGGTGAGTTCAGAAAAACTGAAAAAATATTCAAAGGCTTAAGAGCAGGGCGGAAGTGAATCAATGGGAAGATATACGGATGAGAACATGAGACTACAGGTGGATGCGAAAAGTTAATGGTATTCAGTATAAGGTTTCACAGATCCATCCAGAGGTTAATACATGAATAGGAGCAGTCGATGGACACCACAAGAACGAGAAACCCTAGAACAGATCTAGGTTAAGAAGAACAGAGGGCTTACCAGAGCTGAGGAGGATGCGGAAGATCACCGCAGTTTTCTGGTATATTCAGCTCGATGCAGCGGCCAAGGTGGAGGCTGGAGGCGACTGCAGCAACGGAGCTCTGAAGCTGACGACACGAGGAAGACGAAGATGAGAAGGCACGAAGAGGAAAAAGGAAATGACCCTTCGGTCCTATTTATAAGGCAAAAAGACATGTGTCAGGCGCGACAAACCAGGGGCCACGGAACGGAGCTGTCGCCTCGATTTTCACAGCCTTATTAAAGTGAAGAGGTATTATGGATACTTTCTTTATGACAGATGACGTCACCCCGGTTTAACAGCAATTGGAGAAGATGACGTCAAGACGGTTCAACAATCACGAGAAGATGCTGAAGATGAAGATTTCTGCTAAGGATTGACATGAACTCATTCAAATCAATCTGGGGCCTAATGTTGGGAATATTACTATTGGGCGTAAACCGGCTTACCTGGGCCGGGTTAACTTCATTAGTAGACCAAGAGTGTTAAAGCCCAAGAAGATAGATGAGGGCCCAAGGCCGTAGTCGGTTCAAAACTTGTAGCCGTAAACCGGCTTTGTATGTAAACTTGTATTGTAAGTTAGGAATAAGAAGAGACCAACCCGGGTACGAGTATGAACCGGTGATTGGGACTCTGTGAACCGACGGGCGTCACCCGTGTATATAAGGGGATGACCCGACAGCGGTTCAAGGACAGACAACCACAACTCGAGACTTAGGCGAAGCTTGTTTGCTCCCTAGTCATCAAAACCCCATCAAATCCATCACAACTAGACGTAGGCTTTTACCTTCATCGAAGGGGCTGAACTAGTATAAACTCTCTGTGTCCCTGTGTCCGCTTTAACCCCTTCGAGTTAACCCGTTGCGATGGCTCCACGACTAAGTCCTTTTACTAGGACATCTGCCGTGACAAAACCACGACAGCGGGTATCGTTATTTTCTGACCTTCACAGATGATTTGGGCAGATATGGGTATATCTACTTGATGAAACATAAGTCTGAAACATTTGAAAAGTTCATATAAATTCAGAGTGAAGTGGAAAATCATTGTAACAAGAAAATAAAGTTTCTACGATCTGATCGTGGAGGAGAATATTTGAGTTACGGGTTTGGTCTTCATTTGAAACAGTGCGGAATAGTTTCGCAACTCACGCCACCCGGGACACCACAGCGTAATGGTGTGTACGAACATCGTAACCGTACTTTATTGGATATGGTGCAATCTATGATGTCTCTTACCGATTTACCACTATCATTTTGGGTTTATGCATTAGAGACAGCTACATTCACGATTATTAGGGCACCATCTAAATCCATTGAGATGACACCATATGAACTGTGGTTTGGCAAGAAACCCAAGTTGTCGTTTCTTAAAGTTTGGGGTTGCGATGCTTATGTGAAAAAGTTTCAACCTGATAAGCTCGAACCCAAATCGGAGAAATGTGTCTTCATAGGATACCCAAAGGAAACTCTTGGGTACACCTTCTATCACAGATCTGAAGGCAAGACTTTTGTTGCTAAATTTGGATCCTTTCTAGAGAAGGAGTTTCTCTCAAAAGAAGTGAATGGGAGGAAAGTAGAACTTGATGAGGTAACTGTACCTGCTCCCTTATTGGAAAGTACTTCATCACAGAAACCGGTTCCTGTGACACCTACACCAATTAGTGAGGATGCTAATGATAATGATCATGAAACTTCAGATCAAGTTACTACCGAACCTCGTAGGTCAACCAGAGTAAGATCCGCACCAGAGTGGTACGGTAATCCTGTTTTGGAGGTCATGTTACTTGACCATGACGAACCTACGAACTATGAGGAAGCAATGATGAGCCCGGATTTTGCAAAATGGCTTGAGGCCATGAAATCTGAGACGAGATCCATGTATGAGAACAAAGTATGGACTTTGATTAACTTGCCCGATGATTGGTGAGCCATTGAGATTAAATGGATCTTCAAGAGGAAGATGGATGCTGATAGTAGTGTTACTATCTACAAAGCTAGAATTGTCGCAAAAAGGTTTTCGACAAGTTCAAGGTGTTGACCACGATGAGAGTTTCTCACTCGTATCTATGCTTAAGTCTGTCTGAATCATGTTAGCAATTGCCGCATTTTATGAAATCTGGCAAATGGATAATCAAAACTGCATTCCTTAATGGATTTATTAAAGAAGAGTTGTATATGATGCAACAAGAAGGTTTTGTCAATCCTAAAGGTGCTAACAAAATATGCAAGCTCCAGCGATCCATCTATGGACTGGTGCAAGCATCTCGGAGTTGGAATATACGCTTTGATAAATTGATCAAAGCATATAGTTTTATACAGACTTGCGGTGAAGCCTGTATTTACAACAAAGTGAGTGGGAGCACTACAACATTTCTGATAAGTATCTGTGAATGACATATTGTTGATCGGAAATAATGTAGAATTATTCTACAAAGCATAAAGGAGTGTTTGAAAGGATTTTTTCAAAGAAAGACCTCGGTGAAGCTGCCTACATATTGAGCATCAAGATCTATAGAGATAGATCAAGACACTTGATAAGTTTTTCAATGAGTACATACCTTGACAAGATTTTGAAGTAGTTCAAAATGGAACAGTCAAAGAAAGAGTTCTGGCCTGTGTTACAAGGTGTGAAATTGAGTAAGACTCAAAGCCCGACCACGGCAGAAGATAGAAAGAGAATTAAAGTCATTCCCTATGCCTCAGCCATAGGTTCCATAAAGTATGCCATGTTGTGTACCAGATCTATTGTATACCCTACACTGATTTTGGCAAGGGAGTACAATAGTGATCTAGGAGTAGATCACTGAACAGCGGTCAAAATTATCCTTAGTGGAATAAGGATATGTTTCTCGATTATGGAGGTGACAAAAGGTTCGTCCTAAAGGGTTACGTCGATATAAGTTTGGGCACTGACCCTGATGACTCTAAGTCTTAATATGGATACATATTGAAAGTGGGAGCAATTAGCTAGAGTAGCTCCGTGCACAGCATTGTAGACATAGAAATTTGCGAAATACTTACGGGTCTGAATGTAGCAGACCCATAGACTAAATTTCTCTCACAAGCAAAACATGATCACACCTTAGTACTCTTTCGGTGTTAATCACATAGCGATGTGAACTAGATTATTAACTCTAGTAAACCCTTTGGGTGTTGGTTACATGACGATGTGAACTATGGGTGTTAATCACATGGTGATATGAACTATTGATGTTAAATCACATGGCGATGTGATCTATATTATTGACTCTAGTGCAAGTGGGAGACTGAAGGAAATATGCCCTAGAGGCAATAATAAAGTTATTATTTATTTCCTTATTTCATGATAAATGTTTATTATTCATGCTAGAATTGTATTAACCGGAAACCTGATACATGTGTGAATACATAGACAAAACAGAGTGTCACTAGTATGCCTCCACTTGACTAGCGCGTTGATCAAAGATGGTTATGTTTCCTAGCCATAGACATGAGTTGTCATTTGATTAACGAGATCACATCATTAGGAGAATGATGTGATTGACTTGACCCATTCCGTTAGCTTAGCACTTGATCGTTTAGTATGTTGCTATTGCTTTCTTCATGACTTATCACTACCAAAAAAAGACACATCCGTGACATTTTGGGCCGAACGAATTTTTTTTCTGTCACACATATGACACTTCTATGACGATAATTGTGACAAAACCCGGTATCATCATAGATGTGGTGGGCTCCTACTTCTATGACAAAAAATCATGACAGAAAATGGGCTTTTCGTCCTGGGCGGGCCGGAGACGTAGCCGCATGACATTCTTTGGGCCGTCCATGACGGAAAAAACCATGGTAGAAGCGAGGGGGAGGAAAATTTCGGGGAGTTCCCGATTACGGTGGGAGGTCGGGGGCCGAGCGATGCGCGTTTCTATCGTACACGTACGGGCGTGTGTGCGAGGCGTTGGCTCTAACTGATCCTGAGCGAGGCGTTGGGCTCTAACTGAACCCGAGCGATTGCACTGCAGGCTACGCGTTACTGAACTCGAGCGATCGATCGATGGCTGTTAATTGAACCCGATCGAGCGATTCCTTCGCTACTGCTGCTAACTGAAGCCGATCGATGCTGCCTCTGGGATGAACAGTGAGTGTTGCGGGGGGGGGGGGTGGATGAACAGTGAGCGGTGGCGTTGCCTCTGGATGAACAGGACCCCGTGGTGTGGTGGAGGGCTAGATGAACAGTAGACGGTGGAGGGGTGCCCGTGGAGGGGTGGTTGAACAGGACCCCATGGTGTGGAGGGCTGGATGAACAGTAGACGGTGGAGGGGTGGTTGAACAGGACCCCGTGGTGTGGAGGGCTGGATGAACAATAGACAGTGGAGGGGTGGTTGAACAGTAGCCGATGGAGTAGCGTGCGGTGGAGGCTGGATGAACAGGAGCCCGTGGAGGCTGGAGGAGGTCGACGGTAGCCCGTGGAGCCTGGAGGAAGTCGAAGGTGGAGATGAACAGTATCCCGTGGAGTCCCGTTTTGTGGTACGCCACACCCCTCCCGATGAACAGGACCCCCGTTTCGATCGTAGCGCTCCAACACAAGTCCGTTTCGTCCGTTTTGCGGTACGCCACACCCCTCCCGATCAACAGGACCCCTATTGGGACCGTAGGAGGTCCGTTTCCTCTGTTTTGCGGTACGCCACACCCCTCCCGATCAATAGGACCCCCGTTTCGACCGTAGTGTTGGGGAACGTTGCAGAAAACAAAAAATTTCCTACGGTTTCACCAAGATCCATCTATGAGTTCATCTAGCAACGAGTATTCAGATTGCATCTACATACCTTTGTAGATCGCGAGCGGAAGCGTTCACTAGAACGTGGATGACGGAGTCGTACTCGCCGTGATCCAAATCACCGATGACCAAGCGCCGAACGTACGGCACCTCCGCGTTCAACACACGTACGTAGCGGATGACGTCTCCTCCTTCTTGATCCAGCAAGGGGGAAGGAGAGGTTGATGAAGATCCAGCAGCACGACGGCGTGGTGGTGGATGCAGTTGTCACGTGCAGCAGGGCTTCGCCGAGCGTCTGCGCGAGAGGGAGAGGTGTAGCAGGGGAGAGGGAGGCGCGAGGCTTGAGGGGTGTGGCTGCCCCCTCCCCCCTTTATATAGGCCCCTTGGGGGGCGCCGGCCCTTGGGAGATCCAATCTCCAAGGGGGGCGGCGGCCAAGGGGGGTGGAGTGCCCCCCAAGGCAAGTGCCCCCCCACCCTAGGGTTCCAACCCTAGGCGCAAGGGTTGGGCCTAAGGGGGCGCACCAGCCCACTAAGGGCTGGTTCCCCTTCCCACTTCAGCCCATGGTGCCCTCCGGGATGGGTGGCCGCACCCGGTGGACCCCCGGGACCCATCCGGTGGTCCCGGTACAATACCGGTGACCCCCGAATCTCTCCCGATGGCCGAAACTGCACTTCCTATATATAATTCTTTACCTCGGACCATTCTGGAACTCCTCGTGACGTCCGGGATCTCATCCGGGACTCCGAACAACTTTCGGATTACTTGCATATTCATATCCTTACAACCCTAGCGTCACCGAACCTTAAGTGTGTAGACCCTACGGGTTTGGGAGACATGCAGACATGACCGAGACGCCTCTCCGGTCAATAACCAACAGAGGGATCTGGATACCCATGATGGCTCCCACATGCTCCTCGATGATCTCATCGGATGAACCACGATGTCGAGGACTTAATCAATCCCGTATTCAATTCCCTTTGTCAATCGGTACGTTACTTGCCCGAGACTCGATCGTTGGTATCCCAATACCTTGTTCAATCTCGTTACCGGCAAGTCACTTTACTCGTTCCGTAATGCATGATCCCGTGACCAACCCCTTGGTCACACTGAGCTCATTATGATGATGCATTACCGAGTGGGCCCAAGAGATACCTCTCCGTCACACGGAGTGACTAATCCCAGTCTCGGTTCGTGCCAAGCCAACAGACACTTTCGGAGATTCCCGTAGTGTACCTTTATAGCCACCCAGTTACGTTGTGACGTTTGGCACACCCAAAGCACTCATACGGTATCTGGGAGTTGCACAACCTCATGGTCTAAGGAAGTGATACTTGACATTGCAAAAGCTTCTAGCAAACGAACTACACGATCTTTATGCTATGCTTAGGTTTGGGTCTTGTCCATCACATCATTCTCCTAATGATGTGATCCCGTTACCAATGACATCCCCATGTCCATAGCCAAGAAACCATGAGTATCTGTTGATCAACGAGCTAGTCAACTAGAGGCTCACGAGGGACACATTGTGGTCTATGTATTCACACATGTATTACGATTTCTAGACAATACAATTATAGCATGAATGAGGGAGTCCTGGATTAGGGGGTGTTCGGATAGCCGGACTATACCTTCAGCCGGACTCCAGGACTATGAAGATACAAGATTGAAGACTTCGTCCCGTGTCCGGAAGGATCTTTTCTTGGCATGGAAGGCAAGCTAGGCGTGCGAATATTCAAGATCTCCTACCAATGTAACCGACTCTGTGTAACCCTAACCCTATCCGGTGTCTATATAAACCGGAGGGTTGTAGTACGTACGACAACCATCATCATACACAATCATACCATAGGCTAGCTTCTAGGGTTTAGCCTCCTTGATCTCGTGGTAGATCTACTCTTGTACTACCCATATCATCAATATTAATCTAGCAGGAGTAGGGTTTTACCTCCATCGAGAGGGCCCGGACCTGGGTAAAATAAAGTGTCCCTTGTCTCCTGTTACCATCCGAGCTTGACGCACAGTTCGGGACCCCCTACCCGAGATCCACCGGTTTTAACACCGACATTGGTGCTTTCATTGAGAGTTCCTCTGTGTCGTCGCTTTTAGGCCCGATGGCTCCCTTGATCATCAACAACGATGAGGTCCAGGGTGAGACTTCCCTCCCGGACAAATCTTCATCTTCGGCGGCTTCGCTCTGCGGGCCAACTCGCTTGGTCATCTGGAGCAGATCGAAAGCTATGCCCCTGGCCATCAAGTCAGGTTTGGAAGCTTAAACTACACGGCAGATATCCGCGGAGACTTGATCTTCGACGGGTTCGAGCCACAGCCAAGCGCGCCGCACTATCTAGAGGGGCATGATATAGCTCTGCCTCCGAATAGTGCCCTGGAGGCCGCACACGCTCCGGCCCCGATCCTCGACTCGGAGCCCGCTGCGTCCTTTGAGGTTGAACGGTTGGACGTCACCTTGGGGGCTGCGATCTTAAAGGCGATCGAGCCGAACGTCAGCCCCGCACTCCGCATGGCTCATGACTCCAAGGAGCCGGACTCTTCTCCGAACTTCGGGCCTTCCGTGCCCCCGCCGATCGAATCTGATTGGGTGCCTGTAATGGAGTTCACCGCCGCGGACATCTTTCAGTGCTCACCTTTCGGTGATATCCTGAATTCTCTCAAGTCTCTCTCTTTATCAGGAGAGCCCAGGCCGGACTATGGCCTGCGAGGATGGGATTCGGACGACGAAGAAATTCAAAGCCCACCCACCACCCACTTAATAGCCACTGTCGATGATTTAACCGACATGCTTGACTTCGGATCCGAAGACTTCGACGGTATGGACGACGAAGACGGAGACGAACTGGAACCAGCACCTATAGGGCACTGGACCTCCACCCCACCTAACAATGTATTCATGGTGGATACCCCTAAAGGAAACGACAACGAGGAAAAAGGGGGCGAAAAAAGGGGCAAACCCTCCGAAAAGCAGTCAAAGCGGCGACGTAAACGCCGAGCCAAGCCCCACCTCGATCAAGACCCAGCCGTAGAGCAGGATGAGCCGGAAGACGACGAGCTTGCCTCAGAACAGCCGTCCGAACAGGGCAACACGGACAGAGAGGACAGACAGCCCTCCCCCGGCCATAACAGAACTCCGGACGATCTCACGCCGGATAAAACCACGGAGCAGAAGAATCTCCACGAAAGGCTCGTTGCCACAGCACGTAGCCTGAAAAAGCAGAAGCGGAAGCTAAAGACGGCGGAAGATGCACTCAAAACAAGATGGAGCAAAGTAATCAAGACCGCAGACAAATACGACGACAGCCGCCGCACGAAAAGCTATCCGAAGAAAAAACTACTGCCCGAATTCGACCAGGAGGCCTTAGAGCCCCCAAACTTGAAAAACAAAAAATCCACACGGTCGGATAGACGACCCCACGGCCACCATAAAACGGCAAGCGGCGCCGCACTTAATGCGGCATGCGACCCAATTAAAGACTCGCATCATGGACCAGCCAGGTCCATTTACGGGCCAAGAAAGCAAGCTCTCACAAGTAATGCAAAAAGTCCACCATCAGAATCCGGCACACCCAAATACAGGGGCGCCGCACACCCCCTATGCTTCACTGATGAGGTCCTGGAATATGAATTTCCAGAGGGATTTAAACCCGTCAACATAGAGGCGTACGATGGAACAATAGACCCTGGAGTCTGGATCGAGGATTATATCCTCCACATACATATGGGTAGAGGAGATGATCTCCATGCCATAAAATATTTACCCCTTAAGCTCAAAGGGCCAACCCGGCACTGGCTTAAAAGCCTCCCCGAAAACACAATTGGAAGTTGGGAAGAGCTTGAGGATGCTTTCCGAGCAAATTTTCAAGGGACCTATGTCCGTCCCCCGGATGCAGACAATCTCAGTCACATAACTTAGCAGCCCGGAGAATCAGCTCGGCAGTTCTAGAACAGATTCCTCACTAAAAAGAATCAAATAGTGGATTGTCCGGATGCCGAAGCCCTAGCGGCTTTCAGGCATAATGTCCGAGACGAATGGCTCGCCAGACACCTCGGCCAGGAAAATCCAAGAACAATGGCCGCACTCACAAGCCTCATGACCCGCTTTTGCGCAGGAGAGGACAGCTGGTTGGCACGATGCAGCCCCAGCGACCCAAGTACATCAGAAATCAGAGATGGAAACGGAAAACCACGGCGAAATAAGGACTGTCACCGAATCAAAGGCAAAGGTCCGAAGAGCACGACAATCAATGCCGGATTCAAAAGCTCACGGCAAAATCAGACAAAACCACCCCTTCAAGATAATAGGGATGATCCGTCCAGCTTAAACAGAATCATGGACAGAATATGTCAGATACACAGTACTCCTGGGAAGCCTGCCAATCACACCCACAGAGACTGTTGGGTTTTTAAACAATCCGGAAAGCTTAACGCCGAACACAAGGGGCTCGATACACCAAGTGAAGAAGAGGACGAACCCCAAAGGCAGAACACCAAGAAACAAAAGAACTTCCCTCAAGAAGTCAAAACAGTGAACTCACTTCACGTAACAAAACGTGCGGCACCCACAAAGGTCCGCACAATCAAGCCTATCCCTCAGAAGTCCCGCCACTGGTCACTAAAGCCAATCATTTTTGATCAGTTAGATTATTCTAGAAATATCAAAACCGCAGGCCGGACTGCCCTGATACTCGATCTAATAATCGACGGATTCCAGTTTACCAATGTCCTTATGGACGGCGGCAGTGGACTAAACCTGATATATCTGGATACAATCCACCGCACGGGCATAAACCCAGCAAGAATCCGCCACAGCAAAACCTCCTTTCAAGGGGTAGCACCAGGCCCGGACACCCATTGTATGGGTTTTCTCCGGCTTATAGTCATATTTGGCTCTGCCAACAACTTTCGTCGCGAAAAGCTGACCTTCCATGTAGTCCCATTTTCAAGTCGCTATCAAGCACTAATGGGACGCGGAGCTTTCGCTTGCTTTAACGCAATACCGCATTATGCATCCCTCACGCTAAAGATGCCCGGTCCTCGAGGCATCATCTCTTTAAAGGGAGCGCATTAAAATACGCCTCTGCTAAACGGAGGATCGCGCGGCCGCATAAACAGCCGCACAATAAAGTGGCCTCGCCATTAAAGGCCACGGACCCAGACTTAATGAGTTCGGCACAAATCCATAATCAACATAGGCTTAGTACGCCATACACCCCCATACCAGGGGCTGTACGCAGAGACAATAAAGCTCCACATTATCTATTTTTACTTTATATTTTGTTTATTATCCTTTTTGTTCTGCACGACCCATTTTCAATTTAGTTCCTCTCTTTTACAGATGAACGGCGTGCGGCGCCCGTCCAGGACACGGCACAACGGAGACACAGGCGCAGACGTGCAGTAGGGACCCGTCCTAAAGGATTCTTTTTAGATTAAGACCCTGCGTAAACCTTTTTTACTGTCTCTTGCTGCTATACATCCCCTGGTTTCTTTTGCTATAACCAAGGAGGAGGCTGGCGTTTTGGCATGTGGCCACGCCAGGATTCTTGCTCGTACCTGGACACTAGGGGCTTTTTTCCTTTTTAAGGGTGTTGTTTCACACGCACTCACAAAGACCGAACACCTTAGGGAGTGTTCGGCGTCGCGAGTTTTGGCACTATATGCTTCAGCTCTGAATCATGTCTTTGGTCAAATGTTGGGTTGCTCGGCTCCTGAGTTCGGCTACCTTATGTTCCGCTTTATCGGCTAAGGTACCACCAGGAGAACTACTGCGATTGTGCCCCGGTTCGGCCGGGCGAGCACCTCAGTAGAGAAAGCCGAAAACTGACTGTCATGATGTAGCGCGAGACTGGTCGCCACTCGATGACTTATAGGAATTTATCGAATTCCTCCGTTTTAACGAAGGGCCGCTTCCCGGTCAGGCACGTACGCGCCCCGAATTCGGGTAAACGCAGTCGCCACTAAGGGGCTACCTAAAGTGTCCCACTGTCAAGCTCCTGTGGCTAAGTGAAAGTGTTAAAGCATTATAGTCCGGTTGCCTAGCCCGCTGCGCTATCACCTCCTTTGTAGGACCAAGACGTTGGGTTAAGTGTGAAAATGCGTCTTCTGCGCGCACCCCCGCACTATGTGCGTGGGGGCTGAAGCCAACGACTGCAATCTTTTAGAATTTATATATTAAACGGCCGCACAGGAGGTGTTCTTAATACTTGAAGGCACAAGTCTAAAATATGCCACTACATTTTATAAAAATACTGTTTTATGATTACATATGCTGTCATAACATAGCATCCTTCGAGCACTACGTCTCTATTATGCGAGCGCCTTCGAGGACTTCCTCAAAATAGTGCTCAGAAGGTATTCGGCTTTTATCCGAATCACGGGACGCAACAACGGTGGGCTCCATATCTGCCCAGTATGTCTTGACACGAGCAAGAGCCAGTCGAGCGCCCTCTGTGCACGCTGACCTCTTCACAACATCAATACGTGGCACCACGTTGAGAAATTGCTGCACCAAGCTGAAATAACTCTTCGGCTTCGATCTCCCCAGACATAGGCGATCCATGGCGTACTTCATGGCGAGTTCGGACAACCTATTCAGTTTGGCCCATTGGGCCAGGCGATCGTCCACTGCCAGTGGACGCTCTGGATTGGTGAATTGCGACCAGAAGAGCTTCTCCACTTCATGGCCCTTCTTCTCTTGAAAGTATTTGGTCGCATCGGCTGCACTAGCCGCCAAATCCAGATAGGTGTCCTCTACACTCCACGCTCGGTCCAACGGGGCAAATTTCGGATCACAAAACTTTCTCCGCAGCAGGAAGGGCTTTCCATCCGCAATTTGTCCGGCTTGACGTAGCTCTTCCCTTGCCGCTCTCATTATAGAGCGGGCGTCCTTGGCATCGACAATAGCCTTCACTAAGCTCGTTTGCCTTACCCGACCTTCCTCTTCAAGAAGCTTGCAACGGTCAGTAGTACTTTTTAACTTTACGGCCATACCAGCCATGTCCTCCTTGCTTCGGCAATGGGCAGCCTGTTCGGCTTTCAGCTCTTCAAGGGCTTTTACAGCAGCCGCATCACTTTTTCTGGCTTGTTCCTTTGCTCGGGCGAGTTCGGCCCTAAGACCTTCTACGGCGGCCGCACCATCTGCGTCAAGCATACACACGGTAAGATATTGACATAAAGCTCCTCTTACTAACAATCGCCCAATAATTTCAATACCTTGAGCATCATCAAGCCGCTTGTTAACAAGCACGATGTCGGCTTCTGCCTCATCAAGCTGTCGCTTCAGTTCGGCAAATTCTCGAGTCCGGCTTGACTCCGGACAATCAGCCACCTACATATAAAGGTGCCACTTAAAGGACCTGGGATTAAGATCCTCTACGCGCCGTACATCTTTACGACGCACAGAGTCTCAGGGGCTACTATCTACACAGGGCGCACTTTATTTATGCGCGACTAACACAAATGTACGTTATTTAAAGCATACCTCAAGGCCCGCCAGTTAAATCTTGATGGCCTCATGCAGTCCGCTTTCTATGGATGAAATATTTTCAATCACCATGTTCATTAACGCGCGGTGCTCCTCTGAGACAGAGGCTCGCCCCAGCAGAATCTTTAGCTCCTCCGGCCGGACACCAGATGGTGCCGGACTCGTCCCATGGCCTTCCTCAAAGGCCGGACGTGGAGACCCTCGGGGGGCTGCATGGTCACCTTCCGCCCCCGGCGGATCCAAAGAAATCCCCCGCGACGACACTTCAGCGTCGCCCGCCTTGATAGGCGATACAGAAGAAGGAGGCGTTCCGCTCTCCATAATCTCCGGAAGAAGATCTCCCGGGGACGAGCTTTGCTGAGAAGGGCTGAGGTCTGAACTACAAAGTAAAGTTTTGGTTAAAACTTCTCAGATATAAATCAAGGATTTCTCTTAAAAGAATAACTCTCCTTCTAATTACGGCTCGCTGGAGGGCTCTCCCCTTTGAGGGTTCAATTCGGCCGAGGGGCTCCCCGGCGTCGGGCCCTCTGACAAGGATTCTTTCCCCCGCTTTGAAGCTATGATTTCCGGGTCGTCAGAGGCGGCCCTTTTCTTCCCTTTACGGGAGGAATTATCGATTCCCCCCTTCGGAATGGGCTCTTTTGAAGAGGCCATGGTTTCCTTGTCCGCCCCCTTATTTCCCTCCAAAGGCACCACCTCTAGCATCCTGATTAGCATGGGATCTAGCCTGGTTTCGGGAAGGTGAGCCGGACACCGGATCTGCTTCGCCTTCGCTATCTGTCGGGGATATACCCCGCGGTGCAAACCGGCCGGAAGTTAACCCGGCCAGACTTGGCGATATTCGTCTGGTGACCCGCTCAGACCTGGCGGTTTACCAGCAACCCGACGGGACGTTGTAACTCACTGGTAACCCGACGGACGGATCAGAGGAGCGACAAGACCCGGTGGCCCGTCTGGCGGTTCATGAAGGCCGGTTCAACTATTGTGGGCCGGTTTAAGAGGAAAGGAATATTTACCTTACAAGGAGTTAAGACCAAGACTTTTATCCGGTTTATATTAGAGATAGACTAGTCCTAATCCTAATAGGACTCCACATGTAAACCGCCCCTTCAACATATATAAGGAGGGGCAGGGCTCCCCAAAGGGGGACAAGTTACAAGTTAGAAGCTACAAGCTACAAGCAATCAATAATCTCTAGGGCTAGACCGGCGTCTCCCTCGGGATGATAATGAGACCTAGCCTCAAACAGCATGTAGGGTTTTTACCGGATGATGTTTCCCGGGGCCAAACCCTTGTCTTGCGTGTTGATCCGCCCTGCGTCTCTCGTCCCACTCAACCCCTCTCAAGCTACCACATGGATGCGTTGGCCTCGCGACTAAGTCCTGACACTAAGGACATCTGCTGTGACAAATCCACGACAGTTGGCGCCCACCGTGGGGCCTGCGCACGGTGGTGTTGAGTTCTTGGAGGGATCTCTCCCAGGGACCGAGAAGCTGGTGATTAATCAGTTGAATCGGCACAGGGGAAATCACACAGGATAAACCGGCTTGGGATAGCCACAGGCAGAGCCGACAGATCATTGCTTTTGGATTAAAGTTGGAGTTATACAGCAGGATGCGCCTCTACGTCTAGATGATCCGGTGAAAATCGAGTTGAAAACAAGATAGACATCGGAACTAAGCCAGATCGGAGGGCCGGACGTACTGCAGAAAATTGGAATATATAAAAAAATCAAGACCAAGCAAAGAGTCAAGGAAAGGAAACAGAGCCGTCCGTAACCCGGACTCGTCCATCAACTGTGCCTGCGCCCTTGAACCGCCTGTTTGTTCCGAGCCGCTGCACCGCCGGGCCGGTCGTCGCCGTTGACTCGCCAGCGCTTCTCCTGCTGCGCCGTGGCTGCCCCCTCAACCGCAGCAGAGCCGAGCCGCCATGTGCCTAAACCGCCGCCTTCGCGCCGCGAGCCATCGCCGGCTGACCTCCAAATTGCTTCGCTACAAGATGCCGCTGACCGGAGTCGCTATAGTGAGCCTTTGCGGAGCCACCAATGCTCTCTGACCTGAGTCGCCTTTGTTTCCGGGAAGCCGCAGTTCTGGTGTTCCTCCTATCCGAGGATTACCACCGGTTTGTGAGTGATTGCACGGATGCATGCTTAGGCACTTGGCCTACTTCACACAAGAAAATCAAGCCACGTACATGACTGGTTCGATAATCCATAAAAACATCAGGTGCTATCCTCCTTACGTATTTTTTTCAGCATGTTTTATTTGAGAACAATTACTTTGATTTGTGTATTTTATATACAGGACCATTGTTCATTACAAATGTGGTTTATACCACGGATACAAAGCACGGGCTGACAATATTCCGCCCGGCGATAGTCCTTGACGTAACCCGAGGAGTGGACTCGCACAAGCTGCCGTCCGTATGGCCCGGTCTACATCAACTAGCTGGGACTGCGCCTGTGATTGATTCGCGCGTCCGCACCGGTTTACAACACGGAGGGCAACCTGTTCGTCTGCACCGGTTTACAAATGCCATGGCCGGTTTATCTGCCTACTCCCGCGGCCGATTCACCCGTGAAGAATTTCAGTTTCACCTACTGATCATCAACTTCATGGCGGATTATTTTCGGTCTAAACACATCAGGTGATATCCATCAAAAATATATTTTTAGCACATATTATTTTTGTCAAAGAACAGTTTACCTTTTGCCTTGGTCTGCAATATCGTTTATGCAGGACAATTGTTCACTGCAAAAGCTACGGCTATGTCGTTGATGTATAGCTCGCACCATCATTATAATGCGCTAGCATCTAACCGCGCCATCAAACTCGGTGAATGAACGTGAGCAAGTCGCCGTCCCTATGGCCCGGTTTACATCAGCATACCGGGATCGCACCCGCGATTAGCTCGCCCGTCCTTGCCGGTTTACGACACCGGTGCTGATTTTCCCCGTCCGCATCGGCTTACAACGCTGCGGCCGGTTCATTTGTCCGAGCTGCATCTGGTGCTGCGGTCGTCTTTGTCGTCCGCTTCTCGCGGTCCGGTCTACATCAACATACCGGGCTGCACCTGTCTGCATGAGCCATTTATTGAGTATGAACAAGTCACAGCTTGGGTAGCCCGGTTTTCTTTCAAATTGGAGGCAAATTATCATCAACCGCCGTCTGCACTAGATTGAACAATGGGCAGGCGCACAAGTCACCGCAGCTACAGTTTGGTTAACTTCAAATCACCAGTTGGAAGGAACCATTGGCCGAGTTGCTGACACGGTTCATACGGGATCATTTACAACCCGCCGCAGTCACCTCAACCTTCTGAGGAAGCTCTCAAATATCCGGTTTACAATCCGGTTCAAGAGAAATCTATTCTCCCACAAAAGTTCTGAAGTGCTCAGATCCGGTTTAACAATGTCCGGTTCAAAAAGGAATTAACTTCTCGCAAGTTCGAGTTTAAAGGCCGTCAGAAAATTTCTGGCTGAAAATGAAGATTCCGGTTTAAAATCCGGTTCAAGGGAAAGATGTCTCCCACAAAGCTTTGAAGCTCTTAATATCCGGTTCAAGATCCCGGTTCAAGAAGAATTTATCTCTTGCAAAAAGGTTAAAAATTACTGAAGACCTGCTGCCATGATGCGCGGTTCAAACATGGGGCTTCCAGTTCAAACATAGGTCGTATTCGAACCAAAGAGAACATAGCTATCCTTACAAAGTCAGTTGGGGACCTAGTCGACTTGAACCGTAGCTACACCTCCTGGGAGGTTGGTCATGTCTTGACGACGGTAATGCCTTCTGGCTGGCACATTTGCCACTAAGTTAGTTGGGGACCTAATCGACTTGAACCGTAGTTACACCTTATGGGAGCTCGGTCATGTCTTGATGATGGTAATGCCTTCTGATCGGCTTTTAAACAGCCAATAAGTCATTTGGGGGCTTGGTCGTGTCCGAACCAATGCAATGCCACTTGATCGGCCCTAGGCCACTGAGTCACTTGGGGGCTTGGTCGAATCAGAACCAATGCAATGCCACTTGGCCGGCGTAACGCCACGCGTCATTTTGGGGTCCTGGCTGACTGGCACCATTGCTACGCCTTCGGGGGGCTTGGTTGCGTCTGACCATGGTAATTCCATCTGACCAAGCTCAGTAGAGCTCTTCTTTTGCAAAAAATTGTTGCCATTGCTTTTGCTTTAATAGCCTTTCTTGAGAAGTTGCTATTTTATTTGCGTTTTTTAAACCGACAGTATTTTGTACCGGTTCAAACAACTGAATTGACGGAACACGGTCAAATCTTAATCCGGGGATTATCTGCCCGGTTTGATTTTCTGTTACCACCCTATTAGGGAGTAAACCGGTGTTTATCAACCCAGCTCGGCTTTCAACTACAAGTTGTGAGCACATGATCAAGTTATAATCCGGAGATTATCAGCCCGGTCTGGTTTGACTACAAGTCACCAGTATTATATATTGTTAAACCGGTGTTTATCACAGCCCGGTACGGTTTTATCATAAACCGGCACAATATGGAAGGAGGTATCATTACTCAAGATTGGGGTTATCACTCTTACTACAAAAAGTTGGTAAACCGACTATATCAGAGGTATGATATATTTCATATTTGATTATTCTTAAGCGCAGCCTTGGTTATAAACCTGGGTTATATGTTGGGCATTATGACCCGTCCAGCGGTAAACCGCCAGGACACTTTAAACTTGTTGTATGCAGAAACAGGTTGAATAAAAGCATGATTATAAATGACCGGTGTTTATTAAACCGGCCTGGCTTTAAGACGATAAGTTGCCAGTATCTGATGAGAAATTATCCGGTGTTTATTAAACCGGTCTGGCTTTTGGCTATAAGTCGCCAGTATATATTTGGATTGCGCCATTGGAATCATGCGCTTATAAATTATTGGATTATATTATTCAAATAGCCAAACTTGGCTGAATTTTCATTATGATATTGGATGAATAAAGGTTTTCATACGAGATTATATTATCTTGAATGGCCAACATGGCTGGATTTTTATTACGGTTATTAATATTATGATTAAGGTTTTCAAAGTCGCTTTAGCGCAATGGTTATCATTTTATACAATTGAAGGAATAGTCCCGAGTCGCTGTAGGCTTACAACCCGGCACTTGGGGGCTACATTATTCAAAATTGAGATTACATCAAATATGCAAGTCTCATGTGCTGCAAGCATGCACCATGACACTTGGGGGCTAATGCAAGGTCATTTTTGCTCATCTTATTGAAGACCCAACTCATCACATTGTAATGAGCTGGCCCTTGGGGGCTACCAATTGCTCCTGTCAACTATTCAAGGTACAAAGCTTTTTATCTATTATATTGAAGGGTCTACTGCTCAGTTGGTAAAGCACAAGGCTCTTAACTTTATGGACGTGGATTCAAGCCCCACGATGAGGGGTTACATCATATGATGTTATTTTCATAGAAGTATATATCAAAGTCCCAGCTCAATATTATCTTACTGAGCCGGCCCTTGGGGGCTACACATTGCTGTTCAAAGTTTACAAGATTATACTTACAAAGTCCCTGCTGATAATTACATAATGACCCGGCCCTTGGGGGCTACATTGGTTGAAATTTTATGGGCATTAATCAATTACAAGTCCCAGGTTGCTGCAAGCATGACAACCCGGCACTTGGGGGCTACAGGTATTATATTATTATCGAAGAAAGATTTTCAAATTCTCTGTTGAGCAAGTAAGATTGACCCGGCGTCACCAATCATTATGACCCTGTGGTTGCAACCCGGTGTCATCAACAATCATAAACCGATGTTGGCAACAATCATGAACCGGTGTATACAACAATCATAATCCGGGGTCATCAGTTTTTATAACCCGGCCCTTTGGTAATGTTAAACCGGCAAGTTTTCAAGACCGGGATCATCTTCAAACCGGCTGAATATCAGATGAATATTTCAAGACCAATATTTCTTAAACCGGCGTTTTGGAAGCTGATTCAAGTGGATTATTTCTTCACAATATTTTTCTGTGAGAAATCAATGTCAGCAAATTGAGTATGACACTGGCTTATTGACCTGGATTTTCTAGAAGGAGGGAATGACAAGGGCTTAAGGATGATCAGGTGCCAGTTTACAAAAATTCTTAACCCGGAGTACAACCTGTCAAATTTGTTCTTATGTTTATTTGCAGCATAAGTTTACCATGGATAAATCCAAGCTAAACTTGGGGGCTAATGTCGGGGATATACCCCGCGGTGCAAACCGGCCGGAAGTTAACCCGGCCGGACTTGGCGATATTCGTCTGGTGACCCGCTCAGACCTGGCGGTTTACCAGCAACCCGACGGGACGTTGTAACTCACTGGTAACCCGACGGACGGATCAGAGGAGCGACAAGACCCGGTGGCCCGTCTGGCGGTTCATGAAGGCCGGTTCAACTATTGTGGGCCGGTTTAAGAGGAAAGGAATATTTACCTTACAAGGAGTTAAGACCAAGACTTGTATCCGGTTTATATTAGAGATAGACTAGTCCTAATCCTAATAAGACTCCACATGTAAACCGCCCCTTCAACATATATAAGGAGGGGCAGGGCTCCCCAAAGGGGGACAAGTTACAAGTTAGAAGCTACAAGCTACAAGCAATCAATAATCTCTAGGGCTAGACCGGCGTCTCCCTCGGGATGATAATGAGACCTAGCCTCAAACAGCATGTAGGGTTTTTACCGGATGATGTTTCCCGGGGCCCGAAGCTGTCTAAACCCTTGTCTTGCGTGTTGATCCGCCCTGCGTCTCTCGTCCCACTCAACCCCTCTCAAGCTACCACATGGATGCGTTGGCCTCGCGACTAAGTCCTGACACTAAGGACATCTGCCGTGACAAATCCACGACACTATCCACTCCTGCTTGAAAGGAGAAGTGTTGTTAAAGAGCAAGTTAATTATGCGAATAGAAGGTCCGGGCGCAAGGTCACCTACTTGAGTATCCGGGCGATTGCGGCTTAAACCAACATCCTCGGTCAAATCCGGACTCACTTCTTGTGATCCGAAGAACAGTTTATACATCTCCATAGGCGTCACGCCCATAAAATTCCGGAGAGCTCGCGGTCCCTCTGGATTAAACTCCCACAAGCGGAGGGGGCGACGTTGGACGGGCAGTGTCCGGCGAATCAACATGGCTTGTGTCACTTTGACCAGGTTGAGGTCTCCTATCAAGAGATCCTCAATGCGGCCCTGCAACAGAGGAACGTCTTTGAGCAAGCCCCGATCTAACCCTGTGTTGATCCACGATGCCAACCGTGGTGGGGGACCCGAGCGAAAGGCAGGAGGCGCCACCCATGCGGTGCCCCGGGGAGCGGTGATGTAGAACCACTCCTGTTGCCATAAGCCAAGCTCCTCTTGAAAAGCGCCCTCGAGCCATGGAGCATCGGTATTTCCTTTTATAACAGCGCCTCCGCACTCCGCGTGGCGCCCCTCGATTATCTTCGGTTCTACTTTGAAGGTCTTGAGCCACAATCCGAAGTGAGGGGTAATATGGAGGAACGCTTTGCACACAACTATGAACGAGGAGATATGGAGGATGGACTCCGGAGCTAGGTCCTGGAATTCCAGCCCCATAATAAAACATCAGCCCCCTTACAAAGGAATCCATTGGGAAGCCTAACCCCCGAAGGAAGTGAGATAAGAACACCACACTCTCACCAGGCTGAGGGCTAGGGATCACCTGTCCTTGAACAGGCAACTTGTGCGGAATCTCGCTGGTCAGGAATCTAGCTTCCCTCAACTTTGATACGTCCTCCTCCATAACGGAGGAGGGCATCCATTGACCTTGGAGGTCGGAGCCGGACATTGTCGAAGGTCCGGTGCGCCTGGAATTTGGAAGCCTAGGGTGTTGGAACTCGAGGCGACGGGCGAGCTCGTTTTGAGAGTAAAAGAGGGGAACAGGGTCTTGGTCTCTATATAAGAGGCGGAATACCAAGAGCCCTCCCCGTAACCGTCTTGAACTAGCCTTTAGTTATGGCAAGACGTGCTACACAGGCACGGTTGGGTTACCCACGTCTGTATTAATGAGAATCCCGTTAAAAGGGGCACACGATCTCTGCTTTGATAAGACGTGCCAAGGAAAGCGCCTCGCTAAACACGCCGAGGTGGAACGATGAAAATAATTTATACGGAAGGCTTGGTCGCAGTGTTATGACGCACTGCGGAATACGTCAGCAGATTTGATTTGTGTTAATATTATTCTCTATATGGAAATATGTGGAAACTTGTTTTGCAGAGCCGGACACTATACTTGGTGTTTATAATCTTCTTGAAGAACTTGGAGGAGGAACCCGCCTTGCAATGCCGAAGACAATTTGCGCGCCGGACTCGTCGTCATTGAAGCCTAGTTCAGGGGCTACTGAGGGAGTCCTTGATTAGGGGGTGTTCGGATAGCCGGACTATACCTTAGGCCGGACTCCAGAACTATGAAGATACAAGATTGAAGACTTCATCCCGTGTCCGGAAGGATCTTTTCTTGGCGTGGAAGGCAACCTAGGCGTGCGGATATTCAAGATCTCCTACCAATGTAACCGACTCTGTGTAACCCTAGCCCTATCCGGTGTCTATATAAACCGGAGGGTTGTAGTCCATAGGACAACCATCATCATACACAATCATACCATAGGCTAGCTTCTAGGGTTTAGCCTCCTTGATCTCGTGGTAGATCTACTCTTGTACTACCCATATCATCAATATTAATCTAGCAGGAGTAGGGTTTTAGCTCCATCGAGAGGGCCCAAACCTGGGTAAAATAAAGTGTCCCTTGTCTCCTGTTACCATCCGACCTTGACGCACAGTTCGGGACCCCCTACCCGAGATCCGCCGGTTTTGACACCGACAATGAACAATAGACAATTATCATGAACACGGAAATATAATAATCTTTTATTATTGCCTCTAGGGCATATTTCCAACAGTCTCCCACTTGCAGTAGAGACAATAGTCTAGTTACATTGTGATGAATCGAACACCCATGGAATTTTGGTGTTGATCATGTTTTGCTCTAGGGAGAGGTTTAGTCAACGGATCTTCCACATTCAGGTCCATTTTGAACACTTTCACGAATGGAGTTGAAGCGACGCTTGCTATGCCTGGTCTTCCTGTGAAACCTGGGCTCCTTCGCAAGGGCAATAGCTCAAGTGTTGTCACAGAAGAGAGTCATCGGGTCCGACGCATTGGGTATGACTCCGAGGTCGGTAATGAACTCCTTCATCCAGATTGTTTCTTGTGCTTCCTCCGAGGCTGCCATATATTCCGCTTCACATGTAGATCCCGCCACGACGCTTTGTTTGCAACTGCACCAGCTTACCGCCCCACCATTCAAAATATACACGTATCCGGTTTGTGACTTAGAGTCATCCAGATCTGTGTCGAAGCTAGCGTCGACGTAACCCTTTACAACGAGCTCTTCGGCACCTCCATAAACGAGAAACATATCCTTGGTCCTCTTTAGGTACTTCAGGATGTTTTTGACCGTTGTCCAGTGTTCCTTGCCGGGATTACTATGGTACCTACCTACCAAACTTACGGCAAGGTTTACATCAGGTCTGGTACACAGCATGGCATACATAATAGATCCTATGGCTGAGGCATAGGGGATGACACTCATCTCTTCTATTTCTTCTGCCGTGGTCGGGCATTGAGTCGCACTCAATCGCACACCCTGCAATACAGGCAAGAACCCCTTCTTGGACTGATCCATATTGAACTTCGTCAATATCTTGTCAAGGTACGTACTCTGTGAAAGACCGATGAGGCGTCTCGATTTATCTCTATAGATCCTGATGCCTAATATATAAGTAGCTTCTCCAAGGTCCTTCATTGAAAAACTCTTATTCAAGTAGGCCTTAACGCTGTCCAAAAGTTCTATATCATTTCCCATCAAAAGTATGCCATCTACATATAGTATGAGAAATGCTACAGAGCTCCCACTCACTTTCTTGTAAACGCAGGCTTCTCCATAAGTCTGCATAAACCCAAACGCCTTGATCATCTCATCAAAACGAATATTCCAACTCCGAGATGCTTGCACCAGCCCATAAATGGATCACTGGAGCTTGCATACCTTGTTAGCATTCTTAGGGTCGACAAAACCTTCCGGCTGCATCATATACAGTTCTTCCTTAAGATAGCCGTTAAGGAATGCCATTTTGACGTCCATTTGCCATATCTCATAATCATAGTATGCGGCAATTGCTAACATGATTCGGACGGACTTCAGCTTCGCTACGGGAGAGAAAGTCTCATCGTAGTCAACCCCTTGAACTTGCCGATAACTCTTAGCGACAAGTCGAGCTTTATAGATGGTAACATTACCATCCGCGTCCGTCTTCTTCTTAAAGATCCATTTATTTTCTATCGCTCGCCGATCATCGGGCAAGTCTGTCAAAGTCCATACTTTGTTTTCGTACATGGATCCTATCTCGGATTGCATGGCCTCTAGCCATTTGTTGGAATCTGGGCCCGCCATTGCTTCTTCATAGTTCGAAGGTTCACCGTTGTCCAACAACATGATTTCCAGAACAGGGTTGCCGTACCACTCTGGTGCGGAATGTGTCCTTGTGGACCTACGAAGTTCAGTAGGAGCTTGATCCGAAGTATCTTGATCATCATCATTAACCTCCTATCTTATTGGTGCAGGCATCACAGGAACATTTTCCTAAGCTGCGCTACTCTCCGTTTCAAGAGGCAGTACTTCATCAAGCTCCACTTTCCTCCCACTTACTTCTTTCGAGAGAAACTCTTTCTCTAGAAAGGATCCATTCCTGGCAACAAAGATCTTGCCTTCGGATCTGAGGTAGAAGGTATACCCAATGGTTTCCTTAGGGTATCCTATGAAGACACATTTTTCTGACTTGGGTTCGAGCTTTTCAGGTTGAAGTTTCTTGACATAAGCATCGCATCCCCAAACTTTTAGAAACGACAGCTTAGGTTTCTTCCCAAACCATAATTCATACGGTGTCGTCTCAACGGATTTAGACGGTGCCCTATTTAAAGTGAATGCGGCTGTCTCTAGAGCGTATCCCCAAAATGATAGCGATAAATCAGTAAGAGACATCATAGATCGCACCATATCCAATAGAGTGCGATTACGACGTTCGGACACACCGTTACGTTGAGGTGTTCCAGGCGGCGTGAGTTGTGAAACAATTCCACATTTCCTTAAGTGTGTGCCAAATTCGTGACTTAATTATTCTCCTCCACGATCTGACCGTAAGAACTTTATTTTTCGGTCACGTTGATTCTCTACCTCATTCTGAAATTCCTTGAACTTTTCAAAGGTTTCAGACTTGTGTTTCATCAAGTAGACATACCCATATCTACTCAAATCATCAGTGAGAGTGAGAACATAACGATATCCTCCGCGAGCCTCAACACTCATTGGACCGCACACATCAGTATGTATGATTTCCAATAAGTTGGTTGCTCGCTCCATTGTCCCGGAGAATGGAGTCTTGGTCATTTTGCCCATGAGGCATGGTTCGCATGTGTCAAATGATTCATAATCGAGAGACTCTAAAAGTCCATCAGCATGGAGCTTCTTCATGCGCTTGACACCAATGTGACCAAGGCGGCAGTGCCACAAGTATGTGGGACTATCCTTATCAACTTTAATTCTTTTGGTATTCACACTATGAATATGTGTATTATCACGCACGAGATTCATTAAGAATAAACCAGTGACCATCGGAGCATGACCATAAAACATATCACTCATATAAATAGAACAACCATTATTCTCGGATTTAAATGAGTAGCCATCTCGAATTAAACGAGATCCAGATACAATGTTCATGCTCAAACTTGGCACTAAATAACAATTATTTAGGTTTAAAACTAATCCCGTAGGTAAATGTAGAGGTAGCGTGCCGACGGCGATCACATCGACCTTGGAACCATTCCCGACGCGCATCGTCACCTCATCCTTCGCCAGTCTCCGCTTATTCCGCAGCTCCTGCTTTGAGTTACAAATATGAGCAACAGCACCGGTATCAAATACCCAGGAGCTACTACGAGCAGTGGTAAGGTACACATCAATTACATGTATATCACATATACCTTTAGTGTTGTCGGCCTTCTTGTCCGCTAAGTACTTGGGGCAGTTCCGCTTCCAGTGACCCTTCCCTTTGCAATAAAAGCACTCAGTCTCAGGCTTGGGTCCATACTTTGACTTCTTCCCGGCAACTTGCTTACCGGGCGCGGCAACATCCTTGGCATCTTTCTTGAAGTTCTTCTTCCCCTTGCCTTTCTTGAACTTGGTGGTTTTATTGACCATCAACACTTGATGTTCCTTTTTGATCTCCACCTCCGCTGATTTCAGCATTGAATATACCTCGGGAATGGTCTTTTCCATCCCCTGCATATTGAAGTTCATCACAAAGCTCTTGTAGCTTGGTGGAAGCGACTGAAGGATTCTGTCAATGACCGCGTCATCCGGGAGATTAACTCCCAGCTGAGTCAAGCGGTTGTGCAACCCAGACATCTTGAGTATGTGTTCACTGACAGAGCTATTTTCCTCCATTTTACAACTAAAGAACTTGCCGGAGACTTCATATCTCTCGACCCGGGCATGAGCTTGGAAAACCATTTTCAGCTCCTCGGACATCTCATATGCTCCGTGTTGCTCAAAACGCTTTTGGAGCCCCGGTTCTAAGCTGTAAAGCATGCCGCACTGAACGAGGGAGTAATCATCAGCATGAGACTGATAGGCGTTCATAACGTCTTGGTTTGCTAGGAATGGTGCTTCACCTAGCGGTGCTTCTAGGACATAATCTTTCTTGGCAGCTATGAGGATGATCCTCAGGTTCCGGACCCAGTCCGTATAGTTGCTGCCATCATCTTTCTGCTTGGTTTTCTCTAGGAACGCGTTGAAGTTGAGGGCAACATTAGCGTGGGACATTTGATCTACAAGACACATTGTAAAGATTTTAGACTAAGTTCATGATAATTAAGTTCATCTAATCAAATTATTAATGAACTCCCACTCAGATTAGACATCCCTCTAGTCATCTAAGTGAAACATGATCCGATGCAACTAGGCTGTGTTCGATCATCACGTGAGACGGACTAGTCAACATCGGTGAACATCTCCATGTTGATCGTATCTTCTATACGACTCATGCTTGACCTTTCGGTCCTCCGTGTTCCAAGGCCATATCTGTACATGCTAGGCTCGTCAAGATAACCTAAGTGTTTTGCGTGTGTAAATATGTCTTACACCCGTTGTATGTGAACGTTGGAATCTATCACACCCGATCATCACGTGGTGCTTCGAAACAACGAACTGTCGCAACGGTGCACAGTTAGGGGGAACACTTTCTTGAAATTTATTATGAGGGATCATCTTATTTACTACCGTCGTTCTAAGTAAACAAGAAGCAAAACATGATAAACATCACATGCAATCAAATAATAATAGTGACATGATATGGCCAATATCATATAGCTCCTTTGATCTCCATCTTGGGGCTCCATGATCATCTTGTCACCGGCACGACACCATGATCTCCATCATCATGATCTCCATCATCGTGTCTCCATGAAGTTGCTCGCCAACTATTACTTCTACTACTATGGCTAACACATTTAGCAATAAAGTAAAGTAATTTACATGGCGTTTCCATTGACACGCAGGTCATAAAAGAATAATGACAACTCTTATGGCTCCTGCCGGTTGTCATACTCATCGACATGCAAGTCATGATTCCTATTACATGAACATGATCTCATACATCACATATATATCATTCATCACTCATCACAACTTTGGCCATATCATATCACAAAGCACTTGCTGCAAAAACAAGTTAGACGTCCTCTAATTGTTGTTGCAAGTTTTACGTGGCTGAAATAGGATTCTAGCAAGAACGATTTCTTACCTACGTAAAAGCCACAACGTGATTTGTCAACTTCTATTTACTCTTCATAAGGACCCTTTTCGTCGAATCCGCTTCAACTAAAGTGGGAGAGACAGACACCCGCCAGCCACCTTATGCAACTAGTGCATGTCAGTCGGTGGAACCGGTCTCACGTAAGCGTATGTGTAAGGTTGGTCCAGGCCGCTTCATCCCACAATACCACTGAAGCAAAATAAGACTAGTAACGGCAAGAAAGTTGACAACATCTACGCCCACAACAATTGTGTTCTACTCGTGCAAAGAGAACTACGCATAGACCTAGCTCTGATACCACTGTTGGGGAACGTTGTAGAAAACAAAAATTTTCCTACGGTTTCACCAAGATCCATCTATGAGTTCATATAGCAACGAGTATTCATATTGCATCTACATACCTTTGTTGATCACGAGCGGAAGCGTTCACTAGAACGTGGATGATGGAGTCGTACTCGCCGTGATCCAAATCATCGATGACCAAGCGCCGAACGTACGGCACCTCCGTGTTCAACACACGTACGGAGCGGATGACGTCTCCTCCTTCTTGATCCAGCAAGGGGGGAGGAGAGGTTGATGAAGATCCAGCAGCACGACGGCGTGGTGGTGGATGCAGTTGTCACGTGCAGCAGGGCTTCGCCGAGCGTTTGCGCGAGAGGGAGAGGTGTAGCAGGGGAGAGGGAGGCGCGAGGCTTGAGGGGTGCGGCTGCCCCCTCCCCCCTTTATATAGGCCCCCTGGGGGGCGCCGGCCCTTGGGAGATCCAATCTCCAAGGGGGGCGGCGGCCAAGGGGGGTGGAGTGCCCCCCAAGGCAAGTGGGGCGCCCCCCCCCCCCGCACCCTAGGGTTCCAACCATAGGCGCAGGGGTTGGGCCTAAGGGGGGGCACCAGCCAACTAAGGGCTGGTTCCCCTTCCCACTTCAGCCCATGGGGCCCTCCGGGATGGGTGGCCCCACCCGGTGGACCCCCGGGACCCATCCGGTGGTCCCGGTACAATACCGGTGACCCCCGAATCTCCCCCGATGGCCGAAACTGCACTTCCTATATATAATTCTTTACCTCCGGACCATTCCGGAACAGAGTGTCACTAGTATGCCTCTACTTGACTAGCGCGTTGATCAAAGATGGTTATGTTTCCTAGCCATAGACATGAGTTGTCATTTGATTAACGAGATCACATCATTAGGAGAATGATGTGATTGACTTGACCCATTCCGTTAGCTTAGCACTTGATCGTTTAGTATGTTGCTATTGCTTTCTTCATGACTTATCACTACCAAAAAAAGACACATTTGTGACATTTTGGGCCGAACGAATTTTTTTTCTGTCATACATATGACGATAATTGTGACAAAACCCGGTATCATCATAGATGTGGTGGGCTCCTACTTCTATGACAAAAAATCATGACAGAAAATGGGCTTTTCGTCCTGGGCGGGCTGGAGACACAGCCGCATGACATTCTTCGGGCCGTCCATGACGGAAAAAACCATGGTAGAAGCGAGGGGAAGGAAAATTTCAGGGAGTTCCTGATTACGGTGGGAGGTCGGGGGCCGAGCGATGCGCGTTTCTATCGTACACGTACGGGCGTGTGTGCGAGGCGTTGGCTCTAACTGAACCCGAGCGAGGCGTTGGGCTCTAACTGAATCCGAGCGATTGCACTGCAGGCTACGCGTTACTGAACTTGAGCGATCGATCGATGGCTGTTAATTGAACCCGATCGAGCGATTCCTTCGCTACTGCTGCTAACTGAAGCCGATCGATGCTGCCTCTGGGATGTACAGTGAGTGTTGCGGGGGGGTTTGGATGAACAGTGAGCGGTGGCGTTGCCTCTGGATGAACAGGACCCCGTGGTGTGGTGGAGGGCTGGATGAACAGTAGACGGTGGAGGGGTGCCCGTGGAGGGGTGGTTGAACAGGACCCCGTGGTGTGGAGGGTTGGATGAACAGTAGACGGTGGAGGGGTGGTTGAACAGGACCCCGTGGTGTGGAGGGCTGGATGAACAGTAGACGGTGGAGGGGTGGTTGAACTGTAGCCGATGGAGTAGCGCGCGGTGGAGGCTGGACGAACAGGAGCCTGTGGAGGCTAGAGGAGGTCGACGGTAGCCCGTGGAGGCTGGAGGAGGTCGATGGTGGAGATGAACAGTATCCCGTGGAGTCCCTTTTTGCGGTACGCCACACCCCTCCCGATGAACAAGACCCCCATTTCGATCGTAGCGCTCCAACACAAGTCCGTTTCGTCCATTTTGCGGTACGCCACACCCCTCCCGATCAACAGGACCCCCATTTCGACCGTAGGAGGTCTGTTTCCTCTGTTTTGCGGTACGCCACACCCCTCCCGATCAACAGGACCCCCATTTCGACCGTAGTGTTGGGGAACGTTGTAGAAAACAAAAATTTTCCTACGGTTTCACCAAGATCCATCTATGAGTTCATATAGCAACGACTATTCATATTGCATCTACATACCTTTGTAGATCGCGAGCGGAAGCGTTCACTAGAACGTGGATGATGGAGTCGTACTCGCCGTGATCCAAATCATCGATGACCAAGCGCCGAACGTACGGCACCTCCGCGTTCAACACACGTACGGAGCGGATGACTTCTCCTCCTTCTTGATCCAGCAAGGGGGGAGGAGAGGTTGATGAAGATCCAGCAGCACGACGGCGTGGTGGTGGATGCAGTTGTCACGTGCAGCAGGGCTTCGCCGAGCGTTTGCGCGAGAGGGAGAGGTGTAGCAGGGGAGAGGGAGGCGCGAGGCTTGAGGGGTGCGGCTGCCCCCTCCCCCCTTTATATAGGCCCCCTGGGGGGCGCCGGCCCTTGGGAGATCCAATCTCCAAGGGGGGCGGCGGCCAAGGGGGGTGGAGTGCCCCCCAAGGCAAGTGGGGCGCCCCCCCCGCACCCTAGGGTTCCAACCATAGGCGCAGGGGTTGGGCCTAAGGGGGGGCACCAGCCCACTAAGGGCTGGTTCCCCTTCCCACTTCAGCCCATGGGGCCCTCCGGGATGGGTGGCCCCACCCGGTGGACCCCCGGGACCCATCCGGTGGTCCCGGTACAATACCGGTGACCCCCGAATCTCCCCCGATGGCCGAAACTGCACTTCCTATATATAATTCTTTACCTCCGGACCATTCCGGAACAGAGTGTCACTAGTATGCCTCTACTTGACTAGCGCGTTGATCAAAGATGGTTATGTTTCCTAGCCATAGACATGAGTTGTCATTTGATTAACGAGATCACATCATTAGGAGAATGATGTGATTGACTTGACCCATTCCGTTAGCTTAGCACTTGATCGTTTAGTATGTTGCTATTGCTTTCTTCATGACTTATCACTACCAAAAAAAGACACATTTGTGACATTTTGGGCCGAACGAATTTTTTTTCTGTCATACATATGACGATAATTGTGACAAAACCCGGTATCATCATAGATGTGGTGGGCTCCTACTTCTATGACAAAAAATCATGACAGAAAATGGGCTTTTCGTCCTGGGCGGGCTGGAGACGCAGCCGCATGACATTCTTCGGGCCGTCCATGACGGAAAAAACCGTGGTAGAAGCGAGGGGAAGGAAAATTTCAGGGAGTTCCTGATTACGGTGGGAGGTCGGGGGCCGAGCGATGCGCGTTTCTATCGTACACGTACGGGCGTGTGTGCGAGGCGTTGGCTCTAACTGAACCCGAGCGAGGCGTTGGGCTCTAACTGAATCCGAGCGATTGCACTGCAGGCTACGCGTTACTGAACTCGAGCGATCGATCGATGGCTGTTAATTGAACCCGATCGAGCAATTCCTTCGCTACTGCTGCTAACTGAAGCCGATCGATGCTGCCTCTGGGATGTACAGTGAGTGTTGCCGGGGGGTTTGGATGAACAGTGAGCGGTGGCGTTGCCTCTGGATGAACAGGACCCCGTGGTGTGGTGGAGGGCTGGATGAACAGTAGACGGTGGAGGGGTGCCCGTGGAGGGGTGGTTGAACAGGACCCCGTGGTGTGGAGGGTTGGATGAACAGTAGACGGTGGAGGGGTGGTTGAACAGGACCCCGTGGTGTGGAGGGCTGGATGAACAGTAGACGGTGGAGGGGTGGTTGAACTGTAGCCGATGGAGTAGCGCGCGGTGGAGGCTGGACGAACAGGAGCCTGTGGAGGCTAGAGGAGGTCGACGGTAGCCCGTGGAGGCTGGAGGAGGTCGATGGTGGAGATGAACAGTATCCCGTGGAGTCCCTTTTTGCGGTACGCCACACCCCTCCCGATGAACAAGACCCCCATTTCGATCGTAGCGCTCCAACACAAGTCCGTTTCGTCCATTTTGCGGTACGCCACACCCCTCCCGATCAACAGGACCCCCATTTCGACCGTAGGAGGTCCGTTTCCTCTGTTTTGCGGTACGCCACACCCCTCCCGATCAACAGGACCCCCATTTCGACCGTAGTGTTGGGGAACATTGCAGAAAACAAAAATTTTCCTACGGTTTCACCAAGATCCATCTATGAGTTCATCTAGCAACGAGTATTCAGATTGCATCTACATACCTTTGTAGATCGCGAGCGAAAGCGTTCACTAGAACGTGGATGATGGAGTCGTACTCGCCGTGATCCAAATCACCGATGACCAAGCGCCGAACGTACGGCACCTCCGCGTTCAACACACGTACGGAGCGGATGACGTCTCCTCCTTCTTGATCCAGCAAGGGGGAAGGAGAGGTTGATGAAGATCCAGCAGCACGAGGCGTGGTGGTGGATGCAGTTGTCACGTGCAGCAGGGCTTCGCCGAGCGTCTGCGCGAGAGGGAGAGGTATAGCAGGGGAGAGGGAGGCGCGAGGCTTGAGGGGTGCGGCTGCCCCCTCCCCCCCTTTATATAGGCCCCCTGGGGCGGCGCCGGCCCTTGGAAGATCCAATCTCCAAGGGGGGCGGTGGCCAAGGGGGGTGGAGTCCCCCCCAAGGCAAGTGGGGCGCCCCCCCACCCTAGGGTTCCAACCCTAGGCGCAGGGGTTGGGCCTAAGGGGGCGCACCAGCCCACTGAGGGCTGGTTCCCCTTCCCACTTCAGCCCATGGGGCCCTCCGGGATGGGTGGCCCCACCCGGTGGACCCCCGGAACCCATCCGGTGGTCCCGGTACAATACCGGTGACCCCCGAACCTCCCCCGATGGCCGAAACTGCACTTCCTATATATAATTCTTTACCTCCGGACCATTCCGGAATAGAGTGTCACTAGTATGCCTCTACTTGACTAGCGCGTTGATCAAAGATGATTATGTTTCCTAGCCATAGACATGAGTTGTCATTTGATTAACGAGATCACATCATTAGGAGAATGATGTGATTGACTTGACCCATTCCGTTAGCTTAGCACTTGATCGTTTAGTATGTTGCTATTGCTTTCTTCATGACTTATCACTACCAAAAAAAGACACATTTGTGACATTTTGGGCCGGACGAATTTTTTTCCTGTCATACATATGACGATAATTGTGACAAAACCCGGTATCATCATAGATGTGGTGGGCTCCTACTTCTATGACAAAAAATCATGACAGAAAATGGGCTTTTCGTCCTGGGCGGGCTGGAGACGCAGCCGCATGACATTCTTCGGGCCGTCCATGACGGAAAAAACCGTGGTAGAAGCGAGGGGAAGGAAAATTTCAGGGAGTTCCCGATTACGGTGGGAGGTCGGGGGCCGAGCGATGCGCGTTTCTATCGTACACGTACGGGCCTGTGTGCGAGGCGTTGGCTCTAAATGAACCCGAGCGAGGCGTTGGGCTCTAACTGAACCCGAGTGATTGCACTGCAGGCTACGCGTTACTGAACTTGAGCGATCGATCGATGGCTGTTAATTGAACCCGATCGAGCGATTCCTTCGCTACTGCTGCTAACTGAAGCCGATCGATGCTGCCTCTGGGATGTACAGTGAGTGTTGCGGGGGGGTTTGGATGAACAGTGAGCGGTGGCGTTGCCTCTGGATGAACAGGACCCCGTGGTGTGGTGGAGGGCTGGATGAACAGTAGACGGTGGAGGGGTGCCCGTGGAGGGGTGGTTGAACAGGACCCCGTGGTGTGGAGGGTTGGATGAACATTAGACGGTGGAGGGGTGGTTGAACAGGACCCCGTGGTGTGGAGGGCTGGATGAACAGTAGACGGTGGAGGGGTGGTTGAACTGTAGCCGATGGAGTAGCGCGCGGTGGAGGCTGGATGAACAGGAGCCTGTGGAGGCTGGAGGAGGTCGACGGTAGCCCGTTGAGGCTGGAGGAGGTCGATGGTGGAGATGAACAGTATCCCGTGGAGTCCTGTTTTGCGGTACGCCACACCCCTCCCGATGAACAGGACCCCCATTTTGATCGTAGCGCTCCAACACAAGTCCGTTTCGTCCATTTTGCGGTACGCCACACCCCTCCCGATCAACAGGACCCCCATTTCGACCGTAGGAGGTCCGTTTCCTCTGTTTTGCGGTACGCCACACCCCTCCCGATCAACAGGACCCCCGTTTCGACCGTAGTGTTGGGGAACGTTGCAGAAAACAAAAATTTTCCTACGGTTTCACCAAGATCCATCTATGAGTTCATCTAGCAACGAGTATTCAGATTGCATCTACATACCTTTGTAGATCGCGAGCGAAAGCGTTCACTAGAACGTGGATGATGGAGTCGTACTCGCCGTGATCCAAATCACCGATGACCAAGCGCCGAACGTACGGCACCTCCGCGTTCAACACACGTACGGAGCGGATGACGTCTCCTCCTTCTTGATCCAGCAAGGGGGAAGGAGAGGTTGATGAAGATCCAGCAGCACGACGTCGTGGTGGTGGATGCAGTTGTCACGTGCAGCAGGGCTTCGCCGAGCGTCTGCGCGAGAGGGAGAGGTGTAGCAGGGGAGAGGGAGGCGCGAGGCTTGAGGGGTGCGGCTGCCCCTCCCCCCCTTTATATAGGCCCCCTGGGGCGGCGCCGGCCCTTGGAAGATCCAATCTCCAAGGGGGGCGGCGGCCAAGGGGGGTGGAGTGCCCCCCCCAAGGCAAGTGGGGCGCCCCCCCACCCTAGGGTTCCAACCCTAGGCGCAGGGGTTGGGCCTAAGGGGGCGCACCAGCCCACTGAGGGCTGGTTCCCCTTCCCACTTCAGCCCATGGGGCCCTCCGGGATGGGTGGCCCCACCCGGTGGACCCCCGGGACCCATCCGGTGGTCCCGGTATAATACCGGTGACCCCGGCCTTAAGTGTGTAGACCCTACGGGTTCGGGAGACATGCAAACATGACCGAGACGCCTCTCCGGTCAATAACCAACAGCGGGATCTGGATACCCATGATGGCTCCCACATGCTCCTCGATGATCTCATCGGATGAACCACGATGTCGAGGACTTAATCAATCCCGTATTCAATTCCCTTTGTCAATCGGTACGTTACTTGCCCGAGACTCGATCGTCGGTATCCCAATACCTTGTTCAATCTCGTTACCGGCAAGTCACTTTACTCCTTCCGTAATGCATGATCCCGTGACCAACCCCTTGGTCACACTGAGCTCATTATGATGATGCATTACCGAGTGGGCCCAAGAGATACCTCTCCGTCACACGGAGTGACAAATCCCAGTCTCGGTTCGTGCCAACCCAACAGACACTTTCGGAGATTCCCGTAGTGTACCTTTATAGCCACCCAGTTACGTTGTGACGCTTGGCACACCCAAAGCACGCATACGGTATCCGGGAGTTGCACAACCTCATGGTCTAAGGAAGTGATACTTGACATTGCAAAAGCTTCTAGCAAACGAACTACACGATCTTTATGCTATGCTTAGGTTTGGGTCTTGTCCATCACATCATTCTCCTAATGATGTGATCCCGTTATCAATGACATCCCCATGTCCATAGCCAGGAAACCATGACTATCTGTTGATCAACGAGCTAGTCAACTAGAGGCTCACTAGGGACACATTGTGGTCTATGTATTCACACATGTATTACAATTTCCGGACAATACAATTATAGCATGAACAATAGACAATTATCATGAACACGGAAATATAATAATCTTTTATTATTGCCTCTAGGGCATATTTCCAACACGTAGGAGGTCCGTTTCCTCCGTTGTGCGGTACGCCAGGCCTCGTTTCCATCGCCTGTTCCGGCCAAGCCCTCCCGACGAACACGACCACGTATTCCGTTCCGACCCAGCCGGTTGGCTCCCACGCGTTCCGTTGCCTCCCGATGAACACGACGCATTTCGTTGCCTCCCCATGAACACGACGCACTCCGTTGCCTCCCCATGAACACGACGACGACGCAGTTTCTCCGTTCCGACCCAGACATGTACACGAGCCCTGGCCGTACGTATGCGCGAGTAGGCATTCGATACCCCGCCCGTATGTATACATACGTGGCCGTATTTTCTTTCTTGCACCCTGGCCGCTGTACGTACGTGTACATGCTACGTGCGCGCCGCTACTACGACACGTACGCGCCTCTACTACGACACGTGCGCGCTTCTACATCCACCAGTATATATGTACGTACACGTTCGCGACCAGAATGACAACGCTACGTACGCTTCGACCAGGTGGGTCCCGACTATCAGGCACTTCCTTGCCTGCGAAGATGTTGCTGGTGGGTCCCAGCAGTCAGGGGGGCGAATCGTTTTTTTGCCCAGACGCACTTCCTTGCGTGCGAAGATGTAGCTGGTGGGTCCCAGCAGTCAGGGGGGCGAATCGTTTTCTTTTGCCTGGACGCACTTCCTTGCGTGCGAAGATGTAGCTGGTGGGTCCCAGCAGTCAAGGGCAAATGTTTTTTCGCGAAATACAGTGGCCCGTCCGGTGGGTCCCCGCTGTCAGGTGGAGGAATAATTATTTTGCACGTAATAAGGAGGCACTTCCTTGCTGCGGCCGTGGACCCAACTGTCAGCCTCTCCACGTACAGTCCACGTCCGATGGAAGCCGTTCCTTGACCAAGTTGACCACGCTGCGTCGAGAGCACCAGGGCGGTGGACGACGGCGAGGCCTAGGAAGGGGACGACGCGGAGCCGGGGAAGACGCGGCAGTGGATGCCCACGCGTAGAGGAGTACGAGGGTTCACTGGTTCGCTGCGGTGTGAGGCTGCCGTCACCGCAGAATAACAGGGGGTGTGGGTGAGTAGAGGGATGGCCTGGCCAGCGGTGGGAGTAGTAGGGGGCGGTGAGGCCTCCACCGCATCGCAGCCGGCCATGGGAGGCAGGAGCACGAGGCACGACCGGCGCTGGCTTGGGCGGCTGGAGCAAGAAGACCAGAGGTTGAAGAAGCACTACGGCCATTCGATGGACATCGTACGGTCACTGGAGCTAGAATCGTGCATATTGACTAAGTTGACAAAGCCCTCCGTCCCCGTCAACTTAGTAGGCCCACAAGTCAGCCTGCCACTATACTGGGTCCTAGCTAACAGGGGGAGTATTCATTTTTTTTATGCGTAATAAGGAGGCACTTCCTTGCGTGCGAAGATATAGCTGGTGGGTCCGAGCTGTCAGCGGTGGTAATGTTTTTTTCACGAAATACAGAGGCCCTTTCGGTGGGTCCCTGATGTCAGGTGGAGAAATCATTATTTTGCATGTAATAAGGAAGCATTTCCTTGCGTGCGGCCATGGACCCAGCTGTCGGCCTCTCCACGTACAGTCCACTTTAGATGCATGTCGGTCGTTGACCATGTTGACCAGGCTACGCCGAGAGCACCAGGGCAATAGACGACAGCGAGGCCTAGGAAGGGAACGACACGGAGGCAGGGAAGACTCGGCAGTTGTTTCCCACGCGGAGGGGAGTACGACCGTACGAGGGTTTACTGGTTCGTCTGCCATCGCCGGAGAATAACAGCAGGTGTGGGTGAGTAGAGGGATGGCTAGGCCAGCGATGGGAGTACGGTGGGGCAGTGAGGCCTGCGCGGCAGTAGAGCCGGCCGCGGGGAGGAGGGAGCAGGCAGTCCTGTCGGCGCTTATTTGAGCGGCTGGAGCAGGAAGAGCAGAGACTGAAGAAGCACGACGGCCGTTCGATGGACATCCAACAGTCAGTGCTTGTGTGTCAACCTTTTTTTAGCAAAGCCTCAAATCTGTGGAAAACAGCATACAGCCCATCTGCCATTATTTCTAATAATTTATAGCCCATTTGCTACTTCTTAAGGTTTTTTTGGAGCCCATATTCTTTTTGTTAGCATTACAGCCCATACTATGGCCACGGTTAAAAAATTATACGAAATTTTGCATATTTCGGTGCAGTCCGAACTGTTTTTAATCCCAAAATTTTGACTCACATTCAAACTGATTTTAAAAATAAATGTATATCAATATAAAATCCAACAAATTCTCCATGCATAAAAATTAATTAAAAAAAGATATTTGAAACTAATTGCCGGTTTGATGTGTTTTAAAAATGTACAGCCCATTTCTCATTACTAACAGGCCATTTTCTCGGCCAGCCGAATGAAGCTCTCCTCGTCTTGAAAGATTTGCAGCCCAACAGGCCTGACAAAGCGACTTACTTGGCAAATCACAAAAAATTGAGCTGTGGCCGTGGACCCAGCTGTCAGCCTCTCCACGTACAGTACTCTTCCGATGGAAGTCGGTCGTTGACCACATTGACCACGCCGCACCGAGAGCACCATGGCGGAGGACGACGGCGAGGCCTAGGAAGGGGACGGCGCGGAGCCGGGGAAGACGCGGCAGTGGATGCCCACGCGGAGAGGAGTACGAGGGTTCACTGGTTCGGCTGCGGTGTGAGGCTGCCGTCGCCGCAGAATAACAGGGGGAGTGGGTCAGTGGAGGGATGGCCTGGACAGCGGTGGGAGTAGTATGGGGATGGTGAGGCCTCCGCGGCAGCACAGCCGGCCACGGGAGGCAGGAGCATGCGGCACGACCGGCGCTGCTTTGGGCGGCTGGGGCAAGAAGACCAGAGGTTGAAGAAGTACTACGGCCGTTGGATGGACATCGTTGACCACGCCGCGCCAAGAGCACCAGGGCGGTGGACGATGGCGAGGCCTACGAAGGGAACGACACGGAGCCGGGGAAGACACGACAGTGGCTGCCCACGCGGTGGAGAGTACGAGGGTTGACTGGTTCGGCTGCCGTCACCGGAAAATAACAGGAGGTGTGGGTGAGTAGAGGGATAGACAGGCCAGGGATGTGAGTATGATGGGGCCGTCAGGCCTGCCCGGCAGCACTGCCGACCACGGGAGGCGGGAGCAGGCGGTTCCGATGGCGCTAGTTTGGGCGGCTGGGGCAGGAAGATCAGAGACTGAAGAAGCACGATTGCCGTTAGATTGACATCTAACGGTTTGACGCTGATAGAGTTGATTGTTGACTAAGTTTCTTTTTTGAGAAACCTTGTGTATGCATGAATTTAGTAGGCCCACAAGTCAGCCTCCAAATCTATGGCAGACAACATAAAGCCCATTTGCTATTTTTTATAATTTGCAGCCCATTTGCTAATTCTTAAGTAATTTATTACAACCCATTTTCTGCCCAAGACCACGGTCAAAAAGTTCAACCTTATTTTGCATATTTCGGTGGAGTCCGAACTGTTGTAATCCCGAAATGATAAACATTTTTTAAGAACTTATTGACTTGCCAAAAGAATCATTTTGTTTTTGTAAGCAAATAAGATGTGGGACAATTGAGTTGGTTTAAGGGAAAACCAGTGGTAAAAAAATCAGCACTAGGTGGGAAAAAACAACAAAAATAAGGATGTAAATATGAAAAGGGAATTTTATGTGTTTTCAATATAATGATACGTGTATATGAACTAGTAAAACTATAGGTAGAGATTAGAAAACGGATGTAGGACATGCGTTTCAAGAGGAAAATAGAACTGGGTTGTGTGTTTGATTCAGTAAAAAAAACTGCCTTCGGATGATGTAAGACAATTTATAACTAATGCTGGCGGGCCAGAGGCCAGTAGATACCTGCTGGATCTTTGTGCCCCGTTATCGTCATGGGCTGGGTCTGTTAAAAACAAAACCAACCTTGGGCAGTCTACAACCCAGTTGAAACTTGCTCAACCTAAAAAACAATATACATGCTCAATAAACGAGAGAATTCTGCAAGTATAGACTGATAACTGGGATGCAGCACGGATATTGTTTTTTATCGTGATAATAAGTGCATGCACTTGTTTTGAAAAAATTGGAGAACTGGGAATTCAAACGGTGGGTGCTTATGCTACCCATCAAATAAAAATCAGGTGCCTAAAAATTCTTTTCAAAACAAATAATTCAGCTTTATATCCACGTCGACCCTCGGCATGATGGTTGGAAGCAAATGCAAGTTCATACCAAAAGATCGTTAACAACAATACCAACTTGCGGACGACAAGGTAGTACAACTACCAATACCAAACTAACTTATAATCTTTTTACTCCTAGTCCTAGTGTTTGTCTGGTAGAAAATCTTGCAGAGGACCAGCTCCCGCTCCTTCTCTTGCTCCAGGTCCCCGAGGTGGTACTGGTGCATCACCCAGTTGGTCCTCTGCTGGTCGAAGTTCTTGTTGGTGTGCAGCACCAGAACCTTTTTTGCTGCCCGTCTGCCGGCCGTTGACCATCACCGGCAAGGTGTTGCCGGTCTTGTGCCACATCGCGTGCATGCCGCACTCCGACTGTATCTTGCGACGCGTCCACGTGCCCCTTTTGAACGCCCTGGAATTGTGCTGGAGGAAATGCTTCCTTAGGCCACTCAGTGTGATACCTGCAGTATTGTGGAATACAGGTTTTAGTGTACCTAGTTGGCATTTTCATAACATCTTTGGCATGTTGCAGTCACTTTTTTCACTTTTTATTAACTGTCAAATTGTAATTGCTTCACCAGGTCTGCGTCTAAAAAGAAAAATAGAGCTATGAACAAAGGAATATGTTTGTGCAAGTAGACGACCGATCGGTGTCTTACCTGGAAGTTTCTCAGGTTGGGTGTAGCATATGCCGTGCCCGCTGTGGATGGTTGGTATGAACAAATCGATGAGAGACTGAAATCTCGCGCTGTCAGCACTCACTTTGGCCTCAAGGTGCTCGGTCAGCTCATGATCCGCGGGATCAAACTTGACGCCAGCCGGCAGCATCGGCCAATCCTTCTTCGACTTGCATCGGTAATTCTAGTTATATGGTACTCAATGTATGATCAATCGACTGTTTTAAGTGAATGATGAAAGATTTCGACAGATAAGTGGTACTCCAAATCTGAAGTCCAGAATACCCGAACACGCCGCCGGGATTCTTGTGTCACCTCACGCGCAGCGTGCTGTCACGTCAATTCAATGTGTGGACATGATGAATAATTTGACCGACGTATACTAGTACTGCTACTATACTACTTACTAGTCGTATTTAGTGTCACAATTTATACATAGGTTTAACTAATAAGTATGCACTTGAAGCCTAACTGATATATATATATATATATATGGCTTCTGCACAGCATCTCCATCATCATTATCAGTACATCCTACGCAGGTGAGTTAGAATGCACTTGATCCCAGGAAGGTATCTATCCTTCAAACTAGAGGAGTGCTATAGTAGCAGAATACATGGCTCAGTCTAGATATCACCACGAATCAAGTTGTGCATATTTGCTGTTGGCATGAACCACATCGCTGCATGTCGGGTTTGCAAAAGCCATCCATCGCATGGAAGCTTGATGCCTTTCACACACTGAAAATTATCTGGCAATAAGCTGTGTCGACGAATCTCTGGATATGGTGATTCATGAAACCCATGGTATGATGTGTAAACACAGCCCCCCTCGCGAATGGAAGTTGCATAGCACAGTAATCATCGCCGGTGATATGCTCGATGATTGGTTGGATGATCGGATAATTTAGCCCGAGGAACAAGGAGTGGTTGTCGAGGCTGTAAACCCGCCTCCAGTTGAATACTCCTGGCCCAACGGAGCTGGGATCTTTCTCGAACACGAAGCAACCATAGCCATCAATGTCACGAACGCCCCACGCATTGTACTGCATGTGGTTTGATGTAATGGTTTGGTCAATTTGTTACGTGCGAATGAGCATCAAATGACCGCCGTCAGCTGAACGAGCGATAAACCACCACCCATCGGCTGGTATGATTCCAGGTCCTGGAATCATGAAGGCCAGCGCATTTGCGTCTGCTGCAACAATTCAAATTGGAGACCAAAAGGACAAAAATAAACAATCATGTTCAGAGTATGTGTGGAATTAAGATTATTATAACAGTGACACATATCATAGACAGAGAATTGCAATGCCGTGGTCATAATCATACCCCAAGTTAAAAAAAATAAGCCAATGGCTTTCATATTCTAGCAATATGTCATGGTTTAAACATCATGTAACAATGAGAGGAAAACAGCTATGACAGCGCCTACTCATATTCTACCATAGCACTTACTACTACTGTTCTCATATCAACTCTAAGAAATAACATGCGTTGTTATAAAAATCTTGTAAACGAGAGTAACATATAGCAATCATGATGTTATGCTCATAATATGTATTCTAACAATCATTAGATGCCAATTGTTCTCATATAAACTCTAACAATAACATGTGTGGTCATAAAAATCTAGGAAATGAGAGGAACATATAGCAATGATGTGGTTATAGACATGCTATGCATTCTAAATTTGTAACAAATGAACAGGCAGTCGTATTCATAAGGTAAAGATGAGATGAGATAGAACAATTACACGATGATAGATTCCACCAGTATAGGCAGCCAATCTGTGCGTCGACCGCGTAAACGATGCCATCGTGCACTATAGCATCAGGCAGAAATGTTGCCTCAACAGGATTGATGATGAGCCATAACCATGTATGGCGACCGGATTCCAGATAGACTAATCCCATGTTGAACAAGGCAATGAGCTTGTAATCCATGTAGTCTTCTTATGCTGTGGGCACTTCACAGATTACAACTTTCTGCAAACAGAGGTCGAGCCAAAAGCTTGACGCGTCTCGTGCGTAGTAGGCAGGAGTGTCCGGCGGGCCGCGAGGCTCGATGGCGGCGGTATCCAACGATGGAAGGGTGATCTCTCATTGGGTGTAGATATCCACGAGACGCCACGGACTACCGGTGTGGTGGATGAGGACGATCCAGTTGGCCTTCATGCCCGCCCAGTAGTGGCCGCGCATGAAGGACAGGTGGACGGGTAGTGGTAGCATGTCGAGGGGCACGATGGCAACCTCCGTAGGATCGTCAAGTCCGTGTTTGGGCCACCTGCGAGGATCGGGCATCAGCAAGCAGGGTTTCTTGAAAAGAGTCGTCCGGTTGCAGACGAGTAGATGGTACAAAGACACCAAACATGCGGCCAGACAGACGGTGCTGAGCAGGTCCATACGACTACAGATCTGCTCCAAGAGAACATCGGGGAGGGAATTCCAATCGCGGCTCTGCGTGTCAGTCGGTTCTGCCATTGGGGTTTTCGGTACCTGCGAGCCAGCGGGGAAGTGGATTCGGGCGGGCGAGCGAAGAAGCTTCTCCTCGTGTGGCCGAGCAGTGAGCGGGGGGGGGGGTATGGTACGCGTGAGCTACCAAGAAAGAAGACGCGGGCGGGCGAGCAATGAGCGGGGGTAAATGGTGTGCGGCCGACGATGGGGAAGAGAGGAGGAAGAAGAAGAGAGGAGGAAGAAGAGTGGAAGACGGGGAAGAAAGTGCATTCAATCTCAATTCTACTAGTACTACTACCAGGATATACCGTCCTTCGGAGTGGAAATAGTTACACCGATGACATGTGGGTCTACCACAACAGGGCCCATATGTCAGTTAATGGAGGACACAGGTGCGTAGGCGTATTTGCGGAAGCATGCTCTACTGGCAAACATGATGGCAGTACTGGGTAAGGCTGATTTAGTAACACCAACACGCTGGTTGAGCTTATTAATTACGTGTCCCATCTGCTGCAGCGTGTATTGTCACTTCACTGCGAAGACTAGTTGAATAGTTCTCTCTGACCGAGATGGGGAATAATGGATCGTGAGGACTTCTTTTCTACAGTATCCCTATGCCTCTACGCTCACTTCACTCATTTTGCTCCGTACCTAGTCACTTGTTGAAATCTGTAGAAAGACAAATACTCCGTATTTGGGAATAGAGGGAGGCTTTTACTCCGTACTATTTGGGAACAGAGGGAGTATCACCATATGGAGGGAACAGAGGAAGCTTGAAATATGAACATGTCAATGGGAGGGAGTAAGCTCCATGCATGCATGCAACATGCAACACTCACACGTACACATGGACGCACGCAACACTCACGCACCCATGCGGCACACACCACACGACGCAACACACATTCTCACGCTCAAGTGCTCAACCTACTCCATACGTCCATGAAAGACTGTACATTTAGAGATTTACACATTGACTAGGGCATAATTAACGCCCAAAAGTAGCAGACTTATGTGTGCATGCGACCATTGAGATAAGAAGATTAAATGAAGGCCGTTGCATGCTGTAATTAAGGATGGACATGTAGCCTATACCTATAGCACAAGTTGGTGCATTAGTCAATCAATATCGATTTAGATTAAAGGCTAAATGCATTGGAAGTGTAGATGTACATCATGTACTACACTCTTTGTTTTATAGCCGATGTACACTCTTTGTTGGAAGACCAAGGGAGGACACGTGCATGCACTCACATACACAGCCAGGGCAGTTCGCGCGCAAGGGTTGGACTCGTGTCGCGCCTGCGTAAAGTTTTGTTTAACTAATTTCTTTGCTCTGCCAACTGACAGGTGGGACCCAGAAACCAGGTGACAATTTAACCAGTCAACAAAGTGCCACGTCGACTATGTGGCCGGTCAGTAGGGTGCAATACGGTGCTCTACGATGAGCTAGTGATCGTATAATCGCCGCAAAACTATATATAGTGGCCGTAAAGAGTGTATTGTTACATACATTGACCGCCAGTGTATTTTTCTCGTTTCAAATTAAGCCATATTAATCGGAAAGGACGCAGTATGGACTACTACTAGTAGTACTAGTACTGCTTTGATGTGTCTCGTCAACTCGCCGAACGAGGAGAAGCGTGCTTACTACGCCTCTCCCTCGCCCACGCGCGCGGTGGTTCGCAGGACGAGGAGAGGGTTTTGACTACAGCGCCCTCTCCCTCTCCCTCTCCCTCTCCCTCTCCCTCGCCCTCGCCCTTGCAGTGGACGTGCAACAGTTCAATCGGTGTCAGATTGCCAGAAGCATATTGTACTGTAGTATCATCATTGTTGGACCTTCTGAACAGGCGAAGAGCCAAGTGCAAGGTTCACACAAGTACGAACTGTTGAACCTCCCGAAGAGGCAAAGAGCCAAGCGCAAGGTTTTATAGGAGTTGTCGTCCTAGTAGGAGTGTACTAGTACAACTATAGCGAACGATGCTACTGTATGATGCCGCCATGTCAGGTATGTCCAAAGCCGTGCCACCTTTTTTCTCAAAGAGCCTGTTGGAGCCCGTGCAACAACCACACAAGTTGCACGTACACATAACACATTTACTAGTAATAAATTCTAAAGGACAAATGCCAGTATGCCACACAAGTTCATAACCAATTCATGTGATAAATTTGTGCACGGCTAGTCTACATATATTCACAGCGCTATCGTTCACAATTACCGTACTCCACTTACACGTTATAGATGGGCTACATGTCCTCCTCCAGGTTCCAGTCCCAGGTGTTCTTCATGGATGGCACGATCCATAGCGGTGGGCAACGGGAATCATTGTCGCAGCTTTGTAGTCCGGTTCCACATGATGGAGACTCATCCAAGCTGCAGCGGCATAAATCAGGGATAGCGTGTCCCAGCATGTCGTTCATCCGACGATGCGCACTGAAGACACAACCATGCTTCATGAACGGCAGGCCTTCCGTGTCGTGCACGGAAGGTGGCATCCGCTTCACAATGGGGTAGCTGTCCCCGATGAAAAGCGAGTACTCTCCAAGAGTGTTCCTCGGCACCCACATAGCATCACGGGGGTCGAACTCGGCGCCGTTCATCTGGTACACGCGGCATCCCAGATCTGGACACATGGTGACATACATAGTCAAGGTCCATGCATAATAATGTTGTGCTCAAATATGGCGGTCAGTAATACTGTGCAGCAAATAGTACTACTTCGGTATAGAGGAAGTAAAATAACCGGCTTATTATATATAGCCACTCTTGGCTACATGGATGAGATAGTAAGACATGGAAAAACAAAAATGGTGGCACCTAGTGGGTTCAAGTCTTCAAGGGCCTAGCTAGCTATACGTGTCGTCCAAGGTAAAAAGTACTCCTACTAGTACTACAAAGTATACTACTAGTACAACAATGAAAGAGAAGGCGAGAGGGTTAAAAAATGGAATACCTGGATAGATGGTGACGGTCCGATCGTGGTAGATTGTGTGACCATGTTGCACATCAGTGGTACCATGGGTAACGACTGCTAAGATAGTTGATCCCAATATGCCAAAGTCAGCTACAAGGTTCCAGGTTAGACCGAATCACGGATGCAAATGCACATCCAGGATCGGCGACCTTATTTTGATCGGGGCATGACTGGTCCCTGCAAAATAATGGAGTACCGTTAGGGATGCAAATAATGGTTTGTGCATTCCGTTTGTAATCTCCCGTACCGTAGGATGTCAACCATATGAAACAAGTCCCCTGGCTTGTCACCGCGAAGATGCGGCCTAGATGGCGCACGGCGTCTTCGAACGTGTAGGGGTACAAATCTGCCGCCGCCAACATGCGCCAGCCTCTGCCGTTACTGCCTCCTGCATTGATGGCAATCCTTATGTCAAACACCGCGATGAGATAGTAATCGTCGTAGCCGCGTCGCTTTGTCGGTGGGTCCGCAATTGCTATATTCTTCAGTCTCATGTAGGAATCATCATACGTATTCTTGCCCAGCCAGTCAGGAAGGCCGATCCCAATGGTGGAGAAGGGGTCTACCGAAATGGCCGCACTGCTGTGGATGTTGTGCAAAATCATGGTGGTATCCGGCCGGAGGTATGCAAGCCAATCTTCGTTGGCACCGACCCAGACCTATATATAAGACGGTGGGCAGCGGAGAAATTACGGGATGGAAATGGAATAACTAAGTACTACATGATCAAACTCCATTACTGACCTGCTCATCGGACAAAATTCGACTACCTCTCAACCTCGTCAACTCTAGCGGAGTCAACGTGCAACCATGGCCAGGGAGCGGTGGACTGTTCGAAGGATTGTCCCATAGAAGAACCTTCTCCTCGAGGACGCAGGAAGACCAACAAGCATGGCCTTTTCCCAAGCCTGTTTAAGCAGCGTCTTGAAAAAGTTGGTGCAGGAAGCACCGAGTCTTGCGGCGGTGAGGACGTCGGAGCGGCGTGCGATTTCTCCCAGAGGATCGTCGTCCAAGGTCTCCCAGCCCCGACGAGGAGGAGAACCGGCTGGCAAATCCATGGGAGCAGCGACAAACTGCCTTCTTTTCGGGGGGAGGGGAACTGGCGAGGAGGAGATAAGAGCGTAGTAACCGCAGGGCCTCGTCCCTTCCAACTGTAGATCGTTCCTCAGCGAAGGGGTGAGGCTATTATTTACTACTAGTACTAGCATTATGGAACGTTATGGGATTGCATTATACTGTAAATAATAGCACTAGTAAGAAATTTTTGGCACTAGGTAGTAGTTTTTGGCATGGATTAAGAAATTTTGGGTATGTTTTTGCCATTTTTTGTACACGCCAACTAGTGTCAAAAAACGTCTTACATTATGTGACGGAGGAGTACGTACTCGTACTGTAGCATTACTAGTACTACCTTTCTCAACTAGTAGTGCGATGTACTGTACTTCTAGTCTAATCTAGTATAGTGCACCAGTTTTGAACTCTTGAATCTCAGGGCCAAGGAGCTAAAGTTGGAAGTGGAGGGGTACTACTGTTCTCTAGAACCATCGCTGTACTATCAATGCAGGGGAAGTACACCTGCGTAGTGGCCTAGTGGGTACTCTCGGTGATCTATTCAGCCGCTCCTCTCACGTAGCTGGCCTACTCAGCCGCTCCTCTCACGCACACACTAGCAGCCTATTTATCAGCGACGGTTACTGCGGGGGTAGAACATTTGAGTTATTTGATACAGCGAGACTAGGCTTTTCACTTCCATTTGTGGAGGTGTAATGGATCTCGTCAAACTTTGTTAGTAGTTCCTTCTTTATATATGAGATGAAGCAAAGCTTTTGCCTCTGTTTCAAAAAAACACATCAAGAGGAATTTCTTTTATAGTAGAGCCGATAATGGAGTAAAGTCCATGCGTGCAACGCCACAAGCTACAGAGTAGTAGTAGAGCACTTTATGTACAGAGCCATATTGCACAGTTCCCAATGCCCAGCCAGGCTTTTCCGGCTCCTCGGGCTTAATTGGGAGGCGCTAGTTTAAATATGCTACTAGCTGGAAGCTGCAAGCGAGGTGCGGCTAGGGCGAGCACGCGAGCCACGAGATGCTGGGAAGGAAAACCCGTTCATGTGGCTAGCCTGTCCAGTGCACCCAGATTGTGGGGCCGCACGTCCGTTTGACTTCAAAACTCAAACTACCCGTGTAAAATATTGGCTCGCAGCAAAGTGTAGTAGTACTATTTTAAAAAAAAGTCCGCCGTGCGTTCGGCTGGGATCGAACCCACAAAACGAGGTATACACTCCCGCGACCACTAGTAGTACTCGTTGGAGTACAACGCAACCTAGAATCGCCTTTTGTCGCTAGTAGTACGTACATTGTTCCTTACAAGAAACCCCTAAGAGCATGGTTAATAGTATAGCCAGCTGCTGGCTATAAGCCAGTGCCATGTCATCTACAGCCCATCTTATAGCCAACATGTACAATAATTGATCAAAAGAGTGTACTACTTTTTTATTATGTGGTCCACTTCTCATTCTCACAAAGTGCCTAGGAGCACGTGCTAGAGCTGGCTCTTCACAAAGAGCCCGCTTACCTTCTCTATCATCTTCTCTTACCTCCAACTAAGCAGAAATATACTAGTTTATTTCTTATAGCCCACTAACTCAGCTCTATTGTACTTGCTCTAATAATGCAAGAAACCACTAAAATGCCAAGAAACTACTACCACTTGCATACGTGGCAGACTTAAGATAAGACTACCTTATCAACCATCGTACATGCTCTTACCAACAAAAATCCTCGAGTGACCTCCTACCTCCGGCCCGTCCACCTAGTCATCCTCGGTCATGGGACGCAGCTACCGCCGCCGGCAGAAGGCGAGGTCAAAACCGCCGGTGGTGCGGAGCCCATGTTGCGGCAGCCCGGATGCCAGCTCCGTTCGGCGCTCGCGGCCGCTAGGTAGCCAAGATAGCTCCGTCCAGCTGCTTGTCTGCAAGGTTTGCTAGCTACATTGGCATGGCAGCGCGGCGGCTTGCTCGCGCCCACCGCGCTAAGGCCAGCCATCTGGCTCGAGCGAAGGCCAGCGCGGCGGCTTGCTCGCGCCCACCGCGCTAAGGCCAGCCATCTGGCTCGAGCGAAGGCCAGCGCGGCGGCTTGCTCACTCGTGAGTCACGCTCAGGCCAACCTGCCAACCCGTGCGGAGGCCAGCGCGGCGTCCGGCCCGTCCGGTGGAGCGGCAGCCAACTCGCTCATCACCGGCGCCACCGACGAACACGCATCAGTACTGTTTGAAGTAATGTTCGGGAAAAATAATGATTTGAGGGGGAATAACTGGATAGAAGTTCAGATGTGGGTCTCTCATGTCAACGGTCAAACAAAATGTGTTGGTTTAAGCTGCCTCGTCAGCACGGACGTGTGGGCCAACCCTATCATAAATGGGTTTAAACGAACCTAATCGGTAGGAGTACTAGGTAGTTTTTGGCGTGGATTAAGAAATTTTGGGTATGTTTTTGCTATTTTTTGTACAATAGATTCTTCCTAGGGCTGGTTGAAAGTGGTAGTTTTTTGTTAAATACTCTACATATTGTAAGTAGGAGTGAAAGTTAAGCTTTGGAAGCCAATAAGCAAGGCTAGTTACATAGTGCATATTTGTACATGATTGAAAGTAAATAACAACCATGAGTGACTAATATCTTGATGGAAAACTCGAAACTATGGAATACTAGGAAAAAAATGCATGGTTGGAAATACTAGCAATGTTCATGTCCGTTGCAACGAATCATAATTAGAATAATACATTCACAAACTTGGTACAAAACACTCTAATTTTGATATACATATGTCACTAGAGATATATTATGTTTCAATTAGAATATATTCCTTGGGCTGTTTTGGTGAGGTCGGGGAGGGATGTGGTTGGTTTTAAGATACTAATTATGGGTTTTTCTACAAATTGGTAGACAAGTGGGATGTTGGTGAGAAAAGGCAACAACTTACCTCACAATCGTTAGATGTAGATCTAATGGTCAGAAACGACGGATGGCAGACACACCAGCATCACCAACTTAGTCTTGTGTAGGAGTACTAGCAAGATCCGTGCATTCCACGGAACATCAAGATGCAATTTTAAATAAAACACTTGTTGTGATTGACCCTTGCGGGAGTAATCCCATGTGTAAAACTAATGATATCTTGAGAAATATGAGATAAGGTGAAGAGGAGTGGGGTGTGGTGGTGGTTGGTGGTCGGACTGAGCGGAGGCATGGGGATTGATGGCACCGGCAGCAGCCACCAGGCCAGTTTGTTCCAAAGGCTTCCTTTCTTAATTGCTCAACAATGAGGTTTGTTGGAGATAAGGATGAACGAGGGAAGGCCTTGTCTGCAAATGTGGAGAGGGGTGCGGGTATCTTTTAGTTTAATTTCCATCCGTCAGATATAGATCAGACGGTCTATATTGCAAGATAGCACACATACCATCATCACCAACTCGGTTTTTTATAAGAGAAGAAATATAAGTATGGAGATACAAACGTATTATCGATACTTGCTTCCGTAAACTAGCATCTACATTCTATTCAACACCTCGACATGTGGGGCCTTAGCACAATGACTTCTCGACTGTGTAAAACAAAGATTTTCCCGTCACCGACAAGGAGGGGGTGACGGCGGCGCGCTTTTTGGCTTGCTCTAGTCCTAGTAGTCATACTAGGTGGTCTAAGCATGTGTAGATTTATTCTTTTTCACGTCTCGTGTTCGCCGTACTGCCATGACTGTTGATGAATAGACGGTAAGTTATTCACGGGGAAACCCTTGTTGAGCGTGTTTGCGAGAGAGAGAGAGAGAGAGAGAGAGAGAGAGAGAGAGAGAGTGCGTGTGTGATATGTTAGAGACTGAGGCAATGATAACAGATTCTTTGTGTCTATGTGTGTGGAGGATAGAGAGAGACATGTACATGGGGCTTTGTGTTGTGTAACGTGGAGACACATATACATAATTAGAGAGTGAGTGTGTGAGATACACATGCGGACATGAGGAGAGATGAGGATCCAAATAAATGGGTGTTTGTGCGTGTCTGTGTGTGAGAGGAAGAGAGTGTATGTGGAGTAGAGAGACCACTGATGATGTAAACCTAGTATAAGGGAAGGGGGAATGGTGTGACATGTGTAGTAGCGAGATAGCACGGGTGCGGGCAGGGGGAGCAGACTATTTGGAAGAGAAATCGAGTGTGTGTGGGAGAGGGGTGTGAGAGCGAGAGAAAGAGAGAGCTAGCGACAGAGAGAGAGAGAGAGAGAGAGAGAGAGAGAGAGAGAGAGAGAGAGAGAGGAAGAGAGGGGGCGAGAGGGGTCGTTTGTGTCCATAAATGGCGTATAGATAGGGAGACAATGTTGATGTTATCCGAAATTGGCCTATGAACGGAGACGCAAGGGAAGCGAGTCATCGTGTGTGTGATAGGGACTTCATGAGAGATCTAGAATAGATGGTGTAGAGAACAATGTGCGAAATCAAGAACGATTATACATTAGGGAGCTATGCAAAGAGTCATCACATATATGTATACCGGGAAGGAGCTGGGGCGGGTCCGCATGTGGGAGAGATAGAAAAAGGAGAGTGGTGCACAAGGAGACAAAGTGTGCTTGTTTGCAGTGGGGGTGGTGTGTGAGGTGAGTGCGCGAGAACCACATAACTAGGGAGATAGACGTTTGGGGGCGACGTTTTGTGTGTATGGGAAATATACACTCTACATAGTGCGTGTGCTTGGGTAAGAGAGATAGCGGGAGACCTAGAGAGTGAGGGAAGAGATGTGTGCATGCCCGAGAGACAAAGTGATAGAGACCTATGTTGGGGTCCGGACTTTACAAGACAGAGGGGTGTTAATGTGCTCGTGTGTTGGTGTTTGGGGGAGAGAACGACTTCTCTATGTGTGTGTGTGTGTGGTGGTGGTGGGGGGGTGTTGACTTCAGATAAAGAGTGAGGTGTCTATATTTGAGGGACTTTAGCGTAATTGAGATATTGTGCACTCATGGTTGATCAATTTGTTTCACAGTTTGTACTATGAGATAACGATACTTTTGAACATGCGTGATATACCATGATGTACTAGAATTACAAACCTAAGATTGGAATTTTGGAATTCGACTCCATCATTAGCTTTTGTAATTCATTTAAACGGAGGTACATTTTTAAGCCGTGATTGCAAATTCATATATCAAACCTAGAGATATACACATACGGGCATGTTCAAACTTTATAATCATCCACTTTATTCAAACACATACACATTTTTGCTTTTGTCATCATATTTAGGATAAACACATTCGGGATTTCATTTGAATTAGACCGTATGATGGTATTTGCTTGTAGTAGCTCAATGATCCATATTTGAATTGAATGGACAATCTAAGTTTCGAGTTGGAGACATTGATTTTCAAAACTTGCACATTTTTTTGCGTGCAAAACAAAAAAATTGTCGGCCATGATATCATAGTCGGCCGTACGAGAGCAGAATACTTATAATTTTAGGCGCCAAAAGCTTTCAAACTTCCCGCTCACATCAAAATATCACGCGCCCAAAAGTTTAGCCCTGCGATATTCCTATTTTACCCCTGCCACATGAACGGAAAAGGGCTGTTGTCGGTGTCAAAACCGGCGGATCTCGGGTAGGGGGTCCCGAACTATGCGTCGAGGTCGGATGGTAACAGGAGACAAGGGACACTTTATTTTACCCAGGTTCGGGCCCTCTCGATGGAGGTAAAACCCTACTCCTGCTAGATTAATATCGATGATATGGGTAGTACAAGAGTAGATCTACCACGAGATCAAGGAGGCTAAACCCTAGAAGCTATCCTATGGTATGATTGTGTATGATGATGGTTGTCCTACAGACTACAACCCTCCGGTTTATATAGACACCAGATAGGGTTAGGGTTACACAGAGTCGGTTACAATGGTAGGAGATCTTGAATATCCGCACGCCTAGCTTGCCTGCCACGCCAAGAAAAGATCCTTCCGGACACGGGACGAAGTCTTCAATCATGTATCTTCATAGTCCTGGAGTCCGGCAGAAGGTATAGTCCGGCTATCCGAACACCCCCTAATCCAGGACTCCCTTAGTAGCCCCTGAACCAGGCTTCAATGACGACGAGTCCGGCACGCAGATTGTCTTTGGCATTGCAAGGCGGGTTCCTCCTCCAAGTTCTTCAAGAAGATTATAAACACAAAAAATAGTGTCCGGCTCTGCAAAATAAGCTTCCACATATTGCCATATAGAGAATAATATTAACACAAATCACATCTGCTGACGTATTCCGCAATGCGTCATAACACCGCGGCCAAGCTCTTTATATAAATTGTTTTCATTGTTCCACCTCAACGTGTTTAGCGAGGCGGTTTCCTTGGCACGTCTTGTCAAAGCAGAGATCGTGTCCCCCTTTTAACGGGATTCTCATTAATACGGACATGGGTAACCCAGTCGTGCCCGTTAGCACGTTTTGCCTTAAGTAAAGGCTAGTCCAAGATGGTTACGGGGAGGGCTCTTGGTATTCTGCCTCTTATAAAGAGATCAAGACCCTATTCCCCTCTTCTATTCTCAAAACGAGCTCGCTCGTCGCCTCAAGTTCCAACACCCTAGGCTTCCAGATTCCAGGCGCACCGGACCTTCGATGATGTCCGGCTCCGACCTCCAAGGCCGATGGATGCCCTCCTCCGTTACGGAGGAGGACGTATTAAAGTTGAGGGAAGCTAGATTCCTGATCGGTGAGATTTCGCACAGGTTGACTGTTCAAGGACAGGTGATCCCTAGCCCTCAGCCCGGTGAGAGTGTGGTATTCATATCCCACTTCCTTCGGGGATTAGGCTTCCCAATGGATCCCTTTGTAAGAGGGCTGATGTTTTATTATGGGCTGGAATTCCACGACTTAGCTCCGGAGTCCATCCTCCAAATCTCCTCGTTCGTTGTTGTGTGCGAAGCGTTCCTCCGTGTTAGCCCTCACTTCGGATTATGGCTCAAGACCTTTAAAGTAGAACCGAAGATGATCGAGGGGCGCCACGCAGAGTGCGGAGGCGCTCCTATAAAAAGAAATGCCGATGCTCCATGGCCCGAGGGCGCTTTTCAAGAGGAGCTTGGCTTATGGCAACAGGAGTGGTTCTATATCACCGCTCCTCGGGGCACCGCATGGGTGGCGCCTCCTGCCTTTCGCTTGGGTCCCCCGTCGCGGTTAGCATCATGGATCAACACAGGGTTAGATCGGGGCTTGCCCAAAGACGTACCTCTGCTACAGGGCCGCATTAAGGATCTCTTGGAAGGAGACCTCAACCTGGTCAAGGTGACACAAGTCATGCTGATTCGCCGGACACTGCCCGGCCAACGTCGCCCCCTTCGCCTGTGGGATTTCAATCCAGAGGGACCGCGAGTTCTCCGGGATTTTATGGGCGTGACGCCCGCGGAGATGTATAAATTGTTCTTCGGATCACAAGAAGTGAGTCCGGATTTGACCGAGGACGTGGGTTTAAGCCGCAATCGCCCGGATACTCAAGTAAGTGACCTTGTGCCCGGACCTTCTATCCGCATAATTGACTTGCTCTTAACGGCGCTTCTCCTTTTAAGCAGGAGTGGATAGCGAAGGCGAAGCTGATCAGGTGTCCGGCTCCCCTTCCCGAAACCAGGCTGGATCCCGTGCTAGTCAGGATGCTAGAGGTAGTGACTTTGGAAGGAAATAAGGGGGAGGACAAGGAAACCATGGCCTCCTCGAAAGAGGCCACTCCAAAGGGGGGAATCGATAATTCCTCTCCTAAGGGAAGGAAAAGGGCCGCCTCTGACGACCCGGAGACCGTAGCCTCGAAGCGGGGGAAAGAATCCTTGTCAGAGGGCCCGACGCCGGGGAGCCCCTCGGCCGAACTAAACCCTCAAAGGACCAGCTCTCTAGCGAGCCGTAAGTAGAAGAAGAGTTTTTCTTTTAAGAGAAATCCTTGATTTATATCCGAGAAGTTTTAACCGAAACCTTACCTTGTAGTTCGGACCTCAGCCTTTCTTAGCAGAACTCGTCCTCGGGGGATCTTCTTCCGGAGATGATGGAGAGCGGAACGCCTCCTCCTTCTGTATCGCCTAGCAAGGCGGGCGACGCTGAAGTGTCGTCAAGGAGGACTTCTCCGGATCTGACAGGGGCGGAAGGTGGCCATGTGCCCCCCCGAGGTTCTCCATGTCCGGCCTTTGAGGGAGGCGATGGGACGAGTCCGGCACCATCTGGTGTTCGGCCGGAAGAGCTAAAGATTCTGCTGGGGCGAGCCTCTGTCTCAGAGGAGCATCGTGCGTTGATGAACACGGTGATTGAAAAGATTTCATCCACAGAAAGCGGATTGCACGAGGCCGTCAAAAGTTTACTGGCAGGCCTTGAGGTACGTTTTAAATAATGTACACTTGCGTTAGTTGCGCATAAATAAAGTGCGCCCTGTGTAGATAGTAGCCCCAGAGACTCTGTGCGTCGTTAAAATTGACGGCGTGCAGAGCATCTGAATCCCAGGTCCTTTAAGTGGTACCTTTATATGTAGGTGGCGGATTGTCTGGAATCAAGCCGGACTCGTGAATTTGCCGAACTGAAGCGACAACTCGATGAGGCAGAAGCCGACATTGTGCTTGTTAACAAGCGGCTTGATGATGCTCAAGGTATTAAAATTATCGGGCGATTGTTAGTAAGAGGAGCTTTATGTCAATATCTTACTGTGTGTATGCTTGACGCAGATGGTGCGGCCGCCGTGGAAGATCTTAGGGCCGAACTCACCTGAGCGAAGGAACAAGCCAGGAAAGGCGATGCGGCTGCCGTGAAAGCCCTTGAAGAGCTGAAAGCCGAACATGCTGCCCATTGCCGAAGCAAGGAGGAGATGGCTGATATGGCCGTAAAGTTAAAGAGTGCTACTGACCGTTGCAAGCTTCTTGAAGAAGAGGGTCGGGCGAGGCAAACGAGCTTAGAGAAGGCTGTTGCTGACGCCAAGGACGCCCGCTCTATAATGAGAGCGGCAAGGGAAGAGCTGCGTCAAGCCGGCCAAATTGCGGATGGAAAGCCCTTCTTGCTGCGGAGAAGATTTTGTGATCCGAATTTTGCCCCGTTAGACCGGGCGTGGAGTGTAGAGGACACCTATCTGAATTTGGCGGCTAGTGCTGCTGATGCGACCGAACACTTTCGAGATAAAAAGGGTCATGAAGTGGAGAAGCTCTTTTGGTCGCAATTCATCAATCCAGAGTGTCCACTGGCAGTGGACGATCGCCTGGCCCAATGGGCCGAACTGAATAGGTTGTCCGGACTCGCCATGAAGTACGTCATGGATCATATGTGTCCGGGGAGATTGAAGCCGAAGAGTTATTTCAGCTTGGTGCAGCAATTTCTAGACGTGGTGCCACGTATCGATGCTATGAAGAGGTCAGCGTGCATAGAGGGCGCTCGGCTGGCTCTTGCCCGTGTCAAGACATACTGGGCGGATATGGAGCCCACCGTTGTTGCGTCCCGGGATTCCGATAAAAGCCGAATACCTTCCGAGCACTATTTTAAGGAAGTCCTCGAAGGCGCTCGCGTAATAGAGACGCAGTGCTTGAAGGATGCTATATTATGATAGCATATGTAATCATAAAACAGTATTTTGATAAATTGTAGTGGCATTTTTTAGACTTGTGCCTTCAAGTATTAAGAACACCTCCTGTGCGGCCGTTTTAAAATATAAATTCGGAAAGATTGCAGTCGTTGGCTTCAGCCCCCACACACATAGTGCGGGGGTGCGCGCAGAAGACGCATTTCCACACTTAACCCAACGTCTTGGTCCTACAAAGGAGGTGATAGTGCGGCGGGCTAGGCAACCGGACTATAATGCTTTAACACTTTCACTTAGCCATAGGAGCTTGACAGTGGGACTCTTTAGGTAGCCCCTTAGTGGCGACTGCGCTTGCCCGAATTCGGGGCGCATACGTGCCTGACCGGGAAACGACCCTTCGTCAAAGCGGAGGAATCCGATAAATTCCTATAAGTCATCGAGTGGCGACCAGTCTCGCGCTACATCATGACAGTCCGTTTTCGGCTTTCTCTACTGAGGTGCTCACCCGGCCAAACCGGGGCACAATCGCAGTAGTTCTCCTGGTGCTACCTTAGTCGATAGAGCGGAACGTAAGGTAGCCGAACTCAAGAGCCGGGCAACCCAACATGTGACCAAAATCATGATTCGGAGCTGATGCATATAGTGCCAAAACTCGCGACGCCGAACACTCCCTAAGGTGTTCGGTCTTTATGAGTGCGGGTGAAACAACACCCTTAAAAAAAAGAGCCCCTAGTGTCCAGGTACGAGCAAAAATTCTGGCGTGGCCACATGCCAAAACGCCAGCCTCCTCCTTGGTTATAGTAGAAAAAACCAGGGGATGTATAGCAGCAAGAGACAGTAAAAAAGGTTTACGCAGGGTCTTAATCTAAAAAGAATCCTTAGGACGGGTCCCTACTGCACGTCTGCGCCTGTGTCTCCGCTGTGCCGTGTCCTGGACGGGCGTCGCACGACGTTCATCTGTAAAAGAGAGGAACTGAATTGAAAATGGGTCGTGCGGGATAAAAAGATAATAGACAAAATATAAAGTAAAAATATATAAAGTTGAGCTTTATTGTCTCTGCGTATAGCCCCTGGTACGGGGGTATATGGCGTTTTAAGCCTGCGTTGATGATGGACTTGTGTCGAACTCATTTAGTCCGGGTCCGTAGCCTTTAATGACTTATATCGAAAAAGTCTTTTGGCTGGCGAGGCCACTTTATTGTGCGGCTGTTTAAGCGGCCGCACAGTCCTCCGTTTGGAGGAGGCGTATTTTAGTGCGCTCCCTTTAAAGAGATGATGCCTCATGGACCGGGCATCTTAAGCGTGAGAGATGCATAGTGCGGTATTGCGTTAAAGCGAGCGAAAGCTCCGCGTCCCATTAGTGCTTGATAGTGACTTGAAAACGGGACGACATGGAAGGTCAGCTTTTCGCGACGGAAGTTATTGGCAGAGCCAAATATGACTGCAAGCCGGAGAAAACCCATACAATGGGTGTCCGGGCCTGGTGCTACCCCTAGAAAGGAGGTTTTGCTGTGGCGGATTCGTGCTGGGTTTATGCCCATGCGGTGGATTGTATCCTGATATATCAGGTTTAGTCCACTTCCGCCGTCCATAAGGACATTGGTAAACTGGAATCCGTCAATTATTGGATCAAGTATCAGGGCAGTCCGGCCTGCGTTTTTTATATTTCTAGAATAATCTAGCTGATCAAAAATGATTGGTTTTAATGGCCAGTGGCGGGACCCCTGAGGGATAGGTTTTATTGTGCGTACCTTTATGGGTGCCACACGTTTTGTTACGTGAAGTGAGTTCACTGTTTTAACTTCTTGTGGGAAGTTCTTTTGCTTCCCGGTGTTCTGCTTCTGGGGTTCGTCATCGTCTTCGCTTGGTGTATCGAGCCCCTTGTGTTCGGCGTTAAGCTTTCCGGATTGTTTAAAAACCCAACAGTCTCTGTGGGTGTGATTGGCAGGCTTCCCAGGAGTACCGTGTATCTGACATATTCTGTCCAGGATTCTGTTTAAGCTGGACGGATCATCCCTATTATCCTGAGGGGGTGGTTTTGTCTGATTTTGCCGTGAGCTTTTGAATCCGGCATTGACTGCCGTGCTCTTCGGACTTTTTCCTTTGGTTCGGCGGCGGTCCTTATTTCGTCGCGGTTTTCCGTTTCCATCCCTAATTTCGGATGTACTTGGGTCGCTGGGGCTGCATCGCGCCAACCAGCTGTCCTCTCCTGCGCAAAAGTGGGTCATGAGGCTTGTGAGTGCGGCCATTGTTCTTGGCTTTTCCTGGCCGAGGTGTCTGGCGAGCCATTCGTCTCGGACATTATGCCTAAAAGCTGCTAGGGCTTCGGCGTCCGGACAATCCACTATCTGATTCTTTTTAGTAAGGAATCTGTTCCAGAACTACCGAGCTGATTCTCCGGGCTGTTGAGTTATGTGACTGAGATCGTTTGCATCCGGGGGCGGACATAGGTCCCTTGAAAATTTGCTCGGAAAGCATCCTCGAGCTCTTCCCAACTTCCAATTGTGTTTTCAGGAATGCTTTTAAGCCAGTGCCGGGCTGGCCCTTTAAGCTTGAGGGGTAAATATTTGATGGCGTGGAGATCATCTCCTCTAGCCATATGTATGTGGAGGATATAATCCTCGATCCAGACTCCGGGGTCTGTTGTTCCATCGTACGTCTCTATGTTGACGGGTTTGAATCCCTCTGGAAATTCATATTCCAGGACCTCATCGGTGAAACATAGGGGGTGTGCGGCGCCCCTGTATTTGGGTGTGCCGGATTCTGATGATGGCTTTTTTGCATTGCTTGTGAGAGCTTGCTTTCTTTGCCCGTAAATGGACCTGGCTGGGCCATGATGTGAGTCTTTAATTGGGTCGCATGCCGCATTGAGTGCGGCGCCTCTTGCCGTTTTATGGTGGCCGTAGGGTTGTCTATCCGACCGTGTGGCTTTTTTATTTTTTGAATGCGAGGGCTCTAGGGCCTCTTGGTCGAATTCGGGCAGTAGTTTTCTCTTCGGATAGCTTTTGGAGCGGCGGCCGCCGCCGTATTTGTTTGCGGTCTTGATTACCTTGCTCCATCTTATTCTGAGTGCATCTTCCGCCGTCTTTAGCTTCCGCTTCTGTTTTTTCAGGCTGCATGCTATGGCAACGAGCCTTTCGTGGAGATTCTTCTGCTCCTGGTTTTATCCGGCGTGAGATCGTCCGGAGTTCTGTTATGGCCGGGGGAGGGCTGTCTGTCCTCTCTATCCGTGTTGCCCTGTTCGGACGGTTGCTCTGAGGCATGCTCGTCGTCTACCGGCTCATCCTGCTCTATGGTTGGGTCTTGATCAAGGCGGGGCTTGGCTCGGCGTTTTCGTCGCCGCTTTGATCGCTTTTCGGAGGGTTTATCCCTTTTTTCGTCCCCTTTTTCCTCGTTGTCGTTTCCTTTAGGGGTATCCACCATGAATACATCATTAGGTGGGGTGGCGGCCCAGCGCCCTACAGGTGCTGGTTCCTGTTCGTATCCATCTTCGTCATCCATACCGTCGAAGTCTTCGGATCTCAAGTCAAGTATGTCGGTTAAATCATCGACAGTGGCTATTAAGTGGGTGGTGGGTGGGCTTTGAATTTCTTCGTCGTCCGAATCCCAACCTCGCAGACCATAGTCCGGCCTGGGCTCTCCTGATAGAGAGAGAGACTTGAGAGAATTCAGGATATCACCGAAAGGTGAGTACTGAAAGACGTCCGCGGCGATGAACTCCATTATAGGCGCCCAATCGGATTTGATCGGCAGGGGCACGGGAGGCCCGGAGTTCGGAGAGGAATCCGACTCCTTGGAGTCATGGGCCGTGCGGAGTACGGGGCTGGCGTTTGGCTCGATCGCCTTCAAGATCGCAGCCCCCGAGTTGACGTCCAACCGTTCATCCTCAAAGAACGCAGCGGGCTCCGAGTCGAGGATCGGGGCCGGTGCGTGTGCGGCCTCCAGGGCACTACTCGGAGGCAGAGCTATATCATGCCCCTCGAGGTAGTGCGACGCGCTTGGCTGTGGCTCGAATCCGTCGAAGATCAAGTCTCCGCGGATATCCGCCTTGTAGTTTAAGCTTCCAAACCTGACTTGATGGCCAGGGGCGTAGCTTTTGATCTGCTCTAGATGACCAAGCGAATTGGCCCGCAGAGCGAAGCCGCTGAAGACAGAGATTTGTCCGGGGAGGAAAGTCTCACCCTGGACCTCATCATTGTTGATGATCAAAGGAGCCATCGGGCCTAAAAGCGACGACACAGAGGAACTCTCAATGAAAGCACCAATGTCGGTGTCAAAACCGGCGGATCTCGGGTAGGGGATCCCGAACTGTTCGTCAAGGTCGGATGGTAATAGGAGACAAGGGACAATTTATTTTACCCAGGTTCGGGCCCTCTCGATGGAGGTAAAACCCTACTCCTGCTAGATTAATATTGATGATATGGGTAGTACAAGAGTAGATCTACCACGAGATCAAGGAGGCTAAACCCTAGAAGCTAGCCTATGGTATGATTGTGTATGACGATGGTTGTCCTGCGGACTACAACCCTCCGGTTTATATAGACACCGGATAGGGTTACGGTTACACAGAGTCGGTTACAATGGTAGGAGACCTTGAATATCCGCACGCCTAGCTTTCCTTCCACGCCAAGAAAAGATCCTTCCGGACACGGGACGAAGTCTTCAATCTTGTATCTTCATAGTCCTGGAGTCCGGCAGAAGGTATAGTCCGGCTATCCGAACACCCCCTAATCCAGGACTCCCTTAGCTGCTTTGGTAACTCCATTGTTTTCCCCTCTTTGCCCCCAACATTCTTCCCTAGAGCCCCTCCCCTTCCCCTCCTCGACCCCCCCAACCACGGCAATCCATCGAATCTAGTCCTCCGCTGCAGCGGTGGACCTCACACCCCACCGATCTACCTTCCGCACCTTGGAACCCCCAACTGCTAACTCACCAGTTCACCGAAGCGGCTTCAACGACTGGCTTGTCCACCGCTCCAGATCTCCTTGACCGCCATCATGGTCCACCGCACCGGATCTGCTTAACCGGCGCCCTCGTCCACCTACAGCGTAGGCCCTTCACTGACTCCCTCGTCCGCCCCTTCGCTGGCCCTTCATACAAGCCCTCGTCCGCCGCAACAGATCCGCCTCACCGAAAGCACTGTACAACGCGCCCGCCGAAGCCTTCGTCCACTACACCGGACCCGCTCCATGGACGCCATATTCAACTCCACCGGCCCTGCTTTACCGACGCCGCAGCCTCATCAGGTTATTTCGATTTGTACTCCTTTGGTTTTTCCCTTTATCATGCAACTATTCACTTACCACAGATGAGCTTTCTTGTATGTCGACAGGCGCCGCAACCGTAGCACCTGAGCCGCTTCAGCGACGGCGACAGCCGGCCCAAACTCAACCGCAACACGAGCACCATCAATGATCCTTAGCTATCAAGTATGACAACGATACCCATACGCCGCCGAGAATCAGGTACTATTATCCAACGGCCGGCACCTACGTTCACTTTCCTAGCATAAGCACCGCACCTTTGAATTTCTTCAGGGCATCATTCAGTTTTTCATGAGACGCGTTATTCTGCTTGCACCTGTAGGGCCATACTTCTGGCAGTGAACATGTTACATGTGCTAAATTACATACCAGTGCACATATAGTTAATATGCTTTAGTTTTGTTCTAATGCCACCTGTTGGTTCCATCAGACTGCTTAATGTTCTCTATGCTTAATTACACATCAGCAAACTAGCATGTGGTTCCGCTACTTTTTGTTCGTTTTACCCTACATTTTCTGATGCTAGCTATTACATCACTGCTCCGAGCCTCTGTTCATTACTTGTTTGTGTGTTCTTGATCTTCCCTAGTTGCATGACTAATTTGATGCTTCTATTAATTATGGAGCTGCCAACCCCATCAAGCAAAATATTTGTTCTTTTGGGGCTCGCACCTCGAACAAGCATAAAAATAGAGGGAAGCAGATATATTGTCATGTATGCACACACCCTTCTTTCATTAGTTTAGATGAACCATTGATGATCAATTCGGACCAGTGCATGCGATTAAAATTAATTTTACCTAAATAGATGGTGCAGAATAAACTACAACAACTAGATTTGCAACCACGGGATGTTGACGGTATCTTCAAAGAACATTGCAACAACAGCTAGGCTTCACAGCAACATATGGTAAGCCAGTGTGTTTTAGTACATGTGAAATGTAATGCGAGTAGGCTGCTTTCTTGGCTTGTGCCCTCAATGTGTAATCCTACCGAATTACAAATAGTTCAGTTGTCTGTTTTGCTGTATGGCTTGATTCGAATGCTTATTTGTTGTTACGCTATACCTGAGTTGGCCAATATGTCAGCAGTGCCTGCTGTACTATCGTAAAGAAATGCATGCCTATTTCATTTGAGTCCTTAACTTTTCCTCTCAACTTCATCACAATACCGTCTTCGTAGTTTATATGAGGCCACACTGTTAAGTGCTTTCTCAGATTATTTCAACTGCTTAGATGCCTTGGAAACTTAAATATAGCGGTTGTACACTCCCTTTCAATTAGGGATGTCAACTGGGTCCAGTAATCCCGATTAAAGTCCACTAGTGGTATGATAGTTCAAAAGAGTTTTTGTTTTTTGAGGAAAATGAACTAGGGAGGTAGCAATTAAAAACTAACTAGATGGGACTGGCGGATGTCGTTTATTTGCCACTTACATCCCTAGTTTCATCTTACCATTTTAATTTATTTTCGCCTGATGCTGCTTCGAACCATTTAAATATAGTTTGCCATGCTCGGCAATAATTCGTCCTTCGTTTACCATGTAAGCTTACTGCCTGGATCATACGGCAACTATTTCTTACTCATGTCCAGCAGAAACCTTTCAGGATGCCGTTCACACTAGGACACAATGTACAACCCCAGAATCTATTTGTGGAAGCAGTGCGCTATCCATGTTACCAGATGGTAGCAGTTCAGAGGCAACACCGCCGGAGAGCAGTCTGAGCACATATATTATAGTGCTTGAGGCTCTACTAGAGGCAGAAAGAGATGGTGTGGCTGCCATGAATGAGGTAATCTTTATCTTGAGGCTGGAAATTACGGAATTAGCGGCACGCATTATGCAAGCAACCCAAGAATTGGAGGAAGTAGGAATGTTGCATTTGAATACAGAGGAGGTCCTGCTGTTTCTGCTATCTGAATCCCAAGGTAATCCCGGTTCTTCTTTAGATACGAGTTGAAATTGTCATTAGATTTTTGTACTTGCATGTTGTGTCATGTCTCTGAATGGATTATGTTGCAAGACCCCCTATGTTGTCCATGTGTTGTAATGATCCGAATTTTTTAGGCGAGGTAATCCTTAGTACTTGTATGATTGACATAAGGTGAACTGTTTTTCATGTGAGCATATTGTATTGGATGAAATAACTGTTTGACTCAGAGTGTATCCAACCTACTAAATTCAAAGATCACGACATTTCTAAATCATAATCATATATAAAGGTGGAATAAATCTTTGTTGTGGTTTTGAAGAAATAAATAACAAAACGTATAATTATCTATGGATGTTTGTAATCGAATACAAATTGGATTTGAATTTAGTTTGCTAGGTCCCAGGGCAAACGTGAATGCTAATTCTCCCAAGTTTTGAACGAAGCGGCTAAACACCCACTATAATTTGTGGGCTGCCCGAAGCAAGTGTTTGCTAGATGGAAATTATTGTCTACCCCTGACACTTGACATCCTTATTGACCGGATTTACACCGCTGTCGATAGGGGTAGACTAGTAACTTTTATCAGACGTGACACGACGGCCTTTGAGCCCATTCAGACACGATGGGCGCCAAACGTGGGCGGCAGAACACATTTGATTCAAGCTCGTCCGAAAGACATGTGTCTCTTCCTCCATTTCCCCGTTCATACACGGTGGGCGGCAAAACAAACTCTCCTCGTCCGAAATCGATGTAGGCTAATATTTTAAATAGGGGCAGATGTGTAACTTCCATCAGACGTGACACAACTGCCCTACCTGTCAGCACCGTTCATACACCGTGGGCCCAACCGTAGGCGGCAAAACACCCTCTCCTCGCCCGAAATAGTTACCGGCAAATATTTGGGAGATGCGAGATTATCGTCCTATCCCCAACCGATGCGATGTCCGAAATTTCAAACGGGGGATAAGTTTGTAACTTTCCCCCATTTCAGAGAAGCGCGTCCCAAAGTTTGAGATCCCCCCTCCCCTCCATTTCCCCATTCATACACTGTCGGCGGCACGACAACCTCTGCACTGCGGCCAGCCTCCTCCGTCCGCCACCCCATCCTCCACCTTGCCGGAGCCACTACCCCTACCCCGTCGTCCACTTCAAGAGATGGACGTCTCTCATCCACGACGCTGGACCAGGATCCTTTCATAGCCTCCTCTCGCTTCATCGGCGCCGTCGTCCACCTTGTCGTTGCCGCTCCTATGATCGCCTCCTCCACGGCAACAGGATATATCCCCTGACCCGGTCGTCTGCTGTCTAAAGTCTTCTTCCCCGCCACCGACAGCCATCACACCCGCAGCACCCTCAACGTATCAGCATAGGCCTACACAGCGTCGCAAGAGAGGTGGTACTCTTCCATATGTGCTTAAGTTATTGATCTCACCCGGAAAATAGATCGTAATTTGTTTATTGTACTTTTCTTGTCCGTACCAAATCGTAGTGGCTAGTTGAAAGCAAACATTGGTTGCGAAGTAGCTTTGTCCGGTTTGCACCTTCAGATCTGCCATGGCACGGGCACTATACTCATAAAGCTTATGGTTTTCCCCCTTTATATTCACTACCATCATCGTAGGTGCTTCGTGTCGTGCTAGCACTGCTCCTCAAAACCTCAACCCAAAGCTTACGTGTTGAAATACGAATCTGATATGATGCTCATATCACTAAAACAGAGAACGTTTAATTGGTAACCTAATGTTCCTATATTCGTTTCGAAAAGCATGTGCGCCACCCACTGGTCTAGCTAGTTCCACTTTCCTGATTTTTCTCTTGATGCTTAGGGTTTTCCCCTTTTATCTACTCTACTATGATCTGCGTAGGTGCTTTCTATAGTACTAGCATTACTCCACCCTTCAAGCTAAACAACACAACACTCAGAATTCGAAAGCTTAGTTGTTCAAATATGATTGTGATATGATACTGATATTAGTTAACTGACACATTTAATTGGTTAGTTAAAGGTCCCACTTGAGTTTCCAAATGCATGTCGCGACATATAGAGAGACAGCATAACTGCATTTCTTTGTCACTTGTTGACCGTACTTTCTTGTCCATACCAAATCTTAGTTGTTATTTCAAAGCAAACATCGGTTGCTAACTACCCTTTGCGCGGTTTGCAGCTTCAGATCTACCATCCCACTGCCACGATCAACACTGTACTCATCATGCTTATGTTTTCCCCATTTTATGATGACCACAATCAGCCTACGTGGTTCGTGTCGTAATAGCACTGCTCCACCCATCGAGCTAAACAAGCTTAGTTGTACAAATTCATATCTTATATTATTGCTGATATTAGTAAAATTGAGAGATGTTTAATTGGTTAGCTAAATGTTCCTACTTTAGTTTCGAAATGCATGTGAGCCACATATGAAGAGACCGGAAAGAACAGTATTTCTCTATGCGCTCTGGTTCATCATGGGTGGCCAACCGACATTGTATTGAAAGACCTGTAATATCTTCAATCTGCTTGCTCTTCTGCTCTTCCTTAAGATGATACTCTTCTCTTGCGGTCAACTGGTCAGGTCGAGTTGTTCTCCCTTAGTATATTTTGAATCTGTCAGGTCAGGTCGACTTGTTCTTATTTACTATATGTTGAAGCTATCATCTGCGAAGTGTCATCACTTCTGGAGCTCTCATATTTTGAATAGTAGGCCACATTATACTAATGTACACAACAAATTACAGCATGCATGGAATCTTTTAAAAGAATTGCAGAGATAGCACAAAGGGGTTTACAGGGAGGCAGTATTGGATTAGAATCACTTCTGCATTACAAAGAAAATCTCACTTGTTTTTATGTTTTCATGCATGTCAGATATTGAACATTATCAAAATGAATATGAGAATGGGCGCACGAGAGGAATATTGCGGAACGATCCACTGGCTAACAAACTTGGCATGGTGGAGGATGGCCTATCTTATTCACCCATCAAGGTGCTTGCTCTAACTTTGCAAAGTTGTATTGGTCGCACATATTTTGCATCTGACCTCTTGCATTACTTCTACTTTGTTACACCATCTGCTTAGTTTAAGCATCATATATGAGTATATGCCATACCTATCCATTTTCTGTACCTATTCCAGGTGTCGTCACACTATGTTTTTCCAGTCAAATGTTGTTCTTTCGTAATAGATGTACAAAAGGAAGAGGGTGAGTGCAGGTCCTCAAGGAGTACAAACTAGGTATTTGGAAAAGGTAGTGATACCTGTTAAATCAGATAGATCAGCAGCCACAGAAAACACAGGCCCAACTGTACCACACTTTACCCCTACTCCAGTGGCCAAACCCCTATTAGAACTGCTGGGAGCCCAGCGTCAGGTACTGTCTATGATATCAATTCAAAATTTGAACTCCTAAATTTCTGCTTGTGCCTTACCTTCTCTCTTGTATGAAAACTAATTTCAGATGAATCTCCTTGCTCAAAGGATCATACGATCTTGGGGCTCTGCATTGCTCTTGTCAGTACCTCTCTCCCTTTTGCCTTGTAACACTGTACTTAATTAATTGCTATTTGATTATGTATCATCAGTCTGCACCTGAGCTTCATTATCCTCTATTTCTTCCAATATTATTTGATCTATATTTACTCTTTGCAAAATGTAGAATAATGGCAATGCTTATAAAGAATTTTCTTTGGGGAATTTATTGAATTATCCTTCCATCAACATGGAGAAGGGCTTTGTCCAGCCCGTGTTAACATGTAATGTAAGTTCATCCTTCTCAAGCCTTCAAACTTTGTTCTACTACAGATTTGGATAGGCATCATTTCCTCCACTGTTGTTTGCTTTGCTGTTTACATCTGATTGGATGTTTGCAACAACTACCAGTTTCAAATTGTAGTTGTAAAAACATGTTCCTTATGCAGAACTGATCCATTTATTTGCTTATATAATTGTGAAACCTGTTACGTGTCTCCTTGTTTCTCTTTCAGACTCGTATCTCTTACGCCAGGCAGAACTTTAGGGAAGATAGTGAGCCAAACCATCTTGAGGACAGCGAGATGACCCCAAGGTCCTGTCTTGATGAAGACAGTGAGTTGAAGCTACTCACCAAAAGGTGTGAGACAACCTCTGTGCAGTCGCTGCCTCAATCAGTTCGACTTCTTCAGTCTCAACTTAAAGTGGAAAGGCTTGCTTCAGCTCAGCTCCGACTTGAAGTCAAAGATGCAATGAAGATGTCAGAGGACTGCCGTGCGCACCATCATGCCTTAAATATAGTGTTGATGCATCTATCGTTGACACAACTGAGGTCTACTCAGCTTCTTCAGTTGTTTGGGGGGCCCGACCTAGCCAGGCCTAGTGCCTTCTGAAGTCCTCTCAATTTTGTATATTCTTTTGTCGGCGCGTTTATTTGCACTGGTGGCGAACTTTGATGCCCAGTGGATGTAATATGTGTGATAGCCGTGATAGCCTAGCGTAAGTTGCTTGCTTATTTATTTCCTTGTTGTCTTGTTTATTTGTTTGCTTGTAGTCATTGCAGCTCTTTTTCCGCGGTTTGCTAGTGGCTGCAGTAACCTATTTTTTAAAACTAGGCCACAATAACCATGGGCTAATATTTACTGTAGTGACACTGGGCCTCCTACGGGCCGTAGAAATAGTGGACCTTCTACGGGCCATAGAAACAGTGGGCCTTCTACGGGCCGTAGAAACAATGGGCCTTCTACGGGCTGTAGAAACAATGGGCCTTCTACGGGTCGTATCATCAATGGGCCTTATACTGGCAGTATGATCGATTGGCCAAACATGGGCCAATAACAGGCCGCATTATGGCCGTAAACGGGCTAGAGTTGGAATCGTCCATTCATGGGCCGACCATAACCGGTCATCGTTAATAGGTCGTATTTGATGACGCTATGAAAACGGCCCAACGTATTAACGGACCACAAACGGGCCGACTGTAACCACGGGCTGAATTTGGCCCACAAGCAGAAAATGATAGTAACGTGTCATAAGTAAATAAATGCTGGAAATGAGCCCAAGAATAAATGGGCTCTGAGAAGGCCGAAAGATAACATGGGCTGGAAACAGCCCAACGGAATAACGGGTCGTTAATGGGTATAAAGTGATACACTGTTCATTAAAGGCCAGTTTCACCATGGGTCGTTAATGGGTGTAAAGTGATACATTGTTCATTACGGGCCAGTTTCACCACGGGCCGTTAATAGGCCAAGAGTTACATAGGGCCTCACATGGGCCGAAAGAAGTCATGGGCCATACATGGGCCAGAAGTGAAAACGGGCTGGAATCATATTGGGTGGCCCAGATGACACTACTCGGCCTAATTCGGATAGGGCGTAACAGGCCTTGGGTTAGCGGGTTGTAAATGGGCTATATGCGAACAGGCCGTTAACAGGCTTTACATGGGCCGGCCCGCCACCTTTTGACCAAGTCAAACGGGCCAGCCTTTTCACAGGAATGGGCCTCTGTTGGGCCGTGCCACGTGTCGACGTATCATAGGCGCCTTATGTCCAATGAGTGGATGACATCTGTCCCAACGATGAGCGGACACGTGTTTCCTCCAGCCAATGATGATTTTACACGTGGAAAATCCCCATTGGTCGGGGCTGTTAACGGGTTATTGGATCCAAAACCCGACCTGATAGCTTAACGGTGTTCCGTTACGGTGGATGCCACGTGTCGGTCACCCTTGACGAAAGCACTTCTGTGACGCGCGATTTATCGTCATGGAAGTGGACAATTCCGTGATGATAATTTTGGTAATGTCATGGAACACTTGTACGATAGCACAAGTATGACTATCTTGATTCTGTCATAAATTTTTCATGGATGTACATGCATGACAAAAAACACGACCTACTGTGACAAACACGTATCATCACGGAAGTGTATTTTTTTGTAGTGTATACATGTTCCTATGACTATGAGATTATGCAACTCCCGTTTACCGGAGGAACACTTTGTGTGCTACCAAATGTCGCAACGTAACTGGGTGATTATAAAGGTGCTCTACAGGTGTCTCCGAAGGAACTTGTTGGGTTGGCGTATTTCGAGATTAGGATTTGTCACTCCGATTGTCAGAGAGGTATCTCTGGGCCCACTTGATAATGCACATCACTATAAGCCTTGCAAGCATTGTAACTAATGAGTTAGTTACGGGATGATGTATTACGGAACGAGTAAAGAGACTTGCCAGTAACGAGATTGAACTAGGTATTGAGATACCAACGATCGAATCTCAGGCAAGTAACATACCGATGACAAAGGGAACAACGTATGTTGTTATGCGGTTTGACCGATAAAGATCTTCATATAATATGTGGGAGCCAATATGAGCATCCAGGTTCCGCTATTGGTTATTGGCCGGAGACGTGTCTCGGTCATGTCTACATAGTTCTCGAACCCGTAGGGTCCGCACGCTTAAAGTTTTGGTGACGATTGTATTATGAGTTTATGAGATTTTATGTACCGAAGGTAGTTCGGAGTCCTGGATGAGATCGGGGACATGACGATGAGTCTCGAAATGGTCGAGACGTAAATATCTATACATTGGACGACTATATTCGGACATCGGAAAGGTTCCGAGTGATTCGGGTATTTTCGGAGTACCGGGAAGTTACGGGAATTCACCGGGAGAAGTATTGGGCCTTATTGGGCCATACGGGAATAGAGGAGAGAGGCCAAAAGGAAGGAGGCGCCCCCCCTCTGGTCCGAATTGGACAAGGGGTGCAGCCCCCTTTTCCTTCTCCCTCTCCCCCTCTTTCCTTCTCTCCTACTCTGGAAAGGAAAGGGGAATCCTACTAGGACTTGGGAGTCCTAGTAGGACTCCCCACACTTGGCGCCCCCCCTCTAGGGCCGGCCTCTCCCTCCCTCCTTTATATATGGGGGAAGGGGGGCACCTCTAGACACAACAATTGATCTGTTGATCTCTTAGCCGTGTGCGGTGCCCCCCTCCACCATATTCCACCTTGATCATATCGTAGCGATGCTTAGGCGAAGCCCTGCGTCGGTAGCAACATCATCATCGTCATCACACCTTCGTGCTAACGGAACTCTATCGTGAAGCTCTGCTGGATCGGAGTTCGCGGGACGTCATCGAGCTGAACGTGTGCTGAACTCGGAGGTGTCGTACGTTCGGTACTTGGATCGGTCGGATCGTGAAGACGTACGACTACATCAACCGCGTTGTGCCAACGCTTCCGCTTTCGGTCTACGAGGGTACGTGGACATACTCTCCCCTCTCGTTGCTATGCATCACCATGATCCTGTGTGTGCGTAGGAACTTTTTTGAAATTACTACGTTCCCCAACACTTATGCCATGCTTAATTAGCTAGGATTTTATAATTGTCTATCTTGCGTGCCAACATGCTATTAAAATGATTGTGATGTGGTATAGTAGGGTGGTATCCTCCTTTGAATGATTCGAGTGACTCGACTTGGCACATGTTCACACTTGTAGTTGAAACAAAATCAACATAGCCTTCACGATATTTATGTTCATGGTGGATTATATCCTACTCATGCTTGCACTCAATGTCTATTAATTTTAATGCATGTTCATGAATGTTGTCGCTCTCTAGTTGGTCGCTTCCCAGTCTTTTTCTAGCCTTCACTTGTACTAAGCGGGAATACTGCTTGTGCATCCAATCCCTTAAACCCAAAATTTATTCCATATGAGTCCACTATACTTTCCTATATGCGGTATCTACCTGTCGTTCCAAGTAAATTTTTATGTGCCAAACTCTAAACCTTCAAATGAAATTCTGTTTTGTATGCTCGAATAGCTCATGTATCAACTAGGGTTGTCTGTATCTTCCATGCTAGGCGGGTTATTCTCAACAGGGGTGGACTCCGCTCCTCACTCACGAGAAAATGGCCAGTCACCGGGATGCCCAGTCCCATGCTCTAAACAAATCAAATCAAAATAATTGCAAACAAAACTCCCCCAGGATTGTTGTTAGTTGGACGGTACCCGTTGTTTCGGACCAGCCGTGGAGTGTGCTTGTTGGTGGTGGGGGAGTATAAAATTTACCATTCTGTTTGGGAACCGCCTATAATGTGTGTAGCATGGAAGATATCGAGATCTCTCGGTTGTTATGTTGACAATGAAAGTATACCACTCAAAATATTATTTATCTCTATTTCAAAATCGAGCTTTGGCACATCTACAAATCCCTGCTTCCCTCTACGAAGGTCCTATCCATTTACTTTTATGTTGAGTCATCACCCTCTTATTAAAAAGCACCAGTTGGGAGCACTGCTATCATTCGCATCCATTACTATTAACTCAAATTGAGTATGACTATGATTGGATCTCTTTTACCATGAATTACAATGTTTAGTCAGTCCTTGATCTTTAAAGGTGCTCTGCATTTATGTTTTGCGGTCTCAGAAAGGGCTAGCGAGATACCATCTTGTTATATCATATCATGATTGTTTTGAGAAAGTGTTGTCATCCGAGATTTAATATTATTGCTCGCTAGTTGATTATGCCATTCGACATGAGTAAACATGAGACCTAAGTGTTATTGTGAATATGGTTAGTCATAATCTTTGCTGAAAACTTGAATGTTGGCTTTACATATTTACAACAACAAGAGCAAACAGAGTTTGTAAAAGTTTTTCTTTATCACTTTCAGTTTATCAACTGAATTACTTGAGGACAAGCAAATGTTTAAGCTTGGGGGAGTTGATACGTCTCCGTCGTATCTACTTTTCCAAACACTTTTGCCCTTTTTTTGGACTCTAACTTGCATGATTTGAATGGAACTAACCCGGACTGATGCTGTTTCCAGCAGAATTGCCATGGTGTTATTTTTGTGCAGAAACAAAAGTTCTCGGAATGACCTGAAACTTCACGGAGATTATTTTTGGAAATAATAAAAGATACTGGCAAAAGAATCAAGACCAGCGGGCCCACACCCTATCCACGAGGGTGGGGAGCCGCGCCTACCCCCCCCCCCCTCGGCGCGCCCCCTGCCTCGTGGGCCCCCTGGTGCTCCAACGACCTCAACTCCAACTCTATATATTCACGTTCGGGGAGAAAAAAATCAGAGAGAACGATTCATCGCGTTTTATGATACAGAGCTGCCGCCAAGCCCTAATCTCTCTCGGGAGGGCTGATCTGGAGTCCGTTCGGGGCTCCGGAGAGGGGAATCCGTCACCGTCGTCATCATCAACCATCCTCCATCACCAATTTCATGATGCTCACTGCCGTGCGTGAGTAATTCCATCGTAGGCTTGCTGGACGGTGATGGGTTGGATGAGATTTATCATGTAATCGAGTTAGTTTTGTTAGGGTTTGATCCCTAGTATCCACTATGTTCTGAGATTGATGTTGCTATGACTTTGCTATGCTTAATGCTTGTCACTAGGGCCCGAGTGCCATGATTTCATATCCGAACCTATTATGTTTTCATGAATATATGTGAGTTCTTGATCCTATCTTGCAAGTCTATAGTCACCTACTATGTGTTATGATCCGGCAACCCCGAAGTGACAATAATCGGGACCACTCCCGGTGATGACCATAGTTTGAGGAGTTCATGTATTCACTATGTGTTAATGCTCTGGTCCGGTACTCTATTAAAAGGAGGCCTTAATATCCCTTAGTTTCCAATAGGACCCCGCTGCCACGGAAGGGTAGGACAAAAGATGTCATGCAAGTTCTTTTCCATAAACACGTATGACTATATTCGGAATACATGCCTACATTACATTGATGAATTGGAGCTAGTTTTGTGTCACCCTATGTTATAACTGTTGCATTAATAATCGCATCCGGCATAATTATCCATCACCGATCCAATGCCTACGAGCTTTTCACATATTGTTCTTCGCTTATTTACTTTTCCATTTCCACTGTTACAATCACTACAAAACCATCACTGTTACTTTTATCACCGTTACCGTTACTTCCATACTACTTTGCTACTAAACACTTTGCTGCAGATATTAAGTTATCCAGGTGTGGTTGAATTGACAACTCAACTGCTAATACTTGAGAATATTCTTTGGCTCCCCTTGTGTCGAATCAATAAATTTGGGTTGAATACTCTACCCTCGAAAACTGTTGCGATCCCCTATATTTGTGGGTTATCAAGGAGTCGGTCTACTAATCTTGAACGTGATGCCTATATAATGATCATTGCAGGATATCATCATGATTATGAAGTTTTATCAATTGCCCAACAGTAATTTGTTTACCCACTGTTTGCTATTTTTCTCGAGAGAAGCCACTAGTGAAATCTACGACCCTCGGGTCTCTTCTTTATTATACTTGCCTTTGCGATCTATTTTTATTTGCTTTTATTTTCAGATCTATTAATCCAAAAATCCAAAAATACCTTGCTGCAATTTATTGTTATTTATTTTAGCTCGTGTTCCTGTGAGATCTATTTATCCAATCTACTACAATTTTATCTATCTTTTTACCCGTGAGGGATTGACAACCCCTCTCTGAAGTCGGGTTGCAAGTATTTGTTCTGTGTGCATGAGCTGTTTACGTGGTGTTGCGTGGTTCTCCTACTGGTTCGATAACCTTGGTCTCATCACTGAGGGAAATACCTACCGTTGTTGTGCTGCTGTGACGCCCGGATAATTAGGTTACAGTAATCCCTCGTTAATGATGACACGTCACCGTTGTCACTGTAGTTAATCTCGGGTTAGTTCAAAAACCGATTCAAAATTCAAATTCAAAATCAAGTTAAACAATTAAAGTTTTCAAATGTTAAAACTAAAATGTTCGGTTTGTGCCAAATAATGCATAGGTAATTATGGTGGAGAGACCACACTTTTATAAGTTGTTTAAATACTCTAAAATGAATAAAACATGGCGAGAACAATTATTTAAATACTTTTAAAAAAATAAACAAATACTAAACTAATTTTATTTGGGGGTTAAACCTTTTTGTGACCGTGGTCTAAGTTGAAATACTAATTTAGGTGCTAAGGGTATATTTTGCTATAACTAAAATAAATGTAACTAAAGTAAAACATGAAAGAATAAATATAAAAAAAAGGCAAAAAGCAGAAAAACTAACTGACAAAAATAAAACAAGGGCCACCCCCCTGGGCCACGACCCAGCTAACCGGCCGACCCACTAACCTAGCCGGCCCACCCCCACTCCCCATAATCCTCACTCCACCCCGAAACCCTAACCGAACCAACCCACTCCCCCATCAGTCCCTCGTCTCTCCCACTCCCCCGATCCAGACCGGATCGGGGCCGACCCCGCGGTCGTCGCCCGGTGCCGCCTCGCCGGCCCCGCCCCCTCGTCCTCGCGGCCCGTCACCTCTCCCTCGACGGCGACCACGCCCCCGCCCCCGGACCCCGTCGCGGATCCCCGCTACCGCGACGCCACCCGGCATCGCCCCGCCGTCGCCGGACCACCAAGAGCCTCACCGAGCCCGCTGCCCGTTCCCTACAGCTCCCTGTGAGCCCCTCCTCCATTTTTCCCCTTCTTCTCCGCTCTCGTCGCCGTAGGACGCCGCTGCTGCCGCACCCGAGCCTCCGGTGCTCCGCGCCCCTGACGCGCTCACCACCACGCCCTCCCCATGCGCGCCGCTAGCCCTCTGCTCGCTGCAACCGCGCCCGAGCGCACCCTCGCCACGGCTGGGCGCGCTGGCCGCGCCCCATACCTGCCCGCGTCCTCCACCCGAAGCGCCGCCGCTCGCCCCGCACTGCGCACGCGCGCACTCGTGCGTCGCCCGCACCCCGGATCTCCCTCATTGCGCGCCAGTCCCGCTTCTCTGACTACGCTCGCCCGCATCACCCCGTGCTGGTCGCTCCCAGCCCTGCGACCACCCGCGCCTGCGTCGCTCGTCGGCGGCAGCTCCTCGGCTCCCTCCGCTACTACTGCCGCAGACCACCCCGCTCGCCTCCCCTGTTGCGCCCGCTTTTGCTCGAGCGCCGCGCACCACAGCCGTCCCTCGCTTTCGCCCGCACACGCCATTGTCTGCCGGCACGGCCACCGCGCGCCGTGGCCGCCGTTCACACCCGGGGCCGCGCCCTCCCTCCTGGCATAGTTCACTCCCCTGATGGCCATGGGCGCACGTCCCGCCAGCGCCCAAACGGGCTGGCGCCCGTGGCCCCGCTAACGCCCAATCCGCTAAACCCCTGGCCCTATGACAGTGGGCCCCTGCATAGAACGGTTTATATAAAAAACAGAATTAAAAATATATATATATAATAAATAAATAATTAACAATAAAATTAGTTAATTAATTAAATAATTAACTTAATTAATCATGTTTAGTTAAACTAATTAAATTTGATTAACCTAAACATCTAATTAACCTAACTAATCTGTTAGTTAGGGTGATGAGTCAATGACAGGCGGGACCCACTGGTCAGGTTGACCGGTCAACCCCCGTTGACTGCTGACGTCAGCATAACATCATGCTGATGTCATAAATCCAATTTCGAATTAAATTAAATAATTAATTAAATTCCAGAAATTATTAAAATCTTTAGAAAATCATATCTTTTAATCCGTAACTCGGATTAAATTATTTTCAACATGAAAGTTGCTCAGAACGACGAGACGAACCCGGATACGCAGCCCGTTCGTCCGCCACGCATCTCTAACCTATCGAACTCGCAACTTTCCCCCTCCGGCTCCTTTGCCCGAAAACGTGAAACACCGGGGATACTTTCCTGGATGTTTCCCCCCTTCGCCGGTATCACCTATCCATACGTTAGGTCACCTCTAGCACAACATATTACCGCTTCTTACTTTTTGTTACATTTGATTGCTCTGTTATTTATTGTGTTCCCCCTCCGTTACTTCTTTCCGGTAGACCCTGAGACCGATGTCGGTACCCCTGTGATCGGCTACATCGACGACCCCTCCTTCTTGTCTAAGCAACCAGGCAAGCCCCCCCCCCTTGATCACCAGATATCGCCTATTCTTCTCTACTGCTTGCATTAGAGTAGTGTAGCATGTTACTGCTTTCAGTTAATCCTATACTGTTGCATAGCCTGTCCTTGCTACTACTGTTGTTACCTTTACCTGCTATCCTACTGCTTAGTATAGGATGCTAGTGTTCCATCAGTGGCCCTACACACTTGTCCGTCTGCCATGCTATGCTACTGGGCCGTGATCACTTCGGGAGGTGATCACGGGCATATGCTATATACTTTACACTGTTACATTATCTGTGATACTGTTCGGAGATGGGGGCTGAAGGGACAGGTGGCTCCATCCCGGTAGAGGTGGGCCTGGGTTCCCGACGGCCCCGACTGTTACTTTGTGGCGGAGCGACAGGGCAGGTTCAGACCACCTAGGAGAGAGGTGGGCCTGGCCCTAGTCGGCGTTCCGGATACTTAACACGCTTAACGAGATCTGGGTATTTGATCTGAGTCTGGCCATTTGGTCTATATGCACTAACCATCTACGCGGGAGTAGTTATGGGTATCCTGGCGTCGTGGTATCAGCCGAAGCACTTCGTGACGTCAGCGACTAAGCGGCGCGCGCCAAATTGGACCACGTAACGTGACTTCCGTTGTACTGGAGGTTGCTAGGTCTGCTTCCGGCCGCCCTCGCAACATGCAGGTGTGCAATGGGCGATGGGCCCAGACCCCTGCGCCATAGGATTTAGACCGGCGTGCTGACCTCTCTGTTGTGCCTAGGTGGGGCTGCGACGTGTTGATCTTCCGCGGCCGGGCATGACCCAGAAAAGTGTGTCCGGCCAAATGGGATCAAGCGTGTTGGGGAATGTGGTGCACCCCTGCAGGGAAGTTAATCTATTCGAATAGCCGTGTCCCTCGGTAAAAGGACGACCCGGAGTTGTACCTTGACCTTATGACAACTAGAACCGGATACTTAATAAAACACACCCTTCCAAGTGCCAGATACAACCCGGTGATCGCTCTCTAACAGGGCAACGAGGAGGGGATTGTCGGGTAGGATTATGCTATGCGATGCTACTTGGAGGACTTCAGTCTACTCTCTACTACATGCTGCAAGATGGAGGCTGCCAGAAGCGTAGTCTTCGACAGGATTAGCTATCCCCCTCTTTTTCTGGCATTCTGCAGTTCAGTCCACTGATGTGGCCCTTTACACATATATCCATGCATATGTAGTGTAGCTCCTTGCTTGCGAGTACTTTGGATGAGTACTCACGGTTGCCTTGTCCCCCTTTTCCCCTTTCTCTACCCGTTTGCTGCGACCAGACGATGGAGCCCAGGATCCAGACGCCACCTTCGACGACGACTCCTACTACACTGGAGGGGCCTACTTCTAGGTGCAGCCCGCTGACGACGACCAGGAGTAGTTAAGAGGATCCCAGGCAGGAGGCCTGCGCCTTGTTCGATCTGTATCCCCGTTTGTGCTCGCCATCTTATGGCAACTTGTTTAACTTATGTCTGTACTCAGATATTGTTGCTTCCGCTGACTCGTCTATGATCGAGCACTTGTATTCGAGCCCTCGAGGCCCCTGGCTTGTATTATGATGCTTGTATGACTTATTTATGTTTTAGAGTTGTGTTGTGATATCTTCCCGTGAGTCCCTGATCTTGATCGTACACGTTTGCGTGTATGATTAGTGTACGATTAAATCAGGGGCGTCACAAGTTGGTATCAGAGCCGACTGCCTGTAGGAATCCCCCTTCCACACTCCTTGGCCGAAGTCGAGTCTAGACATTGCAAAAACCTTACTAACATGGCTGTGTGTCTTACGGGCCCACTTCTCCATTGGGTGGTATTAGGATCTTTTACTCCTTGATCTTTACTCCGGGATTCTGAACTCTCTTCTATTCAGGTTAAACGATTTTACTAAAATCTAACTTTAGGTTCTCGAAAATACTTTCTCCCAGAGAGCCCCTTCAGTCCAGATGATCGCCGACTACACCAGAAGATTTCGAAGATACTCTCTGATATTCTCTTGAGACCTTGTGCCTGTTGCTTTTGCAATTCCCTTCCACCGAAATATCCCTATGGATAAATACTTACACCTGTCGTGCTTACTTTTATTCCCACTCGATCTTGTTATTACAAGATACCCCGAGAATATTTTGTGCCTACTGCCTTGCAGTTCTTTGCCACCTGAATACCCCTAAGAATAATTTCTCGCACTTTCCGAGTATCCGCTCATCCCCAGTTGTTCAGGTGTTTCACAAAAGTCTTTGAAATACTATTCAATCCCCCGAAAATCCTTAGCAGCTTTATTGCTTTGCAAATACTTGTCTACTTGCATTATGGATGCTTCCCATATATCTGGCAATATTCACTAGTATCTTTTGACACCATCATTTTGATCCTATTGATTACATGTGTGCGAAAGCACACAATCATCTATCAACCCTTCTAAATTATCTTTCCGGCTCAGACATCATTTTTGAACATGAGCTGGTTCTCGACCAAACTATTTGTCGTCAATTGTGCCTCTGGTCTATCCAACTTATCCATCCTTGATCAGAGCGTCTGCTTCTGATCCTTTGTTTTGGAAATCATAATTAGTTTGTTATCTAATCATCGAATTATTCAGATGTTCTATAATATGATGCCCGTGCATTCTTCTTCCTCTGGTTGAGTACCGATGCTCACATCAGATCCCTTCCTTTGTTGGATATTATTCGACAGTGTCCTTCATATTGAATAACCTTGAGAGCCTTTCCATGGGTATATAATGCCTTTGGCAATTTGTATCCTCTACTTTGATAACCATACTCTAGTTTCGAGCTTGTATTATTTACTCTGAAGCTTGTGGTATATGTTTCTAAGATGCCCCGATGGGTTGAACCTATGCCTTCCTTTATATGTGTGAACTCGGAAGTTTTCACGAGTCATACTCATCTGGTATTTCACCAGGTAAAACTTTCAACACTAATGCCTTTATCAAAGCGAGAAGTGAATGGAAGGTTATACATTGAAGAAGTGGGAGTCGACCTTGAACTTTGTGTTCATGCCCATGGACACGATGTAGATCTTATCATGGAAGCTTCTCTTAAATTAATTCCCCCCTTGGTATAAGTTCATCTTATATATGGGATTTAATCTTTTGCAATCGTGGTTCCGACCATATTGTTCTTCTTTGATCCCGTTTCTCGGACAAGTTAAAATACTTGTCTTCTGCACCTCATTTCACCTATCAAGCATCTATTCTACTCTACCTTCGAGTATTACCCCCTGGTATCTCAAGGATATCAACCCATTGCACTTCCTCTTATGAATTTCTGATGAAGTAATACCTTTCCCCGCCATAGTCACTCCACGGGTTCTGGGTTGTCGTCAACCGAGAACACCGAATTGTGAATCAAATCAACACTGTGATTCAATACTCCCAGTACTTTGTTGTTGAAAATTTTAATACTCCATCAAGTTATTCCTAGCCTGATCGGCTATATTGTTATCGTGCTAAATTTTAACCGTGCTACCTGGTCCTTATTCCTGGAGCACAACTTTCGACGATGAGCTAAGCTTACGGCAATCATCCTCGGCATATATCATTTCGCCTTGAACAACAATCTTTAATTCCAAGTTTGTATTGTATAGTGGTTTCAATAACCTTTCGCTCCATCATTCCCTTGACTTGATGTCATCGCTGATCGATTACATCTTAATGAAATCTCTCGACAAAAGTGTCGTTATCATCATCAGCAATGGTATGCCTTCTTCCAAGTGTAAATCGAATTCATGATGGGAAGTACCATCCCTTCCTCTCGATGATTGGTATTAACATCGAAAACATTCTTGCGTTCCCTCCAACACAAAACTTGTTCTTGTTTTGTGTTATACCTTGAGTTCCTGGCGATCCAACTTGTCTTATGTCCTACTTTGGAGTATTACCATCTTATATATCAAGAAGGTTGTGAGAATTTCACCACCTCTTGAGAATTCTTGATATAGGTGATACTTCACCATCACCATTCTTTTCTTGGTCCCCCTGTTGAGTGAACTCTGTTGTGCAAATTTAATATCTCTAGCAGCCCTATTGCTTCAGAGTTATTGGACAATAATTCCCATTTAGTGTGTTGGTTGCTCAATCGCCATTCTGACGTTGGGCGTGCAACCCAACCCATATTTCGAGTGCACCCTTCTATCATTGTTCAGTTGAGTATGTTTCCCTCGAGCATACATCATTATATCATTTGATCCGACTAATGATATTTACTTGTTCACATAATTGTGGAATCCATCTTTTGGAAATCTCGTTGAGTTCTCGTTGAGTTCATCAGCCACCTCCTCATCCTCTCCTTGGTTTACTGATGAACTTTGGTTTCGGAACTTGCTTCCGTAGTTCAATTCCCGAGAAATCTTACAATGTGATCTCGACAATGTGTGTTACACCTTTTCTTCTCAGGCATCCTGAGCCTGAGGTATCCTCACACCAATCAGATCTGAATCTCGGTCAGATATGATGGTTGGAACATATTTTCAAGAGTTATGGCATTGGTCCTCTTATGACTCGGTAAGGTGATGTCATGCCTAGCACACCTGGCCAGAGGACTTAGTGTTATTGTTTCCTTTTTAACAAGGTTAACCATTCTTCCATGAGGAAATTGAATGACTTGTTTAATAAGTTTTTCCTGATGGATCATTTGTGTATCCTAGTCTGACCTTTGCTTGAATACCATGTCAATGCTATCTCGAAGCATGTCTATGGTACTCTGATTTTCAGCAAGAACATTTTTAGCCCAATGCTGAATGCTTCTTGCTCAATTATCCAAACACCATTGTTTGGGTAATGTCATGAAATTGCTCTCCCTTTACCTAAATGATTTTCTACATTATATCCTGTCATGGATATCATGCTCTGCTTATCATTGGGAGGATATACCCCTGAAATATCTGATGATCACATTTTCCTTTCCATTGATTTGTTTAACCTTCCTTGTGATCCATAGGATCTAAGCAGTAATATCCTTCTGCTTATGTAAACACCTTGGTGTACAACCGTGTCAGTAAGACCCTGTTGAAATTGTCGATAGCATTCCGGTCACCACCGATGCACGAGAACTTTGCCTATTGGCCCGCCTCGTTCAACAAGCAGGAAAATGGTTCTCTTTGTCCCTCGCCCTTGGTACCGACATTGTTGCCGACAAAACTGGTAGGCTACCCTCTGACATGCCTTGCTATTGTGACCGTGCGAGATGTCACCGCTCCTATTTTTAACCCACATGGTGGGCCCATAACCCACAGTTCCACGGGATCGAAACCTGACTCTCCTGTACACCCTGTTGTCAAAGTTATTCCTCGCGCTTGACTTTGTAGGTAATTCACGGACCACCTACCTGTTGATCTATTCAGGTATCAGATGCAATGCTTATTCACATTGCTCTAAACCCCTTCAACACTTTGTTTCAGGCATCGAACGATTGCCTGCCCGCTCGAAACTTCCAATGATACCTCCTTACTTTGCTCTCGGTATTTTCTTAAGTTTTATTTCGAGAGTTACTTTCCGCCACCTTCCCCGATGTTAACTACCGGGTAGTCAACCTTGCAGAGGTCCGTTCTTACAGAATAACCACCCCTTGTCCTTTCGTAAGTACGATGAAATTCCCGAAGAAAAGATGATGACTTCATCATGATGACCTGAAGCAGAGAAAGGAAGACATCAATATAATGGATCGACCTCTTCGAGAAGAGCAGCCAAGAACGAGAAGATCCGTTAGAATTTCGTAACCAAAACTTTCCCCCTTACTCCACCCCTCAAATCTCGGGACGAGATTTCTTGTAGTGGAGGAGAATTGTGACGCCCGGATAATTAGGTTACAGTAATCCCTCGTTAATGATGACACGTCACCGCTGTCACTATAGTTAATCTCGGGTTAGTTCAAAAACCGATTCCAAATTCAAATTCAAAATCAAGTTAAACAATTAAAGTTTTCAAATGTTCAAACTAAAATGTTCGGTTTGTGCCAAATAATGCATAGGTAATTATGGTGGAGAGACCACACTTTTATAAGTTGTTTAAATACTCTAAAATGAATAAAACATGGCGAGAACAATTATTTAAATACTTTTAAAAAATAAACAAATACTAAACTAATTTTATTTGGGGGTTAAACCTTTGTGTGACCGTGGTCTAAGTTGAAATACTAATTTAGGTGCTAAGGGTATATTTTGCTATAACTAAAATAAATGTAACTAAAGTAAAACATGAAAGAATAAATATAAAAAAGGCAAAAAGTAGAAAAACTAACTGACAAAAATAAAACAAGGGCCACCCCCCTGGGCCACGACCCAGCTAACCGGCCGGCCCACTAACCTAGCCGGCCCACCCCCACTCCCCATAACCCTCACTCCACCCCAAAACCCTAACCGAACCAACCCACTCCCCCCTCAGTCCCTCGTCTCTCCCACTCCCCCGATCCAGATCGGATCGGGGCCGACCCCACGGTCATCGCCCGGTGCCGCCTCGCCGGCCCCGCCCCCTCGTCCTCGCGGCCCGTCACCTCTCCCTCGACGGCGACCACGCCCCCGCCCCTGGACCCCGTCGTGGATCCCCGCTGCCTCGACGCCACCCGGCATCGCCCCGCCGTCGCCGGACCACCAAGAGCCTCACCGAGCCCGCTGCCCGTTCCCTACAGCTCCCTGTGAGCCCCTTCTTCTCCGCTCTCGTCACCGTAGGACGCCGCTGCTGTCGCACCCGAGCCTCCGGTGCTCCGCGCCCCTGACGCGCTCACCACCACGCCCTCCCCCTGCGCGCTGCTAGCCCTCTGCTCGCTGCTGCCGCGCCCGAGCGCACCCTCGCCACGGCTGCGCGCGCTGGCCGCGCCCCATACCTGCCCGCGTCCTCCACCCAAAGCGCCGCCGCTCGCCCCGCACTACGCACCCGCGCACTCGTGCGTCGCCCGCACCCCGGATCTCCCTCGTTGCGCGCCAGTCCCGCTTCTCTGACTACGCTTGCACGCATCACCCCATGCTGGTCGCTCCCAGCCCTGCGACCACCCGCGCCTGCGTCACTCGTCGGCGGCGGCCCCTCGATTCCCTCCGCTGCTACTGCCGCAGACCACCCCGCTCGCCTCCCCTGTTGCGCCCGCTTCTGCTCGAGCGCCGGTCGCCGCTCCGCGCCGCGCACCACAGTCGTCCCTCGCTTTCGCCCGCACGCGCCACTGTCTGCCGGCACGGCCACCGCGCGCCGTGGCCGCCGTTCCCACCCGGGGCCGCGCCCTCCCTCCTGGCGTAGTTCACTCCCCTGATGGCCATGGGCGCATGTCCCCGCCAGCGCCCAAACGGGCTGGTGCCCGTGGCCCCGCTAACGCCCAATCCGCTAAACCCCCTGGCCCTATAACAGTGGGCCCCTCCATAGAACGGTTTATATAAAAAAACAGAATTAAAAAATATATATAATAAATAAATAAATAATAATAAAATTAGTTAATTAATTAAATAATTAACTTAATTAATCATGTTTAGTTAAACTAATTAAATTTGATTAACCTAAACATCTAATTAACCTAACTAATCTGTTAGTTAGGGTGATGAGTCAATGACAGGCGGGACCCACTGGTCAGGTTGACCGGTCAACCCCCGTTGACTGCTGACGTCAGCATGACATCATGCTGATGTCATAAATCCAATTTCGAATTAAATTAAATAATTAATTAAATTCCAGAAATTATTAAAATCTTTAGAAAATCATATCTTTTAATCCGTAACTCGGATTAAATTATTTTCAACATGAAAGTTGCTCAGAACGACGAGACGAACCCGGATACGCAGCCCGTTCGTCCGCCACGCATCTCTAACCTATCAAACTCGCAACTTTCCCCCTCCGGCTCCTTTGCCCAAAAACGCGAAACACCGGGGATACTTTCCTGGATGTTTCCCCCCTTCGCCGGTATCACCTATCCCTACGTTAGGTCACCTCTAGCACAACGTATTACCGCTTCTTAGTTTTTGTTACACTTGATTGCTCTGTTATTTATTGTGTTCCCCCTCCGTTACTTCTTTCCGGTAGACCCTGAGACCGATGTCGGTACCCCTGTGATCGGCTACATCGACGACCCCTACTTCTTGTTTGAGCAACGAGGCAAGCCCCCCCCCCTTGATCACCAGATATCGCCTATTCTTCTCTACTGCTTGCATTAGAGTACTGTAGCATGTTACTGCTTTCAGTTAATCCTATACTGCTGCATAGCCTGTCCTTGCTACTACTGTTGTTACCTTTACCTGCTATCCTACTGCTTAGTATAGGATGCTAGTGTTCCATCAGTGGCCCTACACTCTTGTCCGTCTGCCATGCTATACTACTGGGTCGTGATCACTTCGGGAGGTGATCACGGGCATATGCTATATACTTTACACTGTTACATTACTTGTGATACTGTTCGGAGATGGGGGCTGAAGGGGCAGGTGGCTCCATCCCGGTAGAGGTGGGCCTGGGTTCCCGATGGCCCCCGGCTGTTACTTTGTGGCGGAGCGACAGGACAGGTTCAGACCACCTAGGAGAGAGGTGGGCCTGGCCCTGGTCGGCGTTCGCGGATACTTAACACGCTTAACGAGATCTGGGTATTTGATCTGAGTCTGGCCATTTGGTCTATACGCACTAACCATCTATGCGGGAGTAGTTATGGGTATCCCGGCGTCGTGGTATCAGCCGAAGCACTTCGTGACGTCAGCGACTGAGCGGCGCGCGCCAGATTGGACCACGTAACGTGACTTCCGTTGTACTGGAGGTTGCTAGGCCTGCTTCCGACCGCCCTCGCAACGTGCAGGTGTGCAATGGGCGATGGGCCCAAACCCCTGTGCCATAGGATTTAGACCGGCGTGCTGACCTCTCTGTTGTGCCTAGGTGGGGCTGCGACATGTTGATCTTCCGCGGCCGGGCAGACCCAGAAAAGTGTGTCCGGCCAAATGGGATCAAGCGTGTTGGGGAATGTGGTGCACCCCTGTAGGGAAGTTAATCTATTCGAATAGCCGTGTCCCTCGGTAAAAGGACGACCCGGAGTTGTACCTTGACCTTATGACAACTAGAACCGGATACTTAATAAAACACACCCTTCCAAGTGCCAGATACAACCCGGTGATCGCTCTCTAACAGGGCAACGAGGAGGGGATTGTCGGGTAGGATTATGCTATGCGATGCTACTTGGAGGACTTCAGTCTACTCTCTACTACATGTGGCAAGATGGAGGCTACCAGAAGCGTAGTCTTCGACAGGATTAGCTATCCCCCTCTTTTTCTGGCATTCTGCAGTTCAGTCCACTGATATGGCCCTTTACACATATATCCATGCATATGTAGTGTAGCTCCTTGCTTGCGAGTACTTTGGATGAGTACTCACGATTGCCTTGTCCCCCTTTTCCCCTTTCTCTACCCGTTTGCTACGACCAAACGATGGAGCCCAAGATCCAGACGCCACCTTCGACGACGACTCCTACTACACTGGAGGGGCCTACTACTAGGTGCAGCCCGCTGACGATGACCAGGAGTAGTTAGGAGGATCCTAGGCAGGAGGCCTGCGCCTCGTTCGATCTGTATCCCCGTTTGTTCTAGCCATCTTATGGCAACTTGTTTAACTTATGTCTGTACTCAGATATTGTTGCTTCCGCTGACTCGTCTATATCGAGCACTTGTATTCGAGCCCTCGAGGCCCCTGGCTTGTATTATGATGCTTGTATGACTTATTTATGTTTTAGAGTTGTGTTGTGATATCTTCCCGTGAGTCCCTGATCTTGATCGTACACGTTTGCGTGTATGATTAGTGTATGATTAAATCGGGGGCGTCACAGCTGCGTCATCCCTTCCTCTTTGGGGAAATACTGACATAGTTCTAGCAGACATCAATGCTCGATATTTCTTGTACTGGTTCTTTTATGAAGAAGACTATTGAATTCAGGTGGGATCTTTTAGAAAGAATTAAACGCAACTCTGAAGATTGGGAACTCGATGAAGGTAAAGAGTCAGGTATTAAGCTACAGTTTGATTGTGTTAAATCTTTTATGAATAATGATGCTTTTCAAAAGTTTAGCACTAAATATGGACTCGACTCTGAGATAGTAGCCTCTTTTTGTGAATCATTTGCTACTCATGTTGATCTCCCTATGGAGAAGTGGCTTAAATATCACCCACCTATTAAAGATGAAATTAAAGAACCGGTAGACAAGAATTTTGGGACGGAGGGAGTATTATTTATCATGTTGATCCCGTTATACCTACTGCTTATATGGAAAACCCACCTTTTCCTGTTAGGATAAAGAAACATGCTAAGGTTTCAACCGTGGTCAATAAAAGCAATATTAGAACACCTAAATTAAACCATCAGAAAAAATCAAAGTAGAACCTACTGTTGCTATGGTTAAAGATCTCTTGGTAGAAAATATAGATGGGCATGCTATTTACTTCTATGATGAAGCTGCTAGAATTGCCAAACCTGATGAGAAAGATAAATATAGACCTGTTGTTGGCATGCCTGTGGTCTAAGTTAAAATAGGGGATAATTGTTATCATGGTTTATGTGACTTAGGTGCTAGCGTGAGTGCTATCCCTTTTACCTTATATCAAGAAATTATGAATGACATAACACCCGCTAAAATAGAAGACATAGATATTACTATTAAACTTGCTAATAGAGACACCATCACACCACTTGGGATCGTTAGAGATGTTGAAGTCTTGTGTGGGAAAATAAAATATCATGCTGATTTTCTAGTCCTTAGTTCCCCACAAGATAACTTATGTCCCATTATCTTTGGTAGACCTTTCTTGAACACCGTTAATGCTAAAATAGATTGTGATAAACAAACCGTCGGTGTTAGTTTTTGTAATGAATATCATGAGTTTAATTTTTTCTAAGTTCAGTAGAAAACATCATAAGAAAGAATTGTCTAGTAAGGATGAAATAATTGGTCTTGCTTCTATTGTCGTGCCTCCTACTGATCCTTTAGAACAATATCTGCTAGACCATGAAAATGATATGCATATGCATGAAAGAAATGAGATAGATAAGATTTTCTTTGAACAATGACCTATGCTTAAAAACAATTTGCCTATTGAAATCTAGGAGGTCCATCTCTACCTAAAGGTGATCCTGTGTTCAAATTACAATTGCCTGACACTTTGAAATATGCTTATCTTGATGAAAATAAAGATATATCCTGTTATTATTAGTGCTAACCTTTCAGAACATGAAGAAGAGAGATTATTGAAAATTCTAAAGAAACACAGAGCTGCTATTGGATATACTCTTGATGATCTCAAGGGCATTAGTCCCACTCTCTGTCAGCATGAGATTAATATGGAACTTGATGCTAAACCCGTTATTGATCATCAATGACGTTTAAATCCTAAGATGAAAGAAGTGGTGAGAACTGAAATACTAAAGCTTCTGGAAGCAGGTATAATCTATCCCATAGCTGATAGTAGATGGGTAAGTCACGTTCATTGTGTCCCTAAGAAGGGAGGCACTACTGTTGTTCCTAATGATAAGAATGAACTCATTCCACAAAGAATTGTTACTAGCTATAGAATGACAATTGATTTAAAAAAATTAAATAAAGCAACTAGAAAAGATCATTACCCCTTGCCTTTTATTGATCAAATGTTAGAAAGACTATCTAAGCACACACACTTTTGTTTCCTTGTTGGATATTCTGGTTTTTCTCAAATACCTTTTTCACAACCCGATCAAGAAAAAACCACCTTTACTTGCCCTTTTGGAACTTATGCTTATAGACGTATGCCTTTTGGTTTATGCAATGCACCTGCTACCTTTCATAGATGCATGACTGCTATATTCTCTGATTTTTGTGAAAAGATTGTTGAGGTTTTCATGGATGATTTTTGTGTGTATGGAACTTCTTTTGATGACTACTTAAGCAACCTTGATCGAGTTTTGTAGAGATGTGAGCAAAACTCGTAGCAATAGTAACTTAGCAAGAACAATATGTGGAAAACTCGTAGGCATTGGATCGGTGAATCCGTTGGATGATATTCATCACATAACAGTCATGACCTAGGGCGATACAAAACTAGCTCCAGTTCATAAATATAATGTACGCACGTATTTCGTAAATAGTCATACGTGCTTATGGAAAAGAACTTGCATGACATCTTTTGTCCTACCCTCCCGTGGCAGCGGGGTCCATACGGAAACTAAGGGATATTAAGGCCTCCCTTTAATAGAGAAATGGAACAAAGCATTAACACATAGTGAATACATGAACTCAAACTACGGCCATCACCAAAAAGTATCCCAAGTACTGTCACACCGGGGTTTATGGATAATAACACGTAATAGGTGAATATGACTTGCAAGATCGGATCTAGAACATAGATATAATAGTGAAAAAATAAACGTTTCAGATCTGAAATCATGGCACTCGGGCCCTAGTGACAAGCATTAAGCATGGCAAAGTAATTGTAACGCCCCAGATGTAACTTGGCATATTTGTAATCTAACTCTTGCCATTTCCGGCTATGTGTTATGATATTTCCTCCGTGGTTGGGTTCTCTTCGTTTTGCATTTTGGTCATGTCATGCATTTCATATCATGTCATCATGTGCATCGCATTCGCATACGTGTTCGTCTCATAAATCCAAGCATCTTTCCCGTTGTCCGTTTTGCAATCCGGCGCTCCTATGTCTCCCGGCGTCCCCTTTTACATTTCTTCGTGAGCGGGTATTAAACATTCTCGGAATGGACCGAGGTTTGACATGTGGCCTTGGTATAGCAACGGTAGACCGCCTGTCAACTTTCGGGTCAATCGGAGTTCGTTTGGTACTCCAACGGTTAACCGGGTAACCGTCAAGGCCTCATGTGTGTTGCAGCCCAACACCCCTTCAAAAGAGCCCAATAACCCATCTAAGGCACTCCCATGTCCTCCGCCATTCGATCACGATCGCGTGGCCGAAAACCGCTCTCCATTTGGAGCCTCCTAGCTCCTTCTAGCTATAAAAAGGCCTTCCCCTCCTCAAATCCGGGTCAAACACCCCCAAACCCTAAAAATTCCGCCCCGCGCGCCGCCGGACTTGTCCGGGCATGCCGGACGCCGTCCGCCGCCGCGCCCGCCCTGTCCCGCGCCACCACGTGGCAACCGCCGCTCCTCCGCGCCGCCGGGCCCGCCGGGCCCATCGCCGGCCCGCTCCCGGGCGACCCGGGCCGCGCCCCGCGCCGCCGCCTGGCTCCCGCCCCGCTCCGCCCGCGCCGGCCTCGACCCGCCGCCGACTGCCGCCGCCGTCCGCGCCCGGTCGCCGCCCACGCCGGCGCCCGTCGCCGCCGTCCGCGCCGGCGCCGCCCTCCTCCGTCGTCGCCGCCACCGCCTCGCTCCGGGCCGGATCCGGTGAGATCTGGCCGGAGGAGCCTCAGATCCGGCCGCCTCTCTCCTTCCCGGCGCCAACTCCGGCGAGCCTCGGGCTGCGCGTGCCCATCGGTTGACTTTCCTTTCCCCCTCGAAATTACTAAGTCCCGTGCGTTTTTACTTCATCATGCCATGTTCCCAGTGCCGTAACTTTGCATCCGTAGCTCCGATTCACACGTATAATATGTCAAATTGTTCTACTCGAAGAGTACATCATTTTGTTCCATTGCATCATTTTCATTTGAGGTCATCTTGATGCCCGAAATGCTGTTAGAAGAGGGCTAGTTGATGTTAGTTGCTGGATCTTATCTGAACATGCACTTTTGTCATTTTTGCCATGATTGATGTGTATCGCCTATGAAGTTGAGTCCTACATGAGTTTTGTAATATGCCATGTTACCTTTCCAGAGAATTTCGCCATGTATTTTTATGATCTATGTGGTGACTAGCACAAGCATGCAAACTAGGTCACTTGATGTTGCTGATTTCAGAGACGGTGAAATAGTCCCTGACTGCTGTTATTTTTATGCCATGTGTTCATGTTATTTCCGAGAGATCCGTGCATAATTTGAGCATGATCAGTAAGGGAGTTCTGAACTTGAGTATTTGCTATATCCATCCATGCCTTTGTTTGCAATTATGGAGTGCCATAGCTTGAGTCAATCGAGCTCTACTTTTGCTTCAAAATGTTGCTGGCAGATTGTGTACATGTTATTCGATTTTGCCAAGCTTGTTGTAGTTGATCCTTGCATGCTACGATGTTATTCTTACCATGTATTATTACTATGCCATGTCTTCTTGATGTATGTATGCTTAGTTTATCATGGAATGCTCTGTAGTGAGTGCATCGAGCTCACGAACATGCCTAGTCGTTATCTGTTTTTGTCATGTCCAGTTTTTTCTGCCAAGTCTGAAACCTGTAACGAAACTTGCTTATTTGACATGGGTGTAATCATATTTTATGATCCTTTTTGGCTTATGGTCAGTTAGAGACTTTTGTCAAGTGCTATGTGTAGATTCATTCCGTTCCTTACTTTGCTATATTCTGAAAGTGTAGCATGTTGTTTCATTGCTCTGAACATGTCATCCTGATGTTAGTTTCTGCTACATTGATAATTTCACTAAGTCTGAGAACTTGTTTTCGTGTCGCTCTTTTGCCATGCTTGTTTGGACCTGTTATGATGTGATTTAGCCGTAGCTCAGTGTTCATCTTTTATCGTGCATCTTGTGTAGATTACTGTCATATGCTTTGTTGCCATGTTTGGGTGCATTAGCTTAATTATTTGTTGCTTGCTAAGTAGCATCATGCTGTTAATGGCAGATTCGTGTCATTCTTGTATTGCTTGCCATTTGCAAACCGTGCGTCCGATTCCGGTGAACTTTATATCGATTTCAACCGAAATCACCTCACCTATCCAGTGGCATGCTTGGTTTGCCAAGATTATGCCCTGTTCATCCTTGTCCTTTCGGAGCATGCATACGCATTGCATATCACCTCTCGCATATCATGCCATGTTTTGCATCATGTTGCTTGCGCATTGCATCGTGGTTGATATTGGTTCCTTTGCTTGTTCTCTTGTCTTGGGTAGAGTCGGGAGACGAGTACGTGACCGAGGATTCCGTTGAGAACGCTTACGAGGACCAAGCTTTCGACAACTCTGAGACTCTTGCAGGCAAGATGACCATACCCTCGAAATCACTTCTATCTTTGCTTGCTAGATTGCTCGCTCTTTTGCTATGCCCATGCTGCGATACCTACCACTTGCTATATCATGCCTCCTATATTGCCTTGCCAGCCCCTAACCATCCATGTCCTAGCAAACCGTTGTTTGGCTATGTTACTGCTTTGCTCAGCCCCTCTTATAGCGTTGCTAGTTGCAGGTGAAGATGAAGTTTGTTCCTTGTTGGAACATGATCTTGTTGTTCCTTGTTGGAACATGTTTACTTGTTGGGAAATCACAATACCGCTTATTTAATTAATGCATCTATATACTTGGTGAAGGGTGGAAGGCTCGGCCTTATGCCTGGTGTTTTGTTCCACTCTTGCCACCCTAGTTTCCGTCATACCGGTGTTATGTTCCCGGAGTTTGCGTTCCTTACACGGTTGGGTGATTTATGGGACCTCCTTGACAGTTCGCTTTGAAAAAGACTTTTCCGGCAAGGCCCAACATTGGTTTTACCATTTGCCACCTAAGCCTTTTTCCCTTGGGTTCTGCAGACTCAAGGGTCATCTTTATTTTAAACCCCCGGGCCAGTTCTCCTTCGATTGCTGGTCCAAACCGAGCGATGTCCGGCGCCCCTTGGGCAACCAGGGTCTATGCCAACCCGACGTCTGGCTCATCCGGTGTGCCCTGAGAACGAGATATGTGCAGCTCCTATCGGGATTTGTCGGCACATCTGGGAGGCTTTGCTGGACTTGTTTTGTTGCTGTCGAAATGTCTTGTAGTCCGGCATTCCGAGATTGATCGGGTCTTCCCGGTAGAAGGAATATCCTTCGTTGACCATGAGAGCTTATCATGGGCTAAGTTGGGACACCCCTGCAGGGTATTATATTTCGAAAGCCGTGCCCGCGGTTATGAGGCAGATGGGAATTTGTTGATGTCCGGTTGTAGAAAACCCGAAGTTGACCTTAACTAAAACACATCAACCGCGTGTGTAACCGTGATGGTCTCTTCTCGGCGGGGTCCGGGAAGTGAACACGGTTGTTGGAGTTATGTCTGACGTAGGTTGTTTCAGGATCACTTCTAGCTTCACGAACGTGCTTCTTCTCGCTCTCTTTTGCGCTGTAGCCACCATATGCTAGTCGCTTGCTGCAGCTCCACCTCACAAACCCCTTTCCCACCTTTAAGCTTAAATAGTCTTGATCTCGCGGGTGTGAGATTGCTGAGTCCCCGTGACTCACAGATATTATCACCACAGTTGCAGGTACCAACGATGTCAGTGCAGATGACGCGACCGAGCTCACTTGGGAGTTCGACGAGGAACGTGGCCGTTACTATGTTTCTTTTCCAGATGATCAGTAGTGGAGCCCAGTTGGGTGATCCGGGGATCTGTTTAGCATTTGGGGTAATCTTCTTTCATTTTGGTACCATAGTCGGACCTTGAGTGTAATCTATATGATGGATGTTATTTATGTACTTGTGTGAAGTGGCGATTGTAAGCCAACTATGTATCTTTCCCCTTTATTTATTACATGGATTGTGTGAAGATTACCTCACTTGCGACATTGCTTTCAATGCGGTTATGCCTCTAAGTCGTGCCTCGACACGTGGGAGATATAGCCGCATCGAGGGCGTTACAAGTTGGTAATCAGAGCCTTTCCCCGACCTTAGGAGCCCCCACTGTTTGATCGTCTTTAGTGGCCGAGTTGTGTCTAGAAAAATGTTTTGAGTCATTTAGGAATTATATATCGGAGAGTTTAGGAATTCTTTTTACTTCCCAGTCCCTTCGACCTTCTGGAAAGGCTTCCTGACATAGAGTTTTGACTCTTCTCTTCTCAAATTTCACTAAAAAAAATTTAGGATCACGCGGGTATATTACAATCGTTCCGATGGTTTTATGATGACAACATTGTCTTGGTTGCCTCCTGACATTTAGGGGTTGTGGCAGTGTCCCGGGGAGTTGAGCTCCGAGGTGTTGTCGTCATAATTTTATCGTTGCGGTTCTGGAATACCTGAGTTTAGTACGCCGACATCGAAAATCTCTTTTGTACAGTTGTTGGTGAGATAACCCCGATAGCCCAGTACTGTGGCGAGTGCGGGGGTATTGCCATGACTTGTATAACGGATGCTTTTCGAAGGTTGAGGTAGACGATTTCCGAAGGTTTCTTGGTTATGTGTTGAAGGATGGATACAGCTGGTTGTAGGATTTGCTAGTTTGGGTGAGATATTATGCTTCCCCTGTATCCCCAACACCTGATTGCATAACTAGAAAGTTCCGGGAGTTTATAAGTGGGAATTCTCGTAGCTCTAGTTTTTCTTCCGCAGATATTTGGTTGGTGATTGGGTAATCCTTACCAAGTATTTTTTCACATCCGTACCTTGTTGATTTTATTCCATACCATGTTCTAAGTGGCTTCTCAGCTTTGGAAGTGTGATATTTTACATTGGAATTCATTCGTTCATTCTCGTTCGAATGTTAATTGTGAAGACTATATGTTGCAATTTCGTTCCTTTGATTCAGCTTCAATATATCTCTGTCAAGATGCTAATGGATGTCACCCTCTTCAGGATGGCTCCACCAACGCGTCAGAATCCGGAACGCAATGAAGGGAATCAGGCTAACCCTCCGCCACCACCTCCGCCTCCGGAAGCTTGGCAAGCCTTGATGACTGCCACAAATGCCAATGCTCAGATTCTGATTCAGCTCTTGCAAGATCGCAACCAAGGGCAAGCTAATCAAGAGAATCAAGGCCAAGGCAACAATCAGTCGCATTTCGCTTCACTGAACCAGTTCCTTGCTAATCAGCCAAAGACCTTCAGCTACTGTGTCGAGGCCACAGACGCCGATGATTGTCTCATGGACATCAGCAAGCATTTCGAGTGCAGCAATGTGAGACCTGAGGACTTTGTCAAGTTTGCCTCTTTTCAACTCAAAGATCAAGCTGCTGAGTGGTTCCAGCAATACAAAGATTCCAGAGGAGGTCGTGTGATCACTTGGGATGATTTCCGTCATGATTTCAAAGCTCACCACATTCCAGAAAGTGTTGTTGAGAGTAAGCGTGAGGAATTCCGCAATCTCAAGCAAGGCAACATGTCTGTCTATCAATACAACACTCAGTTCCAGAAGCTCTCTCGTTTTGCAAGGCAAGACATCCCTGATGAGAAGAGTATGATCTACCAATTCAGGCGTGGTCTGAGGGAAGATCTGCAACTTGCTCTCGTGCTTTTCGAGCCATTAAAGTATGATGAATTCTACAACATGGCACTGAAACAAGAAGCTGCTCAGCTCAAGTGTGAGGCATCTAAGAAGAGAGTCAGAGACGCAGTCCAGTCTTCTTCTTCTTCACTTGTGGCAGCTAAGCAACAGAAGTTCTGGTTGCCTCCTCCTCCTCCGTTCCGTCAGCCTTATCAGCAGAAGAACTCAAGTGGTCGTGGATCTTCCCACCCACCCAACCCTGGTTTTCAGAACAAGTCTCAGAACCAAACTCCAAGGCCAAGTGCTCCTTACCATCGTCCGCTCTCAGAGGTGACTTGTAACAAATGCCAGCAGAAGGGTCACTATGCGAACAAGTGCTTCAACCAAAGGCGCCTTCCGCCTCCTCCTCCTGTGAAATCTTCCAGCAATGCAGTGGTCAAGCATAATCCTAAGTCTGCAAAGGTGAACATGATGAATGCAGCTCAAGCAGAGGATTCTTCTGAAGTGATCATGGGTAATCTTCCTGTTAATGATATTCCTGCAAAAGTTTTATTTGATACTGGCGCATCGCATTGCTTCATCTCAAGACCTTTTGCAACGAAACATGAGTTGTCTTTCCAAGATTTGGTTAGACCATTGTCAATTGTATCTCCGGGTAGATTCATGAACGCAAGCTCCTTTGTTCCGGATGTTTCCATCAAGATGGGCGACTATAAATTTCTATCTTCTCCAATGGTGCTTGGTGATTCTGATATTGATCTCATTCTCGGGATGGACTGGCTTTCTAAGCACAAGGCTCAGCTTGAGTGTGCTGCCAGGGAAATCAAATTGACTCACTCTTCTAACGATGTGATCATCTATGCTTCTCGTGATGATACCATTCGGTTGTTTTCTCTCAATGAGATGGGTGAAATGGAGGCTATCTCTCAGATTCCAGTCGTTTGTGAGTACCAAGATGTTTTTCCAGAAGAGCTTCCGGGTATGCCTCCCCGCAGGCCAGTTGAATTCGTTATTGATCTTGAGCCTGGCACGGAACCAGTTTGCAAGCGTCCTTACAAGCTTGGACCAGATGAGCTCAAGGAATTGAAGATTCAACTCGATAAACAAGAGCGTCTGGGTCTGATCAGACCGAGTTCTTCTCCTTGGGGTTGTGGTGTTCTTTTTGTCAAGAAGAAGGATGGCACGGACCGACTTTGTGTCGATTACCGTCCATTGAACAAGAAGACTATCAAGAACAAGTACCCACTTCCCAACATCAATGAGCTATTTGAGCAACTCAAAGGTGCTAAGGTGTTCTCCAAGCTTGACCTTCGCATGGGTTATCATCAGATTCGCATTCATGAAGAAGATATTCCCAAGACAGCATTCAGAACAAGCTTTGGTTCTTATGAATATACTGTCATGTCATTCGGCCTTGTCAATGCTCCTCCATATTTCACTCTTGATGAATTTCATCTTCAACCCCTACATCAACGAATTTGTCTTGGTCTATCTCGATGATATTTTGGTCTTCTCCAAGAATAAGAAGGATCATGCCGAACATTTGCGATTGGTACTCGACAAGCTCAGAGAGTATCAATTATATGCGAAGTTCTCCAAATGTGAATTCTGGCTTGATGAAGTTCTTTATCTTGGTCATATCATCTCTGCCAAGGGCATTGCTATTAATCCAGAGAGGGTGTCTGCAGTTTTGAATTGAATCCTCCTCAGAATGTCAAGCAGCTTCGCAGTTTTCTTGGACTTGCAAGCTATTGCCGAAGATTCGTTGAGAATTTCTCCAAGATTGCTAAGCCTCTTTCCAACCTCCTCCAGAAGCATGTGAAATATGTCTGGTCTCCTGAGTGTGACGTTGCTTTCAACACTCTCAAAGAGAAACTCGTCACTGCTCCAGTTCTGACTCCTCCTGACGAATCCAAGCCTTATGAAGTATTCTGTGATGCTTCTCTCCAGGGCCTCGGTGCCGTCTTAATGCAAGAGAAGAAGGTTGTTGCCTATACCTCTCGCCAGTTGAAGCCCAATGAAAGGAACTACCCCACTCACGATCTTGAGTTGGCGGCAGTTGTCCACGCACTAATAACATGGAGACATCTCCTGTTGGGAAGAAAAGTGGACATTTTCACAGATCACAAGAGTCTCAAGTATATCTTCACTCAGCCTCATCTCAACCTCACGCAAACTCGATGGGTCGAAATGATTCAAGAGTATAATCCGAGTATTGAATATACTCCAGGCAAGGCTAATGTGATTGCAGACGCTTTGAGCAGGAAGGCTTACTGCAACAGCTTAATCCTCAAGCCCTTTCAACCGGATCTCTGTGAGGCTTTCCGCAAGTTGAATCTCCAAGTTGTTCCTCAAGGTGTTCTTGCCAACCTCATTGTCTCTCCTACTTTGGAAGATCAGATTCGTGAGGCTCAATTGTTGGATACCATGGTGAAGAAGGTGAAACGTGGTATTGACAAGGGCATTTCCAAATACAAGTGCTATCGAGTTGATGACAGAGATACTCTTTTCTTCGAGGACCGGATTGTGGTTCCAAAGGGTGATCTCCGTAAAGTCATTATGAACGAAGCGCACAATTCTCTTCTGTCAATTCATCCGGGAAGTTCGAAGATGTACCATGACCTCAAGCAGTCGTATTGGTGGACTCGAATGAAGCGTGAGATCGCTCAATTCGTGAATGAGTGTGATGTCTGCAGAAGGGTGAAAGCAGAACACCAACGACCAGCTGGACTTCTCCAACCTCTTGCTATCCCAGAATGGAAGTTTGATCATATCGAAATGGACTTCGTGACTGGTTTTCCTAAGTCCAAGCGTGGAAATGATGCTATCTTTGTCGTCATCGACAAGCTCACCAAAGTGGCTCATTTTCTTCCTATCAAAGAGTCTATCACAGCAGCGCAGCTGGCAGAGCTCTACACCTCCAGAATTGTCTCTTTGCACGGCATTCCGCAATTGATTTCTTCAGACCGTGGCAGCATCTTTACCTCCAAGTTTTGGGATTCTTTTCAGAAGGCCATGGGCTCCAACATCCGCTTCAGCATAGCTTTCCACCCTCAGACTAGTGGACAAGTTGAGCGTGTCAACCAAATTCTTGAAGATATGCTCAGAGCCTGTGTTATCTCTTTCGGCATGAAGTGGGAGGATTGTCTTCCTTATGCTGAGTTCTCTTACAACAACAGTTTTCAAGCCAGCTCGGGCAAAGCCCCATTCGAGATTCTCTATGGCAGAAAGTGCCGTACTCCTCTCAACTGGTCTGAAACCGGTGAACGTCAATTGCTCGGCAATGATTTGATCTCAGAGGCTGAGGCTATGTGCAAGGTGATTCGTGAGAACCTCAAAGCCGCGCAGTCGCGCCAGAAAAGCTATTACGATAGCAAACACCGAGATGTGGCATTCGAGATCGGAGACCATGTTTACCTCCGTGTCTCGCCAATGAAAGGAACTCGTCGCTTCGGTATCAAGGGGAAACTTGCCCCGCGATACGTCAGTCCCTTCAAGATCATCAGCAAACGAGGCGATCTCGCCTATCAACTTGAGCTTCCCTCCAACTTTGCAAATGTGCACGATGTCTTCCACGTGTCACAGCTTCGCAAGTGCTTCAAGATGCCTGAGCGCACCATCAACTTCGAAGAGATTGATCTTCAAGAAGATTTGTCCTATCATGAGCACCCAGTTGCTATTCTTGAGACAACTGAGCGCAAGACTCGCAACAAGTCAATCAAATTCCTCAAAGTGAAATGGTCACATCATTCAGACCGAGAAGCCACCTGGGAGCGTGAAGACCACCTACGTGCCGAGTATCCGGAGTTCTTTCAGTCCTAGATCTCGGGACGAGATCCTCTCGTAGTGGTTGTGTGTTGTAACGCCTCAGATGTAACTTGGCATATTTGTAATCCAACTCTTGCCATTTCCGGCTATGTGTTATGATATTTCCTCCGTGGTTGGGTTCTCTTCGTTTTGCATTTTGGTCATGTCATGGATTTCATATCATGTCATCATGTGCATCGCATTCGCATACGTGTTCGTCTCATAAATCCGAGCATCTTTCCCGTTGTCCGTTTTGCAATCCGGCGCTCCTATGTCTCCCGGCGTCCCCTTTTACATTTCTTCGTGAGCGGGTATTAAACATTCTCGGAATGGACCGAGGTTTGACATGTGGCCTTGGTATAGCACCGGTAGACCGCCTGTCAAGTTTCGGGTCAATCGGAGTTCGTTTGGTACTCCAACGGTTAACCGGGTAACCGTGAAGGCCTCATGTGTGTTGCAGCCCAACACCCCTTCAAAAGAGCCCAATAACCCATCTAAGGCACTCCCATGTCCTCCGCCGTTCGATCACGATCGCGTGGCCGAAAACCGCTCTCCATTTGGAGCCTCCTAGCTCCTTCTAGCTATAAAAAGGCCTTCCCCTCCTCAAATCCGGGTCAAAACACCCCCAAACCCTAAAAATTCCGCCCCGCGCGCCGCCGGACTTGTCCGGGCGTGCCGGACGCCGTCCGCCGCCGCGCCCGCCCTGTCCCGCGCCGCCACGTGGCAACAGCCGCTCCTCCGCGCCGCCGGGCCCGCCGGGCCCATCGCCGGCCCGCTCCCGGGCGACCCGGGCCGCGCCCCGCGCCGCCGCCTGGCTCCCGCCCCGCTCCGGCCCGCTCCGCCCGCGCCGGCCTCGCCCCGCCGCCGACTGCCGCCGCCGTCCGCGCCCGGTCGCCGCCCACGCCGGCGCCCGTCGCCGCCGTCCGCGCCGGCGCCGCCCTCCTCCGTCGTCGCCGCCACCGCCTCGCTCCGGGCCGGATCCGGTGAGATCCGGCCGGAGGAGCCTCAGATCCGGCCGCCTCTCTCCTTCCCGGCGCCAACTCCGGCGAGCCTCGGGCTGCGCGTGCCCATCGGTTGACTTTCCTTTCCCCCTCGAAATTACCAAGTCCCGTGCGTTTTTACTTCATCATGCCATGTTCCCAATGCCGTAACTTTGCATCCGTAGCTCTGATTCGCACGTATAATATGTCATATTGTTCGTCTCGAAGAGTACATCGTTTTGTTCCATTGCATCATTTTCATTTGAGGTCATCTTGATGCCCGAAATGCTGTTAGAAGAGGGCTAGTTGATGTTAGTTGCTGGATCTTATCTGAACATGCACTTTTGTCATTTTTGCCATGATTGATGTGTATCGCCTATGAAGTTGAGTCCTACATGAGTTTTGTAATATGCCATGTTACCTTTCCATAGAATTTTTCCATGTATTTTTATGATCTATGTGGTGACTAGCACAAGCATGCAAACTAGGTCACTTGATGTTGCTGATTTCAGAGACAGTGAAATAGTCCCTGACTGCTGTTATTTTTATGCCATGTGTTCATGTTGTTTCCGAGAGATCCATGCATAATTTGAGCATGATCTGTAAGGGAGTTCTGAACTTGAGTATTTGCTATATCCATCCATGCCTTTGTTTGCAATTATGGAGTGCCATAGCTTGAGTCAATCGAGCTCTACTTTTGCTTCAAAATGTTGCTGGCAGATTGTGTACATGTTATTCGATTTTGCCAATCTTGTTGTAGTTGATCCTTGCATGCTACGATGTTATTATTGCCATGTATTGTTACTATGCCATGTCTTCTTGATGTATGTATGCTTAGTTTATCATGCAATGCTCTGTAGTGAGTGCATCGAGCTCACGAACATGCCTAGTCGTTATCTGTTTTTGTCATGTCCAGTTTTTCTGCCAAGTCTGAAACCTGTAACGAAACTTGCTTATTTGACATGGGTGTAATCATATTTTCTGATCCTTTTTGGCTTATGGTCAGTTAGAGACTTTTGTCAAGTGCTATGTGTAGATTCATGCCATGCCTTACTTTGCTATATTCTGAACTTGTAGCATGTCGTTTCATTGCTCTAAACATGTCATCCTGATGTTAGTTTCTGCTACATTGTCTGAGAACTTGTTTTCGTGTCGCTCTTTTGCCATGCTTGTTTGGACCTGTTATGATGTGATTTAGCCATAGCTCAGTGTTCATATTTTATCGTGAATCTTGTGTAGATTACTGTCATATGCTTCGTTGCCATGTTTGGGTGCAGTAGCTTAATTATTTGTTGCTTGCTAAGTAGCATCATGCTGTTAATGGCAGATTCGTGTCATTCTTGTATTGCTTGCCATTTGCAAACCGAAATCACCTCACCTATCCAGTGGCATGCTTGGTTTGCCAAGATTATGCCCTGTTCATCCTTGTCCTTTCGGAGCATGCATACGCATTGCATATCACCTCTCGCATATCATGCCATGTTTTGCATCATGTTGCTTGCGCATTGCATCGTGGTTGATATTGGTTCCTTTGCTTGTTCTCTTGTCTTGGGTAGAGCCGGGAGACGAGTACGTGACCGAGGATTCCGTTGAGAACGCTTACAAGGACCAAGCTTTCGACAACTCTGAGACTCTTGCAGGCAAGATGACCATACCCTCGAAATCACTTCTATCTTTGCTTGCTAGATTGCTCGCTCTTTTGCTATGCCCATGCTGCGATACCTACCACTTGCTATATCATGCCTCCTATATTGCCTTGTCAGCCCCTAACCATCCATGTCCTAGCAAACCGTTGTTTGGCTATGTTACTGCTTTGCTCAGCCCCTCTTATAGCGTTGCTAGTTGCAGGTGAAGATGAAGTTTGTTCCTTGTTGGAACATGATCTTGTTGTTCCTTGTTGGAACATGTTTACTTGTTGGGAAATCACAATACCGCTTATTTAATTAATGCATCTATATACTTGGTGAAGGGTGGAAGGCTCGGCCTTATGCCTGGTGTTTTGTTCCACTCTTGCCACCCTAGTTTCCGTCATACCGGTGTTATGTTCCCGGAGTTTGCGTTCCTTACACGGTTGGGTGATTTATGGGACCCCCTTGACAGTTCGCTTTGAATAAGACTTTTCCGGCAAGGCCCAACATTGGTTTTACCATTTGCCACCTAAGCCTTTTTCCCTTGGGTTCTGCAGACTCAAGGGTCATCTTTATTTTAAACCCCCGGGCTAGTTCTCCTTCGATTGCTGGTCCAAACCGAGCGATGTCCGGCGCCCCTTGGGCAACCAGGGTCTATGCCAACCCGACGTCTGGCTCATCCGGTGTGCCCTGAGAACGAGATATGTGCAGCTCCTATCGGGATTTGTCGGCACATCTGGGAGGCTTTGCTGGACTTGTTTTGTTGCTGTCGAAATGTCTTGTACTCCGGGATTCCGAGATTGATCGGGTCTTCCCGGTAGAAGGAATATCCTTCGTTGATCGTGAGAGCTTATCATGGGCTAAGTTGGGACACCCCTGCAGGGTATTATCTTTCGAAAGCCGTGCCCGCGGTTATGAGGCAGGTGGGAATTTGTTGATGTCCGGTTGTAGAAAACCCGAAGTTGACCTTAACTAAAACACATCAACCGCGTGTGTAACCGTGATGGTCTCTTCTCGGCGGGGTCCGGGAAGTGAACACGGTTGTTGGAGTTATGTCTGATGTAGGTTGTTTCAGGATCACTTCTTGATCACTTCTAGCTTCACGAACGTGCTTTGCCTTCTCTTCTCGCTCTCTTTTGCGCTGTAGCCACCATATGCTAGTCGCTTGCTGCAGCTCCACCTCACAAACCCCTTTCCCACCTTTAAGCTTAAATAGTCTTGATCTCGCGGGTGTGAGATTGCTGAGTCCCCGTGACTCACAGATATTATCACCACAGTTGCAGGTACCAACGATGTCAGTGCAGATGACGCGACCGAGCTCACTTGGGAGTTCGACGAGGAACGTGGCCGTTACTATGTTTCTTTTCCAGATGATCAGTAGTGGAGCCCAGTTGGGTGATCCGGGGATCTGTTTAGCATTTGGGGTAGTCTTCTTTCATTTTGGTACCGTAGTCGGACCTTGAGTGTAATCTGTATGATGGATGTTATTTATGTACTTGTGTGAAGTGGCGATTGTAAGCCAACTATGTATCTTTCCCCTTTATTTATTACATGGATTGTGTGAAGATTACCTCACTTGCGACATTGCTTTCAATGTGTTTATGCCTCTAAGTCGTGCCTCGACACGTGGGAGATATAGCCGCATCGAGGGCGTTACAGTAATAACAACATCAATCTCAGAACATAGTGGATACTAGGGATCAAGCCCTAACAAAACTAACTCGATTACATGATGAATCTCATCCAACTCCTCATCGACCAGCGAGCCTGTGAAGGAATTACTCACTCCCGGTGGGGAGCATCATGGAATTGGTGATGAAGGAGGGGTGGTGATGACAAGACCAAAGATTCCCCTCTCTGGAGCCCCGAACAGGCTCCAGATCTGGCCTCCTGATGAAGAACAGGAGGTGGCGGCGGCTTCGTATCGTGAAACGCGCTGAAACTTCCTCTCCCTTTTTTTCTCTGAAAATAGTTATTTATGGAGTTGGAATTAGGGTCAGGGGGCCCACGAGGGGACCACAACCCACTAGGGCGCACCAAAGGGGGGGTCGCCCTGGTGTATCTTGCCCACCTAGGGCACCCCTTCGATGGTTCTTGGTTCCATTATTTTTTATATATTCTGAAATAATTCTTCAAAAAAGTTTCATCCAAATCCGAGAACTTCTATTTCTGCACAAAAAACAACACCATATTAGTTCTGCTAAAAATAGCGTCAGTCTGGGTTAGTTTCATTCAAATCATGCAAATTAAAGTCCAAAACAAGAGCAAAAGCGTTAGGAGAAGTAGATACGACGGAGACTATCAATTTCCCCAAGCTTAAACCTTTGCTTGTCCTCAAGAAATTCAGTTGACAAACTGAAAGTGATAAAGAAAAACTTTAACAAACTCTTTTGTTCTTGTTTACATAAATAAGCTTAAGTAGCACCCAGGTTTTCAGCAAAGATTATGACTAACCATGTTAACAATAACTCTTAGAAATTATATTAACTCATATCAATAGCATAATCAACTAGAGAGCAATAATAAGATATATCAAATACCAACACTTTGTCAAAACAATCATGATATAATACCAACACTTTGTTTACATAAATTTGAATGGGTAGCTAGTAAAGAAATAAAATTCCTAAATTGATAAAATAGTAAAATTAATTATCACAAATAGCATAATATAAAATTTCTATTATTTTGTGACTACTTTAATAATTAAATACTTAAAACACTTGATCAAATGGAAAATTGTTTTGGCGTACAAAGCAGATGGACGCCAGTACTGACAAATTAACGCAAATAAAAGCAACGCCACCAGTGCATTCCAAACGGTGAGTGCATATACGGGCCAAAAGATTTGTGGCATTTCAAAGAAAAGCAACGTCAACACTAATCATATACAGCTGGCATGTTGATTTGTCTTACGCCAGCACTATTTAGAAAAAATAGTGCTGGCGTTGATGGGAAATGGCGCGCCACCAATGATAGTTGTGGCTAGCTGTTTTTTCACTAGTGAAGAGTAGCTAATTATTCAAACTATAAACCACTAAAGCAAAAACAAAGTGAAGTAATAGTGGAGTCACATACCAAGTAGCAATCCCCCAAAACAGTTTCAGAAATGGAGCTTTGAGCAAAGAGATTGGAATCCGCGGGTTTGAGATCAAGAACACGAGAGAGAGAGAGAGAGCGAGAGAGAGAGAGAGAGAGAGAGAGCTATGGTGATTTTTTTCTGGAGGTAGGAGGTGACATGGGCTAAAGGGATAAGTGAGGGGGGCCATGTGGGGACCACAACCCACTAGGGCATGCTGGTGCGCACTGGTGTCTTGTGGTCACCAGGGGCACCCCCTCTAATGTTATTTGTACCGGAAATTCAGAAATAATCAGAAAAATCGTATTAAATTCACAGGACATTCTGAGTACTTTTTATTTTTGACCACTTTTTTATTGCATGGAAAATTCAGAAAACTGACTAAACATCACAATTTATTTTATTTAACCAAGAAAAACAGAAAACAAAAGGTGGAAGCAGAAGGTTGTGCCTACTAAATTCATCAACTTCACACTTCTCAAAAATGATTCATTAACAAGGTTGATCAAGTCTGATTAACAACCATTTTCGATTAGCATGAAACTAAAGAATTTTCGTAAAACACTGAGTTACCTCAACGGGGATATGTATATCCCCAAAAATAAGTATGTCATATTTCTTTTTGGCAGTAGGTAGAGGTAGTTGAAAACTTTCAATAGTTAGTGTCAGAGATTTTTCAATAACATTAATACCATTGACTTGGAATTGTTCAATAGCAGCTTCATCACAAAAATAAATAACATGCCCATCACTGTTTTCGACCAAGAGATCTATTACCATAGCAACACTAGGTTCTACTTTGATTTGATCAGAGGTTTTAGGTGCTTTAATATTACTTTTGCGAACCACGGTGGATACCTTAGCATGTTCATTTATCCTAATTGGGAAAGGCGATTTTTCAATATAAGCAGTAGGCACAACTGGATTAACATTGTAAATGATAGTTTTGCCTTTAGCTATAATCCATTCTTTAATTTCTTCTTTAATAAGGGGATGATATTTAAACCACTTCTCCTTAGGGAGATCAATATGAGTAGCAAATGATTCATAAAAATAGGCTAATATCTCAGAATCAACTCCATATTTAGTGCTAAACTTGTGAAAATCATCGGTATTCATAAAAGATTTAAGAGTAAAATGCATCATAAGACCTAAAACCATTGGAGATGTGTCAGTTTAGTCCTATAACTTTGAAACTGCAGTTTTTGGTCCCAAAACTATTGAAGATGTGTCAATTTAGTCCTATAACTTTAAAACCGCAATTTTTTGTCCCAAAACTATGCAAGTTTGTTCGTCTCAGGTCCTAAGCTTGCAAGGCCAGCATCTATGGTGCATTTTTTCAATTGATCCCTTTATATGTGTTTACTTCCCTAAAACTGGTCCATATGCTTTCATGTCGCAGTGTGCGTTGCAACCTGCACGCCATCACCCGCATGGCCATGAGCTGCAATGCAGCCTTGCTAAGAGCTTTGGCCCGGCCGCGTGGGAGACCCCAAGGCAGTCGACATGGAGAACGACATCCCTTTTCCTCATCGGGCCAATAGGGAGACCTCGAGCCAATCGGGATGGAGGATGCCATCCCACCTCTTGATCTCTCTCATGACATTGTTGTTCCCCCGACATCCTTGCAGTAGAGCTAGTTCTGCAAGTTGTTGTTTGGGCACGATCATGGCGATAGGTAGATAATTGTTGTTGTCGCCGGACAACGTGAGGAGTGCGAGAAAACCGTCAAGCTGGCGCAAAGGTTGGCAAGAGTGATGCATAGGACTAATTTGACACACCTCCAATAGTTTTAGGACTTAAAACTGCAATTTCAAAGTTATAGGACTAAAATGACACACGTCCAATAGTTTTAGGACATAAAACCACAATACCAAAATTATAGGACTAAACTGACACACCTTCGATAATTTTAGGACTTCCGGTACATATTACTCTTCCGCCAATCTAAAGCACTCCCGTCCACCCATTTCCGATAGTTTTAGAACTTCCGGTGCATATTACTCTTTCCTCGATCTAAAACGCTCCCTAGTCCACCCATTTGCCTACACGCGTCCACCCATTTCGCCTCGTCCCCAACCTCCTCCGGCGTCGTCAGATCCGCCGGCGGGAGCCCCCTGCTACAGCGCCCCGACCCGGCTGCCCCTCCTCCTCGAATCCTCCCCGCCGGGCCGCCGCTCCTCGACTCCTCCCCGCCCGGGCCGATCTCCTTCAGTGCCGTGCAGCAGGACGCGCCCGGCAGCGGGACTCGACCGGCCGCCCGCCTACCCGGCCCTCTCTTCCCTCCGCCCGGCCGGCCCCCTTCCATTCGCTGGTAAGCGCCGCGGCCCCTGCCTCTCTTCTCCCTCATGCTCTCTCCTTGTTTATCTCTCTGGTACTATATAATTTGTATGTTTATGAGATCTCTCCGTGTTTATGAGTTTGATGACACGTTTAAGAACTGGCCCTTACTAGTACTATGTACAGCCACAATGGTTTTATAAAGGCTAAGTCAGATCTATTTCTTACATCTCCCAGGTTACAACACTTCTGAAGTTATTTCACTTGTTTACCAGAAAGAAAACAGAGTTAAACTGCTGATTGTCAAGGTAATGGACAGTACTGTATGCTTGATGCCGTTTAATATTTGACCGATTTCATTATTTTGCTGTTGCTTTTAGCTCTTTCTTTCTTTTACATATGCAGTCGCACAGTGATAAGATGGTCCGTCTTGTCATAGCTGGTGATGGTTTTACACCATACTAGTTGAATGCTGCTCCATATACTTGCTGACCTGTTTTTGTAGCTCTATTAAACCTTCCACCTGGTATTCTCTTGAAACCAGAGTATATATTCCTTAGCCTTGTTATCCCTGGTCCTGAACATCTTGGTAAAATTTGAGTGTCCTAATGCAACCTTTAGCTGATGAACTGATGCAATTGTGGGCGAGGGCTGAAACATGGGATGCTTATCACAAGGTAAACTTCCCAATGAAAGCGGCATTTCTATGGTCAGTCCATGACTTTCCTGCCTTTGCTATGTTTGCTGGGTGGAGCACCCATGGCAAGCTAGCATGCCCTGAATGCATGAGTGATTCCAAAGCATTTACTCTTCAATACGGGTGGATTGTCATAAGCTAGCATGCCTTTGGCATCTACTCTTCAATACGGCCGACTGACAGGCAAAAGCGAATTTCCCTATCAAGCTATCCCTGTCGTCTTTCCCTGAAGGGTGACCGACAGGAAATACTTTCCCTGTCGGGTTCCCCCCTTTTCCTGTCTGTTTTCAGCCCACAGAAATATTTCAGATTCTGGTAGTGATCATCTTGGAAATAAAAATGTTTTACCTTGTCATAGTTGCATACCTTAGTTGGCACTGTTTTGCCTCTTGAAATTATACTAGCTGAACTAAAAGGAACATTCGTAGAAAGAAATGCTTGTGCACGAACAAATGACTTAGCACACACTCTTGTGGTCCTCACATACCATATGCACTCTTCAACTTCAGCCACTATGAGGTTCAACGCCTCGCTTGTGTCCACCGTCCTTTCTGCAGTGTGTTTCCTCTCTACCTCTTCAAGATATTGTTTTCATATGCCTGGTCTTTCTCTTTAGTTCTGATGACTTTTGTTAGAATAGTTTGCAAACCCTAACATAAACCTTTAGTCCCAAATTAATATATGAAGGAAAAAAATATAGTATGGATAGTCCCGAAGAATAAGTTATATGTTTCCACACAGCATGTTAACAAAACGGAAATGATAAATCCTGAACGTTCAGGATTTTACCATGGCAAATCGAACGTTTTCGATGGCAGTTTTAGTGATGCGAGGATGGCAAGTTTAGTGACACGCAAGACAATTTTCTGGCAAAAAAATACACTGAGCACGGAGTTGCCATGCTTGCCAACTAAAATTGACATCCTCGTGTCACTAAAATTGCCATCGAAAACGTTTGATTTGCCATCGTCAAATCCCAAACGTTCGGGCGTTATCGGGATCCTAACAGAACACCCCCTCATCCCCTCCGCCCTCCCCTTTTCGCTACCACAATCGACCTTATTGTTGAATAAGCTACCTTCCTATGGCCTTCAGCAAAGGTTTCCGTCCAGTACTATGAACAGAATAATATTCTCTTGGGGATGAAGAGTTGTCCCTTTACAATGGAAAAGCATGTTACTCCTCCATCCCTATTTCCATGACCACTTGTTTTTCTTGATTACATTTAAGCACTGGTTCTGCCAATAATATATTAATTATATGCCATAACTGTTAAAACGTGCATTTTAATATGAATTATATTTCCCTTCATTCGAACTCTAAAAAGGCCATATGATAGCTTTACAAGAAGACACATAGTTTCACATCGCATTATAAGAATGCCCCTTTAACAATGGGCATGAATCTTATGTTAAAACAGTTAGAGTCAACCAAAAGAAAAGAAACAAGTTAAAATATTCCTTTGCAGTCCATTTCCTTCAAGAAACATTTAAATATCCTCAAGAAATGCAGAACCCCAGTAATGTTTGATACTCTAGAACTTTTTGAAGCAACCTGAACCAAACACTGTTTCATAGATTAGTTTTAATGAAACTATTTCATAATCTAAAACATGTACATAACATGTCTGTTTCCCTTCCTTGCGAGTATTATCACTTCCTAGCCTACAAGAACCATACTCCAAACCGAAAGATATCAACAAAAAATCGGGAAATACACTTCGGTTCCTGGTTGTATATGCACCCTATATGGGGATTTTTTTTAATATTTTAATAAAAAGTCAAAATAGGTAAGAACTATTTTGACAAAACACTTGACTTACTTTTGCACTGATATATAAATCTCGATGAAAAAAAAAACAAAAGTTGACCTCACAGCAAAAAAGACAAAATTTATTTGCTATTATAGGTCACTATTCACACTATTTTAGCCAAAAATTTGTCTTTTTTGAAAAGAAGTCAAAAGGATATTTTTTCTTGGATTTTATTTCTCACGAGTACAATAGAAGGTCAAGTTTATTTCAAAAATATTTTCAGGATTTTTTGACTTTTTGTTGAATTAGTAAAAAAAAAATCCCATATAGGGTGCATATGTCCCCATAGACCAAAAATTCCCCTCCCAAAAAGTCACTATCTTCTCAAAGAAAAAAAGGGAACGTCCCCCCCCCCCCCCCCCCCCATTTGCATCTTCTTCACAACAACGATCACATCTACACCATCACTAGCACTGCCGGTAAGGTGCACAGGTTGGATCTCAAGTTTTAGTTTTCTCTCTTTTTACTAGTTCGGAAACTTTGCCTTCCTAAATTGCAGGCGAGTCATCAATATAATGTATCTACAAGGAAGGTGGTGCCTCCACTCATCTTGTTGTCTCATGCTGCTACAAGCTTGCCACCATAAGACTTGTCAAGGTCCAATGGGGACGTGCCACTCAATACTATGGATGGGTCCTAGGCCGCCGCACCTTTTGCCATGGCCCAGCCCATGACAGGCAGCAGCAAAGGGTGCCTTTCCAGAGCAAGGTGGTTGAGATGGGTGCCCATGCGCCCATCCATCAATGCCCTCAACAATCTTCATCAAGCTTGGGGCGCCATGGTGCAGCCCATGACAGGCAGCAGCCATAAAGGACGCCTCTTCAGAAGAGCACCGTGTTTGAGATGGGTGCCCATGCGCCCATCCATCAGTGCCCTCAACAATCTTCATCAAGCTTGGGGCGCCATGGTGCAGCCCATGACAGGCAGCAGCCATAAAGGGCGCCCATCCATCAGTGCCCTCAACAATCTTCATCAAGCTTGGGCCGCTGCACCATTTGCCATGGTGCAGCCCATGACAGGCAGCAGCCATAAGGGACGCCTCTTCAGAAGAGCAAGGTGTTTGAGATGGGTGCCCATGCGCCCATCCATTAGCCCCCTCAACAATCTTCATCAAGCTTGGGCCGCTGCACCATTTGCCATGGTGCAGCCCATGACAGGCAGCAGCCATAAAGGGCGCCTCTTCAGAGCAAGGTGCTTGAGATGGGCGGCCATGCGCCCATCCATCACCACAACAGCTGCTGAGTACATCCATTCCATCCATGGCGTTTGCCCATTCTTGGCAAAGGAAGAAGTGATGCAACTCCAATGGAGGTCGAGCAGCCCACAATGTGCCCATTGTTGGCAAAAGAAGGAAGAGATGCAGCTCCAATGGAGGTGGAGGGGCCCACGATGCTATATGTTGTATGTTTTTTATTTTTTATTTATTGATGCCTGGTGGTGATGTTTGGCCATTCTTGGCAAAAGAACAAGAGATGTAATTATTTATACTCCATTTAGAGGTATATATAGATGCTGCACGTGAACAGAGGCGGAGTTTGAGCATAATCCAAGACGGGGCCATTAGCTGAAGGAAGGCAAATTAATAGGGAAGGAGGGGCTAATCTCTAGTTTAAACACTAGTTAGGCCTAAAATAGAGCATATTCTTCAAATGGTTGTAAAAGTTAAGGGGGGGCTATTGCCCCGTTGGTCTACACAAAGCTCCGCCACTGCATGTGAACGCTGAATGAAGTTACATCAGGGCTGACGAGAAGTGCATCGATGCACAGCCTGTATCCGCACAACCCAGCTACACTTCATTGTCAGGAGTGTTTCAGTTAGGCCAACTCCACCGCACGACCCCAAACTCCACCGCACGACCCCAAACGGACGTCCGGTTTGGCCGGATTTTGTTCCTTTGGGACGGCGACAGGTTCGCCCGTGTCCGGTCTTGTTCGTTGGGTTGTGCGTGCGCCCACCGTGCGGTCGCACCCCAAATCACGTCCGCGTTGGACATGATTAAAAAAACAGAAAAACGTAAATAAAATGACTAAAAAAGTAAATAAACTCAGTTAAAAAAACATAAAACATAGTTAGGGGGTCACGGCCACAAAACGGCCCACTTTAGCAGTTCACTTGACGGCCCAGTGCCATAATTGACATAAAAAAAATAAAAAACGTCGCCCGCGTTCTTCTGCTGCGCCCGTCGATGCTGTGGCCCTCGCCGTCTTCAGTGGCCGCCGGTGTCGTCGTCGTCGCTGACGAGGTCGACGTAGGCCGGCGGCGCGTGGTACACGGGGGCGGCCTAGAAGGCCGGAGGTGCCTGCACCACCTCCTCCTGTGGCGAGGCCTCCCGCTTCGGTGACCGCGGCGGCGTGGGGCACCAGTTCACGCCCCCCATGGCGTCGGCCATCTCCGAAGCCGTGCATGACCAGCTCCAGTGCTGGCCCACCAGATCCGGGTGGAACGCGGCCACCGGCGCGTCCTGCATCGGCTCCTTCGCAGCCACCATGTCCAACTCGGGGATGGCAACGTCGCCGGACGCAGAGAGGGCCATCGTCTCCACGAGGCTCGGCCATTGGCGCTCATCATGCGTGTTCATGGAGTCCTCCATGACACGCTGCATGAGCCGGGCCTCCTCCTCCGCTGTCATGCAAGGAGGTGGAGGTGGTGACGGAGACGGGGAAGGCGACGGCGTGGGCGTGAGGCCGCGCACCCGCGTATGCCCGCGCACCTCCCGACGTGGCCGCCGCGGCCCCGACATCGTGCCGACAAAGTAGGAAGCGCGACGCGTGTCGTGCTCGTCCTGGAGCCAGGTGTCCCAGAGGCCGGAATCGGGGGCGTACCTATCGTCGAAGTAGAGGTCGTCGGGGAGGAGGCGCTCGATCTCATCGCGGCGTGCACGCTCGTCGGCACCGGCGGGATCGGGCCCCGGTCGGCGCTGATGTGCCAGTTGTCGGGGAGGTGGACGTCACTCCACGGGACCGGCGTCCTCGTCTCCCAGTAGCGCCGTCACACGTCGGCGCTGAGGTACTGCCGATCATGCTCGCCGGCGGGCCTAGGGGCGATGGTGAAGGGGGCCGGCGCGGGGGCTCGACGGGAGGAGCTCGGCGGTGACGCGGGCTCCTCCTTCATGGAGCCGCGGCGGCGGCCCGAAGAGGAGCCGGCCTCGCGGTCGTGCTTCCCCTTGCGGCCGTAGTTCCATAGCCCCATGGCTGCGGCCGGCGGCGACTTCGAGGACGGGGAGCGGCTAGGGTTTGGGGGTGTCGGTTTTCGAGGAGGCAAAGAGGGGCCGGAGTGGGAAGTGTGGACGACGACCGGTCCACGGGTTCCCATTTAAGAAGGACGGCGGCCGTTTAATGACCGGATGACAGATGGGGCCACCCGCGCGTGCGCATTGATGTTGGCGGGTGGGAGGTAGGTGACCGCCTGCTACACGGCCCCGACGCGGATGAGCGCGCGTCCGTTTGCCGTCCGCCGCGACCCAAACCCGACGCAAATTTGCGCTCGAAATGGGTCTAACCGGACACAAAATGGACAAGAGGGCCAATCTCATTCATCCTACAGATTTTTGCTCTGTGTATCTTACTTCTCTTATTTGTTCTTTAATTCTGTTTGGTCATATTTATGCGTGCTGATTCTGTTCTCAACGATTCAAATATTTCTGAAAATAAGTACTCCCTCCGTTTCAAAATTCTTGTCTGAGATTTGTCCAAATACGGATGCATCAAGTCACATTTTAGTAGTATTAGATACATCCATATCTAGATAAATTTAAGACAAGAATTTTGGGACGGAGGAAGTAAATAGAAAATCCATCTCACCATTATAGCAAGTACACATGTTAGTTCTTGCTCTCTTTCAAAAATATGTGTCATTTATAGAGGAGCAAGAGCATGTCGTAATTTGTGCTCATGTATGGAAATTAGGCTATATCTTTGATTATTTTCTAATAATTTTTAGGTAAATCTAAATTTCTTAATCAAATACTAAAAATATTTTGAATAGCAAAGCATAAAACCAAGCCACGATCCCTTCTTAATGTCAGGTTCATCTAGACGAGGGCTTCATCAGATACATCTCACTTGCTTATCCTAGCATCCTTTTGCCCCTGGAATTATGCTTTTTGTTATCTCTTGACTTACTTGTTTTCTCCAACCCTTGCCATAACTGTTTAATGGTAAATGTATGCAAAAGGGGAAAAAAAATCTTATTTATATCTCATGGGCGTAAACCCCGTGGCCTGATGAGCGACATGACTGACCATCGCCTGGCGCAAATGCCATGAATCACACATAGCGAACGATGCGTAGTACTCGTCCAAGTTGCCGCTTTTTTCCAACCCCCCTCGAACTGGAGTATTTTGATCCGGCGTGGGCCAGAGTAATATGTTATTTTTTTTGTTCCTCCGCTTCTATTTTTGTTTCTCTTTTCGTCTTCCTTTTTCCTACATTTTTCAAATAACACGAAGCATTTTTTAGAAAACACAAAATTAGTTACATGAACATTTTCCCTAAAATACACAAACATTTTATATTTTATAACATATGAATTATTATTGTATTTATTGTTCAAAATTAGTTTTTAGTTCTACATATGTAAAAATAAAAAACAAGGCTCATCTATTTAGTGGGCCGCATTTAACCTAGCCCATTAGCTTAAAAACGATCTTAAATAGGGGTATCCTATTATATTTAAGTAATGGAAAACGATCTTGAGTGTTCTATATGATACTGTGATGGAGAATTATAAAAAATCAGGTAGGGCACCCTATATTCGAGTGTAACATTTTAGTATGGCAAACTGGTCCTCCGAGCAAGTTTTCTTTTCCATTATACTGCCTTTTCTCCTATCCCAGTGAAAGTCCTAAAAGTGCCCTGTTTGCTTATCAAATAGGAGTACATATTCTGCTATTGCGAGTTTGCGCATTAAGACACACTGGAAGGATAAATATCAGACAAATGAGCATGAAAGTTGGCCTCCTCAAATTATTGCTCTTTAGCTCTCCCTATTAAAGATCAAAGTATCCACTTCACTAATTTAATATGATTTTGCAGGTACTTATTCTTCTCCAAGAAGGGTTATCAGGGGAGGAGGGGCATACAGAGGCAGGGCACAAATGGGCACGCAAATAGTTTAAGGTACATCTGCCATGTATAAAGTTAGATTCTACTCACACCCTAAAGAAAACATATCCTGCTATGAATAGTAGAGAAAGTCACTATTCAAATGAGAACTTGAAATTCCTACTGTTTACAACATGGCCTTTTCTCTTTTGTTTGTCAAGAAAGGGTTAAATCTGGATACTGAAATTTCTTGCATGCTAGGCTCATAGTTCACCACGTTGTTCCGTGATTTTTGTGTGATCTTCTGAGGTTTCTAATGTACTGTGTGTTGCTAGCAACTTATGAAGGCATACTAGCTTTCCCTTGATTCCTAAAATGCATGATTTCTCTTAATACAAGAATTATGTATATATTTCACAAGCTTGTTTGCCTGTCAAATCTAAGCTTTGTTTTATCAGTCACTCCACCCAATTAATGTGAATTATAATGATTAATCACGTAAATACATATTACTGGAAAATGACTCGCTCAAAATGGTTACTTTAGGAGTTTGGTGTTTTAGCTTGTTCAACTTGCTTAAATGTACTTGCAGGTTGATTTTTCTGCAGAGTTTGTGAACTAGGACTGCACAGGACTGTACGGGCAGGTGAGCTCAACCTCCTCTCTTTTCATTATCTCTATTGTGCATGTCTATATATAATATGTTAGCGCAACATAAGTCATGAGCTGTCTAGTGAATTAGTCGACAATAAATGTTGTAAACAATAAATGGTGTAAACAATAAATGAAAAACATTACGAAAAATGAAAAAGGCACACACTTGTCAACGATAAAGCAAAGTTTTCGTGGGTATACCTGTAAAACAGCGCTAAGACCTCACCTTTTAGAAATAATTACAATTATGAAAACATGGATCAAATTGCTGAATTGAATAAATTTGGTGCTATCATATACCTACCATGTTCATGACTAGAGGTAAGCGGAACCAAATCAGTGACACCTGTTATAGGGTGAACCACCACCTCTGAAAATGTATTATGCGAAAATGATTCCCTCAATCAAATTGGCTAGTTGAAGTTAGAGTTTGATGTTTTAGTTTGTTTGACTTTAAATTGGCCAGTGGGCCGCATTTAAGCCAGCCCATTAGCTTAAAAATTATCTTAAATAGGGGTATCCTATATTTAAGTAAAGGTAAATGATCTTGTGTGTTCTATATGATACTGTGATGGAGAATTATAAAAAATTAAGTAGGGCATCCTATATTTGAGTGTAAAATTTTAGTATGGCAAACTGGTCCTCCGAGCAAGTTTTCTTTTCCATTATACTGCCTTTTCTCCTATCCCAGTGAAAGTCCTAAAAGTGCCCTAACAGTATCTCAAATGCTGGTACTATTACATAGTTACTATATAAGCTATATATACTGCTAAGTGAATGACTGGCCATGATCGCGTTTTTTTTTCTTGACAGTTAGGATCAGTAGCTTGTTGCTTATCAAATAGGAGTACATATTCTGCTATTGTGAGTTTGCACATTAAAACACATTGGAAGGATAAATATCAGACAAATGAGCATGAAAGTTGGCCTCCTCAAATTATTGCTCTTTAGCTCTCCCTATTAAAGATCAAAGTATCCAGTTCACTAATTTAATATGATTTTGCAGGTACTGATTCTTCCCCAAGAGGGTTACCAGGGGAGGAGGGGCATACAGAGGCAGGGCACAAATGGGCACGCAAATAGTTTAAGGTACATCTGCCATGTATAAAGTTAGATTCTACTCACACCCTAAAAAAAATACATATCCTGCTATGAATAATAGGGAAAGCCACTATTCAAATGAGAACTTGAAATTCCTATTGTTTACAACATGGCCTTTTCTCTTTTGTTTGTCAAGAAAGGGTTAAATCTGGATACAGAAATTTCTTGCATGCTAGGCTCATAGTTCACCACGTTGTTCCGTGATTTTTGTGTGATCTTCTGAGGTTTCTAATGTACTGTGTGTTGCTAGCAACTTATGAAGGCATACTAGCTTTCCCTTGATTCCTAACATGCATGATTTCTCTTAATACAAGAATTATGTATATATTTTCACAAACTTGTTTGCCTGTCAAATCTAAGCTTTGTTTTATCAGTCACTCCACCCAATTAATTTGAATTATAAAGATTAATCACATAAATACATATTACTGGAAAATGACTCGCTCAAAATGGTTACTTGAGGAGTTTGGTGTTTTAGCTTGTTCAACTTGCTTAAATCTACTTGCAGGTTGATTTTTCTGCAGAGTTTGTGAACTAGGACTGCACAGGACTGTACGGGCAGGTGAGCTCAACCTCCTCTCTTTTCATTATCTCTATTGTGCATGTCTATATATAATATGTTAGCGCAACATAAATCATGAGCTGTCTAGTGAATTAGTTGACAATAAATCATGAGCTGTCTAGTGAATTAGTTTTCTCCTATCCTAGTGAAAGTCCTAAAAGTGCCCTATCTCAAATGCTGGTACCATTACATAGTTACTATATAAGCTATATATACTGCTAAGCGAATGACTGGCCATGTTTGCGGTTTCTTTTTCTTGACAGTTAGGATCGATACCATGAATGCTGTAGTAGCATTCAGACATGATTCTATTGCTCATAGAGGCCATATTTGTGTCTCTGAGTTTGCTTATCAAATAGGAGTACATATTTTGCTATTGTGAGTTTGCACATTAAAACACATTGGAAGGATAAATATCAGACAAATGAGCATGAAAGTTGGCCTCCTCAAATTATTTCTCTTTAGCTCTCCCTATTAAAGATCAAAGTATCCGGTTCACTAATTTAATATGATTTTGCAGGTACTGATTCTTCCCCAAGAGGGTTACCAGGGGAGGAGGGGCATACAGAGGCAGGGCACAAATGGGCACGCAAATAGTTTAAGGTACATCTGCCATGTATAAATATCAGACAAATGAGCATGAAAGTTGGCCTCCTCAAATTATTGCTCTTTAGCTCTCCCTATTAAAGATCAAAGTATCCACTTCACTAATTTAATATGATTTTGCAGGTACTGATTCTTCTCCAAGAAGGGTTACCAGGGGAGGAGGGGCATACAGAGGCAGGGCACAAATGGACATGCAAATGCATAGAGGTGAGGAGGACCACCACCCTGTAATATGTAAAATGCTTATCCAAACATGTTCTCGATACCCCCCCAAAATTCAGAATTTGTTTTTGGCAAAATTTGATAATATTGATAGAAGGTACATCTGCCATGTATAAAGTTAGATTCAACTCACACAAAAAAAAACCAAATGATAATAATAATACATATCCTGCTATGAAATAAAGGAAGTCACTATTCACACGAGACTTGAAATTCCTACTGTCTACAAAATGACCTTTTCTCTTTTGTTTTTCAAAAAACAATTTGAGGAAAAGAGTGATACAGATCACTCAGATGGCACATTACAATCAGTAATTAGGATATCCCTAATCACTTCTGGCACAGCAGCCACCATCTACATGTCTCCACCTGCACCTCCAGCATAGCTTGCGCCTCTGCTTCCTCCAGTGTCACACTCGAATTGTCCTGCCTTGCCAATGAGAAAAAACGGCTGCCCCCTGCGGTCTCCTGCAATAGGCCCAGCAGTACTCACCCCGGAGTCAGCCGAGTAACCAGCGTCCATATTTAACTTCACCCAACCATCCTCAGGGGGAATCCATCTAGTAATATTGTGTGTGGAAGCTTTTGCAGTCTGTATTGACGGAGATTGCTTGTTCTCCTGGTGCCGATCATCTGGGAAACAGGGGGTGTTGAACCACTGTTGCACAGCCTCTTTCCCTGAACCTGCTAGCGAACCATGGCCACCAACACCCAGTTCAGCAACATGTTGCTCCAGAAACGCTGCCGATTGGCCTACTGTCTCTTTCCCCGACTTAAAAATGCAGTCATTTCTCAGGCGCCAACAATGCCAGAGAAGTAGAATTTTTGCCCGGGTTTCAGTGCTGCATGTAGACAACAGATTCTGCAGCCAATCCTCTCCCGACTCCTGGAATATATTTTCACCTGGGAGCTCCCACAGTGCTCCCATTTCTTTGTAGCCAGTGTGCCTGTAGCGACCCTCCAGCCGAATACTCAAACTCTTGCAGGAACTTTGGATTCCAAATAATGTCCCAAATACTTCAGTCATACGGCTCGTTAGACGAACAAGAAGCACGAGTTCCACTTTGAGATTTGAGAGAGTATGCCAATTTGTAGGCGCTCTTAACAGTAAACATACCTGTTTTTTCATAGTTCCAAGCCAGACAATCCTCCACATTCTCCCTTGGAATTTTAATGTTACATATTGCCTCCGCATCAAACGGGTAGAAGATCTGGTTAACTTCTTGCATCTTTTGTTTTTCGAGAAAGGGTTAAATCTGGATACTGAAATTTCTTGCATGCCAGGCGCATAGTTCACCACGTTTTTCTGTGATTTTTGTGTGACCTTCAGAGATTTCTACTGTGCTGTGTGTTGCTAGCAACTTATGAAGGCATACTAGCTTTCCCTTGATTCCTAACATGCATGATTTCTCTTAATACAAGAATTATTTATATATTTTCACAAGCTTGCTTGCCTGTCAAATCTAAGCTTTGTTTTATCAGTGACTCCACCCAATTAATGCGAATTATAATGATTAATCACGTAAATACATATTACGGGAAAATGACTCGCTCAATCAACCTGCAAGTACATAAGCAAGTTGAACAAGCTAAAACACCAAACTCCTACAGAATCAGTCTTCTGGTCATCTTAGTCCCAGTAGTGTTTCTTTAGGATTGTTTTTTGCCTCTTAAATAGCCAAGAATATTGTTTCTGGAAACTGCCAGTTTAACTAGCTCATTTAGAATCTATTTGAATAAAACTGAGAAGCGGCATACGGGAATGACTGAAAATCTCATTTTTACAAGATTACTAGCTACATTTGTTGAGTTCATGTTTGTGCTTAGGGTGTAGAGTCGTAGAGAAATGATTATGTAAATAAGGCTAAATTTCAGTTGTTGCTTCTTGAACTGCACACTAACTTGCTGCTCATCTATCCTTTTCAGGTCACGCCGTCGTGGCTGCACTGGTTCTGCTTACCACCGTCACTGCAGCAAGCCCAACTGGCTACTGGGGTTACCTCTGTGATGGTGGGAACTACAGTGCGCCCAGCAAGTACCAGGAGAACCTTGAACAGCTCTCCGCCACGCTTCCTGAGGCAGTCTCCACCTCCCCCACTTTGTTCCACACGCAGGCAGTTGGCTCCAGCCACGATAGAGCTTATGCTCTGGCAAGCTGTCGTGGTGGCACAGAGGCCGACTGCAAGAGATGTTTGACTCAGGCGTTCCAAGATGCCCAGGCTGTATGCACGCTTAGGACTGTTTCCATCTACTACGAGACATGCAGTCTCGGGATCGCCGACAAGAACATCACAATTCATCTTGGATATTTGCACTCAGTCCTTAGGGCAGATGGTGCCCCGATACCTGCCCAGTGCAAGGCGCTCAAGAAGGATGCCAGTACACTTATCACAGATGTGGCGAGGAAAGCAGCAGACTCTCCTGAAAGGAATGCCACTGGAGAAAAGGAGCATGATGAGCGTGACTGCAAACTCAAACTGTACAGTCTAGCCGACTGTTTACCTGGAATTTCAGCTGCTCAGTGTCACGCCTGTTTGGAAGAGCTCACTTCCTTACCAGGCCTGAGTAGTGGGCAAATGGGTGAGCGAAAGGCTAACCTATGGTGCAGCTACCGTTTGGAGCCTTATCAGTTCTTCAAGGATACAAAAGGTGAGTTACCATGAGATGCAGAATTGAATGCTTCTTCTGTTGGTCATATGCTTTCCTTGAATAATGTGTCAACTACATACAGGACACAAGAGCAAGACTGTTTGGATCGTGGTGGGTGTAGCGGGAGGCGCAGTGCTACTGGCAATCGCCTTGCTACTTTGGTGGTGGCTTTTGGTAAGTTTTTCCCGATTCTCAGTAATCCAACTAATGTGGTATCAATTTAGTACATGTACAATGTTATAATATAAAGCGTGTATAGAGCGGGGGGCAACCCTTTTTCGGTAATGGAGAGGAACGAGTTGGCTTTATAGCCATTACAGCAAGAATGCAGCGAAGGAAATAAAACAGAGCATATGCCGCTCTGGAAAGTAAACAGTGACAGGAGCGAGACTCGTAGCCGTTAGATTGAAGATCGACGAGCGACTGCAATCAGCCGTTGGCGAACCATTATCCTGACGAGCGAGCCACAGGATGATGCATCGATGGCTGAGAATGAATCTGGCATGCAGAAACAGGGGATATTCTGTAGTGTTTCTTCAGATAGCAGCAAACAGCATGACAATTCCCCCTGATTAAGACTGAGCTTGTCCTCAAGCTTGAAATGATGGGAACACCTTTTGAATGAACGCCGAGTCCTCCCAGGTAGCAGCTACAAGGGGCAGGTTAACCCATTTAACAAGCCATCTGACTACTGGTGTACTTATGTTGCCTTGTGGTCTGGGGATGAGTTTTCTGTCCAAAACTGCTTCAGGTTCCATTCGAATCATACCATCTGATCCTACCAAGGGCAGGTGCTTGGAGGGAACCACCAGAGGACCAATATGCTTCTTGAGCTGGCTCACATGAAAGGTGTGGTGCAATTGGCAGCCTTCTGGTAGGAGCAATTTATAAGCAACCTTGCCAATCTTCTGAAGAATTTTGAGGGGACCATAAAACTTGGAGTGCAGTTTGAGGTGCCTGTGCAAGCTTAGGGATGTATGCCTATAAGGCTGTAACTTCAAATATACCATATCTCCCACAGAGAAGTCCCTTTCTTTCCTTCTTTTGTCAGCATAGTGTTGCATCCTAGCTTGTGCTTTGAGGAGATTTTGTTTGATAACTTCGAGGGCCCCTTCCCTGTTCTGAAGAAGATTGTCACTGTCCTCACAGATAGTGTCAGGGAGGGCTGATTCTGCAAATCATGGGGGGAGGGAATCCATATAAGGCCTGGAAGGGTGTCATTTGCAATGCAGTGTGGAAACTGGTGCTGTACCACCATTCAGCCAAGGATAACCACCCATGTCACTTTTTAGGCTGTTAAAAACACATGCATCTGAGATAATTTTCCAGGCATTGGTTTACTCTTTCCGTTTGTCCATATGATTGTGGGTGGTAGCTTGTGCTCATGTGCAGCTTGATCTTGAGGGACTTGAACAATTTCTGCCACAAGTGACTAGTGAAGATTTTATCCCTGTCAGTTACAATGACCAAGGGCATGCCATGCAACTTGAAAACTGTATCAGAGAAGGCTCTTGCCACAGATTGCACTGTGATGGGGTGTTTCATGGCTATAAAGTGTGGATACTTGGTGAATCTGTCCACAACCACTAATATTAGATCTTTGTTCTCAGATAGGGGCAATCCTTCCACAAAGTCCATGCTGATGTGTGCCCATGCGAAATCAGGAACAGGCAGGGGTTTTAGGAGACCAGGGTAAGGGGAGTGCTCTGCTTTGTTGAGCTGACAGACTGGGCATTCCTTGACAAAGGTAATTACATCTTGTTTGAGGCCTTGCCAATGAAAGACAAGTTTGACCCGTTGGTAGGTGGCTCTTTCACCAGAATGGGTGTTATGACCGGCTTGGTCTATACTAGGAAGAGGCCCACAGGGCATTAGTATTAGGGGCTTGGCCCACAAGTTATCTTAGGAAAGTTATCTTAGGCTAAAGTTATAAATACTCATGTAAGACATCGTTTTGAGGCAAGCAATAAGAAGAATATTATCTCCTATTGCCCGGCTCCCAGAGGAGCCGGAAACCCTAGCCGCCAACAGCCCTAGACGCCGCCGCCCTTCTCCTAGCTCGCGACGGCGCCCTGCCGCCGGCGCGCCCGCTCCTCGCCACGCCCTCCTCCATCCTTCCCTTACCACCTACGCCCTAGACCTGGTAGAGTACTTGATTCTACCAATTTGGTATCCAGAGACACCAGGCCGATCATGTCCCAACCTCCATCACCGCCGCCGCTACCATCCACCTCCGCCCCGCTCTCGCTGCCGCCAGCCACATCCACGCCGATGACGGGGATCGCATCCGGCACCACCACCACCACCGCGCCAGCGCCCGTCACCACCACGGCAGACCCGCCGCCGCTGCTCTCGCCCGAGGAGATGTCCGGCACCCTTCGGGAGTTGGTCCAGGCGGCCAGGGGTATTACCCTCTACCTCGCCGGGACCCAGCCCCCGCCGCCGAGCGCCGTCACCACCGCCTTCGGGCCGCCGCTGCAGTGGCCAGCCCCGGCCTTCCAGGCGCCCTACGGCGGGGCGCCCCAGCCGCAGCTGCTGCTGCCGCACTACCCGGCTGCGGTACAGCCGTGGCCAGCATGGCCGGCCTCCACCGCGCCGCTGGGGGGCCCGACCCAGCAGCTTCTGCCGGCGCCACCGCCGGCTACCACGACGCAGGCACCGGTGCAGCAGTCCCATCAGGCGCCGTCACCATCGACAGCACCGCCGCCTGCGCCTAGGGCTATGGGTCGGCCTCTGCACCAGGTGCAGTTTCCATCGTCGCCATCGCCGATCCCCGCTTGGGCGACCGGCTCGTCTTCGGGCCCGGTCTACTCCACGGCGCCGGAACACCCGACGCCCTCCCTGCGGTTTGATCACCCCTCCAGCTCGGCGTACTACGCCCCGGCGCGTCCCGAGCCAGCATACGCGCCGTCGGCCGCCCCCGGGCACGGCGGGCCGACACCCCCTCGCTTCGCCAAACTGGACTTCGCCACCTACGAGGGCACGGAGGACCCCCTCAACTGGCTCAACCAGTGCGAGCAATTCTTTCGAGGGCAGCGGACGCTCGCTTCGGATCGTACCTGGCTCGCGTCCTATCATCTTCGAGGCGCAGCGCAAACCTGGTACTACGCCCTCGAGCAGGACGAGGGCGGCATGCCACCTTGGGAGCGCTTCCGGGAGCTCTGTCTCCTCCGTTTTGGGCCTCCTATCCGCGGGAGCAGACTGGTGGCCCTCGGCCGTCTACCGTTCACATCGACGGTGCAGGACTACGCCGACCGCTTCCAGGCCCTGGCGTGCCACGCGCCGGGCGTTTCAGCGGCCCAGCGCGCTGAGCTCTTTGTGGGCGGTCTGCCGGACCATATCCGCGTGGACGTCGAGCTCCGGGACCCCCACGACCTCCAGACGGCCATGTACTACGCCTGGGCCTTCGAGCAGCGGGCCCAGGCACTGCAGCAGCCACTCGGACGGAGCGGCCGCCAACCCAGTCGGCCTGCGCTGACTTCCTCAGCCCCGGGTCGGCCCCCCCCCGGCTACGACGGCCACACCCCCGGCCGCCACCCGGCCCTTCCGCCGGCTGTCACCGGCCGAGCAGCAGGAGCGTCGCCGTCAGGATCTTTGCTTCAACTGCGATGAGCCCTACACGCCGACCCATGTCTGCCCCCACCTCTTTTATTTAGAGACGGTCGACTACACCGAGGAGGACGCCTCGGCCGACACACTACCACCGCCTGCGGCGACCGAGGACGCGGCCGTGGATCTCGCGGCGATGGCGTGCGTCGTCTCCCTTCACGCCCTGGCAGGCATCCGGGGCGAGCGGACCATGCTGCTGCCCGTGACGATCCATGGCGAGCGACTGGTGGCCCTGCTGGATACGGGCTCCACACACAACTTTATGCCCGAGTCGACCATGCGTCGGCTAGCCCTTCCGACGACGGGCGGGGAGCGCTTGAGGATCACAGTGGCGAACGGCGATCGCCTCCGGTGCCATGGGATAGCCCGCGACGTTCCCATCTCCATCGGCGACGAACGCTTTTCCATTACCTGTGCAGGGATCGATCTGGGCTGCTTCGACTTCATTCTCGGGGTGGACTTTCTCCGGACCCTCGGCCCCATCCTGTGGGATTTCGACGCGCTCACGATGACATTCTGGCGGTAGGGCCGCCGCATCCGGTGGGAGGGCATTGGGGGCGCCGCGCCGGCTGTGCCACACCTCCAGCTGGCCGCCGCGTCTTCGGAAGCCGAGCACCCCCTGCTGGATCCTCTTCTGCAGCAGCACAACGACCTCTTCGACGAGCCGCAGGGTCTTCCGCCTGCCCGGGTGTACGACCATCATATTCACCTCGTACCAGGCTCCACTCCGGTGGCAGTGCGGCCCTACCGCTACCCGCAGCTGCAGAAGGATGAGTTGGAGCGCCAGTGTGCCCTCATGCTCGCCGCTGGCATCATCCGGATCTCCACGTCGCCCTTCTCGGCGCCGGTGCTTCTCGTCCGTAAATCAGACGGCACATGGCGCTTCTGCATCGACTACCGCGCCCTCAACGCGCTCACGCTCAAGGACAAGTTCCCTATACCGGTGGTCGACGAGCTCTTGGATGAGCTCCATGGGGCACGCTTCTTCACCAAGCTCGATCTCCGGTCAGGCTATCATCAGGTGCGCATGCATCCGGACGACATCGCCAAGACGGCGTTTCGCACCCACCATGGCCACTTCGAGTTCTTGGTGATGCCTTTCGGCCTCGCCAACGCCCCGGCGACATTCTAGGCCCTGATGAACGACGTCCTTCGACCCTACTTACGGCGATTTGTGCTTGTTTTCTTTGATGACATTCTTATCTACAGCGCCACCTGGGCCGAACATCTCCAGCACGTCGCCATCGTCTTCAACGAGCTTCGGGCGCACCATCTCCACCTTAAGCGCTCGAAGTGCTCGTTCGGGACGCCTACCGTCGCCTACCTCGGCCATGTCATCTCGGCTGACGGGGTGGCTATGGACGCTGATAAGGTGGCGGCCGTCTCCGCCTGGCCGACGCCTCACTCGCCGCGGGCTCTCCGCGGGTTCCTCGGACTCGCCGGTTACTACCGGAAATTTATCCGGGAGTTCGGACTCATCGCGGCGCCCCTCACGCGGTTGCTTCGCCGCGACGCCTTCGCTTGGGACGACGAGGCGACGACGGCGTTCGAGGCCCTCAAGGGGGCCCTCACGACAGGCCCCGTCCTCCAGATGCCCGACTTCGACCGCCCGTTCGTGGTGGACTGTGACGCCTCGGGCGCCGGGTTCGACGCCGTTCTTCATCAGGGCGATGGGCCCCTCGCTTTCTTCAGCCGACCTTTCGCTCCGCACCATCTTAAGTTGGCAGCTTACGAGCGGGAGCTCATTGGCCTCGTCCAGGCCGTGCGTCATTGGCGGCCATACTTGTGGGGCCGGACCTTCCACATTCGCACGGACCACTACAGTCTGAAGTTCTTGCTAGATCAACGACTGTCAACCGTGCCACAGCACCAGTGGATCAGCAAGCTCTTCGGGTTCGACTTCTCCGTCGAGTATCGGCCGGGCCGTCTTAACACTGTGGCCGACGCGCTGTCTCGTCGCGATTCCGACCTCGCGCCAACCGCCGACGCGGCCGCCGGGACGGCCCTGTGCATCCGCTCCGGGCCATCGTTCGGTCTCTTCGCCGACATTCGACGCGCCACTGCGACGGCAGAGGATGCCGCACTCCTGCAGCAACAGCTCGCGGCTGGCGACTTGGAGGAGCCCTGGCGCTTCTCTGACGGACTGCTCCTCCATGGGCGCCGGATCTTTGTTCCGGCGCATGATGATCTCCGTCACCAGGTATTGCAGCTCGCCCACTCGGCCGGCCATGAGGGTGTGCAGAAAACCCTCCATCGTCTTCGTGCCGACTTCTACATCCCTGGCGATCGTGCCCTGGTCCGCGACTGGGTTCGGTCTTGTCAGACATGCCAGCGCAACAAGACAGAGACCCTGAGGCCGGCGGGGCTCCTTCAGCCCTTGGAGGTGCCGTCTCAGGTTTGGGCGGATATTTCCATGGACTTCATCGAGGGCCTTCCCAAGGTTGGGGGCAAGTCGGTCATCCTCACGGTGGTCGATCGCTTCTCTAAGTACGCCCACTTCATCGCGCTCGGGCATCCGTACACAGCGGCGTCCGTGGCCCGGGCCTTCTTCGACGGCATCGTCCGTCTCCATGGGTTCCCGACTTCGATCGTCAGTGATCGGGACCCAGTCTTCACGGGCCATGTCTGGCGTGACCTCTTCAGGATGGCGGGTGTCCAGCTCCGCCTGAGTACAGCGTTCCATCCTCAGACGGACGGTCAGTCCGAGGTGGTTAACAAGGTCATTGCTATGTATTTGCGTTGTGTGACAGGTGATCGGCCTCGCGCTTGGGTGGACTGGCTCTCTTGGGCGGAGTACTGCTACAACACTTCTTATCACTCCGCCCTGCGCGCGACGCCATTTGAGGTGGTCTATGGTCGACCACCCCCGCCTATACTTCCGGTCGACCCGGAGACGGCTTGGACGGTGGCTGCGGGTGACCTTATCCGCACCCGTGATGAGATGCTAGCGGAGGTCCGTCAGCGCCTCCTTCAGGCCCAGCAGACGGCCAAGCACTACTACGACGGTCATCATCGCGAGGCGGAGTTCGCCGTGGGCGACTGGGTGTGGCTGCGTCTTCTCCACCGCTCTACGCAGTCACTGGACCCGCGCGCGAAGCGCAAGCTTGGCCCTCGCTACGCCGGGCCCTTCCCTGTCGTGGAGCGCATCGGGAAGGTGGCTTATCGTCTTCAGCTTCCAGCCCGCGCCCGCATCCACGACGTGTTCCATGTGGGGCTGCTCAAGCCTTTCCGTGGCGAGCCACCAGCAGCTCCTCCGGCGCTTCCTCCAACCGCCGATGGTCGCATTCTTCCGGAGCCAGCAAAGGTGTTGCAGGCCCAGCTCCGTCGTGGCGTCTGGTTCATTCTCATTCAGTGGGCGGGCCTTCCGGAGGAGGAGGCTACTTGGGAGCAGCGTGAAGATTTCCGTCAACACTATCCAGACTTTCAGCTCGAGGACGAGCTGTTTGCGCAGGCGGGGAGAGATGTTATGACCGGCTTGGTCTATACTAGGAAGAGGCCCACAGGGCATTAGTATTAGGGGCTTGGCCCACAAGTTATCTTAGGCAAATTATCTTAGGAAAGTTATCTTAGGCTAAAGTTATAAATACTCATGTAAGACATCGTTTTGAGGCAAGCAATAAGAAGAATATTATCTCCTATTGCCCGGCTCCCAAAGGAGCCGGAAACCCTAGCCGCCAACAGCCCTAGACGCCGCCGCCCTTCTCCTAGCTCGCGACGGCGCCCTGCCGCCGGCGCGCCCGCTCCTCGCCACGCCCTCCTCCATCCTTCCCTTACCACCTACACCCTAGACCTGGTAGAGTACTTGATTCTACCAATGGGCTCCTAATTCCGAAGCATGAAAGGTTTTTAAAATGTCTGTTCTGAGGGAAGTTGATGTGCCAACCACAACTTTGTTATGGAATCTCAATATGCCATTTTTGTAGGAGTAAGAGCTTGGACTGTCTTTACTGACAGCACATTCAGCTATGAGTTCCTGCACCCTTGTGTCAGACTTGTAGCTCTTGACTACCTCTTTTATCCAAGTAGGAGTGTTGGTACTCACAGTGAGCATGGACACCATGTATTTGACTCTGGATAAAGCATCAGCAGCTTTATTTTCTTTCCCCTTCTTGTATTCTACTGTGAAATTGTATCCCAAAAGCTTGAGCAGTAATTTATGTTGTATGCCTTCAGTCAACTTTTGCTCCTGAATGTATTTGAGGCTCTCTCAGTCTGTTCTAATCACTAGAGAAGTTGCTAAGTAGTGCTTCCACTTCTTTACTACTTCAATAATTGCTAAAGCTTCCTTGTCATATGTAGACATGGCTGCTGCTTTTGGTCCAATAGTTCTGCTGAAATAGGAAACGGGCCTCCCCTCTTGCATTAAGACAGCTCCTAGTCCATAGCCACAAGCATCTGCCTCCAAAATGAAGGGCTTAGTGAAGTCAGGTAGGGCTAGGAAAGGTGCATTTGTTAACTTGTCCTTAAGTGTGAGGAATGCTTGCTCTTGTTGTTCTTGCCAAACAAATGCATCCTTCTTCAAGCAGTCAAACAGGGGTCTGCAAATAGGGCCATATCCCTGGATAAACCTTCTGTAATACCCACTTAGTCCAAGGAAGCTTCTGAGCTCAGTGACATTTGTGGGTGCTGGTCATTCTTGAATTGCTGTGATCTTTGCAGGGTCAGTGGCTACTCCATCCTTGCTGATAACATGGCCTAGATATTCTACTTTAGATTGACCAAAGGAGCACTTGTCCAGTTTGGCATACAGTTGGTTTTCTTGGAGTGTAGCAAATACTTTGGACAAGTGGACTTTGTGTTCTAGGGTCTGACTGAACACTAGGATGTCGTCAAAGAACACTACCACAAATTTGAAAGGACCAAACAGCAAGTTCATGAGAGTCATTTGAAAGGCCATTTGAAAGGCCAAAAGACAGTACTAGAAATTCATAGTGCCCCTGAAGTGTGGAGAAAGCAGTTTTGTGGATATCGTCCTCTGCCATTCTAATTTGGTGATAGCCACTTCTGAGATAAATCTTGGAGAAAATCTGAGCTCCCTTTAGCTAATCTAGGAGATCTTCTATCATAGGTATTGGGTACTTGTTTTTAATTGTGATGGAGTTCAACTTCCTATAATCAATGCATAGTCTCCATGAACCATCCTTCTTTTTCACTAAGAGAAGAGGAGAAGAAAATGGGCTGGTACCTGGGCCTAACGAGGCCAGCTTTTAGGAGGTCCTGGATGATTTTCTCAAGTACCTCTTTTTGGTGGTGAGGAACTCTGTAAGGTCTCTGGTTTACAACCTTTGTTCCTTCAACCAATGGAATTCTATGATCACAGGGCCTGCTAGGGGGTAAGCCAGTAGGGGAAGAGAAGATTTTCTCATATTTCTGGAGTACTGGTTGGAGCTCTTGAGGTACTTGCTGGGCTGCTGCAATTGGTTCAGAGCAGGCAGTAGTAAACAAGAAGAAACCACAAACAGCTTGGTCCATGACCTTATCAGCAGTGTCTACAATCTCAGGAGGTCTTTCCCAGGGTACAGTCTCATCCACAAAGGTCACTAGTGTCTTCTTTGGTGTTGTAATCCGTATTTCCATTAAGATGAAATCCATTTGTAAAGGGCTATGTTTCCTCAGCCAATCCACCCCTAAGATCATGTCATACCCTTAAGATTCAGAACCCTGAAAGTGTCTGTAAACTGATGACCTTGTATGGTATATGGACAGTTGTGGGCTGTGAAATCACTCCATAGGATCCCTCCACTGGCCACAACTACTTTAATCTTGGGTGTATCGATGATGAGGGAACCACAGGATGATGCATCGATGGCTGAGAATGAATCTGGCACGCAGAAACAGGGGATATTCTGTAGTGTTTCTTCAGATAGCAGCAAACAGCATGACACCATCATTGCTGCCAAAGCTGCTTTTGCCAAGCCATTCTTCATGGAGGTATTCGTCTTGGTTGTCTGGTGCATTTGGAAGCAGAAGGAATAGAAAGATTTTTGAGAATACTAACCCTGGTTTCTCCTCTTTAGAAAGGAATGTACATCTTTATCTTTTAGGCTCTCCTCTGAGCTTGCTGCTCCTCTTGGCTGCTGGCTCAACTCTCTGGCCTAGGCCCTTGTACAACCCCTTTCTTTCTCTTTGTATATACTTGTACGAAGTGGCCCAAGATCTTTCACTTCAAATGTTTTCCCCAATCTCTCCTTGAGGTATTTAATTTCTTCAACATCATCATCAGTTACCATTATATCATCAACATACACCACCAGGATAGCAGGGTGTATCAGGTGGAAACACACTATCTTCTGAAAATCTGGAAATTTTTGTTGTGGTCAATTTGATGTCATCTCAGCCCCCTCCCAATCATTTTGCAGAAAACTACCTGCAAACCACATTCTGCAGTTTGCAAAGAACCCCTTCTTAAATGTCTGTCCTCAAAATTCAGCCCGCTGGTACACTTTGTGGATGCATGGTCCTGGACCTTCCCGGGCCTGTGCCATTTGGGCCTGTCAGAGATTTCCATCAAAAGTAGCACTAGTGTTGTTAGCTGACAGTCAACAAGTTTTCTATTAGAGGACAACTGAAATATTTAACTATCCAATTCTTTTCGAGCAATGCATTTGGTTACAACCCATTCATTTTGAAAACTGCAACACTGATTATGCTGGAACATATATCTATATCTATAAAAATAAACCAAAAATTAGAGTATGGATATTGGTAGGAGCTAGGACCCTACTGGGTCTAGGGTGGAGGTTGTAGGGGAAGGAGGGTGCTGGACGTGGCGGAGCTCGCGGTCGCCGGCGACAGGGCGCCGTCGTGCTGCGCGAGGGAGGAGGCGGCGGCGCAAAGAGCAGGAGGCGGCTAGGGTTAGGGTCCGGCTCCTCTGGGAGCCGGGCAATAGAATTATTCTTATTGCTTCCTCATGAACGAGTCTTACAACTAGTATATATAACCACAATGGAAAATAAAATAGATAACTTGCGGGCTAAGCCCCTAACTAAATATGCCCAGTGGGCCTCCTACGGCTGCCCGGTCATAACATCTCTCCCCGCCTGCGCAAACAGCTCGCCCTGGAGCTGAAAGTCGGGGTAGTGTTGGCGGAACTCGTCGCGCTGCTCCCAAGTAGCGTCCTCCTCTGGGAGGCCAGCCCACTGAATCAACACATACCACACCCCGCGACGAAGCTGCGCCTTCAAGACCTTCTCCGGCTCCGGAAGGAGGCGCCCGTCGAAGGTCGGAGGAAGCGCCGGAGGGGCCGCGGGTGGCTCACCGCGGAAGGGCTTCAGCAGCCCCACATGGAAGACGTCATGGATGCGGGCACCCGCCGGAAGCTGAAGACGGTAGGCCACCTTCCCGATGCGCTCCAAAACAGCGAAGGGCCCGGCGTAGCAAGGGCCCAGCTTGCGCTTCGCGCGTGGGTCCAGCGACTGCGTAGAGCGATGAAGGAGACGCAGCCAAACCCAGTCACCCACCGCGAACTCCGCCTCGCTATGGTGGTCGTCGTAGTAGTGCTTGGCCAGCTGCTGGGCCTGAAGGAGGCGTTGCCGGACCTCGGCTAGCATCTCGTCATGGCGCCGCATGAAATCACCGGCCACCTTTGTCCGAGCCGTCGCCGGATCAACCGGCAGTATGGGCGGGGGCGGCCAGCCGTAGACCACCTCAAATGGAGTGGCGCGTAGGGCGGAGTGATAGGAGGTGTTGTAGCAGTACTCCGCCCACGAGAGCCAATCCACCCAAGCGCGAGGATGATCACCTGTGACACAACGCAAATACATGGCAATCACCTTGTTGACAACCTCAGATTGGTCGTCCGTCTGAGGATGGAAGGCCGTGCTCAGGCGGAGCTTCACGCCCGCCAACCGGAAGAGATCGGCCAGACATGGCCAGTGAACACCAGGTCTCGATCGCTGACGATCGAAGAGGGAACCCCGTGGAGGCGGGCGATACCGTCGAAGAAGGCACGAGCCACAGATGCAGCAGTGTAGGGATGACCGAGCGCGATGAAGCGAGCATACTTGGAGAAGCGGTCGACCACCGTGAGAATGACCGATTTGCCGCCCACCTTGGGGAGGCCCTCAATGAAGTCCATGGAGATATCCGCCCAGACCTGAGACGACACCTCCAAGGGCTGGAGCAGATCAGCCAGCAGGAGTGTCTGTCTTGTTACACTGGCACGTCACACAAGACCGGACCCAGTCACGGACCAGGGCCCAATCACCTGGGATGTAGAAGTCGGCACGGAGACGATGGAGGGTTTTCTGCACACCCTCATGGTCCGCTGAGTGGGCCAGCAGCAGCACCTGGTGATGGAGACCGTCGTGCGCCGGCACGAAGACCCGGCGCCCATGAAGGAGCAATCCGTCGGCAAGGCGCCACGACTCCTCTAGCTCACCCGCAGCCAGTTGCTGCTGAAGGAGGAGGGCGTCTGGCGCGGCGGCTGTCACCCGGTGGATGTCGGTGAAGAGAGCGAACGTAGGCCCCGAGCGTATGCAGAGTGCCGCCCCTTCGGAGTCACCCCCGGTAGTGTCGTGGTTGGCGTCGCGGCGAGACAGGGCGTCGGCCACGGTGTTAAGGCGGCTCGGGCGGTACTCGACGGTGAAGTCGAAGCCGAAGAGCTTGCTGATCCACTGGTGATGCGGCACGGTCGAGAGCCTCTGGTCCAACAAGAACTTGAGGCTGTAGTGGTCCGTGCGAATCCGGAAAGGCCGACCCCACAGATAGGGCCGCCAATGGCGCACTGCCTGCACCAATCCAATGAGCTCTCGCTCATACGCCGCGAGCTTAAGATGGCGCGCGGCGAAGGGCCTGCTGAAGAATGCGAGGGGTCCATCGCCCTGATGAAGGACGACACCGAACCCTGCACCGGAAGCGTCGCAGTCCACAATGAATGGCCGGTCGAAGTCCGGCATCTGAAGGACGGGCCCTGTCGTGAGGGCCCCCTTGAGGGCCTTGAACGCCACGGTCGCCTCCTCATCCCAGGCAAAGGCGTCGCGACGGAGCAAGCGCGTGAGTGGAGACGCGATGAGGCCGAACTCCCGGATGAACTTCCGGTAGTAGCCTGCGAGGCCCAGAAACCCGCGAAGAGCCCGCGGTGAATGCGGGTTCGGCTAGGCGGCGACGGCCGCCACCTTGTCGGCGTCCATGGCCACCCCCTCGGCCGAGATGACGCGGCCGAGGTAGGCGTCCCGAATGAGCACTTCCGAGTGCTTAAGGTGAAGATGCGCTCGAAGCTCGTTGAAGACGATGGCGACGTGATGAAGGTGCTCCGTCCACGAGGCGCTGTAGATAAGAATATCATCAAAGAAAACGAGCACAAACCGGCGCAAGTAAGGGCGAAGGACATCGTTCATCAGAGCCTGAAAAGTCGTCGGGTGCATTGGAGAGACCAAACGGCATGACCAAGAACTCGAAGTGGCCGTGATGAGTCCGAAACGCCGTCTTGGCGATATCATCCGGGTGCATACGCACCTGGTGGTAACCCGACCGGAGATCGAGTTTGGTGAAGAAGCGCGCCCCATGTAGCTCATCCAGGAGCTCATCGACCACCGGAATAGGAAACTTGTCCTTAAGTGTCAGGGCATTGAGGGTGCGGTAGTCGATGCAGAAGCGCCACGTGCCGTCTGACTTGCGGACGAGGAGTACCGGCGATGTGGAGATCCAGATGATGCCCGCGGCGAGCATGAGTGCACACTAGCACTCCAGCTCGTCCTTCTGCAGCTGCGGATAGCGGTATGGCCGGACCACCACCGGCGCCGAGCCCGGCAGGAGATGAATGCGGTGATCGTACACCCGGGCAGGCGGAAGGCCCCGCAGCTCGTCGAAGAGGTCGCTGTGCTGCTGCAAGAGGTGCTCCAAGAGTGGGTGCTCAGCCTCGGTAGTGGTCGTCGCCAGCTGAAGTTGGGGCGTCATCGGTGAGGCGCCCTCCCACCGGACGCGGCGGCCGAGACGCCAGAAGGACATCGTCAAGGCGTCGAAATCCCAAAGGATGGGACCGAGGGTCCGCAAGAAGTCGACACCAAGGATGAAGTCGAAGCAGCCCAAGTCGATGCCTGCACACGTGATGGTGAAGTGCTCGTCGCCGATGGTGATGGGTACGTTTCGCGCGAGCCCATGACACCGGAGACGATCGCCGTTGGCCACCGTGACCCGAAGATGCTCCCCGCCCGTCGGCTGAAGCGCTAAGCGGCGCATGGTAGCCTCGGGCAGGAAGTTATGTGTGGAGCCCGTATCCAAAAGGGCCACCAGGCGCTCGCCGTGTATCATCACTGGCAAGAGCATGGTCCGCTCATCGCGGATGCCGGCAAGCGCATGGAGCGAGACCACGAGTGCCGTCACTGGGGCGGCCGCGGCCGCGGCCTCGGCAGCTGCGGCGTCGAGCCCCTCACCTGAGGCGTCCTCCTCAGTGTAGTCGGCCGTCTCCAAGTAGAAGAGTCGCGGGTAGACATGGCCCGACGCGTAGGGCTCATCGCAGTTAAAAGCAAAGCCCCAGGCGCTGACGCTCCAGCTGCTCCGCCCGAGAGAGGCGACGGAAAGGCCACGTCGCAGCCGGGGTGGTAGTCACCGGAGCGGCCGGGGGTGGCCGGGCCGGTGCCGGGGATTGTCGGGCGGCCCGTCGGCCTCCTCGAGCTGGGGCTGCCTGCTGCACGGCCTGGACGCGGCACTCGAAGGCGTGGGCGTAATACATGGCCGTCTGGAGATCCTGGGGTCCCCGGAGCTCCACGTCCACGCGTATGTGATCCGGGAGTCCACCGACGAAGAGGTCGGCCCGCTGTTGCGCCATCACACCTGACGCGTGGCAAGCCAAGGCCTGGAAACGGTCGGCGAAGTCCTGCACCGTGGAGGTGAAGGGAAGGCGGCCTAGCTCTGCCAGGCGGCTCCCACGGATCGATGGCCTAAAACGAAGGAGGCAGAGCTTGCAGAAGCGCTCCCAAGGGGACATACTGCCCTCGTCCTGCTCGAGGGCGTAGTACCAGGTCTATGCCGTGCCGCGGAGGTGGTAAGAGGCGAGCCAGGTACGCTCCGAGGCAAGGGTGCGCTGCCCGCGAAAGAACTGCTCGCACTGGTTGAGCCAGTTGAGGGGGTCCTTCGTGCCGTCATAAGTGGCGAAGTCCAGTTTGGCAAACTGCGGCGGTGTCTGTGGCGGGGCGCCGTGGCCGATTGCCTCGGAGGTGCGAAGCAGCGAGGACTGGGGCGGCCGGTTAGCATGGTCGCGGCCCGTGTAGTTGCCCGCCGAGTCAGAGGGATCGCCGTACTGCAGAGTGGGCCGGCCACTGTGACGGGGGGTGGCGATGATCTGGTCAGCCAGGCCAGTATTGGGGACGGCGACGGCGGAAAGCGCACTTGCTAGATCGGTACGCCTCCCTGTATGGTAGACCCGGGCCCCGTGCTGGACGGTGGCGGGGCCGGCAGCTGCGGCTGCATCGGCACGGACCCGGGTGGCGTGGGGGGCGCGAAGAGGGCCGGGGCCGGCCACTACGGCCATTGGGGCGCGACCGCGAGCGGCGGCGGGGCCGGCAGCTGCGGCTGCATCGGCACGGACCCGGGTGGCGTGGGGGGCGCGAAGAGGGCCGGGGCCGGCCACTACGGCCATTGGGGCGCGACCGCGAGCGGCGGCGGGGCCGGCAGCTGCGGCTGCCCGGACCCGGGCGGCGTGGGGGGGGGCGAGGGCCGGGGTCGGCCATTGCGACCACTGGGGCGCGACGACGGGCGGCGGCTGATGCGGCCAGGGGTGATGTAGAGGCCCGATCGGCGCCGCAGTTGCCGAGTACCAGGGCAAGGCGGCTGGCCCGGTCGTGGCGGCTGGCCCGGTCGTGGCGGCTGGCCCGGTCGTGGCGGCCGGCGGCAAGGGCGGCGGCTGCCCGTAGGGCCCGGCCAGGTAGAGGCGTATGGCCTGGACGGCGGTGACGAGATCATTAAGGACTCCGGTGATTTCCGCCGGGGAGTAGACGGCGGCAGGCGGCGCGATGAGGGGCGGCGACTGGCCGGTGGAGGCCCCCGCGGTGGGAAGCGCCAGTGGCGTGGTGGTGGACATCGGCGAGGTGGGCAGCGGCGGGGTGGGTGGTGGAGCAGACATGATCGGACCCAAACTACCTGATACCAAACTGGTAGGAGCTAGGACCCTACCGGGTCTACGATGGAGGTTGTAGGGGAAGGAGGGTGCTGGACGTGGCGGAGCACGCGGTCGCCGGCGGCAAGGCGCCGTTGTGCGCGAGGGAGGAGGCGGCGGCGCAAAGAGCAGGAGGCGGCTAGGGTTAGGGTCCTCATGGAAGAGTCTTACAACTAGTATATATAACCACGATGGAAAATAAAATAGATAACTTGCGGGCTAAGCCCCTAACTAAATCTGCCCAGTGGGCCTCCTACGGGCATAAGTCTGCCCGGTCATAACAGACAGCTTTTTAAGTTGAGATGAATTTGTGTATCAAATAATTACAAAAAAATGCAGTTACACAGGTAGCTGCATATACTTTCAGAAAGTCACACGCTTGTGGTTCTCGATGTTCTTAGAAAAACCATCAGCGTGTAATAAGTTATATACTATCTGTTAAACTTGTGTTTCAAATTTGTTACTTTTTATTCATGTTACCATACATTCCTACTTGTGATTTTCTGAATTTGAATGAAAATGTGTCTTCTAAAAGTCTACATTTGCATAATCATACTTTTTATTTTTTTTGACTGACTTATGCAAAGCATTTTCTAATGTATGTTTATTGCAGGCTAAACGTCCTTCGGCGATAGATTCCTTCAACAAAATCACAGCCAAGTGGCAGGGCAAGACGATAGCCCTCTTCTTGGACTACGACGGAACCCTGGCGCCAAAAGTAGATAATCCTGACGAGGCATACATGTCCAGCGAGGTAAGTATAATGAAAAGAAAAATTCTTGCCAAGCATATGCTGAGATGCTACTAAGATGCTAGTCTAAGATGCTGGTCTAAGATGCTATCCTAACTGCCAGTCCGTATGGTCACGAACTCTATCCTAACTGCCACAAGGACCATGTGCTGCAGCCCCACAAAGACCCTAGTACACAGACTTATCCAACATTCTCCCCCTAAGTCTTGTACGTCGTCTTGTGGGAGTGTTGAATCATCCCGATCCTGGAGCAAAGCTCGAGGAACTTGACCCTCCCAAGAGGCTTGGTGAGCAGGTCTGCGAGCTGATCCTTGGTGTTAATGTAGCTCGCCTCGATGCTCCCTTCTTCCACACAGCTGCGGATGAAGTGATACCTCAGCCGGATGTGCTTGCTCCGTTCGTGGAACACGGGGTTCTTTGCCAGGGCCAGCGCGGACTTGCTGTCCACCAGGAGCTGCACCGTTCTGGTGTCTTGAACGAGAAGATCACCAAGCAGTCGAGCGAGCCAAAGCGCCTGAGTGCAAGCGGTGGAGGCCGCTATGTACTCAGCCTCACAGCTGGACAGGGCAACCACCTGCTGCTTGACTGATTGCCAGCTCACGAGACACTTTCCGAGGAAGAGGAGGATCCCGCTCGTGCTCTTACTGGTGTCGATGTCGCCGGCGTGGTCGCTGTCGCTGTACCCGACGAAGTGTGCTGCCCCCGGACACCTAGGGTAGTGGAGGCCGTGGTCGAGGGTCCCTGCTATGTAGTGGATGATCCTCTTCACTGCCTGCTGGTGTTCCGACGTCGGTCGCTCCATGAACCGACTGACATAGCCGACGGAGAATGCTAGGTCCGGCCGTGTGTGGGTGAGGTAGCGAAGGCTCCCCACAAGGCGTCGGTACTCCATAGCATCCACTTCCTCCGTCGTGCTGTCGCGGCTCAGTTTCAGCCTCTCCTCCATCGGAGTGAGAGCTGGATGGCAACTGGTGAGCCCAGCTAGCTCAACGATGCGCTTGGCGTAGGCGGACTGTCGAAGTGCGATCCCGGAGTGATCCTGGTGCACCTCAATCCCTAGATAGAAGGAGAGGAGCCCCAGATCACTCATCTGGAAGGTGGCCTTCATGTCTTCCTTGAATGCCGCTACCTCTGCATCTTTGGTGCTGGTGATCACCAAGTCGTCAACATAGACGCCCACCAGCAGGGCATTTCCTCCACTGCCCCGTCGGTAGACAGCGGCCTCATGCGGGCTTTGCTCGAAGCCCATCTTCTTTAGCGTGGAGTCCAGCTTGGCGTTCCATGCCCTAGGTGCCTGCCGTAGGCCATAGAGGGCCTTGCGCAGGCGGAGTACCTTGCCCTCCTGGCCGGGAATCGCAAAACCCGGTGGCTGATGCACGTAGACTTCCTCCTTCAAGTCACCGTTGAGGAATGCCGACTTGACATCCATGTGATGGACACGCCAGCCCTCCTGGGCAGCCAGCGCAAGGAGGAGTCGCACGGACTCCATCCGTGCCACGGGAGCAAAGGCGTCGTCGAAATCGACTCCTTCCTGCTGCAAGAAGCCTCGGGCCACCAGGCGAGCCTTGTGCTTGATGATGGCGCCGGCTCCATCCCTCTTCAGCTTGAACACCCACTTAAGGGTGATTGCGCGGTGACCACGGGGAAGGTCAGCGAGCTCCCAGGTGCGGTTTTGCTCGACCGCATCCATCTCTAACTGCATCGCGGCGCGCCATGCCGCATCTCTCTCGGCCTCTGCAAAGGACCATGGTTCGCCGTCCTCACACGCGAGTTGTAGCTGCGCCTCCAGGTCACGTGGCATCAGTCCCGGCACCGGCTGGTCGCCGAGTAGATCATCCATCGTGTGATACCGCAGTTGTTCGCCTCCATACCACGCGTCGACCCGCTCCTCGTCGTGAGTGAGCGGGGAAGCGAACTTCATCGGGTTGTGCACTGCGTGAGCTGGTGCTGATGAAGACAAGCCCGGAGTGGCGACCGCCGGGGTTGGAGTATGCGGCGTCGCCAGTTGTGGTGCCGTCGGCGTAGCGGGCACCGCAGTCGATGTAGTTTTGGGGGCTGGGGTAGACGTGCCCGGCGGAGAGGAGCTGCTTGCTCCCCCGGCTTCCTTGAAGTGAGCGTACTCGACAATGAAGTCGTCATACGTCGGCGTCGCGCCGTCGTCCACCGCCTTGTCCCATTGCCACCCTCGCCCTTCGTTGAACACAACGTCTCGCGCCGTGCGCACACGCTGTGTCTTTGGGTTGAGGATGTGGTAGGCCTTTGAGCCCTCCGCGTAGCCGATGAAGACTCCCGGAGTGCTCCTGTCGTCGAGCTTGCCGATGTGGCCAAGCTCCTTAGCGAACGCAAGACAGCCAAAGACCCGCAAATGGGAGACCGCCGGCTTCCTCCCATGCCAAGCCTCATACGGTGTCCTGCCGTCGAGTGCCTTAGTAGGCGAGCGGTTGAGGATGTAGACGGCCGTCAGCACCGCCTCTCCCCAGAAAAAAGGCCGGCATCCCTCGCTGCTTGAGGAGAGCCCGAGCCATCCCCACAACCGTCTGGTTGCGCCGCTCGACGACTCCGTTTTGCTGCGGGCTGTACGGCGCGGAGTAGTGGCGCTGGATGCCCTCATTGGCGCAGTACGACGCGAATTCAGCCACCGTGAATTCGCCACCGTTGTCAGTGCGCAACATGCGCAATTTGTGGCCGCTCTCCGCCTCCACACCAGCCTGCGCGCGCCTGATGGCGTCCGCCGCTTCTCCCTTGCTGCCGAGAATCATCGCCCACATGTAACGAGAGAGATCGTCGACGAGCAGCAGGAAGTAGCGTCGACCTCCTGGTGTGGCTGGCGTCACCGGGCCGCACAAGTCTCCGTGCATGAGCTCCAGCATCTCCTTGGCCCGAAAACTCGCCTGTTGGGGAAAGGGGAGTCGTCTCTGCTTTGTCAGTACGCAGATGTCGCAGAACTGCTCCACATGGTCGAGGCATGGCAGGCCTCGTACCATCTCCTTGGCACTTAGACGCTTCAGGGCCTCAAAGTGAAGATGCCAAAGCGCTCATGCCATTGCCACGCCTCGTCGTCCCGACGGACAGCGAGACAAACCGGTTGTGCCACCTGCACATCAAGGACGTAGAGTCGATTTCCACCTCTGGGTACCTTGGCGAGAAGGCGACCCTGGCGATCCCAGATGCGTAGGACCCCATGCTCAATCAGCACGCGTGAGCTGTTCTCATCCAGCTGTCCCAAGCTGATGATGGAGTTCCTTAGCGCGGGGATGTAGTAGACATCGGTGAGCAGCCGGTGCTCTCCCGTCTTGGTGGTGAAGATGACGGAGCCGACGCCCTTAATTTCCACAGCGGAGGCATCCCCAAACTTGACGGAGCCTCGCACATCGGAATCGAGCTCGGCGAAGAATTCCCTTCGACCGGTCATGTGGTGGGTGGCGCCGGTGTCGAGGCACCACCCCGTAGTCTTGTCCTTCCCGGAGGCATCGCCGAGAAGAGCGTGCGCCTTTGGCTCGTCGAGGTGGATGAGAGCTTTTGCGACTGGTGTCGCTGAAGATAGCTCAATGCTTGCATGCGCCATGAACAGAGCCGTCTCCTCCTCCTTCGCCTGTGCGACGTGAGCCTGGCCTTGTCGTGGTTGCCGACACTCATTGGCCCAATGGCCAAACCGGCCACAGTTGTGGCAGTTGTTGTCTTGTGTCGGCTTGGGCTTGCCAGCGGCGCCGTCCTTGGCGCCTCCGCGGGCGTCCCCTTCGGCACGTCCTTGTGCCCTGCCCAGGGGGCCTCTTCGCGTCTTACGCTGCTTGCCACGCTTGCGGCCGCCCGTCGTGGAAGAAGGCTCCCCCTTCTTCCTGTCACCAAGGCTGGCATCCCACGGCTCCCGAGTTAGGAGCAGCTTCCCGCCGGCGGTGATGGGCCCCGAGGAAGGCTGTGGCTCGTCGGTGTCGACGACCTTGAGGCGACCTATCGCCTCCTCGATTGTCATCGTGGAGAGGTCCAGCAAGGACTCGATCGACCGAGCCATCTGCTTGTACTTCTCGGGGATGCACCGAAAGAGCTTCTCGACAGCTCTCTCCTCGGTGTAGGTGGCATCACCAAACTTCACCAACTTCTGCAGCAGAGTGTTGAGACGGAGAGCAAAGTCATCAATGTCCTCACCTGGCTTGAAAGCCAGGCTCTCCCACTCCTTACGAAGTGCCTGCAGAGTGGACTTCCGAGCACGGTCGCTGCCGATGCGTGCCGCGGCGATGGCGTCCCAAGCTTCCTTGGCAGTCCGCTTGCTGGAAAGCGAGAACTGCATCTCGGGCGGGACTGCGGCGATGAGGGCGTCCAGCGCCCGTCGGTCCTCTTGGTGGTCGACGTTGCTGTCCTGGACTGCCTCCCACATGCGCCGCACCTGGAGCCTGACCTTCATGATCCCGGCCCACTCGACGTAGTTGGTTTTAGTGAGGGTAGGCCACCCAGCATTGGGACCAACATCCCTGACCACAGTCCGGACCTCGTAGAGGCCGCGGTCCTGGTCATTGCAGCCGCCGTACGGGAGGAGGGCCGCGCCCGCGGGGTCGATGGCGTCCGAGTCGGGGTCGGCGTCGCGGCGCGACAGGGCATCGGCCACGGTGTTGAGGCGGCCCGGACGATACTCGATGGTGAAGTCGAAGCCAAAGAGCTTGCTGATCCACTGATGCTGCGGCACGGTGGAGAGCCTCTGTCCAATAAGAACTTGAGGCTGTAGTGATCCCTGCGAATACGGAACGGCCTCCGCCAGAGTTACGGCCGTCAATGGCGCACGGCCTGCACCCAGCCAATGAGCTCCCTCTCATAGGCCGCGAGCTTATGATGGCGTGCGATGAAGGGCATGCTGAAGAACGCAAGCGGCCCGTCGCCCCGAGGCATCACATCCCACCATGAACGGCTTGTCGAAGTCAGGCATCTAGAGGACCGGGCCCGTAGTGAGGGCCTGCTTGAGGCTCTCGAACGCCTCGGTCGCCTCAGCATCCCAGGCGAAGGCATCGCGGCGCAAAGTCGCGTGATCGGGGACGCGATGAGGCCGAACTCCCCGATGAATTTCCAGTAGTACCCCGCGAGGCCTAGGAAGCCTCGTAGGGCCCGCGGCGAGTGCGGCATCAGCCAGGCCGCAACAACCGCCACCTTGTCGGCGTCCATGGCGACCGAAGGCGTGCGAACGAGCACTTCGAGCGCTTGAGGTGAAGATGGTGCGCTCGAAGCTCGTGGAAGACGATGGCGACATGCTGAAGGTGCTCCGCCCACGAGGCACTGTAGATAAGAATGTCATCAAAGAAAACGAGCACAAACCGACACAAGTAGGGGTGGAGAACATCATTCATCAAGGCCTGAAAGGTCGCTGGTGCGTTGGATAGACCAAAGGGCATCACCAAGAACTTGAAGTGGTCGTGATGAGTCCGAAACGCCGTCTTCGCGATATCGTCCGGGTGCATCCGCACCTGGTGGTAGCCTGAACGGAGGTCGAGCTTGGTGAAGAAGCGTGCCCCATGTAGCTCGTCCAGGAGGTCGTCGACGACTGGAATGGGAATTTTGTCCTTGAGCGTCTGTGCGTTAAGAGCACGGTAGTAGCGTCTGTGCATTAAGAGCACGGTAGTCGATGCAGAAACGCCACGTGTCGTCCGCCTTGCGGAAGAGGACCGCCGGCGCCGAAAATGGCGAGGTAGAGATCCGGATGATGCCCAAGGCTAGCATGACCGCGCACTGCCGCTCCAGCTCGTCCTTCTGCAGCTGGGGGTAGCGGTAGGGGCGCGCCGCAATAGGGGTTGTGCCCGGCAGTAGGTGAATGCGGTGGTCGTACGCCCTGGCTGGCGGAAGGCCCTGTGGCTCGTCAAAGAGGTCGCGGTGTTGCTGCAAGAGATGGTCCAACAGGGGGTGCTCGGGCCTTGCAGCAGTCGCCATCAGCTGCAGATGCGGCGTCGCTGGTGAGGCGCCACCCACGCCCTCCCACCGGACGCGGTGGCCCAGGCGCCAGAAGGTCACCGTCATGGCGTCGAAGTCCCAGAGGATGGGACCCAGGGTCTGCAAGAAGTCGACACCGAGGATGAAGTCGAAGTAGCCCAAGTCGATGCCGGCGCACGTGATGGTGAAGTGCTCGTCGCCGATGGTGACAGGGACGTTCCACGCAATCCCATGACACCAGAGGCGGTCGTCGTTAGCCACGGTGACCCGGAGTTGCTCCCCGCCCGTCGCTGAAGCGCCAAGCGGCGCATGGTCGACTCGGGCGGGAAGTTATGGGTGGAGCCCGTATCCAGGAGGGCCATGAGGCGCTCGCCGTGGATCATCACCGGCAGGAGCATAGTCTGCTCTGCTCGTATACCCGGGAGGGCATGGAGGGATACCATGAGAGCCGTCACCGAAGCGGGCGCCGGTGCGACCTCCGCAGCAACTGGGGCGGGCAAGTCGTGGAGCCCGTCGGCAGCAGTGTCCTCCTCGATGTAGTCGGCCGCCTCCAAGTAGAAGAGCCGTGGGCAGACGTGGCCCGACACGTAGGGCTCGTCGCAGTTATAGCATAACCCCTGGCGACGGCGCTCGAGCTGCTCGGCCGGGGTGAGCCGGTGGAAGGGCCGCGTCGCGGCCGGAGTGGTGGTCGCTGCAGAGGCCGGAGGCGGACGCCCCAGCACGCGTGGTGTCAGGGGCGGTCTGGCGGCCTGTCGAGCACCCCGAGACGGCGACGCCTGCTGCAAGGCCTGCGCGCGACGCTCAAAGGCGCGAGCATAATACATGGCCGTCTGGAGGTCCTGAGGTCCCCGCAGCTCAACGTCCACGCGGATATGATCCGGCAGACCGCCCACGAAGAGCACAGCCCGCTGGCGAGCCATCACACCGGGCGTGTGGCACGCCAGGGCCTGGAAGCGGTCGATGAAGTCCTGCACCGTGGAGGTGAAGGGTAGGCGGCCCAGCTCCGCCAGCCGGCTCCCGTGTATCGGTGGTCTGAAGTGTAGGAGGCAGAGCTCGCGGAAAGCTCCCATGGGGGCATGCCGCCCTCGTCCTGCTCGAGAGCGTAATACCAAGTCTGTGCGGCGCCTCGGAGGTGATACGAAGCGAGCCAGGTGCAGTCCGACGCGAGCGTGCGTTGCCCCCGGAAAAACTGGTCACATTGATTAAGCCAGCTCAAGGGGTCCTCTATGCCGTCATAGGTGGCGAAGTCGAGCTTGGCGAAGCGCGGCGGCGTGTGGTTATGGCCGCCGTGGGGGTACACCTCGTCAGCGCAGAGCAGCAAGGAGGGTGGCGCCGGGTCGGTGGTCATGCCCCCCCCCCCCCGGTGGAACGGAGGCCCGTCGAGGCCAGCGTAAGGGCCGGCGGAGCTGGAGGGCCCGCCGTACTGTGGGGGTGGCGCCGGCGGTGACTACACGTGCGGCGGCCCCGAAGCCATCGTGTAGACCGGCTGCGACGACCCGGCCAACCAGGCCGGTAACGGGGACGACGAGGGTGGAAACCTGACTTGGTGAATCGGGACCCCCGCCGGCGCAGTAAGGGCCGGCCCGGAGCTGGTAGGTGGTGGTGGCGGCTCCTGCAACGGCCCAACGGACGCGGCGGAGGCCGCCAGGGGCGGCGGCTGCCACGGTAGCCACGACGGCGTGGTGGCGGCGCGGCCGGTTGCGGCCCGTAGGACCCGGCCAGGAACAGCCGGATACCCTGGACCGCCTGGGTGAGATCCCGCGGCGCCTCGGTCACCTCCTCCAGTGTGAGGACAGCGGGGGCGGGCGCGACGGAGGAGCCCGGCGCGGGCAGGAGCGGGGCGACGACCGTGGTGGTCACCGGGGGCGACGAGGTGGTCGGCAACGGGAGGGACGGGGTGGGCTGCGGCGTAGACATGATCGAACCAGAGCTACCTGATACCAGATTGATAGGAGCTAGGGTCCTACCAGGCCTGGACCGCAGGTTGTAGGGGTGGAAGGTTGGGTGGCGAGAGGTTGGCGCGGCCGGGGGCACGTCGACGCCGTGATCGCGCGGGAGGAAGGCGGCGGCGGTGAGGGAGAGGTGGCTAGGGTTTAGAGTTCCGGCTCCTAGGGGGAGCCGGGCAATAGTTTATGACTTATTGCTTAATTCCCAAAGGTAGCCTTACAACTGTTTATATAATCCTTGCTAATAAAAATAAGAGAATGTTGGGCTAAGCCCCTTCTCCGGCTATAAGTGACGCTGGTCATAACATCTTTCTTATCCCTGATCCATATAATCAGATGCGCGAAGTTGTTCAAGAACTTGCCTCCTTGTGCGCCACTTCAGTCGTCAGTGGAAGGGCCCGCGATAAGGTATTACCGACTAATGGGTATCTTAATTTGGACGTTCTATACATTTGTAATTAGCGACTCACTTGTTTTGCTATTCATCTGCAGGCGGAAAGTTTTGTAATGATCGAAAACCTGCACTATGCAGGGAGCCACGGAGCAGAAATCAAACTCGTAAGCCATTATTAAATTTAGCAATGCCTATATGTAGTTTATTCTTTCTCTTTGACGCGCTCTAAATATTTAATCTGCAGATTGACGAAACAGAAGCCTACGAACCTGCTCGCGAGTACGTGCCTGCTATAAATCAGGTATAAAATACAATGAACTATAATAATCCGCATATCTGTCGTAGGAGCTGTGATCCTACCTTGTCTAGGGCATAGGTTGTAGGGGAAGGAGGGGGCTGGGCGTGGTGCTGCTCGCGGTCGCCGGCGGCAGGGCGCCGTCGTGCGAGGGAGAGGAGGCGGCGGCTGCGCAAGAGGCGGTTAGGGTTAGGTCTCCCGGCTCCCTTCGGGAAGCCGAGCAAATAATGATTGCTTCTTGCTTGATTAGATTGATATATCTCCTCTCCTTAAATAGGGAGGTTTACTTGACTCCTAAGCAAACAATCCTAATAATGATAAGATAATTGGGCTAAGCCCCTAATAACGATAAGATAACTTGGGTCACAACCCACTGGGCTAAGCCCCTAACATGCCGGTCATAACACTTCTCCCCGCCTGCACAAACAGCTCATCCTCGAGCTGTAAGGTGGGGAAGCGCTTGCTGAACTCCTCGAGTTGATCAACCAGCGTCAAACACCTTCGCGACAGCTTGGGCGGCCAGGTCGGCAGCAACGGCGTCCTCCTCAATGTAGTCTGCAACCTCCAGGTAGAAGAGTCGCGGGCAGACGTGGCCGGGCGTGTAGGGCTCGTCGCAGTTGAAGCACAACCCTTGGCGGCGACGCTCGAGTAGCTCGGGCGAGGTGAGCCGGCGGAACGGGCGCGCCGCGGTCGCGGCGAGGGGTGCCGTGGAAGCCTGAGCAGGCTGGCCCTTCGCGGGAACATCCGGCCAGGGTAACGGCCCAGCGGCCCGGGACGGTGATGCCTGCTGGATGGCCACCGCGCGGCGCTCGAACGTGCGGGCGTAGTACATGGCCGTCTGGAGATCCTGGGGTCCCCGAAGCTTCACGCCCACGCGGATGTGATCCGGAAGTCCACCGACGAAGAGGTCGGCCCGCTGCTGTGCCGTCACGCCCGACGCATGGCATGCCAAGGCCTGGAAACGATTGGCGAAGTCCTGAACCGTGGAGGTGAAGGGAAGGCGACCTAGCTCTGCCAGGTGGCTCCCGCGGATCGGTGGCCCAAAACGAAGGAGGCAGAACTCGCGGAAGCGCTCCCAAGGGGGCATGCTGCCCTCGTCCTGCTCGAGGGCGTAGTACCAGGTCGGTGCCGCGCCGCGGAGGTGGTAAGAGGCGAGCCAGGTACGTTCCGAGGCGAGGGTGCACTGCCCGCGAAAGAACTCCTCGCACTGGTTGAGCCAGTTGAGGGGGTCCTCCATGCCGTCATAAGTGGCGAAGTCCAGTTTGGCAAACCGCGGCGGTGTCTGAGTCGGAGTGCCGTGGCCGGCTGGCTCGGAGGTGCGAATCAGCAATGATTGGGGCGCCCGGTCAGTATGGTCGTGGCCCGTGGAGTGCCCCGCCGAGCCGGAGGGATCGCCGCACTGCAGAGTGGGTGCCGGCGGGTCTCCAGCCGACGTGTAGACGGGTGGCGGTGATGATCCGGTCAGCCAGGCCGGTATTGGGGATGGCGACGGCGGGAAGCGCACTTGCTGGATCGTTACGCCTCCATGCGAGGGTGACCCGGGCCCCGTGCTGGGCGGTGGTGGGGCCGGCAGCTGCCGCTGCGGCGGCACGGACCCGGGTGGCGTGGGGGGCGCCGCGAGGGCTGGGGCCGGCCACTGTGGCCATTGAGGCGCGGCAGCGGGCGGCGGTGGGGCCGGCAGCTGGGGCTGTGGCTGCCCGGACCCGGGAGGCGTCGGGGGCGTGGCGATCGTTGGAGCCGGCCATTGCGGCCAGTGGGGGGCGACGGCGGGCGGAGGCTGACCGAGTCAGTGGTGGTGTAGAGGCCCGATCGGCGCCGTGGTGGCCGCGTACCAGGGCAGGGCGACTGGCCCGGTCGCGGCGGCCGGCTGCAGGGGGGTTACCTGTAGGGCCTGGCCAGGTAGAGGTGTATGCCCTGGATGGCGATGACGAGGTCGTTGAGGATCCCGGTCATCTCCGCCAATGAGTAGACGGCGACGGGCAGCGCGGTGGAGGGCGGCGGTGTCTGGCCGGTGGAGGCGCCGGCGGCGGAGTCCAGCGGCGCGGTGGGGAGAGCCAGCGGCACGGTGGAGAGAGGCAGCGACGTGGTGGTGACGGGCAGCGGCACGGTCGTGACGGGCAGTGACGGGTTGGGTGGTGGTGCAGACATGATCGGAACCGAGCTACCTGATACCAAATTGGTAGGAGCTATGATCCTACCTTGTCTAGGGCGTAGGTTGTAGGGGAAGGAGGGGGCTGGGCGTGGTGCTGCTCGCGGTCGCCGGCGGCAGGGCGCCGTCGTGCGAGGGAGAGGAGGCGGCGGCTGCGCAAGAGGCGGCTAGGGTTAGGTCTCCCGGCTCTCTTCGGGAAGCCGAGCAAATAATGATTGCTTCTTGCTTGATTAGATTGATATATCTCCTCTCCTTAAATAGGGAGGTTTACTTGACTCCTAAGCAAACAATCCTAATAATGATAAGATAATTAGGCTAAGCCCCTAATAACGATAAGATAACTTGGGTCACAACCCACTGGGCTAAGCCCCTAACATGCTGGTCATAACACTTCTTCCGCCTGCACAAACAGCTCATCCTCGAGCTGTAAGGTGGGGAAGCGCTTGCTGAACTCCTCGAGTTGATCAACCAGCGTCAAACACCTTCGCGACAGCTTGGGCGGCCAGGTCGGCAGCAACGGCGTCCTCCTCAATGTAGTCTTTAACCTCCAGGTAGAAGAGTCGCGGGCAGACGTGGCCGGGCGTGTAGGGCTCGTCGCAGTTGAAGCACAACCCTTGGCGGCGACGCTCGAGTAGCTCGGGCGAGGTGAGCCGGCGGAACGGGCGCGCCGCGGTCGCGGCGAGGGGTGTCGTGGAAGCCTGAGCAGGCTGGCCCTTCGCGGGAACATCCGGCCAGGGTAACGGCCCAGCGGCCCGGGACGGTGATGCCTGTTGGATGGCCACCGCGCGGCGCTCGAATGCGCGGGCGTAGTACATGGCCGTCTGGAGATCCTGGGGTCCCCGAAGCTTCACGCCCACGGGAATGTGATCCGGAAGTCCACCGACGAAGAGGTCGGCCCGCTGCTGTGCCGTCACGCCCGACGCGTGGCATGCCAAGGCCTGGAAACGATCGGCGAAGTCCTGAACCGTGGAGGTGAAGGGAAGGCGGCCTAGCTCTGCCAGGTGGCTCCCGCGGATCGGTGGCCCAAAACGAAGGAGGCAGAACTCGCGGAAGCGCTCCCAAGAGGGCATGCTGCCCTCGTCCTGCTCGAGGGCGTAGTACCAGGTCTGTGCCGCGCCGCGGAGGTGGTAAGAGGCGAGCCAGGTACGTTCCGAGGCGAGGGTGCACTGCCCGCGAAAGAACTCCTTGCACTGGTTGAGCCAGTTGAGGGGGTCCTTCATGCCGTCATAAGTGGCGAAGTCCAGTTTGGCAAACCGCGGCGGTGTCTGAGTCGGAGTGCCGTGGCCGGCTGGCTCGGAGGTGCGAATCAGCAATGATTGGGGCGCCCGGTCAGTATGGTCGTGGCCCGTGGAGTGCCCCGCCGAGCCGGAGGGATCGCCGCACTGCAGAGTGGGTGCCGGCGGGTCTCCAGCCGACGTGTAGACGGGTGGCGGTGATGATCCGGTCAGCCAGGCCGGTATTGGGGATGGCGACGGCGGGAAGCGCACTTGCTGGATCGTTACGCCTCCATGCGAGGGTGACCCGGGCCCCGTGCTGGGCGGTGGCGGGGCCGGCAGCTGCCGCTGCGGCGGCACGGACCCGGGTGGCGTGGGGGGCGCCGCGAGGGCTGGGGCCGGCCACTGTGGCCATTGAGGCGCGGCAGCGGGCGGCGGTGGGGCCGGCAGCTGGGGCTGTGGCTGCCCGGACCCGGGAGGCGTCGGGGGCGCGGCGATCGCTGGAGCCGGCCATTGCGGCCAGTGGGGGGCGACGGCGGGCGGAGGCTGACCGGGCCAGTGGTGGTGTAGAGGCCCGATCGGCGCCGTGGTGGCCGCGTACCAGGGCAGGGCGACTGGCCCGGTCGCGGCGGCCGGCTGCAGGGGGGGTTACCTGTAGGGCCCGGCCAGGTAGAGGTGTATGCCCTGGACGGCGATGACGAGGTCGTTGAGGATCCCGGTCATCTCTGCCAATGAGTAGACGGCGACGGGCGGCGCGGTGGAGGGCGGCGGTGTCTGGCCGGTGGAGGCGCCGGCGGCGGAGTCCAGCGGCGCGGTGGGGAGAGCCAGCGCACGGTGGAGAGAGGCAGCGACGTGGTGGTGACGGGCAGCGGCACGGTCGTGACGGGCAGTGACGGGTTGGGTGGTGGTGCAGACATGATCGAAACCGAGCTACCTGATACCAAATTGGTAGGAGCTATGATCCTACCTTGTCTAGGGCGTAGGTTGTAGGGGAAGGAGGGGGCTGGGCGTGGTGCTGCTCGCGGTCGCCGGCGGCAGGGCGCCGTCGTGCGAGGGAGAGGAGGCGGCGGCTGCGCAAGAGGCGGCTAGGGTTAGGTCTCCCGGCTCCCTTCGGGAAGCCGAGCAAATAATGATTGCTTCTTGCTTGATTAGATTGATACATCTCCTCTCCTTAAATAGAGAGGTTTACTTTGACTCCTAAGCAAACGATCCTAATAATGATAAGATAATTAGGCTAAGCCCCTAATAACGATAAGATAACTTGGGTCACAACCCACTGGGCTAAGCCCCTAACATGCCGGTCATAACAATCTGTTATTCAATTTCATTACATTCCAGAAATGCTAATGCATTACTTGCATGACAGGCAAGAGAGCGTTTGGAGGAGGCTATCAAAGAAATAAAGGGTGCAAGCATTGAACATAAGAAATTCGGGATTTCCGTGCACTACCGGTGTGTTGAGGAGGAGGTATAACTAAAGCTAAAGCTTCATTGTTTTTGCCTCTTGTTATGTGGGGTCAGACTTATAGCCGTAGGGCCCACAACAGTACAGCAAAGGAACGACCATAGGAGAGTGAGTAGCAGGGAGACTGTTTCCTGTTTGTCAGATCCAAAATCTTAAGGACATCATGTAGAGGTCTGCAGATTTTGCCATAATCTTTAGCAAATCGTCTGTAATACCCTGTGAGGTCCAAAAATCCTGAGTTTAGTGACATTGTCAGGTTCTTTCCAGTTTAACACCTCTTGGATCTTGCTAGGGTCAGTAGAAACTCCTTGCCAGAAATGACATGGCCCAAGTAAGAGACTTGTGGAACAGCAAAGGAGCATTTGGACAGTTTAACAGAGAGCTGGTGTTCCTGCAGAATTTTCAGAGCTTGGTCTAAGTGCTCAATGTGTTCTTCTATTGATTGACTGAATATCAGAATGTCATCAATGAAAACCAAGATGAATTTCCTCAAGTATTTCCCAAATATCCAGTTCATGAGGTTTTGAAAAGTAGCTGGAGCATTTGTCAACCCAAAAGGCATCACTGTATATTCATAGTGGCCTAAGTGAGTTTTAAAAGCTGTCTTAGGAATATCATCAGTAGCCATTCTGATCTGGAAAGCTTTGCTCCATATAGTCTTAGCAAAAGTTTTCACAAAGTTATTAAAAGCTTTCTGGTGGTGAGGGACTTTGTATGGTCTCAGGTATGGAGGTTGTGCTCCTGGTTTAAGAGGAATTTGATGATCACAATCTCTTGAAGGAGGAAGGACTGTGGATTCAGTAAATACTGCCTTACACTTTTCCAGTAAGGGAGCAAGTTCAGCAGGAACTGCTGGTGCTGTCTGTAGTGTTTCAGTGTCGAATGTATCCCATTACACCCTTTTGTAGCATCTTGTCCAGTTTGAGAGCAGAGATAATACACTTCTCCTTTTCCTTTGGAACAGTGTGATCAAATAATGTAACAGGAGACCCATTCTTAGTGACAGTCAGTATTCTTTCCACCAGATCCAAACAAATAGGACTATAGCTGTAAATCCAATCTGCTCCTAGGATGATGTCATAGCTGCCCAGGTCTAGTAGCTTGAAGGAACTAGAAAAAGGACTTGTCCTGTATAGAGAAATTTCTGTGAGGTACTATACTGTTGGAGATTAGTTGAGCACCTCCAGCTACTGTAACTTTCTTTGGTGACATAGCTTTCTGGTGGCAATTACTTTTAACTGCAAATGTATTGCTCATGAAAGTATCAGATGATCCACTGTCCACTAGGGCAACAGCCTGTTTGCCATCAATCATTAGCAGAAGGGAAAATGTGCTAGGACCAGTAGTTCCCTCTGCTGCATGGCAAGAAATATACATGGCCTGTTTTGTTTGTTCCTGTTCAGGGGTATTAGGGCCTGTATGAAAGGTTTGCTCAGGTGACTGCACTTCTTCCAGGGTAGTATCAGTGTCACTGTCATCTTCCACTTCTTGTAGAATATGGAGGGTTTTCCCAAATTCTGCAGTTATGTTGTCTGGACCAAGGTTCTCTGCAATACCGGCAGGCCCTAGCATTTGGTAGGGGATTGTTCACTTTATCTTGTTGAACTTGCTGTGGGAGAGGAGCCAAGGGAAAATTATTTCTGAAGGGCTGATTGTATTGTCCTCTTGGCCTAAATTGATTTGTGGTTAGAGTTCTTTTGGCAGCAGCTGCTTTTTCATATATCTTTGAGTACCAATAGGCTTCTATCATTCCAGTAGGTGTTTGCCCACAGACATCATGTTTAATATCTCCTTTAAGGCGTGAGTAGCAGGGAGACTGTTTACCAAAGCCTTTAGTTTGAGTCAGAATCAAATTAGTTAAAAGATTGCAGAGTCAGTTTAGGTAAAGAGATAAAGAGTCCAGATTGTAATCAGTTTAGTTTTGCCTTGATGGCCAAGTTAGTTCACCTATAAGAAAGGACTTGATCACGATGAATAAGCATGGATTTCGAGTTCTTCCACCTCTTTGCTATATTGAAATAATTTTCCTAACGTTCGTTTTTTATTTTGCAGGAACAGGAACTGGTTAAGAAGCTTGCCAAGCAAACCATTAAAGGTTTCTCTGAGCTCACAGTAACTAAGGGTGACAAGGTAAGTAGATTTGGTTGGACATCAATCAAGTTTAAATGTTTTGATTGTCAAGCTTCATGCACTAGCTAATGCAACCAAAATTTTGAACTAATGGAAATGGCTAGGCAATCCACATGTACACTTCAATACCCCCTCTCATGTATGACGCGGGAAGTCAACACATGAATAGACTCAGAGGTATGGCTCAAGAGGCCTAAACGTGGACACAGAGCGGGGCAACATCAATTTTTGGATAAACTGCGAAAGTGAAGACTTGAACTCAAGACCCTAATACCATGTCAAGCTTGAGTGCAAGTCCTGGCTTTCGCAATTTATCTAAAAATTGCTGCTTCCTCACTCTGTCTCCACGTATAGGCCTCTAAGTCTATTCACGTGTTGACTTCCCGCGTCACACGCGAGAGGTGGTGTTGAAGTGCATATGTGGATTGCCTAGCCCTTTCCACCAGTTCGGACTTTTGGTTGCGTTGGCTAGTGCATGAAGGTTAACTTTGATCATATTCATTACATTTACACTTGTATGCAATTATATAGGTTGTTGAAGTTCGTCCTAAGGCTGAATTCAACAAGGGGTTTGCAGTCAAGTATATACTCGAGCAGCTAGCCCGCAAAAACAACTGGGACAGTTCTCAGGTGGTCGCTATCTTTATCGGTGACGATAAGACAGATGAAGATGCATTCAAGGTAATATCATCTAAACGCGGAAACCCAATCTTGTTAAATCATTATTTAAATAATCTCTCCACTTTTTTTGCGATTAGGTGCTTCGGAAACGAGTTGGCGGACTGGGGATCCTTGTCAACAAGAAACGCAAGTGGACCAAAGCCTCGTATTCCCTTGAAGACCCGCCTCAGGTAATGTATTCAACCTCAAATGCATTGCATTGTGTAGTCCTGTTAGTTGTACCCAGTAAAATAACTACTAATATTTTAACTTTGATTCAGGTGCAAAAATTTCTTCAGATGCTCCTGAGCTGGAAGAAGAAGGCAGATGCTGAAGTTTGAGCGCAGCTTTGATACATGTCATTCGGTTGTTAACTTGTTATATAAAACTTCTGAATAACAAGTACTAGTTTATGTTCCAAGCAAGTTGGGTAGAGGCTAGAGATGCAACCCAACAGAAAACCGTGAGAACCTAAACGAGAAGCGAGAAAGCACTAGTAAATAAAATAAAGCCCTTTTGTGTGTAATAAGTACATAATTGAGTTGGATCTGTGTGGATTCATGGCAAGTTACTTATCCGTCCGATATCTAAAGCCCTTTGGCTTTGCCTATAGGACAGTTGTGCTCTTTTTTGTGTGACAATTTTTCTGCTCTCCTAAGATAAGAAGCAATGCAATGCGCTAAATCGCTAAAGAAGTTATCAAATAAATCCTGCAAATATTTCTGAATTTGGTTCAGATGCCCTCTCTTTGGGGAAGTTACAAAAAAAAAATACAGTATGCAGTGCAATGCAATGTGCCGCGCCAGAGTGAAGGGGACTAAGCGAGAAGGGAGGGAAAAAGGAGGAGAGCGAGCGTCACCTATCGGCCGGAAGTAGCTGAGGCCAGCCGCCGGGCGCGGGCGTGGCACTCCCTCCTGGCGCCCCCCGGTCGGGTGGGGTGGCCCTCCCTCGGAGCAGAGAGAGACAGTGGGGCGGGGATGTCCTCCGAGGGAGGACTAGTCCCAGTCTCGCCGCCTCCGCTGGCCGCCGAGCCGCCGACCGAACCCCAGTCTCGTCGCCTCCGCCGGCCGCCGCGCCGCCGACCGAACCACACACTCGCCTGTCCGGTCGCGGCACCCACCACATTGGGCCCATTCCCCCCTCTCTCTCTGTTTCCCAAAATCGGAGGGGAGTGGACCTTTGTCTGTCCAGCGTGGCAAAAACAAACCCCCGTAGCCAAACCGGGTTGCCGCCGGCCGGCTCACTTCTCTTAGTCCGCCGGCGGCGATGGCTGGCTATTCTGCGGTGGCTGGCAGCTCCTCTTCGTCACACGCGTCCCTCTCGCTCGGCACGCGCGTGGATGGTACTCCGCCGCGGTTCAGGACAAGGAACGCCCCTATTTGCTTGCTACTTTTAGATCTACTAGCAAAAAAGGCCCGTGCGTTGCAACGGAAGAAAAAAATATCAAACGCTCTTAATTAACAAAAGATGTTCTACAATATGAGAATTTATAGCTATTTCTTAAATGCATGAAGAGTTGTTAAAAAGGTTGTTAAAAAGATACATGATTTTTTGATCATAAAAAGAGATTTTTTTTTTGTCTGGCAAAGAACATTCTTGTATGGTCTCCTGTTGACGCAGGTACTTGCGCCCTTATTTCATCACTATTTCTTGCCATACATGTCATAGGTATTGGTCCCTGTTTCATCACTATTTATATCTTATCAAATTTGTCTTTTATTTTATTTTTGTCATGCATGCCTCCTTTTTACTTTTTCCGTGCATGTCCTCTCTTTCTTCTTCTTATATATAGGAGAATAGCGCAACATCTCATCTTTATCGAATCTTCTCTGCATTTTCTCTTTTATTTATTTTATAGTGGACATTCCATCTTTATTGGGTCCTTGTTTTATTTCTTGTCATGCATGTCCTTATTTATTGGGTGTCTCTAGCAAATTTATCTTCAATTTCATGTCCAGTCCTGATTTTGCTGAGGTGTTCATCCTCAATCTGAATCAGTACCAGTATGAAAAAAGACGGATAATGCATTATTGATTAACATTGCAGCCTAGATACTATTTTTAAAATTGTTAACAGATAAAATAATATTTTTCTAATCAAATTTCATATATAACATGTTAAATTTGGAATTACGGTATAAAAGATATGAGTATTTTAAAAAACAGTTAATATGTACTACGGGTTTAAAACATCAGGAGGTTTTCTATAAAATAGCCTGACGGACTAAGAATACCTATTTCTTGCAAATGAGCCTGTGCGTTGCAACGGGTGAAAAAAAACACTTCCTAATCTGATAACCATGAGTCCAAACTTCAGTAGGTCCATGTCCTTTATTTCAACACATGGCATCCCATCTGTGTTTCTATTTACCTTTCTTCCCACTCTCGTCGATGCTAGCCTCAGTGTTGACATCAACAAAACACGTTTGAATGTTGTCAATCTTAAGGCGTCTCTCTCTCGGCATATGATGCAAATGTGCGTGTGTGTTGCAACAGGTGAAAAACACTCACTAATCTAATAACCATGAATTTGTATGTCCATGTCCTTTACTTCAATACATGGCATCCCATCTGTGTTTCTATTTTTTCTTCTTCCCATTCTCATCGATACTGGCCTCAGTGTTCACACCATCACAACATGTTTGAATGTTGTCAATCTTAAGAAGTCTCCCTTTCGGCATAGGATGATAAATCTATTTTCTTCTTTGAAGTTTTTAGATATCGTTTTTTTTCACCACCCTGGTTTTGCCAAAGTGTTCATTTTCAACTCGGAGCGGCACCGGTAACGAAGGAAAGACTGATCATGCGCTATTGATTAAGGTTTCATGGTAAATATCATTTTTTAAATGGTTAATAGTTAAAAGTAATATCATATTCAGATTCTACATTTTTTTCTAATCAAATTTCATATATAACATGTTAAATTTGGAGTTAGGGTTAAAAAGTTATGGATTTTTTAAAAATCGATTAATATGTACTGCGGGTTTATTACCAAAAGCTTGAGGGTGTTTTCAGCAAAATAGTATGACAGACTAAGAATACCTATTTCTTTTATCGACAAATCTAATGACCAGTCGACTGTCCTTTTGCAACAGATCCGAACGCTCTGGATGCCGTCCGTTATAGATCGTACGACCATCGCGCACCGAAACATGTAGTTCACTAATATTTACAAGCCTTGCCACCGCCTAGTGAAAAAACTGCTTCGTCCGTCTCTCTTCTTCGAATCCCCACACAGCGTCCTCCCAGCCCGGCCGCCGCGGAAGAAGCCGCCGCCGTCCGAGCACTCTTCGAAGGCCTCCTCCAGGAGCACGACCATCCCGTCCGCCTGGCCGGCCCGCTCCCCGTCTCCCCCCCACGCTCCCCACCACCGGCGCTGAGACAGAGTCATCCGGCGACGACGAGACCGCATCTGAATCTGGCGACTCCTCCTGCCCCCGCGCGCGCCCGCCGCGACCTGAGGTGAGTGTGTGAGTGGTTTCCGATGCACTAGTCTCTCTCCATATTTTTCTTCGATCCGATGCTAGCTGATCTGATCCCGACGGTTGTCTCTGTTGTTGTCCGCGAGGGGCCGGGCGAGTGGGGTGCGCACTGGACGGAGTTCGTCTCGTGGGAGCCCAGGGCGTTCGTCTACCACAAGTTCCTGGTAATCACTAATGCTTCCCATCTTGCCCCTCTTCAACATTCAAAATCACTGCTGCCGGCATGGTTTATTCGTTCCTGTACCTGCCCCCGCATGCACATTGTTATGCCTATGTAAAGACTAGATTATTGTAGGCTCCATCTCGTGTCATCTCAAATTTTGGGTGAATTATGTGTATGTTTTTTGGTGAAATGCGGGCCGGCTTTCTGAATTGCACTTTTGTCTAGAAATGAGACGGCGCTGGACTATCACTTGGTAGAAATGAGTTTGACAGTGATTAATGGAAACATGTTATTTTTGCTGCACTTCTATTTTTTGTATATTTGGGATCTTGGCTGGACTGCATGCCATTGCCTTCGGGAAAGGAAAGATTGTAGTGATATTTTTACTGGCTTTAGTTCTACATTCACTGGCCATCATGGCTCACATTTTTTGTTCTACAACAGTTGATGTAGCGTCTTTCATTGAATCTTCCACTGTTCAGATTACCAACACGACTCTTATGTAATTATCATGGTGCTAATTCTATAGTTATCAGGGTGCTAATGATATATTTATCATACTTGCTTATGGTAAAATTACCATGTTGAATTTTTCAATGGAGACATATATGTTTTTAACAGGTGTATGTCTGTGGTAACTTACACTTGGGAAAAATTATTGAGACATACCTCAGATATCTTCTGTGTAAATATCATGGTAACTTACGCATCATAGAAATGATAACTTACATACAATACTGTAGTAAATTTTGACACTGAAAACATCCCTCCCTAACTTCCAAATAAATAACCTGGCAATACACGCATCATAGAACTTGATCACTCACGCATAAATACCCGTGTAAAAATACCCTCCGATAATTTCCTGATAACTTTGAGGGAAGTGGTGTTGATGAAATATCCCCAGTTACTCCGATGTGAACAACATGGTAACTCAGACATCAGAGACCCGATAACTTATGCACCCCGGTCCTGGTAACTTTGGTGAGAAGGGGTGCTGAAATATACCCCCAATAATTTACGCACCGCAAACATGATAACTTTTCCCTCCGCCGGAGGGAGGGGTTGTGATGAAATATACTCTCGATAACTTATGTGTAAATATGATGATAGTTTACGCATCACTGTCCTGATAACTTTTATGCAAATAACATGATAACTCATACATCGTAGACATGATAAATTATGTATCCAGTCCTGGTAACTTTGTCGGTGGGGGTAGGGGTGGGGGAGTCGCTGAAACATACCACGGTAACCTCCATGTAAATAACATGATAAATCACACATCGTAGACATGATAAATTATGTACCCAGTCCTGGTAACTTTGTCGGTGGGGGTAGGGGTGGGAGGATTTGTTGAACCATAACACGATAACTCTTATGCAAATAACATGATAGCTCACACATCGTAGACTTGATAACTTATGTACCTGATCCTGGTAATATGGCGACTGTGGCGAGGGGGGTGATGCCCCGCTAATTTCTGTGTAAATAGCATGGTAATAGAAACATACAAAATTGATAACTCCCATACAAACGCCACTGTAACTTTTGACCTGAAACTTTTTTGTTGAAAAACACACATCCGATAATTTCTGTGTAAATAACATGATGATGTATCATCGCAGACTTGATACAAGGGAAAAAAGTTTTTGAAACATTTCACCGGTAATTTCTATGTTAAATTACCATACTTTCCCATGCTTTTAACCTTCTCGTACTGTAGTTACCAGCCTTATCATGGTATAGTTATCATGTTACTCAGACCATAGTTATCACGTTGGTCATTGCCAAAGTTACCAATCCAAACTTTTTTTTTTGATATGGCAGAAATAAGAAAGGTTCAAATAACATTGTCATTCTAGAATAGACAACAACAAAAGGTGGCTTAGTTGGTTATTAGGCTTGATAGGTATTACATAGACCTCGGTTCGAATCCTCTTGCAAGCACTTTTATTTTATTTTCATATTATGCAGCGAAAAACCAGAAAAAACCACTAGCAATTTACTACGGTTTTTGAGAGAAGGAAAAAAATCAGTGGAAGTAGGAGGAACGACGTAGCGGGACTAGCGATCAAAGGTCGTGCGGATCTGTTGCTAACCACCAGTCGACTGGTGGTTAGCACAGTCCTTCTTTTATTAGTAGGTATAGATATAACCATGGTACTACCGTCAGCTGCCACATATCATTCGTCTAATTTGGAATTTCTTACTTGCCTCATTGACGTACTCTCAAAAAAAACTACCGGATTTCACAACCATCTCCCTTTGTTTTTCTTTTGACAGAAATATGCAGACATCAATTATTCAGGTAAGAGATTCAAGAAAGTTAATCTGAATATGTGTGGAATATCAGCATTTTTGCGGATCCAGTCCATTTCCACGAGTGCTAGTAGTAGTTTTGCAGTTTTGTGGAGGTGGAGAGGCCTAGCACAAATTCCACCTCTCCTTTAAGCCCACGCCGCCGCATGCCTCTTAATAAACAATATGTCTCAGTTGTAAGCCTCTGAAACTGCATCCAATCCGTTTTTCTTGAACTTGCATATAGTTATTTCTTATTTATGATGATGTTTGATGTTGTCTTATTATTCTGGGTCGACGTGTTTTGCACTGTAGCTAGATAGATGTCATTGGAACCAAAACAACAGAGCAATATACTCTCGAAAAAAACAACAGAGCAATAGAAACTACAAGTCACATGCCGCTTCCAGGCCATAGCAATTCACACCTCATACTTTTTTTTGAGCTGGGAACACACGTTCCAATTTACTTAACCACGCGCAGCGTTGTCGCTGGCAACCAAGTCAACAACACAGTCCGGGACCTACTCCATCCACCAGGAGTTAGGCACGCCCGCCCTGAATCCGAAAGCAGCCAGGCTATGGGCAACCCTATTACAGGAACATTTACAAAAAGTGAAATCAAAGGCGTCGAAGGACGCACAACAGATGCTTCGAACTTCTCGTAGCAGGACTCCAATGGAGGACTTGTCATACTCGCCTGTCTTCAGAGCATTAACCAGCTGCAGCGAATCTGACTCAAAAATAACCCGATGGATGCCCAGTTCGCTAGCAGCTTCAATGGCCTTGATGCATGCAGTAGCTTCTGCCTGGAGTGGTGAGGCAAGGAACTCAAGTTTTCCAGCACAAGCAAAGATAACCTCACCATGGTCCGAGCGGGCAACACAGCCCCAAGCCCCGTGCCCCACAGCCACGTGAAAAGCTACATCAAAATTGATTGTAATGAATCCCTCCTCTGGTCTGCTCCAAGATGCCGGGTCTGGTGTTACCTGCACGCCAGCCTTGCTTCCTAGTGCTGCAAGATCAGTCACAAGCTTCCTGACAGTAAAACATATTTCCTCGCATGTACAAGTCCTTTCCCCTGCATTAGTTTTATTTCGAACATTCCACCACTCCCACAACATGATGAGCGCTAGCTCACGTCGTTCACTCTCTAGAGCCCATAATTGGTCAAACATTGCCATGGGATTGTTTGACTGGAGGAGGTTCAACCTGATGTCCTCAATCAGTAAGGCTCTGCAGACTTGTTTTACTTGTTTGCATTTAAGGAAGAGATGTCCGCCATCCTCGTCAAGACGCATGCACATCGGTCACCTAGTATCCAGCTCAACATGCTTGGTTTAATATTCATCCTCACAGGCAAGCTATTATACGCAAGTCTCCAAAGAAACATACAGATTTTTGGTGGGAGGTTTAAGTTCCAAATCATGTTCCACTTCTGCGCATCCGCGGGTGCCGGTGCCGAGGGGCTCGCATCTCTGTTTTTCTTTGTCTCCCTGAGCTTGATCCCCAAGTGGTAGGCAGACTTAACAGAGAACACTCCTTTTGGGTCAAAATGCCAACTTGGTCATCCATTCCATGCTTCACTGGGATTGTCAATATCTCCTTTTGCATCCTCCTGGCAGAACAACTCCTTGACTAGTTCTTCATCCCAATTTACAGTGACTGGATCCATTAGATTGCTAGCTCGATCAATCAGCACCGCTGCCCCGACGAGTTCGCGGCCTCCTCGTCTCTCCCCTCGGAATCCACGGATCGTCCCAGATTTTGACATTCTCACCAGACCCAATCCTCCAAACAATACCTTCCTTCAGCAGCTCGATCCCCTTTAATATGTTGCGCCATGTATAGGACATCTCTGTCTTTGCCACAACATCAAGTACCGAGCAGTCTGGGTAGTAGCGAGCCTTCAGGATTTGTGCACAAAGCGTATCCGGCTCCTGCAGGAGACGCCAACCTCGTCGTGCTAACATCGCGAGGTTAAAGATGTGCAGCTCTCGGAAGCCCAAGCCGCCCTCCTTCTTGGATTTCGTAAGTTTATCCCAACCTATCCAATGGCACTTGTCCATCTTGTCTTGCTAGCTCCACCAATATCGATTAATTAGGGTACCAATTTCCTCACATAGCTTCTTTGTTAGATCAAAGCATGACATCGCGAATGCAGGGATCGCCTGGGCTACCGATTTTACCAAGGTTTCTTTGCTCGGTTTAGATAGTAACCTCTCGATCCAGCCCCGCATTCTCTGCCATATCATTTGCTTGATGTATTCAAATTCCTTACTTGGGGCAGCACCAATGTGAACTGGTAACCCCAAATATCTTTTACAACGCGACTCATGGGGGATACCGAGGATATGTAGGATCTCACTTTTAACTGCTGATGTTGTGCCCTTGCTGAAGGTTGCCGAGGACTTATTCTTGTTTATCATTTGACCTGATTGGGACTCGTATAAAGCCAAGATAGACTACAGTCTAGCTGCACCTTGAGCAGTTGCCTTCATCACTATAAGGGAATCATCTGCAAAGAAGATATGGTTTATCTTTGGCGCCCCATTACAGATTTGGATGCCCTGAATAATATCATCTTCCTCCGCTTGTCGCAGCAAGGCTGAGAAGCCTTCAGCACACATGATGAACAGATATGGGGACAGAGGATCCCCTTGGCGCAGCCCTCTCTCTGGCACGAATAGATCGGTGAGGTTTCTATTCACTTCCACTCTATATTTTACCGATCTAACGCACTTCATAATAGTGCCAATCCACACCTCTCCAAACCCCATCTTGCGCATCATGCACTCCAGGAATTCCCACTCAACACGGTCATATGCTTTGCTATGTCAAGCTTGATTGCCACAAACCCATCACGCCCCCTTCCTCTTATGCATCAAGTGGTTGATCTCATAAGCCAACAACACATTATCAATAATCAACCTTCCCGGTACAAAGGCTGATTGGGTCGGTGAGATAATCTCCAGGAGCATTTCCTTCAGTCTATTTGCTAGGACCTTGGAGATCATCTTGTACAGAACGTTGCAAAGGCTGATCGGTCTGAACTCCGTTATCCTCTCACAATTATTCTTCTTTGGTATTAAGACGATGGTGGTTTCATTCCAGGACTCGGGCATAGGATTACCATTAAGCACCCCCAACACCTCTTCTTGCACCTTCATTCCCACCAGCTCCCAGAACTTCTTATAAAACACAGTAGGCATACCGTCCGGTCCTGGTGCTTTCAGGTCACCAATTGACTCAAGAGCATTTTTTACCTCCTTTCCTGAATAAGGCCTAATGAGCCGCACATTCATCTCAGGGGTGACCACGGTGGGAACCCTTGATAAGAGATCATCTGTGAGAATACCTGCAGAGGATGTGAACAAACTTTTGTAGTGGTTAGCTATATAATTCCCTAACGCCTCCTCTCCCTCCACTACACTCCCATCCTCCTTCCACAGCCTTGTGATTATGTTTTTCCTTCTCCTCTCTGACGCATAGGCTTGAAAGAACTTTGTGTTACGGTCTCCCTTCGTCAACCAATTAGCATGTGCACGATGTCTCCAATATAGGTTATATTGATCTTCTAGTCTACTCAACTTGTATCGCAGCAAATGCTCTCGATTTACATGGTACTGGCTCAAAGGACTCCTCCGACACCTCTCCAGATCCCTCCTAGCATTCCTTATACGGCCCTTCAACTCCCCCAGCACCTCCCTATCCCATCTTGACAGCTCGGTCCCCACCCGCCTTAACCCTTCCATCATTGTTCGTCCTCCCTCCTGAAAAGCACTATTCCATGCCTCCTCTACAACCTTCCCACACATTCTTCCTCTTGCAACCAGCGGGCTTCTGTAGGATCTAGAAGTAGGTGTGTCTAGAGGGGGGGTGATTAGACACTTAGTGCTAAAGTAGCAATTTTTTAAGCTTTTCAGTTTGAGTGGAGTTTTAGGCATAATTTCATCATACACAATACATATCAAGCAAGCATGCAAAGAGTATATGAGCAGCGGAAAGTAAAGCATGCAACTTGCAAGAATCTAAAGGGAAGGGTTTGGAGAATTCAAACACAATTGGAGACACGGATGTTTTTCCCGTGGTTCGGATAGGTGGTGCTATCCTACATCCACGTTAGTGGAGACTTCAACCCACGAAGGGTAACGGTTGCGCGAGTCCACGGAGGGCTCCACCCACGAAGGGTCCACGAAGTAGCAACCTTGTCTATCCCACCATGGCCATCGCCCACGAAGGACTTGCCTCACTAGCGGTAGATCTTCATGAAGTAGGCGATCTCCTTGCCCTTACAAACTCCTTGGTTCAACTCCACAATCTTGTCGGAGGCTCCCAAGTGACACCTAGCCAATCTAGGAGACAGCACTCTCCAAGAAGTAACAAATGGTGTGTTGATGATGAACTCCGTGCTCTTGTGCTTCAAATGATAGTCTCCCCAACACTCAACTCTCTCTCACAGGATTTGGATTTGGTGGAAAGAAGATTTGAGTGGAAAGCAACTTGGGGAAGGCTAGAGATCAAGATTCATATGGTAGGAATGGAATATCTTGGTCTCAACACATGAGTAGGTGGTTCTCTCTCAGAACATATGGGTTGGAAGTGTAGATATGTTCTGATGGCTCTCTCCACGAGTGAAGAAGAGGTGGAGGGGTATATATAGCCTCCACTTAAAATCCAACCGTTACACACAATTTACCAATCTCGGTGGGACTGAATCAACAAACTCGGTCGGGCCGAAAAGGTAAACCTAGTGACCGTTAGAGTTTTTCGGTGGGACTGACATGCATCTCGGTAGGACCGATGTGGTTAGGGTTTGGGCATAACGTAATCTCGGTGAGACCGATTACACAAACTCGGTGGGACCGATTTGGTAATTAGCTAACCAGAGAGTTGGTCAGGCAAACTCGGTGGGACCGATTACAAAACTTGGTTAGACCGATTTTGGTAATGAGTTAACCAGAGAGTTTGCATTGTAATCTCGGTAGTACCGATTTCCTAAACTCGGTGGGACCGATTTTGGTAATGGACATACACAGAGAGATTACAATCCCATCTCGGTGAAACCGATTTGCTAGGGTTTTGGCAGTGGCTTATGACATATGAAACTCGGTGGCGCCGGATAAAAAGAATCGGTAGAACCGAGTTTGGCTTAGGTTTTAGGTCATATGTGGATATGGGAAAGTAGCTGAGGGTTTTGGAGCATATCACCAAGCACATGAAGCAAGAGGCTCATTAAGCAACACCTCATCCCTCCTTGATAGTATTGGCTTTTCCTATGGACTCAATGTGATCTTGGAGCACTAAAATGTAAAATGAAGAGTCTTGAGCTTGAAGCTTTAGCCAATCCTTTGTCCTTAACATCTTGAAGGAGCTCCCACAACCTTTAGTCCATGCCACTCCATAGTTGAACTTATCTAAAACATGCCAGATAGAAACATTAGTCCAACAAGAGATATGTTGACATTAATTACCAAAACCACCTGAGGAGCACTTGTGCTTTCAATCTCCCCCTTTTTGGTAATTGATGGCAACATACATCAAAGCTTTAGATTGAGATAAAAGGAATAGCAAGTAAAGCTTTGGAAGGACATGTAACAAACATAGGCTCCCCCTACATGTATGCAATCATGTGGATATAAAATGTAGAAGCATGTGAGAGCATAATCATGACAGAGTAGGCAATGTGTTACATGTATCTTGACCATATACATCAGAGCAAAAGATTATTAAGAGAAATACCTTCATGCTTATGAGTCCTTCTTGCAAACAGTATGTACAAAAGCAAGAATTCCTCATACTCATGATTCTGATGCATATACTTACCTTGTAGTCTTGAGTTGGCTTAGGATGGAATGAACCTGCATAAACAAGGTTAGATAACACAGGTGCATCCACTAACCAGAGCAAACCAAAGAAAAACACAAGAATACCAAGACTGGGATGACATGTAGAGAGTGAGTACAAGGTACCACATTAGATTAGACATGTCCCCAAGAGTAAAGATCTGCAATGAATTTGAATGTTTTCTATGAATGAATAGAAGATAGTGCAAATGAGCACATGATCATGTCTTTCCCCCAACAAGACATGTGGCATCTCTCCTCTTAAACATCAAGCATCTGGGATCCTTGAGTATTCTCCCCCCTGGAGATCTCTTTCTCCCCCTTAATATTGCATCTCTCTCAAATAAGCTTTGATGTGATCTCTGTCTCCCCCTTTGACATCAATTTCCAAGAAGGATTTTCTGGAATCTGTCGAAAAGGTTTGGTCCTTGAGATCCAGCACAAAGCAATGGATAAAATTGTGATGCTTGTAGAGGATAAGATTCATCGAGTGGAGCTGGATCAGAAGAAATATAGAATAAGTGGCAAACTGTGGTCCTGTTGCGAAATCGGTGGCACCGAGCGTCCCATTTCGGTGGTACCGGAGAGATTCAGTTGAACCGAGAAGTACTATTCGGTGAAACCGAGTTCACTACAGAGAACACACTTGTCACCTCAGCTCACTAGTCAAATAAGATCTCACAAAGATTTGCAATGAATTAACTGAAAGATTTGCAAGGAACTTGATGCAGAATATGCAGAACAAAGAGAAACAGAAAAGAATGAAAGTTCTAGATGAAGTTTTTTTTGAAAAAAAAGGGAAATAAACATGCAAGGGACAAATGCAATAACACACAAAAAGGAAACTCAAGAGAACTTCATCTAGAATTGGGCGGTGACATAGTCACCTATGTTAGAGTATATTGACTTAGGAGTCAAGTGAGAACACTTGATCATAGGTCATACTCATCGTTTAAGCTCAAAATGGGGTTACCATTTTTCGTTTAAGCATCTTGATGTATTCACATCTTGTTGAGTTGCTTTGACTCATGACTTTGAGTAAAGCTTCTCTAAGATGGAATATCATACCTTGGGTAGTGGAGTGGATCTTGCTCACGTAGTAGAACTTGTGTGGGTGCTCGAAGTTGATGTAGATCATCATGAGTTGGGAGCACCCCTTGGAATTTGAGTCCATCTTCCTACATGGGTTAGTTCTTGCAAGGAAAAGCAATTTTTATATCCAAAAATGACAATCATGAAGCTCTACATAGAATTTGTCAAAGGATATGTTTGAGTGGTTTCGTGCTTCCTTGTTTTCATCCACGGTCGTGTAGAGACTTGGTGATGTAGAGATTGCTCAAGATGTGAGTGAGTTGCAATCTCATAGAAATAGATTCATCCAAGTTCCTACATGGGTTAGATAACATGCAAGGTACAAATATATCCAAGACATAAGATAGTCATCATGAGAGATATATCAAGGATTAGTCATAAGCTCATGTCTTGCATGTATCCAATGGAGTTTCTACTCCAAGTTTGAAGCATCAATGATGTTCAATTCTCCTCTCAACCTGCAAAACACCTTCTCATCAAGCGGTTTAGTGAATATATCCGCTAATTGCTTATCGGTGCGAACATGTTTAAGATCAATGTCACCCTTGCAACATGGTCTCGAATGAAATGATGACGAACTTCAATATGCTTAGTTCGAGAATGTTGCACATGATTATGACCAATTTTGATAGCACTTTCATTGTCACAAAGCAATGGAACATGTTTCACATAGACCCCATAATCTTTAAGAGTTTGGGTCATCCAAAGTAATTGAGCACAACATGAACCAGCGGCAATGTATTCTGCTTCGGCGGTGGATAAGGATACCGAGTTTTGTTTCTTGGAGGACCAAGACACAAGAGATCTACCAAGAAATTGACATGTACCCGAAGTGGACTTTCTATCAACCTTGTCTCCGGCATAATCCGAATCGAAATACCCAACAAGATCGAAAGAGGGCCTCTTAGGATACCAAATGCCAAAATTTGGTGTATGAATTAAGTATCTCACTATCCTTTTCACGGCCTTAAGATGACATTCTTTAGGAGCAGCTTGATATCGTGCACACATGCACACACTTAGCATAATGTCAGGGCGTGAGGCACATAGGTATAACAATGAACCAATCATAGAGCGATAAACCTTTTGATCAACTGGTTCACCATCTTTGGTCAAATCATTATGTCCACTAGTAGGCATGGGTGTAGACATACCTTTGCATTCTTGCATATTGAACTTCTTGAATAAGTCTTTGGTGTACTTTGTTTGAGAGATAAATTTACCTTCCTTAGTTTGCTTGATTTGCAAACCGAGAAAGAATTTGAGTTCACTCATCATAGACATCTCAAACTTCTTCGACATAAGCTTTCCAAACTTTTCACTAAAAAGAGGGTTAGTAGAACCAAATGTGATATCATCAACATAACTTTGGCATAAAAATAGTTCTCCATTAACTCTTTTAGTAAAAAGTGTGGAATCAATTTTTCTAATTTCAAAACCACTTGCAATAAGGAATTTAGTCAAGCATTTATACCATGCTCTAGGAGCTTGTTTGAGACCATAAAGAGCTTTGTGAAGTTTGTAAACATGATTAGGTTTCTTAGGATTGACAAAGCCGTGAGGTTGTTTGACATAAACTTCCTCCTCTAGTTCACCATTTAGAAAAGCACTTTTAATGTCCATTTGGTACAAGGTGATATTATGGTGATTAGCAAAGGCAAGTAAGATGCGAATGGACTCAAGTCTAGCAACGGGAGCATATGTCTCACCATAGTCCATACCTTCGACTTGTGTGTATCCTTGGGCGACGAGACGTGCTTTGTTGCGAACCACTTGTCCATCTTCATCTTGCTTATTGCGAAACACCCACTTGGTACCAATGATATTGTGGTTGTTGTCGGGCTTCTCAACCAATGTCCAAACTTGGTTTCTCTCAAAGTTGTGTAGCTCTTCATGCATAGCGTTTATCCAATCCGGATCTTCCAATGCTTCTTCGACCTTCATAGGTTCAATGCTAGAGATGAATGAATAATTTTCACAAAAGTTAGCTAAACGAGTTTTAGAGCGAGTGATTCTCCCGGTTTGGATATCATTGTAGATTTGCTCGACGGGATGATCTCTGGCAATTCTTGCTCGAACTCGTGAAACTTTTGCTTGGGTCTTGTTTGAACATCTTCTTCATCTTGTTCTTCTTCTTGGCCTTCTTCATTGTTGGCGTTGTCGTTCTCTTGTCGTGGTGGAGAAGGAGGTTGTTGATGTTCGTCTTGACGCATTTCCTCGTTTTCTTCATCTTGGTGTGTCCCACTTGTGGATGCCTCCGGGTCGATTCTTGGTTCACCTTGTCGTGAAGTAGAAGCTTCCACTTGGACGGACGAGGTACTTTCTTTCACCTCCGTTGGACGAATTTTGCCAATAGACAAGTCTTGGATTGCATTCGAAGGGTCTTTGTCTCCTACATCAATTGGCAATTGCTCTACTTGCGAGCCATTAGATCCATCAAACTTCACATCTACCGTTTCTTCAACCTTTCGGGTGAAATTGTTGTAGACACGATAAGTGTGAGAGTTTGAGCCATAACCAAGTAGGAAACCTTCATGAGACTTAGGAGCAAACTTTGAACGGCGATGCTTATCTAGAATGTAGCACTTTGAGCCAAATACTCGAAAGTATCCAACTTGGGGTTTGTTACCGGTGAGGAGCTCGTATGCCATCTTGCCGAGTAGCTTGTGAAGATACAAGTGATTTGTTGCATGACAAGCTGTCTCAACCGCTTCTGCCCAGAAGTGCTTCGGCGTCTTGTACTCATCAAGCATCGTTCTGGCCATTTCGATGAGCGTCCGGTTCTTCCTCTCAACAACTCCATTTTGTTGAGGTGCGTACGTAGCCGAGAACTCATGTGAAATCCCTTCTTCGTCAAGAAAGGTATCCACATTAGCATTCTTGAACTCCATTCCGTTGTCGCTCCGAACCTTCTTGATCTTCATGTCAAACTGATTTTGGGCCTTTGTAGCGAAGTTTTTGAAGATCTTTTGGACCTGCGATTTATCATCAAGAAAGAACACCCATGTAAATCTTGAAAAATCATCAACTATGACTAGACCAAAAGAATTTCCACCGAGACTCTTGTAGGCATTGGGACCAAAAAGATCCATATGAAGTAGCTCGAGTGGCCTCCTTGTGGTCATGATGTTCTTCACGGGATGCCTTCCTCCAACCTGTTTACCTGCTTGACAAGCACTGCAAAGTCTATCCTTATCAAATATGACATCGTTAACTCCAAGGATATGAGTTCCTTTAATAAGCTTGTCAAGGTTTCTCATGCCAACATGACCTAGTCGTCTATGCCACAACCATCCTTTTGAGGATTTAGCAATAAAGCAAGTTTTAGGTTGTGCATTTTTAGAGAAATCGACAATATAAAGGTCACCTCTACGTATACCGGTAAAGACCATTTTATGATTTTCTCATACTGACAAGCCACTTGAAGCCGAAGACTGGCTTCGCGATATGGAGAGAAAGTTAATTATTGCAAAATGCTCAGACCCAGAAAAGGTACTGTACGCACCGCATTATCTCACGGGAGCAGCCGCATCCTGGTGGGAAAATTTTCTACACATGCATCCCAACGAAAATGATATAACATGGGATGATTTCAAGGAAGGTTTCCGTGGCGCGCATATTCCTAAGAGTATTATGAAAATCAAGAAAAGAGAGTTCGATGACCTCAAGCAAAGGAACATGACAGTGTCAGAATACAACAGCCAATTTACTCTATTATCCCGCTACGCCAACGAAGAGCGTATGACTGAAAGCAAGAAAATGGAGAAGTTCCTTGACGGCCTAGCACCCGCGCTTAAATGCCAACTGGTCATACACACTTTCCCAGATTTTAAGACGCTGGTGGATAAAGCCATTACTCTAGAAAATGAAAGACGCAGTTTGGATGATATCCGCAAGCGAAAAAGGGACCAGACTAACCATGCTCGCAATCACCGGAGTAAGACCGATTTTCAGAAGGGTGGGACGCACAAATCATCATCCAACGTCTCACGCCCAACAAGGAATTCTCATGCTAGGGACAAGGAGTTCACCTATCGCCCAGGTGTTACTTGTTACGCCTGTGGAGAAGAAGGACACTATGCCAAGCAGTGTCCCAAGCCAAGAAGCTCAGCACCAAAGCCGAACAACGGCAACAATAGTTCAGCGCCCAAGCGAAACAACTTCAATCCCAACAATAACCACAGGAAAGGTCATCTGAACCACGTGACCAAAGAGGAGGCACAAAATGCTCCAGATATCGTACTCGGTACGTTCCCTGTCAACACAATACCTGCAACGGTTTTGTTTGATTCTGGAGCTTCTCACTCTTTTATTTCGAAAAATTTTGCTTCGCAAAATAATTTTTCGATGCTTCCTTTGGAGAAATCCATGATCATCAAGTCCCCTGGAATTCAGCAAGTTACTCAGAATTACTGTCAGGATGTGATTATTGAGTTCAAAGGATTGAAGTTTCACGCCAATCTCATTGTGTTGGAAAATAAAGGACTAGATATCATCCTAGGGATGGACTGGTTAACCACCAACAAAGGTTTCATTGATTGTTTCAATCGGACCGTGATTCTCACACACCACCATGGTAAGACAATAAGAGTATCCGCCAAAGAAAGGGAAATGCCCAGACAACCAAGACTGAACAAGGTGGACATTTCTGAATTAAACAAGGTTCCAGTAGTACATGAATTTCCAGACGTATTTCCCGAAGAGCTACCAGGCATGCCACCCGACCGAGAGATAGAGTTCAGCATTGAGCCTACACCAGGAACCACCCCCATATACAAGAAACCATACAGAATGGCACCATCCGAGTTGGTTGAACTGAAGAAACAAATAAAGGAATTGCTTGACAAGGGATACATTCGAGCCAGTTCCTCACCATGGGGATCACCAATTTTGTTTGCCAAAAAGAAAGATGGAACACTGCGATTGTGTATTGACTACCGAGCACTCAACATGGTCACAATCAAGAACAAATACCCGATGCCAAGAATAAATGATTTATTCGATCAACTCGCTAAGGCCAAGGTATTCTCAAAAATCGACCTAAGGTCAGGATACCATCAATTAAAAGTACGAACAGAAGATATCCCCAAGACAGCCTTCACCTCCAGATATGGACTGTATGAGTTCACAGTAATGCCTTTTGGATTAACAAATGCCCCTGCATATTTTGTTCACCTCATGAACAAAGTATTTATGAAGTTTATGGACAAGTTCGTTGTGGTATTCATCGACGATATTTTAGTATACTCCAAAACACCAGAAGAACACGCTGAACATCTCAGAATGGTACTAGGAGAACTCAGGAAACACCAATTGTACGCCAAGTTCAGCAAGTGTGAATTTTGGTTAAGGCAAGTAGGCTTTCTAGGCCACGTGCTAACCCAAGACGGGATCGCCGTGGACCCAGAGAAAGTCAAGGCCGTACTTGGCTGGAAGTCACCAGCCAGTGTAACGGACATACGGAGTTTCTTGGGAATGGCAGGATATTACCGCAGATTTATTGAAGGATTCTCCACCATAGCCAAGCCAATGACGCAATTGCTCAAGAAAGATAAGAAATTTGAATGGACAGAAGCCTGTAAGAAAAGTTTCCAAGAGCTAAAACGGAAATTAACAACAGCACCAGTATTGATTGTGCCGGACATACGCAAGAATTTTGAAGTATTTTGTGACGCGTCCAGGAAGGGACTCGGATGCGTATTAATGCAAGAAGGCAAGGTTGTCGCATACGCTTCAAGGCAACTTCGCAAGCATGAGGAAAACTATCCCACTCATGACTTAGAAATGGCAGCGGTTATTCATGCACTCAAGGAATGGAGGCACTTCCTACTTGGAAATCAATGTGAAATATATACGGACCATAAAAGCCTCAAATATATTTTCACACAGCCAGAGCTGAATTTAAGGCAACGACGCTGGTTGGAGCTAGTAAAGGATTATGATGTCGGAATCCACTATCATCCTGGAAAAGCAAATGTAGTAGCCGATGCTCTTAGTCGGAACCCCAGCGCCAACCACAACAATCTGCCCAACTTAAGACCCGAATTCCAACAGGAATTTGCCAGACTCAACTTGTTGATGATAGCAGAAGGCACCATAACAAACTTGGAGATACAGCCCAACCTTGTGACAAGAATCAAAGAAGCCCAGCCCGGTCACCCCAGCATTGAAGGTATCAAAAGAAAGGTGAGTATGGGCAAGGCCTCGGAATTCATCATAGACGAAGAAGGGACACTATGGTACGGAAACAGACTCTGCGTACCGGACGTAGAAGACCTCAAACGGCAAATTCTAGCTGAAGCCCACACCGCTCCATATTCGATCCACCCTGGAGGAACCAAGATGTATAAGGATATCCAAGAAGGATTTTGGTGGCATGGTATGAAAAGGGACATAGCCACCTTCATTGCATGCTGCGTCTCTTGTCAACGTATAAAGGCCGAACATCAGAGACCAGCTGGACTACTGCAACCAAATAAAATACCTGAGTGGAAATGGGATGAAATAGGGATGGATTTCATTGTCGGACTACCTCGATCACGACACGGGAATGATGCCATATGGGTTATCACCGACAGATTGACTAAGGTGGCACATTTCATTCCAGTAAAGACGACCCACACCACTCAGAAGCTTGCCAAAATATATCTCTCTCGCATAGTTTGTCTGCACGGTGTCCCGAAGACTATAATATCCGACAGAGGAACACAGTTCGTCTCAAGATTCTGGGAGCAGTTACAACAGGCTCTAGGAACTCAACTAGCCTTCAGCACGGCATACCACCCTCAGACAGATGGACAAACAGAACGGGTAAACCAGATTTTAGAGGACATGCTGAGAGCATGTGTCCTCACCTACGGAGCCAGTTGGGAAGACAGCCTGCCATACGCCGAGTTCGCGTACAACAACAGTCATCAGGCCAGCCTGCAAATGGCACCATTTGAAGCCTTGTATGGACGAAGATGTCGTACCCCGTTAAATTGGTCAGAGACCGGAGACAGCCGTATCTTCGGCCCAGACGTGCTCAAGGAAGCCAAGGAAAAGGTCCAACTAATCAGAGATCGGCTCAAGACCGCCCAAAGCCGGCAAAAGAGTTATTACGATCAGAAACATCGTGGGGTCAACTTCGAACCCGGTGAATTCGTGTACCTACGGGTGTCACCTATGAGGGGGTTGCAGCGATTCAAAATTAAGGGAAAGCTAGCACCAAGATTCATCGGGCCATTCGGTATATTGGCACGGAAAGGCGCAGTAGCATACCAACTAGACCTACCTGAGGAACTGTCAGATATTCACGACGTGTTCCACGTATCGCAATTGAGGAAATGTGTGAGCAACCCAGAGAAACAAGTATCCCATGAGAACATAGACGTGCAGCCAGACCTCACTTATCGGGAACACCCAGTAAAGATATTAGAGGAGTCTGAAAGGAGGACCCGACAGAAAACCGTCAAATTTTTCAAAGTTCAGTGGAGTAATCACACCGAAAGTGAAGCAACATGGGAAAGAGAGGACTTTCTCCGAACAGAGCATCCTCACTTATTTAAGGATCAACTGAAATCTCGGGGACGAGATTTTTCCTAAGGGGGTAGGTGTTGTGACACTCCAAAAATTTCATTTGGGTTTTTGCAAAATCCTTGTTGGATTTTCCTTGAAATTTGAGGCTTTCAGTAAAACAACCTTCTTAAAATTTCCTTTTCCTTGACTAGGGTTTTTCTGTTTTCTCCTTCAAGCCCTGGGTTTGACCTTCTTAAAAACTCCTTCTCTCTATTGTTTCCCTTCTCAGATTTTTTATTGGAGTTTTCTTTTTAAGAAAAACTCTATGAAAAAGATTTGGGATTTTCATTCTATTGAAAACCATCCATGACCTTGTATCTTGCCCATGAGGCAAAACCACTCCAACATCTTCAACCCTCCCTGTCAACAACTCAAATTCCCTATCCCAACTCATCCAAACAAGTTTTGGATTTTATTTTATCTCTCAAATATTTTCTGTCAATTATTTTGAGCCTGATGGATTTTCAAAGCAAGTACCCTTTTCCATTTGAGATTTGACTTCAAACCAACTCTACTGGCTAGTCCTTTGCACCCACAACCCAGAACCATCTTGATCCACTCATCTTCTTTTCAAAATTTTCAACTTACACTCCCTGCAAGTTTGGACCAGATTTGTCAAATTTGGTGAAATTCATATCTACACTTCTCCAAAAATTCCACCAAAAATCAGGCAGCCTACTAGAGCAATGAGAAGTCACTCCACCAAAAATCAGCCCAAGGAAAAATCCCTACATGCCTGGATCATTCTGTCGAACACCTTGCATGCACTGTTCAAACACATTCAGCAATTTCAGTCTTCAGTGTTGATTTCTTCAGATCATCTTCAGTCACGCGCACACAGTGCCCTTGGCACGTTGCTCGCCACCTGGTCTGCGTGTCCAGAGCCCCGCACGCGCGCTTGGCTTCTTCCTGGCGTCGGTGGCGCTCTGACCCGACCGCGCCGGCGTGTCCCGCGGCGGCTGAACCGCCGTGGCAGCCAACAGGGAGCAGAACGGCGGCTCAACGCCATTCCGCGCCGCACAGCCCTGCTGGTGGCTCCGCGTGTCCACCTCCACGCCAGCGCGCGCATGCAGCACAGCCGTCGTGGCGCGGCACGCACAGAGCGTGCTCTCTGCCGCCGATGGACCCGCGCCGTCCCGTTCCGTCGAGCTCCACCTCAGCAAGCTTAAACCAATGCCGTTGGCTCCAAAATGGACTCCGCGAACCTCCACGACGGTGCTCAACTCCTAAACTCCCCCGACCAAGCACTGCACCACCGTAATCACTCGCCGGAGAACGCCGTTCTCGGCCACCGCCTCGGATCGCCTATAAAAGGAGACCCCGAGCCCTCCCGCGAGCACGCACCACCCCTGCACTCCACCAACGCCGTGCCAGGTCACTGGGAGGACCTCGAAGAGGTCTCCTCCCCCGACTCCGGCCACCCCGCTCCGCCTTGGCCTCCATCTCGATTCGCTCCGGTGAGGCCGTCTCTGGCGCCCAAACTCCGTCCATCTCCCTCTCTAGCTACCAGATTCTTAACCCCCTCCTCAATTTGATCAGTGCAGCTCTCTCCGGCGACCTCCAACCACGCCCGAACCGCCGTCCGCCGGAGCAGGGGCCACCGCCGACGTGGTGCTTCCCGGCAACCACCTCGACCACCATCCAACGCGGAATGGCACCCTGAGCACGGAGGTAACCTCCGATCTCTCCGCCTCGCCGTGGATCGCCGCCGGCGACCACCGCGGCTCTCGGGCGCCAGCGAGCCCGACCCGCCTCTTTTAAATTTTAAACCTGACAGATGGGACCCGCCTGTCAGCTTCTCTGTCTTTTCTATTCGAATCGTTTTCTGAAAACGCCTTCGGGCAAAATACGCTTTCTCCGTTGCGCTTGCGCATTTCCTATCGAACCGTTTTCTGTTTTCTCAGTTAGAACCCTGGAAAGTTTCTGTTTCATTACAGATGAGTCCCTGGGCAAAAACCCTTATAACTTTTTATCAGAAGCATATTTTTGAGTGATTCTTTTTCTGTTCTCTTCAAAATTTTGTCTAGTTTTTTATCAGATTTATTTGAAAAATATTTGCAATACTTTTTCTGCACCTCTCGGTATTCACGCTAGCGCGTATGTTTTCTCTGTACCGTAGATACCGACGGAGGTGACGGGGCCGCAAACCTCACCGAGCTAGGCTCCGACTACTCTGAACCAGGCAAGCGTGTTCGAACTTTTGATATGATGAGTGTATTGGCATGGTTGCATGTAGATAGTTTCATGGCATGCGTGGAGCATACCGATGAACCGTTCATTATGCATTGTTGGAGCAAGTAAGCCCGATGATTTCACACGTCGATGGACGTGAGTATGTAAGGCCATGTGTTGGCATGAAGATGGGTAAGATGGCAGTGTTGTAGCATGCCAGTCTTAGGCCATGCAAGTTATCTTCAGTACCAACCCGTATCGGTTGGTTCATATCCATTCCCTTTTCCTGTACTACCACATGTTTCCCGAAAGGGATATGGTTTAGTAAGTCGCTAACCGCTTTCTTGGTACACACCAAAAAGGAGAGGCCGGGATGCTGGTTCCATGGCCCTGGATTAAAGCCAGGCATCCGGTCAGGGGGCATGGGTGTTTCCGGTTGGGACCGAGAGGGGGGCACCCCTTAGAGCGCGCGTATATAAATTTGATCCCATGCTATTCGAGATTGTGATCTCCCCGTCTCAATAGTTTTTCTTGGACGATGTTGAGGGTGATTCCTGGCATCGAAGAGTTGGATGGGTGTGTACTAGATTGCTGTGTTTTCTTCTGAAATACCGTAACGGAACTAGTCCTAGTGACTACGGAAATCCGTCGACTGTGGGAAATTTTTGTACAAACTCTGCAGAGCTCCATATCCTTAAATCATCTTATCTATTTTCAAGTTCCCTGCTAACAGTCATGTGCCAGTTTGGTGACAGATTTCCCGGTGGGACGCATGAGCTCTAAGACCGGTTAAATGTTTATTCTTGTGGATGGACTAACCCGTTTAATTCCATGAGTTGATTATATTTATGATGAGTATATTATTTCCTTGTCAGTCAAAAGCCCTTTATGTGGTGTCGCTCAGACGCCCGACTGTGGCATTTCTTTTAAAGCCCTTTATGTGGTGTCGCTCAGACGCCCGACTGTGGCATTTCTTTTAAAGCCCTTTATGTGGTGTCGCTCAGACGCCCGACTGTGGCATTTCTTTTAAAGCCCTTTATGTGGTGTCGCTCAGACGCCCGACTGTGGCATTTCTTTTAAAGCCCTTTATGTGGTGTCGCTCAGACGCCCGACTGTGGCATTTCTTTTATAGCCCTTTAAGTGGTGTCGCTCAGACGCCCGATTGTGGCATTATTATTCCGCATTTTCCGCTCGAGGAGTCTTTCAGACACTCGTTTGGCACCAGTATTATTATTCCGCATTCTCCGCTCGAGGAGTCTTTCAGACACTCGTTTGGCACCAGTATTATTATTCCGCATTTTCCGCTCAAGGAGTCTTTCAGACACTCGTTTGGCACCAGTATTATTATTACGCATTTTCCGCTCGAGGAGTCTTTCAGACACTCGTTTGGCACCCAACATTATCACTTCTATGTCTGATCGTACTGGTTTTTTATCCATGTATTTCATGTTGGCATTTGTTATATCTTACGTCCGTACTGTCTTGCGAGTACTTTCAAAGTACTCACTGGCTTGTTGATTTGGCCAGATGCTGACGAAGGTGATCTCATGGATGAAGAGTTCGATAGCGAATCCGACGCCTAGAGGAGTCCCAGTCAGTCTCGTGCAACCCTGGAGTTGGTCACTGTTCCATATCCGCTTCCGCTACCCTAATAAATTCTTCGAGCTTCACCTCGACGCTCGATGGGATGTTAGTTTGAGAATCCCATAACCACTCCCACTGTGTTACTCCATCTCTACCATATTTGCGAGTCAGTAGTATGCCACCACTCCCTTGTGTCATTATTCGCCTTTATGTATAATTATTGGCACGCTTGTAATAAATTGTTGAGCATCGTCAGCTCAACCCTGTCATATATTTATGCTACTGGCTTATTGTATCAAAAGTTTGTCTGCCAGTGAGGAGGTTTTATCTCAAACTGGGTTCTAAAGATTGGGTTCTCAATAAATATTTTTATTGGGAAAACCGGTCGTGACAAGCTTGGTACCAGAGCCAGGCTGACTGTAGGAAGCCACTAGGTGCGATCGCTAATCGGTTATGAGCATGATAGAGCTTATTCATGTTTTTACAATAGTAGTCATTTTTCTGACAGTCAGCATATATTTATGATCTGACCATTCAGGATTTTTGCCTACTTTTGTAGATGGCCGACCGCAGCTGCGAGTCTCAGACCTTCGCCAACGTACCCGATGGGTTCGTCAAGCTTCTCTCCTTCGTCGTTCAGGTCATGATGGGGCCGTCTGTGCGCCCAGTCGTCACTCTCTGTCAACACAGAGTCAACGACAGTCTGACTATGCACCAGGCCGCGGTGCAGTTCAAGGGAGGGCGTGGTGATCTACGCCGCTTCCGATTCTTGGGGAGAGCCATGCCTTCAGAGAAGCATGCCATCCAGATGGCAGCCCGCGAGGCGATAGCTCGTCTCAGGGATGTCCTTCCCGCGATGAAGACTCGTCGCTACCGCTATCTACCTTGCCATGTGCCCTACACCTGTCACTACGCATTCTCCTGCCACAGAGGAGAACGGGACGAGGCTTTCGAGATGCTTATTGAGTATCTCCGGGCCTTGGAGGCAGCCTTCGACAACTTGGTGGATGACTTTGTGGCCGCCCGCATGGACTCAGTCCACGGTTGTGCCGCCAACAGGAGGGAGCTCCTGCCCACCGCACCGCCACTGACTTTCGTCTCGTCCTCTGCATCCCATGCTCCTGCTCGTCGCCTGCCTACCACCGAGGAGTTCAACCAGGTCATTGCGCCCACTCCAGCGCGCACTGCTCCGCCACTCGCACCAACTCCAATCCGTGTCGTTCCGCCCCTGGCACCCGCTCCATCTGCTCGGCGCAGTACTACTCGCATGGAGCCTATCAGCGAGGAGGTCGAGTCCCCGGCTTTGCTACGCCTCACCCTTGGCAGGGCCAAGGACGTCGTCAACATCTCCGACTGAGTACGCATAACCACCATGCGTCGCATCGCCATGTAAGAGGTTGTGAGAAGTAGCTTGTTTGCGCATCATGTAGGATCTGGAGAAGTGCACTAGCCTAAATAACATGTCAGGATTATGTACGCATATCCTGAGTGATGTATTGTATAATTATCGCCGCGTGTAAGATACGTAATGATGCAGTCCTTCTCTATGCGCAAATCGATTTGTTTTCCCTCGAGTATCTTGGTTTTAAAAAAATTTATCTGTCAACCTTGTGCATTATGGGTTTTATCTTTGCAACCCTTCCATTTTTCTTATGGTTTTATAAATTCATCCCCAGAGTGAAAAATGTCTCGTCCTTGGACTCGCTCCATGCCCACTCCACCAAAGGAAGATTATGGCAACCAACCGGGCAACAACTTTGCACAAGGGCAGTCGAGTCGACACTATAATACCCAATCAGGCAACAATTTTACTCGAGGTCAGCCAAGTCAACCGGACAGTGAAACGGCACTTTCCCAAATGTGCCGCCTCTATGAACAAAGTCAGCAACAACATCGGGAAATAATGAACCAAGTTATTAACATGGGAAATCACCATGGGCAGTATCCGCAGCATTCCAAGTTATCTGAACTACAGAAGACACGTCCCTCAACATTTTCTCATACTGACAAGCCACTTGAAGCCGAAGACTGGCTTCGCGATATGGAGAGAAAGTTAATTATTGCAAAATGCTCAGACCCAGAAAAGGTACTGTACGCACCGCATTATCTCACGGGAGCAGCCGCATCCTGGTGGGAAAATTTTCTACACATGCATCCCAACGAAAATGATATAACATGGGATGATTTCAAGGAAGGTTTCCGTGGCGCGCATATTCCTAAGAGTATTATGAAAATCAAGAAAAGAGAGTTCGATGACCTCAAGCAAAGGAACATGACAGTGTCAGAATACAACAGCCAATTTACTCTATTATCCCGCTACGCCAACGAAGAGCGTATGACTGAAAGCAAGAAAATGGAGAAGTTCCTTGACGGCCTAGCACCCGCGCTTAAATGCCAACTGGTCATACACACTTTCCCAGATTTTAAGACGCTGGTGGATAAAGCCATTACTCTAGAAAATGAAAGACGCAGTTTGGATGATATCCGCAAGCGAAAAAGGGACCAGACTAACCATGCTCGCAATCACCGGAGTAAGACCGATTTTCAGAAGGGTGGGACGCACAAATCATCATCCAACGTCTCACGCCCAACAAGGAATTCTCATGCTAGGGACAAGGAGTTCACCTATCGCCCAGGTGTTACTTGTTACGCCTGTGGAGAAGAAGGACACTATGCCAAGCAGTGTCCCAAGCCAAGAAGCTCAGCACCAAAGCCGAACAACGGCAACAATAGTTCAGCGCCCAAGCGAAACAACTTCAATCCCAACAATAACCACAGGAAAGGTCATCTGAACCACGTGACCAAAGAGGAGGCACAAAATGCTCCAGATATCGTACTCGGTACGTTCCCTGTCAACACAATACCTGCAACGGTTTTGTTTGATTCTGGAGCTTCTCACTCTTTTATTTTGAAAAATTTTGCTTCGCAAAATAATTTTTCGATGCTTCCTTTGGAGAAATCCATGATCATCAAGTCCCCTGGAATTCAGCAAGTTACTCAGAATTACTGTCAGGATGTGATTATTGAGTTCAAAGGATTGAAGTTTCACGCCAATCTCATTGTGTTGGAAAATAAAGGACTAGATATCATCCTAGGGATGGACTGGTTAACCACCAACAAAGGTTTCATTGATTGTTTCAATCGGACCGTGATTCTCACACACCACCATGGTAAGACAATAAGAGTATCCGCCAAAGAAAGGGAAATGCCCAGACAACCAAGACTGAACAAGGTGGACATTTCTGAATTAAACAAGGTTCCAGTAGTACATGAATTTCCAGACGTATTTCCCGAAGAGCTACCAGGCATGCCACCCGACCGAGAGATAGAGTTCAGCATTGAGCCTACACCAGGAACCACCCCCATATACAAGAAACCATACAGAATGGCACCATCCGAGTTGGTTGAACTGAAGAAACAAATAAAGGAATTGCTTGACAAGGGATACATTCGAGCCAGTTCCTCACCATGGGGTCACCAATTTTGTTTGCCAAAAAGAAAGATGGAACACTGCGATTGTGTATTGACTACCGAGCACTCAACATGGTCACAATCAAGAACAAATACCCGATGCCAAGAATAAATGATTTATTCGATCAACTCGCTAAGGCCAAGGTATTCTCAAAAATCGACCTAAGGTCAGGATACCATCAATTAAAAGTACGAACAGAAGATATCCCCAAGACAACCTTCACCTCCAGATATGGACTGTATGAGTTCACAGTAATGCCTTTTGTATTAACAAATGCCCCTGCATATTTTGTTCACCTCATGAACAAAGTATTTATGAAGTTTATGGACAAGTTCGTTGTGGTATTCATCGACGATATTTTAGTATACTCCAAAACACCAGAAGAACACGCTGAACATCTCAGAATGGTACTAGGAGAACTCAGGAAACACCAATTGTACGCCAAGTTCAGCAAGTGTGAATTTTGGTTAAGGCAAGTAGGCTTTCTAGGCCACGTGCTAACCCAAGACGGGATCGCCGTGGACCCAGAGAAAGTCAAGGCCGTACTTGGCTGGAAGTCACCAGCCAGTGTAACGGACATACGGAGTTTCTTGGTAATGGCAGGATATTACCGCAGATTTATTGAAGGATTCTCCACCATAGCCAAGCCAATGACGCAATTGCTCAAGAAAGATAAGAAATTTGAATGGACAGAAGCCTGTGAGAAAAGTTTCCAAGAGCTAAAACGGAAATTAACAACAGCACCAGTATTGATTGTGCCGGACATACGCAAGAATTTTGAAGTATTTTGTGACGCGTCCAGGAAGGGACTCGGATGCGTATTAATGCAAGAAGGCAAGGTTGTCGCATACGCTTCAAGGCAACTTCGCAAGCATGAGGAAAACTATCCCACTCATGACTTAGAAATGGCAGCGGTTATTCATGCACTCAAGGAATGGAGGCACTTCCTACTTGGAAATCAATGTGAAATATATACGGACCATAAAAGCCTCAAATATATTTTCACACAGCCAGAGCTGAATTTAAGGCAACGACGCTGGTTGGAGCTAGTAAAGGATTATGATGTCGGAATCCACTATCATCCTGGAAAAGCAAATGTAGTAGCCGATGCTCTTAGTCGGAACCCCAGCGCCAACCACAACAATCTGCCCAACTTAAGACCCGAATTCCAACAGGAATTTGCCAGACTCAACTTGTTGATGATAGCAGAAGGCACCATAACAAACTTGGAGATACAGCCCAACCTTGTGACAAGAATCAAAGAAGCCCAGCCCGGTCACCCCAGCATTGAAGGTATCAAAAGAAAGGTGAGTATGGGCAAGGCCTCGGAATTCATCATAGACGAAGAAGGGACACTATGGTACGGAAACAGACTCTGCGTACCGGACGTAGAAGACCTCAAACGGCAAATTCTAGCTGAAGCCCACACCGCTCCATATTCGATCCACCCTGGAGGAACCAAGATGTATAAGGATATCCAAGAAGGATTTTGGTGGCATGGTATGAAAAGGGACATAGCCACCTTCATTGCATGCTGCGTCTCTTGTCAACGTATAAAGGCCGAACATCAGAGACCAGCTGGACTACTGCAACCAAATAAAATACCTGAGTGGAAATGGGATGAAATAGGGATGGATTTCATTGTCGGACTACCTCGATCACGACACGGGAATGATGCCATATGGGTTATCACCGACAGATTGACTAAGGTGGCACATTTCATTCCAGTAAAGACGACCCACACCACTCAGAAGCTTGCCAAAATATATCTCTCTCGCATAGTTTGTCTGCACGGTGTCCCGAAGACTATAATATCCGACAGAGGAACACAGTTCGTCTCAAGATTCTGGGAGCAGTTACAACAGGCTCTAGGAACTCAACTAGCCTTCAGCACGGCATACCACCCTCAGACAGATGGACAAACAGAACGGGTAAACCAGATTTTAGAGGACATGCTGAGAGCATGTGTCCTCACCTACGGAGCCAGTTGGGAAGACAGCCTGCCATACGCCGAGTTCGCGTACAACAACAGTCATCAGGCCAGCCTGCAAATGGCACCATTTGAAGCCTTGTATGGACGAAGATGTCGTACCCCGTTAAATTGGTCAGAGACCGGAGACAGCCGTATCTTCGGCCCAGACGTGCTCAAGGAAGCCAAGGAAAAGGTCCAACTAATCAGAGATCGGCTCAAGACCGCCCAAAGCCGGCAAAAGAGTTATTACGATCAGAAACATCGTGGGGTCAACTTCGAACCCGGTGAATTCGTGTACCTACGGGTGTCACCTATGAGGGGGTTGCAGCGATTCAAAATTAAGGGAAAGCTAGCACCAAGATTCATCGGGCCATTCGGTATATTGGCACGGAAAGGCGCAGTAGCATACCAACTAGACCTACCTGAGGAACTGTCAGATATTCACGACGTGTTCCACGTATCGCAATTGAGGAAATGTGTGAGCAACCCAGAGAAACAAGTATCCCATGAGAACATAGACGTGCAGCCAGACCTCACTTATCGGGAACACCCAGTAAAGATATTAGAGGAGTCTGAAAGGAGGACCCGACAGAAAACCGTCAAATTTTTCAAAGTTCAGTGGAGTAATCACACCGAAAGTGAAGCAACATGGGAAAGAGAGGACTTTCTCCGAACAGAGCATCCTCACTTATTTAAGGATCAACTGAAATCTCGGGGACGAGATTTTTCCTAAGGGGGTAGGTGTTGTGACACTCCAAAAATTTCATTTGGGTTTTTGCAAAATCCTTGTTGGATTTTCCTTGAAATTTGAGGCTTTCAGTAAAACAACCTTCTTAAAATTTCCTTTTCCTTGACTAGGGTTTTTCTGTTTTCTCCTTCAAGCCCTGGGTTTGACCTTCTTAAAAACTCCTTCTCTCTATTGTTTCCCTTCTCAGATTTTTTATTGGAGTTTTCTTTTTAAGAAAAACTCTATGAAAAAGATTTGGGATTTTCATTCTATTGAAAACCATCCATGACCTTGTATCTTGCCCATGAGGCAAAACCACTCCAACATCTTCAACCCTCCCTGTCAACAACTCAAATTCCCTATCCCAACTCATCCAAACAAGTTTTGGATTTTATTTTATCTCTCAAATATTTTCTGTCAATTATTTTGAGCCTGATGGATTTTCAAAGCAAGTACCCTTTTCCATTTGAGATTTGACTTCAAACCAACTCTACTGGCTAGTCCTTTGCACCCACAACCCAGAACCATCTTGATCCACTCATCTTCTTTTCAAAATTTTCAACTTACACTCCCTGCAAGTTTGGACCAGATTTGTCAAATTTGGTGAAATTCATATCTACACTTCTCCAAAAATTCCACCAAAAATCAGGCAGCCTACTAGAGCAATGAGAAGTCACTCCACCAAAAATCAGCCCAAGGAAAAATCCCTACATGCCTGGATCATTCTGTCGAACACCTTGCATGCACTGTTCAAACACATTCAGCAATTTCAGTCTTCAGTGTTGATTTCTTCAGATCATCTTCAGTCACGCGCACACAGTGCCCTTGGCACGTTGCTCGCCACCTGGTCTGCGTGTCCAGAGCCCCGCACGCGCGCTTGGCTTCTTCCTGGCGTCGGTGGCGCTCTGACCCGACCGCGCCGGCGTGTCCCGCGGCGGCTGAACCGCCGTGGCAGCCAACAGGGAGCAGAACGGCGGCTCAACGCCGTTCCGCGCCGCACAGCCCCGCTGGTGGCTCCGCGTGTCCACCTCCACGCTAGCGCGCGCATGCAGCACAGCCGTCGTGGCGCGGCACGCACAGAGCGTGCTCTCTGCCGCCGATGGACCCGCGCCGTCCCGTTCCGTCGAGCTCCACCTCAGCAAGCTTAAACCAACGCCGTTGGCTCCAAAATGGACTCCGCGAACCTCCACGACGGTGCTCAACTCCTAAACTCCCCCGACCAAGCACTGCACCACCGTAATCACTCGCCGGAGAACGCCGTTCTCGGCCACCGCCTCGGATCGCCTATAAAAGGAGACCCCGAGCCCTCCCGCGAGCACGCACCACCCCTGCACTCCACCAACGCCGTGCCAGGTCACTGGGAGGACCTCGAAGAGGTCTCCTCCCCCGACTCCGGCCACCCCGCTCCGCCTCGGCCTCCAGCTCGATTCGCTCCGGTGAGGCCGTCTCTGGCGCCCAAACTCCGTCCATATCCCTCTCTAGCTACCAGATTCTTAACCCCCTCCTCAATTTGATCAGTGCAGCTCTCTCCGGCGACCTCCAACCACGCCCGAACCGCCGTCCGCCGGAGCAGGGGCCACCGCCGATGTGGTGCTTCCCGGCAACCACCTCGACCACCATCCAACGCGGAATGGCACCCTGAGCACGGAGGTAACCTCCGATCTCTCCGCCTCGCCGTGGATCGCCGCCGGCGACCACGGCGGCTCTCGGGCGCCAGCGAGCCCGACCCGCCTCTTTTAAATTTTAAACCTGACAGATGGGACCCGCCTGTCAGCTTCTCTGTCTTTTCTATTCGAATCGTTTTCTGAAAACGCCTTCGGGCAAAATACGCTTTCTCCGTTGCGCTTGCGCATTTCCTATCGAACCGTTTTCTGTTTTCTCAGTTAGAACCCTGGAAAGTTTCTGTTTCATTACAGATGAGTCCCTGGGCAAAAACCCTTATAACTTTTTATCAGAAGCATATTTTGAGTGATTCTTTTTCTGTTCTCTTCAAAATTTTGTCTAGTTTTTTATCAGATTTATTTGAAAAATATTTGCAATACTTTTTCTGCACCTCTCGGTATTCACGCTAGCGCGTATGTTTTCTCTGTACCGTAGATACCGACGGAGGTGACGGGGCCGCAAACTTCACCGAGCTAGGCTCCGACTATTCTAAACCAGGCAAGCGTGTTCGAACTTTTGATATGATGAGTGTATTGGCATGGTTGCATGTAGATAGTTTCATGGCATGCGTGGAGCATACCGATGAACCGTTCATTATGCATTGTTGGAGCAAGTAAGCCCGATGATTTCACACGTCGATGGACGTGAGTATGTAAGGCCATGTGTTGGCATGAAGATGGGTAAGATGGCAGTGTTGTAGCATGCCAGTCTTAGGCCATGCAAGTTATCTTCAGTACCAACCCGTATCGGTTGGTTCATATCCATTCCCTTTTCCTGTACTACCACATGTTTCCCGAAAGGGATATGGTTTAGTAAGTCGCTAACCGCTTTCTTGGTACACACCAAAAAGGAGAGGCCGGGACGCTGGTTCCATGGCCCTGGATTAAAGCCAGGCATCCGGTCAGGGGGCATGGGTGTTTCCGGTTGGGACCGAGAGGGGGCACCCCTTAGAGCACGCGTATATATATTTGATCCCATGCTATTCGAGATTGTGATCTCCCCGTCTCAATAGTTTTTCTTGGACGATGTTGAGGGTGATTCCTGGCATCGAAGAGTTGGATGGGTGTGTACTAGATTGCTGTGTTTTCTTCTGAAATACCGTAACGGAACTAGTCCTAGTGACTACGGAAATCCATCGACTGTGGGAAATTTTTGTACAAACTCTGCAGAGCTCCGTATCCTTAAATCATCTTATCTATTTCCAAGTTCCCTGCTAACAGTCATGTGCCAGTTTGGTGACAGATTTCCCGGTGGGACGCATGAGCTCTAAGACCGGTTAAATGTTTATTCTTGTGGATGGACTAACCCGTTTAATTCCATGAGTTGATTATATTTATGATGAGTATATTATTTCCTTGTCAGTCAAAAGCCCTTTATGTGGTGTCGCTCAGACGCCCGACTGTGGCATTTCTTTTAAAGCCCTTTATGTGGTGTCGCTCAGACGCCCGACTGTGGCATTTCTTTTAAAGCCCTTTATGTGGTGTCGCTCAGACGCCCGACTGTGGCATTTCTTTTAAAGCCCTTTATGTGGTGTCGCTCAGACGCCCGACTGTGGCATTTCTTTTAAAGCCCTTTATGTAGTGTCGCTCAGACGCCCGACTGTGGCATTTCTTTTATAGCCCTTTAAGTGGTGTCGCTCAGACGCCCGATTGTGGCATTATTATTCCGCATTTTCCGCTCGAGGAGTCTTTCAGACACTCGTTTGGCACCAGTATTATTATTCCGCATTCTCCGCTCGAGGAGTCTTTCAGACACTCGTTTGGCACCAGTATTATTATTCCGCATTTTCCGCTCGAGGAGTCTTTCAGACACTCGTTTGGCACCAGTATTATTATTCCGCATTCTCCGCTCGAGGAGTCTTTCAGACACTCGTTTGGCACCCAGCATTATCACTTCTATGTCTGATCGTACTGGTTTTTTATCCATGTATTTCATGTTGGCATTTGTTATATCTTACGTCCGTACTGTCTTTCGAGTACTTTCAAAGTACTCACTGGCTTGTTGATTTGGCCAGATGCTGACGAAGGTGATCTCATGGATGAAGAGTTCGATAGCGAATCCGACGCCTAGAGGAGTCCCAGTCAGTCTCGTGCAACCCTGGAGTTGGTCACTGTTCCATATCCGCTTCCGCTACCCTAATAAATTCTTCGAGCTTCACCTCGACGCTCGATGGGATGTTAGTTTGAGAATCCCATAACCACTCCCACTGTGTTACTCCATCTCTACCATATTTGCGAGTCAGTAGTATGCCACCACTCCCTTGTGTCATTATTCGCCTTTATGTATAATTATTGGCACGCTTGTAATAAATTGTTGAGCATCGTCAGCTCAACCCTGTCACATATTTATGCTACTGGCTTATTGTATCAAAAGTTTGTCTGCCAGTGAGGAGGTTTTATCTCAAACTGGGTTCTAAAGATTGGGTTCTCAATAAATATTTTTATTGGGAAAACCGGTCAAGGTGTCGCGCCGGTGACGATGGTGATCATGATGGTGCTGCGGAGATGGAGATCACAAGCACAAGATGATGATGGCCATATCATATCACTTATATTGATTGCATGTGATGTTTATCTTTTTATGCATCTTATCTTGCTTTGATTGACGGTAGCATTATAAGATGATCTCTCACCAAATTATCATAGTAATAGTGTTCTCCCTGAGTATGCACCATTGCGAAAGTTCTTCGTGCTGACACACCACGTGATGATCGGGTGTGATAGGCTCTACGTTCAAATACAACGGGTGCAAAACAGCTGCACACGCGGAATACTCAGGTTTAACTTGACGAGCCTAGCATATAACAGATATGGCCTCTGAACACGGAGACCGAAAGGTCGAGCGTGAATCATATAGTAGATATGATCAACATAGTGATGTTCACCATTGAAACTGCTCCATCTCACGTGATGATCGGACATGGTTTAGTTGATTTGGATCACGTGATCACTTAGAGGATTGGAGAGATGTCTATCTAAGTGGGAGTTCTTAAGTAATATGATTAATTGAACTTAAATTTATCATGAACTTAGTCCCTGATAGTATCTTGCTTGTTTATGTTGATTGTAGATAGATGGCTCGTGCTGTTGTTCCGTTGAATTTTAATGCGTTCCTTGAGAAAGCAAAGTTGAAAGATGATGGTAGCAATTACACGGACTGGGTCCGTAACTTGAGGATTATCCTCATTGCTGCACAGAAGAGTTACGTCCTGGAAGCACCGCTAGGTGCCAGGCCTGCTGCTGGAGCAACGCCAGATGTTGTGAACGTCTGGCAGAGCAAAGCTGATGACTACTCGATAGTTCAGTGTGCCATGCTTTACGGCTTAGAACCGGGACTTCAACGACGTTTTGAACATCATGGAGCATATGAGATGTTCCAAGAGTTGAAGTTAATATTCCAACAGAATGCCCGGATTGAGAGATATGAAGTCTCCAATAAGTTCTATAGCTGCAAGATGGAGGAGAATGGTTCTGTTAGTGAGCATATACTCAGAATGTCTGGGTATTATAATCACTTGAATCAACTGGGAGTCAATCTTCCGGATGATTGTGTCATTGACAGAATTCTCCAATCACTGCCACCAAGCTACAAAGGCTTCGTGATGAACTATAATATGCAAGGGATATATAAAACAATGCCCGAGCTCTTCGCAATGCTAAAGGCTGCGTAGGTAGAAATCAAGAAAGAGCATCAAGTGTTGATGGTCAATAAGACCACTAGTTTCAAGAAAAAGGACAAAGGGAAGAAGAAGGGGAACTTCAAGAAGAACAACAAACAAGTTGCTGCTCAAGAGAAGAAACCCAAGTCTGGACCTAAGCCTGAAACTGAGTGCTTCTACTGCAAGCAGACTGGTCACTGGAAGCGGAACTGCCCCAAATATTTGGCGGATAAGAAGGATGGCAAGGTGAACAAAGGTATATGTGATATACATGTTATTGATGTGTACCTTACTAATGCTCGCAGTAGAACCTGGGTATTTGATACTGGTTCTGTTGCTAATATTTGCAACTCGAAACAGGGACTACGGATTAAGCGAAGATTGGTTAAGGACGAGGTGACGATGCGCGTGGGAAACGACTCCAAAGTCGATGTGATCGCAGTCGGCACACTACCTCTACATCTACCTTCGGGATTAGTATTAGACCTAAATAATTGTTATTTGGTGCCAGCGTTAAGCATGAACATTATATCTGGATCTTGTTTGATGCGAGACGGTTATTCATTTAAATCAGAGAATAATGGTTGTTCTATTTATATGAGTAATATTTTTTATGGTCATGCACCCTTGAGGAGTGGTCTATTTTTGATGAATCTCGATAGTAATGATACACATATTCATAGTGTTGAAGCCAAAAGATGCAGAGTTGATAATGATAGTGCAACTTATTTGTGGCACTGCCGTTTAGGTCATATCGGTGTAAAACGCATGAAGAAACTCCATACTGATGGACTTTTGGAGCCACTTGATTACGAATCACTTGGTACTTGCGAACCGTGCCTCATGGGCAAGATGACTAAAACACCGTTCTCCGGTACTATGGAGAGAGCAACAGATTTATTGGAGATCATACATACAGATGTATGTGGTCCAATGAATGTTGAGGCTCGTGGCGGATATCGTTATTTTCTCACCTTCACAGATGATTTAAGCAGATATGGTTATGTCTACTTAATGAAACATAAGTCTGAAACATTTGAAAAGTTCAAAGAATTTCAGAGTGAAGTTGAAAATCATCGTAACAAGAAAATAAAGTTTCTACGATCTGATCGTGGAGGAGAATATTTGAGTTACGTGTTTGGTCTACATTTGAAACAATGCGGAATCGTTTCGCAACTCACGCCACCCGGAACACCACAACGCAATGGTGTGTCCGAACGTCGTAATCATACTTTACTAGATATGGTGCGATCTATGATGTCTCTTACAGATTTACCGATATCGTTTTGGGGTTATGCTTTAGAGACGGCCGCATTCACGTTAAATAGGACACCGTCAAAATCCGTTGAGACGACGCCTTATGAACTATGGTTTAGCAAGAAACCAAAGTTGTCATTTCTTAAAGTTTGGAGCTGCGATGCTTATGTGAAAAAGCTTCAACCTGATAAGCTCGAACCCAAATCGGAAAAATGTGTCTTCATAGGATATCCAAAAGAAACTGTTGGATACACCTTCTATCACAGATCCGAAGGCAAGACTTTTGTTGCTAAATTCGGAATCTTTCTAGAAAAGGAGTTTCTCTCGAAAGAAGTGAGTGGGAGGAAAGTAGAACTTGATGAGGTAACTGTACCTGCTCCTTTATTGGGAAATAGTGCATCACAGAAATCTGTTTCTGAAGCACCTACACCAATTAGTGAGGAAGTTAATGATGATGATCATACAACTTCAGATCAAGTTACTACAGAACCTCGTAGATCAACCAGAGTAAGATCCGCGCCAGAGTGGTACGGCAATCCTGTTCTGGAAGTCATGCTACTAGATCATGGTGAACCTACGAACTATGAAGAAGCGATGGTGAGCCCAGATTCCGCAAAATGGCTTGAGGCCATGAAATCTGAGATGGGATCCATGTATGAGAAAAAAGTATGGACTTTGGTTGACTTGCCCGATGGTCGGCAAGCAATAGAGAATAAATGGATCTTCAAGAAGAAGACTGACGCTGATGGTAATGTTACTGTCTACAAAGCTCGACTTGTCGCGAAAGGTTTTCGACAAGTTCAAGGGATTGACTATGATGAGACCTTCTCACCCGTAGCGATGCTTAAGTCTGTCCGAATCATGTTAGCAATTGCCGCATTTTATGATTATGAAATTTGGCAAATGGATGTAAAGACTGCGTTCCTGAATGGATTTCTGGAAGAAGAGTTGTATATGATGCAACAGGAAGGTTTTATCGATCCAAAGGGAGCTAACAAAGTGTTCAAGCTCTAGCGATCCATTTATGGACCGGTGCAAGCATCTCGGAGTTGGAATAAATGCTTTGACAGTGTAATCAAAGCATTTGGGTTTATACAGACTTTTGGAGAAGCCTGTATTTACAATAAAGTGAGTGGTAGCTCTGTAGCATTTCTGATATTATATGTAGATGACATATTACTGATTGGAAATGATATAGAATTTCTGGATAGCATAAAGGGATACTTGAATAAGAGTTTTTCAATGAAATACCTCGGTGAAGCTGCTTACATATTGGGCAGTAAGATCTATAGAGATAGATCAAGACGCTTAATTGGACTTTCACAAAGCACATACCTTGACAAAGTTTTGAAGAAGTTCAAAATGGATCAAGCAAAGAAAGGGTTCTTGCCTGTGTTACAAGGTGTGAAGTTGAGTAAGACTCAGTGCCCGACCACTGCAGAAGATAGAGAGAAGATGAAAGATGTTCCCTATGCTTCAGCCATAGGCTCTATCATGTATGCAATGCTGTGTACCAGACCTGATGTGTGCCTTGCTATAAGTTTAGCAGGGAGATACCAAAGTAATCCAGGAGTGGATCACTGGACAACAGTCAAGAATATCCTGAAGTACCTGAAAAGGACTAAGGAAATGTTTCTCGTATATGGAGGTGACAAAGAGCTTGTCGTAAACGGTTACGTTCCGGACGATTCTAAATCTCAAACCGGATACGTATTTACATTGAATGGTGGAGCTGTCAGTTGGTGCAGTTCTAAACAAAGTGTCGTAGCGGGATCTACATGTGAAGCGGAGTACATAGCTGCTTCGGAAGCAGCAAATGAAGGAGTCTGGACGAAGGAGTTCATATCCGATCTAGGTGTCATACCTAGTGCATTGGGTCCAATGAAAATCTTTTGTGACAATACTGGTGCAATTGCCTTGGCAAAGGAATCCAGATTTCACAAGAGAACCAAGCACATCAAGAGACGCTTCAATTCCATCCGGGATTTGGTCCAGGTGGGAGACATAGAGATTTGCAAGATACATACGGATCTGAATGTAGCAGACCCGTTGACTAAGCCTCTTCCACGAGCAAAACATGATCAGCACCAAGACTCCATGGGTGTTAGAATCATTACTGTGTAATCTAGATTATTGACTCTAGTGCAAGTGGGAGACTGAAGGAAATATGCCCTAGAGGCAATAATAAAGTAATTATTTATTTCCTTATATATCATGATAAATGTTTATTATTCATGCTAGAATTGTATTAACCGGAAACATAATACATGTGTGGATACATAGACAAACAGAATGTCACTAGTATGCCTCTACTTGACTAGCTTGTTAATCAAAGATGGTTAAGTTTCCTGACCATAGACAAAGGAGTTGTCATTTGATTAACAAGGTCACATCATTAGTTGAATGATCTGATTGACATGACCCATTCCATTAGCTTAGCACCCGATCGTTTAGTATGTTGCTATTGCTTTCTCCATGACTTATACGTGTTCCTTTGACTATGAGATTATGCAACTCCCGTTTGCCGGAGGAACACTTTGGGTGCTACCAAACGTCACAACGTAACTGGGTGATTATAAAGGAGTACTACAGGTGTCACCAAAGGTAGATGTTGGGTTGGCGTATTTCGAGATTAGGATTTGTCACTCCGATTGTCGGAGAGGTATCTCTGGGCCCTCTCGGTAATGCACATCACATAAGCCTTGCAAGCACTGCAACTAATATGTTAGTTGTGAGATGATGTATTACGGAACGAGTAAAGAGACTTGCCGGTAACGAGATTGAACTAGGTATTGGATACCGACGATCGAATCTCGGGCAAGTAACATACCGATGACAAAGGGAACAACGTATGTTGTTATGCGGTCTGACCGATAAAGATCTTCGTAGAATGTGTAGGAACCAATATGGGCATCCAGGTCCCGCTATTGGTTATTGACCAGAGATTTGTCTCAGTCATGTCTACACTGTTCTCGAACCGTAGGGTCCGCACGCTTAAGGTTACGATGACAGTTATTATGAGTTTATGCATTTTGATGTACTGAAGTTAGTTCGGAGTCCCGGATAAGATCACGGACATGACGAGGAGTCTCAAAATGGTCGAGACATAAAGATTGATATATTGGACGACTATATTCGGACATCGGAATGGTTCCGAGTGGTTTCGGATAAAACCGGAGTGCCGGAGGGGTTACTGGAAGCCCCCGGGGAAGTAATGGGCCTTATTGGGCCCGAGGGGAGAGAGAGGGCTGCGGCCAGGAGGTGGCGCCCCCCCCATGGGGAGTCCGAATTGGATAAGGAGGGGGGGGGCGGCCCCCCTTTCCTTCTCCCTCTCCCTCTCTTTCCTTCCCCCCTTCTCTTCCTAGTTGGACTAGGAAAGGGGAGTCCTACTCCCACTAGGAGGAGGACTCCCCCCTCCTTTGGCGCGCCCCATAGGGCCGGCCGGCCTCCCCCCTTGCTCCTTTATATACGGGGGCAGGGGGGCACCCTAGAACACACAAGTTGATCTTCGTGATCGTTCCTCAGCCGTGTGCGGTGCCCCCTCCACCATATTCCACCTCGGTCATATTGTCGCAGTGCTTAGGCGAAGCCCTGCGTCAGTAGTTCATCAAGATCGTCACCACGCCATCGTGCTGACGAAACTCTTCCCCGAGAGCTTTGCTGGATCGGAGCCCGGAGAACGTCATCGAGCTGTACGTGTGTCAAGAACTCGAAGGCGCCGGAGTAACGGCGCTTGGATCGGTCGGATCGGGAGGAGGACGTACGACTACTTCCTCTACGTTGTGTCAACGCTTCCGCTTCGGTCTACGAGGGTACGTAGACAACACTCTCCCCTCTCGTTGCTATGCATCACCATGATCTTGTGTGTGCGTAGGAATTTTTTTGAAATTACTACGTTCCCCAACAACAATACATATCAAGCAAGCATGCAAAGAGTATATGAGCAGCGGAAAGTAAAGCATGCAACTTGCAAGAATGTAAAGGGAAGGGTTTGGAGAATTCAAACGCAATTGGAGACACGGATGTTTTTCCCGTGGTTCGGATAGGTGGTGCTATCGTACATCCACGTTAGTGGAGATTTCAACCCACGAAGGGTAACGGTTGCGCGAGTCCACGGAGGGCTCCGCCCACGAAGGGTCCACGAAGTAGCAACCTTGTCTATCCCACCATGGCCATCGCCCACGAAGGACTTGCCTCACTAGCGGTAGATCTTCACAAAGTAGGCGATCTCCTTGCCCTTACAAACTCCTTGGTTCAACTCCACAATCTTGTCGGAGGCTCCCAAATGACACCTAGCCAATCTAGGAGACACCACTCTCCAAGAAGTAACAAATGGTGTGTTGATGATGAACTCCTTGCTCTTGTGCTTCAAATGATAGTCTCCCCAACACTCAACTCTCTCTCACAGGATTTGGATTTGGTGGAAAGAAGATTTGAGTGGAAAGCAACTTGGGGAAGGCTAGAGATCAAGATTCATATGGTAGGAATGGAATATCTTGGTCTCAACACATGAGTAGGTGGTTCTCTCTCAGAACATATGGGTTGGAAGTGTAGATGTGTTCTGATGGCTCTCTCCATGAGTGAAGAGGAGGTGGAGGGGTATATATAGCCTCCACTTAAAATCCAACCATTACACATAATTTACCAATCTCGGTGGGACCGAATCAACAAACTCGGTCGGACCGAAAAGGTAAACCTAGTGACCGTTAGAGTTTTTCGGTGGGACTGACATGCATCTCGGTAGGACCGATGTGGTTAGGGTTTGGGCATAACGTAATCTCGGTGAGACCGATTACACAAACTCGGTGGGACCGATTTGGTAATTAGCTAACCAGAGAGTTGGTTAGGCAAACTCGGTGGGACCGATTACAAAACTCGGTTAGACCGATTTTGGTAATGAGTTAACTAGAGAGTTTGCATTGTAATCTCGGTAGTACCGATTTCCTAAACTCGGTGGGACCGATTTTGGTAATGGACATACACAGAGAGATTACAATCCCATCTCGGTGAGACCGAGATCCCTATCGGTGAAACCGATTTGCTAGGGTTTTGGCAGTGGCTTATGACATATGAAACTCGATGGCGCCGGATAAAAAGAATCGGTAGAACCGAGTTTGGCTTAGGGTTTAGGTCATATGTGGATATGGGAAAGTAGCTGAGGGTTTTGGAGCATATCACCAAGTACATGAAGCAAGAGGCTCATTAAGCAACACCTCATCCCTCCTTGATAGTATTGGCTTTTCCTATGGACTCAATGTGATCTTGGATCACTAAAATGTAAAATGAAGAGTCTTGAGCTTGAAGCTTTAGCCAATCCTTTGTCCTTAGCATATTGAAGGTGTTCCCACAACCTTTAGTCCATGCCACTCCATTGTTGAACTTATCTGAAACATGCTAGATAGAAACATTAGTCCAACAAGAGATATGTTGACATTAATTACCAAAACCACCTGAGGAGCACTTGTGCTTTCAGCTTCGAACCGGAATACATTTGGGCCTGCCATATGTTCATACCGATCAGACATACCATTCAGCTATGCGATTATAGGCCGATGATCAGAGTGTCTTGGGTCCCCATTTATAATTTTGTGCAAAGGGAAGAGACCACGCCAACCTGCATTTGTTACTGCTCGATCCAGCCGCTCCCTAGTATACCCCTCCAGTGAGTGCCAATTGTTCCGCCACGTGAACGGTTCCCCAACAAAGCCCAAATCCTCGAGACCACAACCCTCCAAGGTGTTCTGAAAAGCATCCATACAAGGCTGGGCCCGAGCCGGTCCTCCCTCCTTCTCATTTGCGAACAAGATCTCATTAAAGTCTCCTTCTACTTAACAAATGAACGACCGTATCTTTGCAACCGCAACTCCGATTCAGGTGATTCAAAAGCCCAGGTTCTCTGTTCGCCGAGTCCATTCCGTTGGTATCATTTTCATGATGTTGTAACATTCTAAAAATGACCATTTTGCCCCTGCCCTATATTCAACTCCTTCGAGAGAGAACCTTTCTGGCAAATCTTTCCGCAAACTCCTCACATCTCTTCTCGGTGAATCCACCCACCCCAGGCAAGCCACACCCTCCATTTGCATGATTGCAATGCAATGATATGGCTTATTTAATTCAATTGCTTAATTTTGCATTATTTAGAAATGATTTCTTCATGCCATTTCTTGGAGTACTTTTGTTCTTGCTACTGTCATGATTATGCTTGGATTCTTTAAGGGTTATGCATTGCTAGTTTGATGATATTATATTACCATTGGATTATTAGGAGTAATGCTTATTTTCATCATGATCATATGGGATATTTTGATTTTGAGTATTATGTGTTGGGGAACGTAGTAATTTCAAAATTTTCCTACGCACACGCAAGATCATGGTGATGCATAGCAACGAGAGGGGAGAGTGTTGTCTACGTACCCTCGTAGACCGAAGCAGAAGCGTTGCCACAACGTAGATGAAGTAGTCGTACGTCCTCCTCGTGATCCGACCGATCCCAGCGCCGTTACTCCGGCGCCTCCGAGTTCTTGACACACGTACAGCACGATGACGTTCTCCGGGCTCCGATCCAGCAAAGCTCTCGGGGAAGAGTTTTGTCAGCACGATGGCGTGGTGACGATCTTGATGTGTTACCGACGCAGGGCTTCGCCTAAGCACTGCGACAATATGACCGAGGTGGAATATGGTGGAGGGGGGCACCGCACACGGCTAAGGAACAATCTCAAGGATCAACTTATGTGTCCATGGGGTGCCCCCTGCCCCCGTATATAAAGGAGCAAGGGAGGGAGGAGGCCGGCCCTAGGTTTGGCGCGCCAAGGGGAGTCCTACTCCCACCGGGAGTAGGATTCCCCTTTTCCTAGTCCAACTAGGAATCCTTCCATGTAGGGGGAGTAGGAGAGAAGGAAAAGGAAGAGAGAAGGAGAAGGAAGGAAGGGGGCGCCCCCCTTCCCTAGTCCAATTCGGACTAGAGCAAGGGGAGGGGCGCGGCCACCTTTTGGTCCCTTTCTCTCCTTTCCCGTACGGCCCAATGATATGTAAGGAAATAAATAATAACTTTATTATTGCCTCTAGGGCATATTTCCTTCAGTCTCCCACTTGCACTAGAGTCAATAATCTAGTTCACATCGCCATGTGATTTAATAGCAATAGTTCACATCTCCATGTGATTAACACCCATAGTTCACATTGCCATGTGACCAACATCAAAAAGGGTTTACTAGATTCAGTAATCTAGTTCACATCGCTATGTGATTAACACCCAAAGAGTACTAAGGTGTGATCATGTTTTGCTTGTGAGAGAATCTTAGTCAACGGGTCTTTCACATTTAGATCCGTTATGTATATTGCAATTTTCTATGTCTACAATGCTCTGTACGGAGCTACTCTAGCTAATTGCTCCCACTTTCAATATGTATCTAGATCGAGACTTAGAGTCATCCAGATCGGTGTCAAAACTTGCATCGACGTAACCCTTTACGACGAACCTTTTGTCACCTCCATAATCGAGAAACATATCCTTATTCCACTAAGGATAACTTTGACCGCTGTCCAGTGATCTACTCCTAGATCACCATTGTACTCCCTTGCTTAACTCAGTGTAGGGTATACAATAGATCTGGTAAACAGCATGGCATACTTTATAGAACCTATGGCCGAGGCATAGGGAATGACTTGCATTCTCTTTCTATCTTCTGTCGTGGTCGGGCTTTGAGTCTTACTCAATTTCACACCTTGTAACACAGGAAAGAACTCTTTCTTTGAATGTTCCATTTTGAACTACTTCAAAATCTTGTCAAGGTATGTACTCATTGAAAAAAAACTTATCAAGCGTCTTGATCTATCTCTATAGATCTTGATACTCAATATGTAAGCAGCTTCACCGAGGTCTTTCTTTGAAAAACTCCTTTCAAACACTCCTTTATGCTTTGCAGAATAATTCTACATTATTTCTGATCAACAATATGTCATTCACATATACTTATCAGAAATGCTGTAGTGCTCCCACCCACTTTCTTGTAAATACAAGCTTCATCGCAAGTCTGTATAAAACTATATGCTTTGATCAACTTATCAAAGCGTGTATTCCAGCTCTGAGATGCTTGCACCAATCCATAGATGGATCGCTGGAGCTTGCATATTTTGTTAGCACCTTTAGGATTGACAAAACCTTCTGGTTGCATCATATACAACTCTTCTTTAATAAATCCATTAAGGATTTATTTTGTTATCCATTTGCCAGATTTCATAAAATGCGGCAATTGCTAACATGATTCGGACAGACTTAAGCATAGATACGAGTGAGAAACTCTCATTGTAGTCAACACCTTGAACTTGTCGAAAACCTTTTGCGACAATTCTAGCTTTTTAGATAGTAACGCTACTATCAGCGTCCGTCTTCCTCTTGAGGATCCATTTATTTTCTATGGCCTGCCGATCATCGGGCAAATCCATCAAAGTCCATACTTTGTTCTCATACATGGATCATATCTCAGATTTCATGGCCTCAAACCATTTCGCGGAATCTGGGCTCATCATCGCTTCCTCATAGTTCGCAAGTTCGTCATGGTCTAGTAACATGACTTCTAGAACAGGATTACCGTACCACTCTGGTGCGGATCTCACTCTGGTTTACCTATGAGATTCGGTAGTAACTTGATTTGAAGTTACATGATCATCATCATTAGCTTCCTCGCTAATTGGTGTAGTAGTCACAGGAACAGATTTCTGTGATGAACCACTTTCCAATAAGGGAGCAGATACAGTTACCTTATCAAGTTCTACTTTCCTCCCACTCACTTCTTTCGAGAGAAACTCCTTCTCTAGAAAGAATCCATTCTCAGCAACGAATATCTTGCCTTCAGATCTGTGATAGAAGGTGTACCCAACTGCCTCCTTTGGGTATCCTATGAAGACACATTTCTCCGATTTGGGTTTGAGCTTATCAGGATGAAACTTTTTCATATAAGCATTGCAACCCCAAATTTTAAGAAACAACAACTTTGGTTTCTTGCCAAACCACAGTTCATACGGTGTTGTCTCAACGGATTTAGATGGTGCCCTTTTTAACGTGAATGTAGCTATCTCTAATGCATAACCCCAAAGCGATAGTGGTAAATCGGTAAGAAACATCATCGATTGTACTATATCCCATAAAGTACGGTTATGACATTCGGACACACCATTATGCTGTGGTGTTCCAGGTGGCATGAATTTGTGAAACTATTCCACATGGTTTTAACTGAAGGCCAAACTCGTAACTCAAATATTTTACCTCTGCGATCATATCGTAGAAACTTTTATTTTCTTGTTACGATGATTCCCCACTTCACTCTGAAATTCTTTGAACTTTTCAAACGTTTCAGACTTATGTTTCATCAAGTAGATATACCCATATCTGCTCAAATCATCTCTGAAGTTCTGAAAATAATGATACTTGTCGCGAGCCTTAATGTTCATTGGACCACATACATCAGTATGTATGATTTCCAACAAATCTGTTGCTCGCTCCATTGTTCCGGAGAACGGAGTCTTAGTCATCTTGCCCATGAGGCATGGTTCGCAAGCATCAAGTGATTCATAATCAAGTGATTCCAAAAGTCCATCAGCATGGAGTTTCTTCATGCGCTTTACACCAATATGACTTAAACTGCAGTGCCACAAATAAGTTGCACTATCATTATTAACTTCGCATCTTTTGGCTTCAATATTATGAACATGTGTATCACTACGATCGAGATCCAGCAAACCATTTTGTTGGTGTGTATGACCATACAAGGTTTTATTCATGTAAACAGAACAACAATTTATTCTCTTACTTAAATGAATAACCGTATTGCAATAAACATGATCAAATCATATTCATGCTCAACACCAAATAACACTTATTTAGGTTCCATACTAATCCCGAAAGTATAGGGAGTGTGCGATGATGTTCATATCAATCTTGGAACTACTTCCAACTTTCATCGTCACTTTACCCTTAACTAGTCTCTGTTCATTCTGCAACTCCTGTTTCAAGTTACTAATCATAGCAACTGAACTAGTACCAAATACTGAGGGGTTGCTATGAACACTAGTAAAGTACACATCAATAACATGTATATCAAATATACCTTTGTTTACTTTGCCATCCTTTCTTATCCGCCAAATACTTGGGGCAGTTTTGCTTCTAGTGACCAGTCCCTTTGTAGTAGAAGCACTTAGTCTCAGGCTTAGGACCATACTTGGGCTTCTTTACTTGAGCAGCAACTTGCTTGCCGTTCTTCTTGAAGTTCCCCTTCTTTCCCTTTGCCCTTTTCTTGAAACTAGTGATCTTGTTAACCATCAACACTTGATGTTTTTCTTGATTTCTACCTTCATCGATTTTAGCATCACGAAGAGCTTGGGAATTACTTTCATCATCCCTTGCATATTATAGTTCATCACGAAGTTCTACTAACTTGGTGATGGTGACTAGAGAATTCTGTCAATCAGTATCTTATCTGGAAGATTAACTCCCACTTGATTCAAGCGATTGTAGTACCCAGACAATCTGAGCACATGCTCACTAGTTGAGCGATTCTCCTCCATCTTTTAGCTATAGAACTTGTTGGAGACTTCATATCTCTCAACTCGGGTATTTGCTTGAAATATTAACTTCAACTCCTGGAACATCTCATATGGTCCATGATGTTCAAAACGTCTTTGAAGTCCCGATTCTAAGCTGTTAAGCATGGTGCACTAAACTATTAAGTAGTCATCATATTGAGCTAGCAAAACGTTCATAACGTCTGCATCTGCTCCTGCAATAGGTCCGTCACCTAGCGGTGCATCAAGGACATAATTCTTCTGTGCAGCAATGAGGATCAACCTCAGATCACGGATCCAATCCGCATCATTGCTACTAACATTTTTCAACACAATTTTCTCTAGGAACATATCAAAATAAACATATGAAAGCAACAACGCGAGCTATTGATCTACAACATAGATATGCTAATACTACCAGGACTAAGTTCATGATAAATTAAAGTTCAATTAATCATATTACTTAAGAACTCCCACTTAGATAGACATCCCTCTAATCCTCTAAGTGATCACGTGATCCATATCAACTAAACCATGTCCGATCATCACGTGAGATGGAGTAGTTTCAACGGTGAACATCAATATGTTGATCATATCTACTATATGATTCACGCTCGACCTTTCGGTCTCCGTGTTCCGAGGCCATATCTGTTATATGCTAGGCTCGTAAAGTTAAACCTGAGTATTCCGCGTGTGCAGCTGTTTTGCACCCGTTGTATTTGAACGTAGAGCCTATCACACCCGATCATCACGTGGTGTCTCAGCACGAAGAACTTTCGCAACGGTGCATACTCAGGGAGAACACTATTACTATGATAATTTAGTGAGAGATCATATTATAATGCTACCGTCAATCAAAGCAAGATAAGATGCATAAAAAGATAAACATCACATGCAATCAATATAAGTGATATGATATGGCCATCATCATCTTGTGCTTGTGATCTCCATCTCCGCAGCACCGTCATGATCACCATCGTCACTGGCGCGACACCTTGATCTCCATCATAGCATCGTTGTCGTCTCGCCAATCTTATGCTTCTACGACTATCGCTACCGCTTAGTGATAAAGTAAACCATTACAGGGCGATTGCATTGCATACAATAAAGCGACAACCATACGGCTCCTGCCGGTTGCCGATAACTCGTTTACAAAACATGATCATCTCATACAAATCATGTCTTGACCATATCACATCACAACATGCCCTGCAAAAACAAGTTAGACGTCCTCTACTTTGTTTGTTGCAAATTTTACGTGGCTGCTACGGGCTGAAGCAAGAACCAGTCTCACCTACGCATCAAAACCACAACGATAGTTTGTCAAATAGACTCCGTTTTAACCTTCTCAAGGACCGGGCGTAGCCATACTCGATTCAACTAAAGTTGGAGAAACTGACACCCGCCAGCCACCTGTGTGCAAAGCACGTCGGTAGAACCAGTCTCGCGTAAGCGTACGCGTAATGTCGGTCCGAGCCGCTTCATCCAACAATACCGCCGAACCAAAGTATGACATGCTGGTAGGCAGTATGACTTGTATCGTCCACAACTCACTTGTGTTCTACTCGTGCAAAACATCAAACCATAAAAACCTGGCTCGGATACCACTGTTGGGGAACGTAGTAATTTCAAAATTTTCCTACGCACACGCAAGATCATGGTGATGCATAGCAACGAGAGGGGAGAGTGTTGTCTACGTACCCTCGTAGACCGAAGCGGAAGCGTTGACACAACGTAGAGAAAGTAGTCGTACGTCCTCCTCGCGATCCGACCGATCCCAGCGCCGTTACTCCGGCGCCTCCGAGTTCTTGACACACGTACAACACGATGACGTTCTCCGGGCTCCGATCCAGCAAAGCTCTCGGGGAAGAGTTTCGTTAGCACGACGGCGTGGTGACGATCTTGATGTGTTACCGACGCAGGGCTTCGCCTAAGCACTGCGACAATATGACCGAGGTGGAATATGGTGGAGGGGGGCACCGCACACGGCTAAGGAACGATCTCAAGGATCAACTTATGTGTCCATGGGGTGCCCCCTGCCCCCGTATATAAAGGAGCAAGGGAGGGAGGAGGCCGGCCCTAGGTTTGGCGCGCCAAGGGGAGTCCTACTCCCACCGGGAGTAGGATTCCCCTTTTCCTAGTCCAACTAGGAATCCTTCCATGTAGGGGGAGTAGGAGAGAAGGAAAAGGAAGAGAGAAGGAGAAGGAAGGAAGGGGGCGCCCCCCTTCCCTTGTCCAATTCGGACTAGAGCAAGGGGAGGGGCGCGGCCACCTTTTGGTCCCTTTCTCTCCTTTCCCGTACGGCCCAATGAGGCCCAATACGAATTCCCGTAACTCTCCGGTACTCCGATAAATACCCGAACCACTCAGAACCTTTCTGATGTCCGAATATAGTCGTCCAATATATCGATCTTTACGTCTCGACCATTTCGAGACTCCTCGTCATGTCCCCGATCTCATCCGGGACTCCGAACTCCTTCGGTACATCAAAACTCATAAACTCATAATAACTATCATCGTAACCTTAAGCGTGCGGACCCTACGGTTCGAGAACAATGTAGACATGACCGAGACACATCTCCGGTCAATAACCAATAGCGGGACCTGGATACCCATATTGGCTCCTACATATTCTACGAAGATCTTTATCGGTCAGACCGCATAACAACATACGTCGTTCCTTTTGTCATCGGTATGTTACTTTCCCGAGATTCGATCGTCGGTATCCAATACCTAGTTCAATCTCGTTACCGGCAAGTCTCTTTACTCGTTCCGTAATACATCATCCCGCAACTAACTCATTAGTCGCAATGCTTGCAAGGCTTATTTGATGTGCATTACCGAGAAGGCCCTGAGATACCTCTCCGACATTCGAAGTGACAAATCCTAATCTTGAAATACGCCAACCCAACAAATACTTTCGGAGACACCTGTAGAGCACCTTTATAATCACCCAGTTACGTTGTGACGTTTGGTAGCACACAAAGTGTTCCTACGGTAAACGGGAGTTGCATAATCTCATAGTCATAGGAACATGTACAAGTCATGGATAAAAGCAATAGCAGCATACTAAACGATCGGGCCTTGTAATACTTTTGTCAGGATATCTTGTAATAGTTATCCCCCTTCAAATTGGCCGTTGTGGAATCCCTTCCCACCTGATATTTGGGAAGAGGATTCGAGCCTTTATAAATAGGACTAGCCACCAACATAGAAGGGACGACTCATCTTGGATTGGAACCACTCCATTCGAACCCTCACCAGCTCTCTGAGCCCAAGAACACCTCTCCCCATGAGGCTGTTCGACCATTGTACTAGTTCATCCTCAGCCCACGAGGAAATCCACCACCACACACTGGAGTAGGGAACTACACCACAACGGTGGCCCGGACCAGTATAAACCCTCGTGTCTCTTGTTCCTCGGGTTCGTCGAGCTAGGCCGCGGATCGTTGAGCGAGCGAGCTAGTGAGAGAGAGAGTTCTTTGTGCGCACCCCAGTGTTCGAACCTCAACGGTTTGCCAGAACCCGAAATCCGACATTTAGCGCGCTAGGTAGGGGTGCGCCGAAGCTTTCCCTCCGTTGATCCATGCTCCACTGTTCCACCAGTTCCATGGCCGACGCTCGCTGAGCCCGCGCCGAGCGCCGAGCCGCTCTCAACGCCCTCGTCGCCCAGACGACGCCCGTCGGCGGGCCTCCACGTCGTTCTCCATCATCTGCTGCCAACGCTGCCACCGGCCCGGCGGGGAATGAGCAGCAGGCCTCATCACTGCACCCCCTCGTGCGGCAGGACGGGCGCACTGCTATGTCTTGAGCTTGCGTTGGTTTTCCTCGAAGAGGAGAGGGTGATGCAGCAATAGTAGCGTAAGTATTTCCCTCAGTTTTTGAGAACCAAGGTATCAATCCAGTAGGAGGCTCCTCAAAAGTCCCACGCGCCTACACAAACAAACTGAGAACTCGCAACCAACGCAATAAAGGGGTTGTCAATCCCTTCACGGCCACTTGCGGAAGTGAGATCTAATAAACATAGTAAGATAAGATAAATATATTTTTGGTATTTTATAATATAGATGCAAAAAGTAAAGATGAAAATAAAAGTAGATTGAAAGCAAATATGATAAGAGATAGACCCGGGGGCCATAGGTTTCACTAGTGGCTTCTCTCAAGATAGCATAGGTATTACGGTGGGTGAACAAATTACTGTCGAGCAATTGATAGAAAAGCGAATGATTATGAGATAATCTAGGCATGATCATGTATATAGGCATCACGTCCATAACAAGTAGACCGACTCCTTCCTGCATCTACTACTATTACTCCACACATCGACCGTTGTCCAGCATGCATCTAGAGTATTAAGTTCATAAGAACAGAGTAACACATTAAGCAAGATGACATGATGTAGAGGGATAAACTCAAGCAATATGATATAAACCCCATCTTGTTATCCTTGATGGCAACAATACAATACGTGCCTTGCAACCCTTTTTGTCACTGGGTAAGGACACCGCAAGATTAAACCCAAAGCTAAGCACTTCTCCCATGGCAAGAAAGATCAATCTAGTAGGCCAAACCAAACCGACAATTCGAAGAGACTTGCAAAGATAACTTAATCATACATAAAAGAATTCAGAGAAGATTCAAATATTATTCATAGATAAACTTGATCATAAACCCACAATTCATCCGATCTCGACAAACACACCGCAAAAAGAGTTTACATCGAATAGATCTCCACAAGAGAGGGGGAGAACATTGTATTGAGATCCAAAAAGAGAGAAGAAGCCATCTACCTAATAACTATGGACCCGTAGGTCTATGGTAAACTACTCACAACTCATCGGAGGGGCTATGGTGTTGATGTAGAAGCCCTCCATGGTCGATTCCCCCTCCGGCAGAGTGCCGACGAAGGCTCCAAGATGGGATCTCGTGGATACAGAAGGTTACGGTGGTGGAAATTGTGTTTCGTCTGCCCCTGGATGTTTTCGGGGTACGTAGGTATATATAGGAGGAAGAAGTACGTCGATGGACGCCCGAGGGGCCCACGAGACAGGGGGCGCGCCCTCCTACCTCGTGGGAGCCTCGGCTGCTTCTTGACTTGCACTCCAAGTCCTCTGGATCACGTTCGTTCCAAAAATCACGCTCCCGATTGTTACATTCCGTTTGGACTCTGTTTGATATTCCTTTTCTTTGAAATACTGAAGTAGGCAAAAAAAACAGCAATATGGGCTGGGCCTCCGGTTAGTAGGTTAATCCCAAAAATGATATAAATGTGTAAAATAAAGCCCATAAACATCCAAAAAGGGTAATATAATAGCATGGAACAATAAAAAATTATAGACACGTTGGAGACGTATCAAGCATCCCCAAGCTTAATTCCTGCTCGTCCTCGAGTAGGTAAATGATAAAAAAGAAATTTTTGATGTGGAATGCTACCTAGCATAATTCTCAATGTAATTTTCTTTATTGTGGCATGAATGTTCAGATCCAAATGATTCAAAATAAAAGTTCATATTGATAAAAGAAATAGTAACACTTCAAGCATACTAATCAAAGTAATCATGTCTTCTCAAAATAACATGGCAAAAGAAAGTTCATCCCTACAAAATCATATAGTTAGGCTATGCTTCATTTTCGTCACACAAAGATGTTACCAACTTCTATACCCCCGATGACAAGCCAAGCAATTGTTTCATACTTAAATAATCTCAAACCTTTTCAACCTTCATGCAATACATGAGCGTGAGCCATGGATATAGCACTATGGGTGGAAATAGAATATGATGATGGGGATTGTGTGGAGAAGACAAAAAAGGAGAAAGTCTCACATTGACGAGGATAATCAACGGGCTATGAAGATGCCCATCAATTGATGTCAACATGAGGAGTAGGGATTGCCATGCAACAGATGCACTAGAGCTATAAATGAAAGCTCAACAAAAAAAACTAGTGGGTGTGCATCCAACTTGCTTGCTCACGAAGACCTAGGGCATTTGAGGAAGCCCATCGTAGGAATATACAAGCCAAGTTCCATAATGAAAAATTCCCACTAGTATGAAAAAGACAACTTATGAGACTCACAATATGAAAAACATGGTGCTACTTTGAAGCACAATATATGAGACTCACTACATGAAGAACAAAGTGCTACTTTGAAGCACAATATATGAGACTCACTACATGAAGAACAAAGTGCTACTTTGAAGCACAAGTGTGGAAAAAGAGATAGTAACATTGCCCTTTTTATTTATTTCCTTTTTTTCCGGGCCTTTCTTTTTTTTCTTTTTGGCCTTTCTTCTTTTTTTATTTTTTTGGGCAATGCTCTAATAATGATGATCATCACACTTTCATTGATTACAACATATGAATTACAACTCGAAACCAGAACAATATATGACTCTATATGAATGCCTCCGGCGGTGTACCGGGATGGTGCAATGAATCAAGAGTGACATGTATGAAAAATAATGCATGGTGGCTTTGCCACAAATACAATGTCAACTACATGATCATGCAATGGCAATATGACAAAAGTAAAGTATGTCATGATGATGAACGGAACGGTGGAAAGTTGCATGGCAATATATCTCGGAATGGCTATGGAAATGCCATAATAGGTAGGTATGGTGGCTGTTTTGAGGAAGATATAAGGAGGTTTATGTGTGATAGAGCGTATCGTATCACGGGGTTTGGATGCACCGGCGAGTTTGCACCAACTCTCAAGGTGAGAAAGGGCAATGCATGGTACCGAAGAGGCTAGCAATGGTGGAAAGGTAGAAGTACATATAATCCATGGACTCAACATTAGTCAAAAGAACTCATATACTTATTGCAAAAATTTAGAAGTCATCAAAAATCAAGTACTACGCGCATGCTCCTAGGGGATAGATTGGTAGGAAAAGACCATCGCTCGTCCCCGACCGCCACTCATAAGGATGCACAAGCCAGGTACACTTCATGTTTCAAATTTGTTACACAACTTTAACCATGCGTGCATGCTACGGGACTTGCTAACTTTAACACAAGCATTCTTTAAATTCATAATCATCCAACTAGCATGACTTTAATATCACTACCTCCATATCTCAAAACAATTATCAAGTATCAAATTGATCATAGCATCCAATTCACTTCCTATGATAGTTTTTATTATACCCAACTTGGATGCCTACCATTCTAGGACCAATTTTATAACCATAGAAAATACCATGCTGTTCTAAAAGACTCTCAAAAATATATAAGTTAAGCATGAGAGACTAGAAATTTCTTCAAAATTAAGTCACCACCGTGCTCTAAAAAGTATAAGTGAATCACTAGAGCAAAAACTATCAAGCTCAAAAGATATAAGTGAAGCACATAGAGTATTCTAGCAAATTCTAACCAAATAGGCTTCTCCCAAAAGGTGTGTACATCAAGGATGATCGTGGTAAACTAAAAAGCAAAGACTAATATAATACACGACGCTCCAAGCAAAACACATATCATGTGGCGAATAAAAATATAGCTCCAAGTAAAGTTACCAATGAACGAAGACGAAAGAGGGGATGCCTTCCCGGGGCATCCCCAAGCTTAGGCTTTTGGCTATCCTTGAATATATTGGGGTGACTTGGTCATCCCCAAGCTTAGGCTCTTGCCACCCTTTATTCCATAGTCCATAAAAGCTTTACCCAAAACTTGAAAACTTCACAACACAAAACTCAACAGGAAATCTTATAAGCTCCGTTAGTGAAAGAAAACAAAACCACCACATAAGGTACTGTAATGAACTCATTCTTTATTTGTTTTGGTGTTAAACCTACTATATTCCAACTTCTATATGGATTATAAACTATTTTACTAGCCATACATGCATCAAAATAAGCAAACAACACACGAAAAACAAAATCTGTCAAAAACAGAACAGTCTGTAGCAATCTGTAACTAACGTAAACTTCTGGAACTCCAAAATTTGAGCCAAAATAGGATGACCTAGGCAATTTGTTTATTGATCAACAGCAATTGGAATCACTATTTTATCACGTTCTGGTGATTTTTAACGATTGTTTCGTGAACCGAAAGTTTCTGGAAATAATAGCAAGATCAAATAACCATCATCCAAGAAGATCCTATAGGTTTAACTTGGAACAAACACTAATTAAAACATAAAACCACATCTAAACAGAAGGTAGATGTATTATTTATTCCTAAACAGAAACAAAAACAAAAAAAACTAAAAATAAAATTGGGTTGCCTCCCAACAAGCGCTATCGTTTAACGCTCCTAGCTAGGCATAAAAGCAAAGATAGATCTAACGAGTGCCATCTTTGGATCTAAATTCATAAGTAGAAGGTAATTTGACTTTCTTTATTGGAAAGTGTTCCATGCCTTTCTTTAATGGAAATTGGAATCTAATATTCCCTTCCTTCATATCAATTATCGCGCCAATCGTTCTAAGGAAAGATCTACCAAAAATAATAGGGCAAGAAAGATTGCACTCTATATCAAGAACGATAAAATCCACGGGCACCAAATTTCTATTTGCAACAATAAGAACATCATTGATCCTTCCCATTGGCTTTTTAATGGTGGAATCCGCAAGGTGCAAATTTAAATAGCAATCATCAAGATCATGGAAACCTAGAATATCACATAAAGTTTTCGGAATCGTGGAAACACTAGCACCCAAATCACACAAAGCAAAACACTCATGATCTTTAATTCTAATCTTTATAGTAGGTTCCCACTCATCATTAAGTTTTCTATGTATAGCAACTTCCAAATTAAGTTTTTCATCATAAGATTGCATCAAGGCATCAACAATATGTTTGGTAAAAGCTTTATTTTGACTATAAGCATGATGAGAATTAACAACGGATTGCAACAAGGAAATAAAACCTTCTAAAGAAAAATTATCATAATCAAATTCCTTGAAATCCGAGATAGTGGGTTCAGTGTTATTTGAAGTTGTGGCTTCTCCAATCCTACTTTTACCAAATTTAGCATCAAGATCTAAAAACTCCGAATTCTTGGGACGCCTTCTAGGCAAAGTTGATTCATTATCAGTCCCATAATCATCAAAATTCATACTACAAAACATAGATCTAATAGGAGACGCATCAATAACTTTAAGATCCTCATCATTATTTTCATGGAAACTAGAAGAACACGCTTTTAATAAAGCTATCTTTTTTAGCACGCAATCTAGCGGTTCTTTCCTTGCACTCGTCAATGGAAATTCTCATTACTTTGAGAGACTCATTGATATCATGCTTAGGAGGAGAAGATCTAAGTTTAAGAGAATCAACATCAAGCGAAAGTCTATCAACGTTCCTAGCCAAATCATCAACTTTGAGCAATTTTTCTTCAAGCAAAGCATTAAAATTCTTTTGAGAAATCATAAGTTCTTTCACACTATTCTCAAAATCAGAGGGCATCTTATTAAAATTACCATAAGAATTATTGTAGGAATTTCCATAATTATTAGAGGAATCACTAGGGAACGGTCTAGCATTGAAGTTTCCTCTATAAGCATTGTTTCCAAAACTATTCCTATCAACAAAATTCACATCCATAAATTTATTATTATTCTCAATCAAAGAAGACAAAGGCATATCATTGGGATCAAGAGGAGTATTTTTAGTAGCAAACAATTTCATAAGTTCATCCATCTTTCCACTCAAAACATTGGTTTCTTCTATAGCATGCACTTTTTTACTAGAAGATCTTTCGGTGTGCCATTGAGAATAATTAGCCATAATATTATCAAGAAGTTTTGTAGCATCTCCTAACGTGATTTCCATAAACGTGCCTCCCGCGGCCGAATCTAAGAGATTTCTAGAAGCAAAGTTCAAACCGGCATAAATTTTGTGTATGATCATCCATAAATTCAAACCATGAGTAGGGCAATTGCAAAGCATCAATTTCATTCTTTCCCAAGATTGGGCAACATGCTCATGATCAAGTTGTTTAAAATTCATAATGTCATTCCTAAGAGTGATAATCTTAGCGGGAGGAAAATACTTAGAGATAAAAGCATCTTTTCACTTGTTCCAAGAATCAATACTATTTTTAGGCAAAGACGAAAACCAAACTTTAGCATGATCTCTAAGAGAAAACGGAAATAACTTCAATTTGACAATATTGTTATCCGTATCTTTCTTCTTTTGCATATCACACAAATCAACAAAGTTGTTTAGATGAGTAGCGACATCTTCACTAGGAAGGCCGGCGAATTGATCTTTCATAACAAGATTCAGCAAAGCAGTATTGATTTCACAAGACTCAACATCATTAAGAGGATCAATCGGAGTACTAAGGAAATCATTATTATTGGTATTCGAGAAATCACACAATTTGGTATTATCTTGCGCCATGGCAACAAGTAATCCAACACACAAGCAAACAGAAAAAGGCAAGCGAAAAGAGAGAGGACATTGGGAAAGAGAGGGCAAATAAACCGGCAAGGGTGAAGTGGGGGAAAGGAAAACGAGAGGCAAATGGCAAATAATGTAAATGCGAGGGAGATGGGTTTGTGATGGGTACTTGGTATGTCTTGACTTGAGCGAAGACCTCCCCGGCAACGGCGCCAGAAATCCTTCTTGCTACGTCTTGAGCTTGCGTTGGTTTTCCTCGAAGAGGAGATGGTGATGCAGCAATAGTAGCATAAGTATTTCCCTCAGTTTTTGAGAACCAAGGTATCAATCCAGTAGGAGGCTCCTCAAAAGTCCCATGCACCTACACAAACAAACTGAGAACTCGCAACCAACGCAATAAAGGGGTTGTCAATCCCTTCACGGCCACTTGCGGAAGTGAGATCTAATAAAGATAGTAAGATAAGATAAATATATTTTTGGTATTTTATAATATAGATGCAAATAAAAGTAGATTGAAAGCAAATATGATAAGAGATAGACCCGGGGGCCATAGGTTTCACTAGTGGCTTCTCTCAAGATAGCATAGGTATTACGGTGGGTGAACAAATTACTGTCGAGCAATTGATAGAAAAGCGAATGATTATGAGATTATCTAGGCATGATCATGTATATAGGCATCACGTCCATAAGAAGTAGACCGACTCCTGCCTGCATCTACTACTATTACTCCACACATCGACCGCTATCCAGCATGCATCTAGAGTATTAAGTTCATAAGAACAGAGTAACGCATTAAGCAAGATGACATGATGTAGAGGGATAAACTCAAGCAATATGATATAAACCCCATCTTGTTATCCTCGATGGCAACAATACAATACGTGCCTTGCAACCCTTTCTGTCACTGGGTAAGGACACCGCAAGATTAAACCCAAAGCTAAGCACTTCTCCCATGGCAAGAAAGATCAATCTAGTAGGCCAAACCAAACTGATAATTCGAAGAGACTTGCAAAGTTAACTTAATCATACATAAAAGAATTCAGAGAAGATTCAAATATTATTCATAGTTAAACTTGATCATAAACCCACAATTCATCGGATCTCGACAAACACACCGCAAAAAGAGTTTACATCGAATAGATCTCCACAAGAGAGGGGGAGAACATTGTATTGAGATCCAAAAAGAGAGAAGAAGCCATCTACCTAATAACTATGGACCCATAGGTCTATGGTAAACTACTCACAACTCATCGGAGGGGCTATGGTGTTGATGTAGAAGCCCTCCATGGTCGATTCCCCCTCCGGCAGAGTGCCGACGAAGGCTCCAAGATGGGATCTCGCGGATACAGAAGGTTACGGTGGTGGAAATTGTGTTTCGTCTGCCCCTGGATGTTTTCGGGGTACGTAGGTATATATAGGAGGAAGAAGTACGTCGATGGACGCCCGAGGGGCCCACGAGACAGGGGGCGCGCCCTCCTACCTCGTGGGAGCCTCGGCTGCTTCTTGACTTGCACTCCAAGTCCTCTGGATCACGTTCGTTCCAAAAATCACGCTCCCGATTGTTACATTCCGTTTGGACTCCGTTTGATATTCCTTTTCTTCGAAATACTGAAGTAGGCAAAAAAAAACAGCAATATGGGCTGGGCCTCCGGTTAGTAGGTTAGTCCCAAAAATGATATAAATGTGTAAAATAAAGCCCATAAACATCCAAAAGGGGTAATATAATAGCATGGAACAATCAAAAAATATAGATACGTTGGAGACGTATCACACACCGCCACCCCATCGCTGACTCCGGCTGTTTCGTCGCCCCACGCTCGCCGGGAACCCGTGGATGCGCAGGCTGCGCTGCTCATGGCACGTGAGCTCCTGCGCTACTGCCCGGTCAACGACCTGAACGAGGAGTGGCTGGACCGCATCGCTGAGCTCGTCAGCACCGCTGGGGATCTCCTGCGTCGTCCCTCTCGCTGCCTCGTCCGCCTCCCGCCGCGGGCAACGTGGCCTATGGGGCGCCTCCGCCACCTCCACGTCAAGACATCGCCCTAGCGCCAAGACGTGTGGTCCCATGGCGCGACCCACCGCGTAGGGCGTCGGCACGTGAAGAAGGAAGCTGCCGGGAAATCCCTCGACCGCAAGACGATGCTCCCGCGCTCCCAGCACCACCGCGTCAAGACCGTGCGCCGCCAGCAGTGGCAGCGCATGGATACCAAGACCAGGCTCCGCCACCACGACGGGCTCCAGTGACTACAGCAGGCTGCCGCGCCTTCACTCCTGAGCTGCGTAGCGTCATCTGGCCCGGGAAGTTCAAGCACGACCTGCCTCCAAGCTACGATGGCACCCCGACCCTGCGGAGTTCCTGCAGCTCTACGAGCTGAGCATCGAGGCAGCCAACGGCGACGAGAAAGTCATGGCGAACTGGTTCCCCATGGCCCTCAAAGACGACGTGCGCTCGTGGCTCCTGAACCTGCCCGTGGAATCGATCTCCTCCTGGGGCGAGATGCACGAGTGTTTCGTCGCCAACTTCTAGGGCACTCGCGACTGCTCGCCTGCCGCGGGCGACCTGCATCGCATCAAGCAGCAGCCAGGGGAAACTCTGCAGAAGTACATCTAGTGCTTCAACAGCATCCGTCTGAAGATCCCCAAGGTGACGGACGAGGCCATCATCTCCGCGTTCTCTGACGGTGTCCGCGACGTCAAGATGAAGGAAGAGCTCGCCATCCATGAAGACCTATGCACGGCCTTGGAGCTGTTCAACCTAGCAGCCAAGTGCGCAAGAGCTGAGGAAGGACGCCTCTCCCTCATCAAGCTCACAGTCGTAGACCCAGAAGACAAGAAGGCCAAGGTCAAGGATGTGAAACGCAAGGGAGCAGCCGTGCTCGCGGCCGAGCCAGATGTGAAGCGCGGTCGCGACCACCCGGAGTCGTCCAGGGGCAGCTGCTTGTTCTGCACCTTCCACAACGTGCACAACCATAACACCAGCGACTGTCAAGAGCTTAGGGCCATCCATGACGGATGCTTTGGTCGATGCCACGAGCGCAACGACCGAGGTAATGGGTGTGGAGGAGGACGAACAGGAGGACGCTGGGACGACCGTGGCCCTCGCCAGGAGTGGCGCGACAAGCCTCATGAGGACCACTGGCATTACTAGCCTCGCGAGGGCGCCTGGAGGGACCAGCCTCGTGAGGACCGCCCTCAGGGCAAGGCTGGCCTCCCTCCTCTGCCACCACCGCCAAGAAGTAACGACGACCAAGACAAGGGGGCTGGGGGCTTCCAGGAGCCTCACGCCATCGCCTGCATCTTGGGCGGTGTGCAGGCCCCAGCCTCTCAGCGCCTCTTCAAGCAGTTCGCCCGAGAAGTGAACACGGCTCTCCCCAGGCTCGAGGCCACGCGCCCACTCAGGTGGTCCAAGTGTGCCATCACCTTTAGCTCGGCGGACCATCTCAACTGTGCAGCGATGACCGGCGCCCTCCCGGTGCTCTGCTCTCCCATCGTCAGCAACATCCAAGTCATCAAGACCCTCATCTATGGCGGGGCAGGGCTCAATGTCCTCTCCGTCGACACGTTCGACCGCCTCCAAGTGCCATATGATCAGCTGCAGCCTACCAAGCCTGTCTAAGGAGTGACCGACGGCTCCACCACCCCGATAGGGCAGATCCGCCTCCCTGTCACCTTCGGCACCCGCGACAACTATCAAACCGAGCTCATCGACTTCGATGTCGCCCACATTCTTATTTCCTACAACGCCATCCTCGGGTATCCAGCCCTGGCCAAGTTCATGGCATTGACTCACCACGGCTACAACGTCCCCAAGAAGAAGAAGCACCTGCTGCGCCAAGGGCCTCAGGAGAGCAGCGTCACCACCTCTGGACCTGCGCTCGCAAAAGGGGCGCCTCCCTCCCTCGCATAGGAAGGCGCACCCGGCGCCCTCCTCAGGCCGGGCTCGGTGGCTTTCTTCTGCAGGGCCTCAGAACTAGCCAACGTCACGAGGAAGGCGCTCAGGCACCATGTGGAGGCGTGATTCGCCGCACGTCTCCCTCATGAGGGCGCAAGGCATGGGGTGCCTGGCGCTCAAGAGTTCATCACCAACGCAACCAAGGAGCTTCAGGAGGCGAGAGCCATGCACGGAGACCGCCGCCCACTACCCGGCGCAGCTCCCCATCCAGGCGATGATGGTGAGCTGCGCGTCTGCATCGACTACCTCATGCTCAACAGGGCCGTATCTCAGGAGCGTTATTGGCCGTCACGTGCTGGGCGCCCTGGTGGCTTGCGAGGCCAGGCGCCAGGCGGTCCTGAGGAAGGAGGAGCCGGAACCTCCAGGATCTCCCGGCAACCGGCCATGGGACGACACCTAAGGCGCAACTTCTTCAGCGCGCGCCTCCAGCTGCTTTGACATCTCTTCAGCGACTGTGCCGGGTGACATTTTCTAGTTTATTTAGTTGGGAGTGCCCCTCGGGCTGCATTATTCCCAAGTCGCATGGGCCTATCCCTGTGACGTGTATCTTTCCACATCTTTCAGTTACCTTGTTGGGGGCGCCCCTTGGGCTGCATCATCCCCAGGTCGCATGGCTCCGTTCCTATGACATGTATCGATCTTGCATCTATTTGAACTAGCACTACTTGCCCTTCCTGAGATGATCTTATGCCTTCCTGATTACACCTCATGGCATCCCGCGTTTGTGCCTAATCTTCTGCTCGTCTCGCGACGAGGACTCTACATGCTAGCATGGTGCTTGTGCTCGGGTCCGTCCCTACAATGCTGATAAACCCGAGAGATTGAGCTCTGGTTCGCGGCCCGCTCCATGCACGTCACCTCACCAGATCCTTAGTGCCTTCATCCTCTTGTGAGACGCACATCGGCAGGGCAGCCAACGCGATTGCGAGCAGTATCTCCCTCACCATGACCTGCAGGAATCTCCGGAGCTTAACTGCAGGTGGCCCCGCCAGCTCCCTCCTTTTCCTCGTGCAACTCGCTTGCACGTTAAAGGTGGGGCTCCTGAGCATTGCATCTCAGGAGCTCTTACTAACTCTCCGGCCCTCACCCCCTGGCCTTGACCATGGCAATGCGACCTGGTATACCAGCGGCGGCCGAGTCCTGCTCGAGGATCGGGACCCGAGGACGCAGAGCACCTAGAATAGCATGGAACAAGGAGGCAGCTGGCGCAGGCCTAACCTAGTAGTACCATCACCACTGACGTACGGATCAGGCACGACACGAGGAATCGACCCAAGATCACCGAGATAAGTCATGCATTCGAGTCAAGCCCAGCGCTATTACACTGGATGTTTAGCTTTCGTTGCCTTGTTTCGGCAGCGCCGCCCTCCTTTTCAGCCTCAGGAAGCTGCTTGCATGCCAAGGGGTACCTCCCGAGCATTGCGTCTTCGGAGGTCTCACCGGACCTCGGGCCGCTCACCTCCTGGCCTTGACCACGTCATCGCGACCTGGCATACCAGCGACGACTGAAGCCTGCCTGGGGACTGGGACCCGCCGGCGTAGAGCGCTAAGCTACCGCGAGAATGAAAAGGAGGGGAAGCGAGGCCAAGGCAAGGCGCGCCGCTGCAAACCTCGCCACCTTCACTTACGCGCTTCCGCTTGGGCAACCTCACCTCCCTTTCGGCCCTTGGGTAGTTGCCTGCACGCTAAAGGGGACCCCCCCCGAGCATCGCGCCTCGGGATCTCTCACCGAACATCGGGCCGCTCACCTCCTGGCCTTGACCACGACATCACGACCTGGCATACCAGCGACGGCTGCAGCCTGCCTGGGGACTGGGACCTATCGGCGTAGAGCACCAGGGTACCACAAGGGACGCAAATGGTCTACTAGCTGAAGCGGAATACGCGACCACAACACTGGATAAAGGACTATATTACATTGGGCCAAAAGCACTACAAGTTCTTTACACACCCCACGGGGTTCGTCTCGATTCCTCGCAGGGAACAAAAGAAAGAAGAAGCCCTAGCTACAGCCGCCGACGCCATCATCAACAGTGGCCCCCTGAGGGTGAACGCCAACCCCATCCAGATCATCGGCGATGGCGAGCTGATGCCGTCGCCGCGCTTCGGGCCCGTCGGGATCTCGGGGGCACGTAGCTGTCGTCGCTCATCTCCGGAGTCTCGTCTAGCTTTGGGGAATCGCTGGACTCCCAGGAGTCGCCGCCGCTACTTGAGGATCTGCTAGCAGGGCCGATGGCGGGCTCAACGCCTGCCGCTCCACCGTCCTGGCGGCCCCCTCTAGGGCAGCACTCCAGGTGGCGACCTTACTCGTCGAAGACCTTGAAGAACAGTGTGGAGGCGCCGTTGTACTCAAAGTGGATGGCGAGGCCCCCTCCGCGCGGCAGATGCGGGCGACCTCGCCCCAGCCACGGGTCATGAAGATCTTGCCCGGGGAGACGACCTCGACCTCTGCCCTGTTGCCGGAGTTCGGCACTCGGCATGCTGCAACCACAGCTCGAGCGGCCTCCTCGACGGCATCTCTTTGACGAAGAACTGCGGGAACCTTATCCACGAGCATGGTGGCATCACCGCTCACACCATGAGTTCGCACGAGGAGCCCTCGGCATGAATTCGTGCGTGGGCGGCACATTCCACCATGGCCAGGCCATCACGGTCGTGGCGCGAGCAGCGCGACCCACTGCCTCCCCCTCCGGAGCCTTTCCCCTGGGCGTACAAGGGCAGCGGGTACCCAGGAGGAGGCCGCTCGTACCAAGGCCTTGTCACCTCCAGCCTCGCGACGAGGCCACGGGGGCGCGCCAACCTCTTCTTCAGCGAAAGCTGCCCTTGCTCTTCGCGGGGGGTCTTTCCCTTCTCAGCGGCGGAGAACCTCCTTATCGGGGCCATGGGTGTCGCGGCAAGATGGCGAAATGAAGAGGAAGAAGCAGACGGAATGGAGAAGGAGATGGGCGATGGGGGTCTCGCCCCTCTCCCCATTTATAGCTAGAAGGAGGCCAACCGCCGGCCTCCATGATCACAGGTAATGATGGTTTTCTTCTGCATGCAGCAGGGTCTCGTCAAGTCGAACGGTTGACGAGGCAACGTTGGGAAGCGGAGACACCCACGTCCAATCAGTCGCCATGCGTCGACCAAGCCCGCAGGTGGTTGGGGCCCGCGGTGCTCCACACTTGCCCCTTGGCTTCGCCTCGAAGCCAAGTCCGAGCGTGCCTTGGGCCCCGGGGCTACTTTCGGCATCCTGGGAACGGGGGTCCCAGACTTGCCTGCCTGCGGCCCACGACGTGGCTCCACCAACAGCCTGATACGGCCCAACATCGACAGCAGCAGCTCAAGACCCTCGCGAGGGGCCAAGCCTCGCGAGGCGGACGACACCAAGACCTTCCTAGGGGCAGCCTCGCTGGCTCCCGAGGAGCGGAGATATCTATGCAAGGGGCACCTCGCGAGGTTCACGTGACGTGAGCCATGACGATCAAGGCCAGGCGGGCGCCAGCGGGCGCAATGTACCAACTTCCCCATTCGTGCCAAGGGGGCAAGCGCAAGCACGGAGTCCTGAGGCATCAGTGAAAGGTTTCCATATCGGTGCAACAAGACCAAGACCAGCAGGACGGCAGGATGGAGGTCATCGTGGAGTCCAGGGCGGCATCACCACCTGAGCCTTTGGCAGGAGAAGACTACTTTTGTCAGGATATCTTGTAATAGTTGTCCCCCTTCAAATTGGCCGTTGTGGAATCCCTTCCCACCTGATATTTGGGAAGAGGATTCGGGCCTTTATAAATAGGACTAGCCACCAACATAGAAGGGACGACTCATCTTGGATTGGAACCACTCCATTCGAACCCTCACCAGCTCTCTGAGCCCAAGAACACCTCTCCCCATGAGGCTGTTCGACCATTGTACTAGTTCATCCTCAGCCCACGAGGAAATCCACCACCACACACTGGAGTAGGGAATTACACCACAACGATGGCCCGGACCAGTATAAACCCTCGTGTCTCTTGTTCCTCGGGTTCGTCGAGCTAGGCTGCGGATCGTTGAGCAAGTGAGCTAGTGAGAGAGAGAGAGAGAGTTCTTCGTGCGCACCCCAGTGTTCGAACCTCAAGGGTTTGCCAGAACCCGAAATCCGACAATATTCCAGAAGACTTGATCTCTGGGCTGGAATACAGGGTGTTCCGGTTCCTCTGAGCCAGGGTGCCACGTTGAGCAATTAGCGCAAAGCGAGTGGTGTAAGCCTTTGCACACAATTTTAACGGAACACTAATGAGAGTGATAGGCTTAAATAGCTTCATGTATTCTGCCCCTTTGACCTTAGGGATCAAACTAATAGCACCGTAGTTTAGGCGGGACAAATCAACCATTCCTAGGGCAAACCTGTTCACGATAGTGTAGAAGAGGTGCTTAAGGCACGACCAAAACTTTTTGAAGAACTCCACAGGCCAACCATCAGGGTTTGGTGCCATGTCCGTCTTCATATCAGCCAGGGCCTTGTTGATCTCTTCCGGTAGGAAGGACAATGCCATCTCATCATTCTCCTCCTGCGAGACCCGTTTCGTAGGATCCCACAAATCCTCACGCAGGCATAAAGTCTTTTCATCAGCCGTCCCCAACAGGCCAGTGAAAAACTCTATATATGACTGCTACTTCTTGAGCTTGCGTTGGTTTTTCCCTTGAAGAGGAAAGGGTGATGCAGCAAAGTAGAGATAAGTATTTCCCTCGATTAAGAACCAAGGTATCAATCCAGTAGGAGGAATACACAAGTCTCCAATGATAGCACCTGCACAAAAAAACAAATACTTGCACCCAACGCGATAAAGGGGTTGTCAACCCCTTCACGGTTATTTGCAAGTATGAGATCTGATAGAGATAGGTGATACGTCTCCGTCGTATCTATAATTTTTTATTGTTCCATGCCAATACTCTACAACTTTTACATACTTTTGGCAACAATTTATATGATTTTCTTGGGCTAACATATTGATCCAGTGCCCAATGCTAGTTCATGTTTGTTGCATGTTTCTTGTTTCACAGATAATCCATATCAAACAGAGTCCAAACGCGATAAAAACTTATGGATATTTTTTTGGAATATATGTGAATTTTGGGAAGTGGAATCAACGTGAGATGATGCCCGAGGTGGCGGCAAGGCAGGGGGCGTGCCCCAGGGGGTAGGGTGTGCCCTGGGCCCTTGTGGTGTAACACCAACAACTTCGCCGCCGTCATCACCAACTCTCTCCCCCACTATGCAGCGGTGTAACACCCCTTCTCCCTGCTGTAATCTCTACTTAAACATGGTGCTCAACGCTATATATTATTTTCCAATGATGTATGGCTATCCTATGATGTTTGAGTAGATCCGTTTTATCCTATGGGTTGATTGATGATCATGATTGGTTTGACTTGCATGTTTTATTATTGGTGCTGTCCTATGATGCTCTCCGTATCGCGCAAGCGTGAGGGATCCCCGCTGTAGGGTTTGTAATATGTTCATGATTTGCTTATGGTGGGTTGCTAGAGTGACATAAGGTTAAACCCGAGTAAGTAGGTTGTTTGCGTATGGGAGTAAACATGACTTGATACTTTAATGCTATGGTTGGGTTTTACCTTAATGATCTTTAGTAGTTACGGATGTCTGCTAGAGTTCCAATCATAAGTGCATATGACCCGAGGAGAGAAAGTATGTTAGCTTATGCCTCTCCCTCATATAAAATTGCAATAATGATTACCGGTCTAGTTACTGATTGCCTAGGGACAAATAGCTTTCTTGTGACAAAAAGCACTCTACTAAAACTAACTTAGTTATTTCTTTATCTAAACAACCCCTAGATTTTATTTACATGCTCTTTATTATCTTGCAAACCTATCCTATCACACCTTCAAAGTACTTCTAGTTCCATACTTGTTCTAGGTAAAGCAAACATAAAGGTGCGTAGAGTTGTATCGGTGGTCGATAGAACTTGAGGGAATATTCACTAGTATAAAAGGGGGCAAAGGTTCAGGCCGGGTAAGCCCAGTAGTCCCGGTTCAGTCTAGAACCGGGAGCAATGGGTGCATTGGACCCGGTTCATGAGCCCAGGGGGCCGGCCGGGCCACGTGGGCCATTGGTCCCGGTTCGTCTGGACCTTTTAGTCCCGGTTTGTGGGACGAACTGGGACCAATGGTCCTGGCTCCTGGCCCACCAACATTGGCCCCGGTTGGAGGCATGAACCGGGACCAAAGGCCCCCCTTTAGTCCCGGTTCATGCCACCAACCGGGACCAGTGGTGGTGCCTATATATACCCCCTCGCGCAAGAGCAGAGCACACTGCTCTGTTTTTTCTGGCCGAGGGGGAGAGAGCTTGGTGGTGCTCTAGCTCACCTCCTATGCACACAAGGTGTTCGATGGAATGTCCGAGCCACACTACTTAAGCTTTCTCCTCTCCAAGCTTGACCTCCAAGCTCCATTTTCCTCAATATTTGTCTAGGTTTAGCGTCCGTCACGCCCCGCCCCGTCTTCACCGCCGGCGATCACCCGCGCCGATCTCATCACCGGCACCACCGTGGTGAGCCTCTTGTTCTTATCTTCTTTCTGAAAGGAAAAATATTCTTACTTGTATGTTTAGATAGATACTTGTATCATTTTCTTACTTTTATTATTGCATCTTATATAGTGCGATGGTTTTGGTATCCGCCCCCGCCGGCCCTCGTCCTGTCTATGATTCGGATGTGGTATATATTATCTTCATAACTATTGGTTCATTTATTGTTTATGAAAATTATGCCGACCAACGTGACATATATTTTATTTATCTAGGAGGTATGTGAACCGGAAATTCCAACCGACCCTATTGTTGAGAGGTTAAATTTAGTTGAAAGAGAAAACGAGTATTTGAAAGAAAAATTGAAAAGAATTGAGGGGGAGAAGATGGAATTGGAGTTGCATGTTGCCGATGTCGTCGATGATCACAAGATCAAGATGGAGAATATGCGCTTGAAGATTAGAAAGATTAGAAAATATGCCATTGATAGTGAGGCTTGGTATCATTATGCTGTTGGATCAATTGTTACCTTGGTTGCGCTTATGACCGCGTTTGTTTTCGCATTGAAATGTTTTACATAGTTTCAATGTATGGTTTAATTAATTAGATGCTCTGGAGAGCTATATGTTGTTAGATGAGAACTATGTATGTACTTTGGTTTTAATGTGATGATGAACTTATAGTAATTTGGTCACTTAATTATCTATTCATGATGTTCTGTAATGGTTTTTGACACACTTAATTATATATAACGCACGCAGATGAACCGACAATGGATGTACGGTGACAGACACACCTCCGAGTACATTAAGGGCGTGTATGAATTTCTCAAAGCGGATGAGGGAAACAAGCAGAATGGTTTTATGTGTTGTCCATCATACCTGGCCAAACGGGCCGGGCCGGCACGGCACGGCCCGGCCTGCCGTAAACGTGCCTGGCACGGCATGGCCCGTCTCGGCACGAATAATAATCGGGCCGTGCCGTGCCGGCCCACGGGCGGGAGCTAGCAGCCCAGGCACGGCACGTAGGCTACATGGGCCGGCATGCGGCACGCCCAGGCACGCCGGCCCGTTGGAGGACGCTGGCCCGTCTGGCGCGATATTTTTCTTTTTCTTCGTAATACCTCTGAAAACAGCAAAAAACAAGTCCAAAAAAATGTAGAAAATTGCAAAATCTGGTAGAATATTATGTGAGATAAATCTAGAGTTTTATTAGCACATGTACATCATTAAAACTCCCATCTGAAAGAATACAAGAATACAAGACATACTCTATAATTACAAAAGGATAAAAAATACAAAGACTACACTATAACACAACTACTACTTAGATTCAAGCACTAATAAAATACGCATGCACTATGAAAATATTGAACATATTAGGGTATTCGGTATTTATATAGGACATATATATTTATATTTTTCAAAAAAACATAAACGGGCCATGCCGTGCCGGCCCGCATGCCTCGCCTCCAGGCCCAGGCACGGCCCATGGCGTGCCACATGCCGGGCCTGGCCCGTTTAGCATGGGCTGTGCCGTGCCTGGGTCGTGCCGGGCCTGCGTGCTACCGGCCGGCCCAGTTAGCACGGCCCGTTTGGCCAGCTATATTGTCCATGCCCTAATTGTGGGAATACGAAGTCTTACTCTGACCAGAAAATCCTTCACACCCACCTGCTTTACAACGGTTTCATGCCACACTATAATGTTTGGACAAGGCACGGAGAAATAGGGGTTATGATGGAAGACGGTGAAGAAGAAGAGTACGATGACAACTATGTGCCCCCTGAATACGGTGATGCTGCAACGGGGGGAGCTGGTGAAGATCAAGAGGAACCAGACGATGTGCCCAATGATGCTGCAATGGGTGAAGCTGCTGAAGATCAAGAGGAACCAGACGATGTGCCCGATGATGATGATCTCCGCCGGGTCATTGTCGATGCAAGGACGCAATGCGAAAGTCAAAAGGAAAAGCTGAAGTTCGATCGCATGTTAGAGGATCACAAAAAAGGGTTGTACCCCAATTGAGAAGATGGCAACACAAAGCACGGTACCGTACTGGAATTGCTGCAGTGGAAGGCAGAGAATGCTGTTCCTGACAAAGGATTTGAGAAGCTACTGAAATTATTGAAGAAGAAGCTTCCAAAGGATAACGAATTGCCCGACAGTACATATGCAACGAAGAAGGTCGTATGCCCTCTAGGATTGGAGGTGCAGAAGATACATGTATGCCCTAATGACTGCATCCTCTACCGCGGTGCATACAAGGATCTGAACGCATGCCCGGTATGAGGTGCATTGCGGTATAAGATCAGACAAGATGACCCTGGTGATGTTCACGGCAAGCCCCCCAGGAAGAGGGTTCCTGCGAAGGTGATGTGGTATGCTCCTATAATACCATGGTTGAAACGTCTGTTCAGAAACGGAGAGCATGCCAAGTTGATGCGATGGCACAGTGAGGACCGTAAGAAAGACGGGAAGTTGAGAGCACCCGCTGACGGGTCGCAGTGGAGAAAAATCGAGAGAGAAAGTACTGGGATGAGTTTGCAAAGGACCCAAGGAACGTATGGTTTGCTTTAAGCGCGGATGGCATTAATCCTTTCGGGGAGCAGAGCAGCAATCACAGCACCTGGCCCGTGACTCTATGTATGTATAACCTTCCTCCTTGGATGTGCATGAAGCGGAAGTTCATTATGATGCCAGTTCTCATCCAAGGCCCTAAGCAACCCGGCAAGGACATTGATGTGTACCTAAGGCCATTAGTTGAAGAACTTTTACAGCTGTGGAATGGAAATGGTGTACGTACGTGGGATGAGCACAAACAAGAGGAATTTAACCTAAAGGCGTTGCTGTTCGTGACCATAAACGATTGGCCCGCTCTCAGTAACCTTTCAGGACAAACAAACAAGGGATACCACGCATGCACGCACTGTTTGGATGACACTGAAAGTATATACCTGGACAGATGCAGGAAGAATGTGTACGTGGGCCATCGTTGATTTCTCCCGACCAACCATCAATGTCGAAAGAAAGGCAAGCATTTCAAAGGCGAGGCAGATCACCGGAAGAAGCCCACCATGCGTACCGGTGATCACGTACTTGCTATGGTCAATGATTTACACGTAATCTTTGGAAAGGGTCCTGGCGGACTAGCTGTTCCGAATGACGCTGAGGGACGCGCACCCATGTGGAAGAAGAAATCTATATTCTTTGACCTACCCTACTGGAAAGAGCTAGAGGTCTGCTCTTCAATCGACGTGATGCACGTGACGAAGAACCTTTGCGTGAACCTGTTAGGCTTCTTGGGCGTGTATGGGAAGACAAAAGATACACCTGAGGCACGGGAGGACCTGCAACGTTTGCACGAAAAAGACGCCATGCCTCCGAAGCATTATGAAGGTCCTGCCAGCTATGCTCTTACGAAAGAAGAGAAAGAAATTTTCTTTGAATGCCTGCTCAGTATGAAGGTCCCGACTGGCTTCTCGTCGAATATAAAGGGAATAATAAATATGCCAGAGAAAAAGTTCCAGAACCTAAAGTCTCATGACTGCCACGTGATTATGACGCAACTGCTTCCGGTTGCATTGAGGGGGCTTCTACCGGAAAATGTCTGATTAGCCATTGTGAAGCTATGTGCATTCCTCAATGCAATCTCTCAGAAGGTGATCAATCCATAAATCATACCAAGGCTAAGGAGTGATGTGGCGCAATGTCTTGTCAGTTTCGAGCTGGTGTTCCCACCATCCTTCTTCAATATCATGACGCATGTCCTACTTCATCTAGTCGACGAGATTGTCATTCTGGGGCCCGTATTTCTACACAATATGTTCCCCTTTGAGAGGTTCATGGGAGTCCTAAAGAAATATGTCCGTAACCGCGCTAGGCCAGAAGGAAGCATCTCCATGGGCCATCAAACAGAGGATGTCATCAGGTTTTGTGTTGACTTCATTCCTGGGCTAAAGAAGATAGGTCTCCCTAAATCGCGGTATGAGGGGAGACTGACTGGAAAAGGCACGCTAGGAGCGGACTCAATAATATGTAGGGACGGGCATTCTTGGTCTAAAGCACACTACACAGTTTTACAGAACTCTACCTTGGTGACCCCGTATGTCGATGAACACAAGAATAGTCTGCGCTCCAAACACCCGGAGCAGTGCGACGACTGGATTACATGTGAACACATCAGGACTTTCAGCAGTTGGTTGGAAACACGTCTCAGAGGTGACAACACTATTTGTGATGAGCTGTACTTGTTGTCCACGGGACCATCTTTGACTGTATTAATTTACAAAGGATACGAGATAAATGGGAATACATTTTACATGATTGAACAAGATCAAAAGAGCACCAACCAAAAGAGCGGTGTCCTCTTTGATGCAACAACCGAGAAGGGAAAGGACACATATTATGGTTACATAGTGGACATATGGGAACTTGACTACGGACATGATTTTAAGGTCCCTTTGTTTAAGTGCAAATGGGTCAATCTGTCAGGAGGCGGGGTACAGGTAGACCCACAGTACGGAATGACAACAGTGGATGTAAAAAATCTTGGGTACACTGACGAACCGTTCGTCCTAGCCAATGATGTGGCACAAGTTATCTATGTGTAGGACATGTCTACCAGACCGAGAAAAAGAAAAGAGAAGGAAGTGAATACATCATACGATGATCCAAAGCGCCACATAGTTCTTTCAGGAAAAAGGGACATCGTTGGAGTGGAGGGCAAGACAGACATGTCTGAAGATTATGAAAAGTTCCATGAAATTCCTCCCTTCAAAGTCAAGGCTGAACCAAGCATCCTGATAAACAATGAAGATTATCCATGGTTACGGCGCAATAAGCAAATGACACAAGCGAAGAAAAAGTGAAGACTTTCTCCCGCAACTATTATGATGATACCATGCCAACTTTGTAACAGACGAGTATGATACCATTCTCCGTTTTGTACATGCACATGCTATGCCAACTTTTTGAGAGTTCATTTCAAATGCTTTAATGTCTTATGGTTTGGCCCTCGTAATACCATTAATCCCGGTTCGCTCCTTGTCAACAATGTTCTCACCAAGAACACTCTCAAGAGGACAACAAACTTGTGATTCACACAAATTTCAAAGAATTCAAATTTTAACTATTCTAATTTGAAAACTAATGGCACTAACAAAAAGTTTATAATTTTTCTAAAACTAAAAGCAAAAAGAATTTAAAAATAAAGCAAAAAACAAAAGAAAATAAATGATGCAGAAAACAAAACAAAAAAACTGAAATAAAAATAAAAATAGCAACAATAAGTATTTTGTTGTAAGTAGAAACAAAATAAAATAAATAAAGCAACAAAGAAAACAAAAAAACAAAAAAAGTGTTTTCAAATTTGAAAACTAATGGCATTAACAAAAAGTTTATAATTTTTCTAAAACTAAAAGCATAAGGAATTAAAAAATAATGCAAAAAACAAAATAAAATAAAATAAATAAAGCAACAAAAAAAACAAAAAAAGTGCCACCTATTGGGCCCCCACAGCATGAATACGACTAGAAACCCATCCATGGGCCAGGATTCAGGCCCGCAGGAGGCCCAGTAGGCCCACATGCATAGCAGTGGCAATTAGGCCCGTAAGCCTGCAATGGAGAGAAGCTCGAGAGGGGTGCGGCAGTGGGGCTTATAAACCACTACGCACCCCTCTCAACTAGCAAGGTGGGACTAAACTTTCGACGTGGGCGCAGCAGCACAAGGCCTTTGGTCCCGGTTGGTGGCACCAACCGGGAATAAAGGGGGGCATTGGTACCGGTTCGTGGCAATAACCGGGACCAAAGCCCCCCTTTAGTCCCGGTTGGTGGCACCAACCGGGACCAAAGGCCGCCGCTTCCCGCCCTTTGGGTTGCTGAAAAGTGGCCTTTGGTACCGGTTAGTGGCACCAACCGGGACTAATGCCCACCTTTAGTCCCGGTTGCTTCCACGAACCGGTACTAAAGGCTCTGCTATATAAGTTAACACTTAGGAAATTTTCACTCTCATCTTGCAGTTGCCGCCCCCGACGACGCCGACGCCGCCAGGCTGCCCCGACGCCGCCAGCCCCGGCCCGCCCCCGTCGTCGCCGTCGCCCGCGCCCCTGCCCCGACGCGTGCCACCCCGGCCCGCCCCCGTCGCCGTCGCCCGCGCCCCTGCACCGACGCGCGTCGCCCCGGCCCGCCCTCGCCGTCGCCCGCGCCGGCCCCTTCCCCGACGCGCGCCGCCCCGGCCCGCCCTCGCCGTCGCCCGCGCCCCCTACCCCGAGCGCGCGCCCACTACCCGGTCGCCATCCTCGCCGCCGACCCCGCGGTCCTCCTGGTCCGGTCGGCGCCCTCCCTAGATAGCACTTTTTTTTTCATATATATGCTTTTTTTTCATATATATGCTTGTTTTTTATATATATGTACATATGTTATCTGTGTATATATATGTTCATGTATATATGCAATAGATAGTTTTTTAGAAAAATTAGGATTTTTTTCTGTTCATAGATTTTTTTGGTGATATTAATTATTGTAAATATGCAAATGTTTGTATATTCATATGAACAATGAATTAGGCAATACAACTTCATGTATTTTTAAGAAGAAAGAAGAAGAAAAAGAATGAGAGGAAAAAGGAAATAAGAAGAGGAAGAAAGGAGAAGAAGAGGGGAGAGGAAGAAGAGGAGAAATAAATAAGAAGAAGAAAAAAGAAGAAAAAAGAAGAGGAGAAGAAGAAAGGAATATAGGAGGAGAAGAGAAAATAGATTCTATTTTCTCTTCTCCTCCTATATTCCTTTCTTCTTCTCCTCTTCTTTTTTCTTCTTTTTTTTCTTCGATCTTCTCCTCTAGCTATTCCTTTCTTCTTCTCCTCTTTTTATTTCTTCTTCATTTTCTTATGTTTTATCGGGTCTATCATCGTCGATATACCCCTCCCGATAACTTCAACACGTGGGGGGTCGACATACCCCCTTCGTATGTCGTCGTTGTCGATATAAACCCCTCCCGATTACTTCAACACGTGGGGGGGGTCGATATACCCGCTCTCCCCGATAACATTATTTTCCCATGTATGTATCTCATCGTTGTCGATATTACCCCCTCCCGGTAACTTCAACACGAGGGGGGTCGATATACCCCCTCCCGATAACTTCAACACGTGGGGGGGGGTCGATATACCCCTTCCCCGATAATATTATTTTCCCATGTACGTATGTCATTGTTGTCGATATAAACCCCTCCCGATAACTTCAACACGTGGGGGGGTCGATATACCCGCTCCCCGATAACATTATTTTCTCCTGAATAAGGCTTTGTATCTCTCCCATGCATCATACAAGCTCTCGCCTTCACGCTGAACGAAATTGAAGATCTCATCTCGAATTGCGGACTGCTTGTGTAGTGGGAAATATTTATCCAAGAAAGCTCGTGATATCTCATTCCAACCGAATGATCTTGATGGCAAGGATCGATACCGAGCACGAGCATCATCTTGGAGAGAGAATGTGAACAACATGCACTTGATAACATCTTGAGGAACTCCATGATACTTTACTGTATCTGAATACTCCATGACTCGGAGCAAGTGCTCATAAGGGTCTTAAGTAGGCAGTCCTCCAAACTGTTGTTGTTGAACCAAAGCAATAAGACTAGGTTTCAGCTCAAAGTTCTCTGCCTCCATAGTTGGCCAAACCGGTCCTGTGATATAACACTGACTTTTGGGCATCCAAAGATCACGAAGCAATGCCATCTTAACCGAGTGTAACTATAGAACAACCTGCAATTAGTTCAAATGTCCTACGCACACTCATAAACAGTAAACACTAGTCAGAAAGTTAGTATCCTAATAAGCCGAAGCAACAAAAAGTAAAAAGGTAAAATAAGCACAGAAATAAATTTGACTGGAAATTTAAACAAAAACTATACTAAGCCTAGTCTATAGCTTCACACAATCGTCCGACGCTAGTCCCCGGCAACGGCGCCAAAATGATCAATTGTAAGTGTAGCGGGATTTTTACGCCCAAACTACGAGTGTCGTGTTCTCCACAGGGACTAGGCGGCGACAATTACATTCGACTAAAGCTAGGTGACCCAATTGAATGATGATAATAGAAAATAAACCTAACACTAACAAGGATCATCAACAAAGAAAATGACAAATAAGCAAAGGGAGATGAAGATTATCTTTACTCTGTCTTTTTAGTATTTTTTTATTACTTGTGGATCTACAATACTAACACAAACAGGAGTCAATATCAATTAAAGCTACAAGACAAGGACACATTACTATCAAACATAAATAGAGGGAAGAAGCGAGAATATATGACAAAACATAATTGTTTCAAATCAAACACACACACACATTTATATATCACAGGTACATAGCTAATACAGGGACTACAGAACACACAAAACCACACATATGCGAATAGGATACTACACCATGGTTCAGGTTACACAAGAGACAACAGAAACAAAATCTAACAAGCCACAAGATTAGTACCCACAGATCAACACAACAGTATTTAACAAGTAAAAATTACTAGTAGAAATTAACTAGTACCGCGAGAAGAAATACACAGGGTGAACACATATATATGCCGACAGAACACATATTACCAAAGCCAAAATGTTAGACATCACTTAGTTTTGAAAGAAAAGAAATCCACTATTCAAAACATAGAATTCATGACATGATATTTAACAAGTACGAACTGATCAAACTAGTTGGTTGCAAACACTTATCAAAATCTGAAACTTACAAGTCCTACACAACTCCTATTACAGAAAATTCAGAGTACAGTAGCAAGAAAAGGGAGAGATTCAAAGATTAATTCCCAGTCAATCTTCAGGCTTGCAGCTGTAGATGGTGTAGGTGATGGAGAGGATCAGCAGGGGGCGAGTTGGAGAAGTAGAGGTACAACAGCAGAGGGCAGAGCAGCAGCGAGGTAGGGAGAAGAAAGAGCAGCAGGCTGGGGTTCAGAGAAGATTAGGAGCACCAACTAGAGGCAAGGGAAGAAGAGAGCAGCGACAGGAGAAGAAGGAAACAGCAGCGTGCCAAGGGGGCAAGCGCAAGCACGGAGTCCTGAGGCATCTGTGAAAGGTTTCCATATCGGTGCAACAAGACCAAGACCAGCAGGACGGCAGGATGGAGGTCATCGTGGAGCCCAGGGCGGCATCACCACCTGAGCCTTTGGCAGAAGAAGACTACTTTTGTCAGGATATCTTGTAATAGTTGTCCCCCTTCAAATTGGCCGTTGTGGAATCCCTTCCCACCTGATATTTGGGAAGAGGATTCGGGCCTTTATAAATAGGACAAGCCACCAACATAGAAGGGACGACTCATCTTGGATTGGAACCACTCCATTCGAACCCTCACCAGCTCTCTGAGCCCAAGAACACCTCTCCCCATGAGGCTGTTCGACCATTGTACTAGTTCATCCTCAGCCCATGAGGAAATCCACCACCACACACTGGAGTAGGGAATTACACCACAACGGTGGCCCGGACCAGTATAAACCCTCGTGTCTCTTGTTCCTCGGGTTCGTCGAGCTAGGCTGCGGATCGTTGAGCAAGTGAGCTAGTGAGAGAGAGAGAGAGAGTTCTTCGTGCGCACCCCAGTGTTCGAACCTCAAGGGTTTGCCGGAACCCGAAATCCGACAATATTCCAGAAGACTTGATCTCTGGGCTGGAATACAGGGTGTTCCGGTTCCTCTGAGCCAGGGTGCCACGTTGAGCAATTAGCGCAAAGCGAGTGGTGTAAGCCTTTGCACACAATTTTAACGGAACACTAATGAGAGTGATAGGCTTAAATAGCTTCATGTATTCTGCCCCTTTGACCTTAGGGATCAAACTAATAGCACCGTAGTTTAGGCGGGACAAATCAACCATTCCTAGGGCAAACCTGTTCACGATAGTGTAGAAGAGGTGCTCAAGGCACGACTAAAACTTTTTGAAGAACTCCACAGGCCAACCATCAGGGTTTGGCGCCATGTCCGTCTTCATATCAGCCAGGGCCTTGTTGATCTCTTCCGGTAGGAAGGACAATGCCATCTCATCATTCTCCTCCTGCGAGACCCGTTTCGTAGGATCCCACAAATCCTCACGCAGGCATAAAGTCTTTTCATCAGCCGTCCCCAACAGGCTAGTGAAAATCTCGTATATATGACTGCTACTTCTTGAGCTTGCGTTGGTTTTTCCCTTGAAGAGGAAAGGGTGATGCAGCAAAGTAGAGATAAGTATTTCCCTCGATTAAGAACCAAGGTATCAATCCAGTAGGAGGAATACACAAGTCTCCAATGATAGCACCTGCACAAACAAACAAATACTTGCACCCAACGCGATAAAGGGGTTGTCAACCCCTTCACGGTTATTTGCAAGTATGAGATCTGATAGAGATAGGTGATACGTCTTCGTCGTATCTATAATTTTTTATTGTTCCATGCCAATATTCTACAACTTTTACATACTTTTGGCAACAATTTATATGATTTTCTTGGGCTAACATATTGATCCAGTGCCCAATGCTAGTTCATGTTTGTTGCATGTTTTTTGTTTCACAGATAATCCATATCAAACAGAGTCCAAACGCGATAAAAACTTACGGATATTTTTTTGGAATATATGTGAATTTTGGGAAGTGGAATCAACGTGAGATGATGCCCGAGGTGGCGGCAAGGCAGGGGGCGTGCCCCAGGGGGTAGGGTGTGCCCTGGGCCCTTGTGGTGTAACACCAACAACTTCGCCGCCGTCATCACCAACTCTCTCCCCCACTATGCAGCGGTGTAACACCCCTTCTCCCTGCTGTAATCTCTACTTAAACATGGTGCTCAACGCTATATATTATTTTCCAATGATGTATGGCTATCCTATGATGTTTGAGTAGATCCGTTTTATCCTATGGGTTGATTGATGATCATGATTGGTTTGACTTGCATGTTTTATTATTGGTGCTGTCCTATGATGCTCTCCGTATCGCGCAAGTGTGAGGGATCCCCGCTGTAGGGTTTGCAATATGTTCATGATTTGCTTATGGTGGGTTGCTAGAGTGACATAAGGTTAAACCCGAGTAAGTAGGTTTTTTGCGTATGGGAGTAAACATGACTTGATACTTTAATGCTATGGTTGGGTTTTACCTTAATGATCTTTAGTAGTTACGGATGTCTGCTAGAGTTCCAATCATAAGTGCATATGACCCGAGGAGAGAAAGTATGTTAGCTTATGCCTCTCCCTCATATAAAATTGCAATAATGATTACCGGTCTAGTAACTGATTGCCTAGGGACAAATAGCTTTCTTGTGACAAAAAGCACTCTACTAAAACTAACTTAGTTATTTCTTTATCTAAACAACCCCTAGATTTTATTTACATGCTCTTTATTATCTTGCAAACCTATCCTATCACACCTTCAAAGTACTTCTAGTTCCATACTTATTCTAGGTAAAGCAAACATAAAGCGTGCGTAGAGTTGTATCGGTGGTCGATAGAACTTGAGGGAATATTCACTAGTAGAAAAGGGGGCAAAGGTTCAGGCCATGTAAGCCCAGTAGTCCCGGTTCAGTCTAGAACCCGGAGCAATGGGTGCATTGGACCCGGTTCGTGAGCCCAGGGGGCTGGCCGGGCCACGTGGGCCATTGGCCCCGGTTCGTCTGGACCTTTTGGTCCCGGTTTGTGGGACGAACTGGGACCAATGGTCCTGGCTCCTGGCCCACCAACATTGGCCCCGGTTGGAGGCATGAACCGGGACCAAAGGCCCCCCTTTAGTCCCGGTTCATGCCACCAACCGGGACCAGTGGTGGTGCCTATATATACCCCCTCGCGCAAGAGCAGAGCACACTGCTCTGTTTTTTCTGGCCGAGGGGGAGAGAGCTTGGTGGTGCTCTAGCTCACCTCCTATGCACACAAGGTGTTCGATGGAATGTCCGAGCCACACTACTTAAGCTTTCTCCTCTCCAAGCTTGACCTCCAAGCTCCATTTTCCTCAATATTTGTCTAGGTTTAGCGTCCGTCACGCCCCGCCCCGTCTTCACCGCCGGCGATCACCCGCGCCGATCTCATCACCGGCACCACCGTGGTGAGCCTCTTGTTCTTATCTTCTTTCTGAAAGGAAAAATATTCTTACTTGTATGTTTAGATAGATACTTGTATCATTTTCTTACTTTTATTATTGCATCTTATATAGTGCGATGGTTTTGGTATCCGCCCCCGCCGGCCCTCGTCCTGTCTATGATTCGGATGTGGTATATATTATCTTCATAACTATTGGTTCATTTATTGTTTATGAAAATTATGCCGACCAACGTGACATATATTTTATTTATCTAGGAGGTATGTGAACCGGAAATTCCAACCGACCCTATTGTTGAGAGGTTAAATTTAGTTGAAAGAGAAAACGAGTATTTGAAAGAAAAATTGAAAAGAATTGAGGGGGAGAATATGGAATTGGAGTTGCATGTTGCCGATGTCGTCGATGATCACAAGATCAAGATGGAGAAAATGCGCTTGAAGATTAGAAAGATTAGAAAATATGATATTGATAGTGAGGCTTGGTATCATTATGCTGTTGGATCAGTTGTTACCTTGGTTGCGCTTATGACCGCGTTTGTTTTCGCATTGAAATGTTTTACATAGTTTCAATGTATGATTTAATTAATTAGATGCTCTGGAGAGCTATATGTTGTTAGATGAGAACTATGTATGTACTTTGGTTTTAATGTGATGATGAACTTATAGTAATTTGGTCACTTAATTATCTATTCATGATATTCTGTAATGGTTTTTGACACACTTAATTATATATAACGCACGCAGATGAACCGACAATGGATGTACGGTGACAGACACACCTCCGAGTACATTAAGGGCGTGTATGAATTTCTCGAAGCGGATGAGGCAAACAAGCAGAATGGTTTTATGTGTTGTCCATCATACCTGGCCAAACGGGCCGGGCCGGCACGGCACGGCCCGGCCTGCCGTAAACGTGCCTGGCACGGCACGGCCCGTCTCGGCACGAATAATAATCGGGCCGTGTCGTGCCGGCCCACGGGCGGGAGCTAGCAGCCCAGGCACGGCACGTAGGCTAAATGGGCCGGCACGCGGCACGCCCAGGCACGCCGGCCCGTTGGAGGACGCTGGCCCGTCTGGCGCGATTTTTTTCTTTTTCTTCGTAATACCTCTGAAAACAGCAAAAAACAAGTCCAAAAAATGTAGAAAATTGCAAAATCTGGTAGAATATTATGTGAGATAAATCTAGAGTTTTATTAGCACATGTACATCATTAAAACTCCCATCTGAAAGAATACAAGAATACAAGACATACTCTATAATTACAAAAGGATAAAAAATACAAAGACTACACTATAACACAACTACTACTTAGATTCAAGCACTAATAAAATACGCATGCACTATGAAAATATTAAACATATTAGGGTATTCGGTATTTATATAGGACATATATATTTATATTTTTCAAAAAAAACATAAACGGGCCGTGCCGTGCCGGCCCGCGTGCCTCGCCTCCAGGCCTAGGCACGGCCCATGGCGTGCCACGTGCCGGGCCTGGCCCGTTTAGCATGGGCCGTGCCGTGCCTGGGTCGTGCCGGGCCTGCGTGCTACCGGCCGGCCCAGTTAGCACGGCCCGTTTGGCCAGCTATATTGTCCATGCCCTAATTGTGGGAATACGAAGTCTTACTCTGACCGAAAAATCCTTCACACCCACCTGCTTTACAAGGGTTTCATGCCACACTATAATGTTTGGACAAGGCACGGAGAAATAGGGGTTATGATGAAAGACGACGAAGAAGAAGAGTACGATGAAAACTATGTGCCCCCTGAATACGGTGATGCTGCAACGGGGGGAGCTGGTGAAGATCAAGAGGAACCAGACGATGTGCCCAATGATGCTGCAACGGGTGAAGCTGCTGAAGATCAAGAGGAACCAGACGATGTGCCCGATGATGATGATCTCCGCCGGGTCATTGTCGATGCAAGGACGCAATGCGAAAGTCAAAAGGAAAAGCTGAAGTTCGATCGCATGTTAGAGGATCACAAAAAAGGGTTGTACCCCAATTGCGAAGATGGCAACACAAAGCACGGTACCGTACTGGAATTGCTGCAGTGGAAGGCAGAGAATGTTGTGCCTGACAAAGGATTTGAGAAGCTACTGAAATTATTGAAGAAGAAGCTTCCAAAGGATAACGAATTGCCCGACAGTACATATGCAACGAAGAAGGTCGTATGCCCTCTAGGATTGGAGGTGCAGAAGATACATGTATGCCCTAATGACTGCATCCTCTACCGCGGTGCATACAGGGATCTGAATGCATGCCCGGTATGCGGTGCATTGTGGTATAAGATCAGACAAGATGACCCCGGTGATGTTCAAGGCAAGCCCCCCAGGAAGAGGGTTCCTGCGAAGGTGATGTGGTATGCTCCTATAATACCATGGTTGAAACGTCTGTTCAGAAACGGAGAGCATGCCAAGTTGATGCGATGGCACAGTGAGGACCGTAAGAAAGACGGGAAGTTGAGAGCACCCGCTGACGGGTCGCAGTGGAGAAAAATCGAGAGAGAAAGTACTGGGATGAGTTTGCAAAGGACCCAAGGAACATATGGTTTGCTTTAAGCGCGGATGGCATTAATCCTTTCGGGGAGCAGAGCAGCAATCACAGCACCTGGCCCGTGACTCTATGTATGTATAACCTTCCTCCTTGGATGTGCATGAAGCGGAAGTTCATTATGATGCCAGTTCTCATCCAAGGCCCTAAGCAAACCGGCAAGGACATTGATGTGTACCTAAGGCCATTAGTTGAAGAACTTTTACAGCTGTGGAATGGAAACGGTGTACGTATGTGGGATGAGCACAAACAAGAGGAATTTAACCTAAAGGCGTTGCTGTTCATGACCATAAACGATTGGCCCGCTCTCAGTAACCTTTCAGGACAAACAAACAAGGGATACCACGCATGCACGCACTGTTTGGATGACACTGAAAGTATATACCTGGACAGATGCAGGAAGAATGTGTACGTGGGCCATCGTTGATTTCTCCCGACCAACCATCAATGTCGAAAGAAAGGCAAGCATTTCAAAGGCGAGGTAGATCACCGGAAGAAGCCCACCATGCGTACCGGTGATCACGTACTTGCTATGGTCAATGATTTACACGTAATCTTTGGAAAGGGTCCTGGCGGACTAGCTGTTCCGAATGACGCTGAGGGACGCGCACCCATGTGGAAGAAGAAATCTATATTCTTCGACCTACCCTACTGGAAAGAGCTAGAGGTCTGCTCTTCAATCGACGTGATGCACGTGACGAAGAACCTTTGCGTGAACCTGTTAGGCTTCTTGGGCGTGTATGGGAAGACAAAAGATACACCTGAGGCACGGGAGGACCTGCAACGTTTGCACGAAAAAGACGCCATGCCTCCGAAGCATTATGAAGGTCCTGCCAGCTACGCTCTTACGAAAGAAGAGAAAGAAATTTTCTTTGAATGCCTGCTCAGTATGAAGGTCCCGACTGGCTTCTCGTCGAATATAAAGGGAATAATAAATATGCCAGAGAAAAAGTTCCAGAACCTAAAGTCTCATGACTGCCACGTGATTATGACGCAACTGCTTCCGGTTGCATTGAGGGGGCTTCTACCGGAAAACGTCTGATTAGCCATTGTGAAGCTATGTGCATTCCTCAATGCAATCTCTCAGAAGGTGATCAATCCATAAATCATACCAAGGCTAAGGAGTGATGTGGCGCAATGTCTTGTCAGTTTCGAGCTAGTGTTCCCACCATCCTTCTTCAATATCATGACGCACGTCCTAGTTCATCTAGTCGACGAGATTGTCATTCTGGGGGCCCGTATTTCTACACAATATGTTCCCCTTTGAGAGGTTCATGGGAGTCCTAAAGAAATATGTCCGTAACCGCGCTAGGCCAGAAGGAAGCATCTCCATGGGCCATCAAACAGAGGATGTCATCAGGTTTTGTGTTGACTTCATTCCTGGCCTTAAGAAGATAGGTCTCCCTAAATCGCGGTATGAGGGGAGACTGACTGGAAAAGGCACGCTAGGAGCGGACTCAATAATATGTAGGGACGGGCATTCTTGGTCTAAAGCACACTACACAGTTTTACAGAACTCTACCTTGGTGACCCCGTATGTCGATGAACACAAGAATAGTCTGCGGTCCAAACACCCGGAGCAGTGCAACGACTGGATTACATGTGAACACATCAGGACTTTCAGCAGTTGGTTGGAAACACGTCTCAGAGGTGACAACACTATTTGTGATGAGCTGTACTTGTTGTCCAGGGGACCATCTTTGACTGTATTAATTTACAAAGGATACGAGATAAATGGGAATACATTTTACATGATTGAACAAGATCAAAAGAGCACCAACCAAAACAGCGGTGTCCTCTTTGATGCAACAACCGAGAAGGGAAAGGACACATATTATGGTTACATAGTGGACGTATGGGAACTTGACTACGGACATGATTTTAAGGTCCCTTTGTTTAAGTGCAAATGGGTCAATCTATCAGGAGGCGGGGTACAGGTAGACCCACAGTACGGAATGACAACAGTGGATGTAAAAAATCTTGGGTACACTGACGAACCGTTCGTCCTAGCCAATGATGTGGCACAAGTTATCTATGTGTAGGACATGTCTACCAGACCGAGAAAAAGAAAAGAGAAGGAAGTGAATACATCATACGATGATCCAAAGCGCCACATAGTTCTTTCAGGAAAAAGGGACATCGTGGGAGTGGAGGGCAAGACAGACATGTCTGAAGATTATGAAAAGTTCCATGAAATTCCTCCCTTCAAAGTCAAGGCTGACCCAAGCATCCTGATAAACGATGAAGATTATCCATGGTTACGGCGCAATAAGCAAATGACACAAGCGAAGAAAAAGTGAAGACTTTCTCCCGCAACTATTATGATGATACCATGCCAACTTTGTAACAGACGAGTATGATACCATTCTCCGTTTTGTACATGCACATGCTATGCCAACTTTTTGAGAGTTCATTTCAAATGCTTTAATGTCTTATGGTTTGGCCCTCGTAATACCATTAATCCCGGTTCGCTCCTTGTCAACAATGTTCTCACTAAGAACACTCTCAAGAGGACAACAAACTTGTGATTCACACAAATTTCAAAGAATTCAAATTTTAACTATTCTAATTTGAAAACTAATGGCACTGACAGAAAGTTTATAATTTTTCTAAAACTAAAAGCAAAAAGAATTAAAAATAAAGCAAAAAACAAAAGAAAATAAATAATGCAGAAAACAAAACAAAAAACTGAAATAAAAATAAAAATAGCAACAATAAGTATTTTGTTGTAAGTAGAAACAAAATAAAATAAATAAAGCAACAAAGAAAACAAAAAAACAAAAAAAGTGTTTTCAAATTTGAAAACTAATGGCATTAACAAAAAGTTTATAATTTTTCTAAAACTAAAAGCATAAGGAATTAAAAAATAATGAAAAAAACAAAAAAATTAAAATAAATAAAGCAACAAAAAAACAAAAAAACAAAAAAGTGCCACCTACTGGGCCCCCACGGCATGAATACGACTAGAAACCCATCCATGGGCCAGGATTCAGGCCCGCAGGAGGCCCAGTAGGCCCACATGCATAGCAGTGACAATTAGGCCCGTAAGCCTGCAATGGAGAGAAGCTCGAGAGGGGTGCGGCAGTGGGGCTTATAAACCACTGCGCACCCCTCTCAACTAGCAAGGTGGGACTAAACTTTCGACGCGGGCGCAGCAGCACAAGGCCTTTGGTCCCGGTTGGTGGCACCAACCGGGAATAAAGGGGGGCATTGGTACCGGTTCGTGGCAATAACTGGGACCAAAGCCCCCCTTTAGTCCCGGTTGGTGGCACCAACCGGGACCAAAGGCCGCCGCTTCCCGTCCTTTGGGCTGCTGAAAAGTGGCCTTTGGTACCGGTTGGTGGCACCAACCGGGACTAATGCCCACCTTTAGTCCCGGTTGCTGCCACGAACCGGTACTAAAGGCTCTGCTATATAAGTTAACACTTAGGAAATTTTCATTCTCATCTTGCAGTTGCCGCCCCCGACGCCGCCGACGCCGCCAGCCCCGGCCCGCCCCCGTCGTCGCCGTCGCCCGCGCCCCTGCCCCGACGCGCGCCGCCCCGGCCCGCCCCCGTCGCCGTCGCCCGCGCCCCTGCACCGACGCGCGCCGCCCCGGCCCGCCCTCGCCGTCGCCCGCGCCGGTCCCTTCCCCGACGCGCGCCGCCCCGGTCCGCCCTCGCCGTCGCCCGCGCCCCCTACCCCGAGCGCGCGCCCACTGCCCTGTCGCCATCCTCGCCGCCGACCCCGCGGTCCTCCTGGTCCGCCCGGCGCCCTCCGTAGCTAGCACTTTTTTTTCATATATATGCTTTTTTTTTCATATATATGCTTGTTTTATATATATATGTACATATGTTATCTGTGTATATATATGTTCATGTATATATGCAATAGATAGTTTTTTAGAAAAATTAGGATTTTTTTCTGTTCATAGATTTTTTTGGTGATATTAATTATTGTAAATATGCAAATGTTTGTATATTCATATGAACAATGAATTAGGCAATACTACTTCATGTATTTTTAAGAAGAAAGAAGAAGAAAAAGAATGAGAGGAAAAAGGAAATAAGAAGAGGAAGAAAGGAGAAGAAGAGGGGAGAGGAAGAAGAGGAGAAATAAATAAGAAGAAGAAAAAAGAAGAAAAAAGAAAAGGAGAAGAAGAAAGGAATATAGGAGGAGAAGAGAAAATAGAATCTGATTCTATTTTCTCTTCTCCTCCTATATTCCTTTCTTCTTCTCCTCTTCTTTTTTCTTCTTTTTTTTCTTTGATCTTCTCCTCTAGCTATTCCTTTCTTCTTCTCCTCTTTTTATTTCTTCTTCGTTTTCTTATGTTTTATCGGGTCTATCATCGTCGATATACCCCTCCCGATAACTTCAACACGTGGGGGGTCGACATACCCCCTTCATATGTCGTCGTTGTCGATATAAACCCCTCCGGATAACTTCAACACGTGGGGGGAGGGGTCGATATACCCGCTCTCCCCGATAACATTATTTTCCCATGTATGTATCTCATCGTTGTCGATATTACCCCCTCCCGATAACTTCAACACGAGGGGGGTCGATATACCCCCTCCCGATAACTTCAACACGTGTGGGGGGGGGTCGATATACCCGCTCCCCGATAACATTATTTTCTCCTGAATAAGGCTTTGTATCTCTCCCAAGCATCATACAAGCTCTCGCCTTCACGCTGAACGAAATTGAAGATCTCATCTCGAATTGCGGACTGCTTGTGTAGTGGGAAATATTTATCCAAGAAAGCTCGTGATATCTCATTCCAACCGAATGATCTTGATGGCAAGGATCAATACCGAGCACGAGCATCATCTTGGAGAGAGAATGTGAACAACATGCACTTGATAACATCTTGAGGAACTCCATGATACTTTACTGTATCTGAATACTCCATGACTCGGAGCAAGTGCTCATAAGGGTCTTAAGTAGGCAGTCCTCCAAACTGTTGTTGTTGAACCAAAGCAATAAGACTAGGTTTCAGCTCAAAGTTCTCTGCCTCAATAGTTGGCCAAACCGGTCCTGTGATATAACACTGACTTTTGGGCATCCAAAGATCAGGAAGCAATGCCATCTTAACCGAGTGTAACTATAGAACAACCTGCAATTAGTTCAGATGTCCCACGCACACTCATAAACAGTAAACACTAGTCGGAAAGTTAGTATCCTAATAAGCCGAAGCAACAAAAAGTAAAAAGGTAAAACAAGCACAGAAATAAATTTGACTGGAAATTTAAACAAAAACTATACTAAGCCTAGTCTATAGCTTCACACAATCGTTCGACGCTAGTCCCCGGCAACGGCGCCAAAATGATCAATTGTAAATGTAGCGGGATTTTTACGCCCAAACTACGAGTGTCGTGTTCTCCACAGGGACTAGGCGGCGACAATTACATTCGACTAAAGCTAGGTGACCCAATTGAATGATGATAATAGAAAATAAACCTAACACTAACAAGGATCATCAACAAAGAAAATGACAAATAAGCAAAGGGAGATGAAGATTATCTTTACTCTGTCTTTTTAGTATTTTTGTATTACTTGTGGATCTACAATACTAACACAAACAGGAGTCAATATCAATTAAAGCTACAAGACAAGGACACATTACTATCAAACATAAACAGAGGGAAGAAGCGAGAATATATGACAAAATATAATTGTTTCAAATCAAACACACACACACATTTATATATCACAGGTACATAGCTAATACAGGGACTACAGAACACACAAAACCACACATATGCGAACAGGATACTACACCATGGTTCAGGTTACACAAGAGACAACAGAAACAAAATCTAACAAGCCACAAGATTAGTACCCACAGATCAACACAACAGTATTTAACAAGTAAAAATTACTAGTAGAAATTAACTAGTACCGCGAGAAGAAATACACAGGGTGAACACATATATATGCCGACAGAACACATATTACCAAAGCCAAAATGTTAGACATCACTTAGTTTCGAAAGAAAAGAAATCCACTATTCAAAACATAGAATTCATGACATGATATTTAACAAGTACGAACTGATCAAACTAGTTGGTTGCAAACACTTATCAAAATCTGAAACTTACAAGTCCTACACAACTCCTATTACAGAAAATTCAGAGTACAGTAGCAAGAAAAGGGAGAGATTCAAAGATTAATTCCCAGTCAATCTTCAGGCTTGCAGCTGTAGATGGTGTAGGTGATGGAGAGGATCAGCAGGGGGCGAGTTGGAGAAGGAGAGGTACAGCAGCAGAGGGCAGAGCAGCAGCGAGGTAGGGAGAAGAAAGAGCAGCAGGCTGGGGTTCAGAGAAGATTAGGAGCAGCAACTAGAGGCAAGGGAAGAAGAGAGCAGCGACAGGAGAAGAAGGAAACAGCAGCGTGATGAGGGGAGGAGCAGCAGCGTGAGAAATCAGCAAGGGGGCGCAGTAGAAGAAGAGAAGCAGCAGCAGTTTTGTTATTCAGAATGGACTAGGAGCAGCCGCAGGTTTGTGGTTCAGAGAGGACTAGGAGCGGCAGCAGTTGAGGTTCAGGGAAGAAGAAGTCTAGCAGCAACAGGATTTGAGGAGAGGGAAGAAGCAGCAGGGCAAAGGAAGAAGGAGCAGCACCACGACTTGGAGAGGAGGAGCGGCAGCGTGGTGAGGGGAGGGACAGCAGAGGCGGCAGCGGAGAAGAGCGCTCATGCGGAGAACCGGACGCCCGTTTGATCCAGCGCGCGAGATGCGGCGGTGGCTGGAGAGAGGGAGTAGTAGCAGCAGGAGGCCGAGGGGAAGAAGAAGCAGGGCGAGGCAGGGTCGCTCGGGCTGTAGGGAGGCGCCGGATGTGGTGGTGCTGTGGCGGCGGCGCGGTGGTGTTGGAGGTGGTGATGCGGCGGCTGGTAGAGAGGGCGCGGTGGATGGCGGGAAGGCGCACCGCCACGCCGGCCTGGCCGCGGCGGCTGCCGGTGGTGGAGAAGGATATGGGGAAGGAGAGGTGTTGCCAGGCCCGAAGGGTAACGAAGGAGGCGGCTAGGGATTTGATCCCCTCCTCGATCTGTCACTTTTTTTAATTTAGCCCCCCTCCTTCTTTACTTTTAGCACAAGATGATCCTCTCTTCAATAGTTGGCCCCCTGGTTACTTCGTTTCTTCTCGCACAAGTCCATTCTTCCTCCTCTTCTTCGTTCTCTTAGCCACTTAGTCCGGATCTTGAAGTTTATAGTGCCTTCTCGCACTTATCTGCAAAAGAAACAAATGACTAGTAAATGACTCTTTATATGATTTTCATGCAAATATTCAATATGTTGCATTGGTATGCTCAGAACTTATGCTTGAGATATGATTATACTTGTTGCTCTAGGAAGAAGGCCCCACACCTTCCCTTTTCATGTATATTTAATGATAATGAAACCTTGGCTTCTTATGCTAATGGTATACATGATTACTATGATGTGGAACGAATAGAAGAATTCTTTGCTTTTGAGGGTGCTTATGAAATTGAATCTTTGTTTGAAAAGCATGAAGCTTTTGATGATGATGTTTATAGGCCTGAAAATTTTGCTATACTTAAATATTGCTATGAGAATTATGAATACAATGCTGATATAGATGCGTTTATTGATGTAGCGACCCGACCTCAGACGGTCAAGTCTCTGTGCTTAAGTGTCATCCCTGGATCGGTATACTGACACACACAGTACTCGAGGATTTATAACAGAGGTAAATCACATGTATAAAGTAACGTAAATACTATTACCTCAATCCATATAGTGGAAGTAAAAACAAAGCTGTGGAGTCCCAACAACACCAACGACAAAGTTGAGTGTAGACATCGTAACCCTAACGTATCACTTACTCATCGTAAAATTCCTACAACATGAGACATTGCAACCATGTAGGTCAATGTACTGACAAACTCACACCATAGAAGAATAATGAGAATTGTCTATCTCTATATGCATATTTGACTGGTGGAGGCTCTAAGTTTAATTTTTGCATAAAGCTAATTTTTCCCTACAACAAAGGAATATATTTTATTTAACTACAAAGTTTGTTGAAAAATATTGAGAAGGTAACCCCAATTCAATCCCAAAATAATAGTTATAACCCAACAAAATTAATTAAGTAAAGTGATGAGATCAAATCAATAATTCAAGTACCAGATACTCAAGATGTCCATAACCGGGGACACGGCTAATCATGATTAGTTTGTACACTCTGCAGAGATTTGCGCACTTTTCCCCACAAGACTCGATCTCCTCCGTTGAATTTCTCGCACTACATGATGTTTGAGAAACGGATGATCGAGACACAGTCTTTCAGAAGAGGTCCCCTTAACCGATAGTTGGGCCGGTACATTGATACGTCTCCAACGTATCTATAATTTTTTGTTGCTCCATGCTATATTATCTACTGTTTTGGGCATTATTGGGCTTTATTTTCCACTTTTATATTATTTTTGGGACTAACCTATTAACCAGAGGCCCAGCCCAGATTTGCTGTTTTTTTGCCTATTTCCGTGTTTCGAAGAAAAAGGAATATCAAACGGAGTCGAAACGGAACGAAATCAACTGGAGAAGTTTTTTTTGGAAGGAAAGCCACCCGATGGACATGGAGTGCACGCCAGGAAAGAAGGAAGCTGCCCACGAGGGTGGGGGCGCGCCCACCCCCCTAGGGCGCGCCCCGCTGCCTCGTGGCCCCCCCCTTCGGTCCACCGACGTACTTCTTTCACCCATATATACCTACGTATCCAAAAACTACCAGAACAGAGATTAGATCGGGAGTTCCGCCGCCGCAAGCCTCCAGAGCTACGAAAAACCAATCGGGACCCTGTTTCGGCACCCTGCCGGAGGGGGGAACCCTCACCGGTGGCCATCTTCATCATCCCAGCGCTCTCCATGACTAGGAGGGAGTAGTTCACCCTCGGGGCTGAGGGTATGTACCAGTAGCTATGTGTTTGATCTCTCTCTCTCGTGTTCTTGATTTGGCACGATCTTGATGTATTGCGAGCTTTGCTATTATAGTTCGATCTTATGTTTCTTCTCCCCCTCTACTCTCTTGTAATGGATTGAGTTTCCCCTTTGAAGTTATCTTATCGGATTGGGTCTTTAAATATTTGAGAACACTTGATGTATGTCTTGCCGTGCGTATCTGTGGTGACAATGGGATATCACGTGCCACTTGATGTATGTTTTGGTGATCAACTTGCGGGTTCCGCCCATGAACCTATGCATAGGGGTTGGCACACGTTTTCGTCGTGATTCTCCGGTAGAAACTTTGGGCACTCTTTGAGGTTCTATGTGTTGGTTGAATAGATGAATCTGAGATTGTGTCATGCATATCGTATAATCATACCCACGGATACTTGAGGTGACATTGGAGTATCTAGGTGAATTTGTTCACAATGAGGGCATTCATCCTTGTGTTCTTTATGGTTCTGTCCTATTTCTCCACAGAGCTTGCAGGCACAAGGTTTCTTCATATCATTTCCATAAGGCTTCAATTTCCGCGACACAAGACGAGACCTTTGCAGAGTCAACTTAAATTCTTTCCAAGTGGTTACTCCTTGCCATCCATTGATGGTTTGGTACATCCTCCACCAAATAGCAGCACCTCTTTCAAAGCACTGAAGAGCATGCCGGGCCATATCCTTTCCGGCTATAGTGTTATTCTTCATGTGATCTTCCATGTTCTGAATCCATCGGTCCGTCTCCAATTGAGTCATCGGTCCAGAAAATATGAGTTCATCTCCATTCATCCCCTATTGGTTCCAAGGGTTTTGGGTTGAGATAAGAGAGATAGGGAGGGATACACACAATACAAACAATTGTTTGAAGCGACATAATTTATTTGTGGCTGTCGAAAAAACATCAAACAAATGACAGCTCACAATCGTCGCGTCTAACGTAGGCATATAACAGGGGTTTGGTCTTCTAAAGGTCAATAAATCTTCAAAGTCGCCAAACTCTTCAAGTCTTGCTCATGCCTCCGATGGCTTCTTCCTATCGTTCTTATCCTTCGCAAGTTCTTTTGCCAGATCATCTCCATTGACGCGAAGTCTCTCGTGACGTCCTTTAATATTTCTGGAGTTGCATTCCAAACTTCTTGGTTTAAACATCCTTGGCATGAACCATGGTCCTACTGTCCTTCGGTTCCTGATGAATCTCCGATATCTCGAGGTTTTGTTCCTCCAGCTTGGCTACTTTCAGCTTCTGGTCCCGAGTTCTTCATGAAATGCTTCCTTGTCAAATTCGGCTTCCTGCAGGTCCATCTTAAAATTCTTGATGTAATACTCCAGATCCTGGCGATACACTAGCTAAGGCTAAAACTTCATCTTTTGCTGATAGGTGCTCCATTAGTCCTTTTGTCATCCAATCCTTACAAAGAAATGCATGCTTAACTCAGCATGGTGACAATAGCATAAGCGGGCGGTAACATCATGGTTAGCCGTGTTTCTGCCCTTTGTCATTTCCATGATCTATCATTCCATAGTTGATATCTCCTGCCTTAGGGTTTTCTTGAAAAAAACTTTGAGTTGTAACTCTCCTTTTTCCTGGTCTTTCTCCAACACACCTTGATCTCGGGTATTGACAGCTTCAATAGTCTCACAAGTTCCATCAGGGTAGCCTTCCTAGGTCACACTAATCTGAAAATTCTTCAGAGCCTTCAAATTCTCCTAGTCTTCGGTGTCTTCAACTATTGTAGTTTCCATTACTATAATGCACGGTAAAATCCTCTTCATTCCAAAGTGGTCTTAGTTGTCCGATATCTAGCACTTCTTGGAGTGGTCCCATCAGTCGAATCTTCATGTGGTCAAAAGGCGAAAGGGGTATAGTCTAACTAAAAGGGAATATTTGATAAAGCTTAGAAAAGAAGAGACGTAAAAGATCTTTTGAAAATAAAGTTTTAGAGAAATTTTTTCCTATGGGCTTGCCAGTTTCTTGGGGTCATGTCCTAGAATCAACATGTGCTCTGATACCATCTTGTAGCGACCCGACCTCAGACGGTCAAGTGTCTGTGCTGAAGTGTCATCCCTAGATCGATATGCTGACGCACACAGTACTCGAGGATTTATAACAGAGGTAGATCACATGTATAAAGTAACGTAAATACTATTACCTCAATCCATATGGCGGAAGTAACAACAAAGTTGTGGAGTCCCAACAACACCAACGGCAAGGTTGAGTGTAGACATCGTAACCCTAACGTATCACTTACTCGTTGTAAAATTCCTGCAACATCAGACGTTGCAGCCATGTAGGTCAGTACATTGAATGTACTGGCAAATTCACACAATAGAAGAATAATGAGAATTGTCTATCTCTATATGCATATTTGGCTGGTGGAGGCTCTAAGTTTAATTTTTGCATAAAGCTAATTTTTCCCTACAACAAAGGAATATATTTTATTTAACTACAAAGTTTGTTGAAAAATATTGAGAAGGTAACCCCAATTCAATACCAAAATAATAGTTATAACCTAACAAAATTAATTAAGTAAAGTGATGAGATCAAATCAATAATTCAAGTACTAGATACTCAAGATGTCCATAACCGGGGACACGGCTAATCATGATTAGTCTGTACACTCTGCAGAGGTTTGCGCACTTTCCCCACAAGACTCGATCTCCTCCGTTGAATTTCTCGCACTACATGATGTTTGAGAAACGGATGATCGAGACACAGTCTTTCAGAAGAGGTCCCCTTAACCGATAGTTGGGCCAGTGCACTGATACGTCTCCAACGTATCTATAATTTTTGATTGCTCCATGCTATATTATCTACTGTTTTGTGCATTATTGGGCTTTATTTTCCACTTTTATATTATTTTTGGGACTAACCTATTAACCGGAGGCCCAACCCAGATTTGCTGTTTTTATTGCCTATTTCAGTGTTTTGAAGAAAAGGAATATCAAAAGGAGTCGAAACGGCACGAAATCAACTAGAGAAGTTATTTTTGGAAGGAAAGCCACCCGATGGACTTGGAGTGCACATCAGGAAAGAAGGGAGGTGCCCACGAGGGTGGGGGGCGCGCCCACACCCCTAGGGCACGCCCCGCTACCTCGTGGCCCCCCTTCGGTCCACCGACGTACTTCTTTCACCCATATATACCTACGTATCCAAAAACTACCAAAACAGAGATTAGATCGGGAGTTCTGCCGCCGCAAGCCTCCAGAGCCACGAAAAACCAATCGGGACCCTGTTCCGGCACCCTGCCGGAGGGGGGAACTGATGGAGTCCTGGATTAGGTGCTGTTCGGGTAGCCGGACTATACCTTCGCCGGACTCCTGGACTATGAAGATACAAGATTGAAGACTTCGTCCCGTGTCCGGATGGGACATTCCTTGGCGTGGAAGGCAAGCTTGGCGATGCGGATATTCAAGATCTCCTACCATTGTAACCGACTTTGTGTAACCCTAACCCTATTCGGTGTCTATATAAACCGGAGGGTTGTAGTCCGTAGGACAATCAACTCGATACACAACAATCATACCATAGGCTAGCTTCTAGGGTTTAGCCTCCTTGATCTCGTGGTAGATCTACTCTTGTTCTACCCATATCATCAATATTAATCAAGCAGGAGTAGGGTATTACCTCCATCGAGAGGGCCCGAACCTGGGTAAAAACATCGTGTCCCTTGTCTCCTGTTACCATCCGGCCTTGACGCACAGTTCGGGACCCCCTACCCGAGATCCGCCGGTTTTGACACCGACATTGGTGCTTTCATTGAGAGTTGCTCTGTGTCGTCGCCTTTAGGCCCGATGGCTCCTTTGATCATCAACAACGATGAGGTCCAGGGTGAGACTTTTCTCCCCAGATAGATCTTCGTCTTCGGCGGCTTTGCTCTGCGGGCCAATTCGCTTGGCCACCTGGAGCAAATCGAAAGCTACGCCCCTGGCCACCAAGTCAGGTTTGGAAGCTTAAACTACACGGCTGATATCCGCGGAGACTTGATCTTCGACGGGTTCGAGCCACGGCCAAGCGCGCTGCACTATCTCGAGGGGCATGATCTAGCTCTGCCTCCGAACAGTGTCCTGGAGGCCGCACCCGCACCGGTTCCGACCCTTAACTCGGAGCCTATTGCGCCGGTCGAGGATGAGCGGTTGGACGTCACCTCGGGCGCTGCGATCTCAAAGGCGATCGAGCCGAACGCCAGCCCCGCACTCTGCATGACCCGTGACTTCGAGGATCCGGACTCTTCCCCGGACTCCGAACCCCCCGCGCCCCTGCCAATCGAATCCGATTGGGCGCCGATAATGGAGTTCACCGCCGCAGACTTCTTTCAGCACTCGCCTTTTGGCGACATCCTGAATTCGCTCAAGTCTCTCTCTTTATCAGGAGAGCCCTGGCCGGACTACGGTCAGCGAGGATGGGATACAGACGATGAAGAAATTCAAAGCCCACCCACCACCCACTTTGTAGCCACTGTCAACGATTTAACCGACATGCTTGACTTCGGCTCCGAAGACATCGATGGTATGGACGACGATGTAGGAGACGAACAGGAACCAGCACCTGTAGGGCGCTGGAAGGCCACCTCGTCATATGACATATATATGGTGGACACTCCAAAAGATGGAGATGGCGATGGAACAGCAGGGGATGACACCTCCAAGAAACAGCCAAAGCGTCGGCGTCAGCGGCGCCGCTCTAAATCCCGCCAAAGCAAAAACGGTGATTTCGGCACGGGAGATAATACTGCCCCGGATAGCGCCGAAGAACACCCACCCCAGCAAGATTCGGCGCAGGAAGATGGAGAAGCTAGTCCTCATGAGAGAGCGGCAGACCGAGAGGCTGAGGATGATAACTATATGCCTCCCTCCGAAGACGAGGCAAGCCTCGATGACGATTAATTCGTCGTACCATCAGACCCCGCCGAACAAGAGCGTTTCAAACACAGGCTTTTAGCCACGGCAAACAGCCTAAAGAAAAAGCAGCAACAGATTAGAGCTGACCAAGATTTGCTAGCTAATAGATGGACTGAAGTCCTTGCGGCCGAAGAGTATGAACTCGAACGGCCCTCCAAGAGTTACCCAAAGCACAGGCCTCTACCCTGATCAGAGGAGGAAGCGCCTACATCACCAGCGCACGACATGGCAGACCGGCCACCTCCCGGCTGCGACAGAGAGGCCTCTCGGCCCTCCACCCAAGCCATGCCCCGACGCCGCTCAACTAAGGCACGGGAAAACGCGCCAGACCTGCGAGACGTACTGGAGGATAAGGCAAGACAAACAAGATCGATCTATGGATCGCGCAGGCGCCCTACGGCACGTGACGATGATCTTCACTCCGGATACAACAAATCCGTCCGGGCCGAACACAACAGACATAGCTCTTCCGAGCTGCGTCGTGATATAGCCCAGTACAGGGGCGCCGCACACCCACTATGCTTCACGGATGAAGTAATGGATCATTAAATCCCGGAGGGTTTCAAACCCGTTAACATCGAATCATACGATGGCACAACAGATCCGGCGGTATGGATCGAGGATTATCTCCTTCACATCCACATGGCACGCGGCGATGATCTACACGCCATCAAATACCTCATGCTCAAACTTAAAGGACCGGCCCGGCATTGGCTTAACAGCTTGCCAGCAGACTCAATCGGTTCTTGGGAGGACCTGGAAGCCGCATTCCTTGACAATTTCCAGGGCACCTACGTGCGACCAACGGATGCCGACGATTTAAGCCACATATTTCAGCAGCCAGAGGAATCGGCCATGCAATCCTGGACACGGTTCGTAACAAAGAAAAACTAGATAGTCGACTGTCCGGACGCAGAGGCCCTAGCAGCCTTCAAGCATAACATCCGTGACGAGTGGCTTGCTAGGCACTTGGGACAGGAAAAGCCGAAATCTATGGCAGCCCTCACGACACTCATGACCCGCTTTTGCGCGGGAGAAGATAGCTGGCTAGCTCGCAGTAACAACTTGGCAAAGAACCCTGGTAATTCGGATACCAAGGACAAAAGTGGTAGGGCACGTCGAAATAAGCAAAAACGCCGCGTTAGCAGCGACAGTAATGAAGATACGGCAGTTAATGCCGGATTCAGAGGCTATAAATCCGGTCAGCGGAAAAAGCCATTCAAAAAGAATACTCAGGGCCCGTCTAGTTTGGACCGAATACTCGACCGCTTGTGCCAGATCCATGGCACCCCCGAAAGGCCAGGCAATCACACCAACAGGGACTGTTGGGTGTTCAAGCAGGCAGGCAAGTTAAGAGCCGAAAACAAAGACAAGGGGCTGCATAGCGATGACGAGGAGGAGCCCAGGCCGCCGAACAACAATGGACAGAAGGGCTTTCCCCCACAAGTGCGGACGGTGAACATGATATACGCAACCCACATTCCCAAGAGGGAGCGGAAGCGTGCGCTACGGGACGTATGCGCGATGGAGCCAGTCGCCCCAAAGTTCAACCCATGGTCCTCCTGCCCGATCACTTTTGATTGAAGGGAGCATCCCACTAGCATCCGTCATGGCGGCTTCGCCACATTGGTTCTCGACCCAATCATCGACGGATTTCATCTCACAAGAGTCCTCATGGACGGCGGCAGTAGCCTGGACCTGCTTTACCAGGATACAGTGCGAAAAATGGGCATAGATCCCTCAAGGATTAAGCCCACAAAAATGACCTTTAAAGGTGTTATACCAGGTGTAGAAGCCAACTGTACAGGCTCAGTAACACTTGACGTGGTCTTCGGATCCCCGTACAATTTCTGAAGCGAAGAGTTAATCTTCGATATAGTCCCGTTTCGCAGTGGCTATCACGCCCTGCTCGGACGAACCGCATTCGCAAAATTCAATGCGGTGCCGCACTACACATATCTCAAACTCAAGATGCCAGGCCCTCAAGGAGTAATCACGGTCAACGGAAACACGGAACTCTCCCTCTGTACGGAGGAGCACACGGCGGCTCTCGCAGCGGAAGTACAAAGCAGCCTTCTTAGGCAATTCTCCAGTCCGGCCGTTAAAAAGCTAGACACTGCCAAGCGCGCCCGGAGTAGCCTACAACAAGACCGCCTGGCATGTTCTGAGCAGGCGTAGCAATGCGGCCCCAACCCTAGCCCTCGCGACATAGCGAAACCAGTGCCTCGCGTACATAACTACGCCCTTGAAATACCATGGGCACAGGGGAAGGGGCACAATAACGGCACGCCCAAAATACGGCTTAAAACGTACTAGGGGCTGCCGGATTCTTTTTTTTCTTACTTTCAGGACTCCACACTTCGGACGACCTATTCGGCAATTCGACTGCCGCACAAACAGTGCAAGATCCAGGGAGGCAGACAAGCCATGCCGCATTATGGAACTCCCAGGTGGTCTCTGTTACGAGCAGTATACCTATTTTAAATACAATTCCGCGGCCTGCACCTGGTCAGGACATGTCAAATAGTCCAATATCGTTTTGCTTATCGCACTACTTGTATCGTTCGGAGTTGATTAATAGCCTCTCTATAAACAATGCATAGCTCTTTGTCTATTTTTTGCATTATCCTATTTTCATATATATGTTTATTAAATGGCATGATTGTACCCGTACACCATGGTACGACAAACACGCCAGGGGCTTCAGTACCCCTTATTATGGTGTGAGAAGTCCGTACACTTTCACAAGTGCGGAACCCCAAACTTATAGCACTATATGCATCGGCTCCGAATCATGACTTGGGTCAATAGTTGGGTTTGCCCGGCTCCTATGTTTTGGTGCCTTACATTCCGCTATATCGGCTAAGGTAGCACTAGGAGAACCACTGCGATTGTGCCCCGGTTCAGCTGGGTTAAGCACCTCAGTGGAGAAAGCTAAAACTGACTGTCATGATGAGGCGAGAGACCGGTCACTGTTCGAGAGGTTTTTCGGGTCCGTAAAGACCTATGCCGCTTTGAGCGAGGAGCTGGCTTTGTCCGGCCAAGGCGTGGATAGCGCCCCGAACTCGGTCTTCCGAACTAGGGGCTTCGCCAAAATTTAAAATTATAAAGTTCTATGGCTAAGTGAGAGTGTTCAAGCATTATAGTCCGATTGCCTGGTTCGTTGTGCTGAGCGCCTCCCTCGAAGGACCCAACCATGGGAAAAAGAGCGCTCAGGTTTATCCGAACACCCCAGCACTAGTGGCATGGGGGCAGAAGCCGACGGCTGGCCATCTCTCAATTTTTGATAAACGGCCGCATAGAAAATAATATTTTAAATTCAATAAGCATTGCTTAGCGCATATGAACAAGTTTTCAGCGCACAGGATAAACACGAGCGAGTTCATTAAAAAATTACATCCTTGGTGCATTCATCCGCCACAAGGCGGGCACCTGCAAGAACATCCTTGTAATAGTTCTCGGGCTTGCGATGCTCCTTCACCGGCGGCGGCCCGTCCTTCACAAGCTTCTCACCGTCCAGCTTACCCCAGTGCACCTTTGCACGGGCAAGGGCCCGACGGGCACTTTCGATGCAGACGGAGCGCTTGATGACCTCGAGCCTTGGACAGGCCTCCACCAGCCGCCGCACCAGCCCGAAATAGCTCCCGGCAGGCCTCTCCGGGCCACAGCCGAACTATGAAGCCCTTCATGGCCTGTTCGGCCGCCTTGTGGAGCTTGACTAGCTGTTTCAGCTGGTCGCTCAAGGGCACAGGGTGTCCGGCCTCAGAATACTGAGACCAGAACACCTTCTCCGTCGAGCTGTCCTCTTCAGCTTGGTAGAATGCGGCGGCGGCGGATACGCTGCGGGGAAGATCTGCGAATGCACCTGGAGAGCTCCGGATTCGGGTAAGTAACAAGTAGTTTACTTTTATATTTCGGCTTTGCATAAAGAATGCGTTACCCGCTGCTATTTTCCTCATCTCCTCCAACTCTCGGAGGGCCTTTTGGGCTTCGGCCTTGGCAGACTTGGCAGTCTCAAGGGCCGACGCGAGCTCGGATGCTTGCGCCTTTGACTCAAGCTCCAAACTCTCATGTTTTTTCATGAGAGCCTGCAGCTCTTGCTGCACCTCGCCGACCTGAGCCCCAAGTCTCTCTCGCTCGGTGCACTCCGCGGCCGTTTTCTTTTCGGCCTCAGACAGCGCCTGCTTGAGGGTCGCCACCTCAGTCGTGGCCCCTACAATAAGCAGTACAATCCTATTATTTTTTTTGCAATCACGCCTTTTTATAAGCACTTTTTCTGTAAGGCATTTCTTACCTTTTTTTTCCTCGAGCTGCCGCTTGGCAAGGCCGTGTTGGAAATATGCCCTAGAGGGAATAATAAAAGCATTATTATTATATTTCCTTATTCATGATAATTGTCTTTATTCGTGCTATAATTGTGTTAATCGGAAATCGTAATACATGTGTGAATAACAGACAACAACATGTCCCTAGTGAGCCTCTAGTTGACTAGCTCGTTGATCGACAGATGGTCATGGTTTCCTGACTATGGACATTGGATGTCATCGATAACGGGATCACATCATTAGGAGAATGATGTGATGGACAAGACCCAATCCTAAACATAGCATAAGATCGCATAGTTCGTTTGCTAGAGTTTTCCAATGTCAAGTATCCTTTCCTTAGACCATGAGATCGTGTAACTCCCGGATACCGTAGGAGTGCTTTGGGTGTGCCAAACGTCACAACGTAACTGGGTGACTATAAAGGTATGCTACGGGTATCTCTGAAAGTGTCTGTTGGGTTGACATGGATCGAGACTGGGATTTGTCACTCCGCTTGACGGAGAGGTATCACCGGGCCCTCTCGGTAATGCATCATCATAATGAGCTCAGTGTGATCAAAGTGTTTGATCACGGGATCATGCATTACGGTAACGAGAAAAGTGACTTGCCGATAACGAGATTGAACAAGGTATTGGTATACCGACGATCGAATCTCGGGCAAGTAAAATACCGATTGACAAAGGGAATCGCATACGGGATTAATTGAATCCTTGACATCGTGGTTCATCCGATGAGATCATCGTGGAGCATGTGGGAGCCAACATGGGTATCCAGATCCCGCTGTTGGTTATTGCCCGAGAGCCATCTCGGTCATGTCTGCATGTCTCCCGAACCCGTAGGGTCTACACACTTAAGGTTCGGTGACGCTAGGGTTGTAGGGATATGTATGTGCAGTAATCCGAATGTTGTTCGGAGTCCCGGATGAGATCCCGGACGTCACGAGGAGTTTCGGAATGGTCCGGAGGTAAAGATTTATATATGGAAAGTCATCATACGGACATCGGGACAAGTTTCGGGGTTATCGGTATTGTACCGGGACCACCGGAGGGTCCCGGGGGTCCACCGGGTGGGGCCACCTATCCCGGAGGGCCCCATGGGCTGTATGAGGGAGGGAACCAGCCCATAGTGGGCTGGTGCGCCTCCCCCCCATAGGCCCATGCGCCTAGGGTTTGGGGGGGGAACCCTAAAGGGGGCGCCCCCCTTGCTTGGGGGGCAAGCCCCCCTTCCCTGGCCGCCGCCCCCCCTAGGAGATCTTATCTCCTAGGGCCGGCGCCCCCCCTAGGGGGTTATATAAAGGGGGGAGGGGAGAGGGGGCTGATCACCCATTGCCCTGGCGCCTCCCTCTCCCTCTCCAACACCTCCTCCTCCTCCATTGAGCACGGCGAAGCCCTGCCGGAGTACTGCAGTTCCACCATCACCACGCCGTCGTGCTGCTGCTGGAGCCTTCATCCCCAACCTCTCCTTTGCCTTGCTGGATCAAGAAGGAGGAGACGTCACGCTTTCCGTACGTGTGTTGAACGCGGAGGTGCCGTCCGTTCGGCACTAGATCATCGGTGAATTGGATCACGGCGAGTACGACTACCTCATCCACGTTCACTTGAACGCTTCCGTTGCGATCTACAAAGTGGTATGTAGATGCTATCTAATCTGAATACTCGTTGCTAGATGAACTCATAGATGGATCTTGGTGAAACCGTAGGAAAAATTTTAATTTTCTGCAACGTTCCCCAACAGTGGTATCAGAGCTAGGTCTATGCGTAGTTCTTCTTGCGCGAGTAGAACACAATTTGTTGTGGGCGTAGATGTTGTCAACTCCTCTTGCCGCTACTAGTCTTATCTTGCTTCAGCGGTATTGTGGGATGAAGCGGCCCGGACCAACCTTACACGTACGCTTACGTGAGACCGGTTCCACCGACTAACATGCACTAGTTGCATAAGGTGGCTGGCGGGTGTCTGTCTCTCCTACTTTAGTTGGAGCGGATTCGATGAAAAGGGTCCTTATGAAGGGTAAATAGAAGTTGACAAATCACGTTGTGGTGGTTTCACGTAGGTAAGAAAACGTTCTTGCTAGAACCCTAATTCAGCCACGTAAAAACTTGCAACAACAATTAGAGGACGTCTAACTTGTTTTTGCAGCAAGTGCTTTGTGATATGATATGGCCAAAGTTGTGATGTATGATGAATGATCTATATGTGATGTATGAGATGTTCATGCTATTGTAATAGGAATCACGACTTGCATGTCGATGAGTATGACAACCGGCAGGAGCCATAGGAGTTGTCTTTATTTTTTGTATGACCTGCGTGTCATTGAGAATCGCCATGTAAATTACTTTACTTTATTGCTAAACGCGTTAGCCATAGTAGTAGAAGTAATAGTTGGTGAGCAACTTCGTGGAGACACGATGATGAAGATCATGATGATGAAGATCATGGTGTCAAGCCGGTGACAAGATGATCATGGAGCCCCAAGATGGAGATCGAAGGAGCTATGTGATATTGGCCATATCATGTCACGTTTATTATTTGATTGCATGTGATGTTTATCATGTTTTGCATCTTGTTTACTTAGAACGACGGTAGTAAATAAGATGATCCCTCCTAATAATTTCAAGAAAGTGTTCTCCCTAACTGTGCACCGTTGCTAAGGTTCGTCGTTCCGAAGCACCACGTGATGATCGGGTGTGATAGGTCCTTACGTTCGCATACAACGGGTGTAAGACAAATTTACACACGCAAAACACTTAGGTTGACTTGACGAGCCTAGCATGTACAGACATGGCCTCGGAACACAGAAGACCGAAAGGTCGAGCATGAGTCGTATAGAAGATACGATCAACATGAAGATGTTCACCGATGTTTGCTAGTCCGTCTCACGTGATGATCGGACACGGCCTAGTTGACTCGGATCATGTAATACTTAGATGACTAGAAGAGGGATGTCTATCTAAGTGGGAGTTCATTAAATAATTTGATTAAATGAACTTTATTATCATGAACTTAGTCTAAATATTTACAATATGTCTTGTAGATCAAATGGCCAACGTAGTCCTCAACTTCAACGCGTTCCTAGAGAAAACCAAGCTGAAAGACGATGGTAGCAACTATACGGACTGGATCCGGAACCTGAGGATCATCCTCATAGCTGCCAAGAAAGATTATGTCCTACGAGCACCGCTGGGTGACGCACCTATTCTCCCTGCACAACAAGACGTTATGAACGCTTGGCAGTCGCGATGCGATGATTACTCCCTCGTTCAGTGTGGCATGCTTTACAGCTTAGAGCCGGGGCTCCAAAAGCGTTTTGAGAGACACGGAGCATATGAGATGTTCGAAGAGCTGAAAATGGTTTTCCAAGCTCATGCCCGGGTCGAGAGATATGAGATCTCCAACAAATTCTTTAGCTGTAAGATGGAGGAAAATAGCTCTGTCAGTGAGCACATACTCAGAATGTCTGGGTTGCACAACCGCTTGACTCAACTGGAAGTTAATCTTCCGGAAGAAGTGGTCATTGACAGAATCCTCCAGTCGCTTCCACCTAGCTACAAGAGCTTTGTGATGAACTACAATATGCAGGGGATGGTAAAGACCATTCCTGAGGTGTATGCTATGCTGAAATCAGCAGAGGTAGAAATCAAGAAGGAGCATCAAGTGTTGATGGTGAATAAAACCACTAAGTTCAAAAAGAGCAAGGGTAAAAAGAACTTCAAGAAGGACGGCAAGGAAGTTGCCGCGCCCGGTAAGCAAGTTGCCGGGAAGAAGCCAAAGAATGGACCCAAGCCCGAAACTGAGTGCTTTTATTGCAAGGGAAGTGGTCACTGGAAGCGGAACTGCCCCAAATACTTAGCGGACAAGAAGGCCGGCAAAACCAAAGGTATATATGATATACATGTAATTGATGTGTACCTTACTAGTACTCGTAATAGCTCTTGGGTATTTGATGCCGGTGCAGTTGCTCACATTTGTAACTCAAAGCAGGAGCTACGGAATAAACGGAGACTGGCGAAGGACAAGGTGACGATGCGCGTCGGGAATGGTTCCAAGGTCGATGTGATCGCGGTCGGCACGCTGCCTCTACATTTACCTACGGGATTAGTTTTAAACCTCAATAATTGTTATTTAGTACCAAGTTTGAGCATGAACATTGTATCCGGATCTCGCTTAATTCGAGATTGCTACTCATTTAAATCCGAGAATAATGGTTGTTCTATTTATATGAGAGATATGTTTTATGGTCATGCTCTGATGGTTAATGGTTTATTCTTGATGAATCTCGTACGTGATGATACACATATTCATAGTGTGAGTACCAAAAGAGTTAAAGTTGACAACAATAGTCCCACATATTTGTGGCACTGCCGCCTTGGTCACATAGGTGTCAAACGCATGAAGAAGCTCCATGCAGATGGACTTTTAGAGTCTCTTGATTATGAATCATTTGACATGTGCGAACCATTCCTCATGGGTAAAATGACCAAGACTCCGTTCTCAGGAACAATGGAGCGAGCAACCAACTTATTGGAAATCATACATACCGATGTGTGTGGTCCAATGAGTGTTGAGGCTCGCGGTGGCTATCGTTATGTTCTCACCCTCACTGATGACTTGAGTAGATATGGGTATATCTACTTAATGAAACACAAGTCTGAGACCTTTGAAAAGTTCAAGGAATTTCAGAGTGAGGTTGAAAATCAACGTGAGAGAAAGATCAAGTTTCTACGATCAGATCGTGGAGGAGAATACTTGAGTCACGAATTTGGCACACACTTAAGAAAATGTGGAATAGTTTCACAACTCACGCCGCCTGGAACACCTAGCGTAATGGTGTGTCCGAACGTCGTAATCGCACTCTATTAGATATGGTGCGATCTATGATGTCTCTTACCGATTTACCGCTATCTTTTTGGGGCTATGCTTTAGAGACTGCCGCATTCACTTTAAATAGGGCTCCGTCGAAATCCGTTGAGACGACACCGTATGAATTATGGTTTGGAAAAAAAAAACTAAGCTGTCGTTTCTAAAAGTTTGGGGATGCGATGCTTATGTCAAGAAACTTCAACCTGAAAAGCTCGAACCCAAGTCGGAAAAATGCGTCTTCATAGGATACCCTAAAGAAACTGTTGGGTATACCTTCTACCTCAGATCCGAAGGCAAGATCTTTGTTGCCAAGAATGGATCCTTTCCAGAGAAAGAGTTTCTCTCGAAAGAAGTAAGTGGGAGGAAAGTAGAACTTGATGAAGTGTTGCCTCTTGAACCGGAAAATGGCGAAACTCAAGAAAACGTTTCTGAGGTGCCTGCACCGACTAGAGAGGAGACCAATGATGATGATCAAGATCAAGCTCCTACTGAAATTCGAAGGTCCACAAGGACACGTTCCGCACCAGAGTGGTACGGTAACCCTGTCTTGGAAATCATGTTGTTAGACAACGGTGAACCTTTGAACTATGAGGAAGCAATGGCGGGCCCGGATTCTGACAAATGGCAGGAAGCCATGAAATCCGAGATAGGATCGATGTATGAAAACGAAGTATGGACTTTGACTGACTTGCCCGTTGAACGGCGAGCCATAGAAAATAAATGGATCTTTAAGAAGAAGACAGACGCGGATGGTAATGTGACCATCTATAAAGCTCGGCTTGTCGCTAAGGGTTATCGACAAGTTCAAGGAATTGACTACGATGAGACTTTCTCACCGGTAGCGAAGCTGAAGTCCGTCCGAATCATGTTAGCAATTGCCGCATACTATGATTATGAGATATGGCAAATGGACGTCAAAACGGCATTCCTTAATGGTTTCCTTAAGGAAGAATTGTATATGATGCAGCCGGAAGGTTTTGTCGATCCTAAGAAGGCTGACAAGGTATGCAAGCTCCAACGCTCGATATATGGGCTGGTGCAAGCATCTCGGAGTTGGAACATTCGCTTTGATGAGATGATCAAAGCGTTTGGGTTTACACAGACTTATGGAGAAGCCTGTGTTTACAAGAAAGTGAGTGGGAGCTCTGTAGCATTTCTCATATTATATGTAGACGACATACTTTTGATGGGAAATGATATAGAACTCTTGGACAGCATCAAGGCCTACTTGAATAAGAGTTTTTCAATGAAGGACCTTGGAGAAGCTGCTTATATATTAGGCATCAAGATCTATAGAGATAGATCGAGACGCCTCATAGGTCTTTCACAAAGCACATACCTTGATAAAATATTGAAGAAGTTCAATATGGATCAATCTAAGAAAGGGTTCTTACCTGTGTTACAAGGTGTGAAATTGAGCTTAGCTCAATGTCCGACCACGGCAGAAGATATAGAAGAGATGAGCGTCATCCCCTATGCCTCAGCCATAGGTTCTATTATGTATGCCATGCTGTGTACCAGACCTGATGTAAACCTTGCCGTAAGTTTGGTAGGAAGGTACCAAAGTAATCCCGGCAAGGAACACTGGACAGCGGTCAAGAATATCCTGAAGTACCTGAAAAGGACAAAGGAAATGTTTCTCGTTTATGGAGGTGACGAAGAGCTCGTCGTAAAAGGTTACGTCGACGCTAGCTTCAACACAGATCTGGATGACTCTAAGTCACAAACCGGATACGTGTATATTTTGAATGGTGGGGCAGTAAGCTGGTGCAGTTGCAAGCAAAGCGTCGTGGCGGGATCTACATGTGAAGCGGAGTACATGGCAGCCTCGGAGGCAGCACATGAAGCAATTTGGGTGAAGGAGTTCATCACCGACCTCGGAGTCATACCCAATGCGTCGGGGCCAATCAAGCTCTTTTGTGACAACACTGGAGCTATTGCACTTGCAAAGGAGCCCAGGTTTCACAAGAAGACCAGGCACATCAAGCGTCGCTTCAACTCCATTCGTGAAAATGTTCAAGATGGAGACATAGAGATTTGTAAAGTGCACACGGATCTGAATGTCGCAGATCCGTTGACTAAACCTCTCCCTAAGGCAAAACATGATCGGCACCAGAACTCTATGGGTGTTCGATTCATCACAATGTAACTAGATTATTGACTCTAGTGCAAGTGGGAGACTGTTGGAAATATGCCCTAGAGGCAATAATAAAAGCATTATTATTATATTTCCTTATTCATGATAATTGTCTTTATTCGTGCTATAATTGTGTTAACCGGAAATCGTAATACATGTGTGAATAACATACAACAACATGTCCCTAGTGAGCCTCTAGTTGACTAGCTCGTTGATCGACAGATGGTCATGGTTTCCTGACTATGGACATTGGATGTCATCGATAACGGGATCACATCATTAGGAGAATGATGTGATGGACAAGACCCAATCCTAAACATAGCATAAGATCGCATAGTTCGTTTGCTAGAGTTTTCCAATGTCAAGTATCCTTTCCTTAGACCATGAGATCGTGTAACTCCCGGATACCGTAGGAGTGCTTTGGGTGTGCCAAACGTCACAACGTAACTGGGTGACTATAAAGGTATGCTACGGGTATCTCTGAAAGTGTCTGTTGGGTTGACATGGATCGAGACTGGGATTTGTCACTCCGCTTGACGGAGAGGTATCACCGGGCCCTCTCGGTAATGCATCATCATAATGAGCTCAGTGTGATCAAAGTGTTTGATCACGGGATCATGCATTACGGTAACGAGAAAAGTGACTTGCCGATAACGAGATTGAACGAGGTATTGGTATACCGACGATCGAATCTCGGGCAAGTAAAATACCGATTGACAAAGGGAATCGCATACGGGATTAATTGAATCCTTGACATCGTGGTTCATCCGATGAGATCATCGTGGAGCATGTGGGAGCCAACATGGGTATCCAGATCCCGCTGTTGGTTATTGCCCGAGAGCCATCTCGGTCATGTCTGCATGTCTCCCGAACCCGTAGGGTCTACACACTTAAGGTTCGGTGACGCTAGGGTTGTAGGGATATGTATGTGCAGTAACCCGAATGTTGTTCGGAGTCCCGGATGAGATCCCGGACGTCACGAGGAGTTTCGGAATGGTCCGGAGGTAAAGATTTATATATGGAAAGTCATCATACGGACATCGGGACAAGTTTCGGGGTTATCGGTATTGTACCGGGACCACCGGAGGGTCCCGGGGGGTCCACCGGGTGGGGCCACCTATCCTGGAGGGCCCCATGGGCTGTATGAGGGAGGGAACCAGCCCATAGTGGGCTGGTTCACCTCCCCCCCATGGGCCCATGCGCCTAGGGTTTGGGGGGGGGGAAACCCTAAATGGGGCGCCCCCTTGCTTGGGGGGCAAGCCCCCCTTCCCTGGCCGCCGCCCCCCCTAGGAGATCTTATCTCCTAGGGCCGACGGCCCCCCTAGGGGGTTATATAAAGGGGGGGGAGAGGGGGCTGATCACCCATTGCCCTGGCGCCTCCCTCTCCCTCTCCAACACCTCCTCCTCCTCCATTGAGCACGGCGAAGCCCTGCCGGAGTACTGCAGTTCCACCATCACCACGCCGTCGTGCTGCTGCTGGAGCCTTCATCCCCAACCTCTCCTTTGCCTTGCTGGATCAAGAAGGAGGAGACGTCACGCTTTCCGTACGTGTGTTGAACGCGGAGGTGCCGTCCGTTCGGCACTAGATCATCGGTGAATTGGATCACGGCGAGTACGACTACCTCATCCACGTTCACTTGAACGCTTCCGTTGCGATCTACAAAGTGGTATGTAGATGCTATCTAATCTGAATACTCGTTGCTAGATGAACTCATAGATGGATCTTGGTGAAACCGTAGGAAAAATTTTAATTTTCTGCAACGTTCCCCAACAGGCCGAGCTCTTGCTCGGTCCTCCCGAGGTCCTGTTTCAGGACACCCACCTCCGCAGTCAGTGCGGCGGTGGATAGCAGCGAAGCCTGCATACGCATATTGACTCTTTTTTGTTAGACTCCTGCGAAATTTAATAGATCCTCTATTCGGCTTTTCTTTCCGAACGCCAAAAAGAGCATCAGGGGCTACTGTCTATGTGGTAATATTTTTGACATATTTTTACTTACCTCGAAGCCTGTCAGAAGGCTAGCGCAAGCTTCAGTCAGTCCGCTCTTGGCGGACTGAACCCTCTGGATCACCGTACGCATAATAGTACGATGCTCCTCGTCGATGGAGGCGCCGTCAAGCACCTCCAGCAGATTGTCCAGCACCTCCGGTTGGACGGAGGCCGCCGGCTCAGAAAGCTTGCTCCTCTTGGAAGGAGTTCGCCTACCGCGGTCCGGAACCGTTGAAGATTCCGGCACGGTGTCCGGCTCAAAGCCGGACTTGGCGCCCTGGGGGGCCTTATCCCCTTCACTCCTGGAGTACGGGAGGTTGCCTTGGGGCTCCTCCAGGACCGTCTCCTCCTGCCCCGGAGTCTGTCGCGATGCCACTTCGGCGTCGTCTGCAGTGTAGGGGGAGACAGCGGGCGGAACTGAGTTCACGTCCGATGAGTCCAGGGAGCCGCCCGACGATTCGTTGAATTCGGCTCGGGGCGGGCTGCATAATTACGTTCGACATTAGGGAAAGCTGTGCAACCAAGGAACATCATGAGTTACTCTGATATCCGAACTTACGATTTCTCCGAACGCTTCGCCCTGTTTGGCCATTCCTCTTCGCCTTTTTCGGCGTCGGGGGAGTAGTCCGGCGGAGGGGTCTTCCTTTTCCTAGACCCCTCGGCCTCCCCCGTTGGGGCGGCCTTCCTCTTCTCTCCTCCCTCCGCTAGGGGGGGAGAGTTCTCTTCTTCCTCCTCCTCGTTTTCACGGGAAGAGGGCGTCTCGGACTCGTCGGATGACGAGTCCGACACCACCATGTTACGGGCACTCTTTCGAGTCCCCGTGGTCTTCTTCTTCTTGGCCTTCTTCTCCGGCACCACATAAGGCACCGGGACCAGCAGCTTCACTAGTAGAGCTGGGGCTGGGTCTTCGGGAAGGGGAGCCGGACAGTTAATCGGTCCGGATACCGCCAGCCAAGCTTGTCAAAGGTGAGGGAGTTTAGATCCCGCACAGAGTCAAACTGTGAAAGGAAAAAAGAGCTTAATATCCTGTAGCTTACCTCACTAGCGTGACGCTGCGAGCTGTATCCGCGGTCCTCGGAGGCGGATGCGGGAGCCTCGGCGCCCTTGAAAAGCACCTTCCAAGCATCTTCGTACGTCGTGTCGAAGAGCCTGTTAAGGGTTTGGTGCTGCGCCGGGTCGAACTCCCACAGATTGAAGTCCTATTGTTGGCACGGGAGGATCCGGCGGACGAGCATAACCTGGACTATATTAACAAGCCGGATTGGCTTGTTCACCAGGGACTGGATGCAAGTTTGCAATCCGGTCACCTCTTTTTCGTCACCCCACGACAGGCCCGTCTCTTTCCAAGACATAAGCCGTGTGGGGTGTCCGGATCGTAACTCGGGGGCTGCGACCCATTTCGGATCGCGTGGCTCGGTGATGTAAAACCACCCGGCTTGCCACCCCTTTAGGGTCTCCACGAAGGAGCCCTCGAGCCATAGGACGTTGGCCATCTTGCCCGCCATGGCGCCTCCGCACTCCGCCTGGCTGCCGCGCACCACCTTGGGCTTGACGTTGAAGGACTTGAGCCAGAGGCGAAAATGGGGGCGGACGCGGAGGAAGGCCTCACACATGACGATAAACGCCGAGATGTTGAGGATGAAGTTCGGGGCCAGATCGTGAAAATCCAGGACGTAGTAGAACATGAGTCCCCGCACGAATGGGTGGAGTGGAAAACCCAGTCCGCGGAGGAAGTGGGGAAGGAACACTACCCTCTCATGGGGCCTTGGGGTGGGGAGAAGCTGCCCCTTCTCGGGAAGCCGGTGCGTGATGTCCTTGGACAGGTATCCGGCCTTCCTTAACTTTTTCACTTGGACCTCCGTGACGGAGGAGACCATCCTCTTGCCTCCCGCTCCAGACTTGGCTGGAGAAGGTTGAGGTGGGAAGTGCGGGCTTGGGCGCTGGAGCTTAAGTGCGCAGGAGATGGATAGGCAAAGGAGGAAGAAGGCGTAGGTAAAAAAGGTGGATCCTTATCCCCTTATATGGGCGGATGCGGTTATGCATCCCCACCTGCCTAATAAAACTCGCTTGCCTCCCAAGCGCCGTGGTAAATGGCGCAGTTGGGTTACCCATGTCCGTATTGATGAGAATCCCGTAAAAGGGGCACACGATCTCTGCTTTGACAAGACGTGCCAAGGAAACCGCCTCGCAAAATGTGCTGAGGTGGAAAAGTAAAAACGATTCGAGTAAAGGACTTGGCCATAGTGTGATGACGCACTGCGGAATACGTCAACAGATTTGATTTGTGTTAATATCATTCTCTCTAGGGCAATATGTGGAAACTTGTTTTGCAGAGCCGGACACCATTCTTGGTGTTTACAATCTTCTATGAAGGACTTGGAGGAGGAACCCGCCTTGCAATGCCGAAGACAATCTGCGCGCCGGACTCGTCGTCATTGAAGCCTGGTTCAGGGGCTACTGAGGGAGTCCTGGATTAGGGGGTGTTCGGGTAGCCGGACTATACTTTCGCCGGACTCCTGGACTATGAAGATACAAGATTGAAGACTTCGTCCCGTGTCCGGATGGGACTTTCCTTGGCGTGGAAGGAAAGCTTGGCGATGCGGATATTCAAGATCTCCTACCATTGTAACCGACTGTGTGTAACCCTAACCCTATCCGGTGTCTATATAAACCAGAGGGTTGTAGTCCGTAGGACAATCAACTCCATACACAACAATCATACCATAGGCTAGCTTCTAGGGTTTAGCCTCCTTGACCTCGTGGTAGATCTACTCTTGTACTACCCATATCATCAATATTAATCAAGCAGGAGTAGGGTATTACCTCCATCGAGAGGGCCCGAACCTGGGTAAAAACATCGTGTCCCTTGTCTCCTGTTACCATCCGGCCTTGACGCACAGTTCGGGACCCCCTACCCGAGATCCGCCGGTTTTGACACCGATAGGAACCCTCACCTGTGGCCATCTTCATCATCCCGGTGCTCTCCATGACGAGGAGGGAGTAGTTCACCCTCGGGGCTGAGGGTATGTACCAGTAGTTATGTGTTTGATCTCTCTCTCTCTCTCTCTCTCTCTCTCTCTCTCTCTCTCTCTCTCTCGTGTTCTTGATTTGGCATAATCTTGATGTATTGCGAGCTTTGCTATTATAGCTGGATCTTATGTTTCTTCTCCCCCTCTACTCTCTTGTAATGGATTGAGTTTTCCCTTTGAAGTTATCTTATCGGATTGAGTCTTTAAAGATTTGAGAACACTTGATGTATGTCTTGCCGTGCGTATCTGTGGTGACAATGGAATATCACGTGCCACTTGATGTATGTTTTGGTGATCAACTTGCGGGGTCCGCCCATGAACCTATGCATAGGTATCGGGGATATACCCCGCGGTATGACCCGGCCGGAAGTATGACCCGGCCGGACTTGGCGCTTCACCGATGACCTGTCGGAGGACTGGCGACACACGGGTCTGGCGACTCACGAGCCCGACGACTCACGGATGACCCCGACGGCAGGTCAGATAGAAGACTAGGCCCAAGGCCCAGTAGGCCGGCTCATGTTATTGTGGGCCGACTTAAGACGGAAGGCATGAGGAATATTTCCTTTACAAGGAAGCAAGACTCGGACTTGTAATCAACTTGTAAGAGAAGATAGACTAGTCCTAGTCCTACTAGGACTCCACATGTAACCCGCCCCTGTAACTTATATAAGGACGGGCAGGGCACCCCAAGAGGGGGGGGGGGCAAGAAAATAATCTCTAGGGCTAGACACATCTAAGAGGAGAGCCGGTTTATGCGGCGACTCCCTCATGAGCATAATGAGACCTAGCTACAAACAACATGTAGGGCTATTCCGGATGATGTTTCCCGAGGGCCGAAACTGTCTAAATCCTCGTCTTGCGTGATGATCCGCCTTGCATCTCTCGATTCCGACCAACCCCTTCAAGCTACCGCATAGATGCGTTGGCCTCGCGACTAAGTCCTGACACTAAGGACATCTGCCGTGACAATTCCACGACAGTTGGCGCCCACCGTGGGGCTTGCGCACGGTGATGTTGAGTTCTTGGAGGGAATTCCTTAGGAGTCGAGAGGTTTGTAATTCGTCGGATGGAAAAGAGCCGGCACAGAAGGTTCTGCATCAACTCCAATTTCATCAGATTGCTGTTGAAAAAGTTTTAATATCAGATCAAAGTCGAAAGGCAACTTCGACAGCGATGGCACACACGCCCGTCCTCTGTGCAAACGAGTGAAGGATCGCCCAAACGTCAACAGGGACGGTTACGACGGAAAATTTGAGGTGGCACACATGGTGAAAACAAGATCCACGATGCCCTGGGACTCACGATTACTTTTCTTGCGTGATGGGACGATGAGGATCATGAGTCGCCGAGACTCTTCAAAGTTCTTCCGTCGGCCGGTTGGGTAATTCTACTGAGTACGAGTCTAAGTCAGATTGAGCATGGCTTACAACAAAGTTCACGCAAGGTGCTGAAAAAAATACGGACTCGCTGGACCACCCACGAGTCGGAAGCAGATTCTTCACAGGTTTGGACTCCTCTGTTGACCCGCTCCATTGACCCGCCAAGCTACGCCCCGAACCTCATCTCCACTCGTCGGCTATGCCTCGCCTGCCGCCGCAACACTGCGCCGCCTGCCAAACGCCACCGAGCCGCTGCACTGATTTGCCTTGCTAGGATCTGTCCTGCCGAGCCGCCATTGACTCAAAGTGGCCGTTTCAACCTCTGAGAGTCGCCACCTGGATCGCGGTCTCCGCCTTGAGCCGCCACGACCCGCCTCAACTACAGCAGGGGCGAGGCCGTGAGTAGCCTCCGAAGTGCACCGCACCTCTGCATCACTGCAGTGGCTGGCGTCAAAATCACCACCTTTGAGGCGCCCTGGCCGAGTCGCCGACCTCTGTTGAGCCGCCTCCCCAGCTCGCCTCCGCCAAGGGCGAGTTGAAATTTGTGCAGGGATTTTTCAGTATTAATGAGGTCAGATTTTTGAGAGAGATTGATGCCTCGCCAGCCGCGGCCTCACTTCGCCCGGAGCCCCGATGGCTTATTTCCTGCCACGGCCTCATTGACTTGCCACAGCTTCGCTGTAGCCCAAGTGGTTGCCTGGCGTTTAAAGAGTTCAGAGAAAATTTTCAACTAAGCCCTATGCATCAATCTGCTAGCCGCAAGTTGCTGGTGTTGTTATATATATATATTCGTGGCCGCGACTACTCCTTACGAGAAAATGCAGCAGCACACGCCTGGGCAGTTGCTCTACGTGGACACACAAAGGGCATCAGTTGAAAGAGATACGTTCTGCCCTGAGTACATGGAACATGTAAACCCTCCTAGACTCGTAGTCACAAGCGTTGCCTCCACGTCGCCTTTAAATCGCTATGCCACCGCCTGTTAATTCGGTGTCCCGCCGGGGACATTTTCATCATTTCACACACCGGAGTATTGAACATATAAACCCTCCTAGACTCGTAGTCACAACCGTTGCCTTCACGTGGCCTTTAAATCGCTATGCCATCGTCTGTTAATTCGGTGCCCCGCCGGGGGCACTTTCGTCATTTCACACACCGGAGTATAAAAAGGAAGCCGCTCGTGTGGAGAAGACCTAGCCGCTGCTCCTCCCGCACTCGCGCTGTCCCTTTCCTCTTCCTCCTGCCTCACCTCTCTCTCCCCCTCGACCCGCGTGTCTCCCCCGCGACCCCCGCCTCCTATAGTCCTATCCTGCCGCCGCCGGAGAAGCTCGCCTCCGCGTCCACAAGCCTCGGAGCGTCCGCCGCTCCCCCGTCGCGAACTAGCCGTCGCTCCCCCGCCTCCCCCTCTCCTCCCTCCCTCCCTCCTCGTCCACGCTCGCCTCCGGCCACCTACGCCGCCAGCCCTCCTCTATCTCCTCTCCATCTCCCTCTCCGTTCCATCTCCGTCTCCTCTCCTCCCTTCTCCACGCGCCCAGTGCCCGCGCGCTTGCCACCCGCACCAGAGGAGCGAGCCATTGCAGAGGAGAGGGGAGACGACGGTGGGCGGCTCATCTCCTCCCTAATCCATCTGCCACAGACTCCGCCGCGGGGTAGTGGCCGTCGGCGTTGGCAAGGGGGAGAGGGTCTACTACCGTACTGTGTGCTTGTGTTGTATGTTTGAGGCGCCCATGACCTCAACCACGGCTCCGTCGACGTGCTGCACTGCCTGTTCGCCGGCGTCGGCCTCCTCCTGCCCCCGCACATGGACGCCGTCGAGTTCGCGGGGAGGAGCAGTGGCAAGCAGCAGCAGCGGTGGCAAGCAGAGGCAGCGGGCAGCAGAAGCCCATACGCATCTGCTGGGCTGCGTGAACTGTAGGTAAGCTTCTCAATCTCCGAGATCCTACTCCGGTGTCTGATTTGGACTGAATTCGTGATTGTGTCATCGTCCAACACAGATCAATTGAGTGCCCGACCCGGATTTAACTTGGCTGCTATAAGATGGAGGGGTCCTCGGCGGGAATCTCCATCAATTTGCGTCCTTGGGCCATAATCTCCATCAAATTCCGTTGAAATTTGCACGAAGCGTCCAATGTCGCCACCGCGGCTACACCAGAGGTATTTATCCCCTTGAAAGCTAATCACCTCTGTCTGCGGCGATATATACTGTTATACATGCAGTTTTCTTACCACTTACCAGTAACCGTATTTGATGCTGCATTGGCCGGTTATTAAATCCTCAATCCGTTCCTTGCAGCGTAGGGTCAGATTACCTGAACTTTTCTACATTTTTCCTCATAGTTGCTATGTCTGAGGATCACACCAAATCAGACGCTGCACTTGAAGACTATAAACAGAAGATCAGATTTGTTGTTGTCCGGATAAATGTTCAGTCATTCCCTGTTGGAACAATCAAATCTTGATGTCGGTTCCCAATTGATTTTCTTTCTATTTACTAACTTAGGTAAAGCCAGGTTAATGTTGTTTCCAGCCATTTGTTTTACACTCCATGTGAATACTAGAACTTCGCTAGCTACAAACTGCTGAGCTAACAAGCAGGAGAGATAATTATTGTAGAGCTCCATGCATTGGTTTTGCTGTCTTAAGTGTGTACAAAGGTCAGTCGGCGTAGTGTGTATATCATTCTGATTAATTTCAGCTAATCAAGCTGATGTGAGCTAACAAGGACAAATAATTATTGTAGAACTCCATGCATTGGTTTTGCTGTCTTAAGTGTGTACAAAGTTCAGTCGGCGTAGTGTGTATATCATTCTCATTAATTTCAGCTAATCAAGCTGATGTTGTAGCATTGCTCATTATTGATCTTAATTTGGCGTAATTATGCTCAAGTTAGCTGCATGTATTCCACAGGGCCACATGAACAAGGATCATGCGGACGCTACAAAACTCATCGTGCAACACTCAACCTCTGTTAAGGCAAGTACAATATAGAGCTTACTTACGTGGTATCTGGTCATGAATGCGACTCTGCAAGATATACTAGAAAACAAGTTGTAGCTATATTAGTTTGTGAAACAGTTATACTATTTATCTTTTGTTCATTCCATACTTAAGTTTCTTTTTGTAACCAAATAACTGTAGTATTTTAGTTATTGGATTGTGTGTGCTCGGTCACAATGATATATTTAGTTGAAGAGAGGAATGTTTTAGTTCAAGCATATGATTTCTACTTTTGGTTCCAAACATTAGATAAAAAAGTGCAAACATCACACAGAGCTATGCAAGTCTTGACTCGGGAAAACAGGTGCACATCAAAATTTATAAACCAGTTTACCAATTTAAAAGGCAAATTGGTTTTATAATGCAGTCTCTGTTCATGTGCTTAGTCTCTTGGGCACGATGAACTATTATAAATTCGATGTGTTGAGTCTGCAACATGAACACTTGGGTTCAGACTTTTAGCATTGCAATATACAGTTTGTCACAGCTAACTACTGACAGACTATGTAATGTCCGTGCTAACTACTGACAGACTATGTAATGTCCGTGTTTTTACAGTAGTAGCACATAGCACATGAGTTCTATTTTTTTACAGTAAACACATTTATGTCTTGTATCACTCTTTCATTTTCTTGATTTTGACACTTCTATACCTTGACCAAATGTTAATGTTTTCATTTAAATATATTGAGGGATGACATATGTAAGTTATTTCAGGTGGATTTTGCTTCTATTCTGGTTGTGGATAGCCTTGCTATCAATGTGAAGGTAACAACCCTCTCAAAGATTGGCTCAATTCAGTATTTTCTACTATTGTTCATGCATAGGCATATAACTGATGAGATATATAATAATAGTAAAAATGGAGGTGACTGGGTAGCAGAGTGTTCAATATAACAACAACCAAGAGTTGGACTGACTAAGGTTGAATCCATATTCACTGTAGATTCAGCATGGTACTGCAGTAGTGCTTGTTTAGTAATTAGTAATCTTACTCCAAGCATAATAGTGGTCAATCTGCTCACCTTTTTATATTTACCTACTTGATCACTTTAGTTTACTCCCATAAAGTCTGTTTAGCCTGGCTACTATGCATGTTGTGTCCTACTGCTTAGCGAACTATCCTTCCTATAAAATTGGAACACAATCTAGCTTGGTGCAAACTGATTCTGTAGCTTGGTGCTACTTTATGAGGCATTTGGTAGTGATAAAATATCTTGCTTTTAGTGCCAAGTTTGCTTGCACCAATTATATGTGTAACAATTAGAGGGGAACTTTTGGAACTCATACATTCTATTTCAGTTAATGTTCAAAGCAACTTTCCTGTGTGAATCTGATAATCTCACTGAAACTTGTGTTTCATTGTGTATATTCAGCCTATCGAGTCAAGTTTCAGAATGATCATGTATCCCCTTGATATTCACTGGATAGAATCCCCTGTTTTACTCAGACTAAACCTTCTACAAACATCGGAAAAGCAACAGCAATAAAGATGGACAGAAATTCCAAAAATAAGGTTAGTTCTTTTTGTTTCGTATCATTCTCTTTACCGTTCCTTTTGGTACTATACTCCAAAAAAGAGGCAACCGGAAATATTTAGGTCTACCGAAAAGTAATTCTGGAGCTTGCAGAGTCCTCATTTTTCAGATTTGCAGTAGTATTCGCTTTTGGTTTACATGATATTGGTTGTATCTCCCTGACAACTCCTGCTCTTCGGTTGGTGTAGGTGTTTTTTTTATGGATGTAGCTAGTTGAGATGAAGCTAAGCAAGAAATAATGCTATCACTTATTACCTTTGTCCTTCAAATTTGAGTATAGGCCTGCGAAATAATGAATATTTGTGTCTCATTGCTCCAGCATGGTCAATAAAGATATGTTGACCCAGGAAATGTGGGTTTATCATAGGTCCTACTGTATACGTTGATATATGAAATATGACATTTTCGGTTATATGCTATCACTTATTGCCTCTGTCCTTTGCATTTGAGTATAGGCCTGTGAAATAATGGTGTATTTGTGTGTTGATTCGTCTGTTTTCCTTCATGTTCTGGTTCTAAGGTACCAGGACAGACCCAAAGTTATTTGTAAAAAAGTGCTTTCCAATGTACCAATATTTTGTATCCTTTCTAATGCTTAAGAAAGAGGCGGATAATTCTTTTAAAATATGTAATATCCGACATGTGTAACGCACCTTAAGAGAGTACTAAGTTATCCTGTATAATTGGCACGCCCTACTTTTGTAGTAATACATATATCATGTGCTGCTCCATACAGGTGATACATTGTTACCATAGTATTTGATTACATATGATAACATAAAATCTTTTTTTTCCTTAGCGGTTCGGCACACTTAGTGCATAGAAACAGAGTACAGGCAAATTGATTAGATGCATTAGTCAAGAACACTGATTTTTTTTGGAAAGCTTCATCATGACATCGATCTTGGTTTCGCCTTACTGCCACTCAGAGGTTGGATGGAGCATCGAGGATTTCAGGCTTGGGCTGGCCACGTGTTGCAGGATAGCAGGAAGAGTTGGATGTGTTCTGCAGAGACTAGGTGATCAATGTCGTTGCCGCCAGGTACCTCAAGTACAACACTTCTAAATTTGGTCGTTTATTTATCCTCATAGCTGGTTCCCTTGATTCTTTTTCTTAGAAACATGATAAAAAATACAAAAAGTTTTACTTCTGAAGTAGAAGTGGCAGTATAGTGTGCATGCCCTATGGACATGTTCATGCCAATGGCAGAAGTATCTAATTCATCCGACCTAATTCAAGTTAACTTGAGTGCAGCAGTAGATAAACATTCACTTACAAATTCTACTCCAAATGGACAGTAATAGTAGTACGTGGGCAGTGTAAAGTGTGTTTTTTGTAGTTCAGTGAAAATTAGAGATCAACCTGATGGTACTTCATTTTTATTCTAATCTGCCAAATGCTATTAAGGAAATGAAGTTTCTTCCTCGATCAAGTTATCAGTCCTTGGTTCACTCTCGCCTTTGCGCTGGATGAGACGGGGGAGGAGGAGGAGGAGGAGGAGAGTGTGGGGGCATCTGGAGAGGAGCGAGGGGTGAGAAGATGAGAGGAGAGAGATAAGAGGAGGGACGTGAAGGGGAGAAGAGGGGTGTGGCAGGGCCGGACCTCCTCCCCGGACAAGGCGCGCGGCGGATGCGCGGCGTCATTTCTTTTGTATTGTCTCCTCTCTACTGCTCCCCACCCATCCCTTCTTCCAGATCTCTTCTTCTCTCACGTACTCCCCTACTGGTGAACACAAAGGGATGGATCTGGCCACCAGGTCACCTAACACTTTCTTTAACCTTGTTGATATATGTTGCTTTTTGGTTACTAACTGCTTATTTTTTCAGGGACATGTCGGGCTTGCTTTCATCCTATATGCGCAAGATAGAAAAAACATCAGGTGGAGATATGGGGAAAATCTGGGCTTAAGAATGGTAGGCTATTTCTTCTCGTGTATTTTGTTTGCCTTGGTTGTTTATGCTTGCTAATATTTTTCTTGTACATATCTGTTTGTAGGTTGAGTTGTGGATATTTTTCTCAAATCATTCTAGAGTCAGAGGAATCAGCTCCATACACCTTGTCAATGGTGTTGCTGAACAGGATACCACATAAGTTGGGCTGGATGATGAAAATTCTGCTCAAATAAGATCTAAGCGCAAGAGTAAAGACAAATTCATGAACCTCACATCCATGAGCTCAGGTTTGTCCAGCCTAAACAAAGCGCAGACAACAGAGCTTGTTACCTCAACATGTGATGTTAGAGGCACGGAAAATCAACAAGTTCAATGCACAAATATGGTTGTTGATCAGCCTACAGGAGCTGGGAATCTTGTGAACAATTCTGGTGATGTTTCTACATTTCTTAGAAAGGTACCTGCTAATCTTGGAGAGCAAGATTTTTGTACATATGTTTTTGTGTTATTAGTTAAGTGGGTTTTATGCTTTTACTTGGCAGCTAATTGACCAAGGAAAAGTTAGTGTTGGTGATATACAATCAGAACTGGGTCTCACATCTGAATCGTTGGAAGCTGCTCTTGAGGTAATTTGTATTGGATTTATGTACTTTATAAACTGTTTCTCTAGGTTGCATGTACATAACTTCTCCTAAACATGATTGGGTCCATTTTTCAATGTTCACTATTTGATTTTTCCCGATTAACATGATTGGTAAAATTTGACAGTTTTGTATGAAAAACATAATGGTAGCGATAGAGTTAACTCTAATTTATGATTTTGACATGTTCTGTAGTTATAAGTGATAACAAACTTATAAGTCGACTGAAGCTTAGCATAGGCATGTAACTAGGAAGGATCACAGTTACACATGTTTATCTCTTATCTTTTGGAAGTACATATAGCTCTGTCTATGTAGTGATGCCATAATATTTTACATGCTACACTGTTTAGGACTTAAATCCTACTACCTCTTTAACCATTTCCTTCTTAAACCTAGGTTAGAATTGTCCCATGTTAAGTGGTTGTACCAGCTACTAAATTAGTCACGCAGACATGTTCAAACTGTTTCTTGCCTCTGAATCCCAAGTTAGGATTGTTCCTTGTTAAGTCTGTGCTTGTACCCGCTGCTAAATTAATGACACATTCGACTTGGGGGAAAATCATGGCTGGAGCATATGTGAACTTGGCCTCCGGTCATTTATTCAGGTTTCTGGTTTTGCTTGGGAGAGTACCATGTGTTTCCCTTTGTTTATGTAAACAATCTATATCTAATTTCCTGTGAACTAGATCGTGCTTGTGAGAGTAGCATGTGTTTCCCTCAAGCATGTGGCCTGCTGGTTTTAGATTATTGATTTAGTTACATACATAGACCGTTTGGATGGTTGGCTTGCCTATATTTATAAAAGAAGGTGTGAACCATTTTATTGGTCGGTATATGTGTGTCAAGGAAATAAGACAGACAACATGTCTGTTCCATTGGATATATGCTACCAAACATAAAATTCTTTTAGTTTGTTTGGGCGAAAGAAATTGTTGTTTGAGTTATACATCTTAGCTACCTCTGCTCTCTTTCGATGTTCAGTTCACTACTTTCCTGCTCTTTTCTTAATTTCGAGAGGACACAGGAGAGGGAGCTATAACGGCAGGAGAAGAATGCAATGAGGTGCGGTCTGCTGTTCGATGCCAAGGGCCTGTCCGGCAGCGATTTCCTCGGTGAGTACTCCACTACACGCCTTCCGTCGAATCCGGAGAAGAACATTTATCACCACCAGCATGCATGTTCTTGGCTTGGCTTGGGGTTCGTCTGCTAATGGAGATTGATCTGATTTTACCTGTACTTGCAGGGATGATCTAGATGATATAACAAAAGGATTATATATGCGTTTGTGTGCTTCAGAAAAGGTTACTGCTACATTCAACTTTTCACCAGAAATGATTCTTATATCCTGAAGATGTTGCTAGCGTCTTGAAGGATTACTTATATTTTCTCCCTAATTTCCTAGATTATACGAAGTGAGCTGGATCATCCAAGGTTGGCGAAACTGATATTCAAATTTGTTCTGTTCTCTAGACCAGACATTAGCCCTTTCTCTCTATTTAACATATTTCAACTTCTCATGTTACATTATAGTAAATATTCAATTCACTTTTATTTTGTAGACATGCCATTAGCCTTTTCTCTCTACTTAACACATTTCAAGTTCTCATGTTACATCAAAAGTACACTGGTTAGGATGTTTGCAACATGCCGTGTGTTGTAATCTTTGTCCATTGTACATGCACAGATTAAATACTTTCATTAGTACTTTTACATATTTCAAGTTCTCATTGTTCAGTTTGTTGGTTTAATAGAGAATGTTCCTGATCCTTACTTTCATAGGTACATTTAGAAGTCACAATAGAGAAGGTTCGTAGCCTTGGCTCCAAAGCTTTAAGCTCTTATAGAAATTAGTACAAAGGGCCTTTTAAAATAAGTCCTGCATAATAGTGTTATTCAGTGGGATGCAGAATTTTTGTTTGTCTGATCGGCTATCCATGGTGCTGATTTATGTACTGATTTCATCATCATATGACTACAATAAAGAAGTTGTGTGTATAAATATTTCTAACTGCTGATACTTTGCATCAGTGATTTCAATTCTGTTGGCCCTCCTTAAGATTGCTTGGGAATATGAGGCTTAAAAGTTTCAACCCTGTGCAATGTGCTTCTTGGGTGTGGATTTGTGTCTGACTAATTAATGATTCTGTTAATACTGATATGTCCTTGTACATTATATGGGTATTGCATCGCTTGTACTTATAGTAAGTGAAAATTTTACTCATATGTTTCAATATGTGCCTGAATAATATTAATGTACACTCTTTCAATACATGGCTTACCCTTGGCCTTTGCGCCATTGGCGCAACTGGTCATCTAGTTAAAGGAAAAGAGGAGACCTCCTGTTACAGTTCCATCGACTGAATTAAGAAAAAAAAAATTAAAGTCTGCCACGATGGCGTATCTGGCCAGAGTGTCACGGGTGCATATGCCATGGGCGGCCACCAGGCCGACGAAAGCTGCTGTCACTGTTGTAGCCCACACAAGGCCAAGATTCAAGACACAGTACAGTCAGTAAACTTGGACAAATTCTGGTAGACGTTTCAAATCTATTGTCCAAACAAATCAGCTGATATCCATTAAAATTTGTTTTATTAACACATGTTGTTTTTGTCAAAGAATAAGTTTATTTTTGCCTTGGTCTGCAATATTGTTTATGCATGGCAATTATTTATGATAAAAAGTGATATTATACCGCGGATATGGAGGCACGCCAACATCTTTTGGCATAGGTGGTCGTCGTTATTCAACGGACTCCCGCGCCGGCTTACAACGCCGTGGCCGTCTCTCGCGACCGCGTCAGCTTACAACGCCGTGGCCGTCTCTCGCGACCGCGTCGGCTTACAACACCGTGGCCATCTCTCGTGACCGCGCCGGCATACAACGCCGTGGCCGTCTCTCGCGACCGCGTTGGCTTACAACGTCGTGGTCGTCTCTCGCGACCACGCCGGCTTACAACAAGGAGGACAACTTGCCCGTCCACACGAACGCCACGGCCGACTCATCTGTCTGTGCCACCTCTGATGTTACGGTCGTCTTTATCGTCCGTCTCTCACGGTCCGGTATACATCAACACACCGGGCCGCACCTGTCTGGATAAGCTATTTATTGAGTATGAGCAAGTCACTACTTGGGAAGCCCGGTTTTTCTTCCAACAAATTGGAGGCAAGTTATCATGTCTGATCAGCCGCCGTCTACACGGGATGGCTCAATGGCTAGGTACACAAGTCGTCGCCACTATGGTGTGGTTCAAACAGCCGGTTGGAAGGAACCATTGGCCGAGTTGCTGACACGGCTCATACGGGATCATTTATAACCCGCCGTAGTCACCTCAACCTTCTGTGGATTCACATCGCGTTATCAACGCCAATGATATACACCTTCTGCTATGGTCGAATATGGAGAATCTCAAGCCAACTCTTCAAGTCATCTTGAGACTCGGGGGCTAAAATGGTATGGCTCGGAAAAATTAGCCGGTCTCAATGAATTCAAGAACTCCGGGTCGTTGAAGGGAAGATAACCCGGCCCTGGAGGCTACTGTTTTATTGGCGAATATTTAAAGGTCATCAGAAAATTTCCGGCTCAAAATGAAGATTCCGGTTTAAAATACAGCTCAAGAGACATCTCTCTCCCGCAAAGCTTTGAAGCTCTCAAAACCGGTTCAACATCTGGCTCAAGGTAAATTTGTCCCTTACAAAGCTTTGAGGCTCTCAATATCCGGTTTAAGAATTTCCGGTTCAAAAAGAATTAATCTCTTGCAAGTTCGAATTCTCAGACAAATTAATGGTTACCAAAGAGAACTTGCTGCCATGATGCACGGTTCAAAACATGGGTATCCTGCCTTACGGCTTATCTTATTATGGTCACTTGGGGGCTTCCTGCTCATCGGGCATAGCTATCAGTACCCTCTTGATCGGCGCAATGCCAAAACTTATATGGTCACTTGGGGGCTTCCTGTTCAAACATAGGTCATATTCGAACCAAAGAGAACATAGCTGTCGATACCCTTTTGATTGGCAAACTGCCAAACCTAGTTGGGGCTTATTGATCGTATCCGAATCATAGCTCAACCCCTTTGGGAATCGACGTGGATCGTATTCGAATCAGCGTCGCTAAACAACTCTTAAGGTCATTTGGGGGCTTCCTGTTCAAACATAGGTCGTATTCGAACCAAAGAGAACATAGCTGTCGATACCCTCTTGATCGTCATCGCCAAAGCCACTGGGGGCTATATGATCGTATTCGAATCTTAGCTTAACCCCTTTGGGATGGTTTACTGATCGTATTCGAATCAGAAGCCTCAAAATTTTGTCTGTTTCTTGTACAGTTTTTGCAATTGCAGTTATTTGACTTTGTCTTGGGACTTTTTTGATCATATTTGAAAGCATCTAGGGAGTGGCTTTGATTCCACCGGCTTAACCTTGGTTAATAAAGTTGTCAGCACATAACAAACATCATATGTGCCGGCTTTTATAGAATTGGGTTCTCACCCTCACTATCCGGGTCATATAAACCGGCGGTATCATTCAAAGGATCATAGGGATCTTGTGATCTACTTGTGTGCAAGATAAGACTATATTTGGGTGGTTACCCACCCTGGCTTTTGACGTTAAGTCGCCAGGGTATATGTTGTTTAAACTCTGTGCAGGATTTGCAGAACTATGATTTATATAAGTCCAAGCTCATCATTAAAATTGATGCTTCAAAATGATTATCCATTCTGGATTTTCTCAAAGGCTATAAGCTGCCGGGTTACAAAAATTCTGGCTTACAATGAATGCACATCAAGTCGTCATCGGCCAAGAGCCGCCAGGTATTTAAACTCCGGATTTACTTGTCAACCGATGAGGTATTCAAATCTTTAATAGCCAAAACTGGCTGGATTTTCATGATGATATTGAATGATTGAGGTTTTCATACCGGATTATATTATTCAAATCTTGAATAGCCAACATGGCTGGATTTCTATTGTGATTATCAATAACCAGTGTAATGATTGAGGTTTTCAAAGTCGCTTTAATGCAACGGCTATTATTTTTATCAATGGATATGATTTATTCTACAATGGAAGGAATAGTCCCGAGTTGCTGCAGGCTTACGACCCGGCACTTGGGGGCTACATTATTCAGATTGAGATTATATCAAATATGCAAGTCCCATGTCACTGCCAGCATGCACCATGGCACTGGGGGCTAATGCAAAGTCATTTTTTGCTCGACTTATTGAAGACCCGACTCATCACATTTTAAATGAGCCGGCACTTGGGGGCTACCAATTGCTCCTGTCGGAAATTCAAGGTACACAAGCCTTAATCCATTATATTGAAAGATCCATTATTCAGTTGGTAGAGTACAAAGCTCTTAACCTTGTGGACGTGGGTTCAAGCCCCATGGTGGAGATTACATCATTTGATGGTATTATCAATGAATCATATACAAAGTCCCAGCTCAGTAATATCTTATTGAGCCGGCCCTTGGGGGCTACACGTTGTTACTCAAGTTTACATGATCATATTTACAAAGTCCCTGCTCATTATTGCATAATGACCCGGCCCTTGGTGGCTATACTGGTTGAAATCTTTATGAGCATAAGGTAATTACAAGTCCCAGGTTGCTGCAAGCATGACAACCCGACACTTGGGGGCTACAGGTGATATGCATATAAGGGAGGAATAACTTCAAATTATCAGTTTTGAGCAAATCAGGTATTATATTATTATCAGAGAAATCTGCAAAGTTTATGACCCCGCGTCATCATAAGATTAACCCGACATTAGAAACAGTTATGACCCGGTGTAATCAGTATTTACAAGCCGACAATTTTGCTCGCCAGCCTCTACATCTTTAAACCGGCGGATCACCAGATGAATCTTGACTCCAATATGTTTATTAAACCGGCGCCTTGGAAGCCGACTCAAGTGGATATTCTTCATAGTATTTTTATTTGAGAAACCAACATCAGCAAATTGAGTATGAAGCTAGCTTATTGACCCAGATTTTCTAGATGAAGGAAATGACAATTGGACTTAAGGATCATCAGGTTCCGACTCAGGAGAATATTTAACCCGGAGCACAAGGAATTAAGGATGATCAGGTGCCGGAACACAATCTGTCAAATTTGTTCTTGTGTTTGTTTTACATGATCAGTTTAACATGGATAAATCCAAATTAAACTGGGGGCTAATGTCGGGGATATACCCCGCGGTATGACCCGGCCGGAAGTATGACCCGGCCGGACTTGGCGCTTCACCGATGACCCGTTGGAGGACTGGCGACTCACGGGTCTGGCGACTCACGAGCCTGACGACTCACGGATGACCCCGACGGCAGGTCAGATAGAAGACTAGGCCCAAGGCCCGGTAGGCCGGCTCATGTTATTGTGGGCCGACTTAAGACGGAAGGCATGAGGAATATTTCCTTTACAAGGAAGCAAGACCCGGACTTGTAATCAACTTGTAAGAGAAGATAGACTAGTCCTAGTCCTACTAGGACTCCACATGTAACCCGCCCCTGTAACTTATATAAGGAGGGGTAGGGCTCCCCAAGAGGGGGGGGGGCAAGAAAATAATCTCTAGGGCTAGACACATCTAAGAGGAGAGCCGGTTTATGCGGCGACTCCCTCATGAGCATAATGAGACCTAGCCACAAACAACATGTAGGGCTATTCCGGATGATGTTTCCCGGGGCCCGAAGCTGTCTAAATCCTTGTCTTGTGTGATGATCCGCCTTGCGTCTCTCGATTCCGACCAACCCCTTCAAGCTACTGCATAGATACGTTGGCCTCGCGACTAAGTCCTGACACTAAGGACATCTGCCGTGAAAATTCCACGACAATAGGGGTTGGCACACGTTCTCGTCGTGATTCTCCGGTAGAAACTTTGGGCACTCTTTGAGGTTCTATGTGTTGGTTGAATAGATGAATCTGAGATTGTGTGATGCATATCGTATAATCAAACCCACGGATACTTGAGGTGACATTGGAGTATCTAGGTGACTTTGTTCACAATGAGGGCATTCATCCTTGTGTTCTTTATGGTTGTGTCCTATTTCTCCACAGAGCTTGCAGGCACAAGGTTTCTTCATATCATTTCCATAAGGCTTCAATTTCGGCGACACAAGACGAGACCTTTGCAGAGTCAACTTAAATTCTTTCCAAGTGGTTACTCCTTGCCATCCATTGATGGTTTGCTACATCCTCCACCAAATAGCAACACCTCTTTCAAAGCACTGAAGAGCATGCCGGGCCATATCCTTTCCGGCTATAGTGTTATTCTTCATGTGATCTTCCATGTTCTGAATCCATCGGTCCGTCTCCAATTGAGTCATCGGTCCAGAAAATATGAGTTCATCTCCATTCATCCCCTATTGGTTCCAAGGGTTTTGGGTTGAGATAAGAGAGATAGGGAGGGATACACACAATACAAACAATTGTTTGAAGTGACATACTTCATTTGTGGCTGTCAGAAAGACATCAAACAAATGACAGCTCACAATCGTCGCGTCTAACATAGGCATATAACAGCGGTTTGGTCTTCTAAAGGTCAATAAATCTTCAAAGTCGCCAAACTCTTCAAGTCTTGCTCATGCCTCCGATGGCTTCTTCCTATCGTGCTTATCCTTCGCAAGTTCTTTTGCCAGATCATCTCCGTTGACGCGAAGTCTCTTGTGACGTCCTTCAGTATTTCTGGAGTTGCGTTCCAAACTTCTTGGTTTAAACATCCTTGGCATGAACCATGGTCCTACTGTCCTTCGGTTCCTGATGAATCTCCGATATCTCGAGGTTTTGTTCCTCCAGCTTGGCTACTTTCAGCTTCTGGTCTCGAGTTCTTCATGAAATGCTTCCTTGTCAAATTCGGCTTCCTGCAGGTCCATCTTAAAATTCTTGATGTAATACTCCAGATCCTGGCGATACACCAGCTAAGGCTAAAACTTCATCTTTTGCTGATAGGTGCTCCATTAGTCCTTTTGTCATCCAATCCTTCCAAAGAAATGCATGCTTAACTCAGCATGGTGACAATAGCATAAGCGGGCGGTAACATCATGGTTAGCCGTGTTTCTTCCCTTTGTCATTTCCATGAGCTATCATTCCATAGTTGATATCTCCTGCCTTAGGGTTTTCTTGAAAAAAACTTTGAGTTGTAATGCTCCTTTTTCCTGGTCTTTCTTCGACACACCTTGATCTCGGGTATTGACAGCTTCAATAGTCTGACAAGTTACATCAGGGTAGCCTTCCTAGGTCACACTAATCTGGAAATTCTTCAGAGCCTTCAAATTCTCCTAGTCTTCGGTGTCTTCAACTATTGTAGTTTCCATTACTATAATGCACGGTAAAATCCTCTTCATTCCAAAGTGGTCTTAGTTGTCCGATATCTAGCACTTCTTGGAGTGGTCCCATCAGTCGAATCTTCATGTGGTCAAAAGGGGAAAGGGGTATAGTCTAACTAAAAGGGAATATTTGATAAAGCTCAGAAAAGAAGAGATGTAAAAGATCTTTTGAAAATAAAGTTTTAGAGAAAAAATTTCCTATGGGCTTGCCAGTTTCTTGGGGTCACGTCCTACAATCAACATTTGCTCTGATACCATCTTGTAGCGACCCGACCTCAGACGGTCAAGTCTCTGTGCTTAACTGTCATCCCTATATCGATATGCTGACACACACAGTACTCGAGGATTTATAACAGAGGTAAATCACATGTATAAAGTAACGTAAATACTATTACTTCAATCCATATGGGGGAAGTAACAACAAAGTGTGGAGTCCCAACAAAACAGACGACAAGGTTGAGTGTAGACATCATAACCCTAACGTATCACTTACTCGTCGTAAAATTCCTGCAACATGAGACGTTGCAGCCATGTAGGTCAGTACATTGAATGTACTGGCAAATTCACACAATACAAGAATAATGAGAATTGTCTATCTCTATATGCATATTTGGCTGGTGGAGGCTCTAAGTTTAATTTTTGCATAAAGCTATTTTTTCCCTACAACAAAGGAATATATTTTATTTAAGTACAAAGTTTGTTGAAAAATATTGAGAAGGTAACCCCAATTCAATCCCAAAATAATAGTTATAACCCAACAAAACTAATTAAGTGAAGTGATGAGATCAAATCAATAATTCAAGTACCAGATACTCAAGATGTCCATAACCGGGGACACGACTAATCATGATTAGTTTGTACACTCTGCAGAGGTTTGCGCACTTTTCCCCACAAGACTCGATCTCCTCCGTTGATTTTCTCGCACTACATGATGTTTGAGAAACGGATGATCGAGACACAGTCTTTCAGAAGAGGTCCCCTTAACCGATAGTAGGGCCGGTACACTGATACGTCTCCAACGTATCTATAATTTTTGATTGCTCCATGCTATATTATCTACTGTTTTGGGCATTATTGGGCTTTATTTTCCACTTTTATATTATTTTTGGGACTAACCTATTAACCAGAGGCCCAGCCCAGATTTGCTGTTTTTTTGCCTATTTCAGTGTTTCGAAGAAAAGGAATATCAAACGGAGTCGAAACGGAACGAAATCAACTGGAGAAGTTATTTTTGGAAGGAAAGCCATCCGATGGACTTGGAGTGCATGTCAGGAAAGAAGGGAGGTGCCCACGAGGGTGAGGGGCGCGCCCACCCCCCTAGGGCGCGCCCCGCTGCCTCGTGGCCCCCCTTCGGTCCACCGATGTACTTCTTTCACCCATATATACCTACGTATCGAAAATCTACCAGAACAGAGATTAGATCGGGAGTTCCGCCGCCGCAAGCCTCCAGAGCCACGAAAAACCAATCGGGACCCTGTTCCGGCACCCTGCCGGAGGGGGGAACCCTCACCGGTGGCCATCTTCATCATCTCGGCGCTCTCCATGACGAGGAGGGAGTAGTTCACCCTCGGGGCTGAGGGTATGTACAGTAGCTATGTGTTTGATCTCTCTCTCGCTCTCTCGTGTTCTTGATTTGGGATGATCTTGATGTATTGCGAGCTTTGCTATTATAGTTCGATCTTATGTTTCTTTTCCCCCTCTACTCTCTTGTAATGGATTGAGTTTTCCCTTTGAAGTTATCTTATCGGATTGAGTCTTTAAAGATTTGAGAACACTTGATGTATGTCTTGCCGTGCGTATCTGTGGTGACAATGGGATATCACGTGCCACTTGATGTATGTTTTGGTGATCAACTTGCGGGTTCCGCCCATGAACCTATGCACAGGGGTTGGCACACGTTTTCGTCGTGATTCTCCGGTAGAAACTTTGGGCACTCTTTGAGGTTCTATGTGTTGGTTGAATAGATGAATCTGAGATTGTGTGATGCATATCGTATAATCATACCCACGGACACTTGAGGTGACATTGGAGTATCTAGGTGACATTAGGGTTTTGGTTGATTTGTGTCTTAAGGTGTTATTCTAGTACGAACTCTAGGGCTGTTTGTTACACTTATAGGAATAGCCCAACGGATTGATTGGAAAGAATAACTTTGAGGTGGTTTCGTACCCTACCATAATCTCTTTGTTTGTTCTCCGCTATTAGTGACTTTGGAGTGACTCTCTGTTGCATGTTGAGGGATAGTTATTTGATCCAATTAGGTTATTATTGTTTAGAGAACTTGCACTAGTGAAAGTATGAACCCTAGGCTTTGTTTCCTATCATTGCAACGCCGTTTACGCACACTTTTATCATTAGTTACCTTGCTATTTTTATGTTTTCAGATTACAAAAACCTATATCTACCATCCATATTGCACTTGTATCACCATCTCTTTGCCGAACTAGTGCACCTATACAATTTACCGTTGTATTGGGTGTGTTGGGGACACAAGAGACTCTTTGTTATTTGGTTGCAGGGTTGCTTGAGAGAGACCATCTTCATCCTACGCCTCCTATGGATTGATAAACCTTAGGTCATCCACTTGAGGGAAATTTGCTACTGTCCTACAAACCTGTGCACTTGCAGGCCCAACAACGCCTACAAGGAGAAGGTTGCGTAGTAGACATCATACACCTACAATCCCCTATATCTGCTAGCCCATCATGGAAAGGTTTCCCACAACTTACTCAACTATGCTAGAACCCATAATGGCTTGTGGCTGCACACGGAAGTTTCTAGCATGAATAATCTTATGGTCCCTTTGAGCATGGGTGGCAAGCCACACGACGATCACACGGTAACCCCAGGATCTCCTAGGACAACACAAGATTACCAGGTGTCCGGGCAATCCACTGGTATCCCCAGGGTGCCCCAACGAATCCACTGAGATGTGTATTAAAGTAGCCACCTTAAGTTTCCCTTAGATAATATTACTCTCGCAACATTCATGAATCTCACATACCAATCCACGTCTACGAGCATAGCAAGACAGTATGAGCATAACGTAAGTTCCCAGGGTTGATAAAGGACAATAGGTTCCTACCTTATCAACTACATAACATAACCCAAGTTCCCAATCCTACTCATGCAATCTTTGAGGATGAAACTAATGCATAAAAACTGGGTATGAAAAGTATGATCAAAGTGTGAACTTGCCTTGTACTGTTGATGAAGATTCGTCGCACTCATAACTCGTGATAGTTCTACTCGTCACACTCCGATCAATCTATCGCAAGCAAGCAATTGCAGACATAAGCACTCATGCAAAAGAATCAAAGAAAAGATCTCGGAAAACTTCCAATACAAGTACCAAAATTGGGTGGATTTGGTCTTATCAGAAATCTTAGGTCAAGAGCGTTAATTAGCAGAAAGAATCAATTAAATCGTAGTTATAAAACTCGAGTTATGAACAAAAGAAGTTTGAATTCAAATCTGTTTGAAAACAAATTTTAATCTTTCAAAAATATGTCTAAGTTGGTTATCTGAACAGAGGGGATCATAACGAAGAAGTGGGCGTTGGTTTCGTTGGATTTGGATTAGCGGTGTAAAAGTTGTGAGGGTTTGAAAATTAGGGACTAAACTGTAAAACTTTTATTTGCGAATAGGTCCCTGATGTAAATAAACAGAAAAAAAGAAAAGTCTATCGAGCGAGCGCTCGCAAATAGAAACTAATCTGACGAATCTGTTCACTAAAGATACTAAACGAACTAACGTTCGTTAAATAGAACCGATGTTGTATTGGGGGTACACCTTCGGGATTCCATGTTTGTCATTTGGAGGGCAGAAAATATCGTTTCTTAGTTGATTCCAATCGGGTTGGTCATTTCATCTATGGTCTCAAGGATAGAGTGTGGCCGGATTTTGTTTGTCACTTTAGTCTCTTTCGACAGGCCATTCATGTGCCCATTGAAAACCCTGCGTCGTGGCATTTGGACCAAACCAACCAGGAAGTGTTGGCTAGATCGCCTATGGCTATCAAATCGCGTTATATATCAAATTCCCAACCAGATGCTGCTATGGATTCATCTTGGGCGACTCTCTCTAAAGTGGGTTTTTCTCCGGTGAGTATTCGAGCCGGTGAACCGTCGGTGACGGCCAACCGACAATCGCCGGCGAGCAGACAGGTTCCTGAGATTTTGGATCAATCACCGTCTCTTAATGACCATTTATTACAAAATTCACTGGTTTCGGAAGTTTCCAATGCAACATTAATGAGAGGCCATCTGAAGAAGATTCTGTCTCCATCAGGCGATTCGAGGGGGAACATTTCAAATCGTATACATGGAGTCAGATCCCACCTTTTATGTTGCGGCATATTCTGGATCATCATCAGGCGGGCATCTCAGAGGAATATATTGCTTCATTATGGAAAATCCCTTCTGTTCTGCCCCCGGGTTTCATTTATGATAAATTACAGATTTGCCATAAGTGCAATGGTATTGATCATGTGGCCAAAAATTGCCCGGAGAGTAATTGCCAGGTATGCTCTTACATTCCTTGTACGTGCTCCAACTTGGGCCATGCATGCATGCATCACCGTACGGAGCGGGCTTGTAATATTTGCAACTCTAAAACCCACAATTGGTTTGATTGCCCGGCCCAAGTCATTTGCAGCCTTTGTGGTTCTTTGGGACATCATAACAAGGCTTGTAAAATGGTAGGGATTCAGCGATTGATTTGGAAACGAAAAGATTGCGTAGGTGCGACTTCCTTTCATTCAAATGATGCCCCCAGTAATAGTATCAATCCAGAGAGGCCAACACATGGAAATAATATTTCTCGCGATAAGGATCCAGTCTTTTCAGGGGCACAGTACCAGGAAGTAAATGATATTCCCCTTAACTCAAGGCAGGCGGCTCGACATGTGTCAGCCGTGCGATGCAAATCTTACGGCCGTAAGGGCCACAAGGAGGCGGCATGTGTCAGGTGGGTGCACCGTAATCGAGGAGTCTGGAGACCAAAAACTAGAAACGAGCCTGCCGATACGCATTCCTCCCTCTTGCTATCTGTGCCATTCTATGCTCCATCCTCTGCTCTAGCTCCACCCCCTGCCCCTGCTCCACCATCTGCGGCCATGGCCAACTACCCTCTCAATGTCGTCCCCTACCTTCCGCCGGGGATGACGATCGAGCTCGGTCCAGCGGATCGAAAGGTTCGGGATGACATGGTGGTCAGCGCAATCCCTCCGCTGCGCCATGATTTTCTGGCCATTGCGGAGGCCAGCAGGTTCATCCCGCACCATCAGAAGGCTGACATCCGCAACATCATAGAAGGTTTGCTGCACGAGTCCCATTATTTCCCTACTGAAGTGTCAGATCATCCTCTCGATGTGGGTATTTTTGGATTTACCAACTCAGTAGTCAGATATACTGTAGTAGGTACTACCTTTGAACTAGATGAGGATGAAGTTGAGGAACATACGGTGATTTCTTTTGTCCCGCATGATGTTGCGCTGAACATGCGCCTCACTACCTTTGGGCCTGAAGTTTGGCTACTATATGTTGGATTCCCATATGATTATCAGACGCAACACTATATGCATAAGTCAGTTGACAAGTTTGGTGCTTTAGTTGATTGGAATAATCTGTGAGGGGATAGAAGATTTGTACTCATTAAGGCTAGAGTTATCCATATGCGTCTGGTCCCTAAAAGTCTAGTGGTTCGTCAGCTTGGTGGTGCTCGTCAGTGCTGGACTGTAGCTGTGACTATGCTACGCAGCAGCGACTGGAATGCCCACTTGCCAGAAGTGCCGCCGGCCGGAGAAGATTCACCACCAGCGGATGGAATTCCACACCCTCTGCATGGAGATGGTCTTAATGCTGAGCAGATGTACCAACAACAGTTACACAATTGGCTGGCCCAAAATGTTGTCGCAGACAATGCTCAGAATCAGGATGAGGAACATGTTGTTGTGGATCAGGGCAATGATGTTGATATTCATCCAGAATGGGGTGTCTGGCCTCCTCCTCCCCCACAAGAGCCTCCAATGCTCTATAATTTCCAGGAATGGCTTGCTGGTGAGGGTGTGCAAGTAAATCATGGGATTGTGCCTCCTAATAACACTCATGATAGCCCTGCTGCTGCTTGGAATGACTCTATTTCTATGAGTTCTGCCTCTGATTCGAGTGCCACTGTGTCAGATTCCTATGTTCTGGTACCCCTCAATCTCATGAATCCATTCTGGCCGTAGGAGGCTACCAGCTCGACTCCAACTGCACCTGCATCCGCAGATTTACTGCCAAGTGACATTGGTCTGCCAATAAACAGTCTGGACATTTCTCTTACTATTTCTGATGCCGGTCTGCATGTAGACATGATCACCCATGGCAATTTTACTCTTGCTATGCTACTGAGGGACTGCATTCCAATGAATAGGCTTAACTCATACCTGGCTGCTGCTGTTAGACCTATAATTGCATCTTATGTCCCCTGGAATGGTCACTATGTCTTCAGACATAGCTCTGTGACTTTTAGTGTTTTTGTTACTAAAAATGCAGGCACTCTGAACATTACCTCCGCTTCTACAACCACCACACAGTTTGGCACATATTCTGTGAATATTGAAGCAATTGCAGAGGCCTCTGATTGGGAGCTTAATGAGTCTCAGGAGATGATTGTCAGTGCTGAGCAAGTTGGGCAGCTGACCAACCCACATGCTCTCTCTGACGGCCTTGTCACCATTGTGCAAGAGGATCAGGCTATTTCTGCTGTTTGTCATGGACCTGGGGGGACTGAGGAAGCTGCACTGTCTGACAGTATAATTACCTCTGCTCATTTGACGCAGATTGATTTACCTGTGGTTACTCCTGTGGACGGGATGGGCTCTTCTGCTGTGACTGCTAATCGCAAGGGAAAGAATGTTCTACCGACCAGTTCTGTCTCTCTCCGTAGGAGCTCCAGGTCCAATAAATATGATGGTTTTAAGGTCCCTGCTATAACTGATATCAAGCCCAGAACCTCCAAGGTGAAGCCAAGGATCATTCCATCAGCCAAATCTTCAGTAGTTATAACCGAACTTGAAAATTCTTCTGAAGTCCCACCTCCTACACCCATCGAAACAATCCAGCTTGTGGGTACTGTCAAGTGTGCCATCCCGGCTGCGGAGCTCTCTGAAGATGCTCTCAATGAAGTTCAGGAGAACTCTTCTCCTGATTCTCCCACTGCTTAAGTTCTTCTAGTCATCCTATGGTTCTTTTGGTTAATTGGAATGTGCTTTGTTGGAACGTTCGTGGTTTAAATTCAGAACCTAAGCAACTTGCTCTCTTTAATTCTATCAACTCTAGTGGATGTGCCGTTATATGCTTGCAAGAAACTAAGAAGCCAGACTTTGATAATAATTTTATTAAATCTTGTTGCCCACGTCGTTTTGATAAATTTGAATTTATTCCTTCTCGTGGGGCATCAGGTGGAATTGCCACTATATGGAACAGTTCCATATTCACGGGTACTGTACTTACATCCACCGACTCTGCTCTGGTCATTAGATTCCAGTCCACACAATCTGCATAATATTGGACCCTAGTAAATGTCTACGGCCCGTGCCAAGGGGATGAACGCAGTGATTTTGTACATTGGCTCTTTGACCTGACTATTCCTCCCAATGAAGATTGGCTCATTTTGGGAGATTTCAACTTTATTCGCAGCCCAGACAACCATAATAAACCTAGTGGAAATTATGGAGACATGATCACATTCAATGATTTCATCTGTCCACAGAGTTTAATTGAACTCCCAATCAAAGGCAGGGCTTATACCTGGAGTAATATGCAACTTGACCCTCTTCTGGAATAGATTGATTGGTTTTTCACTAGCAACAACTGGACCGCCAATTACCCTAAAACCCTGGTTAAACCTTTAGGCAGACCAGTTTCTGATCACATTCCATGTGTGGTCAGCACTAAGACTTCCATCCCTCGGTCCAAAGTATTCATATTTGAATCATATTGGGTGCACCACCCGGGTTTTCTAGATACAGTCAGTAAAGCTTGGTCCAAACCGGTTCGATCCAATAATATGGCCACTGTCATATCTAGAAAACTTAAGTTTCTGAGGCATGAGCTTAAGTCATGGAGTAAAAATATTTCCAAACTCTACATTGCTATTGAAAATTCAAACAGAGCTCTCTTTGAAATCGATGAACTCGAAAACAAACGCAGTCTCACCATACCAGAGACCAATTTTCGGCGCATACTTAAAAAACACATCTTGAGGCTTCTTGCTTATCAGCAAGAATACTGGAGACTGCGTTGCACCATACGTTGGGTCAAGTTTGGTGATGAGAAACCCAAGTTTTTCCAAGCTATGGCTTCTGAAAGATTCAGAAGGAATAATATTGCATCTCTTATCACGGATGATGGTATTTGTGTAGAGGATCATGCAGGGAAGGAAGCTGTCATTTCCCAAGCCTTCAAAAAACGTCTGGGCTCTTCTGCCAAACATGAGATGAAATTTGATCTGGCCAGAATCATTAAACGAGTTGAAGATCTTGATCAACTCACAGTGCCATTCACACACCAGGAAATTGATGATGTAATAAAATATATGCCTGCTGATAGAGCTCCAGGTCCAGATGGCTTCACTGGACATTTTCTCAAATCATGCTGGCATGTGATCAAGGAGGATTTCTACAGATTATGCGATCAATTTCATGATGGCAATTTAAACCTTGAAAGCATAAATGAGGGCTTTATTACCCTCATACCAAAAATTAATGCACCAACTTCGGTTAATGATTTCAAACCCATCACTCTACTTAACTGCTGTCTGAAGATAATCACTAAACTACTCGCCAACAGATTACAAAGGCTCATACTGAAGATTGTGCATCGAAATCAATACGGGTTTTTGAAAGGTCGATCGATTCAAGGTTGTTTAGCTTGGGCGTTTGAGTATATCTATCAGTGCCAATCCTTAAAAAAACCAATAGTCCTTCTTAAGCTTGATTTCGCCAAAGCATTTGATACAATTGAACATGATGCAATGTTAGATATAATGCAACACATGGGATTCAACGCTAAATGGTTGGATTGGATCAAGGCCATTTTGTCCTCTGGTAAATCTTCAGTACTGCTTAATGGAGTGCCAGGTCGCCAGTTTCATTGCAAAAGTGGGGTACGCCAAGGAGATCCGTTATCTCCTCTAATTTTTATGTTGGCAACCGACTTACTTCAAGCTGTCATTAATGACGCTTTCACCCAAGGGGCGATTCAACTACCTTTCCCTTGCACCACGCAAAAATATTACCCCGCCATACAATATGCCGACGACACAATTATTGTCCTCCCTGCGTGTGAAATGCAAGCATCAACGATCAAACAAATACTGTTGGATTGTGAAACTTCCATTGGTCTGAAGATTAATTTTCACAAATCAACTCTGATCCCAATCAATTGTGATGCCACCCTAAGTACTAATATCGCTCAGATTTTTGGCTGCATCATCGGGAAAATGCCTTTCACATACCTGGGCATGCCTTTGGGTTCAACACGTCCTTCCATGCTCGATCTGATGCCGATGGTCTGCAAACTGGAAAGGCGTCTCACAGCTGCCCTCAATATGATTTCTTATGGAGCAAAACTATCTCTTGTTAACTCAGTGATCACCTGCTTGGTTATATTTGCACTATGCACACTTAAGCTACCTGCAAGCATACTTGAATTGCTAGACAAGATCAGAAGGAAATGTCTTTGGACCAAAAAAACAGAGCAAGGTGAATCTTGCAACTCTCTGGCAGCCTGGGACATGATTTGCAAACCCAAGAATTGTGGAGGGATGGGTACACTGGACCTTAGAACACAAAGTGATGCCTTGCTAATGAAATACCTTCGTAAATTCTTCAACCATTGGGACTTGCCTTGGGTGGAACTGATCTGGAATACCTACTACACTACGAAAATTCCACATGCAACAGACGCATGTGGTTCCTTCTGGTGGAAAGATATCACCAAACTCTTGCCTATTTATAGAGGCATAACCACAACGACAATCCAGGATGGACGCAATACGTTGCTTTGGAAAGACCTATGGCAAGATGATATCTTGGCTGATAGATTCCCAAGAGCGTTTTCCTTCACTAGAAATGAGGATATCTCAGTTCATGAGTTTCTAACTGCTGGAACGTTGGGGGAAACGTTCCACCTCCCTCTATCTGAACAGGCACATGCGGAATTATTGACAATGCAACAGCTGCTGGCACCTGTTAATCTAAGCCAAGGCGAGGACAAATGGATATGTATCTGGGGGAAAGGAGATTACACAGCCAATCAATACTACTCATACTACTTCAGAGAGATTGACGCTCACCAGACCTACAAATGGCTCTGGAAATCCAAAGTTACCATGAAAATCAAAGTGTTTGGATGGCTACTACTATCAGATAGGCTCAACACAAGAAATATGCTCAAAAGGAGACATTACAACATTGGAGATAACTACACTTGCCTTTTGTGTGCCCCCCTGCTAGAGGAAACATTGGAGCACTTATTCTTTACTTGTCCATTCAGCCGAGAATGCTGGTCACACCTCAACATACGCTGGTCCACGCATGGATCAAGGCTCCAATGGATAGAAGAGGCCAAAACTGTATGGAACAAACCCATGTTCATGGATATCTTTATGCAAGCCACGTGGAGCATATGGAAGGAACGAAATAATAAACACTTCAGAGGGATCGTCCCTTCGAAACAATCTTGGTTGGCTAGGTTGAAACACGACCTCTCCATGCTCTGTTACACGGTGGGAGAAAAACACAAAACCTTCCTACACTCTTTCTTGGAATCTTTGTAATTTCTTTTCCTTGTTAATCTTTTGTAATCTACCCCTCTACCTAATCTACATCATGGCCATGGATGTTAGGTTATGACTTTGTAAGACATTTTTGATACTATTCTAATATATACAGTAGGAGCCTCTCCTACTGTCTTAAGTGTCAAAAAATAGAACCGATCATTTTTTTAAAGAAAACCGAGGAAAAGCGAACTAAAACAATATACCGGACCGAGGCGTTTTTTGCCATTTCGGTTTTCGACAGCGACGGCGTGCTCCGATGACGGCGAGGCGAGGCGTTGGCGGCTGCTCCGGCGAGGGGGGATGGTGTGGCAAGGCGGGACAGCGGCGAGCGGCGACTGCGGCGCGAAGCGGCGTCGATGGCGGTTGCGGCACGGCGGTGTGCATCGGCAGCGCGAGATGTGGCGCGAGGAGGAGAGAAGGGGCGGCGGGGCATGCTATTTAAGGAGGGGGCAAGGTGGCGTGGGGGAGGGGGCACGGCGAACCTCGGGAGGCGTGCCCGGGTCGGACACGGTGAGCGGCGGCGTGCGGCGACCGATCTCCTGCTCGGGGAGCTCAGGGACGGTGAGGCGGTGGGCTGGGCCACGGCCTGGCTGGAGCTGGGCCGGCCCAGTCGACGGAAGGAATTTTTTTAAAAAAATAATTTTACGAATAAACAACTAATAATAAAAGAAATTATATATAGGCATATTATATATCACAATTTTCAGAAAAAGATTTTCTACCACATGAAGATTTTTCTAGCATCAAATAGAATCCACAAAAATTTAAATAAATCAAAGAGTGCTTTTGGTTCATTTAAAAATCAAATAAAAATATTTTAAAATACCAAAATAATTTCAAACTTATTTCTCTTCATTTTTCTACTGCAGGGAATCATTTTACCCTAATTTCCATATATTTTATTTTTGGAGAAAAATAATTTGAATAAAACAAAATAACTGCAAATTAAAAATAATTTCAAAGGGACTTTTAAATTTGATTCTTTGAAACTCCCAACTCATATCTCATATGTTTTGAAGAAGTCATTTTATCTTCTCTCATGAAAATAATTGAGTTGCATAAAGTTTCCGAATTGGAAATATTTCCATATGAAATTCCAATCTTTTCAAAACCCTTTTCATTTATTCAAATGGAAGAAGTCATATCATCTTCACTCTGGGGTTTTGTGATGAAATAAATTTGAATTCATGGAGATCATAAGTGCAAGATGGAAGTTTGGGAAAGTCCTTTTATTCCCTCTCATTTAACTTTCAAAAAGTTTCAAATTTCACTAAGTTTCACACAACAAATCAAACAAGCAATCATACAAACAATCAAAACTATTTAATTAGTATAACATTCCAAAATTTAGAATTTTGGGATGTTACAATTGAGAAAGCCTCCGCTGTCAAAGAAGTGACTAATATTTTGCAGGACACTATGGAAGAAGAAATTGAGACACCGTGAGCTCATTAGATGAAAAAGATGACGAGGAGAGCAAAGAACAAAAGGAGGAAGAGCGGATTAGCTACCCGTGCCCAGCTTCTAATGAGATTGACTCTTCAACTCATACATTGTTTAATTTCCCTTCGTGCTTAACGAAGGATGAATGCTATGATAATTGCTATGATCCCTTGGATTCGTTTGAAATATCCATTTTTGATGAAATTGATGCTTGCTATGCTTGTGGCCATGCTGCCAATATGAATGATGCTTATGGAGATGAACTTGCTATAGTTCCTTATGTTATGAAAGAAATTGTTGCTATGGCACCCACGCATGATAGTCCTATTATCTTTTTGAATTCTCTGAATTACACTATATTGGAAAAGTTTGCGCTTATTAAGGATTATATTGTTAGGTTGTGTTCTACTATTGCACATGATGATTTTGATAAATATAATATGCATGTGCTTGCTGCTCCTACTTGCAATTATTATGAGAGAGGAACTACATCTCCCCTCTCCATGTTTCCAGTACGATAAAATTGCAAGAAATTGTTCATGCTATGTATTGGCCTTTACTATGTGTGCATGAATTGTTCTTTTATGACATGCCAATGCATACGAAGAGGGTTAGACTTTGTTGTTGCATGATGTATGTTACTTTGTGCTCACTACTAAATCACAAATCATTGTTAATTAAAATTGGCTTTGATATACCTTGGGATCTGGGTGGATCCATTACTTGAGCACTATATGCCTAGCTTAATGGCTTTAAAGAAAGCGCTGCCAGGGAGACAACCCAGAAGTTTTAGAGAGTCATTTGTTTTTGCTGAGTGCTTTCATATAGTTTAAAAACAAAACATAAAGTGGGGAACCTAAAACTTTTCAAAAAGAAAAGTGAAAGTGAGAAAGACAAACATCTTTGACGTGGGGGACGTCCCTGAACTTTGTTCATGCCCATGGAAACTTTGTGAATCTCGATTACAAAAAATTTTCAACAAAAATAATTATCCCCTTGTACAAATCCATTGTATTATAAAAATAATGTGCCAAGATTTGCCTTTAGGATGATTAGATTGATTGTTTGGTGTGTGCAGTAAAAAACAGAAACTTTGTCTGTACTACGTGAATTTTCCCTTTTTACTGGAACGTCGAATGTTTCAGAAATATTTTGCACAATACTTATATATAAATTTTTTATCTTGTTCGAATTTTTTAGAATATTTGGAGTTACAGAAGTATGGTAGATGTTCAGATTGCTACAGACTGTCCTGTTTGAGACAGATTCTGTTTCTGATGCATTGTTTTGCTAGTTTTGATGAAACTATCGATTTTATCGGTGGTATAAGCCATGGAGAAGTTATAATACAATAGGTACAATGCAAATAAAATATGAATGGGCTTGCAACAGTACTTGAAGTGGTGATTTTCTTTATTATACTAACGGATCTCACGAGGGTTTTGTTAAGTTTTGTGTGATTGAAGTTTTCAAGTTTTGGGTGAGATCACGATGGGTGAAGGAATAAGGAGTAGCAAGAGCCTAAGCTTGGGGATGCCCGAGGCACCCCAAGGTAATTTTCAAGTACTCCAAAGCAACTAAGCTTGGGGATGCCCCGGAAGGCATCCCCTCTTTCTTCTAACGATCATCGGTAATTTTACTTGGAGCTATATTTTTATTCGTCACATGATATGCGTAAAACTTGGAGCATTGTGTGCTTTTTATTTTTCCTTTTTCATTTATTCACCATGCTGGTATGATATAGTCCTTGCACTACAAAAAAAGACACATCCGTGACATTTTGGGCCGAACGAAATTTTTTTTGTCATACTTATGACACTTCTATGACGATAATTGTGACAAAACCCGGTATCATCATAGATGTGGTGGGCTCCTACTTCTATGACAAAAAATCATGATAGAAAATGGGATTTTTGTCCTGGGCGGGCCGGAGACGCAGCTGCATGACATTCTTTGGGCCGTCCATGATGGAAAAAACCGTGGTAGAAGCGAGGGCGAGGAAAATTTCGGGGACTTCCCGGTTACGGTGGGTGGTCGGGGGCCGAGCGATGCGCGTTTCTCTCGTACACTTACGCGCATGTGTGTGAGGCATTGGGCTCTAACTGAACCCGAGCGAGGCGTCGCCCAACTGAACCCGAGCAATTGCACTGCAGGCTACGCGTTACTGAACCCGAGCGATCGAGCGATTCCTTCGCTACTGTTGCTAACTGAAGCCGATCGATGCTGCCTCTGGATGAGCAGTGAGCGTTGCAGGGGGGTTTGGATGAACAGTGAGCATTGGGGGGGGGGGGGGTTGGATGAACAGTGAGTGGTGGAGGGGTGGATGAATAGGACCCCATGGTGTTGCCTCTGGATGAACACGACCCCGATCGATCGAGCCGGTTGGGGCTGGATGAACAGGACCCCGTGGAGGGCTGGATGAACAGGACGACCCCATGGAGGGCTGGATGAACAATAGACGGTGGAGGGGTGGATGAATAGTAGCCCGTGGAGGGGTGGTTGAACAGGAGCCCGTGGAGAAGGGTGGTTGAACAGTAGCCGGTGGAGTAGCGCGCGGTGGAGGCTGGTTGAACAGGAGCCGTGGATGAACAGTCGCATGTGGGGGCTGGAGGAGGTCGACGGTGGATGAACAGTAGCCCGTGGAGGCTGGAGGAGGTTGACGGTGGAGATGAACAGTATCCCGTGGAGTCCCGTTTTGCGGTACGCCACACCCCTCCTGATGAACAGGACCCCCGTTTCGACCGTAGCGCTCCAACACAAGTCCGTTTCGTCCGTTTTGCGGTACGCCACACCCCTCCCGATCAACAGGACCTCGTTTCGACCACAGGAGGTCCAACACAAGTTCGTTTCCTTCGTTTCGCGGTACGCCAGACCCCTCCCGATGAACATGATCCCGTTTCGAATGTGGTCGGTCGAACACAAGGCCGTTTCCTCTGTTGTGCGGCATGCCAGGCCTCATTTCCATCGCCTGTTCTATCCAAGCCGGTTGGCTCCCACGCGTTCCATTGCCTCTCGATGAACACGACGCATTCCGTTGCCTCCCCATGAACACGACGCATTTCGTTGCCTCCCCATGAACACGATGATGACGCAGTTTCTCCGTTCTGACCCAGCCATGTACACCAGCCCTGGCCGTACGTATGCGCGAGTAGGCGTTCGAGACCCCGCCCGTATGTACGTACGTGACCGTATTTACTTTCTTGCACCCTGGACGTTGTACGTACGTGTACATGCTACGTGCGCGCCTCTACTACGACACGTGCGGGCCTCTACATCGACCAGTATGTATGTACATGTTCGCGACCAGAATGACAATGCTAAGTACGCTTCGACCAGGCAGGTCCCGACTTTCAGGCAATTCCTTGCGTGCGAAGATGTAGCTGGTGGGTGCAAGCAGTCAGGGGGGCGAATCGTTTTTTTTTCAGACACACTTCCTTGCGTGCGAAGATGTAGCTGGCGGGTCCCAACAATCAAGGGGCGTATCATTTGTTTTGCTCGTAATATGGACGCACTTCCTTGCGTGCGAAGATGTAGCTGGTAGGCCCTAGCAATCAGGGGGAAACATTTTTTTTCACGAAATACGGTGGCCCGTCCGGTGGGTCCCTGCTGTCAGGTGGAGGAATCATTATTTTCCACATAATAAGGAGGCACTTCCTTGCTGCGGCCATGGACCCAGCTATCAGCCTCTCCACGTATAGTCCACGTCCGATGGAAGTCGATCGTTGAACACATTGACCACGTCGCGCCAAGAGCACCAGGGCGGTGGATGACAGCGAGGCCTAGGAAAGGGACGACGCGGAGCCGGGGAAGATGCGACAGTGGAAGCCCGCTCGGAGAGGAGTACGAGGGTTCACTGGTTTGGTTGCAGTGTGAGTCTGCCGTCGCCGCAGGGCCTGGCCAGCGGTGGGAATAGTAGGGGGCGGTGAGGCCTCCGCGGTAGCACAACCGGCCTTGGGAGGCAGGAGCATGCGACACGACCGGCGCTGCTTTGGGCGGCTGGAGCAAGAAGACCAGAGGTTGAAGAAGCACTACGACCGTTGGATGGACATCGTACGGTCACGGAGTTAGAATCGTTCATATTGACTAAGCTAACAAAGCCCTCCGTCCCCGTCAACTTAGTAGGCCCACAAGTCAGCCTCCCACCAAGGTGAGTCCCAGCTAGTAGGGGGAGTATTCATTTTTTTGTGCGTAATAAGGAGGCTCTTCCGGTGGGTCCGAGCTGACAGGGGGAATGTTTTTTCGCGAAATACGGTGGCACGTCCGGTGGGTCCCTGTAGTTAGGGGAAAGGTTTTTTTTTCGCGAAATAAGGTGGCCCGTCCGGTGGGTCCCTGCTGTCAGGTGGAGTAATAATTATTTTGCGCGTAATAAGGAGGCACTTCCTTGCGGCCACCATGGACCCAGCTGTCAGCCTCTCCACGTACAGTACTCTTTCGATGGAAGTCGGTCATTGACCACGCCGCGCCGAGAGCACCAGGGCGGTGGACGACGACGAGGCCTAGGAAGGGGACGACGCGGAGCCAGGGAAGACGCAGCAGCGGAAGCCCGCGCGGAGAGGAGTACGAGGGTTCACTGGTTAGGCTGCGGAGTGGGCTGCCGTCGCCGCAGAATAACAGGGGGTGTGGGTGAGTAGAGGGATAGCCTTACCAGCGGTGGGAGTAGTACGGGGCGGTGAGGCCTCCGCGGCATCATAGCCGGCCACGGGAGGCAGGAGCACGCGGCACGACCGGCGCTGCTTTGGGCGGCTGGAGCAAGAAGACAAGAGATTGAAGAAGCACTACGGCCGTTGGATGGACATTGTACGGTCACTGCAGCTAGAATCGTTTATATTGACTAAGTTGACAAAGCCCTTGGTACGCGTCAACTTAGTAGGCCCACAGCTCGGATTTGGCAGAGAACATATAGCCCATTTGCGATTTGTAAGAATGTACAACCCAATTTTTAATTCTAATGGAATTTACTACATCCCATTTACAGTTTGTTAAAAGTACAACCCAACTTCTAGCTATGACAACGATTAATAATTTCAAACAACCGCTCAGAAGAGAATTAAAAAAATTCCCACATTTTTGATGGGATCCGAAATACTTTTATCCGAAATTTCTAGTCAGGTTAAATATAATTTCAAAATAAAGTTGTATTACGTTAAAATCCAACGAAATATTGTGCACACAACAAGTAATGAAATTAAAATTTCCAAATTCCAAAAATAATATATTTTTAAACTAATTACGCGTTTGGTGCATAGTTACTGCCCAGTTATTATACTTACATCCCATTTATTATTTCTTAAAGTCCATTTTCTTGTTAAGCCTAATGCATGCCTCCTAGGAAAGTTTACATCCAAGCGGGGCAGAGAATAACAAGTTGACCCGGATATTGTGTACAACTGTCGGCCCAGTTGCATTGCTGATGTTGAAAAAAGACCTGTGTAGTACAGTACAACCTAACATGGATACTCAGCCCACATTCAGCGACGCTGGAAAGGCCCAAACAAGGCTTCTGTATAACTTTTTGAAGTCACTGAGCTCAATTAATAACTTAAGAAAAAAGTTAGATTGTAGTGGAACCTAATTAAAAGCATAGGAAGGCAAACAAGACTAGTACATTTAAGTCTAACCCACTTCCTACGCATAGGGATTTTTTGAGCAAATAACTTATGCGATAAACAATCAACTAGCATAGGAAGGCAAAACAAGCATAACTTCAAGATTTTCAAGCATAACTCCTACAAGCATATATTCCTCCCTCATAATAATTTTCAGTGGCATCATGAATGAATTCGACAATATAACCATCACATAAAGCATTACTTTCATGATCCATAAGCATAATTTTTTTACTACTCTCCACATAAGAAAACTCTTATCATTCGTAATGGTGGAAGTATCATAAGAAACTCGAATACTATAAATTGTTTCCACATTAAAAGAGTAATATTCATAAAAAGGGTAATCATAATCATGACAAGTTTTATAAATATAATCATCACTACTTTTTATAACATAAGTTTCATCACAATAATCATCATAAGTAGCAACCTTGTTCTCATCATAATCAATTGAAACCTCTTCCAAGATAGTGGAATCATTACTAAATAAAGTCATGACCTCTCCAAATCCACTTTTATCATTATAATAATATTCAACACCCTCCAAAATAGTGGGATAATTATTATCTAAAGTTGACACTCTTCCGAACCCACTTTCATAAATATTGCAATCATCATAAGTAGGAGGCATGCTATCATCGTAATAAATTTGCATCTTCATTAAACATAGCATCCCCAAGCTTGGGACGAACATTAATTGTAGCAAACAAATTCTCAAACATGTCATTCTCATCAAACATAGCATCCCCAAGCTTGGGCCTTTGCATATCATAAGCATAATCACTCTCATCATTAATAATATGAATAGCACCAATAGTATAGCAATTATTATCATCACAACTTTCTGAGTTGGTGCCAAAAGATTATCAAGATTATAACAAGTATCATTGCTTTCCCAATCATAATCATCACAATGAGTAATAGGCATAACAATAATAGGAGCAACATCATTTGGGAGAGATACCTTTTTATCTTTGCTTTTTTGTCTTTTCTTTTTCTTCATCATGTCATGTGTGGATTTAATCAACCTTTTTGAGCTCCTTATTGATGAGATTGGTTGAATAAAAAGCCCCTCCCCGTTACCTAATTCATCATAAGAAAAAATAGGAGGATATCGGGAAACCTCTTCCCCTTCATTAGTATTCTCTTCATCTTCTATTTGTTTTCTTGACTTTATGTAATTGGCAATATAAGGATTCTCAATGAAATTTACCGCGCAGTACATATAAATTTCCTATAGATCAAAATCAAGAAATTTCTCAAGGTTATATTCTGGAATACCTTTAGTTATACTTTTCATTTCTTCATATCCCGGAAGCAAGCTAAGTTCATTATGATGTGCAACAGAAATCAAGTCATCACAATTCTTGGACACGATTCGATCATGAAACAATTTGCATTGGAGATTTAAATGACGATGTTCATTGCAAAGCTCACAAGGATGGCTAAAAATATTAATTTTTTCAGCAAAAACATCTAGCCTGTCTTCAAACGCTTAGTTTCTAAATACTTATGCCTCTTGCAAAATCTATCTTCCCTTTTTGGTATGTAACAAGAAACTCTATGCACTCCACAAAAATTGACATGCGTGTAAGAAATATTTTTATCATGACTAGTGCAATCATCATTAGTACTATGGATATTCAAATGATTCATACTAACAACATTGCAATCATGCTCATCATTCAAAGATTGTATGTCAAATATTTTATTACATTCTTCCTCTAGCAATTGAGCACAATTATCGGAATCCTTATTTTCACGAAAGACATTAAAAAGATGAAGCATATGAGGCAACCTCAATTCCATTTTTTTGTAATTTTCTTTTATAAACTAAACTAGTGATAAAAGAAGAAACTAAAAGATTTGATTGCAAGATCTAAAGATACACCTTCAAGCACTAACCTCCCCGGCAGTGGCGCCAGAAAAATGTTGGGGAACGCAGTATTTCAATATTTTTACCTACGATCATGCAATATCTATCTATGAGATGCATAGCAACTAGTGGGAGAGTGTGTCCATGTACCCTCGTAGAGCGAAAGCGGAAGCATTTAGTAACGTAGTTGATGTAGTCGAACGTGTTCGCGACCCAACCGATCCAAGTACCGAACGCACGGCACCTCCGCGATCTGCACGCGTTCAGCTCAGTGACGTCCCTGGTACTCTTGATCTAGTTGAGGCTGAGGGACAGTTCTGTCAGCACGACGGTGTGGCGACGGTGATGATGAACTCACCGGTGCAGGGCTTTGCCTAAGCACTAGGACAATATGACCGAGGTGTAAAACTGTGGAGGGGGGCACCGCACACGGCTAAGAATAACTTGTGTGTTGTTGGGGTGTCCCCTGGCCATGTATATAAAGGAGGGGAGGGAAGATGTGGCCGGCCCAAGGGGGGCACGCCAGGTGTGGTGAATCCTACTAGGACTCCCTAGTCCAAGTAGGATTCCCCTCCTCTTTCCTATTCAGAGTAGGAGAGAAGGAAAGAGAGGGAGAGGGAGAAGGAAAGGGGGGCCGCGCCCCCACCCCTTGTCCAATTCGGTTTGGGAAGGGGGGAGGCGCGCGCCACCTCTTGGTCGTTCTATGCTCTCTCCACTAAAGCCCAATAAGGCCCATTACTTGTCCCGATGAATTCCCGTAACTCTCGGTACTTCAAAAAAAAACCTGAATCACTCGGAACCTTTTCGATGTCCGAATATAGCCTTCCAATATATCGACCTTTACGTCTCGACCATTTCGAGACTCCTCATCATGTCTGTGATCTCATACGGGACTCCGAACAACCTTCGGTACATCAAATCACATAACTCATAATACAAATCGTCATCGAACGTTAAGCGTGCGGACCCTACGGGTTCGAGAACTATGTAGACATGACCGAGACACAACTCCGGTCAATAACCAATAGCGGAACCTAGATGCTCATATTGGCTCCTACATATTCTACGAAGATCTTTATCGGTCAAACCGCATAACAACATACGTTGTTCCCTTTGTCATCGGTATGTTACTTGCACGAGATTCGATCGTCAGTATCACCATACCTAGTTCAATCTTGTTACCGGCAAGTCTCTTTACTTGTTCCTTAATGCATCATCCCGCAACTAACTCATTAGTCACATTGCTTGCAAGGCTTATAGTGATGTGCATTACCGAGAGGGCCTAGAGATACCTCTCCGACAATCGGAGTGACAAATCCTAATCTTGATCTATGCCAACTCAACAAACACCATCGGAGACACCTATAGAGAATCTTTATAATCACCCAGTTACGTTGTGACGTTTGATAGCACACTAAGTGTTCCTCCGGTATTCGGGAGTTGCATACTCTCATAGTCATAGGAATATGTATAAATCATGAAGAAAGCAATAGCAATAAAGTAAACGATCATAGTGCTAAGCTAACGGCTGGGTCTTGTCCCTCACATCATTCTCCTAAGGATGTGATCCCATTCATCAAATGACAACACATGTCTATGGTTAGGAAACTTAACCATCTTTGAATAACGAGCTAGTCAAGTAGAGGCATACTAGGGACACTTTGTTTTGTCTATGTATTCACACATGTATCAAGTTTCCGGTTAATACAATTCTAGCAAGAATAATAAACATTTATCATGATATAAGGAAATATAAAATAATAACATTATTATTGCCTCTAGGGCATATTTCCTTTAGTCTCCCACTTGCACTAGAGTCAATAATCTAGTTCACATCACCATGTGATTTAACATCAATAGTTCACATCACCATGTGATTAACACTCATAGTTCACATCGCTATGTGACCAACACCCAAAGGGTTTACCAGAGTGAGTAATCTAGTTCACATCGACATGTGGTTAACACCCAAAGAATACTAAGGTGTGATCATGTTTTGCTTGTGAGAGAAGTTTAGTCAACGGGTCTGCTACATTCAGATCCGTATATATTTTGCAAATTTCTATGTCTACAATGCTCTGCACGGAGCTACTCTAGCTAATTGCTCCCACTTTCAATATGTATCCGGATTGTGACTTAGAGTCATCTAGATCGGTGTCAAAGCTTCCATCGACGTAACTCTTTACGATGAACTCTTTATCACCTCCATAACCGAGAAATAGTTCCTTAGTCCTCTAAGGATAATTTTGACCGTTGTCCAGGGATCTACTCCTAGATCACTATTGTACTCCCTTGCCAAACTCAGGGCAGGGTATACAATAGGTCTGGTACACAGCATGGCATACTTTATAGAACCTATGGTTGAGGCATAGGGAATGATTTTCATTCTCTCTCTATCTTCTGCCGTGGTCGGGCTTTGAGTCTTACTCAACTTCACACTTTGCAACACAGGCAAGAACTCTTTCTTTGACCGTTCCATTTTGAACTATTTCAAAAACTTGTCAAGGTATATACTCATTGAAAAACTTATCAAGCGTCTTGATCTATCTTTATAGATCTTGATGCTTAATATGTAAGCAGCTTTATCAAGGTATTTCTTTGAAAAACTCCTTTCAAATAATCCTTTATGTTTTCTAGAAAATTCTACATCATTTTCGATCAACAATATGTCATTCACATATACTTATCAGAAAGGCTGTAGTGCTCCCACTCACCTTTTGTAAATACAGGCTTCACCGCAAGTTTGTATACAATTATATACTTTGATCAACTCATCAAAGCGTATAGATGCTCGCACCAGTCCATAGATGGATCGCTGGAGCTTGCACATTTTGTTAGAACCTTTAGGATTGACAAAACCTTCTGGTTGCATCACATACAACTCTTTTTCAATAAATCCTTTGGGGAAAAGTCCTTAATCATTGAGCACACTGTGACGATCGAGATTATGAGTGCTATGGGCTTCATTGAAAGATGGCTGAACTGGATAAATCGCATAGCTGGCTGAACTGGATAAATAATCATTTGTCCTACCGAACACTGTGATGGGTCGTCAATTTCACCATCGATGAGGAGTTCGACCGGGAAACCCCCTATCACCACTCATTTTTGTTCTCGTCGCGGATTTACTCCAAGCTTCAATCAACAATGCTATGAAAATATTGTAACATGTAGCCCTGACATTCTGATCATTTTAATACATACAAGACTGTAGGAAACTCTCCTACAATCATTCACAGTTCAGAAAAAAAATTGTATCTACAAATATCAACTAATTATAAATGCCATTTACAATCACCTTTTAAACGATCTTACCAATTTCGTGGCATTCAAAGAGAAAATATCCTCGAAGTTGAGCGTATCAGGAGGGGCCTCAATCCTTTTGAGCCAAGAAAAGTAGATGGGGTATGTCCCAAATCTTTTGCATTATATTTATATATGAAATCATTTCATTTTTTTGAAGAGCCCGTAGCAATGCATGGGCATTCTACAAGTGTGCATAGGAGGTGAGCTAGAGCAACACACACCTCTCCCACGCCCGGCCAAAATAAAAACAGAGCAGTGGATCTGTTCACGGGCAGGGGCGCGGGTATATATAGGGAACTCTTTAGTCCCGGTTGGTGGCTAAAATCGGGACTGAAGAAAAACCTTGGTCCTGGTTCTAGCCATCAACCGGGACTAAAGGTGTTGGGACAGGAGCGAGGCCCATTGGTCCCGGTTCGTGTCCGAAACCGGGACCAAAAGTCTCAGGCGAACTGGGACCAATGGCCCCAAGGCCCGGCCAGCGTCCTGGCCTCACGAACCGGGATTGATGCCCCCTTTGGTCCCGGTTCGGGAGTGAACAGGGATTAATGCACTTACCAGGCCTCAACCAAAGCCCCGTTTTCTACTAGTGGTGCTTGATTAAATGGTGTTAATGTACAACCTGATATACTATCTTTTGCCGATTGAAGGATGACCAATATTGACAATAAAACTTGTACTACTATATTCTTATGGAATATACTTTCATATGTTTAATTATTTTAATTTGATGGGAAAACATTTTTAGTACAAATCGCAAGTATAGAACTGGAGGACGCAATTGGATGAACACAGGATCGTAGTTCTAGTGGCCTTTTCTTATCTATTATATGTAGAACAATAGAAGATATGGTTTTCCTAAATGAATTGTCCATCGTCCAGCTGTTTTCCCCGAATGTTTCAACATGCAGTGGGAACGAAAGCAATTGGAAAGTTTTCGATCATCAACAAATAGAAGGCAATACCGCTAGGAAAAAAAATTATATGATGATTTATGAATGCCATGTGTCATCCATCAGGGCGGGTCTCACCTGATAAATATGAGACCAGGTCTCATATTTATCAGTTGAGACCCGCCCTGATGGATGACACGTGGCATTCATAAATCATAAAGCATCTAATCTCTCCTCCCTGATTTCAAGTGGGGGTGAGGTAGATGCTTTGTGATTTGTGAATGCCATGTGTCATCCATCAGGGCGGGTCTCACCTGCTAACCCGTGAGACCCGTGAATTCTTTTCCGTTAGCATGGTTAATCAGTACATCCAGCATGTAATATAAATCTGTAATTTAAGTAGTTTTTTACTTTCCTGAATTGCATTAATCTGTATTAAACTTACATGCAAGACACAGATACCTGAGGGAGTATTAATGGCAGGCAATAAAATAAATTAATCCATTCAATAAATGCATATCTTTTTTGGCGCAAACAACAACTGGCTGCCATCTTGCGCCATATCATGTATGTGTATATATTCCCATTCTCTATACCTTAGCCATTCACAACACAAAACACACAAACCCCAAAGTGAATTCTTCTTCTTTCTTATAAGATATACTGATGGCAAAATCTTCGCAGATGTTTGTCACCCTCATGTGCCTTCTGCTTCTGTGCACCAGCGATCAAGTCCATGGTATGTTTATCCTATTCATACCAATCTTACCATTCCATATAAATCTTGTGGATAAACTGATTTGTTTGCGTAAATAATCAAATTGGGTGCTGTCGTATTGATCAATCAGTTTAGGTGTTTTTGACTTAATAGTGCATATTTCTTAGTTTGTTCCTTAGGGCCTTGTGGTGTGTTTGGGTCGACAGAATTCTTGCCCTCACCCTTGTACATATTTCTTTCTTATTGAAATGATACGCAGCTCTCCTGCGTGTTTGAGAAAAAAAATGAATTTTGATTTCTCCTGCTATACGTACAAAGAGATGTCAGCGAGATGATGTAGTGTGTGTACACACTTAGTTTATCAGGTTAATTTTCACCCAGAAGAACTATAATTATGAATGTATGCTACATGATGAACAGGAGAGGACGCCAACATCACAAGCAGCATCCCAGTACATCCAGCAAGAAGGTTTCTACCAGCAACATACTTTCCTTAGACAACCGTGTCAAGACAGTGCGACCTATGCCACTGCAGCCATGATCATGAGAAAACTTATTATGCAACAATATGCTGCAATGAGATAACTTGCAATGATCCAGCGGAGCCGAAAGGCACTTGTACACTTCGTAAACTCTCATGCGGCTGTGACGTGAATACATGCAAGTAGTACATGCAACTGAAAGTTTTCGTTGTGTGCTTTTCTTTAATAAAGGGGCCATTGGTGCCAAAACATGCTTGACTCATCTATGGCCTTGCTCATTGTGTCTGTGTGCAATCTGAATCTTCTGTTTTGTTTTTGGGTGAAATTTGCCGGAACTGAAAACGATTACCAGCTGACCAAGTCATCGGTTTCGGAAACTACAGAAGTGACTTTGGTTGTGATTCCTGTAATTGTCAAGGAATTGTCAAGCTGATTTATATGTTGGGTGAACGACTCCATCCAATATACTCCAGCTTTTCTATGTGCTTGCTTTAACGGTGTTAATGTGCAACCTGGTATACTATCTTTTGCCGCTTGAAGGATGAGAAATTTTGATAATATTAAAATTGTACAACTATATTCTTATGGAATATATTTTCATATGTACAATTATTTTAATTTGAAAAGGAATTTTTAATACAAATCATAAACTATAGAACAGGAGACTGAATTGGATGAACACAATATCGGAGGTCTAGTGGGGAAATACATTGGAGCACCAAGAAATATCTGAAAATTTCAAAAAAAAAACTGAATTTTTGGGATATGAAACCTGGGTGCCCGTTATACACCCATGTTCATTTTCGCGTGGAATGGGTGCCTGTGGTATCCGTGGCCCTGGAATTATGGTGCGACATAAGATACATCTATTTTTTCCCATACATACAATGTTTTTCTTTTTTACAGACATTACCACGGGCCGCCCTTCCCCATCCACGAAACTAAACACGGCAGGGATTCCTTGACAATTTCAGGAATACTTGCCTCGGCACACACACGTATTCCTCCTTTTCCTTTTGGACCCGCAGCCACATGAGGGCGAGAAGACCGATGGATGGTGTGGTGTGGATCATCAGTTTCGTCGAGGGCCTGATTGATGGGTTCTTGTGTTGCTGCCTTAGCTTGCTTTATATTCACAATTGTCGCTGGCTCTTAGCTTGTGTGACTGAAGAAGGACAGACGTGGTGAAGCCCGAGGCCATCACGACTTCACGAGCGATGGAGCCGTTCTCGTCGAGATTAGTTAGTTTGTCTTATTTTCTCATAGTTGTGAATAAAAAAATGGATGATAGCTTGTTTGTTGTGTTGATTTTTGTAGTGGAAAATGTTGCTTACAACACACTTTGGTAGGATGCATTGTGAGTAGTAGCTCTTAGAAATCATCCTGGTATGTTATTGCTAGTGTAGGAGGAGGCAAAACACACAAGTTTGCAATTCACTTGTATTTCTGCTCTCATATGCGATATTTCAGTTATACCACTGGTATTCTTCTCAAATTTATGGCCTCGTGGATCAAGAAAATGCTTATCTTTTTTGGCTAACTAGATGATACCCCGCGCGTTGCTGCGGGAATTTGTAGTACTGCATAGGTATAAGATGTATAGTAAGAACCTTTTATGGAATTTTTGGTACTAAATATATGCTTTTTGAACCATTTATGAAATGTTATGCAAACTCAGATTCTTAAAAAGATTCAAAGAAATTTTTTGTATTACATAGTATCTCTCCATATTTGCTTAATTCGTTAAAACACAATAGAAGGAACATATAGTTTGATAAGATTTTACTTAAAAATTCAATAAAATACAATTTGATTGTCTATTAGAAGTGGACTGCAGAAAAATAAAAGAAATATCATTATAATTCGTTAGCCTTGAGGTGTAATGCACTAAATGGGTATTAGGTTGCGTTGACTACCATTTTGCATTTTGAGAGAATAACCGAAGGTGTAAAAAATGGAATGGTTCTTGGGTAGGACAACGTATACACACCATTTTGTGACACATTTTTTAATAGGCTGCCAACCGGCATAGAACAATTAAATCAAATGATGATCATAACGGCCATACTTGATCCTCTCAGCAAGCAGGAACCTTTTAGGCTATGAGCACAGTGTCATCAAACCAGAACAATCATATAGTGATATTGTAACGACAGAAAAGAATTATTCTTACATGTCAAGAGATGCTATAGGTTTGAAGACATAATATCCCAAACGCTTAGCCTTATAGAAGATTCTTTGATTGTAATTATACATTCATACATTGACATGCTTGAAACTGAAAATCAGTTACTATTCTAGCGTCTATCTCAAAGCAAAAAGAATATCAGATAAAAAATAATTAGAGTTTCGTTTTTTTTTGCGATGAAAAAAATCAGAAATAATAATAAGAGCTCCTTGCCTCCTTCTTTTAGGTGCAATACTCAAGCCTCCGGATGCCGAGCAGCAATCAAACGAAACCTTTGTTTTTGAACACGTACAGTAGACGAACAACAATGTCTCTGAAATAGTACTGTCACGGACGAACATACTGGAGATGAACTGCACTATGTCATATGTTCAATTCTGCAAATCAATCATAAGTAGCAATAAAAATACCAATATGATTCATACTGATGTGAGAGAGAGAGAGATGCAGGACTGGAATTGCAGGTAGAACATGGTGAGTTTCATCTGTTTATTCCTTCAAGAACAGTAAAAAAACGAAATTGAATTTCTAACAAAATCAACCAGATCGGAGAGGGAGAGATGAGCACGAACCATCGTACCTCGGCAAATGCTTGCCGGCAGTGCTCGAGTTAGATAGGATTGTAGGTAAGAGCATCTCCAGCCGCGTCCCCAATAGACCCTCCCAGGCGACTTTTTTCGCGCCAGCGCCGAAAAAACGCCCCAGTCGCGCCTCCAGGACGCCGAAATCCGCTGGCTCGGCCCGTTTTTGGGCCCAGCGATCGCATGCCAAACCCGGCGCACTGGGGGCGCTCGGGGGCTCCGGCGCAAGGGAAAACACGTCTGGCCCACACCGTCAGGCGAAAAGTCAAGCCTATCTTCCAGATTCGCCTCCCACCACCCGCGCTCGGCTGCCAACCGGCTGATCCCAGGGCCGCCCACCGCCCACCACCGCTAGATAGCTCATTCCCCGCCGAAAAAAGAGCAGAGGTTTCGCCGAGGCAGCCTCTCCACCACCGGTTGTGTGATTTTTCCGATGTTCCGGCCACGGAGGGGCAGTGTGGCAGCGGGTGCGCGCCCACCGCGCCCGCAAGGTGTTCGGCAATTTGCCTGCCACGGCAAAGGACTCAGACGACGAGGAGGCACCCGCCGCGCTGCTGGAGGAGGAAGCCGAGGCCGACGTCCAGGAAGAGGAACATCTCATGGTCCTCGCCGCCCTCGCCGGCCTGCTGGCGAGCAATGAAAATTCGCGGTGAGGTCAGGTGGCTCGGCGCCGGGGCGGATGAAAGCAAAGAACCGGCATCGTCTCGAAGGCTACTGCATGCTCTACTCCGACTACTTCGGCGACGCTCCACTGCACGGCGATAAAGTATTTCGGCACCGTTATCGGATGAGCCGAAAGCTTTTCCTCAGGATTGTGAATTTCATCCGGGAGTTCGACAGCTACTTCAAGTGCAAGAAGAATTGCACCGGCAAATTTGGATTCACCTCAATCCAGAAGTGCACGACAGCGATGAGGATGCTTGCATACGGAGCTCCTGGTGATTCACTCGACGACTATGGGCGCATGGCCGAGTCCACCACCATTGAGTGTTTCTACAAGTTCTGTCGGGCAGTGGTGGCAGTGTTTGGACCGCAATACTTACGAACACCCAATGCAGAAGACACTGATCGGATCCTAGCACAGAATGCAGAAGAGGATTTCCTGGGATGTTTGGAAGCATCGACTGCATGCATTAGAAATGGAAGAACTGCCCATTTGCTTGGCAGGGGATGTACAAAGGCTCCAAAGGCGGTTGTAGTGTGGTACTTGAGGCGGTGGCCACACAGGACGTATGGATTTGGCACTCCTTCTTTGGTATGCCAGGAACTCACAATGACATTAATGTGCTGCAGTGCTCCCCTGTCTTTGCCAAGCTTGTTGAAGGTCATTCTCCTCCGGTGAACTTTGAGGTCAATGGACGGCACTACAACAAGGGGTACTACCTAGCTGATGCCATCTATCCGAGATGGTCTACATTTGTGAAGACTATGTCAAACGATGTGCCAGGAGGCAAGAAGTCCCACTTTGCCAAGGTGCAGGAGGCTTGCAGGAAGGATGTCGATCGGGCATTTGGTGTGCTCCAATCTCGATTTCCTGTTGTCCGGTATCCTTCTCAGACCTGGTCGAAAGATCAAATGTGGGAGATCATGACGTGATGTGTCATCTTGCACAACATGATCATCAAGAGCGAGCAGGAAGTGCCAGTGTTTGACACTGAACCATACTACAAGCAGGGTCCTTTAGCCGAAGTTGATCACTAGCTACCGGCAACCTGAACTGCCTATCTCAGTATGCGTCAGGAGATCCGAGACCCACAGGTGCATCATCAACTGCAGCAGGATCTGGTGGAGCACCTACGGAGAATCAAGGGCGATGCCTAGCTCGATGTGTGATGAACTATATAATTTGTATTGAACTATTTGTTGCCGCACTATTTTGTTGAACTATTTGATTTTCTGTGATGAACTATGTGATAAAAAATTATTTATGTTGAGAATTCAACGCCAAACCACGCCAAATATGTGCCGTTTCTCGCCGATATCGGGCCATTTTTCACCGAAAGTGGGCCGAAAAGCGGCCAGGAATGGGCCGATATCGGCGCCTGGGGGCGACGGCTGGATGCCCAACCGCCCCAGAGCCGATTCTACCGTAGATGCTCTAAGATCGTGGGTGAGAAAGACCGGACTTGCTACGTGGAGGAGGTGGCCGGAGATGGAACAAAGCTTTCTTCTGAAAAATATAACTTCTTACCACACACGAGCAGAGCTTCCAACTCAAGCTAACTAAAAACATCACTCAGATCTAAGGAGATAGAGAGTAAGGAGAGCCCCCACCTTCAGTGCAGCTGATGCCGGAGGACGGGGTGCGTGGCTTGGACCAGTGAAGTTCAAGTGCCAAGATTACAGGGGCCTGGGAAAGCAACAGCGCGCGGGTCTCCGGCGTGGATGACTCACGAAGGAGCAGGACCTCGCCATGAACGCCAGCATCGCTCCTGAAGGTGAGAGATGTTTCAATTTAGTTGTGTTTGCAATGGGTGGCTATATAGCTCGCCATGAATGCCACCATCGCTCCTGAAGGGATTGATTTGTGCGAGTTGAATCGGATGGAGAAGAGGAAGAGATAACGCGCCAGGAATAAATGATCGTCTGGGACTGGGAAGGGAATAGACCGGCAGGCCAAAAGTACCAACGCACGATTCAGCCGTAATTAACTGCATGCACGGGTTTTTAGGCAATAGTAATTAACTGCAACGAATTGATGGGCGAGATGCTTGGATGAAATTTGTTGAGTTCTTGCTTTGTGTATTTTTTTGAGAATTTTCAATTCAAATCACGAAGCAGTACAAAGTAGTTGACCCTTACAAGCACACTGAAACGCAAACACAAAGGACCATGAACATCTAGAGTACCCTAAGACAACCATAACACAAGATCTTCGGAGTCCTGTGTCACCATTCCTGGATCTTGAGAGAAGACCCCTGTAGCAGAAGGATCTGCAACCAGGCGCAAGCAGGTCATCATCTTCGACCACGATACAATTGGCGCCACGCTGCTTCCTCCTTTCTTGACACCAGCGCTGAGAGGGCATGGACATCAATCCAACACACCTGCAACAGCCGTCGCCATCTTTGGCTTTGAGTACCGCGAAAAGTGTCCCTTCCGGAAGGAAGATAACTCGAGTCATCCGACCGGTCCAACATCAGCGCAGAGGAAGGAGAAGAACAACAACAACAAATCATACCGGCAAGGAAGAAGAAGGGTCTTCGTCTCCCTGCATCCATCGCCCATCTGAGGACCCAAACGGCTAGTGCCAATGGACCTTCATCCACCATAGCCCGCGACCTTGACGAGATCCAGGGATCCCCCACCGCGCTGGCTCCTAGACGAAGGCAAAAGCCTCGCCTGATTGCGAACGGAACCCGGAGAAACTTATTCTGACGCGACACCATCGCAACGGCCTCGGCAGCGTCTCCCTCAACCCAAACCCTACCACATACCCACCAAGCGAACAGACCCGAGGTTCCCCCTCCCTCTTGCTGTCGGAGCGGCCGACGGAGAGAGAGGGAACCGGCGGCGTGCAAGGGAACCCTCATTGCCTCCGTAGACCACCTCATGCGATCCTACTTTTCCGGAGCGGAGCGATCAGTTTTTTCCAATAGACGGGTCCAGTTCTTGCTTTGCGTCGATTTGTGTCCTTCGCACATTACTGGCTTGTCTCACGCGCGCATACATGCAGTTCTCGCGCAGATCGCGGCTGTGTTGCCCGTGCGTGGCGAATCAGAGATAATGAGAGATCAATTACGCCAGAAAATTAGAGGTTTGATCGGGCACCGCGTAATATCAAAGGGCATGCCTCACTTGCACCAGACGAACAGATTTTTTTTTCTGAACTAACATGCATGTGTGTTTTCAATGCATGGGCAAAAGTTGCTGATGTGGTACTATCGTTGAGGACGTGGCTAGACTGCTGAGGTGGAGCGAAGTGGATGGTTGCATGTTGATTAGTGACGTGGATAGCCTGCATGTCAAGAGAAATGAGATACTCCCTCCGTCCGGTGAAGAGTGTACATCTAGAAATTTTAGGACAAATCATGGAGTTGAGTAAAAAATGCATTGGAAAGGTGCAAGTCACCATCTCCCTCCTCTTTAATTACCTAGCCCCCAATGAACTAAGTGCATGTAGAAATTAAGAAGACCATGTGTAGATTGCTATTGGTCTTGATTACCGTGTGATGAGAGAGAAGTGTTTTTTCCCAAGTGTATTGGAAAGATAGAAGTACACTTTTTTTGGACAAATTTCTAGATGTACACTCTTCACCAGACGGAGGGAGTAGTGGGGATGAACTATTTAGGTATTATAAATGAGATGGATCATATATTTATCAGTGACCAATAGTACTGTGTATGTATGTATGTATGTATGTATGTATGTATGTATGTGAAAGAGGTGGAGTAGTGACTGGCTTTTGGAAAGAAAGAAAGAAATACAAAGATACTACTTATTATATTTCAGCTCTCACTTATTTAGATTTGTGTATGTGGAATAGTTTATCATACTCATTATTCGCCCCTTGCAAAATAGCATAACTATGCTATATACCATTAATGTGTTGATGAAAAAAAATTCTCGTTCACGACAAAAGTCATCATCGCTTCATACAGAGTAGATAGAAACAAACAAACTAGCTGCTATCTACATTCGGGGGTTTTTCAGGGAATTACTTGGTAAGAATTCTGTGAGCTCTGGGCGGTGATGATGACCCTGCGTAGGGATTTGGTTGTATTTTCTTCTTTGCGCAAGGTCTTTTTGCTTACTGTGGGGTAGCTATACTTGTTCTTGAAGGTTACTTTGTGTGCTAATAAAATTCACAGGTCTTCTGCAAAAAATAAAAAAATAAACATAAGTTGAATGCTGACCATAAAGAGTAGAGTAATTACAAAATAAATTATAATTGGGGCGAAAATCCCATCCCGTGTACTCCTATTCAATGGATGGATCCTTCAACTCTTCCTACACGCTATAATTGAGCACCTACCAACCATGCTAGGTGGGCTGCTTGGCCCAATTAACCACGTTAGTCAGAAAAAGTTACGGGGCAGCTACCCTCAAGAAGCTGCGGGGACGGGAGTGTTCGGAAAAATTCTACCATGCATCCAACGGCCCGAGACAGCCATAACGTGAAATTGGATGGCTTCAAAGGCTAATAGCGTGAGAGAGCTCCTAGGGTGCCCAGTTATAATGTATTAAAATGACACGTGCAGTCTTGGGTTTGCTGAGAGGAACATCATATTTCATTATGGAGATTTGCAAACAGCCTTTAGGATAGATCATCCCTAGGTCCCTGCCTAGTGAAAAGCATTCAACAAGGCTGCTAGTGAACTGCCCGCTGATGAGACATATCCTTCAGGAAGTTGTGTTGGGCTGGGGGGGGGGGGGTTAGAAAAGGAGGAGGAACCCCGGCCTCTGCATCTGAACGATGCAGGCAGCCACTTTTATTAATTGTGCACACAAGACCGTTGCTGGGGGGGGGGGGGCAATAGCCCCCTCTACTTCATATTGTTCTGTCCATAAGTAAAACTTAGTTTTGCCTAGCCCTTGCCTCAGTCAACTCCGCCCTCCTTAACCACGTGCGGCCGTCGTCCTTGCCTACTGTGGCCCGCCTCAGTCCCCCCTTCTCCATGATGCCATTTGACCTGCTGCTCCTTCTCTGCAGCACTACATCTCCACCACGATGGATGTAGGAGTTGCTCCTCGTTTTGTGCAGCCACAACTGCTCCACCATGGATCCATGGCCATAGCTTAGATATTCTTGTCAAATCCCTCCATAATCCCTCTGTTTTGCACTGTTTCTAAATTTTTTTCAGTTTTGTCTATTGCGCAGATCAGGGAAGTTTTGTCGATCTGCTGTCCGATTGAAGGTACATGTCCAAAATCCCCTCAAATTGGTATGCGGTGTCTTGTTGCAATGTTTTACATCTAGATAGTTGAATTGTATAGCCCAACGTCGGATCAATCGGAGTTGGTTGGTTGAGTGGATAAATGAAGAAAATAAAAGACGAAAGAGGAAAAGAATTGTTTTGACTAATTGTTTGTTGAAACATGTGCTCTTGCATTAGCATTTGTTACTACCCAAAGGGGTAGGGGACCAAGGGACCTAAGAAGTTTTGATGATGATGAAGACAAGCATAGTCATAGGAAATATTAGCTTAAAAGTTGTATGATGGAGCTGAAGTAACGTTGCTATGATCAATTGCGTCTCACACTGTACGAAACTTTCATGACCTTTGCACCATGTTATGGGAGAGATGTGGCCTCCGTGATAGTGTATATGTGACCGTGGAAGAGAAAGTTGCAACGTTCTTGCTTGTAGTTGGTCATAGTATTAATATGAGGATGTTGCGTGGCACCTACAAGCGTTATTTATGGACCACTAGCACACACTTCTCTGTTGTTCTAACAGCCCTACTCTCTCTACATGGGGAGTTCATTAAGCTACCTTCCTCTACCGCTCATGCTCCTGATGATTACAAATGAAAGTGGTCTGGTAATGCACTTGGAGCACTAAATGGTTGTCATACTGACATGCTTGTTGATGTGGCTGACCAAGGAAGGTATAGGAACCGAAAGCAAGCGATTAGCACTAACATGCTAGGTGTCATTGATTGGAACATGCGAATTTGTATTCGTGTCATTTTAGTTTCCTCGCTGATTTGGAATTCCAGATCAATTCAAACGGAGCTCTCCAATGGAGACATCCAAACAAAGCGTAATGGCAAAATCTCCCCGGATGTTTGTCTGCCTCATGTGCTTTGTGCTTCTATGCACCAGCCTTCGAGTCCACGATATGTTTGTCATATTCATATCTATTTTACCATTCCATATAGATCTTTGAATTGGGTCTTTAGAGGATCACAAAAAAGGGTTGTACCCCAATTGCGAAGATGGCAACACAAAGCTCGGTACCATACTGGAATTGCTGCAGTGGAAGGCAGAGAATGCTGTGCCTGACAAAGGATTTGAGAAGCTACTGAAAATATTGAAGAAGAAGCTTCCAAAGGATAACGAATTGCCCGACAGTACATACGCAGCAAAGAAGGTCGTATGCCCTCTAGGATTGGAGGTGGAGAAGATACATGCATGCCCTAATGACTGCATCCTATACCGCGGTGCATACAAGGATCTGAACGCATGCCCGGTATGCGGTGCATTGCGGTATAAGATCAGACGAGATGACCCTGGTGATGTTCACGGCGAGCCCCACAGGAAGAGGGTTCCTGCGAAGGTGATGTGGTATGCTTCTATAATACCAGGGTTGAAACGTCTGTTCAGAAACGGAAAGCATGCCAAGTCGATGAGATGGCACAGTGAGGACCGTAAGAAAGACGAGAAGTTGAGAGCACCCGCTGACGGGTCGCAGTGGAGAAAAATCGAGAGAAAGTACTGGGATGAGTTTGGAAAGGACCCAAGGAACGTATGGTTTGCTTTAAGCGCGGATGGTATTAATCCTTTCGGGGAGCAGAGCAGCAATCACAGCACCTGGCCTGTGACTCTATGTATGTATAACCTTCCTCCTTGGATGTGCATGAAGCGGAAGTTCATTATGATGCCAGTTCTCATCCAAGGCCCTAAGCAACCCGGCAACGACATTGATGTGTACCTAAGGCCATTAGTTGAAGAACTTTTACAGCTGTGGAATGGAAACGATGTACGCACGTGGGATGAGCATACACAAGAGGAATTTAACCTAAAGGCGTTGCTGTTCGTGACCATCAATGATTGGCCCGCTCCCAGTAACCTTTCAGGACAGACAAACAAAGGATACCACGCATGCACACACTATTTATATGACACTGAAAGTATATACCTGGACAAATGCAGGAAGAATGTGTACCTGGGCCATCGTCGATTTCTTCCGACCAACCATCAATGTCGAAAGAAAGGCAAGCATTTCAAAGGCGAGGCAGATCACCGGAAGAAGCCGCCATGCGTACTGGTGATCACGTACTTGCTATGGTCAATGATTTACACGTAATCTTTGGAAAGGGTCCCAGCGCACTAGCTGTTCCGAATGATGCTGAGGGACACGCACCCATGTGGAAGAAGAAATCTATATTTTGGGACCTACCCTACTGGAAAGACCTAGAGGTCCGCTCTTCAATCGACGTGATGCACGTGACGAAGAACCTTTGCGTGAACCTGCTAGGCTTCTTGGGCGTGTATGGAAAGACAAAAGATACACCTGAGGCATGGGAGGACCTGCAACGTTTGCGCGAAAAAGACGGCATGCCTCCGAAGCAGTATGAAGGTCGTGCTAGCTACGCTCTTACGAAAGAAGAGAAATAAATCTTCTTTGAATGCCCGCTCAGTATGAAGGTCCCGACTGGCTTCTCGTTGAATATAAAGGGAATAATAAATATGCCAGAGAAGAAGTTCCAAAACCTAAAGTCTCATGACTGCCACGTGATTATGACGCAACTGCTTCTCGTTGCATTGAGGGGGCTTCTACCGGAAAACGTCCGATTAGCCATTGTGAAGCTATGTGCATTTCTCAATGCAATCTATCAGAAGGTGATCGATCCAGAAATCGTACCAAGGCTAAGGAGTGATGTGGCGCAATGTCTTGTCAGTTTCGAGCTGATGTTCCCACCATCCTTCTTCAATATCATGACGCATGTCCTAGTTCATCTAGTCGACGAGATTGTCGTTCTGGGGCCCGTATTTCTACACAATATGTTCCCCTTTGAGAGGTTCATGGGAGTCCTAAAGAAATATGTCCGTAACCGCGCTAGGCCAGAAGGAAGCATCTCCATGGGCCATCAAACAGAGGATGTCATCGGGTTTTGTGTTGACTTCATTCCTGGCCTTAAGAAGATAGGTATCCCTAAATCGCGGTATGAGGGGAGACTGAATGGAAAAGGCACGCTAGGAGCGGACCCAATAATATGCAGGGACGTGCATTCTTGGTCTCAAGCACACTACACAGTTCTACAGAACTCTACCTTGGTGACCCCGTATGTCGATGAAAACAAGAATAGTCTGCGCTCCAAACACCCGGAGAAGTGCGACGACTGGATTACATGTGAACACATTAGGACTTTCAGCAGTTGGTTGGAAGCACGTCTCAGAGGTGACAACACTATTTGTGATGAGTTGTCCCTGTTGTCCAGGGGACCATCTATGACTGTATTGATTTACAAAGGATACGAGATAAATGGGAATACATTTTACACAATTGACCAAGATCAAAAGAGCACCGACCAAAACAGCGGTGTCCGCTTTGATGCAACAACCGAGAAGGGAAAGGACACATATTATGGTTACATAGTGGACATATATCACATCCTAGCTAGTCCATGCATTAGAGTGTGCATCATGTTTACTTTTAACAGAAACTTGAAATGGGGAAGGCAGAACCCCCAGCACCCCCCTGAAATCAACTAGGGTTTACTAAAAATAATTTCAATGAACCTGAATGCCCTTCTAAAATGTTCACCCTCTTTGTCTTGGGTTAGAACCTCTGGCAAAATAGGTGCACAATTTTCTAGGTCAACAAAAGGTCACTGGATTAAATCATATGTATGTTGCCTTTGGACATTTAAATACTAATAAATATTTTAAATGTTTAAACAATTCTGGATTTAAGTGAGGGCTGTTAGGAATAATCCCAACAGAGCCCACAATTATTTTCAGGATTTTAGAAAGTGCCTAAGTATTTTTTTAATAATGCCACAAAGTTACAGAAAAATAGAAAAGGAAAACAAAAGAGAAAAACTTACCCGGCGCCACCCACCAGGCCCACCTGCCGGCCCAGCCCAGCCACCGCGCCAGCGAGCAGCTTGGCTTGGCCAGGCAGGCAGCCGGGTGCTCGAAGGCGAGCACCGCATGCGCGCCACGCAGCTGCCGCCGCCTCGTCGCTCCCCTCGTCGAGCTGTCGACGTGGGACGAGCTCCCTCTCTCTCCCCGACCTCGCAGACACCGCACTTTCCCCCTGGCTCCTCTCCCTCGCACTCCCTCGCCATGGCCGACGCAGTCGTCGCCGTTCCGCCACCGTAGTCGCATCCAACGCCATCCCCATGCTGCACCACCGTGTCCACTCGCTCCGCCGTCGTCGACTGCTTCGAACAGGCCGAGCCCCGAGCGCTCACACGCTCTGCAGCACCTCCACCGACCCCGCCTTCGTTAGCCACCGCCGGAGATCCCTTTCGACGTCGCCGCCGCATCAGCTCGTCCCCGACCGCGCCGTCTGGCTCTACGTGACCGCCGTGAGCTGCTGCACCTGCCCATCCTCTCCGTTTGCCTCCTCGTGCACCATAGCAACTGCACGAAGCTCACCCGCACGCACCGCCACGGAGCTCGTCGCCGACGTGACTCCGGCCAACCACCGGCCACGCCACCCTGTCTAACAACCTTACCGCATCCCCAGGAGCTCAACGCCCCACTCCACGCACCTCGCCGTGCCCCGTAGCCTCGGGCTCACTTCCACCGGACTCCGGCGACCGCAAAGCTCGTCGCCGGCGATGTTTTCGGCCACCCCGAGTCCAGCCACTGCCACCAAACGCCGCGGCTTGCTCTTAGCTACGCGTAGATGCTCTCCGCCGCTCGTTTGGTCGCCGGAATGCACAAATGCACTCTCACCGCCGCGTCTGGCCTCGCCGGCGGCTAAACGCCAGCGAGTTTGACTGTTGACTTTGACTGGGTGGGCCCAGGTTGACTCCTCTGAGTCAATGACAAGTGGGCCCCCCTCTGCTAACTAATTAGATTAGTCTTAATTAAAATTATTTAGTTTAATTAAAGTACTGACATGCGGGACCCACTGGTCAGTTTGACCTGGACGACCCCGTTGACCTCTACGTCATTCTGACGTGATGCTGACGCAGGAATTAAATTACTGGAATTATTTCTATACAGGAAATTCCAGAAATTAGTCCAAACTTCAAAAATTCATAGAAATTAATCTGTAACTCCAAATGCAAAGATTTATATTTGAATTTTGATCAGAAAAATCCAATCTATCCACTGGTACTGGTTTCATGCATGTTAGAACAAGTTAGCCTTGCTGTTTAAGCAATATAAGTGATACACTAATGTGGCTATGTTAAATGATCTAACACTTGAACCTTTGGTTCAATTAAGCACATTCCTTCCTGTTTAACTTGCATTAGGCCAGGACACTTTCATATTGCCATGTCATAGCATGCATCATAATGTTGCATATCGTCATGTGTTGATTGTGTTCCGATGTGTTCTTCGTGGTAGGTTCTGCCTCCGAGAATATTCACGAGTATCCAACTGAAGGGCAGTATCCCGCTACCACTCCATCAGGCAAGCAACCCATTGATCATCCCGATACAAACCCATGTTCTCGCTTCTGCTCTCGTTTACTGCATTAAGACAATGCGATTCAAACTGCTGTGTGTCGCGCTAGTTGAACCCACTTCCTTTGCATGACCTGTCATTGCCACAGTAACTAGATGAAACCCACTAGCATGTGTAGGAGTTGATTGAGCCATATGTGTGTGTGTTTCCTACCATGCTATGCTTGCTATGCTAGAGTTGTGTCAGGTCTGGCTCATCGGGATGATGAAATAGAGTGAAAGGTTGTGTCGTTGTCGAGAGTGTGAAAGTGTTGAATACGATTTGGTAAAGGAATCGATGATAGGCCATGTAGGAGTACATGGTGGGTTGTTTCATTGAGGCCGTCCTTAAGAACTGAGATCTGTGTGTGTGATTTAAGACTCAGCTACTACCACACATTGGGCCCTGAAATATGACCCCGCTCGACTTACCGACCCCTCTTGTCCTCTGTCCAGGAGTTGCAAGTAGTTTCTGGTGTTTGTAGTTGCTGGGGGCCGCACGCAGCGCTGACCATAGGGATGGGCTGTGTTGCGGTAGGCACGTGGCACGGTGTACCGATTCGCCTGTTTGGTGTCTCGGGAACCCTGCACACATCGTTTGGGGCCGTTGAGGACACCCCGGCCGGATCTCCTTGCGGATGGAACCCGAATAGGCGATAAACCTGGACTAGAGACTAGTGTGGTTGGTTAGGTCGTGGTCTACACCCACGTCGGCTTTTTGCTTGAAGTCTGCCGAGCACATGACGTGTGCAGACGCTAAGTGGTGGAAACATGTGTGAAGAAGTACACCCCTGCAGGGTTTAAAACTATTCGAATAGCCGTGTCCACGGTAAAGGACTACTTGGTCACCTATGCAGTTCATAGACAAGTAAATGGATTCTACTAAAAATCTCAAGATAAGTGTGAGTACCGCGGATGGCCCTCTCGTAGGTTGGCGAGGGAGGATCCACGGTGGAGTATTGTGTTGGTGATAGTGGACTCGTGTGCGACAAATGCTTTACAAGTTGTGTCTGCCGTAGGATAGCTTAGCCAAGAGTCAAAGCTGGCTTGCTGCAATAACTCCACTACCTTCTTGAGAATGTGCATGTATAGTAGGATTCTGTTGTAAGACTTGCTGAGTACCTTCGTACTCATGTTGCTTTAATCAATGTTTTCAGACGACAACACCAACCCCTCCGATGGGTTCTATGTAGACCTCGACGTTGACGAGTGACTTATCACCCAGGTGGTGATCCAAGACTAAGGGTCGATGTAGATAGACAGGCTTCATCAAGCCTTCTTTCTTTCTAGTGTCTGTACTCAGACTACTTTGCTTCCGCATGTGCTTGTATGTTTGTATGACTTGAGTGCCGGGTCATGTGACCCCTATCTGTATGAATGTTATGTATCACTAGTGCAGAACCGGGCAATAACACCAGTTCGTAAGGCCCTTTAGTGCCGGTTCCATAACCGGCACTAAAGTTTGGGCACTAAAGGCCCCCCCCCCCTTAGCACCGGTCCAGCACGAACCGGTGCTAAAGGGCAACCATGTGGCACGAGCCAGCTCCGGGGGCCGGGAGCCCTTTAGTACCGGTTGGTAACACCAACCGGTACTAAAATGTTTGGGGTTTTTTTGGTTTTATGATTTCTTTTTCATTTAATTTTGTGTTTTCCATTTCAATTCTTTTTCGTTTGCTGGTATTTTACGATACTACACATTGTACACGTTATGCATATATATGGTAGCTAGTAGAACCAATCATATATATATATATATATATAAATCATCAATGTCTCACACAAACCACACCATATTAATTCACACATACACACATGCATGTATATAGCTATATACAATTTCTTGTACATATGCATGTTGCCTTCGGAGCCAAATGCATTAGCCTAATTGGTGCCTTCGGAGCACGATGACAAATTGGAAGTGGTTCATGACTTGGTCGATGGGGGCGGTAGCGGGTAATAGTATTCTCCCTTCGGACTTATGACCTGGTCGAGCAAAAATCCCGCTATTTCCTCTTGAAGTGCTTCTACGCGCTTCGTATCTAGGAGCTTGTCCCGCACCTCTGTGAACTGTTAAGAAGGAGATCAATATGCATGTGTATTAGTTGTGTGACTAGATATCGATAATGGTGCACAAATTATGAATAGTGTTCTGACAAGCGTACCCATTCCTGTCTTTGAGATCTGCTCCTTTCGGACGCCATCATGCGAATGTTCTCGCAAACGCAGTATGCACACAGATCAGTCCCCTGCGCCTGCTTTATGGCCTTTACGAGAATGGAATTTAATTTGATCAGATAATAATTAATCAAGCATGATAATATTAAAAAGATGGCAGCTAGCTACCACACTACTTAATTACTCACCCTGGGTCGAAGCCATCTCAGCTGTCGTTTCCATTCGCCTTCCGTTTTGCTGATGAACCTTGCCCAAGCCCTGCCCACCGACAAAGAAAATGAATAAAGGGGTTATTAAATAGTTCATATCATGAAATGATGAACTAAATAGGCCGATATATATAGTTAATAATGATTGAAATTACCTGTTGACTATCCCAAACAAGATGTTATAGTCACTATTTTCTGAGAATAGTGAGTCCAGTATTTCAACTGTTCCTTCGTCAACTTTAATGATACACAAGACCCAGTGATATCTGCATGCACACACGTTTGCATGTCTTAATTAAGCGGGCATATGTAAGCAAAAACATGTAGCTAGCTAGCTAGTAGGCAAAAACAGAGAATTTGTAGTACAAGAAAGTGTGACTCACTGGAAGTTGTAAGGAAGTAGTATATCTTCATTGTATTTGAGGCGCTTCAAGAACTCGAACATGCTGTCCTCTACCTGCTTTTTATAATAGTCGCTTATATTCCATGTGAATTCATTAACGGTGTTTGGGTCAATGAACCCAATGCCATAGCGTCCACCTTTTTTCATTTCATACATCTTCATCCTGCATAATACCACAGAAAAGAATATAGTGAGGATAATTACAGGTAATGATTGATCAAAAGGATCAATATAGCTAGCTTGAGACTTAAATTACAGAAAGAAATCACTTACAGACAATAGCAACTGATGATAGATTTGTCGAGTGCGTCTTGATTGTATAACTGAAACAGTTCAGAATACTCAACGGTCCCAGGTTTCTCATGGTAGTAATGATCCTTGTTGACTTGCACCATGAGGGAATGTCGATCGGATCTCTTGGTAATGTCCATGTACCATTGATGCAATTCATACATTCTTGTTGGGAGCTTCTTGACATCTTCTGCCTTGACCAAAGGTTGGCCCCGGACATATTTCCGTTTTATTTCCTCCTCTGTAAGCACAGACATGTCCTCGATCTCGAGGAGTTGTCCAATAGTGATCTTGAGTTCTTCAGCCTGCGTTATATGCTCCTGGGTTATTACCACATCACCCACCTGGGGAACGTAAACTGTTTGCCCACAATAATATTGGTCGCGCGTACTGTCACGTGTTGTTGGCGGCACAACAAGCGGGGGGATCGGTTGTGCCCACTGTTCTCCCAGCTGGGCAACGGTTCTCCCGCATTTTTTGACAGCTGCTTGTTGTTTTCTCGAGCTCGAGCTCGCCCCCTTCTGTAGACATTGTCGATTTAACTTCCTGATGTGGCGCTCATAGTCTGTGTCAACAGGCTTAGGAGCTGGTGGTTCAGCCATACGAATGAAGTGGTTAATAACTTCCACACACACTTTCTCCCTTGGCGGCGGTGGCGGTTTCAGTCCAAAATGGGCGTCGACTTCTGCCCGCACTATGGCATTGGTTTGCTCCTTGGTCCTGTCGTAAGCCCTCTCAGAAAGAGGAGTATCGAGGTTTGGACCATATTTATATCGCTTGCCTCCGGCTGTACTTCCTGCACTATGACCTCGACTGGTACCGCTACGCACCATAGCTGCGGGGTGTCTCTTCTGCGATTGCTGAGGCGGCGGAGACGGCTGACGGGGCTGAGTTGGACGAGGAGGAGTGGCCTGAAGCTGTGCCGGACTTGGAGGAGGAGTGGCCTGGCACTTTGCCGGACTTGGAGGAGGAGTGGATGTCTGATGCTCTGTCGGACTTGGAGGAGGAGTGGCCTGACACTTTGCTGGACTTGGAGGAGGAGGAGTGGCCTCACGCGTTGGTGGACTTGAAGGAGCGGGAGTCTGCTGAATCGGTGGCGGACTTTGACGAGGAGTCGGGTGACGCGGTGTCGGTGGCCTTCAAAAGATGATGCAATCCTTTCCCCATAGGATGATACGATGTTTGGCCTCTCCGAGTGTGTGCTCCTCGTCACCTCCAGGAATGTCAAGCTCTAGCCCCGAATATTGGTCCACCACCTCATCAACCATGACACGAGTATAGCCTGCTGGTCCATCGGGTTGTAATGGAAGGTTGCATCGGCGGAATTTGTATAAGCAACGCTGTCCGCCACCTTGAAGGATATGTTCTTAATTTCGAAGTGTAGCTCGCAGTTAGTGTTATCCGTGATGTCATCCACGGGGTATCTATCCAGCATTGCGTCAAACGGGGCGGAACCCACGCTGCTTCTCGGCATGGATGGGGCGGTGGTATCCAATGCTGGATCATCCTCTATCGGATGCAGCTGCTGAGGCCCCCTTTGCTGGCTAAGTGAGTCGATCTGCTCCTGCTGCTGCTGGAATTTGACTGCCAATTCCGCTTGACTTGTTTCTAGGCCTTGCAGGCGTTCATAGTCCCGCTTCCTCTGCTCCTCCTCCATCTTCCTCTTCTTCTCCTCCGCAATCTTCTTTCTCGCACGGGTTCTGTAGTCGGCGTTCCAGTCCGAAAACCCTCATACCAAGGAATAGCTCCCATGCCTCGTGTTCTTCCCGGGTGTTCAGGATTTCCCAGGGCACACGTAAGCTCGTCGTTCTCTCTGTTGGGCTGGAACACCCCCGATCGAGCCTCTTCTATTGCAACAAGTATCGCATCGTCCGCTCCATTCAGACATGCCTTCATCGAAACATTGCCTGTCTTCGGGTCCAACTCCCCCCCCCCCCATGCGCATAGAACCAAGTCCTGCACCTGGGGGGCCAGCTCTTAGTAACCGGAGTGACACCTGCATCCTCCATCTCTTTCTCAGACTTATCCCACTTAGGCATTGCCACCGCGTAGCCACCTGGCCCCAGCTTATGGAACTTATCCTTTTTTGGGCATTCTTCTTGTTTATTCTCGACTGTTCCTTAGCTAATTCTGAATCCTTGAATTTCACGAAATCGTCCCAATGAGCACTTTGATTCTCTAGTATCCCCTCGAATACTGGAGTCTTCCTTCCATCCTTGACGTACTTCTCCCACGTCGTTCTCTTGTGGTTCTTGAATGCAACCGCCATCTTCCTAAAAGCAACGTCCTTGACTTTCTGCACATCTGCTTCTGTGAAATGATCTGGTAGGGTGAAATGTTCCATGAGAGTATCCCAAAGCAGTTTTTTTTATTCTCGCCGACAAAAGTAACATCTGGACGTGGCTTTGCTGGCTTTCTCCATTCTTGAAGGGAGATCGGGAGTTGGTCCTTCACAAGAACTCCGCACTGACAAACGAACTTGTCCGCAATGTTCTTAGGCGCTAATGGTTCGCCATTAGGTTTGAATGCCTCGATATTGTACTTTACTCCCTCCTTCAACTTTTTGTTCGGGCCTCATTTCGTCCTTTTGCCTGAAGATTTGCTCGATCCGGATGGCTGAAAGAAGAAAGATCGATTCGTTAATATATCTTCAACTCATTTAAAACATGCGATGATCACCAGATTCCTGCTTATATAAATATATATACCTCGCCGGTGTTTGTTGTTTCAGGATCAACATGTTCTTCGTCATCGTCATAATCGTAGTTCATGACTTCATCAATTCGGTCGTCGCGATCGAATATCATATCACCCTCTCCGGTGTTGTTTAGAAATTCGGAGCCGTCATAATGTTCTGCATTCTGATCATCATCTGGCCCGCGTATCATATCGAACATGGTCTGTTCTCTCTCTCTGTCGGTATTGTCCGCCATAGCTTTTATTTAACTATGCCAAAAGAAATATAAAACAATTTAGTATAATCTCGAATAATAGATATAATCTCGAATACATCGTCTCGAATAATAGATATAATCTCGAATACATCATCTCGAATAATATATAATATTGAATAGTACATCACAGGCTAGGTAGCTAATTAAAGATCGAATACTACAGAAGAATCTAGGACACTCGCGGTTCCTGCGGCGCGGGCGGTGGACAACCAAAGAGAAGGAACCCTCACAGGATCATAGCTGAAGTGAGATCCGTAAAGAAACTGCCAGGTATTGGAGAACCTGCCGCCCTCTAATGCAACCATGTAGCGATGAACGTGCTCGTCCTCCTCCCTGACACGACGACGTACCACCTCCGGCGGAGCCGGCTCCCTCCGCACGAAAACTGGCCCACGCGAACGCCACCAAACGAGATCAGGGTCGACGACGTGACCCGGGGCCGGGTTCCTCATCAAGCGGCGCGCCCCTCCAGGCAGCACCTCCCAGTGCCAGCCCGGCGGAGCCCAGTCCCGGACATGGGTCAGGTGGACGTCGTCGCGGACGTGTCGACGGCGAGGATGCGGGTCGGGCATCGTCGACAAAAAATACTAGCTATATGCCCGCAAAAAGTAACATTTTTTAATGATTGGATTTTGATAACTAAAATTTCTAACATTTCTATAACATTTCTAACAATGCTATATATAACTAACATTTCTATAACATTTCTAATATTTCTATAACTAAAAAAAAGAAAAATTTCTAACTTTTTTATAACTATTTCTATAACTAAAAAACAGAAAAATTTCTAACAATTCTAACTTTTTTATAACTATTTCTATAACTAAAACTAATTTTAAAATTTCCTGATTATATAACTCACATTTCTATAACAATTCTAATATTTATACAACTACAAAACAGAAAAAATTGCTAAATTTTTATAAATATTTCTATAACTAAATATTTAAATCACTTGTGTGTGTGTAGAGTGTGTGTGTGTGTGTAGTGTGTGTGTGTGGAACTGGACATGGCGGCCGGGGCGAGCTCACCGGCGAGGCGACGACGGGGCGGCGACGGGACGTGGCGGCGACGACGGGGCGAAGGGACGGGGCGGCGACGATGGGGCGACGGGGCGGGGCGGCGACGAATGGGCGGCCAGGGCGCGACGACGGGGACGGCAGGGACGGCGGGGACGACGGGGACGGGGACGGCCGGGGCGGCGACGAGGGGCGCGCACGGCCGGGGTCGGCGACGAGGGGCGGGGGCGGCGGCGTCGTCGGGGACGACGTCGATCGGGGCAGGGTGGCACGACGGAGGGAGGAAACAGAGGGAAGAAACAGAGGGAAACTGAAATTTTTCCAAGGTTTGTACATATAGGATGGACCTTTAGTACCGGTTGGAGCCACCAACCGGTACAAAAGGTCTGTTTTGGCTAGCCCAAGCGGCGGGAAGCGACCCCCTTTAGTACCGGTTGGTGGCTCCAACCGGTACTAAAGGCCCCCCCTTTAGGACCGGTTGGTGCCAGGAACCGGTACTAAAGGGGGTGCGCTGCCAGGCGAGGGGCACAAAAGTTTAGTCCCACCTTGCTAGCCGAGGGGCACTCGCACCTGCTTATAAGCCCCGCTGTCCCTGCTGTCTCGAGCTCCTCTCTTAAGTAGGCCTTCTGGGCCTACCTCTTCTGCGATGCCCTGTTGGGCCTATTAGGCTAGCTGGCCAGTAGGTGGGCTTTTTTTCTTATTTTTTTTGCCTTATTTATTTTTGTGAATAACTTAACTTTGAAAATAGATTTTTCAGTGATTCTTGTTTCTTATGTTTAATAGTAGTGTGTTTTATCATTATATTCAATTTGGTAATGCTTAGGTTATTTAAAAAATGAAATGACTTTGTAACGGATGAGTTTTCGTCCGAAACCCTGATACTTCAAAACAGATTGTCCATTTTGTACACGAAGTGCATCAAGTTATTGCGGTAACCCTCTCTACTTTTTCGCACATGCTATGTGGGTGAAATTATGATACCATGCCAACTTTCAACCTTTTCTGAGTTCATTTGAAATGCTTTTCAATTTCAGGGTCATTTAGCTGAAAAAATCAGTAAATGCATGAAATAATTTGCTTGCACATAAAATTTATTCGCGTTTCAAATGCCAAAACACATAACTAGCTACCCTAGCTATTACAGAGATCCCTCCTGGGTGTGAAACACAGAAGAAAGTGATGATAGTTAAGCCGATCACATGCCAGATCTTTGGGTGTGAAACTTTTTCTTCGCGTGTGTCCCTTTGCGTCGTAGCCATGGAAAATCTTCATCATTTAACGGGATGCTCGGGTCAATATTCACTGTGAATGGAGCAATTTCATCAAACTTTTCATAATCTTCTGACTTGTCTGTCTTGTCATCCACTCCCACGATGTTTCTCTTCCCAGAAAGAACTATGTGCCGCTTTGGCTCATCGTACGATGCATTCGCTTCCTTATCTTTTCTTTTTCTTGGCTTGGTAGACATGTCCTTCACATAGAAAACCTGTGCCACATCATTGGCTAGGACGAATGGTTCGTCTGCATACGCAAGATTGTTGAGATCCACTGTTGTCATTCCGTACTGCGGGTCTTCCGTTACCCCGCCTCGTGTCATATTGACCCATTTGCACCGAAACAAAGGGACCTTCAAACCACGTCGATAGTCAAGTTCCCATATGTCCTGTATATAACCATAATATGTTTCCTTTCCCGTCTTGGTTTCTGCATCAAAGCGGACACCACTGTTTTGGTTGGTGCTCTTCTTATCTTGGGCGATCGTGTAAAATGTATTACCATTTATCTCGTACAATTTGAAAGTCATTATATTCGATTATGGTAACTGGGACAGCAAGTACAGGTCATCTTCAATAGAGGTGTCATGCATGGCACGTGCTTGCAACCAGCTGGCGAAACTCCTAGTTTGTTCACGTGTAATCCAGTCATCAGACCGCTCCGGGTGTTTTGAGCGTAGCAAATTCTTGTGTTCATCCATATACGGAGCCACCAAGGCGGAATTCTGTAGAACTGTGTAGTGTGCTTCAGTGAGAGAATGTCCGTCCATACATATTATTTGTTCCCCTCCTAGCGTGCCTTTTCCATCCAGTCTGCCCTTATGCCGCAATTCAGGAACACCAATCGGCTTAAGGTCAGGAATAAAGTCAATACAAAACTCAATGACTCCTCATTTTGACGGCCCTTGGAGATGCTTCCTTCTGGCCTAGCACGGTTATGAACATATTTCTTTAAGACTCCCATGAACCTCTCAAAGGGGAACATATTGTGTAGAAATACAGGACCCAAAACGTTAATCTCTTCGCATAGGTGAACTAGGACGTGCGTCATGATGTTGAAGAAGGATGGTGGGAACACCAACTCGAAACTGACAAGACATTGCACCAAATCATTCTGTAACCTTGGTATGATTTCTGGATCGATTACCTTCTGAGAGATTGCATTGAGAAATGCACATAGCTTCACAATGGCTAATCGAACGTTTTCCGGCAGAAGCCCCCTCAATGCAACCGGAAGCAGTTGCGTCATAATCACGTGGCAGTCATGAGACTTTAGGTTCTGGAACTTTTTCTCTGCCATGTTTATTATTCCCTTTATATTCGACGAGAAGCCAGACGGTACCTTAATACTGAGCAGGCATTCAAAGAAGATTTCCCTCTCTTCTTTGGTAAGAGCGTAGCTTGCATGACCCTGATGTATGCTGTCTTTTCCGTGCATACGTTGCTGGTCCTCCCGTGCCTTAGGTGTATCTTTTGTCTTCCCATACACGCCCAAGAAGCCAAGCAGGGTCACACAAAGATTCTTCGTCACGTGCATCACGTCGATTGCGGAGCGGACCTCGAGGTCTTTCCAATAGGGCAGGTCCCAAAATATAGATTTCTTCTTCCACATTGGTGCGCGTCCGTCAGCGTCATTCGGAACAGGTTGTCCACCAGGACCCTTTCCAAAGACCACCTTCAAATCCTTGACCATATCATGTACATCAGCACCAGTACGGTGGCGAGGCTTCGTCCGGTGATCCGCCTCACCTTTGAAATGCTTGACTTTCTTTCTTACGGGATGTCTGCTCGGAAGAAATCGAAGATGTCCTAGGTACACATTCTTATTAGCCAAATATATGATGTCGGTATCGTCCAAACAGTGCGTGCATGCGCGGTATCCCTTGTTTGTCTGTCCTGAAAGGTTACTGAGAGCAGGCCAATCATTGATGGTCACGAACAACAACGCCTTTAGGTCAAATTCTTCCCCCATGTGCTCATCCCACGCACGTACACCTGTTCCATTCCACAGTTGTAAGAGTTCTTCAACTAATGGCCTTAGGTACACATCAATGTCGTTGCCGGGTTGCTTAGGGCCTTGGATGAGCACTGGCATCATAATGAACTTCCGCTTCATGCACAACCAAGGAGGAAGGTTATACAAACATAGAGTCACAGGCCAGGTGCTATGGTTGCTGCTCTGCTCCCCAAAAGGATTAATGCCATCTGCGCTTAGACCAAACCATACGCTCCTTGCGTCATCTGCAAACTCCTTCCCGTACTTTCTTTCGATTTTTCTCCACTGCGACCCGTCAGCGGGTACTCTCAACTTTCCGTCTTTCTTACGGTCTTCTCTGTGCCATCGCATCGCCTTTGCATGCTCTTTGTTTTGGAACAAACGTTTCAACCGTGGTATTATAGGATCATACCACATCACCTTGGCAGGAATCTTCTTCCTGGGGCGCTGGCCCTCGACTTCACCAGGGTCATCGCGGCTGATCTTATAGCGCAATGCACCACATACTGGGCAAGCATTCAAATCCTCGTACTCACCGCGGTAGAGGATGCAATCATTAGGGCATGCATGTATCTTCTGCACCTCTAACCCTAGAGGGCAGACAGCCTTCTTTCCTTCGTACGTACTCTCGGGCAATTCGTTGTCCTTTGGAAGCATATCCTTTATCATTACCAGCAACTTTCCAAATCCCTTGTCAGATACACCATTCTCTGCCTTCCATTGCAGCAATTCCAGTGTGGTGCCCAGCCTTTTCTTGTCACCTACGCAATTCGGGTACAACAATTTTTTGTGATCCTCTAACATGCGCTGCAACTTCTTCTTCTCCAAATCACTTGCGCAGTTTCTCTTTGCATCGGCAATGGCCCGACCTAGATCATCAACGGGCTCATCTGATGCCTCTTCTTCAGCTTCTTCCCGCATTGTCGGCTCAGCTTCTTCCCGCATTACCGGCTCAGATTCTTCCCCCATTGTTGTATCATCGTATTCAGGGAACCCATGGCCAGGATAGTTGTCGTCGTCCTCTTCTTCTTCATTGTCTTCCATCATAACCCCTCTTTCTCCATGCTTGGTCCAAACATTATAGTGGGGCACGAAACCGGACTTAAACAGGTGGAAGTGAATGGTTCTTGACTTAGAGTAATTTTGATCATTCTTACAGACAGCACATGGACAAGGCATAAAACCATCCGCCCGCTTGTTTGCCTCAGCCGCAAGCAGAAAAGTTTGCACGCCATTAATGAACTCGGGAGAGCATCGGTCATCGTACATCCATTGCCGGCTCATCTTCATTACACAACACCAAATAGACCAAATTAATACAAGTTCATACATAAAGTTCATACAACACTTAAATGCAACAAACAAATAACTCTCTAGCTAAAGATTTTAAATGCAACAACGAATGCGATCAAGATCGCAACTAAGGTAACAATGGATCCAACAGCATAATGATACCAAGCCTCACTATCGATGGCATATTTTCTAATCTTTCTAATCTTCAAGCGCATTTTCTCCATCTTGATCTTGTGATCATCGACGACATCGGCAACATGCAACTCCAATTCCATCTTCTCCCCCTCAATTCTTTTCAATTTTTCTTTCAAGTACTCGTTTTCTCTTTCAACTAAATTTAACCTCTTGACAATAGGGTCGGTTGGAATTTCCGCTTCACATACCTCCTAGAAAAAATTCTATGTCAACTTGATGTTCATAATTTGTCATAAATACGAAATTCAACTAGTTTTAAAAGAGAATATATATATCACATCCGAATCATAACAAGGACAAGGGCCGACGGGGACGGATATCAAAACCATGGCACTATATGTATAACAAACAACGTACGGGTAAGATAATTATACGAGTAACTAGCTATATATCCAAATCACACAAACATCAATTTTTATATAAAATTTCATGAACAAAGAGGCTCACCACAAGGTGGTGCCGGCGACGGGAAGGTGCGGGCGATCGACGGTGGTTACGACGGAGATTTAGAAGGCACTAAGTAAACCACACCTACATATGCAAACTAAGTGTTATTTTTGACCTCAAATTGCATATAAATCAAATACTAGCACATATATATATTTCCTCCCAAATTACTAAACTCACAAATTAATCACTATATAAAGCATTGCAAGAGTAAATCTAGCAATGAGAGATGAAAGGACAAAGTTGCTAACCTTTGTGATGTTGGGGAACGTAGTAATTTCAAAAAAATTCCTATGCACACGCAAGATCATGGTGATGCATAGCAACGAGAGGGGAGAGTGTTGTCTACGTACCCTCATAGACCAGAGCGGAAGCGTTGACGCAACGTAGAGGAAGTAGTCGTACGTCTTCCCGATCCGACCGATCCAAGCGCCGTTACTCCGGCGCCTCCAAGTTCTTAGCACACGTACAGCTCGATGACGTTCCCCGGGCTCCGATCCAGCAAAGCTTCGGGGATGAGTTTCGTCAGCATGACGGCGTGATGACGATGATGATGTTCTACCGACACAGGGCTTCGCCTAAACACTGCAACGATATGATCGAGGTGGAATATGGTGGAGGGGGCACCGCACACGGCTAAGGAACGATCACGAAGATCAACTTGTGTGTCCTAGGGTGCCCCCCTGCCCCCGTATATAAAGGAGGGGAGGGGGAGGTGCGGCCGGCCCCCAAGGGGTGCGCCAGGAGGAGTCCTACTCCCACCGGGAGTAGGACTCCTCTCCCTTGCCTGGTAGGAGAAGGAAGGAGAGAGGGGGAAAGGAAAAAGGGGGGCGCCGCCCCCCCCCCCTTCCTTGTCCTATTCGGACTAGGGGGAAGGGGGCGTGCGGCCTGCCCTGGCCGCCCCTCCTCTTTTCCCTTAACGCCCATATGGGCCCATTAACCCCCGGGGGGGTTCCGGTAAACCCCGGTACTCCAGTAAAATGCCGATTTCACTCGGAACCATTCCGATGTCCAAATATAGGCTTCCAATATATCGATCTTTTTGTCTCGACCATTTCGAGACTCCTCGTCATGTCCGTGATCACATCCGGGACTCCGAACTAACTTCGGTACATCAAAATGCATAAACTCATAATAACTGCCATCGTAACTTTAAGCGCGCGGACCCTACGGTTCGAGAACAATGTAGACATGACTGAGACAAATCTCTGGTCAATAACCAATAGCGGGACCTGGATGCCCATATTGGCTCCTACATATTCTACGAAGATCTTTATCGGTCAGACCGCATAACAACATACATTGTTTCCTTTGTCATCGATATGTTACTTGACCGAGATTCGATCGTCGGTATCCAATACCTAGTTCAATCTCGTTACCGGCAAGTCTCTTTACTCGTTCTGTAGTACATCATCTCATAACTAACACATTAGTTGCAATGCTTGCAAGGCTTATGTGATGTGCATTACCGAGAGGGCCCAGAGATACCTCTCCGACTATTGGAGTGACAAATCCTAATCTCAAAATACGCCAACCCAACAAGTACCTTTGGAGACACCTGTAGAGCACCTTTATAGTCATAGGAACGTGTATAAGTCATGAAGAAAGCAATAGCAACATACTAAACGATCGGGTGCTAAGCTAATGGAATGGGTCATGTCAATCAGATCATTCAACTAATGATGTGACCTCGTTAATCAAATAACAACTCTTTGTTCATGGTCATTAAACATAACCATCTTTGATTAACGAGCTAGTCAAGTAGAGGCATACTAGTGACACTCTGTTTGTTTATATATATTCACACCTGTATTATGTTTCCGGCTAATACAATTTTAGCATGAATAATAAACATTTATCATGACATATGAGGAAATAAATAATAACTTTATTATTGCCTCTAGGGCATATTTCCTTCAGTCTCCCACTTGCACTAGAGTCAATAATCTAGATTACACAGTGATGATTCTAACACCCATGGAGTTTTGGTGCTGATCATGTTTTGCTCGTGGAAGAGGCTTAGTCAACGGGTCTGCTACATTCAGATCCGTATGTATCTTGCAAATCTCTATGTCTCCCACCTGGACTAGATCCCGGATGGAATTGAAGCGTCTTTTGATGTGCTTGGTCCTCTTGTGAAATCTGGATTCCTTTGCCAACGCAATTGCACCAGTATTGTCACAAAAGATTTTCATTGGACCCGATGCACTAGGTACGACACCTATATCAGATATGAACTCCTTCATCCAGACTCCTTCATTTGCTGCTCCCGAAGCAGCTATGTACTCCACTTCACATGTAGATCCCGCCACGACGCTTTGTTTAGAACTGCACCAACTGACAGCTCCACCGTTTAATGTAAACACGTATCCGGTTTGCGATTTAGAATCGTCCGGATCAGTGTCAAAGCTTGCATCAGCGTAACCGTTTACAATGAGCTCTTTGTCACCTCCATATATGAGAAACATATCCTTAGTCCTTTTCAGGTACTTCAGGATGTTCTTGACCGCTGTCCAGTGATCCACTCCTGGATTACTTTGGTACCTCCCTGCTAGACTTATAGCAAGACACACATCAGGTCTGGTACACAGCATTGCATACATGATAGAGCCTATGGCTGAAGCATAGGGAACATCTTTCATTTTCTCTCTATCTTCTGTAGTGGTCGGGCATTGAGTCTTACTCAATTTCACACCTTGAAGTACAGGCAAGAATCCTTTCTTTGCTTGATCCATTTTGAACTTCTTCAAAACTTTGTCAAGGTATGTGCTTTGTGAAAGTCCAATTAAGCGTCTTGATCTATCTCTATAGATCTTGATGCCCAATATGTAAGCAGCTTCACCGAGGTCTTTCATTGAAAAATTCTTATTCAAGTATCCCTTTATGCTATCCAGAAAATCTATATCATTTCCGATTAGTAATATGTCATCCACATATAATATCGGAAATGCTACAGAGCTCCCACTCACTTTCTTGTAAATACAGGCTTCTCCAAAAGTCTATACAAACCCAAATGCTTTGATCACACTATCAAAGCGTTTATTCCAACTCCGAGATGCTTGCACCAGTCCATAAATGGATCGCTGGAGCTTGCACACTTTGTTAGCTCCCTTTGGATCGATAAAACCTTCTGGTTGCATCATATACAACTCTTCTTCTAGAAATCCATTCAGGAATGTAGTCTTTACATCCATTTGCCAAATTTCATAATCATAAAATGTGGCAATTGCTAACATGATTCTGACAGACTTAAGCATCGCTACGGGTGAGAAGGTCTCATCCTAGTCAATCCCTTGAACTTGTCGAAAACCCTTTGCGACAAGTCGAGCTTTGTAGACAGTAACATTACCATCAGCGTCAGTCTTCTTCTTGAAGATCCATTTATTCTCTATTGCTTGCCGACCATCGGGCAAGTCAACCAAAGTCCACACTTTGTTCTCATACATGGATCCCATCTCAGATTTCATGGTTTCAAGCCATTTTGCGGAATCTGGGCTCACCATTGCTTCTTCATAGTTCGTAGGTTCACCATGATCTAGTAGCATGATTTCCAGAACAGGATTGCCGTACCACTCTGGTACGGATCTTACTCTGGTTGATCTACGAGGTTCTGTAGTAACTTGATCAGAAGTTGCATGATCATCATCATTAACTTCCTCACCAATTGGTTTAGACGTCACAGAAACTGGTTCCTGTGATGTGCTATTTCCCAATAAGGGAGCAGGTATAGTTACCTCATCAAGTTCTACTTTCCTCCCACTCACTTCTTTCGAGAGAAACTCCTTCTCTAGAAAGGATCCATTCTTAGCAACAAATATATTGCCTTCGGATCTGTGATAGAAGGTGTACCCAACAGTCTCCTTTGGGTATCCTATGAAGACACATTTCTCCGATTTGGGTTCGAGCTTATCAGGTTGAAGCCTTTTCACATAAGCATCGCAGCCCCAAACTTTAAGAAACGACAACTTTGGTTTCTTGCCAAACCATAGTTCATAAGGCGTCGTCTCAACGGATTTTGATGGTGCTCTATTTAACGTGAATGCGGCCGTCTCTAAAGCATAACCCCAAACCGATAGCGGTAAATCCATAAGAGACATCATAGATCGCACCATATCAAGTAAAGTACGATTACGACGTTCGGACACACCATTTCGTTGTGGTGTTCCGGGTGGCGTGAGTTGCGAAACTATTCCACATTGTTTCAAATGTAGACCAAACTCGTAACTCAAATATTCTCCTACACGATCAGATCGTAGAAACTTTATTTTCTTGTTACGATGATTTTCAACTTCACTCTGAAATTCTTTGAACTTTTCAAATGTTTCAGACTTGTGTTTCATTTAGTAGATATACCCATATCTGCTTAAATCATCTGTGAAGGTGAGAAAATAACGATATCCGCCACGAGCTTCAATATTCATCGAACCACATACATCTGTATGTATGATTTCCAACAAATCTGTTGCTCTCTCCATTGTACCGGAGAACGGTGTTTTAGTCATCTTGCCCATGAGGCACGGTTCGCAAGTACCAAGTGATTCATAATCAAGTGGTTCCAAAAGTCCATCAGTATGGAGTTTCTTCATGCGCTTTACACAGATATGACCTAAACGGCAGTGCCACAAATAAGTTGCACTATCATTATCAACTCTGCATCTTTTGGCTTCAACATTATGAATATGTGTATCACTACTATCGAGATTCATCAAAAATAGACCACTCTTCAAGGGTGCAAGACCATAAAAGATATTACTCATATAAATAGAACAACCATTATTCTCTGATTTAAATGAATAACCGTCTCGCATCAAACAAGATCCAGATATAATGTTCATGCTCAACGCTGGCACCAAATAACAATTATTTAGGTCTAATACTAATCCTGAAGGTAGATGTAGAGGTAGCGTGCCGACCGCGATCACATCGACTTTGGAACCATTTCCCACGCGCATCGTCACCTCGTCCTTTGCCAGTGTTCACTTAATCCGTAGTCCCTGTTTCGAGTTGCAAATATTAGCAACAGAACCAGTATCAAATACCCAGGTGCTAATGTGAGCTCTAGTAAGGTACACATCAATAACATGTATATCACATATACCTTTGTTCACCTTGCCATCCTTCTTATCCGCCAAATATTTGGGGCAGTTCCGCTTCCAGTGACTAGTCTGCTTGCAGTAGAAGCACTCAGTTTCAGGCTTGGGTCCAGACTTGGGTTTCTTCTCTTGAGCAGCAACTTGTTTGCTGTTCTTCTTGAAGTTCCCCTTCTTCTTCCCTTTGCCCTTTTTCTTGAAACTAGTGGTTTTGTTAACCATCAACACTTGATGCTCCTTCTTGATTTCTACCTCCGCAGCCTTTAGCACTGTGAAGAGCTCGGGAATCGTCTTATCCATCCCTTGCATATTATAGTTCATCACGAAGCCTTTGTAGCTTGGTGGAAGTGATTGGAGAATTCTGTCAATGACGCAATCATCCGGAAGATTAACTCCCAGTTGAACCAAGTGATTATAATACCCAGACATTTTGAGTATATGCTCACTGACAGAACTATTCTCCTCCATCTTGCAGCTATAGAACTTATTGGAGACTTCATATCTCTCAATCCAGGCATTCTGTTGGAATATTAACTTCAACTCTTGGAACATCTCATATGCCCAATGATGTTCAAAATGTCGTTGAAGTCCCGGTTCTAAGCCGTAAACCATGGCACATTGAACTATCGAGTAGTCATCAGCTTTGCTCTGCCAGACGTTCTTAACGTCGTCAGTTGCATCAGCAGCAGACCTGGCACCCAGCGGTGCTTCCAGGACGTAACTCTTCTGTGCAGCAATGAGGATAATCCTCAAGTTACGGACCCAGTCCGTGTAATTGCTACCATCATCTTTCAACTTTGCTTTCTCAAAGAACGCATTAAAATTCAACGGAATAATAGCACGGGCCATCTATCTACAATCAACATAAACAAGCAAGATACTATCAGGGACTAAGTTCATGATAAATTTAAGTTCAATTAATCATATTACTTAAGAACTCCCACTTAGATAGACATCCCTCCAATCTTCTAAGTGATCACGTGATCCAAATCAAACTAAACCATAACCGATCATCACGTGAAATGGATTAGTTCTCAATGGTGAACATCATTATGTTGATCATATCTACTATATGATTCACGCTTGACCTTTCGGTCTCCGTGTTCCGAGGCCATATCTGCATATGCTAGGCTCGTCAAGTATAACCCGAGTATTCTGCATGTGCAAAAACTGGCTTGCACCCGTTGTAGATGGACGTAGAGCTTGTCACACCCGATCATCACGTGGTGTCTGGGCACGACGAACTTTGGCAACGGTGCATACTCGGGGAGAACACTTCTTGATAATTTTAGTGAGAGATCATCTTATAATGCTACCCTCAATCAAAGCAAGATAAGATGCATAAAAAGATAAACATCACATGCAATCAATATAAGTGATATGATATGGCCATCATCATCTTGTGCTTGTGATCTCCATCTCTGTAGCACCGTCATGATCACCATCATCACCAGCGCGACACCTTGATCTCCATCGTAGCATCATTGTCGTCTCGCCAATCTTATGCTTCTACGACTATCGCTACCGCTTAGTGATAAAGTAAAGCATTACAGGGCGATTGCATTGCATACAATAAAGCGACAACCATACGGCTCCCGCCGGTCGCCGATAACTTGGTTACAAAACATGATCATCTCATACAATAAAATTTAGCATCATGTCTTGACCATATCACATCACAACATGCCCTGCAAAAACAAGTTAGACGTCCTCTACTTTGTTTGTTGCAAGTTTTACGTGGCTGCTACGGGCTTAAGCAAGAACCAATCTTACCTACGCATCAAAACCACAACGATAGTTTGTCAAGTTGATGCCGTTTTAACCTTCGCAAGGACCGGGCGTATCCACACTCGGTTCAACTAAAGTTGGAGAAACTGACACCCGCCAGCCACCTGTGTGTGAAGCACGGCGGTAGAACCAGTCTCGCGTAAGCGTACGCGTAATGTCGGTCCGGGCCGCTTCATCCAACAATACCGCCGAACCAAGGTATGACATGCTGGTAGGCAGTATGACTTATATCGCCCACAACTCACTTGTGTTCTACTCGTGCATAACATCAAACCATAAAAACCAGGCTCGGATGCCACTGTTGGGGAACGTAGTAATTTCAAAAAATTTCCTACGCACACGCAAGATCATGGTGATGCATAGCAATGAGAGGGGAGAGTGTTGTCTACGTACCCTCGTAGACCGAAGCGGAAGCGTTGACGCAACATAGAGGAAGTAGTCGTACGTCTTCCCGATCCGACCGATCCAAGCGCCGTTACTCCGGCGCCTCCGAGTTCTTAGCACACGTACAGCTCGATGACGTTCCCCGGGCTCCGATCCAGCAAAGCTTCGGGGATGAGTTTCGTCAGCACGACGGCGTGATGACGATGATGATGTTCTACCGACGCAGGGCTTCGCCTAAACACTACAACGATATGATCGAGGTGCAATATGGTGGAGGGGGGCACCGCACACGGCTAAGGAACGATCACGAAGATCAACTTGTGTGTCCTAGGGAGCCCCCCTGCCCCCGTATATAAAGGAGGGGAGGGGGAGGCGCGGCCGGCCCCCAAGGGGTGCGCCAGGAGGAGTCCTACTCCCGGACTCCTCTCCCTTGCCTTGTAGGAGAAGGAAGGAGAGAGGAGGAAAGGAAAAATGGGGGCGCCGCCCCCCCTTCCTTGTCCTATTCGGACTAGGGGGGAAGGGGGCGCGCGGCCTGCCCTGGCTGCCCCTCCTCTTTTCCCTTAAGGCCCATATGGGCCCATTAACCCCCGGGGGGGTTCTGGTAACGCCCCGGTACTCCAGTAAAATGCCGATTTCACTCGGAACCATTCCGATGTCCAAATATAGGCTTCCAATATATCGATCTTTATGTCTCGACCATTTCGAGACTCCTCGTCATGTCCGTGATCACATCTGGGACTCCGAACTAACTTCGGTACATCAAAATGCATAAACTCATAATAACTGTCATCGTAACTTTAAGCGTGCGGACCCTACGATTCGAGAGCAATGTAGACATGACTGAGACAAATCTCTGGTCAATAACCAATAGCGGGACCTGGATGCCCATATTGGCTCCTACATATTCTACGAAGATCTTTATCGGTCAGACCACATAACAACATACGTTGTTCCCTTTGTCATCGGTATGTTACTTGCCCGAGATTCGATCGTCGGTATCCAATACCTAGTTCAATCTCGTTACCGGCAAGTCTCTTTACTCGTTCTGTAATACATCATCTCACAACTAACACATTAGTTGCAATGCTTGCAAGGCTTATGTGATGTGCATTACCGAGAGGGCCCAGAGATACCTCTCCGACTATTGGAGTGACAAATCCTAATCTCGAAATACGCAAACCCAACAAGTACCTTTGGAGACACCTGTAGAGCACCTTTATAATCACCCAGTTACGTTGTGACGTTTGGAAGCACACAAAGTGTTCCTCCGGTATACGAGAGTTGCATAATCTCATAGTCATAGGAACGTGTATAAGTCATGAAGAAAGCAATAGCAACATACTAAACGATCGGGTGCTAAACTAATGGAATGGGTCATGTCAATCAGATCATTCAACTAATGATGTGACCTCGTTAATCAAATAACAACTCTTTGTTCATGGTTAGGAAACATAACCATCTTTGATTAACGAGCTAGTCAAGTAGAGGCATACTAGTGACACTCTGTTTGTTTATATATATTCACACATGTATTATGTTTCCGGCTAATACAATTCTAGCATGAATAATAAACATTTATCATGACATATGAGGAAATAAATAATAACTTTATTATTGCCTCTAGGGCATATTTCCTTCATGTGATCATTTCAATGGATGGGGGCCTTCAAATCTTGACAAAATTTGGGCAAAATGTGTGATGAGCTCGACAGGAAGAGGGGAAGAACAGAGAGGAGAGGGGAAAGGGGAAGAACAGAGCGAGCTCGGGTGGACGAAGGGTTTATGTAGGATGACCTTTAGTACCGGTTCGTGCCAAGAACCGGCACTAAATGGGCTGGAGGGGCCCCACTCTGACTACATCCTGCCACCACTTTCATTAGTACCGGTTCGTGGCACGAACCGGTTGTCACATCCCTAGTTCTATTAATGCCTAGTGCTAGCATCTGGTGTTGCATCATGTTTAAATTTTAGTTAAACCTGAAATGGGGATTGCCTAAACCCTAGCATTAAAGGAATTCACTAGGTTCAACCAAAATATTTCCAGTAAATCCAAATGGCTTCAAACAATGTTCATCATTCCTGGAAAATGCTGGAAACAGTAACCAGAGGTGATGCACATTTTTCCATGACATATTTGGGCTATGGATTAAATCATACTCTATTTGCATTTGGGCATTTAAATGCTATTAAATATTTTAAGTGCCCAAATAATCATTAACTGAAATGTTTACTGCAGGATATATTTCCAACAGTGGTCATGAGCAGTTTCATGATTTTTGGGATTGATCTAGTATTTTTAGTAAAGCCACACAGTTGCAGAAAAATAGATAACACAAATAAAACAGAGAGAGAGAGAGAGAGAGAGAGAGAGAGAGAATTACCTGGCTAACTTACCTGTTCGGCCCAGCACTGCAGCTGGCTGGCCCAGCTGGTGGCCCAGCCCACCTAGCCACCCCCCCTGTCGCCTTCCTCCTCGCGCTAGTAGGAACAGGCGTGTGGCCGACGCATGCCGGTGCACGCCCGGCCACCTCCTGCTTGCCGCTTCGCCTGGCTTCTTCGGGAGACGCCACGCGGCCCCCTCGGACCCCTCTCACTCTCCCTGTGCTCCTCCCCCTCCTCTGTTTCTCTCTCCTGAGCACACCATTGCCACCGACGAGCTCCACCACGGCCGCAGCCACTCCCTTGCTCCCTCTCCGCATCCCTGACCTCCGCCTCGACTCCCTCGACCTACTCGACGAGCCGCACGCTGCCGGACGCGCCGCAACGTCCTCACCATCGTCGCCTTCAAGCTCAGACGCCGGAGATCGCGTCCGCCGGCCCGACGACTCCAGACCTTCCCCGAGCTCTCTGAGACCCTCGTCCGACTCGCCGTGAGCTCCTCTACCGAACCCCCTGCCCCCATGCTCAATACCGCAGTGTAGTCCTCGTTCCCGTCGAGGCTGAGACTTCACCAGTGCCGGACTTGTCCTCGTCGCCGTTTTGGCTTGTCTCCGTCCAAACTGAGCGCGTCACCGCACTCTGGGCACTCCCAGGAAGCCGTGTACCTCACCATCTCGCCTGAGATGCGTCGTAGCACCTAACCCGCTAACGCCGAACGCCGGCCGCCGCCACGAGCTCGACTCCGGCGAGCTCGCTCCACCCTAGCTCCTCCCGCTCACACCACTCGATGCGGACGACCGCCCGCTACGCGTGGGTGCCCTTCGCCACGCGCTTAGCCGCCGGAGTAGCAATCCCGCAGCGCTCCACCGCGTTTGCCGTTACCGGCGTTAAGCCGCCGGTGGCGTTGACTCTTTTGACCAGGGTTTGACCCCCATGGGTCATTAACATGAGGGCCCGAGGCCCTGCTAATTTAGTTAGATGCTAATTAAATTTTAGCTAATCCACTGACTCGCTGACTGTGGGCCCCAGCCCTTCTAATTACTTTAGTTAGGATTTAACTAAACCCTGGTTAGAACTGAGTCAATGACAGGTGGGCCACACCGGCCAGGTTTGACCTGGACCGCGCCCCGTTGACCTGCTGACATCATGATGATGTCAGGCTGACGTAGTAATCCTTTTTGGAATTTAAATAAATCTTAAATGATTGTTTTAATTCAGAAATCGTCCAAAACTTTGAAAAATCATAGAAATTAATCTATAGCTCCAAATGAAAAGATTTATATATGAAAAATTATCAGAAAAATTCAAGGAATCCATCTGTACCATTTTCATGCATGTTTGAACAATGTTTGTCTTCTAATTTGGACAAAACAAATAAAGGGCATTTAAATAATCATATATGGAGTTGGAATTTGAATCATGTATTCAAACCAACTTCATTTAAATCATAGCTAGATGCATTAGCTCAAATCACGGCATATTGCCATGTCATGATCATGCATCATATTGTGGCATTGCATTGATTGTGTTCCTTCTCAGTTGCCGGTATTTGTTCCCTCTCGATAGACGTGATTCCGGCGATGTGATCGATGACACCGATGAAGAACTATAATATCTTCAGAGGTGCCAGGCAAGCAAAACCCCCTTGTTCATTCCGATACAATCCCACTCTCTCGCTCCTGCTCTCTTTTATTGCATTAGGACAACAACGATTCAACTGTACATGTTGCGGTAGTTGAACCCCTTTCCTCTGCATGACCTGTCATTGCCACAGTAAATAGATGAAACCCACTAGCATGAGTAGGAGTTGTTTGAGCCCTGATGTGCCTACTCATTCATGCTTGTTGTCATGCCTGCTATTGCTTAGAGTTGTGTCAGGTCTGATTCATCGGGGGGTGAATTGGAAAGTTGTGAACATGTCCTACAGTTGTGAGCTAAGTGTGTGAACACGATTTGGTAAAGGTAGCGGTGAGAGGCCATGTAGGAGTACATGGTGGGTTGTCTCATTGCAGCCGTCCTCAGGAACTGAGCTCTGTGTTTGTGATCCATGAACAGTTACTACCACACATTGGGTTCCGGTAACTCGGCCCCTCTCGACTTATTAATCAACATGATCTCTATCCAGGAGTTGCAACTAGTTTCTGGTGTTTGTAGGTAGTGTTAGTAGTCTACCAAGTGGCACCCGGTACAGGTGGGCTTGGGACAGACTAGGCACTGTGGCCGGGTAGACCAAGCGCCGCCCGTTTGGTGGTCTTGGAACCCTGTACACATCGTTTGGGGCCGTGAGCGACACCCCGGCCGGATCTCCTTGCGGATGGAACCCGAATAGGCGATAAACCTGGACTAAAGACTTGTGTGGTTAGTTAGGTCGTGGCCGACTCCCTTGCCCGGCTTCCGCTTGAAGGTTGCCGAGGTACATGACGTGTACAGGGCGGTAAGTGGCGAGAGCGTGTGTGAAGAAGTACACCCCTGCAGGGTTATCATTATCTATTCGAATAGCCGGATTCCTCGGATATGGAAACTTGGACCCCTTGCATAGTTCATAGACAAGTGAAAGTGGATACTCTAAAATGCGCAAGATAAGCGTGAGTGCTATGGATGGCGTTCTCGTAGGAAGACGGGAGCGGATCCATAGTGGTGTATTGGTATGGTGAATATGTGGACTCGTGTGCGCCACCTCAAAAGAGTTGCTTGTAGTCGTAGTTCAGGATAGCCACCGAGTCAAAGCTGGCTTGCTGCAGTTAAACTCCACCACCCCTTTATTGATACTGATGCATATGTAGATAGTTCTGATGTAAGTCTTGCTGGGTACATTTGTACTCACGTTTGCCTATTTTATGTTTTTGCAGAGAGACGTCAGTCCCGCTAGTAGTTCCGTGTGGACTTCGACGTTTAGCTTGATACCTCAGCTACGATCTTGTGCCCTCGGCAGGATCTGGTAGATAGTCAGGCTTCTCAGTCTTTTTCATTTGTAGATGTCTGTACTCAGGCATGTTAAGCTTCCGCATGTGCTTTGACTTGTATGCTTTGAATGTTGGGTCATGAGACCCGTGTTTGTAATATCTCGCTCCTCGGAGCCTAATGAATAAATACTTGTGTCGTAGAGTCTAGTTGTGATGCCATGTTGTATTTACACATATCGAGCATATTGTGTGTATGATTGAAATGCTTGGTATGTGTGGGATCCGACAATCTAGTTGTTTATCCTTGGCAGCCTATCATATGGGGAAATGTAGTCTAGTGCTTCTGAGCGATAGTAGTCCTGCTAGCCCAGCACTACTGCTCAGGACACTTGACTGGCCGGCATGTGATTCACTTTGTTCCTGTGTCTGTCCCTTTGGGGAAATGTCATGCGGTGACATCCGGAGTCCTGCCTAGCCTGCTACAGCCCGGGTTACCGGAGTCCTGTTAGCCCAGTGCTACAGCCCGGATTCACATGCTGTTGACCGACATGCTCGAGGTTGATTCATGTATGCCTGTCCCCATGGGTTAGTGCCGCTTTGGGTTCACGACTAGCCATGTCGGCTCGGGTTCTTTGTCATATGGATGCTAGCGACACTATCATATACGTGAGCCAAAAGGCGCAAACGGTCCCGGGCCAGGTAAGGTGGCACCCGTGGGAATACCGTGCGTGAGGCCGCAAAGTGATATGATGTGTTACATGCTAGATCGGTGTGACTTAGGATCGGGGTCCTGACACCGATGCTAAAGGTTCGCCACGAACCGGTACTAATGAAAGCGTCCCGGCTAGCCGTTGGAACCGGCACTAATGTATACATTAGTGCCGGCTCAAATACAAAACGGCACTAATGTGCTTCACGTTTGACCCTTTTTCTACTAGTGTATGGCTCTCCGGAGCCTTTTTAATAAAGTACTTGAGTTGTAGAGTTTTGTTGTGATGCCATGTTGTATTTACTCATATCAGGCATATTGTGTGTATGATTGAAATGCTTGGTATGAGTGGGATCCGACTATCTAGTTGTTTATCCTTGGCAGCCTATCATATGGGGAAATGTAGTCTAGTGCTTCTGAGCGATAGTAGTCCGCTACAGCCCGGTTCACCGGAGTCCTGCTAGCCCAGCACTACTGCTCGGAACACTTGACTGGCCGGCATGTGATTCACTTCGTTCCTATGTCTGTCCCTTCGGGGAAATGTCACGCGGTGACTTCCGGAGTCCTGCCTAGCCTGCTACAGCCCAGGTTACCGTAGTCCTGTTAGCCCAGTGCTACAGCCCGGATTCACACGTTGATGACCGACATGTTTGATGTGATTCATGTATGCCTGTCCTCATGGGTTAGCGCCGCTTTGGGTTCACGACTAGCCATGTCGGCCCGGGTTCTCTGTCATATGGATGCTAGCGACACTATCATATACGTGAGCCAAAAGGCGCAAACGGTCCCGGGCCAGGTAAGGTGGCACCCGTGGGAGTACCGTGCGTGAGGCCGCAAAGTGATATGATGTGTTACATGCTAGATCGATGTGGCTTAGGATCAGGGTCCTAACAGCGTTGGCATCAGAGCCGGACTGCCTGTAGGTTCTCTAAGCCAAACTGGTCGATGTCGAGTCTAGAAATGCTTTAGTTATATGTAGGGGAATTGATTGTGGGAGGGAACGTAAGGCTCTTTTTACTCCTTTACCTTATGCCCTCTGTTCTGAGTCATTCTCTTCTCATTCTACGTGGGTTAAGGACTAGGCTCTCTTCTCTCTATCAGGTTCACGTGTTACTAATCCGTAGTAACTTATAGGATTGTTGGATACAACCCAGTTCAGTTCTACTAAATTTCAATATGTTGCCAGTTGAACCAGAACCTTGATATGATGTTGTTGAGTGGTTTTGCAAGCTGTTGTGGATGTCTCAAACCTTTTTCTGAGCATTTACAGCCGTTATGCTGTCCAATTTCTCCTAGGAAATTCTAATGCCTTTGCATTATTTTGTGCTTCCAGATGGCCACCGTCCCCAGAACCAAGTGGTTCGTCTGACCCGTTGCATTGGTATATGTGGTCATACAGCCATGTTGGTCCGATTGATGGTCGAGACAGGTTACCGATGGTATCCTGAATATACCGTCGAGGAGCAGTTTAGAGACTTTAATCAAAGCCAATATCTGTGCACGGTCAGGATATATCCATCTTATCCCGGAGCTACTGAAGCACTCCACTGTTCTTATGGACTTGGGATTACTATTGGGATGTCCGTGTAGGATGCAGCCTACTCGATGATGACTATCATTCGAGCCAGAACTGCCTTGCTGTGCAACACCGATTTCCGCTACATGCCAGCATCCCTCCCTGGGGCGCATGGTTACCTTCAGGGTATGTACAGTGACGCATCCTATGAGGACTCACTCCTCCGCACCACTACTGAGATGCTGGAAGACAAGGACCATGAAAATCGGGCCTTGCGTATGGAGCTGTTTAATGCTCGTTCTGATCACTGGGCCACTTTGACTCGGTTTGCTCCTGCTGTGCAAGCCGGATACATGGACATGAGGGACTTGTACCCTGTGCGGGCCAGTCTGCCAGATTTCATGGAGTGGCGTGAGGTGGGAGGCATCACCCCTCCTCGTGGACCTCGTCTGCCGCCGTTTGTTGGACCAAGGCCACACCCAAGTCCCTATGGTCCGCAAGCTCCACAGGACCGTCTGTTTCCAGATGACCATGTTCCACTTCCAGGCTTGGGTGGTGACTTCTATGAGGATTACTATGGAGCTGTCTGAGCTAGTAGTAGTTCCACTAGTATTGTAACCGTTGTATGTCCACCGTCCTGCGTGACTTGTGGAATATGACTTAGTGTGTATCCATTCCGGAGGTGTAGAAAAATAATGTATAGGAGCTTGGAATGCCTCCGATGAGATGTAACGTCTTTCATCATAGTTGTACTTTAGCTGGGCTTGTACTAAACTATGTATGGTGTGTATGACCGTTGGTATATATATATGGCAGTTTCTATATTACCATGTCATACGAATGAACATCTCTGCATTCCGTGCTATCCATTACATTCCGCACTTCCTGCCCAGATTTTGCCATCCTGGTCTAAACCGTTGTTTTGTTTTCCTAGGATGGTCAACACCCGCAGCAACCCTGCTGCTCCGGAGCAGGGTGAAGCTAGCGCAGCTAGGGATGAAAATCTGCCTCAACCGCCTTCTCTGGCCGAAGTGATGCTGGAGGCAGAACGAAACAAGCGTGAGACTAACCGCTTGCTGGAGCGGATTGAGCAGAATACTGCACGCCAGCAGAGAAACAACCTGGTGTCAATCAATGACTTTGTCAAGCTGTATCCACCGAAGTTTAACCATTCCGTCGAACCTCTCGATGCGGATGACTGGCTTCGTAGCATCGCCCACAAGCTACGTTCTGCCAACGTAGCCGAAGATGATAAAGTCACCTTTGCTGCTTATCACCTCGAAGGCCCTGCTAGCCTTTGGTGGGAAAATTATGAGGCTATGCGCCCGGTCGGCCAAATCACTACTTGGGCCGATTTCAGTGCTGCTTTCCGTGAGCATCACATTCCGGAAGGCCTCATGGATCACAAGAGGGAGGAGTTCTGTAACTTCACCCAGGGTAGACTGACTGTGGATGCATACAGTCGTGAGTTTGGAAAGCTAGCATGTTATGCCCCCGAAGAGGTATCCACCGACGCCAAGAACCAGGCAAGGTTCCGCAAGGGACTTAGCCCTGAGCTTCGCCGTGACCTTCGTCTGCACGATTGCACCTCTTTCCCGAAGTTGGTCAACAAGGCCATCAGTGCCGAGACAGGGCAGAATGACTTTGAAGCTTCACGCAAACACTCCCGTGACTTTGGATCTTCATCCGGCTCTGGAACTCAGAAGCGCCGGGTCTGGATCCCAAACACCGCTGTGCCATCCAGGTTCACTCCGAGGCCATCCTTTGAGGCGCCTCGTCCCAACCAGCAGTATGCACCACCCAAGACTTATGGTGGTCCCGCTGCTAATGCTGCTCCACGCCCCAATATGATAACTTGCTTCAAGTGTGGAGAGCCGGGTCACTACATCCGCGAGTGTCCCCAGAACAACCCCAACCAGTTCGGAAAGTCTGTTAGCCGTGGTAAGCCAACAGCAAAGGTGCTTGTCGCCAAGCCGGCCATCACTGCTCGTGGCCATGTCAACTATGTCTCAGCTGAAGAGACTCAAGAGGACCCCAACGTTGTTCTCAGTACGCTCCTTGTCAATTGCCATCCGGCAACTGTTCTTTTTGATACTGGAGCATCTCATTCATTTATTTCCGAGAGCTATGCTCGATTGCACAACACCACATTTTGTGACATGCCCACCTCCATGGTAATTCAAACTCCTGGTTCTAAATGGCAGACCTCTAGAATCAGCCATGGAAATGAAATTCTTGTCGACAGATTGGTCTTTCTTGCATCACTAATAGCTCTCAAGTCCTCAGACATAAACATCATCTTGGGTATGGACTGGATGTCAGCCCATTACGCTAAGATTGATTGCTCTACTAGAACCGTTCAACTCACCCATCCATCGGGCAAGACAGTCAATGTTTTGACCCGAGTGTCTGAGCGACAACTCTACTCCTTAAATGCCAACCCCCTTCCAGACCTTGAAGATATTCTGGTAGTCCGTGACTTCCCGGATGTCTTTCCAGAGGAACTGCCAGGTGTTCCACCTGACAGAGATGTTGAGTTCGTGATAGACCTTGTTCCAGGAACCGTCCCGATCTCTAGAAGACCTTATAAGATGGCACCCCTAGAACTAGCCGAGCTTAAGAAACAACTCGATGAGTCCTTGCAAAAGGGTTTCATCCGTCCTAGTTCTTCTCCATGGGCTTGCCCCGTCCTCTTCGTCAAGAAGAAGGATGGGACGGATCGGATGGTTGTAGATTACTGACCTGTCAATTTGGTCACTATCAAGAACAAGTATCCGCTCCCCAGGATCAACGACCTGTATGACCAGCTTGCTGGATCCTCAGTCTTTTCCAAGATGGATTTAAGGTTGGGCTACCATCAAATCAAAATCAAGAACGGGGACATTCCCAAAACGGCCTTTGTCACTCGTTATGGCCAATACGAGTACACCGTCTTGTCCTTCGGTTTAACCAATGCTCCAGCCACTTTCTCCCGGTTAATGAACTCGATCTTCATGGAGTACTTGGATAAATTCGTCGTGGTTTACCTCGATGATATACTCATCTACTCCAAGAATGAGGAAGAACATGCCGAACATCTAAGGCTAGTATTGACGAAACTTCGAGAGCACCGCCTTTATGCCAAATTCTCCAAGTGAATTTTGGTTGCCAGAAGTGACCTATCTGGGCCATGTAATCTCTGGTAAGGGCATTGTTGTCAATCCCGAGCGAGTTCAAGCCGTCCTTGACTGGACTCCACCTGAAACGGTCAAGCAAGTTCGGAGTTTTCTTGGTTTAGCGAGCTATTGCCGCCGCTTTGTCGAGAATTTCTCCAAAGTTGCTAAGCCTCTAACTGAACTCCTCAAGAAAGATAAGAAGTTCGAGTGGACCCCACAGTGCGATTTCAGCTTTCAGGAACTGAAAAGACGCCTGACATCTACTCCCGTACTGGTACCACCAGATTTTTCTAAGGACTTTGTTATCTATTGCGACGCCTCGCGACAAGGACTAGGTTGCATACTCATGCAAGATCATCATGTGATTTCTTACGCTTCTCGACAGTTGCGTCCACATGAGGATAACTATCCCACACATGATCTGGAGCTTGCAGCTGCAGTCCATGCACTCAAAACCTGGCGACATTACCTTCTTGGTAATCGTTGCGAAATCTACACTGATCACCAAAGTTTGATATACATCTTCACCCAACCGGATTTCAATCTCAGGCAAAGACGTTGGGTCGAGTTGATCTCAGATTACGACTTAGGAAGAACTTACACCCCAGGCAAAGCCAATGTCATGGCTGATGCACTAAGTCGTAAGTCTTATTGTAACAACCTGATGTTACAACAAAGTCAACCACTTCTTCACGAGAAACTTCGTAAGCTTAACCTTCACATTGTTCCTCGAGGATTCCTTTCCACCCTGGTGGTGAAACCTAACCTTACGGATCAAATCATAGCTGCCCAGAAGCGTGATAAGGGCATATCTCGTATCAGGGAAAACATCGCTAGCGGAGTTGCTAAATGTTTTTCCATGGATGAGCGAGGTGTTGTCTTCTTCGAAAACCGCTTGGTGGTTCCCAAGAAACAACATCTACGACAATTGATCCTTAAGGAAGCTCACGAGTCTCCTCTCACCATTCATCCCGGTAGTACTAAAATGTATCAAGACCTACGCCAAAGGTTTTGGTGGACTAGGATGAAGAGAGAAATCGCTCAATACATTGCTAATTGCCACGTCTGTCGTCGCATTAAAGCAGAGCATCAACGTCCTGCTGGCACCCTTCAACCATTGGAAATTCCTGAATGGAAATGGGATAAAATCGGTATGGATTTCATTACCGGGTTTCCCAGAACCAAAAGAGGGAATAATGCTATCTTCGTTGTTGTCGATCGTCTTTCCAAAGTAGCCCACTTCTTACCTGTTCACGAGAGTATAACCGCTAGCCAGCTAGCTGATTTGTACATCTCCCGAATAGTGTCTCTTCATGGTGTTCCATTGGAAATTAATTCAGATCGTGGAAGTCTTTTCACCTCTCGATTTTGGGAAAGTTTCCAAAATGCTATGGGGACTCGTCTCTCCTTTAGCATCGCCTTCCATCCCTAGTCAAGTGGTCAAGTAGAACGAGTCAATCAAATTCTGGAGGATATGCTCCGAGCTTCTGTCATCTCCTTCGGTATGAATTGGGAGAAGTGCCTACCATTCGCCGAGTTCGCTTATAACAACAGTTATCAAGCTAGCCTGGGCAAAGCTCCTTTCGAAGTTCTCTATGGACGAAAATGTCGAACGCCTCTTAACTGGTCAGAAACCGGGGAAAGACAACTCTTTGGCCCGGATATGATCCAGGAAGCAGAAGAGCAGGTTCGCATTATTCGTGAGAAGTTGAAAACTGCCCAATCTCGACAAAAGAGTCAGTATGACCGTAAGCATAAGCCCATGGCTTATGAAGTCGGCGAGATGGCTTACCTTCGGGTTACACCTTTAAAGGGAACCCATCGATTCGGTATCAAAGGCAAATTGGCTACTCGTTACGTTGGACCCTTTTGCATTCTTGCCAAACGAGGGGAGGTTGCCTACCAATTGGAACTACCTCCGCATCTCTCCAGAGTTCATGATGTCTTCCACGTTTCTCAACTCAGGCGTTGCTTCTCGGATCCTATCCGTGGAGTGGACCACGAAACGCTTGATCTCCAAGATAACCTCACCTATCGAGAATACCCCGTTCGTATCCTTGATCAAGCCGAGCATACCACTCGACGCCAGAATATCAAGTTTCTCAAAGTTCAATGGTCACACCATTCCGAGCAAGAAGCTACGTGGGAAAGGGAGGATCGTCTTCGACTTGAGTACCCTACCTTCTTTCCGATGGATCCTAAATCTCGGGACGAGATTCTTTCGAGTGGGGGTGAGTTGTCACATCCTAGCTAGTCCATGCATTAGAGTGTGCATCATGTTTACTTTTAACAGAAACTTGAAATGGGGAAGGCAGTCCCCCCAGCACCCCCCCTGAAATCAACTAGGGTTTACTAAAAATAATTTCAATGAACCTGAAATGCCCTTCTAAAATGTTCACCCTCTTTGTCTTGCGTTAGAACCTCTGGAAAAATAGGTGCACAATTTTCTAGGTCAACAAAAGGTCACTGGATTAAATCATATGTATGCTGCCTTTGGACATTTAAATACTAATAAATATTTTAAATGTTCAAACAATTCTGGATTTAAGTGAGGGCTGTTAGGAATAATCCCAACAGAGCCCACAATTACTTTCAGGATTTTAGAAAGTGCCTAAGTATTTTTTAATAATGCCACATAGTTACAGAAAAATAGAAAAGGAAAACAAAAGAGAAAAACTTACCTGGCGCCACCCACCAGGCCCACCTGCCGGCCCAGCCCAGCCACCGCGCCAGCGAGCAGCTTGGCTTGGCCAGGCAGGCAGCCAGGTGCTCGACGGCGAGCACCGCATGCGCGCCACGCAGCTGCCGCCGCCTCGCCGCTCCCCTCGTCGAGCTGTCGACGTGGGACGAGCTCCCTCTCTCTCCCCGACCTCGCAGACACCGCACTTTCCCCCTGGCTCCTCTCCCTCGCACTCCCTCGCCATGGCCGACGCAGCCGTCGCCGTTCCACCACCGTAGTCGCGTCCAACGCCGTCCCCATGCTGCACCACCGTGTCCACTCGCTCCGCCGTCGTCGACTGCTTCGAACAGGCCGAGCCCCGAGCGCTCACACGCTCTGCAACACCTCCACCGACCCCGCCTTCGTCAGCCACCGCCGGAGATCCCTTTCGACGTCGCCGCCGCATCAGCTCGTCCCCGACCGCGCCGTCTGGCTCTACGTGACCGCCGTGAGCTGCTGCACCTCCCCATCCTCTCCGTTTGCCTCCACGTGCACCATAGCAACTGCACGAAGCTCACCCGCACGCACCGCCACGGAGCTCATCACCGACGTGACTCCGACCAACCACCGGCCACGCCACCCTGTCTAACAACCTTACTGCATCCCCAGGAGCTCAACGCCCCACTCCACGCACCTCGCTGTGCCCCGTAGCCTCGGGCTCACTTCCACCCGACTCCGGCGACCGCAAAGCTCGTCGCCGGTGATGTTTCCGGCCACCCCGAGTCCAGCCACTGCCACCAAACGCCGTGGCTTGCTCTTAGCTACGCGTAGATGCTCTCCGCCGCTCGTTTGGTCGCCGGAATGCACAAATGCACTCTCACCGCCGCGTCTGGCCTCGCCGGCGGCTAAAAGCCGGCGAGTTTGACTGTTGACTTTGACTGGGTGGGCCCAGGTTGACTCCTTTGAGTCAATGACAAGTGCCCCCCCTCTGCTAACTAATTAGATTAGTCTTAATTAAAATTATTTAGTTTAATTAAACTACTGACATGCGGGACCCACTGGTCAGTTTGACCTGGATGACCCCGTTGACCTCTACGTCATTCTGACGTGATGCTGACGCAGTAATTAAATTACTGGAATTATTTCTATACAGGAAATTCCAGAAATTAGTCCAAACTTCAAAAATTCATAGAAATTAATCTGTAACTCCAAATGCAAAGATTTATATTTGAAATTTGATCAGAAAAATCCAATCTATCCACTGGTACTGGTTTCATGCATGTTAGAACAAGTTAACCTTGCTGTTTAAGCAATATAAGTGATACACTAATGTGGCTATGTTAAATGATCTAACACTTGAACCTTTGGTTCAATTAAGCACATTCCTTCCTGTTTAACTTGCATTAGGCCAGGACACTTTCATATTGCCATGTCATAGCATGCATCATAATGTTGCATATCGTCATGTGTTGATTGTGTTCCGATGTGTTCTTCGTGGTAGGTTCTGCCTCCGAGGATATTCACGAGTATCCAACTGAAGGGCAGTATCCCGCTACCACTCCATCAGGCAAGCAACCCATTGATCATCCTGATACAAACCCATGTTCTCGCTTCTGCTCTCGTTTACTGCATTAAGACAACGCGATTCAAATTGCTGTGTGTCGCGCTAGTTGAACCCACTTCCTTTGCATGACCTGTCATTGCCACAGTAACTAGATGAAACCCACTAGCATGTGTAGGAGTTTATTGAGCCATATGTGTGTGTGTTTCCTACCATGCTATGCTTGCTATGCTAGAGTTGTGTCAGGTCTGGCTCATCGGGATGATGAAATAGAGTGAAAGGTTGTGTCGTTGTCGAGAGTGTGAAAGTGTTGAATATGATTTGGTAAAGGAATCGATGATAGGCCATGTAGGAGTACATGGTGGGTTGTTTCATTGAGGCCATCCTTAAGAACTGAGATCTATGTGTGTGATTTAAGACTCAGCTACTACCACACATTGGGCCCTGAAATATGACCCCGCTCGACTTATCGACCCCTCTCGTCCTCTGTCCAGGAGTTGCAAGTAGTTTCTGGTGTTTGTAATTGCTGGGGGCCGCACGCAGCGCTGACCATAGGGGTGGGCTGTGTTGCGGTAGGCACGTGGCACGGTGTACCGATTCGCCCGTTTGGTGTCTCGGGAACCCTGCACACATCGTTTGGGGCCATTGAGGACACCCCGGCCGGATCTCCTTGCGGATGGAACCCGAATAGGCGATAAACCTAGACTAGAGACTAGTGTGGTTGGTTAGGTCGTGGTCTACACCCACGTCGGCTTTCGCTTGAAGTCTGCCGAGCACATGACGTGTGCAGACGCTAAGTGGTGGAAACTGAAGGAAATATGCCCTAGAGGCAATAATAAAGTTATTATTTATTTCCTTACATATCATGATAAATGTTTATTATTCATGCTAGAATTGTATTAACTGGAAACATAATACATGTGTGGATACATAGACATACAGAGTGTCACTAGTATGCCTCTACTTGACTAGCTTGTTAATCAAAGATGGTTATGTTTCCTAACCATGGACAAAGGAGTTGTCATTTGATTAACAAGGTCACATCATTAGTTGAATGATCTGATTGACATGACCCATTCCATTAGCTTAGCACCCGATCGTTTAGTATGTTGCTATTGCTTTTGTTCATGACTTATACATGTTCCTTTGACTATGAGATTATGCAACTCCCGTTTACCGTAGGAACACTTTGTGTGCTACCAAACGTCACAACGTAACTGGGTGATTATAAAGGTGCTCTACAGGTGTCTCCGAAAGTATTTGTTGGGTTGGCGTATTTCGAGATTAGGATTTGTCACTCCGAATGTCGGAGAGGTATCTCAGGGCCTTCTCGGTAATGCACATCACATAAGCCTTGCAAGCATTGCAACCAATGAGTTGGTTGCGGGATGATGTATTACGAAACGAGTAAAGAGACTTGCCGGTAATGAGATTGAACTAGGTATTGGATACCGACGATCGAATCTCGGGCAAGTAACATACCGATGGACAAAGGGAATGACGTATGTTGTTATGCGGTCTGACCAATAAAGATCTTCGTAGAATATGTAGGAGCCAATATGGGCATCCAGGTCCCACTATTGGTTATTGACCGGAGACGTGTCTCGGTCATGTCTACATTGTTCTCGAACCGTAGGGTCCGCACGCTTAAGGTTTCGATGACAGTTATATAATGAGTTTATGAGTTTTGATGTACCGAAGGAGTTCGGAGTCCCGGATGAGATCGGGGACATGACGAGGAGTCTCAAAATGGTCGAGACGTAAAGATCGATATATTGGACGACTATATTCGGACATCGGAAAGGTTCTGAGTGGTTCGGGTATTTTCGGAGGTACTGGGGAGTTACGGGAATACGGGGAAGAGTATTGGGCCTTATTGGGCCTTAGTGGGAAGGAGCCAGGAGGTGGCGCGCGCCCCTTCCAAGCCCAGTCCGAATTGGAAAAGGGGTTTGGGGGCACGGCCCCCTCTCCCTTCCTTCTCCACTCCCCTCCTTTCCCCCCTTCTCCTAGTTGGACTAGGAAAGGTGGAATCCTACTCCCGGTGGGAGTAGGACTCCCCTTGGCGCGCCCCTTCTAGGCCGGCCGCCCCCTCCCCCTTTCTCCTTTATATACGGGGGCAGGGGGGCACCCCATGACACACAAGTTGATGTTCGTGATCGTTCCTTAGCCGTGTGCGGTGCCCCCCTCCACCATATTCCACCTCGGTCATATTGTAGCGGTGCTTAGGGGAAGCCCTGCGACAGTAGAACATCAAGATCGTCACCACACCGTCGTGCTGACAGAACTCCTCCCCGACGCTTTGCTGGATCGGAGCCCGGGGATCGTCATCGAGCTGAACGTGTGCCAAGAACTCGGAGGTGCCGGAGTAACGGTGCTTGGATCGGTCGGATCGTGAAGACGTACAACTACATCAACCGCGTTGATATAACGCTTCCGCTTTCGGTCTACGAGGGTACGTAGACAACACTCTCCCCTCTCGTTGCTATGCATCGCCATGATCTTGCGTGTGCATAGGAAAATTTTGAAATTACTACGTTCTCCAACAATGGTATCAGAGCCTAGGTTTTTATGGTTTGATGTTATGCACGAGTAGAACACAAGTGAGTTGTGGGCGATACAAGTCATACTGCCTACCAACATGTCATACTTTGGTTCGGCGGTATTGTTGGATGAAGCGGCCCGGACCGACATTACGCGTACGCTTACGCGAGACTGGTTCTACCGTCGTGCTTTGCACACAGGTGGCTAGCGGGTGTCAGTTTCTCCAACTTTAGTTGAACCGAGTATGGCTACGCCCGGTCCTTGAGAAGGTTAAAACGGAGTCTATTTGACGAAGTATCGTTGTGGTTTTGATGCGTAGGTGAGATTGGTTCTTGCTTCAGCCCGTAGCAGCCACGTAAAATTTGCAACAAACAAAGTAGAGGACGTCTAACTTGTTTTTGCAGGGCATGTTGTGATGTGATATGGTCAAGACATGATACTATATTTTATTGTATGAGATGATCATGTTTTGTAACCGAGTTATCGGCAACCGGCAGGAGCCGTATGGTTGTTGCTTTATTGTATGCAATTCAATCGCCCTGTAATGCTTTACTTTATCACTAAGCGGTAGCGATAGTCGTAGAAGAATAAGATTGGCGATACGACAACGATGCTACGATGGAGATCAAGGTGTCGCGCCGGTGACGATGGTGATCATGATGGTGCTGCAGAGATGGAGATCACGAAGCACAAGATGATGATGACCATATCATAACACTTATATTGATTTGCATGTGATGTTTATCTTTTATGCATCTTATCTTGCTTTGATTGACGGTAGCATTATAAGATGATCTCTCACTAAATTATCAAGAAGTGTTCTCCCCGAGTATGCATCGTTGCCAAAGTTCGTCGTGCCCAGACACCAAGTGATGATCGGGTGTGATAAGCTCTACGTCCATCTACAACGGGTGCAAGCCAGTTTTGCACACGCAGAATACTCGGGTTATACTTGACGAGCCTAGCATATGTAGATATGGCCTCGGAACACGGAGACCGAAAGGTCGAGCGTGAATCATATAGTAGATATGATCAACATAGTGATGTTCACCATTGAAAACTACTCCATTTCACGTGATGATCGGTTATGGTTTAGTTGATTTGGATCACGTGATCACTTAGAGGATTAGAGGGATGTCTATCTAAGTGGGAGTTCTTAAGTAATATGATTAATTGAACTTTAATTTATCATGAACTTAGTCCTGGTAGTATTAGCATATCTATGTTGTAGATCAATAGCTCGCGTTGTTGCTTCCCTGTGTTTATTTTGATATGTTCCTAGAGAAAATTGTGTTGAAAAGATGTTAGTAGCAATGATGCGGATTGGATCCATTATCTGAGGTTGATCCTCAATGCTGCACAGAAGAATTATGTCCTTGATGCACCGCTAGGTGACAGACCTATTGCAGGAGCAGATGCAGATGTTATGAACGTTTGGATAGCTCAATATGATGACTACATGATAGTTTAGTGCACCATGCTTAACGGCTTAGAATCGGGACTTCAAAGACGTTTTGAACGTCATGGAACATATGAGATGTTCCAGGAGTTGAAGTTAATATTTCAAGCAAATACCCGAGTTGAGAGATATGAAGTCTCCAACCAGTTCTATAGCTAAAAGATGGAGGAGAATCGCTCAACTAGTGAGCATGTACTCAGATTGTCTGGGTACTACAATCGCTTGAATCAAGTGGGAGTTAATCTTCTAGATAAGACAGTGATCGACAGAATTCTCTAGTCACCATCATCAAGTTAGTAGAACTTCGTGATGAACTATAATATGCAAGCGATAACGGAAACAATTACCAAGCTCTTCGTGATGCTGAAATCGACGAAGGTAGAAATCAAGAAAAACATCAAGTGTTGATGGTTAACAAGATCACTAGTTTCAAGAAAAGGGCAAAGGGAAGAAGGGGAACTTCAAGAAGAACGGCAAGCAAGTTGTTGCTCAAGTGAAGAAGCCCAAGTCTGGACCTAAGCCTGAGACTGAGTGCGTTTACTGCAAAGGGACTGGTCACTGGAAGCGGAACCGCCCCAAGTATTTGGCGGATAAGAAGGATGGCAAAGTGAACAAAGGTATATTTGATATACAGATTATTGATGTGTATTTTACTAGTGTTCATAGCAACCCCTCGGTATTTGATACTGGTTCAGTTGCTAAGAGTAGTAACTCGAAATGGGAGTTGCCGAATGAACAAAGATTATTTAAGGGTGAAGTGACGATGTGTGTTGGAAGTGGTTCCAAGATTGATATGATCATCATCGCACACTCCCTATACTTTCGGGATTAGTGTTGAAACTAAATAAGTGTTATTTGGTGTTTGCGTTGAGCATGAATATGATTTGATCATGTCCATTGCAATACGGTTATTCATTTAAGTTAGAGAACAATTGTTGTTCTGTTTACATGAATAAAACCTTCTATGGTTATACACACCAACAAAATGGTTTGTTGGATCTCGATCATAGTGATACACATATTCATAATATTAAAGCCAAAAGATGCAAAGTTAATAGTGATAGTGCAACTTATTTGTGGCACTGCCGTTTAGGTCATATTGGTGTAAAGCGCATGAAGAAACTCCATGCTGATGGAATTTTGGAATCACTTGATTGTGAATCACTTGATGCTTGCGAACCATGCCTCATGGGCAAGATGACTAAGACTCCATTCTTCGGAGCGAGCAACTGACTTATTGGAAATAATACATACTGATGTATGCGGTCCGATAAGTGTTAAGGCTCACGGCAAGTATCATTATTTTCTGACCTTCACAAATGATTTGAGCAGATATGGGTATATCTACTTGATGAAACATAAGTCTGAAACATTTGAAAAGTTCAAAGAATTGCAGAGTGAAGTGGAAAATCATCGTGACAAGAAAATAAGGTTTCTACGATCTGATCGCAGAGACAAATATTTGAGTTACGAGTTTGGTCTTCAGTTAAAACAATGTGGAATAGTTTCACAAACTCATGCCACCTGGAACACCACAACATAATGGTGTGTCCGAACGTCATAACCGTACTTCGTACAATCTATGATGTTTCTTACCGAATTACCAATATCATTTTGGGATCATGCATTAGAGACAGCTGCATTCACGTTTAAAAGGGCATCATCTAAGTCCGTTGAGACGACACCGTATGAACTATGGTTTGGCAAGAAACCAAAGTTGTCTTGTCTTAAAGTTTGGGGTTGTGATGCTTATATGAAAAAGTTTCATCCTGATAAGCTCAAACCCAAATCGGAGAAATATGTCTTCATAGGATACCCAAAGAAGACAGTTGGGTACACCTTCTATCACAGATCCGACGGCAAGATATTCGTTGCTGAGAATGGATCCTTTCCAGAGAAGGAGTTTCTCTCGAAAGAAGTGAGTGGGAGGAAAGTAGAAAACTTGATAAGGTAATTGTACCTTCTCCCTTATTGGAAAGTAGTTCATCACAAAAATCTGTTCTTGTGACTACTACACCAATTAGTAAGGAAGCTAATGATAATGATCATGTAACTTCAAGATCAAGTTACTACCGAATCTCGTAAGTAAACCAGAGTGAGATCCGCACCAGAGTGGTACGGTAATCCTGTTCTGGAAGTCATGTTACTAGACCATGACGAACTTGCGAACTATGAGGAAGCGATGCTGAGCCTAGATTCCGCGAAATGGTTTGAGGCCATGAAATATGAGATATGATCCATGTATGAGAACAAAAGTATGGACTTTGATGGATTTGCCCGGTGATCGGCAAGCCATAGAATATAAATGGATCTTCAAGAGGAAGACGGGCGCTGATAGTAGTGTTACTATCTACAAAGCTAGAATTGTCGCAAAAGGTTTTCGACAAGTTCAAAGTGTTGACTACGATGAGAGTTTCTCACTCGTATCTATGCTTAAGTCTGTCTGAATCATGTTAGCAATTGCCGCATTTTATGAAATCCGGCAAATGGATAAACAAAACTGCATTCCTTAATGGATTTATTAAAAAAGAGTTGTATACGATGCAACTAGAAGATTTTGTCGATCCTAAAGGTGTTAACAAAATATGCAAACTCCAGCGATCTATCTTTGGACTGGTGCAATCATCTCGGAGTTGGAATATACGCTTTGATAAGTTGATCAAAGCATATAGTTTTATACAGACTTGCGGTGAAGCCTGTATTTACAAGAAAGTGAGTGGGAGCACTACATCATTTCTGATAAGTATATGTGAATGACATATTGTTGATCGGAAATAATGTAGAATTATTCTGCGAAGCATAAAGGAGTGTTTGAAAGGAGTTTTCGCAAAGAAAGACCTCGGTGAAACTGCTTACATATTGAGCATCAAGATCTATAGAGATAGATCAAGACGCTTGATAAGTTTTCAATGAGTATATACCTTGACAAGATTTTGAAGTAGTTCAAAATGGAACAGTCAAAGAAAGAGTTATTTCCTGTGTTACAAGGTATGAAGTTGAGTAAAGACTCAAAACTCGACCACGGCAGAAGATAGAAAGAGAATGAAAGTCATTCCCTATGCCTTGGCCATAGGTTCTATAAAGTATGCCATGCTGTGTACCAGATCTATTGTATACCCTACACTGAGTTTGGCAAGGGAGTACAATAGTGATCTAGGAGTAGATCACTGGACAGCGGTCAAAATTATCCTTAGTGGAATAAGGATATGTTTCTCGATTATGGAAGTGACAAAAGGTTCGTCGTAAAGGGTTACGTCGATGCAAGTTTTGACACCGATCTGGATGACTCTAAGTCTCGATCTAGATACATATTGAAAGTGGGAGCAATTAGCTAGAGTAGCTCCGTGCAGAGCATTGTAGACATAGAAAATTGCAAAATACATAACGGATCTGAATGTGGCAGACCCGTTGACTAAACTTCTCTCACAAGCAAAACATGATCACACCTTAGTACTCTTTGGGTGTTAATCACATAGCGATGTGAACTAGATTATTGAATCTAGCAAACCCTTTGGGTGTTGGTCACATGGCGATGTGAACTATGGGTGTTAATCACATGATGATGTGAACTATCGATGTTAATCACATGGTGATGTGAGTTAATCACATGGTGATGTAAGTTAATCACATGGTGATGTGACCTAGATTATTGACTCCAGTGCAAGTGGGAGATAGAAGGAAATATGCCCTAGAGGCAATAATAAAGTTATTATTTATTTCCTTACATATCATGATAAATGTTTATTATTCATGCTAGAATTGTATTAACTGGAAACATAATACATGTGTGGATACATAGACAAACAGAGTGTCACTAGTATGCCTCTACTTGACTAGCTCGTTAATCAAAGATGGTTAAGTTTCCTAACCATGGAAAAAGGAGTTGTCATTTGATTAACAAGGTCACATCATTAGTTGAATGATCTGATTATGCAACTCCCGTTTACCGTAGGAACACTTTGTGTGCTACCAAACGTCACAACGTAACTGGGTGATTATAAAGGTGCTCTACAGGTGTCTCCGAAAGTATTTGTTGGGTTGGCGTATTTCGAGATTAGGATTTGTCACTCCGAATGTCGGAGAGGTATCTCAGGGCCTTCTCGGTAATGCACATCACATAAGCCTTGCAAGCATTGCAACCAATGAGTTGGTTGCGGGATGATGTATTACGAAACGAGTAAAGAGACTTGCCGGTAACGAGATTGAACTAGGTATTGGATACCGACGATCGAATCTCGGGCAAGTAACATACCGATGGACAAAGGGAACGACGTATGTTGTTATGCGGTCTGACCGATAAAGATCTTCATAGAATATGTAGGAGCCAATATGGGCATCCAGGTCCCGCTATTGGTTATTGACCGGAGACGTGTCTCGGTCATGTCTACATTGTTCTCGAACCGTAGGGTCCGCACGCTTAAGGTTTCGATGACAGTTATATAATGAGTTTATGAGTTTTGATGTACCAAAGGAGTTCGGAGTCCCGGATGAGATCAGGGACATGACGAGGAGTCTCGAAATGGTCGAGACGTAAAGATCGATATATTGGACGACTATATTCGGACATCGGAAAGGTTCTGAGTGGTTCGGGCATTTTCGGAGGTACCGGGGAGTTACGGGAATACGGGGAAGAGTATTGGGCCTTATTGGGCCTTAGTGGGAAGGAGCCAGGAGGTGGCGCGCGCCCCTCCCAAGCCCAGTCCGAATTGGACAAGGGGTTTGGGGGCGCGGCCCCCTCTCCCTTCCTTCTCCACTCCCCTCCTTTCCCCCCTTCTCCTAGTTGGACTAGGAAAGGTGGAATCCTACTCCCGGTGGGAGTAGGACTCCCCTTGGCGCGCCCCTTCTAGGCCAGCCGCCTCCTCCCCCTTTCTCCTTTATATACGGGGGCAGGGGGACACCCCATGACACACAAGTTGATCTTCGTGATCGTTCCTTAGCCGTGTGCGGTGCCCCCCTCCACCATATTCCACCTCGGTCATATTGTAGCGGTGCTTAGGCGAAGCCCTGCGACAGTAGAACATCAAGATCGTCACCACGCCGTCGTGCTGACAGAACTCCTCCCCGACGCTTTGCTGGATCGGAGCCCGGGGATCGTCATTGCGCTGAACGTGTGCCAAGAACTCGGAGGTGCCGGAGTAACGGTGCTTGGATCGGTCGGATCGTGACTACATCAACCGCGTTGATCTAACGCTTCCGCTTTCGGTCTACGAGGGTACGTAGACAACACTCTCCCCTCTCGTTGCTATGCATCGCCATGATCTTGCGTGTGCGTAGGAAAATTTTGAAATTACTACGTTCTCCAACAGAAACATGTGTGAAGAAGTACACCCCTGCAGGGTTTAAAACTATTCGAATAGCCGCGTCCGCGGTAAAGGACTACTTGGTCACCTATGAAGTTCATAGACAAGTAAATGGATTCTACTAAAAATCTCAAGATAAGTGTGAGTACCGCGGATGGCCCTCTCGTAGGTTGGCGAGGGAGGATCCACGGTGGAGTATTGTGTTGGTGATAGTGGACTCGTGTGCGACAAATGCTTTACAAGTTGTGTCTGCCGTAGGATAGCTTAGCCAAGTGTCAAACTGGCATGCTGCAATAACTCCACTACCTTCTTGAGAATGTGCATGTATAGTAGGATTCTGTTGTAAGACTTGCTAAGTACCTTCGTACTCATGTTGCTTTAATCAATGTTTTCAGACGACAACACCAACCCCTCCGATGGGTTCTATGTAGACCTCGACGTTGACGAGTGACTTATCACCCAGGTGGTGATCCAAGACTTGTGAAGGGTCGATGTAGATAGACAGGCTTCGTCAAGCCTTCTTTCTTTCTAGTGTCTGTACTCAGACTACTTTGCTTCCGCATGTGCTTGTATGTTTGTATGACTTGAGTGTCGGGTCATGTCACCCCTATCTGTATGAATGTTATGTATGGCTCTCCGGAGCCTTTTAAATAAAGTACTTGAGTTGTAGAGTTTTGTTGTGATGCCATGTTGTATTTACTCATATCGGGCATATTGTGTGTATGATTGAAATGCTTGGTATGAGTGGGATCCGACTATCTAGTTGTTTATCCTTGGCAGCCTATCATATGGGGAAATGTAGTCTAGTGCTTCTGAGCGATAGTAGTCCGCTACAGCCCGGTTCACCGGAGTCCTGCTAGCCCAGCACTACTGCTCGGAACACTTGACTGGCCGACATGTGATTCACTTCGTTCTTGTGTCTGTCCCTTCGGGAAAATGTCACGCGGTGACTTCTGGAGTCCTGCCTAGCCTGCTACAGCCCGGGTTACCGGAGTCCTGTTAGCCCAGTGCTACAGCCCGGATTCACACGTTGATGACCGACATGTTCGATGTGATTCATGTATGCCTGTCCTCATGGGTTAGCGCCGCTTTGGGTTCACGACTAGCCATGTCGGCCCGGGTTCTCTGTCATATGGATGCTGGTGACACTATCATATACGTGAGCCAAAAGGCGCAAACGGTCCCGGGCCAGGTAAGATGGCACCCGTGGGAGTACCGTGCGTGAGGCCGCAAAGTGATATGATGTGTTACATGCTAGATCGATGTGGCTTAGGATCGGGGTCCTGACAACATATGGGAACTTGACTACGGACAAGATTTTAAGGTCCCTTTGTTTAAGTGCAAATGGGTCAATCTGTCAGGAGGCGAGGTACATGTAGACCCACAGTACGGAATGACAACAGTCGATGTGAAAAATCTTGGGTACACTGACAAACCGTTCGTCCTAGCCAGTGATGTGGCACAGGTTATCTATGTGAAGGACATGTCTACCAGATCGAGAAAAAGAAAAGATAAGGAAACGAATACATCATACAATGAGCCAAAGCGCCACATAGTTCTTTCAGGAAAAAGGGACATCCTGGGAGTGGAGGGCAAGACAGACATGTCTGAAGATTATGAAAAGTTTCATGAAATTTCTCCCTTCAATGTCAAGGCTGACCCAAGCATCCTGGTAAACGATGAAGATTATCCATGGTTACGGCGCAATAAGCAAATGAGACAAGCGAAGAAAAAGTGAAGACTTTCTCCCGCAACTATTATGATGATACCATGCCAAATTTGTAACAGACGAGTATGCTGTGCCAACTTTTTCAGAGTTCATTTGAAAACTATGAATTTAGGTCGAATTTTCTCTATAGGTGCATCTATGTTCTTTTTTTAGTAAAGTTAATCACAAACTTGTGATTCACACAAATTTCAAAGAATTATAATTTTAACTCTTCAAATTTTAACTATTCAAAATTCAAAAAATAGGGCTCGCCCCTGTCCCATGACCATTAGTCCCGGTTTGTGCCACAAACCGGGACTAAAGGGTTGGCCCTCGTTGCACCCGGAGTTTAGTCCCACCTTGACCACCAAAGGGCGCCCACACCTGTTTATAAGCCCGTCCCTCTCTGCGTTGTTGAGATCCTCTCAAAGTGAAAATAGATGCCCCTATACAGGAAATTGGATCTAAATTCATAATGAATTTCTCCGAAATTCATAGAAATTGATTATGAATTTAGGTTTAGTTTTCTCTATAGGTGCATCTATGTTCACTAACAGAAAAGTTTATAATTTTTGTGACCTAAAAGAAAAAAGAAATCACTAAAAAATTATAAGGATTTAGTTCTAAGTAGAAATGAAAAAATAAATAGCAAAAAGGAAAAGAATGTCTATAATATTTGTTATGACTAACTAAAATTACCAAATTGAGTATAATGATAAAACACAGTAATATTAAATAGCAGGAAAAAGATTGACTCAAAAATCAATTTTTATAGTAAAGTTATTCATAAACTAGTGCCCCTCTTTAGTCCCGGTTGGTGCCACTTAGGGAGTCCTGGATTAGGGGGTCTTCGGCTAGCCGGACTATACCTTCAGCCGGACTCCAAGACTATGAAGATACAAGATTGAAGACTTCGTCCCGTGTCCGGAAGGTTCTTTCCTTGGCGTGGAAGGCAAGCTAGGCGTGCGGATATTCAAGATCTCCTACCGATGTAACCGACTCTGTGTAACCCTAACCCTATCCGGTGTCTATATAAACCGGAGGGTTTTTGTCCGTAGGACGAACCACAATATTCATCATCATACCCATAGGCTAGCTTCTAGGGTTTAGCCTCCTTGATCTCATGGTAGATCTACTCTTGTACTACCCATATCATCAATATTAATCTAGCAGGAGTAGGGTTTTACCTCCATCGAGAGGGCCCGAACCTGGTAAAATAAAGTGTCCCTTGTCTCCTGTTACCATCCGACCTTGACGCACAGTTCGGGACCCCCTACCCGAGATCCGCCGGTTTTGACACCGACATTGGTGCTTTCATTGAGAGTTCCTCTGTGTCGTCGCCTTCGGGTCCGATGGCTCCTTTGATCATCAGTAACGATGAGGTCCAGGGTGAGACTTTTCTTCCCGGACAGATCTTTGTCTTCGGCGGCTTCGCTCTGCGGGCCAACTCGCTTGGTCATCTGGAGCAGATCGAAAGCTACGCCCCTGGCCATCAGGTCAGGTTTGGAAGCTTAAACTACACGGCAGATATCCGCGGAGACTTGATCTTCGACGGATTCGTGCCACAGCCAAGCGCGCCGCACTATCTCGAGGGGCACGATATAGCTCTGCCTCCGAACAGTGTCCTGGAGGCCGCATGCGCTCCGGCCCCGATCCTCGAATCGGAGCCCGTTGCGTCCGTTGGGGATGAACGGTTGGACGTCACCTCGGGGGCTGCGATCCTAAAGGCGATCGAGCCGAACGCCAGCCCCGCACTCCGCATGGCACATGACTCCGGGAGGCCAGACTCTTCTCCGAACTTCAGGTCGTCCGCGCCCCTGCCGATCGAATCAGATTGGGCGCCCATAATGGAGTTCACCGCCACGGACATCTTTCAGCATTCACCTTTCGGTGATATTCTGAATTCTCTCAAGTCTCTGTCTTTGTCAGGAGAGCCCAGGCCAAACTATGGCCTGCGAGGTTGGGATTCGGACGACGAAGAAATTCAAAGCCCACCCACCGCCCACTTAATAGCCACTGTCGACGATATATCCGACATGCTCGACTTCGGCTCCGAAGACTTCGACGGCATGGACGACGAAGGGGGAGACGAACAAGACCCAGCACCTGTAGGGCGCTGGACTGCCACCTCGTCATACGACATATACATGGTGGATGCTCCAAAAGATGGAGATGGCGATGAAACAACGGAGGATGGCACTTCAAAAAAGCCTCCAAAACGCCGGCGTCAGCGACGCCGCTCTAAATCCCGCCACAGCAGAAACGGTGATTCCGGCATGGGGGATAATACTACCCCGGACAGCGCCGAAGAACACCAAAACCAGCAAGATTCGGCATAGGAAGATGGAGAAGACCGCCCTCACGAGAAAGCGGCAGAGCAAGAGGTCGAGGACGATAATTATATGCCTCCCTACGAAGACGAGGCAAGCCTCGGTGACGATGAATTCGTCGTACCATCAGACCCCGCCGAACAAGAGCGCTTTCAATGCAGGCTTTTAGCCACGGCGAACAGCCTAAAGAAAAAGCAGCAACAACTTAGAGCTGATCAAGATTTGCTAGCCGACAGATGGACTGAAGTCCTTGCGGCCGAAGAGCATGAACTCGAACGCCCCTCCAAACATTATCCTGAGCGCAGGCCGCTACCCCAATCAGAGGAGGAAGCACAAGACATGGCAGATCGGCCACCTCGTGGCCGCGACAGAGAAATCTGCCGAACAACCAAACAAGCCATGCCCCGCCGCCGCTTCACCAAGGCACGGGAACACGAACCAGACCTGCGAGACGTCCTGGAGGACAAAGCAAGGCAAACAAGATCGATCTATGGATCGCGCGGACGCCCGACGGCACATGATAGCTTTCACTCCGGACACAATAAATCCGGCCGGGCCGAACACAACGGGCACAGCTCCTCCGAACTGCGTCGTGACATAGCCCAATACAGGGGCGCCGCACACCCGCTATGCTTCACAGATGAAATAATGGAACACATAATCCCGGAGGGTTTCAAACCCGTTAACATCGAATCGTACGATGGTACGACAGATCCGGCAGTATGGATTGAGGACTATCTCCTCCACATCCACATGGCACGCGGTGATAATCTGCACGCCATCAAATATTTACCCCTTAAGCTTAAGGGACGAGCCCGGCACTGGCTCAACAGCCTCCCTGCAGATTCGATCGGCTCTTGGGAGGACCTGGAGGCCGCATTCCTCGATAACTTCCAGGGGACCTATGTACGGCCACCGGACGCCGACGACCTAAGCCACATAATCCAGCAGCCAGAAGAATCGGCCAGGCAATTCTGGACACGGTTCCTAACAAAGAAAAATCAGATAGTCGATTGTCCGGATGCAGAGGCCCTAGCAGCCTTCAAGCATAATATCCGTGACAAGTGGCTTGCCCGGCACCTGGGACAGGAAAAGCCAAAATCCATGACAGCCCTCACGACGCTCATGACCCGCTTTTGTGCGGGCGAAGATAGCTGGCTAGCTCGCAGCAACAATTATCGAAGAAGCAAGGTAATTCAGATACCAAGGACAAAGGTGGCAGGTCACGCCGGAATAAACAGAAATGCCGCGTCAGCAGCGACAGCAATGAAGATACGGCAGTAAATGCCGGATTCAGAGGCTATAAATCCGGTAAGCGGAAAAAGCCATTTAAAAAGAATACCCAGGGCCCGTCCAGTTTGGACCGAATACTCGACCGCTCGTGCCAGATTCACGGCACCCCCGAAAGGCCAGCCAATCACACCAACAGGGATTGTTGGGTGTTCAAGCAGGCAGGCAAGTTAAGAGCCGAAAACAAAGACAAGGGGCTAGACAGCGACGACGAGGAGGAGCCCAGGCCGCCGAACAAAAAAGGACAGAAGGGGTTTCCCCCACAAGTGCGGATGGTGAACATGATATACGCGACCCATATTCCCAAAAGGGAGAGGAAGCGTGCGCTACGGGACATATACGCGATGGAGCCAGTCGCCCCCAAGTTCAACCCATGGTCCTCTTGCCCGATCACGTTCGATCGAAGGGACCACCCCACCAGCATCCGTCACGGCGGTTTCGCCGCATTGGTTCTCGACCCAATAGTTGACGGATTTCACCTTACAAGAGTCCTCATGGACGGTGGCAGCAGCCTGAACCTGCTTTACCAGGATACAGTGCGGAAAATGGGCATAGATCCATCAAGGATCAAGCCTACAAGGACAACCTTTAAAGGTGTCATCCCATGTGTAGAGGCCAACTGTATAGGCTCCATAACACTTGATGTGGTCTTCGGATCTCCGGATAACTTCCAAAGCGAAGAGTTAATCTTCGACATAGTCCCGTTCCGTAGTGGCTATCATGCCCTGCTCGGACGAACCGCATTCGCTAAATTCAATGCGGTGCCGCACTACGCATATCTCAAGCTCAAGATGCCAGGCCCTCGAGGTGTAATCACGGTCAGCGGAAACACCGAACTCTCCATCCGTATGGAGGAGCACACGGCGGCCCTCGCAGCGGAGGTACAAAGCAGCCTTTTAAGGCAACTCTCCAGTCCGGCCGCTAAAAAGCCGGACAACGCAAAGCGCGCCCGGAGTAATCTGCAGCAAGACCAACTGGCGCGTTCGGAGCAAGCGTAGCAATACGGCCCCAACCCTAGCCATTGCTACATAACAGAGCTAGTACCTAGAGTACACAATTACGCCCTTAAAATTCCATGGGCACAGGGGGAGGGGCATATTCCTGGCATACCTACAGTACGGCGTCAAACGTACTAGGGGCTGCCAAATTTTTTCCTTTTTCCTTTCAGGACTCTATAAAAACTGTTCGGCTTCGCTGCCGCACAGACGATGCAAGACCCAGGAAAGCAGACAAAACAACGCCGCATTATGGAACTCTCAGGTGGTCTCTATTTCGAGCAATATATCTGTTTCTACAATTCCACGGCCTGCGCCTAGTCAGGACATGTCAAATAGTCTAAAATATTTTTTGCTTATTGCACTACTTGTATCGTTCGGCTTGAATAAACAGCCTTCTTATAAACAATGCATAGCTTTTGCCTATCTTTTGCATTATCATCTTTTAATATATATATATATATATATATATATATATATATATATATATATATATATATATATATATATATATATATATATATATATATATGTCTATTTCATAACATGATGGCACCCGTACACCATGGTACGGCAAACCACGCCAGGGGCTTTATTACCCTTTTATCTGGTCGTGAGAAGTCCGCACACTTTCACAAGTGCGGCACCCCGAACTTATAGCACTATATGCATCGGCTCCGAGTCATGATTTTGGTCATATGTTGGGTTTGCCCTGCTCCTATGTTTTGGTACCTTACGTTCCGCTCTATCGGTTAAGGTAGCACTAGGAGAACCACTACGATTGTGCCCCAGGTCATGTGGGTGAGCACCTCAGTGGAGAAAGCTAAAACAGACTGTCATGATAAGGCGCGAGACCGGTCGCTGTTCGAGAGGTTTTTCGAGTCCTTAAAGGCTTATGCCGCTTAGAGCGGAGAGCTGGTTAAGTCCGGCTAAAGGCGTGGATAGTGCCCCGAATTCGGCCTTCCGAACTAGGGGCTTCGCCGAAATTTAAAATTATAAAGTTCTATGGCTAAGTGAGAGTGTTCAAGCATTATAGTCCGATTGCCTGGTTCGCTGTGCTAAGCGCCTCCCTCGAAGGACCCAACTATGGGAACAAGAGCCCTCAGGTTTATCCCGAACACCCCAGCACTAGTTGCATGGGGGCAGAAGCCGACGACTCGCCATCTCTCAATTATTGATAAACGGCCGCACAGAAAACAATATTTTAAATTCAGTAAGCATTGCTTAAGCGCATATGAACAAGTTTTCAGCGCACAGGATACAAACGAGCGAGTTCATTGAAATATTACATCTTTGGCACACTCATCCGCTACAAGGCGAGATCCAGCAAGAACTTCCTTGTAGTAGTTCTCAGGCTTGCGATGCTCCTTCCCCGCTGGCGGCCCGTCCCGCACTAGCTTCTCCCCGTCCAGCTTGCCCCAGTGTACCCTTACACGGGCAAGGGCCCTCCGGGCACCTTCAATGCAGACGGAGCGCTTGATGACCTCCAGCCGTGGACAGGCCTCCACCAGCCGCCGCACTAGCCCGAAGTAGCTCCCAGGCAGGGCCTCTCCAGGCCACAACCGAACTAGTAAGCCCTTCATGGCCTGTTCGGACGCCTTGTGGAGCTCGGCCAGCTGCTTCAGCTGATCGCTCAAGGGCACAGGGTGTCCGGCCTCAGAATACTGAGACCAGAACACACTCTCCGTCGAGCTATTCTCCTCGGCCCGGTAGAATGCGGCGGCGTCGGATGCGCTGCGGGGAAGATCGAAGAACGCCCCTGGAGAACTCCGGATTCGGGTAAGTAATAGGTATTTCACTTTTATGTTCCTACTTTGCATTGAGAATGCCTTACCCGCTGCTATCTTCTTCATATCCTCCAACTCTTGGAGGGCCCTCTGGGCTTCGGCCTTGGCGCTCTTGGTGGTCTCAAGGGCAGAGGCGAGTTCGGTCGCTTGCGCTTTCGCCTCAAGCTCCAAACCCTCATGTTTTTTCATGAGAGCTTGCAGCTGCTGCTGCACCTCGCCGCATTGGACCCCAAGCTTCTCTCGCTCGGCGCGCTCCTCGGTCGTTTTCTTTTCGGCCTCAGAAAGCGCCTGCCTTAGGGTTGCCACCTCCGTTGCGGCCCCTACAATAGGCAGTTCAATCCTATTATTTTTTGCAATCAAGCCTCTCTATAGGCACATTTTATTGAGGGTATTTCTTACCTTCCTTTTCCTCGAGCTGCCTTTTGGCAAGGCCGAGCTCTTGCTCGGACCGCTCGATGTCCTTTTTCAGGACTTCCACCTGCGCAGTTAGTGCGGCGGTGGACAGCAGGGAAGCCTACATACGCATATTTGGCTTTTTATTGTTAGACTCCTGCGAAAATTATTAGATCCTCTATTCGGCTTTTCTTTCCGAACACCAAACAGAGCATCAGGGGCTACTGTCTATGCGGTAATGAATTTAGCATATTTTTTGCTTACCTGGAAGCTTGTTAGAAGGCTAGCGCAAGCTTCATTCAGTCCGCTCTTGGCGGACTGAACCCTTTGGACCACCGTACTCATAACAGTACGGTGCTCCTCGTTGATGGTGGCGCCTTCAAGCGCCTCCAACAGACTATCCGGCGCCTCTGGCTGGACAGAGGTCGCCGGCTCGGATGGCTTACTCCTTTTTGAAGGAGTTCGCCCACCGCGATCCAGGACGGTTGAGTCCGGCGCGGTGTCCGGCACAAAGCCGGACTTGGATCCCTGGGGGGTTTCGTCCCCTTTACTCCTAGGGTCCTGAGGATTGCCTTGAGGCTCATCTAGGACCACCTCCTCCTGCCCTGTTCGGCGGGACGCCGCTTCGGCGTCGCCCGCCCTGCTGGGGGAGGTCGCGGGCGGGACAGAGTCCATGTCTGACGAAGCCAGGGAGCCGCTCGACGAATCATCGAGTGCGGCTCGGGGCGGGCTGCACAAGTAAACATTCGACGTTAGGGAAAGCCGCGCATCAAGAAATACTAGGAGTCATTCTGGTATGAAAACACTTACGATTTCGCCGGACGCTTGGTCCTTTACGGCCACTCCTTTTCGCCCTCTTCGGCGTCGTTGGAGTAGTCCGGCGGAGGGGCCTTCCTCTTCCTCGACCCCTCGGCCTTCCCCATTGGGGCGGCCTTCTTCTTCTTCTCTCCCCCCGCTGGGGGGGAGAGCTTTCTTCCTCCTCCTCGTTCTCGCGAGAGGAGGGCGTCGCAGACTCGTCAGATGACGAGCTCGACACCACCACGTTACGGGCACTCTTTCGAGTCCCGGTGGTCTTATTCTTCTTGACCTTCTTTTCCGGCACCACGTAAGGCGCCGGAGCCAGCAGCTTCTCTAGCAGACCTGGGGCTTGGTCTTTGGGCAGAGGAGCCGGACAGTTAATTGGTCCGGCTATCTTCAGCCACTTCTGTCAAAGACAAAGGGAGTTTTTAGATCCCGCATAGAGTTAATCTATAAAGAAGAGCTTAATGAACCTATAAAAGGTATAGATGGCTTGCCTCGCCAGCATCACGCTGCGTGCTGTATCCGTGATCTTCGGAGGCGGATGTGGGGCACTCGGCGCTTTTGGTCAGCATCTTCCAGACGTCTTCATACGTCGTATCGAAGAGCCTATTGAGGGTTCGGTGCTGCACCGGGTCGTATTCCCACAAAGTGAAATCCCGCTGTTGGCACGGGAGGATCAGGCGAACGAGCATAACCTGGATTATGTTGACATGCCGGGTCGGCTTGTTCACCAGGGACTGGATGCAAGTTTGCAATCCGGTCACTTCGCTCTCGTTGCCCCACGATAGGCCCGTCTCTTGCCAGGACTTGAGGCGCGTCGGGGGTCCGGATCGAAACTCAGGGGCCGCGACCCATTTCGAGTCGCGTGGCTCGGTGATGTAAAACCACCCAGCCTGCCACCCCTTCAAGGTCTCCACAAAGGAGCCATCGAACTAGATGGCGTTGGCCATTCGGCCAGCCATAGCTCCTACGCACTCCGCCTGGGTGCCGGACACCACCTTAGGCTTGGTGCTAAAGGTCTTGAGCCAGAGGCCGAAGTGGGGGAGGATGCGGAGGAAGGCCTCGCACACGACGATGAACGCCGAGATGTTGAGGACGAAGTTCGGGGCCAGGTCGTGGAAATCCAGGCCGTAATAGAACATGAGCCCCCGGACAAAAGGGTGGAGTGGAAAACCCAGTCCGCGGAGGAAATGGGGAAGGAAAACTACCCTCTCATCAGGCCTTGGGGTAGGAAGGAGCTGCCCCGCCTCAGGAAGCTGGTGCGGGATGTCCTTGAGCAGATATCCGGCCTTCCTAAGCTTTTTAATTTGTCCCTCCGTGACGGAGGAAGCCATCCACTTGCCTCCCGCTCCGGACATCGCTGGAGTAGGTTGAGGACGAAAGAGCGGACTTGGGCGTTGGAGCTTGAGTGCGCAAGAGATGGATAGGCAGAGGAGGAAGAAGGCATAGGTGAAAGAGGTGGATCTTTATCCCCTTATATAGGCTGATGTCGTTATGCGTCCCCACCTACCTAATAAAACTCGCTTGCCGCTCAAGCGCCGTGGTAAATGGCGCAATTGGGTTACCCACGTCCGTATTAATGAGAATCCCGTTAAAGGGGGCACACGATCTCTGCTTCGACAAGACGTGCCAAGGAAACCGCCTCGTTGAACGTGCTGCGGTGGAAAAATAAAAACACTCCATACAGAAGGCCTGGTCGCGGTGTTATGACGCACTGCGGAATACATCAGCAGATTTGATTTGTGTTCGCATTATTCTCTATATGGCAATACGTGGAAATTTGTTTTGCAGAGCCGGACACTATTTTTTGGTGTTTATTATCTTCTCGAAGAACTTGGAGGAGGAACCCGCCTTGCAATGCCGAAGACAATTTGCGCGCCGGACTCGTCGTCATTGAAGCCTGGTTCAGGGGCTACTGAGGGGGTCCTGGATTAGGGGGTGTTCGGCTAGCCGGACTATACCTTCAGCCGGACTCCAGGACTATGAAGATACAAGATTGAAGACTTCGTCCCGTGTCCGGAAGGTTCTTTCCTTGGCGTGGAAGGCAAGCTAGGCGTGCGGATATTCAAGATCTCCTACCAATGTAACCGACTCTGTGTAACCCTAACCCTATCCGGTGTCTATATAAACCGGAGGGTTTTAGTCCGTAGGACGAACCACAATATTCATCATCATACCCATAGGCTAGCTTCTAGGGTTTAGCCTCCTTGATCTCGTGGTAGATCTACTCTTGTACTACCCATATCATCAATATTAATCTAGCAGGAGTAGGGTTTTACCTCCATCGAGAGGGCCCGAACCTGGGTAAAATAAAGTGTCCCTTGTCTCCTGTTACCATCCGACCTTGACGCACAGTTCGGGACCCCCTACCCGAGATCCGCCGGTTTTGACACCGACAGCCACCAACCGGGACCAAAGGCCGCCGCTTCCCGCCTTTTGGGCTGCTGAAAAGAGGCCTTTCGTCCCGGTTGGTGGCACCAACCGGGACTAAAGGTGGCATTAGTCCCGGTTGGTTTCACGAACCGGGACCAATGCTCTTGCTATATATACAGCACTTAGCAGTTTTCGACCAAATCACCCACTTCTCCCCCGACGCCACTGCTCCTCCTCGTCACCGTCGCCGCCCGACGCCCCTGCTCCTCCTCGTCGCCATCGCCACTGACGCCGTCAGGCTGCTCGCCTTCGCCGTCGTTGCCGCCACCGACGCCGTCAGGCTGATCGCCTTCGCCGTCGCCGCCGCCCCCTGTGAGCACAGCCCCTCCCGTCCCGCGCCCCTGCACCCCTGTCCTGCGCAGCCGCCGGGCAGCCGCCCCTGCCCTGCGCGGCTGCCGTGCGCCGCCCCTGCCCTGCGCTGGCGCCAAGCGCCGCCCAGCCGCCACTGCCCTGTCATGCCGGCGCCCCCCCCCCCGATCTGTTTTTTCATGTATATATGGTGTTTTTTTAGATTATATGTATATGTGTGAGTGTATGATTGTATGTATATATGTTCTCTGTGTATGTATATGTTCATGTATATATGCAAAAGACAGATGCTATATATATATATGCTTGTTATATATATATATGCTTGTTTTTTATATATATGTAATGATTTTTTTATAGAATATGATGTTTTTTTCATAGATGATCCCATATATGATGTATGCACGAATGTGGATGAAATATAATATTTTTTTTGTTCATAGAACATGATGTTTTTTTAATTCACAGATTTATTTTTGTTCATGAGAGAGGCGGGGACGTTGAGGGATAATAGATGTATTTTTTTAGAATTTTCTCAGTGACCAAGGGAGCACCCCCTCCCTATCATTGCAAAATTTGCTAAGTGATATTAAGAAAGGAAGGAAAAGAAGGATAGGAAAGAAGAAAATAAGAAGAGGAAAGAAAGAACAAGAGGAGAGGAAGAAAAGGAGAAATAAATAAGAAGAAGAAAAAATAAGAAAAAGAAGAGGAGAAGAAGAAAGGAATAGTGGAGAAGAAGAGAAAATAGAATACACTATTCCTTTCTTCTTCTCCTCTTTTTTTCTTCTTTTTTTTCTTTGATCTTCTCCTCTAGCTATTCCTTTCTTCTTCTCCTCTTTTTCTTCTTCTTCTTCTTAATTTTTATCGGGAACGAGGGTGTCGAGGATCGCCAAGGGGTCGAGGGTCGGGAACTAGGGTAGAGGGTCGAGGGTTCGAGGGTTCTATAGGGTCGAGGGATCGAGGGTCAAGGGTTCCAGGGTCGTTTAGGGGTCGAGGGTTCCAGGGTCGTCGAGGGTTCGAGGGGTCGAGGATCGCCGAGGGTTCGAGACAGGTTTCCTAGTGTCAAAGTATTGAAGAAATACATGGCTTCATCATTAGCCGGAAGTAACCAGGGCATGATGGTACGAAGTCCTCCAGAGTTATTTTGGAATGGTGTCCCAGATAGGATAATTTGCCTTTTTGTATGAATTTCAGCAAAGGCCTTCCAAATAACGATATTTGGAAGGTTCTTGCTGAACTTTGTACCAAAAAGCGAATTATCCTATCTGGGACTCCGTTCCAAAATAACTTTGGAGAGCTTCGTACCATCATGCACCTGTTACTTTCGCCTAATGATGAAGACATGGTTTTGTTGAATCCTTTGACACTAGGCAACCTCCCGACCCCTCGGCGATCTTCTCGAACATGAGAGGAATAAGAGGATAAAAAAAGAAGAGGAAGAAGAAAAAAAGGAGAAGAAAGAATAGAGGAGTTCTTCTCCTCTATTCTTTCTTCTCCTCTTTTTTTCTTCTTCTTCCTCTTTATTTTATCGGGAACGAGGGTCGTCGAGGGACATAGATGTAGTGTCTTCGTTGTCGATATACCCCCTCCCGATAGCTTCAACACGTGGGGGGGTCGATATTACCCCCTCCTTGAAGCGTTCTCGAGGCCACCCCTAACCCTTGAAGCGTTGTCGAGGCCACCCGAAACCCTAGAGAAGCAGCGACGAGGCCACTAATTAATATGATTCCTTATTGTGATTAGCTAGCTAGATCTACGTTTGCCACTAATATATCCATCTGTCATGTTTGAATAATAATTGCCATGTTGTAAATATTTGTAGAAACTATGGACACCGCTCGAGACGAAGCAAAAGAAGCGTTGTTGAGGGACATAATCGCAGAAGGAAGTGATGTCGTCTCGTTGTTTCTCAACGACACCGATGGTCTGGAAGGAGAGGGTGAAGAAGCTGGCTCCGGTGACCTATTGCCGGTGCAAGAAGGAGAACGTGAGGACGGCTCCGGTGACCCAATGCCGGTGCAAGAAGGAGACCGTGATGACGGCTCCGGTGACCGAACCGAGTCCGGCCAGGTATATATATATTAGTTAAGCCTGTGCTGACAAGCTAATTGATCCATTCATTGTTTTGGTATGTACACATATTAATTAAGTCTTTGTTCTTTTTTCTAGCCCTCCGGATCGAGCACAACTGAGGTAAAGAGACGAGGCCCGAAGAAAAAGTTGAGCTCGGATGAAAGGTTTGAGATCATAGCAATCGCGCCCGACGGCCAACCGATTGAACCCATCCGAACAAAGAACGCATTTGTTGCTCAGTGCGGGGCTCTGGTTAGGGACAAGATCCCGATCAGCATCCAGCAATAGTTAAAGCCGGCTAAAGAAGACCCTGAGGTGTCTTACGTTAATGATATGCAGAAAAATGATCTTAGGACTGAGCTGAAGTCAAATTTCACACTACCGCCAGAGGATGATCCGGAGAAGCCAGTTAAAGAGCAATTAATCAAGTCTTTTGATCTTAAGAGGATGGCAGACCTATTTAGGAGGTGGAAGAAAGACCTGAATAGGTTTGTCGATAAAAAAGAGACATCAGAATTCAAGGGCGGATATGAGAAGATCAGAGCTCACTGGCCCGCATTTGTGGCCAACAAGACATCAGAAAAGAGTAAGAAGATGTCGGCGACAAACAAGAAAAATGCTGTGAAGAAGAAGCTTCACCATCGCACGGGGTCAAGTGGCTACCTCATAGCCTGGCCTAAGTGGGCCAAGGCTGAGAATGATCTGGTTGAAAAAGGGATCGAACCAGAGACAATGAACTGGCCAGACCGTTGCCGGACTTGGTTCTTCGGGGCTGGCGGAACCTTGGACCCTGTAATAGGGAAGTGCATTTGGATGGACGAGCAACTTGACATACCCTTGAAGAAGCTTCGGTACTATATCAATGCAGCGCAGAAAGGGGCGTTCCTTCCAGACAGAGAGAACGACGAGCTCACAAAGGCCCTCGGAAATCCTGAGCACCCTGGACGGACACGAGGCACGCCAGGCTCCATTCCGTGGAAGGCTGGGTTTCCGGACGTAGGCGGTTACAAAAGCCAGGAGAGGAGGAAGAAAGTGCAGCAGTCCGAACTACAGGCGCTTAAAGCAAGGGTACTCGGGATAGAGGAACGAGAAGCAAATCGCAGCAAACGAACTGTCGAAGATTCACCCGAAGCTACCCCGCCATCTCACCGGAGAAGCAGCGTGGCTTCCACTGAGCTGCTTCAGCTGGAGCATGTCTTGACGGCTCCTGCCAGCTATCCCGTGGATGCTATCAGGAGTCTCAAAATTGTCACCTTATGACGCAATGGATGGATTTGATGGTCAAGGCGGCTGTTGGCTCTGTTTATCCTTCTGAACCCGGTGCAACTTTTCACTGCCGGCCGATTCCAGAAGGACATGCTAGGGTGATGGTGGATGAAATAACGGAGGGATTTGAGGAGCTCCCTCTTGACCACCCTATCGGTGAAGGGGAGACTAGGCTGGGTTCTGCTCTGAAGACGCCATGCCTATGGCGGAAGGATCTCATCAACCTTCAGAACTAGACGCCTCCGCCTCCTCCTCCTCCTCCTCCTCCTCCTCCGGCGAGTCAGGGCACTCCGCCTCCTCCACCGCCTCCTCCTCCGGCGAGTGACGATCAGGGCACTCGGCCGGCTCCTTCTCCGGCGCGTGGCGGCACTCCGTCTCCTTCTCCGCCTCGTCAGCAAGGGCGGAAGAGACCCGTCGCCGCTCCAGCAGCTGCTCCGGCATGACGTAGTCCTTCTCCTCCGCCTCGTAAGCAAGTAAAGAAGACAGCCGCTCCGTCTGCTTGGCCGACGTCTAGCAGTACAGCCAAAGGCGGGAAGACATACAAATTCGGTCCTTCTCTGAAGACTCCAGAGAAGTTACCATACGAGAGGACCCCGGAGGAGAACGCGAAGATCGCGTGAACCGAAGCGAAGGAATGGTTTGAAGGGTTGAAAGCACAGAGACATCCACCTCCGGAGGAGAAGGTAGATTCGGTGAAAGTGAAGCGCACTCTGGCTGCCCTGGCAAAACCACCCAAGTCTCCGCCGAAAGGCAACTATGAGCGTATTATTGCAAAGACATGGGTCGAAGCGGAGCGGTCGGGAAGTACAGTCAGTGATCAAAGGTTGAAAGAACAACGAGTAGCTGGGAAACAAATTGCCCAGCTCAGTGAACAAGGGAATCAATCGTGCCCCCCGCTAAAGGTGCCTAACGACATCGTCGATCCGAGGATGGTGCCCGGTTATAGCAATCTTGACGATTACCTGCCCGACGATGTACATTATGATCTCATGGAGGTGTAGATACACAGATACGAGTACGTGAAGCCTCTTGTCAAAGATGAAAAATCTCTAACAACGATGATGCGAAGATTGCATGATTGGTACTTGAAAATCTGCAGAGAGTCTGGGGGAGGAGTACTTTGTATGTGAGAGTTAAACCGGAGCATGACCTCATTGGAATTGATCTGTTGCCTATTCCATTTGAGGAGTTCTATCAGTTTTTCAATCAATTGGCCCTCGATAAAGCAACGGTCACCTGCTACTGTCTGTAAGTACTACTACTTCCTGTCATTAAGTCTCTCTATATAGCTCAGCTCTTTCATTGCATGTATTTATAATTATCCTCACTATATTATGCAGATCGAAGATCGCCGAATTGAAGAAAAGACAAGTCGGTGATATTGGGTTCGTTAACACATATCTCATAGATGCAACTCAGGTTAAATTTCATGCCGCAGAAACCGAGGCCAAATTGCTACGATCATTCAAAATAAATGAACACAAAGATATAATACTCTTTCCTTACAACTTCATGTGAGTGTTACTGTCTTGTGCATATTCGGTTTCCCTTATATATTATTCCAGGTTATAGTAATGTAATTGATGAGTTATGCATGCGTGCGCAGGTACCACTATATTCTCCTAGAGATTAGGCTTGAGCAGGGAGTAGTAACTGTCTTGGACTCTAGACGAAAAGATCCCCAGGAGTATGCGGACATGACTGAAATCCTCGAGAAGTAAGTTAAATCGATCATTATCCAACATATCAGCAACTTTGTTCATTTCCTGATATCAAGTAATTGTTTTCTTTTGTCTGGCAGGGTTTGGAGAAAATTCACCAAAAAATCTCCGGGACTGCCGAAGATGCTGCAATTTAGATACCCGAAAGTAAGTACTATAGTAGCATGTTCCGCGCGTCTCCTAGCTATTGATTCAAGCGCTAGTTTCATCAATACCATTTGGCATTCTTGCTTATCAGTTTGATTGACCTCTATTTCTTGTAAAGTGGTTGTGGCAAGAACAAGGGAATGATTTCTGTGGATACTACGTCTACGAGTCCATCCGCCACACGACCTGTGAGCGGGGCTACTCTGACGAACAATATGAAGTGCGTAAATAACAATATTCACAATTTTATTTTATTACCATCATTTGTGTTGAGTTTCATTCATTCATATATATATGTATTGACCCCCTTCTTCAAATTAGATGTTTCGGCAGCGGGATGAACTCCTAGAACCAGATCGCATTCGAGCGATTCAAGAGGAATTGGTGGCATTCTTTCTTGACCACGTGATCGCTGAAGACGGAGAATACTATGTGGACCATGCGTCCGTAATTTAGGAGATTATATTTGTAAGAGATAATTATTGTATATATGTAGCCGGTAGTGTCGGATAGATATACGAGAACTTGTTGTTCGACCAATCTCTCGGAGAAGGAGAGGTGGTCGATATCTACATCTCTCTGTATGTATATATGTTCATGACGATCTTCTGTTTCCTTCGTTTGCTTACTAGCTAGTTATAGTGTGTCTAGTCCTCTCTATACGTATGTATAGTACGTAGCGTCGACCAAGCACGGACATAAGAGAGGACACTAGCTTCTCTCTATTAATTAGCTATCTAACACAATATATGAAATACCTAAATTAACCCCCCAAAACCCCCAACCCCCCCTCCTTTCAAAAAAAAACAAAAACCCCGGCCACAGAAATGCTGACGCGTGGAGGTCTATTGGTCCCGGTTGGTGCCACCAACCGGGACCAAAGGCCCTCTTACCTGGGCTCAGCGCACAGGCCACGTGGAGGCCCATCTGTCCCGGTTCTGGTTTGAACCGGGACTAAAGGGTGAGGGCATTAGTAACGACCCGACTAAAGGCCCTTACGAACCGGGACAAAAGGCCGGTTTTCTATTAGTGGTTGTTTCTATTTAGAGCCGGTCCTACAACCATATACACCTAAAAGAAAAGCATCCTAATCTAATGTTATCTCACCTAAAAGAAAAGCATCCTAATCTAATGTTCTCTCTCATTTCTTCTGTGAATGTTACTGTTCATAGTTCCCAAGTTTGTGTAAGGTCTTTGTTTTATTGGTGTCCATCGGGGGTATTCTTATGGTATGATTGCTTCTTCGGACTGCTAATGAAATTGGTGCACTCTGGGAGGCAAAGAATAAACTTGAGAGGAAGTTGGATGATCTTACTTTAAGACTTACTCTGGAAAGGAGAATGCAGGTATGTTTTTCTCTGCCTTAATTGCTTTTGTGTGTAATGTGATCCCTTTATTTTTGCATGTTCTACCCTGCATGTCATAGATTTGAGACAGTTATGCTTCTTCCTGCCAGTATAATGACAAATATTTTTCGCATTTGCAAATTCGTTGTTTTTCTGAACATTTCTGCTATGGTTGTTATCCTGCATTTGATGCTCTATGAATGTAAATGAATCAGCAGGTGTGACAACATTCGGTTATAGTTTCCCTTTATTTTGGTTTTGATTATAGTGTATTTTTGCTCCTTGGCGCATGGATTTTCAGATGCAGGTTGCCGATGAGGGAACAAGTTGGTGGAGATATCAAAGCGGGACAAAATAATAGAAAAATTAAGCATGGAGTGTGCTGCAGCTAAATTATCTGCCCAAAGTGAACATGACAAAAATCTGATTCTCCAAAGGCAATTGGATGATTCTTTGAGAGAGAGATATATGTTGTGCAGTAACAAGATTCTGAAAGCATCAGAAGAAAAGAGAGCTCCAATCTAAAGGTTTGAGGTCTCCTCTATTTTTAATATTTTATCATAAATATGTTTTTTTGCCTACATTTTCAGTTTGCTTCTTAGGTGCTCTTTTCTTTCTTTAGTCTTTTAGATGGAGCGTATATTTTTCTGATGTCAGATTTGTTTACTAACTAGGTACTTCACGCATTCTTGTGGTAAATTCCAGGTTTCTTATACTTTAGTCGGTGTGCATGATCTTAACTCATAATTTTTCCCATATATATCATGGTTCACTGTAAGGCTTATTCATGGAATTACTATTGTTTTATGCATGATGTTATAGTTTTTCTGTTAAATGTTCTATATGCTATTCCATTTCGCCTTTTAAATATGAATTATAATGGTTTTTTGGAACTTGTTGACCGATGCTATCATTGACGCTTCTGCTGATTCTTACTTTGTTACTTTCGCTGAAGCGGATTTCTCGTATTTACAGATGACATAGTTGAATCATTATCAAAGAAAAATTCATTATTGGAAAATGAACTTAGATTAGCTTGTAAAAATAGTGACGATACGATGGAGAAACTGAAAGATGTGGAGGGAAAATGGTCCGCCTCTCTTGTTTTGACTTATGCATTGTTTATTGTTCCATTATTGATCATTGTATACTGATCATCGTATATTGGATGGGCAAGTAGGAGGTCTTTCTCATCTTAGCCCTCTAACTTCGTTTGTCTGCTCTCTTGTCATTTACACACTTCCTTTTACGCCACATTGGGGAATATTCAAGTTTTTCATAGAGCTGACATTGAACTTTAGTGTACTACAGGAGATTGCTTTTGTGAATGAAAGGTGTTGTGTTACCATGTTCCCAAGAATTCTTTCGTTAACGTGGCCCAAGAAAAGGTGACTGAAATTACACACTTTGACACCTTTTGTCTAATAGTTGAACCTTTGCTTTATTCATTTAACTAGCTTTTGTAGGGAAAAAAGTAGGTTAAAAACCCACTGCAAATTTATTAGAAGCAAAATAGTCACAAGTATTACATGTATGCAATTTACATGGGGCTATCTAACGTTAGAGATCCAGGCATCTAATTATTTGTATTTGTTTGTTCTAGCTCTAGGATACCAAGAGCATTAGTTCTTTTAAAGTTCTGGATTTGTATAGGCTGCCATGGGCCTCTTGAAGGCTGCCGTGTTCCTGCTCTTCTATACTACCACGGGAGCTCCTGCAGAGGAGCGACCAAAGCATGTCACACATGTTCCCATGTGCTTGCACCAGCAACACATCAAGAAGAGCGAGAGCTATGGAAACCAATTAACATGAGAGGTAGATTCTCTTCAGTGCTAGGCCACCGTTACACTGCGAGAGGTGGAGAAACACTCATGTCACTATTCTTGTTAATTAAAACATCATTTTTGTTGATATTTGTACCAACTAACGAGTGCATATCCATTTTTTATCCTACAGTCCTAGAGGGATCAAAAAGCATACAATTAGAAAAGGAGATGACAAGCCTGAAAATGTAAGAATTGAAGCATTATATCTCCTTTCTTGTATCTATTTGACTCTTTTGAATTATCCCAATGGTTCTGCAATGTAGTTTTTTGTAAATCTAATATTGCAATACTCCTTAGACTTTAGTAATGCATAGGTGTAGTGTATGGCGTTTGTTATATTCAAATGCCATGTTGCTAGCATTGTAACATTGTATGGCAAGTTTTGTTGTTGCATCATATCATTATAGGACATATTTGATACTTTAGAATTTACCAATAGTTGGAGCAGATTTTTCAAGTATATAAGACCACACCTATAAAAGAATCCTTAAGTTGAAGCACTATAAATGAATCCTCAGAGTTGACGGAGATTCTAGAGTTGGAGAAGACAACATAGTAGCATCAGAGCTATGCTGAATGAAGCACGACAACTGTGCACCAAACATTTATGTAGAGAGTTGAGTGTAGAGGATAAAAACATCTTTGACACTTCACATTCGCAGCTTTGTTTCCCGTGACCACGATTCTAGAACTGCCATCTCAAGATCATCACAAAACTCTTGGCCAACCGGCTGCAAAAACTAATCCTGGAGATCGTTCATCGAATACATCCACTAGTGCTAAGCTTTCAGAGAAAAGTCCTTCATCCTAAATCTAGATTTCTCCAAGGCATTTGACACCATTGAGCACACTGTGATGATCGAGATTATGAGTGCTATGGGCTTCACTGAAAGATGGTTGAACTGGATAAATCGCATAGATGGCTGAACTGGATAAATAATCATTTGTCCTGCCGAACAATGTGATGGGTCATCAATTTCACCATCGATGAGGAGTTCGACAAGGAAACCCCCTGTCGCCACTCATTTTTGTTCTCGTCGCGGATTTACTCCAAGCTTCAATCAACAATGCTATGAAAATATTGTAACATGTAGCCCTGACATTCTGATCATTTTAATACGTACAAGACTGTAGGAAACTCTCCTACAATCATTCACAGTTCAAAACAAAATTGTATCTAAAAATATTAACTAATTATAAATGCCATTTATGATTACCTTCTAAACGATCTTACCAATTTCGTGGCATTCAAAGAGAAAATATCCTAAAAGTTGAGCGTATCTGGAGGGGCCTCAATCCTTTTGGGCCAAGAAAAGTAGATGGGGTATGTCCCAAATCTTTTGCATTATATTTATATATGAAATCATTTCATTTTTTGAAGAGCTCGTAGCAACGCACGGGCATTCTACTAGTGTGCATAGGAGGTGAGCTAAAGCAACACACACCTCTCCCACGGCCAGCCAAAAAAACAGAGCAGTGGCTCTGCTCGCGGGCAGGGGCAGGGGTGTATATAGGGAACTCTTTAGTCCCCGTTGGTGGCTAAAACAGGAACTAAAGAACAACCTTGGTCTCGGTTCCAGCCCCCAACCGGGACTTAAGGTGCTGGGCCAGGAGCGAGGCCCATTGGTCCTGGTTCGTGTCCGAAACCGGGACCAAAAGTCTCAGGCGAACCGGGACCAATGGCCCCCGAGGCCCGGCCAGCGCCCTGGCCTCACGAACCGGGACTGATGCCCCCTTTGGTCCCGGTTCGGGAGTGAACCGGAATTAATGCCCTTACCAGGCCTCAACCAATGCCATGTTTTCTACTAGTGGTGCTTGATTAAATGGTGTTAATGTACAACCTGATATACTATCTTTTGCCGATTGAAGGATGATCAATATTGACAATATTAAACTTGTACTACTATATTCTTATGGAATATACTTTCATATGTTTAATTATTTTAATTTGATGGGAAAACATTTTTAGTACAAATCGCAAGTATAGAACTGGAGGACGGAATTGGATGAACACAAGATCGTAGTTTTAGTGGCCTTTTCTTATCTATTTTATGTAGAACAATAGAAGATATGGTTTTCCTAAATGAATTGTCCATCGTCCAGCTGTTTTTCCTGAATGGTTCAACATGCAGTGGGAACAAAAGCAATTGGAAAGTTTTCGATCATCAACAAATAGAAGGCAATACCGTTAGCATGGTCAATCAGTACATCCAGCATGTAATATAAATCTGTAATTTAAGTAGTTTTTTTACTTTCCTGAATTGCATTAATCTGTATTAAACTTACATACAAGACACAGATACCTGAGGGAGTATTAATGGCAGGCAATAAAATAAATTAATCCATTCAATAAATGCATATCTTTTTTGGCACAAACAATGATTGGCTGCCATCTTGCACCATGTCATGTATGTGTATATATTCCCATTCTCTATATCTTAGCCATTCACAACACAAACACACAAACCCGAAAGTGATTTCTTCTTCTTTCTTATAAGATATACTGATGGCAAAATCTTCGCAGATGTTTGTCACCCTCATGTGCCTTCTGCTTCTGTGCGCCAGCGATCAAGTCCATGGTATGTTTATCATATTCATACCAATCATACCATTCCATATAAATCTTATGGATAAACTGATTTGCATAAATAATCAAATTGGGTCTTCTTGTATTGATCAATCAGTTTAGGTGTTTTTGACTTGATAGTACATATTTCTTAGTTTTTTCCTTAGGGTTGTGTCTTGTGATGTGTTTGGGTCGAGTGAGTTCTTGCCCTCACCCTTGTACATATTTCTTTCTTATTGAAATGATACGCAGCTCTCCTGCGTGTTTGAGAAAAAAATGAATTTTGATTTCTCCTGCTATACGTACAAAGAGATGTCAGCGAGATGATGTAGTGTGTGTACACACTTAATTTATCAGGTTAATCTTCACCCAGAAGAAATATAATTATGTATGTGTGCTATATGATGAACAGGAGGAGCGGGCGCCAACATCAGTACACACAACATCCCAGTACAGCCAGCAAGAAGGGTTCTACCAGCAACATACTTTCCTCAGACAACCGTGTCAAGACAGTGCGACCTATGCCACTGCAGCCATGACAACGATACAACTTATTATGCAACAATATGCTGCAATGAGATAACTTGCAATGATCCTGCACATCCAAAAGGCTCTTGTCGTGTTGACAAAGTCTCATGCGGCTGTGACGTGAATACATGCAAGTAGTGCATGCTGCTGAAAGTTTTTTTTTGTGTGTGTTTTTCTTCAATAAAGGGGGCATTGGTGCCAAAACATGCTTGACTCATCAATGGCATTGCTCATTGTGTCTGTGTGCAATCTGAATCTTCTGTTTTGTTTTTTGGGTGAAATTTGGCAAAACTGAAAACCGTTACCAGCTGACCAAGCCATCGGGTTCGGAAACTACATAAGTGACTTTGGTTGCGATTCCTGGAATTGTGAAGGAATCCCTGCGCTAGCAAGCTGATTTATATGTTGGGTGAACGACTCCATCCAATATACTCCTGTTTTTCTATGTGCTTGCTTTAACGGTGTTAATGTGCAACCTGGTATACTATCTTTTGCCGCTTGAAGGATGAGCAATATTGACAGTATATAAATTGTACAGCTATATTCTTATGGAATATATTTTCATATGTATAATTATTTTAATTTGAAAAGGAATTTTTAATACTAATCATAAGGATAGAACAGGAAGAATGAATTGGATCAACAATACCGGAGGTCTAGTGGGGAAATGCATTGGGGCACCAAGAAATATCTGAAAATTTCAAAAAAAAAAAAACTGAATTTTTGAGATATGAAACCTGAGTGCCTGTTGTACACCCGTGTTCATTTTCCCGTGGAATGTGGTATCCGTGGCGCTGGTATTACGATACGAGATAAGATACATCTATTTTTTTTCTATTCATACGATTGTTCCTTGTTTACTGACATTACTACGGGCAGCCCTTCTGCACGAAACTGAACACGGGTGTACAACAGGTACCCATGTTTAACATCCCAAAATTTCCTTTTTTCTGAAAATTCCTAATATTTTTTAATACTATCTCTGCTCGTAATGTCTCAGTTTTTTTTTAGGGGTAAAACCTGTTCCATTTATTCAAAAGCGTTTGGAATCTCCGCCGCTACGACCTGCAGAATGCAGTCCGGCAGGGATTGGAGCCACACTTTACAAAGATCATCACTAACACCAAGTTTAGCTAGAGTATGCGCAGCGCTATTCGCTGACCTTCTCGTCCGTCTAATCCACAAAGACTTGTAGCATGCCTTTGATCTCTTCCACCACTGGCCCAGCTGCAGCAAGGTTCTTGCTCGGATCTTTTAGCATATTCACCACATTCTTGTTGTCCAGTTCCATCTCGAGCTTCTCCACATTCAGCTCCACGGCAAGCTGCACCGCTCGTCTGCATGCAAGAATCTCCGCCAGCTCCGGATCCGACATCGAGGCGAAACAATGGCATGCAGCAGTGCGGAAGGCACCGGGGTGATCACGAATTACCACTCCTCCACCACACTTTTCCCCCGACTTGAGCGTAGCCCCATCTGAGTTCGCTTTGTGCCATCCTTCCGGCGGTGGTTGCCATCGCTCCGTTGGAGTTGGAGGCACCGCAGGCTTGTCCCGGATCACCTGCACTGCTTGCCATTCCTGCATATACGCGATCACAGTTTTTGCGACAGCTAGAGGCTCGGCTATTTTCTTTCCATCACGTGCATCATTCCTCGCGAGCCACAAGCCGTACAGGCTCTGGATCATTACTTGTCTCTGTTCGATGAGGATTCCGCCAGCCATTCGATCATCCATCTCTGTAACGCGCTCTGGGAGTCAACGGACACCGGTGGGATCGCCACCGGGACACCCAATTCCGAACGCATCATCTTCCAAAAACAAGCCGAGTGGGGGCATCTCCAGAACCTGTGCATCACATCCTCTTCCCTTCCACAAGCAACACAGACCACCCCATTTTTTATCTGTCATCTGCGTAGTTCCGCTCCTAGTGCCAAACCATTCCTCATGAGCCTCCATGTGTGGATCTTAACTTTGCACGGCGCACATGTGTCCCATAGCGCAAGCCACACTTTATGATGTATGACCGAGGATGAAGGTCCAGGCTGTCTTGTCTTAGCTCTTCGGATAGACATCCCAAGATGGTACACCGATCTAACAGTAAAAATACCGTTCTTTGTGAAGTTCCAGGCTAAGTAGTCCTCCACGTTTGGACCTCCAATTGGAATCTGCAAGATATCTCGTACATCATCCGGGGTGAACATCTGTGATACCTTCGTTCTGTCCCAATTGGTGCCATGTGAATTTAACAAGTCACTCACTTTGGTAACACCAGGTACATATACCCCGCCCAGTGGCTTGAGGCTACCCATTCTCGGGATCCAGGAGTCATGGTGAACATTAATTCTGCTCCAGTCACCTATCCTCCAAATGGTTCCCTCTCGAAGCAAATCTCTCCCATGAATTATACTCCTGAAAGTTAAAGAGGCGTTGCTTGGGCATGTTGCATTCATAATGGACCCTTCTTTAAAATATCGTGCTTTCAACACACGCGCACACAACGATGATGGGTTCCACAGAATCCTCCAAGCTTGTTTGGCAAGCAAGGCTTGGTTAAAAACTTGATAGTTGCGGAAGCCCATACCACCTTCACGTTTTGCGGTGCACATCTTATCCCAAGCAATCCAATGAACCTTTTTATCCCCACTTGCTGAACCCCACCAGAAGTTCGAAGAGATCGAAGTCAGTTTCCGGCACGTTTTCTTTGGGAGTTGAAAACAGCTCATGGGATATGTCGGGGTAGACTGGAGCCCAGACTTAACAAGCATCTCTCTAGCAGCCTTTGAAAGCCCTTGCCCCTTCCATCCTGTTACCTTGCCTTTAGATGCTTCCTTCACATTTTTGAATGCTCCATCTTTTGCTCTTCCCACCACCGTTGGCAGGCCTAGGTAGCGTTCGCTCAGAGCCTCAGATTGCACACCGATGGCAGTCTTCAATGCCTTCTTTGCATTGTCCTGGCAGCCCTTTCCAAAGAAGATCGATGACTTGTTTAAATTTACCTTCTGCCCAGAAGCTTTTTCATACAAATTTAGGATATTTTTTAGACCTTCAAAGCTGCTCTGAGAGGCCTCGAGGAACACAATACTGTCATCCGCGAAAAGGAGGTGTGTGACATTGGGGCCAGTGCACCCAAAAGAAACACCTTTCAGCTTATTTTCCTCCTGTGCATTTTTTAGTTGGGCCGAGAAACCTTCAACACAAAAGAGAAAAAGGTAGGGAGATAACGGGTCACCCTGCCGCAGCCCCCGCAATGGTAAGAAACTCCTTGAGCACCCTCCATTTAACCCGACAGTAAATCTTGCTGAAGTAACACACCTCATAACCATGTCGATCCACTGCTTAGGGAAACCAAACTTGGCCATCATTTGTTCCAGGAAGTTCCATTCTACCCTGTCATACGCCTTCATCATGTCCAGCTTCACTGCACAGGGTGGCTTCTTCCTCTTTCTCGTTCTGATTGCATGCACGCATTCATATGCAACCAGGACGTTATCTGTAATGAGCCGCCCCGGCACAAAAGCACTTTGTTCCTCAGAAATCATAATAGGAAGCACCACTTTTAACCTATTTGCAAGCACCTTTGCCGCAATCTTATACAAAACATTGCAAAGGCTTATTGGACGGAATTGATATAGAAGTTCAGGGGAGTTAACCTTCGGGATCATCACAATCACCTTTTCATTAAAAGAGTTTGGTGCTGCCACCCCTTGCAAAAAATCTCTGACTGCCTGCATACGTCGTCCTTCACCAGTGCCCAGTGGCGCTGGTAAAACATAGCAGGCAGCCCGTCCGGTCCCGGAGCCTTCGTCGGCCCCATCTAGAACAAAGCCATTTCTATCTCATCATCCGTAAAACTCTCACACAATCGCTCCCCCATCTCCACCGTGACCCATTCATTTATTTGTTGAAGAAGCTGATCAACGCCGTCCGACCCCTCCGACGTAAACAGTTGCGTGTAAAAATCCGCTGCTATTTCTCGCATCTCTTCGTCAACAGTGCACCTGCTACCATCGGGCCTTTGCAGCGCCCTGACCGTATTCTTTCTTTTTCAGTGGGAGGCTCGGATTTGAAAATATTGTGTGTTCTTGTCTCCCGCTTTTAGCCAATCCACCTTCGAGCGCTGGCGTTGCATCACCTCCTCTCTAGCATAAATCTCATGTAGCTGGGCCTCAACGTCTTGGACCTCCAGTGAGGATCCAGACACATTTGCCCTCTCCTTCGCGTCAGCTAACTGCATCCTCAACTTCTTAATCTGCCGACGGACTGACCCAAAAACAGTGCGCCCCCATCATTGCATGTGGAGTAAATTGCATAAAACCACCACATTGAAGGCAAGGTTTGCGAAAACCACTAAAATACATTTTTTTCAAAAAACACCGTGTCTTCCGTAATATTTTTGCGGAAAGCACTGATCGGCAGATCGGGGTCAGTTAAGCTTGACAGGCGGGGCCCATTTTTTGCGCACGTGGCACCGTCGGCCGTCCCGACAGCCGTTAGACGGCGTTAGACGGTGCCGTATGCCTCCATCCCCCATCTGTTCGTTTCTCCCCCTCTTCTCCTGCCGCCACTCTCTCCCCTCCTCGCGTCTGCCTTCTTCCCCACTCTCCTGCCACTCTCTCCCCTCCTCTTGTCGCGTAGGCAGATGGCTACTCCGTCGAAAGCAGGCGGTGTTGGCGGCGGCGGTCCTCCCGGCAGTGGCGCAGGCGACGCGGATCCCGACCCAGGCGGTGAGCTCTGCGGGAGCTCGAACCTTAGCAAGGCGACGCGAGATGCGGAGGTGGAGTATTCGGTGGAATACGCGGCGGCTAGATCTTTCGCGGCGGTGGTGAAGGCGAATCCCAATGGAAGCCACCACATCGCCTCATCCTTCGGCGGTGTATAGTGAGATCCCCTTCCCTTATCCATTTCAGTGAACTTATCTGATCCGTTTCTAGGGCTAAGGCTAGGGTTAGTGTGTAGTGATATCCCCTTCCCCATCTCCATTGCCTATTGTTGGCCCTATGATTGTTATTGCGATGATTTCTTTCTGAAATTAACTCATTATGTTTAAATTAGTTGTTTTGTGTGTCTTATTTAGTTGAAATAAGCTATGGTTTATAAGTAGTAGATCTTAATGAACCAAAGTTAGGGTTATTGCAGTTTTTTGCTTTGTACTACATTGGTTATTTAAGCAACCCCAAGTTATGTATTGATGCTGTCCTGCTTTTTCATAAGTGTTATAATTGAACATTATATACCACTATGTTTCTTTATAAATCTGCAGTCTGGATGATGAGGTTTGGGAATTGAGGATGCATTTTCATGACAGAGATAATCTTGAGAGAACTATGATGTTGTCAGACATCACATTTTACAATCTAGTTGCACTGATAGAGACTGAAGGATATGGGGTGAGGGATTACATGTACTATGTGAAGGATCCTGGCCTAGGGATAGAAGGAATGCAAGAAACAGAGGATGATGACATGCTGGAGGAAATTCTAGACCACATAGTACAGCAGAAGCAGAAGATTTTCAATGTGACAGTTGTTAGGGCCAGTTCCCCCAAACCTGCAAATATAAATTGCAGTGCTAATGTTATTGAGCAACAGATCCCTCTGCAGGAAATTGGAGAGCCCCAACTGTATCAGGTAGATGAAGAAGGAGTGTTGTTCAACGCACATCCTAGTTCAGTTTCAAACACAGCAGTAGTACCAGTAGAAGAACCAAGACCAATACAGTTTCAAACACAACAGAGCACAAACAATTCAGAGGAGCAACTGCAAATAGAAAAAGTTATGGAGGAGAGAAGGAGAAAGGAAATTGCAATGTTTAGGAAGAATGAGAAAGAAAAAGAGAAGGCCACTCCTTTGAAAAGGAAAGCTGCAGTTATGGACAATGAAGAGGATAGTGATGATGATAATCTGTCAGAATATGGGGATATCCTTGCTAGGCTTGAGGAAATGAAAAAACAGAGGGATGATCCATTACTACATTATGAAGGGGACACAGATGTTGAGGAGATGTGGTCTAAAGATGAGGAGGAGGAACTGTATGATCCATCAGGTGAAGAAGAGGATGATGATGATCAAGAGGAGGAGGGATTGGAGGAAGTGGAGGAAGTGGTGCAAGGGGAGAAACACAATGAAGAGGAGCAACATATTGAGAAGAAGAATAAGGCCAAGAGAGAGAGAAAAGGGCCAACTAGCAGATCACATGGAAGTGTAGAGCAAATTTTTGAGGATGACTGGATACCATCAGATGATGAGGACAAAAATCCATTAGACCTGGGTTTGGAAGATGATGATGGTGCTGAGGCAATGGCTTATGTGTTTCCCAATGGGAGAAAGAGCAGAGCAAATAAGTTGAAGCCAAGGTTATGGTATGCTGAGGACAGAGCTAACCCACAAGACCAATTTGTGAAGCATCTTTGCTTCATTGATGTGTAGCAGTTCAGAACTGCACTCCAAACCCTGCACATATCACAGAACAGGAACTATGAGTACCACAGAAACTGCAGTGACAGGGTTATAGCACAGTGCATAGATGAGCAATGCCCTTTTTATATAGCAGCTTCTCAGATTGCAAATGAGAAGACATTTACCATTAGAAAGGTGTATTTGGTGCACACATGCCCTTCTGTGTCAGAGAGCACCAAAGTCACTGCCAAGTGGGTTGCAAAACATTGTGAGGAGGCAGTGAGGAATGACCCTAACACAACCATAACAACAATAATTAACACTGCAAAGAGCAAGTATGGAGTGGATATTTCAACCCACATGGCCTACAGGGCTAGGAAGGCAGCAAAGAATGTTGTTTTAGAAGATCAAAAGGCCCAATACACCAGGATTAGGGATTATTTATAGGTTGTCCTAGACAAAAATCCAGGTTCTAGATGTATTGTGACAACAAAACATATTAGGGAGCATCCTAGCAAGAACCCTAGGTTTCATGGACTATTCATCTGCCTGAATGGATGCAAAGAAGGGTTCCTCAATGGCTGCAGACCATTCATAGGTAACTGCCTTGTATTGTTGTTTATGCCACTTGTATGTTCTTTCAAGTACTAATCATTTGTGCTAAACTTGTAGGTTTGGATGGATGCTTCATAAAGATCACTACTGGTCAACAAATCCTAGCTCCTACTGGAAGAGATGGGAACAACAACATTTTTCCCATTGCTTTTGGAATTGTAGACAAGGAGGACACAAATTCCTGGACCTGGTTTCTATACCAGCTGAGGGAGGCAATAGGTGGGCAATCTGGCAAGTTTGGACAGTACACAATCATTTCAGATAGGCAAAAGGTAATATATTTAGTTGTATTTACTTTCATGTAGTTGTAGTTACTTTCATGTAGTTGTACTTACTTTCATGTAGTTGTAGTTACTTTCATGTAGTTGTAGTTACTTTCATGTAACTGTAGTTACTTAGTTGTACTTGTTTCATACAGGGTCTTTTGAAGGCCATAAATAGAGTCTTCCCCAATTGCCCACAAAGGTTTTGCCTTAGGCATATCTACCAGAACTTTCAAATTGCTGGGTTTAGAGGGACAGAATTAAAAAAAATACATGGATGCAGCAAGTTACTCATATACTGAACATGGTTTTCAAGTTGCAATGGATGAGTTAAAGACAGAGTGTGAAGCAGCTTGGGTGTGGCTTAGCAAAATACCCAAACACACTTGGGCCAGACATGCCATGGATGTGAACTGCAAGACAGACTTAGTTGTTAACAATCTAAGTGAGGTTTTCAATAGGTGGGTCCTAGATGTTAGGGCTAAGCCAATAAGGACCATGGTTGATGGAATTAGGACAAAGTTGATGGTCAAGTTCAATGCAAATAGAACAAAAACTGATATTGTCAAATGGGAGATTTGTCCTACATATGCAGAGAAACTAGAAGAAGCAAAGAAGTGGTCTAGGAACTGCCAATCCTTGATGGTTGGACCACATCTTTACCAAGTGACCAGTGAAGAGAAAACATATGTTGTTAACCTGCAGAAATACACTTGTGGGTGTAGGAAGTGGGATATGACAGCAGTGCCTTGCAATCATGCTGTCTCTGCCATACACAAAGCTAAGCTACAGCCAGAGGACTTTGTTCATGATTTTTTCAAAAAACCAATGTACAAGGCTGCATACAGTCCCATAATCTATCCAGTACCTGGCCCTGACATGTGGCCAAAGACAGACAGTAGGGACATTGACCCTCCAGTCTTCAAAGAACACAAAGGCAGAGCACAAACTAAGAGAAAAAAGGGCAGACATGAGAAGCTAGCTCCAAAAGACACTTCAAGGATGGCCTCAATCACTTGTTCTAATTGCAGCAAAGTTGGCCATAGGTACACCAACTGCCATGTTTCTTTGAAGCCTGCACTAGCCATGAGAAAGAACAGGCATGAGGTACAAACAATGCAAAACATTCTAAATTACTTGTGTTCTCTATGCATGTAACAAAAATGATGAATTACTTGTGTTCTTTTTGCAGCCAAGCACCTCTTCTTATCCACTTGATGCTGCTACTGCTGCCTCCTCTGCTGCACCAGTAAGAAGGGCTGCATCTACTGCCACTGCACCAGAACCAGCAAGAAGAACTCCATCTTCTGCCACTGCACCAGCACCAGCAAGAAGGGCTGCATCTACTGCCATTGCACCAGCACCAGCAAGGAGAACTGCATCTTCTTCCACTGCACCCGCACCAGCAAGAAGAACTGCATCTTCTTCCACTGCACCAGCACCAGCAAGAAGAACTCCATCTTCTTCCACTGCACCAGCACTAGAAAGGAGGACTCCATCTACTGCCACTGCACCATCAACAAGATCTGCTACTGCTGCAAAGGGTAAGGCTATAGCCACTAGGGCTTCAACTGCCGCAAAGGGAGCAAGGGCAGCTTTCTTGCCTCCGAGACCAAACAGTGGTTCCCAGAGAGTCAGAAAGCCAACCCAGAAGATCAAGGACTACCTGACTGCTTCTGGTGCAGCATGGGATTGATGTTGTGATCCAAAATATGCTTTATCATGTTGTGACACTGCTACTATTTTGATGACCAAGTGATCATCAAGTTATGTTCTGGTACTGTAATGACCAACTTAGGTTATGGTACTGTAATGATCAAGTGTTGATCAAGTGCTACTCCAGTTATGATCCTTCTGTCAAACTATGGCATTCTAGTACTGCTGTGATGATCAACGAATGTAGTGCTACTCTAGTTATGATGATGGTGCTACTCTAGTTATAATGTTGTGCTACTCTAGTTACTTGATGCCCCGGGGTCGATAAAAACCCTACTTGATGACTCCGGGTCGATAAATAGCCAAAAAAAACCTACTTGATGACTCCGGGTCGATAAATAGCCAAAAAACCCTACTTGATGACTCCGGGTCGATAAATAGCCAAAAAAAACCCTACTTGATGACTCCGGGTCGATAAATAGCCAACAAACCCTACTTGATGACTCCGGGTCGATAAATAGCCAAAAAACCCTACTTGATGACTCCGGGTCGATAAATAGCCAAAAAACCCTACTTGATGACTCTGGGTCAATAAATAGCCAAAAAAACTACTTGATGCCTCCTCATCGATAAAAAGCCAAAATAGCCTACTTGATGCCTCAGGGTCGATAAAAACCCAAAAACCCTAATTGAGCCTACTTGATGCCTCGGGGTCGATAAAAAGCCAAAAACCCTACTTGATGCCTCCTCATTGATAAAAAGCCAAAAAACCTAATTAAGGCTACTTGATGCCTCGGGGTCGATAAAAACCAAAAAACCCAACTTGATGCCTCCTTATCGATAAAAAGCCAAAAAAACCTAATTGAGGCTACTTAATGCCTCGGGGTCGATAAAAAGAAAAAAGTCCTAAGTGAGCCTACTTGATGCCTCGGGCTCGATAAAAACCCAAAAACCCTAATTGAGCCTACTTGATGCCTTGGCGTCCATAAATAGCCAAAAACCCTAATTGAGCCTACTTGATGCCTCGGGGTCGATAAAAACCCAAAAAACCCTACTTGATGACTCTGAGTCGATAAATAGCCAAAAACCCTAATTGACCCAACTTGATGCTCACAATCATCATTTGAGCATAAACACACTTAAGATCAAATTCAACAACTGTAAATAGCTTACTAAGCTAAAAAACACCAGTTGCACAGAAAAATACTTAAGATCACAATCATCAATTTGCAAGCATCTTACTAAAGATCACAATCAGCACCTTCAAATACCACCACATTTGGCATTACTTCAAATCCATACATAATCATAGTTGAAGATTACTACATTACATCACCATAGTTCAGAAGTACTCATAGTTCATAAAATTTAAACTACCAGCATTACAGCAAATGCCAAACCACACTCTGCAAAAGGTCAGCAAATGCCAAATGATATTGCCCATTCTTCTCTTCCACAACCACCTGCTTATCCATTTATGATGGCCTTCACCCCCTGCAGCTTCACATTGCTCTCTTCAACTGTCTTCTTCAGCTCATCAATGTGGTTCTGCAAGTTCTTCCTCTCTTCAGCTAGCTTGAGCTTCATGTTCCTAATGACATTTGCTTGAGCAGCTGCTGGGTTCTTAACCATGTCATACTTCTCCTGAAGCTTGTTGGTTTCAAGATCTTTCCTTTCTACCTCTGCCCTCCTTTCCTGAGCATCCAAAAGTCCATTCACATCTTCAACCAACTTCTCATAGCTCTCCTTCAGCTTCTTCTTCTCTTGTGTCAGGTCATGAACAGAAAATGAATGCATAAGATTTTCCTCAGTCCTGTCTCTCCTACTTTGTTCATACATAAACCATAACTTGGCTAATGCATTCTCAAGGGTGGGGGGCCAAGCTGGATCAATCCATTCAACTAATCCACAGTTTCTACCTTCCTGAACAATATCAGAATTAACAAAAACAAATACATTAGAATGCTTCCAAGCAACACTATTTAATTACTATCCTCAAATTCAGAGCTTGAGCTTGCTAGCTGAAAAGAGGACTACTTTAACATGTCCTCATGCTACTTAAACAATGTTGTCCTGCTATAAAGTAAACAAAATCAATCAAATGACCTAACATGTCATACTAAACAAGTTGCATCCTCTGTCCTGCTCCAGTAACCCATGCATATTGTGTCTTAAAGTATTAATAGCATGCTACACTAAACAAACTGACCTAACTTAACAATGCAGCCAGACCAAGGGGAAAAGATGCTGCCAGACTAAACAATTGTTTCTGATCCACTTTCCTAACTTAACAATACAACTAAACTTAACAGTAAACTGCAATGCCTGCCTCTACAGTACAGATCCAGAGAAAACATAGGCAGAGCACAAACAAAGGCAGATCCAAAGAAAACAAATGACAATATACCTTCTCAGCACAGTAAAGAAACCTCCTGCCAGTGTGGATTCCTTCGAAAGCAACACGCCTTTCTGCGGCCTTCTGATGTTCATTGCAGAGAACAAGCAACTCCGTTTCAGGTCCCTTGAAATCGGTGTCTTCAGTGGTAGCAAGGATCTGTAGTGCATACGAATACCAGACATTTGATCCACATGTCAGCAAACAAGCTCATTCAAGAAATCCCCAAAATCACAAACCCTAACCCTAAAAATCTGAACTTACCTTAGTTCTGCCGTCGTCAGAACCTGAGCTGACGTACTCCATGGTGTGCTCGCTGCTATCGGACCCATCGCTAGGTAGTTAGTTGATATCTATATATTGTAACCTACTCCATCCCTTCCTCTCCTAGTCTCCTGTAAGATCTCATGTATGCGCTACAGGGTTGTTGCACCCCTGCCTATAACACGAACCACGTTCCCTCGCACCGCGGACAAGACGTTTCCACATATGGCACATGGTAATCAGAGCGATCCTCTCCAAAGCCATCTAGCGATCCAATCTCCAGCCATGTCTTCCTCCGGCGCTTCCCAGACCAACCTCAGCAGCCAAGTCACGGAGAAGCTGACCCGCACCAACTATGTCCTCTGGCGCGCGCAGGTGACGCCGCAGCTCAGGGGCGCGGGAGTCTTCGGCTACGCCGACGGCACAACATCGGAGCCGGCCAAGTTCCTCACCACCAAAGATAAGGATGGGAAGGAAACCTCTGAGCCCAACCCTCTCCACCCTTTTTGGGTCTGGGAGGACCAGCAGGTGCTGGGCTATCACCTCAGCACCCTCACCAAGGAGGTCCTGCTACAGGTGACCACGATCACCATGCGCGAGCATGCTCTGGACGACGCTCGCAGGTATGTTCTCCTCGCAGTCTCTGAGCCATGTCAATAACATTCGCACGGCCCTGCTCAGCGCGCAGAAGGGCACCCAATCGGTCGCCACCTTCTTCGCCCACATGCGTGGCCTCGCCGATGAGCTAGCGGCCGCCGGCAAGCCTCTACAGGACGACGAGCTCATCAGCTACATCCTTCACGACCTCGAAATGGAGTACCAGCCCTTGGTCTCTGCCCTCGACGTCCGCACCACCCCGGTCTCCCTCGATGAACTCTTCCCTGTGTTGAGTAACTTTGATCAGCGGGTGGCCATGTACCAAGGTTCGGGCGGCTTCAAATCTTCTGCCAACGCCGCGACCCGTGGCCGTGGCGGCTCCTCCTCTCGCCACCGTGGTCCTCCTCGCTCCAAGGGCAGGCCTGGCGGTAGCGGTGGCAGCAACACCAACGGCTCCAACTCCCTTAGCGGGCGCCCCTCCTCCAACAACACTAGGGGTCGCTGCGGCGGGAACAGCAAGTCTCGCCCGGATGCCGTGCGTTGCTAGATCTGTGGTAAACTCGGTCACTCGGCTAAAGACTGCTGGTACCACTTTGAAGAAGATGAGGCTTCATCCGATGATGAGGAAAAGGTTGTTGCCGCTGCTGATGGTGCCTACAGCGTCGACACAAACTGGTACCTTGACAGTGGCGCAACCAACCATCTCACGGGTGAACTTGAGAAAGTAGCCCTCCGTGAGAAGTACCCCGGCAAGGACCAAATTCACACCGCGAGTGGGGCAGGTATGAGGATCCGTCATATTGGTCATTCAGTTATACATACCCCTCATCGTAAAATCCACCTTAGGAAAATTTTCCATGTCCCTAGTGCCAACAAAAATCTCCTTTCTGTCCATCGAATAGCGCTTGACAATCATGTCTTCATTGAGTTTCATCCTTTTTTCTTCTTGATTAAGGATCAGGCCACGAGGAAAATCCTATATCAAGGTAGATGTGTTTGAGGGCTCTACCCATTGCTTCCGGTGTTCAGAAGATTCAATAAACAAGCCCATGGTGTTGTCAAGCTTTCCTTCACACGATGGACGATCGTCTAGGACATGCTTCTTTTTCCTTAGTAGAACATTTGCTTAGAAAGAATAAGCTCCCGTTTATTGGTGAGCGTCATGTTGAAACCATTTGTGATTCCTGCCAAAGAGCAAGAAGTCATCAATTATCGTATCCTATTTCTACTAGTGTTTCTACTCAGCCTTTACAATTAATCTTTTCGGATGTTTGGGGTCCTGCCCCTAGTCCGGTTGGTAGACACACATATTACGTAAGCTTCATTGATGACTATAGCAAATTCTCGTGGATCTATCTTCTCAAGAAATGATCCGAGGTTTTTCAAGTGTTTCAAAACTTTCAAGCACTTGTTGAAAGAAAGTTCAATAGCAAGATTATTGCTGTACAGTCAGACTGGGGGGGATATGAAAAACTAAATTCCTTCTTCCAAACACTTGGTATTTCTCACCATGTGTCTTGCCCACATGCTCACCAGCAAAACGGCTCGGTTGAGCGCAAGCATCGCCACATTGTTGAAGTAGGTCTAGCTCTCCTAGCTGGCGCATCTATGCCCCTTAAATTCTGGGATGAAGCTTTTCTTACTGTTGTACACATCATAAACATGCTTCCTAGTCGAGTCATTCACAATGAAACTCCCATAGAAAGACTCCTTCACACCAAACCTGATTACAAGTCTCTTCGAGTTTTTGGTTGCGCCTGTTGGCCCAATCTTTGCCCTTACAACAATCGCGAACTCATGTTTCGCTCGAAACAGTTTGTCTTTCTTGGGTATAGTGCTCAACACAAGGGTGTAAAATGTCTTGATGTGTCTACTGGACGGGTCTATATTTCTCCCGATGTTGTCTTTGATGAGACGAAGTTCCCCTTTGCCGACCTTCACCCCAACGCCGGTGCACTCCTTCGCAAAGAGATTCTCATTTTACCTTCCCATCTAGTCGGGTCCGATCAAGGGGGCAATAACTGTGATGATTCAATATTGACTGACCCTCCTAATACCTTGTGTGAGCCTTGTGAGGATGCAGGAGACTATACAGAAAAAACGGAAGTCAAAACGATCTGGAAATACCCAATACATAGCCATATTTCATGTGCCCCAACCAGGGGAACAAATCCCCCTCGGGATCTGCGTCGCCAGATATGTCAGCCGGATCGTCTCCAGGATCTGGGCGGCCAGACGCGCCAGACTGGCCAGGTGGATCTGCACCAGAATCCGCGCCAACGGACTTGCCAGGCGCGGTCGGACGGGGGCCGGTGCGTGACTTCTCCGAGCTAGCCACGCGGCGTCCCGCGGCTGGAGAGGCGGCCTCTCCCGCCCTGTGCCAATCAGACGCTGACACGCGGCATCCTGCGGCTCGGTCTCGGTTCCCGACTCAGCCGATCTGCTACAAAAGGCGTGACTTGCACCGTCTGACAGGTGTTTCTCCGACAGGCGCGAGATCCCGCGTCGATGGCCTGCTCCTACCATCATGCGCCCATGATGAGCCCCGCGGGGCGGGATCTTCTGCGTCCGCTGCAACGCCTGCGTCTTCACCATCCGCCGCAGAAGATCTAGCTCGCACAGATCCCGCTGCTGCTGCTGCTGTTTCAGGGTCTGCTGCAGGATCGTCTGTGGCACAAACTGCTGCTGCATCATCTCCACGCCGTACACGTTTGCAAAAAGGGGTAATACAACCTATTGATTATAAACATGTGACAAAATATGGCATGGTGTGTTCTACAGGTGAGCCAGGTGAGCCACACACGTTTGAAGCAGCACTAAAAGATGAAAAGTGGAAGAAGGCTGTGAAAGAAGAATTTGTAGCACTATAGAAAAATAAAATGTGGCATTTGGTTCCTCCAAGACAAGGTAAAAATCTTATTGATTGCAAGTGGGTATTCAGAATTAAGAGAAAATCTGATGGAACAATTGATCGTTACAAAGCTAGACTCGTTGCAAAGGGCTTTAAACAACGGTATGACGTAGACTATGAGGACACGTTTACTCCTGTTGTGAAAGCTGCCACTATTCGTCTTGTTTTGTCCATTGCTGTTTCCAGGGGCTGGAGTCTGAGACAGCTAGACGTGCAGAACGCGTTTCTCCATGGTGTTCTGGAAGAGGAAGTGTACATGAAGCAACCTCCTGGGTTTGTGAACAAAAATAAACCTTCTTATGTGTGCAAACTTTACAAGTCATTGTATGGGTTGAAACAAGCTCCAAGGGCATGGTACTCACGCCTCAGTCACAAAATGCAAACACTTGGCTTTGCTCCTTCTAAGTCTGACACCTCACTGTTCATTTACAACAAGTAAATACATGTTGGGGAACGTAGTAATTTCAAAAAAAATTCCTACGCACACACAAGATCATGGTGATGCATAGCAACGAGAGGGGAGAGTGTTGTCTACGTACCCTCGTAGACCGAAGCGGAAGCGTTGACGCAACATAGAGGAAGTAGTCGTACGTCTTCCCGGTCCAACCGATCCAAGCACCGTTACTCCGGCACCTCCGAGTTCTTAGCACACGTTCAGCTCGATGACGCTCCCCGGCTCCGATCCAGCAAAGCTTCGGGGATGAGTTCCGTCAGCACGACGGCGTGGTGATGATCTTGATGTTCTACCGTCGCAGGGCTTCGCCTAAGCACCGCTACGATATGACCGAGGTGGAATATGGTGGAGGGGGGCACCGCACACGGCCAAGGAACGATCACGAAGATCAACTTGTGTGTCATGGGGTGCCCCCTGCCCCCGTATATAAAGGAGCAAGGGGGGAGGGGCGGTCGGCCTAGGAGGGGGCGCGCCAAGGGGAGTCCTGCTCCCACCGGGAGTAGGACTCCCTCCTTCCTTGTTGGAGTAGGAGAAGGGGAAAGAGGGGGAGAGGAAGAAGGAAAAGGGGGTTGCGCCCCTTGTCCAATTCGGACCAGAGGGGGGGCGCAGGCCTCCTTCGTTTTGGCCTCTCTCCTCTATTCCCGTATGGCCCAATAAGGCCCATATACTCCCCGGCGAATTCCCGTAACTCTCCGGTACTCCGAAAAATACCCGAACCACTTGGAACCTTTCCGATGTCCGAATATAGTCGTCCAATATATCGATCTTTACGTCTTGACCATTTCGAGACTCCTCGTCATATCCCCGATCTCATCCAGGACTCCAAACGCCTTCGGTACATCAAAACTCATAAACTCATAATATAACTGTCATCGAAACCTTAAGCGTGCGGACCCTACGGTTCGAGAACAATGTAGACATGATCGAGACACGTCTCCGGTCAATAACCAATAGCGTAACCTGGATGCTCATATTGGCTCCTACATATTCTACGAAGATCTTTATCGGTCAGACCGCATAACATCATATGTTGTTCCCTTTGTCATCGGTATGTTACTTGCCCGAGATTCGATCGTCGGTATCTCAATACCTAGTTCAATCTCGTTACCGGCAAGTCTCTTTACTCGTTCCGTAATACATCATCTCACAACTAACTCATTAGTTGCAATGCTTGCAAGGCTTATGTGATGTGCATTACCGAGAGGGCCCAGAGATACCTCTCCAACAATCGGAGTGACAAATCCTAATCTCGAAATACGCCAACCCAACATGTACCTTTGGAGACACCTGTAGAGCTCCTTTATAATCACCCAGTTACGTTGTGACGTTTGGTAGCACACAAAGTGTTCCTCCGGCAAACGGGAGTTGCATAATCTCATAGTCATAGGAACATGTATAAGTCATGAAGAAAGCAATAGCAACATACTAAACGATCGGGTGCTAAGCTAATGGAATGGGTCATGTCAATCAGATCATTCACCTAATGATGTGATCCCGTTAATCAAATAACAACTCTTTGTCCACGGTTAGGAAACATAACCATCTTTGATTAACGAGCTAGTCAAGTAGAGGCATACTAGTGACACTCTGTTTGTCTATGTATTCACACATGTATTATGTTTCCGTTTAATACAATTCTAGCATGAATAATAAACATTTATCATGAAATAAGGAAATAAATAATAACTTTATTATTGCCTCTAGGGCATATTTCCTTCAGTCTCCCACTTGCACTAGAGTCAATAATCTAGTTCACATCGCCATGTGATTTAACAGCAATAGTTCACATCACCATGTGATTAACACCCATAGTTCACATTGATATGTGATCAACACCCAAAGGGTTTACTAGAGTGAGTAATCTAGTTCACATCGCTATGTGATTAACACCCATAGAGTACTAAGGTGTGATCATGTTTTGCTTGTGAGATAATTTTAGTCAATGGGTCTGTCACATTCAGATCCGTAAGTATTTTGCGAATTTCTATGTCAACAATGCTCTGCACGGAGCTACTCTAGCTAATTGCTCCCACTTTCAATATGTATCTAGATCGAGACTTAGAGTCATCCAGATCGGTGTCAAAATTTGCATCGACGTAACCCTTTACGACAAACCTTTTGTCACTTCCATAATCGAGAAACATATCCTTATTCCACTAAGGATAATTTTGACCGTTGTCCAGTGATCTACTCCTAGATCACTATTGTACTCCCTTGCCAAACTCAGTGGTAGGGTATGCAATAGATCTGGTACACAGCATGGCATACTTTATAGAACCTATGGCTGAGGCATAGGGAATGACTTTCATTCTCTTTCTATCTTCTGTTGTGGTCGGGCTTTGAGTCTTACTCAATTTCACACCTTGTAACACAGGCAAGAAACTCCTTTTCTTTGACTGTTCCATTTTGAACTACTTCAAAATCTTGTCAAGGTATGCACTCATTGAAAAAACTTATCAAGCGTCTTGATCTATCTCTGTAGATCTTGATGCTCAGTATGTAAGCAGCTTCACCGAGGTCTTTCTTTGAAAAACTCCTTTCAATCACTCCTTTATGCTTTGCAGAATAATTCTACATTATTTCCGATCAACAATATGTCATACACATATACTTATCAGAAATGTTGTAGTGCTCCCACTCACTTTCTTGTAAATACAGGCTTCAACGCAAGTCTGTATAAAACTATATGCTTTGATCGACTCATCAAAGCGTATATTCCAACTCCGAGATGCTTGCACCAGTCCACAGATGGATCGCTGGAGCTTGCACATTTTGTTAGCACCTTTAGGATTGACAAAACCTGCTGGTTGCATCATATACAACTCTTCTTTAATAAATCCATTAAGGAATGCAGTTTTGTTTATCCATTTGCCAGATTTCATAAAATGCGGCAATTACTAACATGATTCGGACAGACTCAAGAATAGATACGAGTGAGAAACTCTCATCGTAGTCAACACCTTGAACTTGTCGAAAACCTTTTGCGACAATTCTAGCTTTGTACATAGTAACACTACTATCAGCGTCCGTCTTCCTCTTGAAGATCCATTTATTTTCTATGGCTTGCCGATCATCGGGAAAATCCATCAAAGTCCATACTTTGTTCTCATACATGGATCATATCTCAGATTTCATGGCCTCAAACCATTTCGCGGAATCTGGGCTCATCATCGCTTCCTCATAGTTCACAAGTTCGTCATGGTCTAGTAACATGACTCCAGAACAGGATTACCGTACCACTCTGGTGCGGATCTCACTCTGGTTTACCTACGAGATTCGGTAGTAACTTGATCTGAAGTTACATGATCATCATCATTAGCTTCCTCACTAATTGGTGTAGTAGTCACAAGAACAGATTTCTATGATGAACTCCTTTCCAATAAGGGAGAAGGTACAATTACCTTATCAAGTTTTCTACTTTCCTCCCACTCACTTCTTTCGAGAGAAACTCCTTCTCTAGAAAAGATCCATTTTTAGCAATGAATGTCTTGCCTTCGGATCTGTGATAGAAGGTGTACCCAACAATCTCCTTTGGGTATCCTATGAAGACACATTTCTCCGATTTGGGTTCAAGCTTATTAGGTTGAAGCTTTTTCACATAAGCATCGCAGCCCCAAACTTTAAGAAACGACAAGTTTGGTTTCTTGCCAAACCACAGTTCATAAGGCGTCGTCTCAACGGATTTTGATGGTGCCCTATTTAACGTGAATGCAGCTGTCTCTAATGCATGACCCCAAAACGATAGTGGTAAATCGGTAAGAAACATCATAGATTGTACTATATCCAATAAAGTACGGTTATGACGTTCGGACACACCATTATGCTGTGGTGTTCCAGGTGGCACGAATTTGTGAAACTATTCCACATTGTTTTAATTGAAGACCAAACTCGTAACTGAAATATTTGTCTCCGCGATCAGATCGTAGAAACCTTATTTTCTTGTCACGATGATTTTCCACTTCACTCTGAAATTCTTTGAACTTTTCAAATGTTTCAGACTTATGTTTCATCAAGTAGATATACCCATATCTACTTAAATCATCTGTGAAGGTCAGAAAATAACGATACCTGCCGCGAGCCTTAACACTCATCGGATCGCATACATCAATATGTATTATTTCCAATAAGTCAGTTGCTCGCTCCATTGTTCCGGAGAACGGAGTCTTAGTCATCTTGCCCATGAGGCATGGTTCGCAAGCATCAAGTGATTCATAATCAAGTGATTCCAAAAGCCCATAAGCATGGAGTTTCTTCATGCGCTTTACACCAATATGACCTAAACGGCAGTGCCACAAATAAGTTGCACTATCATTATTAACTTTGCATCTTTTGGCTTCAATATTATGAAAATGTGTATCACTACGATCGAGATCCAACAAACCATTTTCGTTGGTGTGTATGACCATAGAAGGTTTTATTCATGTAAACAGAACAACAATTGTTCTCTAACTTAAATGAATAACCGTATTGCAATAAACATGATCAAATCATATTCATGCTCAACGCAAACACCAAATAACACTTATTTAGGTTCAACACTAATCCCAAAAGTATAGGGAGTGTGCGATGATGATCATATCAATCTTGGAACTACTTCCAACACACATCATCACTTCACCCTTAACTAGTTTCTGTTCATTCTGCAACTCCCGTTTCGAGTTACTAATCTTAGCAACTGAACTAGTACCAAATACTGAGGGGTTGCTATGAACACTAGTAAAGTACACATCAATAACATGTATATCAAATATACCTTTGTTTACTTTTGCCATCCTTTCTTATCCACCAAATACTTGGGGTAGTTCCGCTTCCAGTGACCAATCCCTTTGCAGTAGAATCACTTAGTCTCAGGCTTAGGACCAGACTTGGGTTTCTTCACTTGAGCAGCAACTTGCTTGCCATTCTTCTTGAAGTCCCCCTTCTTCCTTTTGCCCTTTTCTTGAAACTAGTGGTCTTGTCTACCATCAACACTTGATGTTTTTCTTGATTTCTACCTTCGTCGATTTTAGCATCACGAAGAGCTTGGGAATCGTTTCCGTTATCCCTTGCAAATTATAGTTCATCACGAAGCTCTACTAACTTGGTGATGGTGACCAGAGAATTCTGTCAATCACTATTTTATCTGGAAGATTAACTCCCACTTGATTCAAGCGATTGTAGTACCCAGACAATCTGAGCACATGCTCACTAGTTGAGCGATTCTCCTCCATCTTTTAGCTATAGAACTTGTTAGAGACTTCATATCTCTCAACTCAGGTATTTGCTTGAAATATTAACTTCAACTCCTGGAACATCTCATATGGTCCATGACGCTCAAAACGTCTTTGAAGTCCCGATTCTAAGCTGTTAAGCATGGTGCACTAAACTATCAAGTAGTCATCATATTGAGCCAAATGTTCATAACGTATGCATCTGCTCCTGCAATAGGTCCGTCACCTAGCGGTGCATCAAGGACATAATTCTTATGTGCAGCAATGAGGACAAACCTCAGATCACGGATCCAATCCGCATCATTGCTATTAACATCTTTCAACTTAGTTTTCTCTAGGATCATATCAAAAAATAAAACAGGGGAGCTAAACACGAGCAATTGATCTACAACATAGATATGCAAATACTACCAGGACTAAGTTCATGATAAATTAAAGTTCAATTAATCATATTACTTAAGAACTCCCACTTAGACAGACATCCCTCTAATCTTCTAAGTGATCACGTGATCCAAATCAACTAAACCATAACCGATCATCACGTGAAATGGAGTAGTTTTCAATGGTGAACATCACTATGTTGATCATATCTACTATATGATTCACGCTCGACCTTTCGGTCTCCGTGTTCCGAGGTCATATCTGCATATGCTAGGCTCGTCAAGTTTAACCTGAGTATTCTGCGTGTGCAAAAACTGGCTTGCACCCGTTGTAGATGGACGTAGAGCTTATCACACCCGATCATCACGTGGTGTCTGGGCACGACGAACTTTGGCAACGGTGCATACTCAGGGAGAACACTTCTTGATAATTAGTGAGAGATCACCTTAAAATGCTACCGTCAAACTAAGCAAAATAAGATGTATAAAAGATAAACATCACATGCAATCATAATATGTGACATGATATGGCCATCATCATCTTGTGCCTTTGATCTCCATCTCCAAAGCATCGTCATGATCTCCATCGTCACCGGCATGACACCATGATCTCCATCATCTTGATCTATATCAATGTGTCGTTACATGGTCATCTCACCAACTATTGCTCTTGCAACTATTGCTATCGCATAACGATAAAGTAAAGCAATTATTTGGCGCTTGCATCTTATGCAATAGAGAGACAACCATAAGGCTTCTGCCAGTTGCCGATAACTTCAACAAAACATGATCGTCTTATACAACAACTTATATCTCATCACGTCTTGACCATATCACATCACAACATGCCCTGCAAAAACAAGTTAGACGTCCTCTACTTTGTTGTTGCAAGTTTTACGTGGCTGCTACTGGCTTAGCAAGAACCGTTCTTACCTACGCATCAAAACCACAACGATAGTTTGTCAAGTTGGTGTTGTTTTAACCTTCGCAAGGACCGGGCGTAGCCACACTCGGTTCAACTAAAGTTGAAGAAACTGACACCCGCTAGCCACCTGTGTGCAAAGCACGGCGGTAGAACCAGTCTCGCGTAAGCGTACGCGTAATGTCGGTCCGGGCCGCTTCATCCAACAATACCGCCGAACCAAAGTATGACATGCTGGTAAGCAGTATGACTTATATCGCCCACAACTCACTTGTGTTCTACTCGTGCATAAAACATCAAACCATAAAACCTAGGCTCGGATGCCACTGTTGGGGAACGTAGTAATTTCAAAAAAATTCCTACGCACACACAAGATCATGGTGATGCATAGCAACGAGAGGGGAGAGTGTTGTCTACGTACCCTCGTAGACCGAAGCGGAAGCGTTGACGCAACATAGAGGAAGTAGTCGTACGTCTTCCCGGTCCAACCGATCCAAGCACCGTTACTCCGGCACCTCCGAGTTCTTAGCACACGTTCAGCTCGATGACGCTCCCCGGCTCCGATCCAGCAAAGCTTCGGGGATGAGTTCCGTCAGCACGACGGCGTGGTGATGATCTTGATGTTCTACCGTCGCAGGGCTTCGCCTAAGCACCGCTACGATATGACCGAGGTGGAATATGGTGGAGGGGGGCACCGCACACGGCCAAGGAACGATCACGAAGATCAACTTGTGTGTCATGGGGTGCCCCCTGCCCCCGTATATAAAGGAGCAAGGGGGGAGGGGCGGTCGGCCTAGGAGGGGGCGCGCCAAGGGGAGTCCTGCTCCCACCGGGAGGAGGACTCCCTCCTTCCTTGTTGGAGTAGGAGAAGGGGAAAGAGGGGGAAAGGAAGAAGGAAAAGGGGGTTGCGCCCCTTGTCCAATTCGGACCAGAGGGGGGGCGCAGGCCTCCTTCGTTTTGGCCTCTCTCCTCTATTCCCGTATGGCCCAATAAGGCCCATATACTCCCCGGCGAATTCCCGTAACTCTCCGGTACTCTGAAAAATACCCGAACCACTCGGAACCTTTCCGATGTCCGAATATAGTCGTCCAATATATCGATCTATACGTCTCGACCATTTCGAGACTCCTCGTCATATCCCCGATCTCATCCAAGACTCCGAACGCCTTCGGTACATCAAAACTCATAATATAACTGTCATCGAAACCTTAAGCGTGCGGACCCTACGGTTCGAGAACAATGTAGACATGATCGAGACACGTCTCCGGTCAATAACCAATAGCGGAACCTGGATGCTCATATTGGCTCCTACATATTCTACGAAGATCTTTATCGGTCAGACCGCATAACATCATACGTTGTTCCCTTTGTCATCGGTATGTTACTTGCCCGAGATTCGATCGTCGGTATCTCAATACCTAGTTCAATCTCATTACCGGCAAGTCTCTTTACTCGTTACGTAATACATCATCTCACAACTAACTCATTAGTTGCAATGCTTGCAAGGCTTATGTGATGTGCATTACCGAAAGGGCCCAGAGATACCTCTCCGACAATCGGAGTGACAAATCCTAATCTCGAAATATGCCAACCCAACATGTACCTTTGGAGACACCTGTAGAGCTCCTTTATAATCACCCAGTTACGTTGTGACGTTTGGTAGCACACAAAGTGTTCCTCCGGCAAACGGGAGTTGCATAATCTCATAGTCATAGGAACATGTATAAGTCATGAAGAAAGCAATAGCAACATACTAAACGATCGGGTGCTAAGCTAATGGAATGGGTCATGTCAATCAGATCATTCACCTAATGATGTGATCCCGTTAATCAAATAACAACTCTTTGTCCACGGTTAGGAAACATAACCATCTTTGATTAACGAGCTAGTCAAGTAGAGGCATACTAGTGACACTCTGTTTGTCTATGTATTCACACATGTATTATGTTTCCGGTTAATACAATTCTAGCATGAATAATAAACATTTATCATGAAATAAGGAAATAAATAATAACTTTATTATTGCCTCTAGGGCATATTTCCTTCAATACACACATATTTGTACTCATATATGTTGATGATATTATTGTCACGAGTTCATCAGATGAGGCCATTACAGGACTGTTAAAGGATCTCAGTGCTGACTTTGCTCTTAAGGATCTTGGAGACTTGCACTATTTCCTAGGGATTGAGGTAAAGAAGCATGAGGACGGACTTCATCTCTCTCAGGAAAACTATGCAGCAGATCTGGTAAAGAAAGTTGGTCTGCAAGGTTGTAAACCCTCACCTACTCCTTTGTCAAGTTCAGAAAAATTGTCCCTTACAGAGGGGCGGCCTCTAAGTCAAGATGATAGTACAAGGTACAGAAGCCTAGTAGGTGCACTTCAATGTTTAACACTTACTAGGCCTGATATTTCTTTTGCTGTGAACAAAGTTTGCCAATTCCTTCATGCACCCACCACAGTTCATTTGACTGCTGCAAAACAGATTGTTCGATATGTCAAGAACACTCTTAATGTTGGTCTCAATTTCAGTAAGTCACCATCTACACTTGTAAGTGCCTTTTCAGATTCTGATTGGGCAGGTTGCCTGGATGATAGGCGGTCTACTGGTGGTTTTGCAATATTTTTTGGTCCCAACTTGATATCATGGTGTGCAAGAAAGCAAGCTACAGTCTCTAGATCCAGTACAGAGGCAGAATATAAGGCACCGGCAAACGCAACAGCAGAGATTATCTGGCTACAATCCATTTTGAGGGAACTTGGTGTTAGAGGCACTCAACCTCCATGTTTATGGTGTGATAATGTAGGTGCTACCTATCTCTCTGCTAATCCAGTTTTTCATGCCAGGGCAAAGAACATTGAGATAGACTTTCACTTTGTGAGGGAAAGGGTTGCCAAGAAGCAACTTGAGATTCGTTTTGTGCATTCCAGAGATCAAATTGCAGATGGGTTCACAAAACCTTTGCCCACTAGAAGCTTTGAAGATTTCAAACATAATCTCAACTTGATGAAGTTGTGATTAAGGGAGGGTGTCAAACAACCTGTCACGTTACCTCTCATTACCTCTCATGCGCCGCACCAGGAGTCCACCAGGAGATAGGCTAGGTAGTTAGTTGATATCTATCTATTGTAACCTACTCTATCCCTTCCTCTCCAAGTCACCTGTAAGATTGCATGTATGCGCTACAGGGTTGTTGTGCCCCTGCCTATAACATGAACCACGTCTCCTCGCACCGAGGACAAGGCGTTTCCGCATATCGCACACCACCGTCGTTCCAGAAAATAATTGCAAGAAATCCGAATTACATGTACCCCTGTCCAGTCTGACTTGAACGTTCCCTCCAGCCTCTCTCTTATTATCCCATGTATACGGGTATCCACTAAAGCCCAGGTCCGCAAGGGCGCAGTCGTTCAGGCATTCCCTGAACCGCTCCATTTGTGCAAAACTTCGAGGGTTACCCCCAAGTTGTTCAGTTTGGAGAAGCGCTTCATTAAAATCACCAGCACAAAGCCACGACAAATGGTCTTGGGTACTAAGATATCGGATAGCATCCCACGTTTTATTTCTAGCTCCATCTTTGGCTCCCCGTAGATTCCAGTGAATCTAAATTTGGTGCCCTCAAATAGAATTTCCGCATCGATGAAATATTGACACCCATGGTCTTACCCGAACTTGCAACTCGTCCCTCCACTACAAAGCTAGGCCTCCGCTCTTTCCATTACAGTCCACCGCCACCCCTTGTCTGAACCCTAGACTCCACTTCAATCTATCCATAGCCCTTGCTTTCTTCTTCGTCTCACACAGAAAAACCACTGCTGGGTTGTAGGACCGTATAAGGTCTCGAAGTTCGCCAACTGTCAGGTCCAACCCCAAACCACGACAATTCCAGGCCAGCAGATTCATTGATCTCGGCGGCCCTGGGTTCCAGAGGCCGCCGCTCCATCATTCCTCTCAGGGATGCGCTCAAACATCGAGGTAGTTTTTTGCCTCGTGTCGCGAATGAAAGCATCTTGTGGCACTTGTCTGTATGAATCCCCCTTCGCTACCCACATCTACATATGTCTCCTCTTTCTGCTATCATGGTCGTGCCTAGTATGTGAGTCCCTCAGACTGCCTGTGATCATTCTCCTTCCTGACCTTTTTCACATATGTGCCCTTTCGCCTTCCATGCCCCCATGCATACCGGTTTCCCCCACTGGGTCAACCCAGCCCGCTCCATTTGCATGGCGCCCTAAAGTGGAGCTCTCTGCCCTGTCTTTTCCTTTGCTTTCCCATGCCCTGTCCCTTTGTCTATGTTGGCTTTGTTCCATTAGCTTGTTCCTTAAATCATGTTCACGTCTAGCCTCCAGACTATCTCTCAGGTCCTCTTCCTTGCGTAACCCATACATGCTCTTCTCCTTATTTGGGCTATTAACCTCTCCTTTATTCTGCTTGTACACCTCGCCAGTGCGGGTGTCAGAAGTCCAGGAGAACTCCGGATTTAGGTTTCTCTTCGCAGGTGTGTCTCGCACTCTTTGCTGCTCATGATGCATTCGTGCCGCATCACTCGTCTGGGAACTGCTCATGCTATTATTGCTGCTGCATGCACCACTAGCTGATCCCTCCTTAACCGAGTTGTTTCTTCCCGGTGATGCTCTAAGCCAGTTAGTAGTCTCTACTCCTAATGAAGCAGTTGGTAGTCTCGCTTCCAGGTTTGTTTTAGTCCCACCTTCCATGGTTTTTTTTGGTACCTCCTCCCACCTCTGACTTATCCATCACAAACCGAAAAAACCTCCTCCTAAGGCCCCAACCCGCACCCATCCACGTACCAAAAAAATAGACCTACAAAGGTTAATCAACGAAAAAAGACCTACGAAGGTTAACCAGCGACAAAAAAAACCTATCGCCCTCGAGCAAGGTCTCCCTTCGTCGCCGCCATTCATCCCTTCGTCGCCGCCCTCCATCCGCGCTGAACACGTCCACGATCCGCCGCAGAACACCTCGAGGCTCCGGCGCTGATCCTGAACGAGGTCGCCGCCGCCCTTCATCCCTTCGCCGACGCGCTTCACTCGCCGCCCTTCATCCCTTCGCCGCCGCGCTTCACTCGCCATCCAGGATCCGCCGCAAAACACGTCCAGGATCCGGCGCTGATCCTGGACGAGGATACGCGTACGAAATATTGCTTCGCCGCCGGCCTCCATCGAACACGTCCAGTATCCGGCCCGAACACGTCCTGGATCCGAGAAATAGGTATACAAACCATCTCATACATCAATGGCATCTCATACATCTCACATGTCATACATCAATCGCATCTCATACATCTCACATCTCATACATCCATCGCATGTCATACATCTCACATCTCATACAGCCATGGCATGATCGTTTTACTGCTGATGCGATTGATGCCTATTCTCTGTAATCAGGATATCCAGATTCCTATTGTCTCTAATCACCACTTGAAGACATCCAAAATCTTGTGCTCCTACCAGCTTATCAAAAATCACTGCAAGACTGCCATATTGTTTTCTGTTCTACACAGTTTAGGGTTGTTTTTCATGTTAAAAATAGACTCAAGTACACATGTTTACAGTTGGCAACTAGCAATTTTTTGTTACCAAGGAGTATCCTGCACTTGTATATAAATTCCTGTTTTGCAGCACACTGGGGCACAAGTCAATTTGTTCAACAAAAAATGGCACAGAAGAAAACACAAACCATACATTTACCTTGTCATTGTTGGATTGCACGGAGATTAGCATGCCTGGGAATAAACCTTTGGCTGCTTCCACCTGTGCTCTGTAGTTTTGAATGATGTTAAAACTTTAACTGAACTAAAAGTCCACAAGATATAGTAGAGGAACAGCAGATAGAACAATAAGACTTGCAGCTCAGTAATTTCTGTAACTAAGAAAGTACAGAGATGTAGAAGATGCAGAAGCAAAAAAAAGTACAGAGATGTAGATGAAAGTACCATTGCAGTATAGATGTAGAAGAAACTACCATTGCAGTATAGGCTAAGAACCCATTGCAGTATAGATGTAGAACAGCAGAATGTTGGTCATTTTCAGAGTATAGTCCAAGGCACTTATGCACATCTATGAGGTACCTGCAAGTACCATAGTTGGTTATCATTTTGCATCTGGTTACAATAAAATGCTATCTAGATCACATACATGAATCCGACTCTATTCTAATTAGTGAGGTTGTCACATACATGCTCACACTCATATCCTTAATGAGTATACAAGTGTACCCAGAATACAAATCCACCTAAATTTCATGATTAGCCACAACAGTTCAGTCATGCATGAGAAAATGTCCAATATGTTAAAATAGCATCACTAGAAGTACGGTCGAAACATAATGCACATGTAATTAGCATCAGACTTTATTTCTAATCAGTGAGGTTGTTTCGATATCAGACTTTATGCATGATATCAAAATAACAAGCATAATGTTCAGCCATAAAGTATGATTTGACTGATCTATTCTTTCTCATTGTTTGGGAACCTACAGAACATGACACTTGAAGATATGGACGCTGCAAATCTGCGCCGACCTCCTCTACGTGATATCTCTAATGTTGACCATCATTCTCATATGTCTCCAGTGCCAGGTAATTCCCAAATATCATGAATGCTTTATCGCATTGGGTCATATGGTTTAACTGGTTGAGCACTGAAATTTACTACTCCCTCCGTCCGGAAATTTACCATTCCTCCGACAAGTATTTCCGGACGGAGGGAGTACAAAAGTAGTGAGCTCGGAAAACTTAACTCCGTTTGGATCCCGATGGGAACGGGTAAATCTTGCTAAACAACTACGAGCGCGCAAGAGAACTGAGCAGATGGACACGAGAAATGACCAAAGTCAGCATCTTCATGACATCACTAATATTGATCAACTCTCCAAAGGGAGTCCAGGTATAACTCAGTAACAACAGTGAAATGGTTTTTTAACATACAATTTGTTATCCACAATGGCTGACGATACGATCTGGATTTCTACTTATTTGAACAGGGATTGTTCAACAAGATCATGGCCCACATAGATCAACTGGCCTATTCATACATGAAGCAACAATCCCTTCTACCACCAACATGACACCCTTAAATGATGCCAGCATTTGTACCCTGAGCAATCTCACAGATTCTTCGAGGGGTAAATCAGGTTCAGCATTATTAATCATTTTTCCCTAACATACTTTAGTAAATCTATGGTGCATGATCTGCTTCTGGATTTAAGTAATTTAATATTTCGGACATTTGCATTTGTAAACAATTATATTCTCTACAATGCCTGACGATATGATTTGCATTTGCATTTGTAATTTGTCGTCCATCACAGATAACTAAGGAACATCAACATGTGAACGAGCATCAAGGATAGTCAAGAAGTAAAGCAAGTGGATCTAGGTATGAACATCTGTGTATATTTCCCTTATCTATAAATGTGTAATAATTATTAGATATGGAACAACCAAATTCATGAAATAGAATGCGATCATGCCAACACTCTAGCTAAATTAATTTTATACTCATCTACTATTTCACATAAATCAATTGTGTCTGCCCAGCAGATTATTTGGCATTAGATGACTCTAAGGACTTGTAAGCACAATGCAAAATTCAGTCATGAATGCATCAGTTCACCACACACATGTACATATGTACTGAAAATTGAAACTAGGCAAGTAGTGGACAAAAAGTATTGAGGGCAAGCAGTAGACAATCAGTTTTTAGGGCAAGCAATTAACAATATGACCGTGTCTCAAGCCTCAACACAAATGGTAGATTACAGCTCATAATCAGCTTCTGGCTCATGCAACAGCAGTTCAATTTTACAGAGAAATACCATGTACGACTTAGATTTCTTCATTCTGGTTTTTTCAGTACCAAAACACAGGCGAGGAGCTATGGTAAAACTTCAGTACACAATATCTTCAGTATTAGCATGTGAACCACATTATTGGTCTTAGAAAAAACTCATTATCAAACTCATCTTTTTTTTGTAACTCATCTACTGTTGATGTTGACACCATGGACTCTAAACAGGTTAAACATTCTGAAGCAAAGATGGTAAGGAATGCATATATATTTACCATAAGTGTGCTACAATTGTGCCTATCCTTTCATTTTTACCATGTTAGGTAGGTACAGGGATGGCACATCACTCTGAACTCTGAACTTGTTGATTTTTCTGAAGCCAGTATCAGCAAGAGTGCATTATGCATAGTTGACCCCAAGTATGCTCTGAAACCTCATTATCAAACTCGTCTGCTGCAGACGTCGATGCCGAAAACAACATCTGTTTCTTTAGATTTTCTGTGTGTGTGGTGGTGGTAACGATCAGTCGTGGCATTGTCACAGTCAATTGTGGTGCTATGTTCTGCCGATTTGTTTGTTAGTTAGTCTGCTACAACTTTCAATCACTGCTGCACTTAAGTACCTAGCGTATTACTGTCAGTACACGAATGCTGCACTTCAGCTTGCCATTTAGATAAAGCCGTCCCGTGCTCCCCTGGCTACGTGCCTGCACCTTCTTCACTAAAAATTCAGACGGGTAAGCTCTGTCATGAGGAGAAGACAGCAGGGGAGAGGGCAACGACAACGACAACGGGCAGGTAGGCTAGGGGATTGGGGGATCGATCGTCTCACCAGAGATGGGAGGCGCGGCGGCGACGAAGTCCGGCAGGTCGAAGTTGACTCCCTGGCGGATGGTGGGCACCCTGCGCATGATTATCGCGAGGCAGGCGCCGGAGCTGCCACCGACGTCGACGAGCGTGGCCACGCCCTCAAACCATCCACCGGGGCAATACCCGTCCAGCAACACCTCCATGAACGGCTCCGATACGCCGGTCATGGCCCGGAGCATCGCATCGTTCGCCTCCCAGTCCAGGCCGTAGTAGGCGTAGGCGGGGACGCCGGCGTGGGCGCGCGCAAAGGGCTCAAGCACGGCCTCGAGGAGCCGCGGCCACGCCAGCCCAAGCACGTACTGCCTCCAGCCGCCGTCGGCTGTGTGTCCGGAGAAGACGCCGGCGGAGGCGAGCAGGCGAAGGACGGGTCCGGGTGGCCCGGCGGGGGCAGCTCCACGGCCGAGAGCGGCGCGTTGGTGCCGCCCGCCCTCACCGCGGTCATCGCCTGTTGCAACTGGGCCGGATGTAGGCGGATCTGGTCGCTCGATCTGCCACTTTTCTTCTCTGGTGAACCGTGGGGAGGGATGAGAAGGGGCAGTGGTGGGAGGTGAGGTCGTCGGTTGTGGTGGCTGTGGGGGTGAGGGCAGTGGCGGATCTAGGGTTTGGAACCAGGGTGGTCCTTCTAAGAAATGACAACAAATATGAGTTGTGAACGACCTAAGTAATTACCATACCATATAGGAATACCTGCAAAATATTACCATATAGGAATAGATAAATCTGTTCATACAAACATCCAGCATAGCCTTCTTCCTATCTTCAATCTTCATAGCATGTTTGTGAAAAATATAAGAAATGTCTTCGGTACTCTTCATTCTCCAGTAATTCCGCTATAAGAATTTTTCTAACAATCAAAATGGCATAATTTAACAGAAATGATGTGCAAAATTATGCGTGTGTTTGTTGGTTCATGTACCGGATAATTGAACAGAAAACAAAGGGGAAACCCTAGATAAAAAATTGGGGAACAGACAATTGGCGAGCTGCTACCTCAAATCAAGCAGAGTGCCGGAGTGCGGAATGGCTGCTGGCCTCTGGCGCCGGCTTGCAGGGGCGCCGGTCGGTGTGCGGGGGCAGGGCACGGCAAGGTCGCATGCTCTCAGCCTGCAGGGTCGCAGGAGGGCCCGGTCGTGCGGCTGGCATCGAGCGTCGGGAGAGCCAGAGAGGCAGGAGCCTGCTGGGCAGCTAGACGGCCACGGAGGCGACCGGCGGTGGCGGCGAGGAGTGGCGAGCAGAGGCAGCTGGGGACGAGGCGGCTGGGCATCGGGGATGGAAGCGCTGACCAGATGGAGCCTGGGTCAAAGATGTTGGGCTGTTTTTCTTCTTTGGCCCATATGGTACATAGGCAGGTCTGAAATTCCAGGGTGGGCCGCGGCCCACCCTGGACACCCTGTAGCTCCGCCCCTGGGTGAGGGGGGAGGCCGGCGGCGATGCGCGGTAGAGGAGGATATGTGTGACGCTCCCGATTCAGTCGTACACTAATCATGCACGCAAATGTGTACGATCAAGATCAGGGACTCACGGGAAGATATCACAACACAACTCTACAAATAAAATAAGTCATACAAGCATCATAATACAAGCCAGGGGCCTCGAGGACTCGAATACAAGTGCTCGATCATAGAGGAGTCAGCGGAAGCAACAATATCTGAGTACAGACATAAGTTAAACAAGTTTGCCTTAAGAAGGCTAGCACAAATGGGGATACAGATCGAACGAGGCGCAGGCTTCCTGCCTGGGATCCTCCTAACTACTCCTGGTCGTCGTCAGCAGGCAGCACGTAGTAGTAGGCACTTCCGGGGTAGTAGTCGTTATCGACGGTGGCGTCTGGATCCTGGGATCCATCGTCTGGTCGCAGCAAACGGGTAGAGAAAAGGGGAAAAGGGGGAACAAGGCAACCGTGAGTACTCATCCAAAGTACTCGCAAGCAAGGAGCTACACTACATATGCATGGATATATGTGTAAAGGGCCATATCAGTGGACTGAACTGCAGAATGCCAGAATAAGAGGGGGGTAGCTAGTCTTATCGAAGACTACGCTTCTGGTCGCCTCCGTCTTGCAGCAGGTAGAAGAGAGTAGACTGAAGTCCTCCAAGTAGCATCGCATAGCATAATCCTACCCGGCGATCCCCTCCTCGTTGCCCTGTTAGAGAGCGATCACCGGGTTGTATCTGGCACTTGGAAGGGTGTGTTTTATTAAGTATCCGGTTCTAGTTGTCATAAGGTCAAGGTACAACTCCGGGTCGTCCTTTTACCGAGGGACACAGCTATTCGAATAGATTAACTTCCCTGCAGGGGTGCACCACATAGCCCAACACGCTTGATCCCATTTGGCCGGACACACTTTTCGGGGGCATGCCCGGCCGCGGAAGATCAACACGTCGCAACCCCACCTAGGCACAACAGAGAGGTCAGCACGCCGGTCTAAACCTAAGCGCACAGGGGTCTGGGCCCATCGCCCATAGCACACCTGCACGTTGCGTGGGCGGCCGGAAGCAGACCTAGCAACCTCCAGTACAAAGGAAGTCACGTTATGCGGTCCAATCTGGCGCGCCGCTCAGTCGCTGACGTCACTAAGGCTTCAGCTGATACCACGACGCCGGGATACCCATAACTACTCCCGCGTAGATGGTTAGTGCGTATAGACCAAATGGCCAGACTCAGATCAAATACCCAGATCTCGTTAAGCGTGTTAAGTATCCGCGAACGCCGACCAGGGCCATGCCACCTCTCTCCTAGGTGGTCTCAACCTGCCCTGTCGCTCCGCCTCAAAGTAACAGTCGAGGGCCGTCGGGAACCCAGGCCTACCTCTACCGGGATGGAGCCACCTGCCCCTTCAGCCCCCATCTCCGAACAGTATCACAGGTAATGTAACAGTGTAAAGTATATAGAAAATGCCCGTGATCACCTCCCGAAGTGATCACGGCCCAGTAGTATAGCATGGCAGACGGACAAGAGTGTAGGGCCACTGATGGAACACTAGCATCCTATACTAAGCAGTAGGATAGCAGGTAAGGGTAACAACAGTAGGAGCAAGGACAGGCTATGCAGCAGTATAGGATTAACTGAAAGCAGTAACATGCTACACTACTCTAATGCAAGCAGTATAGAGAAGAATAGGCGATATCTGGTGATCAAGGGGGGGGGCTTGCCTGGTTGCTCTGGCAAGAGAGAGGGGTCGTCAACTCCGTAGTCGTACTGGGTAGCAGCAGCGTCGGTCTCGGTGTCTAGCGGAAGAAGAGGGGGAAGAAACAATGAATACAATGCAAACAGATGCATGACAAAGCAAAGCATGATGCTAGGCGTGCCCCAACGCGGTATGAGGTGACACCGGTGAAGGGGGGGAAATATCCGGGAAAGTATCCCCGGTGTTTCGCGTTTTCGGGCAGAGGGGCCGGAGGGGGAAAGTTGCGAGTTTGATATGTTAAGGGTGCGTGGCGGACGAACGGGCTGCGTATCCGGGTTCGTCTCGTCGTTCTGAGCAACTTTCATGTTGAAAATATTTTAATCCGAGTTACGGATTAAAAGATATGATTTTCTAAAGATTTTATTAATTTCTGGAATTTAATTAATTATTTAATTAATTCGAAAATGAATTAATGACATCAGCATGATGTCATGCTGACGTCAGCAGTCAACAGAGTTGACTGGTCAACCTGACCAGTGGGTCCCACTGGTCAGTGACACATTTTAATTAAACAGATTAATTAAATTAATCAAAATTAATTAGTGGGTGGGCCCCACTGTCTTACTAATTAATTATCTAATTAACAGTAGTTAATTAGGTTAATTAATCTTAATTGGTTAATTTAATCAGAATTAATTAAGTTAATTAATTAGTTGATTAATTAACTAATGAATTAATTTCATTATTTATTTATTATATATTATTTTTAAATTCTTTTTTTAATTAAAACGTTCTGGGGCGGTGGGGCCCCTTTGTCAGTGGGCCAAAGGCCTTAGCGGGCACCAGGTGTGCGGTTACGGGCGCAGGGGCGTGCTGGGCGACGCGCGCCAACCGCCCGACAGGGAGCTCGCCCAGACCAACCGCGGGGCGAGGCTAGCGGGGCGCCGACGGCAAAGGGCGCGGCCGATGGCGGGGACCGGACCGGCAAGCAGGAGGCACGGGGCAGCAGGGGGCTTCGGCGGTGGCCGTGGCCTGTGATGGCGAGCGCGGGGCGCAGCCAGGAGGCGGGGGAGGGCGCCGGGCGTGGCCAGACAACGGAGGAGCTGCAGAGCGAGGCCGGCGGGGGAGTAGGCGGCGCATCTGCGGCAGGGTGCGCGAGGCGCGGGAGCTGTGCGTGCGCGTGTGCCGTCACGGACAGAGATGGGGGCGGGCGGTGCGGCGGCTCGAAGTGGCGGGTGCCGGCGTGGTACGAGGCAGGGAAGGCGAGCGCAGCACGGGGCGCGTGAGGGCGCAGCGGCAACACGCTGCAGAGCAGCAGCAAGCAGAGACGGGGGGCGGATGAGAGGCCACGGTAAGGGCGGGGCGGACACGGGACAGGGGAAGGAGAGGAGGGGCGCGGCTCACAGGGGGAGTGTAGGGCACGCGGCAGTGTGCTCGGTGGAGGTCGGGGAGGGCCGTCGTGGAGGAGCAGGCCGGCGAGGTGGTCTGGCGAGGGGGTTCCGGGCGGCGGTGGCCTCCTCTAGATCCCGACCCAGATCGGGAAAGAGGAGGGGGGCCGACGTGGGGTCGAGGCGATGGGGTGCCCGGCGACTGGGTTGGGGCGCTGGCGTCGCGAGGTGGGGGGGGGAGCGGGATCGTCCCCGATCCAGATCGGATCGGGAAGGGGAGAGGAGAGGCGCGGGGAGTGGGGGTGACGGGGTGGATGGGTTAGGGTTTTCCCCCTGGTGGGGGGGGGTTATGGAGGGGAGGGGTTGGGCCGGTCGGTGTGGCCGAATGGGCCAGCCTGTTGGGTCGGCTGGCCCGGGGGGTCCTTTTCCTTTTTTGTTTGTTTTCTCTTTTGTATTTTCTTTCTTTTATTTATTTTCTTTTCTGTTTTTAAATCATTTTAAATTATTTAGGCCTTTTATAAAAATGTGTTTACTACACCATATTTATCTATGTAATATTTAGTACAACCCGAACATTTTTATTTTAATGTTTGAAAACTTTTATTATTTACCAAACTTTGAATTTGAATTTTGGACCGGTTCTGATCTAACAATAGATTAGCAGCAGTAACAATGGTGACGTGGCATCATTAGAGTGGAATCACTGTAGCTTAATTATCCGGGCGTCACAATATGGGGGCGACGCGGCGAGGAGATGAGTAGACGGAGAGGACTGAACTGGCTGTAGTGATAAGGTTAGGTGAAAAAGGGGGAAAAAATAAAACAGCTGTGTTAGTTCTTCTTTTAACTATATTATATATATTATTTATGTTTATATGATGGGCAGCACTCTGCGCCGGTGCGCCGGCCGAAAGTTTCAGCCGCTCGTACCGCAACCGCCCGATGCATGTGCGCACAGCCGTTTGATTGGATCCAAGAAAAAAAAACGAATCACCCCCAACTCTCTTTCCTGTTCGGGGGAGCGCGGCGCCGCGCCTCCTGTCCCCTCCGGTGGTCGTCGGTCCCCACCCTCGCCGGTCTTCCTCGTCGCCGCCGGACCCCGCCCTCGCCGGTCATCCTCGTCGTCGGCCCCCGCCGTCGTCGGCCGTCCTCGTCGCCGGTCCCCATGCAACAACTCCACCTACGTTGCAGCTCTTGACGGCGGCGGTTGTAGCTCGGCCGCCGCCCCTCGCCATTGATGCTCGCTGCAGGAAATTATGTCGATGGCGGCCGTCAGTCAATCAACGCCGTTTTGAATGGATGTAGCAAAAAACTTCACCCGTAGTAGCAAAAATAAACTATGGTTGCAGCAAAAATCAAACACCGTCGCCGTCTTCACGAGATCGCAACTCCGTCTTACATGGATGTAGCAAAAAACTTCAGCGGTAGTAGCAAAAATCTACTACGGTTGCAGCAAAAATCGTCGTTGTCGTCATCGCGAGGTCGCAGCTCCGCTGATGGATGTAGCAAAAGGCTTAGCCGGTAGTAGCAAAATCCAACTACGGTTGCAGCTTCCCCTTGTTATGAAGTGCCATTAAAGCTTTCTGTGTCTATGGTTGAAGCTTTTTTCAATAGCTGTTGAAGCTTTTCTAGGTGACGGTTGCAACACTTGTATACGCGGGTAGATCTGGCCATGGCGGTAAGCAGCCATGGCGGCCGGCGAGGGAGCGCCTGATCGTCGGCGATGGAGCCTGTGGTGGCCCAGTCACAACCCAATAGGTGAGGAGGAGGGGATGTGCGCGCGTGAAGAAGGATGGAGCCTGTGGTGGCCCAGTCACAACCCGATGGATCTGCCATGGCGGGTGCGCGAGGGAGCGCCTGGCCGCCGGCGATGGAGCTCGTGGTGGCCCCCGTCACAGCCCGAGGAGGGGAGAGGGGATGCGCGCGTGAGGGCTGGAGGTAGGGGATGGAGGCGGGGCGCGCGGGGACCACTGCGTATTGCACGTTGGGCCAGCGTGGCGAGCGAGCCGGCCGAAAGTTCGGCCGGTGAACCGCGCCCAAACGTTTTCCTTATATGATGCGGTATAAAATATCATATATATTTTAGATCTTCCAATTTTTGTTACATGATGTAGTACAAATTGGATTATGACATCCACACTGATGTAACGATGATAGACCGGACAGAAACACCATGATAAGAGATGCATATAGCTAATTCTTCTTTGTATATATGTTATACATGATACAAGAGGTGCATTTATATATATTAGTATTATTTCAAAATATATGAGACATGGATATGGATTTTTGAGATGTTTAAAAAGAACCCATCAACAAAGGTTCTGAACCGACTCCGCTGAAAGGGGCCGAATATTCATCGAGTTATTTACAATATAATGAACCAATGATATCTCATAAAAAACAAAAAAATGATAATTTAAATGGTACCTCATGACGTATTTTTGGAGTGTTATTATTGATCTTTCCTTCGTCATATTGCGAAAATAGTTTTTTTTACTGAGTCCATGATTCTAGAGTCAACACGAGGTCAAATGTTCTGCGAGAAGGAAACTACTTAGACATTGGCAACATTGTTTGATAGCTAGCCTGGGATACACAACAACATCTCATCACGATGGTGCAACTACCACGCGAACTTATAATAAGAAACTTTCTCATTCTTTTATTCTTGATTTTCCTTTTTTCTTTTTTCGTTTTCGATTTTTTTTCTTTTTATTCATCCTGGTGCGTAGAATTTTTTTGCAAATACGTGAACTTTTCTTTTAAATTGATGTTTTTTTAAATTCGATCAACTTTTCCTGAAATTTGATGAAATTTACGTTTTTATTTAAAATTAATTTATACTGGGTAATAATAAATAGTTATGTGCAGTACTAAAAGGGTTAAATAGTACAGTTTCCTTTTAGTAGACAACAATGTCGTGGTTGATTTAGTGGTTAGCAGAGAGCGGCAGGGCGTCACTCGGTAGGTGCAGAGTTCGTTTACACTTTCCCACAGCATTTTATTTATTCAGTTTGGCCGTTTTTCTTGGGAGTTTTTTTCCTTTTTCCTTATTTATTTCTTTTTTTGTTTTCTTTTCTTAATTCATAGACCTTTTTAAAATTCGGTAACTACTTTGAATTTATGATTTTTTAATGAAAAATTTCCAAACACATGAATTTTTTTTCAAATTCATGATTTCTTTTTGAGCCTGTGGTTTTCGAGTTCGATTCCACCTTCCCACAACATTTTTTTCTTCGCGTGTTCCTTTTTCAGCTTGTTGGTGGGCCGGCCTGCTAGTGCACCGCGTGCGGGTGCCGGTTACGTTCGGCAGCGCTTAAAGCGCCAACTATGAGCTCCCGACGGGCCCACGATCGGCCACCAATGCATCGTACACATCACATGGGCCTACCTGAGTGCATGCAAAGGTTGCAAGGCCCATCTCACCGTGTGCTTTTTTGGTGGCCCGCGTGTGCGTACATGCGTAGTGTGCTTTTTTGGTGGCCCGCGTGTGCGTACATGCGTAATCCCTCCGTTCCAAAATAGATGACTTAACTTTGTACTATTTTGGAACGAAGAGAGTAGATGGTACAAACCGACCAGGCATCAATCTCCTTTAGTCCCACCTCGCTTGACGGAGGGGATGATTCAGATCTGCTACCTATATAAGAGGGTGCCACTTCTAAAATCCCGGCACAAGTACTTGGCGGGGTACATCGGTGGAAAACCGGAAACCGTACCGAATATCTAGTATTTTCGGTTTCTAATTTTGCTAACCGAAATTTAATAAACACCGAACGGTATAAACCAGATTCGGTTTCTACCGAACGCCCACCCTAGTCCATAAAGCGTTATTTGCACCTTGGACGGCCTGGCCTAATTACATTTTTCTTTCTTTTATTAAAGATCAAAAAGATGCAGCGCTTTGACTGGGTTTCGAAGGAAAACCACCCACCTCGAGTACTGAAGCCGCTAATCGCTGGGATAGTTTTTTGGGTTGTGCTGTAATACTTCTTTCCTCCTTATAGAAATATAACGCTAATAAAAAAGTGAGGCGCTACATAAAAAAGCAAGGGGCGAAGGGGTACAAGGCGTGTATAATTTTTGGGTGTAGGATTTTTTCAGTTTGGCCGTTTTTCTTTGGAGTTTTTTTTTCATTTTTCCTTATTTCTTTCTATTTTTGTTTTGTTTTCTTAATTCATAGACCTTTTTAAAATTCGGTAACTACTTTGAATTTATGATTTTTTTAATGAAAATTTTCCAAACTCATGACTTTTTTTTTCCAAATTCATGATTTTTTTGAGTCTGTTGTTTTATTTCAAATTCATGAACTCTTTTGAGTTTGCGATTTTATTTCAAACTTGTGATTGTTTTTAAAAAGGGAAACGTTTGAGAACGGTGCGCCGGCCGAAACTTGGGCCGGTCACACCGCTTGATTGCTAGCACAGCCTGGCTTACTAATCCACTCGCACGTCACGTGACCGCTCAACCTTGCCTTATCCTTTCCCCACCGCTGTTTGACCACTATTTCCTCTCCTCCCTCCACAAGACTGCTTCTCTTTCTCCTCCTCTTCCATCTCCCTCGCCAGCGTGACTCCTCCATGCGAGCAGCTCCCCGAAGCGGTACTCATGCAGCTCCCGCTCCCAACAGCTGCGGCGCTCGCGTGGCTCCTCCCTCTCCCACGGACACCACGGGTAGTTTGGTGGAGTGGTGCTACAACTGGCGGCGGCGGTGGTGGCCATGGGTGAGGCCATGGACGAGTAGACTGATGGAAGACGATGCCTCAGTGCTACAACCTGTCAGTTTTTTTTGCTGGGACCAGTTGGGAAAAAAGCTGCAACCAGTTGCTGCCGCAGCACCACCATGGAATCCACTCAGTCCATCCATTTAGCTCCATTCCGACGAAGCGAAACCTCCACCCTCGGGGAAGCTTCAACCAGCTGAGCCAGAAGCTGCAACCGTCGTCAAAATTAGCTACTACTGGCAAGGAATTTGCTACATACATCACGACAGATATGCGACCTACTACGGCAGCGGCTTTTTTTGTTGCAACTATCCTCAAAATTTGCTACTACCGGTGCTGGATTTTGCTACATCCATCATGGCGGAGCTGAGACCGGCGACGGCGTCGAGATGAATTGTTGCAACCGTCTTTGGATTTTGCTACTACCGGTGAGGGTTTTTGATACATCCATCATGGCGGAGATGAGACCGGCGACGGCGGCGAGATGATTTTGCTGCAACCGAAGTTGATTTTTGCTACTACCGGCGAGGGATTTTGCTACATCCATGATTTTGCTACTACCAGAGTTTTTTCTGCTGCATCCATGAACGGCGTTGACTTTTTGGCCGTCGCTCACACAACCCCGTGCAGCGAGTTTTGATGGTGAGGGGGCGGCGATGACGCTAAGAGAGCTACAACCGACGCACGGCGAGATGGAACCGAAGGCAGCAAATGCTACAACCACCCCCAAGATTTTCCTGGAACCATGGCTGTGGGTGCTACGTACTCGGGGAGGGAGACTACGCAATGTGACCGGTGCGGCAGCTACGACAATGACGGCGAGGGGGACTAACCGGCGGCGGGGGATGAGATATGGAGGTGCGAGGCCGCGCAGGAGATGCGTGCGGGGGAGTGGGTCAAGCAGGAAGAGGTGGAGGGAGTTCGCGGGCGTGAGGAAGAGGACGACCGAGTCCACGATCCGTTTTTCACGCGAGCATGATCCAGTGGACCGGATTCTGTGCGGGGCCAGATCTGACGGACCGCATGCGACCGGCCGAGTGCTTGGGCCGGCGCACCGGCGCCTATTACTGGCCTTTTAAAATACATGAGCACATAGAACTTTTTTTCAGTGGTTTCATGCTTGCAACCAAACACATTGTGTACGACTTGCTACATTCGGGTAGGCCGAAAGGCCAAGTCTCGAACTATTTTTTTCACCTCCTTGGAACACATCGAATTTTTTCCACACCTTGGCGGACGTGATGCAACGCGCGTTCGGTGTCCGAATTCGTTCAAATTTTGCGTGGGGGGCAACCTTGAACATGCCCAATTGCTGGCAAATTTTGGTATCATTTCTTGCTTGCAACCAAACACACCGTGTAGAACCTGGTACGTTCGGGTAGGCCGCAGGGGGCAAGTTTCGAACCAATTTTTTTCCGCCACCTTCGAACGCACCAAAATTTCTCCACACATTGGCATTACCATGGGCAACATGCATACCAAGTTTAGTTGCAATCACACATTCTATGCTTTCCCTAGAGTTTTTCGGGTGAAAAAAACCTAAAACACAGGCCGTACGTGACGCAACATGCGTTCGTTGTCTGAATTCGTTCAAATTTTGCATGGGGAACAAACTTGGGCATGCCCAACCTCCGGCAAAATTTGGTGTCGTTTCATGCTTGCAGCCGAACACACCGTGTAGAACCTGGTATGTTCGGGTAAGCCGGAAGGGTAAGTTTCAAACCATTATGCGAATAGCTAACGTGCATAGGCTTTGGTTTTGGGAACTTTCTGCTTTCTGGAAGGTTGCTAGCTGGTTTTCGGAACCTTCCAAAAGGTTCCTGAATCGGTTTTCTTTCTAGTTTCTCTTCTAGTATTTATTTTCTTATTTCTCTTTTTTCTGTTTCTTTTTAGACTTTTGTTTTTCACATTTTATTTTTTTACAAATTTTGTTCACAAATTCAATAAAAGTCCTCGCTGAAAAAGATTTAGAAAATCTGTTTACTTTTATCATGTTTGAGAAAATACGTTTCTTCATAATAGGTGGCGTGTGTGTGTGGCGTATACATGTAGGCATGGTAAACGAGGAGCAGGATCCCCTGACGTACGGCCCCCTGACGTGGGGCCACTGACAGGTGGGTCCGGGCCCACACGGCAGTGTGTGGGCCGTACGTCAGAGGAGCCGCGTCCGGTAAACGAACGCAGGTTTTCTTTCATCAATACAGTAGTTGGCCCTTATACATTTCTTGCTTTTAAATATCACGAGCGACAACGTAGTCTGATGGCAATCCGTGTAATCAGGATGACGAGGTTACAAAATGTGTTCCCAAATTCAAAAATATTCTTGATTCCAATAGTTGTTCACAAATTCAATAAATGTTTGGGGAATTTTTTTAAAAAGTTCGGACTTTGAAACAATTGTTCGTAATTTTGAAAATTGTTCGTGTTTTCAGTTTAGTTCCTGTTTTTCAAAAAAATGTTCTCCTTTTCAATGTTTTTTTCTTTGTGAAACAAATGGTTGATATTCCCAAAAATCGTATTTCGGAAAATGTTTTAGTTTTTTTAACTCTCAAATTTAAAAATGTTCACATTTCCCAAAATATTGTTCGCAATTCCAAAAAAAATATCGTTTGCAATTTTGATCCTTTTATGATTCCCAGAAAACATTCACATTTTCAAAAATTATTCTAGTTCTTTTAGAAATATCACAAATTTTTGAATGACTGCATTTCTAAAAATATTTACTTTTTCCAATAAGAAAATGAGATATGTTTTTTTTTCGGATTATGGTTCATATAGACTACCGTTTTCGACACCAAATCTTTAGTTACGTGGTTGACTGGTTTGATGTCCCTTGTTCAAACCCTATTGAACACTTTGGTTCATCTTTATTTTGCGGACTCATGTTTAAATGTTGCGGCGACCTTTAGTTTGTTAATGAATTGCTCTAGAAATTAAGCATAGCACATTGGTAGTCACTGTGGCTAGCACGGCGCGCACTTAACATGTAAGGGTGCACATTCGATACCCATCGCCCTCCCTTTTCCTCGCTATTTTTCTCCCAGTGCCGCGACCTTCCGTGTCTTAAACGTTCGCGCTGAAAGTCTAACAAAACAAATTGATAGTCACACCGGCAAGCATTGCGCGCACATGAACTTGAAGATGTAGGTTCGATTCTCAGGGCTCATCTTTTTCGCGTGATTTTTAACCCAGCGAACGCGGTGCACCCATGGATGGGCCGGCCCAGGTGAGCCGCCCTTGCACAAAACGACTACTTCTTGCTCTACCGAACCCCTTTATCGGTTTCTAAAAAAATAACCTCGTATCATACCTAAAGAAAAAAACAATCTTGTCCTTTATTATGAAGGGGTATGGAGTAATTTGAGCCATCGATGTTTTTAAAGGGGTGTACCGAAGCAGATGTAATGATTAAGATTCACCTTATTATTCCCCAATACAAGAAAGATAGAAAACTCAAGTTAGTTAGATTGGCAGTGAAGACTGAGCAAAGTCGTCGATGTTTACCATTGACCTTGCCTAATTTGAAAGACTGCAGTTTAGGAATCACATTTTTTTGCATCTGTGCACAGTTTAGACATTATGTACCTTGGTTTACGTCAACCGAAAACTGGAGACCCTTTTGATGTTGTGCACTTGTTCCATTGTTTTGCATCTTTTTCGCGTGATTTTTCCCCCAGCGAACGCGGTGCACCCATGGATGGGCCGGCCCAGGTGAGCCGCCCTTGCACAAAACGACTACTTCTTGCTCTACCGAACCCCTTTATCGGTTTCTAAAAAAAACCTCGTATCATACCTAAAGAAAAAAACAATCTTGTCCTTTATTATGAAGGGGTATGGAGTAATCTGAGCCATCGATGTTTTTAAAGGGGTGTACCGAAGCAGATGTAATGATTAAGATTCACCTTATTATTCCCCAATACAAGAAAGATAGAAAACTCAAGTTAGTTAGATTGGCAGTGAAGTCTGAGCAAAGTCGTCGATGTTTACCATTGACCTTGCCTAATTTGAAAGATTGCAATTTAGGAATCACATTTTTTTGCATCTGTGCACAGTTTAGACATTATGTACCTTGGTTTACGTCAACCGAAAACTGGAGACCCTTTTGATGTTGTGCACTTGTTCCATTGTTTTGCATCTTTTTCGCGTGATTTTTCTCCCAGCGAACGCGGTGCACCCATGGATGGGCCGCCCCAGGTGAGCCGCCCTTGCGCAAAACGACTACTTCTTGCCTCTACGAACCCCTTTATCTGTTTCTAAAAAAAAACTCGTATCATACCTAAAGAAAAAGACTATCTTGTCCTTTATTATGAAGGGGTATGGAGTAATCTGAGCCATCGATGTGTTTAGAGGGGTGTACCGAAGCAGATGTAATGATTAAGACTCACCTTATTATTCCCCAATACAAGAAAGATAGAAAACTCAAGTTAGTTAGATTGGCAGTGAAGACTGAGCAAAGTCGTCGATGTTTACCATTGACCTTGCCTAATTTGAAATACTGCAGTTTAGGAATCACATTGTTTTGCATCTGTGCACAGTTTAGACATTATGTACCTTGGTTTACGTCAACCGAAAACTGGAGACCCTTTTGATGTTGTGCACTTGTTCCATGTTAGCTTTTGAGAATTTGATGGCTTTATTTGATGATGTTCTCTTGTTTACGAGGGTGCAGTAGGCGACCGCGCCAAACAGCCGGCGTTCAGGTTTCCATCATGTACGTGAGTAGGATTGGTCTTCCTATAGGTGGAATGGTGGATGTGCAGCATGTGCCTATTCATGCCTTCCTGCCAACCACATATTGTATTTCCTACAGTTGCAGTAGTAACCAACTAGAGCATGCAGAGATTTACAGAGATTGCTAATTTGGTTGATTAGTTGGCGCTAGTAAGAAAAGGAATGGGCCTTTCTTCATCGTTTAAACAAATGACTTGCACATGTGAATTAGTAATTTAGTTTTACCAAATACCAAATAAGTTGGAAAAACGGGCTTGGGGGGGGGGGCATTGGCCCCCTAAGCTAAATAGTCTAGCCTGTGCTAGCATAACAGATAGGCCCACTAACACACGGTACACGGATCTTTGGTGAAGGTTGGGAACTAGGGCAGGGTTGTGAACCAGGGCAGGGGAGAAATGGGCACGCGAATGTATAGAGGTGAGCAAGACCACCCTGTACTTTGTAGTTTAAGTTATCATCGTAGAGCGCATGGATGAATAATCATGTAGTTTTGTTGTCGAAAGTTACAGTAGTAAAATTTCTAGAGTTCCACAGTACCATATAAAATAGTAATATGTAATTAGTAAGGAAAATAATCCATTTGATTAAACAGAACAAATGGCTGGGAATTTTTTTAGCACATGATGAATTGCTTGGAAAATTACAGGCCTTCTATCTTAAGCATTGCGGATAAACAAAGTTGTGAAATTTGTCTATGTTGTCCTATATTTTGTGCAAATATTGAAACTTCTAGAATGCAAGCTACTGCAACATCATTTATACCTTCAGAATATGTCTTCTAGTCATCCAAGTCCCAGTTGGACACTAGAATTCTACACTGCCTCTTTCAAATCACAAAGCATCTCATCTATGTATGCATTACTACTAAATAACGCACACACACAGGCATGCGGCGACAACATTTATTCCAGCCCAGCTCTGTTTCTATTCTGCAGCATCCTCCCAGTTTTTTCATTAACTTTTTCTCTCCCAAACGGATGGTTGCCGCTCTGGACACAATTTCATGACACAAGTCACATTCTGCATGCAATTTACCATGCAGCCAAAATATATAGTACTTTCTTGCCTTGCTACAGATTAACATTCTTCGGCCAAAACATTCTTCAGCCATTATGCATGCACACAACTATACCTGGCCATGGGCCGGGCTGAAAAAAGCCCACGGCAAAAAACTAAGGCCCAGGCCCTACCATCGGGCCTACTTTTCAAGCCCAAGCCTGGCCCATCTGGTAAAAAGCCCTGAAAAGCCCTTAGGGCTAAGGGCCGTGGGCCGAGCCTCTTCCTTAAAATGCCAATATGCCAAGCCCAAGCCCGTCCAAGCCCTGCTGGTGGGCTCAAAATTCAGGCCCAAGCCCGGCCCATCGGGCCTAGGCCCTGGATTTTAGGGCCGGGCCTGGGTGGGCCGACAGGGCCGGGCCGAAGATGGCCAGGACTACACACAACATAGATGAACTAACACAACCACATTAGTGGCAGTCTTCAAAAGCAGTCCTCAAATTGAGCAGAGCAAAGCAGATACTGCAGAATACAAGTTTAGTTGTAGATTTTGCATTGTAGGAAAACTGAATTAGGCCTCAGTTTGGAACAATATTAAACTATTTATTTTTTTCATTTTTTGCCTCTTAAATATCCAAGAATATTGTTTCTCGAAGAGTGGAGTTACATGTAGTGTGATCATGTTGTTCACTAAACCGAATATTGTGCAAACTGCCAATTTAACAAGATCATTTAGAATCTATTTGAATAAAACTAAGAAGCAACATACATGAATGACTGATAATCTCATTTTTACAAGATTACTAGCTACATTTGTTGAGTTCATGTTTGTTCTTAGGGTGTAGAGTCGTATAGAAATAATTATGTAAATAAGGCTAAATCTTTCAGTTCTTGCTTCTTGAACTATATCACTTTTCATATGTCACTAACTTGGTACTCACATATCCTTTTCAGGTCACGCCGTCATGGCTGCACTGGTTCTCCTTAACACCGTCACTGCAGCAAGCCTGATAACTGGCTACTGGGCTTACCGTTGTGACGGTGGGAACTACACTGCGTCCAGTAAGCACCAGCAGAACCTCAAAGAGCTTTTCGCCACGCCGCCTGAGGCAGTCGCCTCCTCCCCCTCTTTGTTCTACACGCAGACAGTTGGTTCCAGCCAGGATAGAGCATATGCTCTAGCAAGATGTCATGGTGGTGACATAGAGGCCCATGACTGCAAGAGATGTCTCACTCATCTAAATGAAATATTCACGTATTAAAAATAATTTAAAAATATTAAGTGATAGAAATATATAATTTGGATCTTTTACTAACTTACAAAGATGTTTATCACGTATTAAAAATATTCAGGTATATTTAAAAATGCTTTATCATGTATTTATGAAATATTCCACCATGTATTAAAAATATTCGTCGTGGTTTTCAGCTAAATGTTTTATCTTGTGTTTAAAAAGGCTGACGTCTATTACTCCCTCCATTCCAAAATACTTACACGACAAGTACTTTGGAACATAGGGAGTAGGAAACTATCCGTCTTGTATTGAATGCTCGTTATGTATTTAGAACAAATTCAATATATTGTTCAAAAATGTTTCTAATTTGGAACATGTTTCTAAAACATGCAATAATGCTTATGTGGCCAAAACAGACGGGAATTGGATCCTGACGCTTATCATAAGAGCCCGTGTTGGACATGGCCTGACATCACCAACTAGAGAGTTGACACGTCGATCAATTAGCAATTTAGCACCAATCTCTAATATCACTAATCTAGGAGATAAAATGACAGTATAGCAGGATTCCGTTTCACCATGATTAAAGAGTCCCTGGATGGGTACAGCAATGCGATAATCTATTGGATGCCTTCGCCTGAAGTCAAGATCAAACGCCCTGTTGTTAATTCTTCCTTTCTATATATGTAGGTGGCTGCTTCTCCAAAGGATTTTCGTCACTTCCTGCCTTGCTATATAAAACTTGAAGGCTTAGCCGCCACCAAATCTTTGCTACCAATGTCAATACCATATTGGGTAGAGATGCCCTTAGCAGCCACTGTCGCTTAGCTCATTAGATTGCACAGCTGACTGCTAAGCATGTATTTTTATATGATACGTACAGGCCGTACAGAGGATTAATCTTTTGAGCTTCTGCAGTGCACTACATGCCAAAACTGGGTATTATTTTGCAAACTTGAGCATCAATAGAAACGAAATTGCTCTGCGTACGACTTTAAAATGTACGATTCAGTCCGATCCAGTGATCCCACGATCCGCTGATGCAGAGATTTGATCGAAGGGTGACTGAGCAGTGTCGTACAAAGTCGTACAAGTATTCATCGTACGCGTAGCACTGCTCCAATAGAAATGTGAGGAATCCAAGGTGAACGCCACTTCCATTCCACGTGATTACGTGAAGGGCTTACAGTTACATCCTCTACCAAATCTGATAGTAAAAACGTAGGAGGATCATCAATCTTAATAAGCGTGTGAGCTGCTTTGATTGCTTCCCCAGAACTTGGCATCGAGTGTCCGGCATAAAAGTTGTTTAGGGCCTCGGGCTCTTTGATTCAAAGGATTGTAAAAGTAATTTTGGAGGGTTCTGATTTTTCCTACATGAGTTGTTTGATTCATAAGATTACAATCTATAGGATTTTCACCCTTAGGATTCCTTTGTACTTAAATCTGCATTCATTTCAACCTTTTGTGAAGAATCCTATATATCTGAGAAAGCCACTAACTTACTTATCTCAACATGCAAGTTACCCCACCATAGGGTCTTTTATCCACTAGTAGAAAAGGGGGCAATGGTCCAGGGTGGGTTAGCCCATTAGTCCCGGTTCAATCTAGAACCGGGACCAATGGGGGCATTGGACCCGGTTCGTGAGCCCAGGGGGCCGGCCGGGCCACGTGGGCCATTGGTCCCGGTTCGTCTGGACCTTTTGGTCCCGGTTGGTGGGATGAACCGGGACCAATGGGCCTCGCTCCTGGCCCACCACCATTGGTCCCGGTTGGTGGCATGAACCGGTACCAAAGGTATCCATTTAGTCCCGGTTCATGCCACGAACCGGGACCAGTGGTGCAGCCTATATATACCCCTCGCGCCGGAGCAGAGCACTCAGTGCTCTGTTTTTCTGGGCCGGCGATTGGAGGGGCTTTAGGTGCTCTAGCTCACCTCCTATGCACATGAGGTGTTCGATGAAATGCCCGAGCCACACTAGTTAAGCTTTCTCCTCTCGAAGCTCGACCTCAAAGCTCCATTTTCCTCGAGATTTGTCTAGATTTAGCGGTCCGTCACGCCCCACCCCTGTCTTCACCGCCGTCGATCACCCGCGCCGATCTCATCACCGACACCACCGTGGTGAGCCTCTTGCTCTTATCTTCTTTCTGAAAGGAAAAATATTCTTACTTGTATGTTTAGATAGATACTTGTATCATTTTCTTACTTTTATTATTGCATCTTATATAGTGCGATGGTTTTGGTATCCGCCCCCGTCGGCCCTCGTCCTGTCTATGATTCGGATGTGGTATATATATTAATCTTTATAACTATTGGTTCATTTATTGTTTATGATAATTATGCGGACCAACGTGACATAGATTTTATTTATCTAGGATGTATGTGAACCGGAAATTCCAACCGACCCTATTGTCGAGAGGTTAAATTTAGTTGAAGAAGAAAACAATTTCTTGAAGGAAAAAATAAATAAAAAATTGAGGAGGAGAAGATGATATTGGAGTTGCATGTTGCGGATGTCGTCGATGATCACAAGATCAAGATGGATGCAATGCGCTTGAAGATTAGAAAGATTAGAAAATATGCCATTCATACCGAGGCTTGGTATCATTATGCCGTTGGATCAATTGTTACCTTGGTTGCGATTATGATCGCCTTTGTTTTAATTAATGTATGGTTTAATTAATTAGATGCTCTGGAGAGCTATATGTTGTTAGATGAGAACTATGTATGTACTTTGCTTTTAATGCATGTGATGATGAACTTCTATTAATTTGGACACTTAATTATATATAATGCACGCAGATGAACCGACAATGGATGTACGGTGACAGACACACCTCCGAGTACATTAAGGGCGTGCATGAGTTTCTCGATGCGGCTCAGGCAAACAAGTAGAATGGTTTTATGTGTTGTCCATGCCCTGATTGTGGGAATACGAAGTCTTACTCTGACCGGAAAATCCTTCACACCCACCTGTTCTACAAGGGTTTCATGCCACACTATAATGTTTGGACGAGGCACGGAGAAATAGGGGTTATGATGGAAGACGACGAAGAAAAAGAGTACGATGACAACTACGTGCCCCCTAAATACCGTGATGCTGCAACGGGGGGAGCTGGTGAAGATCAAGAGGAACCAGACGATGTGCCCAATGATGCTGCAATGGGTGAAGGTGCTGAAGATGAAGAGGAACCAGACGATGTGCACGATGATGGTGATCTCCGCCGGGTCATTGTCGATGCAAGGACGCAATGCGAAAGTCAAAAGGAGAAGCTGAATTTCGATCGCATGTTAGAGGATCACAAAAAAGGGTTGTACCCCAATTGCGAAGATGGCAACACAAAGCTCGGTACCGTATTGGAATTGCTGCAGTGGAAGGCAGAGAATGCTGTGCCTGACAAAGGATTTGAGAAGCTACTGAAAATATTGAAGAAGAAGCTTCCAAAGGATAACGAATTGCCCGACAGTACATACGCAGCAAAGAAGGTCGTATGCCCTCTAGGATTGGAGGTGGAGAAGATACATGCATGCCCTAATGACTGCATCCTATACCGCGGTGCATACAAGGATCTGAACACATGCCCGGTATGCGGTGCATTGCGGTATAAGATCAGACGAGATGACCCTGGTGATGTTCACGACGATCCCCGCAGGAAGAGGGTTCCTGCGAAGGTGATGTGGTATGCTCCTATAATACCACGGTTGAAACGTCTGTTCAGAAACGGAGAGCATGCCCAGTCGATGCGATGGCACAGTGAGGACCGTAAGAAAGACGGGAAGTTGAGAGCACCCGCTGACGGGTCGCAGTGGAGAAAATCGTGAGAAAGTACTGGGATGAGTTTGCAAAGGACCCAAGGAACGTATGGTTTGCTTTAAGCGCGGATGGCATTAATCCTTTCGGGGAGCAGAGCAGCAATCACAGCACCTGGCCGGTCACTCTATGTATGTATAACTTTCCTCCTTGGATGTGCATGAAGCGGAAGTTCATTATGATGCCAATTCTCATCCAAGGCCCTAAGCAACCCGGCAACGACATTGATGTGTACCTAAGGCCATTAGTTGAAGAACTTTTACAGCTGTGGAATGGAAATGGTGTACGTACGTGGGATGAGCACGGACAGGAGGAATTTAACCTAAAGGCGTTGCTGTTTGTGACCATCAACGATTGGCCCGCTCTCAGTAACCTTTCAGGACAGACAAACAAAGGATACCACGCATGCACACACTGTTTACATGACACTGAAAGTATATACTTGGACAAATGCAGGAAGAATGTTTACCTGGGCCATCGTCGATTTCTTCCGACCAACCATCAATGTCGAAAGAAAGGCAAGCATTTCAAAGGCGAGGCAGATCACCGGAAGAAGCCCGCCATGCGTACCGGTGGTCACGTACTTGCTATGGTCAATGATTTACACGTAATCTTTGGAAAGGGTGCCGGCGCACTAGCTGTTCTGAATGACGTTGAGGGACACGCACCCATGTGGAAGAAGAAATCTATATTTTGGGACCTACCCTACTGGAAAGACCTAGAGGTCCGCTCTTCAATCGACGTGATGCACGTGACGAAGAACCTTTGCGTGAACCTGCTAGGCTTCTTGGGCGTGTATGGAAAGACAAAAGATACACCCGAGGCACGGGAGGACATCCAACGTTTGCACCAAAAAGATGGCATGCCTCCGAAGCAGTATGAAGGTCCTGCCAGCTACGCTCTTACGAAAGATGAGAAAGAAATCTTCTTTGAATGCCTGCTCAGTATGAAGGTCCCGACTGGCTTCTCGTCGAATATAAAGGGAATAATAAATATTCCAGAGAAAAAGTTCCAGAACCTAAAGTCTCATGACTGCCACGTGATTATGACGCAACTGCTTCCGGTTGCATTGAGGGGGCTTCTACCGGGAAACGCCTGATTAGCCATTGTGAAGCTATGTGCATTTATCAATGCAATCCCTCAGAAGGTGATCGATCCAGAAATGGTACCAAGGGTAAGGAGTGATGTGGCGCAATGTCTTGTCAGTTTCGAGCTGGTGTTTCCACCATCCTTCTTCAATATCATGACGCATGTCCTAGTTCATCTAGTCGACGAGATTGTCGTTCTGGGCCCGTATTTCTACACAATATGTTTCCCTTTGAGAGGTTCATGGGAGTCCTAAAGAAATATGTCCGTAACCGCGCTAGGCCAGAAGGAAGCATTTCCATGGGCCATCAAACAGAGGATGTCATCGGGTTTTGTGTTGACTTCATTCCTGGCCTTAAGAAGATAGGTCTCCCTAAATCGCGGTATGAGGGGAGACTGACTGGAAAAGGGACGCTAGGAGCGGACTCAATAATATGCAGGGACGGGCATTCTTGGTCTCAAGCACACTACACAGTTCTACAGAACTCTACCTTGGTGACCCCGTATGTCGATGAACATAAGAACAGTCTGCGCTCCAAACACCCGGAGCAATGCGACGACTGGATTACATGTGAACACATCAGGACTTTCAGCAGTTGGTTGGAAGCACGTCTCAGAGGTGACAACACTGTTTGTGATGAGTTGTACTTGTTGTCCAGGGGACCATCTTTGACTGTATTGATTTACAAAGGATACGAGATAAATGGGAATACATTTTACACGATTGACCAAGATCAAAAGAGCACCAACCAAAACAGCGGTGTCCGCTTTGATGCAACAATCGAGAAGGGAAAGGACACATATTATGGTTACATAGTGGACATATGGGAACTTAACTACGGACAAGATTTTAAGGTCCCTTTGTTTAAGTGCAAATGGGTCAATCTGTCAGGAGGCGGGGTACATGTAGGCCCACAGTACGGAATGACAACAGTCGATCTGAAAAATCTTGGGTACACTGACAAACCGTTCGTCCTAGCCAATGATGTGGCACAGGTTATCTATGTGAAGGACATGTCTACCAGACCGAGAAAAAGGAAAGATAAGGAAACGAATACATCATACGATGAGACAAAGCGCCACATAGTTCTTTCAGGAAAAAGGGACATCCTGAGAGTGGAGGGCAAGACAGACATGTCCGAAGATTATGAAAGGTTTCATGAAATTCCTCCCTTCAATGTCAAGGCTGACCCAAGCATCCTGATAAACGCTGAAGATTATCCATGGTTACGGCGCAATAAGCAAATGATACAAGCAAAGAAAAAGTGAAGACTTTCTCCCGCAACTATTATGATGATACCATGCCCAATTTGTAACAGACGAGTATGCTATGCCAACTTTTTCAGAGTTCATTTGAAAACAGACGAGTAGGTGCATCTATGTTCATTTTTTTATTAAAGTTAATCACAAACTTGTGATTCACACAAATTTCAAAGAATTCAAATTTTAAATATTCAAATTTGAAAACTAATGGCACTAACAGAAAGTTCATAATTTTGCTGACCTAAAAGCAAAAAGAATTAAAAAATCTAGCAAAAACAAAATAAAATAAATAAAGCAACAAAGAAAACAAAAAAACTAAAAAAGTGTTTTCAAATTTGAAAACTAATGGCACTAACAAAAAGTTTATAATTTTGCTGACCTAAAAGCAAAAAATTAAAAAATATAGCAAAAACAAAATAAAATAAATAAAGCAACAAAGAAAACAAAAAAACTAAAAAAGTGTTTTCAAATTTGAAAACTAATGGCACTAACAGCAAGTTTATAATTTTTCTAAAACTAAAAGAATTAAAAAATAAAGCAAGAAACAAAAGAAAATAAATAATGCAGAAAACAAAACAAAAAACTGGAAAAAATGCCTATAATATTTGTTATGACTAACTAAGATTACCAAATTGAGTATAATGATAAAATAGAGTAATATCAAATAGCAGGAAAAAGAATGACTCAAAAATCAATTTTTATAGTAAAGTTATTCATAAACTAGTGATTCACACAAATTTTAAAAAATTCAAATTTAAACTATTCAAATTTTAAAACTAATGGCACTAACAGAAAGTTTATAATTTTTGTGACCTAAAAGAAAAAAGAAATCACTAAAAAACTATAAGTATTTAGTTCTAAGTAGAAAGGAAAAAATAAATAGCAAAAATGAAAAAAAATGCCACCTACTGGGCCACCACGGCCTGAATACGACTAGAAACCCTACCATGGGCCAGGATTCAGGCCCGCAGGAGGCCCGGTAGGCCCACAGGCACATAGTGATAGATTAGGCCCGAAAGCCTGCAGTTGAGAGGAGCTCGAGAGGGTGGGCGCAGCAGCGCTTATAAACCACTCCCGAGCCCTCTCAACTAGCGAGGTGGGACTAAACTTTTGGGCGCGGGGCAGCAGAAGGCCTTTGGTCCCGGTTGGTGGCACAAACCGGGACCAAAGGGGGGCATTCGTCCCGGTTCGTGGCACAAACCGGGACCAATGCCCCCCTTTAGTCCCGGTTGGTGCCACCACCCGGGACCAAAGGCCGCCGCTTCCCGCCCTTTGGGCTGCTGAAAAAGGCCTTTGGTCCCGGTTGGTGGCACCAACCGGGACTAAATGAGGGCATTAGTCCCGGTTTGTGCCACGAACGGGGACCAATGATCCGTCTATATATACAACACTTGTGAAAATTTTCGTTCAGTTCTTCGATCCCGCCCCGACGACGCCGCCAGGCTGCCCCTCTGCGCCTCGCCGTCGCCGTCGTCGCCCTGCCTCCGACGCCGTCCCGCGCCGCCCAGACGCCGTCGCCACCCCGACGCCGTCGCCGTGCGCCACCCCGCGCCGTCGCGGTCTCCCCGCGCCGCCCAGACACCGTCGCCACCCCGCGTCGTGCCCCGACGCCGTCGCCGCCCCGCCTCTGCCTCGTCGTCGCCTCTGCCTCGCCGCGCCCCAGCTGCCCCGCGCCGCCGTCGCCTCTTCCTCGCTTTGGTCAGGGCGCCGGCACCGCCCCCTCTTCCCCCTTTTTTTGCAAATATATATATGTTTTTTGTAAATGTATATGTATGAGTATATGTATGTGTGTATATCTGTTTATATGTGATTTTTTAGATTTTTTGTTTTTTGCATTTTTATAAAAATGTATATATGTATGTATATATATGTTCTCTGTGTATATATATGTTGATGTATATATGCAAAAGATAGATTTTCAGAAAAAAATACTATTTTTTCTGTTCATAGATTTTTTGGTGATATTGATTATTAGTAGATATCGATTTTAGGTTAGTGCATTTTATCACTGATTTTAGGTTAGTTGATCGATTTAGTGCATTTTATGTTTGTTGCATTTTAGGTTAGTGCATTTTATGTTAGTGGAGAGGAAAAAGTAAAATAAGGAAAAGGAAAATAAGTAGAGAAAGAAGGAGAAGACGAGGAAAGGAAGAAGAGGAAGAAGAAGAAAAAAAAAAGAGGAGAAGAAGAAGGAATAGAGGAGCTTCTTCTCCTTATTTTTCTTCTCCTTTTTTTCTTCTTCTTCTTAATTTTTATCGGGAACGAGGGTCGTCGAACATGACAGGAAGAAGAGGATAAAAAAAGAAGAGGAAGAAGAAGAAAAAAAGAGGAGAAGAAAGAATAGAGGAGTTCTTCTCCTCTTTTTTTTTTTCTTCTCCTCTTTTTTTTTCTTCTTCTTCCTCTTTTTTTATCGTGAACGAGGGTCGCCGAGCGGTAGAGGAAACCCTAATTAAATAGCAAGTATCGTCAGTGTGAGATACATGTGGCCGTCGGTGTCGGACACTACATCCACTTCCCACAAGTGACGCGGGCTTCGACGCCCACGTCAGTTGTGGGACGTGGATGTAGTGTCCGACACCGACGGCCACTTGTATCTCACACCCACGATACTTGCTATTTAGGGTTTCCTCTACCGTTCGGCGACCCTCGACGACCCTCGTTTCCGATAAAAAAAGAAGAGGAAGAAGAAGAAAAAAAGAGGAGAAGAAAGAATAGAGGAGTTCTTCTCCTTTATTCTTTCTTCTCCTCTTTTTTTTCTTCTCCTCTTTTTTTTCTTCTTCTTCCTCTTTTTTTATCGTGAACGAGGGTCGCCGAGCGGTAGAGGAAACCCTAATTAAATAGCAAGTATCGTCGGTGTGAGATACATGTGGCCGTCGGTGTCGGACACTACATCCACGTCCCACAAGTGACGCGGGCTTCGACGCCCACGTCACTTGTGGGACGTGGATGTAGTGTCCGACACCGACGGCCACTTGTATCTCACACCCACGATACTTGCTATTTAGGGTTTCCTCTACCGTTCGGCGACCCTCGACGACCCTCGTTTCCGATATATATGATTCCTTACTATGATTAGCTAGCTAGTTCTACGTTTGCCACTAATATATCCATTTGTCATGTTTGAATAATAATTGCCATGTTGTAAATATTTGTAGAAACTATGGACACTATCGCCCGAGACGAAGCAAGAGAAGCGATGTTGAGGGACATAATCGCAGAAGGAAGTGATGCCGTCTCGTTGTATCTCAACGACACCGATGGTACTCTGGAAGGAGAGGGTGAAGAAGCTGGCTCTGGCTCTGGTGACGTAATGCCGGTACAAGAAGAAGAACGTGAGGATGGCTCCGGTGACCGAAACGAGTCCGGTGACCGAACCGAGTCCGGCCAGGTATATATATTAGTTAAGCCTGTGCTGACTAGCTAATTGATGCATTCATTGTTTTTGTATGTACACATATTAATTAAGTCTTTGTTCTTTTTTCTAGCCCTCCGGATCGAGCACAACTGAGGTAAAGAGACGAGGCCCGAAGAGAAAGTTGAGGTCGGATGAAAGGTTTGAGATCATAGCAATCGCGCCCGACGGCCAACCGATTGAACCCATCCGAACAAAGAACGCATTTGTTGCTCAGTGCGGGGCTCTGGTTAGGGACAAGATCCCGATCAGCATCCAGCAATAGTTAAAGCCGGCTAAAGAAGACCCTGAGGTGTCTTACGTTAATGATATGCAGAAAAATGATCTTTGGACTGAGCTGAAGACAAATTTCACCCTACCGCCAGAGGATGATCCGGAGAAGCCAGTTAAAGAGGAATTAATCAAGTCTTTTGCTCTTAAGAGGATGGCAGACCTATTCAGGAGGTGGAAGAAAGACTTGAATAGGTTTGTCGAGAAAAAAGAGACACCAGAATTCAAGGGCATATATGAGAAGATCAGAGATGACTGGCCTGCATTTGTGGCCCACAAGACATCGAAAAAGAGTAAGAAGATGTCGGAGACAAACAAGAAAAATGCTGCGAAGAAGAAGCTTCACCATCGCACGGGGTCAGGTGGCTACCTCGTAGCCCGGCCTAAGTGGGCCAAGGCTGAGAATGATCTGCTTGCAAAAGGGATCGAACCAGAGACAATGAGCTGGCCAGACCGTTGCCGGACTTGGTTCTTCGGGGCTGGTGGAACCTTGGACCCTGTAACAGGGAAGTGCATTTGGACGAACTAGCAAGCTGACATACCCTTGAAGAAGCTTCGGTACTATATCAAAGCAGCGCAGGAAGGGACGTTCCTTCCAGACAGAGAGAACGATGAGCTCACAAAGGCCCTCGAGAATCCTGAGCACCCTGGACGGACACGAGGCACGCCAGGCTCCATTCCGTGGAAGGTTGGGTTTCCGGACGCAGGCAGTTACAAAAGCCAGGAGAGGAGGAAGCAAGTGCAACAGTCCGAACTGCAGGCGCTTAAAGCAAGGGTACTCGGGATAGAGGAACGAGAAGCAAATCGCAGCAACCGAACTGCCCAAGCTTCCCCTGAAGCTACCCCGCCATCTCAGCGGAGAAGCAGCATGGCTTCCACCGAGCTGCTTCAGCCGAAGCTTGTCTTGACGGCTCCTGCCAGCTATCCCGTGGATGCTATCACGGAGGCTCAAAATTGCCACCTTATGACGCAATGGATGAGTTTGAAGGTCAAGGCGGGTGTTGGCTCTGTTTATCCTAATGAACCCGGCGCAACTTTTCACTTCCGGCCGATTCCAGAAGGATATGCTAAGGTGATGGTGGATGACATAACGGAGGGATTTGAGGACCTCCCGCTTGACCACCCTACCGGAGAAGGGGAGACTCGGCTGGGTTGTGCTCTGAAGACTCCATGCCTATGGCGGAAGGAGCTCATCAACCTTCCAAACTGGACGCCTCCGCCGCCTCCTCCTCCTCCGGCGAGTCAGGGGACTCCACCTCCTCCACCGCCTCCTCCTCCGGCGAGTGACGATCAGGGCCCTCGGCCGGCTCCTTCTCCGGCGCGTGGCGGCACTCCGCCTCCTTCTCCGCCTGCGCCGGCGCGCCCGAGCAGCCAGCCTACTCCTTCTCCGCCTCGTCAGCAAGGGCGGAAGAGACCCGCCGCCGCTCCGGCAGCTGCTCCGGCGCGTCGTAGTCCTTCTCCTCCGCCTCGCAAAAAGCAAGCAGTAAAGAAGACTGCCGCTCCGTCTGCTCTGCCGGCGTCTAGCAGTACAGCCAGAGGCGGGACGAAATACAGATTCGGTCCTTCTCGGAAATCTCCAGAGAAGTTACCATACGAGATGAGCCCGGAGGAGAACGCGAGGATCGCGCGAACCGAGAAGGATGACTGGTTTCAAGGGTTGAAAGCACAAAGACATCCACCTCCGAAGGAGAAGGTAGATTCGGTGAAAGTGAAGCGCACTCTGGCTGCCCTGGCAAAACCACCCAAGTCTCCGCCGAAAGGCAACTATGAGCGCATTATTGCAAAGACATGGGTCGAAGCGTCGCGGTCGGGAAGTACAGTCAGTGATCAAAGGCTGAAAGAACGACGAGTAGCTGGGAAACAAATTGCCCAGCTCGGCGAACAAGCAAAGCAATCGTGCCCCCCGCTCAAGGTGCCTAGCGTCGATCAGAGGATGGCGCCCGGTTATACCAATCTTGACGATTATCTGCCCGACGATGTAGATTATGGTTTCCTGGACGTGCAGATACACAGATACGAGTACGGGAAGCCTCTCGTCAAAGATGAAAGATCTCTAACAACGATGATGCGAAGATTGCATGATTGGTACATGAAAACCTGCAGAGAGTCTGGGGGGAGGAATACTTTGTATATGAGAGTTAAACCGGAGCATGACCTCGTTGGAATTGAACTGTTGCATGTTCCATTTGAGGAGTTCTATCAGTTTTTCAATCAATTGGCCCTCGATAAAGCAACGGTCACCTGCTACTGTCTATAAGTACTACTACTTCTGTCATTAAGTCTCTCTACATAGCTCAGCTCTTTCATTGCATGTATTTATATAATTATCCCCACTATATTATGCAGATTGAAGATCGCCGAATTGAAGAAAAGACAAATCGGTGATATTGGGTTCATTAACACATATCTCATAGATGCAGTTCAGGTTAAAGATCATGCCGCAGACACTGATGCCAGCTTGCTACGATCATTCAAAATAAATGAACACAAAAATATAATACTCTTTCCTTACAACTTCAAGTGAGTGTTGTCTTGTGCATATTCGGTTTCCCTTATATATTAGTCCAGGTTATAGTAATGTAATTGATGAGTTATGCATGCGTGCGCAGTTTCCACTATATTCTCCTGGAGATTAGGCTTGAGAAGGGAGTAGTAACTGTCTTGGACTCGAGACGAAAAGATCCCCAGGAGTATGCGGACATGACTGAAATCCTCAAGAAGTAAGTTAAATCGATCATTATCCACCATATCAGCAAATTTGTTCATTTCCTGATATCAAGTAATTGTTTTCTTTTGTCTGGCAGTGTTTGGAGAAAATTCAGCACAAATTCGCCGGGACTCCCGAAGGAGCTGGAATTTAGATACCCGAAAGTAAGTACTATAGTATCATGTTCCGCGCGTCTCCTAGCTATTGATTCAAGCGCTAGTTTCATCAATACCATTTGGCATTCTTGCTTATCTGTTTAATTGACATCTATTTCTTGTAAAGTGGTTGTGGCAGGAACAAGGGAATGATTTCTGTGGATACTACGTCTGCGAGTCCATCCGCCACACGACCTGTGAGCGGGGCGGGTACTTTGAGAAACAATATGAAGTGCGTAAGAAATAATATTCACAATTTTTGTTTATTACCATCATTTGTGTTGAGTTTCATTCATTCATTCATATATATATATATATATATATATATATATATATATATATATATATATATATGTGTGTGTGTGTGTGTGTGTGTGTGTGTGTGTGTGTGTGTGTGTGTGTGTGTGTGTGTGTGTGTGTGTGTATTGACCCCCTTCTTCAAATTAGATGTTTCGGCAGCGGAATAAACTCCTAGGACCAGATCGCATGCGAGCAATTCAAGAGGAATTGGCGGCATTCTTTCTTGACCACGTGATCCCTGAAGACGGAGAATACTATGTGGACCATGCGTCCGTAATTTAAGGGATTATATTTGTAAAAGATAATTATTGTATATATGTAGCCGGTAGTGTCGGACGATAGATATACGAGAACTTGTTGTTCGACCAATCTCTCGGAGAAGGAGATGTGGTCGATATCACTTCTCTCTGTATGCATATATGTTCATGACGATCTTCTGTTTCATTCGTTTGCTTACTAGCTAGCATATGCCTAGTCTTCTCTATACGTATGTTTAGTACGTAACATCGACCAAGCACGGACATAAGAGAGGACACTTCTCTCTATTAATTAGCTATCTAGCTAACACAATATATGAAATACCTAAATTAACCCCCCAAAATCCCCAAACCCCCTCTCCTCCCTTTCAAAAAAAAAACCAAAAACCCCAGCCACAGAAATGCTGACGCGTGGATGCCTATTGGTCCCGTTGGTGCTACCAACCGGGACCAAAGGCCCTCCTGCCTGGGCTCGGCGCACAGGCCACGTGGAGGCCCATCTGTCCCGGTTCTGGTTTGAACCGGGACTAAAGGGTGAGGGTATTAGTAACGACCCTTTAGTCCCGGTTCAGGAACCGGGACTAAAGGCCCTTACGAACCGGGACAATAGGCCTGTTCGATTCCCAGGGCTCATCTTTTTCGCGTGATTTTTCCCCCAGCGAACGCGGTGCACCCATGGATGGGCCCGCCCAGGTGAGCCGCCCTTGCACAAAACGACTACTTCTTGCTCTACCGAACCCCTTTATCGGTTTCTAAAAAAAAACCTCGTATCATACCTAAAGAAAAAAACAATCTTGTCCTTTATTATGAAGGGGTATGGAGTAATCTGAGCCATCGATGTTTTTAAAGGGGTGTACCGAAGCAGATGTAATGATTAAGATTCACCTTATTATTCCCCAATACAAGAAAGATAGAAAACTCAAGTTAGTTAGATTGGCAGTGAAGACTGAGCAAAGTCGTCGATGTTTACCATTGACCTTGCCTAATTTGAAAGACTGCAATTTAGGAATCACATTTTTTTGCATCTGTGCACAGTTTAGACATTATGTACCTTGGTTTACGTCAACCGAAAACTGGAGACCCTTTTGATGTTGTGCACTTGTTCCATTGTTTTGCATCTTTTTCGCGTGATTTTTCTCCCAGCGAACGCGGTGCACCCATGGATGGGCCGCCCCAGGTGAGCCGCCCTTGCGCAAAACGACTACTTCTTGCCTCTACGAACCCCTTTATCTGTTTCTAAAAAAAAACTCGTATCATACCTAAAGAAAAAGACTATCTTGTCCTTTATTATGAAGGGGTATGGAGTAATCTGAGCCATCGATGTGTTTAGAGGGGTGTACCGAAGCAGATGTAATGATTAAGACTCACCTTATTATTCCCCAATACAAGAAAGATAGAAAACTCAAGTTAGTTAGATTGGCAGTGAAGACTGAGCAAAGTCGTCGATGTTTACCATTGACCTTGCCTAATTTGAAAGACTGCAGTTTAGGAATCACATTGTTTTGCATCTGTGCACAGTTTAGACATTATGTACCTTGGTTTACGTCAACCGAAAACTAGAGACCCTTTTGATGTTGTGCACTTGTTCCATGTTAGCTTTTGAGAATTTGATGGCTTTATTTGATGATGTTCTCTTGTTTACGAGGGTGCAGTAGGCGACCGCGCCAAACAGCCGGCGTTCAGGTTTCCATCATGTACGTGAGTAGGATTGGTCTTCCTATAGGTGGAATGGTGGATGTGCAGCATGTGCCTATTCATGCCTTCCTGCCAACCACATATTGTATTTCCTACAGTTGCAGTAGTAACCAACTAGAGCATGCAGAGATTTACAGAGATTGCTAATTTGGTTGATTAGTTGGCGCTAGTAAGAAAAGGAATGGGCCTTTCTTCATCGTTTAAACAAATGACTTGCACATGTGAATTAGTAATTTAGTTTTACCAAATACCAAATAAGTTGGAAAAACGGGCTGGGGGGGGGCATTGGCCCCCTAAGCTAAATAGTCTAGCCTCTGCTAGCATAACAGATAGGCCCACTAACACACGGTACACGGATCTTTGGTGAAGGTTGGGAACTAGGGCAGGGTTGTGAACCAGGGCAGGGGAGAAATGGGCACGCGAATGTATAGAGGTGAGCAAGACCACCCTGTACTTTGTAGTTTAAGTTATCATCGTAGAGCGCATGGATGAATAATCATGTAGTTTTGTTGTCGAAAGTTACAGTAGTAAAATTTCTAGAGTTCCACAGTACCATATAAAATAGTAATATGTAATTAGTAAGGAAAATAATCCATTTGATTAAACAGAACAAATGGCTGGGAATTTTTTTAGCACATGATGAATTGCTTGGAAAATTACAGGCCTTCTATCTTAAGCATTGCGGATAAACAAAGTTGTGAAATTTGTCTATGTTGTCCTATATTTTGTGCAAATATTGAAACTTCTAGAATGCAAGCTACTGCAACACCATTTATACCTTCAGAATATGTCTTCTAGTCATCCAAGTCCCAGTTGGACACTAGAATTCTACACTGCCTCTTTCAAATCACAAAGCATCTCATCTATGTATGCATTACTACTAAATAACGCACACACACAGGCATGCGGCGACAACATTTATTCCAGCCCAGCTCTGTTTCTATTCTGCAGCATCCTCCCAGTTTTTTCATTAACTTTTTCTCTCCCAAACGGATGGTTGCCGCTCTGGACACAATTTCATGACACAAGTCACATTCTGCATGCAATTTACCATGCAGCCAAAATATATAGTACTTTCTTGCCTTGCTACAGATTAACATTCTTCGGCCAAAACATTCTTCAGCCATTATGCATGCACACAACTATACCTGGCCATGGGCCGGGCTGAAAAAAGCCCACGGCAAAAAACTAAGGCCCAGGCCCTACCATCGGGCCTACTTTTCAAGCCCAAGCCTGGCCCATCTGGTAAAAAGCCCTGAAAAGCCCTTAGGGCTAAGGGCCGTGGGCCGAGCCTCTTCCTTAAAATGCCAATATGCCAAGCCCAAGCCCGTCCAAGCCCTGCTGGTGGGCTCAAAATTCAGGCCCAAGCCCGGCCCATCGGGCCTAGGCCCTGGATTTTAGGGCCGGGCCTGGGTGGGCCGACAGGGCCGGGCCGGAGATGGCCAGGACTACACACAACATAGATGAACTAACACAACCACATTAGTGGCAGTTTTCAAAAGCAGTCCTCAAATTGAGCAGAGCAAAGCAGATACTGCAGAATACAAGTTTAGTTGTAGATTTTGCATTGTAGGAAAACTGAATTAGGCCTCAGTTTGGAACAATATTAAACTATTTATTTTTTTCATTTTTTGCCTCTTAAATATCCAAGAATATTGTTTCTCGAAGAGTGGAGTTACATGTAGTGTGATCATGTTGTTCACTAAACCGAATATTGTGCAAACTGCCAATTTAACAAGATCATTTAGAATCTATTTGAATAAAACTAAGAAGCAGCATACATGAATGACTGATAATCTCATTTTTACAAGATTACTAGCTACATTTGTTGAGTTCATGTTTGTTCTTAGGGTGTAGAGTCGTATAGAAATAATTATGTAAATAAGGCTAAATCTTTCAGTTCTTGCTTCTTGAACTATATCACTTTTCATATGTCACTAACTTGGTACTCACATATCCTTTTCAGGTCACGCCGTCATGGCTGCACTGGTTCTCCTTAACACCGTCACTGCAGCAAGCCTGATAACTGGCTACTGGGCTTACCGTTGTGACGGTGGGAACTACACTGCGTCCAGTAAGCACCAGCAGAACCTCAAAGAGCTTTTCGCCACGCCGCCTGAGGCAGTCGCCTCCTCCCCCTCTTTGTTCTACACGCAGACAGTTGGTTCCAGCCAGGATAGAGCATATGCTCTAGCAAGATGTCATGGTGGTGACATAGAGGCCCATGACTGCAAGAGATGTCTCACTCATCTAAATGAAATATTCATGTATTAAAAATAATTTAAAAATATTAAGTGATAGAAATATATAATTTGGATCTTTTACTAACTTACAAAGATGTTTATCATGTATTAAAAATATTCAGGTATATTTAAAAATGCTTTATCATGTATTTATGAAATATTCCACCATGTATTAAAAATATTCGTCGTGGTTTTCAGCTAAATGTTTTATCTTGTGTTTAAAAAGGCTGACGTCTATTACTCCCTCCATTCCAAAATACTTACACGACAAATACTTTGGAACATAGGGAGTAGGAAACTATCCGTCTTGTATTGAATGCTCGTTATGTATTTAGAACAAATTCAATATATTGTTCAAAAATGTTTCTAATTTGGAACATGTTTCTAAAACATGCAATAATGCTTATGTGGCCAAAACAGACGGGAATTGGATCCTGACGCTTATCATAAGAGCCCGTGTTGGACATGGCCTGACATCACCAACTAGAGAGTTGACACGTCGATCAATTAGCAATTTAGCACCAATCTCTAATATCACTAATCTAGGAGATAAAATGACAGTATAGCAGGATTCCGTTTCACCATGATTAAAGAGTCCCTGGATGGGTACAGCAATGCGATAATCTATTGGATGCCTTCGCCTGAAGTCAAGATCAAACGCCCTGTTGTTAATTCTTCCTTTCTATATATGTAGGTGGCTGCTTCTCCAAAGGATTTTCGTCACTTCCTGCCTTGCTATATAAAACTTGAAGGCTTAGCCGCCACCAAATCTTTGCTACCAATGTCAATACCATATTGGGTAGAGATGCCCTTAGCAGCCACTGTCGCTTAGCTCATTAGATTGCACAGCTGACTGCTAAGCATGTATTTTTATATGATACGTACAGGCCGTACAGAGGATTAATCTTTTGAGCTTCTGCAGTGCACTACATGCCAAAACTGGGTATTATTTTGCAAACTTGAGCATCAATAGAAACGAAATTGCTCTGCGTACGACTTTAAAATGTACGATTCAGTCCGATCCAGTGATCCCACGATCCGCTGATGCAGAGATTTGATCGAAGGGTGACTGAGCAGTGTCGTACAAAGTCGTACAAGTATTCATCGTACGCGTAGCACTGCTCCAATAGAAATGTGAGGAATCCAAGGTGAACGCCACTTCCATTCCACGTGATTACGTGAAGGGCTTACAGTTACATCCTCTACCAAATCTGATAGTAAAAACGTAGGAGGATCATCAATCTTAATAAGCGTGTGAGCTGCTTTGATTGCTTCCCCAGAACTTGGCATCGAGTGTCCGGCATAAAAGTTGTTTAGGGCCTCGGGCTCTTTGATTCAAAGGATTGTAAAAGTAATTTTGGAGGGTTCTGATTTTTCCTACATGAGTTGTTTGATTCATAAGATTACAATCTATAGGATTTTCACCCTTAGGATTCCTTTGTACTTAAATCTGCATTCATTTCAACCTTTTGTGAAGAATCCTATATATCTGAGAAAGCCACTAACTTACTTATCTCAACATGCAAGTTACCCCACCATAGGGTCTTTTATCCACTAGTAGAAAAGGGGGCAATGGTCCAGGGTGGGTTAGCCCATTAGTCCCGGTTCAATCTAGAACCGGGACCAATGGGGGCATTGGACCCGGTTCGTGAGCCCAGGGGGCCGGCCGGGCCACGTGGGCCATTGGTCCCGGTTCGTCTGGACCTTTTGGTCCCGGTTGGTGGGATGAACCGGGACCAATGGGCCTCGCTCCTGGCCCACCACCATTGGTCCCGGTTGGTGGCATGAACCGGTACCAAAGGTATCCATTTAGTCCCGGTTCATGCCACGAACCGGGACCAGTGGTGCAGCCTATATATACCCCTCGCGCCGGAGCAGAGCACTCAGTGCTCTGTTTTTCTGGGCCGGCGATTGGAGGGGCTTTAGGTGCTCTAGCTCACCTCCTATGCACATGAGGTGTTCGATGAAATGCCCGAGCCACACTAGTTAAGCTTTCTCCTCTCGAAGCTCGACCTCAAAGCTCCATTTTCCTCGAGATTTGTCTAGATTTAGCGGTCCGTCACGCCCCACCCCTGTCTTCACCGCCGTCGATCACCCGCGCCGATCTCATCACCGACACCACCGTGGTGAGCCTCTTGCTCTTATCTTCTTTCTGAAAGGAAAAATATTCTTACTTGTATGTTTAGATAGATACTTGTATCATTTTCTTACTTTTATTATTGCATCTTATATAGTGCGATGGTTTTGGTATCCGCCCCCGTCGGCCCTCGTCCTGTCTATGATTCGGATGTGGTATATATATTAATCTTTATAACTATTGGTTCATTTATTGTTTATGATAATTATGCGGACCAACGTGACATAGATTTTATTTATCTAGGATGTATGTGAACCGGAAATTCCAACCGACCCTATTGTCGAGAGGTTAAATTTAGTTGAAGAAGAAAACAATTTCTTGAAGGAAAAAATAAATAAAAAATTGAGGAGGAGAAGATGATATTGGAGTTGCATGTTGCGGATGTCGTCGATGATCACAAGATCAAGATGGATGCAATGCGCTTGAAGATTAGAAAGATTAGAAAATATGCCATTCATACCGAGGCTTGGTATCATTATGCCGTTGGATCAATTGTTACCTTGGTTGCGATTATGATCGCCTTTGTTTTAATTAATGTATGGTTTAATTAATTAGATGCTCTGGAGAGCTATATGTTGTTAGATGAGAACTATGTATGTACTTTGCTTTTAATGCATGTGATGATGAACTTCTATTAATTTGGACACTTAATTATATATAATGCACGCAGATGAACCGACAATGGATGTACGGTGACAGACACACCTCCGAGTACATTAAGGGCGTGCATGAGTTTCTCGATGCGGCTCAGGCAAACAAGTAGAATGGTTTTATGTGTTGTCCATGCCCTGATTGTGGGAATACGAAGTCTTACTCTGACCGGAAAATCCTTCACACCCACCTGTTCTACAAGGGTTTCATGCCACACTATAATGTTTGGACGAGGCACGGAGAAATAGGGGTTATGATGGAAGACGACGAAGAAAAAGAGTACGATGACAACTACGTGCCCCCTAAATACCGTGATGCTGCAACGGGGGGAGCTGGTGAAGATCAAGAGGAACCAGACGATGTGCCCAATGATGCTGCAATGGGTGAAGGTGCTGAAGATGAAGAGGAACCAGACGATGTGCACGATGATGGTGATCTCCGCCGGGTCATTGTCGATGCAAGGACGCAATGCGAAAGTCAAAAGGAGAAGCTGAATTTCGATCGCATGTTAGAGGATCACAAAAAAGGGTTGTACCCCAATTGCGAAGATGGCAACACAAAGCTCGGTACCGTATTGGAATTGCTGCAGTGGAAGGCAGAGAATGCTGTGCCTGACAAAGGATTTGAGAAGCTACTGAAAATATTGAAGAAGAAGCTTCCAAAGGATAACGAATTGCCCGACAGTACATACGCAGCAAAGAAGGTCGTATGCCCTCTAGGATTGGAGGTGGAGAAGATACATGCATGCCCTAATGACTGCATCCTATACCGCGGTGCATACAAGGATCTGAACACATGCCCGGTATGCGGTGCATTGCGGTATAAGATCAGACGAGATGACCCTGGTGATGTTCACGACGATCCCCGCAGGAAGAGGGTTCCTGCGAAGGTGATGTGGTATGCTCCTATAATACCACGGTTGAAACGTCTGTTCAGAAACGGAGAGCATGCCCAGTCGATGCGATGGCACAGTGAGGACCGTAAGAAAGACGGGAAGTTGAGAGCACCCGCTGACGGGTCGCAGTGGAGAAAATCGTGAGAAAGTACTGGGATGAGTTTGCAAAGGACCCAAGGAACGTATGGTTTGCTTTAAGCGCGGATGGCATTAATCCTTTCGGGGAGCAGAGCAGCAATCACAGCACCTGGCCGGTCACTCTATGTATGTATAACTTTCCTCCTTGGATGTGCATGAAGCGGAAGTTCATTATGATGCCAATTCTCATCCAAGGCCCTAAGCAACCCGGCAACGACATTGATGTGTACCTAAGGCCATTAGTTGAAGAACTTTTACAGCTGTGGAATGGAAATGGTGTACGTACGTGGGATGAGCACGGACAGGAGGAATTTAACCTAAAGGCGTTGCTGTTTGTGACCATCAACGATTGGCCCGCTCTCAGTAACCTTTCAGGACAGACAAACAAAGGATACCACGCATGCACACACTGTTTACATGACACTGAAAGTATATACTTGGACAAATGCAGGAAGAATGTTTACCTGGGCCATCGTCGATTTCTTCCGACCAACCATCAATGTCGAAAGAAAGGCAAGCATTTCAAAGGCGAGGCAGATCACCGGAAGAAGCCCGCCATGCGTACCGGTGGTCACGTACTTGCTATGGTCAATGATTTACACGTAATCTTTGGAAAGGGTGCCGGCGCACTAGCTGTTCTGAATGACGTTGAGGGACACGCACCCATGTGGAAGAAGAAATCTATATTTTGGGACCTACCCTACTGGAAAGACCTAGAGGTCCGCTCTTCAATCGACGTGATGCACGTGACGAAGAACCTTTGCGTGAACCTGCTAGGCTTCTTGGGCGTGTATGGAAAGACAAAAGATACACCCGAGGCACGGGAGGACCTCCAACGTTTGCACCAAAAAGATGGCATGCCTCCGAAGCAGTATGAAGGTCCTGCCAGCTACGCTCTTACGAAAGATGAGAAAGAAATCTTCTTTGAATGCCTGCTCAGTATGAAGGTCCCGACTGGCTTCTCGTCGAATATAAAGGGAATAATAAATATTCCAGAGAAAAAGTTCCAGAACCTAAAGTCTCATGACTGCCACGTGATTATGACGCAACTGCTTCCGGTTGCATTGAGGGGGCTTCTACCGGGAAACGCCTGATTAGCCATTGTGAAGCTATGTGCATTTATCAATGCAATCCCTCAGAAGGTGATCGATCCAGAAATGGTACCAAGGGTAAGGAGTGATGTGGCGCAATGTCTTGTCAGTTTCGAGCTGGTGTTTCCACCATCCTTCTTCAATATCATGACGCATGTCCTAGTTCATCTAGTCGACGAGATTGTCGTTCTGGGCCCGTATTTCTACACAATATGTTTCCCTTTGAGAGGTTCATGGGAGTCCTAAAGAAATATGTCCGTAACCGCGCTAGGCCAGAAGGAAGCATTTCCATGGGCCATCAAACAGAGGATGTCATCGGGTTTTGTGTTGACTTCATTCCTGGCCTTAAGAAGATAGGTCTCCCTAAATCGCGGTATGAGGGGAGACTGACTGGAAAAGGGACGCTAGGAGCGGACTCAATAATATGCAGGGACGGGCATTCTTGGTCTCAAGCACACTACACAGTTCTACAGAACTCTACCTTGGTGACCCCGTATGTCGATGAACATAAGAACAGTCTGCGCTCCAAACACCCGGAGCAATGCGACGACTGGATTACATGTGAACACATCAGGACTTTCAGCAGTTGGTTGGAAGCACGTCTCAGAGGTGACAACACTGTTTGTGATGAGTTGTACTTGTTGTCCAGGGGACCATCTTTGACTGTATTGATTTACAAAGGATACGAGATAAATGGGAATACATTTTACACGATTGACCAAGATCAAAAGAGCACCAACCAAAACAGCGGTGTCCGCTTTGATGCAACAATCGAGAAGGGAAAGGACACATATTATGGTTACATAGTGGACATATGGGAACTTAACTACGGACAAGATTTTAAGGTCCCTTTGTTTAAGTGCAAATGGGTCAATCTGTCAGGAGGCGGGGTACATGTAGGCCCACAGTACGGAATGACAACAGTCGATCTGAAAAATCTTGGGTACACTGACAAACCGTTCGTCCTAGCCAATGATGTGGCACAGGTTATCTATGTGAAGGACATGTCTACCAGACCGAGAAAAAGGAAAGATAAGGAAACGAATACATCATACGATGAGACAAAGCGCCACATAGTTCTTTCAGGAAAAAGGGACATCCTGGGAGTGGAGGGCAAGACAGACATGTCCGAAGATTATGAAAGGTTTCATGAAATTCCTCCCTTCAATGTCAAGGCTGACCCAAGCATCCTGATAAACGCTGAAGATTATCCATGGTTACGGCGCAATAAGCAAATGATACAAGCAAAGAAAAAGTGAAGACTTTCTCCCGCAACTATTATGATGATACCATGCCCAATTTGTAACAGACGAGTATGCTATGCCAACTTTTTCAGAGTTCATTTGAAAACAGACGAGTAGGTGCATCTATGTTCATTTTTTTATTAAAGTTAATCACAAACTTGTGATTCACACAAATTTCAAAGAATTCAAATTTTAAATATTCAAATTTGAAAACTAATGGCACTAACAGAAAGTTCATAATTTTGCTGACCTAAAAGCAAAAAGAATTAAAAAATCTAGCAAAAACAAAATAAAATAAATAAAGCAACAAAGAAAACAAAAAAACTAAAAAAGTGTTTTCAAATTTGAAAACTAATGGCACTAACAAAAAGTTTATAATTTTGCTGACCTAAAAGCAAAAAATTAAAAAATATAGCAAAAACAAAATAAAATAAATAAAGCAACAAAGAAAACAAAAAAACTAAAAAAGTGTTTTCAAATTTGAAAACTAATGGCACTAACAGCAAGTTTATAATTTTTCTAAAACTAAAAGAATTAAAAAATAAAGCAAGAAACAAAAGAAAATAAATAATGCAGAAAACAAAACAAAAAACTGGAAAAAATGCCTATAATATTTGTTATGACTAACTAAGATTACCAAATTGAGTATAATGATAAAATAGAGTAATATCAAATAGCAGGAAAAAGAATGACTCAAAAATCAATTTTTATAGTAAAGTTATTCATAAACTAGTGATTCACACAAATTTTAAAAAATTCAAATTTAAACTATTCAAATTTTAAAACTAATGGCACTAACAGAAAGTTTATAATTTTTGTGACCTAAAAGAAAAAAGAAATCACTAAAAAACTATAAGTATTTAGTTCTAAGTAGAAAGGAAAAAATAAATAGCAAAAATGAAAAAAAATGCCACCTACTGGGCCACCACGGCCTGAATACGACTAGAAACCCTACCATGGGCCAGGATTCAGGCCCGCAGGAGGCCCGGTAGGCCCACAGGCACATAGTGATAGATTAGGCCCGAAAGCCTGCAGTTGAGAGGAGCTCGAGAGGGTGGGCGCAGCAGCGCTTATAAACCACTCCCGAGCCCTCTCAACTAGCGAGGTGGGACTAAACTTTTGGGCGCGGGGCAGCAGAAGGCCTTTGGTCCCGGTTGGTGGCACAAACCGGGACCAAAGGGGGGCATTCGTCCCGGTTCGTGGCACAAACCGGGACCAATGCCCCCCTTTAGTCCCGGTTGGTGCCACCACCCGGGACCAAAGGCCGCCGCTTCCCGCCCTTTGGGCTGCTGAAAAAGGCCTTTGGTCCCGGTTGGTGGCACCAACCGGGACTAAATGAGGGCATTAGTCCCGGTTTGTGCCACGAACGGGGACCAATGATCCGTCTATATATACAACACTTGTGAAAATTTTCGTTCAGTTCTTCGATCCCGCCCCGACGACGCCGCCAGGCTGCCCCTCTGCGCCTCGCCGTCGCCGTCGTCGCCCTGCCTCCGACGCCGTCCCGCGCCGCCCAGACGCCGTCGCCACCCCGACGCCGTCGCCGTGCGCCACCCCGCGCCGTCGCGGTCTCCCCGCGCCGCCCAGACACCGTCGCCACCCCGCGTCGTGCCCCGACGCCGTCGCCGCCCCGCCTCTGCCTCGTCGTCGCCTCTGCCTCGCCGCGCCCCAGCTGCCCCGCGCCGCCGTCGCCTCTTCCTCGCTTTGGTCAGGGCGCCGGCACCGCCCCCTCTTCCCCCTTTTTTTGCAAATATATATATGTTTTTTGTAAATGTATATGTATGAGTATATGTATGTGTGTATATCTGTTTATATGTGATTTTTTAGATTTTTTGTTTTTTGCATTTTTATAAAAATGTATATATGTATGTATATATATGTTCTCTGTGTATATATATGTTGATGTATATATGCAAAAGATAGATTTTCAGAAAAAAATACTATTTTTTCTGTTCATAGATTTTTTGGTGATATTGATTATTAGTAGATATCGATTTTAGGTTAGTGCATTTTATCACTGATTTTAGGTTAGTTGATCGATTTAGTGCATTTTATGTTTGTTGCATTTTAGGTTAGTGCATTTTATGTTAGTGGAGAGGAAAAAGTAAAATAAGGAAAAGGAAAATAAGTAGAGAAAGAAGGAGAAGACGAGGAGAGGAAGAAGAGGAAGAAGAAGAAAAAAAAAAGAGGAGAAGAAGAAGGAATAGAGGAGCTTCTTCTCCTTATTTTTCTTCTCCTTTTTTTCTTCTTCTTCTTAATTTTTATCGGGAACGAGGGTCGTCGAACATGACAGGAAGAAGAGGATAAAAAAAGAAGAGGAAGAAGAAGAAAAAAAGAGGAGAAGAAAGAATAGAGGAGTTCTTCTCCTCTTTTTTTTTTCTTCTCCTCTTTTTTTTTCTTCTTCTTCCTCTTTTTTTATCGTGAACGAGGGTCGCCGAGCGGTAGAGGAAACCCTAATTAAATAGCAAGTATCGTCAGTGTGAGATACATGTGGCCGTCGGTGTCGGACACTACATCCACTTCCCACAAGTGACGCGGGCTTCGACGCCCACGTCAGTTGTGGGACGTGGATGTAGTGTCCGACACCGACGGCCACTTGTATCTCACACCCACGATACTTGCTATTTAGGGTTTCCTCTACCGTTCGGCGACCCTCGACGACCCTCGTTTCCGATAAAAAAAGAAGAGGAAGAAGAAGAAAAAAAGAGGAGAAGAAAGAATAGAGGAGTTCTTCTCCTTTATTCTTTCTTCTCCTCTTTTTTTTCTTCTCCTCTTTTTTTTCTTCTTCTTCCTCTTTTTTTATCGTGAACGAGGGTCGCCGAGCGGTAGAGGAAACCCTAATTAAATAGCAAGTATCGTCGGTGTGAGATACATGTGGCCGTCGGTGTCGGACACTACATCCACGTCCCACAAGTGACGCGGGCTTCGACGCCCACGTCACTTGTGGGACGTGGATGTAGTGTCCGACACCGACGGCCACTTGTATCTCACACCCACGATACTTGCTATTTAGGGTTTCCTCTACCGTTCGGCGACCCTCGACGACCCTCGTTTCCGATATATATGATTCCTTACTATGATTAGCTAGCTAGTTCTACGTTTGCCACTAATATATCCATTTGTCATGTTTGAATAATAATTGCCATGTTGTAAATATTTGTAGAAACTATGGACACTATCGCCCGAGACGAAGCAAGAGAAGCGATGTTGAGGGACATAATCGCAGAAGGAAGTGATGCCGTCTCGTTGTATCTCAACGACACCGATGGTACTCTGGAAGGAGAGGGTGAAGAAGCTGGCTCTGGCTCTGGTGACGTAATGCCGGTACAAGAAGAAGAACGTGAGGACGGCTCCGGTGACCGAAACGAGTCCGGTGACCGAACCGAGTCCGGCCAGGTATATATATTAGTTAAGCCTGTGCTGACTAGCTAATTGATGCATTCATTGTTTTTGTATGTACACATATTAATTAAGTCTTTGTTCTTTTTTCTAGCCCTCCGGATCGAGCACAACTGAGGTAAAGAGACGAGGCCCGAAGAGAAAGTTGAGGTCGGATGAAAGGTTTGAGATCATAGCAATCGCGCCCGACGGCCAACCGATTGAACCCATCCGAACAAAGAACGCATTTGTTGCTCAGTGCGGGGCTCTGGTTAGGGACAAGATCCCGATCAGCATCCAGCAATAGTTAAAGCCGGCTAAAGAAGACCCTGAGGTGTCTTACGTTAATGATATGCAGAAAAATGATCTTTGGACTGAGCTGAAGACAAATTTCACCCTACCGCCAGAGGATGATCCGGAGAAGCCAGTTAAAGAGGAATTAATCAAGTCTTTTGCTCTTAAGAGGATGGCAGACCTATTCAGGAGGTGGAAGAAAGACTTGAATAGGTTTGTCGAGAAAAAAGAGACACCAGAATTCAAGGGCATATATGAGAAGATCAGAGATGACTGGCCTGCATTTGTGGCCCACAAGACATCGAAAAAGAGTAAGAAGATGTCGGAGACAAACAAGAAAAATGCTGCGAAGAAGAAGCTTCACCATCGCACGGGGTCAGGTGGCTACCTCGTAGCCCGGCCTAAGTGGGCCAAGGCTGAGAATGATCTGCTTGCAAAAGGGATCGAACCAGAGACAATGAGCTGGCCAGACCGTTGCCGGACTTGGTTCTTCGGGGCTGGTGGAACCTTGGACCCTGTAACAGGGAAGTGCATTTGGACGAACTAGCAAGCTGACATACCCTTGAAGAAGCTTCGGTACTATATCAAAGCAGCGCAGGAAGGGACGTTCCTTCCAGACAGAGAGAACGATGAGCTCACAAAGGCCCTCGAGAATCCTGAGCACCCTGGACGGACACGAGGCACGCCAGGCTCCATTCCGTGGAAGGTTGGGTTTCCGGACGCAGGCAGTTACAAAAGCCAGGAGAGGAGGAAGCAAGTGCAACAGTCCGAACTGCAGGCGCTTAAAGCAAGGGTACTCGGGATAGAGGAACGAGAAGCAAATCGCAGCAACCGAACTGCCCAAGCTTCCCCTGAAGCTACCCCGCCATCTCAGCGGAGAAGCAGCGTGGCTTCCACCGAGCTGCTTCAGCCGAAGCTTGTCTTGACGGCTCCTGCCAGCTATCCCGTGGATGCTATCACGGAGGCTCAAAATTGCCACCTTATGACGCAATGGATGAGTTTGAAGGTCAAGGCGGGTGTTGGCTCTGTTTATCCTAATGAACCCGGCGCAACTTTTCACTTCCGGCCGATTCCAGAAGGATATGCTAAGGTGATGGTGGATGACATAACGGAGGGATTTGAGGACCTCCCGCTTGACCACCCTACCGGAGAAGGGGAGACTCGGCTGGGTTGTGCTCTGAAGACTCCATGCCTATGGCGGAAGGAGCTCATCAACCTTCCAAACTGGACGCCTCCGCCGCCTCCTCCTCCTCCGGCGAGTCAGGGGACTCCACCTCCTCCACCGCCTCCTCCTCCGGCGAGTGACGATCAGGGCCCTCGGCCGGCTCCTTCTCCGGCGCGTGGCGGCACTCCGCCTCCTTCTCCGCCTGCGCCGGCGCGCCCGAGCAGCCAGCCTACTCCTTCTCCGCCTCGTCAGCAAGGGCGGAAGAGACCCGCCGCCGCTCCGGCAGCTGCTCCGGCGCGTCGTAGTCCTTCTCCTCCGCCTCGCAAAAAGCAAGCAGTAAAGAAGACTGCCGCTCCGTCTGCTCTGCTGGCGTCTAGCAGTACAGCCAGAGGCGGGACGAAATACAGATTCGGTCCTTCTCGGAAATCTCCAGAGAAGTTACCATACGAGATGAGCCCGGAGGAGAACGCGAGGATCGCGCGAACCGAGAAGGATGACTGGTTTCAAGGGTTGAAAGCACAAAGACATCCACCTCCGAAGGAGAAGGTAGATTCGGTGAAAGTGAAGCGCACTCTGGCTGCCCTGGCAAAACCACCCAAGTCTCCGCCGAAAGGCAACTATGAGCGCATTATTGCAAAGACATGGGTCGAAGCGTCGCGGTCGGGAAGTACAGTCAGTGATCAAAGGCTGAAAGAACGACGAGTAGCTGGGAAACAAATTGCCCAGCTCGGCGAACAAGCAAAGCAATCGTGCCCCCCGCTCAAGGTGCCTAGCGTCGATCAGAGGATGGCGCCCGGTTATACCAATCTTGACGATTATCTGCCCGACGATGTAGATTATGGTTTCCTGGACGTGCAGATACACAGATACGAGTACGGGAAGCCTCTCGTCAAAGATGAAAGATCTCTAACAACGATGATGCGAAGATTGCATGATTGGTACATGAAAACCTGCAGAGAGTCTGGGGGGAGGAATACTTTGTATATGAGAGTTAAACCGGAGCATGACCTCGTTGGAATTGAACTGTTGCATGTTCCATTTGAGGAGTTCTATCAGTTTTTCAATCAATTGGCCCTCGATAAAGCAACGGTCACCTGCTACTGTCTATAAGTACTACTACTTCTGTCATTAAGTCTCTCTACATAGCTCAGCTCTTTCATTGCATGTATTTATATAATTATCCCCACTATATTATGCAGATTGAAGATCGCCGAATTGAAGAAAAGACAAATCGGTGATATTGGGTTCATTAACACATATCTCATAGATGCAGTTCAGGTTAAAGATCATGCCGCAGACACTGATGCCAGCTTGCTATGATCATTCAAAATAAATGAACACAAAAATATAATACTCTTTCCTTACAACTTCAAGTGAGTGTTGTCTTGTGCATATTCGGTTTCCCTTATATATTAGTCCAGGTTATAGTAATGTAATTGATGAGTTATGCATGCGTGCGCAGTTTCCACTATATTCTCCTGGAGATTAGGCTTGAGAAGGGAGTAGTAACTGTCTTGGACTCGAGACGAAAAGATCCCCAGGAGTATGCGGACATGACTGAAATCCTCAAGAAGTAAGTTAAATCGATCATTATCCACCATATCAGCAAATTTGTTCATTTCCTGATATCAAGTAATTGTTTTCTTTTGTCTGGCAGTGTTTGGAGAAAATTCAGCACAAATTCGCCGGGACTCCCGAAGGAGCTGGAATTTAGATACCCGAAAGTAAGTACTATAGTATCATGTTCCGCGCGTCTCCTAGCTATTGATTCAAGCGCTAGTTTCATCAATACCATTTGGCATTCTTGCTTATCTGTTTAATTGACATCTATTTCTTGTAAAGTGGTTGTGGCAGGAACAAGGGAATGATTTCTGTGGATACTACGTCTGCGAGTCCATCCGCCACACGACCTGTGAGCGGGGCGGGTACTTTGAGAAACAATATGAAGTGCGTAAGAAATAATATTCACAATTTTTGTTTATTACCATCATTTGTGTTGAGTTTCATTCATTCATTCATATATATATATATATATATATATATATATATATATATATATATATATATATATATATATGTGTGTGTGTGTGTGTGTGTGTGTGTGTGTGTGTGTGTGTGTGTGTGTGTGTGTGTGTATTGACCCCCTTCTTCAAATTAGATGTTTCGGCAGCGGAATAAACTCCTAGGACCAGATCGCATGCGAGCAATTCAAGAGGAATTGGCGGCATTCTTTCTTGACCACGTGATCCCTGAAGACGGAGAATACTATGTGGACCATGCGTCCGTAATTTAAGGGATTATATTTGTAAAAGATAATTATTGTATATATGTAGCCGGTAGTGTCGGACGATAGATATACGAGAACTTGTTGTTCGACCAATCTCTCGAAGAAGGAGATGTGGTCGATATCACTTCTCTCTGTATGCATATATGTTCATGACGATCTTCTGTTTCATTCGTTTGCTTACTAGCTAGCATATGCCTAGTCTTCTCTATACGTATGTTTAGTACGTAACATCGACCAAGCACGGACATAAGAGAGGACACTTCTCTCTATTAATTAGCTATCTAGCTAACACAATATATGAAATACCTAAATTAACCCCCCAAAATCCCCAAACCCCCTCTCCTCCCTTTCAAAAAAAAAACCAAAAACCCCAGCCACAGAAATGCTGACGCGTGGATGCCTATTGGTCCCGTTGGTGCTACCAACCGGGACCAAAGGCCCTCCTGCCTGGGCTCGGCGCACAGGCCACGTGGAGGCCCATCTGTCCCGGTTCTGGTTTGAACCGGGACTAAAGGGTGAGGGTATTAGTAACGACCCTTTAGTCCCGGTTCAGGAACCGGGACTAAAGGCCCTTACGAACCGGGACAATAGGCCTGTTCGATTCCCAGGGCTCATCTTTTTCGCGTGATTTTTCCCCCAGCGAACGCGGTGCACCCATGGATGGGCCCGCCCAGGTGAGCCGCCCTTGCACAAAACGACTACTTCTTGCTCTACCGAACCCCTTTATCGGTTTCTAAAAAAAAACCTCGTATCATACCTAAAGAAAAAAACAATCTTGTCCTTTATTATGAAGGGGTATGGAGTAATCTGAGCCATCGATGTTTTTAAAGGGGTGTACCGAAGCAGATGTAATGATTAAGATTCACCTTATTATTCCCCAATACAAGAAAGATAGAAAACTCAAGTTAGTTAGATTGGCAGTGAAGACTGAGCAAAGTCGTCGATGTTTACCATTGACCTTGCCTAATTTGAAAGACTGCAATTTAGGAATCACATTTTTTTGCATCTGTGCACAGTTTAGACATTATGTACCTTGGTTTACGTCAACCGAAAACTGGAGACCCTTTTGATGTTGTGCACTTGTTCCATTGTTTTGCATCTTTTTCGCGTGATTTTTCTCCCAGCGAACGCGGTGCACCCATGGATGGGCCGCCCCAGGTGAGCCGCCCTTGCGCAAAACGACTACTTCTTGCCTCTACGAACCCCTTTATCTGTTTCTAAAAAAAAACTCGTATCATACCTAAAGAAAAAGACTATCTTGTCCTTTATTATGAAGGGGTATGGAGTAATCTGAGCCATCGATGTGTTTAGAGGGGTGTACCGAAGCAGATGTAATGATTAAGACTCACCTTATTATTCCCCAATACAAGAAAGATAGAAAACTCAAGTTAGTTAGATTGGCAGTGAAGACTGAGCAAAGTCGTCGATGTTTACCATTGACCTTGCCTAATTTGAAAGACTGCAGTTTAGGAATCACATTGTTTTGCATCTGTGCACAGTTTAGACATTATGTACCTTGGTTTACGTCAACCGAAAACTAGAGACCCTTTTGATGTTGTGCACTTGTTCCATGTTAGCTTTTGAGAATTTGATGGCTTTATTTGATGATGTTCTCTTGTTTACGAGGGTGCAGTAGGCGACCGCGCCAAACAGCCGGCGTTCAGGTTTCCATCATGTACGTGAGTAGGATTGGTCTTCCTATAGGTGGAATGGTGGATGTGCAGCATGTGCCTATTCATGCCTTCCTGCCAACCACATATTGTATTTCCTACAGTTGCAGTAGTAACCAACTAGAGCATGCAGAGATTTACAGAGATTGCTAATTTGGTTGATTAGTTGGCGCTAGTAAGAAAAGGAATGGGCCTTTCTTCATCGTTTAAACAAATGACTTGCACATGTGAATTAGTAATTTAGTTTTACCAAATACCAAATAAGTTGGAAAAACGGGCTGGGGGGGGGGGCATTGGCCCCCTAAGCTAAATAGTCTAGCCTCTGCTAGCATAACAGATAGGCCCACTAACACACGGTACACGGATCTTTGGTGAAGGTTGGGAACTAGGGCAGGGTTGTGAACCAGGGCAGGGGAGAAATGGGCACGCGAATGTATAGAGGTGAGCAAGACCACCCTGTACTTTGTAGTTTAAGTTATCATCGTAGAGCGCATGGATGAATAATCATGTAGTTTTGTTGTCGAAAGTTACAGTAGTAAAATTTCTAGAGTTCCACAGTACCATATAAAATAGTAATATGTAATTAGTAAGGAAAATAATCCATTTGATTAAACAGAACAAATGGCTGGGAATTTTTTTAGCACATGATGAATTGCTTGGAAAATTACAGGCCTTCTATCTTAAGCATTGCGGATAAACAAAGTTGTGAAATTTGTCTATGTTGTCCTATATTTTGTGCAAATATTGAAACTTCTAGAATGCAAGCTACTGCAACACCATTTATACCTTCAGAATATGTCTTCTAGTCATCCAAGTCCCAGTTGGACACTAGAATTCTACACTGCCTCTTTCAAATCACAAAGCATCTCATCTATGTATGCATTACTACTAAATAACGCACACACACAGGCATGCGGCGACAACATTTATTCCAGCCCAGCTCTGTTTCTATTCTGCAGCATCCTCCCAGTTTTTTCATTAACTTTTTCTCTCCCAAACGGATGGTTGCCGCTCTGGACACAATTTCATGACACAAGTCACATTCTGCATGCAATTTACCATGCAGCCAAAATATATAGTACTTTCTTGCCTTGCTACAGATTAACATTCTTCGGCCAAAACATTCTTCAGCCATTATGCATGCACACAACTATACCTGGCCATGGGCCGGGCTGAAAAAAGCCCACGGCAAAAAACTAAGGCCCAGGCCCTACCATCGGGCCTACTTTTCAAGCCCAAGCCTGGCCCATCTGGTAAAAAGCCCTGAAAAGCCCTTAGGGCTAAGGGCCGTGGGCCGAGCCTCTTCCTTAAAATGCCAATATGCCAAGCCCAAGCCCGTCCAAGCCCTGCTGGTGGGCTCAAAATTCAGGCCCAAGCCCGGCCCATCGGGCCTAGGCCCTGGATTTTAGGGCCGGGCCTGGGTGGGCCGACAGGGCCGGGCCGGAGATGGCCAGGACTACACACAACATAGATGAACTAACACAACCACATTAGTGGCAGTTTTCAAAAGCAGTCCTCAAATTGAGCAGAGCAAAGCAGATACTGCAGAATACAAGTTTAGTTGTAGATTTTGCATTGTAGGAAAACTGAATTAGGCCTCAGTTTGGAACAATATTAAACTATTTATTTTTTTCATTTTTTGCCTCTTAAATATCCAAGAATATTGTTTCTCGAAGAGTGGAGTTACATGTAGTGTGATCATGTTGTTCACTAAACCGAATATTGTGCAAACTGCCAATTTAACAAGATCATTTAGAATCTATTTGAATAAAACTAAGAAGCAGCATACATGAATGACTGATAATCTCATTTTTACAAGATTACTAGCTACATTTGTTGAGTTCATGTTTGTTCTTAGGGTGTAGAGTCGTATAGAAATAATTATGTAAATAAGGCTAAATCTTTCAGTTCTTGCTTCTTGAACTATATCACTTTTCATATGTCACTAACTTGGTACTCACATATCCTTTTCAGGTCACGCCGTCATGGCTGCACTGGTTCTCCTTAACACCGTCACTGCAGCAAGCCTGATAACTGGCTACTGGGCTTACCGTTGTGACGGTGGGAACTACACTGCGTCCAGTAAGCACCAGCAGAACCTCAAAGAGCTTTTCGCCACGCCGCCTGAGGCAGTCGCCTCCTCCCCCTCTTTGTTCTACACGCAGACAGTTGGTTCCAGCCAGGATAGAGCATATGCTCTAGCAAGATGTCATGGTGGTGACATAGAGGCCCATGACTGCAAGAGATGTCTCACTCATCTAAATGAAATATTCATGTATTAAAAATAATTTAAAAATATTAAGTGATAGAAATATATAATTTGGATCTTTTACTAACTTACAAAGATGTTTATCATGTATTAAAAATATTCAGGTATATTTAAAAATGCTTTATCATGTATTTATGAAATATTCCACCATGTATTAAAAATATTCGTCGTGGTTTTCAGCTAAATGTTTTATCTTGTGTTTAAAAAGGCTGACGTCTATTACTCCCTCCATTCCAAAATACTTACACGACAAATACTTTGGAACATAGGGAGTAGGAAACTATCCGTCTTGTATTGAATGCTCGTTATGTATTTAGAACAAATTCAATATATTGTTCAAAAATGTTTCTAATTTGGAACATGTTTCTAAAACATGCAATAATGCTTATGTGGCCAAAACAGACGGGAATTGGATCCTGACGCTTATCATAAGAGCCCGTGTTGGACATGGCCTGACATCACCAACTAGAGAGTTGACACGTCGATCAATTAGCAATTTAGCACCAATCTCTAATATCACTAATCTAGGAGATAAAATGACAGTATAGCAGGATTCCGTTTCACCATGATTAAAGAGTCCCTGGATGGGTACAGCAATGCGATAATCTATTGGATGCCTTCGCCTGAAGTCAAGATCAAACGCCCTGTTGTTAATTCTTCCTTTCTATATATGTAGGTGGCTGCTTCTCCAAAGGATTTTCGTCACTTCCTGCCTTGCTATATAAAACTTGAAGGCTTAGCCGCCACCAAATCTTTGCTACCAATGTCAATACCATATTGGGTAGAGATGCCCTTAGCAGCCACTGTCGCTTAGCTCATTAGATTGCACAGCTGACTGCTAAGCATGTATTTTTATATGATACGTACAGGCCGTACAGAGGATTAATCTTTTGAGCTTCTGCAGTGCACTACATGCCAAAACTGGGTATTATTTTGCAAACTTGAGCATCAATAGAAACGAAATTGCTCTGCGTACGACTTTAAAATGTACGATTCAGTCCGATCCAGTGATCCCACGATCCGCTGATGCAGAGATTTGATCGAAGGGTGACTGAGCAGTGTCGTACAAAGTCGTACAAGTATTCATCGTACGCGTAGCACTGCTCCAATAGAAATGTGAGGAATCCAAGGTGAACGCCACTTCCATTCCACGTGATTACGTGAAGGGCTTACAGTTACATCCTCTACCAAATCTGATAGTAAAAACGTAGGAGGATCATCAATCTTAATAAGCGTGTGAGCTGCTTTGATTGCTTCCCCAGAACTTGGCATCGAGTGTCCGGCATAAAAGTTGTTTAGGGCCTCGGGCTCTTTGATTCAAAGGATTGTAAAAGTAATTTTGGAGGGTTCTGATTTTTCCTACATGAGTTGTTTGATTCATAAGATTACAATCTATAGGATTTTCACCCTTAGGATTCCTTTGTACTTAAATCTGCATTCATTTCAACCTTTTGTGAAGAATCCTATATATCTGAGAAAGCCACTAACTTACTTATCTCAACATGCAAGTTACCCCACCATAGGGTCTTTTATCGTACACGAGTAATCCGCATGTCGTGTATTTCGGTGGCTTGTAACAAACTCTATTCTATCTTATTTAATGGATGAGGCAAAGCTTTTGCCTCCGTTTCAAAAAAAATAGTTACCCCACCATACAACTATGAATCCGATAATTAAGGCCCACCTAGAAATGCAATCATGCATGAGAAAATACCCCCACATTCAACCATGCATTGAAACATGTTTCCCATTCAATTATTCTACTTATATTCAATAAATATTGTTACAACTATACCTAATAAAAAATAAAAAATCATATGAACTTTAATTTTGGTTCTCATGTTATCAATCCAAAATTTCATCAATCAATTCCCGCAGCAACGCGTGGGGGTAACCTCTAATTCTATAATTTTCATGTGCACAACTAAACGTCCAAACATACTTGTAGTATTTAAGGTGTCATGACATTCTATTCGTATGTTTTCCCTATTCTCGTGGCTTAAAATTCCTGAGAATCAAGAGGCCCTCAATAAAAATTTGTATATACCATGCTAACATGTAGCGAAGTACAATAAAGCCTCTCCCGATCCTTTTTCTGAGCCATTGTTCTCCAATAGCAGAAGAATTTGTTGTTTCCAGCCTCTGTGCCAAAATGCATACACAACCTTTAACAGTGTGTCTGACAACTTTTTTGAAAGGGATTCGGATTTAAGAGGAAGGAGCGATGGTGGAATTAGACATGTGACATCTCATTTCAGTCCCCATCATTTATTTGGCAGCGAAATGATAAGAATGTTTGAGAACTTGAGAGAGATGTTTATTCCATTATTTGGTTAGTGGATATTCATAAATGATTAAGAAAAAAGTAAGAGATGACAACTTAAGTTACATTGAAGGTTCAAGATGTTCTCTTTGAATCATTTCTATCCCTATTTTCACCCCTTCCCTGTTATTAAAATGGTGGGGGTTGTTAGACTCTAAACTCCTCCCTTGGACTTTGAGGATATCTCACCACATGTGACATGTGGTGCTAAACTCCCACTGCCTATCCCTTTAGATCCCCAGTCCCTACACCCGAATTCCTATTTCCTTTATCTAATTAGCTCCAACCAACCAAACAAGATGTAGTTTTAATAAAATAGAGACACAAAAATGTTTAGAAAGCATAAGAAATCAAAACGCCGAGTATATAGAAGGCTTGCCAACTATGGTTAGAGCATCTCTAACCCATCCCCCAATATTCTTTAACTCCAAAAAAATGTAACTATTGGTAGTTAGACGCGTCGAACTCAGCAGCGGAACCGGATAGAGGACATAATAAAAGCATGTGCTTTGGAAAATTAGGGTGCAAGTTGTCTGGTTTTAAAGTTGAGTGACAAAAGCTGCACTTGTCAATTAGTTGAGGGACTACAATAAATTTTTGTCTATTCATATTATTTTTCATAAATCTGGTTAAATTTTGTAAAATTTGACATTTTTTACGAAAAGATCAGATCTATTCTAAAGATTCACTGGAAGTAAAATATGACTAAATAGGCACTGTATTTTGATCGATCTAATAGGCACTGTATTTTGATCGCAGAGGAAATACTGGGTACTCCATAACGGACAAATCAAGCATCAGGAATGGCTAAATCGGATCCTGTCGCCACTGCAGCCTTCATCACAAGGCTTATAAGATGGGTCCTCGCTCTTCTTCCCAAGCAAAACAGCGAGCTTTGTGAAATACTCCCTCCGTTCCGAAATGTAAGACGTTTTTTTATACTATGATAGTGTTAAAAAATGTCTTACATTTTAGGACGAAGGGAGTACTAAGTAATTCCACAAAAGCTCCTGATGGAGCTAACGGCAGCCGCCCTCCTGTTCTCTCACTCGTCTCACTAGCGATCCTTTTGTCCTTACTTGGCCGCAAATCCAAAGCAGCAAGGCCTCCTGGTCCATGGAGCCTCCCGTTCATCGGAAGCCTACACCACCTCCTCACGCCACTGCCGCACGTCGCCCTCCGTGACCTGGCCAAGAAGCACGGCCCGGTGATGTACCTGAGGCTGGGCCAGGTGGACGCCGTCGTCATCTCCTCGCCGGCGGCTGCGCAGGAGGTTCTCCGGGACAAGGACCTCAGCTTCGCGTCGCGGCCCAGCATCCTGGCCTCGGAGATCTGCCTGTACGGGAACCTCGACGTCGCCTTCGCGCCCTACGGCGCCTACTGGCGGACCATGCGCAGGCTCTGCACGACGGAGCTCCTCAGCGCGCGCAAGGTCCGGCAGTTCGCGCCTGTCCGGGGCGGCGAGATCCTGCGCCTCGTCGAGACGATCCGCTCCGCCGGCCGAGGTGGTGAACCCGTGAATCTCGGCGGCCTCGTGATGGCGTGCACGAACACGGTCACGGCGAAGGTGGCGTTCGGCGAGGGGTGCGCCAGGGAGCTGCAGGCGCAGTTCCTTTCGGCGATCGAGGTGATTCTCAGGAGCAGCGGGGGCCTCTGCGTCGGGGACCTCTTCCCGTCTCTGTCCTTCGTCGACGTCGTCAGTGGGATGAAGCGCCGGCTCTGGCGAGCGCGCCGGCAGCTCGACACGGTCCTTGACAAGATCATCGCGGAGTGCGAGGCGCGGCGAGAGCAGAACAAGACCGGAGACGACGAGGACCTTCTGAGAGTCTTGCTTCGGGTCAGGGACGAGGGGCAGCTCGAGGTCCCCATGGGCACCACAAACATCAAGGCAGTCATAGCGGTGAGTGGACTGATAATACCTAACTGCTCTCAAATGCTACTCCTAGTATATATGAAACGGGATTTTCATCTTTGTGCATGTCAACTCCGTTGACATGGTTTGCACTTCCAGTTTCAGCTGAAATATTTCCGCAAAAAACCACTAAAATTCACTTTTCAGAAATATTTCACCAAGCACCAAACTAACTGAAATTCAGTGAATATCAGTGATTGGGTTTGCATTTTCAGCCAAAGGGCTGAATTCATTCACTTAAAATATTCAACCAAATATTTGGAATATATGAAAAAATATTTGAATTTTCATATTGCTGAAACATTTTGACTGAAAGGTAACCATTTCAGTGTCTACAGAAATTATTGAAATTCAATGAATTTCATAGACATCTCACTGAAAATGAAAACTACGCTTTGTGACCATACAAATTAGGATATGTTTGCTGGAGGGACGGAGACGACTGCGTCAACCACGGAGTGGGTCATGTCGGAGCTCATAAGGAACCCATCTGCAATGGCCAAGGCGCAGAAGGAGGTGCGGTGTGCATTTGACCACAAGAACCCACAAGACCACGAGGCACACATGGAGGAGCTTTGCTACACAAAGATGGTAGTCAAGGAGGCCATGAGGCTTCACCCGGTGGTTCCGCTCCTGCTCCCCCGTGTCTGCAGGGAGACCTGCGAGGTCCACGGGCATAGGGTCGAGGAGGGCACCCGTGTCTTCGTCAATGCATGGGCGATGGCGAGGAGCCCAGAGTATTGGGAGGACGCAGAGGAGTTCAGGCCAGAGAGGTTCGAGGACAACGTGGCGGACTACAAAGGCACGCAGCTAGAGTACCTGCCATTTGGAAGTGGAAGGAGGATGTGTCCTGGGAACATCTTTGCATTGGCCTTGGTAGAACTCGTCGTGGCACGACTTCTATACTACTTCGACTGGAGCCTCCCTGCCGGAATGCGGCCGGATGAGCTGGACATGGACACCGTTGTAGGCTTGACGGCAAAGAGAAGCAACCATCTGCTCCTGGTGGCGTCACCGTATAATGTGCCGGTCCATAAGGATATTGATGACTGCAAAACTCACTGATTTTCATTAGTAGTATAGAATAAATAAGTTGTAGGCATCCCACACCGGATAGTATCATACTGCATGATATCATTTTAGTTACTATTCCCTCGGTTTCTAAATGTAAGTCTTTCTAGAGATTTCAATGCAAACTATAGACGGATGTATGTAGACATAATTTAGAGTGTAGATTCACTCATTTTGCTCTGTATGTAGTCACTTATTGAAATCTCTAGAAAAAACTTATATTTAGGAACGGAAAAAGTATCATCCTGTTGTATAGTGTATATCATAGTATCATCTTATTTCTCCATTTGTAATGTAAAGTTATGTACAAGATCTATTTACCAACTCCTTGTTCGGTGATCTATGATACTGCTATCTTCTCTTTCTTCTTTAATTACAGTGTCATATCATCTACGTGTTAAATTGGCAGTGCATGATATTTGTTAGGGAACCACTTCTTATTTGTAGTCTGAAAGAAACCCGACGTCAGACCAGACCAACGCCGACGATGCAACTGAAATCCGACGGCTACCAAATTGTGCTTCTTATGAAAAAAAAAGGCAGGGAAGTAATCACCCGCAGCCGGTGTGTAACACTCCCCTAATATATCCCTAAAAAACTCTGCTAATCTCTCCTAATTGCAAATGCAGCCGCACCGGCCTGAGCTCCTCGAGCTCGCGCGCACCACCCGAAGCCCGCCTCACCCAGATCTCTTTCTCCTCCCCACCTTGCAAGCAGCTGCCTCCTGCTCTCGTCCCCGTCGAGTAGCACGGCCACCCCACCAGTTAGCTGCGCCCCTGCTTCTCCAAACCACGTCGCCTTATCCACCGATGCAACCCCCCGGGCGACAACACTGGTGCGCCATCTTGGCATTAGGGATCGAGGCCCCCCATCCTCATCTACGGTTCGTGCTTCGCCAGGTCAAATTGGGTTTGCCATCGTCTGCATCTACCGTCCCCGATTTGGTTATTTCCTTTGTAACTTTTGTAGTGCAAGTTTATTTGTATTTCATCCAACAGCAATACTCGTTGGTTTGTATGTTCAGCGGCTGCCTAGTATTGTTCTGGTTTGTGTTGGTCATTTATCAGCAAACTTTTCGTAGGTCATGCTTTGTATACAATTCGATAACCCATTGCTATGTAGGCAGACAATCGTGGCTATTCCTTAGTGTCAATATCTAGTGCTTCGAATGATGGTGATAAATGCTAAGAAAAGATTGCTTCAATACTTCCTGTATAAAGAGCTTCCAAATATATGCATCCGCAGTTGGTGGCAAATTTTTTGGTTTCATTCAAAATTTCATGCTTCCACCCAACACTAATAATGCACCATTTGCATAAATTCCCAGCTTCATACCTCTAGAAAAGTGGAAGCATGACCATACCAAATATATGCATCGAGGGATGTTTGAGTCCTCTCTCACGTTGATACAATGCTTGTTGATTTCTAACATTTTTCATGTTATGAGTATTGTTTTCTTCTCCGTGTGCATATCCAAGGTTATTCCCTTTTATTGGATTTGATTTGGTTACGTGCTTTGTGTAGTGGAGCACCAAATCTTCAATGAATATCTATCAATTTGGCATGAACATCACACAAATATGCTTCCTATTAAGATGACTTATGTTGAGATATCACTCGTTTTTTCGTACTAATGGACCTTCCAAAAATAATACTACATATGCTTCTTCGGCCTACAAAGCTTGCTTCATTCAACCAGTTTTCAGGTGAATTTTATATGTAGGTGTGACACAAACATGCATCCTCATGTTGGCGGATATCTTAATTAATTTCCATGTTCAATTCTCTATGCTTCAAAGTAAGATGAGTTATATTGGTATGGCACATCTTCATGCTTCATACTGATCGGGCTTCCAAATAATACTTCATCTGCTTCTTTGGTCTTTAAAGAATGCTTCAATACTTTCTGCTTCTTCAAAAAAAGTTGTCATTGTTATCACTATTGTAATATGGCATGCCCCGTACTATGTATGTTTCTTTGGCGTAGGTAGTTTGCTTCCATGGTCCTTGTTTCTATTTTTTTTCTATTGTTCTTCTTTTCAACACCGTTTTGATCAAAATACAAATCAGTGTATGTTGTCACAGACCAATTCGTTGATTCCTGTAAGCCATGTTCTGTACTTCTGTATTGGATATGTTTCCTATGGTACTGAATTTTTCTCTTCTTATCAGTAGTATATGCTTCCATTGCCTGTCACATATGTTTTGATCATTAAAATAGCTGGTCCGTTTAAGCTATGGTTCCTACTTTAACGTTTCATATATGTTTTTGTAGCAATGCTTTTCTTTCATCCTGGTTTTCTATGCTTCCAGTACCTCATATATTCTGATAGAAAAAAATTGTTGCTTCATGTAATCCATGCTTATTTCATTTCTTGTGTTTCCACTGCATATTATTCATGTTTTGATATTCTTATTTTCTCATGGTGCTTCTATTGTATAGTTTTTTCCGCCAAACGACGCCAGCCATGCATCCTCAGTTTCTCAAACGCCTTGCACTGACGTCTCCCCACTATGTCGGCGGCATCAATCTGAAGGTGGCAGAGGAGGTGATGGATACATGGGCAGAGATATCAACCAAGGCCCTCCCTAAGGATGTGCTTGTCGGCGTAGTGTGTGAGCGACCAGGATATCGACATGTTGTGGTTAATAGCTGGCTCTAGCGTCCCTGCTGCTTGTTGCCATCATGCCAATTATCCTTCGGCAATACTTTGCCTAAGTGTTCCCTATCGCTGCAGGCCTGCAACCCAAGACAATACCCTTGCTTCCCAGCGCCCTTTAATGTGCACCTTGTAACAGTTTTTGTTATAATGTAATTATTTTTTGTTGTTGTAATTATATTAAGCTTTTGTTGCATGGGAGCAAATTTCTTTCTCTTTGGTAAACTTTCATTTGTTAGGAAACAATGCACAATTTACGTTTCGGTGGAAATAAATGTAAATGCTTTCATTAGAAGAAAAATCGCATTGCAAGAATCAAATTATTACTTAACTGGTTGGAGGTGAAACAAACATTTATAATGGACCCAAATTTCTGTTAGATCAAATAAATTTGGTTGTGGTTGAAGCAAATTAGTGAGTTGCTAGAAGCAAACTTAATTGTACAGAGTCTTGTTAGGAAACACACAACCAAGGGTGGGATGCACGTTCAGGATAAACCTGCAGCACATGAGTCTGCTTGGAGGAATAAACGGTAAGGCCTTGTACAATGCTAGGTACTTAGAGAGGTGTTTAGATAAATAAACCGGGTTTCTCTGAAGCACCAGTGCCTATTTCTACACGATAGACGCCTAAGGCCTTGTACAATACAAGGTGCTTAGGAGAGGTGCTTGGAGAAATAAACCAGACTTTTCTTAAGCATCGGTGCTTATTTATACATGGCAGATGCTTAATTAGACGTCTCTCGTGTAGAAATAGGCACTAGTGCTTCAGAAAAAACCTGGTTTATTTCTCCAAGCACCTAGCATTGTACAAGGCCTAATGAAGCATCTGCCCTGTATAAATAAGCACTGATGCTTAAGAAAAGCCTGGTTTAACCGATGCTTAAGAAAAGTCTGATTTATTTCTCCAAGCACCTCTCCTAAGCACCTTGTATTGTACAAGGCCTAAGAGAGAGAGGGGCTAGCTGGGAAAGTCAGCGAGATTACAGGGAGCAGTTATACGAAGGAAGCAGTCAATTAACAAACTAAGGCAGCAAATCTCGGGCGCTCTGACTAGCAGATCTGACGATCTCCACGCTTCTCGTCGGACGGATAGATGCAAAGTGTCTATAGTCTGATGTCTAGCGATGCCCCTATATTAAGCACCAATAAAGGCCATCTAGATCAAATTAAGTAGCAAGTTGGTTCTAACAATGGTTTTGATGGTGTCAGAGCCCACATGGTTGTTGAAGATCCGTAACCAAACATGGGTAGATTCCGTACTGTCCGTACTGCTGGACTGAATCAAACATATGGTGGTGAACAAGTAGGCGTAATGGTTGAGAACCATATTGGTTAACTTAATGGAGTAAGTTACTCTGTTCCTACTACTGAAAATAGTATGTGTCAAGTCCCATCGGCGGCTTTCTTAAAATTTCGTAATTTATTGGATGATGACTTGTACAAATGTATGTATGGCCAAAACAAGTTATCATACGTAGGGCTTGTACATATGGGCACAATAATTCACGCTAGTGTGTGCGGCTATAACTGGTTAGCAACGAAAAACTATTAACTCACAAATCAGAATTATAGTATCGAAGAAGTAGACATAACTATATAAGTCTAGGTGGTGAACTTAATGGAGTAACTTATTACGATCCTTTTGTGGTAAAAAAAAATATGCAAGGCGCTCCACCAGGCGGCTTTCTTGAAATTTCATATTTTAGTCAAAGAAAACCTATACAAATGTATGTATAACTAAGCAAGTGGACATATCGTGGGGCTAGTACTTATGGCTACAACAAGTCTCAGTTAGTACGTATTGCTATAACTGGTTATTACTTGCAAAAACCGCTTGACTGAATCAAGCCAAAATATAGTATTGAAGTAGGTGTAATTATGTCTAAGGCGGCTACCTCAATGGAATAAGTTATTGCGATCCTACTATTTAAAATGAAATATTCAAGCCATTCCACCGGGCGGCATTCTCGAAACTTCATGACTTATTCTAGGAAGACTTCTATAAATGTATATATTGCTAAGCAAGTGGACACACATGGGGCTATAGTATGCATGGCTACAGTAACTCGCTATTCTGGCACATGGCTATAACTGGTTAGTACTTTGAAAAATTTCCTGACCGAATTAAGCCAAAAATATATTGTATTGTTTTCGGGAACAAAAATATATACTCCCCCTATTCATATTACTTGTCGCTCAAATGGATATGTCTTAGACGTATTTTAGTGTTAGATACATCTGTTTGAGTGACAAGTAATATGGATTGGAAGGAGTAGTTAACAAGTAAACGTAACGACAGTGGTCTATATCGTAGCGAATTTAATGGGGTAAGCTGCTATGATTTGGCTACTGTAAATATGAATGTGAGGCATCCCATCAGGCGGCTTTCTTCGAACATGTTGATTACTTGTTGGAGATGAAGATTTCTACAAATGTATCGTACGGCTAAACAAGTGGACATAAGTGGGGCCAGTACGTATGGCTACAACAAGTGGCGCGAGTATGTATGGCCATAACTGGTAGGTACTTGGATTACTAGTGTATGGCTACAATATGTGGCACTAGTACGTATGGTATAACATAGACCTGGTCAGTACTTGGATTGCATTCCATGCAAAACAAAGAAATTGGATTACACGCACTGAGCCGGTTCTTCTTAAGTTCATACTCACTTTTTCCATTTGCATGATTTGACAACTTGCAAACAAAATGGATTGTTTATGTTTCTTTTTACCAACAGAAGGGCAAGATATATAAGTTGGCTTGAGTAGTATCTCTATATATACCAGCACTTCCGTACTTCAAGTACACCTCTCCTGTGCTTCGACGAAACAGTTCAATGGCAGCAATTAAGGCAGACTGCTCCGGCGCAGAGACGAGGACAACTTTTCACCCGACTCTGTGGGGTGATTACTTCCTTACATACAAGCCACAATCTTCAGCGCAGGTTAATACTCGTACTTGTACTTCAACGTTGTCTAAGATCCTCATATCTTTAAGCTTATGTGTAAACAATGAAATATCGCCCGTTACATATTTCTAGATGATGTTGTTCATCAGCTGTTTTAAATCAAGACGAAGTTGAACAACAGAGTGCGTAATTAATTGTATAGTATTATCTGCACATGTGGGTACCTCCCCATCTATTGTTTCTATAATCCCAACATGTCGAGGTAGAAGTTTAATTTCTGCATAATATCCAAGCTCCACTTCTCCGGAATTTCATGAAGCACCATCTGGTTAGTGTATGCAGTGGTTCTACAAATGATGCGGAAACCAGACAATCAGCACATAACTGAAAGAAAGATAAACAAGGAAATAAAACTGAATGAAAGATAAATGAGGAAATAAAATTAGTTAACTGGAACTGGAGGTCCAGCGTAACACATCAACATCAAACTGCAGTACCCTTGAGTGATACTCCCTCCATTCACAAATATAAGATGTTTCGGATATTTCAACATGAACCACATACAAACTTAAATGAGTGAACAAACACACAAAAATGTGTCTATATATCCATTTACAAAAAAGTTGGAACATCTTATAGTTGTGAATGGAGGGAGTACCTTTTTGAAACCTCATAATGAAGCCTGATGTAATACTCATGCAGCAAACTGGTAGAATTAGAAGCACGGCATAGAAGTTTAGATACTAAAATGTCACACACTAACTATATATATTTAGGTAGAAGCATCACGTCTTGTGTGCAGCCTGAAATTGGTATGATGCTTCAAATCTTGTGCAGTATTTCCTCGAAGACTCACCTACAAATACCTACTTGTCACACTCCACAAAATAGGCGTGTCGAATAAATTCTATAGAGATATAACACTTAAAACAAGAACAGTACTAGTCATGTCCTGGCTTTGCTTTGGAGGACTCATAACCTCTACAGGAAGCAGGGACCTAAAGCATATGTCAGTAGCTATATGCCCCTTCTGGTTTATAAGGCATGTACGTATTTCTGGATCATCAATTTGACTAACAAAATATGAAGTATATTTCATAAAAATTAAATCATTAGAAACTTCTTTCAAATATGCAATTAATGGTATATTTTCATTAGCCATATAAACGGGAAATACAAGTATATCATAGCATATAACTATTGTATGTCATAATTATAGGGATGTGTAATAAAACTTATATCATCAATAGTGTCATAATTATAAGGTATGTGTAATAAAACTTATATTATCAATAGCATATAACTCTCTTATTTTGTTGGTCAAATTGGAGATCTAGAAATACATGCCGGCCTTATAAACTGGAAGAGAGGGAGTATTAATCTTGGTCGATACTAAAATCATTCGACATCGGACATCCTTCACGGAAACATTTTTGCTTGACATGTGCTTATTTATATAAAAAATGAATAAAATAAATGTGTCGAACCAATGCGACAACCACATGCATGTATGCACATGTCAACCTAATTTAAAATAACTACATGGGTTATACTTTAGTCAAACACATGATTTAGCTCTTTTGTGGAAACATGACAATCACACTATGCCACCATTGTGCACATACAACATAACAATTGTGATATGCAACACTATATTATGATTTATTTTTTCAATGTGACAATCCGCACTACTGTGACGATCTAATATCACAAGCAGTTTCCACCTAAGAACTGCCAAGAAAACTCAAGATTTTTGTAATGCTCTGAAACATTTTCATGTGGTGCAAACCATTTTTAACTAAATGGAACATCTTTACTTTTGTAGGAGTCGCATTTACTTTTATGTGAAATAGAAATATTTTATGGTGGAAATATTTTTACCATAATATGTTTTGTACACCATATTATTGATACATTAATTTCACCATTATTTGTACTAATGAGTATTTGTCTTCTTCTCATGGGATTGTTATATATCAATTGTATGAGAGCAATTAGTATTTCTAAATTGACCAAATAGCATATCATAAAAATGTAGTGTTGTACATAAATTTGTGTGGTTTTTATTTGTCAAACCATGCATTTGCATCATTGCATATTTCTAGAAGTAAAGTTGCTATAATATATAATACATGTAGCTATAAAATTTTTATTACATAAGGTTAAATTGGTAAGACCATCAACCTTAAACATAAGATTCATCCAACTTAGAATAGATGGTCTTCTACTCTTCTTTGCTTAATTAGGTATGCTATTGTCATCTTATATTTAGCAGTTGGTGAACTGTAGCATTATGGCTAATATGACACAATCACACGAATCATTAAGGGTCCACATGGTTAATTAATATATAATGGCCGTTATGTTCTTGCAGCAAGCTCATATGAGAGAAAGGATGGAAATACTATTGGAGGAAGTAAGAACAGTGATGAAGGAGGCAAATGAAATCCCTAAAATACTAGAACTTGTAATCACGATTGAGAGACTTGGTTTGGGCTACCATTATGAGAATGAGATTGCACAACTACTGGATGTTGTTTTGAAATATGATTATGATGATAATAATCTACACTTGGTTTCGCTTCGATTTTATCTTCTACGAAAAAATAGATATGATGTGTCATCTGGTAAGACCTTATAGATTGATACAACCTATACAGCAATTGTTTATATTTTACTAATGAAATGGAAATTGTCGATGTCCATTAATTCCCCATCAAATTTGCAGATGTATTCCACAAATTCGAAGACAAACAAGGAGGTTTTGTTCAGTCAGATACAAATAGTTTGTTGAGCTTATATAATGCAGCACATCTGAGTATCAAGGGGGAGGATGTATTTGACATGGCTGTCTCTTTCACGAGAAGACACCTCCTCGAGGCATTAGAAAATTTGGAATCACCATTTGCAGGGAAAGTTTCTTCTTCCCTTCTTACACCTCCTTTTAGAAGGGTTGGGATATTAGAAGCAAGAAACTACCTACTGTGTTACACAAACAAGGCTACACGAAATGAAGCCATATTGGAGCTTGCCAAATTGAATTTTAATATTCTGCAACTTCATTTTTGTGAGGAGTTGAAAGATGTCACAATGTAAGTTTTATTATTACTTCATTTTGAGATTAATCTACGTTGCTCTTCACTTTTTCTAATAAAAAAACTTCACTGGCTGATTTTATGCACATGCAAGGTGGTGGAATAAGATCAAAATGAAGTCAAGGTTGAGTTTCGTAAGAGACAGAATTGTAGAAACTTATTTTTGGATAAATGGGACTAGCTACAACCTTGAATATTCTTATTCACGAATAATAGCTACAAAGGTCACCGCTTTCATGACTATAATAGATGACATATTTGACACATATAGCAGCACTGAAGAAAGCATGCAACTTGCAGAAGCAATTAATAGGTCAAACCCTCCTTCCCTTCCCGAGTTGATTTTGTAATAGTTGTCACATATAATTGTTTTATAATAATTTCAATACATGAAAATTTACTTGTCTTCTATCAAAGAACAAAGTGACAAGTATTACTAACGATTTATACATTGGAATTAAGCATGAAGCCACAAATATTAGTAATGATTTATACAAAATAAGAAAGAACAAAGTAAAGTGTTGCATTAAGAGGAATTCATTGCATTGTTTCTATGCTCATGATGTCCATGATTATTTTGGGCGGTGTATTAGCAATGTTAATACATTTGATGTGCCTTATATGTATTACAACAATGGTTTCACTTCACAAAAGAAGTACTAATATCTGTACTAGGATGTAAAGTATGTAATAAATGTTGTAGATCACACACTAATTACACTATAGCATAGATATTATACAAAACTATAAATAAGTCTATAATGGAAAGAATACATAAAAATGTATGTCCTTAAATTATTCTGTTCTAGTATAGGAAACAGTTTATCAAATGTGGTTATATTAGAGTGAAAGTTAGGAATACGTCATGGATCTACTATGCCAGATGCGAAAGTACCATTATTGATTATGGAAGTAACCATATTAAATTTTTGTAGAAACACAAATTGATTGGAATCTGAAGTTTCCAAAAACATAATTGCAGCTTAAATATTTCTCTACTATAAGCATTATGTTCTGACATGCTGAAACGCAGGTGGGATGAAGATGCAGTAAATGTGCTTCCAGAATACATGAAGGATATCTACTTATATTTGTTGGAAACATTTCATTCTTTTGAGGACCATTTAGGACCTGAGAACAGCTACCGTGTGGTTTATCTAAAAGAAGCGATAAGTCTAACTCTATTTTATTTGCTCATACAAAGTTGGTCGTGTAGAAATATGCACCTAGTTTATTTTTATGTATATTCCTTTTTAAATATCTCCCATTCAAGCGTTGCCAAGATGGAATAACATCGATCTAGCTAACTACATAAATGTTATAAAAAATAGTAGCATACTTTAAGTAAAGAACTTAGTAATAGATCAAAAAACTATTTGCATGTCTACATGAGAATATAATAATTATTTTCCTTGAATAGTGGCTTTACAACGTGACTACGTTGGCCGAGTGATTATATTGTAATGCCTCCTATTTTTTAGCATTAGGGGTGGTTATAAATAGTCTTCACTTAAAAGATGGCCACACAATTATATTTGAAAAGTATGCACCTTGGGTGAGAGTGCCGGAGATAATAAAAACTCTAACGGGCACTTAAATACATGGCAATCTCATAAAGGCCCTCACCACTAAAATACTTAGAGCCACCAAAGTTGAGCCAATACTAATAGAAGGTATGAAAAAAGTAGCATACATGCTGAAATTCTAGCCCCCTGCACTTTGGACAGTCGAGAGGAAAGTCCTAGCTAGACAATTTGGAGTTTAAAATGGATACTATGGAAAATATTAAGAGAGAGTTGTTTCCACTAAAGTATTTGACTTAGAGCTTCTAGTAAATTTTAAGCTTCCATTCTAGATATTAATATGGTTAAGTAGTGGCATCCCACTCCATAAGGTAATCTTATGAGGCTTTGTACAACGCAGATTAAGCGTTAGCACGTAAGCTTTCTCCTGCTATATGATGCACCCGTTTTGGTACAATTTTCCTATGATCAATATAATTACTCAAACCACTCAAGAAACTTTGTAATGGGATTTTATAATCAACCACTTTTGGTGTCTTCTTCTCCAATTCATTTGGCAATTTTCAGTTGGGGTTTAACATGACCGTGTGCTTGTAGCACATATTTGTTAGTGATTAATCCCTGAACCATTGTCATCAGTCCTCAATGTCAATTTAGGGACCTACATGCACTTTAATTTAGGTCATGAGTTGAACCTAGCTAGTTTGCAGTATGCATGTTTTTATTTCTTCAAAATGGAATCAAGGGAGGTCCTCCAATTGAAAATAGATCGGATACATCTTTTTGAACATGATATGAATGACATTGTCGGTGGCTCAACTACATGAGACTCGTTTGTAGATATTTTGGAGTAGTCACTATATATCATTTTCACCATATAATCTTTGCAAAAGAAAATTCATCATATGTTGTTTTACAAATTTTGTGTATGGTTTAATCAACAATGTTTACAAAATATATATGTAGCAATTTGTTATTTTAACATGTAGATGTTGAACTTTTCATGAAAAGCCTTATTCCCTGGCAATGTTTTCTTATTTTTATTCCCCAAAATGTAATCAATGGAATTTTAATTCTATGATAATTACACTTTATTGACTCATAATTGTCACATCAAGAGGCAATACAAGAAACACGAATTCACTCCGGCTTCTGCATGACTAGGATACACACGGCCAGAATAACCACACACACACACACACACACACACACACACACACACACACACACACACTAAAAGAGAATGCACGCAAAATGCTTGCAAAATTAAGTTATAAAGAACCAAGGAAATGCCACTGGCGAGATGGCAGGGGCGCCGCTCCATAGACTATGCTGCCAACCATATAGAAACACAATCGATATTTTAACCTTGAATGTCTTTATTTAAACAAATTTTAATGTATTATCACTTTAGCAATATTACAACATTTTGAGTGGTTTTTTTGCGGGGTGAGTGATTAGTTTTTATCAAATGCAGTTCAAGAAATTGGTTCAAGCATACAGTGATGAACTAAAATGGCGTGATGAAAATTATGTACCAAAAACACTTAATGAACACCTTCAAGTTTCATCGGTGAGTATTGGAACCTCCGTGGTAGCATGTACTATATTTGTTGGCATGGATGACACAACAATGGAAACTCTCAATTGGGTGTCGAGCGACCAGAAACTTCTTAAGTGTTTTGCTATATATACACGTTTCACGAATGACATGGCATCAGCAAAGGTATTTATGTATAATTGGAGATGTGATCAAGTTCCGATGATTAGTTTGCATGCATGCATCTTGGCAAAGTGACAAAGTAATCTGAACATATATAAGTGTAAACATGTATTTTTAAAACAGATGGCTATACAGAATGAATATCGATCATAGTCATGAAGGCACATATTGTATTATTTTGTATGCTTACATCATGATAACTGCATGTTTCTATTGTATACCTAGCCTATCCGAACTTGAACATACAAGTTTAATTTAAAGTTTTAGGTTATAGTCATTTTCATTCTTAGGTAACTCATGCATGCTTTGAAGTGAAGCTGGATTAATCATGGCCCGGCCCGGGTAAGGGCGATGATTGTAGGACGTACACAAGTTGAATAGGGGCGCATAACATGTGCATCATGTGTAGTATAATATCTAGTATACTGAAATACAACATACAAGTCTAGTTCAAAGTGTCGTTGGCCTATGTAGCTTGATTAATTAATGGTAGCCATAAAAGCACTAAAGGGACATGAGGAGAGACTGAGCAGAAGCAACAAACGTCTTTTAAATTTCATCCAGGGGCCTTTCGAACAATAAGGCCATCTATGAGATTAACCCAATGACTATACTAAAATTAGTAACTGACATTATGTACCATATACATTCTTGTAGCGTGAGCAAGCAGGGGGCACTGTGCCTCTACTATCCAATCGTACATGAAGGAGCATGGGACAACCAATGATGACGCATGAAAAGATAAAAGAACTTATCGAGAACTCATGGAAGGATATATTACACCATTATCTCGCATTGACAGATCAACCAATAGTCGTTCCCCAAATGATACTTAACCTTTCAAGGACTGTGGATAACATGTACAAGCATACCGACGCATACACTAATTCAGAGATACTGAAAGATACAATAAGGATGCTTTTTGCTGAGCCAATGTAATAGATATACGGATCTTGCAACCACAAGGGATGCATACGTAGAAGATGGTCATCGGAAGTGGTCTATCTGGAGTACCCCGATATCAGTGTATCTCGTTAGTTAAATGAACATGTTGTGCTCATTATTCAGGAATGTAACACTTTTAATAGACGTTGTTTTCAGCATTGATCATTTTCAAATAAAAATGCATTGTTGAGCTAAAAAATGTAAATAATTTAGAATAAATTATTGATTTCATAGCAGTTACGCGGTCATCATTCATTCATTTGCTCATGTACGACCATGCACTCGTCGACCATGCTAACCTAGACGTTTCGTCGTGCACCTGGTATAATGCACTAGGCAAAATAATCATTGAAACATATAAGTTACGCTTCAAAAGCAAAAAAGTTATGTCATCTTATCCTCTATGTTAGGATTAGCATTTGATTTACCACTAGTAGCAATTGACATGGATATGATGCTTTTTCTTATATTCTCCATTGAATACTAGCTTTCACAATTTGTTGCCTATTTTGGTTATCATAGCTATCATGTTATCTACTGTTTTTTGGATTAAACTTAAAGGTAAATGCTCAATTATTCAATAAGAGAAAAAGATAGAAAAAAAGGCCCATCTTGTCTTAGCTAAGAGAAAGATGGTCTTTGAATAAAAGACAAGGCAGCCGTCGTACTGGATGTCTTCCCTTATTCAAAGGATTTCTAGTTTTATTTTTTTAATCATGTAAACATTAATTGCTAGAGATCACACTTTGGAGATAATCCAACATATATAATGGTTTTTCGGCTTCTCTCAATGACGTGAAATACATAGGAGAAAAACGCCATATCGACCCCTCTAAGCATCATTTTCCATAAGTTAGTAATTTTGTCATTATAAAACTGAAAAAGGCTTACTGCTTCTCTAGAGACACATGTTGGGGAACGTAGTAATTTCAAAAAAATTCCTACGCACACGCAAGATCATGGTGATGCATAGCAACGAGAGGGGAGAGTGTTGTCTACGTACCCTCGTAGACCGAAGCGGAAGCGTTGACACAACGTAGAGGAAGTAGTCGTACGTCCTCCTCATGATCCGACCGATCCCAGCGCCGTTACTCCGGCGCCTCCGAGTTCTTGACACACGTATAGCACGATGACGTCCTCCGGGCTCCGATCCAGCAAAGCTCTCGGGGAAGAGTTTCGTCAGCACGACGGCGTGGTGACGATCTTGATGTGTTACTGACGCAGGGCTTCGCCTAAGCACTGCGACAATACGACCGAGGTGGAATATGGTGGAGGGGGGCACCGCACACGGCTAAGGAACGATCTCAAGGATCAACTTGTGTGTCTTGGGGTGCCCCCTGCCCCCGTATATAAAGGAGCAAAAGGGGGGAGGGCCGGCCGGCCCTAGAGGCGCGCCAAGGGAGGGGGAGTCCTCCTCCTAGTGGGAGTAGGACTCCCCTTTCCTAGTCCAACTAGGAGGGGGAAGGGGGAAGGAAAGAGAGGGAGAGGGAGAGGGAAAGGGGGGCCGCGCCCCCCCTCCTTGTCCAATTCGGACTGCCCATGGGGGGGCGCGCGCCACCTCCTGGCGCGGCCTTCTCTCTCCCCTCGCGGCCCAATAAGGCCCATACTTCCCCGGGGGGTTCCGGTAACCCCTCCGGCACTCCGGTATTATCCGAAACCACTCGGAACCATTCCGATGTCCGAACATAGCCTTCCAATATATCAATCTTTATGTCTCGACCATTCCGAGACTCCTCGTCATGTCCATGATCACATCCGGGACTCCGAACTCCTTCGGTACATCAAAATGCATAAACTCATAATAACTGTCATCGTAACCTTAAGCGTGCGGACCCTACGGTTCGAGAACAATGTAGACATGACCGAGACACGTCTCCGGTCAATAACCAATAGCGGGACCTGGATGCCCATATTGGCTCCTACATATTCTACGAAGATCTTTATCGGTCAGACCGCATAACAACATACGTTGTTCCCTTTGTCATCGGTATGTTACTTGCCCGAGATTCGATCGTCGGTATCCAATACCTAGTTCAATCTCGTTACCGGCAAGTCTCTTTACTCGTTCTGTAATACATCATCCCGCAACTAACTCATTAGTTGCAATGCTTGCAAGACTTATGTGATGTGCATTACCGAGAAGGCCCTGAGATACCTCTCCGACATTCGGAGTGACAAATCCTAATCTCGAAATACGCCAACCCAACAAATACTTTCGGAGACACCTGTAGAGCACCTTTATAATCACCCAGTTACGTTGTGACGTTTGGTAGCACACAAAGTGTTCCTACGGTAAACGCGAGTTGCATAATCTCATAGTCAAAGGAACATGTATAAGTCATGAACAAAAGCAATAGCAACATACTAAACGATCGGGTGCTAAGCTATTGGAATGGGTCATGTCAATCAGATCATTCAACTAATGATGTGACCTTGTTAATCAAATGACAACTCCTTTGTCTATGGTTAGGAAACTTAACCATCTTTGATTAACAAGCTAGTCAAGTAGAGGCATACTAGTGACACTCTGTTTGTCTATATATCCACACATGTATTATGTTTCCGGTTAATAAAATTCTAGCATGAATAATAAACATTTATCATGATATGTAAGGAAATAAATAATAACTTTATTATTGCCTCTAGGGCATATTTCCTTCAGTCTCCCACTTGCACTAGAGTCAATAATCTAGATTACACAGTAATGATTCTAACACCCATGGAGTCTTGGTGCTGATCATGTTTTGCCTGTGGAAGAGGCTTAGTCAACGGGTCTGCTACATTCAGATCCGTATGTATCTTGCAAATCTCTATGTCTCCCACCTGGACCAAGTCCCGGATGGAATTCAAGTGTCTCTTGATGTGCTTTGTTCTCTTGTGAAATCTGGATTCCTTCGCCAAGGCTATTGCTCCAGTATTGTTACAAAAGATTTTCATCGGACCCAATTCACTAGGTATGACACCTAGATCGGATATGAACTCCTTCATCGAGACTCCTTCATTAGCTGCTTCCGAAGCAGCTATGTACTCCGCTTCACATGTAGATCCCGCCACGACGCTTTGTTTAGAACTGCACCAACTGACAGCTCCACCGTTTAATGTAAATACGTATCCGGTTTGCGATTTCGAATCGTCCGGATCAGTGTCAAAGCTTGCATCAACGTAACCCTTTACGATGAGTTCTTTGTCACCTCCATACACGAGGAACATTTCCTTAGTCCTTTTCAGGTACTTCAGGATATTCTTGACCGCTGTCCAGTGATCCACTCCTAGATTACTTTGGTACCTCCCTGCTAAACTTATAGCAAGGCACACATCAGGTCTGGTACACAGCATTTCATACATGATAGAGCCTATGGCTGAAGCATAGGGAACATCTTTCATCTTCTCTCTATCTTCTGCAGTGGTCGGGCATTGAGTCTGACTCAACTTCACACCTTGCAATACAGGCAAGAACCCCTTCTTTGCTTGATCCATTTTGAACTTCTTCAAAATCTTGTCAAGGTATGTGCTTTGTGAAAGTCCAATTAAGCGTCTTGATCTATCTCTATAGATCTTAATGCCTAATATGTAAGCAGCTTCACCGAGGTCTTTCATTGAAAAACTCTTATTCAAATATCCCTTTATGCTATCCAGAAATTCTATATCATTTCCAATCAGTAATATGTCATCTACATATAATATCAGAAATGCTACAGAGCTCCCACTCACTTTCTTGTAAATACAGGCTTCTCCAAAAGTCTGTACAAACCCAAATGCTTTGATCACACTATCAAAACGTTTATTCCAACTCCGAGATGCTTGCACCAGTCCATAAATGGACCGCTGGAGCTTGCATACTTTGTTAGCTCCCTTTGGATCGATAAAACCTTCTGGTTGCATCATATACAACTCTTCTTCCAGAAACCCATTCAGGAATGCAGTCTTTACATCCATTTGCCAAATTTCATAATCATAAAATGCGGCAATTGCTAACATGATTCGGACAGACTTAAGCATCGCTACGGGTGAGAAGGTCTCATCGTAGTCAATCCCTTGAACTTGTCAAAACCCCTTTGCGACAAGTCGAGCTTTGTAGACAGTAACGTTACCGTCGGGGTCAGTCTTCTTCTTAAAGATCCACTTGTTCTCTATTGCTTGCTGACCCTCGGGCAAGTCAACCAAAGTCCACACTTTGTTTTCAAACATGGATCCCATCTCAGATTTCATGGCTTCCAGCCATTTTGCGGAATCTGGGCTCACCATCGCTTCTTCATAGTTCATAGGTTCGTCATGATCTAGTAGCATGATTTCCAGAATAGGATTGTCGTACCACTCTGGTGCGGATCTTACTCTGGTTGATCTACGAGGTTCTGTAGTAACTTGATCTGAAGTTTCATGATCAATATCATTATCTTCCTCACTAATTGGTGTAGGTGCTACAGAAACAGATTTCTGTGATGTACTACTTTCCAATAAGGGAGCAGGTACAGTTACCTCATCAAGTTCTACTTTCCTCCCACTCACTTCTTTCGAGAGAAACTCCTTTTCTAGAAAGACTCCGAATTTAGCAACAAAAGTCTTGCCTTCGGATCTGTGATAGAAGGTGTATCCAACAGTTTCTTTTGGATATCCTATGAAGACACATTTTTCCGATTTGGGTTCGAGCTTATCAGGTTGAAGCTTTTTCACATAAGCATCGCAGCCCCAAACTTTAAGAAACGACAACTTTGGTTTCTTGCTAAACCATAGTTCATAAGGCGTCGTCTCAACGGATTTTGACGGTGTCCTATTTAACGTGAATGCGGCCGTCTCTAGAGCATAACCCCAAAACGATAGCGGTAAATCTGTAAGAGACATCATAGATCGCACCATATCTAGTAAAGTGCGATTACGATGTTCGGACACACCATTGCGCTGTGGTGTTCCGGGTGGCGTGAGTTGCGAAACTATTTCGCATTGTTTCAAATGTAGACCAAACTCGTAACTCAAATATTCTCCTCCACGATCAGATCGTAGAAACTTTATTTTCTTGTTACGATGATTTTCAACTTCACTCTGAAATTCTTTGAACTTCTCAAATGTTTCAGACTTGTGTTTCATTAAGTAGATATACCCATATCTGCTTAAATCATCTGTGAAGGTGAGAAAATAACGATATCCGCCACGAGCCTCAATATTCATCGGACCACATACATCTGTATGTATGATTTCCAACAAATCTGTTGCTCTCTCCATAGTACCGGAGAACGGTGTTTTGGTCATCTTGCCCATGAGGCACGATTCGCAAGTGTCAAGTGATTCATAATCAAGTGGCTCCAAAAGTCCATCAGTATGGAGTTTCTTCATGCGCTTTATACCGATATGACCTAAACGGCAGTGCCACAAATAAGTTGCACTATCATTATCAACTCTGCATCTTTTGGCTTCAACACTATGAATATGTGTATCACTACTATCGAGATTCATCAAAAATAGACCACTCTTCAAGGGTGCATGACCATAAAGATATTACTCATATAAATAGAACAACCATTATTCTCTGATTTAAATGAATAACCGTCTCGCATCAAACAAGATCCAGATATAATGTTCATGCTCAACGCTGGCACCAAATAACAATTATTTAGGTCTAATACTAATCCCGAAGGTAGATGTAGAGGTAGCGTGCCGACCGCGATCACATCGACTTTGGAACCATTTCCCACGCGCATCGTCACCTCGTCCTTAACCAATCTTCGCTTAATCCGTAGTCCCTGTTTCGAGTTGCAAATATTAGCAACAGAACCAGTATCAAATACCCAGGTGCTACTGCGAGCATTAGTAAGGTACACATCAATAACATGTATATCACATATACCTTTGTTCACCTTGCCATCCTTCTTATCCGCCAAATACTTGGGGCAGTTCCGCTTCCAGTGACCAGTCTGCTTGCAGTAGAAGCACTCAGTTTCAGGCTTAGGTCCAGACTTGGGTTTCTTCTCTTGAGCAGCAACTTGTTTGTTGTTCTTCTTGAAGTTCCCCTTCTTCTTCCCTTTGCCCTTCTTCTTGAAACTAGTGGTCTTATTGACCATCAACACTTGATGCTCCTTCTTGATTTCTACCTCCGCAGCCTTTAGCATTGCGAAGAGCTCGGGCATAGTCTTATCTATCCCTTGCATATTATAGTTCATCACGAAGCCTTTGTAGCTTGGTGGCAGTGATTGAAGAATTCTGTCAATGACACAATCATCCGGAAGATTAACTCCCAGTTGACTCAAGTGATTGTAATACCCAGACATTCTGAGTATGTGCTCACTGACAGACCCATTCTCTTCCATCTTGCAGCTATAGAACTTATTGGAGACTTCATATCTCTCAATCCGGGCATTCTGTTGGAATATCAACTTCAACTCTTGGAACATCTCATATGCTCCATGGTTCTCAAACCGTCGTTGAAGTCCCGGTTCTAAGCCGTAAAGCATGGCACACTAAACTATCGAGTAGTCATCAGCTTTGCTCTGCCAGACGTTCACAACATCTGGCGTTGCTCCAGCAGCAGGCCTGGCACCTAGCGGTGCATCCAGGACGTAATTCTTCTGTGCAGCAATGAGGATAATCCTCAAGTTACGGACCCAGTCCGTGTAATTGCTACCATCATCTTTCAACTTTGCTTTCTCAAGGAACGCATTAAAATTCAACGGAACAACAGCACGAGCCATCTATCTACAATTAACATAAACAAGCAAGATACTATCAGGGACTAAGTTCATGATAAATTTAAGTTCAATTAATCATATTACTTAAGAACTCCCACTTAGATAGACATCTCTCTAATCCTCTAAGTGATCACGTGATCCAAATCAACTAAACCATGTCCGATCATCACGTGAGATGGAGTAGTTTCAATGGTGAACATCACTATGTTGATCATATCTACTATATGATTCACACTCGACCTTTCGGTCTCCGTGTTCCGAGGCCATATCTGTTATATGCCAGGCTCGTCAAGTTAAACCTGAGTATTCCGCGTGTGCAACTGTTTTGCACCCGTTGTATTTGAACGTAGAGCCTATCACACCCGATCATCACGTGGTGTCTCAGCACGAAGAACTTTCGCAATGGTGCATACTCAGGGAGAACACTATTACTATGATAATTTAGTGAGAGATCATCTTATAATTCTACCGTCAATCAAAGCAAGATAAGATGCATAAAAGATAAACATCACATGCAATCAATATAAGTGATATGATATGGCCATCATCATCTTGTCCTTGTGATCTCCATCTCCGCAGCACCGTCATGATCACCATCGTCACCGGCGCGACACCTTGATCTCCATCGTAGCATCGTTGTCGTCTCGCCAATCTTATGCTTCTACGACTATCGCTACCGCTTAGTGATAAAGTAAAGCATTACAGGGCGATTGCATTGCATACAATAAAGCGACAACCATACGGCTCCTGCCGGTTGCCGATAACTCGGTTATAAAACATGATCATCTTATACAATAAAATATAGCATCATGTCTTGACCATATCACATCACAACATGCCCTGCAAAAACAAGTTAGACGTCCTCTACTTTGTTTGTTGCAAATTTTACGTGGCTGCTACGGGCTGAAGCAAGAACCAATCTCACCTACGCATCAAAACCACAACGATACTTCGTCAAATAGACTCCGTTTTAACCTTCTCAAGGACCGGGCGTAGCCATACTCGGTTCAACTAAAGTTGGAGAAACTGACACCCGCCAGCCACCTGTGTGCTAAGCACGACGGTAGAATCAGTCTCGCGTAAGCGTACGCGTAATGTCGGTCCGGGCCGCTTCATCCAACAATACCGCCGAACCAAAGTATGACATGCTGGTAGGCAGTATGACTTGTATCGTCCATAACTCACTTGTGTTCTACTCGTGCAAAACATCAAACCATAAAAACCTGGCTCTGATGCCACTGTTGGGGAACGTAGTAATTTTAAAAAAATTCCTACGCACACGCAAGATCATGGTGATGCATAGCAACGAGAGGGGAGAGTGTTGTCTACGTACCCTCGTAGACCGAAGCGGAAGCGTTGACACAACATAGAGGAAGTAGTCGTACGTCCTCCTCATGATCCGACCGATCCCAGCGCCGTTACTCCGGCGCCTCCGAGTTCTTGACACACGTACAGCACGATGACGTCCTCCGGGCTCCGATCCAGCAAAGCTCTCGGGGAAGAGTTTCGTCAGCACGACGGCGTGGTGACGATCTTGATGTGTTACTGACGCAGGGCTTCGTCTAAGCACTGCGACAATACGACCGAGGTGGAATATGGTGGAGGGGCACCGCACACGGCTAAGGAACGATCTCAAGGATCAACTTGTGTGTCTTGGGGTGCCCCCCTGCCCCCGTATATAAAGGAGCAAAAGGGGGGAGGGCCGGCCGGCCCTAGAGGCGCGCCAAGGGAGGGGGAGTCCTCCTCCTAGTGGGAGTAGGACTCCCCTTTCCTAGTCCAACTAGGAGGGGGAAGGGGGAAGGAAAGAGAGGGAAAGGGGGGCCGCGCCCCCCCCTCCTTGTCCAATTCGGACTGCCCATGGGGGGGCGCGCGCCACCTCCTGGCGCGGCCTTCTCTCTCCCCTCGCGGCCCAATAAGGCCCATACTTCCCCGGGGGGTTCCGGTAACCCCTCCGGCACTCCGGTATTATCCGAAACCACTCGGAACCATTCCGATGTCCGAACATAGCCATCCAATATATCAATCTTTATGTCTCGACCATTTCGAGACTCCTCGTCATGTCCATGATCACATCCGAGACTCCGAACTCCTTCGGTACATCAAAATGCATAAACTCATAATAACTGTCATCGTAACCTTAAGCGTGCGGACCCTATGGTTCGAGAACAATGTAGACATGACCGAGACACGTCTCCGGTCAATAACCAATAGCGGGACCTGGATGCCCATATTGGCTCCTACATATTCTACGAAGATCTTTATCGGTAAGACCGCATAACAACATACGTTGTTCCCTTTGTCATCGGTATGTTACTTGCCCGAGATTCGATCGTCGGTATCCAATACCTAGTTCAATCTCGTTACCGGCAAGTCTCTTTACTCGTTCTGTAATACATCATCCCGCAACTAACTCATTAGTTGCAATGCTTGCAAGGCTTATGTGATGTGCATTACCGAGAAGGCCCTGAGATACCTCTCCGACATTCGGAGTGACAAATCCTAATCTCGAAATATGCCAACCCAACAAATACTTTCGGAGACACCTGTAGAGCACCTTTATAATCACCCAGTTACGTTGTGACGTTTGGTAGCACACAAAGTGTTCCTACGGTAAACGCGAGTTGCATAATCTCATAGTCAAAGGAACATGTATAAGTCATGAACAAAAGCAATAGCAACATACTAAACGATCGGGTGCTAAGCTATTGGAATGGGTCATGTCAATCAGATCATTCAACTAATGCTGTGACCTTGTTAATCAAATGACAACTCCTTTGTCTATGGTTAGGAAACTTAACCATCTTTGATTAACAAGCTAGTCAAGTAGAGGCATACTAGTGACACTATATTTGTCTATATATCCACACATGTATTATGTTTCCGGTTAATACAATTCTAGCATGAATAATAAACATTTATCATGATATGTAAGGAAATAAATAATAACTTTATTATTGCCTCTAGGGCATATTTCCTTCAACACATTAGTCTCGTGTTCCCGCAAAAAGAACCCAGACTCTTCTTATACTTGTTTATTTTCTCGGCGGAAAAAAGACAGCTTATAGTAAAGTAATTCTTAGTTGATGATGTTGTTTGTATGACTTGCTGATGCTTTGGTTGAGGTGTGAATGGCAAAAAAAAGAGTTTCATTCTTGCATTAGTGCCATCTTCTACATCTCCTTGTATTGGATTGGATGGTGAATGGCAACAAAAAAGCAAATGCGGCTAATAATTCCTTGCATCTGCTAGTTGCTTGTAAGCCAAGAATGAAAGAATTCTTCAAAAATGGTAGGATTATTTCCCTGAGGCATTGGGGCGCAACTGGCAGTCAATGGGAGCGAGTCGTACCAGTCGACCATGGCGAAGCCCACGCTGGTGGTGGACAACCTCAGGGTCAGCAGCATTGCGTGGCGGCTTTGCTGTTTTTTTTAGAAAAAGAGGATGACCCCCGGCCTTTGTATCTGAGAGATGCATGCGTCCACTTTATTGATTATTCTCGAGGACCTTACAAAATATTACAATAATAGGCATGGATCCGCCATCTTGGCATCATATGCCACTACTCCTATCCATATGATGAAGGGGCGCTAGCTGGGCCAAATACCCAGTTCACTCACCTAAGCCTATCATCAAAAGCCAGAAGCCCCAGCCGAGCCACATACCGGGTCTGGGGCATGAACTGGTCTGACGCACTCACATGTGTCGTCGCCGCCATCTTCCACTGGTCCGTCTTCAGAGCATATATTGCTTCTACCTTGTCAGGCCACTCTACCATCGACGCCACCATGACGTCAGACAACAACCCCCTCCTGCGCGAGTCCAGCACCGCGCATCGGGCACCGAATCTCCACTGCACCACGCCGCCGAGATTTGCCATCATCAATGTGCAGGATGAAGCACCACTCCACCAAAAAAGCCGCCCACTGGTCCCTCGAACCCGTGTACGCCCCCAAGGAGGAAACGACACCAACGCGCCACCGTCATCTGATCTACTGATCTAGGGTTTCCCCCGGAGATAGCGGATAGAGGTCTGGAGCTTCTCCACGGCGAGGCCTTCAAGAAGGTAATGACACAAGAAAGTGCCGCCAACGCCGGTCTTGGCATCAAGCCGAGAACTAGGTTTTCACCCGGATCCGCTGAAGGAACCTCCATCAAGCATCGTGTGCACGGGTCGCCGCCGATCTGAGCCGCCGCACATTGAGGTGGCACCGGCCAGATCAGATCTGTCCGGAGGGCAAACCACACATGGTGCCGACCCAACCCAGGCCCTCCATGCCGCCAAGGGCCAGAGGCGCCGGGGCCTCCACCATGCGCAGCCGCCCTGCCACCCACGCGGCCCAGGACAGCCAGCACCGCCACATCCCGTCGACGGCGCGCGCCCACCAGAACGCCCCGATCCACCGCCAAAACGGCCAGCCGTAGCTCCTCCACCGCGAGGAAGAGAGGAGGGGACTGCCGCTCCCTGGGGCCAGATCCATGCCGGCGTGCAGCTCCGCGTCGCACGGCGCGCCGTCCAGAGCTGACCTCCATGCGTGACGGGAGAGGAAGGGCCCGCCGCCGCCGGCAAACGCACGGGCTTTGCCCGGCGGGGACGCCAGACGGCGGTGAGGGGAAGGGAGCAGGAGGGGGTGGCGGCGGCGGCGGGGTTAGGTCACCCGAGCCGCCCCCCTGGCGGCTTTGCTGTTGCAAGGAGGTGAACCTTACATTCTCTAAGAGAGACCATTTGAAGACCAGATTGTGCCAAATCTCATGGTGCAGCTTTCTTACAATGTGGGCTGGGCAATGACTCAAACACTTTCTTCAAAAATAAGAAAGTGATTGAGCTTCTTATTTGAGAGTTGTGCAAAAATAAGAAGCTCGATCACTTTTTCAAAAGAGTATTTGTTACTCTAACTCGCCAATTTATTTTTGAGTAAAATGCACTGATGGTCATTAAACTTGTCACATACGACTCATTTTTATCACTATATTCAAGAATACGGTCAATATGGTCACTATATACATGCTAAGGTGATTATACAGTCACTGTCAGGTCGTACAGCTCTGTATTCCATCTATTTGACGGGTCAAACAATGCACACAACGAACGATGACGCGGAGGTAAACGCAACAGCCGGCCAAGCTGCGTTTGACAGACATCATGGATGTGCACACGAACACGAAGGTGGATGCGCACGCGCACGTCGTGGACGTGGAACTAAACGCAGCAGCCGGCCATGCTACGGTGAACGACGATATGGATGTGCACGCAAAGGCAGAGGCGGACGTCGCACGCGGCAGACGACAACATGGACATGGACATGGACCTGAGTAAGTGCGGTTTGCTGCATGATGATCATAGACTTCGCATGGTTTTTATCAAAGATGATCTTTAGATTTTATCCGTACAATTAAATTATTTTTCAAAGTTTGCATTATTTTGCATGTACATATATCGGGCTAACAAGAAGAAGAGGGGTTGGTCAGAAATGGTCGAACGGGTTGTCCGAAAAATGGCTGTCACGAAAAGAAAAATCCCTAATGGCTGTCACGTGAATGCCTGAACGATATAAAAAGGTTACTTCCTCCAGTTAGCCAATAGGCCAAATAACTGCAGCTGGTTAGCGTGGTCGTCCACAGGTGCGAGGTTTGGGGTTTGAATATGATGTGTACAAAATTTTATTTTACCTCTACTTCTTTTGGTCCACCACTGACAGATAGGACCCACCCAGACAGCGAACTGACGAGGCGCCATGTGCATTCTTTGACCGTACGGAGCTATACGACCTGATAGTGACTGTATAATCACCTCAACACATATATAGTGATCGTATTGATGGTATTCTTAAGTACACTGACCAAAATGAGCGTACACGATAAGTTTAATGACCACCGACGCATTTTACTCTTCATTTTTCTTCCACCCAGACCACATGAATGAACTTTTCCACAGATATTTTATGGAATATAACTCAATCTAATATGTACGCATGATATCTTGTTTCGATTTTTAAAAACTATATCCAACTCAATTTGAAATTTCTAAAATAAAAAGAGTGTTCTTTTAGATAAATAAAAAAAGAGTGTGTGCCCCTCCCCCTCATCAGAGTATAAAGTCCTTTGTTGGGCTGGCAACCAGCAGATGGGCCGGGTTCCGGGGAAAGCAGAACGAAACATGGTGTCCTGCTTTTCCGCCCAAAAGAAAAGTAAAAAAAAAAACTGCTTTTCCACCCCCTTTCCCCATCTTCCTCTGTATCATGCTCTGTTCGCTCCCCACTCCAGTACTCCACTCTGAGGTCTGAGCAGGGGGGCAGCAATGGCGCTCCTCCACCTCCTCTCCCTGCTCCTGCTCCTCCTCTGCCCGGAGCCGGCGCTGGCGGGGGACCCCTTCGCCTACTTCGAGTGGGAGGTCTCGTACGTGTCGGCCCGCCCGCTGGGCGTCGCGCAGAAGGTCATCGCCATCAACGGCCAGTTCCCGGGGCCGCCGCTGAACGTGACCACCAACTGGAACGTGGTGGTCAACGTCCGCAACACCCTCGACGAGCCGCTCCTCCTCACCTGGCACGGCCTCCAGCACCGCAAGACCCCGTGGCAGGACGGCGTCGCCGGCACCAACTGCCCCATCCCCGCCGGCTGGAACTGGACCTACCGCTTCCAGGTCAAGGACCAGGTCGGCAGCTTCTTCTACTCCCCCTCCGCCGCGCCGCTCCACCGCGCCGCCGGCGGGTACGGCGGCATCGTCGTCAACAACCGCGACGTCATCCCCATCCCCTTCCCCTTCCCGGACGGCGGCGACCTCACGCTCTTCCTCGGCGACTGGTACCTCAGGTCCCACAAGGACCTCCGCAGGTCCCTCGACGCCGGCGCGCCACTGGGGCCCCCCGACGGCGTGCTCGTCAACGGGCTCGGCCCCTACCGCTACAACAACTCCATCGTGCCGCCGGCGATCACCTACGAGCGGATCAATGTCGATCCCGGGAGGACCTACAGGCTGCGGGTGCACAATGTGGGGGTCTCCACCAGCCTCAATTTCAGGATCCAGGGCCACAGCATGCTGCTCGTCGAGACAGAGGGATCATACACCTCGCAGCAGAACTACAGCAACATGGACATCCATGTCGGACAGTCCTACTCCTTCCTGGTCACCATGGATCAGAATGCCAGCACCGACTACTATGTCGTCGCCAGTGCACGCTTCATCGACGCCGGCGCCGTCGATAAGCTCACCGGCGTCGCCATTCTGCACTACTCCAACTCCGAGGGTCCGGCCTCTGGTCCTCTCCCTGCTGCCCCTGATGACCAGTATGACACTGCATTCTCCATAAACCAAGCCAGATCCATCAGGTACTTACTTACTGCTTCCTCCACGCCACATTTTTGGTTTTCTGTATTCATATCCTGATGCTGTAAAAGTAAAACACACAACTGTTTTGTTTCAGATAGGTGGAATGTCACTGATGATGCTACATTTCGGTTTCTGTTTGTTTGGAATGTTAATACTGATGCTGCTGTAAAACACACAATTGTTTTAATTGTTTCAGGTGGAATGTTACCGCCAGCAGCGCCCGCCCCAATCCGTAGGGTTCATTCCATTATGGTGATATTACCATGACCGATGTGTACTTGTTGCAGAGTCGGCCGCCTGAGCTCATAGACGGGCAACTGCGCTCTACTATCAATGGGATTTCTTACATTGCTCCTTCCACTCCATTGATACTTGCACAGTTATTCAATGTCCCGGGAGTGTTCAAACTGGATTTCCCAAATCATCCGATGAATAGACTGCCAAAAGTTGACACCTCGGTTATAAATGGCACCTGCAAAGGCTTTATGGAGATTATATTCCAAAACAACGCCACGATGGTGCAGAGCTATCACTTGGATGGATACGCGTTCTTTGTCGTTGGGTAATTCCCTTGCACTTCCTCTTCTTCATCCTGACCTGCTCTGTTTACTTATTTTTTGGGTGGTGGTTCTCATTTTCAGGATGGACTATGGATTGTGGACTGACAATAGCCGGGGTACCTACAACAAATGGGATGGTGTTGCACGCTCCACAATCCAGCTGCTGAAACTCATGTCTTATTGTCCTTATGGATATCTATTTTCCTTTATGGATGATTTCTATTTTATATACTCTCTTGGTCCGAAAAAGCTTGGGACAAGTTTTTTCGGACGGAGGGAGTAGTAGTCAACAGAACCCAAGAAATTATACCATATCTGTTTTAGCATGACAGTTTATAGGAGGTGGTTGTAACCTGGGGGGAACCATTTTTGTTAGTAGTAAAAGTATGAGCTTTTAGTAAGCTTGCTAGAATTAAAAAACTATGTTCTGGTCCTTCTAATATTTGCTAGGAGATTTGCGGAATGGCAGATAAAAGCTAAGGCGTGAGTCTATTCACAGAGTTGTTTATGTGTGCCTGACTGACGAAAAATGTGGCATGTGTAGAGTAATCACATTAAGCAAAATTCTTAGGCACATCATTTGAAATAATATGTGGATGGCTAAAGACAGTCAACCAATTCCTTTTGGCTTAGTAATTTTCATGGCATTGAAAATTCTGTTAAGTGATGAACTGAAAACATTCTTCCAGCCAGGGTGCTGCTATATCTGAACTTTCATGTACGTATTAGTTTTTCATGGGATTCGTTGATTGATTTGGGAGGTTTGTGGACAAGGATGCAGGTATTCCCCGGCGCTTGGACTGCTGTGCTTGTGTTCCTGGACAATGCAGGGATATGGAACCTGCGCGTGGAGAACCTGGACAGCTGGTATATGGGGCAAGAACTCTACATAAGTGTGGTCAACCCGGAGGAGGACCACAGCGACAAGACGCCGCTTCCTCTACCAGATAACACAATTTTCTGCGGCGCGCTCTCGAGCCTACAGAAGTGAGCTTAATTTACTCTCTGTTTCCTTTTCAGTTTGTGGCATGGAATGGATGCAGAGGAGAGTAATGTAACAGTAGGATGGTGTTCTATTGCTTGCAGAGAACAATCTCATAGGTTCCAGTACTCGAGAGCTTCGCGGGTTGGGAAGACGGTGTCCGCGGCGATGATCTCGATGGCATGGTTGGCTGCTACCTGGTTGCTATATACTCCCTCCGTCCTAAAATTCTTGTCTTAGATTTGTCTACATACGAATGTATCTATTCACGTTTTAGTGTTAGATACATCCGTATATAGATAAATCTAAGACAAGAATTTTGGGACGGAGGGAGTAGATAGATAAAGCCACTGAATGGACCAGTTTTGTGGAAAGGAGCAAAGGAGAAGGAATCATACAGTGTTGGAAGCCCCCAATTGTAGAGTAGATGGAGTAGGAGGAAATTAATCATTCCATTCAAGGTGTGCAGTACGTACCCGTTTTTGTGTGTATGTGTTTACTGCTTCAAATTCGTCGCAGTCTTTGTCAGCTTGGATTTGGACCGCAAGTCAGTCCTGGGGTACGGGCAGTCATATGGGTACCAGCTTGGTCTCTTGAATGTACTCCCTCCCTTCCTAAATATAAGTCTTTTTAAACATTTCAAATGGAGTATAACATATGGATGTATGTAGACATATTTAAAGTGTAGATTCACTCATTTTGCTTCGTATGTAGTCACTTGTTGAAATCTTTAGAAAGACTTATATTTGAGAACGGAGGGAGTAGATGGATGGAAGTTGTAATGTGTTTGAAATTGGACCGAAAAGTGGACTTTTCTTAATCGAAATGGCTGAGATGCGCTAGTGTGTGTCTTGCATTTTATGATTATATATATGAAGCAAGCACCGACGACAACTGAGGGGCTGGTTGTCGTCGTTCTTCCCGTTATTTGTCTGTTCAGTTTGGTCTATAGTTGGTAGCTAGCTGCTTGTTTCTTAGCGGATTTGTCCACGTTCAAGCAGGAGATCAATCAATCTCGGCATGATCTTCTTTATTGAAACCTCTATGGCTATATAAAAGTATATTAAAATGAGGAGGGTATCAACACCCATACTTTTTATAAGAAAAATAAGAGTTGGTGACATGCAAACTATCTCTAGTTCTTGACCATCTAATACAGTCAGACCTAATTGCTCCTGAATCATTTAGCCCTTATATATTACTCTAAACAATCTTATATTTCTTTACAGAGGAAGTATATCATAATTGCACACCTTTAAGAGGAAGCTAATAGATGCAGAGGAAAAAAAATTTATTTGATTTTACGTGCTTGCTGAATTTCAGTTGCCTAGAAATATTTGAAAATCTCATTCACTAAAATGTGCAGACTAGTAAGCCTAAAATCGCCCTATTTGGAGTTGTGCGTTTTTTTAGTGAAAACTAGTGATTGGGGCGCCATCCTATGGCGCCGCTTAAGAGGAAAATGTGTGCACATTTTCATTTAATCCTCGCATCCGTCTAGAAAAACATCTAAAAAAAATCCTCACTTTCATCTAAAAAAGTTTAAAAAAAGAAAAAATTACCATCGCAGCCTACTAGCGAGTGCCACTTTGCATAAGCCTTCATTTAAAAAATACCAAAAGTCCTTACCTTCATCTGAAAGGAAAAAATACATATAAAAAATAATCTTCACCTTTATCTATTTTCCAAAAGAGTTCTCACCGCGGCCAATCAGTTTGCGCCACGTGGCATAGCTGGTTGACCGCCCTTCCCGCGTAGCTTAATGGTTTTAATATTAGTGCAATTTCTTGTTCATGGATTATATTGAAGTGATGACGGTTCATGTAGCACCCTGATGACCAACACTATGCAAGCAACCTTCGCTAGTTTTCGCATAATATTGATCTTACGGCGCCACTTTCACACAACTAGCTTTAGCATAATATTAATCCTACGGCGCCACTTTCACACAACTCCGCGTGGCAACGTGCACTTCATGTAGGTGGAAACATAGTTTCACAACACACATAAGTCGTAACAAAATAGTCTGCAGCAACAATAAATACACGATGATCGTTACGACTAGCCCCGCGTCGCCTCCACCCCGGACGACTCGGGTGCCCCCAAACCCTAGCCGCCGGGTTCCTCCCTCCGTCGCCGCCGGAGGACGCGACGCCACCAGGCTCATAAGCCTGGTGGCCGACGGCGGTGGCAGAGGATCCACAAATTGTACCTAGATTTGAAAAAGAAAAAAAAAAGATAACCCATCGCACCTCCTAAGTCTAGCCTCCACAGACTGGCCAACGTCAATGACCACCGAAGACCACAAGTTTGGGTCGGTATCGACGGCGCATGGTTTGTTCAAAGCAATAAGCATATAAATCTGTAAAACGTGCATTCTAGATTCTCTCGATGCATTTGCTAAATGTGGATTATTGCTGCTCAATTATGAACAGCACAAAGTAAGTTTACATAAAGAGAGAAGAGAGATGGGTAATACGGTACTGTATCCTAGGCTCCTTTTAACCCACCACTAATAGAACCAGCATTCCTTTTTACTCCCTCTGTTCGGAATTATTTGTCTCGAAAATAGATATATCTAGAACTAAAATACGTCTAGATATAGCCATTTCTACGACAAGTAATTCCAAACAGAGGGAGTACTTTTGAGTCGGCCAAGAAAGCCAGCCAATCCTAGCTCAGCCCAGCTCTGCTACCTCTAGCTGCCTCCTCGTCCTGGAAAAAATCCTATGCGACCCGGGTCGCACACTCCTCCTCGTGAGACCATCTCCACCAGCTGACACGTGGAAAACCGAATCTCAAAGCAATCGAACTACTAATCCTCCATCCCGCTTCCTTCTCCAGTGTCGCTCCCGCCGCCGCCGCCGCCGCAACTTTTCTGTTTCACTGAACCACCGGTGCGTCGTTCATCCTCTCCCGTCTCTCTTCCTCTCGTCTTTAATCACGGCACGACGGACTCTCGGCTACTCTGATAGCGCCATAGCGGTTCCTCCCCAAACTTGTGACGGCTGAGACCACTCTCCATGGTGCCAGTAGATGGCCTGAGCAAGGGGACGAGTGACGGCGGCGACATGTCCACAATGGAGTCGTGTCCCGTGCCCTCTCTCAATGTTGTGGAAGGGGCAGTGATCTAGGCGCCCTCTTGTCAAGGATCAAAACGCCTAGCACAAGCTGCCGGCCGGTGCATGAACAATGGCTAAAATCATGAAGCAGAAGAGTTGCAGTGGCGACGGAGCCGGGAGAAACAGAAAAGTTGCAGCGGCGGCGGCTGCGGCGGGAGCGACACCGGAGAAGGAAGCGGGATGGCGGATTGGCGATTCGATTGCTTTGAGATTCGGTTTTCCACGTGTCAGCTGGTGGAGATGGTCTCATGAGGAGGAGTGTGCGACCCGGGTCACATAGGATATTTTTCAGGATGGGAACGGGCTGACCCGGCCCTGGCCTTGGACCTGGCCCTCACGGTCTCAAGGCCAATTTGTGAGGCCATGGGTCGACCCATTTCTAAAATGCCCATGGCCTTGCTGGCCCGATGGGTATTTCGGGTCGGCCCAAATTTCTGTTGTTATCGACAGTATAGCAGGTAATCAGATATGTTAAAAAAAAATTCAAATATGTTGCAGCTTCGGTGCATGCATACACAACGCCACGCTCACACCCACCTGCTTACACGTTCAAAGGAATTAGCTAGCTACGCCCGCGGGCACTTATGCTGATGAACTAACTGACTCCACCGCAACAAAATACATGCATGCCCGAGTAACTAGCAAGCTCACGCATCAACTTAAAAAAAAAGCTACCTCACGCATCGACCAGGAACACATCCCAGTGAAGATTATTCCTAACAGTGGCTTGCTGGACGGTGAGACGACGAGTAGCAGATGTGCCAGGAACGGGACCGAGCGGGAGGCACGCCGCCGGCGGCAGGAATGGACGGGACGGCGACAATTACCAGCCGTACTAGGCCTCGTAGGTGGGTCGACCCTGCTGACCCACTGGGTCAGTCGGTGCCGGCTCCATTGACCCAACTATGGGTTCGAGGCCGATCCACACGGCCCATTGGCCTCCATTTTTCGGGCCGGGTCAGTGACCCGGCAGGCCGACCCGACCCATTCCCATCCTGAGATATTTTTCCCCTCATCCTCCTCCCTCCTGCTGGAGATTCTTCCCCTTCTCCATCTTTCTCCGTCCAGCACAGATTGCATCCGATTCCAATTCCAGACCCAGCTCCATCCTCCTCCAAACCCTAGACCGAAGCAATCAAGCAGCCCGTCGCCTTCACCCCGGCCTCCTCATCCTCCACCTTGCTGTCTCCGTCCATGTGATTGACTTTCTTGGGCCAAGCAGCAGAGCCCGGGAGCCATGGCGGCGTGCGCGGCGGCGCGGATGTTCGCCTACAACGCGACCCTCTGCGCGTGCGACCCGGGGTACTACCTCTCGGCGAACGGCACCGGCACGGCCTGCGTCTCCCTCCCTGCGTCCGGCGACGGCAACACCTTCGCCGACTGGCAGGTCGGGGCCGTCGGCGCCGGGTCCCGCAACCAGACGCTCTACTTCCTGGCCCCGGTCCTCTCCCTCGACGCCGTCCGCCGCCTCACCCAGTCCCAGGCCGTGCTCCTCTTCACCGCGCTCGTCACCCTCCTCTCCTGGCTCGCCTTCTGCGCCGCCGCCAGGCTCGCCGGCCGCGACCCCTCCGGCAACAAGAAGCTCTTCCGCGCCCGCTTCTGGATCAGCCGCCTCGACTGCATCTTCGACACCCAGCACTGGGCGGTCAGTACTACTACTGCTCACTAACATCCATTGATTTCCTTTTTCACCGCACACATTGATGATTCATGTCCAAAGCATCCACACATTCATCGTTTGCTTTCCCTTCTTGTGCCACACATCCAATAATTAATGAGGAATTCCGAATAAATAAGTAAAATTACTGTTACCACTTCGTTTGCTTCGCCTAGGCGTCTTGGATTGCTTCGCCTTCCCCCACGCGTTTCCTCCTACTTTTCCTCCTGGTTGGCTGCTTGCTTCCGTGTGCCGAATTGGGATCGCCTTTTGAAAAATTTACCATTCTTTGCCTGCTGTGGAACACACGTGTACTCCTGTCGCAACCAGCCAGCATTTCATAATATATCCTTCTGATCTGAAAGTAGGTTGCATTAATCTGTATTAAACTTACATGCAAGACACAGATACCTGAGGGAGTATTAATGGCAGGCAATAAAATAAATTAATCCATTCAATAAATGCATATCTTTTTTGGCGCAAACAACAACTGGCTGCCATCTTGCGCCATATCTCTAGATACATCCATTTCTGCGACAAGTAATTTCGAACGGAGGGAGTATGTGTATATATTCACATTCTCTGTACCTTAGCCATTCACAACAGAAAACACACAAACCCCAAAGTGAATTCTTCTTCTTTCTTATAACATATACTGATGGCAAAATCTTCGCAGATGTTTGTCACCCTCATGTGCCTTCTGCTTCTGTGCACCAGCGATCAAGTCCACGGTATGTTTATCCTATTCATACCAATCTTACCATTCCATATAAATCTTGTGGATAAACTGATTTGTTTGCATAAATAATCAAATTGGGTGATGTCGTATTGATCAATCAGTTTAGGTGTTTTTGACTTGATAGTACATATTTCTCAGTTTTTTTCCTTAGGGTTGTGTCTTGTGGTGTCTCTGGGTCGAGTGAGTTCTTGCCCTCACCCTTGTACATATTTCTTTCTTATTGAAATGATACGCAGCTCTCCTGTGTGTTTGAGAAAAAAAAGAATTTTGATTTCTCCTGCTATACGTACAAAGAAATGTCAGTGAGATGATGTAGTGTGTGTGCACGCTTAGTTTATCAGGTTAATCTTCACCCAGAAGAAATATAATTATGTATGTATGCTATATGATGAACAGGAGGAGCGGGCGCCAACATCAGTACACACAACATCCCAGTACAGCCAGCAAGAAGGGTTCTACCAGCAACATATTTTCCTCAGACAACCGTATCAAGACAGTGTGACCTATGCCACTGCAGCCATGATAATGATACAACTTTTTATACAACAATATGCTGCAATAAGATAACTTGCAATGATCCAGCGGAGCCGAAAGGAACTTGTGTTCTTGACAGAGAATCATGCGGCTGTGACGTGAATACATGCAAGTAGTACATGCTGCTGAAAGTTTTTTGTCTGTGTTTTTCTTCAATAAATGGGGCATTGGTGCCAAAACATGCTTGACTCATCTATGGCATTGCTCATTGTGTCTGTGCAATCTGAATCTTCTGTTTTGTTTTTGGCTGAAATTTGGTGAAACTGAAAATGGTTACCAGCTGACCAAGTCATCGGTTTCGGAAACTACGGAGGTGACTTTGGTTGTGATTCCTGGAATTGTCAAAGAATCCCTTCGCTAGCAAGCTGATTTATATGTTGGGTGAATGACTCCATCCAATATACTCATGTTTTTCTATGTGCTTGCTTTAACGGCGTTAATGTGCAACCTGGTATATATCTTTTGCTGCTTGAAGGATGAGCAATATTGACTGTATTAAATTGTACAACTATATTCTTATGGAATATGTTTTCATATTTATAATTATTTTAATTTGAAAAGGAAATTTTAATACAAATCATAAGTATAGAACAGGAAGACTGAATTGGATCAACACAATATCGGAGGTCTAGTGTGGACATGCATTGGGGCACCAAGAAATATCTGAAAATTGCAAAAAAAAAAAACTGAACTTTTGGGATATGAAACCTGAGTGCCTGTTGTACAACCGTGTTCATTTTCGCGTGGAATGGGTGCCTGTGGTATCTGTGGCGCTGGAATTACGATACGACATAAGATACATCTATTTTTTTTCTATACATACAATTTTTCCCTTTTTACTGAAATTACCATGGGCAGCCCTTCCCCACGAAACTAAACATGGATGTACAACAGGCACCCATGTTTAATATCCCAAAATTTCATTTTTTTTAATTCCTAATATTTTTTATACTATATTCATATAGGTGTGTGTGGCATCCAAGAGCCACAAATCCTCTTCCAGGTCTATTAGTCTTTTCTTTTTTTTCCACAAAGGATGAATTTTATTGGCTCAAATGGAGCATCAAGGTGATACATCACACTGAACACACACCCGGCCTCTGCATAACTAAGATGCACACAGCCAACCCAACACACACACACATAGAAACACACCAGTAACTAGCGAAGTCATAAGACCAAAAGCTATGTGCAAGTGTGGAAAAACGAAAAAGAAACAAGAAATAAGCCCCAAAGCGATCAGATGAACGATCGACAAACTACAACTAAGACCATATCCGCACCAACCATTGACACCACATGGATGACAAGGATCTTCAACAGCAACGCCTTCAGGAAGGAAGCGACACTCAAGCGACACCGTCACCGGATCCAACCACAAAGGCCAGTATCAAAGTTTTCACCCAGAAGAATCAGTCCGAACATATCCGAGCAATGCCTCCAACAAGGTAATGATGTGAAAAACATCGCCATTGCCAGGAATAACCACTCGGGTCTGTCCTAGGATTTCGCCCCAGAGCTCGAGACTGGGTGCACATAGCACTACCATCCAAATCTCACATGTGTTGTCCGCTTTTCCGCTATCCGAGCAGCTACAATTGGATCGCCGCTACTCCACAAACAACCCTCTGCGTCAAGTCATTGTCCATAATTTGTAACCCACCACTAAAGTCATCCACCGGACCAGGAGATAAAACCTCCCGAAAGTCTTTTTGATGCTGTCGTGGATCTGTATGAAGTCGCTGCAGAACAATCTACATTCGCCACCATCCGACCAATCGGATCTAAATCACCTCCACCATCCAGCACATCACCGCAGCCCCAACAATCCAGAGACTGCGTTGCCGGAGCAATGCCAAGACCACCGTTGCCTCAAGGACTGCCACGCGGGAGCCACCACCACAGATCGAGGGAGGTGGGCGCTGCCAGAGACGAGGGCCGCCATGCATGAGGCATATTTGTGACTGGCCACGGCTAGGTTGGTTCTTGGAAGACATCAGGTCTAGCTCATGGGGAAACATCCCACCGCCACCATGGCCACTGCTAGTCCATGACTCCATCCGACACCAGCCACTGCAGACCACGACGCCATCTTGGGGAGGAGGTCAGGGACGCGCGCAGCAAGCTAGGGGATCGTTCTGCCCCGTCGCCACCATCCGCCATCGCAGAAACTTGCCGCCGCCGAAGGTCTGCCCCAGCGCCGCCCGCACGGCCACCTCGGCAGCACCACCACCAGCACCTGGGACCGCCGCCCCGACTCCCAAGCTCCACCGCCTAGACGCCTCGTCCGGGACCGCCGCATCGTGCCGGCTGGAGCGCTCCACGCGCGAGGGATCTCAGCGCGAGAAGACATCCCCGCCACCGCCGTCGGCCAAGCAGGCTTTGCCTGCTGGCGTCCTCCGGCAGCGGCGGCGGCGGCTTGGGTTTCCGCCCGAGCCCCCCCCCCCCCCCCGAGCGACGCGAGCGGTTATGGCCATTGGTCTTTTCTTTTCTTTTACTTTTTTTAATAAAGGGAGCACCGGTGACAAAACATGCTTGACTCTTCAATGGCCTTGATCATTGTGTCTGTGTGCAATCTGAATCTTCTGTTTGTTTTTTGGGTAAAATTTTGGAAACTAAAAACGATTACCAGCTGACCAAGTCATCAGCTTCATAAATTACAGCAATGACTTTGGTTGCAATTTCTGGAAACTATACGTGTCTGCAAAAAAGAAAGAAAGAAGGAAAATAAAATCTCGGGCCGATCCCTTTTCCATGGCTGAAGAGCCTCATGGCGGAAACTAGTCAGAACATGGTTGAAACAAGTTCAGAGTTGATTCTTGTCCGGTTTTGCAAGCTCGAGGTTGTAAAATAGTTAGTTTTGGGGTTGTATCTTAGACTTTGGTGGCAATAGGCCCTGTTCGGATTCATTTCGCTCCGCGGCTCCGCCCCTGGAGCGGGCGGAGTGGCGCCGAACGCTGCAGCTCCTCAGAGTAAGAGGAGTGGAGCGGAGCTCGATTTAGTTTAATCCGGCGGAGTGGCTAATTCCTAGCTCCGCGGGCGACTCCCTGTGACCTCCCGCCTGATCCAAATTTCTCTCTCTCCCGCAGTGACTCCCTGGCCATTGAACCCACTAGCGCTGCTCCCTGCACCCATCCGGCCGGAACCACCCACTAGCGATGTTCCCCGCTGAAACTGAAGTGGAGTCAGTTGCCAAACGTGTTATCAACTCCCTATTTGGCGGAAGGAGCCATCACTCCAGGAGCGGACAGTGGATTCAAGGATATGAAGGAGTGGAGGGGATCCGAACACGCTCATATATTATATATTTTCATATGTATAACTAATTTAATTTGAAAAAGAATTTTTAATACAAATCATAAGTATAGAACAGGAAGACTGAATTGGATCAACACAATATTGGAGGTCTACTGGGCAAATTCATTGGGGCACCAAGAAATATCTGAAAATTTCAAAAAAAAAATCTGAATTTTTGGGATATGAAACCTGAGTGCCTGTTATACGCCCGTGTTCATTTTCACGTTGAATGGGTGCCTATGGTATCCGTGGCGCTGGAATTACGATACGACGTAAGATACATCTAGTTTTTTCTATACATACGATTTTTTCTCTTTTACTGACATTATCACAGGCAGCCTTTCCCCACGAAACTGTACGAGTGTACAACAGGCACCCATGTTTAATATCCCAAAATTTCATATATTTTTTTGAAAATTCCTAATATTTTTTAAATACTATATTCATAGAGGTGCGTGTGTCATCCAAGAGCCACAAATCCTCTTCCAGGTCTATTGGTTTTTTTTTATTTTTTCAATAAAGGGAGCACTGGTGACGAACCATGCTTGACTCTTATATATATGGCCTTGGTCATTGTGTGCGTGTGCACTCTGAATCTTCTGTTTGTTTTTTGGGTAAAATTTGTGGAAACTGAAAACAATTAACACCTGACCACATCATCAGCTTCAGAGATTACAGCTAGGACTTTGGTCGCAATTTCTGGAAAACTGTACGTATCTGCAAAAAAGAAAGAAAGAAGAAAAATAAAACCTCGGACGGACCCCTTTTCCATGGCTGAAGAGCATCATGGCGGAAACTAGTCAAAAACATGGCTGAAACCAAATCAGAGTTGATTCTTGTCCGGTTTTGCAAGTTCGAGGTTGTAAAATAGTCAGTTCTGGGGTTGTATCTTAAACTTTGATGGAAATTTGGGCCCTGTTCGGGTTCACTCCGCTCCGCAGCTCTGCCCTTGGAGCGGACGGGAGCGGGCGGAGTGGCGCCGAACACTGCAGCTCCTCGGAGTAGGAGGACTGGAGGGGAGCTGGATTTAGTTTAATCCGGCGGAGTGGCTAATTCCTAGCTCCGCAGGCGACTCCGTGTGACCTCCCGCCCGATCCAAATCTCTCTCTCTCTCTCTCTCTCTCTCTCTCTCTCTCTCTCTCTCTCCCTCTCTCTCGCAGTGACTCCCTGGCCATTGAACCCTCTAGTGATGCTCCCTGCACCATTCCGGCAGGAACCACCCACAATAGCGATGTTCCCCGCACCCTTCTGGAGTGAAGTCAGTTGCCAAACGTGTTATCAACTCCCCATTTGGCGGAAGGAGCCATCAGTCCAGGAGCCGGGAGTGGAGTCAAGGATCTGAAGGAGTGGACGGGATCCGAACACACTCTCGGGGTTGTAATATGTACTTCTCTCTTACTTTTCTTTGCATATATATTCTTATGTCTTGATGAGTGCTACCCAATCTGAGTCCCACAACCTGTTGGAATCTGTGACCTCACCGTAGCCTAGGATTGTAGTGAACGGCCCTAGTCATGCTATGGATGCACAATGGGATGCATTGTCAATGCACTCGATCTACTTGTTGTCACTGTCAAGGAATCCCTGCGCTAGCAAGCTGATTTATATGTTGGGTGAACACTCCATCTCGTCCTGTTTTTCTATGTGCACTAGTAGAAAATAGGGTACTAGTCTCGGTTCCCGAGGGCCTTTAGTCCCGATTCCGAAACCGAGACAACACAAATGGGACTAAAGCCCAAAACATTTTGTCCTGATTTGCTTACGAAACGGGACAGAAGGGGCTCTACATGGCCGATGCGGGGCGCCCACGGAGGAGGACCTTTAGTTCCGGTTGGTAACACCAACCGGGACAAAAGGCAGCCAAGCATCAGCAGCTCGCAAATGCTGGGTTCTTATTTTATTTTTGAAAGGGGGGGGGGGTTAGGGGTTTTGGAGGGTTAATTTAGGGGTTTCATATTGTGTTAGCTAGCTAATAGAGAGAAGTGACCTCTCTTTCTCTGTGCTTGGTCGACGCTAGATACTATACATATAGAGAGAACTCGACACGCTACCTAGTAAGCAAATGAAGGAACCATTAATTACACAAGATTGTCATGAACATATAGAGAGAAGTGACGTTTCTTTCTCCGAGATTGGTCGAACAATAAGTTTTCGTATATCTATCCGACGCTACTACATATATACAATATAACATCTCTTACAATCCCTAACATCTAAAATCCATTTCAATTTCCACAAGGTATTACCGTCTTTATGTATGACGTGGTCGAGAAAGAATCCCGCCAATTTCTCTTGAATTGCTCGTAAGCGATCATGTGGTAGGAGTTCATCCCGCATCTGCCACATCTAATTTAAAGGAGGGGGTCAATACATGTATATGAATGAAACTCAACACAATTGATGGTAATAAAATAAAATTGTGAATATTGTTTACGTTCTTCATATTGTTTGTTAGAGTAGACCCATTGAGAGGTCGAGGTGTAGATGAACTCGCAAATCGTAGTATCCACATAAATTATTCCCGCCTTCCTACCACAAGCATTTTACGAGAAATAGACTTCAATCAAACTGATAATCAAGCATGATAAATGGTATTGATGAAACTAGAATCAATGAGAGATGTGCGGAACTAGCTAGTACTACTTACTTACGGGTGTGTAAAACGCAGCTCCCTCTGTAAATATGTATATCTTAGTTTGTTCCTTAGGATTGTGTCTTGTGATGTGTTTGGGTCAGAGTGAGTTTTTGCCCTCACACTTGTACATATTTCTTGTTGGAAATATGCCCTAGAGGCAATAATAAATAGGTTATTATTATATTTCCTTGTTCATGATAATCGTTTATTATCCATGCTAGAATTGTATTGATAGGAAACTCAGATACATGTGTGGATACATAGACAACACCATGTCCCTAGTAAGCCTCTAGTTGACTAGCTCGTTGATCAATAGATGGTTTCGGTTTCCTGACCATGGACATTGGATGTCATTGATAACGGGATCACACCATTAGGAGAATGATGTGATGGACAAGACCCAATCCTAAGCCTAGCACAAGATCATGTAGTTCGTATGCTAAAGCTTTTATAATGTCAAGTATCATTTCCTTAGACCATGAGATTGTGCAACTCCCGGATACCGTAGGAATGCTTTGGGTGTGCCAAACGTCACAACGTAACTGGGTGGCTATAAAGGTACACTACGGGTATCTCCGAAAGTGTCTGTTGGGTGGCATGAATCGAGACTGGGATTTGTCACTCCGTGTAAACGGAGAGGTATCTCTGGGCCCACTCGGTAGGACATCATCATAATGTGCACAATGTGATCAAGGAGTTGATCACGGGATGATGTGTTATGGAACGAGTAAAAGAGACTTGCCGGTAACGAGATTGAACAAGGTATCGGGATACCGACGATCGAATCTCGGGCAAGTATCGTACCGATAGACAAAGGGAATTGTATACGGGATTGATTAAGTCCTTGATATCGTGGTTCATCCGATGAGATCATCGTGGAACATGCGGGAGCCAACATGGGTATCCAGATCCCGCTGTTGGTTATTGACCGGAGAACGTCTCGGTCATGTCTGCATGTCTCCCGAACCCGTAGGGTCTACACACTTAAGGTTCGATGACGCTAGGGTTATAAAGGAAGTTTGTATGTGGTTACCGAATGTTGTTCGGAGTCCCGGATGAGATCCCGGACGTCACGAGGAGTTCCGGAATGGTCCGGAGGTAAAGGTTTATATATGGGAAGTCCTGTTTTGGTCACCGAAAGAGTTTCGGGTTTTATCGGTAACGTACCGGGACCACCGGAGGGGTCCGGGGGTCCACCAAGTGGGGCCACAAGCCCCAGAAGGTTGCGTGGGCCAAGAGTGGTGAGGGACCAGCCCCTTAGTGGGCTGGTGCGCCTCCCACAAGGCCCAAGGGCAGCTAGGAGAAAAAAAGGGGGAAACCCTAGGCTTAGATGGGCCTAAGGCCCACCCTAGGGGGCGCCTCCCTCTCTCCCCTCTTGGCCGCCCCCTTGCTCCCCATCTAGGGCTGCCGCCCCCCCTAGGGGTGGGAACCCTAGAGGGGGCGCAGCCCCTTCCCTTCCCCTATATATATGAGGCCTAAGGGGCTGCACAAACACACATGTGATTCGATCCCTCGTTGGTGCAGCCCTGCGTCTCTTCTTCCTCCTCTCTTGCGGTGCTTGGCGAAGCCCTGCTGGATTGCCACGCTCCTCCATCATCACCACGCCGTTGTGCTGCTGTTGGATGAAGTCTTCCTCAACCTCTCCCTCTCTCCTTGCTGGATCAAGGCTTGGGAGACGTCACCGGGCTGTACGTGTGTTGAACGCGGAGGTGCCGTCCGTTCGGCACTTGGTCATCGGTGATCTGAATCACGACGAGTACGACTCCATCAACCCCGTTCACTTGAACGCTTCCGCTTAGCGATCTACAAGGGTATGTAGATGCACTCTCCTTCCCCTCGTTGCTGGTCTCTCCATAGATAGATCTTGGTGACACGTAGGAAATTTTTTGAATTTCTGCTACGTTCCCCAACAGTGGCATCATGAGCTAGGTCTATTGCGTAGATTCTTTGCACGAGTAGAACACAAAGTAGTTGTGGGCGTTGATTTTGTTCAATATGCTTACCGTTACTAGTCAATCTTGATTTGGCGGCATTGTGGGATGAAGCGGCCCGGACCAACCTTACACGTACTCTTACGTGAGACAGGTTCCACCGACTGACATGCACTAGTTGCATAAGGTGGCTAGCGGGTGCCAGTCTCTCCTACTTTAGTCGGATCGGATTCGATGAAAAGGGTCCTTATGAAGGGTAAATAGCAATTGACATATCACGTTGTGGTTTTGCATAGGTAAGAAACGTTCTTGCTAGAAACCCATAGCAGCCACGTAAAACATGCAAACAACAATTAGAGGACGTCTAACTTGTTTTTGCAGGGTATGCCATGTGATATGATATGGCCAAAGGATGTGATGTATGATATATGTGATGTATGAGATGATCATATTCTTGTAATAGGAATCACGACTTGCATGTCGATGAGTATGACAACCGGCAGGAGCCATAGGAGTTGTCTTTAATTTATTTATGACCTGCGTGTCAACATAAACGTCATGTAATTACTTTACTTTATTGCTAACCGTTAGCTGTAGTAGTAGAAGTAATAGATGACGTGACAACTTCAAGAAGACACGATGATGAAGATCATGATGATGGAGATCATGGTGTCATGCCGGTGACGATGATGATCATGGAGCCCCGAAGATGGAGATCAAAAGGAGCAAAGTGATGATGGCCATATCATGTCACTATTTGATTGCATGTGATGTTTATCATGTTTATACATCTTATTTGCTTAGTACGACGGTAGTAAATAAGATGATCCCTTACAACAATTTCAAGAAGTGTTCTCCCCTAACTGTGCACCGTTGCTACAGTTCGTCGTTTCGAAGCACCACGTGATGATCGGGTGTGATAGATCCTTACGTTCACATACAACGGGTGTAAGACAGTTTTACACATGCAAAACACTTAGGGTTAACTTGACGAGCCTAGCATGTACAGACATGGCCTCGGAACACAGAAGACCGAAAGGTCGAGCATGAGTCGTATGGAAGATACGATCAACATGAAGATGTTCACCGACGTTGACTAGTCCGTCTCACGTGATGATCGGACACGGCCTAGTTGATTCGGATCATGTAATCACTTAGATGACTAGAGGGATGTCTATCTGAGTGGGAGTTCATAAGATGAACTTAATTATCCTGAACATAGTCAAAAAGATTTTGCAAATTATGTCGTAGCTCGCGCTTTAGTTCTACTGTTTTAAATATGTTCCTAGAGAATATATAGTTGAAAGTTGATAGTAGCAATTATGCGGACAGTAGAAGGCTTATGTCCTTAATGCACCGCTCAGTATGCTGGACCTCGAACGTGGTCTGTGGATGTTGCGAACATCTGATACACGATTTGATGACTACATGATAGTTCGGTAATGATAAATGGTTTAGAATTGAGGCACCGAAGACATTTTATGTCGCGGAACATATGATATGTTTCGAGGACTGAAATTGGGATTTCAGGCTCGTGCCCACGTCAAGAGGTATAAGACCTCCGACGATTTTCTTAGCCTGCAAACTAAGGGAGAAAAGCTCAATCGTTGAGCTTGTGCTCAGATTATCTGAGTACAACAATCACTAGAATCGAGTGGGAGTTGATCTTCCAGATAAGATAGTGATGTTTCACCAAAGTCATTGCCACCAAGCTGCTAGAGCTTCGTGATGAACTATAACATATCAGGGATAGATATGATGATCCTTGAAATATTCGCGATGTTTGACACCGCGAAAGTAGAAATCAAGCAGGAGCATCAATTGTTGATGGTTAGTAAAACCACTAGTTTCAAGAAGGGCAAGGGCGAGAAGGGATACTTCATGAAACGGCAAATCAGCTGCTGCTCTAGTGAAGAAACCCAAGGTTGAACCCAAACCCAAGACTGAGTGCTTCTGTAATAAGGGGAACAACCACTGGAGCAGAATTACCCTAGATACTTGGTAGATGAGAAGGCTGTCGGTAGAAGTATATTGGATATACATTATGTGAATGTGTACTTTACTAGTACTCCTAGTAGCATCAGGGTATTAGATACCGGTTCGGTTGCTAAGTGTTAGTAACTCGAAATAAAAGCTACGGAATAAACGGAGACTAGCTAAAGGTGAGCTGACGATATGTGTTGGAAGTGTTTCCAAAGTTGATATGATCAAGCATCGCTCGCTCCCTCTACCATCGAGATTGGTGTTAAACCTAAATAATTGTTATTTGGTGTTTGCGTTGAGCATAGACATGATTGGATTATGTCTATCGCAATACGGTTATTCATTTAAGGAGAATAATGGTTATTTTTTGAATAATACCTTCAATGGTCTTGCACCTAAAATGAATGGTTTATTGAATCTCGATCATAGTGATACACATGTTCATGCCAAAAGATATAAGATAGTGATGATAGTACCACCTACTTGTGGCACTGCCATGTAAGTCATATTGGTATAAAACGCATGAAGAAGCTCCATGCTGATGGATCTTTGAACTCACTCATTTTTGAAAAGATTGAGACATGTGAACCATGTCTGTTGGTATATACGCATGAAGAAACTCCATGCAGATGGACCATTTGGACTCACTTGATTTTGAATCACTTGAGACATGCAAATCATACCACATGGGCAAGATGACTGAAAGCTTCGGTTTCAGTAAAATGGAACAAGAAAGCAACTTGTTGGAAGTAACACATTTTGATGTGTGCAGTCCAATGAGTGCTGAGGCACGCAGTGGATATCGTTATGCTCTTACTTCACAGATGATTTGAGTAGATACTGAGCATATTTACTCGATGAAACACAAGTCTGAATTATTGAATGGTTCAAGTAATTTCAGAGTGAAGTTGAATATCGTCGTGACAAGAGGATAAAATATCTATGATATGATCATAGAGATGAACATCTGAGTTGCGAGTTTGGTACACAATTGAGACACTGTGGAAATTATTTCACGACTAGTACCGCCTGGAACACCATAGTGTGATGGTGTGTCCGAACATCATGACTGCACCCTATTGGATATGATGAATACCATGATGTCTCTTATCGAATTACCACTATCGTTCATGGGTTAGGCATTAGAGACAACCGCACTCACTTTAAATAGGGCACCACGTAATTCCGATAAGATGACACCGTATGAACTATGGTTTAGAGAAACCTAAGCTGTCATAAAGTTTGGGGCTGCGACGCTTATATGAAAAGGTTTCAGGCTGATAAGCTCGAACCCAAAGCGGATAACTACATCTTCATAGGACACCCAAAACATTTGGGTATACCTCCTGTCTCAGATCCAAAAGCAATAGGGATTGTTTCTAGAATCAGGTCCTTTCTCGAGGAAAAGTTTCTCTCGAAAGAATTGAGTGGGAGGATGGTGGAGACTTGATGAGGTTGTTGAACCGTCACTTCAACTAGTGTGTAGCAAAGCACAGGAATTGTTCCTATGGCACCTACACCAATTGAAGTGGAAGCTTATGATAGTAATCATGAGACTTCAGATCAAGTCACTCCCAAACCTCGTAGGATGACAAGGATGCGTACTACTTCAGAGTGGTACGTAATCCTGTCTTGGAAGTCATGTTGCTAGACAACAATGAACCTACGAGCTATGGAGAAGCGATGGTGGGCCCGGATTCCGATGAATGGCTCGAGGCCATATAATCCGAGAGAGGATCCATATATGAAAACAAAGTGTAGACTTTGGAAGAACTACTTTATGGTCGTAAGACTGTTAGGTACATATGGATTTTAAAAGGAAGACGGACAATGATGGTAAATGTCACCATTAAGAAAGCTCAACTTGTCATTAATATGTTTTCCGACAAGTTCAAGGAGTTGACTATGATGAGACTTTCTCACTCGTAGCGATGCTAAGAGTCTGTTGGAATTATGTTAGTGATCACTGCATCATTTATGAAATTGTGCAGATAGGATGTCAAAACATTGTTTCCTCGACGATTTACTTGAGGAAAGGTTGTATGTGATACAACCAGAAGATTTTTGTCAATCCTGAAAGATGCTAACAAGTATGCAAAGCTCCAGCAATCCTTCTAAGGACTGGAGTAAGCATCTCGGAGTTGGAATGTACGCTTTGATGATATGATCAAAGATTTGGGTTTATACAAAGTTTATGAGAAACTTATATTTCCAAAGAAGTGAGTGGGAGCACTATAGAATTTCTGATGAGTATATGTTGTTGACATATTGTTGATCAGAAATGATGTAGAATTTCTGGAAGGCATATAGGGTTGTTTGAAAAATGTTTTTCAATGGAAAACCTGGATTAAGCTACTTGAACATTGAGCATCAAGATCTATAAGGATAGATCAAAATCGCTTAATAGTACTTTCAAATGAATACATACCGTGACAAGATTTTGAAGGAATTCAAAATAGATCAGCAAAGAAGGAGTTCTTGGCTGTATTACACATGTGGGTATTGAGTAAAACTCAAGACCTGACCACGACAGAATAGAGAAAGGACGAAGGTCGTCCCCTATGCTTAGACATAGGCTCTAAAGTATGCTATGTTGTACCGCACCTGAAGTGTGCCAAGCCATGAGTCAGTCAAGGGGTACAAGTGTGATCCAGGAATGGATCACAGGACAACGGTCAAGGTTATCCTTAGTAACTAGTGGACTAAGGAATTTTCTCGATTATGGAGGTGGAAAAGAGTTCGTCGTAAAGGGTTACGCCGATGCAAACTTTGACACTGATCCAGATTATACTAAGTAGTAAATTGGATTCGTATAGTAGAACAGTTATTTGGAATAGTTCCAAATAGAGCGTGGTAACTGCATCTAGGAGATGACATAGAGATTTGTAAAGGACGCACGGATCTGAAAGGTTCAGACCCGTTGACTATAACATCTCTCACAAGCATAACATGATCAAACCAAAAACTCATTGAGTGTTAATCACATAGTAATGTGAACTAGATTATTGACTCTAGTAAACTCTTTGGGTGTTAGTCACATGGGGATGTGACCTTGGGTGTTGGAATCATTGCAATCACATATCGATGTGAGCTGGATTATTGACTCTAGTGCAAGTGGGAGACTGTTGGAAATATGCCCTAGAGGCAATAATAAATAGGTTATTATTATATTTCCTTGTTCATGATAATCGTTTATTATCCATGCTAGAATTGTATTGATAGGAAACTCAGATACATGTGTGGATACATAGACAACACCATGTCCCTAGTAAGCCTCTAGTTGACTAGCTCGTTGATCAATAGATGGTTTCGGTTTCCTGACCATGGACATTGGATGTCATTGATAACGGGATCACACCATTAGGAGAATGATGTGATGGACAAGACCCAATCCTAAGCCTAGCACAAGATCATGTAGTTCGTATGCTAAAGCTTTTATAATGTCAAGTATCATTTCCTTAGACCATGAGATTGTGCAACTCCCGGATACCGTAGGAATGCTTTGGGTGTGCCAAACGTCACAACGTAACTGGGTGGCTATAAAGGTACACTACGGGTATCTCCGAAAGTGTCTGTTGGGTGGCATGAATCGAGACTGGGATTTGTCACTCCGTGTAAACGGAGAGGTATCTCTGGGCCCACTCGGTAGGACATCATCATAATGTGCACAATGTGATCAAGGAGTTGATCACGGGATGATGTGTTATGGAACGAGTAAAAGAGACTTGCCGGTAACGAGATTGAACAAGGTATCGGGATACCGACGATCGAATCTCGGGCAAGTATCGTACCGATAGACAAAGGGAATTGTATACGGGATTGATTAAGTCCTTGATATCGTGGTTCATCCGATGAGATCATCGTGGAACATGCGGGAGCCAACATGGGTATCCAGATCCCGCTGTTGGTTATTGACCGGAGAATGTCTCGGTCATGTCTGCATGTCTCCCGAACCCGTAGGGTCTACACACTTAAGGTTCGATGACGCTAGGGTTATAAAGGAAGTTTGTATGTGGTTACCGAATGTTGTTCGGAGTCCCGGATGAGATCCCGGACGTCACGAGGAGTTCCGGAATGGTCCGGAGGTAAAGATTTATATATGGGAAGTCCTGTTTTGGTCACCGAAAGAGTTTCGGGTTTTATCGGTAACGTACCGGGACCACCGGAGGGGTCCGGGGGTCCACCAAGTGGGGCCACAAGCCCCAGAAGGTTGCGTGGGCCAAGAGTGGTGAGGGACCAGCCCCTTAGTGGGCTGGTGCGCCTCCCACAAGGCCCAAGGGCAGCTAGGAGAAAAAAAGGGGGAAACCCTAGGCTTAGATGGGCCTAAGGCCCACCCTAGGGGGCGCCTCCCTCTCTCCCCTCTTGGCCGCCCCCTTGCTCCCCATCTAGGGCTGCCGCCCCCCCCTAGGGGTGGGAACCCTAGAGGGGGCGCAGCCCCTTCCCTTCCCCTATATATATGAGTCCTAAGGGGCTGCCCAAACACACATGTGATTCGATCCCTCGTTGGTGCAGCCCTGCGTCTCTTCTTCCTCCTCTCTTGCGGTGCTTGGCGAAGCCCTGCTGGATTGCCACGCTCCTCCATCATCACCACGCCGTTGTGCTGCTGTTGGATGAAGTCTTCCTCAACCTCTCCCTCTCTCCTTGCTGGATCAAGGCTTGGGAGACGTCACCGGGCTGTACGTGTGTTGAACGCGGAGGTGCCGTCCGTTCGGCACTTGGTCATCGGTGATCTGAATCACGACGAGTACGACTCCATCAACCCCGTTCACTTGAACGCTTCCGCTTAGCGATCTACAAGGGTATGTAGATGCACTCTCCTTCCCCTCGTTGCTGGTCTCTCCATAGATAGATCTTGGTGACACGTAGGAAAATTTTTGAATTTCTGCTACGTTCCCCAACATTTCTTTCTTCTTATTGAAATAATAGGCATCTCTCCTACGTGTTTGGGAAAAAATGAAGTTTGCGTTCTCCTGCTATATACGTACAAAGAGATGTTAGCGAGATATGATAATGCTTTGGAGGTGGAGTTAGCGTCGTGCAGAGAAGGGTTGGCGTTGGCGGTGCATCGGACCACCCTACCTATTTTGGTTGAGATGGATAGTGCGGAGGCGGTGTCCATGATCACGTGACGCGAGGCGGACAGATCGTTGCATCGTGCACTCATATAGGAGATCCACGGGTTGGCCGATCTCGAGGCTAGAAAGATTTGTTTTATACATTGTAGTCGTTCTCAGAACATTGTTAGCCATGAGCTGGCCGCTTATGGCCGTAGTACGCACCGCACCGCAGTTTGGCTCGCTACTGGGATGGACTTCATTGTAAGCTGAAAAAATAGAACTCTTCCCCCGGTTAACACAACGTCCTGAAGCTTCCCCATAAATCCTCAAAATATCATTCAGTCGTACAATACTCTGGGTATTTGCACTAATGAAGATTAAACCATCATCTGCAAAGAGTAAATGGGTGACCCAGGGTGACCTGTAACTGACTCGTATGCCTCTGTCAATAGACCCGGCATTATAAAACTTCAGCAAACAAGAGAAACCCTCTGCACATAACAAAAATAGATATGGCGACGCCAGATCACCTTGCCTCAAGACGCGAGAGGGAGTGAAATATGGTAGTAGCTCTCCGTTGACACGAACAAAGAGTCGAACTGAAGATACACATCTCATGATCAACCGAATGAAGACTATGCTGAAGCCTAGCTTTGTCAAGATGGCCTCCAGAAAATGCCATTCAACTCGGTCATAGGCCTTCATTATATCTAGTTTAATTGCGCAATAAAAAAAATTCCCTTCTTTTGTCTTTTCATTGTGTGCACACTTTCATATGCCACTAAAACATTATCAATTATCACGCGTTCGGGAACAAAAGCACTCTGCTCTTCACTTATGATCTCATCCATAAAAGCTCTCATGCGGTTTGTCACACATTTAGAAGTGATCTTGTATAAAACCGAACATAGAGCGATAGGACGGTATTGCGAGATGGACCGGGGAAACCGTACCTTAGGGATCAAGGTGATGGAAGTGTCGTTCAACCCTGTAGGTAGTTCCCCTCCATTCAAGAAATCCAAAACTGTCGCGATCACCGCGTCACCTAGCAAACTCCAGTGTCGCTGGTAGAAACCCGTAGTGAATCCTTCTACCCCCGGTGCTTTAGAGGGAGCCATCGGGAATAAAGCTGCACGTACCACTGCTGCACAATAGGGTTTTGTAAGTTGCACGTTCATGTCATTGGTGACTTTGACTGGAACATGATGAAGAAGCTTGGTTGCGTCCGTGAACCCCTGGGATTCATATAAGTTCCAGTAAAAGGACTGAACCTCACTCTTATCCTCTGTTTCATTAGCGCACACAGAAGCCCTTGTATTTTATTTATTCGTTTGCGTTGAGCTGCTTGCGCTTGAAAATAAGCAGTATTACGGTCGCCGTCCCTGAGCCAGGGCACACGAGACCGCTGCTTAAACCAAATCTCCTCTTGGTGGAGAGCAGAAGGCAACACCGCGGCAATGCTACACGTACAAACGGTTTACAGGCTTTTACATGATGGTTAACCTTGATTGGTCAATAGGTGAGCGGGGCGGCCCACCCCCCTGAAAATTAGGGGGAGAGAGGTTTATGATTGGTTGTTAAATTGAAGGAGCGTGTAAAAGCGTGTAAGTCATTGTATGTCTAGCATTTTTGGACAACACCGTTAGCATGGTCAATCAATATATCCAGCATGTAACACAAATCTGTAATTTAAGTAGTTTTTTACGTTCCTTAATTGCATTAGTCTGTATTAAACTTACATGCAAGACACAGATACATGAGGGAGTATTTATGGCAGGCAATAAAATAAATTAATCCATTCAATAAATGCATATCTTTTTTGGCGCAAACAACAACTGGCTGCCATCTTGTGCCATATCATGTATGTGTATATATTCCCATTCTCTATACCTTAGCCATTCACAACACAAAACACACAAACCCCAAAGTGAATTCTTCTTCTTTCTTATAAGATATACTAATGGCAAAATATTCACAGATGTTTGTCACCCTCATGTGCCTTCTGCTTCTGTGCAGTAGCGATCAAGTCCATGGTATGTTTATCATATTCATACCAATCTTACCATTCCATATAAATCTTATGGATAAACTGATTTGTTTGCATAAATAATCAAATTGGGTCTTGTTGTATTGATCAACCAGTTTAGGTGTTTTTGACTTGATAGAACATATTTCTCAGTTTTTTTCCTTAGGGTTGTGTCTTGTGGTGTCTTTGGGTCGAATGAGTTCTTGCCCTCACCCTTGTACATATTTCTTTCTTATTGAAATGATACGCAGCTCTCCTGTGTGTTTGAGAAAAAAAAGAATTTTGATTTCTCCTGCTATACGTATAAAGAAATGTCAGTGAGATGATGTAGTGTGTGTGCACGCTTAGTTTATCAGGTTAATCTTCACCCAGAAGAAATATAATTACGTATGTATGCTATATGATGAACAGGAGGAGCGGGCGCCAACATCAGTACACGCAACATCCCAGTACAGCCAGCAAGAAGGGTTCTACCAGCAACGTATTTTCCTCAGACAACCGTATCAAGACAGTGCGACCTATGCCACTGCAGCCATGATAATGATACAACTTATTATGCAACAATATGCTGCAATAAGATAACTTGCAATGATCCAGCGGAGCCCAAAGGCACTTGTGTTGTTGACAAAGTCTCATGCGGCTGTGACGTGAATACATGCAAGTAGTACATGCTTCTGAAAGTTTTTTTTGTGTGTGTTTTTCTTCAATAAATGGGGCATTGGTGCCAAAACATGCTTGACTCATCTATGGCATTGCTCATTGTGTCTGTGTGCAATCTGAATCTTCTGTTTTGTTTTTGGGTGAAATTTGCCGAAACTGAAAACGGTTACCAGCTGACCAAGTCATCGGTTTCGGAAACTACAGAATTGACTTTGGTTGCGATTCCTGGAATTGTCAAGGAATCCATGCGCCAGCAAGCTGACTTATATGTTGGGTGAACGACTCCATCCAATATACTCCTGTTTTTCTATGTGCTTGCTTTAACGGTGTTAATGTGCAACCTGGTATAGTACTATCTTTTGCCGCTTGAAGGATGAGCAATATTGACAGTATTAAAATTGTACAACTATATTCTTATGGAATATATTTTCATATGTATAATTATTTTAATTTGAAAAGGAATTTTTAATACAAATCATAAGTATAGAACAAGAAGACTGAATTGGATCAACGCAATATCGGAGGTCTAGTGGGGGAATGCATTGGGGCACCAAGAAATATCTGAAAATTAAAAAAAAACTGAATTTTGGGGATATGAAACCTGAGTGACTGTTGTACACCCGTGTTCATTTTCGCGTGGAATGGGTGCTTGTGATATCCGTGGCGCTGGAATTACGATACAACACATCTATTTTTTTTTCTATACATACGATTTTTCCTTTTTCACTGACATTACCACGGGCAGCCCTTCCCCACGAAACTGAACGGGTGTACAACATGCACCCATGTTTAATATCCCAAAATTTTATACATTATTTTTGAAAATTCCTAATATTATTTAAATACTATATTCATATAGGTGTGTGTGTCATCCAAGAGCCACAAATCCTCTTCCAGGTCTGTTGGTCTTTTCTTTCCTCCTTCTTTTTTTTAATAAAGGGAGCACTGGTGACAAAACATGCTTAACTCTTATATGGCTTGGTCATTGTGTCCGTGTGCAATCTGAATCTTCTATTTGTTTTTGGGAAAATTTGGGGAAACTGAAAATAATTAACAGCTAACCAAGTCATCAGCTTCAGAAAATTACAGCAATGACTTTGGTTGCAATTTCCGGAAAACTGTACGTATCTGCAATAAAGAAAGAAAGAAGGAAAATAAAATCTCTGACGGATCCCTTTTCCATGGCTGAAGAGCATCATGGCAAAACTAGTCAAAACATGGTTGAAACCAATTCAGAGTTGATTCTTGTCCGGTTTTGCAAGTTCGAGGTTGTAATATAGTCAGTTCTGGGGTTGTATCTTAGACTTTGGTGGGAATTCGGGCCCTGTTCAGGTTCATTCCGCTCCGCAGCTTTGCCCTTGGAGCGGGCGGAGTGGCGCCGAACGCTGCAGCTCCTCGGAGTAGGAGGAGTGGAGCGGAGCTGGATTTACTTTAATCCGGCGGAGTGGCTAATTCCTAGCTCCGCGGGCGACTCCCTGTGACCTCCCGCCCGATCCAAATTTCTCTCTCTCTCCCGGAGTGACTCCCTGGCCATTGAACCCAATAGCGATGCTCCCTGCACCCTTCCGTCCGGAACCACCCACTAGCGATGTTCCCCGCACCCTTCTGGAGTTTTTTTTAGGAAAGGAGGATGACCTCCGGCCTCTGCATCTGGGAGATGCATACGACCACTTTATTGATTATTCTCGAGGACCTTACAAAGTATTACAAACAATATATCTGAATCCACCATCTTGGTAACATATGCCGCTACTCCTATCCATATGATGAAGGGGTGCTAGCTGGGCCACTACCCAAACCACTCACCTAAGCCTAACATCAAAATCCGGAAGCCCCAGCCGAGCCACATACCGGGTCTGGGGCACAATCCGATCAGACGCACTCGTGTGTCGTCGCTGCCATCTTCCATAGGTCCGTCTTCAGATCATATTGAGGCTTCTACCTTGTCTGGCCACTCTGCCATCGATGTCACCATGACGCCAGACAGCTACCTCCTCCTGCGCAAGTCCATCTCCGCGCATTGGACGCCGAGCGTCCACAGCGCCATGCCGCCGATCTCGGCCGCCTTCAATGTGTGCGATGAAGTACCGCTCCACCATCCCCCCAGCCATCACTTGCTCCAAAACGATGCCCCCAGGAGGGAAAGCGATAAAACGCCATCATCGTCCGATCCGGAAGACCCAGATCTAGGGTTTCCCCCGAAGCATCCCGAGCCTGATGACGCAGATTGCAACGACGATGCCTTGACAAGAGAACGTCATCTAAGACGCCGTCATCGTCCGCCATGACCGTTGTCGGTGCGATTTTCATCGGCAGTTGCTCCACCAGACGTGCGCCACCGACGTCGCTGGTCCCTTCAACCGGAGTAAACTCCAAAATGATGCCCTAAAGAGGGACTACGACGCAAAATCGCCGTCATCGCTCGATCCCAAGGAGATCTAGGGTTTCCCCCGCCCGCGCTATCAAGGACCAGACAAGGGTAGAATCCCGGCGGATCTGCCCAGCTGCCGACGAGTCGCACCCGCCACCGTGCCGACGGCAGACCAGCGATCAAGGCCCACACTTGGGCATAGATCCGGCCGCGCCGCCGCGACCCGATCCGGTCACACCACCGCCGTCCCTGGCGACCGCGATGCACCAGATCGCGAGGCCTCCTGCCGGCAGGGAGCGAAGTCGCCGAGGCGCCACCACCACCCGCCGTGGCATCCGGCCCGCCGCCACGCTCCGGCCCGGGGGCACCCTTCTGGAGTGGAGTCAGTTGCCAAACGTGTTATCAACTCCTCATTTCGCGCAAGGAGCCATCAGTCCAGGAGTGGGGAGTGGAGTCAAGGATTGGAGGGGATCCGAACACACTCTGAGGGTTGTAATATGTACTTCTCTCTTACTTTTCTTTACATATATTCTTACTAGACCATGAATGTGCGCGTTGCCGCACCCGTTCATCCTAAAGAAAAGTAGAAATAACAAAGAAAATTCGTACAGTAAAAACATTTGTTGAAATTTCAAAGATTCAGATTACAATATTTTGATATGGGTGGTGGGGCATAATCATCAACCATTAATTAGAATTGATCCAGTGATCACATAATTCCTTTTGTGTTCATGACTTTCCTATTCAAATTACAAAGCTCAAAATAGGTGATCGAGAAATAGACATAGCAAAACATGTACAAACTCTGAACTAAGAAGAAATGTGCGAACTCCAAACTAAGAAAAAAACTGTAGAAACTATCTTCTGAAGCTAACATCTGCTCTTGCACATAATTCAACTCCCAAGATGTGTTCTTCGGTGGGAAATCTCCAAAGAATTGGCTATCTTCTCAAGTAAAAATGGCATGCTGCAGTAGGGTACAAACGTAATTCAAAATTTGGATCCTTAAACATGTTCCAGCCATCCCAGACAATTTCTTTTACTTGTCCAACACCTTTTTCACTTAAAAAGATAGAACTTCCAAGAGGTAATCGTTGTTCCTTTTTATCTCGATCAAGTAAATAGGTACCAAGTCCCTCTTCACCGTCGTCATACTCAAATTGTCGATAAATTTACTATATCAACTGCTACATTCTCTCGGATGACATTCCTTGATAGCTAGCTGTGTGTTGTGTGTAGTTTTGCCGGTTTTCCTTAATTAACCATGTTTGTTTGGTTTTTGGGTCCGGTTTCCTTCATTAACTGGTTCAACTCTCTTCTTCTATAATGCAATGCGGGAGCTCCCCGCCCTCTGACGAGGTTTCGTAAAAAAAACTGCTACAGTCTTAGAGATCTTCCATGACCAATTATTGATGGTACGATTATGTCCATATGGAAGCAAAGTGATCCAGCAAATAATGACGGAAAGAAGAAATCCTAGATCAAGCAAAGCCATACATAATGACAGAACATATATACCTGTTTTACAAAGATACACAAATGTTAATTAAAGTTTTGATTCCGTTCCTTGAATGGATTTTTTTTCATCACTTCAACTCGTTAACAAAAAGGAGGACAACGTTTTGATTCCTTTTTATAGTTTCATGACACATTCCTTTAAGTCAAAATCTGTGAAGATAATGGCAATCCAAACAAAATACAATCTTTGCAGAGAAAATTATGTTAGTCTCTGAAGCAGTCAAAGTATATGATGTGATGGCGTGTAATTTTGCATCATTTAACAGGAAAACATTTCATTGATAATTCTGTCATTGTCGTTTATTCTCTTTCTACCTATAAGAATGTTGTCGGAAACTGAGAGGTACCTACAGTACAAGTTTCATCACAGTATTTCTCGCAAAAAATATTTTCATCACTGTATTACCATGATTGGTTCTCTTTTCAGACAAGATTTGGTGTTACCGGTGATGTTATCTACATGACCAAACATGAATTTATATGTGTACAAATAGAGAAACCCCACTTCCTTCATGCTGCAGTCAAAACATTGTTTTCAGCATAAATAAATAACTCATGGAAACAAAAGAGTCGCGAGGGAAAAACAAATTCATGTTGCACCAGATTTCTGAAGGCAAGTGAAATTGGTACAATAGTTGAGCGGTGGCTCCAGTTTGATCATTGGTTTTAAAATGTGATGGCTTACCCTTTGATTTAGCTCTCTATATTTTGAGCACAGGTTGCAACTTGCAACCTTTACTATCAGAAACTTGACATAAGGTTGGACATTTCCAATATCAGGTGCTTTTGCTCCCCGGTCTACACTTATTTGATCATTCTGTTGTATATTACGCCAAATATTCAGAAACCTGCTGAAAGGCAAATCAGAAAAAGCATATTAGAAGATAAAGCAGGGAACTAAGAAAACTCTGAAAGAGCTGAATGGGGAGTGAAGCAACAGGGGTGGGCCAACATTAAAACCCAAAAGAAGAAGAGGAAAGTCAAGTGGACATGTTTCTCACCACTTGGCGGCTCTTTGTACATCGAAGGCACTCCTTGCTCCTAGATGATAAATATACATGGAAGAATTTGCCTCCTCGTCTATGGGAAATAGGGAAAGGCATGGAGGCCCATGCACTCCGAGGAGAGCTGGAGAACGACGCTGACACCGTGTGTCGCCGCCGCACAGTTGAAACTAAGCAGCTCGCGGACAGATTCAAAAGAGAAGATGGACGTATGGATGAAAAGAACAAAGGACCTAGGCAGATGGACAAGTGGATGATCTGAGGAGCAGAGGAGATGAGCAGAGGAACGACCACATCGCGCGCGGCGGCGGCGGCAGCATTGAGGAACGCAGGAAGAACGCCGGCTTGCGGAGAGACGAAGAGGCAGGGGTTGTACCATATGGGCCTCAACAATCCATTTTTTGGGCCTACGTACGTTTGTCCCGTTCAGTAGGCCTGATTAATGAGAGGATCCCTAGGTCGCTATGCGGAGCAGCGGCCCAGCTACGGTAAGCCGAACAGGCCTCGCGCGAAACGCCGTGATAAACGACCAAAGGCAAACCGTGGAACGCTAGGCCGATCTGGACGTCCACTAGTGTGATCCGACGGCCGGGAACGTCAAATTGCTGTGGAGGGGCGTGGGTAGCTCCATTTTACTGTTTTGTAATGTCTTGATGAGTGCTACCCAATTTGAGTCCCACAAGCTCTTGGAATCTGTGACCTCACCGTAGCCTAGGATTGTGGTGAACGGCCCTAGTCATGCTATGGATGCCCAATGGGATGCATTGTCAATGCACTCGATCTACTTGTTGTCACTGTCAAGGAATCCCTGCGCTAGCAAGCTGATTTATATGTTGGGTGAACGATTCCATCCAATATACTCTTGTTTTTCTATGTGCTTGCTTTAACGGTGTTAATGTGCAACCTGGTATACTATCTTTTGCCGCTTGAAGGATGAGCAATATTGACAGTATTAAATTGTACAACTATATTCTTATGGAATATATTTTCATATGTATAATTATTTTAATTTGAAAAGAAATTTTTAATACTAATCATAAGGATAGAACAAGAAGACTGAATTGGATCAACAATACCGGAGGTCTAGTGGGGAAATGCATTGGGGCACCAAGAAATATCTGAAAATTTCAAAAAAAAAATGAATTTTTGAGATATGAAACCTGAGTGCCTGTTGTACACCCGTGTTCATTTTCCCGTGGAATGTGGTATCCGTGGCGCTGGTATTACGATACGAGATAAGATACATCTTTTTTTTCTATACATACGATTTTTCCTTTTTTTACTGACATTACCACGGGCAGCCCTTCTGCACGAAACTGAACACGGGTGTACAATAGGTACCCATGTTTAACATCCCAAAATTTTCTTTTTTTTGAAAATTCCTAATATTTTTTTAATACTATCTCTACTCGTAATGTCTCAGTTTTTTTTGAGGGGTAAAACCTGTTCCATTTATTCAAAAGCGTTTGGAATCTCCGCCGCTACGACCTGCAGAATGCAGTCCGGCAGGGATTGGAGCCACACTTTACAAAGATCATCACTAACACCAAGTTTTGCTAGAGTATGCGCAGCGCTATTCGCTGACCTTCTCGTCCATCTAATCCTATGGTCCACAAAGACTTGTAGCATGCCTTTGATCTCTTCCACCACTGGCCCAGCTGCAGCAAGGTTCTTGCTCGGATCTTTTAGCATATTCACCACATTCTTGTTGTCCAGTTCCATCTCGAGCTTCTCCACATTCAGCTCCACGGCAAGCTGCACCGCTCGTCTGCATGCAAGAATCTCCGCCAGCTCCGGATCTGACGTCGAGGCGAAACAATGGCATGCAGCAGCACGGAAGGCACCGTGGTGATCACGAATTACCACTCCTCCACCACACTTTTCCCCCGACTTGAGCGTAGCCCCATCTGAGTTCGCTTTGTGCCATCCTTCCGGCGGTGGTTGGCATCGCTCCGTTGGAGTTGGAGGCACCGCAGGCTTGTCCCGGATCACCTGCACTGCTTGCCATTCCTGCATATACGCGATCACAGTTTTTGCGACAGCTAGACGCTCAGCTATTTTCTTTCCATCACGTGCATCATTCCTCGCGAGCCACAAGCCGTACAGGCTCTGGATCATTACTTGTCTCTGTTCGATGAGGATTCCACCAGCCATACGATCATCCATCTCTGTAACGCGCTTTGGGAGTCAACGGACACCGGTGGGATCGCCACCGGGACACCCAATTCCGAACGCATCATCTTCCAAAAACAAGCCGAGTGGGGGCATCTCCAGAACCTGTGCATCACATCCTCTTCCCTTCCACAAGCAACACAGACCGCCCCATTTTTTATCTGCCGTCTGCGTAGTTCCGCTCCTAGTGCCAAACCATTCCTCATGAGCCTCCATGTGTGGATCTTAACTTTGCACGGCGCACATGTGTCCCATAGCGCAAGCCACGCTTTATGATGTATGACCGAGAATGAAGGTCCAGGCTGTCTTGTCTTAGCTCTTCGGATAGACATCCCAAGATGGTACGCCAATCTAACAGTAAAAATACCGTTCTTTGTGAAGTTCCAGGCTAAGTAGTCCTCCACGTTTGGACCTCCAATTGGAATCTGCAAGATATCTCGTACATCATTAGGGGTGAACATCTGTGATACCTTCGTTCTGTCCCAATTGGTGCCATGTGAATTTAACAAGTCACTCACTTTGGTAACACCAGGTACATATACCCCGCCCAGTGGCTTGAGGCTACCCATTCTCGGGATCCAGGAGTCATGGTGAACATTAATTCTGCTCCCGTCACCTATCGTCCAAATGGTTCCCTCTCGAAGCAAATCTCTCCCATGAATTATACTCCTGAAAGTAAATGAGGCGTTGCTTGGGCATGTTGCATTCATAATGGACCCTTCTTTAAAATATCATGCTTTCAACACACGCACACAACGATGATGGGTTCCACATAATCCTTCAAGCTTGTTTGGCAAGCAAGGCTTGGTTAAAAACTTGATAGTTGCGGAAGCCCATACCACCTTCACGTTTTGCGGTGCACATCTTATCCCAAGCAATCCAGTGAACCTTTTTATCCCCACTTGCTAAATTCCACCAGAAGTTCAAAGAGATCGAAGTCAGTTTCTGGCATGTTTTCTTTGGGAGTTGAAAACAGCTCATGGGATACGTCGGGGTAGACTGGAGCCCAGACTTAACAAGCATCTCTCTAGCAGCCTTTGAAAGCCCTTACCCCTTCCATCCTGTTACCTTGCCTTTAGATGCTTCCTTCACATTTTTGAATGCTCCATCTTTTGCTCTTCCCACCACCGTTGGCAGGCCTAGGTAGCGTTCAAGAGCCTCAGATTGCACACCGATGGCAGTCTTCAATGCCTTCTTCGCATTGTCCTGGCAGCCCTTTCCAAAGAAGATCGATGACTTGTTTAAATTTACCTTCTGCCCAGAAGCTTTTTCATACAAATTTAGGATATTTTTGAGATCTTCGAAGCTGCTCTGAGAGGCCTTGAGGAACACAATACTGTCATCCGCGAAAAGGAGATGTGTGACACTGGGGCCAGTGCACCCAAAAGAAACACCTTTCAGCTTATTTTCCTCCTGTGCATTTTTTAGTAGGGCCGAGAAACCTTCAACACAAAAGGGAAAAAGGTAGGGAGATAACGGGTCACCCTGCCGCAGCCCCCGCGATGGTAAGAAACTCCTTGAGCACCCTCCATTTAACCTGACAGTAAATCTTGCTGAAGTAACACACCTCATAACCATGTCGACCCACTGCTTAGGGAAACCAAACTTGGCCATCATTTGTTCCAGGAAGTTTCATTCTGCCCTGTCATACGCCTTCATCATGTCCAGCTTCACTGCACAGAGTGGCTTCTTCCTCTTTCTCGTTCTGATTGCATGCACGCATTCATATGCAACTAGGACGTTATCTGTAATGAGCCGCCCCGGCACAAAAGCACTTTGTTCCTCAGAAATCATAATAGGAAGCACCACTTTTAACCTATTTGCAAGCACCTTTGCCGCAATCTTATACAAAACATTGCAAAGGCTTATTGGACGGAATTGATATAGAAGTTCAGGGAAGTTAACCTTCGGGATCATCACAATCACCTTTTCATTAAAAGAGTTTGGTGCTGCCACCCCTTGCAACACTGGTAGAAAAAGAGGCTTCCATACGCCCCCATTAGTCCCCAAACCAATCGAACCGCGACCAAAGGGGTCTTTAGTCGCGGTTCGGGAGAAGACCCGCGACCAGCTATCTGGGCCCAGCGCGCTCGGTCGACAGCTGGCGGACGGGAGGGGCTTTAGTCCCGGTTGGCCTGGCCAACCGGGACTAAAGGTCCCCGAAGGCCTTTAGTCACGGTTGGCCAGGCCAACCGGGACTAAAGCCCATCCAGCTGGCGGACGGGAGGGGGTGTAGTCCCGGTTGGCCTGGCCAACCGCGACTAAAGGCCCATCCCTATATATAGGACTCAGCTCACTTCACTTCACTCAGCTCACTTCACAATTTTCAGAAGGTGGTGGTGGGTTTGCTTTTGGTTTCTCCTATGCACACAAGGTGTTTGATGAAATGCCCGAGAGCCTATGCACACAAGGTGTTTGATGAAATGCCCGAGAGCCTGAAACAAACATGGTATGAAGTGTCCGAGCCACACTTGAGCTTTCTCATTTATTTTTCCTCCGCGATCGCGGTTAGCAACTTGAACCTTTCATGTGTCATTGATAAAATACGCATGTGTGTAGTTCATTGTTTAATTTGTGTTATTTCTAGCTAGTTAGTTTAACAAATGCATGATGGTTAATTATATACTTTATATAATAATAATGCAGATGAATCGGCAATGGATGTACGGTCCCCGAGTCTCCGGCGAGTTCACTACGGGTTTGAAAGATTTCCTCGTAGTGGCAAATGCGAACAAGCAGCAAGGTTTTATTATCTGTCCATGTGCTGTCTGTAAGAATGGGAAGGGTTACTCCTCCTCAAGAGACGTTCACATGCACCTGCTGAAGCATGGTTTCATGCCAAGCTATAATTGTTGGACCAAGCATGGAGAAAGAGGGGTTAGAATGGAAGAAGATGAAGAAGGGGATGATATCGATGACATCTATCGTGATCATTTCGGTGATACTTTCATGGAGGATGATGCTGAAGGTGGGGAAGGGTTAGGTGAAGGTGAAGAAGAGGCACATGATGAGCCCGCTGATGATCTTGGTCGTACCATTGCTGATGCACGGAGACGCTGCGAAACTGACAAGGAGAGGGAGAATTTGTATCGCATGTTAGAGGATCACAAAAAGTCGTTGTATCCAGGATGCGATAATAGTCTGAAAAAGCTGGGCTGCACACTGGATTTGCTAAAATGGAAGGCACAGGAAGGTGTAGGTGACTCATCATTTGAAAATTTGCTGAAAATGTTGAAGAATATGTTCCCGAAGAATAGCGAGTTGCCCGCCAGTACGTACGAAGCAAAGAAGGTTGTCTGCCCTCTAGGTTTAGAGGTTCTGAAGATACATGCATGCATTAATGACTGCATCCTCTACCGCGGTGAATACGAGAATTTGAATGAATGCCCTGTATGCACTGCATTGCGTTATAAGATCAGAGGCGATGACCCTGGTGACGATGTTGAGGGCGAGAAACCCAGGAAGAGGGTTCCCGCCAAGGTGATGTGGTATGCTCCTATAATACCACGGTTGAAACGTCTGTTCATGAACAAAAAGCATGCCAAGTCGTTGCGATGGCACAAAGAGGACCGTAAGTCCGACGGGGAGTTGAGACACACCGCTGATGGAACGCAATGGAGAAAGATCGACAGAGTTTTCAAAGATTTTGCAGCTGACGCAAGGAACATAAGATTTGGTCTAAATACTGATGGCATTAATCCTTTTGGCGAGCAGAGCTCCAGCCATAGCACCTGGCCCGTGACTCTATGCATCTACAACCTTCCTCCTTGGTTGTGCATGAAGCGGAAGTTCATTATGATGCCAATTCTCATTCAAGGCCCTAAGCAACCCGGCAACGACATCGATGTGTACCTAAGGCCATTAGTTGAAGAACTTTTACAGTTGTGGGCCAGACCTGGTGTACGTGTCTGGGATGAGCACAAAGGAGAGGAATTTGACCTACGAGCGTTGCTTTTTGTAACCATCAACGATTGGCCTGCTCTCAGTAACCTTTCGGGACAGACAAATAAGGGATACAATGCATGCACGCACTGCTTACATGAGACTGAAAGTGTACGTTTGGTTAATTGTAAGAAGAACGTGTACCTGGGTCATCGTCGATTTCTTCCCCGAAATCATAACGTAAGAAAGAAAGGCAAGCATTTCAACGGGAAGGCAGATCACCGGCCGAAGCCTGCGGAACGTACTGGTGCTGAGATATTTGATATGGTCAAGGATTTGAAAGTCATCTTTGGAAAGGGTCCTGGCGGACAATCAGTTCCGCGGGGAGTTGACGGGCATGCACCCATGTGGAAGAAGAAATCTATATTTTGGGAGCTAGAATATTGGAAAGTCCTAGATGTCCGCTCTGCAATCGACGTGATGCATGTTACCAAGAATATTTGCGTGAACCTGCTAAGCTTCTTGGGCGTGTATGGGAAGACAAATGATACAAAGGAAGCACGGCAGGACCAGCAACTTTTGAAAGACCCAGATGACCGGCATCCGGAATGTTTTCAAGGTCGTGCCAGCTACGCTCTTACCAAAGAAGAGAAGGTCATTTTTTTTGAATGCCTGAGCAGTATGAAGGTCCCGTCTGGCTTCTCGTCGAATATAAAGGGAATAATAAACATGTCGGAGAAAAAGTTCCAAAACCTGAAGTCTCACGACTGCCATGTGATTATGACGCAATTGCTTCCGATTGCTTTGAGGGGGCTCCTACCGGAAAATGTTCGAGTAGCCATTGTGAAGCTATGTGCATTCCTCAATGAAATCTCTCAGAAGGTAATCAATCCAGAAGATCTACCACGGTTACAGAACGATGTGGTCCAATGCCTTGTCAGTTTCGAGTTGGTGTTCCCACCATCCTTCTTCGATATTATGTCGCACCTCCTGGTCCACCTAGTCGAAGAGATTTCCATTCTCGGTCCTGTATTTCTACACAATATGTTCCGCTTTGAGAGGTTCATGGGAGTATTAAAGAAATATGTTCGTAACCGTGCTAGGCCAGAAGGAAGCATCGTCAAGGGCTATGGAAATGCGGAGGTAATTGAGTTCTGTATTGACTATGTTCCTGACCTTAAGCCGATTGGTATTCCTCAATCGCGACACGAGGGGAGACTAAGTGGAAAAGGCAAGATCGGAAGGGAATCCACGATATGTATGGACGGTCATTCTATGACTGAAGCACACCACACAGTTCTGCAAAATTCCAGCTTGGTGGCTCCGTACTTCGAGCAACACAAGAATATTTTACGCTCGGACAACCCGGGGAAGCCTGAATCCTGGATTAGAAAGGCCCACATGGAGACTTTCGGCAGTTGGTTGCAAAAACATTTAATGAATGACAATGATGTTGGAGATCAGCTATACATGTTGGCCAAGAAACCATCTTCGACTATAACGACTTTCCAAGGGTACGAGATAAATGGGAATACATTTTACACCATCGCCCAAGATAAAAAAGAGCACCAACCAAAACAGTGGTGTCCGCTTTGATGCAGCAACCGAGAATGGGCAAAAGGTCACATATTATGGTTACATAGAGGAGATATGGGAACTTGACTATGGACCCTCCTTTAAGGTCCCTTTGTTCCGGTGCAAATGGTTCAAGCTAACAGGAGGTGGGGTAAAGGTGGACGAGCAATACGGAATGACAATGGTGGATTTCAACAATCTTGGTTACCTTGACGAACCATTCGTCCTTGCCAAAGATGTCGCTCAGGTTTTTTATTTGAAGGACATGAGTAGCAAACCGAGGAAACGGAAAGATAAGAAAACGATCAGTACATCATGCGATGATCCAAAGTGCCACATTGTTCTTTCAGGGAAAAGAAACATCGTTGGAGTGGAGGACAAGACAGACATGTCAGAAGATTATAATATGTTTGGTGAAATTCCGCCCTTCAAAGTGAACACTGACCCAAGCATTAAGTTAAATGATGAGGATGCTCCATGGATACGGCACAATCGTAAGCAAGCAGGGATACAAGGGAAGAATTGATGTGTAATAATTTATTGTACCAAACTTTGTATTTGGTCGATGAACTGAATGATGTATCAAACCTTTTGTCAAACCTTTAAGGGATTTTAAAATGAATTAGTTTTATTTTTCTGATTTTTTTGATATATAATTGTATTTTTATGATTTTAAAATGAATTAGTTTTATTTTTCTGATTTTAAAAGGAAAAAGGAAGAAGAAGAAAGAAGGAAAAAGGAAGAAAAAACAGAAGAAAAAAATAGAATAAAAAAGAAAAAACAGAAGATAAAAGGAAAAAGGAAAAAAGGAAGAAAAAAGAAGAAAAACAAAACAAAATAAATAAAGCAAAAAAGAAAACAAAAAACAGAAAATATGCCACCTACTGGGCCACCACAGCCTGAATACGACTAGAAACCCATTAAAGGGCCAGGATTCAGGCCCGCAGAAGGCCCAGTAGGCCCACAGGCACATAGTGACAGAATAGGCCCGTAAGCCTGCATTTGAGAGGAGCTCGAAGTGGTGAGCGCAGCCGCGCTTATAAACCACTGTCGAAGCCTCTCGGCTAGCGAGGTGGGACTAAACATCCCACCGCACCGCGCCAGTTCTAGCACAGACCCTTTAGTCCCGGTTGGGGAGGCGGACCGCGACTAAAGGGTACCCTTTAGTCGCGGTTGTTGTCCCCAACCGCGACTAAAGGGTCTTTCTGCGCGGGAACGAAAGCGGCGCCAAAACCCTTTAGTCGCGGTTGGTGTGGCGGACCGCGACTAAAGCTACCCTTTAGTCGCGGTTGGCGTGGCCAACCGCGACTAAAGGGTAGCTTTAGTCGCGGTCCGCCACACCAACCGCGACTAAAGGTCTGTCTATATATACTGCACTTAGCAGTTTCCGCCACTTCCCATTCTTCTCTCGACGCCGAAGCCCTGCCCCGACGCCGATCGACGCCGAAGCCCTGCCCCGACGCCGATCGACGCCGACGCCGACGCCCTGCCCCGACGCCGACGCCCTGCCCCCAGTGAGCGCTGCCGCCTCCGCCCCCAGTGAGCGCCGCCGCCGCGCGTGCCCTGCCCTAGCGCGCCGCCGCCGCCGCCGCCCCTGCCCTGCCCTGCCCTTGCCCGCCGCCCGCCGCCTGCCGCCCCCCTGCCCGCCGCCCCTGGCCCTGCCCCTGGCCGCCGCCGCCGCCCGCGCGCCGCCCGCTGCCCGCCCCTGCCCGCCGCCCCTGCCCGCCGCCCACCGCCCGCCCGCTGCCCCTGCCCACCGCTCGCTGCCCGCTGCCCCTGCCAAAGAAACCAAAAAGAAAGAAGAAAGAAAGAAGAAAGTAAAAGGAAGAAGAAAGAAAAAGGAAGAAGAAAAAAAAGAAAACAAAACAAAACCAAAAGAAACAAGAAAAAAAAAGGAAGAAGAAAAAAGGAAGAAGATAAAAGGAAGAAGAAAAAAAAGGAAGAAGAAAAAAAGAAAGAAGAAAGAAAGAAGAAAGAAAAAGGAAGAAGAAAAAAAGAAGAAAGAAAAAGGAAGGAAAAAAAATGAAAACAAAACAAAACCAAAAGAAAGAAGAAAAAAAAGGAAGAAGAAAAAAAAGGAAGAAGAAAAAAAGAAAGAAGAAAGAAAGAAGAAAGAAAAAGGAAGAAGAAAAAAAGAAGAAAGAAAAAGGAAGAAAAAAAAATGAAAACCAAATGAAAACCAAAAGAAAGAAGAAATAAAAAGGAAGAAGAAGAAAAGAAAGAAGAAAGAAAGAAGAAAGAAAAAGGAAGAAGAAAAAACAAGAAAGAAAAAGGAAGAAGAAAAAGAAAGGAAGAAGAAAAAAAGAAAGAAGAAAAAGGAAGAAGAAAAAAAGAAAGAAGAAAGAAAGAAGAAAGAAAAAGGAAGAAGAAAAAACAAGAAAGAAAAAGGAAGAAGAAAAAGAATGAAAACCAAATGAAAACCAAAAGAAAGAAGAAAGAAAAAGGAAGAAGGAAAAAAGAAGAAGAAAGGAAGAAGAAAGGAAGAAGAAGAAAGAAAGAAAAAAGAAAAAGGAAGAAGAAGAAAGAAAGAAGAAAGGAAGAAGAAGAAAGGAAGAAGAAGAAAGAAAGAAGAAGAAAGGAAGAAGAAGAAAGAAAGAAGAAGAAAGGAAAAAGGAAGAAGAAGAAAGGAAGAAGAAGAAAGAGGAAGAAGAAAGGAAGAAGAAGAAAAAAAGAATTTTTACTTAAAGAATCTTATTTTTTTAATTCCTCCTCCTCTATGTCCCCTTAATCTTATTTTTTAATTCCTTTATACTTAAAGAATTTTTACTACATGCAGGAGTGACATATGGCGGACGATAGAACCGAGCCGCTTAGGGATCCGGAGGCTGAACGTTATTTAATGGGCATCATCAACAACGAGATTCCTTATGTGCCGGGCTCAGAATATGAGCAACAAGAGGATGTAGTCTCTTCTTATCTGAACCTTGACAGTGGAACAGAGATTGTCGATGATCAAGGAGGTGAAGGAACGAACATTGTCGACGGAGGTCAACCGTCAACAACCGACGATCTCGAATTGCAAGTAGCAACCACCTCCGGCGAGGTATATATATACATTGAGAGCCTCTCGTGATACAAACTTACTGAAATGCGAATACATATGTATTAACGCGCGCGACTCTCTTTCTTTTTTTAGCCCTCCGGATCGAGTACGACAAAGCGTGGCAAATCCAAGGCGATGAAAACAGGAGAAACATATGCCATTGAGTTTGTCAGTGAAACCGGCAATCCCCTACAGCACACCTCAAAGTTTATCAACCAATGCGGAGTCGTTGTTAGAGACAACGTCCCGATCATCGTCCAGGAATGGAAGGAGCCAAAGAAGGCACGTCTTGGTTTCAGTTTTGTCGACAAGAGAACGAAAAAGGATTGCCGGAGAAAGCTTATGGAACATTTCATTCTACCTCCGGAATACAACAAAGTCGATGAATTCGGTAACGAGGTTCCGGGTGGACGTCAGAGGAGGAGGCTAGTTAAAGAGTTCGCTCTTCAGAAGATGGGCGAAGCATTCCGGAACTTCAAGAAAACTTTAACCCGTGACTATGTCAACAAGGGTAAGACTCCGGATTTCAATGGACAACATGAGAAACTTAAAGATGATTGGCCAGAATTTGTGAGGCAAAAGCAATCGGAGCATTTCAAGGAAATATCAAAAAAAATAAGGATAATGCGAGTAAGAAAAAGTACCATCATATTATGGGGCCAGGAGGATACCTCCTTTCGGAGCCTAGGTGGCAGAAGATGGAGGAGGACCTGAGGGTGCGAGGAATCCCTCTAGGTACAGAGGGATGGGACCCAAGGGCCAAAAGCTGGTGGTACGGGCATGGGGGATCGCTAGACCCGGAGACAGGGGTGTGTGTTCACCGGCAGAGACATTTTGCTCCCACCCAAGCCCTTATTGACGCAATGACCCAAGCTCAAGAGGGCTTGATCAAGTTCAACAGAGAGAAAGACGCACTGACAATAGCCCTCGGGAATGATGAACACGGAGGACGTGTACGAGGCAAAGGCAAAGTTTCGTGGAAAGTAGGGTTTTCCCAGGACAATGACCCGTACTGTTACAGAAGCCGTAAGAGAAAGACGGACCAGGATGCAGATCTTATGACGAAGTTTGCATCGAAACTCCATAAGTTGAAGCAGACCGTGCATGAACTAGTGAAAGAAAAATCGGCTGCAGGGCCGCATGAAGATCATGAAGCGGATCGCGGAAGCCAGCAGCGGAGAAGCAGCGTGGCTTCCACGGATGCCCCGCCTGGTGCTAGTGCGCCGATGATCGAGATTCGTGCACCGGAGCCTCACTACCCCGTGGATGATGTAAAGGAGATGAAAGAATGTGATCTGCATTATCCCGTGGGGAACGTTTCCACGAAGGTAGCTAGCGGCAGTGCTTTACCCTGTACACCTAGAGCACTCCACCACAACAACCCCATTGCATATGGCTATGCTCGTGTCACGGTGGAAGACATAGTCCAAGGGTTTGAGGACCTGGAGATTGACAAACCTACACCCGAAGGGGAGAGAAGACTTGGAGATGTCAAGCGCCAGTACATTCTATGGAAAAAGAAGTACATAGTGTTTCCAGGCGAGGCGCCAAGGCTAGCAAGTCCACCCCCCTCCGATGGTGGTGGTGGTGGTGGCGGTGGTGGCGGTGGTGGTGGTCGTGGTGGTTCACCTACACCTCATTCACGCCATTCGACGCCGTCCCCCGATCCACAACCTCCGGCGGGTACGACGCCCCCCAATCCTCCTCCGGCGGGTACGACGCCACCCAATCCACCTCCGGCGAAGAAGCAGAAGTAGGCGGACAACAAGGAAACCCGCTCCTGGACTATTAACCCGGACCCTTATGTACCTAAGACCACAAGGGTACCGGAACCATCACTGAAGCCTCTCCTCCCAAGGCCTGGGGAACTTAGTGAAGCTGAAATCAAATTGGCCGCGTCTGCTGATTATGAGAAATGGAAGGCGGATATGAAGGCGAAAAGAGATCCTGAGCCCAAGTAAGTATTCACTGAGAAGCAAAAGAAGTGGGCTAAGGATTTTTTGACGACACCGTCCCAAGCCGAGCTGAATATGCCTGACGACTATGGACATGAACTTCGTAGGCAAGCAAAAATATTGAAGGAGGAAGAAAGAAAAAAGTGGGAAACAAGTTGACCAGCTCGGGATGCAGAAGAAACAATTGATCCCCCAGCTCATAGTGAAAGCCGGTCCGGAAGAGGACCCCGAGATCATAGCAGCTGCGGCAGCACTTGGATTGACTGTAGCGGGTGCCAGGAAACAAGCGTCCGAGATGGGTTTGACTCTTCGTGCCTTCTTAGACCTTGAGGATGCGCCAGTATGTGAGATAGCATTACAATATGTGCCGAATGGGCCTCTCGTCGAGCCTGCGCAGGAAAATAGTCTACCACCACAAATGCGAAATCTGCTACGTTGGTACAAGCAATTCATAACATGGGCCGACAAAGAATATGTTTATGCGGATGTTACAGAACAGCATCACACCAAACGGTACTCTGTAGAAATTCATATGAGTGAATTGTTCCAGCTGTTCAATCTGCGCGAGCTCGACAAATCTATGCTGAGTTGCTACGTTCTGTAAGTGATTTATTTCTACCTCCTCTCGTTCTTCATTGCCTGCACTATATATATATATATTGTCCTAACTATATTGTTGCGTACGCTATTATGCAGATTGAAGATTTGGGAATGCAAAATAAGAAACATCCATGATGTTGGGTTCATTGACCCACATATCGTTAATGGACATGTGTTACAACATCACCCCAAAGACGTGGAGAAAGACCTGTACAAGTTTCTTAGAAAGCATCAACTCAAAAGTCATATTCTATTTCCTTACAATTTTGAGTGAGTGTTTCTCTCTTGTGCCCATTCTCTTTTGTTTACTCCATGCATGGTATGTCTAATCGATGAGTTATGCATGACTGTGCATGTAACGTGTCCGCAGGTTCCACTGGATTCTGCTAAATATTGAACTTCACACCTCCAGAGTTTTAATCATGGACTCTATGGATTTGGATCCAAAGCGTTGGGCCGACATGAGAAAAATGCTGCAAAAGTAATTATTTTCAATCATTTGAGCTCTATATCGATCGGTCTCTTTCGTTCATTTCCTAATATCAAGTAACTAATAACTCCCTTATTCATTTAATTTTCTTTGCCCTGTAGGGTTTGGAGACGGTTCTCAGAAGAAATTGTCAGTGAATTCAAACATGAGCTAGATTTCAGAAGGTTAGTTAATGTGGATAAGCAGCCACCGGAGACCAATCTATGTGGATACTATGTTTGTGAGAACATCCGGAGACTCACCACTGAGCGGAAGGCATCAGATAGCGTGCGGAACGCGGCGGATAACTTGCGGAGGAGGCTTAGTCCAGAAGCTTGCTTCCGACCAATTCAAGAAGAATTAGCAGGATTTTTCATGAGGGAAGTCATCAATCCTAAAGGAGAACACTATAGCGAGGACGAAGAAATTTATATGCATACCGAGATTGAATCTTGTTCGAAGTTGTATATGGTCATCCATCCTAATTGTGTATGGAAACTTGTACGAAGTTGTATATGGTCACCCGAGATTGAATATATATTATATATTCCTCTTGAATTCTTCTTGTTTGAAATTTTATATGCATGTATATAGTAGCGTAGAATATGTGTACTCAAACTTCATCAAAAATAAAATAAAACACAAAATAAAATATAAAACAAATAAAACACTACAAATTAAAAAGAAACCAGGTTTAGGGGGGCTGAAACCCTAAACCTGCGGAGGAGGCCTTTAGTCCCGGTTGGCCACGAGAACCGGGACTAAAGGTCCTCCGCCCCGACGGACCACGGGCGCCCACGTGGACGGGCCTTTAGTCCTGGTCGGCCACAAGAACCGGGACTAAATCCTTAAGTCGCGGTCCGTAAGAGGCACGTCTAAAGGGGGGGGGGTCTTTAGTCGCGCATCTTTAGTCCCGATTGCGCAGCCGGGTCTAAAGGCTATGGCGAATCGGGACTAAAGGGCTTTTTTCTACCAGTGCAAAAAATCTCTGACTGCCTACAGACGTAGTCCTTTACTAGTGCCCAGTGGCGCTGGTAAAACATAGCAGGCAGCCCGTCCGGTCCCGGAGCCTTCGTCGGCCCCATCTGGAACAAAGCCATTTCTATCTCATCATCCGTAAAACTCTCACACAATCGCTCCCCCATCTCCACCGTGACCCATTCATTTATATGTTGAAGAAGCTGATCAACGCCGTCCGACCCCTCCGACGTAAACAGTTGCGTGTAAAAATCCGCTGCTATTTCTCGCATCTCTTCGTCAACAGTGCACCTGCTACCATCGGGCCTTTGCAGCGCCCTGGCCGTATTCTTTCGTTTTCGGTGGGAGGCTCGGATTTGAAAATATTGTGTGTTCTTGTCTCCCGCTTTTAGCCAATCCACCTTCGAGCGCTGGCGTTGCATCACCTCCTCTCTAGCATAAATCTCATGTAGCTGGGCCTCAACGTCTTGGACCTCCAGTGAGGATCCAGACACATTTGCCCTCTCCTTCGCGTCAGCTAACTGCATCCTCAACTTCTTAATCTGCCGACGGACTGACCCAAAAACAGTGCGCCCCCATCATTGCATGTGGAGTAAATTGCATAAAACCACCACATTGAAGGCAAGGTTTGCGAAAACCACTAAAATACATTTTTTTCAAAAAACACCGTGTCTTCCGTAATATTTTTGCGGAAAGCACTGATCGGCAGATCGGGGTCAGTTAAGCTTGACAGGCGGGGCCCATTTTTTGCGCACGTGGCACCGTCGGCCGTCCCGACAGCCGTTAGACGGCGTTAGACGGTGCCGTATGCCTCCATCCCCCATCTGTTCGTTTCTCCCCCTCTTCTCCTGCCGCCACTCTCTCCCCTCCTCGCGTCTGCCTTCTTCCCCACTCTCCTGCCACTCTCTCCCCTCCTCTTGTCGCGTAGGCAGATGGCTACTCCGTCGAAAGCAGGCGGTGTTGGCGGCGGCGGTCCTCCCGGCAGTGGCGCAGGCGACGCGGATCCCGACCCAGGCGGTGAGCTCTGCGGGAGCTCGAACCTTAGCAAGGCGACGCGAGATGCGGAGGTGGAGTATTCGGTGGAATACGCGGCGGCTAGATCTTTCGCGGCGGTGGTGAAGGCGAATCCCAATGGAAGCCACCACATCGCCTCATCCTTCGGCGGTGTATAGTGAGATCCCCTTCCCTTATCCATTTCAGTGAACTTATCTGATCCGTTTCTAGGGCTAAGGCTAGGGTTAGTGTGTAGTGATATCCCCTTCCCCATCTCCATTGCCTATTGTTGGCCCTATGATTGTTATTGCGATGATTTCTTTCTGAAATTAACTCATTATGTTTAAATTAGTTGTTTTGTGTGTCTTATTTAGTTGAAATAAGCTATGGTTTATAAGTAGTAGATCTTAATGAACCAAAGTTAGGGTTATTGCAGTTTTTTGCTTTGTACTACATTGGTTATTTAAGCAACCCCAAGTTATGTATTGATGCTGTCCTGCTTTTTCATAAGTGTTATAATTGAACATTATATACCACTATGTTTCTTTATAAATCTGCAGTCTGGATGATGAGGTTTGGGAATTGAGGATGCATTTTCATGACAGAGATAATCTTGAGAGAACTATGATGTTGTCAGACATCACATTTTACAATCTAGTTGCACTGATAGAGACTGAAGGATATGGGGTGAGGGATTACATGTACTATGTGAAGGATCCTGGCCTAGGGATAGAAGGAATGCAAGAAACAGAGGATGATGACATGCTGGAGGAAATTCTAGACCACATAGTACAGCAGAAGCAGAAGATTTTCAATGTGACAGTTGTTAGGGCCAGTTCCCCCAAACCTGCAAATATAAATTGCAGTGCTAATGTTATTGAGCAACAGATCCCTCTGCAGGAAATTGGAGAGCCCCAACTGTATCAGGTAGATGAAGAAGGAGTGTTGTTCAACGCACATCCTAGTTCAGTTTCAAACACAGCAGTAGTACCAGTAGAAGAACCAAGACCAATACAGTTTCAAACACAACAGAGCACAAACAATTCAGAGGAGCAACTGCAAATAGAAAAAGTTATGGAGGAGAGAAGGAGAAAGGAAATTGCAATGTTTAGGAAGAATGAGAAAGAAAAAGAGAAGGCCACTCCTTTGAAAAGGAAAGCTGCAGTTATGGACAATGAAGAGGATAGTGATGATGATAATCTGTCAGAATATGGGGATATCCTTGCTAGGCTTGAGGAAATGAAAAAACAGAGGGATGATCCATTACTACATTATGAAGGGGACACAGATGTTGAGGAGATGTGGTCTAAAGATGAGGAGGAGGAACTGTATGATCCATCAGGTGAAGAAGAGGATGATGATGATCAAGAGGAGGAGGGATTGGAGGAAGTGGAGGAAGTGGTGCAAGGGGAGAAACACAATGAAGAGGAGCAACATATTGAGAAGAAGAATAAGGCCAAGAGAGAGAGAAAAGGGCCAACTAGCAGATCACATGGAAGTGTAGAGCAAATTTTTGAGGATGACTGGATACCATCAGATGATGAGGACAAAAATCCATTAGACCTGGGTTTGGAAGATGATGATGGTGCTGAGGCAATGGCTTATGTGTTTCCCAATGGGAGAAAGAGCAGAGCAAATAAGTTGAAGCCAAGGTTATGGTATGCTGAGGACAGAGCTAACCCACAAGACCAATTTGTGAAGCATCTTTGCTTCATTGATGTGTAGCAGTTCAGAACTGCACTCCAAACCCTGCACATATCACAGAACAGGAACTATGAGTACCACAGAAACTGCAGTGACAGGGTTATAGCACAGTGCATAGATGAGCAATGCCCTTTTTATATAGCAGCTTCTCAGATTGCAAATGAGAAGACATTTACCATTAGAAAGGTGTATTTGGTGCACACATGCCCTTCTGTGTCAGAGAGCACCAAAGTCACTGCCAAGTGGGTTGCAAAACATTGTGAGGAGGCAGTGAGGAATGACCCTAACACAACCATAACAACAATAATTAACACTGCAAAGAGCAAGTATGGAGTGGATATTTCAACCCACATGGCCTACAGGGCTAGGAAGGCAGCAAAGAATGTTGTTTTAGAAGATCAAAAGGCCCAATACACCAGGATTAGGGATTATTTATAGGTTGTCCTAGACAAAAATCCAGGTTCTAGATGTATTGTGACAACAAAACATATTAGGGAGCATCCTAGCAAGAACCCTAGGTTTCATGGACTATTCATCTGCCTGAATGGATGCAAAGAAGGGTTCCTCAATGGCTGCAGACCATTCATAGGTAACTGCCTTGTATTGTTGTTTATGCCACTTGTATGTTCTTTCAAGTACTAATCATTTGTGCTAAACTTGTAGGTTTGGATGGATGCTTCATAAAGATCACTACTGGTCAACAAATCCTAGCTCCTACTGGAAGAGATGGGAACAACAACATTTTTCCCATTGCTTTTGGAATTGTAGACAAGGAGGACACAAATTCCTGGACCTGGTTTCTATACCAGCTGAGGGAGGCAATAGGTGGGCAATCTGGCAAGTTTGGACAGTACACAATCATTTCAGATAGGCAAAAGGTAATATATTTAGTTGTATTTACTTTCATGTAGTTGTAGTTACTTTCATGTAGTTGTACTTACTTTCATGTAGTTGTAGTTACTTTCATGTAGTTGTAGTTACTTTCATGTAACTGTAGTTACTTAGTTGTACTTGTTTCATACAGGGTCTTTTGAAGGCCATAAATAGAGTCTTCCCCAATTGCCCACAAAGGTTTTGCCTTAGGCATATCTACCAGAACTTTCAAATTGCTGGGTTTAGAGGGACAGAATTAAAAAAAATACATGGATGCAGCAAGTTACTCATATACTGAACATGGTTTTCAAGTTGCAATGGATGAGTTAAAGACAGAGTGTGAAGCAGCTTGGGTGTGGCTTAGCAAAATACCCAAACACACTTGGGCCAGACATGCCATGGATGTGAACTGCAAGACAGACTTAGTTGTTAACAATCTAAGTGAGGTTTTCAATAGGTGGGTCCTAGATGTTAGGGCTAAGCCAATAAGGACCATGGTTGATGGAATTAGGACAAAGTTGATGGTCAAGTTCAATGCAAATAGAACAAAAACTGATATTGTCAAATGGGAGATTTGTCCTACATATGCAGAGAAACTAGAAGAAGCAAAGAAGTGGTCTAGGAACTGCCAATCCTTGATGGTTGGACCACATCTTTACCAAGTGACCAGTGAAGAGAAAACATATGTTGTTAACCTGCAGAAATACACTTGTGGGTGTAGGAAGTGGGATATGACAGCAGTGCCTTGCAATCATGCTGTCTCTGCCATACACAAAGCTAAGCTACAGCCAGAGGACTTTGTTCATGATTTTTTCAAAAAACCAATGTACAAGGCTGCATACAGTCCCATAATCTATCCAGTACCTGGCCCTGACATGTGGCCAAAGACAGACAGTAGGGACATTGACCCTCCAGTCTTCAAAGAACACAAAGGCAGAGCACAAACTAAGAGAAAAAAGGGCAGACATGAGAAGCTAGCTCCAAAAGACACTTCAAGGATGGCCTCAATCACTTGTTCTAATTGCAGCAAAGTTGGCCATAGGTACACCAACTGCCATGTTTCTTTGAAGCCTGCACTAGCCATGAGAAAGAACAGGCATGAGGTACAAACAATGCAAAACATTCTAAATTACTTGTGTTCTCTATGCATGTAACAAAAATGATGAATTACTTGTGTTCTTTTTGCAGCCAAGCACCTCTTCTTATCCACTTGATGCTGCTACTGCTGCCTCCTCTGCTGCACCAGTAAGAAGGGCTGCATCTACTGCCACTGCACCAGAACCAGCAAGAAGAACTCCATCTTCTGCCACTGCACCAGCACCAGCAAGAAGGGCTGCATCTACTGCCATTGCACCAGCACCAGCAAGGAGAACTGCATCTTCTTCCACTGCACCCGCACCAGCAAGAAGAACTGCATCTTCTTCCACTGCACCAGCACCAGCAAGAAGAACTCCATCTTCTTCCACTGCACCAGCACTAGAAAGGAGGACTCCATCTACTGCCACTGCACCATCAACAAGATCTGCTACTGCTGCAAAGGGTAAGGCTATAGCCACTAGGGCTTCAACTGCCGCAAAGGGAGCAAGGGCAGCTTTCTTGCCTCCGAGACCAAACAGTGGTTCCCAGAGAGTCAGAAAGCCAACCCAGAAGATCAAGGACTACCTGACTGCTTCTGGTGCAGCATGGGATTGATGTTGTGATCCAAAATATGCTTTATCATGTTGTGACACTGCTACTATTTTGATGACCAAGTGATCATCAAGTTATGTTCTGGTACTGTAATGACCAACTTAGGTTATGGTACTGTAATGATCAAGTGTTGATCAAGTGCTACTCCAGTTATGATCCTTCTGTCAAACTATGGCATTCTAGTACTGCTGTGATGATCAACGAATGTAGTGCTACTCTAGTTATGATGATGGTGCTACTCTAGTTATAATGTTGTGCTACTCTAGTTACTTGATGCCCCGGGGTCGATAAAAACCCTACTTGATGACTCCGGGTCGATAAATAGCCAAAAAAAACCTACTTGATGACTCCGGGTCGATAAATAGCCAAAAAACCCTACTTGATGACTCCGGGTCGATAAATAGCCAAAAAAAACCCTACTTGATGACTCCGGGTCGATAAATAGCCAACAAACCCTACTTGATGACTCCGGGTCGATAAATAGCCAAAAAACCCTACTTGATGACTCCGGGTCGATAAATAGCCAAAAAACCCTACTTGATGACTCTGGGTCAATAAATAGCCAAAAAAAACTACTTGATGCCTCCTCATCGATAAAAAGCCAAAATAGCCTACTTGATGCCTCAGGGTCGATAAAAACCCAAAAACCCTAATTGAGCCTACTTGATGCCTCGGGGTCGATAAAAAGCCAAAAACCCTACTTGATGCCTCCTCATTGATAAAAAGCCAAAAAACCTAATTAAGGCTACTTGATGCCTCGGGGTCGATAAAAACCAAAAAACCCAACTTGATGCCTCCTTATCGATAAAAAGCCAAAAAAACCTAATTGAGGCTACTTAATGCCTCGGGGTCGATAAAAAGAAAAAAGTCCTAAGTGAGCCTACTTGATGCCTCGGGCTCGATAAAAACCCAAAAACCCTAATTGAGCCTACTTGATGCCTTGGCGTCCATAAATAGCCAAAAACCCTAATTGAGCCTACTTGATGCCTCGGGGTCGATAAAAACCCAAAAAACCCTACTTGATGACTCTGAGTCGATAAATAGCCAAAAACCCTAATTGACCCAACTTGATGCTCACAATCATCATTTGAGCATAAACACACTTAAGATCAAATTCAACAACTGTAAATAGCTTACTAAGCTAAAAAACACCAGTTGCACAGAAAAATACTTAAGATCACAATCATCAATTTGCAAGCATCTTACTAAAGATCACAATCAGCACCTTCAAATACCACCACATTTGGCATTACTTCAAATCCATACATAATCATAGTTGAAGATTACTACATTACATCACCATAGTTCAGAAGTACTCATAGTTCATAAAATTTAAACTACCAGCATTACAGCAAATGCCAAACCACACTCTGCAAAAGGTCAGCAAATGCCAAATGATATTGCCCATTCTTCTCTTCCACAACCACCTGCTTATCCATTTATGATGGCCTTCACCCCCTGCAGCTTCACATTGCTCTCTTCAACTGTCTTCTTCAGCTCATCAATGTGGTTCTGCAAGTTCTTCCTCTCTTCAGCTAGCTTGAGCTTCATGTTCCTAATGACATTTGCTTGAGCAGCTGCTGGGTTCTTAACCATGTCATACTTCTCCTGAAGCTTGTTGGTTTCAAGATCTTTCCTTTCTACCTCTGCCCTCCTTTCCTGAGCATCCAAAAGTCCATTCACATCTTCAACCAACTTCTCATAGCTCTCCTGCAGCTTCTTCTTCTCTTGTGTCAGGTCATGAACAGAAAATGAATGCATAAGATTTTCCTCAGTCCTGTCTCTCCTACTTTGTTCATACATAAACCATAACTTGGCTAATGCATTCTCAAGGGTGGGGGGCCAAGCTGGATCAATCCATTCAACTAATCCACAGTTTCTACCTTCCTGAACAATATCAGAATTAACAAAAACAAATACATTAGAATGCTTCCAAGCAACACTATTTAATTACTATCCTCAAATTCAGAGCTTGAGCTTGCTAGCTGAAAAGAGGACTACTTTAACATGTCCTCATGCTACTTAAACAATGTTGTCCTGCTATAAAGTAAACAAAATCAATCAAATGACCTAACATGTCATACTAAACAAGTTGCATCCTCTGTCCTGCTCCAGTAACCCATGCATATTGTGTCTTAAAGTATTAATAGCATGCTACACTAAACAAACTGACCTAACTTAACAATGCAGCCAGACCAAGGGGAAAAGATGCTGCCAGACTAAACAATTGTTTCTGATCCACTTTCCTAACTTAACAATACAACTAAACTTAACAGTAAACTGCAATGCCTGCCTCTACAGTACAGATCCAGAGAAAACATAGGCAGAGCACAAACAAAGGCAGATCCAAAGAAAACAAATGACAATATACCTTCTCAGCACAGTAAAGAAACCTCCTGCCAGTGTGGATTCCTTCGAAAGCAACACGCCTTTCTGCGGCCTTCTGATGTTCATTGCAGAGAACAAGCAACTCCGTTTCAGGTCCCTTGAAATCGGTGTCTTCAGTGGTAGCAAGGATCTGTAGTGCATACGAATACCAGACATTTGATCCACATGTCAGCAAACAAGCTCATTCAAGAAATCCCCAAAATCACAAACCCTAACCCTAAAAATCTGAACTTACCTTAGTTCTGCCGTCGTCAGAACCTGAGCTGACGTACTCCATGGTGTGCTCGCTGCTATCGGACCCATCGCTAGGTAGTTAGTTGATATCTATATATTGTAACCTACTCCATCCCTTCCTCTCCTAGTCTCCTGTAAGATCTCATGTATGCGCTACAGGGTTGTTGCACCCCTGCCTATAACACGAACCACGTTCCCTCGCACCGCGGACAAGACGTTTCCACATATGGCACATGGTAATCAGAGCGATCCTCTCCAAAGCCATCTAGCGATCCAATCTCCAGCCATGTCTTCCTCCGGCGCTTCCCAGACCAACCTCAGCAGCCAAGTCACGGAGAAGCTGACCCGCACCAACTATGTCCTCTGGCGCGCGCAGGTGACGCCGCAGCTCAGGGGCGCGGGAGTCTTCGGCTACGCCGACGGCACAACATCGGAGCCGGCCAAGTTCCTCACCACCAAAGATAAGGATGGGAAGGAAACCTCTGAGCCCAACCCTCTCCACCCTTTTTGGGTCTGGGAGGACCAGCAGGTGCTGGGCTATCACCTCAGCACCCTCACCAAGGAGGTCCTGCTACAGGTGACCACGATCACCATGCGCGAGCATGCTCTGGACGACGCTCGCAGGTATGTTCTCCTCGCAGTCTCTGAGCCATGTCAATAACATTCGCACGGCCCTGCTCAGCGCGCAGAAGGGCACCCAATCGGTCGCCACCTTCTTCGCCCACATGCGTGGCCTCGCCGATGAGCTAGCGGCCGCCGGCAAGCCTCTACAGGACGACGAGCTCATCAGCTACATCCTTCACGACCTCGAAATGGAGTACCAGCCCTTGGTCTCTGCCCTCGACGTCCGCACCACCCCGGTCTCCCTCGATGAACTCTTCCCTGTGTTGAGTAACTTTGATCAGCGGGTGGCCATGTACCAAGGTTCGGGCGGCTTCAAATCTTCTGCCAACGCCGCGACCCGTGGCCGTGGCGGCTCCTCCTCTCGCCACCGTGGTCCTCCTCGCTCCAAGGGCAGGCCTGGCGGTAGCGGTGGCAGCAACACCAACGGCTCCAACTCCCTTAGCGGGCGCCCCTCCTCCAACAACACTAGGGGTCGCTGCGGCGGGAACAGCAAGTCTCGCCCGGATGCCGTGCGTTGCTAGATCTGTGGTAAACTCGGTCACTCGGCTAAAGACTGCTGGTACCACTTTGAAGAAGATGAGGCTTCATCCGATGATGAGGAAAAGGTTGTTGCCGCTGCTGATGGTGCCTACAGCGTCGACACAAACTGGTACCTTGACAGTGGCGCAACCAACCATCTCACGGGTGAACTTGAGAAAGTAGCCCTCCGTGAGAAGTACCCCGGCAAGGACCAAATTCACACCGCGAGTGGGGCAGGTATGAGGATCCGTCATATTGGTCATTCAGTTATACATACCCCTCATCGTAAAATCCACCTTAGGAAAATTTTCCATGTCCCTAGTGCCAACAAAAATCTCCTTTCTGTCCATCGAATAGCGCTTGACAATCATGTCTTCATTGAGTTTCATCCTTTTTTCTTCTTGATTAAGGATCAGGCCACGAGGAAAATCCTATATCAAGGTAGATGTGTTTGAGGGCTCTACCCATTGCTTCCGGTGTTCAGAAGATTCAATAAACAAGCCCATGGTGTTGTCAAGCTTTCCTTCACACGATGGACGATCGTCTAGGACATGCTTCTTTTTCCTTAGTAGAACATTTGCTTAGAAAGAATAAGCTCCCGTTTATTGGTGAGCGTCATGTTGAAACCATTTGTGATTCCTGCCAAAGAGCAAGAAGTCATCAATTATCGTATCCTATTTCTACTAGTGTTTCTACTCAGCCTTTACAATTAATCTTTTCGGATGTTTGGGGTCCTGCCCCTAGTCCGGTTGGTAGACACACATATTACGTAAGCTTCATTGATGACTATAGCAAATTCTCGTGGATCTATCTTCTCAAGAAATGATCCGAGGTTTTTCAAGTGTTTCAAAACTTTCAAGCACTTGTTGAAAGAAAGTTCAATAGCAAGATTATTGCTGTACAGTCAGACTGGGGGGGATATGAAAAACTAAATTCCTTCTTCCAAACACTTGGTATTTCTCACCATGTGTCTTGCCCACATGCTCACCAGCAAAACGGCTCGGTTGAGCGCAAGCATCGCCACATTGTTGAAGTAGGTCTAGCTCTCCTAGCTGGCGCATCTATGCCCCTTAAATTCTGGGATGAAGCTTTTCTTACTGTTGTACACATCATAAACATGCTTCCTAGTCGAGTCATTCACAATGAAACTCCCATAGAAAGACTCCTTCACACCAAACCTGATTACAAGTCTCTTCGAGTTTTTGGTTGCGCCTGTTGGCCCAATCTTTGCCCTTACAACAATCGCGAACTCATGTTTCGCTCGAAACAGTTTGTCTTTCTTGGGTATAGTGCTCAACACAAGGGTGTAAAATGTCTTGATGTGTCTACTGGACGGGTCTATATTTCTCCCGATGTTGTCTTTGATGAGACGAAGTTCCCCTTTGCCGACCTTCACCCCAACGCCGGTGCACTCCTTCGCAAAGAGATTCTCATTTTACCTTCCCATCTAGTCGGGTCCGATCAAGGGGGCAATAACTGTGATGATTCAATATTGACTGACCCTCCTAATACCTTGTGTGAGCCTTGTGAGGATGCAGGAGACTATACAGAAAAAACGGAAGTCAAAACGATCTGGAAATACCCAATACATAGCCATATTTCATGTGCCCCAACCAGGGGAACAAATCCCCCTCGGGATCTGCGTCGCCAGATATGTCAGCCGGATCGTCTCCAGGATCTGGGCGGCCAGACGCGCCAGACTGGCCAGGTGGATCTGCACCAGAATCCGCGCCAACGGACTTGCCAGGCGCGGTCGGACGGGGGCCGGTGCGTGACTTCTCCGAGCTAGCCACGCGGCGTCCCGCGGCTGGAGAGGCGGCCTCTCCCGCCCTGTGCCAATCAGACGCTGACACGCGGCATCCTGCGGCTCGGTCTCGGTTCCCGACTCAGCCGATCTGCTACAAAAGGCGTGACTTGCACCGTCTGACAGGTGTTTCTCCGACAGGCGCGAGATCCCGCGTCGATGGCCTGCTCCTACCATCATGCGCCCATGATGAGCCCCGCGGGGCGGGATCTTCTGCGTCCGCTGCAACGCCTGCGTCTTCACCATCCGCCGCAGAAGATCTAGCTCGCACAGATCCCGCTGCTGCTGCTGCTGTTTCAGGGTCTGCTGCAGGATCGTCTGTGGCACAAACTGCTGCTGCATCATCTCCACGCCGTACACGTTTGCAAAAAGGGGTAATACAACCTATTGATTATAAACATGTGACAAAATATGGCATGGTGTGTTCTACAGGTGAGCCAGGTGAGCCACACACGTTTGAAGCAGCACTAAAAGATGAAAAGTGGAAGAAGGCTGTGAAAGAAGAATTTGTAGCACTATAGAAAAATAAAATGTGGCATTTGGTTCCTCCAAGACAAGGTAAAAATCTTATTGATTGCAAGTGGGTATTCAGAATTAAGAGAAAATCTGATGGAACAATTGATCGTTACAAAGCTAGACTCGTTGCAAAGGGCTTTAAACAACGGTATGACGTAGACTATGAGGACACGTTTACTCCTGTTGTGAAAGCTGCCACTATTCGTCTTGTTTTGTCCATTGCTGTTTCCAGGGGCTGGAGTCTGAGACAGCTAGACGTGCAGAACGCGTTTCTCCATGGTGTTCTGGAAGAGGAAGTGTACATGAAGCAACCTCCTGGGTTTGTGAACAAAAATAAACCTTCTTATGTGTGCAAACTTTACAAGTCATTGTATGGGTTGAAACAAGCTCCAAGGGCATGGTACTCACGCCTCAGTCACAAAATGCAAACACTTGGCTTTGCTCCTTCTAAGTCTGACACCTCACTGTTCATTTACAACAAGTAAATACATGTTGGGGAACGTAGTAATTTCAAAAAAAATTCCTACGCACACACAAGATCATGGTGATGCATAGCAACGAGAGGGGAGAGTGTTGTCTACGTACCCTCGTAGACCGAAGCGGAAGCGTTGACGCAACATAGAGGAAGTAGTCGTACGTCTTCCCGGTCCAACCGATCCAAGCACCGTTACTCCGGCACCTCCGAGTTCTTAGCACACGTTCAGCTCGATGACGCTCCCCGGCTCCGATCCAGCAAAGCTTCGGGGATGAGTTCCGTCAGCACGACGGCGTGGTGATGATCTTGATGTTCTACCGTCGCAGGGCTTCGCCTAAGCACCGCTACGATATGACCGAGGTGGAATATGGTGGAGGGGGGCACCGCACACGGCCAAGGAACGATCACGAAGATCAACTTGTGTGTCATGGGGTGCCCCCTGCCCCCGTATATAAAGGAGCAAGGGGGGAGGGGCGGTCGGCCTAGGAGGGGGCGCGCCAAGGGGAGTCCTGCTCCCACCGGGAGTAGGACTCCCTCCTTCCTTGTTGGAGTAGGAGAAGGGGAAAGAGGGGGAGAGGAAGAAGGAAAAGGGGGTTGCGCCCCTTGTCCAATTCGGACCAGAGGGGGGGCGCAGGCCTCCTTCGTTTTGGCCTCTCTCCTCTATTCCCGTATGGCCCAATAAGGCCCATATACTCCCCGGCGAATTCCCGTAACTCTCCGGTACTCCGAAAAATACCCGAACCACTTGGAACCTTTCCGATGTCCGAATATAGTCGTCCAATATATCGATCTTTACGTCTTGACCATTTCGAGACTCCTTGTCATATCCCCGATCTCATCCAGGACTCCAAACGCCTTCGGTACATCAAAACTCATAAACTCATAATATAACTGTCATCGAAACCTTAAGCGTGCGGACCCTACGGTTCGAGAACAATGTAGACATGATCGAGACACGTCTCCGGTCAATAACCAATAGCGTAACCTGGATGCTCATATTGGCTCCTACATATTCTACGAAGATCTTTATCGGTCAGACCGCATAACATCATATGTTGTTCCCTTTGTCATCGGTATGTTACTTGCCCGAGATTCGATCGTCGGTATCTCAATACCTAGTTCAATCTCGTTACCGGCAAGTCTCTTTACTCGTTCCGTAATACATCATCTCACAACTAACTCATTAGTTGCAATGCTTGCAAGGCTTATGTGATGTGCATTACCGAGAGGGCCCAGAGATACCTCTCCAACAATCGGAGTGACAAATCCTAATCTCGAAATACGCCAACCCAACATGTACCTTTGGAGACACCTGTAGAGCTCCTTTATAATCACCCAGTTACGTTGTGACGTTTGGTAGCACACAAAGTGTTCCTCCGGCAAACGGGAGTTGCATAATCTCATAGTCATAGGAACATGTATAAGTCATGAAGAAAGCAATAGCAACATACTAAACGATCGGGTGCTAAGCTAATGGAATGGGTCATGTCAATCAGATCATTCACCTAATGATGTGATCCCGTTAATCAAATAACAACTCTTTGTCCACGGTTAGGAAACATAACCATCTTTGATTAACGAGCTAGTCAAGTAGAGGCATACTAGTGACACTCTGTTTGTCTATGTATTCACACATGTATTATGTTTCCGTTTAATACAATTCTAGCATGAATAATAAACATTTATCATGAAATAAGGAAATAAATAATAACTTTATTATTGCCTCTAGGGCATATTTCCTTCAGTCTCCCACTTGCACTAGAGTCAATAATCTAGTTCACATCGCCATGTGATTTAACAGCAATAGTTCACATCACCATGTGATTAACACCCATAGTTCACATTGATATGTGATCAACACCCAAAGGGTTTACTAGAGTGAGTAATCTAGTTCACATCGCTATGTGATTAACACCCATAGAGTACTAAGGTGTGATCATGTTTTGCTTGTGAGATAATTTTAGTCAATGGGTCTGTCACATTCAGATCCGTAAGTATTTTGCGAATTTCTATGTCAACAATGCTCTGCACGGAGCTACTCTAGCTAATTGCTCCCACTTTCAATATGTATCTAGATCGAGACTTGAGTCATCCAGATCGGTGTCAAAATTTGCATCGACGTAACCCTTTACGACAAACCTTTTGTCACTTCCATAATCGAGAAACATATCCTTATTCCACTAAGGATAATTTTGACCGTTGTCCAGTGATCTACTCCTAGATCACTATTGTACTCCCTTGCCAAACTCAGTGGTAGGGTATGCAATAGATCTGGTACACAGCATGGCATACTTTATAGAACCTATGGCTGAGGCATAGGGAATGACTTTCATTCTCTTTCTATCTTCTGTTGTGGTCGGGCTTTGAGTCTTACTCAATTTCACACCTTGTAACACAGGCAAGAAACTCCTTTTCTTTGACTGTTCCATTTTGAACTACTTCAAAATCTTGTCAAGGTATGCACTCATTGAAAAAACTTATCAAGCGTCTTGATCTATCTCTGTAGATCTTGATGCTCAGTATGTAAGCAGCTTCACCGAGGTCTTTCTTTGAAAAACTCCTTTCAATCACTCCTTTATGCTTTGCAGAATAATTCTACATTATTTCCGATCAACAATATGTCATACACATATACTTATCAGAAATGTTGTAGTGCTCCCACTCACTTTCTTGTAAATACAGGCTTCAACGCAAGTCTGTATAAAACTATATGCTTTGATCGACTCATCAAAGCGTATATTCCAACTCCGAGATGCTTGCACCAGTCCACAGATGGATCGCTGGAGCTTGCACATTTTGTTAGCACCTTTAGGATTGACAAAACCTGCTGGTTGCATCATATACAACTCTTCTTTAATAAATCCATTAAGGAATGCAGTTTTGTTTATCCATTTGCCAGACTTCATAAAATGCGGCAATTACTAACATGATTCGGACAGACTCAAGAATAGATACGAGTGAGAAACTCTCATCGTAGTCAACACCTTGAACTTGTCGAAAACCTTTTGCGACAATTCTAGCTTTGTACATAGTAACACTACTATCAGCGTCCGTCTTCCTCTTGAAGATCCATTTATTTTCTATGGCTTGCCGATCATCGGGAAAATCCATCAAAGTCCATACTTTGTTCTCATACATGGATCATATCTCAGATTTCATGGCCTCAAACCATTTCGCGGAATCTGGGCTCATCATCGCTTCCTCATAGTTCACAAGTTCGTCATGGTCTAGTAACATGACTCCAGAACAGGATTACCGTACCACTCTGGTGCGGATCTCACTCTGGTTTACCTACGAGATTCGGTAGTAACTTGATCTGAAGTTACATGATCATCATCATTAGCTTCCTCACTAATTGGTGTAGTAGTCACAAGAACAGATTTCTATGATGAACTCCTTTCCAATAAGGGAGAAGGTACAATTACCTTATCAAGTTTTCTACTTTCCTCCCACTCACTTCTTTCGAGAGAAACTCCTTCTCTAGAAAAGATCCATTTTTAGCAATGAATGTCTTGCCTTCGGATCTGTGATAGAAGGTGTACCCAACAATCTCCTTTGGGTATCCTATGAAGACACATTTCTCCGATTTGGGTTCAAGCTTATTAGGTTGAAGCTTTTTCACATAAGCATCGCAGCCCCAAACTTTAAGAAACGACAAGTTTGGTTTCTTGCCAAACCACAGTTCATAAGGCGTCGTCTCAACGGATTTTGATGGTGCCCTATTTAACGTGAATGCAGCTGTCTCTAATGCATGACCCCAAAACGATAGTGGTAAATCGGTAAGAAACATCATAGATTGTACTATATCCAATAAAGTACGGTTATGACGTTCGGACACACCATTATGCTGTGGTGTTCCAGGTGGCACGAATTTGTGAAACTATTCCACATTGTTTTAATTGAAGACCAAACTCGTAACTGAAATATTTGTCTCCGCGATCAGATCGTAGAAACCTTATTTTCTTGTCACGATGATTTTCCACTTCACTCTGAAATTCTTTGAACTTTTCAAATGTTTCAGACTTATGTTTCATCAAGTAGATATACCCATATCTACTTAAATCATCTGTGAAGGTCAGAAAATAACGATACCTGCCGCGAGCCTTAACACTCATCGGATCGCATACATCAATATGTATTATTTCCAATAAGTCAGTTGCTCGCTCCATTGTTCCGGAGAACGGAGTCTTAGTCATCTTGCCCATGAGGCATGGTTCGCAAGCATCAAGTGATTCATAATCAAGTGATTCCAAAAGCCCATAAGCATGGAGTTTCTTCATGCGCTTTACACCAATATGACCTAAACGGCAGTGCCACAAATAAGTTGCACTATCATTATTAACTTTGCATCTTTTGGCTTCAATATTATGAAAATGTGTATCACTACGATCGAGATCCAACAAACCATTTTCGTTGGTGTGTATGACCATAGAAGGTTTTATTCATGTAAACAGAACAACAATTGTTCTCTAACTTAAATGAATAACCGTATTGCAATAAACATGATCAAATCATATTCATGCTCAACGCAAACACCAAATAACACTTATTTAGGTTCAACACTAATCCCAAAAGTATAGGGAGTGTGCGATGATGATCATATCAATCTTGGAACTACTTCCAACACACATCATCACTTCACCCTTAACTAGTTTCTGTTCATTCTGCAACTCCCGTTTCGAGTTACTAATCTTAGCAACTGAACTAGTACCAAATACTGAGGGGTTGCTATGAACACTAGTAAAGTACACATCAATAACATGTATATCAAATATACCTTTGTTTACTTTTGCCATCCTTTCTTATCCACCAAATACTTGGGGTAGTTCCGCTTCCAGTGACCAATCCCTTTGCAGTAGAATCACTTAGTCTCAGGCTTAGGACCAGACTTGGGTTTCTTCACTTGAGCAGCAACTTGCTTGCCATTCTTCTTGAAGTCCCCCTTCTTCCTTTTGCCCTTTTCTTGAAACTAGTGGTCTTGTCTACCATCAACACTTGATGTTTTTCTTGATTTCTACCTTCGTCGATTTTAGCATCACGAAGAGCTTGGGAATCGTTTCCGTTATCCCTTGCAAATTATAGTTCATCACGAAGCTCTACTAACTTGGTGATGGTGACCAGAGAATTCTGTCAATCACTATTTTATCTGGAAGATTAACTCCCACTTGATTCAAGCGATTGTAGTACCCAGACAATCTGAGCACATGCTCACTAGTTGAGCGATTCTCCTCCATCTTTTAGCTATAGAACTTGTTAGAGACTTCATATCTCTCAACTCAGGTATTTGCTTGAAATATTAACTTCAACTCCTGGAACATCTCATATGGTCCATGACGCTCAAAACGTCTTTGAAGTCCCGATTCTAAGCTGTTAAGCATGGTGCACTAAACTATCAAGTAGTCATCATATTGAGCCAAATGTTCATAACGTATGCATCTGCTCCTGCAATAGGTCCGTCACCTAGCGGTGCATCAAGGACATAATTCTTATGTGCAGCAATGAGGACAAACCTCAGATCACGGATCCAATCCGCATCATTGCTATTAACATCTTTCAACTTAGTTTTCTCTAGGATCATATCAAAAAATAAAACAGGGGAGCTAAACACGAGCAATTGATCTACAACATAGATATGCAAATACTACCAGGACTAAGTTCATGATAAATTAAAGTTCAATTAATCATATTACTTAAGAACTCCCACTTAGACAGACATCCCTCTAATCTTCTAAGTGATCACGTGATCCAAATCAACTAAACCATAACCGATCATCACGTGAAATGGAGTAGTTTTCAATGGTGAACATCACTATGTTGATCATATCTACTATATGATTCACGCTCGACCTTTCGGTCTCCGTGTTCCGAGGTCATATCTGCATATGCTAGGCTCGTCAAGTTTAACCTGAGTATTCTGCGTGTGCAAAAACTGGCTTGCACCCGTTGTAGATGGACGTAGAGCTTATCACACCCGATCATCACGTGGTGTCTGGGCACGACGAACTTTGGCAACGGTGCATACTCAGGGAGAACACTTCTTGATAATTAGTGAGAGATCACCTTAAAATGCTACCGTCAAACTAAGCAAAATAAGATGTATAAAAGATAAACATCACATGCAATCATAATATGTGACATGATATGGCCATCATCATCTTGTGCCTTTGATCTCCATCTCCAAAGCATCGTCATGATCTCCATCGTCACCGGCATGACACCATGATCTCCATCATCTTGATCTATATCAATGTGTCGTTACATGGTCATCTCACCAACTATTGCTCTTGCAACTATTGCTATCGCATAACGATAAAGTAAAGCAATTATTTGGCGCTTGCATCTTATGCAATAGAGAGACAACCATAAGGCTTCTGCCAGTTGCCGATAACTTCAACAAAACATGATCGTCTTATACAACAACTTATATCTCATCACGTCTTGACCATATCACATCACAACATGCCCTGCAAAAACAAGTTAGACGTCCTCTACTTTGTTGTTGCAAGTTTTACGTGGCTGCTACTGGCTTAGCAAGAACCGTTCTTACCTACGCATCAAAACCACAACGATAGTTTGTCAAGTTGGTGTTGTTTTAACCTTCGCAAGGACCGGGCGTAGCCACACTCGGTTCAACTAAAGTTGAAGAAACTGACACCCGCTAGCCACCTGTGTGCAAAGCACGGCGGTAGAACCAGTCTCGCGTAAGCGTACGCGTAATGTCGGTCCGGGCCGCTTCATCCAACAATACCGCCGAACCAAAGTATGACATGCTGGTAAGCAGTATGACTTATATCGCCCACAACTCACTTGTGTTCTACTCGTGCATAAAACATCAAACCATAAAACCTAGGCTCGGATGCCACTGTTGGGGAACGTAGTAATTTCAAAAAAATTCCTACGCACACACAAGATCATGGTGATGCATAGCAACGAGAGGGGAGAGTGTTGTCTACGTACCCTCGTAGACCGAAGCGGAAGCGTTGACGCAACATAGAGGAAGTAGTCGTACGTCTTCCCGGTCCAACCGATCCAAGCACCGTTACTCCGGCACCTCCGAGTTCTTAGCACACGTTCAGCTCGATGACGCTCCCCGGCTCCGATCCAGCAAAGCTTCGGGGATGAGTTCCGTCAGCACGACGGCGTGGTGATGATCTTGATGTTCTACCGTCGCAGGGCTTCGCCTAAGCACCGCTACGATATGACCGAGGTGGAATATGGTGGAGGGGGGCACCGCACACGGCCAAGGAACGATCACGAAGATCAACTTGTGTGTCATGGGGTGCCCCCTGCCCCCGTATATAAAGGAGCAAGGGGGGAGGGGCGGTCGGCCTAGGAGGGGGCGCGCCAAGGGGAGTCCTGCTCCCACCGGGAGGAGGACTCCCTCCTTCCTTGTTGGAGTAGGAGAAGGGGAAAGAGGGGGAAAGGAAGAAGGAAAAGGGGGTTGCGCCCCTTGTCCAATTCGGACCAGAGGGGGGGCGCAGGCCTCCTTCGTTTTGGCCTCTCTCCTCTATTCCCGTATGGCCCAATAAGGCCCATATACTCCCCGGCGAATTCCCGTAACTCTCCGGTACTCTGAAAAATACCCGAACCACTCGGAACCTTTCCGATGTCCGAATATAGTCGTCCAATATATCGATCTATACGTCTCGACCATTTCGAGACTCCTCGTCATATCCCCGATCTCATCCAAGACTCCGAACGCCTTCGGTACATCAAAACTCATAATATAACTGTCATCGAAACCTTAAGCGTGCGGACCCTACGGTTCGAGAACAATGTAGACATGATCGAGACACGTCTCCGGTCAATAACCAATAGCGGAACCTGGATGCTCATATTGGCTCCTACATATTCTACGAAGATCTTTATCGGTCAGACCGCATAACATCATACGTTGTTCCCTTTGTCATCGGTATGTTACTTGCCCGAGATTCGATCGTCGGTATCTCAATACCTAGTTCAATCTCATTACCGGCAAGTCTCTTTACTCGTTACGTAATACATCATCTCACAACTAACTCATTAGTTGCAATGCTTGCAAGGCTTATGTGATGTGCATTACCGAAAGGGCCCAGAGATACCTCTCCGACAATCGGAGTGACAAATCCTAATCTCGAAATATGCCAACCCAACATGTACCTTTGGAGACACCTGTAGAGCTCCTTTATAATCACCCAGTTACGTTGTGACGTTTGGTAGCACACAAAGTGTTCCTCCGGCAAACGGGAGTTGCATAATCTCATAGTCATAGGAACATGTATAAGTCATGAAGAAAGCAATAGCAACATACTAAACGATCGGGTGCTAAGCTAATGGAATGGGTCATGTCAATCAGATCATTCACCTAATGATGTGATCCCGTTAATCAAATAACAACTCTTTGTCCACGGTTAGGAAACATAACCATCTTTGATTAACGAGCTAGTCAAGTAGAGGCATACTAGTGACACTCTGTTTGTCTATGTATTCACACATGTATTATGTTTCCGGTTAATACAATTCTAGCATGAATAATAAACATTTATCATGAAATAAGGAAATAAATAATAACTTTATTATTGCCTCTAGGGCATATTTCCTTCAATACACACATATTTGTACTCATATATGTTGATGATATTATTGTCACGAGTTCATCAGATGAGGCCATTACAGGACTGTTAAAGGATCTCAGTGCTGACTTTGCTCTTAAGGATCTTGGAGACTTGCACTATTTCCTAGGGATTGAGGTAAAGAAGCATGAGGACGGACTTCATCTCTCTCAGGAAAACTATGCAGCAGATCTGGTAAAGAAAGTTGGTCTGCAAGGTTGTAAACCCTCACCTACTCCTTTGTCAAGTTCAGAAAAATTGTCCCTTACAGAGGGGCGGCCTCTAAGTCAAGATGATAGTACAAGGTACAGAAGCCTAGTAGGTGCACTTCAATGTTTAACACTTACTAGGCCTGATATTTCTTTTGCTGTGAACAAAGTTTGCCAATTCCTTCATGCACCCACCACAGTTCATTTGACTGCTGCAAAACAGATTGTTCGATATGTCAAGAACACTCTTAATGTTGGTCTCAATTTCAGTAAGTCACCATCTACACTTGTAAGTGCCTTTTCAGATTCTGATTGGGCAGGTTGCCTGGATGATAGGCGGTCTACTGGTGGTTTTGCAATATTTTTTGGTCCCAACTTGATATCATGGTGTGCAAGAAAGCAAGCTACAGTCTCTAGATCCAGTACAGAGGCAGAATATAAGGCACCGGCAAACGCAACAGCAGAGATTATCTGGCTACAATCCATTTTGAGGGAACTTGGTGTTAGAGGCACTCAACCTCCATGTTTATGGTGTGATAATGTAGGTGCTACCTATCTCTCTGCTAATCCAGTTTTTCATGCCAGGGCAAAGAACATTGAGATAGACTTTCACTTTGTGAGGGAAAGGGTTGCCAAGAAGCAACTTGAGATTCGTTTTGTGCATTCCAGAGATCAAATTGCAGATGGGTTCACAAAACCTTTGCCCACTAGAAGCTTTGAAGATTTCAAACATAATCTCAACTTGATGAAGTTGTGATTAAGGGAGGGTGTCAAACAACCTGTCACGTTACCTCTCATTACCTCTCATGCGCCGCACCAGGAGTCCACCAGGAGATAGGCTAGGTAGTTAGTTGATATCTATCTATTGTAACCTACTCTATCCCTTCCTCTCCAAGTCACCTGTAAGATTGCATGTATGCGCTACAGGGTTGTTGTGCCCCTGCCTATAACATGAACCACGTCTCCTCGCACCGAGGACAAGGCGTTTCCGCATATCGCACACCACCGTCGTTCCAGAAAATAATTGCAAGAAATCCGAATTACATGTACCCCTGTCCAGTCTGACTTGAACGTTCCCTCCAGCCTCTCTCTTATTATCCCATGTATACGGGTATCCACTAAAGCCCAGGTCCGCAAGGGCGCAGTCGTTCAGGCATTCCCTGAACCGCTCCATTTGTGCAAAACTTCGAGGGTTACCCCCAAGTTGTTCAGTTTGGAGAAGCGCTTCATTAAAATCACCAGCACAAAGCCACGACAAATGGTCTTGGGTACTAAGATATCGGATAGCATCCCACGTTTTATTTCTAGCTCCATCTTTGGCTCCCCGTAGATTCCAGTGAATCTAAATTTGGTGCCCTCAAATAGAATTTCCGCATCGATGAAATATTGACACCCATGGTCTTACCCGAACTTGCAACTCGTCCCTCCACTACAAAGCTAGGCCTCCGCTCTTTCCATTACAGTCCACCGCCACCCCTTGTCTGAACCCTAGACTCCACTTCAATCTATCCATAGCCCTTGCTTTCTTCTTCGTCTCACACAGAAAAACCACTGCTGGGTTGTAGGACCGTATAAGGTCTCGAAGTTCGCCAACTGTCAGGTCCAACCCCAAACCACGACAATTCCAGGCCAGCAGATTCATTGATCTCGGCGGCCCTGGGTTCCAGAGGCCGCCGCTCCATCATTCCTCTCAGGGATGCGCTCAAACATCGAGGTAGTTTTTTGCCTCGTGTCGCGAATGAAAGCATCTTGTGGCACTTGTCTGTATGAATCCCCCTTCGCTACCCACATCTACATATGTCTCCTCTTTCTGCTATCATGGTCGTGCCTAGTATGTGAGTCCCTCAGACTGCCTGTGATCATTCTCCTTCCTGACCTTTTTCACATATGTGCCCTTTCGCCTTCCATGCCCCCATGCATACCGGTTTCCCCCACTGGGTCAACCCAGCCCGCTCCATTTGCATGGCGCCCTAAAGTGGAGCTCTCTGCCCTGTCTTTTCCTTTGCTTTCCCATGCCCTGTCCCTTTGTCTATGTTGGCTTTGTTCCATTAGCTTGTTCCTTAAATCATGTTCACGTCTAGCCTCCAGACTATCTCTCAGGTCCTCTTCCTTGCGTAACCCATACATGCTCTTCTCCTTATTTGGGCTATTAACCTCTCCTTTATTCTGCTTGTACACCTCGCCAGTGCGGGTGTCAGAAGTCCAGGAGAACTCCGGATTTAGGTTTCTCTTCGCAGGTGTGTCTCGCACTCTTTGCTGCTCATGATGCATTCGTGCCGCATCACTCGTCTGGGAACTGCTCATGCTATTATTGCTGCTGCATGCACCACTAGCTGATCCCTCCTTAACCGAGTTGTTTCTTCCCGGTGATGCTCTAAGCCAGTTAGTAGTCTCTACTCCTAATGAAGCAGTTGGTAGTCTCGCTTCCAGGTTTGTTTTAGTCCCACCTTCCATGGTTTTTTTTGGTACCTCCTCCCACCTCTGACTTATCCATCACAAACCGAAAAAACCTCCTCCTAAGGCCCCAACCCGCACCCATCCACGTACCAAAAAAATAGACCTACAAAGGTTAATCAACGAAAAAAGACCTACGAAGGTTAACCAGCGACAAAAAAAACCTATCGCCCTCGAGCAAGGTCTCCCTTCGTCGCCGCCATTCATCCCTTCGTCGCCGCCCTCCATCCGCGCTGAACACGTCCACGATCCGCCGCAGAACACCTCGAGGCTCCGGCGCTGATCCTGAACGAGGTCGCCGCCGCCCTTCATCCCTTCGCCGACGCGCTTCACTCGCCGCCCTTCATCCCTTCGCCGCCGCGCTTCACTCGCCATCCAGGATCCGCCGCAAAACACGTCCAGGATCCGGCGCTGATCCTGGACGAGGATACGCGTACGAAATATTGCTTCGCCGCCGGCCTCCATCGAACACGTCCAGTATCCGGCCCGAACACGTCCTGGATCCGAGAAATAGGTATACAAACCATCTCATACATCAATGGCATCTCATACATCTCACATGTCATACATCAATCGCATCTCATACATCTCACATCTCATACATCCATCGCATGTCATACATCTCACATCTCATACAGCCATGGCATGATCGTTTTACTGCTGATGCGATTGATGCCTATTCTCTGTAATCAGGATATCCAGATTCCTATTGTCTCTAATCACCACTTGAAGACATCCAAAATCTTGTGCTCCTACCAGCTTATCAAAAATCACTGCAAGACTGCCATATTGTTTTCTGTTCTACACAGTTTAGGGTTGTTTTTCATGTTAAAAATAGACTCAAGTACACATGTTTACAGTTGGCAACTAGCAATTTTTTGTTACCAAGGAGTATCCTGCACTTGTATATAAATTCCTGTTTTGCAGCACACTGGGGCACAAGTCAATTTGTTCAACAAAAAATGGCACAGAAGAAAACACAAACCATACATTTACCTTGTCATTGTTGGATTGCACGGAGATTAGCATGCCTGGGAATAAACCTTTGGCTGCTTCCACCTGTGCTCTGTAGTTTTGAATGATGTTAAAACTTTAACTGAACTAAAAGTCCACAAGATATAGTAGAGGAACAGCAGATAGAACAATAAGACTTGCAGCTCAGTAATTTCTGTAACTAAGAAAGTACAGAGATGTAGAAGATGCAGAAGCAAAAAAAAGTACAGAGATGTAGATGAAAGTACCATTGCAGTATAGATGTAGAAGAAACTACCATTGCAGTATAGGCTAAGAACCCATTGCAGTATAGATGTAGAACAGCAGAATGTTGGTCATTTTCAGAGTATAGTCCAAGGCACTTATGCACATCTATGAGGTACCTGCAAGTACCATAGTTGGTTATCATTTTGCATCTGGTTACAATAAAATGCTATCTAGATCACATACATGAATCCGACTCTATTCTAATTAGTGAGGTTGTCACATACATGCTCACACTCATATCCTTAATGAGTATACAAGTGTACCCAGAATACAAATCCACCTAAATTTCATGATTAGCCACAACAGTTCAGTCATGCATGAGAAAATGTCCAATATGTTAAAATAGCATCACTAGAAGTACGGTCGAAACATAATGCACATGTAATTAGCATCAGACTTTATTTCTAATCAGTGAGGTTGTTTCGATATCAGACTTTATGCATGATATCAAAATAACAAGCATAATGTTCAGCCATAAAGTATGATTTGACTGATCTATTCTTTCTCATTGTTTGGGAACCTACAGAACATGACACTTGAAGATATGGACGCTGCAAATCTGCGCCGACCTCCTCTACGTGATATCTCTAATGTTGACCATCATTCTCATATGTCTCCAGTGCCAGGTAATTCCCAAATATCATGAATGCTTTATCGCATTGGGTCATATGGTTTAACTGGTTGAGCACTGAAATTTACTACTCCCTCCGTCCGGAAATTTACCATTCCTCCGACAAGTATTTCCGGACGGAGGGAGTACAAAAGTAGTGAGCTCGGAAAACTTAACTCCGTTTGGATCCCGATGGGAACGGGTAAATCTTGCTAAACAACTACGAGCGCGCAAGAGAACTGAGCAGATGGACACGAGAAATGACCAAAGTCAGCATCTTCATGACATCACTAATATTGATCAACTCTCCAAAGGGAGTCCAGGTATAACTCAGTAACAACAGTGAAATGGTTTTTTAACATACAATTTGTTATCCACAATGGCTGACGATACGATCTGGATTTCTACTTATTTGAACAGGGATTGTTCAACAAGATCATGGCCCACATAGATCAACTGGCCTATTCATACATGAAGCAACAATCCCTTCTACCACCAACATGACACCCTTAAATGATGCCAGCATTTGTACCCTGAGCAATCTCACAGATTCTTCGAGGGGTAAATCAGGTTCAGCATTATTAATCATTTTTCCCTAACATACTTTAGTAAATCTATGGTGCATGATCTGCTTCTGGATTTAAGTAATTTAATATTTCGGACATTTGCATTTGTAAACAATTATATTCTCTACAATGCCTGACGATATGATTTGCATTTGCATTTGTAATTTGTCGTCCATCACAGATAACTAAGGAACATCAACATGTGAACGAGCATCAAGGATAGTCAAGAAGTAAAGCAAGTGGATCTAGGTATGAACATCTGTGTATATTTCCCTTATCTATAAATGTGTAATAATTATTAGATATGGAACAACCAAATTCATGAAATAGAATGCGATCATGCCAACACTCTAGCTAAATTAATTTTATACTCATCTACTATTTCACATAAATCAATTGTGTCTGCCCAGCAGATTATTTGGCATTAGATGACTCTAAGGACTTGTAAGCACAATGCAAAATTCAGTCATGAATGCATCAGTTCACCACACACATGTACATATGTACTGAAAATTGAAACTAGGCAAGTAGTGGACAAAAAGTATTGAGGGCAAGCAGTAGACAATCAGTTTTTAGGGCAAGCAATTAACAATATGACCGTGTCTCAAGCCTCAACACAAATGGTAGATTACAGCTCATAATCAGCTTCTGGCTCATGCAACAGCAGTTCAATTTTACAGAGAAATACCATGTACGACTTAGATTTCTTCATTCTGGTTTTTTCAGTACCAAAACACAGGCGAGGAGCTATGGTAAAACTTCAGTACACAATATCTTCAGTATTAGCATGTGAACCACATTATTGGTCTTAGAAAAAACTCATTATCAAACTCATCTTTTTTTTGTAACTCATCTACTGTTGATGTTGACACCATGGACTCTAAACAGGTTAAACATTCTGAAGCAAAGATGGTAAGGAATGCATATATATTTACCATAAGTGTGCTACAATTGTGCCTATCCTTTCATTTTTACCATGTTAGGTAGGTACAGGGATGGCACATCACTCTGAACTCTGAACTTGTTGATTTTTCTGAAGCCAGTATCAGCAAGAGTGCATTATGCATAGTTGACCCCAAGTATGCTCTGAAACCTCATTATCAAACTCGTCTGCTGCAGACGTCGATGCCGAAAACAACATCTGTTTCTTTAGATTTTCTGTGTGTGTGGTGGTGGTAACGATCAGTCGTGGCATTGTCACAGTCAATTGTGGTGCTATGTTCTGCCGATTTGTTTGTTAGTTAGTCTGCTACAACTTTCAATCACTGCTGCACTTAAGTACCTAGCGTATTACTGTCAGTACACGAATGCTGCACTTCAGCTTGCCATTTAGATAAAGCCGTCCCGTGCTCCCCTGGCTACGTGCCTGCACCTTCTTCACTAAAAATTCAGACGGGTAAGCTCTGTCATGAGGAGAAGACAGCAGGGGAGAGGGCAACGACAACGACAACGGGCAGGTAGGCTAGGGGATTGGGGGATCGATCGTCTCACCAGAGATGGGAGGCGCGGCGGCGACGAAGTCCGGCAGGTCGAAGTTGACTCCCTGGCGGATGGTGGGCACCCTGCGCATGATTATCGCGAGGCAGGCGCCGGAGCTGCCACCGACGTCGACGAGCGTGGCCACGCCCTCAAACCATCCACCGGGGCAATACCCGTCCAGCAACACCTCCATGAACGGCTCCGATACGCCGGTCATGGCCCGGAGCATCGCATCGTTCGCCTCCCAGTCCAGGCCGTAGTAGGCGTAGGCGGGGACGCCGGCGTGGGCGCGCGCAAAGGGCTCAAGCACGGCCTCGAGGAGCCGCGGCCACGCCAGCCCAAGCACGTACTGCCTCCAGCCGCCGTCGGCTGTGTGTCCGGAGAAGACGCCGGCGGAGGCGAGCAGGCGAAGGACGGGTCCGGGTGGCCCGGCGGGGGCAGCTCCACGGCCGAGAGCGGCGCGTTGGTGCCGCCCGCCCTCACCGCGGTCATCGCCTGTTGCAACTGGGCCGGATGTAGGCGGATCTGGTCGCTCGATCTGCCACTTTTCTTCTCTGGTGAACCGTGGGGAGGGATGAGAAGGGGCAGTGGTGGGAGGTGAGGTCGTCGGTTGTGGTGGCTGTGGGGGTGAGGGCAGTGGCGGATCTAGGGTTTGGAACCAGGGTGGTCCTTCTAAGAAATGACAACAAATATGAGTTGTGAACGACCTAAGTAATTACCATACCATATAGGAATACCTGCAAAATATTACCATATAGGAATAGATAAATCTGTTCATACAAACATCCAGCATAGCCTTCTTCCTATCTTCAATCTTCATAGCATGTTTGTGAAAAATATAAGAAATGTCTTCGGTACTCTTCATTCTCCAGTAATTCCGCTATAAGAATTTTTCTAACAATCAAAATGGCATAATTTAACAGAAATGATGTGCAAAATTATGCGTGTGTTTGTTGGTTCATGTACCGGATAATTGAACAGAAAACAAAGGGGAAACCCTAGATAAAAAATTGGGGAACAGACAATTGGCGAGCTGCTACCTCAAATCAAGCAGAGTGCCGGAGTGCGGAATGGCTGCTGGCCTCTGGCGCCGGCTTGCAGGGGCGCCGGTCGGTGTGCGGGGGCAGGGCACGGCAAGGTCGCATGCTCTCAGCCTGCAGGGTCGCAGGAGGGCCCGGTCGTGCGGCTGGCATCGAGCGTCGGGAGAGCCAGAGAGGCAGGAGCCTGCTGGGCAGCTAGACGGCCACGGAGGCGACCGGCGGTGGCGGCGAGGAGTGGCGAGCAGAGGCAGCTGGGGACGAGGCGGCTGGGCATCGGGGATGGAAGCGCTGACCAGATGGAGCCTGGGTCAAAGATGTTGGGCTGTTTTTCTTCTTTGGCCCATATGGTACATAGGCAGGTCTGAAATTCCAGGGTGGGCCGCGGCCCACCCTGGACACCCTGTAGCTCCGCCCCTGGGTGAGGGGGGAGGCCGGCGGCGATGCGCGGTAGAGGAGGATATGTGTGACGCTCCCGATTCAGTCGTACACTAATCATGCACGCAAATGTGTACGATCAAGATCAGGGACTCACGGGAAGATATCACAACACAACTCTACAAATAAAATAAGTCATACAAGCATCATAATACAAGCCAGGGGCCTCGAGGACTCGAATACAAGTGCTCGATCATAGAGGAGTCAGCGGAAGCAACAATATCTGAGTACAGACATAAGTTAAACAAGTTTGCCTTAAGAAGGCTAGCACAAATGGGGATACAGATCGAACGAGGCGCAGGCTTCCTGCCTGGGATCCTCCTAACTACTCCTGGTCGTCGTCAGCAGGCAGCACGTAGTAGTAGGCACTTCCGGGGTAGTAGTCGTTATCGACGGTGGCGTCTGGATCCTGGGATCCATCGTCTGGTCGCAGCAAACGGGTAGAGAAAAGGGGAAAAGGGGGAACAAGGCAACCGTGAGTACTCATCCAAAGTACTCGCAAGCAAGGAGCTACACTACATATGCATGGATATATGTGTAAAGGGCCATATCAGTGGACTGAACTGCAGAATGCCAGAATAAGAGGGGGGTAGCTAGTCTTATCGAAGACTACGCTTCTGGTCGCCTCCGTCTTGCAGCAGGTAGAAGAGAGTAGACTGAAGTCCTCCAAGTAGCATCGCATAGCATAATCCTACCCGGCGATCCCCTCCTCGTTGCCCTGTTAGAGAGCGATCACCGGGTTGTATCTGGCACTTGGAAGGGTGTGTTTTATTAAGTATCCGGTTCTAGTTGTCATAAGGTCAAGGTACAACTCCGGGTCGTCCTTTTACCGAGGGACACAGCTATTCGAATAGATTAACTTCCCTGCAGGGGTGCACCACATAGCCCAACACGCTTGATCCCATTTGGCCGGACACACTTTTCGGGGGCATGCCCGGCCGCGGAAGATCAACACGTCGCAACCCCACCTAGGCACAACAGAGAGGTCAGCACGCCGGTCTAAACCTAAGCGCACAGGGGTCTGGGCCCATCGCCCATAGCACACCTGCACGTTGCGTGGGCGGCCGGAAGCAGACCTAGCAACCTCCAGTACAAAGGAAGTCACGTTATGCGGTCCAATCTGGCGCGCCGCTCAGTCGCTGACGTCACTAAGGCTTCAGCTGATACCACGACGCCGGGATACCCATAACTACTCCCGCGTAGATGGTTAGTGCGTATAGACCAAATGGCCAGACTCAGATCAAATACCCAGATCTCGTTAAGCGTGTTAAGTATCCGCGAACGCCGACCAGGGCCATGCCACCTCTCTCCTAGGTGGTCTCAACCTGCCCTGTCGCTCCGCCTCAAAGTAACAGTCGAGGGCCGTCGGGAACCCAGGCCTACCTCTACCGGGATGGAGCCACCTGCCCCTTCAGCCCCCATCTCCGAACAGTATCACAGGTAATGTAACAGTGTAAAGTATATAGAAAATGCCCGTGATCACCTCCCGAAGTGATCACGGCCCAGTAGTATAGCATGGCAGACGGACAAGAGTGTAGGGCCACTGATGGAACACTAGCATCCTATACTAAGCAGTAGGATAGCAGGTAAGGGTAACAACAGTAGGAGCAAGGACAGGCTATGCAGCAGTATAGGATTAACTGAAAGCAGTAACATGCTACACTACTCTAATGCAAGCAGTATAGAGAAGAATAGGCGATATCTGGTGATCAAGGGGGGGGGCTTGCCTGGTTGCTCTGGCAAGAGAGAGGGGTCGTCAACTCCGTAGTCGTACTGGGTAGCAGCAGCGTCGGTCTCGGTGTCTAGCGGAAGAAGAGGGGGAAGAAACAATGAATACAATGCAAACAGATGCATGACAAAGCAAAGCATGATGCTAGGCGTGCCCCAACGCGGTATGAGGTGACACCGGTGAAGGGGGGGAAATATCCGGGAAAGTATCCCCGGTGTTTCGCGTTTTCGGGCAGAGGGGCCGGAGGGGGAAAGTTGCGAGTTTGATATGTTAAGGGTGCGTGGCGGACGAACGGGCTGCGTATCCGGGTTCGTCTCGTCGTTCTGAGCAACTTTCATGTTGAAAATATTTTAATCCGAGTTACGGATTAAAAGATATGATTTTCTAAAGATTTTATTAATTTCTGGAATTTAATTAATTATTTAATTAATTCGAAAATGAATTAATGACATCAGCATGATGTCATGCTGACGTCAGCAGTCAACAGAGTTGACTGGTCAACCTGACCAGTGGGTCCCACTGGTCAGTGACACATTTTAATTAAACAGATTAATTAAATTAATCAAAATTAATTAGTGGGTGGGCCCCACTGTCTTACTAATTAATTATCTAATTAACAGTAGTTAATTAGGTTAATTAATCTTAATTGGTTAATTTAATCAGAATTAATTAAGTTAATTAATTAGTTGATTAATTAACTAATGAATTAATTTCATTATTTATTTATTATATATTATTTTTAAATTCTTTTTTTAATTAAAACGTTCTGGGGCGGTGGGGCCCCTTTGTCAGTGGGCCAAAGGCCTTAGCGGGCACCAGGTGTGCGGTTACGGGCGCAGGGGCGTGCTGGGCGACGCGCGCCAACCGCCCGACAGGGAGCTCGCCCAGACCAACCGCGGGGCGAGGCTAGCGGGGCGCCGACGGCAAAGGGCGCGGCCGATGGCGGGGACCGGACCGGCAAGCAGGAGGCACGGGGCAGCAGGGGGCTTCGGCGGTGGCCGTGGCCTGTGATGGCGAGCGCGGGGCGCAGCCAGGAGGCGGGGGAGGGCGCCGGGCGTGGCCAGACAACGGAGGAGCTGCAGAGCGAGGCTGGCGGGGGAGTAGGCGGCGCATCTGCGGCAGGGTGCGCGAGGCGCGGGAGCTGTGCGTGCGCGTGTGCCGTCACGGACAGAGATGGGGGCGGGCGGTGCGGCGGCTCGAAGTGGCGGGTGCCGGCGTGGTACGAGGCAGGGAAGGCGAGCGCAGCACGGGGCGCGTGAGGGCGCAGCGGCAACACGCTGCAGAGCAGCAGCAAGCAGAGACGGGGGGCGGATGAGAGGCCACGGTAAGGGCGGGGCGGACACGGGACAGGGGAAGGAGAGGAGGGGCGCGGCTCACAGGGGGAGTGTAGGGCACGCGGCAGTGTGCTCGGTGGAGGTCGGGGAGGGCCGTCGTGGAGGAGCAGGCCGGCGAGGTGGTCTGGCGAGGGGGTTCCGGGCGGCGGTGGCCTCCTCTAGATCCCGACCCAGATCGGGAAAGAGGAGGGGGGCCGACGTGGGGTCGAGGCGATGGGGTGCCCGGCGACTGGGTTGGGGCGCTGGCGTCGCGAGGTGGGGGGGGAGCGGGATCGTCCCCGATCCAGATCGGATCGGGAAGGGGAGAGGAGAGGCGCGGGGAGTGGGGGTGACGGGGTGGATGGGTTAGGGTTTTCCCCCTGGTGGGGGGGGGGTTATGGAGGGGAGGGGTTGGGCCGGTCGGTGTGGCCGAATGGGCCAGCCTGTTGGGTCGGCTGGCCCGGGGGGTCCTTTTCCTTTTTTGTTTGTTTTCTCTTTTGTATTTTCTTTCTTTTATTTATTTTCTTTTCTGTTTTTAAATCATTTTAAATTATTTAGGCCTTTTATAAAAATGTGTTTACTACACCATATTTATCTATGTAATATTTAGTACAACCCGAACATTTTTATTTTAATGTTTGAAAACTTTTATTATTTACCAAACTTTGAATTTGAATTTTGGACCGGTTCTGATCTAACAATAGATTAGCAGCAGTAACAATGGTGACGTGGCATCATTAGAGTGGAATCACTGTAGCTTAATTATCCGGGCGTCACAATATGGGGGCGACGCGGCGAGGAGATGAGTAGACGGAGAGGACTGAACTGGCTGTAGTGATAAGGTTAGGTGAAAAAGGGGGAAAAAATAAAACAGCTGTGTTAGTTCTTCTTTTAACTATATTATATATATTATTTATGTTTATATGATGGGCAGCACTCTGCGCCGGTGCGCCGGCCGAAAGTTTCAGCCGCTCGTACCGCAACCGCCCGATGCATGTGCGCACAGCCGTTTGATTGGATCCAAGAAAAAAAAACGAATCACCCCCAACTCTCTTTCCTGTTCGGGGGAGCGCGGCGCCGCGCCTCCTGTCCCCTCCGGTGGTCGTCGGTCCCCACCCTCGCCGGTCTTCCTCGTCGCCGCCGGACCCCGCCCTCGCCGGTCATCCTCGTCGTCGGCCCCCGCCGTCGTCGGCCGTCCTCGTCGCCGGTCCCCATGCAACAACTCCACCTACGTTGCAGCTCTTGACGGCGGCGGTTGTAGCTCGGCCGCCGCCCCTCGCCATTGATGCTCGCTGCAGGAAATTATGTCGATGGCGGCCGTCAGTCAATCAACGCCGTTTTGAATGGATGTAGCAAAAAACTTCACCCGTAGTAGCAAAAATAAACTATGGTTGCAGCAAAAATCAAACACCGTCGCCGTCTTCACGAGATCGCAACTCCGTCTTACATGGATGTAGCAAAAAACTTCAGCGGTAGTAGCAAAAATCTACTACGGTTGCAGCAAAAATCGTCGTTGTCGTCATCGCGAGGTCGCAGCTCCGCTGATGGATGTAGCAAAAGGCTTAGCCGGTAGTAGCAAAATCCAACTACGGTTGCAGCTTCCCCTTGTTATGAAGTGCCATTAAAGCTTTCTGTGTCTATGGTTGAAGCTTTTTTCAATAGCTGTTGAAGCTTTTCTAGGTGACGGTTGCAACACTTGTATACGCGGGTAGATCTGGCCATGGCGGTAAGCAGCCATGGCGGCCGGCGAGGGAGCGCCTGATCGTCGGCGATGGAGCCTGTGGTGGCCCAGTCACAACCCAATAGGTGAGGAGGAGGGGATGTGCGCGCGTGAAGAAGGATGGAGCCTGTGGTGGCCCAGTCACAACCCGATGGATCTGCCATGGCGGGTGCGCGAGGGAGCGCCTGGCCGCCGGCGATGGAGCTCGTGGTGGCCCCCGTCACAGCCCGAGGAGGGGAGAGGGGATGCGCGCGTGAGGGCTGGAGGTAGGGGATGGAGGCGGGGCGCGCGGGGACCACTGCGTATTGCACGTTGGGCCAGCGTGGCGAGCGAGCCGGCCGAAAGTTCGGCCGGTGAACCGCGCCCAAACGTTTTCCTTATATGATGCGGTATAAAATATCATATATATTTTAGATCTTCCAATTTTTGTTACATGATGTAGTACAAATTGGATTATGACATCCACACTGATGTAACGATGATAGACCGGACAGAAACACCATGATAAGAGATGCATATAGCTAATTCTTCTTTGTATATATGTTATACATGATACAAGAGGTGCATTTATATATATTAGTATTATTTCAAAATATATGAGACATGGATATGGATTTTTGAGATGTTTAAAAAGAACCCATCAACAAAGGTTCTGAACCGACTCCGCTGAAAGGGGCCGAATATTCATCGAGTTATTTACAATATAATGAACCAATGATATCTCATAAAAAACAAAAAAATGATAATTTAAATGGTACCTCATGACGTATTTTTGGAGTGTTATTATTGATCTTTCCTTCGTCATATTGCGAAAATAGTTTTTTTTACTGAGTCCATGATTCTAGAGTCAACACGAGGTCAAATGTTCTGCGAGAAGGAAACTACTTAGACATTGGCAACATTGTTTGATAGCTAGCCTGGGATACACAACAACATCTCATCACGATGGTGCAACTACCACGCGAACTTATAATAAGAAACTTTCTCATTCTTTTATTCTTGATTTTCCTTTTTTCTTTTTTCGTTTTCGATTTTTTTTCTTTTTATTCATCCTGGTGCGTAGAATTTTTTTGCAAATACGTGAACTTTTCTTTTAAATTGATGTTTTTTTAAATTCGATCAACTTTTCCTGAAATTTGATGAAATTTACGTTTTTATTTAAAATTAATTTATACTGGGTAATAATAAATAGTTATGTGCAGTACTAAAAGGGTTAAATAGTACAGTTTCCTTTTAGTAGACAACAATGTCGTGGTTGATTTAGTGGTTAGCAGAGAGCGGCAGGGCGTCACTCGGTAGGTGCAGAGTTCGTTTACACTTTCCCACAGCATTTTATTTATTCAGTTTGGCCGTTTTTCTTGGGAGTTTTTTTCCTTTTTCCTTATTTATTTCTTTTTTTGTTTTCTTTTCTTAATTCATAGACCTTTTTAAAATTCGGTAACTACTTTGAATTTATGATTTTTTAATGAAAAATTTCCAAACACATGAATTTTTTTTCAAATTCATGATTTCTTTTTGAGCCTGTGGTTTTCGAGTTCGATTCCACCTTCCCACAACATTTTTTTCTTCGCGTGTTCCTTTTTCAGCTTGTTGGTGGGCCGGCCTGCTAGTGCACCGCGTGCGGGTGCCGGTTACGTTCGGCAGCGCTTAAAGCGCCAACTATGAGCTCCCGACGGGCCCACGATCGGCCACCAATGCATCGTACACATCACATGGGCCTACCTGAGTGCATGCAAAGGTTGCAAGGCCCATCTCACCGTGTGCTTTTTTGGTGGCCCGCGTGTGCGTACATGCGTAGTGTGCTTTTTTGGTGGCCCGCGTGTGCGTACATGCGTAATCCCTCCGTTCCAAAATAGATGACTTAACTTTGTACTATTTTGGAACGAAGAGAGTAGATGGTACAAACCGACCAGGCATCAATCTCCTTTAGTCCCACCTCGCTTGACGGAGGGGATGATTCAGATCTGCTACCTATATAAGAGGGTGCCACTTCTAAAATCCCGGCACAAGTACTTGGCGGGGTACATCGGTGGAAAACCGGAAACCGTACCGAATATCTAGTATTTTCGGTTTCTAATTTTGCTAACCGAAATTTAATAAACACCGAACGGTATAAACCAGATTCGGTTTCTACCGAACGCCCACCCTAGTCCATAAAGCGTTATTTGCACCTTGGACGGCCTGGCCTAATTACATTTTTCTTTCTTTTATTAAAGATCAAAAAGATGCAGCGCTTTGACTGGGTTTCGAAGGAAAACCACCCACCTCGAGTACTGAAGCCGCTAATCGCTGGGATAGTTTTTTGGGTTGTGCTGTAATACTTCTTTCCTCCTTATAGAAATATAACGCTAATAAAAAAGTGAGGCGCTACATAAAAAAGCAAGGGGCGAAGGGGTACAAGGCGTGTATAATTTTTGGGTGTAGGATTTTTTCAGTTTGGCCGTTTTTCTTTGGAGTTTTTTTTTCATTTTTCCTTATTTCTTTCTATTTTTGTTTTGTTTTCTTAATTCATAGACCTTTTTAAAATTCGGTAACTACTTTGAATTTATGATTTTTTTAATGAAAAATTTCCAAACTCATGACTTTTTTTTTCCAAATTCATGATTTTTTTGAGTCTGTTGTTTTATTTCAAATTCATGAACTCTTTTGAGTTTGCGATTTTATTTCAAACTTGTGATTGTTTTTAAAAAGGGAAACGTTTGAGAACGGTGCGCCGGCCGAAACTTGGGCCGGTCACACCGCTTGATTGCTAGCACAGCCTGGCTTACTAATCCACTCGCACGTCACGTGACCGCTCAACCTTGCCTTATCCTTTCCCCACCGCTGTTTGACCACTATTTCCTCTCCTCCCTCCACAAGACTGCTTCTCTTTCTCCTCCTCTTCCATCTCCCTCGCCAGCGTGACTCCTCCATGCGAGCAGCTCCCCGAAGCGGTACTCATGCAGCTCCCGCTCCCAACAGCTGCGGCGCTCGCGTGGCTCCTCCCTCTCCCACGGACACCACGGGTAGTTTGGTGGAGTGGTGCTACAACTGGCGGCGGCGGCGGTGGCCATGGGTGAGGCCATGGACGAGTAGACTGATGGAAGACGATGCCTCAGTGCTACAACCTGTCAGTTTTTTTTGCTGGGACCAGTTGGGAAAAAAGCTGCAACCAGTTGCTGCCGCAGCACCACCATGGAATCCACTCAGTCCATCCATTTAGCTCCATTCCGACGAAGCGAAACCTCCACCCTCGGGGAAGCTTCAACCAGCTGAGCCAGAAGCTGCAACCGTCGTCAAAATTAGCTACTACTGGCAAGGAATTTGCTACATACATCACGACAGATATGCGACCTACTACGGCAGCGGCTTTTTTTGTTGCAACTATCCTCAAAATTTGCTACTACCGGTGCTGGATTTTGCTACATCCATCATGGCGGAGCTGAGACCGGCGACGGCGTCGAGATGAATTGTTGCAACCGTCTTTGGATTTTGCTACTACCGGTGAGGGTTTTTGATACATCCATCATGGCGGAGATGAGACCGGCGACGGCGGCGAGATGATTTTGCTGCAACCGAAGTTGATTTTTGCTACTACCGGCGAGGGATTTTGCTACATCCATGATTTTGCTACTACCAGAGTTTTTTCTGCTGCATCCATGAACGGCGTTGACTTTTTGGCCGTCGCTCACACAACCCCGTGCAGCGAGTTTTGATGGTGAGGGGGCGGCGATGACGCTAAGAGAGCTACAACCGACGCACGGCGAGATGGAACCGAAGGCAGCAAATGCTACAACCACCCCCAAGATTTTCCTGGAACCATGGCTGTGGGTGCTACGTACTCGGGGAGGGAGACTACGCAATGTGACCGGTGCGGCAGCTACGACAATGACGGCGAGGGGGACTAACCGGCGGCGGGGGATGAGATATGGAGGTGCGAGGCCGCGCAGGAGATGCGTGCGGGGGAGTGGGTCAAGCAGGAAGAGGTGGAGGGAGTTCGCGGGCGTGAGGAAGAGGACGACCGAGTCCACGATCCGTTTTTCACGCGAGCATGATCCAGTGGACCGGATTCTGTGCGGGGCCAGATCTGACGGACCGCATGCGACCGGCCGAGTGCTTGGGCCGGCGCACCGGCGCCTATTACTGGCCTTTTAAAATACATGAGCACATAGAACTTTTTTTCAGTGGTTTCATGCTTGCAACCAAACACATTGTGTACGACTTGCTACATTCGGGTAGGCCGAAAGGCCAAGTCTCGAACTATTTTTTTCACCTCCTTGGAACACATCGAATTTTTTCCACACCTTGGCGGACGTGATGCAACGCGCGTTCGGTGTCCGAATTCGTTCAAATTTTGCGTGGGGGGCAACCTTGAACATGCCCAATTGCTGGCAAATTTTGGTATCATTTCTTGCTTGCAACCAAACACACCGTGTAGAACCTGGTACGTTCGGGTAGGCCGCAGGGGGCAAGTTTCGAACCAATTTTTTTCCGCCACCTTCGAACGCACCAAAATTTCTCCACACATTGGCATTACCATGGGCAACATGCATACCAAGTTTAGTTGCAATCACACATTCTATGCTTTCCCTAGAGTTTTTCGGGTGAAAAAAACCTAAAACACAGGCCGTACGTGACGCAACATGCGTTCGTTGTCTGAATTCGTTCAAATTTTGCATGGGGAACAAACTTGGGCATGCCCAACCTCCGGCAAAATTTGGTGTCGTTTCATGCTTGCAGCCGAACACACCGTGTAGAACCTGGTATGTTCGGGTAAGCCGGAAGGGTAAGTTTCAAACCATTATGCGAATAGCTAACGTGCATAGGCTTTGGTTTTGGGAACTTTCTGCTTTCTGGAAGGTTGCTAGCTGGTTTTCGGAACCTTCCAAAAGGTTCCTGAATCGGTTTTCTTTCTAGTTTCTCTTCTAGTATTTATTTTCTTATTTCTCTTTTTTCTGTTTCTTTTTAGACTTTTGTTTTTCACATTTTATTTTTTTACAAATTTTGTTCACAAATTCAATAAAAGTCCTCGCTGAAAAAGATTTAGAAAATCTGTTTACTTTTATCATGTTTGAGAAAATACGTTTCTTCATAATAGGTGGCGTGTGTGTGTGGCGTATACATGTAGGCATGGTAAACGAGGAGCAGGATCCCCTGACGTACGGCCCCCTGACGTGGGGCCACTGACAGGTGGGTCCGGGCCCACACGGCAGTGTGTGGGCCGTACGTCAGAGGAGCCGCGTCCGGTAAACGAACGCAGGTTTTCTTTCATCAATACAGTAGTTGGCCCTTATACATTTCTTGCTTTTAAATATCACGAGCGACAACGTAGTCTGATGGCAATCCGTGTAATCAGGATGACGAGGTTACAAAATGTGTTCCCAAATTCAAAAATATTCTTGATTCCAATAGTTGTTCACAAATTCAATAAATGTTTGGGGAATTTTTTTAAAAAGTTCGGACTTTGAAACAATTGTTCGTAATTTTGAAAATTGTTCGTGTTTTCAGTTTAGTTCCTGTTTTTCAAAAAAATGTTCTCCTTTTCAATGTTTTTTTCTTTGTGAAACAAATGGTTGATATTCCCAAAAATCGTATTTCGGAAAATGTTTTAGTTTTTTTAACTCTCAAATTTAAAAATGTTCACATTTCCCAAAATATTGTTCGCAATTCCAAAAAAAATATCGTTTGCAATTTTGATCCTTTTATGATTCCCAGAAAACATTCACATTTTCAAAAATTATTCTAGTTCTTTTAGAAATATCACAAATTTTTGAATGACTGCATTTCTAAAAATATTTACTTTTTCCAATAAGAAAATGAGATATGTTTTTTTTTCGGATTATGGTTCATATAGACTACCGTTTTCGACACCAAATCTTTAGTTACGTGGTTGACTGGTTTGATGTCCCTTGTTCAAACCCTATTGAACACTTTGGTTCATCTTTATTTTGCGGACTCATGTTTAAATGTTGCGGCGACCTTTAGTTTGTTAATGAATTGCTCTAGAAATTAAGCATAGCACATTGGTAGTCACTGTGGCTAGCACGGCGCGCACTTAACATGTAAGGGTGCACATTCGATACCCATCGCCCTCCCTTTTCCTCGCTATTTTTCTCCCAGTGCCGCGACCTTCCGTGTCTTAAACGTTCGCGCTGAAAGTCTAACAAAACAAATTGATAGTCACACCGGCAAGCATTGCGCGCACATGAACTTGAAGATGTAGGTTCGATTCCCAGGGCTCATCTTTTTCGCGTGATTTTTAACCCAGCGAACGCGGTGCACCCATGGATGGGCCGGCCCAGGTGAGCCGCCCTTGCACAAAACGACTACTTCTTGCTCTACCGAACCCCTTTATCGGTTTCTAAAAAAATAACCTCGTATCATACCTAAAGAAAAAAACAATCTTGTCCTTTATTATGAAGGGGTATGGAGTAATTTGAGCCATCGATGTTTTTAAAGGGGTGTACCGAAGCAGATGTAATGATTAAGATTCACCTTATTATTCCCCAATACAAGAAAGATAGAAAACTCAAGTTAGTTAGATTGGCAGTGAAGACTGAGCAAAGTCGTCGATGTTTACCATTGACCTTGCCTAATTTGAAAGACTGCAGTTTAGGAATCACATTTTTTTGCATCTGTGCACAGTTTAGACATTATGTACCTTGGTTTACGTCAACCGAAAACTGGAGACCCTTTTGATGTTGTGCACTTGTTCCATTGTTTTGCATCTTTTTCGCGTGATTTTTCCCCCAGCGAACGCGGTGCACCCATGGATGGGCCGGCCCAGGTGAGCCGCCCTTGCACAAAACGACTACTTCTTGCTCTACCGAACCCCTTTATCGGTTTCTAAAAAAAACCTCGTATCATACCTAAAGAAAAAAACAATCTTGTCCTTTATTATGAAGGGGTATGGAGTAATCTGAGCCATCGATGTTTTTAAAGGGGTGTACCGAAGCAGATGTAATGATTAAGATTCACCTTATTATTCCCCAATACAAGAAAGATAGAAAACTCAAGTTAGTTAGATTGGCAGTGAAGTCTGAGCAAAGTCGTCGATGTTTACCATTGACCTTGCCTAATTTGAAAGATTGCAATTTAGGAATCACATTTTTTTGCATCTGTGCACAGTTTAGACATTATGTACCTTGGTTTACGTCAACCGAAAACTGGAGACCCTTTTGATGTTGTGCACTTGTTCCATTGTTTTGCATCTTTTTCGCGTGATTTTTCTCCCAGCGAACGCGGTGCACCCATGGATGGGCCGGCCCAGGTGAGCCGCCCTTGCACAAAACGACTACTTCTTGCTCTACCGAACCCCTTTATCGGTTTCTAAAAAAAACCTCGTATCATACCTAAAGAAAAAAACAATCTTGTCCTTTATTATGAAGGGGTATGGAGTAATCTGAGCCATCGATGTTTTTAAAGGGGTGTACCGAAGCAGATGTAATGATTAAGATTCACCTTATTATTCCCCAATACAAGAAAGATAGAAAACTCAAGTTAGTTAGATTGGCAGTGAAGTCTGAGCAAAGTCGTCGATGTTTACCATTGACCTTGCCTAATTTGAAAGATTGCAATTTAGGAATCACATTTTTTTGCATCTGTGCACAGTTTAGACATTATGTACCTTGGTTTACGTCAACCGAAAACTGGAGACCCTTTTGATGTTGTGCACTTGTTCCATTGTTTTGCATCTTTTTCGCGTGATTTTTCTCCCAGCGAACGCGGTGCACCCATGGATGGGCCGCCCCAGGTGAGCCGCCCTTGCGCAAAACGACTACTTCTTGCCTCTACGAACCCCTTTATCTGTTTCTAAAAAAAAACTCGTATCATACCTAAAGAAAAAGACTATCTTGTCCTTTATTATGAAGGGGTATGGAGTAATCTGAGCCATCGATGTGTTTAGAGGGGTGTACCGAAGCAGATGTAATGATTAAGACTCACCTTATTATTCCCCAATACAAGAAAGATAGAAAACTCAAGTTAGTTAGATTGGCAGTGAAGACTGAGCAAAGTCGTCGATGTTTACCATTGACCTTGCCTAATTTGAAATACTGCAGTTTAGGAATCACATTGTTTTGCATCTGTGCACAGTTTAGACATTATGTACCTTGGTTTACGTCAACCGAAAACTGGAGACCCTTTTGATGTTGTGCACTTGTTCCATGTTAGCTTTTGAGAATTTGATGGCTTTATTTGATGATGTTCTCTTGTTTACGAGGGTGCAGTAGGCGACCGCGCCAAACAGCCGGCGTTCAGGTTTCCATCATGTACGTGAGTAGGATTGGTCTTCCTATAGGTGGAATGGTGGATGTGCAGCATGTGCCTATTCATGCCTTCCTGCCAACCACATATTGTATTTCCTACAGTTGCAGTAGTAACCAACTAGAGCATGCAGAGATTTACAGAGATTGCTAATTTGGTTGATTAGTTGGCGCTAGTAAGAAAAGGAATGGGCCTTTCTTCATCGTTTAAACAAATGACTTGCACATGTGAATTAGTAATTTAGTTTTACCAAATACCAAATAAGTTGGAAAAACGGGCTTGGGGGGGGGGGCATTGGCCCCCTAAGCTAAATAGTCTAGCCTGTGCTAGCATAACAGATAGGCCCACTAACACACGGTACACGGATCTTTGGTGAAGGTTGGGAACTAGGGCAGGGTTGTGAACCAGGGCAGGGGAGAAATGGGCACGCGAATGTATAGAGGTGAGCAAGACCACCCTGTACTTTGTAGTTTAAGTTATCATCGTAGAGCGCATGGATGAATAATCATGTAGTTTTGTTGTCGAAAGTTACAGTAGTAAAATTTCTAGAGTTCCACAGTACCATATAAAATAGTAATATGTAATTAGTAAGGAAAATAATCCATTTGATTAAACAGAACAAATGGCTGGGAATTTTTTTAGCACATGATGAATTGCTTGGAAAATTACAGGCCTTCTATCTTAAGCATTGCGGATAAACAAAGTTGTGAAATTTGTCTATGTTGTCCTATATTTTGTGCAAATATTGAAACTTCTAGAATGCAAGCTACTGCAACATCATTTATACCTTCAGAATATGTCTTCTAGTCATCCAAGTCCCAGTTGGACACTAGAATTCTACACTGCCTCTTTCAAATCACAAAGCATCTCATCTATGTATGCATTACTACTAAATAACGCACACACACAGGCATGCGGCGACAACATTTATTCCAGCCCAGCTCTGTTTCTATTCTGCAGCATCCTCCCAGTTTTTTCATTAACTTTTTCTCTCCCAAACGGATGGTTGCCGCTCTGGACACAATTTCATGACACAAGTCACATTCTGCATGCAATTTACCATGCAGCCAAAATATATAGTACTTTCTTGCCTTGCTACAGATTAACATTCTTCGGCCAAAACATTCTTCAGCCATTATGCATGCACACAACTATACCTGGCCATGGGCCGGGCTGAAAAAAGCCCACGGCAAAAAACTAAGGCCCAGGCCCTACCATCGGGCCTACTTTTCAAGCCCAAGCCTGGCCCATCTGGTAAAAAGCCCTGAAAAGCCCTTAGGGCTAAGGGCCGTGGGCCGAGCCTCTTCCTTAAAATGCCAATATGCCAAGCCCAAGCCCGTCCAAGCCCTGCTGGTGGGCTCAAAATTCAGGCCCAAGCCCGGCCCATCGGGCCTAGGCCCTGGATTTTAGGGCCGGGCCTGGGTGGGCCGACAGGGCCGGGCCGAAGATGGCCAGGACTACACACAACATAGATGAACTAACACAACCACATTAGTGGCAGTCTTCAAAAGCAGTCCTCAAATTGAGCAGAGCAAAGCAGATACTGCAGAATACAAGTTTAGTTGTAGATTTTGCATTGTAGGAAAACTGAATTAGGCCTCAGTTTGGAACAATATTAAACTATTTATTTTTTTCATTTTTTGCCTCTTAAATATCCAAGAATATTGTTTCTCGAAGAGTGGAGTTACATGTAGTGTGATCATGTTGTTCACTAAACCGAATATTGTGCAAACTGCCAATTTAACAAGATCATTTAGAATCTATTTGAATAAAACTAAGAAGCAACATACATGAATGACTGATAATCTCATTTTTACAAGATTACTAGCTACATTTGTTGAGTTCATGTTTGTTCTTAGGGTGTAGAGTCGTATAGAAATAATTATGTAAATAAGGCTAAATCTTTCAGTTCTTGCTTCTTGAACTATATCACTTTTCATATGTCACTAACTTGGTACTCACATATCCTTTTCAGGTCACGCCGTCATGGCTGCACTGGTTCTCCTTAACACCGTCACTGCAGCAAGCCTGATAACTGGCTACTGGGCTTACCGTTGTGACGGTGGGAACTACACTGCGTCCAGTAAGCACCAGCAGAACCTCAAAGAGCTTTTCGCCACGCCGCCTGAGGCAGTCGCCTCCTCCCCCTCTTTGTTCTACACGCAGACAGTTGGTTCCAGCCAGGATAGAGCATATGCTCTAGCAAGATGTCATGGTGGTGACATAGAGGCCCATGACTGCAAGAGATGTCTCACTCATCTAAATGAAATATTCACGTATTAAAAATAATTTAAAAATATTAAGTGATAGAAATATATAATTTGGATCTTTTACTAACTTACAAAGATGTTTATCATGTATTAAAAATATTCAGGTATATTTAAAAATGCTTTATCATGTATTTATGAAATATTCCACCATGTATTAAAAATATTCGTCGTGGTTTTCAGCTAAATGTTTTATCTTGTGTTTAAAAAGGCTGACGTCTATTACTCCCTCCATTCCAAAATACTTACACGACAAGTACTTTGGAACATAGGGAGTAGGAAACTATCCGTCTTGTATTGAATGCTCGTTATGTATTTAGAACAAATTCAATATATTGTTCAAAAATGTTTCTAATTTGGAACATGTTTCTAAAACATGCAATAATGCTTATGTGGCCAAAACAGACGGGAATTGGATCCTGACGCTTATCATAAGAGCCCGTGTTGGACATGGCCTGACATCACCAACTAGAGAGTTGACACGTCGATCAATTAGCAATTTAGCACCAATCTCTAATATCACTAATCTAGGAGATAAAATGACAGTATAGCAGGATTCCGTTTCACCATGATTAAAGAGTCCCTGGATGGGTACAGCAATGCGATAATCTATTGGATGCCTTCGCCTGAAGTCAAGATCAAACGCCCTGTTGTTAATTCTTCCTTTCTATATATGTAGGTGGCTGCTTCTCCAAAGGATTTTCGTCACTTCCTGCCTTGCTATATAAAACTTGAAGGCTTAGCCGCCACCAAATCTTTGCTACCAATGTCAATACCATATTGGGTAGAGATGCCCTTAGCAGCCACTGTCGCTTAGCTCATTAGATTGCACAGCTGACTGCTAAGCATGTATTTTTATATGATACGTACAGGCCGTACAGAGGATTAATCTTTTGAGCTTCTGCAGTGCACTACATGCCAAAACTGGGTATTATTTTGCAAACTTGAGCATCAATAGAAACGAAATTGCTCTGCGTACGACTTTAAAATGTACGATTCAGTCCGATCCAGTGATCCCACGATCCGCTGATGCAGAGATTTGATCGAAGGGTGACTGAGCAGTGTCGTACAAAGTCGTACAAGTATTCATCGTACGCGTAGCACTGCTCCAATAGAAATGTGAGGAATCCAAGGTGAACGCCACTTCCATTCCACGTGATTACGTGAAGGGCTTACAGTTACATCCTCTACCAAATCTGATAGTAAAAACGTAGGAGGATCATCAATCTTAATAAGCGTGTGAGCTGCTTTGATTGCTTCCCCAGAACTTGGCATCGAGTGTCCGGCATAAAAGTTGTTTAGGGCCTCGGGCTCTTTGATTCAAAGGATTGTAAAAGTAATTTTGGAGGGTTCTGATTTTTCCTACATGAGTTGTTTGATTCATAAGATTACAATCTATAGGATTTTCACCCTTAGGATTCCTTTGTACTTAAATCTGCATTCATTTCAACCTTTTGTGAAGAATCCTATATATCTGAGAAAGCCACTAACTTACTTATCTCAACATGCAAGTTACCCCACCATAGGGTCTTTTATCCACTAGTAGAAAAGGGGGCAATGGTCCAGGGTGGGTTAGCCCATTAGTCCCGGTTCAATCTAGAACCGGGACCAATGGGGGCATTGGACCCGGTTCGTGAGCCCAGGGGGCCGGCCGGGCCACGTGGGCCATTGGTCCCGGTTCGTCTGGACCTTTTGGTCCCGGTTGGTGGGATGAACCGGGACCAATGGGCCTCGCTCCTGGCCCACCACCATTGGTCCCGGTTGGTGGCATGAACCGGTACCAAAGGTATCCATTTAGTCCCGGTTCATGCCACGAACCGGGACCAGTGGTGCAGCCTATATATACCCCTCGCGCCGGAGCAGAGCACTCAGTGCTCTGTTTTTCTGGGCCGGCGATTGGAGGGGCTTTAGGTGCTCTAGCTCACCTCCTATGCACATGAGGTGTTCGATGAAATGCCCGAGCCACACTAGTTAAGCTTTCTCCTCTCGAAGCTCGACCTCAAAGCTCCATTTTCCTCGAGATTTGTCTAGATTTAGCGGTCCGTCACGCCCCACCCCTGTCTTCACCGCCGTCGATCACCCGCGCCGATCTCATCACCGACACCACCGTGGTGAGCCTCTTGCTCTTATCTTCTTTCTGAAAGGAAAAATATTCTTACTTGTATGTTTAGATAGATACTTGTATCATTTTCTTACTTTTATTATTGCATCTTATATAGTGCGATGGTTTTGGTATCCGCCCCCGTCGGCCCTCGTCCTGTCTATGATTCGGATGTGGTATATATATTAATCTTTATAACTATTGGTTCATTTATTGTTTATGATAATTATGCGGACCAACGTGACATAGATTTTATTTATCTAGGATGTATGTGAACCGGAAATTCCAACCGACCCTATTGTCGAGAGGTTAAATTTAGTTGAAGAAGAAAACAATTTCTTGAAGGAAAAAATAAATAAAAAATTGAGGAGGAGAAGATGATATTGGAGTTGCATGTTGCGGATGTCGTCGATGATCACAAGATCAAGATGGATGCAATGCGCTTGAAGATTAGAAAGATTAGAAAATATGCCATTCATACCGAAGCTTGGTATCATTATGCCGTTGGATCAATTGTTACCTTGGTTGCGATTATGATCGCCTTTGTTTTAATTAATGTATGGTTTAATTAATTAGATGCTCTGGAGAGCTATATGTTGTTAGATGAGAACTATGTATGTACTTTGCTTTTAATGCATGTGATGATGAACTTCTATTAATTTGGACACTTAATTATATATAATGCACGCAGATGAACCGACAATGGATGTACGGTGACAGACACACCTCCGAGTACATTAAGGGCGTGCATGAGTTTCTCGATGCGGCTCAGGCAAACAAGTAGAATGGTTTTATGTGTTGTCCATGCCCTGATTGTGGGAATACGAAGTCTTACTCTGACCGGAAAATCCTTCACACCCACCTGTTCTACAAGGGTTTCATGCCACACTATAATGTTTGGACGAGGCACGGAGAAATAGGGGTTATGATGGAAGACGACGAAGAAAAAGAGTACGATGACAACTACGTGCCCCCTAAATACCGTGATGCTGCAACGGGGGGAGCTGGTGAAGATCAAGAGGAACCAGACGATGTGCCCAATGATGCTGCAATGGGTGAAGGTGCTGAAGATGAAGAGGAACCAGACGATGTGCACGATGATGGTGATCTCCGCCGGGTCATTGTCGATGCAAGGACGCAATGCGAAAGTCAAAAGGAGAAGCTGAATTTCGATCGCATGTTAGAGGATCACAAAAAAGGGTTGTACCCCAATTGCGAAGATGGCAACACAAAGCTCGGTACCGTATTGGAATTGCTGCAGTGGAAGGCAGAGAATGCTGTGCCTGACAAAGGATTTGAGAAGCTACTGAAAATATTGAAGAAGAAGCTTCCAAAGGATAACGAATTGCCCGACAGTACATACGCAGCAAAGAAGGTCGTATGCCCTCTAGGATTGGAGGTGGAGAAGATACATGCATGCCCTAATGACTGCATCCTATACCGCGGTGCATACAAGGATCTGAACACATGCCCGGTATGCGGTGCATTGCGGTATAAGATCAGACGAGATGACCCTGGTGATGTTCACGACGATCCCCGCAGGAAGAGGGTTCCTGCGAAGGTGATGTGGTATGCTCCTATAATACCACGGTTGAAACGTCTGTTCAGAAACGGAGAGCATGCCCAGTCGATGCGATGGCACAGTGAGGACCGTAAGAAAGACGGGAAGTTGAGAGCACCCGCTGACGGGTCGCAGTGGAGAAAATCGTGAGAAAGTACTGGGATGAGTTTGCAAAGGACCCAAGGAACGTATGGTTTGCTTTAAGCGCGGATGGCATTAATCCTTTCGGGGAGCAGAGCAGCAATCACAGCACCTGGCCGGTCACTCTATGTATGTATAACTTTCCTCCTTGGATGTGCATGAAGCGGAAGTTCATTATGATGCCAATTCTCATCCAAGGCCCTAAGCAACCCGGCAACGACATTGATGTGTACCTAAGGCCATTAGTTGAAGAACTTTTACAGCTGTGGAATGGAAATGGTGTACGTACGTGGGATGAGCACGGACAGGAGGAATTTAACCTAAAGGCGTTGCTGTTTGTGACCATCAACGATTGGCCCGCTCTCAGTAACCTTTCAGGACAGACAAACAAAGGATACCACGCATGCACACACTGTTTACATGACACTGAAAGTATATACTTGGACAAATGCAGGAAGAATGTTTACCTGGGCCATCGTCGATTTCTTCCGACCAACCATCAATGTCGAAAGAAAGGCAAGCATTTCAAAGGCGAGGCAGATCACCGGAAGAAGCCCGCCATGCGTACCGGTGGTCACGTACTTGCTATGGTCAATGATTTACACGTAATCTTTGGAAAGGGTGCCGGCGCACTAGCTGTTCTGAATGACGTTGAGGGACACGCACCCATGTGGAAGAAGAAATCTATATTTTGGGACCTACCCTACTGGAAAGACCTAGAGGTCCGCTCTTCAATCGACGTGATGCACGTGACGAAGAACCTTTGCGTGAACCTGCTAGGCTTCTTGGGCGTGTATGGAAAGACAAAAGATACACCCGAGGCACGGGAGGACCTCCAACGTTTGCACCAAAAAGATGGCATGCCTCCGAAGCAGTATGAAGGTCCTGCCAGCTACGCTCTTACGAAAGATGAGAAAGAAATCTTCTTTGAATGCCTGCTCAGTATGAAGGTCCCGACTGGCTTCTCGTCGAATATAAAGGGAATAATAAATATTCCAGAGAAAAAGTTCCAGAACCTAAAGTCTCATGACTGCCACGTGATTATGACGCAACTGCTTCCGGTTGCATTGAGGGGGCTTCTACCGGGAAACGCCTGATTAGCCATTGTGAAGCTATGTGCATTTATCAATGCAATCCCTCAGAAGGTGATCGATCCAGAAATGGTACCAAGGGTAAGGAGTGATGTGGCGCAATGTCTTGTCAGTTTCGAGCTGGTGTTTCCACCATCCTTCTTCAATATCATGACGCATGTCCTAGTTCATCTAGTCGACGAGATTGTCGTTCTGGGCCCGTATTTCTACACAATATGTTTCCCTTTGAGAGGTTCATGGGAGTCCTAAAGAAATATGTCCGTAACCGCGCTAGGCCAGAAGGAAGCATTTCCATGGGCCATCAAACAGAGGATGTCATCGGGTTTTGTGTTGACTTCATTCCTGGCCTTAAGAAGATAGGTCTCCCTAAATCGCGGTATGAGGGGAGACTGACTGGAAAAGGGACGCTAGGAGCGGACTCAATAATATGCAGGGACGGGCATTCTTGGTCTCAAGCACACTACACAGTTCTACAGAACTCTACCTTGGTGACCCCGTATGTCGATGAACATAAGAACAGTCTGCGCTCCAAACACCCGGAGCAATGCGACGACTGGATTACATGTGAACACATCAGGACTTTCAGCAGTTGGTTGGAAGCACGTCTCAGAGGTGACAACACTGTTTGTGATGAGTTGTACTTGTTGTCCAGGGGACCATCTTTGACTGTATTGATTTACAAAGGATACGAGATAAATGGGAATACATTTTACACGATTGACCAAGATCAAAAGAGCACCAACCAAAACAGCGGTGTCCGCTTTGATGCAACAATCGAGAAGGGAAAGGACACATATTATGGTTACATAGTGGACATATGGGAACTTAACTACGGACAAGATTTTAAGGTCCCTTTGTTTAAGTGCAAATGGGTCAATCTGTCAGGAGGCGGGGTACATGTAGGCCCACAGTACGGAATGACAACAGTCGATCTGAAAAATCTTGGGTACACTGACAAACCGTTCGTCCTAGCCAATGATGTGGCACAGGTTATCTATGTGAAGGACATGTCTACCAGACCGAGAAAAAGGAAAGATAAGGAAACGAATACATCATACGATGAGACAAAGCGCCACATAGTTCTTTCAGGAAAAAGGGACATCCTGGGAGTGGAGGGCAAGACAGACATGTCCGAAGATTATGAAAGGTTTCATGAAATTCCTCCCTTCAATGTCAAGGCTGACCCAAGCATCCTGATAAACGCTGAAGATTATCCATGGTTACGGCGCAATAAGCAAATGATACAAGCAAAGAAAAAGTGAAGACTTTCTCCCGCAACTATTATGATGATACCATGCCCAATTTGTAACAGACGAGTATGCTATGCCAACTTTTTCAGAGTTCATTTGAAAACAGACGAGTAGGTGCATCTATGTTCATTTTTTTATTAAAGTTAATCACAAACTTGTGATTCACACAAATTTCAAAGAATTCAAATTTTAAATATTCAAATTTGAAAACTAATGGCACTAACAGAAAGTTCATAATTTTGCTGACCTAAAAGCAAAAAGAATTAAAAAATCTAGCAAAAACAAAATAAAATAAATAAAGCAACAAAGAAAACAAAAAAACTAAAAAAGTGTTTTCAAATTTGAAAACTAATGGCACTAACAAAAAGTTTATAATTTTGCTGACCTAAAAGCAAAAAATTAAAAAATATAGCAAAAACAAAATAAAATAAATAAAGCAACAAAGAAAACAAAAAAACTAAAAAAGTGTTTTCAAATTTGAAAACTAATGGCACTAACAGCAAGTTTATAATTTTTCTAAAACTAAAAGAATTAAAAAATAAAGCAAGAAACAAAAGAAAATAAATAATGCAGAAAACAAAACAAAAAACTGGAAAAAATGCCTATAATATTTGTTATGACTAACTAAGATTACCAAATTGAGTATAATGATAAAATAGAGTAATATCAAATAGCAGGAAAAAGAATGACTCAAAAATCAATTTTTATAGTAAAGTTATTCATAAACTAGTGATTCACACAAATTTTAAAAAATTCAAATTTAAACTATTCAAATTTTAAAACTAATGGCACTAACAGAAAGTTTATAATTTTTGTGACCTAAAAGAAAAAAGAAATCACTAAAAAACTATAAGTATTTAGTTCTAAGTAGAAAGGAAAAAATAAATAGCAAAAATGAAAAAAAATGCCACCTACTGGGCCACCACGGCCTGAATACGACTAGAAACCCTACCATGGGCCAGGATTCAGGCCCGCAGGAGGCCCGGTAGGCCCACAGGCACATAGTGATAGATTAGGCCCGAAAGCCTGCAGTTGAGAGGAGCTCGAGAGGGTGGGCGCAGCAGCGCTTATAAACCACTCCCGAGCCCTCTCAACTAGCGAGGTGGGACTAAACTTTTGGGCGCGGGGCAGCAGAAGGCCTTTGGTCCCGGTTGGTGGCACAAACCGGGACCAAAGGGGGGCATTCGTCCCGGTTCGTGGCACAAACCGGGACCAATGCCCCCCTTTAGTCCCGGTTGGTGCCACCACCCGGGACCAAAGGCCGCCGCTTCCCGCCCTTTGGGCTGCTGAAAAAGGCCTTTGGTCCCGGTTGGTGGCACCAACCGGGACTAAATGAGGGCATTAGTCCCGGTTTGTGCCACGAACGGGGACCAATGATCCGTCTATATATACAACACTTGTGAAAATTTTCGTTCAGTTCTTCGATCCCGCCCCGACGACGCCGCCAGGCTGCCCCTCTGCGCCTCGCCGTCGCCGTCGTCGCCCTGCCTCCGACGCCGTCCCGCGCCGCCCAGACGCCGTCGCCACCCCGACGCCGTCGCCGTGCGCCACCCCGCGCCGTCGCGGTCTCCCCGCGCCGCCCAGACACCGTCGCCACCCCGCGTCGTGCCCCGACGCCGTCGCCGCCCCGCCTCTGCCTCGTCGTCGCCTCTGCCTCGCCGCGCCCCAGCTGCCCCGCGCCGCCGTCGCCTCTTCCTCGCTTTGGTCAGGGCGCCGGCACCGCCCCCTCTTCCCCCTTTTTTTGCAAATATATATATGTTTTTTGTAAATGTATATGTATGAGTATATGTATGTGTGTATATCTGTTTATATGTGATTTTTTAGATTTTTTGTTTTTTGCATTTTTATAAAAATGTATATATGTATGTATATATATGTTCTCTGTGTATATATATGTTGATGTATATATGCAAAAGATAGATTTTCAGAAAAAAATACTATTTTTTCTGTTCATAGATTTTTTGGTGATATTGATTATTAGTAGATATCGATTTTAGGTTAGTGCATTTTATCACTGATTTTAGGTTAGTTGATCGATTTAGTGCATTTTATGTTTGTTGCATTTTAGGTTAGTGCATTTTATGTTAGTGGAGAGGAAAAAGTAAAATAAGGAAAAGGAAAATAAGTAGAGAAAGAAGGAGAAGACGAGGAAAGGAAGAAGAGGAAGAAGAAGAAAAAAAAAAGAGGAGAAGAAGAAGGAATAGAGGAGCTTCTTCTCCTTATTTTTCTTCTCCTTTTTTTCTTCTTCTTCTTAATTTTTATCGGGAACGAGGGTCGTCGAACATGACAGGAAGAAGAGGATAAAAAAAGAAGAGGAAGAAGAAGAAAAAAAGAGGAGAAGAAAGAATAGAGGAGTTCTTCTCCTCTTTTTTTTTTTTCTTCTCCTCTTTTTTTTTCTTCTTCTTCCTCTTTTTTTATCGTGAACGAGGGTCGCCGAGCGGTAGAGGAAACCCTAATTAAATAGCAAGTATCGTCAGTGTGAGATACATGTGGCCGTCGGTGTCGGACACTACATCCACTTCCCACAAGTGACGCGGGCTTCGACGCCCACGTCAGTTGTGGGACGTGGATGTAGTGTCCGACACCGACGGCCACTTGTATCTCACACCCACGATACTTGCTATTTAGGGTTTCCTCTACCGTTCGGCGACCCTCGACGACCCTCGTTTCCGATAAAAAAAGAAGAGGAAGAAGAAGAAAAAAAGAGGAGAAGAAAGAATAGAGGAGTTCTTCTCCTTTATTCTTTCTTCTCCTCTTTTTTTTCTTCTCCTCTTTTTTTTCTTCTTCTTCCTCTTTTTTTATCGTGAACGAGGGTCGCCGAGCGGTAGAGGAAACCCTAATTAAATAGCAAGTATCGTCGGTGTGAGATACATGTGGCCGTCGGTGTCGGACACTACATCCACGTCCCACAAGTGACGCGGGCTTCGACGCCCACGTCACTTGTGGGACGTGGATGTAGTGTCCGACACCGACGGCCACTTGTATCTCACACCCACGATACTTGCTATTTAGGGTTTCCTCTACCGTTCGGCGACCCTCGACGACCCTCGTTTCCGATATATATGATTCCTTACTATGATTAGCTAGCTAGTTCTACGTTTGCCACTAATATATCCATTTGTCATGTTTGAATAATAATTGCCATGTTGTAAATATTTGTAGAAACTATGGACACTATCGCCCGAGACGAAGCAAGAGAAGCGATGTTGAGGGACATAATCGCAGAAGGAAGTGATGCCGTCTCGTTGTATCTCAACGACACCGATGGTACTCTGGAAGGAGAGGGTGAAGAAGCTGGCTCTGGCTCTGGTGACGTAATGCCGGTACAAGAAGAAGAACGTGAGGACGGCTCCGGTGACCGAAACGAGTCCGGTGACCGAACCGAGTCCGGCCAGGTATATATATTAGTTAAGCCTGTGCTGACTAGCTAATTGATGCATTCATTGTTTTTGTATGTACACATATTAATTAAGTCTTTGTTCTTTTTTCTAGCCCTCCGGATCGAGCACAACTGAGGTAAAGAGACGAGGCCCGAAGAGAAAGTTGAGGTCGGATGAAAGGTTTGAGATCATAGCAATCGCGCCCGACGGCCAACCGATTGAACCCATCCGAACAAAGAACGCATTTGTTGCTCAGTGCGGGGCTCTGGTTAGGGACAAGATCCCGATCAGCATCCAGCAATAGTTAAAGCCGGCTAAAGAAGACCCTGAGGTGTCTTACGTTAATGATATGCAGAAAAATGATCTTTGGACTGAGCTGAAGACAAATTTCACCCTACCGCCAGAGGATGATCCGGAGAAGCCAGTTAAAGAGGAATTAATCAAGTCTTTTGCTCTTAAGAGGATGGCAGACCTATTCAGGAGGTGGAAGAAAGACTTGAATAGGTTTGTCGAGAAAAAAGAGACACCAGAATTCAAGGGCATATATGAGAAGATCAGAGATGACTGGCCTGCATTTGTGGCCCACAAGACATCGAAAAAGAGTAAGAAGATGTCGGAGACAAACAAGAAAAATGCTGCGAAGAAGAAGCTTCACCATCGCACGGGGTCAGGTGGCTACCTCGTAGCCCGGCCTAAGTGGGCCAAGGCTGAGAATGATCTGCTTGCAAAAGGGATCGAACCAGAGACAATGAGCTGGCCAGACCGTTGCCGGACTTGGTTCTTCGGGGCTGGTGGAACCTTGGACCCTGTAACAGGGAAGTGCATTTGGACGAACTAGCAAGCTGACATACCCTTGAAGAAGCTTCGGTACTATATCAAAGCAGCGCAGGAAGGGACGTTCCTTCCAGACAGAGAGAACGATGAGCTCACAAAGGCCCTCGAGAATCCTGAGCACCCTGGACGGACACGAGGCACGCCAGGCTCCATTCCGTGGAAGGTTGGGTTTCCGGACGCAGGCAGTTACAAAAGCCAGGAGAGGAGGAAGCAAGTGCAACAGTCCGAACTGCAGGCGCTTAAAGCAAGGGTACTCGGGATAGAGGAACGAGAAGCAAATCGCAGCAACCGAACTGCCCAAGCTTCCCCTGAAGCTACCCCGCCATCTCAGCGGAGAAGCAGCGTGGCTTCCACCGAGCTGCTTCAGCCGAAGCTTGTCTTGACGGCTCCTGCCAGCTATCCCGTGGATGCTATCACGGAGGCTCAAAATTGCCACCTTATGACGCAATGGATGAGTTTGAAGGTCAAGGCGGGTGTTGGCTCTGTTTATCCTAATGAACCCGGCGCAACTTTTCACTTCCGGCCGATTCCAGAAGGATATGCTAAGGTGATGGTGGATGACATAACGGAGGGATTTGAGGACCTCCCGCTTGACCACCCTACCGGAGAAGGGGAGACTCGGCTGGGTTGTGCTCTGAAGACTCCATGCCTATGGCGGAAGGAGCTCATCAACCTTCCAAACTGGACGCCTCCGCCGCCTCCTCCTCCTCCGGCGAGTCAGGGGACTCCACCTCCTCCACCGCCTCCTCCTCCGGCGAGTGACGATCAGGGCCCTCGGCCGGCTCCTTCTCCGGCGCGTGGCGGCACTCCGCCTCCTTCTCCGCCTGCGCCGGCGCGCCCGAGCAGCCAGCCTACTCCTTCTCCGCCTCGTCAGCAAGGGCGGAAGAGACCCGCCGCCGCTCCGGCAGCTGCTCCGGCGCGTCGTAGTCCTTCTCCTCCGCCTCGCAAAAAGCAAGCAGTAAAGAAGACTGCCGCTCCGTCTGCTCTGCCGGCGTCTAGCAGTACAGCCAGAGGCGGGACGAAATACAGATTCGGTCCTTCTCGGAAATCTCCAGAGAAGTTACCATACGAGATGAGCCCGGAGGAGAACGCGAGGATCGCGCGAACCGAGAAGGATGACTGGTTTCAAGGGTTGAAAGCACAAAGACATCCACCTCCGAAGGAGAAGGTAGATTCGGTGAAAGTGAAGCGCACTCTGGCTGCCCTGGCAAAACCACCCAAGTCTCCGCCGAAAGGCAACTATGAGCGCATTATTGCAAAGACATGGGTCGAAGCGTCGCGGTCGGGAAGTACAGTCAGTGATCAAAGGCTGAAAGAACGACGAGTAGCTGGGAAACAAATTGCCCAGCTCGGCGAACAAGCAAAGCAATCGTGCCCCCCGCTCAAGGTGCCTAGCGTCGATCAGAGGATGGCGCCCGGTTATACCAATCTTGACGATTATCTGCCCGACGATGTAGATTATGGTTTCCTGGACGTGCAGATACACAGATACGAGTACGGGAAGCCTCTCGTCAAAGATGAAAGATCTCTAACAACGATGATGCGAAGATTGCATGATTGGTACATGAAAACCTGCAGAGAGTCTGGGGGGAGGAATACTTTGTATATGAGAGTTAAACCGGAGCATGACCTCGTTGGAATTGAACTGTTGCATGTTCCATTTGAGGAGTTCTATCAGTTTTTCAATCAATTGGCCCTCGATAAAGCAACGGTCACCTGCTACTGTCTATAAGTACTACTACTTCTGTCATTAAGTCTCTCTACATAGCTCAGCTCTTTCATTGCATGTATTTATATAATTATCCCCACTATATTATGCAGATTGAAGATCGCCGAATTGAAGAAAAGACAAATCGGTGATATTGGGTTCATTAACACATATCTCATAGATGCAGTTCAGGTTAAAGATCATGCCGCAGACACTGATGCCAGCTTGCTACGATCATTCAAAATAAATGAACACAAAAATATAATACTCTTTCCTTACAACTTCAAGTGAGTGTTGTCTTGTGCATATTCGGTTTCCCTTATATATTAGTCCAGGTTATAGTAATGTAATTGATGAGTTATGCATGCGTGCGCAGTTTCCACTATATTCTCCTGGAGATTAGGCTTGAGAAGGGAGTAGTAACTGTCTTGGACTCGAGACGAAAAGATCCCCAGGAGTATGCGGACATGACTGAAATCCTCAAGAAGTAAGTTAAATCGATCATTATCCACCATATCAGCAAATTTGTTCATTTCCTGATATCAAGTAATTGTTTTCTTTTGTCTGGCAGTGTTTGGAGAAAATTCAGCACAAATTCGCCGGGACTCCCGAAGGAGCTGGAATTTAGATACCCGAAAGTAAGTACTATAGTATCATGTTCCGCGCGTCTCCTAGCTATTGATTCAAGCGCTAGTTTCATCAATACCATTTGGCATTCTTGCTTATCTGTTTAATTGACATCTATTTCTTGTAAAGTGGTTGTGGCAGGAACAAGGGAATGATTTCTGTGGATACTACGTCTGCGAGTCCATCCGCCACACGACCTGTGAGCGGGGCGGGTACTTTGAGAAACAATATGAAGTGCGTAAGAAATAATATTCACAATTTTTGTTTATTACCATCATTTGTGTTGAGTTTCATTCATTCATTCATATATATATATATATATATATATATATATATATATATATATATATATGTGTGTGTGTGTGTGTGTGTGTGTGTGTGTGTGTGTGTGTGTGTGTGTGTGTGTGTGTGTGTGTGTGTATTGACCCCCTTCTTCAAATTAGATGTTTCGGCAGCGGAATAAACTCCTAGGACCAGATCGCATGCGAGCAATTCAAGAGGAATTGGCGGCATTCTTTCTTGACCACGTGATCCCTGAAGACGGAGAATACTATGTGGACCATGCGTCCGTAATTTAAGGGATTATATTTGTAAAAGATAATTATTGTATATATGTAGCCGGTAGTGTCGGACGATAGATATACGAGAACTTGTTGTTCGACCAATCTCTCGGAGAAGGAGATGTGGTCGATATCACTTCTCTCTGTATGCATATATGTTCATGACGATCTTCTGTTTCATTCGTTTGCTTACTAGCTAGCATATGCCTAGTCTTCTCTATACGTATGTTTAGTACGTAACATCGACCAAGCACGGACATAAGAGAGGACACTTCTCTCTATTAATTAGCTATCTAGCTAACACAATATATGAAATACCTAAATTAACCCCCCAAAATCCCCAAACCCCCTCTCCTCCCTTTCAAAAAAAAAACCAAAAACCCCAGCCACAGAAATGCTGACGCGTGGATGCCTATTGGTCCCGTTGGTGCTACCAACCGGGACCAAAGGCCCTCCTGCCTGGGCTCGGCGCACAGGCCACGTGGAGGCCCATCTGTCCCGGTTCTGGTTTGAACCGGGACTAAAGGGTGAGGGTATTAGTAACGACCCTTTAGTCCCGGTTCAGGAACCGGGACTAAAGGCCCTTACGAACCGGGACAATAGGCCTGTTCGATTCCCAGGGCTCATCTTTTTCGCGTGATTTTTCCCCCAGCGAACGCGGTGCACCCATGGATGGGCCCGCCCAGGTGAGCCGCCCTTGCACAAAACGACTACTTCTTGCTCTACCGAACCCCTTTATCGGTTTCTAAAAAAAAACCTCGTATCATACCTAAAGAAAAAAACAATCTTGTCCTTTATTATGAAGGGGTATGGAGTAATCTGAGCCATCGATGTTTTTAAAGGGGTGTACCGAAGCAGATGTAATGATTAAGATTCACCTTATTATTCCCCAATACAAGAAAGATAAAAACTCAAGTTAGTTAGATTGGCAGTGAAGACTGAGCAAAGTCGTCGATGTTTACCATTGACCTTGCCTAATTTGAAAGACTGCAATTTAGGAATCACATTTTTTTGCATCTGTGCACAGTTTAGACATTATGTACCTTGGTTTACGTCAACCGAAAACTGGAGACCCTTTTGATGTTGTGCACTTGTTCCATTGTTTTGCATCTTTTTCGCGTGATTTTTCTCCCAGCGAACGCGGTGCACCCATGGATGGGCCGCCCCAGGTGAGCCGCCCTTGCGCAAAACGACTACTTCTTGCCTCTACGAACCCCTTTATCTGTTTCTAAAAAAAAACTCGTATCATACCTAAAGAAAAAGACTATCTTGTCCTTTATTATGAAGGGGTATGGAGTAATCTGAGCCATCGATGTGTTTAGAGGGGTGTACCGAAGCAGATGTAATGATTAAGACTCACCTTATTATTCCCCAATACAAGAAAGATAGAAAACTCAAGTTAGTTAGATTGGCAGTGAAGACTGAGCAAAGTCGTCGATGTTTACCATTGACCTTGCCTAATTTGAAAGACTGCAGTTTAGGAATCACATTGTTTTGCATCTGTGCACAGTTTAGACATTATGTACCTTGGTTTACGTCAACCGAAAACTAGAGACCCTTTTGATGTTGTGCACTTGTTCCATGTTAGCTTTTGAGAATTTGATGGCTTTATTTGATGATGTTCTCTTGTTTACGAGGGTGCAGTAGGCGACCGCGCCAAACAGCCGGCGTTCAGGTTTCCATCATGTACGTGAGTAGGATTGGTCTTCCTATAGGTGGAATGGTGGATGTGCAGCATGTGCCTATTCATGCCTTCCTGCCAACCACATATTGTATTTCCTACAGTTGCAGTAGTAACCAACTAGAGCATGCAGAGATTTACAGAGATTGCTAATTTGGTTGATTAGTTGGCGCTAGTAAGAAAAGGAATGGGCCTTTCTTCATCGTTTAAACAAATGACTTGCACATGTGAATTAGTAATTTAGTTTTACCAAATACCAAATAAGTTGGAAAAACGGGCTGGGGGGGGGGGGCATTGGCCCCCTAAGCTAAATAGTCTAGCCTCTGCTAGCATAACAGATAGGCCCACTAACACACGGTACACGGATCTTTGGTGAAGGTTGGGAACTAGGGCAGGGTTGTGAACCAGGGCAGGGGAGAAATGGGCACGCGAATGTATAGAGGTGAGCAAGACCACCCTGTACTTTGTAGTTTAAGTTATCATCGTAGAGCGCATGGATGAATAATCATGTAGTTTTGTTGTCGAAAGTTACAGTAGTAAAATTTCTAGAGTTCCACAGTACCATATAAAATAGTAATATGTAATTAGTAAGGAAAATAATCCATTTGATTAAACAGAACAAATGGCTGGGAATTTTTTTAGCACATGATGAATTGCTTGGAAAATTACAGGCCTTCTATCTTAAGCATTGCGGATAAACAAAGTTGTGAAATTTGTCTATGTTGTCCTATATTTTGTGCAAATATTGAAACTTCTAGAATGCAAGCTACTGCAACACCATTTATACCTTCAGAATATGTCTTCTAGTCATCCAAGTCCCAGTTGGACACTAGAATTCTACACTGCCTCTTTCAAATCACAAAGCATCTCATCTATGTATGCATTACTACTAAATAACGCACACACACAGGCATGCGGCGACAACATTTATTCCAGCCCAGCTCTGTTTCTATTCTGCAGCATCCTCCCAGTTTTTTCATTAACTTTTTCTCTCCCAAACGGATGGTTGCCGCTCTGGACACAATTTCATGACACAAGTCACATTCTGCATGCAATTTACCATGCAGCCAAAATATATAGTACTTTCTTGCCTTGCTACAGATTAACATTCTTCGGCCAAAACATTCTTCAGCCATTATGCATGCACACAACTATACCTGGCCATGGGCCGGGCTGAAAAAAGCCCACGGCAAAAAACTAAGGCCCAGGCCCTACCATCGGGCCTACTTTTCAAGCCCAAGCCTGGCCCATCTGGTAAAAAGCCCTGAAAAGCCCTTAGGGCTAAGGGCCGTGGGCCGAGCCTCTTCCTTAAAATGCCAATATGCCAAGCCCAAGCCCGTCCAAGCCCTGCTGGTGGGCTCAAAATTCAGGCCCAAGCCCGGCCCATCGGGCCTAGGCCCTGGATTTTAGGGCCGGGCCTGGGTGGGCCGACAGGGCCGGGCCGGAGATGGCCAGGACTACACACAACATAGATGAACTAACACAACCACATTAGTGGCAGTTTTCAAAAGCAGTCCTCAAATTGAGCAGAGCAAAGCAGATACTGCAGAATACAAGTTTAGTTGTAGATTTTGCATTGTAGGAAAACTGAATTAGGCCTCAGTTTGGAACAATATTAAACTATTTATTTTTTTCATTTTTTGCCTCTTAAATATCCAAGAATATTGTTTCTCGAAGAGTGGAGTTACATGTAGTGTGATCATGTTGTTCACTAAACCGAATATTGTGCAAACTGCCAATTTAACAAGATCATTTAGAATCTATTTGAATAAAACTAAGAAGCAGCATACATGAATGACTGATAATCTCATTTTTACAAGATTACTAGCTACATTTGTTGAGTTCATGTTTGTTCTTAGGGTGTAGAGTCGTATAGAAATAATTATGTAAATAAGGCTAAATCTTTCAGTTCTTGCTTCTTGAACTATATCACTTTTCATATGTCACTAACTTGGTACTCACATATCCTTTTCAGGTCACGCCGTCATGGCTGCACTGGTTCTCCTTAACACCGTCACTGCAGCAAGCCTGATAACTGGCTACTGGGCTTACCGTTGTGACGGTGGGAACTACACTGCGTCCAGTAAGCACCAGCAGAACCTCAAAGAGCTTTTCGCCACGCCGCCTGAGGCAGTCGCCTCCTCCCCCTCTTTGTTCTACACGCAGACAGTTGGTTCCAGCCAGGATAGAGCATATGCTCTAGCAAGATGTCATGGTGGTGACATAGAGGCCCATGACTGCAAGAGATGTCTCACTCATCTAAATGAAATATTCATGTATTAAAAATAATTTAAAAATATTAAGTGATAGAAATATATAATTTGGATCTTTTACTAACTTACAAAGATGTTTATCATGTATTAAAAATATTCAGGTATATTTAAAAATGCTTTATCATGTATTTATGAAATATTCCACCATGTATTAAAAATATTCGTCGTGGTTTTCAGCTAAATGTTTTATCTTGTGTTTAAAAAGGCTGACGTCTATTACTCCCTCCATTCCAAAATACTTACACGACAAATACTTTGGAACATAGGGAGTAGGAAACTATCCGTCTTGTATTGAATGCTCGTTATGTATTTAGAACAAATTCAATATATTGTTCAAAAATGTTTCTAATTTGGAACATGTTTCTAAAACATGCAATAATGCTTATGTGGCCAAAACAGACGGGAATTGGATCCTGACGCTTATCATAAGAGCCCGTGTTGGACATGGCCTGACATCACCAACTAGAGAGTTGACACGTCGATCAATTAGCAATTTAGCACCAATCTCTAATATCACTAATCTAGGAGATAAAATGACAGTATAGCAGGATTCCGTTTCACCATGATTAAAGAGTCCCTGGATGGGTACAGCAATGCGATAATCTATTGGATGCCTTCGCCTGAAGTCAAGATCAAACGCCCTGTTGTTAATTCTTCCTTTCTATATATGTAGGTGGCTGCTTCTCCAAAGGATTTTCGTCACTTCCTGCCTTGCTATATAAAACTTGAAGGCTTAGCCGCCACCAAATCTTTGCTACCAATGTCAATACCATATTGGGTAGAGATGCCCTTAGCAGCCACTGTCGCTTAGCTCATTAGATTGCACAGCTGACTGCTAAGCATGTATTTTTATATGATACGTACAGGCCGTACAGAGGATTAATCTTTTGAGCTTCTGCAGTGCACTACATGCCAAAACTGGGTATTATTTTGCAAACTTGAGCATCAATAGAAACGAAATTGCTCTGCGTACGACTTTAAAATGTACGATTCAGTCCGATCCAGTGATCCCACGATCCGCTGATGCAGAGATTTGATCGAAGGGTGACTGAGCAGTGTCGTACAAAGTCGTACAAGTATTCATCGTACGCGTAGCACTGCTCCAATAGAAATGTGAGGAATCCAAGGTGAACGCCACTTCCATTCCACGTGATTACGTGAAGGGCTTACAGTTACATCCTCTACCAAATCTGATAGTAAAAACGTAGGAGGATCATCAATCTTAATAAGCGTGTGAGCTGCTTTGATTGCTTCCCCAGAACTTGGCATCGAGTGTCCGGCATAAAAGTTGTTTAGGGCCTCGGGCTCTTTGATTCAAAGGATTGTAAAAGTAATTTTGGAGGGTTCTGATTTTTCCTACATGAGTTGTTTGATTCATAAGATTACAATCTATAGGATTTTCACCCTTAGGATTCCTTTGTACTTAAATCTGCATTCATTTCAACCTTTTGTGAAGAATCCTATATATCTGAGAAAGCCACTAACTTACTTATCTCAACATGCAAGTTACCCCACCATAGGGTCTTTTATCCACTAGTAGAAAAGGGGGCAATGGTCCAGGGTGGGTTAGCCCATTAGTCCCGGTTCAATCTAGAACCGGGACCAATGGGGGCATTGGACCCGGTTCGTGAGCCCAGGGGGCCGGCCGGGCCACGTGGGCCATTGGTCCCGGTTCGTCTGGACCTTTTGGTCCCGGTTGGTGGGATGAACCGGGACCAATGGGCCTCGCTCCTGGCCCACCACCATTGGTCCCGGTTGGTGGCATGAACCGGTACCAAAGGTATCCATTTAGTCCCGGTTCATGCCACGAACCGGGACCAGTGGTGCAGCCTATATATACCCCTCGCGCCGGAGCAGAGCACTCAGTGCTCTGTTTTTCTGGGCCGGCGATTGGAGGGGCTTTAGGTGCTCTAGCTCACCTCCTATGCACATGAGGTGTTCGATGAAATGCCCGAGCCACACTAGTTAAGCTTTCTCCTCTCGAAGCTCGACCTCAAAGCTCCATTTTCCTCGAGATTTGTCTAGATTTAGCGGTCCGTCACGCCCCACCCCTGTCTTCACCGCCGTCGATCACCCGCGCCGATCTCATCACCGACACCACCGTGGTGAGCCTCTTGCTCTTATCTTCTTTCTGAAAGGAAAAATATTCTTACTTGTATGTTTAGATAGATACTTGTATCATTTTCTTACTTTTATTATTGCATCTTATATAGTGCGATGGTTTTGGTATCCGCCCCCGTCGGCCCTCGTCCTGTCTATGATTCGGATGTGGTATATATATTAATCTTTATAACTATTGGTTCATTTATTGTTTATGATAATTATGCGGACCAACGTGACATAGATTTTATTTATCTAGGATGTATGTGAACCGGAAATTCCAACCGACCCTATTGTCGAGAGGTTAAATTTAGTTGAAGAAGAAAACAATTTCTTGAAGGAAAAAATAAATAAAAAATTGAGGAGGAGAAGATGATATTGGAGTTGCATGTTGCGGATGTCGTCGATGATCACAAGATCAAGATGGATGCAATGCGCTTGAAGATTAGAAAGATTAGAAAATATGCCATTCATACCGAGGCTTGGTATCATTATGCCGTTGGATCAATTGTTACCTTGGTTGCGATTATGATCGCCTTTGTTTTAATTAATGTATGGTTTAATTAATTAGATGCTCTGGAGAGCTATATGTTGTTAGATGAGAACTATGTATGTACTTTGCTTTTAATGCATGTGATGATGAACTTCTATTAATTTGGACACTTAATTATATATAATGCACGCAGATGAACCGACAATGGATGTACGGTGACAGACACACCTCCGAGTACATTAAGGGCGTGCATGAGTTTCTCGATGCGGCTCAGGCAAACAAGTAGAATGGTTTTATGTGTTGTCCATGCCCTGATTGTGGGAATACGAAGTCTTACTCTGACCGGAAAATCCTTCACACCCACCTGTTCTACAAGGGTTTCATGCCACACTATAATGTTTGGACGAGGCACGGAGAAATAGGGGTTATGATGGAAGACGACGAAGAAAAAGAGTACGATGACAACTACGTGCCCCCTAAATACCGTGATGCTGCAACGGGGGGAGCTGGTGAAGATCAAGAGGAACCAGACGATGTGCCCAATGATGCTGCAATGGGTGAAGGTGCTGAAGATGAAGAGGAACCAGACGATGTGCACGATGATGGTGATCTCCGCCGGGTCATTGTCGATGCAAGGACGCAATGCGAAAGTCAAAAGGAGAAGCTGAATTTCGATCGCATGTTAGAGGATCACAAAAAAGGGTTGTACCCCAATTGCGAAGATGGCAACACAAAGCTCGGTACCGTATTGGAATTGCTGCAGTGGAAGGCAGAGAATGCTGTGCCTGACAAAGGATTTGAGAAGCTACTGAAAATATTGAAGAAGAAGCTTCCAAAGGATAACGAATTGCCCGACAGTACATACGCAGCAAAGAAGGTCGTATGCCCTCTAGGATTGGAGGTGGAGAAGATACATGCATGCCCTAATGACTGCATCCTATACCGCGGTGCATACAAGGATCTGAACACATGCCCGGTATGCGGTGCATTGCGGTATAAGATCAGACGAGATGACCCTGGTGATGTTCACGACGATCCCCGCAGGAAGAGGGTTCCTGCGAAGGTGATGTGGTATGCTCCTATAATACCACGGTTGAAACGTCTGTTCAGAAACGGAGAGCATGCCCAGTCGATGCGATGGCACAGTGAGGACCGTAAGAAAGACGGGAAGTTGAGAGCACCCGCTGACGGGTCGCAGTGGAGAAAATCGTGAGAAAGTACTGGGATGAGTTTGCAAAGGACCCAAGGAACGTATGGTTTGCTTTAAGCGCGGATGGCATTAATCCTTTCGGGGAGCAGAGCAGCAATCACAGCACCTGGCCGGTCACTCTATGTATGTATAACTTTCCTCCTTGGATGTGCATGAAGCGGAAGTTCATTATGATGCCAATTCTCATCCAAGGCCCTAAGCAACCCGGCAACGACATTGATGTGTACCTAAGGCCATTAGTTGAAGAACTTTTACAGCTGTGGAATGGAAATGGTGTATGTACGTGGGATGAGCACGGACAGGAGGAATTTAACCTAAAGGCGTTGCTGTTTGTGACCATCAACGATTGGCCCGCTCTCAGTAACCTTTCAGGACAGACAAACAAAGGATACCACGCATGCACACACTGTTTACATGACACTGAAAGTATATACTTGGACAAATGCAGGAAGAATGTTTACCTGGGCCATCGTCGATTTCTTCCGACCAACCATCAATGTCGAAAGAAAGGCAAGCATTTCAAAGGCGAGGCAGATCACCGGAAGAAGCCCGCCATGCGTACCGGTGGTCACGTACTTGCTATGGTCAATGATTTACACGTAATCTTTGGAAAGGGTGCCGGCGCACTAGCTGTTCTGAATGACGTTGAGGGACACGCACCCATGTGGAAGAAGAAATCTATATTTTGGGACCTACCCTACTGGAAAGACCTAGAGGTCCGCTCTTCAATCGACGTGATGCACGTGACGAAGAACCTTTGCGTGAACCTGCTAGGCTTCTTGGGCGTGTATGGAAAGACAAAAGATACACCCGAGGCACGGGAGGACCTCCAACGTTTGCACCAAAAAGATGGCATGCCTCCGAAGCAGTATGAAGGTCCTGCCAGCTACGCTCTTACGAAAGATGAGAAAGAAATCTTCTTTGAATGCCTGCTCAGTATGAAGGTCCCGACTGGCTTCTCGTCGAATATAAAGGGAATAATAAATATTCCAGAGAAAAAGTTCCAGAACCTAAAGTCTCATGACTGCCACGTGATTATGACGCAACTGCTTCCGGTTGCATTGAGGGGGCTTCTACCGGGAAACGCCTGATTAGCCATTGTGAAGCTATGTGCATTTATCAATGCAATCCCTCAGAAGGTGATCGATCCAGAAATGGTACCAAGGGTAAGGAGTGATGTGGCGCAATGTCTTGTCAGTTTCGAGCTGGTGTTTCCACCATCCTTCTTCAATATCATGACGCATGTCCTAGTTCATCTAGTCGACGAGATTGTCGTTCTGGGCCCGTATTTCTACACAATATGTTTCCCTTTGAGAGGTTCATGGGAGTCCTAAAGAAATATGTCCGTAACCGCGCTAGGCCAGAAGGAAGCATTTCCATGGGCCATCAAACAGAGGATGTCATCGGGTTTTGTGTTGACTTCATTCCTGGCCTTAAGAAGATAGGTCTCCCTAAATCGCGGTATGAGGGGAGACTGACTGGAAAAGGGACGCTAGGAGCGGACTCAATAATATGCAGGGACGGGCATTCTTGGTCTCAAGCACACTACACAGTTCTACAGAACTCTACCTTGGTGACCCCGTATGTCGATGAACATAAGAACAGTCTGCGCTCCAAACACCCGGAGCAATGCGACGACAGGATTACATGTGAACACATCAGGACTTTCAGCAGTTGGTTGGAAGCACGTCTCAGAGGTGACAACACTGTTTGTGATGAGTTGTACTTGTTGTCCAGGGGACCATCTTTGACTGTATTGATTTACAAAGGATACGAGATAAATGGGAATACATTTTACACGATTGACCAAGATCAAAAGAGCACCAACCAAAACAGCGGTGTCCGCTTTGATGCAACAATCGAGAAGGGAAAGGACACATATTATGGTTACATAGTGGACATATGGGAACTTAACTACGGACAAGATTTTAAGGTCCCTTTGTTTAAGTGCAAATGGGTCAATCTGTCAGGAGGCGGGGTACATGTAGGCCCACAGTACGGAATGACAACAGTCGATCTGAAAAATCTTGGGTACACTGACAAACCGTTCGTCCTAGCCAATGATGTGGCACAGGTTATCTATGTGAAGGACATGTCTACCAGACCGAGAAAAAGGAAAGATAAGGAAACGAATACATCATACGATGAGACAAAGCGCCACATAGTTCTTTCAGGAAAAAGGGACATCCTGGGAGTGGAGGGCAAGACAGACATGTCCGAAGATTATGAAAGGTTTCATGAAATTCCTCCCTTCAATGTCAAGGCTGACCCAAGCATCCTGATAAACGCTGAAGATTATCCATGGTTACGGCGCAATAAGCAAATGATACAAGCAAAGAAAAAGTGAAGACTTTCTCCCGCAACTATTATGATGATACCATGCCCAATTTGTAACAGACGAGTATGCTATGCCAACTTTTTCAGAGTTCATTTGAAAACAGACGAGTAGGTGCATCTATGTTCATTTTTTTATTAAAGTTAATCACAAACTTGTGATTCACACAAATTTCAAAGAATTCAAATTTTAAATATTCAAATTTGAAAACTAATGGCACTAACAGAAAGTTCATAATTTTGCTGACCTAAAAGCAAAAAGAATTAAAAAATCTAGCAAAAACAAAATAAAATAAATAAAGCAACAAAGAAAACAAAAAAACTAAAAAAGTGTTTTCAAATTTGAAAACTAATGGCACTAACAAAAAGTTTATAATTTTGCTGACCTAAAAGCAAAAAATTAAAAAATATAGCAAAAACAAAATAAAATAAATAAAGCAACAAAGAAAACAAAAAAACTAAAAAAGTGTTTTCAAATTTGAAAACTAATGGCACTAACAGCAAGTTTATAATTTTTCTAAAACTAAAAGAATTAAAAAATAAAGCAAGAAACAAAAGAAAATAAATAATGCAGAAAACAAAACAAAAAACTGGAAAAAATGCCTATAATATTTGTTATGACTAACTAAGATTACCAAATTGAGTATAATGATAAAATAGAGTAATATCAAATAGCAGGAAAAAGAATGACTCAAAAATCAATTTTTATAGTAAAGTTATTCATAAACTAGTGATTCACACAAATTTTAAAAAATTCAAATTTAAACTATTCAAATTTTAAAACTAATGGCACTAACAGAAAGTTTATAATTTTTGTGACCTAAAAGAAAAAAGAAATCACTAAAAAACTATAAGTATTTAGTTCTAAGTAGAAAGGAAAAAATAAATAGCAAAAATGAAAAAAAATGCCACCTACTGGGCCACCACGGCCTGAATACGACTAGAAACCCTACCATGGGCCAGGATTCAGGCCCGCAGGAGGCCCGGTAGGCCCACAGGCACATAGTGATAGATTAGGCCCGAAAGCCTGCAGTTGAGAGGAGCTCGAGAGGGTGGGCGCAGCAGCGCTTATAAACCACTCCCGAGCCCTCTCAACTAGCGAGGTGGGACTAAACTTTTGGGCGCGGGGCAGCAGAAGGCCTTTGGTCCCGGTTGGTGGCACAAACCGGGACCAAAGGGGGGCATTCGTCCCGGTTCGTGGCACAAACCGGGACCAATGCCCCCCTTTAGTCCCGGTTGGTGCCACCACCCGGGACCAAAGGCCGCCGCTTCCCGCCCTTTGGGCTGCTGAAAAAGGCCTTTGGTCCCGGTTGGTGGCACCAACCGGGACTAAATGAGGGCATTAGTCCCGGTTTGTGCCACGAACGGGGACCAATGATCCGTCTATATATACAACACTTGTGAAAATTTTCGTTCAGTTCTTCGATCCCGCCCCGACGACGCCGCCAGGCTGCCCCTCTGCGCCTCGCCGTCGCCGTCGTCGCCCTGCCTCCGACGCCGTCCCGCGCCGCCCAGACGCCGTCGCCACCCCGACGCCGTCGCCGTGCGCCACCCCGCGCCGTCGCGGTCTCCCCGCGCCGCCCAGACACCGTCGCCACCCCGCGTCGTGCCCCGACGCCGTCGCCGCCCCGCCTCTGCCTCGTCGTCGCCTCTGCCTCGCCGCGCCCCAGCTGCCCCGCGCCGCCGTCGCCTCTTCCTCGCTTTGGTCAGGGCGCCGGCACCGCCCCCTCTTCCCCCTTTTTTTGCAAATATATATATGTTTTTTGTAAATGTATATGTATGAGTATATGTATGTGTGTATATCTGTTTATATGTGATTTTTTAGATTTTTTGTTTTTTGCATTTTTATAAAAATGTATATATGTATGTATATATATGTTCTCTGTGTATATATATGTTGATGTATATATGCAAAAGATAGATTTTCAGAAAAAAATACTATTTTTTCTGTTCATAGATTTTTTGGTGATATTGATTATTAGTAGATATCGATTTTAGGTTAGTGCATTTTATCACTGATTTTAGGTTAGTTGATCGATTTAGTGCATTTTATGTTTGTTGCATTTTAGGTTAGTGCATTTTATGTTAGTGGAGAGGAAAAAGTAAAATAAGGAAAAGGAAAATAAGTAGAGAAAGAAGGAGAAGACGAGGAGAGGAAGAAGAGGAAGAAGAAGAAAAAAAAAAGAGGAGAAGAAGAAGGAATAGAGGAGCTTCTTCTCCTTATTTTTCTTCTCCTTTTTTTCTTCTTCTTCTTAATTTTTATCGGGAACGAGGGTCGTCGAACATGACAGGAAGAAGAGGATAAAAAAAGAAGAGGAAGAAGAAGAAAAAAAGAGGAGAAGAAAGAATAGAGGAGTTCTTCTCCTCTTTTTTTTTTCTTCTCCTCTTTTTTTTTCTTCTTCTTCCTCTTTTTTTATCGTGAACGAGGGTCGCCGAGCGGTAGAGGAAACCCTAATTAAATAGCAAGTATCGTCAGTGTGAGATACATGTGGCCGTCGGTGTCGGACACTACATCCACTTCCCACAAGTGACGCGGGCTTCGACGCCCACGTCAGTTGTGGGACGTGGATGTAGTGTCCGACACCGACGGCCACTTGTATCTCACACCCACGATACTTGCTATTTAGGGTTTCCTCTACCGTTCGGCGACCCTCGACGACCCTCGTTTCCGATAAAAAAAGAAGAGGAAGAAGAAGAAAAAAAGAGGAGAAGAAAGAATAGAGGAGTTCTTCTCCTTTATTCTTTCTTCTCCTCTTTTTTTTCTTCTCCTCTTTTTTTTCTTCTTCTTCCTCTTTTTTTATCGTGAACGAGGGTCGCCGAGCGGTAGAGGAAACCCTAATTAAATAGCAAGTATCGTCGGTGTGAGATACATGTGGCCGTCGGTGTCGGACACTACATCCACGTCCCACAAGTGACGCGGGCTTCGACGCCCACGTCACTTGTGGGACGTGGATGTAGTGTCCGACACCGACGGCCACTTGTATCTCACACCCACGATACTTGCTATTTAGGGTTTCCTCTACCGTTCGGCGACCCTCGACGACCCTCGTTTCCGATATATATGATTCCTTACTATGATTAGCTAGCTAGTTCTACGTTTGCCACTAATATATCCATTTGTCATGTTTGAATAATAATTGCCATGTTGTAAATATTTGTAGAAACTATGGACACTATCGCCCGAGACGAAGCAAGAGAAGCGATGTTGAGGGACATAATCGCAGAAGGAAGTGATGCCGTCTCGTTGTATCTCAACGACACCGATGGTACTCTGGAAGGAGAGGGTGAAGAAGCTGGCTCTGGCTCTGGTGACGTAATGCCGGTACAAGAAGAAGAACGTGAGGACGGCTCCGGTGACCGAAACGAGTCCGGTGACCGAACCGAGTCCGGCCAGGTATATATATTAGTTAAGCCTGTGCTGACTAGCTAATTGATGCATTCATTGTTTTTGTATGTACACATATTAATTAAGTCTTTGTTCTTTTTTCTAGCCCTCCGGATCGAGCACAACTGAGGTAAAGAGACGAGGCCCGAAGAGAAAGTTGAGGTCGGATGAAAGGTTTGAGATCATAGCAATCGCGCCCGACGGCCAACCGATTGAACCCATCCGAACAAAGAACGCATTTGTTGCTCAGTGCGGGGCTCTGGTTAGGGACAAGATCCCGATCAGCATCCAGCAATAGTTAAAGCCGGCTAAAGAAGACCCTGAGGTGTCTTACGTTAATGATATGCAGAAAAATGATCTTTGGACTGAGCTGAAGACAAATTTCACCCTACCGCCAGAGGATGATCCGGAGAAGCCAGTTAAAGAGGAATTAATCAAGTCTTTTGCTCTTAAGAGGATGGCAGACCTATTCAGGAGGTGGAAGAAAGACTTGAATAGGTTTGTCGAGAAAAAAGAGACACCAGAATTCAAGGGCATATATGAGAAGATCAGAGATGACTGGCCTGCATTTGTGGCCCACAAGACATCGAAAAAGAGTAAGAAGATGTCGGAGACAAACAAGAAAAATGCTGCGAAGAAGAAGCTTCACCATCGCACGGGGTCAGGTGGCTACCTCGTAGCCCGGCCTAAGTGGGCCAAGGCTGAGAATGATCTGCTTGCAAAAGGGATCGAACCAGAGACAATGAGCTGGCCAGACCGTTGCCGGACTTGGTTCTTCGGGGCTGGTGGAACCTTGGACCCTGTAACAGGGAAGTGCATTTGGACGAACTAGCAAGCTGACATACCCTTGAAGAAGCTTCGGTACTATATCAAAGCAGCGCAGGAAGGGACGTTCCTTCCAGACAGAGAGAACGATGAGCTCACAAAGGCCCTCGAGAATCCTGAGCACCCTGGACGGACACGAGGCACGCCAGGCTCCATTCCGTGGAAGGTTGGGTTTCCGGACGCAGGCAGTTACAAAAGCCAGGAGAGGAGGAAGCAAGTGCAACAGTCCGAACTGCAGGCGCTTAAAGCAAGGGTACTCGGGATAGAGGAACGAGAAGCAAATCGCAGCAACCGAACTGCCCAAGCTTCCCCTGAAGCTACCCCGCCATCTCAGCGGAGAAGCAGCGTGGCTTCCACCGAGCTGCTTCAGCCGAAGCTTGTCTTGACGGCTCCTGCCAGCTATCCCGTGGATGCTATCACGGAGGCTCAAAATTGCCACCTTATGACGCAATGGATGAGTTTGAAGGTCAAGGCGGGTGTTGGCTCTGTTTATCCTAATGAACCCGGCGCAACTTTTCACTTCCGGCCGATTCCAGAAGGATATGCTAAGGTGATGGTGGATGACATAACGGAGGGATTTGAGGACCTCCCGCTTGACCACCCTACCGGAGAAGGGGAGACTCGGCTGGGTTGTGCTCTGAAGACTCCATGCCTATGGCGGAAGGAGCTCATCAACCTTCCAAACTGGACGCCTCCGCCGCCTCCTCCTCCTCCGGCGAGTCAGGGGACTCCACCTCCTCCACCGCCTCCTCCTCCGGCGAGTGACGATCAGGGCCCTCGGCCGGCTCCTTCTCCGGCGCGTGACGGCACTCCGCCTCCTTCTCCGCCTGCGCCGGCGCGCCCGAGCAGCCAGCCTACTCCTTCTCCGCCTCGTCAGCAAGGGCGGAAGAGACCCGCCGCCGCTCCGGCAGCTGCTCCGGCGCGTCGTAGTCCTTCTCCTCCGCCTCGCAAAAAGCAAGCAGTAAAGAAGACTGCCGCTCCGTCTGCTCTGCTGGCGTCTAGCAGTACAGCCAGAGGCGGGACGAAATACAGATTCGGTCCTTCTCGGAAATCTCCAGAGAAGTTACCATACGAGATGAGCCCGGAGGAGAACGCGAGGATCGCGCGAACCGAGAAGGATGACTGGTTTCAAGGGTTGAAAGCACAAAGACATCCACCTCCGAAGGAGAAGGTAGATTCGGTGAAAGTGAAGCGCACTCTGGCTGCCCTGGCAAAACCACCCAAGTCTCCGCCGAAAGGCAACTATGAGCGCATTATTGCAAAGACATGGGTCGAAGCGTCGCGGTCGGGAAGTACAGTCAGTGATCAAAGGCTGAAAGAACGACGAGTAGCTGGGAAACAAATTGCCCAGCTCGGCGAACAAGCAAAGCAATCGTGCCCCCCGCTCAAGGTGCCTAGCGTCGATCAGAGGATGGCGCCCGGTTATACCAATCTTGACGATTATCTGCCCGACGATGTAGATTATGGTTTCCTGGACGTGCAGATACACAGATACGAGTACGGGAAGCCTCTCGTCAAAGATGAAAGATCTCTAACAACGATGATGCGAAGATTGCATGATTGGTACATGAAAACCTGCAGAGAGTCTGGGGGGAGGAATACTTTGTATATGAGAGTTAAACCGGAGCATGACCTCGTTGGAATTGAACTGTTGCATGTTCCATTTGAGGAGTTCTATCAGTTTTTCAATCAATTGGCCCTCGATAAAGCAACGGTCACCTGCTACTGTCTATAAGTACTACTACTTCTGTCATTAAGTCTCTCTACATAGCTCAGCTCTTTCATTGCATGTATTTATATAATTATCCCCACTATATTATGCAGATTGAAGATCGCCGAATTGAAGAAAAGACAAATCGGTGATATTGGGTTCATTAACACATATCTCATAGATGCAGTTCAGGTTAAAGATCATGCCGCAGACACTGATGCCAGCTTGCTACGATCATTCAAAATAAATGAACACAAAAATATAATACTCTTTCCTTACAACTTCAAGTGAGTGTTGTCTTGTGCATATTCGGTTTCCCTTATATATTAGTCCAGGTTATAGTAATGTAATTGATGAGTTATGCATGCGTGCGCAGTTTCCACTATATTCTCCTGGAGATTAGGCTTGAGAAGGGAGTAGTAACTGTCTTGGACTCGAGACGAAAAGATCCCCAGGAGTATGCGGACATGACTGAAATCCTCAAGAAGTAAGTTAAATCGATCATTATCCACCATATCAGCAAATTTGTTCATTTCCTGATATCAAGTAATTGTTTTCTTTTGTCTGGCAGTGTTTGGAGAAAATTCAGCACAAATTCGCCGGGACTCCCGAAGGAGCTGGAATTTAGATACCCGAAAGTAAGTACTATAGTATCATGTTCCGCGCGTCTCCTAGCTATTGATTCAAGCGCTAGTTTCATCAATACCATTTGGCATTCTTGCTTATCTGTTTAATTGACATCTATTTCTTGTAAAGTGGTTGTGGCAGGAACAAGGGAATGATTTCTGTGGATACTACGTCTGCGAGTCCATCCGCCACACGACCTGTGAGCGGGGCGGGTACTTTGAGAAACAATATGAAGTGCGTAAGAAATAATATTCACAATTTTTGTTTATTACCATCATTTGTGTTGAGTTTCATTCATTCATTCATATATATATATATATATATATATATATATATATATATATATATATATATATATGTGTGTGTGTGTGTGTGTGTGTGTGTGTGTGTGTGTGTGTGTGTGTGTGTGTGTGTGTGTGTGTGTGTATTGACCCCCTTCTTCAAATTAGATGTTTCGGCAGCGGAATAAACTCCTAGGACCAGATCGCATGCGAGCAATTCAAGAGGAATTGGCGGCATTCTTTCTTGACCACGTGATCCCTGAAGACGGAGAATACTATGTGGACCATGCGTCCGTAATTTAAGGGATTATATTTGTAAAAGATAATTATTGTATATATGTAGCCGGTAGTGTCGGACGATAGATATACGAGAACTTGTTGTTCGACCAATCTCTCGGAGAAGGAGATGTGGTCGATATCACTTCTCTCTGTATGCATATATGTTCATGACGATCTTCTGTTTCATTCGTTTGCTTACTAGCTAGCATATGCCTAGTCTTCTCTATACGTATGTTTAGTACGTAACATCGACCAAGCACGGACATAAGAGAGGACACTTCTCTCTATTAATTAGCTATCTAGCTAACACAATATATGAAATACCTAAATTAACCCCCCAAAATCCCCAAACCCCCTCTCCTCCCTTTCAAAAAAAAAACCAAAAACCCCAGCCACAGAAATGCTGACGCGTGGATGCCTATTGGTCCCGTTGGTGCTACCAACCGGGACCAAAGGCCCTCCTGCCTGGGCTCGGCGCACAGGCCACGTGGAGGCCCATCTGTCCCGGTTCTGGTTTGAACCGGGACTAAAGGGTGAGGGTATTAGTAACGACCCTTTAGTCCCGGTTCAGGAACCGGGACTAAAGGCCCTTACGAACCGGGACAATAGGCCTGTTCGATTCCCAGGGCTCATCTTTTTCGCGTGATTTTTCCCCCAGCGAACGCGGTGCACCCATGGATGGGCCCGCCCAGGTGAGCCGCCCTTGCACAAAACGACTACTTCTTGCTCTACCGAACCCCTTTATCGGTTTCTAAAAAAAAACCTCGTATCATACCTAAAGAAAAAAACAATCTTGTCCTTTATTATGAAGGGGTATGGAGTAATCTGAGCCATCGATGTTTTTAAAGGGGTGTACCGAAGCAGATGTAATGATTAAGATTCACCTTATTATTCCCCAATACAAGAAAGATAGAAAACTCAAGTTAGTTAGATTGGCAGTGAAGACTGAGCAAAGTCGTCGATGTTTACCATTGACCTTGCCTAATTTGAAAGACTGCAATTTAGGAATCACATTTTTTTGCATCTGTGCACAGTTTAGACATTATGTACCTTGGTTTACGTCAACCGAAAACTGGAGACCCTTTTGATGTTGTGCACTTGTTCCATTGTTTTGCATCTTTTTCGCGTGATTTTTCTCCCAGCGAACGCGGTGCACCCATGGATGGGCCGCCCCAGGTGAGCCGCCCTTGCGCAAAACGACTACTTCTTGCCTCTACGAACCCCTTTATCTGTTTCTAAAAAAAAACTCGTATCATACCTAAAGAAAAAGACTATCTTGTCCTTTATTATGAAGGGGTATGGAGTAATCTGAGCCATCGATGTGTTTAGAGGGGTGTACCGAAGCAGATGTAATGATTAAGACTCACCTTATTATTCCCCAATACAAGAAAGATAGAAAACTCAAGTTAGTTAGATTGGCAGTGAAGACTGAGCAAAGTCGTCGATGTTTACCATTGACCTTGCCTAATTTGAAAGACTGCAGTTTAGGAATCACATTGTTTTGCATCTGTGCACAGTTTAGACATTATGTACCTTGGTTTACGTCAACCGAAAACTAGAGACCCTTTTGATGTTGTGCACTTGTTCCATGTTAGCTTTTGAGAATTTGATGGCTTTATTTGATGATGTTCTCTTGTTTACGAGGGTGCAGTAGGCGACCGCGCCAAACAGCCGGCGTTCAGGTTTCCATCATGTACGTGAGTAGGATTGGTCTTCCTATAGGTGGAATGGTGGATGTGCAGCATGTGCCTATTCATGCCTTCCTGCCAACCACATATTGTATTTCCTACAGTTGCAGTAGTAACCAACTAGAGCATGCAGAGATTTACAGAGATTGCTAATTTGGTTGATTAGTTGGCGCTAGTAAGAAAAGGAATGGGCCTTTCTTCATCGTTTAAACAAATGACTTGCACATGTGAATTAGTAATTTAGTTTTACCAAATACCAAATAAGTTGGAAAAACGGGCTGGGGGGGGGGGGCATTGGCCCCCTAAGCTAAATAGTCTAGCCTCTGCTAGCATAACAGATAGGCCCACTAACACACGGTACACGGATCTTTGGTGAAGGTTGGGAACTAGGGCAGGGTTGTGAACCAGGGCAGGGGAGAAATGGGCACGCGAATGTATAGAGGTGAGCAAGACCACCCTGTACTTTGTAGTTTAAGTTATCATCGTAGAGCGCATGGATGAATAATCATGTAGTTTTGTTGTCGAAAGTTACAGTAGTAAAATTTCTAGAGTTCCACAGTACCATATAAAATAGTAATATGTAATTAGTAAGGAAAATAATCCATTTGATTAAACAGAACAAATGGCTGGGAATTTTTTTAGCACATGATGAATTGCTTGGAAAATTACAGGCCTTCTATCTTAAGCATTGCGGATAAACAAAGTTGTGAAATTTGTCTATGTTGTCCTATATTTTGTGCAAATATTGAAACTTCTAGAATGCAAGCTACTGCAACACCATTTATACCTTCAGAATATGTCTTCTAGTCATCCAAGTCCCAGTTGGACACTAGAATTCTACACTGCCTCTTTCAAATCACAAAGCATCTCATCTATGTATGCATTACTACTAAATAACGCACACACACAGGCATGCGGCGACAACATTTATTCCAGCCCAGCTCTGTTTCTATTCTGCAGCATCCTCCCAGTTTTTTCATTAACTTTTTCTCTCCCAAACGGATGGTTGCCGCTCTGGACACAATTTCATGACACAAGTCACATTCTGCATGCAATTTACCATGCAGCCAAAATATATAGTACTTTCTTGCCTTGCTACAGATTAACATTCTTCGGCCAAAACATTCTTCAGCCATTATGCATGCACACAACTATACCTGGCCATGGGCCGGGCTGAAAAAAGCCCACGGCAAAAAACTAAGGCCCAGGCCCTACCATCGGGCCTACTTTTCAAGCCCAAGCCTGGCCCATCTGGTAAAAAGCCCTGAAAAGCCCTTAGGGCTAAGGGCCGTGGGCCGAGCCTCTTCCTTAAAATGCCAATATGCCAAGCCCAAGCCCGTCCAAGCCCTGCTGGTGGGCTCAAAATTCAGGCCCAAGCCCGGCCCATCGGGCCTAGGCCCTGGATTTTAGGGCCGGGCCTGGGTGGGCCGACAGGGCCGGGCCGGAGATGGCCAGGACTACACACAACATAGATGAACTAACACAACCACATTAGTGGCAGTTTTCAAAAGCAGTCCTCAAATTGAGCAGAGCAAAGCAGATACTGCAGAATACAAGTTTAGTTGTAGATTTTGCATTGTAGGAAAACTGAATTAGGCCTCAGTTTGGAACAATATTAAACTATTTATTTTTTTTCATTTTTTGCCTCTTAAATATCCAAGAATATTGTTTCTCGAAGAGTGGAGTTACATGTAGTGTGATCATGTTGTTCACTAAACCGAATATTGTGCAAACTGCCAATTTAACAAGATCATTTAGAATCTATTTGAATAAAACTAAGAAGCAGCATACATGAATGACTGATAATCTCATTTTTACAAGATTACTAGCTACATTTGTTGAGTTCATGTTTGTTCTTAGGGTGTAGAGTCGTATAGAAATAATTATGTAAATAAGGCTAAATCTTTCAGTTCTTGCTTCTTGAACTATATCACTTTTCATATGTCACTAACTTGGTACTCACATATCCTTTTCAGGTCACGCCGTCATGGCTGCACTGGTTCTCCTTAACACCGTCACTGCAGCAAGCCTGATAACTGGCTACTGGGCTTACCGTTGTGACGGTGGGAACTACACTGCGTCCAGTAAGCACCAGCAGAACCTCAAAGAGCTTTTCGCCACGCCGCCTGAGGCAGTCGCCTCCTCCCCCTCTTTGTTCTACACGCAGACAGTTGGTTCCAGCCAGGATAGAGCATATGCTCTAGCAAGATGTCATGGTGGTGACATAGAGGCCCATGACTGCAAGAGATGTCTCACTCATCTAAATGAAATATTCATGTATTAAAAATAATTTAAAAATATTAAGTGATAGAAATATATAATTTGGATCTTTTACTAACTTACAAAGATGTTTATCATGTATTAAAAATATTCAGGTATATTTAAAAATGCTTTATCATGTATTTATGAAATATTCCACCATGTATTAAAAATATTCGTCGTGGTTTTCAGCTAAATGTTTTATCTTGTGTTTAAAAAGGCTGACGTCTATTACTCCCTCCATTCCAAAATACTTACACGACAAATACTTTGGAACATAGGGAGTAGGAAACTATCCGTCTTGTATTGAATGCTCGTTATGTATTTAGAACAAATTCAATATATTGTTCAAAAATGTTTCTAATTTGGAACATGTTTCTAAAACATGCAATAATGCTTATGTGGCCAAAACAGACGGGAATTGGATCCTGACGCTTATCATAAGAGCCCGTGTTGGACATGGCCTGACATCACCAACTAGAGAGTTGACACGTCGATCAATTAGCAATTTAGCACCAATCTCTAATATCACTAATCTAGGAGATAAAATGACAGTATAGCAGGATTCCGTTTCACCATGATTAAAGAGTCCCTGGATGGGTACAGCAATGCGATAATCTATTGGATGCCTTCGCCTGAAGTCAAGATCAAACGCCCTGTTGTTAATTCTTCCTTTCTATATATGTAGGTGGCTGCTTCTCCAAAGGATTTTCGTCACTTCCTGCCTTGCTATATAAAACTTGAAGGCTTAGCCGCCACCAAATCTTTGCTACCAATGTCAATACCATATTGGGTAGAGATGCCCTTAGCAGCCACTGTCGCTTAGCTCATTAGATTGCACAGCTGACTGCTAAGCATGTATTTTTATATGATACGTACAGGCCGTACAGAGGATTAATCTTTTGAGCTTCTGCAGTGCACTACATGCCAAAACTGGGTATTATTTTGCAAACTTGAGCATCAATAGAAACGAAATTGCTCTGCGTACGACTTTAAAATGTACGATTCAGTCCGATCCAGTGATCCCACGATCCGCTGATGCAGAGATTTGATCGAAGGGTGACTGAGCAGTGTCGTACAAAGTCGTACAAGTATTCATCGTACGCGTAGCACTGCTCCAATAGAAATGTGAGGAATCCAAGGTGAACGCCACTTCCATTCCACGTGATTACGTGAAGGGCTTACAGTTACATCCTCTACCAAATCTGATAGTAAAAACGTAGGAGGATCATCAATCTTAATAAGCGTGTGAGCTGCTTTGATTGCTTCCCCAGAACTTGGCATCGAGTGTCCGGCATAAAAGTTGTTTAGGGCCTCGGGCTCTTTGATTCAAAGGATTGTAAAAGTAATTTTGGAGGGTTCTGATTTTTCCTACATGAGTTGTTTGATTCATAAGATTACAATCTATAGGATTTTCACCCTTAGGATTCCTTTGTACTTAAATCTGCATTCATTTCAACCTTTTGTGAAGAATCCTATATATCTGAGAAAGCCACTAACTTACTTATCTCAACATGCAAGTTACCCCACCATAGGGTCTTTTATCGTACACGAGTAATCCGCATGTCGTGTATTTCGGTGGCTTGTAACAAACTCTATTCTATCTTATTTAATGGATGAGGCAAAGCTTTTGCCTCCGTTTCAAAAAAAATAGTTACCCCACCATACAACTATGAATCCGATAATTAAGGCCCACCTAGAAATGCAATCATGCATGAGAAAATACCCCCACATTCAACCATGCATTGAAACATGTTTCCCATTCAATTATTCTACTTATATTCAATAAATATTGTTACAACTATACCTAATAAAAAATAAAAAATCATATGAACTTTAATTTTGGTTCTCATGTTATCAATCCAAAATTTCATCAATCAATTCCCGCAGCAACGCGTGGGGGTAACCTCTAATTCTATAATTTTCATGTGCACAACTAAACGTCCAAACATACTTGTAGTATTTAAGGTGTCATGACATTCTATTCGTATGTTTTCCCTATTCTCGTGGCTTAAAATTCCTGAGAATCAAGAGGCCCTCAATAAAAATTTGTATATACCATGCTAACATGTAGCGAAGTACAATAAAGCCTCTCCCGATCCTTTTTCTGAGCCATTGTTCTCCAATAGCAGAAGAATTTGTTGTTTCCAGCCTCTGTGCCAAAATGCATACACAACCTTTAACAGTGTGTCTGACAACTTTTTTGAAAGGGATTCGGATTTAAGAGGAAGGAGCGATGGTGGAATTAGACATGTGACATCTCATTTCAGTCCCCATCATTTATTTGGCAGCGAAATGATAAGAATGTTTGAGAACTTGAGAGAGATGTTTATTCCATTATTTGGTTAGTGGATATTCATAAATGATTAAGAAAAAAGTAAGAGATGACAACTTAAGTTACATTGAAGGTTCAAGATGTTCTCTTTGAATCATTTCTATCCCTATTTTCACCCCTTCCCTGTTATTAAAATGGTGGGGGTTGTTAGACTCTAAACTCCTCCCTTGGACTTTGAGGATATCTCACCACATGTGACATGTGGTGCTAAACTCCCACTGCCTATCCCTTTAGATCCCCAGTCCCTACACCCGAATTCCTATTTCCTTTATCTAATTAGCTCCAACCAACCAAACAAGATGTAGTTTTAATAAAATAGAGACACAAAAATGTTTAGAAAGCATAAGAAATCAAAACGCCGAGTATATAGAAGGCTTGCCAACTATGGTTAGAGCATCTCTAACCCATCCCCCAATATTCTTTAACTCCAAAAAAATGTAACTATTGGTAGTTAGACGCGTCGAACTCAGCAGCGGAACCGGATAGAGGACATAATAAAAGCATGTGCTTTGGAAAATTAGGGTGCAAGTTGTCTGGTTTTAAAGTTGAGTGACAAAAGCTGCACTTGTCAATTAGTTGAGGGACTACAATAAATTTTTGTCTATTCATATTATTTTTCATAAATCTGGTTAAATTTTGTAAAATTTGACATTTTTTACGAAAAGATCAGATCTATTCTAAAGATTCACTGGAAGTAAAATATGACTAAATAGGCACTGTATTTTGATCGATCTAATAGGCACTGTATTTTGATCGCAGAGGAAATACTGGGTACTCCATAACGGACAAATCAAGCATCAGGAATGGCTAAATCGGATCCTGTCGCCACTGCAGCCTTCATCACAAGGCTTATAAGATGGGTCCTCGCTCTTCTTCCCAAGCAAAACAGCGAGCTTTGTGAAATACTCCCTCCGTTCCGAAATGTAAGACGTTTTTTTATACTATGATAGTGTTAAAAAATGTCTTACATTTTAGGACGAAGGGAGTACTAAGTAATTCCACAAAAGCTCCTGATGGAGCTAACGGCAGCCGCCCTCCTGTTCTCTCACTCGTCTCACTAGCGATCCTTTTGTCCTTACTTGGCCGCAAATCCAAAGCAGCAAGGCCTCCTGGTCCATGGAGCCTCCCGTTCATCGGAAGCCTACACCACCTCCTCACGCCACTGCCGCACGTCGCCCTCCGTGACCTGGCCAAGAAGCACGGCCCGGTGATGTACCTGAGGCTGGGCCAGGTGGACGCCGTCGTCATCTCCTCGCCGGCGGCTGCGCAGGAGGTTCTCCGGGACAAGGACCTCAGCTTCGCGTCGCGGCCCAGCATCCTGGCCTCGGAGATCTGCCTGTACGGGAACCTCGACGTCGCCTTCGCGCCCTACGGCGCCTACTGGCGGACCATGCGCAGGCTCTGCACGACGGAGCTCCTCAGCGCGCGCAAGGTCCGGCAGTTCGCGCCTGTCCGGGGCGGCGAGATCCTGCGCCTCGTCGAGACGATCCGCTCCGCCGGCCGAGGTGGTGAACCCGTGAATCTCGGCGGCCTCGTGATGGCGTGCACGAACACGGTCACGGCGAAGGTGGCGTTCGGCGAGGGGTGCGCCAGGGAGCTGCAGGCGCAGTTCCTTTCGGCGATCGAGGTGATTCTCAGGAGCAGCGGGGGCCTCTGCGTCGGGGACCTCTTCCCGTCTCTGTCCTTCGTCGACGTCGTCAGTGGGATGAAGCGCCGGCTCTGGCGAGCGCGCCGGCAGCTCGACACGGTCCTTGACAAGATCATCGCGGAGTGCGAGGCGCGGCGAGAGCAGAACAAGACCGGAGACGACGAGGACCTTCTGAGAGTCTTGCTTCGGGTCAGGGACGAGGGGCAGCTCGAGGTCCCCATGGGCACCACAAACATCAAGGCAGTCATAGCGGTGAGTGGACTGATAATACCTAACTGCTCTCAAATGCTACTCCTAGTATATATGAAACGGGATTTTCATCTTTGTGCATGTCAACTCCGTTGACATGGTTTGCACTTCCAGTTTCAGCTGAAATATTTCCGCAAAAAACCACTAAAATTCACTTTTCAGAAATATTTCACCAAGCACCAAACTAACTGAAATTCAGTGAATATCAGTGATTGGGTTTGCATTTTCAGCCAAAGGGCTGAATTCATTCACTTAAAATATTCAACCAAATATTTGGAATATATGAAAAAATATTTGAATTTTCATATTGCTGAAACATTTTGACTGAAAGGTAACCATTTCAGTGTCTACAGAAATTATTGAAATTCAATGAATTTCATAGACATCTCACTGAAAATGAAAACTACGCTTTGTGACCATACAAATTAGGATATGTTTGCTGGAGGGACGGAGACGACTGCGTCAACCACGGAGTGGGTCATGTCGGAGCTCATAAGGAACCCATCTGCAATGGCCAAGGCGCAGAAGGAGGTGCGGTGTGCATTTGACCACAAGAACCCACAAGACCACGAGGCACACATGGAGGAGCTTTGCTACACAAAGATGGTAGTCAAGGAGGCCATGAGGCTTCACCCGGTGGTTCCGCTCCTGCTCCCCCGTGTCTGCAGGGAGACCTGCGAGGTCCACGGGCATAGGGTCGAGGAGGGCACCCGTGTCTTCGTCAATGCATGGGCGATGGCGAGGAGCCCAGAGTATTGGGAGGACGCAGAGGAGTTCAGGCCAGAGAGGTTCGAGGACAACGTGGCGGACTACAAAGGCACGCAGCTAGAGTACCTGCCATTTGGAAGTGGAAGGAGGATGTGTCCTGGGAACATCTTTGCATTGGCCTTGGTAGAACTCGTCGTGGCACGACTTCTATACTACTTCGACTGGAGCCTCCCTGCCGGAATGCGGCCGGATGAGCTGGACATGGACACCGTTGTAGGCTTGACGGCAAAGAGAAGCAACCATCTGCTCCTGGTGGCGTCACCGTATAATGTGCCGGTCCATAAGGATATTGATGACTGCAAAACTCACTGATTTTCATTAGTAGTATAGAATAAATAAGTTGTAGGCATCCCACACCGGATAGTATCATACTGCATGATATCATTTTAGTTACTATTCCCTCGGTTTCTAAATGTAAGTCTTTCTAGAGATTTCAATGCAAACTATAGACGGATGTATGTAGACATAATTTAGAGTGTAGATTCACTCATTTTGCTCTGTATGTAGTCACTTATTGAAATCTCTAGAAAAAACTTATATTTAGGAACGGAAAAAGTATCATCCTGTTGTATAGTGTATATCATAGTATCATCTTATTTCTCCATTTGTAATGTAAAGTTATGTACAAGATCTATTTACCAACTCCTTGTTCGGTGATCTATGATACTGCTATCTTCTCTTTCTTCTTTAATTACAGTGTCATATCATCTACGTGTTAAATTGGCAGTGCATGATATTTGTTAGGGAACCACTTCTTATTTGTAGTCTGAAAGAAACCCGACGTCAGACCAGACCAACGCCGACGATGCAACTGAAATCCGACGGCTACCAAATTGTGCTTCTTATGAAAAAAAAAGGCAGGGAAGTAATCACCCGCAGCCGGTGTGTAACACTCCCCTAATATATCCCTAAAAAACTCTGCTAATCTCTCCTAATTGCAAATGCAGCCGCACCGGCCTGAGCTCCTCGAGCTCGCGCGCACCACCCGAAGCCCGCCTCACCCAGATCTCTTTCTCCTCCCCACCTTGCAAGCAGCTGCCTCCTGCTCTCGTCCCCGTCGAGTAGCACGGCCACCCCACCAGTTAGCTGCGCCCCTGCTTCTCCAAACCACGTCGCCTTATCCACCGATGCAACCCCCCGGGCGACAACACTGGTGCGCCATCTTGGCATTAGGGATCGAGGCCCCCCATCCTCATCTACGGTTCGTGCTTCGCCAGGTCAAATTGGGTTTGCCATCGTCTGCATCTACCGTCCCCGATTTGGTTATTTCCTTTGTAACTTTTGTAGTGCAAGTTTATTTGTATTTCATCCAACAGCAATACTCGTTGGTTTGTATGTTCAGCGGCTGCCTAGTATTGTTCTGGTTTGTGTTGGTCATTTATCAGCAAACTTTTCGTAGGTCATGCTTTGTATACAATTCGATAACCCATTGCTATGTAGGCAGACAATCGTGGCTATTCCTTAGTGTCAATATCTAGTGCTTCGAATGATGGTGATAAATGCTAAGAAAAGATTGCTTCAATACTTCCTGTATAAAGAGCTTCCAAATATATGCATCCGCAGTTGGTGGCAAATTTTTTGGTTTCATTCAAAATTTCATGCTTCCACCCAACACTAATAATGCACCATTTGCATAAATTCCCAGCTTCATACCTCTAGAAAAGTGGAAGCATGACCATACCAAATATATGCATCGAGGGATGTTTGAGTCCTCTCTCACGTTGATACAATGCTTGTTGATTTCTAACATTTTTCATGTTATGAGTATTGTTTTCTTCTCCGTGTGCATATCCAAGGTTATTCCCTTTTATTGGATTTGATTTGGTTACGTGCTTTGTGTAGTGGAGCACCAAATCTTCAATGAATATCTATCAATTTGGCATGAACATCACACAAATATGCTTCCTATTAAGATGACTTATGTTGAGATATCACTCGTTTTTTCGTACTAATGGACCTTCCAAAAATAATACTACATATGCTTCTTCGGCCTACAAAGCTTGCTTCATTCAACCAGTTTTCAGGTGAATTTTATATGTAGGTGTGACACAAACATGCATCCTCATGTTGGCGGATATCTTAATTAATTTCCATGTTCAATTCTCTATGCTTCAAAGTAAGATGAGTTATATTGGTATGGCACATCTTCATGCTTCATACTGATCGGGCTTCCAAATAATACTTCATCTGCTTCTTTGGTCTTTAAAGAATGCTTCAATACTTTCTGCTTCTTCAAAAAAAGTTGTCATTGTTATCACTATTGTAATATGGCATGCCCCGTACTATGTATGTTTCTTTGGCGTAGGTAGTTTGCTTCCATGGTCCTTGTTTCTATTTTTTTTCTATTGTTCTTCTTTTCAACACCGTTTTGATCAAAATACAAATCAGTGTATGTTGTCACAGACCAATTCGTTGATTCCTGTAAGCCATGTTCTGTACTTCTGTATTGGATATGTTTCCTATGGTACTGAATTTTTCTCTTCTTATCAGTAGTATATGCTTCCATTGCCTGTCACATATGTTTTGATCATTAAAATAGCTGGTCCGTTTAAGCTATGGTTCCTACTTTAACGTTTCATATATGTTTTTGTAGCAATGCTTTTCTTTCATCCTGGTTTTCTATGCTTCCAGTACCTCATATATTCTGATAGAAAAAAATTGTTGCTTCATGTAATCCATGCTTATTTCATTTCTTGTGTTTCCACTGCATATTATTCATGTTTTGATATTCTTATTTTCTCATGGTGCTTCTATTGTATAGTTTTTTCCGCCAAACGACGCCAGCCATGCATCCTCAGTTTCTCAAACGCCTTGCACTGACGTCTCCCCACTATGTCGGCGGCATCAATCTGAAGGTGGCAGAGGAGGTGATGGATACATGGGCAGAGATATCAACCAAGGCCCTCCCTAAGGATGTGCTTGTCGGCGTAGTGTGTGAGCGACCAGGATATCGACATGTTGTGGTTAATAGCTGGCTCTAGCGTCCCTGCTGCTTGTTGCCATCATGCCAATTATCCTTCGGCAATACTTTGCCTAAGTGTTCCCTATCGCTGCAGGCCTGCAACCCAAGACAATACCCTTGCTTCCCAGCGCCCTTTAATGTGCACCTTGTAACAGTTTTTGTTATAATGTAATTATTTTTTGTTGTTGTAATTATATTAAGCTTTTGTTGCATGGGAGCAAATTTCTTTCTCTTTGGTAAACTTTCATTTGTTAGGAAACAATGCACAATTTACGTTTCGGTGGAAATAAATGTAAATGCTTTCATTAGAAGAAAAATCGCATTGCAAGAATCAAATTATTACTTAACTGGTTGGAGGTGAAACAAACATTTATAATGGACCCAAATTTCTGTTAGATCAAATAAATTTGGTTGTGGTTGAAGCAAATTAGTGAGTTGCTAGAAGCAAACTTAATTGTACAGAGTCTTGTTAGGAAACACACAACCAAGGGTGGGATGCACGTTCAGGATAAACCTGCAGCACATGAGTCTGCTTGGAGGAATAAACGGTAAGGCCTTGTACAATGCTAGGTACTTAGAGAGGTGTTTAGATAAATAAACCGGGTTTCTCTGAAGCACCAGTGCCTATTTCTACACGATAGACGCCTAAGGCCTTGTACAATACAAGGTGCTTAGGAGAGGTGCTTGGAGAAATAAACCAGACTTTTCTTAAGCATCGGTGCTTATTTATACATGGCAGATGCTTAATTAGACGTCTCTCGTGTAGAAATAGGCACTAGTGCTTCAGAAAAAACCTGGTTTATTTCTCCAAGCACCTAGCATTGTACAAGGCCTAATGAAGCATCTGCCCTGTATAAATAAGCACTGATGCTTAAGAAAAGCCTGGTTTAACCGATGCTTAAGAAAAGTCTGATTTATTTCTCCAAGCACCTCTCCTAAGCACCTTGTATTGTACAAGGCCTAAGAGAGAGAGGGGCTAGCTGGGAAAGTCAGCGAGATTACAGGGAGCAGTTATACGAAGGAAGCAGTCAATTAACAAACTAAGGCAGCAAATCTCGGGCGCTCTGACTAGCAGATCTGACGATCTCCACGCTTCTCGTCGGACGGATAGATGCAAAGTGTCTATAGTCTGATGTCTAGCGATGCCCCTATATTAAGCACCAATAAAGGCCATCTAGATCAAATTAAGTAGCAAGTTGGTTCTAACAATGGTTTTGATGGTGTCAGAGCCCACATGGTTGTTGAAGATCCGTAACCAAACATGGGTAGATTCCGTACTGTCCGTACTGCTGGACTGAATCAAACATATGGTGGTGAACAAGTAGGCGTAATGGTTGAGAACCATATTGGTTAACTTAATGGAGTAAGTTACTCTGTTCCTACTACTGAAAATAGTATGTGTCAAGTCCCATCGGCGGCTTTCTTAAAATTTCGTAATTTATTGGATGATGACTTGTACAAATGTATGTATGGCCAAAACAAGTTATCATACGTAGGGCTTGTACATATGGGCACAATAATTCACGCTAGTGTGTGCGGCTATAACTGGTTAGCAACGAAAAACTATTAACTCACAAATCAGAATTATAGTATCGAAGAAGTAGACATAACTATATAAGTCTAGGTGGTGAACTTAATGGAGTAACTTATTACGATCCTTTTGTGGTAAAAAAAAATATGCAAGGCGCTCCACCAGGCGGCTTTCTTGAAATTTCATATTTTAGTCAAAGAAAACCTATACAAATGTATGTATAACTAAGCAAGTGGACATATCGTGGGGCTAGTACTTATGGCTACAACAAGTCTCAGTTAGTACGTATTGCTATAACTGGTTATTACTTGCAAAAACCGCTTGACTGAATCAAGCCAAAATATAGTATTGAAGTAGGTGTAATTATGTCTAAGGCGGCTACCTCAATGGAATAAGTTATTGCGATCCTACTATTTAAAATGAAATATTCAAGCCATTCCACCGGGCGGCATTCTCGAAACTTCATGACTTATTCTAGGAAGACTTCTATAAATGTATATATTGCTAAGCAAGTGGACACACATGGGGCTATAGTATGCATGGCTACAGTAACTCGCTATTCTGGCACATGGCTATAACTGGTTAGTACTTTGAAAAATTTCCTGACCGAATTAAGCCAAAAATATATTGTATTGTTTTCGGGAACAAAAATATATACTCCCCCTATTCATATTACTTGTCGCTCAAATGGATATGTCTTAGACGTATTTTAGTGTTAGATACATCTGTTTGAGTGACAAGTAATATGGATTGGAAGGAGTAGTTAACAAGTAAACGTAACGACAGTGGTCTATATCGTAGCGAATTTAATGGGGTAAGCTGCTATGATTTGGCTACTGTAAATATGAATGTGAGGCATCCCATCAGGCGGCTTTCTTCGAACATGTTGATTACTTGTTGGAGATGAAGATTTCTACAAATGTATCGTACGGCTAAACAAGTGGACATAAGTGGGGCCAGTACGTATGGCTACAACAAGTGGCGCGAGTATGTATGGCCATAACTGGTAGGTACTTGGATTACTAGTGTATGGCTACAATATGTGGCACTAGTACGTATGGTATAACATAGACCTGGTCAGTACTTGGATTGCATTCCATGCAAAACAAAGAAATTGGATTACACGCACTGAGCCGGTTCTTCTTAAGTTCATACTCACTTTTTCCATTTGCATGATTTGACAACTTGCAAACAAAATGGATTGTTTATGTTTCTTTTTACCAACAGAAGGGCAAGATATATAAGTTGGCTTGAGTAGTATCTCTATATATACCAGCACTTCCGTACTTCAAGTACACCTCTCCTGTGCTTCGACGAAACAGTTCAATGGCAGCAATTAAGGCAGACTGCTCCGGCGCAGAGACGAGGACAACTTTTCACCCGACTCTGTGGGGTGATTACTTCCTTACATACAAGCCACAATCTTCAGCGCAGGTTAATACTCGTACTTGTACTTCAACGTTGTCTAAGATCCTCATATCTTTAAGCTTATGTGTAAACAATGAAATATCGCCCGTTACATATTTCTAGATGATGTTGTTCATCAGCTGTTTTAAATCAAGACGAAGTTGAACAACAGAGTGCGTAATTAATTGTATAGTATTATCTGCACATGTGGGTACCTCCCCATCTATTGTTTCTATAATCCCAACATGTCGAGGTAGAAGTTTAATTTCTGCATAATATCCAAGCTCCACTTCTCCGGAATTTCATGAAGCACCATCTGGTTAGTGTATGCAGTGGTTCTACAAATGATGCGGAAACCAGACAATCAGCACATAACTGAAAGAAAGATAAACAAGGAAATAAAACTGAATGAAAGATAAATGAGGAAATAAAATTAGTTAACTGGAACTGGAGGTCCAGCGTAACACATCAACATCAAACTGCAGTACCCTTGAGTGATACTCCCTCCATTCACAAATATAAGATGTTTCGGATATTTCAACATGAACCACATACAAACTTAAATGAGTGAACAAACACACAAAAATGTGTCTATATATCCATTTACAAAAAAGTTGGAACATCTTATAGTTGTGAATGGAGGGAGTACCTTTTTGAAACCTCATAATGAAGCCTGATGTAATACTCATGCAGCAAACTGGTAGAATTAGAAGCACGGCATAGAAGTTTAGATACTAAAATGTCACACACTAACTATATATATTTAGGTAGAAGCATCACGTCTTGTGTGCAGCCTGAAATTGGTATGATGCTTCAAATCTTGTGCAGTATTTCCTCGAAGACTCACCTACAAATACCTACTTGTCACACTCCACAAAATAGGCGTGTCGAATAAATTCTATAGAGATATAACACTTAAAACAAGAACAGTACTAGTCATGTCCTGGCTTTGCTTTGGAGGACTCATAACCTCTACAGGAAGCAGGGACCTAAAGCATATGTCAGTAGCTATATGCCCCTTCTGGTTTATAAGGCATGTACGTATTTCTGGATCATCAATTTGACTAACAAAATATGAAGTATATTTCATAAAAATTAAATCATTAGAAACTTCTTTCAAATATGCAATTAATGGTATATTTTCATTAGCCATATAAACGGGAAATACAAGTATATCATAGCATATAACTATTGTATGTCATAATTATAGGGATGTGTAATAAAACTTATATCATCAATAGTGTCATAATTATAAGGTATGTGTAATAAAACTTATATTATCAATAGCATATAACTCTCTTATTTTGTTGGTCAAATTGGAGATCTAGAAATACATGCCGGCCTTATAAACTGGAAGAGAGGGAGTATTAATCTTGGTCGATACTAAAATCATTCGACATCGGACATCCTTCACGGAAACATTTTTGCTTGACATGTGCTTATTTATATAAAAAATGAATAAAATAAATGTGTCGAACCAATGCGACAACCACATGCATGTATGCACATGTCAACCTAATTTAAAATAACTACATGGGTTATACTTTAGTCAAACACATGATTTAGCTCTTTTGTGGAAACATGACAATCACACTATGCCACCATTGTGCACATACAACATAACAATTGTGATATGCAACACTATATTATGATTTATTTTTTCAATGTGACAATCCGCACTACTGTGACGATCTAATATCACAAGCAGTTTCCACCTAAGAACTGCCAAGAAAACTCAAGATTTTTGTAATGCTCTGAAACATTTTCATGTGGTGCAAACCATTTTTAACTAAATGGAACATCTTTACTTTTGTAGGAGTCGCATTTACTTTTATGTGAAATAGAAATATTTTATGGTGGAAATATTTTTACCATAATATGTTTTGTACACCATATTATTGATACATTAATTTCACCATTATTTGTACTAATGAGTATTTGTCTTCTTCTCATGGGATTGTTATATATCAATTGTATGAGAGCAATTAGTATTTCTAAATTGACCAAATAGCATATCATAAAAATGTAGTGTTGTACATAAATTTGTGTGGTTTTTATTTGTCAAACCATGCATTTGCATCATTGCATATTTCTAGAAGTAAAGTTGCTATAATATATAATACATGTAGCTATAAAATTTTTATTACATAAGGTTAAATTGGTAAGACCATCAACCTTAAACATAAGATTCATCCAACTTAGAATAGATGGTCTTCTACTCTTCTTTGCTTAATTAGGTATGCTATTGTCATCTTATATTTAGCAGTTGGTGAACTGTAGCATTATGGCTAATATGACACAATCACACGAATCATTAAGGGTCCACATGGTTAATTAATATATAATGGCCGTTATGTTCTTGCAGCAAGCTCATATGAGAGAAAGGATGGAAATACTATTGGAGGAAGTAAGAACAGTGATGAAGGAGGCAAATGAAATCCCTAAAATACTAGAACTTGTAATCACGATTGAGAGACTTGGTTTGGGCTACCATTATGAGAATGAGATTGCACAACTACTGGATGTTGTTTTGAAATATGATTATGATGATAATAATCTACACTTGGTTTCGCTTCGATTTTATCTTCTACGAAAAAATAGATATGATGTGTCATCTGGTAAGACCTTATAGATTGATACAACCTATACAGCAATTGTTTATATTTTACTAATGAAATGGAAATTGTCGATGTCCATTAATTCCCCATCAAATTTGCAGATGTATTCCACAAATTCGAAGACAAACAAGGAGGTTTTGTTCAGTCAGATACAAATAGTTTGTTGAGCTTATATAATGCAGCACATCTGAGTATCAAGGGGGAGGATGTATTTGACATGGCTGTCTCTTTCACGAGAAGACACCTCCTCGAGGCATTAGAAAATTTGGAATCACCATTTGCAGGGAAAGTTTCTTCTTCCCTTCTTACACCTCCTTTTAGAAGGGTTGGGATATTAGAAGCAAGAAACTACCTACTGTGTTACACAAACAAGGCTACACGAAATGAAGCCATATTGGAGCTTGCCAAATTGAATTTTAATATTCTGCAACTTCATTTTTGTGAGGAGTTGAAAGATGTCACAATGTAAGTTTTATTATTACTTCATTTTGAGATTAATCTACGTTGCTCTTCACTTTTTCTAATAAAAAAACTTCACTGGCTGATTTTATGCACATGCAAGGTGGTGGAATAAGATCAAAATGAAGTCAAGGTTGAGTTTCGTAAGAGACAGAATTGTAGAAACTTATTTTTGGATAAATGGGACTAGCTACAACCTTGAATATTCTTATTCACGAATAATAGCTACAAAGGTCACCGCTTTCATGACTATAATAGATGACATATTTGACACATATAGCAGCACTGAAGAAAGCATGCAACTTGCAGAAGCAATTAATAGGTCAAACCCTCCTTCCCTTCCCGAGTTGATTTTGTAATAGTTGTCACATATAATTGTTTTATAATAATTTCAATACATGAAAATTTACTTGTCTTCTATCAAAGAACAAAGTGACAAGTATTACTAACGATTTATACATTGGAATTAAGCATGAAGCCACAAATATTAGTAATGATTTATACAAAATAAGAAAGAACAAAGTAAAGTGTTGCATTAAGAGGAATTCATTGCATTGTTTCTATGCTCATGATGTCCATGATTATTTTGGGCGGTGTATTAGCAATGTTAATACATTTGATGTGCCTTATATGTATTACAACAATGGTTTCACTTCACAAAAGAAGTACTAATATCTGTACTAGGATGTAAAGTATGTAATAAATGTTGTAGATCACACACTAATTACACTATAGCATAGATATTATACAAAACTATAAATAAGTCTATAATGGAAAGAATACATAAAAATGTATGTCCTTAAATTATTCTGTTCTAGTATAGGAAACAGTTTATCAAATGTGGTTATATTAGAGTGAAAGTTAGGAATACGTCATGGATCTACTATGCCAGATGCGAAAGTACCATTATTGATTATGGAAGTAACCATATTAAATTTTTGTAGAAACACAAATTGATTGGAATCTGAAGTTTCCAAAAACATAATTGCAGCTTAAATATTTCTCTACTATAAGCATTATGTTCTGACATGCTGAAACGCAGGTGGGATGAAGATGCAGTAAATGTGCTTCCAGAATACATGAAGGATATCTACTTATATTTGTTGGAAACATTTCATTCTTTTGAGGACCATTTAGGACCTGAGAACAGCTACCGTGTGGTTTATCTAAAAGAAGCGATAAGTCTAACTCTATTTTATTTGCTCATACAAAGTTGGTCGTGTAGAAATATGCACCTAGTTTATTTTTATGTATATTCCTTTTTAAATATCTCCCATTCAAGCGTTGCCAAGATGGAATAACATCGATCTAGCTAACTACATAAATGTTATAAAAAATAGTAGCATACTTTAAGTAAAGAACTTAGTAATAGATCAAAAAACTATTTGCATGTCTACATGAGAATATAATAATTATTTTCCTTGAATAGTGGCTTTACAACGTGACTACGTTGGCCGAGTGATTATATTGTAATGCCTCCTATTTTTTAGCATTAGGGGTGGTTATAAATAGTCTTCACTTAAAAGATGGCCACACAATTATATTTGAAAAGTATGCACCTTGGGTGAGAGTGCCGGAGATAATAAAAACTCTAACGGGCACTTAAATACATGGCAATCTCATAAAGGCCCTCACCACTAAAATACTTAGAGCCACCAAAGTTGAGCCAATACTAATAGAAGGTATGAAAAAAGTAGCATACATGCTGAAATTCTAGCCCCCTGCACTTTGGACAGTCGAGAGGAAAGTCCTAGCTAGACAATTTGGAGTTTAAAATGGATACTATGGAAAATATTAAGAGAGAGTTGTTTCCACTAAAGTATTTGACTTAGAGCTTCTAGTAAATTTTAAGCTTCCATTCTAGATATTAATATGGTTAAGTAGTGGCATCCCACTCCATAAGGTAATCTTATGAGGCTTTGTACAACGCAGATTAAGCGTTAGCACGTAAGCTTTCTCCTGCTATATGATGCACCCGTTTTGGTACAATTTTCCTATGATCAATATAATTACTCAAACCACTCAAGAAACTTTGTAATGGGATTTTATAATCAACCACTTTTGGTGTCTTCTTCTCCAATTCATTTGGCAATTTTCAGTTGGGGTTTAACATGACCGTGTGCTTGTAGCACATATTTGTTAGTGATTAATCCCTGAACCATTGTCATCAGTCCTCAATGTCAATTTAGGGACCTACATGCACTTTAATTTAGGTCATGAGTTGAACCTAGCTAGTTTGCAGTATGCATGTTTTTATTTCTTCAAAATGGAATCAAGGGAGGTCCTCCAATTGAAAATAGATCGGATACATCTTTTTGAACATGATATGAATGACATTGTCGGTGGCTCAACTACATGAGACTCGTTTGTAGATATTTTGGAGTAGTCACTATATATCATTTTCACCATATAATCTTTGCAAAAGAAAATTCATCATATGTTGTTTTACAAATTTTGTGTATGGTTTAATCAACAATGTTTACAAAATATATATGTAGCAATTTGTTATTTTAACATGTAGATGTTGAACTTTTCATGAAAAGCCTTATTCCCTGGCAATGTTTTCTTATTTTTATTCCCCAAAATGTAATCAATGGAATTTTAATTCTATGATAATTACACTTTATTGACTCATAATTGTCACATCAAGAGGCAATACAAGAAACACGAATTCACTCCGGCTTCTGCATGACTAGGATACACACGGCCAGAATAACCACACACACACACACACACACACACACACACACACACACACACACACACACTAAAAGAGAATGCACGCAAAATGCTTGCAAAATTAAGTTATAAAGAACCAAGGAAATGCCACTGGCGAGATGGCAGGGGCGCCGCTCCATAGACTATGCTGCCAACCATATAGAAACACAATCGATATTTTAACCTTGAATGTCTTTATTTAAACAAATTTTAATGTATTATCACTTTAGCAATATTACAACATTTTGAGTGGTTTTTTTGCGGGGTGAGTGATTAGTTTTTATCAAATGCAGTTCAAGAAATTGGTTCAAGCATACAGTGATGAACTAAAATGGCGTGATGAAAATTATGTACCAAAAACACTTAATGAACACCTTCAAGTTTCATCGGTGAGTATTGGAACCTCCGTGGTAGCATGTACTATATTTGTTGGCATGGATGACACAACAATGGAAACTCTCAATTGGGTGTCGAGCGACCAGAAACTTCTTAAGTGTTTTGCTATATATACACGTTTCACGAATGACATGGCATCAGCAAAGGTATTTATGTATAATTGGAGATGTGATCAAGTTCCGATGATTAGTTTGCATGCATGCATCTTGGCAAAGTGACAAAGTAATCTGAACATATATAAGTGTAAACATGTATTTTTAAAACAGATGGCTATACAGAATGAATATCGATCATAGTCATGAAGGCACATATTGTATTATTTTGTATGCTTACATCATGATAACTGCATGTTTCTATTGTATACCTAGCCTATCCGAACTTGAACATACAAGTTTAATTTAAAGTTTTAGGTTATAGTCATTTTCATTCTTAGGTAACTCATGCATGCTTTGAAGTGAAGCTGGATTAATCATGGCCCGGCCCGGGTAAGGGCGATGATTGTAGGACGTACACAAGTTGAATAGGGGCGCATAACATGTGCATCATGTGTAGTATAATATCTAGTATACTGAAATACAACATACAAGTCTAGTTCAAAGTGTCGTTGGCCTATGTAGCTTGATTAATTAATGGTAGCCATAAAAGCACTAAAGGGACATGAGGAGAGACTGAGCAGAAGCAACAAACGTCTTTTAAATTTCATCCAGGGGCCTTTCGAACAATAAGGCCATCTATGAGATTAACCCAATGACTATACTAAAATTAGTAACTGACATTATGTACCATATACATTCTTGTAGCGTGAGCAAGCAGGGGGCACTGTGCCTCTACTATCCAATCGTACATGAAGGAGCATGGGACAACCAATGATGACGCATGAAAAGATAAAAGAACTTATCGAGAACTCATGGAAGGATATATTACACCATTATCTCGCATTGACAGATCAACCAATAGTCGTTCCCCAAATGATACTTAACCTTTCAAGGACTGTGGATAACATGTACAAGCATACCGACGCATACACTAATTCAGAGATACTGAAAGATACAATAAGGATGCTTTTTGCTGAGCCAATGTAATAGATATACGGATCTTGCAACCACAAGGGATGCATACGTAGAAGATGGTCATCGGAAGTGGTCTATCTGGAGTACCCCGATATCAGTGTATCTCGTTAGTTAAATGAACATGTTGTGCTCATTATTCAGGAATGTAACACTTTTAATAGACGTTGTTTTCAGCATTGATCATTTTCAAATAAAAATGCATTGTTGAGCTAAAAAATGTAAATAATTTAGAATAAATTATTGATTTCATAGCAGTTACGCGGTCATCATTCATTCATTTGCTCATGTACGACCATGCACTCGTCGACCATGCTAACCTAGACGTTTCGTCGTGCACCTGGTATAATGCACTAGGCAAAATAATCATTGAAACATATAAGTTACGCTTCAAAAGCAAAAAAGTTATGTCATCTTATCCTCTATGTTAGGATTAGCATTTGATTTACCACTAGTAGCAATTGACATGGATATGATGCTTTTTCTTATATTCTCCATTGAATACTAGCTTTCACAATTTGTTGCCTATTTTGGTTATCATAGCTATCATGTTATCTACTGTTTTTTGGATTAAACTTAAAGGTAAATGCTCAATTATTCAATAAGAGAAAAAGATAGAAAAAAAGGCCCATCTTGTCTTAGCTAAGAGAAAGATGGTCTTTGAATAAAAGACAAGGCAGCCGTCGTACTGGATGTCTTCCCTTATTCAAAGGATTTCTAGTTTTATTTTTTTAATCATGTAAACATTAATTGCTAGAGATCACACTTTGGAGATAATCCAACATATATAATGGTTTTTCGGCTTCTCTCAATGACGTGAAATACATAGGAGAAAAACGCCATATCGACCCCTCTAAGCATCATTTTCCATAAGTTAGTAATTTTGTCATTATAAAACTGAAAAAGGCTTACTGCTTCTCTAGAGACACATGTTGGGGAACGTAGTAATTTCAAAAAAATTCCTACGCACACGCAAGATCATGGTGATGCATAGCAACGAGAGGGGAGAGTGTTGTCTACGTACCCTCGTAGACCGAAGCGGAAGCGTTGACACAACGTAGAGGAAGTAGTCGTACGTCCTCCTCATGATCCGACCGATCCCAGCGCCGTTACTCCGGCGCCTCCGAGTTCTTGACACACGTATAGCACGATGACGTCCTCCGGGCTCCGATCCAGCAAAGCTCTCGGGGAAGAGTTTCGTCAGCACGACGGCGTGGTGACGATCTTGATGTGTTACTGACGCAGGGCTTCGCCTAAGCACTGCGACAATACGACCGAGGTGGAATATGGTGGAGGGGGGCACCGCACACGGCTAAGGAACGATCTCAAGGATCAACTTGTGTGTCTTGGGGTGCCCCCTGCCCCCGTATATAAAGGAGCAAAAGGGGGGAGGGCCGGCCGGCCCTAGAGGCGCGCCAAGGGAGGGGGAGTCCTCCTCCTAGTGGGAGTAGGACTCCCCTTTCCTAGTCCAACTAGGAGGGGGAAGGGGGAAGGAAAGAGAGGGAGAGGGAGAGGGAAAGGGGGGCCGCGCCCCCCCTCCTTGTCCAATTCGGACTGCCCATGGGGGGGCGCGCGCCACCTCCTGGCGCGGCCTTCTCTCTCCCCTCGCGGCCCAATAAGGCCCATACTTCCCCGGGGGGTTCCGGTAACCCCTCCGGCACTCCGGTATTATCCGAAACCACTCGGAACCATTCCGATGTCCGAACATAGCCTTCCAATATATCAATCTTTATGTCTCGACCATTCCGAGACTCCTCGTCATGTCCATGATCACATCCGGGACTCCGAACTCCTTCGGTACATCAAAATGCATAAACTCATAATAACTGTCATCGTAACCTTAAGCGTGCGGACCCTACGGTTCGAGAACAATGTAGACATGACCGAGACACGTCTCCGGTCAATAACCAATAGCGGGACCTGGATGCCCATATTGGCTCCTACATATTCTACGAAGATCTTTATCGGTCAGACCGCATAACAACATACGTTGTTCCCTTTGTCATCGGTATGTTACTTGCCCGAGATTCGATCGTCGGTATCCAATACCTAGTTCAATCTCGTTACCGGCAAGTCTCTTTACTCGTTCTGTAATACATCATCCCGCAACTAACTCATTAGTTGCAATGCTTGCAAGACTTATGTGATGTGCATTACCGAGAAGGCCCTGAGATACCTCTCCGACATTCGGAGTGACAAATCCTAATCTCGAAATACGCCAACCCAACAAATACTTTCGGAGACACCTGTAGAGCACCTTTATAATCACCCAGTTACGTTGTGACGTTTGGTAGCACACAAAGTGTTCCTACGGTAAACGCGAGTTGCATAATCTCATAGTCAAAGGAACATGTATAAGTCATGAACAAAAGCAATAGCAACATACTAAACGATCGGGTGCTAAGCTATTGGAATGGGTCATGTCAATCAGATCATTCAACTAATGATGTGACCTTGTTAATCAAATGACAACTCCTTTGTCTATGGTTAGGAAACTTAACCATCTTTGATTAACAAGCTAGTCAAGTAGAGGCATACTAGTGACACTCTGTTTGTCTATATATCCACACATGTATTATGTTTCCGGTTAATAAAATTCTAGCATGAATAATAAACATTTATCATGATATGTAAGGAAATAAATAATAACTTTATTATTGCCTCTAGGGCATATTTCCTTCAGTCTCCCACTTGCACTAGAGTCAATAATCTAGATTACACAGTAATGATTCTAACACCCATGGAGTCTTGGTGCTGATCATGTTTTGCCTGTGGAAGAGGCTTAGTCAACGGGTCTGCTACATTCAGATCCGTATGTATCTTGCAAATCTCTATGTCTCCCACCTGGACCAAGTCCCGGATGGAATTCAAGTGTCTCTTGATGTGCTTTGTTCTCTTGTGAAATCTGGATTCCTTCGCCAAGGCTATTGCTCCAGTATTGTTACAAAAGATTTTCATCGGACCCAATTCACTAGGTATGACACCTAGATCGGATATGAACTCCTTCATCGAGACTCCTTCATTAGCTGCTTCCGAAGCAGCTATGTACTCCGCTTCACATGTAGATCCCGCCACGACGCTTTGTTTAGAACTGCACCAACTGACAGCTCCACCGTTTAATGTAAATACGTATCCGGTTTGCGATTTCGAATCGTCCGGATCAGTGTCAAAGCTTGCATCAACGTAACCCTTTACGATGAGTTCTTTGTCACCTCCATACACGAGGAACATTTCCTTAGTCCTTTTCAGGTACTTCAGGATATTCTTGACCGCTGTCCAGTGATCCACTCCTAGATTACTTTGGTACCTCCCTGCTAAACTTATAGCAAGGCACACATCAGGTCTGGTACACAGCATTTCATACATGATAGAGCCTATGGCTGAAGCATAGGGAACATCTTTCATCTTCTCTCTATCTTCTGCAGTGGTCGGGCATTGAGTCTGACTCAACTTCACACCTTGCAATACAGGCAAGAACCCCTTCTTTGCTTGATCCATTTTGAACTTCTTCAAAATCTTGTCAAGGTATGTGCTTTGTGAAAGTCCAATTAAGCGTCTTGATCTATCTCTATAGATCTTAATGCCTAATATGTAAGCAGCTTCACCGAGGTCTTTCATTGAAAAACTCTTATTCAAATATCCCTTTATGCTATCCAGAAATTCTATATCATTTCCAATCAGTAATATGTCATCTACATATAATATCAGAAATGCTACAGAGCTCCCACTCACTTTCTTGTAAATACAGGCTTCTCCAAAAGTCTGTACAAACCCAAATGCTTTGATCACACTATCAAAACGTTTATTCCAACTCCGAGATGCTTGCACCAGTCCATAAATGGACCGCTGGAGCTTGCATACTTTGTTAGCTCCCTTTGGATCGATAAAACCTTCTGGTTGCATCATATACAACTCTTCTTCCAGAAACCCATTCAGGAATGCAGTCTTTACATCCATTTGCCAAATTTCATAATCATAAAATGCGGCAATTGCTAACATGATTCGGACAGACTTAAGCATCGCTACGGGTGAGAAGGTCTCATCGTAGTCAATCCCTTGAACTTGTCAAAACCCCTTTGCGACAAGTCGAGCTTTGTAGACAGTAACGTTACCGTCGGCGTCAGTCTTCTTCTTAAAGATCCACTTGTTCTCTATTGCTTGCTGACCCTCGGGCAAGTCAACCAAAGTCCACACTTTGTTTTCAAACATGGATCCCATCTCAGATTTCATGGCTTCCAGCCATTTTGCGGAATCTGGGCTCACCATCGCTTCTTCATAGTTCATAGGTTCGTCATGATCTAGTAGCATGATTTCCAGAATAGGATTGTCGTACCACTCTGGTGCGGATCTTACTCTGGTTGATCTACGAGGTTCTGTAGTAACTTGATCTGAAGTTTCATGATCAATATCATTATCTTCCTCACTAATTGGTGTAGGTGCTACAGAAACAGATTTCTGTGATGTACTACTTTCCAATAAGGGAGCAGGTACAGTTACCTCATCAAGTTCTACTTTCCTCCCACTCACTTCTTTCGAGAGAAACTCCTTTTCTAGAAAGACTCCGAATTTAGCAACAAAAGTCTTGCCTTCGGATCTGTGATAGAAGGTGTATCCAACAGTTTCTTTTGGATATCCTATGAAGACACATTTTTCCGATTTGGGTTCGAGCTTATCAGGTTGAAGCTTTTTCACATAAGCATCGCAGCCCCAAACTTTAAGAAACGACAACTTTGGTTTCTTGCTAAACCATAGTTCATAAGGCGTCGTCTCAACGGATTTTGACGGTGTCCTATTTAACGTGAATGCGGCCGTCTCTAGAGCATAACCCCAAAACGATAGCGGTAAATCTGTAAGAGACATCATAGATCGCACCATATCTAGTAAAGTGCGATTACGATGTTCGGACACACCATTGCGCTGTGGTGTTCCGGGTGGCGTGAGTTGCGAAACTATTTCGCATTGTTTCAAATGTAGACCAAACTCGTAACTCAAATATTCTCCTCCACGATCAGATCGTAGAAACTTTATTTTCTTGTTACGATGATTTTCAACTTCACTCTGAAATTCTTTGAACTTCTCAAATGTTTCAGACTTTTGTTTCATTAAGTAGATATACCCATATCTGCTTAAATCATCTGTGAAGGTGAGAAAATAACGATATCCGCCACGAGCCTCAATATTCATCGGACCACATACATCTGTATGTATGATTTCCAACAAATCTGTTGCTCTCTCCATAGTACCGGAGAACGGTGTTTTGGTCATCTTGCCCATGAGGCACGATTCGCAAGTGTCAAGTGATTCATAATCAAGTGGCTCCAAAAGTCCATCAGTATGGAGTTTCTTCATGCGCTTTATACCGATATGACCTAAACGGCAGTGCCACAAATAAGTTGCACTATCATTATCAACTCTGCATCTTTTGGCTTCAACACTATGAATATGTGTATCACTACTATCGAGATTCATCAAAAATAGACCACTCTTCAAGGGTGCATGACCATAAAGATATTACTCATATAAATAGAACAACCATTATTCTCTGATTTAAATGAATAACCGTCTCGCATCAAACAAGATCCAGATATAATGTTCATGCTCAACGCTGGCACCAAATAACAATTATTTAGGTCTAATACTAATCCCGAAGGTAGATGTAGAGGTAGCGTGCCGACCGCGATCACATCGACTTTGGAACCATTTCCCACGCGCATCGTCACCTCGTCCTTAACCAATCTTCGCTTAATCCGTAGTCCCTGTTTCGAGTTGCAAATATTAGCAACAGAACCAGTATCAAATACCCAGGTGCTACTGCGAGCATTAGTAAGGTACACATCAATAACATGTATATCACATATACCTTTGTTCACCTTGCCATCCTTCTTATCCGCCAAATACTTGGGGCAGTTCCGCTTCCAGTGACCAGTCTGCTTGCAGTAGAAGCACTCAGTTTCAGGCTTAGGTCCAGACTTGGGTTTCTTCTCTTGAGCAGCAACTTGTTTGTTGTTCTTCTTGAAGTTCCCCTTCTTCTTCCCTTTGCCCTTCTTCTTGAAACTAGTGGTCTTATTGACCATCAACACTTGATGCTCCTTCTTGATTTCTACCTCCGCAGCCTTTAGCATTGCGAAGAGCTCGGGCATAGTCTTATCTATCCCTTGCATATTATAGTTCATCACGAAGCCTTTGTAGCTTGGTGGCAGTGATTGAAGAATTCTGTCAATGACACAATCATCCGGAAGATTAACTCCCAGTTGACTCAAGTGATTGTAATACCCAGACATTCTGAGTATGTGCTCACTGACAGACCCATTCTCTTCCATCTTGCAGCTATAGAACTTATTGGAGACTTCATATCTCTCAATCCGGGCATTCTGTTGGAATATCAACTTCAACTCTTGGAACATCTCATATGCTCCATGGTTCTCAAACCGTCGTTGAAGTCCCGGTTCTAAGCCGTAAAGCATGGCACACTAAACTATCGAGTAGTCATCAGCTTTGCTCTGCCAGACGTTCACAACATCTGGCGTTGCTCCAGCAGCAGGCCTGGCACCTAGCGGTGCATCCAGGACGTAATTCTTCTGTGCAGCAATGAGGATAATCCTCAAGTTACGGACCCAGTCCGTGTAATTGCTACCATCATCTTTCAACTTTGCTTTCTCAAGGAACGCATTAAAATTCAACGGAACAACAGCACGAGCCATCTATCTACAATTAACATAAACAAGCAAGATACTATCAGGGACTAAGTTCATGATAAATTTAAGTTCAATTAATCATATTACTTAAGAACTCCCACTTAGATAGACATCTCTCTAATCCTCTAAGTGATCACGTGATCCAAATCAACTAAACCATGTCCGATCATCACGTGAGATGGAGTAGTTTCAATGGTGAACATCACTATGTTGATCATATCTACTATATGATTCACACTCGACCTTTCGGTCTCCGTGTTCCGAGGCCATATCTGTTATATGCCAGGCTCGTCAAGTTAAACCTGAGTATTCCGCGTGTGCAACTGTTTTGCACCCGTTGTATTTGAACGTAGAGCCTATCACACCCGATCATCACGTGGTGTCTCAGCACGAAGAACTTTCGCAATGGTGCATACTCAGGGAGAACACTATTACTATGATAATTTAGTGAGAGATCATCTTATAATTCTACCGTCAATCAAAGCAAGATAAGATGCATAAAAGATAAACATCACATGCAATCAATATAAGTGATATGATATGGCCATCATCATCTTGTCCTTGTGATCTCCATCTCCGCAGCACCGTCATGATCACCATCGTCACCGGCGCGACACCTTGATCTCCATCGTAGCATCGTTGTCGTCTCGCCAATCTTATGCTTCTACGACTATCGCTACCGCTTAGTGATAAAGTAAAGCATTACAGGGCGATTGCATTGCATACAATAAAGCGACAACCATACGGCTCCTGCCGGTTGCCGATAACTCGGTTATAAAACATGATCATCTTATACAATAAAATATAGCATCATGTCTTGACCATATCACATCACAACATGCCCTGCAAAAACAAGTTAGACGTCCTCTACTTTGTTTGTTGCAAATTTTACGTGGCTGCTACGGGCTGAAGCAAGAACCAATCTCACCTACGCATCAAAACCACAACGATACTTCGTCAAATAGACTCCGTTTTAACCTTCTCAAGGACCGGGCGTAGCCATACTCGGTTCAACTAAAGTTGGAGAAACTGACACCCGCCAGCCACCTGTGTGCTAAGCACGACGGTAGAATCAGTCTCGCGTAAGCGTACGCGTAATGTCGGTCCGGGCCGCTTCATCCAACAATACCGCCGAACCAAAGTATGACATGCTGGTAGGCAGTATGACTTGTATCGTCCATAACTCACTTGTGTTCTACTCGTGCAAAACATCAAACCATAAAAACCTGGCTCTGATGCCACTGTTGGGGAACGTAGTAATTTCAAAAAAATTCCTACGCACACGCAAGATCATGGTGATGCATAGCAACGAGAGGGGAGAGTGTTGTCTACGTACCCTCGTAGACCGAAGCGGAAGCGTTGACACAACATAGAGGAAGTAGTCGTACGTCCTCCTCATGATCCGACCGATCCCAGCGCCGTTACTCCGGCGCCTCCGAGTTCTTGACACACGTACAGCACGATGACGTCCTCCGGGCTCCGATCCAGCAAAGCTCTCGGGGAAGAGTTTCGTCAGCACGACGGCGTGGTGACGATCTTGATGTGTTACTGACGCAGGGCTTCGTCTAAGCACTGCGACAATACGACCGAGGTGGAATATGGTGGAGGGGCACCGCACACGGCTAAGGAACGATCTCAAGGATCAACTTGTGTGTCTTGGGGTGCCCCCCTGCCCCCGTATATAAAGGAGCAAAAGGGGGGAGGGCCGGCCGGCCCTAGAGGCGCGCCAAGGGAGGGGGAGTCCTCCTCCTAGTGGGAGTAGGACTCCCCTTTCCTAGTCCAACTAGGAGGGGGAAGGGGGAAGGAAAGAGAGGGAAAGGGGGGCCGCGCCCCCCCCTCCTTGTCCAATTCGGACTGCCCATGGGGGGGCGCGCGCCACCTCCTGGCGCGGCCTTCTCTCTCCCCTCGCGGCCCAATAAGGCCCATACTTCCCCGGGGGGTTCCGGTAACCCCTCCGGCACTCCGGTATTATCCGAAACCACTCGGAACCATTCCGATGTCCGAACATAGCCATCCAATATATCAATCTTTATGTCTCGACCATTTCGAGACTCCTCGTCATGTCCATGATCACATCCGAGACTCCGAACTCCTTCGGTACATCAAAATGCATAAACTCATAATAACTGTCATCGTAACCTTAAGCGTGCGGACCCTATGGTTCGAGAACAATGTAGACATGACCGAGACACGTCTCCGGTCAATAACCAATAGCGGGACCTGGATGCCCATATTGGCTCCTACATATTCTACGAAGATCTTTATCGGTAAGACCGCATAACAACATACGTTGTTCCCTTTGTCATCGGTATGTTACTTGCCCGAGATTCGATCGTCGGTATCCAATACCTAGTTCAATCTCGTTACCGGCAAGTCTCTTTACTCGTTCTGTAATACATCATCCCGCAACTAACTCATTAGTTGCAATGCTTGCAAGGCTTATGTGATGTGCATTACCGAGAAGGCCCTGAGATACCTCTCCGACATTCGGAGTGACAAATCCTAATCTCGAAATATGCCAACCCAACAAATACTTTCGGAGACACCTGTAGAGCACCTTTATAATCACCCAGTTACGTTGTGACGTTTGGTAGCACACAAAGTGTTCCTACGGTAAACGCGAGTTGCATAATCTCATAGTCAAAGGAACATGTATAAGTCATGAACAAAAGCAATAGCAACATACTAAACGATCGGGTGCTAAGCTATTGGAATGGGTCATGTCAATCAGATCATTCAACTAATGCTGTGACCTTGTTAATCAAATGACAACTCCTTTGTCTATGGTTAGGAAACTTAACCATCTTTGATTAACAAGCTAGTCAAGTAGAGGCATACTAGTGACACTATATTTGTCTATATATCCACACATGTATTATGTTTCCGGTTAATACAATTCTAGCATGAATAATAAACATTTATCATGATATGTAAGGAAATAAATAATAACTTTATTATTGCCTCTAGGGCATATTTCCTTCAACACATTAGTCTCGTGTTCCCGCAAAAAGAACCCAGACTCTTCTTATACTTGTTTATTTTCTCGGCGGAAAAAAGACAGCTTATAGTAAAGTAATTCTTAGTTGATGATGTTGTTTGTATGACTTGCTGATGCTTTGGTTGAGGTGTGAATGGCAAAAAAAAGAGTTTCATTCTTGCATTAGTGCCATCTTCTACATCTCCTTGTATTGGATTGGATGGTGAATGGCAACAAAAAAGCAAATGCGGCTAATAATTCCTTGCATCTGCTAGTTGCTTGTAAGCCAAGAATGAAAGAATTCTTCAAAAATGGTAGGATTATTTCCCTGAGGCATTGGGGCGCAACTGGCAGTCAATGGGAGCGAGTCGTACCAGTCGACCATGGCGAAGCCCACGCTGGTGGTGGACAACCTCAGGGTCAGCAGCATTGCGTGGCGGCTTTGCTGTTTTTTTTAGAAAAAGAGGATGACCCCCGGCCTTTGTATCTGAGAGATGCATGCGTCCACTTTATTGATTATTCTCGAGGACCTTACAAAATATTACAATAATAGGCATGGATCCGCCATCTTGGCATCATATGCCACTACTCCTATCCATATGATGAAGGGGCGCTAGCTGGGCCAAATACCCAGTTCACTCACCTAAGCCTATCATCAAAAGCCAGAAGCCCCAGCCGAGCCACATACCGGGTCTGGGGCATGAACTGGTCTGACGCACTCACATGTGTCGTCGCCGCCATCTTCCACTGGTCCGTCTTCAGAGCATATATTGCTTCTACCTTGTCAGGCCACTCTACCATCGACGCCACCATGACGTCAGACAACAACCCCCTCCTGCGCGAGTCCAGCACCGCGCATCGGGCACCGAATCTCCACTGCACCACGCCGCCGAGATTTGCCATCATCAATGTGCAGGATGAAGCACCACTCCACCAAAAAAGCCGCCCACTGGTCCCTCGAACCCGTGTACGCCCCCAAGGAGGAAACGACACCAACGCGCCACCGTCATCTGATCTACTGATCTAGGGTTTCCCCCGGAGATAGCGGATAGAGGTCTGGAGCTTCTCCACGGCGAGGCCTTCAAGAAGGTAATGACACAAGAAAGTGCCGCCAACGCCGGTCTTGGCATCAAGCCGAGAACTAGGTTTTCACCCGGATCCGCTGAAGGAACCTCCATCAAGCATCGTGTGCACGGGTCGCCGCCGATCTGAGCCGCCGCACATTGAGGTGGCACCGGCCAGATCAGATCTGTCCGGAGGGCAAACCACACATGGTGCCGACCCAACCCAGGCCCTCCATGCCGCCAAGGGCCAGAGGCGCCGGGGCCTCCACCATGCGCAGCCGCCCTGCCACCCACGCGGCCCAGGACAGCCAGCACCGCCACATCCCGTCGACGGCGCGCGCCCACCAGAACGCCCCGATCCACCGCCAAAACGGCCAGCCGTAGCTCCTCCACCGCGAGGAAGAGAGGAGGGGACTGCCGCTCCCTGGGGCCAGATCCATGCCGGCGTGCAGCTCCGCGTCGCACGGCGCGCCGTCCAGAGCTGACCTCCATGCGTGACGGGAGAGGAAGGGCCCGCCGCCGCCGGCAAACGCACGGGCTTTGCCCGGCGGGGACGCCAGACGGCGGTGAGGGGAAGGGAGCAGGAGGGGGTGGCGGCGGCGGCGGGGTTAGGTCACCCGAGCCGCCCCCCTGGCGGCTTTGCTGTTGCAAGGAGGTGAACCTTACATTCTCTAAGAGAGACCATTTGAAGACCAGATTGTGCCAAATCTCATGGTGCAGCTTTCTTACAATGTGGGCTGGGCAATGACTCAAACACTTTCTTCAAAAATAAGAAAGTGATTGAGCTTCTTATTTGAGAGTTGTGCAAAAATAAGAAGCTCGATCACTTTTTCAAAAGAGTATTTGTTACTCTAACTCGCCAATTTATTTTTGAGTAAAATGCACTGATGGTCATTAAACTTGTCACATACGACTCATTTTTATCACTATATTCAAGAATACGGTCAATATGGTCACTATATACATGCTAAGGTGATTATACAGTCACTGTCAGGTCGTACAGCTCTGTATTCCATCTATTTGACGGGTCAAACAATGCACACAACGAACGATGACGCGGAGGTAAACGCAACAGCCGGCCAAGCTGCGTTTGACAGACATCATGGATGTGCACACGAACACGAAGGTGGATGCGCACGCGCACGTCGTGGACGTGGAACTAAACGCAGCAGCCGGCCATGCTACGGTGAACGACGATATGGATGTGCACGCAAAGGCAGAGGCGGACGTCGCACGCGGCAGACGACAACATGGACATGGACATGGACCTGAGTAAGTGCGGTTTGCTGCATGATGATCATAGACTTCGCATGGTTTTTATCAAAGATGATCTTTAGATTTTATCCGTACAATTAAATTATTTTTCAAAGTTTGCATTATTTTGCATGTACATATATCGGGCTAACAAGAAGAAGAGGGGTTGGTCAGAAATGGTCGAACGGGTTGTCCGAAAAATGGCTGTCACGAAAAGAAAAATCCCTAATGGCTGTCACGTGAATGCCTGAACGATATAAAAAGGTTACTTCCTCCAGTTAGCCAATAGGCCAAATAACTGCAGCTGGTTAGCGTGGTCGTCCACAGGTGCGAGGTTTGGGGTTTGAATATGATGTGTACAAAATTTTATTTTACCTCTACTTCTTTTGGTCCACCACTGACAGATAGGACCCACCCAGACAGCGAACTGACGAGGCGCCATGTGCATTCTTTGACCGTACGGAGCTATACGACCTGATAGTGACTGTATAATCACCTCAACACATATATAGTGATCGTATTGATGGTATTCTTAAGTACACTGACCAAAATGAGCGTACACGATAAGTTTAATGACCACCGACGCATTTTACTCTTCATTTTTCTTCCACCCAGACCACATGAATGAACTTTTCCACAGATATTTTATGGAATATAACTCAATCTAATATGTACGCATGATATCTTGTTTCGATTTTTAAAAACTATATCCAACTCAATTTGAAATTTCTAAAATAAAAAGAGTGTTCTTTTAGATAAATAAAAAAAGAGTGTGTGCCCCTCCCCCTCATCAGAGTATAAAGTCCTTTGTTGGGCTGGCAACCAGCAGATGGGCCGGGTTCCGGGGAAAGCAGAACGAAACATGGTGTCCTGCTTTTCCGCCCAAAAGAAAAGTAAAAAAAAAAACTGCTTTTCCACCCCCTTTCCCCATCTTCCTCTGTATCATGCTCTGTTCGCTCCCCACTCCAGTACTCCACTCTGAGGTCTGAGCAGGGGGGCAGCAATGGCGCTCCTCCACCTCCTCTCCCTGCTCCTGCTCCTCCTCTGCCCGGAGCCGGCGCTGGCGGGGGACCCCTTCGCCTACTTCGAGTGGGAGGTCTCGTACGTGTCGGCCCGCCCGCTGGGCGTCGCGCAGAAGGTCATCGCCATCAACGGCCAGTTCCCGGGGCCGCCGCTGAACGTGACCACCAACTGGAACGTGGTGGTCAACGTCCGCAACACCCTCGACGAGCCGCTCCTCCTCACCTGGCACGGCCTCCAGCACCGCAAGACCCCGTGGCAGGACGGCGTCGCCGGCACCAACTGCCCCATCCCCGCCGGCTGGAACTGGACCTACCGCTTCCAGGTCAAGGACCAGGTCGGCAGCTTCTTCTACTCCCCCTCCGCCGCGCCGCTCCACCGCGCCGCCGGCGGGTACGGCGGCATCGTCGTCAACAACCGCGACGTCATCCCCATCCCCTTCCCCTTCCCGGACGGCGGCGACCTCACGCTCTTCCTCGGCGACTGGTACCTCAGGTCCCACAAGGACCTCCGCAGGTCCCTCGACGCCGGCGCGCCACTGGGGCCCCCCGACGGCGTGCTCGTCAACGGGCTCGGCCCCTACCGCTACAACAACTCCATCGTGCCGCCGGCGATCACCTACGAGCGGATCAATGTCGATCCCGGGAGGACCTACAGGCTGCGGGTGCACAATGTGGGGGTCTCCACCAGCCTCAATTTCAGGATCCAGGGCCACAGCATGCTGCTCGTCGAGACAGAGGGATCATACACCTCGCAGCAGAACTACAGCAACATGGACATCCATGTCGGACAGTCCTACTCCTTCCTGGTCACCATGGATCAGAATGCCAGCACCGACTACTATGTCGTCGCCAGTGCACGCTTCATCGACGCCGGCGCCGTCGATAAGCTCACCGGCGTCGCCATTCTGCACTACTCCAACTCCGAGGGTCCGGCCTCTGGTCCTCTCCCTGCTGCCCCTGATGACCAGTATGACACTGCATTCTCCATAAACCAAGCCAGATCCATCAGGTACTTACTTACTGCTTCCTCCACGCCACATTTTTGGTTTTCTGTATTCATATCCTGATGCTGTAAAAGTAAAACACACAACTGTTTTGTTTCAGATAGGTGGAATGTCACTGATGATGCTACATTTCGGTTTCTGTTTGTTTGGAATGTTAATACTGATGCTGCTGTAAAACACACAATTGTTTTAATTGTTTCAGGTGGAATGTTACCGCCAGCAGCGCCCGCCCCAATCCGTAGGGTTCATTCCATTATGGTGATATTACCATGACCGATGTGTACTTGTTGCAGAGTCGGCCGCCTGAGCTCATAGACGGGCAACTGCGCTCTACTATCAATGGGATTTCTTACATTGCTCCTTCCACTCCATTGATACTTGCACAGTTATTCAATGTCCCGGGAGTGTTCAAACTGGATTTCCCAAATCATCCGATGAATAGACTGCCAAAAGTTGACACCTCGGTTATAAATGGCACCTGCAAAGGCTTTATGGAGATTATATTCCAAAACAACGCCACGATGGTGCAGAGCTATCACTTGGATGGATACGCGTTCTTTGTCGTTGGGTAATTCCCTTGCACTTCCTCTTCTTCATCCTGACCTGCTCTGTTTACTTATTTTTTGGGTGGTGGTTCTCATTTTCAGGATGGACTATGGATTGTGGACTGACAATAGCCGGGGTACCTACAACAAATGGGATGGTGTTGCACGCTCCACAATCCAGCTGCTGAAACTCATGTCTTATTGTCCTTATGGATATCTATTTTCCTTTATGGATGATTTCTATTTTATATACTCTCTTGGTCCGAAAAAGCTTGGGACAAGTTTTTTCGGACGGAGGGAGTAGTAGTCAACAGAACCCAAGAAATTATACCATATCTGTTTTAGCATGACAGTTTATAGGAGGTGGTTGTAACCTGGGGGGAACCATTTTTGTTAGTAGTAAAAGTATGAGCTTTTAGTAAGCTTGCTAGAATTAAAAAACTATGTTCTGGTCCTTCTAATATTTGCTAGGAGATTTGCGGAATGGCAGATAAAAGCTAAGGCGTGAGTCTATTCACAGAGTTGTTTATGTGTGCCTGACTGACGAAAAATGTGGCATGTGTAGAGTAATCACATTAAGCAAAATTCTTAGGCACATCATTTGAAATAATATGTGGATGGCTAAAGACAGTCAACCAATTCCTTTTGGCTTAGTAATTTTCATGGCATTGAAAATTCTGTTAAGTGATGAACTGAAAACATTCTTCCAGCCAGGGTGCTGCTATATCTGAACTTTCATGTACGTATTAGTTTTTCATGGGATTCGTTGATTGATTTGGGAGGTTTGTGGACAAGGATGCAGGTATTCCCCGGCGCTTGGACTGCTGTGCTTGTGTTCCTGGACAATGCAGGGATATGGAACCTGCGCGTGGAGAACCTGGACAGCTGGTATATGGGGCAAGAACTCTACATAAGTGTGGTCAACCCGGAGGAGGACCACAGCGACAAGACGCCGCTTCCTCTACCAGATAACACAATTTTCTGCGGCGCGCTCTCGAGCCTACAGAAGTGAGCTTAATTTACTCTCTGTTTCCTTTTCAGTTTGTGGCATGGAATGGATGCAGAGGAGAGTAATGTAACAGTAGGATGGTGTTCTATTGCTTGCAGAGAACAATCTCATAGGTTCCAGTACTCGAGAGCTTCGCGGGTTGGGAAGACGGTGTCCGCGGCGATGATCTCGATGGCATGGTTGGCTGCTACCTGGTTGCTATATACTCCCTCCGTCCTAAAATTCTTGTCTTAGATTTGTCTACATACGAATGTATCTATTCACGTTTTAGTGTTAGATACATCCGTATATAGATAAATCTAAGACAAGAATTTTGGGACGGAGGGAGTAGATAGATAAAGCCACTGAATGGACCAGTTTTGTGGAAAGGAGCAAAGGAGAAGGAATCATACAGTGTTGGAAGCCCCCAATTGTAGAGTAGATGGAGTAGGAGGAAATTAATCATTCCATTCAAGGTGTGCAGTACGTACCCGTTTTTGTGTGTATGTGTTTACTGCTTCAAATTCGTCGCAGTCTTTGTCAGCTTGGATTTGGACCGCAAGTCAGTCCTGGGGTACGGGCAGTCATATGGGTACCAGCTTGGTCTCTTGAATGTACTCCCTCCCTTCCTAAATATAAGTCTTTTTAAACATTTCAAATGGAGTATAACATATGGATGTATGTAGACATATTTAAAGTGTAGATTCACTCATTTTGCTTCGTATGTAGTCACTTGTTGAAATCTTTAGAAAGACTTATATTTGAGAACGGAGGGAGTAGATGGATGGAAGTTGTAATGTGTTTGAAATTGGACCGAAAAGTGGACTTTTCTTAATCGAAATGGCTGAGATGCGCTAGTGTGTGTCTTGCATTTTATGATTATATATATGAAGCAAGCACCGACGACAACTGAGGGGCTGGTTGTCGTCGTTCTTCCCGTTATTTGTCTGTTCAGTTTGGTCTATAGTTGGTAGCTAGCTGCTTGTTTCTTAGCGGATTTGTCCACGTTCAAGCAGGAGATCAATCAATCTCGGCATGATCTTCTTTATTGAAACCTCTATGGCTATATAAAAGTATATTAAAATGAGGAGGGTATCAACACCCATACTTTTTATAAGAAAAATAAGAGTTGGTGACATGCAAACTATCTCTAGTTCTTGACCATCTAATACAGTCAGACCTAATTGCTCCTGAATCATTTAGCCCTTATATATTACTCTAAACAATCTTATATTTCTTTACAGAGGAAGTATATCATAATTGCACACCTTTAAGAGGAAGCTAATAGATGCAGAGGAAAAAAAATTTATTTGATTTTACGTGCTTGCTGAATTTCAGTTGCCTAGAAATATTTGAAAATCTCATTCACTAAAATGTGCAGACTAGTAAGCCTAAAATCGCCCTATTTGGAGTTGTGCGTTTTTTTAGTGAAAACTAGTGATTGGGGCGCCATCCTATGGCGCCGCTTAAGAGGAAAATGTGTGCACATTTTCATTTAATCCTCGCATCCGTCTAGAAAAACATCTAAAAAAAATCCTCACTTTCATCTAAAAAAGTTTAAAAAAAGAAAAAATTACCATCGCAGCCTACTAGCGAGTGCCACTTTGCATAAGCCTTCATTTAAAAAATACCAAAAGTCCTTACCTTCATCTGAAAGGAAAAAATACATATAAAAAATAATCTTCACCTTTATCTATTTTCCAAAAGAGTTCTCACCGCGGCCAATCAGTTTGCGCCACGTGGCATAGCTGGTTGACCGCCCTTCCCGCGTAGCTTAATGGTTTTAATATTAGTGCAATTTCTTGTTCATGGATTATATTGAAGTGATGACGGTTCATGTAGCACCCTGATGACCAACACTATGCAAGCAACCTTCGCTAGTTTTCGCATAATATTGATCTTACGGCGCCACTTTCACACAACTAGCTTTAGCATAATATTAATCCTACGGCGCCACTTTCACACAACTCCGCGTGGCAACGTGCACTTCATGTAGGTGGAAACATAGTTTCACAACACACATAAGTCGTAACAAAATAGTCTGCAGCAACAATAAATACACGATGATCGTTACGACTAGCCCCGCGTCGCCTCCACCCCGGACGACTCGGGTGCCCCCAAACCCTAGCCGCCGGGTTCCTCCCTCCGTCGCCGCCGGAGGACGCGACGCCACCAGGCTCATAAGCCTGGTGGCCGACGGCGGTGGCAGAGGATCCACAAATTGTACCTAGATTTGAAAAAGAAAAAAAAAAGATAACCCATCGCACCTCCTAAGTCTAGCCTCCACAGACTGGCCAACGTCAATGACCACCGAAGACCACAAGTTTGGGTCGGTATCGACGGAGCATGGTTTGTTCAAAGCAATAAGCATATAAATCTGTAAAACGTGCATTCTAGATTCTCTCGATGCATTTGCTAAATGTGGATTATTGCTGCTCAATTATGAACAGCACAAAGTAAGTTTACATAAAGAGAGAAGAGAGATGGGTAATACGGTACTGTATCCTAGGCTCCTTTTAACCCACCACTAATAGAACCAGCATTCCTTTTTACTCCCTCTGTTCGGAATTATTTGTCTCGAAAATAGATATATCTAGAACTAAAATACGTCTAGATATAGCCATTTCTACGACAAGTAATTCCAAACAGAGGGAGTACTTTTGAGTCGGCCAAGAAAGCCAGCCAATCCTAGCTCAGCCCAGCTCTGCTACCTCTAGCTGCCTCCTCGTCCTGGAAAAAATCCTATGCGACCCGGGTCGCACACTCCTCCTCGTGAGACCATCTCCACCAGCTGACACGTGGAAAACCGAATCTCAAAGCAATCGAACTACTAATCCTCCATCCCGCTTCCTTCTCCAGTGTCGCTCCCGCCGCCGCCGCCGCCGCAACTTTTCTGTTTCACTGAACCACCGGTGCGTCGTTCATCCTCTCCCGTCTCTCTTCCTCTCGTCTTTAATCACGGCACGACGGACTCTCGGCTACTCTGATAGCGCCATAGCGGTTCCTCCCCAAACTTGTGACGGCTGAGACCACTCTCCATGGTGCCAGTAGATGGCCTGAGCAAGGGGACGAGTGACGGCGGCGACATGTCCACAATGGAGTCGTGTCCCGTGCCCTCTCTCAATGTTGTGGAAGGGGCAGTGATCTAGGCGCCCTCTTGTCAAGGATCAAAACGCCTAGCACAAGCTGCCGGCCGGTGCATGAACAATGGCTAAAATCATGAAGCAGAAGAGTTGCAGTGGCGACGGAGCCGGGAGAAACAGAAAAGTTGCAGCGGCGGCGGCTGCGGCGGGAGCGACACCGGAGAAGGAAGCGGGATGGCGGATTGGCGATTCGATTGCTTTGAGATTCGGTTTTCCACGTGTCAGCTGGTGGAGATGGTCTCATGAGGAGGAGTGTGCGACCCGGGTCACATAGGATATTTTTCAGGATGGGAACGGGCTGACCCGGCCCTGGCCTTGGACCTGGCCCTCACGGTCTCAAGGCCAATTTGTGAGGCCATGGGTCGACCCATTTCTAAAATGCCCATGGCCTTGCTGGCCCGATGGGTATTTCGGGTCGGCCCAAATTTCTGTTGTTATCGACAGTATAGCAGGTAATCAGATATGTTAAAAAAAAATTCAAATATGTTGCAGCTTCGGTGCATGCATACACAACGCCACGCTCACACCCACCTGCTTACACGTTCAAAGGAATTAGCTAGCTACGCCCGCGGGCACTTATGCTGATGAACTAACTGACTCCACCGCAACAAAATACATGCATGCCCGAGTAACTAGCAAGCTCACGCATCAACTTTAAAAAAAAAGCTACCTCACGCATCGACCAGGAACACATCCCAGTGAAGATTATTCCTAACAGTGGCTTGCTGGACGGTGAGACGACGAGTAGCAGATGTGCCAGGAACGGGACCGAGCGGGAGGCACGCCGCCGGCGGCAGGAATGGACGGGACGGCGACAATTACCAGCCGTACTAGGCCTCGTAGGTGGGTCGACCCTGCTGACCCACTGGGTCAGTCGGTGCCGGCTCCATTGACCCAACTATGGGTTCGAGGCCGATCCACACGGCCCATTGGCCTCCATTTTTCGGGCCGGGTCAGTGACCCGGCAGGCCGACCCGACCCATTCCCATCCTGAGATATTTTTCCCCTCATCCTCCTCCCTCCTGCTGGAGATTCTTCCCCTTCTCCATCTTTCTCCGTCCAGCACAGATTGCATCCGATTCCAATTCCAGACCCAGCTCCATCCTCCTCCAAACCCTAGACCGAAGCAATCAAGCAGCCCGTCGCCTTCACCCCGGCCTCCTCATCCTCCACCTTGCTGTCTCCGTCCATGTGATTGACTTTCTTGGGCCAAGCAGCAGAGCCCGGGAGCCATGGCGGCGTGCGCGGCGGCGCGGATGTTCGCCTACAACGCGACCCTCTGCGCGTGCGACCCGGGGTACTACCTCTCGGCGAACGGCACCGGCACGGCCTGCGTCTCCCTCCCTGCGTCCGGCGACGGCAACACCTTCGCCGACTGGCAGGTCGGGGCCGTCGGCGCCGGGTCCCGCAACCAGACGCTCTACTTCCTGGCCCCGGTCCTCTCCCTCGACGCCGTCCGCCGCCTCACCCAGTCCCAGGCCGTGCTCCTCTTCACCGCGCTCGTCACCCTCCTCTCCTGGCTCGCCTTCTGCGCCGCCGCCAGGCTCGCCGGCCGCGACCCCTCCGGCAACAAGAAGCTCTTCCGCGCCCGCTTCTGGATCAGCCGCCTCGACTGCATCTTCGACACCCAGCACTGGGCGGTCAGTACTACTACTGCTCACTAACATCCATTGATTTCCTTTTTCACCGCACACATTGATGATTCATGTCCAAAGCATCCACACATTCATCGTTTGCTTTCCCTTCTTGTGCCACACATCCAATAATTAATGAGGAATTCCGAATAAATAAGTAAAATTACTGTTACCACTTCGTTTGCTTCGCCTAGGCGTCTTGGATTGCTTCGCCTTCCCCCACGCGTTTCCTCCTACTTTTCCTCCTGGTTGGCTGCTTGCTTCCGTGTGCCGAATTGGGATCGCCTTTTGAAAAATTTACCATTCTTTGCCTGCTGTGGAACACACGTGTACTCCTGTCGCAACCAGCCAGCATTTCATAATATATCCTTCTGATCTGAAAGTAGGTTGCATTAATCTGTATTAAACTTACATGCAAGACACAGATACCTGAGGGAGTATTAATGGCAGGCAATAAAATAAATTAATCCATTCAATAAATGCATATCTTTTTTGGCGCAAACAACAACTGGCTGCCATCTTGCGCCATATCTCTAGATACATCCATTTCTGCGACAAGTAATTTCGAACGGAGGGAGTATGTGTATATATTCACATTCTCTGTACCTTAGCCATTCACAACAGAAAACACACAAACCCCAAAGTGAATTCTTCTTCTTTCTTATAACATATACTGATGGCAAAATCTTCGCAGATGTTTGTCACCCTCATGTGCCTTCTGCTTCTGTGCACCAGCGATCAAGTCCACGGTATGTTTATCCTATTCATACCAATCTTACCATTCCATATAAATCTTGTGGATAAACTGATTTGTTTGCATAAATAATCAAATTGGGTGATGTCGTATTGATCAATCAGTTTAGGTGTTTTTGACTTGATAGTACATATTTCTCAGTTTTTTTCCTTAGGGTTGTGTCTTGTGGTGTCTCTGGGTCGAGTGAGTTCTTGCCCTCACCCTTGTACATATTTCTTTCTTATTGAAATGATACGCAGCTCTCCTGTGTGTTTGAGAAAAAAAAGAATTTTGATTTCTCCTGCTATACGTACAAAGAAATGTCAGTGAGATGATGTAGTGTGTGTGCACGCTTAGTTTATCAGGTTAATCTTCACCCAGAAGAAATATAATTATGTATGTATGCTATATGATGAACAGGAGGAGCGGGCGCCAACATCAGTACACACAACATCCCAGTACAGCCAGCAAGAAGGGTTCTACCAGCAACATATTTTCCTCAGACAACCGTATCAAGACAGTGTGACCTATGCCACTGCAGCCATGATAATGATACAACTTTTTATACAACAATATGCTGCAATAAGATAACTTGCAATGATCCAGCGGAGCCGAAAGGAACTTGTGTTCTTGACAGAGAATCATGCGGCTGTGACGTGAATACATGCAAGTAGTACATGCTGCTGAAAGTTTTTTGTCTGTGTTTTTCTTCAATAAATGGGGCATTGGTGCCAAAACATGCTTGACTCATCTATGGCATTGCTCATTGTGTCTGTGCAATCTGAATCTTCTGTTTTGTTTTTGGCTGAAATTTGGTGAAACTGAAAATGGTTACCAGCTGACCAAGTCATCGGTTTCGGAAACTACGGAGGTGACTTTGGTTGTGATTCCTGGAATTGTCAAAGAATCCCTTCGCTAGCAAGCTGATTTATATGTTGGGTGAATGACTCCATCCAATATACTCATGTTTTTCTATGTGCTTGCTTTAACGGCGTTAATGTGCAACCTGGTATATATCTTTTGCTGCTTGAAGGATGAGCAATATTGACTGTATTAAATTGTACAACTATATTCTTATGGAATATGTTTTCATATTTATAATTATTTTAATTTGAAAAGGAAATTTTAATACAAATCATAAGTATAGAACAGGAAGACTGAATTGGATCAACACAATATCGGAGGTCTAGTGTGGACATGCATTGGGGCACCAAGAAATATCTGAAAATTGCAAAAAAAAAAAACTGAACTTTTGGGATATGAAACCTGAGTGCCTGTTGTACAACCGTGTTCATTTTCGCGTGGAATGGGTGCCTGTGGTATCTGTGGCGCTGGAATTACGATACGACATAAGATACATCTATTTTTTTTCTATACATACAATTTTTCCCTTTTTACTGAAATTACCATGGGCAGCCCTTCCCCACGAAACTAAACATGGATGTACAACAGGCACCCATGTTTAATATCCCAAAATTTCATTTTTTTTAATTCCTAATATTTTTTATACTATATTCATATAGGTGTGTGTGGCATCCAAGAGCCACAAATCCTCTTCCAGGTCTATTAGTCTTTTCTTTTTTTTCCACAAAGGATGAATTTTATTGGCTCAAATGGAGCATCAAGGTGATACATCACACTGAACACACACCCGGCCTCTGCATAACTAAGATGCACACAGCCAACCCAACACACACACACATAGAAACACACCAGTAACTAGCGAAGTCATAAGACCAAAAGCTATGTGCAAGTGTGGAAAAACGAAAAAGAAACAAGAAATAAGCCCCAAAGCGATCAGATGAACGATCGACAAACTACAACTAAGACCATATCCGCACCAACCATTGACACCACATGGATGACAAGGATCTTCAACAGCAACGCCTTCAGGAAGGAAGCGACACTCAAGCGACACCGTCACCGGATCCAACCACAAAGGCCAGTATCAAAGTTTTCACCCAGAAGAATCAGTCCGAACATATCCGAGCAATGCCTCCAACAAGGTAATGATGTGAAAAACATCGCCATTGCCAGGAATAACCACTCGGGTCTGTCCTAGGATTTCGCCCCAGAGCTCGAGACTGGGTGCACATAGCACTACCATCCAAATCTCACATGTGTTGTCCGCTTTTCCGCTATCCGAGCAGCTACAATTGGATCGCCGCTACTCCACAAACAACCCTCTGCGTCAAGTCATTGTCCATAATTTGTAACCCACCACTAAAGTCATCCACCGGACCAGGAGATAAAACCTCCCGAAAGTCTTTTTGATGCTGTCGTGGATCTGTATGAAGTCGCTGCAGAACAATCTACATTCGCCACCATCCGACCAATCGGATCTAAATCACCTCCACCATCCAGCACATCACCGCAGCCCCAACAATCCAGAGACTGCGTTGCCGGAGCAATGCCAAGACCACCGTTGCCTCAAGGACTGCCACGCGGGAGCCACCACCACAGATCGAGGGAGGTGGGCGCTGCCAGAGACGAGGGCCGCCATGCATGAGGCATATTTGTGACTGGCCACGGCTAGGTTGGTTCTTGGAAGACATCAGGTCTAGCTCATGGGGAAACATCCCACCGCCACCATGGCCACTGCTAGTCCATGACTCCATCCGACACCAGCCACTGCAGACCACGACGCCATCTTGGGGAGGAGGTCAGGGACGCGCGCAGCAAGCTAGGGGATCGTTCTGCCCCGTCGCCACCATCCGCCATCGCAGAAACTTGCCGCCGCCGAAGGTCTGCCCCAGCGCCGCCCGCACGGCCACCTCGGCAGCACCACCACCAGCACCTGGGACCGCCGCCCCGACTCCCAAGCTCCACCGCCTAGACGCCTCGTCCGGGACCGCCGCATCGTGCCGGCTGGAGCGCTCCACGCGCGAGGGATCTCAGCGCGAGAAGACATCCCCGCCACCGCCGTCGGCCAAGCAGGCTTTGCCTGCTGGCGTCCTCCGGCAGCGGCGGCGGCGGCTTGGGTTTCCGCCCGAGCCCCCCCCCCCCCCCCCCGAGCGACGCGAGCGGTTATGGCCATTGGTCTTTTCTTTTCTTTTACTTTTTTTAATAAAGGGAGCACCGGTGACAAAACATGCTTGACTCTTCAATGGCCTTGATCATTGTGTCTGTGTGCAATCTGAATCTTCTGTTTGTTTTTTGGGTAAAATTTTGGAAACTAAAAACGATTACCAGCTGACCAAGTCATCAGCTTCATAAATTACAGCAATGACTTTGGTTGCAATTTCTGGAAACTATACGTGTCTGCAAAAAAGAAAGAAAGAAGGAAAATAAAATCTCGGGCCGATCCCTTTTCCATGGCTGAAGAGCCTCATGGCGGAAACTAGTCAGAACATGGTTGAAACAAGTTCAGAGTTGATTCTTGTCCGGTTTTGCAAGCTCGAGGTTGTAAAATAGTTAGTTTTGGGGTTGTATCTTAGACTTTGGTGGCAATAGGCCCTGTTCGGATTCATTTCGCTCCGCGGCTCCGCCCCTGGAGCGGGCGGAGTGGCGCCGAACGCTGCAGCTCCTCAGAGTAAGAGGAGTGGAGCGGAGCTCGATTTAGTTTAATCCGGCGGAGTGGCTAATTCCTAGCTCCGCGGGCGACTCCCTGTGACCTCCCGCCTGATCCAAATTTCTCTCTCTCCCGCAGTGACTCCCTGGCCATTGAACCCACTAGCGCTGCTCCCTGCACCCATCCGGCCGGAACCACCCACTAGCGATGTTCCCCGCTGAAACTGAAGTGGAGTCAGTTGCCAAACGTGTTATCAACTCCCTATTTGGCGGAAGGAGCCATCACTCCAGGAGCGGACAGTGGATTCAAGGATATGAAGGAGTGGAGGGGATCCGAACACGCTCATATATTATATATTTTCATATGTATAACTAATTTAATTTGAAAAAGAATTTTTAATACAAATCATAAGTATAGAACAGGAAGACTGAATTGGATCAACACAATATTGGAGGTCTACTGGGCAAATTCATTGGGGCACCAAGAAATATCTGAAAATTTCAAAAAAAAAATCTGAATTTTTGGGATATGAAACCTGAGTGCCTGTTATACGCCCGTGTTCATTTTCACGTTGAATGGGTGCCTATGGTATCCGTGGCGCTGGAATTACGATACGACGTAAGATACATCTAGTTTTTTCTATACATACGATTTTTTCTCTTTTACTGACATTATCACAGGCAGCCTTTCCCCACGAAACTGTACGAGTGTACAACAGGCACCCATGTTTAATATCCCAAAATTTCATATATTTTTTTGAAAATTCCTAATATTTTTTAAATACTATATTCATAGAGGTGCGTGTGTCATCCAAGAGCCACAAATCCTCTTCCAGGTCTATTGGTTTTTTTTTATTTTTTCAATAAAGGGAGCACTGGTGACGAACCATGCTTGACTCTTATATATATGGCCTTGGTCATTGTGTGCGTGTGCACTCTGAATCTTCTGTTTGTTTTTTGGGTAAAATTTGTGGAAACTGAAAACAATTAACACCTGACCACATCATCAGCTTCAGAGATTACAGCTAGGACTTTGGTCGCAATTTCTGGAAAACTGTACGTATCTGCAAAAAAGAAAGAAAGAAGAAAAATAAAACCTCGGACGGACCCCTTTTCCATGGCTGAAGAGCATCATGGCGGAAACTAGTCAAAAACATGGCTGAAACCAAATCAGAGTTGATTCTTGTCCGGTTTTGCAAGTTCGAGGTTGTAAAATAGTCAGTTCTGGGGTTGTATCTTAAACTTTGATGGAAATTTGGGCCCTGTTCGGGTTCACTCCGCTCCGCAGCTCTGCCCTTGGAGCGGACGGGAGCGGGCGGAGTGGCGCCGAACACTGCAGCTCCTCGGAGTAGGAGGACTGGAGGGGAGCTGGATTTAGTTTAATCCGGCGGAGTGGCTAATTCCTAGCTCCGCAGGCGACTCCGTGTGACCTCCCGCCCGATCCAAATCTCTCTCTCTCTCTCTCTCTCTCTCTCTCTCTCTCTCTCTCTCCCTCTCTCTCGCAGTGACTCCCTGGCCATTGAACCCTCTAGTGATGCTCCCTGCACCATTCCGGCAGGAACCACCCACAATAGCGATGTTCCCCGCACCCTTCTGGAGTGAAGTCAGTTGCCAAACGTGTTATCAACTCCCCATTTGGCGGAAGGAGCCATCAGTCCAGGAGCCGGGAGTGGAGTCAAGGATCTGAAGGAGTGGACGGGATCCGAACACACTCTCGGGGTTGTAATATGTACTTCTCTCTTACTTTTCTTTGCATATATATTCTTATGTCTTGATGAGTGCTACCCAATCTGAGTCCCACAACCTGTTGGAATCTGTGACCTCACCGTAGCCTAGGATTGTAGTGAACGGCCCTAGTCATGCTATGGATGCACAATGGGATGCATTGTCAATGCACTCGATCTACTTGTTGTCACTGTCAAGGAATCCCTGCGCTAGCAAGCTGATTTATATGTTGGGTGAACACTCCATCTCGTCCTGTTTTTCTATGTGCACTAGTAGAAAATAGGGTACTAGTCTCGGTTCCCGAGGGCCTTTAGTCCCGATTCCGAAACCGAGACAACACAAATGGGACTAAAGCCCAAAACATTTTGTCCTGATTTGCTTACGAAACGGGACAGAAGGGGCTCTACATGGCCGATGCGGGGCGCCCACGGAGGAGGACCTTTAGTTCCGGTTGGTAACACCAACCGGGACAAAAGGCAGCCAAGCATCAGCAGCTCGCAAATGCTGGGTTCTTATTTTATTTTTGAAAGGGGGGGGGGGGTTAGGGGTTTTGGAGGGTTAATTTAGGGGTTTCATATTGTGTTAGCTAGCTAATAGAGAGAAGTGACCTCTCTTTCTCTGTGCTTGGTCGACGCTAGATACTATACATATAGAGAGAACTCGACACGCTACCTAGTAAGCAAATGAAGGAACCATTAATTACACAAGATTGTCATGAACATATAGAGAGAAGTGACGTTTCTTTCTCCGAGATTGGTCGAACAATAAGTTTTCGTATATCTATCCGACGCTACTACATATATACAATATAACATCTCTTACAATCCCTAACATCTAAAATCCATTTCAATTTCCACAAGGTATTACCGTCTTTATGTATGACGTGGTCGAGAAAGAATCCCGCCAATTTCTCTTGAATTGCTCGTAAGCGATCATGTGGTAGGAGTTCATCCCGCATCTGCCACATCTAATTTAAAGGAGGGGGTCAATACATGTATATGAATGAAACTCAACACAATTGATGGTAATAAAATAAAATTGTGAATATTGTTTACGTTCTTCATATTGTTTGTTAGAGTAGACCCATTGAGAGGTCGAGGTGTAGATGAACTCGCAAATCGTAGTATCCACATAAATTATTCCCGCCTTCCTACCACAAGCATTTTACGAGAAATAGACTTCAATCAAACTGATAATCAAGCATGATAAATGGTATTGATGAAACTAGAATCAATGAGAGATGTGCGGAACTAGCTAGTACTACTTACTTACGGGTGTGTAAAACGCAGCTCCCTCTGTAAATATGTATATCTTAGTTTGTTCCTTAGGATTGTGTCTTGTGATGTGTTTGGGTCAGAGTGAGTTTTTGCCCTCACACTTGTACATATTTCTTGTTGGAAATATGCCCTAGAGGCAATAATAAATAGGTTATTATTATATTTCCTTGTTCATGATAATCGTTTATTATCCATGCTAGAATTGTATTGATAGGAAACTCAGATACATGTGTGGATACATAGACAACACCATGTCCCTAGTAAGCCTCTAGTTGACTAGCTCGTTGATCAATAGATGGTTTCGGTTTCCTGACCATGGACATTGGATGTCATTGATAACGGGATCACACCATTAGGAGAATGATGTGATGGACAAGACCCAATCCTAAGCCTAGCACAAGATCATGTAGTTCGTATGCTAAAGCTTTTATAATGTCAAGTATCATTTCCTTAGACCATGAGATTGTGCAACTCCCGGATACCGTAGGAATGCTTTGGGTGTGCCAAACGTCACAACGTAACTGGGTGGCTATAAAGGTACACTACGGGTATCTCCGAAAGTGTCTGTTGGGTGGCATGAATCGAGACTGGGATTTGTCACTCCGTGTAAACGGAGAGGTATCTCTGGGCCCACTCGGTAGGACATCATCATAATGTGCACAATGTGATCAAGGAGTTGATCACGGGATGATGTGTTATGGAACGAGTAAAAGAGACTTGCCGGTAACGAGATTGAACAAGGTATCGGGATACCGACGATCGAATCTCGGGCAAGTATCGTACCGATAGACAAAGGGAATTGTATACGGGATTGATTAAGTCCTTGATATCGTGGTTCATCCGATGAGATCATCGTGGAACATGCGGGAGCCAACATGGGTATCCAGATCCCGCTGTTGGTTATTGACCGGAGAACGTCTCGGTCATGTCTGCATGTCTCCCGAACCCGTAGGGTCTACACACTTAAGGTTCGATGACGCTAGGGTTATAAAGGAAGTTTGTATGTGGTTACCGAATGTTGTTCGGAGTCCCGGATGAGATCCCGGACGTCACGAGGAGTTCCGGAATGGTCCGGAGGTAAAGGTTTATATATGGGAAGTCCTGTTTTGGTCACCGAAAGAGTTTCGGGTTTTATCGGTAACGTACCGGGACCACCGGAGGGGTCCGGGGGTCCACCAAGTGGGGCCACAAGCCCCAGAAGGTTGCGTGGGCCAAGAGTGGTGAGGGACCAGCCCCTTAGTGGGCTGGTGCGCCTCCCACAAGGCCCAAGGGCAGCTAGGAGAAAAAAAGGGGGAAACCCTAGGCTTAGATGGGCCTAAGGCCCACCCTAGGGGGCGCCTCCCTCTCTCCCCTCTTGGCCGCCCCCTTGCTCCCCATCTAGGGCTGCCGCCCCCCCTAGGGGTGGGAACCCTAGAGGGGGCGCAGCCCCTTCCCTTCCCCTATATATATGAGGCCTAAGGGGCTGCACAAACACACATGTGATTCGATCCCTCGTTGGTGCAGCCCTGCGTCTCTTCTTCCTCCTCTCTTGCGGTGCTTGGCGAAGCCCTGCTGGATTGCCACGCTCCTCCATCATCACCACGCCGTTGTGCTGCTGTTGGATGAAGTCTTCCTCAACCTCTCCCTCTCTCCTTGCTGGATCAAGGCTTGGGAGACGTCACCGGGCTGTACGTGTGTTGAACGCGGAGGTGCCGTCCGTTCGGCACTTGGTCATCGGTGATCTGAATCACGACGAGTACGACTCCATCAACCCCGTTCACTTGAACGCTTCCGCTTAGCGATCTACAAGGGTATGTAGATGCACTCTCCTTCCCCTCGTTGCTGGTCTCTCCATAGATAGATCTTGGTGACACGTAGGAAATTTTTTGAATTTCTGCTACGTTCCCCAACAGTGGCATCATGAGCTAGGTCTATTGCGTAGATTCTTTGCACGAGTAGAACACAAAGTAGTTGTGGGCGTTGATTTTGTTCAATATGCTTACCGTTACTAGTCAATCTTGATTTGGCGGCATTGTGGGATGAAGCGGCCCGGACCAACCTTACACGTACTCTTACGTGAGACAGGTTCCACCGACTGACATGCACTAGTTGCATAAGGTGGCTAGCGGGTGCCAGTCTCTCCTACTTTAGTCGGATCGGATTCGATGAAAAGGGTCCTTATGAAGGGTAAATAGCAATTGACATATCACGTTGTGGTTTTGCATAGGTAAGAAACGTTCTTGCTAGAAACCCATAGCAGCCACGTAAAACATGCAAACAACAATTAGAGGACGTCTAACTTGTTTTTGCAGGGTATGCCATGTGATATGATATGGCCAAAGGATGTGATGTATGATATATGTGATGTATGAGATGATCATATTCTTGTAATAGGAATCACGACTTGCATGTCGATGAGTATGACAACCGGCAGGAGCCATAGGAGTTGTCTTTAATTTATTTATGACCTGCGTGTCAACATAAACGTCATGTAATTACTTTACTTTATTGCTAACCGTTAGCTGTAGTAGTAGAAGTAATAGATGACGTGACAACTTCAAGAAGACACGATGATGAAGATCATGATGATGGAGATCATGGTGTCATGCCGGTGACGATGATGATCATGGAGCCCCGAAGATGGAGATCAAAAGGAGCAAAGTGATGATGGCCATATCATGTCACTATTTGATTGCATGTGATGTTTATCATGTTTATACATCTTATTTGCTTAGTACGACGGTAGTAAATAAGATGATCCCTTACAACAATTTCAAGAAGTGTTCTCCCCTAACTGTGCACCGTTGCTACAGTTCGTCGTTTCGAAGCACCACGTGATGATCGGGTGTGATAGATCCTTACGTTCACATACAACGGGTGTAAGACAGTTTTACACATGCAAAACACTTAGGGTTAACTTGACGAGCCTAGCATGTACAGACATGGCCTCGGAACACAGAAGACCGAAAGGTCGAGCATGAGTCGTATGGAAGATACGATCAACATGAAGATGTTCACCGACGTTGACTAGTCCGTCTCACGTGATGATCGGACACGGCCTAGTTGATTCGGATCATGTAATCACTTAGATGACTAGAGGGATGTCTATCTGAGTGGGAGTTCATAAGATGAACTTAATTATCCTGAACATAGTCAAAAAGATTTTGCAAATTATGTCGTAGCTCGCGCTTTAGTTCTACTGTTTTAAATATGTTCCTAGAGAATATATAGTTGAAAGTTGATAGTAGCAATTATGCGGACAGTAGAAGGCTTATGTCCTTAATGCACCGCTCAGTATGCTGGACCTCGAACGTGGTCTGTGGATGTTGCGAACATCTGATACACGATTTGATGACTACATGATAGTTCGGTAATGATAAATGGTTTAGAATTGAGGCACCGAAGACATTTTATGTCGCGGAACATATGATATGTTTCGAGGACTGAAATTGGGATTTCAGGCTCGTGCCCACGTCAAGAGGTATAAGACCTCCGACGATTTTCTTAGCCTGCAAACTAAGGGAGAAAAGCTCAATCGTTGAGCTTGTGCTCAGATTATCTGAGTACAACAATCACTAGAATCGAGTGGGAGTTGATCTTCCAGATAAGATAGTGATGTTTCACCAAAGTCATTGCCACCAAGCTGCTAGAGCTTCGTGATGAACTATAACATATCAGGGATAGATATGATGATCCTTGAAATATTCGCGATGTTTGACACCGCGAAAGTAGAAATCAAGCAGGAGCATCAATTGTTGATGGTTAGTAAAACCACTAGTTTCAAGAAGGGCAAGGGCGAGAAGGGATACTTCATGAAACGGCAAATCAGCTGCTGCTCTAGTGAAGAAACCCAAGGTTGAACCCAAACCCAAGACTGAGTGCTTCTGTAATAAGGGGAACAACCACTGGAGCAGAATTACCCTAGATACTTGGTAGATGAGAAGGCTGTCGGTAGAAGTATATTGGATATACATTATGTGAATGTGTACTTTACTAGTACTCCTAGTAGCATCAGGGTATTAGATACCGGTTCGGTTGCTAAGTGTTAGTAACTCGAAATAAAAGCTACGGAATAAACGGAGACTAGCTAAAGGTGAGCTGACGATATGTGTTGGAAGTGTTTCCAAAGTTGATATGATCAAGCATCGCTCGCTCCCTCTACCATCGAGATTGGTGTTAAACCTAAATAATTGTTATTTGGTGTTTGCGTTGAGCATAGACATGATTGGATTATGTCTATCGCAATACGGTTATTCATTTAAGGAGAATAATGGTTATTTTTTGAATAATACCTTCAATGGTCTTGCACCTAAAATGAATGGTTTATTGAATCTCGATCATAGTGATACACATGTTCATGCCAAAAGATATAAGATAGTGATGATAGTACCACCTACTTGTGGCACTGCCATGTAAGTCATATTGGTATAAAACGCATGAAGAAGCTCCATGCTGATGGATCTTTGAACTCACTCATTTTTGAAAAGATTGAGACATGTGAACCATGTCTGTTGGTATATACGCATGAAGAAACTCCATGCAGATGGACCATTTGGACTCACTTGATTTTGAATCACTTGAGACATGCAAATCATACCACATGGGCAAGATGACTGAAAGCTTCGGTTTCAGTAAAATGGAACAAGAAAGCAACTTGTTGGAAGTAACACATTTTGATGTGTGCAGTCCAATGAGTGCTGAGGCACGCAGTGGATATCGTTATGCTCTTACTTCACAGATGATTTGAGTAGATACTGAGCATATTTACTCGATGAAACACAAGTCTGAATTATTGAATGGTTCAAGTAATTTCAGAGTGAAGTTGAATATCGTCGTGACAAGAGGATAAAATATCTATGATATGATCATAGAGATGAACATCTGAGTTGCGAGTTTGGTACACAATTGAGACACTGTGGAAATTATTTCACGACTAGTACCGCCTGGAACACCATAGTGTGATGGTGTGTCCGAACATCATGACTGCACCCTATTGGATATGATGAATACCATGATGTCTCTTATCGAATTACCACTATCGTTCATGGGTTAGGCATTAGAGACAACCGCACTCACTTTAAATAGGGCACCACGTAATTCCGATAAGATGACACCGTATGAACTATGGTTTAGAGAAACCTAAGCTGTCATAAAGTTTGGGGCTGCGACGCTTATATGAAAAGGTTTCAGGCTGATAAGCTCGAACCCAAAGCGGATAACTACATCTTCATAGGACACCCAAAACATTTGGGTATACCTCCTGTCTCAGATCCAAAAGCAATAGGGATTGTTTCTAGAATCAGGTCCTTTCTCGAGGAAAAGTTTCTCTCGAAAGAATTGAGTGGGAGGATGGTGGAGACTTGATGAGGTTGTTGAACCGTCACTTCAACTAGTGTGTAGCAAAGCACAGGAATTGTTCCTATGGCACCTACACCAATTGAAGTGGAAGCTTATGATAGTAATCATGAGACTTCAGATCAAGTCACTCCCAAACCTCGTAGGATGACAAGGATGCGTACTACTTCAGAGTGGTACGTAATCCTGTCTTGGAAGTCATGTTGCTAGACAACAATGAACCTACGAGCTATGGAGAAGCGATGGTGGGCCCGGATTCCGATGAATGGCTCGAGGCCATATAATCCGAGAGAGGATCCATATATGAAAACAAAGTGTAGACTTTGGAAGAACTACTTTATGGTCGTAAGACTGTTAGGTACATATGGATTTTAAAAGGAAGACGGACAATGATGGTAAATGTCACCATTAAGAAAGCTCAACTTGTCATTAATATGTTTTCCGACAAGTTCAAGGAGTTGACTATGATGAGACTTTCTCACTCGTAGCGATGCTAAGAGTCTGTTGGAATTATGTTAGTGATCACTGCATCATTTATGAAATTGTGCAGATAGGATGTCAAAACATTGTTTCCTCGACGATTTACTTGAGGAAAGGTTGTATGTGATACAACCAGAAGATTTTTGTCAATCCTGAAAGATGCTAACAAGTATGCAAAGCTCCAGCAATCCTTCTAAGGACTGGAGTAAGCATCTCGGAGTTGGAATGTACGCTTTGATGATATGATCAAAGATTTGGGTTTATACAAAGTTTATGAGAAACTTATATTTCCAAAGAAGTGAGTGGGAGCACTATAGAATTTCTGATGAGTATATGTTGTTGACATATTGTTGATCAGAAATGATGTAGAATTTCTGGAAGGCATATAGGGTTGTTTGAAAAATGTTTTTCAATGGAAAACCTGGATTAAGCTACTTGAACATTGAGCATCAAGATCTATAAGGATAGATCAAAATCGCTTAATAGTACTTTCAAATGAATACATACCGTGACAAGATTTTGAAGGAATTCAAAATAGATCAGCAAAGAAGGAGTTCTTGGCTGTATTACACATGTGGGTATTGAGTAAAACTCAAGACCTGACCACGACAGAATAGAGAAAGGACGAAGGTCGTCCCCTATGCTTAGACATAGGCTCTAAAGTATGCTATGTTGTACCGCACCTGAAGTGTGCCAAGCCATGAGTCAGTCAAGGGGTACAAGTGTGATCCAGGAATGGATCACAGGACAACGGTCAAGGTTATCCTTAGTAACTAGTGGACTAAGGAATTTTCTCGATTATGGAGGTGGAAAAGAGTTCGTCGTAAAGGGTTACGCCGATGCAAACTTTGACACTGATCCAGATTATACTAAGTAGTAAATTGGATTCGTATAGTAGAACAGTTATTTGGAATAGTTCCAAATAGAGCGTGGTAACTGCATCTAGGAGATGACATAGAGATTTGTAAAGGACGCACGGATCTGAAAGGTTCAGACCCGTTGACTATAACATCTCTCACAAGCATAACATGATCAAACCAAAAACTCATTGAGTGTTAATCACATAGTAATGTGAACTAGATTATTGACTCTAGTAAACTCTTTGGGTGTTAGTCACATGGGGATGTGACCTTGGGTGTTGGAATCATTGCAATCACATATCGATGTGAGCTGGATTATTGACTCTAGTGCAAGTGGGAGACTGTTGGAAATATGCCCTAGAGGCAATAATAAATAGGTTATTATTATATTTCCTTGTTCATGATAATCGTTTATTATCCATGCTAGAATTGTATTGATAGGAAACTCAGATACATGTGTGGATACATAGACAACACCATGTCCCTAGTAAGCCTCTAGTTGACTAGCTCGTTGATCAATAGATGGTTTCGGTTTCCTGACCATGGACATTGGATGTCATTGATAACGGGATCACACCATTAGGAGAATGATGTGATGGACAAGACCCAATCCTAAGCCTAGCACAAGATCATGTAGTTCGTATGCTAAAGCTTTTATAATGTCAAGTATCATTTCCTTAGACCATGAGATTGTGCAACTCCCGGATACCGTAGGAATGCTTTGGGTGTGCCAAACGTCACAACGTAACTGGGTGGCTATAAAGGTACACTACGGGTATCTCCGAAAGTGTCTGTTGGGTGGCATGAATCGAGACTGGGATTTGTCACTCCGTGTAAACGGAGAGGTATCTCTGGGCCCACTCGGTAGGACATCATCATAATGTGCACAATGTGATCAAGGAGTTGATCACGGGATGATGTGTTATGGAACGAGTAAAAGAGACTTGCCGGTAACGAGATTGAACAAGGTATCGGGATACCGACGATCGAATCTCGGGCAAGTATCGTACCGATAGACAAAGGGAATTGTATACGGGATTGATTAAGTCCTTGATATCGTGGTTCATCCGATGAGATCATCGTGGAACATGCGGGAGCCAACATGGGTATCCAGATCCCGCTGTTGGTTATTGACCGGAGAATGTCTCGGTCATGTCTGCATGTCTCCCGAACCCGTAGGGTCTACACACTTAAGGTTCGATGACGCTAGGGTTATAAAGGAAGTTTGTATGTGGTTACCGAATGTTGTTCGGAGTCCCGGATGAGATCCCGGACGTCACGAGGAGTTCCGGAATGGTCCGGAGGTAAAGATTTATATATGGGAAGTCCTGTTTTGGTCACCGAAAGAGTTTCGGGTTTTATCGGTAACGTACCGGGACCACCGGAGGGGTCCGGGGGTCCACCAAGTGGGGCCACAAGCCCCAGAAGGTTGCGTGGGCCAAGAGTGGTGAGGGACCAGCCCCTTAGTGGGCTGGTGCGCCTCCCACAAGGCCCAAGGGCAGCTAGGAGAAAAAAAGGGGGAAACCCTAGGCTTAGATGGGCCTAAGGCCCACCCTAGGGGGCGCCTCCCTCTCTCCCCTCTTGGCCGCCCCCTTGCTCCCCATCTAGGGCTGCCGCCCCCCCCTAGGGGTGGGAACCCTAGAGGGGGCGCAGCCCCTTCCCTTCCCCTATATATATGAGGCCTAAGGGGCTGCCCAAACACACATGTGATTCGATCCCTCGTTGGTGCAGCCCTGCGTCTCTTCTTCCTCCTCTCTTGCGGTGCTTGGCGAAGCCCTGCTGGATTGCCACGCTCCTCCATCATCACCACGCCGTTGTGCTGCTGTTGGATGAAGTCTTCCTCAACCTCTCCCTCTCTCCTTGCTGGATCAAGGCTTGGGAGACGTCACCGGGCTGTACGTGTGTTGAACGCGGAGGTGCCGTCCGTTCGGCACTTGGTCATCGGTGATCTGAATCACGACGAGTACGACTCCATCAACCCCGTTCACTTGAACGCTTCCGCTTAGCGATCTACAAGGGTATGTAGATGCACTCTCCTTCCCCTCGTTGCTGGTCTCTCCATAGATAGATCTTGGTGACACGTAGGAAAATTTTTGAATTTCTGCTACGTTCCCCAACATTTCTTTCTTCTTATTGAAATAATAGGCATCTCTCCTACGTGTTTGGGAAAAAATGAAGTTTGCGTTCTCCTGCTATATACGTACAAAGAGATGTTAGCGAGATATGATAATGCTTTGGAGGTGGAGTTAGCGTCGTGCAGAGAAGGGTTGGCGTTGGCGGTGCATCGGACCACCCTACCTATTTTGGTTGAGATGGATAGTGCGGAGGCGGTGTCCATGATCACGTGACGCGAGGCGGACAGATCGTTGCATCGTGCACTCATATAGGAGATCCACGGGTTGGCCGATCTCGAGGCTAGAAAGATTTGTTTTATACATTGTAGTCGTTCTCAGAACATTGTTAGCCATGAGCTGGCCGCTTATGGCCGTAGTACGCACCGCACCGCAGTTTGGCTCGCTACTGGGATGGACTTCATTGTAAGCTGAAAAAATAGAACTCTTCCCCCGGTTAACACAACGTCCTGAAGCTTCCCCATAAATCCTCAAAATATCATTCAGTCGTACAATACTCTGGGTATTTGCACTAATGAAGATTAAACCATCATCTGCAAAGAGTAAATGGGTGACCCAGGGTGACCTGTAACTGACTCGTATGCCTCTGTCAATAGACCCGGCATTATAAAACTTCAGCAAACAAGAGAAACCCTCTGCACATAACAAAAATAGATATGGCGACGCCAGATCACCTTGCCTCAAGACGCGAGAGGGAGTGAAATATGGTAGTAGCTCTCCGTTGACACGAACAAAGAGTCGAACTGAAGATACACATCTCATGATCAACCGAATGAAGACTATGCTGAAGCCTAGCTTTGTCAAGATGGCCTCCAGAAAATGCCATTCAACTCGGTCATAGGCCTTCATTATATCTAGTTTAATTGCGCAATAAAAAAAATTCCCTTCTTTTGTCTTTTCATTGTGTGCACACTTTCATATGCCACTAAAACATTATCAATTATCACGCGTTCGGGAACAAAAGCACTCTGCTCTTCACTTATGATCTCATCCATAAAAGCTCTCATGCGGTTTGTCACACATTTAGAAGTGATCTTGTATAAAACCGAACATAGAGCGATAGGACGGTATTGCGAGATGGACCGGGGAAACCGTACCTTAGGGATCAAGGTGATGGAAGTGTCGTTCAACCCTGTAGGTAGTTCCCCTCCATTCAAGAAATCCAAAACTGTCGCGATCACCGCGTCACCTAGCAAACTCCAGTGTCGCTGGTAGAAACCCGTAGTGAATCCTTCTACCCCCGGTGCTTTAGAGGGAGCCATCGGGAATAAAGCTGCACGTACCACTGCTGCACAATAGGGTTTTGTAAGTTGCACGTTCATGTCATTGGTGACTTTGACTGGAACATGATGAAGAAGCTTGGTTGCGTCCGTGAACCCCTGGGATTCATATAAGTTCCAGTAAAAGGACTGAACCTCACTCTTATCCTCTGTTTCATTAGCGCACACAGAAGCCCTTGTATTTTATTTATTCGTTTGCGTTGAGCTGCTTGCGCTTGAAAATAAGCAGTATTACGGTCGCCGTCCCTGAGCCAGGGCACACGAGACCGCTGCTTAAACCAAATCTCCTCTTGGTGGAGAGCAGAAGGCAACACCGCGGCAATGCTACACGTACAAACGGTTTACAGGCTTTTACATGATGGTTAACCTTGATTGGTCAATAGGTGAGCGGGGCGGCCCACCCCCCTGAAAATTAGGGGGAGAGAGGTTTATGATTGGTTGTTAAATTGAAGGAGCGTGTAAAAGCGTGTAAGTCATTGTATGTCTAGCATTTTTGGACAACACCGTTAGCATGGTCAATCAATATATCCAGCATGTAACACAAATCTGTAATTTAAGTAGTTTTTTACGTTCCTTAATTGCATTAGTCTGTATTAAACTTACATGCAAGACACAGATACATGAGGGAGTATTTATGGCAGGCAATAAAATAAATTAATCCATTCAATAAATGCATATCTTTTTTGGCGCAAACAACAACTGGCTGCCATCTTGTGCCATATCATGTATGTGTATATATTCCCATTCTCTATACCTTAGCCATTCACAACACAAAACACACAAACCCCAAAGTGAATTCTTCTTCTTTCTTATAAGATATACTAATGGCAAAATATTCACAGATGTTTGTCACCCTCATGTGCCTTCTGCTTCTGTGCAGTAGCGATCAAGTCCATGGTATGTTTATCATATTCATACCAATCTTACCATTCCATATAAATCTTATGGATAAACTGATTTGTTTGCATAAATAATCAAATTGGGTCTTGTTGTATTGATCAACCAGTTTAGGTGTTTTTGACTTGATAGAACATATTTCTCAGTTTTTTTCCTTAGGGTTGTGTCTTGTGGTGTCTTTGGGTCGAATGAGTTCTTGCCCTCACCCTTGTACATATTTCTTTCTTATTGAAATGATACGCAGCTCTCCTGTGTGTTTGAGAAAAAAAAGAATTTTGATTTCTCCTGCTATACGTATAAAGAAATGTCAGTGAGATGATGTAGTGTGTGTGCACGCTTAGTTTATCAGGTTAATCTTCACCCAGAAGAAATATAATTACGTATGTATGCTATATGATGAACAGGAGGAGCGGGCGCCAACATCAGTACACGCAACATCCCAGTACAGCCAGCAAGAAGGGTTCTACCAGCAACGTATTTTCCTCAGACAACCGTATCAAGACAGTGCGACCTATGCCACTGCAGCCATGATAATGATACAACTTATTATGCAACAATATGCTGCAATAAGATAACTTGCAATGATCCAGCGGAGCCCAAAGGCACTTGTGTTGTTGACAAAGTCTCATGCGGCTGTGACGTGAATACATGCAAGTAGTACATGCTTCTGAAAGTTTTTTTTGTGTGTGTTTTTCTTCAATAAATGGGGCATTGGTGCCAAAACATGCTTGACTCATCTATGGCATTGCTCATTGTGTCTGTGTGCAATCTGAATCTTCTGTTTTGTTTTTGGGTGAAATTTGCCGAAACTGAAAACGGTTACCAGCTGACCAAGTCATCGGTTTCGGAAACTACAGAATTGACTTTGGTTGCGATTCCTGGAATTGTCAAGGAATCCATGCGCCAGCAAGCTGACTTATATGTTGGGTGAACGACTCCATCCAATATACTCCTGTTTTTCTATGTGCTTGCTTTAACGGTGTTAATGTGCAACCTGGTATAGTACTATCTTTTGCCGCTTGAAGGATGAGCAATATTGACAGTATTAAAATTGTACAACTATATTCTTATGGAATATATTTTCATATGTATAATTATTTTAATTTGAAAAGGAATTTTTAATACAAATCATAAGTATAGAACAAGAAGACTGAATTGGATCAACGCAATATCGGAGGTCTAGTGGGGGAATGCATTGGGGCACCAAGAAATATCTGAAAATTAAAAAAAAACTGAATTTTGGGGATATGAAACCTGAGTGACTGTTGTACACCCGTGTTCATTTTCGCGTGGAATGGGTGCTTGTGATATCCGTGGCGCTGGAATTACGATACAACACATCTATTTTTTTTCTATACATACGATTTTTCCTTTTTCACTGACATTACCACGGGCAGCCCTTCCCCACGAAACTGAACGGGTGTACAACATGCACCCATGTTTAATATCCCAAAATTTTATACATTATTTTTGAAAATTCCTAATATTATTTAAATACTATATTCATATAGGTGTGTGTGTCATCCAAGAGCCACAAATCCTCTTCCAGGTCTGTTGGTCTTTTCTTTCCTCCTTCTTTTTTTTAATAAAGGGAGCACTGGTGACAAAACATGCTTAACTCTTATATGGCTTGGTCATTGTGTCCGTGTGCAATCTGAATCTTCTATTTGTTTTTGGGAAAATTTGGGGAAACTGAAAATAATTAACAGCTAACCAAGTCATCAGCTTCAGAAAATTACAGCAATGACTTTGGTTGCAATTTCCGGAAAACTGTACGTATCTGCAATAAAGAAAGAAAGAAGGAAAATAAAATCTCTGACGGATCCCTTTTCCATGGCTGAAGAGCATCATGGCAAAACTAGTCAAAACATGGTTGAAACCAATTCAGAGTTGATTCTTGTCCGGTTTTGCAAGTTCGAGGTTGTAATATAGTCAGTTCTGGGGTTGTATCTTAGACTTTGGTGGGAATTCGGGCCCTGTTCAGGTTCATTCCGCTCCGCAGCTTTGCCCTTGGAGCGGGCGGAGTGGCGCCGAACGCTGCAGCTCCTCGGAGTAGGAGGAGTGGAGCGGAGCTGGATTTACTTTAATCCGGCGGAGTGGCTAATTCCTAGCTCCGCGGGCGACTCCCTGTGACCTCCCGCCCGATCCAAATTTCTCTCTCTCTCCCGGAGTGACTCCCTGGCCATTGAACCCAATAGCGATGCTCCCTGCACCCTTCCGTCCGGAACCACCCACTAGCGATGTTCCCCGCACCCTTCTGGAGTTTTTTTTAGGAAAGGAGGATGACCTCCGGCCTCTGCATCTGGGAGATGCATACGACCACTTTATTGATTATTCTCGAGGACCTTACAAAGTATTACAAACAATATATCTGAATCCACCATCTTGGTAACATATGCCGCTACTCCTATCCATATGATGAAGGGGTGCTAGCTGGGCCACTACCCAAACCACTCACCTAAGCCTAACATCAAAATCCGGAAGCCCCAGCCGAGCCACATACCGGGTCTGGGGCACAATCCGATCAGACGCACTCGTGTGTCGTCGCTGCCATCTTCCATAGGTCCGTCTTCAGATCATATTGAGGCTTCTACCTTGTCTGGCCACTCTGCCATCGATGTCACCATGACGCCAGACAGCTACCTCCTCCTGCGCAAGTCCATCTCCGCGCATTGGACGCCGAGCGTCCACAGCGCCATGCCGCCGATCTCGGCCGCCTTCAATGTGTGCGATGAAGTACCGCTCCACCATCCCCCCAGCCATCACTTGCTCCAAAACGATGCCCCCAGGAGGGAAAGCGATAAAACGCCATCATCGTCCGATCCGGAAGACCCAGATCTAGGGTTTCCCCCGAAGCATCCCGAGCCTGATGACGCAGATTGCAACGACGATGCCTTGACAAGAGAACGTCATCTAAGACGCCGTCATCGTCCGCCATGACCGTTGTCGGTGCGATTTTCATCGGCAGTTGCTCCACCAGACGTGCGCCACCGACGTCGCTGGTCCCTTCAACCGGAGTAAACTCCAAAATGATGCCCTAAAGAGGGACTACGACGCAAAATCGCCGTCATCGCTCGATCCCAAGGAGATCTAGGGTTTCCCCCGCCCGCGCTATCAAGGACCAGACAAGGGTAGAATCCCGGCGGATCTGCCCAGCTGCCGACGAGTCGCACCCGCCACCGTGCCGACGGCAGACCAGCGATCAAGGCCCACACTTGGGCATAGATCCGGCCGCGCCGCCGCGACCCGATCCGGTCACACCACCGCCGTCCCTGGCGACCGCGATGCACCAGATCGCGAGGCCTCCTGCCGGCAGGGAGCGAAGTCGCCGAGGCGCCACCACCACCCGCCGTGGCATCCGGCCCGCCGCCACGCTCCGGCCCGGGGGCACCCTTCTGGAGTGGAGTCAGTTGCCAAACGTGTTATCAACTCCTCATTTCGCGCAAGGAGCCATCAGTCCAGGAGTGGGGAGTGGAGTCAAGGATTGGAGGGGATCCGAACACACTCTGAGGGTTGTAATATGTACTTCTCTCTTACTTTTCTTTACATATATTCTTACTAGACCATGAATGTGCGCGTTGCCGCACCCGTTCATCCTAAAGAAAAGTAGAAATAACAAAGAAAATTCGTACAGTAAAAACATTTGTTGAAATTTCAAAGATTCAGATTACAATATTTTGATATGGGTGGTGGGGCATAATCATCAACCATTAATTAGAATTGATCCAGTGATCACATAATTCCTTTTGTGTTCATGACTTTCCTATTCAAATTACAAAGCTCAAAATAGGTGATCGAGAAATAGACATAGCAAAACATGTACAAACTCTGAACTAAGAAGAAATGTGCGAACTCCAAACTAAGAAAAAAACTGTAGAAACTATCTTCTGAAGCTAACATCTGCTCTTGCACATAATTCAACTCCCAAGATGTGTTCTTCGGTGGGAAATCTCCAAAGAATTGGCTATCTTCTCAAGTAAAAATGGCATGCTGCAGTAGGGTACAAACGTAATTCAAAATTTGGATCCTTAAACATGTTCCAGCCATCCCAGACAATTTCTTTTACTTGTCCAACACCTTTTTCACTTAAAAAGATAGAACTTCCAAGAGGTAATCGTTGTTCCTTTTTATCTCGATCAAGTAAATAGGTACCAAGTCCCTCTTCACCGTCGTCATACTCAAATTGTCGATAAATTTACTATATCAACTGCTACATTCTCTCGGATGACATTCCTTGATAGCTAGCTGTGTGTTGTGTGTAGTTTTGCCGGTTTTCCTTAATTAACCATGTTTGTTTGGTTTTTGGGTCCGGTTTCCTTCATTAACTGGTTCAACTCTCTTCTTCTATAATGCAATGCGGGAGCTCCCCGCCCTCTGACGAGGTTTCGTAAAAAAAACTGCTACAGTCTTAGAGATCTTCCATGACCAATTATTGATGGTACGATTATGTCCATATGGAAGCAAAGTGATCCAGCAAATAATGACGGAAAGAAGAAATCCTAGATCAAGCAAAGCCATACATAATGACAGAACATATATACCTGTTTTACAAAGATACACAAATGTTAATTAAAGTTTTGATTCCGTTCCTTGAATGGATTTTTTTTCATCACTTCAACTCGTTAACAAAAAGGAGGACAACGTTTTGATTCCTTTTTATAGTTTCATGACACATTCCTTTAAGTCAAAATCTGTGAAGATAATGGCAATCCAAACAAAATACAATCTTTGCAGAGAAAATTATGTTAGTCTCTGAAGCAGTCAAAGTATATGATGTGATGGCGTGTAATTTTGCATCATTTAACAGGAAAACATTTCATTGATAATTCTGTCATTGTCGTTTATTCTCTTTCTACCTATAAGAATGTTGTCGGAAACTGAGAGGTACCTACAGTACAAGTTTCATCACAGTATTTCTCGCAAAAAATAATTTCATCACTGTATTACCATGATTGGTTCTCTTTTCAGACAAGATTTGGTGTTACCGGTGATGTTATCTACATGACCAAACATGAATTTATATGTGTACAAATAGAGAAACCCCACTTCCTTCATGCTGCAGTCAAAACATTGTTTTCAGCATAAATAAATAACTCATGGAAACAAAAGAGTCGCGAGGGAAAAACAAATTCATGTTGCACCAGATTTCTGAAGGCAAGTGAAATTGGTACAATAGTTGAGCGGTGGCTCCAGTTTGATCATTGGTTTTAAAATGTGATGGCTTACCCTTTGATTTAGCTCTCTATATTTTGAGCACAGGTTGCAACTTGCAACCTTTACTATCAGAAACTTGACATAAGGTTGGACATTTCCAATATCAGGTGCTTTTGCTCCCCGGTCTACACTTATTTGATCATTCTGTTGTATATTACGCCAAATATTCAGAAACCTGCTGAAAGGCAAATCAGAAAAAGCATATTAGAAGATAAAGCAGGGAACTAAGAAAACTCTGAAAGAGCTGAATGGGGAGTGAAGCAACAGGGGTGGGCCAACATTAAAACCCAAAAGAAGAAGAGGAAAGTCAAGTGGACATGTTTCTCACCACTTGGCGGCTCTTTGTACATCGAAGGCACTCCTTGCTCCTAGATGATAAATATACATGGAAGAATTTGCCTCCTCGTCTATGGGAAATAGGGAAAGGCATGGAGGCCCATGCACTCCGAGGAGAGCTGGAGAACGACGCTGACACCGTGTGTCGCCGCCGCACAGTTGAAACTAAGCAGCTCGCGGACAGATTCAAAAGAGAAGATGGACGTATGGATGAAAAGAACAAAGGACCTAGGCAGATGGACAAGTGGATGATCTGAGGAGCAGAGGAGATGAGCAGAGGAACGACCACATCGCGCGCGGCGGCGGCGGCAGCATTGAGGAACGCAGGAAGAACGCCGGCTTGCGGAGAGACGAAGAGGCAGGGGTTGTACCATATGGGCCTCAACAATCCATTTTTTGGGCCTACGTACGTTTGTCCCGTTCAGTAGGCCTGATTAATGAGAGGATCCCTAGGTCGCTATGCGGAGCAGCGGCCCAGCTACGGTAAGCCGAACAGGCCTCGCGCGAAACGCCGTGATAAACGACCAAAGGCAAACCGTGGAACGCTAGGCCGATCTGGACGTCCACTAGTGTGATCCGACGGCCGGGAACGTCAAATTGCTGTGGAGGGGCGTGGGTAGCTCCATTTTACTGTTTTGTAATGTCTTGATGAGTGCTACCCAATTTGAGTCCCACAAGCTCTTGGAATCTGTGACCTCACCGTAGCCTAGGATTGTGGTGAACGGCCCTAGTCATGCTATGGATGCCCAATGGGATGCATTGTCAATGCACTCGATCTACTTGTTGTCACTGTCAAGGAATCCCTGCGCTAGCAAGCTGATTTATATGTTGGGTGAACGATTCCATCCAATATACTCTTGTTTTTCTATGTGCTTGCTTTAACGGTGTTAATGTGCAACCTGGTATACTATCTTTTGCCGCTTGAAGGATGAGCAATATTGACAGTATTAAATTGTACAACTATATTCTTATGGAATATATTTTCATATGTATAATTATTTTAATTTGAAAAGAAATTTTTAATACTAATCATAAGGATAGAACAAGAAGACTGAATTGGATCAACAATACCGGAGGTCTAGTGGGGAAATGCATTGGGGCACCAAGAAATATCTGAAAATTTCAAAAAAAAAATGAATTTTTGAGATATGAAACCTGAGTGCCTGTTGTACACCCGTGTTCATTTTCCCGTGGAATGTGGTATCCGTGGCGCTGGTATTACGATACGAGATAAGATACATCTTTTTTTTCTATACATACGATTTTTCCTTTTTTTACTGACATTACCACGGGCAGCCCTTCTGCACGAAACTGAACACGGGTGTACAATAGGTACCCATGTTTAACATCCCAAAATTTTCTTTTTTTTGAAAATTCCTAATATTTTTTTAATACTATCTCTACTCGTAATGTCTCAGTTTTTTTTGAGGGGTAAAACCTGTTCCATTTATTCAAAAGCGTTTGGAATCTCCGCCGCTACGACCTGCAGAATGCAGTCCGGCAGGGATTGGAGCCACACTTTACAAAGATCATCACTAACACCAAGTTTTGCTAGAGTATGCGCAGCGCTATTCGCTGACCTTCTCGTCCATCTAATCCTATGGTCCACAAAGACTTGTAGCATGCCTTTGATCTCTTCCACCACTGGCCCAGCTGCAGCAAGGTTCTTGCTCGGATCTTTTAGCATATTCACCACATTCTTGTTGTCCAGTTCCATCTCGAGCTTCTCCACATTCAGCTCCACGGCAAGCTGCACCGCTCGTCTGCATGCAAGAATCTCCGCCAGCTCCGGATCTGACGTCGAGGCGAAACAATGGCATGCAGCAGCACGGAAGGCACCGTGGTGATCACGAATTACCACTCCTCCACCACACTTTTCCCCCGACTTGAGCGTAGCCCCATCTGAGTTCGCTTTGTGCCATCCTTCCGGCGGTGGTTGGCATCGCTCCGTTGGAGTTGGAGGCACCGCAGGCTTGTCCCGGATCACCTGCACTGCTTGCCATTCCTGCATATACGCGATCACAGTTTTTGCGACAGCTAGACGCTCAGCTATTTTCTTTCCATCACGTGCATCATTCCTCGCGAGCCACAAGCCGTACAGGCTCTGGATCATTACTTGTCTCTGTTCGATGAGGATTCCACCAGCCATACGATCATCCATCTCTGTAACGCGCTTTGGGAGTCAACGGACACCGGTGGGATCGCCACCGGGACACCCAATTCCGAACGCATCATCTTCCAAAAACAAGCCGAGTGGGGGCATCTCCAGAACCTGTGCATCACATCCTCTTCCCTTCCACAAGCAACACAGACCGCCCCATTTTTTATCTGCCGTCTGCGTAGTTCCGCTCCTAGTGCCAAACCATTCCTCATGAGCCTCCATGTGTGGATCTTAACTTTGCACGGCGCACATGTGTCCCATAGCGCAAGCCACGCTTTATGATGTATGACCGAGAATGAAGGTCCAGGCTGTCTTGTCTTAGCTCTTCGGATAGACATCCCAAGATGGTACGCCAATCTAACAGTAAAAATACCGTTCTTTGTGAAGTTCCAGGCTAAGTAGTCCTCCACGTTTGGACCTCCAATTGGAATCTGCAAGATATCTCGTACATCATTAGGGGTGAACATCTGTGATACCTTCGTTCTGTCCCAATTGGTGCCATGTGAATTTAACAAGTCACTCACTTTGGTAACACCAGGTACATATACCCCGCCCAGTGGCTTGAGGCTACCCATTCTCGGGATCCAGGAGTCATGGTGAACATTAATTCTGCTCCCGTCACCTATCGTCCAAATGGTTCCCTCTCGAAGCAAATCTCTCCCATGAATTATACTCCTGAAAGTAAATGAGGCGTTGCTTGGGCATGTTGCATTCATAATGGACCCTTCTTTAAAATATCATGCTTTCAACACACGCACACAACGATGATGGGTTCCACATAATCCTTCAAGCTTGTTTGGCAAGCAAGGCTTGGTTAAAAACTTGATAGTTGCGGAAGCCCATACCACCTTCACGTTTTGCGGTGCACATCTTATCCCAAGCAATCCAGTGAACCTTTTTATCCCCACTTGCTAAATTCCACCAGAAGTTCAAAGAGATCGAAGTCAGTTTCTGGCATGTTTTCTTTGGGAGTTGAAAACAGCTCATGGGATACGTCGGGGTAGACTGGAGCCCAGACTTAACAAGCATCTCTCTAGCAGCCTTTGAAAGCCCTTACCCCTTCCATCCTGTTACCTTGCCTTTAGATGCTTCCTTCACATTTTTGAATGCTCCATCTTTTGCTCTTCCCACCACCGTTGGCAGGCCTAGGTAGCGTTCAAGAGCCTCAGATTGCACACCGATGGCAGTCTTCAATGCCTTCTTCGCATTGTCCTGGCAGCCCTTTCCAAAGAAGATCGATGACTTGTTTAAATTTACCTTCTGCCCAGAAGCTTTTTCATACAAATTTAGGATATTTTTGAGATCTTCGAAGCTGCTCTGAGAGGCCTTGAGGAACACAATACTGTCATCCGCGAAAAGGAGATGTGTGACACTGGGGCCAGTGCACCCAAAAGAAACACCTTTCAGCTTATTTTCCTCCTGTGCATTTTTTAGTAGGGCCGAGAAACCTTCAACACAAAAGGGAAAAAGGTAGGGAGATAACGGGTCACCCTGCCGCAGCCCCCGCGATGGTAAGAAACTCCTTGAGCACCCTCCATTTAACCTGACAGTAAATCTTGCTGAAGTAACACACCTCATAACCATGTCGACCCACTGCTTAGGGAAACCAAACTTGGCCATCATTTGTTCCAGGAAGTTTCATTCTGCCCTGTCATACGCCTTCATCATGTCCAGCTTCACTGCACAGAGTGGCTTCTTCCTCTTTCTCGTTCTGATTGCATGCACGCATTCATATGCAACTAGGACGTTATCTGTAATGAGCCGCCCCGGCACAAAAGCACTTTGTTCCTCAGAAATCATAATAGGAAGCACCACTTTTAACCTATTTGCAAGCACCTTTGCCGCAATCTTATACAAAACATTGCAAAGGCTTATTGGACGGAATTGATATAGAAGTTCAGGGAAGTTAACCTTCGGGATCATCACAATCACCTTTTCATTAAAAGAGTTTGGTGCTGCCACCCCTTGCAACACTGGTAGAAAAAGAGGCTTCCATACGCCCCCATTAGTCCCCAAACCAATCGAACCGCGACCAAAGGGGTCTTTAGTCGCGGTTCGGGAGAAGACCCGCGACCAGCTATCTGGGCCCAGCGCGCTCGGTCGACAGCTGGCGGACGGGAGGGGCTTTAGTCCCGGTTGGCCTGGCCAACCGGGACTAAAGGTCCCCGAAGGCCTTTAGTCACGGTTGGCCAGGCCAACCGGGACTAAATCCCATCCAGCTGGCGGACGGGAGGGGGTGTAGTCCCGGTTGGCCTGGCCAACCGCGACTAAAGGCCCATCCCTATATATAGGACTCAGCTCACTTCACTTCACTCAGCTCACTTCACAATTTTCAGAAGGTGGTGGTGGGTTTGCTTTTGGTTTCTCCTATGCACACAAGGTGTTTGATGAAATGCCCGAGAGCCTATGCACACAAGGTGTTTGATGAAATGCCCGAGAGCCTGAAACAAACATGGTATGAAGTGTCCGAGCCACACTTGAGCTTTCTCATTTATTTTTCCTCCGCGATCGCGGTTAGCAACTTGAACCTTTCATGTGTCATTGATAAAATACGCATGTGTGTAGTTCATTGTTTAATTTGTGTTATTTCTAGCTAGTTAGTTTAACAAATGCATGATGGTTAATTATATACTTTATATAATAATAATGCAGATGAATCGGCAATGGATGTACGGTCCCCGAGTCTCCGGCGAGTTCACTACGGGTTTGAAAGATTTCCTCGTAGTGGCAAATGCGAACAAGCAGCAAGGTTTTATTATCTGTCCATGTGCTGTCTGTAAGAATGGGAAGGGTTACTCCTCCTCAAGAGACGTTCACATGCACCTGCTGAAGCATGGTTTCATGCCAAGCTATAATTGTTGGACCAAGCATGGAGAAAGAGGGGTTAGAATGGAAGAAGATGAAGAAGGGGATGATATCGATGACATCTATCGTGATCATTTCGGTGATACTTTCATGGAGGATGATGCTGAAGGTGGGGAAGGGTTAGGTGAAGGTGAAGAAGAGGCACATGATGAGCCCGCTGATGATCTTGGTCGTACCATTGCTGATGCACGGAGACGCTGCGAAACTGACAAGGAGAGGGAGAATTTGTATCGCATGTTAGAGGATCACAAAAAGTCGTTGTATCCAGGATGCGATAATAGTCTGAAAAAGCTGGGCTGCACACTGGATTTGCTAAAATGGAAGGCACAGGAAGGTGTAGGTGACTCATCATTTGAAAATTTGCTGAAAATGTTGAAGAATATGTTCCCGAAGAATAGCGAGTTGCCCGCCAGTACGTACGAAGCAAAGAAGGTTGTCTGCCCTCTAGGTTTAGAGGTTCTGAAGATACATGCATGCATTAATGACTGCATCCTCTACCGCGGTGAATACGAGAATTTGAATGAATGCCCTGTATGCACTGCATTGCGTTATAAGATCAGAGGCGATGACCCTGGTGACGATGTTGAGGGCGAGAAACCCAGGAAGAGGGTTCCCGCCAAGGTGATGTGGTATGCTCCTATAATACCACGGTTGAAACGTCTGTTCATGAACAAAAAGCATGCCAAGTCGTTGCGATGGCACAAAGAGGACCGTAAGTCCGACGGGGAGTTGAGACACACCGCTGATGGAACGCAATGGAGAAAGATCGACAGAGTTTTCAAAGATTTTGCAGCTGACGCAAGGAACATAAGATTTGGTCTAAATACTGATGGCATTAATCCTTTTGGCGAGCAGAGCTCCAGCCATAGCACCTGGCCCGTGACTCTATGCATCTACAACCTTCCTCCTTGGTTGTGCATGAAGCGGAAGTTCATTATGATGCCAATTCTCATTCAAGGCCCTAAGCAACCCGGCAACGACATCGATGTGTACCTAAGGCCATTAGTTGAAGAACTTTTACAGTTGTGGGCCAGACCTGGTGTACGTGTCTGGGATGAGCACAAAGGAGAGGAATTTGACCTACGAGCGTTGCTTTTTGTAACCATCAACGATTGGCCTGCTCTCAGTAACCTTTCGGGACAGACAAATAAGGGATACAATGCATGCACGCACTGCTTACATGAGACTGAAAGTGTACGTTTGGTTAATTGTAAGAAGAACGTGTACCTGGGTCATCGTCGATTTCTTCCCCGAAATCATAACGTAAGAAAGAAAGGCAAGCATTTCAACGGGAAGGCAGATCACCGGCCGAAGCCTGCGGAACGTACTGGTGCTGAGATATTTGATATGGTCAAGGATTTGAAAGTCATCTTTGGAAAGGGTCCTGGCGGACAATCAGTTCCGCGGGGAGTTGACGGGCACGCACCCATGTGGAAGAAGAAATCTATATTTTGGGAGCTAGAATATTGGAAAGTCCTAGATGTCCGCTCTGCAATCGACGTGATGCATGTTACCAAGAATATTTGCGTGAACCTGCTAAGCTTCTTGGGCGTGTATGGGAAGACAAATGATACAAAGGAAGCACGGCAGGACCAGCAACTTTTGAAAGACCCAGATGACCGGCATCCGGAATGTTTTCAAGGTCGTGCCAGCTACGCTCTTACCAAAGAAGAGAAGGTCATTTTTTTTGAATGCCTGAGCAGTATGAAGGTCCCGTCTGGCTTCTCGTCGAATATAAAGGGAATAATAAACATGTCGGAGAAAAAGTTCCAAAACCTGAAGTCTCACGACTGCCATGTGATTATGACGCAATTGCTTCCGATTGCTTTGAGGGGGCTCCTACCGGAAAATGTTCGAGTAGCCATTGTGAAGCTATGTGCATTCCTCAATGAAATCTCTCAGAAGGTAATCAATCCAGAAGATCTACCACGGTTACAGAACGATGTGGTCCAATGCCTTGTCAGTTTCGAGTTGGTGTTCCCACCATCCTTCTTCGATATTATGTCGCACCTCCTGGTCCACCTAGTCGAAGAGATTTCCATTCTCGGTCCTGTATTTCTACACAATATGTTCCGCTTTGAGAGGTTCATGGGAGTATTAAAGAAATATGTTCGTAACCGTGCTAGGCCAGAAGGAAGCATCGTCAAGGGCTATGGAAATGCGGAGGTAATTGAGTTCTGTATTGACTATGTTCCTGACCTTAAGCCGATTGGTATTCCTCAATCGCGACACGAGGGGAGACTAAGTGGAAAAGGCAAGATCGGAAGGGAATCCACGATATGTATGGACGGTCATTCTATGACTGAAGCACACCACACAGTTCTGCAAAATTCCAGCTTGGTGGCTCCGTACTTCGAGCAACACAAGAATATTTTACGCTCGGACAACCCGGGGAAGCCTGAATCCTGGATTAGAAAGGCCCACATGGAGACTTTCGGCAGTTGGTTGCAAAAACATTTAATGAATGACAATGATGTTGGAGATCAGCTGTACATGTTGGCCAAGAAACCATCTTCGACTATAACGACTTTCCAAGGGTACGAGATAAATGGGAATACATTTTACACCATCGCCCAAGATAAAAAAGAGCACCAACCAAAACAGTGGTGTCCGCTTTGATGCAGCAACCGAGAATGGGCAAAAGGTCACATATTATGGTTACATAGAGGAGATATGGGAACTTGACTATGGACCCTCCTTTAAGGTCCCTTTGTTCCGGTGCAAATGGTTCAAGCTAACAGGAGGTGGGGTAAAGGTGGACGAGCAATACGGAATGACAATGGTGGATTTCAACAATCTTGGTTACCTTGACGAACCATTCGTCCTTGCCAAAGATGTCGCTCAGGTTTTTTATTTGAAGGACATGAGTAGCAAACCGAGGAAACGGAAAGATAAGAAAACGATCAGTACATCATGCGATGATCCAAAGTGCCACATTGTTCTTTCAGGGAAAAGAAACATCGTTGGAGTGGAGGACAAGACAGACATGTCAGAAGATTATAATATGTTTGGTGAAATTCCGCCCTTCAAAGTGAACACTGACCCAAGCATTAAGTTAAATGATGAGGATGCTCCATGGATACGGCACAATCGTAAGCAAGCAGGGATACAAGGGAAGAATTGATGTGTAATAATTTATTGTACCAAACTTTGTATTTGGTCGATGAACTGAATGATGTATCAAACCTTTTGTCAAACCTTTAAGGGATTTTAAAATGAATTAGTTTTATTTTTCTGATTTTTTTGATATATAATTGTATTTTTATGATTTTAAAATGAATTAGTTTTATTTTTCTGATTTTAAAAGGAAAAAGGAAGAAGAAGAAAGAAGGAAAAAGGAAGAAAAAACAGAAGAAAAAAATAGAATAAAAAAGAAAAAACAGAAGATAAAAGGAAAAAGGAAAAAAGGAAGAAAAAAGAAGAAAAACAAAACAAAATAAATAAAGCAAAAAAGAAAACAAAAAACAGAAAATATGCCACCTACTGGGCCACCACAGCCTGAATACGACTAGAAACCCATTAAAGGGCCAGGATTCAGGCCCGCAGAAGGCCCAGTAGGCCCACAGGCACATAGTGACAGAATAGGCCCGTAAGCCTGCATTTGAGAGGAGCTCGAAGTGGTGAGCGCAGCCGCGCTTATAAACCACTGTCGAAGCCTCTCGGCTAGCGAGGTGGGACTAAACATCCCACCGCACCGCGCCAGTTCTAGCACAGACCCTTTAGTCCCGGTTGGGGAGGCGGACCGCGACTAAAGGGTACCCTTTAGTCGCGGTTGTTGTCCCCAACCGCGACTAAAGGGTCTTTCTGCGCGGGAACGAAAGCGGCGCCAAAACCCTTTAGTCGCGGTTGGTGTGGCGGACCGCGACTAAAGCTACCCTTTAGTCGCGGTTGGCGTGGCCAACCGCGACTAAAGGGTAGCTTTAGTCGCGGTCCGCCACACCAACCGCGACTAAAGGTCTGTCTATATATACTGCACTTAGCAGTTTCCGCCACTTCCCATTCTTCTCTCGACGCCGAAGCCCTGCCCCGACGCCGATCGACGCCGAAGCCCTGCCCCGACGCCGATCGACGCCGACGCCGACGCCCTGCCCCGACGCCGACGCCCTGCCCCCAGTGAGCGCTGCCGCCTCCGCCCCCAGTGAGCGCCGCCGCCGCGCGTGCCCTGCCCTAGCGCGCCGCCGCCGCCGCCGCCCCTGCCCTGCCCTGCCCTTGCCCGCCGCCCGCCGCCTGCCGCCCCCCTGCCCGCCGCCCCTGGCCCTGCCCCTGGCCGCCGCCGCCGCCCGCGCGCCGCCCGCTGCCCGCCCCTGCCCGCCGCCCCTGCCCGCCGCCCACCGCCCGCCCGCTGCCCCTGCCCACCGCTCGCTGCCCGCTGCCCCTGCCAAAGAAACCAAAAAGAAAGAAGAAAGAAAGAAGAAAGTAAAAGGAAGAAGAAAGAAAAAGGAAGAAGAAAAAAAAGAAAACAAAACAAAACCAAAAGAAACAAGAAAAAAAAAGGAAGAAGAAAAAAGGAAGAAGATAAAAGGAAGAAGAAAAAAAAGGAAGAAGAAAAAAAGAAAGAAGAAAGAAAGAAGAAAGAAAAAGGAAGAAGAAAAAAAGAAGAAAGAAAAAGGAAGGAAAAAAAATGAAAACAAAACAAAACCAAAAGAAAGAAGAAAAAAAAGGAAGAAGAAAAAAAAGGAAGAAGAAAAAAAGAAAGAAGAAAGAAAGAAGAAAGAAAAAGGAAGAAGAAAAAAAGAAGAAAGAAAAAGGAAGAAAAAAAAATGAAAACCAAATGAAAACCAAAAGAAAGAAGAAATAAAAAGGAAGAAGAAGAAAAGAAAGAAGAAAGAAAGAAGAAAGAAAAAGGAAGAAGAAAAAACAAGAAAGAAAAAGGAAGAAGAAAAAGAAAGGAAGAAGAAAAAAAGAAAGAAGAAAAAGGAAGAAGAAAAAAAGAAAGAAGAAAGAAAGAAGAAAGAAAAAGGAAGAAGAAAAAACAAGAAAGAAAAAGGAAGAAGAAAAAGAATGAAAACCAAATGAAAACCAAAAGAAAGAAGAAAGAAAAAGGAAGAAGGAAAAAAGAAGAAGAAAGGAAGAAGAAAGGAAGAAGAAGAAAGAAAGAAAAAAGAAAAAGGAAGAAGAAGAAAGAAAGAAGAAAGGAAGAAGAAGAAAGGAAGAAGAAGAAAGAAAGAAGAAGAAAGGAAGAAGAAGAAAGAAAGAAGAAGAAAGGAAAAAGGAAGAAGAAGAAAGGAAGAAGAAGAAAGAGGAAGAAGAAAGGAAGAAGAAGAAAAAAAGAATTTTTACTTAAAGAATCTTATTTTTTTAATTCCTCCTCCTCTATGTCCCCTTAATCTTATTTTTTAATTCCTTTATACTTAAAGAATTTTTACTACATGCAGGAGTGACATATGGCGGACGATAGAACCGAGCCGCTTAGGGATCCGGAGGCTGAACGTTATTTAATGGGCATCATCAACAACGAGATTCCTTATGTGCCGGGCTCAGAATATGAGCAACAAGAGGATGTAGTCTCTTCTTATCTGAACCTTGACAGTGGAACAGAGATTGTCGATGATCAAGGAGGTGAAGGAACGAACATTGTCGACGGAGGTCAACCGTCAACAACCGACGATCTCGAATTGCAAGTAGCAACCACCTCCGGCGAGGTATATATATACATTGAGAGCCTCTCGTGATACAAACTTACTGAAATGCGAATACATATGTATTAACGCGCGCGACTCTCTTTCTTTTTTTAGCCCTCCGGATCGAGTACGACAAAGCGTGGCAAATCCAAGGCGATGAAAACAGGAGAAACATATGCCATTGAGTTTGTCAGTGAAACCGGCAATCCCCTACAGCACACCTCAAAGTTTATCAACCAATGCGGAGTCGTTGTTAGAGACAACGTCCCGATCATCGTCCAGGAATGGAAGGAGCCAAAGAAGGCACGTCTTGGTTTCAGTTTTGTCGACAAGAGAACGAAAAAGGATTGCCGGAGAAAGCTTATGGAACATTTCATTCTACCTCCGGAATACAACAAAGTCGATGAATTCGGTAACGAGGTTCCGGGTGGACGTCAGAGGAGGAGGCTAGTTAAAGAGTTCGCTCTTCAGAAGATGGGCGAAGCATTCCGGAACTTCAAGAAAACTTTAACCCGTGACTATGTCAACAAGGGTAAGACTCCGGATTTCAATGGACAACATGAGAAACTTAAAGATGATTGGCCAGAATTTGTGAGGCAAAAGCAATCGGAGCATTTCAAGGAAATATCAAAAAAAATAAGGATAATGCGAGTAAGAAAAAGTACCATCATATTATGGGGCCAGGAGGATACCTCCTTTCGGAGCCTAGGTGGCAGAAGATGGAGGAGGACCTGAGGGTGCGAGGAATCCCTCTAGGTACAGAGGGATGGGACCCAAGGGCCAAAAGCTGGTGGTACGGGCATGGGGGATCGCTAGACCCGGAGACAGGGGTGTGTGTTCACCGGCAGAGACATTTTGCTCCCACCCAAGCCCTTATTGACGCAATGACCCAAGCTCAAGAGGGCTTGATCAAGTTCAACAGAGAGAAAGACGCACTGACAATAGCCCTCGGGAATGATGAACACGGAGGACGTGTACGAGGCAAAGGCAAAGTTTCGTGGAAAGTAGGGTTTTCCCAGGACAATGACCCGTACTGTTACAGAAGCCGTAAGAGAAAGACGGACCAGGATGCAGATCTTATGACGAAGTTTGCATCGAAACTCCATAAGTTGAAGCAGACCGTGCATGAACTAGTGAAAGAAAAATCGGCTGCAGGGCCGCATGAAGATCATGAAGCGGATCGCGGAAGCCAGCAGCGGAGAAGCAGCGTGGCTTCCACGGATGCCCCGCCTGGTGCTAGTGCGCCGATGATCGAGATTCGTGCACCGGAGCCTCACTACCCCGTGGATGATGTAAAGGAGATGAAAGAATGTGATCTGCATTATCCCGTGGGGAACGTTTCCACGAAGGTAGCTAGCGGCAGTGCTTTACCCTGTACACCTAGAGCACTCCACCACAACAACCCCATTGCATATGGCTATGCTCGTGTCACGGTGGAAGACATAGTCCAAGGGTTTGAGGACCTGGAGATTGACAAACCTACACCCGAAGGGGAGAGAAGACTTGGAGATGTCAAGCGCCAGTACATTCTATGGAAAAAGAAGTACATAGTGTTTCCAGGCGAGGCGCCAAGGCTAGCAAGTCCACCCCCCTCCGATGGTGGTGGTGGTGGTGGCGGTGGTGGCGGTGGTGGTGGTCGTGGTGGTTCACCTACACCTCATTCACGCCATTCGACGCCGTCCCCCGATCCACAACCTCCGGCGGGTACGACGCCCCCCAATCCTCCTCCGGCGGGTACGACGCCACCCAATCCACCTCCGGCGAAGAAGCAGAAGTAGGCGGACAACAAGGAAACCCGCTCCTGGACTATTAACCCGGACCCTTATGTACCTAAGACCACAAGGGTACCGGAACCATCACTGAAGCCTCTCCTCCCAAGGCCTGGGGAACTTAGTGAAGCTGAAATCAAATTGGCCGCGTCTGCTGATTATGAGAAATGGAAGGCGGATATGAAGGCGAAAAGAGATCCTGAGCCCAAGTAAGTATTCACTGAGAAGCAAAAGAAGTGGGCTAAGGATTTTTTGACGACACCGTCCCAAGCCGAGCTGAATATGCCTGACGACTATGGACATGAACTTCGTAGGCAAGCAAAAATATTGAAGGAGGAAGAAAGAAAAAAGTGGGAAACAAGTTGACCAGCTCGGGATGCAGAAGAAACAATTGATCCCCCAGCTCATAGTGAAAGCCGGTCCGGAAGAGGACCCCGAGATCATAGCAGCTGCGGCAGCACTTGGATTGACTGTAGCGGGTGCCAGGAAACAAGCGTCCGAGATGGGTTTGACTCTTCGTGCCTTCTTAGACCTTGAGGATGCGCCAGTATGTGAGATAGCATTACAATATGTGCCGAATGGGCCTCTCGTCGAGCCTGCGCAGGAAAATAGTCTACCACCACAAATGCGAAATCTGCTACGTTGGTACAAGCAATTCATAACATGGGCCGACAAAGAATATGTTTATGCGGATGTTACAGAACAGCATCACACCAAACGGTACTCTGTAGAAATTCATATGAGTGAATTGTTCCAGCTGTTCAATCTGCGCGAGCTCGACAAATCTATGCTGAGTTGCTACGTTCTGTAAGTGATTTATTTCTACCTCCTCTCGTTCTTCATTGCCTGCACTATATATATATATATTGTCCTAACTATATTGTTGCGTACGCTATTATGCAGATTGAAGATTTGGGAATGCAAAATAAGAAACATCCATGATGTTGGGTTCATTGACCCACATATCGTTAATGGACATGTGTTACAACATCACCCCAAAGACGTGGAGAAAGACCTGTACAAGTTTCTTAGAAAGCATCAACTCAAAAGTCATATTCTATTTCCTTACAATTTTGAGTGAGTGTTTCTCTCTTGTGCCCATTCTCTTTTGTTTACTCCATGCATGGTATGTCTAATCGATGAGTTATGCATGACTGTGCATGTAACGTGTCCGCAGGTTCCACTGGATTCTGCTAAATATTGAACTTCACACCTCCAGAGTTTTAATCATGGACTCTATGGATTTGGATCCAAAGCGTTGGGCCGACATGAGAAAAATGCTGCAAAAGTAATTATTTTCAATCATTTGAGCTCTATATCGATCGGTCTCTTTCGTTCATTTCCTAATATCAAGTAACTAATAACTCCCTTATTCATTTAATTTTCTTTGCCCTGTAGGGTTTGGAGACGGTTCTCAGAAGAAATTGTCAGTGAATTCAAACATGAGCTAGATTTCAGAAGGTTAGTTAATGTGGATAAGCAGCCACCGGAGACCAATCTATGTGGATACTATGTTTGTGAGAACATCCGGAGACTCACCACTGAGCGGAAGGCATCAGATAGCGTGCGGAACGCGGCGGATAACTTGCGGAGGAGGCTTAGTCCAGAAGCTTGCTTCCGACCAATTCAAGAAGAATTAGCAGGATTTTTCATGAGGGAAGTCATCAATCCTAAAGGAGAACACTATAGCGAGGACGAAGAAATTTATATGCATACCGAGATTGAATCTTGTTCGAAGTTGTATATGGTCATCCATCCTAATTGTGTATGGAAACTTGTACGAAGTTGTATATGGTCACCCGAGATTGAATATATATTATATATTCCTCTTGAATTCTTCTTGTTTGAAATTTTATATGCATGTATATAGTAGCGTAGAATATGTGTACTCAAACTTCATCAAAAATAAAATAAAACACAAAATAAAATATAAAACAAATAAAACACTACAAATTAAAAAGAAACCAGGTTTAGGGGGGCTGAAACCCTAAACCTGCGGAGGAGGCCTTTAGTCCCGGTTGGCCACGAGAACCGGGACTAAAGGTCCTCCGCCCCGACGGACCACGGGCGCCCACGTGGACGGGCCTTTAGTCCTGGTCGGCCACAAGAACCGGGACTAAATCCTTAAGTCGCGGTCCGTAAGAGGCACGTCTAAAGGGGGGGGGGGTCTTTAGTCGCGCATCTTTAGTCCCGATTGCGCAGCCGGGTCTAAAGGCTATGGCGAATCGGGACTAAAGGGCTTTTTTCTACCAGTGCAAAAAATCTCTGACTGCCTACAGACGTAGTCCTTTACTAGTGCCCAGTGGCGCTGGTAAAACATAGCAGGCAGCCCGTCCGGTCCCGGAGCCTTCGTCGGCCCCATCTGGAACAAAGCCATTTCTATCTCATCATCCGTAAAACTCTCACACAATCGCTCCCCCATCTCCACCGTGACCCATTCATTTATATGTTGAAGAAGCTGATCAACGCCGTCCGACCCCTCCGACGTAAACAGTTGCGTGTAAAAATCCGCTGCTATTTCTCGCATCTCTTCGTCAACAGTGCACCTGCTACCATCGGGCCTTTGCAGCGCCCTGGCCGTATTCTTTCGTTTTCGGTGGGAGGCTCGGTTTTGAAAATATTGTGTGTTCTTGTCTCCCGCTTTTAGCCAATCCACCCTCGAGCGCTGGCGTTGCATCACCTCCTCTCTAGCATAAATCTCATGTAGCTGGGCCTCAACGTCTCGGACCTCCAGTGAGGATCCAGACACATTTGCCCTCTCCTTCGCGTCAGCTAACTGCATCCTCAACTTCTTAATCTGCCGACGGCCTGACCCAAAAACAGTGCGCCCCATCGTTGCATGTGACCAGAGAGTTTGGCCAATTTTGTGCATGTAGCTCCAAGGCCAGTGCCTTCTGTAGCTACGTCCAGCCATCCATCCTTCAGCATTTCATCATATGTCTCATGGCGGGTCCACATCTCCTCGTAGCGGAATGGCCTCATCCCCCTGCATCTCATTTGCCTGGAGGTCCACTGCTCTAATCACAAGTGTTGCATGATCTGACTCCTCCGTAAGCACATGTTCCACCTGTCAAACAACCTGTCATGTTACCTCTCATTACCTCTCATGCGCCGCACCAGGAGTCCACCAGGAGATAGGCTAGGTAGTTAGTTGATATCTATCTATTGTAACCTACTCTATCCCTTCCTCTCCTAGTCTCCTGTAAGATCTCATGTATGCGCTACAGGGTTGTTGCACCCCTGCCTATAACACGAACCACGTTCCCTCGCACCGCGGACAAGGCGTTTCCACATATCGCACATGGTAATCAGAGCGATCCTCTCCAAAGCCATCTAGCGATCCAATCTCCAGCCATGTCTTCCTCCGGCGCTTCCCAGACCAACCTCAGCGGCCAACTCACGGAGAAACTGACCCGCACCAACTATGTCCTCTGGCGCGCGCAGGTGACGCCGCAGCTCAGGAGTGCGGGAGTCTTCGGCTACGCCGACGGCACAACACCGGAGCTGGCCAAATTCCTCACCACCAAAGATAAGGATGGGAAGGAAACCTCTGAGCCCAACCCTCTCCACCCTTTTTGGGTCCGGGAGGACCAGCAGGTGCTGGGCTATCTCCTCAGCACCCTCACCAAGGAGGTCCTGCTACAGGTGACCACGATCACCACACGCGAGCATGCTCTGGACGATGCTCGCAGGTATGTTCTCCTCGCAGTCTCTGAGCCATGTCAATAACATTCGCACGGCCCTGCTTAGCGCGCAGAAGGGCACCCAATCGGTCGCCACCTTCTTCGCCCACATGCGTGGCCTCGCCGATGAGCTGGCGGCCGCCGGCAAGCCTCTGCAGGACGACAAGCTCATCAGCTACATCCTTCACGGCCTCGACATGGAGTACCAGCCCTTGGTCTCTGCCCTCGACGTCCGCACCACCCCGGTCTCCCTTGATGAACTCTTCTCTATGTTGTGTAACTTCGATCAGCAGGTGGCCATGTACCAAGGGTCGGGCGGCTTCAAATCTTCTGCCAACGCCGCGACCCGTGGCCGTGGCGGCTCCTCCTCTCGCCACCGTGGTCCTCCTCGCTCCAAGGGCAGGCCTGGCGGTAGCGGTGGCAGCAACACCAACGGCTCCAACTCCCGTAGTGGTCGCCCCTCCTCCAACAACACTAGGGGTCGCCACGGCGGGAACAACAAGTCTCGCCCGGATGCCGTGCATTGCTAGATCTGTGGTAAACTCGGGCACTCGGCTAAAAACTGCTAGTACCGCTTTGAAGAAGATGAGGCTTCGTCCGACGATGAGGAAAAGGTTGCTGCCGCTGCTGATGGTGCCTACGGCGTCGGCACAAACTCGTACCTTGACAGCGGCGCAACCAACCATCTCACGGGTGAACTTGAGAAAGTAGCCCTCCGTGAGAAGTACCCCGGCAAGGACCAAATTCACACCGCGAGTGGGGCAGGTATGAGGATCCGTCATATTGGTCATTCAGTTATACATACCCCTCATCGTAAAATCCACCTTAGGAAAATTTTGCATGTCCCTAGTGCCAACAAAAATCTCCTTTCTGTTCATCGAATAGCGCTTGACAATCATGTCTTCATTGAGTTTCATCCTTTTTTCTTCTTGATTAAGGATCAGACCACTTGGAAAATCCTATATCGAGGTAGATGTGTTCGAGGGCTCTACCCATTGCTTTCGGAGTTCAGAAGATTCAATAGACAAGCCCATGGTGCTGTCAAGCTTTCCTCCACACGATGGCACGATCGTCTAGGACATGCTTCTTTTTCCTTATTAGAACATTTGCTTAGAAAGAATAAGCTCCCGTTTATTGGTGAGCGTCATGTTGAAACCATTTGTGATTCCTGCCAAAGAGCAAAAAGTGATCAATTACCGTATCCTATTTCTACTAGTGTTTCTACTCAGCCTTTACAATTAATCTTTTCGGATGTTTGGGGTCCTGCCCCTAGTTCGGTTGCTAGACACACATATTACGTAAGCTTCATTGATGACTATAGCAAATTCTCGTGGATCTATCTTCTCAAGAAATGATCCGAGGTTTTTCAAGTGTTTCAAAACTTTCAAGCACTCGTTGAAAGAAAGTTCAATAGCAAGATTATTGCTGTACAGTCAGACTAGGGGGGGGGGGATATGAAAAACTAAATTCCTTCTTCCAAACACTTGGTATTTCTCACCATGTGTCTTGCCCACATGCTCACCAGCAAAACGGCTCGGCTGAGCGCAAGCATCGCCACATTGTTGAAGTAGGTCTAGCTCTCCTAGCCGGCGCATCTATGCCCCTTAAATTCTAGGATGAAGCTTTTCTTACTGTTGTACACATCATAAACATGCTTCCTAGTCGAGTCATTCACAATGAAACTCCCATAGAAAGACTCCTTCACACCAAACCTGATTACAAGTCTCTTCGAGTTTTTGGTTGCGCCTGTTGGCCCAATCTTCGCCCTTACAACAATCGCGAACTCATGTTCCGCTCGAAACACTGTGTCTTTCTTGGGTATAGTGCTCAACACAAGGGCGTAAAATGTCTTGATGTGTCTACTAGACGGGTCTATATTTCTCCCGATGTTGTCTTTGATGAGACGAAGTTCCCCTTTGCCGACCTTCACCCCAACGCCGGTGCACTCCTTCGCAAAGAGATTCTCCTTTTACCTTCCCATCTAGTCGGGTCCGATCAAGGGGGCAATAACTGTGATGATTCAATATTGACTGACCCTCCTAATACCTTGTGTGAGCCTTGTGAGGATGCAGGAGACTATACAGAAAAAAACGGAAGTCAAAACGATGTGGAAATACCCAATACAGAGCCATATTTCATGTGCCCCAACCAGGGGAACAAATCCCCCTCGGGATCTGCGTCACCAGATATGTCAGCCGGATCGTCTCCGGGATCCGGGCGACCATACGCGCCAGACTAGCCAGGTGGATCTGCACCAGAATCCGCGCCAACGGCCTTGCCAGGCGCGGTCGGACGGGGGCCAGCGCGCGACTTCTCCGAGCCAGCCACGCGGCGTCCCGCGGCTGGAGAGGCGGCCTCTCCCGCCCCGCGCCAATCAGACGCTGACACGCGGCATCCTGCGGCTGGGTCTCGGTTCCCGACTCAGCCGATCTGCTACAAAAGGCGTGACTTGCACCGTCCGACAGGTGTTGCTCCGACAGGCGCGAGATCCCGCGTCGATGGCCCGCTCCTGCCATCATGCGCCCATGATGAGCCCCGCGTGGCGGGATCTTCTGCGTCCGCTGCAACGCCTGCATCTTCACCATCCGCCGTAGAAGATCCAGCTCGCACAGATCCCGCTGCTACTGCTGTTTCAGGGTCTGCTGCGGGATCGTCTGTGGCACAAACTGCTGCTGCATCATCTCCACGCCGTACACGTTTGCAAAAAGGGGTAATACAGCCTATTGATTATAAGCATGTGACAAAATATGGCATGGTGTGTTCTACAGGTGAGCCAGGTGAGCCACACACGTTTGAAGCAGCACTAAAAGATGAAAAGTGGAAGAAGGCTATGAACGAAGAATTTGTAGCACTGCAGAAAAATGAAATGTGGCATTTGGTTCCTCCAAGACAAGGTAAAAATCTTATTGATTGCAAGTGGGTATTCAGAATTAAGAGAAAATTTGATGGAACAATTGATTGTTACAAAGCTAGACTCGTTGCAAAGGGCTTTAAACAACGGTATGGCATAGACTATGAGGACACGTTTACTCCTGTTGTGAAAGCTGCCACTATTCGTCTTGTTTTTTTCCATTGCTGTTTCCAGGGGCTGGAGTCTGAGATAGCTAGACGTGCAGAACGCGTTCCTCCATGGTGTTCTGGAAGAGGAAGTGTACATGAAGCAACCTCCTGGGTTTGTGAACAAAAATAAACCTTCTTATGTGTGCAAACTTGACAAGTCACTGTATGGGTTGAAACAAGCTCCAAGGTCATGGTACTCACGCCTCAGTCACAAAATGCAAACACTTGGCTTTGCTCCTTCTAAGTCTGACACCTCATTGTTCATTTACAACAAGTACAATACACACATATTTGTACTCATATATATTGATGATATTATTGTCATGAGTTCATCAAACGAGGCCATTACAGGACTGTTAAAGGATCTCAGTGCTAAGTTTGCTCTTAAGGATCTTGGAGACTTGCACTATTTCCTAGGTATTGAGGTAAAGAAGCATGAGGACGGACTTCATCTCTCTCAGGAAAACTATGCAGCAGATCTGGTAAAGAAAGCTGGTCTGAAAGGTTGTAAACCCTCACCTACTCCTTTGTCAGGTTCAGAAAAATTGTCCCTTACAGAGGGGCAGCCTCTAAGTCAAGATGATAGTAAAAGGTACAGAAGCCTAGTAGGTGCACTTCAATATTTAACACTTACTAGGTGTCACGCCCAAGATGCGACCCTATCCTAAAGGAACTCGAAGGTCCCATCAAGGATAGAAGCGCATCTTGAAGACGCTTTTGCAAGGTGGGTATCATTACATCAACAATACATAATAGTGGGGATACATCCAATACATACCATGCCACATGAATACAACAAGACATCATACAAGATCACCATCCGACTACGGTTGAAACATAAACAGAAAACTCAAACAATATCCACCCTGCTAGCCCAGGCTGCCGACCAGGAACCTATCCCTCAATCGAAGAAGAAGCAGAAGAACTCCAACACAATTAAACATCGCTCTCACGTCATGATCATCGCATAACCTGTACGTGCAACTGGTGGTGTAGTAATCTGTGAGCCACGAGGACTCAGCAATCCCATTGCCATGGGTATCAAGACTAGCAAAGCTTAAAGGGTGAGGAAGGGGTAAAGTGGTGAGGTTGCAGCAGCGACTAAGCAATGTATGGTGGCTAACTTATGCAAATAAGAGCGAGAAGAGAAGCAAAGCAAGCGGTCTTCAACTAGTAATGATCAAGAAGTGATCCTGAACTCCTACTTACGTCAAACATAACCCAGAAACCGTGTTCTCCTCTCGATCAACCCCGAAAAGAGACACTCACGGTTACACACATAGTTGGTGTATTTTAGAAGAGTTTACTTCAAGTTTACTACAACCGGATATCAACAAATTCCCATCTGCCACATAACCGCGAGCACGGCTTTCGAAAGTTCAAACCCTGCAGGGGTGTCCCAACTTAGCCCATGATAAGCTCTCACGGTCAACGAAGGATATTCCTTCTCCCCGGGAAGACCCGATCAGTCTCGGGATCCCGGCTACAAGACATTTCGACAGTAATAAAACAAGACCAGCAAAACCGCCCGGATGTGCCGACAAATCCTGATAGGAGTCGCACGTACCTCGTTCTCAGGGCACACCGAATAAGTCAAGCTACGAGTAAAACCAGGCCTCGAGTTTCCCCGTGGTGGCCCCGCAGGTTGCTCGGTTCGGACCAACACTCAAAGGAGCACTGGCCCGGGGGGGCTAAAATAAAGATGACCCTCGGGCTCCGGAAACCCAAGGGAAATAAAAGGGCATAGGTGAGGCAAATGGTAAAACCAATGTTGGGCCTTGCTGGAGGAGTCTTATTCAAAGCGAATTGTCAAGGGGGTCCCATAAATCACCCAACCGCGTTAGGGACGCAAAATCCGGGAACATAATACCGATATGACGGAAACTAGGGAGGCAAGAGTGGAACAAAACACCAGGCATAAGGCCGAGCCTTCCACCCTTTACCAAGTATATAGATGCATTAATAATATAAGAGATATTGTGATATCCCAACATAAACATAAACCAACATGGAGCAATCTTCATCTTCACCTGCAACTAGCAACGCTATAAGAGGGGCTGAGCAAAGCGGTAACATAGCCAAACAACGGTTTGCTAGGAAGGGTGACAAAGGTTAGAGGTTCATGGCAATTTGGGAGGCTTGATAAGCAAGTGGTAGGTAACGCAACATAGCGATAGAACGAAGCAACTAGCATAGCAATGATAGTAATGAGATCCAAGGTGACGGTCATCTTGCCTGAAATCCCGCAAGGAAGAAGAACGAATCCATGAAGAAGATGAAGCCACGAAGATGAACCAAGCGTAGATGAACGAATCCTCACGATCGCAACGAAACGGGAACTATCGAGAAGAAGCACACAACATGGTAAACACACCACACATGAACAAGGAATGATGCACAACCAAGTAAGACGCATGGCAAGGCTACATGAAGCTACTCATGGCAAGGGATGATGCATACAAGAGCAACACAACAAGGCAAGTTTAAATGAGGCCGAAAACAACATAGAACAATTCCGGTAAGTCCTCATATGCAAATTTCGAAATTGGTCCAGATCTGAATAAACCTTAAGTTCAAGTTGTTAAACAGCAAGTTAAGATGCACCAAGATGATCTACACGAAATTCTAGTCAAGTTACATATAAAGTTCATTAGATTCGGAGCTACGGCCTAGGAGATATGAGCAAAACAAGGTAAGCATGTCATTGATACAAAATGCATTCAAACATTAAGCAAACACATCAAAACAAGGATGCAACATGATAATATGAAGCTACATGCAATTCTAAGCAAGTTTCATATAGAGCACACTCAAAATGGAGCAACGGTTCAACACATACACTCTATACAAGACTAGTAAAAGGCACGTGACATGCACGTGTAGACTTAAGGGTTATTGCAAAATGTTGTATGTCGAGAGGAATTGAAGGCATTTTTACTTACTACTATATATAATTAGGTTGTTAGTACTTATGAACTTACTTTTCTTGAAGTAAAGTTCATACACGTGCATGCAGACAGTGATTAGCCAGTCTAGTCGAGTAGATGCTTACGTAAAAATTTATTGGTGATAACAATGGGAAAGGTGGGTCATAATATTTGTAAAACGAATTTACAAGAGAAAGTAGAAAAATGGATAGGCCGAGCTTCTTTTATTTTTAAAGAAAGTAACAAACAACCTTTGGGCTCTCAAGCACCAGTGCTCCTTGTGAGAGAAAATATTTTTCAAAATGCCTAGTAATAATAATGAAAATCATGCATGTAGAGTGGGTTGTTCTATAGCATAGCAAAAGGTTTTAAAAAATGGTACCAAGATTTGCATGTCGTACAAAACAGAAAGCAACGGAGGTAAAAAAAAGCTAATTCAAATCAATATAAACACGCCAGAGTTCTTATTTTTACACAGGCCGTATTCAATAAAATTAGTTTAGAAAAATATCAGTTTGGTAAACACGCAGATTACATGTGTTATTTTTTGACAAATAGAAATATGAATAAATATTTTTGGCACCAAAAGTAACAAAGCTGTTTAGTTACAACTCATATTAATCTTCTAGTTTACTTGTCGTTTATAATCTGCTAAATGCATCAATACCGAGGCTGCATGTTGCATGTGTCTTGCTCTCCTCCACCACGTTGCATAGCCTTTTTTATTTAGGGAAATCACGTTGCATAGCTTGACAGTACAGTGGGGCAGCTTATTTCATCACGTACCAGCGGCCGGTGGAAGAATCGAGAGCCTGCCGGTACTCAGCCACGATGGCAGTCAGCACGCAGATAGACCACCACCGCGAATCCCTGCGTGTTGATGGTCCATATATGGCCACGTAGTCATCTATCCAAAGCAAGTGAATCTGAGCCATTCGATTACAAAGATCCAACGGTCTATATAACTTGATACTGGTATACTATATAGGAGTATAGATATAACAACAATCTGTCCAAAACAGCAAGTAGGCATCTAGCAAGCATCAAATCAACATGCTACATGACCATAACATGATAACAAAAGGCATGGACATGATGTACAGGTAAAGCATAACAAAACATGAACACTGAGCTATCTCCAGAAAATAATAGAACATGCTCAAAAGGACATGGCAAGATTGCAAATAATAACCGGTTCACAGACTTAGCAGAATTTCAGGACATGGCAGAAATAACATCAGGTTGCAATGTTTAGAGCTATCAAACAACATGTTACAGCAATCTATCATGTTAAACTAGAGCACGGAATGCATCTACTCAAAGCATATAACAAAAGTCCCTTAATGACCATGAGCCAAAAAGGATCAGAAGATATGATGGCACCCATGTAAACATAGCAAGTTTCATTACAGATTCAGACTTAGTGAAAAACTGGAGCATGGCATAAACAGATAACAAGTAGGCATGTTTACGAGCTCAATGCACTAACTACGAGGCATTTCATGACAAACCAATCATACACCCAGCAACTAGAGATGGCATAGAAGCTGGACATGGCAAGAGCAATAACATAGCATGCACGGATCAACAACAATAACCTTGGCAAAATTGAATAACATGTAAACAATCTGCCAGGAACATTTTATAGCAAAAGTAGAGCTTGATTGAGTCAAGCTATGGCACTCCATAATTGCAACAAAAGGCATGGATGGACAGAGAACATCCATATGTTCAAAACATCCTTACTGATCATGCTCAAAAGAGGCATAGATCTCTCTGAAATAACATGAACACAAGGCATAAAAATAACAGCAGGAAGTGACTTGGTGAAATTACTAAGTCCCTGAAATCAGCAACATCACGGAGGCTACTTTGCAAGCTTGTAACAATCAATACATGGCATATCATGAAGAAAGGATTGCACCACAGCAAATATGGCATGTCATAGCTCATAACACATGTAGACTTCATGCTCAAAAGAAAATCACACGAAAAGATACAAAAATGACAAATGAATAAGTTCTGATAACAGACAGCAGTTAACATCACATAGCAGTATTGCAACGATGATTAGCGCATCAAGATCAACTCTAATGAACATGGCACAATGTAACAAAATAGATAGCACAACCAGATGAACATTTCGGTATATCATGGACGCAAAACGGAGGAAGATGCATGGAGATATGTCATATCAAACGTAGCAACAAAATGTCACAGATAAAGGACTTAGGCGAAATTCTAGACCTCGGGATCTAGGGTTCTCCCGCAATCCGAGGCGGGACCGGAGCTGCTCGCCGGAGTTGAGGCCGAGGAGGTCTCCGACGAGGTCGAGGGCGGCACGGGGAGGTGGCCCCGGACCGGTCAGGCCGGCGGCGGGCGCGGTCGGCCGCGAGGAGGCGGAGGGAGGCGGAGCGGGGTCGTGGGCGGCGTGGCGACGCTCGCCCGGCGGTGGGGTCCGGCCGGCGAGCGCGGGGAGGCGCAGGCGGCGATGGAGGTTGGCGTCGGCGACGGCGGGGCGCTGGGCGAAGAGGCGCGGCGCGGGAGGCGGCTCGGGCGAGCGCCCTAGCGGCGGTGGCGGCGCGCGGGCCCCGCGGGCCGGCTGCGGGCTCGGGCGCGGGGACGGCGGCGGAGACACGTGTCGCCTCCTGGTTGGGTGCGGGAGGCGGCGGTGCTGAGGTGGCGCGATGCCATAGGCCGGGGCGACGTGGCTGGGGCAGCGGACATGTCCGGCCGTCGGTGGACACGTCCGGTGGCTGCGGGAGGAGCTAGACTAGGGTTTCGGGACCCGAATTTTCGGAGGGGTGCACATATTTATAGGTAGAAGAAGGTGGGAGTGTCCAAATGAGGTGCGGTTTTCGCCCACACGGTCGTGATCGAACGACCGAGAACAAGGAGGGGGTTAGGATGGGTTTTGGGCCACTTAGGAGGGGGTGTTGGGCTGCACACGAAAGAGGTCTTTGCGGTTACCCGGTTAACCGTTGGATTATCAAACGGACTCCAAATGGTACGAAACTTGACAGGCGGTCTACCGGTGGTGTACCAAGGCCGCTTGGCAAACCTCGGGCCATTCCGAGAAAGTTTGACACCCACACACGAAAAGAGGCAAAAGGGGGTGCCGGGTGACATAGGAGTGCCGGATTGCAAAACGGACAACGGGGAAAATGCTCGGATGCATAAAACGAACATGTATGCAATGCAATGCACAAGATGACATGATATGAAATGCAGATGATGACATGGCAAAGTGCAACACGCAAGCACATGACATGGCAATGATGGCGAATAACTGGCGGACACCTGGCACATCGAATCTGGGGCGTTACACTAGGCCTGATATTTCTTTTGCTGTGAACAAAGTTTGCCAATTCCTTCATGCACCTACCACAGTTCATTTGACTGCTGCAAAACGGATTGTTCAATATGTCAAGAACACTCTTAATGTTGGTCTCAATTTCAGTAAGTCACCATCTACACTTGTAAGTGCCTTTTCAGATTCTGATTGGGCAGGTTGCCTGGATGATAGGCGGTCTACTGGTGGTTTTGCAGTATTTTTTGGTCCCAACTTGATATCATGGTGTGTAAGAAAGCAAGCTACAGTCTCTAGATCCAGTACAGAGGCAGAATATAAGGCACCGACAAACGCAACAACAGAGATTATCTAGCTACAATCCATTTTGAGGGAACTTGGTGTTAGAGGCACTCAACCTCCATGTTTATGGTGTGATAATCTAGGTGCTACCTATATCTCTGCTAATCCAGTTTTTCATGCCAGGGCAAAGAACATTGAGATAGACTTTAACTTTGTGAGAGAAAGGGTTGCCAAGAAGCAACTTGAGATTCGTTTTGTGCATTCCAGAGATCAAATTGCAGATGGGTTCACAAAACCTTTGCCCACTAGAAGCTTTGAAGATTTCAAACATAATCTCAACTTGATGAAGTTGTGATTAAGGGAGGGTGTCAAACAACCTGTCACGTTACCTCTCATGCGCCGCACCAGGAGTCCAGCAGGAGATAGGCTAGGTAGTTAGTTGATATCTATCTATTGTAACCTACTCTATCCCTTCCTCTCCAAGCCTCCTGTAAGATTGCATGTATGCGCTACAGGGTTGTTGCGCCCCTGCCTATAACACGAACCACGTCCCCTCGCACCGAGGACAAGGCGTTTCCGCATATCGCACACCACCGTCGTTCCAGAAAATAATTGCAAGAAATCCGAATTACATGTACCCCTGTCCTGTCTGACTTGAACGTTCCCTCCAGCCTCTCTCTTATTATCCCATGTATACGGGTATCCACTAAAGCCCAGGTCCGCAAGGGCGCAGTCGTTCAGGCATTCCCTGAACCGCTCCATTTGTGCAAAACTTCGAGGGTTACCCCCAAGTTGTTCAGTTTGGAGAAGCGCTTCATTAAAATCACCAGCACAAAGCCACGACAAATCGTCTTGGGTACTAAGATATCAGATAGCATCCCACGTTTTATTTCTCAGCTCCATCTTTGGCTCCCCGTAGATTCCAGTGAATCTAAATTTGGTGCCCTCAAATAGAATTTCCGCATCGATGAAATATTGACACCCATGGTCTTACCCGAACTTGCAACTCGTCCCTCCACCACAAAGCTAGGCCTCCGTTCTTTCCATTACAGTCCACCGCCACCCCTTGTCTGAACCCTAGACTCCACTTGAATCTATCCATAGCCCTTGCTTTCTTCTTCATCTCACACAGAAAAACCACTGCTGGGTTGTAGGACCGTATCAGGTCTCGAAGTTCGCCAACTGCCGGGTCCAACCCCAAACCACGACAGTTCCAGGCCAGCAGATTCATTGATCTCGGCGGCCCTGGGTTCCAGAGGCCGCCGCTCCATCATTCCTCTTAGAGATGCGCTCAAACACCGAGGTAGTTTTTTGCCTCGTGTCGCGAATGAAAGCATCTTGTGGCACTTGTCTGTATGAATCCCCCTTCGCTACCCACATCTACATAGGTCTCCTCTTTCTGCTATCATGGTCGTGCCTAGTATGTGAGTCCCTCGACTGCCTGTGATCATTCTCCTTCCTGACCTTTTTCACATATGTGCCCTTTCGCCTTCCATGCCCCCCATGCATACCGGTTTCCCCCAGTGGGTCAACCCAGCCCGCTCCATTTGCATGGCGCCCTAAAGTGGAGCTCTCTGCCCTGTCTTTTCCTTTGCTTTCCCATGCCCCGTCCCTTTGTCTATGTTGGCTTTGTTCCATTAGCTTGTTCCTTAAATCATGTTCACGTCTAGCCTCCAGACTATCTCTCAGGTCCTCTTCCTTGCGTAACCCATACATGCTCTTCTCCTTATTTGGGCTATTAACCTCTCCTTTATTCTGCTTGTACACCTCGCCAGTGCGGGTGTCAGAAGTCCAGGAGAACTCCGGATTTAGGTTTCTCTTCGCAGGTGTGTCTCGCACTCTTTGCTGCTCATGATGCATTCGTGCCGCATCACTCGTCTGGGAACTGCTCATGCTATTATTGCTGCTGCATGCACCACTAGCTGATCCCTCCTTAACCGAGTTGTTTCTTCCCGGTGATGCTCTAAGCCAGTTAGTAGTCTCTACTCCAAATGGAGCAGTTGGTAATCTCGCTTCCAGGTTTGTTTTAGTCCCACCTTTCATGGTTTTTTTATACCTCCTCCCACCTCTGACTTATCCATCACAAACCGGAAAAACCTCCTCCTAAGGCCCCAACCCGCACCCATCCACGTACCAAAAAAATAGACCTACGAAGGTTAATCAAGGAAAAAAGACCTACGAAGGTTAACCAGCGACAAAAAAAACCTATCGCCCTCGAGCGAGGTCTCCCTTCATCGCCGCCATTCATCCCTTCGTCGCCGCCCTCCATCCGCGCTGAACACGTCCACGATCCGCCGCAGAACACCTCAAGGCTCCGGCGCTGATCCTGAACGAGGTCGTCGCCGCCCTTCATCCCTTCGCCGACGCGCTTCACTGGCCGCCCTTCATCCCTTCGCCGCCGCGCTTCACTCGCCATCCAGGGTCCGCCGCAAAACACGTCCAGGATCCGGCGCTGATCCTGGACGAGGATACGCGCACGTACGAAATATTGCTTCGCCGCCAGCCTCCATCGAACACGTCCAGTATCCGGCCCGAACACGTCCTGGATCCGAGAAATAGGTATACAAACCATCTCATACATCAATGGCATCTCATACATCCAGGGGCGGACCCAGCCCAAGAATTCAGTGGGGGCCCAAGTGACTGGGGGCCCAAATGTTTGGCTAACTGGGGCCCAACTAGTAAAATGTTGGAACTCAAAGCAGTAAAAATATAAATTGACTGGGGGCCTGGGACCCCACTCAGCTCAACGTGGGTCCGCCCCTGCATACATCTCACATCTCATACATCCATCGCATGTCATACATCTCACATCTCATACAGCCATGGCATGATCGTTTTACTGCTGATGCGATTGATGCCTATTCTCTGTAATCAGGATATCCAGATTCCTATTGTCTCTAATCACCACTTGAAGACATCCAAAATCTTGTGCTCCTACCAGCTTATCAAAAATCACTGCAAGACTGCCACATTGTTTTCTGTTCTACACAGTTTAGGGTTGTTTTTCATGTTAAAAATAGACTCAAGTACACATGTTTACAGTTGGCAACTAGCAATTTTTTGTTACCAAGGAGTATCCTGCACTTGTATATAAATTCCTGTTTTGCAGCACACTGGGGCACAAGTCAATTTGTTCAACAAAAAATGGCACAGAAGAAAACACAAACCATACATTTACCTTGTCATTGTTGGATTGCATGGAGATTAGCATGCGTGGGAATAAACCTTTGGCTGCTTCCACCCGTGCTCCGTAGTTTTGAATGATGTTAAAACTTTAACTGAACTGAAAGTTCACAGGATATAGTAGAGGAAGAGCAGATAGAACAATAACACTTGCAGCTCAGTAATTTCTGTAACTAAGAAAGTACAGAGATGTAGAAGATGCAGAAGCAAAAAAAAGTACAGAGATGTAGATGAAAGTACCATTGCAGTATAGATGTAGAAGAAACTACCATTGCAGTATAGGCTAAGAACCCATTGAAGTATAGATGTAGAACAGCAGAATGTTGGTCATTTTTAGAGTATAGTCCAAGGCACTTATCACTAGTAGAAAACCGGCCTATTGAACCGGGACTAAAGGGTCGTTACTAATACCCTCACCCTTTAGTCCCGGTTCAAACCAGAACCGGGACAGATGGGTCTCCACGTGGCCTGTGCGCCGAGCCCAGGCAGGAGGGCCTTTGGTCCCGGTTGGTAGCACCAACCGGGACCAATAGGCATCCACGCGTCAGCATTTCTGTGGCTGGGATTTTTGGTTTTTTTTTGAAAGGGGGGGAGGGGGTTTGGGGATTTTGGGGGGTTAATTTAGGTATTTCATATATTGTGTTAGCTAGATAGCTAATTAATAGAGAGAAGTGTCCTCTCTTATGTCTGTGCTTGGTCGACGTTACGTACTAAACATACGTATAGAGAAGACTAGGCATATGCTAGCTAGTAAGCAAACGAAGGAAACAGAAGATCGTCATGAACATATATGCATACAGAGAGAAGTGATATCGACCACATCTCCTTCTTCGAGAGATTGGTCGAACAACAAGTTCTCGTATATCTATCGTCCGACACTACCGGCTACATATATACAATAATTATCTTTTACAAATATAATCTCTTAAATTACGGACGCATGGTCCACATAGTATTCTCCGTCTTCAGCGATCACGTGGTCAAGAAAGAATGCCGCCAATTCCTCTTGAATTGCTCGCATGCGATCTGGTCCTAGGAGTTCATTCCGCTGCCGAAACATCTAATTTGAAGAAGGGGGTCAATACACACACACACACACACACACACACACACACACACACACACACACACACACACATATATATATATATATATATGAATGAATGAAACTCAACACAAATGATGGTAATAAACAAAAATTGTGAATATTATTTCTTACGCACTTCATATTGTTTCTGAGAGTACCCGCCCCGCTCACAGGTCGTGTGGCGGATGGACTCGCAAACGTAGTATCCACAGAAATCATTCCCTTGTTCCTGCCACAACCACTTTACAAGAAATAGAGGTCAATTAAACAGATAAGCAAGAATGCCAAATGGTATTGATGAAACTAGCGCTTGAATCAATAGCTAGGAGACGCACGGAACATGGTATTATAGTACTTAATTTTGGGTATCTAAATTCCAGCTCCTTCGGGAATCCCGGGGAATTTGTGCTGAATTTTCTCCAAACACTGCCAGACAAAAGAAAACAATTACTTGATATCAGGAAATGAACAAATTTGCTGATACGGTGGATAATGATCGATTTAACTTACTTCTTGAGGATTTCAGTCATGTCCGCATACTGCTGGGGATCTTTTCGTCTCGAGTCCAAGACAGTTACTACTCCCTTCTCAAGCCTAATCTCCAGGAGAATATAGTGGAAACTGCGCACGCATGCATAACTCATCAATTACATTACTATAACCTGGCCTAATATATAAGGGAAACCGAATATGCACAAGACAACACTCACTTGAAGTTGTAAGGAAAGAGTATTATATTTTTGTGTTCATTTATTTTGAATGATCGTAGCAAGCTGGCCTTGGTTTCTGCGGCATGATCTTTAACCTGAACTGCATCTATGAGATTTGTGTTAATGAACCCAATATCACCGATTTGTCTTTTCTTCAATTCGGCGATCTTCAATCTACATAATATAGTGAGGATAATTATAAATACATGCAATGAAAGAGCTGAGCTATGTAGGGAGACTTAATGACAGAAGTAGTAGTACTTACAGATAGTAGCAGGTGACCGTTGCTTTATCGAGGGCCAATTGATTGAAAAACTGATAGAACTTCTCAAATGGAACATGCAACAGTTCAATTCCAACGAGGTCATGCTCCGGTTTAACTCTCATATACAAAGTATTCCTCCCCCCAGACTCTCTGCAGGTTTTCATGTATCAATCATGCAATCTTCGCATCATCGTTGTTAGAGATCTTTCATCTTTGATGAGAGGCTTCCCGTACTCGTATCTGTGTATCTGCACGTCCAGGAAACCATAATCTACATCGTCGGGCAGATAATCGTCAAGATTGGTATAACCGGGCGCCATCCTCGGATCGACGCTAGGCACCTTGAGCGGGGGGCACGATTGCTTTGCTTGTTCGCCGAGCTGCGCAATTTGTTTCCCAGCTACTCGTCGTTCTTTCAGCCTTTGATCACTGACTGTACTTCCCGACCGCGACGCTTCGGCCCATGTCTTTGCAATAATGCGCTCATAGTTGCCTTTCGACGAAGACTTGGGTGGTTTTGCCAGGGCAGCCAGAGTGCGCTTCACTTTCACCGAATCTACCTTCTCCTTCGGAGGTGGATGTCTCCGTGATTTCAACCCTTGAAACCAGTCATCCTTCTTGGTTCACGCGATCCTCGCGTTCTCCTCCGGGCTCATCTCGTATGGTAACTTCTTTGGAGATTTCAGAGAAGGACCGAATCTGTATTTTCTCCCGCCTCTGGCTGTACTGCTAGACGCCGGCAGAGCAGACGGAGCGGCAGTCTTCTTTACTGCTTGCTTTTTGCGAGGCGGAGGAGAAGGACTACGACGCGCCGGAGCAGCTGCCGGAGCGGCGGCGGGTCTCTTCCGCCCTTGCTGACGAGGCGGAGAAGGAGTAGGCTGGCTGCTCGGGCGCGCCGGCGCAGGCGGAGAAGGAGGCGGAGTGCCGCCACGCGCCGGAGAAGGAGCCGGCCGAGGGCCCTGATCGTCACTCGCCGGAGGAGGAGGAGGTGGAGGAGGTGGAGTCCCCTGACTCGCCGGAGGAGGAGGAGGGGGCGGAGGCGTCCAGTTTGGAAGGTTGATGAGCTCCTTCCGCCATAGGCATGGAGTCTTCAGAGCAGAACCCAGCCGAGTCTCCCCTTCTCCGGTAGGGTGGTGAAGCGGGAGGTCCTCAAATCCCTCCGTTATTTCATCCACCATCACCTTAGCATATCCTTCTGGAATCGGCCGGCAGTGAAAAGTTGCGCCGGGTTCATTAGTATAAACAGAGCCAACATCCGCCTTGACCTTCATATTCATCCACTGCGTCATAAGGTGGCAATTTTGAGCCTCCGTGATAGCATCCACGGGATAGCTGGCAGGAGCCGTCAAGACAAGCTCTGGCTGAAGCAGCTCGGTGGAAGCCACGCTGCTTCTCCGCTCTGATGGCGGGGTAGCTTCAGGGGAAGCTTCGGCAGTTCGTTTCTCCTGGTCTGCTTCTCGTTCCTCTATCCCGAATACCCTTTCTTTAAGCGCCTGCAGTTCGGACTGCTGCACTTTCTTCCTCCTCTCCTGGCTTTTGTAACCGCCTGCGTCCGGAAACCCAGCCTTCCACGGAATGGAGCCTGGCGTGCCTCGTGTCCGTCCAGGGTGCTCAGGATTCCCGAGGGCCTTTGTGAGCTCGTCGTTCTCTCTGTCTGGAAGGAACGTCCCTTCCTGCGCTGCAGCGATATAGTACCGGAGCTTTTCAAGGGTATGTCAGCTTGCTCATCCGTCCAAATGCACTTCCCTGTTACAGGGTCCAAGGTTCCGCCAGCCCCGAAGAACCAAGTCCGGCAACGGTCTGGCCAGCTCATTGTCTCTGGTTCAATCCCTTTTTCAACCAGATCATTCTCAGCCTTGGCCCACTTAGGCCGGGCTACCAGGTAGCCACCTGACCCCGTGCGATGGTGAAGCTTTTTCTTCGCAGCATTTTTCTTGTTTGTCTCCGACATCTTCTTACTCTTTTCCGATGTCTTGTGGGCCACAAATGCAGGCCAGTCATCTTTGATCTTCTCATATATGCCCTTGAATTCTGGTGTCTCTTTTTTCTCGACAAACCTATTCAGGTCTTTCTTCCACCTCCTAAATAGGTCTGCCATCCTCTTAAGAGCAAAAGACTTGATTAATTGCTCTTTAACTCGCTTCTCCGGATGATCTCTGGCAGTAGGGTGAAATTTGACTTCAGCTCAGTCCAAAGATCATTTCTCTGCAGATCATTGACATAAGACACCTCAGGGTCTTCGTTCTTAGGCTTATTCCATTGCTGGATGCTGATCGGGATCTTGTCCCTAACCAGAACCCCGCACTGAGCAACAAATGCCTTCTTTGTTCGGATGGGTTCAATAGGTTGGCCGTCGGGCACGATTTCTATGATCTCAAACCTTTCATCTGAGCTCAACTTTCTCTTCGGGCCTCGTTTCTTTACCTCAGTTGTGCTCGATCCGGAGGGCTAGAAAAAAGAACAAAGACTTAATTAATATGTGTACATACCAAAACAATGAATGCATCAATTAGCTAGTCAGCACAGGATTAACTAATATATATACCTGGCCGGACTCGGCTCGGTCGCCGGACTCGTTTCGGTCACCGGACCCGTCGTCACGTTCTTCTTCTTGCACCGGCATTAAGTCACCAGAGCCAGCTTCTTCACCCTCTCCTTCCAGAGTACCATCGGTGTCGTTGAGATACAACGAGACGGCATCACTTCCTTCTGCGATTATGTCCCTCAACAACGCTTCTCTTGCTTCGTCTCGGGCGATAGTGTCCATAGTTTCTACAAATATTTACAACATGGCAATTATTATTCAAACATGACAAATGGATATATTAGTGGCAAACGTAGAACCCTCGGCGATCCTCGACCCCTGGAACCCTCGACCCCTAGACGACCCTGCTGGAACCCTCGACCTAGAACCCTCGAACCCTCGACCCTTGACCCCTTAACGACCCTCGACCCTCTACCCTAGTTCCCGACCCTCGACCCCTTGGCGATCCTCGACACCCTCGTTCCCGATAAAAATTAAGAAGCAGAAGGATAAGGATAAGGATAAGGATAAGGATAAGGATAAGGATAAGGAGAAGGAGAAGGAGAAGCATAAGGATAAGGATAAGGAGAAGGAGAAGGAGAAGGAGAAGGAGAAGCAGAAGCATAAGGATAAGGATAAGGAGAAGGAGAAGCATAAGGATAAGGATAAGGATAAGGAGAAGGAGAAGGAGAAGGAGAAGGAGAAGCAGAAGCATAAGGATAAGGATAAGGATAAGGAGAAGGAGAAGGAGAAGGAGAAGGAGAAGCATAAGGATAAGGATAAGGATAAGGATAAGGATAAGGATAAGGATAAGGAGAAGGAGAAGGAGAAGGAGAAGGAGAAGGAGAAGGAGAAGGAGAAGGAGAAGGAGAAGGAGAAGGAGAAGGAGAAGGAGAAGGAGAAGGATAAGGATAAGGATAAGGATAAGGATAAGGAGAAGGATAAGGAGAAGGATAAGGATAAGGATAAGGATAAGGATAAGGAGAAGGAGAAGGAGAAGGAGAAGGAGAAGGAGAAGGAGAAGGAGAAGGAGAAGGAGAAGGAGAAGGAGAAGGAGAAGGAGAAGGAGAAGAAGAAAGGAATAGCTAGCGGAGAAGATCGAAGAAAAAAAATAAGAAAAAAAAAGGAGAAGAAGAAAGGAATAGTGGAGAAGAAGAGAAAATAGAATATTCTACTTTCTCTTCATCTCCACTATTCCTTTCTTCTTCTCCTCTTCTTTTTCTTCTTTTTTCTTCTTCTTATTTATTTCTCCTCTTCTTTTCCTCTCCTCTTCTTCTTTCTTTCCTCTTCTTATTTTCTTCTTTCTTTCCTATTCTTTTCCTCTCCTCTTCTTCTTTCTTTCCTCTTCTTATTTTCTTCTTTCTTATCCTTCTTTTTCTAAAATTGTAACTTTTGCATATATAAAAATTTTCTAAAATTGTAAATTTCTATATATAAACCATTTTTAACATATATATTTTTAACATAACATACACATATACATTATAGCCACATACACATATACATCACATATGAAAAAAAATAAACTAATAAAATAAAAAATCATATTGCAACATATGAACAGAAACATATAGCCATATACATACACATACATTATATATATATATATATATATATATATATATATATATATTATATGAAAAAAATTAAACTAATAAAAATTAAACATATATATATGGCGGCAGCGGTGGCGCCGGCAGGGCAGGGCAGGGCGGCTGGGTGGCGCGTGGCGCCAGCGCAGGGCAGGGGGCGGCGCACGGCAGCCGCACAGGGCAGGGGCGATGGCGCGGCGGCCGCGCAGGAGAGGGGCGCAGGGGCGCGGGACGGGAGGGGGCTGTGCTCACAGGGGACGGCGGCGACGGCGAAGGCGATCAGCCTGACGGCGTCGGTGGCGGCAGCGACGGCGAAGGTGAGCAGCCTGACGGCGTGGGGCGGCGACGGCGACGAGGAGGAGCAGGGCGTCGGGCAGCGACGGCGACGAGGAGGAGCAGGGGGCGTCGGGGGAGAAGTGCGTGATTTGGTCGAAAAATGCTAAGTGTTTGCTTATATAGAAAAGGCTTTAGTCCCGGTTGGTGCCTTAAACCGGGACTAATGCCACCCTTTAGTCCCGGTTTGTGCCACCAACCGGGACCAATGGCCTTGTGCTAGAACTGGCGCGGTGCGGTGGGATGTTTAGTCCCACCTTGCTAGCCGAGAGGCTTCAGCAGTGGTTTATAAGCGCTGCTGCGCCGACCACTTCGAGCTCCTCTCAAATGCAGGCTTACGGGCCTAATGTCACTTTATCTGCCTGTGGGCCTACTGGGCCTCCTGCGGGCCTGAATCCTGGCCCATGGTAGGGTTTCTAGTCGTATTCAGACCATGTGGGCCCAGTAGGTGGCACTTTTTTACTTTTTTGTTTTCTTTGTTGCTTTATTTATTTTATTTTGTTTCTACTTACAACAAAATACTTATTGTTGCTATTTTTATTTTTTTCCAGTTTTTTTGTTTTGTTTTCTGCATTATTTATTTTCTTTTGTTTTTTGCTTTATTTTTTAATTCATTTTGCTTTTAGTTTTAGAAAAATTATAAGCTTTCTGTTAGTGCCATTAGTTTTCAAATTTGAAAACACTTTTTTCTTTGTTGCTTTATTTATTTTATTTTGTTTCTACTTACAACAAAATACTTATTGTTGCTATTTTTATTTTTTTCTAGTTTTTTAGTTTTGTTTTCTGCATTATTTATTTTCTTTTGTTTTTTTACTTTATTTTTTAATTCTTTTTGCTTTTAGTTTTAGAAAAATTATAAGCTTTCTGTTAGTTCCATTAGTTTTCAAATTTGAAAACACTTTTTTTCTTTGTTGCTTTATTTATTTATTTATTTTCTACTTACAACAAAATACTTTCTGTTAGTGCCATTAGTTTTCAAATTTGAATAGTTAAAATTTGAATTCTTTGAAATTTGTGTGAATCATAATTTTGTGATTAACTTTAATAAAAAAATTAACATAGATGCACCTACTCGTCTGTTTTCAGATGAACTCTAAAATACTTGGCATAACATACTCGTCTGTTACAAATTTGGCATGGTATCATCATAATAGTTGCGGGAGAAAGTCTTCACTTTTTCTTCGCTTGTGTCATTTGCTTATTGCGCCGTAACCATGGATAATCTTCATCGTTTATCATGATGCTTGGGTCAGCCTTGACATTGAAGGGAGGAATTTCATGAAACCTTTCATAATCTTCAGACATGTCTGTCTTGCCCTCCACTCCCAGGATGTCCCTTTTTCCTGAAAGAACTATTTGGCGCTTTGGCTCATCGTATGATGTATTCGTTTCCTTATCTTTTCTTTTTATCGATCTGGTAGGCATGTCCTTCACATAGATAACCTGTGCCACATCATTGGCTAGGACGAACGGTTCAACAGTGTACCCAAGATATTTCAGATCGACTGTTGTCATTCCGTACTGTGGGTCTACATGTACCCCGCCTCCTGACAGATTGACCCATTTGCACTTAAACAAAGGGACCTTAAAATCTTGTCCGTAGTCAAGATCCCATATGTCCACTATGTACATGTGTCCTTTCCGTTATCGGTTGTTGCATCAAAGCGTACACCGCTGTTTTGGTTGGTGCTCTTCTGATCTTGGTCAATCGTGTAAAATGTATTCCCATTTATCTCGTATCCTTTCCAAATCAATACAGTCAAAGATGGTCCCCTGGACAACAAGTACAACTCATCACAAACAGTGTTGTCACCTCTGATACGTGCTTCCAACCAACTGCTGAAAGTCCTGATGTGTTCACATGTAATCCAGTCGTCGCACTGCTCCGGGTGTTTGGAGCGCAGACTGTTCTTGTGTTCATCGACATACGGGGTCACCAAGGTAGAGTTCTGTAGAACTGTGTAGTGTGCTTGAGACCAAGAATGCCCGTCCCTGCATATTATTGAGTCTGCTCCTAGCGTGCCTTTTCCAGTCAGTCTCTTCTCATACCGCGATTTAGGGAGACCTATCTTCTTAAGGCCAGGAATGAAGTCAACACAAAACCCGATGACATCCTCTGTTTGATGGCCCATGGAGATGCTTCCTTCTGGCCTTGCGCGATTACGGACATATTTCTTTAGGACTCCCATGAACCTCTCAAAGGGGAACATATTGTGTAAAAATACGGGCCCCAGAATGACAATCTCGTCGACTAGATGAACTAGGACATGCGTCATGATATTGAAGAAGGATGGTGGGAACACCAGCTCGAAACTGACAAGACATTGCGCCACATCACTCCTTAGCCTTGGTATGATTTCTGGATCGATCACCTTCTGAGAGATTGCATTGAGGAATGCACATATCTTCACAATGGCTAATCGGACGTTTTCCGGTAGAAGCCCCCTCAATGCAACCGGAAGCAGTTGCGTCATAATCACGTGGCAGTCATGAGACTTTAGGTTCTGGAACTTTTTCTCTGGGATATTTATTATTCCCTTTATATTCGACGAGAAGCCAGTCGGGACCTTCATACTGAGCAGGCATTCAAAAAAGATTTCTTTCTCTTTTTTCGTAAGAGCGTAGCTGGCAGGACCTTCATACTGCTTCGGAGGCATGCCGTATTTTTCGTGCAAATGTTGCAGGTCCTCCCGTGCCTCGGGTGTATCTTTTGTCTTTCCATACACGCCCAAGAAGCCTAGCAGGTTCACGCAAAGGTTCTTCGTCACGTGCATCACGCGATTGAAGAGCGGACCTCTAGGTCTTTCCAGTAGGGTAGGTCCCAAAATATAGATTTCTTCTTCCACATGGGTGCGTGTCCCTCAGCGTCATTCGGAACAGCTAGTGCGCCGGGATCCTCTTCCTGCGGGGTTCGCCGTGAACATCACCAGGGTCATCTCGTCTGATCTTATACCGCAATGCACCGCATACCGAGCATGCGTTCAGATCCTTGTATGCACCGCGGTATAGGATGCAGTCATTAGGGCATGCATGTATCTTCTCCACCTCCAATCCTAGAGGGCATACGACCTTCTTTGTTGTGTATGTACTGTCGGGCAATTCGTTATCCTTTGGAAGCTTCTTCTTCAATATTTTCAGTAGTTTCTCAAATCCTTTGTCAGGCACAGCATTCTCTGCCTTCCACTGCAGCAATTCCAGTACGGTACCGAGATTTGTGTTGCCATCTTCGCAATTGGGGTACAACCCTTTTTTGTGATCCTCTAACATGCGATCGAACTTCAGCTTCTCCTTTTGACTTTCGCATTGCGTCCTTGCATCGACAATTACCCGGCGGAGATCATCATCATCGGGCACATCGTCTGGTTACCCGGCGGAGAGCATCTAATTAATTAAACCATACATTAATTAAAACAAAGGCGATCATAATTGCAACCAAGGTAACAATTGATCCAACGGCATAATGATACCAAGCCTCGGTATGAATGGCATATTTTCTAATCTTTATAATCTTCAAGCGCATTGCATCCATCTTGATCTTGTGATCATCGACGACATCCGCAACATGCAACTCCAATATCATCTTCTCCTCCTCAATTTTTTTTTATTTTTTCCTTCAAGAAATTGTTTTCTTCTTCAACTAAATTTAACCTCTCGACAATAGGGTCGGTTGGAATTTCCGGTTCACATACATCCTAGATAAATAAAATCTATGTCACGTTGGTCCGCATAATTATCATAAACAATAAATGAACCAATAGTTATAAAGATTAATATATATACCACATCCGAATCATAGACAGGACGAGGGCCGACGGGGGCGGATACCAAAACCATCACACTATATATGATGCAATAATAAAAGTAAGAAAATGATACAAGTATCTATCTAAACATACAAGTAAGAATATTTTTCCTTTCAGAAAGAAGATAAGAGCAAGAGGCTCACCACGGTGGTGTCGGTGATGAGATCGGCGCGGGTGATCGACGGCGGTGAAGACAGGGGTGGGGCGTGACGGACCGCTAAATATAGACAAATCTCGAGGAAAATGGAGCTTTGAGGTCGAGCTTCGAAAGGAGAAAGCTTAACTAGTGTGGCTCGGGCATTTCATCGAACACCTAATGTGCAAAGGAGGTGAGCTAGAGCACCACAAGCCCCTCCTCTCGCCGGCCCAGAAAAACAGAGCACTCAGTGCTCTGCTCCGGCGCGAGGGGTATATATAGGCGGCACCACTGGTCCCGGTTCGTGGCATGAACCGGGACTAAATGGGAGCCTTTGGTCCCGGTTCATGCCACGAACTGGGACCAATGGTGGTGGGCCAGGAGCCAGGCACATTGGTCCTGGTTTGTCCCACCAACCGGGACCAAAGGGTCCATACGAACCGGGACCAATGGCCCACGTGGCCCGGCCGGCCCCCTGGGCTCACGAACCGGGTCCAATGCCCCCATTGGTCCCGGTTCTAGATTGAACAAGGACTAATGGGCTGACCCGGCCTGGACCGTTGCCCCCTTTTCTACTAGTGTATGCACATCTATGAGGTACCTGCAAGTACCATAGTTGGTTATCATTTTGCATCTGGTTACAATAAAATGCTATCTAGATCACATACATGAATCCGACTCTGGTCTAATTAGTGAGGTTGTCACATACATGCTCACACTCATATCCTTAATGAGTATACAAGTGTACCCAGAATACAAATCCACCTAAATTTCATGATTAGCCACAGCAGTTCAGTCATGCATGAGAAAATGTCCAATATGTTAAAATAGCATCACTAGAAGTACGGTCGAAACATAATGCACATGTAATTAGCATCAGACTTTATTTCTAATCAGTGAGGTTGTTTCGATATCAGACTTTATGCATGATATCAAAATAACAAGCATAATGTTCAGCCATAAAGTATGATTTGACTGATCTATTCTTTCTCATTGTTTGGGCGCCTACAGACCATGACACTTGAAGATATGGACGCTGCAAATCTGCGCCGACCTCCTCTACATGATATCTCTAATGTTGACCATCATTCTCATATGTCTCCAGTGCCAGGTAATTCCCAAATATCATGAATGCTTTATCGCATTGGGTCATATGGTTTAACTGGTTGAGCACTGAAATTTACTACTCCCTCCGTCCGGAAATACTTGTCGCAAAAATGAATAAAAATGGATGCATCTAAAACTAAAATATGACTAGATACATCCATTCCTCCGACAAGTATTTCCGGACGGAGGGAGTACAAAAGTAGTGAGCTCGGAAAACTTAACTCTGTTTGGATCCTGATGGGAACGGGTAAATCTTGCTAAACAACTACGAGCGCGCAAGAGAACTGGGCAGATGGACGCGAGAAATGACCAAAGTCAGCATCTTCATGACATCACTAATATTGATCAACTCTCCAAAGGGAGTCCAGGTATAACTCAGTAACAACAGTGAAATGGTTTTTTAACATACAATATGTTATCCACAATGGCTGATGATACGATCTGGATTTCTACTTATTTGAACAGGGATTGTTCAACAAGATCATGGCCCACATAGATCAACTGGCCTATTCATACATGAATCAACAATCCCTTCTACCACCAACATGACACCCTTAAATGATGCCAGCATTACCCTGAGCAATCTCACAGATTCCTCGAGGGGTAAATCAGGTTCAACATTATTAATCATTTTTCCCTAACATACTTTAGTAAATTTATGGTGCATGATCTGCTTCTGGATTTAAGTAATTTAATATTTTGGACATTTGCATTTGTAAACAATTATATTCTCTGCAATGCCTGACGATATGATTTGCATTTGCATTTGTAATTTGTCGTCCATCATAGATAACTAAGGAACATCAACATGTGAACGAGCATCAAGGATAGTCAAGAAGTAAAGCAAGTGGATCTAGGTATGAACATCTGTGTATATTTCCCTTATATATAAATGTGTAATAATTATTAGATATGGAACAACCAAATTCATGAAATAGAATGCGATCATGCCAACACTCTAGCTAAATTAATTTTATACTCATCTACTATTTCACATAAATCAATTGTGTCTGCCCAGCAGATTATTTGGCATTAGATGACTCTAAGGACTTGTAAGCATAATGCAAAATTCAGTCATGAATGCATCAGTTCACCACACACATGTACATATGTACTGAAAACTGAAACTAGGCAAGTAGTGGACAAAAAGTATTGAGGGCAAGCAGTAGACAATCAGTTTTTAGGGCAAGCAATTAACAATATGACCGTGTCTCAAGCCTCAACAGAAATGGTAGATTACAGCTCATAATCAGCTTCTGGCTCATGCAACAGCAGTTCAATTTTACAGAGAAATACCATGTACGACTTAGATTTCTTCATTCTGGTTTTTTCAGTACCAAAACACAGGCGAGGAGCTATGGTAAAACTTCAGTACACAATATCTTCAGTATTAGCATGTGAACCACATTATTGATCTTAGAAAAAACTCATTATCAAACTCATCTTTTTTTGTAACTCATCTACTGTTGATGTTGACACCATGGACTCTAAACAGGTTAAACATTCTGAAGCAAAGATGGTAAGGAATGCATATATATTTACCATAAGTGTGCTACAATTGTGCCTATCCTTTCATCTTTACCATGTTAGGTAGGTACAGGGATGGCACGTCACTCTGAACTCTGAACTGGTTGATTTTTCTGAAGCCAGTATCAGCAAGAGTGCATTATCCATAGTTGACCCCAAGTATGCTCTGAAACCTCATTATCAAACTCGTCTGCTGCAGACGTCGATGCCGAAAACAACATCTGTTTCTTTAGATTTTTTTTGTGTGTGGTGGTGGTAACGATCGGCCGTGGCATTGTCACAGTCAATTGTGGTGCTATGTTCTGCCGATTTGTTTGTTAGTTAGTCTGCTACAACTTTCAATCACTGCTTCAACTTACTAGATTACTGTCAGTGACGACGGCTGCAGTTAAGTACCCACCGTATAGTATGTACAAGATTACTAATAGCACACAACCGCTGCACTTAAGTACCTAGCGTATTACTGTCAGTACACGAATGCTGCACTTCAGCTTGCCATTTAGATAAAGTCGTCCCGTGCTCCCCTGGCTACGTGCCTGCACCTTCTTCACTAAAAATTCAGACGGGTAAGCTCTGTCATGAGGAGAAGACAACAGGGGAGAGGGCAACGACAACGACAACGGGCAGGTAGGCTAGGGGATTGGGGGATCGATGGTCTCACCAGAGATGGGAGGCGCGGCGGCGACGAAGTCCGGCAGGTCGAAGTTGACTCCCTGGCGGATGGTGGGCACCCTGCGCATGATTATCGCGAGGCAGGCGCCGGAGCTGCCACCGACGTCGACGAGCGTGGCCATGCCCTCAAACCATCCACCGGGGCAATACCCGTCCAGCAACACCTCCATGAACGGCTCCGATACGCCGGTCATGGCCCGGAGCATCGCATCGTTCGCCTCCCAGTCCAGGCCGTAGTAGGCGTAGGCGGGGACGCCGGCGTGGGCGCGCGCAAAGGGCTCAAGCACGGCCTCGAGGAGCCACGGCCACGCCAGCCCAAGCGCGTACCGCCTCCGGCCGCCGTCGGCTGTGTGTTCGGAGAAGACGCCGGCGGAGGCGAGCAGGCGAAGGACGGGTCCGGGTGGCCCGGCGGGAGCAGCTCCACGGCCGAGAGCGGCGCGTTGGTGCCGCCCGCCCTCACCGCGGTCATCGCCTGTTGCAACTGGGCCGGATGTAGGCGGATCTGGTCGCTCGATCTGCCACTTTTCTTCTCTGGTGAACCGTGGGGAGGGATGAGAGCGGGCAGTGGTGGGAGGTGAGGTCGTCGGTTGTGGTGGCTGTGGGGGTGAGGGGGAGGCCGGCGGCGATGCACGGTAGAGGAGGATACTAGCGGTTGGGGCGCCACCTGGTGGCGCCTCGTGAGAGAAAGCTAAGCGGTGGTGGGAGGCGCCCCTTTCACTTTCCTGTTTACATTATCTATTGTTATTGCATCAGATTCAAAATATCAGGTGTATATTAAGCAACATTTAGCCGAGACAAAACCGGGATTTCAGATCACCAGGAACAAAATACAAAATTCATCACACACTTGATCGAACGAGTGCACATGCATCTTGGTGCTAATTAACATCACACTGATAGAGTACTGAAATCATCTCTACAAAAAGGAAAAAAAAACAGTGTAGTGAAACATGTAACAGCAGTGACATGCTCTGTGACCTAGATAACCAACTAAATCAAGCTAATAGTGCAGGGAGAGATTCATACTATACTTTAGAGAGTTCCTTCTTTCTTGCCTCCGACCATGCCTCCTGTGCTGCAGCTGCGTGCCAGCTGACGCATGCCAATACCTCTAGCTAGCAATGGCCGCTGTCGCCTCCGCTACAGCTAGCCCCGACAGCCAACACACAACCCTCAGCCACCGTGTCGATCTTCAATTCTTGAAGCATACATCACAGCACCAATTTGGAACCAAATGTGATATCTGTAAGAAGATATAGACAAGAAAAAAATTATTGTTAACTTCTTATGCACATAACACTCACAACTTGTTGATGACAGTAGAATTAGTTTTTCAAGCAGCAAGACCTTGCACACAAAAACTTATAATAATAGTTAAATATCGGTGGAGTTTTGCATATTCAAATTCATTATGCTTTTTAAATGATCAGTTTCAGCAATTCACTCCAGTTTTAGGCATAGCTCTTATACAAACAGTAATTAATTGAATGCATATAACATAGCAAAACATAAAACTCATTTATGCTCGTCTTTCTTTACGTTGAGTAGCAGATTGCATATCGTGATGCTTTTCTATTTTAGCTGACAAAGAGCATGTGTGTTCCAGAAATTAGCAATTCTTGAATTCTCTAAATAGGTTAACGTTGTTCTATGTGTATTATTTATCCACACCTAGATGGATGACCTTATGTGTGTTCCAGAAATTAGCTATTCCTGAATTCTCTAATAGGTTAAGATTGTTCTTTCTGTATTATTTACCCACACGTAGATGGATGAACTTATGGTATGTTGTGTGTGTGTGTGTGTGTGTGTGTGAGAGAGAGAGAGAGAGAGAGAGAGACTATGCGAGGATGGTAGGTCGTCAATATATTAGCTGGCTGTCAATCTACATGATGTACCTTGCTGTTTTTGAACTGGAGGCAGCAACAATGAAGTTCTATTTCGAGGGTACTTATCTTGCAATAGCTACATGGATCATAAAAAAGAAGAAACATAAAACAAATCTTGTGGTGTTCAGCAAAACTAATAATTGTGCAAAGAAAGAACTGATGTCAATACAAGTAGAAATCGTACTGCATAGTTGTTGATCAAAGGCATATATTCATCAACTGCAGCTCCATGAAGATCAAACACAGATGTCGAGTCACTAATATAAAATTAGTTGTACTACACATGCAAGGTTTTCAATTCGCTATTCAGTTCATGAATGTTTCAGTGTGCATGCACATGTTTCACTAACTTTTAATGGGTGAAAACAAAAAACATTGCATCATTTTGATTTTCACGAAACCAAAAAGTATGTGCGTTTTGCACAGGAAACAACATATACTCGCATTTATATTGTCCGCAAAAAAAGAAAATTGGATAGTATTGACCATTGAATCCTAGTAAGGCATAGTTAAGCAAATGACCGTAGCAATACAATAGCATTACCAAAGAAAAGCAATGGGCATGCTCCTCTAGATCCACACATAAAAAAAACTTCCAGTGAGCTCACACTTGATGCAGTTGAAAAAGTAGCTTCCAATTTAAAGTGATTCTACATGACATTGCTACTAAATCCTCTTTTGCTAAAATAAATACATGATACTGCATAATCACGAGCTGAGCATAGGCCTGCAACATTTACCTCCTTGTTTGCGGTGGCGTCCTCCTTCCGCTGCTTCTTCCTCCTCGTTTTGCGCCGGTTCTTCTTCTTCTCCTCCTCCTACCTCCTGTGGTCTGCGTCACCAAGTTCCACCACGGTGTCCTTGTCAACCTCCTCGTCCAGTGACAGGGAGATCACCCCGGCAAACCCAGGTTGGCCTCGCGCCACCGCACCAAGAGATCAACGGTGTTGCAAGGAATATGGATCCACAACTATTGATTAAGTCAGTAGAATCAGAATATACAGTAGATGTGATTCTTTCAAGAGGTTAAATTTAGAAAATAGAATAGATAGCGATATGCCATTCTGAAAGTAAGGTCCATCTGGTGTCATCTTGGCCTCCAAACTGAGCATGCCCCGCTCTATGCAAACTATAGTATGACATTCCGAAAGTAAGGGCGATGTAGTCTGTAGGAATATTTCTGTTAGAAAAGGGAAGCTGCATAAGAATCATATCATAGGAGTATTTCTGTAGTATGTCGTAGTCAATCAAAAACAAGAATCATGAATGGGTTGTGAATGAGTTAACTGACACTTGTACAGAATGTATATCAAATGTAGGAATAATTTCAGCACAGCAAGCCGGACTAGCTTCACACCATCTTCAGAAATTCACCACCAGCTAGATATCTGCTTACCTGGCCAAACGAAAGGACTCCACCCTCTCACGTCGGTGACCCGTTCCGGCCGCCGCTCCACCCAGCATGACAGAACCCGTCCTGCCGCTCTGCCTCCTCCCCGGCGCCATCGACCATAGGGACTCTGCCATCCATCTGCACGGATCAGGATTCATTATTGAGTGTATTGAGAGGAAAAAATGGGTAGCAGACGAGATGAGAGGGGGTAGGGCTGTGAGGGAAGGGGAGCGGAGGAGGCGGCATGCGGGGGAGAGGCGGAGACGCCGGCGATCTGCAGCGTTTCATCCACCGTTGGGGCCTCTCCTCCCGCCGTCGGTCGCGACCTCTCCTGCTCCTGGTGCCTCCCAGCGTGGCTTCCAAGGTCGATCTCCACCGGATCTGGATTCGTTATTGAGAGGCAAAATCGTCGGAGACGAGGCGAGGGAGAGAGGATCTGGCTGTGAGAGAAGAGGAGAGCCGGTCGATGTGGAGCTGGCTTGGTAGCGAAGGAAACAAGGACGAGGAAGTTTCCTAGAAATTCATTGGCCACAACCTGACCAATCGCTGCATTTTTTTGTCTAACCCGCGCAGTGCAGGCTGCAGACGTGGACACGACGAGCGAGCGCACATTGCGCGACTGCTAATGGGTTCAATGAGGGCGACGCGGTGGGGAGATGAGTAGACGGAGAGGACTGAACTGGCTGTAGTGATAAGGTTAGGTGAAAAAGGGAAAAGAATTAAACAGTTGTGTTAGTTCTTCTTTTAACTATATTATATATATTATTTATGTTTATATGATGGGAAGCACTCTGTGCTGGTGCGCCGGCCGAAAGTTTCGGCCGGTCGTACCGCAACCGCCCGATGCATGTGCGCACAGCTGTTTGATTGGATCCAAGCAAAAAAACGAATCACGCCCAATTCTCTTTCTTCTTCCTCGGGTAGTCCTATAGGGGGAGCGCGGCGCCGCGCCTCCTGTCCCCTCCGATGGTCGTCGGTCCCCACCCTCGCCGGTCTTCCTCATCGCCGCCGGACCCCGCCCTCGCCGGCCATCCTCGTCGTCGGCCCCCGCCATCGTCGGTCGTCCTCGTCGCCGGTCCCCATGCAATAACTCCACCTGCGTTGCAGCTCTTGGCGACGGCCGTTGTAGCTCGGCTGCCGCCCCTCGCCATTGATGCTCGCTGCAGGAAATTATGTCGATGGCGGCCGTCAGTCAATCAACGCCGTTTTGAATGGATGTAGCAAAAAACTTCACCCGTAGTAGCAAAAATAAGCTATGGTTGCAGCAAAAATCAAACACCGTCGCCGTCTTCGCGAGGTCGCAACTCCGTCTTACATGGATGTAGCAAAAAACTTCAGCGGTAGTAGCAAAAATCTACTACGGTTGCAGCAAAAATCGTCGTTGTCGTCATCGCGAGGTCGTAGCTCCGCTGATGGATGTAGCAAAAGACTTAGTCGGTAGTAGCAAAATCCAACTACGGTTGCAGCTTCCCCTTGTTATGAAGTGCCATTGAAGCTTTCTGTGTCTATGGTTGAAGCTTTTTTCAATAGCTGTTGAAGCTTTTCTAGGTGACGGTTGCAACACTTGTATACGCGGGTAGATCTGGCCATGGCGGTAAGCAGCCATGGCGGCCGGCGAGGGAGCGCCTGATCGTCGGCGATGGAGCCTATGGTGGCCCCGTCACAACCCGATAGGTAAGGAGGAGGGGATGTGCGCGCGTGAAGAAGGATGGAGCCTGTGGTGGCCCAGTCGCAACCCGATGGATCTGGCCATGGCAGCAGGCAGCCATGGCGGGTGCACGAGGGAGCGCCTGGCCGCCGGCGATGGAGCTCGTGGTGGCCCCCGTCGCAGCCCGAGGAGGGGAGAGGGGATGCGCGCGTGAGGGCTGGAGGTAGGGGATGGAGGCGGGGCGCGCGGGGACCACTGCGTATTGCGCGTTGGGCCAGCGTGGCGAGCGAGCCGGCCAAAAGTTCGGCCGGTGCACCGCGCCCAAACGTTTCCCTTATATGATGCGGTATAAAATATCATATATATTTTAGATCTTCTAATTTTTGTTACATGATGTAGTATAAATTGGATTATGACATCCACACTGATGTAACGATGACAGACCGGACAGAAACACCATGATAAAAGATGCATATAGCTAATTCTTCTTTGTATATATGTTAGTACATGATACAAGAGGTGCATTTATATATATTAGTATTATTTCAGAATATATGAGACATGGATATGGATTTTTGAGATGTTTAAAAAGAACCCATCAACAAAGGTTCTGAACCAACTCCGCTGAAAGGGGCCGAATATTCATCGAGTTATTTACAATATAATGAACCAATGATATCTCATAAAAAACAAAAAAAATGATAATTTAAATGGTACCCCACGAGGTATTTTTGCAGTGTTATTATTGATCTTTCCTTCGTCATATTGCGAAAATAGTTCTTTTTTTTACTGAGTCCATGATTCTAGAGTCAACACGAGGTCAAATGTTCTGCGAGAAGGAAACTACTCAAACATTGGCAACATTGTTTGATAGCTAGCCTGGGATACACAACAACATTTCATCATGCAACATGGTAAGTAAGGTGTTTTGTCTAATGTTGTTTCTAATAGCTACCACTTATAGATTTATCTTCCGAATACATCCATCGACCGATACATCCTGTCCGTTATCGACAAAGAGGTATATCTACCATTTTTAAGAAGTTGCTCCTTGTTAAAGCTCAATTAACTTGTGTTAATTAGGGGGAATCTCCCCTTGTACCGACCGCAGCCAGTTTGCGTCGGCAACTGTCGCGTCGGTTCCTGACATCTCTCCCGAACGGATGGCTCTTCAATGCATCCCTTCTGCCTGTATAAATACCTACAATCATCTAATGAAAGGACACTCATTCACTTTTAAGTACATCTGTGCCGAGGCTCTCTCGATTGTTCTCTCGTTTCCCTTTCAACACGTTATCAGCACGCTCCGGGAGCGATTCCATCTGCGCGACGATCCGCCCTACAGCATCGCTCGCTCGCGTGTTCGTCGGCGTGGTGGTGCCCGCTACTGCGGCCGCCCTCAGGACTGACGTCCCTGCAGCGCGCTCTGGCCATGAATTCCTGCAGGCGAAACAAGGCCATGAAGAACAGAAAATGAATGAAGAACAGGGGAGATGGCATCCATCAATCAAAAGATTGGAGGTTTAAACCGAGAATTCATTGTCTCCCATCACGGCAAGAGTGTAAATCGAGATCCACCAACGAACGGATCGGGAAGAAAACGGAAAAGGTACACGCGTTGATTTCTTAAATCGCTTTACCTTTGTTTCCTCTATGAGGGACAGTCTCGTCGCGAAGAACGGCGGCGGTCAAACCCTCGGGCCCCATGGGCAAGGTGCCTCATTGGCGTCCAATGGTGGGAGACCGCCCTCGGCCGCATGATCCGTCGCACGAGCGACGGGCATCTAGCGCAACGGCGTCCTGGCCCCGGCGCTGCTCCTCCCGGCACACCCCGTGCTCGACCATCGGCCTTGCCCCCACGGGCGCAGAGGCAACCCGGCCCCGGCGCTGACACATGGAGCCCAGCGGCGCTCGGGCTCGCGAATGGCGCTTTCAACGGCGTCGTACCCGGCACCCACCTCCCCGGTGACTCCTACTCCGAGGACGAGCGGGGCGGGAGATCCTCTTGCCGCCGGTGGTGCGGCCGACCGGCCGTGGGCGTCTTCGCCTGTGCCCAATCGGGCCGGCACGCCCTCCCCGGAGTCCTCCGGCGCAGCCTTCTCCGGCCTCCAACGCGAGGCTCGACGGCGCTCCGCCCGGGTCGTGGTCTCTCCACGAGTTGCAGGAGAAACGGCCGACCGACCATGGCAGTCGCCGCCCGCGTCGGTCGTGGGGATTGGGGATGGATGCTGGCAGGGGATCGCTATCCCTGGCCGCTTGCTTCTTATCCAATTGGCTGACCAGGCCGGCCCTAGGCTGGCTTCCCCAGCGTGGCCCATTTGCATAAGATTGGGCCACCGCTTTTCAGCCCTTTTTCTGTTGAGTTTTAATATTCCAGAAAATATGTGGTTATTATGTGGCATGTTCAATATGTTTGATTTTTAGCAATCTCTATAACATGTCTTATTACTGTAACGACATTGTTTTGCGATCGAGATTAAGTTTTCTCGCACAACAATATTGATTTGCGATTGAGAAATATATATTTTTTTCTCGCAAAACAATCTCATTGCGAATGAGATTAATTTTCTCTCGCAAAATATTAATTCACCCTGCTGAATTATCTTGCGACTTGATACAAGAACATCTCATTAAATTTGAGGTGTATATAATTCAAGTTTTTTCACTTGAACATCAAGTTTGCAACATCATTACTATTCATTTATAATAGTGGTGTATTTTTGTTGAGTACGATGTATTCCGGAATGTATGTATCTCCATGTTCGCTACATGTGGAGATTAATACGTCTATTTGCAATTGAGATTTTCAATTTCTTGCAAATACATATGCAAAATTCTTAGTGATTTCTTCAAATTGATGTATTGGGATCCCGAGGTAGTGTGTAGATCTACTGCTTTGCAGATTATCACCACTACTGTTTAAGCCTACATTTTGTCAAATTTGACATTATGATTGCACAACATTGTGCACTCCCATGCATTTTACTAAGTCATGACATAAGGCATTAGGAGTGAGTATCTACTGATTTCATCAGATTATACTCCCTAGTGCTGCCAGATCTACTTCATTTTAGAGATTATCTTCAAGGTGTCATGCTTAGCAATTTGAGATTCACATTAATGTTTCAAGATAACTTTTTGAAACATCCATTAATTTTACAATATTACCATGATGATCTTCAATTTACTAATCATAAATTAACTATCTCTGGTAACCGATGGCTAGAGAATTTGAGGTATTCGCCCTCAATCGCCACCACTACCCTACCTGGGCATGGACATCATGATCACTCTTGTGTCTTGTGGAATATTGTGTGCAATCCAAGACCACATGATTAACCTCTGGTCGGAATCACACCGCTAACAGAAAAATATTGTCTTATACATCATAAGGCATTATATCGATTCAGATCTCTGCATCTGATTATTTTGTATCAGCAATTCCTAGGACACAACAGACCTCAAGGGCAAAGGTTTGGAGCTCACTTCAACCTTCAACCCGACATCACCAGCAGTGACGGGACCCTATGGGCACGGAGAATATGATGGTTGAATATGACTCAACTAACATGTTTGAAGACTTCGTCTAGCCTCTCAATCTCCTGAGTGGTCAACATAATTTATGTCCATTTATGATGTTCTAATAAGAACATAAGTATTGTTGTCATCATATATTGTATATCACAATATATTGTATCAGCACTTTGGTACAAATACATTTGTATGTATTCTATATATCTGACAGTGATTTTCATATTGAGAATCTTCATGTCTATATATAGATTTCTAAGGGAGTCAATCCGATGAAAAATGGTATGTGCCTTGTGGACATATGCACCACAAACTCTATACTCAGGGAAGTCCAATGTTTCCACTCTCATTGAGAGAAAGGAGATATTTTAAAATCGCTAGACACGATGAGGTATTTGTTGGCTCAACTCGAGTCATATTTATTATCCCTGTGGGTACCCAAGTAACATCGTGATGCTTTATTGCTTCCCAGGTTTAACTCGTACCCTACTAAACTATAGAGGTATCCGTCAAAATAGTTTCCATAGAGAAACTTATGATGACAACAAAGAGAAATATCTTCTCTTTACCATATGCAACGGATATGGCAAGCACATTCTCTATGTATCATCGGCATTGCACTACACATACTACAAAACCCGTAGCACATGTTGCGTACGAGATAATTTTCCAGAGTGTCTTTTGCATGACAAACTTGGCATTCCTGCTTTGGTCATCATTGACATTGGGTTGAAACCGGAACTATCAACAATTCCACTGGTTTATGATTGTTATGATGCTAAATTCTAATAACATTTGGATTTTATGTGCACTACAAGTGACACAGCGAAGCTAATTTTAAGACTCACACACCTTAAAGTCTACGCTGAACCACTCAGACTCCTTGAATGCATCAAGTCGAGGTAAGTGGCTCTTCCCAGCCATTGAGTAGACTATTCAGGTATCCATGGTTCTAAAATACATATCTACATGATGGTCTTAAGTGTGTGCTTTATTCACACGAAACCATTGGCCATTATCCTGACATCGATTTCAAGCAAATTGAATGGATAACATTGCAGAATTCTCCTTGAGGGCCATCTCTATGGCTTTTGGATTGAAATTTAGCAATTTGTCCTATTGTCTAGACTTAAAATGATTTGTTAGAATCCTATCCAAAGAGTTAAGCTCATTGCATTATCTTTACTTTGGAATTGCAACTTACCAACTTTACGTTGGAGTCATGCAGTTTTACATGCTATGACAGAACTGCATAATGTTATTCCCCACTATCTTTGATATGTGGATATCTACCAAGTATTTCCTATCTGCGGTAATTCGGTTGCATACCGATATGACCACCCGGCATACATCATTGGCCCCTCAACATATAGTTGGGATCTATGTGAGGAATAACTGTATTTCCGTCAATACCTCAAGCCCCTCACATGAGGAGTTATTCAAGGCCAGTATGCTGATTCAATGAAGAACATTTCCAGGCATTAGGGGGAGATCTCAAGTACCATAAAGAATGCCAGGAAATTAGTGGAATGTTCAACACATTTTCTGCCTCAAATCCACATACTCAAAGACCTGAACCATGCGTTCAGAAGATTTGCATCACATTGCAAATAACCTGCCAGATTCATTTACTGACTATAAATGATGCGGAGCATCCCAAGGTCATCCCCATGGATCTACCATCGTCTCACCAAGTGCCTAAAGGACCCATGACTCGAGCACGTGCAAGAGCTCTCGAAACCGAGGTGACATCTCTCCTCTCACAATTCCACTTCGATACACATGAGACATGGATACTACCTCAAACGGAGACGTTGTGTGTACTCAGGTACCGAGGAGTAAGCCATGGAGACGCTGTGGAGCAAGGAGAACCCGAAGAGGAAGATGGACGTCAAGAGATGGAAGAGAATCCGGCCGCTCCAGAACCAGCGGTACTACCGCTCCCTACAGCGGTACTACCGCTCCCTCCCGCGGTACTACCGCTCCCCACTGCCGCGCCACTTCCGCTGACGAGCAGTACTACCGCCATGCGCCCGGTACAAAAACACTTCCGGAGCGGTACTACCGCTCAACCTAAGCGGTACTACCGCTGACGAGCGGTACTACCGCTCAGCCTAAGCGGTACTACCGCTGACCGCGGTACTACCGCCCTCTGGCCGGTACTACCGTCCTGCCTGCGCGCAGAGAGCGGGCCTAGGGCCCATGTACCCCACTTTCACTTACCCTTTCGTGGATTTAGACTATAGATACTCCCCACCTCATTCGAGCTGAGGTTAGCGTTGATTTAGCTCATATGTGAGATAGAGCTTCGCTCATCCATCCTGGATCATCTCTTCGAGTGACCGCGGCCCCTCTACGGAGAAGATCCTCGTGGATTCAAGACCTCCTCACGGAGAAGACCCCCATCAAGACCTCCTCACGGAGAAGAACCGGTTACTTTGTATCGTCCTTTGTTGACCTTGGATCATCGTGTATCTCTTTGTGTTCATCGATCTAGCATATGTGTGATCTATTTCTTGTTGGTTGAGTGTTTCTCTCGTGTTTTCTCCCCGTTCTTCCCCGTGTTCGTCGTGTTCTTCGAGGGATCTCGCTCCTTTCGTGAAAGATCGGCCGTCTAGGGTTCTACCCTACATCATCTTGGTATCATGAGCCACGTTGATCACGATTTCGGAGCCCCCTCTCTTTGTTTTCTAGCTTGATTTTGTTGTTGTTCGTCCTAATTCGAAAATCCCCACCAAAAATAGCCCCAAATTTTTTTTGTGATTTGTTAGTGTGATGAAGTTTTGTTGGATTTGATCCATGGATTTGTTTGCTTTCGAGTGGATCTAGCATCTCCCCAAGTTTCCCCACTTTCCATCCACGAAATCTCTCCAATTTTGACCTCGAAATCATCCATTTCCGCCCCAAATTCGCCTCCCGTTTCGATCTACGAAAATTCCCGACCCGAGCGGTACTACCGCACGTCCGGTGCGGTACTACCGCCCCGCAAGCGGTACAAAAAAAAGTCCGGCCCGGTACTACCGTCCCGCGAGCGGTACAAAAAAAAGTCTGGAACAGTACTACCGTCCCATCGGAGCGGTACTACCGTGCCTGGCGCGGAACAAAAAAATTGCCACGCGGTACTACCGCCCGTGACAGTTTCAGCCCTTCGAGTTTCACCGTTTTGTCCATAACTTCCACATCCGGAGTCCGATTTTCGCGTTCTTTAGCTCGTTGAGTAGCTATTGACATCCTCTATCCACCTAGATAGGTTTCACCAACATTTGACTCCACCAAATTTTTTGAACTTTGGCATCTTTGCCTAGGGTTACCACCTCATCCTCCGCATAACCACCACCGACTTCCGCAACCACCAACGCTTTCCGTTACCACCATTTGACCTTTGCTTTGAGAATTTGAGTTGTGGTTTCCGTATCCTTTTGTGTTTCGGCTATCTAGGTACGGTTCGACATCAACATCACCACCGCTCATCTTCGCCAAGGACTACTACGAACGGCTACTTCACTTTGGTATCACTTTCACCTTGGATATCATCTTGGTATCGTGATATCGTCACTCTCTTGCAATTGCATTGATAACCCCATGGCCTTACTTTTGCGTCACTTACCCATCGAGACTAGCCATTGAGTATTGCCGGCAACGTGACTTGTGCACATTAGTGTTCATTACTTCCCATTATCATCTTGTTGCATATCTCGGCATCATCACTTGTGTCACAAAGTTGTTGTGGCATACACAATTGCTATCTTGGTTCGTGAAGCATTGCATGAGAAAAGAGCTCAAACATCAAAGAGCCAAACAAGCTTTTAAGCAAAAGAGGAAAGATAAGCAAAGAGCTCATAAGCAAGAACCATAGCATCATACAACATTAAGATTGTCATACTCGATCATCTTGGATCAACGCATAGGAACATCATACATATGGCATACTTGGGATAGAAGTCGTTGCATCTTTGCTTAGTAGGTTGTGCACAAGTTCGTATCCGCCTATTGTGCAATCGTGCTAGCGTCTCTCTAGTGTTGTGCAACAAGAGCATCTTGGTGAATTCCACGTTTTGGCTCATCCTTGGTTGCATAACCCCATCTTATCTATTTGCGTGCGTGTTTCCGTGTACCATATCTTGCTATTGGTCTACTTGTTGCATTTGCAAATTTGTGAATCTTTTCCAACATTATTGAGTCTCACTTACAATTGCATCAATTTTTTGTGCCACCATCCTAACCGAGCTCCACCATAAGCTTTTACTTGTGTAGGTGTGAGAACCGACAAGAATTGGTACCAATTGTGCTATTTCCTTGCTACACATTGGAGTCATCTTTGATCCATTGTCAACATTGGTCAAGGTACATTGGATATTGGTTCTTTCCTTTCTCCCTCTCACATATCTTTGTTTGGAATGATGGATAGGCCAAGTACTTCTACCAATCCACTCTTAATGGAGCAAGACGACGACATGTCTTCCTTCGTCACCAAGAATCAACTATTTGGTGCACAACGGGCCTTGCATCAAGAACAACTTTCTTTGGGCGACCGCATCGACAATCTCGCCACCGACCTACGCCAATCCGAGAATCGTACAAGGGACTACTTCGACAACAAGCTCGACGAGCAAAAGGTTGAGAACGACGCAAGAATGGACGAGATTCGAGCTTTGTCGCTTCGTTCTACTCCGTCAACTTCGTCAAGAAGGAGTCGCTCAAGTCGACACTCCGACGACACCATCTCTGGTTCAAGTACACCGACATCGAACACTCTTCGTCGTGCCGTGCGTCAAGATCGCCAAGCAAATCGCAATCCTCTACACGACACCGACTCTCAAGAGCGTCGACATCGCCAAAACCAAGCCGCTTTTGCTCAAGCACAAGAACGGCAACGTCAACGACAACAAGAACAAGAGGAGCGTGCGCGACAACATCAAGATGCACAAGACGCCGAGGCGGAACGTCAAGAACAACGACTACGTGAAGCTCAAGCACTTGAGGCGCAACATGCACTTCGTGATTCAAGTCGTGCCGTAGCCGATCGAGGCCGACAAGCTCGTCTCCAACAAGAAGCACTTCGTGATGAAGCTCAAGAACGAATTTACCAAGGCCACGTGCATCGCCAAGTTCTTCGTCAAGATAGACAAGCTCATCCTCAAGCGCGACAAGAACGTCAAGTCCATCGAGAGCAAGAAGACAATGGACCCAATCATCGCCAAGAGCAACATGAGGAAGTGAACCAACTTCGCCAAGAGCACCATGACAATGTCCATCCTCAACGACATGGACGTCATCATCCCCAACACAATGAAGAGCAACGATATGGCAAGCTAAAGTTCACCATGCCCAAGTTCAATGGAAGCAACGACCCCGAAGAGTACATCTCATGGGCATTGAAGGTTGACAAAATCTTCCGCTTGCACAACTATGAAGAAGAGAAGAAGATCACAATGGCATCCCTCGAATTCCAAGACTACGTCCTCATTTGGTGGGAACAAGTCATTGAGCGCCGAGCGGCAAGAGGTGAACCACCCATCACCACTTGGAGACAAATGAAGGATGTCATGAGAGCACGGTTCGTGCCAAACTACTACAATCGTGACCTCTTCAAGAAGCTTCAACAACTCAAGCAAGGAACCAAGAGCGTTGAAGAGTACTACAAGGAAATGGAGATTGCCATGATACGAGCCAACGTCAAGGAAGATGATGAGCAAACTATGGCACGGTTCTTGAATGGACTCAATCATCCTATCAAGAAGATTGCCGATTTCCAACCTTACTCGAACCTCGTCGAGTTAGTGCACCAAGCTACCAAAGCGGAACGGCAAGTACAAGAAGACTTCAAGTACGCCAAGTTCTCATCCAAGTCCTATGGTCTCGCCAACAATCAAGCTTCGACGACTCCAACACCTTCTACAAAGCCTTCTACAAGCAATGGCGACAAGTAAAGTTACAAGAAAGCTTCAACAAGCTCAAGTCGTCCTTCTACTACAAGCAACTTCAAGAAAGCTTCATCATCATCTACTCCAACTAATGAAACCGTCAAGACAAGTTCTATCAAATGCTTCACATGCGGCGGCCGAGGCCACAAGTCATTCGAGTGCACAAACAAGCGCACCATGATCCTCAACGACGACGGAACCTATGACTCCATGAGTGAAGGCGAAATGGAAGCTCTTGAGCAAGTGGCCATGCACCGACAAGTGAACAATGAAGATGAAGATGACCAAGTCTTTTGCGATGAAGATTCAAGTCCCGCTCTTGTTGTCTCCAAGGTCTTGACTCTTCAACATCAACAATACGAAGATCAACGATGCCATATTTTCCACACAAAGGCCGGCATCAATGGACGTTCCGTCAAGGTTATCATCGATGGAGGAAGTTGCCACAACTTAGCAAGTGAAGAACTTTGCTCCAAGCTCCAATTGGTCAAGATGAAGCACCCTCACCCCTACAAGGTCCAATGGCTAAGCGACACCGGCACCATACAAGTCGAGCATAGAGTACAAGTATCTTTCAAGATCGGCGCCTACGAAGACACATTGGAATGTGATGTCCTCCCAATGACCGTTTGCCACCTCCTCCTTGGACGACCATGGCAATTTGACCGAGGTGTCATTCACAATGGGCGTACAAATCACTATAGCTTCAAGATGAAAGGGAAAGAGTTCGTGCTACGTCCTATGTCTCCAAGCCAAGTGCTCGCCGACAAGCAAGCCACCCATCGTGGAGAAAATAGTGAGAGAGCGAACCACCAAAAAGAGAGTGAGCGACACAAGCCCAAATTGAGTGCCTCCACGATGAGCGACAAGAAAAACTTAGTTCTCTTTGCCACCAAACGTGAGATGAGAGAAGTGTGTGAGAACCCATCGAGTGTCCTACACTATGTCCTATTGTGCAAGGACGAGGTCACAAAAACTAACAACTCTCACGATCTACCTTTGGTGTTATCTTCTCTATTGCAGGAATTCCAAGATGTTTTTCCCGACGAGCTACCTCCGGGTCTTCCTCCACTACGAGGCATTGAGCACCGTATTGATCTCATCCCTGGAGCGCCGCTTCCCAACAAAGCTCCATACCGCGTCAACCCCGAAGAAACCAAAGAAATACAAAGGCAAGTAAAGCATCTCATAGACTATGGACATGTGCGTGAAAGTTTGATTCCTTGTGCCGTACCGGTCATTCTTGTTCCAAAACGTGACGGTAGCTCTCGCATGTGCTCCGATTGTAGACCTATCAATGCTATCACCGTTAGATATAGGTACCCCATTCCACGCCTTGATGACATGCTTGATGAACTTAGTGGTGCCACTATCTTTTCCAAAATCGATCTTAAAAGTGGTTACTATCAAATCCGCATACAAGAGGGTGATGAATGGAAAACCGCTTTCAAAACAAAGTTTGGTCTCTATGAGTGGTTAGTCATGCCTATGGGTTTATCGGAAGCACCCGGTACTTTCATGCGTCTTATGCATTACGTCTTTCGTCCTTATCTTGGTGAATTTGTTGTTGTCTACTTTGATGATATACTTGTGTTTAGCAAATCTCTCAAAGAGCATGTCACCCACCTTCGCACCGTGCTACAAACTCTTCGAAAAGAGCAACTTTATGCTAATATGGAAAAATGCCTATTTGGTGTTGACAAGCTTGTTTTCTTGGGTTTCGTAGTTTCTTCTAAGGGTGTTCATGTTGATGAAACTAAGATCAATGCTATTAAAACTTGGCCCCAACCAACCAATTTGCAACAAGTGCGTAGTTTCCTTGGGTTAGCCGGTTTCTACCGTAGATTTGTGAAGGATTTTAGCACCATTGCTTCACCTTTGCATGCTTTGAGTAAGAAAAATGCACCATTTGTTTGGGGACCATCTCAAGATATTGCTTTCAATGAGCTTAAGAATTTGCTTACTCATGCCCCCGTGCTTGCATTACCCAACTTTGACAAACCTTTCGAAATACATTGCGATGCTAGTGGTAATGGCATAGGAGGTGTGTTAACGCAAGAGAAGCGCCCCATTGCATACTTTAGTGAGAAACTCTCCGGAGCGCAACTCAATTACCCCATCTATGACAAAGAGCTTTATGCTTTAGTGCGAGTTTTGCATGAATGGGAACATTACCTTCGCCCTCATGAGTTCATCATCCATACCGACCATGAAACACTTAAATATCTTAAGGGTCAAACTAAGTTGAACAAGCGTCATGCTAAATGGAGTGAATTTATTGAATCATTTCCTTATGTCATCAAGTATATTAAGGGTAAGGATAATGTTGTGGCGGATGCGCTTTCCCGTATATGCATGCTTGTCACTACTCTTGAGTTGAATGTCATTGGTTTTGAGCATATCAAAGAATTATATGAACATGATCCTACATTTGCAATACCTTATGCCAAGTGTTTGATGCATACTTCTTGGGAGCGATACTATATCAAAGATGGATATCTTATGAGAGCTAACAAACTTTGCATTCCCGAGTCCTCTTTGCGTTTGTTGCTTTTGCAGGAATCTCATGGTGGTGGACTCATGGGACACTTTGGACGCGACAAGACATTTGCTACGCTCTCTAAGAACTACTTTTGGCCCAAGATGCATCGGGACGTCAATCGCTTCACCAACCGGTGTTATACGTGCCGCAAAGCTAAGTCCAAAGCCCAATCTAATGGCCTCTATATGCCACTTCCAATTCCATATCAACCATGGGAAGATATTAGTATGGACTTTGTGCTCGGTTTGCCTAGAACTAGAAATGGCAAGGATTCCGTTTTTGTTGTTGTGGACCGATTCTCCAAAATGGCTCATTTCATTCCTTGCAACAAGATAGACGATGCTTCACATGTTGCAAATTTGTTTTGTAGGGAAATCTTGCGCCTTCATGGAGTGCCAAAGACGATTGTCTCGGACCGCGACGTCAAGTTCTTGAGTTACTTTTGGAAGACCTTGTGCGCCAAGCTCGGAATCAAGCTTCTCTTCTCCTCGGCATACCATCCTCAAACCGACGGCCAAACGGAGGTGACCAACCGTACGCTCTCCACCCTCCTACGCGTGTTGATAAAGAAGAACATCAAGGAGTGGGAAGAGTGCCTACCAATCGCCGAGTATGCCTACAGCCGTGCAAGACATTCGACTACCGGCAAGTCCCCCTTCGAGGTCGTCTATGGCTTCAACCCATTGTCCCCATTGGACATTCTACCTCTATCGCTTCAAGAGCGCACAAACATGGACGCGAGTGCCCGAGTCAACTTCCTCAAGAAGATGCATGAAGATACAAGGAACAACATCGAGCGCCAAGTACAACGACTCGCGACCAAGCTCAACGTCAACAAGCAACCCATGATGTTCCATGTTGGAGATCTTGTGTGGCTACACCTTCGCAAGGATCGCTTCCCCAATGAACGCAAGTCCAAGCTACTACCTCGAGCGGACGGACCTTTCAAGGTGCTTGCACGCTACAACAACAACGCTTACAAGATCGACATCCCACGCGACAAGTACTCCGTGAGCGACATCTTCAACATCAAAGATCTCTCCCCGTACCATGGTGATGAGGATTTCGATCCGAGGTCGGATCTTTCCCAAGGGAGGGGAGATGATGCGGAGCATCCCAAGGTCATCCCCATGGATCTACCATCGTCTCACCAAGTGCCTAAAGGACCCATGACTCGAGCACGTGCAAGAGCTCTCGAAACCGAGGTGACATCTCTCCTCTCACAATTCCACTTCGATACACATGAGACATGGATACTACCTCAAACGGAGACGTTGTGTGTACTCAGGTACCGAGGAGTAAGCCATGGAGACGCTGTGGAGCAAGGAGAACCCGAAGAGGAAGATGGACGTCAAGAGATGGAAGAGAATCCGGCCGCTCCAGAACCAGCGGTACTACCGCTCCCTACAGCGGTACTACCGCTCCCTCCCGCGGTACTACCGCTCCCCACTGCCGCGCCACTTCCGCTGACGAGCAGTACTACCGCCATGCGCCCGGTACAAAAAAACTTCCGGAGCGGTACTACCGCTCAACCTAAGCGGTACTACCGCTGACGAGCGGTACTACCGCTCAGCCTAAGCGGTACTACCGCTGACCGCGGTACTACCGCCCTCTGGCCGGTAATACCGTCCTGCCTGCGCGCAGAGAGCGGAGCATCCCAAGGTCATCCCCATGGATCTACCATCGTCTCACCAAGTGCCTAAAGGACCCATGACTCGAGCACGTGCAAGAGCTCTCGAAACCGAGGTGACATCTCTCCTCTCACAATTCCACTTCGATACACATGAGACATGGATACTACCTCAAACGGAGACGTTGTGTGTACTCAGGTACCGAGGAGTAAGCCATGGAGACGCTGTGGAGCAAGGAGAACCCGAAGAGGAAGATGGACGTCAAGAGATGGAAGAGAATCCGGCCGCTCCAGAACCAGCGGTACTACCGCTCCCTACAGCGGTACTACCGCTCCCTCCCGCGGTACTACCGCTCCCCACTGCCGCGCCACTTCCGCTGACGAGCAGTACTACCACCATGCGCCCGGTACAAAAAAACTTCCGGAGCGGTACTACCGCTCAACCTAAGCGGTACTACCGCTGACGAGCGGTACTACCGCTCAGCCTAAGCGGTACTACCGCTGACCGCGGTACTACCGCCCTCTGGCCGGTACTACCATCCTGCCTGCGCGCAGAGAGCGGGCCTAGGGCCCATGTACCCCACTTTCACTTACTCTTTCGTGGATTTAGACTATAGATACTCCCCCACCTCATTCGAGCTGAGGTTAGCGTTGATTTAGCTCATATGTGAGATAGAGCTTCGCTCATCCATCCCGGATCATCTCTTCGAGTGACCGCGGCCCCTCTACGGAGAAGATCCTCGTGGATTCAAGACCTCCTCACGGAGAAGACCCCCATCAAGACCTCCTCACGGAGAAGAACCGGTTACTTTGTATCGTCCTTTGTTGACCTTGGATCATCGTGTATCTCTTTGTGTTCATCGATCTAGCATATGTGTGATCTATTTCTTGTTGGTTGAGTGTTTCTCTCGTGTTTTCTCCTCGTTCTTCCCCGTATTCGTCGTGTTCTTCGAGGGATCTCGCTCCTTTCGTGAAAGATCGACCGTCTAGGGTTCTACCCTACATCATCTTGGTATCATGAGCCACGTTGATCACGATTTCGGAGCCCCCTCTCTTTGTTTTCTAGCTTGATTTTGTTGTTGTTCGTCCTAATTCGAAAATCCCCACCAAAAATAGCCCCAAATTTTTTTTGTGATTTGTTAGTGTGAAGTTTTGTTGGATTTGATCCATGGATTTGTTTGCTTTCGAGTGGATCTAGCATCTCCCCAAGTTTCCCCACTTTCCATCCACGAAATCTCTCCAATTTTGACCTCGAAATCATCCATTTCCGCCCCAAATTCGCCTCCCGTTTCGATCTACGAAAATTCCCGACCCGAGCGGTACTACCGCACGTCCGGCGCGGTACTACCGCCCCGCAAGCGGTACAAAAAAAAGTCCGGCACGGTACTACCGTCCCGCGAGCGGTACAAAAAAAGTCTGGAACGGTACTACCGTCCCATCGGAGCGGTACTACCGTGCCTGGCGCGGAACAAAAAAATTGCCACGCGGTACTACCGCCCCTAACAGTTTCAGCCCTTCGAGTTTCACCGTTTTGTCCATAACTTCCACATCCGGAGTCCGATTTTCGCGTTCTTTAGCTCGTTGAGTAGCTATTGACATCCTCTATCCACCTAGATAGGTTTCACCAACATTTGACTCCACCAAATTTTTCGAACTTTGGCATCTTTGCCTAGGGTTACCACCACATCCTCCGCATAACCACCACCGACTTCCGCAACCACCAACGCTTTCCGTTACCACCATTTGACCTTTGCTTTGAGAATTTGAGTTGTGGTTTCCGTATCCTTTTGTGTTTCGGCTATCTAGGTACAGTTCGACATCAACATCACCACCGCTCATCTTCGCCAAGGACTACTACGAACGGCTACTTCACTTTGGTATCACTTTCACCTTGGATATCATCTTGGTATCGTGATATCGTCACTCTCTTGCAATTGCATTGATAACCCCATGGCCTTACTTTTGCGTCACTTACCCATCGAGACTAGCCATTGAGTATTGCCGGCAACGTGACTTGTGCACATTAGTGTTCATTACTTCCCATTATCATCTTGTTGCATATCTCGGCATCATCACTTGTGTCACAAAGTTGTTGTGGCATACACAATTGCTATCTTGGTTCGTGAAGCATTGCATGAGAAAAGAGCTCAAACATCAAAGAGCCAAACAAGCTTTTAAGCAAAAGAGGAAAGATAAGCAAAGAGCTCATAAGCAAGAACCATAGCATCATACAACATTAAGATTGTCATACTCGATCATCTTGGATCAACGCATAGGAACATCATACATATGGCATACTTGGGATAGAAGTCGTTGCATCTTTGCTTAGTAGGTTGTGCACAAGTTCGTATCCGCCTATTGTGCAATCGTGCTAGCGTCTCTCTAGTGTTGTGCAACAAGAGCATCTTGGTGAATTCCACGTTTTGGCTCATCCTTGGTTGCATAACCCCATCTTATCTATTTGCGTGCGTGTTTCCGTGTACCATATCTTGCTATTGGTCTACTTGTTGCATTTGCAAATTTGTGAATCTTTTCCAACATTATTGAGTCTCACTTACAATTGCATCAATTTTTTGTGCCACCATCCTAACCGAGCTCCACCATAAGCTTTTACTTGTGTAGGTGTGAGAACCGACAAGAATTGGTACCAATTGTGCTATTTCCTTGCTACACATTGGAGTCATCTTTGATCCATTGTCAACATTGGTCAAGGTACATTGGATATTGGTTCTTTCCTTTCTCCCTCTCACATATCTTTGTTTGGAATGATGGATAGGCCAAGTACTTCTACCAATCCACTCTTAATGGAGCAAGACGACGACATGTCTTCCTTCGTCACCAAGAATCAACTATTTGGTGCACAACGGGCTTTGCATCAAGAACAACTTTCTTTGGGCGACCGCATCGACAATCTCGCCACCGACCTACGCCAATCCGAGAATCGTACAAGGGACTACTTCAACAACAAGCTCGACGAGCAAAAGGTTGAGAACGACACAAGAATGGACGAGATTCGAGCTTTGTTGCTTCGTTCTACTCCGTCAACTTCGTCAAGAAGGAGTCGCTCAAGTCGACACTCCGACGACACCATCTCTGGTTCAAGTACACCGACATCGAACACTCTTTGTCGTGCCTTGCGTCAAGATCGTCAAGCAAATCGCAATCCTCTACACGACACCGACTCTCAAGAGCGTCGACATCGCCAAAACCAAGCCGCTTTTGCTCAAGCACAAGAACGGCAACGTCAACGACAACAAGAACAAGAGGAGCGTGCGCGACAACATCAAGATGCACAAGACGCCGAGGCGGAACGTCAAGAACAACGACTACGTGAAGCTCAAGCACTTGAGGCGCAACGTGCACTTCGTGATTCAAGTCGTGCCGTAGCCGATCGAGGCCGACAAGCTCGTCTCCAACAAGAAGCACTTCGTGATGAAGCTCAAGAACGACTTTACCAAGGCCACGTGCATCGCCAAGTTCTTCGTCAAGATAGACAAGCTCATCCTCAAGCGCGACAAGAACGTCAAGTCCATCGAGAGCAAGAAGACAATGGACCCAATCATCGCCAAGAGCAACATGAGGAAGTGAACCAACTTCGCCAAGAGCGCCATGACAATGTCCATCCTCAACGACATGGACGTCATCATCCCCAACACAATGAAGAGCAACGATATGGCAAGCTAAAGTTCACCATGCCCAAGTTCAATGGAAGCAACGACCCCGAAGAGTACATCTCATGGGCATTGAAGGTTGACAAAATCTTCCGCTTGCACAACTATGAAGAAGAGAAGAAGATCGCAATGGCATCCCTCGAATTCCAAGACTACGTCCTCATTTGGTGGGAACAAGTCATTGAGCGCCGAGCTGCAAGAGGTGAACCACCCATCACCACTTGGAGACAAATGAAGGATGTCATGAGAGCACGGTTCGTGCCAAACTACTACAACCGTGACCTCTTCAAGAAGCTTCAACAACTCAAGGAAGGAACCAAGAGCGTTGAAGAGTACTACAAGGAAATGGAGATTGCCATGATACGAGCCAACGTCAAGGAAGATGATGAGCAAACTATGGCACGGTTCTTGAATGGACTCAATCATCCTATCAAGAAGATTGCCGATTTCCAACCTTACTCGAACCTCGTCGAGTTAGTGCACCAAGCTACCAAAGCGGAACGGCAAGTACAAGAAGACTTCAAGTACGCCAAGTTCTCATCCAAGTCCTATGGTCTCGCCAACAATCAAGCTTCGGCGACTCCAACACCTTCTACAAAGCCTTCTACAAGCAATGGCGACAAGTCAAGTTACAAGAAAGCTTCAACAAGCTCAAGTCGTCCTTCTACTACAAGCAACTTCAAGAAAGCTTCATCATCATCTACTCCAACTAATGAAACCGTCAAGACAAGTTCTATCAAATGTTTCACATGCGGCGGCCGAGGCCACAAGTCCTTCGAGTGCACAAACAAGCGCACCATGATCCTCAACGACGACGGAACCTATGACTCCATGAGTGAAGGCGAAATGGAAGCTCTTGAGCAAGTGGCCATGCACCGACAAGTGAACAATGAAGATGAAGATGACCAAGTCTTTTGCGATGAAGATTCAAGTCCCGCTCTTGTTGTCTCCAAGGTCTTGACTCTTCAACATCAACAATACGAAGATCAACGATGCCATATTTTCCACACAAAGGCCGGCATCAATGGACGTTCCGTCAAGGTTATCATCGATGGAGGAAGTTGCCACAACTTAGCAAGTGAAGAACTTTGCTCCAAGCTCCAATTGGTCAAGATGAAGCACCCTCACCCCTACAAGGTCCAATGGCTAAGCGACACCGGCACCATACAAGTCGAGCATAGAGTACAAGTATCTTTCAAGATCGGCGCCTACGAAGACACATTGGAATGTGATGTCCTCCCAATGACCGTTTGCCACCTCCTCCTTGGACGACCATGGCAATTTGACCGAGGTGTCATTCACAATGGGCGTACAAATCACTATAGCTTCAAGATGAAAGGGAAAGAGTTCGTGCTACGTCCTATGTCTCCAAGCCAAGTGCTCGCCGACAAGCAAGCCACCCATCGTGGAGAAAATAGTGAGAGAGCGAACCACCAAAAAGAGAGTGAGCGACACAAGCCCAAATTGAGTGCCTCCACGATGAGCGACAAGAAAAACTTAGTTCTCTTTGCCACCAAACGTGAGATGAGAGAAGTGTGTGAGAACCCATCGAGTGTCCTACACTATGTCCTATTGTGCAAGGACGAGGTCACAAAAACTAACAACTCTCACGATCTACATTTGGTGTTATCTTCTCTATTGCAGGAATTCCAAGATGTTTTTCCCGACGAGCTACCTCCGGGTCTTCCTCCACTACGAGGCATTGAGCACCGAATTGATCTCATCCCCGGAGCGCCGCTTCCCAACAAAGCTCCATACCGCGTCAACCCCAAAGAAACCAAAGAAATACAAAGGCAAGTAAAGCATCTCATAGACTATGGACATGTGCGTGAAAGTTTGAGTCCTTGTGCCGTACCGGTCATTCTTGTTCGAAAACGTGATGGTAGCTCTCGCATGTGCTCCGATTGTAGACCTATCAATGCTATCACCGTTAGATATAGGTACCCCATTCCACGCCTTGATGACATGCTTGATGAACTTAGTGGTGCCACTATCTTTTCCAAAATCGATCTTAAAAGTGGTTACTATCAAATCCGCATACAAGAGGGTGATGAATGGAAAACCGCTTTCAAAACAAAGTTTGGTCTCTATGAGTGGTCAGTCATGCCTATGGGTTTATCGGAAGCACCCGGTACTTTCATGCGTCTTATGCATTACGTCTTTCGTCCTTATCTTGGTGAATTTGTTGTTGTCTACTTTGATGATATACTTGTGTTTAGCAAATCTCTCAAAGAGCATGTCACCCACCTTCGCACCGTGCTACAAACTCTTCGAAAAGAGCAACTTTATGCTAATATGGAAAAATGCCTATTTGGTGTTGACAAGCTTGTTTTCTTGGGTTTCGTAGTTTCTTCTAAGGGTGTTCATGTTGATGAAACTAAGATCAATGCTATTAAAACTTGGCCCCAACCAACCAATTTGCAATAAGTGCGTAGTTTCCTTGGGTTAGCCAGTTTCTACCGTAGATTTGTGAAGGATTTTAGCACCATTGCTTCACCTTTGCATGCTTTGAGTAAGAAAAATGCACCATTTGTTTGGGGACCATCTCAAGATATTGCTTTCAATGAGCTTAAGAATTTGCTTACTCATGCCCCCGTGCTTGCATTACCCAACTTTGACAAACCTTTCGAAATACATTGCGATGCTAGTGGTAATGGCATAGGAGGTGTGTTAACGCAAGAGAAGCGCCCCATTGCATACTTTAGTGAGAAACTCTCCGGAGCGCAACTCAATTACGCCATCTATGACAAAGAGCTTTATGCTTTAGTGCGAGTTTTGCATGAATGGGAACATTACCTTCGCCCTCATGAGTTCATCATCCATACCGACCATGAAACACTTAAATATCTTAAGGGTCAAACTAAGTTGAACAAGCGTCATGCTAAATGGAGTGAATTTATTGAATCATTTCCTTATGTCATCAAGTATATTAAGGGTAAGGATAATGTTGTGGCGGATGCGCTTTACCGTATATGCATGCTTGTCACTACTCTTGAGTTGAATGTCATTGGTTTTGAGCATATCAAAGAATTATATGAACATGATCCTACATTTGCAATACCTTATGCCAAGTGTTTGATGCATACTTCTTGGGAGCGATACTATATCAAAGATGGATATCTTATGAGAGCTAACAAACTTTGCATTCCCGAGTCCTCTTTGCGTTTGTTGCTTTTGCAGGAATCTCATGGTGGTGGACTCATGGGACACTTTGGACGCGACAAGACATTTGCTACGCTCTCTAAGAACTACTTTTGGCCCAAGATGCATCGGGACGTCAATCGCTTCACCAACCGGTGTTATACGTGCCGCAAAGCTAAGTCCAAAGCCCAATCTCATGGCCTCTATATTCCACTTCCAATTCCATATCAACCATGGGAAGATATTAGTATGGACTTTGTGCTCGGTTTGCCTAGAACTAGAAATGGCAAGGATTCCGTTTTTGTTGTTGTGGACCGATTCTCCAAAATGGCTCATTTCATTCCTTGCAACAAGATAGACGATGCTTCACATGTTGCAAATTTGTTTTGTAGGGAAATCTTGCGCCTTCATGGAGTGCCAAAGACGATTGTCTCGGACCGCGACGTCAAGTTCTTGAGTTACTTTTGGAAGACCTTGTGCGCCAAGCTCGGAATCAAGCTTCTCTTCTCCTCGGCATACCATCCTCAAACCGACGGCCAAACGGAGGTGACCAACCGTACGCTCTCCACCCTCCTACGCGTGTTGATAAAGAAGAACATGAAGGAGTGGGAAGAGTGCCTACCAATCGCCGAGTACGCCTACAACCGTGCAAGACATTCGACTACCGGCAAGTCCCCCTTCGAGGTCGTCTATGGCTTCAACCCATTGTCCCCATTGGACATTCTACCTCTACCGCTTCAAGAGCGCACAAACATGGACGCGAGTGCCCGAGTCAACTTCCTCAAGAAGATGCATGAAGATACAAGGAACAACATCGAGCGCCAAGTACAACGACTCGCGACCAAGCTCAACGTCAACAAGCAACCCATGATGTTCCATGTTGGAGATCTTGTGTGGCTACACCTTCGCAAGGATCGCTTCCCCAATGAACGCAAGTCCAAGCTACTACCTCGAGCGGACGGACCTTTCAAGGTGCTTGCACGCTACAACAACAACGCTTACAAGATCGACATCCCACGCGACAAGTACTCCGTGAGCGACATCTTCAACATCAAAGATCTCTCCCCGTACCATGGTGATGAGGATTTTGATCCGAGGTCGGATCTTTCCCAAGGGAGGGGAGATGATGCGGAGCATCCCAAGGTCATCCCCATGGATCTACCATCGTCTCACCAAGTGCCTAAAGGACCCATGACTCGAGCACGTGCAAGAGCTCTCGAAACCGAGGTGACATCTCTCCTCTCACAATTCCACTTCGATACACATGAGACATGGATACTACCTCAAACGGAGACGTTGTGTGTACTCAGGTACCGAGGAGTAAGCCATGGAGACGCTGTGGAGCAAGGAGAACCCGAAGAGGAAGATGGACGTCAAGAGATGGAAGAGAATCCGGCCGCTCCAGAACCAGCGGTACTACCGCTCCCTACAGCGGTACTACCGCTCCCTCCCGCGGTACTACCGCTCCCCACTGCCGCGCCACTTCCGCTGACGAGCAGTACTACCGCCATGCGCCCGATACAAAAGAACTTCCGGAGCGGTACTACCGCTCAACCTAAGCGGTACTACCGCTGACGAGCGGTACTACCGCTCAGCCTAAGCGGTACTACCGCTGACCGCGGTACTACCGCCCTCTGGCCGGTACTACCGTCCTGCCTGCGTGCAGAGAGCGGGCCTAGGGCCCATGTACCCCACTTTCACTTACCCTTTCGTGGATTTAGACTATAGATACTCCCCCACCTCATTCGAGCTGAGGTTAGCGTTGATTTAGCTCATATGTGAGATAGAGCTTCGCTCATCCATCCCGGATCATCTCTTCGAGTGACCGCGGCCCCTCTACGGAGAAGATCCTCGTGGATTCAAGACCTCCTCACGGAGAAGACCCCCATCAAGACCTCCTCACGGAGAAGAACCGGTTACTTTGTATCGTCCTTTGTTGACCTTGGATCATCGTGTATCTCTTTGTGTTCATCGATCTAGCATATGTGTGATCTATTTCTTGTTGGTTGAGTGTTTCTCTCGTGTTTTCTCCTCGTTCTTCCCCGTGTTCGTCGCGTTCTTCGAGGGATCTCGCTCCTTTCGTGAAAGATCGGCCGTCTAGGGTTCTACCCTACATCAATAAAGGTGTCACACAATCCTATAATCCTGCAAAAATATGCCTGAAAGAGTGATGGTACCAACAAAATTCACTCCACTCCCTATTCATAGCAACAAGGGGAGATGTATGGCAGAAGTACATCAGGATTCAGCTTCCCGCAAGCAAGGATATCAAGGCCTGTGAATCAGTAAATGCAAGTCAACTTCACGTTGACAGACACCTATTGGGTAGTATACACCCAGTGGACGGGAAACCTCCACCAACCCAGGTCATAGTGCACACAATGATCGGGACATCGGAATACCCGACTCAACCGCATTGGGAAATCGCGAGCAGTCACCATGGGTAACAATATTTCCATCAACTCTATATTAATATATAGATTCTGGAGAAACATATAACCGGAAGTCTACAATTGTTGACATACATTTCTCAACTAGATTGTAAAAACCTTCAAATGTTTCAGATCCAAAGACCATGGCCATGGCAAAGTGTGAACAACACTCGGACTGAACTCAAGCAAAGGGTATAATCTAGGTAGAAATGATCTTGCTCAATAATGGGAAGGTATTCATAAGCAATACCTACATCAGTTTTCGTCTGGAAACAGAATTGAGAACAATGAGGTGGTGAAACAAAGAGCAAGTATTGTAGCACAAGGGTTCACGCAGATACCCAACTATTCTCCAGAGGTGGAATCTCATTCCGATAACTTATATATTTGGCGGTTCAAAATCATCTATCTCTGCAGTTGATAGATGTAGTGATTACATATCAATGTCGATCATTAGATTCAGACATATATGATTGATTCCCGATGGAATCTCAATTCTGAATCGAAATACAAAATGCAACATACATTATGTAAAATCAAAAAGTCACCATATGACTTATCATTATCGTCGGTACATTTGGTACAACCGACGTAGTGAGTTCCTTATACACAAGGATTACTCCTACAATGATGATTATCCATGTTTGTGTGTCTGCAATGACGACACATGTAATCATCTAAATGACGGAGTTTAAAATGAAGGATTTGGGTAAACCAAAATACCGCTCGTTACTACAAATTGAGCACCTTCATTTATACATTATGGTATACTATGTTGTCTATATCCAACATATATTGGAGAAATTCACTGTGGACAAATCTTATCCATCCATAGAGAAAGTTCTATTTAGACCAAGTGATGATGGAAATGAGATATTGGGACTCAACGTTCCATAATGCCATTGGATCCACCAAACATAATTGGCTGGTACTCAAGAATATCTTTTGATATCTCCAAGGCATCAAACATTTTGTCCTGATTTTTCAATCTCACAGAAATGTGAACACCGATATGATTGGGTACATCGATCAGATCCCCACTATGTCAGATCGTAGACAAGTTTAGTGTTCCTACTAGGAGTGGTAGCCCTCTCATGAAGAGTCTTTGAAACAGACCTCATGGCTACATCCACCAACCATTATCTCAATGATAATGTTTCTTGTGTTGCCCGGATGCAAACAGGTTACATAATAAGCAATATCACTATATTGTATATCTTGCAAGTCAAATCATGCAACTGATTTGTTCACCAAGTCTCTACCAACTTTTTACATTCCAGGAATGTGTTCATGGAATTGGTATATGACGACTTCGGAATATGCAAGAATCAGGGGGAGTATCCTCCTAAATTGTTCCTGTTCAATGCATCATATTATACTCTTTTTCCCTTCATGAGTTTACTATACAGGTTCTCATAAAGGTTTTTAATGAGGTAATATCAACATGAGATCATATGTCATACTTTCTGTTTTCCCCACCGGGGTTTTTGGGAAAGTATATACAACATCTTTATTGTTCTCTAAACTCTATGAGTTTTCTCATATTGAGTTAAAAGAGACAATAACCATTATATGTTACGTCATTTTCTCTTTATTTTTTCCACTGGGTTTGAAGGAGTTTAGCAACATATCAAACAGTATACTCCTCACATTTTTCCCACAGGGTTTTTGGAGGAGACTTTTTCAAGATGATGATATTACATGGACAAGTGTAGATTAAGGGGAGTGTTAAAGCTCAATTAACTTGTGTTAATTATGGGGGAATCTCCCCTTATACCAACCGCAGCCAGTTTGCGTCGGCAACTGTCGCGTCAGTTCCTGACATCTCTCCCGAACGGATGCCTCTTCAATGCATCCCTTCTGCAGTTCTGCCTGTATAAATACCTACAATCATCTAATGAAAGGACACTCATTCACTTTTACATCTGTGCCGAGGCTCTCTCGATTGTTCTCTCGTTTCCCTTTCAACACTCCCCACTACTCCCTATTCTCTCATCATGCACACTATCCACATCAGCAATGTGCCACATCATTATTCAGTTTCCAAAAGTAGCCAATCAGTTTATTCCGTGCGGTCAAGTCGCTCATTCTGCATCTCGCACGGCTGCCGGCCCTCCCGCAGGATCGGAGCCCACCCAGCCGGATCTCACCTAGCTTCTCACCGATGGAGATCCGCCCACCCCCGCCCTTCCTCCGCTCTGCTCCTCCCCATGCTGCGCCCACGTCTAACCGTGCCGCTTCCTTTCTCCGATGGATCCCCATCAAAGCGCACTAACCCACTGCTTTTTCTCCAATTCAGTTTCTTCACCGCCGTAGAAATTTTTCCCCAATCCTCGTGGTGTGGCGGCTGGACGACAACCTCAGCATGAGGGCACCCATCCTTTCTCTTACCACCGGTGTGCTCGCCTCACGTTCGCCGGTGTTACTCCCCTTGGACGCCTTTCTGGCTGATGGCTCGCGGACGGGCCGTGGTTCCATTGCCGCCCACCCAGAACATTGAGTAGCTCAGCCGAATCAGCTCGTGCGCACGTCATCTCTCTGCCCCATCCCTCCTCGCGCCGGCGGCCTCAGACCGATCGGAAGCAGCCATCCCTGCCACGCCCCCTGATCTGGACAAGGAGTTCGGGTTCCAGTGGGAGGATCTCGGCAAGGAGAAGCTCGCGGGATGGCAGGCATCCACGAGCGTCGCGTGTTCCTATGCTACAAGGTCCCTGAGCATTTCCTCTCCATCTCCATGTCTCTCGAATTGATTTATGATTTGCTTAATTTGATGCTATGATGTTACGTCCGTAACCCCTTCATCTCCTCTAGGCAGGATTGGCCAAACTTAGCCTGGAAGTCACTACTCCAGGTTGATGTTTCCTCTTTCTGTCTCTGTCACTGCTCCAGGTTGACCTGGCCAAATCGATGCCACCACAAACAACTGGTCCTATCAGCCGCGTATACAAGCATCTTGGGCCAAATCGGAGTTCTCGCTTTGGTCGACGGCAGAGTACGGGCGCCATGGACTCCAGGTAATTCTGCAACTAACCTTGAATTGATGTGATCAGTACCGTGTGCGCCACCGATTGCCAGGTGGCCAGGTCACAATACGCTGTTGTTACCCACTAGATCATGGTCACTAATCGCGTCCGCATCTCCGTGCCTCCAGCCCGCCAGTGTCTGCAGCCATCACACACACCACCCCCCAAATCGCCCTCGCAACTTGCCTTAGGCATCCTCTCTTGGTCCGTAGTATTTGCTAGATTACTACTGTTAAATGTGAACTCACAAGTGCCCTTTATTCAGTATGTTTCTCATATAAGAAGTGATCTCACATGTAGTTTATTTTAGTGTACTTATGTGTGATGTGAACTCACAAATTCAATTAGACATGAACAATATATTTGTGTGGAGCAAAAGATTCTTCTCCTCTACGATTTTCTTGGATGATTTGCTAATTAAGATACCACTATTTGCTTCAATCCATTATGTCTTGAGCAAGCAAATTGGTCGGACACTATGTGCCACTTAAGGTGCCAGCCACTGTAGCCCATATATTGTTATTTTAGATATCGATCAGCCGAGCGTGAAGCAACAATGGTGATGTTTATCCATGCATGCCTGATTATTCATTCATTCCCTGGTGACTTTGCTTTGTTGTACGTCACAGAATAAAACCTAATACAATTTTTTTGGCATCGTTATTACTATACTGTTTCTTGATTGTGTTAGCCTCTAACTTTTTGCCCTGCTTCTTATGTAATTTCACTCTTAGTTTGTTAGCCAATTTAGGTGTCAATTACTCAAGAAAGTCAGCTTTAATTAGCTGGTTCTAGGATCAAATGGAAGGTAAGATATATTTGCTCTTCAATGATTAGCTTAATCCGCTTACACATTTAGAAAATTTTAAACTTGGATGATCTTAAGTTGTGTTTTAGGATGTAAACTATACTGGAGTTATACAATCGCCAATCTGTAACTTACCAAGGTTGGTAATGAAAGGAGCTTGGGATGTCTCTAATCACAACAACGGAAGAACCACGGAGTGAAGGAAAACCAAGAGCACTCGCATGTTTGGTTATCGTTTCTCCTATTATCCTTTGCATTTGGTCGCCTTTCATAGCGTCTCCATTTCGGAATCACGATTCTTACCATTTTTATATACATTAACATTTAACTAGCTCATATAATTCACATTTTGTTACCTTTATAATCATATTCCAACTATTGTGTCCACTGGCTATTGCAATATTTCCATCTTATAATCATATATCTACTTTGTGAACAAAGTTATTCAACTAATTGTGCATCCATGACTAAGAGTACCCGCAGCAACGTGCGGGGAATCATCTAGTTATGTATATATTATGGACCCTATCCATACATCACAGTCGTCAGAAGATAAAAATCTGAGGCATGTGGTGAAATTAAAATGTTTAGCGAGGGAATTCAAAGAAGTGCCCGAAATAAAGCAATCCGGTTGGTACTCTGATATATCTATAAATGGCAACAATTATCTCCGACTGGTATTTCAACGAGCATAGATGGGTAATAAATTCATAATACAATCATTTACTTTTGTTATTACTATATTTTATATGCTACTAATTTAGAAAATTGCAGGGATGTGTCTCTATTTTATTTTTCATTTTATGCTCTGGTGGAACGGTAAAGAGTTGGTCAAGCCGGTTTGCGCGGTGAATATTGTCTGTTATACGTTTTAAGACCTTCGATGTGAAATATTCATACTAACTATATATAATTCTTGTGTAGTATGGGTATGAGTTGAGAAAGCACTTTTTATTATACTTGCTAAAACATCATGCAGATGAAGTTGAAGAAAACTTTCCTGATATTGTGCGAGAATTTCTTAAGCGCGTCAAGTAGATCTTAATAATTTGTAAAATATTTTTAGTTAGATCATCGCTCAATTTGTTACACGAACATGTCGTCAATTTTCTTTTGTTATCAATTTACATCGCAAGTAAAGTGGACTTCAATTATTAATGTGTTATATTGTCTCTACGTGTGAAATTTAACATGCATTATTTTTATATTACTCCTGTAAAATATTTCAAGAGCTCGTGGCAACGCACGGGCATTCTATTAGTCTCTGTAATGTCTCAGTTGATAGTCTCCGTTCCACGGTTAGTGTTCGTGCCACCTACCATGTTTTTTTTTTCATTCAACCTCCCACCTCCCAGCGATTCCCCCGGAACCGACGAGCGGCAAAAAAAAAAAACTCGAAGCAAACCACCCAGCGATGCCTCTACGTACTCCCCTCGCAAGCAACAGAACCAGACGAAAAAAAATGTACGAAGAAAAACCAGCGAAAAAAATGGGCACGACCCGCACGCACGCACGCACGGTGCCCTCGAGCGACTACCTCTCGCACGCACAACTCGCATTTGTCCCTTCGCCGCCGCCCTCCCATCGATCCGCCGCCGATCCCTGCGCTACCTACATCTTTTCGCCGCCGCCCTCCCATCAAGCCGTCTCCGCACTCCCATCAAGCCGCCCTCCTCCTTTCGTCCAAGGCTAGGAGCTTCCCTCCCCAATCCGGTCTGACGAAGAGAGTGCCAGATCCGGCCGGGGGAGCCGCCGTAGAGCCTCCACATCGGTGGAGCAGCAGCAGCCCGATTGAAGGTGGGTGCACGAGATCGTCCAGCAGCTCGCCGCACCTCGCAGAGGAGCAGCAGCATCCACCGGCCACACAGCTCGCCTCGCCGCACCGCAAACCATCGAGGGCAGGGGCACCTAGCAGAGGAGCGCCCGGCAAGCTCGTCACCATCCAAGCCCCGGCCCCTTTCTCACCGGGCCATGGCGGCGGAGTTCGACGGCACCCGAAAGCGCGGGGCGGCGGCCTTCCTGGACGACCCCTTCGAGGTGCTGCAGGCAAAGCGGGGCCGGTGCTCGCCATCTGCCGCCGCGGCCATGGTCACCGACCTCGGCATCAACATGGAGTTCGACCCCGTCGAGGCGCTCCAGTCCGTCTTCCCCGGCGCCGATCCGCAGGTACCCCCGCCGCCGCTCCGTGCCTCTTTCTTTCGCTTCTTGTTCTTTCGGTTGATTGGTAGGTCGTGCGCAGACGTGTAGTAGAGCCCGCCGATTCAGTTCATCACAAGAACCAATCGAACTTGGTTACACCGCAAGAAAGATAGTGCCTTGAATCTTGATACGATTTTTCTGTTGTCGATTCATATCCCCTTTCTTGAATCAGAATAGACTAAGAGTTCAGAGATTGATGGAATTGGAAATCAAAAGTTCAGAAGAATCATCCACCACGATTTCCCTCTTGCGTGTGCCAAGCGCTTCATGTATATACCGTTACAGGGAAGCAGGGTAGGAATCACCCATGAGGATTATTCCTCTGCTGATCAATTATCGTACACGCTTTCGACCCGACATGATGACCTGCCCTCCCGCCACTTTGAATTCTTCTCACATATGATGGCTAAATTTAGGATTCAGAAGTAAACTGTCTGAACTAAATAACTGAAAACAAATAGCTTGCACATCTATTCTATCCTTGTGCGAACTTCTGCCATGGTTTTCTGAAATCCTGGTATAGCTTTGGTTTATGCCACAACAGTGGACTTGAGAACCCCGATTTGTACCGTCTTGCTCTGTACATGTCCAATGGGTAATTTTGGGGAATTTCTAGCTTCTGCCGGGCTATCTCAAAGCGTCGGGAAATGTCTTGGATGCTGCCATTAGAAGCTTCAGGGATTATTTGGCATCGGATTCAGCAACGACCAATGCTGGTGCCTCCTCATCTGGAGGTATGGCTGTCAAGACTGAAAAATAACCCTGACTGCTTCTTTCTCTTGTTGCCTGATAGTTATAGTAATGTCTAGAGATGTATATTTTTTATAAACAGCACCATTCGTACAATTTGCATCTTGTCTAACTCTTGAACGATTGTTAATCGTAGTGGCATTTGATGTTTAGGTGATGAATACTCCAGCCAATAGCACTGAATGGGCGGAGCTAATTGTCAAGGAGATGTCGTCCGCTTCAGATCTGAATGACGCCAGGAATCGAGTCTTCAGGATACTTGAAATGTTAGACAAATGTGCCGCAAACTGCAGTGCTCCTGATGAGGCGCATAAAATGCGTGAGGTAACTAATGCATCCGCAGTTGCTTCATACCCTCCATTCAAAAACATTACATATCATAATCGTCTGAGTTCAGACATTGACAGTGCAATAGTCAGAAAATCACAACATGAGGCACAAAGCTAATGATATCAAATTTGTGCCGCCATAAACTATGTGTTATTAGATTAATCGTTGATCAGTGCTTGAGCCTAGAAAATCAGAATACACTTTATATTTCTGGAAAGGGGGGTAGTTGATACTGCCAAATGGCCGGTTACTTCTGAGATGTGTTTCTGGAAATTTCAATGTGCTCACCTATCCGGGCGCCACGACCCCATAGAATGAAGCTTGATGCATGTGCAGAATCGTTAATTATCTTATATTTGTGTAGATAATTATAGCAACTATTTTGGGCTGACCTCTTGCTGTTCTAGCAAAGATTGTTTTAGTATTTTGTTTTTCTCTACGAAAGATCAGGTAATCTGATATCGAGCTCCTTATTTTAAAGTAATTGAATTTTGGGTTTGTAATGATTGTTCATGACTAATAGAAAATATATATTGTAAAATTCCAGGACCGAATGGATTTTTGGTCTATATTGCAAATATGTATAATGGATTATTGGTGAGCTCGGTATTGGTGGTCGTTTCAGATCCATAACTTCTTCAAAGCTAAATCAGCCCATACTGCATGTGCTTCTTCCGAGGTACACTAAATTGGCATGTTGAGGATTCATGCTTGATGTATTATACAAGTTATCCATTCATAGCTTGATGTGTTATACAAGTTATCCATTCATAGCTTCATTTGTCCGCCATCGCCGCTGTCAAGGACCAAGAGGCTCATGTGTGTGTCACCAAGTCCACCAAGCCTATTCCATCACTGATCGCTGCCAGACAAACAACAAAGTAAATCTCAACCTCACCTGCAAATTTCCTGGTAATGTTTGCTCCCTGTTATATCGCTGTAGGTCTATTTTTTGATGATTTGTTTGTTGGGGCTTGTTCAAGAATTCCAAAGATTTTGTAATCTGTTTGGAGAATCATAGGGATAATTATACTATGTCTTGTTAGGGGTACATAAGAGCAGCAACATTCATAGAAAAAAATTGTTCATTCTTGAAGCACACAACAGGTGCTATTTTTTTTAATTCAAGTTCTTCCATATGCTGGTCTACCTTGTGCTACTCCCTTTCATCCATGTATTTTTAAGAAAACCAAACTAATATCCATCCTTGACTCACATATGAGTTATATGGGTTATGTAAAAAGCAAATGTTTCTTCTTTTTATTCAGATGCTTTGAGAACCAAGTCTACCTGGTTCTCTTCCTTTCATCCATGTATTTTAATGTGCAGTGTACAGTGTGTAGAATGAGCAAAACTTATGAATCTTGAGCACAAACTCATGATTGATCAAGGGAGTGGCACTGCCGGCTGGGCTAGAGTATGATGAAGTGTACTTGGAGTTTTTTTTTGTGATACGTGTAGCTTTCAGCTTGCGAGCCTTTCAAATATGCAAGTGTCCGATGCCATAGGCTACTATGGAAGTTGTGAATGCTATGTAGTTTCCGGCACTGCTTGCGTTCAGAAATGAACTATTTCAGGCTGACCATCTAAGTTTTACATTCCGTATGTATAGCGAGATCAAATTTATTTGTTCTAGGGCCATTTCTGAACATGCCTATGGAATAAGATCATGAACACGTATATGGATTATGAATTTAGTACTTTTTTGAGAAGTGAATTTACTTTTATCTGTTGATAAAAAAATATTTTTGTTGTCAGACGAAGGGCATGACGGATGGCGCCGGCGGGAAGGTGAGCAGCGGTGGAGATAAGCGAGGAAAGGAGTGGTGTGAGGCGGTTGGCGGTGTTGAAGAGGATGAGAGGGCCGCACACTCGGTGCCATGCTACTGGAGGGCCCGCTGCTCGAGGCAGTCCTAGGGATTTTTGGATCAATGATAGTAACGTTGGCGACCCAGGTATCTTCTTCCATCTCTGGATCCTGAATCTATATCTCTCTAATCTGCAAAGGCACGCAGTAGCGACGGGTACAATTGCGTGGTTGTGACCGCCGACCAGTACACGAGTGGGGCTGCCGTTCTCCTACCGGTACGCAGCTGCTACAGTGCCACCGCATATGTACTCCGATGAGTATCCTTGATATCTTCCCTCCACATTGCATCTAATGACACACTTCCACATTGCATCTGATGACACACTTCCAACTGGAATATATCAATTACATACCACGGTCATAAGTGTCACATTTCCAACTGATGACATGTCATGATGATGTGCTTTTTGGTTATCCTAGGACTTACAAAAACATGTCATCTGATCTGTTCCCCTTCGGTACATTAGAGGTTATAGGTCATTTGTTGAACGGTTATAATGACTTCTTCTTTGGGTAAGTCTATGCTAAAATATATGCAGATTTCCATTCAAAACTATCTACCAGTCATATTGTTAAGGGAGGATCCAATCTATTACTTCGAATTTAAGCTATCACATTTATCATATAGTATTTAATATTGGTAGTAGATTAAATTTTTAACATGACTTTAATTGAAATTTTTAGGTGAAATTTGAAACTTCCCTTGAGAGATGCTAAAGTACTATTTATTTGACCGGCATGGTGTACATTGACCTTTACCGCCTGAATGTTATGAATTATACTCGTGGTGGATGATATGGATGTCGGGGAGGTGATGGAGAAGTATGACGAGGAACTTGTGAAGGCTGAGGGCATGGAGAAGAAGGGGAGAAGCTAAGTGGGAGGCTGACATTGGCGAAGGAGAAGGCTAGATGAGTGTTGGCATTGGCAGACAACGGGTCATTGCAGATGGCATTCACTGAATTATTCAAGGAATTGAAGCTCCCAAAATGATCAAATAAATAAGATAGCTATGAGACATAGAATGCTGTGTTATTAGTTATTTTTGTCCTCAAAAAGGATGTCGTGATAGTAGTCGTGCTTTGCATATAAGTTGCTTCAACAACTATATTCTTGAAATTATGTGCCATAGGTAGGTGAAAAACTAAGAAATACATCTTATATTGTGGGACGGAGGGGGTATGTCTTAGGCTAAGAAGAAGCGGCGCTGGCACTGAAGAACATCATTTTATCTTTAGAGATCTCAGAAATTTTGGAGAGTCTGATGTGTTACAAATTAATATTCTATGTAAGGAGAATAGTAGGAGAAGATCAGCAGTTGTGTATGTGTAAGTTTTACTGAGGTATTTTTTTCTTGCAAGATCCTAACCATTTATCCATTTGCTCCCTAGATTCGTTTACTGATTTTAAATTGCTTAATTTCCTTGCACATAAAAAGAAAATATGCTTGGATTTGTGAAACAACCATATTTTTGTGTACAATGGTGAAAGAGCTACATTGTTATATTGCTCTCTGGTTCAATTTCCTCTATTCCATCGGTGAAAGGAAACGTGAACACTACACTACATCTCTTTAGGCTTGCCAAAATATAAGGATGACCATGTTGTCATGAGCAAAACTGGATGTACCTGGTAAGGATGGAGGCAACATTACCTCTCCGACAAGGCCTCCGAACAGTCACCGTCCCGATTAAAGAGCGCCGGCAATTTGGAGAGGGCCCCACCGCCATAGAGCCTCCTTTTGCGTGGGAGGGAGCAGGCCTCCGCCGCGGTCAACAATTGTGGCCGCTTACAGAGTGAGGTGAGTGTCATTGGCCAAACTAACTTAACTCAGCTATTTTTTGGTACTGCTCAAGAAGGTCGTTGATCTTCTTAGCTGACAATACCAATTAGACTAATTTATTGTAGTTTTATGAACATGGAGTTTGTTAATCTCCTCTGTGTTTTTATTGAAGATTAAGATGTGTATAATATATATGCAATGTTATTTTTTCTGGACATTTAACAAAATATGAAATAAGCAAACATATAGTAGTCCAAGTTGATGAAGTAGAGTTGATGGCCCTTTGGTTTTTGATCAATGTCTATATCTTTGTTATCCTGTGGCAATGCATGGCAAACATACATATCTTAAACAACAATTTATGATCTTTCATTTTCGTTCTTATGGTATAATATAAAGTTCAGTGTTACTTTCATTCTATTTTATGGTAATGATGCGTTGGATATATTTTAGTGTGCAACCCATAGCCTCAACATTTGCACCATAGCTTCACGCCACCGTCTCGCCGTGCTTACGGCAGCCCGGCATCTCACCTTCTTCCCGTGCACAACTGAAGCTTCATTGGCCTACATACACTTCCCTAGACAATCTAAACTGCATGCATCACTAAAAACAAACATGCGGAAACATTGAAATCAAGATTAAGTCCCAACTGCCCGTCCGCACACGACGACAACGGCAGCCAGGCCGTGGTTGCGCCAGCTACGACGGCTGGCATCCCCACAGCTAGGCTAGACAGCAGGCGGCTGTGGCGGCGTCCATCATGCTCGCCCGCCTACCCGCAGGCCAGCACACTCGCCCACCGACGGCCAACACACAAGCCAACACAAGGCTGCGGCGACTCGTTAGCGCGCCCACGGTTGCATGCGGCTTTGGCCATCAGGTACATGTGGTGGTCGCGCGAGGTTGTCAGGCGCCTCCCCTAGGCCGGCGCCCCCACCATCATCCACGTTGTCAGCAGCCTCCTCTGCTCACCTCATCATCGTCGTGAGGCACCTCCTCCCCTGCGCTAGCATCGTTCCATGCTCCACGTGAGAGAGGCGAGAAAGAAAGATTGGGTCGTTGCAGGTAGGACCCAGCGGGTACCCGGGCGTGACCGCAGCCCATCCCGCCCCTAGATTTGAGATGGGTCTAAGGTATATCGGCCAGTCTGGACATTTAGGGATAAAGTGAGAGTCCGGTTGGGTCACTCATTTTTTGACCGGGCACTGACCGGGGCAGACGTTTCAGACGTTTAGGGAGAAAGTAGGGGGGTCGGCAGTAGATGCTGTAAGTTATTACGAAGCTAAGAATTTGATAGATCAATCTATGGCCCTATTGTTGAGGAGGTAAAGGAGTCCATGCGATCAACGGAGGAGTTCTGGGTGGCATGGGTGAGACGCTCGGCTAATGGAGCTGCTCACTGGCTAGCGAAGGAGGCTTGTGCGAATAGTTTTATTTTATTCGACTCAAAACATGTTGAGATGAATGAATAACCCACTTCACCTAAGAAAAACTTTAGTTAGAATGGGTTTTGTTTTATTCATTCATCTATCTGAGACCAAAACGTCACAAATACAATCCAGATAACACTATTGCGTTTGAGAGTATTATGTGTGTTAGCTAATTATTAAAAAAATATGTTAGCTGAGACGACATTGTTGTTAGTTATTTAGCTCCGTGAGTAGAATCTTAAATTTTGTCAAAAGCCCGTGGCAACGCACGGGCGTTCTACTAGTATTCATATAGGTGTGTGTAGCATCCGAGAGCCACAAATCCTCTTCCAGGTCTATTGGTCTTTTCTTTTCTTTTTCTTTTTTTTTAAGAAAGGGAGCACCGGTGACAAAACATGCTTGACTCTTCTATGGCCTTGGTCATTGTGTCCGTGTGTAATCTGAATCTTCTGTTTGTTTTTGGGAAAAATTTGGGGAAACTGAAAACGATTACCAGTTGACCAAGTCATCAGCCTTAGAAATTACAACAATGACTTTGGTTGCAATTTCTGGAAAACTGTACGTATCTGCAAAAAAGAAAGAAAGAAGGAAAATAAAACCTCGGGCGGATCCCTTTTCCATGGCTGAAGAGCCTCATGGCGGAAACTAGCCAAAACATGGTTGAAACTAGTTCAGAGTTGATTCTTGTCCGGTTTTGCAAGTTTGAGGTTGTAAGATAGTCAGTTATCTTAGACTTTGGTGGCAATTCGGGGTTGTAATATGGACTTCTCTCTCCCTTTTTTTTGCATATATACTTATGTCTTGATGAGTGCTACCCAATTTGAGTCCCACAACCTCTTGAAATCTGTGACCTCACCATAGCCTAGGATTGTGGTGAACGGGATTGTGGTGAACGGCCCTAATCATGCTATGGATGCCCAATGGGATGCATTATCAATGCACTCGATCTACTTGTTGTCACTGTCAAGGAATCCCTGCGCTAGCAAGCTGATTTATATGTTGGGTGAACACTCCATCCCGTCCTGTTTTTCTATGTGCTTGATTAAATGGTGTTAATGTACAACCTGATATACTATCTTTCGCCGATTGAAGGATGACCAATATTGACAATATTAGACTTGTACTACTATATTCTTATGGAATATACTTTCATATGTTTAATTATTTTAATTTGATGGAAAAACATTTTTAGTACAAATCGCAAGTATAGAACAGGAGGACGGAATTGGATGAACACAAGATCGTAGTTCTAGTGGCCTTTTTTTTATCTATTATATGTAGAACAATAGAAGATATGGTTTTCCTAAATGAATTGTCCATCGTCCAGCTGTTTTTCCTGAATGGTTCAACATGCAGTGGGAACAAAAGCAATTGGAAAGTTCTCGATCATCAACAAATAGAAGGCAATACCATTAGCATGGTCAATCAGTACATCCAGCATGTAATATAAATCTGTAATTTAAGTAGTTTTTTACTATCCTGAATTGCATTAATCTGTATTAAACTTACATGCAAGACACAGATACCCGAGGGAGTATTAATGGCAGGCAATAAAATAAATTAATCCATTCAATAAATGCATATCTTTTTTGGCGCAAACAATAATTGGCTGCCATCTTGCACCATGTCATGTATGTGTATATATTCCCATTCTCTATATCTTAGCCATTCACAACACAAACACACAAACCCGAAAGTGATTTCTTCTTCTTCCTTATAAGATATACTGATGGCAAAATCTTCGCAGATGTTTGTCACCCTCATGTGCCTTCTGCTTCTGTGCACCAGCGATCAAGTCCATGGTATGTTTATCATATTCATACCAATCTTACCATTCCATATAAATCTTATGGATAAACTGATTTGCATAAATAATCAAATTGGGTCTTCTTGTATTGATCAATCAGTTTAGGTGTTTTTGACTTGATAGTACATATTTCTTAGTTTTTTCCTTAGGGTTGTGTCTTGTGATGTGTTTGGGTCGAGTGAGTTCTTTCCCTCACCCTTGTACATATTTCTTTCTTATTGAAATGATACGCAGCTCTCCTGCGTGTTTGAGAATAAAAATGAATTTTGATTTCTCCTGCTATACGTACAAAGAGATGTCAGTGAGATGATGTAGTGTGTGTGCACACTTAGTTTATCAGGTTAATTTTCACCCAGAAGAAATATAATTATGTATGTATGCTATATGATGAACAGGAGGAGCGGGCGCCAACATCAGTACACACAACATCCCAGTACAGCCAGCAAGAAGGGTTCTACCAGCAACATATTTTCCTCAGACAACCGTATCAAGACAGTGCGACCTATGCCACTGCAGCCATGATAATGATACAACTTATTATACAACAATATGCTGCAATAAGATAACTTGCAATGATCCAGCGGAGCCGAAAGGAACTTGTGTTGTTGACAGAGAATCATGCGGCTGTGACGTGAATACATGCAAGTAGTACATGCTGCTGAAAGTTTTTTGTCTGTGTTTTTCTTCAATAAATGGGGCATTGGTGCCAAAACATGCTTGACTCATCTATGGCATTGCTCATTGTGTCTGTGTGCAATCTGAATCTTCTGTTTTGTTTTTGGCTGAAATTTGGTGAAACTGAAAATGGTTACCAGCTGACCAAGTCATCGGTTTCGGAAACTACAGAAGTGACTTTGGTTGTGATTCCTGTAATTGTCAAGGAATTGTCAAGCTGATTTATATGTTGGGTGAACGACTCCATCCAATATACTCCAGCTTTTCTATGTGCTTGCTTTAACGGTGTTAATGTGCAACCTGATATACTATCTTTTGCCGCTTGAAGGATGAGAAATTCTGATAATATTAAAATTGTACAACTATATTCTTATGGAATATATTTTCATATGTACAATTATTTTAATTTGAAAAGGAATTTTTAATACAAATCATAAACTATAGAACAGGAGACTGAATTGGATGAACACAATATCGGAGATCTAGTGGTGAAATACATTGGAGCACCAAGAAATATCTGAAAATTAAAAAAAAACTGAAATTTTGGGATATGAAACCTGGGTGCCCGTTATACACCCATGTTCATTTTCGCATGGAATGGGTGCCTGTGGTATCCGTGGCCCTGGAATTATGGTGCGACATAAAATACATCTATTTTTTCCCATACATACAATGTTTTTCTTTTTTACAGACATTACCACGGGCAGCCCTTCCCCACCCACGAAACTAAACACGGCAGAGATTCCTTGACAATTCTAGGAATACTCGCCTCGGCACACACACGTATTTCCTCCTTTTCCTTTTGGACCCGCAGCCACATGAGGGCGAGAAGACCGATGGATGTTGTGGTGTGGATCATCAGTTTCGTCGAGGGCCTGATTGATGGGTTCTTGTGTTGCTGCCTTAGCTTGCTTTGTATTCACAAGTGTTGCTGGCTCTTAGCTTGTGTGACTGAAGAAGGACAGACGTGGTGAAGCCCGAGGCCATCACGACTTCACGAGCGATGGAGCCGTTCTCGTCGAGATTAGTTAGTTTGTCTTATTTTCTCAGAGTTGTGAATAAAAAATGGATGATAGCTTGTTTGTTGTGTTGATTTTTGTAGTGGAACATGTTGCTTACAACACGCTTTGGTAGGATGCATTGTGAGTAGTAGCTCTTAGAAATCATCCTGGTATGTTATTGCTGGTGTAGGAGGAGGCAAAACACACAAGTTTGCAATTCACTTGTATTTCTGCTCTCATATGTGATATTTCAGTTATACCACTGGTATTCTTCTCAAATTTATGGCCTCGTGGATCAAGAAAATGCTTATCTTTTTTGGCTAACTAGATGATCCCCCGCGCATTGTTGCGGGAATTTGTAGTACTGCATAGGTATAAGATGTATAGTAAGAACCTTTTATGGAATTTTTGGTACTAAATATATGCTTTTTGAACCATTTATGGAATGTTATGCGAACTCAGATTCTTAAAAAAAATCAAAGAAATTTTTTGTATTACATAGTATCTCTCCATATTTGCTTAATTCGTTAAAACACAATAGAAGGAACATATAGTTTGATAAGATTTTACTTAAAAATTCAATATAATACAATTTGATTGTCTATTAGAAGTGCACTGAAGAAAAATAAAAGAAATATCATTATAATTCGTTAGGCTTGAGGTGTTATGCACTAAATGGGTATTAGGTTGCGTTGACTACCATTTTGCATTTTGAGAGAATAACCGAAGGTGTAAAAAATGAATGGTTCTTGGGTAGGACAACGTATACACTCCATTTTGTGACACATTTTTTAATAGGCTGCCAACCGGCATAGATTCTTTGATCGTAATTATACATTCATACATTGACATGCTTGAAACTGAAAATCAGTTACTATTCTAGCGTCTATCTCAAAGCAAAAAGAATATCAGATAAAAAATAATTAGAGCTCCGTTTTTTTGTGATGAAAGAAATCAGAAATAATAATAAGAGCTCCTTGCCTCCTTCTTTTAGGTGCAATACTCAAGCCTCCGGATGCCGAGCAGCAATCAAACGAAACCTTTGTTTTTGAACACGTACAGTAGACGAACAACAATGTCTCTGAAATAGTACTGTCACGAACGAACATACTGGAGATGAACTGCACTATGTCATATGTTCAATTCTGCAAATCAATCATAAGTAGCAATAAAAATACCAATATGATTCATACTGATGTGTGTGTGTGTGTGAGAGAGAGAGAGAGAGAGAGATGCAGGACTGGAATTGCAGGTAGAACATGGTGAGTTTCATCTGTTTATTCCTTATGAACAGTAAAAAAACGAAATTGAATTTCTAACAAAATCAACCAGATCGGAGAGGGAGAGATGAGCACGAACCATCGTACCTCGGCAAATGCTTGCCGGCAGTGCTCGAATTAGATAGGATTGTAGGTAAGAGCATCTCTAGCCGCGTCCCCAATAGACCCTTCCAGGCGACTTTTTCCGCGCCAGCGCCGAAAAAGCGCCCCAGTCGCGCTTCCAGGACGCCGAAATCCGCCGGCTCGGCCCGTTTTCGGGCCCGGCGACCGCAGGCCAAACCCGACGCACTGGGGGCGCTCGGGGGCTCCGGCGCAAGGGAAAACACGTCTGGCCCACACCGTCAGGCGAAAAGTCAAGCCTATCTTCCAGATTCGCCTCCCACCCCCCGCGCTCGGCTGCCAACCGGCTGATCCCGGCGCCGCCCACCGCCCACCACCGCTAGATAGCTCATTCCCCGCCAAAAAAAGAGCAGAGGTTTCGCCGAGGCAGCCTCTCCACCACCGGTTGTGTGATTTTTCCGGTGTTCCAGCCGCGGAGGGGCAGTGTGGCAGCAAGTGCACGCCCATCGCGCCCGCAAGGTGTTCGGCAATTTGCTTGCCACAGCAATGGACTCAGACGACGAGGAGGCACCCGCCGCGCTGCTAGAGGAGGAAGCCGAGGCCGACGTCCAGGAAGAGGAACATCTCGTGGTCCTCGCCGGCCTGGTGGCGAGCAATGAAAATTCGCGGTGAGGTCAGGTGGCTCGGCGCCGGGGCGGATGAAAGCAAAGAACCGGCATCGTCTCAAAGGCTACTGCATGCTCTATTCCGACTACTTCGTCGACGCTCCACTACACGGCGACAAAGTATTTCGGCACCGTTATTGGATGAGCCGAAAGCTTTTCCTCAGGATTGTGAATTTCATCCGGGAGTTCGACAGCTACTTCAAGTGCAAGAAGAATTGCACCGCCAAATTTGGATTCACCTCAATCCTGAAGTGCACGACAGCGATGAGGATGCTTGCATACGGAGCTCCCGGTGATTCACTCGACGACTATGGGCGCATGGCCGAGTCCACCACCATTGAGTGTTTCTACAAGTTCTGTCGGGCAGTGGTGGCAGTGTTTGGACCGCAATACTTGCGAACACCCAATGCAGAAGACACTGATCGGATCCTAGCACAGAATGCAGAAGAGGATTTCCTGGGATGTTTAGAAGCATCGACTGCATGCATTGGAAATGGAAGAACTGCCCATTTGCTTGGCAGGGGATGTACAAAGGCGCCAAAGGCGGTAGCAGTGTGGTACTTGAGGCGGTGGCCACACATGACCTCTGGATTTGGCACTCCTTCTTTGGTATGCCAGGAACTCACAATGACATCAACGTGCTGCAGTGCTCCCCTGTCTTTGCCAAGCTTGTTGTGATTCTCCTCCGGTGAACTTTGAGGTCAATGGGCGACACTACAACAAGGGGTACTACCTAGCTGATGGCATCTATCCGAGATGGTCTACATTTGTGAAGACTATGTCAAACGTTGTGCCAGGAGGCAAGAAGTCCCACTTTGCCAAGGTGCAGGAGGCTTGCAGGAAGGATGTCGATTGGGCATTTGGTGTGCTCCGATCTCGATTTCCTGTTGTCCGGTACCCTGCTCAGACATGGTCGAAAGATCAAATGTGGGAGATCATGACTTGATGTGTCATCTTGCACAACATGATCATCAAGAGCGAGCAGGAAGTGCCAGTGTTTGACACTGAACCATACTACAAGCAGGGTCCTTTAGCCAAAGTTGATCACTAGCTACCGGCAACCTGAACTGCCTACCTCAGTATGCGTCAGGAGATCCGAGACCCACAGGTGCATCATCAACTGCAGCAGGATCTGGTGGAGCACCTACGGAGAATCAAGGGCGACGCCTAGCTCGACGTGTGATGAACGTTGTCGCACTATTTTGTTGAACTATTTGATTTTCTGTGATGAACTATGTGATAAAAAATTATTTATGTTGAGAATTCAACGCCAAACCACGCCAAATATGTGCCGTTTCTCGCCGATATCGGGCCATTTTTCGCCGAAAATGAGCCAAAAAGCGGCTAGGAATGGGCCGATATCGGCGCCTGGGGGCGACGGCTGGATGCCCAACCGCCCCGAGAGCCGATTCTACCGCCGGCTCGCCCCCAGGCGGCGATTTTTATGCCTCCTGGGGGCAACGGCTGGAGATGCTCTAAGACCGTGGGTGAGAAAGACCGGACTTGCTACGTGGAGGAGGTGGCCGGAGATGGAACAAAGCTTTCTTCTGAAAAATATAACTTCTTACCACACACGAGCAGAGCTTCCAACTCAAGCTAACTAAAAAAATCACTCAGATCTAAGGAGATAGAGAGTAAGGAGAGCCCCCACCTTCAGTGCAGCTGATGCCGGAGGAGGACGGGTTGCGTGGCTTGGACCAGCGAAGCCAAAAGGGCTCGTTTCATCGGCAATCGGATCCAGGGCTCAGTTCAAGTGCCAAGATTACAGGGGCCTAGGAAAGCAACAGCGTGCGGGTCTCCGGCGTGGATGACTCACGAAGGAGCAGGACCTCGCCATGAACGCCAGCATCGCTCCTGAAGGTGAGAGATGTTTCAATTTAGTTGTGTTTGCAATGGGTGGCTATATAGCTCGCCATGAATGCCACCATCGCTCCTGAAGGGGTTGATTTGTGTGAGTTGAACCGGATGGAGAAGAGGAAGAGATAACGCGCGAGGAATAAATGATCGTCTGGGACTGGGAAGGGAATAGACCGGCAGGCCAAAAGTACCAATGCACGATTCAAGGGATGTTTGTTTTCAGGGGCTTTTTGATGTAGGGACTAGAAAAAGTCCCTCTTAGAGACTTTTTAACCAAACAGGAGAGACTACTAGCGACTAAAAGTTGCCTTTTGGGACTAAATGAAGAAGACTCAAGTAGAGTCTTTTTTTAGACTTTTCCAACAAATTCCGCTCCATGCACCCATTGGCCCGCCGCCCCAAGGTGTTGTTTGGTTGTTATTTTTCTGTACACTAGGGGTAACGTGGTCATTTAATAACCTCTAGGGAGGAACTAGAGACTTTTTAGTCCCTGGAAACAAACAGGGAGACTTTTTAGGGACTAGGGACTTTTTAGTTGGGACTAGAAAAAGTCCTAGGACTTATGAACCAAGCAGGGCCTCAGTTAAGCCGTAATTAACTGCATGCACGGGTTTTTAGGCAATAGTAATTAACTGCAACGAATTGATGGGCGACATGCTTGGATGAAATTTGTTGAGTTCTTGCTTTGTGTCTTTTTTTTTTGAAAAATTTCCATTCAAATCACGAAGCAGTACAAAGTAGTTGACCCTTACAAGCACACTGAAACGCAAATATAAAGGACCATGAACATCTAGAGTACCCTAAGACAACCATAACACAAGGTCTTCAGAGTCCTGTGTCATCATCCCTGAATCTTGAGAGAAGACCCCTGTAGCAGAAGGATCTGCAACCAGGCGCAAGTAAGTCATCATCTTCGACCACGATACAATTGCCGCCACGCTGCTTCCTCCTTTCTTGACACTAGCGCTGAGAGGTCATGGACATCAATCCAACACACCTACAACAGCCGTCGCCATCTTTGGCTTTGAGTACCGCGAAAAGTGACCCTTCCGGAAGGAAGATAACTCGAGTCATCCGACCGGTCCAGCACTGCGGCCGGGCCATCCGCCCGGACAAAGCAGGATCTCCCACAAGCATCAACGCAGAGGAAGGAGAAGAACAGCAACAGCAAATCATACCGGCAAGGAAGAAGAAGGGTCTTCATCTCCCTGCATCCATCGCCCATCTAAGGACCCAAACGGCTAGTGCCAATGGACCTCCACTGGTAGAAAAAGAGGCTTCCGTCCAGCCCCATTAGTCGCGGAACTGTAGGAACCGCGACTAATGAAGTCTTTAGTCCCGGTTCGGCAGGCCTTTGGTCGCGGTTCGTCTGCCGAACCGGGACTAAAGACTTCATTAGTCGCGGTTCCTACAGTTCCGCGACTAATGGGGCTGGACGGAAGCCTCTTTTTCTACCAGTGCTCCATCCACCATAGCCCGCGAACTTAACGAGATCCGGGGATCCCCCACCCGCTGGCTCCTAGACGAAGGCAAAAGCCTCGCCTGATCGCGAACGGAGCCCGGAGAAACGTATTCCGACGCGACACCATCGCAACGGTCTCGGCAGCGTCTTCCTCAACCCTAACCCTACCACACACCCACCAAGCGAACAGACCCGAGGTTCCCCCTCCCTCTCGCTGTCGGAGCGGCCGTCGGAGAGAGAGGGAACCCTCGTTGCCTCCCTAGATCGCCTCATGCGATCCTACTTTTCCGGAGCGGAGCGGTCAGTTTTTTCCGGTAGACGGGTCCAGTTCTTGCTTTGCGTCGATTTGTGTCCTTCGCACATTACTGGCTGGTCTCACGCGCGCATACATGCAGTTCTCGCGCAGATCGCGGTTGTGTTGCCCGTGCGTGGCGAATCAGAGATAATGAGAGATCAATTACGCCAGCAAAATAGAGGTTTGATCGGGCATCGCGTAATATCAAAGGGCATGCCTCACTTGCACCGGACGAACAGAGATTTTTTTTGCTGAACTAACATGCATGTGTGTTTTCAATGCATGGGCAAAAGTTGCTGATGTGGTACTATCGTTGAGGATGTGGCTAGACTACTGAGGTAGAGCGAAGTGGATGGTTGTATGTTGATTAGTGATGTGGATAGTCTGCATGTCAAGAGAAATGAGATACTCCCTCCATCCGGTGAAGAGTGTACATCTAGAAATTTTAGGACAAATCATAGAGTTGAGTAAAAAATGCATTAGAAAGGTGCAAGTCACCATCTCCCTCCTCTTTAATTACCTAGCCCCCAATGAACTAAGTGCATGTAGAAATTAAGAAGACCATGTGTAGATTGCTATTGGTCTTGATTACCGTGTGATGAGAGAGAAGTGTTTTTTCCCAAGTGTATTGGAAAGATAGAAGTACACTTTTTTTGGACAAATTTCTAGATGTACACTCTTCACCAGACGGAGGGAGTAGTGGGGATGAACTATTTAGGTATTATAAATGAGATGGATCATATATTTATCAGTGACCAATAGTATTGTGTATGTATGTATGTATGTATGTATGTATGTATGTATGTGAAAGAGGTGGAGTAGTGACTGGCTTTTGGAAAGAAAGAAAGAAATACAAAGATACTACTTATTATATTTCAGCTCTCACTTATTTAGATTTGTTTATGTGGAATAGTTTATCATACTCATTATTCGCCCCTTGCAAAATAGCATAACTATGCTATATACCATTAATGTGTTGATGAAAAAATTTGCTCGTTCACGACAAAAGTCATCATCGCTTCATCCAGAGTAGATAGAAACAAACAAACTAGCTGCTATCTACATTCGGGGGTTTTTCAGGGAATTACTTGGTAAGAATTCTGTGAGCTCTGGGCGGTGATGATGACCCTGCGTAGGGATTTGGTTGTATTTTCTTCTTTGCGCAAGGTCTTTTTGCTTACTGTGGGGTAGCTATACTTGTTCTTGAAGGTTACTTTGTGTGCAAATAAAATTCACAGGTCTTTTGCAAAAAATAAAAAAAATAAACATAAGTTGAATGCTGACCATAAAGAGTAGAGTAATTACGAAATAAATTATAATTGGGGCGAAAATCCCATCCCGTGTACTCCTATTCAATGGATGGATCCTTCAACTCTTCCTACACGCTATAATTGAGCACCTACCAACCATGCTAGGTGGGCTGTTTGGCCCAATTAACCACGTTAGTCAGAAAAAATTACGGGAGCAGCTACCCTCAAGAAGCTGCGGGGACGGGAGTGTTCAGAAAAATTCTACCATGCATCCAACGGCCTGGGACAGCCATAACATGAAATTGGATGGCTTCAAAGGCTGATAGCCTGAGAGAGCTTCTAGCACTAGTGCAGAATCGGGCAATAGCCCCGGTTCGTAAGGCCCTTTAATGTTGGTTCGGTAACCGGCACTAAAGTGTGGGCACTAAAGCCCCCCCCCCCCTTTAGTACCGGTTCAGCATGAACCGATGCTAAAGGGCAACCACGTGCCACGAGCCAGCTCCGGGGGCAGGGAGCCCTTTAGTACCGGTTGGTGACACCAACCGGTATTAAAAGGTTGGGGGGGTTTTGGGTTTATGATTTCTTTTTCATTTAATTTCGTGTTTTTCATTTAATTCTTTTTTGTTTCCTGGTATTTTACGATACTACACATTGTACACGTTATGCATATATATAAATAGAATTTCTAGTAAAACCGATCATATATATATATCATCAAATGTCTCACAAACCACCATATTAATTCACACATACACACATGTATATATATACTAGTCATTTGTACGTGCTTTGCACGTGAGATAGTTATGCATAAGCAAAATACGAAAATATTAAAAATTACAACTAATGCACATATGTTATGATAAATTTAATGTTGGAATTTTCAGGAGATCATATTTCATAATACGAACTCCTAAAATATTCCTTGTTCTTTGCATCAGAACACAATATCAAACAAATTTCTTCCCTCCTTTTCTCACCCTTAAGTCAGAATTTTCATAATTTCTTTTTCATGATTGTGTCCTGGACCACAACAGAAAATGAGAAAATAAATTTTATACAGGTTGTTTGAACATTTCTCCCCCTTAACAGCATACTGTTTTGTGCAACTACTTAAAAAAAAATCTTTCTGTAGATGCATCCAACAGGATGCTGCCATGGTAGGTGTCTAGACGTGCTCATGAGATGTTTCTAGCATCTTCTACCTTGTCTATCATAACCAGTTCACCACATCTTAGCTGGCTGAATGTTCTGGAGCAAGGGTCATATCACATGGCCGGCAGGGGGTAGTGGTCCCCAGAACGAATCCCTCCAATATGGACCATAGGATTGCCTGATCCAATGGCATATATGATGCCACGTTTTTGCCAATTTCAAATCAATCAATTAGAGCCGTCTGATCGTATTGATCCAACGGTCCATATGTTCTGCTACACGTACACTATATAGTAGTATAGATATACAATTAGCTACTTATATACAATTTCTCTTACATGTTGCCTTCGGAGCCAGTGGCATTAGCCTAATTGGTGCCTTCGGAGCACGATGACAATTGGAAGTGGTTCATGGGGGCGGTAGCGGGTAATGGTATTCTCCGTTCGGATCTATGACCTGGTCGAGCAAAAATCCCGCTATTTCATCTTGAAGTGCTTCTACGCGCTCCGTTGGTAGGAGCTTCTCCCGCACCTCTGTGAACTATTAAGAAGGAGATCAATATGCATGTGTATTAGTTGTGCGACTAGATATCAATAATGGTGTAAAAATTGTGAATAGTGTTCTGACAAACGTACCCATTCCTGTCTTTGAGATATGCTCCTTTCAGACGCCATCATGCGAATGTTCTCGCAAACGCAGTATGCACACAGATCAGTCCCCTGCGCCTGCTCAAGGGCCTTTACGAGAATGAAATTTGATCAGATAATAATTAATCAAGCATGATAATTAAAGAGATGGCAGCTAGCTAGCTAGATAGTACTACTTAATTACTTACCTTGGGTCGAAACCATTTCAGCTTTCGTTTTCATTGGCCTGGAGTGACGCTGATGAACCTTGCCCAACCCCTGCCCGCCGACAAAGAAAATGAATAAAGGGGTTATTAAATAGTTCATATCAGGAAACGACGAACTAAATAGGCCAAGATATATAGTTAATAATGATTGAAATTACCTGTTGACTATCCCAAACAAGATGTTGTAGTCAGTTTTTTTTAGTAGTGAGTCCAGTACTTCAACTGTCCCTTCATCAACTTTAATGATACACAAGATCCAGTGAAATATGCATGCACACATGTTTGCATGTCTTAATTAAGCGGGCATATGGAAGCAAAAACATGTAGCTAGCTAGTAGGCAAAAATAGAATTTGTAGTACAAGACAGTGTGACTCACTGGAAGTTGTAAGGAAGTAGTATATCTTCATTGGTATTGAGGCGCTTGAAGAACTCTAGCATGCTTTCCTCTACACTTTTTTCATGATATGCATCTAAATTCCATGTGTATTCATTAACGGTATTTGGGTCAATGAACCCAATGCCATAGTGCCCACCTTTTTTCATTTCATACACCTTCTTCCTGCATAATACCACAGAAAAGAATATAGTGAGGATAATTACAGGTAATGATTGATCAAAACGATCACTACAGCTAGCTTGAGACTCAGAAAGAAATCACTTACAAATAATAGCAACTGACGATAGATTTGTCGAGTGCGTCTTGATTGTATAACTGAAATAGTTCTGAATATTCAACGGACACAACTTTCTCATGGTAGTAATTATCCTTCTTGACATTCACCATGAGGGACTCTCGATTGGAAATCATGGTAATGTTCATGTACCATTGATGCAATTCATACATTCTCGTTGGGAGCTTCTTGACCTCGTCTGGCTTGACCAAAGGTTGGCCCCGAACATATTTCCGTTTTATTTTCTCCTCTCTAAGCGTCGGCATGGGCTCGATCTTGAGGAGTTGTCCAACAGTGATCTTGAGGATTTCAGCCTGCATTATATGCTCCTCGGTTATTACCACATCGCCCAGCTGGGGAACGTTAACGGTTTGCCCATAATAATATTGGGCGCGTATACTCTTATGTGTTGTTGGCACAACAAGCGGGGGGATTGATTGCGCCGCCTGTTCTCCCAGCTGGGGAACGGTTTTACCGCATTTTTTTCCAGCTGATTTGCTCGAGCTCGAGCTCGCCTCTTTCTGTATACGTGCACGATTTAACTTCCTGAGGTGGCGCTCATAGTCTGTGTCAACAGGCTTGGGGGCTGGTGGTCTAGCCATACGAATGAAGTGGTCAATCTTTTCCTCAGGCACTTTCTCTCTTGGCGGCGGTGGCGGTTTCGGTGCAAAATGGGCTTCCACCTCGGCCTTCGATATGGCTGCGGTTACCTCCTCGGACTTGTCATAAGGCCTCCGCGAAAGAGGCGCGAGGCTGCTTGGACCATATTGAAATCGCTTGCCTCCGCCTGTACCTCCCGTACTACCTCGACTTGTACCGCTACGCACCATAGCTGCGGTGGCTCTCTTCCGTGATTGCTGAGGCAGCGGAGACAGCTGACGTGGTTGAGTTGGACGAGGAGGAGTGGCCTGAAGCTGTGCCGGACTTGGAGGAGGAGTGGCCGTCTGATGCTGTGTCGGACTTGGAGGAGGAGTGGCCAGACACTTTGCCGGACTTGGAGGAGGAGGAGTGGCCTCACGCGTTGGTGGACTTGGAGGAGCGGGAGTCTGCTGACTCGGTGGCGGACTTCGACGAGGAGTCGGGTGACGCGGTGTCGGTGGCCTTCGAAAGACGATGCAATCCTTTCTCCATAGGATGATACGATGTATGGCCTCTCCCAGTGTGTGCTCGTCGTCACCTCCAGGAATGTCAAGCTGTAGCCCCGAATATGGGTCCACCACCTCATCAACCAAGACACAAGCATAGCCCGCTGGAATCGGGTTGCAATGGAAGGTTGCCTCGGGGGGATTTGTAAAAGCAACGGCGTCTACCACCTTCATGGATATGTTCTTCATTTTGAAGTGTAGCTCGCAGTTAGTGTTCTCCATGATGTCATCCACGGGGTATCTATCCAGCATTGCGTCGCCCGGGGCGGAACCCACGCTGCTTCTCAGCATGGATGGGGCTGTGCTATCCAATGCTGGATCATCCGCTAGCTGCTGCAGCTGCTGATACCCCCTTTGCTGGCTAAGTGAGTCGATCTGCTCCTGCTGCCGCTGGAATTTGATTGCCAAGTCCGCTTGCGCTGATTCTAGGCCTTGAAGGCGTTCATAGTCCAGCTTCCTCTGCTCCTCCTCCATCTTCCTCTTCTTCTCCTCCGCAATCTTCTTTCTCGCATGGGTTCTGTAGTCGGCGTTCTAGTCCGAAAACCCCTCATACCACGGAATAGCGCCCTTGCCTCGTGTTCTTCCCGGGTGTTCAGGATTTCCCAGGGCACGCGTAAGCTCGTCATTCTCTCTGTTGGGCTGGAACACCCCCGATCGAGCCTCTTCTATTGCAACAAGTAGATTATTGTCGGCTCCGTTCAGACATGCCTTCGTCGAAACTTTGCCTGTCTTCGGGTCCAACTCCCCCCCATGCGCGTAGAACCAAGTCCTGCACCTGGGGGGGGGGGGCAGCTCCTAGTAACCGGAGTGACACCTGCATCCTCCATCTCTTTCTCAGACTTATCCCACTTAGGCATTGCCACCGCATAGCCACTTGGCCCCAGCTTATGGAACTTATCCTTTTTTTCGGCATTCTTCTTGTTTATTCTTGACCGTTCCTTAGCTAATTCCGAATCCTTGAATTTCACGAAATCGTCCCAATGAGCACTTTGCTTCTCTAGTGTTCCCTCAAATACTGGAGTCTTCCTTCCTCCCTTGACGTACTTGTCCCATACACGATTCTTGTGGTTGTTGAATGCAACCGCCATCTTTCTAAGAGCAGCGTCCTTGGCTTTCTCCACATCTGCATCTGTGAAATGATCTGGTAGGGTGAAATGTTCCATGAGAGTTTCCCAAAGCAGACCTTTTTGTCTGTCGTCGACAAAAGTAACATCTAGACGTGGCTTTGCTGGCTCTCTCCATGCTTGAAGGGAGATTGGGAGTTGGTCCTTCACAAGAACTCCGCACTGACGAATGAACTTGTACGCAATCTTCTTAGGCGCTAATGGTTCGCCATTAGGTTTGATGGCCTCGATATTGTACTTTACGCCCTCCTTCAACTTTTGTTCGGGCCTCGTTTCCTGTTGCCTGAAGATTTGCTCGATCCGGATGGATGAAAGAAGAAAGATCGATTCATTAATATATCTTCAAGTCATTTAAAACATGTGATGATCACCAGATGCCTGTTTATATAAATATATATACCTCGCCGGTCTTTGTTGTTTCAAGATCAACATTTTCTTCGTCATCATCATAATCATAGTTCATGACTTCAACAATTCGGTCGTCGCGATCGAATATCATATCACCCTCCCTGGTGTTGTTTATAAATTCGGAGCCGTCATAATCTTCTTCATTCTAATCATCATCTGGCCCGCGAGGATGGCGTATGATATCGAACAGGGCTGTTCTCCCTTTCTGCCGGTATTGTCCGCCATAACTTTTATTTAACTAATCCAAAAGAAATTAAAAAAATTAGTATTCAAATTACAATGCATGGATGCAATCAATTAATAAGGAAAAACTGAATCAATCATAGTACATAATAAGCATCAGCGAATATAATCTCGAATACATCGTCTCGAATAATAGATATAATCTCGAATACATCATCTCAAATAATATATATAATCTCGAATAAATCATCTCAAATATTATATATCGAATACATCACTAGCTAGCTAGCTATCTAGCAGCTAATAAAGATCGAATACTAAAGAGTAATCTAGGCCACTCGCGGTTCCTGAGGCGCGGGCGGTGGACAACCAAAGTGAAGGAACCATCACTAGATCATAGCTCAGGTGATCTCCCCAAAGAACCTGCCAGGTATTGGAGAATCTGACGTCCATAGTAGCCATGTAGCGATGGACGTGCTCGTCATCCTCCCTGACACAGCGACGTACCACCTCCGGCGGGGCCGGCTCCCTCCGCACCGAAAGTGGCCCACCCGAAAGCCACCAAAGGAGATGAGGGTCGACGACGGGACCCGGGGCCGGGTTCCTCACCAAGCGTCGCGCCCCTGAAGGTAGCACCTCCCAGTGCCAGCCCGGCGGAGCCCAGTCCCGGACATGGGTCCTCTGAAGCAGGACGTCGTCGCGAATGGGGCGACGGCGAGGATGTGGGCCGGGCATCGTCGACAACAAATACTATGCCGCAAAAGTAAAGTAACATTTTTAGATGATGGATTGTGATTTCATATATGCAAATTCTAAATTTTATAACTAAAAATATAAGAAACTAAAAAAACATCGATCATCGTCTAACAATTTGAAATTAATCTAATTCATATAGCTAAAACTAACATTTCCAAAATTTCTAACATTTCTATGACATTTGTATAAAAAACAGAAAAAACCTTTGACATTATATATATTATAACTAACATTTCTATATACTATTTGACATTAATCTAATCTAATTAATTAATTCATCTAAAACTTTGTATGAAAAACAGAAAAAACTAAAAACTCAAAACAGAAAAATTGTGTGTGTGTGTGCGCGTGTAGTGTGTGTGTGTGTGTGTGCATGTAGTGTGTGTGTGTGTGCGTGCGCGCGTGTGTGTGCGCTACGGCCGGCGCCGGCGCTCGGTGGCTTTGATCGATTGGAGGGAGGAGAGGGGCCGGGGGAGGGGCCCACAGCGCGCGCGGGCGAGGTCGAGGCGACGGCGACGGCGACGGCGAGGCGAGGTCGATCCAAGGCGACGACAGCGAGGCGAGGGGACGGTGACGGGCCGGTGCGGCGACCGGGACAGGCCGGCGATGGGGGCGCCGCGGAGTCGACGGGGACGACGCGACGAGCACGGGGGCGTCGCGGAGTCGACGGGGACGACACGACAGGGGCGGCGACGGCGCGGGACGGGGCGGCGGCAGAGAGAAGTGGGAGATAAGAAACTGAAATTTTTCGAAGTGTTTTCATATATAGGGGACACCTTTAGTACCGGTTGGTGCCATCAACCGGTACTAAAGGTCTGTTTTGGGCAGGCCAAGCAGCGAGAAGCGCATCCCTTTTAGTACCGGTTGGTTCCACCAACCGGTACTAAAGGTGGTGCGCTGGCGCAGGTGCGGTGCGGCAAGTTTAGTCCCACCTCGCTAGCCGAGGGGCTCCCGCACTGGTTTATAAGCCCCGGTGCGGTAGCTCTCTCGAGCTCCTCTCTTAAGCAGGCCTTCCGGGCCTACGTCTGCTGCTATGCCCTGATGGGCCTATTGGGCTAGCGGGCCTGCATCCTGGCCCAGTTACAATTTGGGTTTCTAGTCGTATGCAGGCCGTTGTGGCCCAGTAGGTGGGCTTTTTTCATTTAGTTTTTTCTTTTCTGCTTTATTTATTTTGTTTTATTTATTTTTAGTTGTTTTTTTGCTATATTTAGAGTTTCTTTGTGAATATTTTTGCTTTAGGAAAAAAAATTAGAAACTTTCTGTTAGTGCCGGTAGTTTTCAAATTTGAATAGTTTAAATTTTGAATTATTTGAAATTTGTCTGAATCACTAGTTTGTGACTAACTTAACTTTCAAAATACATTTTTCAGTGATTCTTTTTTATTATGTTTAATATTAGTGCGTTTTATCATTATATTCAATTTAGCTGAAAAATCAGTGAAGGCATGAAAGAATTTGTTTGCACATAAAATTTCTTCGCGCTTCAAATGCCAAAACACATAACTACCCTAACTATTACAGAGATTCCCTCCTGGGTGTGAAACATAGAAGAAAGTGATGATAGTGAAGCCGATCACATCCCAGATCTTTGGGTGTGAAACTTTTTCTTCGCGTGTGTCCCTTTGTGCCATAACCATGGAAAATCTTCATCATTTAACGGGATGCTCAGGTCAATATTCACTGTGAATGGAGCAATTTCATCAAACTTTTCATAATCTCCTGGCATGTCTTTCTTGTCATCCATTCCCACGATGTTTCTCTTCCCAGAAAGAACTATGTGCCGCTTTGGCTCATCGTACGATGCATTCGCTTCCTTATCTTTTCTTTTTCTCGGCTTGGTAGACATGTCCTTCACATAGAAAACCTGTGCCACATCATTGGCTAGGACGAATGGTTCGTATGCATACGCAAGATTGTTGAGATCCACTGTTGTCATTCCGTACCGCGGGTCTTCAGTTACCCCGCCTCGTGTCATATTGACCCATTTGCACCGAAACAAAGGGACCTTCAAACCACGTCGATAGTCAAGTTCCCATATGTCATGTATATAACCATGATATGTTTCCTTTCCCGTCTTGGTTTCTGCATCAAAGCGGACACCACTGTTTTGGTTGGTGCTCTTCTTATCTTGGGCGATCGTGTAAAATGTATTACCATTTATCTCGTACCCTTTGAAAGTCATTATATTCGAAGATGGTAACCGGGACAGCAAGTACATGTCATCTTCGATAGAGGCGTCATGCATGGTACGTGTCCGCAACCAGCTGGCGAAACTCCTGGTTTGTTCACGTGTAATCCAGTCATCAGACCGCTCCGGGTGTTTGGAGCATAGAAAATTCTTGTGTTCATCCATATACGGAGCCACCAAGGCGGAATTCTGTAGAACTGTGTAGTGTGCTTCAGTGAGAGAATGTCCATCCATACATATTATTTGTCCCCCTCCTAGCGTGCCTTTTCCATCCAGTCTGCCCTTATGCCGCGATTCAGGAACACCAATCGGCTTAAGGTCAGGAATAAAGTCAATACAAAACTCAATGACCTCCTCATTTTCATGGCCCTTGGAGATGCTTCCTTCTGGCCTAGCACGGTTATGAACATGTTTCTTTAAGACTCCCATGAACCTCTCAAAGGGGAACATATTGTGTAGAAATACAGGATCCAAAACGTTAATCTCTTCGCATAGGTGAACTAGGACGTGCGTCATGATGTTGAAGAAGGATGGTGGGAACACCAACTCGAAACTGACAAGACATTGCACCAAGTCATTCTCTAACCTTGGTATGATTTCTGGATCGATTACCTTCTAAGAGATTGCATTGAGAAATGCACATAGCTTCACAATGGCTAATCAAACGTTTTCCGGTAGAAGCCCCCTCAATGCAACCGGAAGCAGTTGCGTCATAATCACGTGGCAGTCATGAGACTTTAGGTTCTGGAAATTTTTCTCTGCCATGTTTATTATTCCCTTTATATTCGACGAGAAGTCAGACGGTACCTTAATATTGAGCAGTCATTCAAAGAAGATTTCCTTCTCTTCTTTGGTAAGAGCGTAGCTTGCATGACCCTGATGTATGCCGTCTTTTCCGTGCATACGTTGCTGGTCCTCCCGTGCCTCAGGTGTATCTTTTTTCTTCCCATACATGCCCAAGAAGCCAAGCAGGGTCACACAAAGATTCTTCGTCATGTGCATCACGTCGATTGCGGAGCGGACCTCTAGGTCTTTCCAATAGGGCAAGTCCCAAAATATAGATTTCTTCTTCCACATGGGTGCGCGTCCGTCAGCGTCATTCGGAACAGGTTGTCCACCAGGACCCTTTCCAAAGACCACCTTCAAATCCTTGACCATATCATGTACATCAGCACCAGTACGGTGGCGAGGCTTCGTCCGGTGATCCGCCTCACCTTTGAAATGCTTGCCTTTCTTTCTTACGGGATGCCTGCTCGGAAGAAATCGACGATGTCCCAGGTACACATTCCTCTTACAATTAGCCAAATATATACTGTCGGTATCGTCCAAACAGTGCGTGCATGCACGGTATCCCTTGTTTGTCTGTCCTGAAAGGTTACTGAGAGCAGGCCAATCATTGATGGTCATGAACAGCAACGCCCTTAGGTCAAATTCTTCCCCCATGTGCTCATCCCACGCACGTACACCTGTTCCATTCCACAGTTGTAAGAGTTCTTCAACTAATGGCCTTAGGTACACATCAATGTCGTTGCCGGGTTGCTTAGGGCATTGGATGAGCACTGACATCATAATGAACTTCCGCTTCATGCACAACCAAGGAGGAAGGTTATACAAACATAGAGTCACAGGCCAGGTGCTATGGTTGCTGCTCTACTCCCCAAAAGGATTAATGCCATCTGCGCTTAGACCAAACCATACGTTCCTTGCGTCATCTGCAAACTCCTTCCCGTACTTTCTTTCGATTTTTCTCCACTGCGACCCATCAGCGGGTACTCTCAACTTTCCGTCTTTCTTACGGTCTTCTCTGTGCCATCGCATCGCCTTGGCATGCTCTTTGTTTTGGAACAAACGTTTCAACCATGGTATTATAGGAGCATACCACATCACCTTGGCAGGAATCTTCTTCCTGGGGCGCTCGCCCTCGACATCACCAGGGTCATCGCGGCTGATCTTATAGCGCAATGCACCGCATACCGGGCAAGCATTCAAATCCTCGTACTCACCGCTGTAGAGGATGCAATCATTAGGGCATGCATGTATCTTCTGCACCTCTAACCCTAGAGGGCAAACATCCTTCTTTGCTTCATATGTACTCTTGGGCAATTCATTGTCCTTTGGAAGCATATTCTTTATCATTACCAACAACTTTCCAAATCCCTTGTCAGATACACCATTCTCTGCCTTCCATTGCAGCAATTCTAGTGTGGTGCCTAGCTTTTTCTTGTCACCTACGCAATTCGGGTACAACAATTTTTTGTGATCCTCTAACATGCGCTGCAACTTCTTCTTCTTCAAATCACTTGCGCAGTTTCTCTTCGCATCGGCAATGGCCCGACCTAGATCATCAACGGGCTCATCTGATGCCTCTTCTTCAGCTTCTTCCCGCATTGCCGGCTCAGCTTCTTCCCGCATTACCGGCTCAGCTTCTTCCCCCATTGTTGTATCATCGTATTCTGGGAACCCATGGCCAGGATAGCTATCGTCGTCCTCTTCTTCTTCATTGTCTTTCATCATAACCCCTCTTTCTCCGTGCTTGGTCCAAACATTATAGTGGGGCACGAAACCGGACTTAAACAGGTGGACATGAATGGTTCTTGACTTAGAGTAATTTAATTCATTCTTACAGCCAGCACATGGACAAGGCATAAAACCATCCGCCCGCTTGTTTGCCTCAGCCACAAGCAGAAAAGTTTGCACACCATTAACGAACTCGGGAGAGCATCGGTCATCATACATCCATTGCCGGCTCATCTTCAATACACAGCACCGAAAACACCAAATTAATACAATACATAAAGTTCATACAACACTTAAATGCAACAAACAAATAACTCTCTAGCTAAAACATTTAAATGCAACAACAAATGCGATCAAGATCGCAAGTAAGGTAACAATTGATCCAACAGCATAATGATACCAAGCCTCACTATCAATGGCATATTTTCTAATCTTTCTAATCTTTAAGCGCATTTTCTCCATCTTGATCTTGTGATCATCGACGACATCGGCAACATGCAACTCCAATTCCATCTTCTCCCCCTCAATTCTTTTCAATTTTTCTTTCAAATACTCGTTTTCTCTTTCAACTAAATTTAACCTCTCGACAATAGGGTCGGTTGGAATTTCCGGTTCACATACCTCCTAGATAAAAATATCTATGTCAACTTGATGGGCATAATTTGTCATAGTTTTAAAAGAGAATATACCACATCCGAATCATAACAAGGACGAGGGCCGACGGGGACGGATATCAAAACCATGGCACTATGTATAACAAACAACGTACGGGTAAGATAATTATACGAGTAACTATATATCCAAATCACACAAACATCAATTTTTTATATAAAATTTCATGAACAAGAGGCTCACCACAAGGTGGTGCCGGCGACGGGACGGTGCGGGCGATCGACGGTGGTTACGCTGGAGATTTAGAAGGCACTAAGTAAACCACACCTACATATGCAAACTAAGTGTTATTTTGACCTCAGTTTGCATATAAATCAAATACTACCACATATAATTCCTCCCAAATTACTAAAACCCACAATTAATCACTATATAAACCAATGCAAGAGCTAATCTAGCAATGAGAGATGAAAGGACAAAGTTGCTAACCTTTGTGATCATTTGAATGGATGGGGGCCTGCAAATCTTGACAAATTTGGGGCAAATTTTGTGATGAACTCGAGAGGAAGAAGGAAAGAACAGAGGAGAGGGAGAGGGGAAATGGGGGAGAATAGAGTGCTGGTGGACGAAGGGTTTATATAGGACGACCTTTAGTACCGGTTCGTGCCACGAACCGGTACTAAAGGTGTTGAAGGGGCCCCACTCTGACAACATCCTGCCACCACTTTCATTAGTACCGGTTCGTGGCACGAACCGGTGCTAAAGGTTCGCAACGAACCGGTACTAAAGAGCTCCTCCCACCTAGCCGTTGGAACCGGCACTAATGGACACATTAGTGCCGGTTCTGTTACAAACCGGGACTAATGTGTCTCACATTTGACCCTTTTTCTACTAGTGTAGGGCGCCCAGTTATAATGTACTAAAATGATACGTGCAGTCTTGGGTTTGCTGAGAGGAACATCATATTTCATTATGGAGATTTGCAAACAGCCTTTAGGATGGATCATCCCTAGGTCCCAGCCTAGTGAAAAGCATTCAACAAGGCTGCTAGTGAACTGCCCGCTGATGTGACATATCTTTCAGGAAGTTGTGTTGGGTTGGGGGGGGGGATTTTTTTTAGAAAAGGAGGAGGACCCCCGGCCTCTGCATCTGAACGATGCATGCAGCCACTTTTATTAATTGTGCACACAAGGCCGTTGCTGGGGAGGGGCAATAGCCCCCTCTGCTTCATATTGTTTTGTCCATGAGTAAAACTTAGTTTTGCCTAGCCCTTGCCTCAGTCAACTCCGCCCTCCTTAACCACGTGCGGCCGTCGTCCTTGCCTACTGTGGCCCGTCTCAGTCCCCCCCTTCTCCACGATGCCATTTGACCTGCTGCTCCTTCTCTGCAGCACTACATCTCCACCACGATGGATGTAGGAGTTGCTCCTCGTTTTGTGCAGCCACAACCGCTCCACCATGGACCCATGGCCATAGCTTAGATCTTCTTGTCAAATCCCTCCATAATCCCTCTGTTTTGCATTGTTTCTAATTTTTTTTCAGTTTTGTCTATTGCGCAGATCAGGGAAATTTTGTCGATCTGCTGTCCGATTGAAGGTACATGTCCAAAATCCCCTCAAATTTGTATGCGGTGTCTTGTTGCAATGTTTTACATCTAGATAGTTGAATTGTACATCCCAACGTCGGATCAATCGGAGTTGGTTGGTTGAGTGGATAAATGAAGAAAATAAAAGACGAAAGAGGAAAAGAATTGTTTTGACTAATTGTTTGTTGAAACATGTGCTCTTGCATTAGCATTTGTTACTACCCAAAGGGGTAGGGGACCAAGGGACCTAAGAAGTTTTGATGATGATGAAGACAAGCATAGTCATAGGAAATATTTGCTTAAAAGTTGTATGATGGAGCTGAAGTAACGTTGCTATGATCAATTGCGTCTCACACTGTACGAAACTTTCATGACCTTTGCACCATGTTACGGGAGAGATGTGGCCTCCGTGATAGTGTATATGTGACCGTGGAAGAGAAAGTTGCAACGTTCTTTCTTGTAGTTGGTCATAGTATTAATATGAGGATGTTGCGTGGCACCTACAAGCGTTATTTATGGACCACTAGCACACACTTCTCTGCTGTTCTAACAGCCCTACTCTCTCTACATGGGGAGTTCATTAAGCTACCTTCCTCTACCGCTCAAGCTCTTGATGATTACAAATGAAAGTGGTCTGGTAATGCACTTGGAGCACTGGATGGTTGTCATACTGACATGCTTGTTGATGTGGCTGACCAAGGAAGGTATAGGAACCGAAAGCAAGCGATTAGCACTAACATGCTAGGTGTCGTTGATTGGAACATGCGAATTTGTATTCGTGTCATTTTAGTTTCCTCGCTGATTTGGAATTCCAGATCAATTCAAAAGGAGCTCTCCAATGGAGACATCCAAACAAAGCGTAATGGCAAAATCTCCCCGGATGTTTGTCTGCCTCATGTGCTTTGTGCTTCTATGCACCGGCCTTCGAGTCCACGATATGTTTGTCATATTCATATCTATTTTACCATTCCATATAGATCTTTGAATTGGGTCTTGTTGTACCCATCCATCCATCGGTTTAGGAGTTTTAGTCTGTACTATCAAGTTTGACTTCACCTGTTATACATGATGATCAGGAGGAGTGGGCGCCAACATCAGTACACGCAACATCCCAGTACAGCCAGCAAGAAGGGTTCAACCAGCAACGTATTTTCCTCAGACAACCGTATCAAGACAGTGCGACCTATGCCACTGCAGCCATGATAACGATACAACTTATTATACAACAATATGTTGCAATGAGATAACTTGCAATGATCCAGCGGAGCCGAAAGGCACTTGTCTTGTTGACAGAGTCTCATGCGGCTGTGACGAGAAAACATGCAAGTAGTATGTGCAAGTGAATGCTTTGTGTGTGTTCTTTTAATAAAAGGAGCATTGGTGCCAAAACGTGCTTGATTCTTCTATGGCCTTGCTCATTGACTCTGCGATCTGAATCTTCTAAGTTGTTTTGGGCGAATTTGGCAAAAATGAAAATGATTTCCAGCTAACGAAGTCATCCGTTTCAGAAATTACAGCGGCGACTTTGGTTGTGATTCCTAGAAAACCATACGTATCTGCAGAAAAGAAAGGAAGAAAGAAGGAAAACAAACTGAATTTTCGCGGATCCCTTTTTCATGGTTGTATTCTTTGTGTCGTTGCTGCTGGTACTTTTCAAATATGCGAGAGCAACGATCAAACGAACGCGGCCCGGCGGCGGGACGGGAGGGAGGAAGAGGATGCGCTGGAGGCCGATCAGATCAGACGGATTTGGAAATGGGGAGAAGGGGCGAGCAAGAAAGAAGAGACTGGGGGAGACGGGGCAGGGCTGGAACTGGCGGCAAGCACTATATATGTCTATGGGTTGAATCCGAGTATAGCTCGAGCGCGCTGGGTTTGGGATTGGGATAGGGATTTGGACATTTACTGTGATGATGCTATCTATCTTTCCAACTTGTTTCAGCAAGAAAACAAGGACATCAACACTTTATCCTCCATCCTCTAAAAAGCTAGGGATTAAACTTTTTTTTCATGTAGCAGATCCACCAAAACTTGATCGTCAAAAATTTACAGTATGCCAGTTCATCCAAACTTAACATTGTGTTTTTTTTACTTGACACTAATGTTTGGAATGTCTATTTCTAAGCTGATATGCAATTTTTCTTTCTGTCAGCTGACACTAATTGTAGTTACACATTTTAAGAGTCCTAGCTCCGTAAACATAGAAATAAATTTTCTTTACGAAATCGAAATTATAGCAACTCCATTTTCCATCATCCAGAACTCAACTTGGAGCAACATAAGAAAGATGTAGGTGAACTATAAGTTCTCACAACGGGTAATTCTTTTTGTAGGCCCAAAGATCACAGATCATCGACAATGAGATTATGCTGATCTTGTATACAAAGGTATTCTAACCTTATAAAGGTCTCCCGATTGGTGCATTCTTGGCCGTTCGACATGTTGGTAGATCACAGATTGGCAGTGCCTGCTTGCATATATAATCACAAATTATCGCATCACAAAATGCAAGACACACACTACAGCATCTCAGCCATTTCAATTTGAGAAAAGTCCACTTTTCAGTCCAATTTCAAACACATTACAACTTCCTCCCCTCTACATTCAGGAGACCAAGTTGGTACCCATATGCCTGCCAGTGCCCGGGACCGACTTCCGGTCCAAATCCAAGCTGACAACCACTGCGACGAATTTGAAGCGGTAAAAACAAACGCACAAAAACGAGTACGTACTGCACATCTTGAATGGAATGATTAATTTTCTCCTGCTCCATGTACTCTACAATTGGGGGCATTCATCACTTGAACCTAACAAAAAAATCAAGCATCCCTCCCAGGAGCCCTTCCTCCACCATATGTAATACTCCTGTCTCTGCACTGCCACTGTATGATCTCTTCTCCTTCTGTACCCCTTTTCCACAAAGCAAGTCCATTCAATGTCTTCGTCTATCTATACAGCAACCAGGTAGCAGCCAACCATGTCGTCGAGATCATCGCCGCAGACACCGTCTTCCCAACCCGTGAAGCTCCCGAGTACTGGAACCTATGAGACTGTTCTCTGCAAGCAATATAACAGCATCTCCTGTTATGTAACTCTCCTCTGCATCTGTCCACAAACGAAGAAGGAAACAGAGAGTATATTAAGCTCACTTCTGTAGGCTCGAGAGCGCGCCGCAGAAAATTGTGTTATCCGGAAGAGGAAGCGGAGTCTTATCGCTGTGGTCTTCCTCCGGGTTCACCACGCTTATGTACAGTTCCTGGCCCAGGTACCAGCTGTCCAGGTTCTCCACGCGCAAATTCCATATCCCTGCATTGTCCAGGAACACAAGCACAGCAGTCCAAGCGCCTGGGAATACCTGCATTCTCGTCCACAAACCTCCTGAATCAATCAACCAATCCCATAAAAAACTAATACATGAAAGTTTAGATATAGCAGCTTCCGGGCGAGGCAGGCTGGACTCGTACTGCCCCCGCGTCGTCCTCTGGGCGACTCGGGCGGCGATCTGATCCTCTTTTCCCGGCCGTCCTTCTCGTGCGTCCTCTCCTCTCCGCCGCCGGTCAGCGCCGCCGGGCTTGCCCGTGTGGTCGACGGCGGCGGCGGGGCTCCATACCCGTGGCGTTTAGGCAGTATTTGGCGGCGTACGATCGGCGACCGGACGCCATGAAGGTGGAACTTGCAGCGACGGCGAGGGATTTTGGTTGGTCGGCGGCCTTGCAGCAACGGGTGCACGTCTTTCCTTCCCTTCCCTGGCGGTCAGGAGCATCAAGTGGCAGGGGTGCAGGCGGGCATGAGGTCCATGAACCAACCTGTAGAGCACTCTCATGCCAGATCGGCGATGCTCCTGAGGTGCCTCTTTGGCGCAAGGGCACAGCGTGCTACGGCGTAGGCCAAGCGACGGATGTCGTGCATGTCGCCCACGCTGTGCGTTCGAAGGTGGTGGCTATGGTGGTCGTCCACTCCGGCAAAAGGCCGGTGGCAGGCACTATGGATCCGGCTAGTATGATGCTGGTTTGCATTGCCCCTAGACCTTATTGGTTGTGGTAGTGGCCGGATGGCGTGTTCTGAGGAGTTTTAAACTTCCGATCCAACGACAACAGCGAGTTCCCATTCACGGACTGCGTCGAGGATGGAGGAGATAGTGTCAACGTGTGCTACTGTCGTCTTATAAAGATCAGCCATCTGTTGCTGCTTGTGAGCACGGCGGGCCTTCGAATCATCCCGAACTTGGATTTTGGCGGTGCCGGTCTCATGTCTCCCCGCAAAGACTTCGCCATGTTGTGTCGAGCGACCCTCGCCATGGCTCATTAGCCTATCGCCAGGACGGTACGCATGTGCTGCTGGGATCGAGGCAAGTGGAGGAGACAACATATGATGACTTCGATTGGGCGGTACTTTTTGGGTACCTAGTCTTAAGCTTCGGGGTGAAAACCCTAAGTCTGACCATTTGGTTATACATGGCAATGGTGGCATTCTCTATGTCATTACCTTGATGAAGGCATTGCTTGGAGTTTACTCGGATTTGATCTTCAGGGTGAAAACCCACGATCTAACCTTCGATGGTTTGGTCGGGCGAATGCGGCGCTTGCACGTCGTTCTCTTCCTGGAGGCGTCGCTTTTGAAGAACTTTCCTTGTAGTCCTTGTGTTGTCAAGAGATGGTTTGGTGCCGATGGTCACTGCTGTATGCTGTCAAATCATTGTTTTTATCGCTTTCGGAGTTTTTATTTTCTTTTTCTTTTGCCTAGGCATAGCTTTGGTCTTGTTGACTTTGCTATTTGCCGACGTGATTTTTCATATGCGTGTGTTAGTGTTGGCTGTGTGCATCCTAGTTATGCAGAGGCCGAGTGTGTACTCACTATAATTGTATCTCTCGATGCTATATTTTGAGTCAATAAAAAACACTCTTTATCGAAAAAGCAGCTTCCGGGCTGGAAGCAATGTAACTGTCTGTTAATGTTTTCAGTTATCACTTACAGAATTTTCAATGCCATGAAAATTACTAAGCCAAAAAGGATTGGTTGACCGTCTTTAGCCATCCACATATTATTTCAAATGATGTGCCTAAGAATTTTGCTTAATGTGATTACTCTATACATGACACATTTTCTTCAGTCAGGCACACATAAACAACTCTGTGAATAGACTCACGCCATAGCTTTTATCCGCCATTCCGCGAATCTCCTAGCAAATATTAGAAGGACCAGAACATAGTTTTTTAATTCTAGCAAGCTTACTAAAAGCTCATACTTTTACTACTAACAAAAATGGTTCCCCCCAGGTACAACTACCTTCTATACTGTCATGCTAAAACAGATATGGTATAATTTCTTGGGTTTCTGTTGATTACTATATATTAAAGACATCATCCATAAAGGAAAGTAGATATCCATAAGGACAATAAGACATGAATTTCAGCACCTGGATTGTTGACCGTGCAACTCCATCCCATTTGTTGTAGGTACCTCGACTGTTGTCAGTCCACAATCCATAGTCCATCCTGAAATAAGAACCACCACCCATAAGTAAACAGAGCAGGTCAGTATGAAGAAGAGGAAGTGCAAGGGACTTACCCAACGACGAAGAATGCATATCCATCCAAGTGGTAGCTCTGCACCGTCGTGGCGTTGTTCTGGAATATAATCTCCATAAAGCCTTTGTAGGTGCCATTTATAACCGAGGTGTCAACTTTTGGTAGTCTATTCATCGGATGATTAGGAAAATCCAACTTGAACACTCCCGGGACATTGAATAGCTGTGCAAGTATCAATGGAGTGGATGGAGCAATGTAAGAGATCCCATTGATAGTAGAACGCAGTTGCCCGTCTATGAGCTCGGGCGGTCGACTCTCCAACAAGTACACATCGGTCACGGTAATGTCACCATAATGGAATGAACCCTGCGGGTTGGGGCGGGCACCGCTGGCGGTGACATTCCACCTGGAACAATTGTGCATTTTACAGCATCAGTAACATTTCAAATGAACACAAACCAAAATGTAGCATCAGTAACATTCCAAATGAACAGAAACGAAAATGTGGCATCAGCAACATGCCACCTACCTGAAACAAACAATTGTGCGTTTTACTTTACAGCATCAGGATATGAATGGAAACCAAAATGTGGTTCTGCTGGAAGCAGTAAGTACCTGATAGATCTGGCTTGGTTTATGGAGAATGCAGTGTCATACCGGTCATCAGGGGCAGCAGGGAGAGGGCCAGATGCCGGACCCTGGGAGTTGGAGTAATGCAGAATGGCGACGCCGGTGAGCCTATCGACGGCGCCGGGGTCGGCGAGGAAGCGGGCGCTGGCGACGACGTAGTAGTCGGTGCTGGCGTTCTGATCCATGGTGACCAGGAAGGAGTAGGACTGTCCGACATGGATGTCCATGTTGCTGTAGTTCTGCTGCGAGGTGTATGATCCCTCGGTCTCCACGAGCAGCAGGCTGTGGCCCTGGATCCTGAAATTAAGGCTGGTGGAGACCCCCACGTTGTGCACCCGCAGCCTGTAGGTCCTCCCCGGCTCGACATTGATCCGCTCGTAGGTGATCGCCGGCGGGACGAGGGTGTCGTTGTAGCGGTAGGGCCCCAGCCCGTTCACGAGCACGCCGTCGGGAGGCCCCAGGGGCGCGCCGGCGTCGAGGGACCTGCGGAGGTCCTTGTGGGACCTGAGGTACCAGTCGCCGAGGAAGAGCGTGAGGTCGCCGCCGTCGGGGAAGGGGAAGGGGATGGGGATGACGTCGCGGTTGTTGACGACGATGCCGCCGTAGCCGCCGGCGGCGCGGTGGAGCGGAAAGGCGGAGGGGGAGTAGAAGAAGCTGCCGACCTGGTCCTTGACCTGGAAGCGGTAGGTCCAGTTCCAGCCGGCGGGGATGGGGCAGTTTGTGCCGGCGACGCCGTCCTGCCACGGCGTCTTGCGGTGCTGGATGCCGTGCCAGGTGAGGAGGAGCGGCTCGTCGAGGGCGTTGCGGACGTTGACCACCACGTTCCAATTGGTGGTCACGTTCAGCGGCGGCCCCGGGAACTGGCCGTTGATGGCGATGACCTTCTGCGCGACGCCCAGCGGGCGGGCCGACTGGTACGAGACCTCCCAGTCGAAGTAGGCGAAGGGGTCCCCCGCCCGCGCCCGCTCCGGCCAGAGGAGGAGCAGGAGCAGGGAGAGGAGGTGGAGGAGCGCCATTGCCGCCGGCTCAGTGTGGAGTGGAGTGGGAAGCGAACAGAGGAAGATGGGGAAAGAAATGGGGCGGAAAAGCAGGGCTGTATTTTTTTTTCCTTTTCTTTTGGGCGGAAAAGCAGGGAGATGCTTCGTTCTGCTTTCCCCCGGAACCCGGCCCATCTGCTGTTCGCCAGCCCAACAAAGGACTTTATGCTCTGCGGGGGAGGGGCACATGCATGTTCTTTTTTATATTTACCTAAAAAACACTTTTATTTTAGAAATTTTAAATTGAGTTGAATATAGTTTTTTAAAATCTGAACAAAATGTCATGTGTACATATGAGATTGAGTTATACCATAAAATTTCTGTGAAAAAGTTCATTCATGTGGTCTGGGTAGAAGAAAAATAAATAAAAAAATAGCGAGTTAGAATAACGAATAATCTTTTCAGAGATTTTTAATCTAGCTCAGCTCCATGGTACCTCCATGAGCAGTAAAAAAACAAGTAACAAAATAAAAACAATCTGAAATTTTGTGGCATTGATTATGACCAAATTTATTCCGTGCTTCCAAAATTTGGTGCCCATATGACGTCCGACGAGCTCAAGACAAAAAAAAAGTTCTACTCAACAGTGCACACAAAATTGAGCACCAATATTGTTATTTTACGTGTGAGCGCCTAGAATATTATTTGTCCACAAAAATTTCCAAGCACATATGACATTTGGTCACAATCAATGCCACAAAGTTTCGGATTTTTACCATTTTTTTCTTCAAATTTACTGTTCATGGGGTGCCATGGAACTCGAGCTATGAAAAACCACACTCATAATCTTTTAGAAAAGTGACTAAGCTTCTTATTTTTGCTCAGACCTCTAATGAATTGGTATTTGTTGGGGAATGTTGCAGAAAACAAAAATTTTCCTACGGTTTCACCAAGATCCATCTATGAGTTCATCTAGCAACGAGTGATCGGATGCATCTACATACCTTTGTAGATCGCGAGCGGAAGCGTTCAAAGAACGGGGATGAGGGAGTCGTACTCGACGTGATCCAAATCACCGGAGATCCTAGCGCCGAACGGACGGCACATCCGCGTTCAACACACGTACGGAGCGGACGACGTCTCTGCTTCTTGATCCAGCAAGGGGGAGGAGAGGTTGAGGAAGATGGCTCCAGCAGGAGCACGACGGCGTGGTGGTGGTGGAGCAGCAGTACTCCGGCAGGGCTTCGCTAAGCTCGTGACGGAGGAGGAGAGGTGTTGGGGAGGGGAGGGGCTGCGCCTTGGATGTGTCTGGTAGCCCTCCCCTCGCCCCTCTATTTATAGGGGAAGGGAGAAGGGGGGCCGGCCCCTCTAGATGAGATCTAGAGGGGGGCGGCGGCCAAGGGGAGGGGGCTTGCCCCCCAAGCAAGGGGGCGCCCCCCTCAGGGTTTCCCCAAACCCTAGGCGCATGGGCCCTAGGGGGGAGTGGCGCCCCAGCCCACTTTGGGCTGGATCCCTTCCTCATACAGCCCATAAGGCCCTCCGGGAGAGGTGGCCCCTCCCGGTGGACCCCTTGGAACCCTCCGGTGGCCCCGGTACAATACCGATATGCCCCCGAACCTTTCCGGTGACCGTATGACAACTTCCCATATATAAATCTTTACCTCCGGACTATTCCGGAACTCCTCTTGACGTCCGAGATCTCATGCAGGACTCCGAACAGCATTCGGTACTCACATATAAGTCTTCCTAATAACCCTAGCGTCACCGAACCTTAAGTGGGTAGACCCTACGGGTTCGGGAGACATGTAGACATGACCGAGACGACTCTCCGGTCAATAACCAATAGCGGGATCTGGATACCCATGTTGGCTCCCACATGCTCCTCGATGATCTCATCGGATGAACCACGATGTCGAGGATTCAATCAACCCCCACTAGTAGAAAAAGGGCCTTTAGTCCCGGTTCATAAGGGCCTTTAGTCCCGGTTTTTTGAACCGGGACTAAAGGGTCGTTACTAATGCCTCACCCTTTAGTCCCGGTTCAAACCAGAACCGGAACTAAAGGCCCTCCACGTGGCCGCTGCCTGGAGGCCCACCTTTAGTCCCGGTTGGTAACACCAACCGGTACTAAAGGAAATTTTCTGAATTTTTTTTTGAAATTTTTTTTTGAATTTTTTTATTTTCAAATTTTAACCTCTAATATCTAATCACCACCCCCTCATCACTACTCAATTTATCCTTTAATCACCCCTCATCATTCGAAATCATCTAACTTCCCGACCGGTCACCCATCCCTCTCACTACTCTAGCCCGAGCACACTTAACTTTCGGGTTCTATTCTCCTTCGCTTCCGAGTCTGCCCTTGTTGTTTTCCTGACACTAGTAAGATGCCAATCCTATTAACCCTCAGGAATTTTGCTTGAGCATGAAGTGACACATTTCACTGTTTGAGTTTGAAACTATTGTTTAAAAAAACAATAATTATTTAGTAACACTAATATTTCTTGAATAATTAGTTTGACCATTGTTTGACCATAGTTTGACCAGATTTGACCAAAATTCAAAATAACTAAAATAATTATTTAGTAACACTAATATTGTAGAATAATTAGTTTGAACATTGTTTGACCACAGTTTGACCATAGTTTGAAATTTTTTGAATTTTTTTGCCTCTCCAGATCTTAAAAGCCCAGTAACTTTTTTTCTGTTAGGTTTTTGAGGATTTTGAAAATGATTAACGGGGTTCCCCCGGTTAAATTTGGATGTAACTTTTTGAGTAGATGATTTTTCATATAAAAAACTTTTTCATCCGAGTTCGTATGCAAAAGTTACGCCCATTTTTACAAATTCTCGAGAGATTTTGCAAAAAAGTCGAAAATTCATGTTTGTAAATTTTCCCAACAACTAGACCACATATCACATGGGAAACTTATTTTATTTTATTTTTTTGACATTTCCATCATTTTCTTTTTTTTTAAAACTGAAAAGGCGATCCACGGGGGGGGGGGGGGGGGTAGAGTTTGAAAATGGGACCTTTATGTTGGGGAATGTAGTAATTTCAAAAAAAATCCTACGTACACGCAAGATCATGGTGATGCATAGCAACAAGAGGGGAGAGTGTTGTCTACATACCCTTGTAGACTGAAGCGGAAGCGTTGACTCAATGTAGAGGAAGTAGTCGTACGTTCTCCTCGCGATCCGACCGATCACAGCACCGTTACTCCGGCACCTCCGAGTTCTTAGCACACGTTCAGCTCGATGACGATCCCCGGGCTCCGATCCAGCAAAGCGTCGGGGAAGAGTACCGTCAGCACGACGGCGTGGTGACGATCTTGATGTGTTACCGGCGCAGGGCTTCGCCTAAGCACTGCAGCGATATGACCGAGGTGGAATTTGGTGGAAGGGGGCACCGCACACGGCTAAGGAATGATCCGTAGATCAACTTGTGTGTCCTAGGGTGCTCCCCTGCCCCCGTATATAAAGGAGCCAAGGGGGAGGGGCTGGCCGGCCAAGGGGTGGTGCGCCAGGGAGTCCTACTCCCTCCGGGAGTAGGATTCCCCCCGCCCCCCAATCCTAGTTGGAATAGGATTCCTCAAGGGGGGGAAAGAGAGAGAGGGGGGCCGGCCACCTTCTCCTAGTCCTAATAGGACTAGGGGAGGGGGGAGGCGCGCGGCCACTAGGGCTGCCCCTTTCTCCTTTACACTAAGGCCCATTAAGGCCCATATCGCTCCCGGGGGGTTCCGGTAACCCACCCGGTATTCCGGTAAAATCCCGATTTCACCTGGAACACTTCCGATGTCCAAACATAGGCTTCCAATATATCAATCTTTATGTCTCGACCATTTCGAGACTCCTCGTCATGTCCGTGATCACATCCGGGACCCCAAACAACCTTCGGTACATCAAAATGCATAAACTCATAATAACTGTCATCGTAACGTTAAGCGTGCGGACCCTACGGTTCGAGAACAATGTAGACATGACCGAGACACGTCTCCGGTCAATAACCAATAGCGGGACCTGGATGCCCATATTGGCTCCTACATATTCTACGAAGATCTTTATCGGTCAGACCGCATAACAACATACGTTGTTCCCTTTGTCATCGGTATGTTACTTGTCCGAGATTCGATCGTCAGTATCCAATACTTAGTTCAATCTCGTTACCGGCAAGTCTCTTTACTCGTTCCGTAATACATCATCCCGCAACTAACTCATTAGTTGCAATGCTTGCAAGGCTTAAGTGATGTGCATTACCGAGAGGGCCCAGAGATACCTCTCCGACAATCGGAGTGACAAATCCTAATCTCGAAATACGCCAACCCAACATCTACCATTGGAGACACCTGTAATACTCCTTTATAATCACCCAGTTACGTTGTGACGTTTGGTAGTACCCAAAGTGTTCCTCTGGCAAACGGGAGTTGCATAATCTCATAGTCATAGGAACATGTATAAGTCATGAATAAAGCAATAGCAACATACTAAACGATCGGGTGCTAAGCTAATATAATGGGTCATGTCAATCAGATCATTCAACCAATGATGTGACCTCGTTAATCAAATAACAACTCTTTGTTCATGGTTAGGAAACATAACCATCTTTGATTAACGAGCTAGTCTAGTAGAGGCATACTAGTGACACTCTGTTTGTCTATGTATTCACACATGCATTATGTTTCCTGTTAATACAATTCTAGCATGAATAATAAACCTTTATCATGATATAAGGAAATAAATAATAACTTTATTATTGCCTCTAGGGCATATTTCCTTCAGTCTCCCACTTGCACTAGAGTCAGTAATCTAGATTACACTGTAATGATTCTAACACCCATGGAGTTTTGGTGTTGATCATGTTTTGCTCGTGGAAGAGGCTTAGTCAACGGGTCTGCAACATTCAGATCCGTATGTATCTTGCAAATCTCTATGTCTCCCACCTGGACTAGATCCCGGATGGAGTTGAAGTGTCTCTTGATGTGTTTGGTCCTTTTGTGAAATCTGGATTCCTTTGCCAAGGCAATTGCACCAGTATTGTCACAAAAGATTTTCATTGGACCCGATGCACTAGGTATGACACCTAGATCGGATATGAACTCCTTCATCCAGACTCCTTCATTTGCTGCTTCCGAAGCAGCTATGTACTCCGCTTCACATGTAGATCCCGCTACGACGCTTTGTTTAGAACTGCACCAACTAACAGCTCCACCGTTTAATGTAAACACGTATCCAGTTTGCGATTTAGAATCGTCCGGATCAGTGTCAAAGCTTGCATCAACGTAACCTCTTACGGTGAGCTCTCTGTCACCTCCATATATGAGAAACATATCCTTAGTCCTTTTCAGGTATTTCAGGATGTTCTTGACCGCTGTCCAGTGATCCACTCCTGGATTACTTTGGTACCTCCCTGCTAAACTTATAGCAAGGCACACATCAGGTCTGGTACACAGCATTGCATACATGATAGAGCCTATGGCTGAAGCATAGGGAACACCTTTCATTTTCTCTCTATCTTCTGCAGTGGTCGGGCTTTGAGTCTTACTCAATCTCACACCTTGTAACACAGGCAAGAACCCTTTCTTTGCTTGATCCATTTTGAACTTCTTCAAAATCTTGTCAAGGTATGTGCTTTGTGAAAGTCCAATTAAGCGTCTTGATCTATCTCTATAGATCTTTATGCCTAATATGTAAGCAGCTTCTCCGAGGTCTTTCATTGAAAAACTTTTATTCAAGTATCCCTTTATGCTATCCAGAAATTCTATATCATTTCCAATCAGTAATATGTCATCCACATATAATATTAGAAATGCTACAGAGCTCCCACTCACTTTCTTGTAAATACAGGCTTCTCCGAAAGTCTGTATAAAACCAAATGCTTTGATCACACTATCAAAGCGTTTATTCCAACTCTGAGAGGCTTGCACCAGTCCATAAATGGATCGCTGGAGCTTGCATACTTTGTTAGCTCCTTTTGGATCGACAAAACCTTCCGGTTGCATCATATACAACTCTTCTTCCAGAAATCCATTCAGGAATGCAGTTTTGACATCCATCTGCCAAATTTCATAATCATAAAATGCGGCAATTGCTAACATGATTCGGACAGACTTAAGCATCGCTACGGGTGAGAAAGTCTCATCGTAGTCAATCCCTTGAACTTGTCGAAAACCTTTTGCGACAAGTCGAGCTTTGTAGACAGTAACATTACCATCAGCGTCAGTCTTCTTCTTAAAGATCCATTTGTTCTCAATTGCTTGCCGATCATCAGGCAAGTCAACCAAAGTCCATACTTTGTTCTCATACATGGATCCAATCTCAGATTTCATGGCTTCAAGCCACTTTGCGGAATCTGGGCTCACCATCACTTCTTCATAGTTCGTAGGTTCATCATGGTCTAGTAACATGACTTCCAGAATAGGATTACCGTACCACTCTGGTGCGGATCTCACTCTGGTTGATCTACGAGGTTCAGTAGTATCTTGATCTAAAGTTTCATGATCATCATCATTAGCTTCCTCATTTATTGGTGTAGGTGTCGCAGAAACAGTTTTCTATGATGTACTACTTCTCAATAAAGGAGTAGGTACAGTTACCTCGTCAATTTCTACTTTCCTCCCACTCACTTCTTTCGAAAGAAACTCCTTCTCTAGAAAGTTTCCGAACTTAGCAACAAAAGTCTTGCCTTCGGATCTGTGATAGAAGGTGTATCCAACAGTTTCCTTTGGATATCCTATGAAGACACATTTCTCCGATTTGGGTTCGAGCTTATCTGGTTGAAGCTTTTTCACATAAGCATCGCAGCCCCAAACTTTAAGAAACGACAACTTTGGTTTCTTGCCAAACCATAGTTCATAAGGCGTCGTCTCAACGGATTTAGATGGTGCCCTATTTAACGTGAATGCGGCCGTCTCTAGAGCGTATCCCCAGAACGATAGCGGTAAATCAGTAAGAGACATCATAGATCGCACCATATCTAGTAAAGTACGATTACGACGTTCGGACACACCATTACGCTGTGGTGTTCCGGGTGGCGTGAGTTGCGAAACTATTCCACAATTTTTCAAATGTACACCAAACTCGTAACTTAAATATTCTCCTCCACGATCTGATCGTAGAAACTTTATTTTCTTGTTACGATGATTTTCAACTTCACTCTGAAATTCTTTGAACTTTTCAAATGTTTCAGACTTGTGTTTCATTAAGTAGATATACCCATATCTGCTCAAATCATCTGTGAAGGTGAGAAAATAACGATATCCGCCACGAGCCTCAACATTCATCGGACCACATACATCCGTATGTATGATTTCAAACAAATCTGTTGCTCTCTCCATAGTTCCGGAGAACGGTGTTTTAGTCATCTTGCCCATGAGGCACGGTTCGCAAGTGCCAAGTGATTCATAATCAAGTGACTCCAAAAGTCCATCAGTATGGAGTTTCTTCATGCGCTTTATACCGATATGACCTAAACGGCAGTGCCACAAATAAATTGCACTATCATTATCAACTCTGCATCTTTTGGCTTCAACATTATGAATATGTGTATCACTACTATCGAGATTCATCAAAAATAGACCACTCTTCAATGGTGCATGACCATAAAAGATATTACTCATATAAATAGAACAACCATTATTCTCTGATTTAAATGAATAACCGTCTCGCATCAAACAAGATCCAGATATAATGTTCATGCTCAACGCTGGCACCAAATAACAATTATTTAGGTCTAATACTAATCCCGAAGGTAGATGTAGAGGTAGCGTGCCAACTGCGATCACATCGACTTTGGAACCATTTCCCACGCGCATCGTCACCTCGTCCTTTGCTAGTGTCCGCTTATTCTGTAGTCCCTGTTTTGAGTTGCAAATATTAGCAACAGAACCAGTATCAAATACCCAGGTGCTACTGCGAACATTAGTAAGGTACACATCAATAACATGTATATCACATATACCTTTGTTCACCCTACCATCCTTCTTATCCGCCAAATACTTGGGGCAGTTCCGCTTCCAGTGACCAGTCTGCTTGCAGTAGAAGCACTCAGTTTCAGGCTTAGGTCCAGACTTGGGTTTCTTCTCTTGAGCAGCAACTCGCTTGCCGTTCTTCTTGAAGTTCCCCTTTTTCTTCCCTTTGCCCTTTTTCTTGAAACTAGTGGTTTTGTTAACCATCAACACTTGATGCTCCTTCTTGATTTCTACCTCCGCAGCTTTTAGCATTGCGAAGAGCTCGGGAATAGTCTTGGTCATCCCTTGCATATTATAGTTCATCACGAAGCTCTTGTAGCTTGGTGGCAGTGATTGGAGAATTCTGTCAATGACGCAATCATCTGGAAGAGTAACTCCCAATTGAATCAAGTGATTATTATACCCAGACATTTTGAGTATATGCTCACTGACAGAACTGTTCTCCTCCATTTTGCAGCTATAGAATTTATTGGAGACTTCATATCTCTCAATCCGGGCATTTGCTTGAAATATTAACTTCAACTCCTGGAACATCTCATATGCTCCATGACGTTCAAAACGTCGTTGAAGTCCCGGTTCTAAGCCGTAAGGCATGGCACACTGAACTATCGAGTAGTCATCAGCTTTGCTCTGCCAGACGTTCATAACTTCTGGTGTTGCTCTAGCAGCAGGCGTGGCACCTAGCAGTGCTTCCAGGACGTAATTCTTCTGTGCAGCAATGAGGATAATCCTCAAGTTACGGACCCAGTCCGTGTAATTGCTACCATCATCTTTCAACTTTGCTTTCTCAAGGAACGCATTAAAATTTAACGGAACAACAGCACGAGCCATCTATCTACAATCAACATAAACAAGCAAGATACTATCAGATACTAAGTTCATGATAAGTTTAAGTTCAGTTAATCAAATTAATTAAGAACTCCCACTTAGATAGACATCCCTCTAATCCTCTAAGTGATCACGTGATCCAAATCAACTAAACCATAACCGATCATCACGTGATATGGAGTAGTTTTCAATGGTGAACATCGTTATGTTGATCATATCTACTATATGATTCACGCTCGACCTTTCGGTCTCTGTGTTCCGAGGTCATATCTTATATGCATAGCTCGTCAAGTATAACCTGAGTATTCCGCGTGTGCAACTGTTTTGCACCCGTTGTATTTGAACGTAGAGCCTATCACACCCGATCATCACGTGGTGTCTCAGCACGAAGAACTTTTGCAACGGTGCATACTCAGGGAGAACACTTCTTGATAATTTAGTGAGAGATCATATTATAATGCTACCGTCAATCAAAGCAAGATAAGATGCATAAAAAATAAACATCACATGCAATCAATATAAGTGATATGATATGGTCATCATCATCTTGTGCTTGTGATCTCCATCTCCGAAGCACCGTCATGATCACCATCGTCACCGGCGCGACACCTTGATCTCCATCGTAGCATCGTTTGTCGTCTCGCCAATCTTATGCTTCCACGACTATCACTACCGCTTAGTAATAAAGTAAAGCATTACATCGCGATTGCATTGCATACAATAAAGCGACAACCATATGGCTCCTGCCAGTTGCCGATAACTCGGTTACAAAACATGATCATCTCATACAAAAAAATTTAGCATCATGTCTTGACCATATCACATCACAACATGCCCTGCAAAAACAAGTTAGACGTCCTCTACTTTGTTGTTGCAAGTTTTACGTGGCTGCTACGGGCTTAAGCAAGAACTCATCTTACCTACGCATCAAAACCACCACGATAGTTTGTCAAATGGACTCCGCTTTAACCTTCTCAAGGACCGGGCGTAGCCACACTCGGTTCAACTAAAGTTGGAGAGACAGTCTTCCGCAAGCCATCTATGTGCAAAGCACGTCGAGGGAACCGGTCTCGCGTAAGCGTACGCGTAAGGTTGGTCCGGATCGTCTCGTCCAACAATACCGCTGAACCAAAGTATGACATGCTGGTAGGCAGTATGACTTGTATCGTCCACAACTTACTTGTGTTCTACTCGTGCAAATAACATCAAACCATAAAAACCTAGGCTCGGATGCCACTGTTGGGGAACGTAGTAATTTCAAAAAAATTCCTACGTACACGCAAGATCATGGTGATGCATAGCAACGAGAGGGGAGAGTGTTGTCTACATACCCTTGTAGACTGAAGCGGAAGCGTTGACTCAACGTAGAGGAAGTAGTCGTACGTTCTCCTCGCGATCCGACCGATCACAGCACCGTTACTCCGGCACCTCCGAGTTCTTAGCACACGTTCAGCTCGATGACGATCCCCGGGATCCGATCCAGCAAAGCGTCGGGGAAGAGTACCGTCAGCACGACGGCGTGGTGACGATCTTGATGTGTTACTGGTGCAGGGCTTCGCCTAAGCACTGCAACGATATGACCGAGGTGGAATTTGGTGGAAGGGGCACCGCACACGGCTAAGGAACGATCCGTAGATCAACTTGTGTGTCCTAGGGTGCTCCCCTGCCCCCGTATATAAAGGAGCCAAGGGGGAGGGGCTGGCCGGCCAAGGGGTGGCGCGCCAGGGAGTCCTACTCCCTCCGGGAGTAGGATTCCCCCCGCCCCCCAATCCTAGTTGGAATAGGATTCCTCAAGGGGGGGAAAGAGAGAGGGGGGGGGCCGGCCACCTTCTCCTAGTCCTAATAGGACTAGGGGAGGGGGGAGGCGCACGGCCACTAGGGCTGCCCCTTTCTCCTTTCCACTAAGGCCCATTAAGGCCCATATCGCTCCCGGGGGGTTCCGGTAACCCACCCGGTATTCCGGTAAAATCCTGATTTCACCTGGAACACTTCCGATGTCCAAACATAGGCTTCCAATATATCAATCTTTATGTCTCGACCATTTCGAGACTCCTCGTCATGTCCGTGATCACATCCGGGACCCCGAACAACCTTCGGTACATCAAAATGCATAAACTCATAATAACTGTCATCGTAACGTTAAGCGTGCGAACCCTACGGTTCGAGAACAATGTAGACATGACCGAGACACGTCTCCGGTCAATAACCAATAGCGGGACCTGGATGCCCATATTGGCTCCTACATATTCTACGAAGATCTTTATCGGTCAGACCGCATAACAACATACGTTGTTCCCTTTGTCATCGGTATGTTACTTGTCCGAGATTCGATCGTCAGTATCCAATACTTAGTTCAATCTCGTTACCGGCAAGTCTCTTTACTCGTTCCGTAATACATCATCCCGCAACTAACTCATTAGTTGCAATGCTTGCAAGGCTTAAGTGATGTGCATTACCGAGAGGGCCCAGAGATACCTCTCCGACAATCGGAGTGACAAATCCTAATCTCGAAATACGCCAACCCAACATCTACCATTGGAGACACCTGTAATACTCCTTTATAATCACCCAGTTACGTTGTGACGTTTGGTAGTACCCAAAGTGTTCCTCTGGCAAACGGGAGTTGCATAATCTCATAGTCATAGGAACATGTATAAGTCATGAATAAAGCAATAGCAACATACTAAACGATCGGGTGCTAAGCTAATATAATGGGTCATGTCAATCAGATCATTCAACCAATGATGTGACCTCGTTAATCAAATAACAACTCTTTGTTCATGGTTAGGAAACATAACCATCTTTGATTAACGAGCTAGTCTAGTAGAGGCATACTAGTGACACTCTGTTTGTCTATGTATTCACACATGCATTATGTTTCCTGTTAATACAATTCTAGCATGAATAATAAACCTTTATCATGATATAAGGAAATAAATAATAACTTTATTATTGCCTCTAGGGCATATTTCCTTCACTTTAGTACCGGTTCGTGGCACAAACCGGGACTAAAGGTCTCAACCCCATTAGTCCCGGTTCGTGCCTCAAACCGGGACTAAAGGTCTAATCTTTAGTCCCGGTTTGAGGCACGAACCGGGACTAAAGGTCATCGCACCCTTTAGTCCCGGTTTGTAACACGAACCGGGACTAAAGGGCCCAGGTGAACCGGGACTAATGCCTTAGCCGCACGAACCGGGACACGCAGACTAAAGGGCCCAGGTTTACATCAGGTCTGGTACACAGCATGGCATACATAATAGACCCTATGGCTGAGGCATAGGGGATGACACTCATCTCTTCTATATCTTCTGCCGTGGTCAGACATTGAGCTGAGCTCAATTTCACACCTTGCAACACAGGCAATAACCCCTTCTTGGACTGATCCATATTGAACTTCTTCAATATCTTTTCAAGGTATGTGCTTTGTGAAAGACCTATGAGGCGTCTTGATCTATCTCTATAGATCTTGATGCCTAATATATAAGCAGCTTCTCCAAGGTCCTTCATTGAAAAACTCTTATTCAAGTAGGCCTTAATGTTGTCCAAAAGTTCTATATCATTTCCCATAAAAAATATGACATCTACATATAATATGAGAAATGCTACAGAGCTCCCACTCACTTTCTTGTAAACGCAGGCTTCTCCATAAGTCTGCATAAACCCAAACGACTTGATCATCTCATCAAAGCGAATGTTCCAACTCCGAGATGCTTGCACCAGCCCATAAATGGATCGCTGGAGCTTGCATACCTTGTTAGCATTCTTAGGGTCGACAAAACCTTCCGGCTGCATCATATACAGTTCTTCCTTAAGATAACCGTTAAGGAATGCCGTTTTGACGTCCATTTGCCATATCTCATAATCATAGTATGCGGCATTTGCTAACATGATTCGGACGGACTTCAGCTTTGCTACGGGAGAGAAGGTCTCATCGTAGTCAACCCCTTGAACTTGCCAATAACCCTTAGCGACAAGTCGAGCTTTATAGATGGTGACATTACCATCCGCGTCCGTCTTCTTCTTAAAGATCCATTTGTTCTCTATCGCTCGCCGATCATCGGGCAAGTCTGTCAAAGTCCATACTTTGTTTTCATACATGGATCCTATCTCGGATAGCATGGCTTCTAGCCATTTGTTGGAATCTGGGCCCGCCATCGCTTCTTCATAGTTCGAAGGTTCACCGTTGTCTAACAACATGATTTCTAGGACAGGGTTGCCGTACCACTCTGGTGCGGAACGTGTCCTTGTGGACCTACGAAGTTCAGTAGTAACTTGATCTGAAGTTTCATGATCATCATCATTAACCTCCTCTCTAACCGGTGGAGGCACCACAGAAACATTTTATTGAGCTGCGCTACTCTCCGGTTCAAGAGGTAATACTTCATCAAGTTCCACTTTCCTCCCACTTACTTCTTTCGAGAGAAACTCTTTCTCTAGAAAGGATCCGTTCTTGGCAACAAAGATCTTGCCTTCCGATCTTAGGTAGAAGGTATACCCAATGGTTTCCTTAGGGTATCCTATGAAGACGCATTTTTCCGACTTGGGTTCGAGCTTTTCAGGTTGAAGTTTCTTGACATAAGCATCACATCCCCAAACTTTTAGAAACGATAGCTTAGGTTTCTTCCCAAACCATAATTCATACGGTGTCGTCTCAACGGATTTAGACGGTGCCCTATTTAAAGTGAATGTAGTTGTCTCTAGAGCGTATCCCCAAAATGATAGCGGTAAATCAGTAAGAGACATCATAGATCGCACCATATCCAATAGAGTGCGATTACGACGTTTGGACACACCGTTACGTTGAGGTGTTCTAGGCGGCGTGAGTTGTGAAACGATTCCACATTTCCTTAAGTGTGTGCCAAATTCGTGACTTAAATATTCTCCTCCACGATCTGATTGTAAGAACTTTATTTTTCGGTCACGTTGATTCTCTACCTCATTCTGAAATTCCTTGAACTTTTCAAATGTCTCAGACTTGTGTTTCATCAAGTAGACATACCCATATCTACTCAAGTCATCAGTAAGAGTGAGAACATAACGATATCCTCCGTGAGCCTCAACACTCATTAGACCGCACACATCAGTATGTATGATTTCCAATAAGTTGGCTGCTCGCTCCATTGTTCCGGAGAACGGAGTCTTGGTCATTTTGCCCATGAGGCATGGTTCGCATGTGTCAAATGATTCATAATCGAGAGACTCTAAAAGTCCATCAGCATGGAGCTTCTTCATGCGCTTGACACCAATGTGACCAAGGCGGCAGTGCCACAAGTATGTGGGACTATCGTTATCAACTTTACATCTTTTGGTACTCACACTATGAATATGTGTAACATCACGCACGAGATTCATTAAGAATAAACCATTGACCATTGGAGCATGACCATAAAACATATCACTCATATAAATAGAACAACCATTATTCTCGGATTTAAATGAGTAGCCATCTCGTATTAAACGAGATCCAGATACAATGTTTATGCTCAAACTTGGCACTAAATAACAATTATTAAGGTTTAAAACTAATCCCGTAGGTAAATGTAGAGGTAGCGTGCCGACGGCGATCACATCGACCTTGGAACCATTCCCGACGCGCATCGTCACCTCGTCCTTCGCCAGTCTCCGCTTATTCCGCAGCTCCTGTTTTGAGTTACAAATATGAGCAACGGCACCGGTATCAAATACCCAGGAGCTACTACGAGCACTGGTAAGGTACACATCAATTATATGTATATCACATATACCTTTACTGTTGCCGGCCTTCTTGTCCACTAAGTATTTGGGGCAGTTCCGCTTCCAGTGACCCTTCCCGTTGCAATAAAAGCACTCAGTCTCAGGCTTGGGTCCATGTTTTGACTTCTTCCCGGCAACTTGCTTACCAGGCGCGGCAACATCCTTGCCGTCCTTCTTGAAGTTCTTCTTACCCTTGCCCTTCTTGAACTTGGTGGTTTTATTGACCATCAACACTTGATGTTCCTTTTTGATTTCTACCTCCACTGATTTCAGCATAGCAAATACCTCAGGAATGGTCTTTTCCATCCCCTGCATATTGTAGTTCATCATAAAGCTCTTGTAGCTAGGTGGGAGCGACTGAAGGATTCTGTCAATGACCGCCTCGTCTGGGAGGTTAATCTCAAGCTGAGTCAAGCGATTGTGCAACCCAGATATCTTGAGTATGTGTTCACTGACAGAACTATTTTCCTCCATCTTACAACTGTAGAACTTGTCGGAGACTTCATATCTCTCGACCCGGGCATGAGCTTGGAAAACCATTTTCAGCTCTTCGAACATCTCATATGCTCCGTGTTGCTCAAAACGCTTTTGGAGCCCCGGTTCTAAGCTATAAAGCATGCCACACTGAACGAGGGAGTAATCATCAGCACGCTACTGCCAAGCGTTCATAACGTCTTGGTTCTCTAGGACGGGTGCATCACCTAGCGGCGCTTCTAGGACATATTGTTTCCTGGCAGCTATGAGGATGATCCTCAGGTTCCGGACCCAGTCCGTATAGTTGCTGCCATCATCTTTCAGCTTGGTTTTCTCTAGGAACGCGTTGAAGTTGAGGTTGACATTAGCGTTGGCCATTTGGCCTACAAGATATTTATGCAAAGTTCATTTAGACTAAGTTCATGATAATTTAAGTTCATCTAATCAAATTATATAATGAACTCCCACTCAGATTGGACATCCCTCTAGTCATCTAAGCGAAACATGATCCGACTCGACTAGGCCGTGTCCGATCATCACGTGAGACGGACTAGTCATCATCGGTGAACATCTCCATGTTGATCGTATCTTTCATACGACTCATGTTCGACCTTTCGGTCTCTTGTGTTCCAAGGCCATGTCTGTACATGCTAGGCTCGTCAAGTTAACCTAAGTGTTTGCATGTGTAAATCTGTCTTACACCCGTTGTATGTGAACGTTGGAATCTATCACACCCGATCATCACGTGGTGCTTCGAAACAAAGAACTGTCGCAACGGCGCACAGTTAGGGGGAACACTTTCTTGAAATTGTTATGAGGGATCATCTTATTTACTACCGTCGTTCTAAGTTAACAAGATGTAAAAACATCATAAACATCACATGCAATCAAATAATAATAGTGACATGATATGGCCAATATCATATAGCTCCTTGATCTCCATCTTGGGGCTCCATGATCATCTTGTCACTGGCATGACACCATGATCTCCATCATCATGATCTCCATCATCGTGTCTCCATGAAGTTGCTCCCCAACTATTACTTCTACTACTATGGCTAACATGTTTAGCAATAAAGTAAAGTAATTTACATGGCGTTTCTCAATGACACGCAGGTCATACAAAAAATAAAGACAACTCTTATGGCTCCTGCCGGTTGTCATACTCATCAACATGCAAGTCGTGATTCCTATTACAAGAACATGATCTCATACATCACATATATCATTCATCATTCATCACAACTTTGGCCATATCACATCACAAAACACTTGCTGCAAAAACAAGTTAGACGTCCTCTAATTGTTGTTGCAAGTTTTACGTGGCTGCAATAGGGTTCTAGTAAGAATGTTTTCTTACCTACGTTAAAGCCACAACGTGATTTGTCAACTTCTATTTACCCTTCATAAGGACCCTTTTCGTCGAATCGGCTCCAACTAAAGTGGGAGAGACAGCCACCCGCCAGCCACCTTATGCAACTAGTGCATGTTAGTCGGTGGAACCGGTCTCACGTATGCGTACGTGTAAAGTTGGTCCGGGCCGCTTCATCCCACAATACCGCTGAAGCAAAATAAGACCAGTAGCGGCAAGAAAGTTGACAACATCTATGCCCACAACAACTTGTGTTCTACTCGTGCAAAGAGAGCTACGCATAGACCTAACTCATGATGCCACTGTTGGGGAACGTTGCAGAAAACAAAAAAAATCCTACGGTTTCACCAAGATCCATCTATGAGTTCATCTAGCAACGAGTGATCGGATGCATCTACATACCTTTGTAGATCGCGAGCGGAAGCGTTCAAAGAACGGGGATGAGGGAGTCGTACTCGACGTGATCCAAATCACCGGAGATCCTAGAGCCGAACGGACGGCACATCTCGTGGCCCCACTTGGTGGACCCCCGGACCTCTCCGGTGGTCCCGGTACGCTACCGATAAAACCCGAAACTCTTTCGGTGACCAAAACAGGACTTCCCATATATAAATCTTTACCTCCGGACTATTCCGGAACTCCTCGTGACGTCCGGGATCTCATCCGGGACTCCAAAAAACATTCGGTACTCACATATAAGTCTTCCTAATAACCCTAGCGTCACCGAACTTTAAGTGTGTAGACCCTACGGGTTCGGGAGACACGCAGACATGACCGAGACGACTCTCCGGTCAATAACCAACAGCGGGATCTGGATACCCATGTTGGCTCCCACATGCTCCTCGATGATCTCATCGGATGAACCACGATGTCGAGGATTCAATCAACCCCGTATACAATTCCCTTTGTCAATCGGCATGTTACTTGCCCGAGATTCGATCGTCGGTATCCCAATACCTCGTTCAATCTCGTTACTGGCAAGTCACTTTACTCGTACCGTAACGCATGATCCCGTGATCAAACACTTTGATCACATTGAGCTCATTATGATGATGCATTATCGAGTGGGCCCAGTGATACCTCTCCGTCATACGGAGTGACAAATCCCAGTCTCGATCCGTGTCAACCCAACAGACACTTTCGGAGATACCCGTAGTATACCTTTATAGTCACCCAGTTACGTTGTGACGTTTGGTACACCCAAAGCACTCCTACGGTATCCGGGAGTTACACGATCTCATGGTCTAAGGAAAAGATACTTGACGTTGGAAAAGCTCTAGCAAACGAATTATACGATCTTGTGCTATGCTTAGGATTGGGTCTTGTCCATCACATCATTCTCCTAATGATGTGATCTCGTTACCAATGACATCCAATGTCCATAGTCAGGGAACCATGGCTATCTATTGATCAACGAGCTAGTCAACTAGAGGCTTACTAGGGACTTGTTGGTGTCTATGTATTCACACATGTATTACGATTTCCGGATAACACAATTATAGCATGAATAAAAGACAATTATCATGAACATGGAAATATAATAATAATCCTTTTATTATTGCCTCTAGGGCATATTTCCAACAGTATTTTTCCATGAAAATAGAAATCTAGAAACGAAAGTCATTCTTTAGTGTATTTGTTTTCTCATGACTAACCACACTTGGTGATTTTTTATTACACTACGCTCATCTCTCTCTCTCTCTCTCTCTCTCTCTCTCTCTCTCTCTCTCTCTCTCTCTCTCTCCAAAAAATACTCAACTTAGTTTCTGTGCCTACAAGTTGTTTGATGAAAGTTCAACAAGACTCAAGGGAAATATTACTCTATGTAATGTTTAAGCTATATTGTCTACTTACCAACAACATGAAGAGGTGAATGTGCTACTGTCAACACTGATTCAGTTGTCAACACGGTGACACCTTGGCTGATTTAAGTTGCAAGAGAATCTGACATATCGTGGTGTTATAAGTCATATTTGATGTTCCACGAAGATGACCTTTGGTGGAATATCACTTGTTTTCACTTGGAAATGCTCGTGTTGTTTCTAAATATCTGGTAAGAAGGTGCCCTCTTGTTCATCCTGCAGCCAATATTGCTGAAAACTATCGTTGTGGGCTTTACTTTATTTCATCGAGCGTGTTCATTTGGAATTTTTGAAGCTAAGATTTAATCATTGTTTATGGCATTCTTGTAGTGTTTGGCTGAAAGCTGGTCATGAACTGAATGTTGATGTGTGCAAAGCGGAAATGCATAAGGCTTAAAAGATCATCTACAGAATTCCTTTCTCTTGAAGATCACTGTCAGTCTACTTGAGTGTGCTCATCCAATGTCAGGTTCACTTTCTTCTGTACCTCAACTGAGTGCAATTTGCTAATGTTATTACAGAAGTTTTCTTTGTACCAGAAAGAATATATCATTACCAAGTTAACAATGGTCGTCATAGCTTATCAGGGTTCAGAGAGTCGTTTTAAGCCAAACTTTTCTTTATAGCAGGACACATCACTAGCTATACATTGCAGGTCAATCAAATGGTTTGGAGGAGGGATCTTGGAAGTGCAGCGTCATAGTTAGTACAGGAGGGGGGCATCCCAGGGCAGAGCCAACCGGGTTCGCTAGAGGGAGACCGGGGTTTGGATGGCCTTGCGGCTCGGATCGCGACCGGGATCAAGCATGGCTGGTGCCAAAGGTGATCTAGCAGCCGCAGGCGCCGCTGCCGCTGCAGACCGATCCTATCGAGGGTAATGTAGTACTCCAGACCAGTACACATTCACTACTCATCTCTGGTTGCTAAGTTCTGATGGTTTCTTTTTTTTGCGGGAAAATTCTGTTGGTTTCTGGGTGGTATGGGATGTAGCAGCGGCGGTGAATGCAATAATGGGCAAGCTGGGGTTGCAGGCGTCGCCCGCATGGTCAGTGGCAACCCCTGCAGTGGCACCGCGATGGACATGGACGATGCCCTGCTAGAAAACAACTCCAACTTCAACCCGGACATCAAAATGGGCACCCTCCGCCACATCACCAGGTTTTATGATCGAAACTTTCTTTCCCTGTATTTTTACCACGTCACCGGGTTCAAGCCTGAGAGAGAAAGAACGACGTGCTTACGCGTGCCTTGAAGAATCCTGAACACGCGGGACGAACACGAGGCAAATGCGTTGTTCCGTGGGTTGAGGGGTTTGCGGAGTGGAACCCCACTTACAGAAGCCGTGCGAGAAAGAAGAAGCAGGAGGAGGAGCAGAAGAAGCTGGAGGAGGAGCAGAGGAAGAAGCAAGCAGACCGCCTTCAACAGGTAGAATCAAAGCACGCGGAGTGGGAACATGCTTTCAAGCGGCAGTATGAGCAGATCGACACACTTAGCCAGAAAAGGCAGCAGCAGCAGTAAGGAGATCCAACATTGGATAGCACCGTCCCATCTAGGCCAAAAAGCAGCATGGGTTCCACGGGGGTCCCGGGCGACGATGCACTGCTGGCTAGATACCCCTTGGATGATATCAAAGAGATGACAACTTGTGAGCTACACGTGAAACTGAAGAACATATCCATGAAGGTGGCGGACGACTATGCTTTAACAAACCCCCCTGAAGCAACCTTCCATGGCAATCAGATTTTAGCTGGCTATGCTCGTGTTGGGGTGGATGAAGTGATGACGGGATATGACTCACTAGAGCTTGACTTTTCTGAAGGTGAAGGGGAGCAGACACTAGGAGAAGCCGGACGTCGTCTCATTCTATGGAGAAAGAATTGCATCGTCTTTACGAGGCCATCAACTCCTCCTCCAAGTCCGCCACGTCAGCCGGCTCCTCCTTCAAGTCCGCCGCGTCAGCCGACTCCAACCAACCCTGAGACGGAGTGCAACGCTAGTAATCTTATCATTTCTGAAGAACTCTTTCGTGCTTGGTTTACAAGCAGCTAGCAGATGCAAGGAAGGATTAGACGCGTTTCCTTTTTTGTTACCGTTCACCATCCAATCCAAGGAGACGTAGAAGATGACACTAATGCAAGAACGGAACTCTTTTTTTTGCCATTCCGAGATCAACCAAAGCATCGGTAAGTCATACAAACAACATATCAACTAAGAATTAGTTTACTACAAGCTGTCTTTTTTCCGCCGAGAAAATAAATAAGTATACAATGAGTCTGCATTCTTTTTGCGGGAACACGAGACTAATGTTTCTCTAGAGAAGCAGTAAGCCTTTTTCAGGCTTACAACAACAAATTACTAACTTATGGAAAATGATGCTTAGGGCATGTCAATGGTCGATAAGGCGTTTTTCTCCTATGTATTTCATGTCATTGAGAGAAGCCGAAAAACCACTATATATGATGGATTATCTCCAAAGTGTGATCTCTAGCAATTAATGTTTACATGATTTAAAAAATATCAAACTAGAAATCCTTTGAAATAAGGGAAGACATCCCGTACCACGGCTGCCTTGTCTTTTATTTAAAGACCATCTTTCTCTTAGCTAAGACAAGACAGGACTTTTTTTCTATCTCTTTGTCTTGAATAATTGAGCATTTTCCCTTTAAGTTTTATCCAAAAAACAGTAGATAACATGATAGCTATGATAACCAAAACAGACAACAGATTGTGGAAGCTAGTATTCAATTGAGAATATAAGAAAAAGCATCATATCCATGTCAATATCCATGTCAATTGCTACTAGTGGTAAACCAAATGCTAATCCTAACATAGATGATAAGATGACATAACTCTTTTTGCTTTTGAAGCATAACTTATATGTTCCGACGATTATTTTGCCTAGTGCATTATACCAGGTGCATGGCGAAACATCTAGGTTAGCATGGTCGACGAGTGCATGGCCGCAGAGGAGCAAATGAATGCACAATGACCGCGTAACTGTTTGTGAAATCAATAATTTATTCTAAACTATTTACATTCTTGAGCTCAGCAATGCATTTTGAAAATGATCAATACTGAAAACAACATCCATTAAAAGTGTTACATTCCTGAATAATAAGCACAACATGTTCATTTAACTAACAAGATACATTGATATCGAGGTACTCCAGGTTGACCACTTCCGATGACCATCTTCTACGTATGCATCCCTTGTGGTTGCCAGATCCGTATATCTATTACATTGGCTCAGCAAAAAGCATCCTTATTGTACCTTTCAGTATCTCTGAATTAGTGTATGCATCGGTATGCTTGTACATGTTATCCACAGTCCTTGAAAGGTTAAGTATCATTTGGGGTACGATCATTGGTTGATCTGTCAATGTGAGATAATGGTGTAACATATCCTTCCATGAGTTCTCGATAAGTTCTTTTATCTTTTCACATGCGTCATCATTTGTCGTCCCATGCTCCTTCATGTATGATTGGATAGTAGAGGCACAGTGCCCCCCTGCTTGCTCACGCTACAATAATATATATGGTACAAAATGTTAGTTACTAATTTTAGTACAATCATTGGGTTAATCTCAGGGATGGCCTTATTGTTCGGAAGGCCCCTGGATAAAATTTAAGAGACATTTGTTGCTTCCGCTCAGTCTCTCCTCATGTTCCTTTAGTGCTATTATCGCTACCATTAATTAATAAAGCTACATAGGCCAACGAACACTTTGAACTAGACTTGTATGTTGTATTTCAGTATACTAGATATTATAGTACACATGATGCACGCGTTATGCGCCCCTATTCAACTTGTGTACGTCCTACAATCATCGCCCTTACCCGGGTTAGGCCATGATTAATCCAGCTTCACCTAAAAGCATGCATGAGTTACCTGAGGATGTAAATGACTATAACCTAAAACTCTGGAATTAAACTTGTATGTTCAAGTTCGCATAGGCTAGGTATACAATAGAAACATGTAGTTATCAAGATGTAAGCATACAAAATAATACAATATGTGCCTTCTTGAGTATGATCAATATTCATTATGTATAGCTATTTGTTTTAAAAATACATGTTTACACTTATATATGTTCAGATCACTTCGTCACTTTGCCAAGATGCATGCATGCAAACTAATCATGGGAAGTTGATCACATCTCCAAGTATACATAAATACCTTTGCTGATGCCATGTCATTCGTGAAACGTGCATATATAGCAAAAGACTTCAGAAGTTTCTGGTCGCTCGACACCCAATTGAGAGTTTCCACTGTTGTGTCATCCATGCCAACAAATATAGCACATGCTACCACAGAGGTTCCAATACTTACCGATGAAACTTCAAGGTGTTCATTAAGTGTTTTCGGTACATAATTTTCATCACGCCATTTTAGTTCATCACTGTATGCTTGAACCAATTTCTTGAACTGCATTTGATAAAAAATAATCACTCACCTCGCAAAAAAATACTCAAAATGCTATAATATTGCTAAAGTGTCAATACATTAAAATTGGTTCAAATGAAGACATTCAAGGTTAAAATATCGATTCTGTTTCTATATGGTTGGCGACATAGTCTATGGAGCGGCACCCCTGCCATCTCGCCATCGGCATTTCCTTGGTTCTTTATAAGTTAATTTGGCAAGCATTTTGTGCGCATTCTCTTTTAGTGTGTGTGTGGTTGTTCTGGCCGTGTGTATCCTAGTCATGTGGAAGTCGGATGTGAACTCATGTTTCTTGTATCGCCTTGATGTGACAATTATGAGTCAATAAAGTGTAATTATTGTAGAATTGAAATTCCATTGATTACATTTTGGGGATAAAAATAAGAAAAGGTTACCAGGGAATAAGGTTTTTCATGAAAAGTTCAACATCTACATGTTAAAATAACAAATTGCTACATATTTTTTAAGCATTGTTGATTAAACCATACATACAATTTATAAAACAACATATGATGAATTTTCTTCTGCACAGAACATATGGTGAAAATGATATAGTGACTACTCCAAAATATCTACAGACGAGTCTCATTTAGTTAGTCACCGACAATGTTATTCATACCATGTTCAAAAAGATGTATCTGGTCTATTTTCAATTGGAGGACCTCCCTTGATTCCATTTGGAAGAAATAAAAACATGCATACTACAAACTATATAGGTTCAACTCATGACCTAAATTAAAGTGATGTAGCTCCCTAAATTGACATTGAGGACTGATGACAATGGTCCAGGGATTAATGACTAACTAATATGTGCTCCAAACACACAGTCATGTTAAACCCCAAATGACAATTGCCAAATGAATTGGAGAAGAAGACACCAAGAGTTGTCGATTATAAAATCCCATTACAAAATTTCTTGAGTGATTTGAGTAATTATATTGATTATAGGAAAATCGTACCAAAACAGGTGCATCATATAGCAGGAGAAAGCTTACGTGCTAACACTTAAACTACGTTGTACAAAGCCTCACAACTCTCTCATTACCTTATGGAGTGGGATGTCACTACTTAACCATATTAATATCTATAATGGAAGCTTAAAATTTACTAGAAGCTCCGAATCAAATACTTTAGTGGAAACAACTCTCTCTTAATATTTTCCATAGTATTTATTTTAAACTCCAAATTGTCTAGCTAGGACTTTCCTCTCGACTGTCCAAAGTGCACGGGGCCATAATTTTAGCATGTATGCTACTTTTTTCATACTTTCTATTAGTATTGGCTCAAGTTTTGTGGCTCTAAGTATTTTAGTGGTGAGGGCCTTTATGAGATTGCCATGTATGCTTAAGTACCTGTTGGAGTTTTTTTTAATCTCCGACACTCTCACCCAAGGTGCATACTTTCGAAATATAATTGTGTGCCCAGCTTTTAAGTGAAGACTAGTTATAACCACCCCTAATGCTAAGAAACGTGAGGCATTGCAATATAATCACTCAGCCAATGTAGTCCTACACATTGTAAAACCACTATTCAAGGAAAATAATAATTATATTCTCATGTAGACTTGCAAATAGTTTAGCCTAATTCTAAGTTCTTTACTTAAAGTATGCTACTATTTTTTTATAACATTTATGTAGTTAGCTAGATCGATGTTATTCCGTCTTGGCGACGCTCAGCTGGAAGATATTTAAAAAGGAATATACATAAAAATATACTAGGTGCACATTTCTACACGACCAACTTTGTATGAACAAATAAAATAGAGTAATACTTGCCGCTTTTTTTAGATAAACCACACGGTAGCTATTCTCGGGTCCTAAATGGTCCTCAAAAGAATGAAAGGTTTCCAACAAATATAAGTAGATATCCTTCATGTATTCTGGAAGCACATTTACTGCATCTTCGTCCCACCTGCATTTCACTGTGTCAGAACATAATGCTTATAGTAGAGAAATATTTAAGCTGCAATTATGTTTTTGGAAACTTCAGATTCCAATCAATTTGTGTTTCTACAAAATTTTAATATGGTTAGTTCCATAATCAATATTGGTACTTTCACATCTGACACAGTAGATCCATGATGTAGTCCTAACTTTGAATCTAATGTTACCATATATATATTGATAAACCGTTTCCCATACCAGAACAAAATAATTTAAGGACATACATTTTTATGTATTTTTTCCATTATAGAATTATTTATAGTTTCGTATAATATGTATGCTATAATGTAATTAGGGTGTGATCTACAACATTTATTACATACTTTACAACCTAGTACATATATTAGTACTTCTTTTGTGAAGTGAAACAATTGTTGTAATACATATAAGGCACATCAAATGTATTAACATTGCTAATACACTGCCCAAAAGAATCATGGACATCATGAGCATATAAACAATGCAATGAATTCCTCTTAATGCAATACTTCTCTTTGTTCTTTTTTATTTTGTATAAATCATTACTAATATTTGTGCTTCATGCTTAATTCTAGTGTATAAATCGTTAGTAATATTTGTCACTTTGTTCTTTGATAGAAAACAAGTCAATTTTCATGTATTGGAATTATTATAAAACCATTATATATATATTATAACTATTACAAAATCAACTCGGGAAGGGAAGGAGGGTTTGACCTATTAATTGCTTCCGCAAGTTGCATGCTGTCTTCAGTGCTGCTATATGTGTCAAATATGTCATCTATTATAGTCATGAAAGCAGTGACCTTTGTAGCTATTATCCGGGAATAAGAATATTCAAGGTTGTAGCTAGTCCCATTTATCCAAAAATAAGTTTCTACAATTCTGTCTCTTACAAAACTCAACCTTGACTTCATTTTGATCTTATTCCACCACCTTGTATGTGCATAAAAATAAGTGAGTGAAGTTTTTTTATTAGAAAAAGTGAAGAGCAATGTAGATTAATTTCAAAATGAATTAGTAATAAAACTTACATTGTGACGTCTTTCAACTCCTCGCAAAAATGAAGTTGCAGAATATTAAAATTCAATTTGGCAAGCTCCAATATGGCTTCATTTCGCATAGCCTTGTTTGTGTAACACGGTAGGTAGTTTCTTGCTTCTAATATCCCAACCCTTCTAAAAGGAGGTGTAAGAAGGGAAGAAGAAACTTCCCCTGCAAATGGTGATTCCATATTTTCTAATGCCCCGAGGAGGTGTCTTCTCGTGAAAGAGACTGCCATGTCAAATACATCCTCCCCCTTGATACTCAAATGTGCTGCATTATATAAGCTCAACAAACTATTTGTATCTGACTGAACAAAACCTCCTTGTTTGTCTTCGAATTTATGGAATACATCTGTAAATTTGATTGGGAATGGATATCAACAATTTCCATTTCATTAGTAAAAGATAAACAATTGCTACATAGGTTGCATCAATCTATAAGGTCTTACCAGATGACACATCATATCTATTTTTTCGTAGAAGATAAAATCGAAGCGAAACCAAGTGCAGATTATTATCATCATAATCAGAGTTCAAAACAACATCCAGTAGTTGTGCAATTTCATTCTCATAATGGTAGCCCAAACCAAGTCTCTCAATCGTGATTACAAGCTCTAGTATTTTGGGGATTTCATGTGCCTCCTTCATCACCGTTCTTACTTGCTCCAATAGTATTTCCATCCTTTCTCTCATGTGAGCTTGCTGCAAGAACATAACAACCATTATATATTAATTAACCATGTGGACCGTTAATGTTTCATGTGATTGTGTCATATTAGCCATAATGCTACAGTCCACCAACTGCTATGAATATAAGATGACAATAGCATACCTGATTAAGCAAAGAAGAGTAGAAGACCATCCATTCTAAGTTGGATGAATCTTATGTTTAAGTCGATGGTCTTAACCATTTAATCTTATGTAATGAAATTTTTATAGCTACACATTTTATATATTATAGCAACTTTACTTCTAGAAATATGCAGTGAGGCAAATGCATTGGTTTACAAATAAAAAAACCACACAAATTTATATAGAAAACTACGTTTTATGATATGCTATTTGGTCAATTTAGAAATACTAATTGCTCTCATACAACTGATATATAATAATCCCATAAGAAGAAGACAAATACTCATTAGTAATAAATGGTGAAATTAATGTATGCATAATATGGTGTACAACACATATTATGGTAAAAATATTTCCACCATAAAATATTTCTATTTCACATAAAAGTAAATGAGACTCCTACAAAAGTGAAGGTGTTCCATTTAGTTAAAAATAGTTTCCACCACAAGAAAATATTTCATAGAATTAAAAAATCCTGAGTGTTTTTGGCAGTTCTTAGGTGGAAACTGCTTGTGATATTAGATCGTCACAGTAGTGCGGATTGTCACATTGAAAAAATAAATCATAATATAGTGTTGCATATCACACATATTATGTTGTATGTGTACAATGGTGGCATAGTGTGATTGTCATGTTTCCACAAAAGAGCTAAATCATGTGTTTGACTAAAGTATAGCCCAAGTAGTTATTTTAAATTAGGTTGACATGTGCATACATGCACGTGGTTGTCGCATTGGTTCGACATAAATAAGCAGATGTCATGCAAAAATGTTTCCGCGAAGGATGTCCGATGTCGAATGATTTTAGTATCGACCAAGATTAATACTCCCTCTCTTCCAGTTTATAAGGTCGACATCTATTTCTAGATCTCCAATTTGACCAACGAAATAAGAGAGTTATATGTTATTGATGATATAAGTTTTATTACACATACCTTATAATTATGACACTATTGATGATATAAGTTTTATTACACATCCTTATAATTATGACATACAATAGTTATATGCAATGAAATACTTGTATTTCCTGTTTATATATATGGCTAATGAAAATATACCATTAATTGCATATATGAAAGAAGTTTCTAATGATTTAATTTTTATGAAATATACTTCATATTTTGTTAGTCAAATTGATGATCCAGAAAAACCAGAAGGGGCATATAGCTACTGACATGTGCTTTAGGTCCCTGCTTCCTGTAGATGTTATGCGTCCTCCAAGCAAAGCCAGGAGATGACTAGTGTTCTTGTTTTAAATGTTATATCTCTATAGAATTTATTCGACACGCCTATTTTGTGGAGTGTGGCAAGTGGGTATTTGTAGGTGAGTCTGCCAGGAAATACTGCACAAGATTTGAAGCATCATACCAATTTCAGGTTGCACACAAGACGTGATGCTTCTACCTAAATATATATAGTTAGTGTTTGACATTTTAGTATCTAAACTTCTATGCCGTGCTTCTCATTCTACCAGTTTGCTGCATGATTATTACATCAGGTTCCATTATGAGGTTTCAGAAAGGTACTCCCTCCATTCACAACTATAAGATGTTCCAACCTTTTTGTACATGGATATATAGACACATTTTTGTGGGTTTGTTCACTCGTTTAAGTTTGTATGTGGTTCATGTTGAAATATCTGAAACATCTTGTATTTGTGAACGGAGGGAGTATCACTGAAGGCTACTGCAGTCTGATTTTGTTGTGTTACATTGGACCTCCAGTTCTAGTTAACTAATTTTATTTCCTCATTTATCTTTCATTCAGTTTTATTTCCGTGTTTATCTTTCTTTCAGTTATGTGCTGATTGTCTGGTTTCCCACATCACTTGTAGAACCACTGCATACACTAACCATACGGTGCTTCATGGAGTTCCTGAGAAGTGGAGCTTTGATATTATGCAGAAACAATAGATGGGGAGGTACCACATATGCAGAAAAGGTTATACAATTAATTACGCGCTCTGATGTTCAACTTTGTCTTGATTTAAAACATCTGATGAACAAAATCATCTAGAAATATGTAACACAGGCGATATTTCACTGTTTACACAGAAGCTTAAAGATATGAGGATCTTAGACAATGTTGAAGTACAAGTACGAGTATTAACCTGCGCTGAAGATTGTGGCTTGTATTGAAGGAAGTAATCACCCCACAGAGTCGGGTGAAAAGTTGTCCTTGTCTCTTCGCCAGAGCAGTCTGCCTGAATTGCTGCCATTGAACTGTTTCGTCAGAGCACAGGGGAGGTGTACTTGAAGTACGGAAGTGCTGGTATATATAGAGATACTACTCAAGCGAACCTATACTTTTGTCCTTCTGTTTGTAAAAAGAAACATAAACAATCCATTTTGTTTGCAAGTTGTCAAATCATGCAAATGGAAAAAATGAGTATGAACTTAAGAAGAACCGGCTAAGTGCGTGTAATCCGATTTCTTTGTTTTGCATGGAATGCAATCCAAGTACTGACCAGTTCTAGGCTTACAGCCATACGTACTAGTGCCACATATTGTAGCCATACACTAGTAATCCAAGTACCTACCAGTTATGGCCATACATACTCGCGCCACTTGTTGTAGCCATACGTACTGGCCCCACTTCTGTCCACTTGTTTAGCCATACGACACATTTGTAGAAATCTTCATCTCCAACAAGTCATGAAGTTCGAACAAAGCCGCCTGATGGGATGCCTCACATTCATTTTTAGAGTAGCCAGATCGTAGCAGCTTACTCCATTAAATTCGCTACCATATAGACCACTGTCATTACGTCTATCTATTTAACTACTCCTTCTGATCCATATTACTTGTTACTCAAACGGTCTACATACATCCGTTTGACCGACAAGTAATATGAATAGGGGGTATATATTTTTGTTCCCGAAAACAATACAATATATTTTTGGCTTAATTCGGTCAGGCAAATTTTCAAAGTACTAACCAGTTATAGCGATGTGTACCAGAATAGCGATGTAGCCGTGCATACTATAGCTACATGTATGTCCACTTGCTTAGCAATATGTACATTTATAAAAGTCTTCCTAGAATAAGTCATGAAATTTCAAGAATGCCGCCTAGTGGAATGGCTTGAATATTTCATTTTAAATAGTAGGATCGCAATAACTTATTCCATTAAGGTAGCCGCCTTAGACATATGTCATTGTACCTACTTCAATACTATATTTTGGCTTGATTCAGACAAGCGTTTTTTCCAAGTACGAACCAGTTATAGCAATACATACTAACAGAGACTTGTTGTAGCCATACGTACTAGCCCCACGTATGTCCACTTGCTTAGTCATACATACATTTGTATAGGTTTTCGTCGAATAAATCATGAAATTTCAAGAAAGCCGCCTGGTGGAGCGCCTTGCATATTTTTTTTTACCATAAAAGGATCGTAATAAGTTACTCCATTTAGTTCACCACCAACAAAGAGCAACTCTAGCAGACCCCGCATCCGGCGCAAACCCGCATAATTCTGGCGATTATACGGGCTCGGCCCATTTTTCTGGCAGACGAGAGCCCGCGTTGGTGTCCGGCCCGTAATTTTTTTTGCCGCAGCCCGCAAACGCAACCCCCGAGCCACTATAACTGCGGGTTTGCGGGGCAGATGTGGGTCGAAACCCTATCCTCCCGCCGCCGCGTTCCCCTCCAATACCCCACCGCGCCGCTCGATTTCTCGCCGCCGGCGAGCCTTGAACCACCATGGCCGACTCGGGGATGAGGCGGAGCGCCGCCGCCGCGCCAGATCTGACGCCGCGCGCAAGCGGGGGGCGCGTCGGTGGCTCAACCAGGGTGCCCGGCCGCCGCCGGCATTCGACCGGCGCGAGCTCGACGACGAGTTCGAGCTCGAGCGCGCCCGTCGCCGCCGCGCCTCCTCCGGCAACTGGTTCGCGGGGAGCTCATCCGGCCATTGGTCCGCGGGGAGCTCATCCGCGGGAGCATCGAGCTCGCGGCTCGTTCCGGTGAAGAGGGAGCCGAAGGAGGCCGTGCCCGATGCGCCGCCGCGCCGAGGCGTCATCGGACCCGAGGACTACCTCCCACCGGGGCAGGAGGAGCTCCTCGAGCGCGTCGTCCTCGAGCGGTCGGCGAGGGATCAGGAGGAGATGGAAGAGCGCATCCGGCGCGAGCTCGAGTACGAGCGGCTCCTCCTCGATTCGGGCCTCACGGCATCGCAGGCGCAGGCATCGAAGGAGGCCGACCTGCGCATGATGAAGGAGGAGCAGGCGAAGCTCTTTGTTGACCTCGGCTCCGACTCCTCCGACTCCGACTGATCGCCGCCGGTGGGCAGCTACCGCAGGAGCTCCGGTGAGCTCAATTTTGTTGTAGTGATGCGGTAGCGTAGGCCCTATCTAGCATATCTAACCTCTATGTATGTATGTGGCGCGTATGAACTTATTATGCGAAGAAGAACCATGTATGCGAGCGAGCTCCGGCGAGCTGTTGTTTAAATTTCTCGCGTGAAACAACTTTTTTTTAAAATTTAGGGGTCCTTTTGCGGTTTCTAGTCTGCCGCCGCGATTTTCGGCCTACATAATCGTCCCCGTGCGACCTGCAAACACATTTTACGGGTCGGCAAAATGCGGGGTCTGCTAGAGTTGCTCTTATATAGTTAAGTCTACTTCTTGGATACTATAATTCTGTTTTGTGGGTCAACAGTTTTTCGTTGCTAACCAGTTATAGCCGCACACACTAGCGTGAATTATTGTAGCCATACGTACAAGCCCTACGTATGGTAACTTGTTTTGGCCATACATACATTTGTACAAGTCTTCATCGAATAAATTATGACATTTCAAGAAAGCCGTGCGATGGGACGCGACACATACTTTTTTCAGTAGTAGGAACAGAGTAACTTACTCCATTAAGTTCGCCAACATGGTTCTCAACCATTACGCCTACTTGTTCAACAACATATATTTGATTCAGTCCAGCAGTACGGACAATACGGAATCTACCATTGTTTGGTTACGGATCTTCAACAACCATGTTGGCTTTGTCACCATCAAAACAATTGTTAGAACCAACTTGCTACATAATTTGATCTAGATGGTCTTTATTGGTGCTTAATCTAGTATGCTTAAGTAGTTGATCCTCACTGCTTTTACTTATATTAATAAGCACATATTTCACATCACCAATGCCACTACTTTTATTTATCTCAACATGTACAGGAGAAGCTACTTATATTATTTGTCTCAGCATGCACACATCCCATTTTACCAACCCCACAATTTTTATTTCTCTCAATATGCATGAGAAATACTACTTATATTCTACAAAGTTGACCCTGGTACTTTTATTTAGACATCTCATTTGTTAGTATCTTAGGTGGTCTCATTTATCATTTTGTGTGATTCATTTTAGCACAACATTTAACATGACACAGTTTCATGCTATGATACCAATGCCCTCTATTTCCTCATTTAATGTTGTGACAACTGATATGTCTCCAACGTATCTATAATTTTTTTATTGTTTCATGTTGTTATATTATCATTTTTGGATGTTTTACATTCATTTTATAGCAACTTTATATCATTTTCTGGGACTAACCTATTGACATAGTGCCCTGTGCCAGTTGCTGTTTTTTGCTTGTTTTTTACTTCGCAGAATATCCATATCAAACTGAGTCCAAACGCAGTGAAACTTTTTGAAGATTTTTTTCTGCCTAGAAGACAACTTGGGAGTCAAGGAAGTGCATGAGGGGAGGCTCGTGGGGCCCACCATCCACCTGGGCGCGCCAGAGGCCCCTAGCGCGTCCTGATGGGTGGTGGGCCCACAGAGGTCCTTTCCACCGGCTCTCAGCTCTATAAATACCCAAATAATTCAGAAACCCTAGGGGAGTCGACGAAACACAATTCCAGCCGCCGCAAGTTCCAGAACCATGAGATCCAATCAGCCCGTTTTCGGCACCTTGCCGGAGGGGAACACGATCACGGAGGGGTTCATCATCCTCATTAATTGGTGCTCCTCCAATGATGCGTGAGTAGTTTACCACAGACCTACGGGTCCGTAGGTAGTAGCTAGATGGCTTCTTCTCTTTTTTTGATTCTCAATACAATGTTCTCCTTGATGTTCTTGGAGATCAATTGATGTAATGACTTTTTGCGGTGTGTTTGTTGGGATCCGATGAATTGCGGGTTTATAATCAGTTTTATATATATATATATATATATATATATATATATATATATATATATGAATATTATTTGAGTATTCTTTGATCTCTTATATGCATGATTATTATAGCCTCGTATTTCTTCTCCGAAACTTTGGTTTAGTTAGGCTAACTAGATTGATTCTTCTTGCAATGAGAAGAGATACTTTGTGATGGGTTCGATCTTGCGGTGTTCTCACGCAGTGATAGAAGGGGTAGCGAGGCACGCATATATCCTTGCTATTAAGGATAAAAAGATGAGGTCTATTCCTACATGAATAGATCTTATCTACATCATGTCATCCTTCTTATTGCATTACTCCATTTCTCCATGAACTTAATACACTAGATGCGTGCTGGATAGCGGTCGATGTGCGGAGTAATAGTAGTAGATGCAGGCAGGATTCGGTCTACTAATTTTGGACGTGATGCCTATATACATGATCATTGTCTTGGATATCGTCATAATTATTTGCTCTTCTATCAATTGTCCAACAGTAATTTGTTTACCCACTGTATGCTATTTTCTCAAGAGAAGCCACCAGTGAAATCTACGGCCCCCGGGTCTATTTTCTATCATATTGTTTTCAGATCTATTATTCCAAAAACCCTAAAATACCCTTGCTGCACTTATTTGTTTATTTATTTATTTTGTGTTTTATTCAGATCTATTTATCAAATCTCATACAATTTAATCTATCTCAATACTGTGGAGAGATTGACAACCCCTCTTAGGCGTTGGGTTGCAAGTATTTGTTATTTGTGTGCGGGTAACGTTTACATAGTGTTGCTTGATTCTCCTACTGGATTGATAACCTTGGTTTCATAACTGAGGAAAATACTTACCGTTGTTGTGCTGCATCATCCCCTCCTCTTCGGGGAAATACCAACGCAGATACAAGCAATCAACAACCCAACAATATGCCTACATCGCATTGCATGTGGTTGCATTATACGATGTCATAATATATACCCCATTGTGAGAGGTCTTATCTTAACATGCATACATGCCAACTCATCAACGTCAATGTCTGTATATTTTTCTTTGACGGTTGTTTCTAAAATCGTTTGCTCAAGATTACCTTGCAAACTACATGATTGGTGGCGATGCAATGAAAGTTAAAGTATTTCACCCAGACTAAAATGACTTTGGAAGTCTTCATGAAGACGGTGAAGGATAGACGGACGACCATCACAAAGGGTTGGACTGTGTGTGCCTTCGGCACGGCGGAGGGCACAATATGGCCATTCCGCTTCGCCTTCTTTGGCAACTAGAATATTTTTCGCCTCTCACTTTACCGTCTATAATACTACGGTGGTTCATCATTGCTTATTTGGTGCTTCAGTAATTCTTGAACATATGCTACCTGTTAATCGAATTATGCATTGGTTGTTGAACCTTTGTAAATAGGGTATGTATATAGATGGATATGAAATAAGTGATTGCCTACTTTCAAATTCAAATTCTGAAGAATTTTAAATTGCAGGGATTAAATTAGGGAGAAACTTCTTCTCTGTGGGTCATTAGGGTTCACATGGTTTGAGAAAGCGAAATGTCAATCAACCTCATATCAAGATCAGAAACGTTTCTCATCTCATGGTGTGTGTGATGAATCCCTACCGCACACACGATTCGCTAAGGACTAACGTGTGTAATGAAAAACAACACACATATTTCTACCTAGGGGCGGAGCCAAGCTAGCACCAGGCCTCGTACTTGCTTCAGTGCTATAGTGTGAAATAGTGCAAACAACACTACAGTCAACAAAAGCTTTCAGCGACACGGCCCGAGCCTGGCCCCCAGGCCTGGGGTGTAGCTCCACCACTGTGAAAGATCGTGGATGTCGCCTAGAGGGGGGGGTGAATAGGCGCTTTAAAATAATTACGGTTTAGGCTTGAACAAATGCGGAATAAACCTAGCGGTTAATTTGCCAAGCACAAAACCTACAACAACTAGGCTCACCTATGTGCACCAACAACTTATGCTAAGCAAGATAAACTACTAGGTGATAGCAAGATATATGACAAGAAACAATATGGCTATCACAAAGTAAAGTGCATAAGTAAAGAGCTCGGGTAACAGATAACCGAGGCACGTGGAGACGACGATGTATCCCGAAGTTCACACCCTTGCGGATGCTAATCTCCGTTTGGAGCGGTGTGGAGGCACAATGCTCCCCAAGAAGCCACTAGGGCCACCGTAATCTCCTCACGCCCTCGCACAATGCAAGATGCCGTGATTCCACTAAGGGACCCTTGAGGGCGGTCACCGAACCCGTACAAATGGCAACCCTTGGGGGCGGTCACCGAACCCGTACACTTTGGCAACCCTTGGGGGCGGTCACCGAAACCCGTCAAATTGCTCGGGGCGATCTCCACAACCTAATTGGAGACCCCGAAGCTTGCCCGGAGCTTTACACCACAATGATTGAGCTCCGAACACCACCAACCGTCTAGGGCACCCAAGCACCCAAGAGGAACAAGCTCAAGGGTACCAAGCACCCAAGAGTAATAAGCTTCTCAACTTGTAACTTCCACGTATCACCGTGGAGAACTCAAACCGATGCACCAAATGCAATGGCAAGGGCACACGGAGTGCCCAAGTCCTTCTCTCCCAAATCCCACCAAAGCAACTAATGCTAGGGAGGAAAATGAGAGGAAGAACGAAAGAAGAACACGAAGAACTCCAAGATCTAGATCCAAGGGGTTCCCCTCACTTAGAGGAGAAAGTGATTGGTGGAAACGTGGATCTAGATCTCCTCTCTCTTTTCCCTCAAGAACTAGCAAGAATCATTGGAGGGATTGAGAGTTAGCAAGCTCGAAGAAGGTCAACAATGGGGGAAGAACACGAGCTCAAAGGATAAGGTTCAATGGGGAAGAAGATCCCCTTTTATAGGTGGGGAAAAATCCAACCGTTATGTGCTCAGTCCGCGCACGAGCGGTACTACCGCTCAGGGGAGCGGTACTACCGCTCCACGAGCGGTACTACCGCTCGGGCGGAAGAAGCAGGGAAAAGAAGCAACAACACATGAACCTTGGGGGTGGTAGTACCGCTGATAAGCGGTACTACCGCTCACCCCAGCGGTACTACCGCTGGAGGAGCAGAACACGGGATCAAGAGAGGTAGGGCAGAGCAGAGTACGGCGGCAGTAATGCAGTAGCGGTACTACCGCCCGACCGGAGCGGTACTACCGCCTATGGGCGGTACTACCGCCCAACCAGGGCGGTACTACCGCTTATGGGCGGAACTGCCGTGCCTTACTGCCGTGCTACTACTGCAAAACCCGACACGAAAAGAGCAGACCCAAAATCGAGGCGGTAGTAGAGCGGTACTGGAGCGGTACTACCGCTTATGGCCATAGGCGGTACTACCGCTTTGGACAGCGGTACTACCGCTTGGGGCGATAAGCGGTACTGCCGCTCTGGCCACGGTACTACCGCAGGGAGAAAACCAGAGCTGCCATAACTTCTTCATATGAGCTCCGAATTGAGCAAACTCAAGCTTGTCGGAAACAAGACAACGAGTAGCATCAAAACAGCGACTGGTTATAGTAAGAAGAGGCAGGGGAGGTATGCCTAACACAATAGAGGGGTGAAACCTCCAACCGAGAAGAACCGGCATAACCTCCAACATCATAGAAGATGCGAGTGAACTCCGTTTTCGATGAACTCGAGCTTGTCATCAAGATGACCATAAGCTCCAAAACTCACAAAGAGAACAACCAAACAAGAACCAACAAAGATGATGCAAGGATGCAATGGTTTGAGCTCTCTATGAACGATACGATCAAGCTACTCATCGAGAGCCCCCCTTGATAGTACGGCAATCGATCCTATAACTCGGTCTCCCAACTACCATCATGAGACCGGTAAAATAGAAAACCTATCAAGGGCAAACCTTTGCCTTGCACATGATCCACTTGGGCTAGATGATGACGATCTTGTCCTCCTCAAGATGGACCACCTTTCTTGATTACGTTAGGTCGATGGAGACTAGATGATTGCTCCCCCATACTCCACTATGGGTGAGCCACTCTTTGGCACATCTTCACAAGTCCATTGACACCACAATGGATGGCAAGCTTCAAGCACTTGATGTCTTCGTGATGCTCCACTTGAACTTGCACATGACAATCTTGATGACGATCACCACTTGATGTCATCCTCTCCATGGTTTGAGGGATATCTTCCTCTTGATGCAAGCCCATGAACACGTACCTAACCCCACATAGAACTCTCACATAGACCATGGGTTAGTACACAAAGCGCAATGGACAATGCTTACCATACCATGGGATCACTTGACCCCTCTCAGTACATCTTCTACGCTTTGTGAGTTGATCAACTTGATTCACTCTTGACTTAGTCTTGATCAACCTTGAATCTTTCCAACTCTCTTCATTTGGATGATGTCTTGAAGGTAAACATGAATGATCACACAATCTTCTTCTTCAAGACATGCTTGCAATAAGCTCAACACTCACATGACCAATCTTAGAATAATTCCTTAATAGCACCTTGGTCAACTCATAAACTCCTTGAAACCAACACATGGACTTCAAGAAATGCCTATGGACAAATCCTTCAAATATAACTCAAGGCAACCATTAGTCCATAGAGATTGTCATCAATTACCAAAACCAAACATGGGGGCACCGCATGTTCTTTCAATCTCCCCCATTTTGGTAATTGATGACAATCACTTTCAAGAGAGTTTATATAAGGAATTATGCATCACCATGTAATGCATGCGTATGAGATGCAAATGCTTAGGAACAAAACCAAAGCAAGGAGAAAACTCTGAAGACTTCTCCACAAAACTCTCTGAAACTTCTCCCCCATTGGCATCGATTGCCAAAATGGGCGAAAAGCTTAGAAGGCCAATATAAAAAGTGTTCCTCCATAAATTGTGTATTTCTCAACAAGAGAGTGGAATGCAATACACATGTCCAACGGTAAATACATGGAGGAAGACAAACTATATTGAGGCCCAAAGATTGCACAAGATTGATATGCCACAAAGACATAACAAAGAGAGAAACAGGCAATCAAGCAATCAAAAGATACCAATTGAAGCAAGCAATCAACGGATATCAATTGAGCCAACTAGACCAATGATCCTACATGCCACATGAATGAAATGAATTATGATAAGAGCAAAGGAGTGTTCTAGAGAAACTAGAGAAGCTCCCCATGATCTGTGCACAATTAAGAATTTTTGTATTTGGATATAAAGTGCACAAAATAGGATCATAGCTCCCCCAAAATCAATAGAAACTTACAACAAGTGCAAGTGAGCATATAGGAAACTAAGCCTAGTACATGTAACAAACACATGGTTGAGCAACAAGTGAAAGAGGCAACTTAAGAATGGGCTCAACCAAAATGATGTGTGTGAGTCAAGGCAATGCACTTGACAAGACTAATGTACGGATGAGCATTAAGCATCAAAAAGTCTTGAAAGAATGAGGCACACGGTGCAAGGCCTATCATTTCCACACACAACTAGCAAATGGGTTCACAAGCTTACTAATAAGCATATAAAGAACCTATGCCTGTGACAACCCGCGGTGAAGATAGAAGAAGAAAGCCTCATCAAGACGAGGGATACCAATTAAGATGGCAAAAGCCTCGTAAAGATGAGCATGAGGAAAATAATCTTCACCACACAAGAGTGCATCAAGATGCAACGAGATACGACACGCACTCAAGGCAAACGCTTTCACGGAGCCACCAAAGAAATAACAAAAGAGAGACAAGGTGGACGTGAAAGAAAGGATATCATCTAGAGATGTAATTTCTCTCAAGTGTATAAGGTTCTAGGTAGATGAAATCATGATGATATATATCTACAAAGAAGGATGTACACCCGAAATAGTTACAACATGAAGGAACAAGATATCCAAAAGGAAGTCATACATATACCAATAAGATATTTGCTTGAAAGCATAGCACATGGCTAGATATGGTCTTGTTGTATATAAATGAATTCCAACCACATGAACATCAAAGACATCACAACTAGCAACAAGACATCATTGTTGGGATGCTTGAGAAAGGAAACGAGTATTACAAGAAAGAATGGATAACATGCCATGATACAACCTACACAAGGTTGATGCAAGAAATGTGTGCATGAAGTATATGAATATACTTGTTACCGAGATAACATTGGAAGGATGTAGTAGATACCAATTGAAGGTACAAAGTAGTTCATTGATCACCCTAGCTTGACTCTAATAAGCACATGGTGAAAACACCTTCCTTGTGAGTGAGCCGAGCATCCAATGCATCTCCACTTGTTCCTAGAACAACAACACAAACAAAATGGTACCCAAACTCATTGGGACCAAAGAGTTAGAAACACCAATATACATAGAACAAACTCCACATAAATATGTGCATATGGAGAAGGAAATGAATTTTATGCACATCTCATCCAATTTGTGACTTGGTGGAGTTCCCCCTATCTATTGGGTCAAAGAAAGAAAGCATGCCAAAGAAACTACAATAAGTAAATATGCATGCTCAAGACTTTCAAGAACCGAGACCAAATGACAAAGAAATACCAAGCGAAGAAAAGATACCAAATGAATAAATCATCACTTGGAGGATATCCATAAAAGATACATCAAGGAATGAGATATCCATTGATACACTCAAAAAGAAAGATGTCAAACTCCCAAAAGAGAGAATGTTTCCAAACAAACCAAGCCCTCTACAAAGTTTCATGATGGCACAAAGTACCAAACAGAAACGGCTTGCGTTCCACAAACACACACTTGATAAGGATCACAAGATGAGTGTTTTATAGAGAGTAGGATAGCTCCCCCGAGACTAGTGCATTATAGAGAATTTGCATTTGAATACAAAGTGCACAAGGTGGGATCACCACTTTCATTAAATCTCGAAAACACTAGACAAGATCAAGAAATAAACAAGATCCACAAGTGGTATGGAAGACAATGGGAGTTGACACAATCCTAGGCAAGATATAAAGCAAATAAAAACACATGCCAATGTAAAGATGATCAATAATTTCTACCACACATAAGTGAGTACCAATTGTCAAAGACAAGAAGTATTTGGAAATAATTCCTGGTGGTAGGTAGCAAGGATATCCGACATCATCTTCACACCAACCAAAAAGCAAATTGCAACTTGTAGAGCTAACATGCCACCTAGGAACAAGATAATTTACAATATCAACTCTAGATGACAATATCTCAAATGTACACATTTTCTAGGCTAGTAATATACACATAGCATATTACTCCCCCATAATGTGATACCAATTAAAGATAGACAAGAGGCAATTAAAGGATCCAACAAGAGATAATTAATGGACTATTTAGAATTTGAATTTCTCATGAGAAGACATACCACATAGCGACTAGATAATCTTGTAATATCAATACTAGATGGTATTCCTCATGTACACACATTTATAGGATTGTGAGGTGCACAAAGCACATCACTCCCCCACAATGGGATATTCCATTAATCTCTCACAAGAGCCAACTAAGATAAGAACAAGATGCAAAAGGCTCAACGCATAACACACACGTACATGATGTGCAAACCAACACACGCATACTTGATTGCTCAAGATAATCAAGTTGGAAGCACAACATATACAAACACATGCAAGGAACGAAACCAAGCATGCAAAGGGGTAAGTAACTATGAATGTAAACACTTTAAGCACGAGTTACCGCAAGGAGGAACATTGGATATAAGATAGAAACTTGATAATCCGAATGACTTGGCTTGAGACAATTAGAATGATGAAGTCCCCTTAATTCTTCATAAAGTAGCCAAGTCTCCAATGCCCTCCAGTAACACCTATTGATCAAGTTTGAGCTAGTTGGTCCCCAACCAAGTTGGGTCCTAAGAGGTTAGTCACAATAGGCTTGGCTACCCAAATGGTTCTTTGCTTCAAACCACTTTGAGTACCAACAAACTTGGCAAACACATTGCCAACCTTATCCTTCCCAAGAGAATAGACATCATTAATAACAATTGGGTTGGATAAGTTACCACTAGTGCATGAAGAAGCGAGGTGACTTTTCTCACGACATAGATAGCAACGTCTACTCTTCATTTTCTTCTCACTTGATTTCTCAACAAGAGAAGCATGAACTTGAGTCTTCTTGGGAAGTGGCCTTTCTTCAACTTGTGGTTGAGCATGAGATTGAACTTGTGGCCTCTTCCCTTGTTGCTTGTCATTAACGGACTTCTTCTTCAATGGGCAAGATCTAACATGATGCCCTTCAATTTTGCACTTGAAGCAAACAATCTTGGCCGAATTCTTGACTTGTTCTTGGCCCTTCTTCTTGTTCTTCATGGACTTCTTCTTCTTGTTGGAGTTGAATCCAAGTCCACCTTTGTCATTGGGGGATTTTTGCACACTCAAGATATTGTTGAGTGTGGATTTCCCTTCATGACACTTTTCCAAGTCTTTCCTCAAAGAAGTGACTTGGGCCTTGAGCTCTTTGATTTCCTCTACATGGTTAGTCTCAACACAAGTACTAAAGGAAGTATAAGCTTCATCATTAGAGCAACAAGGCAAGGAAAGCAATTCATCACAAGATGTACCAACATTATGAGTAGATGAATTACAAGGACTAGCACATGGCAATATAGCATTTTGACTAGAGGTAGTGCTAGTATCGACATGAGACTCACTAGATGTTACCTTAGCAATCATAGCCTCATGAGCTATTTTTAGCACATTATGGGATATGAGAAGATCATCATGAGAGCTAGAAAGCTTTTCATGACTTTCTTCCAATTTCCCATAATTGCTAGATAGCAACTCAAGTTGAGCCCTTAGCTCAACATTCTCCTTTAAAATGGATGCTTCACAAGAAATGAAGTTAGTAGCACAAGCATCATCATTAACAACAAGAGGAGAAGGCAACTTGGCAAGCTCTTTTAAATAAGAAGCTTCAAGTTGAGCATGAGACTCGGTGAGTTTGATGAGCTCACCCTTGATGACCCTTGAGCCATTTTCGAGGTGCTCAAAATCCTCAAGGAGTCTAGCATGAGCAACTTCAAGCTTACCATTTTTAGTTTCAAAATCATTTGCCACCTCAAGAGCTCTATCACGAGATTCCCTTACACTAGATAATTCTAGAGCAAAAGTCTCCTCAAGAGATTCCTTGGTGGTTTGTTCAAGTTCAAGAGCTTGGGAGAGGTCCGCAATCTCATTAGCGTAATCACGCTCATGACCTTCCATTTTATCAATGGTGACCTCATGCTCCTCAATACGAGATTCCAACTCATCAATATATTTCTTGCCCTCAATGGCAATGGACATGATTTCCATGAAGTTGGAACGAGCAATTTTATTTTTATGAAGAGCTTTAAAAACCATTTCCCCCTTAATTTTTAAGGAGGCAACATCATCATTCTCTTCATCATAATCAACATCATCATCACTCTTGCCATCATCAATATCATCACAAGATATATTGGGATTCAAAGTGGGAGATACCTTTGAAGCCTTGGCCATAAGGCAAAAAGCAATAGATGATGATGTAGGATCCCTTGAAGCACCATTCAAGACCACATCTTGTTCCATGGAGTGTTGGGTTTCCTCTACATTGTTAGCACACCAACTCGAGGAAATACATGCATTTTTATCATGGCAACAAGACATAGCAAGCATATCATCATGAGATTTGAGCAAGCAATTTCTACATGACATGCAAGGACTAATAACACGAGCATGTGAAACATGTAAGGTGCTCGAAGTGTTAAAGTCCAAAGAAGGACCATTGCAATAAGATAGTGATGAAGAATCATCCACAATAAGCATACTATCATCATTGCAATGACCAACACTACTCACCATATCATTACCTTGTGGCAAACCACATGTAGGTGAAGTAGAAGAAGTTGAGAAGACTATACGGCCGGATGTGGAGGGAGAACAATCATCCCCACAACACTTGGACACGCCATATTTGTCTTGAAGCTTTGTCCACAACTCATGAGCATCCCGGAATGGCATGAGTTGAAATATAACTACATTGCTCAAAGCATCAAAAAGCACATTAGAAGCTTGAGCATTGAGATAAGAGTTTTTCTCATCCTCTAAAGATAATCTTTGTGGATCCTTTGGAGGAGAAAAACCCATATCTACAATTCGCTCTAAATTTGGGTCCATGACCCTAAAGAGATTAAGCATGCGAATTACCCAAACATCAAAATTTGTGCCATCGAAATTAAGAGTGTCAGAGAATCCTAAACCCCTAGTCGACATCCTTACTCTCTAGGCGGGTAAAACCTATAAAGAGAGACGAGGCTCTGATACCAATTGAAAGATCGTGGATGTCGCCTAGAGGGGGGGGTGAATAGGCGCTTTAAAATAATTACGGTTTAGGCTTGAACAAATGCGGAATAAACCTAGCGGTTAATTTGCCAAGCACAAAACCTACAACAACTAGGCTCACCTATGTGCACCAACAACTTATGCTAAGCAAGATAAACTACTAGGTGATAGCAAGATATATGACAAGAAACAATATGGCTATCACAAAGTAAAGTGCATAAGTAAAGAGCTCGGGTAACAGATAACCGAGGCACGTGGAGACGACGATGTATCCCGAAGTTCACACCCTTGCGGATGCTAATCTCCGTTTGGAGCGGTGTGGAGGCACAATGCTCCCCAAGAAGCCACTAGGGCCACCGTAATCTCCTCACGCCCTCGCACAATGCAAGATGCCGTGATTCCACTAAGGGACCCTTGAGGGCGGTCACCGAACCCGTACAAATGGCAACCCTTGGGGGCGGTCACCGAACCCGTACACTTTGGCAACCCTTGGGGGCGGTCACCGAAACCCGTCAAACTGCTCGGGGCGATCTCCACAACCTAATTGGAGACCCCGAAGCTTGCCCGGAGCTTTACACCACAATGATTGAGCTCCGAACACCACCAACCGTCTAGGGCACCCAAGCACCCAAGAGGAACAAGCTCAAGGGTACCAAGCACCCAAGAGTAATAAGCTTCTCAACTTGTAACTTCCACGTATCACCGTGGAGAACTCAAACCGATGCACCAAATGCAATGGCAAGGGCACACGGAGTGCCCAAGTCCTTCTCTCCCAAATCCCACCAAAGCAACTAATTCTAGGGAGGAAAATGAGAGGAAGAACGAAAGAAGAACACGAAGAACTCCAAGATCTAGATCCAAGGGGTTCCCCTCACTTAGAGGAGAAAGTGATTGGTGGAAACGTGGATCTAGATCTCCTCTCTCTTTTCCCTCAAGAACTAGCAAGAATCATTGGAGGGATTGAGAGTTAGCAAGCTCGAAGAAGGTCAACAATGGGGGAAGAACACGAGCTCAAAGGATAAGGTTCAATGGGGAAGAAGATCCCCTTTTATAGGTGGGGAAAAATCCAACCGTTATGTGCTCAGTCCGCGCACGAGCGGTACTACCGCTCAGGGGAGCGGTACTACCGCTCCACGAGCGGTACTACCGCTCGGGCGGAAGAAGCAGGGAAAAGAAGCAACAACACATGAACCTTGGGGGTGGTAGTACCGCTGATAAGCGGTACTACCGCTCACCCCAGCGGTACTACCGCTGGAGGAGCAGAACACGGGATCAAGAGAGGTAGGGCAGAGCAGAGTACGGCGGCAGTAATGCAGTAGCGGTACTACCGCCCGACCGGAGCGGTACTACCGCCTATGGGCGGTACTACCGCCCAACCGGGGCGGTACTACCGCTTATGGGCGGAACTGCCGTGCCTTACTGCCGTGCTACTACTGCAAAACCCGACACGAAAAGAGCAGACCCAAAATCGAGGCGGTAGTAGAGCGGTACTGGAGCGGTACTACCGCTTATGGCCATAGGCGGTACTACCGCTTTGGACAGCGGTACTACCGCTTGGGGCGATAAGCGGTACTGCCGCTCTGGCCACGGTACTACCGCAGGGAGAAAACCAGAGCTGCCATAACTTCTTCATATGAGCTCCGAATTGAGCAAACTCAAGCTTGTCGGAAACAAGACAACGAGTAGCATCAAAACAGCGACTGGTTATAGTAAGAAGAGGCAGGGGAGGTATGCCTAACACAATAGAGGGGTGAAACCTCCAACCGAGAAGAACCGGCATAACCTCCAACATCATAGAAGATGCGAGTGAACTCCGTTTTCGATGAACTCGAGCTTGTCATCAAGATGACCATAAGCTCCAAAACTCACAAAGAGAACAACCAAACAAGAACCAACAAAGATGATGCAAGGATGCAATGGTTTGAGCTCTCTATGAACGATACGATCAAGCTACTCATCGAGAGCCCCCCTTGATAGTACGGCAATCGATCCTATAACTCGGTCTCCCAACTACCATCATGAGACCGGTAAAATAGAAAACCTATCAAGGGCAAACCTTTGCCTTGCACATGATCCACTTGGGCTAGATGATGACGATCTTGTCCTCCTCAAGATGGACCACCTTTCTTGATTACGTTAGGTCGATGGAGACTAGATGATTGCTCCCCCATACTCCACTATGGGTGAGCCACTCTTTGGCACATCTTCACAAGTCCATTGACACCACAATGGATGGCAAGCTTCAAGCACTTGATGTCTTCGTGATGCTCCACTTGAACTTGCACATGACAATCTTGATGACGATCACCACTTGATGTCATCCTCTCCATGGTTTGAGGGATATCTTCCTCTTGATGCAAGCCCATGAACACGTACCTAACCCCACATAGAACTCTCACATAGACCATGGGTTAGTACACAAAGCGCAATGGACAATGCTTACCATACCATGGGATCACTTGACCCCTCTCAGTACATCTTCTACGCTTTGTGAGTTGATCAACTTGATTCACTCTTGACTTAGTCTTGATCAACCTTGAATCTTTCCAACTCTCTTCATTTGGATGATGTCTTGAAGGTAAACATGAATGATCACACAATCTTCTTCTTCAAGACATGCTTGCAATAAGCTCAACACTCACATGACCAATCTTAGAATAATTCCTTAATAGCACCTTGGTCAACTCATAAACTCCTTGAAACCAACACATGGACTTCAAGAAATGCCTATGGACAAATCCTTCAAATATAACTCAAGGCAACCATTAGTCCATAGAGATTGTCATCAATTACCAAAACCAAACATGGGGGCACCGCATGTTCTTTCACACTGTTTCTTCCTTGGCAAACGTGTGCGACAGGGAACACATTTTGTGTTTCCAAAACGTGTGTGATGCTTGACGTATCGCAAACGGCACAACATAGTTAAATGTTTGTGATAGGCTCCTTATCGCACACGCTCTACAATCACTATTCGATTCTGATGTGTGTGCATAGTAAACGTTGTGCCTCAGAAGGATGCGTGCGATAGGTATGTCATCCCACTGTACGACGGATGAAGCGTTTGGGACATTTGATATATCGCAATCGCTTACCTCACCACTGGGACAGGTTTGGGCATCACACATGATTTTCTTTCATGAAAAGTATGCATGCTTATGCCCTATCATTGATGGTTAATCCGTATCGTGTGCGATGGGCCACCCCTTTGATACACCTAAGCAAGGCGACTGTTCGAAACTATGTCAGCGAAAGGGGGTTTAAACCATTTGCACAGGGCCTATGTGCACTAGTGTAACCCTCGTGGGTAGTGGATAGTGCACTATCCATTGACCAAAACTCATCTCATGTTCATGCTCTCACTAGCTAGCGGTAAGTCTCGACCCATATAGCATGTAGGGTGGATATAGAATTAAAAGAGTGAGCAACATACTTGGTTAGGGCTTCCCTACAAAGGTTGTCTTGTTACCCAAGGATGGCAGTTAGGTGAGGTGGCACTATTATTCGATCTTGTCTATGATAGAGGATAGTATTCAAATACGTTCAACATTAAATTATGCATCATCTTACTAGTTCATTAGATCAGTACCTTGAGTATAGGTTATGGTGATGAAACGATTGATAGAAGTTCATCATTAGCACATTAATATCATTATTTCATGTTACATATGGATTGTGGAATAAAATATAGCATGACACTTGTAGTGCATACTAGCTCGTGCGTTTTGGCCTCCATCTTCACCGCCGCCCCTCCATGGTCTATATCCTACACTCATCTCTTCCATTAGGCTCATCTCCATCCTCAAATGTCCTTCCAACTTCATTATTCCTTGTTTGGATCCCACACACATCAAAGGTGTTCACCATGTTGAGAGCCTGTCTGAACCAAGGGAGAAGGGGTTCAAAATCGTACGATCCAGTGCCGACGAGACTCCAGTGACCCCTGGCAGCAAGGTCAATCTCCAAGTTTTGTAGGTTGTGATGTTATATATAGTTTCTCAACACGTTGCGTGCTCGCGTGTGTTCTGCTACAAACAATGGGCTACATTCTGCAACGATTCTTGGTTTATGCCCAAAACTTTGCATTCGCGTTACAAGCTTTCTTTGGTGTTGCAACGCGCAAAGCTTTTTCTCAACTATTTTTCTACAGTGATAATTGGGGATTTATCACACACACAAATGTTGCATGTACGCAATAAATGTTTTTCTTCACGATCCTTACCTCCCCCTCCCGCAGCTATGCTGCCCAGATTTGGTAGACTAAGATTGGACAACTCCCGAGGTGGACGATCGTTGGCTTCTATCATACGGCAGAACAAAAGGGCATGTTGTAATGTGCAATAGCATAATGCTTGGTTTCACTCGTTCATGATGGGGTGAGTCAAATTACTAGGGTTTGCCTCTCCTAGTACACGCATCATAACAAAAATCATGCACTGCCAATTTAACATGTAGATGATATGACACTGTAATTAAATAAGAAAGAGAAGATAGCAGTATCATTACACCGAGCCATGGGATACCTGCCCCGACCAGCTCGACCCGACCCGGCCTGAAAAAGCCCGACCTGACCCGGCCTGGTCTGGGGGGGGGGGGGGCAGGATCTGCTACAAATAATGAAGAGTGTGAAGGATGGGCGGACGTCCATCACAAAGGGTTGGACTAAAGTTGTGTGTGCCTTCGGCATGGCAGAGGGCACAATATGGGCATCCCGCTTCGCCTTCTCTGGCAACTAGAATATTTTTTGGCTCTCTCTTTATCGTCTTTAATACTATGGCGGTTCATCATTGTTTATTTAGTGCTTCAGTAATTCTTGAGCATATGCTACCTGAGAATCGAATTATGATGGATATGAAATAAGGGATTGCCTACTTTCAAATTCAAATTCTGAAGAATTTAAATTGCAGGGATTAAATTAGGGAGAAAATTCTTCTCTGCGGGTCATGGTTTGAGAAAGCGAAATGTCGATCAACCTTAAGATCGGAAATATTTCTCAGCTCATGGCGTGTGTGATGAATCCCTACCGGCTACCGTACACATGATTCGCTAAGGACTAACTGTGTAATTAAAAACAACACACATATTTCTACCTAGGGGCAGAGCCAGGCTAGCACTAGGCCCCGTACTTGCTTTAGTGCTATAGTGATCTATATTGTGAAATAGTGCAAACAACGCTACAGTCAACGAAAGCTGTTAACGATATGACCCGAGCCTGGCCCCCTAGGCCTGGGCCTATGTTCTGAGCTTGAAGGCTGGGCCGGGCCCAGGCCTGGGCCCGTCATATTTGCTATTTAATGAAGAGGCCGGACCCAAGGCCCAACAGGCTTTTGTAGTGATGGGTCGGGCTTGGGCCTAATTTTTAGGCCCGACGCTCCGGCCGGGCTGGGCCCGGGCCTTGTTTTTTGCTTCGAACTTGGTTAGGCCCGACCTGAAGCTCGGCCCGGCCCGAGGGATGGCCAGGTATAAGTATCATAGATCACCGAACAAGGAAATGGTAAATAGATCTTGCACAGAACTTTACATTAAGATTGTACAGACGAATAAATAAGATGATACTATGATATATACTATACAACAGGATGATAGTAACTAAAATAATACTACCTCCGTTCCTAAATATTTGTCTTTCTAGAGGTTTCAAATGGTTACCACATACGGATGTATATAGACATATTTTAGAGTGTAGATTCATTCATTTTACTCTGTATGTAGTCACTTATTGAAATCACTAGAAAGACAAATATTTAGGAATGGAGGGAGTACCATGCCATAAGTAAACAGATGCTGGAAATGAGCCCAAGAATAAATGGGCTCTGAGAAGGCCGAAAGATAACATGGGCTGGAAACGGCCCAACGGAATAACGGGTCGTTAATGGGTATAAAGTGATACACTGTTCATTACGGGCCAGTTTCACCACGGGCCGTTAATGGGTGTAAAGTGATACACTGTTCATTACGGGCCAGTTTCACCATGGGCCGTTAGTAGGCCAAGAGTTACATAGGGCCTCATATGAGCCGAAAGACGTCATGGGCCATACATGTGCCAGAAGTGAAAACGGGTTGGAATCATATTGGATGGCCCAGATGACGCTACTGGGTCTAATTCGGATAGGGCGTAACGGGCCCTGGGTTTGCGGGCTGTAAATGGGCTATATTCGAACAGGCCGTTAACAGGCTTTCCATGGGCCGGCCCGCCAGCTTTTGACCAAGTCAAACGGGCCGGCCTTTTCATAGAAATGGGCCTCTGTTGGGCCGTGTCACGTGTCGACGTATCATAGGCGCCTATCTGACCCACTAACGAGCTGACACGTGTTTCGTCCGGCCAATAAGAATTTTACACGTGGAAATTTCCCATTGGTCGGGGCTGTTAACGGGTTATCGAATCCAAAACCCGACCCGATAGCTTAACGGCGTTCCGTTATGGTGGATGCCACGTGTCGGTCACCCTTGACGAAAGCACTTCTGTGACGCGCGATTTATCGTCATGGAAGTGGACACTTCCGTGATGATAATTTTGGTACTGTCATGGAACACTTCTACGACAACACAGGTATGACTATCTTCATTCTGTCATAAATTTGTCATGGATGTACATGCATGATAAAAAAGCGACCTACTGTGACAAACACGTATCATCATGAAAGTGTATTTTTTTTGTAGTGCCAACGGGCTTTTGTAGTGATGGGCCGGGCTTGGGCCTAATGACGCTCCGGCCGGGCTGGGCCCGGGCCTTGGTTTTTTGCTTCGAACTTGGTTAGGCCTGACCTGAAGCTCGGCCCGGCCCCGAGGGATGGCCAGGTATAAGTATCATAGATCACCGAACAAGGAAATGGTAAATAGATCTTGCACAGAACTTTACATTAAGATTGTACAAACGAATAAATAAGATGATACTATGATATATACTATACAACAGGATGATAGTAACTAAAATAATACCATGCAATATGATACTGGGATGCCTACAACTTATTTATTATACTATACTACTAATGAACATCAGTGAGCTTTGCATTCATCAATCTCCTTATGGATCGGCACATTATATGGTGACGCCACGAGGAGCAGCTGGTTGCTTCTCTTTGCCGTCAAGCCTACAACGGTGTCCATGTCCAGCTCATCCGGCCGCATTCCGGCAGGGAGGCTCCAGTCAAAGTAGTACAAAAGTCGTGCCACGATGAGTTCTACCAAGGCCAATGCAAAGATGTTCCCAGGACACATCCTCCTTCCACTTCCAAATGGCAGGTACTCTAGCTGCGTGCCTTTGTAGTCCGCCGCGTTGTCCTCGAACCTCTTTGGCCTGAACTCCTCTGCATCCTGCCAGTACACGGGGCTCCTCGCCATTGCCCATGCGTTGACGAAGACGCGAGTGCCCTCCTCGACCCTGAGCCCGCGGACGTCGCAGGTCTCCCTGCAGACACGAGGCAGCAAGAGCGGAACCACCGGGTGAAGCCTCATGGCCTCCTTGACTACCATCTTTGTGTAGCATAGCTCTTCCATGTGAGCCTCATGGTCTTCTGGGTTCTTGTGGTTGAATGCACACCGCACCTCCTTCTGCGCCTTGGCCATTGCGCTTGGGTTCCTTATGAGCTCCGACATGACCCACTCGGTGGTTGATGCCGTCGTCTCCGTCCCTCCAGCAAACATATCCTAATCAGTCGGTCACAAAGCATAGTTTTCACTTTCAGTGAGATGTCTATGAAATTGATTGAAGTTCGATAATTTTGTTGACACAAAAATGTTTACCTTTCGGTCAAAATCATTCGGCAATTTCAGAACTACATGAAAATTCAAATATTTTCTCAAATCGTCCAAATATCTGGTTGAATATTTCAAGTGAATGGTTCAGCCCTTTGGCTGAAATGCAAATCGAGTCACTGGTGTTGACTGAATTTATTTTGGTGCTTGCTGAAATATTTCTGAAAAGTGAATTTTAGTGATTTTGTTGCAAATATTTCTGAAAGTGGAAGTGAAAACCATGTCACGGAGCGGACATGAACAAAGATGAAAATCCCGTTTCATACAGTATATACTAGGAGTAGCATTTGAGAGCAGTTAGGTATTATCAGTCCACTCACCGCTATGACTGCCTTGATGTTTGTGGTGCCCATGGGGACCTCGAGCTGCCCCTCGTCCCTGATCCGAAGCAAGACTCTCAGAAGGTCCTCGCCGTCTCCGGTCTTGTTCTGCTCTCGCCGCTCCTCGCACTCCGCGATGATCTTGTCAAGGACCGTGTCGAGCTGCCGGCGCGCTCGCCAGAGCCGGCGCTTCATCCCACTGACGACGTCGACGAACGACAGAGACGGGAAGAGGTCCCCGACGCAGAGGCCCCCGCTGCTCCTGAGAATCACCTCGATCGCCGAAAGGAACTGCGCCTGCAGCTCCCCGGCGCACCCCTCGCCGAACGCCACCTTCGCCGTGACCGTGTTCGTGCACGACATGACGAGGCCGCCGAGATTGACCGGCTCGCCGCCTCGGCCGGTGGAGCGGATCGTGTCGACGAGGCGCATGATCTCGCCGCCCCGGACAGGCGCGAACTGCCGGACCTTCCGCGCGCAGAGCAGCTCCGTCGTGCAGAGCCTGCGCATGGTTCGCCAGTACGCGCCGTAGGGCGCGAAGGCGACGTCGAGGTTACCGTACAGGCAGATCTCCGAGGCCAGGATGCTGGGCCGCGACGCGAAGCTGAGGTCCTTGTCCCGGAGGACCTCCTGCGCAGCCGCCGGCGAGGAGATGACGACGGCGTCCACCTGGCCCAGCCTCAGGTACATCACCGGGCCGTGCTTCTTGGCCAGGTCACGGAGGGCGACGTGCGGCAGTGGCGTGAGGAGGTGGTGTAGGCTTCCGATGAACGGGAGGCTCCATGGACCAGGAGGCCTTGCTGCTTTGGATTTGCGGCCAAGTAATAAGGACGACAAAAGGATCAAAGGCAATGAGATGAGCAGGAGGGTGGCTGTGGTTAGCTCCATTAGCGTGGAATTACTTCGTATTGCACAAAGCTCACTGTTTTACTTGGGAAGAACAGCGAGAGAGCCCATCTTATAAGCCTTGTGATGAAGGCTGCAGTGGAGACAGTGCCTATTTGATTGTTCCAATTTCTAATATAAGTCACCTGTTTCGGTTGTGCTTGATTTGTCCGTTATGGAGTACTCAGTATTTCCTCTGGGATCAAAATACAGTGCCTACATTAGATTCTTCTAACTTCTAATAGAAGTCAAATTTTACTTCTGGTGAATCTTTACAATAGATCTGACCTTTTCGTAAAAAAGACAAATTTTACAAAATTTAACCAGGTTTATGAAAAATAATATGAATAGACAAAAGTTTATTTTAGTCCCCCAACTAATTGACAAGTGCAGCTTTTGTTCCTCAACTTTAAAACCAAACAACTTGCACCCTAATCAAAGTGCATGCTTTTATTACGTCTCTATCCTCAATAGAAGCGGTTCTGTTGCTGAGTTCGATGGGTCTAACTACCAATAGTTACGATTTTTTTTGGAGTTAAAGAATATTGGGGGATGGGTTAGAGATGCTCTAACCATAGTTGGCAAGCCTTCTATAGACTCGGCGTTTTGATTTCTTATTCTTTGCTATTTCAGGTTTGTACTTTCCTTTCTATTTGACATTTTTTACCTCTATTTTATTAAAACTACATCTTGTTTGGTTGGTTGGAGCTAATTAGATAAAGGAAATAGGAATTCGGGTTATAAGATACGAACCCACCTGTTTGGTTGTAGGGACTGGGGATCTAAAAGGGATAGGGAGTGGGAGTTTAGCACCACATGGCACATGTGGTAAGATATACTCAAAGCCCAAGGGAGTGGGAGTTTAGAGTCTAACAACCCCCACCATTTTAATAACAGGGAAGGGGTGAAAATAGGGATAGAAATGATTCAACGAGAACATCTTGAACCTTCAATGTAACTTAAGTTGCCATCTCTTACTTTTTCTTAATCATTTATGAATATCCACTAACCAAATAATGGAATAAACATCTCTCTTAAATTCTCAAATATTCTTATCATTTCGCTGCCAAATGATGGGGACTAAAATGAGATGTCACATGTCTAATCCCACCATCGCTCCTTCCTCTTAAATATGAATCCCCTTCAAAAAAGTTTCCAGACACACCGTTAAAGGTTGTGTATGCATTTTGGCACAGAGGCCGGAAACAACAAATTCTTCTACTATTGGAGGACAATGGCTCAGAAGAAGGATTAGGAGAGGCTTTATTGTACTTCGCTACATGTTAGCATGCAGTGGCGGAGCTACGGTAGAAAACAAGGGCGGGCCGGTACAAAGGAAGACCCATAATTTTAAAGCTCATGACTGAGTTTACTCTCAAATCTTCACTGTAATTGCTATGAGCTGGGCGGGCCACGGTCGATTTTATCAATACGTAGCTCCGCCAGTGTTAGCATGGTATACAATTTTTTATTGAGGGCTCTTGATTCTCATGAATTTTAAACCACAAAAATAGGGAAAACATACCAATAGAATGTCATGACACCTTAAATACTACAAGTATGTTTGGATGTTTAATTGTACAAATGAAAACTATAGAATTAGAGAATACCCCCACGCGTTGTTGCGGGAATTGATTGATGAAAAATTGAGTTGATAACACGAGAACCAAAATTAAAAGTAAATATGACTTATGATTTTTGATTAGGTATGGTTGTAACAATATTTATTGAATATAAGTAGAATAATTGAATGAAAAACATGTTTCAATGCATGGTTGAATGTGGTGGCGGGTCTTTTCTCATGCATGATTGCATTTCTAGGTGGGCCTTAATTATCTGATTGATAGTTGTATGGTGGGGTAACTTACATGTTAAGATAAGTAAGTTAGTGGGAATGACTTTCTTAGATATATAGGATTCTTCACAAAAGGTTGAAATGAATGCAAATTTTAGTACAAATGAGAGTCCTAAGGGTGAAAATCCTATATAAATTTTAATCTTACGAATCAAACAACTCATGTAGGAAAAATTACCGAGGATCAGAATCCTCCAAAATTACTTTTACAATCCTTTGAATCAAAGAGCCCGAAGCCCAAAACAATTTTTATGCCGGACACTCGATGCCAAGTTCTGGGGAAGCAACCAAAGCAGCTCACACGCTTATTAAGATTGATGATCCTCCTATGTCTTTACTATCAAACTTGGTAGAGGATGTAACTGTAAGTCCTTCACGTAATCACGTGGAATGGAAGTGACGTTCTCCTTGGATTCTTCACATTTCTATTGATGCTCAAGTTTGCAAAATAATACCCAGTTTTGGCATGTAGTGCGCTGAAGAATCTCAAAAGATTAATCCTCTGTACGGCCCGTACGTATCATATCAAAATACAAGCTTAGAAGTCAGCTGTGCCATCTAATGAGCTAAGCGACAATGGCTGCTAAGGGCGTCTCTACCAAATATGGTATTGACATTGGTAGGAAAGATTTGATGGCGGCTAAGCGTTCAAGTTTTATATAACAAGGCAGGAACTGAAGAAAATCCTCTAAAGTTAGAGAAGCAGCCACGCACACACGCATGCGCGCGCACACACACACAAGTACTAGAAAGGAAGAATTAACAACAGGGGTTTTGATCTTGACTTCACGTGAAGGCATCCAATAGCTAGATTAAAAAAAAATTGCATTGTCCAGGGACTCTTTAATCATGGTGAACGGGAATCCTGCTTGTAGTGTCATTTTATCTCTTTTATTAGTGATAGTAGAGAGTGATGATAATCGATAGAAGTGTCAACTCTTTAGTTGGTGATGTCAGGCCATGTCCAACACGAGCGCTTGTCATAAGCGTCAGCATCTAATTCCCGTCTGGTTTTGCCACGTAGGCATGGTTTTAGAAACATGTTCCAAAAATATTTTTTAACAATATAGTGAATTTGTTCTAAATACATAAGGAGCATTTTTAATACAAGATGAATAGTTTCCTACTCCCTCTGTTCCAAAGTACTTGTCGTGTAAGTATTTTGGAACCGAGGGAGTAATAGACGTTAGCCTTTCTTAACACGAGATAAAACATTTAGCTCAAAAACACGACGGATATTTTTAATACATGGTGAATATTTTAGAACAAATTCCTAAGAGGTGTGTGAAAATCTTGGTTCTTCTATGGCCTTACTCATTTTGTCTCTGTGCAATCTGACTCTTCTGCTTTAGTTTTCTTTGCGTGAATTTGGTGAAACTGAAAATGATTACCGGCTATCCAAGTCATCGATTTAGAAATTACAATGGTGACTTTGGTTGTGGTTCAAAAAGAAGAAGAAAGAAAATCAACAAAATGTTTTCACTGTTTTTTTTCATACGTCATTTTAGAAGACTTTGACACCCCCAAGACACTGTATTGTCCGTTTTGTGCAATCTGGCAGAACAATTTTCTCTTTTGGCGAGAAGTATAAGTTTTAGAATTAATTCCCCTTTTTACATAAATCGAGGGGACCCATACAACCGTCTACAGTCCTGGCCGAACCCGGCGCGCTGGGGGGCGCCCGGGGGCGATTGATTTTGGCGCGAATGAACAGCGGGCCCGCCGAGTCAGCGACCCCGCCTCGTCGTCCTCAATGCCTCAGTTTCCCGCGGGGAATCAATGCCAAGGTTGCCGCCGGTCAGCCTTCCATTGATTCCTCACGGGCGACGCGGCGCGGCGACGTGCCCCCTCCCGCCACGCGTACACACGACGCCGCCCCCAGCTGCTATATAAAGCAGCGCCTCCCTCGCCAGTGGCCGCACCCGCCCGTAGCCCCCTCTCTCCCCGTGCACCGCCGCCGCCGCCGACCTCTCCCCTTTCCCCCTATTCCCGTTTGCAGCCGCGACGATGGGCGAGAGGTTCCCCGGCGATGGGGCGGCGGCCAATGGCTTCGGCCGCCGCTCGCTGCACGAGTGGGAGGCCTACCTCCTACACGAAGCGAACATCCCGATGCCTCCGGACATGCGCGTGTCGGGGCGGTGGAGGCTCGGCGTCGGGGGCGTCCCCGTCCCCCCGCTGCCCGACATCACCACGCGCCCCGACCACTTCGCCGACAAGGTCGAGCGCGTGCGGGCGTCGCTGCCGGAGGAGCAGCAGGCCCTCCCGGAGTACGTCGCCGGCAACCACCAGGCGTGGGCGGCGTACTTCGAACACCGGCAGGCGGAGCGGCTGGCCTCCACCAACAACGCGCCGGTCGTGCGGGGGATGAAGAACAGCGACGGCCGCAGCCTGTGGTGGGGCGCCCCCGACCGCACACTCCACGCCGTCCTCCAGCACCTCGAGGGTGGCAACGACCGCCATTGACGTACCCTGCCACCGCACAGGCCCCGCGCCGGAGCGGCGGCCAATGGATGTCGAGGAGGACGGCGTCCTCTTATTCCTCCTCCCGCTCCTCCTCCCACTCCTCCGGGTCGCCGGCGCTGTTCAGCGTCAAGGCCGAGCCCGGGAGACGCCGCTCGGCCGGCGCACCCGCATCGCCGGCATCGTCATCAACGAGGGCGGGCGCACCTCCTCCTTGGCTCCTCCCCGCGTTGTCAAGCCGAAGACGGAGCCGGGGCTCGCCGCCGTGAAGACGGAGCCGGGGCTCGCCGGCGTGAAGACGAAGCCGGGGCTCGACGACGCGGCGGCCTTGAAATGGGCGCGCGAAGACTGGGCATGGACGGAGCTGGAGCGCCAGTGTCGCTCCCTAGAGCAGATCGCCGCTCAGCACCGTGGCCGCGACGAGGAAGGCGTCGTCGTTCTCGACGACGACGCACTGCCACCGGTCCGCCAGGGCGACCCCGGGCAGGGGTCCAGCAAGGGCGGCCGCGTGAAGGAGGAGAAGGACGATGAGGACAACGGCGATGGCGGTGACGGCAGCGACTTCGCCGCGCTCAGCGCGTTCTTCGGCCTGTGGTTGCGGCCTTTGTTTTTTTTTAAGTATTTCACTTTGCTATGTAAAAAACTATTTAAGTCGCCTAAGTAATGTCATGCTTGCCGAATTTTAACCGAATCTTTTTTCAAAAAACTCTAAATAAGGCGTCTGGGGGCAACCTTGGGCCGGCGGCTGAGAACCCGAACGCCCCTAAGCCAATTTTAGCGCCGGTTTGCCCTCAGACGGCGATTTTACGAGCCCCCTGGGGGCCAACGGCTGAAGATGCTCTTAGTGTGCGTTCGTTTGGCATTCCACATGCATGTCGTGCTGCCGGCGTCCGTCTGTGTTGGCTAGCCATTGGTGTAAGGTATTGGCGTCCATGCTAGTGCGTCGTGAGTGTGGCATCGGGCTCGATCCGCCGAAGGTGTGCACAGGGCTGATATTTTAGGGGCCCAGGGCGAAACTATACGAATCCTTAAGGTACATCAACCAAATTTGGATCGTATATTTTCGTGGTTCGATACTACACTAAATTTTTGATAGTGTATTAATTAGTTAGGTGCATTTTTGGTAGTTCATTGTTTGTTTCTGTTGTGTGCTGGCGGGAGGGCCAGCTACGGCGAGGACTATTCCTCAGGTCTGTCGTGTTGGGAGGGACTATTCCCTGAGTCGTCGAAGTTCACTGATCATGTTCCCCCGCGACGCCCGTTCCCTCTCCATGACCACAGCCGCATCACAAGAAGCTGGTCTCGAATACAGACATGCAAAGCTAGCACCGAGATGCCCCTGATAGATTGCTAACCAGACGTCTACTAGTTCTAGTGGCCAACCACGTACAACTAGTCGCAAGAACCGGTGGTGAGGTGCCATGCGCGACAATATCCGGCCACAACAACAGTGCATCTACTCTCGTTGCTCCTAGGTACACGGAGAAGGAGACACGGAGGTTCGAATAGGTCGAATTTGGCGACGCCTCACAGGACATATCGCTTCTACACTAGGCACTGCCTAGCATGACATCACCGTCTACCAAGACGTCCGCGGACGTGGAAGGCCCCGACCTGCAGCGGCGTCGGCATGGCGGAGGGCGTGTTGACGGCGCACACTGCTTCGAGCCATGATGTGCGTCTGAGTGGTGGACGAATGGGCAGCGTCCGATGGAACAGTTTAATTAATTCTCATAGAAATTAATCAGTATGTCCTTGAGGAGAATTTTGCCTGATTCGTTATGACCATTGGATCAAACTAATAGTACTATCCGTTATATTGAATAGTATGATGTACTGTAAAAAATCTTGAGATATATATGCAAGCAAACACCGAGGACAACTGGGAGGCTGGTTGTTGTCGTTGTTCCCCTTATTTGTCTGTTTAGTTTGGTTCTCGCTTGGTAGGTAGCTGCTTGTTTCTTAGCAGATTTGTGCACGTTCAAGCAGGAGATCAATCTCGGTACGATTTTCTTTATTGAAACCTCTATTGTTATATAAAAGTATATTAAAATGAGGAGGGTATCAACACCCATACTTCTATAAGAAATAAGGGTTGGTGACATGCAAACGATCTTGAGTTCTTGACCATCTAATACAGTCAGCCCCAATGGCTCCTGAACCATTTACACCTTGTATATTACTGTATATCATAATTGCACACATCTAAGAGGATGCTAATAGGCGGAGAGGAAAATAAAAGGAATTGTTTGATTTTACGTGCTTGCTGAATTTCAATTGCCTGAAAATATTTGAAAATCTCATTCACTAAAATTGGCACACCGGTAACCGTAAAGTTAACCCTTTTGGAGTTGTGCTTTCTTAGTGAAATATAGTGCAATTTCTTGTTCATGGATTATATTATATATGAAGTGACGAACGGTTCATGTAGCACCCTGATGAGCAACGGCGCCACTTTCACACAACTCCACGTGGAAACGTGCATGTCATGTGGGTGAAAAAGATGTATTCACAAGGCTTACAACAGACCTAAGCTAGTTATGCGACATGTTTCAAAGGAAGGGGTAATGGTTTAGTGGTAAGAACTAAGCATACCTGATCTTTCAAAAAAAAAAGAACTAAGCATACCTTGCCTTCCTCTCTTGCATCTCTCACGAGGAAGAACCCATGAGGCGCTCAAACGGTTGACAAGTTTTAATTACTAAGGTTAAAGTTGTTCTGTGATTAAGTCAACAAGATCCAAGTCGTCCAAGAACATGACTATTCAAATAGATTTCTCCCTACGGAGGTGTGGTGCACCAAATGTACCCATACACGTTCATCCATCTCTTGCAGTACGCTGGTTATTGGCACATTATATGCATGAACCGATGGAGGTGGATCGACACGACACTCCCCTAGGCTACATCCAAGTCCAGGAAGCGACCCGATTAAGTCGACACCAAATCGAGAGCCCGACCATAGTTCCAAGTCGAACCCAATCAAATGCGAGGGGTTCCAAGGTGAATGTTGCCCCGAACCAGAGCCAACCCTTTGTATCAGCTCCACTGAGTTTACGTATCACAAGGTTTTTCTCATCGATGGGTCGGTGGCACAAAAGTATGAAAGGCAAAGGGAAAACCCTAGCTGCTCGGTAGCTCGTGTAGGCCAAGACCAAGGGCCGCCACCACCGGTGGCCCGTACGCCTCCACTCCTCGCCGTCATCCACCAGACGCACATTGTCACCGTCGGGATCCTCTGCACCGGCATCACCTGCGCACATGGCCCTAGTAAGCCTAAGTTTCCCCTTTTGGAGTTGTGCATTTTTAGTGAAATACTAGTGCAATTTTTTGTTTGTATTTCTCTCTCTCTCTCTCTCTCTCTCTCTCTCTGGTTGAACGTTGATTCAGAAGCCGAGAAATGTTACCTAGATTTCAAACAAACAAAAAACAGCTAACCTAAGTCTAGCCTCCACAAATTGGCCAGGTCAATGACGACCCAAGACCACAAGTTTGGGTGGACAACTTGATATCGACAGCGCATGATTTGTCCAAAAAACATACTTCCTCGGTTAGTGATCTAAAAAGTCTTATACAGTACTATTTTTTTATGGAGGAAGTAGTATAAATCTGTAACACGCGCATTATATTTATAGGTTTGCTCAATATTCAATATATCTGCTAAATGTGGATTATTGCTGCTCAATTATGAGCAGCACAAAGTAAGTTTACATAAAGAGAGAAGCGAGATGGGTAATACAGTATCCTAGCCTCCTTTTAACCCACCACTACTCCTACCAAGCATTCCTTTTCACTTTTGTTGAGTCAGCCAAGGCAGCCAGCCAAGCCTTGCTCAGCCCAGCTCTGCTAAGCTGCCTCCTCATCCTCCTCCCTCCTCCCTGCTGGAGGATTCTTCCCCCCCCCCCCCCCCCCCCCCTCCTCCGCCTTTCTCCGCCCAGCAGAGATTGCATCCGATTCCAATTCCAGGCCCAGCTCCATCCTCCTCCCCCCTCTTCCAAACCCTAGACCCAAGCTATCAAGCAGGCCGTCGCCTTCACCTCCCCCGTCTTGCTGTCTCCGTCCATGTGATTGACTTTCTTGGGCCAAGCAGCAGAGCCCGGGAGCCATGGCGGCGGCGGCGGCGTGCGCGGCGGCGCGGATGTTCGCCTACAACGCGACCCTCTGCGCGTGCGACCCGGGGTACTACCTCTCGGCCAACGGCACCGGCGCCGCCTGCGTCTCCCTCCCCGCGTCCGGGGACGGCAACACCTTCGCCGACTGGCAGGTCGGGGCCGTCGGCGCCGGGTCCCGCAACCAGACGCTCTACTTCCTGGCCCCGGTCCTCTCCCTCGACGCCGTCCGCCGCCTCACCCAGTCCCAGGCCGTGCTCCTCTTCACCGCGCTCGTCACCCTCCTCTCCTGGCTCGCCTTCTGCGCCGCCGCCAGGCTCGCCGGCCGCGACCCCTCCGGCAACAAGAAGCTCTTCCGCGCCCGCTTCTGGATCAGCCGCCTCGACTGCGTCTTCGACACCCAGCACTGGGCGGTCAGTACAACTACTGCTTCTCACTAACATCCATTCATTCATCCATTGATTTCCTTTTTCGCCGCACACATTGATCCATGTCCAAAGCATCCACTCAATCATCGATTGCTTTCCCTTCTTGTGCCACACACTCAATAGTTAATGAGGAATTCCGAATAAATAAGTAAAATTACTGTTACAGCTTCGGTTGCTTCGCCTAGGCGTCTTGGATTGCTTCGCCTTCCCCCAAGCGTTTCCTCCTACTTTTCCTCTTGGTCGGCTGCTTGCTTCCGTGTGGCGAATTGGGATTGCCTTTTGAAAAAATTACCATTCTTTTGCCTGTTGTGGAACACACGTGTACTCCTGTCGCAATCAGCATTTCATAATATATCCTTCTGATCTGAAAGTAGGTTGCAATTGCTGTCCAAATGTAGGCTGACCAGCAAGTGCTCAAGAAGAGGAAGACAGAGCTGGGTGGGATGTGCTCGGTTGCTGCCCTCATACTCTTCATTGGATTAGTCACCGTGTAAGTCAGCTTCACAAAATTCATCTAGTCTAGCACACTCGAAACTCTATACTCAACTGGAGTGATGCTCACTCGAAATGTGTCGATGCAGACTGCTGTACCAAGCCATCAACAGGCGCAACATCGAAGTGCACCGAGTCAAGCCGGCCAATGCTCCCGATCTCTTGGCTTTCGTCAACGACATCGAGTTCCACATCACCACCATCTCGAGCATGTCCTGCTCCCAAGTGGCCCCGCCTTCGACGATCGCAATGGGGACGCCCGGGTTCATGGACTTCAGGGTGTTGCCTCTCTCGACGCTCTTGACCTACAGCTGCCAGAACACGAGCCAGGGGCCGTCTATCACGCTCAAGTGCAGCGGCTGCAGAATGCCTCCAAGGGACCACTACGTGTCCTGGCAGTTTGTTGACCTGCCGGCGCGACCGGCGCTAGCTGTTGGCTTCCAGTTCAACCTGACTACCAAGCAAACCGGGGACGATGAGCACGTGAGCTTTGTCAGCGGGACCATAAACTCTGACAACTATGGTGATGAGAAGCTCAAGACATTCAGGGGGACAGACTCCAACGTGCTCAAGATTCAGCTGTTTCCCCAGATATACAACAAACTTAACAACTTGAAGCTCCTGCAGCCACTGCTTCAGGACTTCACTCCAGGGTCTACCTATTCGGATGTCAGGAGCTTGAATGCTTCCCTGCAGAACCCTACTGATGGAGTATTAAACACTACGCTCTACATAAGTTATCTTTCAGACTACATTGTGGAGATTAGTAACGAAAGCGTCTTAGGCCCAGGTGAGCCTCTTATGATGACAAGGCTGAGCATTTCTCTTTCATACTCTGTATGTGCTATCTTTCCAGTCTATTTAGTGCCCAAGTCTTTTTTGCTGTGCGCATTATTTCCTAGTAACCAATTGCTTAGGGTTATGGATTATTATAGCAATATTGCTTCAGATTGAACTACTAACTACCATATGAATAGTATCAAACATTTGCTCCATGATAGGTTTTCCAAATCCTAGAGGACCTGTATTTAGTAGTGTGTGGCTAATTACTTGATCTAGCTGTTTGATTTGGTTAAACATAGTTATGCTAGTTTAAACTGATCATGTTGCCGCAGATATGAATATATGGTTACAAAAAGCTTTCTACTTGTAGCATATAGGAAATTTGTTTCCAGCTCACAGTGGGTTTCACTTAGTAGAATCATCCTCCATTGCTATGTCCTGAGACTAAAAGTAACATAACCCTGAATCCCTGGTACGGTAACAAATCCTGAAATTCGTCTCCAGATATGGAAGTACTTAATCCAGAAGCAACTTATAGGTTACAATATTTCTCGAGACGAGTTTCCACATGCCTGCACACCAAATAAGCCATAAACAATAGCCTTGTGCTGTTGAGTGCCCCGTAGATACATACTTTTGTGGTTATGATGAGGGCCCACTTGTGAGAAAGTTGGCTCAAGTGTCCAACAGAACACCCTGGCAGTTATATGGGATGTGAATTTCAGCGTTAGCTAATTTGTGCTGTTTCCATTTCTATCATCTAATAGTGATTGTTTCGTGCAGTCAGTATAATTGCGAGTATTGGTGGCCTTTATGCCTTCAGTATAGCGATATTTCTCTGCCTCATGGCTCAAGTAAGTTCATGGAAATTTACTGTATTTTTTTACTTGGTGACACTGAAAAAAGGAATAAGCGTGCGACGATGTGTAAACTGATATGGTATGCAACTGACTATTATTTGGACTCTTCAGTGTGAAGCTAGGATAAAGAAGCTCCGTAATGAGGATACAAGAATGCTGAAAATTCTGAGCAAACGGCGAGCTCAACAGAATTGGGATAAGGTGAAGCATTTCTTGGTCCAACGATAAGCATTATATATGGCATCCGTGGGGCTGCGTCGCTGATTAATAAAGGATACTGATTTTGTTGTTTATAGGTGAGAAAGTTTGTGATGTATACCTGGGGCCCTAGCAACTTGGATCCAAGTGACAGAAGTGGCAAGTACCCTGAAGCTTCAATGATGGATTCTCTCCATGAATCCTTCCACAAGAAAAGAAAACCGACTAGACGAGCTACCTCGATTGCTACCAGAACTATGAGAGATCATCCTGATGTGGTAAATTAAATGTCCCTTTTTAATAGTTTCTACTGATAAATTTGTGCACTACAGTACTATATCTAGTTTTGGAAGTTTGTGTTGTTATTCCATTCAGTTTGTCGAATCCTACTTGTACTTTTCTTAAAAAAAAATATCTTACCTTCTGTGCATGATACCGCGTGCAGGGAGCAATTGACATCGAAAGAGCTGGGTAAATGCAGCAGGAGACAACAACCTTGACGCGCCTGTATGGACGACTCCTGCAGGAAGTTTGTATGGTTGAGTGACGCGACCAGCCATACCGGAGATTCTTTTATTTTTGTCAATATGATCTATGTCAAGGCAAAAATTGTACAGCGGTAGGTAGGTTGTAAAGTTGCAAATAGCTTGATTTCGTTTGATGGGCACGATTCTTTTTCTTAAGCATGTGATGAATGGGATTATGGATGTGTGACTGGATCTCCTTTTCTTTTCAGCAATTCATCCGTCCATGTGAACTTGCAATAGCCTAGAAGACCCCTTTTGTTGTCGGTTCCTGTAGTGGATGACTTTATGTTTTTTTAGAAGGGGATAACTTTTCTGTGTTCCCTCCTTTTATGCCACCACTGAAAGGATCAATTATGTCAAGCCATTTAGTTGGGAATCTTAAAGTAGATGGCAGTAAATAAATTAAGAGTGTTGTTTTGCTGAAGGAGTAAACAGCCCTCTGCGCTGCCTAAAGTTACATGAGTTGTAAAAATCACCATAACATTTTCACAATTGTGGCTATCAAATCAATCAACTGCCACACACAAAATGCATAGTTGTTGTAATTTGACTATTCCTGATGGATGATGAACCTCTTTTCCCCCCAGAAAATATTGTCTAACAGGAGTAAACTAATACTCCGTTTGTTCCCCCTTTGTTCCTTTATTAGCACTGCAAACGTGCACTAAAATTCGGAACTTTAGCAACAACAAAAAAACACACTATAAAGAGGAATGGAGGGAGTATTTGAGTTGCATGGGCTGACCAAATTCTCCAATAAATTTCGCAAGTAATTCCTTTGGATGGTGCACAGCGAAGTAAATTCATAGATTTTGGAGGAATGAAGACAGTGAGTAGAGAAAAGGTCCATGAAGTTCTCAAAGGAACAAAATTCAAACACGTGTTCGATTCCCTATAAGATGGAGGTCAAAAGGATGCATTCCATATAAATTTTACAACCCCCATCCTATGCAGGGACACCTTTTTAATCCCTGACGCTCTTGCCAATTATCTCTTTCTCCTGTTTTTTGCTGATGCTCTTGCCAAAATACAGTAGGGAAAGGATCACAGTGCAAAGTTTTATAAATTAAAAAAACATGTACATAGGGAATATTTAAAGGTATGCAGAGAGTGCAGGAAGTGTTACAAATTATGTTGTATCCAACTTTTGAAGTTATTCGAGTGCTTTTGTACTCGATGGACAACCAGAGTAAGATCCTCTCTGAAATTTCTGAGCCATCTCTCCCAAGATAAAGCAGCGAGCACAAACCGGCCCGCTTGCCCAGCAAGTGCCCTGGGGACGACCTTGAGTACATTGCACGTCGAGGAGTGCCACAATGCCGCCGAAGGGCATCACACCTTCGATGTCATGTCACGATATCAAGAGCCGCTGGCACCAAATGCTAAGCTTAGACAACCACTGCACCTCCTGTCACTAGCTTACTCCACAGACAACAACCAACACCTGAAAAGCAACTCTGAGCACCTTGCGAGGCGTCACCGCCAACACGAAAAAAGAAGGGCGGAAGGTTCATCCTTCAGTTGCAAAATGCGGTAGCAAGGGGCCCCAGTTCCTAAACAGTATCCAGCGCTTGATACTTTCATCACCCCAGACTAAATCGTTCCACCATTGCTTTTCTCCTATTATCGTCGTGAAGAACGGATTATTTTCACCCACACCAATGGGGATTTCCTTCAGTTTCCCACAGCCCTTCACCTTCAAGTCCTTGAGAGACGGCAGGACCCCTCTGCAGATGCAGCTAAGCTCTGGAAGCTCCCACAGCTGCAGTGACTGCAGCCCCGGAAGGGCACGTTCCGCGGCGACCGGTTCGTCAAACACTCTCTCCAAGCTGTCACAGAACCTTATTTGTAGGCTACGAAGATTCGGCAGGCGCAGGGATGAAGGAAAGAGTAAGTTCAGTTTTGGACAGCAATCGAGGAGCAAGTGCATCAGAGAACTGAAACTAGTCAAATCTTCCATCCCTTGGCAGAAGTATGCTAAATTGTCCATGTTGGAGATCCATATATTCTCCAATTTGTCCATTGTAGCCACTTCTTTCAGTAAGAAAATATTCTCCAGTTGATGACAGTCCTCTATCCAAAGTTCTCGTGCTGCTACTGTCAGTGTTCCGGTATTCAGGGTCCATGCCAGATTTGTCGCTGTTACACTTTTTAATGATATTAGCTCAGCATGTCGAAGAATCCCTTCAAGATCATTAGGAATGCTGACACAGTTCATCTCCAAAACCCTATTGAAATCACCGGACTGCGCGTCCAGTGCAGAGAATTTTGTTCTACATACTCTGAAGCTATTCTCAATGGTTTGATCGTACTTTAAAGGGGAGATAACTATGTGAAACTTCCGAAGGCAGTTTGACCACAGTGGAGAGTCTTTATCCAAAGACTGAACAAAGTTGGCATGGCTTGCATGAATGTATGTTCTTCTGTCCTGGTTTAAATCTTGAGAGACCCTCATACCAATTCTGTCAGAAAATTCAAAAGTCAGTCCACAAGGTAACCAAAGCATGACCATCCAATTCACCAGATCCTTACTTGTCCCTATCTGTAGGTTACTGACAGCACCTGTCTCTGAAACTCCATAAGGGAAACTGATAAATTCTGTATCACAAGACTTGTGGTCTGTTTCCATAGTTTGCTCAGACTTGAGAAATGCGCAATCTTGTAGCAGAAGTTGGTTAAGTGCCATGCACGCAGCCAGGGATGGCAAGCATTCGATAGAGGTTCCCGATAGGTTGAGGATCTCGAGCAACCTCATACGGTCAAATGATCCGCATTCTACCCTTTTTAGGGAGCCACAACCTGATGCACTCAGTGCCTCCAGCATCTCCAGCGAGCCTATGTGCTGAATTTCCTCCAAGTATTCACATCCAACCAGTAGCAGCAACCGGAGGTAATAAAGACCAGAAATGGACTGTGGCAGGATTCTGATTGCAGTGAAGGACAGGTCTAGCACTCTCAGCATTCCCAGACGGCAGAAAAATTCTTCTGATATGGTTCTCATACGGCGGTTCCCTCTTAAAAGTAGCGTCCAAGTTGAAAAGAACTCATGGCTTGGACTTGCACGGAGTTCTTCCTTCACTGTGTTGTTCATCAAGGAAATCCTTCTGCCGAACTTGGCAAGAAGATACTCAAATGGAATGTCATTGTCAAAGTACTTTTCAGGCTGCTCCACATAGCCATTCTCACGTCCAAGTTGTGATACCGTCTCTCTGATGACATCATGCATGCGGATATGATGGTCACCCTCAAAATGAATCAAACCATGCTTTAAAAGCACATGAAGAATTTCCTCACCATAACAGTTAGCCTGATGAGAATGTCTTGCTTCTTGAATGATACCATCTAGCTTCCATAAAATGATCAGGTCTTTGACAGGAATTGCTTCATCGTCAGGGAAGAGTAGGCAGTACAGGAAGCAGTGCCTGGCAGTATCACTAGGAAGCCGGCGGTAACAAAGCTTTACAAGGCGAATCATTGTAGCGAACACTGATATCTTGGGTCCTAGAGCCACATAAGCTTCACTTATTAACTTGCTCGACTCCTGTGCAGGCACATCACACAGCGCCCCAGCCAGTAAGATAATCGACAATGGCATGCCAAAACAGTTGTCAACTAACTCCAGATCAATATCTCTGCCGATCTTCTCGCGCAGTAGGTCATATGAGGCCCGATCTGTGAGAGGTTGTGGCGATATAAGTATAGCTGGATCCATGACTGACACTGTCCTCCCGGTTCTTGTGGTCACAATGACCTTTGAACCTAAACTCTGCTCTCGAGGACATGGAATCCCCAAGATCCGTAAGATGTTTTCCTCAACAAAATAAGCGTTGTCGAGGACCAACAAGAACTTCCGTCTCACGAGATGCTCCTTGATCATCGCCCTGATTCTTGATGATAACAGTTCCTCACCAATGTCAATCGAAAGAACTATGGCAATCTTCTCAATGCACCGTCTCACACTACAACTTGTAGACAACGAAACCCAGATATAGGTATCAAAGCGGTTTGAGTTCCTCGCAGTTTCAAACGCAGCTTTTGCCACCCATGTCTTTCCCAAGCCACCAGTTCCCTCGATGGCAACCACTTCGCCTTCTCGACGAAGAATCAGGCAAAGCATATCATGGAGCGTTATCAACCGATACCGTGGCACAGTAAAGCTTGGCAAACGTGTCCTTGGTTTCCTAAAACAGCAGTAGGATGCCATGGCCGGCACACCTCCTATTTTGTTAGCCCTTGTGCTTCGGTTGAGCCTGGACAAGAAATCAGCTCGTGTACCTGCATGGCGGACAAGTTCTTACATTGTTAACCAGTCAATGCTGTTGGCTATTGTGTGAACTTGTTGCCAAATAGTACGAAATCCCAGCTCTTGATAATCTAGGTGTAATTGTTGCCCTTAGGCAAATTTCCTTTTTCAAATTTGCACTCAAAGTAGCATCCCGGTGAACTGAAAATAATTACATTTTTTTTCAAGAATGGAAAATAATTACATTTCTTTCCATGAAAGAAGAGAACTGAAACAAGCTGTTGTGAAGGCTACATATGAGAGAATTCACCCTTCTGTGCGCAAAGCTTCGGGAGGTAATTTCAAGAGAACGTGCTAGTGATAATTCCTTGTTGGGATCGACGAAAAACGGGTGCTACTAAACAAAATAGGCGCACCGGATCGGGTTCCTAGCCTAGGTCCGTTTGGCAACGTGCATAGCTAGCAGCCGAGCAAGCAAACATGGGGAGCAAGAATTGATAAGGATGACAGATGCAAAGGTTGTTGCACTTGCACGCCATTGCTGCATGTTTTTCTTGCAGAGAAACAATGTCTGAACTGCAGGAGCGGCGTGCTGTTACATGGTACTCCCTCTGTAAACTAATATAAGAGCATTTAGATTAGTAAAGTAGTGACCTAAACGCTCTTATATTAATTTACGGAGGGAGTATATAGGGTTGTTAATATTCAGTAAGTCTGAATCAACCAATCTTTCCTGGAAATCGGCAAGAGTCCGCGAACCAAGGGCGGGCAGAGCACAGAGGGCTCCCCGCGCATCGTCCCGGATCGAGTTCTCCCTCACCTCGGAGGCTCGGACGGACAGCTGAAATCCAAGGGAGGACAGAGCTCACCTTCTGCTGAATGGAGGCGAGCACCCAGGACCCAGCGCTGATGCGATACGGCCTCTCTGCAGAAGCCGGGCGCGACCCTGATGATCCGCTAGCGCAGAGCTTGCTTGTATCAGGGGGAGTGGGGGAGGCAAGGTGGGCGCCGGCGGTCGGGAACTCGGGATGGCCACCACCGCCGGCGGCGGCGGGTTGGAGCGGACCCTGGTCAACGGTAGTCAGCAATTGGAGCGCGTTATCTTTTGAGATTTTTTTTTTGTGAAAAAACTTTTGAGAATCACCCTTATGAAGACCAATGTTTTATGTGTCTTTTCTGAATTTTACTCCGAATTTCTTTGTGTTTTATTTATGCAGAAGAAATGTCAAGTTGGCTTTCATATTCTTTTGGCAAGAGGACGTGCAAAGTACGGACTAACCAAATTAAGCCTGGTTTGTTGGCAAACATTACTGTACAATAATTATCTATGCCAAGATTGATGTCCTGGGCATATTGGAAGCTTGGAGATTCATAATTTTGGGCAAGTCTGGTGGCAGCAAAGTTTTTTTCTTTTCTTTTTTGCTTTTGATCTTTCGTGATAAATGATGGTTTGGAGATACTTTTTTTAGGATAAATGACTAGGACTAGAAAATAGCTTTGTGCCATATTGTATGCAATAAAATTTATATGCTTGCACATGTACTCAACTCCTCCCCGACGATGTAGCATTTCAGCGGGATTTGATGAGCTCCCATCTAATGTCATGACAACATATGTTATTTCGTTTGGACTTGATTAACCCGACGTAAGGATGTGATGTGTTTCACTAGATTTCACAGTCGACTCTATGAACATATGTAAAAGAAGTCAATTTTTCAAATTTGTGACATGAGCATACTAAAATTCCGATTACATAAGCCGTTGAGGAAAATTTCAACTCTAAACATGCCCTTGTAGAAAAATACTATTTTACGGTCATATATTTTTCTACAAAACAGTATGACCATTTATGAGCCATCGAAAATACACAGAAAAGGGGTACGAAACAAGCTCATATAGTGCAACTTAAATAGCGTGGAAATGCATTTTTGCGGCTTTCTCACAGATAACATAAGATCATTATTTTTAACAGCAGTTTACAAGGTTAATTTACTATCTACTCTGTATCCCCTACTTCTACGTCTTCTGATTCTTATAATGTAATTAAACTCGCTATTTTCGCCAGGTTCTAAAAGTTATATTTTGTGGAAAGAAAGTTTCAAAAGTTGAGTTCATGTAGTACACGGAGTACAAACTAAATAAATCCGGTGCACATCGTGCCCGTACATTGTTCATCTGACGGTCGGGTAGGAAGATAGGTATCCTCTTCCCAGCTCTCCCCTCCCCTCCCCTCCCCTCCCGGTTTCAATCCTGTCTCTGAAGACTCCTCCCAAATTCTCAACTGCTGCTGCTGCTGCCGCCGCTGCTTCTTCATCCTCCTCTCGGCGATTCCTCTCCGCAATTCCTCCCCCCTCCTCGTCGGCGGCGGCGCGGACGACGGGGCACAGCCGAGAACCCAGGCTGCCAGGACCAGCGGCCACTTCAAGCTTGTTTCTTGGTAAGGAAAAGAACCCTAGCTTGCTTCGCCGATTGATTGATTCGATTCGATTCGCCAGGCAGTTCCTTGCTCGTCTCATCCTCCGCTCAGTTCATAATTCGATTCGATTCGAGTAGGTCCTTCTTCTTCCTCAGCGCAGCGCGAGATCCATCTGAGCCGAGCCCAGCTGAGCTGACCCCATTGGACTGAACTTTAGGGGGGCGAGATGGACAACACCCAATTCGCCATGGTAATTCCTGCTTACACTAGTTGCGCAAAGAAATCTAACTACGTTTCTACTACTTCCTGTGTATGATGGAGTATCCTTACCTACCTGCTTTTTTTGCTTCTGGTGGAGCAGATTGAGGAGCTGGCCTCGCTCATCAAGGACAACCTCTACAGCAAGCACCTCGTCCTCTCCACCGAGGAGGCGCTCGTCACTCTGCTGCAGCAACAGTACCATGATGGCGACGATGAGGAGGAACACGACCGCGCCTCGACCGGAGCGCGTCACGGGGCAGCTGGGAATACCATAGAGCTCCAGCCCACCAGCTCCTACAATCGCCTCCTTTTGCATCGTCTCGCCGACATTTATGGGTATCAAAAACCTTCATCTCTGTTGACACGCTAAAGTCACTGCAGCGACCGCTCCGTTGCTAATTTTATCTGCTTTTGTGTCGCTGCTAGGTTCGCTCACGAATCTGTTGGCGAGGGCGAGGATCGGCATTTGGTTCTCCAGCGCTGCCCTGAGACAGCAATGTATGCCGCCGAGCTCCCTTATTGAAACCTTTCTTGTCTGGCTCGATTCAGCAACATCGTACATGTCTACACCATACCAAAATATAGTACTAGTGTGTTTCAAGCAGGGTGTCTCACTACCAGTGCCAATGTTCTCTTTTTCCCTGCTATATATTTAACTCGCCACACATAGGTCGGTGGTTGGCTAAATTTCAGAGCTGTTATTATGTTTGCCTTGTTTTGAATTTAGTTGTGTTATTTGTTTGCAGCCCTCCCGTCCTTGTCAGCGATGTGTTGTGGAATTATGGCGACGGTGATGGTCCTTCAGCCTCTCTTATGCTAGCGAGAAATGAGACAGGTGAGTCATTCTTCATGTGTTTATTGTTCTATCATGTAATGACCAGGCAAACACTTGTTTGAAACAAATAGTTTGAGGCTACTTCTTGAGAAGAAAAGCGGGCTTTACATAGGAAGTAAAGAGTGGCCAGTCCTTTGCTATGGTCAAATAGTCAAATCTATTCGTAGTGTTACCTTCAGAAACTCTAAACACATCATTAGCAAAAACAGTTTCCCTACATGTATGAATATGATCTCTCATCTCACGCAATCCTCTGTTTTACAAGTTTATGCGTACTGCGTCTGAAACTTGTGAAGATATTCGACGGTAGGACTGAGCAATGCAAAGCTTCTAGCAGTTCCAGTTTATTTTTCAGCTCTTGCACAGTGTAGCTTGTAACCTGCATTTAGCTATATTTGGGTCAGCCCTTCTGCTGGCCACTAGCTGTACACAATTTGTTTTCCTTCATTAAATAATTAGGCAGACCTCATGCATGCCTGTTTGAAATACTAGCTTGCAGTAATTGCTAATTAATACCATCTTCTTTCAGATCTTCAGAAAACTTATGAGCCAGAAAATGTCCAAGACGCTATTTCTCTTGAAAGCTTGCATCTGAAAACTGATACATCAGTTTCGAAGCCTTTGCCGCAGTTGGTGCCACCTTCAGCAGCATCGCTCAAGGAGAGGGAAGCTGCTTATCGGGCTGCTCGTGAGCGAATCTTCTCTTCACATGAAGCCAAGGGAAACAACACATCAGCAGCAAAATCTAGGCATGTTCCTGCTGTTGCTCAACGGATGATCGCTCACGCACTTGGTAAGAGAGTTGAAGATCCAACCGAGAGAGCTGCCTTGGTCAAAGGGAAGGAACTGGTAAATGGACGAACTAGTCCCACGAGTAAAGAAGCAGTTAAACACAACTCAAGCTCACCTGGTGGTGGTCCGTATCGGAACCCATCTGCTCGAAGCCGCCCTACACCTGCTGTTAGCGCCGAGACGCTCAAGAAAGAACAGACCGGAGCGGCTAAAAGGATGTTTGCACATGCGTTGCGGCTCCCTGGTGTTGATATGCCCAATGGCGCATCACGAAAACCCAAGTAAGAAGGGCCAGAGATGAATGAAATTCCGAGAATGCATGAGGCTGGGGCTGTGCCCCGTGCGATGGAGCTGGAAGCCCTTGCGGTGCTCTTATGGAGTGGCACTTGTGATGGATGTTAGAAGCAGATGAAAGGATTGGCTGCTGAAATCATCCGGTGTGAGACAATGCACCGTAACTTTTTTTGCCTCCCTTGACTGGAGTTGAGTCGAAGAAAAACCCGAGGGCACGCGGCGAGAAGGCTGAATCCAAAGTGGCCGTTCCCCGTTAGAATTGTCCTAGTAAGTACTACGTACTAGTGTTGGTTGCTTGCCAACAGAAAGAAATGTTCTTGTTAGCGCCTACCCTGGTCTAGTGAGTGTTTTTGGCTCTCCAACCTGCTGTATCGTTCTTAGCTTATATACTACTCCCTCTCTTTGCAGAGGGAGTAAGTGAAGTTAACCCACATCATGTTCTGTTTAGGAGAGACGAGAGGAGAAGAAATCCCGCCACAAGTCGGCGCGGATTTTTTGATCCGCCTACCACTTTGGTGTATCTCACTATCTTAGTTTGGTTTTGAAGGGCTTGCTTCCCAAACAATGCTTTATTAGTTGATGCATGAAATTCGTTCTTTTTTCGAGAAAAAGCACATTGAAAAGAGAGTTTATTTGGTTACATTCCTCCTAAGAGGTAGTCCCTCTGTTCCCATAGTATGTGCCTGAAGCAAAATTGCCTGGCCACAAGCTAGCCTGGGATGTGCCTGAAGTATGTTTGGTTTGTGTCCTGGACATCTGCCTCTAGCCTGGCCTGGAAAAGCTGATAAAAGTCATTAGCCTGTTCCGGCCACCAGGCATGTGATTAGCCTGTACCAGGCCACCCATTTCTTACGCCTGGGCGTGCTGATGCAGCTGCCTGGCATTATTTTACTATTCCTCTTGCATAGTACAGGTGGTTGTGAATTTTTTATGTACTAATTTGTACGGTACGCAGCGGCAGGCTCAGGTCGTGAACCAAACGCCATATGCCTCGCCAGGCAGAAATCTCATCATTCTCAGGCAACCTCCAGGCATCGTTTTTCACCCGGTCTCCATCCAAACAGCCTCTCTATCCCTCCGTAAAGAAATATAAGAGCGTGTAGATTACTCTCTTATATTTCTTTACGGAGGGAGTATATTTTATTGGATGTAATAAGAACTTACATTATGAGATGGAGTAGGTCACAAGCATGGAACAAAGACTAATGCAAATCCCAGGTCGTCAGTAGAACAGCTGTACGCCCATAGCCTGGCCTCATTTCTGATTCTACAGTTGCACATGCAGTCATTTCGGTTCTTCCAAGCGTCGCGGAGGCAACGCATGGGATTGAGGTGGATTAAATCCTCTACAAGTCGAGTAAATTGCAAAAACCACCACAATTGCGGACCCTAAATCAAAAAACCACAATCATTCGTTTTTTTTGCAAAAACCCACCACTGTTGTGCTGTGCAAAAAACACTGGTTGGACCATTAGCGCATGTTAAGTGAAAATCTGACGAGTCAGTCCCGCTGTCAGGTGACACGTGGCAGGTGGGAAACGGCGACCATCACACACGTTCGTTTACAGGTCATCTTCTACCCGACACCGCCGCCAGATGAGCTCAGCGCGCGCGCCACCTCCGTAGCTGAGGCAACAGGCCGCCGATGCTGCCATGGATGCGAGGACCCCCCCCCCCCCCCCCCCCCCCAATAACTCCAGCTTCACAATGACGAGGAGCACATCCCCTCCGGCAGGAGACTCGTCCGCCTCGACAACAATTGGAGCGGCAGCGGGCCTGCTGTCAGGCGCCTCCTGCGCGGACTCGGGGCGCAGAGGTGAAGCACCGGGCCGGCTGCGAGGTGCCTCCTGCGCGTGCTCCTGGCGCAGCGGACCAGCAGCTAGCTGACCACGAGCGCGAGCTGCCTCCTGCGCATGCTCCTGGCGCAGCGGAGCAGCAGCTAGCCGGTCGCGAGGCGTCTCCTGCACGGGCTGGTGGCGCAGCGAAGCAGAAGCGGAGCTGGCCAGGGAGGTCGCCGGAGCAGTCTCCTCCCTCCTCCTTGATCTGCTCTCAAGTGGCGGCGCCTAAGCCCCTGCGGTCCAGGTCGCCATGCCGGTGGCGTACGTGACCGGCAAGCCGTGCCCGGAGTCCGAGCTGGCGGAACCGCGGAAGGGGGAGGCCGTGCAGGTGGTGGAGTTCCCAGACTGAGCCGCGCGTGCTGGACTCCAGTTGCGCTTCCCCGCCGAGCTGGTGCCATCACTGGCGGCGACGCCCTTGCCGTCATCCTCCCCGTCCCGTATTGCACTGAAGCTGTTTGATAGAATGCCTAAGAGAAAAATAAATGGAGGGAGATAGGAGAGATCTAACAGGTGGGCCAACTTAACGGTTGAGGCAAACGGCATCCATTATTTTGGCCACGTCATCATTTACACATGGGACCCATCCGTTAGATTCCGCATCAAACAACTCTAATCGTTCGATCAGTGTTTTCTGTAAACTGTCAGCACAATGATGGTGGGTTTTTGCAAAAAAAATGAATGGTGGTGGTTTTTTAATTTAGGGTCCACAATTGTGGTGGGTTTTTGCAATTTACTCCTACAAGTCAAATCCACCCCCCCCCCCCCCCCAAATCCCCTCCAATCCTCTTAGGGCAGGGTGTAACCGAACAAAGCCTTAATTTTTTTTCTCTATCTAGAAGTGGAAGTGCTCTGCCTTCATCCAACAGAGATCCAAACCGGTGAGCCAATGGAAGAACTTCACTCCTGGCGTAGCCAAGCTCTTCCATATGAGCTTCCAGGTGCTGCAGGATTTGGGCATGGGTCCGCGTTATGGAAACCCCATTAAATTTGTATTAAGTTTTTCTTAAAACAAAAATTGTACTAGCTTAAATTTACCTCTGTGATTGCTAATAAGATAAAAACATGTAGTAAGTTGATCAAAATAGATCTTTGCTGCTAATCATCTCCCATTTTACTTTGAGAACTCAAAGCAACATTCTTAAAAAAGGAATTCATCTTTATGGTGTTTGGCGGTGCTTTTCTCTTCATAGCTGCTAAATTACATGTCTTAGAATTAGGGCCCGTTCTCTTGGGGCTTATGGCTGGCTGTAGAAATAAGCTACCCTTCCCCTTCTTATTCTAATAAAAACCTAACCCAAAATTTTATTTTAGAAGCGTCTCTTGTCATGTTCGACTAAGTCTTGGTGGCAAAGCCACTTTTGTAGTGGATTCATTTCTTCAAGGCCGGCCGAGTATTGTAGAACAATTTTTCTTAAGGAATTTCTTGACATTTAGATGGACACACTTGATTTGAGAATGTAGCATGTCTGGCTCTATGTATAACTGACAAAAATATAATATGACCGCATCCATGAACGTCTATACGTGGTGGCCCGACGGCCTGCCTGCCTCTGCAGCCGTCCGTGACGCCGTGCTCCACGTCATGCCATTCTCGAGCATTGAGCCAGGGTCATGCCCGACCACGGCGTCCTTCATGGTGTCGCATACAACGCCCCTACGCAAGGGCACATGGATGCATACACCCATCTTGAACTCCTCCACCAGATAAGAAAATAAAATGTTATGTATTGTTATATTAGGAAAGTTATGATTGTCATTTAATATGTGCATCGGATTAGCGATTTGTTATTGAGGAAAATCAGATTTTTTTTGAAAGGTTATAAAAAAAAATCTTATGTCTATTATTTAGGTAGGTGATCTCACATATATGGTGCGATATCTGAATTCTTAATTACTTATTATATACGTGATTGAATTGAATCAAAACTTACCAAAGCAAGCATGAAACAAGATCTCCCATTTAATGGGATTTGGTTTTTAATGGGAGGGAGAGTGGTGGGTGGTGATGCGAAAATAAACCAAAGGAAATATATGGTGATAGGTGAGGCGGAAAAAAAACTGTGGAAGGGAAGCTACCAACTCCCTTTTTCCAGCTAAGAGATTTATGTAGAATATATTGAAAATTAATGCAAAATATACAGAATCTTAATGTTTTAATACCATATATACTATCACTTTTCATGGGCATACAATGCATGCTGGACCACATCATTCATTAAATCAAATCAACTAATGCTACAAATAGTGCCAACAATGTGTATATATACTTGCACACGTAAAGAGATATTTCCCCAAGAAGAGAGAGAGAGAGAGAGAGAGAGAGAGAGAGAGAGAGAGAGAGAGAGAGAGAGAGAGAGAAGCACGCACTCTCTATGACTATGTCAAATATCATTCTCCTCCTCCTCGTCCTGGCACCCCTTTGCATGGCGGCCGCAAGCTCGGATTGTATCCCCGGGGGGCAGCACATGGAGGCATCTTTTGCTTGTAGCATGATGTGGTTGTCGAAGCCACAACAAGATCTCTGCGTCCGCATCATGATCTGGGGCGGCATCGACATGTCCGTGTCGCACAAGGAGGATCAAACCGGGTACGTGACCCTTGCTGCATGGTTCGCCGTGGAATCCTTTGAAATCACGCAGATTGCCGCGAGGAACCAGCTCAGCCATAACACATCGCTCTCCGGACAGGAGATGCACGCCTACGAGGGGTGCATGAAGGACTACGCGCTAGCGGGCAGACATATCACCCGCGTCGCCAACGAGATGCTACCCAGGTGCCGCTTCACGGACCTCAGCTACGAGTACAACAGTGCGCTAAATAGCATAGTTACTTGTATGAATCGGCTGTCGGCGCTGACTCACGTGAACACACCGTTGTACCCCATGGTGTTGGCCGACCGGGACAAAGCAGTGCTGGCGTACCATCTTGCAACTTTGATAGGTGTAGTGTGATAGATCAAGAGGCAATATGTACGGCAAAGAGCAAACAATAAAATAGACATTGGGTACACCCTACATAGTTTTACATGTGTGATGTATATTGTCAGAGTTGGATCCATGATTTGATGTCAGGTTAGGCTAATCTATTTATTAAGTTACTAAGCTCCCTCAAATTCGAGGCTACTGATGTGTCATGGTGTTAGGAGTCGGGGCTCGGTTATGAGGGTTTGTTTTGCTGGTTGAATTGAGTTAGAACATACCAAAGCAAGCACAAAACAAGATCTTCCTCTTTAATGAGATTTGATTTCTTTAATGGGAGGGACAAAAAACTAATGGAAGGGGGTGGTGAGAGGTAAGGCGAAAATAAACGGACGGAATACATGATGGTGGGAGGTGAGACGAAAAAAACCGTGAAGGAAAAGCTACCAACTATATTTATGTAGAATACATTGAATATTATTGCAAAATATACAAATCTTGATGTTTTTATATTGTATATACTCGTCACTTTTCAGGGAATATTATTGCAAAATATACAAACCGTGAAGGAAATTTCTAAGGCTGCCTAAGGTGACATTGGGGTGTGCCCTATATGGATTAAGATTAGGAAGACAAACCTAGAGTTGTACATAGCCGTACCTACGAGATCTCATTCCACTTTTATATAAGAGAGGAACTTTGGAGTGATTCTTTATTGCACATTTTGAGGATATATTATGTCTTTTAACTATGTTAATGATGTTGAGACTTGCCACTAGTAAAAGTATGAACCATAGGCCTTGGTTTCTCGAAAGGCCATAGGCCGATCTTTATTAGAAGGAGAAGAAGGGGTCATACAACAGAGTCCCACAGTTCAGGAGGTCATGAACTGTAGGTACATGACACAACCCCTAAAGAGCGGGCAACAGCAAACACCACTAGCTCCCCAGATCGGACACACACCCTGCTGACCTCCATACTCCTATGTCCTCTCTGATGAGGTCTAGGACTCGATCAACATTACACGCCGTTTGCTGAAAAATTCTAGCGTTTCGCTCCTTCTAGACCCTTCGGTGAATAAGGATGACAATGGTGTCGAAGTTCCGGCGCGCATGCTTCGGAATAACTCTTCGCGCCTCCAGCCACCAATCCTCGGTGCTTCCATAGCCGCCGTTTGGCGTAGGGAAGCTGACGCCCGACCATTGCTGGAATGGCGTCCAGAGCAGTTGTGTGAAACGGCAGAGCAGAAACAAATGCGTGCAGTCCTCGGGAAGTATTAAGCAGAGCGGACAGAGGTCGTTGGACGGCCACCCGTGTCGCTGGAGATTATCTGCCGTCAGACACTTCCTCTGAATAACCAGCCACATGAAAAACTTGCATCGCGCAGGGGCTTTTGACTTCCATATAGGCTTGTTACAGGCAAAACTGACTCCGGCCGTGAAGAACATCATGTATGTGCTGTTCACCATGAAATGATGATGCTCCGTCAACTTCCACACTAGATGATCCTCCGTTACAGCAGATAATGTAGTAGCCTGAGCAATATCCCAGACCAATAAGTATTGCACCAAAGCCTGTGTTGTCAAGCCCCCTCTGATGTCCTTGATCCACCTTCGATTGTGCAAAGCATCTTTAACAGACAGCTTGGAGTCTTTCACGAAGGAGAACAAAGCGGGGGCCAACACCGTGATGCTCCGGCCCCCTGGAGCCCAGTTGTCTGTCCAGAATCTTGTAGTGGCGCCATTCCCCAACGCTACCCGGCAAGCCGCATCGAACATAGCAGCTGCCTCCTTGTCCTGCTGATCCGGAAGCATTTGCCATGGTCGGTTCCCTTGACTCCAGCCCAGCCAAAGCCAACGGCATCTCAGAGCAGTCCCAAAATTCTTCAGATTGAGAAAGACCGAGCCCGCCCCATTCTTTTGGTCTGCAGACTCTGGCCCATGGAACCAAACAATGCCCGCCATTGATGTCCTCCTCTCCTTTCCACAGAAAACCTCTACATCTTCTGTCAATCATCTTGAGCGCCCAAACCGGAAGAGGGAAGACTGACAGAAAGTGCAACGGAAGGGCCATTAACACCAAAAGCGTCAAGGCGAGTCTTCCAGCCGGGGCCAGCAGTCTAGGTTTCCAACCTTTCATCTTACTGGAGAATCTGTCAATCATCGGGAGAATGTCTTGTCTCTTTAACCTGTATATTGATAGCGGCAGCCCCAGGTATTTTAGGGGAAAACCAGAATGCTGACAACCAAAGAAAGCGACGCTCCTCGCATCTGATGCAGGTGATGGAGCTCTTAGCGAAATTGATCTTCAGACCCGAGGCCTCCCCAAAAAGTTGCAGCATGGCCTCGATCACCTGCAGGTATGAAGATGCAGGAGTGAAGAACAAGACAACGTCGTTAGCAAAAATAGATGCCCTCAGGATCCTGCTATTCAGACCAAGGCTGGCCAACAGGTTATTGCACCCGGCCCAATCAATCATGCCTTGCAGCGCGTCGATGGCGAGGATGAATAGGGCTGGCGACAGGGAGTCTCCCTGCTTGACTCCCTTCCCCAGGGCGAACGGTGAGCTGGTTTCGCCGTTGATGAGGACGAAGGAGGACGCCGTGCTAAGAAGACCGCATATCCAGGAACACCACTTGCTACCATAGCCTCTGACCTTCAATATATCCAAGAGAAATTCCCAAGAAAGACAGTCAAACGCCTTGGATATATCGATCTTCATTAAAACCGACTGTTTCTTCTTCCGATGTAATGTTCTGGCCGTGTTTCTTACGAATTTGAAGTTCTCATGAATGCTTCTATCTGAAACGAAAGCGCTTTGCACACTGGATATGATCCCGGGCAGCACCGGGGCCAATCAGATCGCCAACACCTTGCCGAAGATTTTGGCCACGCCGTGAATTAAATTGATAGGCCTGAAATCAGTGATCTGCATTGAATCTACTTTCTTAGGCAACAGAGTGAGGATGGATGTATTCAGCCCACCAAAGGAAGAGAAATGACCCTGTTGCAGTGCCTCCATAACTGCCATAAAGTCATGTTCAATGATCTCCCAGCAAGTCTTATAGAAAAGACCAGAAAATCCATCCGGTCCCGGTGCCCGATCTAAGGGCATGTCATTCACCACCTTCTTGATCTCCTCACTGGAAAAAGGAGCCTCCAAGTCACGTGCCACTGCCGTAGATATCTTGCCAAGGCTGAGACAATCTAACTTCAAGATCTTGTGTCTAGCAGCTGGGACACCAAGCAGATTTTGGTAGAAATCGTGCGCCATATCCAGTTTCTCCTCCATAGAGGACGCCATCCGGTCTCCAGCTTGAAGGCATGGGATGAGGTGCTTCCTTTTGCGTCCATTAGCTTTGAGGTGAAAGTACTTGGAGTTAGCATCCCCCTCTCTCAAATCTCTGATTTTGGCTCTCTGTCTCAATCGAATCCTTTCCAAGGATGCGAGAGCTAGGCACTTGCCTTTCAAAAAGGCTCTCAACTTTCTTTCTTCAGCGGACAATTGTCGTGACTCCTGTGTAGTGTCCAAGCGAAGGATCATTTCGTTAGCGATCTGAAACTGAATGTTCATTGCACTCTGGTTCCTCTGACCCCAACTCCGGAGTGCTTTGGCTGTGCGATGAAGCTTTGTGTTGAGAACATGCATTGGATTGGTGCTGGAAACCTCTTCTTCCCAAGCTTTTTTCACCACCTCGAGAAAACCCAGCAGTTTGCACAAAAACTTCTCGAACCTGAATCTGAAAGCCCTCGGCCTGTCCAGAGAGCATGAAAGCAGCATAGGGCAGTGGTCTGAAACATTTGAGCTCAAAGGTAGAAGGTCGCTAATGGGGTACAAGTCCTCCCATGCATTGTTGAACAACACCCTGTCAAGTTTTGCCAAGATGGTTCTCTCCTGCCCGTTGCACCAAGTGAACTTTCTTCCCACTAGAGGCATCTCATGAAGCCCCAGCTTGTTAATAGTATGCCTGAACTTGTTCGTCAATCTTCTGTTGACCCTTCCCGTGCTTCGCTCGTCCTCGTGTCTGACAAGGTTGAAGTCCCCATTAATAATCCAAGGACGCTGCTCCTGCTCCCCCATATGCTCGATCTCTTCCAGAAACCTCCTTTTGTCCCCCTCATCTTGTGGTCCATAAACAGATGTGAGCCGCCAAGATTTGTTATCTGCCAGGGAGGTAATGGTGGCCGAGATGGAGAATTCAAGCCTCTGCACATCCAAAATCCTCAAGCGGTCTGATCTCCAAGCCAGTAGAATACCTCCCCTGGTGCCTTGCGCGGGTAGAGCCTCGAACCCATCAAAGACTGGCCCAAGAGCTTGATTAACAACTAGAGCATCCACAACCTCCAGTTTAGATTCTTGAAAGCAGACTAACGATGCATCACATGACTGCATGAACAAACGGATGGAATTCCGCCTGGCCGGATTATTCAGCCCCCTTACATTCCACACCACTAACCTAAACGACATGACCATAGGATGGCAGCACACCACAGCCACTACAAGAGAGCTAAGCACCGCACGGCTCTACATTTTCCGGCAACTTGAATGCAGCGAGCCCCTCCTGGGCCGGCTCGTCAAAGGCAACTCCATTAGGGTCGAAGAGGGCCGCCACCGCCCTGATGTGCTGAGAAGACAACGGCGCGTCGAAGAGCTTGAGGTATGCATCGAGCGCGTCAGGAGACATATGCTCTTCAGCCGTGATTACACCCAAGCTATGCAGCAGGACTGATTGGGCCTTTTCGACCGGTCCCTGACGTATGCCACCGTTCACTTTGGAGAGCCGCGCGCTCCTGCGCGGCGTGAAGTTGGGTGGCAACGGCTTCTTGCGCCTAGCGGGAGCAGAGGCAGCCGGCCGGGGACCCAGGATTGATGGCCTGGTTGTTGCCCCCAGAGCCTCAAGGAGCATATCGGAAGCAGTCAGAGGGCCAACTGCTCCCGTTGTTACCGCCAACGGATCCGGCTGTGGCAGAAGCTGATCCGGCTGTAAAGGGACAGCGAAGGGCGTGGTCACTGCACTCCATTGGTCGTCAGACTGCATCGCCGTAGACACCGGTATCTTGAGCAGAGGGAGAAGCACGCTCGAGTCGGGCGAATCGTCGCGCAGCAAGGCCCGCGACGCGCTGAGAGTGGCCCTCCCTTCCGAGACCGACTGGGCGACATCTCCGGCCTCCGGACTAAACGAGATCCTTCGCGGAGACGGGCCGCAACGCCCCATGCCGTGGCCGTGGTCCGGAGTGCGCCCCCGAGCCTCCGCGCCCATCGCCGTGGAACCAGCCGAAGAACTGATGACAGGGGTGTCCACGAACGCCGCCGTACCGACCGCTGTAGATGCCGACGATCTGGGGACGGAGCGGTCCTCACCGACAGGCGTGGCCGAAGCTGCCCCTGAGCCGGCCTGAGAACTTTCTTCCCCGAGGATGGCCCGCGCTTGGGGCCTGAACTCCATACCTCTTGCTGGAGCGAGGAGATCGTTGATCCGCCGGCCACCCCAGTCACCAGCAATGCCCAGACCGCCCGGCCCTCCAAATGGGTGGCCCCCCGAGCGGATATCATTGCCTCGCCCTTCTCCGTCAATCCGCCCCCTAAAGCAGCTTCGGGAGTAGTCGTGCCTCCTAGTCAAGTCCTCATCTTCATTTGACTCGAAATTGGGGCGGAGCTCCTGGTACGGCACCGTGCGGTCCACCACGTCCAGAGCATGGATCGTGAGGGGGTGAATCAAGGTCCGGCGCTCCGTGGGCGGGGCCGGCGGCGGTGGAGCCACAGGCCAGTCCTCATCCACCTTGTTGGGCAGACCCGCCGGCTCCGGGATCTCTAAGTCATACACCTTGGGGATGCCTGAGGGGTTGCGCATCCAGGCCGTGACGTCGACCTGCCAGCGGTCATCTTGCGGAAGCACCTCGACTAGCTGGCCTTGGAGCCTGTTGATGAGCTGGTTGAGCGAATCCCACTCCCAGGCGCTCACCGGAAGGCCCTCGATACCCAGCTTGCAGAAGAACTCGAGCTTTCCACCCACAGCTTGGGCACTCCTGTGCCAGCGCTGAAAGGCGATGGCCGCCCCCGCACAGCGGATCTTACCGGATTGGTAGAAAATGCGGTCGCAGTCCTCCGTGGACGCGAAGGAGATGAAGAAGTCGGCCAGAAAAGTGACCTCCACCCTGATGTGCCGCCTCTCCACCCCGCAGCCACGCTCCAGGGCCTGCACCAGAGCCTCCGGAGAGACCGCAGGCCGCCGGCCTTGCACCGAGGCGAGCAGCGCGCGGTTGCAGAAATCCGCCTCCGGAGCGTCCATACCCGCGGTGCGGGATATGATGCCGCCCCCCCTAGCCGGCCGCAGATCTGGATCCCCATGAGTGAGCACCACACCAGGAAATCGCTCGCGGGCCAATGGGGGGTAGTGCGCCATGTCACGAGGGGGCGGGGGAGGGGAAGGTGGCCGCGGAGCAGAGCCCGCGGGCGGCGGCGGCCTTGCTAGCGGGCGCGGGTTAGGTGGAGCTCGACGAGATCTGGAAGGGGATGGAGCCGCCCGGGCGCTGGAAGTGGAGGAGGAGCAGTTGCGAGCGATGTGTCCCGAGATCCAGTAGCGATGGCAGCGAATTTCACCGGTGCACTCCGCCTTGAAGTGGCCAGAATCCAGGCATTTAAAGCAGAGCCCCACCAGCCACCGGGGAATCCTATGCTTGGCTTCTACTTGGAGCTTAACGGCAGACGCATCTTCCTGATGGCGCCGTGGACGACGATTCCGCACCTCCACCCAACCCTCGCCATCTGGCTCCAAAGCAACAGATCGAGGAACGTTATCTGGCCGTTGGGATTCGGAGTGAAAACCCAGCGGGTGAGGCTGTGGCTGGGAGGGACGACGGCCGTGGTGCCGCCCGTTGGCGAAGGCGGCGGCGTAGGAGTGGGCGGGGAGAGGAGGAGAGGACCGTTGGGAAGGCATCTCTTACACCACGGTTCACAGATGAAGGGAGACACGACAGCGGCGGCGGCCTCATAGGCCTTGGTTTCAAGTATAGAAACACCATTTTACTCACTTTTATTACTTGTTACCTAACTGCCGGCATTTATTCCGATAATATAAATATATTGTTACCATCCAAGCTATCAATCTATCATCCAAATTATCAACCTCTACTTTGAACTAGCGCACCTATAAAATTGATAAGTGTATTAGACATAGTTCAAAAAGCGCTAGACATTAATTATGCGTTTTGCCACCTCCTTGCGCTTTTCTGATCAAAGCGCATGCTTATGCGTAATTATGCACAGATTAAGCGCGGGTATGCGCTAGGCGTTTTGCTATGGCCTAGAGCCTAGGCGCACCTAGGCGCTCGCTTAGGCATGCCTTTTTTAACTATGGTATTAGGTGTGTTGGGCACACCAGAGACTATTTGTATCTTAATATACCGTGGTGCTTACTATAGTACATCTTAGATGATTTCAAGCAGCCCCTTGATTCCTATTATCAGAAGATATTAGAAATTTCAGTGCAGTAGTTGTGTTTCATTAGAATAAATGTTCTTCAATTATTACCAAATTTGTTCTATACTAGGGCTTATCACACATGTGGTTTCTTCACAAAAGTAGTAGTTCTCTACTGCAAAGTCTCGAGTTGGTAGAGAACCACAAGAAAGATGCAAGTTGCTTGATCCTAACTTATTTTGCAAGGCTTATTATTTCACGCGAGATAGGTAACTAGAATACTCGATCGGTTGCACTAATTTCACATGAGTAGATTCTCGACTTATACTTGCTGAAATTACAAAGGCACGGCGCACCTACCATGCGTATTTACACGGGAAAACTTTTTTCAAATGTGGAGCCAACGACTACGCCCTTAGGTTTACTAAGAGATATCACAGATGATTTATCTCAAGAGAGATTAATTGGTCGGAGTGAGTATGGAGATGTTTACAAGGTATGTCAGTATTTTAATTAATTTTGAGAGATTATGCAAATAATGTCGCATCTTGTAAATCAGGAATCAGTTATTCTAATAAGGCCGACATGTTAAATTAATTAACAGGGGGTCTGTGGGGATGGACAAGCCATTGCTGTGAAGAAGCTCCATCCCGTACTGCGAATTGGTGATGAGCAATTCCAGAAGGTTATTGCATCCCTCACAAAGGTCCATCATCAGAATACTGTACAGTTACTTGGCTACTCCTATGAGCAAGAAGAAATTCTTGTACCGTATCATGGAAAACATGTAGTTGATACTACTACACACGCGACGGTGTGCGCTGAATATTTGCCAAATGGATCACTTGATGACCACATTGCAGGTATATATGGCAACGCAACATGTGACATAATATATTATTTGTCTGTCATTTTTAAACAAAAAATACAGTAATATACTATTGGATGTGATCTTTGATTATTTTTGCAGACATAGGTACTGGACTCGATTGGCCAACACGATATAAACTAGTTAAGGGCATAAGTGAGGGTTTAAAATACCTCCATGAGGGATTGAAAAATCCTATTATTCACTTGGATCTTAAACCTAGCAATATATTGCTGGATGAGCACATGGTGCCGAAAATAGCTGGTTTTGGTCTTTCAGGACTCATCGGCAAGGGAATTGACAGGAAGACACTGAATCCGATGGGAACAATGTGAGCTAAATAGCCCATGCCTAAGCTGTGAAATTCTTCTTTGTAGTGGTCAATACATATTTGTTTAACGCCGACAGTAACTGTAATGTTTTTTATCATGCTACACAGTGGATGCATGCCACCATAATTCATTGGAAAACAAGTAATCTCAACAGGGTATGATGTATTCAGCTTGTGTGTTATAATTATAAAGCTTGTTTCGAATTTTTTTAAAGAGTTTTGAAAAAATAATTATAAAGCTGGTGGCAGGGGACATAAAATATTTTAACCTTTACAATATGCCATGCAAAAAGTTTACTGATCCGGTAAGTATGTCATTTCTTCTACTGACATTAATTTCATCAATGTCGTACATCAATTTGCATGGTATATGTTATTCCATCCAATTTCGTAGATAGAGAAAGCATGGGCGGAGATACAGGAAACATGGACGGAGAATGACACGTCAATGGAAACAATTGGCGAACAAGTTAAGAAATGCGTGGATATAGCGTTGCGTTGTTTGGATGCTGACAGGCACAAAAGGCCCACCATGGGGGAAATTATACATATGCTGAACGAAACAAAAACTGTCGGAGATATACCCCGCGGTGTAAACCGGCCGGAAGTTAACCCGGCCGGACTTGGCGGTTTATCTGAAGACCCGCCCTGACCTTGGCGGTTTACAAGCAATCCGCTTGGTCGTTATGACTCACTGGTAAACCGACGGGCGGATCAGACGGATGACAAGACCCAAGGCCTAGAAGGCCGGTTCAACTATGGTGGGCCGGTTTAAGAGGAAAGAAATATTTATCTTACAAAGAGTTAAGACCAGGACTTGTATCCGGTTTGTATTAGAGATAGACTAGTCCTAATCCTAATAGGACTCCACATGTAAACCGCCCCTTCAACATATATAAGGAGGGGCAGGGCTCCCCAAAGAGGGACAAGTTAGAAGCTACAAGCTACAAGCAATCAATAATCTCTAGGGCTAGACACAAGAGCCGGTTTACGGCGTCTCCCTCGGGATGATAATGAGACCTAGCCTCAAACAGCATGTAGGGTTTTTACCGGATGATGTTTCCCGGGGCCCGAAGCTGTCTAAACCCTTGTCTTGCGTGTTGATCCGCCCTGCGTCTCTCGTCCCACTCAACCCCTCTCAAGCTACCACATGGATGCGTTGGCCTCGCGACTAAGTCCTGACACTAAGGACATCTGCCGTGACAAATCCACGACAGTTGGCGCCCACCGTGGGGCTTGCGCACGGTGGTGTTGAGTTTTGAAGGGATCTTTTTTTTAGGGTTCGAGAAGCTCGTAATTGATGTGATGAAAAGAGTCGGCACGGAACGATCGTGGAAGAAAGCCTGCCGCCGGACAACCTTGGGTAGAGCGGGCACAGCCATCGTTCTGTGGATCGAGATTGTAACTAATTTTGGAGTTGGCAGATACGGGATCCGAGTTCGGGAAAACTAGGGTTGGAGCGTTCTGTGAGCCACCGTCTCCGTAAACCTGGTGATCCATCAATCCGAAGCAGAATTGTTTTTTTGCCTTGTCAGATGTTATCGAGACCGACAAGTATTTCTTCTGCTAACTCAACTCGCACACTACAGCAGAGGCCAGCCCCAATTCGGTTTCCTATGCAATCAAATCATCAGGATTACCTGCGCTGTGTCTTGGTCAGTTGTCAAATCACCGAGACAGTCAAATTCTACTACGGTGCACTGTTTGCTGATTTAAAACTCCGAGGCATCAAATCATGAGTTACTGGTGCTACAACACGTTGGGTAAAAGCCAAAGATAATTCCATCAAACACAAGTACTACTTGGTGATCACGTGGGTTCCCAAAGTGTGTTTCCTGGTCAATGGAAAATCAAACTAGCACGCCACCACATCGGACCTACGGCGTGGGAGTAAGAATCAGTGGCGGCAGGAACCATCGCAGCAGCAGTGCACTCCTGAGAGCCGCCGCTCGCCGCCTCCACTGTGACCCGCCATGTCGCTCCGTGCCTCGCTGCTGGACCGTCACGCCCACGCACTCCGACTCCGAGTGGGCCTCTGCTCCGACCTGTTCCAACTCGGCCTCGCTCTGGCTCACCCTCGCTTCATCTACCCGCCTCGCATTATCATCAGGCGCTTCACCTCTACTGGTCCTTGCTCCTGCAAAGAGATAAGGGAGACTGATTTGAAGAAAAGTCAGGGTGGACAGCACATGTGTTGAGGAAAGAAATCATGGACGTTGTGTACACGGACCATCGGTCCTCCGAAAAAATCAGGACAATTTTTATGCCATTCACGGACACGCGTATCACGGTACGGGTTACATCAACACGCCGGCCGATTCGCCCGTCCGCCCTGGCCACCGGTTCATGCGTCCGCGCCGGTTTGCAACGCGGAGGACAACTTGTTCATCCGCGCCGGTTCACCCGTGATTGATTTCAGCTTCATACAGTTATCATCAACTTCATGACGGGTTATTTCCGGCCCAAACGAATCAGGTGATATCTATCTAAATCTATTTTTTGACATATATTGTTTTTGTAAAAAGAACAATTACGTTGGTTTTGCATACTTTTATATGCAGGACAATTAGTCGCCACAACATTGGTGTTACACCATGCATGTGGAGCATGCACCGGCATCATTATATATTGGCTTTTGACCATTCCATGCTGCTCAACGGACGCGCGCAAACCGCCGATTCTCCATCTGCGCCGGCTTACAACTCCCGCGGCCGACATTCGTCCGCACCGGTTTACAACGCCGTGGCCGACTCGTCCGTGATTGATTTCAGTTTCACTGTGGTGATCATCAACTCCGCGGTGGATAATTTTTGGCTAACATATCAGGTGAAAACCATCCATTATATTTTCATAATATATTGTTTTCTTTAAAAAGAGCAATTATTCTGGCTTGCAAGTTTTCCAATGCAGGACAAATTGTCTATTGCAAAAAGGGATTATTATATCGCTGAGCTATTGGATAACCCGTGCCGGTTTATATCGCGATCCAGTCCGCGTCAACTCGTCAGGACCATGCAAATTACCCAATAGCGCATGCACAGGCTGCCATCCCCCGCAGTCCGGTCTACATCAACATACCGGGCCGCACCTGTCTGCATGAGTCATTTATTGAGTATGAGCAAGTCACCGCTTGGGAAGCCGGTTTTCTCTTCCAACAAATTGGAGGCAAATTATCATCAACCGCCGTCTGCACTGGATGGATCAATGGGCAGGCGCACAAGTCGCCTCCGCTACAGTTTGGTTAACTTCAAATCACCAGTTGGAAGGAACCATTGGCCGAGTTACTGACACGGTTCATATGGGATCATTTACAAACCGCCGCAGTCACCTCAACCTTCTGTGGATTCACATCGGGTTATCAACACCAATGGTATACAAGTTATGCCGGTTTATATCACGGTCAAATATGGAGAGTCTCAAGCCAACTCCTCGAGTCACCTTTGAGACTCGGGGGCTACGATGACATGACTCAGCAAATCTTGCCAGTTTCAGCTGGTTTAAGAAACCCAGGACGATGGAGGGAAAGATAACCCGATCCCGGATGCTACTGTTATATTGATGAAAGTTTAAAGGCCGTCAGAAAAATTCCGGCTTAGAAAGTATATGACAGTTACGAAATCCCGGCTCAATGAAGAAGATCCGGGTCATCAGAAAGGATTCCGGTTTAAAATCCGGCTCAAGGGAAGTCAGTCTCATTGAAGCTCTCAAATATCCGGTTTACAAATCCGGTTCAAGGGAAATCTATTCTCCCACAAAGCTCTGAAGCGCTCAAATCCGGTTTAAGAATTTCCGGTTCAAAAAGGAATTAACCTCTTGCAAATTCGAGTTTAAAGGCCGTCAGAAAATTTCCGACTGAAAATGAAGATTCCGGTTTACGATCCGGTTCAAGGGAAGGATGTCTCCCACAAGCTTTGAAGCTCTTAACATCCGGTTCAAAATCCCGGTTCAAGAAGAATTTATCTCTTGAAAAAAGTTGAAAATTACCGAAGAGGACCTGCTGCCATGATGCGCGGTTCAAACATGGGTATCCTGCCTTATTGGCCTGACATATTATTTATCACATGGGGGCTCCCGCTTTATAAAGCGGGGTATCTATTCTTTATATCATGTGTGGTTACATGGAGTTGTTTTAAAACAACATCCGGTTTACCCCTTGCAAGTCTTAACAAGATCACTTGGGGCTTCCTGTTCAAACATAGGTCGTATTCGAACCAAAGAGAACATAGCTGTCCTTATAAGGTCATTTGGGGGCTCGGTCATGTTTGAACCGATGCAATACCTCTTGGCCGGCGAAAGCCACCAGAGTCATTTGGGGGCTCGGTCGTGTCCGAACCGATGCAATACCTCTTGGCCGGCGAAAGCCACCAGAATCATTTGGGGACACGGTCATGTCTGAACCGGTCACGCCTCTTGGTCGGCCTACGGGCCTTAGAGTCATTTGGGGGCTTGGTCGAACCCGAACCATAGCAATGCCACTTGGCCGGCGTAACGCCACGCGTCATTTTGGGGTCCTGGCTGACTGGCACCATCGCTACACCTTCGGGGGGCTTGGTTGCGTCTGACCATGGTAATTCCATCTAACCAAGCTCAGTAGAGCTCTTCTTTTGCAAAAAGTTGTTGCCATTGCTTTTGCTTCAATTGCCTTTCTTGAGGAGTTGTTTTTTATCTTGGTTGCATTTTTAAACCGACAATTCTTAAACCGGTTCGACTGTCAAATTACAAATTGACGGAACACGGTCAAATCTTAATCCGGGGATTATCTGCCCGGTTTGATTTTCTGTTACCATCCTATTATGGAGTAAACCGGTGTTTATCAACCCGGCTCGGCTTTCAACTACAAGTTGTCAGTACACGATCAAGTTATAATCCGGAGACTATCAGCCCGGTCTGGTTTGACTACAAGTCACCAGTATATACATGGTTAATCCGGTGTTTATCACAACCCGGTACGGTTTTATCATAAAATCGACGCAATATGGAAGGAGTTATCATTACTCAAGATTGGGGTTATCACTCTTACTACAAAAAGTTGGTAAACCAACGATGTGATTCAATGTCACAGGTATGATATATTTCATATTTTTTAGTGCAGCCTTGGTTATAAACCCAGGTTATATGTTGGGCATTATGACCCGTCCGGTGGTAAACCGCCAGGACACTTTAAACTTGTTGTATGCAGAAACAGGTTGAATAAAGCATGATTATAAATTATCCGGTGTTTGTTAAACCGGCCTGGCTTTCAGACGATAAGTCGCCGGTATGATGATAAATTATCCAGTGTTTATTAAACCGGTCTGGCTTTGGACTATAAGTCGCCAGTATATATTTGGATTGCGCCATTGGAATCATGCGCTTATAAATTATTGGATTATATTATTCAAATAGCCAAACTTGGCTGAATTTTCATTATGATATTGGATGAATAAGGTTTTCATACCAGATTATATTATCTTGAATAGCCAACATGGCTGGATTTTTATTATGGTTATTAATATTATGATTAAGGTTTTCAAAGTCGCTTTAGCGCAATGGTTATCATTTTCTACAATTGAAGGAATAGTCCCGAGTTGCTGCAGGCTTACAACCCGGCACTTGGGGGCTACATTATTCAAAGTTGAGATTATATCAAATATGCAAGTCTCATGTCGCTGCAAGCATGCACCATGACACTTGGGGGCTACCAATTGCTCCTGTCAACTATTCAAGGTACAAAGCTTTTTATCCATTATATTGAAGGGTCCACTGCTCAGTTGGTAAAGCACAAGGCTCTTAACCTTGTGGACGTGGATTCAAGCCCCATGATGGGGGTTACATCATATGATGTTATTTTCATTGAAGTGTATATCAAAGTCCCAGCTCAATATTATCTTACTGAGTCGGCCCTTGGGGGCTACATGCTGCTGTTCAAAGTTTAAAAGATTATATTTACAAAGTCCCTGCTGATTATTACATAATGAGCCGGCCCTTGGGGGCTACATTGGTTGAAGTTTTATGGGCATCAGTCAATTACAAGTCCCAGGTTGCTGCAAGCATGACAACCCGACACTTGGGGGCTACAGGTAATATGGATATAAGGGAGAAATATCTTCCAATTTTCTGTTTTGAGCCAATCATTATGACCCGGTGTCTACAACAATCATGAACCGGCATTGGAAATAATCATGACCTGGAATTCAGTTCTTATAAACCGGCAATCTTGACAATGATAAACCGACGAGTCTACATTTTCAAACCGGCTGAATATCAGATGAGTATTACAAGACCAATATTTCTTAAACCGGCGCTTTGGAAGCCAACTCAAGTGGATTATTCTTTACAATATTTTTCTATGAGAAACCAATGTCAGCAATTTGAGTATGAAGCTGGTTATTAACCTGGATTTTCTAGAAGGAGGAATGACAAGGACTTAAGGATGATCAGGTGCCGGTTTACAAGAATTCTTAACCCGGAGCGCAACCTGTCAAATTTGTTCTTATGTTTATTTTGCAGCATAAGTTTACCATGGATGAATCCAAGCTAAACTTGGGGGCTAATGTCGGGGATATACCCCGCGGTGTAAACCGGCCGGAAGTTAACCCGGCCGGACTTGGCGGTTTATCTGAAGACCCGCCCTGACCTTGGCGGTTTACAAGCAATCCGCTTGGTCGTTATGACTCACTGGTAAACCGACGGGCGGATCAGACGGATGACAAGACCCAAGGCCTAGAAGGCCGGTTCAACTATGGTGGGCCGGTTTAAGAGGAAAGAAATATTTATCTTACAAAGAGTTAAGACCAGGACTTGTATCCGGTTTGTATTAGAGATAGACTAATCCTAATCCTAATAGGACTCCACATGTAAACCGCCCCTTCAACATATATAAGGAGGGGCAGGGCTCCCCAAAGAGGGACAAGTTAGAAGCTACAAGCTACAAGCAATCAATAATCTCTAGGGCTAGACACAAGAGCCGGTTTACGGCGTCTCCCTCGGGATGATAATGAGACCTAGTCTCAAACAGCATGTAGGGTTTTTACCGGATGATGTTTCCCGGGGCCCGAAGCTGTCTAAACCCTTGTCTTGCGTGTTGATCCGCCCTGCGTCTCTCGTCCCACTCAACCCCTCTCAAGCTACCACATGGATGCGTTGGCCTCGCGACTAAGTCCTGACACTAAGGACATCTGCCGTGACAAATCCACGACAGAAACCATGATTCCACAGTTAGGAATTGACTCAAACTCGGAGCTTATCAATTCAGAAGACACGGTGCTGCTTCAAGTATGTCCCCTGGAGCTCTGCTTCGTCGCTGCCATGTCGACGTTGGAAGGACCAAGAAAAGGACCAAGAAAGAAGGCCATGATCTCCAGCGCTCTGCACCTAAACAATAGGGAAGACGACCGTGTCGCATTCATGCTTGTGCCCAAGGGCCCCAAGAGTTACTGGCAAAAGAAACCGCTCTGTGGCATCGTACCGCCTAGGTCTGTGTCTACACTCTTAGTCTCACAATGCCAAAGCAGCCACTGTCCGGGGACAGCAGTGACTTCTTGACACTGTATAGTGTTGCGCTGGGCGAATACGAACTACTGGATGTTGACAAAGATCGTGTCACCGACGAGTACATCAACTTCTTTAAGAGAGCCCAAGAGACGGCCGGAGATGAGGTGCAAATGACGACGTTGAAGGTCAGCTATGACCAACCAGCTGCTGCCGAATCTGCAGGCACATCGCCTTTGCCTGAGGTAACTTAAGCTAGCTACTCCTAGTATATAGTCTAGAATCTTGATAGATGATCAACAGATCAAGCAAGGAAAACTCTTCTATGTACTAGCCAGTTACTTGTCTAAGAGATTAAGAGTTCCGTCTCTGTATACTTTTCCATTAATTGTTTTCTTTTGTTTCCGCATGGCTTTCTTTCCTTGGTTCGCACGCTGGCAGCCAACTCAGCCGACAGTTAAGGTGACTTTCTTTTAGTTCTGTTTTCCCCTTCAATGGCAATTCAGTATTGTGTTTTTCGTCTGAAATACATGAATGTTGTGCCGCACTTGAATCAGATCTTAACCAGGCCCGATGCTCAGCAAGTTTCGTCCATAGATGTCCATCCAACGGAGCCATGGTGAGTGCCGTGTCTGGACGTACCAGTTGCAACTACTCCCTCTGTTCCAAAATAATTGTCGTGGTTAGTATTTGTTATTCTGGTGAATAATATATTATATGCAGGATCATTACGACGAATCACATGGGGAGCCTTCGCGTTTGAAACTACTAAACAATGGTGGGTACTGTTAAACATCTAATATTATGGGCCAGCCAAGAGTTATTCTTGGGCGCCACTTCTAGGAGATAGAGATAGTTTTTCTTTCCTGTTTAAGTTACATCTATCTCTATTCCCAATCTTCTGTAAACTCTTTCGGTTAGTCCTCTAACCGTACGCTATGTAATCTCCTCGAGAGGTTTTCTCTCGCTATCAATATATAAGCACGCGGGCTCCCGTCCAGGGGGTTGAGACGCTTCGACAATACTTTACATGGTATACTACCTCCATCGATCATCCCCATCGACCTTCATCGATCAACTCTCCATCGCCGCCATGTCCTCCTCCTCCGCTGTTCCCTCCTCCGGCCTAAACTACAACAGCTCCGAGCCTCTCACCAGGTCGAACTATGTCCTTTGGCGAGCTCAAGCCCGATCCCAAATACTGGGCGCCGGCTTGTATGGCTACGTCGACAAAACCATAGCGGAGCCTCCCAAGACAATCATCGCCAAGGATAAAGATGGCAAGGATCAGGAGATGCCAAACCCTGCCTATGCCCCCTGGCTAGTCCAGGATCAGCAAATCGTTGCCTACCTTCTCCGAAACCTCTCCAAGAGGTCCTCGTCCAGGTGGCTTCGCTGGAGACCTCGCATGCAATATGGACGGCGCTCTCCAACATGTTTGCTGCGGCCCTCTCTCGCGTCAACAATCTTAGTGCTGCCCTCACCAACGCCCAAAAGGGCACACAATCTGCCTCAACATACTTCGGCTACATGCGTTCCCTCTCTGACGAGCTCGCGGCGGCGGGCAGACCTCTTGGAGAGCCGGAACTCATCTCGTTCATCGTCGCCGGCCTTGATATGGATTACCAGCCACTTATCTACGCGCTTGACGTCCGCACCGAGCCCATCACGGTCGATCTCCTTTTCTCTCTAGTGGCCAATTTTGATCAGCGGGTCGAACTATACCATGGCAACAACGGAGGCGGGTTCAAATCCCGGCTATCACCATAACAATGGTGGTGGCGGCTATCAGGGTGGTGGTGGCGGCGGCTACTACCACTCCTCCAACAACAATGGCAACAACAACAATCGACGACCCCCCTCCAACAACAACCGGCGCCCCTTCCAAGGCTATGAGGGCTATGAATGCAAGTGCCAAATATGTAAGAAAACAAACCACATTGCTAAGGATTGTGATTGGCGCTACGCCGATGACAACTCCGAGAAAAAGAAAATTGCAGCTGCAGCAGAAGGATCATATGGTGTCGATACCAATTGGTACATGGACACGGGTGCAACAAACCACATCACTGGAGAGTTGGAGAAGCTGACCATGCATGACAAATATCGTGGCCACGATCAGATCTACACCGCCGCTAATGGTGCAGGTATGGAGATTAATCGTATTGGTCAATCAATTATCAAAACCCCACATAAAGATCTTGTCCTAAAAGAAATTTTGCATGTTCCTAATGCTTCCAAAACTCTTCTTTCAGTCCATCGCATTGCTCTTGATAATAATGTCTTTCTAGAATTTCACCCCTATTTCTTTTTGATTAAGGACCATGCCACGAAGAGAGTTCTCCATAGGGGTGTCTGTATTCAAGGGTTGTATGCGTTGCTTCCTCAATACTGCAAGTTTAATAAACAAGTCTATGGTGCCATCAAACTCTCTGCTGAAAGGTGGCATAGTCGTTTAGGTCATCCGTCTTTTTCCACTGTTCATCAAATTCTTAGTAGAAATAAACTCCCAGTTGTTGGTGAGAGAGATTCAGAAACTATTTGTGATTCATGTCAAAGAGCAAAAAGTCATCAATTACCATACCCTGTTTCCACTAGTATATCTACCAAACCTTTACAACCTTTTTTTCTTATGTATGGGGCCCTGCACCCACTTTGGTTGGTAGACATTCTTACTATGTAAGCTTCGTTGATGATTTTAGCAAGTATACCTGGATTTATCTTCTTAAAAAATGCTCGGATGTTTTTGACGTCTTTCACAATTTCCAAGCTCTAGTAGAACGCAAGTTTGATAGCAAAATCATTGCCGTGCAATGTGATTGGGGTGGGGAATATGAGAAGCTGAATTCTTTTTTTCAAAAGATAGGTATTTCTCATCATGTGTCCTTCCCCCACGCCCATCAGCAAAATGGTTCCGCAGAACGGAAACATAGACACATTGTTGAGGTAGGCCTAGCTCTCCTAGCTGCGGCCTCCATGCCTCTCAAATTTTGGGACGAAGCCTTTCTTACTGCTGTCCATCTTATCAACATGTGGCCTAGTCGCACTATTGCCAATGAAACTCCTACTGAACGTCTTCTTCATGTCACCCCTGATTATACTACACTTCGTGTTTTTGGGTGTGCGTGTTGGCCTAATCTTCGTCCCTACAATGCTTGCAAACTCATGTTCCGCTCACAACAATGCGTATTTCTTGGCTATAGTGCTCAACACAAGGGTGTCAAATGTCTAGATATTCCAACTGGTCGTGTGTATATTTCTCGCGATGTTGTTTTTGATGAAACCCAGTTTCCCTTTGAAAAACTACATCCCAATGCCGGTGCCCTTCTACGAAAGGCGATTCTTCTCCTCCCTTCTAATCTATCCGGAGTTGATTGTGTGGGCAATGATGATTGTATTGATTCAATTACGACTAATTCTTCTAATTCTGCATCTGAGTGTGCTGCTACAGGTGCCAACAGTGGTGAGAACGGTGCACACAATGGTGAAAAAACGGTAGCAAATGGTGCTTCCACACGTTCTGCAGCTGCCACGGACGATCCGATGTGATCGCCTTCGGGGTCTGCGCCTCTGATCGCGCCAGGGCCGACAATATCGGCCTCGGGATTGCCGGTCTGCCAAGCGGCCCCGCGCCCTACGCCTGGCCCGCATCCACCCGCGGCTGGGCGCTCGCCTCCACCCGACCCGACTCACTTGTCCGCTGCCACGTCAGGCCCCTCCGGCGCTGGGCCAACGCGGTTTGCCCCTGAGCCCCGTGTCTACGTCAGGCGGGGTCCGCTCCTGTCAACTGCGCCCGGCGCGAGCGTCCGTGTGGGATCCGACCCTGATCCTGCTGATTCCCCGGGATCTTCTGTGGCTCCTTCCTCATCTCCCGTGCTTCGTTTGGCCACAGACGATCCGGCGGTCGTGGAGGCTACAGCGGACGATGCAGCCGCCTTCTCGGGATCGGTTCCGCGCCCTGCAGCTGATTTTTCCTCACCTGCGGTCACTGGATCTTCTGTGCCGCAAACTGCTACACCGCCACGCACACGTCTCCAAGCAGGTGTTATTCAACCTGTAAATTACAAAACAAAGTTTGGTTTGGCTGCATCCACAGGAGAACCACGCACACATCTTGAGGCTCTTGCTGATCCAAAGTGGAAGGCAGCCATGGATGATGAATTTCAAGCTCTTCAGAAAAATCGTACTTGGCATTTGGTTCCTTCACGACAAGGTAAAAATGTGATTGATTGCAAGTGGATATTCCGCATAAAATGGAAGTCTGATGGTACAATAGATCGTTATAAAGCTAGGCTTGTTGCTAAGGGCTTCAAGCAAAGGTATGGCCTAGACTACGAGGATACTTTCAGTCCAGTTGTTAAAGCTGCTACTATTCGTCTTGTATTGTCTATTGCTGTATCTAGAGGATGGAGTCTCAGGCAGCTAGATGTGCAGAATGCGTTCCTTCATGGTGTTCTGGAAGAGGAAGTATATATGAAGCAACCTCCTGGATTTGAAGATAAGAACAAACCGTATCATGTGTGCCGGCTTGACAAGTCTCTCTATGGGCTGAAGCAAGCTCCTAGGGCATGGTACTCTCGTTTAAGTACAAAATTGCAACAACTTGGTTTTGTTCCTTCAAAGTCTGATACTTCACTGTTCATCTTCAACAAGTCTCATACATCAAACTTTGTGCTTATTTATGTTGATGATATCATTGTTACAAGTTCTTCCAATGAAGCAGTGACAGCTCTTTTGTCAGATTTGAATTCAGAATTTTCTCTCAAGGATCTAGGAGATTTGCACTTCTTCCTTGGTATTGAGGTCAAGAAAAACAAGGAAGGTGGTCTTCATCTTTCTCAGGAAAAATATGCAACTGATCTTTTGAGGAGAGTTGGATTGCAGAATTGTAAACCTTCACCAACACCATTGTCCAGTTCAGAAAAACTCTCTCTTACTGAAGGTGAACCTTTGAGTCATGAGGATGGCACCAACTATCGAAGCTTGGTAGGTGCACTACAGTATTTGACCCTTACTAGACCTGACATTGCTTTTTCAGTCAATAAAGTCTGCCAGTTTCTTCATGCACCCACTACTGCCCATTGGACTGCAGCAAAACGTATATTGAGATATGTGAAACACACTTTGACTGTTGGATTGACCTTCAGCAAGTCCTCATCCACGCTTGTGAGTGCTTTTTCAGACTCTGACTGGGCAGGCTGTTTGGATGACAGACGGTCCATAGGAGGTTTTGCAGTTTTCCTTGGTCCTAATTTGATCTCATGGTGTGCAAAGAAACAGGCTACAGTTTCAAGGTCAAGTACTGAGGCGGAGTATAAGGCATTGGCAAATGCAACATCAGAAGTTATTTGGGTGAAAGATGTTCTTAAGGAACTTGGTCTTCATCACACACAAACTCCTTGTCTTTGGTGCGACAACCTTGGTGCCACATACTTATCTGCTAACCCAGTGTTTCATGCAAGAACTAAGCATATTGAGACAGATTATCATTTTGTTAGAGAACGAGTTGCCAACAAGGAACTGGACATTCGTTTTGTACCTTCAAGAGATCAAGTTGCGGATGGTTTCACGAAAGCTTTGGCCACAAGACCGTTTGAAGAGTTTAAACGTAATCTTAACTTGAGGAGTTTAGATTAAGGGAGGGTGTTAAACATCTAATATTATGGGCCAGCCAAGAGTTATTCTTGGGCGCCACTTCTAGGAGATAGAGATAGTTTTTCTTTCCTGTTTAAGTTACATCTATCTCTATTCCCAATCTTCTGTAAACTCTTCCGGTTAGTCCTCTAACCATACTCTATGTAATCTCCTCGAGAGGTTTTCTCTCGCTATCAATATATAAGCACGCGGGCTCCCGTCCAGGGGGTTGAGACGCTTCGACAATACTTTACAGGTACCCCTTAATTTGGTGTCAACAAACTAGGTAGAGTGTCATGCATGTTCGTATCAATAAAATGGCCGCATGCATCTCTCCGATGCAGAGGCCAGGGGTCATCCTCCTTTTTCTAAAAAAAATGTTCGTGCCTATACTCACCACTGATTCAAGTTACTACGTGTGCATGTTTCTTTTTCCGGCAGCAGACGATGATGAACTTCTTTCAAGTGACACAGATTGAACCAGGCAAGAATGCATATTTAATTTATGACCTCACTTTTTATTTGTTGTTTATGTTTTGTTGCTGCTGCATCAAAATGCTAGATCGATCATTTATATTCTGGACCACTGCAGTTCATGAAGCTAAATTTATCACACGAGAGAAATGGCTAGTTGCTGGTGATGACAATGGGGAGATCCATGTGTATAGTTGCGACCAAAAAAACCAACATGTCAAGAGCTTTGAAGCTCATGATAGTTGCATCACAACCTTGGCTGTGCATCCGACTGATTCATTTGTGCTGTCATCATCATCTGATGACAATGATCACCTGATCAAGCTTTGGGATTGGCGCAACGACTGGCAATGCACTCGAATATTTCAGGGGCACACCAACAGAGTGATGCAAGTAACATTTGACCCAGAGGACAAGGACAGTTTCGCTAGTGCTTCATGGGATGGCACGGTCAAGGTTAATTTGCCTCAACTCTTCTTTCTTTTATTTAATTATTATGTTTCCGTTAAATTTCTTGGTATTTTTTGTTTTCATATGCGCTTACAGTAATTAGCATTACTTGATAGATCTGGAGTATATGTTCTGATGACCCCAACAACATCGTCACATTGAAACTGGATGAGCATCTACGGGAAAGCCTGCTTTGTGTTGATTACTTCACACGCCTTAATCGGCAACATTTGATAGTCGGATGTAAAGACAGGACTGCACAGGTGTTGTCTCTTTCCTAGCTTTACTGTGAAGAGTACATACACTCAGTTAACCCATAGGTAGCTAGTACTTATGAAGTTAGTTGCGGTAGTCGATATAATTTGTAGTTGCTTTCGTACCCTCTTATTTTTGTTGTTTTCGTATCAGATCTGAAAATTGGGGGTAGAAGGATGTGTTGATAAGCTAGAAGGGCATGCAGACTGTATCAGTGCAGTCAGTTTGCACCCAGAACATCCAATGCTAATTACAGGTTCACTTGATGGGACTGTACGCGTATGGAACTCCACTACCTACAAGTATGTGTACTGCTTCAATTCTGCATCCCCTACATACATAGCTCTATTTGTCATTTGGTTTCTTAGTTACCTCCCACCTTATGCAGGCACCCCGGTGCAGTTTATGCTTTTGGATGTATAAAGGGCTCAAGAAGGTAATAAAGAGTGGATTTGCTGTGTCATTAATCTAGTTTACCAGCTAACTTGGAAAGGGCTAATCTGCTGGACGGTACATATGTTTTAGTATGTACTCCCTCTGTTTCTAAATACAAGTCTCTTTAGAGATTTCAATATAAACTACATATGGATGTACATAGACATATTTTAGAGTGTAGATTCACTCATTTTGCTCCGTATGTAGTTCATATTGAATCTCTAAAAAGACTGAAAGGAAAAGAAAACTGAGCTGCGTCACATTTTGAAGTCACAGTGAACAAAACAAGCTGGCGTACATTATTGCTTCCTTCGCTAGCTAGTTATATTTATGCCTGCTAGAGATTTCTGCTTTCCAAATATCCTAATGCATTCAAACTTCACACATTCGTGCTATACAACTACCTATATGGTACACGTTTCGCAATAGTTGTGTTTGATGGTGTCAACAACTTTGCTCTTTTGTAATAAGCTGTCAAATAGTCCTTCACGTGTTTTGTGTCGTCCTCCACATGTATTGTTTTAATTTTTCAGCAACATGTTTAAACTAACTGATAACCGAAGGACGTATATATTCACTGATTTGTGTAGGATCGTGGTCGGATGTCACCAAGGAATGGCGATGGTGGAAATTTCTTTGCCTGAAGATCATGTTGGTAGCACATGAATTCCATGGGAAGTTAAAATACCACGATCGAGGAGGATAAGTTTTCCACTAAAATTTTACATTTCCCCACAAGCTCCTTTTTTAAGGCGGGTGATAGGCGCCGGCGGACCGGCCGAAATTTGGGCCGGTCCACCCGCAGCCATCCGATTGGTGCATGTATAACCGTTCGATGCAGCTGCTGTTTCGTCAACGCACGCCCCTACGACGGATTCTGCATCTAGTCGCTCGATTCCGCATCTCGCTCGCCGCACGCGCTTGCTGGTCGCCATGGTCACCGGCCGTCCTCGTCGCCGGTTATCGCCCTCGCCGGCCATCCTCGTCGCCGGTCGCTGCACTCGTAGCTTGCATTTGTGGCCGACTCCACCCATGCAACAGCTGCGGCTGCGGTTGCAGCTCCGGTGGCGACGGCCACAGCTCGCCGGCGTGCTCGCCGCCGTCGGCTTGGTCCGATCCAGACCGTTCAGGCCTTATCTTCTTCCCCCATCGGAAACGATTCTCCCAGCGAAGCTTCTTCCCCCATCGCAAACGATTCTCCCAGCGAAGCTTCCCTTCCCACGCGCATGGAAGCACAACAAAAAAAGTGGAGGTCGTGGCTGTAGTGATCCGTCGCCGTCGCTGCTGTAGGAAGCACCGTCCAGCAGCTCCACCTTCCAAAAAAATGTTTGCAGCTCCACCTCCAATGACGAGCCAACGTTGCCGGTGATGGCAAAAAACGACGACGGATTCAGCAAAAATGTCTTCACCGTCGCGGCTCAGGGCGCGGCGTCGTCATCACTCATGAATGGTTGCAGCAAAATGTCACGTCGGTCGTAGCAAAAAGGACAACGGATGCAGCAAAACTTCATCACCGTTGCCGGGGTCGCAGCTAAGTCGTAGAAAATGGATGTAGCAAATTTGCTTGCCGGTTGTAGCACTGTTGGTCGCCGGTCGTAGCACATTTGGGCATCGCCGGGCCATGGCCGGGGAGTGGTCGCTGGTGGTAGCAAAACTCAAAAGACTGGTTGTAGCAAAACTAAGCGTGGGTTCCAGCAAAACTCAAATACGGTGGTAGCAAAAATGTGTTGGTTCCAACAAAAACAGAGACAATGGTAACAAGAATGGATACTAGTTCCAGCAAAAAATCAACCCGGTGGTAGCAAAAAATGTTATTGTTTCCAGCAACAACAAAAGATCCATGGCCAGGGGAGTGGCCTCCTGTCACTGCATCGTAGTATTGCGCGTCGCCGGCCATGGACGCAACTCCGACCATGGAAGCAACTTCGCCGGCCCTGGACGCAGCTCCGACCACGGATGCAGCTTCGCCAGCCATGGACGCAGCTCCGACCATGGACGCAGCTCCGACCATGGACGCAACTTCGCCGGCCATGCCCGTTGTAGCTCTGGGCGCCACGGAGCAATAGGAGATGCAGTTGAGAGCGGGGAAATCGAGTGGAGCACATTGGCTCGGGGGTCGGCTTCGGGGGTGCTCGCCGGAGAAGAAGACGGGGGCTCGTTGGAGGAGATCGCCGGGTCAGACTTCCATGGCAGCCGGAGGAGATTGGAAGAAAAGAAAAGGGACCTGGGGAAAGGAAAGGAGAAGGACGCAGGGGACGGGGAAAGATATAACGTGGTGGGCCATCTTTGATTAGTTGTAGTCAGCGCGCATGGATGAGACCGGCGTACGCAAGCGTTTCATTCGAACAGGAAACCTACGGCTGGCTAACTCGATCACGATGGCCAATTGAGCACACGATGTTTTGTGTAATATTGCGGAGCCAAAGTCTTTTATACGGAAACACGGGGAACATACTGTGCACACTCACAGCACGCACTAGCACGGGTGCATGCAGTACACAGCCACACATGCATTGCAGTCGTCTCCACGCCCAAGTCCCTGCAGTGCCTCGCCATGCAGCCCGTGGAGTCTTGCTTCCCCAACGCGTCTGTCGTTCTTGAGGTCCGAGTCCTGCCGCCATGTCTTTCACGTGGTCACCGTGACCATGTATCTCCGGGGCTTCAGCGTCTGCTTCGCACGCAACCTGCCGCCGTTTGGCGCGCTCGTGCAACTTCTCACCATTCACAACATGCACGTGTACACATAGCTCAGTACGCAGGCACAGGAAGCAGCCGCCGTCTGACATGCATGGCTAGCGTGAGTGGACGGTACCGAGGTGTACGTCGTGCTGCCGGCCATCTAGGACAGGGTCTCACGAGCGGCCGCTACGTCGCAATACTGATCGATGCCGGCGGATGCCTCGGACGCGCTTCCACGAGGCGATGCAATGCATACCAACTGTGTGTGCGACATGGCCACGTGGACAACAACAGCGATACCCACACTGGTCGCTCTCCTCGCCGTGCGCGCTCCTTGCTGGCGCGGCTGCCGGAGCACGACCCGGCTGCCTCCGGTATTCCATGCGTGCTTGTTGTGTGTTACTCCCTCCTTTCCGGTTTATAGGGCTTATCTCAAAATTTTAATTTTTTTATTTTATAAGGCTCAATTTGGTTGTTTTGCATCACATGTTCAGATTTCAAGGTGCATTAAATCATTGAATGCAAGTACTAAGGCTGGTCACAATGGGCAAGAACATAAGCTAGGAACTTCATGTTTTTCTAGACTATGTTACTACCTCCACAGTGGGTAGGAACATCTATATAGTGTCATGCAACCATGTATTTATTAGATTATAGACTCATTGCTTCTTGGAGTGTGTGATGTTCCGGTAACTTAGCTAGTTACCACAAGCACCTCTCTCTTCATTAAATATATGCCACATAAGCAAAGTTGCATTGAAGTGTGTGATGTTACTCCTAAGTTCCTCCCCATTGTGACCAGCCTAATAGAAAATTGACCAATGCATGTAATTTATGCATGCATGCATTACAATTAATGCATTGGTAAACATACTTTTTTTAGGAAAACAAGAGCATTAATCGGGTTCTTTTGCAAACTATAAAAAATATTCCATCACTCACCATCTACCTTGGTTGGTGAAAATTTTGAATTGAGCCTTATAAATCGGAAAGGAGGGAGTATGCTGCTAGCGGGTGTGCGTGCATGCGTGTTGTGTGCAAGGTGTGCATGCGTTCATGATTGCCGTGCACCGTCCCATGCACATACTCCCATGCATGAATGGCGGGTTTGGCGCGTCCAGATTCGGAGCGTGGCGTAATTGCAACGACGTGGGAGCTCTGTGTGCGTCGTGCATGTGAGTGTGGCTGGCCCATGCGCCCGTGCGTGTATCTCTGTCTGTGTCTTCCTTAGTGCCAAGTGTGTGCTGGGTGATTTGTGTGCATCTTGTGTGCGTGTCAGGCCGTCGCGTGCGTGCATGTGTTCTTATGTAAATGAGTGTCGCACTTACACATGACAAGAAGCGGTGGGCTTCCCTAAAAAAAAAGACATGAAGCGGTGGGCCGTCAGTTGGCTAGCGCGTGGAGGCTCGTCCCCATCGAATCCCTAGTCCCACCAAATTTATTCTCTTCTTTGTTTTTTCCTCCACCACTGACAGGTGGGCCCCGCGTGAGGAGGAGAGAGAACTGTTATCACACAGTGTGTTTGACCAGTCAACTCAGATAAATACGAAGCTATACGGGGACCAGTGACCGTATAATCACCTCATCTTGTACATGGTGGTCGTATTGACCCGGTTCTTATGTACAATGACCAAAATAAGTTCACGGCGCAAGTTCAAGTACCGTGGATGAATTTTACTCTTTTTAATATATCAAGTTGCTTCCACCGAACGGGCTCACCTCTTCCCTACCTGCATGTAGCTATTGTTTGATCGGCCCTTTTGTTGGCAACCAGTTGTACATAAGTTCTTTTTTCTTTCTATATAAAGTAGTTAGGGCACGGCTAAAAAAAGTAGTTAGGGCAGAGCTCCTGCATGTTTATTTAAAAAACAAGCTTGTACTGTAATTACAAATGAGGCAGGCAGAGGATGTTACTTGTCAGGCAGGTCTCCTGCATGGTGCTGTTTGTCTCAGTCTGTACAACTGATGTTCAAAATGTTGATTGAAGATGCCCTTTTGTGGCACAAAAGACTTGTAGCTTATGAAGTTGATCAAATTACCTATGAAAGGAGTATGTGTGTTTCAATCTCTATTTTTTTTGGGAAAGATGTTTGTTTCAGTCTTCTGTGATGGAGCTTGGTAGAGACCATCCCCCCACCCACTGACACACAGTTTTCCAACTCTGTTGAGCAAATATTGAGGTGTGAACTAATTTGCTAATCATGCCAATTCAAAATGCTGACGGGAGCTTTTATTTGGTTCTCCACCGTGATCTCCAAAGAACTCACCAAACAGGGGCGAAAATTTATAACTTCTTTTAGTCTATCCCGTAAAGTTGGCGTGAGTTAAGAAATTACTCCCTCCATTCATTTATCTAAGGTATATTATTTTCAGCATGGTGATCAAGGCACATAATTATGGACTATTTAGGATGAAATTACCCTTGTCTAATTCATAGATTAGCGGCAAGTGAATCATTTAGGCAAGGAAAGAAAAAAGTATACGCAATCGGGAGAGAGATAGTTTCCCTTTCTTTCTCTACAAGGAGAGATACATGCAATCAGGGAGAGATACTTTTCTTTTTTGAAGGGTTAAGATCGGGATTATAAGGAATTAGAACAAATGTACCTTACGTTGTGGAATTTTATAAAAAAACAAATACACCTTATATAAAAGAGCGGAGGGAGTACTTTGTAAATCTCGGGCGGTATGTTAATTCCGATATCCGGATACCAACACTTTTATTGCAGGTTCCTGGTGTTGAAATACTCAATGCTGCAACACGGAAACCCAAGTAAGAAGAGCTGGAGATGAATGAAATACCGAGAATGCATGAGCTGGGGCTGCCTTGTCTGCTGTGCGATGGAGCTGGAAGCCTCGAAGTTCTTGCGGTGCCAGCCTGCTCTTAGGCTGGTCGTAATGAGAAGTATCATATACTAGTATCTTGCATATGATACTAGTGCATAGTATTATAAAATAGTATCATACATGGTCTGATTTATTGCCATGCATGACACATAGTAGTATAGAATTTATTATAGTATCATAATATGATACTCAACCCTCTCTTTCTTCATCAAATTCTACGCCACCTCATTAAAATTGCCTAGTTGGCATGCATGATACTAGCTATGATACTACCACTACGGGCTTATGGAGTGGCACTTGTGATGTTAGAAGCAGATGAAAGGATTGGCTCTTGAAATCAGCTGGTGTGAGACACTGCACCGTAACTTTTTTTTTGCCTCCCTTGACTGGAGTTGAGTCGAAGAAAAACCGAGGGCGCGCGGAAAAGGGCACTCAAGCATGAGATGGGGCACTTGATTGTAATGAACCAGCGGGAGAGGGGATCGAGAGTTGGTAGGTGGGGGAGAGGTAGCAGGTGAGAGGAGAGGGGTGAGGAATAGATTGAATCAACTTTCTTTCCAAACCATACCCATCACAGTTGCTTACAGGTGCTTAAGTACATGCCCGGTGGGCCTGATGCGATAACAAGGCCAATGGCCCAATTCAGCCCAAAGTGGCCTAGCACTCCAGTGCATCACTGTCACCCCGCATCCGATTCAGATATCTGAACAGGAGGATCAGGTGTGACATCAGCTTCCAGGTGCCGTAGGATTTGGGCATGGGTTCGTGTAATGAAAACGCCATTAAATTTTTATTAACTTTTCTTAAAACAAAAACTGTACTAGCTTAAATTTACCTCTGTGATTGCTAATAAGATAAAAAACATGTAGTAAGTTGATCAAAATAGATCTTAGTTGCTAATCATCTCTCATTTTACTTCGAGAACTCAAAGCAACATTCTTAAAAAAAGAATTCATCTTTATGATGTTTGGCGGTGCTTTTCTCTTCATAGCTGCTAAACTACAAGTCTTAGAATTAGGGCCGGTTCTTTGGGGGCTTATGGCTGGCTGTGGAAATAAGCTGCCCCCCTCAGCTTATTCTAAAAGCCTAACCTAAAATTTTATTTTAGAAGCGTCTCTTGTATTGTTCGACTAAGTCTTGGTGGCAAAGCCACTTTTGTAGCGGATTCATTTCTTCAAGGCCTGCCGAGTATTGTAGAACAAATTTTTTTAAGGAATTTCTTGACATTTAGATGGACACACTTGATTTGAGAATGTAGCATGTCTGGCTCTATGTCTGACTAATAAAAATATAATATGACCGCATCCATGAACGTCTATACGTGGTGGCCCGACGGCCTGCCTACCTCCGCAGCCGTCCTCGACGCCGTGCTCCACGTCCTGCCATTCTCGAGCATTGAGCCAGGGTCGAGCCCGACCACGACATCCTTCATGGTGTCACGTACAACGCCCCTACGCAAGGGCACATGGATGCATACACCCATCTTGAACTCCTCCACCACATAAGAAAAAAATATGTGATTTATTGTTATATTAGGAAAGTTATGATTGTCATTTAATATGTGCACCGGATTAGCGATTTGTTATTGTGGAAAATCAGGTTTTGTTTTGAAAGGTTATAAAAGAAGAATCTTGTGTCTGTCTTTTAGGAAGGTGATCTCACATATATGGTGTGATATCTGAATTCTCAATTACTTATTATATACGTGATTGAATTGAATCAGAACTTACCAAAACAAGCACGAAACAAGATCTCCCTCTTTAATGGGATTTGGTTTTTAATGGAAGGGAGGGTGGTGGGTGGTGATGCGAAAATAAACCAGAGGAAATACATGGTGATAGGTGAGGCAGAAAAAAACAGTGGAAGGGAAGCTACCAACTCCCTTTTACGAGTAGAGATTTATGTAGAATATATTGATAAATTAATGCAAAATATGTAGAATCTTAATGTTTTAATACCATATATACTTATCACTTTTCATGCGCATACAATGCATCCTGGACCACATCATTCATTAAATCAAATCAACTAATGCTACAAATAGTGCCAACGATGTGTATATATACTTTGCACACGTAAAGAGATATCTCCCCACGAAGAGAGAGGGAGAGAGAGAGAAGCACGCACTCTCTATGACTATGTCAAATATCATTCTCCTCCTGCTCGTCCTGGCACCCCTTCGCATGGCGGCCGCAAGCTCGGATTGTATCCCAGGGGGGCAGCACATGGAGGCGTCTTTTGCTTGTAGCATGATGTGGTTGTCGAAGCCACAACAAGATCTCTGCGCCCGCATCATGATCTGGGGCGGCATCGACATGTCCGTGTCGCACAAGGAGGATCAAACCGGGTACGTGACCCTTGCTGCATGGTTCGCCGTGGAATCCTTTGAAATCACGCAGATTGCCGCGAGGAACCAGCTCAGCCATAACACATCGCTCTCCGGACAGGAGAGGCATGCCTACGAGGGGTGCATGAAGGACTACGCGCTAGCGGGCAGATATATCACCCGCGTCGCCAATCAGATGCTACCCAGCTGCCGCTTCACGGACCTCAGCTACGAGTACAACCGTGCGCTAAATAGCATAGTTAGTTGTATGAATCGGCTGTCGACGCTGACTCACGTGAACACACCGTTGTACCCCATGGTGTTGGCCGACCAGGACAAAGCAGTGCTGGCGTACCATCTTGCTACTCTGATAGGTGTACTGTGATAGAGCAAACAATAAAATAGACATTGGGTGCATCTACATAGCATTACATGTGTGATGTATTGTCATAGTTGGATCCATGATTTGGTGCGAGCATAGGCTAATCTATCTATTAAGTTACTAAGCTCCCTTCACCCACAAAAAAAAGTTACTAAGCTCCCTCAAAATCGAGGCTACTGATGTGTCATGGTGTTAGGAGTCGGTTGTGGGCTCGGTTATGAGGGTTTGTTTTGATGGTTGATTGTATATGGGCCTACAATAGCGTCACATGGCCAAAAACACGCGGTTGCATATCAGCTCACACACCCGCTGAGCGCGTGTAGCTTGGGGGGAGTTGGACGCGACTTTCATCACCCTCCTCCCAAAGTCTTCTGACGCCGTCGCTCTTGCGGACTACCACCTGATCAGCCTCATCCACCTGATCGCCAAGGTCTTCGCTAAAGTCCTTTCGCTCCGGCTCGCCCCACGCCTCAACAAGATGATCTCCACTAACCAGAGTGCGTTCAATGCCGACCGGAGCATCCATGACAACTTCATGTTGGTCCAGCAGATGTCGAAGCAACTGCACAATCTAAGCAAGCCGAGGGTGCTCCTGAAGCTCGACATTGGGATGGCTGTGTCATGGCCCTTCCTTCTTGACATCATGCAACACTTGGGCTTCAAGCAACGTTGGACAAACTAGATCTGCATTCTCATATCCATGGCTAGTACACGCATCCTCATCAATGGCACGCCGGGACCTCCCATCCTCCACAGCAAGGGGCTACGCTAGGGTGACCCCATATCCCCCATGCTATTTGTCACGGTGATCAATGTCCTGAATCACATCTTTTGGAAGGCAACCGACCTTGTTATGCCTCGCCGCCTCACTAACCGACACATGGAATCCAGTCTTTCCCTCTATGCCAACAATGACGTGCTCTTCTGCCATCCGGGCAAGCTTGGCCTGGTCGCCGCCCTTGAGCTTCTCAACACTTTTGCCGACACTTCTAGATTGCATACCAATCTCGCCAAGTGTTCGACACTACCTATCCAGTGCACTCCCGTGCACCGGGACTCCATTGTCAGCCACTTCCTCAGCCCGATCTTGGATTTCTCGACATAATACCTTGGGCTCCCATCGTCTATTCGCAAGGTCTCTAGCAATGCCTTGCAACCATACATGGACAAGCTCGAGAAAAAGCTCCAACCTCTGTGGGATTTGATGCTTTTCCATGGCGAGCGGCTCGCCATGGTGCGGCACGTTTTCTGTGCCATGTAGACTCATATCCTCATCGCCATGGCGATAAACCCCATGATCCCACTACTAGAAAAAGCCTTATAGGTGAACTCAAATAAGTGGCGGGCACGACAGGGCACCTGCCACGACTATTTTGAAAAATGAGCAATGACGGGTGCTTAGAACTGCTCGCCACAGCTACACACGGAACAATGACGGGCACGTTTGAGGACCCGCCACAACTATAAGCTTTCTAGTTTCTTCAGGAGCGAAAAGCAGCAGTGGCGGGCATATAGATATGCCTGCCACTGCTTCAACGCCAAGTAGTGGCGGGCTCCTCTGGACGGCCGCCACAACTATATTTGGGTACCCACGTGCCAACTGGTTCCAAATTTTATCAGAGTATGCAATGGCGGGTTCTGCTAGGCGTCCGCCACAGCTATGTTTTGTCACACTGACACCTACCACGCTTATATAGCTGTGGCGGGCTCTGTACGTCGCCCGCCTATGTGGCGGGCTCTGTAAGTCATGAGAATTTTTGCTAAAAATTTCGATAGCATAACGCATGGGGAAGAACCGTAGACGCCTAATGCAGATCTACACCCGTCACTCCCTTACAAGGTAGCTACTCATTTCTCATCACCCAACAGCTAGGCGTTTTGCTTCCATCGTGCCGCCGTAAGGTAGCTACTCATTTTATAGTAGATGCATTTCTGCGAGGCCTGCCGAGTATTGTAGAACAATTTTTCTTAAGGAATTTCTTAGCATTTAAATGGACACACTTGGTTTGAGAATGTAGCCTGCTTGTTTCTCTGTATGACTGACAAAAATATAATATGACCGCGTCCACGAACTTCTGTATATGGCGGTCGCCCTGGCATTCTCGAGCATCAGGCTCGGGTCAGGCCTGGCCACGGCATCCTTCATGGTGTCGCACATGGCGTCCCTACGCAAGGGCTTGCGTATGCATACACCCATCTTGAACTCCTCACCAGATAAGAAAAGAATGTTATTTTTTGTTATATTAGGAAAGTTGTTATTGTCATTTAATATGTGCGCCGGATTCTCGATTTGTTATTGAGGAAAATCTGATTTTGTTTTGAAAGGTCATCGAGAAAAATCTTATGTTTGTCTTTTAGAAAGGTGATCTCATATATATGGTGCGATAACTGAATTCTTAACTAATTATTATATATATGATTGGATTGAATCATAACCTAGCAAATCAAGCACGAAACAAGATCTTCATCTTTAATGGGATTTGGTTTTTTAATAGGAGGCAGAAAAAACAATGGGAGGGGGGTGGTGGGAGGTGAGCGAAAATAAATCAGAAGAAATATATGGTGATGGGAGGTGAGGCAGGAAAAAAAACCATCGAGGAGGAGCTACCAATTCCCCTTTACGAGTAGATATTTATGTAGAATATATATTGAAAATTAATGCAAAATATACAGAATCTTAGTGTTTTAATACCATATATACTCATCACTTTTCATGCGCACACAATGCATGCTGGACCACATCATTCATTAAATCAAATTAATCTATCAATTAAAAAGCACACAGTCAACTAATTCTACAAATAGTGCCAACGATGTATATATATACTTGCACTCGTAAAGAAATGTCACCCCACAAAGAGAGAGAGAAGCACACACTATCTAAGACTATGTCAAAGATCATTATCTTCCTTCTCGTCCTGGCACCCCTTGGCATGGCCACCGCAAGCTCGGACTGTGTCCCCGAGGGGCGGGACATGGAGGCGTCTTTTGCCTGTAGCCAGATATCGAAGTCCGACCAAGATCTCTGCATCCGCATGATGATCTGGGGCGGCGTTGACATGTCCGCCTCGCACAAGGAGGGGGCATCCTCGTAAGTGACCCTTGCGGCGTGGTTCGCCGTGGAATCCTTGGGCATCACGCAGATCGCCGCGAGGAATCAGCTCAACCATAACACCTCGCTCTCCGGACAGGAGAGGCACGCCTACGAGGGGTGCATGAAGGACTACGCGCAAGCGGGCAGCTCCATCGCCCGCATCGCCGACGTGATGCTACCACTGGAAAAAATAGCGCGCTATAGCGCCGCTAATAGCACGCTATAGCATATACAAAATTGTCTCGCTAAATAAATCAATGTACAATGCCTCGTTAATAGCGCGCTATAACGCGCTATAGCACGCTAATAGCATATTTTCAGGGGCCACGCTATTTTCTGTAGCGCGCTATTTTTTTCATTGGATGCTACCCAGCTGCCGCTTCACGGACCTCCGCGACGAGTACAAGCGTATGATACATAGCCTGTATAGCTGTGCGAATCGATTATCGGCGCTTACTCTGGTGAAGACGCCGTTGTACCCCATGGTGTTGGTCGACCTGAACAAAGCAGTGCTCGCGTACAATATTGCTATTCTGGTAGGCGTATGAGTGTGTGATAGATCAAGAGGCAGTACGTACGTACACCAAAGAGCAAACAATAAAATAGACGTTGGGTACACCACTACATTGTTTTACATGTATGTATTGTCAGAGTTGGATCCATGATTTGGTGCCGTGCTAGGCTAATCTATCTATTAAGTTACTAAGCTCCCTCAAATTCGAGGCTACTGATGTGTCATAGTGTTAGGGCATTCCAACCGTAATCCGCAAAAAATCTCCCGTGTCCTTCCGCGGACAAGGGGCACTAGTCACCCAGCCAGCTTGTATGTAGGAGAACTGCTCTTCGGAAGCCATCGAAAGAGTGGTGAAGAAGGAGACGGGGCAGCGGCGGAGGGGTATCGTTCTTGCCCGGCGTGTGGCCTCGTTTAAATAGAGGGCAGATGATAGGAGCTCAACCGACGTTGTGTTTAGGGTGTGTTTGGATTGTGGCCAAAGTGCACATTACCAAAATTTTAGTCATGACCCAAAGATTGGTCTTTGTTTGGATGGTTGCCAATTTTTTGGCATGCCAATGAACACTAGCCAACTCTAGTTCATTTTTCTTGCCAATGTTGGACAAATCATAGGCAACCAAAACCTCAACCAAAATTTTGGCTAGCCAATGCTTTGGTGGGGCAACCTTGGGCACAAACCAAACACACCCTCCGGCCCGCTCATGAACAAACATGTGGGCAGAGTAGGTTTCTCGGCTTCCACACAGGGTTAATGGAGGTGTATGAATGCGGGGAGGAGGCCTGTTCAGCCGGGCGTGCAGCGGGCGGCGCCCTCGCTCGACAAGCCGCTTCAATGACAGAGACAGTGAGAGGTCACGTCCGCCTTGAGCCGCCTTCAGTGCGGAACGACGCGCTCTACAACGGCATGAATGTGAGCAGCTGGCGCCGGGTGGGATACGCGCGCGGGAGGGGGGAGGGTTTTTGGTGGGCCAGGGCGGTCAGAAGCGGGCTTACGATCGGTCCAAACTCTCACAAACCTCCCCCACTTTTGTCTCCGGATTGCGGGAGAAATCATGTCCAGACGTCGCATAGACCGATACAGTCCGAAACGCGGTCCGAACGATTATGTGAGGTTTGTTGGTCGGCTTTGGAGATGCCCTTAAGAGTCGGTTCTGGGCTCGGTTATGAGGGTTTGTTTTGCTAATTGCCTGTATATCTGCCTACAATAGCGCCACCTGGCAAAAAACACGCGGTTTCAAATCAGCCCATCACACGCCACTGAGGTGTCGAGGAGAAGGAATATTTGCTTGAGATCACTAATTAGTGAGTTAATTGCACAGAAGTACCACAACTGGGACATTATATGCAGATTGATATCACTTTTCATAATTTTTATATGTTAGTATCAAGTTTGGGGTTAGCAGTTACAAAAAGGTCTAAATCGCGTATAAACATGTATTGACAGTGTATCTGACCGACGGGGACCACCTGTCGGGTGCCTATGTGGCAGTTTTTTTTGCAGAAAACCCCCTAGCTTTATATGTAATCATATAAATGCCCATCATTTCGTTCGCAAGTTTTCACGGACTCGACCTGCAGTTCTGCAGCTACGCGCGCTAGCCACGACGGCAGGGCGACACCCGCAATGGAAGGGAGGCGAGATCTCTTTTATAAGCGCTTTGAAACGTTGGGTCGGCAGTTGGGCTTAGCGAGGCTGCGCATGACCCAAATTTATGTGTCTTCACTCAGGCCCAATACACAGTTTTTTTAGTCACTCGTGTATTAATTGTATTTTCTTCAATGCGCAGTTACTTGAAAAGTTGACAACATGTATTAAAAATAATTGTGTACTCATAATAAATTTTAGAAATGCATAAAAAATGTTTAAATTTTATTCAAAAATCAATGTGTTTCTTAAAATGCAAGAATGATTTTAACGCTAAGTTCTTAATACGTGCTGAAACATTTTTTGAAATATATGTTGTCGAAAACATCGTTGATAGAGATTCTTCATCTTTGACGAGAGGCTTCCCGTACTCATATCTGTGTATCTGCACCTCCATGGGATCATAATGTACATCGTCGGGCAGGTAATCGTCAAGATTGCTATAACCGGGCACTATCCTCGGATCGACGATCTCGCTAGGCACCTTGAGCGGGGGGCACGATTGCTTCGCTTGTTCGCCGAGCTGGGCAATTTGTTTCCCAGCTGCTCATCGTTCTTTTAGCCTTTGATCACTGACTGTACTTCCCGACCGCTCCGCTTCGGCCCATGTCTTTGCAATAATGCGCTCATAGTTGCCTTTCGGCGGAGACTTGGGTGGTTTTGTCAGGGCAGCCAGAGTGCGCTTCACTTTCACCGAATCTACCTTCTCCTTCGGAGATGGATGTCTCTGTGCTTTCAACCCTTCAAACCATTCCTTCGCTTCGGTTCGCGCGATCTTCGCGTTCTCCTCCGGGCTCATCTCGTATGGTAACTTCTCTGGAGTCTTCAGAGAAGGACCGAACCTGTATGTCCTCCCGCCTCTGGCTGTACTGCTAGACGCCGGCAGAGCAGACGGAGCGGCAGTCTTCTTTACTTGCTTACGAGGCGGAGGAGAAGGACTACGACGCGCCGGAGCAGCTGCCGGAGCGGCGGCGGGTCTCTTCCGCCCTTGCTGACGAGGCGGAGAAGGAGGAGGCTGGCTGCTCGGGCGCGCCGGTGCAGGCGGAGAAGGAGGCGGAATGCCGCCACGCGCCAAAGAAGGAGCCGGCCGAGGGCCCTGATCGTCACTCGCCGGAGGAGGAGGTGGAGTGCCCTCACTCGTCGTCGTCGGAGGAGGAGGAGGCGGAGGCGTCCTGTTCGGAAGGTTGATGAGCTCCTTCCGCCATAGGCATGTAGTCTTCAGAGCAGAACCCAGCCGGGTCTCCCCTTCTCCGGTAGGGTGGTCAAGCGGGAGGTCCTCAAATCCCTCCGTTATTTCATCCACCATCACCTTAGCATATCCTTCTGGAATCGGCCGGCAGTGAAAAGTTGCGCCGGGTTCATTAGGAAAAAACAGAGCCAACAACCGCCTTGACCTTCATATTAATCCATTGCGTCATAAGGTGGCAATTTTGAGCCTCCGTGATAGCATCCATGGGATAGCTGGTAGGAGCCGTCAAGACAAGCTCCGGCTGAAGTAGCTCGGTGGAAGCCACGCTGCTTCTCCGCTGAGATGGCGGGGTAGCTTCAGGGGAAGCTTCGGCAGTTCGTTTGCTGTGATTTGCTTCTCGTTCCTCTATCCCGAGTACCCTTGCTTTAAGCGCCTGCAGTTCGGACTGCTGAACTTTCTTCCTCCTCTCCTGGCTTTTGTAATCGCCTGCGTCCGGAAACCCAGCCTTCCACGAAATGGAGCCTGGCGTGCCTCGTGTCCGTCCAGGGTGCTCAGGATTCCCGAGGGCCTTTGTGAGCTCGTCGTTCTCTCTGTCTGGAAGGAACGTCCCTTTCTGCGCTGCATTGATATAGTACCGAAGCTTCTTCAAGGGTATGTCAAGTTGCTCGTCCGTCCAAATGCACTTCCCTGTTACAGGGTCCAAGGTTCCGCCAGCCCCGAAGAACCAAGTCCGGCAACGGTCTGGCCAGTTCATTGTCTCTGGTTCGATCCCTTTTTCAACCAGATCATTCTCAGCCTTGGCCCACTTAGGCCGGGCTACGAGGTAGCCACCTGACCCCGTGCGATGGTGAAGCTTCTTCTTCGCAGCATTTTTCTTGTTTGTCGCCGACATATTCTTACTCTTTTTCGATGTCTTGTGGGCCACAAATGCAGGCCAGTCATCTCTGATCTTCTCATATCTGCCCTTGAATTCTGGTGTCTCTTTTTTCTCGACAAACCTATTCAGGTCTTTCTTCCACCTCCTGAATAGGTCTGCCATCCTCTTAAGAGCAAAAGACTTGATTAATTGCTCTTTAACTGGCTTCTCCGGATCATCCTCTGGCGGTAGGGTGAAATTTGACTTCAGCTCAGTCCAAAGATCATTTTTCTGCATATCATTGACGTAAGACACCTCAGGGTCTTCTATAGCTGGCTTTAACCATTGCTGGATGCTGATCGGGATCTTGTCCCTAACCAGAACCCCGCACTGAGCAACAAATGCGTTCGTTGTTCGGATGGGTTCAATCGGTTGGCCATCGGGCGCGATTGCTATGATCTCAAACCTTTCATCCGAGCTCAACTTTTTCTTCGGGCCTCGTCTCTTTACCTCAGTTGTGCTCGATCCGGAGGGCTAGAAAAAAGAAGAGAGAAGTGCATATTACACCCCCAACTCTAGCCCTAGTCTAATATACACCCCTCAACTCCAATACCGTTTAAAATACACCCCCAACTCTCAAAACCGGCTAGAATTCAACCCTCCCCTCCCTGTTGACCAGTTTTGACCCAGTTTGACCGGTTTTGACTGAGCGAACAGTAAAAATAAAAAAAGATTAATTTTTTTTTGAAAAAATTCAAAAAAGTTCCAAGTTTTTTCACCGCGTGAACAGTAAATTCAAAAAAAATCACCTTTTCAGCATGTTTGGACACCTGAGTAAATTTGAGATGTCCGTAAATTCGAAAAAAAAACTCAAAATTTTCAGCATGGTGAACACTAATTTGGGAAAAAATCCAAAAAAATAATCACCACGCACTCAAACATCATCCATGCAAAAAAAGGGTTTTAAAAAAAATCGATTTTACTGTTCACCAAGTAGAAATTTTGAAAAAAAAATCGAATTTACGAACATCTCGAATTTACTCAGGTGTCCAAACATGTTGAAAAGGTGATTTTTTTTAATTTACTGTTCACGCGGTGAAAAAAAACTTGGGACTTTTTTGAATTTTTTCAAAAAAAGTATTTATGGTTTTTAAAATTTTATTTTTACTGTTCACTCAGTCAAAAGCGGTCAAACTGGGTCAAAACCGGTCAACAGGAAGGGGAGGGTTGAATTATGGCTAGTTTTGAGAGTTGGAGGGTGTATATTAGATGCTATTGGAGTTGGGGGTGTATATTAGACTAGGGCTAGAGTTGGGGGGGGGGGTGTAATATGCACTTCTCTCAAAAAAGAACAAAGACTTAATTAATATGTGTACATAACAAAACAATGAATGCATCAATTAGCTAGTCAACACAGGCTTAACTAATATATATACCTGGCCGGACTCGGTTCGGTCACCGGAGCCGTCATCACGGTCTCCTTCTTGCGCCGGCATTGGGTCACCGGAGCCGTCCTCACGTTCTCCTTCTTGCACCGGCATTAGGTCACCGGAGCCAGCTTCTTCACCCTCTCCTTCCAGACCATCGGTGTCGTTGAGAAACAACGAGACGGCATCACTTCCTTCTGCGATTATGTCCCTCAACAACGCTTCTTTTGCTTCGTCTCGGGCGGTGTCCATAGTTTCTACAAATATTTACAACATGGAAATTATTATTCAAACATGACAGATGGATATATTAGTGGCAAACGTAGATCTAGCTAACTAATCACAATAAGGAATCATATTAATTAGTGGCCTCGACGCTACTTCTCTAGGGTTTCGGTGTTGGGGAACGTTGCAGAAAATTAAAATTTTTCCTACGGTTTCACCAAGATCCATCTATGAGTTCATCTAGCAACGAGTCACGGGAGAGAGAGATTGCATCTACATACCACTTTGTAGATCGCGAGCGGAAGCGTTCAACGAACGGGGATGAAGTAGTCGTACACACCGTGATCCAAATCACCGGAGATCCTAGCACCGAAAGCACGGCACCTCCGCGTTCAACACACGTACGGTCAGCGTAACGTCTCCTTCTTCTTGATCCAGCAAGGCAAAGGAGAGGTTGGGGAAGAAGGCTCCAGCAGCAGCACGACGACGTGGTGATGGTGGAGCTGCAGTACTCCGACAGGGCTTCGCCGAGCTCTTACGGAGGAGGAGGATGTGTTGGAGAGGGAGAGGGAGGCGCCAGGGCATAGGGTGCGCAGCCCCCCTCCCCTCCCCCTTTTATATAGGCCTCTGGGGGGGGGGGCGCCGGCCCTGGGAGATCTGATCTCCCAAGGGGGGCGGCGGCCAGGGAGGTTTTCCCTCCCCCCCAAGCCATCTAGGAGGTGCCTTCCACCACTAGGACTCCTCCTTTTGGAACCCTAGGCGCATGGGCCCCTTTGGGGCTGGTTCCCCTTGGCCCAAGCAGGCCAAGGCGCACCCCCTAAGGCCCATGTGGCCCACCGGGGCAGGTGGCCCCACCTGGTGGACCCCCGGGACCCCTCCGGTGGTCCCGGTACAATACCGATAACACCGAAACTTGTCCCGATGGCCGAAACAACACTTCCTATATATAATTCTTTACCTCCGGACCATTCCGGAACTCCTCGTGACGTCCGGGATCTCATTCGGGACTCCGAACAACATTCGGGTTACTGCATATACATATCTTCACAACCCTAGCGTCACCGAACCTTAAGTGTGTAGACCCTACGGGTTCGGGAGACATGCAGACATGACCGAGACGGCTCTCGGGCAATAACCAACAGCGGGATCTGGATACCCATGTTGGCTCCCACATGCTCCACGATGATCTCATCGGATGAACCACGATGTCGAGGATTCAATTAATCCCGTATACGATTCCCTTTGTCAATCGGTATTTTACTTGCCCGAGATTCGATCGTCGGTATCCCAATACCTCGTTCAATCTCGTTATCGGCAAGTCACTTTTCTCGTACCGTAATGCATGATCCCGTGATCAAACACTTTAATCACATTGAGCTCATTATGATGATGCATTACCGAGAGGGCCCGGTGATACCTCTCCGTCAAGCGGAGTGACAAATCCCAGTCACGATCCATGTCAACCCAACAGACACTTTCAGAGATACCCGTAGTATACCTTTATAGTCACCCAGTTACGTTGTGACGTTTGGCACACCCAAAGCACTCCTACGGTATCCGGGAGTTACACGATCTCATGGTCTAAGGAAAGGATACTTGACCTTGGAAAACTCTAGCAAACGAACTATGCGATCTTATGCTATGTTTAGGATTGGGTCTTGTCCATCACATCATTCTCCTAATGATGTGATCCCATTATCGATGACATCCAATGTCCATAGTCAGGAAACCATGACTATCTGTCGATCAACGAGCTAGTCAACTAGAGGCTCACTAGGGACATATTGTTGTCTGTTATTCACACATGTATTACGATTTCCGGATAACACAATTATAGCACGAATAAAGACAATTATCATGAACAAGGAAATATAATAATAATGCTTTTATTATTGCCTCTAGGGCATATTTCCAACAGTCTCCCACTTGCACTAGAGTCAATAATCTAGTTACATTGTGATGAATCGAACACCCATAGAGTTCTGGTGCTGATCATGTTTTGCCTTAGGGAGAGGTTTAGTCAACGGATCTGCGACATTCAGATCCGTGTGCACTTTACAAATTTCTATGTCTCCATCTTGAACATTTTCACGAATGGAGTTGAAGCGACGCTTGATGTGCCTAGTCTTCTTGTGAAACCTGGGCTCCTTGGCAAGTGCAATAGCTCCAGTGTTGTCACAGAAGAGCTTGATTGGCCCCGACGCATTGGGTATGACTCCGAGGTCGGTGATGAACTCCTTCACCCAAATTGCTTCATGTGCTGCCTCCGAGGCTGCCATGTACTCTGCTTCACATGTAGATCCCGCCACGACGCTTTGCTTGCAACTGCACCAGCTTACTGCCCCACCATTCAAAATATACACGTATCCGGTTTGTGACTTAGAGTCATCCAGATCTGTGTCGAAGCTAGCGTCGACGTAACCTTTCACGACGAGCTCTTCGTCACCTCCATAAACGAGAAACATTTCCTTAGTCCTTTTCAGGTACTTCAGGATATTCTTGACCGCTGTCCAGTGTTCCTTGCCGGGATTACTTTGGTACCTACCTACCAAACTTACGGCAAGGTTTACATCAGGTCTGGTACACAGCATGGCATACATAATAGAACCTATGGCTGAGGCATAGGGGATGACACTCATCTCTTCTATATCTTCTGCCGTGGTCGGACATTGAGCTGAGCTCAATTTCACACCTTGTAACACAGGTAAGAACCCTTTCTTAGATTGATCCATATTGAACTTCTTCAATATTTTATCAAGGTATGTGCTTTGTGAAAGACCTATGAGGCGTCTCGATCTATCTCTATAGATCTTGATGCCTAATATATAAGCAGCTTCTCCAAGGTCCTTCATTGAAAACCTTTTATTCAAGTAGGCCTTAATGCTGTCCAAGAGTTCTATATCATTTCCCATCAAAAGTATGTCGTCTACATATAATATGAGAAATGCTACAGAGCTCCCACTCACTTTCTTGTAAACACAGGCTTCTCCAGAAGTCTGTGTAAACCCAAACGCTTTGATCATCTCATCAAAGCGAATGTTCCAACTCCGAGATGCTTGCACCAGCCCATAAATCGAGCGTTGGAGCTTGCACACCTTGTCAGCATTCTTAGGATCGACAAAACCTTCCGGCTGCATCATATACAATTCTTCCTTAAGGAAACCATTAAGGAATGTCGTTTTGACGTCCATTTGCCATATTTCATAATCGTAGAATGCGGCAATTGCTAACATGATTCGGACGGACTTCAGCTTCGCTACCAGTGAGAAAGTCTCATCGTAGTCAACCCCTTGAACTTGTCGATAACCCTTAGCGACAAGACGAGCTTTATAGATGGTCACATTACCATCCGCGTCTGTCTTCTTCTTAAAGATCCATTTATTTTCTATGGCTCGCCGCTCAACGGGCAAGTCAGTCAAAGTCCATACTTCGTTTTCATACATGGATCCTATCTCGGATTTCATGGCTTCTAGCCATTTGTCGAAATCCGGGCCCGCCATTGCTTCCTCATAGTTCGAAGGTTCACCGTTGTCTAACAACATGATTTCCAAGACAGGGTTGCCGTACCATTCTGGTGCGGAACGTGTCCTTGTGGACCTTCGAATTTCAGTAGGAGCTTGATTAGAAGTATCTTGATCATCATCATTAATTTCCTCTCTAGTCAGTGCAGGCACCTCAGAAACGTTTTCTTGAGTTTCGCCGTTTTCCGGTTCAAGAGGTAACACTTCATCAAGTTCTACTTTCCTCCCACTTACTTCTTTCGAGAGAAACTCTTTCTCTAGAAAGGATCCATTCTTGGCAACAAAGATCTTGCCTTCGGATCTGAGGTAGAAGGTATACCCAACAGTTTCTTTAGGGTATCCTATGAAGACGCATTTTTCCGACTTGGGTTCGAGCTTTTCAGGTTGAAGTTTCTTGACATAAGCATCGCATCCCCAAACTTTTAGAAACGACAGCTTAGGTTTCTTCCCAAACCATAATTCATATGGTGCCGTCTCAACGGATTTCGACGGAGCCCTATTTAAAGTGAATGCGGCAGTCTCTAAAGCATAGCCCCAAAAAGATAGCGGTAAGTCGGTAAGAGACATCATAGATCGCACCATATCTAATAGAGTGCGATTACGACGTTCGGACACACCATTACGCTGAGGTGTTCCAGGCGGCGTGAGTTGTGAAACTATTCCACATTTTCTTAAGTGTGTGCCAAATTCGTGACTCAAGTATTCTCTTCCACGATCTGATCGTAGAAACTTGATCTTTCTCTCACGTTGATTTTCAACCTCACTCTGAAATTCCTTGAACTTTTCAAAGGTCTCAGACTTGTGTTTCATTAAGTAGACATACCCATATCTACTCAAGTCATCAGTGAGGGTGAGAACATAACGATAGCCACCATGAGCCTCAACACTCATTGGACCACACACATCGGTATGTATGATTTCCAATAAGTTGGTTGCTCGTTCCATTGTTCCTGAGAACGGAGTCTTGGTCATTTTACCCATGAGGCATGGTTCGCGCGTGTCAAATGATTCATAATCAAGAGACTCTAAAAGTCCATCTGCATGGAGCTTCTTCATGCGTTTGACACCTATGTGACCAAGGCGGCAGTGCCACAAATATGTGGGACTATTGTTATCAACTTTAACTCTTTTGGTATTCACACTATAAATATGTGTATCATCACGTACGAGATTCATTAAGAATAAACCATTAACCATCGGAGCATGACCATAAAACATATCTCTCATATAAATAGAACAACCATTATTCTCGGATTTAAATGAGTAGCCATCTCGAATTAAATGAGATCCAGACACAATGTACATGCTCAAACTTGGCACTAAATAACAATTATTGAGGTTTAAAACTAATCCCGTAGGTAAATGTAGAGGCAGCGTGCCGACGGCGATCACATCGACCTTGGAACCATTCCCGACGCGCATCTTCACCTCGTCCTTCGCCAGTCTCCGTTTATTCCGCAGCTCCTGCTTTGAGTTACAAATGTGTGCAACTGCACCGGTATCAAATACCCAAGAGCTACTACGAGTACTGGTAAGGTACACATCAATTACATGTATATCACATATACCTTTGGTTTTGCCGGCCTTCTTGTCCGCTAAGTATTTGGGGCAGTTCCGCTTCCAGTGACCACTTCCCTTGCAATAAAAACACTCAGTCTCGGGCTTGGGTCCATTCTTTGGCTTCTTCCCGGCAACTTGCTTACCGGGCGCGGCAACTTCCTTGCCGTCCTTCTTAAAGTTCTTTTTACCCTTGCCCTTCTTGAACTTAGTGGTTTTATTCACCATCAACACTTGATGCTCTTTCTTGATTTCTACCTCTGCTGATTTCAGCATAGCATATACCTCAGGAATGGTCTTTACCATCCCCTGCATATTGTAGTTCATCACAAAGATCTTGTAGCTAGGTGGAAGCGACTGGAGGATTCTGTCAATGACCGCTTCATCCGGGAGATTAACTTCCAGTTGAGTCAAGCGGTTGTGCAACCCAGACATTTTGAGTATGTGTTCACTGACAGAGCCATTTTCCTCCATCTTACAGCTAAAGAATTTGTCGGAGACTTCATATCTCTCGACCCGGGCATGAGCTTGGAAAACCATTTTCAGCTCTTCGAACATCTCATATGCTCCATGTCTCTCAAAACGCTTTTGGAGTCCCGGCTCTAAGCTGTAAAGCATGCCGCATTGAACGAGGGAGTAATCATCGCAGCGTGACTGCCAAGCATTCATAACGTCTTGTTCTGCAGGGAGAATAGGTGCGTCACCCAGCGGTGCTCGTAGGACATAATCTTTCTTGGCAGCTATGAGGATGATCCTGAGGTTCCGGACCCAGTCCGTATAGTTGCTACCATCGTCTTTCAGCTTGGTTTTCTCTAGGAACGCGTTGAAGTTGAGGACTACGTTGGCCATTTGATCTACAAGACATATTGTAAATATTTAGACTAAGTTCATGATAATAAAGTTCATTTAATCAAATTATTTAATGAACTCCCACTTAGATAGACATCCCTCTTCTAGTCATCTAAGTATTACATGATTCGAGTCAACTAGGCCGTGTCCGATCATCACGTGAGACGGACTAGTCAACATCGGTGAACATCTTCATGTTGATCGTATCTTCTATACGACTCATGCTCGACCTTTCGGTCTTCTGTGTTCCGAGGCCATGTCTGTACATGCTAGGCTCGTCAAGTCAACCTAAGTGTTTTGCGTGTGTAAATCTGTCTTACACCCGTTGTATGTGAACGTTAGAATCTATCGCACCCGATCATCACGTGGTGCTTCGAAACAACGAACTCTCGCAACGGTGCACAGTTAGGGTGAACACTTTCTTGAAATTATTATGAGGGATCATCTTATTTACTACCGTCGTTCTAAGTAAACAAGATGCAAAACATGATAAACATCACATGCAATCAAATAATAAACGTGACATGATATGGCCAATATCACATAGCTCCTTCGATCTCCATCTTGGGGCTCCATGATCATCTTGTCACCGGCTTGACACCATGATCTTCATCATCATGATCTTCATCATCATGATCTTCATCATCATGTCTCCATGAAGTTGCTCGCCAACTATTACTTCTACTACTATGGCTAACGCGTTTAGCAATAAAGTAAAGTAATTTACATGGCGATTCTCAATGACACGCAGGTCATACAAAAAATAAAGACAACTCCTATGGCTCCTGCCGGTTGTCATACTCATCGACATGCAAGTCGTGATTCCTATTACAATAGCATGAACATCTCATACATCACATATAGATCATTCATCATACATCACAACTTTGGCCATATCATATCACAAAGCACTTGCTGCAAAAACAAGTTAGACGTCCTCTAATTGTTGTTGCAAGTTTTACGTGGCTGAATTAGGGTTCTAGCAAGAACGTTTTCTTACCTACGTTAAAACCACAACGTGATTTGTCAACTTCTATTTACCCTTCATAAGGACCCTTTTCATCGAATCCGCTCCAACTAAAGTGGGAGAGACACACACCCGCCAGCCACCTTATGCAACTAGTGCATGTTAGTCGGTGGAACCGGTCTCACGTAAGCGTACGTGTAAGGTTGGTCCGGGCCGCTTCATCCCACAATACCGCTGAAGCAAGATAAGACTAGTAGCGGCAAGAAGAGTTGACAACATCTACGCCCACAACAAATTGTGTTCTACTCGTGCAATAGAGAACTACGCATAGACCTAGCTCATGATGCCACTATTGGGGAACGTTGCAGAAAATTAAAATTTTTCCTACGGTTTCACAAAGATCCATCTATGAGTTCATCTAGCAACGAGTCATGGGAGAGATAGATTGCATCTACATACCACTTTGTAGATCGCGAGCGAAGCGTTCAACGAACGGGGATGAAGTAGTCGTACACACCGTGATCCAAATCACCGGACATCCTAGCACCGAAAGCATGGCACCTCCGCGTTCAACACACGTACGGTCAGCGTAACGTCTCCTTCTTCTTGATCCAGCAAGGCAAAGGAGAGGTTGGGGAAGAAGGCTCCAGCAGCAGCACGATGGCGTGGTGATGGTGGAGCTGCAGTACTCCGACAGGGCTTCGCCGAGCTCTTACGTAGGAGGAGGATGTGTTGGAGAGGGAGAGGGAGGCGCCAGGGCATAGGGTGCGCAGCCCCCCTCCCCTCCCCCTTTTATATAGGCCTCTGGGGGGGGGGCGCCGGCCCTAGGAGATCTGATCTCCCAAGGGGGGCGGCGGCCAGGGAGGTTTCCCTCCCCCCCAAGCCATCTAGGAGGTGCCTTCCACCACTAGGACTCCTCCTTTTGGAACCCTAGGCGCATGGGCCCCTTTGGGGCTGGTTCCCCTTGGCCCAAGCAGGCCAAGGCGCACCCCCTAAGGCCCATGTGGCCCACCGGGGCAGGTGGCCCCACCTGGTGGACCCCCGGGAACCCTCCGGTGGTCCCGGTACAATACCGATAACACCGAAACTTGTCCCGATGGCCGAAACAGCACTTCCTATATATAATTCTTTACCTTCGGACCATTCCGGAACTCCTCGTGACGTCCGGGATCTCATTCGGGACTCCGAACAACATTCGGGTTACTGCATATACATATCTTCACAACCCTAGTGTCACCGAACCTTAAGTGTGTAGACCCTACGGGTTCGGGAGACATGCAGACATGACCGAGACGGCTCTCGGGCAATAACCAACAGCGGGATTTGGATACCCATGTTGGCTCCCACATGCTCCACGATGATCTCATCGGATGAACCACGATGTCGAGGATTCAATTAATCCCGTATACGATTCCCTTTGTCAATCGGTATTTTACTTGCCCGAGATTCGATCGTCGGTATCCCAATACCTCGTTCAATCTCATTATCGGCAAGTCACTTTTCTCGTACCGTAATGCATGATCCCGTGATCAAACACTTTAATCACATTGAGCTCATTATGATGATGCATTACCGAGAGGGCCCGGTGATACCTCTCCGTCAAGCGGAGTGACAAATCCCAGTCACGATCCATGTCAACCCAACAGACACTTTCCGAGATACCCGTAGTATACCTTTATAGTCACCCAGTTACGTTGTGATGTTTGGCACACCCAAAGCACTCCTACGGTATCCGGGAGTTACACGATCTCATGGTCTAAGGAAAGGATACTTGACATTGGAAAACTCTAGCAAACGAACTATGCGATCTTATGCTATGTTTAGGATTGGGTCTTGTCCATCACATCATTCTCCTAATGATGTGATCCCGTTATCGATGACATCCAATGTCCATAGTCAGGAAAACATGACTATCTGTCGATCAACGAGCTAGTCAACTAGAGGCTCACTAGGGACATATTGTTGTCTGTTATTCACACATGTATTACGATTTCCGGATAACACAATTATAGCACGAATAAAGACAATTATCATGAACAAGGAAATATAATAATAATGCTTTTATTATTGCCTCTAGGGCATATTTCCAACATTCGGGTGGCCTCGACAACGCTTCAAGGGTTAGGGGTGGCCTCGAGAACGCTTCAAGGAGGGGGTAATATCGACCCCCCCCCCCACGTGTTGAAGCTATCGGGAGGGGGAATATCGACAACGACGACACTACATCTATGTCCCTCGACGACCCTCGTTCCCGATAAAAAAAAGAGGAATAAGAAGAAAAAAAAGAGGAGAAGAAAGAATAGAGGAGAAGAACTCCTCTATTCTTTCTTCTCCTCTTTTTTCTTCTTCTTCCTCTTCTTTTTTTATCCTCTTCTTCCTCTCATGTTCGAGAGGATCGCCGAGCGGTCGGGAGGTTGCCTAGTGTCAAAGGATTCAACAAAACCATGTCTTCATCATTAAGCAAAAGTAACAGGTGCATGATGGTACGAAGCTCTCCAAAATTATTTTGGAACGGAGTCCCAGATAGGATAATTCGCTTTTTGGTACAAAGTTCAGCAAGAACCTTCCAAATATCGTTATTTGGAAGGCCTTTGCTGAAATTCGTACAAAAAGGCAAATTATCCTATCCGGGACTCCATTCCAGAATAACTTTGGAGGACTTCGTACCATCATGCCCTGGTTACTTCCGGCTAATGATGAAGCCATGGATTTGTTCAATACTTTGACACTAGGAAACCTCTCTCGACCCCTCGGCGATCGTCGACCCCTCGAACCCTCGACGACCCTGGAACCCTCGACCCCTAGACGACCTTGGAACCCTCGACCCTCGATCCCTATACCCTATAGAACCCTCGAACCCTCGACTCTGAAACCCTCGACCCTTGACCCCTTAACGACCCTCGACCCTCTACCCTAGTTCCCGACCCTCGACCCCTCGGCGATACTCGACACCCTCGTTCCCGTTAAAAATTAAGAAGAAGAAGAAGAAGAAAGAGGAGAAGAAGAAAGGAATAGCTAGAGGAGAAGATCGAAGAAAAAAAAAGAAGAAAAGAAAAGAGGAGAAGAAGAAAGGAATAGTGGAGAAGAAGAGAAAATAGAATATTCTATTTTCTCTTCCTCTCCACTATTCCTTTCTTCTTCTCCTCTTCTTTTTCTTCTTTTTTTCTTCTTCTTATTTATTTCTCCTCTTCTTTTCCTCTCCTCTTCTTCTTTCTTTCCTCTTCTTATTTTCTTCTTTCTTATCCTTCTTTTTCTAAAATTGTAACTTTTGCATATATAAAACTTTTATAAAATTGTAACTTTCTATATATGAACAAAAAACTTTCTATGAACAAAAAAACATTTTTAACATATATATTTAGCAAATTCTAGCCACATACATCACATACACATATACATTATAGCCACATACACATATACATCACATATGAACAAAAAAATAAACTAATAAAAATAAAAAAACATATTGCAACATATGAACAAAAACATATAGCCACATACATTATATATATATGAAAAAAAATGAAACTAATAAAAAAAGTGGTGGCGCCAGCGGGGCAGAGGGGCATGGCGGCAGCGGTGGCGCCGGCGGGGCAGGGCAGGGGTGCGGGAGCGAGGCAAGGCAGGGGCGCGAGGCAGGTGCTCACAGAGGGGTGGCGGAGCACGGCGGGCGGCGTCGGGGCGCAGGGAGCGGCGCCGGCGTCGGGGCAGATGGCGTCGAGGGCGGTGGCGACGGCAAAGTTGAGCAGCCTGACAGCGTCGGAGGCGGCGACGACGGTGAGGTGGACCAGCCTGACGGCGTCGGACGCAGCGGCGACGACGAGGTGGAGCAGACTAACGGCTCGGTGGCGACGGCGACGAGGCAGAGCAGCGGGCGTCGGGCGGAGAAGAAAGGGATGGATTTTGGAGAAACTACTAAGTGCTGCTTATATAGCAAAGCCTTTAGTCCCGGTTCATGGCACAAACTGGGACTAATGCCCCCCTTTAGTCCCGGTTGGTGCCACCAACCGTGTCGGGTGGTTGGTGCAACATATGCCAACGGGTGGCTTATCTGTGTGGGAGCCAGTAAGACGTCGCCGGTGCCTGGAAGCGGGATAAGGCGAAGGCATGCACGCCGGCGAATCTTACCCAGCTTCGGGGCTCTCCATGGAGATAACACCCCTACTGCTGCTCTGCGGGGTCTCCGCATGATCACTCAGTGAACAGGTAACTACAAAGCGCTCCTTGAGCTGTTTGGCGAGAGGAAGAGGAAGGGCAAGGCTAGCTCTATTCTTCCCTCTGTGTGTGTCGTAACCTAACAGAGATCAACCCTTTGCATGGGTGCCCCAGGGGGTTTATATAGGCCTACCCCCCGGGGGTACAATGTTAATCCGGCTGGGAGCGGGTCCCAGCCGTCAGTGTCTACGCTCGCCGGCTTTCGCGCCGGCTGCTGGGGCCCGCCGGCTGGTGGGCCCCGCCGGCTGCCGGCGTCTTGGTTGACAGGCAGGCCCTACGGCCTAGGGCTCTGCCGGTGGCTGGTTACTGTTGCCTCAATCCTGATGATGAGGGCTTTGTCAAGGTAAGCGTGGCTATAGTGCCGCCGCCTGGCGGGCGATTGCTGTAGCCGCACGTCGTCTTGTCTCCTTAATGGGGCGCCTCCTTCGAGGGGAGGAGCAAGCCGGCTTTGGGAAAGCCGGCCACGTCTTGGGCCGACTGGGGGAGGCCTGGCCGCCTTCGGGTGTCTCTCTGCTCAAAGGGGCCCACCGCCTGTGGGCTGCGCTGACAGCCCACCGTGGATGGCGCCATAGTCATCATGGCAACAGTGCCGCGCCGGACGGGACAGGGCTACCCCGTACGGCGCACTATACCAGGCGTGCTCCGGGTTTCGGGGGTGGAAGGTTTCACTGTAGCCACGCCCCGTCCCATCGCCGTCATGTGGTTGCGGGCCTCGAGGGTACGATCTTGGCCGCGCCGTGGGAGCCGGCTTCTTGGAGTCGGCCTTCTCGAGGCCGGCTTCTTGGAGCCGGCCCTCCCGCGGCTTTCTTCATGAGGGTTAAGGCCGGGCCGCCTCCCGACAGTCGGCTTGAGAGGCAGCCGGCAGGGGGAAGGCGGCCCCACGTCTTGGTTTCTTGGAGGCCGGATTGGCTTGTAATTTTTTCTGAAGTGCCAAGGGGAGCCGGCTAGGCTACCCGTGGTCATTTACCCCGACAGTAGTCCCTGAAGCTGGTCGTGCTTCGAAGTCGGCAAGGGGAACGAGAAGCTCGGTCATCTTCCTATCTTGAGAAGCCGGTAGCTAGGAGCCGGCTTTGCTTGCGCGCGCCGCCTTGGAAGGGGCGCGATCGTTTCGTCAACGGGCGTGCGGGCCAACCCGCGCGCTGATCGCGCGCCTCCCTGCGTGTCACGTGGCAGGAAAGGCCTGTCAAAGCGTGTGCGCGACGGGACGTCGTCGCAGGCCCGGGCCCGCCACTCCTGGCCTCGGCCGAGGTGCGGATCTTCTGCGGCCCAGGGTGGTCTGTTGGTCTTCCCGCGGTGGTTTCACCACGCCGTAAAGGCGCAGTAATTGCGGAACATGGGGGGAGGTGGGCGTAGTTAATCCCACGTCCCCCATGTCGCGCCTCCTCAGCTCCGCCGCGAGGGCCTATAAGTAGGGGGAGAAGGGGGAGCGGCAGGGGCTCGCACGCTCTCCCTCGCTCCACTCTTCCTCGTCTTCTTTCTTGCTCTCTCCATCGCTGCAGCGCTTCTTCGCCGCGCCACTCCGCCGTCGCCGTAGCGCTTCTCCGCCGCGCCACTCCAATGGCGTTGTCGAGCTCGTGGGACGGCTCCAACGTTCTCGATGAGCACATCGACTTCCTCCGCCGCACGCGGCGTCTGCCTGGCGAGAACTACGTGCGGGTTCGGCGCGCGCCGGAAGCGGAGATCTCGCCGGCGCCGGAAGAGGGCGAGCTGGTGGTGTTCCGCTCGCACTGCATACACGGCTTCGGCCTCCCGGCGAGCGGATTCCTTCGCTCGTTCCTTGAGTTCTATCATCTCCAGCCGCATCACCTCACCCCCAACGCCGTGATGCTGCTGTCGGCCTTTGTCACCCTTTGTGAGGGTTTCCTTGGCGTCCTCCCCACCATAGAGCTCTGGGGGGAGTTCTTCCAGAGCAAACTCGGCACCGTCGTCGCTGGCGTGCCCGCCCCATGCGGAGGCTACATCGCCATGAGGCGGACGGGTGAGAACAATCCGTTCCCCTCCATCCCGCTGATCCAATCGGTGAAGCTCTGGCAGAAGTCGTACTTCTACGTGAAGAACGTCGCCCCGCAAGGCGACTTCGTCAATCTGCCGCCTTACGTAGCCGGCCCGCTGGCCTCGAGGCCGGCCTCATGGAGCTACCGGGCCAAGACGCTGTCCCAGGCCGGGAACGCCGCCGTCGCCCGACTCCGGGTTATGGCGCAGTAGGAGGGCCTGGTCGGATCCGACCTCGTGGCCGCCTTCGTGGAGCGTCGGGTTCTCCCGCTCCAAGGCCGGCCGCACATGATCTGCCAAATGAGCGACCGCTTTGACCCGTGCCAGCTGAGCACCAGGGAGATGCCTCATGCCGAGGTATCGTACCTGGTGAACTACATTACCAACTGCAAGCTCGCCGAGGATTGGCAGTTCGGCAAGGAGCCGTACTCTCGCGCCAGACCTCCGCCTACCGTAAGTATTTCTTCTTTCTTTTTCTTTTTGTAGTCGGTCGCTTGGTAGCCGGCCTCTGATCAGCCGGCTTATCTTTCGCAGAATCCTCTTCTTCCGCCAGCGGCCGGGACCGCAGGGGCGGCGCGCCCATTTCTCCCCGACCGCACGGTGGACGACGTCGACGACCCGGACCTTGGTGCGGCCGCCATGGAGGGGGGCGGTGAGGCAGGTGGCGCCGGGCTTGGAGCCGGCCTCCAGGACTGGGCGGACGACGACGAGGTCGAAACCGTCCCGCATCGCCAGCCGGCGCCGGATCCTCAGGGCGCGGGCTCTTCTGCCGCGCTGGCCGCCCGTGGCGCCGCACCGAAGCGCCGGGCCGCGTCGACCTACTTCGGCAGCCGGCCGAAGAAGCCCAGGGGCACCGCCGCGGCAACCAAGCGGGATGAGGCGGCCGCGAAGGCGGCCCGCTTCCAGAAGGTCGTGAAGCGGCCGCAGGCGGTTTCGGCGTAAGTGTCAATTGTCTTGCATTCTTGTCGTGCTTTTTGATTGAAGCTCTTTTATAAGTCCTTTCTTGCTCGACCGGCCAGGGCGCCGCTTTCTCTTGAATGGGGTCCTGCCGGCTCCGTGATGGACTCGGCCGGAGGGTCTTCGAGCTCCCGCCGCGTGGACCCCCGCGCCGAACTTATGGAGGCTACGACGCGGAACGCGCAGGAGGTGCGGGAGGAACGGGAGGCGGCAGAGCGAAGGGTCGCCCAGGCGGCGAAGGAGCAGGCCGACGCGGCGGCCAAGGCCCAGGCGGACGCGGCTGCCACGGAGAAGGAGGCGGAGGCCTCGCGCAATCCGCCTCCGCAGCTCGTCATCCCCCTGCGGAGTGTGGCTCCCAACGCCCCCGTTCCCCCGTCTGGGGGAGACGACCGCGGCCAGGAGGCGGCGGAGTGGAGGGAGGACGATGTGGTGGTGTTGGAGGAGGTGCCGCGGACGGCGCCGATTGGGACGGGCCAGGGTGGCTAGCCGGCTACAGCGCCGATGCAGCCGGCTGGGAGCGAGCCGGCGGCGAGAGCCGGCCTGGAGGTGCAGCCAGCACCACGCCGGCGCGCGGAAGGAGCTATCCCCGCGTCGGAGGCGGACAGAGACGCGAGCGCGAGCCGGACATTTGAGGAGCAACTCTTTGCGATCCAAGCCCGGCTGCAGCCGGCACACCGCATGCTCCGCCGCCTCCAGCGTGCCGGAGCACATGTGCTAGCCGCCCTCTGGCCCGGCCAGGCGATTCCCCGCACCCCGGCCGGACTGCCGACTGGCTGGAGGTGGCAGTTGGTCGCTTCGAGGCTTGGAAGGCCTTCGCTGCCCGCTTTGGCGCCAGGCGGGCGCTGGAGTTCGTCCGGGCCTGGTACCCCGGGCTGAATTTGGAGCAGCTGAGGACTTGGCGGGAGGAGGCTGATGAAGAGCTGGTGGAGGTGCGGCCGGCTATCATCCGGCGTGCTTCAGCCCTTGCCGACTTTACCGACACCAGCGTCTTCGCTCCTGAGGTGGACGAAAACGATGTCGCCCAGCCGGAGGAGTGGTTCGGGCTGAACCCGGCGGAGAGTGAGGACTCAGCGGAGGAGATCGCCTCCAGCGATGAAGGCGAAGACGAAGAAGGGGAGGAGGGCGAAGACGTCGAGCCGGCCGGCGAAGCGACCAGCCAGCCTCAGCAAGACCGTGCCTCCAGCAACGAGGCGCGTACTAGCGTGCCCTCTGCGGGAGGCGTTGATCCTGCCGAGGTTCGCCAGCCGGCCCTCCTCCAGCCGGCGCTACTGTCTCCGCCGACCTGCCTGACACGCCAGTCGCACCCCTAGCTTGATCTGCCGTCTTTGTTTTCCTGTTTGTTACTCTTTGAACAATTTTTATTAAGTTTGCGCAGTTCCACCCACTGGGGGTGTATTCAAACTATGTTGAATGTTGGCCTTTTCGAGGCCTTTTGTGTAAATATGATCATGCATGTGTTTGGCTTCCATTCTCATATGCGTTTTATCCTTAGGCTGTTTCCTTTGCCGCCTTCCCCTGATTGTTGCCTTCCCAGCCGGCAGCTGCTCTGCAGTCTGCGGCTAAGGAAGGGCTCGGCTATCTTTTTGGGGGAGGCAAGTACTCGAGCTTTCTTAGATTGTAGCGAAGTGAATGGGAGCCGGCCGGCCGGCTACTCTGGTAGTCGGTCGACCGTGGGAAAAAACCGGCTTTTGTTATGTTAGTCCATTAGCCCCTAGCCGTTTTTCATGTGGGCGTCCTTTCCTGCCTTTGGCTCTTGCCAGCCGGACAGCCGATTCTTCGAACTGCGACTTTTGGCAAGAGAGGGCTTTGGAGCCGGCACACTACTTGTCTAACCGTGGGTAGGACTTCTAACATAACTCAAGGCGGCCAGTCCCCGGGCCGACTGGTCGGACCCGGTGCCGGACGAGGGAAGTGAAGGTAATGACATAATCATAGGCGTGGTACACTTCATAGATAAAAAGATGGCAGTCCCCGAGTTCTCCTCGGGGAGCCTATTGTCTCGTACTTAGTACAAAAGTTAGCGTGGTACATACTGCATTACAACTGTAAAATCTTCGAAGGAGGTTGGCGTTCCATGGCCGTTCTGATTCCTTGCCGGAGTCGTCTCTCTTTCGTGCCTTCGGCTTCTGCGCGTCGATCAGGTAGTAGGAGTCATTCCCTAGCGCTCTGCTGATGACGAAGGGGCCTTCCCAAGGGGCCGAGAGCTTGTGCTGGCCGGCTGTTCGCTGGATCAGCCGGAGCACAAGGTCGCCTTCTTGGAAGGATCTTGGCTTGACCTTCCGGCTGTGGTAGCGGCGCAGACCCTGCTGGTAGATGGCTGACCGGCTGAGGGCTAACAGCCGGCTTTCTTCCAGCAGGTCGACGCCGTCTTCTCGTGCTTCCTTGGCCTCTGCTTCCGTGTACATGGTCACCCGAGGCGAGTCGAATTCAATGTCGGTTGGGATGACCGCCTTGGCACCATATACAAAGAAGAAAGGAGTGAAGTCGGTTGACCTGTTTGGGGTAGTGCGCAGACTCCAGAGGACGGCCGGCAGTTCATCGAGCCAGCAGCCGGCCGAACGCTCTAGTGGCACGACCAGTCGGGGCTTGATGCCGGAAAGGATGAGGCCGTTGGCTCGTTCGACTTGGCCGTTTGACTGCGGGTGGGCAACGGACGCTAAGTCCAGTCGGATGCCCTGCGTCACGCAAAAACGTGCTAAGGCTCCCTTGGCAAAATTTGTGCCGTTGTCGGTGATGATGCTGTGCGGCACGCCGTACCAAGTTGTTATATCTGCGATGAATGTCACGGCAGTCGGCCCATTCAGCTTCTTGATCGGCTTTGCTTCGATCCACTTGGTGAACTTGTCCACGGCGACAAGCAGATGTGTCATGCTGCCGCGCGCCGTCTTGAATGGGCCCACCATATCCAGACCCCAAACGGCAAAGGGCCAAGTGAGGGGGATGGTCTTGAGTGCCGAAGCCGGCAGGTGTTGCTTAGAGCTGAAGACTTGGCACCCTTTGCAATGCTTGACTAGTTCCTTGGCGTCGTCCAAAGCAGTCGGCCAAAAGAATCCATGGCGGAAAGCTTTGGCGACTAGTGATCTTGAGGCCGCATGGTGGCCGCATTCACCTTGGTGAATGTCTCTGAGGATTGCTATGCCCTTCTCTTGTTCAACACATCGCTGGAAGACTCCAGTGACGCTGCGCCTGACGAGCTCTCTGTTCACGATTGTGTATGCTCCGGCTCGGCGTTGGACTTGTCTTGCTTCTGTCTCGTCAGCCGACAGTTCTTGGTTTGTCAGGAAGTTGAGGATGGGCTGGGCCCATGATGGAGCTGTGACTTCTTCTATTGTCAATGCGGCTACTGCCACCAGGGTGGGCGGGCTGGGTGGTGAAATGCTGGAGTCGGCCGCCGCTTGTTGCGTTGGTGCAGTCCCCTGGCCGACTACCGCAGTCCCCGAGCCGGGTTCAGAAGTCCCCGGGTCGAGTGCGACTACGGAAGTCCCCGAGCTGCCTGCTGAAGTCCCCGCGCCGCCTATCGAAGTCCCCGGGCCGCCTGCTTGGCTCTTCGAGCCGGATCCGGCTGCATCGGGGCTAGGCGGCACGAAGATGGAATCAGACTCTGGAGATGGCTTGATAGACGGCTTGAGGAGGCGTTGCAGAGAGACGCCGGTTGGAATGGCCTGCCGAGTGGAGCCTAATCAGGCCAGGGCATCTGTTGGCCCGTGGTCGGCTCGTGGTACGTTGAGGAACTCGCATCCTTCAAAGTACCTGCTGATCTGCTGGACGAGGAAGCGGTAGCTTGCAATGTTTGCGTCCTTGGCATCCCAATCGCCGGATGACTGCTGGACGATCAAGTCTGAGTCGCCGTAACACAGGATCCGGCGTATGCCGAGCTCTTTGGAAAGCCGGAGCCCGTGTATGAGCGCCTCATACTCGGCCACGTTGTTGGAGGCGGCAAAGTGAATTTGCAGCGTGTATCTGAGCTTGTCGCCCTTGGGAGGGGTGAGGATGATGCCGGCTCCCAAGCCGGTGAGCATCTTGGATCCGTCGAAGTGCAGGCGCCAGTGAGTGGAGTCTGGAGCCGGTGGCAGGTACTGGGTCTCGGCCCAGTCGACGAGGAAGTCGACCAATGCTTGGGATTTGATGGCGGTGCGGGGCTGGTAGAAGATCATGTAAGGGGCCAGCTCGATGGCCCATTTCGCCACCCGGCCGGATGCATCCCGGCTGCCTATGATCTCGGCGAGCGGGGCGGTGCATACGACCGTGATGGGGTGCTCTTGGAAGTAGGGCTTCAGCTTCTTGGCGGCGAAGTACACGCCGTAGCACATCTTCTGGTAGTGCGGGTAGTTCTGCTTCGAGGTAGACAGCACCTCGCTCAAATAGTACACCGGCCTCTGGACTGGCTAGGCTCGGCCCTCTTCTGGGCGCTGAACTACGATGACGATGCTGACCACCCGGCTGGTTGCAGCAATGTAAAGGAGCATGGGCTCTTTCTCAGTCGGCGCCGCCAGGACAGGCGGCGTGGTCAGCATCTTCTTCAACTCGTGGAAAGCTTGGTCGGCTTGGTCATTCCACTCGAAGTGAGTGGTCTTCTTCTTGAGACGGTAGAGGGGGAGAGCCTTCTCTCCGAGCCGGCTGATGAAGCGGTTCAGGGAAGCCAAGCATCCGGTGAACTTCTGGACGTCTCGCAGCTTGGTGGGAATCACCATTCTCTCAATGGCCTTGATCTTCACAGGGTTGCACTCGATGCCGCGTTCGGAGACCAGGAAGCCTAGGAGCTGGCCGGCTGGCACTCCGAACACGCATTTCTCGGGGTTGAGCTTGATCCGGAATCGGCGCAGGTTCTCGAATGTTTCCTTGAGGTCTTCTGGCAGGGTGCTGCGCTTCTCCGTCTTCACCACAATGTCGTCTACATAGACGTGGGCGTTTCTGCCGAGTTGCTTGAGGAGGCACTTCTGCATGCAATGCTGAAAAGTGGCACCAACATTCCTTAAGCCGAATGTCATAGTCAGGTAGCAGAAGGCTCCGAATGGTGTGATGAAGGCGGTCTTCAGGCGGTCGGTCGGGTCCAACTTTATCTGATGGTACCCGGAGTAAGCATCCAAAAAACTCAGCAGCTCGCATCCGGCTGTGGAGTCTATCACTTGATCTATCCTTGGCAGGGCAAAAGGATCCTTGGGGCAGGCTTTGTTGAGGCTCGTGTAGTCTATGCACATGCGCCACTTGTTGTTCTTCTTTAGCACGAGGACCGGGTTGGCGAGCCACTCCGGAAAGAACACTTCCATGATGAAGCCAGCGGCTAGAAGCCGGGCTATCTCTTCTCCTACAATCCTTCTCTTTTGCTCCGACAGTCGGCGGAGGGGTTGCTTGACTGGTTTTGCACCTTCTCGGACGTGTAATTTGTGCTCGGCGAAATCCTTCGGAACACCCGGCATGTCCTTAGGGGACCATGCAAAGATGTCCCGATTCTCACGGAGGAAATCGGCGAGCTCGCCTTCCTATTTGCTATTGAGATTTGCCCCAATGACGGCAAACCTCTCCGGGTGCTCGGGGTCAAGAGGTATCTTCTTCGTTTCCTTGGCCGGCTGGAAGGAACCTTGGGCATCATATTCTTTGGGATCGGGGGACAGGGCCGGCTGCTTGCCGGCCACGGCCACGATCCGGTCCAACTTATTCTTCTCTTCGGCAATCACTAGGGACTCGGCCAGCCGGCTGCTGGCCGCTGCGCGCTCGGCCGATTTCTTGTAATCGCCGACTATGGTGATGATGCCCTTGGTGCTCGGCATCTTCATCTTGAGGTAAGCATAGTGGGGAACAACCATGAACTTGGCCAAGGCAGGTCGGCCAAGCAGTGCATGGTAAGAGCTCTCAAGGTCCACCACTTCAAACCAGATGGCCTCCCTGCGGAAATGATCCTTGTCCCCAAAGAGGACATCAATCTTGATCTTGCCAATGGGGGAGCAGGACAGGCCGGGTACGATGCCGTGGAACACAGTCCGAGTGGGCGTGAGCTGCTTCGTCTTGACGTTGAGCTTCTTCAGGGTGTCAAGGTACATGATGTTGATGCTGCTCCCGCCGTCTATCAACACGCGGGAGAAACGGGCTGCGCGTCTGTCGGTTGCAAGGGTGGCATCCATAACCTGTGCATAGGAGCCGGGAGATGGCATCACCTCTGGGTGGTCGGCCCGGCTCCAGCTGATGGGTTTTTCTGACCAATGCATGTGCTCGGAGGGGTTGGCGGCAACCGCGTTGACTTCCTGGTGCTCTCGGCGCCTGCTGCGCCGGTCTTCGGGCTGGCTGGTGAAGACGACATAGGCGGCGTGTTCGTCGAGGAACTCGTCGTGCACGGCTCCAACTACTGGCCGAGTGGCCGGCTGCTGCGGAGCCGGAGGCGGCGGACCAGCAGGTGGAGGCGGCGCGAGCCCTTCTCCTTTGGAGATTCGGGTGAGCCAGTGGCACTTCCGGGTTGTGTGATTGGACGGCTTCGCGCCGCTGTGGAACTTGCACGGGGCGTCGAGGGTTTGCTCATAGGAGAAGGCCGGCTGCCAAGCCGGCCAGCCGCCTTTCTGCTTCTTGGGCGCTGGCCGCCCTTCGGGCTCCTCACCCTCGACCGTGGCCACCTGCCGACTGGTGGAAGGCGGCGCGGGGCCCTTGCGCTTGTGGTCATTTTGGTACGGGCATCGGCCGGAGTCCCCAGCCGGCGTCTTGGGCGCCGGGCTGAGTACCTTTCCGGATGCATCGACTTGGAGCTCAGTCTTCATCGAGGAGTCGGTGGTGGCGTACTTGTCCGCTATGACAAGAAGCTCGTCGAGGGTAGTCGGCTCATCGCAGAGGAGCTTGTGCTTGAGGAGGGTGCCTTCTCGGCACCCGGCTGTGAAGTATTCGATGGCTTGCACCTCGTGCACTCCTTCACAAGAGTTGCGGAGCTCGGCCCAGCGTGTGAGGTAGTCGCGAGTGGACTCGGCGGGGCCTTGTACGCACAAGGAGAGCTGTCTGGGCTTGGGAGCCCGCTTGTAGGTGCTGGTGAAGTTGCGGATGAAGGCTTCTGTGAAGTCTAGCCAGCTGTTGACGCTGTATGGCTTAAGGCTGTTGAGCCAGGTCCACGCTGTGCCTTGGAGCATGAGGGGCACGTACTTCACGGCAACGCGCCTGTTGCCGTTCGCGATGCGCACTGCGGTGGAGTAGTCGATCAACGAATCTTCCGGCTTCACGGAGCCGTTGTACTTGGGCGTGTCTCTTGGGAGTGAGAACCCTTTGGGGAAGGGCTCGTCGCGGATGCGGGGGCTGAAGCAAGGCGGGCTGACATCATCTTCTTCTTCTAGCGCTAGGGATCGCGCTAGGCGGTCGATCCGGTGGCGGGCGTCGTTCTCGCGGACTCCTTCACGGCGACCTAGTCGGCCGCTGAGAGTCGGATGCGTGACAGGCGGTGGGGTGGGATACCTCTCCCCACAAGGCGGAGGCGGAGGCGGGTTGCCCCGTCGCTCCACGGCTCGAGGGTGGCCTTCTGCGTCTCGCTCGATGGAGATCCGGGTTCGGCTTCGGCTGGCAGCCGGCTCTTTTTCGTGTCGCGCGCGGGTTCTACCCGCAGTCGGCGTCCGGGACGTCGCGCCGTGCTCTCGGCGCGGTGGAGGGCTTTCCTCGCGGACGTCGGCTTCGTGCCGCTGCGCGGCTGCATCGATTAGCTGCTGGACGCGTCTGATCATGTAGGGGAGCTCTTCGGCCCCCAGTCCATCCAACTCGTCTACGGCCGCCTGGGCGCGCAGGTTCTCGAGTGGGGTGGCATAGACTGGGCGGTCGACTCCAAGCAAGTCGGCCATGACGGCGCCGCGCTGTCTGACGACGCCGACTCGGCTTGGCCTGCCAGGAGGTGGCGTGCCGAAGGCGGCGCGGTCGACTTCGCGCTGGTGGGCCTCGGTGAGGCGTCTCACGGAAGCTAGCTTCCGGCCCTCCGCGAAGAGGGCGAGGGGGCGAGCCTCCAGTGCTTCAGCGTCGGCGTCGGCCAGGAGGGGCCCGGACAGGTCGTGGATCGCCGCCTGCGGGGCGTCGTGGGTGTTCTCGCCAGAAGCGCCGCCGTGGCCGATGACCATCACCTCGACGGTGGCATCGTCACCACCATCGGCTCGGGGAAGCGGATCATCGTAAATCACGACGTTGGTGGAGAAGGCGTCGGGCGAGGCAGTGTCGGAGTCGACATGCATCGGATCGGTGGAGCCAACGGACTCCTGGTCCACGGCAAGCCCACCGGAGACGTGGAGCTGGCCGAGGAGGTCGACGAGGCGGTCGGTGCCCGCGCCGAAAGCAGGCTCGTCGGAGATGAGGGCCTCGCCAACGGGATCGGCGAGGTCGCTTGCTGCGCAAGCGTCGGTGACGCCTTGCAGCGCGTCGTGGCAAGCGCCATCGGGCGTGCCGGGCTGGCTATGCTCGCTGGGGAGGAAGAAGGTTCCTGTCCAGAACAGGTCTCCGGACGACGGTGCACCTGGCCCCACGGTGGGCGCCAAATGTCGGGTGGTTGGTGCGACATATGCCAACAGGTGGCTTATCTGTGTGGGAGCCAGTAAGACGTCGCCGGTGCCTGGAAGCGAGATAAGGCGAAGGCATGCACGCCGGCGAATCTTACCTAGCTTCGGGGCTCTCCGTGGAGATAACACCCCTACTGCTGCTCTGCGGGGTCTCCGCATGATCACTCAGTGAACAGGTAACTACAAAGCGCTCCTTGAGCTGTTTGGCGAGAGGAAGAAGAAGGGCAAGGCTAGCTCTATTCTTCCCTCTGTGTGTGTCTAACCTAACAGAGATCAACCCTTTGCATGGGTGCCCCGGGGGGTTTATATAGGCCTACCCCCCGGGGGTACAATGGTAATCCGGCTGGGAGCGGGTCCCAGCCGTCAGTGTCTACGCTCGCCGGCTTCTGCGCCGGCTGCCGGCGTCTTGGTCGACAGGCAGGCCCTATGGCCTAGGGCTCTGCCAGTGGTTGGTTACTGTTGCCTCAATCCTGATGATGAGGGCTTTGTCGAGGTAAGCGTGGCTACAGTGCCGCCGCCTGGCGGGCGATTGCTGTAGCTGCACGTCATCTTGTCTCCTTAATGGGGCGCCTCCTTCGTGGGGAGGAGCAAGCCGGCTTTGGGAAAGCCGGCCACGTCTTGGGCCGACTGGGGGAGGCCTGGCCGCCTTCGGGTGTCTCTCTGCTCAAAGGGGCCCATCGCCCGTGGGCTGCGCTGATAGCCTGCCGTGGATGGCGCCATAGTCATCATGGCAACAGTGCCGCGCCGGACGGGACAGGGCTACCCCGTACGGCGCACTGTACCAGGCGTGCTCCGGGTTTCGTGGGTGGCAGGTTTCACTGTAGCCACGCCCCGTCCCATCGCCGTCATGTGGTTGCGTGCCTCGAGGGTACGATCTTGACCGCGCCGTGGGAGCCGGCTTCTTGGAGTCGGCCTTCTCGAGGCCGGCTTCTTGGAGCCGTCCCTCCCGCGGCTTTCTTCATGAGGGTTAAGGCCGGGCCGCCTCCCGACAGTCGGCTTGAGAGGCAGCCGGCAGGGGGAAGGCGGCCCCACGTCTTGGTTTCTTGGAGGCCGGATTGGCTTGTAATTTTTTCTGAAGTGCCAAGGGGAGCCGGCTAGGCTACCCGTGGTCATTTACCCCGACAAACCGGGACCAAAGGCTGCCGCTTCCCGCCCTTTGGGCTGCCTCTTTTGAGCAGCCCAAAGGGCGGGAAGCGGCGGCCTTTGGTCCCGGTTGGTGGCACCAACCGGGACTAAAGGGGGGCATTAGTCCCGCTTTGTGCCACGAACCGGGACCAATGACCCCCTTTAGTCCCGGTTGGTGCCACCAACCGGAACCAAAGGCCTTGTGCTGCCCCGCGCCCAAAAGTTTAGTCCCACCTCGCTAGTTGAGAGGGAGCCGCACCTGTTTATAAGGTGCGGTGCGCCTTCCCTCTCGAGCTCCTCTCCAAAGCAGGCTTTCGGGCCTAACCATGCAATGTGTTCCTGTGGCCCTACTGGGCCTCCCGCGGGCCTGAATCCTTGCCCATGGTAGGGTTTCTAGTCGTATTCAGGCCGTGGGTGCCCAGTAGGTGGCACTTTTTTTGTTTTTTTTGTTTTTTTGTTTCTACTTAGAACTAAATACTTATAGTTTTGTAGTGATTTCTTTTTTATTTTAGGTCACAAAAATTATAAACTTTCTGTTAGTGCCATTAGTTTTAAATTTTGAATAGTTTAAATTTGAATTTTTTAAAATTTGTGTGAATCACTAGTTTAGGAATAACTTTACTATAAAAATTGATTTTTGAGTCAATCTTTTTCCTGCTATTTAATATTAGTGTGTTTTATCATTATACTCAATTTGGTAATTTTAGTTAGTCATAACAAATATTATAGGCATTTTTTTTCTTTTTTGCTATTTATTTTTTCATTTCTACTTAGAACTAAATACTTATAGTTTTTTAGTGATTTCTTTTTTCTTTTAGGTCACAAAAATTATAAACTTCTCTGTTAGTGAACATAGTTTTTTAGTTTTCTTTGTTGCTTTATTTATTTTATTTTGTTTCTACTTACAACAAAATACTTATTGTTGCTATTTGTTTTCCAGTTTTTTGTTTTGTTTTCTGTATTATTTATTTTCTTTTGTTTTTTGCTTTATTTTTTAATTCTTTTTGCTTTTAGGTCAGCAAAATTATAAACTTTCTGTTAGTGTCATTAGTTTTAGAAAAAATATAAACTTTCTGTTAGTGCCATTAGTTTTCAAATTTAAATAGTTAAAATTTGAACATAGATGCACCTATAGAGAAAATTCGACCTAAATTCATAGTTTTCAAATGAACTCTGAAAAAGTTGGCATAGCATACTCGTCTGTTACAAATTTGGCATGGTATCATCATAATAGTTGCGGGAGAAAGTCTTCACTTTTTCTTCGCTTGTGTCATTTGCTCATTGCGCCGTAACCATGGATAATCTTCATCGTTTATCAGGATGCTTGGGTCAGCCTTGACATTGAAGGGAGGAATTTCATGAAACTTTTCATAATCTTCAGACATGTCTGTCTTGCCCTCCACTCCCAGGATGTCCCTTTTTCCTGAAAGAACTATGTGGCGCTTTGGCTCATCGTACGATGTATTCGTTTCCTTATCTTTTCTTTTTCTCGGTCTGGTAGACATGTCCTTCACATAGATAACCTGTGCCACATCATTGGCTAGGACGAACGGTTTGTTAGTGTACCCAAGATTTTTCAGATCGACTGTTGTCATTCCGTACTGTGGGTCTACATGTACCCCGCCTCCTGACAGATTGACCCATTTGCACTTAAACAAAGGGACCTTAAAATCTTGTCCGTAGTCAAGTTCCCATATGTCTACTATGTAACCATAATATGTGTCCTTTCCCTTCTCGGTTGTTGCATCAAACCGGACACCGCTGTTTTGGTTGGTGCTCTTTTGATCTTGGTCAATTGTGTAAAATGCATTCCCATTTATCTCGTATCCTTTGTAAATCAATACAGTCAAAGATGGTCCCCTAGACAACAAGTACAACTCATCACAAACAGTGTTGTCACCTCTGAGACGTGCTTCTAACCAACCGCTGAAAGTCCTAATGTGTTCACATGTAATCCAGTCGTCGCACTGCTCCGGGTGTTTGGAGCGCAAACTGTTCTTGTGTTCATCGACATACGGGGTCACCAAGGTAGAGTTCTGTAGAACTGTGTAGTGTGCTTGAGACCAAGAATGCCCGTCCCTGCATATTATTGAGTCTGCTCCTAGCGTGCCTTTTCCAGTCAGTCTCCCCTCATACCGCGATTTAGGGAGACCTATCTTCTTAAGGCCAGGAATGAAGTCAACACAAAACCCGATGACATCCTCTGTTTGATGGCCCATGGAGATGCTTCCTTCTGGCCTAGCGCGGTTACGGACATATTTCTTTTGGACTCCCATGAACCTCTCAAAGGGGAACATATTGTGTAGAAATACGGGCCCCAGAATGACAATCTCGTCGACTAGATGAACTAAGAAATGCGTCATGATATTGAAGAAGGATGGTGGGAACACCAGCTCGAAACTGACAAGACATTGCGCCACATCACTCCTTAGCCCTGGTACGATTTCTGGATCGATCACCTTCTGAGAGATTACATTGAGGAATGCACATAGCTTCACAATGGCTAATCAGACGTTTTCCGGTAGAAGCCCCCTCAATGCAACCGGAAGCAGTTGCGTCATAATCACGTGGCAGTCATGAGACTTTAGGTAATGCTGGAATTCGAGCCGAGTCGAGCCAACTCGGCTTGACTCGCTAGAACTCGTTTTGTTAACGAGCTATCTCGACTCGACTCGTTATTATAACGAGCTCAATTCCACGATTGGCTCGACTCGTATAACTCGCGGGCTGGCTCGTTTAGCTTGTTAAGCTCGTTAAAGATATGAACATAAAACCATTAAATATTATAGAAATGATTATGTATATATTAAACATATATATCACTAAACAATAGTAATTTCCTTGTAATGCATTAGTCTCCTAGACGGCTGGGCCTTCAACGGCTAGGCCTTGTATTGTGCGCCTGGGACATAGGATGCTGAGTGGCTGATTTTTTTTGTATTGGGAGTGACTGATATTTTGTATCGAGCCTAACGAGTTACACGAGTACTCGTGAGATTGGCTCGTTTAACTTGGTCTATAAACAATCTTAAACTAAAGCTCAACGCGACTCATTATTCTTCGAGTTCGAGTCGATTCGAGCCGAGTCACGAGCTACTTGTTTAGCTCGCGAGCTCCGAGCTTTTTTTCCAGCCCTAACTTTAGGTTCTGGAACTTTTTCTCTGGGATATTTATTATTCCCTTTATATTTGATGAGAAGCCAGTCGGGACCTTCATACTGAGCAGGCTTTCACAGAAGATTTCTTTCTCTTCTTTCGTAAGAGCGTAGCTGGAAGGACCTTCATACTGCTTCGGAGGCATTGCCGTCTTTTTCGTGCAAACGTTGCAGGTCCTCCCGTGCCTCAGGTGTATCTTTTGTCTTTCCATACACGCCCAAGAAGCCTAGCAGGTTCACGCAAAGGTTCTTCGTCACGTGCATCATGTCGATTGAAGAGCGGACCTCTAGGTCTTTCCAGTAGGGTAGGTCCCAAAATATAGATTTCTTCTTCCGCATGGGTGCGTGTCCCTCAGCGTCATTCGGAACAGCTAGTGCGCCGGGACCCTTTCCAAAGATTACGTGTAAATCATTGACCATGGCAAGTACGTGATCACCGGTACGCATGGCGGGCTTCTTCCGGTGATCTGCCTCGCCTTTGAAATGCTTGCCTTTCTTTCGACATTGATGGTTGGTCGGAAGAAATCGACGATGGCCCAGGTACACATTCTTCCTGCATTTGTCCAGGTATATACTTTCAATGTCATCTAAACAGTGTGTGCATGCGTGGTATCCTTTCTTTGTCTGTCCTGAAAGGTTACTGAGAGCGGGCCAATCATTGATGGTCACGAACAACAACGCCTTTAGGTTAAATTCCTCTTGTCTGTGCTCATCCCACGTACGTACACCGTTTCCATTCCACAGCTGTAAAAGTTCTTCAACTAATGGCCTTAGGTACACATCAATGTCGTTGCCGGGTTGCTTAGGGCCTTGGATGAGAACTGGCATCATAATGAACTTCCGCTTCATGCACATCCAAGGAGGAAGGTTATACATACATAGAGTCACAGGCCAGGTGCTGTGATTGCTGCTCTGCTCCCCGAAAGGATTAATGCCATCCGTGCTTAAAGCAAACCATACGTTCCTTGGGTCCTTTGCAAACTCATCCCAGTACTTTCTCACGATTTTTCTCCACTGCGACCCGTCAGCGGGTGCTCTCAACTTCTCGTCTTTCTTACGATCCTCACTGTGCCATCGCATCGACTTGGCATGCTTTCCGTTTTTGAATAGACGTTTCAACCGTGGTATTATAGGAGCATACCACATCACCTTCGCAGGAACCCTCTTCCTGTGGGGCTTGCCTTGAACATCACCAGGGTCATCTCGTCTGATCTTATACTGCAATGCACCGCATACCGGGCATGCGTTCAGATCCTTGTATGCACCGCGGTATAGGATGCAGTCATTAGGGCATGCATGTATCTTCTCCACCTCCAATCCTAGAGGGCATACGACCTTCTTTGCTGCGTATGTACCGTCGGGCAATTCATTATCCTTTGGAAGCTTCTTCTTCAATATTTTCAGTAGCTTCTCAAATCCTTTGTCAGGCACAGCATTCTCTGCCTTCCACTGCAGCAATTCCAGTACGGTACCGAGCTTTGTGTTGCCATCTTCGCAATTGGGGTACAACCCTTTTTTGTGATCCTCTAACATGCGATCGAACTTCAGCTTCTCCTTTTGACTTTCGCATTGCGTCCTTGCATCGACAATGACCCGACGGAGATCATCATCATCGGGCACATCGTCTGGTTCCTCTTGATCGTCAGCAGCTTCACCCGTTGCAGCATCATTGGGCACATCGTCTGGTTCCTCTTGATCTTCACCAGCTCCCCCCATTGCAGCATCACCGTATTCTGGGGGCACATAGTTGTCATCGTACTCTTCTTCTTCGCCGTCTTCCATCATAACCCCTATTTCTCCGTGCCTTGTCCAAACATTATAGTGTGGCATGAAACCATTGTAAAGCGGGTGGGTGTGAAGGATTTTTCGGTCAGAATAAGACTTCGTATTCCCACAATTAGGGCATGGACAACACATAAAACCATTCTGCTTGTTTGCCTCAGCCGCATCGAGAAACTCATGCACGCCCTTAATGTACTCGGAGGTGTGTCTGTCACCGTACATCCATTGCCGGTTCATCTGCGTGCATTATATATAATTAAGTGTCCAAATTAATAGAAGTTCATCATCACATTAAAACCAAAGTACATACATAGTTCTCATCTAATAACATATAGCTCTCTAGAGCATCTAATTAATTAAACCATACATCGAAACCATGTAAAAAAATTTAATGCGAAAACAAAGGCGATCATAATCACAACCAAGGTAACAATTGATCCAACGGCATAATGATACCAAGCCTCGGTATGAATGGCATGTTTTCTAATCTTTCTAATCTTCAAGCGCATTGCATCCATCTTGATCTTGTGATCATCGACGACATCCGCAACATGCAACTCCAATACCATCTTCTCTTCCTCAATTTTTTTTATTTTTTTCCTTCAAGAAATTGTTTTCTTCTTCAACTAAATTTAACCTCTCGACAATAGGGTCGGTTGGAATTTCCGGTTCACATACATCCTAGATAAATAAAATCTATGTCACGTTGGTTCGCATAATTTTCATAAACAATAAATGAACCAATAGTTATAAAGATAATATATATACCACATCCGAATCATAGACAGGACGAGGGCCGACGGGGGCGGATACCAAAACCATCGCACTATATAAGATGCAATAATAAAAGTAAGAAAATTATACAAGTATCTATCTAAACATACAAGTAAGAATATTTTTCCTTTCAGAAAGAAGATAAGAACAAGAGGCTCACCATGGTGGTGTCGGTGATGAGATCGGCACGGGTGATCGACGGCGGTGAAGACGGGGGTGGGGCGTGAAGGACCGCTAAATCTAGACAAATCTCAAGGAAAATGGAGCTTTGAGTCGAGCTTCGAGAGGAGAAATCTTAACTACTGTGGCTCGGGCATTTCATCGAACACCTCATGTGCATAGGAGGTGAGCTAGAGCACCACAAACCCCTCCCCTCGCCGGCCAGAGAAAAACAGAGCACTGGAGTGCTCTGCTCGCGGGCGAGGGTATATATAGGCACCTCATTGGTCCCGGTTCGTGGCATGAACCAGGATTAAGGGAAGCCTTTGGTCCTGGTTTAGGCCACCAACCGGGACCAATGGTGGTGGGCTAGGAGCCAGGCCCATTGGTCCCGGTTCGTCCCACCAACCGGGACCAAAAGGTCCAGACGAACTGGGACCAATGGCCCCCGTGGCCCGGCCGCCCCCCCGGGCTCACGAACCGGGTCCAATGCCCCCATCTGTCCCGGTTCTAGACTGAACCGGGACTAATGGGCTGACCCGGCCTGGACCATTGCCCCCTTTTCTACTAGTGACGCTAGGGCGACCCCATATCCCCCATGCTATTTGTTGGAAATATGCCCTAGAGGCAATAATAAAAGCATTATTATTATATTTCCTTGTTCATGATAATTGTCTTTATTCATGCTATAATTGTGTTATCCGGAAATAGTAATACATGTGTGAATAATAGACACCAACATGTCCCTAGTAAGCCTCTAGTTGACTAGCTCATTGATCGACAGATAGTCATGGTTTCCTGACTATGGACATTGGATGTCATTGATAACGAGATCACATCATTAGGAGAATGATGTGATGGACAAGACCCAATCCTAAACATAGCACAAGATCGTATAGTTCGTTTGCTAGAGTTTTCCAATGTCAAGTATCCTTTCCTTAGACCATGAGATCGTGTAACTCCCGGATACCGTAGGAGTGCTTTGGGTGTGCCAAACGTCACAACGTAACTGGGTGACTATAAAGGTATACTACGGGTATCTCCGAAAGTGTCTGTTGGGTTGACACGGATCGAGACTGGGATTTGTCACTCCGCTTGACGGAGAGGTATCACCGGGCCCACTCGGTAATGCATCATCATAATGAGCTCAATGTGATCAAAGTGTTTGATCACGGGATCATGCATTATGGTACGAGTAAAGTGACTTGCCGGTAACAAGATTGAACGAGGTATTGGGATACCGACGATCGAATCTCGGGCAAGTAAAATACCGATTGACAAAGGGAATCGTATACGGGATTAATTGAATCCTCGACATCGTGGTTCATCCGATGAGATCATCGTGGAGCATGTGGGAGCCAACATGGGTATCCAGATCCCGCTGTTGGTTATTGCCCGAGAGCCGTCTCGGTCATGTCTGCATGTCTCCCGAACCCGTAGGGTCTACACACTTAAGGTTCGGTGACGCTAGGGTTGTGAGGATATGTATATGCAGTAACCCGAATGTTGTTCGGAGTCCCGGATGAGATCCCGGACGTCACGAGGAGTTCCGGATTGGTCCGGAGGTGAAGAATTATATATAGGAAGTGCAGTTTCAGCCATCGGGAGTGATCTGGGGGTCACCGGTATTGTACCGGGACCGCCAGATGGGTCCCGGGGGTTCACCGGGTGGGGCCACCCATCCCGGAGGGACCCATGGGCCAAAGTGGGGAGGGGAACCAGCCCATAGTGGGCTGGTGCGCCCCCTAGGCCCACCCCATGCGCCTAGGGTTGAAACCCTAGGGGTGGGGGGGGGGGCGCCCCACCTTGGCTTGGGGGCCACTCCAGCCCTTGGTCGCCGCCCCCCTTGGGAGATCCAATCTCCCAGGGCCGGCGCCCCCCCAGGGGCCTATATAAAGGGGGGAGGGGAGGGGGGCAGCCGCACCCTTTGCCTTGGCGCCTCCCTCTCCCTCTCCAACACCTCCTCCTCCTCCATAGAGCTCGGCGAAGCCCTGCCGGAGTACTGCAGCTCCATCACCACCACGCCGTCGTGCTGCTGCTGGAGCCATCTTCCTCAACCTCTCCTCTCCCCTTGCTGGATCAAGAAGGAGGAGACGTTACGCTGACCGTACGTGTGTTGAACGCGGAGGTGCCGTCCGTCCGGTGCTAGGATCTCCGGTGATTTGGATCACGTCGTGTATGACTACTTCATCCCCGTTCTTTTGAACGCTTCCGCTCGCGATCTACAAAGGTATGTAGATGCATCCGATCACTCGTTGCTAGATGAACTCATAGATGGATCTTGGTGAAACCGTAGGATTTTTTTTGTTTTCTGCAACGTTCCCCAACAGTGGCATCATGAGCTAGGTCTATGCGTAGTTCTTCTTGCGCGAGTAGAACACAATTTGTTGTGGGCGTAGATTTGTCAACTTTCTTGCCGCTACTAGTCTTATCTTGCTTCAGCGGTATTGTGGGATGAAGCGGCCCGGACCAACCTTACACTTACGCTTACGTGAGACCGGTTCCACCGACTAACATGCACTAGTTGCATAAGGTGGCTGGCGGGTGTCTGTCTCTCCCACTTTAGTTGGAGCGGATTCGATGAAAAGGGTCCTTATGAAGGGTAAATAGAAGTTGACAAATCACGTAGTGGCTTTCACGTAGGTAAGAAAACGTTCTTGCTAGAACCCTAATTCAGCCACGTAAAACTTGCAACAACAATTAGAGGACGTCTAACTTGTTTTTGCAGCAAGTGCTTTGTGATATGATATGGCCAAAGTTGTGATGAATGATGAATGATCTATATGTGATGTATGAGATGTTCATGCTATTGTAATAGGAATCACGACTTGCATGTCGATGAGTATGACAACCGGCAGGAGCCATAGGAGTTGTCTTTACTTTTGTATGACCTGCGTGTCATTGAGAAACGCCATGTAAATTACTTTACTTTGTTGCTAAACGCGTTAGCCATAGTAGTAAAAGTAATAGTTGGCGAGCAACTTCATGGAGACACGATGATGGAGATCATGATGATGGAGATCATGGTGTCAAGCCGGTGACAAAGATGATCATGGAGCCCCAAGATGGAGATCAAAGGAGCTATGTGATATTGGCCATATCATGTCACGTTTATTATTTGATTGCATGTGATGTTTATCATGTTTTGCATCTTGTTTACTTAGAACGACGGTAGTAAATAAGATGATCTGTTGGGGATATTGCTATTTGGGGTAAACCGGCCTACAGGGCCCGGGTTAGCTCCGTCAATGGACCCGAGATGTTAAAGCCCAAGGAGAAATAGAAGGGCCCAAGGCCTATAATCGGTTTAGAGGTTTACGGCCGTAAACCGGCCTGAGGTAAACTTGCATTGTAAGTTAGGAATAGAGAGACCGACCCGGGCACGTTTATGAACCGGGGGTTGGGACGACCCGTCGGCGGTTTGGGGGCGGAGAATAACAACTCGAGGTTTAGGCGAAGCTTATCGCTCCCTAGCCCTCGAAACACATCAATCCCATCACAACTAGACGTAGGCTTTTACCTTCATCGAAGGGGCCGAACTAGTATAAACTCTGTGTCCTTGCGTCCGCTCTAACCCCTTCAAGTTAACCCGTTGCGATGGCTCCACGACTAAGTCCTTTTGCTAGGACATCTGCCGTGACAAATCCACGACAGTTGGCGCCCACCGTGGGGCTATCGCGAGATGGTTTCAAGTTTTTGAAGGGCCGCTTTGAAGGACTCGAGGGTTACGCTGTGGGTCGGATGACCAAAAGTCGTCGCGGAAAACTCTACATCGACAGCACAGGCTGGGGCCCCGACACCGGCTCGATCGAGTACGGGTACCGGGTCCCCTTCGGAGGCATCCATGTTTTCATCGGCAAGACCGGTGAACCGGGCCCCGAGCTGGGCGTGTGCACCGACCTCGTCGAGACAGCTCAGTGCACGAGATCAACCCTGGCTAAACCGGCCAGGAAGCGCGCCTTCGTGGGAGTCATCCACGGAGGAAGCTACGAGGAAGGATCCCAATCCGGTGACGAAACCGCCATCTACTCCGGCGATGAAACGTCAACCGGGGAAACCGAATCTCTTTACCAGCTGCAAGATGATCGGATTGGGGGCAACTCCGATGGCGACAGTATTCCAGACCCCTCTGATCTGCCCTGTCGGGTTGGGATCTTCATGGCTGGAACACAGGCGGCGCCACATTCATCAACTGTGGCAGCAGTGATCTCCGGATCGGTAGTGGCAACAGCTGCGCGGGCAGGAGGCCCTGCGGATTCACCAGCCCAAGTATTGTCAGACCTGTTTGACGCACTAGCAGCGCTCATGGCGGAAGCCAACCCGGTGGATTAGGAGGTTCACAATGCTGAGATTGCCAAAGTGAGAGAACAGATCACTCAAGCTAAAGCGGAGCTGGCAGCAGAAGAGGCTAGGATGACGGTGGAGCGCGCCGCTTTAGATGCACAGGCTTACAGGCTCATGATGGACCAGAATGCGTCTTAGGAAGTCCTGAAGAGGAAATTCCGATCTCGATTGCCCGCAGCCCTCGATGCCCGAAATCTCTTCAACACCCCGGGGGTAAACTGTGCGGAGGCGACAGTTGGCGCTCCGGTTCAGCACCGGATAATAAACCTGCCTCGTCACAACACTGGTACACCACAGGCCGTGCCAACACCGTCGGGTCATTATTCCAACCCGATGGATAACCTCGTTGCGGCAGCAGCTCGGTTGGAAGCCATTCCGATAGAAGGTGATTCACCGCAGGATGTAGAGACATGCCGGGTCAAGGAGCTCCTTAGGACCGCGTTGCCCCCACAAGAAGCGTATTCGCAAAGCCGTGATCGGATTCATTCCACCCCTCGCCCCAGCGGGAGCTATAGTAGGCGCATGGAGGAGCCGGCTGTTTCAAGTAATGCTAGGCGTGAAGCGCTCCGCGGTAACAATCCGGCGGGCGTCGACAATGCTCAGGAGAATGTGGATCGCGCCCGTGCGCGGGAGGCCGGATTAGCAGCGCAGCATCAGGCTCGTCAGCTTACACCTATCTTCCCAGCTGTTACGGTAGAACCGGGGGTGGTTTCTAGTTCTTTGGGAGTACCGTGCCTTGTTCCCGCTTTACGCAACGTACGCCTGCCCAAAGACTTCAAAGGCCCCCGCAAGGTACCAAACTACACGGTAGATCAGCCTCCGGAGACATGGGTGGAGAGCTATGAGATGGCTATGGAGATGCTGGATGTGGATGACACGGCGTGTGCCAAGTATTTTACTATGATGTTAGAAGGAACGACCTGGACTTGGCTAAAGAGCTTACCGCCTAATTCCATTAATTCGTGGGCCCAGTTGCGCGCCCGGTTTATCAAGAATTTCAAAGACACGTGCAAACAGCCAATGTCGATAGTTGACCTAGCAGCTTGCGTTCAGCAAGAAGGGGAATCAACTACCCATTGGGTACGCCGGGTATCAGAAGTTTTGCACTCGTCAGATCGCATCAACGCAGACACCGCTGTGGTGCTGTTGGAAAGTAACTGTCGGTTTGGCCCGTTGAAGCTAAAGCTAGGCCGGATGAAGCGTGATTGCACGGATATGGGAACGCTCATGACCGCTTTAGTGAAGTATGCGGATTCTGACAGTACCAAGGATCCTGACTCTGGTGACGACAAAGCAGGGAAGGGAAAGAAGAATAGCAACACCAAAGGCCAGCAGCATCGACCGACAGGTAATGGAGGCGGAGGTAAGCGTAAACCGGATGGGAACATGGATTTTGTGGCCAACACAAGTACACAGAATAAGGGCCAGCGGCGTAAGGGGAAACAGCCGAGTTTTCGCGCAAATCCCGGTCCTAATCCGGAGCGTTTGAACTTTTTCTTAAACCAGCCCTGTCTGAAGCACGGAACAAAAGAGGAGCCAGCAACCCATCTTTGGAAGGATTGTTACATCATGAAGGAATTCAAAAGCTCAAACACTTTCCAATATGATCACAGCTCTGGCGGCGGTTCAGGTTCCGGATCAGGATACGGCGGCGGAAATTCCGGTCCAGGGTTCCATGGTAATCCGGGCGGACAGGACAACCAAAATACTCAAGGTAATCAAAGTGGTTACGGACAGCAGAAATCAGGTTATCAGAGCAACCCGAAACAGTTGAGTGGTGGACAGTATCATGTCTTTACTACAGGCTTGGATAAACGGGATAGAAAGCTTCAGAGGCGGGCAGTTAGTGCTGTTGAACCGGCCACGCCTCACTATCTGCGCTGGTCGGAACAACCTATCGTATGGAGCCGAGAAGATCAGCCTCCCAGGGTTTATAATCCGGGTCAGTTAGCATTGGTGGTGGTGCCTCAGGTGGGAGGTTATAAGCTCACCAAGGTGCTCATGGACGGAGGGAGCAGCATTAACATCTTGTATTATGAGACCTTCCGTCGCATGGGACTGGTAGATAAGGATCTCAAACCGACCAATACAGTGTTCCACGGGGTGGTGCCTGGCAAGTCTGCGTACCCGGTTTGTAAGATAGCCCTTGAAGTGGTCTTCGGCGATAGTCATGATTCCAGATCAGAGACGCTGACGTTCGAAGTGGTTAAAATCCAAAGTCCATACCACGCTTTGTTCGGACGGCCAGCCTATGCAAAATTTATGGCACGGCCCTGCTATGTATATCTGCAGCTCAAGATGCCGGGTTACAAGGGCACTATAACGGTTCATGGGAGCCGTCGAATCGCTTTGGAATGCGAGGAAGGAGATGCGACTTATGCAGAATCGGTTTGTGCTACGGAGGAGCTAAAGCGGTACAAAGACAGTGTTGACCCGGAAGACATGACTTCGTTGAAGAAGCCAACTACGGACCACGATCCAGCCTTGAAATTCAAATCGGCTGCCGAAACTAAGCTTGTTGACTTCGTACCTGGCGATTCGTCCAAGCAGTTCAGCATCAGTGCAAACCTGGATCCAAAATAGGAAAGCGCGCTCATCGAGTTCATCCGTGAGAATCGGGACATCTTTGCATGGAAGCCGTCTGACATGCCTGGTGTACCGAGGCGACTCGCTGAGCACACCCTTAATGTGGATCCTAAGTATAAACCGGTAAAACAGTTCTTACGCCGGTTTAACGAAGAAAGACGTAAAGCGATTGGTGAGGAAGTGGCCAGGCTCCTGGCAGCTGGGTTTATTATTGAGGTTTTTCATCCCGAGTGGCTTGCTAATCCGGTGCTGGTTCTTAAGAAAAACGGCACCTGGCGCATGTGTGTGGATTACACAGACTTGAATAAAGCTTGTCCAGCGGATCCTTTTGCTCTCCCCCGGATTGATCAAATCATTGATGCTACGGCAGGTTGCGAGCGTTTAAGTTTTTTGGATGCCTATTCGGGTTATCATCAGATCAAGATGGCAGTTAAGGACCAGGAGAAGACGGCGTTCATTACTCCCTTTGGAGCCTTCTGCTATGTTTCTATGCCCTTCGGGCTTAAGAGTGCGCAGGCTACTTATCAACGGTGTGTGCAAAATTGCCTCCACGAACAGATCGGTCGGAATGTACATGCTTATGTGGATGATATTGTGGTCAAGTCACGAAAGAAGGAGACCCTGGTTGAGGATTTGAAGGAAACCTTCGATAACTTGAGAGTGTACCAAATGATGCTCAACCCAGCTAAATGTGTTTTTGGTGTACCTGCAGGCAAGTTGTTGGGATTCCTAGTGTCCCATAGAGGAATTGAGGCCAATCCGGAAAAGATCACAGCCATCACCTCACTGGCCAAACCGAAATGTGTCAATGATGTTCAGCGCATGGCCGGACGGATTACAGCGTTAAGCCGGTTTATCAGCCGCCTCGGTGAAAAGGCGATCCCCTTGTATCAAATGCTCAAAAAGACAGATCAATTTGTCTGGAGTCCGGAGGCCGATAAAGCGTTTGAGGACTTGAAGCGGCAGTTAGTCAATCCGCCAGTGCTGGCAGCCCCTGTAGATAAAGAGCCACTCCTGTTATATGTTGCTGCGAACGCCAGAGCGGTCAGTGTGGCAATAGTGGTAGAACGCAAGGAGGCTGGGAAGGAACATCCGGTTCAGCGACCGGTTTACTATATCAGTGAAGTGCTTATCGAGTCCAAACAAAGGTATCCGCATTGGCAGAAGCTGGTATATGGTGTTTTTATGGCAAGCCGGAAGCTGAGGCAATATTTTCAAGGACACCCCATCACGGTGGTCAGTTCTGCTCCTTTGGGTGACATCATACAGAACCGGGAGGCGACCGGTCGGATTGCCAAGTGGGCTATCGAGCTTGGGCCGCACGATTTAAGATACGTACCCCGGACGGCCATAAAGTCACAAGCACTTGTCGACTTCATAAACGATTGGACAGAGTTACAAGCACCTGAGGAGAAGCCAGATAACACATATTGGACTATACATTTTGACGGGTCCAGACAATTGGAAGGCTCGGGGGCTGGAGTCGTTTTAACTTCCCCACGAGGAGATAAGTTTTGTTATGTCCTCCGTTTAATGTTCCCCTGTACAAATAATGCGGCTGAGTATGAAGCTTTGCTTCATGGTCTTCGGATGGCTAAAGAGATGAATCTGAGCCGAGTTAGGTGCTTTGGTGATTCGGATCTGGTGGCTCAGCAGGTATCTGGCACCTGGGATTCTAAGGACCCGCTCATGGCTGCGTACCGTCGTGAAGTAGATATGGTGGCTGGGTATTTCAAAGGCTATCAAGTGGACCATGTGGACCGCAGAAAGAATGAGGCAGCGGACGCTTTAAGCCGCTTGGGCTCTCAGCGTAAACCGGTCCCACCCAATGTTTTCTTGGATGTGTTGTATCATCCATCGGTACAGCTACCCGGTGAGCTGGAGTTGGCTATTCCTGATCCGGAGGCTCAATTAGTGGCGGCTCTTCACGTCACCCCGGATTGGACGCTTCCTTATCTGGCATATATGAACCGGGGTGAGTTGCCAGAAGACGAAAGCTTGGCTCGGCAGATAGTACGGCGGTCCAAGTCTATGACCATCCTCAAAGGAGAGCTACATCATCGCAGCGTGTCAGGAGCGCTACAACGGTGCGTATCCCCTGAGGAGGGGTGCGAGATATTACGTGAAATACATGAAGGGGATTGCGGCCACCACGCCGGTTCAAAATCATTGGTGGCTAAAGCGTTCCACCACGGTTTCTACTGGTTAACTGCTCATGCTGATGCAGAAGACCTGGTCAGGTTATGTGATGGTTGCCAGAAATTTTCCAGACGAGCGCACATACCGGCTCAAGAATTGAGGATGATTCCAATCACTTGGCCGTTTGCGACTTGGGGGCTCGATATGGTTGGGCCTTTTAAGCGTTCCAAAGATAAGAAGACCCACCTACTGGTGGCGGTTGACAAATTTACAAAGTGGGTGGAGGCAGAACCTGTTAGTAAATGTGATGCGGCCACGGCAGTGCGGTTTATAAAGAAGGTGATCTTCCGGTTTGGTTTTCCACATAGCATCATCACAGATAATGGTACCAATCTATCCAAAGGTGCCATGAAAGAGTTCTGCGCACGTGAGCATATACGGCTTGATGTTTCTTCAGTAGCTCACCCGCAGTCTAATGGTCAAGCAGAACGAGCGAATCAAGAGATCTTGAGAGGTATCAAACCCCGGCTTCTGGTCCCTTTGCAAAGGACGCCGGGTTGTTGGGTTGAGGAGCTACCGTCTATATTATGGAGTATCAACACCACGCCTAATAGATCCACGGGGTTTACGCCGTTCTTTATGGTCTATGGAGCAGAGGCGGTTCTCCCCAGTGATATACGACATGATTCACCTCGTGTGGCAGCTTATGTTGAAGCGGGCAACAAGCAGGCACGGCAGGACGCTCTTGACTTATTGGATGAGGAACGTGAATTAGCAGCTGCCCGTTCAGCGATTTACCAGCAGGATCTTCGCCATTACCACAGCCGTCGGGTTAAGACCAGAACCTTTCAGGAGGGGGATTTGGTGCTTCGGCTCATCCAGGATCAGTCTGATCAGCATAAATTATCCCCGCCTTGGGAAGGACCTTTTGTGGTCAGCAAGAATCTGAATAATGGGTCATACTACCTGATTGATATTCGAGAGCGCAAAGATTCACGCACATCAGAGGAGGAGACCAGCAGGCCGTGGAACATAGCTCATCTTCGACCTTATTATACATGAGCCTTGGGCTCTGTTTATATACATATCATGACCATGTATATATTATGATTAATACAATAAACCGGAGCCTCGAGCAAAACGGGGTCTCTGCTGTTCTTCACATCATGCGTGGTTACTTGGAGTTGATTCGCTTTAATGCAATTTCTGGTTTACCCCTTGAGGTCGCTTCGAAGAGGATAAAAGTGAAGACTCCGGTTTAAAATCCGGTTCAAGGGAAGATGACTCCCACAAAGCTTTGAGGCCCTTAATATCCGGTTCAAGATCCCGGTTCAAGAAAAATTTATCTCTTGCAACAAAGTTAAAAATTACTGAAGAGGACCTGCTGACATGATGCGCGGTTCAAACATGGGGCTTCCTGTTCAAACATAGGTCGTATTCGAACCAAAGAGAACATAGCTATCCTTACAAAGTCAGTTGGGGACCTAGTCGACCTGAACCGTAGTTACACCTTATGGGAGCTCGGTCATGTCCTGATGATGGTAATGCCTTCTGGCCGGCTTTTTAGCCAATAAGTCATTTGGGGGCTTGGTCGTGTCCGAACCAACGCAATGCCACTTGATCGGCCCTTGGCCACTGAGTCACTTGGGGGCTTGGTCGAATCCGAACCAATGCAATGCCATTTGACCGGCATATTTGCCACGATTCAGTTAGGAACCTAGTCGACTTAAACCGTAGCTACACCTCTTGGGGGCTGGGTTTCTTTTGTCTTGACGATGGTCACGCCTTCTGAACGGTTCATAGCAACCACTATTTGCATGCGTTTTACTATCGCGTTGTCCTCTCGTATTTGGTTTTTTGTTTTCTGCCTTTATTGTGGTGTTTTTTGTTCTTCGGAACGTCAAATACTTTTAAACCGATTCAGCTGACACAGCCTGGTCCGTTTTTTAAAACCCGGAGGCAAGTTGCCCGGTTTGGCAAAGGCGCAGCACGGTTCGTATGGTCGAAAGACCGTCCTGTGTACTCAGTAAAGACAGGAAACATAAGTTGGAAAAAGTTATTGGAAAGGGCATCAGTACCCGTGCACAAAGGCGCATTCAAACACAGAGGTATTAACTATCTTATTACAAGGCAGCGTAGTGCCTGAATATATTGTTTTTTGACGGATTAACGTCACCAATTAAGGTGAACTGGAGCGTTGATTACGCCTGTTCGCCGCCTCGGTTCGAAGGCTGTGGATCATCTTGCGCCGCTTCAGCTTTCTCTTGGCTACCCATTGGCTGGAAATCAGCAGTGGTCCAGTCGATTCCCATTAGCGCTTGAAAGACAGCTTCTTCATGAATCAACAAAGACGGTTCAATGTCAGGGGCGTAGGTATGCTTACGGATTGGAGGAATAAGGTTTTCCGCTTCAGGGACCGGGGCAGCTACTCGCTTGTTCTGGTTATCATATTGGGCTTGGTAATGTGTCAGATCTGCTTCTTCAGCCAATTGACAAGCTAGGGGGCGCACCGCCCGGTTTATCGCCCTCAAGTCATTTTCGCCAAAGTCTGAACCATCTTCTTTCAAGCTGGGGTATCCTTGGGCCGCTTCGACAGGATCGAAATCTGGTACCCATGCTTTGGCCCGGATCAAGGCAGTGATGGCTCCGGTTCGAGCAGCTGATCTTTTCAACTCTTCAATCCGGGCTGGAAGCATGGATAGCCTTTTTAACGTGTCTTGAATCAGAGACGGTGCAGGGTTGTTATGCGATGCAGTGGTGATAGCTCTCTGTGCTCCGGTGTACAACTGTTCAATCAAAGTATAGGCAGCTTTGAGTTTCATCCGCACATCAGAACCCAAGTGTCCAATACGTGTGCCTGCAGTGTTTCAAGATGGATTATAAACCGGACATGGGATATAGCGAACAAGGTGAAAATTGGAAGAAGGGCATCGAAAGGAATTTACCAAAGACGGCAGAGGTCATGGAGTGTATTTGTCGCTTTACGGTGGATAATTCGTCAACCACCGGTTTGAGAGCAGCTTCGGCATTTTCAGCCCTTTTCATCAAAAGAGCCTTTTCAGTAGCCCAATCAGCTTGTTCCTTTTTGCGGCCTTCTTTCAGTTGTTCCATAACGGTTAAGGCATTAGTCAATTCCTCCTTCGCTTTTTCAGTTTCAGCCTGCTGGGTTTTTAGGGTTTCCTGAAGGTCCGAGACTTGTTTCTCTTTGGTCTTCAGATCCCCCTGCAGCAGGTCGTCAGCAGTGTTCAGAAAATATTGCACGGTTTGGAAGTATCAACCACACAAGCAAGTTATGTGCTCGATACTTGGGGGCTAATGCATACTTGATCTTAACGCATGTTTTCCATTACAAAAGTCCCAGGATTAATACAAGTATTTAAACTTGGTACTTGGGGGCTAATGGTTATTTGACGATGTTTCTAGTTAACGGCCTATGTTGAAGCCCTGGGTTTTTAAACCGGACCTTAGTGGTCAAGGCAGCATGATTCGGATTACCATCTCGGATTGGAATAAATTGATAAGCTAGGTTGCAACAGAAGGAAGCACAAGAGAGTTACCTCAAGTTTTTCTTTCATCATCCTGATCATACCAGCTTCATAATCGCGACTGGTGTACAGTCGGTTCAGGTACCCAGAATAAAGATCTTGGGCGCTTAAAGCGGCGTACGTTGAGGAGTCAACGTCCCATTTGCCCTTTATGGCCGAGATTTCTTCCTTGGCAGTATGCTTGGCCAAAGTAGCAGAGTTCCCCGGTTCAGAGCGACCAATGTCGGTAATCACAACATCATCATCTTTGGAGTCGCTGCTCTGCATTGGCACTGTCGGTTTATCAACAGTTCCAGAAGGGGGGATGAATTCCTCAACCCGAACAGGACTGGCAGGATTGGTAGGCCTTTCTTCAGCATAGGCGTCATCTTGGGGAGATAGATAATTCTGAATGTCTTCACGACCCAGAGCATCAGCACCAGGAGTTCTCTCCGGTTCAGGAGCGGCAGTTCCTTCGGCCGGGTTATCCAGACGAGCCTTCTTGCTCGGTCTAGGTTTAGCCCTGGGAAAGACCCAAAGATTGAAAGAACGGTGTAAGATGGCTTAAGAAACCCATATAGAAATATGTTGTGATCGGTCCAACTTACCCAATAACTGTCTTTAGCGGTGGCAGTTGAGTGGCTGAAGATTCACCAGAAGATGAATGGGAAGTGACCTGATAATCGGAGTCAGATGGATTAAGAGGCTGGCGAGTTAAACCTGCTTTAGGAGGAAAGCTAGCGCATAAATCGGAGACCTCTGAGCGGCGTTTCCGAACCAGGCTGTTCGGTAAACCGGCGGAGGTAACTACCTGGCCGCTATGCCGGGTGGTGCGTCGAGCTTCATGTTGCTGGGTCTTCACAAGAAATTTGGGATCCAAGTAAGCAAGAGGATGAGAAAATTTAATTTTCCGGTTTGCTTGGCGAGGTTTTTTCAAAGGCAAAGGAACTGCATCAGAAGAAAGAATAGTTACCTCTGGGCCTTCAGCATTACTCGCTTCAGCGTCGTCCTAACAAATATCATCATCAATAAGACGTATAAAAAGTAAGCCAACTGAATCGAGGTCTACCCCAAGGTCCGGATTACCCACATCATCCTCCTCTAAGTCCGGGGTAGAGGAAGCGGTGTTCCTTTTCTTCTGAGCGGGCTTCTTCACCCTTGTTTTGGGTCGGGTTACCTTTTCGGTCGGCTCTTGAAACTTCTTGCTCCAAAACGGATCATCTCCCTGTCTCAGAAAGGATTGGAGTTAGCAATATGTATATAAGAAGATCATAAATTCTATAAACAAACAGAGGTGAGATGCTTACAGCAGGTGGTTTGTTTGTAGCACAAAAGGGAAGCAGGCCGGTTCGGGCGCAAACATATTCCGGTTCATTCAGCATCTTTTTCACGGCTTCAGTAACTTCGTCTTCCGTCAGCTGAATGTTGCAGTGCCTCAAAGGATCATCAACCCGGCCCGTGTATTGGCACATTAAACCGGAGCGGATGCTAAGGGGCAGGATGCTCCATGAAATCCAGCAACGGGCAAGATCTACCCCCGTTAAACCGTTAGCCATGAAGGCTCTGAGCTTGGACAGCTGAGGGGCATACTTACTCCTCTCTTTGGCGGTTAGCCTTGGGGGGAAGGGGTGTGTATTGCTAAGTCTCTCTGGACGGAAGCCAGGCAGAGGATTTTCTTCAGCAGGGGAAGTATCCTTGCAATAGAACCAAGTGTGATTCCATTCTTGCGGATGACTATGCAACTTGGCGTGAGGATAAGTCACTTCTTTCCTCTTTTGAATCGCCATACCACCCAGTTCCATATTAGGGCCGTCGGTGTATTCAGTACGTCGGTTCAAATGAAAACAGTCTCGGAACAGCTCTACAGTAGGTTCCTCCTGGAAGTACACCTCACAAAGCACTTGAAAATGGCAGATATTCGTGACTGAGTTTGGACCAACATCTTGTGGGCGCAACTTAAAATTAGCCAGGACGTCCCGATAGAATTTTGAACCGGGTGGATTAAAACCCCGGGCCAGGTGATCCGCAAACACCACCACTTCTCCCTCCTGTGGGGTAGGAGGACATTCATCCCCTGGAACCCTCCAATGGATGGCATTTTTGCTACTCAAAGCGCCAGTCAGAACTAAGTTGTTTAATTGGGTCTCGGTGATGCGAGAGGGAACCCAGTTGCATTCGTACACCTGTTTTGCCATGAGGAAATCTACAGGACAAAGGTATTCCGGTTTGAGAACAAGTGTGATTGTAAACCGAAGATGCTATTATATAGAGTGAAGTTATCTACAATGATATCATCTAGCTGTTCATCAAGGGGACTAATGGATATATGGATTGGGTTGTTCGCTCTGCTAAAAGTTAAACCGACCAGATCTAACAGTTGTGAATATGAAAGCAGAAACAGATCCCGTACGGATTCTTTCAAAACAATGGATCTACAGCTAGGGCGAAAAAGAAGTAAAAATTTGAGGTTTGGCTCACAGCAGAACAACATAAGTTCGGCAAGCAGGGAAATGAGTGGGATCTAAGGAGATGAGTACATATTTATGGCGAATACTGAGAGGGATTACAAATCACAATATAGGTATCATCATCTGTTCGCAAAAGCTGCTATGGAGATGAACAAGGAACAGTGGCAGGATGACGAACCCTAGAACAGATCTAAAGCAAGAAGAACAGGAGCCTTACCGGGATCCAAACGGATGTGGAAGGTCGCCGCGGTACTCTGGTCCGGTCAGGTTGATGCAGCGGCCGGAGTTGATGCAGTAGCTGACGGCGGCGGCAGAGCTCCGAGGTCTGGGTCGCGAGGAAGACGAAGAAGGGGACGAAAGGGAGGAAAGGAAGATGGCCTTCAAGTCCTATTTATAAGGCGCGGCGCGCGTGCCAGGCGCGCGAATCCAGGGGCCGGTGATTTCGGGAGCCCAGCCGTCGCCCTGATTATTGCGGATTAGCAAAAGGAGACGGTAACTTTGCGCTGACGTCATATCGGTTTACCGCGGCAAAAGGAGACGAAGAAACGGCGGTTTAACAGTTACTGGAAGACATTTGAAGACAGAAATTCTTATTAAGGATTGACATGAACCTGTTCAAATCAATCTGGGGCCTAATGTTGGGGATATTGCTATTTGGGGTAAACCGGCCTACAGGGCCCGGGTTAGCTCCGCCAATGGACCCGAGATGTTAAAGCCCAAGGAGAAATAGAAGGGCTCAAGGCCTATAATCGGTTTAGAGGTTTACGGCCGTAAACCGGCCTGAGGTAAACTTGCATTGTAAGTTAGGAATAGAGAGACCGACCCGGGCACGTTTATGAACCGGGGGTTGGGACTTTGCAGACCGACGGGCGTCACCCGTGTATATAAGGGGACGACCCGACGGCGGTTTGGGGGCGGAGAATAACAACTCGAGATTTAGGCGAAGCTTATCGCTCCCTAGCCCTCGAAACACATCAATCCCATCACAACTAGACGTAGGCTTTTACCTTCATCGAAGGGGCCGAAGTAGTATAAACTCTGTGTCCTTGCGTCCGCTCTAACCCCTTCAAGTTAACCCGTTGCGATGGCTCCACGACTAAGTCCTTTTGCTAGGACATCTGCCGTGACAAATCCACGACATGATCCCTCATAATAATTTTGGGAAGTGTTCCCCCTAACTGTGCACCGTTGCGACAGTTCGTTGTCTCAAAGCACCACGTGATGATCGGGTGTGATAGATTCTAACGTTCACATACAACGGGTGTAAGACAGATTTACACATGCAAACACTTAGGTTGACTTGACGAGCCTAGCATGTACAGACATGGCCTCGGAACACAGAAGACCGAAAGGTCGAGCATGAGTCGTATAGAAGATACGATCAACATGAAGATGTTCACCGATGTTGACTAGTCCGTCTCACGTGATGATCGGACACGGCCTAGTTGACTCGGATCATGTTATACTTAGATGACTAGAAGAGGGATGTCTATCTAAGTGGGAGTTCATTAAATAATTTGATTAGATGAACTTTATTATCGTGAACTTAGTCTAAAATATTTACAATATGTCTTGTAGATCAAATGGCCAACGTAGTCCTCAACTTCAACGCGTTCCTAGAGATAACCAAGCTGAAAGACGATGGCAGCAACTATACGGACTGGGTCCGGAACCTGAGGATCATCCTCATAGCTGCCAAGAAAGATTATGTCCTACAAGCACCGCTGGGTGACGCACCTGTTCTCCCTGCAGAACAAGACGTTATGAACGCTTGGCAGTCACGTTCAGATGACTACTCCCTCGTTCAGTGCGGCATGCTTTATAGCTTAGAGCCGGGGCTCCAAAAGCGTTTTGAGAGACATGGAGCATATGAGATGTTCGAAGAGCTAAAAATGGTTTTCCAAGCTCATGCCCGGGTCGAGAGATATGAAGTCTCCGACAAATTCTTCAGCTGTAAGATGGAGGAAAATAGCTCTGCCAGTGAACACATACTCAAGATGTCTGGGTTGCACAACTGCTTGACTCAACTGGAAGTTAATCTCCCGGATGAAGTGGTCATTGACAGAATCCTCCAGTCGCTTCCACCAAGCTACAAGAGCTTTGTGATGAACTTCAATATGCAGGGGATGGAAAAGACCATTCCTGAAGTATTTGCTATGCTGAAATCAGCAGAGGTAGAAATCAAGAAGGAACATCAAGTGTTGATGGTGAATAAAACCACTAAGTTCAAGAAGGGCAAGGGTAAAAAGAACTTCAAGAAGGACGGCAAGGAAGTTGCCGCGCCCGGTAAGCAAGTTGCCGGGAAGAAGCCAAAGAATGGACCCAATCCCAAGACTGAGTGCTTTTATTGCAAGGGAAGTGGTCACTGGAAGCGGAACTGCCCCAAATACTTAGCGGACAAGAAGGCCGGCAAAACAAAAGGTATATATGATATACATGTAATTGATGTGTACCTTACCAGTACTCGTAGTAGCTCTTGGGTATTTGATACCGGTGCAGTTGCTCACATTTGTAACTCAAAGCAGGAGCTTCGGAATAAGCGGAGACTGGCGAAGGACGAGGTGACGATGCGCGTCGAGAATGGTACCAAGGTCGATGTGATCGCCGTCGGCACGCTACCTCTACATTTACCTACGGGATTAGTTTTAAACCTCAATAATTGTTATTTAGTGCCAAGTTTGAGCATGAACATTGTGTCTGGATCTCGTTTAATTCGAGATGGCTACTCATTTAAATCCGAGAATAATGGTTGTTCTATTTATATGAGAGATATGTTTTATGGTCATGCTCCGATGGTTAATGGTTTATTCTTAATGAATCTCGTACGTGATGATACACATATTCATAGTGTGAATACCAAAAGAGTTAAAGTTGATAACTATAGTCCCACATATTTGTGGCACTGCCGCCTTGGTCACATAGGTGTCAAACGCATGAAGAAGCTCCATGCAGATGGACTTTTAGAGTCTCTTGATTATGAATCATTTGACACGTGCGAACCATGCCTCATGGGTAAAATGACCAAGACTCCGTTCTCAGGAACAATGGAGCGAGCAACAAAATTATTGGAAATCATACATACCGATGTGTGCGGTCCAATGAGTGTTGAGGCTCGTGGTGGCTATCGTTATGTTCTCACCCTCACTGATGACCTGAGTAGATATGGGTATATCTACTTAATGAAACACAAGTCTGAAACCTTTGAAAAGTTCAAGGAATTTCAGAGTGAGGTTGAAAATCAACGTGACAGAAAAATCAAGTTTTTACGATCAGATCGTGGAGGAGAATACTTGAGTCACGAATTTGGCACGCACTTAAGAAAATGTGAAATAGTTTCACAACTCACGCCGCCTGGAACACCTCAGCGTAATGGTGTGTCCGAACGTCGTAATCGCACTCTATTAGATATGGTACGATCTATGATGTCTCTTACCGATTTACCGCTATCTTTTTGGGGCTATGCTTTAGAGACTGCCGCATTCACTTTAAATAGGGCTCCGTCGAAATCCGTTGAGATGACACCGTATGAATTATGGTTTGGGAAGAAACCTAAACTGTCGTTTCTAAAAGTTTGGGGATGCGATGCTTATGTCAAGAAACTTCAACCTGAAAAGCTCGAACCCAAGTCGGAAAAATGCGTCTTCATAGGATACCCTAAAGAAACTATTGGGTATACCTTCTACCTCAGATCCGAAGGCAAGATCTTTGTTGCCAAGAATGGATCCTTTATAGAGAAGGAGTTTCTCTCGAAAGAAGTAAGTGGGAGGAAAGTAGAACTTGATGAAGTGTTACCTCTTGAACCGGAAAATGGTGCAACTCAAGAAAACGTTCCTGAGGTGCCTGCACCGGCTAGAGAGAAAATTAATGATGATGATCAAGATGCTTCTGATCAAGCTCCTACTGAAATTCGTAGGTCCACAAGGACACGTTCCGCACCAGAGTGGTACGGCAACCCTGTCTTGGAAATCATGTTGTTAGACAACGGTGAACCACTATGAAGAGCGATGGCGGGCCCGGATTCCGACAAATGGCTGGAAGCCATGAAATCCGAGATAGGATCCATGTATGAAAACGAAGTATGGACTTTGACTGACTTGCCCGTTGAACGGCGAGACATAGAAAATAAATGGATCTTCAAGAAGAAGACATACGCGGATGGTAATGTGACCATCTATAAAGCTCGGCTTGTCGCTAAGGGTTATCGACAAGTTCAAGGGGTTGACTACGATGAGACTTTCTCACCGGTAGCGAAGCTGAAGTCCGTCCGAATCATGTTAGCAATTGCCGCATTCTACGATTATGAAATAGTGCAAATGGACGTCAAAACGGCATTCCTTAATGGTTTCCTTAAGGAAGAATTGTATATGATGCAGCCAGAAGGTTTTGTCGATCCTAAGAATGCTGACAAGGTGTGCAAGCTCCAACGCTCGATTTATGGGCTGGTGCAAGCATCTCGGAGTTGGAACATTCGCTTTGATGAGATGATCAAAGCGTTTGGATTTACGCAGACTTATGGAGAAGCCTGCGTTTACAAGAAAGTGAGTGGGAGCTCTGTAGCATTTCTCATACTATATGTAGATGACATACTTTTGATGGTAAATGATATAGAACTCTTGGACAACATTAAGGCCTACTTGAATAAAAAAATTTCAATGAAGGACCTTGGAGAAGCTGCTTATATATTAGGCATCAAGATCTATAGAGATAGATCAAGACGCCTCATAGGTCTTTCACAAAGCACATACCTTGATAAGATATTGAAGAAGTTCAATATGGATCAATCTAAGAAGGGGTTCTTACCTGTGTTACAAGGTGTGAAATTGAGCTCAGCTCAATGTCCGACCACGGCAGAAGATATAGAAGAGATGAGTGTCATCCCCTATGCCTTAGCCATAGGTTCTATTATGTATGCCATGCTGTGTACCAGACCTGATATAAACCTTGCCGTAAGTTTGGTAGGAAGGTACCAAAGTAATCCCGGCAAGGAACACTGGACAGCGGTCAAGAATATCCTGAAGTACCTGAAAAGTACTAAGGAAATGTTTCTCGTTTATGGAGGTGACGAAGAGCTCGTCGTAAAGGGTTACGTCGACGCTAGCTTCGACACAGATCTGGATGACTCTAAGTCACAAACCGGATACGTGTATATTTTGAATGGTGGGGCAGTAAGCTGGTGCAGTTGCAAGCAGAGCGTCGTGGCGGGATCTACATGTGAAGCGGAGTACATGGCAGCCTCGGAGGCATCACATGAAGCAATTTGGGTGAAGGAGTTCATCACCGACCTCGGAGTCATACCCAATGCGTCGGGGCCAATCAAACTCTTCTGTGACAACACTGGAGCTATTGCACTTGCCAAGGAGCCCAGGTTTCACAAGAAGACCAGGCACATCAAGCGTCGCTTCAACTCCATTCGTGAAAATGTTCAAGATGGAGACATAGATATTTGTAAATTACATACGGACCTGAATGTAGCAGATCCGTTGACTAAGCCTCTCCCTAGAGCAAAACATGATCAACACTAGAATTCCATGGGTGTTCGATTCATCACAATGTAACTAGATTATTGACTCTAGTGCAAGTGGGAGACTGTTGGAAATATGCCCTAGAGGCAATAATAAAAGCATTATTATTATATTTCCTTGTTCATGATAATTGTCTTTATTCATGCTATAATTGTGTTATCCGGAAATCGTAATACATGTGTGAATAATAGACACCAACATGTCCCTAGTAAGCCTCTAGTTGACTAGCTCGTTGATCGACAGATAGTCATGGTTTCCTGACTATGGACATTGGATGTCATTGATAACGAGATCACATCATTAGGAGAATGATGTGATGGACAAGACCCAATCCTAAACATAGCACAAGATCGTATAGTTCGTTTGCTAGAGTTTTCCAATGTCAAGTATCCTTTCCTTAGACCATGAGATCGTGTAACTCCCGGATACCGTAGGAGTGCTTTGGGTGTGCCAAACGTCACAACGTAATTGGGTGACTATAAAGGTATACTACGGGTATCTCTGAAAGTGTCTGTTGGGTTGACATGGATCGAGACTGGGATTTGTCACTCCGCTTGACGGAGAGGTATCACCGGGCCCACTCGGTAATGCATCATCATAATGAGCTCAATGTGATCAAAGTGTTTGATCACGGGATCATGCATTACGGTACGAGTAAAGTGACTTGCCGGTAACAAGATTGAACGAGGTATTGGGATACCGACGATCGAATCTCGGGCAAGTAAAATACCGATTGACAAAGGGAATCGTATACGGGATTAATTGAATCCTCGACATCATGGTTCATCCGATGAGATCATCGTGGAGCATGTGGGAGCAAACACGGGTATCCAGATCCCGCTGTTGGTTATTGCCCGAGAGCCGTCTCGGTCATGTCTGCATGTCTCCCGAACCCGTAGGGTCTACACACTTAAGGTTCGGTGACGCTAGGGTTGTGAGGATATGTATATGCAGTAACCCGAATGTTGTTCGGAGTCCCGGATGAGATCCCGGACGTCACGAGGAGTTCCGGATTGGTCCGGAGGTGAAGAATTATATATAGGAAGTGCAGTTTCGGCCATCGGGAGTGATCTGGGGGTCACCGGTATTGTACCGGGACCACCAGATGGGTCCCGGGGGTTCACCGGGTGGGGCCACCCATCCCGGAGGGCCCCATGGGCCAAAGTGGGGAGGGTAACCAGCCCATAGTGGGATGGTGCGCACCCCTAGGCCCACCCTATGCGCCTAGGGTTGAAACCCTAGGGGTGGGGGGCACCCCACCTTGGCCGCCGCCCCCCTTGGGAGATCCAATCTCCCAGGGCCGGCGCCCCCCAGGGGCCTATATAAAGGGGGGAGGGGAGGGGGGCAGCCGCACCCTTTGCCTTGGGGCCTCCCTCTCCCTCTCCAACACCTCCTCCTCCTCCATAGAGATCGGTGAAGCCCTGCCGGAGTACTGCAGCTCCATCACCACCACGCCGTCGTGCTGCTGCTGGAGCCATCTTCCTCAACCTCTCCTCTCCCCTTGCTGGATCAAGAAGGAGGAGACGTTACGCTGACCGTACGTGTGTTGAACGCGGAGGTGCCGTCCGTTCGGTGCTAGGATCTCCGGTGATTTGGATCACGTCGTGTACGACTACTTCATCCCCGTTCTTTTGAACGCTTCCGCTCGCGATCTACAAAGGTATGTAGATGCATCCGATCACTCGTTGCTAGATGAACTCATAGATGGATCTTGGTGAAACCGTAGGAATTTTTTTTGTTTTCTGCAACGTTCCCCAACACTATTTGTCAAGGTGATCAATGTCCCGAGTCACATCTTTTGGAAGGCAACCGACCTTGGTATGCTTCGCCGCCTCACTAACCGACACATGGAATCCAGTCTTTCCCTCTATGCCAACAATGACGTGCTCTTCTGCCATCTGGGCGAGCTTGACCTGGTTGCCGCCCTTGAGCTTCTCAACACTTTTGCCGACACTTCTAGATTGCATACCAATCTCGCCAAGTGTTCGGCGCTAACTATCCAGTGCACTCCCGTGTGTTGGGGAACGTTGCAGAAAATTAAAAATTTTCCTACGGTTTCACCAAGATCCATCTATGAGTTCATCTAGCAACGAGTCATGGGAGAGAGAGATTGCATCTACATACCACTTTGTAGATCGCGAGCGGAAGCGTTCAACGAACGGGGATGAAGTAGTCGTACACACCGTGATCCAAATCACCGGAGATCCTAGTACCGAAAGCACGGCACCTCCGCGTTCAACACCACGTACGGTCAGCGTAACGTCTCCTTCTTCTTGATCCAGCAAGGCAAAGGAGAGGTTGGGGAAGAAGACTCCAACAGCAGCACGACGGCGTGATGATGGTGGAGCCGCAGTACTCCGACAGGGCTTCGCCGAGCTCTTATGGAGGAGGAGGAGGTGTTGGAGAGGGAGAGGGAGGCGCCAGGGCATTGGGTGTTCAGCCCCCCTCCCCTCCCCCCTTTATATAACCCCTTGGGGGGCGCCGGCCCTAGGAGATGGAATCTCCTAGGGGGGGCGGCGGCCAAGGAGGGGGCTTGCCCCCCAAGCAAGGGGGGCGCCCCCTTTAGGGTTTGCCCCCCAACCCTAGGCGCATGGGCCCTTGGGGGGGAGGCGCACTAGCCCACATAGGTCTGGTTCCCTTCCTCACTTTGGCCCATGGAGCCCTCCGGGATAGGTGGCCCCACCCGGTGGACCCCCCGGGACCCTCCGGTGGTCCCGGTACAATACCGATAACCCCGAAACTTGTCCCGATGTCCGTATGAGGACTTTCCATATATAAATCTTTACCTCCGGACCATTCCGAAACTCCTCGTGACATCCGGGATCTCATCCGGGACTCCAAACAACATTCGGGTTACTGCATATACATATCTTCACAACCCTAGCGTCACCGAACCTTAAGTGTGTAGACCCTACGGATTCGGGAGACATGCAGACATGACCGAGATGTCTCTCGGGCAATAACCAACAGCGGGATCTGGATACCCATGTTGGCTCCCACATGCTCCACGATGATCTCATCGGATGAACCACGATGTCGTGGATTCAATTAATCCCGTATACGATTCCCTTTGTCAATCGGTATTTTACTTGCCCGAGATTCGATCGTCGGCATCCCAATACCTCGTTCAATCTCGTTACCGGCAAGTCACTTTTCTCGTATCGTAATGCATGATCCCGTGATCAAACACTTTGATCACACTGAGCTCATTATGATGATGCATTACCGAGAGGGCCCGGTGATACCTCTCCGTCAAGCGGAGTGACAAATCCCAGTCTCGATCCATGTCAACCCAACAGACACTTTTAGAGATACCCGTAGTATACCTTTATAGTCACCCAGTTATGTTGTGACGTTTGGCACACCCAAAGCACTCCTACGGTATCCGGGAGTTACACGATCTCATGGTCTAAGGAAAGGATACTTGACATTGAAAAACTCTAGCAAACGAACTATGCGATCTTATGCTATGTTTAGGATTGGGTCTTGTCCATCACATCATTCTCCTAATGATGTGATCCCGTTATCGATGACATCCAATGTCCATAGTCAGGAAACCATGACTATCTGTCGATCAACGAGCTAGTCAACTAGAGGCTCACTAGGGACATGTTTGTTGTCTGTTATTCACACATGTATCACGATTTCCGGATAACACAATTATAGCACGAATAAAGACAATTATCATGAATAAGGAAATATAATAATAATGCTTTTATTATTGCCTCTAGGGCATATTTCCAACAGTCTCCCACTTGCACTAGAGTCAATAATCTAGTTACATTGTGATGAATCGAACACCCATAGAGTTCTGGTGCTGATCATGTTTTGCCTTAGGGAGAGGTTTAGTCAACGGATCTGCGACATTCAGATCCGTGTGCACTTTACAAATCTCTATGTATCCATCTTGAACATTTTCACGAATGGAGTTGAAGCGACGCTTGATGTGACTTGTCTTCTTGTGAAACCTGGGCTCCTTTGCAAGTGCAATAGCTCCAGTGTTGTCACAGAAGAGCTTGATTGGCCCCGACGCATTGGGTATGACTCCGAGGTCGGTGATGAACTCCTTCACCCAAATTGCTTCATGTGCTGCCTCCGAGGCTGCCATGTACTCCGTTTCACATGTAGATCCCGCCACGACGCTTTGCTTGCAACTGCACCAGCTTACTGCCCCACCATTCAAAATATACACGTATCCGGTTTGTGACTTAGAGTCATCCAGATCTGTGTCGAAGCTAGCGTCGACGTAACCCTTTACGACGAGCTCTTCGTCACCTCCATAAACGAGAAACATTTCCTTGGTCCTTTTCAGGTACTTCAGGATATTCTTGACCGCTGTCCACTGTTCCTTGCCGGGATTACTTTGGTACCTACCTACCAAACTTACGGCAAGGTTTACATCAGGTCTGGTACACAGCATGGCATACATAATAGAACCTATGGCTGAGGCATAGGGGATGACGCTCATCTCTTCTATATCTTCTGCCGTGGTCGGACATTGAGCTGAGCTCAATTTCACACCTTGTAACACAGGTAAGAACCCTTTCTTAGATTGATCCATATTGAATTTCTTCAATATCTTATCAAGGTATGTGCTTTGTGAAAGACCTATGAGGCGTCTCGATCTATCTCTATAGATCTTGATACCTAATATATAAGCAGCTTCTCCAAGGTCCTTCATTGAAAAACTCTTATTCAAGTAGGCCTTAATGCTGTCCAAGAGTTCTATATTATTTCCCATCAAAAGTATGTCGTCTACATATAATATGAGAAATGCTACAGAGCTCGCACTCACTTTCTTGTAAACACAGGCTTCTCCATAAGTCTGTGTAAACCCAAAGCTTTGATCATCTCATCAAAGCGAATGTTCCAACTCCGAGATGCTTGCACCAGCCCATAAATCGAGCGTTGGAGCTTGCACACCTTGTCAGCATTCTTAGGATCGACAAAACCTTCTGGTTGCATCATATACAATTCTTCCTTAAGGAAACCATTAAGGAATGCCGTTTTGACGTCCATTTGCCATATTTCATAATCATAGAATGCGACAATTGCTAACATGATTCGGACGGACTTCAGCTTCGCTACCGGTGAGAAAGTCTCATCGTAGTCAACCCCTTGAACTTGTCGATAACCCTTAGCGACAAGCCGAGCTTTATAGATGGTCACATTACCATCCGCGTCCGTCTTCTTCTTAAAGATCCATTTATTTTATATCGCTCGCCGTTCAACGGGCAAGTCAGTCAAAGTCCATACTTCGTTTTCATACATGGATCCTATCTCGGATTTCATGGCTTCCAGCCATTTGTCGGAATCCGGGCCCGCCATTGCTTCCTCATAGTTCGAAGGTTCACCGTTGTCTAACAACATGATTTCCAAGACAGGGTTGCCGTACCACTCTGGTGCGGAACGTGTCCTTGTGGACCTTCGAATTTCAGTAGGAGCTTGATTAGAAGCATCTTGATCATCATCATTAATTTCCTCTCTAGTCGGTGCAGGCACCTCAGAAACGTTTTCTTGAGTTTCGCCATTCTCCGGTTCAAGAGGTAACACTTCATCAAGTTCTACTTTCCTCAACTTACTTCTTTCGAGAGAAACTCTTTATCTAGAAAGGATCCATTCTTGGCAACAAAGATCTTGCCTTCGGATCTGAGGTAGAAGGTATACCCAACAGTTTCTTTCGGGTATCCTATGAAGACGCATTTTTCCGACTTGGGTTCGAGCTTCTCAGGTTGAAGTTTCTTGACATAAGCATCGTATCCCCAAACTTTTAGAAACGACAGCTTAGGTTTCTTCCCAAACCATAATTCATACGGTGTCGTCTCAACGGATTTTGACGGAGCCCTATTTAAAGTGAATGCGGCAGTCTCTAAAGCATAGCCCCAAAAAGATAGCGGTAAGTCGGTAAGAGACATCATAGATCGCACCATATCTAATAGAGTGCGATTACGACGTTCGGACACACCATTACGCTGAGGTGTTCCAGGCAGCGTGAGTTGTGAAACTATTCCACATTTTCTTAAGTGTGTGCCAAATTCGTGACTCAAGTATTCTCCTCCACGATCTGATCGTAGAAACTTGATATTTCTCTCACGTTGATTTTCAACCTCACTCTGAAATTCCTTGAACTTTTCAAAGGTCTCAGACTTGTGTTTCATTAAGTAGACATACCCATATCTACTCAAGTCATCAGTGAGGGTGAGAACATAACTATAGCCACCGCGAGCCTCAACACTCATTGGACCGCACACATCAGTATGTATGATTTCCAATAAGTTGGTTGCTCGTTCCATTGTTCCTGAGAACGGAGTCTTGGTCATTTCACCCATGAGGCATGGTTCGCACGTGTCAAATGATTCATAATCAAGAGACTCTAAAAGTCCATCTGCATGGAGCTTCTTCATGCGTTTGACACCTATGTGACCAAGGCGGCAGTGCCACAAATATGTGGGACTATTGTTATCAACTTTAACTCTTTTGGTATTCACACTATGAATATGTGTATTATCACGTACGAGATTCATTAAGAATAAACCATTAACCATTGGAGCATGACCATAAAACATATCTCTCATATAAATAGAACAACCATTATTCTCGGATTTAAATGAGTAGCCATCTCGAATTAAACGATATCCAGACACAATGTTAATGCTCAAACTTGGCACTAAATAACAATTATTGAGGTTTAAAACTAATCCCGTAGGTAAATGTAGAGGTAGCGTGCCGACGGCGATCACATCGACCTTGGAACCATTCCCGACGCGCATCGTCACCTCGTCCTTCGCCAGTCTCCGTTTATTCCGCAGCTCCTGCTTTGAGTTACAAATGTGAGCAACTGCACCGGTATCAAATACCCAAGAGCTACTACGAGTACTGGTAAGGTACACATCAATTACATGTATATCACATATACCTTTGGTTTTGCCGGCCTTCTTGTCCGCTAAGTATTTGGGGCAGTTCCGCTTCCAGTGACCACTTCCCTTGCAATAAAAACACCCAGTCTCGGGCTTGGGTCCATTCTTTGGCTTCTTCCCGGCAACTTGCTTACCGGGCGCGGCAACTTCTTTGTCGTCCTTCTTGAAGTTCTTTTTACCCTTGCCCTTCTTGAACTTAGTGGTTTTATTCACCATCAACACTTGATGCTCCTTCTTGATTTCTACCTCTGCTGGTTTCAGCATAGCATATACCTCAGGAATGGTCTTTACCATCCCCTGCATATTGTAGTTCATCACAAAGCTCTTGTAGCTAGGTGGAAGCGACTGGAGGATTCTGTCAATGACCGCTTCATCCGGGAGATTAACTTCCAGTTGAGTCAAGCGGTTGTGCAACCCAGACATTTTGAGTATGTGCTAACTGACAGACCCATTTTCCTCCATCTTACAGCTAAAGAATTTGTCGGAGACTTCATATCTCTCGACCCGGGCATGAGCTTTGAAAACCATTTTCATCTCTTCGAACATCTCATATGCTCCATGTCTCTCAAAACGCTTTTGGAGTCCCGACTCTAAGCTGTAAAGCATGCCGCACTGAACGAGGGAGTAATCATCGCAGCGTGACTGCCAAGCGTTCATAACGTCTTGTTCTGCAGGGAGAATAGGTGCGTCACCCAGCGGTGCTCGTAGGACATAATCTTTCTTGGCAGCTATGAGGATGATCCTCAGGTTCCGGACCCAGTCCGTATAGTTGCTACCATCGTCTTTCAGCTTGGTTTTCTCTAGGAACGCGTTGAAGTTGAGGACTACGTTGGCCATTTGATCTACAAGACATATTGTAAAATTCTTAGACTAAGTTCATGATAATAAAGTTCATTTAATCAAATTATTTAATGAACTCCCACTTAGATAGACATCCCTCTTCTAGTCATCTAAGTATTACATGATCCGAGTCAACTAGGTCGTGTCCAATCATCACGTGAGACGGACTAGTCAACATCGGTGAACATCTTCATGTTGATCGTATCTTCTATACGACTCATGCTCGACCTTTCGGTCTTCTGTGTTCCGAGGCCATGTCTGTACATGCTAGGCTCGTCAAGTCAACCTAAGTGTTTTGCGTGTGTAAATCTGTCTTACACCCGTTGTATGTGAACGTTAGAATCTATCACACCCGATCATCACGTGGTGCTTCGAAACAACGAACTGTCGCAACGGTGCACAGTTAGGGAGAACACTTTCTTGAAATTATTATGAGGGATCATCTTATTTACTACCGTCGTTCTAAGTAAACAAGATGCAAAACATGATAAACATCACATGCAATCAAATAATAAACGTGACATGATATGGCCAATATCACATAGCTCCTTTGACCTCCATCTTGGGGCTCCATGATCATCTTGTCACCGGCTTGACACCATGATCTCCATCATCATGATCTCCATCATCGTGTCTCCATGAAGTTTCTCGCCAACTATTAATTCTCCTACTATGGCTAACGCGTTTAGCAATAAAGTAAAGTAATTTACATGGCGTTTCTCAATGACACGTAGGTCATACAAAAAATAAAGACAACTCCTATGGCTCCTGCCGGTTGTCATACTCATCGACATGCAAGTCGTGATTCCTATTACAATAGCATGAACATCTCATACATCACATATAGATCATTCATCATACATCACAACTTTGGCCATATCATATCACAAAGCACTTGCTGCAAAAACAAGTTAGACGTCTTCTAATTGTTGTTGCAAGTTTTACGTGGCTGAATTAGGGTTCTAGCAAGAACGTTTTCTTACCTACGTAAAACCACAACGTGATTTGTCAACTTCTATTTACCCTTCATAAGGACCCTTTTCATCGAATCCGCTCCAACTAAAGTAGGAGAGACAGACACCCACCAGCCACCTTATGCAACTAGTGCATGTTAGTCGGTGGAACCGGTCTCACGTAAGCGTACGTGTAAGGTTGGTCCGGGCCGCTTCATCCCACAATACCGCTGAAGCAAGATAAGACTAGTAGCGGAAAGAAGAGTTGAAAACATCTACGCCCACAACAAATTGTGTTCTACTCGCGCAAGAAGAACTACGCATAGACCTAGCTCATGATGCCACTGTTGGGGAACGTTGCAGAAAATTAAAAATTTTCCTACGGTTTCACCAAGATCCATCTATGAGTTCATCTAGCAACGAGTCATGGGAGAGAGAGATTGCATCTACATAACACTTTGTAGATCGCGAGCGGAAGCGTTCAACGAACGGGGATGAAGTAGTCGTACACGCCGTGATCCAAATCACCGGAGATCCTAGTACCGAAAGCACGGCACCTCCGCGTTCAACACACGTACGGTCAGCGTAACGTCTCCTTCTTCTTGATCCAGCAAGGCAAAGGAGAGGTTGGGGAAGAAGACTCCAACAGCAGCACGACGGCGTGATGATGGTGGAGCCGCAGTACTCCGACAGGGCTTCGCCGAGCTCTTACGGAGGAGGAGGAGGTGTTGGAGAGGGAGAGGGAGGCGCCAGGGCATTGGGTGTTCAGCCCCCCTCCCCTCCCCCCTTTATATAACCCCTTGGGGGGGGGCGCCGGCCCTAGGAGATGGAATCTCCTAGGGGGGCGGCGGCCAGGGAGGGGGCTTGCCCCCCAAGCAAGGGGGGCGCCCCTTTAGGGTTTGCCCCCCCCAACCCTAGGCGCATGGGCCCTTGGGGGGGAGGCGCACTAGCCCACATAGGGCTGGTTCCCTTCCTCACTTTGGCCCATGGAGCCCTCCGGGATAGGTGGCCCCACCCGGGACCCTCCGGTGGTCCCGGTACAATACCGATAACCCCGAAACTTGTCCCGATGTCCGTATGAGGACTTTCCATATATAAATCTTTACCTCCGGACCATTCCGAAACTCCTCGTGACGTCCGGGATCTCATCCGGGACTCCGAACAACATTCGGGTTACTGCATATACATATCTTCACAACCCTAGCGTCACCGAACCTTAAGTGTGTAGACCCTACGGGTTCGGGAGACATGCAGACATGACCGAGATGGCTCTCGGGCAATAACCAACAGCGGGATCTGGATACCCATGTTGGCTCCCACATGCTCCACGATGATCTCATCGGATGAACCACGATGTCGAGGATTCAATTTGAAGGAAATATGCCCTAGAGGCAATAATAAAGTTATTATTTATTTCCTTATATCATGATAAATGTTTATTATTCATGCTAGAATTGTATTAACTGGAAACATAATACATGTGTGAATACATAGACAAACAGAGTGTCACTAGTATGCCTCTACTTGACTAGCTCATTAATCAAAGATGGTTATGTTTCCTAGCCATGAACAAAGAGTTGTTATTTGATTAACGAGATCACATCATTAGTTGAATGATCTGATTGACATGACCCATTCCATTAGCATAGCACCCGATCGTTTAGTATGTTGCTATTGCTTTTATCCATGACTTATACATGTTCCTTTAACTATGAGATTATGCAACTCCCATTTACCGTAGGAACACTTTGTGTGCTACCAAACGTCACAATGTAACTGGGTGATTATAAAGGTGCTCTACAGGTGTCTCCGAAGGTACATGTTGAGTTGGCGTATTTCGAGATTAGGATTTGTCACTCCAATATGGGCATCCAGGTCCCGCTATTGGTTATTGACCGGAGACGTGTCTCGGTCATGTCTACATTGTTCTCAAACCGTAGGGTCCGCACGCTTAACGTTACGATGACAGTTATTATGAGTTTATGCATTTTGATGTACCGAAGGAGTTCGGAGTCCCAGATGTGATCACGGACATGACGAGGAGTCTCGAAATGGTCGAGACGTAAAGAATGATATATTGGAAGCCTATGTTTGGACATCGGATGCATTCCAGGTGAAATCAGGATTTTACCGGAATACCGGGAGGGTTACCGGAACCCCCCGGGAGCATAATGGGCCAACATGGGCCTTGGAGGAGAGGTGAGAGGGCTGCCCTCTTGGGCTGCGCGCCTCCCCCCTTCCCCTAGTCCTATTAGGACTAGGAGAGGTGGGCGCCCCCTCTCTCTCTCTCTCTCCCCCTTGGAGAATCCTAGTCCAACTAGGATTGGGGGGGGGGGAATCCTACTCCCAGAGGGAGTAGGACTCTCTGGCGCGCCAGGCTTGGCCGGCCAGCCCCTCCCCCTTGGCTCCTTTATATACGGGGGTAGGGGGCACCCCAAAGACACACAAGTTGATCTACGGATTGTTCCTTAGCCGTGTGCGGTGCCCCCTTCCACCAAATTCCACCTCGATCATATCGTTGCAGTGCTTAGGCGAAGCCCTGCGCCGGTAACACATCAAGATCGTCACCACGCCGTCGTGCTGACGGAACTCTTCCTCGACGCTTTGCTGGATCGGAGCCCGGGGATCGTCATCGAGCTGAACGTGTGCCAAGAACTCGGAGGTGCCGGAGTAACGGTGCTGTGATCGGTTGGATCGCGAGGAGAACGTACGACTACTTCCTCTACGTTGTATCAACGCTTCCGCTTCGGTCTACGAGGGTACGTAGACAACACTCTCCCCTCTCGTTGCTATGCATCACCATGATCTTGCGTGTGCGTAGGAAAATTTTGAAATTACTACGTTCCCCAACAGTGGCATCCGAGCCTAGGTTTTTATGGTTTGATGTTATTTGCACGAGTAGAACACAAGTGAGTTGTGGACGATACAAGTCATACTGCCTACCAGCATGTCATACTTTGGTTCAGCGGTATTGTTGGACGAGACGATCCGGACCAACCTTACGCGTACGCTTACGCGAGACCGGTTCCCTCGACGTGCTTTGCACATAGATGGCTTGCGGAAGACTGTCTCTCCAACTTTAGTTGAACCGAGTGTGGCTACGCCCGGTCCTTGAGAAGGTTAAAACGGAGTCTATTTGACAAACTATCATTGTGGTTTTGATGCGTAGGTAAGATAAGTTCTTGCTTAAAGCCCATAGCAGCCACGTAAAACTTGCAACAACAAAGTAGAGGACGTCTAACTTGTTTTTGCAGGGCATGTTGTGATGTGATATGGTCAAGACATGATGCTAAATTTTATTGTATGAGATGATCATGTTTTGTAACCGAGTTATCGGCAACTGGCAGGAGCCATATGGTTGTCGCTTTATTGTATGCAATGCAATCGCGATGTAATGCTTTACTTTATTACTAAGCGGTAGTGATAGTCGTGGAAGCATAAGATTGGCGAGACGACAATGATGCTGCGATGAAGATCAAGGTGTCGCGCCGGTGAGGATGGTGATCATGACGGTGCTTCGAAGATGGAGATCACAAGCACAAGATGATGATGGCCATATCATATCACTTATATTGATTGCATGTGATGTTTATCCTTTTATGCATCTTATCTTGCTTTGATTGACGGTAGCATTATAAGATGATCTCTCACTAAATTATCAAGAAGTGTTCTCCCTGAGTATGCACCGTTGCGAAAGTTCTTCGTGCTGAGACACCACGTGATGATCGGGTGTGATAGGCTCTACGTTCAAATACAATGGGTGCAAAACAGTTGCACACGCGGAATACTCAGGTTTAACTTGACGAGCCTAGCATATAACAGATATGGCCTCGGAACACGGAGACCGAAAGGTCGAGCGTGAATCATATAGTAGATATGATCAACATATTGATGTTCACCATTGAAACTACTCCATCTCACGTGTTGATCGGACATGGTTTAGTTGATTTGGATCACGTGATCACTTAGAGGATTAGAGGGATGTCTATCTAAGTGGGAGTTCTTAAGTAATATGATTAATTGAACTTAAACTTATCATGAACTTAGTACCTGATAGTATCTTGCTTGTCTATGTTGTGTAGATAGATGGCTCGTGCTGTTGTTCCGTTGAATTTTAATGCGTTCCTTGAGAAAGCAAAGTTGAAAGATGATGGTAGCAATTACACGGACTGGGTCCGTAACTTGAGGATTATCCTCATTGTTGCACAGAAGAATTACGTCCTGGAAGCACCGCTGGGTGCCAGGCCTGGTGCAAGAGCTACACCAGATGTTGTGAACGTCTGGCAAAGCAAAGCTGATGACTACTCTATAGTTCAGTGTGCCATGCTTTACGGCTTAGAACCGGGACTTCAACGACGTTTTGAACACCATGGAGCATATGAGATGTTCCAGGAGTTGAAGTTAATATTTCAAGCAAATGCCCGGATTGAGAGATATGAAGTCTCCAATAAGTTCTATAGCTGTAAAATGGAGGAGAACGGTTCTGTCAGTGAGCATATACTCAGAATGTCTGGGTATAACAATCACTTGATTCAACTGGGAGTTAATCTTCCGGATGATTGCGTCATTGACAGAATTCTCCAATCACTGCCACCAAGCTACAAGAGCTTCGTGATGAACTATAATATGCAAGGGATGACCAAAACTATGCCCGAGCTCTTCGCGATGCTAAAAGCCGCGGAGGTAGAAATCAAAAAGGAGCATCAAGTGTTGATGGTTAACAAAACCACTAGTTTCAAGAAAAAGGGCAAAGGGAAGAAAAGAGGAACTTCAAAAAGAACAGCAAGCAAGTTGCTACTCAAGAGAAGAAACCCAAGTCTAGACCTAAGCCTGAAACTGAGTGCTTCTATTGCAAGCAGACTGGTCACTCGAAGCGGAACTGCCCCAAGTATTTGGCGGATAAGAAGGATGGCAAGGTTAACAAAGGTATATATGATATACATGTTATTGATGTGTACCTTACTAATTCTCGCAGTAGCACCTGGGTATTTGATACCGGTTCTGTTGCTAATATTTGCAACTCAAAACAGGGGCTACGGATTAAGCGAAGATTGGCTAAGGACGAGGTGACGATGCGCGTGGGAAATGGTTCCAAAGTCGATGTGATCGCGGTCGGCACGCTAACTCTACATCTACCTTCGGGATTAATATTAGATCTAAATAATTGTTATTTAGTACCAGCGTTGAGCATGAACATTATATCTGGATCTTGTTTGATGCGAGACGGTTATTCATTTAAATCAGAGAATAATGGTTGTTCTATTTATATGAGTAATATCTTTTATGGTCATGCACCATTAAAGAATGGTTTATTCTTACTTAATCTCGATAGTAGTAATACACATATTCATAATGTTGAAGCCAAAAGATGCAGAGTTGATAATGATAGTGCAACTTATTTGTGGCACTGCCGTTTAGGTCATATCGGTGTAAAACGCATGAAGAAACTCCATACTGATGGACTTTTGGAGTCACTTGATTATGAATCACTTGGCATTTGCGAACCGTGCCTTATGGGCAAGATGACTAAAACACCGTTCTCCGGTACTGTGGAGAGAGCAACAGATTTATTGGAAATCATACATACTGATGTATGTGGTCCAATGAATGTTGAGGCTCGTGGCGGATATCGTTATTTTCTCACCTTCACTGATGATTTAAGCAGATATGGGTATATCTACTTAATGAAACACAAGTCTGAAACATTTGAAAAGTTCAAAGAATTTCAGAGTGAAGTGGAAAATCATCGTAACAACAAAATAAAGTTTCTACGATCTGATCGTGGAGGAGAATATTTGAGTTACGAGTTTGGTCTATATTTGAAACAATGCAGAATAGTTTCGCAACTCACGCCACCCGGAACACCACAACGTAATGGTGTGTCCGAACGTCGTAATCGTACTTTACTGGATATGGTGCGATCTATGATGTCTCTTACCGATTTACCGCTATCTTTTTGGGGTTATGCTCTAGAGACGGCCGCATTCACGTTAAATAGGGCACCATCAAAATCCGTTGAAACGACGCCTTATGAACTGTGGTTTGGCAAGAAACCAAAGTTGTCGTTTCTTAAAGTTTGGGGCTGCGATGCTTATGTGAAAAAGCTTCAACCTGATAAGCTCGAACCCAAATCGGAAAAATGTGTCTTCATAGGATACCCAAAAGAGACTATTGGGTATACCTTCTATCACAAATCCGAAGGCAAAAATTTTTGTTGCTAAAGTCGGAAACTTTCTAGAGAAGGAGTTTCTCTCGAAAGAAGTGAGTGGGAGGAAAGTAGAACTTGATGAGATAACAGTATCTACTCCCTTATTGAGAAGTAGTACATCACAGAAATCTGTTTCTGTGACACCTACATCAAATAGGGAGGAAGCTAATGATAATGATCATGAAACTTCAGATCAAGTTTCTACTGAACTTCGTAGATCAACCAGAGTAAGATCCGCACCAGAGTGGTACGGTAATCCTATTTTGGAAGTCATGTTACTAGACCATGATGAACCTACGAACTATGAAGAAGCGATGGTGAGCCCAGATTCCGCAAAGTGGCTTGAGGCCATGAAATCTGAGATGAGATCCATGTATGAGAACAAAGTGTGGACTTTGGTTGACTTGCCCGATGATCGGCAAGCAATTGAGAATAAATGGATTTTTAAGAAGAAGACTGACGCTGATGGTAATGTTATTGTCTATAAAGCTCGACTTGTTGCAAAAGGTTTTCGACAAGTTCAAGGGATTGACTACGATGAGACTTTCTCACCCGTAGCGATGCTTAAGTCTGTCCGAATCATGTTAGCAGTTGCCGCATTTTATGATTATGAAATTTGGCAAATGGATGTCAAAACTGCATTCCTGAATGGATTTCTGGAAGAAGAGTTGTATATGATGCAACCAGAAGGTTTTGTCGATCCAAAGGGAGCTAACAAAGTGTGCAAGCTCCAGCGATCCATTTATGGACTGGTGCAAGCCTCTCGGAGTTGGAATAAACGCTTTGATAGTGTGATCAAAGCATTTGGTTTTATACAGACTTTTGGAGAAGCCTGTATTTACAAGAAAGTGAGTGGGAGCTCTGTAGCATTTCTGATATTATATGTGGATGACATATTGTTGATCGGAAATAATATAGAATTTCTGGATAGCATAAAGGGATACTTGAATAAAAGTTTTTCAATGAAAGACCTCGGTGAAGCTGCTTACATATTGGGCATTAAGATCTATAGAGATAGATCAAGACGCTTAATAGGACTTTCACAAAGCACATACCTTGACAAAGTTTTGAAAAATTTCAAAATGGATCAGGCAAAGAAAGGGTTCTTGCCTGTGGCACAAGGTGTGAAGTTGAGTAAGACTCAATGCCCGACCACCGCAGAAGATAGAGAGAAAATGAAAAATGTTCCCTATGCTTCAGCCATAGGCTCTATCATGTATGCAATGCTGTGTACCAGACCTGATGTGTGCCTTGCTGTAAGTTTAGCAGGAAGGTACCAAAGTAATCCAGGAGTGGATCACTGGACAGCGGTCAAGAACATCCTTAAGTACTTGAGAAGGACTAAGGATATGTTTCTCATTTATGGAGGTGACAAAGAGCTCGTCGTAAACGGTTACGTCGATGCAAGCTTTGACACTGATCCGGACAATTCCAAATCGCAAACCGGATACGTATTTACATTAAACGGTGGAGCTGTCAGTTGGTGCAGTTCTAAACAAAGCGTCGTGGCGGGATCTACATGTGAAGCTGAGTACATAGCCGCTTCGGAAGCAGCTAATGAAGGAGTCTGGATGAAGGAGTTCATATCCGATCTAGGTGTTGTACCTAGCATATCGGGTCCAATGAAAATCTTTTGTGACAATACTGGTGCAATTGCCTTGGCAAAGGAATCCAGATTTCACAAAAGAACCAAACACATCAAAAGACGCTTCAACTCCATCCGGGATTTGGTCCAGGTGGGAGACATAGAGATATGCAAGATACATACGGATCTGAATGTTGCAGACCCGTTGACTAAGCCTCTTCCACGAGCAAAACATGATCAGCACCAAGACTCCATGGGTGTTAGAATCATTACTTTGTAATCTAGATTATTGACTCTAGTGCAAGTGGGAAACTGAAGGAAATATGCCCTAGAGGCAATAATAAAGTTATTATTTATTTCCTTATATCATGATAAATGTTTATTATTCATGCTAGAATTGTATTAACTGGAAACATAATACATGTGTGAATACATAGACAAACAGAGTGTCACTAGTATGCCTCTACTTGACTAGCTCATTAATCAAAGATGGTTATGTTTCCTAGCCATGAACAAAGAGTTGTTATTTGATTAACGAGATCACATCATTAGTTGAATGATCTGATTGACATGACCCATTCCATTAGCATAGCACCCGATCGTTTAGTATGTTGCTATTGCTTTTACCCATGACTTATACATGTTCCTTTAACTATGATATTATGCAACTCCCATTTACCGTAGGAACACTTTGTGTGCTACCAAACGTCACAACGTAACTGGGTGATTATAAAGGTGCTCTACAGGTGTCTCCGAAGGTACATGTTGAGTTGGCGTATTTCGAGATTAGGATTTGTCACTCCGATTGTCGGAGAGGTATCTCAGGGCCTTCTCGGTAATGAACATCACATAAAGCCTTGCAAGCATTGCAACCAATGAGTTAGTTGCGAGATGATGTATTACAGAACGAGAAAAGAGACTTGCCGGTAACGAGATTGAACTAGGTATTGGATACCGACGATCGAATCTCGGGCAAGTAACATACCGATGACAAAGGGAACAACGTATGTTGTTATGCGGTCTGACCGATAAAGATCTTCGTAGAATATGTAGGAGCCAATATGGGCATCCAGGTCCCGCTATTGGTTATTGACCGGAGACGTGTCTCGGTCATGTCTACATTGTTCTCAAACCGTAGGGTCCGCACGCTTAACGTTACGATGACAGTTATTATGAGTTTATGCATTTTGATGTACCGAAGGAGTTCGGAGTCCCGGATGTGATCACGGACATGACGAGGAGTCTCGAAATGGTCGAGACGTAAAGAATGATATATTGGAAGCCTATGTTTGGACATCGGATGCATTCCAGGTGAAATCAGGATTTTACCGGAATACCGGGAGGGTTACCGGAACCCCCCGGGAGCATAATGGGCCAACATGGGCCTTGGAGGAGAGGTGAGAGGGATGCCCTCTTGGGCTGCGCGCCTCCCCCCTTCCCCTAGTCCTATTAGGACTAGGAGAGGTGGGCGCCCCCTCTCTCTCTCTCCCCCTTGGAGAATCCTAGTCCAACTAGGATTGGGGGGGGGGAATCCTACTCCCAGAGGGAGTAGGACTCTCTGGCGCGCCAGGCTTGGCCGGCCAGCCCCTCCCCCTTGGCTCCTTTATATACGGGGGCAGGGGGCACCCCAAAGACACACAAGTTGATCTACGGATCGTTCCTTAGCCGTGTGCGGTGCCCCCTTCCACCAAATTCCACCTCGATCATATCGTTGCAGTGCTTAGGCGAAGCCCTGCGCCGGTAACACATCAAGATCGTCACCATGCCGTCGTGCTGACAGAACTCTTCCTCGACGCTTTGCTGGATCGGAGCCCGGGGATCGTCATCGAGCTGAACGTGTGCCAAGAACTCGGAGGTGCCGGAGTAACGGTGCTGTGATCGGTTGGATCGCGAGGAGAATGTACGACTACTTCCTCTACGTTGTATCAACGCTTCCGCTTCGGTCTACGAGGGTACGTAGACAACACTCTCCCCTCTCGTTGCTATGCATCACCATGATCTTGCGTGTGCGTAGGAAAATTTTGAAATTACTATGTTCCCCAACACAATTAATCCCGTATACGATTCCGTTTGTCAATCGGTATTTTACTTGCCCGAGATTCGATCGTCGGTATCCCAATACCTCGTTCAATCTCGTTACCGGCAAGTCACTTTTCTCGTATCGTAATGCATGATCCCGTGATCAAACACTTTGATCACACTGAGCTCATTATGATGATGCATTACCGAGAGGGCCCGGTGATACCTCTTCGTCAAGCGGAGTGACAAATCCCAGTCTCGATCCATGTCAACCCAACAGACACTTTCAGAGATACCCGTAGTATACCTTTATAGTCACCCAGTTACGTTGTGACGTTTGGCACACCCAAAGCACTCCTACGGTATCCGGGAGTTACACGATCTCATGGTCTAAGGAAAGGATACTTGACATTGAAAAACTCTAGCAAACGAACTATGCGATCTTATGCTATGTTTAGGATTGGGTCTTGTCCATCACATCATTCTCCTAATGATGTGATCCCGTTATCGATGACATCCAATGTCCATAGTTAGGAAACCATGACTATCTGTCGATCAACGAGCTAGTCAACTAGAGGCTCACTAGGGACATGTTTGTTGTCTGTTATTCACACATGTATTACGATTTCCGGATAACACAATTATAGCACGAATAAAGACAATTATCATGAATAAGGAAATATAATAATAATGCTTTTATTATTGCCTCTAGGGCATATTTCCAACACCGTGCACTGGGACTCCATTGTCAGCCACTTCCTCTGCCCGATCTTGGATTTCTCGACAAAATACCTTGGGCTCCCATCGTCTATTCGCAAGGTCTCCACCAATGCCTTGCAACCATACATGGACAAGCTCGAGAAAAAGCTCTAACCTCTGTGGGATTTGATGCTTTTCCATGGCGAGCGGCTCGCCATGGTGCGACACCTTTTCTGTGCCATGCAGACTCATATCCTCATCGCCATGACGATAAACCCCATGATCCCACTACTGGAAAAAGCCTTGAACTCAAATAAGTGGCGGGCACGGCAGGGCACCCGCCACGACTATTTTGGAAAACGAGCAATGGCGGGTGCTTAGAACTGCTCGCCACAGCTACACACGGAACAATGACGGGCACGTTTGAGGACCCGCCACAACTATAAGCTTTCTAATTTCTTCAGGAGCGAAAAGCAGCAGTGGCGGGCATATAGATATGCCTGCCACTGCTTCAACGCCAAGTAGTGGCGGGCTCCTCTGGACGGCCGCCACAACTATATTTGGGTACCCACGCGCCAACTGGTTCCAAATTTTATCAGAGTATGCAATGGCGGGTTCTGCTAGGCGCCCGCCCCAGCTATGTTTTGTCACACTGACACCTACCACGCTTATATAGCTGTGGCGGGCTCTGTACGTCGCCCGCCTCTGTGGCGGGCTCTGTAAGTCATGAGAATTTTTGCTAAAAATTTCGATAGCATAACGCATGGGGAAGAACCGTAGACGCCTAATGCAGATCTACATCCGTCACTCCCTTAGAAGGTAGCTACTCATTTCTCATCACCCAACAGCTAGGCGTTTTGCTTCCATCGTGCCGCCGTAAGGTAGCTACTCATTTTATAGTACATGCATTTCTGCGAGGCCTGCCGAGTATTGTAGAACAATTTTTCTTAAGGAATTTCTTAGCATTTAAATGGACACACTTGGTTTGAGAATGTAGCCTGCTTGTTTCTCTGTATGACTGACAAAAATATAATATGACTGCGTCCACGAACTTCTGTACGTGGCGGTCGCCCTGGCATTCTCGAGCATCAGGCCCGGCTCAGGCCTGGCCACGGCGTCCTTCATGGTGTCGCGCATGGCGTCCCTACGCAAGGGCTCGCGGATGCATACACCCATCTTGAACTCCTCCACCAGATAAGAAAAAAAATGTTATTTTTTGTTATATTAGGAAAGTTGTTATTGTCATTTAATATGTGCGCCGGATTCTCGATTTGTTATTGAGGAAAATCTGATTTTGTTTTGAAAGGTCATCGAGAAAAATCTTATGTTTGTCTTTTAGAAAGGTGATCTCATATATATGGTGCGATAACTGAATTCTTTACTAATTATTCTATATATGATTGGATTGAATCATAACCTAGCAAATCAAGCACGAAACAAGATCTTGATCTTTAATTGGATTTGGGTTTTTAATAGGAGGCAGAAAAAACAATGGGAGGGGGGTGGTGGGAGGTGAGCGAAAATAAATCAGAAGAAATATATGGTGATGGAAGGTGAGGCAGGAAAAAAACCCATCAAGGAGCAGCTACCAATTCCCCTTTACGAGTAGAGATTTATGTAGAATATATATTGAAAATTAATGCAAAATATACAGAATCTTAGTGTTTTAATACCATATATACTCATCACTTTTCATGCGCACACAATGCATGCTGGACCACATCATTCATTAAATCAAATTAATCTATCAATTAGAAAGCACACAGACAACTAATTCTACAAATAGTGCCAACGATGTATATATATATACTTGCACTCGTAAAGAAATGTCACCCCACAAAGAGAGAGAGAAGCACACACTATCTAAGACTATGTCAAAGATCATTATCTTCCTTCTCGTCCTGGCACCCCTTGGCATGGCCACCGCAAGCTCGGACTGTGTCCCCGAGGGGCGGGACATGGAGGCGTCTTTTTCCTGTAGCCAGATATCGAAGTCCGACCAAGATCTCTGCACCCGCATGATGATCTGGGGCGGCGTTGACATGTCCGCCTCGCACAAGGAGGGGGCATCCTCGTAAGTGACCCTTGCGGCGTGGTTCGCCGTGGAATCCTTGGGCATCACGCAGATCGCCGCGAGGAATCAGCTCAACCATAACACCTCGCTCTCCGGACAGGAGAGGCACGCCTACGAGGCGTGGTTCGCCGTGGAATCCTTGGGCATCACTATATTTGCATGTTATTGTTGCTCAACGCCGTCAGTTACTGCATTGTTATCGTCCGAGATGCATTCTTCTCATGTAGTTGTTGCGGCTGCAAGTTCTTCAGTGTCAAAGCGCTCGGTCGTCATAAGAGCACGCATACGCTCGAGCTCCAACTTGAGGCCTCCTCCTCTACCCTCGCGCCGGTCTTCCATTGTTGGATCGAAGCCGGTGGGGACCTCTGGGTTGTCGCCAGGGCTCCTGTGCTGGCGAATTATACTTGGGCCTCGGAGCGGGCTGACGTGGAAGTGGTCATCGCGCCGCAAGTACTAGACTTGTCGCCTCAAGCTCTAAAGCTTTGGCCCATTTGAACGTCACGGGTACCCAAAACACAAAAATTGAATGTTTCTACATCAAAGTCATATACTTATGGGCAGGACACTACGGAAACCCACCAATGGATTATGATGGTTGTTTTCTTGACATAGCGGACCGCTCTCACAGTTCTGTCTATGTACGTCCAAGCCTTGAGTTACCCTATCGATTTGGTATCTAAAACTGTATCCGCCATATACACATGTTGTAACAATTTGTTTACCAATTAAGGAACCTAATGTTATATATCTAAGAAAGTGATTTCCACTACTCCTATTTATCTTGTGACTGACATGTTGTAGTTGTGTTTGCTAGCTATTCTGCTTGTTGGTGTCTTAGGCCTTGTTGCCTTTCATCAATTTCAATAAACTAGTCAATATGTACATGCAATGCACGTTAATTTGGAAGTATATTAAGTGCATGCGAATATTAAATAGGATATTATTTGCATGTTATTGTGTGATTAGCACTATATTTTTCATTGGATGCTACCCAGCTGCCGCTTCACGGACCTCCGCGACGAGTACAAGCGTATGATACATAGCCTGTATAGCTGTGCGAATCGATTATCGGCGCTTACTCTGGTGAAGACGCCGTTGTACCCCATGGTGTTGGTCGACCTGAACAAAGCAGTGCTCGCGTACAATATTGCTATTCTGGTAGGCGTATGAGTGTGTGATAGATCAAGAGGCAGTAGGTACGTACACCAAAGAGCAAACAATAAAATAGACGTTGGGTACACCACTACATTGTTTTACATGTATGTATTGTCAGAGTTGGATCCATGATTTGGTGCCGTGCTAGGCTAATCTATCTATTAAGTTACTAAGCTCCCTCAATTCGAGGCTACTGATGTGTCATAGTGTTAGGGCATTCCAACCGCAATCCGCAAAAATTCTCCCGTGTCCTTCCGCGGACAAGGGGGACCAATCACCCAGCTAGCTTGTATGCAGGAGAACTGCTCTTCGGAAGCCATCGAAAGAGTGGTGAAGAAGGAGATGGGGCAGTGGCGGAGGGGTATCGTTCTTGCCCAGCGTGTGGCCTCGCTTAAATAGAGGGCAGATGAGAGGAGCTCAATCGACGTTGTGTTTAGGGTGTGTTTGGATTGTGGCCAAAGTGCACATTACCAAAATTTTAGTCATGACCCAAAGATTGGTCTTTGTTTGGATCGTTGCCAAGTTTTTGGCATGCCAATGAACTCTAGCCAATTCTAGTTCATTTTTCTTGCCAATGTTGGCCAAATCATGGGCAACCAAAACCTCAACCAAAATTTTGGCTAGCCAATGCTTTGGTGGGGCAACCTTGAGCACAAACCAAACACACCCTCCGGCCCCCTCATGAACAAACATGTGGGCAGAGTAGGTTTCTCGGCTTCCACACAGGGTTAATGGAGGCGTATGAATGCGGGGAGGAGGCCTGTTCAGCCGGGCGTGCAGCGGGCGGCGCCCTCGCTCGACAAGCCGCTTCAATGACAGAGACAGTGAGAGGTCACGTCCGCCTTGAGCCGCCTTCAGTGCGGAACGGCGCGCTCTACAACGGCATGAATGTGAGCAGCTGGCGCCGGATGGTATACGCGCGCGGGAGGGGGGAGGGTTTTTGGTGGGCCAGGGCGGTCAGAAGCGGGCTTACGATCGGTCCAAACTCTCACAAACCTCCCTCACTTTTGTCTCCGGATTGCAGGAGAAATCATGTCCAGACCGTCGCATAGACCGATACAGTCCGAAACGCGGTCCGAACGATTATGTGAGGTTTGTTGGTCGGCTTTGAAGATGCCCTTAAGAGTCGGTTGTGGGCTCGGTTATGAGGGTTTGTTTTCCTAATTGCCTGTATATCTGCCTACAATAGCGCCACATGGCAAAAAAAACGCGGTTTCAAATCAGCCCATCACACGCCACCGAGGTGTCGAGGAGAAGGAATATTTGCTTGAGATCACTAATTAGTGGGTTAATTGCATAGAAGTACCACAACTGGGACATTATATGCAGATTGATATCACTTTTCGTAATTTTTATATGTCAGTATCAAGTTTGGGGTTAGCAGTTACCAAAAAGTCTAAATCGCGTATAAACATGTATTGACAGTGTATCTGACCGACGGGGACCACCTGTCGGGTGCCTATGTGGCAGTTTTTTTTGCAGAAAACCCCTAGCTTTATATGTAATCATATAAATGCCCATCATTTCGTTCGCAAGTTTTCACGGACTCGCCCGCGACCTGCAGTTCTGCAGCTACGCGCGCTAGCCACGACGGCAGGGCGACACCCGCAATGGAAGGGAGGCGAGAACTCTTTTATAAGCGCTTTGAAACGTTGGGTCGGCAGTTGGGCTTAGCGAGGCTGCGCATGACCCAAATTTATGTGTCTTCACTCAGGCCCAATATACAGTTTTTTTAGTCACTCGTGTATTAATTGTATTTTCTTCAATGCGCAGTTACTTGAAAAGTTGACAACATGTATTAAAAATAATTGTGTACTCATAATAAATTTTAGAAATGCATCAAAAATGTTTAAATTTTATTCAAAAATCAATGTGTTTCTTAAAATGCAAGAATGATTTTAACGCTAAGTTCTTAATACGTGCTGAAACATTTTTTGAAATATATGTTGTCGAGAACATTCATCATGTCTAAGAAAATGTTCACCATAAATTACAAAAATTTCAACGCGCATTATGTAAAATATTCATCATATCTTAAGAAAACTGTTCAACGTATATTAAAAAAAATAGCGTATATTACCGGAAGTACATTATATTTAAAAGATGTCACCGTTTGTAAATAAAAGTACATCATGCATTAAAACATGTTCTCTATATGCAAAAAAAGTGCTCAGCGTCCATTAAAAAATGTTTATGCGCATTTGAAAACATGTTCACAATATTACTGAAGCTGATCTTAAAAAATGTTCTAAGTATGTTAAAAATCCAGGAGAAAATAACCAAGTGAATGAAAAAAGAAGAAGCAAAAATAAAGAAAAAGAAAGGAAGAAAAACCTAAAAATAAGCCATAACTAGAAACAAAACTAAAGCACACTAAGAGAAATGAAATGAACATAAACCTATGAACCCCTAAAAAACAGTGGGCAACGAATGAAGCAGCTCCTATAGGGCGCCTTAAGCGCCGGCAACTAGAGCTGGCGCCCATGAGCGTCAATAGCAGGCCGCGGCCTAGCAAAGTTCGTTCGCTCGCTCGGCCGCTCGCTTCGCTGGCTTGATCGCTCGCTAAGAGCCAAGTTTTTTTTTCGTTTGTTGTGCAGTTCATTCGGTAGGAAAAAACCTCCCGTTTTTTCCATAATTACGAAATAAAATTGTTAAATAAAAAAGGGTTAAATATTTACAAAAAGAGTTCATCAATTTTTGAAAAATCAGAAATTTGAGAAAAGTTCATCAAATTTAGAAAAAAACATTATCTATTGTGATACAAGTTCATTGTTTTTTTAAAAGGTTCATCGATTTTCAAAATAACTTCAATGATTTTGAAAGAGTTCATGAATTTTGAAAAACATTCATAATTTTGAAAAAAGTTCATCAATTTGGAAACAACGTTCGTGATTTTGTAAAAAAACTCAACGGATTTTCTAAACAACTCAATGACGAAAAAAAATGAAAAGAAAAAGATAAGAAACGGAAAAAAACGAAGAGTAAAATGGCAGCAAGTGTGTAACTGAACACAAGAGGTGTGGTTATCCAGGTGAAAAAACAATGAATCAGGCGCATAAGGCGCGGATCAGGAAATGCCAACAAATGAGGAAAAGCCTATTCGACGCATTCTGCGTCAAATTGCCGGCCAGTCGTACAGAGAGGATCGCGATCGACCCGACACGGGCTGGCCCATTTAGTAGCGAGACGGGCATCTCCCATATCCCGGTTTTGGGAACGTTCTAGAACGTTCCCCAGCCGGTTTTTTCGGTTTTGGGAACCTTCTAGAAGGTTCCTGAACCGTTTTGTTTTCAGTTTATTTTTTTCCTTTTCCGTTTCTTTTTTATTTTTCCTTATATTTTATTTTTTCTGTTTCTCTTCTTCTATTCTTTGAGTTTTTCTCTTTTCTTTTTCTCTCTTTCATCAAATGTGTAGGAATTTAAAAAATGTTCATTCTTAATTTCTTTTTCATTTTTCCAGAAATGTTCCTGATTATAAATTTAGTAAGAAATTCCAAAAAAGTTTAGAATTTTAAATATTGTTAGATTCTTTTAAAAAATGTTCAAAATTCTATTTTTTTTCCAAATTTAATAAATGTTTTGCATTTTTTATTCGAGATTTCATAAAATGTTCGAATTTCAAAATATGTTCGAACTTTCAAATCTTGTTCACAAATTTCATTTGTTGTTCGTGCTTTTATTAATTTGTTCGCAAATTTAAAAAATGTGCGGAGAATTTGAAAGAAATGTTCGTACTTTTTAGTTGTAATAATAAATTCAAAAAATGTTCCAGCATTTCCAAATTTGTTCACATACTATGAAAATATTCGTGTTCATTTTGTTCGCAGATTGAAATAATTTTGTTCTTTGTAATTTTAAAAAATGCTTGCATATTTTGAAAATTGTATATAATTCCGAAAAATGTCATGTTTTGAAAAAAATCTCACAAATTTAAGAAAATTTCAGAGTTTCAAAAAATATTCTAGCTTTTCCAAGTTTTTTGACATATTTGAAAAATATTCATGTTTTTAAAGTTTGACCCTGAATCCGAAATGTACAGGGAGTTTTCGGAAAATGTTTTTATTTTGAAAAGTTATTCATAATTTGGAAAAATGTCGCATTTTCAAATGATGTTCCTTTTTAAGGAAACGTTTCTCTTTTTTTTAATATTGTTTGTAATGTCAAAAATTGTTCTCGTTTTCAATTTTCTTCATTTTTTCAGAAATTGTTGAGAAATTAAAAAAATGTTCACGTTTTTTCGTGAGATGTTTGTATTTTGAAAAAATTGTTCCTAAATTTGATAATGTTCACTTTTGAAAAATATTTAAGTCTGGTGCGACTTATAGTTCTTAAGGACTGGGTTGCTATTTTTAGTTGCAATGCCTAGTGGTTTTTGTTCACTCGCAGCAGGCCTCTATTATTAATGTTTAGATTTCGCCACTGTCATTTCCTTCTTTAAGGGGTGCACTGCATCTTTAGCACAGAAGCTCGATGAAAGGAGCGGCTAGCACAATTCGCTGCTATCTTCCAATTCTAGGTCGAATTACAGGACTAGCCCCGCATTTTTTCTGGCATTTTTTCCACGGCATGCCACTCTGGGGCGGCCCAGGTGAGGCGAGCCCTATGCGAAACCTCGACACTCTGACGCAGAGAGCGTCACATAGGAAGTCCCAACAAATGAGCCCCAGCATGCGCGCTAGTAAAACACGAAACGGAAAAAAAGATTGCAGGCCTCGCTTCGCCTAGCCGCCGGGCCAGCGTGTGTATGCTAGTATAAGAAACGTTTCACCTGGCTGCTCATGGACAGCGACGCTGTGGCGTTGTGGCTAGCGCGCGCAGCGCTTCGACGAAGGGTCGAGGGTTTGAATCCTTCTCAGTAGCCAACACGTAATGCCCCAATTGCGAGTACCTCTTGAGATTCTACTCCCTCTTTTGGGCCTCATTAATTACCTACCTAATTAATTATATTAATGGCTCAGTTTTTAAAATTAGTTCAGTGCAAAAATATTTCTTATTTATATGGACCTAATCATGCACATAATTAATGGTCTGACTACTAATTGAATTAATGACTTGATTTTCAAATTGATTTGGTGCTTGTTTTTTCAAATTATTTTCGCACTAGTGAATGTGTGCGAAACGATGACGTACCAACACCCCTTTCAGATTATATCATTTATGTAGAGTATATTGGATATTAATGCTGAATGTACAAATCTTATTTTTATAAAAATATTTACTCCTTTTTTTTTGAGAAACCATGTATAGTTCTCACTTGTCATCATGTACACATGTTGACCATGCGGTGCCTCACATCTTCACCCATCACTTGATACGTCTCAAACGTATCTATAATTTTTTTGATTGTTTCAAGCTATGATAATATCACTTTTGAATACATTTTATAGCAATTATATTATTTTTCCGAACTAACCTATTAATCAATGCACGGAGCCAGTTGTTGTTTTCTGCATGTTTTTGGTTTTACAGAAAATCCATACCGACGGAGGTCAAAAAACCAAGAGGGTTTAATATGATTTTTTTCGCATCACAAACATTCTAGAATGTGTCGGGACCTGCCGGGGGGCAGTCAGGGGCCCCACGCGGCCAGGATCTAACCGGCGCGACTAGGCCATGTGGGCTCCTTGTGCACCGTCCTCCGTCCATTCTTTCACCTATAAAATTGATATTTCGCAAAACCCTTCAGAGCAACTTTCTCTGTTTTTTCCTCCACCGCAAGATTCTCTTCTGAGGCGATCCAATCTGGAGGCCTGTTCCGGCACCCTGTCGGAGAGGGAATCCACCATCGAAGGCTTGTTCATCAATCTTGCTGCCACCATGACCATGTGTGAGTAGTTCCCTTAGGACCTTAGGGTCCATGGCAATAGCTAGATGAACCTTCTTTCCCTTGTGATTCGATACAAAGTTCTCGTGAGCTGCCTCATATGATCGGGATCCATATGATGTAACCGGTTTGTGTTTGTCAGTAGATGATGAATTGTCACTTTATGATCAGATTGTCATTGAAAATTTGAATCTTTTGAAGATTTTTGCTGCATAATTGAGTAGCTTTGTATGCTCTCCAATCTATTTGTCTACTTTGGTCAAGTTTGATGGGTAGTTCTTCAGAGTGATTGGTGTAGAGTAGTAGGTTCAATCTTGCGGTGATTCATCTCAATGACAGAAAGGGAACGGGCATGTATTGTATTATTGCCACTAAGGATAAAACGATGATTTCCTTATCACACTTGGATTGTAGTTCCATTAAGATAGAATTCTTTGCGATAAAACAACCTAGGGTGATGTAATGGAGGTAAACAGTAAAAGGTAACAGATATGTAGCAACGGAAGATGAGAGAGTATGAAAGCATGCAAACCTAGAGCAATAGCATGATGAGCCAAGAAATCCCCATGCCTTGTTCCATCTGTGAAAAAGAAGGCTCCTAAGTTTCTAGATTTTGTATTCGAAAATCATGTATTGCACGACACCATACTATAAAAATGGAATACGTACTCTCCTCTGGCTCAATAAAAAAATGTTGCATGACACCAAAATACACGTGCTAGCATCACGGCACTTGTACTAGAACAAACATTTATGCACTACTATCATTTATGTATAACTAGATGATCTGTTGCATCAATTGGTACAGAGACCAACTTGTCGATACAGCCCGGAAGTAAAACGAACTATTTGAATGATTTTTCCCTCAATTTTTCGCAAATGATTATGTTCATGCTGAGTTTCTATTTGCCTCAACAACAACATGATAGAAACGCAATGTGAACGATGGACTTCTTTTGCTTGTGTTCTATTAGGCAGGTTTTTGTACTGTGTCATGACTTCTCGCCGATGTGTCCCCTTGAACAGAAGACGTGTTCTTGGATCTGGGTGTGGTTTTTGAGCGCTGGCTAGACATTGAGACCCTTGTGGGTGGAAGGATCATGTCATTTTGGCCGGCATTGGACCACTATGGTTGATCGGATGACGTGTTCTGCCATCTCTCCCGACCTTTTACCCCTGCAGCCTGGCCGACTAGCGTATATACTTCACATGCTCGTTGGTCCCGCTCATAACTTGCCTTCCGGTGTCCTACCGTCTCGGAGGGATTGTGTGCTTCTTTTTTAAGCGGAGGGCCTGACGAGGACGTTGCGCGATGCTACCACCCATTGCCTCCATTCGGATGCAGAGGCCTGTAGCCTTCCCAAACCCTGGCCATTGCAAGCCCTACTTGGACAACACCCCTTCGATGCTTTCAACTGTTGTCCTCAATCTCATGTAGAGGTGCTCTTTTGTACCCAGTCTCTTGTCACCATGGATCTTGGCTTGCTAGCTTATTTGGCATGCTTACCCGGCTTTTGAACGCCTCATGGTCTATAGGCCCAGCAAACGTGTGTCGTGTGGTTGCTCTCGGGCACACGCTCTTTCAAACAGACGACCAAGGCATGTCCGTGCACAACTAATCGGTCCGGGTAGACAACCGGGACGTGATAGGGATCACACTTGATAAGGTTAGGGAGTTATAACTGGAACACAAACTTATTTTCTCTATTGTCTCCTTTCGTTATCCGTTGCGCCAATTGGCGCTGGGACCAAACGATTACTTTCATCGTCCATAGCTTTCTTTGAAAGTTTGTTTTTAATAGATGACTCAATGTGCCAATTGTTGTATAGGCGAAATGCGGACAAAAAATGAAGCAAACTATTTAAAGGATTTTTCCTCAACTGTTTGCAAATAATTATATCCATTATGCATTTCTATTTGCCTTGACAACGATCATCGATGATTGCTTTCTATAGGGATTTATTTTTATCAAAGAACAACCTTTAGGAGGTAGCATTGGAGGTTAGTTCCCCCGTCGTGCTACTACTCGAACGATGTAAGTTGGGATTACCCAACTCGGCCCATCCTTTTGTTCTCGTCACGCCATCAAGCTCTGTTCAAGCTCCCGGGAACATGCTTTTTCGAGCAACTATGGCTCAACCACCCATTCTTAGGTCCAGATAGTCCTTTCGGTCTCGCAGTGGCCTAATCGCCCTTGCCAGTCGGACAATATTTGGTCGTCTATATCAATACATGACCCATTGCGTCAATTGGCGCAAAAACCAACTGCAGCCCGCGAGTTATAAGCAAACTATGTGAAACATAAAATGTAAGTTAAGTGAACTATTTGAAGAGACTAACTACAACCATCGGTGGATTAGGCGAACCATTTGAAGAATGTTTATCATGAAAAGCCTACAGGTGAATATGATCGTATTGCATTTGTATATGCCCTCTATATATACCAACGATAAACAATGAAACTGACCACACACCAGTACAGTATGACCCATTACGACATTGGCATAGAGACCAACTGCATCAAATAAGTTATGTAAACTATTTGAAACATAAATCTTTGTATTGCGTTTGTATTTGACCTGTATGTATACCAATGACAGACAATGATGATCGTTGCCCATATCATCATAGATGTGGTGGGGTCCTACTTCTATGACAAAAAATCATAACAGAAAATGGGCTTTTCGTCCTGGGCGGGCCGGAGACGTAGCTGCATGACATTCTTTGGCCCGTCCATGACGGAAAAACCGTGGTAGAAGCGAGGGCGAGGAAAATATCTGGGTGTTCCCGGTTACGGTGGGTGGTCGGGGCCGAGCGATGCACGTTTCTCTCGTACACGCATGCGCGTGGGTGCGAGGCGTTGGGCTCTAACTGAACCCGAGCGAGGCGTTGGGCTCTAACTGAACCCGAGCGATTGCACTGCAGACTACGCGTTACTGAACCCGAGCGATCGATCGATGGCTGTTAACTGAACCCGATCGAGCGATTCTTTTGCTACTGCTGCTAACTGAAGCCGATCGATACTGCCTCTGGATGAACAGTGAGCGTTGCTGGGGGGGGGGGGGTTAGATGAATAGTTCCCGGTGGGGGTGGATGAACAGGACCCCGTGGTGTTGCCTTTGGATGAACAGGACCCCAATTGATCGAGTCGGTTGGGGCTGGATGAACAGGACCCCGTGGAGGGCTGGATGAACAGTAGACGGTGGAGGGCTGGATGAACAGTAACCCGTGGAGGGGTGGTTGAACAGGAGCACGTGGAGAGGGCTGATTGAACAGTAGCCGATGGAGTAGCGCGCGATGGAGGCTGGATGAACAGGAGCCCGTGGATGAATAGTCACAGGTGGAGGTTGGAGGAGGTCGACGGTGGATGAACAGTAGCCCATGGAGGCTGGAGGGGGTTGACGGTGGAGATGAACAGTATCCCGTGGAGTCCTGTTTTGTGGTACGCCACACCCCTCCCGATGAACAGGACCCCCGTTTCGACCGTAGCGCTCCAACACAAGTCCGTTTCCTCCGTTTTGCGGTACGCCACACCCCTCCCGATCAACAGGACTCCCATTTCGACCGTAGGAGGTCCATTTCCTCCGTTTTGCGGTACACCAGACCCCTCCCGATGAACAGGATCCCGTTTCGACCGTGGCCTGTCGAACACAAGGCCGTTTCCTCCGTTCTACGGTACGCCAGGCCTCGTTTCCATCGGCTGTTCCATCCAAGCCCTCCCGATGAACACGACGACGCATTCTGTTGCAACCCAGCCGGTTGGCTCCCCATGAACACGACGACGACGCAGTTTCTCCATTCTGACCCAGCCATGTACACGAGCCCTGGCCGTACGTATGCGCGAGTAGGCGTTCTAGACCCTGCCCGTATGTACGTACGTGGCCGTATTTTCTTTCTTGCACATTGGCCGCTGTACGTACGTGTACATGCTACGTGTGCGCCTCTACTACGACAAGTGCGTGCCTCTACATCGACCAGTATGTACTTACACGTTCGCGACTAGAATGACAACGCTACGTATGCTTCGACCAGGTGGGTCCTGATTGTCAGGCACTTCCTTGCCTGCGAAGATATAGCTTGTGGGTCCCAGCAGTTAAGGGGGCGAATCATTTTTTTGCCCGGACGCACTTCCTTGCGTGCGAAGATGTAGCTGGTGGGTCCCAGCAGTCAGGGGGAAACGTTTTTTTCACGAAATACGGTAGCCCGTCCGGTGGGTCCCCGCTATCAGGTGGAGGAATAATTATTTTGCGCGTAATAAGGAGGCACTTCCTTGCTACGGCCATGGACCCAGTTGTCAGCCTCTCCACGTACAGTACTCTTCCGATGGAAGTGGTTCCTTGACCACGTTGACCACGCCGCGCCGATAGCACCAGGGCGGTGGAAGACGGCGAGGCCTAGGAAGGGAACGACATTGAGGCAGGGAAGACTCGGCAGTTGTTTCCCACGCGGAGGGGAGTACGACTGTACGAGGGTTCACTGGTTCGTATGCCGTCCCGGAGAATAGCAGCAGGTGTGGGTCAGTAGAGGATGGCTAGGCCAGCGACGGGAGTACGGTGGGGCGGTGAGGCCTGCGCGGCAGCACAGCCGGCCGTGGGGAGGAGAGAGCAGGCAGTCCCGCCGGCGCTTGTTTGAGCGGCTGGAGCAGGAAGAGCTGAGATTGAAGAAGCACGACGGCCGTTGGATGGATATCCAGCAGTCACTGCTTGTGCGTCAACCTTTTTTTAGAAAAGCCTCAAATCTGTGGAAAACATCATACAACCAATCTGCCATTATTTATAATAATTTACAGCCCATTTGCTAATTCCTAAGGTTTTTTTGGAGCTCATATTCTTTTTGTTAGCATTACAGCCCATATTGTGGCCACGGTTAAAAAAATTATATGAAATTTTGCATATTTCGGTGCGGTCCAAACTATTTTTAATTCTGAAATTTCGAGTCACATTCAAACTGATTTTAAAAATAAGTGTATATCAATATAAAATCCAACAAATTGTCCACGCATAAAAATTAATGCAATTTAAAATCTCAAAATGAAAAAAAGAAATTTGAAACTAATTGCCGGTTTGATGTGTTTTAAAAATGTACATCCCATTTCGCATTACTGATAGGCCATTTTCTCGGCCAGCCGAATGAAGCTCTCCTCGTCTTGAAAGATTTGCAGCCCAACAAGCCTAACAAAGTGACTTACTTGGCAAATCACAAAAAAACTGGGCTGTGGCCATGGACCCAGCTGCGGCCGTGCACCCAACTGTCAGCCTCTCCACGTACAATACTCTTCCGATGGAAGTCGGTCGTTGACCACATTGACCACGCCGCGCCGAGAGCACCAAGGTGGTGGACGATGGCGAGGCCTAGGAAGGGGACAACACGGAGCCGGGAAGACGCGGCAGTGGATACCCACGCGGAGAGGAGTACGAGGATTCACTGGTTTGGCTGCGGTGTGAGGCTGTCGTCGCCGCAGAATAACAGGGGGTGTGGCTGAGTAGAGGGATTCCCTGGCCAGCGATGGGAGTAGTAGGGGGCGGTGAGGCCTCCGCGGCATCACAGCCGGCCACGGGAGGCAGGAGTACGCGGCATGACCGACGCTGGTTTGGGCGGCTGGAGCAAGAAGACTAGAGGTTGAAGAAGCACTACTGCCTTTGGATGAACATCGTATGGTAACTGGAGCTAGAATCGTTCATATTGACTAAGTTGACAAAGCTCTCCGTCCCCGTCAACTTGGTAGGCCCACAAGTCAGCCTCCCACTATGCTGGGTTCCAGCTGGCAGGGGAGTATTCATTTTTTTGTGCGTAATAAGGAGGCACTTGCGTGCGAAGATAGCTGGTGGGTCCGACCTGTCAGCGGGGGGCACATTTTTTTCGCAAAATACAGAGGCCCTTCCGGTGGGTCCCAGATGTCAGGTGGAGGAACCAAAGACTTGAGAAGGCGTACAGAACAAGCTAGTGTACTAGTAAAGAGACGTTGCTGAGTTTTAGAAAAAAGAGAGACGTGCTCCTGTAGCTGGTTCGAATCCAAACCTAGACTATGACTATATATGGTGCTATGCTACTCTGCAAGTAATGAAACTGACATATCCAATGTTCGCTTCTCCTCTTCTCTACTTACTCTGCCTAGCATCAGAAGCTCTGGCCACAGCAACCTGTCCGCTGGCTGCTCGTCCACCTGCTCTTCAGCAGGCAACAACCAAATATGCATCAAGTCACCACCCGTACCATCGCCTGTGGGTCTCATCACACCCCCGTCGGCACGCGCATCATAGCCGGTTGCTTATCGCAACCCGCTGCCGTTGGTGTGGTGCCACTGCTGCAAATCACGCAGAGTCGTCCGCCGCGTCTCAACCACAATCCTCAACCCTGGCCAAGTCTTCTACAAATGCCCGAATCATGGGGTAATGATATGTTTAAGTGTTGTTCTGCTGCTTTCAGTTGCTGTTTTTTTAATAGTTTGGTCGATGATCTTCCAATTTGCGTGCATAAAAGGGAATATTCGTGTATTTGTATTTCTGGGAAGTTGCTGATGTGGAGGAGTGCAACTACGCTGATTATTTGGTTAGCCGAGGAATCCCAATACCAGCAGGTTGGGGTGTTGGACAAGTAACTGAAGGAACGACAGAAGAGGAAGATGCAGAGTAGAAGGTTAAAGATGCAGTTCCTCTGATCATGGCCAAGCAACAGCTGATGAACGGCCTTGAGAGCAATGAGGAGATGAAAGAGCTTGTGAGGATAATAGGAAAAATCGATGTGCTCTGTAGGATGATTGTCTCTTTATTTGCAGTGTATGTAGCACTCGTGATGTATTCAGTGGCTATGACATGAGCACTTTGCTGAAATTAGTAATGAATGAAACCTGTGTAGCAGGTTGGGCATAGTGTTGTGAACATCTAATGATTTCTATTAATGGAAATCAGGGGTTATCCCCTTTTGCTCATTAATAACTAAATAGCAGAGGCCCTTTTGGTAATAAATAAATAAATTAGCAGAGGCCCTGTCGGGTCAGCTTTGTTCTCATTCAAAGATGTCGAGCAAATTGCAGTCCAACAGCAAACTATGTCATCAAATTCAAGTTTCACAGCCAGATATGAGTACAACTAAACAACAATGTCATCATGTTTTAGTCGTCATACATTCACCAAACACAAATCAGCATACATAACAAGTGATGTTCTCACAGGAAAATACTAAACAACATGTTCATCAGGTTTCAGTTGTCATAGCAAACACAATTTCACATAGTAGATAAGAAACGTCTTCTGACAGGCAAATACGACAAAAGCAATGTAATCATCATCCGCAACAGCAGTGTCAACATCTTCGCCATGTGTATCAGTCTGAATCGTAATTCCCTATGGTGTCATCTTCTTCTTCGTCCTCAACGTCCTCGAACGTTGGCTTCTTCTTGATCAACTCTTGTATGTCCACAACACAATAGGCAATCTTTTCGCCGGCGTCATTGACGTGATGGTTCTCAAAGATATTAGGAACATCTGTGTTATGTTGTACATCAGGAGCAGTGTAAGCATCATCTTGTTGTGCAACTTCATTAAAAGAATTCCTCTGCTCAAACCTTTGCAATACTCTCCAGTCATCTCTACGCACAAATGTGTCTTCCAAGAAAAATATCTGTGTTGCTTGATTTGCCAAAATAAAAGGCTCGTTGGTCTAGTACGCTGCCTTGACATTGATGGATTTGAAATAATCATCAGCTCTGGGTTTTGCGATCCTGGAAAATAGGTTATACCAACGACAACACAACAGAACCACACAACGATGATCCTCGAAACTAGAGATATACTGCAACTGAACAATGTATGTTATGTTAGCATACATTTCAGTTTTCTCTTTGTCATACGTATCCGTGCTCATGATGACACATTTTTATGTCTTCCTGCCTTCGTCCCGTGCAAGGATGTTGTAGCGCACATCTCCAACAACGCAAGATTCATAATGTCTTACCCGAGTATCAGGACCCATTGCTAGTGAGTAAAGGGCATCATCAACTGCCTGCCCATCCTCCCGCATCTTCTTAACCTATGGTTAGATAATAGACAAGCTGATCATCTTATGTACTCAATATATTAAAAAAATTAACAGTGCAATTCAAAAGCTTACATGGCTCTTGAACCATTTCGCAAATCCTGCCATAACCAGTTTGTCAATGTTTCTTGGATTTTGCGGCAGTAACTCCTTTTTTTAGATGCTGCACAACATAGTGATCGCGTCAAACATCTAAATATATAAGAATGTGCTGCAAGTTTAGTAGATTAGGATGTATAAGCTGCAGTACTTAGCACTTACTTGATATAAGGTAGTATCTCAGGACAGTTATTCAACACATACCAAACCATTTTGTCCAAATATTTAGGTTTGTCCTCTTGTCGACTCTTCCGTGTAACTCGAACAGAATAATCGAAAACATTGAGCCCGGGATTGTCTTCATCCACCTCTTTGCTAAGCGATCAGCTGTTTCAATGTATTTTGAGCAGAATGTCAACGCTTCTGTAGCAATCACTACTAGGAAAAGGGTTATAGATGAAATGGATACTAATGGCGCACCTGACATGTGATGCGCCACTACTATATAGCAGTGGCGTACCATGTGCAGGTGCGCCATTAGTGTGGAAGACACTAATGGCGCACCAGACACATGGTGCACCACTAGTAACAATTTTTTTTCATTTTTCCAAACATACTAATGGCGCATCCAGACATAGTGCGCCATTACTAGTTCTAACTAGTAATGGCGCACCAGCCACACAGTGCGCCACTACTGTATTTTTTTATTCTTTTTTTTCCGAAACTACTAATGGCGCATCGTGGCATAGTGCGCCATTACTAGTTTAAACTAGTAATGGCGCACTATGCCACGGTCCGCCATTAGTATATTTTTTTTGCAAAACTACTAATGGCGCACCACCAGCAGGTGCGCCATTAGTAACCTGGGACCAACAAGATATTTTGGACAGCCACACCTACCCACTCACTTTCCCCACTTCATTCTCTCCACCTCCTCCTCCAAGCTTGTCTCGGCTGCCTCCTCCTCCTCACCTCATTTGCACCATAGATTCATCCAAATTAAGTAGTTAAATTACCTTTTTTTCATAGGTAAGTAAGGGGGAAGCTATCTTTATGTTGTTCTCCCTCCAACAACGTGCACATGCACTTTTTGTGGCCTAACTAGATCTATGTATGTTTGTGGTGTTGCATATGTTTGTGGTGTTGCATATATGTTTGTGTTTGCAGGTACCGGTATTTGAAATGCGATAGTTGCCAATATTTTGCCAGAATGTTGATTCATTTCCGTTTCGGTGAGAATTTTGGCACTATGCATTCTTTTTGGTCTTATTTTTAGGGAAAGTCATGCCAAATTTTTTCTTGGTTCTAAAATATCGTTTTGCTCTACCCCGCAGGCGACCATGGTCCGCACGATGACCGAAGGTATTGTGAATAGGTTTTTGAGCTCCGCGAAGGCCGAGATGCTTCAAAAGAACGAGAAGGAGATAAGATGTCCGTGTCGAAGATGCAAGCTGAAGAGCCTTATTGTGGACCCGGATTCCGGGCAGGTGCGGGACCACCTGCTCTTGCGTGGTTTCATGGATGGCTATCGGTGGCAAGGTGCTGAAGATGACTATGAAGTCGTCCATGGGGGCCAGGCAAGAAATGAGGAAGGGCAGCAAGACAACCACCGCGGCTCGGGCGGGCGAGAAGACGAAGAATCTCCAGGACATGATCACGACGGTGATGCTGTACACAGTCATCATGTAGAAGATGCCGGACATGATGATGAGGAAGATGTCGGAGAAGACGAAGGGCATGATCATGAACATGAAGATGCCGGCGGAGCAGACGACGATGGACCATCGATGGGCTGGGTGCAGGACCCTCATATTCAAGAGCTGCTTCTCAAGCAGACGGATAACGCAAGAGCTGCCGCCCGAGAGAAAGCCAAGCTAGATCAACTGGAGACAGACGAGGTTACTCCATTGTATGAAGGATGCAGGCCCAAGGATACCCGCCTGAAAGTAACGCTCATGGCTCTGGAGATGAAGGTAAAACACAAAATGACCGACGCATGCTTCGACGAGAACATGTCATTCTGGCACGAACGTCTTCCCAAGGGGAACAAGTGCCCGACTAGTTTCGAGGAGGCGAAGAAAATCATGTGTCCTCTGGATTTACCACACGTGAAATACCATGTGTGCATGAACAATTGCATCATTTATCGGGACGAGCACGCGGAGTCTACCATATGTCCGGTGTGCGGCGTCACTCGATACAAGAAGAGGAAGAAATCTCCTCGAAAATCGGTGTGGTACTTTTCGATCACTCCTCGTCTACAACGGTATTTCGCGGACCCTAAGGTAGCAAAGCTCCTGCGTTGGCACGCAGATAGGGAGGAGAAGAAGCGAGAAGATGACGCAAATGATCCGGAGATAAATAAAAAAGACAAGATGGCGAGTCACCCTAAGGATGGGAGCCAGTGGCAAGCGTTGAACTTCGAACACCCAGAATTTGGGAAGGATCCAAGGAACATCGTGCTGGGCGCGAGCACCGATGGAGTAAATCCGTTTGGCAGCCAGAGAAGCACACATAGCACCTGGCCTGTGTTTGTGTGGATGTACAACCTTCCCCCTGGCTGTGCATGAAGAGGAAGTACATTCACATGAGTATGCTAATTGAAGGGACGAAACAACCAGGGAACGACATCAATCTGTATCTGGGGCTGCTGAAAGAGGAGCTAGACACACTGTGGAAAACGCCAGCCAATACGTGGGACGCCGCAGAGAAAGAATATTTCCCTATGAGAGCCGCACTGCTCACGACGGTGCACGACTATCTCGGTTACGGATATCTCACGGGGCAGGTGGTCCGCGGATTTTCTGGATGCATCAGGTGCATGGATGACACAATGTATCGCCATCTAGATAGAGATCTCGGGTCTTCGAAAACCGTGTTCATGGGACATCGAAGGTGGCTTCACGACGATGACCCATGGAGGAAACGCAAGGATTTGTTTGATGGTGAAACCGAACCCCGAAGACGCCCGCGTACGAGGAGCGGCGAGGAAATAGCCGAGCTGTTGAAAAATTGGAAAGATTGCCCACTGTCGGGAAAGAAGCAAAAGGCGCCAGAGCCGGGAAAGAAGCGAAAGGCGCCAGAGCCACTGCTGAAGGTATGGAAAACGAGGTCTGTTTTCTGGGACTTGCCGTACTGGAAGATCCACCGTGTGCCTCACAACCTTGATGTCATGCATATCACGAAGAACGTGTGCGAGAGTCTGCTAGGTACCCTGCTCAACATGCCAGAGAGGACCAAAGATGGGCCGAAAGCAAGGGCAGACTTAAAATCAATGGGCATCAGGGAGGAGCTTCACACTAATGATGATGATGATGATGATGAGGCGAAGCAGGACACGGAAAGTCGTCGCAAAGGCAAAAAGGCCAAGAAGACCAGAAATGACTACCCTCCCGCGTGCTTCACTCTAAGTCAGGAGGAGATCGATCAGTTTTTCACCTGCCTCGTAGGAGTAAAACTTCCTTACGGTTACGCGGGGAAGATAAGCAGATACCTAGACCCAGCGAAGCAGAAGTTCAGCGGGATGAAGTCTCACGATTGTCACATGCTGATGATGAAGATACTTCCAGTTGCAATCTGTGGGATCATGGACGCGCACGTCCGTGAAATGCTATTTGGCCTATGCAACTGTTTCGACGTCATCTCTCGGAAGTCGGTTGGCGTGAGGAAACTCAGAAGGCTACAGGAAGAGATCGTGGTGATACTATGCGAGCTTGAGATGTACTTCCCGCCCGCATTCTTCGACGTTATGGTGCATCTGCTGGTCCATATCGTGGAGGATATCATCCAACTCAGGCCGACGTTCCTGCACAGCATGATGCCGTTCGAAAGGATGAATGGTGTCGTCAAAGGATACGTTCGCAACATGTCACGTCCAGAGGGAAGCATAGCCAGGGCCTTTCTGACCGAAGAGTGAATCTCCTACTGCACGAATTATCTAGGCATCGAGAACCCTGTTTGTCTGCCCGTCAACAGGCACCTCGGCAGGCTCGCTGGATGGGGTCACCGTGAGGGTCGCCGCGAAATGCATGTCAACTTCGAGGGTCGACTCGCCGACTTTGAACGAGCAAACCTAGTCGCGCTACAACACATAGACGTGGTTGATCCTTGGGTGGTAGAGCACAAAACCTTTATTGAGAAGACGTACAATGACCGAGGCCAACAGAGGACGGACGGAGATATAATCAAAGAGCACAACTCATGTTTCACGCGTTGGTTCAAGCAGAAGCTTATGTCGTACCCTTTACATGAGGATTCTTCCGCGGAAGAACAACTCATATTCGCCTTGTCACAGGGCGCCGAGCACAACCTGATGACGTATGAGGCGTACAATATCAACGGCTACACATTCTACACCGAGGGAAAGGACATGAAGAGCAATGGTTATCAGAACTCCGGGGTAACAATGGAATCCTACACCGGTAACGACAAGGACAGATACTACGGAAGGATCGAGGAGATCTGGGAGCTGAGCTACGCTGGAGAGAAGGTCCCGATGTTCCATGTTAGATGGGCCAAGAACGTCATAAAAGAAGACCGGTATTTCACCACCATGGTTATACCCGAAGCCAAATCCAAGACCGCGGGCGCAAACGTCACCGCGAAAAATGAGCCATGGGTACTGGCTTCCCAAGTGGACCAATGCTTCTTCATTACCGACCCGCCAAAGCCCAGTTGTGTTGTCATGAGGAGAGGCAAAAGGAAGGTCATTGGAATGGATGGAGTCGCCAATGAGCAAGACTTCGACAAGTACGGCGACCCGAAGATGGAACATGACGACGATGATGAAGTATCGGCATACACCACAAGAAGAAGCAGGACCACCCTACCTAAAGGACGTCCGTTCAAGAGAAAAACTCCATTTACGAAAAATAAGGGCAAGAAGATTGTGAACAGATAGCTAGCTAAGATCGATTGTATTTAAATTGTAGCCTTCATTTCTCGATTGTATTTCATGGGCACTTTTTGAACTCATGAATGTTTTTAAATTTCATGGACACTCGATCTCGATCCTCCTCCATCTCGATTGCTATCCCACCGACCCCCCGCACCCTCTCCCCCGCTCCATCGGCCGCCACCGCCGACCACCCGCACCCTCCCCCGCTCCACCGCCGCCGATGACCCACCGCACCCCTCCCCGCTCCACTGCCGCCGATGACCCCCCGCACCCTCCCCGACCCGCTCCACCGTCACAAATGAACGCAACTAAAATTGCAAAAAAAAAAATTTGATTATATTTTCAAATAACAAATTTGATGATATTTTCAAATAATAAATTTGATGATATTTTTTCATATTCATAAATATTTTCAAATAACAAATTTGATGATATTTTTAAAAAAATTATTACTGTTTTTATTAAAAATTATTACTGTTTCATATTCATATTCATTTTCTAAAAAATTATTAGATGCAACAAAAAATAATAAAAAAATTACTTATGGCGCACCTCTGGCTGGTGCGCCATTGCTATATATATATAAAGATTACTAATGGCGCACCTCTGGCTGGTGCGCCATTGCTATATAAAAAAAGATTACTAATGGCGCACCGACCGCAGGTGCGCCATTGCTATCTAAAAAAACATACTAATGGCGCACCGCTGTGGGGTGCGCCATTAGTAAGCTTTCCCCCTAGCTAATTCCTCCCTCTCCCTCTCGCCAGATCCCCTTCGTCCCTCTCCCTCGCCAGATCCACCCGCGCGCTGCCCCGATGCCGCCGCCCCGACCCCCGCCGGACTCCACCACCGCCGTCCCCGCGCCCCCCGCGCCGCCGCCCCCACGCCCACGCGCCGCCGCCCCCACGCCCACGCGCCCCGAGCCGGAGGAGGAGGACCAGGAGGAGGACGACGACGAGGAGGAGACAATGACCGCCTCTACCTCAGCTTAGCCAGGCCACGCGACGCCGAGCCGAGCGCCGCCTCCCTCGCCGTCCCCCCTCCGCCCGGGCCCGCGCCCTCGACGTCCTCTCGCCCAAGCCGAGACGCAGAGACAGGCAAGTGGAGGAGCTTGCCGCGTGTCATCGGAGCTTCAACGCCCAGTGAGGGAGTCCTGGATTAGGGGGTGTTCGGATGGCCGAACTATGCCTTCAGCCGGTCTCCAGGACTATGAAGATACCAAGTTGAAGACTTCGTCCCGTGTCCGGAAGGATCTTTTCTTGGCGTGGAAGGCAAGCTAGGTGTGCGGATATTCAAGATCTCATACCAATGTAACCGACTCTGTGTAACCCTAACCCTATCCGGTGTCTATATAAACCGGAGGGTTGTAGTCCGTAGGACAACCATCATCATACACAATCATACCGTAGGCTAGCTTCTAGGGTTTAGCCTCCTTGATCTCGTGGTAGATCTACTCTTGTACTACCCATATCATCAATATTAATCTAGCAGGAGTAGGGTTTTACCTCCATCGAGAGGGCCCGAACCTGGGTAAAATAAAGTGTCCCTTGTCTCCTGTTACCATCCGACCTTGACGCACAGTTCGGGACCCCCTACCCGAGATCCGCCGGTTTTGACACCGACATTGGTGCTTTCATTGAGAGTTCCTCTGTGTCGTCATTTTTAGGCCCGATGGCTCCCTTGATCATCAACAACGATGAGGTCCAGGGTGAGACTTTCCTCCCAGACAGATCTTCGTCTTCGGCGGCTTCGCTCTGCGGGCCAATTTGCTTGGTCATCTGGAGCAGATCGAAAGCTACGCCCCTGGCCATCAAGTCAGGTTCGGAAGCTTAAACTACACGGCGGATATCCGCGGAGACTTGATCTTCGACGGATTCGAGCCACAGCCAAGCGCGCCGCACTGTTTCGAGGGGCATGATATGGCTCTGCCTCCGAACAGTACCCTGGAGGCCGCGCACGCTCCGGCCCCGATCCTCGACTCGGAGCCTGCTGCGTACTCTGAGGATGAACGATTGGACGTCACCTCGGGGGCTGCGATCTCAAAGGCGATCGAGCCGAACACCAGCCATGTACTCCGCACGGCCCAGTACTCCAAGGAGCCGGACTCTTCTCCGAACTCCGAGCCTCCCGCGCCCCTGCCGATCGAATCTGATTGGGCGCCTGTAATGGAGTTCACCGTCGCGGACATCTTTTAGTGCTCACCTTTCGGTGATATTCTGAATTCTCTCAAGTCTCTCTCTTTATCAGGAGAGCCCAGGCCGGACAATGGCCTGCGAGGTTGGGATTCGGACGACGAAGAAATTCAAAGCCCACCCACCACCCACTTAATAGCCACTGTCGACGATTTAACCGACATGCTTGACTTCGGCTCTGACGACTTTGACGGTATGGACGACGAAGGAGGAGACGAACAAGAACCAGCACCTGTAGGGCGCTGGACCGCCACCTCGTCATATGACATATACATGGTGGATGCTCCAAAGGATGGAGATGGCGATGGAACTGCGGAGGACGGCACCTCGAAAAAGCCGCCAAAATGCCGACGCAAACGGCGCCGCTCTAAATCCCGCTACAGCAGAAACGGTGATTCCGGCATGGGAGATAATGCTACCCCGGACAGCGCTGAAGAACACACAAACCAACAAGATTCGGCGCGGGAAGATGAAAAAGCCAGCCCTCATGAGAGAGCGGCAGAGCAAGAGGTTGAGGATGATAATTACATGCCTCCCTCCGAAGACGAGGCAAGCCTCGGCGACGACGAATTCGTCGTACCATCAGACCCTGCCGAACAAGAGCGCTTTCAACGCAGGCTTCTAGCCACGGCGAACAGCCTAAAGAAAAAGCAGCAACATCTTAGAGCTGATCAAGATTTGCTAGCTGACAGATGGACTGAAGTCCTTGCGGTCGAAGAGCATGAACTCGAGCGCCCCTCCAAAAATTATCCTAAGCACAGGCCGCTCTCCAATCAGAGGAGGAAGCTTATGACATGGCAGACCGGCCACCTCGCGGCCGCGACAGAGAGGCATGTTGAACCTTTAAACAAGCCATAGCCCGGCGCCGTTCAAATAAGGCACGAGAAAACGAGCCAGACCTGCGGGACATACTGGAGGATAAAGCAAGGCAAACAAGATCGATCTACGGATCGCGCGGACGCGCGACGACACGTGATGACCTTCACTCCGGACACAGTAAATCCGGCCGGGCCGAACACAACAGGCACAACTCTTCCGAACTGCGTCGAGACATAGCCCAGTACAGGGGAGCCGCACAACCACTATGCTTCACAGACGAAGTAATGGATCATAGAATCCCAGAGGGTTTCGAACCCGTCAATATCGAGTCGTACGATGGTACGACAGATCCGGCAGTATGGATTGAGGACTATCTCCTTCACATCCACATGGCACGTGGCGATGACTTGCATGCCATCAAATATTTGCCCCTTAAGCTCAAGGGACCAGCCCGGCACTGGCTCAATAGCCTCCCAGCAGACTCAATCGGTTCTTGGGAGGACTTGGAGGCCACATTCCTCGACAACTTCCAGGGGACCTATGTGCGGCCACCGGACGCCGACGACCTAAGGCACATAATCCAGTAGCCAGAAGAATCGGCCAGGCAATTCTTGACACGGTTCCTAACAAAGAAGAATCAGATAGTCGATTGTCCGGATGCAGAGGCCCTAGCAGCCTTCAAACATAACATCCGCGACGAATGGCTTGCCCGGCACCTGGGACAGGAAAAGCCGAAATCCATGGCAGCCCTTACGACACTCATGACCCGCTTTTGCGCGGGCGAAGATAGCTGGCTGGCTCGCAGCAACAACCTATCAAAAAAGCACGGTAATTCGGATACCAAGGATAAAAGTGGAAGGTCACGCCGGAATAAGCAAAAGCGCCGCGTCAGCAGCGACAACAATGAGGATACGGCAGTAAATGCCGGATTCAGAGGCTATAAATCCGGTCAGCGGAAAAAGCCATTTAAAAAGAATACCCAGGGCCCATCCAGTTTGGACCGGATACTCGACCGCTTGTGCCAGATTCACGGCACCCCCGAAAGGCCAGCCAATCACACCAACAGGGACTGTTGGGTGTTCAAGCAGGCAGGCAAGTTAAGAGCCGAACACAAAGACAAGGGGCTGAATAGCGATGACGAGGAGGAGCCCAGGCCGCCGAACAACAATGGACAGAAAGGGTTTCCCCCACAAGTGCGGACGGTGAACATGATATACGCAACACACATTCCCAAGCGGGAAAGGAAGTGTGCGCTACGGGACGTATACGCGATGGAGCTAGTCGCCCCAAAGTTCTACCCATGGTCCTCTTGCCCGATCACTTTCGATCGAAGGGACCACCCCACCAGCATTCGTCACGGCGGTTTCGCCGCATTGGTTCTTGACCCAATCATGGACGGATTTCACCTCACAAGAGTCCTCATGGACGGTGGCAGTAGTCTGAACCTGCTTTATCAGGATACAGTGCGGAAAATGGGCATTGATCCATCAAGGATCAAGCCCACAAGGACGACCTTTAAAGGCGTCATCCCAGGTATAGAGGCCAATTGCATAGGCTTGATAACACTTGATGTGGTCTTCGGATCTCCGGATAACTTCCGAAGCGAAGAGTTAATCTTCGATATAGTGCCGTTCCGCAGCGGCTATCATGCCCTGCTCGGACGTACCGCATTCTCTAAATTCAATGCAGTGCCGCACTACGCATATCTCAAGCTCAAGATGCCAGGCCCTCGAGGAGTAATCACGGTCAGCGGGAACACCGAACGCTCCATCCGTACGGAGGAGCACACGACGGCTCTCGCGGCGGAAGTACAAAGCAGCCTCTTAAGGCAATACTCCAGTCCGGCTGTTAAAAAACCAGACAATGCAAAGCGCGCCCGAAGCAACCTGCAACAAGACCACCTGGCACGATCAGAGCAAGCGTAGCAATACGGCCCCGACCCCAGCCATCGCACCATAATGGAGCCAGTACCTAGAGTACACAATTATGCCCTTAAAATTCCATGGGCACAGGGGGAGGGGCACATTAAACGGCATGCCTAAGACACGGTGTCAAACGTACTAGGGGCTGCCGAACTTCTTTTTCTTTCAGGACTCCATACTCTGGATACCTGTTCGGCAGTGTTGCCGCACAGACGATGCAAGACCCAGGAAAGCAGACAAAGCTACGCCGCACTCCGGAATTCTCAGGTGGTCTCTATTTTCGAGCGATATATTTGTTTTTAAACTTTGCGGCCTGCGCCTGGCCAGGACATGTTAAATAGTCTAATATCTGTTTTGCTTATCGCACTACTTGTATCGTTCAGCTTTGATAAATAGCCTCCTTATAAACAATGCATAGCTTTTTGTCTATCTTTTGCATTATCCTCTTATATATATATATATGTTTATTAAATAACATGATTGCACCCGTACACCATGGTATGGCAAACCACGCCAGGGGCTTCTTTACCCTTCTATCTGGTTGTGAGAAGTCCGTACACTTTCACAAGTGCGGCACCCCGAACTTATAACACTATATGCATCGGCTCCGAGTCATGATTTTGGTCACATGTTGGGTTTGCCTGGCTCCTATGTTTTGGTGCCTTACGTTCCGCTCTATCGGCTAAGGTAGCACTAGGAGAACCACTGCGATTGTGCCCCAGTTCAGGTAGGTTGAGCACCTCAGTGGAGAAAGCTAAAACAGATTGTCATGATAAGGCATGAGACCGGTCGCTGTTCGAGAGGTTTTTCGAGTCCCTAAAGGCTTATGCCGCTTCGAGCGAGGAGCTGGGTATGTCCGGCCAAAGGCGTGGATAGCGCCCCGAATTCGGCCTTCCGAACTAGGGGCTTCGCCGAAATTTAAAATTATAACATTCTATGGCTAAGTGAGAGTGTTCAAGCGTTATAGTCCGATTGCCTGGTTCGCTGTGCTGAGCGCCTCCCTCGAAGGACCCAACTATGGGAACAAGAGCCCTCAGGTTTATCCCGAACACCCCAGCACTAGTGGCATGAGGGCAGAAGCCGACGACTGGCCATCTCTCAATTTTTCGATAAACGGCCGCACAGAAAATAATATTTTAAATTCAATAAGCATTGCTTAGCGCATATGAACAAGTTTTCAGCGCACAGGATACAAACGAGCGAGTTCATTCAAATATTACATCTTTAGTACCTTCATCCGCGACAAGGCGGGATCCGGCAAGAACTTCCTTGTAGTAGTTCTCGGGCTTGCGATGCTCCTTCCCCTGCGGCGGCCCATCCTTCACCAGCTTCTCTCCGTCCAGCTTCCCCCAGTGTACCCTTACACGGGCAAGGGCCCTCCGGGCACCTTCAATGCAGACGGAGCGCTTGATGACCTCAAGCCGTGGACAGGCCTCCACCAGCCGCCGCACTAGCCCGAAATAGCTCCCAGGCAGGGCCTCTGCAGGCCACAGCCGAACTAGTAAGCCCTTCATGGCCTGTTCGGCCGCCTTGTGGAGCTCGGCCAGCTGTTTCAGCTGATCACTCAAGGGCACAGAGTGTCCGGCCTCAGAATACTAAGACCAGAACACACTCTCCGTCGAGCTGCCCTCTTCAGCTCGGTAGAACACAGCGGCGTCGGATGCGCTGCGGGGAAGATCGAAGAACGCCCCTGGAGAACTCCGGATTCGGGTAAGTAATAGGTACTTTACTTTTATATGCCTACTTTGCATTGAGAATGCCTTACCCGCTGCTATCTTTTTCACATCCTCCAACTCTTGGAGGGCCTTCTGGGCTTCGGCCTTGGCACTCTTGGCGGTCTCAATGGCCGAGGCGAGCTCGGATGCTTGCGTTTTCGCCTCAATCTCCAAACCCTCATGTTTTTTCATGAGAGCTTGCAGCTCTTGCTGCACCTCGCCGGCTTGGACCCCAAGCCTTTCTCGCTCGGCACGCTCCTTGGCCGTTTTCTTCTCGGCCTCAGCCAGCGCCTGCTTCAGGGTTGTCACCTCGGCTGTGGCCCCTACAATAAGCAGCTCAATCCTGTTATTTCTTTCTGCAATCAAGCCTCTCTATAGGGACCTTTCCCCCTTTTAGGGTATTTTCTTACCTTCTTTCTCCTCGAGCTGCCGTTTGGCAAGGCCGAGCTCTTGCTCGGACCGCCCGAGGTCCTTTTTAAGGACATCCACCTGCGCAGTCAGTGCGGCGGTGGACAACAGCGAAGCCTGCATACACATATTTGACTTTTTTTCGTTAGACTCGTGCGAAAATTATTAGATCCTCTATCCGGCTTTTCTTTCCGAACACCGAACAGAGCATCAGGGGCTACTGTCTATGCGGTAAATAATTCGACATATTTTTTACTCACCTCAAAGCCTGTTAGAAGGCTAGCGCAAGCTTCATTCAGTCCGCTGTCGGCGGACTGAACCCTTTGGATCACCGTACTCATAACAGTACGGTCATCGATGGCGGCGCCCTTAAGCACCTCCACCAGATTGTCCGGCGCCTCCGGTTGGACAAAGGCCGCCGGCTCAGATGGCTTACTCCTCTTGGAAGGAGTTCGCCCACCGCGGACCGGGACTGTTGAGTCCGGCGCGGTGTCCGGCACAAAGCCGGACTTGGAGCCCTGGGGGGTTTTGTCCCCTTCACTCCTGGGGTCCGGAGGGTTGCCTTGTGGCTCCTCCAGGACCACCTCCTCCTGCCTCGGAGCTTGTCGCGATGCCACTTCGGCGTCATCTGCAGTGCGGGGGGAGACAGCGGGCGGAATTGAGTTCACGTCCGACGAATCCAGAGAGCCGCTCGACGAATTGACGAGTCCGGCCTGGGGTGGGCTGCATAAAGCACAGGCGATATTAGAAAAAGCCACACATTAAAAGAATTTCATGAGTCACTCTGGTATGCAAACACTTACGATTTCGCCGGACGCTTGGTTCTGTACGGCAGCTCCTCTCCGCCCTCTTCGGCGTCGAGGGAGTAGTCCGGCGGAGGGGTCTTCCTTTTCCTCGACCCCTCGGCCTCCCCCGTTGGGGCGGCCTTCTTCTTCTTTGCTCCCCTCGCTGGAGGGGGAGAGCTTACTTGTTCCTCCTCCTCGTTTTCACGAGAGGAGGGCGTTGCGGACTCATCAGACGACGAGTCCGACACCACCATGTTGCGGGAACTCTTTCGAGTCCCGGTGGTTTTCTTCTTCTTGGCCTTCCTCTCCGGCACCACGTAAGGTGCCGGAGCTAGCAGCTTCTCCAAGAGAGCTGGGGCTTGGTCTTCGGGCAGGGGAGCCGGACATTTAATTGGTCCGGATACCTCCTGCCAAGCCTGTCAAAGGTAAAGGGAGTTTAGATCCCTCATAAAGTTAATCTATGTAGAAGAGCTTAATGAACCTGTCAAAGGTATAGATAACTTACCTCGCTAGCGTTGCGCTGCGAGCTGTATCCGTGATCCTCGGAGGTGGATGTGGGGGACTCGGCGCCGTTGGTCAGCACCTTCCAGACGTCTTCATACATCGTGTCGAATAACCTACTGAGGGTTTGGTGCTGCGCCGGGTCGAATTCCTACAAAGTAAAATCCTGCTCTTGGCACGGGAGGATCAGGCGAACGGGCATGACCTGGACTATATTGGCCATCCGGATTGGCGTGTCCACCAAGGACTGGATGCATGTTTGCAAACCAGTCACTTCCTCCTCGTTGCCTCACGACAGGCCTGTCTCTTTCCAGGACATGAGCCGCGTGGGGGGTCCGGATCTGAACTCAGGGGCCGCGACCCATTTCGGATCGCGGGGCTCGGTGATGTAAAACCACCCAGCCTGCCACCCCTTTAGGGACTCCACAAGGGAGCCATCGAACCAGAGGACGTTGGCTATCTTGCCAACCATAGCGCCTCCGCACTCCGCCTGGGTGCCGGACACCACCTTGGGCTTGACGTTGAAGGTCTTGAGCCAGAGGCCGAAGTGGGAGCGGACGCGGAGAAAGGCCTCACACACGACGATAAACGCCGAGATGTTGAGAACGAAGTTCGGGGCCAGATCGTGGAAATCCAGGCCGTAGTAGAACATGAGCCCCCGGACAAAGGGGTGGAGTGGAAAGCCCAGTCCGTGGAGGAAGTGGGGAAGGAAAACTACCCCTTATCAGGAAGCCGATGCGGGATATCCTTGGACAAGTATCCGGCTTTCCTTAGCTTTTTGATTTGAGCCTCCGTCACGGAGGAAACCATCCACTTGCCTCCCGCTCCGGACATCGCTGGAGAAGGTTGAGGATGGAAGAGCGGACTTGGGCGCTAGAGCTTGAGTGCGCAAGAGATGGATGGGCAAAGGAGGAAGAAGGCGTAGGTAAAAAAGGCGGATTCTAATCCCCTTGTATAGGCGGATGCGGTTATGCATCCCCACCTACCTAATAAAACTCACTTGCCCTTCAAGCGCCGTGGTAAATGGCGCGGTTGGGTTACCCACATCCGTATTAATGAGAATCCTGCTAAAGGGGGGCTCATGATCTCTGCTTCGACAAGACGTGCCAAGGGAACCGCCTCGCTAAACGGGCTGAGGTGGAACGATGAAAATGATTTATAAAAAAGGCTTGGCCGCAGTGTTATGATGCACTGCGGAATACGTCAGCGGATTGGATTTGTGTTAATATTATTCTCTATATGGCAATATGTGGAAACTTATTTTGCAGAGCCGGACACTATTTTGTGCTGTTTACAATCTTTTTGAAGAACTTGGAGGAGGAACCTGCCTTGCAATGCCGAAGACAATTTGCGCGCCGGACTCGTCGTCATTGAAGCCTGGTTCAGGGGCTACTGAGGGAGTCCTGGATTAGGGGGTGTTCGGATGGCCGAACTATGCCTTCAGCCGGACTCCAGGACTATGAAGATACCAAGTTGAAGACTTCGTCCCGTGTCCGGAAGGATCTTTTCTTGGCGTGGAAGGCAAGCTAGGTGTGCGGATATTCAAGATCTCCTACCAATGTAACCGACTCTGTGTAACCCTAACCCTATCCGGTGTCTATATAAACCGGAGGGTTGTAGTTCGTAGGACAACCATCATCATACACAATCATACTGTAGGCTAGCTTCTAGGGTTTAGCCTCCTTGATCTCGTGGTAGATCTACTCTTGTACTACCCATATCATCAATATTAATCTAGCAGGAGTAGGGTTTTACCTTGTCTCCTGTTACCATCCGACCTTGACGCACAGTTCGGGACCCCCTACCCGAGATCCGCCGGTTTTGACACCGACACCCAGCCGCTGCCGGAGCTTCAACGCCGGCGTCTTCCTCCATTCCTCCATCCCCTCCCCAGGTGATTCCTCCCTTCTCCTCCACCCCTCCCTGCAAACCCTAGGGCCATGGCGGCATGTTATAATTTCTCTCCTGCATGCTTCTACTCGCTAGCAACGACTTACAAGTCTAATTACTTCTCTCTGTACAAGTTAGTATTATTGACTGATGCATAATTAGTCTGGATTAACCGAACAAATTCCTCTTGATTCCTGCTGGTCCTCACAACACAGAACATTAATACTATCACTCTGCAAATATCAGCTGAGCTTTTCTTGCTTCTAAATCACTGTGCCTAGTTTTTTTTACATATGATAATTCATTCGGAACAGCCTCCGCTGTTCTTTCCAGATCAAATTTTTGAGGTTGTTTGGTTTGAAAAATTGTCTTAACAATATGCTTGCTAATTTGAGGACAGTGTGAGGCTTTTGTTCTTTTTCTTGTTTAGTTATGACAACTGTAGTGTTGCCGAACATCTTTGATCAAATGAAGGTGATTGAATCCAATTTGTCAACAGTGAGAATTTAATATGGTATTGGTCACTGTTTGTAATGTGCAGTTGTGAAGTGGCTACCAGAAGGAAACACTTTCAGACCAAATAGTTAGGCAAAAGTTTTGTTTTAAGCATCTTTATTCCATTACCAGTTTAGTATAATATATCCAAGGCACAACATTACCAGTTTATAGTTATATTTTAGCAACTTCCCGTTGTCCATGCCATCAAAACCAAATAATGGGGTTGTTTGATCTGAAGAATTGTCAACAATAGGCTTGTAGTGTATTTGTTTATTTTTGGTAGTTGTGTTTAGTGAACAAAACAGACTACATTCAGTGACGAAAGTGAAAGCATGCACTGATTGTTGCAAGTATGTTTTGATGTTACCAGATTTTTTTGGTTGATGGTTGTGTTATTTCAGTAGTCACAGTAGGATGATGTGATGATTGACTCATTTTACTTCTAACATTGCATATTTCATAGTCTACTTAGTCTGCTGCATCAGTTAGGCAAAAGTTTTGTTTTAAGCATCTTTATTCCATTACCAGTTTAGTATAATATATCCAAGGCACAACATTACCAGTTTATAGTTATATTTTAGCAACTTCCCGTTGTCCAAGCCATCAAAACCAAATAATGGGGTTGTTTGATCTGAAGAATTGTCAACAATAGGCTTGTAGTGTATTTGTTTATTTTGGGGTAGTTGTGTTTAGTGAACAAAACAGACTACATTCAGTGACGAAAGTGAAAGTATGCACTGATTGTTGCAAGTATGTTTTCATGTTACCAGATTTTTCCGGTTGATGGTTGTGTTATTTCAGTAGTCACAGTAGGATGATGTGATGATTGACTCATTTTACTTCTAACATTGCATATTTCATAGTCTACTTAGTCTGCTGCATCACTAAGTCATACTTCTAACATTACTTCTAACATTGCATATTTGATGGTTGTGATGATGCTACTTCTTTTTGTTGTGCTGTTAATGTGCCCTGATAATGATGTATTTTGTCATAAAAATATATAGTGGACTGCCATGATAATGACATGGTCCTGTGTTTGCAAGCTGTCATAATCTTTAGTTTACTTGACTTTTGAGCCCGCTAGTAGTTTACTTCCATGAGTTGTTTTATTGACATGGCACATTTGCAATGCAGTTTTATATATCTTTAGCCACTGTTCATTAACAACAAGTCAGTTTTGTTTATAGTTGAAAGTAAGTGTGTGGTTTGAAATTTCGATCTGATTATGGCATCTAGAATTAATGTTTATGAAGAAGAAGAATAAACCTGTTGCTGCTGTTATGCCTGTATTCACTGCTGCTGCTGCTGCTGTACTTGTGATGATGTTGTACTTGTGATGATGCTACTTGTGATCTTCTGAAATGACCCATTGGCGACTTCATTACGCGGGTATAATGATTTCGCAGGTACCCCGAGAGGCCCTTGAGTTTGCCGGAATGTCGATTAACTTCCATTCCGACAAATTCGGGTACTCCATATGTCCTATTTTCAGCAAAGGTCATCCTAAAATTTTCCGTGAATTTTAGCATGACTTTGCTAAAAATAGGACATATGGGGTACTTGCGACTAATGCATGGGCCGGGGTATCTTAGTACTTAGTTAAGTAGGATCAACTGCCCCGCCATTCTTGCTGCATTAAACCATAGGTGGCAATAGAGCCAAGTGATTAGGCCGAACTTAGAATTCTCCTTAGCATCGATAAACCCTAGATGATAAACCCAACATAGGTGGCAATAGAGCCAAGTGATTAGTGCCAAGTGATTAGGCCCAACCTAGGGTGCAGCATCGATAAACCCTAAATGATGAAAACTTAACTTAGCATTTAGGCTGCCTCGGCGTCGACAAACCCTAAATGATGAAACCTTGGCTTTTAGGGTGCCTCGGTGTCGCGATGAGAACCTAAATGATGTACGCTTAGGCTTTTAGGGTGCCTCGGCGTCGACAAACCCTAAATGATAAAAGCTTAGCTTTTAGGATGCCTCGGTGTCGACAAACCCTAAATGACGAGACCATGATCTTGTTCCTTGACAATAACCAACTTTTTGACCAAACACTTTTTCCTATTTAGAGCGAAACATGCCCCACAACGATGAGCCGGCGGTTCGGGCGGCAGGCAATTCTGGGAGCTGTCCGATGAGATGGAGGAAGAACCTCACCGCTGTGAGGACGCCGCGAAAGACACCGATCCTGACTACACAAGCCCTAGTGGCGCCGGGGATGACACCACTGATGGTGCCGCCAAGGATGCCACCACAGATGATGGCGGCGCACGCACAGATGGCAGCCAACCGAAGAGGAAACCGAAGGACCAGCGCCCGAGCGTGCTCGACACCGTCAAGGAGGAATTTACTAAAGTGAACTCCGACGGGCATCCGACGGCGCCCAAAGAAGTAGTCAAGGGGTACTCGGTTCAGCTCGGGTGCATTCTCCGGAGCACCGTCTCGATCAACACCGAGAAGATAAGGCATAAGGACCGAGGGAATTTGCGCAGCCTCCTCTTCATGAAGCTGCACGAACGATACAAGTTCCCCGCTGACTTTGCAAACACACGCCTCTCAGGGAATAAAGTGAACAATGCCGCCCTCACGAGGATGAGCACGGCCCAGTCTACTTGGAGAAGCACAGTGAAGGCAATGATTGAAAAAGGTGATAGTTATGAGAAGATCAAGGCGAAATATCCTTTGATGAGCGAAGATGACTACAAGGAGTTCAAGATCAAGTGCAAGAGCAGCGCAAGCTCCGAATCAAGTCAGTGGGGGAAAGAAATGCGGCAGTCGAACTTAGGGGTCCACCAACTCGGTCCAGGAGGTTACAGAGTGGCGGAGCCTATATGGGACAAGGAGGACGCGGAGCGTGCCGAGCAATGCCTACCGCCCCGCTTCGAGAAATACCGTGACAAGCAGACTAGGAACTTTCTCAGGGCCCGGTACAAGGAGGACCCGGTAACAAAGGAGCTGAAAGTGCAACTATCCCTGGGTGGTTTTGGTAATTCCTAACAACATATAGCTCATTGAGCTAACATTATTCCAAGATGAATATTTCAGAAAAGCTCAATGGATGGAATGGCATGGATGAGGAAAGTGGATCCCTCAAAATTACAAGGACAAAGGATTGGCTCAAGCTTCAAGAACAAGACTCTACATTTTATACTTTAGTGATCCAAGATCATATTGAGTCCATAGGAAAAGCCAATACTATTAAGGAGGGATGAGGTGTTGCTTAACGAGCCTCTCGCTTCATGTGCTTAGTGATATGCTCCAAAATCTTCAACTACCTTTCCATATCCACATATGACCCAAACCTAAAGTCAAACTCGGCCCCACCGATTCTTTCTATCCGGAGCCACCGAGTTTCACATGTCATAGCCACTGCCACAAACCCTAGCAAATCGGTTTCACCGATAGGGATCTCGGTCTCACCGAGATGGGATTGCAATTTCTCTGTTTCCCTTCGTAACGTTTCGGTCCAACTGAAGTGAGCGATCGGTCCCACCGAGATTGCAATGTAAACTCACTGTTTCTCTTTCGTAACATTTCGGTCTCACCGAAAAGAGCGAATCGGTCCCACAGAGTTTACCTGACCAACTCTCTGGTTAGCTTATTACCAAAATCGGTCCCACCGAGTTTGTGTAATCGGTCACACCGAGATTACGTAATGCCCTAACCCTAACCATATCGGTCCTACCGAGTTGCAACTCAGTCCCACCGAAAATCCAAACGGTCACTAGGTTTGCTGAATCAGTCCGACCGAGTTTAACGATTCGGTCCCACCAAGTTTTGCAGATTGTGTGTAATGGTTAGATTTTGTGTGGAGGCTATATATACCCCTCCACCCACTCTTCACTCGTGAAGAGAGCCATCAGAACAGATCTTCACTTCCAATACACATTTTCTGAGAGAGAACCACCTACCCTTGTGTTGAGCTCAAGATATTCCATTCCTACCATATGAATCTTGAACTTTAGCCTTCCCCAAGTTGCTTTCCACTCAAATCTTCTTTCCACCAAATCCAAATCCTATGAGAGAGAGAGAGTTGAGTGTTGGGGAGACTATCATTTGAAGCACAAGAGCAAGGAGTTCATCATCAACACACCATTTGTTACTTCTTGGAGAGTGGTGTCTCCTAGATTGGCTAGGTGTCACTTGGGAGCCTCCGACAAGATTGTGGAGTTGAACCAAGGAGTTTGTAAGGGCAAGGAGATCGCGTAGTTCGTGAAGATCTACCGCTAGTGAGGCAAGTCCTTCGTGGGCGACGACCGTGATGGAATAGACAAGGTTGCTTCTTCGTGGACCCTTCGTGGGTGGAGCCCTCTGTGGACTCGCGCGACCGTTACCCTCCGTGGGTTGAAGTCTCCATCAACGTGGATGTACGATAGCACCACCTATCGGAACCACGCCAAAAACATATGTGTCTCCAATTGCGTTTGAATCCTCCAAACCCTTCCCCTTTACGTTCTTGTAAGTTGTATGCTTTACTTTCCGCTGCTCATATACTCTTTGCATGCTTGCTTGAATTGTGTGAAGATTGCTTGAATTGTGCTAAGATAGCCAAAATCTGCCAAGAACTAAAATTGTGAAAAGGATAGATTTTTATTTGGTCAAGTAGTCTAATCAACCCCCTCTAGACATACTTCCGATCCTACAAGTGGTATCAGAGCTTTGGTCTCCATTTGCTTTGATTTCCATAGCTTTTGGTGGTCATAGCCTTGGTTTCACAACCTAGGAGAGTATGGCATCTAGCGAGGGAAATTATCACCGTAGAGGTCCTTACTTTGATGGTACTAATTTTGCTAGTTGGAAGCATAAAATGAAAATGCATATTCTTGGACATAACCCTGCTGTTTGGGCTATTGTGTGTGTTGGTTTGCAAGGTGATTTCTTCGATGGGAAAGAACCAAATCGTGAAGCTACCGCGGAAGAGTTAAAGATGCTGCAATACAACGCTCAAGCTTGTGATATTCTCTTCAACGGATTGTGCCCCAAAGAATTCAACAAAATCAGCCGTCTTGAGAATGCAAAGGAAATTTGGGATACTTTGATTGATATGCACGAAGGTACCGACTCCATCAAGGAATCCAAATAGGATGTGCTTCAAAGTCAACTTGACAAGTTCAAAATGAAGGATGGTGAAGGTGTCGCTGAAATGTACTCTAGGCTTGCTCTTATCACAAATGAGATTGCCAGCTTAGGGAGTGAAGACATGACCGATAGATTCATCATCAAGAAGATCCTAAGAGCCTTGGATGGAAAATATGATACCGTGTGCACATTGATCCAAATGATGCCCAATTACAAAGATCTCAAGCCAACAGAAGTCACTGGAAGAATTGTTGCTCATGAGATGTCACTCAAGGATAAAGAGGAACTTCACAACAAATCAAGTGGTGCTTACAAAGCCTCATGTGAAGCCCCCACATCATCAAGTGAGAAGCAAATCTTCAATGAAGAATTAAGCTTAATGGTGAAGAACTTAAACAAGTTCTACAAAAGCAGAAGCAAAGATAGAAGCTCCAAGTCAAGGTCCTACAATGACAAAAGATCTTCTAGTCGAGAGCGAAACTGCTACAATTGTGGAAGACCCAGACACTATTCCAATGAGTGTACGGCTCCCTACAAGAAAAGAGAAGACTCTCCCAAAAGAAGAAGCTGAAGAGAGGAATCACCATCTAGAGAAAGAAGGAGTAGAGATGTTCGTTATGAATGAAGATACTCACGGAGAAGCAAGGATTCAGAAAGAAAGGACAAGTCATCAAGGAGCTACACAAAACGAAGACATCAAGCTCATGTTGGTGAATGGGTATCCGGCTCCGACTCCGACAACCACTCCGAGAGAAGTTATCACTCCGATTCCGAATATACTCAAGATGAAGGTGTTGCCGGTCTAGCACTTGTGTCAACCGACTCCTACGACATATTTGACTCACCAAATGAAGGAGTTGGAACATGCTTCATGGCTAAAGGCCCAAAGGTATCACACCCCGAGTATGTTGATTTCAATAGTGATGAAGATGACTTTTTAGGTGATGATGATTTACTTGTTGACAACTCTAGTGATGAATGCTATGATGAAACGTCAATTAATCATGCTAATCAAGATAAAACGAGTGACAATGATAAGGAGAAGATTGAGGCCCTAACTAAAGAACTAAACACTCTTAGGTTAGCTCATGAAACTATCTTAGAAGATCATCGAGAACTTTTAAGAACACATGAGAAATTACGCTTTGAAAAGCTCAACCTTGAGCAAGAGCATGAGTTCTTAAAAGCAATCAATGATGATCTTCGTAAGAAAAGTTTTTCTTACATTGCCAAGCGTTTACTTTTATCCACTTACATGCCTCAAGTTAAGTCTAGTAACAAGAACAAGAAAGATTCTTCCTCTAGTAGTAACAATGATCATGTTATATCCAATATTGTTGCTTCTAGTAGCTCTCTTGATTCCACTAATGATTCTCTTAGCCAAGTTACACTTGAGCAAGAAAATAGCCTATTGAAGGGAATTATAGAGAAGGGAGTGTACAAGAGCCTTGCCGGGAGTAAGCAATTCAAGGAAATTGTATGCAAGCAAGGAAGGCACCGGAAGAATCAAGGTGTTGGTTTTGAACGAAAGTTGAATGCCAATGGAGTTGAGTGGGAAGAAGATCAATACCCCAAGACAAAGTTTGTTCCTCAACAAGAGAAGTATGATCCTACTTCTTTCAAAGGGACACAAGCTCAAGATGATCATCCACCACAAGACTACAAGCAAAAAGGCAAGGACAAGCTTCAAGAGGAAATTGATGCATTCGAAGAAGCTCCTAAGACCTTAGTCAAGTGGATTCCCAAGACTACTTCAAGTTCCACTTCATCAAGTATGACTACAACTCCAAGGATTCCCATCAAGATGGTGTGGATCCAAAAGAAGAAGAACTAGAGAGTTCTTGAGGGTGACTCCGCCAACATACTTCACTCCTATTATTTTGGCAAGAACAAGTGCAATCAACTTCCACATCTTGCACTAGTTCAAGGAGTCACAAACCCTCTTGTTGGTAAGTCAAGGGACAAGGTAACCTAAAAGCTTTCATAGACATCATCTTGTGTGTGCATCACTTTATGTCTATGGATATCCTTGTTTGTTCCTTGTGGGACTAACCCATGTAGGTATTGAAAGTGCAATTCACTCCAATGGATAGCTCCAATTGATCTACATCAACATTGAGCATCCACATATTCAACATCTACATGAAGTCATCATCGACAAAACCCAAGGTTAGTTCATCCCTCTTAGGGGGGATATCACATCTAGGGGGAGCTTTACTCTAAGAATTGAGCTAAAGTAACTCTGATGATGTGAACACAACAATGCTTTATGTAAAAGTGGTAACCCCACTTGTGCTTAAACAATGAGTATGACCTATGATCAAATGTTCTCATTTGACTCCTAAGTCAATATACTCATATATAGATGACCTAGTCATCGCCAATTGCTTGATAGATGCTAGAATTGGTTGTGCATGCTTTGCCACATATTTCAATTGCCGTTTTATTGTGTGAGCATGTTGAGAGCATATTTTACTCATTCGAGGACATCCAATTGTTGTTTTCATTGATTGGTTTTTCTTTTCCTTGCCAAGTGGATGGACAAGAATGCCTAAGAACCTTCTCTAGCTATCTATGCTTTTCTCGTCTCAAACTCTATTCATGCTACATCACAAATTTGATCAAGTCACTTTCAAACCACTCTGTGTGAGGAGCACTAGGAGTCCCCGATTTATCATAGACTTAAACTTCCAAAACTTCTTTATGCTTTTCGGTCTGACCGATTCCTCCATTTCGGTCATACCGAGATCACTAAGTCGATCTAGGTTTTCACCTCGGTGCAACCGATTTGAACTTTTCGGTCACACCGAGTTGCTATAACTGTCAACAGTTATGCATCTCGGTGCCACCGAGTTGTTCCACTCAGTCACATCGACAGGGTCGGGCTATATATACTCACGGGCAAAATTTGGAAATTTCTCCGAAACCTCTTCGCCCGCGCATAGCTCGCTCTGCCTCCTGGGTCTCCGGATCGTCCTCCTCGTCGCCAGCCGCCTCCAGTCACTGGTCTCTGCCACCGTCAATGGAATTTCGTCTCCGCCGTTGCCGCCGTAGCGAGTCCGCCGCCGAACTAGGGTATGGACTCGATCACAGTGCTATTCCCCGTCCAATTCCTAGCACATTGTGTTCTTAATGAATCTTGCTACGATTGAAACACTCCTATCCAGTCAAAACAATCCTTAGAATAGTTGAGATTCAAAAATTTAGGTTTAGGTTTCCGCCGAAATCATCTCGGACCCACCGGGTTGCGGAACTCGGTTCCACCGATTCGTCCATGGCCATTGCACATGTGGTTCTCGGTCTGACCGAGAATTACAAATCAGTGAGACCGAGTTCAGGACTTTGTGAAACCCTAGCAGTCTCGGTGCCACCAAACTGTGACTCGGTCTGACCGAGTTCACTAGTTTTGGTTCCAAAAGCTGCTTCGGTATCACCTAGTTTGCAAATCGGTCGATCCGAAATGCTTTCTGTGAAAAACTAAAACTAACTTTTTGACTCATTCTTTTGCAAAAATCTCTGCATTTTGTGATGCTCATCCACTCTATCTCATCTATAAACTACTCATAGGGTCAGCAGTCTGAACTTCAACATGTCTGATCAGAGTGATAGCCAGAACTGATCTGAGGAGCAGGCTCATTTGAGTGAGGGCACTAGTCCCTCTAGCAGTTCTGATGAGGGTAGTAGGAGCACCCCAAGCAATCTACCCAAAGCTGCCACTAGAGAAAGCAAGAAAAGAACCTCTGAGTCAGAGGATGAGGACTATATATGTGGCAGAAGAGGAAGCCACATCCAAGAAGAAGGTACTCAAGAAAGAATATTGCTCAGCTGCAGCCACAAAGCTAGGACTGAAAATCAAAAAGACAGCAGGGAGACAACCAATGTCCAAAGCCAGGGCATCCTCTCAGAAATCTTCCAAGTCAACTAGAGAAGATGAGGCTGTGAAAGAAAAGAAGGAATGAAAAAGGGGCAGATGGTGCAAGAAGGTTGATCCAATGGCTGAGTTTGAAAAACACTCATCAGATGAAGAAGAGGAAGAAGAAGAGGTTGCTGCACCAGCACCTAAGGCACAGAAACTCATGGGAGATGCCATAAGGTCAGGGGCGACTGCATCCAAGCCCAAGGAAGCACCCAAAGCTGCATCTAAGCTCAAGAGTGCACCAAAGAGAAACACCAGAAACATATCTGCTGCTGAAAAGAACAAGGCCCCAGTGCCTGACATTGCTGAAGAAGAAGAAGGTCAAGTGATCAGGAAGCTCAAGCCCAAGATCCCAGACCAGAATGATGCTCATCCTGTGGCTGAGGACATGAAAATTAGAAGAGATTCATGGCTGAAGAAGTGGAGAGAAGCAGATCCATATGCTTCAAGGAGAAGAACTGCTGTGGATTACAGGTTTCATACCAAGGAAACAGGATTTCTATGAGACAGTGCTGCTTGATAAGAAGCCCATAGTTTGTGACATGAGATGGGTGGATTGGGAGTACATCAAGGAGAATGAAGAGCACTATCCTGGAGTATATGACATCTTCAAGGGTTGTGGAGTTGCAGACTTTGTTGGGCAGAAGCTCACAAAGTGGAATGAAGAGCTGATCATGCAAGTCTACTCCACAACACACTTCTATCCAGATGGCAGGATTGTGTGGATGTCAGAAGGAACCAGATATCAGTCAACAGTTGCTGAGTGGGCACAGCTCATCAATGCCCCAGAAGAACAGGAATATGACCTGGACATATATGCCAAGAAGAAGATGGATCACAATTCCATGTCCAACATGTACAAGGAGATCCCAAACAAGGCACTTGATACTTTCAAGTTTGGCTTAGTGCATTATCTTCTGTCAGGGCTGCCCACTATTAATTGGATTCTGAGGCATACTCTATTGCCCAAGTCAGGTGATCACAAGATGATCCGAGGCCATGCAATAAACATGCTCCACATATTTGATGTGCCACAGAAGTTCAAGGTGATGAGCCTCATGGTAGAGACCATTAAGAGGACAGCAGCTGATCAGAAGAGGAGCTGTGGATATGCCCCACAAATTCAAGAGCTGATAAACTCAAAGATGGGCACAGGCACATACCTGCTGGATAAGGAACACCTGCCATCCATCCAGACTTTGAAGACAATCAGGTTGTCATGAACAAGGATGAACTATCATCTGCACATGCTCAAGCAAAGAAGGAGAAGGCAAAGATGGAGAAAGCTGCCAGGATGCCAACTCAAGAGGAGGCATCTGAGTATTTCTTGAAGAACAAGCAGGAGCAGCTAAGTTACCTGATAGCATCCACTCTGAGGATTGAGAAAGGACTGGCTACCCTAACTCAAAACCAAGAGAGTTTGGAAAGAATCATGGAACACAAGTTCTATGACCTAGATGTGAAGGTGACAGAGGTTCAGTCTGCTGTGGAACAACTACAAGAAGATATGCAGGAGAGGAAGGGCAAGACCACAACTGATGCATTTGCCAGGGTGCCCAGAGCTTAGAGATCATCTGCAGTGCCAGTTCCTGACACTAGAGCCACCACTTCTGCACCAGCTACAGCTTCAGTTCCACCAGCTCCAGCTCCTACCCCAACAGCTCCACCACCTGAAGACCAAGCCTAAGAGTCGTTTAGTGCTATGCATTTTCTATGAAATTTTTGGTAACTTGTTGCCAAAGGGGGAGAAAAATGTATAGATCATAGGCTTCGAGAGAGAGAGAGAGAGTTTGCATTTGTTCTCTCTTGTCTTCTTGGTTGAACTTTATTTTGCTTTTGAGTGCTTGAGATACTATGCTTTTATCTGTGAGACATTGATGATCATGTGTTTGATCATAAGCTACACTTAATGCTTGCTGGATGTTACTATGAGTTTATCCTTATGTTGATCATTCACTTTGCTTGGTGATGAGTGCATGCATTTAACTCTTATCATTTTGAGCGCTCCACCAAGATGTATGTGACATGGAAGAGTAACCCATGATCCTAACTCATTGTGCATTTGCAGTCCAAAGCAAATCTTAAATATGCACAAATTTAGGGGAGCTCTTACTTATCACATACTTCTCAAAGCGATGATATATTCCATTCTTATTATCATTTGTCGAAGCTTTGATCTATATGTTGTCATGAATTACCAAAAAGGGGGAGATTGAAAGTGCAACTATCCCTGGGTGGTTTTGGTAATTCCTAACAACATATAGCTCATTAAGCTAACATTATTCCAAGATGAATATTTCAGAAAAGCTCAACGGATGGCATGGCATGGATGAGGAAAGTCGATCCCTCAAAATTACAAGGACAAAGGATTGGCTCAAGCTTCAAGAACAAGACTCTACATTTTATACTTTAGTGATCCAAGATCACATTGAGTCCATAGGAAAAGCCAATACTATTAAGGAGGGATGAGGTGTTGCTTAATGAGCCTCTTGCTTCATGTGCTTAGTGATATGCTCCAAAATCCTCAACTACCTTTCCATATCCACATATGACCCAAACCTAAAGTCAAACTCGGCCCCACCGATTCTTTCTATCCGGAGCCACCGAGTTTCACATGTCATAGCCACTGCCACAAACCCTAGCAAATCGGTTTCACCGATAGGGATCTCAGTCTCACCGAGATGGGATTGCAATTTCTCTGTTTCCCTTTGTAACGTTTCGGTCCAACCGAAGTGAGCGATCGGTCCCACCGAGATTGCAATGTAAACTCACTGTTTCTCTTTCGTAACATTTCGGTCTCACCGAAAAGAGCAAATCGGTCCCACCGAGTTTACCTGACCAACTCTCTGGTTAGCTTATTACCAAAATCGGTCCCACCGAGTTTGTGTAATCGGTCGCACCGAGATTATGTTATGCCCTAACCCTAACCATATCGGTCCTACCGAGTTGCAACTCAGTCCCATCGAAAATCCTAACGGTCACTAGGTTTGCTGAATCAGTCCGACCGAGTTTAACGATTCGGTCCCACCGAGTTTTGCAGATTTTGTGGAACGGTTAGATTTTGTGTGGAGGCTATATATACCCCTCCACCCACTCTTCATTCGTGAAGAGAGCCATCAGAACAGATCTTCACTTCCAATACACATTTTCTGAGAGAGAACCACCTACCCTTGTGTTGAGCTCAAGATATTCCATTCCTACCATATGAATCTTGATCTCTAGCCTTCCCCAAGTTGCTTTCCACTCAAATCTTCTTTCCACCAAATCCAAATCCTATGAGAGAGAGTTGAGTGTTGGGGAGACTATCATTTGAAGCACAAGAGCAAGGAGTTCATCATCAACACACCATTTGTTACTTCTTGGAGAGTGGTGTCTCCTAGATTGGCTAGGTGTCACTTGGGAGCCTCCGACAAGATTGTGGAGTTGAACCAAGGAGTTTGTAAGGGCAAGGAGATCGCCTACTTCGTGAAGATCTACCGCTAGTGAGGCAAGTCCTTCGTGGGCGACGACCGTGATGGAATAGACAAGGTTGCTTCTTCGTGGACCCTTTGTGGGTGGAGCCCTCCGTGGACTCGCGCGACTGTTACCCTCCGTGGGTTGAAGTCTCCATCAACGTGGATGTACAATAGCACCACCTATCGTAACCACGCCAAAAACATCCGTGTCTCCAATTGCGTTTGAATCCTCCAAACCCTTCCCCTTTATATTCTTGCAAGTTGTATGCTTTATTTTCCGCTGCTCATATACTCTTTGGATGCTTGCTTGAATTGTGTGAAGATTGCTTGAGTTGTGCTAAGATAGCCAAAATTTGCCAAGAACTAAAATTGGGAAAAGGATAGATTTTTATTTGGTCAAGTAGTCTAATCACCCCCCTCTAGTCATACTTCTGATCCTACAGGAGCTTACCACGGATCCGAAGACCAGGGCGCTTGAGCTTGTTCTGGTAAGGAATACACCCCCACGTAATTAGCTCCATATGGTTGCATTCTAATTAATCCCCAATATTTCTAAATGGTTCACGTTCCTTCCGCAGGAAAATGAAAGCAGTAGCGCGGGGTCATCTCAGAGCTCCCCTTTCGACACCCCGTTAAATACGGCGTTGAACATAATGAAAAACAAGGATAAGCTCAGTAAGCCGACGTCAGCTAGTCGTGTGGCCGGCAAAGGCTTGTCCACAAAATGGTCGTCATATTATACCGCTGGTGGGCGAAAGGAGAAAAGGACCAGCTCGGAAAGCCAGTCGCGCGAGATTGAAGCACTCAAGGCACAAGTGGCGCGGATTCCGGAGATTGTCCAAGAGCAAGTGCAACAACAACTGGGAACGACGCTCAACGCCATGGTGCCTACGTTGATTCATGGGCTGACGACGTGGATTGCGGGCGGCCAACAGGGGCCTCCCCAGGTTCCCAGCTTCACGACCATCAACTCGCACAAGGCGCAGGCGGCGCCATTGGTGTCTCCGGCGGCGCCATTGGTGTCTCCGACGGAGGCGGTATTCGTGTCTCCGGTGCCGGCACGAGCATTGGAGCTTAATGCACCCGGGTGTACGCCTGCCGGCACCTCACCAGCAAGCGGCCCCTCCGTCAGTTGCACGCCCGCCGTTGGCGGTGCCTCGACATTAGCCGAGCTTGACGGCATCACGGTAACTAAGCCTCTCGGCCGATGACTTCATCTCCTTGCCTTTGACTGGGCATCCCTGACACCCTACATGTTTTCGCAGGGCGCCGCCGACATTCCTTGCACTCTCCTGCACTTCATGGGCGGTGAGTTGGTCGATGTCGCCAAGGGCAGAATCGTTCAACCGGGCAACCCCGTGTTCCACGGTAATCCGATGCCACCCATAGTGTATAGGATTGAACTGGTTTGGGTGCTGCCAGGCTGCGACGAGCTGTTACCTCCGATTCGACCCACTGGGGCCGACGAAGATGATGAGATGACCCTCAGCGCCTGCGTAAGCTGGCCCCTGCTTTGGCCGAAGAGCCAGATTCGTTTGGGGGTGGGGGACACCACCCCACAGACAAGACCGCCAGTCGTGCTGGCGCCAAGCCATGGCAAGAACGCTGCAACGCTACCGGACATGGCGGACATCCCTATGGCACAGGATCCCGACATGAATATGGCATAGGATCCGGACGACGACGACAACGACGACGGTACATTTACCAACGTCGATAAGTACTTTGCCAAACATGGGTACGGTGACGAGTTCTGCGGGCCTCCTTCTCAAGAACCCAACAAAGACGACCGCGATCTAGCTGGTACGGCGGAGAAACCCAATTGCAATAGGCGTCGTCTGGCGTTCAGTTCTCAGGAGACGCCTCCAGTTGCCGCCTTCACCGAGCCTTAGATAGCTGAGGTGCGAAATATTATCAGCCCCAACACGCTCAAGAAGGCGGTCTGTGAGCAGAACTCGGTCCCATTACAGTAGATCAAGAAGAAGGGACGAAAACGAAAGACTAAAAAGGGCGCCGGTGCGAGCCAGCCGGCACCGAGTACGATCCGTGCTCAGGACGGGCCACCTTCACCTAAGGATATCTCGAGGAGGGTGCATGTGGCGGGTAGGGTGATGCTACCGACAAATATGCTCAATGCTGCAACCGGTGCTATGCGGAGTCTGCATGACAGTGTTCTTTCTTTGGAGAAGCGGCGTCTCAGAGAGAATGATGTGGCATACCCAGTTTTCGTGGCCAAGGTGCCAGAGGGAAAGGGCTTTGTGGATGGCGCCATTGGGGGTACGATCGTCCTGCGGTTTGATGACATCTTTGCTATGTTTAACCTTCATCCGCTGCACTACACCTTCGTTCGGCTGTTTTCGCTGAGTATGGAGATGCGGATCATTAGAGACAAGACCCCGGACATCGTGATAGACGACCCCTTCTACATGCGTGCCAAGCTCTTGGGTAGCGCTGGGGACCGCCAAGTCGCGAGTTCATACCTCAAAGGCGTCATTCTGGCAAACCCAGATAAGGATAACTTCCTAGTGCCTTACTTTCCCAAGTAAGTCATCCCCTAACCGCCGCATAACATATGATTTCTTAGATTTTGATCGTTCTTTTTTTTTTCTAACATTCCGTGTTCTGTGCAGTGACACACATTGCACACTCATCCTCTTAAGCCCGAAATATTCCATGGCCACATATTTCGACCCGAACCATGACTCCAAGATATACTACACAAATATCAAGAAAGTTCTTGATGATATTCTCCCCGGCTACGCCAAATCTGGAGGGACCTTCACCAAGCCAGTTCATAGGTACGACAGGCACATGTTCACCCACAATACGACATTCTCCTGCGTCAAGCAGCCGCCTGGCGGTCAGAAGGATGCCTACTACGCCCTCCATCACATGCGGGCGATTGTACGGGACCATCATCACCTTCTGCTACCAGATAATCTCAATGATTGGGCCGCGAGCTTGTCGGCAATCCAGGACGCAGACATCAGGCAAGAATTCTTTCGCATCCAGTCGGAGTTTGCGGAAATCATCCATCAAGATGTCCTTCATACCTCGGGGCAGTTCTACCTCAGATATCAACCGTCCAACAGTGAGATAGACACAACGCTACAAATGCAGGCTGACAACGCCCGCGATTTCATGACCATCACGACAGACGACGGCTTCATCCACGCTCCGGTCCCATGAGTCGAGTCGAAAGTAGTGATGCTATGTGTAGTTCTGAAACATTGATTGGCTCATGTTGTAATTAAACCTTAATGAATTGTATGTTTCTTTGGTTTGGACAGTCGTTCAACTTAGATGTAATCGATGGTATTTATTAGTAGGACCATGAATCGTGCTATTAATGTCTTGCTTTTCTCTTTCGATCCTTTTGTTGCATACTTATATATTGCTTATGTATTGTCTGTTGTTTGGCTTGTGCATAGAGATGCCGTCGTATGTCGTGTACAAGGGTAAGGTTCCCGGAGTCTACGACGACTGGGAGGAGTGTCGGAGACAGGTTCACCATTTCAGCGGCAACAGTTACAAAGGGTACACCACTAGGGCGGAGGCTGAATCTAGATACGCCCGCTATCTAGCGGGAGAGAGGAGGAAGCGTTGGAGGAACCAGATGAAGACTAGTTTCATCGCGATGATGCTCATCGTGATGACCGCAACTCTCTTCTATGTGATGGTAGTTTAGATGATCGATATCGACTTGTAATGTGAAGACAAACTCGCTACTCGCGGTCTCGAGACTTGTAATGTTCTATCTTTGTTCGGTCTTTTGAATTCAGAGGCTAATATGATGAATTGTATTCGGAGACTAATCTCCTATTGTATTCGATGAATCTGCTGTTGTTGTGTGGTGTTGTCTATATTCTGTCCAATAATATATTTTGTAACCTATGCAAAAATCAGAAAAGTAAAAAAAACCTAATATTCATACTAATGGCGCATCACCTCACGCCATTAGTATGCCAAAGGATACTAATGGCGCATCACTACACAGTGCGCCATTAGTATGCCAAAGGATACTAATGGCGCATCAACCCACAGTGCGCCATTAGTATGCCAAAGGACATGGGTAAATATGGCCCCCTGGGAGGCATACTAATGGTGCATGTTGGTCTATACTAATGGCGCATGGCATGGTGCACCATTAGTATACCAGATACTAATGGCGTGGTACTAGTGGCGCACCAGTAGTGCGCCATTAGTAGGCAAAACTGGTGCGCCACTAGTAGGCCTTTTCCTAGCAGTGAATGTAGGCCTCTACAATGGAACCCTCGGGTCTCGCTCTGTTCCTAACATAGCCCTTGAAAGTGCCTAGCCGCCTTTCAATAGGGTACATCCAGCCATACTGTACTGGACCTCTAAGTAGTGCTTCATCAGGTAGATGAACAGCCAAATGCACCATCACATCAAAGAAGGCTAGAGGATATATCTTCTCAAGGTCGCATAGGATAGTTGGTATCTTGTCTCTAAGATGCTCCAAAAAATCTATCCTGATATTTCTACTGCAGAGTTCCCTGAAGAATTGTCCCAACTCTGCAGCTGCTCTGTATAAGTCAGGGCGGCCCAATCCTCTAAGGATAACAGGTAAAACCCTTTGAAGTAGGACGTGGCAGTCATGAGTTTTCAACCCTTGTACCTTGTTTCCATCTGCACTGACTCTCCTTTCAGGGTTGGAAGCAAATCCATGTGGGAATCTCACACGTGACAGGACCTTGCAGAATTCTTTTTTTACCTTGTCCAAGACGTACACAGCTGGTGCCATATCCCGTGGTTTACCTTCATCTTGCACCTGCAAATCCTGTCTGATACTCAGGTGTGTCAAATAAACCCTAGATTTTAAGGTATCTTTCGTCTTGCCTTCAATATTAAGAAGTGTGGCGATAATGCTGTCACATATTTTTTCTCGATGTGCATCACATCAAGATTATGCCGCAGATCCAAATCTTTCCAATACTCCAAGTCCCACAAAGTGGACATGCGGGTAAACAATAATCTCTCTTGTGCCCTGCCACACTTCCTTTTCCCGCTACCATTATCAGGATGGTTTCCTGGTGTAATATGCGTGACCTTCTCTACTTCCACTTGCAACTCATCGGCGGTGAGCCTCTTTGGCGCATCACGGTTTTCATGCTTTGCATTGAACACATGTTTTCAGTATTTTCTAGGATGCGGCTTGTCCTTGGCAAGGAAACAACGGTGTCCAATGTAACAGATCTTGCTAAGTATTGCATATGACAGCGGATTCCTGTCACAACGAACACATGCATTGTAACCATGTGTCGTTCGCCCTGACATAGTGCCCAAAGCTGGATAATCATGGATGCACCAAATTATAACAGCACACAGAAAGAAATAAGCGGGTGGGCTGCTATATAGGTCTCGAGTGAGAACACCCCTCCATAGCTGTTGAAGTTCCTCCACAAGAGGCTCCATGAACAAATCAAAATCCTTTCCAGGACTTTTTGGACCTGGGATGAGCAAGGCCATCATGTAGTTTGATTCCTTGGTGCAGACATTTGGAGGCATGTTGTAAGGGATAACAAGCACTGGCCACATGCTATATGTGGCGCTCTGGTGGCCAAATGGGTTAAATCCATCTGAAGCTAAGCCAAGCCTAATGTTTCTCGGGTTAGTAGCAAACTTTTCGTGCTGATTGAAGCTTTTCCACTCACTACCATGTGATGGATGGCTCATTACATTCTGATCTATGTACTCCTGGTTCCTAGAATGCCACAATACATCCTCTCTTGTTTCAGCATCATGAAACAACCTCTGCAATCTTGGTGTAATTGGAAAATGTCTCAGAACATTATGAGGAATCCTCTTCATAGCATCGCCATCTTTCCATCTTGATGATTTTCATTTCGGGCATTCACTTAAGTTGGCATAATCCTTCTAGAACAGAACACAATTGTTCTTACAAACATGGATCATATCATATCCAATTCCAACTGCACGAAGGAAATTCTTCATTTTACTGTAGGTGTGTGGCAGCTCAGACGCATCTGGGAAAGCTTTGCAGAATGCAGCCAACATCGCATCGAATGATTTGTTGGTCATCCGCTCAGATGTCTTCACCTGAATAAAGGTGACCATAGCTGAGAATACTGATAGCTTATTTCCTGGGGTGACAACCACGTTGCATTGTTCCAACATGCGGGCCCACCGTTTTTCTTCTGCAGGTGAAACTTCACAGAATGCACGAGCATTTCATTGCATTGTTTCAATGTTGGTCAAACTCACTGGCTCCGCCACCACCACCTCCTCCTCCTCTTCCACCTGAGCATCAGGCAGATCAAGATGGTGATATGCTGCTTCCACGTAGTCAATAACATTGACGTTCACAGTTTCACCATGATGAACCCACCTAGTATATGTGACCGACATCCCATACAAGTGTAGATGATTTTGCACAGTTGACTGGGGTCTTGTAGCTGAATTCATACAACTGCTACACCGGCAGAGCACATCTGATTTCGGACCACCGTACTCAGCTCTGATAAAGTTCATGAAGTTTTCAACCCTCTCAACATATGCAGCGGAGAATCTTCGAGCAGAAGTTATCCAAGTCATGTCCATCTGTTAGACATACAAATTAGTTCTTCTACTAGATATTACAGGAAAAACATATATGCTTTTTTATGAAGTCCAGAAGAAAATACCTAGGTCGATGTCTAAAGCTATGGCAAGATATTTGGACGAGCAGATCTAAGTAACGAAATATATGTAAAGCTAATTCAGCAAACATATTTGAGTGCTAAATTATGGCAGGCTGTTTCGGCAGTCAATGAGGCCGAGCACACAGCCATCGAACTATCGAAGTCAATCGCAACAACAAAGATCGAGTATAAAACGGTGTAGAGCTATTTCACCTAACAGATTGGCTACTAGACCATGGCAATCTATGTCACAATAAATATATGGCAGGATATTTTAGCAAATAATCGGCCTTGGCATGCCATCTCAGCTAAGCAGATTGAGTGTAGAACAGGGCAAGGAAGCTTCTTAAGCAGAGGATATTGACTGTAAACTACTTCAGTAAACAATGAGATTAACAACGTCTATCAGCTAACATTCAGCGCTACACCGACATGCACGGGGCCTTAGTCTAGAATGCGCATACCATGGGAGAAGCTGACCGTCGTGCGTCTCCACACGAACATCACCAGCGGTGGCGGCGCTGACCGCCGTGTGCCTCCACAAGAACGTCGCCAGCGGTGGCAGCGCGGCTAGAGGACGACAGTCTATGAGAGCGTACTATGGGAGCGAGAGGATTGCCATGGGTCCCCTTGACGAACCACGGCGCCGACGTATCGGCGTGGCAGGGAGGGCGGCTTTGGCGGAGCAAATGGAGTGGAGGGGGACGGGGGGTTTGGGGAATATTATTGGCTAGTTGGTCGAAGGGCGGTTGAATCTAGGATTTGGGGGGAATTTTTGGGTGGGTGGGGGGGCCGGGGGGGGGGGGGGGGGAGGATTTTCGCGCGGTGGGCGGGGGGAGTTTGGCGCATGGTCGGTTTCTCCGAGTGCAGTCCCACGTGTCAGTGAATAGGCAAGCCGAAGCGTGTTCCGTTTGCATGAGCCGTGTGCAGGACCAAACGGGTGTGGGGTGCAATGCGACTGCGACAGGGGTGCTGTGAGTCTACCACCTTTTTTTCCTTTTAAACTAGGTGCTTCGCCTCCCTAAAAAATAAACTTGTTGCTTTGCGCGATCCATCAATACTACTACTAGTAATCCGGTAATCTCGACTAAAACGGCGCGACCGGGTCTTTTTCCGTGCGATATGCTGGGAGGTTGGCTTAGTTGGGTTTTTTTAGGACGAGTAATGCTACACCTACGTAGTCCCAGTTATGTACTTAACATAATCTGAAACGTGTGAGCTGTTGATTGTAGATTGGGGGAGGGAGGGGCCCACCACCATGAAAATCAGGGGAGGAGAGAGAGAGGCAATTTACGTTAACCCTTTCGTAGGTTCCCGTAGATGTAGAAAGATGTGAAATGCGTGAATGTGCATTTGCAGATAAGGCCTTCCCTCGTTCATCCTTTTCTCCCACAAGATCTTGATCTTCCGTGTAACGCACGGGCATCTTGCTAGTACTCCTACAATATACTATATTATTGTGAAAGTTCATATACACCGGCCGAGATTAATGCAAACACGGCAGATTTTCATTACATTTCGAACTTTTATAGGACAGAAAAATTAAAGAAACCCGACCCTAAACCTATTCTACGGCGGCGACCGACATCCTCCATCTGCGATCTCCATGTACGGGGGCGGGGTTCAAGACCCGTGAAGTGAAGGTGTGGTCTTCGGCGAGGAAAATTAGAACACGGGAGACGGACCGACCAGTTGGCACACCATGCCCTGCAGCCTCCCATGCCCTACTTATCCTCAGAGGAGTCCCCGACCTCGGCGGTGCCGGACGTTGGACGGCGGCAAGTAGGACGCATGGCTGACGGTGCTCCCGTTGTCGGTCGCCAGCGTGGCCACCGCTTGTGCGGCGGCTTGAGCGAGGGCGGCGACCTCGAGCTTCATCCCCGAAGACAAGCTCTCCCGCAGAGCGTTCGTGCTTGCAGTCATGGCGGATGTGGTGCCAGGTAGGAGGACGATGGGCTATGGTGTGGAGGTTAGCCGGGCGTTGCCGCTTTAAGTAGCGCATTCCGGTGAGGCCAAGCGTCCTGGTGCATCATTAAGTCACCGGAGTTGGTTCCACAGGCACCAAGCCTCTTAACGACGGCATATGGACGGACGACATTAATGCGGGCAGCTGGCGCCGGCTGGGAACGCACCACGAGACGGCGCAAGGGACGAGGGTTTTTGGTGTGCCAGGGTAGTCAGCTGCAGTCGTGTCAACGTTGGAGATGCCCTTTTCTCACATGCGATCGACGCATGTCATTGAAAAAGCAAGACGACCCGGCATGGTCTCAGGTCCTGAGGATTGCAGTTGGCCGCGCTACACCACTCCGCAGACGCGTCCCGGCGCCCTGTGCATCCTCGACGAGCTGGGTGTTGGGGTGGGTTTGGATTGTGGACAAAGTGCACCTTACCAAAATTTTGATCATGACCCAAATATTGGTCTTTGTTTGGATGGTTGCCATTTTTTGGCATGCCAATGAACTCTAGCCAACTCTAGTTCATTTTTCTTGCAGATGTCGGCCAAATCATGGGCAACCAAAACCTCAACCAAAATTTGGCTACCCAATGCTTTGATGGGGCAACCTTGGGCACAAACCAAAGATATTGTTGATCGTGCCACAACACTAACGCCACCCTCGACACACTGAAACCGACCGTGTCTAGCGACGATGAGCGTGTCGCTCACCACGGTCGCCGTGTCCAGAGGCGGTGCTGGAGCTGCGCCTTGTTGTTGGTCCCCACGACCCACATGAACGGTTGCCGGTGGCGAGGAGGTCGTGGGCCAGCTCCTCCATTGGACTAGTTTGCGCTACGTCGTCCCGACAGGTGTGCCCCACATGTCGGTTTCCCTGTTTTCCCAGCCATATTCAAGCGTCAGTGCTCCGCATTGCGGATTAGGCCTTTCACTATGTAGGCCAAGCGAGACAACTTATTGTTTATTTGAGCCGTTCAAGTATAATCCGGTCGAGTCCATCCTCCCGCATGCCTCATTTGAACATTCCGCCGAGTATCATTCGCATGTGGGCCTAGACCATGCTTGTATTTCCAATGTTTATTTGTAATTTGTCTGACATGCATACAAACAAACGGTTCGTTTAAAGTTTCAATTTGCCTCCACTACGTGTTGCTTCGCGTCTTAGTTTTAACATCCCATTCGGTTCATGCCCTCACACATGTTGACGAGATCGATTGATGTTCAGAGATCAATTGCATGTCGTGCAAGGAGATAAAGGTTTGGTCTGTTTCTATGATAGAAATGACCCGCGGGGGGGGGGGGGGGGGGCTGTGGGGATCAGAGGGAGTATATTGTACGTTCATAAGCGAAACGAACATATTGTACCTTCCCTAGTCCTCTTTCAATCGATCTCCGAACCCCGAGATGAAATCGAGAGAGAGAACGAGTGGGGGCATGTGTGATACCTAAGGCGGATTCAAAATTTTGAACCGGTGATCATAGCATCCGCAAATCATATATAAAGGGTATTCAATGTTCGTTTCGTTTTTGAACGTACAATATACTCCCTCCTATCCTTTCTAGTTTACATATAAGTTTTATGTGTAGTCGAAGTATCTGTACTTTGATAAAAAGGTATCAACATTCAACAACGCCCAATCAATATTGTTAGATTCGTACGTACTCCTAGATTTGTACTCGAGATGGTTTCCAATTTGTTTTCAACCACGTGAATGTGCTTGTTCTCGCGCATGCTCTTCCTACTAGGATTTCGCCACGTATAGCCAGTCCAATAGTAACTTTTTTTGAGCTCCCTGTCCAATAGTACTAGTGGAGTACTGACAACATCTGTACTAGAGTATGCAGTGCTCATAGTTGTACTCCCTCCTTCCATTTATATAGGGCCTATGTGGAGGAGAGAGATGTGAAAAAGTAAGGGGAGTGAGCTCTCATGCAAGAGCCTAGCTGTATACGCATTCCTAGTTAAATACGTACAATAAATATGAAGAAAGAGATGGAGAGGAGATGGAAAAAAGTACTAATACAATACCAACCTTATAATTTTTTTTGCGGGAAATAGCCAAATTATAGCCCACACTACTGTATGAGTGCATATAATAGATGATGGCTATAGATGACATGGCAGTTCCTTATAGCCATCGACTGGCTATATTATTAACCATGCTCTAATGCGTTTTTCAAAACTGCATTTGACTATTGACAAGATTAATATTACATGAGATGTATAATGTGAAAATTATATCATCGAAAGCTCCTTTCACATACGTATCCCTGCCTTACCCTCCCTTTCGGCCACTTACTAGCGGACCCCATGCTTGCTAGGCCCCGCATGTCAGTTACTCAATGGGTTCGGCCACGTCAGGGGATCCTCATCCGTAGTATACTTCCTCTGTTTTTATTTACTCCGCATAAAACGACGCGGGCGGGGGAGGGGGAGGGACGTCGGTTTGTTCTCAACTGCGGTCCCACAAGCAACCGAAAATGCAAGACGAAGCGCGTTCCATTTGGTGAGGGACGTGGAGGGTCCAGCATGCCCGGCTGCAACACGAACGCGACAAGAGTGATGTACAGTCAAAACCGATTGACCGGTCGTCACCGGAACCACTATTCACACCAGAACCTTCGTTGCTCGGCCTACGCCAGCCACTGCCCTAAAACCACACCTAATCTCCAGCCCCTTCCCCCACCTTTCGATCCCCTAGCCTGCATCAAGCGTCCCCTAGTTTGCCGGAAAGCCATGGTGCGCCGCAAGATCACGTACTACAAGATGATGACGTCGGAGCGCCACATAGAAGTCGCGGCGGCGGTCGGCGCCAGAGACCTCCGTTCTCAAGCTCGCTTTGCGTCGGGCCAATCCCCGAGTTCTCCGAAGCCAAGCTACAAGGAGGAAGAAGCCGATCCAATGTTCATGGCGGAGGTCGCAGCGTAGAAGGCCCCCGATTGGTATGAGACGATGGATGTCGACTTCGTGCCGGCGTCTGAGCCCCCCATGGTGCAGGCGGATCAGCGGTTCAACCTGGCGATACTAAAGGAGGACCGGGAGGCAGAGGCTCAACTCGACGCGGAGAGCGCGCATGCCGCTGCCCTCGAGGCTCTCCTGCAGGCGGAACTGGATGTCGTGGATGTGAACCGGGCGGCGGAGGCTCAACTTGAGGCCGAGCGCGCGGATGCTGCTGCCATTGAGGGCCTACTGCAGGCGGAACCGGATGTCCTGGACTTGAACCGGGCGGTAGAGGCTCAACTCGCCGCCGAGCGCGCGGATGCCGCTCTCATCGAGGCCTTCCTGCAGGCGGAACCGGACGTCCTGGACTTGAACCGGGCGGCGGAGGCTTGACTCGACGCGGAGCGCGCGGATGCCGCTGCCATCGACGCCCTCCTGCAGGCAAAACCGGACGTCCTCGACTTGAACCGGGCAGTGCTCTCGTCCGTGCAGAGCACCCGCACGCTCCGCGTGAACGAGTAGCTGGAGGCAGAGGACAACCACGGTGCGGAGACACACGCCGGCAGCTACGGCTGGTTCGCACCGGTAGCCAAAGACGACGAGTCCATCTTGTTCCGCGAGCAGTGATAGTTTTTCTTTATGTTGTTGTTTTTATGGATCTTTTGTTGTGTAAAAACATATATTGTTATGCAAGTCGCCAGACTTGGGTCTGTCTACCATTTCAGGCGGTTGGATGAATATCCTACGTCTCCTAACCCTTGTTCCTCACCTCTTCTTCTTCCCCAACAGACCACCGCACGGGCCGTACGGATACTCCCCAACATGCAGTTGGATAAACATACTCTATGAACGAAAATTATGTGTTAGCGGTTGGATGGCTGAATTTTGTTTGTTCACATGCGACAACACGTGTCAGTGAGGGTGCGTTCCCTTGGTTGGGTTTGGGGCGTGCAGGAGCGACTGTGCATGTGAGGGTGCGGTGCGACCGCGACATGCAGGAGCGACCGTGTGAGGGTGCGGTGCGACCGCGACAGCCGTGCGCAAGTGTACCTCCTTTTCATTTTGAAAACTTTAGGCAAGCTTGGCAAAAATGTGTGGCGAAGTATGGCAATGCAAGGCCTAGACTCAAACAGGATAAGTACGTAGTACTACGTACTAGGAGTACTAGTGTTAAAAAAGGAAGGCGGGGTTTTCCTTCGCGGGATTAATCGATACAAATCCTCGTTTCACGTGTCAATTAATGCGTATTTTTTCTCCAAAGCTCAAAGAGCTAACCATCTCACTCATCATCGCTTGGTTAATGCAGCGCCATGCAAACCAACCTTCTCACTTCCACATGCATGGAGGGGATATTAATGTCCTTGGTTGCTAGTACGAGGTAAACCCCATCAATTTTGCCTCGATTAGTGTTAGTGGCCTTTTGCAAATTGTAATTTTGATATATTGGCCTTGTGTACAAAAAAATGGAGGTAGTAACTATATTTGACTTCCTTCCCCATTGCGGTGACATCGACGATATCTCGAACGTTGTGGTTTGGCGAAGTGCGTTCGACGGAGAACACCAATCGAGGGAGACCACGGTAAGTCATTCGCAAGTGCCGCCTGCAAGCCAATACAACCGCCTTGTTTGCATCCAGGAAGTCCGTTGAACGAAAGACGCGTAAATGTACTAGTACTACTCATACACAATAGCGTCGTTCGTCTAGCTTAGTGCGGTGAGATGGTTTCTCGAAGAAGACGTTGGAGAAGCGGAGTCAACGAAGAGTGAAATTATGGTCGCTTCGTCCATGCTTTGTGATTTGACACCTCACTGCTTTGTGATTTGTGATAGAAGGGACAGGGGAGTAGACTCTGTCCTCTATACTGTACATGCGTCCAAGCACGAGAGAAAGAGGAGAGACGTTGCATTTTTCTATTCCTTCAATCAATCAATCAATCAGGGAGCTTCGGTTCCATCCTTTTGGCTATGGCAACACTGTCCACAATGGTTTCCACGATGCCAAAAGATATTTTCACATTTGGTTACACATTGTGGATGCCCTTAACCATACCACTTGGTTTTGCTCCTATGTGCTATCTATACAAATCTCAATTATATTGATCTAAAAAATTATAGAATCAAGATTAGTAAAAAGGAGCTGATTTTGCCGCGCGGATGGCAGGGGAGGTTTCTTATTTTTAGAGGATGTTGTCCTGGCGGTTTGCTAACATGTGGTCCCACGTGTTAGTGCTTTACCAAGCCGATCTGCTTCCCACATGAGGCAGAACAACGGCAGAAGCAACACGTGGTTAACTTGAAGAAGATGAGGGAGAAGCGGATTCAGCAACGAGTGAAATGATGGTTGCTTCGTCCCTCCAACTTCCGTTTTTAGCATTATTACTGCGTCCCTCCAACTTAACTGCGGGAAAGGTGTAGCTTTGTGATTTGACGCCTCATTGCTCATTACTACGCCGTCGCCATGACTGGGTGCTTCACCCCGGCTGCTCTGCACTGTATTCCGGTATGGCACATGGGCCCGGTAGCTTGATGTCGCACATGTCGGCGAAAGGGACTAGAAGATTTATGAAAGCGAGCGCTCCACTCTTACGACTGAGGAGTACACGACATGACGACCCAGTGAACTGTCACTTGTACTATATATAGTACCGTAGTTTTGCTGTTTCGCACGATCCATCGATACAAACCCGATTAAACAGGAAAGGGTGGGATTTTTCCCACGTGGTATATGATACTGGCCATACATTTCAAAGGCAATTTTAATGTATGCAAACTGAATAATTAAGTAACAATATGATATCTAGTAAAACTAAAAACACATACGATTTATTGTGTTAGAGTGTAGTAGTAGTGTTGTATTGCATAGTTGTTAGATGTAACATGCAAGAACGTGTAGAGATGTAGTTTTGGAGGGCCTAGAGAGAGAAAAACGTAATACGTTCACCGAACTTCAGAATAAGCTGATTACGGTCATTATATACGTTTTGCGGTGATTATACGATCACTTGCTCACGGTTCAGCATAGGATTGCACTATGTTGACCGGTCAAATAGTCTACGTGGCACCATGTTGACTAGTTAAATTGACCACGTTCCTTATAGGTCCCACCTGTCAGTTCGCATAGGGAAAAGGTCAGATAAACACAAATTTACGCAGGCGCGACAAGACTCCACCCCGTGCGCGGGAATCACCAGGTTGTGTATGTGTCTGTCAGGGCCTGATGTGTGCGCATGCACGTGTAGGTTGAGCACTTGAGCGTGAGAGTGTGTGTTGGTCGTGTGGTGTACTGGTGTGTGCATGCATGCGTGCGTGTGAGTGTTGCGTGCGTGTGTGGCTGCGTGTGTACGTCTGAGTGTTGCGTGCGTGCGTGGGTGCATGTGTTCGTGTGAGTGTTGCATGCATGCAGTTCGTGTGCATGCATGCGTGTGTGTATAATCACCACACCAGCTCCTGTGTGTTAAAACAGACGGCTCAGCATACCAATACAAGGCCACCTCGTCTGTTGTACCCGCGGTCATGACTTCGAACCACCGTCCAATATTTTTTTGTCGTTTGTTTTCATTCTGACTAGCAAGATGCCCATGCGTTGCACGTAACATCAAGATGTATTTGTATGACTAGTTTATCTTGTGAGAGAAAAGGATGAACGAGGGAAGGCCTTATTTGCAAATGTGGAGAGGTGTGTGGGTACCTTTTTGGAAAATTGTCATAGTTTCTTTCATATCCATCAGATATAAATCGGATGGCCTATATTGCAGGATGGCAGGCACAACATCATCACCAACTCTGTTTTTTATAAGAGTGTATTTTATCCCTACTCTTATAAAAAAACATAGTTGGTGATGATCGTCTGTCTACCATCTAGCAATATAGGTCGTCCGATCTATATCTGACGGCTAGGAAGGAAACTATGGCAATTTTCACTACAAAAAATAGACACATCTGTGACATTTTGGGCCGAACGAAATTTTTTTTGTCATTGTCGGAGTAATGGGCCACGGGTAGGCTAACCCGGAGCCCCAAACCTTTCAAGACATCGGGGCAGGCCGCGCCCCTCAAAGATACCAAGATGGAGGGCCGCCTTCGGGAAGTCGGCTGGAGGAACGGCGACTACCTCCTCGCGGCCGAGTCCTGGAGGCGAGTTCGAGACAAGACGACTCCGATCTGACGGCTTCAGAGAAGCCGGCCCCCGGGAGTCGACCGCGGCACCGACGAGTACCCGTACCCTCATCAAGAGGGACGGGACGGGGAGTGGCTACAGTAAAGCCCACTCCCTCCCCTTTCCAAGGGTAGGCGTGGCCATAGTGCACCGTACCAGCGGAGATCTCCGTCCGGCGCGGTACTGTTGCCATGCCGGCCCTGATATCAGCATCGATAGGCAGAGTCCTACACCCACGACGGCCTGTCTGTACAACCCTGGGATGACGGGTCCCACCAGTCAGCGGGAGTCCAGAAGATGGCGAGAGCGCCACCAGTCGGACCCGTTGGGAGTCGGCCCCCGGGAGTCGGCATGCCCCTCCCGTGGGCCCCACGCGCCATTAACCAGACGAGACGGGGAGTGACAACAGTGATCGCCCGCCAGGCGGCGGTGCTGTTGCCACGACCCCATGACCAAGCCCGCGTCATTAGAAGCACGGCTACAGTAATCAGCAGCCGGCAAGACCCGCCAGCGGCGGACGCGGCCTGTCGGCTCCGTACCGGGCCAGTCGGCAGGGCCCACCAGTCGGCGGGCCCCAGCAGTCGGCAGAGAAGACGGCGGCCAGAGAGACTGACGGCAGGGTCCTGCGCCCAGCCGGATTACCATTGTACCCCTGGGGGTAGGCCTATATAAACCCCCCAGGGCACCCATGCAAAGGGGTCGAATCCCTTAGCACTAGACCAGACCACATAGAAAGGAGATAGCTAGCCTTGCCTTCTCCTACCTCCGGCATACAGCTCGAGGAGCAAGCTTGTACTCAATTTGCCTTAGTGATCATGCGGAGACCCCGTAGAGCAGGACTAGGGGTGTTATCTCCTAGAAGAGCCCCGAACATGGGTAAAGTACGCCGGCGTTCGTGTCTACCCCTCATCCTGCTTCCGGGCACCGGCGATGTTCTACTCGCTCCCACCATGATAAGCCATCATTTGGCATATGTCGCACCCAACCCCCGACATTTGGCGCCCACCGTGGGGCGAGGTGCACTGTCGTCCGGAGACCTGCTCTGGACGGGAACCCTTTTCCTCCCTGGCGAGCGCAGCCAGCCCGACACGCCGGACGGAGTCTGCGCCGACGCGTTGCATGGCGCTGAAATCGCCTGCGTGGCCAGCTGCCTCGCCGATCTTGTCGGCGAGGTTCGCCTCTCCGACAAGCCCGCATCCGACGCGGGCACGGGCGGCCCCGAGAGCCTCCTCGCAGGCCTCCTTGACCAACTCCACGTCGCCGGCGAGCCTGCCGTGGACTTGGAGTCCGTAGGATCCACCGACCCGATGTTGGTCGACTCCGACACCGCGTCGCTCAACGCATTCCCCACCAACGTGGTGGTCTACGAGGAGCCGCTCCCTCGCGCGGAGAGTGATGGAAGCACCATCACAGAGGTGCTCATCATCGGTCATGGAGAGCATTCCGGCGGAGGAGCTCACGACCCACTCCATGCGGCGCTACAAGACCTGACCGCGCCCATTCCCGAAGACGCCGACGCCGAGGCGCTGGAGGCGCGCCCCCTTCAGCTCGTCCAGGGCGCAAAGAAGCTGGCCAACATAAGACGCCTGTCCGAAGCCTACCAACGCGAGATGGATCGCGCCGTGGGTGGCCTACCGGCTTCGACTGGGCCTAGCCGCCTTGGCGCGGTCCAGCAGCGCGGCGTTGCCATCGCCACCCTGTTCGGGGCGAATCGCCCCGTATACGCCATGCCTGCAGAGAACATCCGAGCCGCCCAGGCGGTGGTGGACGAGCTGGACAATTTCGAGGGTGAAGAGCGTTGCCTGATGGCGGAGCGAGTCCAGCGGCTCCTCGACGCGGCTGCCGCGCAGAACGAGGCCGGCTGCCGCACAGAGGCGCCGCAGTGGCAAAATGATGACGCACCTCCCCGCCGAGACCAAGGCGCGACGTCTCGGACGCCGACTGGCGGCGTCCGCGGAAGAAAAGACAAGGGGCCGGCTGTCAGCCGCAGTCGGACTCGCGTTACCGTAGAGCGCGATCAAGATGGCCGCCCAAGAGCAGTGGAACGACGGGAAGACTGCCCGCCTCCTCCCCCTCGCAAGGAAAGGCGAGTCTCCCCGCCGCCTGTTGACCATCCGACTCTCGGCGACCGCCTTGGCCACTGAGAGGGAGTCGGAGAAAACGACGCCCGCCACCGGATCGACCGACTCCACCCATCCCTGGCGCTGGAAGAAGAAGATGAGTTGGGACCGCCTTCGAGATGAGCCCTTTCCCAAAGGGTTGACGCTCCCAAGAGACACGCCCAAGTCCACCGGCTCCGTAAAGCTGGAGGACTGGCTAGTTGACTACTCCACGGCCGTCAACATAGCGAACGGCAACAAGCGTGTTGCCGTGAAGTACGTTTCGCTCATGCTCCAGGTATAACACCCTCGATGCGGCTATATCTCCCACGTGTAGAAGCACGACTTAGAGGCATAACCGCATTGAAAGCAATGTCGCAAGTGAGGTAATCTTCACACAACCCATGTAATACATAAGGGAAAGAGATACATAGTTGGCTTACAGTCGCCACTTCACACAATACATAAATAAACATCCATCATCCAGATTACACTCAAGGTCCGACTACGGAACCAAAATAAAAGAAGACTACCCCAAATGCTACACAGATCCCCGAATCATCCCAACTGGGCTCCACTACTGATCATCAGGAAAAGACACATAGTAACGACCACGTTCCTCGTCGAACTCCCACTTGAGCTCGGTTGCGTCATCTGCACTGGCATCGTTGGCACCTGCAACTGTTTTGGTAGAATCTGCGAGTCACGGGGACTCAGTAATCTCATACCCGCGAGATCAAGACTATTTAAGCTTAAAGGTAGGATGGGATTGTGAGGTGGAGCTGCAGCAAGCGACTAGCATATATGGTGGCTAACTACGCAAAAGAGAGCGAGAAGAGAAGCAAGGCACGGTCGTGAAGCTAGCAGTGATCAAGAAGTGATCCTAGTACAACCTACGTCAGACATAACTCCAACACCGTGTTCACTTCCCGTACTCCGCCGAGAAGAGACCATCACGGTTACACACGCGGTTGATGTGTTTTAATTTAAGGTCAACTTCGGGTTTTCTACAACCGGACATCAACAAATTCCCATGTGCCTCATAACCGCGGGCACGGCTTTCGAAAGATAATACCCTGTAGGGGTGTCCCAACTTAGCCCATTATAAGCTCTCACGGTCAACGAAGGATCTTCCTTCTACCGGAAAGACCCGATCAGTCTCGGAATCCCGGCTACAAGACATTTCGACAATGGTAAAACAAGACCAGCAAAGCCACCCGATTGTGCCGACAAATCCCGATAGGAGCTGCACATATCTCGTTATCAGGGCACATCCGGATGAGACATCCTACGAGTAAAACCAAGCCTCAAGTTTCCCCGAGGTGGCCCCGCAGTCTACTCGGTTCGAACCAGCACTCAGAGGAGCACTGGCCCGGGGGGGTTAAATAAAGATGACCCTCGGGCTCGCGAAAACCCGGGGGAAAGGCTTAGGTGGAAAATGGTAAAACCAAGGTTGGGCCTTGCTGGAGGAGTCTTATTCAAAGCAAACTGTCAAGGGGGTCCCATAAATCACCCAACCGTGTAAGGAACGCAAAATCAAGGAACATAACACCGGTATGACGGAAACTAGGGTGGCAAGAGTGGAACAAAACACCAGGCATAAGGCCGAGCCTTCCACCCTTTACCAAGTATATAGATGCATTAATTAAATAAGAGATATTGTGATATCCCAACATATCCATGTTCCAACATGGAACAAACTTCAGCTTCACCTGCAACTAACAACGCTATAAGAGGGGCTGAGCAAAGCGGTAACTTAGCCAAACAACAGTTTGCTAGGAAAGGATGGTTAGAGGCTTGACATGGCAACATGGGAGGCATGATATAGCAAGAGGTAGGTATCGCGGCATAGCAAAAGAGCGAGCAACTAGCAAGCAAAGATAGAAGTGATTTCGAGGGTATGGTCATCTTGCCTGAGATCCCGCAAGGAAGAAGAACGAGTCCATGAAGGAGACAAACGGACGAAGTCGAACAAATCCTCACAAACGTGACGTTATCGGAACTAACCCGAAGAGGCAACACCGGAAAGAAACAAACAACATAGTAAGTAACCATCACATAAACATGGCATGATGCACAACCAAGTATGATGCATGTCCGATTTAAATATGCATGGCATGGCAAAGTGCAACAAACAACACTACAAATTAAGTGGAGCTCAATATGCAACGAGTTGCATATTGACGAGACACCACATCAATTATTTAGTTCTCTCTCGGTTATGTACCCAACAATATTAAATGTAATTAAACATGGCAAGGGGTGAAGCATAAGTAAACTAACTATTTAGGCAAGTTTAAATGAGGCCGGAACAACAAACAACAATTCCAGTAAATCTCCACATGGCATTTAGCAATTTAATGCAAGCAACAATTTTAAATGTTGTTATCATGATGCGGATGACTTATACAAGTTTATGCATTTTTTTATGAAAATGTTGACATGAGCATGTTATGAAGCATTTGTCACCGTGGTGGAAGAAAGGGGTGCCACGGCAACGAATCCGAAAATGATGCCACGGCAACATATCGGTTCCGGTAGCTCATGAAGATACCGGTGCAAAAGGAAGCATGGCGTGAGCGTGTCTTGCAAGATGGTGGGGTGATCCCGGCAACTGGCTTCCCACGAGTTAGTGGCATGAAAACGAGTGACAATTCGGACACGGTGCAAACACGAGCATCTCATACAACACATCACATGCTTTCGTTCATGGCGGTCGTCCCGGCGGTTATACCTTCGAAGCGTGCGTTTCGGGGCAGACGAGTTCGAAGTGGAAGTAGTTGTACATGGGTCATCGTGGGAGGTAGTCGTTCTCGCGACGGTAGTGGAAGTAGTGGTTCTCGCGACGGCAGTGTAAATGACAATCTGGACGAACTTGTGGTAGTCGTTCACGGTTCTTCAGCGCTGGTTGTGGTACACGTTCTGTAGATGTTCGGGCGGCGGTGGTGGTACACAGTGTCGAAGAGGTACTTGACGAATCAGTGTCCGGGGTCGTTGCTGTACTTGGTATCTTTGTGGAACTGCACGGTTTGTCGTCGTACTTGCGGTCTCGATCGGGGCAGCAAAACGTAGTCGAACTTGGTGTGGTCTTGGACTTGGCGGACTTCGGGTCGAACAACAACAAGCATCGCAGGTGCATGTAGGCAGAGGCGGCGACCCGAGACAGAGGAGCTTGGCGGATGCAAGCAGCAGCACAGGGCTGGCAGAGGCGACGCGGGTGGATCTGAAGGCGGAAACGACACGCGAGGAGGAGGTCGGGGATGGGTCGTCGAGGCTGGATCCAGGGTGGAGGCGCACAGGAGGAGGCTCGAGGCGCGCTGGAGGATGGCCGGGGTGCACGGAGCGGCGACGGTCGCCGGAGGCGAGGACGCGGGGTCGAGGCAGAGGCGACCAGCGGGGCAGGAGCAGAGCAGCAACCGCGACGGGACTCGCGCAGGAGATGGGGTCGTGGTCGCGACGTAGACGGAAGCAGAGGGCGACGCGAGGCAGGGGCACCGGAGTTGGCCTCCAATGGCGGCGCGGGAGGCCAGGTGCGGCGTCCTGGCGAGGCATCAGCACGGATGAGGGCCGACGAGGGGGCGCAACGGAGCTCAACGGGCGTGCTCCGGCGGAGATGCTTGAGCGGGGGAGGACGTGGAGGAGAGGAAGGAGCGGTCGTCGACCTGCTGGGCTCCAGTGGCGCAGGTCAACGAGGACGAGGTGGAGGTGCGGGATGAGGCAGCGAGCGAGAGGTGGGAGGAGCGTGGGATCTCCTCTCCCTGGTGCGATGCGTGTGTCGCATGTGGCGGCGCAGGAGGGAGAGATCGATGGGAGATGAGGGGAACGAGCAGGGGAGGCTAGGGTTACGACGGGGCGCGGCTGGGCTGCGGATGGGCCTTGGAGGCTGGGCCTAGGAGGTTAGACGGGCTGTTTCCAGCTTCGGAGCAAAAGGCCATCCTTCTCGCTATTTCCCACCTACAGAAAAATAGACAGAAGGAAAAAGGGAGGGAAAGAAATAGCTAGGGGTTTTGGAAAAAGCTGAAACTTCTCCTACAGAGTCTAAGAATTATGCTTAGCCCAAGAAAAGAAGTTTCACGCGATATGGAAGAGTTTAATTCAAACTCATTTGAAATTAATTCAAATGGTTTGAACTAGGACGAGGTTTTAGGAGTGCCCCAAAATATTGAGACCTTAGGAGGAGCCTCAATAAAAGAGAAAAGAATTGTTGGCAAAGTTTGAGGCAAGGAATTGAGATAGGAAAATGCATGGAACTTAAACTGCAGGTGTGTTATGGTGGTTCCAAAGATAATGGAATATTTTTAATATAGCTCCCTAAATATTAGGAGGATATGTTATAAAGAGAAATCACCATGTGAATTCCCTCGATTTAAATAGATCGAAAGATCTATGCAATTTCTTTAGTTGAGGTTTTACAAATTAAAAGACATGCTGGCATGATGACATGATGCAATGCAAAAATAAATAGAGCAAGCACAAAAGAAACACACGGCGAAACTCGAAATACATGGAAGGCATCTGAAGTGTCGGTCTCGGGGCGTTACACTAGGGCACGGCCCGGACTTGGCTGAACAGCTTGAAGCCTGGCAGCATCAACAGCTGGGTCGACTTCACCGACGCCTTCATCCGCAACTTCACCGGCACGTACAAGCGACCTCCCAAACCTCGTGAGCTTTCCTTGTGTGTGCAAGGCCCCAACGAGTCAACTCGCGACTACCTCACGCGTTGGGCCGAGCTTCGGAATTCCTGCGAGGGCGTGCACGAGGTGCAGGCTATCGAGTACTTCACCGAAGGATGCAGAGAAGGCACCCTCCTCAAGCACAAGCTTCTCTGCGACGAGCCAGAGACCCTCGACGAGCTGCTGATCATAGCGGACAAATTTGCCACGGCTGACTCCTCCATGAAGGCAGAGATTCAAGTTAGTGCAACTGGCAAAGTGGCCCCTCAGGCTCCTAGAACTCCGGCTGGAGACGCCAGTCGGCGACAGCAGCAGGGAGACCAGAAGCGCAAGGCCTCGCAGCCAGCTTCCACCAGCCGGCAGGTGGCGACAGTCAAGGACTAGCAGCCAGAAGGGCAGCCTCCGCCCAAGCGCCAGAAGGGCGGCAAGCCCAACTGGTTGCCGGCTTTCTCGTACGAGCAGACTCTGGATGATCCCTGCAAGTTTCACAGTGGCGCGAAGCCGTCCAACCATACCACCCGGAAATGCCACTGGCTCACCAGGATCGCCAAGGGAGACGGCCTCCTGCCTCCCCCGCCTGCTGGGCAGCCGCCTCCTCCTCCGCCCTAGCAGCCGGCGGTCAGACTAGTCGGCGCAGTACAAGACGAGTACCCAGAAGAGCACGGAGCCTACGTGGTGTTCACCAGCATGGCTGATGATCGACGCAGTAGGCGGCTGTAGCAGCAAGAGGTGAACGCAGTAGCATCAGAGACACCAGAGTTCATGCACTGGTCTGAGAAGCCCATCAGCTGGAGCGGAGCTGACCACCCAGAGGTGATGCCCAATCCCGGCTCTTACGCCTTGGTTTTGGATACCACTTTTGCTACGGACAGGCGAGCTGCTCTGTAACGCCCCCGATGTAACTTGCCATATTTGTAATCCAACTCTTGCCATTTCCGGCTATGTGCTATGATATTTCCTCCGTGGTTGGGTTCTCTCCGTTTTGCATTTTGGTCATGTCATGCATTTCATATCATGTCATCATGCGCATCGCATTCGCATACGTGTTCGTCTCATAAATCCGAGTATCTTTCCCGTTGTCCGTTTTGCAATCCGGCGCTCCTATGTCTCCCGGCGTCCCCTTTTACATTTCTTCGTGAGCGGGTATTAAACATTCTCGGAATGGACCGAGGTTTGACATGTGGCCTTGGTATAGCACCGGTAGACCGCCTGTCAAGTTTCGGGTCATTCGGAGTTCGTTTGGTACTCCAACGGTTAACCGGGTATCCGTGAAGGCCTCGTGTGTGTTGAAGCCCAACACCCCTTCAAACAGCCCAATAACCCATCTAAGTCACTCCCATGTCCTCCGCCGTTCGATCACGATCGCGTGGGCGAAAACCGCACTCCATTTGGAGCTCCCTAGCTCCTTCTATCTATAAAAACGTCCTCCCCTCTAAATCTGAGAGAGCAACACCCCCGAAACCCTAGCTTCGCCTCGAAAACCGTGCCGCCGCTCCGCCGCACTGTTCCTTCGCGCCGCCGCCAGCCGGGCCAACCGGGGCACGCCACGTGGCGGGCGTCGCCGCCGGCCTGCCCGGCCCGCCGAGCCCGTCCCCGGCCCTCCGGGCCCATCGCCGCCGCCCCGCCGCCTGGATCGCCGCGCCCCGCGCCCCGCGCGCATCGCCGCCCGCGCGCATCGCCGCCCGCGCGCGCCTCCGATCGCGCCGGCCGGCTCCGCCGTCGCCCGCCATCGCCGCCGCCCGCGGACGCGCCACCCCGCGCCCGTGCAGGCCTCCGCCGCCTCTCCCCGCGCCGCCCCGGAGCTCCGCCGTCGCCGGAGCGCCAGATCCGGGCCGGAGCGCCCAGATCCGGCCGGCCCCCGCCATCGCCGCCTCGTCTCCGGCCACCCCGCGCCGGCGAACCTCGAACTCCGCGCCAACCGTTGACTTCTTCCTCCCCTCGTTTTATTTCTAAGTCTTTAATTTTATCATCATCATGCCATATTCCCAGTGCCATAACTTTGCATCCGTAGCTCCGTTTCGCGCGTATAATATGTCATTTTGTTCGCCTCGAAGAGTACATCATTTGGTTCCATTGCGTCATTTTCATTTGATTTTCATTTGAAGTCATCTTGATGCCCGAAATGCTGTTAGAAGAGGGCTAGTTGATACTACTGGCTGGATCTTATCTGAACATGCACTTTTGTCATTTTTGCCATGATTGATGTGTACCTCCTATGAGGTTGAGCTATTTATGTGTTTTGTAATATGCCATGTTACCTTTCCAGGGAATTTTGCTATGTATTTTTGTGATGCTCGAGGTGGCTAGAAATTGCATGCAAAGTAGGGATGATGATATTGCTGTTTTCAGAGACTTAGTGATTTCACTAAGTCCCTGACTTTTGTTATTATCATGCCATGTGTTCATGTTATTTCCGAGAGATCTATGCATATTTTGAGCATGATCAGTAAGGGAGTTTTGAACCTGAGTATTTGATTAATCCATCCATGCCTTTGGTTGCAATTATGGAGTGCCCTAGCTTGAGTCAATCGAGCTCTACTTTTGCCTCAAAATGTTACTGGAAGATTGTTTACATGTTGTTCGATTTTGCCAAGCTTGGTGTAGTTTATCCTTGCATGATATGATGTTATTCTTGCCATGTATTGTTACTATGCCATGTCTTCTTGATGTATGTATGCTTAGTTTATCATGATTTGCTCTGTAGTGAGTGCATCGAGCTCACGAACATGCCTAGTCGTTATCAGTTTCCTGCCATGTCCAGTTTTCTGCTAAGTCTGAAACCTGTAACGAAACTTGCTTATTTGACATGGGTGTAATCATATTTTTTGATCCTTTTTGGCTTATGGTCAGTAAGAGACTTTTGTCAAGTGCTATGAGTAGATTCATGCCATGCCTTAATTTGCTATGTTCTGAACCTGTATCTTGTTCTTTCGTTGCTCTGAACTTGTCATCCTGATGTTGTTTTCCTGACTTGCTGTTATTTCACCAAGTCTGTGAATCTGTTATTAGTTGTACTTTTGCCATGCTTGTTTGAACCTGTTATGATGTGAATTAGCCGAAGCTCAGTGTTCATCTTTTGTCGAGCATCTTGAGTAGATTTCTGTCATATGCTTTGCTGCCATGTTTGGGTGCAGTAGCTTAATTATTTGTTACTTGCTAAGTAGCATCATGCGGTTAATGGCAGATTCGTGTCATTCTTGTTTTGCTCGCCATTTGCAAACCGTGCATCCGATTCCGGTGATCCTTATATCGATTTCAACCGAAATCACCTCATCTATCCAGCGGCATGCTTGGTTTGCCAAGATTATGTCCTGTTCATCCTTGTCTTTCCGAAGCATGCATACGCATTGCATATCACCTCTCGCATATCATGCCATGTTTTGCATCATGTTGCTTGCGCATTGCATCGTGGTTGATATTGGTTCCTTTGCTTGTTCTCTTGTCTTGGGTAGAGCCGGGAGACGAGTACGTGAACGAGGAACCTGTTGAGAACGTTTACGAGGACCAAGCTTTCGACAACTCTGAGAACCTTGCAGGCAAGATGACCATACCTTCGAAATCACTTCTATCTTTGCTTGCTAGATTGCTCGCTCTTTTGCTATGCCTATGCTGCGATACCCACCACTTGCTTTATCATGCCTCCTATATTGCCATGTCAGCCCCTAACCATCCATGTCCTAGCAAACCGTTGTTTGGCTATGTTACTGCTTTGCTCAGCCCCTCTTATAGCGTTGTTAGTTGCAGGTGAAGATGAAGTTTGTTCCTTGATTGGAACATGGACTTGTTGTTCCTTGTTGGAATATGTTTACTTGTTGGGATATCACAATACCTCTTATTTAATTAATGCATCTATATACTTGGTAAAGGGTGGAAGGCTCGGCCTTATGCCTGGTGTTTTGTTCCACTCTTGCCACCCTAGTTTCCGTCATACCGGTGTTATGTTCCCGGAGTTTGCGTTCCTTACACGGTTGGGTGATTTATGGGACCCCCTTGACAGTTCGCTTTGAATGAGACTTTTCCAGCAAGGCCCAACATTGGTTTTACCAGTTGCCACCTATCCTTTTTCCCTTGGGTTCTGCAGACTCAAGGGTCATCTTTATTTTAAACCCCCGGGCCAGTTCTCCTTCGATTGCTGGTTCAAACTAGAGCCCTTTGCAGCGCCACCTCGGGGCAACTCGAGGGCTGGTTTTAGTTGTACGGACTGCTCATCCGGATGTGCCCTGAGACCAAGATATGTGCAGCTCCTATCAGGATTTGTCGGCACAATCGGGCGGCTTTGCTGGACTTGTTTTATTGCTGTTGAAATGTCTTGTAGTCCGGGATTCCGAGATTGATCGGGTCTTCCCGGTAGAAGGAATATCCTTCGTTGACCGTGAGAGCTTATCATGGGCTAAGTTGGGACACCCCTGCAGGGTATTATCTTTCGAAAGCCGTGCCCGCGGTTATGAGGCAGATGGGAATTTGTTGATGTCCGGTTGTAGAAAACCCGAAGTTGACCTTAACTAAAACACATCAACCGCGTGTGTAACCGTGATGGTCTCTTCTCGGCGGGGTCCGGGAAGTGAACACGGTTGTTGGAGTTATGCCTGACGTAGGTTGTTCAGGATCACTTCTTGATCATTTCTAGCTTCTCGACCGTGCTTTGCCTTCTCTTCTCGCTCTCTTTTGCGCTGTAGCCACCATATGCTAGTCGCCTGCTGCAGCTCCACCTCACTGCCCTTTCCCACCTTTAAGCTTAAATAGTCTTGATCTCGCGGGTGTGAGATTGCTGAGTCCCCGTGACTCATAGATTTTATCACCTCAGTTGCAGGTACCAACGATGTCAGTGCAGATGACGCGACCGAGCTCACTTGGGAGTTCGATGAGGAACGTGGCCGTTACTATGTTTCTTTTCCAAATGATCAGTAGTGGAGCCCAGTTGGGTGATCCGGGGATCTGTTTAGCATTTGGGGTAGTCTTCTTTCATTTTGGTGCCGTAGTCGGACCTTGAGTGTAACCTGTTTGATGGATGTTATTTATGTACCTGTGTGAAGTGGCGATTGTAAGCCAACTATGTATCTTTCCCCTTTATTTATTACATGGATTGTGTGAAGATTACCTCACTTGCGACATTGCTTTCAATGCGGTTATGCCTCTAAGTCGTGCCTCGACACGTGGGAGATATAGCCGCATCGAGGGCGTTACAAGTTGGTAATCAGAGCCTTTCCCGACCTTAGGAGCCCCCACTGTTTGATCGTCTTTAGTGGCCGAGTTGTGTCTAGAAAAAAATGTTTTGAGTCATTTAGGAATTATATATCGGAGAGTTTAGGAATTCTTTTTACTTCCCAGTCCCTTCGACCTTCTGGTAAGGCATCCTGACGTAGAGTTTTGACTCTTCTCTTCTCAAATTTCACTAAAAATTTTTTTAGGATCACGCGGGTATATTACAATCGTTCCGATGGTTTTATGATGACAACATTGTCTTGGTTGCCTCGTGACATTTAGGGGTTGTGGCAGTGTCCCGGGGAGTTGAGCTCCGAGGTGTTGTCGTCATAATCTTATCGTTGCGGTTTTGGAATACCTGAGTTTAGTACGACCGACATCGAAAATCTCTTTTGTACAGTTGTTGGTGAGATAACCTGATAGCCCAGTACTGTGGCGAGTGCAGGGGTATTGCCATGACTTGTATAACGGATGTGTTTTCGAAGGTTGAGGTAGACGATTTCCGAAGGTTTCTTGGTTATGTGTTGAAGGATGGATACAGCTGGTGGTAGGATTTGCTAGTTTGGGTGAGATATTATGCTTCCCCTGTATCCCCAACACCTGATTGCATAACCAGAAAATTTCGGGAGTTTATAAGTGGGAATTCTTGTAGCTTTAGTATTTCTTCCGCAGATATTTGGTTTGTGATTGGGTAATCCTTACCAAGTATTTGTTCACTTCCGTACCTTGTTGATTTTATTCATTACCATGTTCTAAGTGGCTTCTCAGCTTTGAAAGTGTGATGATTTACATTGGAATTCATTCGTTCATTCTCGTTCGAATGTTAATTGTGAAGACTATATGTTGCAATTTCGTTCCTTTGATTCAACTTCAATATATCTCTGTCAAGATGCTAATGGATGTCACCCTCTTCAGGATGGCTCCACCAACGCGTCAGAATCCGGAACGCAATGATGGGAATCAGGCTAACCCTCCGCCACCACCTCCGCCTCCGGAAGCCTGGCAAGCCTTGATGACTGCCACAAATGCCAATGCTCAGATTCTGATTCAGCTCTTGCAAGATCGCAATCAAGGGCAAGCTAATCAAGAGAATCAAGGCCAAGGCAACAATCAACCGCACTTTGCTTCATTGAACCAGTTCCTTGCTAATCAGCCAAAGACCTTCAGCTACTGTGTCGAGGCCACAGACGCAGATGATTGGCTCGTGGACATCAGCAAGCATTTCGAGTGCAGCAATGTGAGACCTGAGGACTTTGTCAAGTTTGCCTCTTTTCAACTCAAAGATCAAGCTGCTGAGTGGTTCCAGCAATACAAAGATTCCAGAGGAGGTCGTGTGATCACTTGGGATGATTTCCGCCGTGACTTCAAAGCGCACCACATTCCAGAAAGTGTTGTTGAGCTTAAGCGTGAGGAATTCCGCAATCTCAAGCAAGGCAACATGACTGTCTATCAATACAACACTCAGTTCCAGAAGCTCTCTCGTTTTGCAAGGCAAGACATTCCTGATGAGAAGAGTATGATCTACCAGTTCAGGCGTGGTCTCAGAGAAGATCTGCAACTTGCTCTCGTGCTTTTCGAGCCATTAAAGTATGATGAATTCTACAACATGGCACTGAAACAAGAAGCTGCTCAGCTCAAGTGTGAGGCATCTAAGAAGAGAGTCAGAGACGCAATTCAGTCTTCTTCTTCCTCACTTGTGGCAGCTAAGCAACAGAAGTTCTGGTTGCCTCCTCCTCCTCCGTTCCGTCAGCCTTATCAGCAGAAGAACTCAAGTGGTCGTGGATCTTCCCACCCACCCAACCCTGGTTATCAGAACAAGTCTCAGAATCAAGCTCCAAGGCCAAGTGCTCCTTATCATCGTCCGCTCTCAGAGGTGACTTGTAACAAATGTCAGCAGAAGGGTCACTATGCGAACAAGTGCTTCAACCAGAGGCGTCTTCCGCCTCCTCCTCCTGTGAAAGCTTCCAGCAATGCAGTGGTCAAGCATAATCCTAAGCATGCCAAGGTGAACATGTTGAATGCAGCTCAAGCAGAGGATTCTTCTGAAGTGATCATGGGTAATCTTCCTGTTAATGATATTCCTGCCAAAGTCTTATTTGATACGGGTGCATCACATTGTTTCATCTCAAGACCTTTTGCGTCTAAGCATGATTTCGTTACTCAAGTTTTGCCGAGACCTTTGTCTATTGTGTCCCCGGGTAAGCAATTGACTTCTCGAGTTTCGGTTCCGGATGTTTCCATCAAGATGGGCGACTATAAATTTCTATCTTCTCCAATGGTGCTTGGTGATTCTGATATTGATCTTATTCTCGGGATGGACTGGCTTTCTAAGCACAAGGCTCAGCTTGAGTGTGCTGCCAGGGAAATCAAATTGACTCACACTTCGAACAATGTGATCATCTATGCTTCTCGTGATGATACCATTCGGTTGTTTTCTCTCAATGAGATGGGTGAAATGGAGGCTATCTCTCAGATTCCAGTCGTTTGTGAGTACCAAGATGTTTTTCCAGAAGAGCTTCCGGGTATGCCTCCTCGTCGGCCAGTTGAATTCGTTATTGAGCTTGAGCCTGGCACGGAACCCGTTTGCAAGCATCCTTACAAGCTTGGACCAGATGAGCTCAAGGAATTGAAGATTCAACTCGATAAACAAGAACGTCTGGGTCTGATCAGACCGAGTTCTTCTCCTTGGGGTTGTGGTGTTCTTTTTGTCAAGAAGAAGGATGGCACGGACTGACTTTGTGTCGATTACCGTCCATTGAACAAGAAGACTATCAAGAACAAGTACCCACTTCCCAACATCAATGAGCTATTTGAGCAACTCAAAGGTGCTAAGGTGTTCTCCAAGCTTGACCTTCGTATGGGTTATCATCAGATTCGCATTCGTGAAGAAGATATTCCCAAGACAGCATTCAGAACAAGCTTTGGTTCTTATGAATATACTGTCATGTCTTTCGGCCTCGTCAATGCTCCTCCGTATTTCACTCGCTTGATGAATTTCATCTTCAACCCCTACATCAACGAATTTGTCTTGGTCTATCTCGATGATATTTTGGTCTTCTCCAAGAATAAGAAGGATCATGCCGAACATTTGCGATTGGTACTTGACAAGCTCAGAGAGTATCAATTATATGCGAAGTTCTCCAAATGTGAATTCTGGCTTGATGAAGTTCTTTATCTTGGTCATATCATCTCCGCCAAGGGCATCGCTGTTAATCCAGAGAGGGTGTCTGCAGTTTTGAATTGGAATCCTCCTCAGAATGTCAAGCAGCTTCGCAGTTTTCTTGGACTTGCAAGCTATTGCAGAAGATTCGTTGAGAATTTCTCCAAGATTGCCAAGCCTCTTTCCAACCTCCTCCAGAAGCATGTGAAATATGTCTGGTCTCCTGAGTGTGACGTTGCTTTCAACACTCTCAAAGAGAAACTTGTCACTGCTCCAGTTCTGACTCCTCCTGATGAATCCAAGCCTTATGAAGTATTCTGTGATGCTTCTCTCCAGGGCCTCGGTGCTGTGTTAATGCAAGAGAAGAAGGTTGTTGCCTATACCTCTCGCCAGTTGAAGCCCAATGAAAGGAACTACCCCACTCACGATCTTGAGTTGGCGGCAGTTGTCCACGCACTAATAACATGGAGACATCTCCTGTTGGGAAGGAAAGTGGACATTTTCACAGATCACAAGAGTCTCAAGTATATCTTCACTCAGCCTCATCTCAACCTCAGGCAAACTCGATGGGTCGAAATGATTCAAGAGTATAATCCGAGTATTGAATATACTCCAGGCAAGGCTAATGTGGTTGCAGACGCTTTGAGCAGAAAGGCTTACTGCAACAGCTTAATCCTCAAGCCTTTTCAACCGGATCTCTGTGAGGCTTTTTGCAAGTTGAATCTCCAAGTTGTTCCTCAAGGTGTTCTTGCCAACCTAATTGTCTCTCCTACTTTGGAAGATCAAATTCGTGAGGCACAATTGTTGGATACCATGGTGAAAAAGGTGAAACGTGGTATTGAAAAGAGCATCCCCAAATACAAGTGCTATCGAGTTGATGACAGAGATACTCTTTTCTTCGAGGACCGGATCGTGGTTCCAAAGGGTGATCTTCGTAAAGTCATTATGAACGAAGCGCACAACTCTCTCCTGTCTATTCATCCTGGAAGTTCAAAGATGTACCATGACCTCAAGCAGTCGTATTGGTGGACTCGAATGAAGCGTGAGATCGCTCAATTCGTGAATGAGTGTGATGTCTGCAGAAGGGTGAAAGCAGAACACCAACGACCAGCTGGACTTCTCCAACCTCTTGCTATTCCAGAATGGAAGTTTGATCATATCGAAATGGACTTCATGACTGGTTTTCCTAAGTCCAAGCGTGGAAATGATGCTATCTTCGTCGTCATCGACAAGCTCACCAAAGTGGCTCATTTTCTTCCTATCAAAGAGTCTATCACAGCAGTGCAGCTGGCAGAGCTCTACACCTCCAGAATTGTCTCCTTGCATGGCATTCCACAGTTGATCTCTTCAGACCGTGGCAGCATCTTTACCTCCAAATTTTGGGATTCTTTTCAGAAGGCCATGGGCACCAACATTTGCTTCAGCACAGCTTTCCACCCTCAGACTAGTGGACAAGTCGAGCGTGTCAATCAAATTCTTGAACATATGCTCAGAGCCTGTGTTATCTCTTTCGGCATGAAGTGGGAGGATTGTCTTCCTTATGCTGAGTTCTCTTACAACAACAGTTTTCAAGCCAGTTCGGGCAAAGCCCCATTCGAGATTCTCTATGGCAGAAAGTGCCGTACTCCTCTAAACTGGGCTGAAACCGGTGAACGTCAATTGCTCGGCAATGATTTGATCTCAGAGGCTGAGGCCATGTGCAAGGTGATTCGTGAGAACCTCAAAGCAGCGCAGTCGCGCCAGAAGAGCTATTACGATAGCAAACACCATGATGTGGCATTCGAGATCGGAGACCATGTTTACCTCCGCGTCTCTCCAATGAAAGGAACTCGCCGCTTCGGTATCAAGGGGAAACTTGCCCCGCGATACGTCGGTCCCTTCAAGATCATCGGGAAACGAGGCGATCTAGCCTATCAACTTGAGCTTCCCTCCAATTTTGCAAATGTGCACGATGTCTTCCACGTGTCACAGCTTCGCAAGTGCTTCAAGACGCCTGAGCGCACCATCAACTTCAAAGAGATTGATCTTCAAGAAGATTTGTCCTATCATGAGCATCCAGTTGCCATTCTTGAGACAACTGAGCGCAAGACTCGCAACAAGTCAATCAAATTCCTCAAAGTGAAATGGTCACATCATTCAGACCGAGAGGCCACATGGGAGCGTGAAGACCACCTACATTCTGAGTATCCGGAGTTCTTTCAGTCCTAGATCTCGGGACGAGATCCTCTCGTAGTGGTGGTGTGTTGTAACGCCCCCGATGTAACTTGCCATATTTGTAATCCAACTCTTGCCATTTCCAGCTATGTGCTATGATATTTCCTCCGTGGTTGGGTTCTCTCCGTTTTGCATTTTGGTCATGTCATGCATTTCATATCATGTCATCATGCGCATCGCATTCGCATACGTGTTCGTCTCATAAATCCGAGTATCTTTCCCGTTGTCCGTTTTGCAATCCGGCGCTCCTATGTCTCCCGGCGTCCCCTTTTACATTTCTTCGTGAGCGGGTATTAAACATTCTCGGAATGGACCGAGGTTTGACATGTGGCCTTGGTATAGCACCGGTAGACCGCCTGTCAAGTTTCGGGTCATTCGGAGTTCGTTTGGTACTCCAACGGTTAACCGGGTATCCGTGAAGGCCTCGTGTGTGTTGAAGCCCAACACCCCTTCAAACAGCCCAATAACCCATCTAAGTCACTCCCATGTCCTCCGCCGTTCGATCACGATCGCGTGGGCGAAAACCGCACTCCATTTGGAGCTCCCTAGCTCCTTCTATCTATAAAAACGCCCTCCCCTCTAAATCTGAGAGAGCAACACCCCCGAAACCCTAGCTTCGCCTCGAAAACCGTGCCGCCGCTCCGCCGCACTGTTCCTCCGCGCCGCCGCCAGCCGGGCCAACCGGGGCACGCCACGTGGCGGGCGTCGCCGCCGGCCTGCCCGGCCCGCCGAGCCCGTCCCCGGCCCTCAGGGCCCATCGCCGCCGCCCCGCCGCCTGGATCGCCGCGCCCCGCGCGCATCGCCGCCCGCGCGCGCCTCCGACCGCGCCGGCCGGCTCCGCCGTCGCCCGCCATCGTCGCCGCCCGCGGACGCGCCACCCCGCGCCCGTGCCGGCCTTCGCCGCCTCTCCCCGCGCCGCCCCGGAGCTCCGCCGTCGCCGGAGCGCCAGATCCGGGCCGGAGCGCCCAGATCCGGCCGGCCCCCGCCATCGCCGCCTCGTCTCCGGCCACCCCGCGCCGGCGAACCTCGAACTCCGCGCCAACCGTTGACTTCTTCCTCCCCTCGTTTTATTTCTAAGTCTTTAATTTTATCATCATCATGCCATATTCCCAGTGCCATAACTTTGCATCCGTAGCTCCGTTTCGCGCGTATAATATGTCATTTTGTTCGCCTCGAAGAGTACATCATTTGGTTCCATTGCGTCATTTTCATTTGATTTTCATTTGAAGTCATCTTGATGCCCGAAATGCTGTTATAAGAGGGCTAGTTGATACTACTGGCTGGATCTTATCTGAACATGCACTTTTGTCATTTTTGCCATGATTGATGTGTACCTCCTATGAGGTTGAGCTATTTATGTGTTTTGTAATATGCCATGTTACCTTTCCAGGGAATTTTGCTATGTATTTTTGTGATGCTTGAGGTGGCTAGAAATTGCATGCAAAGTAGGGATGATGATATTGCTGTTTTCAGAGACTTAGTGATTTCACTAAGTCCCTGACTTTTGTTATTATCATGCCATGTGTTCATGTTATTTCCGAGAGATCTATGCATATTTTGAGCATGATCAGTAAGGGAGTTTTGAACCTGAGTATTTGATTAATCCATCCATGCCTTTGGTTGCAATTATGGAGTGCCCTAGCTTGAGTCAATCGAGCTCTACTTTTGCCTCAAAATGTTACTGGAAGATTGTTTACATGTTGTTCGATTTTGCCAAGCTTGGTGTAGTTTATCCTTGCATGATATGATGTTATTCTTGCCATGTATTGTTACTATGCCATGTCTTCTTGATGTATGTATGCTTAGTTTATCATGATTTGCTTTGTAGTGAGTGCATCGAGCTCACGAACATGCCTAGTCGTTATCAGTTTCCTGCCATGTCCAGTTTTCTGCTGTCTGAAACCTGTAACGAAACTTGCTTATTTGACATGGGTGTAATCATATTTTCTGATCCTTTTTGGCTTATGGTCAGTAAGAGACTTTTGTCAAGTGCTATTAGTAGATTCATGCCATGCCTTACTTTGCTACGTTCTGAACCTGTATCATGTTCTTTCGTTGCTCTGAACTTGTCATCCTGATGTTGTTTTCCTGACTTGCTGTTATTTCACTAAGTCTGTGAATCTGTTATTAGTTGTACTTTTGCCATGCTTGTTTGAACCTGTTATGATGTGAATTAGCCGAAGCTCAGTGTTCATCTTTTGTCGAGCATCTTAAGTAGATTACTGTCATATGCTTTGCTGCCATGTTTGGGTGCAGTAGCTTAATTATTTGTTACTTGCTAAGTAGCATCATGCGGTTAATGGCAGATTCGTGTCATTCTTGTTTTGCTCGCCATTTGCAAACCGTGCATCCGATTCCGGTGATCCTTATATCGATTTCAACCGAAATCACCTCATCTATCCAGCGGCATGCTTGGTTTGCCAAGATTATGCCCTGTTCATCCTTGTCTTTCCGGAGCATGCATACGCATTGCATATCACCTCTCGCATATCATGCCATGTTTTGCATCATGTTGCTTGCGCATTGCATCGTGGTTGATATTGGTTCCTTTGCTTGTTCTCTTGTCCTGGGTAGAGCCGGGAGACGAGTACATGAACGAGGAACCTGTTGAGAATGTTTACGAGGACCAAGCTTTCGACAACTCTGAGAACCTTGCAGGCAAGATGACCATACCCTCGAAATCACTTCTATCTTTGCTTGCTAGATTGCTCGCTCTTTTGCTATGCCTATGCTGCGATACCCACCACTTGCTTTATCATGCCTCCTATATTGCCATGTCAGCCCCTAACCATCCATGTCCTAGCAAACCGTTGTTTGGCTATGTTACTGCTTTGCTCAGCCCCTCTTATAGCGTTGTTAGTTGCAGGTGAAGATGAAGTTTGTTCCTTGATTGGAACATGGACTTGTTGTTCCTTGTTGGAATATGTTTACTTGTTGGGATATCACAATACCTCTTATTTAATTAATGCATCTATATACTTGGTAAAGGGTGGAAGGCTCGGCCTTATGCCTGGTGTTTTGTTCCACTCTTGCCACCCTACTTTCCGTCATACCGGTGTTATGTTCCCGGAGTTTGCATTCCTTACACGGTTGGGTGATTTATGGGACCCCCTTGACAGTTCGCTTTGAATGAGACTTTTCCAGCAAGGCCCAACATTGGTTTTACCAGTTGCCACCTATCCTTTTTCCCTTGGGTTCTGCAGACTCAAGGGTCATCTTTATTTTAAACCCCCGGGCCAGTTCTCCTTCGATTGCTGGTTCAAACTAGAGCCCTTTGCAGCGCCACCTCGGGGCAACTCGAGGGCTGGTTTTAGTTGTACGGACTGCTCATCCGGATGTGCCCTGAGACCAAGATATGTGCAGCTCCTATCAGGATTTGTCGGCACAATCGGGCGGCTTTGCTGGACTTGTTTTATTGCTGTTGAAATGTCTTGTAGTCCGGGATTCCGAGATTGATCGGGTCTTCCCGGTAGAAGGAATATCCTTCGTTGACCGTGAGAGCTTATCATGGGCTAAGTTGGGACACCCCTGCAGGGTATTATCTTTCGAAAGCCGTGCCCGCGGTTATGAGGCAGATGGGAATTTGTTGATGTCCGGTTGTAGAAAACCCGAAGTTGACCTTAACTAAAACACATCAACCGCGTGTGTAACCGTGATGGTCTCTTCTCGGCGGGGTCCGGGAAGTGAACACGGTTGTTGGAGTTATGCCTGACGTAGGTTGTTCAGGATCACTTCTTGATCATTTCTAGCTTCTCGACCGTGCTTTGCCTTCTCTTCTCGCTCTCTTTTGCGCTGTAGCCACCATATGCTAGTCGCCTGCTGCAGCTCCACCTCACTGCCCTTTCCCACCTTTAAGCTTAAATAGTCTTGATCTCGCGGGTGTGAGATTGCTGAGTCCCCGTGACTCACAGATTTTATCACCTCAGTTGCAGGTACCAACGATGTCAGTGCAGATGACGCGACCGAGCTCACTTGGGAGTTCGATGAGGAACGTGGCCGTTACTATGTTTCTTTTCCAGATGATCAGTAGTGGAGCCCAGTTGGGTGATCCGGGGATCTGTTTAGCATTTGGGGTAGTCTTCTTTCATTTTGGTGCCGTAGTCGGACCTTGAGTGTAATCTGTTTGATGGATGTTATTTATGTACCTGTGTGAAGTGGCGATTGTAAGCCAACTATGTATCTTTCCCCTTTATTTATTACGTGGATTGTGTGAAGATTACCTCACTTGCGACATTGCTTTCAATGCGGTTATGCCTCTAAGTCGTGCCTCGACACGTGGGAGATATAGCCGCATCGAGGGCGTTACATGCTCGCTTCTCCCGAGTTCTGATAGACGGCGGTAGCAACATCAACATCCTGTACAAGGACACCATGGAGAAGTTAGGAATCAAGCAAAGACAGCTTCAGAACTGCCGGACTGTATTCCATGGCATTGTTCCTGGCCTTTCCTGCTCACCAATCGGCAAGATCCTGATAGATGTCCTCTTTGGAGACAAGGATCATTTTCGCCGAGAGTCAGTTTGGTTTGAGGTGGTGGATCTCGAGAGCCCATATCATGCATTACTTGGCTGACCTGCCCTGGCCAAGTTCATGGAGGTCCCCCACTATGCCTACCTCAAGATGAAGATGCCGAGTTCCAAGGGAATTCTGACCGTAGCCGGCGACTACAGGAAGTCATCCGCCTGTGCGGCTGAGAGCAATCGGCTAGCCGAGTCCCTCGTAATTGCAGCTGAGAAGCGGCTCCTTGACCGGGTTGTGGCGATGGCAAGCAAGCAGCCGGAGATGTCGCCCAACCCCAAGGAGTCGGAAGCTGAGGGCTCATTCAAGCCGGCCAAAGAGACGAAGAAGATACCCTTGGACCCAGAGCACCAGAGAGGTACGCTGTCGTAGGTGCAAACCTCGATAGAAAATAGGAAGGCGAGCTTGTCGATTTCCTCCATGAGAATCGGGACATCTTCGCATGGTCCCCCAAAGACATGCCAGGTGTATCGACGGAATTCGCCGAGCACAAGTTACATGTCGGATCTGATGTCAAGCCAGTCAGGCAGCCCTTGCGCAGCCTGTCAGAAGAGAAGAGAAGAGTTGTCGGAGAAGAGATATCCCAACTCCTAGCAGCCGGTTTCATTATGGAAGTGTTCTTTCGAGAGTGGCTAGCCAACCCAGTCCTAGTGCTGAAGAAGAATAAGTAGTGGAGAATGTGTATTGAATACACTAGCCTCAACATAGCATGCCCCAAGGACCCGTTCGCTTTGCCAAGGATCGACCAAGTTTTAGACTCCACAGCCGGATGCGAGCTGTTGAGTTTCCTAGACGCGTATTCAGGATACCACCAGATCATGTTGAACCCGGCTGACCGACTGAAGACCGCCTTCATCACGCCATTTGGAGCCTTCTGCTACCTGACCATGACGTTTGTCTTGAGGAATGCCAGCGCCACCTTTCAGTGTTTCATGCAGAAGTGCCTCCTCAAGCAAATCGGTAGAAATGCCCAAGTTTACGTGGACGATGTGGTGGTGAAGACGGAGAAGCATGGGACACTGCTGGAAGACCTCAAGGAGACCTTTGAGAATCTGCGCCGGTTTCAGATCAAGCTCAACCTAGAGAAATGCATCTTCGGAGTACCAGCCAGCCAGCTCCTTGGTTTCCTGGTCTCCGAACGCGGCATAGAGTGCAACCCCATGAAGATCAAGGCCATTGAGAGGATGGAAGTACCTAGCCGACTGCTGGACGTGCCAAAGTTTACCGGTTGTTTGGCATCCATCAGCCGATTCATCAATCGGCTAGGCGAGAAGGCTCTCCCCTTATACCAACTTATGAAGAAGGCCACTTTTTTCGAGTGGAACCATAAGGCAGACGAAGCCTTTCTCCAGTTGAAGAAGATGCTGACTACTCCACCTGTTCTGGCGGCTCCGACTCCCAAGGAGCCCATGCTTCTATGTATCGCCGCCACCAGCCGAGTAGTCAGCACAGTCATTGTGATAGAGCGTAAGGAGGAAGGAAAGGCAATACCAGTCCAGAGACCGGTCTACTACTTGAGTGAAGTACTGTCGACCTCCAAGCAAAACTACCCCCACTACTAGAAGATGTGCTACGGCGTGCACTTTGCCGCCAAAAAGCTGAAGCCCTACTTCCAAGAGCACCCAATCACTGTGGTCTGCACAACTCCACTAGCAGATTTCGTTGGAAGTCGAGATGCCTCAGGCCGAGTGGCCAAATGGGCCATAGAGTTGCCCCCCTACACCATCTACTACCAGCCTCGCTCCGCCATCAAGTCGCAGGCATTGGCCGACTTCCTCGTCGACTGGGCCGAGACCCAGTACCTGCCGCCAGCACCCGACTCCACTCATTGGTGAATGCATTTCGACGGCTCCAAGATGCGCACTGGCCTGGGAGCCGGCATCGTCCTCACCTCTCCCAAAGGCGACAAGCTCAAATATGTGCTGCAAATCCATTTTGCCGCCTCCAACAACGTCGACGAATATGAGCCGCTCATCCACGAGCTCCGGCTTGCAAAAGAACTCGGCATTGGCCGGATCCTGTGTTATGGCGACTCCGACTTAGTGGTCCAACAGTCGTCCGGCGACTGGGACGCCAAAGATGCAAACATGGCGAGCTACCGCTTCCTCGTGCAGCAACTCAGTGGATATCTTGAGGGGTGCGAGTTCCTCCGTGTGCCAAGAAACGACAACGACCAAGCAGACGCCCTGGCGCGAACCGGCTCCACCCGTCAAGCAATACCGTCTAGCATCGCCCTTCAACGCCTCCTCAAGCCGTCTGTCAAGACTTCACCAGAATCAGACTCCATCTTTGTGCCAGCTCTGAAGAAGTCGGATCCGACTCAAGAGCCCCAACAGACGGCACGAGAATTTTGGCAGACGGCTCCAGGACCGCGGCAGTCAAAGCCCGCTCGAGGACTTTAGAACCCGGCCCGGGGACTGCAGCGGTCAGCTCGGGGACTTCAGAACTCGACCTGGGGACTACGTCAATCGGCCCGGGGACTTCATCGATCCAGCAAGCAGCTGCCGACTCCAACCCGCCGCCTCCCGGCCCAGCCGCCCTCGTCCAAGTCGTAGTTCTGACAGTCGAAGAAATAACAGCACCCTCATGGGCCCAGCCCATCCTCAAATTCCTGGTGAGCAAAGAGCTGCCGACTGATGAGATCTTAGCTCTGCAAGTACAACGCCGAGCAGCAGCCTACACCATAGTCAACAGAGAGCTAGTTAAGCGCAGCATCACTGGCGTCTACCAGCGCTGCGTAGAGCCAGAGCAGTGCCAAGCAATTCTCAGAGACATCCATCAAGGCGAGCGCGGCCACCATGCGGCTTCAAGAGCACTCGTCGCCAAAGCCTTCCGACACGGTTTCTTCTAGCCGACTGCCTTAGAAGAGGCCAAGGAATTGGTCCAAAAATGCAAGGGGTGCCAGAAGTTCCGCTCCAAGCCGCATCAGCCGGCTTCTGCACTCAAGACCATCCCCATTGCCTGGCCCTTTGCAGTTTGGGGCCTGGACATGGTGGGACCATTCAAGACGGCACGAGGTGGCCTAACTCACTTACTCGTCGCGGTGGACAAGTTCACCAAGTGGATAGAAGCAAAGCCCATCAAGAAGCCGAATGGTCCGACTGCCGTGACTTTCATCTCTGACATTACAATTCGGTACGGCATACCGCACAACATCATCACCGACAATGGCACAAATTTTGCCAAAGGTGCCTTGGACCGTTTCTACGCAACACAAGGCATACGACTGGACTTAGCGTCCGTTGCCAATCCGCAGTCAAACGGCCAGGTAGAATGGGAAAACGGCCTCATCCTGTCCGGCATCAAGCCTCGGCTGGTCGAACCGCTGGAGCGTTCGGCCGGCTGTTGGCTTGACAAGTTGCCAGCCGTCCTCTGGAGTCTACGCACGACTCCAAACAAGTTAATCGGCTTCACGCCCTTCTTGCTCGTCTACGGTGCTGAGGCCGTCATCCCAACGGACATAGAGTTCGACTCCCCACGAGTCGCCATGTACACCGAGGAGGAAGTAGAAGAGGCACGTCAAGACAGCGTCGACCTGCTGGAAGAGGGCCGGCTGTTGGCACTCAGCCGGTCCAACATCTACCAGCAGAGCCCGCGCCGATACTAAAACCGGAAGGTCAAGCCAAGATCGTTCCAAGAGGGAGACCTTGTGCTCTGGCTGATCCAGCGAACAGCCGGTCAGCACAAGCTCTCAGCACCTTGGGAAGGCCCTTTCATCATCAGGAAAGTGTTGGGCAACGACTCCTACTACTTGATCGACGCTCAGAAGCCCCGAGCACGCAAGAGGGACGACTCCGGCAAAGAGACGGAGCGGCCATGGAATGCAAATCTCCTCCAAGATTTTACAGTTGATGCAGTATGTACCATGCTACCTTTTGTATTAAAGTACCAAGACTTCGGGCCCCCCGAGAAGAGCTCGGGGACTGCCCTCTTTTATCTATATGATAAGAATTGTGCCGACGAGTATGTTACTCTTTGTTATGCCGCTTGGCACCGGGTTCGACTAGTCGGCCCGGGGACTTGCTGCGTTGCACTATGAAATGCTTCCTGCAGCCGGACAAGTAGTGTGTGGCACCTAAGCCGTCTCCTGTCAGAAGCCGCAGCTCGCAGAACGACTGTTTGGTGGGCAGGAGTAAGATAGAATGGGCGTCCACATGAAAAATGGCTAAGGACTCAAAGCATAAACATAGCTTAAGCCGGCTTCCAGCCTTTTTTCGCAAACCGACTCTTGAGCACTCGGCTCGCCGCCTTCTATTCTACTTGCTAAAAAACTCTAAAACGGCTAAGTACTTGCCTTCCCAAAGTAGCCAAGTACTTGATCCAGCAGCAGTCCGCACTGGCAAGACGGCAACTGAGGGAAGGCGGCAAAGGAAAACGCCAAAGGAGCAATAAGCAAGAAGAGATAGAATTCAGATAAATATTAACATAAAAGAGGCCCTTGGCCGAATCTTCGAGCAGAAGTTCAAAATACACCCCGCGGGTGGAATTGTGCAAATTAACAAGTTCTTCGAGACTATTAAGCAGAAAAAACAGAGGGTAAGGTGGCAGCCTAGGAAGTGGCAGACGGGTTCGGAGGACCGGAGGCGTCGGCGGTGCCAGTCGGCTGGGCGATCTCGGCTTGATCTCCTCTAGTGGTAGCCGGCTCGGCGGGCGCGTCTCGTTGCTGGAGGCACTGTCAAGTTGAGGCTGGCCGTCTTCCCCATCTGCTGGCGCCTCCATCTCGCCTCCGTCCTCCGCCTCACCTTCCTCCTCGACGCTGGAGCCGATCACCCCCGTCGAGTCCTCGCCGTAGTCTAGATTCATCCCGAACCACTCCGGCGGCGCCTCCTCGCCATCTTCAGCCCGCTCAGGGATGAAGACGCTGGTGTCGGTGTACTCGACGATCGCCGCCGCACGCTTGACGAGGGTGTCTTCCGCAGCTGCCAGCTCCGCCTGGGCCTCTGACCGGAGTGTGGCTAGCCGGTCCAGGTCCAGCCCCGGATACCACGCCTCGATGAACTCCAAGGCCCGGCGCGCTCCAGCCCGGGCCGAGGAACCCTTCCAGGCCTCAAGACGGCCAGTCGCAACCTCCAACCAGTCGGCAGTCCGACTGGGAGTGCGCGGAGCCTGCATATCTGGCCATAGGGCGGCGATCACCTGGGCGCCGACACGCTAAAGCCGGTGTAGCATCCGGTGGGCCAGCCGAAGGCGAGCCTCGATGCTCAGTATTTGCTCGTGAAGAGTTCGGGGGGTGTCGGCGTGTAGGATCGGAAGTATGTCTAGAGGGGGGGGGTGATTAGACTACTTGACCAAATAAAAACTTAACCTTTTCCCAATTTTAGTTCTTGGCAGATTTTAGCAACTTTAGGACAAGTCAAGTAATCATCACACAATTCAAGCAAGCATGCAAAGAGTATATAGCAGCGGAAAGTAAAGCATGCAACTTGCAAGAATGTAAAGGGAAGGGTTTGGAGAATTCAAACGCAATTGGAGACACGGATGTTTTTCCCGTGGTTCAGATAGGTGGTGCTATCCTACATCCACGTTGATGGAGACTTCAACCCATGAAGGGTAACGGTTGCGCGAGTCCACGGAGGGCTCCACCCATGAAGGGTCCATGAAGAAGCAACCTTGTCTATCCCACCATGGCCATCGCCCACGAAGGACTTGCCTCACTAGCGGTAGATCTTCACGAAGTAGGCGATCTCCTTGCCCTTACAAACTCCTTGGTTCAACTCCACAATCTTGTCGGAGGCTCCCAAGTGACACCTAGCCAATCTAGGAGACACCACTCTCCAACAAGTAACAAATGGTGTGTTGATGATGAACTCCTTGCTCTTGTGCTTCAAATGATAGTCTCCCAACACTCAACTCTCTCTCATAGGATTTGGATTTGGTGGAAAGAAGATTTGAGTGGAAAGCAACTTGGGAAAGGCTAAAGATCAAGATTCATATGGTAGGAATGGAATATCTTGGTCTCAACACATGAGTAGGTGGTTCTCTCTCAGAACATATGAGTTGGAAGTGTAGATGTGTTCTGATGGCTCTCTCCAGGAATGAAGAGGAGGTGGAGGGGTATATATAGCCTCCACACAAAATCCAACCGTTACACACAGTTTACCAATCTCGGTGGGACCGAATCAACAAACTCGGTCGGATCGAAAAGGTAAACCTAGTGACCGTTAGAGATTTTCGGTGGGACTGACATGCAACTCGGTAGGACCGATATGGTTAGTGTTAGGGCATAACGTAATCTCGGTGAGACCGATTACACAAACTCGGTGTGACCGATTTTGGTAATTAGCTAACCAGAGAGTTGGTCAGGTAAACTCGGCGGGACCAATTTGCTCTTTCGGTGAGACCGAAAAGTTACAAAGGGGAAACAGAGAGTTTACATTGCAATCTCCGTGGGACCGATTTGCTCTTTCGGTGAGACCGAAAAGTTACAAAAGGGAAACAGAGAGATTGCAACCCCATCTCGGTAAGAACGAGATCCCTATCGGTAGAACCGAATTGCTAGGGTTTGGCAGTGGCTTATGACAAGTGAAACTCGGTGGCGCCGGATAGAAAGAATCGGTAGGAGCGAGTTTGGCTTGGAGTTTAGGTCATTTGTGGATATGGAAAAGTAGCTGAGGATTTTGGAGCATATCATTAAGCACATGAAGCAAAAGGCTCATTAAGCAACACCTCATCCCTCCTTGATAGTATTGGCTTTTCCTATGGACTCAACGTGATCTTGGATCACTAAAATGTAAAAATGAAGGGTCTTGAGCTTGAAGCTTTAGCCAGTCCTTTGTCCTTAGCATTTTGAGGGTTCCACTTTCACCCTCCATGCCATGCCAATCATTGAGCTTTCCTGAAATAATTATCTTGGAATAGCATTAGCTCAATGAGCTATATGTTCTTATGAATTACCAAAACCACCTAGGGATAGTTGCACTTTCCACTACTAGAAAAAGGGCTACTAATGGCGCACCTAATTTGGCCATTAATGGCGCATTAGTGGTGCGCCATTAGTAGCAAGCCATTAGTAATACTTACTAATGGCGCACCACTGGTGCGCCATTAGTATAGGGCACGGTGCGCCATTAGTATGCCTCCCAGGGCCATGTATAGCCAGGTGCTTTGGTATACTAATGGCGCACCACAGGGTGATGCGCCATTAGTAACCTTGGCATACTAATGGCGCACTGCTTAAGGATGCGCCGTTAGTATCCTCTGGAATACTAATGGCGCACTGTTGTGTGATGCGCCATTAGTATGAATATTAAGTTTTTTTTAATTTTTTAATTTTATGTTTTTTTGCACAGGTTACAAAATGTATAATTGGACAAAATATAGACAGCACACATCAACAACAGATTCATCGAATACAATAGAAGATTAGTCTCTGAATACATTTCATCATATTAGTCTCCAAATACAATTCATCACATTAGTCTCCGAATTGAAAATACCGAACAAAGATAGAACATTATATTACAAGTCTCGAGACCGCGAGTAGCGAGTTTGTCTTCACATTACAAGTCGATATCAATCATCTAAACTACCATCACATAGAACAGAGTTGCGGTCATCACGATCAGCATCATCACGATGAAACTCGTCTTCATCCGGTTCCTCCAACGCTCCCTCCCCTCTCGTGCTAGATAGCGGGCGTATCTAGATTCGGCCTCGACCCTAGTGGTGTACCCTTTGTAACTGTTTCCGCTGAATCGGTGAACCTGTCTCCGACACTCCTCCCAGTCGTCATAGACTCCGGGAACCTTACCCTTGTACACGACATACGTCGGCATCGCTATGCACTAGCGAAACGAAACGTTAGTACCAATTCACAGACAATACATAAGCAATATATAAGTATGCAACAGAACGATCGGAAGAGAAAAGCAAGACATTAATAGCATCAATTACATCTAAGTTGAACGACTCTCGAAACCAAAGAGACATACTACAAGTTCATTAAAGTTTAATTACAAGATGAGCCAATCGATGTTTCAGAACTAGACACATCATCACTGCTTTCGACTCGACTCAAGGGACCGGAGCGTGGATGAAGCCGCCGTCTATCGTGGGAGTCATGAAATTACGGGCGTTGTCAGCCTGCATTTGTAGCATTCCGTCTATCTCACTGTTGGACGGTTGATTTCTGAGGTAGAACTGCCCCGAGGTACGAAGGACATCTTGATGGATGATTTCCGCAAACTCCGACTGGATGCGAAAGAATTCTTGTCTGATGTCCGCGTCCTGGATTGCCGACACGCTCGCGGCCCAATCTTTGAGTTTACTCGGTAGAAGAAGTTGATGATGGTCCCGTACGATCGCCCGCATGTGATGGATGGCGTAGTAGGCACCCTTCTGACCGCCAGGAGGCTGCTTGACGCAGCAGAACGTCGTATTGTGGGAGAACACGTGCTTGCCGTACTTACGAATAGGCCTGTTGAAGGTGCCTCCAGATTGGGCGTAGCCGGGGAGAACATCATCAAGAACCTTCTTGACATTTGTGTAGTCTACGTTCGACTGACGGTCCGGGTCGAAATACGTGGCCATGGAATATTTGGGGCTTAGGAGGATGAGCGTGCAATGTGTGTCACTGCAGAAAACACGGAATTTTAAAAGAAAAACGATCAAAATCTAAGAATTCGTATGTTACGGGGCGGTTGAGGGGAGGACTTGCTCGGGAAAGTAAGGCACGAGGAAGTTATCCTTATTTGGGTTTGCCAGAATGACGCCTTCGAGGTAAGAACTCGCGACTTGCCGGTCCCCAGCGCTGCCCAAGATCTTGGCACGCATGTAGAAGGGGTCGACTATCATGATGTTCGGGGTCTTGTCGCGAATGATCCGCATCTCCATACTCAGCGAATATAGCCGAACGAAGGTGTAGTGCAGCGGATGAAGGTTCAACATAGCATGGATGTCATCAAACTGCAGGACGATCGTACCCCCGATGTAGTTATCCACAAAGCCCTTGCCCTCTGGCACCTTGGCCATGAAAACCGGGTATGCCACATCCTTCTCTCTGAGACGCCGCTTCTCCAAAGAAAGAACACTGTCATGCAGACTCCGCATAGCATCGGCTGCAACATCGAGCATATTTCTCGGTAGCATCGGCCTACCTGCCACATGCAGCCTCCTCATTAAATCCTCAGGTGAAGGTGGTCCGTCCTGAGCACGGATCGTACTCGGTGCCGGCTGGCCCGCACCCTTGTTAGTCTTTCTTTTGCGTGCCTTCTTCTTCTCCTGTAATGGGACCCAGTTCTGCTTACAGACCACCTTCTTGAGTGTGTTGGGGCTGAGAATATTTCGCACCTCGCCTATCTGAGGCTCAGTGAAGTCGGCAGCTGGAGGCGTCTCCTGAGAGCTGAACGACAGACGACGCCTGTTGCAACTTGGCTTCTCCGCGGTACCAGCTAGATCACGCACGTCTTTTGTTGGGTTGGGTTCTTGAGAAGGAGGCCCCATGAAGTCGCCCTCGTACCCATGATCGGCAAAGAACCAATCGACGTTGGCAAATGTATCGTCGTCGTCGTCGTTCTGATCCTGTGCCATATGCATGTTTGGATCCAGTGGCATAGGGATGTCCGGCACCGTTGCGGCGGTCTTGCCATGGGGCCGACATGGCGCCGGCACGACTGGCGGTGTTGTCTTTGGGGTGGTGTCCCCCGCCCCCAAACGAATCTGGCTCTTCGGCCAAAAGCAGGGGCCAGCTCAGGCAGGCGCTGAGGGTCATCACATCATCATCGTCGGCCCCGACGGGTCGAATCGTAGGTAACAACTCGTCGCAGCCTGGCAGCACCCGAACCAGTTGAACCCTAAACAAGTTGGGTGGCATCTGGGTACCGTGGAACAAGGGGTTGCCCGGTTGAACAATTTTTCCCTTGGCGACATCGACCAACTCATTGTTCACGAAGTGCAGGAGAGTGCACGGAACGTCGGCGGCGCCCTGCGAAAACATGTAGGGCGTCAGGGATGCCCAGTCAAAGACAAGGAGATGAAGTCCTCGGCCGAGAGAGGCTTAATTAGTTACCGTGATGATGGCGTCGAGCTCGGCTAATGTCGAGGCACCGCCAAAGGCGGGCGTGCAGTTGACGGAGGGGCCGCTTGCTGCAGAGGTGCCGGCCGGCGTACACCCGGGTGCATTAAGCTCCCATGCCGGCGTCGGAGACACCAATGGACCCGCCATCGCGTTCTGCGAGTTGCTGGCCATGAAGCTAGGAATCGGGGGCGGCCCCTGTTGGCCGCCCGCAATCCACGCACTCAACCCCTGGATCAAGGTAGGTACAATGGCGGTGATCGTCGCTCCGAGTTGTTGTTGCACTTGCTCTTGGACAATATCCGGAATCCGCGCCACCTGTGCCTTGAGTTCTTGAACCTCACGCGCCTGGCTTTCCGAGCTGGTCTTTTTCTCCTTTCGTCCACCAGTGTTATAGTATGACCCCCATTTTGTCGACCAGCCTTTGCCGGCCACACGACCAACTGACGTCGGCTTACTGAGCTTATCCTTGTTCTTCATTACATTCAACGCCCTATTTAGAGTGGTGTCCCAAGGGTTGCTCTTAGTCGACCCCGCGCTACTGCTTTCAGTCGCTTGAGGAAGGAATGTGAACCATTTAGAAATTTGGCTTCATTAATTAGAATGCAACCATATGGAGCTAATTACGCGGGGGTGTATTCCTTACCAGAACAAGCTCAAGCGCCCTGGTCTTCGGATCCGTGCTAAGCTCCTTTGTTTTCGGGTCCTTCTTGTACCGGGCCCTGACATAGTTCCTGGTCTGCTTGTCACCGTATTTATCGAAGAGGGGCGGTAGGCCTTGCTCGGCACGGTCCGCCTCCTCCTTGTCCCATATAGGCTCCGCCACTCTATAACCGACTGGACCGAGTGTGTGTTCCCCTAAGTTCAGCTCCCGCATTTCTTTCCCCCACTGACTTGATTGGGAGTGTGCGGTGCTCGAGCAATTGATCTTGAAGTCGTTGTAGTCATCTTCGGTGATCGAAGGATTTTTCTCCTTGATCTTCTCATAACTCTCACCTTTCTCGATCATTCTCTTCACATTGCTTTTCCAAGTAGACAGGGCCTTGCTCATCTTCGTGAGGGCAACATTGTTCACTTTATTCCCTTTGAGGCTTGTGTTTTCAAATTCAGCGCGGAACTTGTATCGTTCGTGCAGCTTCATGAAGAGGAGGTTGCGCAAATTCCCTCGGTCAGGATGCCTCAGGTTCTCGGTGTTGATCGATACGGTGCTCCAGAGAATGCACCCTAGCTAAAGCGAGTACCCCTTGACTATTCGTTCGGGCGCCGTTGGATTCCCGTCGGAGTCCACTTCAGTAACTTCCTCCTTGAGGGTGTGGAGCACGGTCGGGCGCCAGTCCTTCCGTTGCCTCTTCTGGCTGCCATCTATGCGTGCGCCGCCATCATCAGTGGTGGCATCCTCGGCGGCACCATCAGTGGTGGCATCAGTGGGGTCATCCTCGGCGGCACCATCAGTGGTCTCAGGATCGGTGGGGAAGGCGGTCTCCTCATACAAGTGAGGTTGTTCCTCCATCTCCTAGGACAGCTCCCAGAATACCTTGCCGCCCGAACCCCCGGCCTCATTGTTGTGGGCCATGTTTCTCTCTAAATAGAAACAAAGTTTGGTCAAAAAGTTGGTTATTGTCAAGGAACAAGATCATTGTCTCATCATTTAGGGTTTGTCGACACCGAGGCATCCTAAAATCTAAGCTTTTATCATTGAGGGTTTTTCGACGCCGAGGCACCCTAAAAGCCTAAGCTTTCATCATTTCGGTTTTTATCGACACCGAGGCACCCTAAAAGCCATGCATTAGTCACAAGTACGCCGGGGCACTTGATCCTACTTAATTAACTACTAAGATACCCCAGCCCATGCATTAGTCACAAGTACCCCATATGTCCTATTTTTAGCAAAGTCATGCTAAAATTCACGGAAAATTTCAGCATGACCTTTGCTGAAAATAGGACATATGTCCTATTTACATCTATCATTACGGGATGTCCTGACTAATTTCAAGTGTTCACAGGTGAACTTGTACCATGGATGAGCCTAGTGCTTGATTAGTCAACTGAACAGAGATAACATGCCATAACATTACTCAGCTAGCTACATAAAAATTTAGAAATAAAATGCATCAGCTCGAAGAAATAATGCGATTGACACGTCAAAACTATGACAGAAATGTAAAACTTGATGGCAACTACGGCATGGCAAGAAAGAACTCCTATGTAGTTCAGAGTTTTCAGAGGTAGGTAGTTCAGACCACCCGCCTATCTCTGACAAATAAGGTGCAAAGTGAGTTTGACAGATCATCTACAGGCGTCAATGTCCAAGATAGTACCAAGAATAGAGCCTCCATGTTTTTATTTAGCAATTTTATTCATGTAAAATGTTGTAGCAATGAGACAGCTCATCTTCTTTTAAAATCTGCAGAATATGATCAATGCTGCTGGTACAATGAGGAACCTGAAGCTATGAGGACCAATGCTTGTAATGAAAAGATTATGATTGAAAGGAAGGATGGTCCCCATTGTTTAAAATAGAAACTACAATGAAGAATTGAGAAGTCCTGATAAGACTCGTGCAAACTGGAGGCCGGCATATGCATAATACAGCACCTGAATCCATACAACAGTGAAATTTCTAGCAAGCCAGTGCTCGATGGAGAAAATAGACTGAATGATTATTCAATGAACAGCAGCACAACATAATTCAGATGTGCCTCTACTGGGTCATGGCACATCAATTTACAGATAATCAAACTAACAAAAATGAAAGAAAGACAGGGAGGGAGGGAATGGGGAATGGTGGAGAGAGGGAGGAAGGAGGAAGGAGGAGAGGTACCTGGTCGCCGGAGGGGTCGGGTCGGGGTCGGCGAAGGGGTCGGGGTCGGGGTCCGAGCTCGTCCGGGTCCTCGCTCGCCGCGGTCGAAGGAGAGTAGGGGCCGGTGGCGGAGGACGGCAGGGGCAGGCGGGGTGGGTGCGTCGGGGCCACGCTCGCCGGCTGCTGCAGGGGCCGGAGGAGGCCCTCGCTCGTCGGAGGGAGGAGGAGAGGAGAGGAGCGGGCGGCGCGCGCTCGACCGATCCCGTTCGGAGGGCGCGGGGGCGGCGGGGGTGGAGTCCAGCGGGGAGAGCGGCGCCAACGTCGGGGCCTCAGGCGGCGGTGGGCGCAGGGGCAAGGCGGCGGGGCGGCGTCGAGGCGGCGGGGCAGCGGCGTCGGGAGAGGAGAGGGGAAGGGGATCAAGGGCGAGGGCAAGGGAGAGAGAGGGGATAGGTGTGGGCCCGGGAGGCAGTATGGATGGGGGCACAATACTAATGGCGCACCACCCCTCGGTGCGCCATAAGTATATACATGCTAATGGCGCACCTCGACCTGGTGCGCCATTAGTATTTTTTTATTTCCACTCGAGCCGACAGGTTATCTCACACCTGACCTTATCCACATCAACTCCCCTCTACTAGCTCGACTGGTCAGGTGCCTGTTCTCACACCAGAAGGTCCTGGGTTCGATTCCCAGGCTCCACAAATTTTTTTTATGCATTTAAAATGCTGTTTGATACTTATTTGTGTTTAAATATGTTCAAACTTGTTTAAATCATAACAGTAATTTTTTTATAAGACAGTAATAATTTTAAAAAGGGGGTCGGTGGCGCCGGTTGAGTAGGGGAGGGGTGCGGGGCACGGCGGCGGCGGTTGAGTAGGGGAATCAAGGGTGCGGGGGGTCGGCGGCGGCGGCCGGTGGACCGGGGGGTGCTCGGCGGCGAGGGGGACCGGATCTGGCGAGGTGGGATAGCGATCGAGATGGAGGGGGATCGAGATCGAGTGTCCATGAAATTTAAAAATATTCATGATAGTTTAAAAAGTGCCCATGAAATACAATCGAGAAATGAAGGCTACGATTTAAATACAATCGATCTTAGCTAGCTATCTGTTAACAATCTTCTTTCCCTTCTTTTTCGCAAATGGAGTTCTTCTGTGGAACGGACGTCCTTTAGGCAGGGTGGTCCTGCTTCTTCTTGTGGTGTATGCTGCTACTTCATCATCGTCGTCATGTTCGATCCTCGGGTCGCCGTACTTGTCGAAGTCTTTCTCATTGGCTACTCCATCCATTCCGATGATCTTCCTTTTGCCTCTCCTCACGACAACATGACTGGTCTTTGACGGGTCGGTAATGAAGAAGCATTGGTCCACTTGGGAAGCCAGTACCCATGGCTCATTTTTCGCGGTGACATTTGCGCCCGCGGTCTTGGATTTGGCTTCGGGTATAACCATGGTGGTGAAATACCGGTCTTCTTTTAGGACGCTCTTGGCCCATCTGACACGGAACATCGGGACCTTCTATCGAGCGTAGCTCAGCTCCCAGATCTCCTCGATCCTTCCGTAGTATCCGTCCTTGTCGTTACCGGTGTAGGATTCCATCGTTACCCCGGAGTTCTGATAACCATCGCTCTTCATGTCCTTGGCCTCGGTGTAGAATGTGTAGCAGTTAATATCGTACGCCTCATAGGTCATCAGGTTGTGCTCGGCGCCCTGTGACAAGGCGAATATGAGTTGTTCTTTCGCGCAAGAATCCTTATGTAAAGGGTACGACAGAAGCTTCTGCTTGAACCAACGCGTGAAACATGAGTTGTGCTCTTTGAGTATATCTCCGTCCGTCCTTTGTTGGCCTCGGTCATTGTACGTCTTCTTAATAAAGGTTTTGTGCTCTACCACCCAAGGATCGACCACGTCTATGTGTTGTAGCGTGACTAGGTTTGCTCTTTCAAAGTCGGCGAGTCGACCCTCGAAGTCAACATGCATTTCGCGGCGACCCTCATGGTGACCCCATCCAGCAAGCCTGCCGAGGTGCCTGTTGACGGGCAGACCAACGGGGTTCTCGATGCCTAGATAATTCGTGCAGTACGAGATGCACTCTTCGGTCAGAAAGCCCCTGGCTATGCTTCCCTCTGGACGTGACATGTTGCGAACGTATCCTTTGATGACACCATTCATCCTTTCGAACGACATCATGCTGTGCAGGAACGTCGGCACGAGTTGGATGATATCCTCCACTATATGGACCAGCAGATGCACCATAACATCGAAGAATGCGGGCGGGAAGTACATCTCAAGATCGCATAGTATCACCACGATCTCTTTCTGTAGCCTTCTGAGTTGCCTCACGCCAATCGACTTCCGAGAGATGACGTCGAAGAAGTTGCATAGGCCAAATAGCGTTTCACGGACGTGCGCGTCCATGATCCCACGGATTGCAACTCGAAGTATCTGCGTCATCAGCATGTGACAGTCGTGAGACTTCATCCCGCTGAACTTCTGCTTCGCTGGGTCTAGGTATCTGCTTATCTTCCCCGCGTAACCGTAAGGAAGTTTTACTCCTAGGAGGCAGGTGAAAAACTGCTCGATCTCCTCCTGACTTAGAGTGAAGCATGCGGGAGGGTAGTCATTTCCGGTCTTCTTGGCCTTTTTGCCTTTGCGACGACTTTCTGTGTCCTGCTTCGCCTCATCATCATCATCATCATCATCATAATCATATATAGCGTGAAGCTCCTGCCTGATGCCCATTGATTTCAAGTCTGCCCTTGCTTTCGGCCCATCTTTGGTCCTCTCTGGCATGTTGAGCAGGGTACCAAGCAGACTCTCGCACACGTTCTTCGTGATATGCATGACATCAAGGCTGTGAGGCACACGGTGGATCTTCCAGTACGGCAAGTCCCAGAAAACAGACCTCGTTTTCCATACCTTCAGCAGCGGCTCTGGTGCCTTTCGCTTTTTTCCCGGCTCTGGCGCCTTTTGCTTCTTTCCCGGCAGTGGGCAGTCTTTCCAATTTTTCAACAACTTGTCTATTTCCTCGCCGCTCCTCGTACACGGGCGTTTTCGGGGTTCGGTTTCACCATCAAACAGATCCTTGCGTTTCCTCCACGGGTCATCGTCGCGAAGCCACCTTCGATGTCCCATGAACACGGTTTTCGAAGACCCGGGATCTCTATCTAGCTGGCGATACGTTGTGTCATCCATGCACCGTACGCATCCAGAAAATCCGTGGACTACCTGCCCCGCGAGATATCCGTAACCGAGATAGTCGTGCACCGTCGTGAGCAGTGCGGCTCTCATAGGGAAATATTCTTTCTCTGCGGCGTCCCACGTATTGGCTGGCGTTTTCCACAGCATGTCTAGCTCCTCCTTCAGCAGCCCCAGATACAGATTGATGTCGTTCCCTGGTTGTTTCGGCCCTTCAATTAGCATACTCATGTGAATGTACTTCCTCTTCATGCACAACCAGGGGGGAAGGTTGTACATCCACACAAACACAGGCCAGGTGCTATGTGTGCTTCTCTGGCTGCCAAATGGATTGACTCCATCGGTGCTCGCGCCCAGCACGATGTTCCTTGGATCCTTCCCAAATTCTGGGTATTCAAAATTCAACGCTTGCCACTGGCTCGCATCCTTAGGGTGACTCAGCATCTTGTCTTTTTTATCTATCTCCGGATCATTTGCGTCATCTTCTCGCTTCTTCTCCTCCCTATCCGCATGCCAACGCAGGAGCTTTGCTACCTTAGGATCCGTGAAATACCGCTGCAGACGAGGAGTGATCGGAAAGTACCACACCACTTTTCAAGGAGCTTTCTTCCTCTTCTTGTATCGAGTGACGCCGCACACCGGACATATGGTAGACTCCACGTGCTCGTCCCGATAAATGATGCAATTGTTCATGCAGACATGGTATTTCATGTGCGGTAAATCCAGAGGACACACGATTTTCTTCGCCTTCTCCAAACTGGTCGGGCACTTGTTCCCCTTTGGAAGACGTTCGTGCCAGAATGACATGTTCTCGTCGAAGCATGCGTCGGTCATTTTGTGTTTTACCTTCATCTCCAGAGCCATGAGCATTACTTTCAGGCGGGTATCCTCGGGCCTGCATCCTTCATACAATGGAGTAACCGCGTCTAACTCAAGTTGATCCACCTTGGCTTTCTCTCGGGCGGCAGCTCTTGCGTTATCCATCTGCTTGAGAAGCATCTCTTGAATATAAGGGTCCTGCACCCAGCCCATCGATGGTCCACCGTCGTATGCTCCGCCGGCATCATCATCTTCATGATCATGCCCGTCGTCTGCTCCGGCGCCATCTTCCTCATCATCATGTCCTGCATCTTCTACATGATGACTGTGTACAGCATCACCGTCGTGATCATCTCCTGGGGATTCTTCGTCTTCTCGCCCGCCCGAGCCGCGGTGGTTGCCTTGCTGCCCTTCCTCATTTCTTGCCCGGCCCCCATGGACGACTTCGTAGTCATCTTCATCACCTTGCCACCGATAGCCATCCATGAAACCAGGCAAAAGCAGGTGGTCCCGCACCTGCCCGGAATCCGGGTCCGCAATAAGGCTCTCCAGCTTGCATCTTCGACACAGACATCTTATCTCCGTCTCGTTATTTTGAAGCATCTCGGCCTTCGCGGACCTCAAAAACCTATTCATGATGCCTTCGGTCATCGTGCGGACCATGGTTGCCTACAGGGTAGAGCAAAACGATATTTTAGAACCAAGAAAATTTTTTGCATGACTTTCCCTAAAAATAGGACCAAAAAGAATGCTTAATGCCAAAATTATCGCCGAAACGGAAATGAATCAACATTCCGGCAAAATATTGGCAACTATCGCATTTCAAATACCGGTACACCTCCAAACACAAACACATATGCAACACCACAAACATATGCAACACCACGAACATACATAGATCTAGCTAGGCCATAAAAAGTGCATGTGCAAATTGTTGTAGGGAGAACAACATAAATATAGCTTCCCCCCTTACTTACCTATCAAAACAAGGTAATTTAACCACTTAATTTCAATGAATCTATGGTGGAAATGAGGTGAAAAAGAGGAGGCACCCGAGACAAGGAGGAGGTGGAGAGAATGGAGTGGGGAGAAAGTGAGTGTGGGTAGGAGAGGCTGCCCAAAATATCTTGTTGCTGCCCACTTACTAATGGCGCACCAGCAGTAAATGCGCCATTAGTAATCCAGGTTACTAATGGCGCACCCATATCTGATGCGCCATTAGTAGTTTTGTGAAAAATAAAAAGAAAAAAAGTCATACTAATGGCGCACTCTCCAACGGTGCGCCATTAGTAGTTTGAACTAGTAATGGCGCACGGTGGGACAGTGAGCCATTACTAGTTTTCCAACAAAAGGAATAAAAAACATAATTAAAAAAACAGCATTAGTGGCGCACTCTGGTACTAGTGCGCCATTACTAGTTACAACTAGTAATGGCGCACCGTGCCAAGATGCGCCATTAGTATGTTTGGACAGACGCGCTAGTTAGGATACTAATGGCGCACCCTAGGCAAGGTGCGCCATTAGTACTTTCAACACTAATGGCGTACCAGATGGTGGTGCGCCATTAGTATATACTAATGGCGCACCACCTATCTGGTGCGCCATTAGTGTCAATCCCACCTATTGCCCTTTTTCTAGTAGTGTTCAATCTCCCCCTTTTTGGTAATTGATGACAACATATAGATCAAAGCTTCGACAAATGATAATAAGAATGAATTATATTGTCGCTTTTAGAAGTATGTGATAAGTAAGAGCTCCCCCTAAATTTGTGCATTTTTAAAGTTTGCTTTGGACTGCAAATGCACAAAGAGTTAGAATTATGGGTTACTCTTCCATGTCACATACATCTTGGTGGAGCGCTCAAAATGATAATAATGAAATACATGCACTCATCACCAAGGAAAAGTGAATGACCACATAAGATAGATAAGATATATCAAGCATGCATAAGTGTAGCTTATGATCAAACACATGATCATCAATGTCTCACAAGCATATCAAAGTATCTCGATCAAAAGCAAACAATGTTTGAAAAACCACCAAATAAAGCAAGAGAGAAAAAACAACACTCTCTCTCTCGAAGCCTATGATCTATACATTTTTCTCCCCCTTTGGCAACAAGTTGCCAAAAAGTTCCTAGAAAATGCATAGTGCTAGATCGACACTCAGGCTTGATCTTCTGGTGGTGGTGGAGTCCTGATCACTCCAAGGACGAAGGCTTCCGTAGACGTGGTTGGAGTTGGAGCTGAAGTAGATGCTGGAGCTGGTTGGGCTGGTGCTGTGGCTGGAGCTGAGGCGGTGGCTCTTGTGTCAGGAACTGACACTGCACTGGACCTCTGAGCTCGTGGCACTCTGGCAAATGCATCAGTAGTAGTCTTCCCTTTCCTCTCCTACATGTCATCTTGGAGTTGCTCCACTGCAGTCTGAATCTCTGTCACCTTGATATCCAAGTCATAGAACTTTTGTTCTACGATTCTCTCTAGGCTTGCCTGGTTCTGAGTTAGGGTGGCCAGTCCTTTCTCAATCCTCAGGGTGGATGCAATCAGGTAACTGAGCTGCTCTTGCTTGTTCTTTAAGAAGTACTCAGATGCCTCTTCTTGAGTTGGCAACTTGGCAGCTTTCTCCTTCCTTGCCTTCTCCTTCTTAGCTTGTGCCTGGACTGATGATGGTTCATTTTCATGCATCACAACTTGGTTGTCCTCGAAATCTGGATGGATAGGCAAATGTTCCTTGTCCAACAAGTATGTGTCCGTGCCCATTCTTGAGTTGATCAACATCTGGATCTGAGGGGCATATCCACAGCTCCTCTTCTGATCTGCTGCAGTCCTCTTGATAGTTTCCACTATGAGGCTCATGACCTTAAACTTTTGAGGCACATCAAAAATATGTAGTAGGTTGATGGCATGACCTCTGATCATCCTGTGATCTCCAGACTTGGGCAAAAGTGTGTGCCTAAGGATCCAGTTGATCGTAGGCAGTCCTGACAACAGGTGTTTCACAGACCCAAACTGGTGAGTGTCAAGATCTTTTGCAGGAATCTCCTTGTACATATTTGCCGTAGTGTTATGATCCATCTTTTTCTTGGCATCGACATCCAAGTCATCTTCATTCTCTTCTGGGACATTGATCAACCTTGCCCATTCCTCAACAGTTGAATGGTACCTTGTACCTTCAGACATCCATGTGATCCTTCCATCTGGGTAGAAGTGTGCTGTGGAGTAGAATTGCATAATCAGCTCCTCATTCCACTTTGTGAGCTTCTGCCCAACAAAGTCAGCTACTCCACAAGCTCTGAAGCTATCTTGCACTCCAGGGTAGTGTTCTTCATTTTCCTTGATATATGCCCAGTTGACCCATCTCGTGTCACAAACAATGGGCTTCTTGTCCAGTAAGACTGTTTCATAGAAGTCCTGTTGTTCCTTAGTGTGGAACCTGTAGTCAACAGCAGTCCTTCTCCTGGTAGCATATGGATCCTCTGCTCTCCATTTTCTTAGCCCAGAGTCTCTTCTGATCTTCATGTCCTCAGCCACAGGATGAGCATCATTGTGGTCTGGGATCTTGGGCTTCAACTTTCTCAGCACTTGGCCTTCCTCTTCTTCAACAGCAGCTTCAGGCACTAGGGCCTTGTTCTTCTCAGCAGCTGGTATGCTCCTTGTATTTCTCTTTCGTTTTGGCCTTGGAGCTGGCTTGGCTTTGGATGCAGCCTTGGGGGCTTCCTTGGGCTTAGATGCAGCTGCCCCTGTTCTTATAGCATCACCCATCAACTTGGGTGCCTTGGGTGCTGGTGCATCATCCTCTTCTTCTTCTTCTTCATCAAAAGAATGCTGTTCAAATTCAGCCATGGGATCAACTTTCTTGCACCATCTGCCTCTTTTCCTTTCTTTCTTTGTTTCAGCTGCAACTGGCTCTTTGGGTGCAGGCTTCTCAGGAATCTTTGTTGAGGCTCTGGCCTTTGGCATGGGCTGCCTGCCTGCTGGCCTTTTGACCTTTAAGCCTGGCTTGTTGCTCTATCTTGAGCCATGCTCTTTCTTGAGTTCAACTTTCTTGGAAGTTGCTTCCTCCTCTGCCACATAGTCCTCATCCTCTGATTCTGAGGTTCTCTTCTTCCTTTGTCTTGTGGCAGCTTTTGGCAGGTTGCTGGGGGTGCTCCTGCTGCCTTCATTTGAAGAGCTGGAGGGACTAGTGCCATCACTCATCTGCACTGGCTGCTCTGATAGGTTCTGGCTATCACTCTGGTCTGACATGATGAACAAGCTGACTGCTGATCCTGTGAATAGTTCATAGATGAGATAGAGTGGATGAGCATCACAAAATGCAGAGATTTTTGCAAAAGAATGATTCAAAAACTTAGTTTTAGTTTCCCACAGAAAGCATTTCGGATCTACCGATTTTTAAACTCGGTGATACCGAAGCAGTTTTTGGAACCTAAACTAGTTAACTCGGTTGGACCGAGTCACAGTTTGGTGGCACCGAGACTGCTAGGATTTCACAAAGTTCCAAAATCGGTCACACCGATTAGCAATACTCGGTCAGACCGAGTTTTACTTGTGCAATGGCATGATCCAAATCGGTGGGACCGAGTTTTTCAACTCAGTGGGTCCGAGATGGTTTCGGTGGAAACCTAACCCTAAAATTTTCGGATCAAACCTATTCTATGAGTTCATTGACTGGATAGGAGTTTATCAAACGTGGCAAGAATCCATGTGATCACAATGTGCTAGGAATCGGATTGGGGAATAGCACAAAGATCGAGTCCATACCCTAGTTCGGCGGAGACTCGCTATGGCGGCAACGACGGGGTTGATTCCCGTTGACGGCGACGGATACCAGCGACTGGAGGCGGCTGGCGGCGAGAAGACGATCCGGAGACCACGTAGGCAAAGCGAGCTATCGCGCGGGCGAAGGGGTTCAGAGAAATTTCCAAATTTTTGCACGTGTCTATATATAGCCCGAGCTTGTCAGTGTGACCGAGTGGAACAACTTGGTGGCACCGAGATGCAAAACTGTATACAGTTATTGCAACTCGGTGTGACCGAGAGGTTCAAATCGGTTGCACCGAGATCGAAAACATAGATCAACTTAATGATCTCGGTAAGACCGAAAGTGGGGTATCGGTCAGACCGAGAATCACAAAGAGGTTTTGGAAGTTTAAGTCTATGACGAATCGGGGACTCCGAGTGCTCCTCACACAGAATGGTTCGAATCTGACTTCATCAATTTTGTGATGTAGCATGAATAGAGTTTGAGACGAGAAAAGCATAGATATCTAGAGAAGGTTCTTAGGCATTCTTGTCCATCCACTTGGCAAAAGAAAAATAAAGCCAAACAATCAAAACAACAAGTGGATGTCCTCGAATGAGTAAAATATGCAACCAACATGCTCACACAATAAAATGGCAATTGAAATATGTGACAAAGCATGCACAACCAATTCTAGCATCTATCAAGCAATTGGCGATGACTAGGTCATCTATATATGAGTATATTGACATAGGAGTCAAATGAAAACATTTGATCATAGGTCATACTCATCGTTTAAGCTCAAGTGGGGTTACCACTTTTACATAAAGCATTGTTGTGTTCACATCATTAGAGTTGCTTTTACTCAAGTCTTAGAGTAAAGCTCCCCCCTAGATGTGATATCCCCCCTAAGAGGGATGAACTAACCTTGGGTTTTGTCGATGATGACTTCATGTAGATGTTGAAGATGTGGATGCTCAATGTTGATGTAGATCACTTGGAGCTATCCTTTTGAGTGATTTGCACTTTCAATACCTACATGGGTTAGTCCCACAAGGAACAAACAAGGATATCCATAGACATAGAGTGATGCACACACAAGATGATGTCTATGAAGGCTTTTAGGTTACCTTGTCCCTTGTCTTACCAACAAGAGGGTTTGTGACTCCTTGAACTAGTGCAAGATGTGGAAGTTGATTGCACTTGTTCTTGCCAAAATGATAAGAGTGAAGTATGTTGGCGGAGTCACCTTCAAGAACTCTCTAGTTCTTCTTCTTTTGGATCCACACCATCTTGATGGGAATCCTTGGAGTTGTAGTCGTACTTGATGAAGTGGAACTTGAAGTAGTCTTGGGAATCCACTTGACTAAGGTCTTAGGAGCTTCTTCAAATGCATCAATTTCCTCTTGAAGCTTGTCCTTCCTTTTTGCTTGTAGTCTTGTGTCCCCTTGAAAGAAGTAGGATCATACTTCTCTTGTTGAGGAACAAACTTTGTCTTGGGTTATTGATCTTCTTCCCACTCAACTCCATTGGCATTGAACTTTCGTTCAAAACCAACACTTTGATTCTTCCGGTGCCTTCCTTGCTTGTGTACAATCTCCTCGAATTGCTTACTTCCAGCAAGGCTTTTGTACACTCCTTTCTCTATGATTCCCTTCAATAAGCTATTTTCTTGCTCAAGAGTAACTTGGCTAAGAGAATCGTTAGTGGAATCAAGAGAACTACTAGAAGCAACAATATTGGATTTAAAATGATCATTGCTACTACTAGAGGAAGAATCTTTCTTGTTCTTGTTATTAGACTTGACTTGAGGCATGTAAGTGGATAAGAGTAAATGCTTGGCAATATAAGAAGAACTTTTCTTGCGGAGATCATCATTGATTGCCTTTAAAAACTCATGCTCTTGCTCAAGATTTAGCTTTTCAAAGCGTAGTTTCTCATGAGCTCTTAAAAGTTCTCGATGATCTTCGAAAATAGTTTCATGAGCTAACTTAAGAGTGTTTCGTTCTTTAGTTAGAGCCTCAATTTTCTCCTTATCATTGTCATTCGTTTTATCTTGATTAGCATGATTAATTGACGTTTCATCATAGTATTCATCACTAGAGTTGTCAACAAGTAAATCATCATCACCTAACAAGTCATCCTCATCACTATTGAAATCAACATACTCAGGGTGAGTTACCTTAGGACCTTTGGCCATGAAGCATCTTCCAATTCCTTCATTTGGTGAGTCAAATATGTCGAAGGAGTTGGTTTACACAAGTGCTAGATCGGCAACACCTTCATATTGAGTATATTCGAAATCAGAGTGATAACTTCTCTCGGAGTGGTTGTTGGAGTCGGATACCCATTCACCAACATGAGCTTGATGTCTTCATTTTGTGTAGCTCCTTGATGATTTTTCCTTTCTTTCCGAATCCTTGCTCCTCCGTGAGTATCTTCGTTCATAACGATCATCTCTACTCCTTCTCTCTCTTGATGGTGATTCTTCTCTTTTGCCTCTTCTTTTTGGAGAATCTTCTCTTCTTTTGTAGGGAGCCGTACACTCATTGGAATAGTGTCTGAGTCTTCCACAATTGTAGCAGTTTCGCTCTCGACTAGAAGATCTTTTGTCGTTGTTGGACCTTGACTTGGAGCTTCTATCTTTGCTTCTACTCTTGTAGAACTTGTTGAAGTTCTTCACCATTAGGCTCAATTCTTCGTTGAAGTTTTGTTTCTCACTTGATGATGTGGGTACTTCACATGAGGCTTTGTAGGCACCACTTGATTTGTTGTGAAGTTCCTCTTTATCCTTGAGCGACATCTCATGAGCAACAATTCTTCCAATGACCTCCGTTGGCTTGAGATCTTTGTAATTGGGCATCATTTGGATCAAAGTGCACACGGTATCATATTTTCCATCCAAGGCTCTTAGGATCTTCTTGATGATGAATCTGTCGGTCATCTCTTCACTCCCTAAGCCGGCAATCTCGTTTGTGATGAGAGCAAGCCTAGAGTACATTTCAGCGACACCTTGACCATCCTTCATTTTGAACTTGTCAAGTTGACTTTGAAGCACATCCAATTTGGATTCCTTGACGGAGTCAGTACCTTCGTGCATATCAATCAAAGTATCCCAAATTTCCTTTGCATTCTCAAGACGGCTGATTTTGTTGAATTCTTCAGGGCACAATCCGTTGAAGAGAATATCACAAGCTTGAGCATTGTATTGTAGCATCTTCAACTCATCCGCGGTAGCTCCACGGTTTGGTTCCTTCCCATCAAAGAAATCGCCTTGCAAACCAACACACACAATAGCCCAAAAGGTGGGGTTATGTCCAAGAATATGCATTTTCATTTTATGCTTCCAACTAGCAAAATTAGTACCATCAAAGTAAGGACCTCTACAGTGATAATTTCCCTCGCTAGACGCCATACTCTCCTAGGTTGTGAAACCAAGGCTATGACCACCAAAAGCTATGGAAATCAAAGCAAATGGAGACCAAAGCTCTGATACCACTTGTAGGATCGGAAGTATGTCTAGAGGGCGGGTGATTAGACTACTTGACCAAATAAGAACTTAACCTTTTCCCAATTTTAGTTCTTGGCAGATTTTAGCAACTTTCGGACAAGTCAAGCAATCATCACACAATTCAAGCAAGCATGCAAAGAGTATATAGCAGCGGAAAGTAAAGCATGCAACTTGCAAGAATGTAAAGGGAAGGGTTTGGAGAATTCAAACGCAATTGGAGACACGAACGTTTTTCCCGTTGTTCGGATAGGTGGTGCTATCCTACATCCACGTTGATGGAGACTTCAACCCACGAAGGGTAACGGTTGTGCGAGTCCACAGAGGGCTCCACCCACGAAGGGTCCACGAAGAAGCAACCTTGTCTATCCCACCATGGCCATCGCCCACGAAGGACTTGCCTCACTAGCGGTAGATCTTCACGAAGTAGGCGATCTCCTTGCCCTTACAAACTCCTTGGTTCAACTCCACAATCTTGTCGGAGGCTCCCAAGTGACACCTAGCCAATCTAGGAGACACCACTCTCCAACAAGTAACAAATGGTGTGTTGATGATGAACTCCTTGCTCTTGTGCTTCAAATGATAGTCTCCCCAACAGTCAACTCTCTTTCATAGGATTTGGATTTGGTGGAAAGAAGATTTGAGTGGAAAGCAACTTGGGAAAGGCTAGAGATCAAGATTCATATGGTAGGAATGGAATATCTTGGTCTCAACACATGAGTAGGTGGTTCTCTCTCAGAACATATGAGTTGGAAGTGTAGATGTGTTCTGATGGCTCTCTCCAGGAATGAAGAGGAGGTGGAGGGGTATATATAGCCTCCACACAAAATCCAACAGTTACACACAATTTACCAATATCGGTGGGACCGAATCAACAAACTCGGTCGGACTGAAAAGGTAAACCTAGTGACCGTTAGAGATTTTCGGTGGGACTGACATGCAACTCGGTAGGACCGATATCGTTAGGGTTAGGGCATAACGTAATCTCGGTGAGACCGATTACACAAACTCGGTGAGACCAATTTTGGTAATTAGCTAACCAGAGAGTTGGTCAGGTAAACTCGGTGGGACCGATTTGCTCTTTCGGTGAGACCGAAAAGTTACAAAGGGGAAACAGAGAGTTTACGTTGCAACCTCGATGGGACCGATTTGCTCTTTCGGTGAGACCGAAAAGTTACAGAAGGGAAACAGAGAGATTGCAACCCCATCTCGGTGAGACCGAGATCCCTATCGGTAGAACCGAATTGCTAGGGTTTGGCAGTGGCTTATGTCAAGTGAAACTCGGTGGCGCCGGATAGAAAGAATCAGTAGGACCGAGTTTGGCTTGGAGTTTAGGTCATTTGTGGATATGGAAAAGTAGCTAAGGATTTTGGAGCATATCATTAAGCACATGAAGCAAGAGGCTCATTAAGCAACACCTCATCCCTCCTTGATAGTATTGGCTTTCCCTATGGACTCAATGTGATCTTGGATCACTAAAATGTAAAATGAAGAGTCTTGAGCTTGAAGCTTTAGCCAATCCTTTGTCCTTAGCATTTTGAGGGTTCCACTTTCACCATCCATGCCATGCCAATCATTGAGCTTTTCTGAAATAATTATCTTGGAATAGCATTAGCTCAATGAGCTATATGTTGTTATGAATTACCAAAACCACCTAGGGATAGTTGCACTTTCACGGCGGCGATCTCTGCGCCTTCTACCCTCCGCCTTTCATGATCAGGCTCGATGGATTGGTTGGCAGCCTGCGAGTGGCCAGGGAAGAAGTCTGCCAAGACAGAAGGATGAAGGAAAAAGTCAACAACCAGAAGTTGGCTCGACCAACGGCCGGCGACTCAAAAAAGAAAAGGAGGAGGCTTACCGTCGACAAGATCCTCGATCTCGTGGAAGCCGGAGGTCAGCACCGCCTCCTTGTCGGTCTAGGAGGAGCGCTCGCTTGCGAACTCAGCCAGGAGGGCGGTCTCCTTTTCTTCCGCCTCCTCCTGGGCCTTCTTAAGCAGCTCCTTCGGCTTTGCCAATTGCGCGACCAGTAGGTCCCGCTCTGCGGCAAGCTTGCTGCACTCCTCCCCTTGATGCTCAGTGCGGTGTTGGCCTTGCCCAATTGCTGCTGCAGAATGGCGTTGGCTTCTAAAGAAAAGAAGAAATAAGGCGTCAGTCGTCAACAAAAAGAAGGTCGCCAGGAAGATCCGGCCCAACTGCTCAGTAGTCGGCCCGAATCTCGGGGACTACAGCCGGCGGGTGCACCAGCGCGCCCCCGCGAAGAAGAAAGAAGACTCATTTCGGCTCTCCGACAAGTCGGCGGTCTGCTTGCCCAGCTCCTCGACGTTACTGTTGAAGGCGGTCGCGCGAATATTATGATAGTCCTCTGGCAAACATTTCAGACAGACGATTAGTACTTGGAACTCGCCATGTAGAGTTCCAAGCCGCCTGCTCTGCAGCCGGCCCAGAAGTCGGGGACTACACCCAGTGGGTGCGCTGGCGTGCCCCCACAGAGAAAAAAAAAAGGAAAAACAAACAAAACAAGAAGGAGGAGACGTACTCGAATGGTTGTCCACGACGCCAGGTGCGCCTTGGTGCATTTCTAGATGGCGTCGCCCTCGGCTCGGAGCTTGGCCTGGATGTCCAGAAGCGCCTGGTTCAACGGGCCCGTCCCGCCTCCCTGCACCCACCCAGTGGGCGTGGCACTCGTCGCCTCGGCGTCTGGGATCATGGAGCTCGCGGCGCCAGTGTCCAGAGGGCGCGGCGCCGAAGTCACCTTTGCGAGGCGGCGATGCGTTGGCGTGCCGACTAGAAGAAGCAGGCCCGCCTCAACCTCGCCTTTAGTCGGCGGGACCGGCGGGCCCGCTAGCTGCTCACCTTGCGCGGCTCCGGTCGGCGGCGGCGGCGGCACAACCACGTCCGACATGGAGGTGTCGCTGCCTTCCCTCTCCACAATCAGGTACTCGCCGCCGACTCCCCCAGTCTGCCCGTGAACCCCGGTTGCGGCGGCGCAGAGTTCATTGGGGTGACGAACACCGCCGATTGGCGGTGCGCGGCTTCCTCAGCCTGCCGCCTTGCCGCGACGGCGGCCTTGGCCTCTTCTAGTCTCTTCTTGGGAGAGGCCTCCGCCTTCTCCAGGCGGGCGGCCTCCTCCTCTTCGCGCTTCTCTTGCGCGTTCCGCTCCGTCGCCTCCCGGAGGTCGGCGGTAGGGTCAATCCGCCAAGTGGTGGAGGACGTCTCCGCCGACCCCATGACGAAGGCGGCGGAAACCCTCTCAAGAGTGAGGGGAGCCCTGAAGCAAGGGAAGCAAGTAAAGACTCAGACGAAGGCTACAAAAAAAAGAGTAAAGACGGAAAGAGGGAGCACTCACGCGGAGACCAGTGGCGTCTGCTTCACCTCCTTATGGAAGCGGATGGCTTTCGCGGCTGCCTCCTCCCGCTTCGTCGCTGCAGCTGAGCTCTTGGACTTCTTTGGCCAACTACCGAACAAAGTCGGCACGGCCCTGCGCTTCTTCCCGCCGCCTGGAGCGCCCGGCGCGGTAGAAGAGCCCGCGCCGGGCTGGCCGACTCCTAGCCGGTGGCGGGGGGCGACCTCCTCCTCCTCATCAGCCCAGTCCTCTAGACTGGCCCCGAGCCGCGGGTCGCCTCCACCCTCGGCGTCGTCTTCCAAAGCCGCCGCCCCCAGATCGGGGTCGTCGGCGTCGCTCTCTGCCCGGTCAGCGAGGAACTCGCGGGCCGGCCCTGCGGTGCCAGCTGATGGATGGAGGAGGGGATTCTGACCAAAGCCGACTGGTCAGGTCGGACAAGACAAACTCGGCAAGAAAGAAGACAATTCAAAGAAAGAAGGAAAAGGCAACTCACTATGGGTGGGGGGTTGGCGCGAGAGTACGGCTCCTTGCCGAACCGCCAATCTTCCAAAAGCTTGCTGTCCGAGAGGTAGTTCACCATATAGGCCACCTTCTCATGAGGCATGTCCTTGGTGCACATCCGACTCGGGTCACGGTGCCCGCTCATTTGGCATATCATGTGGGGGCGACCTTGGAGCAGGAGAACTCGGCGCGCCACGAAGGCGGCCAGCAGATCCGGACCATTCAGGACCTCCGACTTCGTCAGCACTCGGAGTCGCGTGAGGGCGCCGGCTCCCGCAGGCGTCAGCGACTTGGCCCGATACGACCAGTTGGGCAGCCTCCCAGCCGGCGGGCCGGCTTCGAAAGCTGGCAGATTGACCCAATCGCCCTCCACGAAGGCACTCTTCACGTAGAAGTACGATCGCTGCCACATCTTGACCGACTTTATCAGCTTGATGGTGGGGAAGGGGTTGTTGGCCCACGACCTCCGCACGGCGATGAATGCGCCGCACTGAGCCAGCACGCCTGCGGCCTGGGTGCCGAGCTTGGAGAAGAAGAACTCCCCCCAGAGCTCGATGGTGGGGAGGACTCCGAGGAAGCCTTTGCACAAGGCGACAAAGGCGGACAGTAGCACCACCATGTTGGGTGTGAGGTGGTGCGGCTGGAGGCCGTAGAACTCCAGAAAAGAACGGAAGAAGCTGCTCGCCGGCAAGCCTAGGCCGCGTAGGCAGTGCGAGAGGAAGATGACCCGCTCGCCCTCCTCTGACGCCGGCGAGATTTCCCCCCTCGGCGCAAGGCGTACCTGCACATAATCCTTGCCGAGGAGTCGGCGCGTCTTGCGGAGGAAATCAATGTGGTCGTCGTGGACCTCTGAGCCATCCCAGGTGTCGGAGTGCACCGAGGGAGGCGCGGCGGCGGAGGAAGAGCTCATTGTGAGCGGGTCACCGCAGCGCTCGGCGAAGCTTGGGGCGCGGCGGAGCGAGGAAGAAGAAGAAGAAGTTGCGTGGAGGAGGGGCACGCGTGCTCTGCCGCTCCCCCTACTTATAGACCATGGGCTGCGAAGCCGAGGGGGCGGTCATGGGATTAACTACGCCACAACCCCACGACACCCACGTTTATTGCACGGAGTTACTGCACGCAGTAACTCCGTGGGAACCCCAATCGTCCGCCACGGCCGCAGCGGATCTGCTTGTGCGCCGAGGCGCGATAGTGGCAGGCCCCGCCCAAAGGCCTGTCCCATCACGCATGTGGGTGGGCAGACTGGCCCAGCCGCATGTTGTTGCCACGTGCCAGGCCCGAGACGGGCGGCAGCCTGGAAGCTTAGCCAGCACGCCACTTGGATCCCGCCAGAGCGTTCGAAATATTTGGCAAGTCAATCTGGGCGAGTCCGACTCCTACCAGTCGGCCTGGCAGAGGTCGAGCGAGGTTCACACCTCGGGAACCAGGAGAGGGAATCTACTGAGGCTCCACGGCCGATCGTCCGCGGCGCCTCACAAGCTTCGAGGACTACTGTCGGAGTAATGGGCCACGGGTAGGCTAACCCGGAGCCCCGAACCTTTCAAGACATCGGGGCAGGCCGCGCCCCTCAAAGATACCAAGATGGAGGGCCGCCTTCGGGAAGCCGGCTGGAGGAACGGCAACTAGCCCCTCACGGCCGAGTCCTGGAGGCGAGTTCGAGACAAGCCGACTCCGATCTGACGGCTTCAGAGAAGTCGGCCCCCGGGAGTCGGCCCGCGGCACCAACGAGTACCCGTACCCTCATCAAGAGGGACGGGACGGGGAGTGGCTATAGTAAAGCCCACTCCCTCCCCTTTCCAAGGGCAGGCGTGGCTGCAGTGCGCCGTACCAGCGGAGATCTCCGTCCGGCGCGGTACTGTTGCCATGCCGGCCCTGATATCAGCATCGATAGGCAGAGTCCTGCACCCACGACGGCCTGTCTGTACGACCCTGGGATGACGGGTCCCACCAGTCAGCGGGAGTCCAGAAGACGGCGAGAGCACTACCAGTCGGACCCGTTGGGAGTCGGCCCCCGCGAGTCGGCATGCCCTCCCGCGGGCCCCACGCGCCATTAACCAGACGAGACGGGGAGTGACAACAGTGATCGCCCGCCAGGCGGCGGTGTTGTTGCCACGACCCCATGACTAAGCCCACGTCATTAGAAGCACGGCTACAGTAATCAGCAGCCGGCAAGACCCGCCAGCGGCGGACGTGGCCTGTTGGCTCCGTACCGGGCCAGTCGGCGGGGCCCACCAGTCGGCGGGCCCCAGCAGTAGGCGGAGAAGACGGCCGCCAGAGAGACTGACGGTTGGGCCTCGCGCCCAGCCGGATTAGCACTGTACACCAGGGGGGTAGGCCTGTATAAACCCCACAGGGCACCCATGCAAAGGGTTCGAATACCTTAGCACTAGACCAGACCACATAGAAAGGAGATAGCTAGCCTTGCCTTCTCCTACCTCCGGCATACAACTCGAGGAGCAAGCTTGTACTCACTTTGCCTTAGTGATCATGCAGAGACCCCGCAGAGCACGACTAGGGGTGTTATCTCCTAGGAGAGCCCCGAACCTGGGTAAAGTACGCCGGCGTTCATGTCTATGCCTCATTCCGCATCCGGGCACCGGCGACGTTCTACTCGCTCCCACCATGATAAGCCATCCTTTGGCATATGTCGCACCCAACCCCCGACATTCATACATATGACACTTCTATGACGATAATTATGACATAACCCGGTATCAACATAGATGTGGTGGGCTGTCAGGACCGGATTTTCGGGGTATCAATTTCCCAAAATGGTCCTTGTGCTCACCAGCCCCAGGATTACTGTTAGCTGATGTGGCTCCAACTTGATACAGAAATTCCAAGCAAAATACAAAATATGTAGTACCAGACCATTCTGGCCTATGAGTACAACCAATGGTTTCTAGTGGTTGATGGCGGAAGCGGTTTGAGATTCATCAGTGGCCATGGGACTCCATTTCCCATAGGAACATCTGACCAGGATAACTCCTATCTTCGCGAGGCTGCTATCACCATTGCGTAGGTTCCGGGGTTGTCATCACGACGCATCCTTTCCACGCAAGAAATTTGGCCAAGACAATAGCCAGGGACAAGCCAGTGAGTACTTTTGAATGTACTCGCAAACATTATGAACACAGGTATAATATAACAACTGGTAATCATGCTCTGAAAATATTCCATGATCACACGTCAATCGCTGGCATAGGGTACCGCGAATTGAAGGCGAGCAAGCGCTTCATACGCAGCAGCTTCTATGGCCATTTGCGGAGTCGACATAGATTTCCCCACGAAGGAGACTTCCGTTGGGTCTTGGTTTGGGTTTGTGGGAGGGATGTGCACTACTGCCCAATATTTCAAGGTGGAAGGGGTGATCCTCGATTTGAGCAACTCGTACTGGGGTGGATGGGTAGCACTCATGGTACTGCAGGTAAAGTCCCACAACATTTTAACAAAACTACCTGGAGTTGCATCTGGGGTTCTCAGATAAATACTAGGGCTCGACATGGCAATGGAAATGGTTGTGCGAGTTGTGCACAAGGTGAGGGATACTTGGTAAGGTCACGAGGTGGCCTTTTATATAACAACTGGGTTGGGTTATTTATCACGGTGAGGGGCAACTAGTTTGTCAGTTTTGCTTTATGGGGTTGGTGTCAAAGCCACAGATACACATATCTCGCAGAAGTGACGTATTACTGTGGGTGTCGTCGGGGTGGTTTTTGGTAGCTACGCCCGGAATAAAAAATGCAATCGTGCGCCATCACCCTTATGCATGGCTACTATTTAAAGTAGGGGTGCACAAGCAAACAACATTTAATTATGGCGATACAGGATCACACAATTACAGGGCGTGGGCATACTAAGACTTGGTACTACTCGAGTGACTTAGTCTACCTCGTTAATATCTAAGCGGGCGTGCCTTGTGGATGCCGAGGCTTCTATACGGGTTTCACCGTCGGGGTTAGCTGGAGGGGGCTGAGGAACTGCACGGTCGGGGTAGCGATGATGACCATCGCAGGGATTGTTGGCCACAATCCCGTTGGAGCATGTTTCCGAAAGGCGACGAAGCATTTCTGGGGACACCAAAGCACCTTGGTCAATGGCTGGGGCAGACCTCAAGGACTCGATCGGTTGTCCAAACAGCACGAGTGGGTTGTCGGCGTCGGGCTTATCTTCTCTTCTTGCCGGAGCTCGGCGACCAGCTCTCCACGAGCTGCGATCAGATCAAGTGTGATTTGATCGAACATTTCCTCTAGTGCACTTACATAGCGCACCAGATGCAACAATGCAGGATCCGTCTCGTGGTCTCCGTTGGCAACCTGGGGTGGCCTACCATACCCGTCTCGGCTGGGGTAGTAGTAGGACGAGCGACAGTTAACTCTAGGCGACAAGTGCCGGAGTTGAACTATAGCATCTCGAGCAGCTAGTTGGATGGCTTGTGGCTCAAAGGAAGTTGTCCTTCCGGTCAACCTGTAGGGGCGTTCTGGCGATAGACCCCTACCATAGACGTGCACAGTGGCCCAGAATTGACGGCTCTCACCGCTCATGGGCCCTTGGTACACAACATATTCTGGGGGCTCTTCTAATGCAAAGGCACGGCGGGTGAGGTTTGCTAGCGCGGTCACAAAACTTCCAAGGTTGGTTGCTGTGGTCTCATTGTGAACAATGGGTCCTGGCATTCTGGCTCGGTTTGGGGTAGAGGCTGTGTTGTGCTGGGTTGAGGCTAGCGTGCCCTTTTCATAGAAAAAGGGGACGGAGTCTTCCTTCGCCCGCTTGCGAATGAGACAATTTAGGAGTCGGTCACTGGCGCGTGATCGACAGGCTAGGCTGATAGGTTGGGCACCGACTGCCAAAATGTGTCGGGGTCACTGTGTGGCTATCTTACATGAGAAGCTTGGCCGGGGTTGGGTTAAGGTCTGGTGGTTGGTTAACCTAGGTTTATTGACCTGGTCAAGATAGGATTAGGCAATGGTCAGCCTGGCTCTGATACCAAGGTTGTCAGGACCGGATTTTCGGGGTATCAATTTCCCAAAATGGTCCTTGTGCTCACTAGTCCCAGGATTACTATTAGCTGATGAGGCTCCAACTTGATACAGAAATTCCAAGAAAAATACAAAATATGTAGCACAAGACCATTCTGGCCTATGAGTACAACCAATGGTTTCTAGTGGTTGATGGTGGAAGCGGTTTGAGATTCATGAGTGGCCATGGGACTCCATTTCCCACAGGAACAGCCGACCAGGATAACTCCTATCTTCGCGAGGCTGCTATCACCATTGCGTAGGTTCCGGGGTTGTCATCGCAACGCATCCTTTCCACGTAGGAAATCGGGCCAAGACAATAGCCAGGGACAAGCCAGTGAGTACTTTTGAATGTACTCGCAAACATTATGAACACATGTATAATATAACAATTGGTAATCATGCTCTGAAAATATTCCATGATCACACGTCAGTCACGAAATGAAAATCCATGATGCACACAAGCAGGTTATTTATGTCAAATGTGAATATGCAATCAGAGAGTAGAAATGGAATGCACCGATCGGGTGTCTGAAGCGACGCCTCGAAATAATATAAAGCATGCCTCAGTCGGGCGTCTGAGCGACACCACATAAAGGGCTTATAAGTGATTTAAATAGCAAGCATGCCATAGTCGGGCGTCTCAGCGACACCACATAAAGGGCTTATATGAGAAAGGTCACAGTGAATATCCAGGAGGTAGAACCATCCCAGTGATACTCAATAATTCGAATAATGTAATGGTTAGTCCATAATAATAATAATCATAGTCATCATGAGTCACAAGTCACGATCCGAGTTATGGTTTAGCAGTTTATCCTCTGAAGACCGACACTAAGACCGACACTTGACCCATCCTAGACTGTAGTCCTTAACCATGGACACGGCTATTCGAATAGATATAATCTCTGTAGAGGGTGTACTCTTTACCCACAAGTAACGGATTCCTTTAGTCCATCGGGACTAATTCCGTCTACGGTCTTTTAAATGAAAACACACCTGACCGCACACACCAGCCTAACATACCGGTGTCTGTAAATCACCCATGACACCTATTAAGCGAAACTCTAAGTGGGGAGGCTACAACCTTGATTAGCATGGGATCACAAAATTTATAACACGCGCAAACTAGGGGAGCTACCCCCTCGGCTCCAACCGGAAACACCCATGCCCCCAGACCAGGTGGCATGCCTACCGGATGCAGCCAGTATCTTCCACCACGGCCTCTCTGTACGGTGTGTGCTAGGAAAGGGGTTGACAACTTACTGAACCGCGCCCTACTTATGGCAGGGACAAGTGGTAGCACGAAACAAGTATGGGGGTTACCGAAACAAGACTCGATCTATGGTCGACGCAGGAGGTTTAAGCATTTCCTGCATGGTTAGCGTATGAAATATATTTCACACCAATTAGACAGAATCACCCCTCATCATACCTCACCATGCCCTACCGGACATAACCATCTCGACGAGGGATTAGGGACAAGTTCGTGTCTAGCCAAGACAGAGACTTTCTCGGATCCCTTCCGGTAGGCATGAAAGGCATACAACGGTGATTACTATCACAAACATATCAATTTCCAATAGCGAGATAGCACGGAATCATCAATATGCACTCATGAGTATGATCTTATCATCTCATAAAATAACAAATATTTCGGATCACGATGGTGTTGTAAACGTATCATACAACACTCAACAATATTATGCCAGGGTTCAGAATGTTTGCCTTCAAGAACATGCAAGTGGGGCTGCACTTTTGAAAGTTGCTTCCTTCTTCAAAAATCCTATTTAAGAAAATTTGAAATTAACACATAGTTTCAAAATAGTACAAAAAAGTTGCTTGGAAAATTTTCAAATAAATATGAAAATACACTAGACAGAATTTGAGAAACAACAGAAAAAGAATCAAGTCAATTGGACTTATATTTAAAAAGTTATAGCTAGTCAAAGTTCAGTCAAAAATTTGTTTTTAATAAAAACAGAAAAAGAAAACGGTTCGAAAGAGAATACGTTTTTGGGGCAGAGAAGGCGTACTCTGGTTTTTACGTCTCCACTTAAACCAGCGCGGGCCGGCTCGGGGTCACTGACAGTGGGTCCCTTGGGCCCACTGGTCAGGTTTGACCAGTCGCCCGCGCCCTCTTTCTCCTCTGGCCGAGGTGAGGCGGGCTCCGGCGATCGCCGTCGACGAACGGCGGCTCCCCGCGGGGTTCTGAGGGCGGGGATGGATCCGCCAGTCCAGGGCGGTCCTCCCGGTGGTCGACAGGCTGGCGGGGTGGAGGGAGTCGCCAGCGGCGAGCTCTGCGGCGGAGGTGGCTTCGGGAGGGATTGGGGTTTTGGGCTACGGTGGTTCCCGATCAGGTTTGAAGGGTGGGGTGGCTCCGCAGGGTCGAGGGGAAGAGGATGGTGGCGTTGGATGTGCGGGGGAGGCTTTGCTTGTGACGAATTGAACCAGAGCGTGGCGGCGGCCGAACTGGCCAGAGATGAGGAAGACGGCCTCCCTCCGTCGTTGGCTGGCTATGGGAGCGCTAGGGGGATGGTACGGGGTTGCCTGAGGGTCTGGATGAGCCCGGGGCTCCTTTTATAGGTGGTCAAGGTCGGTTCCGCGGCGGCCGTGGATAGGATCGTCGGCGAACCACCGTTCTGTAGTTAGTGGCGCGTGGCGGCGACGGGCGCTAGCGGACGTGCTCGAGGATAAGCTTGAGCTGCTCCAGGGGCAGCTGGTGCGCTGTTGTGGCTTGGGCGGCGCCGTCCATGGCAGTGGCCTGCTGCGGCCGTCGGCGGCTTGCGGTGGCGGCGCTGTGGGGCGCCAGGAGGGGGCCAGGGAGGCTCTGCGGTGAGGGAGGGGTCGGGTACGTCGGCTGGGAGCGGGAAGGGACCAGAATGGGCACGGGGAGGTGGCAGTGGGACGCAGCGACTCGGGCGCACGCACGTGCAAAACGCGCGCTCTGGCCGCGTCCAAAGCACGCACGGTGACCGCTCGACGAAATGCCCTGGTGAGCTAGGAGGCTTGGATGCAAACACAAATTAACAGGGCTAGGTTATCACTAGCTAGGGGATTAGTGGATATGATGGTTTGGTCAGGGGATCAAGTTCATAACACAAACTAAAAACTAAGCCAAAACTGGCCATGCACACTAGGTGCTTGACAGAATGCCAAGGGCATCTAGGCAACTCTTGGGTTGCCCAAAATCTCTAGATTTGGGTCTCTTTAGAGGTAGGTGATGGTGGCAAGGTTAGTTGGTCAAAGCTAGAAACTTGTTAGTGCAAGTTTTTGAGAAAACCAATTCTGGACAAAGGGTAAGCGGCATCATTGCATGGACCAAACATACTCTAATGGGTCCACTCTCCTGTACTTAAGGGTTTGGTAGGGTGTACTACAAGCAGGAAAAAGAATCATGGGTAAAAGGGCAAGTTAAAATATGGTTGCAGTACAAATCACCAAGCTGGACCAGAATGAAGATGAGGATGATTTACTCAAATTTTTCAAAGAACATCAATGGGTTTTTGCATAAAGTTGAATTATATACTACTACTAACATCCCGTAATTTGGTGGAAGCTTTAAAGAAACATTTAAATAGGTTGTAGTGCAATTTTACAAACTGGACCAGATTTGAAAACTTGGGGTAGAGCTCAAAATTTCCAAATGACCAAAGAGATTTTGGCATAAAAGTGATGTGGGGACATCACATGTCATCCCCAAATTTTGGTGAGAATTTTAAAGAATTTTCTGAAAGGGTTGTAGTGCAAACTGGCTCCAATACTTATGAAAATCCATTTTTAAAGAAATAAAGCTCAGGAAAAACAATTATATAAATAATTCCACTGAGAAAATAAATGTTTTTCTTGAGAGGGTTTACAAATCCAACAATACATTTGGAAAGTTTCCACTTGGTAAAAACTCCATAATATCAAAGAAAGGACGGGTTCTGAAAACAAGAAAAATCCAGAGAAAATGAAATTTTTTATTTACCAAGGTAAAATTTTAACTAACAAATCATGGTTAAATTTTTGGGGTGTTACATGGGCTCCTACTTCTATGACAAAAAATCATGACAGAAAATGGGTTTTTCGTCCTGGGCGGGCCGGAGACGCAGCTGCATGACATTCCTTGGGCCGTCCATGACGGAAAAAACCGTGGTAGAAGCAAGGGCGAGGCAAATTTCAAGGAGTTCCCGGTTACGTTGGTAGGTCAGGGGCCGAGCGATGCACCTTTCTCTCGTACACGTACGTGCGTGTGTGCGAGGCGTTGGCTCTAACAGAACCCGAGCAAGGCATTGGGCTCTAACTGAACCCGAGCGATTGCACTGCAGGCTACGCGTTACTGAACCCGAGCGATCGATCGATGGCTGTTAACTGAACCCGATCGAGCGATTCCTTCGCTACTGCTGCTAACTGAAGCCGATCGATGCTGCCTCTGGATGAACAGTGAGCATTGCTGGGGGGTTTGGATGAACAGTTCCCGGTGGGGGTAGATGAACAGGACCCTGTGGTGTTGCCTCTGGATGAACAAGACCCCGATCGATCGAGCCGGTTGGGGCTGGATGAACAGGACCCCGTGGAGGGCTGGATGAATAGTACCACCCAATGGAGGCAGGATGAACAGTAGACGGTGGAGGGCTGGATGAACAGTAGCCCGTGGAGGGGTGGATGAACAGGAGCCCGTGGAGAGGGCTGGTTGAACAGTAGCCGGTGGAGTAGCGCGCGGTGGAGGCTAGATGAACATGTGCCCGTGGATGAACAGTCGCAGATGGAGGCTGGAGGAGGTCGACGGTGGATGAACAGTAGCTCGTGGAGGCTGGAGGGGGTCGACGGTGGAGATGAACAATATCCCGTGGAGTCCCGTTTTGCGGTACGCCAGACCCCTCCGGATGAACAGGACCCCCATTTTGACCGTAGGAGGTCCGTTTCATCCGTTTTGCGGTACGCCACACCCCTCCCGATCAACAGGACCCCTGTTTTGACCGTAGGAGGTCCGTTTCGTCTGTTTTGCAGTATGCCATACCCCTCCCGATCAAGAGGACCCCTGTTTCGACCGTAGGAGGTCCGTTTCCTCCATTCTGCGGTACGCCAGGCCCCTCCCGATCAACAGGACCCCGTTTCGAACGTAGGAGGTCCGTTTCCTCCGTTGTGCGGTACGCCAGGCCTCGTTTCCATCGCCTGTTCCGTCCAAGCCCTCCCGATGAACACGACCACGCATTCCGTTCCGACCCAGCCGGTTGGCTCCCACGCGTTTCGTTGCCTCCCGATGAACACGATGTATTCCATTGCCTCCCCATGAACACGACGCATTCCGTTGCCTCCCCATGAACACGACGACGATGCTGTTTCTCCGTTCCGACCCAGCCATGTCAACGAGCCCTCGCCGTACGTATGCACGAGTAGGCGTTCGAGACCCCGCCCGTATGTACACATACGTGGCCGTATTTTCTTTCTTGCACCCTGGCCGCCTCTACTACGACATGTGCGCGCCTCTACATCCACCAGTATATATGTACGTACACGTTCGCGGCCAGAATGACAACACTACGTACGCTTCGACCAGGTGGGTCCCGACTGTCATGCACTTCCTTGCGTGCGAAGGTGTAGCTCTTGGGTCCCAACAGTCAGGGGGGCGAATCGTTTTTTTGCCCGGACGCACTTCCTTGCGTGCGAAGATGTAGCTGGTGGGTCCCAGCAGTCAGGGGCAAACGTTTTTTTCGCGAAATACGGTGGCCCGTCCGGTGGGTCCCCGCTGTCAGGTGGAGGAATAATTATTTTGCGCGTAATAAGGAGGCACTTCCTTGCTGCGGCCGTGGACCCAGCTGTCAGCCTCTCCAAGTACAGTCCACGTCCGATGGAAGCCGTTCCTTGACCACGTTGAGCACGCCGCGCCGAAAGCACCAGGGCGGTGGACGACGGCGAGGCCTAGGAAGGGGACGACGCAGAGCCGGGGAAGACGCGGCAGTGGATGCCCACGCGTAGAGGAGTACGAGGGTTCGCTGGTTCGCTGCGTTGTGAGGCTGCCGTCGCCGCAGAATAACAGGGAGTGTGGGTGAGTAGAGGGATGGCCTGACCAGCGGTGGGAGTAGTAGGGGGCGGTGAGGCCTCCGCCGCATCGCAGCCGGCCACAGGAGGCAGGAGCACGAGGCACGACCGGCGCTGGTTTGGGCAGCTGGAGCAAGAAGACCAGAGGTTGAAGAAGCACTACGGCCGTTGGATGGACATCGTATGGTCATTGGAGCTAGAATCGTGCATATTGACTAAGTTGACAAAGCCCTCCGTCCCCGTCAACTTAGTAGGCCCACAAGTCAGCCTACCACTATACTGGGTCCCAGCTAACAGGGGGAGTATTCATTTTTTTGTGCGTAATAAGGAGGCACTTCCTTGCGTGCGAAGATATAGCTGGTGGGTCCGAGCTGTCAGCGGCGGTAACATTTTTTTTGCGAAATACAGAGGCCCTTTCGGTGGGTCCCTGATGTCAGGTGGAGGAATCATTATTTTGCGCGTAATAAGGAGGCATTTCCTTGCGTGCGGCCGTTGACCCAGCTGTCGGCCTCTCCACGTACAGTCCACTTCAGATGCATGTCGGTCGTTGACCATGTTGACCAGGCCGCGCCGAGAGCACCAGGACAGTGGACGACGGCGAGGCCTAGGAAGGGAACGACACGGAGGCAGGGAAGACTCGACAGTTGTTTCCCACGCGGAGGGGAGTACGACTGTACGAGGGTTTACTGGTTCGTCTGCCGTCGCCGGAGAATAACAGCAGGTGTGGGTGAGTAAAGGGATGGCTAGGCCAGCAATGGGAGTACGGTGGGGCAGTGAGGCCTGCGCGGCAGCAGAGCCGGTCGCGGGGAGGCGGGAGCAGGCAGTCCCGTTGGCGCTTGTTTGAGTGGCTGGAGCAGGAACAGCAGAGATTCAAGAAGCACGGCAGTCGTTGGTTGGCCATCCAACAGCCACTGCTTGTGCGTCAACCTTTTTTTAGGAAAGCCTCAAATCTGTGGAAAACAGCATGCAACCCATCTGCCATTATTTCTAATAATTTATAGCCCATTTGCTAATTATTAAGGTTTTTTTGGAGCCCATATTCTTTTTGTTAGCATTACAGCCCATATTGTGGCCACGGTTAAAAAATTATACGAAATTTTGCATATTTCGGTGCGGTCCGAACTGTTTTAATCCCGAAATTTCGACTCACATTCAAACTGATTTTAAAAATAATGTATATCAATATAAAATCCAACAAATTCTCCACGCATAAAAATTAATGTAATTTAAAACCTCGAAATGAAAAAAAGATATTTGAAACTAATTGCCGGTTTGATGTGTTTTAAAAATGTACAACCCATTTCTCATTACTGATGGGCCATTTTCTCGGCCAGCCGAATGAAAGCTCTCCTCGTCTTAAAAGATTTGCAGCCCAACAGGCCTGACAAAGCCACTTACTTGGCAAATCACAGAAAAACTGGGTTGTGGCCATGGACCCAGCTGTCAGCCTCTCCATGTACAGTACTCTTCCGATGGAATGTCGTTGACCATGTTGACCACGCCGTGCCGAGAGCACCAAGGCGGTGGACGATGGCGAGGCCTAGGAAGGGGACGGCACGGAGCCGGGGAAGACGCGACAGTGGATGCCCATGCGGAAAGGAGTACGAGGGTTCACTGGTTCGGCTGCGGTGTGAGGCTGCCGTCGTCGCAGGGCCTGGCTAGCGGTAGGAGTAGTAGGGGGCGATGAGGCCTCAATGGCAGCACAACCGGCCACTGGAGGCAGGTGTAGGCGGTCTCCCCGGCACTGGTTTGGGTGGCTGGTGCAAGAAGAGCAGCTATTGAAGAAGCAGCATGATCGTTAGATTCAAATCCAACGGTTACTGCTGCTAGAATCGTTTGTTGACTAAGTTGACAAGGCCTGCGTACGCGTCAACTTAGTGGACCCAGCTGTCAGCCTCTCCACGTACAATACTCTTCCAATGGAAGTCGGTCGTTGACCACATTGACCACGTCGCGCCGAGAGCACCATGACAGTGGACGACGGCGAGGCCTAGGAAGGGGACGACACGGAGCCGGGGAAGACGCGGCAGTGGATGCCCACGCGGAGAGGAGTACGAGGGTTCACTCGTTCGGCTGCGGTGTACGGCTGCCGTCGCCGCAGAATAACATGGGGAGTTGGTGAGTGGAGGGATGGCCTGGCCAGCGGTGGGAGTAGTATGGGGATGGTGAGGCCTCCGTGGCAGCACAGCCGGCCACGGGAGGCAGGAGCATGCGGCACGACCGGCGCTGCTTTGGGCGGTTGGGGCAAGAAGACCAGAGGTTGAAGAAGCACTACGGCCGTTTGATGGACATTGTTCACCACGCCGCGCCGAGAGCACCAGGGCGGTGGACGAGGCGAGGCCTACGAAGGGAATGACACGGAGCCGGGGAAGACACGGCAGTGGCTGCCCACGCGGTGGAGAGTATGAGGGTTGACTGGTTCGGATGCCGTCGCCGGAAAATAATAGGAGGTGTGGGTGAGTAGAGGGATAGACAGGCCAGGGATGCGAGTATGATGGGGCCGTGAGGCCTGCCCGGTAACACTGCCGGCCACGGGAGGCCGGAGCAGGCAGTTCTGACGGCCCTGGTTTGGGCGGCTGGGGCAGGAAGATCAGAGACTGAAGAAGCACGATTGCCGTTAGATTGACATCTAACGGTCTGACGCTGGTAGAGTCGATTGTTGACTAAGTTTTTTTAGAAACCTTGTGTACGCATGAACTTAGTAGGCCCACAAGTCAGCCTCAAAATCTTTGGCAGACAACATAAAGCCCATTTGCTATCAATCAATACCTATACTAATTACAGACTCCCAAGAATTTACCACGTTAATTAGTAATTAGGAACCGTTAATCTGATGGGGCTAAGTTATAACGGTGTAGATTTATCCGTGATAGACTCTCAAGAAATTACCAAATTTATCAATAATTAGTACCCAAGAAATTACCACGTTAATTAGTAATTAGGAACCATTAATCTGGTGGGGCTAAGTTATAACGGTGTAGATTTATCTGTCACAGACTCTCAAGAAATTACCAAATTTATCAATAATTAGTAACCGTTCATCTGGTAGGACCGAGTTATAACGGTGTAGATTTACCCATAATTTCTTGGGAGTCTATAGTATAGGTATAGATTTCGGAGAGTGGGAAAAAATCCCAACGCCAACCGAGCCGAAAGACATTGTACGATCCAATCCATCCCCTTTTGCTTCATAGACCTTTTTTTTGTTTGACAACAGCTCTACCTATTATATCTTCTGCAACTAAACTCCAATCTCATCTAAAAAAATAAAATCTCATCTCTTTCCTCCCGTCTAAGAAGAACTCCCATTAAAATCTCATATCTTTCCTCCCGTCAAAGAAAAACTCCCATCTCTTCCCTCCCATACAGAATATCTCATCTCTTTCCATTACTATTCCACCGTCCCTTCCAATCTCTCGATTATCTCCCCCCTCCCCCCCGATGGAAACCCCTCCCTTCGTCTCTCTCCGTTCTCTCTTTCTCTCGAGAAAAATCTGCCAATTCCTCCCTCCATTCTCTCTCTTAACAAGTAATGTCAATTGCTTTGGCTGGAAAGGAATATGCATATGCCACCTGATAAATAAGTCCAAGTGTAAATATTACTGACCTCGGCCTAGGTCATGCATGTTCAAAGAGATTGATATCTACCTGCACCGACCAGCACTTCAGCTGTAAGTACGATGACCTAGGGTTTTGATTTTTACATGTCATACATGTTTTTTTCTATTGTTATAGATCTGGTGAGGATGTGCGTCACAATGATGGAACATACATGAGGCTACATATATGCTCAACACAGCTGCATATTTGATTCCATCAATAATGTAATTAGTTGACGAGGCTCGGTAATCTTTCTGTCTTGTGTATTGTGTTATTTTTCCATCAGTTCTTCCAATATTTCTAAAGATGGTAGGTTTAATTGGTTCCCTATTTGACCATATATATATAGGAATCTTTTGGAATCTCTACAAACTCAGTCTGCTTAATCAAACCGATATTTTGTTGCATATCTATTTTGGATCCATAAGGGCATCAACATCACCTTGCTTTTCCTGAAGAAAATTGCTGGCCCAGATTGCATGTCGCATGCCTGCATGCTAACTAGGCGATCTGCTGTTCCACCTGATAGGCCTGAAGATTGGATAAAAGCAGTGCTCAACTTTTAGGTTCTCCAAATGACTGATAAGTTCAATCTGGAGCTGCTGCAATGCTGACACTGGTATTTGGTGATTTATTTTCTTTTCCTTAATTGATGATGATAATTATATATGTATCTGAACTATATTTCTCTCCTTAATAGCCCAGTTTTTCTTGAATATTTTTTGCTGGTGGCTGGAGATATGGGGATCAAAGGTGGTTCACTGTCCGGAAGTAATACCGGAAAGTCAACAACAAAAAAACAACTCCAACAGTAAAAAGTAGTTCTTCTAAATAAGTACTAAAAAGTAGTTCATCACGTATAAAAGGATCCTCACAAATTCTTCTACCTTTCCTTTTGTATTATTTATTTTTTCCTTTGATATATATTGTCATGCAGATCTTAGATCCACATTAAAAAGGAGTATCCAAATCAGGGTGAAGGATTTGGGGTGGGAGGTATACTGATTGCATCTAATCTGGGGGCGTACATATGTGGTCAGTAGACCAAGCAGAAGATCATGTTGTAAAAACCAACACCTTGCCCACAAGAGGGAAATTGTGAACACATCAATCAACCAGGCTGATTGGCAAGACAATATCCAAAATAAAAAGACCTACTAATTGGGATTAAGATTGTATTCAATGGGCAACAGCATGGACTGGAACAATGACGAAGATATCCAGATCCCTAATGAGGTTAAGTTGCTTCTATCGCCCTCCTCTATATGGCTGCATTAGAGATTCAAATCGAATAGTGAACAACAGATAGCCGATAATAAGCTGTTCGCCCTGTTATAGGTGTTTGACTGCACACTTTGTATGCATGTGTAGTTTTTGCTCTTTATGCCGCAATATGTAATATAAAAGAGATGTAGAAGAAGATGGAATATCAAAAGAAGATGATGTCTGGAAGATGAGCATCAGGTATTTTTGGGTTGGCGGTTGTTGTCTACCGTGATCAGTAGGTTTCGCTTTCATATATGTGGGTCGTAAGTAAACTCATTTTCCCATCTAATTTCCTATTCAAACTTTTCTGTTCACTGAGATTTCTCATCCGTCTTACATGAATTTTATACGCGGAAGACATGAACTCTAGGATTTAACAATTTATATATTTATGTTTCATCTTCAGAATAGAGAAGTGCATGCAGTACATCACTGTTACAAAAAAATCGTTGTGTTAGAATTGCATCATGCCGAGGTATAGTGATGATCAGGAGCGCTTAAATAATAAAATAAGTGATGCGCGACAAGTGGGAGTTAACCTGCTTTCAAAAGTGGCCATGTATCCTGTGTAAGTATAACGTGGATGGCATGAAGAACTGTGTTGATATATAGGAAGTTGAATTACGTGATAACGCAACAATACTGTGTTAGACAGCATACAGATAAAATAAAAAAGTTTGTATGTTATTCTTAAATACATGCAATGAAACTTAAGTTCGTATTTTAAGTTCAGCAAGAGAACTGATTCGAGGGAATATATTTCTCAGTGTCCACTGATATAAGAAGTTAGAAGTTTGCCATTACCAGTGTACAGCTGTACATCGCTACTTTTAAGTGTGTTTTTGTTCAGATGATTTATGAACTGATCAAACAGTTCGTATCAAAGAGCCTGGTAGTTCCATAATTTATTCTATAAAATAATCAAGAAAGCTCGATGGTTAGTGTACATTTGATTTATGCTCGCCACATTTTTGTCATGATGCCTATTCAAAAGGCGAAGTATTCTGTCAATAATATTATGATTAGATTGTGCAATATACTTTATATGCAGTGACATCACTCAGTAGATTCCCACATTATTAAGATTCTGATAAGATTTGCTGTTTGTTAATTCGTACTGCAACAATAACTTTGTAAGAGCTAAGGTTTTTAATATCTGAGCCAAAAACAGAAAGAAAATTATTTATAGTAGCTGATATATTCAAATTGTATGTCAAATGACTACCGTTGGGTGTTTATGTAATGTAGATCATATCGACCATTCTTGGTACTACTTTGATATTATTTTAACGCATAGTATTATAACATTATCATTTGTTTTGGAGAAGATTTTAAATGATATTATTACTTTAAACAAGTCAGTTTATATAAAAGATATTATATACTAGCCCGTGCGAACGAACGGGTTGGCGACTAGTACTTATAATTTTAGGCGCCAAAAGCTTTCAAACTTCCCGCTCACATCGAAATATCACGCGCCCGAAAGTTTAGCCCTGTGATATTCCTGTTTTACCCCTGCCACATGAACGGAATAGGGATGCTTTGGTAACTCCATTGTTTTCCCCTCTTTGCCCCCAACATTCTTCCCCAGAGCCCCTCCCCTTCCCCTCCCCGACCCCCCCCCCAACCATGGCAAGCCGCCGAATCTAGTCCTCCTCCGCAGCGGTGGACCTCACATCCCACCGGACCCCAAACTGCCAACTCACCACTTCACCGGAGCTGCTTCAGCGACTGGCTTGTCCACTGCTCCAGATCTCCTTGACCGCCATCATGGTCCACCCCACCAGATCTGCTTAACCGGCCCCCTCGTCCACCATAGCGTAGGCCCTTCACTAACTCCCTCGTCCGCCCCTTCGCTGGCCCTTCATACAAGCCCTCGTCCGCCACAACAGATTTGCCTCACCAAAAGCATTGTACAACGCGCCCGCCGAAGCCTTCGTCCACTGCACCAGACCCGCTCCATGGATGCCATATTCAAATCCATCGGCCCTGCTTTACCGACGCCGCAGCCTCATTAGGTTATTTGATTTGTACTCCTTCGGTTTTTCTCTTTATCGTGCAACTGTTCACTTACCAGAGATGAGCTTTCTTGTATGTCGACAGGCGCCGCAACCGTAGCACCGGAGCCACTTCAGCGACGGCGACGGCCGGCCCAAACTCAACCGCAACACGAGCACCATCGACGATCCTTAGCTATCAATTATGACAACGATACCCATACGCCACCGAGAATCAGGTACTATTATCCAACGGCCGGCACCTACGTTCACTTTCCTAGCATAAGCACCGCACCTTTGAATTTCTTCAGGGCATCATTCAGTTTTTCATGAGATGCGTTATTCTGCTTGCACTTGTAGGGCCATACTTCTGGCAGTGAACATGTTACATGTGCTAAATTACATACCAGTGCACATATACTTAATATGCTTTAGTTTTGTTCTGATGCCACCTGTTGGTTCCATCAGACTGCTTAATGTTCTCTATGCTTAATTACACATCAGCAAACTAGCATGTGGTTCCCCTGCTTTTTGTTCGTTTTACCCTACATTTTCTGATGCTAGCTATTACATCACTGCTCCGAGCCTCTGTTCATTACTTCTTTGTGTGTTCTTGATCTTCCCAAGTTGCATGACTAATTTGATGCTTCTATTAATTATAGAGTTGCCAACCCCATCAAGCAAAATATTTGTTCTTTTGGGGCTGGCACCTCGAACAAGCATAAAAATAGAGGGAAGCAGATATACTCCCTCCGATTCTATTTACTCTACGCATAACTCTTGATCCGCATACCAAGGAGGGCACTGGTTTAATTTTTCTAGACTAATTTGCCAATTAATTAGGGTAGAGGTGAATGGGGCGGGGAACAAAAGGAAACCAGCGCTAGGAATCGTCAACACGTAGACTAATACGAGAAAACTGAGAAAAAGTTATACGCAAAGTAAAAAGAATCGGAGGGAGTATTGTCGTGTATGCACACACCCTTCTTTCATTAGTTTAGATGAACCATTGATGATCAATTCGGACCAGTGCATGCGATTAAAATTAATTTTACCTAAATAGATGGTGCAGAATAAACTACAACAACTAGATTTGTAACCACGGGATGCTGACGATATCTTCAAAGAACATTGCAACAGCAGCTAGGCTTCACAGCAACATATGGTAAGCCAGTGTGTTTTAGTACATGTGAAATGTAATGAGACTGGGCTGCTTTCTTGGCTTGTGCCCTCAACGTGTAATCCTACCGAATTACAAATAGTTCAGTTGTCTGCTTTGTTGTATTCCTTGATTCGAATGCTTATTTGTTGTTACGCTATACCTGAGTTGGCCAATATGTCAGCAGTGCCTGCTGTACTATCGTAAAGAAATGCATGCCTATTTCATTTGAGTCCTTAACTTTTCCTCTCAACTTCATCAGAAGACTGTCTTCTTAGTTTATATGAGGCCACACTATTAAGTGCTTTTTCAGATTATTTCAACTGCTTAGATGCCTTGGCAACTTAAATATAGCGGTTGTACACTCCCTTTCAACTAGGGATGTCAACTGGATCCCATTTAATCCCGATTAAAGTCCACTAGTGGTATGATAGTTCAAAAGAGTTTTTGTTTTTTGAAGAAAATGAACTAGGGAGGTAGCAAAAACTAACTAGATGGGACTGGCGGATGTCGTTTATTTGCCACTTACATCCCTAGTTTCATCTTACCATTTTAATATCTTTTCGACTGATGCTGCTTCGAACCATTTAAATATAGTTTGCCATGCTCGGCGATAATCGTCCGTCGTTTACCATGTAAGCTTACTGCCTGTATCATATTATAACTATCTCTTACTCATGTCCAGCGGAAACCTTTCAGGATGTCGTTCACACTAGGACACAATGTACAACCCCAGAATCTATTTGTGGAAGCAGTGCGCCATCCATGTTACCAGATGGTAGCAGTTCAGAGGCAACACCGCCGGAGAGCAGTCTGAGCACAGATATTATAGTGCTTGAGGCTCTACTAGAGGTAGAAAGAGATGGTGTGGCTCCGATGAATGAGGTAATCTTTATCTTGAGGCTGGAAATTACGAAATTAGTGGCACGCATTATGCAAGCAACCCAAGAATTGGAGGAAGTAAGAATGTTGCATTTGAAGACGGAGGAGGTCCTGCTGTTTCTGCTATCTGAAGCCCAAGATAATCCCAGTTCTTCTTTAGATACCACTTCAAATTGTCATTAGATTATTGTACCTGCATGCTGTGTCATGTCTCTGAATGGATTATGTTGCAAGACCCCCTATGTTGTCCATGTGTTGTAATGATCTGAATTTTTTAGGCGAGGTAATCCTCAGTACTTGTATGATTGACATAAGGTGAACTGTTTTTCGTGTGAGCATATTGTATTGGATGAAATAATTGTTTGACTCAGAGTGTATCCAACCTACTGAATTCGAAGATCACGGCATTTCTAAATAATAATCATATATAAAGGTGGAATAAATCTTTGTTGTAGTTTTGAAGAAATAAATAACAAAACGTATAATTATCTGTGGATATTCGTAATTGAATACAAATTGGATTTGAATTTAGTTTGCCAGGTCCCAGGGCAAACGTGAATGCTAATTCTCCCAAGTTTTGAACGAAGCGGCTAAACACCCACTATAATTTGTGGGCTGCTCGAAGCAAGTGTTTGCGATATGGAAATTACTGTCTACCCCTGACACTTGACATCCTTATCGACCGGATTTACATTGCTGTCGATAGGGGTAGACTAGTAACTTCAATCAGATGTGACACGACGGCCTCTGAGCCCATTCAGACACGGTGCGCGCCAAACGTGGGCGGCAAAACACATTTGATCCAAGCTCGTCCGAAAGACATGTGTCTCTTCCTCCATTTCCCCATTCATACACGGTGGGCGGCAAAACAAACTCTCCTCGTCCAAAATCGATGTAGGATAATATTTGAAATAGGGGCAGATGTGTAACTTCCATCAGACGTGACACAACCGCCCTACCTGTCAGCCCCGTTCATTCACCATGCGCGCCAATCGTGGGCGGCAAAACACCCTCTCCTCGCCCGAAATAGTTACCGGCAAATATTTGGGAGATGCGAGATTACCGTCCTATCCCCAACCGACGCGATGTCCGAGATTTTAAACGGGTGATAAGTTCGTAACTTTCCCCCATTTCAGAGAAGCGCGTCCCAAAGTTTGAGATCCCCCTCCCCTCCATTTCCCCGTTCATACACCGTCGGCGGCACGACAACCTCCGCACTGCGGCCAGCCTCCTTCGTTCGCCACCCCATCCTCCACCTTGCCGGAGCCGCTACCCCTACCCCGTCGTCCACTGCAAGAGATGGACGTCTCTCATCCACAGCGCTGGACCAGGATCCTTTCATCGCCTCCTCTCGCTTCATCGGCGTCGTCGTCCACCTTGCCGTTGCCGCTCCTACGACCGCCTCGTCCACAGCAACATGATATATCCCCCGACTCGACCGTCTGCCGTCTAAAGTCTTCTTCCCCGCCGCCGGTAGCCATCGCACACGCAGCACCCTCAACGTATCAGCATAGGCCTACACGGCGTCGCAAGAGAGGTGGTACTCTTCCATATGTGCTTAAGTTATTGATCTCACCCGGAAAATAGATCGTAATTTGTTTACTGTACTTTTCTTGTCCGTACCAAATCGTAGTGGCTAGTTGAAAGCAAACATTGGTCGCGAAGTAGCTTTGTCCGGTTTGCACCTTCAGATCCGCCATGGCACGGGCACTATACTCGTAAAGCTTATGGTTTCCCCCCTTTATATTCACTACCATCATCGTAGGTGCTTCGTGTCGTGCTAGCACTGCTCCTGAAAACCTCAACCCAAAGCTTACGTGTTGAAATACGAATATGATATGATGCTCATATCACTAAAACAGAGAACATTTAATTGGTCACCTAATGTTCCTATATTCGTTTTGAAAAGCATGTGCGCCACCCACTGGTCCAGCTAGTTCCACTTTCCTGATTTTTCTCTTAATGCCTAGGGTTTTCCCTTTTATCTACTCTACTATGATCTACGTAGGTGCTTTCTGTCATACTAGCATTACTCCACCCTTCAAGCTAAACAACACAACACTCAGAATTCGAAAGCTTAGTTGTTCAAATATGATTGTGATATGATATTGATATTAGTTAACCGACACATTTAATTGGTTAGCTAAAGGTCCCACTTGAGTTTCCAAACGCATGTCGCGACATATAGAGAGACAGCATAATTGCCTTTCTTTGTCACTTGTTGACCGTACTTTCTTGTCCATACCAAATTTTAGTTGTTATTTCAAAGCAAACATCGGTTGCTAACTACCCTTTGCACGGTTTGCAGCTTTAGATCTGCCATCCCACTGCCACGGCCAACACTATACTCATCATGCATATGTTTTCCCCATTTTATGATGACCACAATCAGCCTACGTGGTTCGTGTCGTAATAGCACTACTCCACCCATCGAGCTAAACAAGCTTAGTTGTACAAATTCATATCTGATATTATTGTTGATATTAGTAAAACTGAGAGATGTTTAATTGGTTAGCTAAATGTTCCTACTTTAGTTTCGAAATGCATGTCAGCCACATATGGAGAGACCAGAAAGAATAGTATTTCTCTATGCGCTCTGGTTCATCATGGGTGGCCAACCGACATTGTATTGAAAGACTTGTAATATCTTCAATCTGCTTGCTCTTCTGCTCTTCTTTAAGATGATACTCTTCTCTTGCGGTCGACCGGTAAGGTCAAGTTGTTCTCCCTTAGTATATTTTGAATCTGTCAGGTCAGGTCGACTTGTTCTTCTTTACTATATGTTGAAGCTATCATCTGCGCAGTGTCATCACTTCTGGAGCTCTCATATTTTGAGTAGTAGGCCACATTATATTAATGCACACAACAAAGGGGTTTACAGGGAGGCAGTATTGGATTAGAATCACTTCTGCATTACAAAGAAAATCTCACTTGTTTTTATGTTTTCATGCATGTCAGATATTGAACATTATCAAAATGAATATGAGAATGGGCGCACGAGAGGAATATTGAGGAATGATCCACTGGCTATCAAACTTGGCATGGTGGAGGATGGCCTATCTTATTCACCCATCAAGGTGCTTGCCCTAACTTTGCAAAGTTGTATTGGTCGCACATATTTTTCATCTGACCTCTTGAATTACTTCTACTTTGTTACACCATCTGCTTAGTTTAAGCATCATATATGAGTATATGCCATACCTATCCATTTTCTGTACCTATTCCATGTGTCGTCACACTATGTTATTCCAGTCAAATGTTGTTCTTTCGTAATAGGTGTCCAAAAGGAAGAGGGTGAGTTCAGGTCTTCAAGGAGTACACACTAGGTATTTAGAAAAGGTAGTGATACCTGTTAAATCAGATAGATCAGCAGCCACAGAAAACACAGGCCCAACTGTAACACACTTTACCCCTACTCCAGTGGCCAAACCCCTATTAGAACTGATGGGAGCCCAGCGTCAGGTACTGTCTATGATATCAATTCAAAATTTGAACTCCTAAATTTCTGCTTGTGCCTTACCTTCTCTCTTGTATGAAAACTAATTCAGATGAATCTCCTTGCTCAAAGGATCATATGATCTCAAAATAATAACGGGCTCTGCATTGCTCTTGTCAATACCTCTCTCCCTTTTGCCTTGTAACGCTGTACTTAATTAATTGCTATTTGATTATGTATCATCAGTCTGCACCTGAGCTTCATTATTCTCTGTTTCTTCCAATATTATTTGATCTATATTTACTCATTGCAAAATGTAGAATAATGGCAACGCTTATAAAGAATTTTCTTTGGGGAATTTATTGAATTATCCTTCCATCAACATGGAGAAAGGCTTTGTCCAGCCCGTGTTAACATGTAATGTAAGTTCATCCTTCTCAAGCCTTCAAACTTTGTTCTAGTATAGATTTGGATAGGCATCATTTCCTCCACTTCTTTTTGCTTTGCTATTTACATCTGATTGGATGTTTGCAACAACTACCAGTTTCAAATTGTAGTTGTAAAAGCATGTTCCTTCTATAGAACAGATCCATTTATTTGCTTATATAATTGTGAAACCTGTTACGTGTCTCCTTGTTTCTCTTTCAGACTCGTATCTCTTACGCCAGCCAGATCTTTAGGGAAGATAGTGAGCCAAACCATCGTCAGGACAGCGAGATGACCCCAAGGTCCTGTCTTGATGAACACAGTGAGTTGAAGCTACTCACCAGCAGGTGTGAGACAACCTCTGTGCAGCCGCTGCCTCAATCAGTTCGACTTCTTCAGTCTCAACTTAAAGCGGAAAGGCTTGCTTCAGCTCAGCTCCGACTTGAAGTCAAAGATGCAATGAAGATGTCAGAGGACTGTCATGCACGCCATCATGCCTTAAATCTAGTGTTGATGCATCTGTCGTTGCAACAACTGAGGTCTACTCAGCTTCTTCAGCTGTTTGGGGGGGCCCGACCTAGCCAGGCCTAGTGCCTTCTGAAGTGCTCTCAGATTTGTATATTCTTTTGTCGACGCGTTTATTTGCACTGCTGGCGAACTTTGATGCCCAGTGGATGTAATATGTGTGATAGCCGTGATACCCTAGCATAAGTTGCTTGCTTATCTATTTCCTTGTTGTCTTGTTTAATTGTTTGCTTGTAGTCATTGCATTTCTTTTTCCGCGGTTTGCTAGTGGCTGCAATAACCTATTTTTTAAAACTAGGCCACAATAACCATGGGCTAATATTTACTGTAGTGACACTGGGCCTCCTACGGGCCGTAGAAAAGTGGGCCTTCTACGGGCCGTAGAAAAGTGGGCCTTCTACGGGCCGTAGAAACAGTAGGCCTTCTACGGGCCGTAGAAATAATGGGCCTTCTATGGGCCGTAGAAACAATGGGCCTTCTACGGGTCGTATCATCAATGGGCCTTATACGGGTCGTATGATCGATCGGCCAAACATGGGCCAATAACAGGCCGCATTATGGCCGTAAACGGGCTAGAGTTGGAATCGTCTGTTCATGGGCCGACCATAACGGGCCATCATTAATAGGCCGTATTTGAAGACGCTATGAAAACGGCCCAACGTATTAATGGAACACAAACGGGCCGACGGTAACCACGGGCTGAATTTGGCCCATAAGCAGAAAATGACAGTAACGGGTCGTAAGTAAACGCATGCTGGAAATGAGCCCAAGAATAAATGGGCTCTGAGAAGTTCGAAAGATAACATGGGCTGGAAATGGCCCAACAGAATAACGGGTCGTTAATGGGTGTAAAGTAATACATTGTTCATTACGGGCCAATTTCACCACGTGCCGTTAATCGGCCAAGAGTTACTAGGGCCTCATATGGGCCGAAAGACATCATGGGCCAGAAGTGAAAACGGGTGACGGTGTCCTGGACTAGGGGGTACTCACCACGTGGCCCCCCAATCGGTTAGATTGGGCCGAGGACCCCCAGGGCCGCATACTCATGGGCCAGTCCAGACAGGTGCCGCATACAAGGAAGATTCCACAAGACTTGGCGATCAAGACAAGGACTCCTCCCCCACCGGCGTATTCGGCTAGGACTCTTGTTATCCTGGGCCTCTGGTGCATTATATAAACCGAGGCCAGACTAGTCGATAGAGGAGGATGAGAACCATCATCATACACAATCATACCATAGGCTAGCTTCTAGTGTTTAGCCTCCTTGATCTCATGGTAGATCTACTTTTGTACTACCCATATCATCAATATTAATCTAGCAGGAGTAGGGTTTTACCTCCATCGAGAGGGCCCGAACCTGGGTAAAATAAAGTGTCCCTTGTCTCCTGTTACCATCCGACCTTGACGCACAGTTCGGGACCCCCTACCCGAGATCCGCCGGTTTTGACACCGACATTGGTGCTTTCATTGAGAGTTCCGCTGTGTGATCGACAAAAGGATCGATGGCTTGCCTGCAGATCAACTACGACTTCGGCATCTTCGTCACCAGCTCGACTTGTCACCTTGGTTCGACCAAGAATTGCGCCCCGTGTTTGTATCACCATGTTCGGACGAGGGCCTTCATCAAACATCAACTCCGATCTCTACCAAGATCACGGAGGAATCATCCATGAAGCTCGGGGGCTCAACGTCAACATTGCCCTCAAGCGACCGTGCTGTTTTTCTGGACAGCGAACTCGTATCTTCTGCCGCCACCTCCTCGAGTATCGCTTTGATGATCGCTTTGGTGGAATTGTGTGGAATTGAGTCTACAACAACCCTGGAAAATTTCGTCGAGTTCCGATGGAGGAATCTCCGGCAATCCATAATATACCGGAGCCCTGTCAAATCTGGACGGGAATCTGGACGAGTTTAGGGCGTGGTGTCCAGCTTCTAGCTCGGGCGTCCTTTGGAAGATCCAACCATTGATCGGCTGCGGAATTACTATATCTACCACCCTTCAAAATTTCAGCTCGATCCGACCGTCCAAACTCCGGGAACCTTCCGATTAGTGCATCACTTTTCGGATCTGTTTTCTGCGCGAGAACGAATCCGACCCGAATTCATCTTTTTTATGAACGGGATTTCGGACATCCTTTTTGAAGGAAGTTTTGTATGGGATATTGTGTATTGTTCCCAAACACATCCCACTAACTTTAAGATCTTTTGAACATGATCTTCAACATCATTGCTGGTGTCAAACCAGTCCGACAATATTGCTCCACGGCTACCGACCTGTGCTAGACACGTCGTCACTTTGTTGATCCGAGCTCAACTTCTTCGGATCATCATCTCGGCATGCCAAACAAGAGTCCGGCATCGCGAAGGACAAATCATCACCAACATCGCCGTCCCACGGATTACACGGAGCGGGCATACCGGCATCACCGCACGGTCGCTTCATCAAGCCGGCATCTACCACGTCACGACCTGCATCGGCAGGGCCGCACTGTTGCCCTTCAAGCCGGTGTCCATCACGCCGGACTACTTCAACTCATCGACTGGCCTCGAGGCTTCGACATCTCGGCTGGACCGGAGGATTCATCATCTCTTCATCAACCTACTCCGGACACTTCGGCGTCACTAGCCGACCAGCTTCGTCACGATTGGCCGGACCGAGGGCTTCGCCTCGGCGAGCCAACCTTTGCCAGCATCATCTTCCTTTGGATTACTACAACAAATAAACCAGGTGCTATTAATCCTAATATTTTTTGCATGTTTGGGTTCATTTTTTCCAAGTAAGTATTACTCTGGTTTGTCCATCATATGTTCACAGGTCTATCAAATGGTGGATGCACTAACGACGGTCGCATGCTGGTTCGGTCAGTCTCCTTACATAGTCCGGCGAACGCCGCATCCGGAGCGCGGACCGACTTGTGAATTCAGGCTTTGCCATGCCTTTACCGCATCACGTCGACGCCCTGCAGCGACATCGACTTCGGCGCCAGGCCATATTTTTTTTATTACTCACTTTGCATAAATTATTCATTATGCAACGATTTTTTATTTTTATTACCATTATCTCCGGTTTACACTATTTTTTGTGCACGGGAAAATGATCCGGGGACTTCAGCGTCACTCTGCCGGTCTGCATCGACCGTGCTATGTCACCACTTCAGCGTGTCGAGGTCTCCGCTCCGCCACCTCGGGACTAGCTTGGGGGATAGAACCTTGTCCCGCATCAAGCTCGGATTGTGAACACATTAACCAGCTAAGTCGCTTTCATGCTCAAAGCTTTAATTTCTAACTTGTGTTCGGTTCGACCAAGCGTTATACTTTTTTGAAAAAAAAAGTTGCTTGTAAATTTGTTTTATTGTCCAAACTTTGCTCACACATACTTGACACGCTACCCACGCTCATTATACCTGGGGGCTTCTTTAATAGAAGCTTATTAATACGGGCTTTATGCCCAACACATGTGTCACACTTTCGCATGTACCTTTTATTCACCATTATATGCATCGATATGACTTAAGTTTTAGCCAACCTGGGTTGCCTGGCTCCTGTGCTTACCCCTACGTTCCCGATTGTTCGGCTAGGTGGTAAAGGGAGCACCTCTGCGATTGTTACTGCCGGGTCAGCCGGATGTGTACCTCAGACTGGGTGAAGCCGAAAGCTAGCGTTCTTAAGGGAATACTCGGTCGGTGAACTAAAAGATGATTTCTTACCTATTTATTTACCTGCCCCAGATGTTTTTCTGCTCTTTTCGCAGTCCGGACATGCACTTTCAGGCATGCCTCCCAGGGAAAGGAACCCCTAACGGAACTATTCTCCCTGGAAGATGTTTCTTACTAACCATGTAATATAACATAACTAGTTCGGCACTTGTCTGATAAAGCACTAATGACCCCTATGCCTGGTCTCCACGCATGCCCCGGTTTTTATAACCGCGAGGGTATTTGGACACACTCCGGACTATTGGGTCCAGAGGTTGAAGCGAAAAGGTCCGCTACCACAAACGATCTACAATCCGGCTAGAAGGCATTCTACATGTCACCTTACATTATATAGTCAACTTTTACCCAAGTCACTTGGGGGCTCTTATGTTTATTTGAGTCGTTTCATACTAAGTGTTTTTCTTCTTAGTCGTTGCAAAGTTATTATTATTTATCACTCCTTTTTTCGACACGAGTGTGCGGTCACTAGCCGGGGAGCCTAATTTCTCTCTCAAAAGCCGCTAGAGTTTAGTTTGCTAAACTGGCCTGATGAGAAGTACTCCGCCCTCGGGATAGGAGGTTGAAGCCGTAGGCTGACCCGCTCGAAGTCTTGAGATAGGATGTATCATGTTAAAACATGATAGAGGCACTTCTTTTTTCTAAGACCAATTTTCGGGTTGGCACCGAACACTTGATATTGTTCGGACATCATGTTTTTACTGACGTTTCTTGGTTTTCCAAGCTTTTTGGCACTTTTAAACTATTTGTGGTTTTGCAGCACAAGTCTCGCAGTGCAATGCCGGACACCTTTATAGATTCGGCAAAAATATTCTCGGATACTGCTATATATGCATCGGTTTCGAATTGTGTCTTCGGTCAATAGTTGGGTTGCCCGGCTCCTGCACTTGCTTCCTACGTTCCGCTTTGTTCGGCTAGGCGTGCAAAGGGAGAACCACTGCGATCGTGCTTCCAGCTCACACGGTTAAGCACCTCACTGGAGAAAGCCGAAAACTGACTGTCACAATAAGTGTAAACTGGTCAGTGATCGGATGACTGTGTTAAATAACAGGCCGTTCATAACATTGGCCGAAGTGTTTACGGCTTGACCTCGACTGTCACTGAACACTACCGGGGGCTATTAACTAGCCACCCAGACTAAATCCTCGATATTTTGCTCTTACATTGGAGCTGAGGTTTTATAATCATGCTTATCATGACAACCCAAAGAAAGGAACCGATAGCGGGACTATTTTCTTTGGAAGACATTTCTTCTGTTAAACAGTAATATAACATATCTCTCCGCGTACCTTTGTTTATAAAACCGCATGGCCAGATTGCCTTGTTTGTCATAAATCTTTGCCCTCATAAAGGCTTTATAAAGTAAGACAAACACTCCTCGGCTACTGGCCGAGGAGGTGGAGGCCGATAGTCGGTCAACAAAGTTTTGTACAATGCGGATCCGAGCATTAATGATGTAAAGTACTTGGATACATAGAGTCATTACACATAATTTGTGATTTTACTATGGATATTGATCATTAATTCGGCCACCCGTGCCCGCATTAAGGCTCGGGGGCTACTGGGCTTCGGGCTTATTATTTAAACATATTAAATGGGCATATTGATCCCTTGATCTGTTGTTGCCACCCGACCAGTGTCTCGGGGGCTACTGCATTTCTTGTCCAATGCAGAAACTTTTATGTGCAATATAGTTTCCGAGGAGATTTTGATCCTCAGGTTGGTCGAACGCACCCAACCTGAGTCTCGAGGACTGAGCACGCCGCTTTTAGTGTCCCGAAGTATTCTGCCGAGCTTGGACTTGATCCTCAGGCCGATTTTGCAAATCAACCTGAGTCTCAGCGGCTATGGGGATCAGCGATCTTATGTCATCCTTCATGTGCATCTCGGGTTTTAGACCAATACCCACCTTGAGGGCTACTGGCTATATATCTTGGCAGAGAATAAATTGCACCAATAAAAAATATTGACAAAAATCGGCCCACATTCGGGGTGGTGCACCACCTCGAAAGCAGTCCGGCATAAAGCTCGGGCGCTAGTGGCTGGCTCCATAGAGGGCATTTCCGGCATTGAGCTCGGCTAAAACTCCTTCAAACTTCTTTGAACCAAGGTGATTTACGACACCTCGGATACAGTCCGGCGTTGGAGCTCGGATACATAGTCCGGCGTTGGAGCTCGGATACGTAGTCCGGCGTTAGAGCTGGGAAGCAGTCCGACATTGGTGCTCGGCTGCAAAAAATACCTCGAATGCAGTCCGGCGTCAGAGCTCGGACGCAAGAGGGAACTGCCTCCCGGGAACAACTCCAAACCCGAGGTGTGGCATAAAAATAACAAGGCATTGATAAAGGCCGGAAACTTAAAGGGGCTCGTCGGATGCCCGACGTGTAAACCCGTCGAATGCATTTCGGCGATCCTCAAGATCGAAGATAAAGAAGATTCGTTGAACCAGTTTTCAAGACCGACGACCGAAGATGAAGAACAGTTCGGAAGAATCGAGGAGCGTCCCTAACTTGAAGACCGGTTCAGGGGGCTACTGACGGTGTCCTGGACTAGGGGGTACTCACCACGTCGTCCCCCAATCGGTTAGATTGGGCCGAGGACCCCCAGGGCCGCATACTCATGGGCCAGTCCGGACAGGTGCCGCATACAAGGAAGATTCCACAAGACTTGGCGATCAAGACAAGGACTCCTCCCCCACCGGCGTATTTGGCTAGGACTCTTGTTATCCTGGGCCTCTGGTGCATTATATAAACCGAGGCCAGACTAGTCGATAGAGGAGGATGAGAACCATCATCATACACAATCATACCATAGGCTAGCTTCTAGGGTTTAGCCTCCTTGATCTCGTGGTAGATCTACTCTTGTACTACCCATATCATCAATATTAATCTAGCAGGAGTAGGGTTTTACCTCCATCGAGAGGGCCCGAACCTGTGTAAAATAAAGTGTCCCTTGTCTCCTGTTACCATCCGACCTTGACGCACAGTTCGGGACCCCCTACCCGAGATCCGCCGGTTTTGACACCGACAACGGGCTGGAATCATATTGGATGGCCCAGATGATGCTACTGGGCCTAATTCGGATAGGGCGTAACGGGCCTTGGGTTAGCGGGCTATAAATGGGCTATATGTGAATAGGCCGCTAACAGTCTTTCCGTGGGCCGGCCCGCCACCTTTTGACCAAGTCAAACGGGCCGGCCTTTTCACAGGAATGGGCCTCTGTTGGGCCGTGCCACGTGTCGACGTATTATAGGCACCTATCTGACCCACTGATGGGCTGACACGTGTTTCGTCCGGCCAATAAGAATTTTACACGTGGAAATTTCCCATTGGTCGGGGCTGTTAACGGGTTATCGGATCCAAAACCCGACCCGATAGCTTAACGGTGTTCCGTTATGGTGGATGCCACGTGTCGGTCACCCTTGACGAAAGCACTTCTGTGACGCGTGATTTATCATCATGGAAGTGGACACTTCCGTGATGATAATTTTGGCAATGTCATGGAACACTTCTAGGACAGCACATGTATGACTATCTTGATTCTGTCATAAATTTGTCATGGATGTACATGCATGACAGAAAACGCGACCTACTGTGACAAACACGTAACATCACAGAAGTGCATTTTTTGTAGTGTTCGCAAAAAGATACCCACACCCTTCTCCACACTTGCAAATAAGGCCTTCCCTTGTTCATCCTTTTCTCCCACAAGATAAACTACTCATACAAATGCATCTTGATGTTCCGTGCAACGCATGGGCATCTTGCTAGTATTTTATAAGAGTGTAGATGTAGAGTAGATACAAGCCGACAGGTGGGCCTGATGGTAGTGGGATAATGTGATGCAACACTAGAGGTGCCACGTGGAGCGTTTAACTGGTCAACTAGTCGTGTCTTGAGAAAATAGAGAGTTGTACGGTGAGCCTGTGACTGTATAATAACCACAAAACGTAAATGGTGACCGTAATGAGTGGATTCTCAAGTCCAATGTAAGTATCGGGCTTTCGCTTCAAATACAATGATCGTCACTGTATATATATCGCGAGAGAGAGAGAGAGATGAAACATGCGTGAATGTGCTGGGGGCTTACTTTTAGAGGACCTGGAGATAGTTTGAATGCGATGGAGAGAGAGAGAGATGCTCTTCGTTTCTCTTTATTATGACTAACTTTATATATAGTATAAAATATACAAATTCACAGTGCGGAATAAATATCATTGTGGGCACCATGCAATGCAAGCGTTCATACTCCTCCATATAACTTTGTAATGTTGTATATATGTAGAAATTATAAAATATTATTTTTGGCCACACTTTATTCAAAAGGAATGTTGTATGCGAAATAAACGTGAAGAGAGGGCTTTTTAGATCAATGGGGTACGTGATGTAACATGTGTGGATGTGTAGTTGATGCATTTGGCAGGGCCTAGAGAGGTATGTGTGTGTATTATGTATTCGAGAGAGGCATGGATAGAGGGGCCGGCGGGGGGGGGGGGGGGGCGTGGGAGAGATAGCACGAGAAATGAGAGTGTTCTAGAGAGAGAGAGAGACGAATATGACGTCACGGCAAGAGATTCCCCTGAGTGTGTATATGCAAGGGGGGAGTGGATAGAGGCACCAGGAGAATATTTTTTTTGTGTGTGGTGTATGTGTTGGTATGTGTGGGTGTGAGAAGATAACGAGACGTGGGGGCAGAGGGTGTGTCACGCGTGAGGTCCGGTGGGTCGAGGTGAGGCCTTCGTTCGGTTCCGTCCTGCGCCACATTGGTCGGCCCGTGACGCATTTAGGGAGACCCATGGATGACTAGTCGTATAAGACAAAGATAGCATAATTGTGAAAGACTCTATGTCCACTGACAAAGCCGGCTAGGATTTGTAACCCTAGGTTCTCGGACTAAGGTAACCCCTTTATCTCTGATATTACTATTCATCTAACCTAACTTTAAGGGGCATCGTATAGAATGCTCTGCTAGAATCATACTCGTCGATCAGGAAGAGAGGTGTGAGACAATGCGTGAGAGACATGCCTAAAGATAATGTGTGTACATGAGACATGTAAGCAGGTCTATGTATATAGAAAGGGTCGATGGGGATTGTGCGTGTGTATGCTTGCGAGAGGAAGAGTGCTTGTGATAAAGGATAGTGAAAACAGTCGTAAACGGTTACGAGAGGGAGGGAGGGTTATATCGAGAGCATGTGTGCGAGAAAGACACTTCGGGAGAGAGTGTGTGAGCATGTGTGAGAGACCACCGATGGAGAGTGAAACTACACGTACAAGACTGTTGTACACCTTGATTAAAGATATAAATTGTATCCAAATAATAGGATGGGATCATGATATTTGCAATTCGCGTAAGGAACGGTCATTGATCCATCAGACATCTAGATTATATCGAATTTGAGCATGTCTATGTTATTATTCGACACAATTGGTCCACATAGTTAGTATTTTGAACTCCAGACAATGCATCGCTTTAGCAATCGAATATAAACGTGAGTATAGTTCATGTTGTGTGTGCAAAGCACATTATACATACGAAAGTTACACAATGAACATTATAAATAGCTACCTATGAACTAGCATACATTTGAATTCAACTTAAGGTGGTTTTAAAAAATCGAATTCAACATGAAGTCCATTCAATTATTTGAATTTGGTATCATGGCATTTGTAAATCATACCTAAATTATGGGGTCACCAATCTTTGCTCTGATTTTGTACATAATAGCATATCTAGTCGTGTACAAAATAGATTCAAATTTAGCTCCTCCGTTCCAAAATAATCGTAGTTATAGGATTTTCAAGTGTAAAAATTTCAAAAAGAAGCGGATAATTTAATGAGGTTTTCAAACATACAAGGTAAAATTTAACGTTGTCTATTTAGGTCAATCCTCAAAGTTCAAGAGTACTCTAAACATGAATGCTTGTGTTTCAAAATTTCGAACGAAGCGCCAAAAGAGCCTCTACTCGCCCGAAACCACGTGAGACCAATGTTTGGTAGTACAAGGAAATTACTTTTATAATAACTCCGACCCATGAAACCTACCGGCCCGACGTCCAAAGGTCTAAACCGGGGTAGGTTTGTAGCTTCATCTAGACGCCACGCAACCGCCTCCGAAAAACATTCATACACAATGGCCGCCTAAGCACACATGCGCGCGGCTGAAATCGCTCTCGCCCACTATTTGGGACACCTGGGATTACCATCCTACCCCCGACCCGCAGTAGGTCCAAAATTTAAGAGTGGGGCAAAGTTTGTACTTTCCCCAAATTTCAAACAAGCGTGTCCCATCTTCTATTCAAAAAAGCCAAAAACAAGTGCGTCCCAGACCGAAACATGGTTCTCCCCCACCCCCCCGCCCACCCGTCTGATTCCCCATTCGTACTCCGTGGGCACAAAAACTACCTCTCCACCAGCCGTGAAACCCTTGCGTCCTCCGTCCGCTACCCCATTCAACCCATCAACCGCCGCCCTCCTCCATCACGCCGGAGCCGATACCCCAACATCGTCGTCCACCGCAACCTCAACCGCGATGCCCTCCACAGCTAGTAGTTGAAGCCAAGGTCGAGCCGTCCGTACCCGAGCTAGTTCAACCACGCCGTCCTACGCCTCACTGCTGCCGCTCCAACTTCACCACCCTCCACCGCACCGGAGATGTTCCTCCTACGCCATCCTTTGCCGCCTCAGATCTGCTTCCCCTCCGCTGACATACGGCCATGGCAACACAGTCAACAATTTGGCCATGGGTTCGTCCAATCCTGCACCCTCCTCCAGAATGTCGGTTTCCCCGGCAAAAAGAAGAAGATCGGTGCGACATGTGGAGGTGACCACACCGGCAACCTAAAATGGTACTCCTCTTCCCTTATTTGTGCAAATCTTACGTGTCTGCTTGCACGGTATTCATCCCACAGAAGACACTAGTTGACCGCTTCTTCTTGATACTAGATGTTCCTAGTAACTCGCGATGCACCTTAGCTAGAGGTCCGTCGCCCCCCTGAATTTCAATTCATGGTCAGTTGATTCCCAATTAACGGAAGCATTCCCCGGCGTAACAGGCGCTAGTCCGCCTATTACGCCGGGGAAGGAGCGCCTTGGTGTTTATCATAGGGGCGTGTGGGGCCTAGAGCTACTGGCGCCCGATCTGGAGGTCGGCCGGGATTAAAGGGATGGCCTGGGGGCGCTGCCAAGCACGGCGGTGGTGTGAGGTCGAGGGGAGGGCGGGGCGGGGCGGCGGAGGCAGGGTTCTGGGCCGGTGGTCGCTGGCGGTTCGAGAAAGATCGTCAACAGTGACTGGCGGGAGGTAGACGAAGGCCATCTGCCCGTTCCTTATAGATCAGACGGTTCATTATAAAAATCGTCTGACCTATTTATTTTCTGTCGAATGTTATCTTGATATGACCACATGTGGTGGTGTGCTGGAGGAGTACCTGCATTTTCGGTGCTCATATATTACAAAATCATATGGAGTAGAATCTAATTTTGTTTGCCATGCAATGTTGTAGAGCTATCATATGTCTCCTGTCATTTATTTTTCAGCCACCTGCTATCTGCTACTTTTACAGTGCACTAGTTCTGCACACACTTCACCTATACTCTCACTATTGTGTTTTTATGCAAGGGTATTCCAGACTCTGCTGCTGTGAGAGAAGCAAAAAAGAAAAGAGAGAAGTTTCTCCAGCATCGTACGCGGATAGGCCAGACATGTTTCAGCCTTTATAATAGGTGCAGTGACAGCAGATGGAGATGGTAAACGGATCTCTGGAGTTGATGACCTCAATCGCAATGAACCACCATCCCAGGTGCTTACTTTAACTTCGAAGTGTCATATGTGGTTGCATGTTCCATATGGTGTCTAGCTTGTATTCGAAAGGCCGAAGTCGGTCTTTATTAAGATAAGGAAAGATATTTTTTACATGAACCACCATCCCGTGAGCACCAGAAGACAAATAGCTAGTCAGGGCACTGGCCGAGCCAGTGACAAGCCCAGCAAAGAGAGGCATCACCTGGAAGCCAACTAAAAGCCGCGATGGTGGCGAAGTAGCCCGCCTCCCACTAGGCTCTCGGGTCCTAGATGATCATGCTCACCACTCCAGCCGGATGTCTAGCTTGTATTGCTTCCAATTTGGTTAAATTGCATCTACTTAGCTTACACATTATACCTTTGAATATGACATGCCTTTCTGTTTTTGGTACATACTAGTACATATGTGTATTAACCATGTTCTTACATCAAACTAATGTTCTTGTGTATCCCTCATCAATCACTTATGATGAGGCAGTCAGGCAAGTGGATTACTCCTCATTTAAAGAATGCAGCGTCAACCTCCCGACATGATTCTCAAGAAACAGCAAGGCTAGATGAAGATAGTGAACGTAGCTCTGTAGTTGATTACCGCATTTCCCCTACACTAGCATCGCAGGTGCTTGCTCTAACTTGGCAGCGTGATATGTGGTTGCATGTTGCATATGGTGTCTAGATTGTAATTCGTCCAATCTGGTTAAACTACATGTGCTATTCTGCTTAGCTTATACATTATACCTGTTAATGTGACATGTCTTCTATATTTAGTACATAGTACATCTGTCTATTAAGCATGTCCTTACATAAAACTATTGTTTTTTGTATCCCTCATCAATCAATATGACGAGACACCTTTAGTATATGCAGTGCGATATTAGTTGCATCTTTCATATGATTTATAGCATGCGCTGCTTCTAATTTGTTGAAATTCCATTTATGATGGAACGCTTAACTTGGCAGTGTCATATTGGTTGCATCTTTCATGTGGTGTATAGCTTGCATTGCTTCTTATTTGTTGGAATGGTTTCTGCTTAGTTTACACAAACACTTGTGAACATGCCATGTCGTCGTGTTTTTCGTACATATTCCATCCTGGTATCATGTGTTTGCCTTACATCAAAGTAGTGATTGTCAGTATCATGCATGAATGAGTTCTTAAGAGGGAATTTTATTGCTTTCTCTTGTCGGTTTTACTTGACAATTCAAAATCAATAAAGCGGAAGGAAGTTAGCAAGGCAGCGGATAAAGGTGCTCCTTCCAAACGGAGGGCCTCTACAGTTTCTACTCCTCCATCCCCCCAAGATGATTTCCAAGACAACACGTGCATAGACACTCAACGTAGCTGTGTTTATGATGAGCACGTCTCCCCTAGTGCACCATCACTAGTGCTCCCTCTAACTTGGCACTGTTATATGTGGTTGCATGTTATGTGTGATGTCTAGCTTGTATTGCTTCTAATTTTGTTGAATTCCATCTGCTTACTTTACACATTATACTTGAATAAGACATGTGTTCCTGTTTCTAGAACATACAATATCTGTCTATGACACCATGTTCTTACATCAAATTACTATTGTTCTGTAACCTGCAACAATCACTTATCATAAGACACATTTGACTTCAGAGTGTGATATAGGTTACATCTCGCATTCTTTTCTAGCTTGTACTACTAATTTGTTGAAATGGCACATATGACGAGACAGTTTTAACTTGGTAGAGTGATATTCGTTGCATCTTTCATTGCTTCTAATTTATTGAAATGCCTTCTCCTTAGTTTACACATCATAAGTTGCGAATATGCAATGCTGTGAATATGCAGTGGCATAAATGACGAGAGACCTTTAACTTGATAGTGTGATGTTATTTGCATCTTGCATATGATTTATTTCTTGTACTGCTTCACATTTTTTTAAACCGCATTTATGATGAGACACTGTTAACTTGGCAGAGCGATATATGTAGCATCTTTCATATGGTGTCTACCTTCCATTGCATTGCTTCTAATTTAGTGAAATGTCTTCTTCTTAGTTTACACATCATAGTTCTGGTTATCTCATGCCGTCCTGTTTTTCTTACATATTACATCCTCCTATCATGTGGTTGTCTAACATCAAAGTTCAGTTCGTCTGTATCACGCATCAATTTGTTCTGAAGAACTAAATTGTTATTCGTTTTTCTTGTCGGCTTGACTTAACATGTCACAAAGAAAGAGGAAGCAAGACAGAATGACAGGGAAAGGGAAGCAGAAGAATCCTGCAAATTCTGCTGGTACTAATGGTGCAATAGAAGGTCAAAGTCCAGCGGAAAATTGTACCGACAAATGAGCTGCAGAACGAGCTAAACGAGCTGCAGAACAAGCCAAACAGAAACAAATAGCTGCCACCAAACAAGCAGAGACAACCCTAGTTGTTGCAACACCTTCCACAGTACCACCAGCTGCACGATTTACTCGTTGGTCAACTCAGCTAGTAGCACGTTCCCAAGCTCCCTTGCCACCTGACACTACTTCCAAAGCACTCTTGACACAAGATGAGTTGGCAAGATCAGATGAACTTTGTGAGCTTCAACAGCAAGAAGGTAGTTGCTAGAGTCAAGTTACAGTTGCATGCTTCTTTATATGTAGTCTCACAGTTTGATGTACACTAACACTTCCTATGTTTGTTGTTGGACTAGCACCTAGGCGCAAGAGGAAACAAACATTAGGGATAATGCTCGATAGGTTAACTAAATTTAGAGGAGGAATAATGGAGATCCATTTTGAGGCAGGTTTAAAAAGGCCACATGATGCCACATAGTCAGCCAAGTTAGTATCAGCGGCAGCGGTTGCTGTTAGGTGTCATGTATGTATCCTCCCAACATGGATTCGGTACAGGAATGACAAAGACGAAACCCAATTCAACACCTTCCTCGACCATTTATCTATAAGTATGGTTATGTACGGAAACTAGTAATATCGTCTTTCTCTGTCCAATACTTTCTAGGTTGTTGATAATGAGACTCCCATAATTTTCAACAGATGAGGTTCAAGTTAGATAGCCAAGATGATGCAACCAGACAAGCTTGCACCCATGTTTTCAAGTCTGCTCTGCGACGGTATCAGTATAATTCGAGGAAAACTCACTTTGAAGGCAAGGCTAACAGTGAACTTGCCCAAACATCTCCAGTGGACAATATATCTGATGAAGACTGGAGAGGCCTCGTTAAACACTGGTCCGATCTGAAGTATCAGGTACATTATATATATATATATATATATATATATATATATATATATATATGTGTGTGTGTGTGTGTGTGTGTGTGTGTGTGTGTGTGTGTGTGTGTGTGTGTGTGTGTGTGTGTGTATGTGTGTGTGTGTGTGATCAGATCACATGTTGAAGTCCTATTTACGCATGTGCCACAAAAATCTATCTTCTTGTAAATGAACTGTTCAAAGAACAAGGCCAACCGTACGAAAGTGAAATTCCAACAGACGACAGGATCTCGTAGCTATATTCACTACAAAAAAATACACTTCCGTGATGATACGTGTTTGTCATAGTAGGTCGCGTCATTTGTCATGCATGTACATCCATGACAAATTTATGACATAATCAAGATAGACATACTTGTGCTGTCGTAGAAGTGTTCCATGACATTACCAAAATTATCATCACGGAAGTGTCCACTTCCATGACGATAAATCGCGCGTCACAGAAGTGCTTTCGTCAAGGGTGACCGACACGTGACATCCACCGTAACGGAACGCCGTTAAGCTATCGGGTCGGGTTTTGGATTCGATAACCCATTAACAGCCCCGACCAATGGGAAATTTCCACGTGTAAAATTCTTATTGGCCGGACGAAACACGTGTCAGCTCGTCAGTGGGTCAGAAAGGCGCCTATGATACGTCGACACATGGCACGGCCCAACAGAGGCCCATTCCTGTGAAAAGGCCGGTCCGTTTGACTTGGTCAAAAGGTGGCGGGCCGGCCCATGGAAAGCCTGTTAACAGCCTGTTAGCATATAGCCCATTTACAGCCCGCTAACCCAAGGCCCGTTACGCCCTATCCGAATTAGGCCCAGTAGCATCATCTGGGACATCCAATATGATTCCAGCCCGTTTTCACTTCTGGCCCATGTATGTCCCATGATGTCTTTCGGCCCATATGAGGCCCTAGTAACTCTTGACCTATTAACGGCCCGTGGTGAAACTGGCCCGTAATGAACAGTGTATTACTTTACACCCATTAACGGCCCGTTAGTCCGTTGGGCCGTTTCCAGCCCATGTTATATTTCGGCCTTCTCAGAGCCTATTTATTCTTGGGCTCATTTCCAGCATTCGTTTACTTACGGCCCGTTACTGTCATTTTCTGCTTGTGGGCGAAATTCAGCCCGTGGTTACAGTCGGCCCGTTTGTGGTCCGTTAATACGTTGGGCCGTTTTCATAGCGTCATCAAATACGGCCTATTAACGATGGCCCGTTATGATCGGCCCATGAATGGACGATTCCAACTCTAGCCCGTTTACGGCCATAATGCGGCCTGTTATTGGCCTATGTTTGGTCGATCGATCATACAGCCCGTATAAGGCCCATTGATGATACGGCCCGTAGAAGGCCCATTGTTTCTACGGCCCATAGAAGGCCCATTATTTCTATGGCCCGTAGAAGGCCTACTGTTTCTACGGCCCGTAGAAGGTCCACTTTTCTACGGCCCGTAGGAGGCCCAGTGTCACTACAGTAAATATTAGCCCATGGTTATTGTGGCCTAGTTTAAAAAATAGGTTATTGCAGTCACTAGCAAACCGCGGAAAAATAACTGCACTGACTACAAGCAACCAAATAAACAAGACAACAAAGAAATAAATAAGCAAGTAACTTATGCTGGGCTATCATGGCTATTACACATATTACATCCACTAGGCATCAAAGTTCGCCACGAGTGCAAATATAGGGAACAAAGCGGCATATAAACGCTGCAGCAAAACAAGTCCAGAACTGAAACCAGTTCAGAAGAGTTCAAGAAAAAATATCCTAGGTAGCCATAATGCTGGCAAGATGCTTAGCAAGCTTATTAACTTTCTCTTGTTTGGCGTTTAAATCCTCCAGTGCTTGCTGTTGCACAAGAAAGTACGCATCTGAATTCTGCAGGGACTCCCTCAGTCCTTCGGCTTCTTGCCGCAGCACAGCTGACTCATGCCTTTCAGCTTGTAGCTGAGACTGAAGAAGCCGAAGTGATTCAGGCAGCGAGTTCGAAGAGCTAGTGCCAGCAGTACTGGCCAGTAACTCGAACACTACATCAACGCAGGACTGTGGGGTTTTCTCACTGTCTACAAGATCGTTTTTATCACCTTTCTTGGAGACCAACAGCGTTGTCTCACTATCTTGAACCTTATCTGCATTACTTTCTCTACCATTGCATAGTGGGGTGCTCTTCTCCAATATTCTGTTTGCATACTACAAGAGAAACAAGCAGACACATCACATGTTTAGCTTGTAGTATACGAAACTCATTTTGGTAAACCGGTTTAGTAGTAAGGTGGACAGGATAAAAACATGAAACAAACATATATCTATGTACTATGGTCACTGTATTGTCCATATCATTCTAGTTTATGTTCCCTAATTAAGATAGAGACACAGTTCAACTCATATATTTTTAAGACACAGCAGCATAGACAGAATATAAGTCTGAGAAACTACACAACATTGGCAGCACTTGTAATGTGCACCACATGAGAACATAACTGTTTTTACAATTTAAACTGAAATCAACATAGAGCAAGAAGTTAGAACAACAATCGAGTTGAAGAAATAGGTTTAAAATATACCTGTTGCGCCATTGGAGTTTCAATTGGATCCTTCAAATTCGAAAGTAGTTGGTATGAGTAAATACAGTGATGCAACAACAAAGGAGTATGGACCATAGCTACGGAATCTGACCTAAGAACAGTTACTCTTCTGCTTTAAACTTGGAGTCTGGGTTAGCTGTGGTGGTCTTTGTGCTTTGGGCACTGCAGTAGCTTTACAAACTGCTCGTGTGGGGGTACTCTGTGGTGGACATGGTGCTTTGTCAACTATAAGTGGGTTACTATCCGCTAGGGTTGTGGTTAGATGGGTTGTAGCTGGTTCTCTGCCCAAAGGTGTAAGTGTGCAATCTGGAAGAGTCTCGATTATGTGTGGTGGGGCTAGTTTGTGGGCCAGTACAACCATGGTTCTATCTGCATCGACGGGTAGCACTGTCTTTTGTGAAGAACGGGTTTTTGCTCCCTTAGATACTGCCATCACCCCCTCCAATTCAAATGGTTGATAAACAAGAAAAGAAATTGAACGTAAAGACATTGTATGATAGACAGATGTGGTAATTCACATATATGTTGTCTAACCAAACAGGACGACATGGCACAATTTCACATATATGATGCCTAACTAAACAGGATAGCATGACATAGTTTCAGATATATGATGGATAACTTAACAAGATATAATGGCATAATTCAACATATGATGAGTACCTAAACAGGATGACATGACAAAACTATATGATGTCTTTCTAAAATAGGTTGGGATGAAATAATTCACATACATTTTGTCTAAGGATACAGGATGGCATGATATAATTGACATAATTGATTCATATACTAAGCAGCTGGCACTCGCATGTATGATTTCTAAACTAAGCAGATAGAATTCAATATTGTGCATATGGTGTCTAAACTAAGCAATGCAAGACACCATATGCATCATATGAGAAATATAAACATTGCAACTTAGAGCATACACCTCAGGTGGGATATAGGACTGGTCATCTGTCTCTGAATCCTCCTCTGAGGAGCTCCCTATAGCCATCGAGATATATGCTTCAACAGGTACCATTGCCTGCTCTGAAGACCTTTTTTTCACTCCAGATTTTTTCATAACCGGCTCAAATGGCTGATACACATGAAGAGTAGTTCAATATACACAGATTGTCGACAAATGGAATACGTAATGAAAAAAAAAGATGGCATGAGATAATTCACATATATGATTCCTGGCTCCATGGCGGTGCATAATTCACATATATGATAACTGGCTGAAAAACATGGCATTGCATAATTCACATATCTGATATAGAAAGCAAACAGGAGGCATTCACACAAAGCAAGTCTAATCTAAGCAGATGGCATGGCAATGCAAGACACCATATGCATGATATGAGCAATATAACCCAGCCAAGTTAGAGCATGCACCTCGGGGGGGGGGGATACGACTGGTCATCTCTCTCTGAATCCTCCTGTGAGGAGCTATTTGTAACCAGCAAGAAATCTGCATCAACAGGTAGCACTGACTGCTCAGAAGACCTTGTTTTCACTCCAGATTTTCCCATGACCGACTCAAATGGCTGATGCACAGGAAGAGTAGATGAATGTATAAACATTGTTGACAAATGGAATACAATATGGAAAAAATATGGCATGATACAATTCACATATACGATGACTGGCTAAACAGGATGGCATTGCATGATTCACGTATATGATGCCTGGCTAAAGAAGATGGCATTGCATAATTCCCATATACTCCCTCCATTCCTAAATATTTGTCTTTTTAGAGATTTCAAATGGACTACCACATACGGATGTATATAGACATATTTTAGAGTGTAGATTCACTCATTTTGTTCCGTATGTAGTCACTTGTTGAAATATCTAAAAAGACAAATATTTAGGAATGGTGGGAATATGATATAGAAACCAAACAGGTGGCATTCACACAAAGCAAATCTAAACTAAGCTGATGACATATAAGATGTATAATGTAAGAAATGCAAGGCATCATATGCATGATATGACCAACATCAACATGCCAGGTTAGAGGAAACACCTCAGGTGGTAAACAGGCATGGTCGGCTCCTTTTGAATCTCCATCTGAACAGTTATCTTCCTTTGGAATACAATCTGGAAATGCAGGAGGGGGGGCACTTCGCCCACCATGGAGCGGTGTTTGCATGACATTATATTCGCACGCAATGGTCTTCTCTTTTTCTCTACATGTTCAGTATGATTGTGTACAATATCTGACATCATAATAAAACATAGTTAGCTTTTGTAAGGCCTAAGGGGTGCATGCAAAAATCAAGACTGATGGTAGCAAACGAGTGGATGGATCCAAAACTAATGATAGCAGGTAGATTATAGCTTCAGTTTAAAAAGATAGACAATGGATCATCTGTTGTTTGTTGCCCACCCAACATGAACCACATAGAAGACCCCAGATGAACCAGATAGTAGACAGATACTATTCATTGCTGGCTCGATATGAGACCCATGGGCAATTCAAAACTCAAGATTGAACGATAAAGTAGCAGGTAATAATAACCGATGTATAACGTAAGAAAACACGAAAGACTGCGACCTCTCTTCCGGAATAACTGTGTAGTCCTCAGGTTCATCTGCTCAGTCGATGATGGTAATGTAGTTGGCGTGGCTGCCGGCAACGGGGAAGATGATCTGAGGCGGCGAAAGGAAGTCTGCAGGGGGGATCTCTGCTGCAGTGAACGCTTCTGTCGATGGTGCACCTCGGGTGGGGTGGATGACGGCACGGCAGGAGCAGGACATAACACACAGAGTTTTCTTTGACGCCTATCTGAAAATGAAGTAAATCTGTAAGGGCTCCTTAGAATTGGAGGATTCTATAAATGCAGGGATAGGAAAAACACAGGAATAGGATAGGAATGCACATGCAAAACAGAGCATTTGGAAACATAGGATTTCAGTCAACCTGGGTGTTTGGCTCACATGAATTGGAAGAACAGACGAATGGAGAAACAAAGTGATGCGACAAGTGTACAACCACTTTGCCATAGCTTTGTGGACCTCAACATCATTGGGTTGGACGTGGAGGATGGTGATGATGTTGGTGTGACTATCGGAGGCGGGGAAGAAGATCCGAGACCTCTGGAAACGGCACTGAGGGTACTGCTCTGCTATGATGGACGGTTCCATCGTTGGAGCAGCTCCACTAAGGTGTACGGTGACGAGGCTGAAGCATGACAAGACAGACAACGTTAATCCGAAGTGGGACCCTAATATCATCTACAATAGATGATGTAAAATACATCACCCAAAAGTGCTAGATGTAAACCGCATCAGCCGCGCCACAGCCGCTCCGACAAATGCTGGTAGTACTGTTCACTGTGAACTTAACTGAAGAAAATGAACTTCACAGTCGAAACTGAATTTTACTGTCGAAACTGATTGAACTAGTAACAGAGCATTGCAATAGATGTTTAGGGCATTCGAGCACTAGTAGCAGAGAAGCAGTGATCTAAATCAGCAGACGCTCGAGCAGGGAACGCACTAGCAGAGAGCAAGTCGTGCAGCAGCACCGCGAGCGAGTGCTAAAGAAGCAACTCATGTAGCTGCCGGAGGTCGTGTAGCAGCAGCAGTAGCGCAAGCGAGACCAAGAGCAGAGCAGCAGCACGAACGAAAGCAGGAGCAGTGCAGCAGCGCGACCGACAGCAAGAACAGAGCCACAATGCGAGCGAGAGCCGGAGCAGCTGCAGTTAGTGCCGTTGTGGAAGTCGCCGCCGAGGAAGCAACGATATGGGGGAGAGACGCCGTGGATGATGTGGCCGGCGACGGCACCGTCGATGGAGACACGCCATGTCTGCTCGGTATCGAGCACCGGCAGCCCCGTGAGATCGAATAAAAGATAAAATGTAGCGGTGAGTACAGAACCTCCTTGGTGGCGCCGAGTTGGCCTCGGCTTCATCGGAGGAATTGGTGAGGGTGCTGCGGTTCCGGTGGGGCAGGTCAAGACGGTGCTGTGGGGATTGAGGTGGCGCGATAGACGAGGCGAACATCGGGGCAGCTCCTTGGAGGTGGAGGACAGGGCGGCTGATCCTGCGGGACGGCGAGATCGACAACGGACCATCATCCGGTGCGGCGGATGAGGGACGGCGAGCTGTTGCGGTGGACGACATAGTCGGGGAAGAGTCTCTTGCTGGGCGGCGGTCGGGAGGCCGACGGAGGAGCATGGGGTTTCGCAGGTTTTGGCGGCCTCGGTGTATGAATGGGGGGCAAAGGGGGAGGAGGGAGCTAAGCTTAGGGACGCGCTTGTCTGAAATGTAGGGTAAGTTACCAGTGTAGCCCCACCGGTTTTGACACCGCGACGTGGAGCTTCATTTCCAGCTGAGGGGTAGAAGGGGGATTTCGCGTGTCTGGGTTGCGGGAGCGATTTCAGATGAGGAGGGAATTCTCACGCGCGTCCAAATTTTGGTATAACAAGGCGCGGCGCGGGCTAAAGAAGCGGGAGTTTCAAAGCAGGTGAGACAAAAGATACTCGAGCTTGAAAATTTCGGGATAACAAGGCGCGGCGTGGGTTGAAGAAGCGGGAGTTTCAAAGCAGGTGAGACAAAAGATACTCGAGCTTGAAAATTTCGGGATAACAAGGTGCGGATTCCTTGTTCGGCAGAACAAACTTAACGTGTAAAAAAACAATTCAAACAAGACACAAGAGAGTCATGTCCCCTTTTACTATATTGCTATAGATGCCATTGAAAAAACTAGAAGAAAAATGTAAAAAAATCGGGAGAACAAGATTACCCTGCACAGTACCAAATCGATTTGCACTTCCCTCAACAACAACAAAAAACAAATCAACTCCCACCAAAGAAAGAGTAATGTCCCTTTTTATATGATTACAGATGCCATGATCTCGAATTTCAACTTTTGAATCCACGTTATGTTGAATTCGAATATATCGTTAGGTGACCTTGCGGTTTATAATTGATGTAGTCGTACATTTTGATCTTCCATCATATATGAACATTTTACTCAACCATGTGAACATATATATTGTCGTCTACCATATAGACTAAATTTGAATCAATTTTCCTTATTTGAATACGATTGTTGTCAAGTTATACAATAATTTAAATATTATCTTGATAACAAAAAACATCCATATAGCAGTAATCATATTTCACTGTGAAGTACATGTATCATACGCTCTCCAATTCAAATATTTGTATCCATTTTATGTTGAATTCAAATCATAGTACATTATTGGTCTAGGTAGCGAGATGTTTGGGATAATCTAAGCCCTGTTTTCATACGTATAATTTTTGGCTGAATTGGGACAAGTTTTGGTATAAGCCTCTTGCAAAACCGGAGATTGTCTCAACAAGCCTCGTGGTTCCGAGAGGGAACGTGTCACCTTTGTGTGCGAAACGATATACGCTGCCTCCCCCTGATTTTATTTACAGAGGCAACATAGAACTATATGAGTGCCCTATTAAATTTTGGAATTATTTCGGTTCATTTGGCATTTTTATACATTAATTGAATTTCTGGACTTTTAATGTGCATAATCTAAATATGAATTGCATGCACATGCTCTGGTGCACCAAAGTGGGTTGAAAAATCACATGTGTGTCCTTGGTTGAATTTCTAGGTCCCATGGAAGAAATGAGGATGAAATTCAAACATCTGGGCGTCATGACTCGGCCGCGAACATCGAGAAACTTTGATTTTAAATTCATGTAAATCCAAAACTCGCCTGGAAATCATGAAACTTGGCATGGTGTCGTGTCATGGCACTAACATGTTGTGGTAAAAAATTGGGCCGATTTGGAAGCTTGTGGTTCTAAGAGGGAACATGCCACCTTTGAGTGTGAAATGATATGCGCTGCCCCCCCTTGAGTTTCTTAACAAAGGCAACATAGAACTACATTAGTGCCCTGTTAAATTTTGGAATTATTCCGGGTTCATTTGTCGTTTTTTATACATTAATTTAGTTTCTGGTCATTTAATGTGCATAAGTCAAATTTGAACTACAAGCACATGCTCTCGTGCACCAAAGTTGGTTGAAAAATCACATTTGTGTCCTCGGGTGAATTTCTAGGTCCCATGCAAGAAATGAGAATAAAACTAAAACATCTGGGCATCGTGGCTCGGCCGAGAACATTGAGAAACTTGGTTTTAAAATTCTTGTAAATCCAAAACCCGTCTGAAAATCATGAAACTTGGCATGGATGTCATGTCATGGTACTACCATGTTGTGGTAAAAAAATGGCCGAATAGGAACAGATTTTGGTATAAGCTTCTTGCAAACCGAAGCTTCTCTCAAGAAGGCTCGTGGTTCTAAGAGGGAACGTGCCACCTTTTAATGCGAAACGATATACGTTGTCCCCCTTGAGTTTATTTACAAAGGCAACATATAACTACATGAGTGCCGTGTTAAATATTGGAATTATTCCGGCTTCGTTTGGCCTTATTTACACATTAATTGAGTTTTTGGTCATTTAATGTGCATAATTTAAATTTGAACTACAAGCACATGCTCCCGTGCACCAAAGTTGGTTGAAAAATCACATTTGTGTCCTCGGGTGAATTTCTACATTTGAAAAATCACATTTGTGTCCTCGAGTAGGTCCCATGCAAAAAATGTGAATAAAATTCAAACATCTGGGCATCGTGGCTCGGTCGAGAACATTGAGAAACTTGGTTTTAAAATCATGAAAATTGTCATGGTGTCATGTCATGGTAGTACCATGCCGTGGTAAAAAATTGGCCGAATAGGAACAAATTTCGGTATAAGCTTCTTGCAAATCGGAGCTTCTCTCAAGAAGGCTCGTGGTTCTGGGAGGGAACGTGTCACCTTTGTGTGCATAATTAAAATTTGAAATACAAGCACATGTTCCAGTGCACCAAAGTTGGTTGAAAAATCACATGTGTGTCCTCAGGTAAATTTATAGGTTCCATGCAAGAAATGGGAATGAAATTCAAAATTCTGGGCGTCGTGGCTGGGTTGGAAACATTGAGAAACTTAGTTTTTTAATTACTGTAAATCCAAAACACGCATGGAAATAATGAAACTTGGCTTGGTGCCATGACATGGCACCAACATGTTGTGGTAAATTTGCAGTCCGATTTGCGAAGGTGCACACATTAACAATCAACAAAGTCATTTTGGAACAAGTGTTGTCACGTTACAATCGGAAACACAAGTATTATTGAAACCGTGGGCGTTCTACTTACTAGTACCATTTACGTGCCGCCACGCATCCGCATTTTTTATTAGCTAGGAGGCGCCGTGCAGGCTAGCTATTTGAGTACGAGAGGCGTGCGATCAGACCCCTGCGTGTGCTTATCGGGAGGAGAGCCCCTTGATCTCCATCTACCGTCCACCTCTCTCCCAAGGTCTCCATTAATGGCACCCGAGCCTCTCTTTAATGGCGTGGCTATGTCTCACTCGACTGAGATTTAAGAGAGAAAAAGAAAATCTGAAAGCACTGATCTTGATGTAAGATCCGACGGACCTATATAGCATCTACTGCGACTTATAGCAAGACTGATGAATATATAAGGACGATTAAAATTTTTTTTGATCAAAGAATGGCTTGGCCCTTCCGATTTTCATTACTGAAAAACACCACAATTCACAAGAAGTTCAGCACAACTCCAGCCTAACACGAAGGACTAAAAGCTACCAGATTGAAATTGCAACATCCCAAGAGGCCAACAAAGGCCAAACATCCGCGCTAGAACCCAACATTTCACAACCGACGACACAATCCACATCCTAAACCGATTATTACATCAAAAGAAACTAGGAAACTGAAGGAAGCCCAGCAGTAACTAGTAGAACAGCAACGCCAGGGTCGCCACAGCAAGAGTTTTCTTCATTCTAGCCTCGTAAATTTGATCTTCCACAGAAAGATAAGGACAATTAATTGTCTTACATAATTAGGAAGATAATTAAAAAATCCACATGCGGCTACGCCCAAAATACACAAGGGAAAAAGAAGAAGGAAGACAAGGATCTGGCTCGCTGATCTCTACTTTCTTGATGCGTTGCTGCAGGCCGCGGGAACTAGTCTCCGCGGCGAGCAGCGATGAGCTCTTTTGTCTCCTCAATACACTGCTTGAGAACATCCACGGATTCCTCCACCAGCCTTTAGCGCTCATTGCAGAGCATGTCATTCTCGTCCATAAGTTTCTTGACGATGACGCCGATCCTCTTCAACAAGGCACTGGTATCCTCCTGCTGGTCTGCACTTCGGATGATCTTCTCCCTCAGCAGGTCACGCTCGGCCCGGAGCCTCTCATTGCCCTCCCTTAGTACGTCGATAACCTATTCAAACAAGGCTTTCATGTCGTCCTGCAACCTCCCACAGCCGAAGATCTGATCCATCTGGCTATGGACGATCGCATGCATGCGCCTGTAATAGTCGTCGCCTGCCCACGAGAAATTTTCCCAAGCCGCCGCGGCGTGGTGGGACATCTCTGCTGCATTCATGGCGCGGCGGGACATCTCTGCTGCTTCCACGGCGCGGCCGGACCAGTCTGCTGCATTGATGGTGCGGCGGGACCTCCGTGCTGCTTCAGCGGCGCGGCGGGACCTCTGTGCTGCTACTTCCGCGCGGCGGGACATGTCGGCTGCTCTCGCAGCGAGGCGGGACATCTCTCATGCTTCCGCTTCCATGCTCGCCTCTCCATGGTGGCAATCTCTCGACCCAGAACTCACGCTGGCCATGGCAGACGCAAGGGAAGGATGCTGAATGACTTGTTTGTTTTTGTTGATGAGGAGTTGAGGAGGAATGTGCAGTCATCTTGGCATACTAGTATTTATAACCGAGTACTAGTATGCTCCTAAGTGGGAAACCGTTTAGGTTGTTATCGGTGTGAACAGGTTTGCAATTCAATATAGCGTGGAGTAATTTGGAATGTGACGAGACGCAAGCTCAAAATTTATTGACGGTTCTAGTTTCCAAGTGCGGCACTATTCCCGGATGGAGTACTTCTTATTCGACTCCCTCCTTTCCGGTTTTATAGGGCTTATCTCAAAATTTTAGTTTTTCCATTTTATAAGTCTCAATTTGGTTGTTCCCCAACACATGTTCAAATTCCAAGGTGCATTAAATCATTGCATGCAAGTATTAAGAGAAAATTGACCAATGCATGTACTTTATGCATGCATGCATTGCAATTAATGCATTGATAAACATAATTTTTTGAGTAATTCTTACCCAAAGGAACTTTAGGATGTCCATAGTGGGGGTAACATAAGTAGTATCATGCACTTGGGACTCGCAAACTTGCTTATGTGGCAGGCAATTAAAGAAGAGAGAGATGGTTATAGTAACATAGGTAGATACCGTAACATAATAAATGTGATGCTACTATGTGTCATGCATGGCAATAAATGAGACCACTTATGATACTATGCACTATAGAGGTAGTAACATAGACTAGTAACATATGCATGTTACTAGTCTAAGTTACTCCCCACTATGACCAGCCTTATATCCAACAGACATTAAATATCCGTTCGACTGTTGGAAATTATTGATCTGATGCCGAAGTAATTGCTGCATCGCCACCAAAACCCACCATTTCTTAAGCTAAAGTAGACCAAGGTAATCCCTATATTAGACTATTACTAAGATAAACAGAAGGCACTGTAGAAACATTTAGGACGTGAGCTTGTCAATCTGAATGTGGAGGAACACAAGCTTAGCCCCGGCCAGCAGCTTGGGCGGAACTGTCAAGAAGGTCAGCTCCTGCACGACGACGTCGCCAGGATCCTTGTTGCTTGTCACCTCCATTTCCACCTTGACGGCGTCGGTCATGCCTTCGAGCTCCCCCGGCGGGCCGTTCGCCCACAGTTTGGCCACGTAGTGCGGCAGTGGGGATGCCCCCGCTCTAATGTAGACGACCAACACAGCGATAGGCGCGCCGATGTTGAGCACGCCGCCAACCAAGAAAAACGCGCGGCGGTCCTCCTCCGCAACAGCAAGAGTCGTGGCTCCAATAGTGGCACTTGCAGCTGGAGCACCTTGCCGTATTGGATCCTGTGCACGGGCATGGGATGCGCGGTGCTGATGTGGTGGTAGAGCGCCGGCGGCGGGCCTTCGTAGCCGCAGACGGGCATGGGGCATTTGCAGGGCGCGAGCGGACACACGCTCTGGTGATTGGCAAGCTTGTGGTAAGTGACGTAGAGCCCACAGCCTTCGTGCGGGCACTCCACCCTCACCGACGAAAGGACGGAGTCCACCGCCGTGTTCCGCACGTCGAAGCCACCGCCGCGCTCGCACTTCTGGCACTGCCGCTGGTTCCCGGGGCGCTCGACGTGGCAGTCCGCGCAGGCCAGTTGCCCTCCCTTGCACTGCAGAAATCAATCGAACAGAACATCAATCAAGAAACCTGCACCTTGCTCAATCAACCGAACGGACGAGGTGTATTCGAACCTCATACACTGGAGGCGTCAAGGGGCGGAGGCACAAGGGGCAGTGGAGCACGGTGAGCTCCATCGAGACCTTAGAGAGCTCCATCGTCGGGTCATGTTTGGTCTGCATGATCTCGCCCTCCTCGTGCACAACCATCTCTCGACTTGGGCCGGGGTATTACAAAGCAAGTATCAAAAGGAGAGTCACGGCATGCATGCATGCATGCATTGTAATTAATGCATCGGTAAACGCAAATTATTGAAATATATCGAGTGCAGTGCTTTGATGTGTCGCGTCAACTCGTACATCAACGAGAAGTTTGATTATCCTCTCCCTCGCGGACTTAACTGCACCTGCCTTTGGAGTATGACAGGTTGGCCACACACCTGTTGGGCCCACCTGTCATACACGCAAAGGCAGGAGCGTCCCTCCCTCGCCCATGAGCGTGGTGGCTGGCAAGACTAGGAGAAGCTTTCGCTACACGCTCTCCCTCCCGCACGCGGTGGACATGCAGCAGTTCAATCGGTGTCAGATGGCCAGAAGCGTACTGTAGTACTCCTCCAGTGCAGTACTAGTACTCCATCATTGTTCGACTTCCGAAGAGGCGAAGAGCCAAGCGCAGCCCGGATGCTCGTGTGGCAGTTTCATGTGTAGAGTAGTCTAGGATAGCATGTACCGTGCCTGTAAGCTTAAAATCGTTCGGGTCGGCTCCATGCTATGTGGCCGTCTCGATGTTTTTTTCAAAAAAAATTTAAATAGTCTTCTGGCCCTACCTGACACCCTGGTGATTGTAGTTTGCACGGTCATCTGGTCAAGACAGGAATATATATTTTAATTTGTTTTTTTCGAAAAGGGGGACTCCCCGGCCTCTGCATCAGAACGATGCATACGGCCACATATATTTTAATTTGTGGTGGGTAAATGTTAGAGGTTGCAGCAAATATATTGTACACTGCGGGTCTTTCAGCCAAGTTTAGAGGCAAGCATGTGGGGCCAGTGCTATGATGTGTCGCGTCAACTCGTACAATGAGGAGAAGCTTGATTTTACTACATGCCTTCTCCCTCACCCATGCGCGCGATTGCTGGCAAACGAGGACAGGCTTTTGCTTAGTAGTACTTCTACAACAAGCTATCCGTCCCGCTCGCGCTGGGCGGACATACAGCAGTGGATTCGACACTGTAGAAGTCGTAGTAGTAACATCATTGTTCGTCTTCTCGAAGAGGCGAAGAGCCAAGCGCAAACCGAACATTGCAGTTGCGAACATTGGAGCACACATATAGCCAGGCTCTTGCATGAGACAAAATTGCTATGTGAGCCCACTATTGTACTAGTACGTACAACTACTTGCTAGTATAGCCCTGTAAACCAGAAAGGAGTATTTGCCCTTCTAGAGATTTCAACAAGTGACTACACTACACCGAGACGGAGTACATGTGGAGCAAAATGAGTGAATTTGCACCGTAAATAAATATGTACTAGTTCTATCGTTTTCCTCTCCGAGGTGCACAATATTGAGTATACTGACTATTCTCTTTTTGACACAAATTTACGTTTTTTTACACAGTACAGACGCAAGCGCTCATACACACACGCATACAGTCACCCCTATGAACATACACACGCACGGCACTATCATCTTGAAATTTACGAAGTCACCATAGGCACCTCGTCGTCGACGGGTCCATAGGTGCTTGAATGCCAAGCAGGGAGAGGGTAGCGGTTCCCGAGACGCTGAACGGTCAATGATGCATCCTCAATTACATGCAGAGGGGACTAATTGGAGAAGCAGAATAGAGCCAGCACGATGTGAATGCAACAGAGTTTGGACTCTCATATAATAAAGGCGCCCAACCACTCCAATCCATCTACTCCCAAGTCTCTGCGCAACACTGCTCACTCCAATCCAAGACCAAGTGACCAGAAGCCACAAGCACCTATGGAGGCGATGGACGCGAGCGGCAGTCGGCTGTGCCAAATCATCCAAGGCGCCGGCCTGCTGCCCCGCACCGTGCAGCGTTTCCAGACGGTGCTGGCAACCGCAGGCATCGTAGCCCTCGCCGACGCCGGCTTCGCCTCTCGCATGGACGACATGATGGTCAACTCCATCCGCAAGTTCACCGCCGTGAAGAAGCGCGCAGACGACCTTGCCGTACTGCTCCATCATTGCCTGCCACCCTCATCGGCCTCCATGGTGACGGACTCTTTCAAGCCCTGGTGGCCCTGCAGGTGCCGGAGGTCGCGACGAAGAATATGCACCTCGAGCCGCGCTCGCCGCGCAGCGCCTGGCCATGCAAGAAACCGTTGACCTGCACATCCACGTCTACGAGGAAATCGTCTACATAGGCCACTACAAGGCAAGCGAGGACAGAAAGACGTTGGCCTTCTTCCAGCGGCTGGAATCTTTGGACGCCATTGTTCAGAAGCACGTCGATCTGGCCACGAAAGCAGCTGCTACTTATGCGTCGTTCGGTGGGCCGGCGCCCTGAGTCGAGGAGGTGGACGTCGTCGATGGATGCATCTCTTCTTCTTGCCTCCTGTAACTAGCACTGCATCGCCTCGTGGCCTTAATGTTTTATTAGTATAGTATACTACCTCCGTTCCCAAATATAAGTCTTTCTAAAGATTCCAGCAAGTGACTACTACATACGGAGCAAAATGAGTGAATCTACACTCTAAACTATGTCTACATACATCTTTATGTTGTATTCCATTTGAAATAGTATCTAAAAAGGCTTATATTTATGAATGGAGGGAGTATATGGCATTTTTATTCCAGTCGTAACGTTTTCACTGTGAGGTGGGGCCGCAGTTGAGCAAACCCACCCCGCCCACCGAGCGTCGGCCGAGTTTAGAATTAGAAGAGAGAAACGAGGGAGGAGAGCTAGCTGTAGCACGGACGCTGTTGTCAGATGGGACTCGTGTTTATAGAATAGGAGTACTGAGCACTCATGCCTCTTTTTTTTACGGAAAAATTAGTCGTATGTCTAGTACCACTAGTTGGATGTGTGCGACCTCTAGCTGTCATCACTTTAGGTCTCCTTTTCGAACCATGGCTACGCTTCACAGTACATATTATTTCACGCATTTATCCTCCTATATGTACTCCTAGGCTATTTCCACGTGCTCCCATTCGCCGACATGTGGGACATAGAGCATCTGGGTCATAGTGCATGCACGACTCGGAGCATATGCCGGGGTACTTTACATTTCATACCTCACGAATTACATGCAAACCCCGTGCAGAAGTATAAATAAATGAATGAATTACTACATGAAACCATATTATTTTTGTCACAGCCATAGCCTTGGCCTTGCTTGTCATTGCATCATCATCTTGCATCATGTTTAAATTTCTCAGAAACTTGAAATGGGGACTGACCAAACCCTAGCATCAAATGATTTCAAATAGGCTCAAATAAAATTATTTCCAATAAGCCCAAAGTGACTTCAGGAAAAGTCCATAATTTTTGAAACTGGTGAAAACCCCTGACAAAAATTGGTGCATATTTTCCCTAGGTCATTTCAGGTTTTTGGATTAAATCATAAGTATTTGAATTGGAGCATTTAATGGATATAAATATTTTTAAATGCTTCAATAATTCTGAAAACATTTGAGGGCTGTTAGTAAAGATTTTAAAAGTGCCCACAAATTTTCTCAGGAGTTTTAAAAGTGGTTTAGTATTTCTACTAGATCAAAACAAAATAAAATAAATAGAAAACAGAAATAAAAGGAGAGAGGATCTTACCTGGCCTCACCTGCGCAGCCCACCAACCGGCCCAGCACTGTAGCTGGCCGGCCCAGCCCACCACCGCCACCTCCCCTATCGTCTTCCTCCACTGCCAGGAGGACGGAGACGCGTGCCCGCCCGCGCCAGCCACCTCCTCCCTCCCTGCCTGCCTGGCTCCCCCTCGGTCCGCCCAGACGACGCCACGGAGATGCCTCGACCCCCTGCACCTATCCCCACTCTCCCATGCTCTTTCCCCTCCCCTGTCTCTCTCCCTCGCGCGCAGCCCGAGCGCTGCCGCCGCCACCGACGAGCTCCACCACGGCCAACGCCTCTCCCTCGTCCTCCCGAGCAGCCCAGAAGCTCCGCCACTTCATCCCCGACCCCCTCACTGATCCACGCCCCGCGAGAAGCCCCTGAACGTCCTCGCCGGGCTCGACTTCAACCTTCCGACGACGAGATCGATCTCACCGCCCCGCTCGCTCCGGTGCTCCCCCGAGCTCGTCGACCCGCCCAGCGTGATCACCGTGAGCTCCTGTTCCGGAAACCCCTCTCCCTTGCCTCGTTTGCATGCCGTAGCCACCGCGTCACCTGCGCCCGAATGCACCGCCGCCTGAGCTCGCCGTCGACGATGCTCCGGTGACCAAATGGTCACCCTGGAGTGTCAAACCTACTCCCCGCGATGCGTAGCGCCCTCCTAGCTCCTTGCCTCGCTCTTCTACGCACTGAACGCGATCCCGAGCACAACCGAGCTCCGGCGACCGCCAAGGTCGACGCCGGCGACCACTCCGGCCACCCTCTGGCCGCACCACCACCCCGGTTGGATGCGGACGAGCGCCCGCATCCCGTAGCCATGCTCCGCGCGCCAAACCGCGCCCTGTAGGCGAATTCCGCGCTGCTCCGCCGCGCCTGGCCTCGCCGGCGACGAGCCGCCGGCGGGTTTGACCCGTCTGACCCGGGGTTTGACCTCCCTGGGGTCAACACACGTGGGCCCCGCCTCTGACTAAATTAGATTAGGACTAATGACCCGTTATTTCACTGACATGTGGGGCCACCCCCGCTAATTAACTAGGATTAGTACTAACTGAAATTAGTTAGTCTAATGACACTGACACGCGGGCCCCACCGTCCAGGTTTGACCTGGACCGTGCCCCGTTGACCTGCTGACGTCATGATGATGTCAGGCTGACGCAGTAATCTTTTTCTGGAATTTAAATAAATCTTAAATGATTTATTTATTTCAGAAAATTTCCAAACTTTGAAAAATCATAGAAAATAATGTATAACTCCAATGGAAATAATTTATATATGAAAAATTATCAGAAAAATTCCAGGAATCCATCTGTACCATTTTCATGCATGTTTGAACAATGTTTGTTCTCTGTTTTGGACAAAACAAATATAGGGCATTTAAATAATCACATATGGAGTTGGAATTTGAATCATGTATTCAAACTAACTTCATTTAAGTCATAGTTAGATGCATTAGCTCAAATCACAGCATATTTCCATGTCATGATCATGCATCATATTGTTGCATTGCATTGATTGTGTCTTTTTGTGTTTGCCGGTAACCGTCCCCTCTCAGTAGACGATGTTTCGACGATGAGTTCGATGACACCGATGAAGAGCTATGTTATCTTCAGAAGTGCCAGGCAAGCAAAACCCCCTTGTTCATTCTGATAAAATCCCACTCTCTCGCTCCTGCTCTCTTTTACTGCATTAGGACAACAACGAATCATGTGTTACCTGTTGCGGTAGCTGAACCCCTTTATCCTTTGCATGACCTGTCATTCCACGGTAATTAGATGAAACCCACTAGCATGAGTAAGAGTTGTTTGAGCCCTGTTGTGCCTACTCATTCATGCTTGTTTGTCATGCCTGCTACTGCTTAGAGTTGAGTCGGGTCTGATTCATCGGGAATGAATTGGAAGGTGTGAACATGTCCTACTGCGTGTGAGCTAAGTGTGTGAATACGTATGGTAAAGGTATTGGTGAGAGGCCATGTAGGAGTACATGGTGGGTTGTCTCATTGAAGCCGTCCTCAGGAACTGAGTTCTGTGTTTGTGATCCATGAAACAGTTACTACCACACATTGGGATCCTTAATTGACTCTCTCGGCTTCTTGATCACCCTTGTCCTCTGTCCAGGAGTTGCAAAGTAGTTTCTGGTGTTTGTAGTATGCTGGGGGCTGCACGCAGCGCTGACCGTAGGGGTGGGCTGTGTTGCGGTAGGCACGTGGCCGGGCCAGCCGGGCGCCCGTTTGGTGTCTCGGACCCTGTACACATCGTTCGGGGCCGTTAGTGGAAACCTCGGTCGGACTCCCTGCGGATGGAACCCGAATAGGCGATAAACCTGGACTAGAGACTTGAGTGTTTAGGTAGGCCGTGGCCGACACCCTCACTGGGCTTCCGCTTGAAGGTTGCCGAGTACATGTCGTGTAAACGGCGGTAAGTGGTGAGAGCGTGTGTGAAGAAGTACACCCCTGCAGGGTTAACATCATCTATTCGAATAGCCGTGTCCGCGGTAATGGACTTCTGGGTTGCCTATATCAGTTCATAGACAAGTGAAAGTGGATACTCTAAAATGCACAAGATAAGCGTGAGTGCTATGGATGGCGTTCTCGTAGGGAGACGGGAGCAGATCCATAGTGGTGTATTGATATGGTGAATATGTGGACTCGTGTGCGCCACCTCAAAAGAGTCGCTTGCAGTCGTAGTTCAGGTTAGCCACCGAGTCAAAGCTGGCTTGCTGCAGTCAAACTCCACCACCCCCTTTATTGAAACTGATGCATATGTAGTTAGTTCTGATGTAAGTCTTGCTGAGTACAATTGTACTCACGTTTGCCTATTTTATGTTTTTGCAGAGAGACGTCAGTCTCGCTAGTAGTACCGCTTGGACTTCAACGTTTAGCTTGATACCTCAGCTACAATTTTGTGCCCTCGCCAGGATCTGGTAGATAGTCAGGCTTCTCAAGCCCTTTTCATTTGTAGATGTCTGTACTCAGACATGATAAGCTTCCGCATGTGCTTGTTGCTTGTATGCTCTGAATGTTGGGTCATGAGACCCATGTTTGTAATATCTCGCTCCTCGGAGCCTAATGAATAAATATTGGAGTCGTAGAGTTATGTTGTGATGCCATGTTGTATTTACACATATCGAGCATATTGTGTGTATGATTGAAATGCTTGCTATGTGTGGGATCCGACTATCTAGTTGTTTATCCTTGGCAGCCTATCATATGGGGAAATGTAGTCTAGTGCTTCTGAGCGATAGTAGTCCGCTACAGCCCGGTTCACCGGAGTCCTGCTAGCCCAGCACTACTGCTCGGAACACTTGACTGGCCGGCATGTGTTTCACTTCGTTCCTGTGTCTGTCCCTTCGGGGAAATGTCACGCGGTGACTTCCGGAGTCCTGTTAGCCAGTGCTACAGCCCGGATTCACACGTTCATGACCGACATGCTCGATGTGATTCATGTATGCCTGTCCTCATGGGTTAGCGCCGCTTTGGGTTCACGACTAGCCATTTCGGCCCGGGTGCTTTGTCATATGGATGCTAGCGACACTATCATATACGTGAGCCAAAAGGCGCAAACGGTCCCGGGCCAGGTAAGGTGGCACCCGTGGGAATACCGTGCGTGAGGCCGCAAAGTGATATGATGTGTTACATGCTAGATCGGTGTGACTTAGGATCAGGGTCCTGACAATTTTCGTGGAAACTGGAGCACGCTCATTAAATTTTGGACATAACACGTTTATAAAAAATGACCGGACCGAAACCAGTCTAAGGGCCTCCTTGATTTTTCCTGCAAAAAAGGGCCTCTTTGATTCGCAGGATACTGGAAACACAGGAATGGGGAAAGTATGATGGCGATGAACCGAGACGACGAGAACTCTAACTCAGTTAGAGGTTAGAGTTAGATTCTAACCCTGAACTAACTCTAAACCAAAGAGGTGTATGGATGGCAGGGTTAGATAGACAATAAATGCTCTATTTCAATCATTTGACTACTTTGGACCCTATTTCCTGCCGGATTTGGAGGGTGCTTGGATATGTTTCAGTTCCATGACTAAAAGTAGTGGGACTAAAACTTGCTAGCCTCACCCATGCTTGGATCCAAATACTAAAGAGACTAAAATCAAGTTAATGAGCATTTATTATCCTCCAAACCCTCCAATCCTGAACTCTCCTGTGTTTCAGGAGAGGAGTTAAATGAGGAGAGAGAGGACTAATCCACATTTTAGTAGAGGTACCCCTGATTAAATTTTTTTAGTCTCAAGACTAGTTTTAACCCCTCTTTAGTCAGGGGTGCTTGGAACAATAGCCTCTTAAAGAGACTATTTTTAGTCAGACTAAAATAAGTCCCTTGGATCCAAGCACCCTCTTGGTGTGGCCGGCTCTTCTGTGGCCTCCTCCCGCTCACAATTGACATAAATGAACCATCTATACAAATCAAGCATGCAAAACATGATAATTTTTTACTTTGTCCATACAAATGAGATATCCCACTTAAACATAAAAGTCGTCAATCAAGCTTCACAAAATAAAAAACACTTCATGAAACAAAGAATGAGCTAACTCATCATGGAAGTCATTCACGATAGGGAGGGAGACCGGAGCCCCTCACGCACCGAGGGAGGAGCTCGCCATCGTCGCTCTGGAGGAAGGCTCTATAGAGCCCAAGCCCCAGGAACCCCTCCGACGCCGGCCCTTGCGAGTTGAGATCGACACCGGCATGGGTAGCAGGGCCGCTTGCCGCCGACTGGGAACTTAATCTTTGGGCCTCTAGAAATAATGCAAGCCTGTAACTAAAATACCTAGAAAGGTTGTGACGCCCCGAGACCGATGTGCCAGTTGTCCTCTAGTTATTCGCTGTTGTTGCTTTGTCATTTGCTTGTGTGTTGCATCTTGCCATGTCATCATCCGCATTGCATCATCATGTTTTCAAATTTGCATCTGTCCCGGTCTCTTTGTTCTCTCTGTTGTCCGTTCTGAGCCCAGACACACTTGCACGCGCCCGCGGCATGTCCGAAATATTATTTTATAAGTGGCCGGAAAATGTTCTCGGAATGGGTTGAAAGTTGGCATGTGGTGTTGTTATGTTGTAGGTAGGCCGCCTGCCAAGTTTCATCGCATTCAGAGTCCGTTTGACGCCCCAACGGATAACTATAGCGGCAGTATAGCCGGTCTAACGTCGGACGTTTTCGGTCTCCGAAAACCGTGCCGGGTTGCATCTCTCCCCTCTTTTCTCAGACCAACCCGCTCCTCACAATCCGCCAGGCCCAACCTAACCCCTCTCGTCAGCCCGCAGCCCTCCTCGCGCGCGCGTCCGAAATCTGTCCCGAACCCGACCCGGGCAGTCGTCACCGTTGGATCCGGATCATCCCCTAACGTTTGCAAAATATCTCCGTTTTCTTATTTGGACTCCCTAACTATTTATTCGCGACCGTCCGTTTAAAATCGGATGGACCAGATGCACCTATCCAAAAACCATCTATTATATATGCAGATGAAACCCTAGCCGTGTCCCATCCATCCATCCAATCCTCCCGGCCGCCACTCCTCTCTTCCTTGGGATCGCTCCCGATCCAAAATCCACCAACCAGTCACCACCGTAGCCTCCGACCATCTCCCTCGATTCGCGCCACCGCAGCCAACCAGCGCCGCCCCTCCCGCTCCCTTCTCGATCCAGATCGAGAGGAGATCGATCCCCAGCCTCCCTGTTCCCCTCGTCGCGAGGCAGGGAGAGGAGCTCCCTGTCGCCTCCCACCTCATGTCGTCCCCGACGTCCACCAGCAGGACAGGCCGGTCTGCCTCGCCCTCCCCCTGATGTCCTTTCTTCTCCTACCCTCTTTCTCCTTTCCCTAAGCTCTCTCTCTCTCTCTCTCTCTCTCTCTCTCTCTCTCTCTCTCTCTCTCTCTCTCTCTCTCTCTCTCGCCTCTTGGACAGGAGCCCCGACGCCAAGGCCTTGCCGCGCCGGCGCCTCAAGCCGCCACAGTTTGCTCCAGATCCGGCCGGCCTCCGCCAGGTCGCCCGTTCCTGGTCGGATCCCGCCGTCCCAGACCTCCCCTGCAAGCTCTTGCCGCCGCGCTGAGTTCCTGCTGCCGCCGCTGCTTCGCTAGAGAGCTCCGCCGCGCCAAGTTCCCCTGCTTCCTCTGTGTCGAGCAGCACCTCGAGTGCTGCGCTCGCTCGCGTGCATCGCCCGCACGTGGGCCGCCTCATCCGCAGCGCCTCCTAGGCCCAGCCGCGCAACCCAGTCAGCCGGCCTGCCTTGCCTCTCCACCGACCGGGCCAAGGCCCACTGGGTGAGCAGCCCCAGTCCCTCCTGTGCTCTGTTGGCCCAGCAAGTTTAGGCCCGATGCGTGTTTTTTTCTCCCTGTTGCGATTTTAGCATTTATCCAGTGATTTAACAGATTTGCAGAAAACCCCTCATACATCATGCATTTAATAACTCACAAATGGTGCATCGGTTTAAAATAATTTATATATGTAAAATGCTCAGAAATTTGTGTAGTTTAATAATATCCAACTTTCGTCCATGTTTAAAATGTTTAAATTGCTGTTTGCATTAATTTGCTCAAATGCCATGTTAAAATGATTTATTTCATAACTATTAAACCGTAGCTCGGCTTTAAATAAATTATATATGTGAATGGGGTAGAAAAATGCCTCGATTAACATGGTAGCATTACTTTGTATGTTTAACAACAATAAGATATGTTTTTAGGCAGAACAGTACCAAATCTAAAATATGCACATGAGGATTTTCCGGAATTGTTGTTTGTTATTTCCGGCCTCATTTAAATTGCCTGGATATGTAGTTTTGTTATGCTTCACCTCTTGCCTTGTTAATCAACATTTAACATTGTTGGGTACCTAACCGAGAGTGAACTAAATAATTAAATGTGGGGTTTCGTCAATATGTAACCCGTTGCATATTGAGCTCCACTTAACTTGTAGTATTGTTTGTTGCACTTTGCCATGCCATGCATATTTAAACCGGACATGCATCATACTTGTTTGTGCATCATGCCATGTTTATGTGATGGTTGTTTACTATGTTGTTTGTTTGTTTCCGGGTTGCTTCTCGCGTTAGCTTCGGTTTCGTTCCGGAGTTGTGAGGATTCGTTCGACTACGTCCATTTGTCTTCTTCATGGGCTCGTTGTTCTTCCTTGCGGGATCTCAGGCAAGATGACCATACCCTCGAAATCACTTCTATCTTTGCTTGCTAGATGCTCGCTCTTTTGCTATGCCTATGCTGCGATACCTACCACTTGCTTATCATGCCTCCCATATTGTCAAACCATGCCTCTAACCCACCTTGTCCTAGCAAACCGTTGATTGGCTATGTTACCGCTTTGCTCAGCCCCTCTTATAGCATTGTTAGTTGCAGGTGAAGATGAAGTTTGTTCCTTGTTGGAACATGGAGATGTTGTTCCTTGTTGGAACATGTTTACTTGTTGGGATATCACAATATATCTTATTTAATTAATGCATCTATATACTTGGTAAAGGGTGGAAGGCTCGGCCTTATGCCTGGTGTTTTGTTCCACTCTTGCCGCCCTAGTTTCCGTCATATCGGTGTTATGTTCCCGGATTTTTGTGTCCCTAACGCGGTCGGGTGATTTATGGGACCCCCTTGACAGTTCGCTTTGAATGAGACTTTTCCAGCGAGGCCCAACCTTGGTTTTACCATTTGCCTCACCACCACCTACTTTTCCCCTTGGGAGTCGCTCTCTCGAGGGTCATCTTATTTTAGCCCCCCCGGGCCAATGCTTGTCTAAGTGTTGGCCCGAAATGAGTAGACTGCGGGGGCCCCTCGTGGAAACTTGAGGCTTGGTTTTACTCGTAGGATGTCTCATCCGGTGTTGCCCTGAGAACGAGATATGTGCAACTCCTATCAGGATGTCGGTGCATCGGGCGGCTTTGCTGGACTTGTTTTATTGCTGTCAAAATGTCTTGTAGCCGGGATTCCGAGACTGATCGGGTCTTCCCGGGGAGAAGGAATATCCTTCGTTGATCGCGAGAGCTTATCATGGGCTAAGTTGGGACACCCCTGCAGGGTTTTGAACTTTCGAAAGCCGTGTCCGCGGTTATGGGCAGATGGGAATTTGTTAATGTCCGGTTGTAGAAAACCCCGAAGTTGATCTTAATTAAAATACACCAATCGCGTGTGTAACCGTGATGGTCTCTTCTCGGCGGGGTCCGGGAAGTGAACACGGTTGTTGGAGTTATGTTTGACGTAAGTAGTTCAGGATCACTTATTGATCATAGTTGTTCGCCCGTGCTTTGCCTTCTTTTCTCGCTCTCATTTGCGTATGTTAGCCACCATATATTCTAGTCGCTTGCTGCAGCTCCACCTCATACCTTTTACCCTACCTATAAGCTTAAATAGTCTTGATCTCGCGGGTGTGAGATTGCTGAGTCCTCGTGACTCACCAGATACTTCCAAAACCAGTTTGCAGGTGCCGATGAAACCGTGCAGGTGACGCACCCGAGCTCAAGGAGGAGTTCGATGGAGATCTTGCCCTTTATGTTGTTTCGTTCTAGTCGATCAGTAGTGGAGCCCAGTTGGGGTCGATCGTGGACCTTTGTCGCTTTTGGGGTTTCTTCTTTTATTTTGGCTCCGTAGTCGGACCCTGATTGTAACTGTATGATGTAATGGTTTTATTCATGTATTTGTGTGAAGTGGCGATTGTAAGCCAACTATGTATCTCTTTCCCTTTTGTATTACATGGGTTGTGTGAAGATTAACTCACTTGCGACATTGCTTTCAATGCGGTTATGCCTCTAAGTCGTGCTTCGACACATGGGAGATATAGCCGCATCGAGGGCGTTTCAACTTGGTAATCAGAGCCTTCCCCGACCTTAGGAGCCCCCACTGATTGATCGTTTTAGCGGCCGAGTTGTGTCTAGAAAAATGTTTTGAGTCATTTAGGAATTATATATCGGAGAGTTTAGGATTTCTTTTTACTTCCCAGTCTCTTCATCGCTCTGGTAAGGCATCCTGACGTAGAGTTTTGACTCTTCTCTTCTCAAATTTCACTAAAAAAAATTTAGGATCACACGGGTATCTTAGAATTGTTCCGATGGGTTTATGATGACAACATTGTCTTGGTTGCCTCCCGTCAGCAGGGGTTTTAGTGGAGGTGTCCCGGGGAGTTGAGCTCCGAGGTGTTGTCGTCATAATTTTATCGTTGCAGTTCTGGAATACCTGAGTTTAGTACGCCGACATCGAAAATCTCTTTTGTACAGTTGTTGGTGAGATAACCCTGATAGCCCAGTACTGAGGCGAGTGCGGGTGTATTGCCATAACTTGTATAACGGATGCTTTTCGAAGGTTGAGGTAGACGATTTTCCGAGTTTTCTTGGTTATGTGTTGAAGGATGGATACAACTGGATCTAGGTATTGTTAGTTTGGGTGATATATTTTGTGTCCCCTGTATCCCCAACACCTGATTGCATAACCAGAAAGTTTCGGGAATTTATAAGTGGGAATTCAAGTATCACGTAGAAATTCTTTCCAACATACACATGATACGATATGGGATCTATCATATGTTTGTTTCCGGCTTATTCTGCAAGCCAAATCCTTTGTTTTGTTTTATTTGTGGTATTCGAGTTGCTTCGAAGTCAAATGTTGAATCCATACCTTTCCTAAACGGTGTTCTCATATTTTGTATGGAAATACTAATCCTTCTTGTTCATCAAGGTTGTCTTTTCAATCCTTTCCAACCGGCGTGCTTCTCTTCAAGTTAACCCGATCCTTTCAATTTGTGCAAGACCAATTCTTGGTTTTCACAACGGTGTTCGTTTCATCCAACCCAAGTTTCCTTTGTTTTCCCACCCTCCCACCCTTTTTCTTCAAGGACTCAGATTTCTCAATCAAGTATCCATTTTATTGATGTGAAGCCTCTCCATTCTTCCCCTTCAATGTTCTTATCCGGCGATTTTCTATGAAGATGCGCAACAACTTCAAGTTCATCATTCTTTGTTTTTTTTTCTACTCCGGTGGACTCAATTCAAGCTTTCGTTGTTGATCATATTCCTTCTCTCATTTCAAGTGCTTTCTTATGCCGGTGTATCTCTTAATCATTCACCTCTCGCTATTCATTTGTTCCGAAGTGATGAAGATAACTCATAAGATTTATGTTTCCATTCTTAACCCGTTCAAGTTATTTCAAGATTGTTATCTTATTCAAGCCATTTAATTCAACCGGTGCAATCTCTCTTTTCAAGCAATCATTCAACGGTGGCTCTTTTGAGTGGGCCCTAACCCACAGGTCTTTCTCCAGGATCTTACCTGACTCTTCTAATTTTCCCGGAGCTATTCTCTAATTCTTTTAAAGTTTGACGTAAGAATGAATTTTCATCAGTCATATGTCTTTCTCCAAGACCTTTCAATTCTTTTAATCTTTGGTTCAATCTTTCTAATTTTCATTCCGGAGTGCCTCAACAATTCTTGGTGGTTCTCATCATCGTTCTCAACATTTGGAGACCGAAGAAGAGTTTCTCTTAAATCTTGCCCCTTTCCCTTCAAGATTAATGGTTCTAGCTTGATGCCATCCTCTCATAATTGTTTTCGATTGTGAGAATTCTTTTCACCCATCCGGAGCCTTTCATCTCAGAATTATTCATTCTCAGCTTCGTCTATCGTTCTCCAAATCTTACCGGTGCATCGTTCAGATATTCTCTAATCAGTTCATGATCTCTTCGTTCTCATGTATCTAAATCCTAGCAAGCATCTTCGTTCATTCGCTAATTCTTCCCGGTGATTCGTTCTCTTTTCTTCATTCATTTTCAATTTTTATGGTGGTTCATTCAAGAATTCTCTTCCGTTGTTACCGGTGATTCGTTGAAGTCCTTCTCAAGTTTGTGCCATATCTATCTTAATCCTTTCTACGAGAATAAGTAGTATGCCTAATCCATGGATTGTCATCAATTTAAATTGGTGAGGGATACGCATAACATAATTCTTATCCTTGTTTCATCCAAGTGACTAATTCCTTATTCTGGGGATTCATCAAAAAATTTGATTTCATTTGTTCATCTTTCTTTCCCGGAGTTCCAAGCTCTCATCACCACGGAGATCCATCTAATTATTGCGAGGCTTCAACCTTATTCTTTTCATCCTTCATTCCATTTGATCATCCTTTTATTACCGGAGTTCTTCTTGGAGGCTCTACATGATGGTTCATCGAGGATTCCTTTCATTCTTCAATTGTTCTTCAAGATTTCTCTCGAAGTTAAGATCCGCCAAGCTATACTCTAAAATAAACATGGTGTTCAACACATGTTTTGTCTTGAAGAGTTCAAGTATTCTTTATCTTTCATTTTAAAGTGCAATTCTTTCTACCGTATCATTCGAGGTGGTAGTATGTCATTCTGGATAATTGGAGTTCATGTCTCATGACTCACATGTTGTCAAGAATGAGGTATTTTAAATCCATCAATCTCTTCATTGGAGTTATCTTGGGTTATATTTAACTTAAGGCTTTCCCTAAGGATTGTTGTTTTTTGTGGTGCTTATAAATGACCCAATTTCTTCATTTATCCTACCGGTGAAATAAGTTGCTCGTCTCCTTGTTGATATCAATTCAATATATTGTTTCCGTTAGTGGCAGAATTTAATCTTGTAATTTTGAGACGTTTTCCATAAGCCCACTACAAGCTTATTCCTTTGGTTATTGGTTGTCCAACAACTCCGTTCTAACCTTCTTGGAAGGATGCTTTCCAAATTCAATTGTGCTTGAAGTTGTCATTATCTTCTCCGTTCTTTTCTTCCAACCATCTAGCTTCTATTATTTCTTCCGGAGACATTGTGATATTGCTCTTTTCACTCATCATCTCGTTTTGCCAATATCATGTTCTTTTCCTTGCTTATCCATTTAACCGGAGTGTTGTGCTCTCATTCAAGTTCTGTCATCTTATCAAGTTTTGCCCCCCTTCTCAACCGGAGTGCCGTATGAAATCTTTCTTACCCATGGTGCCATTCTTTCAATAGTTCCGGAGGCAGAGTGTTGTTGATATCATCAAGTATCCTCTCATCTTGTCAAGTTCTTGTTCAAATCCCTTCCATTTTCAGTCGGAGTGCTGCCCAAATTATATCAATCTTATTCCTTCTCTATCTATTTTTAACCGGAGTGTTGTTGTAATTGTTCTTTATCGTTCTTTGTACATCTCGTTTCGACCGGAGTGTTTGCATGTACTTCTCGTCCATTGTTCTCGTCATTCATAGCTTTGCAAACTCCAAGGTTCACATGGTGTTCCTTGTTTCTCTTTTCTACCGGTGTGGTCATATTCTTTTGGTTCGTTAAGCCCTTGTTTCATGTCTTTCAACCCACAAGGTTCTTGTAATGTTCCTTGTTCCTCTTTGATAACGGAGTGTTTGCAATTCTCCTCTTCTCCATGGTATTCTTTCTTCCATTTTGCTCAACCTCTCAAGGTTCTTTGGTTTCACTCTTTTGTCAAAGAAGCAACTTAGTTTTACCGCTTATCTTCCTCTTCCGTTTCCCTCCGGTGCCATCCTAGATCTCGGGACGAGATCCTCTCGTAGTGGTGGAGTGTTGTGATGCCCCGAGACCGATGTGCCAGTTGTCCTCCAGTTATTCGCTGTTGTTGCTTTGTCATTTGCTTGAATGTTGCATCTTGCCATGTCAACATCCGCATTGCATCATCATGTTTTCAAACTTGCATCTGTCCCGGTCTCTTTGTTCTCTCCGTTGTCTGTTCTGAGCCCAGACACACTTGCACGCGCCCGCGGCATGTCCGAAATATTATTTTATAAGTGGCCGGAAAATGTTCTCGGAATGGGTTGAAAGTTGGCATGTGGTGTTGTTATGTTGTAGGTAGGCCGCCTGCCAAGTTTCATCGCATTCGGAGTCCGTTTGACGCCCCAACGGATAACTATAGCAGCAGTATAGCCGGTCTAACGTCGGACGTTTTCGGTCTCCAAAAACCGTGCCGGGTTGCATCTCTCCCCTCTTTTCTCAGACCAACCCGCTCCTCACAATCCGCCAGGCCCAACCTAACCCCTCTCGTCAGCCTGCAGCCCTCCTCGCGCGCGCGTCCGAAATCTGTCCCGAACCCGACCCGGGCAGTCGTCACCGTTGGATCCGGATCATCCCCTAACGTTTGCAAAATATCTCCGTTTTCTTATTTGGACTCCCTAACTATTTATTCGCGACCGTCCGTTTAAAATCGGATGGACCAGATGCACCTATCCAAAAACCATCTATTATATATGCAGATGAAACCCTAGCCGTGTCCCATCCATCCATCAAATCCTCCCCGCCGCCACTCCTCTCTTCCTTGGGATTGCTCTCGAACCAAAATCCACCAACCAGTCACCACCACAGCCTCCGACCATCTCCCTCGATTTGCGCCACCGCAGCCAACCAGCGCCGCGCCTCCCGCTCCCTTCTCGATCCAGATCGAGAGGAGATCGATCCCCAGCCTCCCCGTTCCCCTCGTCTTGAGGCAGGAAGAGGAGCTCCCTGTCGCCTCCCACCTCATGCCGTCCCCGACGTCCACCAGCAGGACAGGCCGGTCTCCCTCGCCCTCCCCCTGCTGTCCTTTCTTCTCCTACCCTCTTTCTCCTTTCCCTAAGCTCTCTCTCTCTCTCTCTCTCTCTCTCTCTCTCTCTCTGTCTTGCCTCTTGGACAGGAGCCTCGACGCCAAGGCCTTGCCGCGCCGGCGCCTCAAGCCGCCACAGTTTGCTCCAGATCCGGCCGGCCTCCGCCAGGTCGCCCGTTCCTGGCCGGATCCCGCCGTCCCAGACCTCCCCTGCAAGCTCTTGCCGTCGCGCTGAGTTCCTGCTGCCGCTGCTGCTTCGCTGGAGAGCTCCGCCGCGCCAAGTTCCCCTGCTTCCTCTGTGTCGAGCAGCACCTCGAGTGCTGCGCTCGCTCGCGTGCATCGCCCGCACATGGGCCGCCTCATCCGCAGCGCCTCCTAGGCCCAGCCGCGCAGCCCAGTCAGCCGGCCTGCCTTGCCTCTCCACCGACCGGGCCAAGGCCCACTGGGTGAGCAGCCCCAGTCCCTCCTGTGCTCTGTTGGCCCAGCAAGTTTAGGCCCGATGCGTGTTTTTTTCTCCCTGTTGCGATTTTAGCATTTATCCAGTGATTTAACAGATTTGCAGAAAACCCCTCATACATCATGCATTTAATAACTCACAAATGGTGCATCGGTTTAAAATAATTTATATATGTAAAATGCTCAGAAATTTGTGTAGTTTAATAATATCCAACTTTCGTCCATGTTTAAAATGTTTAAATTGCTGTTTGCATTAATTTGCTCAAATGCCATGTTAAAATGATTTATTTCATAACTATTAAACCGTAGCTTGGTTTTAAATAAATTATATATGTAAATGGGGTAGAAAAATGCCTCGATTAACATGGTAGCATTACTTTGTATGTTTAACAAAAATAAGATATGTTTTTAGGCAGAACAGTACCAAATCTAAAATATGCACATGAGGATTTTCCGGAATTGTTGTTTGTTATTTCCGGCCTCATTTAAATTGCCTGGATAGGTAGTTTTGTTATGCTTCACCTCCTGCCTTGTTAATCAACATTTAACATTGTTGGGTACCTAACCGAGAGTGAACTAAATAATTAAATGTGGGGTTTTGTCAATATGCAACCCGTTGCATATTGAGCTCCACTTAACTTGTAGTATTGTTTGTTGCACTTTGCCATGCCATGCATATTTAAACCGGACATGCATCATACTTGTTTGTGCATCATGCCATGTTTATGTGATGGTTGTTTACTATGTTGTTTGTTTGTTTCCGGGTTGCTTCTCGCGTTAGCTTCGGTTTCGTTCCGGAGTTGTGAGGATTCGTTCGACTACGTCCGTTTGTCTTCTTAATGGGCTCGTTCTTCTTCCTTGCGGGATCTCAGGCAAGATGACCATACCCTCGAAATCACTTCTATCTTTGCTTGCTAGATGCTCGCTCTTTTGCTATGCCTATGCTGCGATACCTACCACTTGCTTATCATGCCTCCCATATTGTCAAACCATGCATCTAACCCACCTTGTCCTAGCAAACCGTTGATTGGCTATGTTACCGCTTTGCTCAGCCCCTCTTATAGCGTTGTTAGTTGCAGGTGAAGATGAAGTTTGTTCCTTGTTGGAACATGGAGATGTTGTTCCTTGTTGGAACATGTTTACTTGTTGGGATATCACAATATATCTTATTTAATTAATGCATCTATATACTTGGTAAAGGGTGGAAGGCTCGGCCTTATGCCTGGTGTTTTGTTCCACTCTTGCCACCCTAGTTTCCGTCATATCGGTGTTATGTTCCCGGATTTTTGTGTCCCTAACGCGGTCGGGTGATTTATGGGACCCCCTTGACAGTTCGCTTTGAATGAGACTTTTCCAGCGAGGCCCAACCTTCGTTTCACCATTTGCCTCACCACCACCTACTTTTCCCCTTGGGAGTCAATCTCTCGAGGGTCATCTTATTTTAGCCCCCCCGGGTCAATGCTTGTCTAAGTGTTGGCCCGAAACGAGTAGACTGCGGGGCCCCCTCGAGGAAACTTGAGGCTTGGTTTTACTAGTAGGATGTCTCATCCGGTGTTGCCCTGAGAACGAGATATGTGCAGCTCCTATCAGGATGTCGGCGCATCGGGCGGCTTTGCTGGACTTGTTTTATTGTTGTCGAAATGTCTTGTAGCCGGGATTCCAAGACTGATCGGGTCTTCCCGGGGAGAAGGAATATCCTTCGTTGATCGCAAAAGCTTATCATGGGCTAAGTTGGGACACCCCTGCAGGGTTTTGAACTTTTGAAAGCCGTGCCCGCGGTTATGGGCCGATGGGAATTTGTTAATGTCCGGTTGTAGAAAACCCCGAAGTAGATCTTAATTAAAATACACGAATCGCGTGTGTAACCGTGATGGTCTCTTCTCGGCGGGGTCCGGGAAGTGAACACGGTTGTTGGAGTTATGTTTGACGTAAGTAGTTCAGGATCACTTATTGATCATAGTTGTTTGCCCGTGCTTTGCCTTCTTTTCTCGCTCTCATTTGCGTATGTTAGCCACCATATATGCTAGTCGCTTGCTGCAGCTCCACCTCATACCTTTTACCCTACCTATAAGCTTAAATAGTCTTGATCTCGCGGGTGTGAGATTGTTGAGTCCTCGTGACTCACCAGATACTTCCAAAACCAGTTTGCAGGTGCCGATGAAACCGTGCAGGTGACGCACCCGAGCTCAAGGAGGAGTTCGATGGAGATCTTGCCCTTTATGTTGTTTCGTTCTAGTCGATCAGTAGTGGAGCCCTGTTGGGGTCGATCGTGGACCTTTGTCGCTTTTGGGGTTTCTTCTTTTATTTTGGCTCCGTAGTCGGGCCCTGATTGTAACTGTATGATGTAATGGTTTTATTCATGTATTTGTGTGAAGTGGCGATTGTAAGCCAACTATGTATCTCTTTCCCTTTTGTATTACATGGGTTGTGTGAAGATTACCTCACTTGCGACATTGCTTTCAATGCGGTTATGCCTCTAAGTCGTGCTTCGACACGTGGGAGATATAGCCGCATCGAGGGCGTTTCAAAGGTGAACTGAATCTTTGGGCCTCTAGAAATAATGCAAGCTAGAAACTGAAATACCTAGAAAGGTGAACTGAATCTTTGGGCCTCTAGAAATAATGCAAGCCTGAAAGTGAAATACCTAGAAAGGTGAAGTGAGTCTTTGGGCCTCTAGAAATAATGCAAGCCTGAAACTGAAATACCTAGAAAGGTGAACTTAATCTTTGGGCCTCTAGAATAATGCAAGCCTGAAATTGAAATACCTAGAAAGGTGAACTGAATCTTTGGGCCTCTAGAAATAATGCAAGCCTGAAATTGAAATATCTAGAAAGGTGACCTGAATCTTTGGGCCTCTAGAAAGATTTATTACCTCCTCAAGTAGCATCAAACAATTACATGTGTTCACCACAAATCTATACCAAGTTTGATCAGGATCTACTTTTCCAAATCAGAATTAGCGCTAGAGCAAGCAAGATCAATGATATGGCCGTGAGACAAAGAAGGAATGAACAAACTCACCCCTCTCGCGACCTCCCTGGTAGATGTGCCGCCGCCGCGCACGACAGAGGGAGAAAAACGACTGGTGAAGGGGGAGCGGGGCGACCTTCGAAGGCCGGAGGGAGAGGGCGGCCGGAGTAGGGAGGAGGAGGCCGGAAGGAGAGGGCAGCCAGAGGAGAGAAAGGGCGAGCGGCCCCATGGGGAACAGAGAGGAGTCGTGCGAGAGGGGGGAGCGATCTGGTGCGGGTAAGGGAGATTTTTTTTAGTTCTCTTTTAGTGGGCCCGAGGATAACTAACCCAATTAGAGCCTCTCCACCGGGCTAGTTTTTTTAGCTGGGTTAGAGCAAACTAGCTCAAACTAACCCCTCTTGTTTCGATAATTTGAGGCTATTTCAACCCAAACTAGCACTAACTCAGGGATCCAAACAAAGAGGAGTGTTACTATACATGCTAGAATGTGGACCGTAGCACATTGTTTTTTATGGCCATATCACCACATTGTTTTCTACTGCTGGTTCACTAGGCTACCGTGGATCGCACTGCTGGTTCACTGGGCTGCCGTGGTTCGCACTCCTTCGACCTGAGTAGTACTCCCTCCGTTCCTAAATATAAGTCTTCATAGATATTTCACTGTGGACCACATACGGATGTATATAGATGTATTTTATGTGTAGATTCACTCATTTTTCTCCATATGTGGTCCATAGTGAAATCTCTCCAAAGACTTATATTTAGGAACGGAGGGAGTAGTATAGTACTAGTATATACCGCATCATTCTTTGCTCCTTCTTACTACTCCGACACATGGGAGAGCCAGCATCCGGTTCGACATGTCATGCACCAGATTAGAGCGCGGAACGGAAGGGGGCATCACCCCGGTCGGAGCGCCAGTAATTCATGACTATAGTGAGTGGTCATATCACAAGTATTTCCAGCAGTAACGCGCCATCAAATCGCACAGCAACACTCGCTCACCCTCCTCGCCTCTCTGTCAAACCGCCTACCCGAAAACTGCCGCGCGTACTGCTCGGGAAAAGCCCCGTCCTCAACTTTTAATTACGCGAAAATAGTTCGAGCTTGTTCGTTCTATATAAATACACTACTTACTCTATGTTTATTCACTTGTGGGGTTGTTCAATGAATGGAGGGGCGGGGAGCACAAGTGCACAATACTGTAGTACTACTAGTAGTAAGTAGGAGTCGTACAGTAGTCACCTTAAATAGAGAGTTTCTTTTCTTTAATGCCACGTACACAAATTGAAACGCTTGTTGTGGAGAGAAAAAAGATAATCACTCCACTATATATCGACGCAGGGGCCTAAGCGCTTGCTTTACTAGGGTTGCTCTCTTCATTCTCTCAACCTCTCCAGATATAAACAAGACAGCGGTAGCGACATTTTCTCTCTGCTCACCGCTGGTCACAGATCCGGCCGGATCCCTTCGGCCGGTGTGTGTAGAGGACTAAAAGGTGCATCGTTCACGCGGTCATCACCGCCGAGGGAGGAAACCCACAGCTGTCGGAGGGGCCCGATCCTCTGCTCGTGTCGTTCTCTCGGACACAGCGCCGGCTCGGGAGGTCCTCCAACCCTTCTTCCTCCCTGCCGTATTGTCCGCAGATCTGACCTGCCGCCGCCGACATCCCAGCGACCCTCAGGTATAAGTTCTTCGAAAGCATCCTTGCTCTACTGCCCCCGCTCCCCACGTGTCTGCATGTGCATCTTTTTCTACTCCCATCTGCTCTTCCAAAGCCACCTAAATTTTCAGTATAATTAGAGGTAAAACTACTTCATGCATTCAAATCTAGGTCTTTGTTCAAACAACGAAGAAAGGGGGAAAGTTGTAGCATGAATCTAGGACTTGATTCATAGAGGAAATAATATGGTGAAAGTAGTAGAGACCACATACCCAACCGGTCTCTTGGTTGAAAAGGGAAATAATGGGAAAACACAGTACAAACTGGATAAGGAACATATCTATTATTGGTTGAAAAAAGGATATAAAGTGGCGGCTGGTGGACAAGTCAATAGAGTATGTCCAGGATTAGATTTGCTGCCATCACATAGTAAAAGGTCTCCAGGATTAGATTTGCTGCCCTCACATAGTAAAAGGTCTCAGGATTAGATTTGCTGCCCTCACATAGTAAAAGGTCTCAGGATTAGATTTGCTGCCCTCACATAGTAAAAGGTCCCCAGGATTAGATTTGTTGCCCTCACATAGTAAAAGGTCTCCATGATTAGATTTGCTGCCCTCACATAGTAAAAGGTCTCCAGGATTAGATTTTCTGCCCTCACATATTAAAGGTCTCCAGGATTAGGCTTGCTGCCCTCACATAGCATGAACAAACTCGACATCACCACTTTATGCCTCCTTGTAGGTACATTGTGCTGATGCGTCCACTGTCACATTTCCTTATACCAACCTTTTGTTGTTGTTAATGTAAGGGCGCATGTAAAATGAAGCGATCACACTGTCACCTTAGGGACATGTCTAACCAGTGTTATTGTTAATCTAATGCCTCCAGCGATAAGATGCAATTAAATTGTGTTACAAATGGCACTCCTGCTGTTTTCCCCAGTATGATAAGTAAGTTGCTCCTTTACGCTGTTGAGTGTCCTGGTGTCCCCACGGTCCCATGCCCTTAAACCAACTCTTTAGCTGTTGTTGATTTATTGTGTCTGGTAAACAAGCAATGCCACCATTAAAGTAATCCCATATTTAAGGAATCTCATTGTTGATCGTAATGCTTCTGGTAACATGAAGCATTGCTGGCATTTTAAAATTTCTACTGTCCTTGCGTGATTGCCATGAACATAATTAAGATGCGTCTTTTCATTTTGTATATGTTTCGTATATTCTTATTGACCAGGAACTGTTTACTTTCTATCTTTTTGTGCAGATAGGGATATCCATTTCACATTGTTGCTATTGTGACCTTTTGGTGAACTGCACAAAAAATATATTTTTTGGAATGAGTGTCTTGTGCAGTTCAACTAAAATGTCACGTGGGCAACATCTCTCAATTTTGGTGGAACTGCACAAAATGGTGATTGGAGTTTCCAAAATCTCCGTCAAGTTTCTACTGGTAATCTCGTGCAACATTTTATTAGCCTTTGCAAGATGGAGCTGTCACTATCACCACAAGGGCACTTTATTTTAGTGTAACTGCACAAAAGGATAAGAAAATTATAGTTGCACCTTACATGAGCCGAACAACCAACCTTAATGTTCCTCAATTTTAGTGCAACTACTAAAGAAGAACCAGGCAGCTCACAAGAGAAAGTACTTCTTGCTAGTTGAATGATGTAATCTTTGCTTCATTTCAGGTGAACTGTAGAAAAATGCGCATGAATTGATCATGGAACTCTAGGCCGACCTCGTCCAAGTAGAGCTGGAGGTTGAGTTCAAGGAGGCCGCTATTAAAGCAAAATCATGCTCTCCTGTCTCCTTGTGTTGTGCTGTGCAAACATGTTGTACAAACAGGAATACTCAACTACAGATGTTGTGACGGTCAAGATCATTCGCCAAGTTCTTCGATTGTATGACATGGCTAGCAAAGATGGATTTAATCCCAATATTCACTTTATCAAAAGGCTCTAATGGGTTGGTTCTGAATCTTGCAAGCTGGGAATCAGTGAGATGTGTAGGCATCTTTGTTGTACTTATTATTTGAATCTTATTTGTTGGTTTTGAATCTTGCAAGCTGGGAATCAATGAGAAGTGTAGGCATCTTTGTTGTACTTATTATTTGGATCTTATTTGTTGGTTCTGAATCTTGCAAGCTAGGAATCAATGAGATGTGTAGGCATCTTTCTTGTACTTATTATTTGGATCTTATTTGTTGGTTCTAAATCTTGCAAGCTGGGAAACACGGCATGATGATGCAGAGGACAATAACCATAACAAACAGTTCAAACTTGGTAGTATTATCTTTGTAAAAATGCGACAAATGTGTTGATCGTGTGCGTCCTGAGAATAATAATACTAATTGTTGTGCATGTTGATCATGTGGCACTGATAGAACGAGCGAATGCATTGCTTGTTTTAAGTATAAATTTCTATTAAAGCTAATTAAATTTAAGTAAAGTGACCATTAACTCCTGTTATTACAGTACCAATACAGACCCGCTCGTGAACCAACGTGTGGCCGAGGGTGCATCTTCTGCCGGGCGTGCAGCGGACGAGGGAGGGGTAGTAACTGTTGTCGCCTATACACAGTCATCTTACTGTTGAATCCAGTTCCCCAAGAGCTGAAAAACGAAGTACTGCCGCCGCCTACACACTCCTTCACTCGAAGAGACTCCAATGGCGATCCGAGGGTGAGCCTGCTGGATATGGACTTCAGCAAGGAGTTCCCCTTTGAGTTCGCCGTTCAGTCCTATGGCTGCACCAAGTTGAATGTGATGTACACCAATGATACAGACTCGGTGAAGCTCTGCCTCGCCTCAGTCCTATGCCTGCACCAGGTTCTGGAGCATTCGCCCGTTTCATCGGCAGCACCGACTGCACCTTCGCTACGGTGGAGAGAAGAAAGAACGCGACGATTCGGCCATCTGGTGCAACAAACTTGTCGACATCCAGAAGCAATACAAGATCATCAGCAACGGGCAGGAGAAGGACTCTGTGGTTGACCTCGCTGAGACCATCATCGACCCCTGATACGCCAACATGAAATAAAACGACCTGAACACGTGGGAGGTACCTCTGAATCTAGCCTACATAACCTACGCGGCCAAGGACGCATACGCATGCTACGACATGTACACGCAGATCTTGGACATGAGGGCGTGTCTGCTTCCCGTAACCGATGAGTACACGGACAGCCGCAGCGTCACGATCAAGCGTGCCAGGAAGGTCTAGATGTTGTACTTTATCTGTTTATAAGCACCTTTATCATCTGAGTGTTTCATGCATTAGCCTATGTGTCGTAATTATCTGTTTTGTCCAAAATATTTCTTTTAAGAACCCATTAACCTGATTGCTTTTTTTAGTGGCTATTTGCTTATTTATGTAAACTAGTTCACTTGTCCGTAAAAAACTAGTTCACTCCGCTGCCGTGCTTTGAATCTCCTTCCTCCCAACATACTCCCCTCCTCAGGTGGACCCAGCAGGTCTCTGAATTTTCTCCCACTTTCTTTTTCGATGTAAACTAAGTTTTCTCCCAGTACTTTCCCCTAGAACCAACTCAACTGTCCCACGTCTAGCCTAAAAAATAATAATACCCCACATACTATTAACTCATCAAATTAAAATGATATTTTATTTCGTAAGTTGAAAGTTCTTACAAAATAATAATAATAATTGTTTATATATAACTTGGCAAGTTAACTCCTAGTGATTGCTTACATAAGCTTGCAAAGATTTTACTGACGTGCAATCATGTGTTTATGTTCTTATAACATTTCTCCGTCTAGCCCAACATGATATTTTCACCCAGCCCAGCAAGTCCGCGTATTTCGAGAAAAATGGAAATGGGATTTAAACGGGCTGCATAGATGCTACATCATTGTTTCACCCAGCCTAGTCCTGGCCATGGGTAGCCCGGCCGGAACGGCCCGGCCCGACCCGGCCCGAAAAAGCCCGACTCGGCCCGGCCCGACGCCGCTCCCGGGCCGGGCTGGGCCCGGGCCCATCATTTTTGCGTTTTCCTGAAGGTCGGGCTGGACCGAAGCCCGATGGGCTTTTACGTGTTCGGGTCGGGCTCAGGCCCAGAAAACAGGCCCGACGGCCGGGCCGGGCTGGGCTCGGGCCTGGGTTTTTTGCATCAGGCTTGGCTAGGCCCGGCCCGAAGCTTGGCCCGGCCCGAGGTATGGCCAGGTATAACCTAGCCCACCAAATGGACTAAAAAACAAATGGACTGGCTGACATGTGGACCAGTAGGTCGAAGCCTAAGAAGGCGTTGGATTTACATCCAACGGCCGGCATTCTTCTTCAATCTCTCGTCTTCTTCCCCCAGCGCTGCCGGAACCGCCTGCTCCAGCCTTCGGTGTCCAGCGGCGTTGTTTTGCGCTCCTCAGCGAAATGCTACCCCGCCGATGGCCAGGCCATCCCTCCACTCCGCACCTCCTGTTATTCTCTGCCGAGTGTAGGCCCACCCTGCACCCGAACCAGTCAAGTTTCCCACTCCTCTCCGTCTGCGACTCCACTGCCGCGTCTTCCCCATCTCCGGGTCGTTCCAGTCAGGGGCCTCGCCATCTTCCACCGCCTCGGTGCGCTCGGCACGGCGTGGTCAACATACGAGAGTCATCGGAAGAGGACTGTACGTGGAGAGCCTGACGGCTGGGACCCACGAGGTCCATGGTCGCACGCAAGCAAAGTTCCTCCTTATTACGCACTGTAAGTGCACTGTACGTGGGAAGGGCTTCTGTATTTCGCGAAAAAAAGTTCCCCCCGCTGACAGGTCGGACCCACCAGCTATATCTTCACACGCAAGGAAGTGCCTCCGTATTACGCACCAAAAAATGAATACCCCCTGCTAGCTGGGACCCACCATAGTGGGTGGCTGACTTGTGGGCCTACTAAGTTGACGAGGACGGAGGGCTTTGTCAACTTAGTCAATATGAACGATTCTAGCTCTAGTGACCGTACGATGTCCATCCAACGGCCATAGTGCTTCTTCAACCTCTGGTCTTCTTGCTCCAGTCGCCGAAAGCAGCGCCGGTCGTGCCACGTACTCCTGCCTCTCGTGGCCGGTTGTGATGCCGCGGAGGCCTCACCACCCCCTACTACTGCCACCGCTGGCCCAGGGTATCCCTCTAGTGACCCACACCCCCTGTTATTCTGTGGCGATGGCAGCCTCACGCGGCAGCGAACCAGTGAACCCTTGTACTCCTCGCCGCATGGGCATCCACTGCCGCGTCTTCCCCGGCTCCGCGTCGTCCCCTTCCTAGGCCTCGCCGTCATCCACCGCCTTGGTGCTCTCGGCGCGGTGTGGTCAATGTGGTCAATGACCGACTTCCATCGGAAGAGTACTGTACGTGGAGAGGCTGACAGGTGGGTCCACGGCCACAGCCCAGTTTTTTTGTGATTTGCCAAGTAAGTCGCTTTGTCAGGCCTGTTGGGCTGCAAATCTTTCAAAACGAGGAGAGCTTCATTCGGCTGGCTGAGAAAATGGCCTATCAGTAATGAGAAATGGGTTGTACATTTTTAGAACACATCAAACCAGCAATTAGTTTCAAATATCTTTTTTTTCATTTCGAGATTTTAAATTACATTAATTTTTATGCGTGGAGAATTTGTTGGATTTTATATTCATATACATTTATTTTTAAAATAAGTTTGAATGTGAGTTGAAATTTCGGGATTAAAAATAGTTCGGACCGCACCGAAATATGCAAAATTTCGTACTATAATTTTTTAACGTGGTCACAATATGGGCTGTAATGCTAACAAAAAGAATATGGGCTCCAAAAAAACCTTAAGAATTAGTAAATGGGCTGTAAATTATTAGAAGTAATGGCAGATGGGTTGTATGTTGTTTTCCAGATATTTGAGGCTTTCCTAAAAAAGGTTGACGCACAAGCAGTGACTGTTGGATGTCCATCAAACGGCCGTCGTGCTTGTTCAATCTCTGCTCTTCCTGCTCCAGCCGCTCAAACAAGCGCCGGCGGGACTGCCTGCTCCCTCCTCCCCGCGGCCGGCTGTGCTGCCATGCAGGCCTCACCGCCCCACCGTACTCCCATCGCTGGCCTAGCCATCCCTCTACTCACCCACACCTGCTGTTATTCTCCGGCGATGGCAGACGAACCAGTAAACCCCCATACAGTCGTACTCCCCTCCGTGTGGGAAACAACTATCGAGTCTTTCCTACCTCCGTGTCGTTCCCTTCCTAGGCCTCGCCGTCGTCCACCGCCCTGGTGCTCTCGGCGCGGCCTGGTCAACGTGGTCAACAACCGACATGCATCTGAAGTGGACTGTACGTGGAGAGGCCGACAGCTGGGTCCATGGCCACACGCAAGGAAATGCCTCCTTATTACGCGCAAAATAATTATTCCTCCACCTGACATCGGGGACCCACCGAAAGGGCTTCTGTATTTCACAAAAAAAACGTTACCGCCGCTGACAGCTCGGACCCACCAGCTATATCTCCGCACGCAAGGAAGTGCCTCCTTATTACGCAAAAAAAATGAATACGCCCCCTGTTAGTTGGGACCCAGTATAGTGGCAGGCTGACTTGCGGGCCTACTAAGTTGACGGGGACGGAGGGCTTTGTCAACTTAGTCAATATGCACGATTCTAGCTCCAGTGACCGTACGATGTCCATCCAAAGGCCATAGTGCTTCTTCAACCTCTGGTCTTCTTGCTCCAGCCGCCCAAACCAGCGTCGGTTGTGCCTCGTGCTCCTCCCTCCCGTGGCCGCCTGCGATGTGGCGGAGGCCTCACCGCCCCCTACTACTCCCACCGCTGGTCAGGCCATCCCTCTACTCACCCACACCCCCTGTTATTCTGCGACGACGGCAGCCTCACACCGCAGCAAACCAGTGAACCCTCGTACTCCACTATGCGTGGGCATCCACTGCCGCGTCTTCCCCGGCTCCGTGTCGTCCCCTTCCTAGGCCTCGCCGTCGTCCACCGCCCTGGTGCTCTCGGCGCGGCGTGGTCAACGTGGTCAAGGAACGACTTCCATCGGACGTAGACTGTACGTGGAGAGGCTGACAGCTCGGTCCACGGCCGCAGCAAGGAAGTGCCTCCTTATTACGTGCAAAATAATTATTCCTCCACCTGACAGCGGGGACCCACTGGACGGGCCACTGTATTTCGCGAAAAAACATTTCCCCCTGATTGCTGGGACCCACCAGCTACATCTTCGCATGCAAGGAAGTGCCTGACAGTCGGGACCCACCTGGTCGAAGCGTACGTAGCGTTGTCATTCTGGTCACGAACGTGTACGTACATATATAGTGGTGGATGTAGAGGCGCGAACGTGTCGTAGTAGAGGCGCGCATGTAGCATGTACACGTACGTATAGCAGCCAGGGTGCAAGAAAGAAAATACGGCCATGTATGTGTACATACGGGCGGGGTCTCGAACGCCTACTCGCGCATACGTACGGCGAGGGCTCGTGTACATGGCTGTGTTGGAACGGAGAAACAACAACGTCGTCGTGTTCATGGGGAGGCAACGGAATGCGTCGTGTTCATGGGGAGGCAACGGAATGCGTCGTGTTCCTCGGGAGGCAACGGAACGCGTGGGAGCCATGGTCGTGTTCATCGGGAGGGCTTGGATGGAACAGGCGATGGAACCAAGGCCTGGCGTACCGCAAAATGGAGGAAACAGACCTCCTACAGTCGAAACGAGGGTCCTGTTGATCGGGAGGGGTGTGGCGTACCGCGAAACGGATGAAACGGACCTCCTATGGTCGAAACAGGGGTCCGGTTGATCGGGAAGGGTGTGGCGTACCGCAAAACGGATGAAACGGACTTGTGTTCGAGCGCTACGGTCGAAACAGGGGTCCTGTTCATCGGGAGGGGTGTGGCGTACCGCAAAACAGGACTCCACGGGATACTGTTCATCTCCATCGTCGACCTCCTCCAGCCTCCACGGGCTCCTGTTCATCCAGCCTCCACGGGCTCCAATTCATCCAGCCTCCACCGCGCGCTACTCCATCGGCTACTGTTCAACCACCCCTCCACCGTCTACTGTTCATCCAGCCCTCCACACCACGGGGTCCTGTTCAACCACCCCTCCACGGGCACCCCTCCACCGTCTACTATTCATCCAGCCCTCCACACCACGGGGTCTTGTTCATCCACCCCTCCACGGGCACCCCTCCACCGTCTACTGTTCATCCAGCCCTCCACCACACCACGGGGTCCTGTTAGTCCAGAGGCAACGCCACCGCTCATTGTTCATCCAAACCCCCCCGCAACACTCACTGTTCATCCCACAGGCAGCATCGATCGGCTTCAGTTAGCAGCAGTTGCGAAGGAATCGCTCGATCGGGCTCAATTAATAGCCATCGATCGATCGCCCGGGTTCAGTAACGCGTAGCCTGCAGTGCAATCGCTCGAATTCAGTTAGAGCCCAACGCCTCGCTCGGGTTTAGTTAGAGCCAACGCCTCGCACACACGCGCGTATGTGTACGAGAGAAACGCGCATCGCTCGGCCCCCGACCTCCCACTGTAACCGGGAACTCCCCGAAATTTTCCTCCCCCTCGCTTCTACCATGGTTTTTTTCCATCATGGACGGCCCAAAGAATGTCATGCAGCTGCGTCTTCGGCCCGCCCAGGACGAAAACCCAATTTTCTATCATGGTTTTTTGTCATAGAAGTAGGAGCTCACCACATCTATGATGATACCAGGTTTTGTCACAATTATCGTCATAGAAGTTTCATATGTATGACAGAAAAATTTCGTTCGGCCCAAAATGTCACGGATGTGTCTTTTTTTGTAGTGATTGCACATTGCGAGGCTCTTGTAATTAGCTGTTGTTTCACTCTTTTCGTTGTACCATATTATCAGATCTATATTGACTTGTTCCAAATGCAGAGGAAAACCCGCAAGGACCAAAAAGTACCTGAACCAAATGTTGTGGAAATCTTCAAGGACTACCACACCAGCAAGAAGAAGGGCATGACTACACCAAAGCCGATGTTGTAAGTCCTTAATCCTCATGCCTTTTAACTACTACTTACTCTGACTTGTGCCTTGAACTGCATGGTTTGCAGCCAATGTCTATTACTCTTTTCAATTTTGTACACAATTGTCCTAGCGTATCATGGCACCTTACAAGGTTTAAAAGAGAGGAGTGATGTGCCTTTGATCTTGACCTGTAATCTAGTTCCGTGCTGGACTTGCCCACACAACGTTATAATTGCATGTTTGTCTGTTCTCAGTTGTTTTGTGATATGAATGATGTCGTACTATGCTTACCGTATTATAAACTTCGTCTCTTTATCCTTAGCCCTCAATACAATGTGAAGAAATAGACAATACATTAGCGATGGTACATGGTCATATGTTTGGAACCTGGTTTTATTATGTACTTTGCAATAAAATACAACTATTATTTTACATGGGTTCACCAGAATAAGTTCTGTATATAGACCAAAGCTATTTTTTTTGTTTTGCTGCCTCCTTAATATCTTTTGTTCTAGTACTACTAATGTAAAACCTCAACTTTTCAGCGAGCTATGGAAAAAATGGTGGAACCGCCACCTTCACAAGGTGGTGAGGCAACTATAACCGCAATGTTAGCTCTTGCTGCAGTGGGTCAGTACCTGTCCACTAACAATGCCAAAAGCACATTCCTGCGTAATACTGGCTTGGTTGTTAAGGCAATCTCGTCCAAATTTCCTCATAATCTAGATATGAAAGCTCAAAACAATGTTGTATCTACGCTCCAGACACAAGTCCATTCCCTAACAGAGACCCTTTGTGAAACAAGGAGAGACATTGTTCCATGTTGTCAAGATATGCATGGTTTTGAAACCAGACTATCAGACATTTGCTATGTTGTTCTGGAGCCTAGGAGAACTGAAGGCGAAGGTTATGGTGCTCCATCTGACAATACAGCATGAAAATGTAATAGTCAGGTCAAATGAACTGAGCTTCTGAACTTCTGGTGGTGCATTTATCTGCTAGACTGTTAACTTTTATGCCAACCTTCCTTTTGTTTTATAGTTGTAATTTGTTTTGGATCGATGCAAAATTTGTTCTTAACGTGCAGCCACCAGCTGAAGAAAACAGCAAGCCATTTTTGTATAGTGTAGGGTGTTCCCTATATTTGCACTAGTGGCGAACTTTGATGCCCACCGGCTGTAGTTAACATGGGCCTCCTACGGGCCGTAGAAACAATGGGCCTTCTACGTGGCGTACAAACAAAGGGCCTTATACGGGCCGTAGACACAATGGGCCTTCTATATGGGCCGTATCATCAATGAGCCTTGTACGGGCCGTATGATCGGTTGGCCAAACATGGGCCAATAACAGACCACATTATGGCCGTAAATGGGCTAGAGTTAAAATCTCCTGTTCATGGGCCGACCATAACGGGCCGTTGTTAATCGGTCGTATTTTGATGACACTATGAAAACGGCCCAACGTATTAACGGGCCACAAATGGGCCGACTGTAACCACGGGATGAATTTGGCCCACAAGCAGAAAATGACAGTAACGGGTCGTAAGTAAACGAATGTGGAAATGAGCCCAAGAATAAATGGGCCCCGACAAGGCCGAAAGATAACATGGGCTAGAAACGGCCCAACGGAATAATGGGCCGTTAATGGGTATAAAGTAATACACTGTTCATTATGGCCCAGTTTCACCACGTGCCGTTAATGGGTATAATGTGATACACTGTTCATTACGGGCCAGTTTTACCACGGGCCGTTAATGGGCCGAGAGTAATAAGGGCCTCATATGGGCCGAAAGACGTCATGGGCTATACATGGGCCAGAAGTTAAAACGGGCTGGAATTATATTGGACGGCTCAGATGACGCTACCGGGCCTAATTCGGATAGGCCGTAAACGGGCCCTGGGTTAGCGGGTTGTAAATGGGCTATATGTGAACAGGCCGTTCACAGGCTTGCCGTGGGCCGGCCCGCCACCTTTGTACCAAGTCAAACGGGCCAGCCTTTTCACAGGAATGGGCCTCTATTGGGCGTGCCACATGTCGACGTATCATAGGCGCTTTGGGTCCAATGAGTGGATGACATCTGTCCCAATGGTGAGCCGACACGTTTTTCCTCCAGCCAATGATGATTTTACACGTGGAAAATCCCCATTGGTCGGGGTTGTTAATGGGTTATCGGATCCAAAACTGGACTCGATTTTTTAACATGTCGGTCACCCTTGACGAAAGCACTTATGTGACGCGCGATTTATCGTCATGGAAGTGGACACTTCCATGATGATAATTTTGGTAATGTCATGGAACACTTCTACGACAGCACAGGTATGACTATCTTGATTTTGTCATAAATTTGTCATGGATGTACATGTATGACAAAAAACGTGACCTACTGTGACAAACACGTATCGTCACGGAAGTGTATTTTTTGTAGTGAAGACTCAAATATTTCTCATGAATAATCTGATCATAAACCCACAATTCATCGTATCCCAACAGACACACCACAAAAGAAGATTACATCAGATAGAACTCCAAGAACATCAAGGAGAAAATTGTATTGAAGATCAAAGAGAGAGAAGAAGTCATCTAGCTACTATCTATGGACCCGTAGGTCTGTGGCAAACTACTCACACATCATCGGAAGGGCAACAAGGTTGATGTAGAAGTACTCTGTGATCGATTCCCCCTTCGGCGGAGTACCGGAAAAGTCCTCCAGATGGGATCACGGAAGAACAGAGACTTGCGGTGGCGAAAAAAGTATTTTGGGTGGCTCTCTGTTGGTTTCCAATTTTATAGAATTTATAGAGGTGGAATCAGGTCAGATGGATCCCCGTAGGGCCCACAAGGTAACAGGGCGCGCCCTGTTGCCTTGTCGTTTCCTCTGTTGTCGTCCCGTCTCCTCCTGAAGCTTCTAGGGTCTCTCTTGTCCAGAAAAAACCATCAAAAAGTTTTGTAGCATTTGGACTTCGTTTTGTAATGATTTTCTGGAAAACTAAAAACATGCAAAAAAACAACAACTGTCACTTGACGCTGGGTTAATAGGTTAGTCCCAAAAATGATATATAATTGCATACAATTGCATATAAAACACTCAAGATTGATACTATAATAGCATGGAACAATAAAAAATTATAGATGCGTTGGAGATGTATCTCATAGGATTATAGTTCTATTGTGCTTTCCGATGTCAGCCTGGTCATTGTTTTACTGTGCGGCACATTGAGTCTTAATGGAGAGCGAATAATTAAAAGAAGTCATTATCACCCTGTTAGTTACAAAATATGATGGTAGCTAGCCGATGCCAAACATACGTTGCACCCTCGACACTCCATACGTTATTCTTGCCTTTGTTTTAGCCATGAAGGGTCATAAAACATGTTTCATGTGGCATGTTTCGCTTTTGCAATGCCTTTGACCGTGTCGTTACCCCAGGGCAAACAAAACCAATTCACCCAAATTCAACCAATTACATAGGATAACATCATACTTTCAGACGGAGCTTGTTTCTAAGGGTCTACTTACCTATTAAGTAGCGGTCGTTAGAGTCTATGTCATATGGTTTACTTGCCTTCTTTGTTCCCTACTAGCTGGATTGGCGTGCTTGGCTACTCCCAGTGAGTCAGCATAAGTAGGGGAGTAGTAAGGGAGCTCATTGAAGATGTCCTTGGGGAGGCTTTAGGTAATTCCAAGACACCATGTGTTGTGTAACTTAACGATTTAACTTGTGTATGTGTATGTGTGTGTAAATTGTTGTTAACCAGCGTGGAATAGGACGACTCTCCATCGTGCCTCATGCTAACATATACGTCAACAACTATTGGATTGGTCTACAAACAACAACTTACATCACCCGCAAAAAAAGAAATTTACACACACACACACACACACAAGTTAAATCATAAAGTTACACAGCACATGGTGTCCTGGAATTACCAAAGCCTTCCTAAGGACATCTTCAATGAGCTCCCTTACTACTCCCCTACTTATGAGATTGTCGAATTGTTTGCACGTATATATACTTGTGCATCGATCATGTATTTGTATATGTATATGATGAACTAGTCACAAAGTCGCCGTGTAGTTTCATTATATATCTGGATCCCATATGATATTTGATACGTGGATGCCATGAGATGGGCTTGCAACTACAGGGTATAGCTCCACCACTAAAATAGGTTGGTTTGCTAAAAAAACTAAAATAGGTTGGTTATAGCCTCACTATCCGGATCTTGTATGCATATTAGCTGGAATACAAGCTGTCACGATGGTATGAAAATATTGTCTGAATTGCTAGCTCAATGTATTATTAACCATCAATGCATTCCATCACTATTTTTAACCAAAGTTGATCCCAAAAATTATGTCAATCATTTTTTACTAAATTTAAAGAGGTTATATAGAGACGGGGAAGATTTGATATGAACTAATGAATCCTTTCCAAAAAAACAAAAGAAAATTCTATTTGTAGCCATTTGCTGGCAAAGCAGCTAGGCCTAGAGCCCTATAAATGCCCCTAATCGTCATGAGTTGCAATACTCAACACCAAGCTGTCCCCCCACGCCCTTACAGACACATAGTACATGCAATACTTAGCACCAAGGCGTCACCCTAAGCCGGACCATGCGAAATAACCTCCTATTTGCTGTGGCCATTGTAGTCATTTACGCCATGGCAGTTGTTGGTGTAGGTTCACGTGTGCCAATAGACATCAACAATCCAGACGTCCAGCGGCTTGGCAGGTGGGCAGTGGCAGAGCACGAGAACCAGGTACAGGACGGGATCAAATTCAACAAAGTGGTAAGAGCCGAGAGCGACGACGATTCGGAACTAGGCTTACTCCTCCATCTCTTCATCGACGCAACCAACGGAGATGGCAAGGATGCCAAGTACGAGGCACTTGTGGACCAGATTCGTGGGAAACCTGATCTCTTGGACTTTAAGCCGGCTAACTGAGCAAAAAAAGCATGATGATCATGTAGATGCAACAATTTATTATTTGACGCAAATAAGCAATGTCAAGGTGCATTTCGTATAGTATGCATGTTTATGGACTCAGTTTTTAATCTTTGATTGATGTTTCATGGTCACATACATTTTTTCTCCAAGAGCATGTCTCTTTATCCTGGATTATCTAGCACATACTTGTTTTACTCATTTACTCATTAGAGCAACTCCAATGCACCAACCCATTTCGTCCGCCCGTGTTAGTTTGGATCAAAACGGACACAAAAGTTGGCCCAACGCGCCAACCCAAACAAATGTGTGTCCGCTTTTCGTCTGCCTGTCTACTCATTCCCGACGCAAATTTGAGCCACATTTGCGTTGGCGCGGACATGAAACGGCGTGACACCCGCCTACTCCTCCCCTGGCCCGCCAATCGGCGGCACAACCACATCCATTTCTCCCACTTCCCCAAGAAACCCCCACCCGCTCCCGCTCCCAGCCGCTCGCCATGGATGACGTGCCGAACCTTGACGTCACCGCCGGCCTCACCTCCACCGCCTCCACCAAAGGCAAGCCCCGCGCGGCCTGCAAGACCGTGACGGCGCCAAAGAAAAAGAAGCAGTTGACGCCCGAGGAGCAGGCCATGCAGTCGGCCAAGAGGAAGGGCCGGAGGCATGAGCAAGAACACAAGCTCGAAGCCGCGGCCGCCGTCGCCCTCTCGGCCACCGCACAGCAGGAGGGAACCAGCGCCCGAGTCGGCGTGGCAATGAGGGGGCCCTTCTCTACCTCGGGTTAAACCCTGGCCATCACAGGCTCATCAGCACCGTTGTGGCCACGGCCAACATGGGATCGTCGGCATTCCCTCGGGTGGTACTTCCAGAGTCGCCGCGCGCGTCTACCACACAGCCGATTCCTGGCTTCCATGTCTATCTACAAGCCTCCCGCTTCTTCGGGGAATGCTCGCTGGAGGTGAGCGTCGTGGCGATGTCCACGCCTGTGCCCATGGCCATTGACCTCAACGCCACATCGGTGGACGGTGGATCATCCTCCGGAGGGGTGAGGAAATGCCCGCGCGAGATACCGACCGACAAGCGTCCCGACACCCGCAAGCTATTTGATTGAGTGCCGGAAGCCGGTGATGATGAGATGGCCAACCGTTTCGTCATCAAGAACATCATCTTTGAAGGTGGTGTAGGAGCCGCTTCGTCGGCAAATGGTGCGGGCGCAGCTGCCTTCGATCTTGATGAGACCCAAATCCTAGACGAGCAAGCGCCTACATGCCTGCCACCTTTGATCAGGTCGGCATGGACGACTCCTTCATGCAAGAACAGGTTGGCATGGGCGAGGATGAAATGGACATCGACGGGGAGCCTTTGTTCAATGACGAGCTCGCCAACCAAGCCAGCGCAAACTAGAAGCGCAAAAGCAAGCGGACAAATGATACACGTAGCCGGAGGACAAACTCCTTTGTGAGTGTTGGAGGGACATTGGCCAAGATCCCACGGTCGGTGATAACCCACAAGTATAGGGGATCGCAACCGTTTTCAAGGGTAGAGTATTCAACCCAAACTTACTGATTCGCCACAAGGGGAACCAAAGAATATTCTCGAGTATTAGCAGATGAGTTGTCAATTCAACCACACATGAAAGACTTAATATCTGCAGCAAAGTATTTAGTAGCAAAGTCGTATGGAAGTAACGGTAACGGTGGCAAAAGTAACGGTGGCAGTTTTGTAGCAATCGTAACAGTGGCAACGAAAAAGTAACAAAGCAAAGATCAATATGTGAAGAGCTCGTAGGCAATGGATCAATGATGGATAATTATGTCGGATGGCATTCATCATGCAACGGTTATAACACAGGGTGACACAGAACTAGCTCCAGTTCATCAATATAATGTAGGCATGTATTCCGAATATAGCCATACGTGCTTATGGAAAAGAACTTGCATGACATCTTTTGTCCTACCCTCCCGTGGCAGTGGGGTCCTATTGGAAACTAAGGGATATTAAGACCTCCTTTTTAATAGTACCAGACCAAAGCATTAGCACTTAGTGAATACATGAACTCCTCAAACTACGGTCATCACCGGGAGTGGTCCCGACTATTGTCACTCTGGGGTTGCCGGATCATAACACGTGGTAGGTGACTATAACTTGCAATATCGGATCAATAACACAAATATATTCATGAAAACATAATAGGTTCAGATCTTAAATCATGGCACTCGGGCCCTAGTGACAAGCATTAAGCATAGCAAAGTCATAACAACATCAATCTTAGAACATAGTGGATACTAGGGATCAAACCCTACCAAAACTAACTCGATTACATGGTAAATCTCATCCAACCCATCATGGTCCAGCAAGCCTATGATGGAATTACTCACACATGGCGGTGAGCATCATGAAATTGGTGGCGGAGGATTGTTGATGATGACGATGGCGACAGATTCCCCTCTCTGGAGCCCGAACGGACTCCAGATCTGCTCTCCCGAGGAAGAACAGGGCTTGGCGGGGGCTCCATATCGTAAACGCGATGAATCCTTCTCTCTATTTTTTTTCTCCCTGAACGTGAATATATGGAGTTGGAGTTGAGGTCGGTGGAGGTCCAAGGGGCCCACAAGGTCAGAGGGCGCGCCCCCACCCTTGTGACCAGGGTGTGGGCCCTGTTCTGTTGATTCTTTTGCCAATATTTTTTATTAATTCCAAAATTTATCTCCGTGAAGTTTCAGGTCATTTCGAGAACTTTTTATTCTGCACAAAAGTAACACCATGGCAATTCTGCTGAAAACAACGTCAGTCTGGGTTAGTTCCATTCAAATCATGTAAATTAGAGTCCAAAACAAGGGCAAAAGAGTTTTGAAAAGTACATAGGACGGAGACGTATCAACTCCACCAAGCTTAACCCATTGCTTGTCTTGAAGCAATTCACTTGACAAACTGAAAGTGATAAAGAAGAACTTTTACAAACTCTGTTTGATCTTGTTGTTGCAAATACGTAAAGCCAGCATTCAAGTTTCTAGCAAAGAGTATGAACTAACCATATTCACAATAACATTTAGGTCTCACATTTACTCATATCAATGACATAATCAACTAGCAAGCAATACTAATAAATCTCGGATGACAACACTTTCTCAAAACAATCATGATATGATATAACAAGATGGTATCTCGCTAGCCCTTTCTGAGACCGCAAAACATAAATGTAGAGCACCACTGAAGATCAAGGACTGACTAGACATTGTAATTCATGGTAAAAGAGATCCAGCCATACTCAATATAAATTAATAACAATGCATACAAATGATAGTGGTGCTCTCTAACTGGTGCTTTTTATAAGAGGATGATGACTCAGGAACAAAAGTAAATAGATAGGCCCTTCGCAGTGGGAAGCAGGGACTTGCAGAGGTGCCAGAGTTCGAGTTTTGAAATAGAGATAAATAATATTTTGAGCGGTATGATTTCATTGTCAACATAACAACTAAGAGATCTCGGTATCTTCCATGCTACATACATTATAGGCGGTTCCCAAACAGAATGGTAAAGTTTATACTCCCCCACCACCAACAAGCACACTCCACGGCTGGTCCAAATCAATGTGTACCGTCCAACTAAGAACAGTCCTAGGGAGTTTTGTTTGCAATTATTTTGATTTGATTTGAGCATGGGACTGGGCATCCCAGTTACCAGCCATTTTCTCGTGAATGGTGAGCGGAGTCCACTCATCATGAGAATAACCCACCTAGCATGGAAGATATTGACAGCCCTAGTTGGTACATGAGCTATTTGAGCATACAAAACAGATTATTACTTGAAGGTTTAGAGTTTGGCTCATGCAAATTTACTTGGAATGGCAGGTAAATACCGCATATAGGAAGGTATGGTGGACTCATATGGAACAAATTTGGGGTTTATGGAAGTGGTTGCACAAGTAGTATTCCTGCTTAGTACAAGTGAAGGCTAGAAAGAGACTGGGAAGCGACCAACTAGAGAGCGACAACAGTCATAAACATGCATTGAGATTAACCAACATTGAATGCAAGCATGAGTAGGATATAAATCACCATGAACATAAATATCATGGAGGCTATGTTGATTTTGTTTCAACTACTTGTGTGAACATGTGCCAAGTCAAGACACTCGAATAATTCAAAGGAGGATACCATCCTATCATACTACATCACAACCATTTTAATATCCATGTTGGCACGCAAGGTAAACCATTATAAACTCCTAGCTGATTAACCATGGCATGAGTAACTATAATCTCAAATTGTCATTGCAAACATGTTTCCTTCATAATAGGCTGAATCAGGAATGATGAACTAATCATATTTACAAAAACAAGATAGGTCGAGTTCATACCAGCTTTTCCTCATCTCAATCATTTCATCATATATCGTCATTATTGCATTTCACTTGTACGACCGAACGGTGTGGATAATAACAATAGTGCACGTGCATTGGACTAAGCTGGGATCTGCAAACATTTATTCAAAGGAGAAGACAAGGTAAAATGGGCTCTTTGTTAGATCCACAATAATGCATATGAGAGCCAATCAACATTTTCATCGTGGTCTTCTCCTCCCGACCCCCAAAGAAAAGAAAAGAATTTCAAAGAAACACACTGATGTATTTTTGGAGTTTTTGTTTTTCTGAAGAAAGTAAAACAAGAATGAGAAAAACTATTTACACGGAAAACTCACAACAAGCAAAAGAAGACCGATAAATCTTTTTGGGGTTTCTTTTAATACTACAACTAAGCATGCATAAAAAGTAAACTAACTATACTAATTTTTGTTTTCTTTAGGTTTTTCAGACACACAAGAAGAAAGCGGAAAAAGAAATAAACTAGCATGGATATTACAATGAAAAAGTATGAGCACCGACAAATGGAATGAGTGTGTGAACATGAATGTAATGTCGGTGAGGAATACGTACTCCCACAAGCTTAGGCTTTTGGCCTAAGTTGGTCTAAGCCCATGGATCAAAGTAGTTCTCTCCAGTGTACTGAGGAGGATCCTGTGGGTTCCACTGGTTAGCGAGCTCCTGTGGATCCCACTGATAAATAGACTCCTGGTATGGATCATGTGATGGCTCTGGCTGAGGAGGTGGGGATCGCTCCCAGTATGCATGAATGTCCGCGGGCAAAACGAAGTACCTGCCTGAATGAATATCGAACAAAATAGGTGCAGGCAAGGTAATAATCTGAAAGGTGACCTCGCTAAATACCAAGTTATAAATAAGTCTCTTTTCCTCATCATGGCCAATAAAGTTATGGGCTACCATGCTGTCATAATCTAAATATATAGTGGGTAGTAGTTTCTCCTCTTTTTCATAGTGCCTAATGGGTATCTCAAAGTGTTTAGCCAGGCAGGAGGCAAAGATACCTCCAAAAATAGGAACCTTTGCATGGTTCATACTCAACCATTTAGCAATCATGGCGCCCAAACTGTAAAATCTGTCTCTATGTAAAGCATGGTGCAAAATAGCGAGGTCAGGGGCACTAAGGCCCCCACTCTCCCCACGACCAATTAAACATCTCCCAGAAAATAATGAGTAATAGCGTAAAACAGGAAGATGTATACTAGCCACTCTCGCTCCCGACACTCATGTGCCTTCCCCTACAGTAATTTCATGAATATGGCCTTCCACATCACCAGGACGTGGTTCCTTGACGCTACCTTCATAAGGTAATTTACAAACCTCACAAAAGTCATAAAGTGTCATTTCTTTGTACTCATCGTATAAGTAAAAATCTACCGTGGGTGGTGATTTCCTAGCATGAAAACGAAAATTTTGCACGAAAGTATTAGTGAGTAGGCGATCCTGATTACACTGGTCACGGAGGAAGTCGGTGATGCCTACATTCTTAGCCAAATAATAGAAATCATCATAAATCCCGGCTGCTTGTAAGAGTGCATCACGTGGCCATTCGCACGGCCAAATTTCCGCGGCGCGAGGAAGATTATACTTGGGATTTTCCTTCTCCTCATTTTCTTTTTCCTTCGAACCCCGACTTGAGGAGCCTCTCTACAATCTCCTCAACATTTTATTCCTCTGAAAATTTCTAAAAAATTTAGTGACTCAAAATAAAAGTGAAACAAACTCAACAAAATTGATAGCAACTACTCCTACAAGTGCCTAGAAGCTATATCATGCATCAAAACTACTTTGGACCATATAAATTTGACATGCAAGCTCAAGAACATGGTCACCACAGTAGCAAAAATTTGCAATGAATAAAGCACTAGAACAAAAACTTATTGGATCAATGGAGGAGTCACATACCGAAGAACAATCCCCCGAAGCAGTTTTATGAATGGAGCTTTGAGCAAGGAGATCGAAAATGGCTGCAAGAAGAGCAAGAACACGAGTTTGAGCTATGGAGTGGTTTTTTCTGGAGGAAGAAGGAGTGGATGGGTGCTGGAATAAGTGGAAGGGGCCCACAAGAGGTCAGGGGGTGCGCCCTCCACCCTTGTGGCCAGCTGGTGAGGCCCCCTGGTGTGTGTTCAGTGCCAGGAATTCTTAAATATTGCATAAAAAATCATACTAAGTTTTCAGGGTAATTGGAGAACTTCTATTTTTAGGACATTTTTTATTGCACAGATAATTCAGAAAATAGACAGAAAATACTATTTTTGCTTTATTCAATCTAAATAATAGAAAGTAAAAGATGGGTACAGAGAGTTGTGCCTTCTAAATTCATCCATCTGATGCTCATCAAAAGGAATCCATTAATAAGGTTGATCAAGTCTTATTAACAAACTTCTTCTGAATGACATTGTCGGATCCGGTGTGTCGGTGTCAAAACCGGCGGATCTCGGGTAGGGGGTCCCGAACTCTGCGTCTAGGCGGATGGTAACAGGAGACAAGGGACACGATGTTTTTACCCAGGTTCGGGCCCTCTCGATGGAGGTAAAACCCTACTCCTGCTTGATTAATATTGATGATATGGGTAGTACAAGAGTAGATCTACCACGAGATCAAGGAGGCTAAACCCTAGAAGCTAGCCTATGGTATGATTGTTGTTCCGTTGTTCGTCCTACGGACTAAAACCCTCCGGTTTATATAGACACCGGAGAGGGCTAGGGTTACACAGAGTCGGTTACAATGGTAGGAGATCTACATATCCGTATCGCCAAGCTTGCCTTCCACGCCAAGGAAAGTCCCTTCCGGACACAGGACAAAGTCTTCAATCTTGTATCTTCATAGTCCAGGAGTCCGGCTGAAGGTATAGTCCGGCTATCCGAACACCCCCTAATCCAGGACTCCCTCAGTAGCCCCTGAACCAGGCTTCAATGATGACGAGTCCGGCGCGCAGATTGTCTTCGGCATTGCAAGGCGGGTTCCTCCTCCAAGTACTACATAGAAGATTTTGAACACAACGATAGTGTCCGGCTCTGCAAAATAAGTTTCCACATATTGCCATAGAGAGAATAATATTCACACCAATCTAATCTGCTGACGTATCCCATAGCGTGACATCACGCCACGGCCAAGCCTTTATTCGAATCGTTTTATTGTCCCACCTCAGCGTGTTATGCGAGGCGGTTTCCTTGGCACGTCTTGTCAAAGCAGAGATCGTGTCCCCTTATTCCGGGATTCTCATCAATACGGGCGTGGGTAACCCAACCGCGCCATTGATTACGGCGCTTGGGAGATAAGCGAGTTTTATCAGGCTGGTGGGGACGCACAGTCGCATCCGCCCATATAAGGGGATAAGGATCCACCTTTTCACCTACGCCTTCTTCCTCCTTTGCCCATCCATTTTCCGCGCACTCGAGCTCCAGCGCCCAAGTCCGCATTCCCCACCTCAACCTTCTCCAGCCATGTCCGGAGCGGGAGGCAAGTGGATGGTCTCCTCCATCATGGAGGGACACATCAAAAGACTAAGGAAGGCCGGATACTTTTCTAACAACATCGCGCACCGGCTTACCGAAGAGGGGCAGCTCCTCCCCACCCCAAGGCCCCATGAGAGGGTAGTGTTCCTTCCCCACTTCCACCGCGGACTAGGCTTTCCCCTCCACCCATTCGTCCGGGGGCTCATGTTCTACTATGGCCTAGATTTCCACGATTTGGCCCCGAACTTCATCCTCAACATCTCGGCGTTTATCGTCGTGTGCGAGGCTTTCCTCTGCATCCGCCCCCATTTCGGCCTATGGTTCAAGACTTTCAATGTCAAGCCAAAGGTGGTGCGTGACAACCAAGCGGAGTGCGGAGGTGCCATGGTGGGCAAGATGCCCAACGTCCTATGGCTCGAGGGATCCTTTGTGGAGACCCTAAAGGGGTGGCAATCGGGGTGGTTTTACATCACCGAGCCGCGCGACCCTGAATGGGTCGCAGCCCCCGAGTTCCGATCCGGACCCCCTATGCAGCTCACGTCCTAGAAAGAGACGGGCCTGTCGTGGGGCGACAAAGGAGAGGTGACTGGACTGCAAACATGCATCCAAACCCTGGTGAACAAGAAGCTTAAACTTGTCAATGTAGTCCAGGTTATGCTCATCCGCCGGATCCTCCCGTGTCAACAACGGGCTTTCAACCTGTGGGAGTTCGACCTGGCGCAGCACCCAACTCTGAGCAGGCTCTTCGACACGACGTACGAAGATGCCTGGGAGGTGCTATTCAAGGGCGCCGAGGCTCCCGCATCCGCTACCGAGGATCGCGGATTCAGCATGCAGCGTCACGCTAGTGCGGTAAGCTACATTTACCTTTTACAGGTTATTAGTTTTTCATAGTTTGACTCTATGTGGGATCTAAGCTCCCTTACCTTTGACAGGATTGGCAGGCTAAGTCCAGACAGATCAGTTCTCCGGCTCCTTTGCCCGAAGACCCAGCGGATGCTCTATTGGCGAAGCTGCTGGTTCCGGCACCCTATGTGGTGCCGGAGAAGAAGGCCAAGAAGAAGGCCATAGGGACTCGAAAGAGTGCCCGGCACCTGGAGGTGTCGGATTCATCATCTGACGAATCCGGGACGCACTCCTCCCGTGAAGACGAGGAGGAGGAAGAAGAAACCTCTCCCCTCCAGCGCGGCGAGGAAAGAAAAGGAAGGCCGCCCCGACCGGGGAGGCCGAAGGGTCCAAGAAGGGGAAGACCCTTCCTCCGGACTACTCCACCGGCGCCGACGACAACGAAGAGGAGTGGCCGCACAGGGCCAAGCGCCCGGCGAAATCGTAAGTATCCGGATACCAGAATGAGTCATAGTATTCCTTTACTGCACAACTTTTCCTTACGTCGAATATGATTGTGCAGTCCTCCCAAAGACCGACTTGACGTGTCATCGAGCGGTTCCCTGGACTCATCGGACATACACTCTCTTCCGACGGCTACCTCCCCCCGTTCTACGGATGACGCCGAGGTGGCGTCCCAGGAGGTTCCAAGCCAGGAGGAGGTGGTTCCGGAGGCGCCACAAGGCGACCTTCCGGACCCCAGGTGCCAAGGGGATAGAACCCCTAAGGGATCCAAGTCCGGCCCTAGGCCGGACACCGCTCCGAAACCTTCAAAGGTTCCAGAGTCCGGCGGGCGACCTCCTTCCAAGAGGAGCAAGCCCACTGAGCCGGTGGCCCCCGTCCAACCGGAGGCGCCGGACAATCTGCTGGAGGTGCTTAAAGGCGCCTCCATTGACGAGGAGCACCGCACCATTATGAGTGCGGTGGTTCAGAAAGTTCAGTCCGCCAAGAGCGGGCTGACCGAAGCCTGTGCTGGCCTTTTAACAAGCTTTGAGGTATCTAAGAAATATGTAAAATAGTACCGCGTAGACAGTAGCCCCTGATGCTCTGTTTGGCGTTCGGAAAGAAAAGACGAATAGAGGATCTAATAAAATTCGCAGGAGTCTAACAAAAGTAAGTCAATATGTGTATGCAGGCTTCACTGCTGGCGTCCGCCGCACTGACTGCGGAGGTGGACATGCTAAAGCAGAACCTTGAGCGGTCCGAGCAAGAGCTCGGCCTTGCCAAGAAGCAACTCGAGGACAAAGAAGGTAAGAAATACCTTATTAAATATAAAAAGGTGCAATTGCAAAAAGTGACAGGACTAACGTGGCTATTGTAGGGGCCACAATGGAGGTGGCAACCCTGAAGCAAGCATTGTCCGAGGCCGAGAAGAGGGCAGCCGCGGAGCACACCGAGTGGGAGAAGTATGAGGCGCAGGTTAGCGAGGTGCGGCAAGAGCTCCAGGCTCTCATGAAAAAACATGAAAGTTTGGAGCTTGACTCAAAGACCCGAGAGTCCGAGCTCGCGGCGGCCAATGAGAAGGCCAAGTCTGCCAATGCCGAAGCCCAGAAGGCCCTCTAGGAGGTTGAGGCGATGAAGAAGATAGCGGCGGGTAAGGCTTTCTTTATGCAAAGCAAGCATGTGAAAGTCAATTATTTGTTACTTACCCGAATTCAGAGCTCGCCAGTAGCATTCCCAGATTTTCCCCGCAGTGTGTCCGGTGCCGCCGCATTCTATTGAGCCGAGGAGGGCAGCTCGATAGAGAAGGTGTTCTGGTCTCAGTATGCTGAGGCCGGACTCCCTGTGCCCTTGAGCGACCAGCTGAAGCAACTGGTCGAGCTCCACAAGGTGGCCGAACAGGCCATGAAGGGCCTCATATTTCTGCTGTGGCCTGGAGACGCTCTGCCAGGGAGCTACTTCGGGCTGGTGAGGCGGCTAGTGGAGGCCTGTCCAAGGCTCGAAGTCATCAAGCGCTCCGTCTGCATCGAAGGTGCCCGTAGGGCGCTTGCCCGTGCTAAGGTGCACTGGGACAAGCTTGATGCGGAGAAGCTTGTGAAGGACGGGCCGCCGCCGGGCAAGGAGCACCGCCACCCCGAGATGTACTATAAGGGCGTTCTGGAAGGCGCCCGCCTTATGGCTGACGAATGCTCGAAAGATGTATTTTTTGAGTAAAACTTGTTTATTTTGTCTAGTGCGCTGAAAACTTGTTCATGTGCGCTAAGCAATGCTTTGTGAATTTAAAATATTACCTTCTGTGCAGCCGTTTATCAAATTTTGAGAGATGGCGAGTCGTCGGCTTCTGCTCCCATGCCACGAGTGCTGGGGTGTTCGGGATAAACTTGAGCGCTCTTTTTCCCATTCTTGGGTCCTTCGAGGGAGGCGCTCAACACAACGAACAAGGCAATCGGACTATAATGCTTGAACACTCTCACTTAGCCATAGAATTCTATAATTTTAAATTTCGGTGAAGCCCCTAGTGTTCGAAAGACCGAGTTCGGGGCGCTATCCACGCCTGGGCTGGACAAAGCCGACTCTTCGCTCTAAGCGGCATAAGTCTTTAGGGACTCGAAAACCTCTCGAACAGCGACCAGCTCTCGCCTTATCATGACGGTCAGTTTTAACTTTCTCTACTGAGTTGCTTTAGCCCAGCTCAACTGGGGCACAATCGCAGTAGTTCTCCTAGCGCTACCTTAGCCGATACAATGGAACGTAAGGTACCAAAACATAGGAGCCGGGCAAACCCAACATTTGATCTAAGATATGATACGGAGCCGATGCATATAATGCTATAAGTTCGGGGTGCCGCACTTGTGAAAGTGTTCGGACTTCTCACACCTTGTTGTGGGGTACTTAAGCCCCTGGTGTATTGGTCGTACCAAGGTGTACGGGTGCGACATGTCATTAATGAACATGTATTCTTAAAAAAAAGAGTAATACAGTAATAGACAAAAGCTATGCATTGTTTATTTGAAGAAGGTGCGATCAGAGCAGAACGATACAAATTGTACGATAAGCAAAATGTGGGACTATTTGACATGTCCTATCCAGGGGCGGACTGTGGAATGATATGCAAAACAGGTATACTGCTCGTTATAGAGACCACCTTAGAGTTCCATAGTGCGGCGTGGTTTTCTTCTTCCCAGGTTCTTGCATCGTTTGTGCAGCAATTGTACAGACGGCTTAGGCCTTCCGAAGAATGGAGTCCTGAAAGTAAGATAAAAGTAAGAAATCGGCAACCCCTAGTGCGGTTTAAGCCGTGTTTTGGGCGTGTCGTGATGGTGTCCCTCCCCCTGTCCCCATGGTATTTCCAGAGCGTAATTATGTACGGTAGTACTGGTTTCACAATTTCGTGAGGGTTGGGGTTGGGGCCGCATTGCTACGCCTACTCACAACGTGTCAGGCGGTCTTGCTGTAGGTTACTCCCGGCACGCTTGACGGTGTCCGGACTTTTAGTGACCGGACTGGAAAATTGCCTTGAGAGGCTGCATTGTACTTCCGCTGCGAGAGCCGCCGTATGCTCCTCCATACGGAGAGAGCGTTCGGTGTTTCCATTGACCGTAATGACTCCTCGAGGGCCTGGCATCTTCAGCTTGAGGTATGCGTAATGCGGTACCACATTGAACTTGGCAAATGCGGTTCCCCCGAGCAGCGTGTGATGACCACTACGGAATGGGACTATGTCGAAGATTAATTCCTCGCTTCGGAAGTTATCCGGAGATCCTAAGACCACTTCGAGTGTGACAGAGCCTGTACAATTGGCCTCTACACCTGGTATGACGCCTTTAAAGGTCGTTTTATTGGGTTTAATCCTCGAAGGATCGATGCCCATTTTCCGCACTGTATCCTGATAAAGCAGGTTCAGGCTGCTGCCGCCGTCCATGAGGTCTCGAGTGAGGTGAAATCCGTCAATGATTGGGTCGAGAACCAATGCGGCGAATCCGCCGTGACGGATGCTAGTGGCGTGGTCCCTTCGACCAAAAGTGATCGGGCAGGAGGACCATGGGTTGAACTTCAGGGCGACTGGCTCCATCGCGTATACGTCCCTTAACGCACGCTTCCGCTCCCTCTTGGGGATGTGGGTTGCGTATATCATGTTCATCGTCCGCACTTGTGGGGCGAATCCCTTCTGTCCACTGCTGTTCGGTGGCCGGGGCTCTTCCTCGTCGTCGCTATGTAGCCCCTGATCTCTGTTTTTGGTGTGTAACTTGCCTGCCTGCTTGAACACCCAACAATCCCAGTTGGTTTGATTGGCTGGCTTTTCGGGGGTGCCATGTTTTTGGCACAAGCGGTCGAGTATTCGGTCCAAAATGGATGGGCCCAGAGTATTTCTTTTCAATGGCTTTTTCCACTGACCAGGTTTAGAGCCTCTGAATCCGGCGTTAACTGCCTATCATCAGCATTGTCGCCGTTAATGCGGCGCTTGTGCTTGTTGCGACGCGGCCTGGCACTGTTGTCTTTGGTATCCGAATTACCAGGGATCTTGGTTATGTTATTGCTACGAGCCAGCCAGCTGTCTTCTCCCACACAAAAGCGGGTCGTGAGCGTCGTGAGGGCTGCCATAGATTTTGGCTTCTCCTGTCCAAGGTGCCGGGCAAGCCACTCGTCATGGATATTATGCTTGAAGGCCGCTAGGGCCTCTACGTCCGGACAGTCGACGATTTGATTTTTCATGGTTAGGAACCGTCTCTAGAATTGCCTGGCCGATTCCTCTGGCTGCTGAATTATGTGGCTTAGGTCATCGGTGTCTGGTGGTCGCACATAAGTGCCCTGGAAATTGTCGAGGAATGCGGCTTCCAGGTCCTCCCAACAACCAATTGACTCTGCTGGCAAGCTGTTAAGACAATGCCGAGCTGGTCCTTTAAGTTTGAGTGGGAGGTATTTGATGGCGTGTAGATCGTCGCCGCGGGCCATGTGGATATGGAGGAGATAGTCCTCGATCCATACCGCAGGGTCTGTTGTGCCATCATATGATTCGATGTTCATGGGTTTGAAACCCTCTGGGATTTGATGATCCATTACTTCATCTGTGAAGCATAGTGGGTGTGCGGCGCCTCTATATTGGGCTATATCACGACGCAGCTCAAACGAGCTTTGTCTATTGTGTTCGGCCCGGCTGGATTTACTATATCCGGAGTGACGATCACCGTCACGTGCCGTGGGGCGCCCATGCGATCCATAGATCGACCTTGTGTGCTTTGCCTTGTCCTCCAATATATCTCGCAGGCCTGGCGCATTCCCCCGTGCCTTGGTATTTTTACTGCGGCGCCGGGGTGCGTCTTGAGTGGAGGGCCGAGAGGCCTCTTTGTCACGGCCACGTGGTGGCCGGTCGGCCGCATCATGCGCTGGTGATGTAGGTGCTTATTCCTATAATCGGGGTAGCAACCTGCGCTTTGGGTAGCTCTTGGAGGGGCGTTCGAGTTCATACTCTTCGGCCGCTAGGACTTCCGTCCATTTGTCGGCTAGCAAGTCTTGATCAGCTCTAAGCTATAGCTATTTTTTCTTGAGGCTGCTCGCCGTGGCTATAAGCCTGTGTTTGAAGTGCTCTTGTTCGACGGGATCCTCAGGCACGACAAATTCGTCGTCGTCGAGGCTTGCCTCGTCTTCGGAGGGAGGCATGTAATTATCATCCTCGACCTCTCTGTCTGCCGCTCTCTCGTGAGGGCTGGCTTCTCCATCCTCCTGTGCTGAGTTTTGCTGGAGGGGGTTTTCTTCGGCACTGTCCAGAGTGTTATTATCTCCTGTGCCAGAATCACCGTTTTTGCTTTGGCGGGATTTAGAGCGGCGCCGCTGACGTCGGCGCTTAGGTTGTTTCTTGGAGGGGTCATCCTCCGCTGTTCCATTGCCATCGCCCTCTTTTGGGGTATCCACCATGTATATGTCATATGACGAGGTGGCTTTCCAGTGCCCTATAGGCGCTGATTCCTGATGGTCTCCTGCATCGGCGTCCATACCGTCGATGTCTTCGGTGTCGTAGTCGAGCACGTCGGTTAAATCATTGACAGTGGCTACAAAGTGGGTGGTGGGTGGGTTTTGAATTTCTTCATCATCCGCATCCCAACCTTGCTGACCATAGTTCGGCCAGGGCTCTCTTGATAAAGAGAGAGACTTTAGTGAATTCAGAATATCACCAAAAGGTGAGTGCTGAAAGATGTCTGCGACGGTGAACTCCATAATCGGCGCCCAATCGGATTCGATCGCCAGGGGCACGGGAGGCTTGGAGTCCGGAGGGGAGTCCGGCACCTTGGAGTCACAGGCTTCGCAAAGGACAAAGCTGGTGTTCGGCTCGAACGCCGCAAATATTTCGGCCTCCGAGGCGGCGTCCAACCACCCGTCCTTGATCGGCGCGATCGGCTCCGAACTAAGGCTCGGGGCCGATGCGGGCACGGCCTCCAAAGCGTTGTTCGGCGGCAGAGCTAAATCGTGCCCTTCGTGACAGTGCGGCACGCTCGGCTCTGGATCAAATCCGTCGAAGATCAAGTCTCCGCGGATATCAGCCGCGTAGTTAAGACTTCCAAATCTGACCTGATGGCCAAGGGCGTAACTTTCGATCTGCTCCAGATGGCCAAGCGAATTGGCCTGCAGTGCAAAGCCGCCGAATACGAAGATCTGTCCGGGGAGAAAAGTCTCACCCTGGACCGCATCGCTGCTAATGATCGGGGAAGCCATCGGTCCTAAAAGTGATGACACAAAGGAACTCTCAGTGAAAGCACCAATGTAGGTGTCAAAACCGGCGGATCTCGGGTAGGGGGTCCCGAACTGTGCGTCTAGGCGGATGGTAACAGGAGACAAGGGACACGATGTTTTTACCTAGGTTCGGGCCCTCTCGATGGAGGTAAAACCCTACTCCTGTTTGATTAATATTGATGATATGGGTAGTACAAGAGTAGATCTACCACGAGATCAAGGAGGCTAAACCCTAGAAGCTAGCCTATGGTATGATTGTTGTTCTGTTGTTCGTCCTACGGACTAAAACCCTCCAGTTTATATAGACACCGGAGAGGCTAGGATTACACAGAGTCGGTTACAATGGTAGGAGATCTACATATCCGTATCGCCAAGCTTGCCTTCCACGCCAAGGAAAGTCCCTTCCGGACATGGGACGAAGTCTTCAATCTTGTATCTTCATAGTCCAGGAGTCCGACTGAAGGTATAGTCCGGCTATCCGAACACCCCCTAATCCAGGACTCCCTCACGGGGTCCCTGCAAAACCCTTAAGGTTCGAACTCTGGGGTGCGCGCGAAGTTCTTTCCCTTCGACCGATCCACGCCCTAGCTCGCTAAGATCTCGCGGACGAACTCAACGAACTAGCAGCACAAAGACACAAGATTTATTCTGGTTTGGGCCACCGTTGTTGTGTAATACCCTACTCCAATGTGTGGCGGTGGATTGCCTCTTGGGCTGATGAATAACAGTACAAGGGGAAGAACAGCCTCCTGAGGTTGAGTTGTTCTTGTGTTCGGTGTGGCTAAGGGTTGGCTCTCGATCAGATGTGTTCCAGCCGCCCCTCTATGGTGGTGGCTAGTACTACTTATATAGGCCCTAGTCCTCTCCCCAAAAATTGAGCGGGAAGGGAGCCAACAACGGCGGCCAATTTGAAAGGGGAGAGCTAGTACAAGCTATCCTAACAAAAGCGGTCTTCGCCTGCGAAAGGGCTCTGGTGACGATGCCATCTTGGGCTCCATGGTGACCTCCATCCTGCTAGATTGCTGGTCTTGGTCTCGTTGCACTGATATGGAAACCTTTGCCTGATGCCTCGGTACTCCGCGCTTGTGCTTGCCCCCTTGGCACCAAAGAGGAAACAAGGACACTGCATGCGCTGGCGCCGCTTGGTGTCGATCGTCATGGCTCACGTCACGGGAGCCTCACGAGGTTTGCCCCGCCTTGATTTCTCCGCTCCTCGTGAGCCTTCCTGGAGAAGCAACTCCTGAGTCGTCAGCCTCGCGAGGCTTGGCCCCTCGGGAGGTTCTTGAATGCTTTGTTGATGAAGATGGGTTGTACAGGCCCGCTAGCATAGCCACGTCGTGGGCCGCAGGCAGGCAAGTCTGGGGACCCCCGTTCCCAGAACACCGACAGTAGCCCCCGGGCCCAAGGTGCGCTCGGGCTTGGCTTCGAGGCAAAGCGAAAGGTCAAGCACGGAGCGTCGCGGGCCCCAAAAGCCTGCGGCCTTGGTCGACGCATGGCGGTTGATTGGACGTGGGCGTCTCCGCTTCCCCATGCTGCATTTGAATCTGCCTGGCTATGCAGCCCCCGCAGCCTACACAGTTATTCTTCCCTCGTCCACACCTGGCTCCCCCAATCTCTCTGCTTTCTCGAGACTCTGCTCCTCCCCTCCAATCTGATATGCGCCCTGCTTGCCATGTTGCTATGACGCCGGGACGAGCAGACAAGGGGAAGAAGCCCCTGCCTTCGCCAAGTGCGCCTCCGTCCTTCAAGCCTGCGGTCGGCCGACCCCTGGTGCTCAACGACGAGGCCATGGACAAGGTGCGCCCCATGCTCGCCTCCAGTTTCAGTGAGTGGGGAGAGACGGTGGCTTGGCCCAGGTCTCGCACTCGCATTGCCCGGGCAGCCACTGAGGTCCCAATCTTCATAGATGCCCTGTGGGCTGCCATGATTCCTCCCTTCTCCGCCCTCTTCAACAGGGTGCTCGACCATTATCAGATCCACGTGCTGCATCTCGACCCTCAATCTGTGACTCTTCTCGCCATCTTCGCCTTTGTGTGCGAAGCCATGGTGGGCATCGCTCCTCTGGTGGCCCTCTTCCGCCATTTCTTCTCATTGCATCTGACTGACCCTCGTCAGAGTTCGGGGTGCGTGAGCTTCCAGGCCGTGGCCGCGACAGCGGGCGCGGGGATCGACTTTGAGCATCCTCCATCCACGAGCGAGTTTCGGACACGATGGGCATTTGTCGACGTCGGTGTGCTCAGCCCTCTGCTCCATGCTCCACCAGGGCCTGCTGTTCCCAACTCCAGTTGGGGCCACCAGAGGCTCGCGAGCCCCTGTCTCGTTCCCGTCTGGCTCAGGCTGAGGAGGTTGAAGGACCGCGGCGTGACTGCGCCTATGGTGGTGAAGGAGTTCGTCAAGCGCCGAGTCGCTCCGCTTCAGCGCCATTCCCGCCCGATGTGGGCCTTGCTCAGCAGTGAGGACCATATGAGGCTTCAGGGGGAGGGGCTTCCTTAAGATGCGGCAAACGGTGCTTACGATCCTGATGGGTGCCCCTCTATCGGACGACATGCCCAGGAAGAGTTGTCTGCTATACCGTTGTGAGAACAACGCCGAATTTGCCGAGAGCATGCCCTCCTTTGATGAGTGGGGGCTGTGGCCGACCGGCCTGGTGGGGCCCCGCTAGAACCCCAATCGGAGCTCTACGTTCACATACAACGGGTGCAAGCCAGTTTTGCACACGCAGAATACTCAGGTCAAACTTGACGAGCCTAGCATATGCAGATATGGCCTCGGAACACTGAGACCGAAAGGTCGAGCGTGAATCATATAGTAGATATGATCAACATAGTGATGTGCACCATTGAAAACTACTCCGTCTCACGTGATGATCGGACATGGTTTAGTTTATTTGGATCACGTGATCACTTAGATGATTAGAGGGATGTTTATCTAAGTGGGAGTTCTTAAGTAATATGATTAATTGAACTTTAATTTATCATGAACTTAGTACCTGGTAGTATTTTGCGTGTCTATGTTGTTGTAGATAGATGGCCCGTGTTGTTGTTCCGTTGAATTTTAATGCGTTCCTAGGGAAAGCTAAGTTGAAAGATGATGGTAGCAACTACACGGACTGGGTCCGTAACTTGAGGATTATCCTCATTGCTGCATAGAAGAATTACGTCTTGGAAGCACCGCTAGGTGCCAAACCCGCTGCAGGAGCAATGCCAGATGTTATGAACGTCTGGCAGAGCAAAGCTGATGACTACTCGATAGTTCAGTGTGCCATGCTTTACGGCTTAGAACCGGGACTTCAACGATGTTTTGAACGTCATGGAGCATATGAGATGTTCCAGGAGTTGAAGTTAATATTTCAAGAAAATGCCCGAATTGAGAGATATGAAGTCTCCAATAAGTTCTACAGCTGCAAAATGGAGGAGAATAGTTCTGTCAGTGAGCATATACTCAAAATGTCTGGGTATAACAATCACTTGATTCAACTGGGAGTTAATCTTCCTGATGATAGTGTCATTGACAGAATTCTTCAATCACCGCCACCAAGCTACATGAGCTTCGTGATGAACTATAATATGCAAGGGATGGATAAGACAATTCCCGAGCTCTTCGCAATGCTAAAGGCTGCAGAGGTAGAAATCAAGACAGAGCATCAAGCGTTGATGGTCAACAAGACCACCAGTTTCAAGAAAAAGGGTAAAGGGAAGAAGGGGAACTTTGTTGGGGATATTGCTATTTGGGATAAACCGGCCTACAGGGCCCGGGTTAGCTCCGTCAATGGACCCAAGATGTTAAAGCCCAAGGAGAAATAAAAGGGCCCAAGGCCTATAATCGGTTCAAAGGTTTATGGCCGTAAACCGGCCTGAGGTAAACTTGCATTGTAAGTTAGGAATAGAGAGACCAACCCGGGCACGTTTATGAACCGGAGGTTGGGATTTTGTAAACCGACGGGCGTCACCCGTGTATATAAGGGGACGACCCGACGACGGTTTAGGGACAGAGAACAACAACTCGAGGTTTAGGCGAAGCTTATTGCTCCCTAGCCCTCGAAACACATCAATCCCATCACAACTAGACGTAGGCTTTTACCTTCATCGAAGGGGCCGAACTAGTATAACACTGTGTCCTTGCGTCCGTTTTAATCCCTTCAAGTTAACCCGTTGCGATGGCTCCACGACTAAGTCCTTTTGCTAGGACATCTGCTGTGACAAATCCACGACAGTTGGCGCCCACCGTGGGGCTATCGCGAGATGGTTTCAAGTTCTTGGAGGGCCGCTTTGAAGGACTCGAGGGCTACGCTGTGGGCCGGATGACCAAAAGTCGTCGCGGAAAACTCTACATCGACAGCACAGGCTGGGGCCCCGACGCCGGCTCGATCGAGTACGGGTACCGGGTCCCCTTTGGCGGCATCCATGTTTTCATTGGCAAGATCGGTGAACCGGGCCCCGAGCTGGGCGTCTGCACCGACCTCGTCAAGACAGCTCAGCGCACGAGATCGGCCCTGGTTAAACCGACCAGGAAGCGCGCCTTCGTGGGAGTCATCCACGGAGGAAGCTACGAGGAAGGATCCGAATCCGGTGGCGAAACCGCCATCTACTCCGGCGATGAAACGTCAACCGGGGAAACCGAGTCTCTATACCGGCTGCAAGATGACCGGATTGGGGGCAGCTCCGATGGCGACAGTATTCCGGACCCCTCTGGTCTGCCCAATCGAGTTGGGATCTTCATGGCTGGAACACAGGCGGCGCCACATTCATCAACTGCGGCAGCAGTGATCTCCGGATCGGCAGCGGCAACGGCTGCGCGAGCAGGGGGCCCTGCGGACTCACCAGCCCAAGTATTGTCAGATCTGTTTGACGCACTGGCAGTGCTTATGCAGGAGGCCAACCCGGTGGATCAGGAGGTTCACAATGCCGAGATTGCCAAAGTGAGAGAGCAGATCACTCAAGCTAAAGCAGGGCTGGCAGCAGAAGAGGCCAGGATGACGGCAGAGCGCGCCGCTTTAGATGCACAGGCTTACAGGCTCATGATGGACCAGAATGCATCTCAGGAAGTCCTGAAGAGGAAATTCCGATCTCGATTGCCCGCAGCCCTCGATGCCAGAAATCTCTTCAACACCCCTGGAGCGGGGGCCAATAATCCGCCGGGGGTAAACCGTGCGGAAGCAACAGTGGGCGCTCCGGTTCAGCACCGTATAATAAACCTGCCTCGTCACAACACTGGTGCACCACAGGCCGTGCCAACACCATCGGGCCATTATTCCAACCCGATGGATAACCTCGTTGCGGCGGCAGCTCGGTTGGAAGCCATTCCGGTCGAAGGTAATTCACCACAGGATGTAGAGACACGCCGAGTCAAGGAGCTCCTTAGGACCGCCTTGGCCCAACAAGAAGCATATTCGCAAAGCCGTGATCGGATTCACTCCACCCCTCGCCCCAGCAGGAGCTATAGTAGGCGCATGGAGGAGCCGGCTGTTTCAAGTAATGCCAGGCGTGAAGCGCTCCGAGGCAACAATCCGGCTGGCGTCGACAATGCTCAGGAGATGGTGGATCGCGCCCGTGCGCAGGAGGCCGGATTAGCAGCGCAACATCAAGCTCGTCGCACCAACTGCTACGATTGAACCGGGGGTGGCTTCTAGTTCTTTGGGAGTACCGTGCCTCGTTCCCGCTTTGCGCAACGTACGCCTGCCGAAGGACTTCAAAGGCCCCCGCAAGGTACTAAACTACACGGCGGATCAGCCTCCGGAGACATGGGTGGAGAGCTATGAGATGGCTATGGAGATGCTGGATGTGGATGACACGGCGTGTGCGAAGTATTTTACCATGATGTTAGAAGGGACGGCCCGGACTTGGCTAAAGAGCCTACTGCCTAATTCCATTAATTCGTGGGCCCAGTTGCGAGCCCGGTTTATCAAGAATTTCAAGGACACGTGCAAACAGCCAATGTCGATAGTTGACCTAGCAGCTTGCGTTCAGCAAGAAGGGGAGTCAACTACCCATTGGGTACGCCGGGTATCAGAAGTTTTGCACTCATCAGATCGCATCAACGCAGACACCGCCGTGGTGCTGTTGGAAGGCAACTGTGGGTTTGGCCCTTTGAAGCTAAAGTTGGGTCGGATGAAGCGTGATTGCACGGATATGGGAACGCTCATGACCGCTTTAGTGAAGTATGCGGATTCTGACAGTACCAAGGATCGTGACTCTGGTGACGACAAAGCAGGGAAGGGAAAGAAGAATAGCAATACCAAAGGCCAGCAGCATCAACCAACAGGCAACGGAGGCGGAGGTAAGCGTAAACCGGATGGGAGCGTGGATTTTGTGGCCAACACCAGTGCACAGAATAAGGGCTAGCGACGTAAGGGGAAACAGCCAGGTTTTTGCGGAAATCCCGGTCCTAATCCGGAGCGTTTGAACTTTTTCTTAAACCAGCCCTGTCCGAAGCACGAAACAAAGGAGGAGCCAGCAACCCACCTTTGGAAGGATTGTTACATCATGAAGGAATTCAAAAGCTCAAACATTTTCCAATATGATCACGGCTCTGGCGGCGGTTCAGGTTCCGGATCAGGGTACGGCGGCGGAAATTCCGGTCCAGAGTCCAATGGTAATCCGGGCGGACAGAACAGCCAAAATTATCAAAGTAATCAAAGTGGTTACAGCCAGCAGCAACAGCAGCAATCAGGTTATCAGAGCAACCCGAAGCAGTTGAGTGGTGGACAGTATCATGTTTTTACTACAAGCTTGGATAAACGGGATAGAAAGCTTCAGAGGCGGGCAGTTAGTGCTGTTGAACCGGCCACGCCTCACTATCTGCGCTGGTCGGAACAACCAATCATATGGAGCCGAGAAGATCATCCTCCCAGGGTTTATAATCCGGGTCAGTTAGCATTGGTGGTGGCGCCTCAGGTGGGAGGTTACAAGCTCACCAAGGTACTCATGGACGGAGGAAGCAGCATTAACATCTTGTATTATGAGACCTTCCGTCGCATGGGACTGGTGGATAAGGATCTCAAACCAACCAATACGGTGTTCCACGGGGTGGTGCCTGGCAAGTCTGCGTACCCTGTTGGTAAGATAGCCCTAGAAGTGGTCTTCGGTGATAGTCATGATTCCAGATCAGAGACGCTGACGTTTGAAGTGGTTAAAATCCAAAGTCCATACCATGCTTTGTTCGGACGACCGGGCTATGCAAAATTTATGGCACGACCCTGCTATGTATATCTGCAACTCAAGATGCCGGGTTACAAGGGCACTATAACGGTTCATGGGAGCCGTCGAATCGCTTTGGAATGCGAGGAAGGAGATGCGACTTATGCAGAATCGGTTTGTGCTACGGAGGAGCTAAAGCAGTACAAAGACAATGTTGATCCGGAGGCTCAGTTAGTGGCGACTCTTCACGTCATCCCGGATTGGACGCTTCCTTATCTGGCATATATGAACCGGGGTGAGTTGCCAGAAGATGAAATCTTGGCTCGGCAGATTGTACGGCGATCCAAGTCTATGACCATTCTCAAAGGGGAGCTACATCATCGCAGCGTGTCCGGAGCTGCAACAGTGCGTATCCCCTGAGGAAGGGTGCGAAATATTACGTGAAATACATGAAGGGGATTGCGGCCACCACGCCGATTCAAAATCATTGGTGGCTAAAGCGTTCCGCCACGGTTTCTACTGGTTAACTGCTCATGCTGATGCAGAAGACCTGGTCAGGCTATGTGATGGTTGCCAGAAATTTTCTAGACGAGCGCACATACCGGCTCAAGAATTGAGGATGATTCCAATTACTTGGCCGTTTGCGACTTGGGGGCTCGATATGGTTGGGCCTTTTAAACGTTCCAAAGATAAGAAGACCCACCTATTGGTGGCGGTTGACAAATTTACAAAGTGGGTGGAGGCAGAACCTGTCAGTAAATGTGACGCGGCCACGGCGGTTCGGTTTATAAAGAGGGTGATCTTCCGGTTTGGTTTTCCACACAGCATCATCACAGATAATGGTACCGATCTATCCAAAGGTGCCATGAAAGAGTTCTGCGCACGTGAGCATATACGGCTTGATGTTTCTTCTGTAGCTCACCCACAATCTAATGGTCAAGCAGAACGAGCGAATCAAGAGATCTTGAGAGGTATCAAACCCCGGCTTCTGGTCCCTTTGCAGAGGACGCCGGGTTGTTGGGTTGAGGAGCTACCGTCTGTATTATGGAGCATCAACACCACGCCTAACAGATCCATGGGGTTTACGCCGTTTTTTATGGTCTATGGAGCAGAGGCGGTTCTCCCAAGTGATATACGACATGATTCACCTCGTGTGGCAGCTTATGTTGAAGCGGACAACGAGTAGGCACGGCAGAACGCTCTTGATTTGTTGGATGAGGAACGTGACTTAGCAGCTGCCCGTTCAGCGATTTACCAGCAAGATCTTCGCCGTTACCACAGTCGTCGGGTTAGAACCAGAACCTTTCAGGAGGGGGATTTGGTGCTCCGGCTCATCCAGGATCAGTCTGATATGCATAAATTATCCCCGCCATGGGAAGGACCTTTTGTGGTCAGCAAGAATCTGAATAATGGGTCATACTACCTGATTGATATTCGAGAGCGCAAAGATTCACGCACATCAGAGGAGGAGACCAGCAGGCCGTGGAACATAGCTCATCTTCGGCCTTACTATACATGAGCCTTGGGCTCTGCTTATGTACATATCATGACCATGTATATATTATGATCGAGTAAAGCGGGGTCTCTGTTTTTTCTTCACATCATGCGTGGTTACACGGAGTTGATTCGCTTTAGGGCAACCTCCGGTTTACCCCTTGAGGTCGCTTCACAGAAGATCAACAAAGTCAGTTGGGGACCTAGTCGACCTGAACCGTAGCTACACCTCCGGGGAGCTCGGTCATGTCTTGACGACGGTAATGCCTTCTGGCTGGCACATTTGCCACTAAGTCAGTTGGGGACCTAATCGACTTGAACCGTAGTTACACCTTATGGGAGCTCGGTCATGTCTTGATGATGGTAATGCCTTCTGATCAGCTTTTAAACAGCCAATAAGTCATTTGGGGGCTTGGTCGTGTCCGAACCAATGCAATGCCACTTGATCGGCCCTAGGCCACTGAGTCACTTGGGGGCTTGGTCGAATCCGAACCAATGCAATGCCATTTGACCGGCATATCTGCCACGATTCAGTTAGGAACCTAGTCGACTTAAACCGTAGCTACACCCCTTGGGGGCTTGGTTTTTTTTGTCTTGACGATGGTAACGCCTTCTGAACGGTTCATAGCAACCACCATTTGCACGCGTTTTACTATTGCGTTTCCTCTCGTATTTGGTTGTTTGTTATCTTCCTTCTCGTGGTGTCTTTGTTCTTTGGAACGACAAATACGTTTAAACCGAGTCAGCTGACACAGCCTGGTCCGTTTTTTAATCCGGAGGCAAGTTGCCCAGTTTGGCAAAGGCGCAGCACGGTTCGTATGGTCGAAAGACCGTCCTTTGTACCCAGTAAAGACAGGAAACACAAGTTGGAAAAAGTCATGGCAAGGGCATCAGTACCCGTGCGCAAAGGCGCATTCAAAGCCAGAGGTATTAACTATCTAATTACAAGGCAGCGTAGTGCCTGAATATATTGTTTTTTTTTACGGGTTAACGTCACCAATTAAGGTGAACCGGAGCTTTGATTACGCCTATTCGCCGCCTCGGTTCGAAGGTTGTGGATCATCCTGCGCCGCTTCAGCCTCCTCATGGCTACCCATTGGCTGGAAATCAGCAGTGGTCCAGTCGATTCCCATTAATGCTTGAAAGACAGCTTCTTCATGAATCAGCAAAGACGGTTCAATGTCAGGGGCGTAGGTATGCTTACGGATTGGAGGAATAAGGTTTTCCGCTTCAGGGATTGGGGCAGCTACTCGCTTGTTCTGGTTATCATATTGGGCCTGATAATGTGTCAGATCTGCTTCCTCAGCCAATTGACAAGCTAGGGGGCGCACCGCCCGGTTTATCGCCCTCAAGTCATTTTCGCCGAAATCTGAACCGTCTTCTTTCAAGCTGGGGTATCCTTGTGCCGCTTCGACAGGATCAAAGTCTGGTACCCATGCTTTGGCCCGGATCAAGGCAGTGATGGCTCCGGTTCGAGCAGCTGATCTTTTTAACTCTTCAATCCGGGCAGGAAGCATGGATAACCTTTTTAACGTGTCTTGAATCAGAGACGGTGCGGGGTTGTTATGCGATGCAGTGGTGATAACTCTCTGTGCTCCGGTATACAACTGTTCAATCAAAGTATAAGCAGCTTTGAGTTTCATCCGCACATCAGAACCCAAGTGTCCAATACGTGTGCCTGCAGTGTTTCAAGATGGATTACAAACTGGACATAGGATATAACAGACAAAGTGCAAATTGGAGGAAGGGCATCAAAAGAAATTTACCAAAGACGGCATAGGTCATGGAGTGTATTTGTCGCTTTACGGTGGATAATTCATCAACCACCGGTTTGAGAGCAGCTTCGGCATTTTCAGCCCTTTTAATCAAAAGAGCCTTTTCTGTAGTCCAATCAGCTTGTTCCTTCTTGCAGCTTTCTTTCAGCTGTTCCATGACGTTTAAGGCATTGGTCAATTCTTCCTTCGCTTTTGCAGTTTCAGCCTGCTGGGTTTTTAGGATTTCCTGAAGGTCCGAGACTTGTTTCTCTTTGGTTTTCAGATCCGCCTGCAGCAGGTCATCAGCAGTGTTCAGAAAATATTGCACGGTTTGGAAGTATCAACCACACAAGCAAGTTATGTGCTCGATACTTGGGGGCTAATGCGTACTTGATCTTAACGCATGTTTTACATTACAAAAGTCCCAAGATTAATACAAGTATTTAAACTTGGCACTTGGGGGCTAATGGTTATTTGATGATGTTTTCTGGTTACGACCTATGTTGAAGCCCTGTTTTTATCAAACCGGACCTTGGTTGTCAAGGCAGTATGATTCGGATTACCATCTCGGGTTGGAAGAAATTGAGAAGCTAAGTTGCAATAGAATGAAGCACAAGAGAGATACCTCAAGTTTTTCTTTCATCATCCTGATCATGCCAGCAACGGGCAAGATCCACTCCTGTTAAACCGTTAGCCATGAAGGCTCTGAGCTTGGACAGTTGAGGGGCATACTTACTCCTCTCTTTGGCGGTTAGCCTTTGGGGGAAGGGGTGTGTATTGCTAAATCTCTCTGGACGGAAGCCAGGCAGAGGATTTTCTTCAGCAGGGGAAGTATCTTTGCAATAGAACCAAGTGTGATTCCATTCTTGCGGATGACTATGCAGCTTGGCGTGAGGATAAGTCACTTCTTTCCTCTTTTGAATCGCCATACCACCCAGTTCCATATTAGGGCCATCGGTGAATTCAGTACGTCGGTTCAAATGAAAACAGTCTCGGAACAACTCTACAGTAGGTTCCTCCTGGAAGTACACCTCACAAAGCACTTGAAAATGGCAGATATTCGTGACTGAGTTTGGACCAACATCTTGTGGGCGTAACTGAAAATTAGCCAGGACGTCCCGGTAAAATTTTGAACCGGGTGGATTAAAGCCCCGGGCCAGGTGATCCGCAAACACAACAACTTCTCCTTCCTGTGGGGTAGGAGGACATTCATTCCCAGGAACCCTCCAATGGATGGCATTTTTGCTACTCAAGGCGCCAGTCAGAACTAAGTTGTTTAATTGGGTCTCGGTGATGCGAGAGGGAACCCAGTTGCATTCGTATATCTGTTTTGCCATGAGGAAATCTACAAGACAAGGGTATTCCGGTTTGAGAACAGGCGTGATTGTAAACCGAAGATGCTCTTATATAGACCGGAGTTATCTAGAATGATATCATCTGACGGTTCATCAAGGGGACTAATGGATATATAGTTTGGGTTGTTCGCTCTGCTAAAAGTTAAAGCGACCAGATCTAGCAGTTATGAATATGAAAGCAGAAACAGATCCTGTACTGATTCTTTCAAAACAATGGATCTACAGCTAGGGCAAAAAAGAAGTAAAAATATGAGGTTTGGCTCGCAGCAGAACAACACAAGTTCGACAAGCAGGGAAATGAGTGAGATCTAAGGAGATGAGTACAGATTTATGGCGAATACTGAGAGTGACTACAAATCAGAATATAAGTGTCATAATCTGTTCACAAAAACTTGCTATGGAGATGAACAATGAACAGTGGCAGGGTAGGGATGACGAACCCTAGAACAGATCTAAAGCAAGAAGAACAGGAACCTTACCTGGATCCAAACGGATACGGAGGGTCGCCGTGGTACTCTGGTCCGGTCAGGTTGATGCAGCGGCCTGAGTTGATGCAGTAGTTGACGGCGGTGGCGGAGCTCCGGAGTCTGAGTCGCGAGGAAGATGAAGAAGAAGGGGACGAAAGGGAGGAAAGGAAGATGGCCTTCTAGTCCTATTTATAAGGCGCGGTGTGCGTGCCAGGCGCGCGAATCCAGGAGCCGGTGATTTCGGGAGCCCAGCTGTCGCCTTGATTATTGCGGATTTAGTAAAAAGAAACGGTAACTTTGTGCTGACGTCATATCGGTTTACAGCAGCAAGAGGAGACGAGGGAACGGCGGTTTAACAGTTACTGGAAGACATTTGAAGACAGAAATTTTTATTAAGGATTGACATGAACTTGTTCAAATCAATCTGGGGCCTAATGTTGGGGATATTGCTATTTGGGATAAACCGGCCTACAGGGCCCAGGTTAGCTCCGTCAATGGACCCAAGATGTTAAAGCCCAAGGAGAAATAGAAGGGCCCAAGGCCTATAATCGGTTCAAAGGTTTATGGCCGTAAACCGGCCTGAGGTAAACTTGCATTGTAAGTTAGGAATAGAGAGACCAACCCGGGCACGTTTATGAACCGGAGGTTGGGATTTTGTAAACCGACGGGCGTCACCCGTGTATATAAGGGGACGACCCGACGACGGTTTAGGGACAGAGAACAACAACTCGAGGTTTAGGCGAAGCTTATTGCTCCCTAGCCCTCGAAACACATCAATCCCATCACAACTAGACGTAGGCTTTTACCTTCATCGAAGGGGCCGAACTAGTATAACACTGTGTCCTTGCGTCCGTTTTAATCCCTTCAAGTTAACCCGTTGCGATGGCTCCACGACTAAGTCCTTTTGCTAGGACATCTGCCGTGACAAATCCACGACAAACTTCAAGAAGAACGGCAAGCAAGTTGCTGCTCAAGTGAAGAAGCCCAAGTCTGGACCTAAGCCTGAGACTGAGTGCTTCTACTTCAAAGGGACTGGTCACTGGAAGCGGAACTGCCCCAAGTATTTGGCGCATAAGAAGGATGGCAAGGTGAACAAAGGTATATGTGATATACATGTTATTGATGTGTACCTTACTAATGCTTGCAGTAGTGCTTGTGTCGGGGATATACCCCGCGGTATGACCCGGACGGAGTTGTAAACCGACGGATGTTAAACCGGCGGACAGTTAAGACAGATGGCTATGACAGACGGTAAACCGGCAGGTGTTAAACCGGCAGACAATGTTAAACCGACAAACAATGTTAAACCGGCAGACAATGTTAAACCGGCAGACAATGTTAACTGGGTTGCCAGGGGTTATGAAGCCCAAGACGTTATGAAGCCCATGAAGATAAGTTAGAATAGTTAAGTCTTAAGTCCGAGTTGGACTCTACATGTAACCCGCCTCTTCAACATATATAAGGAGGGGTAGGGCTCCCCAAAGAGGAGAAGCTACAAGCAAGAAGAAACAATCTTAGGGGTAGACACAAAGAGGAGAACCGGTTTACGGCGACTCCTTCGTGATGATAATGAGACCTAGCCTCAAACAACATGTAGTGTTGTTACCGGATGATGTTTTCCGGAGCCCGAAGCTGTCTAAATCCCTGTCTTCTGTTGCGTCTCTCGATTCCGCTCAACCCCTCTCAAGCTACCACATAGATGTGTTGGCCTCGCGACTAAGTCCTTACACTAGGACATCTGACGTGACAATTTCACGACAGTTGGCGCCTACCGTGGGGCTGCGCATGGTGGTGTTGAGTTCTTGAAGGGATCTCATCTAGATTTCGAGAAGTTTGCAATTTTTCGGATAAAGGAGAACCGGTTTAGGATTCACATCGACACCGAGTTCATCGGTCGAAGCCAGAAAATTTTATCAACAACGTTCAAGCAAAAGCAAGCCCCACGGAGATAGAGAAGCTAATTGATGAGAGGCAGTTGCAAGGCTATTCTATTTTGCCGAGGACAACATCGTTTTGGGATCCAAAGAGTACACGGATTCGTCGTCTAGTCGGAAGTATCATTACCACATCCGTTTTGGAATAAATCCCAAGGGAAGAGCACGTCGGACGGAAATTTTGTTGCTGTCAAAGTTACACAACGATACAACCCAGATTAGGACTCTGTCTTCAACTCTGCATCCAGGTTTCTGTCCGTCGCACTGGCAGCAGTCCATGTCCCTGCCGTGACCCGCCCCGTCACGGGCCTTCTCGCCAGCCCCGTCGCGTCAGGCTGACCGGCTATCGCTTCGTCAACCCGCTGTCGAGGAGCCAACGAGGGGGAGGAGGTCACGAACTCGACATCTGCAGCTGCCGCCCATCTTGTTCCTGCCGCGCTGAATGGCTCCACCTCGGCCTCCCCTCGCTTGGTTGCTCCTGCGGCCGGACCTCGCCTTGAGCCGTTAAGTCACCGGTTAACCCGCCGCCGAGCACCTACAAACCGGCCGTCCTCCTGCAGTTGAGTCGACTCCGCCGCTCGTCAGTAGTGTACAACCCGTCCGCACCAGTGTCTGCTCCGGCCGACCGTTTCCACGACCGCGCCCATGAACCGTCACCGGACGGCCGCGTTTTCCTCGCTGCGATTCTCACTGGGATACTTCAGCAGCTCGTCTCCACTGCCTTGCTTCACTCCACTGCCTTGATTCAACCGGAACGCTTCTAACCGCCGGCCTTGCTTCTCGTTCAGCCTTAAACCGCCGCCGGCTCGCGGGCCGCCCGGATTAAATCGCCTCTTCTATGACGGATCGACGCCGAGCCAAGTCACGCGCTACCAATGAGTCATGTGCTACTGTCCGGGTCTCGCCTCAGTCGTAACCCGCCAAGTCGCCGCCTGTCACCGGGTTACCTCACCACCATGGCTCTGTCTACAAACCGCCATCGCTAGGAGTGGCCAACCGCCGTGGGGGCTGCGGACGAACCAGCGTTTTCTGCCACAAATCACCAAGTCGCCGTGGCCCGGGTCAGCCCACCTCGCGTCGCCTCCGCTGGAGAACCGGCCTGTAACTGTCTACCTCATCATCGCTTCTGAACCGCCGACACATCAAATCGCCGCTCCACCTCCAACGCAGATGAATCACCGCCCGCGCTTCAGGCTTCCTCTGTTCCTGGGTCGCCCGGCCTCTTCAAACCGGCCTCTTCAGGTCGCCGGATCACCCTCGTCCTTGCTGCCTCTCGCGAGCGAGCTGCGTGGTCTGCGTGCTTCCGCCGCGGCCTCCGGCTCACGCGCCGTGCGGCCTGCCTTCAGCTGCGTCTCTGAGCCACCGTGGACCGGCGCCCCCGTCACCGCAGTACCAAACCGCCGTCGCTCTTTGTCGGTTCGTCCGTGGGCCGCTTTGCCACGGCCGCGTCTCCGCCTCGCCGACCTCCGCCGTGGCTCGCCGCGGTTGCCGCGGCCCCATCTGGCCACCTTCGAACCGACAGCCGCCACAACGCTCGCCCTGTTGGCCGCTCAGGCCGCCCGCGTAATTCCTCCGTGACCGGCGTCGCCATACGCCTGCACGACCGCGGCCCCGGTAGTCACCTTGTGCCGCCTACCCCGCGACCGCGGCCCCGGTTGCCTCATGCGCTGCCGCGTCAGTCGCCAGTGCTCCGCGCTGCACCGCGGGCTCTCGCCTCCGCCATCGTGAGTTGTTGCTGCTGCTCAAACCGGCCGTGAGCTGCTGCCATCTCGGACTTGTTAAAGCCGCCCCGCCGGTTTGCTGCTTTGGCCACGACCATCTAATTCTGACTCGCCCTCGCCCAGCCTCTGCTCCAGGCCGCATCCGCACCCTAGTCTCCACTAAGCTGCCTCCGGATCATCTTTGCCAAGCCGCCTCCGGGTCGACTCCTCCGCACGCCATCGCCAAGCGGTTTCTGTCTCCGTCGCCGGCTCGCGAGTCGCCCGGGGCAGAGCCGCCGAAAAGCTGGCCACGGGTCTGGATCCGGGTCGCGGATGTTCCCACCTCGTTTCCAAGTCGGCTTCGATGCCACCTCACAGTCACCGTCTTCGCAGCCATGAGTTGCCCGTTACTACGCTGTGGTCGAACCGTCATGGACTGTCTGCAACATAAACTCAAGCAGGGCCTCCTGCCATGTCACTCGTCGCCGTTTCAAACCATTACTCTGCTACACATGCATGTGAGGAAAAAAGCAACAGTGGGGCAGAAGCAAAGTTCCATCAGTCACTCCTGCCACTGTTCACGCGAAAGATTTCACGGTCAAATTTCAGACTCCAATCACTGTCTTTACACACATCAGAGCAATTCTTCTGTCAAAAGCCAAAGCGGTGTTATGCATTATCCAGCACGGTCATCCAAGAAAAAATACCAGGTGTTATTTTTCTTATGAATTTCGTCAATACATGCTTATTTCTGTTAAGAGCAATTACTTTGGGTTCCTGGTATTTCTCTCGCAGGACCACTATCCATTACAAAGATGTCGCAAAGGGCAAACATTATATTTGCACTAGCGTTTATCCATGCCTTGCTGCTCGATGAATATGTGTGCAAATCGCCGCCTCTGCTACATCAACATGATGTGATTGACTCGACGGTCCACGTGGCTTACCGCGCCGGCGATTGACTCACCCCTCCGTGTTGATTTACAACGCCGCAGCCGACTCATTTGTCTGCTCCCACGGCCGACTCGGCCGTGATTGATTTCAGTCTCACCATGGTGATCATCAACTCCGCGGTGGATAATTACTGGCTTAACGTATCAGGTGAAATCCAATCAGTATATTCTTTTATTATTATATATGCTTTCTTTAAAAGAGCAATTACTCCGGCTTGCAACGTTATCTAATGCAGGACCCTAAATTGCCACATTGGTGAAAATATAAAAGCTGTCAATTTTGGCTTAAAAAGAAGGATTCCGGTTTAAAATCCGGTTCAAGGGAAGAGATGTCACCCACAAAGCTTTGAAGCTCTCAATATCCGGTTCAAAATCCCGGTTCAAGAAGGATTTATCTCTTGCAAAAAGTGAAAAGGTGCCAAAGAGGACCTGCTGCCATGATGCGCTGTTCAAACATGGGTATCATGCCTTATTGGCTTATCATATTATTGATCACTTGGGGGCTTGGTCGTATCTGAACCATAGCTACACCTCTTGATCGGCGCAATGCCACAGCATCACTTGGGGGCTTTGGTCATGTCCGAACCATAGCAATACCTTTTGATAGGCGTAAAGCCAAAGCATCATGTCGGTGTCAAAACCGGCGGATCTCGGGTAGGGGGTCCCGAACTGTGCGTCAAGGCCGGATGGTAACAGGAGATAAGGGACACGGTGTTTTTACCCAGGTTCGGGCCCTCTCGATGGAGGTAATACCCTACTCCTACTTGATTAATATTGATGATATGGGTAGTACAAGAGTAGATCTACCACGAGATCAAGGAGGCTAAACCGTAGAAGCTAGCCTATGGTATGATTGTTGTGTATGGAGTTGATTGTCCTACGGACTACAACCCTCCGGTTTATATAGACACCGGATAGGGTTAGGATTACACAGAGTCGGTTATAATGGTAGGAGATTTTAAATATCCGTATCGCCAAGCTTGCCTTCCACGCCAAGGAAAGTCCCATCCGGACACGGGACGAAGTCTTCAATCTTGTATCTTCATAGTTCAGGAGTCCGGCGAAGGTATAGTCCGGCTACCCGAACACCCCCTAATCCGGGACTCCCTCAGTAGCCCCCGAACCAGGCTTCAATGACGACGAGTCCGGCGCGCAGATTGTTCGGCATTGCAAGGCGGGTTCTTCTCCAAATCCTGTGTACCTGTAGGAATAATGTCCGATTTTTGTAATGTAACGCTACTCGGCTTCTACGCCCAATAATGCTTGTCTTCCACGTGTCAAACGAATGCGAAAAGCAAGGGTGTTTTTACATTCACACCCCTAGCCGTACAAACAAGCTGCCTATTTAACGGGATGGGGATTTAGATCCAAACCACATCTTCTCCTCTCCGCGAGTTATCATCAGAGCGCTCCCAACAAAGGTCCATTCCAACATGGCCAGCCGTCGCAGCTCCTCCCCTCGCTCCTCCGGTCCTAAACCCAGGGACTGGGAGAGTTGCACCATCCCTCATAGCGAGTTAGTGTTGCTTCAGGCCAAGGGATTTCTCCCTCAGGCATACATGGTCCCGGTCCGAGCCAGTCTCGCCACCTACAATGGCGGAAAACAAGCGGGGAGCACCCCCAATCCCTCTAAAGGAGAGCGGGTGTGCCTCGTCCCCTATCTAATAAGGGGACTGGGATTTCCAATTCATCCATTTATCCGCAGGCTCCTGGAGTTCTATGGCCTCCAGCTGCACAATCTCACGCTCGCCTCCGTATTGCATATTGCGGGTTTCGTCGCCCTTTGCGAGCTATTTTTAGGCGTTGAGGCTCATTTCGCGTTGTGGAAGAGGTTGTTCTGCCTGGTGCCCCGTTCCGAAGAGGGGTCTATATATCAAGTGGGCGGAGCCGAAGTATGGCGCATCGCCGGGACCGGGTACCTATCCGGAACCCCAAAGAAGGCATCCGAGGACTGGCCTTCGGAATGGTTTTACATAGATGACGTCCCGCTACCGGACCCTATCCGGGTCGCTCTTCCTAAGTTCAACAGTGCTCCATTGAAGAAACGCTTGAGCTGGCGTCCTCGGAGCTCTCAGAGAGAAAGCGACAGAGGCGTCCTTTACCTGATGGGCCGGATAAGACTGTTAGCTCATTCCGGACTAACCATGACTGAAGTCATGGCCGCATGCATTATGCGGGGGGTGCAGCCGCTTCAATATAGAGGCCACCCCATGTGGGATTTCAATGGGGAGGATGACGCCACGCGTTATGGTCGTAAGGGGCCGGCCTCGGCCGCCGCCCTAGAAAAGATCTTGTCCTCTCTGTACAAGGGAGAAAAGGAGGAATTCCTTCGCGTCAACCCATGGGCCGGATTTACTATGTACGATCCTCCAAGTTGGGTAAGTGAGCAATTGCGCTTGCCCGTTTGTTTTATACTCCCACGGTTGGATATGTAGTCTAACGACTTCAATGCAGGAACTGCGGCATGCGGTAAAGGATATAAGCAGCCGCCCACCACAGCCCGAGGACCCAGAATGGTCCTTCAATCCGGACTCCGAAGAGGATCCGGATATATCAATGGAGCTCATCGACGGGGTGTTCCATCAGCTAAGCAAGGACAATACCTTGGTAGCCATTACGGCTGATTACCCCGGGTTAATCCCGGCCTCCCATGTGACAGAAACCGGAGTTTTATTCCCCTGAGAGAGATTCCATTTTCACGTATTCTGGTGTTTCTAACAACAACCGTGTTTTGCAGGGGAGATTTCCGAGGCGGGAGGCCGAACCTGCGGCGGCTAGCCAACGGGGGGCCGCAGGGCCCCGTGGGGCAAAAAGGAATGTAGTCCGGACTGAGATGCCGGCGCAAAGGTATAGCGCACCCTCTGTTTCCCTGGTGTTATTCTGTCAGGGCGTATTAACGTTCGCGTTATCTTCAGAACGAAGAGACCTCGCCGGACTACATCCGGAGAGGTTGCCAATCGCGCCTCCACCAGCCAGGCTCCAACGTCTGGCCCGGAAGTGGAGGCGAGCAACAGGCGCGCACGGGACGCTCCTCCGACAAAGGATGCGGACATGTTGTTTGCCACAAATTCTGAAGTGGAGAGTGCCATGAACCACAGGCGTCGCCGGAAAGTTCTACGCGACGCTTGTTTCTCCCAAGAGGCTTTAGATGCCTTTAATACGGGAGATGCGTACCTCCGTGCCGCTCAAAATGGTTTAGCCAGAGCCACGGAGCAATATGTAAAAGACATACGGGTAAGAAAATTTTGGTCAAATATATATATACCAGTAGCCCCCGAGACTTGAAACAGTTAGAGTAACTGATTTAAGGATCATTTAATATGCAGGTTCTTACATAGAAGAATACCGTACTGTCCCAGGAGCTGGAAAAGTGCAAGGCCCAACTAGAGGCCGCACTAGCCGCAGCAAGGGAGCCCAAAGGGACCCCCTCAGGTAGGATACACTTCGAAAGATTAGTATTGTGCGGTTTGGGTGCAAATCTGACAAATCATATTGCAGATGGCGCCGGACTTGATCCGGAAAAGCAACAACTCATACGCCGGCTAAAGGCCGGTGAGAGTACGTTGACAAAGGTGAGGCGAGAGAAGAATGATCTTTAGGATGCCAACACCAAGCTGGACATCGAACTTAAAGACGTTCGTGGCTAGCTGTCGGACTCCACGAAGGAGAATCAGCGGCTTCGACGCGGCATTTTTAGTAAGTGCTTGAACGAACTTTGAAAAAAGAGTTCGGCTAGGAAGTCGACTAACAGAGTAATGTCTGTAGGTATGCTCACGGGTCGTCCTGCAGAGGAGATGTACGGTTCTACGGGTGACCTTCTTCCCGAACTCCTTCAACTGCACGAGCGAATTCGGCAGGCGATGCGAGGCGTTGCCCAAGCCTTATGGCCTGCCCACTCCACGCCCGAGGGCCTTGGAGAGCTTGAGGAGAAGCTGAAGGGAGCTCGGCGGTGCTTCCGGTTGTGGAAGATATCGGCCTGCCGGCAAGGCGCTAGGGAGGCCTGGGCCATGGTGAAGACCCGTTTTACGAAGTCTGACCCAAACCACATGGCCGAGGTCGGACTAGTGGGGCCTGACGGGAAGGAGATCCCTGGGAGCTTAGTGTAGGGCCAAGTAGAGTTGGCCGCGAAGTATTCCTAGCAGGACTGTAAATTAGACAGCCTGTTAGATGGTATAGAAGAGGAATACAATTAGTCAGAATGACTATGTAATTTTGAATTGACATGTGTAATGCCTTCTAGCCGAATTGTAGATCGTTTGTCGTTGCCGACCTTTTCGCTTCAACCTCGGGACCTGACGGTCCGGAGTGTGTCCGAATACCATAACAGTTATATAAGAACCGGGGTATGCATGGAGACCAGGCATAGGGGTCATTAGTGCTTTATCAGACAAGTGCCCAACTAGTTATGTTATATTACATGGTTAGTAAGAAACATCTTCCAGAGAGAATAGTTCCGTTAGGGGTTCCTTTCGCTGGGGAGGCATGCCCTAAAGTGCATGTCCGGACTGCGTAAAAAGACGAAGAAAAAGCATCTGGGAGCGCATAAAATTAGTAAAAAGATCATCTTTTATTTCACCGACCGAATATTCCCTTAAGAGCGCTAGCTTTCGGCTTCACCCAGTCTGAGGTACACATCCGGCTGACCCGGCAGTAACAATCGCAGAGGTGCTCTCTTTACCGCCTAGCCGAACAATCAGGAACGTAGGGGTAAGCACAGGAGCCAGGCAACCCAGCTTGGCCAAAACTTAATTCATATCGATGCATATAATGGTGAAGAAAAAGGTACATGCGGAAGTTTGACACATGTGTTGGGCATGAAGCCCGTATAAATAAGCTTCTGTTAAAGAAGCCCCCAGGTTTAATGAGCACGGGTGGCGCGTCACTTGAAGAGCCTTTAAGGGCTATAAAAGAAAAAGATGGGAAGGAGAAAAATGTAAAGACAGAAAAATGTAAAAAATGGACAGAGGAAGGAGACGAACACGGAGTCCGGCGCTAGGCATAGAATCTTCAAAGACGGGTGATGTTCCATGGGTTCGGCTCGAGTCGGTTATCCGACACATCTCACAGGCGGTACGCTCCACCAGTCAGGACTTGGTCGATTATAAATGGACCTTCCCACTTGGGCTTGAGTTTGTCCTTTTTCTTATCTGGCAGGCGTAGAACTAGTTCGCCAACATTGTAATTTTTGGCCCGTACTTCTCTGCTTTGATATCTTCGAGCCTGCTGTTGATAGAATGCGGAACGGGCTTTTGCCACGTCACGCTCCTCCTCCAAGGCGTCCAAGTTGTCCTACCGATCGAGCTCAGCTTCTCTTTCTTCGTACATGCGCACTCGAGATGAGTCATGAATTATGTCGCAGGGCAGGACTGCCTCTGCGCCGTACACCATAAAGAATGGTGTGTATCCGGTGGTGCGATTCGGCGTGGTCCGCAGCCCCCAGAGTACGGAGTCGAGCTCCTCTACCCAGTGCATGTTAGATTCCTTGAGGGACCGCACTAATCTGGGTTTAATGCCGCTCATGATAAGACCATTTGCACGTTCGACCTGGCCGTTAGTTTGTGGGTGATAGACAGAAGCATAGTCGAGCTTGATGCCCATGTTTTTGCACCAGAGCTTTACCTCGTCGACGGTGAAGTTTGTGCCGTTATCAGTAATGATGCTGTGGGGGACGCCGTAACGGTGTACGACCCCGGATATGAAGTCTATCACAGGTCCGGATTCGGCCGTTTTAACAGGCTTGGCTTCTATCCATTTGGTGACCTTGTCCACCATGACCAGTAAGTATTTTTTTCTTATGGGTCCCACCTCTAAGGGGTCCGACCATGTCAAGCCCCCAGACCGCAAGGGGCCAGGTGATGGGGATAGTTTGGAGTGCGGTGGGTGGCATATGGCTTTGGTTGGCGAAAAGTTGGCAACCAACGCATCGTTGGAATAGGTCCTGAGCGTCTGCCCGGGCCGTCGGCCAATAAAAGCCTGTACGGAAAGCCTTGCTAAGAAGGGACCGAGCAGCAGCGTGATGACCACCGAGTCCGGCATGAATTTCAGCCAGAAAGTTCCGCCCTTCCTCTTCGGAGATGCACCTTTGAAGGACTCCGGTAGTGCTTTTCTTATAAAGCTCTCCCTCGTGGACTTTATAGGCTTTGGATCGCCGCACTATGCAGCGGGCCTCGTTTTGGTCCTCTGGGAGTTCCTGCCTAGTAAGGTAGGCTAGGAATGGTTCTGTCCACGGGGCGATAACCGCCGTTATTACGTGGGCTGAAGGTGTAATTTCATTGGCAGAACCTCCAATTATGTCAGGTTGTTCGGCGCCGAGTGGTGCGGCTGAGTCCGGGCTGTTAATTGCGGGTTCCCCCTCCCATGCTATGGATGGCTTTAACAATCTTTCTAAAAAGATGTTGGGGGGGGACTGCATCGCGTTTTGCTCCGATGCGTGCTAGGACGTCCGCTGCTTGATTGTTTTCTCGGGCTATATGGTGAAACTCCAGCCCATCGAACCGGGCTGACATTTTTAGGACGGCATTGCGGTAAGCTGCCATTTTTTGGATCCTTGGCGTCGAAGTCGCCATTTATTTGGGATATCGCGAGGCTCGAATCCCCGCGTACCTCTAGGCGTTGAATGCCCATGGATACTGCCATCCGGAGACCATGTAGAAGGGCCTCATATTCGGCTGCATTGTTGGAGTCCGTGTACATAATTTGGAGTACATATTGGACTGTGTCTCCTGTGGGGGACGTCAAAACGACGCTAGCCCCCAGTCCGGCCAACATTTTGGAGCCGTCGAAATGCATGATCCAGTTTGAGTATGTGTCGTACTCTTTAGGGAGTTCGACCTCCGTCCATTCTGCGATGAAGTCGGCCAACACTTGCGATTTGATAGCTCGTCGTGGCTTATAGGTTATATCGAACGGGAGGATCACAATGGCCCATTTTGCGATCCGGCCCGTTGCATCGCGGTTGTTGATAATGTCATTGAGTGGTACTTCCGAGGCTACTGTAATCGAACACTCTTGAAAGTAATGTCGTAGCTTCTGGGATGCCATGAATACCGCGTATGCAATCTTTTGATAATGCGGGTACCGTGATTTGCATGGAGTGAGGACAGTGGACACGTAGTAGACCGGCCTTTGGAGGGGGAGTTTGTGTCCATCCGCTTCCCGCTCGATGACGAGCACTGCGCTGACAACTTGATGGGTTGCTGCGATGTACAATAGCATTGGTTCGCCGCTGTTTGGCGCGGCGAGGACTGGGTTTGTTGCCAATATGGCTTTTATTTCATCGAGTCCGGCCATGGCGGCATCCGTCCACTCGAAGTGTTCGGTGCGCCGAAGGAGGCGATAAAGGGGCAGTGCCTTTTCTCCCAAGCGGGAGATGAAGCGGCTTAGAGCCGCCACGCATCCGGTTTAATTTCTGTATTTGTTTGGGGTCCTTTGGGACACCCAATTGTGACAAAGCTCGGATCTTGGCTGGATTTGCTTCAATTCCTCTACCGGATACAATGAAGCCCAAGAGCTTTCCGGCTGGAACGCCGAAAACGCATTTCTCCGGGTTGAGCTTGATGTCGTATTTTCAGAGGTTATCGAATGTAAGCCTCAAGTCGTCTACTAGAGATTCAACATGTCTTGATTTGACGACCACATCATCTACATATGCCTTCACTGTTTTGCCGATTTGATTTGCCAGACATGTCTGGATCATGCGCTGATATGTTGCGCCGGCGTTTTTCAGCCCGAAGGGCATTGTGATTGAAGCAGAATGGGCCGTATGGTGTGATGAATGCTGTCGCGGCTTGATCTGATTCTGCCATCTTGATTTGATGGTAACCGGAGTATGCGTCGAGGAAACACAACGAATCGTGTCCTGAGGTAGCATCGATAATTTGATCGATACGGGGGAGGGGGAAGGGATCCTTTAGGCAGGCCTTGTTAAGGTCTTTAAAATCGACACACAGGCGCCAGGATTTGTCCTTCTTTTGTACCATCACCAGGTTTGCTAGCCAGTCCGGATGTTTTATGTCTCTAATGAATCCGGCCTCCAATAACTTGGCTAGTTCCTCTCCCATAGCCTGTCTCATCGGTCCGGAAAAACACCGAAGGGCTTGTTTGACCGGTTTGAATCCTTTCAGGATATTTAAGCTGTGTTCGGCTAGCCTGCGTGGGATTCCTGGCATGTCTGAAGGGTGCCAGGCGAAAATGTCCCCGTTCTCTTGTAGGAACTCCCGCAGTGCGACGTCTACATCAGGGTTCAGTCGTGCCCCGATGGAAGCTGTTTTATTGGGGTCCGTTGGATGGACCTGGAATTTTACTATTTTGTCTGTTGGCTTGAAGGATGTCGACTTGGATCTTTTATCGAGTATCACATCATCCCTATTAACCGTGGAGCGCAGCGCAGTCAGTTCCTCAGCCGCTAAGGCCTCGGATAGTGCTTCAAGGGCCAATGCGGCCATCTTGTTTTCGGCGCGGAGTGCTATGTCCGGATCACTAGCGAGAGTGATAATTCCGTTCGGCCCGGGCATCTTGAGCTTCATGTACCCATAATGGGGTATTGCTTGGAAGATTGTAAATGCCTCCCGCCCTAGTATAGCATGGTATCCGCTATTGAACGGGGCCACCTGGAACGTGACCTCTTCGGACCTGTAATTATCCGGCGCGCTGAACACCACATCTAGTGTGATTTTTCCTGTGCAGCGTGCTTCCCGACTGGGGATTATTCCTCTAAAGGTTGTGTTGCTTCGCTCGATGCGGTTCCAGTCTATTTCCATTTTTTGGAGGGTTTCCTCGTAAATGAGGTTCAATCCGCTGCCTCCATCCATGAGTACCTTGGTGATGTGAAAGCCGTCCACTATTGGGCTGAGGACCAGTGTGGCTGGTGCTCAGGCTGTTCGGAATTTAGGTACATTGCTTGTATTGAAGGTAATAGCTGTGTCGCTCCATGGGTTTATCGTTGCTACTTGATAGACTTCGGCAAGGCTGCGGAGTGTTCTTTTTTGCATATTGTTTGATGCAAAAGTCTTGAAGACTATGAGAATGGTACTGGTGTCCTCGGGGTGGCTTTCTGCAGCCTCCGAAGTTAAGAGGTCCTCGCCAATTTTGGCCACCTGCCGGAGTATCCAACATGCTCTAAGGCTGTGAGTTGGTGTGGCGTCCTCTATACTGTGGATTTTACAGGGTCCATCAAGCCACCTTTCCAGTACGGTTCCATGCCATGTAGAGGGTTTTGGCTTTTTGATATTTAACCCGGGTGTCTTACTATGATGCACCCTCTTAGTTCGGACGGGATTGCTATTCAAGGCCGAATTATCCCAAAATTTTATTTCGGTTTTCCAGGCACTTTCCATCGCACAGTAATTTTATACTATGGACGCCAAGTCAAGGAAGCGTGTAATATCGTGACGACTTATGGCGTTAAGTATTCCCTCGTCCGTGCAATTTCTGCAAAAGATTGAAATTGCGTCTCCCTCGCGGCAATCCTTTATCCTGTTCATAACCAGGAGGAATCTGGCCCAGTATTGATGTACTGTTTCCTCGGGCCTTTGCCTGATTTGGGAAAGATCGCTTATGTTCGGGCGGGCGGGGGTCGTTGAATCTGAAACCTCACCCAATCTAAGATTAGGAGGCCGAAGAGCTTCCGAACACTGAAGTTCGGAGTCTTGGATGTTGTCCAATGAATCTGGCCCGTTGCCAGATTCTAAGCTCAGGTCTTGAGTTATATCCTCCCCTCCGCGGATATCCGTCTTGGAGGGGTCGGGAATTCGGACGTAGCTAGTCCTTAAAATAGATGAAGGGTCGCCGCACTGTGCCTCTACCATGGCAACGTGGTGGGTGACTTGGGGAGAGTTAATTTCTCTTAGATCGGGTTTAAGCCCAACCTGGTCGTAATTCGTGGCGACCCCCAGGGCGGCGATGCGATCCAAGAGCTCGTTTACGGAAGAGAGCTCCACCGGATCTAGCTGCTCGACAAGCTCCGAGTTGACGTGAAGGTTGCTTTCGATGACCCGAGAGGTCACCGTCGGCGCAACGGCCAAACAGGCGGTCATGAGAAAACCACCTAGCCGGAGGGTTTGGCCGACAGCCAAGGCTCCCTTAGTAAAGGTGTCGTCTTTAAAGATGGGAAGAGGCATCCTTCCTGATTGCGACGGCACAGAGGAACTCTCAATGAAAGCACCAATGTCAGTGTCAAAACCGGCGGATCTCGGGTAGGGGGTCCCGAACTGTGCGTCAAGGCCGGATGGTAACAGGAGACAAGGGACACGATGTTTTTACCCAGGTTCGGGCCCTCTTGATGGAGGTAATACCCTACTCCTGCTTGATTAATATTGATGATATGGGTAGTACAAGAGTAGATCTACCACGAGATCAAGGTGGCTAAACCCTAGAAGCTAGCCTATAGTACGATTGTTGTGTATGGAGTTGATTGTCCTACGGACTACAACCCTCCGGTTTATATAGACACCGGATAGGGTTAGGGTTACACAGAGTCGATTACAATGGTAGGAGATCTTGAATATCCGTATCGCCAAGCTTGCCTTCCACGCCAAGGAAAGTCCCATCCGGACACGGGACGAAGTCTTCAATCTTGTATCTTCATAGTCCAGGAGTTCGGCGAAGGTATAGTCCGGCTACCCGAACACCCCCTAATCCGGGACTCCCTCACATCACTTGGGGACTTGTGGTCACGTCTGAACCATAGTCACGCCTCTTGATCGGCCTAGTGCCACAGCATCACTTGGGGGCTTTGGTCGAACCCGAACCATCGCTACACCTCTTGATCGGCATAAAGCCAAAGCATCACTTGGGGACTTGGGGTCACATCTGAACCATAATCACGCCTCTTGATTGGCCTAGTGCCACATCATCACTTGGGGGCTTTGGTCGAACCCGAACCATCGCTACACCTCTTGATCGGCGTAATGTCAATGCATCATTTGGGGACCTGGCTGACTCGAACCATAGCTACACCTTTTGGGGGCATGGTCTTGTACGACCATGGTAATGCCTCTTCATCGGCTCAAAGCCTCATTTGCAATGGTTTTATCTCTGCCTTTGCTTTAATTATGTTTCTTTTTTGATAAACATTTCTTTTGTTGCATTTTAAAAACCGACATTGTTAATCCAGTTCGACTGTCAAATACAAATTGACAGAACACGATTAAATCATAATCCAGAGACTGTCAGCCCGGTCTGGTTTCGATTATAAGTCGCCAGTATATATTTGGATTGCGCCATTGGAATCATGTGCTCATAAATCATTGGATTATATTATTCAAATCTTCAAATAGCCAACATGGCTGGATTTTATTATGGTTATCAGTAACCACTATTATGATTAAGGTTTTCAAAAGTCGCTTTAGCGCAATGGCTATTATATTATCAATGGAATAGTCCCAAGTCGCTGCAGGCTTACGACCCGGCACTTGGGGGCTACATTATTCAACTTAACATTATATCAAATATGCAAGTCTCATGTCGCTGCAAGCATGCACCATGACACTTGGGGGCTAATGCAAAGTCATTTTTATTAGTTTTATTGAAGACCCGACTCATCACATCATAATGAGCCGGCCCTTGGGGGCTACCAATTGTTGTTGTCAACAATTCAAGTTTTTATCAGGAAATTACAAATCCCAGGTTGCTGCAAGCATGACAACCCGGCACTTGGGGGCTACATATGTGGAATACTCAGTTCTGACTAGTGATGGAGATGAACAACCTGGTTTTCTTCAAGCTTGCGACATTCATATTGAAGCAAGTCTTAAGCAGTTACTACGCCCCCTTTCTTTAGATTTAAGGGCTACAAGTGATAGGCATATAAGAGATCAGATTAGTATTTCAAAGACCAATATGTTTGTTAAGCATTGGGAGCTGAGTCAAGGGAGTTATTCTTCACAATATTTCTCTGTGACAAGGATTTTCTGGAATAACACCGTGGCAATTCTGCTGAAAACAGCGTCAGTCCGGCTTAGTTCCATTCAAATCATGCAAGTTAGAGTTCAAAACAAGGGCAAACGTGTTTGGAAAACTAGATACGTTGGAGATGTATCGGTGTTGTCATATGGTGTTTGCATGTTTCTTGGCACTTGCTGGTAGTTCCTATTGACCCGGATTTTTTGGAAGGAAATGACAAGGATTTAAAGAGGATCAGGATGAGTTTAACATGGATAAATCCAAATTAAACTGGGGGCTAATGTCGGGGATATACCCCGTGGTATGACCCGGCCGGAGTTGTAAACCGGCGGATGTTAAACCGGCGGACAGTTAAGACAGACAGTTAAGACATATGGCTATGACAGACGGTAAACCGGCAGACAATGTTAAACCGGTGGACAATGTTAAACCGGCAGACAATGTTAAACCGGCAAACAGTGATAACTAGGTTGCCAGGGGTTATGAAGCCCAAGACGTTATGAAGCCCATGAAGATAAGTTAGAATAGTTAAGTCTTAAGTCCGAGTTGGACTCTACATGTAACCCGCCTCTTCAACATATATAAGGAGGGGTAGGGCTCCCCAAAGAGGAGAAGCTACAAGCAAGAAGAAACAATCTTAGGGCTAGACACAAAGAGGAGAGCCGGTTTATGGCGACTCCCTCGTGATGATAATGAGACCTAGCCTCAAACAACATGTAGGGTTGTTACCGGATGATGTTTCCCGGGGCCCGAAGCTGTCTAAATCCCTGTCTTGTGTTGCGTTTCTCGATTCCGCTCAACCCCTCTCAAGCTACCACATAGATGCATTGGCCTCGCGACTAAGTCCTTACACTAAGTCCTTACATTAGTATTTGATACTGGTTTTGTTGCTAATATTTGCAACTCTAAACAGGGACTACGGATTAAGCGAAGATTGGCTAAGGAAGAGGTGACGATGCGCGTGGGAAATGGTTCCAAAGTCGATGTGATCGCCGTCGCCACGCTACCTCTATATATACCTTCGGGATTAGTTTTAGACCTGAATAATTGTTATTTGGTGCCACCGTTAAGCATGAACATTATATCTGGATCTTGTTTGATGCGAGACGGTTATTCATTTAAATCAGAGAATAATGGTTGTTCTATTTATATGAGTAATATCTTTTATGGTCATGCACCCTTGAAGAGTGGTCTATTTTTGTTGAATCTCGATAGTAGTGACACACATATTCATAATATTGAAGCCAAAAGATGCAGAGTTGACAATGATAGTGCAACTTATTTGTGGCACTACCGTTTAGGTCATATTGGTATAAAGCGCATGAAGAAACTCCATTCTGATGGACTTTTGGAATCACTTGATTATGAATCACTTGGTACTTGCGAACCATGCCTCATGGGCAAGATGACTAAAACTCCGTTCTCCGGAACAATGGAGCGAGCAACAGATTTGCTGGAAATCATACATACTGATTTGTATTGTCCGATGAATATTGAGGCTCACGGCGGGTATCGTTATTTTCTCACCTTCACAGATGATTTGAGCAGATATGGGTATATCTACATAATGAAACATAAGTCTGAAACATTTGAAAAGTTCAAAGAATTTCAGAGTGAAGTGGAAAATCATCATAACAAGAAAATAAAGTTTCTACGATCTGAACATGGAGGAGAATATTTGAGTTACGAGTTTGGTATTCAATTGAAACAATGCGGAATAGTTTCACAACTCACGCCACCCGGAACACCACAACGTAATGGTGTGTCCGAACATCATAATCATACTTTACTAGATATGGTGCGATCTATATGTCTCTTACTGATTTACCACTATCATTCTGGGGTTAGGCTTTAAAGACGACTGCATTCACGTTAAATAGGGCACCATCTAAATCTGTTGAGACGACACCTTATGACTGTGGTTTGGCAAGAAACCCAAGTTGACGTTTCTTAAAGTTTGGGGCTGCGATGCTTATTTAAAAAACTTCAACCTGATAAGCTCGAACCCAAATCGGAGAAATGTGTCTTCATAGGATACCCAAAGGAGACTGTTGGATACACCTTCTATCACAGATCCGAAGACAAGACATTCATTGCTAAGAATGGATCCTTTCTAGAGAAGGAGTTTCTCTCGAAATAAGTGAGTGTGAGGAAAGTAGAACTTGATGAGGTAACTGTACCTGCCCCCTTATTGGAAAGTAGTTCATCACAGAAATCTGTTCCTGTGACTCCTACACCAGTTAGTGAGGAAGCTAATGATGATGATCATGTAACTTCAGATCAAGTTACTACCGAACCTCGTAGGTCAACCAGAGTAAGATCTGCACCAGAGTGGTACGGTAATCCTGTTCTGGAGGTCATGTTACTTGACCATGACGAACCTACGAACTATGAGGAAGCGATGATGAGCCCAGATTCCGCGAAATGGCTTGAGGCCATGAAATCTGAGATGGGTTCCATGTATGAGAACAAAGTGTGGACTTTGGTTGACTTGCCCGATGATCGGCAAGCCATTGAGAATAAATGTATCTTCAAGAAGAAGACTGACGCTGACGGTAATGTTACTATCTACAAAGCCCGACTTGTTGTGAAAGGTTTTTAACAAGTTCAAGGAGATGACTATGATGAGACATTCCCACCCGTAGTGATGCTTAAGTCCATCTGAATCATGTTAGCAATTGCTGCATTTTATGATTATGAAATTTGGCAAATGGATGTAAAGACTGCATTCCTGAATGGATTTCTGGAAGAAGAGTTGTATATGATGCAACCTGAAGGTTTTATCGATACAAAGGATGCTAAAAAAGTGTTCAAGCTCTAGCGATCCATTTATGGACTGGTGCAAGCATCTCGGAGTTGGAATAAACGTTTTGATAGTGTGATCAACGCACATGGTTTTATACAGATTTTTGGAGAAGATTGTATTTACAAGAAAGTGAGTGGGAGCTCTGTAGCATTTCTAATATTATATGTGGATGGCATATTGTTGATTGGAAATGATATAGAATTTCTGGATAGCATAAAAGGATACTTGAATAAGAGTTTTTCAATGAAAGACCTCGGTGAAGCTGCTTATATATTGGGCATCAAGATCTATAGAAATAGATCAAGACTCTTAATTGGACTTTCACAAAGCACATACCTTGATAAAGTTTTGAAGAAGTTCAAAATGGATCAAGCTAAGAAAGGGTTCTTGCCTGTGTTACAAGGTGTGAAGTTGAGTCAGACTCAATGCCCGACCACTGCAGAAGATAGAGAGAAAATGAAAGTCATTCCCTATGCTTCAGCCATAGGTTCTATCATGGATGCAATGCTGTGTACCAGACCTGATGTGTGCCTTGTTATTAGTTTAGCTGGGAGGTACCAAAGTAATCCAGGAGTGGATCACTGGACAACGGTCAAGAACATCCTGAAATACCTGAAAAGGACTAAGGATATGTTTCTCATTTATGGAGGTGACAAAGAGCTCGTCGTAAATAGTTACGTTGATGCAAGCTTTGACACTGATTCAGATGACTCTAAGTCACAAACCGGATACGTATTTATATTGCACGGTGGAGTTGTCTGCTAACCCACAAGTATAGGGGATCAATTGTAACCTCTTTCGATAAGTAAGAGTGTCGAACCCAACGAGGAGCTAAAGGTAGAACAAATATTACCTCAAGTTCTATCGACCACCGATACAACTCTACGCACGCTTGACGTTCGCTTTACCTAGAACAAGTATGAAACTAGAAGTACTTTGTAGGTGTTGTTGGATAGGTTTGCAAGAATATAAAGAGCACGTAAATAAAATCTAGGGGCTGTTTAGATAAAGAAACAATAAAGTTAGTATAGCGAGTGTGGAAAAGTGGTGGTAGGAGTTGTGAAATTCTCCCTAAGCAATTGACTACTTTACTAGACCGATAACAAGTTTTATGTGGGAGAGGCCACTGCTAGCATGTCATCCCTGACATGGAAATCTATGCACTTATGATTGGAACTATTAGCAAGCATCCGCAACTACTAACATTCATTAAGGTAAAACCAAACCATAGCATTAAGATATATTGGTCCCCCTTCAATCCCGTATGCATCAATTTCTATGCTAGGTTGAAGCTTCTGTCACTCTTGTGTTGGAAATATGCCCTAGAGGCCATAATAAATTAGTTATTATTATATTCCCTTGTTCATGATAATCGTTTATTATCCATGCTATAATTGTATTGATAGGAAACTCAGATACATGTTTGGATACATAGACAACACCATGTCCCTAGTAAGCCTCTAGTTGACTAGCTCGTTGATCAATAGATGGTTACGGTTTCCTGACCATGGACATTGGATGTCGTTGATAACGGTATCACATCATTAGGAGAATGATGTGATGGACAAGACCCAATCCTAAGCCTAGCACAAAGATCGTGTAGTTCATATGCTAAAGCTTTTCTAATGTCAAGTATCATTTCCTTAGACCAGGAGATTGTGCAACTCCCGGATACCGTAGGAATGCTTTGGGTGTACCAAACGTCACAACGTAACTGGGTGGCTATAAAGGTACACTACAGGTATCTCCGAAAGTGTCTGTTGGGTTGGCACGAATCTAGACTGGGATCTGTCACTCCGTGTAACGGAGAGGTATCTCTGGGCCCACTCGGTAGGACATCATCATATGCGCAATGTGACCAAGGAGTTGATCACGGGATGATGTGTTACGGAACGAGTAAAGAGACTTGCCGGTAACGAGATTGAACAAGGTATCGAGATACCGTTGATCGAATCTTGGGCAAGTGCAATACCGCTAGACAAAGGGAATTGAATACGGGATTGATTGAATCCTCGACATCGTGGTTCATCCGATGAGATCATCGTGGAACATGTGGGAGCCAACATGGGTATCCAGATCCCGTTGTTGGTTATTGGCCGGAGAGTTGTCTCGGTCATGTCTGCATGGTTCCCGAACCCGTAGGGTCTACACACTTAAGGTTCAGTGACGCTAGAGTTGTTATGGGAAATAGTATGTGGTTACCGAAGGTTGTTCGGAGTCCCGGATGAGATCCCGGACATGACGAGGAGCTCCGGAATGGTCCGGAGGTGAAGATCGGTATATTGGACGAAGGGTATTGGAGTCCGGAATTGTTCTGGGGGTACCAGGTGATGACCAGCGTGTCCGAAAGGGGTTTTGGAGGCCCCGACAAGCGTTGGGGGGCCTTATGGGCCAAGGGGAGAGGGCACATCAGCCCACTAAGGGGCTGAGCGCCCCTCCCAACCCCATCTCACGTAACCAGAGAGGTGCGGGCGCCACCCCTAGGGCAGCCGCCCCTCCCGGCTTGCGGGTCAAGTTTCCTAGGGGGTGGGGGCGCCCAAACCCATCTAGGGTTTCCCCTGTGGTCGCCGCCCCTCCCCTAGGGAACCCTAGGGCGCCTCCCCCTCCTCCCTTACCCCTATATATAGTGAGGAAGAGAGAGGGCAGTCGCACCCTTCCCCTGGCGCAGCGCTCTCCCTCCTCCAACACCTCGTCTTCCTCCGTAGTGCTTGGCGAAGCCCTGCCGGAGAACTACGAACTCCATCACCACCATGTCGTCGTGCTGTCGGAGTTTTGCCTCAACTTCTCCTCTCCCCTTGCTGGATCAAGAAGGAGGAGACGTCTCCGGGCTGTACGTGTGTTGAACGCGGAGGTGCCGTCCGTTCGGCACTAGGATCATCGGTGATTTGGATCACGACGAGTACGACTCCATCAACCCCGTTCACTTGAACGCTTCCGCTTAGCGATCTACAAGGGTATGTAGATGCACTATCCTTCCCTCGTTGCTAGATTACTCCATAGATTGATCTTGGTGTTGCGTAGAAAATTTTGAATTTCTGCTACGTTCCCCAACAGTGGAATCATGAGCTATGTCTATGCGTTCTATGCACGAGTAGAACACAAAGTAGTTTTGGGCGTCGATTTTGTCAATTTACTTGCTGTTACTTGTCTTATCTTGATTCGGCGGCATCGTGGGATGAAGCGGCCCGGACCGACCTTACACGTACTCTTACGCGAGACAGGTTCCACCGACTGACATGCACTAGTTGCATAAGGTGGCTAGCGGGTGTCTGTCTCTCCCACTTTAGTCGGATCGGATTCGATGAAAAGGGTCCTTATGAAGGGTAAATAGAAATTGGCAAATCACGTTGTGGTTTTGCGTAGGTAAGAAACGTTCTTGCTAGAAACCCATAGCAGCCACGTAAAAGCATCCAACAACAATTAGAGGACGTCTAACTTGTTTTTGCAGGGTATGCTATGTGATGTGATGTGGGCAAAAAGAATGTGATGAATGATATGTGATGTATGAGATTGATCATGTTCTTGTAATAGGAATCACGACTTGCATGTCGATGAGTATGACAACCGGCAGGAGCCATAGGAGTTGTCTTAATTTATTTATGACCTGCGTGTCAACATAAACGTCATGTAATTACTTTACCTTATTGATAACCGTTAGCTGTAGTAGTAGAAGTAATAGTTGGCGAGACAACTTCATGAAGACACGATGATGGAGATCATGGTGTCATGCCGGTGACGATGATGATCATGGAGCCCCGAAGATGGAGATCAAAAGGAGCAAAGTGATGATGGCCATATCATGTCACTATTTGATTGCATGTGATGTTTATCATGTTTTACATCTTATTTGCTTAGAACGACGGTAGCTTAAATAAGATGATCCCTCACTAAAAATTCAAGAAAAGTGTTCTCCCTGACTGTGCACCATTGCAAAGGTTCGTCGTTTTGAAGCACCACGTGATGATCTGGTGTGATAGATTCTTACGTTCGAATACAACGGGTGTTGACGAGCCTAGCATGTACAGACATGGCCTCGGAACACATGCAAAACACTTAGGTTAACTTGACGAGCCTAGCATGTACAGACATGGCCTCGGAACACGGAGGACCGAAAGGTCGAACATGAGTTGTATAGAAGATGCGATCAACATGAGATGTTCACCGATGATGACTAGTCCATCTCACGTGATGATCGGGCACGACCTAGTTGATTCGGATCATGTATCACATAGATGACTAGAGGGATGTCTATCTGAGTGGGAGTTCATTAAATAATCATATGAACTTAATTATCACGAACATAGTCAAAAGAACTTTGCAAATTATGTCGACGCTTACGCTTTAGTTCTACTGTTTTAGATACGTTCCTAGAGAAAATTTAGTTGAAAGTTGATAGTAGCAATTATACGGACTGGGTCCATAAACTGAAGATTGTCCTCACTGCTGCACAAAAGGATTATGTCCTTAATGCACCGCTCAGTGAGCTGAACCTCGAGCATTGGTTGTGGATGTTGCGAACATCTGACATACACGCTTTGATGACTACATAATAGTTCAGTGCGTATGGTTTAGAATTGAGGCACCAAAGACGTTTTTGAAACATCGCAGAACATATGAGATGTTCCAAGGACTGAAATTGGGATTTCAGGCTAGTGCCCGCGTCAAGAGGTATGAGACCTCTGACAAGTTTCCTAAGCCTACAAACTAAGGAGAAAATCTCAATCGTTGAGCATGTGCTCAGATTGTATGAGTACTACAATCGCTTGAATCGAGTGGGAGTTAATCTTCCAGATAAGATAGTGATGGTTCTCCAAAGTCACTGCCACCAAGCTACTAGAGATTCGTGATGAACTATAACATATCAGGGATAGATATGATCCTTGAGATATTCGCGACACCGCGAAAGTAGAAATCAAAAGGGAGCATCAATTGTTGATGGTTAGTAAAACCACTAGTTTCAAGAAGGGTAAGGGCAAGAAGGGATACTTCATGAAACGGCAAATCAGCTGCTGCTCTAGTGAAGAAACCCAAGGTTGAACCCAAAACCCGAGACTAAGTGCTTCTGTAATGAGGGGAACGGTCACTGAAGCGGAATTACATTAGATACTTGGTAGATGAGAAGGCTGGTAAGGTCGACAGAAGTGTGTTGGATATACATTATATTAATGTGTACTTTACTAGTACTCCTAGTAGCACCAGGGTATTAGATACCGGTTCGGTTGCTAAGTGTTAGTAACTCGAAATAAAAGGCTACGGAATAAACGGAGACTAGCTAAAGGTGAGATGACGATATATGTTGGAAGTGTTTCCAAGGTTGATGTAATCAAATATCGTAGGCTCCCTCTACCTTCGAGATTGGTATTAAAACCTAAATAATTGTTATTTGGTGTTTGCGTTGGGCATAGACATGATTGGATTATGTTTATCGCAATACGGTTATTCATTTAAGGAGAATAGTGGTTACTCTGTTTATTTGAATAATACCATACCGATCATAGTGATACACGTGTTCATGCCAAAAGATATAAGATAGTAATGATAGTACCACATACTTGTGGCACTGCAATTTGAGTCATATTGGTAAAAAACGCATGGAGAAGCTCCATGTTGACGGATCTTTGGACTCACTCGTTTTTGAAAAGATTGAGACATGCGAACCATGTTTATTGGTAGATATGCATGAAGAAACTCCATATAGATGGATCGTTTGGACTCACTTGATTTTGAATTACTTGAGACATGCAAATCATACCACATGGACAAGATGACTGAAAGACCTCGTTTTCAGTAAGATGGAACAAGAAAGAAACTTGTTGGAAGTAATACATTTTGATGTGTGCAGTCCAATGAGCGCTGAGGCACGCAGTGGATATCGTTATGTTCTTACTTCACAGATGATTTGAGTAGATGTTGTATATTTACTTGATGAAACACGAGTCTGAATTATTGAAAGGTTCAAGCAATTTCAGAGTGAAGTTGAAGATCATCGTGACAAGAGGATAAAATGTCTGTGATATGATCATACAGATTTATATCTAAGTTATGAGTTTGGCACACAATTAAGACATTGTGGAAATTGTTTCACGACTAATACCGCCGGGAACACCATAGCGAGATGGTGTGTCCGAACATCATAACTGCACCCTATTGGATGTGGTGCATACCATGATGTCTCTTATCGAATTAACACTATCGTTTATGGGTTAAGCATTAGAGACAACCGCATTCACTTTAAATAGGTAACCACACAAATCCGTTGAGACGACACCGTATGAACTATGGTTTAGAGAAACCTAAGCTGTTGTTTCTTAAAAGTTTGGGACTACGACGCTTATGTGAAAAAGTTTCAGGCTGATAAGCTCGAACCCAAAGCGGATAAATGCATCTTCATAGGACACCCAAAAACAGTTGGGTATACCTCCAGTCTCAGATCCGAAAGCAATAGGAATTGTTTCTTGAATCGGGTCCTTTCTCGAGGAAAAGTTTCTCTCGAAAGAATTGAGTGGGAGGATGGTGGAGACTTGATGAGGTTGTTGAACCGTCACTTCAACTAGTGTGTAGCAGGGGACAGGAAGTTGTTCCTGTGGCACCTACACCAATTGAAGTAGAAGCTTATGATAGTGATCATGAAACTTCGGATCAAGTCACTACCAAACCTCGTAGGACGACAAGGATGCGTGCTTTTTCAAAGTGGCACCTAATCCTATCTTGGAAGTCATGTTGCTAGACAACAATGAACCTACGAGCTATGGAGAAGCGATGGTGGGCCCGGATTCCAAGAATGGCTCGAGGCCATAAAATCTAAGAGAGAATCCATATATGAAAACAAAGTGTAGACTTTGGAAGAACTACTTGATGGTCGTAAGGCTGTTAGGTACATATGGTTTTTAAAAGGAAGACGGACAATGATGGTAAGTATCACCATTAGGAAAACTCGATTGGTCGTTAAAGATGTTTTCCGACAAGTTCGAGGAGTTGACTACGATGAGACTTCCTCACTCCTAGCGATGCTAATAAGTCTGTTGGAATTATGTTAGCAGTTACTGCATTATTTATGAAATCTTGCAGATAGGATGTCAAAACATTGTTTCCTCGACGATTTTCTTGAGGAAAGGTTGTATGTGATACAACCAGAAAGTTTTGTCAATCCTGAAAGATGCTAACAAGTATGCAAAGCTCCAGCAATCCTTTTAAGGACTGGAGTAAGCATCTCGGAATTGGAATGTACGCTTTGATGAGATGATCAAAGATTTGAGGTTTATACAAAGTTTATGAGAAACTTGTATTTCCAAAGAAGTGAGTGGGAGCACTATAGAATTTCTGATGAGTATATGTTGTTGACATATTGTTGATCAGAAATGATGTAGAATTTCTGGAAAGCATATAGGGTTGTTTGAAAAGTGTTTTTCGATGGAAAACCTAGATTAAGCTACTTGAACATTGAGCATCAAGATCTATAAGGATAGATCAAAATCGCTTAATAGTACTTTCAAACGAACACATACCATGACAAGATTTTGAAGGAGTTCAAAAATAGATCAGCAAAGGAGTTCTTGGCTGTGTTATAAGGTATGAGCGTTGAGTAAGACTAAAGACCTGACCACGACAAAATAGAGAGAAAGGACGAAGGTCGTCCCCTATGCTTCAGACATAGGCTCTAAACTATGTTGTGTACCGCACCTGAAGTGTGCCAAGCCATGAGTCAGTCAAGGGGTACAAGTGTGATCTAGGAATGGATCACAGGACAACGACCAAGGTTATCCTTAGTAACTAGTGGACTAAGGAATTTTCTCGATTATGGAGGTGGTAAAAGAGTTCGTCGTAAAGGGTTACGCCGATGCAATCTTTGACACTAATCTGGATGATTCTGAGTAGTAAACCAGATTCGTATAGTAGAACAGTTATTTGGAATAGCTCCAAATAGAGCGTGGTAGCTGCATCTACAAGATGACATAGAGATTTGTAAAGCACACACGGATCTGAAAGGTTCAAGACCCGTTGACTATAACATCTCTCACAAGCATAACATGATCAAACCCAGGACTCTTTGGGTGTTAGTCACATGGGGATGTGACCTTGAGTGTTAATCACATAGCGATGTGAACTGGGTTATTGACTCTAGTGCAAGTGGGAGACTGTTGGAAATATGCCCTAGAGGCAATAATAAATTAGTTATTATTATATTCCCTTGTTCATGATAATCGTTTATTATCCATGCTATAATTGTATTGATAGGAAACTCAGATACATGTGTGGATACATAGACAACACCATGTCCCTAGTAAGCCTCTAGTTGACTAGCTCGTTGATCAATAGATGGTTACGGTTTCCTGACCATGGACATTGGATGTCGTTGATAACGGGATCACATCATTAGGAGAATGATGTGATGGACAAGACCCAATCCTAAGCCTAGCACAAAGATCATGTAGTTCATATGCTAAAGCTTTTCTAATGTCAAGTATCATTTCCTTAGACCATGAGATTGTGCAACTCCCGGATACCGTAGGAATGCTTTGGGTGTACCAAACATCACAACGTAACTGGGTGGCTATAAAGGTACACTACAGGTATCTCCGAAAGTGTCTGTTGGGTTGGCACGAATCTAGACTGGGATTTGTCACTCCGTGTAACGGAGAGGTATCTCTGGGCCCACTCGGTAGGACATCATCATATGCGCAATGTGACCAAGGAGTTGATCACGGGATGATGTGTTACGGAACGAGTAAAGAGACTTGACGGTAACGAGATTGAACAAGGTATCGAGATACCGATGATCGAATCTCGGGCAAGTGCAATACCGCTAGACAAAGGGAATTGAATACGGGATTGATTGAATCCTCGACATCATGGTTCATCCGATGAGATCATCGTGGAACATGTGGGAGCCAACATGGGTATCCAGATCCCGCTGTTGGTTATTGGCCGGAGAGTTATCTCGGTCATGTCTGCATGGTTCCCGAACCCGTAGGGTCTACACACTTAAGGTTCAATGATGCTAGAGTTGTTATGGGAAATAGTATGTGGTTACCGAAGGTTGTTCGGAGTCCCGGATGAGATCCCGGACATGACGAGGAGCTCCAGAATGGTCCGGAGGTGAAGATCGGTATATTGGACGAAGGGTATTGGAGTCCGGAATTGTTCTGGGGGTACCAGGGGATGACCAGCGTGTCCGAAAGGGGTTTCGGAGGCCCCGGCAAGCGTTGGGGGCCTTATGGGCCAAGGGGAGAGGGCACATCAGCCCACTAAGGGGCTGAGCGCCCCTCCCAACCCCATCTCACGTAACCAGAGAGGTGGGGGCGCCACCCCTAGGGCAGCCGCCCCTCCCGGCTTGGGGGTCAAGTTTCCTAGGGGGTGGGGGCGCCCAAACCCATCTAGGGTTTCCCCTGTGGCCGCCGCCCCTCCGCTAGGGAACCCTAGGGCGCCTCCCCCTCCTCCCTTACCCCTATATATAGTGAGGAAGAGAGAGGGCAGCCGCACCCTTCCCCTGGCGTAGCCCTCTCCCTCCTCCAACACCTCATCCTCCTCCGTAGTGCTTGGCGAAGCCCTGCCGGCGAACCACGAACTCCATCACCACCATGTCGTCGTGCTGTCGGAGTTTTCCCTCAACTTCTCCTCTCCCCTTGCTGGATCAAGAAGGAGGAGACGTCCCCGGGCTGTACGTGTGTTGAACGCGGAGGTGCCGTCCGTTCGACACTAGGATCATCGGTGATTTGGATCACGACGAGTACGACTCCATCAACCCCGTTCACTTGAACGCTTCCGCTTAGCGATCTACAAGGGTATGTAGATGCACCCTCCTTCCCTCGTTGCTAGATTACTCCATAGATTGATCTTGGTGTTGCGTAGAAAATTTTGAATTTCTGCTACGTTCCCCAACATCTTGCCCTCCAATACATAGTCCTGTCAACATACAACTAACCCTATGGTGCGATCCATGCGCGCGCTCATATGATGGGCACCAAAGTACAACAACATAACCACAAGCAAATTAAACCAATCATAGCAATTCAGCAATTACCGATAGGACAACGAAAATATACTCAGACATCATAGGATGGCAACACATCATTGGATAATAATATGAAGCATAAAGCACCATGTTCAAGTAGAGGATACAGCGGGTTGCGGGAGAGTGTACCGCTGTAGATAGATGGGGGAAGGTGATGAAGATGTTGGTGAAGATGACGGAGGTGTTGGTGTAGATTGCGGTGATGATAATGGCCCCGGCGGCGTTCCGGCGCCACCGAAAGAGAGGGGGAGAGAGCCCCCCTTCTTCTTCTTATTCTTCCTTGACCTTCTCCCTAGATGGGAGAAGGGTTTCCCCTCTGATCCTTGGCTTCCATGTCACGGTAGGGGCGAGAGCCCCTCCGAGATTGGATCTCTCTCTCTGTTTCCTTCTGTTTTTGCGTTGCTGATTCTGCCCTTTCACCGTTTCTTATATTCCCGGAGATCCGTAACTCCGATTGGGCTGAAATTTGGACATGATTTTTATCCGGATATTGGCTTTCTTGCGGCGAAAGAAGGGCACCAACCGCCTTACGGGGTGGCCACGAGGGCCAGGGGCGCGCCCACCCCCTGGGGGGCGCCCCCTGCCTCGTGGCCCCCTCGGGCATCGTCTCGCGTTGATTCTTCTTCCCAAAAATCACATATATTCCAAAAAAATCTCCGTCAGTTTTTATCCCGTTTGGAATCCATTTGAAATGGATTTTCTGTGAAACAAAAGACATGCAACAAACAGGAACTGGCACTGGGCACTGGATCAATATGTTAGTCCCAAAAATAGTATAAAAAGTTGCCAAAAGTATATGAAAGTTGTATAATATTGGCATGGAACAATCAAAAATTATAGATACAACGGAGACGTATCAGCATCCCCAAGCTTCATTCCTGCTCGTCCTCGAGTAGGTAAATGATAAAAAAGATAATTTTTTATGTGGAATGCTACCTAGTATAATGTTGATCACGTAATCTAACCATGGAATGAATATTAAGACACGAGTGATTCAAAGCAATAGTCTATCATTTGACATTAAGACAATAATATTTCAGGCATACTAATAAAGTAATTATATATTCTCAAAATAACATAGCCAAAGAAAGCTCATCCCTACAAAATCATATAGTTTGGCCATGCTTCATTTTCGTCACACAAAATGCTCTCATCATGCACAACTCCGATGACAAGCCAAGCAATTGTTTCATACTTTAGCATTTTCAAACTTTTTCAACTCTGACGCAATATATGAGCGCGAGCCATGGACATAGCACTATATGTGGAATAGAATATGATGATGGAGGTTGTGTGGAGAACACAAAAAGGGAGAAAGTCTCACATCGACGCTGCTAATCAACGGGCTATGGAGATGCCCATCAGTTGATGTCAATGCGAGGAGTAGGGATTTCCATGCAACGGATGCACTAGACCTATAAGTGTATGAAATCTCAAACTAAAACTAAGTGGGTGTGCATCCAACTTGGTTGCTCATGAAGACCTAGGGCATTTGAGGAAGCCCATCGTTGGAATATACAAGCCAAGTTCTATAATGAAAATTCCACTAGTATATGAAAGAGATAACTCAAGAGACTCTCTATATGAAGAACATGGTGCTACTCTGAAGCACAAGTGTAGTAAAAGGATAGTAACATTGCCCCTTCTCTCTTTTTCTCTCATTTTTTTGGTGGGCTTCTTTGGCCTCTTTTTTTATTTGGGCTTCTTTGGCCTCTTTTATTTCTATTTTTAAAGTCCGGAGTCTCATCCCGACTTGTGGGGGAATAATAGTCTCCGTCATCCTTTCCTCACTGGGGCAGTGCTCTAATAATGATGATCATCACACTTTTATTTACTTACAACTCAATATTACAACTTGATACTAGAACAAAGATATGACTCTGTATGAATGCCTCTGGCGATGTACCGGGATGTGCAATGATCTAGCATGGCAAAGATATCAAAAAAAGGACAAGCCATGAAAATATCATGCTAGCTATCTTACGATCATGCAAAGCAATATGACAATGAATGCTCAAGTCATGTATATGATGATGATGGAAGTTGCTTGGCAATATATCTTGGAATGGCTATGGAAATGCCATAATAGGTAGATGTGGTGGCTGTTTTGAGGAAGATATAAGGAGGCTTATGTGTGATAGAGCGTATCGTATCACGGGGTTTGGATGCACCGGCGAAGTTTGCACCAACTCTCGAGGTGAGAAAGGGCAATGCACGGTACCGAAGAGGCTAGTAACGATGGAAGGGTGAGAGTGCGTATAATCCATGGACTCAACACTAGTCATAAAGAACTCATATACTTATTGCAAAAATCTACAAGTCATCAAAACCAAGCACTACGCGCATGCTCCTAGGGGGATAGATTGGTAGGAAAAGACCATCGCTCGTCCCCGACCGCCACTCATAAGGAAGACAACCAAAGAAACACATCATGCTTCAAATTTGTTACACAATGTTTACCATACGTGCATGCTACGGGACTTGAAAACCTCAACACAAGCATTTCTAAAATTCACAATTACCCACTAGCATGACTCTAATATCACCATCTTTATATCGCAAAACTATTGCAAGGAATCAAACATATCATATTCAGTGATCTACAAGTTTTATGTAGGATTTTATGACTAACCATGTGAATGACAAATTCTTGTCAACTCTCTAAATAGATATAAGTGAAGCAAGAGAGTTTAATTCTTTCTACAAAAGATATGCCCATGCTCTAAAAAATATAAGTGAAGCAAAAGAGCATTCTACAAATGGCGGTTTTCTATGTGTAGGGAAACAGGCAATCCAAACTTCAAATGATATAAGTGAAGCACATGAAGCATTCTATAAAGCCTTACTCAAAAAATATAAGTGAAGTGCAATGAGCATTCTATAACTCAACCAAGGGCTATCTCATACCAGCATGGTGCATAAAAGAAAAGTAAGAACTAAATGCAAAAGACGCTCCAAGATTTGCACATATCACATGAACGAAACGAATACGAAAACATACCGATACTTGTTGAACAAAGATGGGATGCCTTCCGAGGCATCCCCAAGCTTAGACGCTTGAGTCTCCTTGAATATTTATTGGGATGCCTTGGGAATCCCCAAGCTTGAGCTCTTGCCTCTCCTCCTTCTCCTCACATCGAGACCTCCTCGATCTTCGAACACTTCATCCACACAAAAGTCAACAGAAAGCTCGGTAAGATCCGTTAGTACAATAAAGCAAAACACTACTCTAAGTACTGTTGCAAACCAATTAATATATATTTTTTGCATTTTAGCTACTGCAATATAACTTTTCCATGGCTTAATCCAGTGATAGGAATCGACAGTTTCATCTAAACAAGCAAACTATGCATCAAAAAAAGAATTTGTCTTAAACAGGACAATATGTAGTAATCTGAACATTCGCCATACTTCTGGTACTCCAAAAATTCTGAAAAAATTAGGAAACATAAACAATTTGTATAGACAGACAGCGCAAAGAGTTTCAGAACCGTTTGACGTTTCCAGTAAAAAATGTCAAATTGCGCACTACAGCCAAAGTTTCTGTTTTGCACCGCACAAACCAACAAGCAATGTAAACATCCTAAAGGCAAATCTTGGCACATTATTTTTATAATATAATGGAATTGTACAAGGGGGTAATTATTTTAGTTGAAAAGTTTCTGTAATTAAGATTCACAAAGTTTCCGTGAGCATGAACAAAGTTCAAGGAGCTCCCCCACTTCAACAATGCTTGTCTCTCTCACTTTCACTTTCCTTTTTGAAAATTTTTGGGTTCCCCTCTTTATTTATTTTTGTTTTCAAACTATATAAAAGCACACAACATAAATAAATGACTCTCTAAAACTTCCAGGTTGTCTCCCTGGTAGCGCTTTCTTTAAAGCCATTAAGCTAGGCATATAGTGCTCAAGTAATGGATCCACCCGGATCCCAAGGTATATCAAAGCCAATTTTAATTAACAATGATTTGTAATTTAGTAGTGAGCACAAAGTAACATATATCATGCAACAATGAAGTCTAACTCTCTTCCTATGCATCGGCATGTCATAAAAGAACAATTCATGAACATCAAGTAAAGGCCAATACATAGCATAAGCAGTTTCTTGCAATTTTGTCGTGTTGGAAACATAGAGAGGTGGAGATATAGTTCCTCTCTCATAATAATTGGAAGTAGGAGCAGCAAGCACATGCATATTATATCTATCAAAATCATCATGTGTAGTAGTAAAACGCAACCCATCAATATAATCCTTAATAAGGGCAAACTTCTCCGATATAGTGTAGTCGGGAGAATTCAAAAAGATAATAGGACTATTATGCGTGGGTGCAATAGAAACAATTTCATGTTTAACATAAGGAACTATAGCAAATTCATCTTCATAAGCATAATTCATATCGGCATCTTGGCCACAAGCATAGCAAGCATCAAGTTCGTCAAAAAGGGATATTTCAAACGAATCAACGGGATCATAGCAATTATCATCGCATTAATCCTTCGGTAAGAACGAAGGGACATTAAATAATGTATGAGTTGGAGAGTTACTCTCATTAGATGGTGGGAACGGGTGATCAATCTGCTCTTCCTCCTTTTGTTCTTCGCTCTTCTCCTCATCTTTTTCATCCAATGAGCTCACAATGTCATTAATTTCTTCTTCCATAGACTCCTACAAAATATTAGTCTCTTCTTGGACAGCGGAGACTCTCTCAATAAAATCATCAATATCGGAATTGAATTCATAATTCTCATAGCAATATTTAAGTATAGCAAAATTTTCAGGTCTATAAACAGCATCATCAAGATTTTCACACTCTTTAAACAAAGATTCAATTTCATAAGCACCCATAAAAGCAACGAATTCTTCTATTTGTTCCACATCATAGTAATCATATATACCATTAGCATAAGAATCCAAGGTTTTATCATCATTAAATTTGCATGAAAAGGAAAGGTGTGGAGCCTTCATCCTAGAGCAACAAGTATAATCATATCTCAAGCATAGTTCCCGAGCATACCAATGCAACATATGAATTTGATCCCATAATAGTTTCCCTTTTCGAGTCAAATGATAATTCCTAAAGTATTCACGTTGATCCAACGTGTCTCCCATTACATAACTGAATGGGGTTTTCTCGGGATTATTAAAGTAGTGCATAATATTTTTCACATAACCAACATCGAGGGTTTTAGGAGGTTCCCCATCTCCATGAGTAGCAAGTACACCTAATTTTTTTGTATTTCGTGTTCCATATCCATAAGTAAAGATAGAGAACAACTTAGAACAGAAAATAAAAACTACATAGTGATAAAGCAAACAAGCACACATGAGAATATTCACCCCATGCTATAACTCCCCAGCAACGGCGCCAGAAAAAGGTCTTGATAACCCACAAGTTTAGGGGATCAATTGTAGCCTCTTTCGATAAGTAAGAGTGTCAAACTGAACGAGGAGCTAAAGGTAGAACAAATATTACCTCAAGTTCTATCGACCACCGATACAACTCTACGCACGCTTGACGTTCGCTTTACCTAAAACAAGTATGAAACTAGAAGTACTTTGAAGGTGTTGTTGGATAGGTTTGCAAGAATATAAAGAGCACGTAAATGAAATCTAGGGGCTGTTTAGATAAAGAAACAATAAAGTTAGTATAGCAAGTGTGCAAAAGTAGTGGTAGGAGTTGCGGAATTGTCCCTAAGCAATTGACTACTTTACTAGACCGATAGCAAGTTTTATGTGGGAGAGACCACTGCTAGCATGTCATCCCTGACTTGGAATTCTATGCACTTATGATTGGAACTATTAGCAAGCATCCGCAACTGCTAACGTTCATTAAGGTAAAACCCAACCATATCATTAAGATATATTGGTCCCCCTTCAATCCCGTATGCATCAATTTCTATGCTTGGTTGAAGCTTCTGTTACTCTTGCCCTCCAATACATAGTCCTATCAACATACAACTAACCCTATGGTGTGATCCACGCGCGCGCTCATATGATGGGCACCAAAGGACAGCAACATAACCACAAGCAAATTAAACCAATCATAGCAATTCACCAATTACCGATAGGACAACGAAAAACTACTCAGACATCATAGGATGGCAACACATCATTTGATAATAATATGAAGTGTAAAGCACCATGTTTAAGTAGAGGGTACAGCGGGTTGCGGGAGAGTGGACCACTATAGATAGATGGGGGAAGGTGATGAAGGTGTTGGTGAAGATGACGGAGGTGTTGGTGTAGATTGCCGTGACGATGATGGCCCCGGCGGCGTTCCGGCGCCACCGGGAGAGAGGGGGAGAGGGGGCCCCTTCTTCTTCTTCTTCCTTGACCTTCTCCCTAGATCGGACAAGGGTTTCCCCTCTGGTCCATGGCCTCCATGGTGGTGGAGGGGCGAGAGCCCCACCGAGATTGGATCTGTCTCTCTCTATTTCTACGTTCGTGATTCTGCCCTTCCACTGTTTCTTATATTCCCGAAGATCCATAACTCCGATTGGGCTGAAAGTTGGACATGATTTTTATCTGGATATTGTCTTTCTTGCAGCGAAAGAAGGGCATCAACCGCCTTACAGGGTGGCCACGAGGGTCAGTGGCGTGCCCCCTGCCTCGTGGCCCTCTCGAGCATCGTCTCGCGTTGATTCTTCTTCCCAAAAATCACATATATTCCAAAGAAATTCTCCGTCAGTTTTTATCCCGTTTGGACTCAGTTTAATATGGATTTTCTGTGAAACAAAAAACATGCAACAAACAGGAACTGGCACTGGGCATTGGACCAATATGTTAGTCCCAAAAATAGTATAAAAAGTTGCCAAAAGTATATGAAAGTTGTATAATATTGGCATGGAACAATCAAAAATTATAGAGACGACGGAGACGTATCACTGTCAGTTGGTGCAATTCTATGCAAAGCGTCGTGGCGGGATCTATGTGTGAAGCGGAGTACATAGTTGCTTCGGATGCAACAAATGAAGGAGTCTGGATGAAGGAGTTCATATCCGATCTAGGTATCATACCTAGTGCATCGGGTCCAATGAAAATATTTTGTGACAATACTGGTGCAATTGCCTTAGCAAAGGAATCCAGATTTCACAAGAGAACCAAGCACACCAAGAGACGCTTCAATTCCATCCGCGATCAAGTCAAGGAGGGAGACATAGAGATTTGCAAGATACATACGGATCTGAATGTTGCAGAGTTGTTCACTAAGCCTCTCTCACGAGCAAAACATGATCAACACCAAGACTCCATGGGTGTTAGAATCATTACTGTGTAATCTAGATTATTGACTCTAGTGCAAGTGGGAAACTGAAGGAAATATGCCCTAGAGGCAATAATAAAGTTGCTAATTATATTTCCTTATATCATGATGAATGTCTATTATTGATTCTACTACACAACCTTCTTCTTGTAGACGTTGTTGGGCCTCCAAGTGCAGAGGTTTGTAGGACAGTAGCAAATTTCCCTCAAGTGGATGACCTAAGGTTTATCAATCCGTGGGAGGCATAGGATGACGATGGTCTCTCTCAAACAACCCTTCAACCAAATAACAAAGAGTCTCTTGTGTCCCCAACACACCCAATACAATGGTAAATTGTATAGGTGCACTAGTTTGGCGAAGAGATGGTGATACAAGTGCAATATGGATGGTAGATATAGGTTTTTGTAATCTTAAAATATAAAAACAGCAAGGTAACAAGTGGTAAAAGTGAGCGTAAATGGTACTGCAATGCTAGGAAACAAGGCCTAGGGTTCATACTTTCAGTAGTGCAATTTCTCTCAACAATAATAACATAATTGGATCATATAACTATCCCTCAACATGCAACAAAGAGTCACTCAAAAGTCACTAATAGCGGAGAACAAACGAAGAGATTATTCTAGTACGAACTCTAGGGTTTTTTGTGACACTTATTCACAGACTAAGGCATAGCCTAGTGGTGGGAAGGGGCTGATGCCTTCCCACCCACCCAGGTTCAAGACATGCTACTTGCAATTTGGGTTTGTTGTACCAATTATACTGTAGGAGGTTCCCTTACAGTCTTTCTGTCAAAAAAAACCTCAAAGTTATTCTTTCCAATCAATCTGTTGGGCTATTCCTATAAGTGTCACAAACAGCCCTAGAGTTCGTACTAGAATAACACCTTAAGACACAAATCAACCAAAACCCTAATGTCACCTAGATACTTCAATGTCACCTCAAGTATCCGTGGGTATGATTATACGATATGCATCACACAATCTCAGATTCATCTATTCAACCAACATATAGAACCTCAAAGAGTGCCCCGAAGTTTCTACCGGAGAATCAAGACGAAAACGTGTGCCAACCCCTATGAATAGGTTCATGGGCGGAACCCACAAGTTGATCACCAAAACATACATCAAGTGAATCACATGATATCCCATTATCACCACAGATACGCACGGCAAGACATACATCAAGTGTTCTCAAGTCATTAAAGACTCAATCCGATAAGATTACTTCAAATGGAAAACTCAATCCATACAAGAGAGTAGAGGGGGAGAAGCAACATAAGATCCAACTATAATAGAAAAGCTCGCGATACATGAAGATCGTGCCAAATCAAGAACACGAGAGAGAGATCAAACACATAGCTACTGGTACATACCCTCGGCCCCGAGGGTGAACTACTCCCTCCTCGTCATGGAGAGCGCCGGGATGATGAAGATGGCCACCGGTGAGTGTTCCCCCCTCCGGCAGGGTGCCAGAACAGGGTCCCGATTAGTTTTTGGTGGCTACAGAGGCTTGCGGCAGCGGAAATCCCGATCTATTATGTTCCCCGATCGTTTTAGGGTATATGGATATATATAGGAGGAAGAAAGACGTCAGGAGAGCCACGAGGGTGGAGGGCGCGCCCCCTACCTTGTGGCTCCCTCGTTTCTTTCCTGACGTGCACTCCAAGTCTATCTGGTAGCTTTCCTTCCAAAAATAACTTCTCCAGAAGGTTTCATTCCGTTTCGACTCCGTTTGATATTCCTTTTCTTCGAAACACTGAAACAAGGGGAAAAACAGGAACTGGCACTGGGCTCTGGGTCAATAGGTTAGTCCCAAAAATAATTAAAAGTGTTTAATAAAGCCCAATAATGTCCAAAACAGTAGATAATATAGTATGGAGCAATCAAAAATTATAGATACGTTGGAGACGTATCAATTATTCATGCTATAATTGTATTAACCGGAAACTTAGTACATGTGTGAATACATAGACAAACATAGTGTCACTAGTATGCCTCTACTTGACTAGATCGTTGAATCAAAGATGGTTAAATTTCCTAGCCATAGACATGAGTTGTCATTTGATTAACGGGATCACATCATTAGAGAATGATGTGATTGACTTGACCCATTCCGTTAGCTTAGCACTTGATCGTTTTGTATGTTGCTATTGCTTTCTTCATGACTTATACATGTTCCTATGACTATGATATTATGCAACCCCCGAATACCGGAGGAACACTTTGTGTGCTACCAAACGTCATAATGTAACTAGGTGATTGTAAAGGTGCTCTACAGGTGTCTCCGATGGTGTTTGTTGAGTTGGCATAGATCGAGATTAGGATTTTTCACTCCGAACGTCGGAGAGGTACCTCTGGGCCCCCTCGGTAATGCACATCACTATAAGCCTTGCAAGAAATGTGACTAATGAGTTAGTTGCGAGATGATGCATTACAGAACGAGTAAAGAGACTTGCCGGTAACGAGATTCAACTAGGTATAGAGATACCGACGATCAAATCTCGGGCAAGTAACATACCGATGACAAAGGGAACAACATATGTTGTTATGCAGTTTGACTGATAAAGATCTTCGTAGAATATGTGGGAGCCAATATGAACATCTAGGTTCCGCTATTCGTTATTGACCGGAGACGTGTCTCGGTCATGTCTACATAGTTCTTGAACCCGTAGGGTCCGCAGGCTTAATGTTCGGTGACGATCAGTATTATGACTTTATGTGCTTTGATGTACCGAAGGTAGTTTGGAGTGCCGGATATGATCACAGACATGACGAGGAGTCTCAAAATGATCGAGACATAAAGATTGATATATTGGACGGCTATATTCGGACACCAGAAGTGTTCCGGGTGATTTCGGAAAACCGGAGTGACGGAGGGTTACCGGAACCCCCCCCCCCCCGGGAACTAGTGGGCCTAAATGGGCCTTAGTGGAGAGAGAGGGGCTACCAGGGCAGGCCGCACGCCCCTCCCCCTTGAGTCCGAATTGGACTAGGAGGGGGGTGGCACCCCCCCCTTTCCTTCCCCTCTCCCACTCCTTCCTTCCCCCTCCTAGTACGACTGGGAAAGGAGGAATCCTACTCCTACTAGGAGGAGGATTCCTGCCCTCCTTGGCGCGCCCTAGGGCCGGCCGGCCTCCCCCCTTGCTCCTTTATATACGGGGGCAGGGGGCACCCTAGAAGACACAACAGACAACTGTCTTAGCCGTGTGCGGTGCCCCCTCCACCATAATCCACCTCGGTCATATCGTCGTAGTGCTTAGGTGAAGCCCTGCGCCGGTAACTTCATCATCACCGTCATCAAGCCGTCGTGCTGACGAAGCTCTCCCTTGACACTCAGCTGGATCGAGAGTTCATGGGATGTCACCGAGCTGAACATGTGCAAATCGCGGAGGCGCCGTACTTTCAGTACAAGGATCGGTCGGATCATGAAGATGTACTACTACATCAACCGCGTTGTCATAACGCTTCCGCTTTCGGTCTACGAGGGTACGTAGACAACACTCTTCCCCCTCGTTGCTATGCATCACCTAGATGGATCCTGCGTGTGCGTAGGATTTTTTTTTGAAATTACCGTGTTCCCCAACAGTTTTGCCTTGGTCTAGTAACATGACTTCAGAACAGGATTACCATACCGCTCTGGTGTGGATCGTCCTCTGGTCGACCTACGAGGTTCTATAGTAACTTGATCTAAATTTGCATGATCATTATCATTTGCTTCCTCTCTGATTGGTGTAGGCATCACGGGAACGGTTTACTGTGATATGCTACTCTCCAATTCGAGAGAAGGTACAATTACCTCATCAAGTTCTACTTTCCTCCCACTCACTTCATTCGAGAGAAACTCCTTCTCTAGAAAGGACCCAAACTTAGCAACAAAGATCTTGCCTTCGGATATGTGGTAGAAGGTGTACCCAATACTTTCTTTAGGGTATCCTGTGAAGATGCACTTCTTCGATTTGGGTTCGAGCTTATCTGGCTGAAGCCTTTTGACATAAGCATCGCATCCCCAAACTTTAAGAAAAGACAGCTTAGGTTTCTTGCCAAACCATAGTTCATACAGTGTCATCTCAACGGATTTAGATGGTGCCCTATTTAACGTGAATGCAGCTGTCTCTAATGCATAACCCCAAAACAATAGTGGTAAATTGGTAAGAGATATCATAGAATGCACTATATCTAATAAAGTACGGTTATGACATTCGGACACACCATTACGCTGTGGTGTTCCAGGTGGCATGAGTTGTGAAACAATTCCACATTGTTTTTAATGAAGGCCAAACTCGTAACTCAAATATTTGCCTCCGTGATCACATCGTAGAAACTTTATTTTCTTGTTATGATGATTCTCCACTTCACTCTGAAATTCTTCAAACTTTTCAAATGTTTCAGACTTGTATCTTCATCAAGTAGATATACCATATCTACTCAAATCATGTGTAAAGGTCAGAAAATAACGATACCCACCGTGTGCTTCAACACTTATCATACCACATACATGGGTATGTATTATTTCCAATAAGTCATTAGCTCACTCCATTGTTCCGGAGAATGGAGTTTTAATTTAGTCATCTTTCACATGAGGCATGGTTCACAAGTATCAAATGATTCATAATCAAGTGACTCCAAAAGTCCATCCGCATGGAATTTCTTCATGCTCTTTACACCAATATGACCTAAACGGCAGTGCCACAGTTGCACTATCATTATCAACTTTTCATATTTTGGTTCCAATATTATGAATATGTGTATCACTATGATTGAGATTCAATAAACCATTTACATTTGGTGTATGACCATAGAAGGTTTTTTCATGTAAACAGGACAACAATTATTCTCTGACTTAAATGAATAACCATATTGCAATAAACATGATCCAATCATATTCATGCTCAACGCAAACACCAAATACCATTTATTTAGGTTCAACACTAATCCCGAAGGTAGAGCGAGTGTGCGATGGTGATCGTATTAACCTTGGAATCACTTCCTACACGCATCGTCACCTTGTCCTTAACTAGTCTCTATTTATTCTGTAACTCCCGTTTCGAGTTACTAATCTTAGAAACTAAACCGGTATCAAATACCCAGGGGTTACTACAAACGCTAGTAAGGTACACATCAATACCATGTATATCAAATATACCTTTGTTCACTTTGCCATCCTTCTTATCCGCCAAGTATTTAGGGCAATTCCACTTCAAGTGACCATTTCCTTTGCAGTAGAAGCACTCAGTTTCAGGCTTAGGTCCAGCTTTGGGCTTCTTCACGGGAGTAGCAACTTGCTTGCCATTCTTCTTGAAGTTCCCTTTCTTTCTCTTTTTCCTTTTTCTTGAAACTAGTGGTCTTGTTAACCATCAACACTTGATGCTCTTTCTTGATTTCTACCTTCGCTGATTTCAGCATCGCGAAGAGGTCGGGAATTGTTTTCGTCATCCCTTGCATATTATAGTTCATCGCGAAGTTCTAGTAGCTTGGTGATAGTGACTAGAGAACTCTGTCAATTACTATCTTATCTGGGAGATTAACTCCCACTTGATTCAAGCGATTGTAGTACCCAGACATTCTGAGAGCTATTCTCCTCCATCTTATAGGCAAAGTACTTGTCCGAGGTCGCATACCTCTCAACACGGGCATGAGTCTGAAATACTAATTTCATCTCTTGGAACATCTCATATGCTCTGAGGCAATCAAAACGTTTTTGAAGTCCCGGTTCTAAGCCTTTAAGCATAGTGCACTCAAATATCAAGTAGTCATCATATCAAGCTTGCCAAACATTCGTAATGTCTGCATTTGCCCCTGCAATAGGCATGTCACCTACCGGTGCATCAAGGACATAATTCTTTTGTGCATCAATGAGGATAATCCTCAGATCACGGACTCAGTCCGCATCATTGCTACTATCATCTTTCAACTTAGTTTTCTCTAGGAACATATAAAAAATAGACGGGGACCTACTTCACAAGCTATTGATCTATAGCATAATTTGCAAATACTATCAGGACTAAGTTCATGATAATTAAGTTCAATTAATCAAACTACTAAAGAACTCCCACTTAAATAAACATCCCTCAAGTTATCTAAGTGATATGTGATATGTCTCCAACGTATCTACAATTTTTGATTGTTCCATGCTATTATATTATCTGTTTTGGATGTTCAATGGGATTTATTATACACTTTTATATTATTTTTGGGACTAACCTATTAACCTAATGCACAGCCCAAATTGCTGTTTTTTGCCTATTTCCGTGTTTCGAAGGAAAGGGATATCAAACGGAGTCCAAACGGAATGAAACCTTCGGGAACGTGATTTTTGGAACAAACGTGATCCAAAGGACTTGGAGTGGACGTCAAGCAATCAACAAGGAGGCCACGAGGCAGGGAGGCGCGCCTGCTCCCCTGGGCGCACCCCCACCCTCGTGGGCCCCTCGTGGCTCTCCTGATCGACTTCTTTCGCCTATATATACTCATATACCCTGGAAACATCAGAACAGAGGACGAAACCCTATTTCCACCACCGCGACTCTCTGTACCTGTGAGATCCCATCACGGGGCCTTTTCCGGCGTTCTGCCGGAGGGGGCATTGATCATGGAGGGCTTCTACATCAACACCATAGCCTCTTCGATGATGTGTGAGTAGTTTACCTCAGACCTTCGGGTCCATAGTTATTAGCTAGATGGCTTCTTCTCTCTCTTTGGATCTCAATACAAAGTTCTCCTCGATTCTCTTGGAGATCTATTTGATGTAATCTTCTTTTGCGGTGTGTTTGTCGAGATCCGATGAATTGTGGGTTTATGATCAAGATTATCTATGAACAATATTTGAATCTCCTCTGAATTATTTTATGTATGATTTGTTATCTTTGCAAGTCTCTTCGAATTATCAGTTTGGTTTGGCCTACTAGATTGATCTTTCTTGCAATGGGAGAAGTGCTTAGCTTTGGGTTCAATCATGCGGTGCTCGATCCCAGTGACAGAAGGGGAAATGACACTTATTGTATTGTTGCCATCGAGGATAAAAAAGATGGGGTTTATATCATATTTCTTGAGTTTATCCCTCCACATCATGTCATCTTGCTTAATGCGTTACTCTGTTCTTATGAACTTAATACTCTAGATGCATGCTGGATAGCGGTCGATGTGTGGAGTAATAGTAGTAGATACAGGCAGGAGTCGGTCTACTTGTCACGGACGTGATGCCTATATACATGATCATGCCTAGATATTCTCATAACTATGCTCAATTCTATTAATTGCTCGACAGTAATTTGTTCACCCACCGTAATACTTATGCTCTTGAGAGAAGACACTAGTGAAACCTAAGGCCCCCGGGTCTATTCTCTATCATATTAACTACCGTTATTTCTATTTCCGTTTATTTTGCTTTCTTTACTTTTTGCCTTTATCATAAAAATACCAAAAATATTATCTTATCATCTCTATCAGATCTCACTTTTGCAAGTGCCTGTGAAGGGATTGACAACCCCTTTATCGCGTTGGTTGCAAGGTTCTTATTTGCTTGTGTAGGTACGGGGGACTTGAGTGTGGTCTCCTACTGGATTGATAACTTGGTTCTCAAAACTGAGGGAAATACTTACGCTACTTTACTGCATCACCCTTTCCTCTTCAAGGGAAAACCAACGCGGTGCTCAAGAGGTAGCAATATGTGATCCAAATCAACTAACCCATGTCCGATCATCACATGAGATGGGGTAGTCATCAATGGTGAACATCTCTATGTTGATCATATCTATTATATGAGTCACATTCGACCTTTTGGTCTCTAGTGTTCCAAGACCATGTGTGTACATGCTAGGCTCGTCAAGTTTAACCCAAGTATTCTACATGTGTAAAACGGTCTTACACCCATTGTATGTGAACGTAGAGTCTATAACACCCGATCATCATGTGGTGTCTCAAAACGACAAACTGTAGCAATGGTGCATATTCAGGGAGAACACTTTTACCTTGAAATTTAGTGAAGGGATCATCTTATAATGCCACCGTCGTTCTAAGCAAGATAAGATGCATATAAGATAAACATCACATGCAATCAAAATATGTGACATGATATGGCCATCATCATCTTGTGCTTTTGATCTCCATCATCTCCAAAGCATCATCATGATCTCCATCATTGCGTCATGGCCGTCTCGCCAACTATTGCTTCTACAACTACTGCTAACTCATAGCGATAAAGTAAAGCAATTGCATGGTGTTTGCATTTTCTACAATAAAGAGACAACCATAAGGCTCCTGCTAGTTGCCGATAACTTACAAAACATGATCATCTCATACAACAACGTATATCACATCATGTCTTGACCATATCACACTCTACTTTGTTGTTGCAAGTTTTACGTGGCTACTACTGGCTTCTGGCAAGAGCCGTTCTTACCTACGGCAAAAACCACAACGGTGATTTATCAAGTTTGCTATTTTAACCTTCTTCAAGGACCGGCCGCAGTCAAATTTGATTCAACTAAAGTAGGAGAAACAGACACCCGCCAGCCACCTTTATGCAAAACTAGTTGCATGTCTGTCGGTGGAATCGGTCTCATGTACATGGACATGTAAGGTTGGTCTAAGCCGCTTCATCTTACAATACCGCTAAATAAAAATAAGACGTTGGTGTTGAGCAGTATGACCATCACCGCCCATAACTCTTTGTGTTCTACTCGTGCATATCATCTACGCATAGACCTGGCTCATGATGCCACTGTTGGGAATCGTTGCATGGAAAACAAAAAAATTCTACGCACACGCAATGATCTATCCATGGAGATGCGTAACAATGAGGGGGAGAGTGTGTCTACGTACCCTCGTAGACTGTAAGCAGAAGCGTTTCACAACGCGGTTGATGTAGTCGAACTTTCTTCGCGATCCGACCGATATAGTACCGAACTTACGGCACCTCCGTGTTCAGCACACGTTCAGCTCGGTGATGTCCTCCACCTTCTTGATCCAGCAAGAAGGCAAGGTAGTAGATGAGTTCTGGCAGCATGACGGCATGGTGACGGTGATTGTGATATGATCTCTACAGGGCTCCGCCTAAGCACTAAGAAAATATGACCGGGGATGTAAACAGTGGAGGGGGGCGCCGCACACGGCTAACAATTGATCTAGTGTGTGCTAGGTTTTGGGGAACGTAGTAATTTCAAAAAAAATCCCTACGCACACGCAAGATCATGGTGATCCATAGCAACGAGAGGGGAGAGTGTTGTCTATGTACCCTCGTAGACCGAAAGCGGAAGCGTTATATCAACGCGGTTGATGTAGTCGTACGTCTTCACGATCCGACCGATCCAAGCACCGTTACTCCGGCACCTCCGAGTTCTTGGCACACGTTCAGCTCGATGACGATCCCCGGGCTCCGATCCAGCAAAGCGTCGGGGAGGAGTTCCGTCAGCACGACGGCGTGGTGACGATCTTGATGTTCTACTGTCGCAGGGCTTCGCCTAAGCACCGCAGCAATATGACCGAGGTGGAATATGGTGGAGGGGGGCACCGCACACGGCTAAGGAACGATCACGAAGATCAACTTGTGTGTTCTAGGGTGCCCCCCTGCCCCCATATATAAAGGAGCAAGGGGGGAGGCCGGCCGACCCTATGGGGCGCGCCAAAGGGAGGGGGGAGTCCTCCTCCTAGTGGGAGTAGGACTCCCCTTTCCTAGTCCAACTAGGAAGAGAGGGGGGAAGGAAAGAGAGGGAGAGGAAGAGGGAAAGGGGGGACGCGCCCCCCCTCCTTGTCCAATTTGGACTCCCCATGGGGGGGGAGCGCGCGCCACCTCCTGGCCGCAGCCCTCTCTCTCCCCTCGGGCCCAATAAAGCCCATTACTTCCTCGGGGGGTTCCTGTAACCCCTCCGGCACTCTGGTTTTATCCGAAACCACTCGGAACCATTCCGATGTCCGAATATAGTCGTCCAATATATCAATCTTTACATCTCGACCATTCCGAGACTCCTCGTCATCTCCGTGATCTCATCCGGGACTCCGAACTAACTTCGGTACATCAAAATGCATAAACTCATAATAACTCTCATCGTAACCTTAAGCGTGCGGACCCTACGGTTCGAGAACAGTGTAGACATGACTGAGACAAATCTCTGGTCAATAACCAATAGCGGGACCTGGATGCCCGTATTGGCTCCTACACATTCTACGAAGATCTTTATCGGTCAGACCGCATAACAACATACGTTGTTCCCTTTGTCATCGGTATGTTACTTGCCCGAGATTCGATCGTCGGTATCCAATATCTAGTTCAATCTCGTTACCAGCAAGTCTCTTTACTCGTTCCGTAATATATCATCTAGCAACTATCTTATTGGTTGCAATGCTTGCAAGGCTTATGTGATGTGCATTACCGAGAAGGCCCTGAGATACCTCTCCGACATTCGGAGTGACAAATCCTAATCTTGAAATACGCCAACCCAACAAATACTTTCGGAGACACCTGTAGAGCTCCTTTATAATAACCCAGTTATGTTGTGACGTTTGGTAGCACACAAAGTGTTCCTCCGGTAAACGGGAGTTGCATAATCTCATAGTCATAGGAACATGTATAAGTCATGAAGAAAGCAATGGCAACATACTAAATGATCGGGTGCTAAGCTAATGGAATGGGTCATGTCAATCAGATCATTCAACTAATGATGTGACCTCGTTAATCAAATTACAACTCTTTGTCTATGGTTAGGAAACATAACCATCTTTGATTAACGAGCTAGTCAAGTAGAGGCATACTAGTGACACTCTGTTTGTCTATGTATTCACACATGTATCATGTTTCCGGTTGATACAATTCTAGCATGAATAATAAACATTTATCATGAAATAAGGAAATAAATAATAACTTTATTATTGCCTCTAGGGCATATTTCCTTCAGTCTCCCACTTGCACTAGAGTCAATAATCTAGTTCACATCGGCATGTGATAACAGCAATAGTTCACATCACCATGTGATTAATACCCATAGTTCACATCATTATGTGACCAACACCCAAAGGGTTTACTAGAGTCAATAATCTAGTTCACATCGCTATGTGATTAACACCCAAAGAGTACTAAGGTGTGATCATGTTTTGCTTGTGAGAGAATCTTAGTCAACGGGTCTGCCACATTCAGATCCGTATGTATTTTGCAAATTTCTATGTCTACAATGCTCTGCACGGAGCTACTTTAGCTAATTGCTCCCACTTTCAATATGTATCTAGATTGAGACTTAGAGTCATCTAGATTAGTGTCAAAACTTGCATCGACGTAATCTTTTACGACGAACCTTTTTGTCACGTCCATAATCGAGAAACATATACTTATTTCACTAAGTATAATTTTGACCGATGTCCAGTTATCTACTTCCTAGATCACTATTGTACTCCCTTGCTAAACACAGTGTAGGGTATACAATAGATCTGGTACACAGCATGGCATACTTTATAGAACCTATGGCTGAGGCATAGGGAATGACTTTCATTCTCTTTCTATCTTCTGCCGTGGTCGGGTTTTGAGTCTTACTCAATTTCACACCTTGTAAAACAGGCAAGAACTCTTTCTTTGACTGTTCCATTTTGAACTTCTTCAAAATCTTGTCAAGGTATGTACTCATTGAAAACTTATCAAGCGTCTTGATCTATCTTTATAGATCTTGATGCTTAATATGTAAGCAGCTTTACCGAGGTCCTTCTTCGAAAAACTCCTTCCAAATACTCCTTTATGCTTTACAGAATAATTCTACATTATTTCCGATCAACAATATGTCATTTACATATACTTATCAGAAATGTTGTAGTGCTCCCACTCACTTCTTGTAAATACAGGCTTCACCACAAGTCTGTATAAAACTATATGCTTTGATCAACTTATCAAAGTGTATATTCCCACTCCGAGATGATTGCACCAGTCCATAGATGGATCGCTGGAGCTTGCATATTTTGTTAACACCTTTAGGATTGACAAAACCTTCTGGTTGCATCATATACAACTCTTCTTTGATAAATCCAGTAAGGAATGCAGTTTTGTTTTATCCATTTGCCAGATTTCATAAAATGCGGCAATTGCTAACATGATTCGGACAGACTTAAGCATAGACACGAGTGAGAAACTCTCATTGTAGTCAACGCCTTGAACTTGTCGAAAACCTTTTGCGACAATTCTAGCTTTGTAGATAGTAACGCTACTATCAACGTCCGTCTTCCTCTTGAAGATCCATTTATTTTCTATGGCTCGCCGGTCATCGGGCAAGTCAACCAAAGTCCACACTTTGTTCTCATACATGGATCCCATCTCACATTTCATGGCCTCAAACCATTTCGCGGAATCTGGGCTCACCATTGCTTCTTCATAGTTCGTAGGTTCGTCATGGTCTAGTAACATAACCTCCAGAACAGGATTACCGTACCACTCTGGTGCGGATCTTATTCTGGTTGACCTACGAGGTTCGATAGTAACTTGATCCGAAGTTACATGATCATCATCATTATCTTCCTCACTAATTGGTGTAGTAGTCACAGGAACAAATTTCTGTGATGAATTACTTTCCAATAAGGGAGAAGGTACAATTACCTTATCAAGTTCTACTTTCCTCCCACTCACTTCTTTCGAGAGAAAACTCCTTCTCTAGAAAGGATCCATTCTTGGCAACGAATGTCTTGCCTTCGGATCTGTGATAGAAGGTGTACCCGACAGTCTCCTTTGGGTATCCTATGAAGACATATTTCTCCGATTTGGGTTTGAGCTTATCAGGATGAAACTTTTTCATATAAGCATCACAATCCCAAACTTTAAGAAACGACAACTTTGGTTTCTTGCCAAACCACAGTTCAGATTGTGTCGTCTCAACGGACTTAGATGGTGCCCTTTTTTTAACGTGAATGCAGCTGTCATTAATGCATAATCCCAAAACAATATTGGTAAATCGGTAAGAAACATCATAGATTGTACTATATCCAATAAAGTATGGTTATGACGTTCGGACACACCATTATGCTGTGGTGTTCCAGGTGGCATGAGTTTGTGAAACTATTCCACATTATTTTAATTGAAGACCAAACTCGTAACTCAAATATTCTCCTCCACGATCATATCGTAGAAACTTTTATTTTCTTGTTACGATGATTCTCCACTTCACTCTGAAACTCTTTTGAACATTTTTCAAATGTTTCAGCCTTGTGTTTCATCAAGTAGATATACCCATATCTGCTCAAATCAAATGTGAAGGTTAGAAAATAATGATACTTGTTGTGAGCCTCAACACTCATCGGATCGCATACATCAGTATGTATTATTTCCAATAAGTCAGTTGCTCGCTCTATTGTTCCGGAGAACGGCGTTTTAGTCATCTTGCCCAAGAGACATGGTTCGCAAGCATCAAGTGATTCATAATCAAGTGATTCCAAAATTCCATCAGCATGGAGTTTCTTCATGCGCTTTACACCAATATGACCTAAACGGCAGTGCCACAAATAAGTTGCACTATCATTTTTAACTTTGCATCTTTTGGCTTCAATATTATGAATATGTGTATCACTATGATCGAGATCCAACAAACCATTTCTTTGGTGTGTATGACCATAGAAGGTTTTATTCATGTAAACAGAACAACAATTGTTCTCTAACTTAAATGAATAACCGTATTGCAAAAAACATGATCAAATCATATTCATGGTCAACGCAAACACTAAATAACACTTATTTAGTCTCAACACTAATCCCGAAAGTATCGGGAGTGTGCGATGATGATCATATCAATCTTGGAACTACTTCCAACACATATCGTCACTTCACCCTTAACTAGTTTCTGTTCATTCTGCAACTCCCGTTTCGAGTTACTACTCTTTAGCTACTGAACAGGTATCAAATACCGAGGGGTTTCTATAAACACTAGTAAAGTACACATCAATAACATGTATATAAAATATACTTATGTTCACTTTGCCATCCTGCTTATCCACCAATCACTTGGGGTAGTTCCGCTTCCATTGACCAGTCCCTTTGCAGTAGAAGCACTCAGTCTCAGGCTTAGGTCCAGACTTGGGCTTCTTTCCTTGAGCAGCAACTTGCTTGTTGTTCTTCTTGAAGTTCCCCTTTTTCCCTTTGCCCTTTTCTTGAAACTAGTGATCTTGTCAACCATCAACACTTGATGTTTTCTTGATTTCTACCTTCGTTGATTTCAGCATCACGAAGAGCTTGGGAATTACCTTCGTCATCCCTTGCATATTATAGTTCATCACGAAGTTCTACTAACTTGGTGATGGTGACTAGAGAATTCTGTCAATCACTATCTTATCTGGAAGATTAACTCCCACTTGATTCAAGCAATTGTAGTACCCAGACAATCTGATGCACATGCTCACTAGTTGAGCGATTCTCCTCCATCTTTTAGCTATAGAACTTGTTGGAGACTTCATATCTCTCAACTCGGGTATTTGCTTGAAATACTAACTTCAACTCCTGGAACATCTCGTATGGTCCATGACGTTCAAAACGTCTTTGAAGTCCCGATTCTAAGCTGTTAAGCATGGTGCACTAAACTATCAAGTAGTCATCATATTGAGCTAGCCAAACGTTCATAACGTCTGCATCTGCTCCTGCAATAGGCCTGTCTCCTAGCGGTGCATCAAGGACATAATTCTTCTGTGCAGCAATGAGGATAAACCTCAGATCACGGATCCAATCCGCATCATTGCTACTAACATCTTTCAACACAGTTTTCTCTAGGAACATATCAAAATAAACATATGAAAGCAACAACGCGAGCTATTGATCTACAACATAGATATGCTAATACTACCAGGACTAAGTTCATGATAAATTAAAGTTTAATTAATCATATTACTTAAGAACTCCCACTTAGATAGACATCCCTCTAATCTTCTAAGTGATCACGTGATCCAAATCAACTAAACCATAACCGATCATCACGTGAAATGGATTAGTTTTCAATGGTGAACATCATTATGTTGATCATATCTACTATATGATTCACGCTCGACCTTTCGGTCTCCATGTTCCGAGGCCATATCTGTTATATGCTAGGCTCGTCAAGTTAAACCTGAGTATTCCGCATGTGCAACTGTTTTGCACCCGTTGTATTTGAACGTAGAGCCTATCACACCCGATCATCACGTGGTGTCTCAGCACGAAGAACTTTTGCAACGGTGCATACTCAGGGAGAACACTATTACTATGATAATTTAGTGAGAGATCATCTTATAATGCTACCGTCAATCAAAGCAAGATAAGATGCATAAAAAGATAAACATCACATGCAATCAATATAAGTGATATGATATGGCCATCATCATCTTGTGTGCTTGTGATCTCCATCTCCGCAGCAACATCATGATCACCATCGTCACCGGCGCGACACCTTGATCTCCATTGTAGCATCGTTGTCGTCTCGCCAATCTTATGCTTCTACGACTATAGCTACCGCTTAGTGATAAAGTAAAGCATTACAGGGCAATTGCATTGCATACAATAAAGCGACAACATACGGCTCGTGCCGGTTGCCGATAACTCGGTTACAAAACATGATCATTTCATACAATAAAATTTAGCATCATGTCTTGACCATATCACATCACAACATGCCCTGCAAAAACAAGTTAGACGTCCTCTACTTTGTTTGTTGCAAATTTTACGTGGCTGCTACGGGCTTAAGCAAGAACCAATCTCACCTACGCATCAAAACCACAATGATAGTTTGTCAAATAGACTCCGTTTTAACCTTCTCAAGGACCGGGCGTCGCCATACTTGGTTCAACTAAAGTTGGAGAAACTGACACCCGCCAGCCACCTGTGTGCAAAGCACGGCGGTAGAACCAGTCTCGCGTAAGCATACGCGTAATGTCGGTCCGGGCCGCTTCATCCAACAATACCGCCGAACCAAAGTATGACATGCTGGTAGGCAGTATGACTTATATCGTCCACAACTCACTTGTGTTCTACTCGTGCATAACATCAAACCATTAAAACCTAGGCTCTGATACAACTTTTGGGGAATGTAGTAATTTCAAAAAAAATCCTACGCACACGCAAGATCATGGTGATGCATAGAAACGAGAGGGGAGAGTGTTGTCTACGTACCCTCGTAGACCAAAAGCGGAAGCGTTATATCAACGCGGTTGATGTAGTCATACGTCTTCACGATCCGACCGATCCAAGCACCGTTACTCCGGCACCTCCGAGTTCTTGGCACACGTTCAGCTAGATGACGATCCCCGGGCTCTGATCCAGCAAAGCGTCGTGGAGGAGTTCCGTCAGCACGACGGCGTGGTGACGATCTTGATGTTCTACTGTCGCAGGGCTTCGCCTAAGCACCGCAACAATATGACCGAGGTGGAATATGGTGGAGGGGGGCACCGCACACGGCTAAGGAACGATCACGAAGATCAACTTGTGTGTTCTAGGGTGCCCCCCTGCCCCCGTATATAAAGGAGCAAGGGTGGAGGCCGGACGACCCTATGGGGCGCGCCAAAGGGAGGGGGGAGTCCTCCTCCTAGTGGGAGTAGGACTCCCCTTTCCTAGTCCAACTAGGAAGAGAGGGGGGAAGGAAAGAGAGGGAGAGGGAGAGGGAAAGGGGGGCCGCGCCCCCCCCCCTCCTTGTCCAATTCGGACTCCCCATGGGGGGGCGCCACATCCTGGCCGCAGCCCTCTCTCTCCCCTTGGGCCCAATAAGGCCCATTACTTCCCCGGGGGGTTTCGGTAACCCCTCCGGCACTCCGGTTTTATCCGAAACCACTCGGAACCATTCCGATGTCCGAATATAGTCGTCCAATATATCAATCTTTAGGTCTCGACCATTCCAAGAATCCTCGTCATGTCCGTGATCTCATCAGGGACTCCGAACTAACTTCGGTACATCAAAATGCATAAACTCATAATAACTGTCATCGTAACCTTAAGCGTGCGGACCCTACGGTTCGAGAACAGTGTAGACATGACTGAGACAAATCTCTGGTCAATAACCAATAGCGGGACCTGGATGCCCATATTGGCTCCTACACATTCTACGAAGATCTTTATCGGTCAGACCGCATAACAACATACGTTGTTCCCTTTGTCATCGGTATGTTACTTGCCCGAGATTCGATCGTCGGTATCCAATACCTAGTTCAATCTCGTTACCAGCAAGTCTCTTTACTCGTTCCGTAATATATCATCTAGCAACTATCTTATTGGTTGCAATGCTTGCAAGGCTTATGTGATGTGCATTACCGAGAAGGCCCTGAGATACCTCTCCTACATTCGGAGTGACAAATCCTAATCTTGAAATACGCCAACCCAACAAATACTTTCGGAGACACCTGTAGAGCTCCTTTATAATCACCCAGTTACGTTGTGACGTTTGGTAGCACACAAAGTGTTCCTCCGGTAAACGGGAGTTGCATAATCTCATAGTCATAGGAACATGTATAAGTCATGAAGAAAGCAATAGCAACATACTAAACGATCGGGTGCTAAGCTAATGGAATGGGCCATGTCAATCAGATCATTCAACTAATGATGTGACCTCGTTAATCAAATAACAACTCTTTGTCTATGGTTAGGAAACATAACCATCTTTGATTAACGAGCTAGTCAAGTAGAGGCATACTAGTGACACTCTGTTTGTCTATGTATTCACACATGTATCATGTTTCCGGTTGATACAATTCTAGCATGAATAATAAACATTTATCATGAAATAAGGAAATAAATAATAACTTTATTATTGCCTCTAGGGCATATTTCCTTCACTAGGAACCCCTCCCACCTATATATATAGGTGGGAGGGGGAGGAGAGGTAGCCTGGCGCACCACATAGGTGGCCGGACGGCCCTAGGGCTCCTGCCCTAGCCACGCCCCCTGCCATGTATGGACAAGGGGGAAGGAAAGAGGGGGAGAGGGAAGGAAGGGGGAGTCCTACTCCACACTTTCCTTTCCCTTCCCCTGTTTCCTTCTCCTCCTAGGCCGGCCTGCTATGGGGGCGCACCAACCCTTATGGCTGGTGCGTTCCCTCTCTTGGCCCATAACTTTTGTCGGGGGTGCCCGGAACCCCTTCCGGTGACTCGTTAAGTACCTGGTACCCCTAAAACACTTCCGGTGTCCGAATACCATCGTCCTATATATCAATCTTTACGTCTCGACCATTTAGATACTCCTCATCATGTCCGTGATCTCACCCGGGACTCTAAACAACATTCGGTTACCAAATCACATAACTCATATAACATTATATCGTCAATGAACGTTAAGCGTGCGGACCCTACGGGTTCAAGAACTATGTAGACATGACCGAGACACCTCTTTGGTCAATAACCAATAGCGGAACCTGGATGCCCATATTGGCTCCTACATATTCTACGAAGATCTTTATCGGTCGAACCATTATGACAACATACGTAATTCCCTTTGTCCATCGGTATGTTACTTGCCCGAGATTCGATCGTCAGTATCTTCATACCTAGTTCAATCTCATTATCGGCAAGTCTCTTTACTCGTTCCATAATACATCACCTCGTGACTAACTCCTTAGTCGTTTGCTTGCAAGCTTATGATGTGTATTACCGAGAGGGCCCAGAGATACCTCTCTGATACTCGAAGTGACAAATCCTAATCTTGATCTATGCCAACTCAACAAACACCTTCAAAGATACATGTGGAGCATCTTTATGTAGGGATGGCAGTTTTGCCCATGGGTATGGGTACCCGCGGGTACCCTACCCGAAAACAACGGGCATGGGCAAGACTTGGAGAGATTTTGTACCCACGGATAATGGGTACCCATACCCGCAAAATATATGGGTAGGGCATTGGTATGAACTTGTGCCCATGGGTAATCCAATGGATACCTAGAAAATGATAAAAAATGAAAATAGTTTCTATTACATGTGGGTCAACATACAACTCCTATGGCCCAACCCTAATTCTCGTTTGCCTTAATCCGTCCATAGCTCATAGGCATGTAATCACCTGCTTTCCACTCCTCCTACGGCCTATGTGACTCCTCAAAAATATGAAATATCGACTCTTCTCTTTTGGACCGCCGTCTAACGATCAAGCCATCCCCACGAAATGCTGCTCATACTCCATTAATGCCTCCAAGAGGCCTCCCACATGAGGAGGTTTTGTCTGTGCTGTACTGCGTGTCCATCATCACTTGATTTTTAAACTCATTTCTCTACCTTTTAAAAATTTAATGTCATACATTTTACCCATTGGGTACCCATTGGGTATAGGATACCCGATGGGTATGGGCATGGGTGTTAATTTATGTCCATGGGTATTGAAGTGGGTGGGTATAGAAAGTTTCTGTGGGTATGGGTTTGGGTAGAAGGAGGTTGTACCCGCCCATACCCTACCCATTGCCATCCCTATCTTTATGATCACCCAGTTATGTTGTGACGTTTGATAGCACACAAGGTATTCCTTCGGTATTCGGGAGTTGCATAATCTCATAGTCGAAGGAATATGTATTTGACATGAAGAAAGCAATAGCAATAAACTGAACGATCAATATGCTAAGCTAACAGATGGGTCTTGTCCATCACATCATTCTCCTAATGATGTGATCTCATTTATCAAATGAGAACACATGTCTATGGTTATGAAACCTTAACCATATTTGATCAATGAGCTAGTCTAATAGAGGCTTACTAGGGACACAGTATTTGTTTATGTACTCACACATGTATTTAAGTTTTCGATCAATACAATTCTAGAATGAATAATAAACCTTTATAATGAATAAGGAAATATAAAATAACAACTTTATTATTGCCTCTAGGGCATATTCCCTTCAGGATATATGGTGGGTGTAATGCACCGGCGAAAGTTGCACGGTACTAGAGAGACTAGCAATGGTGGAAGGGTGAGAGTGCGTATAATCCATGGACTCAACATTAGTCATAAAGCAGTCACATATTATTGCAAAAGTCTACAAGCCATTGAAACAAAGTACTACCCGCATGCCCCTAGGGTAATGGTTGGTAGGAGTTAACCATCGCGCAATCCCGACCTCAGCACAAACGATGGCAATGAAAAAATAAATCATGCTCCGACTTCATCGCATAACGGTTCACCTTACGTGCATGCTATGGGAATCACAAACTTTAACACAAGTATTTGTACCAATCCACAATTACTCACTAGCATGTCTCTAATATCACCATCTTTATATCTCAAAATAAATGCAAGGAATCAAACTTATCATAGTATTCAATGCTCTTTATATGAATGTTTTTATTGTATCCCTCTTGGATGCCCATCATATTAGTACTAAATTCATGACCTAAGCAAATTACCATGCTATTTAAGACTCTCAAAATAATATAAGTGAAGCATGAGAGTTCATCAATTTCTATAAAATAAAACCACCGTCGTGCTCTAAAAATATATAAGTGAAGCACTAGAGCATATTGCCTAGCTCAAAAGATATAAGTGAAGCACAAAAAGTATTCTAATAAATTCACGATTAATGTGTGTCCCTCTCAAAAGGTGTGTACAACAAGGATGATTGTGGCAATCTAGAAAGCAAAGACCCATATTATACAAGACGCTCCAAGCAAATTAAACACATATCATGTGGTGAATAAAAATATAGCCTCAAGTAAATTTACCAATGGATTGAAGATGAAAGAGGGGATGCCATCCGGGGCATCCCCAAGCTTAGATGCTTGGTTGTCCTTGAATATTACCTTGGGTTGCCTTGGGCATCCCTGAGGGAGTCCTGGATTAGGGGGTGCCCGGACAGCCGGACGATACCTTCGGCCGGACTCTTGGACTATGAAGATACAAGATTGAAGACTTCGTCCCGTGTCCGGAAGGGGCTTTCCTTGGCGTGGAAGGCAAGCTTGGCGATACGGATATGTAGATCTCCTACCATTGTAACCGACTCTGTGTAACCCTAGCCCTCTCCAGTGTCTATATAAACCGGAGGGTTTTAGTCCGTAGGACAGAAGAACAATCATACCATAGGCTAGCTTCTAGGGTTTAGCCTCCTTGATCTCGTGGTAGATCTACTCTTGTACTACCCATATCATCAATATTAATCAAGCAGGAGTAGGGTTTTACCTCCATCGAGAGGGCCCGAACCTAGGTAAAAACATCGTGTCCCTTGTCTCCTGTTAGCATCTGCCTAGATGCACAGTTCGGGACCCCCTACCCAAGATCCACCGGTTTTGACACCGACATTGGTGCTTTCACTGAGAGTTCCTCTGTGTCGTCACTTTTAGGCCCGATGACTTTTCTCCCCGGACAGATCTTCGTATTCGGCGGCTTCGCACTGCGGGCCAATTCGCTTGGCCATCTGGAGCAGATCGAAAGCTACGCCCCTGGCCATTAGGTCAGATTTGGAAGTTTGAACTACACGGCTGACATCCGCGGAGACTTGATCTTCGACGGATTCGTGCCACAGCCGAGCGCGTCGCACTATCACGATAGGCATGATCTAGCTCTGCCGCCTAAAAGTGCCTTGAAGGCCGCACCCGCATCAGCTCCGACTCTTAGTTCGGAGCAAACTCCGCCAATCGAGGACGGGTGGTTGGACACCGCCTCGAGGGCTGCCATATCTGCGGCGATCGAGCCGAACATCAGCCTTATCCTTTGCGAAACCCGTGGTTCCAAGGTGCCGGACTCCCCTCCGGACTCTGAGCCCTCCGCGCCCCTGCCAATCGAATCCGATTGGGCGCCGATCATGGAATTCACCACCGCAGATATCTTTTAGTACTCGCCCTTCGGGGACATTCTGAATTCACTCAGGTCTCTCTCTTTGTCAGGAGAGTCCTGGCCGGACTATGACTGGCAGGATTGGGATGCGAACAACGAAGAAATCCGATGCCCACCCACCACCCACTTCGTAGCCACAGTCGATAATTTAAACGACGTGCTCGACTTCGACTCCGAAGACATCGACTGTATGGACGACGATGTAGGAGACGAACATCAACCAACGCCTACAGGGCACTAGACAGCCACCTCATCTCATGATGTATACATGGTGGACACACCTAAAGGAAGAGACAACGAGGAACACAGGGATGCAACGAGGGATCATTCACTCGAAAAGCAATCAAAGCGGCGATGTAAGCGCTGCTCCAAGCCCCGCCTCGACAAAGAGAGCAGCCATACAGACCCAGCCACAGAGCAGGACGAGCCGGTGGACGATGAACAAGCCTCCGAGAAACCGTCCGAACAGGGCAACTCGGATAAACAAACCGAACAACCCGTCCCCGGCGAAAACAACAGTCCGGAAGACCTTACGCCGGATAAGCTCATCGAGCAGAAGTACCTCCACAAAAGGCTTGTCGCCACTGCGCGTAGCCTGAAAAAGCAGAAGCGGAAGCTCAAAACTATGGAACACACACTCAGAATCAAATGGAGCAAAGTACTCAACACCGCAGACAAATACGGCGGCAGTCGCCGCACAAAAAGCTATCCTAAGCGAAAGCTACTGCCTTAATTTGACGAGGAGGCCTTAGAGCCCCCACAATCAAAAAAATAAGAAAGCCACCCGGTCGGATAGACGACCCCATGGCCAGCATAGAGCAGCAAGCGGCGCCGCACACAAACCGGCACGCGATCCACTCAAGGATTCACATCAAAAAGATGGCCCAGCCAGGTCTCTCTATGGGCCAAGAAAGCAAGCTCTAGTAAGCAATGCAACACAACAAATATCCGAACATCACGGCACACCCAAATACAGGGGTGCCGCACACCCCCTATGTTTCACCGATGAGGTGCTGGACCATGAATTTCCAGAGGGATTCAAGCCCGTAAACATAGAGGCGTACAACGGAAAGACAGACCCTGGGGGTCTGGATTTAGGATTATATCCTCCACATACACATGGCCAGAGGAGATGACCTCCACGCCATAAAATATTACCCCTTAAGCTCAAGGGGCCAGCCCGGCATTGGCTCAAGAGCCTCCCAGAAAACACCATTGGAAGATAGGAAGAGCTCGAGGATGCTTTTTGGGCAAATTTTCAAGGGACCTATGTCCGCCCTCCGGATGCAGACGATCTAAGTCATATAACTCAACAGCCCGGAGAGTTAGCACGGAAATTCTGGAACAGATTTCTTACTAAAAAGAATTAGATAGTCGACTGTCCGGACGCCCAAGCCCTAACAGCATTCAAACATAGTGTTCGAGACGAATGGCTCGCCAGACACCTCGGCCAAGAAAAGCCAAGAACAATGGCCGGATTAACAAGCCTCATGACCCGCTTTTGCGCAGGAGAGGACAGCTGGTTGGCAAGATGCAATACCAGCGACCCATATACATCCGAAGTCAGGGATGGAAATGGGAAACCGCGACGCAGCAAGGACCAGCGCCGGAACAAGGGAAGCAGCCCAAGGAGCACGGCAGTCAACGTCGGATTCAAAAGATCGCGGCAGAATCAGCAAAAGCCGTCCCTCAAGGATAACAGGGACGAGTTATCCAACTTAAACAAAATCTTGGATAAGATATGTCAAATACACAGTACTCCTGGAAAGCTTGCAAACCACACCCACAGAGATTGCTGGGTCTTCAAGCAATCTGGCAAGCTCAACGCCGAACACAAGGGGCTCGACGCACAAAGTGAGGACGATGAAGAACCCCAAATGCAGAGCACCAGGAAACAAAAGAATTTCCCACAAGAAGTCAAAACAGTAAACCTGCTTCACGTAACGAAAAGAGTGGCGCCTATGGAGATACGCGCCATACGGCCTATCCCAAAGGAGTATCGCCGATGGTTGTTAAAACCGATCACCTTTGACCATCAGGATTACTCTAGAAGTATCCGAAAAGCAGGCTGGACTGCCTTGATTTTAGATCCAATAATCGATGGTCTCCACTTTAAACATGTCCTGATGGACGGCGGCAGTGGTTTAAACCTGCTATATCAGGACACAATACGCAACATGGGGATAGACCCAACAAAAATTCGCCATATGTCGTGGATTTGTCACGGCAGATGTCCTAGCAAAAGGACTTAGTCGTGGAGCCATCGCAACGGGTTAACTTGAAGGGGTTAAGGCGGACGCAAGGACACAGAGTTATACTAGTTCGGCCCCTTCGATGAAGGTAAAAGCCTACGTCTAGTTGTGATGGGATTGATGTGTTTCGAGGGCTAGGGAGCGATAAGCTTCGCCTAAACCTCGAGTTGTTGTTCTCTGTCCCTTAAACCGCCGTCGGGTCGTCCCCTTATATACACGGGTGACGCCCGTCGGTCTACAAAGTCCCAACCTCCGGTTCATAAACGTGCCCGGGTTGGTCTCTCTATTCCTAACTTACAATGCAAGTTTACCTCAGGCCGGTTTACGGCCGTAAACCTCTAAACCGATTATAGGCCTTGGGCCCTTCTATTTCTCCTTGGGCTTTAACATCTTGGGTCCATTGACGGAGCTAACCCGGGCCCTGTAGGCCGGTTTACCCCAAATAGCAATATCCCCAACATTAGGCCCCAGATTGATTTGAACAGGTTCATGTCAATCCTTAATAAGAATTTCTGTCTTCAAATGTCTTCCAGTAACTGTTAAACCGCCGTTTCTTCGTCTCCTCTTGCTGCGGTAAACCGATATGACGTCAGCGCAAAGTTACCGCCTCTTTTTGCTAATCCGCAATAATCAGGGCGACGGCTGGGCTCCCGAAATCACCGGCCCCTGGATTCGCGCGCCTGGCACGCGCGTCGCGCCTTATAAATAGGACTTGAAGGCCATCTTCCTTTCCTCCCTTTCGTCCCCTTCTTCGTCTTCCCCGCGACCCAGACTTCGGAGCTCCGCCGCCGCCGTCAGCTACTGCATCAACTCCGGCCGCTGCATCAACCTGACCGGACCAGAGTACCGCGGCGACCCTCCACATCCATTTGGATCCCGGTAAGGCTCCTGTTCTTCTTGCTTTAGATCTGTTCTAGGGTTCGTCATCCTGCCACTGTTCCTTGTTCATCTCCATAGCAGCTTTTGTGAACAGATTATGATACTTATATTGTGATTTGTAGTCACTCTCAGTATTCGCCATAAATCTGTACTCATCTCCTTAGATCCCACTCATTTCCCTGCTTGTCGAACTTATGCTGTTCTGCTGTGAGCCAAACGTCATATTTTTACTTCTTTTTTGCCCTAGCTGTAGATCCATTGTTTTGAAAGAATCCGTACGGGATCTGTTTCTGCTTTCATATTCACAACTGTTAGATCTGGTCGGTTTAACTTTTAGCAGAGCGAACAACCCAAACCATATATCCATTAGTCCCCTTGATGAACTGCCAGATGATATCATTGTAGATAACTCCATTCTATATAAGAGCATCTTCGGTTTACAATCACACCTGTTCTCAAACCGGAATACCTTTGTCTTGTAGATTTCCTCATGGCAAAACAGGTATACGAATGCAACTGGGTTCCCTCTCGCATCACCGAGACCCAATTAAACAACTTAGTTCTGACTGGCGCCTTGAGTAGCAAAAATGCCATCCATTGGAGGGTTCCAGGGGATGAATGTCCTCCTACCCCACAGGAAGGAGAAGTGGTGGTGTTTGCGGATCACCTAGCCCGGGGCTTTAATCCACCCGGTTCAAAATTTTATCGGGACGTCCTGGCTAATTTTAAGTTGCGCCCACAAGATGTTGGTCCAAACTCAGTCACGAATATCTGCCATTTTCAAGTGCTTTGTGAGGTGTACTTCCAGGAGGAACCTACTGTAGAGCTGTTCCGAGACTGTTTTCATTTGAACCGACGTACTGAATTCACCGACGGCCCTAATATGGAACTGGGTGGTATGGCGATCCAAAAGAGGAAAGAAGTGACTTATCCTCACGCCAAGTTGCATAGCCATCCGCAAGAATGGAATCACACTTGGTTCTATTGCAAGGATACTTCCCCTGCTGAAGAAAATCCTCTGCCTGGCTTCCGTCCAGAGAGACTTAGCAATACACACCCCTTTCCCCCAAGGCTAACCGCCAAAGAGAGGAGTAAGTATGCCCCTCAGCTGTCCAAGCTCAGAGCCTTCATGGCTAACGGTTTAACGGGGGTAGATCTTGCCCGTTGCTGGATTTCATGGAGCATCCTGCCCCTTAGCATCCGCTCCGGTTTAATGTGCCAATACACGGGCCGGGTTAATGATCCTTTGAGGCACTGCAACATTCAGCTGACGGAAGACGAAGTTACTGAAGCTGTGAAAAAGATGCTGAATGAACCGGAATATGTTTGCACCTGAACCGGCCTGCTTCCCTTTTGTGCTACAAATAAACCACCTGCTGTAAGCATCTCACCTCTGTTTGTTATAGAATTTATGATCTCCTTATATACACATTGTTAACTCCAGTCCTTTCTGAGACAGGGAGATGATCCGTTTTGGAGCAAGAAGTTTCAAGAGCCGACAGAAAAGGTAACCCGACCCAAAACAAGGGTGAAGAAGCCCGCTCAGAAGGAAAGGAACACCGCTTCCTCTACCCCGGATTTAGATGAGGATGATGTGGGTAATCCGGACCTTGAGGTAGACCTCGATTCAGTTGGCTTACTTTTTACACGTCTTATTGATGATGATATTTGTCAGGACGACGCTGAAGCGAGTAATGCTGAAGGCCCAGAGGTAACTATTCTTTCTTCTGATACAGTTCCTTTGCCTTTGAAAAAACCTCGCCAAGCAAACCGGAAAATTAAATTTTCTCATCCTCTTGCCTACTTGGATCCCAAATTTCTTGTGAAGACCCAGCAACATGAAGCTCGTCGCACCACCCGGCATAGTGGCCAGGTAGTTACCTCCGCCGGTTTACCGAACAGCCCGGTTCGGAAACGCCGCTCAGAGGTCTCCGATTTATGCGCTAGCTTTCCTCCTAAAGCAGGTTTAATTCGTCAGCCTCTTAATCCATCTGACTCCGATTATCAGGTCACTTCCCATTCATCTTCTGGTGAATCTTCAGCCACTCAACTGCCACCGCTAAAGACAGTTATTGGGTAAGTTGGACCGATCACAACATATTTCTATATGGGTTTCTTAATCCATCTTACACCGTTCTTTCAATCTTTGGGTCTTTCCCAGGGCTAAACCTAGACCGAGCAAGAAGGCTCGTCTGGATAATCCGGCCGAAGGAACTGCCGCTCCTGAACCGGAGAGAACTCCTGGTGCTGATGCTCTAGTTCGTGAAGACATTCATAATTATCTACCTCCACAAGATGACGCCTATGCTGAAGAAAGGCCTACCAATCCTGCCAGCCGTACTGATCAGCCTGCCAGTCCTGTTCGGGTTGAGGAATCCATCCCCCCTTCTGGAACTGTTGATAAACCGACAGTGCCAATGCAGAGTAGCGATTCCAAAGATGATGATGTTGTGATTACCGGCATTGGTCGCTCTGAACCGGGGAACTCTGCTACTTTAGCCAAGCATACTACCAAGGAAGAAATCTCGGTCATAAAGGGCAAATGGGACGTTGATTCCTCAACGTACGCCGCTTTAAGCGCCCAAGATCTTTATTCTGGGTACCTGAACCGACTGTACACCAGTCGCGATTATGAAGCTGGTATGATCAGGATGATGAAAGAGAAACTTGAGGTAACTCTCTTGTGCTTCATTCTGTTGCAACTTAGCTTCTCAATTTTTTCCAATCCGAGATGGTAATCCGAATCATGCTGCCTTGACAACTAAGCCCCGGTTTAAAAACCCAGGGCTTCAACATAGGCCGTTAACCAGAAAACATCATCAAATAACCATTAGCCCCCAAGTACCAAGTTTAAATACTTGTATTAATCCTGGGACTTTTGTAATGTAAAACATGCGTTAAGATCAAGTATGCATTAGCCCCCAAGTATCGAGCACATAACTTGCTTGTGTGGTTGATACTTCCAAACCGTGCAATATTTTCTGAACACTGCTGACGACCTGCTGCAGGGGGATCTGAAGACCAAAGAGAAACAAGTCTCGGACCTTCAGGAAATCCTAAAAACCCAGCAGGCTGAAACTGCAAAAGCGAAGGAAGAATTGACCAATGCCTTAACCGTTATGGAATAGCTGAAAGAAAGCCGCAAAAAGGAACAAGCTGATTGGGCTACTGAAAAGGCTCTTTTGATGAAAAGGGCTGAAAATGCCGAAGCTGCTCTCAAACCGGTGGTTGATGAATTATCCACCGTAAAGCGACAAATACACTCCATGACCTCTGCCGTCTTTGGTAAATTTCTTTCGATGCCCTTCTTCCAATTTGCACCTTGTCTGCTATATCCTATGTCCGGTTTGTAATCCATCTTGAAACACTGCAGGCACACGTATTGGACACTTGGGTTCTGATGTGCGGATGAAACTCAAAGCTGCTTATACTTTGATTGAACAGTTGTATACCGGAGCACAGAGAGCTATCACCACTGCATCGCATAACAACCCTGCACCGTCTCTGATTCAAGACACGTTAAAAAGGTTATCCATGCTTCCAGCCCGGATTGAAGAGTTAAAAAGATCAGCTGCTCGAACCGGAGCCATCACCGCCTTGATCCGGGCCAAAGCGTGGGTACCAGATTTTGATCCTGTCGAAGCGGCCCAAGGATACCCCAGCTTGAAAGAAGACGGTTCAGATTTCGGCGAAAATGACTTGAGGGCGATAAACCGGGCGGTGCGCCCCCTAGCTTGTCAATTGGCTGAAGAAGCAGATCTGACACATTATCAGGCCCAATATGATAACCAGAACAAGCGAGTAGCTGCCCCGGTCCCTGAAGCGGAAAACCTTATTCCTCCAATCCGTAAGCATACCTACGCCCTTGACATTGAACCGTCTTTGCTGATTCATGAAGAAGCTATCTTTCAAGCGTTAATGGGAATCGACTGGACCACTGCTGATTTCCAGCCAATGGGTAGCCAAGAGAAGGCTGAAGCGGCGCAAGATGATCCACAACCTTCGAACCGAGGCGGCGAACAGGCGTAATCAAAGCTCCGGTTCACCTTAATTGGTGACGTTAATCCGTCAAAAACCAATATATTCAGGCACTACGCTGCCTTGTAATAAGATAGTTAATACCTCTACTTTTGAATGCGTCTTTGTGCACGGGTACTGATGCCCTTGCCATGACTTTTTCCAACTTGTGTTTCCTGTCTTTACTGGGTACAAAGGACGGTCTTTCGACCACACGAACCGTGCTGCGCCTTTTGCCAAACCGGGCCACTTGCCTCCGGGTTAAAAAATGGACCAGGCTGTATCAGCTGAATCGGTTTAAATGTACTTGTCGTTCCAAAGAACAAAAACACCAGAAGAAGGAAGATAACAAACAACCAAATACGAGAGGAAAACGCAATAGTAAAACGCATGCAAAGGGTGGTTGCTATGAACCGTTCAGAAGGCGTTACCATCGTCAAGACAAAAAAAACCAACCCCCCCAGGGGTGTAGCTACGGTTTAAGTCGACTAGGTTCCTAACTGAATCGTGGCAAATATGCCGGTCAAATGGCATTGCATTGGTTCGGATTCGACCAAGCCCCCAAGTGACTCAGTGGCCTAGGGCCGATCAAGTGGCATTGCATTGGTTCGGACACGACCAAGCCCCCAAATGACTTATTGGCTGTTTAAAAGCCGATCAGAAGGCATTACCATCATCAAGACATGACCGAGCTCCCATAAGGTGTAACTACGGTTCAAGTCGATTAGGTCCCCAACTGACTTAGTGGCAAATATGCCAGCCAGAAGGCATTACCGTTGTCAAGACATGACCAAGCTCCCCGGAGGTGTAGCTACGGTTCAGGTCGACTAGGTCCCCAACTGACTTTGTAAGGATAGCTATGTTCTCTTTGGTTCGAATACGACCTATGTTTGAACAGGAAGCCCCATGTTTGAACCGCGCATCATGTCAGCAGGTCCTCTTCAGTAATTTTTAACTTTTTTGCAAGAGATAAATTTTTCTTGAACCGGATATTAAGAGCTTCAAAGCTTTGTGGGAGACATCTTTCCCTTGAACCGGATTTTAAACCGGAATCTTCATTTTGATCATCTGTGAAGCGACCTCAAGGGGTAAACCAGAAGTTGCATTAAAGCGAATCAACTCCATGTAACCACAGATGATGTGAAGAACAGCAGAGACCCCGCTTTACTCGAGGCTCCGGTTTATTGTATTGATCATAATATATACATGGTCATGATATGTACATAAACAGAGCCCAAGGCTCATGTATAATAAGGTCGAAGATGAGCTATGTTCCACGGCCTGCTGGTCTCCTCCTCTGATGTGCGTGAATCTTTGCGCTCTCGAATATCAATCAGGTAGTATGACCCATTATTCAGATTCTTGCTGACCAAAAAAGGTCCTTCCCAAGGCGGGGATAATTTATGCTGATCAGACTGATCCTGGATGAGCCGAAGCACCAAATTCCCCTCCTGAAAGGTTCTGGTCTTAACCCGACGGCTGTGGTAACGGCGAAGATCTTGCTGGTAAATCGCTGAACGGGCAGATGCTAATTCACGTTCCTCATCCAACAAGTCAAGAGCGTCCTGCCGTGCCTGCTCGTTGCCCGCTTCAACATAAGCTGCCACACGAGGTGAATCATGTCGTATATCACTGGGGAGAACCGCCTCTGCTCCATAGACCATAAAGAACGGCGTAAACCCCGTGGATCTGTTAGGCGTGGTGTTGATACTCCATAATACAGACGGTAGCTCCTCAACCCAACAACCCGGCGTCCTTTGCAAAGGGACCAGAAGCCGGGGTTTGATACCTCTCAAGATCTCTTGATTCGCTCGTTCTGCTTGACTATTAGACTGTGGGTGAGCTACTGAAGAAACATCAAGCCGTATATGCTCACGTGCGCAGAACTCTTTCATGGCACCTTTGGATAGATTGGTACCATTATCTGTGATGATGCTGTGTGGAAAGCCAGACCGGAAGATCACCTTCTTTATAAACCGCACCGCCGTGGCCGCATCACATTTACTGACAGGTTCTGCCTCCACCCACTTTGTAAATTTGTCAACCGCCACCAATAGGTGGGTCTTCTTATCTTTGGAACGTTTAAAAGGTCCAACCATATCGAGCCCCCAAGTCGCAAACGGCCAAGTAATTGGAATCATCCTCAATTCTTGAGCCGGTATGTGCGCTCGTCTGGAAAATTTCTGGCAACCATCACATAACCTGACCAGGTCTTCTGCATCAGCATGAGCAGTTAACCAGTAGAAACCGTGGCGGAACGCTTTAGCCACCAATGATTTTGAACCGGCGTGGTGGCCGCAATCCCCTTCATGTATTTCACGTAATATCTCGCACCCCTCCTCAGGGGATACGCACCGTTGCAGCGCTCCTGACACGCTGCGATGATGTAGCTCTCCTTTGAGAATGGTCATAGACTTGGACCGCCGTACTATCTGCCGAGCCAAGGTTTCGTCTTCTGGCAACTCACCCCGGTTCATATGTGCCAGATAAGGAAGCGTCCAATCCGGGGTGACGTGAAGAGCCGCCACTAATTGAGCCTCCGGATCAGGAATAGCCAACTCCAGCTCACCGGGTAGCTGTATCGATGGGTGATACAACACATCCAAGAAAACATTGGGTGGGACCAGTTTACGCTGAGAGCCCAAGCGGCTTAAAGCGTCCGCTGCCTCATTCTTTCTGCGGTCCACATGGTCCACTTGATAGCCTTTGAAATACCCAGCCACCATATCTACTTCACGACGGTATGCAGCCATGAGCGGGTCCTTAGAATCCCAGGTGCCAGATACCTGCTGAGCCGCTAGATCCGAATCACCAAAGCACCTAACTCGGCTCAGATTCATCTCTTTAGCCATCCGAAGACCATGAAGTAAAGCTTCATATTCAGCCGCATTATTTGTACAGGGGAACATTAAACGGAGGACATAACAAAACTTATCTCCTCGTGGGGAAGTTAAAACGACTCCAGCCCCCGAGCCTTCCAATTGTCTGGATCCGTCAAAATGAATAGTCCAATATGTGTTATCTGGCTTCTCCTCAGGTGCTTGTAACTCTGTCCAATCGTTTATGAAGTCGACAAGTGCTTGTGACTTTATGGCCGTCCGGGGTACGTATCTTAAACCGTGCGGCCCAAGCTCGATAGCCCACTTGGCAATCCGACCGGTCGCCTCCCGGTTCTGTATGATGTCACCCAAAGGAGCAGAACTGACCACCGTGATGGGGTGTCCTTGAAAATATTGCCTCAGCTTCCGGCTTGCCATAAAAACACCATATACCAGCTTCTGCCAATGCGGATACCTTTGTTTGGACTCGATAAGCACTTCGCTGATATAGTAAACCGGTCGCTGAACCGGATGCTCCTTCCCAGCCTCCTTGCATTCTACCACCATCGCCACACTGACCGCTCTGGCGTTCGCAGCAACATATAACAGGAGTGGCTCTTTATCTACAGGGGCTGCCAACACTGGCGGATTGACTAACTGTCGCTTCAAGTCCTCAAACGCTTTATCAGCCTCCGGACTCCAGACAAATTGATCTGTCTTCTTGAGCATTTGATACAAGGGGATCGCCTTTTCACCGAGGCGGCTGATAAACCGGCTTAACGCTGCAATCCGTCCGGCCATGCGCTGAACATCATTGACGCATTTCGGTTTGGCCAGTGAGGTGATGGCTGTGATCTTTTCCGGATTGGCCTCAATTCCCATATGGGACACTAAGAATCCCAACAACTTGCCTGCAGGTACACCAAAAACACATTTAGCTGGGTTGAGCATCATTTGGTACACTCTCAAGTTATCGAAGGTTTCCTTCAAATCATCAACCAGGGTCTCCTTCTTTCGTGACTTGACCACAATATCATCCACATAAGCATGTACATTACGACCAATCTGTTCGTGGAGGCAATTTTGCACACACCGTTGATAAGTAGCCTGCGCACTCTTAAGCCCGAAGGGCATAGAAACATAGCAGAAGGCTCCAAAGGGAGTAATGAACGCCGTCTTCTCCTGGTCCTTAACTGCCATCTTGATCTGATGATAACCCGAATAGGCATCCAAAAAACTCAAACGCTCGCAACCTGCCGTAGCATCAATGATTTGATCAATACGGGGGAGAGCAAAAGGATCCGCTGGACAGGCTTTATTCAAGTCCGTGTAATCCACACACATGCGCCAGGTGCCATTTTTCTTAAGAACCAGCACCGGATTAGCAAGCCACTCGGGATGAAAAACCTCGATAATAAAACCAGCTGCCAGGAGCCTGGCTACTTCTTCACCAATCGCTTTACGTCTTTCTTCATTAAACCGGCGTAGGAACTGTTTTACCGGTTTATACTTAGGATCCACATTAAGGGTGTGCTCAGCGAGTCGCCTCGGTACACCAGGCATGTCAGACGGCTTCCATGCAAAGATGTCCCGATTCTCACGGATGAACTCGATGAGCGCGCTTTCCTATTTTGGATCCAAGTTTGCACTGATGCTGAACTGCTTGGACGAATCGCCAGGTACGAAGTCAACAAGCTTAGTTTCGGCCGCTGATTTGAACTTCAAGGCCGGATCGTGGTCCGTAGTTGGCTTCTTTAATGAAGTCATGTCCTCCGGATCAACATTGTCTTTTTACTGCTTTAGTTCCTCCATAGCACAAACCGATTCTGCATAAGACGCATCTCCTTCCTCGCATTCCAAAGCGATTCGACGGCTTCCATGAACCGTTATAGTGCCCTTGTAACCCGGCATCTTGAGTTGCAGATATACATAGCAGGGCCGCGCCATAAATTTTGCATAGGCCGGTCGTCCGAACAAAGCGTGGTATGGACTTTGAATTTTAACCACTTCAAACGTCAGCGTCTCTGACCTGGAATCATGACTATCGCCGAAGACCACTTCAAGGGCTATCTTACCAACCGGGTATGCAGACTTGCCAGGCACCACCCCGTGGAACACTGTATTGGTCGGTTTGAGATCCTTATCTGCCAGTCCCATGCGACGGAAGGTCTCATAATACAAGATGTTGATGCTGCTTCCTCCGTCCATGAGTACCTTGGTGAGCTTATAACCTCCCACCTGAGGCGCCACCACCAATGCTAATTGACCCGGATTATAAACCCTGGGAGGATGATCTTCTCGGCTCCATATGATCGGTTGTTCCGACCAGCGCAGATATTGAGGCGTGGCCGGTTCAACGGCACTAACTGCCCGCCTCTGAAGCTTTCTATCCCGTTTATCCAAGCTTGTAGTAAAGACATGATACTGTCCACCACTCACTGTTTCGGGTTGCTTTGATAACCTGATTGCTGCTGTCCGTAACCACTTTGATTACCTTGATTATTTTGGCTGTCCTGTCCGCCCGGATTACCATGGAACCTTGGACCGGAATTTCCGCCGCCGTATCCTGATCCGGAACCTGAACCGCCGCCAGAGCTGTGATCATATTGGAAAGTGTTTGAGCTTTTGAATTCCTTCATGATGTAACAATCCTTCCAAAGATGGGTTGCTGGCTCCTCTTTTGTTCCGTGCTTCGGACAGGGCTGGTTTAAGAAAAAGTTCAAACGCTCCGGATTAGGACCGGGATTTCCGCGAAAACTTGGCTGTTTCCCCTTACGTCGCTGGCCCTTATTCTGTGCACTTGTGTTGGCCACGAAATCCATGCTCCCATCCGGTTTACGCTTACCTCCGCCTCCATTACCTATTGGTCGATGCTGCTGGCCTTTGGTGTTGCTATTCTTCTTTCCCTTCCCTGCTTTGTCGTCACCAGAGTTAGGATCCTTGGTACTGTCAGAATCCGCATAGTTCACTAAAGCGGTCATGAGCGTTCCCATATCCGTGCAATCACGCTTCATCCGGCCTAACTTTAGCTTCAAAGGGCCAAACCGACAGTTGCTTTCCAACAGCACCACGGCGGTGTCTGCGTTGATGCGATCTGACGAGTGCAAAACTTCTGATACCCGGCGTACCCAATGGGTAGTTGATTCCCCTTCTTGCTGAACGCAAGCTGCTAGGTCAACTATCGACATTGGCTGTTTGCATGTGTCCTTGAAATTCTTGATAAACCGGGCGCGCAACTGGGCCCACGAATTAATGGAATTAGGCGGTAAGCTCTTTAGCCAAGTCCGGGCCATTCCTTCTAACATCATAGTAAAATACTTGGCACACGCCGTGTCATCCACATCCAGCATCTCCATAGCCATCTCATAGCTCTCCACCCATGTCTCCGGAGGCTGATCTGCCGTGTAGTTTGGTACCTTGCGGGGGGCCTTTGAAGTCTTTGGGCAGGCGTACGTTGCGCAAAGTGGGAACAAGGCACGGTACTCCCAAAGAACTAGAAACCACCCCCGGTTCAACCGTAGCAGCTGGGAAGATAGGTGTAAGCTGACGAGCCTGATGCGTCTCCTGAGCATTGTCGATGCCCGCCGGATTGTTGCCGCAGAGCGCTTCACGCCTGGCATTACTTGAAACAGCCGGCTCCTCCATGCGTCTACTATAGCTCCCGCTGGGGCGAGGGGTGGAATGAATCCGATCACGGCTTTGCGAATATGCTTCTTGTTGGGCCAACGCGGTCCTAAGGAGCTCCTTGACCCGGCGTGTCTCTACATCCTGCGGTGAATCGCCTTCGATCGGAATGGCTTCCAACCGAGCTGCCGCCGCGACGAGGTTATCCATCGGGTTGGAATAATGGCCCGATGGTGTTGGCACGGCCTGTGGTGTACCAGTGTTGTGACGAGGCAGGTTTATTATCCGGTGCTGAACCGGGGCGCCAACTGTCGCCTCCGCACGGTTTACCCCCGGGGTGTTGAAGAGATTTCGGGCATCGAGGGCTACGGGCAATCGAGATCGGAATTTCCTCTTCAGGACTTCCTGAGACGCATTCTGGTCCATCATGAGCCTGTAAGCCTGTGCATCTAAAGCGGCGCGCTCCGCCGTCATCCTGGCCTCTTCTACTGCCAGCTCCGCTTTAGCTTGAGTGATCTGTTCTCTCACTTTGGCAATCTCGGCATTGTGAACCTCCTGATCCACCGGGTTGGCTTCCGCCATGAGCGCTGCCAGTGCGTCAAACAGGTCTGACAATACTTGGGCTGGTGAATCCGCAGGGCCTCCTGCCCGCGCAGCTGTTGCCGCTGCCGATCCGGAGATCACTGCTGCCGCAGTTGATGAATGTGGCGCCACCTGTGTTCCAGCCATGAAGATCCCAACTCGATAGGGCAGATCAGAGGGGTCCGAAATACTGTCGCCATCGGAGCTGCCCCCAATCCGATCGTCTTGTAGCCGGTATAGAGACTCGGTTTCCCCGGTTGACGTTTCATCGCTGGAGTAGATGGCGGTTTCGCCACCGGATTCGGATCCTTCCTCGTAGCTTCCTCCGTGGATGACTCCCACGAAGGCGCGCTTCCCGGTCGGTTTAGCCAGAGTCGATCTCGTGCACTGAGCCGTCTCGACGAGGTCGGTGCAGACGCCCAGCTCCGGTTCACCGATCTTGCCGATGAAAACATGGATGCCGCCAAAGGGGACCCGGTACCCGTACTCGATCGAGCCGGCGTCGGGGCCCCAGCCTGTGCTGTCGATGTAGAGTTTTCCGCGACGACTTTTGGTCATCCGGCCCACAGCGTAACCCTTGAGTCCTTCAAAGCGGCCCTCCAAGAACTTGAAACCATCTCGTGATAGCCCCACGGTGGGCGCCAACTGTCGTGGATTTGTCACGGCAGATGTCCTAGCAAAAGGACTTAGTCGTTGAGCCATCGCAACGGGTTAACTTGAAGGGGTTAAGGCGGACGCAAGGACACAGAGTTATACTAGTTCGGCCCCTTCGATGAAGGTAAAAGCCTACGTCTAGTTGTGATGGGATTGATGTGTTTCGAGGGCTAGGGAGCGATAAGCTTCGCCTAAACCTCGAGTTGTTGTTCTCTGTCCCTTAAACCGCCGTCGGGTCGTCCCCTTATATACACGGGTGACGCCCGTCGGTCTACAAAGTCCCAACCTCCGGTTCATAAACGTGCCCGGGTTGGTCTCTCTATTCCTAACTTACAATGCAAGTTTACCTCAGGCCGGTTTACGGCCGTAAACCTCTAAACCGATTATAGGCCTTGGGCCCTTCTATTTCTCCTTGGGCTTTAACATCTTGGGTCCATTGACGGAGCTAACCCGGGCCATGTAGGCCGGTTTACCCCAAATAGCAATATCCCCAACACCATAGCAACACTTCCTTTCAAGGAGTAACGCCAGGCCCAAATGCCCACTGCATGGGCCCTCTCCGGGTAGAAGTTATGTTCGGCTCCCCCGACAACTTCCGTCGTGAAAAGTTAACCTTCCATATCGCCCCATTTTCCAGCAGCTATCAAGCATTACTAGGACGCGAAGCCTTCGCCCGCTTTAACGCAATACCGCATTATGCATCTCTTACACTTAAGATGCCCGGTCCACGAGGCATCATCTCTTAAAGGGAAAACATTGAGCGCGCCTCCCACGCGGAAGACTGTGCGGCGGCTTTGACAGCCCCACACTAAAATGGCTTTACCTGCCAAAGCACCTAAACAGGTCGTGAAGGCTTAATAGCCGCAAACCCCTATACTAGGGGCTCCGTGCATATAAAACAAGAGACAATAAAGCTATATTTTACCCATTTCGAATTATACTTTGTTTGTTTAGCATAACTTACATTTGGCACGATCTTTTTTCAACTAAGTTCCTCTCTTTTACAGATGAACACCGTGCTACGCCCGTCCATGATACGCCACAACGGATACACGGGCGCAGACGTGCAGTAGGGACCCGTTCCAAGGATTCTTTTCAGATTAAGACCCTGCGTAAACCTTTTTTACTGTCTCTTGTTGATACACATCCCCTTGTTTCTTGGTATAACCGAGGAGGAGGCTGGCGTTTTGGCATGTGGCTACGTCAAAATTTTGCGCGTACCTGGACACTAGGGGCTTATTACTAAGGGCGATGTCTCGCCTGCCCTCATAAAGACCGAATACCTTAGGGAGTGTTCGGCGTCGCGAGTTTGGCCTTATATGCATCAGCTCCGAATCATGTCTTTGGTCAAATGTTGGGTTTGCCAGGCTCCTGTGTTTTGCTGCCTTACGTTCCGCTCTATCGGCTAAGGCGGCACCAGGAGAACTATGGCGACTGTGCCCCGGTTCGGCCAGGCGAGCACCTCAGTAGAGAAAGCTGAAAACTGACTGTCATGATATAGCGCGAGACTGGTCAACCACTCAATGACCTACCGGAATCTTTAGGATTCCTGCGCATTAATGAAGGGCCGTTTCCCGGCCAGGCAGATAAGCGCCCCGAGTTCGGACGAGCGCAGGCGCCACCAGGGGCTATATAAGTAGCCTCACTGTCAAACTCCTATGGCTAAGTGAAAGTGATAAAGTATCATAGTCCGATTGCCTAGTTCGCTGCGCTATCACCTCCTTTGTAGGACCAAGACGTTGGATCAAGTGTGAAAATGCGCCTTCTGCGAACACCCCCGCATTATTTGCGTGGGGGCTGAAGCCGACGACTGCCATCTTTCATATTATATATATATATATATATATATATATATATATATATATATATATATATATATATATATATTAAACGGCCGCACAGGAGGTATTATAATACTTGCAGGCACAAGTATAAAAAGCTTCTACAATTTATCAAAACATTGTCTTACAATAATATATGCTATTCAAACATAGTATCCTTCAAGCACTGTGTCTCTATTAAACAAGCGCCTGGCAGAACTTCCTGAAAATAGTGCTCGGCAGGAACTCGGCTTCCATCTGAGTCTTGGGATGCAATAGCGGTGGTCTCCATCTCCACCCAGTATGTCTTGACACGGGCAAGAGCCATCCGCGCACCCTCTATGCACGCTGACCTCTTTACTGCATTGATATGCGGCACCGCCCCAAGGAACTGCTGCACCAAGTTGAAATAACTCTTCAGCTTTGGCCTCTCCGGCCACAGATGACTCATGACATACTTCATGGCGAGTCCGGACAACCTATTTAGCTCAGCCCATTCGGCCAAATGATCGGCTAATGACAGCGGACGCTCTGGACTGTGGAACTGCGACCAGAAGAGCTTTTCCACTTCACGATCTTCTTGATCTAGGAAGTGTTCGGCCGCATCTGCGGCACTCACCGCCAAATCCAGATATGTGTCCGCCGTACTCCACATCCGGTCTAAGGAAGCATGTTTAGGATCACAGAACTTCCTCCGCAGCATAAAGGGGTTTCCGGCCACAGTGTCTCCGGCCTGACGCAGCTCCTCCTTCATAGCCCTCATCGCAGAGCGAGCATCCATGGCATCTGCAACGGCCTTCTCCAGGTCCGTCTGCTCCACCCGATCTTATTTTTCAAGAAGCTTGCAACGGTCAGCAGCGTTCTTCAGCTTCACGGCCATCTCGGCCATTTCCTTCTTGCTTCGGCAGTCAGCAGTCCGTTCGGCTTTCAGGTCTTCAATTGCCTTTCCGGCAGCCACATCACTTTTCCTGGCTTGCTCCTTGGCTCGGGCAAGTTCCGCCCGAAGATTCTCCATGGCAGCGGCACCATCTGCATCAAGCACACACGTTGTAAGATACTGGCATCAAGCTCCTCTTACCAGGTGCCGCCGGTGAAATAACATACCTTGTGCCTCGTCAAGCTGCTTGTTGACAAGCGTGATGTCGGCGTCTGCCACGTCAAGTCGCCGCTTTAGCTCGGCAAATTCATCAGTCCGGTTGGCCACCGGACACTTCGCCACCTACGTATGAAGGCGGCACATTAGACCTGGGATTATGATCCTCTGCGCGCTGTCACTTTTGACAACACACAGAGTCTCAGGGGCTATTATCTACAAAGGGCGCATCTTATTTATCCACAAACTGTCAAAAAGGGTACACTATTTCGCGTACCTCAAAACCTGTCAGTAAACTCCTGACGACCTCGTGCAATCCACTCTCCGCGGATGAAATCCTCTCAATCACCGTACCCATCAATGCACGGTGCTCCTCTGAGATAGATGCTCGCCGTAGCAGATCCCTCAGTTCCTACGGCCGTGCACCGGACGGTGCCGGACTCGTCTGATGGTCCTTCTCGAAGGCCAGACGCGAAGGGCTTTGGGGGCCCATATGACTACCTTTCTGCCCTGCCGGATTCGGAGAAACCCTCCGCGATGATACCTCAGGGTCGCCCGCCTCGCAAGGCGGGACGGCAGGGGGAGGCGTTCCGCTCTCCATCATCTCCGGAAGAAGATCCCCCGACGACGAGCTATGCTGGGAAGGGCTGAGGTCCGAGCTACAAGGTAAATTTTCGGTTACTTTTCTCAGATATAAAGCAAGGATTTCTCTCATTTCTTAAAAAGGAAACCCTTCTCCACTTACGTTCCGGTGGAGGGTTGATCCCCTTGAGGGAACAATTCGGCCGGATATCCCCCGACGCAGGACCCTCTGACGAAGATTTCTTCCCCTGCTTTGAGGCCATGGTCTCTGGGTCATCAGAGGCGTTCATATTCTTCCCCTGAGGGGAGGAATTTTCGATTCCTCCCTTCCGAACAGCCTCCTTCGAGGAGGCCGTAGCTCCCTTGTCCCCTCCCTCGCTTTCCTCCGAAGGCACAACCACTATTAGAAAAGGGGGCAACGGTTCAGGCCGGGGCAGCCCATTAGTCCCGGTTCAGTCTAGAACCAGGACCAATGGGGGCATTGGTCCCGGTTCGTGAGCCCAGGGGGCGGCCGGGCCACGTGGGCCATTGGTCCCAGTTCGTCTGGACCTTTTGGTCCCGGTTGGTGGGACGAACCGGGACCAATGGGCCTGGCTCCTGGCCCACCACCATTGGTCCCAGTTGGTGGCTTGACCCGGGACCAAAGGCTCCCCTTTAGTCCCGGTTCGTGCCACGAACCGGGACTAAAGGGTTCGCCCTCGTTGCACCCAGAGTTTAGTCCCACCTCGCCAACCGACGGGCGCCCACACCTGCTTATAAGCATGTCCCTCTCTGCATTATTGAGCTCCTCTCAAAGTGAAAATAGATGCACCTATAGAGGAAAATTGGACCTAAATTCATAAATAGAAATGAATTATGAATTTATGTTTAATTTTCTCTATAAGTGCATCTATGTTCACTAACAGGGAAGTTTTTATTTTTTGTGACCTAAAAGAAAAAAGAAATCACTAAAAAACTATAAGTATTTAGTTCTAAGTAGAAATGAAAAAATAAATAGCAAAAAAGAAAAAAATGCCTATAATATTTGTAAAGTTATTCATAAACTAGTGATTCACACAAATTTTAAAGAATTCAAATTTTAAAACTAATGGCACTAACAGAAAGTTTATAATTTTTGTGACCTAAAATAAAAAATAAATCACTAAAAGACAAAAAAAAGTGCCACCTACTATTAAATAGCAGGAAAAAGATTGACTCAAAAATCAATTTTAACTATTCTAATTTGACACTAATGGCACTAGTAAAGTTAATCACAAACTTGAGATTCACACAAATTTCAAAGAATTCAAATTTTAACTATTCAAATTTTAAAACTAATGGCACTAACAGAAAGTTTATAATTTTTGTGACCTAAAATAAAAAAGAAATCACTAAAAAACAATAAGTATTTAGTTCTAAGTAGAAATGAAAAATAAATAGCAAAAAAGAAAAAAATGCCACCTACTGGGCCACCACGGCCTGAATACGACTAGAAACCCATCCATGGGCCAGGATTCAGGCCCGCAGAAGGCCCAACAGGCCCACGGGCATAGCGGTGTGAGATTAGGCCCATAGGCCTGCAGTTCTGAGGAGTTCGATGGAGATGGCGAGGCAGCACTTATAAACAGGTGCGGCCGCTCCTCAGCTAGCGAGGTGGGACTAAACATCGCACCGCACCGCGGCTTTGGCAGGTGCAGGACATTGGTCCCGGTTGGTGGCACGAACCGGAACCAATGCATACCTTTGGTCCCGGTTCGTGGCACCAACCGGGACCAATGCCCCCCTTTAGTCCCGGTTGGTTCCACCAACCGGGACCAAAGGCCTCCGCTTCCCGCCCTTTGGGTTGCCAAAAAGTGGCCTTTGGTCCCGGTTCGTGGCACCAACCGGGACTAAAAGGGGCGTTAGTCCCGGTTTCTGTCACGAACCGAGACCAATTCGTCGTCTATATAAGTAGCACTTGTGAAATTTTCGATTCAGTTCGTTCTTCGCCCGCCCGACGACGCCGCCAGGCTGCGCCTCACCGTCGCCCTGCCTCCGACGCCGTCCCGTGCGGCCGCAGACGCCGTCGCCGCCCCGTGCCCCCTGCCTCCGACGCCATCCCGCGCGGCCGCAGACGCCGTCGCCGCCCCGTGCCCCTGCCTCCGACGCCGTCCCGCGTGGCCGCAGACGCCGTTGCCGCCCCGTGCCCCCCTGCCTCCTCGCCGCCGACGCCGTGCCCCTCACCGTCATTGTCGCCGCCCCCTGCCTTCCTCATCCGCCCGTCGCGCCGCGCCCCTCACCGTCGCCGTCGCCGCGCCCCTCACCGTCGCCGTCGCCGCGCCCCTCACCGTCGCTGGCCTCCTCGTCGATCGTCGCCGGCCTCACTAAATTGCATAATTTCCTAATTTAGTGTGTAGGTTAATTTAGATGCGTAATTTATAGGATGTAGAGTTAATTGAGTTGTTAATTTAGTGTGTAGTTAATTTAGATGCGTAGTTTAGATGTATAGTTAATTGAATTGTTGTAGTTAATTTAGATGTATAGTTTAGATGCAAAAGATAGAACTTTTTACTGTTGGTGATATTATTGTTGCATATGCAAAAGTTTGTGTGTTCATATATATGCAATGAATATTTCAAATTTTTCATAGAATTTTTATAAATTTTTTTTGTTGTAATTTTGTTCATAGAATTTTTATTATGTTCATATTTAGAAGAAAAAGAAGGAGATAAAAAAGGAAAATAAGAAGAGTAAGAAGGAGGAGAAGAAGAAGAATAAGAAGAAGAGGAGAGGAATAACATAAGAAATAAATAAGAAGATGAAAAAGAATAAAAAAAAGAGGAGAAGAAGAAGGAATAATAGAGGAGAAGAAGAAAAATAAATAAGAAGATGAAAAAGAAGAAAAAAAAAGAGGAGAAGAAGAAGGAATAATAGAGGAGAAGAAGAAATTCCTTTTTTTCTTCTTCTTCCTCTTCTTATTTTTGTTATCGGGTATGTCGTTGTCGATATATATACCCCCCTCCCTGATAACTTTTAGTAATTAGTACTACTTAGAAAGTGTTTAATGGACTTAGTTAGAGGGCAACTTGTTTATTTTGAGTATGTACTACATTATTCTATTTATAGTAAGTGCTTAGTAGTTGAACTAGTTGAAGTAGTTTATTTTTAGCAAGAAAATTAATAGAACTAGTTTATTTTTTTAGTTAAAGCAATTATTCCCGCATCGACGTGGACGATGCCTATCCCGCATCCTCGTCGTCGAGTCGGCGGAGGACGACACCTGCTTGACCAGATGGGCCATGTCCGGGACTGGGCTCTGCCGGGGTGGTACTGGGAGGCGCTACCTTCCGGGGGCGTAGCTTGGTGAGGAGACAGCCCATCGTTGACCCGATCCTTGTTTGGTGGCGGTCGCGTGGGCCAGTGACGGTGCCGAGGCTTCCGGACACCGCGGAGGTGGTACGTCACCGTGTCAGCGAGGAGGACGAGCACGTCCGTCGCTACATGGTTGCGTTGGAGGGCAAGTTCGAGAATACCTGGCAGGTTCTTTAGGGATCTCACTTGAGCTATGATCCTGTGATGGTTCCTTCCCTTTGGGTGTCCACCGCCCGCGCCGATACCCGTAGGGCGCTACGGTTCTTGCTGTACTGGCGATATGTATGATATATAGTATTCGACGTGTATTAGTGATAATATTCGATGTACGGACACATGGAGATGATGTAGTTTTTCTTATAATTGAAGGCATCCTAATTTGAATACTACTTTATTTTGCGATTTGATTTTTCTTATTGAATGCTCAAATTGGAGAGCACTATGCAAGGCATATGCATATGATTAGTTGAATAATAATGATCTAATTTAGTCTTTGAATTATGAACGTATAGGAAATGTCATCATCGGACGACGAAAGTCTCCCGGGGGAGTGCGACTGGTGCCACGACGATCGAGGTGAGTGCGACAGGCCTCACCTGGACGATGGTCGGCGCTTCAGCATTAAGCTCGAGGAGACCTTCGAAGTTGAAACGGTACGCAACGACGACAAGTGTTTTTTTTCATAATTAAGCATGACTTCAACTATTTCAACGTGTAATTTTCATCTTTTACAATTCGAGTATAGTTGATCCCATGCCATGCAAGACGCTATGTCTTGGAGAGGATGGATTTTGAAGACCATGAAAATTTTGAAACGAAGAAAATTCACCTAAGGACCCATCATGATGTGGATTTTGAAGTAAAGTTGTATAATGCTGAGAGCGTAACCCATTTTGGTTGCAAAAATTGGGAAGCATTTTGCAAATTGTATGGTTTTGATGAGGGTATGCTTGTCACTATGGATCTTGGTGATCCTGAAATCGAGCAAGACAATATGGACATTTGGGTCCTTGTTGATACTCCTCTAGTTCTACCGCTATGTGAGTTTCTCAAACATAGTTAATTATTAATAGAACTTATATTGTTCATTTCAAAATAGTTGATAGCTTATTTCCATTGACAGCTTATTTTGAAGTATCAAAGAATGTGCAGAAGATGGTAGATAGAACTTACTACACCGATGGCTCTGAGTTAACTTACAAGGAGAAAACTCATCTGGTTGGATTTTGTAATGATATTGAGAATTACAATATCTACAATCGAACTCCTCAACATTATGGTCAATGCGTGCCACTAGTGCACGTGTTGAACTACGGTAACTACCATGGAGATACCCTCGTAAGTTTTTTTACTATTACGACATCCGTGCATCTTTTTGCATACTTCTAAAACTAGTACATCATTGCTAACTACGAAGTTATTACTATGTTTTTCAACAGAGAATCCCAGAGGATTGTGTGCCTCATTTGATGTATCAGAATGGCGGCAGCCTTCGTGTTTTGAACATATATCCAGGTCATCCTACGAATCTCAACTGTCCATACCGGATTTCTAAAACAAGTGGAGACATGACAATCAAAGGATGGAAAAAATGTATGGACAGTCGTAAGGAGCTTCTTGGAAGCAAAAGCAAGCGAGGCGCAAGAATTGGAGACAAGATGATCTCCATTCTTCATAATGGAGAGTCAGGGTCTATATTGTTTTATGCTATTTTACCTTAAGTGTGTTTAGGTCTGATCCTACCTGATACTGATGATCATGTGCTAAGAACAATTATGTAGGGTTGGGTTCGATGACTATGAGGATGATGATCGTATGACTTATTATTAATAATGAGTAGAAGTTGTATGATGATGCTTGATTAATTAGTAGGACTTGTTATTATATATGATGATGTATGATGCGAGCATGCATGAGTTATTATATATATATATATATATATATATATATATATATATATATATATATATATATATATATCTGCGGGTGAAATGAACATAGCAGTAGCGTAGGTAAACCAAGGACTACATATAAGAGAGGACACTTCTCTCTATTAGCTAGCTAATAACAACCTAAAAATAACCCCCTAAACCCCTAAAACAGCCACTTTTTTAAAAAAAAAAGAAAAACCTCCTGCTGACGCGTGGAACCCTTTTGGTCCCGGTTTATGTCATAAACCGGGACCAAAGGCCCCGCTGCCTGGGCTGCCGGCAGCGGCCACGTGGAGGCCCATCTGTCCCGGTTCTGGTTTGAACCGGGACTAAAGGCTGAGGGTATTAGTAACGACCCTTTAGTCCCGGTTCAGGAACCGGGACTAAAGGCCCTTATGAACCGGGACAAAAGGTCGGTTTTCTACTAGTGAACCTCCAACATCTTGACTAGCACGGGATCCGGTGTGGTCTCGGGGAGGGGGACGGACACCTGATTAGCTTTGCTTTCGCTATCCACTCCTGTTTAAAGGACAACTCTTTTAAGGGCAATTTTGTGATAAATATACGGATGGTGAGTCCGGGCATGAGGCTACTTACTTGAGTGTGCGGGCGATTGCAGCTCAGACCTGCGTCCTCGGTCAAGTCCGGACACATTGCTGGTGATCCGAAGAACAATTTGTACATCTCCACGGGCGTCGCGCCCAAAATGTTGGAGAGCTCATGGTCCCTCCGAATTGAACTCCCACAGACAGAGGGGGCGACGTTTGCAGGGCAGGACTCGGCGAATCAGCATAACCTGTGTCACTACGACTAGACTGATGTCTCTTTCTAGGAGATCTCGAATGCGGCCTGCAACAAGGGCACGTCCTTAGACGGCCCCCAGTCCGGTCCTTTATTGACCCATGACGCTAGCTGCGGTGGGGGACCCGAGCGGAAGCCAGGTGGCGCCACCCACTTGGTGCCCCTGGGAGCGGTGATATAAAACCACTCTCGTTGCCATGAGCTAGACTCCTCTTGAAAAGAGCCCTCGGGCCATGGAGCATCAGCATTATTGCTTATAACAGCGCCTCCGCACTCCGCGTGCCGTCCCTCGATCATCTTCGGCTCTACTTTGAAGGTCTTGAGCCATAGTCCGAAGTGAGGAGTGATACGGAGGAAGGCTTCAGACACGACGATGAATGAGGAAATATGGAGGACAGACTCTAGAGCTAAGTCGTGAAATTCTAGCCCATAATAAAACATGATCCCCCTCACGAAGGGATCCGTCGGGAATCCTAGCCCCCGGAGGAAGTGAGACATGAACACCACGCTCTCACCAGGCTCTGGCGTGGGGATGACCTGCCCTTGAGCAGACAGCCAATGCAGGATTTCACCGGTCAAGAACCTGGCTTCTCTCAGCTTTAGCACATCCCCCTCCATGACGGAGGAAGGCATCCATCGGCCTCGAAGGCCAGAGCCGGACATTGTCGAAGGTCCGAAGCGCCCGAATTTTGGAGCCTTCGGTGTTGGAACTTGAGGCGAAGGGCAAACTCGTTTGAGATTGAAAGAAAGGAGTGAGGCCTTGGTCTCTTTATAAGAGGTCGAATACCAAGTCCCCCCCCCCCCGTAACCGTTTGGGACTCGCCATTGATCGAGAAAACATACCAACGGGCGCGACTGGGTTACCCACGTCCATATTGATGAGAATCCCGTAAATAAAGGGTACACGATCTCGGCTTCGATAGGACGTGGCAAGGAAACCGCCTTGCAAAACGTGCTGAGGTGGGACAGTAAATAAAGGCTTGGTCGTGGTGTGATGTCACGCTGCGGTATACGTCAGCAGATTAGATTTGTGTAAATATTATTCTCTCTATGGCAATATGTGGAAACTTATTTTGCAGAGCCGGACACTATCCTTGTGTTCAAAATCCTCTATGAAGTATTCGGAGGAGGAACCCGCCTTGCAATGCCGAAGACAATCTGCGCGCCGGACTCATCGTCATTGAAGCCTGGTTCAGGGGCTACTGAGGGAGTCCTAGATTAGGGGGTGTCTGGACAGTCGGACTATACCTTCGGTCGGACTCTTGGACTATGAAGATACAAGATTGAAGACTTCGTCCCGTGTCCGGAAGGGACTTTCCTTGGCGTGGAAGGCAAGCTTGGCGATACGGATATGTAGATCTCCTACCATTGTAACCGACTTTGTGTAACCCTAGCCCTCTCCGATGTCTATATAAACCGGAGGGTTTTAGTCCGTAGGACAGAAGAACAATCATACCATAGGCTAGCTTCTAGGGTTTAGCCTCCTTGATCTCATGGTAGATCTATTCTTGTACTACCCATATCATCAATATTAATCAAGCAGGAGTAGGGTTTTACCTCCATGAGAGGGCCCGAACCTGGGTAAAAACATCGTGTCCCTTGTCTCCTGTTACCATCCGCCTAGACGCACAGTTCGGGACCCCCTAGCCGAGATCCGCCGGTTTTGACACCGACAATCCCCAATCTTAGGTTGTTGCCTTGCCACTCCTTATTCCATAGTCCATCAAATATTTACCCAAAACTTGAAAACTTCACAACACAAAACTCCACAGAAAACTCATGAGATCCGTTAGTATAAGAAAAGCAAATCAACACTTTAGACACTATTGTGAACTCATTCTAAATTTATATTGGTGTTATATCTACTGTATTCCAACTTCTCAATGGTTCATACCCCTGATACTACCCATAGATTCATCAAAATAAGCAAACAACACATAGAAAACAGAATCGGTCAAATACAGAACAATCTGTAGAAATCTGAAAACTTTGAATACTTATGTAACTCTAAAACTTCTGAAAAATTAGGACAACCTGGGAAATTTGTGTATAAATCTTGTGTAAAAAAATTAGAAGGTTTCATCGCTTTTGTGAATTTTAAAAATTCTGCTCTGGATGTAAAAGTTTCTGTTTTTCAGCAAGATCAAATCAACTATCACCGTAGACCATCCCAAAGGTCTTACTTGGCTCAAACACTAATTAAAACACCAAAACACAATTACTATAGAGGTAATAATGTGTATTTATTGAAGAACAATAGCAAAAACAAAAATCATAAAAATAAAATTGGGTTGCCTCCCAACAAGCGTTAATGTTTAACGCCCCTAGCTAGGCAAATTGCAATAGATCTAGGTATTGTCATCTTTGGTATGCACTTCCTCAATTGCACACTTATAACCCTAGGAGACCCTTTGTTTCTATCAATAATCACATTCCTAGGCAAGAAATCAAGAAATTCACTCGTAGCAATTGGTTCCTTCAGAATATTGACAAAGTTAGGGTGAACACTTATCATCTTAAGATCTCCGTTTTCATTGAGGAATGCACATAGCTTCACAATGGCTAATCGAACATTTTCCGATAGAAGCCCCCTCAATGTAACCGGAAGTAATTGTGTCATAATCATGTAGCGGTCATGAGACTTTAGGTTTTGGAATTTTTTTTTCTCTGCCCATATTTATTATTCCCTTTATATTCGACGAGAAGCCAGACGGGACCTTCATACTATGTAACAGCCTGATTTTTGGCCCTTTCTTTTTCTTTTGTTTGTCTGAGGTTTTTGCCTGAGATTTCCTTTTTCCGGGGCTATGTGGTCTAGAAACTGAAGAAGATGCCCTCTTCTTTGTTTCCAGAGTGGCTTATCATTCCCAAATCCTTCCCTAGACCTTGTCAATTTCATCCTAGCCCAAATCCCAATATTATTTTTATTGGGAATATTCCTTTTCCATTGAAGGAATAACTCAAATTGCCCTAGGTTGTGAAGCAACCTTTATTTCCATCACTCCTAAAATTCCCAAATAATTCTCATAAATTTTTGGGGTCATATTTTTCTCAAATATGGCAAAATATTTCATTGGTCATGTTTATCATCATGCTCAAATAATTCATTTCCTATTCTGCCCTAAATGGCACATTGTCAAGAAAGTGCTATTTTCCTTTTCCCAATTGACCTTAAACTCCTTGGACACCTTTTCCTGTCCATATCATTGCCACATGCCAAAATGCAACCTCATTTGCCTAGTAATTATTTAATTATGATTTTCCAAAGTTTCTATCCAGAAAGAAGCTTCGTGAAGGAGGTGCAAGCTAGGCATATCCAAATGAGTTGCCATTTTGCATGATCCCTCATATCATCATCTCATAGCCCTCCACCAAAGTAGAGCTCATGTCATGCCTCCATGTGAGCTCATCTTCAATTCTTTGATTCTGTCCAAACTTTCAGTTTGTGAAGCAAGTATATTTTATCTTGCTCCATTATGGCTGTCAATTTTTCTAGGCCTTCTATTATCCATATAACCTACCTCCACCCATTTTGGGCATGGTTCATCAAGCCATTATTCCTCTAGAATTTTTGCAAGTTTTTGTCCAGAGGAGATGTTTGTGAAGCAAGTATCAGTTTGGCTTGGCCAATTGGTATGAGACTTTTCGAGCATCTTCATAGGACCAAATGACTCTGCCTTGCCAAATTTGAGCTCAAGTTGATGCTTCATCATAGTGCATCATCCTAAGCTAGTTTCTGGACCAGTTTATGTGGTTGTTAAGCAACTACATTAAATCTTGATCCTAATCCTCTCCAAGTTACCAGGGTGAAAGTTCTTCTTTACCTCACCCTCCCAGACAACTCCATTTGACCCAATCCCTCTCCTATGGATCACCAGTGCTCATCAAAGTTTACTGCAGTAAACTTCAGAGGTTGTTTACCAGTTAACCATAGCACTTTTAACCAAGCTACCACCGCAGTTACAACCTATTTTGGAAGGACTATCAGCTAGACAATATTTTGGATGATGTTGAGCATTGAATGCCCTCGTTCACGTGGTGACAACGACAATGTCGTGCCTATGCACGCGCTTTGTGCGTTGTGGCCGTGTCCAGGGCATCGTTTCTGCTTCGTTCGCTCCGCTCTCATCGCCTTCGCGCGCGTGAGCGTGTCCCTTGGCTTCATCTCGTCATCGCCGATCACCTAGACCCCGATCCCCCTCCGGCAGCTTCCTCACCGACGCAAACCGATGTGTGCCCACGAACGTACAGTGGCAGTTTGGCTAGGTTCGTCTCCGTCTTCTTCCTCCCTGCGCCCCCTTGGCCTCCTCTGCCCCGTGGAGACTCCACTGTGCCTCCCTCGTAGCCTGCCTCCGAGATCATGCGTGTGGGCACGCGTCCGCGGCGCCGGCCACGCGTCCGCGGCGACGACAGCGCGGCACCTCGCCCCGCGGCTATATAAGCCCTCCCCCGAGCCCTTCGAGCACACCAGTGGCCTCCCCACACTCCACTAGCCCTCCCCAGCCCCTCGCCCGAGCTTTGGGAGCTCTATGAGTCCTCCATCACCGTCATGGCCGCCGTCGGGCTCCGCTCGAATCCGAGCAGCCTCGAGCTCCTCCCCTCCTTCTACCACCACCAGTAGAACCCCGCCACTCCGGCGACCATCCCCATGCCCTTTTCCCCTTGCCGGAGCCACTATGGCCTCGAATCTCGTCTCCTCGCGAAGCCCCCTCTGCCGGAGTCCAAACTGTCGTTGCCTCGACCCGTCCCGGTGGCCGAGACCTGTCCCTCTGGACGCGGCTCTCCTCGGCGAGCTCATCCATGGGCAGAGCCTCGCCGGAGGTGCCCTATAGCCCCGGCGGCCGTCGCCGGAGCGCTCGGCCTCCTCTGCTCTGCGGGCGCGCGTCAGGGAAGAAGAAGAAGGAGCCAGGAGAGAGAGAGATGGATAAGGTGGGTCCCACCTGTAAGCCTCTAAGCCGCCCGGCCCCGCCTTGCCACGATGGATAAGTGGAGGCGTATTCTTCGGAATATGTCTTCCCAGCTGGAAGGCATAGTTTCGTTCTGTTTCAGCTCATAAAGGCATTTTCTCCGTTCTGAAAGCGTATTTTTGACTTTGCGCTTCTGCCTTATCCACTCAGGGACTTGTTTGTGATGATATTTTTGCAGAAAAGTCCCTGAACTTCAACCCTTCATATCTTTTTAACCATAACTCCAAATGAGGTGATTCCAAAGCCCACGTCTTCGTTTCATCAAACCCATTCTGTTGGTTCCTTTTTCACTGGTTCGACACTGTGAAAATGACCATTTTGCCCTTTGTCGCGACCGGTTTTCCGGACATTAAATTCCAGAAGATGGTCGTCGAGCCCATCAGCCCCAGGATTACTGTTAGCTGATGAGGCAACAACTTGATACAGAAATTCCAAGCAAGAGTACAAAATATGTAGTACAAGACCATTGTGGCCTATGAGTACATTAAGTGGTTTCTAGTGGTCGAGGGCGGAAGCGGTTTGCGGATCATCTGTGTACGGGACACCATTTCCCACGGGAACAGCTGACCAGGTTAACTCCTATCTTCGCGAGGCTGCTATCACCGTTGCTTAGGTTCCGAGGCGGTCGTCACAATGCTCCTCTCCACGCAATCAATCTGGCCAAGACAATAGCCAGGGACAAGCCAGTGAGTACTTTGAATGTACTCGCAAACATTAAGAACACAGGTATAATACAAATGATCAACATGCACGGAAATGTTCTTTGATCCCTTCGTTAATCATAAATAAAACCTTGATGCAAGCAAGCAGAATTTTCATATGCAACCGGAATTTTATGCAATGACCAAGTAAGAAAAAGGTATATCGATCGGATGTCTGAAGCGACGTCTCAAAAGGGTAGTGAAAAATGAGTATACCACAGTCGGGCGTCTGAGCGACACCACATACAGGGCTTTAAAAGAAATGCCACAGTCAGGTGTCTGAGCGACACCACATAAAGGGTTTTAAAAGAAATGCCACAGTCCGGCGTCTGAGCGACACCACATAAAGGGCTTTAAAAGAAATACCACAGTCGGGCATCTTAGCGACACCACAGAAAGGGCTTTAAAAGAAATGCCATAGTCGGGCATCTTAGCGACACCACAGAAAGGGCTTTAAAAGAAATGCCACAGTCGGGCGTCTTAGCGACACCACAGAAAGGGCTTTAAAAGAAATGCCACAATCGGGAGTCTTAGCGACACCACAGAAAGGGCTTTAAAAGAGAAATGCAATTATCATAGTGAATATCCAGGAGGTGGTACCGTTCCAGGGATATTCTTTATTTCAAAACATGCAAACGTTTAGTTCATAAAGATAATAATAATCATAACCATCATTTATCACAGGTCACAATCAGTATTCGAGTTTTAGTGGTTTCCCCTCCGAAGACCGACACTAAGACCGACACTTGACCCATCCCAGACTATAATCCTTAACCATGGGCACGGCTATTCGAATAGGTTTAATCTCTTCAGAGCGTGTACTCTTTACCCACGAGTAACGGATTCCTTTAGCCCATTGGGACTAATTCCGTCTACGGTCTTTTAATTGAAAACACACCTGACTTGCACACACCAGCTCATTTTACCGGTGTCTGGAATCACCCACGACACCTGTCAAGCAAACTCCAAGTGGGGAGTCTACAACCTCTACGTAGCATGGGATCAAATTTCTATTGCGCGCTCTAAGGGGTATCCCCCTCTCAGTCCCAACCGGATACAGCCATGCCCTCGGACCAGGTGGCATGCCTACCGGATGCAGCCGGTACCTTCCACCATGGCCTCTCTGTACGGTGTGTGCCAAGACAAGGGTTAACAACTTACTGAACCATACCCCACCTACGGCAGGGACCTGTGGCAGTACGAAACAAGTATGGGGGTTACCGGAACAAGAATCGATCTATGGCCGACTCAGGAGGCTTATCAATGTTCCCTGCATGGTTAGCACAACAAAAAATACTCCAACCAACAAGTCACCACCCATTGTACCTTACCATGCCATACCGGATATAACCGTCCCGACGGAGACCGGCGACAAGCTCATGCCTACCCAAGGCAAGGGCTTTCCCGAATCCCTTTACGGCATGCATGTAAGACACATGAGGATGTTTACTATTACACGAGTATGCTTGCTTCCAATAGCAAGGAAATCTCCAAAATGCATCCATGCATATGATCACATCACATGAAATAACACTACTCCGAAATAAGGTGGTATTTATAAACGTGTCAATTATCACACTAACATATTATTCCGGGGTTCAGAATGCTTGCCTTCATAGTGTGGAAAGGCAGGGTGCACTCCAAGATTTTTGCAAGATCCTTACTCCTCTCCGAAATTCCTATTTTCAAAGATATGCAAATAACACGTATTTCAAAAACAGTACAAAAAGTTGTTTGGAAAATTTTCAAATAAATTTTAAAATAAACTAGATAATAATTGAAGGATGCAGGAAAAAGAATCAATCCATTTGGAGTTATATTTAAAAAGATATGGATAGTCAAAGTTCTGGTCAAATCTGTTATTTTAATTAAAACAGAAAATAAAACATTTCAATTAAAAACGTACACGTCGAAAGCGTATTTCTGGTTTACGCTTCCACTTACTCTAGCGTGGACCGTGCGAAGGTCACTGACAGTGGGCCCGCCTGGCCCACTGGTCAGGTTTGACCAGTATCCCTTCCCTCTCCTTCCTCTGCCCGAGAGGGGGCGGGACTCCGGCGATCGTCGCCGGCGACTGGCGGCTCCTCGCGGGGTCCCGAGGGCGGGGATGGATCCTCCACGCAAGGGCGATCCTCCCGATGGTTGACAGGTAAGTGGGGACGGAGGAAGCTGCCGGCAGCGAGCTTCGCGGCGGAGGAGGCTTCGGGTGCAGAGTGGTTTTGGTGCTAAAGTGGTTCCCGATCAAAATTGAGTAGGGGGTTGGGTTCGTGGGAGGAAGGGGAAGTTTCTGGTGAAGAGAACGGAGCGAGGGAGGCCTTGGTGGCGCCAGAACGGCCGGGGCAGTGGCGGCGGCTGGAGTTGCCGGAGACGGGGAAGAAAGCCTCCCTGGGTCGAATGCGAGCTAGGGGAGCGCCATTAGGGTGGCCTGAGGTCACCTGCGTGCTCGGGGGAGTTCGGGGACCTCCTTTTATAGCGCTTCCATGTCGGCTTGCGGCGGCCGGGGATAAGAACGGCGGCGAACCGCCTCTCTGTGCTGCAGGGTGACATGGCGGCGACGAGCGCTAGTGGACAAGGCTGCGGATGAGCTCGTGCTGCTCCAGGGGGCAGGTGGCGAGCGCTGGGGGCTTGGGCGGCGCTGCCGTGGTAGGGGCGTACTACCGACGCCGGCGTGCCGCCAAGAGCGTCCTGACGGCGGCGCTGTTGGCTGCCAGGGCGGCTTGGCGCGATGCTGTGAGGAGGGTAGTGCGTGGCGTGGCGCTGCAGAGCGGCCAAAACCAGGGGGCCAGCATGTCGGCTCGGGCGTGGTTCGTGCAATACGCGTGCTCTGGGCGCGTCCAGTGCACGCACGGAAGGTGTTCGATACAATGTCGTGGCATGCTACAGGTCACAGGTGAGGTTGGCACGCAGCAGGACTAGGTTAGAGATAGAGGGAAACTCAAGGGACAAGGTGGTTTGGTCGGGTGGTCAAGTGCATAGTGCAAACAAAATCTCATGTCAAAACTGATCATGCCCACAGGGTGTTTGATAAAATGCTAAGGTCATTTAGGTAGTTCTTGGAGGGGCCAGATTTTGCAGATCAGTGTCTTCATAGATGAAAGAGAGGATGGTAAGGTCATTTGGACAACAGGAGAAACTTGCTAGTGCAAGTTTTGCTGAACTCCAATTCTGGACAAAAAGGAAAGGGCATCATCCCATGAACCAAAAGTGATCCGATTGTTGCATGCTCTTGGACTTAGGGGTTTAGTAGGGAGGGCTATAAGCAGGAAAAGGAATCATGGATAAAGGAGCAACTAAAAATGTGGTTGCTGTACAAACCCTCATGTTGGACCAGAATGAAGATGAGGTTGATCCACTCAAAACTTTCAAGGAACAACACTGGGTTTTTGCATAAAGTTGAAACATATGCTGCTACTAACATCCCATAATTTTGGTGGAGGCTAGAAGCAACTATTTAAAAGGGTTGCTGTGCAAAACTGCCCACTGGACCAGCGAAGGAAAACAGGTGCACAGCTCAAATTATTTTATGAAAAAGAGTTATTTTAGTATGAAAGTGTTTTAAAAACATCACATGACATCTCCAAATTTTTGTGGGAATAATGAGTGAATTTATCAAATGGTTGCAATGCAAAAGTGGCCATAAAACCTGAATAAGCTCATTTTTCAAGAAAGAAGATCAAGTAAATTAATTATGTAATTAATCCTGCTGATTTAAGAAAAATGTTTTCTAGAGAGGTTATACTAGTCAAATAACATATTTGAAAAGTTTTCTCTTTGAGAGAAACTCATTACAACAAGGAAGAAAATGATTAAAAAAATCAAGATGGGGCTCAAAAATTCAAAGTTTTAATTCCTGGCAAAAAATTTGATACAATAAAACAAGGCAAAAATTTTGGGGTGTCACAACACTACCCCCCTTAAGAAAAATCTCGTCCTTGAGATTTGAAAAGGGCTATATTAAGAAACAATACGCGAATAAAAGGTGGTTACAGTGAGGGGCAATAAGTGGTGAAAAACCATAGTGTGAAAACTGGTGCTGCGTGGAAAGATCTACGGTTCGGGACAAAAATGAGATATTTCTATATTGGATATAAATTTAGAATAATTTCTAAATTTATTAACACGATGGTCGCACCCGAGAGCATAGTGCTCTCTCTGGCTGACAGGTGGACCCGAGGCCCACAGTCAGCCTCTTCTTCTTCCTCTCTCCCGCGCGCTTTCTCGCGCTTTCTCCACCGGCGACGCCTAGCACGTAGGGCATCTAGGCCGTACCGCGGTAGTGTGCGGTGTGCTAGCTGCCGGAGCAACATGCACTCACCTCGCGGGCCAGCGTGCTGTCGGCACTGCTAGCGGATTCGACTCCGAACACCGGCGATCGGGCGACGAGCGGCGTTGGTGGACTTCGCCCACCGTGCACTGAGCTCGAGCTATAAAACGGTCGAGGTGTTTCTCTCTTCTCCTCACACCTGGCCTTGCTTCTCCCCCTCCTTCTTCCTCCATTTCTGCTTACCGAAGCTCGGGCGAGGCTCTAATGGCGGAGGTGATGCCGGATTGGTACGCGATCCTGATTTGCGGAGGGTTGGCGACACTGCTGGGGTTCTCCGTGCTCCTGTGTGCGATGATCCTCGACGATCGTCGCGATGCTGTTGCTCGGGTGTTGGCTCTCCGCGGTGGTGGTGATCACGAGGAGTAGGTGGGGTGTGCCGGGTGCTAACTGTTGTTAGGGGAGGGGTTAGCCAGCTGCAACACTGTTGCAAAGTTTTGTAAACAGTGTACGTGTGTGTGTTCGAGTGATTGCGGTTGTGAGTCTGTTGCCGTCGTTGTTCTGTGTGAAATAAAATAATCCAAGTCGTGAGAAGGTGCAGATGTATCGACTCAGAGAAAAGATGTCTCACTCCAGGATTATTCGCGGAAGAAAACAGTAATGCAACAGAATCACTCATATTAATCGAAATTTAAAAAAAATATACTCAATGCGCACACTTGGTTACCACGCACAAGTTACAACATGTAAATAAAGGTCGCAATAATAAACGTAGTAGCAACATCTATATTGCAAACGGTAACTGAACGGGGTCCCGAGAAAATGTTTCCGGTACTGAGACACATTCTTCTTCTATCGGGGAAAGTGGATGGACCAGCCGATGCACGTGTCTCTCCTGGTCGGGCCTCAGTGATCTGCCGATGGCGATCTGCGGATTTAAATCTGCAAGGCTCTGGAGATAACCCATAACGCGTTGGGTTAAACGCTCTTGCGCGATGACGTACTGGACCAGGTTGGCCAGGACGGGGTCTCTCTCGATTCGTCCACCGGGAAAAGATGTTACTCCTCCGGGCGCTGCACGGCTCGGGAAGTAATAATACCCTCGTTCACTGGCATAGGGCACCGCGAATCGAAGGCGGGCAAGCACTTTGCAAGCCGCAGCTTCCACGGCCATATGTGGGGTTGGCATAGATTTCCCCACGAAGGAGACCTCTGTTGGGTCTTGGTTTGTGTTTACTGGAGGGATCTGTACTGCTGCCCAATATCTCGAGGTGGAAGAGGTGATCCTCGATTTGAACAGCTCGTACTGGGGTGGCTGGGTAGCACCCATGGTACTGCAGGTAAAATCCCACAACATCTTGACAAAACTACCCGGGGTTGCATCTGGGGTTCTCAGGTAAATGCTGGGGCTTGGCATGGCTAGGAAATGGTTGTGAGGTTGGTGCACAAGGTGAGGGTGTTTGGCAAGGTCACCCGGTGGCCTCTTTATAGCACCGGAGCTGGGTCATTTTCACCGTGGTGAATGGTAACGAAATTTCCAGCTCTGATCCGGGGTCCGAAGTCAATGCCACAGATACACTTATTTCACCGAGGTGACGTGTTACTGTGGGGATTGTCGGGAAGGTTTTTGGTAACTGTGCCAGGGATGGAAATCTCATATGCACACTGGTGTAATCAGTCAAGGTTACTACTAAAGCAGAGGCATAACATCAAGCAGCGTTTATTCACAAGGCCACACGGTTACAAAGCGAGGGTACACTGGGACTCGTTGCAACTCGGGTTACTTAGTCTACCTCGTTTACATCCATGTGGGCGTGCCTTGTGGATGTTGAGGCTCCTCCACGGGTCTCGCCGTCGGAATTAACTGGAGTGGGTTGAGGGGCTGCAGGCTCGGGGTAGCGATGATGGCCATCTAGGGGATTGCTGGCCACAACTCCGTCGGAGTGTGTTCCTAGTATGCGACGTAGCACCTCTGGGGTTATTGCAATGCCTTGCCCGGTGGCTGGGGTAGACCTCAGGGGCTCGATCGGCTGTCCAAACAGCATGACGGGGTTGTCGGCGTTGGGCTCGTCCTCTTCTCTTGCCGGGGCTCGACGAACTAGCTCTCCACGAGCTGCGATTAGATCAATAGTGACCTGATCGCACTGTTCCTCTAGTGCACTTACGTAGCGCACTAGGTGCAATAATGCAGGATCTGTTTCGTGGTCTCCGTTGGCAACTTGGGGTGGTCTTCCGTACCCTTCACGTCTGGGGTAGTAGTGGAACGAGCGACAGTCAACTCGGGGCGACAAGTGCCGGAGGTGAACTATAGCTTCTCGAGCAGCTAGTTGGATGGCTTGTGGCTCAAAGGAAGTTGTTCTTCCGGTGAACCTGTAGGGGCGTTCGTGTGCGAGATCCTACCGTAGATGTGTACAGTGGCCCAGAATTGACGGCTTTCACCGCTTATGGGCCCTTGGTACACAACATATTCTGGGGGCTCTTCTAACGCATAGGCACGACGGGTGAGGTTTGCGAGTATGGTCACAAAACCTCCAAGGTTGGTTGCTGTGGTCTCATGGTGCATGATAGGACCAGGCATTGTGGCTTGGCTTAGGATAGCGGTTGGGCTGTGCTGGGTTGAGGCTAGCGCGCCCTTTTTATAGGGAAAAAGGGACGGAGCATTCCTTCGTACGCTTTGCGAGAGGGAACTATTTAGGGGGCCGGTTACTGGTGCGTGATCGACGGCTAGGCTGGTAGGTTGGGCACCGACTTCCAAAAGGTGTCGGGTCACTGCGTGGCTATCTTGCAGGAGAAGCTTGGCTGGGGTTTGATTAAGGCCTGGTGGGTTGTTTTTCCTAGGTTTTGTGACCTGGCTAAGATAGGATTAGCTAACGATCAGCCTGGCTCTGATACCAAGTCTGTCGCGACCGGTTTTCCGGACATTAAATTCCAAAAGATGGCCGTCGAGCCCATCAGCCCCAGGATTACTATTAGCTGATGAGGCAACAACTTGATACAGAAATTCCAAGCAAGAGTACAAAATATGTAGTACAAGACCATTGTGGCCTATGAGTACATTAAGTGGTTTCTAGTGGTTTAGGGCGGAAGAGGTTTGCGGATCATCTGTGTATGGGACTCCATTTCCCACGGGAACAGCTGACCAGGTTAACTCCTATCTTCGCGAGGCTGCTATCACCGTTGCTTAGGTTCCGAGGCGGTCGTCACAATGCTCCTCTCCACGCAATCAATCTGGCCAAGACAATAGCCAGGGACAAGCCAGTGAGTACTTTGAATGTACTCGCAAACATTAAGAACACAGGTATAATATAAATGATCAACATGCACGGAAATGTTCTTTGATCCCTTCGTTAATCATAAATAAAACCTTGATGCAAGCAAGCAGAATTTTCATATGCAACCGGAATTTTATGCAATGACCAAGTAAGAATAAGGTATACCGATCGGATGTCTGAAGCGACGTCTCAAAGGGGTAGTGAAAAATGAGTATACCACAGTCGGGCGTCTGAGCGACACCACATACAGGGCTTTAAAAGAAATGCCACAGTCGGGTGTCTGAGCGACACCACATAAAGGGTTTTAAAAGAAATGCCACAGTCAGGCGTCTGAGCGACACCACATAAAGGGCTTTAAAAGAAATACCACAGTCGGGCGTCTTAGCGACACCACAGAAAGGGCTTTAAAAGAAATGCCACAGTCGGGCGTCTTAGCGACACCACAGAAAGGGCTTTAAAAGAAATGCCACGATCGGGCGTCTTAGCGACACCACAGAAAGGGCTTTAAAAGAAATGCCACAGTCAGGCGTCTTAGCGACACCACAGAAAGGGCTTTAAAAGAGAAATGCAATTATCATAGTGAATATCCAGGAGGTGGTACCGTTCCAGGGATATTCTTTATTTCAAAACATGCAAACAGTTAGTTCATAAAGATAATAATAATCATAACCATCATTTATCACAGGTCGCAATCAGTATTCGAGTTTTAGTGGTTTCCCCTCCGAAGACCGACACTAAGACCGACACTTGACCCATCCCAGACTGTAATCCTTAACAATGGGCACGGTTATTCGAATAGGTTTAATCTCTGCAGAGGGTGTACTCTTTACCCACGAGTAACGGATTCCTTTAGCCCATTGGGACTAATTCCGTCTACGGTCTTTTAATTGAAAACACACCTGACTTGCACACACCAGCTCATTTTACCGGTGTCTGGAATCACCCACGACACGTGTCAAGCAAACTCTAAGTGGGGAGTCTACAACCTCTACGTAGCATGGGATCAAATTTCTATTGTGCGCTCTAAGGGGTATCCCCCTCTCGGTCCCAACCGGATACACCCATGCCCCCGAACCAGGTGGCATGCCTACCGGATGCAGCCGGTACCTTCCACCATGGCCTCTCTGTACGGTGTGTGCCAAGACAAGGGTTAACAACTTACTGAACCATACCCCACCTACGGCAGGGACCTGTGGCAGTACGAAACAAGTATGGGGGTTACCGGAACAAGAATCGATCTATGGCCGACTCAGGAGGCTTATCAATGTTTCCTGCATGGTTAGCACAACAAAAAATACTCCAACCAACAAGTCACCACCCATTGTACCTTACCATGCCATACCGGATATAACCGTCCCGACGGAGACCGGCGACAAGCTCATGCCTACCCAAGGCAAGGGCTTTCCCGAATCCCTTTCCGGCATGCATGTAAGACACATGAGGATGTTTACTATTACACGAGTATGCTTGCTTCCAATAGCAAGGAAATCTCCAAAATGCATCCATGCATATGATCACATCACATGAAATAACACTACTCCGAAATAAGGTGGTATTTATAAACGTGTCAATTATCACACTAACATATTATTCCGGGGTTCAGAATGCTTGCCTTCATAGTGTGGAAAGGCAGGGTGCACTCCAAGATTTTTGCAAGATCCTTACTCCTCTCCGAAATTCCTATTTTCAAAGATATGCAAATAACACGTATTTCAAAAACAGTACAAAAAGTTGTTTGGAAAAATTTTCAAATAAATTTTAAAATAAACTAGATAATAATTGAACGATGCAGGAAAAAGAATCAATTCATTTGGAGTTATATTTAAAAAAATATGGATAGTCAAAGTTCTGGTCAAATCTGTTATTTAAATTAAAACAGAAAATAAAACGTTTCAATTAAAAATGTACACGCCGAAAGCGTATTTCTGGTTTACGCTTCCACTTACTCCAGCGTGGACCGTGCGAACGTCACTGATAGTGGGCCCGCCTGGCCCACTGATCAGGTTTGACCGGTCAACCTTCCCTCTCCTGCGGCTCCTCGCAGGGTCCCGAGGGCGGGGATGGATCCGCCACGCAAGGGCGATCCTCCCGGTGGTTGCCAGGTAAGTGGGGACGGAGGAAGCTGCCGGCGGCGAGCTTCGCGGCGGAGGAGGCTTCGGGTGCAGAGTGGTTTTGGTGCTAAAGTGGTTCCCGATCAAAATTGAGTAGGGGGTTGGGTTCGTGGGAGGAAGGGGAAGTTTCTGGTGAAGAGAACGGAGCGAGGGAGGCCTTGGTGGCGCCGGAACGGCCGGGGCAGTGGCGGCGGCTGGAGTTGCCGGAGACGGGGAAGAAAGCCTCCCTGGGTCGAATGCGAGCTAGGGGAGCGCCATAAGGGTGGCCTGAGGTCGCCTGCGTGCTCGGGGGAGTTCGGGAACCTCCTTTTATAGCGCTTCCATGTCGGTTTGCGGCGGCCGGGGATAAGAACGGCGGCGAACCGCCTCTCTGTGCTGCAGGGGGACGTGGCGGCGACGAGCGCTAGTGGACAAGGCTGCGGATGAGCTCGTGCTGCTCTAGGGGGCAGGTGGCGAGCGGTGGGGGCTTGGGCGGCGCTGCCGTGGCAGGGGCGTACTGCCGACGCCGGCGTGCCGCCAAGAGCGTCCTGACGGCGGCGCTGTTGGCTGCCAGGGCGGCTTGGCGTGATGCTGTGAGGAGGGTAGTGCATGGCGTGGCGTTGTAGAGCGGCCAAAACCAGGGGGCCAGCGTGTCGGCTCGGGCGTGGTTCGTGCAATACGCGCGCTCTGGGCGCGTCCAGTGCACGCACGGAAGGTGTTCGATACAATGCCGTGGCATGCTACAGGTCACAGGTGAGGTTGGCACGCAGCAGGACTAGGTTAGAGATAGAGGGAAACTCAAGGGACAAGGTGGTTTGGTCGGGTGGTCAAGTGCATAGTGCAAACAAAATCTCATGTCAAAACTGATCATGCCCAGAGGGTGTTTGATAAAATGCTAAGGCCATTTAGGTAGTTCTTGGAGGGGCCAGATTTTGCAGATCAGTGTCTTCATAGATGAAAGAGAGGATGGTAAGGTCATTTGGAAAAAAGGAGAAACTTGCTAGTGCAAGTTTTGCTGAACTCCAATTCTGGACAGAAAGGAAAGGGCATCATCCCATGAACCAAAAGTGATCCAATTGTTGCATGCTCTTGGACTCAGGGGTTTAGTAGGGAGGGCTATAAGCAGGAAAAGGAATCATGGATAAAGGAGCAACTGAAAATGTGGTTGCTGTACAAACCCTCATGTTGGACCAGAATGAAGATGAGGTTGATCCACTCAAAACTTTCAAGGAACAACACTGGGTTTTTGCATAAAGTTGAAACATATGCTGCTACTAACATCCCATAATTTTGGTGGAGGCTAGAAGCAACTATTTAAAAGGGTTGCTGTGCAAAACTGCCCACTGGACCAGCGAAGGAAAACAGGTGCACAGCTCAAATTATTTTATGAAAAAGACTTATTTTAGTATGAAAGTGTTTTAAAAACATCACATGACATCTCCAAATTTTTGTGGGAATAATGAGTGAATTTATCAAATGGTTGCAATGCAAAAGTGGCCATAAAACCTGAATAAGCTCATTTTTCAAGAAAGAAGATCAAGTAAATTAATTATGTAATTAATCCTGCTGATTTAAGAAAAATGTTTTCTAGTGAGGTTATACTAGTCAAATAACATATTTGAAAAGTTTTCTCTTTGAGAGAAACTCATTACAACAAGGAAGAAAATGATTAAAAAATCAAGATGGGGCTCAGAAATTCAAAGTTTTAATTCCTGGCAAAAAAATTGATACAATAAAACAAGGCAAAAAATTTGGGGTGTCACACCCTTGCACTAAATCAGCCCCCTCCGGGAGAGAACTGTTTCTGGCAAATCTTTTCGCGGCTTCACCGCACTTCTTCCTGGTGATTTATTCCACCCCAGGCAAGCCACAATGCCCACTTGCATGATAGTCATGCAGTAGCCATGGTTTTCAACTTCAATATTTATTAAATGATTGCTTGTTTAAAATATGGTTATCATTGTTTCGGTAATGCTTTTGGGTTAGTGCTTACTTGCTTGCTATGTTGTTATGCACCTAGTTATCATGCCCTGCTAGTTGCTAGTATTACTTTCATATTGCCATGCTTGATAGTAGTACATGTTGGGTTGGTCATGTTCTTCGGTGCATGACTAACGTCAGTTGCCGAGTAATGTTAATATGTGTTGTTCCTTTGCTGTTAGTTGGTTAAGTGTTACTCGGTAATGTTATTGATGATTTCTTGCATGGTATTTATGGTTGATGCTAGTGGTCATGTTATGCTATGAGTAGTGTTGCACTTGTAATATTTATGCTCGTCATTATGCCATGTTCAGTTGGAGATTATTCATAGTTGATATGGTGGATAGTTATGTTGCATCCCGTGCTTATGTTGATATCATGCTCATTCTTTGTATATGCATCATGTTATTTTATCATGGCTCAGCATATTGCATTCAAGTTTAACCGGATTAAATTGAACTTGAACAACTGTTGGCTGAGTCATGGTGCCACCATATCAAAACTGACCAGTGCAACTACGCTTACCTTATGGGAAGGTCCTAACTGGGTCTATTGTCGTGCCTCTCGCCGGTGCCTCCAACTAGGGAAGGTTATGGGCGTGCGTACCCTGATCAGGTAAGCAGACATAACCTTGTGTGCTCGTTGTTGTTATTTTTATGGATCCGGTCCCCGTGAGGGACGTTTGGCCACGACGGTGGTCGTTGTGTCTTTGGTAGACACGGGGCCACCCAGGACTAGCCCAGTTGGGAGTGGGTCGGAGTGGCCGGGAGAGTGTCATGACAATAGATCGGTTTTGTCAGAACGCCGTTGGTCCACCCGAATGGGAGTGCGAGGCCATGGGTTCCGTAGTGTGGGTACAGTGTACTAACCTCTGCAAAGTGTATATTAAATCTATCGATAGCCGCGCCCGCGGATAAGGGCCCAGTTCGTGTCGGTCCCACCGTGAGTCAACAGTATTAATAATAACTTGATTAATGACAACCCCGGTTCGATGATGAGATAAGTTGGTTGTGATCGCCGGAATGATCACCGTTTGAGACCAAGTGTTGGTCATGGTTGTGATCGCCGGAATGATCACCGTGGTATCGAGGATACAGATTTGTTGGATATTCGTTATGTTGTGCGAGAATCATGGGTAAAGATCAAGCTCCTTGTGGTCATTTAAAGATTACTACGGTATTGTTTATACAAAGCTTGATTTGATCCTGAGATAATCGTGTGATGTCCGAGGTGAAGGAAATATGCCCTAGAGGCAATAATAAAGTTATTATTTATTTCCTTATTTCATGATAAATGTTTATTATTCATGCTAGAATTGTATTAACCGGAAACATAATACATGTGTGAATACATAAACAAACAAAGTGTCACTAGTGTGCCTCTACTTGACTAGCTCGTTAATCAAAGATGGTTGTGTTTCCTAACCATGGACAAAGAGTGGTTATTTGATTAACGGGATCACATCATTAGGTGAATGATCTGATTGACATGACCCATTCCATTAGCTTAGCACCCGATCGTTTAGTATGTTGCTATTGCTTTCTACATGACTTATACATGTTCCTATGACTATGAGATTATGCAACTCCCGTTTACCGGAGGAACACTTTGTGTGCTACCAAACCTCACAACGTAACTGGGTGATTATAAAGGAGCTCTACAGGTGTCTCCAAAGGTACATGTTGGGTTGGCGTATTTCGAGATTAGGATTTGTCACTCCGATTGTCGAAGAGGTATCTCTGGGCCCTCTCGGTAATGCACATCACATAAGCCTTGCAAGCATTGCAACTAATGAGTTAGTTGCGAGATGATGTATTACAAAACGAGTAAAGAGACTTACCGGTAACGAGATTGAACTAGGTATTGAGATACCGACGATCGAATCTCGGGCAAGTAACATACCGATGACAAAGGGAACAACGTATGTTGTTATGCGGTCTGACCGATAAAGATCTTCGTAGAATATGTAGGAGCCAACATGAGCATCCAGGTTCCGCTATTGGTTATTGACCGGAGACATGTCTCGGTCAAGTCTACATTGTTCTCGAACCGTAGGGTCCGCACGCTTAACGTTACGATGACAATTATATTATGAGTTTATGAGTTTTGATGTACCGAAGGAGTTCGGAGTCCCGGATGAGATCGGGGACATGACGAGGAGTCTCGAAATGGTTTAGACGTAAAGATCAATATACTGGACGACTATATTCGGACATCGGAAAGGTTCTGAGTGGTTCGGGTATTTTTTGGAGTACCGGGGAGTTACGGGAATACGGGGGAAAAGTATTGGGCCTTATTGAGCCATACGGGAAAGCGAAAGGGGCTGCCTAGGGCAGGCCGCGCCCCCCCCCCAAGGCCTAGTCTGAATTGGACTAGGGGAGGGGCTGCGCCCCCTCCTTCCTTCCCTTCTCCCTTCCCCTTCCTTGTCTCCTACTCCTACTACATGGAAGGACTCCTAGTTGGACTAGGAAAGGGGGAATCCTACTCCCGGTGGGAGTAGGACTCCCTAGGGCGCGCCATAGAGAGGGACGGCCCTCCCCTCCTCCACTCCTTTATATACGGGGGCAGGGGGCACCCTAGAACACACAAGTTGATCTTCGTGATCGTTCCTTAGCCGTGTGCGGTGCCCCCCTCCACGATATTACACCTCGATCAGATTGTAGCGATGCTTAGGCGAAGCCCTGCGATGGTTGAACATCAAGATCGTCACCACGCCGTCGTGCTGACGAAACTCCTCCCCGACGCTTTGCTGGATCGAAGCCCGGGGAGCGTCATCGAGCTGAACGTGTGCCAAGATCTCGGAGGTGCCGGAGTAACGGTGCTTGGATCGGTTGAACCGGGAAGACGTACGACTACTTCCTCTACGTTGCGTCAACGCTTCCGCTTTCGGTCTACGAGGGTACGTGGACAACACTCTCCCCTCTCGTTGCTATGCATCACCATGATCTTGTGTGTGCGTAGGAAATTTTTTGAAATTACCACGTTCCCCAACAGTGGCATCCGAGCCTAGGTTTTATGTGTTGATGTTATATGCACGAGTAGAACACAAGTGAGTTGTGGGCGATATAAGTCATACTGCTTACCAGCATGTCATACTTTGGTTCGGCGGTATTGTTGGATGAAGCGGCCCGGACCGACATTACGCGTACGCTTACGCGAGACTGGTTCTACCGTCGTGCTTTGCACACAGGTGGCTGGCGGGTTGTAACACCCCGGATGTAACTTGCCATATTTGTAACTCCAACTCTTGCCATTTTCGGCTATGTGTTATGATATTCCCTCCGTGGTTGGGTTTCCCGTCATTTTGCATTTTGTCCTTGTCATGCATTTCATGTCATGTCATCATGTGCATCGCATTCGCATACGTGTTCGTCTTATGCATCCGAGCATTTTCCCCGTTGTCCGTTTTGCAATCCGGCGCTCCTATGTTCCCCGGCGTCCCCTTTTACCTTTTTCTGTGAGCGTGTATTAAACTTTCTCGGAATGGACCGAGGTTTGTCAAGCGGCCTTGGTATAGCACCGGTAGACCGCCTGTCAAGTTTCGGGTCATTCGGAGGTCGTTTGATACTCCAACGGTTAACCGGGTAACCGCGAAGGCCTCTTGTGGGTTGCAGCCCAAAACCCCTCCAAATCAGCCCAATAACCCATCTAAGTCACTCTCATCCTCTAAGTCGTCCGATCACGATCGCGTGGCCGAAAACCGTGCTCAATTTGGAGCCTCCTAGCCCCTCCTACCTATAAATACACCTCCCCCTCCGAAATTTTCGGGCAAACCCTAGTCTTCTTCCACCCCGCGCCGCCGGACACGTCCGGTCCGCACCGGACGAAATCGCGCCGCCGCCCATAGCCACTCCTTGCGCGCCACGTGGCCCCGGCGCCCGCGCGCCACCGCCGGCCCGCCAGGCCCGCGCGGGGCCCCCGCGGCCCAGCCGCTCCCCGTGCCCCCCCACCGGCGCGCCCCGCCGCGGCTCCGCCGCCCCCGCCGACCTCTGCCGCCCGCGCCCTCGTCTGCTTCCCCGACGCCGCCCCACCACCGACGTCCGCGCCGCCTCGCGCCTCGCGCCTCCCGTGCTCCGCGCGCCGCCCCCGCCGACCTCTCCGGCGCCGGCGAGCGGCGTCCTCCGCCGCGCCCCGCGCCTCCCCGACCCCTCCCGCGCCGGATCCGGCCACCCCGGTCTTCTCCGGCGAGCTCCGGGTTCTTCTCCGGCGAGATCCGCCGCCGCCTCGGGTCGAACCCTAGATCTAGAACGAGGTTGACCCCCGTTTTCCTCCAAGTCATTTTTTCTGCAGATATATTGTTGCATGTTCATCACATCATAACTTGCTGCATACTGCTCCGTTTCATGCGTGCAATATGTCAAATTGTTCGTCTCGATGAGTAAATCATTTCATCTCATTGCATCATTTTCATTTGAGCTCATCTTGATGCCCGAAATGTTGTTGGAAGAGGGCTATGTGATGTTAGTTTCAGATCTGTTTCAGTAGATGCACTTTTGTCATTTTTGCCATGATTGATGTGTGCATCCTATGAACTGGAGTCCTACATGTGTTTCGTAATATGCCATGCCATCTTTACAGGGGTGTATGCCATGTATTTTTGTGATCTCTGTGGTGACTAGCACAAGCATGCAAACTAGGGATCATAATGTTGCTGATTTCAGGGACTTACTAATTTCACCAAGTCTTGCCCTGCTGTTATTTTTATGCCATGTGTTCATGTTGTTTCAGAGAGATCTATGCCTCTTTTGAGCATGATCACTAAGGGTGTTTTGTACATATGGATTTGCTCTATCCACTCATGCCTTTGTTTGTAATTATGGAGTGTCATAGCTTGACTCAATCGAGCTCTACTTTTGCTATAAAATGTTACTGGCAGATTGTTTACATGTTATTCGATTTTGCCAAGCTTGTTGTAGTTGATCCTTGCATGCTATGATGTTATTCTTGCCATTTCTAGCTTCTATGCCGTGTCTTCTTGATGGATGTATGTTTAGTTTATCATGCAATGCTCTGTAGTGCGTGCATCGAGCTCACGAACATGCCTACTTGTTATCTGTTTTTGACATGCCCAGTTTTCTGCAAAGTCTGAAATCTGTAATGAAACTTGCTTATTTGACATGGGTGTTATTATAGTTTCTGATCCCTTTTGGCTTATGGTCAGTAAGGTACTTTTGGTAAATGCTTTGAGTAGATTCATTCCATGCCATATTTTGCTATGTCCTGATCTTGTAGCAGGTTGTTTTCTTGCTCTAAACATGGCTTCCTGATGTTAATTTCTGGCATGATAGTATTTTCACTAAGTCTGTGAAGCTGATATGTTTTGCACTTTTGCCATGCTTGTTTGAGCCTGTTGTGGTGTGATTTAGCCGTAGCTCAGTGTTCATCTTTTGTCAAGCATCTTGAGGAGATCACTATCATATGCTTTGCTGGTACGTTTGGGTGCAGTAGCTTAATTTCTTGTTGCTTGCTAATTAGCATCATGCTGTTAATGGCAGAATCTTGTCATTCTTGTTTTGCTTGTCATTTGCAAACCGTGCATCCGATTCCGGTGATATTTATATCGATTTCAACCGAAATCACCTCATCTTTCCAGTGGCATACTTGGTTTGCCAATATTATGCCTTGTTCATCTTTGCCCTTCCGGAGCACGCATATGCATTGCATACCACATCTCGCATATCATGCCATGTTTTGCATCATGTTGCTTGCGCATTGCATCGTGGTTGATAGTTGTTCCTTTGCTTGTGTTCTTGTTTGGATAGAGCTGGGAGACAAGTACGTGAACGAGGAACCTGTTGAGAACACTTACGAGGACCAAGCTTTCGACAACTCTGAGAACCATGCAGGCAAGATGACCATACCCTCGAAATCACTTCTATCTTTGCTTGCTAGATGCTCGCTCTTTTGCTATGCCTATGCTGCGATACCTACCACTTGCTATATCATGCCACCCATATTGCCATGTCAAACATCTAACCACCCTTTCCTAGCAAACCGTTGTTTGGCTATGTTACCGCTTTGCTCAGCCCCTCTTATAGCGTTGCTAGTTGCAGGTGAAGATGAAGTTTGTTCCATGTTGGAACATGATTATTTTGGGATATCACAATATCTCTTATTTTAATCAATGCATCTATATACTTGGTAAAGGGTGGAAGGCTCGGCCTTATGCCTGGTGTTTTGTTCCACTCATGCCACCCTAGTTTCCGTCATACCGGTGTTATGTTCCTTGATTTTGCGTTCCTTACACGGTTGGGTGATTTATGGGACCCCCTTGACAGTTCGCTTTGAATAAGACTCCTCCAGCAAGGCCCAACCTTGGTTTTACCATTTGCCACTTAAGCCTTCCCCCCGGGTTTTCGCGAGCCCGAGGGTCATCTTTATTTAACCCCCCCCCCCCCCCGGGCCAGTGCTCCTCTGAGTGCTGGTTCGAACCGAGTAGACTGCGGGGCCACCTCGGGGAAACTTGAGGCTTGGTTTTACTCGTAGGATGTCTCATCCGGATGTGCCCTGAGACCGAGATATGTGCAGCTCCTATCAGAATTTGTCGGCACAATCGGGCGGCTTTGCTGGACTTGTTTTATTACTGTCAAAATGTCTTGTAGTCCGGGATTCCGAGACTGATCGGGTCTTCCCGGTAGAAGGAATATCCTTCATTGACCGTGAGAGCTTATAATGGGCTAAGTTGGGACACCCCTGCAGGGTATTATCTTTCGAAAGCCGTGCCCGCGGTTATGAGGCAGATGGGAATTTGTTAATGTCCGGTTGTAAAAAACCCGAAGTTGACCTTAATTAAAACACATCAACCGCGTGTGTAACCGTGATGGTCTCTTCTCGGCGGAGTCCGGGAAGTGAACACGGTGTTGGAGTTATGTTTGACGTAGGTTGTTCTAGGATCACTTCTTGATCACTTCTAGCTTCACGATCGTGCTTTGCTTCTCTTCTCGCTCTCTTTTGCGTTGTTAGCCACCATATATGCTAGTCGCTTGCTACAGCTCCACCTCACAACCCTATCCTACCTTAAGCTTAAATAGTCTTGATCTCGCGGGTGTGAGATTGCTGAGTCCCCGTGACTCACAGATTCTACCAAAACAGTTGCAGGTGCCAACGATGCCAGTGCAGATGACGCAACCGAGCTCAAGTGGGAGTTCGACGAGGAACGTGGTCGTGACTATGTGTCTTTTCCTGATGATCAGTAGTGGAGCCCAGCTGGGACGATCGGGGATCTATGTAGCATTTGGGGTAGTCTTCTTTCATTTTGGTTTCGTAGTCGGACCTTGAGTGTAATCTGGATGATGAATGTTTATTTATGTATTGTGTGAAGTGGCGACTGTAAGCCAACTATGTATCTCTTTCCCTTATGTATTACATGGGTTGTGTGAAGATTACCTCACTTGCGACATTGCTTTCAATGCGGTTATGCCTCTAAGTCGTGCTTCGACACGTGGGAGATATAGCCGCATCGAGGGCGTTACACGGGTGTTAGTTTCTCCAACTTTAGTTGAATCGAGTATGGCTACGCCCGGTCCTTGCGAAGGTTAAAACAGCACCAACTTGACAAACTATCGTTGTGGTTTTGATGCATAGGTAAGATTGGTTCTTGCTAAGCCCGTAGCAGCCACGTAAAACTTGCAACAAACAAAGTAGAGGACATCTAACTTGTTTTTGCAGGGCATATTGTGATGTGATATGGTCAAGACATGATGCTAAATTTTATTGTATGAGATGATCATGTTTTGTAACCGAGTTATCGGCAACTGGCAGGAGCCATATGGTTGTCGCTTTATTGTATGCAATGCAATCGCCCTGTAATGCTTTACTTTATCACTAAGCGGTAGCGATAGTCGTAGTAGCATAAGATTGGCGAGACGACAATGATGCTACGATGGAGATCAAGGTGTCGCGCCGGTGACGATGGTGATCATGACGGTGCTTCGGAGATGGAGATCACAAGCACGAAGATGATGATGGCCATATCATATCACTTATATTGATTGCATGTGATGTTTATCTTTTTATGCATCTTATCTTGCTTTGATTGACGGTAGCATTATAAGATGATCTCTCACTAAAATTATCAAGAAGTGTTCTCCCTGAGTATGCACCGTTGCCAAAGTTCGTCGTGCCCAGACACCACGTGATGATCGGGTGTGATAAGCTCTACGTCCATCTACAACGGGTGCAAGCCAGTTTTTGCACACGCAGAATACTCAGGTTTAACTTGACGAGCCTAGCATATAACAGATATGGCCTCGGAACACGGAGACCGAAAGGTCGAGCGTGGATCATATAGTAGATATGATCAACATAATGATGTTCACCATTGAAACTACTCCATCTCACGTGATGACCGGACATGGTTTAGTTGATATGGATCACGTGATCACTAAGAGGATTAGAGGGATGTCTATCTAAGTGGGAGTTCTTTAAGTAATATGATTAATTGAACTTTAATTTATCATGAACTTAGTCCTGGTAGTATTTTGCAAATTATGTTGTAGATCAATAGCTCGCGTTGTTGCTTCCCTATGTTTATTTTGATATGTTCCTAGAGAAAAACTGTGTTGAAAGATGTTAGTAGCAATGATGCGGATTGGATCCGTGATCTGAGGTTTATCCTCATTGCTGCACAGAAGAATTATGTCCTTGATGCACCGCCAGGTGACAGACCTATTGCAGGAGCAGATGCAGACGTTATGAATGTTTGGCTAGCTCAATATGATGACTACATGATAGTTTAGTGCACCATGCTTAACGGCTTAGAATCGGGACTTCAAAGACGTTTTGAACGTCATGGACCATATGAGATGTTCCAGGAGTTGAAGTTGATATTTCAAGCAAATACCCGAGTTGAGAGATATGAAGTCTCCAACAAGTTCTATAGCTAAAAGATGGAGGACAATCGCTCAACTAGTGAGCATGTGCTCAGATTGTCTAGGTACTACAATTGCTTGAATCAAGTGGGAGTTAATCTTCCAGATAAAATAGTGATTGACAGAATTCTCTAGTCACCATCACCAAGTTAGTAGAACTTCGTGATGAACTATAATATGCAAGGGATAACGAAAACGATTCCCAAGCTCTTCGTGATGCTAAAATCGACGAAGGTAGAAATCAAGAAAAACATCAAGTGTTGATGGTAGACAAGACCACTAGTTTCAAGAAAAGGGCAAAAGGAAGAAGGGGAACTTCAAGAAGAACGGCAAGCAAGTTACTGCTCAAGTGAAGAAACCCAAGTCTGGTCCTAAGCCTGAGACTTAGTGCTTCTACTGCAAAGGGATTGGTCACTGGAAGCGGAACTACCCCAAGTATTTGGTGGATAAGAAAGGATGGCAAAGTAAACAAAGGTTATTTGATATACATGTTATTGATGTGAACTTTACTAGTGTTCATAGCAACCCCTCAGTATTTGGTACTAGTTCAGTTGCTAAGATTAGTAACTCGAAACGGGAGTTGCAGAATGAACAGAGACTAGTTAAGGGTGAAGTGACGATGAGAGTTGGAAGTGGTTCCAAGATTGATATGATCATCATCGCACACTCCCTATACATTCGGGATTAGTGTGGAACCTAAATAAGTGTTATTTGGTGTTGAGCATGAATATGATTTGATCATGTTTATTGCAATACGGTTATTCGTTTAAGTAAGAGAATAAATTGTTGTTCTGTTTACATGAATAAAACCTTATATGGTTACACACCCAATGAAAATGGTTCGTTGGATCTTGATCGTAGTGATACACATATTCATAATATTGAAACCAAAAGATGCAAAGTTAATAATGATAGTGCAACTTATTTGTGGCACTGCTGTTTAGGTCATATTGGTGTAAAGCGCATGAAGAAACTCCATGCTGATGGGCTTTTGGAATCACTTGATTATAAATCCTTGATGCTTGCGAACCATGCCTCATGGGCAAGATGACTAAAACTCCGCTCTCCAGAACAATGGAGCGAGCAATAGATTTGTTGGAAATCATACATACTGATGTATGTGGTCCGATGAATATTAAAGCTCGCGACAAGTATCATTATTTTCTAACCTTCACAGATGATTTAAGCAGATATGAGTATATCTACTTGATGAAACATAAGTCTGAAACGTTTGAAAATTTCAAAGAATTTCAGAGTGAAGTGGAAAATCATCGTGACAAGAAAATAAAGTTTCTACGATCTGATCACGGAGACGAATATTTCAGTTACGAGTTTGGTCTTCAATTAAAACAATGTGGAATAGTTTCACAAATTCATGCCACCTGGAACACCTCAGCATAATGGTGTGTCCGAACGTCATAACCGTACTTTATTGGATATAGTGCAATCTATGATGTTTCTTACCGATTTACCACTATCATTTTTGGGGTTATGCATTAAAGACAGCTGCATTCACGTTAAAAAGGGCACCATCTAAGTCCGTTGAGATGACACAATCTGAACTGTGGTTTGGCAAGAAACCAAAGTTGTCGTTTCTTAAAGTTTGGAGTTGTGATGCTTATATGAAAAAGTTTCATCCCGATAAGCTCAAACCAAAATCGGAGAAATATGTCTTCATAGGATACCCAAAGGAGACTGTTGGGTACACCTTCTATCACAGATCCGAAGGCAAGACATTCGTTGCTAAGAATGGATCCTTTCTAGAGAAGGAGTTTCTCTCGAAAGAAGTGAGTGGGAGGAAAGTAGAACTTGATAAGGTAACTATACCCGCTCCCTTATTGGAAAGTAGTTCATCACAGAAATTTGTTCCTGTGACTACTACACCAATTAGTGAGGAAGATAATGATGATGATCATGTAACTTCGGATCAAGTTACTACCGAACCTCGTAGGTCAACCAGAGTGAGATCCGCACCAGAGTGGTACGGTAATCCTATTCTGGAGGTCATGTTACTTGATCATGACGAACCTACGAACTATGAGGAAGCGATGATGAGCCCAGATTCCGCAAAATGGTTTGAGGCCATGAAATCTGAGATGGGATCCATGTATGAGAACAAAGTATGGACTTTGATGGATTTGCCCGATGATCGGCAAGCCATAGAAAATAAATGGATCTTCAAGAGGAAGACAGACACTGATAGTAGTGTTACTATCTACAAAGCTAGAATTGTCGCAAAAGGTTTTCGACAAGTTCAAGGTGTTGACTACGATGAGAGTTTATCACTCGTATCTATGCTTAAGTCTGTTCGAATCATGTTAGCGATTGCCGCATTTTATGAAATCCGGCAAATGGATAAACAAAACTGCATTCCTTAATGGATTTATTAAAGAAGAGTTGTATACGATGCAACTAGAAGGTTTTGTCGATCCTAAAGGTGTTAACAAAATATGCAAGCTCCAGCGATCCAGCTATGGACTGGTGCAAGCATCTCGGAGTTGGAATATACGCTTTGATAAGTTGATCAAAGCATATAGTTTTATACAGACTTGCGGTGAAGCCTGTATTTACAAGAAAGTGAGTGGGAGCACTACAGCATTTCTGATAAGTATATGTAGATGACATATTGTTGATCGGAAATAATGTAGAATTATTCTACGAAGCATAAAGGAGTATTTGAAAGGAGTTTTTCGAAGAAGGACCTCGGTGAAGCTGCTTACATATTAAGCATCAAGATCTGTAGAGACAGATCAAGACGCTTGATAAGTTTTCAATGAGTACATACCTTGACAAGATTTTGAAGTAGTTCAAAATGTAACAGTCAAAGAAAGAGTTCTTGCCTGTGTTACAAGGTGTGAAATTGAGTAAGACTCAAAACCCGACCACGGCAGAAGATAGAAAGAGAATGAAAGTCATTCTCTATGCCTTGGCCATAGGTTCTATACAGTATGCCATGCTGTGTGCCAGATCTATTGTATACCCTACACTGTGTTTAGCAAGGGAGTACAATAGTGATCTAGGAGTAGATCACTGGACAACGGTCAAAATTATCCTTAGTGGAATAAGGATATGTTTCTCGATTATGGAGGTGACAAAAGGTTCGTCGTAAAGGGTTACGTCGATGCAAGTTTTGACACTAATCTAGATGACTCTAAGTCTCGGTCTAGATACATATTGAAAGTGGGAGCAATTTTTTAGCTAGAGTAGCTCCGTGCAGAGTATTGTTGACATAGAAATTTGCAAAATACTTACGGATCTGAATATGACAAACCGGTTAACTAAAATTATCTCACAAGCAAAACATGATCACACCTTAGTACTCTTTGGGTGTTAATCACATAGCGATGTGAACTAGATTACTGACTCTAGTAAACTCTTTTGCTGTTGGTCACATATCGATGTGAACTATGGGTGTTAATCACATGGTGATGTGAACTATTGCTGTTAAATCACATGGCGATGTGAACTAGATTATTGACTCTACTGCAAGTGGGAGACTGAAGGAAATATGCCCTAGAGGCAATAATAAAGTTATTATTTATTTCCTTATTTCATGATAAATGTTTATTATTCATGCTAGAATTGTATTATCCGGAAACATAATACATGTGTGAATACATAGACAAACAAAGTGTCACTAGTATGCCTCTACTTGACTAGCTCGTTAATCAAAGATGGTTATGTTTCCTAACCATGGACAAAGAGTTGTTATTTGATTAACGGGATCACATTATTAGGTGAATGATCTGATTGACATGACCCATTCCATTAGCTTAGCACCCGATCGTTTAGTATGTTGCTATTGCTTTCTTCATGACTTATACATGTTCCTATGACTATGAGATTATGCAACTCCCGTTTACCGGAGGAACACTTTGTGATCTACCAAATGTCACAACGTAACTGGGTGATTATAAAGGAGCTCCACAGGTGTATCCAAAGGTACATGTTGGGTTGGCGTATTTCGAGATTAGGATTTGTCACTCCGATTGTCGAAGAGGTATCTCTGGGCCCTCTCAGTAATGCACATCACATAAGCCTTGCAAGCATTGCAACTAATGAGTTAGTTGCGAGATGATGTATTACAGAACGAGTAAATGGACTTACCAGTAACGAGATTGAACTAGGTATTGAGATACCGACGATCGAATCTCGAGGAAGTAACATATCGATGACAAAGGGAACAACGTATGTTGTTATGCGGTCTGACCGATAAAGATCTTCGTAGAATATGTAGGAGCCAATATGAGCATCCAGGTTCCGCTATTGGTTATTGACCGGAGACATGTCTCGGTCATGTCTACATTGTTCTCGAATCGTAGGGTCCGCACGCTTAACGTTATGATGACAATTATATTATGAGTTTATGAGTTTTGATGTACCGAAGGAGTTCGGAGTCCCGGATGAGATCGGGGACATGACGAGGAGTCTCGAAATGGTCGAGACGTAAAGATCGATATATTGGATGACTATATTCGGACATCGGAAAGGTTCTGAGTGGTTCGGGTATTTTTCGGAGTACCGGGGAGTTACGGGAATACGGGGGAAAAGTATTGGGCCTTATTGGGCCATACGGGAAAGAGAGAGGGGCTGCCTAGGGCAGGCCGCGCGCCCCCCCAAGGCCTAGTCCTAATTGGACTAGGGGGAGGGGTTGCGCCCCCTCCTTCCTTCCCTTCTCCCTTCCCCTTCCTTGTCTCCTACTCCTACTACATGGAAGGACTCCTAGTTGGACTAGGAAAGGGGGAATCCTACTCCTGGTGGGAGTAGGACTCCCTAGGGCGCGCCATAGAGAGGGTCGGCCTTCCCCTCCTCCACTCCTTTATATACGGGGGCAGGGGGCACCCTAGAACACACAAGTTGATCTTCGTGATCGTTCCTTAGCCGTGTGCGGTGCCCCCCTCCACGATATTACACCCCGATCATATTGTAGCAGTGCTTAGGCGAAGCCCTGCGACGGTTGAACATCAAGATCGTCACCACGCCGTCGTGCTGACGAAACTCCTCCCCGACGCTTTGCTGGATCGGAGCCCGGGGAGCGTCATCGAGCTGAACGTGTGCCAAGAACTCGGAGGTGCCGGAGTAACGGTGTCAACGCTTCCGCTTTCGGTCTACGAGGGTACATGGACAACACTCTCCTCTCTCGTTGCTATGCATCACCATGATCTTGTGTGTGCGTAGGAAATTTTTTGAAATTACTACGTTCGCCAACACGAGGTTGGTAAGTGATGCAGGTGATGGTTACGAGGTAACCCGAAAAGAACAAATGGTGCATGTAGTGTCATCATGTTGCATGTTAGTATCGTCAGATTCATATGTTCATGCCATGCTCATGTTGTTCTAGTTGTATCATGTTCATGTTGCTCATGTCATGTTGTTATGAGGATCTCATGTTAATTCCTGCTTAACCTGTAATTGCCATGCTGATGTTTTTCTTGAATGCTTCTGGTTATTGTGAGCTTGCAATCACATTCAATGTACTGACCTGGCGTGTCATGCCAGTTTGTAGGTCATGCCGGATTTGAATGCTTGTTTGCCGTGGATTCTTTGTTTGCGAGCTAGGATAAGCGTTCCAGCCAGAGTCCCTACGGAGTGGAGTTCACCACTGTTGTCGTTGTTCCACTGCTAGAAGTTTTTCCGCTACTTCGAGTTGTTCTGCTGCTGGCATAGAGCAACTGAGGATGGCGTAGTGTCGCCGTGCCGATGTTATTCATTGTAATATCGGAGACCTTGTATTCATATTCGTGTAATAATACTAAGCTGGTTTGTTCTATGCTAAGCAGTGTCGTATTCCAGAAGACTTCTCGATCTCTGGGCTGGAATACGGGGCGTTCCGGTTTTCTTTGAGCCGGGGTGCCACATACTACTCAGGCATTCAAAAAAGATTCCCTTCTCTTCTTTGGTAAGAGCGTAGCTGGCAGGACCTTGATACTGCTTTGGTTGCATGTCATCTTTTTCGTTCATACGTTGCTGGTCCTCCTGTGCCTCCGGAGTATCTTTTTTCTTCCCATATACGCCCAAGAAGCCTAGCAGGTTCACGCAAAGATTCTTTGTCACGTGCATCACACTACTGCAGGATGCTGCTAATGCGACACTACGATCAGAGACCCTTCGAGAAACTGTGTGTGATGCCATAATTGCAAATGGTGGTGTATGCAAACCGTCAGAAATGTATAAAACATTTGCGATGACGGATGCATCAAACACGGTTCAGGTTTTAATTGCGTGTGCGATGAAGGGCATACAGTTCAGTTCAATTAACTGTATGCGATGAGGAGGAACAAAAGAAACGGGCAGCCAGATGAAGGCGTGTGCGATACACAGCATACGGTTCACTCGGATGAACTGTTTGTGATTAGGCAACACAAAATAAACGGGCAGCCAGATGAAGGCGTTTGCGATACACAACATACGGTTCACTCAGATGAACTGTTTGTGATTAGGCAACACAAAAGAAATGGGCAGACAGATGAAGGTGTGTGCGATATACAGCATATGGTTCACTCGGATGAACTGTTTGTGACTAGGCAACACAAAAGAAATGGGCAGACAGATGAAGGTTTGTGCGATATACAGCATACGGTTCACTCGGATGAACTATTTGTGATTAGGCAACACAAAAGAAACGGTCAGCCAGATCAAGGTGTGTGCGATATACGCATGTGGTTCACTCGTCCCTTGTCGTCACTGTGTGACCTCTGTGGCAACCGTTCGCTCCCCAGGCGCCTCTTCGTGTACCGTGGCAACCGTCCACCGCCTCTTCGCCTTTCATTCCCTCTCGATTTGGAACTGTTGTCGCACGCTCTTCCTCCAATTTTCCTTCACCCTTTCTTCTGCCATTGTTCGATCATCTTCTCCATGGAGGGAACAGACCGAAAATGACCCCGTTATTCTTGCCCCGATCTGAATGATGACGTGGTGGAGGAACTCATTGGTCGGTGCGACGTCATCACCTTGGCTAGCATGGCAGGTTCATTCAAGACCATTCTCGACTCAACTAATAACATCATTACAAGGAACCCAAGGGTCCAGGAGCGGTTTGATCTCCCCTATCTTCTTTGTTGTGACCCTGCTGACTCGCGCGGGGACGAGGGAAGCCTCGCCTTGTGCAAGTTGATGCCGCTTGATAATGATACGTATGATGTTAAGATGCCATCGCTTGAGGGCAAGGCTCTTGGGCAAGCACAAATGGAGATTGGGTTGTTTATATTGGGTACAACTGCGAGTGGGAACTTGTGAATGTGTACACTCGTCACCGGGTTCCACTTCCAAAAATCTCAGACTGCTGCCCAGAGGTTGAGTACACCGGTATTCTACGTGAGTTCAAATATGATCATGGTGACTGTCGTCTACGGAAGATAGCAATTTGTCGAATTCCCAACCGCTCTTGGGATTACACGAACTATGAAGTTGTTGCTATCTTCGACAAGCTTTTTGTCGTCCTTACTTCCACGCCTCGATGGATATTGCTCAAAAATCAATTTCTGTACACGGATGAGTACTGTGATGCAATTCAATACGAGGGTCTTGTGTTTGCTGCCACCACTCGTGGCACTATTTTTGCATGGAATCTTGATGCTTTCGGTACGTTTGTCTTCCACCATAATTATAATTGTTTCATCCACATGCATGTCGGTTAGCTAGTTTCCCTTTACTAATTAATTAACCTTCTTGTGTTTCCAAGGTCCTGTGAACATTCCACCACCTATACTTGAAAAATTTTATAACCAAGGGGGATATGACGATGCTGATGATCACGAGCATGAGGACGAGCAGGACCCATATACTCAGTGGCGCCTGGCAACTTATTCCAATGGATCACCTCTTCTTGTTTGTATACAAGGCACTGCTGATGTTACTAAGGAAGCACGTGTTGTCTCGCCTGGTCGCACTCTCCGGACCTATTCCAACATCCGTTGCAGGGTATTCGGGATGGATACTAGTGTACTAGCGCCAACACCTTCTCCATGGTTCGGTATTAGAAGTCTTGGAGGAAACTCGCTCTTCCTTGGACTAAACTATCCAATGATGGTGGAAGGCGATCCAGCTGCTGTTGACACAACATTACTACCATTTATGAGAAGCAACTGTATCTGTACCTCGGACATTGCTATGATGCTTCCCTACCGTCCCAATATTGGTCCTGACATAGGTCGCTTCAGCCTGGATGATCAGTCATGTGTTGGTCTCGAGATTGATAGTAGTTGGCCCTTCCTAGAGAATCACTTCTGGTTCAAAGCAAGCGTTTCCAACGCCGACGAGTGGTTGAGCTGAAATTCATTTCATTGCTTTGTTATTTGTTGTGTGAGAAAAACTTTACTTTACTAGAATGTTTTGTTGGAAATGGTCTATAATCCAACGTGTATCCTTGTTGTTGTTGTGGGTTGATGAGTTGTTGTATGTAATCAATGGTATATTTGCATATGCGTCCATCAACTCACGCCTGCTAGTGGTGTCCATATGAACAGTGCTAGTGATTTTAGTTGCAAAAATTAGATAGTGCTAGTGATTTTTAGCTGCATATTTTGACAAATTGTAGTGTTACAAGGTTGACAAATGCCAATGTTTTTTTTGACAGAAAGACTGTAAGGGAACCCCCTACAGTATAATTGGTGCAACAAACCCAAATTGCAAGTACCATGCATTGAACCTGGGTGGGTGGGAAGGCATCAGCCCCTTCCCACCACTAGGCTATGCCTTAGTCTGTGACAAATGGCAATGTTACTAGATAAACAAATGTCAATCTTTCCAGTTTGACAAATGGCAACATACCCAAAATGACAGATATGCAAATCTTACCCAATTGTTTGTACGTGATTGCACATGGGTCATGCAAAACAGCCGTTTGCGTTGAAGGGATGCAGAAATCCTGCTCAGCACATTTTCCCTTGGCTTCCTGGGGAAGCTATCGGTTTGCATACGGGTGTTCTAACTAAAACTTTTGCGATGAGTGTTTTATATTTAGAAACCATTTACTTTTTTTCAAAAGAAAATCGCTTGATAAGTCTGTACATTAAGAGAGAAGAACACAAGTTCGTTCAAACCATATCTTTCATTCAGTCACACTGTGAATTTATATTCATATGGTCGAGAATTCGAGATACAGTATTAAACCCCAAAAAACTATTTCCGGCGGCGGCGGAGGCGGCGTGCCGCACCGTCGTTGTCGTTGTCGTCCTCCGAGACGCCGTTCTTGAAGTCTTCAGGGCAGCACAAAATGTTCTTCACTTGTAAGTCAAACATCATGTCGTCGCGCGATCGACGGGCGGGGCGCGGGAGGACGGCAACTGGCGCCGCTGAGAGGTAGCGGTCGACGGCAGCGTCCCATGCCGCTGAGGGGGCGCGCGCACGGGCACGGGCACGGGCGCGGAGGGTGCGGCCAAACGCATGGGGGCGGCACCACGGTGGGTGTAGGGGTGCGCACGGACACGGGCGCTAGCGCTGGCATGTACACGATCTCGGGCGGGTCCACGGAGACATCCCTGACACCCGCGGCTTCCAGCTCTACAATAGTGCTTGGCGACCAGCCCGTCGATGCTATGGGGATGGTCGTTGGCGCAGGCGCGGGGACGGAAACTTGGACGGGAGCGGGGGCAGCAACCGTCACGGCCAGCTTGTTCTGGGCCATGTCCATGAGGCCCCATTCCTCCTTATTTTCTATCTCCTACGGCTCGTAGTCGACTTCACCAAACTTGAAGACTAGTGGCAGATGATCGTTCTGCGCCATGGCGTTGGTGGAGGTCTGCGGGAGGGAGGAGAATGGGAGGCGAACAGTAAGTGAAGGAAATATGCCCTAGAGGCAATAATAAAGTTATTATTTATTTCCTTATTTCATGATAAATGTTTATTATTCATGCTAGAATTGTATCAACCGGAAACATGATACATGTGTGAATACATAGACAAACAGAGTGTCACTAGTATGCCTCTACTTGACTAGCTCGTTAATCAAAGATGGTTATGTTTCCTAACCATAGACAAAGAGTTGTTATTTGATTAACGAGGTCACGTCATTAGTTGAATGGTCTGATTGACATGACCCATTCCATTAGCTTAGCACCCGATCGTTTAGTATGTTGCTATTGCTTTCTTCATGACTTATACATGTTCCTATGACTATGAGATTATGCAACTCCGGTTTACCGGAGGAACACTTTGTGTGCTACCAAACGTCACAACATAACTGGGTGATTATAAAGGTGCTCTACAGGTGTCTCCAAAGGTACATGTTGGGTTGGCGTATTTCGAGATTAGGATTTGTCACTCCGATAGTCGGAGAGGTATCTCTGGGCCCTCTCGGTAATGCACATCACTTAAGCCTTGCAAGCAATGCAACTAATGAGTTAGTTGCGAGATGATGTATTACGGAACGAGTAAAGAGACTTGCCGGTGACGAGATTGAACTAGGTATTGGATACCGACGATCGAATCTCGGGCAAGTAACATACCGATGACAAAGGGAACAACGTATGTTGTTATGTGGTCTGACCAATAAAGATCTTCGTAGAATATGTAGGAGCCAATATGGGCATCCAGTTCCCGCTATTGGTTATTGACCGGAGACGTGTCTCGGTCATGTCTACATTGTTCTCGAACCGTAGGGTCCGCACGCTTAAGGTTTCGATGACAGTTATATTATGAGTTTATGAGTTTTGATGTACCGAAGGAGTTCGGTGTCCCGGATGAGATCGGGGACATGACGAGGAGTCTCGAAATGGTCGAGACGTAAAGATCGATATATTGGATGACTATATTCGGACATCGGAAAGGTTCTGAGTGATTCGGGTATTTTCGGGAGTACCGGAGAGTTACGGGAATTCGTAATGGGCCTCATTGGGCCATACGGGAAAGGAGAGAAAGGGCCAAAAGGGTGACCGCACCCCTCCCCTTGGACTAGTCCGAATTGGACTAGGGAGGGGGGGCCTTCCTTCCTTCTCCTTCTCTCTTCCCTTTCCTTGTCTCCTACTCCTACTACATGGAAGGGCTCCTAGTTGGACTAGGAAAGGGGGAATCCTACTCCCGGTGGGAGTAGGACTCCCCTAGGGCGCGCCATAGAGAGGGCCGGCCCTCCCCTCCTCCACTCCTTTATATACGGGGGCAGGGGGCACCCCATAGACATACAAGTTGATCTTCGTGATCGTTCCTTAGCCGTGTGCGGTGCCCCCCTCCACCATATTCCACCTCGGTCATATTGTTGCAGTGCTTAGGCGAAGCCCTGCGTCGATAGTACATCAAGATCGTCACCATGCCGTCGTGCTGACGGAACTCCACCCCGAAGCTTTGCTGGATCGGAGCCCGGGGAACGTCATCGAGCTGAACGTGTGCCAAGAACTCGGAGGTGCCGGAGTAACGGTGCTTGGATCGGTCGGATCGGGAAGACATACGACTACTTCCTCTACGTTGTGTCAACGCTTCCGCTTCGGTCTACGAGGGTACGTAGACAACACTCTCCCCTCTCGTTGCTTTGCATCACCATGATCTTGCGTGTGCGTAGGAAATTTTTTGAAATTACTACGTTCCCCAACAGTGGCATCCGAGCCTAGATTTTTATGGTTTGATGTTATGCACGAGTAGAACACAAGTGAGTTGTGGGCGATATAAGTCATACTGCCTACCAGCATGTCATACTTTGGTTCGGCGGTATTGTTGGATGAAGCGGCCCGGACCGACATTTCGCGTACGCTTACGCGAGACTGGTTCTACTGCCGTGCTTTGCACACAGGTGGCTGGCGGGTGTCAGTTTCTCCAACTTTAGTTGAACCGAGTATGGCTACGCCCGGTCCTTGAGAAGGTTAAAACGGAGTCTATTTGACAAACTATCGTTGTGGTTTTGATGCGTAGGTGAGATTGGTTCTTGCTTAAGCCCGTAGCAGCCACGTAAAACTTGCAACAAACAAAGTAGAGGACATCTAACTTGTTTTTGCAGGGCATATTGTGATGTGATATGGTCAAGACATGATGCTAAATTTTATTGTATGAGATGATCATGTTTTGTAACCGAGTTATCGGCAACTGGCAGGAGCCATATGGTTGTCGCTTTATTGTATGCAATGCAATCGCCCTGTAATGCTTTACTTTATCACTAAGCGGTAGCGATAGTCGTAGTAGCATAAGATTGGCGAGACGACAATGATGCTACGATGGAGATCAAGGTGTCGCGCCGGTGACGATGGTGATCATGACGGTGCTTCGGAGATGGAGATCACAAGCACGAAGATGATGATGGCCATATCATATCACTTATATTGATTGCATGTGATGTTTATCTTTTTATGCATCTTATCTTGCTTTGATTGACGGTAGCATTATAAGATGATCTCTCACTAAAATTATCAAGAAGTGTTCTCCCCGAGTATGCACCGTTGCCAAAGTTCGTCGTGCCCAGACACCACGTGATGATCGGGTGTGATAAGCTCTACGTCCATCTACAACGGGTGCAAGCCAGTTTTTGCACACGCAGAATACTCAGGTTTAACTTGACGAGCCTAGCATATAACAGATATGGCCTCGGAACACGGAGACCGAAAGGTCGAGCGTGGATCATATAGTAGATATGATCAACATAATGATGTTCACCATTGAAACTACTCCATCTCACGTGATGATCGGACATGGTTTAGTTGATATGGATCACGTGATCACTAAGAGGATTAGAGGGATGTCTATCTAAGTGGGAGTTCTTTAAGTAATATGATTAATTGAACTTTAATTTATCATGAACTTAGTCCTGGTAGTATTTTGCAAATTATGTTGTAGATCAATAGCTCGCGTTGTTGCTTCCCTATGTTTATTTTGATATGTTCCTAGAGAAAAACTGTGTTGAAAGATGTTAGTAGCAATGATGCGGATTGGATCCGTGATCTGAGGTTTATCCTCATTGCTGCACAGAAGAATTATGTCCTTGATGCACCGCCAGGTGACAGACCTATTGCAGGAGCAGATGCAGACGTTATGAATGTTTGGCTAGCTCAATATGATGACTACATGATAGTTTAGTGCACCATGCTTAACGGCTTAGAATCGGGACTTCAAAGACGTTTTGAACGTCATGGACCATATGATGTGTTCCAGGAGATGAAGTTAATATTTCAAGCAAATACCCGAGTTGAGAGATATGAAGTCTCCAACAAGTTCTATAGCTAAAAGATGGAGGAGAATCGCTCAACTAGTGAGCATGTGCTCAGATTGTCTGGGTACTACAACCGCTTGAATCAAGTGGGAGTTAATCTTCCAGATAATATAGTGATTGACAAAATCCTCTAGTCACCATCACCAAGTTAGTAGAACTTCGTGATGAACTATAGTATGCAAGGGATGACAAAAAAGACTCCCGAGCTTTTCATAATGATGAAATTGATGAAGGTAGAAATCAAGAAAGAGCATCAAGCGTTGATGGTTGACAAGATCACTAGTTTCAAGTAAAGGGCAAAGGGAAGAAGGGGAACTTCAAGAAGAACGGCAAGCAAGTTGCTGCTCAAGTGAAGAAGCCCAAGTCTGGTCCTAAGCCTGAGACTAAGTGCTTCTACTGCAAAGGGATTGGTCACTGGAAGTGGAACTACCCCAAGTATTTGGTGAATAAGAAAGGATGGCAAAGTGAACAAAAGTATATTTGATATACAGATTATTGATATGTATTTTACTGGTGTTCGTAGCAACCCCTCGGTATTTGATACTAGTTCAGTTGCTAAGATTAGTAACTCGAAACAGGGAGTTGCAGAATAAACAGAGACTAGTTAAGGGTGAAGTGACGATGTGTGTTGGAAGTGGTTCCAAGATTGATATAATCATCATCATACACTCCCTATACTTTCGGGATTAGTGTTGAACCTAAATAAGTGTTATTTGGTGTTTGCGTTGAGCATGAATATGATTTGATCATGTTTATTGTAATACGGTTATTCATTTAAGTTAGAGAACAATTGTTGTTCTGTTTACATGAATAAAACCTTCTATGGTCATACACACCAACGAAAATGGTTTGTTGGATCTCGATCATAGTGATACACATATTCATAATATTGAAGCCAAAAAGATGCAAAGTTAATAATGATAGTGCAACTTATTTGTGGCACTGTCGTTTAATTCATATTGGTGTAAAGCGCATGAAGAAACTCCATGCTGATGGGATTTTGGAATCACTTGATTATGAATCACTTGATGCTTGCGAACCATGTCTCTTGGGCAAGATGACTAAAACGCCGTTCTCCGGAACAATGGAGCGAGCAACAGATTTGTTGGAAATCATACATACTGATGTATGTGGTCCGATGAATATTACGGCTCGCGACAAGTATCATTATTTTCTGACCTTCACAGATGATTTGAGCAGATATGGGTATATCTACTTGATGAAACATAAGTCTGAAACATTTGAAAAGTTCAAAGAATTTCAGAGAGAAGTGGAGAATCATCGTAACAAGAAAATAAAAGTTTCTACGATATGATCGCAGAGGTAAAATATTTGAGTTACGAGTTTGGCCTTCAGTTAAAACAATGTGAAATAGTTTCACTACTCATGCCACCTGGAACACCACAGTGTAATGGTGTGTCCGAACATCGTAACCGTACTTTATTAGATATGGTGCAATCTATGATGTCTCTTGTTGATTTACCACTATCGTTTTTGGGCTATGCATTAGAGACAGCTGCATTCACGTTAAATAGGGCACCATCTAAATCCCTTGAGACGACACTATATGAACTATGGTTTAGCAAGAAACCAAAGTTGTCGTTTCTTAAAAAAATGGGGTTGTGATGCTTATGTAAAAAAGTTTCATCCTGATAAGCTCAAACCCAAATCGGAGAAATGTGTCTTCATAGGATACCCAAAGGAGACTGTTGGGTACACCTTCTATCACAGATCCAAAGGCAAGACATTCGTTGCTAAGAATGGATCCTTTCTAGAGAAGGAGTTTCTCTCGAAAGAAGTGAGTGGGAGGAAAGTAGAACTTGATGAGGTAATTGTACCTGCTCCCTTATTGGAAAGTAGTTCATCACAGAAAACGGTTTCTATGACACCTACACCAATTAGTGAGGAAGTTAATGATGATGATCATGAAACTTCAGATCAAGCTATTACTGAACCTCATAGATCAACCAGAGTAAGATCCGCACCAGAGTGGTACGGTAATCCTGTTCTGTAAATCATGCTGCTAGATCATGATGAACCTACGAACTATGAAGAAGCGATGGTGAGCCCAGATTCCGCGAAATGGCTTGAGGCCATGAAATCTGAGATGGGATCCATGTATGAGAACAAAGTGTGGACTTTGATTGACTTGCCCAATGATCGGCAAGCAATTGAGAATAAATGGATCTTAAAGAGGAAGACGGACGCTGATAGTAGTGTTACTATCTACAAAGCTAGACTTGTCGAAAAAGGTTTTTGACAAAGTTCAAGGTGTTGACTACGATGAGATTTTATCACTCGTATCGATGCTTAAAGTCTGTCCGAATCATGTTAGCAATTGCCGCATTTTATGAAATCTGGCAAATGGATAACAAAACTGCAATCCTTAATGGATTTCTTAAAGAAGAGTTGTATATGATGCAACCAGAAGGTTTTGTCAATCCTAAAGGTGTTAAACAAAAGTGCAAGCTCCAACGATCCATCTATGGACTGGTGCAAGCATCTCGGAGTTGGAATATACGCTTTGATGAGTTGATCAAAGCATATAGTTTTATACAGACTTGCGGTGAAACCTGTATTTACAAGAAAGTGAGTGGGAGCACTACAGCATTTCTGATAAGTATATGTAAATGACATATTGTTGATCAGAAATAATGTAGAATTATTCTGCAAAGCATAAAGGATTATTTGAAAGGAGTTTTTTTTAAGAAGGACCTCGGTGAAGCTGCTTACATATTGAGTATCAAGATCTATAGAGATAGATCAAGACGCTTGATAAGTTTTTTCAATGAGTACATACCTTGACAAGATTTTGAAGTAGTTCAAAATAGAACAGTCAAAGAAAGAGTTCTTACCTGTGTTACAAGGTGTGAAATTGAGTAAGACTCAAAGCCCGACCACGGCAGAAGATAGAAAGAGAATGAAAGTCATTCCCTATGCCTTGGCCATAGGTTCTATAAAGTATGCCATGCTGTGTACCAGATCTATTGTATACCCTACACTGATTTTGGCAAGGGAGTACAATAGTGATCTAGGAGTAGATCACTGGACAGCGGTCAAAATTATCCTTAGTGAAATAAGGATATGTTTCTCGATTATGGAGGTGACAAAAAGTTTCGTCGTAAAGGGTTATGTCGATGCAAGTTTTGACACTAATCTAGATGACTCTAAGTCTCAATCTAGATACATATTGAAAGTGGGAGCAATTAGCTAAAGTAGCTCCGTGCAGAGCATTGTAGACATAGAAATTTGCAAAATACATACGGATCTGAATTTTGGCAGACCCGTTGACTAAGCTTCTCTCACAAGCAAAACATGATCACACCTTAGTACTCTTTGGGTGTTAATCACATAGTGATGTGAACTAGATTATTGACTCTAGTAAACCCTTTGGGTGTTGGTCACATAATGATGTGAACTATGGGTATTAATCACATGGTGCTGTGAACTATTGCTGTTAAATCACATGCCGATGTGAACTAGATTATTGACTCTAGTGCAAGTGGGAGACTGAAGGAAATATGACCTAGAGGCAATAATAAAGTTATTATTTATTTCCTTATTTCATGATAAATGTTTATTATTCATGCTAGAATTGTATCAACCGGAAACATGATACATGTGTGAATACATAGACAAACAGAGTGTCACTAGTATGCCTGTACTTGACTAGCTCGTTAATCAAAGATGGTTATGTTTCCTAACCATAGACAAAGAGTTGTTATTTGATTAACGAGGTCACATCATTAGTTGAATGATCTGATTGACATGACCCATTCCATTAGCTTAGCACCCGATCGTTTAGTATGTTGCTATTGCTTTCTTCATGACTTATACATGTTCCTATGACTATGAGATTATGCAACTCCGGTTTACCGGAGGAACACTTTGTGTGCTACCAAACATCACAATGTAACTGGGTGATTATAAAGGTGCTCTACAGGTGTCTCCAAAGGTACATGTTGGGTTGGCGTATTTCGAGATTAGGATTTGTCACTCCGATAGTCGGAGAGGTATCTCTGGTCCCTCTCGGTAATGCACATCACTTAAGCCTTGCAAGCAATGCAACTAATGAGTTAGTTGCGAGATGATGTATTACGGAACGAGTAAAGAGACTTGCCGGTGACGAGATTGAACTAGGTATTGGATACCGACGATCGAATCTCGGGCAAGTAACATACCGATGACAAAGGGAACAACGTATGTTGTTATGTGGTCTGACCAATAAAGATCTTCGTAGAATATGTAGGAGCCAATATGGGCATCCAGGTCCCGCTATTGGTTATTGACCGGAGACGTGTCTCGGTCATGTCTACATTGTTCTCGAACCGTAGGGTCCGTACGCTTAAGGTTTCGATGACAGTTATATTATGAGTTTATGAGTTTTGATGTACCGAAGGAGTTCGGTGTCCCGGATGAGATCGGGGACATGACGAGGAGTCTCGAAATGGTCGAGACGTAAAGATCGATATATTGGACGACTATATTCAGACATCGGAAAGGTTCTGAGTGATTCGGGTATTTTCGGGAGTACCGGAGAGTTACGGAAATTCGTAATGGGCCTCATTGGGCCATACGGGAAGGGAGAGAAAGGGCCTAAAGGGTGACCGCACCCCTCCCCTTGGACTAGTCCGAATTGGACTAGGGAGGGGGGGGGCCTTCCTTCTTTCTCCTTCTCTCTTCCCTTTCCTTGTCTCCTACTCCTACTACATGGAAGGGCTCCTAGTTGGACTAGGAAAGGGGGAATCCTACTCCCGGTGGGAGTAGGACTCCCCTAGGGCGCGCCATAGAGAGGGCCGGCCCTCCCCTCCTCCACTCCTTTATATACGGGGGCAGGGGGCACCCCATAGACATACAAGTTGATCTTCGTGATCGTTCCTTAGCCGTGTGCGGTGCCCCCCTCCACCATATTCCACCTCGGTCATATTGTTGCAGTGCTTAGGCGAAGCCCTGCGTCGATAGTACATCAAGATCGTCACCATGCCGTCGTGCTGACGGAACTCCACCCCGAAGCTTTGCTGGATCGGAGCCCGGGGAACATCATCGAGCTGAACGTGTGCCAAGAACTCGGAGGTGCCGAAGTAACGGTGCTTGGATCGGTCGGATCGGGAAGACATACGACTACTTCCTCTACGTTGCGTCAACGCTCCGCTTCGGTCTACGAGGGTACGTAGACAACACTCTCCCCTCTCGTTGCTTTGCATCACCATGATCTTGCGTGTGCGTAGGAATTTTTTTGAAATTACTACGTTCCCCAACAGTAAGGCCGCCCGTATTAAACAGCGGCTTGGGCGCCATTAATGGAGAGGAAGGCGGGAGGCCATGGAAGTCAAAGGGCTCGCTTCCTAGTGAGCCTGCGCAGCATACAGCTTGCACGCTTCCCGATGAGCCTATGCATTCGAGGACAGCTTGCACGCCTCTCGGTGAGCCTATGCACCGGACTGCTTGCACGCCTCCCATTTAGTCAAGGTCAAGCAGCTGTCCACACGGCACCTCCTACAACCATTAAAACCAAGACACGTGGCGTCACGTGAATGGTTAACAGAACACACACGGTTTAAATTCTACAAACGTTTGAGATATTAAAGTGGCAGCTATTTTTTCAAAATGCCTTTGTTGGCTGTCATTATTCGAGTGTGCCTTCTCTCAAAATGGACACGAAAAATGCCACAGCATGTCGGGTGCCATTCCATGATAGCATGCCAAGTTTCATGAATTTCATACGAGTTTTGGATTTACTAGAATTTAGAAACCAAACATCTCAATGTTTTGTCGGCAATCAACGGTGCCCTGGTGTTTGAAATTCATTCCCATTTCTTGCATGGAACCTAAGCATGCACCCAAGGACACAGATTTGATTTTTCAACCAATTTATATGCACTCGAGCATGTGCATGTAGTTCAAATTTGAATTATGCACATAAATGCATTGAAAACTCAGCTAATGCATAAAAATGTCCAAACGAACCCCGAAAAATCCCAAAAATTGACACAACACTCCTGTTGTTCAATCTTGACATGAGAATTTTTTTGAAAGCAATAAGAGGCAATGGATATCGTTTCGTCCCCAAAGGTGGGACGTTCCCTACCGAAACCATCATGCTTGTTGTGAGAAGCTCTGGTTTGTGAGAAGCATATACCTGAACCTGCCCCGAATGGGACAATTTTTTTACCATGGCATGTTGATGCCGCTCCATGATAGCACGCCAAGTTTCATGAATTTCAGACAAGTTTTGGACTTACTAGAATTTAAAACCAGGCATATCAACGTTTTGCCGGAATCAACAGTGCCCTGGTGTTTGAATTTCATTCTCATCTCTTGCATGGGACCTAGAAATTCACCCAAGGACACACATGTGATTTTCAACCAACTTTGGTGCATTGGAGCATGTGCTTGTAGTTCCAATTTGAATTATGCACATAAAATGCCTAGAAAACCCAGTTAAAGGTGTGACGTTCCCTATCGAAACCATCATGCTTGTTATGGGAAGCTCTGGTTTGTGAGAATATTATACCCAAACCTGTCCCAAATGGGACAAAATTTTCACCACAGCATGTTGATGCCGCTCCATGATAGCATGCCAAGTTTCATGAATTTCAGACGAGTTTTGGATTAACCAGAATTTAAAAACCAGTTATCTCAACGTTTTGCCAGTAATGAACAGTGCCCTAGTTTTTAAAATTCATTCCTGTCTCTTGCATGGGACCTAAGCATGCACCCAAGGACACACATGTGATTTTTCAACCAATTTCTATGCACCGGAGCATGTGCATGTAGTTCAAATTTGAATTATGCACATAAAATGCCTAGAAAACTCAGTTAATGCATAAAAATGTCCAAACGAACCCTGAAAAAACCCAAAAATTGACACAACACTCCTGTTGTTCTATGTTGACATGAGAAAAAATTTGAAAGCAATAAGAGGCAATGGATATCGTTTCGTCCGCAAAGGTGGGACGTACGTTCCCTACCGAAACCATCAGGCTTGTTATGAGAAGCTCTGGTTTGTGAGAAGCATATACCCAAACCTGCCCCAAATGGGACAAAGTTTTTACCACGGCATGTTTATGTCTCCCCATGATAGCATGCGAAGTTTCATGAATTTCAGACGAGTTTTGGATTTACTAGAATTTAAAAACCAGGTATCTCAACGTTTTGCCGGCAATCAACAGTGCCCTGGTGTTTGAATTTCATTCCCATCTCTTGCATGGGACCTAGAAATTCACCCAAGGACACACATGTGATTTTTCAACCAACTTTAGTGCATTGGAGCATGTTCTTGTAGTTCAAATTTTAATTATGCACATAAAATGCCTAGAAAACCCAGTTAATGTATAAAAAGGCCAAACGAACCCCGAAAAATTCCAAGATTAAACACAACACTCTTGTTGTTCTATGTTGACACTAGAAAATTTTTGAAAGCAATAAGAGGCAACGAATATCGTCTCGTCCCCAAAGGTGGTACGTTCCCTATCGAAACCATCATGCTTGTTGTAAGAAGCTCTGGTTTGTGAGAAGCTTATACCCAAACCTGCCCCAAATGAGACAAAATTTTCACCACGGCATGTTGATGCTGCTCCATGATAGCATGCCAAGTTTCATGAATTCCAGACGAGTTTTGGATTTACTAGAATTTAAAAAACAGGTCTCTCAATGTTTTGCCGGCAATCAATAGTGCCCTGGTGTTTGAAATTCATTTCCATCTCTTGCATGGGATCTAGAAATTCATCAAGGACGCACATGTGATTTTTCAACCAACTTTGGTGCATTGGAGCATGTGCTTGTAGTTCAAATTTGAATTATGCACATAAAATGCCTAGAAAACTCAGTTAATGTATAAAAAAAGGCCAAACGAAGCCCCAAAAATTCATTCTCATTTCTTGCATGGGACCTAAGCATGCACTAAAGCACACAGATTTAATTTTTCAACCAATTTGTATGCACCGGAGCATGTGCATGTTGTTTAATTTTGAATTGTGCACGTGAAATGGCTAGAAAACCAGTTTAATGTATAAAATGTCCAAACGAACCCTGAATAATTCCAGTTCTTTTACGACACATATATAGTTGCATGTTCACTGCTGATAAAAGGTCTAGCAATTCAAACAGCGTCCATAGCCGCTGTGACCCCATTTTGTAATTCAAATCAAGTAGATCCCACATAGTTTATTATCACCAATCGTGTGAGATGTAGTACAAAATATCTTGGAGTACCGTCGGTGTATAGTACGCCTATGGCTTATGCGAGAAGGTGCGCCGGCTACAGTCCACAGCCGACGTGTCAAGTGTTAGAATAAATCCGAGGCATACCGTCGATCATCCGAGGACCAAGCAATCACACAAGCACGACACCGAGATTTGTTAATGAGGTTCACCGATATGGCTACATCCTCGGGGCCTGACTAAGGGCGCTCCTCCCCGTGACACCGTCACAATACCACACCCTGGCCACCCGGGGCCGGCACACGCCGCCGGCTCCCCCTTGCGCGCCTGTGCTATTATGTTGGCATAGGTTACATCGTGTGTCTAGCCCCGCTATATATGAGAGGCCTAGGATACAAGTGCCCTACTAGGACATGACTCCATATCCTATCTAAACACAATACTACTCACAGTCCAACTGTAACCTACCTTGTACACAATATTCGACACAACTCTAACAAACTCCACCTTGGCGAATATTCTCCACCACCTTGAATTCGTCCATGCGTCAAACTTCCATGTACATTGGACTTGAGCTTATCCCATGAGCACCGCTGCTACTCCAAAGACTCCATATGACTCCACCTGCAACTTGTAGTTCCTTCTTTTCTTGACCACAGTCAACACTCGAGCAAAGTTAAGTTTCTATTACTCTAGTTTGCGCTCCCAACTTCCAGAGTATCAGTCCAATGACATCACACACTGATCACCTGCGTGAAAGTGAACAATTCACATATTGGGTGTCACACATAAGAGTTACCCGAACTCAACATCACCTCTCCTTTCTTGACCGCCTGTCTGAAACTTGAAGGAATTTCACCGTTGATTGTAGTCATCCCGAGTCAAATACGCAGTTGTCTCACCACATGTATGACCACCAGAGCCCTGGCCCATCTCCATGTCCCGTGCGTACCGCACGCCTCGCCGCTATTACCGTGTCGAGCCTCCGCTCTCCTGATCGAGTCTCAAGGGTCGTGAACCCACACCACTCAACCCCCACTGCAGAGTACCACCGATCATCACCGACGGATGACGAGTTTCATGCTTCCATCAGACCACTGGGCTCTAGTCCAAACTGCATGTCACTCGCTTTTTCCCTTTGCTGAATAGGCTTCGACCCCGTCGACTTACGCCATAGCCCCTCAATCCAGCTCCACCTTCAACATGACTCCATGGTAGATGATCAATCCACCCCTTGCGCCTCATCGACTTCAAGCTCTGTGTATACACCACCTTGAATCAAACTCGCGCCATAGTCTTGTCGAAGCCACACAAACACTCGAGCCTGCGCCACGTGTTTCCACGCCCAGAAGTCAGTCACCATCAGCATCACACTCCTATGTCGTCGTCGCCGATCCCACCACCGTCTTCTGTACCAACTGACTTGCGTCGATCCCGTCAGACTGTCCAGTCCGACCCAGCCGAACTTGTCCGGCTGCATGACACGCTCAAGGCTCCCAAATCGTCTTCCAAGAATTTCCATTCATCACATGATAATTCCATCTTAGCTGACATGACTTTCGCAATGCCCAAGCATCCCTGTTGTGCCAACAAATCTTTCATCCTTGTCTGCCATAACCCAAGGTTTTCAGTTCCATGAACTTCTCCACCTCAAACCTGGTACCCGTTGACGTCATGGTCCTTTGTATGGCTGACTACATGAAAAAATTATCCAAGCTTTCCACGTGATGCCCCAAGCACACGAACAGCCTCTGCGTACTAATAGCAATTCCAACCAAAAAAACCTTTGATCTTCACATGGTGTGGCTCCCGTGGCTCAACTCTAATGCTAGATTTGTCTTTGCCTTACCGATGCCTACGCAAGTAGTGCTCCTGATAGATACATATCCCTTATGCTAGACTGATTTGCCTGCCTGTCCGTGTCAGTACTATGGAGACTCGGTCTCCCTTTTTTTTGTCTTCAAACAAATCTACGGCATGCTCATGCTTGAGTTCCTGCGTGGCATGGGACAACATCATCGAGCCAGCTCCACCGCACCTGTGCTCGGCCACGCACCACAACCGAGCCGCCTGCCACAGCCAGCTGGGCCTTTGCCTCGCGTGAACGCCCAAGGCCTTGCCTGGACCAGCTGCTCCCGGCTGCTGCTCGCACAAGTCCCACGCATCGCAACTCGCCGAGATCGTATCGATCTAACGCTTGCCTAGCTCAGTGCCACCTGTACGCTCGCCCGATGGATCCACACGATCAATCACCGCACGTCTGCTGCCGCCGATGCTGTTGCCTCTCGTCTATCAATCTGATCCCGTCGAGAACTCCGCCAGCTTCCAATTGCTTGTTTTCCAAGCTCGTCGAGAACCACGCCACTGCCGGCTACAATCTCAGACTCGATACTTCCTATAGATCAATACGATCCACAACCTCCAACCAACCTAGCTCTGATACCACTTGTTAGAATAGACATAACACGACTTATAAGGGCGGGGGTGTCCCCTCCTAACAGGCTAGTCTTTTGGGGGGAGAGGGACCAAGGCCTGTCATAAGTCGGTGTTGCTCTCCGGTTGGGCCTGGTTGACGCATGTGGGTTGGAAACGCTGGTGATAGCTGACCCGGGATTGCGTAACAATTGGTATCAGAGCCTAGGTGCCCGGAATGAATCTTTGGTAGACTCACGGGTGGTCGGTCATGGTTGGTGGGCTAAAAACGCTGGTGTTAGCGGGCCCATGGATGACCGATGTGTGGGGGGAGATTGTTGGGTTTAGTCCCACATCGGTTATGGGGGAAGACATAACACGACTTATAAGGGCGGGGGTGTCCCCTCCTAACAGGCTAGTCTTTTGGGGGAGAGGGCCCAAGGCCTGTCATAAGTCGGTGTTGCTCTCCGGTTAGGCCTGGTTGACGCATGTGGGTTGGAAACGCTGGTGATAGCGGACCCGGGATTGCGTAACATCAAGCACACTAGCTCACTCCCCAAAAACTCCCGCCTCTGCATCCCTCGCAATCTCGAAAATATCTACCGTCTGGAAGGTTTTAATGTTTGATAGCACACGATTAGTATGTGCGGACCGTGTGCGATGTCTGTTACTCCCGCTCTGCTTCAGCCCCTTGATTCAAATTTTCAGTAGCCCCGGCATTTTACTCCCGCCTCTGCATCCCTCGCAATCTCAAAAATATCTGCTTGCCCTTGATCCAAATTTTCAGTAGCCCCGCCTTGTTACTCCCGCCTAGTAAAATTTTCAGTTGCCGCAGTATTTTCTCAAACACACCTTGCCCCCTCCCCTCCACACACACCCCCAAACCTCCGCTCACACAGACACACACAACCCTCAAAACCATTGGTAGGTCGCCGCCATCGCCAGCGCCTCCATCCTCAACCTCTGCCTGTGTGCCGGGGAGTTCGAGGAGCCAATGTCCAAAAAGAGGTTTATCCCGGCCTTTTCACCCGACGCCGGTGAGGTGGCCGCCGAGGTGTCCCCGTCGTCCTCCGCGGGCCCGATCCACCATCGTCGGTCCCCCGATCCGCCCGCCGCCACGCCCCTACGCAAGTTCGAGGACTTCCCTCCTCCCTCGGACCCAACAGCCTCTACAGTAGGCCGCTATAAATGAATTTCGGAGGATAGTGGATAAATCCTCCGCAAGCTCCCAACTCCCGCAAGCAACCTTAGTGAGAGCTGCAAGAAACAAATACCGGGCGGCAGGTGGGATCAATCTTGGGAACCGGGGAGTCGATGGCGGCCAAGGGGAGGACCAAGATGCAGGTGGGTGGCGACGGCGTCGCCGTCATCACCATCTGCAACCCGCCAGTCAACTCCCTCTCCATCGATGGTACCGTACCAGCAGCATCCATCCTCGTCCTGGACCCCATCCCAATGTGTTGCTCCGCCTGTTTTATTTCTCTTTTCTGTTGAATTCTCCGTGCGTTTGATGGGGAGCAACTACAGTGTATAGCTCCATCACTAAAATAGGTTGGTTTGCTAAAGAAACTAAAATAGATTGGTTATAGCCTCACTATCTGGATCTTGTAGGCCTATTAGCTGGAATACAAGTTGTCACGACGGCATGGAAAGATTTTTTTTAATTGCTAGCTCAATGTATTATTAACCGTCAATGCATTCTATCAAATCCTGAGCAGTATTTCTTTTGGACAAATCACTCTTTTTAACCAAAATTGATCCCAAAAATCATGTCAATCACTTCTTTTACTAAATTTAAAGAGGTTATATAGAGACCGGGAAGATTTGATACTAACTAATGAATTCTTTCCAAGAAAAGAAATTCTATTTGTAGCCATTTGTTGGCAAAGCAGCTAGGCCTAGAGCAATATAAATGCCCCTAATCGTCATGTGTTATCTCCCCTAGCAAATACAACTTGCACCTTACAGATACAGACTTGCAATACTTAGCACCAAGGCGTCATCCCAAGCCAAAACCATGAGAAATAGCCTCCTATTTGTTGTTACCATTGTAGCCATTTGCGCCATGGCGGTTCTTGGTGCAGGTCCATCGGTAGACATCAACAATCCACACATCCAATGGCTTGGCAGGTGGGCGGTGGAAGAGCACGTCAGGCTGGTATAGGACGGGATCAAATTCAACAAAGTGGTGAGAGCCGAGAGTGACGATGAGTCGGAACTAGGCGTGCTCCTCCATCTCTTCATCAATGCAACCAACCGAGATGGCAAGGACGCCAAGTACGAGGCGGTTGTGGACCAGATTCGCGGGATATATAAACCCGGTCTCTTGGAATTTAAGCCGGCTAACTGAGCAAAAAAAGGCACGATAATCATGTTGATACAATAATTAATTATTTGACGCAATAAGCAATGTCCAGGTCCATTTCGTATAGTACGCATGTTTATGATCTCAATTTTGTATCTTTGATGTTTCATGGTCTTATAAAAAAATTCTCCACAAGCCTGTCTCTCTCTTTGAGATTACCTAATACCCCCTTCGTATAAAAAAATATAAGAACACTCTTATATTTCTTTACGAAGGGAGTACTTATTTTACTCATTTACTCATTAGCAATTCATCATGGAGAGGATCATCTCGCTCAAATCCAATGTCCCTGGCCAGATCTGACGTCACGTTTAAGTGAGATCGAACGGATCGGCCCCCGCACTCCAGGGAGGTTTGATGGCGCCAGCGCAGCGCAACAGCCATAAATAAATTTTGGAGGATAGCAGATAAATCCTGCAACTGCAAACTCCCAACTCCCCCAAGCAACCTGAGCGAGACCTGCAAGAAACAAACACCGGGCGGCAGGCGAGCGGGCGGCAGGGGATCGATCTTGGCAACCGGCGGAGGCGATGGCGGCGAAGGGGGCGACCGAGATGGAGGTGGGCGGCGACGGCGTCGCCGTCATCACCATCTGCAACCCGCCAGTCAACTCCCTCTCCATCGATGGTAGTCCCAGCAGCATCCATCCTCGTCCTGGATCCCATCCCAATCTGTTGCTCTGCCTGCTTTATTATATTTTTTTCTGTTGAATTCTCTGTGCGTTTGATGGGGAGAGCTTGATTCGCTGCCAAGAATCGTGCTTTTTAGCTGTAGCTAGGCTTAATTTTCACTCCTTGAGGTTGAGGGAGGTGCCTGGTTCAGCAAGATTGGGGGTCTGTGTGATGTTGGGGCAACTTTCTGGTGGAGGTGCGCACACACAGCGGCAGCCACAGGTATTCAACTCCGGCCGGCGAGATTCCAGGCCGGAGACGCACACATACACAGCGAAGACAAGGATTTGGTCCTTCCAACATTGGGGATTTTTTTCTCTCAGCTCACACTGCTTTGCTGGGGCAGAGGGCCTTAGTAGTAGTACAACTTAGCGCTTTACAAAATCAGAAATTCAGTACTAGTATCTCCTTTGCGCGTGTGAGCGCGCGCGTTGCTTTTAGCGTGATCTAACTGCCTCCTCTATAGCCAAAACTGTTGCTGTTAGGCTGCTGTTACAACAACTATGCAACCAGTAACATTTAATCCCGACTGTTTTGCCAATTTTTTGTACCAAAATCACATGGCATTCTACAAGCCGTAAGTACTGCGTTTGTATCTGATGACCACATGTTTATGCACCAAACTGTTGGCCAACAATAGCGCAAGTTCTTCTCCTCCTAACATACGCATGTGTAGGATAATCAGATGGAATGCAATTAGAATCTGTTGCCTCTGAAGATTATGCAAAACATCATTGACAAATCTTTTGGCGATAGTTATTCTCACCATGACTTTTTTCTTTCAGTACTGCTAAGCTTAAAGGAAAGCTATGAAGAAGCTCTTCAGAGGAAGGATGTCAAAGCTATTGTTGTTACAGGTATTTGCCAGTTCATTTTTTTAGGTGTATAAATGCCACAGCTGGGGGCGCAGGCTCGACCCACCTTCTCCATACCCGGGCGCATTAGCTGTCCCCATGTCTGTGCATTTGAAGAACAAAACACTATTTGTTCCAGTGGGGAAACCGTTTCTTATTATTTCAAGCCTTTCATAGGGAAAGGAGGGAAATTTTCTGGAGGATTTGATATTAGTTCCTTTGGTGATCTTCACAGTGGAAAAAGTAGGTTATACTCGTCTCATTGTGCTATTCTTGTCGTTTCATTACTATCTGAATACTAATTCTGTAAATCTCATCATTTTATATATATGTCTCTAACAGTTGAGCAACCAAAGGTTGGTTACATATCAATAGACATTCTCACTGAACTTCTGGAAGGTATATGATTAGTCCGCCTTGTCTCTTGATTCATTACTGCCGTTATGTTAAAATAAATTGCTGAATATTTCCCGTACATATTGTGTTAAATAGGAGCAACAAAGCCATCAGTGGCTGCAATTGATGGTCTTTGTCTTGGCGGAGGATTAGAAGTTTCCATGGTACTTTTCTTCTTTAGCCTTCCCTAGATCAGTTAAATCAAGAGGTTTTATCTTATATGATTTTTTTTGTGTTACATTAGGCATGCCATGCACGTATTTCAACTCCCACTGCTCAATTAGGTCTTCCAGAACTTCAACTTGGAATCATTCCAGGATTTGGAGGTAAAATTATATATTTAATATCTCATGTATGTTACGTTTTCTGTATGTTATAGCTTTATAGGTAACAGAGACGATTCATTATTTGGATCCTTTTATACATAAAGTAAAGTGGCTCTTAAACCATGCAATTTCCTGTTAGTTTTGTAGCGCAGAAACTGCTTAATATTATGTTTGTGTTTTTTTAAACACCCAGAAATATATCAGGAGCTAGCCAACATTCAAAATTGATAATAACCAATTATGTCACACAGGAGGATAATTGATAATTGTTATGCTTAACTTTTTTTAAACCATGCAATGTCGTGCAACACTCTTCCTATTACAAAATTTATCAATAGCAGTAGCAGCCCCATTAGCATCCCACTTACTCCTCACCAAGTTTACAATTTGAAGACACCACATAAGTCCAAGAGCCTCCTTCAAATCCGAAAAAGGTGATCTGTCCATTGTTGGCACAGAAAGGAGACGATGCACATAAAGGCAATCAGTTTCTAGGATTATCGTAAGGTGCAAAACAAGTGCGAACCAAAGACCCCCCCCCCCTCCACCTGCAGAATTGAGCGACACATCAGCATTTACCTTTGTCCAGCTCCAAGGTGGGGGATTCCATCTCTCCTTGACCAACGATCCCAGAGCCTTATGATTAGTGATTTCCTGTGTGAAACAAACAAAGGAGCCTTTGGTTTGGCGCCACTAGAATAGCCATCACTACTCTACAAACCGAAGAATGAAAGAAACATATCTTTTAAGAGAAAGAACCGATGCTGCATTTGAAGCCTTTCCTTTCCAGACATAGTTTTGAAGGTGCCAAGCACTCTAGAAGAGGAAGAATAACTTACAACCAGTTCATGTGTTTTCATTCATCTATACATGGAGGAATCAGTCTGGACCAGAATTAAAGAAAATTTCCTCACCTTGAAACTCCCATGCTGAACTGAGCTGTATCTGAGTTCAGGAGACTTCGTATAATTGATCAAAGGATGGAAACCATCCTCATATTCACTTCTTCAGTGCCACAGATGCTACATGTTGATTGTACAGCAAGGTGCCTCCTGCATCTATTAGATTGCACCGCAAGACTGTGTGTGGCCACTTTCCAAGCAACCATTTTAATCTTCCATGAAACATTTGTTAGTCACATTGTATTCCAATTTTTTCTATCTCCATTGGCTGTCCCACTGTTTTGCCCAGGGTCATCACTAGACAACTTGTTGTGCAAAACTAGCTTGTAGGCTCTATGAACAGTAAAACAACCAGGCCTCTCATAATACAAGACGGGTACTGAGCACTGCATCTGCATCATGAATGTTTTGTTTTTCATCCTAATTTATTTAAATATGAATGATATAAGCTCCACAGTTGTTTTGTACCTTGTCATATGCTTAACCCCCAATATGAACTGGATTATATTCAGCTTTTTTTCAATGTGTGACTCATATGCATATTTATAGGAACACAGCGACTCCCACGTCTTGTTGGGCTGACAAAGTCACTTGAAATGATATTGGTAAATACTGCTTTGGAGCATATGGTTTTCTTTTTTGTGATTTTACTGGTTTAATTCAACTACTTCAGTTAAACTAAACAACCCATTTGCATCAGCTATCCAAGCCAATTAAGGGCGAAGAGGCACACCAAGTGGGTCTTGTTGATTCCATAGTTTCTCCTAATGATTTGGTGAATACTGCTCGTCGTTGGGCTTTGGATATCTGTGAGCTCAGAAAGCCATGGATCAAAAGCCTTTACAAGACCGACAAACTGGAACCCCTTGGTGAGGCTAGGGAGATTCTCAAGTTTGCAAGGGCTCAAGCTCGAAAGCAGGCTGCAAATCTTGAACACCCACTTGTTTGTATTGATGTCATTGAAGAAGGTATAATTTCAGGCCCTCGAGCTGGGCTCTGGAAGGTACTTGATGCTACTCATGCTCTTACCGCCACTTTACTTAATTTTCCTGTTGTGAACAAATTCTATAGGATTTTCTGATTTCACTTTATAATCCCTCCCCAGACCCCACCTTGTGTGGGAGCTTCTATGCACTGGGTCTGTCCTTTTCTGATTTCACTTCCTTAATGTAAATGCAGGAAGCAAACGCATTCCAGAGCCTTCTTTTCTCAGATACATGTAAAAGCTTACTTCATGTATTCTTCTCTCAGCGTGCAACATCAAAGGTATAAATGACATTTTTTCTAATTGTTACTACTGAACTACACCATGTCTTAATCCTCTAAAATATGTGACAGGTTCCTGGTGCTACAGACTTGGGTTTGATGCCTAGGAAAATTACTAAAGTCGCCATTCTAGGTGGTGGGCTTATGGGTTCTGGAATTGCTACTGCAATGATACTGAGTAACTACCCTGTGCTACTGAAAGAAGTAAACGAGAAATTTCTGAATGCTGGAATTGACAGGATCAAAGGTACTACAAACAGGATTAAGCTTCGTCATATCTATTTTTTCCTGGGAATCTCTTACGTTGCATCTGTGCAATAAAAAGATAAAATTATCTCACTGGTTCGCTTGACCAGCCAATTTGCAGAGCCGTGTAAGGAAAGGAAAAATGACTGAGGAGAGATATGAGAAGGCTTTGTCTCTTGTCACTGGTGCCCTTGGTTATGAAAAGTTCAAAGAAGTGGACTTAGTTATCGAGGCAAGTCTTAACTCTTATGAATGGACCAGAATTACAGTTACCCATTTATGCTTAATTCTGTTATTTCTCACAATTGCAGGCTGTTATTGAGAATGTGAAGTTGAAGCAGCAAATATTTGTGGACTTGGAGAAGTACTGTCCTTCCCATTGCATCCTTGCTACTAACACATCTACAATTGATCTTAATCTAATTGGAGAGAAAACAAAGTCCCAAGACCGTATTGTTGGCGCACACTTCTTTAGGTAATACAGCGTATATTAATTGATGCACAGTAATTCTGGATTCCATTAACTGATTGCACTATATATGCAGTCCTGCACATGTGATGCCACTCCTGGAAATAGTTCGTACCCAGCACACCTCAGCACAGGTTGTTGTTGACTTGTTGGATGTCGGGAAGAGGATTAAGAAGACACCAATAGTGGTTGGGAATTGTACTGGTTTTGCCGTTAACAGGATGTTCTTTCCTTACACCCAGTCAGCACTCCTGTTTGTTGATTATGGTATGGATGTTTACAAGATCGATCGTGCATGTACCAAATTTGGAATGCCCATGGGTCCATTCAGGTCAGATATATAATTCTGTATTGTTTTCCTGAATATATATAAGCTCCTGCGGCATTCATAATGTTTCCTATGATAGTTTTCATGCGATGCTAGATGGACTCAGTCTAGGTGCTAACTATTTTATGTATATATATGCAGGCTTGCAGATCTTGTTGGTTTTGGTGTTGCTGTGGCTACTGGTATGCAGTACCTTGAAAATTTCCCGGAGAGAGTCTACAAGTCCATGCTAATTCCTATTATGATGGAGGACAAAAGGGCAGGTAAAATTTATCAAACTACACTAGTATATCATGCATATTTGTTCTTTTGCAGTTAATGTTTGTACCGGTTTCTGAAATGTGTTGCCATTCATGTAGGCGAAGCCAGTCGGAAGGGATTTTACAAGTACGAGGATAAGAGGAAGGCAACTCCTGATCCTGAAATTATGACGTATATTCAGAAATCTAGGAGCATGGCAGGAGTCACTCCAGACGCTGAGGTTTGGTTTGGTTCATCTTTTGATTTTTGTCTAATCTCTGTTGTATTTTCCTAGAGAAAGATTTTCGGTGAAAGCATGTGCAGTAATAGAATGACTGTATCTGTTCATTCTTGTCATATTTGTTTTTCTGATCTGCTCTTATGATTCTAGCATTGAGAAGGGGGTTTTAATTAGGAATAATTTCTCAAAAAAACGTCGTTACATTTTGTTAATTATGTTGCTGTTTATGTTTGTATTATGGATGGCAATTGTTTATTTGTGGAAGAAGCAAAGCAGAAGTAGATGTTTATAGTATCTATGTCCTGTACTAGATGAGCAGATATAGCTTGGTTTACACTGATCGACAGTATCCTTGGTAGTGGTTAAAGTAGCATTTGTTGCACAAGAAACAAGTTGCTCTAGTGCTAAAACTTTCTGCATAAATATGTCAGTTGATGAAGCTAAGTGACAAGGACATAGTCGAGATGGTGTTCTTCCCGGTCATAAACGAAGCATGCCGTGTCCTTGATGAGGGCATTGCAGTCAAGGCGTCGGATCTTGACATCGCCTCAATCTTCGGCATGGGTTTCCCACCTTACAGGTCCGTTTTAAGATACCTGGTCAAATATGCCTCTCATTATGAACCTTACAGGCCCTGCGTAGAGATTTACTAGTAGCAACTAGCAACTACTTAATTGCCTGTCAATTGGTGCAACAACCAGGGGAGGGGTCATGCTATGGGGGGATTCCATCGGTGCAAAATACATCCACGGCAAGTTGGCGGAGTGGGCGAAGCGGTACGGCAGCTTCTTCGAGCCTTGCTCCTACCTTGCCGAAAGAGCGGCAAAGGGGATTCCTCTGGTGAGCATGCGTGCCATTTCGTTTCAGCGGCAAAGGGGATTCCTCTTGTCACGCCTATTTTCTTCAGTAGTAGTAGTGGTTTCTGTTTGTTTTCAGACAGAATGAAAGCCTGCACCTCAATATTAGACCACCAATTAATTCATCTTGTTCTGATACTACAGTTATATGATGCTAATTTCATGTGCAGAGTGCACCAGCAGCAAATCAAGTCAAGGCCCGGCTATAGATGGTGGTAGGCCTGGTATTTCTGTCAGCTGAAGGAATTATGTCACCGAGCAATAAAGATGCACGATGAAGGCGGCGTTTAGTGGAAGGAGCTGAATAATAATAACAACACGTGAGCTGTATATTAGGAAGCACAGGAAACCACAATTAGTTGCGGTTGGACCCTTGGAGAGTTTTTCTATGTAATATGTACAATGATGGTTCCTAAAGTTCTCAAGCCAATGTAAGTAATGGTGTTCGACTTTCGACAATTTCGGCGTTCCTTGCGCCAATGTAGACAAGTCATCTGTGTTTCCGAGTTTCGGATAGCGAACGGAGTGCGTTATAAAACACACAAAAGGCTTGTTATGTTTGCAGCAAATTGTTTCTTCAGGTTGCAGTAACTGAAAGGGTACAGAAGTGTTGATTTAACTGCTAATTCATGTCGGAGCATCAGTTTAACCTTAGGCGCCATTGCCAGGGTCTACACCGCATCCGTACAATTTGATGTAACCAGGCAGCAGGATGAGATCTACAGGGCCGGCCAGTTCCCTTCCACCTGACCACATCAAGATTCAAAGTAGATAAGACATATGACCGACTGGACTATTCATTAACAGGGTGTAATGTTTTTCTTAACAAGGATTTAAAAAATTGAGCTGTGGAAACGTGCACGGTAGATAATCCACTCTCGTGCGACTTGAAGCACAACTGATAGCAGAGAAAAAGGAACAATACCAAATTGATTAAGTAGAAAAGATCTGATCCTATCATCCAAGATCATGCACTTTCTGCTTTCCTCGATCTGCCGTTACTCGTCGGTGCGCTTCTTGTTCCTTGTTTTCATCTCCTGAACCGGATGCAGCTACTGCTGCCTCTTGTTCCTTCTCTGCAGCCATTGTGTGGACTAACCAAACAGACTAAATTAAGATGGACTCGACAAGATATGAGGGAACACATAAAATTAATGGACAAAGCGTTCAAACTAACAGATTAAGATTTGTGTCAATTTACCTCCGGAATTGATCAAGTGTTGGGCCAGTATATCCCTCACCCTGACACCGTCCTCGTCTGCTACCTGCCGCACTTGCCGGGTGCAATTCTCCTCTTGATCACTCGGCATGCCGGCGCCATCCCCTTCCATTTCTATCACAATGTTATGCAACATACAACATGTACCGAATTTCCAGCACATGTCACGTCGATTATTTGGACGCAAGCCTTCTCCCTGCAGGCACTTCCACGTATCTTTCAACCTATCCATCGCCCCAAGGGCAACCAATGTTGCTGCATAGTGCCTCCTGTTGAACTCTAATTTGTAGTCTGAGTCTGAAAGGTCATTCTCCAACTGGTAAGGTGTGATGAGCCATGGGCGAAGAGGGTATCCTCCATCACCAATGATGTATTCGCCAACAACCGAGCCATCTGGTAACTTCAGTTTCATGCCATTCAGCCAAGCACCCTTCTCAAAGGACTCGAAGATATCAGAGTCCACCCAAAGCTCTAGGAACCTCATATCTGCATCAACGACGACTTGCATTAGCACAATGTCATCCTCCTCATTGTCACGGTTTTGTGATCCACACGTGACATGACTTGTATATACAATGCCGCAGCAGTTTGGCAGGTTGTGGATCATGTCAAACTTGTGCTTGATCTTCTCGATTTTAGAGGAGCCTGGCCAGCGCAAGTGGTGCATTGCTCGCTGGAACATAGCCTCAATAAACACCTTAGTTACCAGCGAGACCGTTGACTCATTCACACCAAGAGATGATCCTACGATAGCGGGTGACTCACCAACTTTCATCATTACCAGAGCTACAGCTACTCGATCTTGTAAAGACAACACTCCCCCATCAATGAAGGTGTGATCCCTTGCAATCATATCTTCCAAAAATGACATCCTCACCAAGCCGCAGATGTAAATAAAAGTACTTCTCATTTTATACATGTATGCAAATCCTTGTGCGTTTACGATAGAAGATGATAAAGTTTCTGCATGAAAAAATACATAATTAGTTACATAATCTCGAAGAGCTAACATATTACTTTAGATTTGTTAAACTCAGAGTAAACTAGCAGAATGAGTAAGAAGACAATAACTTCACAGCATACTAGCAAGATGCCCGTGCGTTGCACGGAACATCAAGATGCATTTGTATGAGTAGTTTATCTTTTAGGAGAAAAGGAGTGCGGGTAAAATGTCATAGTTTCCTTCCTATCCGTTAGATATATAGATCGAACGGCCTATATTGCAGGATGGCAGGCACACCATCATCACCAACTCTGCTTTTTATAAAAATAGAGATACGAGGTAGGCAACCAAATCAGAGAATAGTCATTAAACAGCCCACACGTAGGTTTTAGATGACATGTAAACATGTTTAGTACAACCATGTTTACATGTCATCTAAAACGGTGTAGTGCTGTGAAGAAAATAGGTATGAAATATTTTTGGTCATCATGTAGGGTAGGGGATAAAATGAAACGAACTTATAAACTGGCAGAGTCAGAGTGCCCAAACGTAACAAATTGTTCAATTTTACCTTCATATATGCTAGAACGGCTAATATTTGAATCCAGCTTGCCATTGTCTCCTGTGTACGTCATATACCATTTCCTTCGGGAATTTCCGTCATGTGCATATGCCTTGACATGCTTGACATGACTGAACTTGTCCCACTCGAGACCAGATTGTCCCATGGCTACCGAAGTAAGCAACCATAACCTGCACGATAACAGCAAATGCAATGGCTTTATGTCTGGCATGTATTCTGGGAGTTCTTCCATGGTGTAATCCTCCAGGACCAACCACTCGAGTACAGGGATACTCTCTAGCACCTTTAACTTTGGGCAATCGGTGACAGTAAGCTTCTTCAGATTGGGGAAATTGCTAATCCTCTTCAGGTCAGGGCTTCTAAGCACTCTAAGCTCGACAACAAAAGGAAAATTCTCAAGGTAGCTGAGGTGCTGGACGCGGTCTATGACTAATTTTTTCAAAGCCCTTGCATTGGAGGCAAGGCCAGGAGGAACATGGGTCAGTTTGCAATTATCGAGGAAAAGCTCCTCCAAACGGGGCATGGCTTGCACTTGCTCCTCCCACTCCCACTCCTGCCATTCCACCATTCCGTGCAAGACCATCTTGTTTAACATCGGAAATGGAATTGTTTTAGCTAGCAAGAATCCAGTTCCAACATGCCTGATGCATGGAGCGCGGTTGACCATAAGGATCTGAAGACACGGGAGCTGACACAACCCATTAGGAAGTTGGGTGCAACAAGCCAGACCAGAAAACTCTAGATTCTTCAAGTTGTTCAGGAGCACCATTGACGTGGACACCATCCAACTTGGGAGTTGCGAGCCAAAATACCCTTTGATAACAAGATTTTCTACACTGGACGGAGGGCAGAGCTCATCTAACACATTCTCAATTCGCCGTTGCTCATCCTTAGAGACACCTTCCCCTTTAACCAATCCATCATCTCCCAGTCTACTGGTGCAGACCAAAACAAGGTCGATAAGATGCATCTTCTCACCAAGCCTGGCATTAGCAGCAAACGAGGCAGTAGATACATTCTCCAATTGAATTAATCCAAGAAATCTGAGCTGGGAAAGAGGCCCCAACTCGTCTAAACTGCACCAATCACCATCCATGTGCGCTCGATATCCATCTAATCTCCTCATACTTGTCAGACCATGGAACCCTTTAGGTATCATACTTACATTCGGAAGATTAAGCAGCCTCAACTGGCCAAGCTTCACAATGCTATCAGGAAGATTCACCAATTTTTCACAACCACCAAGGTTAAGGAATTGCAACAATTTCATCTTGCCAATATTCCCTGGAAGTACAGATATATCAGTATCTAGTAGTGCCAAATATCTCAGGTGCTTAAGTCGATGCAATGATTCAACCAATACAACCACATCTGCAAATTCTATATGGAGAGTCCGCAGACTAGAAAAGGTAACCAATGAATCACCAGGATTTATCTTGATTTGGGCAGTTGAGATCAATGTTCTCACTGATTGCTGCTCTTGTAAAGATGCCCAATCAAGTTCACCTGATTGTAGTCGATTTGTTGCTATAGACAAACGAAGAAACCTTTCTGACTGAAGTTTAGTAAGATTATCATTGTCTCCGTCATGAGCTATGAGTGCTTCTTCTTTAGTCATATACTGAGCAAATGAGCGAAGAACATCATGCATGCTGCAACATGACTGATTAATATCCAATTTATCTGGCTCTATAAGGTTCCTATATATCAACTCTTTATAGTAATTTTCACCCAGTTCTTCTAAATCATTAGAGTTTCCATGAACAAATCCTTCACTAATCCACATGGTAACCACTTGATGCACATTAAACTTCTTATTTTTAGGAAGAAGAGAGTAGTATAAAAAGCACTGCTTCAGATAAGGAGGCATATCTTCATAGCTCAAGTATACTGCATAGTTGAGCTCTTGAGGCATTTTAGTTATCGACCATTTAGAATCATCCAAAACCTGCTCCCAATCACGACGTAGCCCACCCCTTTTACGCAAGAGTCCTCCCATTACTTTGACCGCAAGCGGCAACCCACTACATCTTTGCACAATTTTCAATCCGATATCCTTTAGCCTATTGATATGGTCTTCATCTAACTCATCTGAGAGTACCTGCAAACATGCAGTTCAGGGGACCGGCAGAGTTAATTAACTACAAACCACGCTCTTTGAAGACACTCAAATTTTATCTCTCAAGCGACAAGAGGTGTGTTTGATATAACCATCCCTTTACCAAGGGTAAGTTTAACTAGGTAAAAACTACAAGTATAGAAAGTACTAGTCAAAAGGAAATGTTATAAATATCTCTACTCTTATAAAAAAAACCGAGTTGGTGATGATGGTGTGCCTGCCATCTTGCAATATAGACCGTCCGATTTATATTTGACGGATAGAAAGCAAACTATGGCAATTTTGCAAAAGGATACCCGCACCTCTCTCGTTCATCCTTATCTCCCACAATTCCATTGTTGAGGAACTAAAAAAGGAAGCCTCTGGAACAATCCGGCATGGTGGCCGCTGCCGGCATCGTCCATCCCATGCCTCTGCTAAGTCCGACCACCAATCACCACCTCGCCCCACTCCTCACCTTATCTCTCATCTTTCTCGATATATCATTTTTTCGATGAAATTCTCGAGATATCATTAGTTTCTACACATGAGATTAGTCATACATGGGTCAATCACAACAGGTGTTTTGTAAAAAAAATGCATCTTGATGTTCCGTGCAATGCACGGCATCTTGATAGTATTTACTTATATTGCTCTATATAACAAAGATTCATGCAATGACTCTGGTGTTATAATGTACACACTTTATACCTAGAAAGACATTTCTCTCTTCTCTTCTTTTTACAACGTTTCCCCATAAATATACTTTTGCATTATACTCTCATCAATGATATAAAAAATTACTCTTGATTTAGAATCAATAACGCTGCAGCGAATATTGCGCTGTAATATTTTAAGGTAACCTGAAATTATCGTACCTCGCAGTCACCTAAAATGCATAACACTGCAGCAAATATTGCGCTGTAAACCTTGTGTGCAATTTCTTTAATAAAACTATGCTACAATAGTTTGTCTAGTTTGATTTTATTTTAAATTATTTTGCTTATATTGGTAGGGGTTCACCATTTTTTTGTTTTAAAATAACATCTCATTTCTGTTATGTCATATGGTAGTGGGTGAGTAGCTGAGCAATTAAATCTCCATCTTTCCTCAAAAATCAGAATCTTCATCCAAGGTCGAGCATAAGAGATTGAAAACTAGTTATCTGAGCCGACTTGGTCTCGGTGGACACATATTAAATTGGAAGCGTCTTAAAATGTCTCTTAATCAACTAAATTGTAATGTTAATAAGTAGATGAACATAGATTATTCAGTTGATTAAGACATTATTGTTAATTGGACACATACCTGCTTCTTGAGCAATGACCAAGCGTCGTCGGGAGCTAATATATATGCCGACTTGGTGGTAGGGGCATGTGGCTATCATCCCTCGGGCGACACCTTCATCTCTGGTGGTGATGATGACTCGGCTGCCTGAAGCAACAGCATTGACTAAGGGTATTTTGAGCACGCGCTCCCATGTTTCATGGTTCCATACATCATCCATCACCAGTAAGGTCTTGTGGCCATTTAATGTGTCCTTGAGGGTTCTCTGAAGTGTGGCCTTTGCACCTCCAGCCAGCCGGTGGTCTCCTCCAGCTTCACTGATGACTCTTCTCAGCAACTCAGCATCCCTAAAATTTTGATTGACACTCAGCCATATCTTTTTACTGAACTTTCCTTGGATGGCCTCGTCGTTGAAGACATTTTGGGCGAGGGTGGTCTTACCAATCCCTCCAACACCTACGATGGCGACCACCATGATGTTATTGTTGACCTCCTTTCTTGTTTGCAAGATCTGAGCCACTAGTGCTCTTGTGTCTTCTTTGATTTTCTCCCCAACCACACCTGACCGATCGAGCTCCCCTGACGTCTCACGGCTATGATTACCATGGAGAGAATCATCCACCTTGCTGCTATGATCCTCGTAGGACCTGAGATTGATGAAGTTGAAAGAAGTGCTCCGCTCTTTGATGGCGTCAAGCCTCTGGTTGAGCGCCATAATGCGGGTGCCGATCTCGTGAGCATAGAAGGGATTCCGCATGCAGAAGAGTAAGGGATTGAAACACCCTGTATAGTCCTGCATGCAAACGAGCAAGGGATTGAGGCACCCTAGATTTGCAGGTTCTGGTCCACTCTCCATGGCCTTCAGCTGGCAAAGGTCGAGGATGTCAGCAGCTTCGTACATGGCACGCTTGAGCTGCCCCACCCACTCTTGGACGCTCTCATCGGTGATGTTCCTCCTATCGGCGTCCGCGAGGAAGATCTTGAGGTCATGAAGCTTGTCACCCATCTGGTCAATCTCGCCAGAGACGCCGAGCAGCATTCCCAGCTCCTCTTCTGCCACCTGCTTGAGCAAGTCACTGACGTAGGATGCAAATGCATCCAGCACCATGGCCATTGTACTCGGTAGCTTTTGCTGTAATTAGTAAAAGAGGTGGAATTGAAGTAGGAGAGACACAAAAAAAGGCAAGAAGCTTAGCTAGGCCTAGGCGTAAAGAAACAAAATAAACTTGAACCAACCTGCTTTGACGAGATGGTTGGATTTGGATGTCCTGCTCATTCAGCTCTGGATCGATCGATAGTGCAACTCAATCCTGTTGAAGAGGAAGACGGGGCGCTTCCATTGTACGTATATGAACGAAAGGAGTGATTGTTTAATCCTGGGTTGTTCTGGCTCGCGCGTGTATAACATATTGTCATGACCCCATCACAGCGTTCTGGAGGGAGCTAATTAGTTAGATGATGTGGGCTGTTAGGTTGCTGATCATGCTTAATCCTATTTTTAGATGTTAGTTGGTGGCCTGATTGGCGTGACTTGCTCAGGTCAACTAGCTCTAGTTACGTAGGCTCGTTGCAGGCACGATGTATCTGTCAGAATCATTTGTCGAAACCTAGCTCGGGTCAGTGGTAAGGCCAAGGTGAATAATGCATTGTTTTCTTTTTCAATAATGACATACTCCCTCGGTCCCAAAATAATTGTCTCAAGCTTGGTACTAGAGCTAGTACAAAGTTGAGACACTTATTTTGGGACGGAGGGAGTACTATTGTATCTCACCCGGTGCATCTCAAGTTGCATACGAGACGAGCACCCAAATTAGTTAGCCTGTCACTGCTCTCCTTTCTCTTAAGTATATAAATGCCGTATCAATATACATGTCCATGTGGAGAATTTAGAATGGTCTGCGTGCGTTGGTATTGGATGTGATCGAGACTAGGACAAATTCGTAGCAATAATTAGGTAGGCAACAGCAACAAGTTAATGACAAATGCAATGTGCTTTCTTGAGTTCTTGTAGCTTAATTAGGTATGTTTTTTTGTTTTACCTTGAGGGTTGAGGCAGGCACGAACTAAGATTATATTTATCCAGGATCATCTGTCAGCACGAAGATGGTTAATGGTTACAGGTAGGTCAGCCTCTGCTATTAGCTGAAGCGAGTTGGCTAGTAGTAACCCTTTCTTTCTGGAGAAAATTGCTACAACCTCTAACAGCACTCACCGCCCGGTTCTTCTCACTTAATACTACTCCAGTAAGTATGAAGCTTTCCGAATTTCGACACACTTCATGGCAGCGAGTTTCGACGGTTCAGGGATGCGCATCCCTGTTGTTTTGTTTCTTTATCTTAAAAAAAAAACAGTTCCATCGCTTGTAAACTGGGCATATATTCGGTCCACATGCATATGATCATCCCACCATCATTTACATCCGTAACACTCACAAGCAACCAACATGCCAACTTCAACAACATTACCCAGTTCAAAACAGGCATGCTGGGCGCAACCACTCTCCATGACGAAAAGACCACTGAAAGCAGTGAAACTTAACATAGGCTAACAACAGTCAAGACTGCTATTGTTCTCTACTTGTCTTGACCTGACCTTTTTCGCTGTTTAGCGCAGCTCCAGTCAGACGGAGATGGAGAAGCATGTTGTTATATCAATTAGTTGCTCAAGCACTCATGATTACCAGCAAGACGTTTGCACACAGACAAGGAATTAAAACAAAGCAGCAGAATTCAGAGGAGAGGAGAATGAAAACTTCCCTTTGAAATGAACTAAACAGTTGAGATATGCCTGCCTTTATCCAACAGGTTCTTGAGCCCAATACACCACGGTAGTTTTGTGTGGACACAACCTACCATAAGTTAGTACCATCCATTACACAAAGACTACATATCACAGTTCAAAACTACAGAAGAAAGGCTAGCTGAACCATCCTCTGATGTCAAAATTTTGGACCATCTCTTAGAATCAGACCGCCGATGACTTCTGGTTGCCCATTCCAAACAAATTCTCAAACAGTTTCGAAGCCATTGGAGGAACCGTCATAGGCACCGGGGCCATGAAATTAGCAATCTTCTCATGAACGCTGTACCTGAAAACTCACATAAACAAGTTAATACACAATTGCCGGCAAGAAAAACCAACTGCACCCAAAGTCACTCTACCTTATCTTTCTGCTCTTTGAAGCGCGGCGATCGACGAGTTTCCTCTTCTTGTTCTGCTTCTTCCTTAGAGCATAAAATGCAGACTCTGCAACAATTGCAGCAGCATGGCTCATCAATGCATCCAGGGCAAAGAAAAAAAAACGTGCAGATGTGCAATTGTTGGATATGAACTAACCAGATGCTCCATTATCACACGACTCGAGAAACTCCTTGAGAAGTTGATGGTAAAATTCAGAATCATCAATAAGTTCAGGATCACCTTCCACATCCTTCCCCTGTGTTGAAACAAGAATTGAGCATATGAGACCAGCAAGTGCACTATATATACAGTATATATATATAATTCAATAGGTGGTGGAAATATCCCCGAAATCAGGATAACTTAATTAATCGGTTAGATTGATAACTGAGTCTAACTGGACTACATAACACGAAATTTGAATAGAACAAAATGAGAGACAGGCAGGCAAGCTTGAAATTATTCCAAGTAAAGAATGAAGTATTGCTCAAACCTCAACGGTAGTAGCAGGCTCTGCTGCACTCTGCAAATTGAATGAGAAGACACAAATTATTCACTACAATGAAGCAGAAATATGACTGCTGGCCCTCATAATAGATGCATATAAAATACCTCCCCGAATACACCAACATCAGATTTCCGCAAGTACATCCGGTTAATCATCCTGCTTGGGTCTCTCATGTAACCAGCAACTTGGTCACTTATGTTCTGTTCTCATACAACATGGAAAGCAAGGTCTTAGCTTTTCAAATCCAGGCCTGTTCCACAATAAAAAATTACTAGATGTAGTTAAATAGGCATTCAACCAACCTGATTAAATGCGTGCAACTTTCCTTTCAGTGCAGCAGCTCCAGTTGTGACCTGTGTTTTCCTCTGCCATTTATCTATCTCGGTATTTCTGAAAGGGGTTATCCTGTACAAAAATCATGGTACTTAGCAAATTAGCAATCCAGAAAAGAAAGGTCTTGTAAAGATGAAACCAATTTTTTTTACAACAGAGGCAAACAAACAATTCACTAACTGAAAGACATTTAAGAGATTGTTATAATAAAGGACCAGGGAAGAGTTTAGATCATTAGATGGTCCATATTAAAGCACAAAACACATTCTACTAACATGATATGGTAAACATACAAGGGCAGAACTGCATAGTGCTGATTAACAAAAGATCTTCTGCTACGCAAGACAATGTAACACATCGAAGAATATATCCCGCAGTACTTCATCAGAGTTTCTATTGCTGCAAAAGGTTACCTTGTATGCAATTTCTGTACTTGCAACCACTCGTCACTCTCTCCATTCGAATCAGGCAATGTATCTGTCATTAAGTCAGGATTAACAAATGTTTCAAGGCATCTTTCAAAATGAGAAAGACTGGATAGCAGTTTTACCATTCGCACCCTTTGCAGCCTGGTTCTGCTCCAGTAAAGCCTACAGGTAGTTTTGGAAAGCATATTGCGCACAGTAAGGAAACCCGGAACAAGTACAGTATAGCTGTAGCATAGCACTGAAGCAAAAAACATGAGCAGGTAAGTGAACCTTCTGCAGCTCCAGCATGCAACCGAGAGTCTGTTTCGATGAGTCCAACAGATCAACATATGCTTGCTCTATCTCCTGATCATGACTGCAGAACCTTGACTTGGATGGATCCTGCAAGAACAGAATAAAATATATGTTTCTTCAGAAGTAAAATCAATGAAGACGAAGAAACGAAGGTGCATGTTCTGGCAGTCATATGAGAGAAACAACAGACCTTGGGAAGCTTGTTTGAAGTGGAGAATGCCTTTTGCAGCAAGAATCTCATTTCCAGGGTCTTATCCCATAGCGCCTTCAGTAAACAGCAATTGGATGTAGAGGTTAATAGTTTGAAAGCATAAACACTGAATGTAAAGGATAGCTGTGCAATTGAACATGATCATGGTGAGTACATGTTATGCAAAGCACATATAAGAAAATACCTTTTGGTTTTTGACTGCCTGGCCTCTTGAGACATCGTCATCCCTGTGTTGTTTCAGGGTTTGAAGAATGCTTCTGCAAGGTAGAAGAGAAGAATATAAGTGAGACGATGAAACAGATTCTATAGTAAACCGTGTGAAAGGGAGGCATGGGGAAGAAGGGCCGAAAGGAGACATTACTGTTGATTGGCCTGGAGGGTGCGATACTGCTGCTCGAGCTCTCCCATCTCACCATCATCCTCCTCCTCATGGAGGCTCTCCTCATCATCATCCTCATCATCATGGACGCTCTCGTCATCGTCATCCTCCTCGTCACTCTAACAAGAGAGAGAGAGATAGGCACAAAACAGCTAAGCGACCTATACCCCTCAGAGGAAAAGGAAAATGAGAGGGGAGGGCGGTACGGTGGAGGAATCCTGGACGTCGTCATCGGCGGCGCTCCTTGTGGAGAAGAAGCTGTCCTCTGGGTCGGAGTGGTCATCAAGGTGGAGTTCAGAGTCGCTGCCTGAATTGGAAGAAGCCTCCGAGGGGGAGGGGGAAGGTGATGCCTTGCGGTGCTTACGTGCGAGTGGCGCCATCTTGTATCGTCAACTAGGCCTGAGTGTTCAGTATAAACCGGAATTTTGGTTAGTACATTTTGGTATTATATTTTTTTGGACAGATTTGGTTGTTGACTAAAGCTAACAAAAAATGTCAGTAAAAAACGCAAAGTCGGTATTTCGGTTAATCTAGAAAATCGGTTCAGTGGTCGGTCAATACCGAACCGTACAGGTTCAGCACACCAGTACATTGAGCACACACTGTTACAGAAATTCAGGTTTAGACAATCACACTGTTTCGGGGCAGGTTCAGGGTTTAACAAAACAATTGACAGAGTACATTTGCAATAGTATAATTTCAGGTGTTATTTACAACTTAACAATCCCCAAGTTAATGCTATTGTGTTTTGCCAACCATCGTACTCATCACAAACAGTACGTCTCTCGAGTTTTACTGAAAGTCGACCTCCAATCCATGGACTTGTTATGGGCGACAATTCGTCCCTCGTGCCTCAAAACCGGACGAATTTCGTCCAAAACCAGAGTAGAGGGGAAAACCCGCAACGACTAGGCGGGTTTTCTCTCTCTCTCCTCACTTGCCACCTCATCTCCTTCTTCCTTCTCATTCTCTCTGCGTAGTGGGCATTTTATCAAACAGTTGGCGTGCTCACCTGCAAGCGCCATCCATCTATGTACCATCTACGTACGGAACCAGTGCAAGTGCTACTGCTAGAGTTTCCACGGAAGGCATATGAGCAGGCATCCATGTATGACCTACATACGGAACTAGTGCAGGAGCAGCTGAACAAGGATTTGAGGAGGAGGATGAGAGGAGCTGCGGACTCACGTTGTCTGACTGCTGAGTGCCTGCCAAGGTCGAAGGCGCGGGGGAGAGGAACGCCGAGGTGCACCGCCGGTCGCCGGAGTGGAGAGCTGGGCTGCTGTCGGCGGCGGCGGGCAGCACGCTAGGTTTGCGGGGTGACGATGCTGAGGAAGGAGAGGGCACTTCCTATTCCGCGCATAGGGTGGGCCGTCAAGCATATGCGCACCCCCGCGCGTCCATGGGCCTGCCCGACTGGGCTTCCTGTGTTGTTTTCTTGACGGTTCTTAGAAAGGTTTCGTTCAGGATTTTTTTCCTTTTTCGTATTAACTTATTATTTATCTATTTTATTTTCCCCATTAAAAATCAGTTTTATTTTGAGTTATTAATTTTATTGTTTTTCCTATTTTTATAATTTTTGTTCTTATATTTAATTTTGTTTGTGACAACTTTTTTATTTTACAATGTTTTTAAAAAAGAAGGAAAAAACTCTTAATTCATAAAATATTTTTCTAATTTTCGTGGATTTTTTTGAAAATCACGAGCCTATTTTAAAATTGCGAATGTTTCTAAAAAAAATTAAATTTTTTTTTGTAAATTCATTTACTTCCCAAACATGTTAAATTAGTGAACTTCTTTTAAATATGTAAACTTTAAAATTCATGAATATGTTTTAAAATATATGTTTTAAAAAATTCGCAAGTTGTAGCTTTGCGTATTTATGTCCTACAGGTGATAGGGTCATAGGATGGCCATCAACAGCGCTCCCGTAATAGGTAGTGTGTGTCCTCGACTTGACACAATGCCTCGTCGCAGCATTGAGTCTCCGTCCTAGTCCAACCACAATTTCCCCATAACGTTGCGACTACCGCTCGGTGGGTGAAGCCACCGGAAAACTTCATGAAAGTGAAGATCAATGGATCTTCAAGCGAATGGAGCAAAATGGAGGATGGGGCTTATTGCACCAGAGATGCAACGCATGGTGCAGTCATATTTGGTCCATGCACTTCATGCTCAGACGATTTCATGCTTGCATGCCTTTCTGGATGTCGATTGAATTTGATGCAGATGCCTTGTCGGTGGGCAAAGCCGCCGGAACATTTCATGAAGACTATCCCTTTATGTGTGCCTCCAAACACCTTGTGCGAACTGGAGTCAAGGTCTCCCATGAGGTTGAGCAAAAAGTTATTGTATATTTCTTCAAACAAATTAACAAGAATAAGAAGAAATGCAATGCAGATGCTCAGATGATCACAAGATGTACCGGCTTTGCTAGTAGAAATTGTCGAAACCAAAGGCAGATGTTCACAAGATCTTCCTCTTTATCTGATCATAAACTGACAATTCATCACATCGCAACAAACACACCAAGAAATTACATTAGACTGATCACAGTCATGTAGGGCAGCTCATGTGACCTTTGTACTGAGAAACGAGAAAGAGAAAACCATCTAGCTAATGTAATGGATCCATAGTCCACAAGAAACTACTCACGAGCGATCATGGTGGCAACAAGGTTTGTGTAGATGGCCACCAAGATGATTTCCCTCTGGTAGAGTACCGAAAAATGCCTCCAGATTGGATCACTTTGGAGCAGAGAGGTGCGGCGATGGAAAAGTTCTAACTCCTCAATATCTAGGGTTTTCAGAGCAAATGAAAAATATAAGCGTTGAGAGGTGGTGGAACGGATCACCAGGGGGCCCACGCGGCCTCACCATGCGACCAACCCCCCTGGAGTGTGGGGACAACAAGGCTCCCCCAAGGTGGGTCCCGGGTCCTTCGGAAGCTTCTCGATGCAAAAGTTTTTCTAGAACCTTTTCATATTCTTTTGTGCTCCATAAAATTGATTTTCCTGAAAGTTCAAAAACATACAGAAAACAGGAACTGATGGAAGGAACTAAGTTAATAGGTTTAGTCCAAAAATAATAATAATTGATGTCAAAATTAAAAGTTATATAAACATAACTTGAAATAGTCAAAAATTATAGATACGTTTGAGACGTATCACCGAAATCACTAATTAAGGAGTACTCGTTGCAAAGAACACTCCACTTTCCCAGGTCGCGACAAGTGGCGCACATGCAGCGCGCCACTTGTCGCAACCTGGGAGTTTTTCCTTTTTTCGTAGATCCGTTTATTCAAAACGTTTTATCTCTTAAACCGTGCGTCCAAATCTTGAACCATTTTCACCATTGGATTCCTTGCGTCGAGATCTTCAAAACTAGATCCCATGTTGATAGGCTTTGACAAACTTTTTTTCACGAAAAAAATCGGACGAAAAAAACCAAGCAGAAAAACCGAACCGGGAGCACTGTTTTTTTTCTTTCCAAAAGAGGCACGCCCATGCCTCTCGAGAAATCACAACCGTGCCTCTCTCGTGGAAGCAAAACCGTGACTCTCGTGGAAGGAAAAAACAGAAAACGCGTTTTTTTTGTTTCCGAGAGGCACGGCCGTGACTCTCGCGAAAGCAAAACCGTGACTCTCGCGAAAGAAAAAAAATAGAAAATGCGTATTTTTTCCCTTCCCGAGAGGCACGGTGTAGGATCGGAAGTATGTCTAGAGGGGGGTGATTAGACTACTTGACCAAATAAAAATCTAGACTTTTCCCAATTTTAGTTCTTGGCAGATTTTAGCTATTTTAGCACAAGTCAAGCAATCTCCACATAATTCAAGCAAGCATGCAAAAGAGTATATGAGCAGCGGAAAGTAAAGCATGCAACTTGCAAGAATGTAAAGGGAAGGGTTTGGAGTATTCAAACGCAATTGTAGACGCGGATGTTTTTGGCGTGGTTCCGATAGGTGGTGCTATCGTACATCCACGTTGATGGAGACTTCAACCCACAAAGGGTAACGGTTGCGCGAGTCCACGGAGGCCTCCACCCACGAAGGGTCCACGAAGAAGCAACCTTGTCTATTCCATCATGGCCATCGCCCACGAAGGACTTGCCTCACTAGCGGTAGATCTTCACGAAGTAGGCGATCTCCTTGCCCTTACAAACTCCTCGGTTCAACTCCACAATCTTGTCGGAGGCTCCCAAGTGACACCTAACCAATCTAGGAGACACCACTCTCAAAAAGTAACAAATGGTGTGTTGATGATGAACTCCTTGCTCTTGTGCTTCAAATGATAGTCTCCCCAACACTCAACTCTCTCTCACAGGATTTGGATTTGGTAGAAAGAAGATTTGAGTGGAAAGCAACTTGGGGAAGGCTAGAGATCAAGATTCATATGGTAGGAATGGAATATCTTGACCTCAACACAAGTGTAGGTGGTTCTCTCTCAGAACATGTGTATTGGAAGTGTAGATGTGTTCTGATGGCTTTCTCCACGAATGAAGAGTGGGTAGAGGGGTATATATAGCCTCCACACAAAATCTAACCGTTACACACAATTTGCCAAACTCGGTGGGACCGAGTGGTTAAACTCGGTCGGACCGATTCAGCAAACCTAGTGACCGTTAGGATTTTCGGTGGGACTGAGATGCAACTCGGTAGGACCGTTATGGTTAGGGTTCGGGGATAACGTAATCTCGGGGTGACCGATTACACAAACTCAGTGGGACCAATTTTGGTAATAAGCTAACCAGAGAGTTGGTCAAGTAAACTCGGTGGGACCGGTTCGCTCATTTCGGTGAGACCGAAATGTTACGAAAGGGAAACAGAGAGTTTACATTGCAATCTCGGTGGGACCGATCGCTCACTTTGGTTAGACCGAAACGTTACAAAGGGAAGCAGAGAGATTACAATCCCATCTCGGTGAGACCGAGATCCCTATCGGTGAGACCGATTTGGCTAGGGTTTGTGGCAGTGGCTATGACATATTAAACTCGGTGGCGCCGGATAGAAAGAATCGGTGGGGCCGAGTTTGACTTTTGGTTTAGGTCATATGTGGATGTGGGAAGGTAGTTGAGGGTTTTGGAGCATATCACTAAGCACATGAAGCAAGAGGCTCATTAAGCAACACCTCATCCCTCCTTGATAGTGTTGGCTTTTCCTATGGACTCAATGTGATCTTGGATCACTAAAAATGTAAAATGTAGAGTCTTGATCTTGAAGCCTGAGCCAATCCTTTGTCCTTAGAATTTTGAGGGATCCACTTTCCTCATCCATGCCATGCCATTCATTGAGCTTTTCCTGAAATATTGATCTTGGAATAATGTTAGCTCAATAAGCTATATGTTGTTAGGAATTACCAAAACCACCCAGGGATAGTTGCACTTTCAATCTCCCCCTTTTTGGTAATTGATGACAACATATATATCAAAGCTTCGACAAATGATAATAAGAGTGAAAGATATTATCGCTTTGAGAAGTAAGTGAAAAGCAAGAGCTCCCCCTAAATTTGTCCATATCTTAAGATTTGCTTTGGACTGCAAATGCACAATGAGTTAGGATCATGGGTTACTCTTCCATGTCACATACATCTTGGTGGAGCGCTCAAAATGATAAGAATAAAATACATGCACTCATCACCAAGCAAAGTGAATGATCAAATAGGGATAACATGATAGTATCATCCAACAAGCATAAGTGTAGCTTATGATCAACCATATGATCATCAAAGTCTCACAGAAAATAGCATAGTATCTCAAGCAATCAAAAGCAAATAAAGTTCAACCAAGAAGACAAGAGAGAACAAAATCAAACTCTCTCTCGAAGCCTATGATCTATACATTTTTCTCCCCCTTTGGCAACAAGTTACCAAAAAGTTCATAGAAAATGCATAGCACTAAAACGACTCTCAGGCTTGGTATTCAGGTGGTGGAGTCCGGATAACGCCAAGGACGAAGGCTTCAGTTGAAGTAGATGGAGCTGCTGGGGTAGGTGCTGGAGCTGGTGGCACTGACGCTATAGCTGGTGCAGATGAAGTGGCTCTGGTGTCAGTTACTGGCATTGCAGATGATCTCTGAGCTCTATGCACTCTGGCAAATGCATCAGTTGTTGTTTTTCCCTTCCTCTCCTGCATGTCATCCTGTAATTGCTCCACAACAGACTGAATCTCAGTTACTTTCACATCTAAGTCATAGAACTTTTGTTCCATGATTCTTTCCAAGCTCTCTTGGTTTCGAGTCAGGGTGGCCAGTCCTTTCTCAATCCTCATAGTTGATGCTATCAAATAACTAAGCTGCTCCTGCTTGTTCTTCAGAAAGTACTCAGATGCCTCCTCTTGAGTTGGCATCTTGGCAGCTTTCTCCATCTTTGCCTTCTCCTTCTTTGCTTGAGCTTGCACTGATGATGGTTCATTCTCATTCATCACAACTTGATTGTCCTTAAAATATGGATGGATGGGCAAGTGTTCCTTATCCAACAGGTATGTGCTTGTGCCCATCTTCGAGTTAATCAACTCCTGAATATGTGGGGCATACCCACAACTTCTCTTTTGATCGGCTGCTTGTTGGGGAATGTAGTAATTTCAAAAAAAAAATCCTACGCACACGCAAGATCATGGTGATGCATAGCAACGAGAGGGGAGAGTGTTGTCTACGTGCCCTCGTAGACCGAAGCGGAAGCGTTGACGCAACGTAGAGGAAGTAGTCGTACGTCTTCCCGGTCCAACCGATCCAAGCACCGTTACTCCGGCACCTCCGAGTTCTTGGCACACGTTCAGCTCGATGACGCTCCCCGAGCTCCGATCCAGCAAAGCTTCGGGGAGGAGTTCCGTCAGCACGACGGCGTGGTGACGATCTTGATGTTCAACTGTCGCAGGGCTTCGCCTAAGCACCGCTACAATATGACCGAGGTGTAATATCATGGAGGGGGGCACCGCACACGGCTAAGGAACGATCACGAAGATCAACTTGTGTGTTCTAGGGTGCCCCCCTGCCCCCGTATATAAAGGAGGGAGGGGGAGGTGCGGCCGGCCCCCTTGGGGTGCGCCTGGAGGAGTCCTACTCCCACCGGGAGTAGGACTCCCCCCCTCTTGCCTTGTTGGAGAAGGAAAGGGGGAAGGGGAAGAGGAAAGGGGGGCGCGCCCCCCCCTTCCTTGTCCTATTTGGACTAGGGGGGAGGGGCCGCGTGGCCTGCCCTGGCCGGCCCTCCTCTTCTCCCTTATGGCCCATGAAGGCCCAATAACCCCCGGGGGGTTCCGGTAACCCCCGGTACTCCGGTAAAATGCCGATTTCACCTGGAACGATTCTGATGTCCAAATATAGGCTTCCAATATATCGATCTTTATATCTCGACCATTTTGAGACTCCTCGTCATGTCCATGATCACATCCGGGACTCCGAACAACCTTCGGTACATCAAAATACATAAACTCATAATAAATGTCATCATAACGTTAAGCGTGTGGACCCTACAGTCGAGAACAATGTAGACATGACCGAGACACGTCTCCGGTCAATAACCAATAGCGGGACCTGGATGCCCATATTGGTTCCTACATATTCTACGAAGATCTATATCGGTCAGACCGCATAACAACATACGTTGTTCCCTTTGTCATCGGTATGTTACTTGCCCGAGATTCGATCGTCGGTATCCAATACCTAGTTCAGTCTCGTTACCGACAAGTCTCTTTACTCGTTCCGTAATACATCATCCCGCAACTAACTCATTAGTTGCAATGCTTGCAAGGCTTAAGTGATGTGCATTACCGAGAGGGCCCAGAGATACCTCTCCGACATTCGGAGTGACAAATCCTAATCTCGAAATACGCCAACCCAACAAGTACCTTTGGAGACACCTGTAGAGCACCTTTATAATCACCCAGTTACGTTGTGACGTTTGGTAGCACACAAAGTGTTCCTCCGGTAAACGGGAGTTGCATAATCTCATAGTCATAGGAACATGTATAAGTCATGGAGAAAGCAATAGCAACAAACTAAACGATCAAGTGCTAAGCTAATGGAATGGGTCATGTCAATCAGATCATTCAACTAATGATGTGATCCCGTTAATCAAATAACAACTCTTTGTCCATGGTCAGTAAACATAACCATCTTTGATTAACAAACTAGTCAAGTAGAGGCATACTAGTGACACTCTGTTTGTCTATGTATTCACACATGTATTATGTTTCCGATTAATACAATTCTAGCATGAATAATAAACATTTATCATGATGTAAGGAAATAAATAATAACTTTATTATTGCCTCTAGGGCATATTTCCTTCACTGTTGTCCTCTTGATAGTCTCAACAATGAGGCTCATGACTTTGAACTTCTGTGGCACATCAAATATGTGTAGCAAGTTAATTGCATGCCCTCTGATCATATTGTGGTCACCTGACTTGGGCAAAAGAGTGTGCCTTAGAATCCAGTTGATTGTAGGCAGCCCTAACAGAAGATAGTGGACTGATCCAAACTTGAAAGTCTCAAGAGCTTTGTCTAGGATCTCCTTATACATGTTTGACATGGAATTGTGATCCATCTTCTTCTTGGCATAGACATCCAAGTCATCTTCTTCTTCCTTTGGGGCATTGATCAGACTGGCTCATTCCTCAATAGTTGAGTTGTACCTTGTACCTTCAGACATCCAAACTAACCTGCCATCTGGATAGAAATGTGCAGTGGAGTAAAATTGCATTATGAGCTCCTCATTTCACTTTGTGAGCTTCTGCCCAACAAAGTCTGCAACTCCACAAGCATTGAAGCTGTCATACACACCAGGATAGTGTGCCTCATTTTCCTTGATATAGGTCCAGTCGACCCACCTCATATCACACACTATTGGTTTCTTGTCCAGCAGCACTGTCTCATAGAAGTCTTGTTGTTCCTTTGTGTGGAACCTGTAGTCAACAGCAGTCCTTCTCCTGGTAGCATATGGACCTGTTTCTCTCCATTTCCTCAGCCCTGAATCTTTTCTGAGCTTCATGTTCTCAGCCACAAGATGAGCATTGTTGTGGTCTGGAATCTTGGGTTTGAGCTTCCTCAGAATTTGTCCTTCATCATCTTCCTCAGCAGCAACATCAGGCACTGGAGCCTTGTTCTTCTCAGCAGAAGGTATGTTCCTGGTATTCCTCTTAGGTTTTGGCTTTGGAGCTGGAGCAGTAGACTTAGCAGCAGCTTTGGGTGCTTCTTTGGGCTTTGATGTTGCAGCCCCTGACTTTATAGCACCACCCATCAGCTTCTGTACCTTGGGTGTGTTGGGGAACGTTGCAGAAAACAAAAATTTTCCTACGGTTTCACCAAGATCCATCTATGAGTTCATCTAGCAACGAGTATTCAGATGCATCTACATACCTTTGTAGATCGCGAGCGGAAGCGTTCACTAGAACGTGGATGATGGAGTCTTACTCACCGTGATCCAAATCACCGATGACCAAGCGCCGAACAGACGGCACCTCCGCGTTAAACACACGTACGGAGCGGATGACGTCTCCTCCTTCTTGATCCAGCAAGGGGGAAGGAGAGGTTGATGGAGATCCAGCAGCACGACGACGTGGTGGTGGATGCAGTTGTCACGTGCGGCAGGGCTTCGCCGAGCGTCTGCGCGAGAGGGAGAGGTGTGACAGGGGAGAGGGAGGCGCCAGGGGTCAAGGGTGCGGCTGCCCCTCCCTCCCCCCTATATATAGGCCCCCTGGGGGGGCGCCGGCCCTGGAGATCCCATCTCCAGAGGGGGCGGCGGCCAGGGGGGTGGAGTACCCCCCCAAGGCAAGTGCGGCGCCCCCCCCCCACCCTAGGGTTCCAACCCTAGGCGCAGGGGGTGGGCCTTGGGGGGCGCACCAGCCCACTAAGGGCTGGTCCCCCCTCCCACTTCAGCCCATGGGGCCCTCCGGGATGGGTGGCCCCACCCGGTGGATCCCCGGGACCCATCTGGTGGTCCCGGTACAATACCGGTGACCCCCGGATCACTCCCGATGGCCGAAACTACACTTCCTATATATAATTCTTCACCTCCGGACCATTCCGGAACTCCTCGTGACGTCCAGGATCTCATCCGGGACTCCGAACAACCTTCGGATTACTGCATACTCATATCTCTACAACCCTAGCGTCACCGAACCTTAAGTGTGTAGACCCTACGGGTTCGGGAGACATGCAGACATGACCGAGACACCTCTCTGGACAATAACCAACAGCGGGATCTGGATACCCATGTTGGCTCCCACATACTCCTCGATGATCTCATCGGATGAACCATGATGTCGAGGATTCAATCAATCCCGTATTCAATTCCCTTTGTCAATCGGTATTTTACTTGCCCGAGATTCTATCGTCGGTATCCCAATACCTCGTTCAATCTCGTTACCGGCAAGTCACTTTACTCGTACCGTAATGCATGATCCCGTGATCAAACACTTTGATCACATTGAGCTCATTATGATGATGCATTACTGAGTGGGCCCGGTGATACCTCTCCGTCATACGGAGTGACAAATCCCAGTATCGATCCGTGTCAACCCAACAGACACTTTCGGAGATACCCGTAGTATACCTTTATAGTCACCCAGTTACGTTGTGACGTTTGGCACACCCAAAGCACTCCTACGGTATCCGGGAGTTACACGATCTCATGGTCTAAGGAAATGATACTTGACATTGGAAAAGCTCTAGCAAACGAATTATACGATCTTGTGCTTATGCTTAGGATTGGGTCTTGTCCATCACATCATTCTCCTAATGATGTGATCTCGTTATCAATGACATCCAATGTCCATAGTCAGGAAACCATGACTATCAGTTGATCAACGAGCTAGTCAACTAGAGGCTCACTAGGGACATATTGGTGTCTATGTATTCACACATGTATTACGATTTCCGGATAACACAATTATAGCATGAATAAAAGACAATTATCATGAACAAGGAAATATAATAATAATGCTTTTATTATTGCCTCTAGGGCATATTTCCAACAGGGTGCTGGTGCAGCAACCTCTTCTTCCTCTTCTTCCTCAGAATCTCTCCTCATGGAGGGTTTGCCAAGAACTCAGGCAGTAGTGGTTCTGACTCTCTTTTTCTTTTTGTCTTGGCCAACAGCTTCCTCTTCTGACTCCATGGTAAACTTCAGGGTTTCTCCAGTGGCAACCTTCCTAGGTTTAGAAGTGGGAACTCTCCTTGCAGGTACCTTCTTCTGCATGCCTGGCTTTGTGGCTGCAGCTGAGCCATATTCCTTCTTGAGCACTTTCTTCTTTGAGGTGGCTTCCTCTTCCTCTGCAATATAATCTTCATCTTCAGACTCTGAAGTCCTTTTCTTGCTTGCTCTAGTGGCAGCCTTGGGCAAGTTGCTTGGGGTGCTTCTGTTACCCTCGTCTGAGCTGCTAGAGGGACTAGTGCCCTCACTCAAGTGAACCTGCTCCTCTGACTTGTTCTGGCTGTCACTTTGGTTAGACATGTTGCAAACACTGACTGCAGACCCTGTGAATAGATTGTAGATGAGATCGAGTGGATGAGCATCACAAAATGCAGAGATTTTTGCAAAAGAATGAGTCAAAAACTTAGTTTTAGTTTTCCATAGAAAGCATTTCGGATCAACTGATTTGCAAACTCGGTGATACCGAAGCAGCTGTTGGAACCAAAACTAGTGAACTCAGCCAGACCGAGTCACAATTCGGTGGCACCGAGACTGCTAGGGTTTCACAAAGTCCTGAACTCAGTCACACCGATTTGCAATTCTCGGTCAGACCGAGAACCACATGTGCAATGGCCTTGGCCGAATCGGTGGAACCGAGTTCTGCAACCCGATGGGTCCGAGATGGTTTCGGCGGAAACCTAACCCTAAATTTTCAATTCAATTCTAATCTACGGAGTGTTTTGACTGGATAGAAGTGTTTCAATCGTGGCAAGATTCATAATGAACACAATGTGCTAGGAATCAGACGAGGATAGCACTGTGATCGAGTCCATACCCTAGTTCGGCGATGAACTCGCTACGGCGGCAACGGCGGAGATGAAATCTGTTGACGGCGGCGGAGACCAGTGACAGGAGGCGGCTGGCAACGAGGAGGACGATCCGGAGACCCAGGAGGCAGAGCGAGCTTATGCGCGGGCGAAGGGGTTTTGGAGAAATTTCCAAAATTTTGCCCGTGTGTATATATAGCCCGACCCTGTCGGTGTGACCGAGTGGAACAACTCGGTGGCACCGAGATGCATAACTGTTGAAAGTTACAGCAACTCGGTGTGACCGAAAAGTTCAAATCGGTTGCACCGAGATGAAAATCTAGATCGACTTAGTGATCTCCGTATGACCGAAATGGAGGAATCGGTCAGACCGAAACACACAAAGAAGTTTTGGAAGTTTAAGTCTATGACGAATCGGGGACTCCGAGTGCTCCTCACACAGAGTGGTTCGAATCTTACTTGATCAAAATTTGTGATGTAGCATGAATAGAATTTGAGACGAGAAAAGCATAGATAGCTAGAGAGGGTTCTTAGGCATTCTTGTCCATCCACTTGGCAAAAGAAAAGAAAACCAATCAATCAAAACAACAAGTGGATGTCCTCGAATGAGTAAAATATGCAATCAACATGCTCACACAATAAAATGACAAATGAAATATGTGGCAAAGCATGCACAACCAATTCTAGCATCTATCAAACAATTTGCGATGACTAGGTCATCTATATATGAGTATATTGACTTAGGAGTCAAATGAGAACATTTGATCATAGGTCATACTCATCGTTCAAGCACAAGTGGGGTTACCACTTTTACATAAAGCATTGTTGTGTTCACACCATTAGAGTTGCTTTAGCTCAATTTTTAGAGTAAAGCTCCCCCTAGATGTGAGATCCCCCCTAAGAGGGATGAACTAACCTTGGGTTTTGTCGATGATGACTTCATGTAGATGTTGAAGATGTGGATGCTCAATGTTGATGAAGATCATTTGGAGCAATCCATTGGAGTGAGTTGCACTTTCAATACCTACACGGGTTAGTCCCACAAGGAACAAACAAGGATATCCATAGACATAGAGTGATGCGCACACAAGATGATGTCTATGAAAGCTTTTAGGTTACCTTGTCCCTTTTCTTACCAACAAGAGGTTTTGTGACTCCTTGAACTAGTGCAAGATGTGGAAGTTGATTTCACTTGTTCTTGCCAAGATGATAAGAGTGAAATATGTTGGCGGAGTCACCCTCAAGAACTCTTTAGTTCTTCTTCTTCTGGATCCACACCATCTTGATGGGAATCCTCGGAGTTGTAGTTGTGCTCGATGAAGTGGAACTTGAAGTAGTCTTGGGAACCCATTTGACCAAGGCCTTAGGAGCTTCTTCAAATGCATCAATTTCCTCTTGAAGCTTGTCCTTGCCTTTTTGCTTGTGGTCTTGTGGTGGAAGATCATCTTGAGCTTGTGTCCCCTTGAAAGAAGTAGGATCATACTTCTCTTGTTGAGGAACAAACTTCGTCTTGGGGTATTGATCTTCTTCCCACTCAACTCCATTGGCATTGAACTTTTGTTCAAAACCAACACCTTGATTCTTCCGGTGCCTCCCTTGCTTGCGTACAATTTCCTCGAATTGCTTACTTCCGGCAAGGCTCTTGTAAACACCTTTCTCTATAATTCCCTTCAATAAGCTATTTTCTTGCTCAAGTGTAACTTGGCTAAGAGAACCATTAGTGGAATAAAGAGAACTACTAGAAGCAACAATATTGGATTTAGCATGATCATTGTTACTACTAGAGGAAGAATCTTTCTTGTTCTTGTTACTAGACTTGACTTGAGGCATGTAAGTGGATAAGAGTAAACGCTTGGCAATGTAAGAAGAACTTTTCTTACGAAGATCATCATTGATTGCTTTTAAGAACTCATGCTCTTGCTCAAGGTTGAGCTTTTCAAAGCGTAATTTCTCATGAGTCCTTAAAAGTTCTCGATGATCTCCTAAGATAGTTTCATGAGCTAACTTAAGAGTGTTTAGTTCTTTAGTTAGAGACTCGATCTTCTCCTTATCATTGTCATTCGTTTTATCTTGATTAGCATGATTAATTGACGTTTCATCATAGTATTCATCACTAGAGTTGTCAACAAGTAAATCATCACAAGTCATCTTCATCACTATTGAAATCAACATACTCGGGGTGTGATACCTTTGGGCCTTTAGCCATGAAGCATGTTCCAACTCCTTCATTTGGTGAGTCAAATATGTCGTAGGAGTTGGTTGTCACAAGAGCTAGACCGGCAACACCTTCATCTTGAGTATATCCGGAATCGGAGTGATAGCTTCTCTCAGAGTGGTTGTCGGAGTCGGAGCCGGATACCCATTCACCAACATGAGCTTGATGTCTTCGTTTTGTGTAGCTCCTTGATGACTTGTCCTTTCTTTCTGAATCCTTGCTTCTCCGTGAGAGTCTTCGTTCATAACGATCATCTCTACTCCTTCTTTTTCTAGATGGTGATTCTTCTCTTCTACTTCTTCTCTTGGGAGAATCTTCTCTTCTCTTGTAGGGGGGCGTACACTCATTGGAATAGTGTCGGGCCTTCCACAATTGTAGCAGTTTCGCTCTCGACTAGAAGATCTTTTGTCATTGTAGGACCTTGACTTGGAGCTTCTATCTTTGCTTCTACTCTTGTAGAACTTGTTGAAGTTCTTCACCATTAAGCTCAATTCTTCATTGAAGGTTTGTTTCTCACTTGATGATGTGGGGGCTTCACATGAGGCTTTGTAAGCACCACTTGATTTGTTGTGAAGTTCCTCTTTATCCTTGAGTGACATCTCATGAGCAACAATTCTTCCGATGACTTCGGTTGGCTTGAGATCTTTGTAATTGGGCATCATTTGGATCAATGTGCACACGGTATCATATTTTCCATCCAAGGCTCTTAGGGTCTTCTTGATGATGAATCTATCGGTCATCTCTTCACTCCCTAAGCCGGCAATCTCATTTGTGATAAGAGCAAGCCTAGAGTACATTTCAGTGACACCTTCACCATCCTTCATTTTGAACTTGTCAAGTTGACTTTAAAGCACATCCAATTTGGATTCCTTGACGGAGTCGGTACCTTCGTGCATATCAATCAAAGTATCCCAAATTTCCTTTGCATTCTCAAGACGGCTGATTTTGTTGAATTCTTCGGGGCACAATCCGTTGAAGAGAATATCACAAGCTTGAGCGTTGTATTGCAGCATCTTCAACTCTTTCGCGGTAGCTTCACGGTTCGGTTCTTTCCCATCAAAGAATCCACCTTGCAAACCAATACACACAATAGCCCAAACGGCGGGGTTATGTCCAAGAATATGCATTTTCATCTTATGCTTCCAACTAGCAAAAATAGTACCATCAAAGTAAGGACCTCTACGGTGATAATTTCCCTTGCTAGACGCCATACTCTCCTAGGTTGTGAAACCAAGGCTATGGCCACCAAAAGCTATGGAAATTAAAGTAAATGGAGACCAAAGCTCTGATACTACTTGTAGGATCGGAAGTATGTCTAGAGGGGGGTGATTAGACTACTTGACCAAATAAAAATCTAGACTTTTCCCAATTTTAGTTCTTGGCAGATTTTAGCTATTTTAGCACAAGTCAAGCAATCTCCACACAATTCAAGCAAGCATGTAAAAGAGTATATGAGCAGCCGAAAGTAAAGCATGCAACTTGCAAGAATGTAAAGGGAAGGGTTTGGAGTATTCAAACGCAATTGGAGACACGGATGTTTTTGGCGTGGTTCCGATAGGTGGTGCTATCGTACATCCACGTTGATGGAGACTTCAACCCACGGAGGGTAACGGTTGCGCGAGTCCACGTAGGGCTCCACCCACGAAGGGTCCACGAAGAAGCAACCTTGTCTATTCCATCATGGCCATCGCCCACGAAGGACTTGCCTCACTAGCGGTAGATCTTCACGAAGTAGGCGATCTCCTTGCCCTTACAAACTCCTTGGTTCAACTCCACAATCTTGTCGGAGGCTCCCAAGTGACACCTAACCAATCTAGGAGACACCACTCTCCAAGAAGTAACAAATGGTGTGTTGATGATGAACTCCTTGCTCTTGTGCTTCAAATGATAGTCTCCCCAACACTCAACTCTCTCTCACAGGATTTGGATTTGGTAGAAAGAAGATTTGAGTGGAAAGCAACTTGGGGAAGGCTAGAGATCAAGATTCATATGGTAGGAATGGAATATCTTGACCTCAACACAAGTGTAGGTGGTTCTCTCTCAGAACATGTGTATTGGAAGTGTAGATGTGTTCTGATGGCTTTCTCCACAAATGAAGAGTGGGTGGAGGGGTATATATAGCCTCCACACAAAATCTAACCATTACACATAATTTGCCAAACTCGGTGGGACCGAATGGTTAAACTCGGTCGGACCGATTCAGCAAACCTAGTGACCGTTAGGATTTTCGGTGGGACTGAGATGCAACTCGGTAGGACCGATATGGTTAGGGTTCGGGCATAACGTAATCTCGGGGTGACCGATTACACAAACTCAGTGGGACCGATTTTGGTAATAAGCTAACCGGAGAGTTGGTCAGGTAAACTCGGTGGGACCGGTTCGCTCATTTCGGTGAGACCGAAATGTTACGAAAGGGAAACAGAGAGTTTACATTGCAATCTCGGTGGGACCGATCGCTCACTTCGGTTAGACCGAAATGTTACGAAGGGAAACAGAGAGATTACAATCCCATCTCGGTGAGACCGAGATCCCTATCGGTGAGACCGATTTGGCTAGGGTTTGTGGCAGTGGCTATGACATTTGAAACTCGGTGGCGCCAGTTAGAAAGAATTGGTGGGGCGGAGTTTGACTTTTGGTTTAGGTCATATGTGGATGTGGGAAGGTAGTTGAGGGTTTTGGAGCATATCACTAAGCACATGAAGCAAGAGGCTCATTAAGCAACACCTCATCCCTCCTTGATAGTATTGGCTTTTCCTATGGACTCAATGTGATCTTGGATCACTAAAAATGTAAAATGTAGAGTCTTGATCTTGAAACCTGAGTCAATCCTTTGTCCTTAGAATTTTGAGGGATCCACTTTCCTCATCCATGCCATGTCATTCATTGAGCTTTTCCTGAAATATTGATCTTGAAATAATGTTAGCTCAATGAGCTATATGTTGTTAGGAATTACCAAAACCACCCAGGGATAGTTGCACTTTCACACGGCCATGACTCTCGCGAAAGCACAACCGTGCCTCTCGCGGAAGCAAAACCATGACTCTCGCGAAAGAAAAAAAACAGAAAACGCGTTTTTTTTCATTTCCGAAAGGCACGGCCGTGACTCGCGATAAAGCACAACCGTGCCTCTCGCGGAAGAAAAACCGTGATTTTCGCGAAAGGAAAAAACGCGTTTTTTCGCGCAAAAAATAAATTTGTTCTCGAGTTTTTTTGATCGAAAAGCTAAGAAAGACCGGGAGAAAACCAAAACGTCGAAAAAACCTGAAAAAAATGTTTAAAAAGCCAAAAACACGTGCGGAAAAATAAAAAAAAACAAAATCCAAAGGGAGCGTCCAGAGCGCGACACGTGGCGAATGACTGAGAGAGCGCCAAGTGGCGCTGATCGTTGCGAGGCTCCCGAAGGAGCGCTCGTTAACTAGTTGCTCCCACGTATCACCGTGTCATTTCGAATCTTCTGATTTATGGCTATAATGGGCCAATAGCTGTTTTCGATGAACATGCGTGTGGAGCTTATAAAGGGGCACATTGGTGCACCCTGCAAGAATAAACCTATTCGAATAACTATGTCCGCGGTTATGGAGGACTTGGAGCTCGATGACTTCATCATAGCACAAGTTCTTGTAATCTCTAAAACTTGCCCATCCCTTAATATTGTTAGTAATAGAGTCTTCACAACTTTAACTAAAATAAAACTTGCCAACTAAACGCCTCGGGGACTCATCTTCGTGTTTGGTGCGAAGGAGAATGCAAGCTCTGCTATGTTTGCAATAGGATAGGTGCTCGATGTGGGCGCAACCATGGGTGGGGTTGTGTTGCACAACGTTTAGCGCGTAGATGGTTCTCATACAGTCTCTTCCCTTATCTCTGATGATAGACGCAAGTTGTAGCATGTCTTTATAGGTGCTAGTGCTTGCTGCCGCTAAACCCCTTACCCTTTTTTGACACCTGGTGCATATAGTGTAGGACTCCGGTAAGTTTTGTAGAGTATGTCTTGTACTCAACTTGCTATAACCAACACTTATATGTATGGTGTGATGGACACCGTTAGCCAGCTATCCCACAGATAGCGGCCTGGACAGGGATATATGAATTATATCTTGATCGAAAGGCCCCTGTTGTATGAATTGTATCTTGATCGAAAGGCCCCTGTTGTATGAAAAAAATTCAGTTGATTGACATTTAGGCAGTTCCAATTTCTTCACTCTCGTTATCGTTCTGTGCGCGTAAACGATTGTACGAATACTCAGTACTCGGAGTTAATGATTTCTGTCGTTTGGTTTTGGCGGGGACAATTTTTTCTTGGTCTGCATGGACATGCACCGATGCACGGGAGAAGGAGCGCGGGTGATTGGAGAGGTGCTGCGCGCGCTGAATCAATTAGCGGGGGAAGGAAATCTCCTGGCGATGGCGATCGATTAGGAATGAGATGAGATCACGGTGCGGAATCGAGAGAAGCAAGTCAAGATCCCGTGATTTCGTGGCTCGGCCAAGGCATGTGATCGACAGCGAGACCGGCCCAGATGGTACGTGATCCTGCCTTCAGATTGGTATATGCATGCGACGCGATCAAATTGGGGATCATTTCCATCTTCCTTAACAATCTGGGGCCAAAACCTTTTTTGGTTTCCCGCCGTGCTCCATCCATCGTCTTTTACGCCGGTGTGCTATATATATATATATATATACCCGTATGCATGTGTCAACCACCACGACATAGTCTCCCTCTCCGGACAACTCATGGCGCCTATTTCTGCCTCGCTACGTCTCTCCCGACGACATGCCCCTCCCCTCCGACTCCGACGACGATGAGAGCCGTGACTACGACGTGGTAGTCATCAGCGACTCCGACGACGACGGCACGGCCATCCACGACGGCGCCTCCTACGCCAAGCCCGTGTCCGCGGCTAGCTCCGGCGGCACCGACCCCAACGACGCCCCCGACCGCGGCGGCCACGAAGACGACGGCGGTGCCTATTCCGACGAAGGTGACGCCGGGCTTCTGGTACGAGGGGCAAGACCAGACACGACTACTGTGGCCACGAGGAATACGTTGGCGCGCAGGCACCGCCGTGGCGAGTTCACCACCTCAGGGAACGCGCCCGGACTGACGACGAGCAGCAGACCACGCGCAGGCACAGGGTGCTTCAGTCCAACCGTGCTCATTGCTCTTTTTCTTTCGTCTTTAGTACTCTTTTCTTTTTTGCGAGTTTTCTTTTCTTGATTTCCTCATGTAATCGCCTCAAGAATCAGTGCTATCAGTGCTTTATGTTCCCAGTAGTCCCTTGAATTATCAAATTACCTTCTGTGGTGGTATAAACTGCAAATTCAGACAAAAACTGCAAATTCAGACAAACAGAGAGAACCGGTTTCAGACTTTCAGGTCATTCGCACAATATGTCAGTTTTTGGTGGAGGATCGAGCAGTTTTACTTTCTGCGAATTTTCTTTTCTTGATTTCCTTGGATGTAAGCGTCTGAGTAATACTCCCTCTGTAAACAAATATAAGAGTGTTCAGATCACTACTTTAGTGATCTAAACGCTCTTATATTTCTTTACGGAGGGAGTACATGTTATCACTAATTTATTTTCCCAAGTCGTCGCTTGAATTATCAAACTACCCTATGTGTGCCAGGTCATTCGCACATATGCCACATGTCAGACGTTTCAATCTTACCAAAGGTCAGTTTTTGGCGGAGACTGGAGATGACGAGCACAAGATGCACCACGCTCTCCTGCCAGAGAGGTGGACGTTTGGGCTTGAGCGATCAATATTGCCAAATCCAATGGGTGCCAGAATTTATTTTGTAAGAATTAACAACAATACCTGATGCACATTCGAAAAAAGAGAAGGAAATGGGGATGCAATGCAGATAGATGCTCACCTCTACACCCAGACAAAGAATATAATAACAACAACTCTACAATAATAAAATGGCAATAGGTCAACATTCACCAACATGCTGTAAACTGTCCTCAAAAGAAAAGAAAAACACTGCGTTCATGCTCTAGATTAAAGTTACACCCGAGACACCGACGTCCAGTTCTTTAGTCTGCTTATTAAGGTTTAGTCGAACCCTGCTACTTCACCGGGCATCGGAGCGAGCTCGTTCCTCTCGAACCTCCCCTCATCGAAAAAGGTAGCATGCACTATGCGTCCGCCAAAGTAGCGGCCTTCCAGTTCAACCAACGCCTTTGTCGAGTCTTCTGTCCTCTCGAACAGCACGAAGATCCTCACTGCTTCGTCTGCGGGGAAGTTTGCCTGGGTGATCTCGAATATCAGCACGCGTAACACAGCCCCAAACTTGGAGCACTCCGAGGCAATCTCGTCTTCCAGCTCGTCGTCAACCTCGCCCGGACCAATCTGCACATGTTTCATGGTGATGATTAAGAACATGTCGCACTCAACAAAAACTTTCACCTTAACTAGAAATAAATCATGTAAGTAAATCATCAAACAACATTCAAACGTTATGGCATCATCCGTCTATTCCAGCATACAAAGGCCCCGGCTTAAGCAGTCAAAAACAAACATACAGTTACAACATAATAGATCGGTGGGAGCAAACCCTGATATCACAGAAGACAACTCTTCATCATGTAAGATCAATTACTACTTGACAGATAAAACTAATGAGGCCTCATCAGACAATTCACAAAGCCAAATGCATCGTGTGATCAAATACCTAACCTGTTTGAACCTATATTTTTTATCACAACCCTCAGTGGACATCATGTCAAAACTGGGTAACACCATTGTAGTACCCAAATTCTACAAATTCATCAGGTTCTATGCCCATCAGGTACTATTCAAGATTATTACTAATAAAAGAGAGCAGGGCTGTTTTCTAGAAGTACACATTCAAGTTTAATGATTGTGTGATCAAATACCCTAACATAATATTCAAGTTTAATGATTATATTGCAAAGCTCAAATCACTGAACCCATTGGTACAGAATCCATCATACGCTGAACTTTATTTACATGAAATTGGACCTTAAGTTACACGTTTTATATTGAACTAAAAAGCAACCAGCTTATATTGAATAAACCAACAGCAACCTGAAAGACTAAAATTCCCAGCTGCCTGTTAACCAAAATTATCATGTATAAGCTGTCTATGCTATATAGTGGTTAGATTTGGAAGCTAATGCAGTCAGCAAACTATGTAGTTGCTATTTTGCACTACCCTGTTTACCCCAAGTTCCCTAGTACAAAATAACCAACACTAGATTTACGGTATCACAAATATATTCTCAAACTATATACATTGCTAATCACCCGTCATGATTTAAGTCCTCAGCGTTTATGCGTGTATCAGTATCATCTGAAAACAGATCAAACAATAGCCTGTGCACTTCAACCATAACAGAAACAAAAAATTCCCAAATACATATGCCACCTGATACCTGTCTATGCGTTTACTGGACATCCTACTGCAAATTATCACATATCAGTCAGCATCAACAAGGCAATTATGTCACATAGGTAACTACATTCTGCTAGTTGGTATCAGGCTACCAGCACACAAGTAGAGACAATACTAACTATATGCGCAGAATGGATGGTGGTATTCTAGAATAGTTGTTGTCTATGTATGAGAAACCACTAACAATAATAAATCAACAAGAGCAGCAGACGTACATTTGCTAAGGTGATATCTAAATTACACAACCACCTAACTTCAGCTTAGATATTCGCATAACAGCATAATAGATGTCAGCATATAAACACACAAAGGATGCAACTCGGTGCCTAAGACCATGAACCACTACTTCATCCTTATTCATACAAACCTGAAAATGTTGCCAAAATGTGGTACTCTTATTACGCAGAAGTCATGGGAAAGTATTTACCATGTTACGCAGCAGGACTACTCTGGTGGGCTGGCCTTCAAAGTTGGCTGATCTGGGCCTCCTGGAACTGCTCTCATCGACAATAACCCCTGCCCTCCGGTCGGTCTTCCTAGCAACCAGAGGTGCTGTGATTCCCTGCTCCTGCTTGCCGAGCCCCTGGCCTTCCTTCCACCCCATCTTGGCCATCATTCTCTGGGCAGCGGTCATCTGGCCGCCGGCGCCCAGGCCCAAGCCAGAGGAGGAGGAGCCTGGGATGGAGAACCCACTGGCATCGCCGTGGGGCGGAGACGAGGCCCTCTGAGGAGTACCGCCGCCGCCAGCGCCGCTCATGGCGGCCCTCCTCTTCCAGGCCTCCTCGCCGGATATGTTGAGGGAGGAGGCCCTGGACTGCTCCTCGCGGAGGCGGGCCTCGGCCTCCCTCAGCTCGCGCTCCCTCTCCCTCTCCTGGTCCTCGCGGCGCCTCCTGTCGAGCTCCTTCTTCATCTCGGCGTCCTTGGCCCGCTTGAGCTTCTCCTTGCGGTAGTCCTCGTAGTCGTTGGGCCTGGCGGGGTCGTACTCCTCGAGCACGGTGGACTGCACGGCGACAAGGGCGGGGTGGAAGGAGGCCGCGGAGGTGGTGGTGACGGCGGAGGCGAGGGGGAGGGTGTGCGGCGGCTGCTGCTGCTGCACGGCGCTGGGCTTGGGAGCGGCGGCGGGGCGGGGGTGCTGGTTCCTGAGGAGGGACGTGGGAGGGGCGAAGGTCGCGGAGGGCTTGCGGAGGGTCGGCGGCGCCATCTTGGTCGCGCTCGACCAGACGGAGGCCGTCGGCTTGTCGTCGTCGCCGGCCGCGGAGGTGGGCGGCGGGAGGTCGCCGTATAATCCGCCCAGCATCTTCGACAAAGCAGAGGCCGTACCGGCGGGGGAAATTGTGTCGATAGATCGGGTGGTTGATTCTACCGGAATCCGAGGAACAAGGTAGGTGGATGTAGCAGCCCAGCTCACGATCAGTGAGGCAAACCCTAACCCTAACCGAGTCCTCTCGAGCGGATCTCGGTCGGAGCAGGGAGGAAGAAGAAGACTCGCTCTATCCGAAGTCTCGGAGGAGACAGGGCACCCGGCCTCTCCCCGGGCCACCTCTTGTATGGGCCGCGGCTGCTCGATTGGTCCGTTCTCTTTTTCCAGTTGATTTGGGCTATTATCTAATGGGCCTTTGGGAGATGTTTCCTCTCTGAAGCCTTTCTTTGGGAGATGTTTCCTCTCTGAAGCTTTGGCAGTACGTGAGTCACTTTCACTTGCGGAGGATCTGTATGTTCAGAAAATACAAGTGGCTTCTGATTGCAAAAAGATGGTGGATGATATCAAGCAGGGATCGTTGGCCGGACATGCTGCAATCATACATGAAATCATAGATCGCTCTCGATCTTTTACTGCTTGTAACATTGTTCATGAGTATAGGAGCTTGAATTTCAAGGCTCACAATCTCGCTAGGCATGCATTTTCTTTAGGGTTTGGTCGCCATGTTTGGTTAGGCCAACCCGGAGACTTGAATTTTATTCCTGTAAATGTTGGGACAGTTTGAATAAAGCCTGACGAGAATGTCTAAAAAAAAAAGTTAAGAAACAATAACCCCACTCCTCTACCTCTTTTAATTCGGTTTATTATACATGGTTTGATTTATATGGTTTTTCAGTTTGGAAGATATATTTCGATAAATATGGTATAATATTAAAATACAGTCGGGTTTTGGTATATACAACCTATGTCCTGGTTTATTAATCCCTCTCATATTTTAGTCATATTTTGATCATGATTTAACTAATAAAATATAAGTTATGCATAGCAAAAATAACATCATTACAAACTACAAATCAAACACTATTTTTTTGATGACATGCATTGATATTTTGCTAGTCAAATACTCTCTCATCCCCAAATAAGTGTCTCAGCTTTGTATTAATTTTAGTACAATGTTGTACTAAGGTTGAGACATTTATTTTGGGACAGAGGAAATATGTGGTAAAAGTTTGACCCAAAATATGTGGTAAAAGTTTATATTAATTTTAGTGCAATGTTGTACTAAGGTTGAGACATTTATTTTGGCGCAGAGGAAATATGTGGTAAAAGTTTGACCCAAAATACAATAAGACTAATAAACCTAGATGGAGGTAGTACCAAATTATTTGGGTATGTATCATAATAGCCAAAGCAGAAAATTTAAAAATGACATAATAGTAATTTACAAATTTATGACTTAAAAGACATAATTTTATCATCCTTCAGCAAAGCATAAGCTCAAAGCTAAACCGTTGGTGCAATCCTATCTTAATTGGAAAGTCATCGTTCTCTCTCTCCCTCCCTCCCTCCCTCTCTGTGTGTACTAATATGCCCTACCTTCTCTCTGCGTACTAATATGCCCTACCTTCATTCTTCAGGCACCGTGTTTAATCGAAAAATGAGGTTTAAACTTAGTCATACTATCACTTTGTCTCCAAAGGCTCTCGGCACCTCAATGGGGATACACTCAAGGCCATCACCTTTTCATCCTTTCATCCTATAAAATATTTTTACTACCAGAAAAACAAACCATCTTTTTAACATCTAGAAAAAGACATTTTTTTTATTACTTCCAGACGAACAAAACATTTTCTTTTCACTTCTAGAACTGCATGCGCGAAACCACGCTCTTTGTATTATTCTTCTATATTGAATCGATCGCAATTGATTACAGACTGATCTATACACATCATCCATTCCTCTCTTTTTTTGGACGCCATAACGGTTGCTCGAGAATTCATAAATAACTTAATCATCATGATTATGGTACAACAGGAACAATGGCAGCATCAAACATTGTGGGATACTTTTTCTTTATTTTCCCTTTCAAGCGTTGGTTCATCTACTACTGTTTTCAAGTATTACCATCCTCATATGTACAATTATCCTGAAAAACAAGGAATGCAGAATTCTGTCAATCATCTGCAGCCAACTCCAGAGGCAAGAGATATTTATATAGCTAACCTCGCAACAGAAAATCCTGGAGATGCTTAGGACTGCTGCTCCGACGCCGTCCTCCTTTGGAGATCAAATTTATGGTTGAATATAATTATGGATTTTTTTCTAAGGGGAAACATGAATTCTTCAATTTCCTTATTTTTTTCATCACTCTGAAACTCCTTTTAGTGACTGCAACACAAGAATAATACTCAAAATCCCAACCATGAAGTGCATGATGCTCATGTCCACAAAGAACTCAAATCTCCAAATGTGAGTCATATCAGAACTTACCTTGTACTGGTACTTCTTCCTCAGCCTGACAGCCAGGCGTACACATCTTTTTACATTGATTTTCAGTATATTGTCGTTGAACATCTGAAGACAAATGGACCAGCTCAGTTCCAAGGAAAATGAAGAGTACATGTATACAGATGCAGTTGCAGTAGATATAAACTAGACAACATTGACATGCCATAATCCATCCAATTTCAGCTTGAGAGCAACTTATATATACACATATCATGCTATATATAGAATGACTAGCAGCTGTCCTAACTTGCAAATGTTAATCTATCAAAACTGAAACATGCACTCCTAACCATAAACTGGAATGCACAAAAGTCTGCCGCAAATAAATATTTTTTAATAGTTATTTCATGGGCCCAAGGCTTAAAATAATATGAAAAAAAGCAGTGACTGGAGATTCGAAAAGAGAAAGTAGTGACCCAACTTGCCTTGATAGCATCATCTATTGAGTGAGTATCTCTAATAATCTTGTGTCGATTGATTATCAAGATTGCTGCTACACAGAATATAGGCAGTTCATCGTCTCCATTCTTTGTCAAGACATTTGCACTCAAATGAGGCATATGTTGATGCCTTGCCCAGATAGTAGCACCTGACAAGCCACACAGGGGATTTCTTGTACTAGATTTCACTCCAGGGTTGCAAGACACGCGGATTTCACCATTTCTACGATGGGATCTCCTGCTTTTGGATTTTCTTCTCGTGTACTTGTTCACCCGGGGCTCTTCTTTGACCTCACATGACAAATCATTCTTCACATCTAGTAGCAACGGTTCTAGGCAGTTCGCTTCCAAATTCCTGATTGCATCTTCGTCAAAATCAGCAGCCCACATCATCTGAAGACAGAAAGCACAGTAAGTTAACCGAACAAGACTATACTATGAAGAGCCTTTAAAACATAATTGTTGATTTATGTGGGTACTTCCCCTTGGTTAGTATAATGCCAAATAAAAAAATAGTTAGTAGATTCTGCAATGCATGTAACTTAACCATCTTGTCACAAATATCAACTGTTTCAAAGAATTCTCCTATAAATTCATGGAACACTAACGACTAGATATTCAAGGAAAAATCTCTATACGAACTAGGAACCGTCCAAACTAAATCACAAATATCTTTGAAGTGCCTGACAGACCTCCCACATGCTCAGCGACTCCTCAAAAGATAGCTCTCGACGAAAAAGCACTAGCAGCATCCGGAAAGCGAAATGGAGGCTTTCAGCACCAATTGCTGATAAATGCTCAAATAATTCTGTATCTGTCAATTCCATGATCTTCCACAATGCTTCCAACTGCTTCATAACTCCTGTCGGTCCCTCGAGCTGGAAATTTTCACGCTGAGATGCAACAAAATTTATATCATGCATTAAGTCATGAAAATACCAACCTAACATATGCCAGTATAGTTTCACATAGATGCAAATTACCATCCTTCTCAGTAGCATCTCAAAACACCAAAAGGCATCTGCATCATCCTCGTATAGAACAACAAAAGGGGAAAGCAGATCGCTCATACCTACAATCAACTTATACCATTTAGGCAGCTTAAATAATTGAAGCAAAATGATGTAATGCTCCATTGAAATGCAAACCTTGACAGTATCCAGTGGAAGGATCAACCCATGCATAAACTGCAAGTATATCTGACATTCTCGCCATATTTCTTGATTCTCCATAGAAATCAAGATGGCTATCTGTTCTGACAACATCGACCACTGCATAACCATTTTTGGCAATTAGAACACAATATGACAATAATAAGAGGCCATTGTAATTGTGTGGTGTGAGGGGGAAAGAATAAGCATACCAATTCTATGCAATGTCCATAACCACTCGGCGACTCTGTCTTTGTTTGCAACTGGACTGTCGGATTTGGTTCCGTCAACAAAATCTGCTTCTGGCGCATCAGATATCTTCAAAGAATCTACTATTTCCCTGTTGTAGCCAATGTCATCTAACCATCTATCCTGTTTGAACGCATCAGAGTGAAAGATGGCCGAGTCACTGTTGCTAGCCCGAAACAGATCACTGGAATTGGACTCCATAATGAGATCTATGTTATTATTGATTTGGAAGCTGTGCATGCGTTCGTCACGTTGTCTTAACCTATCTTCAGGAACTGAGAAACTACAAAGACTTTCGTCAACCCCATTGACATCCCCACCATCATTTGCGAACAAGTTTGTACCAGGCAGGGAGGGATACTCCATGAATGTCTCACTGTCATATCTTGGTTCACCCATGTCATTGTAATCCCCAGAATCTGACAAGCAACTATTCACCACTGTGGAGGACACCATAAATTTGGATGAATTGTATACAGAGCTATCATTATGTGCGTTGAAACCAGCTACTTCAGCTGATTTGCTACAGCTTTGTGACTGTGGTGCTCCACCAGAGTCATAATTTAAGTTGGAGTTTCCTACTGTACTGCCAGGTGCATTTTCTGAGGCTCGTTGACTTGTGCTGACTTCTTCTCTACTGTCATTTTCTTTTGGCATAGTCCTGACATCCATCAGCTTTGAGCCAACAGCATACGCAAGCTCACCTGTACCAATGCTTGGGTGCATACTCTTGCATTGCCTAACTAAACATTGATATTTCTCCCTTCATATAAATAAAAAAATTCACTAGGTTAGATGCTTCTGAAAATGCTCTACAGCTCACATGTGTAAAATTATAAGAGGGAAAACATCATGGTAAATTGAAAAAGTAGGAATTTGATCACCCTGCTTGCAACATAGGAATACATAACAAATGCAAAACACAAAATGTAAAACATTCCAGTCTCCTAGGTATAAAGAAATATTACTATGACCGATCAGGGTATAATGTTTGAATGAAAAATCATATGTAGAGATAGCATATAGATTGAAACTAGGATCCTTGTAGCACTACTAGGAATAGATAACCATTGGTCAGTAATGGTTCAGACCTTCAGTTGTTATACATTGGTGGCTCGATAACTGAACGTCCAGTTGTCACATACTAGTGGCCACGAAGCAAGAAAATTAGCTATATTCACCCAAGCTACCTACGAATCATGTTACTTAGATTCTCTGTATTTCATTTACCTACTCTCTAGTATAAGTGCAAAATATCTTGAGTCATCAAGGGAATGAAGGGGCCTAATGGAAGTGCAGAATACAAGGTTAAACCACAAAACTGCAGGTGAGGTGGACTACCAAAGTAAATCCAGTTATCGAGCCAATTATGTTTGTCTCAGTGCTGCGTAGGCGCAAAAGCAGTCAGGGTAGATAACCAGAGGCCATGGAAGTCTGTACATGCATGGCGAGGAGCTCGGTGGTCACCATGACTGGGTGGTGTTCGTCGTTTGGGGATTTAAGTGTCTGTGTGTGTGTGTGTGTGTGTGTGTGTGTGTGTGTGTGTGTGTGTGAGAGAGAGAGAGAGAGAGAGAGAGAGAGAGAGAGAGAGTATGCTCCTGCGAACGGGCTTCCGCCCACTCCCTTCCTGGGCGGCTGTCTCTAGTTCTGCATCATTGCCTTGCTCCGCCTGTGTTCCACTTCCGTTCCACTTTTCCCCCTTCTCAGTTATCCGTTTCTCCCTCCGTCCCTTCTGTTATCTGCTCTTCACCATTCTTTTGTTTTCCCCCACCACCTTTGCCTGTGATCCACTGCTATGATCTCCCCAGCCTCTGCTATGCCTATGCTCTACTGCTATGATCTCCCCAACCTCCTCTGTGAATGCTCCACTGCCATTATCTCCTCAACCTTCTCTAGCTTTATTCTACTGCTAGGATCTCCCCACTTGCTTATCTGCTTTTCTCTACTATAGAAGTGTAGAAGTAGAACTACTTCTCTCCCTTATTGGTGTTGACCTCTCTAATTTATTGTTCAAGACAGCTATTTATGGTCACCTTATGCTACCCAAGGAACAGTCAGGTAACATGATTGCCTAGTCTGCCATGAAGGCCATGAAGCCAATTATATCAAATGTATCAGACGTTATCTCTCATGTTCTTCTACGCACAGAAACAAACATAAGGATAACTGTAGCCTGCAGCAGTGGTTTTAATGCTTCATATATAGAAGACAATAAGGACAGGATGTGGAGATTTAGCTACAACGGTTGCAATTTCAGTATAATGCATAGATGGCCAAATCGTGCTACAGCCTATTATTCAGATAATAAAATAGAAAACAATCACGCTTCTAAACATAAGGTAGCATTGTATCAAAAACAGACAAAAAGGGATCAAACCTTCGAGCAGCTCTTAGTTTCCTTCTATACTCTGTTGTGCTACTTAAGGCATAGCACCCTAGAAGAAACTCCCAAACTTCTGCTCGGATAGAGGGATCCATGCCCTGCACATCAAGAATGGAGGTAAATAGTTGCTTTAAGAGCAGAAAACCAGTGTGTTCTGTGCTTAAATTATTGACAGTTGTAGGCAGTCCATTTGGTTATTTATGAAAAAAAAAATCCTACTACACAAAGATCAATAGCAGTGCATCACATGAGTTGCTTTGAAGGAACATGATTCTTTTTCCCCACTGTTTACATCAAAGGACAGCACTAATCAAGAAAGTAATCTGATTCATTCATCTCACGGTGCAAAATTAACAATCAGCTAGAGTAAGCATTTAAGGGAAAATTACTACAATGAGCATAGCTAATCTAAATTTCTGATGAGGAGATGGATGGTGCATCTAATGTCAAATGAACCCTCTAAGGTGCGGTCAACGTATGTCTACAAACATAGGTACAAGGAGATGAACACCAAGTCTCTGAAGCACGAAAGGAATACGACTAGTCCACTCACCCCTAAGACAATGAACTTGAGGGCCTTACGGAAGCCGATGACCTTTCCATCGGCATCGAAACACGCGTTCCATTTCTCTGGCCTGAGCATTTTGCCCCCCTGTAGAATCACAAATAGAGTTAGAAAGAAAGAAAGAAAATGTGAGTAGTGCAGGCAAAAGAGGTGAACATAAATCAAGCTGCGCACAGCTGACAATGCCCCATAGAAGAGACTCTGGTTCAGGTGTGGTATCGATACAGAGTCTATGCTGTATATATGCTAAATATAAACATTGTGCCGGCTGACAAGAAGAGTGCCTAAGCTATATTTAGAGGAGTGACGATGCTGAGGTGTTTGACAATGAGGACTGGTTATCCTGATGGCATTGGCGTATAGACGACAGGGAGATGCATAGTTGAAGGAGGAGGAGGCGGAAGGGGACCTTGAGGTAGTAGGGGTCCGGGTTGAGGCCGCAGGGCTCGCGGACGAGGGAGCCGAAGCCGCGCTGCAGGTTGCCGCACATGATCCATGACTTGATGTAGTCCCCGCCCCCGCCCGCGCCGGAGACCGCGCCGCTGTTCCCGTTCCCGGTGCTGCGCCTGTGGGGCTGGGACATGGATCCTCCCCTCCCGTCCCCGGTACGGCGGCGCGGCGGGGGCGAGGGGAATCCGGATCTCCGGCGCGCGCGAATCGCAAGAACCGTCGGCGGGGCGGGGATCCGAATCGCGCGAGGGGCCTTGCTGGCTGCCCGAGCGGAGCCGAGCCGGCGGCTCCTCTCCCCACTGCTGCTCTAGCGGCGAGCTCTCGGTCCTGGAGAGAGGAGAGGGTAGGTAGGGTTCTCTCTGTCCCGTCGGCGGGTCGGGGATCCGCCGCCTATGGCTGGCTTGCTCGGTCTCCGCCGCGGTTGCTTGGCTCGAGGAGACGTGGGTGGGAGAGGGGAGGGTGGTGGAAGCAACGAACCAACCTAACTGCAACTGCTCATCATTCGTCTCCTCTCCTCTTCTCACTTGCTTCCTCGCTTTCCTACCTTGTCTACGTGCCAACGACCCAAGAAAACGAGTACCACCAAGAACAAAATTGCTCTCTGATAATAGTGCTAGTTCATTCCACTTATTTTTTATATAAAATTTTCTTATTACTAATTTATTTTATTAATTATTACTCCCTCCGTTTGTTTTTATAAGACGTTTCAGACAGCTCGCTTTGTACTGTTTTGAACAGTGCATGAATGTCTAAAACGTCTTATAAAAACGAAAAGAGGTAGTAGTATTTTATTTTATTTATTACATATTACACTGTAAATTGAAAAAAAAAATGTTATTATTTCCTTACTATTATGTCATCGAACTACCAACAAAACAATGAAATTACAAACACCATCGAACCTCGAGAAAAACCCAGCTCGGAAGGAACTTCAAACACAAACATTTTCAAATTTCAATGTATACAAGCTGCCTGATTTCTGCTTTGGGCGAGTGAGTGAGCGTTGCTCCTCCAAAAAAGTGATGTGATTGTTTCCTTACAACCATGCGTATCATCATATATCAACCAATACCAACAAAATGTGAGTGAGATCCAAACGGGCGTAGGTCAAGAGTTCGTTCGTTTCCATGCCGCCTTATTCTTATTCGGTTCGACGGAGAGGAAGACGCAGAAAAGCTGCTTCGCAAAGCGTGGAAATGGTCCTCATGCTTCGGCCTCCATCTTCTCGCATTCTTCTCTGATGGACTGGAACAGGACCGACGACAGGTACCTCTCGCCGAAGCTCGGGAACACCACCTGTTTGACGCGCGCACAAAACAGACAACGATGTCAGTGTCGATCGTCATTGGATGTTTCCAAGACAAGAATTCTATTAAGTAGAGATGTGACATGTTGTAAGATTTGCGGGATTTACCACTATCAGCTTCCCGGCGTTCTCGGGTCTCTGGGCGACCTTTATGGCAGCGGCCGCGGCTGCCCCAGACGAGATCCCGACCTGCACAGCATACATTCATATATAGGCTCAGGATTGCTGATCTCTGATTCATAGATGACTGACTGACGTGAAAAACAAAAAAATGCAGGCTTCCTACTATACTTATTAACTACTACATATGAGGAACAGAACAGCCATACATATATGAACAAATGGTTCATGATTTTCGCAACAATGAGATTATGTGGTGGTCTCCTACACCCTGCCCCCACATGAGATTATGTGGATACGATGCAACAACAGCAGCAGCAGCAACTGTCCTTCTGAGGTACCACCTGCCCACCAAGGCTAACCTCCTCCTCATGCCTAGTAGTACTGAAACCGCACCTCATGTACTCTGTTTTAGTTCTACTAAACCTAAAACCTTCCCATTCCAAAGTCTGTCTCCACAACTCTAACTGGCACTATGATGCACCATAGAAAAATTGTACTGGGATGCATCGTGCATTTAGCAACACTATGATGGATGAAATGAACAAATAAACTGGCTCAAACATGCTGCCTATCAAAACCCCACTATTTCTAGTCCAGATCCACAGAGAAGACCGCCAGGTGCTTACACTTAAATAGCAAGCCAGGGGAAAAAACAGACATTGACTAGCATGATGTGAGTCATGATCTGCCTGCTTTTTTTAAGCATATAAACGTTTGCAACTAAAGGACGATATCTCAAAAACACCACATCAATGTATGGAACACACAAAAATTGCATCAGCATGTGAAATTACAATACCAGCAATCCTTCCTGAAGAGCCAACTGCTTTGCTGTCTCAACAGCCTCATCGCTTGATATCTAGAACATAAGCAAAACATAGTTAGATATAACTATAAGAAAAGAAAACCCTGCAGTAATAGTCCTAAGAAAGTAGTACCACACAACCCTAACAATTGCATTGTACCAAGCAGAGCAAAAGGAGGGATGATCCACTAATGCAAGGACAACATCCACATGACTGAAGACGTAACCAAAATAGAACTAGCATATGCAATTGTACTTGTACTTGTATAATTATGTAGAACTAGCATAACAGAACTATCAGCCTATGGTGAGACATTAAGAAAATACAGTGAAATGGAATAACTGGCACAGTTCCGCTAAATTCAAGAAAGAAACTACAACCTTCATGTCTTGCTTTTATTCTAAAAAAGGTGAAATATACTGACGGATAGCAAAAACTCTTACCTCAATTACTTCATTAAGAACATCACTGTCCAAATTCCTAGGAACAAATCCTGCTCCAATGCCTTGAATCTTATGTGGGCCTACGCAAGCGGATAACAGTTGTAAGGCAAAGAACATAAGTTTGACAAGCTCAAAGGAAGTACGTCTTTTTTTTAAAGGAAAACTCAAAGAAAGTCTTTTTCTGATAGCAAACATACCAGGTTTACCACCAGAGAGTATGTTACTTTCAGTAGGTTCAACACCAATAACCTAGAAAAAGATAACAGTATGAGCACTATAGAGTTTTTTTTTTTAGAATATAACAGAGTACATTTTATTTGGGTGGAATTTGAAGAAACCTTGACATCGGGATTTTTCTCCTTCAGGAAACGACCAGCACCAGATATTGTTCCGCCCGTTCCAATTCCACCAATGAATATATCTACCTTCCCTTTTGAATCCTCCCAGATTTCTGGCCCAGTAGTCTCATAATGTACCTGATTGAAAATCAATAAAGATAAACATCAGCCTCAAGTAGGTTAGAAGTAATAGAGCACACTTACATAGAGTAGAGACACAGTTACTTCTTGTTACCTTTGGGTTGGCAGGGTTGTCAAACTGCTCAAGCATGTATGAATTGGGTGTCTTATTTAAGATCTCTGTAGCTTTATCTAGGGCCCCTTTCATCCCTTTTGCAGCATCTGTGAGCACAAGTTCAGCACCAAAAGCCTTGAGTAGAACTCTCCTCTCCATGCTCATAGATGTGGGCATTGTCAGTATCAACTTATATCCCCTGGAAGCAGCAATGAAAGCAAGACCAATTCCTGTATTTCCACTTGTTGCTTCCACCAAAACACTCTGAGCAAAGAACAGGAATTAATATATGCATACACTTGTTACCGAATAAATCCCTTTTCCCTCTTGATTATGATTAGGAAAGAGATGGAATATGAGAAAGAAGCCAACGAGTGTGTATGCACACAAACAGTAGACGCCTCACCTTTCCGGGTGTTATCAAACCCTTCTCTTCAGCGTCGGAAATCATACTGATACCTATCCTGAAGCATAAATCAGTTGGGAGCTGCTTAGCTGGTCGGTCCATCCGGAAAAGAAAACGGCCTCAACACTGAAATGAGGACAATAATAAGAATTCTAATGTAACCTATCCTTGACACTGCAGCAGGGCTCCATAATCTCGAGCTTGGCGGCGACGTTGGCGACGCAGCCCTTGACGATCTTGTTGAGATACACCATGGGCGTCTTGCCGATGAGCTGCCATCAAATTGAACAACAACAAAACAAAAAAATCCTGAGACAGGTGCTTAAATTTTCTGAGACGGATGGTGTTTTGTTTTCTTGCTAAAGAAATTGTCCGTGTGAAACTAGGATGATTGAGATATGATGAACGAAGGATGCTGCAGGGTCAAACTAGATCTTTACTAGTTCAGGCTTCGTGGCATCAGTAAGCTCTAGGTAGCAGCAATCCTACCAACCCCGCTACTCCTGACTGGGCACACACTGGAAATGGAGTGATTGAACTGGAGGCAGTGGACAGACGGTGGTCGGTTACCTGCGTGACGTCGTCGGCGATGTTGAGGCCCTCGACCTCGGTGGCGAGGGCATGGCGCCTCCAGGAGGGGGCGGGGGCGGGGGCGTTGACGGCGAGGAGGGAGGAGCCGGGGAACCTGCGGGCGAGAGGCGGCAGGACGGCGACCTGCCGCGCCTGCGCCGGGCGGCCGGCCGAGAAGCCGAACTGGGCCTGGGAGGCGGCGGCGGCGGTGGCGGCGACGGGCGATGGTGTCCACGGCGCCATTCTCCCTTCCTTCCTTTCCCCTCGGATTCCTGCTTCGCTGGGTCTGATGGCGCCGTCTGCCTTCTGGGTCTCCGAGGGGATGGAATGGATGGATGGATGGATGCTGGATCGAATATGGGCCTCTTTTCGTTGCGATGGAGGGTTGGATGGATGTATTCGGACCTGGAGATGGTGTTAGTACATTCGTTCATCGGCCATCACACACCAGATATCTCTTCTCCACTAATTCCAAAACACACACTTTTCTTGTCTTACATTTTAAGCACAAAAAAGTATGGTCCGAGGATGATCAGACACGCTGGGACTGAGACACGACCCTGCTCTGGGTATTTTTTTGCGAGAAAAAGTTCCAATCTATTCGTCAACTGTCAAGATAGTACAAAGAATTTGAAGTGCTGACATTCATATTCAACGCTAGAGTTTATAAAACCGTTTGTTTTGAAACCTAGCAAGGTTTTGAATTGTGGCTTTGCCTCTCTTTTTTGCAAGTTCTAAAAATATGTGCCGGCATTTATGGATTTAGGACATGTTTGGAGTTTATAACATGCAAATTTTCATCACAGGAGTACCAGTATTTGTTTCATGAGCAACAGTGGAAAATGATAAATATTCTTGTACCGAAAATTACATTTAGGGTTTGAGATCAATTCTCCTTGTTCTTATGCCGAAGATAAATTGTAATATTTTCTTGATGAATGTGTATGATTCTCAATTAATAGAATCCATGTGTTTGTGTTTTTCTCTATTTATTTTCAAAATTTTGAAATTGTAGTTTCCCTATATGACTGGGTTTTTTGTTCCTTTATTTCAAACAATGAAATAGTTCACATGTGTCGAGATTGTTGGTGCAGTCAGCCACGTGTGCTCCATAAATAACGCAAAAGATAAGAGAACTCTGTTGGAGAGCAGCGTTTCGGTGCCCGGGTGCATCTGCACCCGGTCAAAAAAAATTCGTAAAAAATTCAAAAAATTCTAAAAAAAATTAGGGTGGTAGAAAATTTGATGCGTGAGGTATGCTCCAATTTTCAAAACATCTGGACTTCTGTGCAGCTCTCAGCAAAAAAGACAAATCAGACCAGAATAGTACGTGAACAGTATACATTTTTACAGACCTCCGATTTGTCTTTTTTGCTGAGAGCTGCACAGAAGTCCAAATGTTTTGAAAATTGGAGCGTACCTCACGCATCAAATTGTCTACCATCCTAATTTTTTTTTGGAATTTTTCGAATTTTTCTAGTATTTATTTTGATTTTTTTCGTGAGCGCAGGTGCAGATGAGTTCGGGCTCAGATTCGAATTTTCCACTCTGTTGTTGCTTTTTAAACGTGGTATAAATGGTCATATGTGTGAATGAACTATGGGCTACATTTCATCAAGTTTGCTAAAGTTTTAAAATTTTATATTTTTCTTGAAACATAAAAAATCACCTTTTGAAATTGGTTAGGGTTTTAATTTATATGATTTTATAAAGTTTTGGTTTGATTTAGAGAGTTACATTGCTCAAGGCTCAAGCCGCACCAAGCACTGCAGTTCTGGATTTAAAAAAACTCTTGTTTTTAAGGCACTCACATTTTTTTATGGTCAAAGGTTGAACTTGTTACATGATCAATTACTACCAAAATGATAATATTATAAATATACTAAACCTAGCCAGGTTTAATTTACCTGAATTTTTTGACTTTTTTCTATCAATGAAAAGTTAACCAATCAGAACGTGACATGCCATTTAGTGGGGGACCTGGCGGGGTGCACATCTGTGTGCATCTAGCAGGGCTGTGTCTTGCATGTGCATGCATGATCGGGTAGTTTTCATTGGCTCGCAGGCACGATCTGTATGCAGCTGCCGGTTTGACTACGCTAATTCTTGGCGTATTGTGGTTGGCTGTGTACTCTCGCCTCTTGATTGCCGCTTTGGTTTCTTCTTCTCTGATATTTTTTGTTTTCTTTCGTGTGTGCCTACAGGTGGGCCTATTTTTTCCCGTGGGTCCTGCTGCTGTCGTGGGGGAATGCCACGTTAGTGGCTGTTTCGATTTTGGATTCCTTCTACGCGACGTGCGCTGTTGTGATGGCGGTTGCCGTTTCGCCAGTGCCTTCCAGTCGTGCCGTATTAAGTCGGCTACCGCTTTCTTCGGCTCTTCCAGCCGTTTCTGTTACACTGTTTGATTGTGTTCAATTTGTCTTTTGGTTCGTCCTTGCTTGCTATAAATATGAGGCTCTTCCATCCATTCTCCATTCTGGTTTTTGCCAGTTGCGCATTTCTGTCTGCATTTAGTGATAGAATTTAGAGATGTTCCTCCTGCCGTTGTTTGGTCTGGTCGACGCCGGCGGGGACGGTCTCCTGGGATCCTTCTTTCTCTGTCCGGCGCCTCGCAGACTGATGTGTCGCCGCCGCTGGTACGGATGCCGACCACTAGCCCGCACTCACTGACACCGCCAAGAACAAGAGCTCGCTCCTGGCCCCGGCTCTCTCCTCTTAAAGCATCCTGAGGTACGTGTGCCACTGCTTGGAACCTGCGCCGACGATGCGGCGCACCATGAAGTCTGCCATGTATGCCAATGTGTGCTCACTGAGGTTCTCTGGCGAAGACGAGGCCGATGCCGCGGCGACGGAGTGGAGGAGGCGGCCGAGCTCCTCCTGGCGGGCCGGGCAGAAGGACTGGACATGGCGCGGGCGAAGGACGATCTCGACGGTGCATATCATCCGAAGCTGCCACCATGGCCATGCGTCGCCGTAGGACGCGAAGATGATGCCCTTGGCCGGCGCTGCTGTATGCCATCTTCCGAAGAAGCAGTCATGCGTCGCCGTAGGATGCCAAGATGAAGCCATCGGCGTCGCGGTGCGCATCTGCTGCATGAATCTCATAGGCCTGGAGGCAAATGACGTGTGAGGATGCACAGTGGGTCTCCATGATCTCGCGCACGTCATCAGGGAGCGACCGCGTCGAGCTCGCCGAGGCAGAGTATCGTGAGCGGGTCGTGGCGCCGGCAAGGTGGTGCTGGTGGTCGATGACCGGCAGCGCCCACGGCCCCCGCGGCGTTGAGCTCGCCGAGGAGAAGCATCATGGGTGGGTCCCGATCGACGTGAGCGTAGTGCAGGGCAACATAGGACCATGCGCCGGTGTCCTCGAGCCTGCCAATCCACCGGAGGTCAAGCCCGCCCAGGCCACGGCAGCTCTGCCGCCCCGCGCGCGCCACGGGAGGCTTCCGCCGGTCGACCCTGCGTCTTCTGGCTTTACGGCGCCGTACGTTCCTCGACCTCTCGCTGCCCACCAGGCTGCGGGCAGGGCACCCTCCTGTCTCACGGCTAATGCAGAGGAGCCAAAGGAAAGATTATGTGCCTTACTACATTTTTTTTGTAGCAGCGATAGTTGGATAGTTGTCGGTATGTTTGCAGAGTGGTGTGTTTGTTTTACAGTGTCGATAGAACCTTTTTGCTTTAATGCTTTACAAAGTTTGGAGTTTCCGATTAACTGTTGTTATAAAACTATAGCTTACTCTCTAGATGGATCTTTTGGTGTATGATGTACTCCCTCCATTCTAAAATGTAGTGCCTATAGATTTTTTGAAAAATCAAACCTCACAAATTTTGACCAAGTTTGTGGAGAAAAATATTTACATTTAGAGTGCGAAACATATACCACTAGATTCATCATAGGATGTAGTTTCACATTATATATTTTTGCTATTGTAGATATAAATATTTTTCTCTATAAACTTGATCAAAGTTTGCAAAGTTTTACTTCTCAAAAAATTCATAGGCACTATATTATAGAACGGAGGGAGTATGATATATGGACCTGTGGTATTTCTGCTAGCTTACTCTCTAGATGGATCTTTTAGTGTATGACGTATGATATATGGACCTGTGGTATTTCTGCTCTGCAAGTGGTCTGTGAGATTGATAGGAAAATAACACTTCAGAGACTTTCTATGAAAAATGAATAATTTGTATCAACCAAAGCCTGACTAAATCTAAGTACCGTGCCCAGGTACACTTGGACATCACATTTCTCAGGTTTTTCAAGCAACGACTATGGGCAGTAGTCAATGTGTGTGACCATTGATGAATTGGTAAGAGATAAAAAAAGTGCAAACCATCCGACACCATAGACTGAAAGTGCAGGAGTCTGCTTTCTTGGTATGGAAGGTGGCTTTCTGATAAACTCTCATTCACCACAGTATTTGCATAATTTCAGGTTTTGAATTTCGATTGATGGGTGCTATATCTCATACCAAGTGATTTGTAGCCTGGTTAGTCCCATATTTTTATTCCAAATTAATTTTCCTGAATTCACTTTCCATAGATTTTGAAACTGTGTTCTTTATTGTTTTTCAAAATAGCGGTTAGCAGGTTGACATGATTAACTTAAGAGCCTTCCTATACTTAATTTTTTTTAAAGGTCGCCATGGGGGGAGGCTTCCTATACTTACTTGGTAGCACTGTTTTGAGAATGAACATGGTTACATCCTGGAGGCTGTAAGATCTTTTGTCCTTCTACAAGGTACAATGTGTTCGCAAATAAAACTGTAATATTACATTTACACCTCTTGCTCATTCCTCTCTGATTCTACCACAAAATAAGAGGAACACAATTTATGTATTATTTCTCTTGAACTAAATTCTAATATTACATTTAAACCTCTTGTTTATTTCTCTCTGATTCTACCACAAGAGGAACATACTTTTTGTATTATTTATCTCGAACTATTGTAATCACAAAATATTGTACAAATGTTAAGTTTCCCTGGGTTATTATGCAGATTGCACAATTCCAAATTTGGAACTTGTCTTCAAATATTGATGCCTGCAAAGTTAAGAAATGTTGAAACTTTCTCTTTTCATCATGATCGGCGCCTATTAACTTGCTAATGACGTGCACTCTTGCCAACTCAGTGGCGATGCTCTAATTCCTTATGCCAATTTTATTATGGAAATGCTGTGAGTAAATCATGTGAAGTTATTGCCGTTCATACAGATATGGCAGTTCTGTTATTAGTTTTTGCAAATATAGTTCAGTTTGTGAGACTGAATATCAGTTACATTTTTGGTTTATTTTATGCAGCGCTTTCCATTGTGCCGCTATTGTTGCAAGTTATTACATATGTTTCTGAATTTACTTTGCTTCCGGTCCAAGTTTGGGCCATTTACCATTGTCATTTATCATGGTTAGAACCGACGAGTATGCCTACTTAGTGATGCACTTTTCTTTGTTTTTTGGCACCACCTCTTCCTTATATTAGACAGCAGCACGTTGTACCTTTTCTCTATGTTGTCCCATTTTTTCTTTCCAAGACCAACATCAAAAGAGAAATTTGTAGCAAATGCTCCTCGCTGCGATGTCCAGTTATTTTGACTGCTACTGATATTTTGTACTGCTACGTTTACTTCTTGCCGTCCTGCAGCTACATGGCCTAGATATTTCGAGGCAACAAGATTATTTTCAACAATAACCTCCCTAATCTTGTTCCCTTCAAATCACTGATGCAGATCACCCGCATCCTCAACAACGGCTTCATGACTGTTTGTAGGTCTTATTATCTAGCAAAAGTAAATCAAATGACAAACAACTCTATATGAGCAAGTACTTCTCTTGTGTTCTGTAATAGAGATACTATATGGACTAACCTTCATGACCAGAAACTAGAATCTGGTTTATGGGCCGGTTTTTTTGGTGCCTCTCTATTGTCATGGTTACTATAATAGGCATTTTGAGGTTTCATTTCGTCATGTATGTTCACGCTGTGAAGCGCTGGAGATCCTTATTTAGGTAGATACGCACGAGAAAGGTAACACACTGACCCAGAGTTCCATGCCTATGACAACATTAGTATCAACCAATTGATAAACTAATAGCATATGCTTCAATACAGCACAAGGACCCTTCCACTCCAAATTGAGTGGCATAGCCATAGCACGAGCAGGAAGCACAATAAACCAACTGAAGTAACCAGGAAAATAATAGTTGTATTCGGGCGTGATGATATGATGGAAGAAAACAACAAATAGAAGCTACTCTGCCTTTCAAGCAAACGGTAAATGGAGAGAGAAATACACAATCAGCAGTTGCCTCTTAATCAAGCCAGGAAGCAAGGCAAATAAGAATCATGCATAGTGGGATTCTGCAATTCAAATAGCATGTTAAAATAAAGTATCTTCGTGACCTGCAATTGAAAGCTTGCTTGAATCAAATAACGTGTATGGTGAATTTAGATCTTTCTAACAAAATGTTTTGCCTCCTATTGTATCTACTTCATTTTAGCACACAATTACTATCGACTTGATAATTTAAATATGTGAGGAGAAAATTTTGAGGTGCACAGCATTTAATATTTAATATTACCACCTATATCTTGAATTTGCTTTGGCATTCATTGAAGTCATTTTTATGCTAATTATGCTTGGGAACTTGGTTCTTTCCAAGGGCATAATTCAAACAGAAGTGTAGGAAGAAACCTGTACCAAGCCGCCACAAAATTGTGCACAATAATGTGCACAGGCTCATCATTTCATCATCGGCACCAATCCAACAGGTGGTCGTACAATGATGATATGAATTATCAAAGAGCACGAGGGCAGTGGCGGAGCTTAGTGTACTGTTGGGGGGGGGGCTGTGATCCCCCAACTTTGGACAATTTTGTGAAGAAAATATTAAGTAGAGGGCCTAGCTGAAAGAAAAATTAGTATTCTACCCCTTAGATGTTCACATTTTGTGTTCCGCCCCCCCCCCCCCAGGATTTCTGCTGTAGCTCCGCCACAACACGAGGGATTCAAGTTTAGCATGCAATATCAAAATGTATCTCCTTTTTGTAAAGTGTATCGACTAATTCATGCAGTAAAGCTTTTCTAAAAACAACAAATACATACACAATAATGCAAAAATTGGAACAAACAAGTAATAATCATCCAATTAGTCAACGAAATAGCACATATGTTTTTTCATCGCCGCATAAAGGATTTTAATACAATGTTTCAGCAAGGCGCGGCGTGTCACCGCGCGGGTATTGCCAGTATTCATCTATTACATAGAGAGAAGGAAAATATGTAAGAAAAAGACATCTCCCTAGAAAGCAAGGTTGTTAATATATCAATATTTTTTTTTGAACAGGAAAAGGCACACAAGGCGCCCAAATGCATTCACCTCAAATAGTAGTACAAGGTCATGTTTAAAGAGACAAGAGTTGAGAACAAGAGTAGTGCCTAACATCATTTGATGAAGAAAGCCACTCGAAGCAAGGATCTGAAAAAGATCCCGATGAACATCTAGGCAGCAAAAGGTGCTAGAGTAGAATTAAAAGAAATAGTTGTAGCTAGAAAGGAATACACTGGATCGCGTAAGTAAAACTCTTGTGAGCATCCTGGTCACTTCAAGACATGATTCCTTTGACCTGTAAATTTCCCTAAATGCTGAAATTATTTACCAGTAAACTGTCCCTTCAACATACTTCAAATTGCAGCGGTGAAGAGAACCTTAGGGTGTGTTTGGTTGAGGAACCAAATGAAACGAAATGGAATAGTTCCATTCCACAGGAACGAGTCCATTCCATTTCCGTGTTTGGTACCAACAAAAAAGCGGAACAGGTTGGTTCCGTTCTCGTGTTTGGTTAGCGAGATGAAACGAAAAATGGAACCACATAAAATTCAAAAATTTGGCAGCATTTCATTTATATTTCTAAGAAAAACAAGATGACAACATATATACTAACAAGAATCACACATACATGACATAAACTAAACACAAACTGAGGAGGAACATATATATTAACAAGAAGAGCTTTTTTGTTTCCCCGGCCATGCTGAGAAAGGCGGCGCCATGATCACACTCAAGTCGTGTAACAAAAATTAGGTGCAATACATGAGGAAGCAAGAGAAACAACCCACACAACCACACTCATGTTTTGGAAAATCGCACGAATTAATAAGGTTAGAATTCTCCAGTCTGAGAATGAGTCTATGTCTTTATCTGTGAATCAAAATGGCAAAACTCTTTCTTGTAGGAGCACTAGCCTACTAGAGACAACCCCTTTTGGGTAGGTGTTTGGACCTAGCTCAGGTGTAAAACTGGTAAGAAAGAGGAGTAGTACCGACCGCGACCTATGCTCTCTCTCGCGACCGCGACTCCACCCCACCTACCCCACCTCGCCGCCGATCCCCCCGCGATGGCGAGCCCCCCATGCCGAGAATTGACAGATCCACCTGCTCGCTGCCCCGCCCGGGCTCGACGATCCCGTACATGCCTCCCCCCTTCGTGTACCGGGCCTTCCCGGAGATGCTGCGCCTGATAGGGTCGGTGTCGCCAGAGACGCTGCGGGCGACGAGGATGCGGAGGTGGATGGGGTGAGCCACGCGGATCCGTGACGACGCGTCCTCCTACCTCCTCTGTGTACGGGAGTGGAGGGCACTGCAGCAGAAGGCGGAGGCAGAGCCAGATCCGGAGATGAAGGTATGGGCGTCATGGGGAATCGAGACCTATGGCCACACCGCAGATCAGGAACTACTCAATCTGGCGAGGAGGATCTATTTCGAAGGCAATCGGGAAGAGAAGAGGAGGATGCCACACCCGACCGCCTCTCCGAAGGATTTCGTCAATTGGGCGTGGGCGGAGGCGAAGAGCGCAGATCCACAACAGTGGGCGAGATGGGAATGCATCGAAGGGAAATTGCCATCGGCACCGCCTTCGGACTGCGAAGAGGTCGACCCTTGGCCATACCTCTCCCCTGCCCCGGCCATGGACTGAGCGCAGAGGCATCCTGCAACAGTGGCACAAATGGTCCCGAGTGGGCAGATCGATTTTGGCTAGATTCAGAGTTTGTTGAATTTCAGGATGTGGATTGCGGGCTGAGGTTTGCAGAGTGAATGTGTAGAGAGACCCGAGCCTACTCTACCTACCACTCAGGCCATGAGTGTGCGAGGAGCAACACCAGATCGGGAGGAGGAAGAGCTGCAAATTGCGGAACTCGCCAGGAAGCTGCAGAGAGAGTTGAGGCTGCCCAGGAGGGGCGCAGAATCAACCCAGAAGTTCGTGACTCGCATCCTGATGCACGCAGAGGAAGAGTATCTTTCTATGATTGCGCCAAACCAAGCCACCCAGCCGTCGGAGGTGATTGCGTGGGCGCTTGCGGCAAGAACATCGAGACTCAAATCCATAAGAGTGAGATGGGAGGCCTTCTATCGAGCTCAATCGCAGGAGAGTGTGGGTCTCATGGAGAATCCGCTGAGCTCCAGTCAAGGGGAAATGTGATCGTTTTTGATGAAACTGAAGCCATGCTGGTTATGGAGCTCACTGGCGGCTTCAGAGTGATTCAGAGAAGAAGAGGCACCAAAAGCGCGCACAAAAGTTTGGGGAAAAAGGCTTCCAGATCACCATGCTGCTTTCCAGCCTGCCATGGTGACGAAGCGGAGCTCAGATACAGTCAGCTCTGGAGTGGTATAAAAAGCGCCGAGGGGGGGGGGACGAGATTAGGGTTTCCACTTCTCCCTCCTCCCCACCCAACGCCACCGCCACTTCATCCTCACCAAGTCTAGCGGCCGCCACTGCTGATCCCACCATGGAGGGGGGAGAGGCCGTAGCCGTGGAAGAAGCAAAGGAGGAAGGGGATAAAACTCCAACAACTGGCAGCACGAGCAGATGAATTCCGGTATGGGCACTGGTGGGGGACAACCGCCGTTCTTTGGCTTTGGCTACCAAGGGCCTCCCCCACCTTGGGCTTTCCCCGGGCAATTCCCTGGACAATTTTCGCAGCAATCGTGGGGGAGGGGAGTGCAGCAGCAATGGTACGGCCCTCCACAGCAGCAGATACAAGGGCAAACAAGGGGGCAGTTTTCGGACCCCAGCAATAATCAGGGAGGGAGTTTGCAGCAGAGCAAGAACCAGTGGAAGATTCAACAGAAGAAGAAACAAGATGGGGCTCAGAAGCAACAGGCACTACAAAAAAAATACACTTTCGTGATGATACGTGTTTGTCACAGTAGGTCGCGTTTTTTGTCATGCATGTACATCCATGATGATTTTATGACAGAATCAAGATAGTCATACCTGTGCTGTCGTAGAAGTGTTCCATGACATTACCAAAATTATCATCACGGAAGTATCCACTTCCATGACAATAAATCGCGCGTCACAGAAGTGCTTTCGTCAAGGGTGACCGACACGTGGCATCCACCGTAACGGAACGCCGTTAAGCTATCGGGTCCGGTTTTGGATCCGATAACCCGTTAACAGCTTGGACCAATGGGGATTTTCCACGTGTAAAATCATCATTGGCTGGAGGAAACACGTGACAGCTCCGCGTTGGCACAGGTGTCACTCATCCAATGGGCGAGATGCGCCTATGATATGTTGACACGTGGACCGGCCCAAAAGTGGCCCATAAAGTTTAAATGGGCCGACCCAACTAAAGGCCCACAAGATTTTGCGGACCATAATGGGCCGGCCCAGCTAAAGGCCCATGAGATTTTGCGGACCATAATGGGCTGGCCCAGCTAAAGGCCCACAAGATTTTGTGGGCCATAATGGGCCGGCCCAGGTAAAGGCCCACGAGATTTTTGCGGGCCATAATGGGCCGGCCCAGGTGAAGGCCCACAAGATTTTTGTGGACCATAATGGGCCGGCCCAACTAAAGGCCCACGAGATTTCGCCGACATTAATGGGCCGGCCCAGCTGTAGGCCCACAAGATTTTGAGGACCCTAGTAGGCCGGCCCATTAACTGGCTGCCATGTTTTGGGCCAAATGCCGGCCCATATTTGATCCGGTCCATTAATGGACTGCCACGTTCCGGGCCTAACAATGGCCCATATGAGACCCGGCCCGTTAAAAGCCTACCACGTTCTGGGCCAAATTACAGCCGAGATCAGGTCCGCCCCTTTAAGAGGCTTTGGGCTAAATTATGGCCCATATCAGATTCGGCCTGTCAACTGGACGCTATGCTTTTGGGCCCACTTGCTAAAGGCCCATTTAGTAATTCGGCCTGATATTAGTTTCGGCCTGTTAAGGGCCCGTTTAACATTTTGGCCCTATATTAATTTCGGCATGTTAAAAGCCCGTCATATAGTTGGGCCTAACTACCGCCCGGTTTGCATCCGGCCTGCTCGCAGATGATAATCTGATTGGGCCAAACAAGGACCGAGACAATTTTGTGAAGGAAATATGCCCTAGAGGCAATAATAAAGTTATTATTTATTTCCTTATATCATGATAAAGGTTTATTATTCATGCTAGAATTGTATTAACCGGAAACATAATGCATGTGTGAATACATAGACAAACAGAGTGTCACTAGTATGCCTCTACTAGACTATCTCGTTAATCAAAGATGGTTATGTTTCCTAACCATGAACAAAGAGTTGTTATTTGATTAACGAGGTCACATCATTGGTTGAATGATCTGATTGACATGACCCATTATATTATCTTAGCACCCGATCGTTTAGTATGTTGCTATTGCTTTATTCATGACTTATACATGTTCCTATGACTATGAGATTATGCAACTCCCGTTTGCCAGAGGAACACTTTGGGTACTACCAAACGTCACAACGTAACTGGGTGATTATAAAGGAGTATTACAGGTGTCTCCAATGGTAGATGTTGGGTTGGCGTATTTCGAGATTAGGATTTGTCACTCCGATTGTCGCAGAGGTATCTCTAGGCCCTCTCGGTAATGCACATCACTTAAGCCTTGCAAGCATTGCAACTAATGAGTTAGTTGCGGGATGATGTATTACGGAACGAGTAAAGAGACTTGCCGATAACGAGATTGAACTAAGTATTGGATACTGACGATCGAATCTCGGACAAGTAACATACCGATGACAAAGGGAACAACGTATGTTGTTATGCGGTCTGACCGATAAAGATCTTCGTAGAATATGTAGGAGCCAATATGGGCATCCAGGTCCTGCTATTGGTTATTGACCGGAGACATGTCTCGGTCATGTCTACATTGTTCTCGAGCCGTAGGGTCCGCACGCTTAACGTTACGATGACAGTTATTATGAGTTTATGCATTTTGATGTACCGAAGGAGTTCGGAGTCCCGGATGTGATCACGGACATGACGAGGAGTCTCGAAATGGTCGAGACATAAAGATTGATATATTGGAAGCCTATGTTTGGACATCGGAAGTGTTCCAGGTGAAATCAGGATTTTACCGGAATACCGGGAGGGTTACCGGAACCCCCCGGGAGCCAGATGGGCCATAGTGGGCCTTAGTGGAAAGGAGAAAGGGGCTGCCCTAGGTGGCCGCGCGCCTCCCCCTTCCCCTAGTCCTATTAGGACTTGGAGAGGTGGCCGGCCCCCTCTCTCCCTCTCCCCCTTGAGGAATCCTATTCCAACTAGGATTGGGGGGGGGGGGATCCTACTCCCGGAGGGAGTAGGACTCTCCTGGCGCGCCAAGGGCTTGGCCGGCCAGCCCCTCCCCCTGGATCCTTTATATACGGAGGCAGGGGGCACCCCATAGACACACAAGTTGATCTACGGATCGTTCCTTAGCCGTGTGCGGTGCCCCCTTCCACCAAATTCCACCTCGGTCATATCGTTGCAGTGCTTAGGCGAAGCCCTGCGCCGGTAACACATCAAGATCGTCACCACGCCGTCGTGCTGACGGAACTCTTCCCCGACGCTTTGCTGGATCGGAGCCCAGGGATCGTCATCGAGCTGAACGTGTGCCAAGAACTCGGAGGCGCCGGAGTAACGGTGCTGTGATCGGTCAGATCGTGAGGAGAACGTACGACTACTTCCTCTACGTTGAGTCAACGCTTCCGCTTCAGTCTACAAGGGTATGTAGACAACACTCTCCCCTCTCGTTGCTATGCATCACCATGATCTTGCGTGTGCGTAGGAATTTTTTTGAAATTACTACGTTCCCCAACAGTGGCATCCGAGCCTAGGTTTTTATGGTTTGATGTTATTTGCACGAGTAGAACACAAGTAAGTTGTGGACGATACAAGTCATAATGCCTACCAGCATGTCATACTTTGGTTCAGCGGTATTGTTGGACGAGACGATCCGGACCAACCTTACGCGTACGCTTACGCGAGACCGGTTCCCTCGACGTGCTTTGCACATAGATGGCTTGCGGAAGACTGTCTCTCCAACTTTAGTTGAACCGAGTGTGGCTACGCCCGGTCCTTGAGAAGGTTAAAACGGAGTCTATTTGACAAACTATCGTTGTGGTTTTGATGTGTAGGTAAGATGAGTTCTTGCTTAAGCCCGTAGCAGCCACGTAAAACTTGCAAACAACAAAGTAGAGGACGTCTAACTTGTTTTTGCAGGGCATGTTGTGATGTGATATGGTCAAGACATGATGCTAAATTTTATTGTATGAGATGATCATGTTTTGTAATCGAGTTATCGGCAACTGGCAGGAGCCATATGGTTGTCGCTTTATTGTATGCAATGCAATCGCGATGTAATGCTTTACTTTATTACTAAGCGGTAGTGATAGTCGTGGAAGCATAAGATTGGCGAGACGACAACGATGCTATGAGGGAGATCAAGGTGTCACGCCGGTGACGATGGTGATCATGACGGTGCTTCGGAGATGGAGATCACAAGCACAAGATGATGATGACCATATCATATCACTTATATTGATTGCATGTGATGTTTATCTTTTTATGCATCTTATCTTGCTTTGATTGACGGTAGCATTATAAGATGATCTCTCACTAAATTATCAAGAAGTGTTCTCCCTGAGTATGCACCGTTGCAAAAGTTCTTCGTGCTGAGACACCACGTGATGATCGGGTGTGATAGGCTCTACGTTCAAATACAACGGGTGCAAAACAGTTGCACACGCGGAATACTCAGGTTATACTTGACGAGCTATGCATATAAGATATGACCTCGGAACACAGAGACCGAAAGGTCGAGCGTGAATCATATAGTAGATATGATCAACATAAAGATGTTCACCATTGAAAACTACTCCATATCACGTGATGATCGGTTATGGTTTAGTTGATTTGGATCACGTGATCACTTAGAGGATTAGAGGGATGTCTATCTAAGTGGGAGTTCTTAATTAATTTGATTAACTGAACTTAAACTTATCATGAACTTAGTATCTGATAGTATCTTGCTTGTTTATGTTGATTGTAGATAGATGGCTCGTGCTGTTGTTCCGTTAAATTTTAATGCGTTCCTTGAGAAAGCAAAGTTGAAAGATGATGGTAGCAATTACACGGACTAGGTCCGTAACTTGAGGATTATCCTCATTGCTGCACAGAAGAATTACGTCCTGGAAGCACCGCTAGGTGCCAGGCCTGCTGCTAGAGCAACACCAGAAGTTATGAAGGTCTGGCAGAGCAAAGCTGATGACTACTCGATAGTTCAGTGTGCCATGCTTTACGGCTTAGAACCGGGACTTCAACGACGTTTTGAACGTCATGGAGCATATGAGATATTCCAGGAGTTGAAGTTAATATTTCAAGCAAATGCCCGGATTGAGAGATATGAAGTCTCCAATAAGTTCTATAGCTGCAAAATGGAGGAGAACAGTTCTGTCAGTGAGCATATACTCAAAATGTCTGGGTATAATAATCACTTGATTCAATTGGGAGTTACTCTTCCAGATGATTGCGTCATTGACAGAATTCTCCAATCACTGCCACCAAGCTACAAGAGCTTCGGGATGAACTATAATATGCAAGGGATGACCAAAACTATTCCCGAGCTCTTCGCAATGCTAAAAGCTGCGGAGGTAGAAATCAAGAAGGAGCATCAAGTGTTGATGGTTAACAAAACCACTAGTTTCAAGAAGAAGGGCAAAGGGAAGAAAAAGGGGAACTTCAAGAAGAACGGCAAGCGAGTTGCTGCTCAAGAGAAGAAACCCAAGTCTGGACCTAAGCCTGAAACCGAGTGCTTCTACTGCAAGCAGACTGGTCACTGGAAGCGGAACTGCCCCAAGTATTTGGCGGATAAGAAGGATGGCAAGGTGAACAAAGGTATATGTGATATACATGTTATTGATGTGTACCTTACTAATGTTCGTAGTAGCACCTGGGTATTTGATACTGGTTCTGTTGCTAATATTTGCAACTCAAAACAGGGACTACAGAATAAGCGGACACTAGCAAAGGACGAGGTGACGATGCGCGTGGGAAACGGTTCCAAAGTCGATGTGATCGCGGTCGGCACGCTACCTCTACATCTACCTTCGGGATTAGTATTAGACCTAAATAATTGTTATTTGGTGCCAGCGTTGAGCATGAACATTATATCTGGATCTTGTTTGATGCGAGACGGTTATTCATTTAAATCAGAGAATAATGGTTGTTCTATTTATATGAGTAATATCTTTAATGGTCATGCACCCTTGAAGAGTGGTCTATTTTTGATGAATCTCGATAGTAGTGATACACATATTCATAATGTTGAAACCAAAAGATGCAGAGTTGATAATGATAGTGCAACTTATTTGTGGCACTGCCGTTTAGGTCATATCGGTATAAAGCGCATGAAGAAACTCCATACTGATGGACTTTTGGAGTCACTTGATTATGAATCACTTGGCACTTGCGAACCGTGCCTCATGGGCAAGATGACTAAAACACCGTTCTCCGGAACTATGGAGAGAGCAACAGATTTGTTGGAAATCATACATATGGATGTATGTGGTCCGATGAATGTTGAGGCTCATGGCGGATATCGTTATTTTCTCACCTTCACAGATGATTTGAGCAGATATGGGTATATCTACTTAATGAAACACAAGTCTGAAACATTTGAAAAGTTCAAAGAATTTCAGAGTGAAGTTGAAAATCATCGTAACAAGAAAATAAAGTTTCTAGGATCAGATCGTGGAGGAGAATATTTGAGTTACGAGTTTGGTGTACATTTGAAAAATTGTGGAATAGTTTCGCAACTCACGCCACCCGGAACACCACAGCGTAATGGTGTGTCCGAACGTCGTAATCGTACTTTACTAGATATGGTGCGATCTATGATGTCTCTTACTGATTTACCGCTATCGTTCTGGGGATACGCTCTAGAGACGACCGCATTCACGTTAAATAGGGCACCATCTAAATCCGTTGAGACGACGCCTTATGAACTATGGTTTGGCAAGAAACCAAAGTTGTCGTTTCTTAAAGTTTGGGGCTGCGATGCTTATGTGAAAAAGCTTCAACCAGATAAGCTCGAACCCAAATCGGAGAAATGTGTCTTCATAGGATATCCAAAGGAAACTATTGGATACACCTTCTATCACAGATCCGAAGGCAAAACTTTTGTTGCTAAGTTCGGAAACTTTCTAGAGAAGGAGTTTCTTTCGAAAGAAGTGAGTGGGAGGAAAGTAGAACTTGACGAGGTAACTGTACCTGCTCCTTTATTGAGAAGTAGTACATCACAGAAAACTGTTTCTGCGACACCTACACCAATAAATGAGGAAGCTAATGATGATGATCATGAAAGTTTAGATCAAGATACTACTGAACCTCGTAGGTCAACCAGAGTGAGATCCGCACCAGAGTGGTACGGTAATCCTATTCTGGAAGTCATGTTACTAGACCATGATGAACCTACGAACTATGAAGAAGCAATGGTGAGCCCAGATTCTGCAAAGTGGCTTGAAGCCATGAAATCTGAGATGGGATCCATGTATGAGAACAAAGTATGGACTTTGGTTGACTTGCCTGATGATCGGCAAGCAATTGAGAACAAATGGATCTTTAAGAAGAAGACTGACGCTGATGGTAATGTTACTGTCTACAAAGCTCGACTTGTCGCAAAAGGTTTTCGACAAGTTCAAGGGATTGACTACGATGAGACTTTCTCACCCGTAGCGATGCTTAAGTCTGTCCGAATCATGTTAGCAATTGCCGCATTTTATGATTATGAAATTTGGCAGATGGATGTCAAAACTGCATTCCTGAATGGATTTCTGGAAGAAGAATTGTATATGATGCAACCGAAAGGTTTTGTCGATCCAAAGGGAGCTAACAAAGTGTGCAAGCTCCAGCGTTCCATTTATGGACTGGTGCAAGCCTCTCGGAGTTGGAATAAACGCTTTGATAGTGTGACCAAAGCATTTGGTTTTATACAGACTTTCGGAGAAGCCTGTATTTACAAGAAAGTGAGTGGGAGCTCTGTAGCATTTCTAATATTATATGTGGATGACATATTACTGATTGGAAATGATATAGAATTTCTGGATAGCATAAAGGGATACTTGAATAAAAGTTTTTCAATGAAAGACCTCGGAGAAGCTGCTTACATATTAGGCATAAAGATCTATAGAGATAGATCAAAACGCTTAATTGGACTTTCACAAAGCACATACCTTGACAAGATTTTGAAGAAGTTCAAAATGGATCAAGCAAAGAAAGGGTTCTTGCCTGTGTTACAAGGTGTGAGATTGAGTAAGACTCAAAGCCCGACCACTGCAGAAGATAGAGAGAAAATGAAAGATGTTCCCTATGCTTCAGCCATAGGCTCTATCATGTATGCAATGCTGTGTACCAGACCTGATGTGTGCCTTGCTATAAGTTTAGCAGGGAGGTACCAAAGTGATCCAGGAGTGGATCACTGGACAGCGGTCAAGAACATCCTGAAATACCTGAAAAGGACTAAGGATATGTTTCTCATATATGGAGGTGACAAAGAGCTCACCGTAAGAGGTTACGTTGATGCAAGCTTTGACACTGATCCGGACGATTCTAAATCGCAAACCGGATACGTGTTTACATTAAACGGTGGAGCTGTCAGTTGGTGCAGTTCTAAACAAAGCGTCGTAGCGGGATCTACATGTGAAGCGGAGTACATAGCTGCTTCGGAAGCAGCAAATGAAGGAGTCTGGATGAAGGAGTTCATATCCGATCTAGGTGTCATACCTAGTGCATCGGGTCCAATGAAAATCTTTTGTGACAATACTGGTGCAATTGCCTTGGCAAAGGAATCCAGATTTCACAAAAGGACCAAACACATCAAGAGACGCTTCAACTCCATCCGGGATCTAGTCCAGGTGGGAGACATAGAGATTTGCAAGATACATACGGATCTGAATGTTGCAGACCCGTTGACTAAGCCTCTTCCACAAGCAAAACATGATCAACACCAAAACTCCATGGGTGTTAAGATCATTACAGTGTAATCTAGATTATTGACTCTAGTGCAAGTGGGAGACTGAAGGAAATATGCCCTAGAGGCAATAATAAAGTTATTATTTATTTCCTTATATCATGATAAAGGTTTATTATTCATGCTAGAATTGTATTAACCGGAAACATAATGCATGTGTGAATACATAGACAAACAGAGTGTCACTAGTATGCCTCTACTAGACTATCTCGTTAATCAAAGATGGTTATGTTTCCTAACCATGAACAAAGAGTTGTTATTTGATTAACGAGGTCACATCATTGGTTGAATGATCTGATTGACATGACCCATTATATTATCTTAGCACCCGATCGTTTAGTATGTTGCTATTGCTTTATTCATGACTTATACATGTTCCTATGACTATGAGATTATGCAACTCCCGTTTGCCAGAGGAACACTTTGGGTACTACTAAACGTCACAACGTAACTGGGTGATTATAAAGGAGTATTACAGGTGTCTCCAATGGTAGATGTTGGGTTGGCGTATTTCGAGATTAGGATTTGTCACTCCGATTGTCGGAGAGGTATCTCTGGGCCCTCTCGGTAATGCACATCACTTAAGCCTTGCAAGCATTTCAACTAATGAGTTAGTTGCGGGATGATGTATTATGGAACGAGTAAAGAGACTTTCCGATAACGAGATTGAACTAAGTATTGGATACCGACGATCGAATCTCGGACAAGTAACATACCGATGACAAAGGGAACAACGTATGTTGTTATGCGGTCTGACCGATAAAGATCTTCGTAGAATATGTAGGAGCCAATATGGGCATCCAGGTCCCGCTATTGGTTATTGACCGGAGACATGTCTCGGTCATGTCTACATTGTTCTCGAACCGTAGGGTCCGCACGCTTAACGTTACGATGACAGTTATTATGAGTTTATGCATTTTGATGTACCAAAGGAGTTCGGAGTCCCGGATGTGATCACGGACATGACGAGGAGTCTCGAAATGGTCGAGACATAAAGATTGATATATTGGAAGCCTATGTTTGGACATCGGAAGTGTTCCAGGTGAAATCAGGATTTTACCGGAATACCGGGAGGGTTACCGGAACCCCCCGGGAGCCAGATGGGCCATAGTGGGCCTTAGTGGAAAGGAGAAAGGGGCTGCCCTAGGTGGCCGTGCGCCTCCCCCTTCCCCTAGTCCTATTAGGACTAGGAGAGGTGGCCGGCCCCCTCTCTCCCTCTCCCCCTTGAGGAATCCTATTCCAACTAGGATTGGGGGGGGGATCCTACTCCCGGAGGGAGTAGGACTCTCCTGGCGCGCCAAGGGCTTGGCCGGCCAGCCCCTCCCCCTGGATCCTTTATATACGGAGGCAGGGGGCACCCCATAGACACACAAGTTGATCTACGGATCGTTCCTTAGCCGTGTGCGGTGCCCCCTCCACCAAATTCCACCTCGGTCATATCGTTGCAGTGCTTAGGCGAAGCCCTGCGCTGGTAACACATCAAGATCGTCACCACGCCGTCGTGCTGACGGAACTCTTCCCCAACGCTTTGCTGAATCGGAGCCCGGGGATCGTCATCGAGCTGAACGTGTGCCAAGAACTCGGAGGCGCCGGAGTAACGGTGCTGTGATCGGTCGGATCGTGAGGAGAACGTACGACTACTTCCTCTACGTTGAGTCAACGCTTCCGCTTCAGTCTACAAGGGTATGTAGACAACACTCTCCCCTCTCGTTGCTATGCATCACCATGATCTTGCGTGTGCGTAGGAATTTTTTTGAAATTACTACGTTCCCCAACATTTTGGCCTGTTAAAAGCCCGTGATTTGATTGGCACAATCACGGGCCGGGGTCCATTTCGGGCTGCTGCCGGCCCGTGAGCTGTTCGACATTTGATTGGCACAATCATGGGCCGGGGTCCATTTCGGGCTGCTACCGGCCCGTGAGCTGTTCGGCACGTTTCAGGCCCAACCTACTTCTCAGCCTCCTAAAAGCCCATTGAGTTTTCTTGCGAAAAGAGGGCCGGCGGTTTACTCGGCCTATTAAAGGCCCGAATCTACTAGTGGGCCAGTTTACATTTAGGCCTTTTAACGGACCAAGATGACGGGGCCCATGATGCGGATCATACATCGTGATTGCATGACGGCCCGATTATGTATCGTAATTTTACGGTTTGGCCGGTTTACTTCGAAGACAGGATATATATACAGTAAAATAACTGCAGCATCGTGAATAAGAAAAACCTAGACTATACAATAAAGAAATTACGGCATATTACATCCACTGGGCATCAAAGTTCGCCACTATGATAATAAAGCACAAGCAGACAGTGGATTACATACACGGAGCATCAAAGATCGCCACCAGTGCAACTAAACACACCGACAAAATAATATACAAAACCGACATCACTTCAATAGAGTTCAAGAAAGGTTAACCCTGCTGGGGAGCTGCAGCGCAAGCAGCTGAGCAAGCTGATGAGACTGCGCTTGTTTAACACTTATACCCTCCTCACTCTGAAAGATAAACAAGCAGACAGATGACAGGTTTTGCACATAAAAGTATCAGTGCTGACAATTCATCACATTTCTTACTGATGAATAAAGTGACACAGTTTAAAATTGCATTAACACAATATGGTATTGTTCAGGTCAAGACATGGCAGGAAATGACATTGTGAAGGAGTTGGCAGCTTCACGACACCACTCGATTACAGATCAAGAACTCATAAGTATCAATGGTTAGTGTGATGTCAATTTATCCCATTTCAGATTGGCAAATAAAGAGACAGTTTAAATAATAGTAGAATGATATGACATTGTTCATAGTTAAGACATTGCAGAATATGGCATTGTGCTGTAGTGGGTAGGTTCACCACACCACTGGATTACGGATCAAGAACAGAAGCATACATGCAGTGCAAAAGAAGATCACTTGCTCTGTATAGTTTAATTTACATGGTATGAAGAAGGAACTTGGTTGTACAACTGAAAACTTAAATTGAGAAGGACAAACTTTTGTTTATGAACTACATAATAAACTTTAAACATGCAACTTGATGCAAACACCAAAAATAAACAGTTGTTGCAGTCATGCCTAACCAAATATACACAACAAAGTTTGAAGGCTTGAGAAGGACAAACTTACATTATTGGTGAAGATAGGCTCTATAAAGCCCTTGTCCATGCTGATGGGGGGGGGGCAATTCAAGAAGTTTACCACAAAATCTTCTTCATAAGCATTGCCTTTATTCTACATTTTGTTAAGAGTAAATATAGATGTGATAATATAAGAAAAAATGAAGAATATTTAAGATAAGATGAAGAGTGATGCCACATAACCAAGTAGCTATAAATGTAAGTACAGCGATACAGGCAAAAGGTACAGCCAAGAGCAATGCACAACTAAACTTCTTCAGTACCATCGGTGTTATCCAACCTTATGGTAAGAGTAAATATAGATCTGATGTGTAGAAAATGGAGGGAAAAGGAAAATAAGCTGCAGAGTGATGGTTCATGAACAACTACCTGTCAATATATGTACACTGATAAAGGACAACAAGTACTTACAAGAACAATGCGGAGCTAAAAAATTTCATTGGCATTGGATATATTCTACACTAATGTAACCATTTATACAGAACTGATAATTTGGAGCGAACAATTGATAAGCAAGCTATCATGCATACTGCTGTCACATAATGAACCAGGTATGTGTGCAAGTACAGTGATACAGGACAATAGGTACTAACAAGAGCAAAGCAGCGGGCAACATATTTGTGATATCCTGTCGCTCTTTTCAAACCGGAATTCTTCTTCGAGCAGATTTCCTGCAAAAAAGATCCGTAAGGCACATGCGGAAAAGTAGAAGTTCAAATTGTCATGTGATTTCATAGACAGTACCTCATCCTGGGAACGAGGCCAGTGCATAACAAGGTTTTTCCATTCAATGTCTTCTAAATTTAGCACAAGAGACTTCACCGGAAATTCGTTTATAGACTTGCCATCAAAGTGTGATTTCCTCAGGTAACACCGATACTGTTGCAATGCTTCCTTGAAAAGCACAAGCAAGCTTTGCTCGTCATGACTATCCAGATTGACCCTCGCCCACTTACAACAATGTAATGTAAATCATTGATGTGTTCAATAAGCAGAAAATAGGAAAATAATAACCATGAATAATAGCACTTACACGTAAGTTGGACAGGAAGATGTGAAAATGGTGTTTGTCTTCACTATAATCTTCCCATGATGGTAATATATGCACGTAGTCCCTAACAACATTGAAAGTATTGTCTTTTAAACTGGGAATAACTGGAATGGGGTTCCAATCTGTAGGATTTGGCCGTCTCTGCAGTTGGGATAGGTCTTCGGTCGGTGGACTTGCTGTACTTTTTGCTGGAGTGGGATTTTCTGTGGTACGGCTGGTGCTATGGCAACTGAAATCGGCATACCTTTTGCTGGAGTGCAGGTCTTGTGTGGTGGAGCTAGTGGTGTGGCCAGTGAAGTATGGGTATAGTGTGCTGGAGTTGGTCCTACGTTTTGTGTCACTGGTTGTACAACCAATATAAGTGGGGTGCTGGAATGGCAGGTAGATACCGCATATATAGGAAGGTATAGTGGACTCATATGGAATAACTTTGGGGTTTAAGGGATTGGATGCACAAGCAGTATTCCCGCTTAGTACAAGTGAAGGCTAGCAAAAGACTGGGAAGCGACCAACTAGAGATCGACAACAGTCATGAACATGCATTAAAATTAATAAACATTGAGTACAAGCATGAGTAGGATATAATCCACCATGAACATAAATATCGTGAAGGCTATGTTGATTTGTTTCAACCACATGCGTGAACATGTGCCAAGTCGAGTCACTTAAATCATTCAAAGGAGGATACCACCCTACTATACCACATCACAACCATTTTAATAGCATGTTGGCACGCAAGGTAAACCATTATAACTCATAGCTAATCAAGCATGGCACGAGCAACTATAATCTCTAATTGTCATTGCAAACATATTTATTCATAATAGGCTGAATCAGGAACGATGAACTAATCATATTTACAAAAACAAGAGAGGTCGAGTTCATACCAGATTCTCTCATCTCGATCAGTCCATCATATATCGTCATTATTGCCTTTCACTTGCACGACCGAACGATGTGAATAATAATAATAATGGACGTGCATTGGACTAAGCTGGAATCTGCAAGCATTCAATAAACAGGAGAAGACAAGGCAATATGGGCTCTTGGCTAAATCAACAATAATGCATATAAGAGCCACTTCAACAATTTAATCATGGTCTTCTCCTATCGACCCCAAAGAAGAAAAGAAATAAAACTATTTACACGGGAAAGCTCCCAACAAGCAAATGAAGAACATGAAATCTTTTTGGGTTTTCTTTTAATTATTACTACTACAGCAAGAAGGTAAACTAGCTAAAAGCTACAACTAACTTTTTTAGTTTTTCTTAAGGTTTTTCAAACACACAAGAGGAAAGCAAGAAAAAGAAAATAAACTAGCATGGATATTACAATGAGAGAGTATGAGCACCGACATCTAGCAATGAGTGTATGAACATATATGTAATGTCGGTGAGAAATGCGTACTCCCCCAAGCTTAGGCTTTTGGCCTAAGTTGGTCTATTGCCACGGCTGGCCTGGCGGATATCCAAAGTTATAGTTGGGGTCGTACTGAGATGAAGAAGACTCTGATTGCCACTGGTTGGCAATCATCTCCGGATTCCACTAGTAGTTAGACTATCGTGGAGGATCAAATTGTGATTCCGGCTCAGGCTCTGTGGCTGATGTAGGGTTCCGGTAGGCGTGAATGGCCGCCAGCGGAACGAGATACTGGCCTGCAGATAAGTCAAACAAGGAAGGAGCAGGCAAGGTAATAGTCACAGGATGATGTTTATCAAAGAATAATTTGTATTTAAGCTCCCTTTCCCTATTCTTTACAATAAAATCATGCGCTACCATGCTCTTATAATCTAAATAAACAGTAGGCAGCAATTTTTCTTCTTTTTCATAGTGCCTAATAGGTATGTTATAATATGCAGCAAGGTGTGAAGCATAAACACCTCCAAAGATGGGGCCCTTTGTACGGTTTAGACTTAACCGTTTGGCAATAATACCGCCCATACTAACAGAGTCGTCACGGAATAAACAATGGAACAAAATAATAATATCAGGAACACTAAGGTTTCCATAGTTTCCGCGACCAATTAAGCAACGACTAGCAAATATTGCAAAGTAGCGTAAAACAGGAAAATGTATGCTAGTGATTCTTGCATCGGAAACCTTCCTAGTTTCCCCTACAGTAATAGTGTCAATAAACCCACATCTTTACGATGTGGTTCCTCTAAGCTACCCTCACAAGGTATTTTGCAAACCCTGCAAAATTCATATAGTGACATCTTCTTAACCACATCATATAATTGAAACTCTACTGAAGGAGGTGATTCCTTAGGATAATAGTAGAAGTTTTGCACAAAAGTATTGGTGAGTAAGAGATACTGTTCGCGTTGGTCTCGGAGGAAGTCGGTGAGGCCTGCATTCTCAGCCAATTCATAAAAATCATCATAAATCCCGGCTGCTCTCAAGAAATCATCGGAAGGCCATTCACACGGCCGAACCTCCGTGGTGTGAGGCAGATTATATTTGGGCCCCTCTACTTCTTCACTTTGCTTTTCCTTCGAGCTTTGGCTTGATGAGCCCCTCAAAAATCTCTTCATTATTTTCTGAAAATTTCTGAAATTTTTAGTAACTTCAAATAAAAGTAAACCAAACTCAACAAAATTGATAGCAACTACTCCTACAAGTGCCTAGAGCCTATATCATGCATTAGAACTACTTGGAACCATATAAATTTGACATGCAAGCTCAAGAACATGGTCACCTAGGCAACACAAATTTGCAATGAATAAAGCACTAGAACAAAAACTAATTGGACCGTTGTAGGAGTCCCATACCAAGGAACAATCCCCCAAAGCAGTTTTGTGAGAGGTGCTATGAGCAAGGAGATCGAAAATCGCAGCAAAATGAGCTAAAACTCATGCTTGAGCTGGATGGTGATTTTTTGGGAGGAAGAAGAAGTGTGTGGGTGCAGGAATAAGTGGAGGGGAGCCACTGTGGGCCCACAAGGCAGGGGGCGCGCCCTGGACCCTCGTGGCCAGGTGCTTGCTTCCCCTGCTGTGTTCTCAGTGCTAGATATTTTCAAATATTCCAGAAAAAATCATGTTTCAATTTCAGGGCATTTGGAGAACTTCCATTTTCGGGGTATGTTTATATTGCACAGATAATTCAGAAAACAGACAAAAAAATACTATTTTACTTTATTTCAACTAAATAACAGAAAGTAAAAGGAGGGTTCAGAAGGTTGTGCTTTCTAACTTCATCCATCTCATGCTCATCAAAAGGAATCCACTAACAAGGTTGATCAAGTCTTGTTAACAAACTCATTCGGAATAACATGGAACCGGAGAAATTTCGAATAACACTAGGTTACCTCAATGGGGATATGCACGTCCCCAATAATAAGAATATCATATTTCTTCTTGACAGTAGGTAGAGGAAATTCAAAACCTCAAAAAATAATCGATGAAACTTTTCCAATAGAATTGATACTGTGGACTTGAGGTTGTTTCCTCGGAAACTGTACCATATGCTCATTACCATTAACATGAAAAATGACATTGCCTTTGTTGCAATCAATAACAGCCCCTGCAGTATTTAAAAAGGGTCTTCGAAGAAAAATAGACATACTATCGTCCTCGGGAATATCAAGAATAACAAAGTCCGTTAAAATAGAAACGTTTGCAACCACAACAGGCACATCCTCACAAATACCGACATGTATAGCAGTTGATTTATCGGCTATTTGCAAAGATATTTTAGTAGGTGTCAACTTATTCAAATCAAGTCTATGATATAAAGAGAGAGGCGTAACACTAACATCGGCTCCAAGATCACATAAAGCAGTTTTAACATAGTTTCTTTTAATGGAGCATGGTATAGTAGGTACTCCTGGATCTCCAAGTTTCTTAGGTATTCCACCTTTAAAAGTGTAATTAGCAAGCATGGTGGAAATTTCAGCTTCCGGTATCTTTCTTTTATTAGTAACAATTTCTTTCATATACTTAGCATAAGGATTCATTTTGAGCATATCAGTTAATCGCATACGCAAAAAGATAGGTCTAATCATTTCAGAAAAGCGCTCAAAATCCTCATCATCCTTTTTCTTGGATGGTTTGAGAGGGAAAGACATGGGTTTCTGAACCCATGGTTCTCTTTCTTTACCGTGTTTCCTAGCAACAAAGTCTCTCTTATCATAACATTGATTCTTTGATTGTGGGTTATCAAGATCAACAACAGGTTCAATTTCTACATCATTATCATTGCTAGCTTCAGCATCATCATGAACATCATCATTAACATTATCATTAGGTTCATGTTCATTACCAGATTGTGTTTCAGCATCAGAAATAGAAATATCATTTGGATTCTCAGGTGGTTCAGCAATAGGTTCACTAGAAGCATGCAAAGTCCTATCATTTTTATTTTTCTTCCTTTTAGAAGGACTAGGTGCATCTAAATTATTTCTCTGAGAATCCTGCTCAATTCTCTTAGGATGGCCTTCAGGATACAAAGGTTCCTGAGTCATTTTACCAGTTCTAGTAGCCACTCTAACAACATAGTCATTATTCTTACTATTCAATTCATTGAGCAAATCATTTTTAGCTTTAAGTACTTGTTCTACTTGAGTGGTAACCATAGAAGCATGTTTAGTAATGAGTTTAAGTTCACCTTTAACTCTAGACATATAATCACCCAAGTGTTCAAGCATATAAGCATTTTGTTTTAATTTTCTACCAAAATAAGCATTAAAATCTTCTTGCTTAACCATAAATTTATCAAACTCATCCAAACATTGGCTAGCAAACTTAGTGGGAGGGATTTCAGCTTTATCATATCTATAGAGAGAATTTACCTTTACTACCTGTGTCGGGTTATCAAGACCATGAGTTTCTTAAATAGGTGATGGATTAAGATCATATATTTCTTCAACAGGCGGTAAATTAAGACCATGTTTTCTTCAATAGGAGCTAAATTCTTAACATCTTCAGCTTTAATACCCTTTTCTTTCATAGATTTCTTTGCCTCTTGCATATCTTCAGGACTGAGAAATAGAACACCTCTTTTCTTCGGAGTTGGTTTAGGAATAGGCTCAGGAGTTAGCTCAGGAAGCGTCCAATTATTTTCATTCGTCAACATATTATTCAATAGAATTTTAGCTTCATCCGGCGTTCTTTCCCTGAAAACAGAACCAGCACAACTATCCAAGTAATCTCTGGAAGCATCGGTTAGTCCATTATAAAAGATATCAAGTATTTCATTTTTATTGAGAGGATGATCAGGCAAGGCATTAAGTAATTGGATAAGCCTCCCCCAAGCTTGTGGGAGACTCTCTACTTCAATTTGCACAAAATTATATATATCCCTTAAAGCAGCTTGTTTCTTATGAGCAGGGAAATATTTAGCAGAGAAGTAATAAATCATATCCTGGGGACTACGCACACAACCAGGATCAAGAGAATTAAACCATATCTTAGCATCACCCTTTAATGAGAACAGAAATATTTTAAGGATATAAAAGTAGCGAGTTCTCTCATCATTAGTGAACAGGGTGGCTATATCATTTAATTTAGTAAGATGTGCCACAACAGTTTCAGATTCATAGCCATAAAAAGGATGAGATTCAACCAAAATAATTATATCAGGATCAATAGAGAATTCATAATCCTTATCAGTAACAAAGATATGTGAAGTAGCATAAGCAGGATCATATTTCATTCTAGCATTCAGAGTTTTTTGTTTAAGCTTAGCTAATAATTTCTTAAAATCACTTCTATCATTGTAAGCAAGAAAGTCTCTTTTAGTTTCTTCATCCATAACATAGCCCTCAGGCACAACAGGCAATTCATATTTATTAGGGGAAGAGTCTTCATCATCACTATCATCAATACTACCAGTTTCAATAATTTCATTCTCTCTAGCCCTAGCAAGTTGTTTATCAAGAAATTCACCAAGTGGCACAGTAGTATCAAGCATAGAAGTAGTTTCATCATAAGTATCATGCCTAGCAGAAGTGGCATCATCTATAATATGCGACATATCAGAATTAATAGTAGAAGCAGGTTTAGGTGTCGCAAGCTTACTCAAAACAGAAGGCGAATCAAGTGCAGAGCTAGATGGCAGTTCCTTACCTCCCCTCGTAGTTGAGGGATAAATTTTTGTTTTCTCGTCTTTCAAGTTCCTCATAGTGACCAGCAGATATAAATCCCAAGTGACTCAAAGAATAGAGCTATGCTCCCCGGCAACGGCGCCAGAAAATAGTCTTGATAACCCACAAGTATAGGGGATCGCAACAGTTTTCGAGGGTAGAGTATTCAACCCAAATTTATTGATTCGACACAAGGGGAGCCAAAGAATATTTTCAAGTATTAGCACTTGAGTTGTCAATTCAATCACACCTAGATAAATTAGTATCTGCAACAAAGTATTTAGTAGCAAAGTAATATGGAAGTAACGGTAACGATAGCAAAAGTAATATTTTTGGGTTTTGTAGTGATTGTAACAGTAGCAACGGAAAAGTAAATAAGCGAAGAACAATATGTGAAAAGCTCGTAGGCATTGGATCGGTGATGGAGAATTATGCCGGATGCTGTTCATCATGTAACAGTCATAACATAGGGTGACACAGAACTAGCTCCAATTCATCAATGTAATGTAGGCATGTATTCCGAATATAGTCATACATGCTTATGGAAAAGAACTTGCATGGCATCTTTTGTCCTACCCTCCCGTGGCAGCTGGGTCCTAGCAGAAACTAAGGGATATTAAGGCCTCCTTTTAATAGAGTACCGGACCAAAGCATTAACACATAGTGAATACATGAACTCCTCAAACTACGGTCATCGCCGGGAGTGGTCCCGATTATTGTCACTTCGGGGTTGCCGGATCATAACACATAGTAGGTGACTATAGACTTGCAAGATAGGATCAAGAACTCACATATATTCATGAAAACATAATAGGTTCAGATCTGAAATCATGGCACTCGGGCCCTAGTGACAAGCATTAAGCATAGCAAAGTCATAACAACATCAATCTCAGAACATAGTGGATACTAGGGATCAAACCCTAACAAAACTAACTCGATTACATGATGAATCTCATCCAAACCATCACCGTCCAGCAAGCCTACGATGGAATTACTCACGCACGGTGGTGAGCATCATGAAATTGGTGATGGAGGATGGTTGATGATGACGACTGCGATGGATTCCCCTCTCCGGAGCCCCGAACGGACTCCAGATCAGCCCTCCCGAGAGAGTTTAGGGCTTGGAGGTGGCTCCGTATCGTAAAATGCGATGAATCTTTTTTCTGATTTTCTCTCCCCGAACACGAATATATGGAGTTGGAGTTGAGGTCGGTGGAGCAACAGGGGGCCCACAAGGCAGGGGACGCGCCCAGGTGGGCAGGCGCGCCCCCACCCTTGTGGACAGGTGGAGGCCCCCCTGTCGTGGATTCTTCTTCAAGTATTTTTAACATTTTCCAAAAATAAGTTCCATGGAGTTTCAGGTCATTCCAAGAACTTTTGTTTCTGCACAGAAATAACACCATGGCAATTCTGCTGAAAGCAGCGTCAGTCCGGGTTAGTTCCATTCAAATCATGCAAGTTAGAGTCCAAAACAAGGGCAAAAGTGTTTGGAAAAGTAGATACGACGGAGACGTATCAGCAGGCTGCTGTTCGGTCTGAGTTGCCACTTTATCCCGACCGCGGGGTGGCCGGTCGGCTGCCCTGTCTCGACCACGTGGTGGTCGTTCTGCATTACGCGAGGGAGATATGTGCTCCGGCGCCTCCTCATCGAATTGAGGTAGCACTCTGTGTTTCGGGTAGCTCTTGGCTGGGCGCTTGAGGCTGTATTCTTCGGCTATCAGGACATCAGTCCATCTGTCGATAAGCAAATCTTGTTCAGCTTGAAGCTGCTGCTGTTTCTTTTTCGGGCTCCTTGAAGTGGCTATGAGCTGAAGCTTAAAGTGCTCCTGGTCCAGAGGATCCTCAGGCACGATGAAGTCTTCGTTGACGAGGCTTGTCTCCTCCTCGGAGGGTGGACGGTAACTATCATCCTCCGAGTCATCTTCTGTGGCCTGTTCATCAGGGTTATCTTGCCCGTTGTCGTGCTCCTCCTGTTCGGATGCGGCTCCAACAGGGTCTTCATTGTTTTCAGCATTGCCTGGAGTACTGTTTCCTCCGGTGCCAGTGTTGTCGTCTTTTGAGCGACGAGGTTTAGAACGGTGTTTAGGGCGCCGGCGCTTGGACTGTGTCTCATAGGGTTTATGCGCATCTGGTTCTTCTTTGTTGTCGCTAGATTCTTTAGGTGTATCAACCATGTACACATCGTACGAAGAGGTGGCCGTCCAACGTCTAGTGAATGGCGGGTCTTGGCCTTGCTCCTTGTCAATATCGTCGTCCATACCGTCGATGTCCTCGGAGCCATAATCGAGCTCGTCGGTTAAGTCCTCGACGGTAGCTATGAAGTGGGTGGCGGGTGGGAAGCAAAATTCCCCATCATCATCCTCTAACTCGAACCGAACATAGTTCGGCTGCGAGTCCTTACCCAAGGACAAATTCTTTAAAGAGTTCAGCACATCGCCCAGAGGTGAGTGCTGGAAAACGTCTGCAGCGCTGAATTTGAAGATAGATAACCGATCTAGCTCGGTGTCCGCAGGCGTACACGGTTCGGAACTTATAGCCGGAGACGAGTCCGAAGTTCTGCTGACGCAAATATTGCAGGGTGTTGATTCTGTGTGCAGCTCCGACGCCGCGGACTCTATGGCTTTGCGTGGCACGATCTGCTCTGGTTCTAAGGCCGTTGCAGCAACAGGAACCATCTCCTAGACGTGATCCGATGGCAGATTTAAGTCATGTTCATTGGAGCGAGGGGGAGCGATTGCCGCGGTCTCAAATGCATTGAAGATCAAGTCTCCACGGATATCCATGACGTAGTTCAAGCTTTAAAATCTGACCTGATGGCCAGGGGCATAGCTATCGACCTGCTCCAGATGGCCAAGCGATTTGGCCCGCAGTACGAAGTCGCCGAACACAAGAAACTGTCCGAGGAGGAAGGTTCCTCCTCGGACGGCGTCATCATCGCCAATTGAAGGGGCCATCGAACCTTTTGTCGACGGCGCAATGGAACTCTGAATGAAAGCACCAATGTCGGTGTCAAAACCGGCAGATCTCGGGTAGGGGGTCCCGAACTATGCGTCTAGGATCGATGGTAACAGGAGACGGGGGACACGATGTTTACCTAGGTTCGGGCCCTTTCTATGGAGGTAATACCCTACTTCCTGCTTGATTGATCTTGATGAATACGAGTATTACAAGAGTTGATCTACCACGAGATCATAATGGCTAAACCCTAGAAGTCTAGCCTATATGACTATGGTAATGCCTATCTGTTCATCCGGACTACGCTCTCCAGTTTATATAGACACTAGAGAGATCTAGTGTTACATGGAGTCGGTTACATCAGAGGGAATCTTCATAATCGGTCTCCAAGCTTTCCTTCCATGCCAAGTAGAGTCCAATCTGGATACGGGTACAATCTTCGGCCTTCATGTCTTCACAGCCCATCAGTCCGGCCCGTGGATAACAGGCCGGGCGCCCGAGGACCCCTTAGTCCAGGACTCCCTCAGTGCCGGGGTGGGGTTGGCTGGGTAGGGTGAACCTGAAGTTACGAAAATAGCCCCCTACCAACCGTCATCCGTAGGGCTGTTCTGAAGGCTATGGTGGTAACTTCCCACTGCTCGAATCAGGGTCGCGGGAGATTTTCCTGCCGACCTCAAAATTTTGTGACACTGATCTCCCCGTGTGGCGTGTTGGGTGATTCGGCTAAGCAACTAGCGAGTAGTACTAGTAAACTCTGCATATTAGGTTTGACTGAAGTCAAACTTCCTAAAGTTTGACCAAGTTTATAGAAAAATATAAACATTTACCATAACAGATATGTATGATGTGAAAGTACATTCAATAATGAATCTAATGGTATTTATTTGTTATTGTATATGTTAATATTTTTTGTTATAAACTTTCTGAGAGTTTACAAAACTTGACTTTGACCAATGCTAATACGCGGACTTAAATAAAAATGGAGGGTGTACACATTTGTTTTCTTTAGTATGTAGTGAATTAATCATTTGTTGAAATTGTGAAATAAATATATTAGGCTACTGACTTCGAATGTAATGGTCTATACAATTCAATAGTTACAATCATTGTTGAATTCCAAGATGTATATGAGGTCTATAGTACTTCACAACATGCTCAAACTCGCATAATCCCATTCAAATGACAATCAAAATGCATTTCATAGTTATTACTTTGTAGGATGCAACAAAACCAACAATAACTCTACATCAGCCATTATAAAAGCAACATTTTGAACATATCCCAATGTGTGAATGAAACGTGCAGAGAGAGCTTGCGAAGATGGAGCAGATAGGGGGGAAAGATTGTATGTGGACGAGAGAGTAGGAAACAAACCTAACGAAACAGAGAGAGAGAGATAGAGAGAGAAAGATAGAGGAAGAAGCTAGGTCTGTGAGAAAGATGGAGACATGTAATATACGTGAGATGCGTGTGCATCCGGATTCTGTACACGTGGAAGGGGAAGAGACAACAGGTTTGATGAGAGAGCTGGAAAAACATGGACGAGAGGAGAAGGATCTCGTGGGTTGAGGGATTGATAAATTTGTGCGGGGGAGAGAGGGATTGGTAATTTTGCGAGAGAGAGAGAGAGAGAGGGTGGGGGAGGAGTCAGTCAGCCGTCGTCACATCATCCTGCTTTCAAATGGCCCCGCATTCTCTAGCGCAATGTGGTCACCGTCTTCGATCTCCTCAATGCCCTCTTTGAAGATTGAGGTGTTGTGCATGCTGGAATGCAGAGAAGCACAAGCGAGAGTGGTCGCCATATAACCTTGGATGGGGATGAATTGTGTGCTCAGGGGAGGGCGTGTGTGTGTCAGATATTGAGAGAAAACAAACCTAAGGAGAGAAATGTGTGTGTATGTGACGGAAAGCTACATGCTAAACAGGGTATTCACGAAGAGATTGTGCGTGCGAGATAGAGAGCGATGTGCGGGCCTTGAGGTGGGCAGGGGCCGGGTGAGGGTGTCAAAATGTGTGCGTTGATGCATGTGTTACATGCGATCGTGCGAGGGACGGACGAATCGAGAGAGATGGTTGTTGTGTTACGGATGCTCCTCTCTCTCTCTCTCTCACACACACACACACAACCACACACAAGTAAAATAGAAGACCCTTCTCTCATGTATACACAACGTATCGGCATCTATCTATGTCTCACTCATGCATGATCATTTGCACATTCAGACCTCTCTATGTCTCTATCACATGCACACCATCTCCACATTGCCCTTCCGCCACAACACACATATGGACACATACACACGTTCTCTCTCAGTCACACACACAAAATCAGTATTAAAAAAAAACTAGGGCGCACCTAAAACGTCCAAATCCAAATAAACACGAACTGGAGCTAAATTCAAATATATGGAAATATTGTAGCGTCAAGAACTTTCCCAAGAAAAAAAAGTTGAGTAATATTCGGGGATTGTTTTCACACACACAAAAAGGTTCGGTGGATGTCCTTCGAGCGCGACACGGTGACACACTATTCGATCGACCGCGCGGCCACGGTTCACGCGCTTGCACAGGATTCCGTATCATGGCTGTGGTAACTAATAAAAGCGCTGCCTAAGTCTAATGTTTACGTGTACTAGTACGGTTTTCTTTTAAGTTTGACCAACCCTATAAAACTAAACTAAGCTCCCATACGCGCACTCATCAATATGCCGCCGCCGCCGTTGCACATGCCGCCGCCTGCCTGCTCCGGCCAACAATTTCTCGCGCATCACCGCCGTGTCGCCGCCATCCCTGTGCCATGAAGCCGAAGGCTCGCCCGCTCACGTCGACTGCAGTCCCTCCTCGCGATGCCGCCGTGCTACCAAGCACGCGAGCAGCTGGTGGAGCCGCGTCTATGCATGCAGCGTACGAAGAGGAGGAGGAGCGCGTGCTCCAGCACGCCGGCGAGGAGGAACTAGCGTGTCATTGTCGTCTCCGCCCACGCTGAGGAGGCGCGCATGGTGGCTGTCGCGGCGGAAGCCGATCGCGCGCGTGTCGAGCCCGCAAACCGGGTGCGGACGCGGAATCTACCTTCGAGACCTTGAATGCCACGTGGATCCTATAATCTGAAGGAGCAATTTGGGTCAGTCGACTCTTGCGAGCCATTTGATACAACATGGATGGCTAGAAGGGCTTCTCCAACCTCCGAAACTGATGCACGGTTCATCTTCTCAGCCCGCCACACGCCTAACCGCCTGCCACCGCCACCGCGCCCTCCCATGAACCGCCTCACACCGCCATGCTCCCCCCACCCCGCCATCTGTTTAACCCCAGGCACGATCCATTTTTTTCCAGCGAACTGCATTCCACACCCAACACTCATAAGATAGATCATGGGCACCCTGCCACCCTAATATAGATACTGGGGGTAGCTTCTCTGCCGTCTTCTTCCTTCGCTCTATCGAACTTCTTTCACAAATCGACTGACCCAAATTATACTACTAGTACAAACGTATTAAGTACAGTAGGAACACGAAGATACGAGCAGTAGTACGAACTGCAAGAAGAATAGTAGTAAGACATACTATTAGTACTACTGTACGTACTGAAGAGTTCAAATAACGAGAAAGAACATAAACATAGTTCTACTGGGGCCTCAGCACAACACACCCTTGAAAATAAACTAAGCAACTGATACGTCTCCAACGTATCTATAATTTTTTATTGCTCCATGCTATATTATCTACAGTTTTAGGCAATATTGGGCTTTATTATCCACTTTTATATTACTTTTGGGACTAACCTATTAACCGGAGGCCCAGCCCAGATTTGCTGTTTTATGCCTATTACAGTGTTTCGAAGAAAAGGAATATCAGACGGAGTCAAAACGGAACGAAATCAACTGGAGAAGTTATTTTTGGAAGGAAAGCCACCGGATAGACTTGGACTCTACGTCAGAAGATACGTGAGCTGCTCACAAGGGTGGGGGGCGCGCCCCCCTCCCTAGGGCGCGCCCCTGCCTCGTGGGCCCCCCACAGCTCCACCGACGTACCCCTTGCACCCATATATACCTACGTATCCTAAAACTTCCAGAACAGTGATTAGACCGGGAGTTCCGCTGCCGCAAGCTTCTGTAGCCACCAAAAACCAATCAGGACCCTGTTCCGGCACCCTGCCGGAGGGGGAACCCTCACCGGTAGCCATCTTCATCATCCCGGCGCTCTCCATGACGAGGAGGGAGTAATTCACCCTCGGGGCTGAGGGTATGTACCAGTAGCTATGTGTTTGATCTCTCTCTCCCTCATGTTCTTGATTTGGCACGATCTTGATGTATCGCGTGCTTTGCTATTATAGTTGGATCTTATGTTTCTTCTCCCCCTCTACTCTCTTGTAATGGATTGAGTTTTCCCTTTGAAGTAATCTTATCGGATTGAGTCTTTAAAGATTTGAGAACACTTGATGTATGTCTTGCCATGCGTATCTGTGGTGACAATGGGATATCACGTGCCACTAGATGTATGTTTTGGTGACCAAATTGCGGGTTCCGCCCATGAACCTATGCATAGGGGTTGGCACACGTTTTCGTCGTGATTCTCCGGTAGAAACTTTGGGCACTCTTTGAGGTACTTTGTGTTGGATTGAGTAGATGAATTGAGATTGTGTGATGCATATCGTATAATCATACCCACAGATACTTGAGGTGACATTGGATTATCTAGGTGACATTGGGGTTTTGGTTGATTTGTATCTTAAGGTGTTATTCTAGTACGAACTCTAGGGCTGTTTGTGACACTTATAGGAATAGCCCAACGGATTGATTGGAAAGAATAACTTTGAGGTGGTTTCGTACCCTACCATAATCTCTTCGTTTGTTCTCCGCTATTAGTGACTTTGGAGTGACTCTTTGTTGCATGTTGAGGGATAGTTATGTGATCCAATTATGTTATTATTGTTGAGAGGACTTACACTAGTGAAAGTATGAACCCTAGGCCTTGTTTCCTACCATTGCAATACCGTTTACGCTCACTTTTACCGCTTGCTACCTTGCTGTTTTTATATTTTCAGTTTACAAAAACCTATATCTACCATCCATATTGCACTTGTATCACCATCTCTTCGCCGAACTAGTGCACCTATACAATTTACCGTTGTATTGGGTGTGTTGGGGACACAAGAGACTCTTTGTTATTTGGTTGCAGGGTTGCTTGAGGCAGACCATCTTCATCCTACGCCTCCTACGGATTGATAAACCTTAGGTCATCCACTTGAGGGAAACTTTCTACTGTCCTACAAACCTGTGCACTTGCAGGCCCAACAACGTCTACAAGAAGAAGGTTGTGTAGTAGACATCAAGCTCTTTTCTGGCGCCGTTGCCGGGGAGGCTAGGTAAGTGAAGGTATATCTTTAGATCTTTCAATAGAATCTTTTTGTTTCTTGTTTTAGCACTAGTTTATTTTATAAAAGAAAACTACCAAAAAAATGGAATTGAGTTTGTCTCATACGCTTCACCTTTTTAATATCTTTCGTGAGTACGATGCGAAGGAAAATTGTGCCAAAGTGTTAGAAGAAGAATGCATTAAAATGTTTGGCACTAAATCTTTGAATGATGAGCATGATTGCAATGTTTTTTGTATGAATTGCTTGAATATCCATGATGCTAATGATATGCAAAGCCACAAGCTTGGGGAAGCTATGTTTGATGAAGATAATATTTTTTGTCCCCAAGCTTTGATGAGCAAATTTACTATGATGAAAGCTTGCCTCCTATCTATGATGATTATTGTGATGACACGTATGCTTTAAAGAATAATGATAACCATGAAACTTGTCATCTTGATCTTAATTTTCAATCACATGATAGTTATTTTGTTGAGTTTGCTCCCACTATTATTCATGAGAAGAAATTTGCTTATGTGGGGAGTAATAAAAATTCTATGCTTGTAGATCATGAAAAGAATGCTTTAGGTGCTGGTTATATTGTTGAATTCATTCATGATTCTACTAAAAATTATTATGAGGGAGGAATATATGCTTGTAGGAATTGCAATAATATCAAGTTTCCTCTCTATGTGCTTAAATTTTTGAAGTTATGCTTGTTTTACCTTCCTATGCAAGATGATTATTTTTCCATAAGTTATTTGTTCACAAAATCCCTATGCATAGGAAGTCGGTTAGACTTAAATGTGCTAGTCATATTCTTCATGATGCTCTCTTTATGTTTCAATTCTTATCTTTTATGTGAGCATCATTGAAATCATCATGCCTAGCTAGGGGCGTTAAACGATAGTGCTTGTTGGGAGGCAACCCAATTTTATTTTAGTTTCTTAATTTTTGGTTCTGTTTAGGAATAAATAATCCATCTAACTTCTGTTTAGATGTGGTTTTGTGTTTTAATTAGTTTTTGTGCCAAGTAGAACCTTTGGGAAGACTTGGGTGAAGTCTTTATGATCATGCTGTAAAAAACAAAAACTTTAGCACTCACGAGATTAGCTAGAACCTTTTACTGGAGAGTACTATTTAGTTGATTCTTTTTTCAGATGATTACTAGACAAATTAACCAGGTCCACCTATTTATTTTAGAATTTTTGGAGTTCCAGAAGTTTGCATTAGTTACAGATTACTACAGACTGTTCTGTTTTTGACAGATTCTGTTTTTCGTGTGTTGTTTGCTTATTTTGATGAATCTATGGCTAGTAAAATAGTTTATAAACCATAGAGAAGTTGGAATACAGTAGGTTTAACACCAATATAAATAAAGAATGAGTTCATTACAGTACCTTTAAGTGGTGTTTTGTTTTCTTTCGCTAACGGAGCTCACGAGTTTTCTGTTAAGTTTTGTGTTGTGAAGTTTTCATGTTTTGGGTAAAGATTTGATAAGGAGTGGCAAGAGTCTAAGATTGGGGATGCCCAAGGCACCCCAAGGTTCAAGGATAACCAAGCGTCTAAGCTTGGGGATGGCCCGGAAGGCATCCCCTCTTTCGTCTTCGTTCATCGGTAACTTTACTTGGAGCTATATTTTTATTCACCACATGATATGTGTTTTGCTTGGAGCGTCGTTTTATTTTCTTTAGATTTGCTTGCTCTTTGAATAAAGTATCAAGATCTGAAATTCTTAAATGGGAGAGTCTTCACATAGTTGCATAATTATTCAACTACTCATTGATCTTCACTTATATCTTTCGGAGTAGTTTGTTGTTTGCTCTAGTGCTTCACTTATATCTTTTAGAGCATGGTGGTAGTTGTATTTTGAAGAAATAGATGAACTCTCATGCTTCACTTATATCTTTTTTAGAGTCTTAAATAGCATGGTAATGTGCTTAATTCTAATATGCTAGGCATACAAGACTAATAAAATAAAAATTCTTATGAGTGTGTTGAATACTAAGAAAAGATTGAAGCATGATAATTGTTTTGACATATGGAGGTGATAATATTAGAGTCATGCTAGTTGAGTAGTTGTGAATTTAAAGAATACTTGCGTTGAAGTTTGTGATTCGCGTAGCATGCACGTATGGTGAACCGTTATGTAACGAAGTCGGAGCATGAGGTATTTATTGATTGTCTTCCTTATGAGTGGCGGTCGGGGACGAGTGATGGTCTTTTCCTACCAATCTATCCCCCTAGGAGCATGTGCGTAATACTTTGCTTTGATAACTTCTAGATTTTTGCAATAAGTATATGAGTTCTTTATGACTAATGTTGAGTCCATGGATTATACGCACTTTTTCCCATCCTTCCACCATTGCTAGCCTCTCTAATACCGCGCACTTTTCGCTGGTATCATACACCCACCATATATCTTCCTCAAAACAGCCACCATACCTACCTATCATGGCATTTCCATAGCCATTCCGAGATATATTGCCATGCAACTTTCCACCGTTCCATTTATTATGACACGCTCCATCATTGTCATATTGCTAGCATGCTCATGTAGTTGACATCGTATTTGTGGCAAAGCCACCATTCATAATTTTTTCATACATGTCACTCTTGATTCATTGCATATCCCGGTACACCGTCGGAGGCATTCATCTAGAGTCATATCTTGTTCTAAGTATCGAGTTCTAATTGTTGAGTTGTAAGAAAAATAGAAGTGTGATGATCATCATTTTTAGAGCATTGTCCCAGTGAGGAAAGGATGATGGAGACTATGATTCCCCCACAAGTCGGGATGAGACTCCGGACGAAAAATAAAAAGAAAAAGAAAAAAAAGAGGCCAAAAAAAGAGAAAAGGCCCAAAATAAAAAATAATAATAATAATAATAATAAAATGAGAGAAAAGGAGAGAAGGGGCAATGCTACTATCCTTTTACCACACTTGTGCTTCAAAGTAGCACCATGATCTTCATGATAGAGAGTCTCCTATGTTGTCACTTTCATATACTAGTGGGAATATTTCATTATAGAACTTGGCTTGTATATTCCAATGATGGGCTTCCTCAAATTGCCCTAGGTCTTCGTGAGCAAGCGAGTTGGATGCATACCCACTTAGTTTCTTTTTGTTGAGCTTTCATATACTTATAGCTCTAATGCATCCGTTGCATGGCAATCCCTACTCACTCACATTGATATCTATTGATGGGCATCTCCATAGCCCGTTGATACGCCTAGTTGATGTGAGACTATCTTCCCCTCTTTTTGTCTTCTCCACAACCACCATTCTATTCCACATATAGTGCTATATCCATGGCTCACGCTCATGTGCGTGAAGATTGAAAAAGTTTTGAAAATGTTAAAGTATGAAACAATTGCTTGGCTTGTCATCGGGGTTGTGCATGATTTAAATACTTTGTGTGGTGAAGACGGAGCATAGCCAGACTATATGATTTTGTAGGGATAACTTTCTTTGGCCATGTTATGTTGAGAAGACATGATTGCTTCGTTAGTATGCTTGAAGTATTATTATTTTTATGTCAATATGAACTTTTGTCTTGAATCTTTCATATCTGAATATTCATATCACAATTGAGAAGAATTACAATGAAATTATGCCAACTAGCATTCCACATCAAAAATTATCTTTTTATCATTTACCTACTTGAGGACGAGCAGGAATTAAGCTTGGGGATGCTTGATATGTCTCCAACGTATCTATAATTTTTGATTGCTCCATGCTATATTATCTACTGTTTTAGGCAATATTGGGCTTTATTATCCACTTTTATATTACTTTTGGGACTAACCTATTAACCGGAGGCCCAGCCCAGATTTGCTGTTTTATGCCTATTTCAGTGTTTCAAAGAAAAGGAATATCAGACGGAGTCAAAATTGAACGAAATCAACTAGAGAAGTTATTTTTGGAAGGAAAGCCACCGGATAGACTTGGACTCTACGTCAGAAGATACGGGAGCTGCTCACGAGGGTGGGGGGGGGGCGCCCTCCCTAGGGTGCGCCCCTGCCTCGTGGGCCCCCCACAGCTCCACCGACGTACCCCTTGCACCCATATATACCTACGTATCCTAAAACTTCCAGAACTAAGATTACATCGGAAGTTTCGCCGCCGCAAGCTTCTGTAGCCACCAAAAACCAATCGGGACCCTGTTCCGGCACCCTGCCGGAGGGGGGAACCCTCACCGGTGGCCATCTTCATCATCCCGACGCTCTCCATGACGAGGAGGGAGTAGTTCACCCTCGGGGCTGAGGGTATGTACCAGTAGCTATGTGTTTGATCTCTCTCTCTCTCTCTCTCGTGTTCTTGATTTGGCACGATCTTGATGTATCGCGAGCTTTGCTATTATAGTTGTATCTTATGTTTCTTCTCCCCCTCTACTCTCTTGTAATGGATTGAGTTTTCCCTTTGAAGTAATCTTATCGGATTGAGTCTTTAAAGATTTGAGAACACTTGATGTATGTCTTGCCGTGCGTATCTGTGGTGACAATGGGATATCACGTGCCACTTGATGTATGTTTTGGTGAACAACTTGCGGGTTCCGCCCATGAACCTATGCATAGGGGTTGGCACACGTTTTCATCGTGATTCTCCGGTAGAAACTTTGGGCACTCTTTGAGGTACTTTGTGTTGGATTGAGTAGATGAATTGAGATTGTGTGATGCATATCGTATAATCATACCCACGGATACTTGAGGTGACATTGGAGTATCTAGGTGACATTAGGGTTTTGGTTGATTTGTATCTTAAGGTGTTATTCTAGTACGAACTCTAGGGCTGTTTGTGACACTTACATGAATAGCCCAACGGATTGATTGGAAAGAATAACTTTGAGGTGGTTTCATACCCTACCATAATCTCTTCGTTTGTTCTCCGCTATTAGTGACTTTGGAGTGACTCTTTGTTGCATGTTGAGGGATAGTTATGTGATCCAATTATGTTATTATTGTTGAGAGGACTTACACTAGTGAAAGTATGAACCCTAGGCCTTGTTTCCTACCATTGCAATACCGTTTATGCTCACTTTTACCGCTTGCTACCTTGCTGTTTTTATATTTTCAGTTTACAAAAACCTATATCTACCATCCATATTGCACTTGTATCACCATCTCTTCGCCGAACTAGTGCACCCATACAATTTACCATTGTATTGGGTGTGTTGGGGACACAAGAGACTCTTTGTTATTTGGTTGCAGGGTTGCTTGAGAGAGACCATCTTCATCCTACGCCTCCTACGGATTGATAAACCTTAGGTCATCCACTTGAGGGAAATTTGCTACTGTCCTACAAACCTATGCACTTGCAGGCCCAACAACGTCTACAAGAAGAAGGTTGTGTAGTAGACATCAACAACTAGTCCGCTTGACACTACAGTAGAACCAGCATGAGCGACAGCATTGCCACCTACTCGGAGTCCGAGTCCACGCCCTCGACTTTGTCCTCATCCCTCTTCCTCTTCCTCTTCGCCGACGCTTCTTTGCTTGAACCGGACACTAGGCTCTGCTTCTTCATCCAACCCTTGTAGATATTTAAACAAAGGTAGGCATCCATTGCTGCGTACATGATGTGATCTTCATCTAATGTCTTCGACTCCCATGCATGATGAAACTCGTGGTGAGGTTTCTTCAGTTTAGCATACGAAGGATCAATCATGGCTACTGCTAGGGTCAGCATTGAAGGCTGAGAGGAGGACACCAGGCTTGCCTTCTGGAGATCGAAGGGATGACCTACAACGAGGCCTATCCGACCCAGGACATCCCTGTCGTTCCTAAAGTCTACAGTAACGAATTTCACTCTTTCATCCTTGAGGAAGTTCTTAAAATCCTGGCACTCAACATCGGCATGGCATATGTGGTAGACCAAGCACACGTTATGTACGCAAACCTGGATCACGGCGGGCTTCTTCTTCTCTGCCTCCTTTAGAATCTTCTCTCTTTGTAGGATTGTGGTGTACTCAACATCTAGCCCAGCGATCCACTCATCCGTTGAACTGTTGAACATGCGTAGGAAGCGAGCAAGGCATGCTTTCACCGTCACGGATCCACGTGTGTAGATGACGATGACCTCATCGCCGGTGATGGCTCTAACCTGGTACTTAGCGGCGACCATGGAGATTTGGGAGGCCATGGATTTTGGAGGAGGGTTAGGAGAAGTTGAACTGGTGTAATGTGAAAGGACGGGACGACTGGGAGCGAACTGTTGTAAGGTACTATACTAGTAGAAGACAGGGACGAGTAGGGCGTGCGAACGGCGTGGGGTTGCTGGCTTGCCCGGTGGATAAACGGCTGCAAGTTGCTACCTCTTGAGCACTGCGTTGGATGGCCCTCTCCGGTAGAGCTCCAGAACAGGCCCCAAGATGGGATCTCATGGGTACAGAAGGTTGCGGCGGTGGAATTAGGTTTTTGGCTCCGTATCTGATCGTTTGGGGGTACGTAGGTATATATAGGAGGAAGGAGTACGTCGGTGGAGCAACAGGGGGCCCACGAGGCAGGGGGCGCGCCCCCACCCTCGTGACCGCCTCTTTTGTTCCTTGGAGTAGGGTCCAACTCTCCTGGATCATGTTTGGTGAGAAAATCACGTTCTCGAAGGTTTCATTCCGTTTGGACTCCGTTTGATATTCTGTTTCTCCGAAACACTGAAATAGGCAAAAAAAGCAATTTGGGTTGGGCCTCTGGTTAATAGGTTAGTCCCAAAAATAATATAAAAGTGGAAAATAAAGCCCAATATAGTCCAAACAGTAGATAATTTAGCGTGGAGCAATAAAAAATTATAGATACGTTGGAGACGTATCAGGCATCCCCAAGCTTAATTCCTGCTCGTCCTCGAGTAGGTAAATGATAAAAAGAGAATTTTTGATGCGGAGTGCTACTTGGCATAATTTCAATGTAAATCTTCTCAATTGTGGTTTGAATATTCAGATCCGAAAGATTCAAGACAAAAGTTCATGTTGACATAAAAATAATAATACTTCAAGCATACTAACAAAGCAATTATGTCTTCTCAGAGTAATATGGCCAAAGAAAGTTTATCCCTACAAAATCATATAGTTTAGTCATGCTCCATTTTCGTCACACAAGAATGCTCTTATCATGCACAACCCCGATGACAAGCCAAGCAATTGTTTCATACTTTAATAATCTCAAACTCATAAATCTTCACGCAATACATGAGCACGAGCCATGGATATAACACTATGGGTGGAATAGAATATGATGATGGGGGTTATGTGGAGAAGACAAAAAGGAGAAAGTCTCACATCAACGAGGATAATCAATGGGCTATGGAGATGCCCATCAATTGATGTCAATGCAAGGAGTAGGGATTGCCATGCAACGGATGCACTAGAGCTATAAATATATGAAAGCTCAACGAAAGAAACTAAGTGGGTGTGCATCCAACTTGCTTGCTCACGAAGACCTAGGGCATTTGAGGAAGCCCATCGTTGGAATATACAAGCCGAGTTCTATAATGAAAAATTCCCACTAGTATATGAAAGTGACAAAACAAGAGACTCTCTATCATGATGATTGTCGGTGTCAAAGCCGGCGGATCTCGGGTAGGGGGTCCCGATCTGTGCGTCAAGGTCGGATGGTAACAGGAGACAAGGGACACTTTATTTTACCCAGGTTCGGGCCCTCTCGATGGAGGTAAAACCCTACTCCTGCTAGGATTAATATTGATGATATGGGTAGTACAAGAGCAGATCTACCACGAGATCAAGGAGGCTAAACCCTAGAAGCTAGCCTATGGGTATGATGATGGTTATGATGTGTTCGTCCTGCGGACTACAACCCTCCGGTTTATATAGGCACCGGATAGGGTTAGGGTTACACAGAGTCGGTTACATTGGTAGGAGATCTTGAATATCCGCACGCCTAGCTTGCCTTACACGCCAAGGAAAGAACCTTCCGGACACGGGACGAAGTCTTCAATCTTGTATCTTCATAGTCCTGGAGTCCGGCTGAAGATATAGTTCGGCTATCCGAACACCCCCTAATCCAGGACTCCCTCAGTAGCCCCTGAACCAGGCTTCAATGACGACGAGTCCGGCGCGCAAATTGTCTTCGGCATTGCAAGGCGGGTTCCTCCTCCAAATTCTTCAAGAAGATAATAAACACCAAAAAATAGTGTCCGGCTCTGCAAAACAAGTTTCCACGTATTGCCATATAGAGAATAATACAAACACAAATCAAATCTGCTGACGTATTCCGCAGTGCGTCATAACACTGCGACCAAGCCTTCTGTATGGATTATTTTTTGTTGTTCCACCGCAGCACGTTCGACGAGGCGGTTTCCTTGGCACGTCTTGTCGAAGCAGAGATCGTGTGCCCCCTTTAACGGGATTCTCATTAATACGGACGTGGGTAACCCAACCGCGCCATTTACCACGGCGTGTGAGCGGCAAGCGAGTTTTATTAGGTAGGTGGGGACGCATAACGGCATCAGCCTATATAAGGGGATAAAGATCCACCTCTTTCACCTACGCCTTCTTCCTCCTTTGCCCATCCATCCCCTACGCACTCAGGCTCCAACGCCCAAGTTCGCTCTTTCTTCCCCAACCTGCTCCAGCGATGTCCGGAGCGGGTGGCAAGTGGATGGCTTCCTCCGTTACGGAGGGTCAAATCAAAAAGCTTAGGAAGGCCGGATATCTGTCCAAGGACATCCCGCACCGGCTTCCCCAGGTGGGGCAGCTTCTTCCCACCCCAAGGCCCCATGAGAGGGTAGTTTTTCTCCCCCATTTCCTCCGCGGACTGGGTTTTCCACTTCACCCTTTTGTCCGGGGGCTCATGTTTTACTACGGCCTGGACTTCCATGATCTGGCCCCGAACTTTATCCTCAATATCTCGGCGTTTATCATCGTGTGTGAGGCCTTTCTCCGCATCCGCCCCCACTTCGGCCTCTGGCTCCAGACCTTCAACGTCAAGCCCAAGGTGGTGTCCGGCACCCAGGCGGAGTGCGGAGGTGCTATGGCCGGCAAAATGGCCAACGCACTCTGGTTCGATGGCTCCTTTGTGGAGTCCTTAAAGGGGTGGCAGGCAGGGTGGTTTTACATCACCGAGCCACGCGACTCGAAATGGGTCGCGGCCCCTGAGTTCCGATCCGGACCCCCCACGTGGCTCATGTCCTGGAAAGAGATGGGCCTATCGTGGGGCAACGAAGAAGAAGTGACCGGACTGCAAACTTGCATCCGGTCCCTGATGAACAAGCCCATCCGGCATGTCAACATCATCCAGGTCATGATCGTTCGCCGGATCCTCCCGTGCCAAGAACGGGAGTTCACTTTGTGGGAATTTGACCCGGCGCAGCACCAAACCCTCAATAGGCTCTTCGACACGAGGTATGAAGACGTCTGGAAGGTGCTAACCAAAGGCGCCGAGTGCCCGACATCCGCTTTCGAGGACCGCGGATACAGCTCGCAGCGCAACGCTGGCGAGGTAGGCTATTTATACCTTTCACAGGTTCGTTAAGCTTTTCTACATAGATTAACTCTATGTGGGATCTAAAAACTCCCTTTGCCTTTGACAGGCGTGGCTGAAGATAGCCGGACCAATCAACTGTCCGGCTCCTCTGCCCGAAGACCCAGCCCCAGCTCTATTAGAGAAGCTGCTGGCTCCGGCACCCTATGTGGTGCCGGAGAAGAAGGTCAAGAAGAAGAAGACCACCGGGACTCGAAAGAGTGCCCGCAATGTGGTGGTGTCGAGCTTGTCATCTGGCGAGTCTGCGACGCCATCCTCTCGTGAAAACGAGGAGGAGGAACAAGGAAGCTCTCCCCCTCCATCGAGGGGAGCGAAAAAGAAGAAGGCCGCCCCAACAGGGGAGGCTGAGGGGTCGAGGAAAAGGAAGACCCCTGCGCCAGACTACTCCCCCAACACCGAAGAGGGCGGAAAGGAGTGGCCGGACAGAACCAAGCGCCCGGCGACATCGTAAGTATTCACATACCAGAGTGACTCATAGTATCTTCAAGTGCGCAGCTTACCCTAATGTCGAATGTTATTTGCGCAGCCCGCCCCGAGCCGCACTCGATGATTCATCGAGCGGCTCCCTGGATTCGTCGGACATGAACTCTGTCCTGCCCGCAGTCTCCCCCCGCGGGGAGGACGACGCCGAAGCGGCGTCCCGCCGAACAGGGCAGGAGGAGGTGGTCCTGGAGGAGCCGCAAGGCAATCCTCAGGACCCCAGGAGTAAAGGGGATAAAACCCCCTAGGGCTCCCAGTCCGGCTTTTTGCCGGACGCCACGCCGGACTCAACCGTCCTGGCTCGCGGTGGGCGAACTCCTTCCAAGAGGAGTAAGCCGTCTGAGCCGGCGACCTCTGTCCAACCAGAGGCGCCGGATAGTCTGTTGGAGGCGCTTGAAGGCGCCACCATCGACGAGGAGCACCGTACTGTTATGAGTGCGGTGGTCCAAAGGGTTCAGTCCACCAAGAGCGGACTGAATGAAGCTTGCGCTAGCCTTCTAACAGGCTTCCAAGTAAGCAAAAAATATGCTAAATTCATTATCGCATAGACAGTAGCCCCTGATGCTCTGTTCGGTGTTCGGAAAGAAAAGCCGAATAGAGGATCCAATAGTTTTCGCAGGAGTCTAATAAAAAGTCTAATATGCGTATGCAGGCTTCCCTGCTGTCCACCGCCGCACTGACTGCGCAGGTGGAAGTCCTGAAAAAGGACCTCGAGCGGTCCGAGCAAGAGCTCGGCCGTGCCAAAAGGCAGCTCGTGGAAAAGGAAGGTAAGAAATACCCCTTAGAAGAAAAAAAAGGAAGAAAAGGGGTGCCTATAGAGAGGCTTGATTGCAAAAAGAAATAACAGGATTGTACTGCTTATTGTAGGGGCCACAACCGAGGTGGCAACCCTGAAGCAGGCGCTGGCTGAGGCCGAGAATAAAGCGGCCGAGGAGCGCGCCGAGCGAGAAAAGCTTGGGGTCCAAGTCGGCGAGGTGCAGCAAGAGCTGCAAGCTCTCATGAAGAAACATGAGGGTTTGGAGCTTGAGGCAGAAACGCAAGCATCCGAGCTCGCGTCGGCTGTTGAGGCCACCAAGAGTGCCAAGGCCGAAGCCCAAAAGGCCCTCCAAGAGTTGGAGGATGTGAAAAAGATAGCAGCGGGTAAGGCATTCTTAATGCAAAGTAGGAATATAAAGGTGAAATACCTATTACTTACCCGAATCCGGAGTTCTCCAGGGGCGTTCTTCGATCTTCCCCGCAGCGCATCCGCCGCCGCCGCATTCTACCGAGCTGAAGAGGACAGCTCGACGGAGAGTGTGTTTTGGTCTCAGTATTCTGAGGCCGGACACCCTTTGCCCTTAAGCGATCAGCTGAAGCAGCTGGCCGAGCTCCACAAGGCGGCCGAATAGGCCATGAAGGGCTTATTAGTTTGGCTGTGGCCTGGAGAGGACCTGCCTGGGAGCTACTTCGGGCTGGTGCGGCGGCTGGTGGAGGCCTGTCCACGGCTTGAGGTCATCAAGCGCTCCGTCTGCATAGAAGGTGCCCGGAGGGCCCTTGCCCGTGTAAGGGTACACTGGGGCAAGCTGGACGGAGAGAAGCTGGTGAAGGACGGGCCGCCGCAGGGGAAGGAGCATCGCAAGCCCGATAACTACTACAAGGAAGTTCTCGCTGGAACTCGCCTTGTCGCGGATGAGTGTGCCAAAGATGTAATATTTCAATGAACTCGCTCGTTTGTATCCTCTGCGCTGAAAACTTGTTCATATGCGCTTAAGCAATGCTTTCTGAATTTAAAATATTATTTTCTGTGCGGCCGTTTATCAATAACTGAGAGATGGCGAGTCGTCAGCTTCTGCCCCCACGCAACTAGTGCTGGGGTGTTCGGGATAAACCTGAGGGCTCTTGTTCCCATAGTTGGGTCCTTCGAGGGAGGCGCTCAACACAGCGAACCAGGCAATCGGACTATAATGCTTGAACACTCTCACTTAGCCATAGAACGTTATAATTTTAAATTTCGGCGAAGCCCCTAGTTCGGAAGGCCGAATTCGGGGCACTATCCACGCCTTTAGCCGGACTTAACCAGCTCTCCGCTCGAAGCGGCATAAGCCTTTAGGGACTCGAAAAACCTCTCGAACAGCGACCGGTCTCGCGCCTTATCATGACAGTCTGTTTTAGCTTTCTCCACTGAGGTGCTCACCCACCTGATCTGGGGCACAATCGCAGTGGTTCTCCTCTTAGCCGATAGAGCGGAACGCAAGGCACCAAAACATAGGAGCCGGGCAAACCCAACATATGACCAAAATCATGACTCGGAGCCGATGCATATAATGCTATAAGTTCGGGGTGCCGCACTTGTGAAAGTGGACGGACTTCTCACACCAGATAGAAGGGTAATAAAGCCCCTGGCGTGGTTTGCCGTACCATGGTGTACGGGTGCGATCATGTTATTTGAGTAAACATATGTATATTAAAAGAAGATAATGCAAAAAATAGACGAAAATCTATGCATTATTTATGAGGAGGCTGTTTATTCAAGCCGAACGATACAAGTAGTGCGAAATTTTTTTTAGACTATTTAACATGTCCTGACCAGGCGCAGGCCGCGGAATTTAGAAACAGATATATCGCTCGAAATAGAGACCACCTGAGAGTTCCATGATGCGGCGTTGTTTTGTCTGCTTTCCTGGGTCCTGTATCGTCTTGTGCGGCAGCGAGGCTAAACACTGTATCCAGAGTATGGAGTCCTGAAAGAAAAGAAGAACCCGGCAGCCCCTAGTACGTTTGACACCATATTGTTGGCATGCCGTTTTATCTGCCCCTTCCCCTATGCCCATGGAATTGTAAGGGCGTAATTGTGTACTCGAGGTACTAGCTCCGCTATGTAGCGATGGCTGGGGTTGGGGCCGTATTGCTACGCGTGCTCTGAACGCGCCAGTCGGTCTTGCTGCGGGTTACTCCGGGCGCGTTTTGCTTTGTCCTGCTTTGTAGCGGCCGGACTCGAGAGCTGCCTTAACAGGCTGCTTTGTACCTCTGCTGCGAGGGCCGCCATGTGTTCCTCCATACGGATGGAGCGTTCGGTGTTTCCGCTGACCGTGATTACACCTCGAGGGCTTGGCTTCTTGAGCTTGAGATATGCGTAGTGCGGCACCGCATTGAATTTAGCGAATGCGGTTCGTCCAAGCAGAGCATGATAGCCACTGCGGAACGGAACTATGTCGAAGATTAACTCTTCGCTTCGGAAGTTGTCCGGAGATCCGAAGACCACATCAAGTGTTATGGAGCCTATGCAATTGGCCTCTACACCTGGGATGACGCCTTTAAAGGTCGTCCTTGTGGGCTTGATCCTTAATGGATCTATGCCCATTTTCTGCACTGTATCCTGGTAGAGCAGGTTCAGGCTACTGCCGCCGTCCATGAGGACTCTTGTAAGGTGAAATCCATCAACGATTGGGTCAAGAACCAATGCGGCGAAACCGCCGTGACGGATGCTAGTGGGGTGGTCCCTTCGATCGAAGGTGATCGGGCAAGAGGACCATGGGTTGAACTTTGGGGCGACTGGCTCCATCGCGTATACGTCCCGTAGCGCACGCTTCCTCTCCCGCTTGGGAATATGAGTTGCGTATATCATGTTCACCATCCGCACTTGTGGGGGAAACCCCTTCTGTCTGTTGTTGTTCGGCGGCCTGGGCTCCTCTTCGTCATTGCTGTCTAGCCCCTTGTTTTTGTGTTCGGCTCTTAACTTGCCTGCCTGCTTGAACACCCAACAATCCCTGTTGGTGTGATTGGCTGGCCTTTTGGGGGTGCCGTGAATCTGGCACGAGCGGTCGAGTATTCGGTCCAAACTGGACGGGCCGTGGGTATCCTTTTTAAATGGCTTTTTCCGCTGACTGGATTTATGGCCTCTGAATCCGGCGTTTACTTCCGTATCTTCATTGCTGTCGCTGCTGACGCGGCGTTTGTGTTTATTCCGTCGCGACCTGCCACTTTTGTCCTTGGTATCTGAATTACCTTGCTTCTTCGATAAGTTGTTGCTGCGAGCTAGCCAGCTATCTTCGCCCGCGCAAAAGCGGGTCATGAGTGTCGTGAGGGCTGCCATGGATTTCGGCTTCTCCTGTCCCAGGTGCCGGGCAAGCCACTCATCACGGATGTTATGCTTGAAGGCTGCTAAGGCCTCTGCATCCGGACAATCGACTATCTGATTTTTCTTTGTTAGGAACCGTGTCCAGAATTGCCTGGCCAATTCTTCTGGCTGTTGGATTATGTGGCTTAGGTCGTCGGCGTCCGGTGGCCGTACGTAGGTCCCCTGGAAGTTGTCGAGGAATGCGGCCTCCAGGTGCGGGGAAGCTGTTAAGCCAGTGCCGGGCTGGTCCCTTAAGCTTAAGGGGTAAATATTTGATGGCGTGCAAATCATCACCGCGTGCCATGTGGATGTGGAGGAGATAGTCCTCAATCCATACTGCCGGATCGGTCGTACCATCGTACGACTCGATTTTGACGGGTTTAAAACCCTCTGGGATTCTATGATCCATTACTTCGTCTGTGAAGCATAGTGGGTGTGCGGCGCCCCTGTACTGGGCTATGTCTCAATGCAGTTCGGAGGAGCTGTGCCTGTTGTGTTCGGCCCGGCCGGATTTATTGTGTCCGGAGTGAAAACTATCACGTGCCGTTGGGCGTCCGCGCGATCCATAGATCGATCTTGTTTTCCTTGCTTTGTCCTCCAGGACGTCTCGCAGGTCTGGTTCGTGTTCCCGTGCCTTGGTAAAGCGGCTGCGGGGCATGGCTTGTTTGGATGTTCGACAGGCTTCTCTGTCGCGGCCGCGAGGTGGCCGATCTGCCATGTCTTGGGCTTCCTCCTCTGATTGGGGTAGCGGCCTGCACTTAGGATAGTTTTTGGAGGGGCGTCCGAGCTTGTGCTCTTCGGCCGCAAGGACTTCAATCCATCTGTCAGCTAGCAAATCTTGATTAGCTCTAAGCTGTTGCTGCTTTTTCTTTAGGCTGTTCGCCGTGGCTAAAAGCCTGCGTTGAAAGCGCTCTTGTTCGGCGGGGTCTGATGGTACGATGAATTCATCGTCGCCGAGGCTTGCCTCGTCTTCGGAGGGAGGCATGTAGTTATCGTCCTCGACCTCTCGCTCTGCTGCTCTCTCATGAGGGCGGTCTTCTCCATCTTCCTGTGCCGAATCCTGCTGGTTTTGGTGTTCTTCGACGCTGTCCGGGGTAGTATTATCTCCCGTGCCGGAATCACCGTTTCTGCTGTGGCGGGATTTGGAGCGGCGCCACTGACGTCGGCGTTTTGGAGGCTTTTTCGAAGTGCCATCCTCCGCTGTTCCATCGCCATCTCCATCTTTTGGAGCATCCACCATGTATATGTCGTATGACGAGGTGGCGGTCCCGCGCCCTACAGGTGTTGGTTCTTGCTCGTCTCCTCCTTCGTCGTCCATACCGTCGAAGTCTTCGGAACCGAAGTCGAGCATGTCGGATATATCGTCGACAGTGGCTATTAAGTGGGCGGTGGGTGGGCTTTGAATTTCTTCGTCGTCCGAATCCCAACCTCGCAGGCCATAGTTCGGCCCGAGCTCTCCTGACAAAGAGAGAGACTTGAGAGAATTCAGAATATCACCAAAAGGTGAATACTGAAAGATGTCCGCGGCGGTGAACTCCATTACAGGCGCCCAATCTGATTCGATCGGCGGGGGTATGGACGACCCGAAGTTCGGAGAGGAGTCCGGCTCCTTGGAGTCACAGGCCATGCGGAGTGCGGGGCTTGCGTTCGGATCAATGGCCTTTAAGATCGCAGCCCCCGAGGTGACGTGCAACCGTTCATCTTCAAAGGACGCAGCGGGCTCCGAATCAAGGATTGGGGCCGGAGCGTATGCGGCCTCCAGGACACTGTTCGGAGGCAGAGCTATATCATGCCCCTCGAGATAGTGCGGCGCGCTTGGCTGTGGCTCGAATCCGTCGAAGATAAAGTCTCCGCGGATATCTGCCGTGTAGTTTAGGCTTCCAAACCTGTCTTGATGGCCAGGGGCGTAGCTCTCGATCTGCTCCAGATGACCAAGCGAGTTGGCCCGCAGAGCGAAGCCGCCGAAGACGAAGATCTGTCCGGGGAGAAAAGTCTCACCCTGGACCTCATCGTTGTTGATGATCAAAGGAGCCATCGGGCCTAAAGGCGATGACACAGAGGAACTCTCAATGAAAGCACCAATGTCGGTGTCAAAACCGGCGGATCTCGGGTAGGGGGTCCCGATCTGTGCGTCAAGGTCGGATGGTAACAGGAGACAAGGGACACTTTATTTTACCCAGGTTCGGGCCCTCTCGATGGAGGTAAAACCCTACTCCTGCTAGATTAATATTGATGATATGGGTAGTACAAGAGTAGATCTACCACGAGATCAAGGAGGCTAAACCCTAGAAGCTAGCCTATGGGTATGATGATGGTTATGATGTGTTCGTCCTACGGACTACAACCCTCCGGTTTATATAGGCACCGGATAGGGTTAGGGTTACACAGAGTCGGTTACATTGGCAGGAGATCTTGAATATCCGCACGCCTAGCTTGCCTTCCACGCCAAGGAAAGAACCTTCCGGACACGGGACGAAGTCTTCAATCTTGTATCTTCATAGTCCTGGAGTCCGGCTGAAGATATAGTTCGGCTATCCGAACACCCCCTAATCCAGGACTCCCTCAATGATTATGGTGCTACTTTGAAGCACAAGTGTGGCAAAGGATAGTAACATTGTCCCTTCTCTTTTTCTCTCATTTTTTTGGGCCTTCTCTTTTTTATGGCCTTTTTTTATTCCTCACTTGGGATAATGCTCTAGAAAATGATGATCACAAAACTTCTATTTATTTACAACTCAATGATTACAACTCGATACTAGAACAAGGTATGACTCTATATGAATGCCTCCGGCGGTGTACTAGGATATGCAATGAATCAAGAGTGACATGTATGAAAGAATTATGAATGGTGGATTTGCCACGAATACTATGTCAACTACATGATCATGCTAAGCAATATGACAATGATGGATGTGTCATGATGGAATGGTGGAAAGTTGCATGACAATATATCTCGGAATGGCTATGGAAATGCCATAATAGGTAGGTATGGTGGCTGTTTTGAGGAAGATATAAGGAGGTTTATGTGTGAAAGAGTGTATGATATCACGGGGTTTGGATGCACCGGCGAAGTTTGCCCCAACTCTCAATGTGAGAAAGGGCAATGCACGGTACCGAAGAGGCTAGCAATGATGGAAGGGTGAGAGTGCGTATAATCATGGACTCAACATTAGTCATAAAGAACTCATATACTTATTGCAAAAATCTACAAGCCATCAAAAACCAAAGCACTACGCGCATGCTCCTAGGGGGATAGATTGGTAGGAAAAGACCATCGCTCATCCCCGACCGCCACTCATAAGGAGGACAATCAAATAACACCTCATGTTTCAAATTTGTTACATAACGTTTACCATACGTGCATGCTACGGGCCTTGCAAACTCCAACTCAAGCACTTCTCAAATTCACAATTACTCAACTAGCACGACTTTGATATTATCACCTCCATATCTCAAAACAATTATCAAGCATCAAACTTTTTTTAGTATTTAACGCACTCAAAAGAAAGTTTTACAAATCTTGAATACCAAGCCTATTATTATTACTAAGCAAATTACCATGCTATTAATGACTCTAAAAATAATCTAAGTGAAGCATGAGAGATCAATAGTTTCTTTAAAACAAATCCACCACCATGCTCTAAAAGATCTAAGTGAAGCACTAGAGCAAAATTATAAGGCTCAAAAGATATAAGTGAAGCACATAGAGCAAAATTATAAAGCTCAAAAGATATAAGTGAAGCACAGTGAGTATTCTATCAAATTCCAATTCATGTATGACTCTCTCAAAAGGTGTGTACAGCAAGGATTATTATGGTAAACTAAAAAGCAAAGACTCAAATCATACAAGACGCTCCAAGAAAAATACATATCATGTGGTGAATAAAATATAGCTCCAAGTAAAATTACCGATGGAAGTAGACGAAAGAGGGGATGCCTTCCGGGGCATCCCCAAGCTTTGACTTTTTGGTGTCCTTGTATTATCTTGGGGGTGCCATGGGCATCCCCAAGCTTAGGCTCTTGCCACTCCTTGGTCCATAATCCATCAAAGTATTTCACCCAAAACTTGAAAACTTCACAACACAAAACTCAATAGAAATCTCGTGAGCTCCGTTAGCGAAAGAAAACAAAATACCACTTCAAGGTACTTCAATGAACTCATTCTTTATTTATATTGGTGTTAAACCTACTGTATTCCAACTTCTATATGTATTATAAACTATTTTACTAGCCATAGATTCATCAAAATAAGCAAACAACACATGAAAAATAGAATCTGTCAAAAACAGAACAGCCTGTAGTAATCTGTAACTAACGCAAACTTATGGAACTACAAAAAATCTACCAAAATAGGATGACCTAGAAAATTTGTTTATTGATTAGAAGCAATTGGAATCAGTATTGTATCACGTTCTGGTGAATTTTAACAATTGTTTTCCTGAACAGAAAGATTCTGGAAATTACAGCAAAATCAAATAACTATCATCCAAGAAGATCCTATAGGTCTAACTTGGCACAAACACTAATTAAAACACAAAACCACATCTAAACAGAAGGTAGATGGATTATTTATTCCTAAACATAAGCAAAAACAAAAAAACAAAAATAAAATTGGGTTGCCTCCCAACAAGCGCTATCGTTTAACGTCCCTAGCTAGGCATAAAAGCGAGGATATATCTAGGTAGTGCCGTAGTAATAAGATAGATTGGTGAAACTCATTTCGTATTCTCTACGTTCGGCAGCAAGTTTCCTTTGAGGCAAGCAAAAGTAATCAAAAGGGCTAAATTTAATAGGACAAAATTCCCCAAGATCAATTTTCGGAGGTATAGGTTTCTCCTTCGGCCCTTCATAATGCACAACCAATTCATCATTGTAAGCGTTCTTTTGACAGAACCTTGTGAGCCTAAACTCAAGAGAGTATCCTAACTCATTATTTTGAATAGCCAAATCATCATTAAGTCCGGAGATTCTATCAATTAAAATATTGGTTGGCACCTTTTTTCTAAGGTTTTCATTGAAAGCAACATAGTCAAGAGATTGAAAACGCATAATTTCTTCTTGATCAAAGAGGATAGATTCTATGGGAGGACGGCCAGCGTCCACCCTATAATGCGCAAAGATTTCTTTGGCTTATTTTATTATAAATCTGAATTCATGAGCCAAAAAGATAGTAGCGGCACACTTAACAGAGGAGTGTTCGATATTAGAAAATTCTAGGAAATTCTTTGTATAGAAGGGTGCATATGCATAAATTGCCTTTCAAGTTCAACAATAAGCATGGCAATAGCGTCCGCAAGACTACTAGTTCTATGAATAATAGAAGCACTCATAGAGGGCAAAGCACCGGCACAAGTAAAGAAATCTTGAATAACTCCTTTTCCAATAATATTACCACTACCGATTCAAAATCTTTTTGTATGATAGGTAGGTATTTCTTCAGCAGGAGCTTCAGAATTTTCTATGATATTATTATCGCCCATATCGGCGATAATTTCCCCAATTTCAAACATAACAACGAGCAAGCGAGAAAAAGGCAAACGGAAAAGAGAGGGCAAATAAAACGGCAAGGGTGAAGTGGGGGAGAGGAAAACGAGAGGCAAATGGCAACTAATGTAATGTGGAAGATAGGGATTGTGATGGGTACTTGGTATGTTGACTTTTGCGCAGACTCCCCGGCAACGGTGCCATAAATTCTTCTTGCTACCTCTTGAGCACTGCGTTGGATTTCCCCGAAGAGGAGAGGATGATACAACAAAGTAGCGTAAGTATTTCCCTCAGTTTTTGAGAACCAAGGTATCAATCCAGTAGGAGGCCACGCTCGAGTCCCTCGTATCTACACAAAAACAATAGCTCCACGCAACCAACGCGATTAGGGGTTGTCAATCCCTTCACCGTCACTTACGGGGGTGAGATCTGATAGAGATGATAGATAATATTTTTGGTATTTTTGGTATAGAGATGCAAAGTGAAAAGTAAAAAACAAGCAAGAATAAAGTGATGGAGATTAATAAGATGAGAATAGACCCGGGGGCCATAGGTTTCACTAGTGGCTTCTCTCAAGAGCATACGTATTCTACGGTGGGTGAACAAATTACTGTTGAGCAATTGACAGAATTGAGCATAGTTATGAGAATATCTAGGTATGATCATGTATATAGGCATCACGTCCGAGACAAGTAGACCGACTCCTGCCTGCATCTACTACTATTACTCCACTCATTGACCGCTATCCAGCATGCATCTAGAGTATTAAGTTAAAAACCGAGTAACGCCTTAAGCAAGATGACATGATGTAGAGGGATAATTTCATGCAATATGATAAAACCCCCATCTTGTTATCCTCGATGGCAACAATACAATACGTGCCTTGCTGCCCCTTCTGTCACTGGGAAAGGACACCGCAAGATTGAACCCAAAGCTAAGCACTTCTCCCATGGCAAGAAAAACCAATCTAGTAGGCCAAACCAAACTGATAATTCGAAGGGACGTGCAAAGATAACCAATCATAGATAAAAGAATTCAGAGAAGATTCAAATATTATTCATAGATAGACTTGATCATAAACCCACAATTCATCTGTCTCAACAAACACACTGCAAAAACAAGATTACATCAAATAGATCTCCACAAGAGAGGGGGAGAACATTGTATTGAGATCCAAAAAGAGAGAAGAAGCCATCTAGCTAATAACTATGGACCCGTAGGTCTTAGGTGAACTACTCACACTTCATCGGAGGGGCTAGGATGATGTACAAGCCCTCCATGATGATGGCCCTCTCTGGCGGAGCTCTGGAACAGGCCCCAAGATGGGATCTCGTGGGTACAGAAGGTTGCGGTGGTGGAATTAGGTTTTTGTCTCCGTATCTGATCGTTTGGGGGTACGTAGGTATATATAGGAGGAAGGAGTACGTCGGTGGAGCAACAGGGGGCCCACGAGGCAGGGGGCGCGCCCCCACCCTTGTGACCGCCTCTTTTGTTCCTTGGAGTAGGGTCCAAGTCTCCTGGATCACGTTCGGTGAGAAAATCACATTCCCGAAGGTTTCATTCCATTTGGACTCCGTTTGATATTCTGTTTCTCCGAAACACTGAAATAGGCAAAAAACAGCAATTCTGGGCTGGGCCTCCGGTTAATAGGTTAGTCCCAAAAATAATAGAAAAGTGGAAAATAAAGCCCAATATAGTCCAAAACAGTAGATAATATAGCATGGAGCAATAAAAAATTATAGATACGTTGGAGACGTATCACAAGTCCCCAAAGATTTCTCAAGAACTATGTGGGACCCACTAGATGTCATGTCTACTAGACCCATATCGTAGGCCTGACGGTATAGCTTCTGCCTATTCGCACGCCATGCCGACGCATGGGTAACTTCACTTAATTCCGTCAACCGTCATGCCTCCCACGACCTTTGCGTCCCTTGCGCGGTCGCGCCCTTTGAGACTTCGACCGGCTATAAATGAGCAATTTTTTGGCTTACTCCGCATGCATGATACTCCCTCTGGTCCTTTTTACTTCCATCAACAGTTTGCAAAGTGTTTGACCAAATTGATACTAACAATATCAATATCTACAATACTGATTATAATGAGTATAAGAACTACTATTAGATGAGTTAAAGATTCTAATCCTGAACTAACCCTGAAGTAACTCTAGCAAAAGAGGTGTTTGGATGACAGGGTTAGATGGAGCGCGGATACGGCGAGGTGCCTTCATGGGTGGTGCGAGAGGGAGGGATAGGACGAGAAGCTTCAAGGAAGTGGGGAGGGATCTGCTGCAGGGAGAGCGAGAGAAAAATGTGTTTTTTGGTGTCCCGAGAAGAACTAACCCAAATAAGCACCTCTTGGGTGGGTTAGATTTTTTGAATGGGTTAGATGCATCTAACCCAAACTAACCCTCATATTTGGATATTTTAGGGTTAGTTGAGTTCAACCTAACCCAAACTAACTCTAACACATGGATCCAAACAGGGCCAAGGTTAGCTATTAGAGTACTACTACCTACCTTCTAGTTTAAAGGGCTCGATTCAAAAATTTCACCTACTCTTAGCAAGATAGAGGCGGTTGAATAGTTTTTGTAGTCTGCAAAAGTGCTCAACTAATGCTGTCGTTCTTCACAAAAAATGCGTTTACCGATGCATGCATGAACACTAGTTACTCTAACCCCCCTCTCTTCTTTAATTCTTTGCCACATCAGCATGTTTGCTATTCCCGTGTGCATGATACCAGCTAAGATACCACAATTATGGGCAGCCTTAATCACCGCATGCAATATTAGTGCACCTTGAAATATGAACATGTGTGGGGCGTGTATGTTTTTAATGACTTGAGACTATACCTAGCCCGGCATGCAAGATGAGACTTATTATGCACCGTTCCCCATACGTGCAGGAAGCCCGTTTGTCTCCAAATCTTTTTCTCTCCATGTGTGGAAACAATATGCCTGCCAGACTGCCCTTCTCCCTCCTGCGGTCCCACCACCCCACCCCGTGTGGAAAAAATCTGCATGCATGACTCTCCTCCCCCCGCACTCGTCCAATCCATTGTGACCAGCAATATTTCCACCCCTTCCCTCCTCCGTAATTTACTCGAACAAATATGCCCACATAGCTGTTACATTAATCACGCAACATATCTTCCGGGACACTGCTTCAGTTACTTAACTGCAGGTGCATTGGGTCACTGACATATGGGCCCAACAGGGGTCTGGCCCACATGACAGCGACGCAACTGGACCTGCAGTTAAGTCAGTGCAGCTCAGTCCATATCTTACGTAGGTGTGCCATTGCTCGCTATAAATATTGCGCCTCCCACGACATTCGGAAGAACGCTCACATTCAACGCTATCTCATCCCCCTCCCTCTCACGTCGACCACCATGGCATCGCCCCTCCCAAGCCCTAGGCGCCCCTCGCTGCACCGCGCGGACGGTCACGCATCGCCATTCCGTTCCTCGCCGCCACTAGTCGAGGAGGACGCGTCGGCGTTCCGCTCCTCGCCGCGACGCGTCAAGGTGGATGCGTCGACATTCCCAATCTCGCCAGCACGCGCGTCGGAGGATGCATCGGCTCCCTGCTACAAGGAGAACGCCGCATGATGACCCACAAGTATAGGGGATCTATCGTAGTCCTTTCGACAAGTAAGAGTGTCGAACCCAACGAGGAGCAGAAGGAAATGACAATCGGTTTTCAGCAAGGTATTCTCTGCAAGTACTGAAATAAGTGGTAACAGATAGTTTTGTGACAAGATAAATTGTAACGAGCAACAAGTAACAAAAGTAAATGAAGTGCAGCAAGGTGGCCCAATCCTTTTTTTAGCAAAGGACTAGTCGGAACAAACTCTTATATAAGGAAAAGCTCTCCCGAGGACACATGGGAATATCATCAAGCTAGTTTTCATCACGTTCATATGATTCGCGTTCGCTAATTTGATAATTTGATATGTGGTTGGACCGGTGCTTGGGTGATATTCTTACTTGAACAAGCATCCCACTTATGATTAACCTCTATTGCAAGCATCCGCAACTACAAAAAAAGTATTAAGGTAAACCTAACCATAGCATGAAACATATGGATCCAAATCAGCCCCTTACGAAGCAACACATAAACTAGGGTTTAAGCTTCTGTCACTCTAGCAACCCATCATCTACTTATTACTTCCCAATGCCTTCCTCTAGGCCCAAATAATGGTGAAGTGTTATGTAGTCGACGTTCACATAACACCACTAGAGGCTAGACAACATACATCTCATCAAAATATCGAACGAATACCAAATTCACATGACTACTAATAGCAAGACTTCTCCCGTGTCCTCAAGAACAAACGTAACTACTCACGAAGCATATTCATGTTCATAATCAGAGGGGTAATAATATGCATAAAGGATTTGAACATATGATCTTCCACCAAATAAACCAACTAGCATCAACTACAAGGAGTAATCAACACTACTAGCAACCTACTAGCACCAATCCCGGACTTGGAGACAAGAACTGGATACAAGAGATGAACTAGGGTTTGGAGATGAGATGGTGCTGGTGAAGATGTTGATGGAGATTGCCCTCTCCCGATGAGAGGATCGTTGGTGATGACGATGGCGATTATTTCCCCCTCCCGGAGGGAAGTGTCCCCGGCAGAACAGCTCTGCCGGAGCCCTAGATTGGTTCCGCCAAGGTTCCGCCTCGTGGCAGCGGAGTCTTGTCCCGAAAGGTTGCTTACTATTTTTTTTCTCGATGAAAGACTTCATATAGCAGAAGATGGGCATCGGAGAGCCACCAGGGGGCCCACGAGGTAGGGGACGCGCCCTAGGGGGGGCGCCCCCACCCTCGTGGACAGGGTGTGGCCCCCCTGGCCTTCATCTTTGACAGGCATTTTTCATTATTTATTGTAAGATATTCGTGGAGTTTTAAGACTTTTGGAGTTGCGCAGAATAGGTCTCTAATATTTGCTCCTTTTCCAGCCCAGAATTCCAACTGCCGGCATTCTCCCTCCTTATGTAAACCTTGTAAAATAAGAGAGAATAGCCATAATTATTGTGACATAATGTGAAATAACAGCCCAAAATGCAATAAATATCGATATAAAAGCATGATGCAAAATGGACGTATCAGCTGCCCCAAGCTTAGACCTCGCTTGTCCTCAAGCGAAAGCCGATAACGATAAATATGTCCCCATGTTTAGAGGTAGAGGTGTCGATAAAAATAAAATACGGACATGCGGGCATCATGATTATTCTCATAACAACAACATATATAGATTTTGTCATATGATTGCTTATGTTCAAGTGATGATCTATTCACAATGCAAAAGTATGAATCAGAAACCTTATTGAGCACCAACAAACTATAACCTCAGTCATTGAAGCAATTGCAATTTATCATAACATCAGAAAGAGTCTATGTCAGAGCTTAAAAGCAAGCCCACATACTCAACCATCATCTAGACCTTCATAATTGCTAACACTCATGCAATACTTGTGGTTACGGAGTTTTAATCGGACACAGAGAAAGATAGGGGCTTATAGTTTTGCCCCACAACCTTTTACCTCAAAGGTAATGTCAACAATAATAATTCATGCTCCCCTACATCCAATTAGATATATATATATCAGGTTCTTTCCAACATGCTGGGCTTGCCAAAGGATAAAATGAAAAAGGAAAGGTGAAGATCACCGTGACTCTTGCATGTAACGCCCCAAGACCGACGCTTCAGACGCCATCCATGTTTTGTGTGACCGCCGTGTGTTTTACTTGTTTTTTTGCATTTCATCATCGCATCATTCGCATTGCTATCCCATGCCTTTGTTATCTCAATTCCTGGTCTCCAACCTTGCCCATAATTTCTTTCATCATTTTCCGGAGCTCCACCAACAATCTCAACATTTTTGGACACTTCAAAAACCTTGTCCTAGTTCAAACCATTTGAATTAAATTCAAATGAGTTTGAATTCAACTTCTCGCGTGTGCTCATTTCTATTTTTCCAGGATCAAGCACATTTTTGTGATTCCGGGAAAATTATCCGCGTGTCCAATTTCTTCCCCAACACCTCCTTTCTTCTCCTTTTCTTCTATGTTATTTTCTGTTTCTAGAGAATAAGAGAGAGGGAGAAGAGAGCCCAGCAGCCTAGCCAGGCAGGCCCAACCCTAGCGCCTATCTAACCCTGGCCTCGATCCCATCCTCTCGATCCCCTGGTCTCTCCCTCCTTCCCCCGCTCGCGCCGCCAGAGAGGAGCGAGAGCCTCTCGCTCGATCCCGTAGCGCCGCCACCTCACGCCCTCGTTCTCCTCTGCCTCTCGTCGCCCTCCGTCGTCAAGCACCGCCCCCGTCCGGATCCGTCGGGCCCTGCCATGGCCGCGCCTCCCTGCTGCCGAGGCCCCGCTGCCAAGTCCTGCCTGCGTCGTTCTATCGAGCGCCGGGACGAACGGCAGCAGCTCCTCCTCGCCTCGTCCACATCGACGGGAGCCGTGCCTTGGACCTCTGCACCCTTACCGGAGCGAGCTCGTCCCCGCCGCGCCAAGCCCCTCTCCATCGACCACCGTGCGGGCACCCAAGCGCGTCGCCTGTGCTCCTTCCCCGCTTCAGACGCCTCGCCGTCCGTCTTTTCGCTGGAACGCATGCCCGAGTCCGTTCGACTCCGCCGGCCACCGTGGCCGCCTCCCCCGCCTTCGCTCGCCATCTTCGACAAGTGCAGGCGTCGGTGAAGCCCCAGAGCGCCTTCCCCAGCTCGTCGTCGACCTCGCCCTGTCTCTGCCGTTTCGCCAGATGCCTTCCCTGCTGCTGGGGACCTCGGATCCACCCGTCCCCCGTCTCCAGCGCCGTGCTAGGCCACCACCATCGCCTCACTGCTGCTGCTGCCCTCTGCTGCTCTCCCTTGAGCGTGCCCGCTTCCTGCCGCTGCTCACGCACCGCTAGTCCTTGCTGCTGCCCACTCGAGGCCCTCGTGTTGCTTCGTTTCGGTGACCATATGGACCGTCAAGTTCGACTACGATCCTCGAGACCATTGAGTACGACCACGGACGGCTACCTGCGGATGGATTTCGTCAAGTTCAACGATGACCCGTGAAGCACATGGGTGCATCAAGTTCCTCTCCGAACGTGAACGACTACCATCGCCGAGACCGCAAGTACCACGACAACCCCGAAGGGATTCGGACCCGTCAAGTACCTCTTCGAAAACGAACGTGTACCCCTACTTCCACTACCGTCACGAGAACAACTACTTCCTCTATGAACACGAACCGCTCGAGAATGCTCCCTTGGAAGGTATAACCACCGAGACGACGTCCGTGAACGAATGTTGTGTGATGTATGAGATGCTCGTGTTTGCACCGTGTCCGAATTGTCACTCGTTTCCATGCCACTAACCCGTGGGAACCCGGTAGTCGGGAGCACCCCACCATCTCTAGCATGTTTCGCACATCCGCACGCTTCCTTTTGCACCGGTATCTCCATGAGCTACCGGAACCGATATGTTGACGTGGCATCATTTTCAGATTCGTTGCTGTGGCACCCCTTTCTTCTACCACGGTGACAAATGCTTCATAACACGCTCATGTCAACATTTTCATAAAATTGCTTAAAACTTGCACATGTCATCCGCATCATAATAACAACATTTAAAATGTTTATATTTGTTGTTTCCATCAATTTGCTAAATGCATATGGGGATTTGCCAGATTTGTTGTTTGTTATATCCGGCCCCATTTAAATTGTTTAGATGGTATAGTTTTGTTATGCTTCACCTATTGCCATGTTAACCAACATTTAATATTGTTGAGTACCTAACCGGAAGTGAACTAAATAATTGATGTGGTGTCTCGTCAATATGCAACTCGTTGCATATTGTGCCCCACTTAACTTGTAGTATTGTTTGTGCACTTTGCCATGCCATGCCTCTTTAAACCGGACATGCATCATCCTTGGTTGTGCATCATGCCATGTTTATGTGATGGTTGTTTACTATGTTGTTTGCTTCTTTCCGGTTTGCTTCTCTCGTTAGCTTCGGTTTCGTTCCGGAGTTGTGAGGATTCGTTCGACTACGTCCGTTTGTCTTCTTCATGGACTCGTTCTTCTTCCTAGCGGGATTTCAGGCAAGATGACCGTCACCTTGGATCTCACTACTATCATTGCTATGCTACTTGCTTCGTTCTATTGCTATGCTGCGTTACCTACCACTTGCTTATCAAGCCTCCCAAATTGCCATGAACCTCTAACCTTTGTCACCCTTCCTAGCAAACCGTTGTTTGGCTATGTTACCGCTTTTGCTCAGCCCCTCTTATAGCGTTGCTAGTTGCAGGTGAAGATGAAGATTGCTCCATGTTGGTTTATGTTTATGTTGGGATATCACAATATCTCTTATATTATTAATGCATCTATATACTTGGTAAAGGGTGGAAGGCTCGACCTTATGCCTAGTGTTTTGTTCCACTCTTGCTGCCCTAGTTTCCGTCATATCGGTATTATGTTCCCGGATTTTGTGTCCCTAATGCGGTTGGGTGATTTATGGGACCCCCTTGACAGTTTGCTTTGAATAAGACTCCTCCAGCAAGGCCCAACCTTGGTTTTACATTTGCCTCACCTAGCCCTTTTTCCCTTGGGAGTCGTGCTCTCGAGGTCATCTTATTTTACCCCCCGGGCCAGTGCTCGTCGGGAGTGCTGGTCCAAACTGTGAGCCGCCGGTGGCCACTAGGGGCAACTCTGGGTTCGCCTACCGGAAGTTTGGACAATCCGGTGTGCCCTGAGAACGAGATATGTGCAGCTCCTATCAGGATTTGTCGGCACATCCGGGCGGCTTTGCTGGTCTTGTTTTACCATTGTCGAAATGTCTTGTAGCCGGGATTCCGAGACTGATCGGGTCTTCCCGGGAGAAGGAATATCCTTCGTTGATCGCGAGAGCTTATAATGGGCTAAGTTGGGACACCCCTGCAGGGTTTGAACTTTCGAAAGCCGTGCCCGCGGTTATGTGGCAAATGGGAATTTGTTAATGTCCGGTTGTAGCAAACTTGATGTAAACTCTTCTAAAATACACCAACCGTGTGTGTAACCGTGAGTGTCTCTTTTCGGGGTTGTTCGAGAGGAGAACACGGTTTTTGGGTTATGTCTGACGTAAGTAGGAGTTTAGGATCACTTCTTGATCATTACTAGTTGACGACCGCTTGCTTTGCCTCTCTTCTCGCTCTTATTTGCGTATGTTAGCCACCATACATGCTTAGTCGCTGCTGCAACCTCACCACTTTACCCCTTCCTTACCCATTCAGCTTTGCTAGTCTTGATACCCATGGTAATGGGATTGCTGAGTCCTCGTGGCTCACAGATTACTACACCACCAGTTGCAGGTACAGGTTATGCGATGATCATGACGCGAGAGCGGTGTTTATTTGTGTTGGAGTTCTTCTTCTGCTTCTTCTTCGATTGAGGGATAGGTTCCCGGTCGGCAGCCTGGGCTAGCAGGGTGGATATTGTTTGAGTTGTTGTTTATGTTTCATCCGTAGTCGGATGTTGATCTTGTATATGATGTATTGTTGTTTTCATGTGACATTGTATGTCTTGATTGTATCCCCACTATTATGTAATGTTGATGCAATGATATCCACCTTGCAAAAGCGTTTTCAAGATGCGCTTCTATCCTTGGTGGGACCTTCGAGTTCCTTTAGGATTGGGTCGCATCTTGGGCGTGACATTGCATAACTTAGAAGATAATAATAAAAGATAGACCGTTCGCAGAGGGAAGCAGAGGTTGCCATGCGCTTTTATGGTTGGATGCACAAAATCTCAATGCGAAAGAACGTCACTTTATATTGCCCCTTGTTATATGGACCTTTATTATGCAGTCCATCGCTTTTATTACTTCCACATCACAAGATCGTATAAAGCTTATTTCTCCCACACCAATCAATCATACATATTTAGAGCAATTTTTATTGCTTTGCATCGATGACAACTTACTTGAGGGATCTTACTCAATCCATAGGTAGGTATGGTGGACTCTCATGGAAAAACTGGTTTAAGGGTATTTGGAAGCACAAGTAGTATCTCTACTTAGTGCTGAGAATTTGGCTAGCATGAGGGGGAAAGGCAAGCTCAACATGTTAGAGGATCCATGACAACATACTTTATCTCAGATATAAGAAAACATAACTCATTACGTTGTCTTCCTTTTCCAACATCAACTCTTTAGCATGTCATATTTTAATGAGTGCTCCCAATTATAAAAGATGTCAATGATAATATATCTATATGTGAAACCTCTCTTTCCTTATTATTTCCTATTAATTGCAACGATGACCAAAGCTATGTCTGCCAACTCCCAACAACTTTTAAATCATCATACTCTTTCTATGTGAAGTCATTAATCTCAATAAGATCAATATGAACTTTTGTTCTTTTTATTCTTTTTCTCTTTTTTCTTTTATTCACTCAAGATCATAGCAAGAAAATCAAGCCCTTGACTCAACACTAATCTTTATTATATAGCTCGCGGACTCGATTACATGGAGAGATCATAAAGCAAACTTGAAACTAGGTCATGCCATAAAATTTATTCTACTAGATCAAGATACTACTAATAGGATCGAACTAAGAAAAAGGGTAAAGATAGGAGTTGTGATTGTGATACGATACCGGGGCACCTCCCCCAAGCTTGGCAGTTGCCAAGGGGAGTGCCCATACCCATGTGATTATGTCTCCTTTGTTGGTGAATAAGGTAGAGGTGTGGTTGACGATGCGAGCTTGTCGTCCACCTTCCATGGCATAGGATCACCATCATAGAAGGATGATCGAATCTCTGGAATCCTCAAATCTGCAGCTAAACTCATCCTTTTGAATCTATATTCATACTCACAGTTTTGATTTTGCAGGTCATAGTTTTGGGCTTGGAGGTGCTCGATCTTCTCATGTAGCTTGAAGATGGCCTCCTCGGTGTTCTTGGCATCCGGCTTGTAGTTGTTGGTGAACTCTGCGAGCATCGTGTGGCTAGCGTTGATTCCACGCTCCACCATCCCCTGGCACTTGAAAACTTGTTGCTCCATTGCTTCGAGCCTCGCCTCCACGCTTCCGGTTCCCTTTGTTCCCTCAACATCGTGGATGTGCAGCAACCCATCATGCATCTCAATGGTTTGAGGGTGTCGCTGCACCTCCGCAAGGTAAGGGTCTTCTCGAAGAACTTGTCCTTGGAAGCACTTGGGGACGTCATGATGATCTTGATCTATCAGAAAAACATCTCGAAACAAGAACAGGGGAGATTTGCGTGATACAGGAGTCAAAACCTTCGGGAGAATATATAGTGAATTTGTACCGACCAAAATACGTATCGTGCAAGAAAATGGAGTCCGGAGGGCACACGAGGTGCTCACGAGGTAGGGGGCGCGTCCAGGGGGTAGGGCGCGCCCACCACCCTCGTGTCCTTCCCGGACTGTTACTTATTTTTCTATTTTTCTAAATATTCCGGAACGGAGAAATATTGCCTTAAAAATTGTTTTGGAGTCGGTTTACTTACCGTACCACATACCTATTCTTTTTCGGAGTCTGAAATGTTCTGAAAAGTGTCTCTTATGTATTCCTCCGGGGTTACGGTTTCAATAATATTGGTTTCAATATTTATGGGATTACCTGAGATATAATGTTTAATTCTTTGACCGTTCACCACCTTCGGATTCGTACCTTCGAAGTTGTTGATTTTTATGGCACCGGAATGATAGACCGCCTCGATGACGTAAGGGCCTTCCCATTTAGAGAGAAGGTTTCCTTCAAAAAATCTTAAACAAGAGTTGTATAACAATACATAATCACCTACATTAAACTCACGCTTTTGTATCCTTTTGTCATGCCATCTTTTAACTTTTTCTTTAAACAACTTGGCACTTTCATAAGCTTGGGTTCTCCATTCATCAAGTGAGCTAATATCAAACAACCTCTTCTCACCGGCAAGTTTGAAATCATAATTGAGCTCTTTAATAGCCTAGTATGCCTTATGTTCTAGTTCGAGAGGTAAGTGACATTGTTGGGGATATTACTACTGGGCGTAAACCGGCCTACCAGGGCCGGGTTAACTTCATCAGTAGCCCCAGAGCGTTAAAGCCCAAGAAGATAGATGAGGGCCCAAGGCCATAGTCGGTTTAACACTTGTGGCCGTAAACCGGCTTTGTATGTAAACTTGTATTATAAGTTAGGAATAAGGAGAGACCAACCCGGGCACGAATATGAACCGGAGATTGGGACTCTGTGAACCGACGGGCGTCACCCATGTATATAAGGGGACGACCCGACAGTGGTTCAAGGACAAACAATCACAACTCGAGACTTAGGCGAAGCTTGTTTGCTCCCTAATCCTCGAAACCCCATCCATTCCATCACAACTAGACTTAGGCTTTTACCTTCATCGAAGGGGCCGAACTAGTATAAACCCTCTGTGTCCTTGTGTCCGCTTTAACCCCTTCAAGTTAACCCGTTGCGATGGCTCCACGACTAAGTCCTTTGGCTAGGACATCTGCCGTGACAAAACCACGACAGTTGGCGCCCAGCGTGGGGCTATCGCATGATGGTTTCAAATTCTTGGAGGGCCGCTTCGAAGGACTCAAGGGATACGCTATGGGCCGGATGACCAAGAGTCGTCGCGGCAAGATCTACATCGACGATGAAGGCTGGGGCCCCGAGGCCGGCTCGATCGAGTACGGGTACCGGGTCCCCTTTGGCGGCATACACGTTTTCATCGGCAAAATCGGTGAACCGGGCCCTGAGCTGGACATCTACACCGACCTCATCGAGATAGCTCAGCGTGCGTGGCCTTCCCGGGTTAAGCCGGCCGTGAAGCGTGCCTTCGTGGGAGTCATCCATGGAGGAAGCTATGAGGATGGATCAGGATCTAGTGGTGAAACCGTCGTTTACTCTGGCGACGAGTCGTCAACCGAAGAAACTGAGTCTTTGTATCAGCTACAAGATGGCCGGATCGGGGGCTGTTCCGATGGCGATAGTATTCCGGACCCCTCTGATTTGCCCAACCGGGTTGGAATATTCATGGCCGGTACGCAAGCAGCGATTCATTCATCAACTGCCGCAGCGATGGTCTCCAGTTCAGCAGCGGCAACGGCTGCCGGGGCAGGAGGCTCTGTGCGCCCGCCGGCTCATGTCTTATTAGATCTGTTCGATGCGTTGGCTGCGCTCATGGCAGAAGCTAACCCGACGGATCAAGACGCCCACAACGCAGAGATTGCAAAGGTGAGGGAGCAGATCACTCATGCCAAAGCGGATTTGGCACCTGAAGAGGTCAGGATGACTGCGGAGCGGGCCTCTTTGGACGCACAAGCTTATAAACTCATGCTGGACCAGAGCGCATCACAAGAAGTCATGAGGAGGAAATACCGATCTCGTTTTCCCTCAGTTTTCGAAGCAAGGGACCTTTTCAACACCCCTGGAGCGGGAGCCAGTAATCCGCCGGCGGTAAACCGGGCGGAGGTGCCTGCGACAGGCGAGCCGGTCCAGCCTCGCTTGATAGATCTGCCCCGTCATAACAGTGGTGTACCGCAGGCTGTGCCCACACCTCCGGGTCATTACTCCAACCCGCTGGATAACCTTGTCGCAGCCGCGGCACGGTTGGAGGCTATTCCAGTCGAAGGTGATTCATTACAGGCGATAGAGACGCGCCGGGTCAAGGAGCTCCTTAGGATGGCTTTGGTCCAACAGGAAGCGTATTCATATAGCCGTGACCGGATTCATTCTACCCCACATCCAAGCCGGAGTTATAGCAGGCATATGGAGGAACCAGCTGTGTCAAGTAATGCACGGCGTGGAGCGCCCCGTGGCAACAATCCTGCCAGTGGTGTCGACAACGCCCAGGAGGTGGTGGACCGGGCCCGAGCGCGCAGGTTCGTCCGACCACTTCGGTTGAGCCTGGGCTTAATTCTAGCGCATTGGGGGTACCTTGCCTTGTTCCCGCTTTACGCAATGTGCGCCTGCCAAAAGATTTCAAGGGCCCGCGCAAGGTACCGAACTATACGGCGGATCAACCCCCAGAGACATGGGAGGTGAGCTTTGAGATGGCCATGGAGATGCTTGATGTGGATGAGGCAGCATGTGCAAAGTATTTCACCATGATGCTTGAAGGAACGGCCCGTACCTGGTTGAAGAGCCTGCCGCCCAATTCTATCAGTTCATGGGCCCAGTTATGGGCCCGGTTTATCAATAACTTCAAAGACACATGTAAGCAACCCATGTCGATAGTAGATTTAGCTGCCTGTGTCCAGGAAGAAGGAGAATCAACCACTCATTGGGTACGCCGGGTCTCACAAATTATACACTCATCAGACCGCATCAATGCTGACACGACAGTCATAACCTTGGAGGGCAATTGTCGGTTTGGACCCCTAAGGTTGAAGTTAGGACGAATGAAGCGCCATTGCACTGACATGGGGACTCTTATGGACGCTTTGGTAAGGTATGCTGATTCTGATAGTACCAAGGATCCCGAGTCTGACGATGAAAAGACAGGGAAGGGAAGGAGGAACGGCAACTCCAAGGGTCATCAACACCACTCAGCAGGTAATGGCGGCGGAGGCAAGCGTAAAGCGGATGGCAACATGGACTTTGTGGCCAACACCAATGCACAGGACAAGGGCCAGCGACGCAAGGGTAAATCGCAGAACCGCAGTGGAGCACCTAGTCCTAATCCGGACCGACTGAATTATCTGTTGAACCAGCCCTGTCCAAAGGATGGGACGAAGGAGGTGCCAGCAAACCACCTTTGGAAGGACTGCTACATTATGCAGGAGTTCAAGAGCTCTAATGCTTTCCGGTATGATCCCAGCTCCGGCGGTGGTTCCGGGCCGGGTTCCGGTGGAGGAAACTCTGGTTCAGGATTTAATGGTAATCCGGGCGGAGGTAACAATCAGAACAATCAGAACAATCAGAATAACCAGGGAGGTTACAATCAGCAACAGCAGCAGTCGGGTTATCAGAGCAATCCGAGCAATTGAATAGTGGGCAATATCACGTATTCACCAGTAGCTTGGACAAGCGAGACCGGAAGGTCCAGAAGCGGGCAGTTAATTCTGTTGAACCGGCCGTACCACGATATCTACGCTGGTCAGAGCAGCCAATCATATGGAGTAGAGAGGATCACCCGCCTCGGGTTGACAATCCGGGTCAGCTGGCTCTGGTGGTGGCGCCTCAGGTGGGAGGTTATAAGTTCACCAAGGTACTCATGGACGGGGGTAGCAGTATTAATATCCTGTATTATGAGACCTTCCGTCGTATGGGACTAACAGACAAAGATCTCCGACCGTCGAATACGGTTTTCCATGGTGTGGTACCTAGCAAGTCAGCATACCCCGTGGGTAAGATAGTGCTAGAAGTGGCCTTTGGAGATGATCATGATTCCAGATCAGAGACGCTGACCTTTGAAGTGGTAAAAATCCAAAACCCGATCACGCCCTGTTTGGGCGACCGGCCTATGCCAAGTTCATGGCACGGCCCTGTTATGTGTACTTGCAGCTCAAGATGCCGGGTCATAAGGGAACCATAACGGTTCACGGAAGTCGTAAGGTTGCTTTGGAATGCGAAGAAGGAGATGCGGCTTATGCAGAATCGGTTTGTGCCATCGAGGAGCTGAAGTATTACAAGGACAATGTTGATCCGGCGGATATGACTCCTTTGAAGAAACCTACCACGGAGCATGATCCGGCCCTGAAATTCACATCGGCGGCTGAGACTAAGCTCGTTGACTTCGTACCTGGCGATTCGTCCAAGCAGTTCAGCATCAGTGCCAATTTGGATCCGAAATAGGAAAGCGCGCTCATCGAGTACATCCGTGAGAATCGGGACATCTTTGCATGGAAGCCTTCTGACATGCCGGGTGTATCGAGGCGACTCGCTGAGCACACTCTTAATGTGGATCCTAAATACAAACCGGTGAAACAGTTTCTCCGCCGGTTCAACGAGGAAAGACGCAAAGCTATTGGAGAAGAAGTGGCCAGGCTCCTGGCAGCTGGCTTCATTGTTGAGGTTTACCACCCTGAGTGGCTTGCTAATCCGGTGCTGGTCCTTAAGAAAAACGGCACCTGGCGCATGTGTGTGGATTACACTGATCTTAATAAAGCTTGTCCAGCAGATCCTTTTGCCCTCCGCCGTATTGATCAAATTATTGATGCTATGGCGGGTTGCGAGCGTTTAAGTTTTTTGGATGCATATTTCGGCTATCATCAGATCAAGATGGCAATTAAGGACCAGGAGAAGACAGCGTTCATAACTCCCTTTGGAGCCTTTTGCTATGTATCTATGCCTTTTGGGCTCAAGAGTGCCCAGGCGACCTATCAACGATGTGTGCAAAATTGTCTTCACAAGCAGATTGGCCGCAACGTACATGCCTATGTCGATGATATTGTGGTTAAGTCAAGGAAGAAGGAAACTTTGGTTAACGATTTGAAGGAGACCTTTGATAACCTGAGGACGTATAAGATGATGCTCAATCCGGCCAAATGTGTCTTCGGTGTACCGGCAGGCAAGTTGTTGGGTTTTCTGGTGTCCAACAGGGGAATCGAGGCTAATCCGGAGAAGATTACGTCCATCACCTCCTTGGCTAAACCGAAGTGTATCAATGATGTTCAATGATTGGCTGGCCGGATTGCCGTGTTGAGTCGGTTTATCAGCCGCCTTGGTGAGAAAGCAATCCCCTTATATCAGATGTTGAAAAAGACGGATCAATTTGTCTGGAGTTCTACTGCTGATCAGGCATTCGAAGACTTAAAGTGGCAATTGGCCAATCCGCCCGTGCTCGCCGCTCCCATTGATAAGGAGCCATTGTTGTTGTATGTTGCTACTAATGCTCGCGCGGTCAGCGTGGCTATTATGGTGGAGCGGAAGGAGGCAGGCAAGGAGTATCCGGTTCAGCGTTCGGTTTATTATATCAGCGAGGTGCTTATTGAATCCAAACAAAGGTATCCGCATTGGCAGAAGCTGGTATATGGAGTTTTTATGGCAAGCCGGAAGCTGAAGCAGTACTTCCAAGGGCATCCTATCACAGTAGTTAGTTCTGCCCCCTTGGGTGATATCATCCAGAACCGGGAGGCGACGGGCCGGATTGCCAAGTGGGTTATAGAGCTTGGACTGCACGGTTTAAGATACGTGCCTCGGACGGCGGTGAAGTCCCAAGCGCTGGTCGATTTCATTAATGACTGGACGGAGCTGCAGGCCCCTGAAGAGAAGCCGGATCACACCTACTGGACCATCCATTTTGACGGATCACTGCAATTGGAGGGCTCGGGGGCTAGAGTCGTATTAACTTCCCCACGAGCTTTGCTCCGTGGTCTCCGGATGGCTAAGGATATGAATCTAAGCTGGGTTAAGTGCTTCGGTGACTCGGATCTAGTGGCTCAACAAGTGTCTGGCACTTGGGATTCTAAAGACCCACTCATGGCTGCATATCGCCGTGAGGTGGATATTGTTGCGGGTCATTTCAAGGGATATCAGGTGGACCACGTGGACCGACGAAAGAATGAGGCGGCGGACGCCCTGAGCCGGTTGGGCTCCCAGCGTAAACCGGTCCCGCCTAATGTTTTTCTTGATGTGTTGCACAACCCGTCGGTCAAGCTCCCAGGTGAAGCGGATTTGGCTGTTCCTGACCCGGAGGCTCAATTGGTGGCAGCTCTTCACGTCATTCCGGATTGGACGCTTCCTTAGCTGGCATACATGAACCGGGGCGAGTTACCAGAGGATGAGACTCTGGCCAGACCAATAATACGGCGGTCCAAATCCATGACAATCATCAATGGCGAGTTGCACCATTGCAGTGTATCAGGAGCGTTTCAACGCTGTGTATCTCCTGACGAAGGCTGTGAAATTTTGCGTGAGATCCACGAAGGGGATTGTGGTCATCACGCCGGTTCAAAGTATTTGGTGGCCAAGGCATTCCGCCATGGTTTCTATTGGCCAACTGCCCATGCTGATGCGGAGGATCTGGTCAGACGATGTGATGGCTGCCAAAAGTTCTCAAGACGCGCTCATGTACCGGCTCAAGAATTGAGGATGATTCCAATCACTTGGCCGTTTGCAACTTGGGGGCTAGATATGGTTGGGCCTTTCAAAAGGTCCAAGGATAAGAAGACACACCTCCTGGTGGCGGTTGATAAATTTACAAAGTGGGTGGAGGCAGAGCCTGTTAGCAAGTGTGATGCAGCCACGACGGTTCAGTTCATCAAAAAAGTGATTTTCCGGTTTGGCTTTCCACATAGTATCATCACAGATAATGGTACCAATTTGTCCAAAGGAGCCATGAAGGAGTTTTGTGAACAGGAGCACATCCGCCTTGACGTTTCATCAGTGGCGCACCCACAGTCCAATGGTCAAGCAGAAAGAGCTAATCAGGAGATCTTGAGAGGCATCAAACCGCGGCTTATGGTTCCTCTGCAAAGGACGCCGGGTTGTTGGGTAGAAGAGTTGCCATCTGTATTATGGAGCATTAATACCACACCCAACAGATCAACAGGATACACACCGTTCTTCATGGTCTATGGAGCGGAGGCGGTTCTCCCTAGTGACATCCGTCACGATTCACCTCGTGTGGCGGCTTATGTTGAAGCAGACAACGAGACAGCTCGACAAGACGCTTTGGACCGGTTGGATGAAGAGCGAGACATAGCAGCTGCCCGTTCAGCAATTTACCAACAGGATCTTCGTCGCTATCACAGTCGTCGAGTCAGAACTAGAACCTTTCAAGAAGGAGATTTGGTGCTTCGGCTCATTCAAGATCAAACCGATATGCATAAGTTGTACCCGCCTTGGGAGGGACCTTTCGTGGTCAGCAAGAATCTGCACAACGGGTCATACTATCTGATCGATGTTCGAGAGCGAAAAGACTCACGCAAATCAGAAGAGGAGACCAACAGGCCATGGAACATAGCTCATCTTAGGCCTTACTATAATTGAGCCATTGGCTCTGCTTATGTATATATTATGACAATGTACATATTATAAATACAATAAACCGGGCCCTCAGCCTAAAGCGGGGTATCCGTTCTTTTATATCATGTGTGGTTACATTGGGTTGTTCTGTCTCAAAGCGGCTTCCGATTTACCCCTTGAAACAATTATAAATATCACTAGGGGGCTCGGTCATGTCTGAACCGATGCAACACCTTTTGATAGGCGAAAGCCACCAGATCACTTGGGGGCTCGGTCGTGTCCGAACCGATGCAACACCTTTTGATAGGCGAAAGCCACCAGATCACTTGGGGACATGGTCAAGTATGAACCAGTCACGCCTCTTGATCGGCCTAAAGGCCATAGAATCACTTGGGGGCTTGTTCGAACCCGAACCATTGCCATGCCACTTGATCGGCGTAATGCCACGGTTTCATTTGGGGACCTGGCTGACTTGAACCATAGCTACACCTATTGGGAGCTTGGTCGTGTCCAACCAAGGTAACACCATCTGATCGGCTCAGTAAAGCCCCTTTTTTGCAAATGGTTTTATCATTGCCTTTGCTTCAATATTTTTTAAAAAACTACTGTTTTATCTTGATTGCGTTTTTAAACCGACAGACATTTTACACCGGTTCAAACTGCTAATTTGGCGGTACACGATCCATTTTTTAACCTGAGGTTATTTGCTCGGTTTGATTTTTTCTGTTGACATCCTTTTTTGGAGTAACAAATTGTTCATTATGACCAAGCATGGTTTACATAGTAAACCAGCATTGTATATACAGGAGCTGTTTTCTCCCATGACGGTGCAGGTTTATCAAACCGCCGTGTCAAGATTGGCTAAGCCTACACCATGCCCAATGATGGCAGGTATTTTGTATCACAAAATTTGATCATATATGTCAATCTCCTTGCATGTATATATATGAAGTTTATAAACCGGCTGGTGGTACAACCGCCCTGGTAGTTTAAGATTTCATGATTGCAGGTAGTATAGATTGGCAGTTTTGATCTTTCAACCAAAAGTATCGGTTCAGATGCACGAAGGCATCTCAGAAGCAAAAGTATTGGCTATCCTATTACAAGGCAACATGGTGCCCAAATAAGATCACTGTTTTCTGGCAAAGTATCACAAGGCAGCCTATTAAACCAATCTCCGGTTCAAGCTTGGACACCACCTTGGTCTGATGATCGCGGGTCGTCCTGCGTCGCTTCAGCGTCTTCTGCCCTACCCAGCGGCTGGAAGTCAACAGTGGTCCAGTCAATTCCCATTAAAGCTTGAAAAACAGCTTCATCATGGACCAGCGAAGACGGTTCAATATCAGGAGCATAAGTATGCTTACGGATTGGCGGGATCAGATTTTCCGCTTCGGGAACTGGTGCAGCCACTCGCTTGTTCTGGTTATTGTACTGGGCTTGATAATGCGTCAAATTTGCCTCTTCTACTAATTGGCAAGCCAGAGGGCGCACCGCTCGGTTTATGGCTCTCAGATCATTTTCACTGAATTCTGATCCGTCTTCCTTCAAACTAGGATAGCCCTGAGCTGCCTCCACAAGATCGAAGTCGGGCACCCATGGTTTTGCTCAGATTAAAGCGTTAATGGCACCAGTTCGAGCAGCAGACTTCTTCAGCTCTTCAATCCGGGCGGGAAGCATTGACAATCTCTTAAGAGTCAAGGAATGCTTACCAAAGATGGCGGCAGTCATTGCATGCACTTGTCGCTTTACGCTGGTCAGTTCATCTGTCACCGGTTTAAGGGCAGCTTCAGCAGTTTCAATCTTTTTGGTCAAAGCAATTTTCTCAATGGCCCAATCCGCCCGATCTTTCTTAAAGCCCTCCTTCAGCTGTTCCATGACGCTTAAAGCGCTGGTCAACTCCTCTTTGGCTTTGGAGGTTTCAGCTTGTTGAGATTTTAAGTTCTCCTGAAGATCGGTGAGTTGATTTTCCTTGGTCTTCAGCTCAGCCTGCATTCAGACAGTTATATGGTTTAAAAAACGGTATGGATATTTAAGTACCAACCACATAACGAGTTATGCGCTTGGCACTTGTGGGCTAATGCTTATTTAATCTACAACTATCAACTGATTGCAAAGTCCCAAGCTCAATACAAGTATTCAACTTGGCACTTGGGGGCTAATGGCTATTTGCTCAAACAGTTATCAGTGAAATTTGAAGTTTTTCAGGCTTATATTATTAAGTCCCGGTTCAACTACATTAAGTTGAACCGACCCTTGGGGGCTACATCGGTGAATTCTGAAAGTATGCGGTCTTTTGTTTTACAAAGTTCCGGTTTGAAAGAAGATTACAAATCGACCCTTGGGGGCTAGGGAAGGCAGCAAGGATAAAAGATAGACAAGCAGGAAGAGGCATATGAAAATTACCTCAAATTTTTCCTTCATCATGTTCACTAGGCCAGCTTCATGGTCGCGACTGGTGTATAGACGGTTCAGATAACCAGAATGAAGATCTTGAGCACTCAGTGCAGCATAAGTCGCCAAGTCGACGTTCCACTTGCCCTTGCCCATTGCAGCAGATTCATCCTTGGCAGTGTGTCTGGACAAAGCGACAGGATTGCTGGGTTCGGTATGCCCAATACCAGTGATGACAACTTCATCATCCTGGGCGTCACCGGTTTGCACTGTGGCTATCGGTTTGTCAGTAGCTTTGGATGGACTTGTGGATTTTTCATTCCGGACGGGACTTCCAGGATGGTCAGCAGGACCAGAAGCATCAACAGGCCTCTCTTCAGCAATAAAGACCTCATCTTGCACTGGCGGGTCATTTGGCATATATTCATGAACGGCTGCCTCAACATCTGGAGCGGCGCCCGGTTCAGGGACAGTTTCTTCTTCGTCCGCCTTGTCCAGGCGAGCCTTCTTGCTCGGCCTCGGTTTGGCCCTGAGAGGAACAGCAAAATCAAAAACAGTATATGTTGACAGCTACAAAATCAAGAAAGTTATGATAAATGTAAGCTTACGCAAGCACGGTTTTAAGCGGTGGCAGCTGAGTACCTGTGGACTCGCCGAAGGATGAATGGGAGGTAACCTGATAATCGGAGTCAGATGGGTTAAGCGGTTGACGAAAACAGCCCGCTTTAGAACAAGTACTGACAAGCAAATTAGGGACCTCTGATTGGCGTCTCCGAACCGGATTGTTCGGTAAACCGGCGGAGGTAACTACCTGGCCGCTATGCCGAGTTGTGCGGCGCACTTCATTCTGTTGGGTCTTCATAAGAAATTTGGGATCCAAATGAGCAAGTGGATGAGAAAGTTTAACTTTCCGGATTGCCTGACGAATTTTTAGTGAAGGCAAAGAGTTCGAGTCAGAAGAGAGAATAATTACCTCTGCATCATCAGCATGGCTAGCTTCGGCATCATCCTGACAAGTGTTATCATCAATAAGGCATGTAAAAGAAAGCCAAGTAAATCGAATTTTACCTCAAGGTCCGGATTACTCACATCATCGTCAGCAGGCGGATCAGAAGATGCAGTGGTTTTCCTTTTCTGAGCAGGTTTCTTAAGGACCTTTGTCTTTGGACGGGTCGGTCTCTCTGGTTTGTCTGCCTTCTCCTGCGAAAGCTTCTTGCTCCAAAACCGATCATCACCCTGATTTCACAGATATTGGTATCAAGTATTAAGCAGATGTAACATCATCAGAATTAATGAAAGGGAAAAATCCAGACTTACAGCTGGCGGTTTGTTGGTAGCACAGAAAGGAAGCAGGCTGGTTCGAGCACAGACGTATTCCGGTTCGTTCAGAATTTTCTTCATAGCTTCGGTGACTTCTTCGTCAGTAAGCTGGATGTTTACATGCCGCAGAGGGTCGTTAGCACTGCCCGTATATTCACACATTAAACCGGAGCGTTGGCTGAGAGGCAGTATGCTCCAGGATATCCAGCAACGAGCGAGATCCACTCCTGTTAAACCGTTGGCCATAAAGGCTCTGAGCTTGGACAGTTGGGGAGCATATTTACTCCTCTCTTTGGCCGTCAACCTCTGTGGAAAGGGGTGTGTGTTGCTAAGCCGTTTCGGACGATAACCGGGCAAGGGATTTTCATTGGCAGGAGAGGTGTCTTTGCAATAGAACCACGATTGATTCCATTCTTGGGGATGGCTGTGCAGCTTTGCGTGAGGATACGTGACCTCTTTCTGCTTTTGAATCGCCATGCCACCCAGTTCCATGTTAGAACCATCAGTAAATTCTATGCGACGGTTTAGATGGAACAAATCTCGGAATAACTCGACTGAAGGTTCCTCTTGAAAGAACACCTCGGAGAGCACTTGGAAATGACATATGTTGGTGATAGAATTGGGGCCGGTGTCTTGCGGACGAAGCTGGAAGTTGGCCTAGACGTCCCGATAAAATTTCGAACCGGGTGGATTAAAGCCTTGGGCTAAGTGACCGCAAAAACTACAACCTCTCCTTCTTGAGGTGTGGGAGGACATTCTTTGCTTGGGACCCTCCAGTGGATGGTATTTTTGCTGCTCAAAGCGCCAGTCAAGACTAAGTTATTCAGTTGTGTCTCTGTAACACGAGAAGGAGCCTAGTTGCACTCATATACTTGCTTGGCCATGATGGAGTCTACAAAATAAGCAATCCCGGTTTGAGATTGTGTTGGGTACAATATATACACTGATATGATTGGGATTAAACAGAGGATAACTATATTCAAACCGAAGCTCCATAAAGCGATGGACTATGGCTAAGGGATCCTAGAGGTTCAATAAGGGGACTAATGGTATATGCCGGTTTATTGACTTTTCCTACGGGAAGCTAAACCGCCTGATCTAAATATTGAAGGCATTTGAGGTTCCGAAATGGCTAAGTATGCAGAAACAGGTTTCACAAAAGTTTCATTACAGCAATGGATCTAAGGTAGCTTCAGAAAAATAGAAGAAATATTCAAAGGCCTCAAAGCAGGGGGAAGTGAATCAATGGGTAGATATACAGATGAGATCCACGGACTTTAAACACGAGACTATAGGTGGACGCGGAAAGCTACATGGCATTCAGGATAAAGTTTTACAGATCCATACGGAGGCTAATACACGAGCAGGAGCTATGGATGAACATCTCAAGAACAGAGAACCCTAGAACAGATCTAGGTTAAAAGGAACAGAGGACTTACCAGAGTTGAGGAAAGTGCGGAAGAGCACCACAGTTTTCTGGTGCGTTTAGGTCGATGCAGCGGCCAAGGTCGAGGTTGAAGGCGACGGCGGCGGCGGAGCTTCGAAGCTGACGACGAGGAAGACGAAGATGAGAAGGCAGGAAGGGAAAAAAAGGAAATGACCCTTCGGTCCTATTTATAAGGCAAAAGGATATGTGTCAGGCGCGACAAACCAGGGGCCACCGAACGAAGCTGTCGCCTCAACTTTCACAGCCTTATTAAAATGATGAGGTATTATGAAGACTTTCTTTATGACAGATGACGTCACCCCGGTTTAACAGCAAGTGGAGAAGATGACGTCAAGACGGTTCAACTATTACCAGAAGGTGATAAAGATGAAGATTTCTGCTAAGGATTGACATGAACACGTTCAAATCAATCCGGGGCCTAATGTTGGGGATATTACTACTGGGCGTAAACCGGCCTACCAGGGCCGGGTTAACTTCATCAGTAGCCCCAGAGCGTTAAAGCCCAAGAAGATAGATGAGGGCCCAAGGCCGTAGTCGGTTTAACACTTGTGGCTGTAAACTGGCTTTATATGTAAACTTGTATTATAAGTTAGGAATAAGGAGAGACCAACCCGGGCACGAATATGAACCGGAGATTGGGACTCTGTGAACCGACGGGCGTCACCCGTGTATATAAGGGGACGACCCGACAGCGGTTCAAGGACAGACAATCACAACTCGAGACTTAGGCGAAGCTTGTTTGCTCCCTAATCCTCGAAACCCCATCAATTCCATCACAACTAGACGTAGGCTTTTACCTTCATCGAAGGGGCCAAACTAGTATAAACCCTCTGTGTCCTTGTGTCCGCTTTAACTCCTTCGAGTTAACCCGTTGCGATGGCTCCAGGACTAAGTCCTTTGGCTAGGACATCTGCCGTGACAAAACCACGACAGACATGCTTTTCCATAGACCATTTTATACGGAGAAATACCCATAGGATTTTTATATGCAGTTCTATAGGCCCATAATGCATCATCAAGTTTCTTGGACCAATTCTTCCTAGACCTATTGACAGTCTTTTGCAAAATTAATTTGAGCTCTCTATTACTCAATTCTACTTGACCACTAGACTATGGATGATAAGGTGATGCAATTCTATGATTGACGTCATATTTAGCAAGCATTTTACGGAAAGCGCCATGAATAAAGTGTGAACCATCGTCAGTCATTAAATATCTAGGGACTCCAAACCTCGGAAAAATAACTTCCTTAAGCATTTTAATAGAGGTGTTATGATCAACACTACTAGTTGGAATAGCTTCTACCCATTTAGTAACGTAATCAACAGCAACTAAAATATGTGTATATCCATTAGAGGCAGGAAAAGGTCCCATATAATCAAAGCCCCAAATATCAAATGGTTCAATAACAAGTGAATAATTCATAGGCATTTCTTGATGTCTACTAATATTACCAGTTCTTTGACATTCATCACATGACAAGACAAACTTACGGGCATCCTTGAAGAGAGTAGGCCAATAAAAACCAGATTGCAATACCTTATGTGCAGTTCTGTCTCCAGCATGGTGTCCTCCATAAGCTTCGGAGTGACACTTGCGTAGGATATGTTCCTGTTCATGCTCAGGTACACAACGTCTAATAACACCATATACTCCTTTATAAACATGTGGGTCATCCCAGAAGTAATGTCTCAAATCATAGAAGAACTTTTTCTTTTGTTGGTATGTGAAACTAGGTGGTATGAATTTAGCAACAATGTAATTAGTATAATCAGCATACCAAGGAGTACTACGAGAAGTACTTATGACATTTGATTGTTCATCAGGAAAGCTATCATCAATAGGTAGTGGGTCATCAAGAACATTTTCTAACCTAGACAAGTTGTCTGCAATGGGGTTCTCAGCTCCTTTTCTATCAACGATATGCAAGTCAAATTCTTGTAGCAAGAGAACCCATCTAATAAGTCTAGGTTTAGCATCTTTCTTTTCCATAAGATATTTAATAGCAGCATGATCAGTTTGAATAGTTACTTTAGAATCAAGGTTTGAACTTATCACAAGCAAATACAACTGCTAAAAGCTCTTTTTCAGTAGTAGCATAATTTCTTTGAGCATTGTGTAGAGTCTTACTAGCATAATGGATAACATTTAATTTCTTATCAACTCTTTGCCCTAGAACAGCACCTACAACATAATCACTAGCATCACACATAATTTCAAAGGGTAAATTCCAATCAGGTGGCTGAACAATAGGTGCAGAGACTAATGCTTTCTTAAGTATTTCAAATTCTTCTACGCAATCATCATCAAAGACAAATGGTACATCTTTTTGTAATAAATTAGTCAGAGGCCAAGAATTTTTTTAGAAGTCCTTAATGAACCTCCTATAAAATCCGGCGTGACCAAGGAAACTTCTTATACCTTTGATGTCCTTGGGACATGGCATCTTTTCAATAGCATCAACCTTGGCTTTATCAACTTCAATACCTCTTTGAGAAACTTTATGCCCCAAGACAATACCCTCATTTACCATAAAGTGGCACTTTTCCCAATTCAAGACAAGATTAGTTTCTTCACATCTTTGCAAAACTCGATCAAGATTGCTCAAGCAATCATCAAAAGAAGATCCATAGACGGAAAAGTCGTCCATGAAAACCTCACAAATATTTTCACAAAAGTCAGAGAATATTGCCATCATGCATCTTTGAAAGGTAGCAGGTGCATTACATAAACCAAAAGGCATACATCTATAAGCAAATGTACCAAAAGGGCATGTAAAAGTAGTCTTTGATTGATCTTTAGCCGACACAGGTATTTGAGAGAAACCAGAATAACCATCTAGAAAACAATAGTGTGCATGTTTGCATAATCTTTCTATCATTTGATCAATAAAAGGTAAGGGGTAATGATCTTTCTTAGTATCCTTATTTAATTTGCGGAAATCAATTACCATCCTATAACCTGTAATAATTCTTTGTGGGATCAATTCATCTTTATCATTATGAACAACAATAATACCTCCCTTCTTAGGGACACAATGGACAGGACTTACCCACTAACTATCAGCAACGGGATAAATTATACCTGCCTCCAGAAGCATTAGTATTTCTTTTCTTACTACTTCTTTCATTTTAGGATTCAGCCGTCTTTGAGGATCACGAACTGGTTTGGCATCTGCTTCCAAATTTATTTTATGTTGACATAGAGTGGGACTAATGCCCTTAAGATCGTCAAGAGTATATCCAATAGCAGCACAATGCTTCTTCAGAGTTTTCAATAATCTTTCTTCTTCATGCTCTGAAAGGTTAGCACTAATAATAACAGGGTATATCTTCTTTTCATCAAGATAAGCATATTTAAGATTATCAGGCAACGGTTTAAGCTCAAACACGGGATCACCCTTAGGTGGAGGAGGATCCCCTAGGATTTCAACAGGCAAATTGTGTTTCAGAATAGGTTCCTATTTAAAGAATACTTCATATATTTCCCTTATTTCATTCATAAACATATCATTTTCACGGTCTAGCAAATATTGTTCTGAGGGATCACTAGGAGGTACGGCAATAGAAGTAAGACCAATAATTTCATCTTTACTAGGCAATTCTTCTTCACGGTGTTGTTTACTAAATTTAGAGAAATTATATTCATGGATCATATCATCCAAGCCAATAGTAACAACATTCTTTTCGCAGTCTATCCTAGCATTAACAGTGTTCAAGAAGGGTCTACCAAATATAATGGGACAAAAGCTATCTTGTGGGGAGCTGAGAACAAGAAAATCAGCAAGATATTTAGTTTTCCCACACAAGACTTCAACATCTCTAACAATTCCCACTGGTGATATAGTATCTCTATTGGCAAGTTTAACTATGACATCAATATCTTCTAACTCAGCAGGTGCAATTTCATGCTTAATTTCTTTATACAAAGTATAAGGTATAACACTAGCACTAGCACCCATATCACATAAGCCATGACAACAGTGATCTCCTATTTTAACAGAAATAACAGGCACGCCTACCACAAGTCTATGTTTATCTTTAGCACAAGGTTTAGCAATTCTAGCAGTTTCACCGCAAAACTGAATAACGCGCCCATCAATATTATCAGACAAGAGATCTTTAACAATAGCAATATTTGGTTCTACTTTAACTTGCTCAGGAGGTGTATAAGTTCTAATATTGCTTTTACGAACCACAGTTGAAGCTTTAGCATGATCCTTTATTCTAACAGGGAAAGGTGGTTTCTCAACATAAGAAGTAGGAACAATAGGATCATTATAAGTGACTGTCTTTTCTTCAACTTTAATAGGTGCAACTACTTTTAATTCTATGGGAGGATGATATTTCAACCACTTCTCCTTGGGGAGATCAACATAGGTAGCAAAAGATTCACAGAAAGAAGCTACTATCTCAGAGTCAAGTCCATATTTAGCGCTAAACTTACAAAAAATATCGGTATCCATAAAAGATTTAACACAATCAAAATTAGGTGTCATACCTGACTCCTTACCTTTGTCGAGATCGCAATCTTCAGATTTGCGTTTAATTCTACCCAATAAATCCCATCTAAATTCAATAGTCTTCATCATAAAAGATCCAGCACAAGAAGTATCGAGCATGGTGCGATTGTTTTCAGAAAGCCGAGCATATTTTTTTTGAATAATTGTCACTCTTGAGAGCTCATGATTGGGGCATGAATATAACATTGATTTAATCCTCCCCCAAGCTTGAGCGATGCTTTCTCCTTCGCGAGGCCAAAAATTATATATATAATTGCGATCACGATGAACAAGATGCATAGGGTAATACTTTTGATGAAATTCCAATTTCAATCTTCTATAGTTCCATGATCTCATATCATTACATAGCCTATACCATGTCAATGCGTCTCCCTTCAAAGATAAAGGGAATACCTTCTTCTTAGCAACATCATCGGGTATACCTGCAAGCTTAAATAATCCACAAACTTCATCTACATATATTAGGTGCTCATCAGGATGCTTTGTTCCATCTCCTGTAAAAGGATTAGCTAGCAGTTTTTCTATCATACCTGAAGGAAATTCAAAAGGAACTTCATTTTCAATAGGTTCAGTAGGTTGAGGAGCAACTCTTTGCTCTACTGGTCAGGGTGAAGATACCCCGAACAATCCCCTCAGAGGATTACTTTCCATAGTAACAAGTGACAGTAAATTTCAGCACACCATATAAATTTTTCCTTATCAAATTCCACCTACCAAAGGCGCTACACTCCCCGGCAACGGCGCCAGAAAAGAGTCTTGATGACCCACAAGTATAGGGGATCTATCGTAGTCCTTTCGATAAGTAAGAGTGTCGAACCCAACGAGGACCAGAAGGAAATGACAAGCGGTTTTCAGCAAGGTATTCTCTGCAAGTACTGAAATAAGTGGTAACAGATAGTTTTGTGACAAGATAAACTATAACGAGCAACAAGTAACAAAAGTAAATAAAGTGCAGCAAGGTTGCCCAATCCTTTTTGTAGCAAAGGACAACCGGAACAAACTCTTATATAAGGAAAAGCGCTCCCGAGGACACATGGGAATATCATCAAGCTAGTTTTCATCACGTTCATATGATTCACGTTTGGTACTTTTATAATTAGATATGTGGGTGGACCGGTGCTTGGGTGCTGTTCTTACTTGAACAAGCATCCCACTTATGATTAACCTCTATTGCAAGCATCCGCAACTACAACAAAAGTATTAAGGTAAACCTAACCATAGCATGAAACATATGGATCCAAATCAGCCCTTTACGAAGCAACACATAAACTAGGGTTTAAGCTTGTGTGACTCTAGCAACCCATCATCTACTCATTACTTCCCAATGCCTTCCTCTAGGCCCAAATAATGGTGAAGTGTTATGTAGTCGACGTTCACATAACACCACTAGAGGCTAGACAACATACATCTCATCAAAATATCGAACGAATACCAAATTCACATGACTACTAATAGCAAGACTTCTCCCGTGTCCTCAGGAACAAACGTAACTACTCACAAAGCATATTCATGTTCATAATCAGAGGGGTAATAATATGCATAAAGGATCTGAACATATGATCTTCCACCAAATAAACCAACTAGCATCAACTACAAGGAGTAATCAACACTACTAGCAACCAACTAGCACCAATCCCGGACTTGGAGACAAGAATTGGATACAAGAGATGAACTAGGGTTTGGAGATGAGATGGTGCTGGTGAAGATGTTGATGGAGATTGCCCTCTCCCGATGAGAGGAGCGTTGGTGATGACAATGGCGATGATTTCCCCCTCCCGGAGGGAAGTGTCCCCGGCAGAACAGCTCTGCCGGAGCCCTAGATTGGTTCCGCTAAGGTTCCGCCTCGTGGTGGCGGAGTCTCGTCCCGAAAGGTTTCTTCCTATTTTTTCCCGACGAAAGACTTCATATAGCAGAAGATGGGCATCGGAGAGCCACCATGGGGCCCACGAGGTAGGGGCGCGCCCTAGGGGAGGGGGGCGCCCCCACCCTCGTGGACAGGGTGTGGGCCCCCTGGCCTTCATCTTTGGCAGGCATTTTTCATTATTTATTGTAAGATATTCCGTGGAGTTTCAGGACTTTTGGAGTTGCGCAGAATAGGTCTCTAATATTTGCTCCTTTTCCAACCCAGAATTCCAGCTGCCGGCATTTCTCCCTCCTTATGTAAACCTTGTAAAATAAGAGAGAATAGCCATAAGTATTGTGACATAATGTGAAATAACAGCCCAAAATGCAATAAATATCGATATAAAAGCATGATGCAAAATGGACGTATCACCGCGCCGCCCGCCGAGCCCCCCAGTCTTGAGGAGCTTTGGAAAGAAATGGATGTCGCCTTGTGGGAGGCTTTGCCTCCAGCAAAGCGCAGCAAAATAGAGGCGGAGAAGAAGGCTGAGGAAGAGAAGCGCACCGGGGGACAAGCTGCCTAGCAGGCCCATGTCGCGTCCGAGAGAATCAGGCAATTGGCTCTTTGGTAGAAGGCTTGTGCGAGGGCCGTGAGGGTTGTGGAGGACGCCCGTGCCAAAGCCCTGAGTGTAGTCGGGCCCAAGCGCCTCATCTACGCTTGGTGGTATGTGGACCAGGTGCACGCTTCCAGCGAGGAGGAGTACCTGTTGGAGCCGGATCACCACACCGGTGAGATCACACTCGCCCGCCGGCAAGCCGCCAATAAGCACCTCACGAGTTGCAAGGCTGAGGAAGAGGCGTTGTGTTGGCGCGCTGGGAAACAGCCGCGCACCAGGGCACTCGTGGCACGTCGCAAGCGCTCCTGCGAGCGCTGCAACCTCTTGAGCACTGCGTTGGTTTTCCCTTGAAGAGGAAAGGATGATGCAGCAAAGTAGCGTAAGTATTTCCCTCAGTTTTTGAGAACCAAGGTATCAATCCAGTAGGAGACCACGCTCAAGTCCCAGGTACTTACACAAACAAATAAGAAGCTTGCAACCAACGCGATAAAGGGGTTGTCAATCCCTTCACAGCCACTTGCAAAAGTGAGATTTGATAGAGATGATAAGATAACATTTTTGGTATTTTATGATAAAGATAAAAAGTAAAGAAAAATAAATAAACGGTAATAGAAATAACTTGTTGACGGGTGATTAATATAATGGAAAATAGACCAGGGGGCCATAGGTTTCAATAGTGACTTCTCTCAAGATAGCATAAGTATTACGGTGGGTGAATAAATTACTGTCGAGCAATTGATAGAATTGAGCATAGTTATGAGAATATCTAGGTATGATCATGTGTATAGGCATCACGTCCGTGACAAGTAGACCGACTCCTGCCTGCATGTACTACTATTACCCACACATCGACCGCTATCCATCATGCATCTAGAGTATTAAGTTCATAAGAATGGAGTAACGCTTTAAGCAAGATGACATGATGTAGAGGGATAAACTCAAGCAATATGATATAAACCCCATCTTTTTATCCTCAATGGCAACAATACAATACATGTTGTTTCCCCTACTATCACTGGGATCGAGCACCACAAGATTGAACCCAGAGCTAAGCACTTCTCCCATTGCAAGAAAGATCAATCTAGTAGGCCAAACCAAACTGATAATTCGAAGAGACTTGCAAAGATAACCAATCATACATAAAAGAATTCAGAGGAGATTCAAATATTGTTCATAGATAGTCTTGATCATAAACCCACAATTCATCGGATCTCGACAAACACCCCGCAAAAGAAGATTACATCAAATAGATCTCCAAGAGAATCGAGGAGAACTTTGTATTGAGGTCCAAAGAGAGAGAAGAAGCCATCTAGCTAATAACTATGGACCCGAAGGTCTGAGGTAAACTACTCACACATCATGGGAGAGGCTATGGTGTTGATGTAGAAGCCCTCCATGATCAATGCCCCCTCTGACGGAGCGCCGGAAAAGGCCCCAAGATGGGATCTCACGGGTACAGAAGGTTGCAGCGGTGGAAATAGGGTTTTGGCTCCTGTACTGATGTTTCCAGGCTATATGAGTATATATAGGTGAAAGAGGTCGGTCAGGAGAGCCACGAGGGGCCCACGAGGGTGGGGGGCGCACCTAGGGGGCAGGCGCGCCTTCCTGGCTCGTGGCCTCCTCGTTGATTGCTTGACGTCCACTCCAAGTCCTCTGGATCACTTTTGTTCCGAAAATCACGTTCTCGAAGGTTTCATTCCGTTTGGACTCCGTTTGATATTCCTTTCCTTTGAAACACTGAAATAGGCAAAAAAACAACAATTTGGGCTGGGCCTTCGGTTAATAGGTTAGTCCAAAAAATAATATAAAAGTGTATAATAAAGCCCATTGAACATCCAAAATAGATAATATAATTGCATGGAACAATAAAAAATTATAGATACGTTGGAGACGTATCAAGCGCCGTGGCTTTTAGTAGGAGTATAATTTTTGTTTCGTAAGGCGATCTCATTAGTTTTGGGACGCAAATGATAAATCCCGAACGTTCAGGAATTATAGCATCCTTAATTAAGTATGTAAAAGGGAAAGTTTGGAAACCTTGTGTATTCGTACACATTTTGTAAGTACGTGCATATAGCACAAACTTTACTATATACTATCGCACTACACGTCTCTCTCTATATATGCTTGCAGACTGTGCTACTCCCTCCGTCCAGGTCAATAAGTCATCTTTGGTTGTGCATCGTGACCAAGAAGGAGGGAAGACTTATACACCTAGATGGAGGGAGTACTACTATTACTTATGTACATGCAAATGCACGTTTTAAAATTATGATGCGGTTTTTGTAAAAGTAAAAAAACAACACTAGTCAAGCTTGTGAAACGATTCAATGCAAAACAAATGCAAAAATGCTCATTTGGTTGTTTACTTTTAGCTTCCTTCTCTGTGGTTATTTCTCTGTCGTACTTTGTACGGAGTATCTCACTGGTCGGAAAGGCATGCAAATTCCCAAACCGCTTCCTACACCCTATATTGAATTTTTTGCCTAACAAGTTGTGCCGTGCAATTGGAATTCGAACTTGAGTACTACTACTAGTAGGAGTACCAGGGGCCAGTTCTTTTAGGCTTCTAGATTAGTAATCCCATAACTACTACCTCCGTCCTGGTATATTGGTCCCCATTGTTATCTGTGTCAAATTTTGATCATAAATTTAACTAATGAAATGTTAGTGCATGTCACATGCACTAACATTTTATCAATTAAATCTTTGGTCAAAATTTAGCACAAATTACAATGGTGACGAATAAACCAGGACGGAGGTACTACCAGTAGTAGTTTAGAAGCCCAAATAAATGAGTGAGGCACCTTAATGTTACTCTCCACTGTGACTAGTCTTATGGGTAAAGCTGGGGAAGCCGCCAAAAGAACTGGCCCTAGGAGTAGTAGCTAGGGATACTAGGAGTAGTAGCTAGGGATCGAGTGTGCGAGATGAATCGGAGAAAGTAAATGCAGAGAGATGAAATGCAAAAAAGACGGGGGGATGTGATGGTTGCTTGTCCGTTTATTTTACCAGGCCACTTATTACTGGGAGTGGTTGGGTTTTGTGATATGACGGCTTTACTGCCGTGCCACGAGCGGGGTGAGACTCCCGTGCAGCGCCACCCTCTACACTAGTACTACATCGGTCGTGGTTTATCGCCCATTGAATTTGACTGAAGATTTAACTGACAAAATGTTAGTGCATGTCAACAAAAACAGTATCGTTGGATTCATATTTGAACATAGTTTACAATGATATAATTTTAGGTGACATGCATCATCATTTATCATACTATATATAATGTTAGTTCAATTTTTGGTCGTACTAATCTATAGTAAGGTGCCCGTGCGTTGCACGGAAGAGTTAAATGCATTGATCGGGGGGTTGTTTATTTTGACAAAGGATGTGGGGGTCATCTCATGTGTAACGGGTATCGGTAGGTTTCTGTCGGGGGTTAGGTGCGACATATGCCAAAGGATGGCTTATCATGGTGGGGGCGAGTAGAACGTCGCCGGTGCCTGGAAGCGGGATGAGGCGTAGAAATGCACGCCGGCGGATCTTACCCAGCTTCGGGGCTCTCCGAGGAGATAATACCCCTACTGCTGCTCTACGGGGTCTCCGCATGGTCACTATGGTGATATGTGTACAAAGTTGCTCCTCGAGCTGTGTTCTGGAGGTAGGAGAGGGCAAGGCTAGCTCTCTCCCTTCTATGCTTCTGTCTAGTGGTCAGAGGATCGAACACTTTGCATGGGTGTTCCGGGGGGTTTATATAGGCCTACCCCCCGTGGGTACAATGGTAATCTGACTGGGTGCGGGTCCCACCTGTCTGTCTCTTAGGCCGCCGTCTTCTCCGCCGACTCCTGGGGGCCACCTCTGGTGGGCCCCGCCGACTGACCTGGCCACTGTAGCCGCGCCTCTGATGACGTTGGCTGGGTCGTGGAGGCGTGGCAACAGTGCCGCCGCCTGGCGGGCGATCACTTTCGCCACTCCCCGTCTTATCTGGTTAATGGCGCGTGGGACCCGTGGGAGGAGCGGGCCGACTCCCACGGGGTCCGTCTTTGGGCGCTCTCGCCGTCTTCTGTCTCCCTCGCTGACTGGCGGGGCCCGCCGTCTCCAGTCCGTACTGGCGGACCAACGTGGGAACAGGGTTCCGCCGCTGGGGCGGACGTCAGGGCCGGTATGGCCACAGTGCCGCGCCGTACCGAAGATCTCCTCCGGTACGTCGCACTGTAGCCATACCCGCCCTTGGTAATTAGGGTAGGGGAGGGCCGTACTCCGGCCATCCCCAGTCCTGTCCTTCTTCTAGAAGGCTGAAGGTGGCGAAGTCGCAAGCCTCCCTGGAGTCGCCGATCGGGAGTCACAGCAGCCCCTGGGACTCGGCCATGAGTAGGTGTCGGTGATGCTGCGGCCGACTCCCAGTGTCGGCCGATCATCTTGGGATTCTTTGAGGGGCGTAGCCTGCCCCGATGTCTTGAAAGGTTCCGGGCCTCGGGTTTGCCTACCCGTGGCCCATTACTCCGACAGTAGTCCCCGAAGCTGGTGAGGCGCCGAGGGATGCGCCGAGGGGCCTCAACAGTTTCTTCCTTCGAGGAGTCGGCGCCATAGCTCGCCTGCCGTCTCCCTTCGTGCCGATTATCAGGAGGCGATTCTGCTCCGGCCGTCCTCGTCGAGCCGTCTCTCAGAGGTCGGACTTGCCTTCAAGTCGCCTTGCTCTTCTTTAGGTAGTTTGAAGATCGTGGCGGGATGCAAACGGCGTGCTTGAGAAGCTACATGGCCGCAGCCCACCGCGGACCATTCCATGGGCGCCACGTGGCCGGGCAAGCCTGCCAGCCCACGCGCATGACGGGACAGGCCCGCGGGCGGGGCCCGCCACTACCGCGCCTCGGCCCTCCAGCGGATCCGCTGCGGCCGCGCGGGCGGTTGGGCTTTGGCGCAGTAAATGCGCGCGGTAACTCCGCGTGGTAAATCGTGGGGGTCGTGGGCGCAGTTAATCCCACGACGCCCCCTCGGCTCCTCATCCCGTAGGCCTATAAGTAGGCAGAGGGAGCAGGGCGGCGAAGCACGCTTGCCTGCTCTCCTCTGCTTCCTCCCGTTCCTTCTTCTTCCTTCTTCTTCTCACTGCCGCCGCGCCGGACCACGCCCTGCTTCCGGCGATGAGCTCTTCTTCCGCCGCCGCGCCCGCCGCCGTCCGCTCCGGCGTGTGGGACGGTTCTAAAGTTGACGACGACATCATCGAGTTTCTTCGCAAGACGCGCCGCATCCCCGGCGCGCACCTCGTGCAGGCCCGCGCCCCGCCGCCGGGGGAGGTGTCGCCGGTGCCGCGGAGGGCGAGCGCGTCGTGTTCCCCTCCCACCTGTCGCGCGGCCTGGGGCTGCCGGCGAGCGGATTCTTCCGCTCGTTCCTGGAGTTTCACGGCCTCCAACCGCACCACCTTACTCCAAACACGGTGGTGCTGTTGGCGGCCTTCGCCTCGCTCTGCGAGGGATTCCTCGGTGTTCTCCCCACCATCGAGCTGTGGGGGGGAGTTCTTCCATTCTAAGCTCGGTACGCACGTCGCCGGCGTGCCAGCCCAATGTGGCGCCTTCATCGCGCTGCGGAGGTCGACTGCCGACAACCCATTCCCCGCCATCCAGCTGATCAAGTCGGTGAAGATGTGGCAGCGTTCTTACTTCTATGTAAAGAACGTCGCCGCAGACGGCCACTGGGTCAACCTGCTGGCCTTCGAAGCCGGCGCGCCGGCTGGGAGGCAGCCCAGCTGGTCCTACCGCGCCAAGACGCTGACTCCGGCTGGAGCCGCCGCCGTGCAGCGACTTCGGGTGTTGACGCAGTCAGCCGGCCTGACTGGGGCCGACTTGCTGGCCGCCTTCGTGGCGCGCCGAGTTCTGCCGCTCCAAAGCCGGCCTCATCTGATCTGTCAGATGAGCGGCCACCGGGACCCCAGTCGGACGTGCACCAAAGATCTTCCTCACGCGAAGGTTGCGGACACGGTGAACTTCATCGCGAACTGCGGCCTCTCGGGGGAATGGCAGGTTGGCATGGAGCCATACTCGCGCGCCAACCCCCCGCCGGTGGTAAGTTGCTCTTTTCTTCTCTTTCTCTTTTTCAGCCGAATCCGGCTTCTGCTCTTTATTTCTCTTAACCTTTGAACCAGAATTCTCTTCTCCAGCCCTCATCTGGCGCCACGGGTCCGCCTCGCCAGTTCACCTCTGATCGAGTAGAGAGCGATGTCGACGACCCCGACTTGGGGGCGGCGGCATTGGAGGCCGACGCCGAAGGAGACGGCGAAGGAGAAGAAGGCGGCCTGAGGCCCTCGGCCACCTTCACCGACTGGCCCGTCGGCGAAGAAGGGGAAGTCGCCCCGCACCACCAGCCGAGGCAAGACGGCGCGAGGAAGCGCCGGGCCGGGCCGAGTTCCCTCGGAGGCCGGGAGAAGAAGTTTAAGGGGGCAGCCGCCGCGACCAAACGGGAAGAGGCGGCCGCGAAGGCCCAGCGCTTCCGTAAGGAAGTGAAGAAGCCTCCGCTGTCCTCTGCGTGAGTGCCCCTACTTCTCTGTCTTGTTTTTGTCTTCTGGTGGGTTTAGTCTGAGTTTTTACATGTGCTCCTCGCTTCAGAGCTCCTCTCACCCTAGGGAGGGTCGCCGCCGCCTCCATCAGGGGGTCGGTGGAGTCGTCCGCCATGACTCGGCGCATCGACCCAGCCGCCGACCTCTAGGAGGCGACGGAGCAGAACGTGCAGGAGAAACGCGACGAGGATGAAGCCGCCCGTCGGAAGAAGGCGGAGGCCGAGAAGACGGCCGCCCCCGCCCAGCAGGGTCTCGAGGGAGCCGGAGCCGCCGCCGCGGCCCAAGAGCGGGCCGAAGAAGCCGCGCGCCGTCAATCGGCGCTGCTTGACGTTCCGTTGAACTCGGCGCCGCCTCCGGTTTATACGGAGCGGCCTGGAGAAGCCGACGGGGAGTACGCCATTGCGGAGAGGGAGGGCGGCGAGATCCCCAGGCGAGACCCGGTGGTGCCACCACCACCGCCCCCGCCGTCATCGGGGGGCGCAAAGGATAAACAGTCGGCGGACCCGCCTGTACCGCCGACTACAGACGAAGCCACGGTGAACTTGCTTCTTCAAGTCGCCCTGCCAACTCGCCGCCGGCTGGAGAAGGCAACTTCGGCGCCACGCCCTCTGGAGACCGGAGCGGCCAGCTCGGCCACGCCGGAGGTCGAGGTGACGAGCTCCGCGCCCGTCGGGTGGGCGCGAGGAGGCGGCACGGGCCCACTGAACCAGGCGCTCCTAGACGTCCAGGCGAAGCTGCGAGCTAAAAGCGACGCCATCCAGCACTGCTCTAAGGCGCACCTAGCGACACGAGCGGCCGTCCGGGTATGTTCCTTCTGACTTGTTTTTCCTTGTTCTTCTCTGTGGGGGCGCGCCAGCGCACCCACTGGGTGTAGTCCCCGAGTTCCGGGTCGGCTGCTGAGCAGGCGGGTTGGAACTCTAATGGCGAATTCCAAACGCTTATTCTTTTTGAAATGCTCACTGTAGGACTACCACAACCTCCGAGCCACCGTCTTCAACCGAAATGTTGAAGAGCTGGGCAAGCGGACTGCCGACTTGTCAGAGAGCCGGAGTAGTCCCCGAGAATTCGGGCCGACTGCTGCGCAGTCGGGCCGGATCTTCTTGGCGACCTTTTCTGATGACTTGTATCCTTTTCTTTTTTCTTCAGAAGCCAACGTCGTCCTTCAGGAGCAGCTGGGCGCTGCCAACACCGCCTTGCACGCCAAGGAGGTGGAGTGTGGCAAGCTCGTCATGGAGCGCGACCTGCTGGCCGCGCAGCTGGCGGAGCAGAAGGAGCTGCTCAAGAAGGCGCAGGAGGAGGCGAAGGAGAGGGAGACTGGACTCCAAGCTGAGTTCGAGGTCGATCGCTCCTCCTGGACTGATAAGGAGGCGATGCTAAATTCCGGCTTCCACGAGATTGAAGATATCGTCGATGGTAAGTTTTCTTTGCTTGCTTTCTTTGAGCGGCCGACTGTGGGTCGGGCCGACTCTTGCTTTTTCTGACTTGCTTCTTTTTCCGTCTTTGGCAGACTTCTTCCCGGGTTACGCACAAACTGCCGTTCAACGCCCCCCGGACTCTTGACGAACAGGCTGACCGTGAGGCACGGAGGGCGGCCGGCGAGGAGGTTGCTGCCAACGCCCCCCGGACTCTTGACGAACAGCTTCTGAGCATCGAGGCTCGTTTACGGCCGGCTCACTGGATGCTGCGCCGACTTCAACGAGTCGGCGCCCAAGCGATTGCTGCCTTGTGGCCGGAGATGCCGGTTCTGCGCACTCCCAGTCGGACTGCCGACTGGCTGGAGGTCGCAGCAGGCCGTCTGGAGGCTTGGAAGGGCTCCTCGGCACGTGCCGGGGCACGTTGTGCCTTGGAGTTCGTCAAGGCGTGGTATCCAGACCTGAGTCTGGACCAGCTGGCCACGCTCCGAGCTGAGGCCCAGCCGGAACTGGCAGCCATGGAGGATGACTTCGTCAAGCGCGCCGCGGCGATCGCCGAGTACGTCGACACCAGTGTCTTCGTTCCTGAGCATGCTGACAACGGTGAGGAGGCGCCGCCGGAGTGGTTTGGGATGAACCCGAACTACGGCGAGGACTCGGCGGAGGTGATTGGCTCCAGCGTCGAGGAAGAAGACGAGGTGGAAGCCGGCGGCGAGACGGAGGCGCCAGAAGCCGGAGCGGGCGACCAGCCTCAGTTCGACCGAGCCTCCAAGAACGAGCCGCGCCCAACTGCGCCAACTGCTGCTGGAGGTGATCAAGCCGAGTCTGCCCAACCGGCTGCCCCGACGTCCGAAACCGCCATCTTCGCCGAGCCCCCAAACCCGTCTGCCGCTTCATAAGCCGCCGTCTTGCTTTACTTATCTGCTTAGTAGTTTCTCGAAGACTTTGTTAATTCGCACATTTCCACCCACTAGGTGTATTTTGAACATCTGTTCATGGATTCGGCCAATGGCCTTTGTGGTGTAAATATTTGTCTAGCTTCTATCGTTTCTTGCTTGTTGCTCTTTAGGCTTTTTTCCTTTTGCCGCCTTCCCTTGGGTGCCGTCTTTGCCAGTCGGACAGCCGCTCCGCGGACTGCCGCTGGACCAAATACCTGGCCGCCTTGGGAAGGCAAGTACTTAGCCGTTTGAGAGTTTTTGTAGCAAGTCAGATAGAAAGACGGCAAGCCGACTACTCGGAGTCGGTTTTGCGAGGATCAGCTAAAAAGCCGGGTCGGGCTATGTTTTTACGCTTTGAATCCTTAGCCTTTTTTCGTGCGGGCGCCTATTCTACCTTACTCCGGCGCACCAGTCAATCGCTCTACGAGCTGTGGCTTTGGCGGGAGTCGGCTTAGGCGCCGCGCACTACTTGTCTGACCGCAGGAAGCGTTTTCATAGCGCGAGACGGCAAGTCCCCGGGCCGACTGGTCGAGCCCGGGGTCAAGCGGCATAAAGAGTGTCGTACTTGGAAGCATAATTCTTGTCATACAGATAACAAAAGGGGCAGTCCCCGAGTCTGTCTCGGGGGCCCCAGAGTCTTGGTACTAAAAATACAAAAGGGGGGCGTGATACATACTGCATCAGCTGTAAAATCTTCAAAGAAGATTCGCGTTCCATGGTCGCTCCGTCTCTCTGCCGGAGTCGTCCCTCTTGCGTGCTCGGGGCTTCTGAGCGTCGATCAGGTAGTAGGAGTCGTTGCCTAGCACCTTGCTGATGATGAAAGGGCCTTCCCACGGAGCCGACAACTTGTGCTGGCCGGCTGTTCGCTGGATCAGCCGGAGCACAAGGTCGCCCTCTTGGAAGGATCTCGGCCTGACCTTCCTGTTGTAGTAGCGACGTAGGCTCTGCTGGTAGATGCTGGATCAGCTGAGTGCCAACAGCCAGTCCTCTTCCAGCAGTTCGACGCCGTCTTGTCGTGCTTCTTCTGCTTCCTCCGCGGTGTACATCGTGACTCGTGGGGAGTCGAACTCTATGTCCGTTGGGATGACGGCCTCAGTACCGTAGACAAGGAAGAAGGGCGTGAAGCCGGTTGACTTGTTTGGAGTCGTACGCAGACTCCAGAGGACGGCCGGCAACTCGTCTAGCCAACAGCCGGCCGAACGCTCCAGCGGTTCGAGCAACCGAGGCTTGATGCCAGACAGGATGAGGCCATTCGCTCGCTCCACCTGGCCGTTTGACTGCGGGTGGGCAACGGACGCTAGGTCCAGTCGGATGCCCTGTGTCGCGCAGAAATGGGCCAAGGCGCCTTTGGCAAAGTTGGTGCCATTGTCGGTGATGATGCTGTGTGGTATGACATACCGAATTGTGATGTCTGAGATGAAAGTCACGGCAGTCGGACCATTCAATTTTTTGATGGGCTTCACTTCTATCCACTTGGTGAACTTGTCCACCGCGACAAGCAGATGAGTTAGGCCACCTCGTGCCGTCTTGAAGGGTCCCACCATATCCAGGCCCCAAACTGCAAAGGGCCAGGCGATGGGGATAGTCTTGAGTGCTGAAGCCGGCTGATGCGGCTTGGATCGGAACTTCTGGCACCCCTTGCATTTCTGGACCAACTCTTTGGCCTCTTCGAGGGCAGTCGGCCAGAAGAAACCATGTCGGAAGGCTTTGGCGACGAGCGCTCTTGAGGCCGCATGGTGGCCGCACTCGCCTTGATGGATGTCTCTGAGAATTGCTTGGCCTTGCTCTGGCTCGACGCAGTGCTGGTAGACGCCTGTGACGCTGCGTCTGACCAGCTCTCTGTTGATTATGGTGTATGCTGCTGCTCGGCGTTGTATTTGCCGAGCCAAGGTTTCATCGGTTGGCAGCTCCTTGTTCACCAGGAATTGGAGGATGGGTTGGGCCCATGAGGGTGCTGCTATCTCTTCTACTGTCAAAACTGCGACCTGGACGCGAGCGGCTGGGCTGGGAGTCGGCGGGCTAGAGTCCGTAGCCGCTTGCTGGATTAACGAAGTCCCCGGGCCGACTGGAGCAGTCCTCGGGCCGAGTTCTGGAGTCTTCTTTCTGGCTGCCGCAGTCCCCGGGCCGAGTTCTGGAGTCTTCTCTCTGGCTGCCGCAGTCCCCGGGCCGAGTTCTGGAGTCTTCTCTCTGGCTGCCGCAGTCCCCGGGCCGAGTTCCGAAGTCCCCGGGCTGGCTGCAACTGCGGCACTCTTGAGATCATCTGCAACGGGTCTTGTGTTGTTTGCTTGGGCTCTCGGGCCGGATCCGGCTTCTTCCGGGGGAGTCGGCACAAAAATTGAATCTGACTCTGGTGAGGGCTTGATGGACGGCTTGAGGAGGCGTTGGAGGGCGACGCCTGAAGGTATTGCTTGGCGGGTGGAGCCGATTCGTGCCAAAGTATCTGCTTGGTTATTGTCGTTCCTCGGCACGTGGAGGAACTCGCACCCCTTGAAATACCCACTGAGTTGCTGCACGAGAAAACGGTAGCTTTCCATGTTTGCATCCTTGGCATCCCAGTCGCCTGACGACTGCTGTACCACCAAGTCGGAGTCGCCGTAACACAGGATCCGGCGGATGCCAAGCTCTTTGGCAAGCCGGAGCCCGTGAACGAGCGCCCCGTACTCGGCGACGTTGTTGGAGGCGGCGAAGTGAATCTGCAGTGCGTACTTGAGCATGTCGCCCTTGGGAGAAGTGAGGACGACGCCGGCTCCCAAGTCGGTGCGCATCTTGGAGCCATCGAAATGCATACGCCAATGGGTGGAGTCGGGCGCCGGTGGCTGGTACTGGGTCTCGGCCCAGTCGACGAGGAAGTCGGCCAGTGCTTGCGACTTGATGGCGGTGCGGGGTTGATAGTAGATCGTGTAGGGAGCCAGCTCTATGGCCCATTTTGCCACTCGTCCAGACGCATGTCGGCTTCTGATGATCTCAGCCAATGGGGCTGTGCAGACCACTGTGATTGGATGTTCTTGGAAGTAAGGCTTCAGTTTCTTGGCGGCGAAGTGCACGCCGTAACACATCTTCTGGTAGTGGGTGTAGTTCTGCTTGGAGGTTGACAGTACTTCGCTCAGATAATAGACGGGTCTCTGGACCGGTAGTGCCTTGCCTTCCTCCTAGCGCTCAACTACGATAACCGTGCTGACTACTCGGCTGGTGGCGGCGATGTACATGAGCATGGGCTCTGTGGGAGTCGGAGCCGCCAACACAGGGGGAGTAACCAACATCCTCTTCAGTTGCAGAAAGGCCTCGTCCACCTTGTGGTTCCACTCGAAAAAATTGGTCTTCTTCATGAGTTGGTACAAGGGGAGAGCTTTCTCGCCCAGCCGACTAATGAAACGGCTGATGGATGCCAGGCAGCCAGTGAACTTCTGCACATCCAACAGTCGGCTGGGTACCTCCATCCTCTCGATGGCCTTGATCTTCACAGGGTTGCACTATATGCCGCGTTCGGAGACCAGGAAGCCGAGTAGCTGGCCGGCTGGTACTCCGAAAACGCACTTCTCGGGGTTCAGCTTGATCCGGAATCGGCGCAGGTTCTCAAAGGTTTCTTTGAGGTCTTCCAGAAAAGTTCTGCGCTTTTCCGTCTTCACCACCACATCATCCACGTAGACGTGGGCATTTCTGCCGAGTTGCTTGAGGAGGCACTTCTGCATGCAACGCTGAAAGGTGGCGCCGGCATTCCTCAAGCCGAACGTCATGGTCAGGTAGCAGAAGGCTCCGAACAGCGTGATGAAGGCGGTCTTTAATCGGTCTGCCGGGTTCAGCTTGATCTGGTGATATCCTGAATAGGCATCTAAGAAGCTCAACAGCTCGCATCCGGCTGTGGAGTCTATCACCTGATCAATTCTCGGCAAGGCAAACGGGTCCTTGGGGCAGGCTTTGTTAAGGCTCGTGTAGTCAATACACATTCGCCACTGCTTGTTCTTCTTCAGCACTAAGACTGGGTTTGCTAGCCACTCTGGGAAAAATACTTCCATGATGAAGCTCGCTGCAAGGAGCCGGGCTATCTCTTCACCAACAACTCTTCTTTTCTCTTCTGACAGGCGGCACAAGGGCTGCCTGACGGGCTTCACATCAGACTGGACATGTAACTTGTGCTCGGCGAATTCCGTCGGTACACCTAGCATGTCTTTGGGGGACCATGCCAAGATGTCCCAATTCTCACGGAGGAAATCAACGAGCTCGCCTTCCTATTTGCTGTCAAGGTTTGCACCTATGACTGCGTACCTCTCCGGGTGCTCTGGTTCCAAGGGTATCTTCTTCGTTTCCTTCGCCGGCTTGAACGAGCCCTCAGCTTCCGACTCCTTGGGGTTGGGCGACAACACAGGCTGCTTGCCGGCCATCGCCACAACCCGGTCAAGAAGCCGCTTCTCCGTTGCAATAACCAGGGACTCGGCCAGCCGACTACTCTCGGTCGCACAAGCGGACGACTTCCTGTAGTCGTCGACTACAGTCAGGATTCCCTTGGAACTCGGCATCTTCATCTTGAGGTAGGCGTAGTGGGGGACCGCCATGAACTTGGCCAAGGCAGGTCGGCCAAGTAGTGCATGGTATGGGCTCCGGAGGTCCACCACTTCAAACCAGACTGGCTCTCGGCGGAAGTGATCCTTATCTCCGAAAAGGACATCTATCAAAATCTTGCCGATTGGGGAGCAGGAAAGGCCAGGGACGATCCCATGGAATACAGTCCGGCTGTTCTGGAGTTGTCTTTGCTTGATTCCTAACTTCTCCATAGTATCCTTGTACAGGATATTGATACTGCTGCCTCCATCTATCAAAACTCGTAAGAAGCAAGCTGCCCGCCTATCAGTGGCAAATGTGGCCTCCAGAACCAAGGCGTAGGAACCTGGATTTGGCATCACCTCTGGGTGATCTGCCCTGCTCCAACTGATAGGTTTCTCGGACCAGTGCATGAACTCTGGAGTGTCTGATGCTACTGCGTTGACCTCTTGCTGCTGCAGCCGCCTGCTGCATCTGTCATCTGCCACACTGGTGAACACCATGTAGGCCCCGTGCTCTTCGGGGTACTCATCTTGCACTCCGCCGACTGGCCTGGCAGCCGGCTGCGGGGGTGGAGGCGGAGGCGGCTGTCCAGCAGGTGGAGGAGGCACCAAGCCGTCTCCCTTGGCAATCCTAGTCAGCCAGTGGCACTTTCTGGTGGTGTGGTTTGATGGCTTCGTGCCACTGTGAAACTTGCAGGGGCCATCCAGAGTCTGCTCGAAGGAGAAAGCCGGCAGCCAATTGGGCTTGCCGCCCTTCTGCCGCTTGGGTGGAGGCTGCCCTTCTGGTTGCTGATCGTTGACCGTTGCGACCTGCCGGCTATTGGAAGCCGGCTGCGGGGCCTTGCGCTTGGGATCGTTCTGCTGCTGCCGCCGGCTGGCGTCTCCAGCCGGGGTTCTGGGAGCCTGTCGGGCGACTTTGCCTGTCGCACTGACTTGGATCTCCGTCTTCATAGAAGAGTCGGCTGTGGCGTATTTGTCTGCTATGATCAGCAGCTCATCCAGGGTCTCTGGCTCGTCGCAGAGAAGCTTGTGCTTGAGGAGGGTGCCTTCTCTGCACCCGGCAGTGAAGTACTCGATGGCCTGCACCTCGTGCACGCCCTCACAGGAGTTTCGGAGCTCGGCCCAACGCGTGAGGTAGTCGCGAGTTGATTCGTCGGGGCCATGCACGCACAAGGAGAGCTGGCGAGGCTTGGGAGGTCGCTTGTATGTGCTCGTGAAGTTGTGGACAAAAGCCTCGGTGAAGTCGACCCAACTGTTGATGCTGCAGGGATTCAGGCTGTTCAGCCATGTCCGGGTCGTGCCCTGGAGCATGAGCGGAACATACTTCACGGCAACGCGCTTGTTGCCGTTCGCTATGCTGACGGCTGTGGAGTAGTCAACCAGCCAGTCCTCTGGCTTCACAGAGCCGGTGTACTTGGGGGTATCTCTGGGGAGAGTGAACCCTTTGGGGAAGGGCTCATCTCGGATGCGGGGACCAAAACACGGCGGCCCCAGCTCATCTTCTTCTTCCAGCATCAGAGATCGATGGAGTCGGTCGATCCGGAGGCGGGCATCATTCTCTCCGACTCCCTCTCGGCGGCCTAGGCGACCTCCGAGAGTCGGATGTTCAACGGGCGGTGGAGAGACTCGCCTTTCTTTGCGGGGTGGTGGAGGCACATAGTCGTCCCGCCGCTCTACTGCTCTCCGGCGGCCGTCTTGGTCGCGCTTGATGGTGATATGAGTCCGACTGCGGCTTGCAGCCGGCTCCTTGTCTTTTCTTCCGCGGACGCCACCAGTCGGCGCCCGAGATGTTGCGCCTTGATCTCGGCAGGGTGGCAGGTCATCTTTCTGCTGCTGCGGTCCTTCGGTGCGGCAGCCGGCCGCGTTCTGCGCGCCGGCCGCGTCGAGGAGTCGCTGGACTCGCTCCATCATCAGTCGGCGCTCTTCGCCTTCAAGGTTATCCAGCTCGTCTGCCGCCGCTTGGGCGGGTCGAATGTTTTCTGTGGGCGTGGCGTATATGGGGCGGTTGGCCCCAAACATGCTGGCGATGTCCGCGCCGCGCTGGCGGACCGCGCCCAGGCGGCTTGGCCCCACCGGGGCCGGCGAGCCGCCCACGGCGCGATCCACCTCACGCTGGTAGGCCTCTAACAAGCGTCTCATGCTGGCCAGCTTCTTCGCGCCTTCGACGAGCTGGAGGCGGCGTGCCTCCAGCACTTCGGCGTCAGCGTCCTCTGGAATGGGCGCATCCAGGTCTTGCAGTGCCGCGTCAAGCGGGTCGCGAGCTCTCCCGTCGGAGTGCTCGCCATGGTCGATGACGAGCACCTCAGTGACGGTGCTCCCACTGCCCTCCGCGCGAGGGAGCGGCTCGTCGTAGACCACCACGTTGGTGGGGAAGGCGTCGAGCGACGCGGTGTCGAAATCGACCAGCATCGGGTCGGTGGAGCCTACGGACTCCAGGTTGGTGGCAGGCTCGCCAGCAACGTGGAGGTCGTCGAGGAGAACCGCGAGAAAGTTCGCGGGGCCGCTGGTGCCTGCGTCGGACGCAGGCTCGTCGGAGAGGCTAACCTCGCCGATAAGATCGGCGAGACAGCTGGCCGTGCAAACGGTCTCAACGTCGCGCTGCGCGTCGGCGTGAACTCCTTCTGGCGTGCCGGGCTGGCTACGCTCGCCAGGGAGGAAAAGGGTTCCCGTCCAGAATAGATCTCCGGACGACGGTGCACCTTGCCCCACGGTGGGCACCAAATGTCGGGGGTTAGGTGCGACATATGCCAAAGGATGGCTTATCATGGTGGGGGCGAGTAGAACGTCGCCGGTGCCTGGAAGCGGGATGAGGCGTAGACATGCACGCCGGCGGATCTTACCCAGCTTCGGGGCTCTCCGAGGAGATAAAACCCCTACTGCTGCTCTACGGGGTCTCCGCATGGTCACTATGGTGATATGTGTACAAAGTTGCTCCTCGAGCTGTGTTCTGGAGGTAGGAGAGGGCAAGGCTAGCTCTCTCCCTTCTATGCTTCTGTCTAGTGGTCAGTGGATCGAACCCTTTGCATGGGTGTTCTGGGGGGTTTATATAGGCCTACCCCCCGGGGGTACAATGGTAATCTGACTACGTGCAGGTCCCAGCCGTCTGTCTCTTAGGCCGCCGTCTTCTCCGCCGACTCCTGGGAGCCACCTCTGGTGGGCCCCGCCGACTGACCTGGCCACTGTAGCCGCGCCTCTGATGACGTTGGCTGGGTCGTGGAGGCGTGGCAACAGTGCCGCCGCCTGGCGGGCGATCACTTTCGCCACTCCCCGTCTTATCTGGTTAATGACGCGTGGGACCCGTGGGAGGAGCGGGCCGACTCCTGGAGGCCGACTCCCACGGGGTCCGTCTTTGGACGCTCTCGCCGTCTTCTATCTCCCTCGCTGACTGGCGGGGCCCACCGTCTCCAGGCCGTACTGGCGGACCAACGTGGGAACAGGGTTTCGCCGCTGGGGCAGACGTCAGGGCCGATATGGCCACAGTGCCGCGCCGTACCGAAGATCTCCTCCGGTACGTCGCACTGTAGCCATACCCGCCCTTGGTAATCAGGGTAGGGGAGGGCCGTACTCCGGCCATCCCTAGTCCCGTCCTTCTTCTAGAAGGCTGAAGGTGGTGAAGTCGCGAGCCTCCCTGGAGTCACCGATCGGGAGTCACAGCCGCCCCTGGGACTCGGCCGTGAGTAGGTGTCGGTGATGCTGCGGCCGACTCCCAGAGTCGGCCGATCGTCTTGGGATTCTTTGAGGGGCATAGCCTGCCCCGATGTCTTGAAAGGTTCTGGGCCTCGGGTTTGCCTACCCGTGGCCCATTACTCCGACAGTTTCTTCGGATATTATTTCATCTCTAGAGCCCACAAACATCCGGGTGAAATAGATAAAAAGGTATCTTTTGCAAACAAAAGCGTTCAACTGTTCAACCTGCATCCAAAACTTGTGAAGAAATAACTCTTATTGTGCTTTGCAAGAAATGATCTTCAAGAATTAGTGTTTGAGTATCCATTGTTATACATCTTGGCTACAGATGGCATGGCACTTTCTTATAGTCAACAGTTGTCTATACTATTTAAGTATTAATCATCCCCTTAGACACCTTGACAGAGGGATTAAATCAGGATGACTTGGAAGGGGGCAGAGGATATGTAAGAAATGGTTCATCATAAGTATTTCACCAGTACCGTAGTAAAAATTCATACATGGAAGATTCTAGACTAAACCATAAATGGATACACTTTTATTCATGCGCGATACTCCAATAGAGCAAGACCATGCATGGAAGTCACCACATGCTTAGACAGCGGATTACATTGAAGGAAGACTAATGATCAACATTTAACTTGGTAATGCAGATGTCCAGGTGAACCTCCTTGGAGTCCCTCTGCACATTGTTGGGGGTCAAATATTACCGCGCGTCTTCCATGTCCACATCGGCGAGAAGGTCCCAGCTCAGCAGAGTCCAAGTCAGCTTGACGTAGCCTGTGTTGCCGCCCACGTACCTCCGAGGGGTAGTAATAGTGAGCACGCACCCGTACATCGGCCTCGTGTTAGTGTTAGCGTCAGCAACATTGCCCCTGACACACACTACAGAGACGGGGCGACGGCCTACGCGGGCTTCGCCGGTGCCCACGATCAAGAGGAAGACGCTGCCGTCCTCCTCCGAGACTAGCAAGCGGCGGTGATCCTCCAGCGACTCTGGCACGGTGAACGGGTAGCACTTCTCGTACTTGATGTTCTTTGCCAAGGGCCAGTAGTGATCGCCACACGCCTGCATAAGGTGATGCACGATGTCCGCTGGCGAGCCCCAAAACGGCATCGGGCACTCATAGCAGTAGATGAAGGGCTCCTTGGAGGCATCGACCAGGCCGTCCATGAAACGGGAGTGGCTGTAGGGGACGTTCCGCCAGTTGAATATATGAGCAAGTTACTACGAGATTTAGTCCGAATAAGCACAAAATAAATCATGACGGCTATAATAGAGATTAAACTAATCATGCGGACTAGCATAGTAGATGAACAGATCGAATCTAGGACATAGACTAGAAACATGAATTCTACCACGATTTCGAATAGGAAGGACAGAAACACATGCGGTGTAACGGGAGCAGCACCATTGGCGTTGAGGTTGTCGCCCATGTCGTTAAGGAAGAGGTTGCCGAGGTTGGGGAAGAAGTCGTCGTCGGTGAAGTCGTCGCTGCTAGCAGTCGCGAGAGTGCGCTCCCCAAATTTCAACAGCGCCCGCCGAATGGAGCACATGAGAGAGTGGCTGTAGGGGACGTTGCGGCCGCCGAATGGAGCACAGGAGTAGCCCACGAAGCAGTAGATGGTGCTCCTCCCTAGTCTCTATTCTTATCTCTATCTCTACTACTCTTCTTTGTTTTTTATAATATACTAGTTGTAGTTGTCAAATCGAATAGTACTGCGCCGTCCACTTCACGCCCGGCTGAACACGCCTCCTCGCCTCCATCAAACCCCTCCGTTAAACCCGCATGCAAACTGAGAAACCTACTCCGACCCGCGGGAGGAAATTTGCCGGTTGCCGTTGGAGAATAATAGAGTCACGTCCAATCCATTTGAGTTAATTGTGTGTATGATTCTCCCTCTATAAAAAGTTGATTGCATCCTTAATCTTGTATTCTAAGTACTCTATGGGTTCCACTGTCAGTACAGTGTACATGACTTGCAGGCTGGCTACAGATTCGTACAGAAAGTTAAAAAGAAACAAATCCATCGTTAATCTTGTATTCTAAGTACTCTGTGGGTTCCACTATGAGTACAGTAGCGAAAGAAGTATATATTAAAAAAAATAAAGAACTTAGGTCATCGCGCTGCGAGCATCCGGCCCGGACCAGTACACTAGGTGTTGGTTGTGAAGAATGCAAGAGATAAACCTTTATAACAATGAGCCGCTGCCGGTGCCATCCATCCCCATGCGCTGTCCATCCCCATGCCTCCGCCCAGTCCGACCACCAGTCACCACCACGCCCCACTCCTCCTCACCTCTATCATCTTTATCGACATATCATTTTTTCAATGAAATGGTTGACATACCATTTTCCAATAAAATTCTCAAGATATCATTAGTTTTTACACATGGGATTACTCCTGCATGGGTCAATCACAACAGGTGTTTTGTAAAAAATGCATCTTGATGTTCCGTGCAATGCACGGGCATCTTGCTAATTTTTTTTGCATATAATTCCAAACACCACGTAGACACGGTCTTTGACCATTTTACAACTATGTTAGTATCATTGTTAGTGGTCAGCCGGTGCAAGTTATAGCCCCGGGTGTTTTAACCTTTTTTTAGTAATGATATCTGGCAATTGTTCGACACGAGCTCAATCCTGGCGAATCCCACGTAACCGTCAGATTTCCATCCGACGGTGGCCTGTTTTTAAGCCATAGTATTTGAAAAAATGCCACCCTTACACACGTACTATAACTGCATCGCGGGCGCTTGCAACTGCCATGTCTCCCAGCGAACGTTTGCTGGGGATTGGAGTTAGCACAAATGGCGTTTCGTAGTCGTTCCACGCTCGGGCATTGAAGTTTGTAACTATTTTAGATTAGAATATACTACTCATCCGGTGCTAGTAGTAGAGCAGAGTCCTACTCCACTACTACTCTACTCAAGCAAGTTAGGGCATAGTAGTAGGTACTGTAGGGAGTACCAGTACTGTGATCACTCAAGCAAGTTGTCTGAATTTGATATGACCCTACGCTGCTGGTATGTGTCTCGTAAGTCAAGCGGCATGCTGTAGTCATCATCACCTGTCCACTTCCCACAGCACATATTCGCTTCTCCATCTTTGTCCGCTCTTCCATCCCCACTAAGGCGCCTCCCCACTCGTCCAATCTTCCATCCCCGCTAAGGCGCCTCCTGATGAAGTTATGTACCTGGGGTAGGGGCACGGACCTGTCCTAAGAGCCCTGCCCAAGGACATCCTTATAAGAAGTCACCTTTCAATCGACTTGAAGGTACCCACTCGACGGGTTCAAGACATTCGACCAAGAAGCTACCACTCGACCACGAAGCCAACCACTCGACTGCCAGGAGATCTAAAGTCACTCCACAGGCAAACGGTCGGTCATTAAGTAGTCTTTATGGTCATCATAGCACTTTATTAGAGGCGTTACCTATAACGCTCGACCTTAATGTACCTTAAACCCTGCATTACTGAGGGCAGGAGAGGGCTGGCGAACTCTATATAAGCCACCCCCCTCCTCAGTATCAAGGGTTCGCATCTTTGTAACACACACGCATATAATCCAGTCGACCGCCTCCGGGCTCCGAGACGTAGGGCTATTACTTCTTCTGAGAAGGGCCTGAACTCGTAAAACTATTGCGTGCACAACTACTCCAAAGCTAGGATCTTGCCTCTCCATTCCTACCCCCATTCTACTGTCAGACTTAGAACCACGACAGTTGGCGCCCACCATGGGGCAGGTGTTCTAGCGATTTGTTGGAGGAGTTGGGATTCTTTTGACATCTCCCATCATGTTGTCGAGCGGAGTCCTGGTCGAGGGGCGGGAGATCTGCCTCGGTGCCCTCACTTCCGTCGTCGATGACTCCGCTTGGCTCCAGGAGGCTCCACTCGACATGGACGCACTTCCCACCCGCGGAGCAACGAACTTTCGCGCGTGCATTCGTGGCGTCCTCCTGTGGCAACCGTCGGCCCAGTACGGGTCGGCACCCGTTTCGTCCTCGCTCCCAGTTTCCCGCCGGCGGAAGCGCTCCGGTCGGTCGAGGCTCCAGCGGTGGGTGAGGCATGCATTGGCCCGCCAGTCAGCCATCCCCCAAGTCGCGGCGATTGAGCTCGACGAATCACTCTACGGCCTGTTCGATCTGTCAACTGGCTCCGCAGAGACTGCGTCCGAGTGCGACAGCAGCGATCCAGCGGCAGAGGTACTGATGGTCAACGGACCGCGCAGTCCCCCCGGATTCCCCCACACCGAAGATGTTGCCGGGGGAGGAGTTCCGGCGCGGGGCCATGAAGAGTACAGACTCGAGCCTCTCACCTCGCTGCAGAGGGAGGAACTTCGTCGCCAGAACATGGACGCGCTTCACACTCCTATCGTTGGAGAAACCCCCGAGGCACGCGCCTTGGAGGCACACTTGGCCAACCTGGCTGAACGCACTCGACTGGAGAATCTCCAGAGAGTACTCGACGAGCGCACTCGACTGCCAGTTCCAGAATCCAGTCGACGTCGTCTCTTTCAGCCACCAACTCAGGTATACCGAACTCCGATTCAGAATTTAGCAGCTGCAGCCCGCATAGCAGAGTCGATCCAGCCTTCTCAGTCAGAGGCAGGGAGAGGTCTGCTACAGATCAGAGATTTGCTCCGGGCAGCAGGGGATCATAACTCAGTTGTATCGCAGTCGCGTAACAGGATTCACAGCCGATCCGTCGCTGTGAATTCTGTACAGTCGGCTCACAGTCCAGGATCGCCCCTGAGGCGTGAGGAACGTAGAAGCCAGCATGATGATCAATATCAAGGCCGTGAGCGGTATGAACACCGATTCGATCGCAATGATCGACGTCGAGTGCCCACTCCTCCCCCAAGGGGTGGATCGTACGTCCCTCGGCAGCAAGATGACAGACGCCAGCACAGTGCTGGGTGTAGGTTTCCAGTCGACCCCAGGGAGCCAGGCTTTGATGAGAGATCCATTATCGTTCAAGGTCTGGTCGACAGGAATAGAGCTCACAGAGAAGGCCATGACAGAGACGTTCCCTCCAGCAGCAGGGTTCATGTATCAGGACCAGAATGTTTCAACAGGGCGATCAGGGCCGCTGTAATTCCTCCCAACTTCAGGTTGGCGATTGGAGTTAGTAAGTTCACCGGCGAGTCCAAGCCTGACACATGGCTTGAAGATTACCGAGTGGCTGTTCAGATTGGCAGCGGTAATGACGAAGTAGCCATGAAGCATTTGCCTCTTATGCTGGAGGGATCAGCCAGAGCATGGTTGAACCAGTTGGCACCCAGCAGTATTTACACTAGGGAAGATCTTGCCCGAGTGTTTGTCAGGACATTTGAAGGGACTTGCAAGCGACCAGCAGGGTTGACAGAATTGCATTCGTGTGTTCAGAAGTCGAGTGAAACTCTGAGGGATTATATCCAGAGGTGGATCACTTTACATCATACAGTCGAGAATGTATTTGACCACCAGGCAGTTTGTGCCTTCAAGGAAGGCGTCAGGAACAGAGAACTGAGTTTGAAATTCGGTCGAACCTGAGATATGACATTGAGTAGGATGATGGAAATTGCCACCAAGTATGCAAACGGTGAAGAAGAAGATAGGCTCCGAAGTGGCAAGTACAAAGCAGCCGCTAATGAGGCCGGCGGAGGAAACTCCAGTCGGAAGCAAAAGCGCAAAGCCGAGCCAGCTGCTCTTGGAGAGACCTTGGCTGTGACCCCAGGAAAGTTTAATGGGAAACCCAAGGGTCCCTGGAACCCCAAGAAGGTGAAAGATCAGGATGAGAACGATGTGATGGACCTACCGTGTCACATTCACATGAAGAAAGACGAAGAGGGTAAACTCATTTACCCAAAGCATACCACTCGACAATGTCGACTCCTGATTCAGCAGTTTCAAGGGAAACAGGCCAAAGACAAAGAGAAAGAGTCAGACAAAGTTGAGGACAAAGAAGACAGTGGTGAGGAGTACCCCCAAGTCAACTCCACCCTGATGATTTTCGCTGATGTCGAAAGCAAGAGTTGATTGAAGGTTATCAATCGGGAAGTGAACATGGTCGCTCCGACGACACCCAATTATCTGAAATGGTCTCAGACTGCCATCACTTTCGACCAGTCCGATCACCCGACTCATATTGCTACCCCAGGGAGGCAAGCGTTGGTGGTCGACCCAGTCATTGAAGGCACTCGACTGACCAAAGTGTTGATGGATGGTGGCAGTGGCTTGAATTTGCTGTATGCAGAGACGCTGAAAGGGATGGGCATTCCGATGTCCAGACTCAGCACCAGTAACATGAGCTTCCACGGAGTCATTCCTGGAAAGAAGGCTGAGTCACTCGGCTAAATCGCTCTCGATGTAGTTTTTGGTGACTCGAAGAATTTCCGGAAGGAAAAGTTGACCTTTGAGGTCGTGGATTTTCAGAGTGCGTACCACGCCATACTTGGAAGGCCAGCGTACGCTCGTTTCATGGCCCGACCATGCTACGTATACCTTAAATTGAAGATGCCCGGTCCCAGAGGTGTGATCACTATCACGGGCAATCGGAAGAAGGCAGAAGAGTGCTTCCAGAAAGGCTCCAAAATTGTTGACGCTCAGATGGCCGAAATGGAGTTACAAGAGTACCAGAAGACCGCAGACCCGAGTGATTTGTTACGAGCCAAGAAGCCTGCCACAGAGTCAGCATTTCAGTCGTCCGGTGAGACAAAACAGGTTCACATCCACCCGACTGACCCCAATGCGGCTCCGACCAACATCTCCACTACACTCGACTCTAAATAGGAAGAAGCGCTCATCCAGTTCCTCCGTGAGAATTGGGACATCTTTGCATGGAAGCCTGCTGACATGCTAGGTGTTCCCAGGGGACTGGCTGAGCACCGCCTTCGAGTCGACTCAAAAGTCAAACCAGTTAAGGAACATCTTCGACGGTCCGCCGTCCAAAAGAGAAAAGCCATTGGCGAAGAGGTGGCTCGACTCTTAGCGGCAGAGTTCATTCGCGAGATCTACCACTCCGAGTGGCTCGCCGATGTTGTAATGGTCCCCAAGAAGGACAAGTCGTTGCGCATGGGCATCGATTTCAAACATATCAATCGGTCCTGCCCGAAAGATCATTTCCCTCTTCCTCGCATCGACCAAATAGTCGACTCGACCGCAGGATGCGAGAGGTTGTCTTTTTTAGATGCTTACTCCGGATACCATCAGATCCGTCTGTATGGACCAGATGAAATAAAAACAGCTTTCATCACCCCGTTCGGGTGCTTTTGCTATGTCACCATGCCTTTCGGTCTCAAGAATGCCGGAGCTACTTTCATGAGAATGATTCAGAAGTGCCTGATCACTCAAATCAGTCGGAATGTAGAAGCATACATGGATGATATAGTGGTCAAGTCGCGAAAAGGTTCCGACCTGCTGACTGACCTTGCTGAAACGTTTGCCAATCTCAGGAGGTATGATATCAAGCATAATCCATCAAAATGCAGATTCGGAGTTCCTGGAGGAAAGTTACTCGGTTTTCTTGTTCCCGAACAAGGAATCGACGCTAACCCTGAAAAAGTTGGCACCATACTCCGAATGAAACGCCCTGTGCATGTGCACGATGTCCAGAAACTTACTGGATGCTTGGCTGCTTTAAGTCGATTCATCTCCAGACTCGGTGAAAAGGCATTGCCTCTTTACCGACTGATGAAGAAGTTAGACAAGTTTGAGTGGACTCTGGAAGCTGATGTAGCATTTGCAGAGCTAAAAGCTCTGCTCTCCACCCAGCCGGTGCTTGCTGCCCCTGTCAGCAAAGAGCCATTATTGCTTTACATTGCAGCCACTGGACAAGTCGTTAGTACTGTACTTACGGTCGAGCGGGAAGAGGAAGGAAAAACATTCAAAGTTCAGCGCCCAGTTTATTACCTTTCTGAAGTTCTGACCCCATCAAAGCAAAGATACCCTCACTATCAGAAGCTTGTCTACGGGATTTACATGACCACGAAGAAGGTTGCTCATTATTTCTCTGATCACTCCATTACAGTCGTCAGCGACGCCCCGTTATCAGAGATCCTTCATAACAGAGATGCAACTGGTCGAGTGGCAAAATGGGCGATTGAACTTCTTCCCCTTGATATCAAGTTCGAGGCAAAGAAAGCTATCAAGTCCCAAGCAATAGCCGATTTTCTCGCCGAGTGGACTGAACAACAACTTCCGACTCAAGTTCACTCGGAGCACTGGACTATGTTTTTCGATGGCTCCAAGATGCTGAATGGGTCCGGTGCGGGGGTTGTATTGGTTTCCCTCCGAGGAGACAAGCTCAAATACGTCCTCCAGATTCACTTTGATTCCTCCAACAACGAGGCAGAATATGAAGCACTCCTATATGGACTGCGTATGGCCATTTCACTCGGTGTCCGTCGCCTTATGGTCTACGGCGACTCAGATCTGGTTGTTAATCAAGTGATGAAGGAGTGGGATGTTCGAAGCCCAGCCATGACGGGTTATTGCAATGCAGTAAGAAAGTTGGAGATGAGATTCGAGGGGTTAGAGCTCCATCATATACCCCGACTGAAAAACCAAGCTGTGGATGATTTGGCGAAAATAGGGTCCAAGAGAGAAGCCATCCCCATTGATGTGTGCTTGGAACACATTCGTGCGCCATCAATACAGGAAGATCCTTTCACAGAAGAACCTCCGCAGCCAAGGAGCGCCAACGATCCGACTGAAGTGGAGATTCCAGCCGTGGTCGACCTGATTATGGAAGTTGTAGTCATCACTCCCGACTGGACAGCGCCTTACACCGCGTATATTATGAAGAAAGAGCTCCTAGAAGATGAAGAAGAGGCTCGATAGATCGTCCGTCGATCCAAGGCCTTTACAGTAATCAAAGGGCAGTTGTACAGAGAAAGCGCGACTGGAGTTGGCCAGAAGTGCATCACGCCAGAAGAAGGTCAGGTAATTCTTGAGGATATCCACTCGGGGACCTGTGGTCATCATGCGTCCTCTCGGACCATTGTGGCTAAAGCATACCGAGCGGGATTTTACTGGCCCAGGGCGAATGAAATGGCAAAAGACATAGTCGACAAGTGCGAAGGGTGTCAGTTTTATTCCAACATGTCGCACAAGCCCGCCTCTTCTCTGAAGACCATTCCACTCGTCTGGCCCTTTGCTGTTTGGGGGCTAGACATGATTGGACCGCTGAGAACTGGTAGAAGCGGCTTCACTCACTTACTGGTTGCAGTCGACAAGTTCACCAAGTGGATAGAAGCCAAACCCATCAAAAACCTCGATGCAAGCACTGCTATCAGTTTCATCAGAGAGCTGATATTCAGATATGGAGTTCCACATAGCATCATCACGGACAATGGATCAAACTTTGATAACGACAGATTCAAAGCCTTCTGCGCCTCCCAAGGCACGCGGGTCGACTATGCCTTAGTTGCCCATCCTCAGTCGAATGGGCAGGCAGAGCGTGCAAATGGTCTCATCCTCAAAGGACTGAAACCCCGACTGATGCGTGATCTCAAACACGCGGCAGGAGCTTGGGTCGACGAACTTCCGTCAGTTCTTTGGGTATTAAGGACCACTCCTAATCGGTCGACTAGAAGAACGCCCTTCTTTCTGGTCTATGGGGCTGAAGCAGTGCTGCCGAGTGATCTGCTCCACAATGCACCTCGAGTCAAACTATACTCTGAAGCAGAAGCGGAACAAGCTCGGCAAGATGCAGTCGACCTCTTGGAAGAAGAGAGGGAGATGGCCCTAATCCGCCTGACTATCTACCAGCAGGACTTACGTCGGTTCCACGCGAGAAACATGAAGAGTCGAGCCTTTCAGGAAGGAGACTTGGTCCTCCGAGTGGATCAGCAAAAACCTCACAAGCTCGCTCCAACCTGGGAGGGCCCCTTCATCGTCACCAAAGTCCTCCACAACGGAGCATATCACCTCTACAACGTTGATCGCCAGATCGACGAGCCTCGAGCTTGGAATGCGGAGTTACTCCGTCCTTTTTACACTTGAAAAAAGAATCTCACTCGGTTGAGATGTAATAAAAGTACCTCTGTAGTTCTTTTATCTAAAGCAAGAATGTTATAATTTTCACAAAAGATTGCTATTTCTTGAAATTTCCCCCAGTGGGTGGCTTAGCTGCGAATCCGTTTCGCCTAAGTTTGTAAAAGTCCTGCCAAGTGAAGAGCCAGCCTCCCACTCGGAGGCTTAGCTGCGAATCCGTTTCGCCTAAGTATTTAAAATCCTACCGAGTGGAGAGCCAGCCTCCCACTCGGGGGCTTAGCTGCAGTCCAAGTACTCGCCTAAGTATTTAAAATCCTACCGAATGGAGAGCCAGCCTCCCACTCGGGGGCTTAGCTGCAGCCCAAGTACTCGCCTAAGTATTTAAAATCCTACCGAGTGGAGAGCCAGCCTCCCACTCGGGGGCTTAGCTGCAGTGCAAGTACTCGCCTAAGTATTTAAAATCCCATCGAGTGGAGAGCCAGCCTCCCACTCGGGGGCTTAGCTGCAGTCCAAGTACTCGCCTAAGTATTTAAAATCCTACCGAGTGGAGAGCTAGCCTCCCACTCGAGGGCTTAGTTGCAGTCCAAGTACTCGCCTAAGTATTTAAAATCCTACCGAGTGGAGAGCCAGCCTCCCACTCGGGGGCTTAGCTGCAGTCCAAGTACTCGCCTAAGTATTTAAAATCCTACCGAGTGGAGAGCCAGCCTCCCACTCGGGGGCTTAGCTGCAGTCCAAGTACTTGCCTAAGTATTTAAAATCCTACCGAGTGGAGAGCCAGCCTCCCACTCTGGGGCTTAGCTGCAGTCCAAGTACTCGCCTAAGTATTTAAAATCCCACCGAGTGGAGAGCCAGCCTCCCACTCGGGGGCTTAGCTGCAGTCCAAGTACTCGCCTAAGTATTTAAAATCCTACCGAGTGGAGAGCCAGCCTCTCACTCGGGGGCTTAGCTGCAGTCCAAGTACTCGCCTAAGTATTTAAAATTCTTACCGAGTGAAAAGCCAGCTTCCCGCTCGAGGGCTTAATAACAGTCCAAGGATTTAGTTAAACACTCAATATAATGAACGCTTCGCAAGGACGACAAGGCGCAGGTCGACTGCCCCCTTCTCCTTCAGAAGCTATATTAAAAAATCCTACCGAGTGGAGAGCAAACCTCCCACTCGGAGGCTTAGCTGCAGCCCAGTGCTTGCCTAAGTGATCAAAAATCCTACCGAGTGGAGAGCAAACCTCCCACTCGGAGGCTTAGCTGCAGCCCAGTGCTTGCCTAAGTTATCAAAAATCCTACCGAGTGGGGAGAAAACCTCCCACTCGGAGGCTTAGCTGCAGCCCAGTGCTCGCCTAAGTGATTAAAATCCTACCGAGTGGAGAGCAAACCTCCCACTCGGAGGCTTAGCTGCAGCCCAGTGCTCGCCTAAGTGATTAAAATCCTACCGAGTCGAGAGCATACCTCCCACTCGGAGGCTTAGCTGCAGCCCAGCGCTCGCCTAAGTGATTAAAATCCTACCGAGTGGAGAGCAGACCTCCCACTCGGAGGCTTAGCTGCAGCCCAGTGCTCGCCTAAGTAATTAAAATCCTACCGAATGGAGAGCAAACGTCCCACTCGGGGGCTTAGCTGCAGCCCAGTGCTCGCCTAAGTGTTTAAAAATCCTACCAAGTGGAGAGCAAACCTCCCACTCGGAGGCTTAACTGCAGCTCCGTGCTCGCCTAAGTCATTTTGAGTAAAAGTCAAGTCTCACTCGACGGATAAATCACGAAGATATTCAACGATAAATCAAGTTCGGATAAAGATCAAAAGGTCCTGGACCGCAAATAAAAGTGCCCGAGCCTCCAGCTCAACAGAGTTTATCGGTTACACAAACCACTCGGCATTCCGAGGCAAATTTAAAGTGAGACACAGTAGTTATTTACTCCTCCGGTGGAGGACTGGATGGGGCAACAAACTCGTCCAAATCAATCCTGTCTGAGATACGGGTGGCAGCAGCAATGAAGGTCTCCATGAAGTCCTGGAAATTATGCTTCCTGGTATTGGCAACTTGGAGGGCGGCCAGCTTCTCTTCTCGCGCCTCCTTGCAGTGGACACGAACCAGCGACAGAGCAACATCGGCACCACACCTGGCAGAAGACTTTTTCCATTCATGCACTCGACTTGGCACTTCCTTCAGTCGAGTGACCAAGGATTCAAGGTCATTCTGAAGTATCTGATTTGGCCAGAGTACAGATTCGATCCGCGACACTGCAGCCTTCAGTCGAGCGAGGTAGTCCACCACACTGGCGACGCGAGACTCCAGCCGAAGGACATTCATGGCAGCTTCATCCTTCACAGGAGAGTTGATGGGGTCCAGATTGGTTTCCACTCGACCAGTTTCTTCCTCGAAGTTTTGACAGAATTCTGAAAGGTACAATCCAATATTATAATTGAATGATGAGTCGACAACGACAAGTCAATCGAGTAAGGGGATTACCTTCAAGCATGAGGAATAGTTTCTTGGCGAGCCCTCCGAGGTAAGCCTCCAGATCCTTTCGCTTCCCCGCCATATCGCCGACCTTGTCAGTCAGAGCAATCTTGTCGTTTTTCAATCGACTTGCTTCCTTGTTGGCCGCGTCAAGAGCAGACTTCAGCTTGGCATTCTCGTCTTCAAGCTGACCAACTGAAGCAAGCTTTTCTTCAGCAAGCTTTGTTTTCTCCGAAGCCGCCTTCTGTGCTTCCGCAAGGTCAAGATCTTTCTTCTTCAGAGCCTCCTCTAGTTGGTCTGCAAAACAATAATGAGAACGGAGTTGAGAATAGGCAGAAAAACAAAGTCAGCCGTCGAATCCTCACCAGCCATACCTTTTGCTTCCTCCTTCGCCTTCTGCAAGTTCTCCTGGGCAAACTTCAAGTTGAGGTTAAGCTGGACCTGTTTCTCCTTCAATTCAGCAAGATGAGCAACAAGCTTGCAAGACTTCTGCAAAGAGTCAATCGACAAAAGATATCAAAGACAAGTTACTTCCGAGTGGCTAAAGGAAAAGTTGTAGCACTTCTAAGACTACAGCCGAATCAAAACATTCGACAGTAGCCTCGGGGACTACACCCAGTGGGTGCACTCAGCGTGCCCCCACCGGTAATCTTTCAAAATCCTGATCAATCAGTCGACCAAATATGATTCTAGTGGCATGACTAATAGTCAGCGTTTCTAAGACTACAGCCGAATCAAAACATTCGACAGCAGTCTCGGGGACTACACCCAGTAGGTGCACTCAGCGTGCCCCCACTGGTTCGACCAAAAAAAAAGTCGACTGCCCGCAGTCGACCGCATACAGTTCGATTCGACATGGCCCGACCAGACCGAGTGAAGAAGTACAAATACAGCAACGCAATATAAAGACTACAGTCGACTGCCAGCAGTCCACCGTAGTCTCGGGGACTACACCCAGTGGGTGCACTTAGCGTGACCCCACTCAACCAAAGGTTGATAGACACACCCACTGGGTGTACAAATATAAAGATCTTCGGAAAAGAGATTCTTTGAACAGCATATTGCAACAGACCAAGTGTCAAGTCGACTGACCTGGACGTTGCTCTGAAGAGCCAAACTCGCGTCATACGCTGCTTGGCTGGCGTCCCAAACCACTTTCACTTGCTCCATCATGATACCCGCCTGGCGTATAGCCTCTTTTGCGGCACCCACTTGGTCCTCTGGGACAGGGTATGTAGCAAAATGCGAAGGCGGATTTGCAGTCGACGCCGAAGGCCGCACGCTCGTCAGAGGTTCGGCAAAAGTCACGGAAGTCCGAGTGGTATCACCACCGTCCCGAGCTACAGCCTCAGACACCGAAGCAGATTGGGGGGGTCTTGCCAGTCGATGCCCTCCGGTTCCTTCTTACTCTCAGCGGCTCGTCGTCTTCATTGTCTGGTAAGTTGATAACATGAGGGGGAGCTGCAAGAAAAGTCAATCGACCAGAGTTACAAGAAATATTCAGTCAACCGAAGACAGAACATCAGTAATTGTACCTGGATTGGAAGTAACAGCATCTTCCATCTCTTGATCTCCGTCCTTGGCAGAGATCTCAGAAGTAGCAGCACTACAAATTTCGGAAGTCAGTCAGTTGGCTCAATGAATCGACCAAGGATCCGTCCACAGTCGACAAAGGATAAACAAGTATTATTATTACCCAGAAATGGTGGGGACAGTCATCTTCATCTTGGGCAGAGCCTTGGGCGGCTTGGATGGCGTCGCGCGTGGGTGCTTGGGAGCCTTCTCAGTTGGCGTAGGAGAAGAGGTCCGAGGGCGTTTCGACGACTGCCCAACAGGAGCAGTCGCCTTACCACGTTCCCTCGCGGGATCGTGTGTAAGCTCGGATCGCCTCTCCGAGCGGGGGGGTTCAACTTCCTCCTCCTCCTCTTCGCTGGAGTCGACGTCGTAGTCTCCCTCCCCTTCGCCATCGGATTCCCACTCGCCGTGCTCGTCTCTGCTTTCACCTCCGCTCGCCTCCCCTTCCTCAGTCGGCTCCTGTGCCCCGTTGGGCGTCGAGTACATCTCAGTAGTTTCCTGGGAAACAACAGACAAAACAAAAGTCAGTCGACCAATTCAAAGAAGACCAATGAAGAAAGCAAGATCACAGTCAGGTGCATAAGGTCAGACCTGGTCCACTTCGTATGTGTTGTCGAGTGGAGGAACCCTCCTGGCTCCTCGGGGATTGTCTTTGTTTCCTATGATGCTCGACAGCCATCCTTCTAGCATCTCATCAGTGACCTCCTCCGGGTGGATCCGAGTGGTGTCTTCAAGACCCGAATACAGCCACATCGGATGATCACGAGCCTGGAGCGGCTGGATGCGCCTCCTAAGGAAGACCTCCAGCAAGTCCATGCCAGTCACGCCGTCGCGGACAAGCTGAACTACTCGACCAACCAGCACTTTGACTTGGGCCTTTTCTTCCGGCGTCACTTTCAGAGAAGCAGGCTTTTGGGCTCGTTCCAGAGAGAAAGGGGGAAGTCCAGTCGACTGACCCGGAGTCGCCTGGTCTTTGCAGTAAAACCAGGTCGTCTGCCAACCACGGACCGACTCAGGGAAAGTGATGGATGGAAAGGAGCTTTTTCCCCTCGTCTGGATCGCCAGGCCCCCACACAGCTGGATCACCTGCGTCCTTTCGTCACTCGACTTGGCCTTTTTGACCGATTGAGAACGGCAAGTGAAGATGTGCTTAAAGAGTCCCCAATGGGGGCGGCAACCCAAGAAACCCTCACACAAGGAAATGAAAGCAACCAGATACACGATGGAATTGGGAGTGAAGTGGTGGAGCTGCGCTCCGAAGAAGTTCAGAAAGCTCCGGAAAAAAGGATGAGGCGGCAGAGAAAACCCGTGATCGATGTGGGTGGCGAGGAGGACACACTCACCATCAAGAGGTTGGGGCTCGACTTCCTTCCCCGGGAGACGCACAGCTTCGTGGGGAATGACCCCTCCCTCAACCATATCATCGAGATCTTCCTGCCGAATCACCGTCGGCATCCAGTCGCCCTGGATCCAGCCTCTAGGCAGAGCAGTCCTTGAGGAAGATCCGCCCCGAGCGGACTTCTTCCCTTTCCCCTGGGCCGCCGCCTTCTTCACGCGCTCCAGAGCGGACGTCTTGTCCTTCCCCATCGTCGCCGGCAAATCTCGAATGGGCCTGCGGCGCTAAGGTGGAAACAGGGACGGCGGAGGTCCTTGCGAAGGGAGAAAGGGAAGAAAGAGCACACTGTTCGGAAATCCCGAGCCGGTGGCTTATAAGAGGTCGCTTCCGAGTGGCTGACTGGTAGGCCCAAGCTATCCCGTCAAATCCCGCAGCAGACGCGCGCGCAGTACGTGGAGAAAAAGGTGGCGCGGAAATCGAGGAGCTTCCGTCTTATCACGTCCGATTACCGCGGCCGCTCCCGTCCCGCGCGCTTCCCGAAATTCAAACCCCGTGAAATCCGCGGGTTGCAGAACAAATCATCAGGCAGAAGATCCCTTTCACACCATCATTCGGAATGTCACAGACAAGGGAATTCACTCGACGAAAGGCCTAGAATGGATCAAGGCGACTGAAAAAGGTTGATGACATCATCCGTGACGATTGATCCAAAACAAGGCACTCATGTAGCACAAAGAACCAGTCGGAAAGATCTCCAACCCTTTCCCCACTCTAACCTCGATCCATTCGGGGGCTAATGATGAAGTTATGTACCTGGGGTAGGGGCACGGACCTGTCCTAAGAGCCCTACCCAAGGACATCCTTAGAAGAAGTCACCTTTCAATCGACGTGAAGGTACCCACTCGACGGGTTCAAGACATTCGACCAAGAAGCTACCACTCGACCACGAAGCCAACCACTCGACTGCCAGGAGATCTAAAGTCACTCCACAGGCAAACGGTCGGTCATTAAGTAGTCTTTATGGTCATCATAGCACTTTATTAGAGGCATTACCTGTAACGCTCGACCTTAATGTACCTTAAACCCTGCATTACTGAGGGCAGGAGAGGGCTGGCGAACTCTATATAAGCCACCCCCTCCTCAGTATCAAGGGTTCGCATCTTTGTAACACACACGCATATAATCCAGTCGACCGCCTCCGGGCTCCGAGACGTAGGGCTATTACTTCTTCTGAGAAGGGCCTGAACTCGTAAAACTCTTGCGTGCACAACTACTCCAAAGCTAGGATCTTGCCTCTCCATTCCTACCCCCCCATTCTACTGTCAGACTTAGAACCACGACACCTCCCCCCTCGTCCGAAACCCAAGCACTAACAATGGCAGAACCAAGCAGCGTCCGCCGAAAGAGTGGCTGGAATTCACTCCTCACAGAGGTAATCAAGCTCATTGTTTCGCGTGTGGACAATCTCAGTACCATGCCGCTCGCCACGTGCTCGTCGGGGCTGTACCGTTTACTCAAAGCCCTCAGGCCGGAGCTTTTTAAGCCAACTACTTGCTTGTTGATGCCGCCTGATCTTCAGAAACAGCGTGTCACGCAGCATAACGATCGTAGGGTAGCGAGCATCAACCGCCTTGACTGCGGTCGGATCCCCGTCATCCTCAACTACATTAACGATATGTACTGGGTCGGCATGAACACGTCTTGGATGGTGATCGTCCACGGTCACGGCAGCTGGATGCTCGTGGAGGTCTACACCCGGCGATTGATCCCCCTTCCTTCAATTAACACTGCACTGCTTTTGCACCGCGGCCCAGAATACTCGGAATCTTACAGTGGCCAACATGATACCAAGTTTGATTTGCTCAAGGTTGTAATATGCCAAGTGCCCACAAGATCTGCGAATTATAAAGACTTCAGGCTAATTGCGTTCTTCAACCGCAGTCTCGCCTATCTGACAGATCACTGCGGTAAGTGGATAAATCTGCACGTCCATCGCAGGATCATACATCCTCCATGGTTCTCTGATGCCATTGAACACAAGGGCTTCATTTTCGTTGTCGACTCCTTCTATGGCTAGACGTATTGCTGGCATACTCCAGTCATTGCTACAAACGGCTATTACAGTAGTATGTTACTTTCCTATGATATCATGATGGCTTGCTTATATTACTGTCAACATTTACAGAAAAAATATTCATGCTCATAACATGTTGTTCTTAAGATTGACTACATCAAGAGCCCTTTTTTATTTGACTCCAACTTTTTTTGAGGCTTATTTGACTCCACCTTGATATGATGTTGTAGGCCACCTGGTGTCCCTACCCTTCCTAATCCCAGAACATTTCAAAGAAAAGCGGCATGGCAGTTGCAGGTGGTTCCTGGCTCGATCAGACATCAATCATTCACACGTACCGGACGTGTTGTTTCGCGGAGTACAATCACAGTCACTGCAAGGTCTTTGAACAGGATCCCAGCTTCTCTGGGCCTTTAGGAATTTTTGACTGGAGGCTGGTAAGTAGCCTTGGTACACACTCCCTGTTTGTCGGACTGAATTATCCGATTAACCAGGAGATAACCGACGGCAAGGATCATGATGGCAGCGTGGTTTCGTTCATCAAGCAAAACTGTGTGTACACAGCGTACCATGCGTCTCTGCATGAACCATACCCTGATATGTGCCGCCACGCTCTGCAGCCCAAAGTAGGAGAGAGGGTCGCAAGTATCAGACTTCGACCTGCTGGCTGGAGTTACCCCCATCAGGCACCCATCTGGTTCAAGCCGTCAGAAAATCTCCACAGCTTAATAAATAGTAACGTCTAACTGAGCAAATTGGTTAGATGCATACACTTGGTGTAGTAGGATCTTTATTTAGTTTGATGCATGCACTTGTTCTTTTTTGGTAGCCCTTTTGTAATGATGGCTGATGTTTGGTTTGGAAGAGAGAGCTGTGTCTTCACTCTTCTGGCCTGCTTACTGCTTTTGTCGTACCCCCAGCCCTGGTTGTTGCTGCTGCTGTTTTCAATGTACAATTAGTAGTATATTTCATCTGTTGGTTGAATAAATGTGTTGTTAGAACGACAAACACAATGTTTTGGAAGTCGTTGCATGGTTCGATCCTTTAGTGCCCCGTACCACATGTAGCGCATACTATTTTTCGTACGGAACACATTTTCCACTTGTTGATAACATGCAGCCCACTGATGAAGGCCCAATAGAGAAGCCCATAATTAACTAGAAGGGAGGCTCTCACATGAATCCGGCCCAAGTACATGCTCATGGTCCCCTAAACATAAATAAGTAAATAAATAAAGCTAAATGCTCATGCACCAGTTCTTTAAATTCACGATTTAACAGGAGGATATTATTTCCTATGATAGTGTTGTTACATTTAGTCAATATTATTCCTAGGCAAAGATAGAGACCAATCTTCTTTCTCCCAGCATTTTCTTCCTGCAACCAGCGGACCCATGCAAATCATAGTCAATGTCGTAAATAGTTCCGGTCCATTTTTATTTTTCAATAAGAATGTCCAACCCAGCCCAGCACATTGACGACGTCACTTTATCCTCCGCCTTGGTGCGCTCGCCGCGGCGCCGCCGTCTGGCCCTGTCAACATAGTTTTTTTCGAAACGGTCCCTGTTAACATAGTGAATTGGGAGAGGACTGTAGTTGTGAGTATGACAGTACGGACCCACCAGGTCCACCCCCGTACACAAGCAAGCGCCTCTTTTACTACTCAGATGAACCCCTCATTTTTTACTCTAATCCACCCTGCTGATATCTGGGACCCACATCATTTTCAACATATAGTCAATTAACGACAGAATTGCACAACTTTTCTTTTGAGTAGTAATTCGGAGGAGCAGGCTATAAACTGGGTTGTGCGGTCTCTGTGGCCCGTCTAACAACATGACCAGCCCAGCAGTTTTTTCTTTGGGAAAATATGTAGCCCAGTATTTCTTTTTGAAGAATACCCAAGCTAGGCCTATTTGTTTTCTCCGACTTACTGGGCTGCAAATCTTTCAAGACGAGGAGGGATGCATTCCAACCTGGCCAAAGAGTATGGTCAGTGTCTGTTAAAAGTAATATCAAAAGGGGTTGAAAATTCCAAACAAAATTATAGCAATGGGATATTAGTTTCTTTTTTTGTTTTTGTTCTTCACTGATATCTTATACTCCCTCTGTCCCAAAATTCTTGTCTTAGATTAGTCTAGATACGGATGTATCTAATATCAAAACGTGACTTGATACATCCGTATTTAGACAAATCTAAGACAAGAATTTTGGGACAGAGGGAGTATTTCATTGGATTGAACATGACATAGTACTAATTTATTTTTAAATTTGTTTTAGTATGTCTACTAATTTTTGGATTAAGAATATTTTGTTCCCCAGTAAAAATTTGCGGATTTTCAAAATTTCCCACATATTTAGTTAATTTTTTTAACCCTGGTACTGACCAGAAAATGGGCAACAATTCTAAAAATGGAAAACAGGCTACAATAAATTCCATATGAATTAGAAAATGAGTAAAAATTATGAAAATAATAGCAAATGGGCTGTACACGCCACATATTTCGAGGCTGACCTGTTTACGCAAGGCTTTATCAGTCAACACATGATTCTAGCAGTAGTGACTGTTGGATGTCCATCTGCAACGCCCCGGATCCGATGCGCCAAGTGTCCGTCAGTTATTCGTTGTCGTTGCCATGTCATTTGCTTGCGTGTCGCATATTGCCATGTCATCATCCGCATTACATCATCATGTTTTCGAAACTTGCATCCATCCGGGATCTCCGAGTTCTCTCCCTTGTCCGTTCTAAGACCAACCACACTTGCACGCGCCCGCGGCATGTCCGAAATAGTATTTTTTTAAGTGGCCGGAAAAATGTTCTCGGAATGGGATGAAAGTTGGCGTGCAGTGTTGTTTTGTTGTTAGTAGGTCGCCTGCCAAGTTTCATCGCATTCGGAGTCCGTTTGGTGCCCCAACGGATCACTATAGCGGCATTATAGCCGGGCAAACGTCGGACGTTTTCGGTCTCCGGAAACAGTTGCCGAGCTGCACTCCTCTCCTCTCATCTCAGCCCAATCTCTCTTCACAGCCCACTAGCCCACCTATCTAACCCCCTCCGTTCCGGGTCGTCCGATCGGGATCGAACGGCTCCGGAATGCCCCAAAACCCCCCAAACCCTAGCTACAACTGCTATATATAGACCCTAGCCTCCATTTTCGGAATCCCTAGCCCCTGCCTCGTTTTCCGCTTCAGCCAACCACCACCCACCTTCCAGCCGCCGCCTCCTCCTCGGATCCGCCGCCGGCCACCTCTCCCCGCCACTTGTCGCGCCCTCATTGGCCAGCGCCGCCGCCAGCTCCGCCCGCGGCCACTCCCGTCATGACACGCGTCCTCCCAGCGCGCCTCCACCTCCCACCTCCCCGCGCGGCCCGCCAGGACCCGGATCGGGCCCTGGGAAGCCCATCGGGGCCCGGGCGCCCTACAGCCGCTGCCCGAGCGCCCCAGCGCTCCTGCCGCACTCAACCCCGCAGCCCCTCGCCGCCGTTCCCAGCGCCACCGCGCCGGACTCCGCCGCCTCGACATGCCGTCGCCCGGCGACCTCCTCCTCCGCCGCCAGGTCGCCTCACCTCCTTCTCTCCCTCCTTCTCCCGTGCTCTCCCTCTCCTCTAAGGTCTGCGCCGCCGCCATTTTATTTGCAGGAGCCGCCGCCGAGCTCGTCGCCGGCCTCCTCGGCCTCGCCCGTCGCCAGATCCGGGGGCCCCATGCCCGGATCTGCCCGTTCCCGTCGAAACCGCTCCGCGCAGCCCCGCCCTCGCCTGCTTGCCGCCGGCGCCAACCGCCGTCGCCGCCCCTGCCTCTTACCCGCTCGGGAACGGGGAGGACGGCGCCACCAGCCCCGCTCACGCGCGCGTGGGCCTCCCCACAGCCCAGCCGCCAGCTCGCCCGCTTCGGCCTGCCTCCTCCCCGCACCAACGGGCCAAGGCCCACTGGGTGAGCAGCCCCCTCCAGCGCCCCCTCTGTGCACTATTGGGCTAGCCGGATTCGGCCCAGTGTTTTTTTTTTCCATTCTGCGATTTATTATTTATCCTGTGTTTTACTGTTTTGCAGAAAAACCCCTTGACTTCATGCATATAATAATTCACAAACCGTGCATCAGTTTAAAATGATTTAAATATGTAAAATGCTCAGAAATTTGTGTAGTTTAATAATATGCCACTTTCACCCATGTTTAAAATGATTAAAATGTTGTTTGCATTTATTTTGCTAAATGCCATGTTAAAATGATTTATTTCAAAACTAAATAACCGTAGCTCGGATTTTAATGAACTTTATATGTAAATGGGGTGGAAAAATGCCTAGTTTTACATGGTGAACTTTATTTTCCTGTTTTACAACATTAAAATATGCTTTAAGACAGATCAGTACCGAATCTATTATATGCTCATGAGGAGTTTCCGGATTTGTTGTTCGTTGCTTCCGGCCTCATTTAAACTTGACTAGATAGGTAGTTTTACTTTGCTTCACCCTCTTGCCATGTTTAACAACATTTAATATTGTTGGGCACATAAACGAGATCGAACTAAATAACTTGTTGTGGTGTTTCTCCAATATGCAACCCGTTGCATATTGAGCTCCACTTAACTTGTAGTATTGCTTGTTGCACTTTGCCATGCCATGCATCATTAAACCGGACATGCATCATACTTGATTGCGCATCATGCCATGTTCATGTGATGGTTGTTTACTTTGTTGTTTGCTTCTTTCCGGTGTTGCTTCTTCGGGTTAGTTCCGATAGCGTTGCGATTGTGAGGATCCGTTTGTCTATGCCCGTTTGTCTTCTTCATGGACTCGTTCTTCTTCCTTGCGGGATCTCAGGCAAGATGACCATACCCTCGAAATCACTTCTATCTTTGCTTGCTAGATTGCTCGCTCTTTTGCTATGCCTATGCTGCGATACTTACCACTTGCTAATCATGCCTCCCATATTGTTAACCCAAGCCTCTAACCCACCTTGTCCTAGCAAACCGTTGTTTGGCTATGTTACCGCTTTGCTCAGCCCCTCTTATAGCGTTGTTACTTGCAGGTGAAGATGAAGTTTGTTCCTTGTTGGGACATGGATATGTTGTTCCTTGTTGGAACATGTTTACTTGTTGGGATATCACAATATATCTTATTTAATTAATGCATCTATATACTTGGTAAAGGGTGGAAGGCTCGGCCTTATGCCTGGTGTTTTGTTCCACTCTTGCCGCCCTAGTTTCCGTCATATCGGTGTTATGTTCCCGGATTTTGCGTCCCTAACGCGGTCGGGTGATTTATGGGACCCCCTTGACAGTTCGCTTTGAATAAGACTTTTCCAGCAGGCCCAACCTTGGTTTTACCCTTTGCCTACCACCTATCCTTTTCCCTTGGGCCTGATCAGCCTGAGGGTCATCTTTATTCAGCCCCCCCGGGCCAATGCTTGTCTAAGTGTTGGTCCGAACTAGAGCCCTTTGCAGCGCCCTCTCAAGGAAACTTGAGACTTGGTTTTAGCTGTACGGAGTGTTCATCCGGTGTTGCCCTGAGAACGAGATATGTGCAGCTCCTATCAGGATGTCGGCGCATCGGGCGGCTTTGCTGGACTTGTTTTATTATTGTCGAAATGTCTTGTAGCCGGGATTCCGAGACTGATCGGGTCTTCCCGGGGAGAAGGAATATCCTTCGTTGATCGCGAGAGCTTATCATGGGCTAAGTTGGGACACCCCTGCAGGGTTTTGAACTTTCGAAAGCCGTGCCCACGGTTATGGGCAGATGGGAATTTGTTAATGTCCGGTTGTAGAAAACCCGAAGTTGATCTTAATTAAAATACACCAACCGCGTGTGTAACCGTGATGGTCTCTTCTCGGCGGGGTCCGGGAAGTGAACACGGTTGTTGGAGTTATGCTTGACGTAAGTAGTTCAGGATCACTTATTGATCATAGTTGTTCGATCGTGCTTTGCCTTCTCTTCTCGCTCTCTTTTGCGTATGTTAGCCACCATATATGCTAGCCGCTGCTGCAGCTCCACCTCATACCTTTTACCCTACCTATAAGCTTATATAGTCTTGATCTCGCGGGTGTGAGATTGCTGAGTCCTCGTGACTCACCAGATACTTCCAAAACCAGTTTGCAGGTGCCGATGGGACCGTGCAGGTGACGCACCCGAGCTCAAAGAGGAGTTCGATGAAGATTCTATCCTTTATGTTGTTTAGTTCTAGTCGATCAGTAGTGGAGCCCAGTTGGGGTCGATCGTGGACCTTTTGTCGCTTCTGGGGTTTCTTCTTTTATTTTGGCTCCGTAGTCGGGCCCTGATTGTAACTGTATGATGTAATGTTTTATTCATGTATTTGTGTGAAGTGGCGATTGTAAGCCAACTATGTATCTCTTTCCCTTATGAATTACATGGGTTGTGTGAAGATTACCTCACTTGCGACATTGCTTTCAATGCGGTTGTGCCTCTAAGTCGTGCTTCGACACGTGGGAGATATAGCCGCATCGAGGGCGTAACACCATCCAACGGTCGATGTGCTTCTTCAATCTCTGATCTTCCTGCTCCAGCCGCCTAAACTAGCGCCGACGGGACTGCCTGCTCCCTCCTCTTGTGGCCCGCTGTGATGCCGTGGAGGCTTGCCTGGCCACCCTACTCCCTCCGCTGGCCTGGCCGCACGCAATCAACTGCCTCCTTATTACGCAAAAAAATGATTCCTCCCACTGACATCTGGGGCGCACCGGTTGGGAGGCTGACCTATGGGCCTACTAAGTTGATGCATACGCAGGGCTTGTCAACTTAGTCAACAAACGATTCTAGCAGTAGTAACCGTTGGATTTGAATCGAACGGTCCTGCTGCTTCTTCAACCGCTGCTCTTCTTGCACCAGCCGCCGAAACCAGCGCCGGCGAGACTGGCTGCTCCTGCCTCCAGTGGCCACGTGAGCTACCGTTGAGGCCTCACCGCCCCCTACTACTCCCACCGCTAGCCAGGCCCTGCGGCGACGACAGCCTCACACCACAGCCGAACCAGTGAACCCTCGTACTACTCTCCGCGTGGGCATCCACTACCGCGTCTTCCCCAGCTCCGCATCTTCCCTGGCTCTGTGTCTTCCTCGGCTCTGCGTTGTCCCCTTCCTAGGTCTCGCCATCGTCCACCACCTTGGATGCGCTTGGTGCGGAGTGGTCAACATGGTCAACGAACGACACCATTAGAAGTAGACTATGTGTGGAGAGGCTGACAGCTGGGTCCACGACCGCATGCAAGGAAATGCCTCCTTATTACACACAAAATAATGATTCCTCCACCTGACAGCTGGGACCCACCGGAAGGGCCTCTGTATTTGTCGGTGTACAAAAGTAGGGGCTCTCCTTTTTGACCCCTTTACTTGTGCACGGGCAGTCAGAGCCGCGCCCGCTGCCACACTTAATAAAGCAGAGGAGGGAAGCCAGAGGGAAACTAAAGCACAAGACAAACAAGGCGACGCCAAGACCAGAAGCATAAAAGAGCAAAGAGGCGAGGTGGACTCCCCCGACAAGACCCTTGCCGGGGCGGCCTCCGCGGCCCCGGCAAGAACCTTGCCGGGGTAACTTGCCCAACGCCAGCAGAGTGAGCCACCCTTGAGCCCAAAGGTTCCAAACGCCGTCAACAACTACATCAAAACCAGGGCTTGGGAGGCACCTCTGTGGTGGCATGCAGATCTTTGTCAAGATCATAAATACACAGGACCAGAAGACGGCGACCCTTGGCGGGATCCTAGCCGAGGAAATCCAAAAGACCCCCGGCAAGCGCCTTGCCGGGGACAACTGCAACACCACGGCAAGACCCTTGCCGGGCTCCCGGCAAGACCCTTGCTGAGGGCATCAGCGGGGCCGCAACCAGGCGCGCGCCTGCCAAAACTCCACCGCCGTCCCCAAGCAATTGTTAGCTCAACCAGCTATGCAGGCACCTGCGTGGCGACGGGCGGCCTCTACACCGACTGAAAAAGCACCTGCGTGGTGGCATGCGACCCTTCGTGAAGGTTCCACCACCGCGCTAGCCCAGCAGCCAGACAACGTGGCGCAGCAACGCCTCGTCAGCTCGGACGCGCGTCGGAACTGGGCGAGGTGGCGACGGACAGGACGGGCCTCGTTCCCGTCCCCAATAAAGCTAATGGACACCTAAGTAGCGCATTTAATGCGCTTTGTCCCGTAATGCCGGGCGATAAGCTCGCGCACTGTACACCTTTCCAACTCCTGTGTGCCACTGTGACGACCCCTTTGAAGGAAATATGCCCTAGAGGCAATAATAAAGTTATTATTTATTTCCTTATATCATGATAAAGGTTTATTATTCATGCTAGAATTGTATTAACCGGAAACATAATGCATGTGTGAATACATAGACAAACAGAGTGTCACTAGTATGCCTCTACTAGACTAGCTCGTTAATCAAAGATGGTTATGTTTCCTAACTATGAACAAAGAGTTGTTATTTGATTAACGAGGTCACATCATTGGTTGAATGATCTGATTGACATGACCCATTATATTAGCTTAGCACCCGATCGTTTAGTATGTTGCTATTGCTTTATTCATGACTTATACATGTTCCTATGACTATGAGATTATGCAACTCCCGTTTGCCAGAGGAACACTTTGGGTACTACCAAACGTCACAACGTAACTGGGTGATTATAAAGGAGTATTACAGGTGTCTCCAATGGTAGATGTTGGGTTGGCGTATTTCGAGATTAGGATTTGTCACTCCGATTGTCGGAGAGGTATCTCTGGGCCCTCTCAGTAATGCACATCACTTAAGCCTTGCAAGCATTGCAACTAATGAGTTAGTTGCGGGATGATGTATTACGGAACGAGTAAAGAGACTTGTCGATAACGAGATTGAACTAAGTATTGGATACTGACGATCGAATCTCGGACAAGTAACATACCGATGACAAAGGGAACAACGTATGTTGTTATGCGGTTTGACCGATAAAGATCTTCGTAGAATATGTAGGAGCCAATATGGGCATCCAGGTCCCGCTATTGGTTATTGACCGGAGACATGTCTCGGTCATGTCTACATTGTTCTCGAACCGTAGGGTCCGCACGCTTAACGTTACGATGACAGTTATTATGAGTTTATGCATTTTGATGTACTGAAGGAGTTCGGAGTCCCGGATGTGATCACAGACATGACGAGGAGTCTCGAAATGGTCGAGACATAAAGATTGATATATTGGAAGCCTATGTTTGGACATCGGAAGTGTTCCAGGTGAAATCAGGATTTTACCGGAATGCCGGGAGGGTTACCGGAACCCCCCGGGAGCCAGATGGGCCATAGTGGGCCTTAGTGGAAAGGAGAAAGGGGCTGCCCTAGGTGTCCGCGCACCTCCCCCCTTCCCCTAGTCCTATTAGGACTAGGAGAGGTCCCCGGCCCCCTCTCTACCTCTCCCCCTTGAGGAATCCTATTCCAACTAGGATTGGGGGGGGGGGGAGGAATCCTACTCCCGGAGGGAGTAGGACTCTCCTGGTGCGCCAAGGGCTTGGCCGGCCAGCCCCTCCCCCTGGATCCTTTATATACGGAGGCAGGGGGCACCCCATAGACACACACGTTGATCTACGGATCGTTCCTTAGCCGTGTGCGGTGCCCCCTTCCACCAAATTCCACCTCGGTCATATCGTTGCAGTGCTTAGGCGAAGCCCTGCGCCTGTAACACATCAAAATCGTCACCACGCCGTCGTGCTGATGGAACTCTTCCCCGACGCTTTGCTGGATCGGAGCCCGGGGATCGTCATCGAGCTGAACGTGTGCCAAGAACTCGGAGGCGCTGGAGTAACGGTGCTGTGATCGGTCGGATCGTGAGGAGAACGTACGACTACTTCCTCTACGTTGAGTCAACGCTTCCGCTTCAGTCTACAAGGGTATGTAGACAACACTCTCCCCTCTCGTTGCTATGCATCACCATGATCTTGCGTGTGCGTAGGAATTTTTTTGAAATTACTACGTTCCCCAACAGTGGCATCTGAGCCTAGGCTTTTATGGTTTGATGTTATTTGCACGAGTAGAACACAAGTAAGTTGTGGACGATACAAGTCGTACTGCCTACCAGCATGTCATACTTTGGTTCAGCGGTATTGTTGGACGAGACGATCCGGACCAACCTTACGCGTACGCTTACGCGAGACCGGTTCCCTCGACGTGCTTTGCACATAGATGGCTTGCGGAAGACTGTCTCTCCAACTTTAGTTGAACCGAGTGTGGCTACGCCCGGTCCTTGAGAAGGTTAAAACGGAGTCTATTTGACAAACTATCATTGTGGTTTTGATGCGTAGGTAAGATGAGTTCTTGCTTAAGCCCGTAGCAGCCACGTAAAACTTGCAAACAACAAAGTATAGGACGTCTAACTTGTTTTTGCAGGGCATGTTGTGATGTGATATGGTCAATACATGATGCTAAATTTTATTGTATGAGATGATCATGTTTTGTAATCGAGTTATCAGCAACTGGCAGGAGCCATATGGTTGTCACTTTATTGTATGCAATGCAATCGCGATGTAATGCTTTACTTTGTTACTAAGCGGTAGTGATAGTCGTGGAAGCATAAGATTGGCGAGACGACAACGATGCTATGATGGAGATCAAGGTGTCACGCCGGTGACGATGGTGATCATGACGGTGCTTCGGAGATGGAGATCACAAGCACAAGATGATGATAACCATATCATATCACTTATATTGATTGCATGTGATGTTTATCTTTTTATGCATCTTATCTTGCTTTGATTGATGGTAGCATTATAAGATGATCTCTCACTAAATTATCAAGAAGTGTTCTCCCTGAGTATGCACCGTTGCAAAAGTTCTTCGTGCTGAGACACCACGTGATGATCGGGTGTGATAGGCTCTACGTTCAAATACAACGGGTGCAAAACAGTTGCACACGCGGAATACTCAGGTTATACTTGACGAGCTATGCATATAAGATATGACCTCGGAACACAGAGACCGAAAGGTCGAACGTGAATCATATAGTAGATATGATCAACATAAAGATGTTCACCATTGAAAACTACTCCATATCACGTGATGATCGGTTATGGTTTAGTTGATTTGGATCACGTGATCACTTAGAGGATTAGAGGGATGTCTATCTAAGTGGGAGTTCTTAATTAATTTGATTAACTAAACTTAAACTTATCATGAACTTAGTATCTGATAGTATCTTGCTTGTTTATGTTGATTGTAGATAGATGGCTCGTGCTGTTGTTCCGTTAAATTTTAATGCGTTCCTTGAGAAAGCAAAGTTGAAAGATGATGGTAGCAATTACACGGACTCGGTCCGTAACTTGAGGATTATCCTCATTGCTGCACAGAAGAATTACGTCCTGGAAGCACCGCTAGGTGCCAGGCCTGCTGCTAGAGCAACACCAGAAGTTATGAACGTCTGGCAGAGCAAAGCTGATGACTACTCGATAGTTCAGTGTGCCATGCTTTACGGCTTAGAAGCGGGACTTCAACGACGTTTTGAACGTCATGGAGCATATGAGATGTTCCAGGAGTTGAAGTTAATATTTCAAGCAAATGCCCGGATTGAGAGATATGAAGTCTCCAATAAGTTCTATAGCTGCAAAATGGAGGAGAACAGTTCTGTCAGTGAGCATATACTCAAAATCTCTGGGTATAATAATCACTTGATTCAATTGGGAGTTACTCTTCCAGATGATTGCGTCATTGACAGAATTCTCCAATCACTTCCACCAAGCTACAAGAGCTTCGTGATGAACTATAATATGCAAGGGATGACCAAAACTATTCCCGAGCTCTTCGCAATGCTAAAAGCTGCGGAGGTAGAAATCAAGAAGGAGCATCAAGTGTTGATGGTTAACAAAACCACTAGTTTCAAGAAGAAGGGCAAAGGGAAGAAAAAGGGGAACTTCAAGAAGAACGGCAAGCGAGTTGCTGCTCAAGAGAAGAAACCCAAGTCTGGACCTAAGCCTGAAACTGAGTGCTTCTACTGCAAGCAGACTGGTCACTGGAAGCGGAACTGCCCCAAGTATTTGGCGGATAAGAAGGATGGCAAGGTGAACAAAGGTATATGTGATATACATGTTATTGATGTGTACCTTACTAATGTTCGCAGTAGCACCTGGGTATTTGATACTGGTTCTGTTGCTAATATTTGCAACTCAAAACAGGGACTACAGAATAAGCGGACACTAGCAAAGGACGAGGTGACGATGCGCGTGGGAAACGGTTCCAAAGTCGATGTGATCGCAGTCGGCACGCTACCTCTACATCTACCTTCGGGATTAGTATTAGACCTAAATAATTGTTATTTGGTGCCAGCGTTGAGCATGAACATTATATCTGGATCTTGTTTGATGCGAGACGGTTATTCATTTAAATCAGAGAATAATGGTTGTTCTATTTATATGAGTAATATCTTTTATGGTCATGCACCCTTGAAGAGTGGTCTATTTTTGATGAATCTCGATAGTAGTGATACACATATTCATAATGTTGAAACCAAAAGATGCAGAGTTGATAATGATAGTGCAACTTATTTGTGGCACTGCCGTTTAGGTCATATCGGTATAAAGCGCATGAAGAAACTCCATACTGATGGACTTTTGGAGTCACTTGATTATGAATCACTTGGCACTTGCGAACCGTGCCTCATGGGCAAGATGACTAAAACACCGTTCTCCGGAACTATGGAGAGAGCAACAGATTTGTTGGAAATCATACATACGGATGTATGTGGTCCGATGAATGTTGAGGCTCGTGGCGGATATCGTTATTTTCTCACCTTCACAGATGATTTGAGCAGATATGGGTATATCTACTTAATGAAACACAAGTCTGAAACATTTGAAAAGTTCAAAGAATTTCAGAGTGAAGTTGAAAATCATCGTAACAAGAAAATAAAGTTTCTATGATCAGATCGTGGAGGAGAATATTTGAGTTACGAGTTTGGTGTACATTTGAAAAATTGTGGAATAGTTTCGCAACTCACGCCACCCGGAACACCACAGCGTAATGGTGTGTCCGAACGTCGTAATCGTACTTTACTAGATATGGTGCGATCTATGATGTCTCTTTCTGATTTACCGCTATCGTTCTGGGGATACGCTCTAGAGACGGCCGCATTCACGTTAAATAGGGCACCATCTAAATCCGTTGAGACGACGCCTTATGAACTATGGTTTGGCAAGAAACCAAAGTTGTCGTTTCTTAAAGTTTGGGGCTGCGATGCTTATGTGAAAAAGCTTCAACCAGATAAGCTTGAACCCAAATCGGAGAAATGTGTCTTCATAGGATATCCAAAGGAAACTGTTGGATACACCTTCTATCACAGATCCGAAGGCAAAAACTTTTGTTGCTAAGTTCGGAAACTTTCTAGAGAAGGAGTTTCTTTCGAAAGAAGTGAGTGGGAGGAAAGTGGAACTTGACGAGGTAACTGTACCTGCTCCTTTATTGAGAAGTAGTACATCACAGAAAACTGTTTCTGTGACACCTACACCAATAAATGAGGAAGCTAATGATGATGATCATGAAACTTTAGATCAAGATACTACTGAACCTCGTAGGTCAACCAGAGTGAGATCCGCACCAGAGTGGTACGGTAATCCTATTCTGGAAGTCATGTTACTAGACCATGATGAACCTACGAACTATGAAGAAGCAATGCTGAGCCCAGATTCCGCAAAGTGGCTTGAAGCCATGAAATCTGAGATGGGATCCATGTATGAGAACAAAGTATGGACTTTGGTTGACTTGCCTGATGATCGGCAAGCAATTGAGAACAAATGGATCTTTAAGAAGAAGACTGACGCTGATGGTAATGTTACTGTCTACAAAGCTCGACTTGTCGCAAAAGGTTTTCGATAAGTTCAAGGGATTGACTACGATGAGACTTTCTCACCCGTAGCAATGCTTAAGTCTGTCCGAATCATGTTAGCAATTGCCGCATTTTATGATTATGAAATTTGGCAGATGGATGTCAAAACTGCATTCCTGAATGGATTTCTGGAAGAAGAATTGTATATGATGCAACCGGAAGGTTTTGTCGATCCAAAGGGAGCTAACAAAGTGTGCAAGCTCCAGCGATCCATTTATGGACTGGTGCAAGCCTCTCGGAGTTGGAATAAACGCTTTGATAGTGTGATCAAAGCATTTGGTTTTATACAGACTTTCGGAGAAGCCTGTATTTACAAGAAAGTGAGTGGGAGCTCTGTAGCATTTCTAATATTATATGTGGATGACATATTACTGATTGGAAATGATATAGAATTTCTGGATAGCATAAAGGGATACTTGAATAAAAGTTTTTCAATGAAAGACCTCGGAGAAGCTGCTTACATATTAGGCATAAAGATCTATAGAGATAGATCAAAACGCTTAATTGGACTTTCACAAAGCACATACCTTGACAAGATTTTGAAGAAGTTCAAAATGGATCAAGCAAAGAAAGGGTTCTTGCCTGTGTTACAAGGTGTGAGATTGAGTAAGACTCAAAGCCCGACCACTGCAGAAGATAGAGAGAAAATGAAAGATGTTCCCTATGCTTCATCCATAGGCTCTATCATGTATGCAATGCTGTGTACCTGACCTGATGTGTGCCTTGCTATAAGTTTAGCAAGGAGGTACCAAAGTGATCCAGGAGTGGATCACTGGACAGCGGTCAAGAACATCCTGAAATACCTGAAAAGGACTAAGGATATGTTTCTCATATATGGAGGTGACAAAGAGCTCACCGTAAGAGGTTACGTTGATGCAATCTTTGACACTGATCCGGACGATTCTAAATCGCAAACCGGATACGTGTTTACATTAAACGGTGGAGCTGTCAGTTGGTGCAGTTCTAAACAAAGCGTCGTAGCAGGATCTACATGTGAAGCGGAGTACATAGCTGCTTCGGAAGCAGCAAATGAAGGAGTCTGGATGAAGGAGTTCATATCCGATCTAGGTGTCATACCTAGTGCATCGGGTCCAATGAAAATCTTTTGTGACAATACTGGTGCAATTGCCTTGGCAAAGGAATCCAGATTTCACAAAAGGACCAAACACATCAAGAGACGCTTCAACTCCATCCGGGATCTAGTCCAGGTGGGAGACATAGAGATTTGCAAGATACATACGGATCTGAATGTTGCAGACCCGTTGACTAAGCCTCTTCCACAAGCAAAACATGATCAGCACCAAAACTCCATGGGTGTTAAGATCATTACAGTGTAATCTAGATTATTGACTCTAGTGCAAGTGGGAGACTGAAGGAAATATGCCCTAGAGGCAATAATAAAGTTATTATTTATTTCCTTATATCATGATAAAGGTTTATTATTCATGCTAGAATTGTATTAACCGGAAACATAATGCATGTGTGAATACATAGACAAACAGAGTGTCACTAGTATGCCTCTACTAGACTAGCTCGTTAATCAAAGATGGTTATGTTTCCTAACCATGAACAAAGAGTTGTTATTTGATTAACGAGGTCACATCATTGGTTGAATGATCTGATTGACATGACCCATTATATTAGCTTAGCACCCGATCGTTTAGTATGTTGCTATTGCTTTATTCATGACTTATACATGTTCCTATGACTATGAGATTATGCAACTCCCGTTTGCCAGAGGAACACTTTGGGTACTACCAAATGTCACAACGTAACTGGGTGATTATAAAGGAGTATTACAGGTGTCTCCAATGGTAGATGTTGGGTTGGCGTATTTCGAGATTAGGATTTGTCACTCCGATTGTCGGAGAGGTATCTCTGGGCCGTCTCGGTAATGCACATCACTTAAGCCTTGCAAGCATTGCAACTAATGAGTTAGTTGCGGGATGATGTATTACGGAACGAGTAAAGAGACTTGCCGATAACGAGATTGAACTAAGTATTGGATACTGACGATCGAATCTCGGACAAGTAACATACCGATGACAAAGGGAACAACGTATGTTGTTATGCGGTCTGACCGATAAAGATCTTCGTAGAATATGTAGGAGCCAATATGGGCATCCAGGTCCCGCTATTGGTTATTGACCGGAGACATGTCTCGGTCATGTCTACATTGTTCTCGAACCGTAGGGTCCGCACGCTTAACGTTACGATGACAGTTATTATGAGTTTATGCATTTTGATGTACTGAAGGAGTTCGGAGTCCCGGATGTGATCACAGACATGACGAGGAGTCTCGAAATGGTCGAGACATAAAGATTGATATATTGGAAGCCTATGTTTGGACATCGGAAGTGTTCCAGGTGAAATCAGGATTTTACCGGAATACCGAGAGGGTTACCAGAACCCCCGGGAGCCAGATGGGCCATAGTGGGCCTTAGTGGAAAGGCGAAAGGGGCTGCCCTAGGTGGCCGCGCGCCTCCCCCCTTCCCCTAGTCCTATTAGGACTAGGAGAGGTGGCCGGCCCCCTCTCTCCCTCTCCCCCTTGAGGAATCCTATTCCAACTAGGATTGGGGGGGGGGGGGGAATCCTACTCCCGGAGGGAGTAGGACTCTCCTGGCGCGCCAAGGGCTTGGACGGCCAGCCCCTCCCCCTGGATCCTTTATATATGGAGGCAGGGGGCACCCCATAGACACACAAGTTGATCTACAGGTCGTTCCTTAGCCGTGTGCGGTGCCCCCTTCCACCAAATTCCACCTCGGTCATATCGTTGCAGTGCTTACGCGAAGCCCTACGCCGGTAACACATCAAGATCGTCACCATGCCGTCGTGCTGACGGAACTCTTCCCCGACGCTTTGCTGGATCGGAGCCCGGGGATCGTCATCGAGCTGAACGTGTGCCAAGAACTCGGAGGCACCGGAGTAACGGTGCTGTGATCGGTCGGATCGTGAGGAGAACGTACGACTACTTCCTCTACGTTGAGTCAACGCTTCCGCTTCAGTCTACAAGGGTATGTAGACAACACTCTCCCCTCTCGTTGCTATGCATCACCATGATCTTGCGTGTGCGTAGGAATTTTTTTGAAATTACTACGTTCCCCAACACCCTTTTGCCTATAAAAGGTGGCCCGAGGCGTCCAGGAGGAGGAGTCGGCTCTTTGGAACTAGGCAGCCACCGTAGCTAGTTCGAGAGCTCAAGAACACTCTGAAATACACACCAAAGTAGGACTAGGGTATTACGCATCCTCGCGACCCGAACCTGGGTAAATGATCTGTGTGCTTCCTGTCAGACCTGCTCTTTGCACAACCTCGCACCCGCCAACCGCAGAAGGGATTCCAGTGATCCCATAGGTGTCGTTTCCCTGACATCTTTGGCGCGCCAGGTAGGGGGCGTAGTTGTGATAATCTGGTCTAGCAGTTAGCCTAGGAGTTCTTCATCGCCATGGCTCCCAAGAAGAAGACGATCACGGTGATCGGCTCGTCAGGAGCCGAACGGCCCGTCCCAGTGCGGGCGAGCAGCGGGCCGGTCTTGGACAGAATCCGAGCCGCGGTCCGCGAGCACCAGCATCGCTCTGGCAGTCAGAGCCTGGCGAGCGGCATTGTTCGTGCGCCAGACGACGGGCCGCACACCACCAAATCCAAAGACGGGGCTGGGCCCCCCGCAGGCGGCGCGGGGCCGTCCAGGGGTGTCGCTGTGCCACCTGCGGGCGGTGCAGCAACCTCCAAGACGCCTACGCCGGCGCCTACATCGTGCTCTTCCCAGGGTGCGCGCGACGAGCAGCGCCGCCACGCTGGAGACCTCGGACGCCGCAGTGGGAAGAGTCCTGTGCATCATCTGCGGGGCGAAGGAGGCTAGCATGCCCGTCGAAGTGCTTGCGAAAATGGCACGCAGCCACTAGGCCGTGATAGAGCTCCTTCTAACATGGTTAGAAGTCGAAGCGCGCCACGGTCCATGCAGCTCTCGCCACCACCCACGCCAGCAGAAGCTTTGGCGCGCGCGTAGCTACTCCTCGACTTCCCTCCTACCGCGGAAAAGCTCGATGAGTGGAGGGCCACCATCCGGAGCCTTGTCGGCATCGCCAACCAAGACGAGCCACGGCCAGCGGGGCCCTCAGGCCGACGCTCCGTCGAACCACCGCATGCCAGCGGTGGAGGGGCCTGAGGTGCTGCGGCCACGGTGCACTCTCCTCCTTCGCGCCAGCCACCGCGGGTGTCGATCCGTCATGATGACGCTTGTGATAACATTTCCATAGGGTCGTCCGACCCACGGGCCCACCGCGACCAGCACCAAGTTCTTCGGGAGTGAGCCCATGAAGACGCTCGAACCACCATCGAGGCGCCGGCGCGATACACGCTACCAGTCCGATAGGCGGGCGGGGCCCGCTATGGACCACCCACCACCGGGAGGCTCCGGCGGCCTACCTTACGAGGTGGGTTGCCCGGACTTTACCCGTGAGCTGCAACAGTTCCAGTGGCCGTCCCACAGTACGTTCAAGCCCGACGTCGGCGAGAAGTACAACGGCAAGACCCGCTCGTCGGAGTTCCTCAACATCTACACCATCGCGATGCAAGCCGCCGGAGCTCGCGACGACAAGGTGCTTGCCAATTACTTCCCGTTGGACCTGAAACCCAATGTCATGTCTTGGTTGATGCACTTGCCAGCGAATTCCATTTCTTGTTGGTCGAATCTGTGTCATGAGTTCGTTGGTGCCTTCACCGGAGGCCACCAAGCTCATGGCCAGGCGAGTGATTTGCATATCATTGCCTAGAAGGAAGGTGAAAACTTGCGTAAGTACACACAGAGGTTCAGCCGGGTGCAATACAACATCCCAGATGTTCATCCTGCCGCCATGATCAGCGCGTTCCATCAGAATGTGTGCAACCGCAAGATGCGTGAAGAGCTGGCGATGAACAAGGTCATGGATGTGGCCGAACTCTATGTTCTGTCCGAAAGATGCACTCGGGCTGAAGAGGGGAGGAAGTACCCCAGCGAGGACGCCGGCGTGGAAACCGGCTCTACCGATGAAGACACCACCGCCCCGACAAAGAAGGGTCGGCGTCGCAACAGGAAACGCAAGGGCAAGGTCATGCTTCCCGTCGAGGGATCTAACGACACCGGCGCTGCCAAGAAGGCCAAGGAAGACAACCCCGGCAAGGAGATTGCCGGGTGCGCCGCTTGCCGGGCCTTGGGGGCTGCCGACAAGCCAGGAGGCTACGACAAGAAATACTGCAAGATCCACTGCACCAAGGGCCACGACCTCCAGAACTGCCGACAAGTCAAGCTGCTTGCTGAGAAGCAAAAGGCCGAGTATGAGAGCCTGGACAAGGAGAAGGGTATGGATGGTGCCAAAGGATCCGGCAAGAAGCGTGGTGGCCAAGGAGGCCACTGTGGCAAGGATAACCAACAAGAGAGGCCCACTCGGGGCCGCGACAAGAAGCAGGAAGACGACGATCATGCGAGGACGACGAATCCGATGAGCAAGAGTTTCAGAAGGGTACAAAGGCCATGTTTGTCGATGGTGGCACCTCGCTGCACACTTCTCACCGCCAGCTCAAGCAGTGGGTGCGTGAGATCACAGCAGCGGAGCCATCGTTCAACGCTCAGAAGCCGCTGAAGTGGTCCAGCACGCCCATCATTTTTGACGCCGAGGATCACCCTGATCTTACAACTGCGGTTGGGTGTTTGCCGTTGTTGGGTTCACCAACAATAAGCAACCTCAAGGTGAACAAGGTGCTGGTTGACGGCGGGGCCGGTGTGAACATAATCTCACCCGTTGTGATCAAAAGGTTGCAAATTCCTGACGGAGACCTCGAGGAGACGGGCACGTTTCAAGGGGTCAACACGGGAAGGAGCCAGCCGAAGGGGAAGGTCATGTTGCCTGTGACGTTTGGAGGCGAGTTGAACTACAGGACGAAGAGGATTGTCTTCGACATAGCCGAGATCCCTTTGCCCTACAATGGGATCCTCGGCCGCTCGACAGTATCCAAGTTTATGGCGGCGGTGCATTATACCGACAACACGCTGAAGATGCCTGGGACGATGACCATCATCTTGTTCCCTGTGACAAGAAGGATGTGTTGATTTGCGCCGACCTACTCTATGGGGAAGCAGTTGCAGTAGCTGCCGCCAAGGCACTTGCTGCTACCGCTGAAGCCCCGGGAGGGAAGAAGAAGACCGGCAAGACCTCTCGCACCCACTCTGGAAAGTGCACCTCTTCGGAGTGTTGTGCTACCGTCGAGGACGTGCCAGAGAGCTCCACCGGCAAGAGCAAGAAAATCAGAGCTGCCCCACCAGAGACCAAGAAGGTGTCCGTCAAGGAGGATGGCACGGGAGGGGCTTTCACCATAAGCTCCACCCTTGACAGCAAATAGGAAAGCACGCTCATCACTTTCCTGCAGGTGAATGTCGATGTGTTTGCATGGCAAGCATATGACATCCCCGACGTTCCCAAGGAAGTGATTGAGCACCATCTTGCTGTTTGCCCCCATGCGCGACCTGTCAAGCAGAAGGTCAGGAAGCAAGCATTGGAACGGCAGGAGTTCATCACAGAGGAGATCAGGAAGTTGGAAGCACCAGGCTTGGTGAGGGGAGTGCTCCATCCAACGTGGTTGGCCAATCCGGTGGTGGTGCACAAGGCAAACGGGAAGTGGAGGTTGTGTATTGACTACACAGATATCAATAAGGCTTGTCCTAAGGACCCCTTCCTGTTGCCGCGGATCGACCAGATTGTTGACTCCACGGCCGGGTGTGATTTGTTATCATTCCTCGACGCCTACTCGGGCTACCAGATCTTCATGACAAGGGAAGACGAAGAGAAGACAACATTCATCACCCCACATGGTACGTATTGCTTTTTACGGATGCCTTTTGGGTTGTAGAGTGCTGGCTCGACGTTCGCAAGGGCGGTCCAAATTGGTTTTGAGCCCCAGCTACATAGAAATATGGAAGCTTACATGGATGACATAGTGGTCAAAACCAAGGACAAGGCAACTCTTGTACAAGACTTAGAAGAGATGTTTGCCAACCTGCGCAAGATCAACCTCAAGCTAAACGCTGAGAAGTGTGTCTTCGATGTTCCGTCCGACAAACTTATCGGGTTCTTTGTGTCACAGCGTGGGATCGAGGCAAACCCAGACAAGATCAAGGCTATCGAGCAGATTGAGGCGCCCAAGCGGATCAAGGATGTGCGTCGGCTCACTGGCTGTGTTGCCGCCATGAGCCGATTCATCTCCAAGTCTGCCGAGCGCGCCCTTCCCTTTTTTAAGATTTTGAAAAAGGCGGGCCCAATGGAGTGGACCTCAGAGGCTGAAGCAGCACTGCAGGATCTTAAGAAATACCTCTCTTCTACACCGGTACTGGTGGCGCCTAAACCACAAGAGCCGTTGCTGCTGTACCTGGCGGCGACGAATCAAGTGGTCAGCGCCGCACTAGTGGTGCAGAGGGAGGTCGACGAAGAGGCAGTGGCGATGGCGGGACTGGCGGATGGCAAGCCAGAGATTCCCCTGGCAGAGACCGACGCCGGCAAGGCAAGGCCCCCGGCAGAGTCTTACGCCATCGGGTCAGGGCCCATGCAATCAAATGAAGTGGTGCAGAAGAAGATGATGATGCAGCACCCAGTTTACTTTGTCAGCTCCCTCCTGCACGGGGCTAGGTCAAGGTACTCTGGTGTGCAGAAATTGCTCTTCGGCCTCCTTATGGCCTCGAGGAAGCTGTGTCACTACTTCCAAGCACACCAAATCACCGTCGTCACCCGCCTCCCGTTGCAACGGATACTTCACAACCCAGACGCAACCGAAAGGATTGTGGAGTGGGCCTTGGAGTTATCAAGCTTTGAGTTGAAGTTTGAAAGTACTTCGACAATCCAGAGCAGAGTCTTGGCGGAGTTCATTGCAGAATGGACCTCAACGCCTGACGAGGAAATCCAGGAGACCACTCTCCCCGGCAAGGAAGAAAGTCACAACTGGATCATGTACTTTGACGGGGCTTTCTCGTTGCAAGGCGCTAGTGCTGGTGTGTTGCTCGTCGCGCCCACCGAAGAGCACCTCAAGTATGTAATCCAGATACACTTTCCCAGGGAGATGTCCACCAACAACACTGCTGAGTACGAAGGGTTGCTTGCCGGTCTTAGGATCGCGGCAGGCCTCGGGGTTAAGAAGCTCATCGTCAGGGGTGATTCACAACTTGTCATCAGACAAGTCAACAAATATTATCGGTGCCCGTTGATGGAGGCCTACGTAGATGAGGTGAGGAAGCTGGAAGAGCTCTTTGACGGTATACGAGCGGAACACGTTCCTCGAGCGGAGAACGACATCGCCGATTACCTGTCAAAGCGTGCTACATTCAAGCTACATGTGGTACCAGGTACTTTTTTGCTTCGGTTAACTCAACCATCCGTCGAACCATCAACGGAGCAGAAAAGATGGAGGAAATTAGACCCCGGCAAGTACTTTCCAGCTGAGCCCCCGGGGGCCGCCGACAAGGGTGTTGCTGTGAACACTGAGCCTGCCGTGGGACGACAGACTCCGGCAGAGCGTCAAGCCCTTGCTGTAAAAGCAACCGCTCCCATAGCAGAAGAGATGCCTTTAGTCCTTGCCGTTGAGCCTCAGGTTCCGGCATGGGCACAACATACCATCCGAGTTCTCCAAACAGGGGAGCTTCCTGAGGAGCAGGAAGAAGCAGAGAGAGTAGCCCGCCGGTCTGTCATGTATCAGTTTGTTGATGATGTTCTATACAGAAAAAGGCCGAACGGTGTGAAATTGAAGTGCATTCGCCGGGAGTAAGGACTGGAGCTGTCGGCAGAGATACACGGAGGCATATGTGGCTCCCACATAGGGTCTAGGGCCCTTGCCGGCAAGGCGTTCCGGCAAGGTTTCTTCTGGCCCACTGCCCTCCAGGATGCGACGGCACTAGTAACCAGGTGTGAAGCGTGCCAGTTCCATTTGAAGAAGCTTCATTAACCAGGTCAAGCCCTTTAAACAATTCCTCTCTCCTGGCCATTTTCGGTCTGGGGGCTCGAATACTGGGCCCTTTCCCCCGCGCTGTTGGGGGCTTTGAGTACTTGTACGTTGCAATCGACAAGTTCACAAAGTGGCCGAAGGTGGAAGCAGTGAGGAAGGTGACCGCACAGTCAGCCGTCAAGTTTTCAAGGGGCTAGTCTACCATTTTTGTGTGCCAAACAGAGTCATCACTAACAACGACATGCAGTTCACAAGCCACACCTTAATGCAATACACCCAAGACCTCGGCAGCAAGGTCTGTTTCGCTTCTGTGGCACACCCACGGAGCAACGGCCAGGCGGAGAGGGCAAATGCTGAAGTACTGCGAGGCCTGAGAACCAAGACTTTTGACAGGCTGCACAAGTGCGGAAGGCGCTGGTTCAATGAATTACCGACGGTTCTTTGGTCAATCAGAACGACACCAAATCAAGCCACCAGCCAGACACCCTTCTCCCTCGTTTACGGAGCAGAAGCAGTTCTCCCCACGGAACTTACATATGGGTCACCAAGAGTGCTCGCTTATGATGAGCTTGAGCAAGAGCAATTGCGGCTGTGCGTGTAGCGCGCTACCAGCAAGCCTTGCGCCGCTACTATAGCCGAAAGGTTCATGCCCGAAGCTTTGAGGAAGGCGACCTTGTTCTTCGGTGCGTTCAGTCGGCCAAGAATTGCAAAAAGTTGATGCCAAAGTGGGAAGACCCTTATCGGGTAATACGAGTCACCAGGCCTGGCGCAGTCCGCCTGGAGACCGAAGATGGTATTCCAGTGAGCAACTCCTGGAACATCAAACATCTTCGCAAGTTTTACCCATAAGGCACGGTTGCCGGGCCTCCCAGCAAGCCACCCTTTTGTACAAGCCTTGCCGACAAGGCATGTAACCCTTTGTACAAAGCCAGGCGCAGACCCTGAGCATAAATAAATGAAGCGTCGGCGCCCTAAGTTATAGCATGCATGCTAGGTTAAGTCTCTCCCTCGGTTAGGGTTGATAGTGCTTAGCGGCGACTAACCCCTAGCCTAGAGGTCGAGTGTGCGTGTTTCTGTCCTCTTTTGTTCGTAGGGCACGTGGACACTTCTGCTGAGCCACTTGGAAGAAAGAGAATGAACCGGCACTCGGCAAGCCAAGACTGCCGGGGGCTGAAGACACAAGGATCCAACCACGGCAAGCCAAGGTTGCCGAGGGCTGCGGATTCAGATAAGTCTTTCATCCCCTGTTATGCATTTCCGTATGGAACTGGGACATGTGAAACCTCGTTTATATTCTTAAACCACCGTGCTCCCCTTTTCCTGTACCCAAGAGCTATCCCCTGGGTCGGAACTTGGTCGTAGTCGCGGTGGCAAGAAAATGAACGAGGGGCCTAACTCTACTTTGCCCTGCCTCCGCCAAGAGCGTGAGAATGGTCGACTGAAGTGGGGGGGGCGGCAAGGCCTGTTGCGGGCGACAATGTTTATCTTAAAAATAACAAGGATTCGTTCCTTGGCATGGGCCTCGCTCACGCACAATTTTCATTAAAAACATCCCATACAGGTACAGTTCGTACGGAATAAAAAAACTAAAAAAAGATAAGATGCCCGTAATCCCTTTCTTGTCCCTCTCCTCAGAAGATGGAACGAGGTAGCAGGAGGACGAAAGGAGCGCATAGGCGAGCTGCGAGAAGCAGAAGGCACCAAGAGAGCATCCCGGTGCCGGGAGAGGAGCTGGAAGATGAGGCAGCGGCCCGACAATACGCGACGAAGGCGTCGGTGCCCGAGTACTCCGACTTGACGGCCGCCGCCCGCCTTCTTCGCCTTCTCCGGCCCTCCTACGCCAGCCACCCAAGGAGGCGATGGGGAACATGCCGATGGAGAGCTTGACGAGGAAGGCCCTCGACAGGGCGCGTGGCCGGGGGAGGGACGACGCGGTCAGTCGGAGTCGGGGTCGGCGTCCCGACGCTTGACTCCCTCGTCGTCACTATCGCTGTCCTCCTCATCATTCCCACTCGAGGAGGAATCTTCATCGTCGGACGAGCTCTCCACGCAGCACTTCAGGCGAGTTCCAAGATCTCCAAAAACCTTGACGGAGAGCAGGCCGTTCTCCTTTAACTTGAAGTAGAGAACGAGCCCCGCCATCAGGCTATGGACGCCAGCAAACGTCTTCCATCCGCGACGGAGGTACATGATGTGAGGAGCAGGGAAGTCAACGTCGACCCGCGTGCCGCCATTCCAACAACCCCTCATGTACAACCTGAGGGTCTGGGGTGGATCGAGCTCCATCTCCCGAGCAAATGGGGTAGGGAGACGGAGGCGGCGACGCGGTGGCCGGCGCAGCCTAATGAAGAGCTCCCGGGGCTGGTCCCCGATGTGGCCCTCCATCGGGGAGGCATCGCTGGCTGGGGCGAGGCCGGAGTGCTGCCCGTCCCCTGATACGTCCATTTTGCATCATGCTTTTATATCGATATTTATTGCATTATGGGCTGTTAGTACACATTATGTCACAATACTTATGCCTATTCTCTCTTATTTTACAATGTTTACATGAAGAGGGAGAATGCCGGTAGCTGGAATTCTGGGCTGGAAAAGGAGCAAATATTAGAGACCTATTCTGCACAACTCCAAAAGTCCTGAAACTTCATGGAAGTAATTTTTGTAATTTATAAAAAATACAGAGCGAAGAAAATACCAAAGGGGGGCCACACCCTGGCCACGAGGGTGGGGGGCGCGCCCTACCCCCTGGGCGCGCCCCCTGCCTTGTGGGCCCCCTGGCAGGCCTCCGGTGCCCATCTTTGGCTATATGGTGTCTTCTACCCTGGAAAAAATCATAAGCAACCTTGCGGGATGAAACACCGCCGCCACGAGGCGGAACCTTGGCGGAACCAATCTAGGGCTCTGGCAGAGCTGTTCTGTCGGGGAAACTTCCCTCCGGGAGGGGGAAATCATTGCCATCGTCATCACCAACGATCCTCTCATCGGGAGGGGGTTAATCTCCATCAACATCTTCACCAGCACCATCTCCTCTCAAACCCTAGTTCATCTCTTGTATCCAATCTTTGTCCCAAAGCCTCAGATTGGTACCTGTGGGTTGCTAGTAGTGTTGATTACTCCTTGTAGTTGATGCTAGTTGTTTTATTTGCTGGAAGATCATATGTTCAGATCCATTATGCATATTAATACCCCTCTGATTATGAACAGGAATATGATTTCTGAGTAGTTACGTTTGTTCCTGAGGACATGGGAGAAGTCTTGCTATTAGTTGTCATGTGAATTTGGTATTCGTTCGATATTTTGATGAGATGTATGTTGTCTTTCCTCTAGTGGTGTTATGTGAATGTCGACTACATGACACTTCACCATTGTTTGGGCCTAGAGGAAGGCATTGGGAAGTAATAAGTAGATGATGGGTTGCTAGAGTGACAAAATCTTAAACCCTAGTTTATGAGTTGCTTCGTAAGGTGCTGATTTGGATCCATATGTTTCATGCTATGGTTAGGTTTACCTTAATACTTCTTTTGTAGTTGCGGATGCTTGCAATAGGGGTTAATCATAAGTGGGATGCTTGTCCAAGAAAGGACAGCACCCAAGCACTGGTCCACCCACATACCAAATTATCAAAGTAACGAACTCGAATCATATGAGCGTGATGAAAACTAGCTTGACGATAGTTCCCATGTGCCCTCGGGAGCGTTTTCCTTCATATAAAAGTTTGTCCAGGCTTGTCCTTTGCTACAAAAAGGATTGGGCCACCTTGCTGCACTTTATTTACACTTGTTACTTATTATTTGTTACAAATTACCCTATCACAAAAACTATATGTTACCGATAATTTTAGTGCTTGCAGAGAATACCTTACAGAAAACTGCTTGTCATTTCCTTCTGCTCCTCGTTGGGTTCGACACTCTTACTTATCGAATGGACTATGATAGATCCCCTACACGTGTGGGTCATCAAGACTCTTTTCTGGCGCCATTGCAGGGGAGTGAAGTGCCTTTGGTAGGTGGAATTTGGTAAGGAAAAATTTATACAGTGTGCTGAAATTTACTGTCACTTGTTACTATGGAAAACAATCCTTTGAGGGGTTTGTTCGGGGTATCTTCACCCCGTCCGGAACCACAATTAGCTACCACTCAACCTACTGAACCTACTGAAAATGTTTATTTTGAAATTCCTTTGGGTATGATAGAGAAACTGCTAGCTAATCCTTTTGTAGGAGATGGAACATTGCATCCCGATTTACACTTAATCTACGTGGATGAAGATTGTGGATTATTTAAGCTTGCAGGTATGCCCGAGGATGTCATCAAGAAGAAGGTTTTCCCTTTATCTTTGAAGGAAGATGCATTGACATGGTTTAGGCTATGTGATGATATGGGATCATGGAACTACAAACGATTGAAATTGGAATTTCATCAGAAGTTTTATCCTATGCATCTTGTTCATCGTGATCGTAATTATATATAATTTTTGGCCTCGCGAAGGAGAAAGCACCGCTAAACCTTGGGGGAGGCTTAAGTCAATGTTATATTCATGCCCCAATCATGAGCTCTCAAGAGAAATGATTATTCAAAAAATTTATGCTCAGCTTTCTCTCAATAATGGCTCCATGCTTGATACTTCTTGTATTAGCTCTTTTATGATGAAGACTATTGAATTCAAATGGAATTTATTGGAAAGAATTAAACACAACTGTGAAGATTGGGATCTCGACAAAGGTAAGGAGTCAGGTATCATACCTAAGTTTGATTGTGTTAAATCTTTTATGGATACCGATGCTTTCCGTGAATTTAGCACTAAATATGGACTTGACTCTGAGATAGTAGCTTCTTTCTGTGAATCATTTGCTACTCATGTTGATATCCCTAAGGATAAAAGGTTTAAATATAATCCTCCCATTGAAGTAAAAGTAGTTGCACCTATTAAAGTTGAAGAAAAGACTATCACTTATAATGATCCTATTGTTCCTACTGCTTATGTTGAGAAACCACCTTTCCCTGTTAGAATAAAGGATCATGCTAAAGCTTCAACTGTAGTCAACAAAAGTAATATTAGGACACACAAACCCCCTGAGCAAGTTAAAGCTGAACCTAAAATTGCTCTGGTTAAAGATCTATTGGATGATAATATCAATGGGCTTGTTATTTACTTCTGTGATGAGACTGCTAGAATTGCTACACCTGGTGCTAAAGATAAACATAGAACTGTGGTAGGCATGCATGTTATTTCTGTTAAAATAGGAGATCATTGTTATCATGGCTTATGTGATATGGGTGCTAGTGCTAGTGCAATACCTCATTCTTTATACGAAGAAATTATGCATGATATTGCACCTGCTGAGATAGAAGATATCGATGTTACCATTAAGCTTGCCAATAGAGATACTATTTCATCGATTGGGATTGTTAGAGATGTTGAAGTCTTGTGTGGGAAGGTTAAATATCCTGCTGATGTTCTTGTTCTTGGTTCCCCACAAGATAGCTTTTGTCCCATTATATTTGGTAGACCCTTCTTGAACATTGTTAATGCTAGGATAGACTGCGAAAAGGATGTTGTTACTATTGGTTTGGGTGATATGTCTCATGAGTTTAATTTTGCTAAATTTAGTAGACAACCCCATGATGAGGAATTTCCTAGTAAAGATGAAATTATTGGTCTTGCTTCTATTGCCGTGCCTCCTAGTGATCCTTTAAAACAATATTTGCTAGACCATGAAAATGATACATTTATGAATGAAAGAAGGGACATAGATGAAGTATTCTTTAAACAGGGACCTATTCTAAAACACAACTTGCCTGTTGAAATTATAGGGGATCCTCCTCCACCCAAGGGTGATCCAGTGTTTGAGCTTAAACCGTTACCTGATACTCTTAAATATGCATATCTTGATGAAAAGAAGATATATCCTGTTATTATTTGTGCTAACCTTTCAGAGAAGGAGGAAGAGAAATTATTGAAAACTTTGAAGAAGCACCGTGCTGATATTGGATATACTCTGGATGGTCTTAAGGGTATTAGTCCAACTCTATGTCAACACAAAATAAATTTGGAGAAAGACGCCAAACCAGTTATTGATCACCAACGACGGCTAAATCCTAAGATGAAAGAAGTGGTAAGAAAGGAAATATTCAAGCTCCTTGAGGTAGGTATAATTTATCCCACTGCTGATAGTCAGTGGGTGAGCCCTGTCCATTGTGTCCCTAAGAAGGGAGGTATTACTGTCGTTCCTAATGATAAAGATGAATTGATCCCGCAAAGAATTATTACAGGTTATAGGATGGTAATTGATTTCCGCAAACTAAATAAAGCTACTAAAAAAGAACATTACCCTTTGCCTTTTATTGATCAAATGCTAGAAAGATTATCCAAACATACATATTTTTGCTTTCTAGATGGTTACTCTGGTTTCTCTCAAATACCTGTGTCAGCTGAGGATCAAGAAAAGACCACTTTTACTTGCCCTTTCGGTACTTTTGCTTATAGACGTATGCCTTTTGGTTTATGTAATGCACCTGCTATCTTTCAAAGATGCATGACGGCTATATTCTCTGACTATTGTGAAAAGATCTGTGAGGTTTTCATGGATGATTTCTCCGTTTATGGATCCTCTTTTGATGATTGCTTGAGCAACCTTGATCGAGTTTTGCACAGGTGTGAAGAAACTAATCTTGTCTTGAATTGGGAGAAATGCAACTTTATGGTTAATGAAGGCATTGTCTTGGGGCATAAAATTTCTAAAAGAGGTATTGAAGTTGATAAAGCTAAAGTAGATGCTATTGAAAAGATGTCGTGCCCTAAGTACATCAAAGGTATATGAAGTTTTCTTGGTCATGCCGGTTTTTATAGGAGGTTCATTAAAGAATTCTCAAAAATATCTCGGCCTCTGACTAATCTATTACAAAAAGATATACCTTTTGTCTTTGATGATGATTGTGTAGAAGCATTTGAAATACTTAAGAAAGCTTTGATTTCTGCACCTATCGTTCAGCCACCTGATTGGAATTTACCCTTCAAAATTATGTGTGATGCTAGAAATTATGCTGTAGGTGCTGTTCTAGGACAAAGAGTTGATAGGAAATTAAATGTTATTCAATATGCTAGTAAAACTCTAGACAATGCCCAGAGAAATTATGCTACTACTAAAAAATAATTTTTAGCAGTTGTTTTTGCTTGTGATAAGTTCAGGCCTTATATTGTTGATTCTAAAGTAACTATTCACACAGATCATGCTGCTATTAAATATCTTATGGAAAAGAAAGATGCTAAACCTAGACTAATTAGATGGGTTCTCCTACTACAAGAATTTGATTTGCACATTATTGATAGAAAGGGAGCTGAGAACCCCGTTGCAGACAACTTGTCTAGCTTAGAGAATGTTCTTGATGACCCACTGCCTATTGATGATAGCTTTCCTGATGAAGAATTAGCTGTCATAAATGCTTCTCGTACTGCTCCATGGTATGCTGATTATGCTAATTACATTGTTGCTAAATTTATACCACCTAGTTTCACATACCAGCAAAAGAAAAAGTTTTTCTATGATTTAAGACATTACTTTTGGGATGACCCACATCTTTATAAAGAAGGAGTAGATGGTGTTATTAGACGTTGTGTACCTAAGCATGAACAGGAACAGATCCTACGCAAGTGTCACTCCGAGGCTTATGGAGGCCACCACGCTGGAGATAGAACTGCACATAAGGTATTGCAATCCGGTTTTTATTGGCCTACTCTCTTCAAGGATGCCCATAAGTTTGTCTTGTCTTGTGATGAATGTCAAATAATTGGTAATATTAGTAGACGTCAAGAAATGCCTATGAATTATTCACTTGTTATTGAACCATTTGATGTTTGGGGCTTTGATTACATGGGACCATTTCCTTCCTCTAATGGGTAGACACATATTTTAGTTGCTGTTGATTACGTTACTAAGTGGGTAGAGGCTATTCCAACTAGTAGTGCTGATCATAACACCTCTATTAAGATGCTTAAAGAAGTTATTTTTCCGAGGTTTGGAGTCCCTAGATATCTAATGACTGATGGTGGTTTACATTTTATTCATGGTGCTTTTCATAAAATGCTTGTTAAGTATGATGTTAATCATAGAATTGCATCTCCTTATCACGCACAATCTAGTGGCCAAGTAGAATTGAGTAATAGAGAGCTCAAATTAATTTTGCAAAAGACTGTTAATAGATCTAGAAAGAATTGGTCCAAGAAAGTTGATGATGCATTATGGGCCTATAGAACTGCATATAAAAATCCTATGGGTATGTCTCCATATAAAATGGTTTACAGGAAGGCATGTCACTTACCTCTTGAACTAGAGCATAAGGCATATTGGGCTATTAAAGAGCTCAATTATGATTTCAAACTTGCCGGTGAGAAGAGGCTTTTTGACATTAGCTCACTAGATGAATGGAGAACTCACACCTATGAGAATGCCAAATTGTTTAAGGAAAAAGTTAAAAGATGGCATGACAAAAGGATACAAAAGCACGAGTTTAATGTAGGTGATTATGTGTTGCTATTTAACTCTTGTTTAAGATTTTTTGCAGGAAAACTTCTCTCTAAATGGGAAGGTCCTTACGTTATCGAGGAGGTCTATCGTTCCGGTGCCATAAAAATCAACAACTTTGAAGGCACAAATCCAAAGCTGGTGAACGGTCAAATAATCAAACACTATATCTCAGGTAATCCTATAAATGTTGAAACTAATGTTATTGAAACCGTAACCCCGGAGGAGTACATAAGGGACACTTTCCAGACCGTTTCAGACTCCGAGAAGGAATAGGTATGTGGTACGGTAAGTAAACCGACTCCAAAACAGTTCTAATGGCAATTTTTCTCTGTTTTGGAATAAATAAGAAAATAGGAAATTAAGAAGTAGTCCGGGAAGGACACGAGGCTTCCATGAGGGTGGAGGGCGCGCCCTACCCCCTGGTTGCGCCCCTGCCTCATGGGAACCTCGTGTGCTCTCCGGACTCTGTTTTCTTGCACGATACTTCTTTTGGTCAGTAAAAATTCATTATATAATCTCCCAAAGGTTTTGACCACCGTACCACACAAATATCCTCTGTTTTTGTTTCGAGCTATTTTCCTCACAGATCTAGATCGCCATGACATCTCCAAGTGCCCCCAAGGACAAGTTCTTCGAGAAGGTCATCAACCCCTACCTTGCGGAAGTGCTGCAACACCCTCAAACCATTGAGATGCATGAGGGGGTGCTGCACATCCGCGATGTTGAGGGACCAAGGAGGACCAGAAGCGTGGAGGCAAGGCTCGAGGCAATGGAGCAACAAGTTTTCAAGTGTCAGGGGATGGTGTAGTGTGGACTCGACTCCAATCACATAATGATCACAGAGTTCACCAACAACCACAAGCTGGACTACAAGGACATTTGGGAGGCCATCTTCAAGCTTCATGAGAAAATCGAGCACCTCCAAGCCCAGATCTATGACCTGCAAAACCAAAACTGTGAGTATGAATATAGATTCAAGAGGATGAGTTTGGCAGCAGATTTAAGGATCCCGGAGACTCGATCATCCTTCTATGATGGCGAGCCTATGCCTTGCAAGATGGACGACTGTCGGATTCAGGGGTTCCGGCAGACCCTTAAGGTTCGAACTCTGGGGTGCGCGCGGAGATCGTGCCCTCTACCTCTCCGTCTCGCAAAGATCTAACTACTGCAAGAACAACCCAAGAGACAAGAGGTTTATAGTTCAGGCCACCATTGTGGTGTAATACCCTACTCTAGTTTGTGATGGGTGGATTGCCTCTTGGGCTGATGAGGAAGAACAGTACAAGGGGGAACGGCCTCGCGAGGGCCTGTTCTTGGCTAGGGGATGAACTGCTAGGGGGAGTTCGATCGCCCTTCTCTCTCTCTAGATGCTGGATTCCATCCTAGCTCCTTTTTTCTCTCTCTCTACCCTGGGGGTGGCTAGCCCTATTTATAGGCAAAGGCCCTGGGCCTCTCCCCAAATATTGAGCAGGAAGGGCGCCAACAATTGGCCAATTTGAAGGGGAACATCTGGTACACTTATCCTGACTAAAGTTGGTCTTCGCCTGCCAAAGGCCCTGTGGTGACGCCATCTTGGGCTCCATGGTGACCTCCTTCCCACCGTTGGACTGGTCTTGGTTTCGTTGCACCGAAATGGGTGCCTTTGCTTGATCCTCTTGCCTGCGCTTGCCCCCTTTGCACCAAAGGGGAAAGGGAGACGCTGCGCAGGCTGGCGCCCGCCTGGCACCCTTGGTCGTCATGGCTTGCGTCATGGGCACCTCGTGAGGTACCCCGCCTTGATCTCTCCGCCCCCTCGCGAGCCAGCCTAGGGAGGCCGTCCTTGAGGAAGCGCCATGTCGTCCGCCTCGCGAGGCTTGGCCCCTCGCGAGGGTCTTGAACCTTGTGTTGATGAAGATGGGCCACGTTGGGCCCCCACTCGAGCCACGCCGCAGGCCGCAGGCAGGCAAGTCTGGGGACCCCCGTTCCCAGAACGCCGATAGTAGCCCCCGGGCCCGAGGCGCGCATGGACTTGGCCGTGCCGAGAGGTGAAAGGGCAAGGGCGAAGCGCCATGGGCCCTAACAGCCTGCGGCCTCGGGCGCCGCGTGGCGGTTGATTGGATGTGGGCGGCACTGTTTACCCACGCTCCCTTATTCTGCGCCGCGCTAGGTTGCCCCACAGTTGTACACAGCCGCCCTTTTCCCTGTTGCTTGACCGTCTCCTGCTCTTCCTCCCTCCGAACTCTGACCCTTGCTTCCAATCCCATCTCGCATCTCCTCTCTTCCGCCTGCCGCCATGGCTCCAAAGAAAGGGAAGGGGAAGAAGCCCGCGGCTCCATCTCGCCCGCTGCCGCCGGTGGCGCCTGCTGTCGGCCGCTCAATCATACTCAACCTCAAATGCCTGGGCAAGCTCAGTCCGGCTCTGGCCACCGCCTTCAACAAGTGTGGGAGGACGACGGCGTGGCCTACGTGTCACCTCCCCACTGATAGGATAATCACCGAGGTCCATTACTTTGCCGACGCCCTGTGGGCGGGTTTGGTGCCTCCCTTCGCCGATTTCTTCAACGCCATCCTCGATCATTATCAGATCCACATGATGCATCTGGGTCCTTAGTCCATTGCTCTCCTTTCAGTCTTCGCTTTTGTTTGTGAGGCGATGGTGGGCATCCCTCCTTCTGTCGCCCTACTGCGCCACTTCTTCTCCTTGCATCTTGCCGACCCCACGCAATGCTCGGCATGCGTGAGCTTCGTAGCTTCGCCCGAGACCGCAACCTCTGGTATCGACTTCAACCTCCCTCTGCCTTCAGCCGAATTCCGCGAGCGGTGGTTGTACATTGATGTCGGGGTACCCAGCCCCCGGCTCGTGAAGACGACATCGCCTGCTGTGCCTAATTCAGGCTGGGGCCGGGAGACGCTCGTAAGTCCCTAGCTCGCCTTCGTCTGGCACCGCTTTATGTCCCTGAAGAAGCTTGGCGTAACGGCGCCCAAAGTGGTGAAGGAGTTCCTATTGCGCCGCATTGCCCCTCTCCAACGCCATTCTCGTCGAATGTGGACCTTCAGCGGGCATGGTGACCGCATGAGGCTTCAGGAAGAGGACCTGACGCCCGAGGCGCTGAGGAGGGTGCTCTTGGTCCTGACAGGCGATCCCAACCCCGGGGGGATCCGGCAAGGGGGAGCTTTGTTGTACCTCTGCCAAAACAGAGTTGACATCGTGAGGCAGATGCCCCCCTTCGACGAGTGGGGGCTTCGCCCTGTCGGCCTCCAGGGGCCTTGCGAGAACCCGGTGGTGGTGATTTCCCTTCCGGTCGGCCTGGGTGAATCCTCCTCGAGTGGTGGCGCAGGGAGGCAGGAGACAACGGGGGTCGAGGGAGCTGCGGACGACGTGACCGCACCTGGCGATGCTCTTGATGGGGCAGCTCACGAGGTCCGCGCTGCCGAGGCCATGGGTGAGGCGCTGCCGCCTCAATGCTTGAGGCCGAGGCTCCTGAGCCCCCGGCCGTGATTTCTGATGAGGCAACCGGCCGCGCGTATCAGGCATGTGCCCTCGATGCAAGTGGCCTTGGTACTCCGTCCTCTTCGCAGGCTGATTCTTGTGCATCTCTCCTGGGCCGTTTTCGTGTGGACTTTGAGGCCATCCGGAGAAAAAGGGAGGCCCTGGGCGACGACGTCCCTTGCCGCTTGCTGAAGCGCCGGAAGTACTTTGCTGTCGACGAGTAAGTCTTCCCCTTTTCTGTTCCCTATCATGCTTGCCGCATCCGCTGACCCTTGCTCTGCAGGCCTCTCCCTACTGAACTCAATGAAGCCGCCGAGCCGACGCCTTCCTTGACTTCGTCTCCTCCGCCACCGCCTGGTGCCTCGAGCAGCACTGCCCTTGTGGTTTGGGCAGGTGATGGCGCGGACCGCCGCATAGCGCGCGGCGACCCTCCCGTTCCCGCGATCTCCTTCCGCGGGCCTTCACTCGACATAGGCAGCCTGCCGTGGGCTTCCCGTCTGGTCGCGGGCTGCGACCGGCTGAGGCACCTCCGGGGCCCTTCTCCTGAGGTCAGGTTGGACTTAGGTCGGGCTTCTGATGCGGCGCGGCCGACCGTCGTGAAGGCGCCAGCCCCCAGCCCCCTTCCTGGGGCCGGAGCGATGATCCGAGGTCCTCGACGCCCGCTCGGGGCGGAAGATGGCGTGGCAGACGTGCTTGAGCGTGCTCGGGAGCGCCGTGCCTGTCGCCACGAATTCCTTCGGAGGGCGAGTGGCGCCGTAGAACTACTTGGGCAGGAGCTCGCTAAGGAAGACGCGCACCTGGAAGCCGAAGGCCTGCACCTAGCCGCAGAGCGGCGCGAGCTGGAGGTCGCCGCTGCCCTCGCGCGTCGTCAGCGCGACCTTGATGACGAAGAAGCGAAGGCGTCGCTGGGGGCTTCTCTGGCGGCTCGGTCTCAGGCCGCTGAGGAGGCCCGAGGAGCAGACCGACGGCGAGGAGGAGCAGAAGAACAGGCTCGGGAGCTCTTGGCCTGGTCTCGCTCATTGGAGGAGCAAGCGGAGCTGCGCGAGGCAGCCCTTGCATCGATGGAGGTGGCTTCTGGTGACCCGGCTGAGCTTCGGAAGCGCGAGGAAGCGTTGGTGTTGGAGGCCGCCGAACGCGCTCGCGAGCACGAGCAGCTGGAGACGAGGGAGCGCCTAGTGACGCAGGCGGAAAACGATGTCTCCGCGCGAGAAACGCGTGTCCTGGAGGAGGTTTGCCGTCGGGTGGCGACAGCGCGCCAAGGCCTCGAGCGTGAGTTCGAGGGGAAGCTGGGGATGATCCGAGTCGAAGCTGAGGGTAGAACCGCCGCCTTGAGGGCCCAACGGGATGAGGCGACGCGACAAGCAGACGCCTCCCGGGTCGCTCTTGAGGCAGCGCAACAGGAGCTGGCCGCCTCCCAGGCCGAGGTGCTCTGCCTGCGCCAACGTGTGGAAGAGGCTGTGGCCGTCGAGCGTCAGAATGCCGACGAGATACGCCAGCGGCAAGTCCTGGAGCACGAGCACGGCCCCATGCTCACCAAGCTCAGGGAGAGGGCCAACATTGCCCTAGGCAACATCTGTGAGGCTGCCGTGGGCGAGCCGCACACTATTAACTACGCCGGCAACCTGCAGTTCTTCACCACCGTGGTGACACAGCTGGAGGCACAGTCGGTCAAAGCCGATAGGTTGGTGGAGGAGAGGAGCCGCGCCCTGCTCGGGCGCGCCTTCTCCCACGTCTTCAGCCATCTTCGAAACATGGATCCCCACTTTGACTTCGACGCCGCCATCGCCCCAGTTCCCCAAGCCGCCCGAGGTGACCTGGCTGAATGGGTGGAGAGCAACGTAGATGCTCTCATCCGGGCCTTCACTTCGGATGATGACGACGTGATCGTGGGCGCCGACGAAGGTGGCGCGGTGGATGACCCCAACGCCGTCAATGTTGGCGCAGACGACGAAGGCGAACCCAGCGACGCCAGCGATAGCTCGGGAGGCGCCTCCGAGGATGCATTGGGGGATTTGTGAGATTGACCATGTACTATCCTCGTCTTTTTACCCTGCATAGATAGAACTCAGGCATTTGGCCCGACGGTCGTGAGAGCATTTTGCGAGGGGAAGCCCCTCATGTAAGAAATCGTATCTAATGTATCTGCAGTGAGTAAATCGTACGCGTGTCCAACGGTAGGCTGGTTCGCCCTTGTTCCTTGCTGGCTCCGGAGCTTCCTTCTGGAGGGCGTCACGTCTCAGGTGCTGGGTAGTTGAAACCTCAGGAGGCGGGGTCGTTGCTGACAGGAAACCCCACAGGCGTGGGCGTCCTCGCAGGCTCCGGGCCTTTTCTCGAGCGAGACGTCTTCACAGGCTCCGGGCCTTTTCCTCGAGCGAGACGTCTTCACACGCGTTCGCCCTCTTCACAGGCTCAGGGCCTTTTCCTCGAGCGAGACGTCTTCACAGGCATTTGCCTTCTTCACAGGCTCTGGGCCTTCTCCTCGAGCGAGACGTCTTCACAGGCATTTGCCTTCTTCACAAGCTCTGGTCCTTCTCCCGAGCGAGATGGCTTCACAGGCGTTCGCCTTCTTCACAGGCTCAGGGCCTTCTCCCGAAAGGGATGGCTTCACAGGCGTTCGCCTTCTTCACAGGCTCAGGGCCTTCTCCCGAAAGGGATTGCTTCACAGGCGTTCGCCTTCTTCACAGGCTCAGGGCCTTCTCCCGAAAGGGATGGCTTCACAGGCGTTCGCCTTCTTCACAGGCTCTGGGCCTTCATGAGAAAACAATCTCCGCAAGCACCAAAGGTCACCTCGCGAGGGAGCGGCAGCGGCAGTCCGGGCCGTGCTTAAGCTAGGCCTGGCCCGGCTCGCGAGGGGCTCGCGAGGGGAGGCAGCTGTGGTGAGATGGTGACCAGAACGCAGGAAATGATTCAAACAAGACCAAGCACCCCTTCCCAGAACGCACGCAAAGCTCAAATTCGAATTCAACTTAAGTCCAGCGGGGGAAAAAGGTTACAACCAAAGGAAGAAGGCAATGAAAGCAAACAAAAAGGCCGCGTCCGGCACCTAATCTAGTCTTCGACATCTTCTCACCAACGCGGAGCTAAGTGCTGTCCACTGGGCGTGGGAGGGAGCCCCAGGGCCTGAGGCCGGCACCCCTGAGACTCCGGGGCGTGTACAGCCCCACTCATTATTACGTGAGAGTGTCACGGGGCAGCGAGCTTCACAGGCACGGGGCCTTCTTCATAGAAACCGGCCTTGCTTCATATCGCCAGACGAGGGCCCCGCCTTGCGCCACACTCTAGTGCCACCAGCGACGACCGGAAACCAGGACGCCGCCGGTGGGGTAGAACGGTCGCCAGCGGTTCCCCCGACGACCACGGGTCCTCCGCCAGGGGCAGCCCCTCGGGCGCCTCCCCAGCGGAGGGCCTATCTTCTAAGAACGCCTTTCTCCGAACGCCACGGTGGTGATGTAGGATCTCTGCCCCTTTCCTGTAGCCCCCTGCGTCCTCCTCCCGAGGGGTAGGAGACCGCAGGAGCGGGGCAGCTGCTTGTCGCGGCGACCTGCATCTCCTGTGACCCATGATTAGCGTATGCCTGCTCTTGAGGAATTAATGGTACCCGATAGTCGTTGACTCCAGTGTGACCGACGGAGCCGTCCTGGGGTTCCTGGAGGGGCTTGGCCTCTGGCGTCTCGTCCTCCCAGCCGGGGCTGAAGAGTGATCCCTGTTCGCCCCCGTGAGCGTGCCCTTGGTCCATCATGTGGGGAACGTATTCCTCTGGCGCCGCCACCCCGAATGTTGTGCTGTAGTGCTCCATGCGCCATGCGGCGTTGCTTGTCATGCCCACCGCGGGGTGGTAGCGCGGTTGGCCGCGGGCGCCGTGGGCCGCACTGAGCCCCTCTCCTTCGCGCGCCGGGGGCGGGGCTAGCGCCACCGCCAGTCTGGTGCCGGCGGATTCGCCGGTGCTGGGGTAGTCTTGAGGCACGCGCGGGTGTGCGGGGCCCTTTCGTGCGCCGCCCTGAGCTTGAGGCGGAAGCTGGACGCAGAAGGGGTGAGCCCCCGAAGCGGCGAAGCCCAGGAGCTCGGCGACCCGCTCCAGCAGCACGTCGCGGCCGCCCTCCAATAGCCTGCACTGCAGCAGCTCCCGTGCTACTATGAGCGCGGCCCTTGAGTTCGCCTGTTCCCGGCGGGTGTACGTTGTCGTAGTTGCGGCGTGATTGGATGCCCTCGCTGCCGACCGCGCCTATCGTGGTGTGAGGGTCGCAGAAGCTTGCCCGCATTGCCCTGCGGACCGCGAGCTGCCTGCGGCGCGGGGTCGCCCGGAGCGGGAGGCTCCGCGCAGATGGGCCATGCCGCCCACGGGCCTTGGTTGCCCGCCTGGTCGCCGGACATGGTGACGACGATGCAACAGGAGACGGAGCGATGGGAAGGCAAATTCCGGCACACCCCTACCTGGCGCGCCAAATGTCGGATTCAGGAGTTCCGGCAGACCCTTAAGGTTCGAACTCCGGGGTGCGCGCGGAGATCGTGCCCTCTACCTCTCCGTCTCGGTAAGATATAACTACTGCAAGAACAACACAAGAGACACAAGGTTTATACTAGTTCGGGCCACCATTGTGGTGTAATACCCTACTCTAGTTTGTGGTGGGTGGATTGCCTCTTGGGCTGATGAGGAAGAACAGTACAAGGGGGAACGGTCTCGCGAGGGCCTGTTCTTGGCTAGGGGATGAACTGCTAGGGGGAGTTCGATCGCCCTTCTCTCTCTCTAGATGCTGGATTCCATCCTAGCTCCTTTTTTCTCTCTCTCTTCCCTGGGGGTGGCTAGCCCTATTTACAGGCAAAGGCCCTGGGCCTCTCCCCAAATATTGAGCGGGAAGGGCGCCAACAATTGGCCAATTTGAAGGGGAACATCTGGTACACTTATCCTGACAAAAGTTGGTCTTCGCCTGCCAAAGGCCCTGTGGTGACGCCATCCTGGGCTCCATGGTGACCTCCTTCCCACCGTTGGACTGGTCTTGGTCTCGTTGCACCGAAATGGGTGCCTTTGCTTGATCCTCTTGCCTACGCTTGCCCCCTTTGCACCAAAGGGGAAAGGGAGACGCTGCGCGGGCTAGCGCCCGCCTGGCACCCTTGGTCGTCATGGCTTGCGTCATGGGCACCTCGTGAGGTACCCCGCCTTGATCTCTCCACCCCCTCGCGAGCCAGCCTAGGGAGGCCGTGCTTGAGGAAGCACCATGTCGTCTGCCTCGCGAGGCTTGGCCCCTCGCGAGGGTCTTGAACCTTGTGTTGATGAAGATGGGCCACGCTGGGCCCCCACTCGATCCACGCCGCAGGCCGCAGGCAGGCAAGTCTGGGGACCCCCGTTCCCAGAACGCCGATAACGACAAGCCTACATCATCAACAACTCCATCTCCTCCACCAGCAAAAGAGATATAATCACATGGGTATGGGCACTCCCCTTGGCAGCTGCCAAGCTTGGGGGAGGTGCCCTGGTATCGTATCACCATCACACTCCTATCTTTACCATTTTTTTAGTTCGATCCTTTTGGTAATATCTTGATCTAGTAGAATAAGTTTAGTATGATCTAGTTGTGAGTTTTGCTTTATGATCCCTCTATGTAATCGAGTCCGTGAGCTATTTAATAAAGATTAGTGTTGAGTCAAGGGCTTGATTATCTTTCTATGATCTTGAGTGAATAAAAGAAAAAGAAAAGAATAAAAAGAAACAAAGAGATCATATTGATCTTATGGAGAGTAATGACTTCACATATAAAGAGTATGATGCATAAAAGTTGTTGAGAGTTGAAAAACCCATTTTTGATCATCGTTGCAATAAATAGGAAGTAATAAAGAAAGAGAGGTTTTCACATATAAATACACTATCTTGGACATCTTGTATGATTATGAGCACTCATTAAAATATGACATGTTAAAGAGTTGATGTTGGACAAGGAAGACAACGTAATGGGTTATGTTTTCTTATATCTGAAATAAAGTATATTGTCATGGATCATCAGACATGTTGAGCTTGCCTTTCCCTCTCATGCGAGCCAAATTCTTTGCACCAAGTAGATATACTACTTGTGATTCCGAATACCGTCAAAACCAGTTTTGCCATGAGTGTTGATACGTCTCCAACGTATCTATAAGTTTTGATTGCTCCATGCTATATTATCTACTGTTTTGGACTATATTGGGCTTTATTTTCCACTTTTATATTATTTTTGGGACTAACCTATTAGCCGGAGGCCCAACCCAGAATTGCTGTTTTTTTGCCTATTTCAGTGTTTCGGAGAAACAAAATATCAAACGGAGTCCAAACGGAATAAAATCTTCGGGAACGTGATTTTCTCACCGAACATGATCCAGAGGACTTGGACCGTACGCCAAGGCATCGGAGAGGCGGTCACGAGGGTGGGGGTGCGCCCCCTGCCTCGTGGGCCCCTCGAAGCTCCACCGACGTACTTTTTCTTCCTATATATACCTACGTACCCCCAAACGATCAGAACAGGAGCCAAAAACCTAATTCCACCGCCGCAACATTCTGTATCCACGAGATCCCATCTTGGGGCCTGTTCCGGAGCTCCGCCGGAGAGGGCCGTCATCACGGAGGGCTTCTACATCATCATAACCTCTCTGATGAAGTGCAGTAGTTTATCTCAGACTTCGGGTCCATAGTTAGTAGCTAGATGGCTTCATCTCTCTTTTTGGATCTCAATACAAAGTTCTCCCCCTCTCTTGTGGAGATCTATCCGATGTAATCTTCTTTTTGCGGTGTGTTTGTTGAGACCGATGAATTGTGGGTTTATGATCAAGTCTATCTTTGAATAATATTTGAATCTCCTCTGAATTCTTTTATGTATGATTGTTTATCTTTGCAAGTCTCTTCGAATTATCAGTTTGGTTTGGCCTACTTGATTGGTTTTTCTTGCCATAGGAGAAGTGCTTAGCTTTGGGTTCGATCTTGCGGTGTCCTTTCGCAATGACAGAAGGGGCAGCAAGGCACGTATTGCATCGTTGCCATCGAGGATAACAAGATGGGGTTTATTTCATATTGCATGAATTTATCTCTCTACATCATGTCATCTTGCTTAAAGTGTTACTCTGTTTCTAACTTAATACTCTAGATGCATGCTGGATAGCGGTCGATGAGTGGAGTAATAGTAGTAGATGCAGGCAGGAGTCGGTCTACTTTTCATGGACGTGATGCCTATATACATGATCATACCTTAGATATTCTCATAACTATGCTCAATTTTGTCAATTGCTCAACAGTAATTTGTTCACCCACCGTAGAATACTTATGCTCTTGAGAGAAGCCACTAGTGAAACCTATGTCCCCCGGGTCTATTCTCATCATATCAATCTCAATCACTTTAATCTTGCTTTGCTTTTTTACTTTGCCTTTTACTTTTCCTTTGCATCTCTATACCAAAAATACCAAAAACATTATCTATCAGTTCTCACTCTCGTAAGTGACCGTGAAGGGATTGACAACCCCTAATCGTGTTGGTTGCGAGTTGCTATCGTTTTGTGCAGGTACGAGGGACCTGAGCGTGGCCTCCTACTGGATTGATACCTTGGTTCTCAAAAATTGAGGGGAATACTTACGCTACTCTGCTGCATCATCCTCTCCTCTTTGGGGAAAACCAACGCAAGCTCAAGAGGTAGCAAGAAGAATTTCTGGCGCCGTTGCCGGGGAGTCTACGCAAAAAGTCAACACACCAAGGACCCATCACAATCCCTATCTCTCGCATTACATTAGTTTCCATTTGCCTCTCGTTTTCCTCTCCCCCACTTCACCCTTGCCGTTTTATTTGCCTTCTCCTTCTCCTTCTCCTTCTCCTTCTCTTTTTCTGTTTTCCTTTTTTCTTGCTTGCCTTTTGTTTGCTCGTGTGTTGGATTGCTTGTTTGTTGCGATGGCTCAAGATGCTACCAAATTGTGTGACTTCACCAATACCAATAATAATGATTTCCTTAGCACTTTGATTGCTCCTCTTGCCAATACTGAATCTTGTGAAATCAATACTGCTTTGTTGAATCTTGTTATGAAAGATCAATTCGCCGGCCTTCCTAGTGAAGATGCCGCTACTCATCTTAATAGCTTCGTTGATTTATGTGATATGCAAAAGAAAAAAGATGTTGATAATGATGTCGTTAAATTGAAGCTATTTCCTTTTTTTCTTAGAGATCGTGCTAAAGCTTGGTTCTCGTCTTTGCCTAAAAATAGTATTGATTCTTGGAACAAGTGCAAAGATGCTTTTATCTCTAAGTATTTTCCTCCCGCTAAGATTATCGCTCTTAGAAACGATATTATGAATTTTAAGCAACTTGATCATGAACATGTTGCACAAGCTTGGGAGAGAATGAAATTAATGCTACATAATTGTCCTACTCATGGTTTGAATTTGTGGATGATTATACAAAAATTTTATGTCGGATTGAATTTTGCTTCTAGAAATCTTTTAGATTCGGCCGCGGGAGGCACTTTTATGGAAATCACTTTAGGAGATGCTACTAAACTCCTAGATAATATTATGGTTACTTATTCTCAATGGCACACTGAAAGATCTACTAATAAGAAAGTGCACGCGATAGAAGAAATCAATGTTTTGAGTGGAAAGATGGATGAACTTATGAAATTATTTGCTACTAAAAGTGTTTCTTCTGATCCTAATGATATGCCTTTGTATACTTTGATTGAGAATAATAATGAATCTATGGATGTGAATTTTATTGGTAGGAATAATTTTGGCAACAATGCATATAGAGGGAATTTTAATCCTAGGCCTTATCCTAGTAATCCTTCTAATAATTATGGAAATTCCTACAACAACTCTTATGGAAATTTTAATAAGATGCCCTCTGAATTTGAGAATAGTGTCAAAGATTTTATGAATTCACAAAAGAATTTCAATGCTTTGCTTGAAGAGAAATTGCTTAAAGTTGATGATTTGGCTAGGAACGTTGATAAAATTTCTCTTGAGGTTGATTCTTTAAAGCACGATATCAATGAGTCTCTCAAAGCCATGAGAATTTCCATTGATGAGTGCAAGGAAAGAACCGCTAGGATGCGTGCTACGAAAGATGCCTTTATTAGAGCGTCTTCTTCCAACTCCTATGAAAATCAAGATGAAGATCTAAAAGTTATTGATGTGTCCCCTATCAAATCTTTGTTTTGCAATATAAATCTTGATGAAACTGAATATGATCTTCCTTTACCTAGAAGGCGTTCTAAAAATTCGGAGTATTTAGACCTTTATGATGAAATTGATGAAAGTGGGACTGAAAGAAATAAAACCCTAGATGTTGCTAAACCCACTATATTGGATTTCAAGGAATTTAATTATGAAAGTTGCTTGCTAATTGATTGTATTTCCTTGTTGCAATCCGTGCTAAATTCTCCTCATGCTTATAGTCAAAAGAAAGCCTTTACTGAACACATTGTTGATGCCTTGATGCAATCCTATGAAGAAAAACTTGAGTTGAAATTTTCTATCCCTAGAAAACTCTATGATGAGTGGGAACCAATTATTTGGGTGCTAGTATGCTTTGTGTGATTTGGGTGCTAGTGTCTCCACTATCCCCAAAACTTTGTGTTATTTGCTGGATTTCCATGATTTTGACGATTGCTCTCTAAATTTGCATCTTGCGGACTCCACCATAAAAAAACCTATGGGTAGAATTAATTATATTCTTATTATTGCAAATAGGAATTATGTGCCCGTAGATTTTATCGTTCTTGATATAGATTGCAATCCTTCTTGCCCTATTATTCTTGGTAGACCTTTCCTTAGAATTGTTGGTGCGATTATTAATATGAAGGAAGGGAATATTATATTTCAATTTCCATTAAAAAAGGGCATGGAACACTTTCCTAGAAAGAAAATAAGATTGCCATATGAAACTATCATGAGACCTACCTACGGATTGCCTACCAAAGATGGCAATAGCTAAATCTATCCTCGCTTTTATGCCTAGCTAGGGGCGTTAAACGATAGCGCTTGTTGGGAGGCAATCCCAATTCTATTTTGAGTTTTTTATTTTTGCTTCTGTTTAGGAATAAATAATCCATCTACATTCTGTTTAGATGTGGTTTTGTGTTTTAATTAGTGTTTGTGCCAAGCTAGGCCTATTGGATCTTCTTGGATGATAGTTATTTGATCTTACTGTAATTTCCAGAAACTTTGCGCTTAGTGCCCGAATTATTAAAAATCACCAGAACGTGATACAATTCTGATTCCAATTGCTGCTGATCAATAAACAAATTTTCTAGGTCGTCTAATTTTGGTAGAGTTTTTGGAGTTCCATAAGGTTGCGTTAGTTACAGATTACTACAGACTGTTCTGTTTTTGACAGATTCTGTTTTTCGCGTGTTGTTTGCTTATTTTAATGAATCTATGGCTAGTGTTTGAGGGTATGAACCATAGAGAACTTGGAATACAGTAGGTTTAACACCAATATAAATAAAGAATGAGTTCATTACAGTACCTTGAAGTGGTTTTATGTTTTCTTTCTCTAACGGAGCTCACGAGATTTCTATTGAGTTTTGTGTTGTGAACTTTTCAAGTTTTGGGTGAAATCTTTTGATGGATTATGGAACAAGGAGTGGCAAGAGCCTAAGCTTGGGGATGCCCATGGCACCCCCAAGATAATCCAAGGACACCAAAAAGTCAAAGCTTGGGGATGCCCCGGAAGGCATCCCCTCTTTCGTCTACTTCCATCGGTATTTTAGTTGGAGCTATATTTTTATTCACCAACATGATATGTGTTTTGCTTGGAGCATCTTGTATTATTTGTGTCTTTGTTTTTTAGTGTGCCACAATCATCCTTTCTATACACACCTTTGAGAGAGCCATCTATGAATTAAAATTTGTTAGAATACTCTTTGTGCTTCACTTATATCTTTTGAGCTAGGCAGTTTTGCTCTGTGTGCTTCACTTATATCTTTTGAGCGTGATAATTTTGCTCTATGTGCTTCACTTATATTTTTTAGAGAACGGTGGTGGACTTGTTTTAAAGAAACTATCGATCTCTCATGCTTCACTTAGATCATTTTGAGAGTCTTAATAGCATGGTAAATTGCTTAAAATTAATATGCTTGGTATTCATGATTTGTGAAATTTTCTTTTGAGTGCGTTGAATACTAAGAAAAGATTGAAGCATGATAATTGTTTTGAGATATGGAGGTGATAATATTAGAGTCATGCTAGTGGAAGTAGTTGTGAATTTAAAGAATACTTGCGTTGAAGTTTGTGATTCCCGTAGCATGCACGTATGGTGAACTGTTATGTAACGAAGTCGGAGCATGAGGTGTTTATTGATTGTCCTCCTTATGAGTGGCGGTCGGGGACAAGCGATGGTCTTTTCCTACCAATCTATCCCCTAGGAGCATGCATGTAATACTTTGCTTTGATAACTTCTAGATTTTTGCAATAAGTATATGAGTTCTTTATGACTAATCTTGAGTCCATGGATTATACACACTTTTTTCCCATCCTTCCACCATTGCTAGCCTCTCTAAATACCGTGCACTTTTCGCCGGTATCATACACCCACCATATCATCCTCAAAACAGCCACCATACCTACCTAACATGGCATTTCCATAGCCATTCCGAGATATATTGCCATGCAACTTTCCACCGTTCCGTTTATTATGACACGCTCCATCATTGTCATATTGCTAGCATAATCATGTAGTTGACATCATATTTGTGGCAAAAGCCACCATTCATAATTATTTCATACATGCCACTCTTGATTCATTGCATATCCCGGTACCCCGTCGGAGGCATTCATATAGAGTCATATCTTGTTCTAAGTATCGAGTTGTAATTGTTGAGCTGTAAGAAAAATAAAAGTGTGATGGTCATCATTTTTTAGAGCATTGTCCCAAGTGAGGAAAGAATGATGGAGACTATGATTCCCCCACAAGTCGGGATGAGACTCCGGACGAAACATAAAAAAAGAGAAAAAAACAGGCCATAAAAAAGGAAGAAAAGGCCCAAATAAAAAAAATAATGAGAGAAAAAGATAGAAGGGACAATGCTACTATCCTTTTACCACACTTGTGCTTCAAAGTAGCACCAAGATCTTCATGATAGAGAGTCTCCTATGTTGTCACTTTCATATACTAGTGGGAATTTTTCATTATAAAACTTGGCTTGTATATTCCAATGATGGGCTTCCTCAAAATGCCCTAAGCCTTCGTGAGCAAGCGAGTTGGATGCACACCCACTTAGTTTCTTTTGTTGAGCTTTCATATACTTATAGCTCTAGTGCATCCGTTGCATGGCAATCCCTACTCACTCACATTGATATCTATTAATGGGCATCTCCATAGCCTGTTGATACGCCTAGTTGATGTGAGACTATCTTCCCCTCTTTTTTTTGTCTTCTCCACAACCACCGTTCTATTCCACATATAGTGCTATATCCATGGCTCACACTCATGTATTGCGTGAAGGTTGAATTTTTTTTGAAAATGTTAAAGTATGAAACAATTGGTTGTCTTGTCATCGGGGTTGTGCATGATTTAAATACTTTATGTGGTGAAGATGGAGCATAGCCAGACTATATGAATTTGTAGGGATAACTTTCTTTGGCCATGTTATTTTGAGAAGACATAATTGCTTTGTTAGCATGCTTGAAGTATTATTATTTTTATGTCAATATGAACTTTTGTCTTAAATCTTTTGAATCTTATTCATACCACAATTAAGAAGTTTTACATTGAAATTATGCCAAGTAGCACTCCGCATCAAAAATTCTCTTTTTATCATTTACCTACTCGAGGACGAGCAGGAATTAAGCTTGGGGATGCCTGATACGTGTCCAACATATCTATGATTTTTTATTGCTCCATGCTATATTATCTACTGTTTTGGACTATATTGGGCTTTATTTTCCACTTTTATATTATTTTTGGGACTAACCTATTAACCGGAGGCCCAACCCAGAATTGCTGTTTTTTAGCCTATTTCAGTGTTTCGGAGAAAGAGAATATCAAACGGAGTCCAAACGGAATAAAATCTTCGGGAACGTGATCTTCTCACCGAACGTGATCTAGAGGACTTGGACCCTACGCCATGGCATCGAAGAGGTGGTCACGAGGGTGGGGGGCGCCCCCCCTTAGGGCGCGCCCCCTGCCTCGTGGGCCCCTCGAAGCTCCACCGACGTACTCCTTCCTCCTATATATACCTATGTACCCCCAAACGACCAGAACAGGAGCCAATAACCTAATTCCACCGCTGCAACCTTCTGTATCCATGAGATCCCATCTTGGGGCCTGTTCCGGAGCACCGCCGGAGAGAGCCGTCATCACGGAGGGCTTCTACATCATCATAGCCTCTCCGATGAAGTGTGAGTAGTTTATCTCAGACCTTCGGGTCCATAGTTAGTAGCTAGATGGCTTCTTCTCTCTTTTTGGATCTCAATACAAAGTTCCCCCTCTCTTGCGGAGATCTGTTTTCTTGCCATAGGAGAAGTGCTTAGCTTAGGGTTCGATCTTGCGGTGTCCTTTCCCAGTGACAGAAGGGGCAGCAAGGCACGTATTGCATCGTTGCCATCGAGGATAACAAGATTGGGTTTATTTCATATTGCATGAATTTATCTCTCTACATCATGTAATCTTGCTTAAAGCGTTACTCTGTTTCTAACTTAATATTCTAGATGCATGCTGGATAGCGATCGATGAGGGGAGTAATAGTAGTAGATGCAGGCAGGAGTCGGTCTACTTGTCATGGACGTGATGCCTATATACATGATCATACCTTAGATATTCTCATAACTATGCTCAATTCTATCAATTGCTCAACAGTACTTTGTTCACCCACCGTAGAATACATATGCTCTTGAGAGAAGCCACTAGTGAAACCTATGGCCCCCGGGTCTATTCTCATCATATCAATCTCAATCACTTTAATCTTGCTTTGCTTTTTTACTTTGCCTTTTACTTTTCCTTTGCATCTCTATACCAAAAATACCAAAAACATTATCTATTAGTTCTCACTCTCGTAAGTGACCGTGAAGGGATTGACAACCCCTAATCGCGTTGGTTGCGAGTTGCTATCGTTTTTTGCAGGTACGAGGGACTTGAGCGTGGCCTCCTACTGGATTGATACCTTGGTTCTCAAAAGCTGATGGAAATACTTACGCTACTCTGTTGCATCATCCTCTCCTCTTCGGGGAAAACCAATGCAAGCTCAAGAGGTAGCAAGTGTCCACCATATCTACCTATGGATTGAGTAAGATCCTTCAAGTAAGTTGTCATCGGTGCAAGCAATAAAAATTGTTCTCTAAATATGTATGATTTATTAGTGTGGAGAAAATAAGCTTTATACGATCTTGTGATGTGGAAGAAATAAAAGCGACAAACTGCATAATAAAGGACCATATCACAAGTGGCAATATAAAGTGACGTTCTTTTGCATTAAGATTTCATGCATCCAACCATGAAAGCGCATGACAACCTTGCTTCCCTCTGCGAAGGGCCTATCTTTTACTTTTACCTTCTACCCTTCTGCAAGATTCATGGTGATTTTCACCTTTCCTTTTTACACTTTATCCTTTGGCAAGCACATTGTGTTGGAAAGATCCTGATATATATATCCAATTGGATGTAAGTTAACATGGATCATTATTGTTGACATTACCCTTGAGGTAAAAGGTTGGGCGGCAACACTATAAGCCCCTATCTTTCTTTGTGTCCGAATAAAAATCCATACCCATAAGTATTGCGTGAGTGTTAGCAATTGTGAAAGACTAAATGATAGTTGAGTTTGTGGACTTGCTGAAAAGCCCTTATATTGACTCTTTCCGATGTTACGATAAATTGCAATTGCTTCAATGCCTGAGATTATAGTTTGTTAGTTCTCAATGAAGTTTCTGATTCATACTTTACATTGTGAATAGATTATTACTTGAGCATAAGAAATCATATGACAATATATATATATATATATATATATATATATATATATATATATATATATATATATATATATATGTTGATGTTATAAGAATGAACATGATGCCCTCATGTCCGTATTTTATTTTATCGACGCCTCTATCTCTAAACATGTGGACATATTTATCGTTATCGGCTTCCGGTTGAGGACAAGCGAGGTCTAAGCTTGTGGGAGTTGATACGTCCATTTTGCATCATGCTTTTATATCGATATTTATGGTATTATGGGCTGTTATTACACATTATGTCACAATACTTATGCCTATTCTCTCTTATTTTACAAGGTTTACATGAAGAGGGAGAATGCCCGCAGCTGGAATTCTGGGCTGGAAAAGGAGCAAATATTAGAGACCTATTCTGCACAACTCCAAAAGTCCTGAAACTTCATGGAAGTCATTTTTGGAATTTATAAAAAATATTGAGCGAAGAAAATACCAGAGGGGGCCCACACCCTGGCCATGAGGGTGGGGGCGCGCCCTACCCCCCTGGGCGCGCCCCTGCCTCGTGGGCCCCCTGGCAGGCCTCCGGTGCCCATCTTTGGCTATATGGTGTCTTCTACTCTGGAAAAAATCATAAGAAACCTTGCGGGACGAAACACCGCCGCCATGAGGCAGAACCTTAGCGGAACTAATCCAGGGCTCCGGCGGAGCTGGGAAACTTCCCTCCGGGAGGGGGAAATCATCGCCATCGTCATCACCAATGATCCTCTCATTGGGAGGGGGTCAATCTCCATCAACATCTTCACCAGCACCATCTCCTCTCAAACCCTAGTTCATCTCTTGTATCCAATCTTTGTCCCAAAGCCTCACATTGGTACTTGTGGGTTGCTAGTAGTGTTGATTACTCCTTGTAGTTGATGCTAGTTGGTTTATTTGGTGGAAGATCATATGTTCAGATCCATTATGCATATTAATACCTCTCTGATTATGAACATGAATATGATTTTGTGAGTAGTTACGTTTGTTCCTGAGGACATGGGAGAAGTCTTGCTATTAGTAGTCATGTGAATTTGGTATTCGTTCGATATTTTGATGAGATGTATGTTGTCTTTCCTCTAGTAGTGTTATGTGAACGTCGACTACATGACAATTCACCATTGTTTGGGCCTAGAGGAAGGCACTGGGAAGTAATAAGTAGATGATGGGTTGCTAGAGTGACAGAAACTTAAACCCTAGTTTATGAGTTGCTTCGTAAGGGGCTGATTTGGATCCATATGTTTCGTGCTATGGTTAGGTTTACCTTAATACTTCTTTTGTAGTTGCGGATGCTTGCAATAGGGGTTAATCATAAGTGGGATGCTTGTCCAAGAAAGGACATCACCCAAGCACCGGTCCACCCACATACCAAATTATCAAAGTAACGAACGCGAATCATATGAGCGTGATGAAAACTAGCTTGACGATAATTCCCATGTGTCCTCGGGAGCGTTTTCCTTCATATAAGAGTTTGTCCAGGCTTGTACTTTGCTACAAAAAGGATTGGGCCACCTTGCTGCACTTTATTTACACTTGTTACTTGTTACTCATTACAAATTACCCTATCACAAAAACTATCTGTTACCGATAATTTCAGTGCTTGCAGAGAATACCTTACTGAAAACCGCTTGTCATTTCCTTCTGCTCCTCATTGGGTTCGACACTCTTACTTATTGAAAGGACTACGATAGATCCCCTACACTTGTGGGTCATCATCCCCCTCTTCCTCGAGCGCCACGGCAACCTCGGCCTCGCCCCCTCCCCCTTCCTCTCGTGGCCGGCTCCGCCGCCACGAGTTCTTGGGAAGGAGGGACACGCTGTCAAGCAGCAACCCTCGCCGCCATCGTTGAAGGGCCTTTGCCTCCTTTCGCCATGGCAGATGGAAGAAAGGAGCCGAAGTGAATGGGGATGGATGATGAAAGGATGTGGGATGCCGTCTGAGGGAGTCCTGGATTAGGGGGTATCCTGTGACGCCCCCGATTCAATCGTACACTAATCATGCACGCAAATATGTACGATCAAGATCAGGGACTCACGGGAAGATATCACAACACAACTCTACAAATAAAATAAGTCATACAAGCATCATAATACAAGCCAGGGGCCTCGAGGGCTCGAATACAAGTGCTCGATCATAGACGAGTCAGCGGAAGCAACAATATCTGAGAATAGACATAAGTTAAACAAGTTTGCCTTAAGAAGGCTAGCACAAACTGGGATACAAATCGAACGAGGCGCAGGCCTCCTGCCTGGGATCCTCCTAAACTACTCCTGGTCATCATCAGCGGGCTGCACGTAGTAGTAGGCACCTCCAGAGTAGTAGGAGTCGTCGTCGACGGTGGCGTCTGGATCCTGGGCTCCGGCATCTGGTTGCGGCAACCAGGTAGAAGGGAAAGGGGGAAAAGGGGAGAAAAGCAACCGTGAGTACTCATCCAAAGTACTCGCAAGCAAGGAGCTACACTACATATGCATGGATATATGTGTAAAGGGCCATATCAGTGGACTGAACTGCAGAATGCCAGAATAAGAGGGGGATAGCTAGTCTTATCGAAGACTACGCTTCTGGTCGCCTCCGTCTTGCAGCATATAGAAGAGAGTAGACTGAAGTCCTCCAAGTAGCATCGCATAGCATAATCCTACCCGGCGATCCCCTCCTCGATGCCCTGTTGGAGAGCAATCACCGGGTTGTATCTGGCACTTGGAAGGGTGTGTTTTATTAAGTATCCGGTTCTAGTTGTCATAAGGTTGAGGTACAACTCCGGGTCGTCCTTTTACCGAGGGACACGGCTATTCGAATAGATAAACTTCCCTGCAGGGGTGCACCACATAGCCCAACACGCTTGATCCCATTTGGCCGGACACACTTTCCTGGGTCATGCCCGGCCTCGGAAGATCAACACGTCGCAGCCCCACCTAGGCACAACAGAGAGGTCAGCACGCCGGTCTAAACCTAAGCGCGCAGGGGTCTGGGCCCATCGCCCTGAGCACACCTGCACTTTGCGTACGCGGCCGGAGAGCAGACCTAGCAACCTCCATTTCAAAGGAAGTCACGTTACGCGGTCCAACCCGGCGCGCGCCGCTCAGTCGCTGACGTCACGAAGTGCTTCGGCTGATACCACGACGTCGGGATACCCATAACTACTCCCGCGTAGGTGGTTAGTGCGTATAGACCAAATGGCCAGACTCAGATCAAATACCCAGATCTCGTTAAGCGTGTTAAGTATCGCGAACGCCGACTAGGGCCAGGCCCACCTCTCTCCTAGGTGGTCTGAACCTGCCCTGTCGCTCCGCCTCAAAGTAACAGTCGGGGGCCGTCGGGAACCCAGGCCCACCTCTACCGGGATGGAGCCACCTGCCCCTTCATCCCCCATCTCCGAACAGTATCACAGGTAATGTAATAGTGTAAAGTATATAGTATATGCCCGTGATCACTTCCCGAAGTGATCACGGCCCAGTAGTATAGCATGGCAGACGGACAAGAGTGTAGGGCCACTGATGGAACACTAGCATCCTATACTAAGCAGTAGGATTGCAGGTAAAAGTAACAACAGCAGTTTCAAAGACAGGCTATGCATCAGGATAGGATTAACGAAAGCAGTAACATACTACACTACTCTAATGCAAGCAGTATAGAGAAGAGTAGGCGATATCTGGTGATCAAGGGGGGGCTTGCCTGGTTGCTCTGGCAAGAGAGAGGGATCGTCAACTCCGTAGTCGAACGGGGCAGCAGCAGCGTCGGTCTCGGTGTCTATCGAGAGAAGAGGGGGGAGAACAATAAATATTTAAGCAAGCAGTTGCATAGTGATGCATGACATGACAAGTAACGGCGTTAGAGGTGCCCTAACGCGGTATGGGATGATACCGGTGAAGGGGGGAATCATCCGGGAAAGTTTCCCTGGTGTTCCGCGTTTTCGGGCAGAGGAGCCGGAGGGGGAAAGTTGCGAGTTTGATATGTTAGGGGTGTGCGGCGGATGAACGGACTGCGTATCCGGGTTCGTCTCGTCGTTCTGAGCAACTTTCATGTTGAAAATATTTTAATCCGAGTTACGGATTAAAAGATATGATTTTCTAAAGATTTTATTAATTTCTGGAATTTAATTAATTATTTAAATATAACATTATCCAAAACAGTGTTTGCTGACGTCATCATGACGTCAGCATGACGTCAGCAGTCAACAGGGGCGTTGACTGGTCAATCTGACGTGTGGGACCCACTGGTCATAGACTGTTTAGTCTAACCAGTGATTAACTAATCTAACTATTGTTTAATTAAACTAATTAGTTCATTAGGTTAATCTAGTTCGATTTAATTAAGTTAATTAATTCTTTAATTAGTTAGTTAATTAATTATTTTCATTATTATATTTTTTTAATTCTTTTTTGTTTGTTCTGCGGGGCGTGGGCCCCGTTTGGCAGTGGCCCAGAGGGGGCCTAACGGGCGCTGGCGTTAGCGGGGCTGCGGGCGCCGGGCGGGGCGTACCCAGCGCCCAGCACGAGGGGGCAAGGCCGGCCGGCCGGAGCAGCATGCCGCGGCAAGGGGCGGCGCTGGCGGCGCGGCTAGCCGGAGCCGACGAGGCAGGGGGAGGCGGTGTTGCAGGGAGGGGCAGCAGCGGCGAGCGGCTGCTGGGGCGGAGTAGGTCCGCAGCAAGGTGGCGAGCGGCGGTGGCCATGGGCGCGCGTGGCGGCGAGTGCCCGGTGGTGGCCGCGGGGCAGGCCGAGCGCACGGCGGGGCGGGCGAGCCATGGCCAGCGCGGGCGGGAGCAGCGCGGCAGTGCGCGGGGAGCAGCGGGGGCGGCTGCGGCATCGATGGCCGGATGGCGCGGGGCAGCAAGCAGCAGGCGTGGCGGTTGCAGTAGGTGCAGGGGGCGCGGCGAGCGAAGCGGGGCAAGGGCTCGGCCAGGGCGCGAGCAGCACACGTCCACGCGGGGGAGGGCGCACGCGCACAGCGCGGGCCACGACGGGCGCGACGCCGATGCGGTTGCGCGACGAACGAACAGAGGCAGCACGGGGGAAGGTGGCTGGCGTAGGCGGGTCGGTGACCTCGAGCGGGCGTCGGAGTGCGTTCGCGACAGAGAGAGGAGGGGGCGAGGCCCTCACCGACGTTGGAGGGAAGGGGACGGCGTGGCTCCGAGTTAACCGGCGAGGAAGAGGTCGGGGGCGGTCGTGGGGATGCGGCGGTGAGGCGTTGGCGCCGGCGATGGAGAGGCGGGGCGGGGTCGAGGAGGCGGTCCTGGGAGGAGGACGAGGACGACGGGAACGGAGAGGAGGCAGCGCCGAGGTTGAGGAGGCAGTCCGGCGAGGGAGCGCCGGCAACGGGGATCCGGCGACGGGGATCCGGTGACGGGGCCGCGGGTGGTGGCTCGGGCCAGGGTTGCCGAGGCCGACACGGGGCGGCGAGGTGGCGGAGGAGGTGGTCTTCGGGCGGCGCCGGCGCACCGAGCGAAGGGCGAGCCCCCCCCCCAGTCTCGATCCAGAACGAGGGGGGAGAGAGCAAGGAGTGGGGGGGGATCGTGGCTCGATCCAGATCCAGAGGGGGCGAGTGTGGGGGGGGGTGGGGCGTGCGTAGGGTTTCGTTGACCAGGGGTGGTGCTATGGGGGAGTGGGGTGGCCGGTTGGGCCTGTGGCCTGCTGGGCCAGAGCCCAGTGGGAGGGGGGTTTGCCTTTTATTTATCTTGTTTTTTTTTCTTTTTCTTTTTTTTAATTTCCTTTTGTTACTGTTTTCTTTTAGTTACACATTAATTTTAGTATAGTAAAATATGACAATAGCCCCTAAAGTAATGTTCCAGAATAACCCACTATCATGACAAGTTTTTACCTCGAATTAAAATAGTTTAGCAATTCATAAAATACCAAAGGCATTTATATAATTGATTTTGCTACTGTTTAAATTATTTTTAGAGTATTTGAACTTTATATAAAAGTGTAGTTCCTCCACCATAATTACCTATGCATTATTTGTCTCACTCTGAATATTTTAGTTTTAATATTTGAAAACTTTTATTGTTTGCCTTTAATTAAAATTTGAATTTGAATCGGTTTCGAACTAACACGAGATTAGCGATAGTAATCGGAGTGACGTGGCATCATTAGCAGAGAATTACTGTAGCTTAATTATCCGGGCGTCACAATTCTCCTCCACTACAAGAAATCTCGTCCCGAGATTTAAGAGGGGAGTAAGGGGGAAAGTGCTGGTTACGATATCGTAACAGATCTTCTTGAAGAAGTTAATCCCTTTCGTTGATGTCTTCAAATCTTTATTACAATGCATCATGATAAACTTGTTACCATTTCTTCGGGAACTCCATCGTACTTATGAAAGGATATGGGGCACCTCAGCTACGACATAATGCTTTTGAGGGAAACAATCTGGGGTTAACCCAGGATTGAGTATAAGATCATCTCTCGAGTTGAACATATGAAATACAACGAGAGTAAGGTACGAAGGTACAATAAGAGGTTCCAAGCGGATAGATAGTTGCTCGAAGTCTGAACCGGAGTGAGAAAGGGGTTCAGAGTGGCGAGAGTAAGTATTGCGTCTGATACCAGAATAGATCACTAGGGCGGTGGCCCGTGAATTACATATAAGGCCACGCGCGAGGAATTACTTTGGGAATAGGGGGTGTACAGGATAGTCAGGTTTCGATCCTGTGGAACTGTGGGTTATGGGCCCACCATGTCGTTTTTTTAATAGGAGCAGTGATATCTTGCACGGTCACAATAGCAAGGCATATCAGAGGGTAGCCTATCAGTTATGTCGGCAACAAGGTTGGTACCAAGGGCGAGGGACGAAGAGAACCATTTTCCTGCTCGTTGAACGAGGCGGACCAATAGGCAAAGTTCTCGTCCATCGGTGGTGACCGGAATGCTATCGACAATTTCAACAGGGTCTTACTGATAGAGGTGTACATTGAGGTGTTTACAAAAGCAGTGAGTTATTACTTCTTAGATCATATAGATCACAAGAAAGGTTAAACAAAAACAATGGAGAGTAAAAAGGTGATCATCCGACTAAATAGTACAATGGAAAGGGAAATGTGTTTAAACACATTATTCAGGGGTATATCCTTCACAAGGACAAGCAAATCAAGATATCCATGACTGGATATAACATAGAAATCCATTTAGGTAACGGAAGAGGAAGTTCATGACGTTACCCAATCAACGGTGTTTGGGGTAATTAATAAAGAAATTTTAGCCTTGTGCTTCAAATGTTCTTATTGAAAATCGGAGTACCACATACATGCTTCGAGATAGCGTTGACATGGTCTTTAAGCAAAGGTCAGACTTTGGAAACCCAAAGGATTCATCGGAAACAACTTATAGGATAAGTCTTACAATTTCCTCATGGAAGAATGGATAACCTTGCTGAAAGGGAATCTATAACAATAGGTCATCCGGCCAGGTGTGTTGGGCATGCCATCACCTTACCGGGTAATAAAAGACCAGTGTTATAACTCTTGGAAAAATGTTCCAACCATCACATCTGACCGAGATTCAGATCTGATCGGTGTTACGATACCTTAGACTCAGGATGCCTGAGAAGAAAAGGTGCAACACAAATTGTCAAGATGACATTGTAAGATTCTCAGGAATTGAACTGTGGAAGCGAGTTTTGAAACAAGAGTTCATCATTAAATCAAGGAGAGGATGAGGAAGTAGCTGATGGACTCAGCGACAATTCACCAAGATTTCCCTAAAGGTGGATTTCCACAATTATGTGAACAAGGAGATATCATTTGTCAGATCAAATGATATAATGATTTATGCTCAAGGAAAACATACATAATTAAACATTGGTTGAAAAGGTGCACCCGAAATATGGTTGGGTTGCACGACCAACGTCGGAATGGTGATTCAATAGTCAATAGTCTAAGAATGAACGGCCGACCATTAACTTCAAAGCAATAGGGTTGCTAGAAGTTTAGAATTTACACATCACAGACCATTTGTCGGTATTCCGGTTAGAAACATCACGGAGACCAAGAAATGAACGCAAAAGGCGAGAGGTATTACTATATCAAGAATTCTCAAGAGGTGGTAAATTTACCACGACATTCTTGACATAAAAGGTGGTAATATTCCAAGGTAAAGAAGAACAAATGCTGGATAGCAAGGGTCTCAAGTATAACACAAAACACGAATAAGTTTGTGTCGAACGGGAGGCAATAAAGTGGTCGGTGATAACATAAACCATTGAGGGGCGAGGATGGTATTTCTCATCAAGAATTCGATATATATCTTGGAAGAGCTCAGGATGTTGATGATGATCTCGACACACTCTGTCGAGAGATTTCAAGATGTAATCGATCGGCGATGACATCAAGTCAATGAATGGTGAAGCGAAAGGTTATTGGAACCAAGGGTTCGACACAAACCCGAAACCAAGCTCGTTGTTCAAGGCGAAATGATATGATGAGGAAGATCGACGTAAGCTTAGCTCATTGTCGAAAGTGGTGCTCCGGGAATAAGGACCAGGTAGCATAGTTAAAGTCGGCTTGGCAAGGATATAGCCAAGCAGGCTAGGAATGACGTGATTGATTACAAACTCGTAGGTAATGAAGGTTACCAAGAGTTGCTTAATCGTGATGCGGACTCGAGTCAGTTATCAGTGTCTTTGAGTGTTAATAACTCAGAGCCCGTGAAAAATTGGGATCAATGAGAATGTAGCACTTGATGGTGAACTCATAAGAAGTTATGCAGTTTCGTGATAATCTCGAGATACCAGGGGGTAATACTCGAAGAGGGATCAAAGTAGAGGTTGGACCAGGGTAATGATCCACAGAGGACAAGTGCTTACACTTGCATCGAAAATGGTATTTAAAGGAGAACATGGTCGGAACCACGATTGTAAAGGACCAAATCCCAGATATAACATGGACTTATAATAAGGGAATAATTGATTTAAGAGAAGCTTAAATGATAAGATCTACATCGTGTCCATGGGCATGAACACAAAGTTCAAGGTCGACTCCCACTTCGTCAATGTATTACCTTCCATTCACTTCTCGCTTTGATAAAGGCATTAGTGTTGAAAGTTTTACCTGGTAAAATACTAGAAGAGTATGACTCGTGAAAACTTTCGGGTTCACACGGTTTAGAGAAGGCATATGTTCAACCCATAGGGGCTTCTTAGAAACATATACCACAAGTTTCAAGAGTAAATATCACAAGCTCGAAAGTAGAGCAAGGTTGAGAAAGTAGATGATACAATTTAACAAAGGCATTATGTATCCGAGGGAAAGCTCACAAGGTTATTGAACATGAAGGGCGATGTCGGATAAAATCCATTAAAGGATCTGCCGGTCCATAACAGAGCTGATGTGAGCATCGGCACACAACCAGAGGAAGTAACAATGCAAAGGCAGTGGATTATAGAAACAACTGACTAATCCAGAGCTTAATGCAAAGAAATTTTATGATTTTCAAATCAAGGGATCAGGAGCAAACGCTCGGATCAAGGATGGATAAGTTGAATAGTCTTAGGGATACAATCGATGGCAATTGGATTGGTTGAGAACCAGCTCATGTTCAAAATGACATCTGAGCCGGATAGTTAAGTTAAAAGGATCAACCGATGATTGCGTGCATTCGCACGCATGTTGAATCAACAAGATCTAAATGACGGTGTCAAAGGAGACTAATGAATATTGCTAGATATATGGGAAGCATCCATCATGCAAGTAGACAAGTATCGCAGAGCAATAAGCTACTAAGGATTTTTGGAGGATCGAATAGTATTTCGAAGACCATTGTAAAACACATGAACAACTGGGGGATGAGCAGATACTCGATAAGTGCGAGAATTATGCTTAGGGGTATTCAGGTGGCAAAGAACTGCAAGGCAGTAGGCACAAAACATTATCGGGGTATCTTGTAATAACAAGATCGACTGGGAATAAAAGTAAGCACGGCAGGTGTAAGTATTTATCCATAGGGGTATTTTGGTGGAAGGGAATTGCAAACGCGATGAACACAAGTTCTCGGATTAACAGTAGAGAGTATCTTCAGGGTCTTCTAGTGCAGCAGACGATCATCGGTAATAAGGTGCTCTCCGGGTGAAAGTTGTCACGAGAACCTAATGTTAGAGTTTAGCAAATTCATTTAACCCGAATAGAAGAGAGATCAGAGTCCCGGAGTAAAGATCGAGGAGTAAAAGATTCTAATACCACCCAATGGCGACGTGGGCCCATGGGCCGCACAGCCATGTTCGTAAAAGTTTTGTAAAGTCTAGACTCGACTTCGGCCAAGGAGTTGGAAAGGGGGATTCCTACAGGCAGTCGGCTCTGATACCAACTTGTGACGCCCCCGATTCAATCGTACACTAATCATGCACGCAAATATGTACGATCAAGATCAGGGACTCACGGGAAGATATCACAACACAACTCTACAAATAAAATAAGTCATACAAGCATCATAATACAAGCCAGGGGCCTCGAGGGCTCGAATACAAGTGCTCGATCATAGACGAGTCAGCGGAAGCAACAATATCTGAGAATAGACATAAGTTAAACAAGTTTGCCTTAAGAAGGCTAGCACAAACTGGGATACAGATCGAACGAGGCGCAGGCCTCCTGCCTGGGATCCTCCTAAACTACTCCTGGTCATCGTCAGCGGGCTGCACGTAGTAGTAGGCACCTCCAGAGTAGTAGGAGTCGTCGTCGACGGTGGCGTCTGGATCCTGGGCTCCGGCATCTGGTTGCGGCAACCGGGTAGAAGGGAAAGGGGGAAAAGGGGAGAAAAGCAACCGTGAGTACTCATCCAAAGTACTCGCAAGCAAGGAGCTACACTACATATGCATGGATATATGTGTAAAGGGCCATATCAGTGGACTGAACTGCAGAATGCCAGAATAAGAGGGGGATAGCTAGTCTTATCGAAGACTACGCTTCTGGTCGCCTCCGTCTTGCAGCATATAGAAGAGAGTAGACTGAAGTCCTCCAAGTAGCATCGCATAGCATAATCCTACCCGGCGATCCCCTCCTCGATGCCCTGTTGGAGAGCAATCACCGGGTTGTATCTGGCACTTGGAAGGGTGTGTTTTATTAAGTATCCGGTTCTAGTTGTCATAAGGTTGAGGTACAACTCCGGGTCGTCCTTTTACCGAGGGACACGGCTATTCGAATAGATAAACTTCCCTGCAGGGGTGCACCACATAGCCCAACACGCTTGATCCCATTTGGCCGGACACACTTTCCTGGGTCATGCCCGGCCTCGGAAGATCAACACGTCGCAGCCCCACCTAGGCACAACAGAGAGGTCAGCACGCCGGTCTAAACCTAAGCGCGCAGGGGTCTGGGCCCATCGCCCTGAGCACACCTGCACGTTGCGTACGCGGCCGGAGAGCAGACCTAGCAACCTCCATTTCAAAGGAAGTCACGTTACGCGGTCCAACCCGGCGCGCGCCGCTCAGTCGCTGACGTCACGAAGTGCTTCGGCTGATACCACGACGTCGGGATACCCATAACTACTCCCGCGTAGGTGGTTAGTGCGTATAGACCAAATGGCCAGACTCAGATCAAATACCCAGATCTCGTTAAGCGTGTTAAGTATCGCGAACGCCGACTAGGGCCAGGCCCACCTCTCTCCTAGGTGGTCTGAACCTGCCCTGTCGCTCCGCCTCAAAGTAACAGTCGGGGGCCGTCGGGAACCCAGGCCCACCTCTACCGGGATGGAGCCACCTGCCCCTTCATCCCCCATCTCCGAACAGTATCACAGGTAATGTAATAGTGTAAAGTATATAGTATATGCCCGTGATCACTTCCCGAAGTGATCACGGCCCAGTAGTATAGCATGGCAGACGGACAAGAGTGTAGGGCCACTGATGGAACACTAGCATCCTATACTAAGCAGTAGGATTGCAGGTAAAAGTAACAACAGCAGTTTCAAAGACAGGCTATGCATCAGGATAGGATTAACGAAAGCAGTAACATACTACACTACTCTAATGCAAGCAGTATAGAGAAGAGTAGGCGATATCTGGTGATCAAGGGGGGGCTTGCCTGGTTGCTCTGGCAAGAGAGAGGGATCGTCAACTCCGTAGTCGAACGGGGCAGCAGCAGCGTCGGTCTCGGTGTCTATCGAGAGAAGAGGGGGGAGAACAATAAATATTTAAGCAAGCAGTTGCATAGTGATGCATGACATGACAAGTAACGGCGTTAGAGGTGCCCTAACGCGGTATGGGATGATACCGGTGAAGGGGGGAATCATCCGGGAAAGTTTCCCCGGTGTTCCGCGTTTTCGGGCAGAGGAGCCGGAGGGGGAAAGTTGCGAGTTTGATATGTTAGGGGTGTGCGGCGGATGAACGGACTGCGTATCCGGGTTCGTCTCGTCGTTCTGAGCAACTTTCATGTTGAAAATATTTTAATCCGAGTTACGGATTAAAAGATATGATTTTCTAAAGATTTTATTAATTTCTGGAATTTAATTAATTATTTAAATATAACATTATCCAAAACAGTGTTTGCTGACGTCATCATGACGTCAGCATGACGTCAGCAGTCAACAGGGGCGTTGACTGGTCAATCTGACGTGTGGGACCCACTGGTCATAGACTGTTTAGTCTAACCAGTGATTAACTAATCTAACTATTGTTTAATTAAACTAATTAGTTCATTAGGTTAATCTAGTTCGATTTAATTAAGTTAATTAATTCTTTAATTAGTTAGTTAATTAATTATTTTCATTATTATATTTTTTTAATTCTTTTTTGTTTGTTCTGCGGGGCGTGGGCCCCGTTTGGCAGTGGCCCAGAGGGGGCCTAACGGGCGCTGGCGTTAGCGGGGCTGCGGGCGCCGGGCGGGGCGTACCCAGCGCCCAGCACGAGGGGGCAAGGCCGGCCGGCCGGAGCAGCATGCCGCGGCAAGGGGCGGCGCTGGCGGCGCGGCTAGCCGGAGCCGACGAGGCAGGGGGAGGCGGTGTTGCAGGGAGGGGCAGCAGCGGCGAGCGGCTGCTGGGGCGGAGTAGGTCCGCAGCAAGGTGGCGAGCGGCGGTGGCCATGGGCGCGCGCGGCGGCGAGTGCCCGGTGGTGGCCGCGGGGCAGGCCGAGCGCACGGCGGGGCGGGCGAGCCATGGCCAGCGCGGGCGGGAGCAGCGCGGCAGTGCGCGGGGAGCAGCGGGGGCGGCTGCGGCATCGATGGCCGGATGGCGCGGGGCGGCAAGCAGCAGGTGTGGCGGTTGCAGTAGGTGCAGGGGGCGCGGCGAGCGAAGCGGGGCAAGGGCTCGGCCAGGGCGCGAGCAGCACACGTCCACGCGGGGGAGGGCGCACGCGCACAGCGCGGGCCACGACGGGCGCGACGCCGATGCGGTTGCGCGACGAACGAACAGAGGCAGCACGGGGGAAGGTGGCTGGCGTAGGCGGGTCGGTGACCTCGAGCGGGCGTCGGAGTGCGTCCGCGACAGAGAGAGGAGGGGGCGAGGCCCTCACCGACGTTGGAGGGAAGGGGGCGGCGTGGCTCCGAGTTAACCGGCGAGGAAGAGGTCGGGGGCGGTCGTGGGGATGCGGCGGTGAGGCGTTGGCGCTGGCGATGGAGAGGCGGGGCGGGGTCGAGGAGGCGGTCCTGGGAGGAAGACGAGGACGACGGGAACGGAGAGGAGGCAGCGCCGAGGTTGAGGAGGCAGTCCGGCGAGGGAGCGTCGGCAACGGGGATCCGGCGACGGGGATCCGGTGACGGGGCCGCGGGTGGTGGCTCGGGCCAGGGTTGCCGAGGCCGACACGGGGCGGCGAGGTGGCGGAGGAGGTGGTCTTCGGGCGGCGCCGGCGCACCGAGCGAAGGGCGAGCCCCCCCCAGTCTCGATCCAGAACGAGGGGGGAGAGAGCAAGGAGTGGGGGGGATCGTGGCTCGATCCAGATCCAGAGGGGGCGAGTGTGGGGGGGGGGTGGGGCGTGCGTAGGGTTTCGTTGACCAGGGGTGGTGCTATGGGGGAGTGGGGTGGCCGGTTGGGCCTGTGGCCTGCTGGGCCAGAGCCCAGTGGGAGGGGGGTTTGCCTTTTATTTATCTTGTTTTTTTTCTTTTTCTTTTTTTTTAATTTCCTTTTGTTACTGTTTTCTTTTAGTTACACATTAATTTTAGTATAGTAAAATATGACAATAGCCCCTAAAGTAATGTTCCAGAATAACCCACTATCATGAAAAGTTTTTACCTCGAATTAAAATAGTTTAGCAATTCATAAAATACCAAAGGCATTTATATAATTGATTTTGCTACTGTTTAAATTATTTTTAGAGTATTTGAACTTTATATAAAAGTGTAGTTCCTCCACCATAATTACCTATGCATTATTTGGCTCACTCTGAACATTTTAGTTTTAATATTTGAAAACTTTTATTGTTTGCCTTTAATTAAAATTTGAATTTGAATCGGTTTCGAACTAACACGAGATTAGCGATAGTAATCGGAGTGACGTGGCATCATTAGCAGAGAATTACTGTAGCTTAATTATCCGGGCGTCACATATCCGGACAGCCGGACTATAACCTTTGGCCGGACTGTTGGACTATGAAGATACGAGATTGAAGACTTCGTCCCGTGTCGGGATGGGACTCTCCTTGGCGTGGAAGGCAAGCTTGGCAATACGGATATGTAGATCTCCTTCCTGGTAACCGACTCTGTGTAACCCTAGCCGCCTCCGGTGTCTATATAAACCGGAGGGTTTAGTCCGTAGGACACAATAACAATAACAACAATCATACCATAGGCTAGCTTCTAGGGTTTAGCCTCTCTGATCTCGTGGTAGATCAACTCTTGTACTACCCATATCATCAATATCAATCAAGAAGGAGTAGGGTTTTACCTCCATCGAGAGGGCCCGAACCTGGGTAAAAACATCGTGTCCCTTGTCTCCTGTTACCATCCGCCTAGACGCACAGTTCGGGACCCCCTACCCGAGATCCACCGGTTTTGACACCGACACCGTCCCCCTCCCCCTTCTTATAAAGAGGCGGGGTCAGGGCTCGGCCGCCCCGCTCGGCCAATCCGGCCATCGGGGGCGCAGGGAATCAAGACCGGCCCGCTGCCCCAATCAGCGACAACCCTGTTTCCCACCTCCACCGCCTGCCACCTGCATGGGGGATACGTGATGAGCAAGAAAAATTGAAGGGACGGGTGAGGCGACCGTTCCCCACCACGTGATCGTGGGGCACGAACGCCTTGAAGGCCACGACCCGAGTCCGCCCGAGTAAGTGAGCCGCGCCTCTACGCCTCCCTCTTTTTTGGGGAAGGCGCGAGCCGCCTCTTTCCCACGATGTGACACATGCATGCGGGAACCGCCCCACATATGACCCCCACATCACGCACGACCCTCCATGTCGCGCGTTCAACGCGGGTCGTGGGGAAGCGCTGCGGATGAAAAGTTATTGCGGTAAAATCCACCCAACCTGCCCGCGCACCGTTCTGGGCCTAGCCCAACAACGCGTCGCACTTATGTGTGGCCCAGGCCCGGGGGCTCCTGTCAGTGTACAAAAGTAGGGGCTCTCCTTTTTGACCCCTTTACTTGTGCATGGGCAGTCAGAGCCGCGCCCGCGGCCACACTTAATAAAGCAGAGGAGGGAAGCCGGAGGGAAACCGAAGCACAAAACAAGGCGATGCCAAGACCAGAAGCATTAAAGAGCAAAGAGACGAGGTGGACTCCCCCGGCAAGACCCTTGCCGGGGCGGCCTCCGCGGCCCCGGCAAGAACCTTGACGGGGCAACTTGCCCAACGCCAGCAGAGCGAGCCACCCTTGAGCCCAAAGGTTCCAAACGCCGTCAACAACTACATAGGAACCAGGGCTCGGGGAGGCACCTCCGTGGTGGCATGCAGATCTTTGTCAAGATCATAAATACACAGGACCAGAAGACGACGACCCTCGGCAGGATACTAGCCAAGGAAATCCACAAGACCCCCGGCAAGCGGCTTGCCGGGGACGACTGCAACGCCACGGCAAGACCCTTGCCGAGGGCATCAATGGGGACGCAACCAGGCCCGCGCCTGCCAAAACTCCACCGCCGTCCCCAAGCAGCTGTTAGCTCAACCAGCTAGGCAGGCACCTGCGTGGAGACGAGTGGCCTCTACACCGACTCAGCAAGCACCTGCGTGGTGGCATGCGACCCTTCGTGAAGGTTCCACTACCGCGCCAGCCCAGCAGCCAGCCAACGTGGCGCGGCAATGCCTCATCAGCTCGGACGCGCGTCGGAACCGGGCGAGGCGGTGACAGACGGGACGGGCCTCGTTCCCATCCCCGATAAAGCTAATGGACACCTAAGTAGCGCATTTAATGCGCTTTGTCCCGTATTGCCGGGCGATAAGCTCGCACACTGTACACCTTTCCACCTCCTGTGTGCCATTGTGGCGACCCCTTTTGCCTATAAAATGAGGCCCGAGGCGTCCAGGAGGAGGAGTCAGCTCTTTGGAACTAGGCAGCCACCGTAGCTAGTTCGAGAGCTCAAGAACACTCTTAAATACACACCAAAGCAGGACTAGGGTATTACGCATCCTCGCGGCCCAAACCTGGGATAACGATCCGTGTGCTTCCTGTCAGACCTGCTCTTTGCACAACCTCGCGCCCGCCAACCGTAGAAGGGATTCCAATGATCCCATAGGTGTCGTTTCCCCGATAGTATGTCACGAAAAAAAACGTTCCCACCGCTGACAGGTCGGACCCACCAGCTATATCTTCGCACGCAAGGAACTGCCTCCTTATTTCGCACAAAAAAATGAATACCCCCTGCTAGCTGGGACCCACAATAGTGCGTGGCTAACTTGTGGGCCAACTAAGTTGACGGGGACGGAGGGCGTTGTCAACTTAGTCAATATGAACGATTCTAGATCCAGTGACCATACGATATCCATCCAACGGCCGTAGTGCTTCTTCAACCTCTGGTCTTCTTGCTCCAGCCGCCCAAACCAGCGCCGGTTGTGCCTCGTGCTCCTGCCTCCCATGGCCAGCTGCGATGCCGCGGAGGCCTCACCGCCCCCTACTACTCCCACTGCTGGCCAGGCCATCCCTCTACTCACCCACACCGCCTGTTATTCTGCGGCGACGGCAGCCTCACACCGGAGCTGAACCAGTGAACGCTCGTACTCCTCTCCGCGTGGGCATCCAATGCCGCGTCTTCCCCGGCTCCGCGTCGTCCCCTTCCTAGGCCTCGCCGTCGTCCACCGCCTTGGTGCCCTCGGCATGGCGTGGTCAATGTGGTCAACGACCGACTTCGATCGGAAGAGTACTGTACGTGGAGAGGCTGACAGCTGGGTCCACGGCAGCAACTGGGTCCACGACCATAGCCCAGTTTTTTTGTGATTTGCCAAGTAAGTCGCTTTGTCAGGCCTGTTGGGTTGCAAATCTTCCAAGACGACGAGAGCTTCATTCGGCTGGCCGAGAAAATGGCCTATTAGTAATGAGAAATGGGATGTACATTTTTAAAACACATCAAACCGACAATTAGTTTCAAATTACTTTTTTTCATTTCAAGATATTAAATTGCATTTATTTTTATGCGTGGAAAATTTGTTGGATTTTATATTGATATACATTTATTTTTAAAATCAGTTTGAATGTGACTCGAAATTTCGGGATTAAAAACAGTTCGGACCGCATCGAAAATGCAAAATTTCGTATAATTTTTTAACCGTGGCCACGATATGGGCTGTAATGCTAACAAAAAGAATATGGGCTCAAAAAACTTTAAGAATTAGCAAATGGGTTGTAAATTATTACAAATAATGGCAGATGGGTTGTATGTTATTTTCCACAGATTTGAAGCTTTCCTCAAAAAAAGGTTGACGCACAAGCAGTGACTGTTGAATGTCCATCAAACGTCCGTCGTGATTCTTCAATCTCTGCTCTTCCTGCTACAGCCGCTCAAACAAGCGCCGGCGGGACTGCCTGCTCCCTCCTCCCTGCGGCCGGCCATGCTGCCGCGCAGGCCTCACCGCCCCACCGTACTCCCATCACTGGCCTAGCCATCCCTCCACTCACCCACACCCGCTGTTATTCTCTGGCGACGGCAGACGAACCAGTAAACCCTCGTACAGTCGTACTCCCCTCCGCATGGGAAACAACTGCGGAGTCTTCCTTGGCTCCTTGTTGTTCCCTTCCTAGGCCTCGCCGTCGTCCACCGCCCTGGTGCTCTCGGTGCGGCCTGGTCAACGTGGTCAACGACGGACATGCATCTAAAGTGGACTGTACGTGGAGAGGCTGACAGGTGGGTCCACGACCGCACGCAAGGAAATGTCTCCTTATTACGTGCAAAATAATGATTCCTCCACCTGACATCTAGGAGCCACCAAGAGGGCCTCTGTATTTCGCAAAAAAACGTTACTGCCGCTGACAGCTTGCTACCTCTTGAGCTTGCGTTGGCTTTCCCCGAAGAGGAGAGGATGATGCAGCAGAGTAGCGTAAGTATTTCCCTCAGTTTTTGAGAACCAAGGTATATATCCAGTAGGAGGCCACGCTCAAGTCCCTCGTACCAGCACAAATCGATAGCAACTCGCAACCAACGTGATTAGGGGTTGTCAATCCCTTCACGGTCACTTACGAGAGTGAGATCTGATAGAGATAATATTTTTGGTATTTTTGGTATAAAGATGCAAAGTGAAAAGTAAAAGGCAAAGTAAAAACAAAGCAAGATTAAAGTGATGGAGATTGATATGATGAGAATAGACCCGGGGGCCATAGGTTTCACTGGTGGCTTCTCTCAAGAGCATAAGTTTTCTACGGTGGGTGAACAAATTACTGTTGAGCAATTGACAAAACTGAGCATAGTTATGAGAATATCTAGGCATGATCATGTATATAGGCATCACGTCCGTGACAAGTAGATCGAAACGATTCTGCATCTACTACTATTACTCCACTCATCGACCGCTATCCAGCATGTATCTAGAGTATTAAGTAAAAAACAGAGTAACGCTTTAAGAAAGATGACATGATGTAGAGAGATAAATTCATGCAATATGAAATAAACCCCATCTTGTTATCCTCGATGGCAACGATACAATACGTGCCTTGCTGCCCCTTCTGTCACTGGGAAAGGACACCGCAAGATCGAACCCAAAGTTAAGCACTTCTCCCATGGCAAGAAAAACCAATCAAGTAGGCCAAACCAAACTGATAATTCGAAGAGACTTGCAAAGATAACCAATCATACATAAAAGAATTTAGAGAAGATTAAAATATTGTTCATAGATAGACTTGATCATAAACCCACAATTCATCGGTCTCAACAAACACACCACAAAAGAAGAAGATTACATCAAATAGATCTCCACAAGAGAGGGGGATAACATTGTATTGAGATCCAAAAAGAGAGAAGAAGCCATCTAGCTTATAACTATGGACCCGAAGATCTGAGGTAAACTACTCACACTTCATCGGAGAGGCTATGAAGATGTAGAAGCCCTCCGTGATGACGGCCCTCTCCGACGGAGCTCCGGAACAGGCCCCAAGATGGGATCTCGTGGATACAGAAAGTTGCGGCGGTGGAATTAGGTTTTTGGCTCCTGTTCTGATCGTTTGGGGGTACGTGGGTATATATAAGAGGAAGGAGTACGTCGGTGGAGCTTTGATGGGCCCACGAGGGTGGGGGCGCGCCTGGGGGTGTAGGGCGCGCCCCCTAACTCGTGCCCTTCTCGAAGCTTCCTTGGCGTAGGGTCCAAGTCTCCTGGATCTTATTTGGGAAGAAAATCACGTTCCAGAAAGGATTTTTCTGTTTGGACTCCGTTTGATATTCCGTTTATTTGAAACACTGAAATAGGAAAAAAAAACAGCATTCTGGGCTGGGCCTCCGGTTAATAGGTTAGTCCCAAAAATAATATAAAAGTGGAAAATAAAGCCCAATATAGTCCAAAACAGTAGATAATATAGCATGGAGCAATCAAAAATTATAGATACATTGGAGACGTATCAGCATCCCCAAGCTTAATTCCTGCTCGTCCTCGAGTAGGTAAATGATAAAAAAGCGAATTTTTGATGCGGAGTGCTACTTGGAAGATTTCAATGCAAAATTTCTTAATTATGGTATGAATATTCTGATTTGAAAGATTCAAGACAAAAGTTCATATTGACATAAAAATAATAATACTTCAAGCATACTAATAAAGCAATTATGTCTTCTCAAAATAACATGGCCAAAGAAAGTTATCCCTACAAATTCATATAATCTGGCTATGCTCCATCTTCACCACACAAAGTATTTAAATCATGCACAACCCCGATGACAAGCCAAGCAATTGTTTCATACTTTAACATTTTCAAAACTTTTTCAACCTTCACGCAATACATGAGCGTGAGCCATGGATATAGCACTATGTGGAATAGAACGGTGATTGTGGAGAAGACAAAAAGAGGGGAAGATAGTCTCACATCAACTAGGCGTATCAACAGGCTATGGAGATGCCCATTAATAGATATCAATGTGAGTGAGTAGGGATTGCCATGCAACGGATGCGCTAGAGCTATAAGTATATGAAAGCTCAACAAAAGAAACTAAGTGGGTGTGCATCCACTAGTAGAAAACGGGCCTATTGTCCTGGTTCATACGGGCCTTTTGTCCCTGTTCCAGAACCAGGACTAAAGGGTCATTACTAATGCCCTGACCCTTTATTGCCGGTTCAAACCAGAACCGAGATAGATGGGCCTCCACATGGCCTGCGCGCTGAGCCCAGGCAGGAGGGCCTTTGGTCCCAGTTGGTGGCACCAACCGGGACCAATAGGCATCCACGCGTCAGCATTTCTGTGGTTGTGGTTTTTTCTGAAAGGGGCGGGGGGTTGGGGGTTATGGGGGGTTAATTTAGGTATTTCATATATTGTGTTAGATAGCTAATTAATAGAGAGAAGTGTCCTCTCTTGTGTCCGTGCTTGGTCGACGCTACGTAATATACATACATATAGAGAGGACTAGACACGCTAGCTAGCTAGTAAGCAAACGAAGGAAACAAAAGATCGTCATGAACATATATGCATACACAGAGAAGTGATATCGACCACCTCTCCTTCTCTGAGAGATTGGTCGAACAACAAGTTCTCGTATATCTATCCGACACTACTGGCTACATATATACAATAATTATCTCTTACAAATATAATCTCCTAAACTATGGACGGATGGTCCACATAGTATTCTCCGTCTTCAGCGATCACGTGGTCAAGAAAGAATGCCGCCAATTCCTCTTGAATTGCTCGCATGCGATCTGGTGCTAGGAGTTCATCGCGCATCCAGAACATCTAATTTGAAGAAGGGGGTCAATACATATATATACATACATATATATCTATATATCTATATATCTATATATATATATATACATACATACATACATACATACATATATATGAATGAATGAAACTCAACACAAATGATGGTAATAAAATAAAATTGTGAATATTGTTATTTACGCACTTCATATTGTTCGTCAGAGTAGCCCCGCTCACAGGTCGTGTGGCGGATGGACTCGCAAACGTAGTATCCACATAAATCATTCCCTTGTTCCTGCCACAACCACTTTACAAGAAATAGAGGTCAATCAAACAGTTAAGCAAGAATGCCAAATGGTATTGATGAAACTAGCGCTTGAATCAATAGCTAGGAGACGCGCGGAACATGCTACTATAGTACTTACTTTCGGGTATCTAAGTTGCAGCTTCTTCGGCAGTCCCGGAGCTTTTCTGGTGAATTTTCTCCAAACCCCGCCAGACGAAAGAAAACAATTACTTGATATCAGGAAATGAACAAAGTTGTTGATATGGTGGATAATGATCGATTTAACTTACTTCTCGAGGATTTCAGTCAGGTCCGCATACTCCTGGGGATCTTTTCATTTAGAGTCCAAGACAGTTACTACTCCCTGCTCAAGCCTAATCCCTAGGAGAATATAGTGGTACCTGCGCACGCATGCATAACTCATCAGTTACATTACTATAACCTGGACTAATATATAAGGGAAACCGAATATGCACAAGATAGTAACACTCACTGGAAGTTGTAAGGAAAGAGTATTATATCTTTGTTTTCATTTATTTTGAATGATCGTAGCAAGTTGGCCTCGATATCTGCGGCATGAAATTTAACCTCAGTTGCATCTATGAGATATGTGTTAATGAACCCAATATCACTGACTTGTCTTTTCTTCAATTCGGCGATCTTCAATCTGCATAATATAGTGAGGATAATTATAAATACATGCAATGAAAGAGCTGAGCTATATTGAGAGACTTAATGACAGAAGTAGTAGTACTTACAGATAGTAGCAGGTGATTGTTGCTTTATCGAGGGCCAATTGATTGAAAAACTGGTAGAACTCCTCAAATGGAATAGGCAACAGATCAATTCCAACGAGGTCATGCTCCTTTTTAACATTCACATACAAAGTACTCCTCCCCCCAGACTCTCTGCAGATTTTCAAGTACCAATCATGCAATCTTCGCATCATCGTTGATAGAGATCTTTCATCCTTGACAAGAGGCTTCCCGTACTCGTATCTGTGTATCTGCATGTCCATGAAATCATAATGTACATCGTTGGGCAGGTAATCTCCAAGATTGCTATAACCGGGCACCATCCTCGGATCGACGATGTCGCTAGGCACCTTGAGCAGGGGGCACGATTGATTCCCTTGTTCGCCGAGCTGGGCAATTTGTTTCCCAGCTGCTCGTCGTTCTTTCCTCCTTTGATCACTGACTGTACTTCCCGACCGCTCCTCTTCGGCCCATGTCTTTCCAACAATGCGCTCATAGTTGCCTGTCGGCGGAGACTTGGGTGGTTTTGTCAAGGCAGCCAGAGTGCGCTTCGCTTTCACCGGATCACCTTCTCCTCCGGAGGTGGATGTCTCTTCGCTTTCAACCCTTGAAACCAGTCATCCACTTTGGTTTGCCGATCTTCGCGTTCTCCTCCGGGGTCCTCTCGTATGGTAACTTCTCTGGAGTCTTCAGAGAAGGACCGAATCTGTATGTCCTCCCGCCTCTGGCTGTACTGCTAGATGCCGGCCGAGCAGACGGAGCGGCTGTCTTCTTTACTTGCTTACGAGGCGGAGGAGAAGGACTACGACGCGCCGGAGAAGCTGCCGGAGCGGCGGCGGGTCTCTTCCGCCCTTGCTGACGAGGCGGAGAAGGATAAGGCTGGCTTCTCGGGCGCGACGGCGCAGGCGGAGAAGGAGGCGGAGTGCCGCCAAGCGCCGGAGAAGGAGCCGGCCGAGTGCCTTGATCGTCACTTGCCGGAGGAGGAGGCGATGGAGGAGGCGGAGTGCCCTGACTCACCGGAGGAGGAGGAGGAGGCGGAGGCATCCAGTTCGGAAGGTTGATGAGCTCCTTCCGCCATAGGCATGGAGTCTTCAGAGAAGAACCCAGCCGAGTCTCCCCTTCTCCGGTAGGGTGGTCAAGCTGGAGGTCCTCAAATCCCTCCGTTATTTCATCCACCATCACCTTAGCATATCCTTCTGGAATCGGCCGGTAGTGAAAAGTTGCGCCGGGTTCATTAGGAAAAACAGAGCCAACAGCCACCTTGACCTTCATATTAATCCATTCCATCATAAGGTGGCAATTTTGAGACTCTGTGATAGCATCCACGGGATAGCTGGCAGGAGCCATCAAGACATGCTCCGGCTGAAGCAGCTCGATGGAAGCCACGCTGCTTCTCCGCTGAGATGGCGGGGTAGCTTCGGGGGAAGCTTCGGCAGTTCATTTGCTGCGATTTGCTTCTCGTTCCTCTATCCCTTGTACCCTTGCTTTAAGCGCCTGCAGTTCAGTCTGCTGCACTTTCTTGCTCCTCTCCTGGCATTTGTAACCGCCTGTCTCCGGAAACCCAACCTTCCACGGAATGGAGCCTGGCGTGCCTCGTGTCCGTCCAGGGTGCTCAGGATTTCCGAGGGCCTTTGTGAGCTCGTCGTTCTCTCTGTCTGGAAGGAACGTCCCTTTCTGCGCAGCATCGATATAGTACCAAAGGTTCTTGAAGGGTATGTCAAGTTGCTCATCCGTCCAAACGCACTTCCCTGTTACAGGGTCCAAGGGTCCGCCAGCCCCGAAGAACCAAGTCCGACAACGGTCTGGCCAGTTCATTGTCTCTGGTTCGATCCCTTTATCAAGCAGACCAGTCTTAGCCTTTGCCCACTTAGGCCGGCCTTTGAGGTAGCCACCTGACCCCGTGCGATGGTGAAGCTTCTTCTTCGCGGCATTATTCTTGTTTGTCTCCGACATCTTCTTACTCTTATCCGATGTCTTGTGGGCCACAAATGCGGGCCATTGATCTCTGATCTTCTCGAATTGTAGTGTCTCTTCTTTCTCGACAAACCTTTTTCAGCTCATTCTTCCACCTCCTGAATAGCTCTGCCATCTTCTTAAGAGCAGCAGACTTAATTAATTGGTCTATAACTGGCTTCTTCGGATCCTCCTCTAGCGGTAGGGTGAAATTTGCCTTCAGCTCATTCCAAAGATCATCTTTCTGCATATCATTGACATAAGACACCTCAGGGTCTTCTTTAGCCGGCTTAAACCATTGGTGGATGCTGATCGGGATCTTGTCCCTAACAAGAACCTCGCACTGAGCAGTAAATGCATCCTTTGTCCGGATGGGTTCAATCGGTAGGCCGTCGCGCGCGATTGCTGTGATCTCAAACCTTTCATCCTCGCGCAACTTTTTCTTTGGGCCTCGTCTCTTTACCGAAGTTGTGCTCGATCCGGAGGGCTAGAAAAAAGAAGAAAGACAAGAGTTAATTAATATGTGTACATACCAAAACAATGAATGCATCAATTAGCTAGTCTCAGCACAGGCTTAACTAATATATTTACTTGGCCGGACTCTGTTCGGTCACCGGAGCCGTCACCCTGTTCTTCCGGACCTGCTTCTTCACCCTGCTGTTCTTCCGGACCAGCTTCTTCACCATGCTGTTCTTCCCGAGCATCATTGTCGTTAAGATAACACGACATGACATCACCTCCGTCTAAGATTATGTCCGGCAACCTCTCTTCTGCTTCCTTGTCTCGTCCGTGCTCCATTGTTTCTGCAAATATATATTACAACATGGCAATTATTACACAAACATGACAACACGTGGATATATTAGTTTGGGTGTACTCCTCGAGAGTTTTCACTATCAAAGTTATCCGGGAGGGGGTAATATCGACAACGATGAGATACATACACGGGAAAATAATGTTGTCGGGGAGCGGGTATATCGACCCCCCCACGTGTTGAAGTTATCGGGAGGGGTTTATATCGACAACAACGACATACGTACATGGGAAAATAATATTATCGGGCAGGGGGTATATCGACCCCCCCCACGTGTTGAAGTTATCGGGAGGGGGTATATCGACAACGATGAGATACATACATGGTAAAATAATGTTATCGGGGAGCGGGTATATCGACCCCCCCCCCACGTGTTGAAGTTATCGGGAGTTTATATCGACACGACATACATACATGGGAAAATAATATTATCAGGGAGGGCCGGGGTATATCGACCCCCCCTCGTGTTGAAGTTACCGGGAGGGGTATATCGACGACGACAGACCCGATAAAAATAAGAAAACAAAGAAGAAATAAAAAGAGGAGAAGAAGAAATGAATAGCTAGAGGAGAAGATCGAAGAAAAAAAAGAAGAAAAAAAAGAGGAGAAGAAGAGAAAATAGAATATTCTATTTTCTCTTCTTCTCCTCTTCTTTTTCTTCTTTTTTCTTCTTCTTATTTATTTCTCCTCTTCTTCCTCTCCCCTCTTCTTCTCCTTTCTTCCTCTTCTTATTTCCTTTTTCCTCTCATTCTTTTTCTTCTTCTTCTTCCTTCTTAAAAATACATGAAGTAGTATTGCCTAATTCATTGTTCATATGAATATACAAACATTTGCATATTTACAATAATTAATATCACCAAAAAAATCTATGAACAGAAAAAATCCTAATTTATCTAGAAAACTATCTTTTGCATATATACATGAACATATATATATACACAGAGAACATATATACACACACACATATATATATAACAAGCATATATATGAAAAAAACATATATATGAAAAAAAATGCTAGCTAGGGAGGGCGCCGGCCGGACCAGGCGGACCGCGGGGTCGGCGGCGAGGATGGCGACGAGGCAGTGGGCGCGCGCTTGGGGTAGGGGGCGCGGGCGACGGCGAGGGTGGGCCGGGGCAGTGCGCGTCGGGGAAGGGGCCGGCGCGGGCGACGGCGAGGGCGGGCCAGGGCGACGCGCGTCGGGGCAGGGGCGCGGGCGACGACGACGGGGGCGGGCTGGGGCGCGGGCGACAGCGACGACGGGGTGGGCCGGGGCGGGCGGCGTCGGCGTCGTCGGGGGCGGCAACTATGAGATGAGAGTGAAAATTTCCTAAGTGTGAACTTATATAGTAGAGCCTTTAGTCCCGGTTCGTGGCAGCAACCGGGACTAAAGGTGGGCGTTAGTCCCGGTTGGTGCCACTAATCGGGACCAAAGGCCACTTTTCAGCAGCCCAAAGGGTGGGAAGCGGCGACCTTTGGTCCCGGTTGGTGCCACCAACCGGGACTAAAGGGGGGCATTGGTCCCGGTTGTTGCCACGAACCGGTACCAATGCCCCCTTTAGTCCCGGTTGGTGCCACCAACCGGGACCAAAGGCCTTGTGCTGTTGCACACGCGTCAAAAGTTTAGTCCCACCTCGCTAGTTGAGAGGGGTGCGCAGTGGTTTATAAGCCCCACTGCCGCACCCCTCTCGAGCTTCTCTCCATCGCATTCTTATGGGCCTAATTGTCACTGCTATGCATGTGGGCCTACTGGGCCTCCCGCGGGCCTGAATCCTGGCCCATGGATGGGTTTCTAGTCGTATTCAGGCCGTGGGGGCCCAGTAGGTGGCCCTTTTTTTGTTTTTTTGTTGCTTTATTTATTTTATTTTCGTTTGTTTTTTGCTTTAATTTTTAATTCTTTATACTTTTAGTTTTAGAAAAATTATAAACTTTTTGTTAATGCCCTTAATTTTCAAATTTGAAAACACTTTTTTGTTTTTTTGTTTTCTTTGTTGCTTTATTTATTTTATTTTGTTTCTACTTACAACAAAATACTTATTGTTGCTATTTTTATTTTATTTTCAATTTTTTTTGTTTTCTGCATTATTTATTTTCTTTTGTTTTTTGCTTTATTTTTAATTCTTTTTGCTTTTAGTTTTAGAAAAATTATAAACTTTTTGTTAGTGCCATTAGTTTTCAAATTAGAATAGTTAAAATTTGAATTCTTTGAAATTTGTGTGAATCACAAGTTTGTGATTAACTTTACTAAAAAAATGAACATATATGCGCCTATAGAGAAAATTCAACCTAAATTCATAATCAATTTCTATGAATTTCAGAGAAATTCACTATGAATTTAGGTCAAATTCCCTGTATATGGGCATGTATTTTCACTTTGAGAGGAGCTCAACAAGGCAAAGAGGGACGGGCTTATAAACCGGTGTGAGCGCCCTTCGGTTGGCGAGGTGGGACTAAACTTTGAGCGCAACGAGGACCAACCGTTTAGTCCCGGTTTGTGGCAGAAACTGGGACTAATGGTCATGGGCCAGGGGCGAGGCGCATTGATCCCGGTTCGTGCGTGGAACCGGGACCAAAAGGTCCAGACGAACTGGGACCAATGGCCCACGTGGCTGCCCTCTTGAGAGTGTTGTTGGTGAGAACATTGTTGACAAGGAGCGAACCGGGATTAATGGTATTACGATGGCCAAACCATAAGACATTAAAGCATTTGAAATGAACTCTGAAAAAGTTGGCATAGCATGTGCATGTACAAAATGGAGAATGGTATCATACTCGTCTCTTACAAAGTTGGCATGGTATCATCATAATAGTTGCGGGAGAAAGTCTTCACTTTTTCTTCGCTTGTGTCATTTGCTTATTGCGCTGCAGCCATGGATAATCTTCATCATTTATCAGGATGCTTGGGCCAGCCTTGACTTTGAAGGGAGGAATTTCATGAACTTTTCATAATCTTCAGACATGTCTGTCTTTCCCTCCACTCCCACAATGTCCCTTTTTCCTGAAAGAACTATGTGTCGCTTTGGCTCATCGTATGATGTATTGTCTTCGTTATCTTTTCTTTTTCTCGGTCTGGTAGACATGTCCTTCACATAGATAACCTGTGCCACATCATTGGCTAGGACGAACGGTTCGTCAGTGTACCCAAGATTTTTCAGATCCACAGTTGTCATTCCGTACTGTGGGTCTACCTGTACCCCGCCTCCTGACAGATTGACCCATTTGCACTTAAACAAAGGGACCTTAAAATCATGTCTGTAGTCAAGTTCCCATATGTCCACTATGTAACCATAATATGTGTCCTTTCCCCTCTCGGTTGTTGCATCAAAGCGGACACCTGTGACGCCCCCGATTGAATCATACACTAATCATGCACGCAAATGTGTATGATCAAGATCAGGGACTCACGGGAAGATATCACAACACAACTCTAAAAGATAAATAAGTCATACAAGCATCATAATACAAGCCAGGGCCTCGAGGGCTCGAATACAGGTGCCCGATCATAGACGAGTCAGTGGAAGCAACAATATGTGAGTACAGACATAAGTTAAATAAGTTGCCTTAAGAAGGCTAGCACAAACTGGGATACAGATCGAAAGAGGCGCAGGCCTCCTGCCTGGGATCCTCCTAACAACTCCTGGTCATCGTCAGCGGGCTGCACGTAGTAGTAGGCACCTTCTATGTAGTAGGAGTCGTCGCCGATGGTGGCGTCTAGCTCCTGGGCTCCGGCATATGGTTGCGACAACCAGGTAGAAGGGAAAGGGGGAAAAGAGGGAGAAAGCAACCATGAGTACTCATCCAAAGTACTCACAAGCAAGGAGCTACATGTTGGGGAACGTAGTAATTTCAAAAAATTTCCTACGCGCACGCAAGATCATGGTGATGCATAGCAACGAGAGGGGAGAGTGTTGTCTACGTACCCTCGTAGACCGAAGCGGAAGCGTTGACACAACGTAGAGGAAGTAGTCATACGCCCTCCTCGCGATCCGACCGATCCAAGCGCCGTTACTCCGGCGCCTCCGAGTTCTTGACACACGTACAACTCGATGACGTCCCCGGGTCTCGATCCAGCAAAACCTCCGGGGATGAGTTCCGTCAGCACGACGGCGTGGTGACGATCTTGATGAACTACCGACGCAGGGCTTCGCCTAAACACTGCGACAATATGACCAAGGTGGAATATGGTGGAGGGGGGCACCGCACACGGCTAAGGAACGATCTCAAGGATCAACTTGTGTGTCTTGGTGTGCCCCCTGCCCCCGTATATAAAGGAGCAAGGGGGGGAGGGCCGGCCGGCCCTAGAGGCGCGCCAAGGGAGGGGGAGTCCTCCTCCTAGTGGGAGTAGGACTCCCCTTTCCTAGTCCAACTAGGAGGGGGAAGGGGAACCATTCCGATGTCCGAACATAGCCGTCCAATATATCGATCTTTACGTCTCGACCATTCCGAGACTCCTCGTCATGTCCGTGATCACATCCGGGACTCCGAACTCCTTCGGTACATAAACATGCATAAACTCATAATAACTGTCATCGTAACCTTAAGCGTGCGGACCCTACGGTTCGAGAATAATGTAGACATGACCGAGACACCTCTCCGGTCAATAACCAATAGCGGGACCTGGATGCCCATATTGGCTCCTACATATTCTACGAAGATCTTTATCGGTCAGACCGCATAACAACATACGTCGTTCCCTTTGTCATCGGTATGTTACTTGCCCGAGATTCGATCGTCGGTATCCAATACCTAGTTCAATCTCGTTACCGGCAAGTCTCTTTACTCGTTCCGTAATACATCATCCCGCAGCCAACTCATTGGTTGCAATGCTTGCAAGGCTTATGTGATGTGCATTACCGAGAAGGCCCTGAGATACCTCTCCGACATTCGGAGTGACAAATCCTAATCTCGAAATACGCCAACCCAACAAATACTTTCGGAGACACCTGTAGAGCACCTTTATAATCACCCAGTTACGTTGTGACGTTTGGTAGCACACAAAGTGTTCCTACGGTAAACGGGAGTTGCATAATCTCATAGTCAAAGGAACATGTATAAGTCATGAACAAAAGCAATAGCAACATACTAAACGGTCGGGTGCTAAGCTAATGGAATGGGTCATGTCAATCAGATCATTCAACTAATGACGTGACCTTGTTAATCAAATCACAACTCCTTTGTCTATGGTTAGGAAACTTAACCATCTTTGATTAACAAGCTAGTCAAGTAGAGGCATACTAGTGACACTCTGTTTGTCTATATATCCACACATGTATTATGTTTCCGGTTAATACAATTCTAGCATGAATAATAAACATTTATCATGATATGTAAGGAAATAAATAATAACTTTATTATTGCCTCTAGGGCATATTTCCTTCAGTCTCCCACTTGCACTAGAGTCAATAATCTAGATTACACAGTAATGATTCTAACACCCATGGAGTCTTGGTGCTGATCATGTTTTGCCCATGGAAGAGGCTTAGTCAACGGGTCTGCTACATTCAGATCCGTATGTATCTTGCAAATCTCTATGTCTCCCACCTGGACCAAGTCCCGGATGGAATTGAAGCGTCTCTTGATGTGCTTGGTTCTCTTGTGAAATCTGGATTCCTTCGCCAAGGCAATTGCTCCAGTATTGTCACAAAAGATTTTCATTGGACCCGATGCACTAGGTATGACACCTAGATCGGATATGAACTCCTTCATCCAGACTCCTTCATTTGCTGCTTCCGAAGCAGCTATGTACTCCGCTTCACATGTAGATCCCGCTACGATGCTTTGTTTAGAACTGCACCAACTGACAGCTCCACCGTTTAATGTAAATACGTATCCGGTTAGCGATTTCGAATCGTACGGATCAGTGTCAAAGTTTGCATCAACGTAACCCTTTACGATGAGCTCTTTATCACCTCCATACACGAGAAACATTTCCTTAGTACTTTTTAGGTACTTCAGGATATTCTTGACCGCTGTCCAGTGATCCACTCCTGGATTACTTTGGTACCTCCCTGCTAAACTTATAGCAAGGCACACATCAGGTCTGGTACACAGCATTGCATACATGATAGAGCCTATGGCTGAAGCATAGGGAACATCTTTCATCTTCTCTCTATCTTCTGCAGTGGTCGGGCTTTGAGTCTTACTCAACTTCACACCTTGCAATACAGGTAAGAACCCTTTCTTTGCTTGATCCATTTTGAACTTCTTCAAAATCTTGTCAAGGTATGTGCTTTGTGAAAGTCCAATTAAGCGTCTTGATCTATCTCTATAGATCTTAACGCCCAATATGTAAGCATCTTCACCGAGGTCTTTCATTGAAAAACTCTTATTCAAGTATCCCTTTATGCTATTCAGAAATTCTATATCATTTCCAATCAGTAATATGTCATCTACATATAATATCAGAAATGCGACAGAGCTCCCACTCACTTTCTTGTAAATACAGGCTTCTCCAAAAGTCTGTATAAACCCAAATGCTTTGATCACACTATCAAAGCGTTTATTCCAACTCCGAGATGCTTGCACCAGTCCATAAATGGATTGCTTGAGCTTGCATACTTTGTTAGCTCCCTTTGGATCAATAAAACCTTTTGGTTGCATCATATACAACTCTTCTTCCAGAAACCCATTCAGGAATGCAGTCTTTACATCCATTTTCCAAATTTCATAGTCATAAAATGCGGCAATTGCTAACATGATTCGGACAGACTTAAGCATCGCTACGGGTGAGAAGGTCTCATCGTAGTCAATCCCTTGAACTTGTCGAAACCCTTTTGCAACAAGTCGAGCTTTGTAGACAGTAATATTACCGTCAGCGTCAGTCTTCTTCTTAAAGATCCACTTGTTCTCTATTGCTTGCCGACCCTCGGGTAAGTCAACCAAAGTCCACACTTTGTTTTCATACATGGATCCCATCTCAGATTTCATGGCTTCCAGCCATTTTGCGGAATCTGGGCTCACCATCGCTTCTTCATAGTTCGTAGGTTCGTCATGATCTAGTAGCATGATTTCCAGAACAGGATTGTCGTACCACTCTGGTGCGGATCTCACTCTGGTTGATCTACGAGGTTCTGTAGTAACTTGATTTGTAGTTTCATGATCATCATCATTAACTTCTTCTCTGATTGGTGTAGATGTCACAGAAACCGGTTCCTGTGATGAACTACTTTCCAATAAGGGAGCAGGTACAGTTACCTCATCAAGTTCTACTTTCCTCCCACTTACTTCTTTCGAGAGAAACTCCTTCTCTAGAAAGGATCCATTTTTAGCAACAAATGTCTTGCCTTCGGATCTGTGATAGAAGGTGTAACCAACAGTCTCCTTTGGGTATCCTATGAAGACACATTTTTCCGATTTGGGTTCGAGCTTATCAGGTTGAAGCTTTTTCACATAAGCATCGCAGCCCCAAACTTTAAGAAACGACAACTTTGGTTTCTTGCTAAACCACAGTTCATAAGGTGTCGTCTCAACGGATTTTGACGGTGTTCTATTCAACGTGAATGCAGCCATCTCTAGAGCATAACCCCAAAACGATAGCGGTAAATCTGTAAGAGACATCATAGATCGCACCATATCTAGTAAAGTGCGATTACGACGTTCGGACTCACCATTGCGCTGTGGTGTTCCGGGTGGCGTGAGTTGCGAAACTATTCCGCATTGTTTCAAATGTAGACCAAACTCGTAACTCAAATATTCTCCTCCACGATCAGATCGTAGAAACTTTATTTTCTTGTTACGATGATTTTCAACTTCACTCTGAAATTCTTTGAACTTTTCAAATGTTTCAGACTTGTGTTTCATTAAGTAGATATACCCATATCTGCTTAAATCATCTGTGAAGGTGAGAAAATAATGATATCCGCCACGAGCCTCAACATTGATTGGACCACATACATCTGTATGTATGATTTCCAATAAATCTTTTGCTCTCTCCATAGTACCGGAGAACGGTGTTTTAGTCATTTTGCCCATGAGGCACGGTTCGCAAATGCCAAGTGATTCATAATCAAGTGACTCCAAAAGTCAATCAGTATGGAGTTTCTTCATGCGCTTTATACCGATATGACCTAAACGACAGTGCCACAAATAAGTTGCACTATCATTATCAACTCTGCATGTTTTGGCTTCAACATTATGAATATGTGTATCACTACTATCGAGATTCCAAAAATAGACCACTCTTCAAGGGTGCATGACCATAAAAGATATTACTCATATAAATAGAACAACCATTATTCTCTGATTTAAATGAATAACCGTCTCGCATCAAACAAGATCCAGATATAATGTTCATGCTCAACGCTGGCACCAAATAACAATTATTTAGGTCTAATACTAATCCCGAAGGTAGATGTAGAGGTAGCGTGCCGACTGCGATCACATCGACTTTGGAACCGTTTCCTACGCGCATCGTCATCTCGTCCTTTGCCAGTGTTCGCTTAATCCGTAGTCCCTGTTTCGAGTTGCAAATATTAGCAACAGAACCAGTATCAAATACCCAGGTGCTACTGCGAGCTCTAGTAAGGTACACATCAATAACATGTATATCACATATACCTTTGTTCACCTTGCCATCCTTCTTATCCGCCAAATACTTGGGGCAATTCCGCTTCCAGTGACCAGTCTGCTTGCAGTAGAAGCACTCAGTTTCAGGCTTAGGTCCAGACTTGGGTTTCTTCTCTTGAGCAGCAACTTGTTTGCTGTTCTTTTTGAAGTTCCCCTTCTTCTTCCCTTTGCCCTTTTTCTTGAAACTAGTGGTCTTATTGACCATCAACACTTGATGCTCCTTCTTGATTTCTACCTCCGCAGCCTTTAGCATTGCGAAGAGCTCGGTGATAGACTTATCTATCCCTTGCATATTATAGTTCATCACGAAGCCTTTGTAGCTTGGTGGCAGTGATTGGAGAATTCTGTCAATGACGCAATCATCCGGAAGATTGACTCCCAGCTGATTCAAGTGATTATAATACCCAGACATCTTGAGTATATGCTCACTGACAGAACCATTCTCTTCCATCTTGCAGCTATAGAACTTATTGGAGACCTCATATCTCTCAATCCGGACATTCTGTTTGAATATCAACTTCAACTCCTGGAACATCTCATATGCTCCATGGTTCTCAAACCGTCGTTGAAGTCCCGGCTCTAAGCCGTAAAGCATGGCACACTGAACTATCGAGTAGTCATCAGCTTTGCTCTGCCAGACGTTCATAACATCTGGCGTTGCTCCAGCAGCAGGCCTGGCACCTAGCGGTGCATCCAGGACGTAACTCTTCTGTGCAGCAATGAGGATAATACTCAAGTTACGGACCCAGTCCGTGTAATTGCTACCATCATCTTTCAACTTTGCTTTCTCAAGGAACACATTAAAATTCAACAGAACAACAACACGAGCCATCTATCTACAATCAACATAAACAAGCAAGATACTATCAGGGACTAAGTTCATGATAAATTTAAGTTCAATTAATCGTATTACTTAAGAACTCCCACTTAGATAGACATCCCTCTAATCATCTAAGTGATCACGTGATCCAAATCAAACTAAACCATAACCGATCATCACGTGAAATGGATTAGTTCTCAATGGTGAACATCATCATGTTGATCATATCTACTATACGATTCACGCTCGACCTTTCGGTCTCCGTGTTCCGAGGCCATATCTGCATATGCTAGGCTCGTCAAGTATAACCCGAGTATTCCGCGTGTGCAAAACTGGCTTGCACCCGTTGTAGATGGATGTAGAGCTTATCACACCCGATCATCACGTGGTGTCTGGGCACGACGAACTTTGGCAACGGTGCATACTCGGGGAGAACACTTCTTGATAATTTTAGTGAGAGATCATCTTATAATGCTACCATCAATCATAGCAAGATAAGATGCATAAAAAGATAAACATCACATGCAATCAATATAAGTGATATGATATGGTCATCATCATCTTGTGCTTGTGATCTCCATCTCCGCAGCACCATCATGATCACCATCGTCACCGGCGCGACACCTTGATCTCCATCGTAGCATCGTTGTCGTCTCGCCAATCTTATGCTTCTACGACTATCGCTACCGCTTAGTGATAAAGTAAAGCATTACAGGGCGATTGCATTGCATACAATAAAGCGACAACCATACGGCTCCTGCCGGTTGCCGATAACTCGGTTACAAAACATGATCATCTCATACAATAAAATATAGCATCATGTCTTGACCATATCACATCACAACATGCCCTGCAAAAACAAGTTAGACGTCCTCTACTTTGTTTGTTGCAAGTTTTACGTGGCTGCTACGGGCTTAAGCAAGAACCAATCTCACCTACGCATCAAAACCACAACGATAGTTTGTCAAAAAGACTCCGTTTTAACCTTCTCAAGGACCGGGCGTAGCCATACTCGGTTCAACTAAAGTTGGAGAAACTGACACCCGCCAGCCACCTGTGTGCAAAGCACGGCGGTAGAACCAGTCTCGCGTAAGCATACGCGTAATGTCGGTCCGGGCCGCTTCATCCAACAATACCGCCGAACCAAAGTATGACATGCTGGTAGGCAATATGACTTGTATCGTCCACAACTCACTTGTGTTCTACTCGTGCAAAACATCAAACCATAGAAACCTAGGCTCGGATGCCACTGTTGGGGAACGTAGTAATTTCCCCAACAGTTTTCCTACGCACACGCAAGATCATGGTGATGCATAGCAACGAGAGGGGAGAGTGTTGTCTACGTACCCTCGTAGACCGAAGTGGAAGCGTTGACACAACATAGAGGAAGTAGTCGTACGTCCTCCTCGCGATCCGACCGATCCAAGCGTTGTTACTCCGGCGCCTCCGAGTTCTTGACACACGTACAACTCGATGACGTCCCCGGGTCTCGATCCAGCAAAACCTCCGGGGATGAGTTCCGTCAGCACGACGGCATGGTGACGATCTTGATGAACTACCGACGCAGGGCTTCGCCTAAACACTGCGACAATATGACCGAGGTGGAACATGGTGGAGGGGGGCACCGCACACGGCTAAGGAATGATCTCAAGGATCAACTTGTGTGTCTTGGGGTGCCCCCCTGCCCCCGTATATAAAGGAGCAAGGGGGGATGGGGAGTCCTCCTCCTAGTGAGAGTAGGACTCCCCTTTCCTAGTCCAACTAGGAGGGGGAAGGGGGAAGGAAAGAGAGGGAGAGGGAGAGGCAAAGGGGGGCCGCGCCCCCCTCCTTGTCCAATTCGGACTGCCCATGGGGGGGCGCGTGCCACCTCCTGGCTCGGCCCTCTCTCTCCCCTCGCGGCCCAATAAGGCCCATACTTCCCCGGGGTTCCGGTAACCCCTCCGGCACTCCGGTATTATCCGAAACCACTCGGAACCATTCCGATGTCCGAACATAGCCATCCAATATATCAATCTTTACGTCTCGACCATTCCGAGACTCCTCGTCATGTCCGTGATCACATCCGGGACTCCGAACTCCTTCGGTACATCAAAATGCATAAACTCATAATAACTATCATCGTAACCTTAAGCGTGCGGACCCTACGGTTCGAGAACAATGTAGACATGACCGAGACACCTCTCTGGTCAATAACCAATAGCGGGACCTGGATGCCCATATTGGCTCCTACATATTCTACGAAGATCTTTATCGGTCAGACCGCATAACAACATACGTCGTTCCCTTTGTCATCGGTATGTTACTTGCCCGAGATTCGATCGTCGGTATCCAATACCTAGTTCAATCTCGTTACCGGCAAGTCTCTTTACTCGTTCCGTAATACATCATCCCGCAACCAACTCATTGGTTGCAATGCTTGCGAGGCTTATGTGATGTGCATTACCGAGAAGGCCCTGAGATACCTCTCCGACATTCGGAGTGACAAATCCTAATCTCGAAATACGCCAACCCAACAAATTCTTTCGGAGACACCTGTAGAGCACCTTTATAATCACCTAGTTACGTTGTGACGTTTGGTAGCACACAAAGTGTTCCTACGGTAAACGGGAGTTGCATAATCTCATAGTCAAAGGAACATGTATAAGTCATGAACGAAAGCAATAGCAACATACTAAACGATCGGGTGCTAAGCTAATGGAATGGGTCATGTCAATCAGCTCATTCAACTAATGATGTGACCTTGTTAATCAAATGACAACTCCTTTGTCTATGGTTAGGAACTTAACCATCTTTGATTAACAAGCTAGTCAAGTAGAGGCATACTAGTGACACTCTGTTTGTCTATATATCCACACATGTATTATGTTTCCGGTTAATACAATTCTAGCATGAATAATAAACATTTATCATGATATGTAAGGAAATAAATAATAACTTTATTATTGCCTCTAGGGCATATTTCCTTCACTACACTACATATTGAAAGTGCTTGTTATCGACTAGAGGGGGGGGGGGTGAATAGGCGATTTTTATGAAAGTCTTCAAAACATAAAGGTTTCAAAGACAAACATCAGAAATGAACCTATTGATATGCAGCGGAAGATAAACTACACAAGGCAAGCCATAGTCAAGTATGCAATAACGTGTGTGTACGATGACTAATGGCAACTAGGTAGTAAGGATCAGGGTGGAAGATAGTATGAAGCCAAACAGCAATGGTAGTCAAGCAATGAAGTCAAACAGGTATGGCAGGTAGGCAATGACTTCACGAAGACAAACAGTAAGTAAAGGGAAGAGAGAATAGAACCAGTCACTCGATGAAGACACAGGATTTGTTTGACCAGTTCCAGTTGCTGTGACAACTGTACATCTGGTTAGGGAGGCTGTGATTCAACTCAGAAGACCGCGTCTTCACATTATTCCCCTTGAGCTAAGAACACACAGTCCTCGCCCAATCACTCTGGTAAGTCTCCAAGGTAGACTTCCAAACCTTCACAGACTTCGTTCACCGGCAATCCACAATGGCTCTTGGATGCTCAGAACGCGACGCCTAACCGGCTGGAGGATACACAATCCTCAAGTGTAATAAGTCTTCAGGTCACACAGACAGAAAGACTTCAGTGATGCCTAACACTCTTTGGCTCTGGGTGTTTTGGGCTTTGTCCTCACAAGGATTTATCTCTCTCAAAGGCTTCGAGGTGGGTTGCTCTCAAACGACAAAAGCCGTGCACTAACTCTGAGCAGCCACCAATTTATGGTGTAGGGGGTGGGCTATTTATAGCCACTAGGCAACCCGACCTGATATGTCCGAAATGACCCTGGGTCACTAAGGAACTGACACGTGTTCCAACGGTCAGATTTCAAACACACGCGGCAACTTTACTTGGGCCACAAGCAAAGCTGAATTATCCAGCTCTGGATAAGATTTGCTCTCATTGTCTTCGCTCGAAGACATAGGATTTGGGTTGAGCATCACTTCAGTCACTCTGACTGTATTCACTTGGACCCCACTTAACAGTACGGTGGTTCCTATGACTCAACAAAGAAGAAAAGGAAAACAACGAAACAACTAAGTCTTCGCGCTCCATAGTCTTCACAGAGTGTCTTCTCATGTCATAGTCTTCAATATGAAGATCTTCATATACCACCATTGTCTTCAATGTCTTCACACATTTTTAGGGGTCATCTTCGGTAGGTAAACCGAATCGATGAGGGACACTACCTGTGTTATCCTACAATTCTCACAAACACATTAGTCCCTCAACCAAATTTGTCGTCAATACTCCAAAACCAACTAGGGGTGGCACTAGATGCACTTACAATCTCCCCCTTTTTGGTGATTGATGACAAACTGGTTGAAGTTTTCAACGGGGATAAAGTATGTGAAATTGTAAAGGGTAGAGGATTGTCTTCATAAGTTTCAAAGGCTCCCCGTGAAGATGTGCATATAAGTAATTTGCTTTTGGAATGCAAATGCACATGGCAGGTTGTACTTGTGGAGATCCTCTTCAACTTATGACGACAATTCATCATGCATGATAAGATATAACGAAGATTATGACATGCATAACGAAAAATGGACGTCTGCAGAATGACCTAAGTGCGGAAGTTATCATCGCACATGCGGAATTTATCATCGTATCACAGAATATCAAATAAGTAGCAGACGACCATCAAGTTTAAGTGTTACAACTCAAAGAACCAAATGTATTAAAACGCGAGAGTTGTAAACACTAGGCAAAATACAAAGCAACCGCCCATATGAACCCGCTTGAAGACTATCAAACTCATACGCTTCTCCCCCTTTTGTCAGTAATGACCAAAAAGGTTTGAAGACATAGAGCATCTACTCGTCTCCATGAGGAGTAGGTGAAGCAGCAGGGTTGGTGTTGTCGTTTGGCGGTGCAGACGAGCTTGGTGCAGTGTCGATTCGTGCAGAAGGGGTCGGAGAAGTAGCATCATCTCCTTCATCGATCACTTTGGCGTTAATAGTTGCAGCAGAAGAGGAATATTCAGAGTCTTCAAGAGATGGAGTGCGACGTAGGACAGCATTCCATGGAGGAGTGGAGTCAAACTTGAATTTTTCTGTGAAGCCATCATCTTGAAGATCCGCTTCAGCACTGAGCAGTGTCAAACTCTTCCATGATCGCTGACACGTTTCATGCGTGACAAAGGCATTCTTGGTGGCAAGATTGCGAATGCGATTGACATCCACCAAGAGGCTCTGCATTTGGCGCTTGAGCTAGTCATGATGCTTATCATGTTTCTGATGAAGGGCAACCAGAAGCTCTCGGTCATTGAGAATGCGGGAGCGCTTCTTAGGCCTTTGTGCAATGGTGCTCTCAGTGGCTTCTGTTTGCGCACGATGAGGCATGCGAGTAATCCCAGCCAGAGGGTAGACTCGAGCGACAGCTTGAACTCCTTCTTCATTTTGAGTGAAGCTTTGATGTTCAGCATTCTGACGACTAAGAGGCTCCTTTGCCGTCTCTGGGTATATGGCTTCAACAGACAAATCAACATCTGGCATGAATATGATATGATTGCGTGCAGAGGGTTGATAGTTGAAGGCAGAGTGAAGCTTGATCAGACGCATGATCCAAGGAGCATAGAACTTCAGACCAAAAATGTCAGAGCCAGATGCAGCAAGTTGACGAATGAAGAAGTCTTGGGCATTGAAGCGTTTGCCATGAAGAATATGGAAAACCAAAGTCTTCATTGCGCCTTCCAGCTTGGCATTAGGTGAGAGTCCTTTGATAGGCCAAAGAGTTCGCCTGAGTATATGATAAATGGTGTGGGGCAGATACTCAAGGTCTTCAACAAAGAACGCCTGCGGGTATTCGGCATCTGGAAGCAATGGCTTCATCATGCTGAGCATCTAACTCATATTGGGTTCAGGCTTGTGGAAGATGCTCTCCATAGCATCATTGTGAAGCTGACAGCCAGGCTCATAAAGATCATCTGCGGAGGGCAGGTCAGTTAGCTCAATGACATCAATGGCTTTGGCTTCGTGATGAATATTTCCTGTCATCCACTCAAGAACCCATGTCTTTGTGTCTTTGGAGTAGCCACGGATATGAAGAGTGGCATAGAATTTGAGCAATAATTCTTCGTTCTAGTGCTCCTTATCAGTGACAAACTGCAGCAGGCCGGACTCTCTGAAGCAGTCCAGAGCCTCTTCCAGACAGGGCAGACCAGTGATGGCTTCAGTAACAAGACGCATGTGTGGGAAAATGCGGCCTTGATTGTACAGAATGCATGAGTAATAGCTTCGCTGCTGATAGCTCCAGAATCGATCAGAAGAGATCCTTGCTTTTGAGTAAGGGTTCTTTGCACTATCAAAGAAGGTATTGTGTGCCTTGAAGCCATTGATATTGAATGATCCTAGTGCTGATGCAGTACCTGGAAACCTTGGCAACCTGGGCGTTGGCTTCTGAACCCGTGGCCTGTGCTCAACATGGTATTCAAACTGAGGACCAGCAGCAGCAGGCGGAGGAGTTAGAACAGGCCATTTGACAGAAAAATGAGCTGACCATAGTTGACAGCTTGCTCGATAGTGTGTGGCCTTGGTGGAGGAACAGGAGCAGAGGCGTCAACAGTGGCTGCAGGTACAGATGCAGCATTGGCTTCTGGCACATTTGTCAGTGCAAGCTCCACATTTGCTTCAGCCATGACAATGTCATTGGCTTCATTGGTGTTGGTGGTGGCAGCCTGAGGATTTTCAACCTCCACTTGATGAGCTGGAGGGTCGGGCACTAGCAGGTTCACTTCAGGAACCACATCTTATTCAACAAGGGGAGTTGGGACACGTTCATTTTCTTGTCTTTCATCGGCTGATGCAGCCGAAATATCTTCAGCACCTTTGGCTTCAGACTCTGAGACGTTCACAGTGGGAGTGGCATATGGAAACACTTGATGTGCAACAGATTGTTGGGGCACCTCTCCTTCTGGAACGCTCTGGGTGGTGACTTGAGGCCTTTGTCCGTTGCAAAGCCTGCGCAATGCTGGCGACGCCTTTGGAGATGGAGTTGGTTGGGCCTCAAAGTCTTCCTCTTCTTCTTGTTGTTGGGGAGTAATTGGGGTTTCTTGTGGTTGTGGGTGATCAGCCCACGAAGTATCCTGTGCAATTGGCGTCAGAGGACGACCAATGCTGATGAGTTCGCTGTTCGTGAGAACAGGCGATGATACCAGGTTGTGTTCGATCTGAGGAAGGACTTCATCATCTTCAACATTGTCGTGGTGACCAATGTCTTCAGCAGCGGTGGGGTCAACTGCTGGAATGTCTTCAGCTTCATGAGCCTCTGTGGGAGCCGGCTCATGAACTATCATCTGTTGTTCTTGGTGTTCAGAGGCAGGGCGAACCATTGATATGGGTTCAACAACCAAGGGCTCTGAGGGAGCAGCCCTGTCCTTCTTGGTTCTGCGCTTCTTCTTGGAGGGAGCAGCATCAGAGGCTTCAGTATTTTTCCTTTTCTTGGCTTCAGCCTCAGCAGTTCTCGTCTTCTTTAGCTCAGAAGCGGTTGATCTGACCATTGGCTTCGAGCCGGTCATGCTAGTTGGGAAGACAATGTGCGGCTCTTCCTACCTTGAAGGAGCAGTTTGGTCAGTCGATGGCTTTTTCTTCTTTGCAACCATTCTTGGGTCAATACCTGGACGACCAAGTGCCTTGCGCTTCTCAGCCTCATTGTAGGCTTGCACACATTTGTCAGCCAGGCTCTTCATGCGCTCACGAGAACCTTTAGCTTCTTCACGCTTCTTGACAAAGGCTTCTTTGAGCTCGTGCATCATAACTTTGAAGTTTTTGACATCTTGCACGCTGAGCTTTTCCATATGCTTCTTGAACTGAGCTTTCTCATAGTCAATCTTGTGTTTTAGCTCAACGATGCGCTGAGCGAGAGCAAGCTCTGAAGCAATGGCTCCATTGAAGGAAACGCTGAGCCCAATGGGAAGTTGCAGATCGTCGAAGCTGAGATTTGGTGAGGCAAACCACTCATCAATGAAGTTGTGAATGATTGCCACATCAAAGAGAGGCAAATCATTGAAGATTTCTGCTTCTTCCTTGCCCTTGATCAGTTGCTCAAGGGCATCATCTGCAAGTTCTTCATCACTGGACATATCAATGTGCTCTTCACGCAGAATGGCAGCAGGGGTCAGTGCCTGATCAGTATGCTTGACGAGTTTCTTCTTCTTCTCCGTCTTCTTGGAGATGCGTGACAAATCTTCAGACTGCACACTGTCTTCAGGAGGTGCAGTGGCCAGCGGCTTCGCATGTGAAGCTTTTGGTGGAACAGCTGATCTTGAAGCCTTAGCCTTCTTTGGCTTCTGAGGCTTTGGGACAGGAGGTGCTTCATCTGTGTCAGCCTCTTCAGAAGCGTCCCCAACAACAGCTCCTTGGACTGCAATGTAGGTGAGGAGACCTTGAAAATCATAGAAGGGGCCAATCTCGTTTTGATCAGCTTCACGAGTGCCATCCTCCCTTGGAGCAGATGGGCCAGGGTTGAAGTTCAAACCCAGTGACTTCTTGTTCTCTTTTGCAGATGCCTTAGCAAATTGAAAGTTGCGTTTGAAAAGGTTGTCATCGCTACACCACAAGAGAGATGTGGAGTCGGCATTTGCAGGCTGAGGTCCTCTGACCATGCACGGGTAGAACCCTTGTTCAATAGCTTCAGCTTTGCTCTTGGGTTGAAGACCTCTGTAAGTGATATCTCCCCAAGGACACTTTATCGCATTCTTTTCAGCGTATTCCTTGGTCACGAAGCGGTACTTGAACCATTCCTCAGCCCAATATCTTCGAATCCATTGGATTCGTGTCTTGCGCTGATTGTAATCCTCCTCAGGATCTGTCTTGTAAAGCTGTGAGAGGTCATCAGGCAAATCTCTTGATGTTCCTCCTCGACGCTGTCTGCCACCCTTTCTGACTGATTTCTCTGTAGCCATGTACTTCAAACTGAAAGGTTTCAATATGTTCAAAGGCTTCAAAGGCTTTCGCTTGCTGTACAAACAGGAACTGGCTTCGGGAGAATTTATGTGATGCTGTAAAAATTCTGCAAACGAATGCAGACTATGAGAACCAAGGGATTCTCGCACGGACATGTACCTGTGACAGCATTAGAGATGCGAGGGAAGGGGAAGAGGTCATATGCATTTTCAGAAGATTTTGAAGATAAACTAGTTTGAAGACATTGACCTCATGATGCGAAGACATTCACTTATATGTTGAGAGTTGGTTCCAGATTTGTACGAATCCGCGAATAGGTACAAGTGAGGAATCTAACTTGTTATGAAGCTTAAGTGAATATGCTAGGCAGTATGAGATGCAGACAGAATGGATCTAACTCGTATAGGCAGAAACCTATTTTGGTAGACAGGATGAATCTTTGAAGATCAAAAAGATGGTAAAAAGAGAGTTTTATTTACCACACGAAGAACTGCTAGATGGGAAGAGTAGGAGACCGAGCAGTTCAATCCACCGTGCCCTAACTTGGCGATGGAGGACACCTACGGCGGCGGCGGAGAGGACGATGTCAGCGGCCGGCGTGAGGACGGCGTCGGAGAAGTCGCAGCAGCTAAGCGCTTCGTCGCCGGCGTCGTCGAGAGCTAGCGGTGGCGCTAGGGTTTTGACGAGGTGGAGAGGTGGAAGAAGTTTCTTTTACCGCAGGGGACAAGTATTTATAAGGAAGTGGGCGACACAACGCAATTAGGCAGGTGCCCCTGGCGGTTCACATTTGACGGGCATGTGGCATGCATGCAACATACATAGAGTTATCCCACGTTCCCACGCCCGCCAGGTTTATCGGATAGACGTTCCGGCTTCTCCGGATTTCATGCAATAAGAATGACACATTTAACACAGATTTAATGTTTGTCTCTGTATCTTCTGCTGACAAGGACGCAGAGAAGACATTCGACAGTTTCAATAGAATGCATATGATTTGGACAGATAGAGTTTGAGATTGCAAGCATAGACAGATTAGGGTCCGATCACATTCACTTAGTTCAAAAGATTCAACAAGAAAACATAGCTATAAGTGAATGTTGTAGAGGACAGAACACTAGTAGATATATATCAAACAGCAGTCGAATCAACATAGTGAAGATAATCACGAAGATAAAGTAAATTTGAAGACAAACCAAATACGAAGACATTCAAATGCAACGTCATGAGTGAAATACTTCAAACAGAAAAGTTTGGTGGTGGCGTTACCCACCGTATAGGAAGTATTAGACCCAGACACGGCGCACAATTATCGTGGCGCTCCGAAGTCAAATTCCATGTTAATGTATTCACACTCAGAATGTAAGTCTTCATTGATTAAAGATATACTTTACTTTGTGTGTTGCACATCTAAGTCATCAACATGCATAAGTGTTAGGATGTGTGCCTGATCACGGGACATTTGAGGATTCCAAGATATTTAGCTCACACCGTAACTTGCAAAACCTTTTCTCGTCCAAGGGCTTTGTGAAGATATCTGCCAATTGCTCTTCAGTGTTGACGTGAATGATATCAATATCTTTCTTCATGACATGATCTCTAAGAAAGTGATGACGAATTTCAATGTGCTTTGTCTTCGAGTGCTGGACTGGGTTGTTGGCAATCTTGATGGCGCTTTCGTTGTTGCAGAAGAGAGGTACTTGTTTCAGATTGATGACATAGTCCTTGAGAGTTTGCTTCATCCATAGAAGCTGAGCACAGCAAGATCCAGCAGCAATGTATTCCGATTCAGCAGTTGAGAGTGACACGCAGTTCTGCTTCTTTGAAGACCAACAGACAAGTGATCGTCCCAGAAAGTGACATGTGCCTGATGTAGACTTGCGATCCACCTTGTCTCCAGCATAATCAGCATCCAAAAATCCAACCAAATCAAACTCTGAGCCCTTTGGATACCATAATCCTAGTGTTGGGGTGTGAGCCAAATATCGAAGAATTCGCTTCACAGCTAGGTGATGCGACTCCTTTGGTGCCGCTTGGAATCGAGCACACATGCAAACACTAAGCATAATATCTGGCCTAGATGCACATAGGTAAAGTAAAGAACCAATCATGGAGCGGTATACCTGTTGATCGAACTCTTTACCATTTTCGTCGGGACCCAGATGATGTTTGGCTGGCATTGGCGTCGTGTAACCTTTGCAATCTTGCATTCCAAACTTTTTCAGGCAATCTTTGAGGTATTTCTCTTGAGATATGAAGATGCCATTCCTTTGCTGATGAATTTGAAGACCAAGGAAGAACTTCAGCTCACCCATCATGGACATCTGATATTGCTCTTACATCATGTATCCAAACTCATCACTGTACTTTTGGTTGGTGCAGCCGAAGATAATGTCATCCACATAGATTTGGCACACAAACAGTTCACCATCATATGTCTTCGTGAAGAGTGTAGGATCGAGGGATCCAGATTTGAAGCCTTTGTTCTTCAGGAAATCTTTGATTGTATCGTACCAAGTGCGAGGAGCTTGTTTGAGGCCATACGGTGCTTTGTTTAGTTTGTACACCATATCAGAATGTTTTGGATCTTCAAAGCCGGGTGGTTGTGCAACGTATACTTCTTCTTCAATCTTGCCATTGAGAAATGCACTCTTCACATCCATTTGATATAGCAGGATATTGTTGTGGTTAGCATAGGCCATCAATATGCGGATAGCTTCAAGTCTAGCCACAAGAGCGAATGTTTCATCGAAGTCAATCCCCTCAACTTGAGTATATCCTTGTGCAACGAGACGTGCTTTATTTCTGACGACTTGGCCATGCTCATCTTGCTTGTTTCGATATATCCATTTTGTTCCAATGATGTTATGCTTGCGAGGGTCAGGACGCTTGACAAGTTCCCAAACATTGTTCAGCTTGAACTGATGAAGCTTTTCTTGCATTGTTTGAATCCATTCAGGTTCCATAAAGGCTTCAGCAACTTTCTTGGGTTCTGATATTGACACAAAAGAAAAGTGCCCACAGAAATTTGCTAACTGCGTTGCTCTTGAATGAGTAAGTGGACCAGGTGCATTGATGCTATCAATTATCTTCTCAATTTGCACTTCACTTACAACACGAGGATGAGCTGGGTGAAGAATTTGTTCTTGCTGATCATTGTCATCATTGGGATGATTGTCTTCAGGCTGAGCATTGTCTTCAGATTGGTTTGGTGCAGAAATGATAAGTTCCTCTTCAGGCTGTGCTTCAGCAGGCATGATTTCACTAGTTCCCATTAGCTTGATAGACTCGCCGGGTGAAGCTTCTTCAAGATTACTTGGCAAGAGCTCTCTTTGTGACCCATTGGTTTCATCAAACCGCACATCTACAGTTTCGACGATTTTGTAGAGATAGAGGTTGAAGACTCTGTAAGAGTGTGAATCCTTTCCATAACCGAGCATGAAGCCTTCGTGAGTTTTTGGTGCAAATATTGACTTGTGATGGGGATCCTTGATCCAGCACCGTGCTCCAAATACTTTGAAGTAGCTTACATTTGGCTTCTTGCCAGTGAGGAGCTCATAGGATGTTTTGTTCAGAAGCTTATGGATATAAACACGGTTGATGACATGGCATGCTGTATCAATAGCTTCAGGCCAGGACTTTATTGGTGTTTTGTATTCGTCCAACATCGTCCGAGCCATCTCAATGAGGGTTCTGTTCTTGCGCTCTACGATGCCATTTTGCTGAGGTGTGTAAGGAGCAGAAAACTCATGAGTGATCCCCATTGTATCCAGATAAAGATCAAGTCCAGTGTTCTTGAACTCAGTGCCGTTGTCACTTCTGATATGCTTGATCTTGACTCCATAATTGCTCATGGCTCGATTGGCAAAACGTCTGAAAACATCTTGCACTTCGGTCTTGTAGAGAATTATGTGCACCCATGTGTATCTTGAGTAATCATCAACAATGACAAAGCCATAGAGACAGACAGTCGTAGTGAGAGTAGAGTAGTGAGTAGGGCCAAATAAGTCCATGTGTAGCAGCTCGAAGGGATGAGACGTAGTCATGATTGTCTTCGCAGGATGCTTGGCCCGAGTCATCTTTCCAGCTTCGCAGGCACCACACAAATGATCTTTCTTGAACTTGACATTTTCAATGCCAATGACATGCTTCTTCTTGACGAGCGTATGTAAGTTCCTCATCCCAGCATGCCCTACCCTCCGATGCCATAGCCAGCATTCTGAAGCTTTTGTAAGAAGACATCTTGCAAGCTGTGGACCTGCTGAGAAATCTACCATGTACAGATCATCTTTCCTGTACCCTTCAAAGACCAGAGACTTGTCAGATTCCATTAGTACAAGGCAACGATATTTTCCAAATATTACAACCATGTTTAGGTCGCAAAGCATTGAGATAGACATTAAGTTGAAGCCAAGGGATTCAACAAGCATCACTTTATCCATGTGTTGATCCCTTGAGAATGCAACTCTACCTAGACCCAATACCTTGCTTTTACTAGTGTCAGCAAATGTGATGTGACTCTTATCAGATGGACATAAGGTTGAGTCCATGAGAAGACTTTGATCACCAGTCATATGATTAGTGCATCCGCTATCCATAATCCATTCTGAGGCACGAGGTGTCATACTCTGCATTGCAGTTAGGAGGATAGGCTTCACCAAGAGAATTGTGAAGCATAAACATTTAACGAGCAAGAGGATTATGGAAGCTCAGATCAAGATTAGGACTGATAGGATGAATCGCAAGCGATTCAGGAACAAAATACATAGTGAGACCATTTGGGCATTTGATCTTGCGCCTACAAGATATTTTAGGTCCCCAGCAATAGCATCAGACGCCTTTGATTTTCGGTTGGAGACCTTTCCCTGCAAAAGAAAGTTAATTCTTCTTAACCACCCACATCTTTAGGGGTGGCTTAGAAGCAATGAGTCTAAGTGCAGCATTTGAGAACTTCGGCTTTGGAGCCCTAGAAAATAGCCTTGCAGGAGATGAACGATACTCATATGAATAAGTAGAAAAGTTCCTAGTTTTACGAACATAGCGGTTTGAAGATACACGCTCATATTCATAGGTTTGAGTACGGTTTCCCTGCAAAACATTGGCGTTAGGGTGACTCAGGTGAGTCCTCTATCTGTATGAAGCCTTTGGACCATATGAAGCCTTTGGTCTGGGATTTGTCTTCTTCCCAGGTGGTGTCATGATGACATTCACTGGAAGCTTCTCAAGACAGCTTTTGGGTACCCAGATCTTCTTCATAGGTGGCCCATTCCTGCAGTTAGTACCAATATATCTAGCAAACACTTCACCATTCTGATTCTTGAACAGTTTATAGTTTGCATCAAAGGATTCATCAATGATGACAGGGTTAGCACAGGTAAAGCCAGATAAGGTGGATGGATCCACTGAAGGTCCCTTTGCAGTAACCCATGTGGTTTTGGGATACTGCTCAGGCTTCCAGTAGGAACCATCAACATTCATTTTCCTCTCGAACCCAACACCCTCTTTCCTATGGTTTCGGTTCAGAATCTGCTTTTTGAGGACATCGCAAAGTGTCTGATGCCCTTTCAGGCTTTTAAACATCCCTGTTTCAAGTAATGTCTTCAACCTAGCATTTTCATCAGCAATAGTAGTGGTATCCTCCGCAGAGGGGTTAGTTACCACATCAGTAGTTGAAGACAATGCAACAGTAGTAGTAGTGGAACATCCAGCAACAGAGGTAGCGATATCACGCTCAAGGCATTTTATACATGGTGATTCAAATCCATCCTGAGCGGGACTGATCTGTTGAGCGCGTAGTGACTCATTCTCTTTTTAAAGATCTTCATGAGCCGCTCTCAACTTCTCAAGCTCTTGCTTCCTTTGAAGATAATCATAGGAGAGCTTTTCATGAGTGGTTGTGAGCGTATCATGACGACTTTCAAGTTCTTGATACTTAACATGAAGATTGTTTATGTCTTCAACTAAGGACTGTGAACGAGTCATTTCCGCGTCCAACAGGTCATCGCTTTTGTCTAACAGTTTTTGAGTATGTTCCATAGCCTTTTGTTGTTCAGTTGCAATTTTAGCAAGTGTTTTGTAGCTAGGCTTGGATTCACAATCAGAGTCATCTTCACTAGATGTTTGAAAGTAAGCATCGCGTGATTTTATATTGGCACCACGTGCCATGAAGCAGTAGGTGGGAGTAGGATCATCCTTATCATCAGCTTCAGCGTTGGTGTGGGAGTCATTGTCTTCAGTGTTGAAGATGGACTTGGCAACATAGGCAGTGGCTAGAGCCAGACTTGCAACACCAGGGTCGGACTCCTCCTCCGACTCCACCTCCGCCTCCTCAGAAGCAGACTCCTCCTCTGAATCCATTTCCTTCCCAACAAAAGCACGAGCCTTGCCAGATGAGCTCTTCTTGTGAGATGAAGACTTTGATGAGGACTTGGAAGAAGACTTTGAAGATTTCTTCTTTTTCTTGTCATCAGAATCATATTCCTAGCTCTTCTTCTTCTTCTTCTCGTTGTCCCACAGTGGACACTCAGAGATGTAGTGTCCTGGTTTCTTGCACTTGTGACATGTTCTCTTCTTGTAGTCATGAGTAGAAGCTTCATCATTTCTTGAGCTGGATCGTGAAGACTTTCTGAAGCCTTTCTTCTTAGTGAACTTCTGGAACTTCTTCACAAGCATAGCAAGTTCCTTTCCAATGTCTCTAGGATGATCAGAACTGCAGTCAGATTCTTCTTCAGATGAGGAAACAACTTTTGCCTTCAAAGTGCGAGTTCGGCCATAGTTGGGACCATAGATTTCTCTTTTCTCAGATAGATGGTACTCATGTGTGTTGAGCCTCTCAAGTATATCAGACGGATCGAGTGTCTTGAAGTCAGGACGTTCTTGTATCATGAGGGCAAGGGTGACAAAGGAGTTGTCAAGTGATCTCAGTAGTGTCTTGACGATTTGATGCTTGGTAATCTCAGTGGCGCAGAGAGCACGAAGCTCATTTGTGATGTCAGTGAGGCGATCAAACGTGAGCTGGGCATTCTCATTGTCGTTTCTCTTGAAGCAGTTGAAGAAGTTGCGAAGAACACTGATCCTTTGATCTCTCTGGGTTGAGACGCCTGCGTTGACCTTGGATAGCCAGTCCCAGACTAGCTTTGACGTCTCCAGAGCACTCACTCGGCCATACTGTCCTTTGGTCAGATGACCACAGATGATGTTCTTGGCAGTGGAGTCCAGTTGAATGAACTTCTTAACATCAGCAGGGGTGACACCATCATCAGTATTGGGAACACCGTTCTTGACGACATACCAGAGGTCGACATCAATGGCTTCAAGATGCATGCGCATCTTATTCTTCCAGTAGGGATATTCAGTTCCATCGAACACGGGGCAAGCAGCGGAGACTTTGATTATCCCTGCAGTCGACATAGCTAAAACTCCAGGTGGTTAAACCGAATCACACCGAACAAGGGAGTACCTTGCTCTGATACCAATTGAAAGTGCTTGTTATCGACTAGAGGGGGGTGAATAGGCGATTTTTATGAAAGTCTTCAAAACATAAAGGTTTTGAAGACAAACATCAGAAATGAACCTATTGATATGCAGCGGAAGATAAACTACACAAGGCAAGCCATAGTCAAGTATGCAATAACATGTGTGTAAGATGACTAATGGCAACTAGGTAGTAAGGATCAGGGTGGAAGATAGTATGAAGCCAAACAGCAATGGTAGTCAAGCAATGAAGTCAAACAGGTATGGCAAGTAGGCAATGACTTCACGAAGACAAAAAGTAAGTAAAGGGAAGAGAGAATAGAACCAGTCACTCGATGAAGACACATGATTTGTTTGACCAGTTCCAGTTGCTGTGACAACTGTACATCTGGTTAGGGAGGCTGAGATTCAACTCAGAAGACCGCGTCTTCACCTTATTCCCCTTGAGCTAAGAACACACAGTCCTCGCCCAATCACTCTGGTAAGTCTTCAAGGTAGACTTCCAAACCTTCACAGACTTCATTCACCGGCAATCCACAATGGCTCTTGGATGCTCAGAACGCGACGCCTAACCGGCTGGAGGATACACAGTCCTCAAGTGTAATAAGTCTTCAGGTCACACAGACAGAAAGACTTCAGTGATGCCTAACACTCTTTGGCTCTAGGTGTTTTGGGCTTTGTCCTCGCAAGGATTTATCTCTCTCAAAGGCTTCGAGGTGGGTTGCTCTCAAACGACAAAAGCCGTGCACTAACTCTGAGCAGCCACCAATTTATGGTGTAGGGGGTGGGCTATTTATAGCCACTAGGCAACCCGACCTGATATGTCCGAAATGACCCTGGGTCACTAAGGAACTGACACGTGTTCCAACGGTCAGATTTCAAACACACGCGGCAACTTTACTTGGGCCACAAGCAAAGCTGACTTATCCAGCTCTAGATAAGATTTGCCCTCATTGTCTTCGCTCGAAGACATAGGATTTGGGTTGAGCATCACTTCAGTCACTCTGACTGTATTCACTTGGACCCCACTTAACAATACGGTGGTTCCTATGACTCAACAAAGAAGAAAAGGAAAACAACGAAACAACTAAGTCTTCGCGCTCCATAGTCTTCACAGAGTGTCTTCTCATGTCATAGTCTTCAATATGAAGATCTTCATATACCACCATCGTCTTCAATGTCTTCACACATTTTTAGGGGTCATCTCCGGTAGGTAAACCGAATCGATGAGGGACACTACCTGTGTTATCCTGCAATTCTCACAAACACATTAGTCCCTCAACCAAATTTGTCGTCAATACTCCAAAACCAACTAGGGGTGGCACTAGATGCACTTACACATATGCATGGGTATATGTGTAAAGGGCCATATCATTGGACTGAACTGCAGAATGCCAGAATAAGAGGGGGATAGCTAATCCTGTCGAAGACTACGCTTCTGGCAGAGTCTTGCAGCATGTAGAAGAAAGTAGACTGAAGTCCTCCAAGTAGCATCGCATAGCATAATCCTACCCAGCGATCCCCTCCTCGTCGCCCTGTTAGAGAGCGATCACCGGGTTGTATCTGGCACTTGGAAGGCTGTGTTTTATTAAGTATCCGATTCTAGTTGTCATAAGGTCAAGGTAAAACTCCAAGTCGTCCTGTTACCGAAGATCATGGCTATTCGAATAGATTAACTTCCCTGTAGGGGTGCACCACATAACCCAACACGCTTGATCCCATTTGGACGGACACACTTTACTGGGTCATGCCCGGCCTCGGAAGATCAACACGTCGCAGCCCTACCTTGGCACAACAGAGAGGTCAGCACGCCGGTCTAAATCTAAGCGCAATGGGTCTGGGCCCATCGCCCTTAGCACACCTGCACGTTGCGAACGCGGCCGGAAGCAGACCTAGCCTAGCAGGCGTTCCAGTCCAATCCAGCACGCGCCACTCAGTCGCTGACGCCATGAAGACTTCGGCAGATACCACGATGTCGAGTGCCCATAACTGTTCCCGCGTAGTTGGTTAGTGCGTATAGGCCAGTAGCCAGACTCAGATCAAATACCAACATCTCGTTAAGCGTGTTAAGTATCCGCGAACGCCGACCAGGGCCAGGCCCACCTCTCTCCTAGGTGGTCTCAACCTGCCCTGTCGCTCTGCCACAAAGTAACAGTCGGGGGCCGTCGGGATTCCAGGCCCACCACTACCTGGGTGGAACCACCTGCCCCTTCAGCCCCACATCTCCGAATAGTATCACAGATAATGTAGCAGTGTAAAGTATATAGTATATGCCCGTGATCATCTCCCGAAGTGATCACGGCCCAGTAGTATAGCATGGCAGACGGACAAGAGTGTAGGGCCACTGATGGAACACTAGCATCCTATACTAAGCATGTAGGATAGCAGGTAAGGGTAACAATTGCAGCAACAATGACAGGCTATGCAGTAGAATAGGATTAACCGAAAGCAGTAACATGCTACACTACTCTAATGCAAGCAGTAGAGAAGAATAGGCGATATCTGGTGATCAAGGGGGGGCTTGCCTGGTTGCTCTGGCAAGAAGGAGGGGTCGTCGCCGATGTAGCCAATCACATGGGTATCGGCAGCGGTCTCGAGGTCTACCGGAAAGAAGTAACGGAGGGGAAACACAATAAATAACAGAGCAAACAAAGCATCACAAAGTATAACATGGCAATACGTAGTGCTAGGGGTGAGCTAACACAGGGATAGGTGATACCGGCGAAGGGGGGAAACTTCCGGGAAAGTATTCCCGAAGTCTCGCGTTTTCAAACAGATGATCCGGAGGGGGAAAGTTGCGAGTTTGCTATGCTAGGGACGTGTGACGGACGAACAGGCCGCATATCCGGATTCATCTCGTCGTTCTGAGCAACTTTCATGTAGAAAGTTCTGAGCAACAGGAGCTCCTCTCCCTGGCGTGATATGTGCATGCTGGTGTGGGAGACGATGAAGGAAATCGAGAGAGGGAGAGAAGGGGATCGAACAGAGTGTCCTCTGATGCATGTGCGTGTGGCAGCGCACGGTGAGCGCTAGGGTTAGAGCGGGGGTGGCTGGGCTACCTCGGCCCATTATGGCCGGAGGCCCAGTGGGGAGGTAGGGGATTTCTTTGTTTTAACATTTTGCTTGTTTTGACTTTTCTTTTCTTTTATATATATTTTTTGTTTTATTTCTAGTTATACATTAATTTTAGTTTAAAATATGACAAAAGCTCCTAAATTAATGTTTCAGAAAAACCCACCGCCATAAAATGTTTTACTCCAAAATAAAGTAGTTTAGCATTTTATAAATTACCAAAGGCATTTAAATAAATATTTTCGCTACTGCTTCATTCATGTTAGAGTATTTCAACTTTTTATAAAAGTGTGGTTTCTCCACTATAATTACCTATGCATTATTTGCTACCTTTTGAACATTTTATTTTTTTATTATTTCAAAACTTTTATAGTTTGCTTAATTTAGAATTTGAATTCGAATTGGTTTCGAACTAACGCTAGATTAGCAACAGTAACAGAGGTGATGTGTCATCTTTAGCAGAGGTTTACTGTAGCTTGATTATCCGGGCGTCACAACACCGCTGTTTTGGTTGGTGCTCTTTTGATCTTGTTCAATCGTGTAAAATGTATTCCCATTTATCTCGTATCCTTTGTAAATCAATACAGTCAAAGATGGTCTCCTGGACAACAAGTACAGCTCATCACAAACAGTGTTGTCACCTCTGAGACGTGTTTCCAACCATCTGCTGAAAGTCCTTATGTGTTCACATGTAATCCAGTCGTCGCACTGCTCCGGGTGTTTGGAGCGCAGACTGTTCTTGTGTTCATCGACATACGGGGTCACCAAGGTAGAGTTCTGTAAAACTGTGTAGTGTGCTTTAGACCAAGAATGCCCGTCCCTACATACTATTGAGTCTGCTCCTAGCATGCCTTTTCCAGTCAGTCTTCCCTCATACCGCGATTTAGGGAGACCTATCTTCTTAAGGCCAGGAATGAAGTCAACAAAAAACCCGATGGCATCCTCTGTTTTATGGCCCATGGAGATGCTTCCTTCTGGCCTAGCGCGGTTACGGACATATTTCTTTAGTACTCCCATGAACCTCTCAAAGGGGAACATATTGTGTAGAAATACGGGCCCCAGAATGACAATCTCGTCGACTAGATGAACTAGGACGTGCGTCATGATATTGAAGAAGGATGGTGGGAACACCAGCTCGAAATTGACAAGACATTGCGCCACATCACTCCTTAGCCTTGGTATGATTTCTGGATCGATCACCTTCTAAGAGATTGCATTAAGGAATGCACATAGCTTCACAATGGCTAATCGGACGTTTTCTGGTAGAAGCCCCCTCAATGCAACCGGAAGCAGTTGCATCATAATCACGTGGAAGTCATGAGACTTTAGGTTCTGGAACTTTTTCTCTGGCATGTTTATTATTCCCTTTATTTTCGACGAGAAGCCAGTCGGGACCTTCATACTGAGCAGGCATTCAAAGAAAATTACTTTCTCTTCTTTCGTAAGAGCATAGCTGGCAGGACCTTCATACTGCTTCGGAGGCATGCCATCTTTTTCATGCAAACGTTGCAGGTCCTCCCGTGCCTCAGGTGTATCTTTTGTCTTCCCATACATGCCCAAGAAGCCTAACAGGTTCACACAAAGGTTCTTCGTCACGTGCATCAGGTCGATTGAAGAGCGGACCTCTAGCTCTTTCCAGTAGGGTAGGTCGAAGAATATAGATTTCTTCTTCCACATGGGTGCGCGTCCCTCAGCATCATTCGGAACAACTAGTCCGCCGGGACCCTTTCCAAAGATTACGTGTAAATCATTGACCATAGCAAGTACGTGATCACCGGTACGCATGGCGGGCTTCTTCTGGTGATCTGCCTCGCCTTTGAAATGCTTGCCTTTCTTTCGACATTGATGGTTGGTCGGGAGAAATCGACGATGGCCCACATACACATTCTTCCTGCATCTGTCCAGGTATATACTTTCAGTGTCATCCAAACAGTGTGTGCATGCGTGGTATCCCTTATTTGTCTGTCCTGAAAGGTTACTGAGAGCGGGCCAATCGTTGATGGTCACGAACAGCAATGCCTTTAGGTTAAATTCCTCTTGTTTGTGATCATCCCACGTACGTACACCGTTTCCATTCCACATCTGTAAAAGTTCTTCAACTAATGGCCTTAGGTACACATCAATGTCGCTGCCGGGTTGCTTAGGGCCTTGGATGAGAACGGGCATCATAATGAACTTCCGCTTCATGCACATCCAAGGAGGAAGGTTATACATACATAGAGTCACGGGCCAGGTGCTGTGATTGCTGCTCTGCTCCCCGAAAGGATTAATGCCATACGCGCTTAAAGCAAACCATACGTTCCTTGGGTCCTTTGCAAACTCATCCCAGTACTTTCTCTCGATTTTTCTCCACTGCAACCCGTCAGCGGGTGCTCTCAACTTCTCGTCTTTCTTACGGTCCTCACTGTGCCATCGCATCAACTTGGCATTCTCTCCGTTTCTGAACAGACGTTTCAACCGTGGTATTATAGGAGCATACCACATCACCTTCGCAGGAACCCTCTTCCTAGGGGGGCTCGCCGTCAACATCACCAAGGTCATCTCGTCTAATCTTATACCGCAATGCACCGCATACCGGGCATGCGTTCAGATCCTTGTATGCACCGCGGTAGAGGATGCAGTCATTAGGGCATGCATGTATCTTCTGCACCTCATATCCTAGAGGGGATACGACCTTCTTTGCTGCGTATGTACTATCGGGCAATTCGTTATCCTTTGGAAGCTTCTTCTTCAATATTTTCAGTAGCTTCTCAAATCCTTTGTCAGGCACAGCATTCTCTGCCTTCCACAGCAGCAATTCCAGTATGGTACCGAGCTTTGTGTTGCCATCTTCGCAATTGGGGTACAACCCTTTTTTGTGATCCTCTAACATGCGATCGAACTTCAGCTTTTCCTTTTGACTTTCTCATTGCGTCCTTGCATCGACAATGACCCAGCGGAGATCATCATCATCGGGCACATCGTCTGGTTCCTCTGATCTTCAACAGCTTCACCCGTTGCAACATCATTGGGCACATCGTCTGGTTCCTCTTGATCTTCACCAGCTCCCCCTGTTGTAGCATCACCGTATTCAAGGGGCACATAGTTTTCATCGTACTCTTCTTCTTCGCCGTTTTCCATCATAACCCCTATTTCTCCGTGCTTTGTCCAAACATTATAGTGTGGCATGAAACCCTTGTAAAGCAGGTGGGTGTGAAGGATTTTCCGGTCAGAGTAAGACTTTGTATTCCCACAATTAGGGCATGGACAACACATAAAACCATTCTGCTTGTTTGCCTCAGCCGCTTCGAGAAATTCATGCACGCCCTTAATGTACTCGGAGGTGTGTCTGTCACCGTACATCCATTGTCGGTTCATCTGCGTGCGTTATATATAATTAAGTGTGTCAAAAACCTTTACAGAACATCATGAATAGATAATTAAGTGACCAAATTAATAGAAATTCATCATCACATTAAAACCAAAGTACATACATAGTTCTCATCTAACAACATATAGCTCTCCAGAGCATCTAATTAATTAAACCATACATTGAAAATGAAACATTTCAATGCGAAAACAAACGCGATCATAATCGCAACCAAGATAACAATTGATCCAACGGCATAATGATACCAAGCCTCGGTATGAATGGCATATTTTCTAATCTTTCTAATCTTCAAGTGCATTGCATCCATCTTGATCTTGTGATCATCGACGACATCCGCAACATGCAACTCCAATATCATCTTCTCATCCTCAATTTTTTTTATTTTTTCCTTCAAGAAATTGTTTTCTTCTTCAACTAAATTTAACCTCTGAACAATAGGGTCGGTTGGAATTTCCGGTTCACATACCTCCTAGATAAATAAAATCTGTGTCACGTTGGTCGGCATAATTTTCATAAACAATAAATGAACCAATAGTTATAAAGATAATATATACCACATCTGAATCATAGACAGGACGAGGGCCGACGGGGGCGGATACCAAAACCATCGCACTATATAAGATGCAATAATAAAAGTAAGAAAATGATACAAGTATCTATCTAAACATACAAGTAAGAGTATTTTTCCTTTCAGAAAGAAGATAAGAACAAGAGGCTCACCACGTTGGTGCCGGTGATGAGATTGGCGCGGGTGATTGACGGCAGTGAAGACGGGGGCGGGGCGTGACGGACCGCTAAACCTAGACAAATATTGAGGAAAATGGAGCTTGGAGGTTGAGCTTGGAGAGGAGAAAGCTTAAGTAGTGTGGCTCGGGCATTCCATCGAACACCTTGTGTGCATAGGAGGTGCGCTAGAGCACCACCAAGCCCTCTCCCCCTCGGCCAGAAAAAACAGAGCAGTGTGCTCTGCTCTTGCGTGAGGGGGTATATATAGGCACCACCATTGGTCCCGGTTGGTGGCATGAACCGGGACTAAAGGGCAGCCTTTGGTCCCGGTTCATGCCATCAACCGGGACCAATGGTGGTGGGCCAGGAGCGATGCCCATTGGTCCCGGTTCGTCCCACCAACCGGGACCAAAAGATCCAGACGAACCGGGACCAATGGCCCACGTGGCCCGGGCGGCCCCCTGGGCTCACGAATCGGGTCCAATGCACCCATTGGTCCTGGTTCTGGACTGAACCGGGACTAATGGGCTTACCCGGCCTGAACCTTTGCCCCCTTTTCTACTAGTGATCCAACTCGCTTGCTCACGAAGACTTAGGGCATTTTGAGGAAGCCCATCATTGGAATATACAAGCCAAGTTCTATAATGAAAAAGTCCCACTAGTATATGAAAGTGACAACATAGGAGACTCTCTATCATGAAGATCTTGGTGCTACTTTGAAGCACAAGTGTGGTAAAAGGATAGTAACATTGTCCCTTCTCTCTTTTTCTCTCATTATTTTTTGTTTTTTTTATTTGGGCCTTTTCTCTTTTTTTTATGGCCTCTTTTTTTTTATTTTTCGTCCAGAGTCTCATCCCGACTCGTGGGGGAATCATAGTCTCCATCATTCTTTCCTCACTTGGGACAATGCTCTAAAAAATGATGATCATCACACTTTTATTTTTCTTACAACTCAACAATTACAACTCGATACTTAGAACAAGATATGACTCTATATGAATGCCTCCGGTGGGGTACCGGGATATGCAATGAATCAAGAGTGACATGTATGAAAGAATTATGAATGGTGGCTTTGCCACAAATACGATGTCAACTACATGATCATGCTAGCAATATGACAATGATGGAGCGTGTCATAATAAACGGAACGGTGGTAAGTTGCATGGCAACATATCTTGGAATGGCTATGGAAATGCCATGATAGGTAGGTATGGTGGCTGTTTTGAGGAAGGTATATGGTGGGTGTATGATACCGGTGAAAAGTGCGCGGTATTAGAGAGGCTAGCAATGGTGGAAGGATGGGAAAAAGTGTGTATAATCCATGGACTCAACATTAGTCATAAAGAACTCATATACTTATTGCAAAAATCTAGAAGTTATCAAAGCAAAGTATTACGTGCACGCTCCTAGGGGGATAGATTGGTAGGAAAAGACCATCGCTCGTCCCCGACAGCCACTCATAAGGAGGACAATCAATAAACACTTCATGCTCCGACTTCGTTACATAACGGTTCACCATACGTGCATGCTACGGGAATCACAAACTTCAACGCAAGTATTCTTTAAATTCACAACTACTTCCACTAGCATGACTCTAATATTATCACCTCCATATCTCAAAACAATTATCATGCTTCAATCTTTTCTTAGTATTCAACACACTGAAAACAAAATTCCACAAATCATGAATACCAAGCATATTAGTATTAAGCAATTTACCATCCTATTACGACTCTCAAAATAATTTAAGTGAAGCATGAGAGATCAATAGTTTCTTTAAAACAAAGCCACCACCGTGCTCTAACAAATCTAAGTGAAGCACATAGAGCAAAATTATAACGCTCAAAAGATATAAGTGAAGCACATAGAGCAAAACTACATAGCTCAAAAGATATAAGTGAAGCACAAAGAGTATTCTAACAAATTTTAATTCATAGATGGCTCTCTCAAAGGTGTGTACAGAAAGGATGATTGTGGCACAATAACAAACAAAGACACAAATAATACAAGACGCTCCAAGCAAAACACATATCATGTTGGTGAATAAAAATATAGCTCCAAGTAAATTACCGATGGAAGTGGACGAAAGAGGGGATGCCTTCCGGGGCATCCCCAAGGTTTGACTTTTTGGTGTCCTTGGACTATCTTGGGGGTGCCATGGTCATCCCCAAGCTTAGGCTCTTGCCACTCCTTGTTCCATAATCCATCAAAAGAATTCACCCAAAACTTGAAAACTTCACAACACAAAACTCAATAGAAATCTTGTGAGCTCCGTTAGAGAAAGAAAACAAAAGACTACTTCAAGGTACTGTAATGAACTCATTCTTTATTTATATTGGTGTTAAACCTACTGTATTCCAATTTCTTTATGGATTATAAACTATTTTACTAACCATAGATTCATCAAAATAAGCAAACAACACATGAAAAACAGAATCTGCCGAAAACAGAACAGTCTGTAGTAATCTGTAACTAACGCAAACTTCTGGAACTCCAAAAAATCTACCAAAATTAGACGACCTAGAAAATTTGTTTATTTATTAGAATAAATTGGAATCAGTATTTTATCACGTTCTTATGATTTTTAATAATTCGAGCACTGAACGCAAAGTTTCTGGAAATTACAGCAAGATCAAATAACTATCATCCAAGAAGATCCAATAGGTCTAGCTTGGCACAAACACTAATTAAAATAAAAAACCACATCCAAACAGAGGGTATATGGGTTATTTATTCCCTAACAGAAGAAAAACACAAAAGAAACTAAAAATAAAATTGGGTTGCATCCCAATAAGTGCTATCGTTTAACGTCCCTAGCTAGGCATTAAAGCGAGGATAGATCTAAGTATTGCCATAATAGTGGTATGGCAAATCATGAAAACTTATTTCATACTCTTTACATTTAGCAGCAAGTTTTCTTTGAGGCAAGCAAAAGTAATCAAAAGGGTTAAATTTAATGGGACAAAAGTCCCCAAGATCAATCTCGGGAGGCATGGGTGCCTCCCTAGGCCCTTTGTATTGCACAACCAATTCATCATTAAGAGCATTCTTTTGGAAAAAAAGCTACAAGCCTTTGTTCAAGAGGAAAACCTAGTCCATTATTCTAAATAGCAAAATCGTCATTAAGCTCGGAAATTTTATCAACTAGAATATCGGCAGGAACCCTTTTCCTAAGATTTTCATTCTAAGCAATATGATCTAAAGATTGCAAACGCATCATGTCTTCTTGATTAAAAAGGATAGCTTCAATGGGAGGATGACTAGCATCCACCCTATAATGCGCAAAGATTTCTTTAGCCTCTTTTGTTATAAATCTAAACTCATGAGCCAAAAAGATAGTAGCGGCACGCTTAACAGAAGAATGCTCAGTATTAGAGAATTCTAAGAAGATTCGTTGGTTGCAAGGATGCATGTGCATAAATTGTCTTTCAAGTTCAACTGTAAGCATGGCAATAGCGTCCGCAAGACTACTAGTTCTATGAAGAATAGAACCGCCCATAGAGGGCAAAGCACCGGCACAGGTAAAGAAATCTTGGATAACTCCTTTTCCAATTATATTATGCCGGGGAAATCTGGCTCCTCGAGCACCTATGGGGACGGGGCCCCTTCTCGGTTCGGTGGGGGGCGGAGGTCGCGCAAAGAGCGGATCGAGGCGAGGCACGCGAGGGGTTTTACCCAGCTTCGGAGCTCTCCGGAGAGATAATACTCCTACTGCTGCTTTGTGGATTGTATTCAGTTCTTGCTCGGGAGCGCTGGGTGCTACAGTACACACCAGCAGCTAACGAGACCGAGCGGGAGTGTTCTACTGTTCGTCCTCCTGGGGGCGATCCCCCCCTACGTTGTGCATGGGCCTCCTTTTATATTCTCAAGGGGTTTCCAACAGGTGGCAACGTAGGCAAGGGCAAAAATGGAAAGGTGTTGCGGTAGGTACAACTACCTACACAGTGAATCATACCTAACCCTGACGGCAGGGGACAAAGGCATTAAATGCCTATCTACGTCGCCCAGACAGTGCCGAAAAGGGACCGTCAGGGGCGCCTATGCTTGCCACGATGGCGATCTTGTCAGCGCTGCATGCCACAGTGTACCCCTGGCTGCACAGCCTCCCGCCACGTACGCCTGGAAGGGTCCCAGAGCGACACGTAGGTGGGTGAGCTGGAGCGCAGGTACAGAGTGGTTGCTTGCCACGGCAAATGCCTTGTCGCGGCCGTTGTCTTGCCGCGGCCGGGAGCTTGTCGCTCGCCGGGTCCTGCTAAGACGCGTGGCGCGTCGCGGCAAGTTCCTTGAGATGCTCTGGTTGGCCTTCCCGGCAAGCTCCTCTTGCCGGGGTCTTGTGCCTCGAGTGGCCTTCCCGGCAAGCTCCTCTTGCCGGGGACTTGCCTTCTTGGCTTAAATACTTCGTTCTTGAATGGCTCAAAAGGAGCCACGGAGGGCCTTGGCGGTCACCCGGCAAGCCTTGCCGCGGGATGCTGCGACTGCCCGTGCACAAGTTCGGGATACTAGGGTACCCCTACTCTAGTACACCGACAGGAGCCCCCGGGCCTAGGCCATACACGATGCCGAGCGCTGTTGGGCCAGGCCCAAAACAGGGCACGGGCACGCGTGGCCTGGGTCATGTCGTGCCTTACTCCGCATCCACCGCACCCTCCCCGAACGGCACGCGTCGATTGCGGCGTTGTGGGAGAGGTGTGGTTCTTTATTCGGGAAAGTGAAATGCCCGCCTCCTGGCGGTTCGTATCTTCCCCATAAACGGAGGGAGGCGTGGAGGCGTGGTCTTCGAGGCGTCCACTCCCCACGATCACGGGGTGGGGGAGAGGTCGCCTCATCCATCGCCTCAGCTCTGTACGCCTGCCACGCGGCCTCCATGCGCTTGGAGTGGCGAACGGTGGAGGCGGGAAACCGGTCCGTCACGGGTCGAGGCAGAGGGTCGGGCCCAGTTCCCTGCTCCTTCCGTGTCTTGATTGGCTGAGTGGGGCAGCCGAGCCCCCACCCCGCTCCTTTATAATGAGCGGGATGGGGGGGACGGAAGCCCGCATTCTCTCATCTCCTCCTTCCTTCAGCTTCTTCTCCCTCCTCTCTCTTTCGCCATGGAGAAAGGGAACCCTGGTCCTTCCACGGTGGTGACGACGGTCGCCGCTAGACAACGCGTCCCTCCTTCTCCCGCACCCGTGGTGGCAGGGCCAGCCGCAAGGGGAAGAGGGAGGGGGCGAGGCCGCGGGTGAGGTCGAGGGCGAGGCCGAGGCGCTTGGGGAAGAGGTGTACGGGGCAGCTCGCCGGCCTCGCCTCCGCCAGCGGTTCCTCTTCCCGTGGCAGACCATATCGGGGACGACCCTTGTGAGTTCTTCGTCAGGCTGCGTCGGCCGCCTCATCGTCGCCTCCGTCTCCCGACTCCATTTGCGAGCAAGATGGAGTTGGATCCGCCCGAGACACTAAGGTTGCACATGAGGGGCTGTGGAATCAGCGGTACGCGAGTCCGCGTTGATTTCCCGGCCCCTAATGTGATGTATCTTGGTCGAGGGTGGAAGAGGTTCACCCGTATCCACAGCTTGACGGCGGGGCTCACCCTCCATTTTAAGCTGATGGAGGGCGGTCTACTCTCCGTCAAGGTCTTCGGGTGCTTCGGGACTCGAGCAAGGTGCTGCATAGAGAGCTCCTCTGATAGCGAAGACTCCTCCTCGGGCGGGAGTGACGAGGAGGACAGCAACAGCGACGATGAGGGTGGCGGGCGGCAGGATGACGGTTCCAACTAGGTGTCGGGCGCCGCTCCGTGTGGCACCGGCGACCCCATCATCCGCGTCGCCGGTTCCTGGAGCTTCTCGGGGCCGTCTCCTTGGGCGGCTGGCGTAGGGAGGCTGCGGAAGAGGAAGAGGGTGGGCGGCAAGGCCGTCAACTCGGAGTACGAGGGCGTGGCGCCCTCGACAGCGTGCTGACGTCCTGCCGCTTCGTCTTCGAGCCCTCTTCCGGCGCCGCCATCTCCATCCAGCCTCTGGACGACCACCGAGACGTTCTATTGGTGCCTTCTACCACCCGTAGCTCGTCTAGGCGCCCCTTTTGCCCTTTTCGCCTCCTTGCCCTACCTCCTGAAAATAGGGACAAGAAAAGGATTACGGGCACCTTATCTCTTTTCAATTTGTAAGCCCTCGGGCCTTAGCTGCATTTAAGACTTGTAACCCCATTATTCATGATTTTCATTCTCTTATGAACTGTACCTGAGTGGAATGCTCTTTAATGAAAAGGGGATGCTTGCCGGGTCACTTGTCTTGTGGGTGGAACCCACGCCAAGGAGTAAATCCTTAATATCTTTAAGATAGACACTTTTTTCCCGGCAGCAGGCCCTGCCGTCTTCCCACGTCGCTCGACCTTTCTCACGCTTTCGGCGGAGGCAGGGAGGAGGCGGGTTCAGGCTCCTCGTTTCGTCCCTTTGCTACCGCGACTACGACCAAGCCCGGCCCCGGGAACGAGCCCTAGGGCCTAGAGTTAAGGGAGCACGGTAGCCTTTAGGAAGAAACGAGGTTTCACATACCTCAGTCCATAAGAGAATGCATGATAAGGGATGAAAAACTTATCTGAGATTGCAGCCCCCGGCAATTCTGGTTCGCCGGGGGTTAATCTTTGTACTTGTAGTCCCCGGCAACGCTGGCTTGCCGGGGTCTTGCAGCCCCCGGCAACACTGGCTTGCCGGGGCCCGGATGTTGGTCCGCCCTTCTTCTCCTTTTCGTCCTCGAGTGGCCCGGTCAGGATATGCGAGCCCTGCGGACCAAGGGAAACGAAAGAACGGCAAAGGGACACACACTCGACCTCTAAGTTAGGGGTTAGCCGCTGCTAAACACTGTCAACCCTAACCAAGGACGAGACTCGACTTAGCATGCATGCTAAAACTTAGGGCGCCAGCGTTTTATCTTCGCTCAGGGTCTGCGCCTGGCTTTGTACAAAGGATTACATGCAGCAGCGGCAAGACTTGTACAAAAGGGTGGTTGCCGGACAGGGTCCGACAACCGCGCCTTACGGGTAAAACTTACGAAGATGCTCGATGTTCCAGGAGTTGCTCACCGGAACGCCATCTTCGGTCTCAAGGCGGACAGCGCCAGGCCTAGTGACTCGTTTCACCCGATAAGGGCCTTCCCACTTCGGCGTCAACTTGTTGGAATTCTTGGCGGAATGAACGCGCCGAAAAACAAGGTCGCCTTCCTCGAGACTTCTGGCTTTAACTTTGCGGCTATGGTAGCGGCGCAAAGCTTGCTGGTAGCGAGCAGCTCGCACAGCAGCCTGAAGACGATCTTCCTCAAGGAGCAGCGCGTCATCTTGTCGCAGCTGCTCTTGCTCAAGCTCATCATAAACGATCACTTGAGGTGACCCGTATACGAGTTCCGTGGGGATAACTGCCTCTGCTCCATAGACTAGAGCGAAAGGTGTCTGGCCAGTGGCTCGATTTGGCGTCGTCCTGATCGACCAAAGAACCACCGGCAGCTCCTCGATCCAGTTTCTTCCGCACTTGTGCAGCCTGTCGAAAGTCCTTGTCTTGAGCCCGCGCAGCACTTCAGCATTTTCCCTCTCCGCTTGACCATTGCTCCTGGGGTGAGCAACAGAAGCGAAGCAGACCTTGGTGCCAAGATCTTGGACGTACTAGATGAAGGTGCGGCTCGTGAATTGCGTACCGTTGTCGGTGATGATCCTATTAGGGATCCCGAAGCGGCAAACAATCGACCTTAAGAACTTGACTGCTGACTGTGCGGTCACCTTCCTCACTTGTTCCACTTCCGGCCACTTTGTGAACTTGTCGATTGCGACGTACAAGTACTCAAAGCCCCCGACTGCTCGGGGGAAGGGGCCGAGGATGTCGAGCCCCCAGACTGAAAATGGCAGGGATAAAGGGATCGTCTGGAGAGCTTGAGCTGGCTGGTGTATCTTCTTGGAATGGAACTGGCACGCTTCACACTTGGTTACTTGTGCAGTTGCATCCTGGAGGGCTGTCGGCCAAAAGAAACCTTGCCGGAAAGCTTTGCCGGCAAGTGCTCTTGCGCCAATGTGGTGACCGCATATGCCTCCATGTATCTCTGCCAACAGCTTTTGTCCATCTTCCCGGGGAATACACTTCAATTTCACACCGTTGAGTCTTCTTCTGTACAGTGCGTTGTCGACGAACTGGTACATACTTGACTGCCGGGCTACTCTTTCCGCTTCTTCTGGCTCTTCGGGAAGTTCTCCTGTCTGGAGGAAACGGACGATCTGCTGTGCCCATGCTGGAGCTTGTGGCTCGACAGCAAGGACTAAAGGCATATCTGCTGTTGCGGGAACATCCGCTTCTACGGCGAGAACCTGTGGCTCAGCCGGAGCTTGACGTTCCCCGGCAAGCTTGCAAGAGCAAAACTTGTCGGGAGCGTCTACTACTACGAAACAAACCCTGGGGCTTGTCGGAGCAGACTGCTCCTCAGCACTCTTGGCGTTGATCTTGGGGACCTTCTTGGCGGCGGCTTCGGGAAGCTCTGCCGGAAGATAGTCACCAGAAATCAACTTCCTCTTCTTGCTCTGTCCAGTTGATGGCGTCACAGACGGTTGAGTGAGCTTGAGCACAAAGATCCCTAGTTCCACAGGTAACTTAAGTGCTGCGCACTTTGACAGGCCGTTAGTAATGTCGTTTTGAGCTCTTGGAACATGTTCCATCTGTAGGCCGACAAAACGCTCTTCAAGCTTCCTCACTTCGTCAACGTAAGATTCCATCAACGGACTCTGATAATTCTTGTTCACTTGGCGGACGACAAGCTACGAGTCACCCCTGACAATGAGCTGCTTGATCCCAAGGTCTGCCGCGATCCTGAGACCGGCAAGCAATCCCTCATACTCTGCAGTATTGTTTGTTGCTTGCTCCTTGGGAAAGTGCATCTGGACCACGTACTTGAGGTGCTCTCCGGTGGGTGCGACAAGCAGCACGCCAGCACCGGCGCCTTGCAGCGACAAAGCATCATCAAAGTACATCAGCCACTCTTTGCTTGCTTCCTTGACGGGGATGCTCATCTCTGGAATTTCTTCGTATGGTGTTGGAGGGAAGTCTAGGAGCAGTTGAGCTCGCACCAAAGCTTCTGTTGGAGTGGCGGGTAGCGGTGGCGAACGGTGCGAGGAGCGGGATAGGCTCGGACTTCCAACGACGTTAGAAGGAGCAGTATTCCGTCCAGGCGACCGTGCCTCGCTTGCGCCAGCACATTGGCGTACATGCTGGCCTTGAGCATCTCGAGATCCGCCAGCTCGATTTGGGTCCAGCGAACGTATGGTACCATGAGTACCACGACGCTGCCGGTCCCGCGCTTCCTGAGATGGGCGCGGAGCATCCATCGATGCCCAGTCGTCGTAGGAGCCTGCTACACCGCCGACGGGCAGCGCAGCCTTGTCCTTGGACCTGGTGGCACCGTGGGCTTCCTCGTCGATGCCCGTTCTTCCGCCAGCGTCTTCCCCACCAGCCATTTGCTCTGGCGGCGGTGGGTTCGACGCGTACAGAGCAGCCGCCTCCGAAGCCTTCTTCTTCGGCGGCATGTCGATGAAGTCAATGAAGATCTAGCTCGTGCGAACGCCGGATCGGGTTCACACAACCTCGACGCCCCCTACCTGGCGCGCCAAAGATGCCGGGGAAATATGGCTCCTCGAGCACCTATGGGGACGGAGCCCCTTCTCGGTTCGGCGGGGGGCGGAGGTCGCGCAAAGAGCGGATCGAGGCGAGGCACGCGAGGGGTTTTACCCAGCTTCGGAGCTCTCTGGAGAGATAATACTCCTACTGCTGCTTTGTGGATTGTATTCAGTTCTTGCTCGGGAGCGTTGGGTGCTACAGTACACACCAGCAGCTAACGAGACCAAGCGGGAGTGTTCTACTGTTCGTCCTCCTGGGGGCGATCCCCCCTACGTTGTGCATGGGCCTCCTTTTATATGCTCAAGGGGTTTCCAACAGGCGGCAACGTAGGCAAGGGCAAAAATGGAAAGGTGCTGCGGTAGGTACAGCTACCTACACAATGAATCATACCTAACCCTGACGGCAGGGGACAAAGGCATTAAATGCCTATCTACGTCGCCCAGATAGTGCAGAAAAGGGACCGTCAGGGGCGCCTCTGCTTGCCACGATGGCGATCTTGTCAGCGCTGCATGCCACAGTGTACCCCTTGCTGCACAGCCTCCCGCCACGTACGCCTGGAAGGGTCCCAGAGCGACACGTAGGTGGGTGAGCTGGAGCGCAGGTACAGAGTGGTTGCTTGCCGCGGCAAATGCCTTGCCGCGGCCGTTGTCTTGCCGCGTCCGGGAGCTTGTCGTTCGCCGGGTCCTGCTGAGACGCGTGGCGCGTCGCGGCAAGTTCCTTGAGATGCTCTGGTTGGCCTTCCCGGCAAGCTCCTCTTGCCGGGGTCTTGTGCCTCGAGTGGCCTTCCCGGCAAGCTCCTCTTGCCGGGGACTTGCCTTCTTGGCTTAAATACTTCGTTCTTGAATGTCTCAAAAGGAGCCACGGAGGGCCTTGGCGGTCACCCGGCAAGCCTTGCCGCGGGATGCTGCGACTGCCCATGCACAAGTTCGGGATACTAGGGTACCCCTACTCTAGTACACCAACATATTACCACTACCAACACAAATTTTTTTTGTATGCAAGGTAGGGGGTTCTTCAGTAGGAGCATCAAAGTTCTCCATGATATTATTATTGTTCATATCGGCAATAATTTCCCCAAATTCAGACATGACGACAAGCAAGCGAGAAAAAAGGCAAGTGGAGAAGGAGAAGGAGAAGGAGAAAGAGAGGGCGAATAAAACGGCAAGGGTGAAGTCGGGGAGAGGAAAATGAGAGGCAAATGTCAACTAATGTAATGCGAGAGATAGGGATTGTGATGGGTACTTGGTATGTTGACTTTTTGCGTAGACTCCTCGGCAACGGCGCCAAAAGTTCTTCTTGCTACCTCTTGATCTTGCGTTGGTTTTCCCTGAAGAGGAGAGGATGATGCAGCAGAGTAGCGTAAGTATTTCCCTCAGTTTTTGGGAACCAAGGTATCAATCCAGTAGGAGGCCACGCTCAAGTCCATCGTACCTGCACAAATAGATAGCAACTCGTAACCAACGCGATTAGGGGTTGTCAATCCCTTCACGGTCACTTACGAGAGTGAGATCTGATAGAGATAATATTTTTGGTATTTTTGGTATAAAGGTGCAAAGTGAAAAGTAAAAGGCAAAGTAAAAACAAAGCAAGATTAAAGTGATGGAGATTTATATGATGAGAATAGACCCGGGGGCCATAGGTTTCACTAGTGGCTTCTCTCAAGAGCATAAGTTTTCTACGGTGGGTGAACAAATTACTGTTGAGCAATTGACAGAATTGAGCATAGTTATAAGAATATCTAGGCATGATCATGTATATAGGCATCACGTCCGTGACAAGTAGATCGAAACGATTCTGCATCTACTACTATTACTCCACTCATCGACCGCTATCCAGCAGGCATCTAGAGTATTAAGTTAAAAACAGAGTAACGCTTTAAGAAAGATGACATGATGTAGAGAGATAAATTCATGCAATATGAAATAAACCCCATCTTGTTATCCTCGATGGCAACGATACAATACGTGCCTTGCTGCCCCTTCTGTCACTGGGAAAGGACACCGCAAGATCGAACCCAAAGCTAAGCACTTCTCCCATGGCAAGAATAACTAATCTAGTAGGCCAAACCAAACTGATAATTTGAAGAGTCTTGCAAAGATAACCAATCATACATAAAAGAATTCAGAGAAGATTAAAATATTGTTCATAGATAGACTTGATCATAAACCCACAATTCATCGGTCTCAACAAACACACCACAAAAGAAGAAGATTACATCAAATAGATCTCCACAAGAGAGGGGGATAACATTGTATTGAGATCCAAAAAGAGAGAAGAAGCCATCTAGCTTATAACTATGGACCCGAAGGTCTGAGGTAAACTACTCACACTTCATAGGAGAGGCTATGATGATGTAGAAGCCCTTCGTGAAGCTCCGGAACAGGCCCCAAGATGGGATCTCGTGGATACAGAAAGTTGCGGCGGTGGAATTAGGTTTTTGGCTACTGCTCTGGTCGTTTGGGGGTACGTGGGTATATATAGAAGGAAGGAGTGCGTCGGTGGAGCTTCGGTGGGCCCACGAGGGTGGGGGCGCGCCTGGGGGTGTAGGGCGCGCACCCTACCTCGTTCCCTCCTCGGAGCTTCCTTGGCGTAGGGTCCAAGTCTCCTGGATCTTATTCGGGAAGAAAATCACGTTCCAGAAAGGATTTTTCTGTTTGGACTCCGTTTGATATTCCGTTTCTTCGAAACACTGAAATAGGCAAAAAAACAGCAATTCTGGGCCCAATATAGTCCAAAACAGTAGATAATATAGCATGGAGCAATCAAAAATTATAGATACGTTGGAGACGTATCACAGCTCGGACCCACCAACTATATCTTCGCACAAAAAAAATGAATACTCCCCTTGCTAGCTGGGACCCAGTATAGTGGGAGTGTGACTTGTGGGCCTACTAAGTTGACAGGGACGGAGGGCTTTGTCAACTTAGTCAATATGCACGATTCTAGCTCCAGTGACCGTACGATGTCCATCCAGTGGCCGTAGTGCTTCTTCAACCTCTGGTCTTCTTGCTCCAGCCGCCGAAACCAGCACCGGTCGTGCCTCGTGCTTCTGCCTCTCGTGGCCGGCTGCGATGCCGCGGAGGCCTCACCGCCCCTACTACTCCCACCGCTGGCCGGGCCATCCCTCTACTCACCCACACCCCCTATTATTCTGTGGCGACAGCAGCCTCACACGGCAGCCGAACCAGTGAACCCTCGTACTCCTCTCCGCGTGGGCATCCACTGCCGCGTCTTCCCTGGCTCCGCGTCGTCCCCTTCCTAGGCCTCGTCGTCATCCACCGTCTTGGTGCTCTCGGCGCGGCGTGGTCAATGTGGTCAATGACCGATTTCCATCAGAAGAGTACTGTACGTGGAGAGGCTGACAGCTGGGTCCACGGCAGCCGCAAGGAAGTGCCTCCTTCTTACGTGCAAAATAATTATTCCGGCACCTGACAGCGGGGACCCACCGGACAGGCCACCATATTTCACGAAAGAAACGTTTCCCCCCTAACTGTTGGGACCCACCAGCTACATCTTCGCACGCAAGGAAGTGCGTCCGGGCAAAAAAAAAGATTCGCCCCCTAACTGCTGGGACCCAAAAGCTACATCTTCGCACGGAAGGAAGTGCCTGACAGTTGGGACCCACCTGGTCAAAGCGTACGTAGCATTACCATTCTGGTCGCGAACGTGTACGTACATACTGGTCGATGTAGAGCGCGCACATGTCGTAGTAGAGGCGCGCATGTAGCATGTACACGTACGTACAACGGCTAGTGTGCAAGAAAGAAAATATGGCCACGTACGTACATACGAGCGGGGTCTCGAATGCCTACTCGCGCATATGTATGTCTAGGGCTCATGTACATGGCTGGGTCGGAACGGAGAAACTGTGTCGTCATCATGTTCATGGGGAGCCAACCGGCTGGGTCGAAACAGAATGCGTCGTCGTGTTCATGGGGAGCCAACCGGCTCGGTCGGAACAGAATGCGTCGTCGTGTTCATCGGGAGGGCTTGGATAGAACAGCCGATGGAAACGAGGCCCGGCGTACCGCAGAACGGAGGAAACGGCCTTGTGTTCGACCGACCACGGTCGAAATGGGATCCTGTTCATCGGGAGGGGTCTGGCATACCACAAAACGGAGGAAACGGACCTCCTACGGTCGAAACGGGGGTCCTGTTCATCAGGAAGGGTGTGGCGTACCACAAAATGGAGGAAACGGACTTGTGTTGGAGCGCTACGGTCGAAACGGGGGTCCTGTTCATCGGGAGGGGTGTGGCGTACCGCAAAATGGGACTCCATGGGATACTGTTCATCTCCACCGTCGACCCCCTCCAGCCTCCACGGGCTACTATTCATCCACTCTCGACCTCCTCCAGCCTCCACCTATGACTGTTCATCCACAGGCTCCTGTTCATCCAGCCTCCTCCACGCGCTACTCCACCGGCTACTGTTCAACCAGCCCTCTCCACGGGCTCCTATTCAACCACCCCGCCATAGGCTACTGTTCATCCAGCCTTCACCGCACGCTACTCCACTGGCTACTGTTCAACCAGCCCTCTCCACGGGCTCCTGTTCAACCACCCCTCCATGGGCTACTGTTCATCCAGCCCTCCACCATCTACTGTTCATCCAGCCCTCCATGGGGTGGTCCTGTTCATCCAGCCCTCCACGGGATCCTGTTCATCCAACCCCAACCGGCTCGATCGATCGGGGTCCTATTCATCCAGAGGCAACACCACGGGGTCCTGTTCATCCACCCCCACCGGGAACTTTTCGTCCAAACCCCCAGCGATGCTCATTGTTCATCCAGAGGCAGCATCGATCGGCTTCAGTTAGCAGCAGTAGCGAAGGAATCGCTCGATCAGGTTCAGTTAACAGCCATCGATCGATCGCTCGGGTTCAGTAACGCATAGCCTATAGTGCAATCGCTTGGGTTCAGTTAGAGCCCAACGCCTCTCTCGGGTTCAGTTCGAGCCCAACGCCTCGCACACACGCGCGTACGTGTATGAGAGAAACGCGCATCGCTCCGCCCTGACCACCCATCGTAACCGGGAACTCCCCGAAATTTTCCTCGCCCTCGCTTCTACCATGGTTTTTTCCATCATGGACGGCCCAAAGAATGTCATGCAGCTGCGTCTTCGGCCCTCCTAGGACGAAAAGCCCATTTTATGTCATGATTTTTTGTCATAGAAGTAGGAGCCCACCACATCTATGATGATACCGGGTTTTGTCACAATTATCGTCATAGAAGTGTCGTAAGTATGACAGAATATGTTTTCGTTCGGCCCAAAATGTCAAGGATGTGTCTTTCTTTTGTAGTGAGGGCAACCCAGGCTTGATGTCCTACACAAGTGTTACTTGCTATAATTGTGGAGATCCTAGGAACCACAAGGACAAGTGCACCAAGCCAAAGGGGTGTTTCATTTGCAAGATGATCAGTCACAAAGTTGAAGATTGTCCTACCAGAAGAAGACCTCATGCAGCTGCCAAATATGTGGGTGGTGCTGCACAGGGCTTGGGTTTCTACCACTTGGATATGCCAGATGTCAATGCCCAGCACCAGGGTTGGCTCAAGAATGTTGGAATAGTCTTTGTGGAACAAGGGGAGGTCACCAAGCAAGAGTTGGCTAAGGAGTTTGCTAGTATCTACAAAACAAACTGGCCATGGGCCATCAACAAGCTGGATGAATGGACCTTTCTGGTCAAATTTCCCCCAGAGATTGATGTGGAACAAGTGGATGGTTACCCATGTTTTGGCCTTGCAAAGGAGGATACTATGGTTAATGTGGAAGCCTGGTTGGGAGATATCACTGCAGAGGATGAACTCCAAGAAGTCTGGCTGAAGCTCAGGAAACTAAACCCTAAATGGTGTGAATGGATTGTCCTTGATGAGATCACTTCAACATTTGGGGTCCTGCTGGATGTAGACTGGCAACACAACTTCTAGAGCTTCTATGAAACAATTAGAGTCAAAATTTCATGCAAGGACCATAGGAGAATTCCACAGGAGAGAGTTTTTGGGATCCAGGGGAAGCTGTACAAGATCCAAGTTGAAGTGGAACAGAGATGCAGTAAGTCTAGAGCTGGCAGTAACTCTAATGCTGGGAGTGGGAAGAGTGACAAGGGATCTATCCACAAAAAACTGTCAGTGACCACTAAACCACCCACACCCACCTCCCTCTTGAAGGCACAAGCTCCAGAATCCCTGCAGCAGGCCAGGGGGAATTCTCTAAGTTGCTTCATGGACAGCAATGATGAAAATGTAGATGGTTTTAGCTTGCTAAGGGAAATGGAAGGATGGAACAATTATGACATTGACAAAGAAGAGGAATGGGATGAGCTGCAAGAGGAGATGCTGAACAAGGAGCCCCTGGGACAAGAGGAAGTGCTGATTACCAAGCAGTGTGAGGTGGATTATCCACCCCTCCAGATCCATGATCCTACGAGGAAAGAGAAGTGGGGCCCCATTCAGGCTACTAGGGCTAGTGCAAGGAATGCTGGAGATTCCAGAACCATCCTACAAAAGGCACAACAACTCAAGGAGGCACAAGATGCAGCAACCAGAAAAGAGCAAGGTAAAAAATCCACACCTTTCTCCCTCTTAAATAACCCTCATTTTCTTTCAATAGCTTCCAAAATAGGGATCGATGTAGACACTAGAGAAGTGAATACTCTTAGCTTACCAGAGTCTAGTCCTCTGAATCCTAGCAGGAATGTTGATCTTGATTCAGAATTCACCCCCCCCCCCAAATGCAATATGGATGGTGGGGTGGAGCATAGTTGTAGCTTTAATTCTACTGAAGTATGGAACCTAGTTTGTAAACATAAATGGGGCAAGCACCCCAAGACAAAGGTTTCCACATGAATGCTATCTTTTGGAATGTTAGGGGCATCTCTGCTCCAGGGAGGAAAACCCTTATAGTTGATACAATTAGGAAGTCGCAAGCTTCTGTCCTTGGTTTCCAGGAAACTAAAAAGGAGGAATTTTCTGACTCTTACCTTAAATCATTAGTAGGGAGCAGGAACTTCTCTTAGCACCACCTCCCATCAAAGGGCTCTGCTGGAGGCATCCTGATGGGAGTGGATGCTGACATTTTTGAAATCATCTCCTGGTCTCATCTTGATTACTCTGTTAGTTGTGTTCTTAAGATGAAGAGCAAGGATGTTACTTTTAGAATCATTACTGTTTATGGATCTCCCTATGAGGAAGGAAAAGAAGCCTTTATCTCTGAGCTTCACTCATTGTTCATTGAGAGCCCTTATCCACCCTGCTTGGGGGGGATTTTAATTTAGTTAGATATGCTAGAGAGAAAAGCAATGGGGTTGTCAACCATAGATGGTGTGACAACATCAATGCTTGGATAGAAATTTGGAGCTATTAGAAATCAAGCTATCCAGCAGAAAATTCACATGAGCTAATAACGAGGCAGACCTGATCATGTCCACAATAGATAGGCTTTTCTGCAATACTGAGCTTGACAAAATATTTCCTTTAACCTCCTGCATTTCTCTGCCTAGATGTTGCAGTGACCATACACCGATTATTTGGGAATCAGGTGTGGAGCCAATGCCTAAAAGCAGTAGTTATAGGATGGAAAAATGGTGGCTTCTTAGGGAGGACCTCTTCAATCTAATTGCCAAAATTTGGAATGAACCCACCTTTAAGACCAACCCTTTGGATAATTGGCAAGAGAAGATGAGAAAACTTAGAAGAGTGACCAAAGGATGGAGATCAAATGAAGAGGCTCAGCTTGAGATATAAGAAAATCCTTCTAGAGGAATATGATAAACTAGATATTAAATCTAAAACAATAGTACTCTTTGACTCTGAGTCCTCTAGACTCAAATTTACACATAGTGAGCTCCAGAAAATTTGGCTCCAAGAGGAGATCAAAGCAATGCAGAGATCTAGAGATAGAGATGTTAAGGAAGGAGACAGGAATACTGAGTAAACCTGTTAATGCAGTGGCAAACCAAAGGAGGAGGAAAACAGCTATCCACTCTTTAACTTCTGTAAATGCTTGAAATTGTTTGTAACTTCTATAAAGATCTTTTCAAAAAAAGAGGAAAGGAGTGGAATCCAGCTGGACCCAACCTGTTTCTCAGATGAAGAAAAAGTTAGCAATGTTGAAAATGAAGCCCTTGAGGCCCCCTTCTTGGAAGAGGAAATCAAAAGGGCTGTCTTTGAATCATACTTTGATGGTGCCCCTGGCCCTGATGGTATCCCCTTCTTATTTTACCAGCACTTCTGGGATCTGGTTAAAAAAGACCTGTTAGCCATGTTTGAAGTTTTCCATCAATGGGAGCTCGCTGTTCACAGGCTTAATTTTGCCATGCTGACTTTGATCCCCAAAGAGGATGATGCCTCCAGCATGAAAAAATTTAGGCCCATTAGTTTACTTAATTGTAGCTTCAAGATCTTCACTAAGGTCCTCACAAATAGACTATCTGGGATCCTTCAAAGCTCATAGCAAGTAACCAATCAACCTTTCTTAAAGGCAGGTATATCTTAGAAAGTGTGGTTACAGCTCATGAGATTTTGCACTCCATCCACTCTACCAAGAGACAGGGCCTAGTACTTAAGCTAGACTATGAGAAGGCCTTTGACAAGGTAGAGAATTTCTTGAAGAGCTGCTTAGGAAAAGAGGCTTTGGGGATAAATGGGTCCATTGGATCCTGCAAGTCACTAGAGGAGGATCAGTGGGTGTGAAAATAAACAACGTGATTTTTCCTCACAGGGAAGGGTTTGAGGCAAGGGGACCCCATTTCCCCCCTGCTGTTCAACCTAGTAGTTGATATATTAACCAGAATGCTAATGAAAGCAGCTAATCACCAGTTGATACAAGGGCAATGTACTGGGATTTGCCCTCGAGGGATTGTATGCTTCCAATATGCTGATGATACTATTTTGTTTTTAGATAATAAACTAGAACACACCCGAAACCTTAAAATGGTTCTATCTGGTTTTGAAATGATCTCTGGCATGAGAATCAACTATAGTAAAAGTGAACTCATACCAGTTAACATAGATGCTGCTGAGGTGAGGGAATCCCTAGGTATACTAGAGTGTACTGAAGGTACCTTCCCCATTAAGTATCTTGGGATACCATTACACTGTGATAAACTTAGGAGAGAGGATATCCAACCACTTATTGATAAGATTATGAAGAGAATTGCTGGATGGAGGGGGAAAGTTCTTTCTTACAAAGGAAGAATTATCCTCATCCAGGCATGTTTAGCTAGTATCCCTGTGTACTTACTTTCTTTCTTTAAATTTCCTAAATGGACAATAGAGCTTATTAATGCCCAAATGGCAAACTGTCTGTGGAATGATTTTGAAGGGCACATGAAATTGCACTTAGCTAACTAGAAGATGGTCTCTATGAAAAAAGAATTTGGGGGGCTGGGCATCCCAAATCTCCAGGAGGTCAACCTCTGCCTCCAAGGATCTTGGGTTAAAAGATACTATGAAGGTGAAGGAAAACCCTGGAAGATGATGATAGAATAGAAATATCTGAGAGGCAAAACTAATGTCTTTGCTCCAAGTACCTCCATCAGTACCTCTAGGTTCTGGAAAGGAGTGAAATCCATCATCCAAATGCTGAAATTCGGTTATAGATGGAAGATAGGGGCAGGAGACAAGATTAGGTTCTAGGAGGATACTTGGTTTGGCACCTCCCTCATAGCAGTACAATTCTGGCACATTTATATGATTTGCAATGAGCAAAACAAAAGTGTCAGAGATATCTGGGATGGTGAAACACTGATGTTATCCTTTAGGAGGAATTTTGACAGTAAAATGATGGAACAATGGTATCAGCTAGTCGAGATTGCTAAAGAAATCACCTACACTGGTGACTCTGATGCACTAATCTGGCAACTTGAGAACAAAGGGGTATACTCCTCTAGTTCTTTGTACCATGTGATTAACTTTAGAGGAGTGCAACCCCTGTTCCTGCCGGCTGTTTGGAAGCTGGTAGTACCTCCAAAGATTCATGTCTTCCTTTGGCTGTTTTCCCAAAACAAGCTGATGACTAGAGACAATCTGAGGAAAAGGCATATAATTAAACCACTTGATTGTGTTTTCTGTCCTGAACAGGAAACAAACCACCATCTATTTTTTGACTGTGTAGTAGCCAAGAATATTTGCTCGTTTGTCAATCTCTTTTTCCAAAAGAATTTGGGCACTAACTTTGAGTTTGTGGCAAGATTATGGATCTCTAATAAAAAGAATTTAGCTTTAAACGTAGTTAGCTCTGCTGTCCTATGGTGTTTATGGAAATATAGGAACTCTATGATTTTCAATAACACCATTTGGAGGTCTATTAATCAGGTGTGGAGACTGATTCTCAGGATGCTCAAGTACTGGGTGGCTCTGATCCCAGAAGCAAGCAAAAGTCGAGTGGAGGAGTTCTTGATTGGGCTGGCGAAACTACTCCAGCAACCCTTGATGATCTCATGTGGCTGAAAGCTAGAAGCTCAGGATTGGATGTTGGTGTAAGCTGGGACAACCTCTAAATCTCTGAAGATGGTGGATTCTTCTTTCCCGCCAAGAAGCGTAACACTGACGGCAAGACCATGGTGAATAGCCCCGTGTCTACCCTCGCAGTCTGCTGGTCGCCTCAGGCAACACCGGCGCCACCACTCAAGTTCAGGAAGGGAGCGAGCGAGGTCGCGCCCCTCTGATCTGCCAGGCGTATACCTTTACACTACAAAAAATACACTTCCATGATGATACGTGTTTGTCACAGTAGGTCACGTTTTCTGTCATGCATGTACATCCATGACAAATTTATGATAGAATCAAGATAGTCATACCTGTGTTGTCGTAGAAGTGTTCCATGACATTACCAAAATTATCATCACGGAAGTGTCCACTTCCATGACGATAAATCGCGCATCACAGAAGTGCTTTCGTCAAGGGTGACCGACACATGGCATCCACCGTAACGGAACTCCGTTAAGCTATCGGGTCCGGCTTTGGATCCGATAACCCGTTAATAGCCCCGACCAATGGGGATTTTCCACGTGTAAAATCATCATTGGCTGGAGGAAACACGTGTCAGCTCACCGTTGGGACATATGTCATCCACTCATTGGACCCAAAGCGCCTATGATACGTCGACACGAGGCACGGCCCAACAGAGGCCCATTCCTGTGAAAAGGCCGGCCCGTTTGACTTGGTCAAAAGGTGGCAGGCCGGCCCACGGCAAGCCTTTTAACGGCATGTTCCCATATAACCCATTTACAACCCGCTAACCCAAGGCCCGTTTACGGCCTATCCAAATTAGGCCCAGTAGCGTCATCTGGGCCGTCCAATATAATTCCAGCCTGTTTTAACTTCCGGCCCATGTATGGCCCATGACGTCTTTTGGCCCATATGAGGCCCTTAGTAACCCTCGGCCCATTAACGACCCGTGGTAAAACTGACCCGTATTGAACAGTGTATCACTTTATACCCATTAACGACACATTATTCCGTTGGCCTGTTTCCAGCCCATGTTATCTTTCGGCCTTCTCAGGGCCCATTTATTCTTGGGTTCATTTCCAGCATTCAGTTACTTACTGCCCGTTACTATCATTTTCTGCTTGTGGGCCAAATTCAGCCCGTGCTTACAGTCGCCCCGTTTGTGGCCCGTTAATACGTTGGGCCGTTTTCATAACGTCATCAAATACAGATGATTAACGATGGCTCATTATGGTCGGCCCATGAACGGACGATTCCAACTCTAGCCCATTTACGGCCATAAAGCGGTATGTTATTGGCCCACGTTTGGGCAATCGATCATACGGCCCGTAGAAGGCCCATTGATGATACGACCCGTACAAGGCCCATTGATGATATGGCTCGTAGAAGGCCCATTGTTTCTACGGCCCTTAGAAGGCCCAGTGTCACTACAGTAAATATGTAGCCCATGGTTATTGTGGCCTAGTTTAAAAAAAAGGTTATTGCGGCCACTAGCAAACCACGGAAAAAGAACAGCACTGACTACAAGCAAACAAATAAACAAGACAACAAGGAAATAAGTAAGCAAGCAACTTACGCTAGGCTATCATGGCTATTACACATATTACATCCACTGGGCATCAAAGTTCGCCACTAGTGCAAATATAGGGAACAAAGCATCATATCATATACACTGGTTGTCAAAGTTGGCGAGCAGTGCAAATAAACGCTGCAGCAAAACAAGTCCAGAACTGAAACCACTTCAGAAGATCTCAAGAAATAATATCCTGGGTACCCATAATGCTGGCAAGATGCTCAGCAAGCTTATTAACTTTCTCTTGTTTGGCGCTTATATCCTCCAGCGCTTGTCGTTGCACCAGAAAGTATGTATCTGAATTCTGCAAGGACATCCTCAGTCCTTCAGCTTCCTGTCGCAACACATATGATCGATGTCTTTCAACTTGAAGCTGAGACTCAAGAAGACGAACTGATTCATGCAGTGAGTTCGAAGAGCTTGTGCCAGCAGTAGTGGACAGTAACTCGAACACTACATCAAGACAAGACTTCTGGGTTCTCTCACTGTCGTCAAGGTAGTTTTTATCACCTTTCTTGGAGACCAACAGGGATGTCTCACTATCTTGAACCTTATCTGCATTACTTCCTTCACCATTGCATAATGGGGCACTGTTCTCCAATATTTTGTCCGCATTCTAAAAGAGAAACAAGCAGACACATCACAGGTTTACCATGTTGTATATGAAACTCATTTTGGTAAATCAGTTCAGTAGTAAAGTGCACAGGATAACAGCATGAAACAAACATATATCTATGTACCATGGTCACTTTATGGTCTATATCATTCTAGTTTTTGTTGCCAAATCAAGTTAGAGACACAATTCAAATAACATTTGTTCAAGACAAAGCAAAATAGACAGAATATAAGTGTGGGAAACTATAGAGACACTTCTAATGTGCATGACATGAGAACATAACTGTTTATTCAATTGAAACTGAAATCAATATAGAGCAAGTTACAACAGCAAACCAGTTAAAGAAACAATTTTAAATCATACCTGTTGCGCCATTGGAGTTTCAATTCCATCCTTCAAATTTGTAAATAGTTGGTTTGAGTAAATACAGTGATGCAAGAGCAAAGGAGTATGAACCATAGCTACAGAACCTGACCTGAGAACAATTCTTCTTCTCCTTTAAGCGTTGAGTTGGGATTCGGAGTGGTGGTCCTCGTGCTTTGGGAACTGCAGTTCCCTTACTAACTGCTCATGTTTGGGTGCTCTGTGGAGACGGTGTTGTGTCAATTGGAACTGGGTTACTATCTGTTGGGGTTGGGGTTAGAAGGGGTGTAGCTAGTTCTCTGTCCAACTTGGTAGGGGTACAATCTGCGAGAGTCTGGGTTATGTGCGGTGGGGCTGGTTCTTGGGCAAGTACAACCGTGGTTCTATCTGCATCAACTGGTAGCACTATCTTTTCTGAAGACTGTGTTGTTACTCCCTTAGATACTGCCATCACCCTCTCCAATTCAAATGGCTGATAAACAAGAAAAGTAATTGAATGTACAGACATTGTATGATAGACAGGTGCAATGGATAGTGGGGAATAAAAGAGGGCATGAAATAATTCACATTTATGTTGTCTAACCAAACAGGATAGCATGACACAATTTCACATATATGATGGCTAACTAAACAAGATATAGCATGATACAATTGTCGGCGTTCTGGGAACGGGGGTCCCCAGACTTGCCTGCCTGTGGCCTGCGGCGTGGCTCAAATGGGGGCCCAGCATGGCCCATCTTCATCAGCATAAGGCTCAAGACCCTCGCGAGGGGCCAAGCCTCGCGAGGCGGACGACATGGCGCTTCCTCAAGCACGGCCTCCTTAGGCTGGCTCGTGAGGAGGCGAAGAGATCAAGGCGGGTACCTCACGAGGTGCCCATGACGCAAGCCATGACGACCAAGGGTGCCAGGCGGGCGCCAGCCCGCGCAGCATCTCTCTTTCCTCTTTGGTGCAAAGGGGGCAAGCGCAGGCGAGAGGATCAAGCAAAGGCACCCATTTCGGTGCAACGAGACCAAGACCAGTCCAACGGTGGGAAGGAGGTCACCATGGAGCCCAGGACGGCGTCACCATAGGGCCTTTGACAGGAGAAGACCAACTTTAGTCAGGATAAGTGTACCAGATGTTCCCCTTCGAATTGGCCAATTGTTGGTTCCCTTCCCGCTCAATATTTGGGAAGAGGCCCAGGGCCTTTGCCTATAAATAGGACTAGCCACCCCCAGAGTAGAGGCAGCCAAAAAAGAGGCATCTAGAGAGAAAGAGAGAGAGAGAGAGAGAGAGAGAGAGAAGGGCGATTGGACTCCTCCAACAGTTCATCCCCTAGCCAAGAACTGACCCTCGCGAGGCTGTTCTTCCTTGTACTGTTCTTCATCATCAGCCCAAGAGGCAATCCACCCACCACAAACTAGAGTAGGGTATTACACCACAACGGTGGCCGAACTAGTATAAACTCTGTGTCTCTTGTGTTGTTCTTGCAGTAGTTAGATCCTTACGAGACGGAGAGGTAGAGGGCACGATCTCCACGCGCACCCCAGAGTTCGAACCTTAAGGGTCTGCCGGAACACGTGATCCGACATTTGGCGCGCCAGGTAGGGGTGCGCCGGAATCTGTCTTCCACCGCTCCGCTCTCCTCTGACCGTCGCATCCATGTCTGACGCTCATCGGGCCCGCGCCGAGCGCCGGGCCGCCATCGCTTCCCGCGTCGTCCAGACGGCCCCCGTCGGTGGGCGTCCTCGTCGTTCCCCGTCGCCCGCCGTCAACGCCGCCACCGGCCCGGCGGGGAACGAGCAGCAAGCATCCTCTCAACACCCGTCCGTGCGGCGGGATGGCCGCACCGCCACTCCGTCGCTCACCCCGTCCGGTTCTTCGTCGCACGCGCTTCGCGCGCCCTTGGAGGCTCGAGCTGCGCTCATCGCGGCGAACGAGCTCCTGCGCTACCGCCCCGTCGACGACGTCTACGAGGAGTGGCTCGACCGCGTCGCCGAGCTCATCCGCGCCGCAGGGGGCTCTCCCGCGCCTTCCGCACCGCTGCGCCGCACTCCGCCCCGCGTGGGCAATGAAGCCCCGGGGGCATTCTAGCCGCCTCCTTTCCAAGAAGATGCCATGGCCCCAAGGCGCGCAGCTCCTGGGCGGAACCCGCTCCGTCATGCGCCGGCCCAGCAGGAACGGAGCTACCAAGAAGTCCTGCGACCGCAAGAGGCCGCCCGGGCACTCCCAGCCCCGGCTCGCCGAGACCCCGCTCCAGCTCCGGCACGTCAAGACCCCGCGCTGCTCCCAGCTGCAGCGCAAGGGGACCCGCAAGGCCAAGCTCTCCCTCAACCAAAACCTCCCGCGGTCACCGCTGGCTGCCGCGCCTACACCGCCGAGCTGCGCGGAGTCGCATGGCCCGGCAAGTTCAAGCCGGACCTGCCCCCTCGCTTTGATGGCACGACTGATCCCACGGAGTACCTCCAGCTCTACGAGCTGGGAATCGAAGCTGCCAGCGGGGACGAAAAGGTCATGGCGAACTGGTTCCCCATGCGGCTGAAGGAAGGTGCTCGCACTTGGCTCCTGAACCTGGCTCCAGGCACGATCTCCTCCTAGGACCAGATGCGTACTCGCTTCATCGCCAACTTCCAAGGTACCCGCGACCGGCCTCCCACCGTGAGCGACACGCGCCGCATCAAGCAGCAACCTGGAGAGACCCTGCAAAAGTATATCCAGCGCTTCAACAGTGCGCGCCTCAAGATCCCCAGGGTGTCCGAGGAAGCCATCATTTCGGCCTTCTCCGATGGCATGCGCGACGTCAAGATGAAGGAGGAGTTGGTGATGCATGAAGACCACTGCACCTCCCTGGAGTTGTTCAACCTGGCGACCAAGTGCGCCAGGGCTGAGGAGGGACGCCTCTCCCTCCTCGAGCTGCCTGCCGCAGACCCAGAAGAGAAGAAGCCCAAGGCCAAGGACGTGAAGCGCAAGGGGGCTGCCGTGCTCGCGGCAGAGCCGGACACCAAGCGGGGCAAGGATCTGCCCGAATCCTCCAGGGGCAGCCGGTACTGTGTGGACCACGACCTCCACACCCACAACACCAATGAATGCCAAGAACTCCGCGCCGTGCGAGAAGGATTGTCGGCCGACGCCCTGACCGTGCTGACCGGGGCTACGACCGAGGAGGAGGAAAGAACCCGGGACGCTGGGAAGATCGTGGCCCACGTCAAGGCTGGCGTGACCAACCTCGCGAGGACCGTTGGCGTGACCCGCCTCGCGAGGGGGACTGGAGGGACCAGCCTCGTGAGGATCGCCCTCATGGCAGCCCAGGCCTGCCGCCGTTGCCGCCTCAGCCAAGAAGGAATGAAGACCGCCACCAAGACGAGGGGGATGGTGGCTTCCAAGAGCCTCGCGCAATCGCCTGCATCCTGGGCGGAGCTCAAGCCCCAGCCTCTCAATGTATCTTCAAGCAGTTTGCTCGCGAAGTGAATGCAGTTCTTCCCAAGCTCGAAGCAACGCGTCCCCTCAAGTGGTCGGCCTGCGTCATCACGTTCAGCTCAGCAGACCAGCTCAAGTGCGCGGCCACAGCCGGAGTCCTCCCAATGCTTTGTTCCCCAGTCATCAGCAATGTTCTGGTCACCAGGACCCTCATCAACGGAGGGGCAGGGCTCAATGTCTTGTCCGTGGAAACATTCAACAGCCTCCAAGTGCCCTATGACCAGCTTCAACCAACCAAGCCCTTCTCCGGAGTCACCGACGGTTCCACAGTCCCGATCGGGCAGGTCCGCCTCCCAGTCACCTTCGGGGCCCGCAACAACTACCGCACCGAGCTCATCGACTTTGACATCGCCCACATCCGCCTGCCGTACAACGCCATCCTCGGGTACCCGGCACTGTCCAAGTTCATGGCCGTGACTCACCATGGCTACAACGTCCTCAAGATGCCAGGAAGCGGCGGTGTCATCACGGTGCCCTGTCAAGAGAAGGATGCAGTGTGTACCCTGGAGCGAGCCTTTCAGGCCGCGTCACTAGAAGACCTAGATCGCAGAAGCAGGAGGCTTCCTGAGACCACCCCCAAGAAGAAGAAGATGACGTCAGGCTCAGCCCCTCAGGAGGCAGGCCCTTCAGGGCCCGCGTCTGCCTAGGGGGATCCTCCTTCAATCGCATAGGAAAGCATGCCCGGCGCCCCCCTCAGGCAGGGCTCGGGGGCTCTCACCTGGAGGGCCACCGACCTCACCAAGGTCACGAGGGAGGCGCTAGGGCACCATGTGGAGGCATGTTTCGAAGCACGTTTCCCTCGAAAGGAAGCCAGGGAAAGAAGGTCAGACCAGCAGGAGTTTGTTAGCAAGGCCATTCAAGAACTACAGGAGTCAAGGATCATGAGAGGTTGCCGTCGCCCGCCTGCTGTGGCTCCCCATCCAGGCGAGGATGGTGGGCTCCGAGTCTGCGTCGACGTACCAGGGCTCAACCAGATCGCCACGGCGGAGCGCCTCTGGCCCTCACAAGTGGGGCGCTACGGAGGACCACCCCACAGTTATGGTCGCATGCCTTATGGCTTGCCGAGCATGGCTGCAACGTACCAGCGCCTCATGAGGAGCGTCTTGGAGGCGCAAGAAGACAGGCGTTCCACGGCCCTGGCGGAGATGGAGGCTGCTCACGAGGAGCCACCAGTGCCTCCGGAGCCTCCCGAGGCCCCTGGGCCTGGGGGCTTGTGAGGATCGGCTTCCGCAGCCCACCGAGTCTGCTGCACCAACGCCACTGCACCGACGACATCTTCAGGTGACACCTTTCAAGTTTCATTCCCAGCTGGGAGCGCCCTCCCAGGGTTGCGTCATTCCCAGGCCGCGTGGGTCCGTCCGTGTGGCATGTATCCCTTTTTATCTTTTCAGTCGCTAGCTTGCTTTGCTGGGGGCGCCCCTCGGGCTGCATCATCCCCAGGTCACTTGGGCTAGGCCCAGCGGCATGTATCCCTTCCGCGTTTATTTCCAATTATGCATCATGCTTGATTACTCGATGCCGTCCACGGCACCTTTTCTTCTTCATGTTGACCACTTGCACGTTAAAGGGGGTGCCTGAGCATCGCGACTCAGGGCTCTTACTGGCTCTCCAGCCCTCACCCTCTGGCCTTGTCCACGGCATCGCGACCTGGCATACCAGCGACGGCTGAGACAAGCTCGAGGGCCGGGACCCGAGGACGTAGAGTGCCGGCATCTAACCAGATTTTGCAGGAACACATCTCAAGATACGGCCCAGTGCCAGGCGCAACCCACCTAGAGGTAGGGCCTCGTGAGTCCCGCGCTGGCTCACGGGTGCCCAGATACACCTCACCTAGCTCTACCGATCCAGCCACGTGTCAGGGCGGGGCTGTACACGCCCCGGGGGCTCCTCCCGGAGGGGAGCCCCCTCCCACGTACCAGTGGAAGCACCATGCTCCGCGCTGGCTGACGACACTGCCGAGGAGCGGCTATGCCCGTACACATACGGAAGCGCTATGCTCCGCGCTGGTGATAAACAACTGAGGGTGGCCTCCGGGCCGCGTTAACCTCAGGGAGCCCAGAGCTCAGTGGCCGGCCTCATCGCAATGCCTCCCCCCGGGAGCGCCGCGCGAGGGGGCTGGGCACGGGGGGCTACGACTGGGTCACGCCCAGCCGTACGCCCCAGCCAGGCCCCTCGGGCCTGGTTCGTCGCGCGTCTCTCCCGAGCGGAGCCAAGGTACGAAGGCCATTTGCGCGTCAAGGGGGACTCCTGAGCATCGCGACTCAGGAGCCTAACTGACTCCGTAGCCCCTCACTCCTTAGTTCCGAAAGGCTATGCTGGGTGAGGTACGCGCGGGGTCGGGCTCTGCAGACGTAGAACGGTAGCCCCGCCTACATTCCATCTCAAGCTGTTTGCGCGTCAAGGGGGACTCCTGAGCATCGTGACTCAGGAGCCTAACTGACTCTGTAGGCCCTCACTCCTTAGTTCCGAAAGGCTATGCTGGGTGAGGTACGCGCGGGGTCGGGCTCTGCAGACGTAGAACGGGAAACGCACCTACATCGCGCTTCCCTACTTGTTGTTCGTGCGCCAAGGGGGACTCCTGAGCATCGCGACTTAGGAGCCTAACTTGTCACGTGGCCCCTCATTCCTTTGGTCCCGTCCTGGTTTCCGGTCGGGGCTGATGTTGGGTGAGGCATGCGCGGGGCCGGGCTCTGCCGGCGTAGGACATAAGCAAGTAGGGAAGGGGAACATAAAATTCAAGGAACTTAAAAGGAAATATTACAACCCATACTGTCGCCTTGGTACCAAATGCAAATTTAAATGCCTCCCCAAGGCGTCGTGCATGTGCACGAATCGAAAGAAGAACAGGAACGATAGCAGAGTCACTTGTCGGCAGCGGAGTCGCGTGGAGTGGCTTCGCCTTGTGGAGTAGTGAGGCCGGCAGCACCTCGCTTCGGCTTGGTGCTGAAGGCCCGGAACTTCCCTAGCAGCGCCTCTGCGCGCCCCTTCATGGCCTCGACAGCCGGCGCCCTTGCCGCTCACCGGCTACAGCAGGCTGTCGAGGTCGGCGCTGGGATCGCGAAGGTAGACATGGGCGAAGACCCGCGTCAGCGCGGCAGAAGACAGGACTCGCGCCTTGGCCTCAGCCGTGGGGGCGAGTCCAAGGGCCACATCTCCAAGAGCCTTCACCAAGAAGGGAAGCAGTTTGGCGGGGCCGTCCCCATCACCAGCCAGCGGGCTATCCAGGCCACTCTCGTAAAGCGTCTTCAGTGAAGCGCGAGCGTCCTTATCCATGTCCGCGAAGGCCACACGATCCTCGGCAAAGACCCGGGCCTTGGCGTCCAGCTCGGCCTTCGTCGTCTCCAGCTCCTTCTTCAACGCGCCTAGGTGGCTGCGGTGCTTCTTGAGCTTCGCCTCCCGGTCCTCGAGCGCCGCCTCGCGAGCCTTCACCCCCTTCTCCTGCTCTTGGCGAAGGCGGGTCTCCTCTGCAAGCTGATCCCGCAGGCCTTGCAACTCGTCCTCCAGCTCCTTGCAGCGGCCGCGGATGCCAACCGCCTCTCCCAGGGCCGCGTCGCGGGCAGCTTTCGCCTCGAGGGTGGCCTCCCTCCCCCCGTCACAGGCCGTTGAGACCTGAACCAACGCTGCCCGAATCAAGGCGTCGGAGCGAATCCACCCCGAGGCCAGCTCCAGGCGCCCGGCCACCAGGCGAGGGTCGGCGCCTAGAAGATCCTGCCGCAGCCGGTCCAGTCCAGCAACAGCCCGCTCCAAGATGGAAGAAGAAGGCGGAGAAGCATCAGTGCGCTTCAAGGTAGCAGGAGGGGTCGTGGAAGCAGCGGCAAGTGGAACGGGAGGAGAAGATAGCGGCGGCGAAGCCACAGCGTCCGGAGGTGGAGTCCGCCGCGCCTCCCCTGCCGTAGCAGCAGCGCCAGACAAGAGCACCTCGGAGGTCACTTGAGCCACGGGGGCTGACACCCCGGCCAGCTCGGCCAAGCCCCGCAAGGACGGAGTTGGGGTGGAGATGCAAAGCTTGCAAGTTGTAATGGCGGAGGACGATGAGGAAGAACTCAGAGAAAGGGGGCACCAGGCCTGCTGTAATGGAGCTCACGAAGAAAGGATAGAAGGTGCTCCCTTGGCCTTCAGGGGCATCGGAGCCGACCTTGAACATCTGCGCCCCGTCATTGCCCTGCGCCGCAGCCATACAGTGCAGTAGGGCGAGGCTCGCCTCCGACACGTTGGGCGAGTCCAAAGCAGGCGAGAACCAAGCTTCGGCCGGGGCCCGGCGAGGCGCCATGGCTACCTGGGTCAAGCGGGTAGAGCGGATCTGGAAGCTTGGAGGAGGGGAGGAGAAACGCAAGAAAGGGGATCTGAGCAGCGAAGGAGAAGAACAAAGCCCGAGCAGATGCCACGCCTTTAGTATCCTGCGCAGTCGCAAACGCACCCACGTCCAATCAACCGCCACGCGGCGCCCAAGGCCGCAGGCTGTTAGGGCCCGTGGCGCTTCGCCCTTGCCCTTTCGCCTCTCGGCATGGCCAAGTCCGTGCGTGCCTTGGGCCCGGGGGCTACTGTCGGCGTTCTGGGAACGGGGGTCCCCAGACTTGCCTGCCTGCGGCCTGCGGCGTGGCTCAAATGGGGGCCCAGCATGGCCCATCTTCATCAGCACAAGGCTCAAGACCCTCGCGAGGGGCCAAGCCTCGCGAGGCGGACGACATGGCGCTTCCTCAAGCGCGGCCTCCTTAGGCTGGCTTGCGAGGAGGCGGAGAGATCAAGGCGGGTAACTCACGAGGTGCCCATGACGCAAGCCATGACGACCAAGGGTGCCAGGCGGACGCCAGCCCGCGCAGCATCTCCCTTTCCTCTTTGGTGCAAAGGGGGCAAGCGCAGGCGAGAGGATCAAGCAAAGGCACCCATTTCGGTGCAACGAGACCAAGACCAGTCCAACGGTGGGAAGGAGGTCACCATGGAGCCCAGGACGGCGTCACCATAGGGCCTTTGACAGGCGAAGACCAACTTTAGTCAGGATAAGTGTACCAGATGTTCCCCTTCAAATTGGCCAATTGTTGGCGCCCTTCCCCCTCAATATTTGGGAAGAGGCCCAGGGCCTTTGCCTATAAATAGGACTAGCCACCCCTAGAGTAGAGGCAGCCAAAAAAGAGGCATCTAGAGAGAGAGAGAGAGAGAAGGGTGATTGGACTCCTCCAACAGTTCATCCCCTAGCCAAGAACTAACCCTCGCGAGGCTGTTTTTCCTTGTACTGTTCTTCATCATCAGCCCAAGAGGCAATCCACCCACCACAAACTAGAGTAGGGTATTACACCACAACGGTGGCCCGAACTAGTATAAACTCTGTGTCTCTTGTGTTGTTCTTGCAGTAGTTAGATCCTTACGAGACGGAGAGGTAGAGGGCACGATCTCCGCGCACACCCCAGAGTTCGAACCTTAAGGGTCTGCCGGAACCCGTGATCCGACAACAATTTCACATTATGATGGCTAACTAAAAAAGTTGGAAAGACATAGTTCAAAATATGATGACTATGTAAACGGGATGACATGATATAACTATATAATGTGTTTATTAAATAGGTTGGCATGCCATAATTCACATACATGCCGCCTATGGAAACATGATAGCATGATATATTTCCCAGATAGAATGACATAATTCAAAATATGATGATTGTAAACACTAAATAGGATGAGATGATATAACTACATGATGTCTTTATTAAATGGGTTGCCATGCCATAATTCAGATAGATGTTGTGTATGTAAACATGATGGCATGATATAATTCAAATATATGATTTATATAGTAAGTAAGTAAGCAGATGGCAATCCATATATGATGTAAAAACTAAGCAATGCAAGACAACATGCACGACATGGGTAATATAACCCTGCCAAGTTTGAGCATAGACCTTAGGGGGGAAATAGGACTGGTCATCAGTCTCTGAATCCTCCTCTGAGGAGCTCTCTGTATCCAGCAAGATGTCTGCTTCAGCAGGTAGCATTGTCTGCTCTGAATACCTTGTTTTCACTCCAGATACTTCTACCACCGCTTCAAATGGCTGATGCATAGGAAGAGTAGTTGAATATACAAACATTGTCAACAAATGGAACACGTAATACAAAAAATGATAGCATGATATAATTCACATACATGATGATTGGCTCAACAGCATGGCATTGCATAATTCACATATATAATGCCTTTGCAACAAGATAGCATTGCATAATTCACATATATAATGTCTTGCAACAAGATGGCAATGCATAATTCACATATATGGTTTAGACACCAAAACAGGTGGCATTCACACAAAGCATGTCTAAACTAATAAATGATATCGCAATGCAAGACACCATACGCACGATATGAGCAACATAACCCTGCCAAGTTAATTAGAGCGTACACCTCGGGGGGGGGGGGGGGGAATAGGACTGGTCATCTATCTCTGAATCCTCCTTTGAGGAGCTATCCGTAACCAACGAGATATGCGCTTCGTCAGATAGCATAGTCTGCTCTGAAGACCTTGTTTTCACTCCAGAAGTTTCCATCACCGTGTCAAATGGTTGATGCACACAAAGAGTAGTTGAAAGTACTAACATTGTTGACAAATGTATTACGTAATGAAAAAAAGGATGGCCTGATATAATTCACATATAAGATGACTGGCTAAGCAGGATGTCATTGCAGAATTCACATATATGATGTCTGGCTAAACAAGATGGCATTGCATAACTCACATAAACGATGAATAAACTAAACAGATGGCATTCACACAAAGCATGTCTAAACTAAGCAGTTGACATATTTGATGTATAAAGTAAGCAATGCAAGGCACCATATGCATGATATAACCAACATCAGCATGCCAAGTTAGAGCGAAGACCTCATGGGGTAAATAGGAGTGGTCTTCTGCTTCTGAATCCCCCTCAGAACATTTATCTTCCTATTGATTACGATCCGAAATGGATGGAGGGGGGTTGCCTTTGCGCCCACCATGGAGCAACGTCTGCATGAAATTTTATTGCCACGCAAGGCTCGTCTCTTTTGCTCTACATGTTCAGTTCCATTGTGTACAATAACTGACATGCATAGAAATAAAACATAGTGAGATTATGTAAGGAGTGCATGCACAAATCCAGAGTGATGGTAGCACATTGTGGATAGACCCAAAACCAATGATAGAAGACAGATAATAGCTTTAGATAAAAAATACAGATAATGGCTCCTTTAATGTTTGTTTGCACCCAACATGAAACTCATAGTAGACACCCGAGATTAACCAGATAGTAGACATATAGTACTGATTGCTGCCCCAATATGTACCCCACAACCATTTCAAAACTCAAGTTTCAGCATAAGTTGGACCTGACTCGGAGTCTAATAGGTGAACACGATGATAAAGTAGCATGTCATCATATTAAGCGATGCATAACATAAGCAGACACGGAAGAGTGCGACCTCTCTTGCGGACCCATGTAGTCCTCAAGGTCATCTGCTCAGTTGATGATGGTAATGCAGTTGTCGTGGATTCCGGTGGCGGGGAAGAAGATCTGAGGCGGCGAAAGACAGTCTGGAGAGTGGATCCCTGCTGTGGTGAACCCTTCCATCGTTGGAGCAGCTGAGCTGGGGTGGAACACAACACCGCAGGAGCAGGACAAACCACACAAGGTTTTCTTTGACACATATATGTAATAGAAGTAATTGTGTAAGGGCTTGAGGATTCTAACAATGCAGGGATAGGAAATAGACAGGAATAGGATAGGAATGCACGTGCAAAACAGAGAATTTAAAAACACAGGATTTCTGCCAATATGGGTGTTTGGTTCACAAGAATTGGAAGATCACCGGATGCAAAGAAGCATGGTGAGATTAAGTCAAACCACAAGAAAACGTACGGTTATAATGCTATTATATGCTACTATCTCTTAGTCTTGTGCTTCATGAATAGGAATTTGAAAAGGAGGAAAAGCGGAAATTAAAATGCCTACGGTTTTTCTTTCAAGGAGACACTAAAGGAACAAATCCTACAGTTTTCCTTTGCTCCATTCCTTTGCACCAAATTCATGAAAAGTAGTACCATATAGAACTTTCCAATTCCTATGTTTTTCATTCACTTTTCCTTTCAAGCACTGGCGATTCCAGTAGGCAGGCTTGATCAAGGAAAAGCCTACACTAAAAAATGTTTTTGTGCTACTTCTATTACCTTGGACCTAGGCCACTGCCCTATGCTACCTCTTGAGAACTGCGCTGGATTTCCTTGAAGAGGAAAGGGTGATCCAGCAGAGTAGAGTAAGTATTTCCCTTAGTTTTTGAGAACCAAGGTATCAATCCAGTAGGAGGCTATGCGCGAGTCCCTCGTACCTACACAAAACAAATAGCTCAACGCAACCAACGCGATTAGGGGTTGTCAATCCCTTCACGGTCACTTACGAGAGTGAGATCTGATAGAGATGATAGATAATATTTTTGGTATTTTTGGTATAAAGATGCAAAGTAAAATAAAAGAGCAAAGTAAAAAAGCAAAGCAATAATAAAGGTGATGGAAGATTGAAATGATGAGAATAGACCCAGTGGCCATAGATTTCACTAGTGGCTTCTCTCAAGAGCATAAGTATTCAATGGTGGGTGAACAAATTACTGTTGAGCAATCGACAGTATTGAGCATAGTTAAGAGAATATCTAGGTATGATCATGTATATAGGCATCACGTCCGAGACAAGTAGACCGACTCCTGCCTGCATCTACTACTATTACTCCACTCATCGACCGCTATCCAGCATGCATCTAGAGTATTAAGTTCAAGAAAACAGAGTAACGCCTTAAGCAAGATGACGTGATGTAGAGGGATAAATTCATGCAATATGATAAAAACCCCATCTTGCTATCCTCAATGGCAACAATACAATACATGCCTTGCTCCCCCTACTATCACTGGGAAAGGACACCGCAAGATTGAACCCAAAGCTAAGCACTTCTCCCATTGCAAGAAAAACCAATCTAGTAGGGCAAACCAAACTAATAATTCGAAGAGACTTGCAAAGATAACCAATCATACATAAAAGAATTCAGAGAAGATTCAAATATTGTTCATAGATAAACTTGATCATAAACCCACAATTCATCAGTCTCAACAAACACACCGCAAAAAGAAGATTACATCAAATAGATCTTCACGAGAGAGGGGGAGAACATTGTATTGAGATCCAAAAAGAGAGAAGAAGCCATCTAGCTACTAACTATGGACACGAAGGTCTGAGGTAAACTACTCACACTTCATCGGAGGGGCTATGGTGATGATGTAGAAGCCCTCCGTGGTGGATTCCCCTTCCGGCGGAGCTCCGGAACAGGCCCCAAGATGGGATCTCGTGGGTACAGAAGGTTGCGACGGTGGAATTAGGTTTTTGGCTCCGTATCTGATCGTTTGGGGGTATGTAGGTATATATAGGAGGAAGGAGTACGTCCGTGGAGCAAAGGGGGGCCCACGAGGCAGGGGGCGCCCTAGGGGGGGATCCACCCTCGTGGTCGCCTCCCTCCTTTCTTGACGGAGGGTCCAAGTCTCCTGGATCATATTTGTAGAGAAAATCACGTTCCCGAAGGTTTCATTCCGTTTGGACTCCGTTTGATATTCCGTTTCTTCGAAACACTAAAATAGGCAAAAAAAAAATAGCAATTCTGGGCTGGGCCTCCGGTTAATAGGTTAGTCCCAAAAGTAACATAAAAGTGGAAAATAAAGCCCAGTATGGTCCAAAACAGTAGATAATGTAGCATGGAGCAATCAAAAATTATAGATACGTTGGAGACGTATCAGGCATCCCCAAGCATAATTCCTGCTCGTCCTCGAGTAGGTAAATGATAAAAAAGAATTTTTGATGCGGAGTGCTACTTGGCATAATTTCAATGTAATTCTTCTTAATTGTGGTATGAATATTTAGATCCGAAAGATTCAAGACAAAAGTTCATATTGACATAAAAATAATAATACTTCAAGCATACTAACTAAGCAATTATGTCTTCTCAAAATAACATGGCCAAAGAAAGTTCATCCCTACAAAATCATATAGTTTAGTCATGCTCCATTTTCATCACACAAGAATGCTGTCATCATGCACAACCCCGATGACAAGCCAAGCGATTGTTTCATACTTTAGTAATCTCAAACTTATAAGCTTTCACGCAATACATGAGCGTGAGCCATGGGCATAGCACTATGGGTGGAATAGAATATAATGATGGGGGTTATGTGGAGAAGGAAAAAAAGGAGAAAGTCTCACATCAATGAGGCTCATCAATGGCCTATGGAGATGCCCATCGATTGATGTTAATGCAAGGAGTAGGGATTGCCATGCAACGGATGCACTAGAGCTATAAAGTATGAAATCTCAACAAAAGAAACTAAGTGGGTGCGCATCCAACTTGCTTGCTCACGAAGACCTAGGGCACTTGAGGAAGCCCATCGTAGGAATATACGATCCAAGTTCTTTAATGAAAAATTCCCACTAGTAAATGAAAACGACAAAACAAGAGACTCTCTATCATGAAGATTTGTGATGTCTACTACACAACCTTCTTCTTGTAGACATTGTTGGGCCTCCAAGTGTAGAGGTTTGTAGGACAGTAGCAAATTTCACTCAAGTGGATGACCTAAGGTTTATCAATCCGTGGGAGGCGTAGGATGAAGATGGTCTCTCTCAAGCAACCCTGCAACCAAATAACAAAGAGTCGCTTGTGTCCCCAACACACCCAATACAATGGTAAATTGTATAGGTGCACTAGTTCGGCGAAGATATGGTGATACAAGTGCAATATGGATGGTAGATATAAGTTTTTGTAAACTGAAAATATAAAAATAGCAAGGTAGCGAGCGGTAAAAGTGAGCGTAAACGGTATTGCAATGCTAGGAAACAAGGCCTAGGGTTCATACTTTCACTAGTGTATGTCCTCTCAACAATAATAACATAGTTGGATCATATAACTATCCCTCAACATGCAACAGAGTCACTCCAAAGTCACTAATAGCGGAGAACAAACGAAGAGATTATGGTAGGGTACGAAACCACCTCAAAGTTATTCTTTCCAATCAATCAGTTGGGCTATTCCTATAAGTGTCACAAACAGCCCTAGAGTTCGTACTAGAATAACACCTTAAGATACAAATCAACCAAAACCCTAATGTCACCTAGATACTCCAATGTCACCTCAAGTATCCGTGGGTATGATTATACGATATGCATCACACAATCTCAGATTCATCTATTCAACCAACACATAGAACATCAAAGAGTGCCCAAAGTTTCTACCGGAGAATCACGACGAAAACGTGTGCCAACCCCTATGCATAGGTTCATGGGCGGAACCCGCAAGTTTGTCACCAAAACGTACATCAAGTGGCACGTGATATCCCATTGTCACCACAGATATGCACGACAAGACATACATCAAGTGTTCTCACATCTTTAAAGACTCAATCCGATAAGATTACTTCAAGGGGAAAGCTCAATCCATTACAAGAGAGAAGAGGGGGAGAAGAAACATAAGATCCAACTATAATAGCAAAGCTCGCGATACATCAAGATCGTGCCAAATCAAGAACACGAGAGAGAGAGAGAGAGATCAAACACATAGCTACTGGTACATAACCTCAGCCCCGAGGGTGAACTACTCCCTCCTCGTCATGGAGAGCGCCGGGATGATGAAGATGGCCACCGGTGAGGGATCTCCCCTCCGGTAGGGTGCCAGAACAGGGTCCCGAGAGGTTTTTGGTGGCTACAGAGGCTTGCGGCGGCGGAACTCCAGATCTAATATCTGTTCTGGAAGGTTTATGATACGTAGGTATATATGGGTGCAAGGGGTACGTCGGTGGAGCTTCGGGGGCCCCACGAGGTAGGGGGTGCACCTCGTGGCCAGCTCCCGTATCTTCTGACATAGAGTCCAAGTCTATCCGGTAGGTTTCCTTCCAAAATTAACTTCTCCAGTTGATTTCGTTCCGTTTTGACTTCGTCTGATATTCCTTTTCCTCGAAACACTGAAATAGGCATAAAACAACAAATCTGGGTTGGGCCTCCGGTTAATAGGTTAGTCCCAAAAATAATATAAAAGTGGATAATAAAGCCCAATATTGCCTAAAATAGTAGATAATATAGCATGGAGCAATCAATAATTATAGATACGTTGGAGACGTATCAAGCATCCCCAAGCTTAATTCCTGCTCCTCCTCGAGTAGGTAAATGATAAAAAAGATAATTTTTGATGTGGAATGCTAGTTGGCACAATTTCATTGTAATTCTTCTTAATTGTCACATGAATATTCAGATCCGAAAGATTCAAGATAAAAGTTCATATTGACATAAAAATAATAATACTTCAAGAATACTAACAAAGCTATTATGTCTTCTCAAAATAACATGGCCAAAGAAAGTTATCCCTACAAAATCACATAGTCTGGCTATGCCCCGTCTTCACCACACAAAGTATTTAAATCATGCACAACGCCGATGACAAGCCAAGCAATTGTTTCATACTTTAACATTTTCAAAACTTTTTCAATCTTCACGCAATATATGAGCGTGAGCCATGGATATAGCACTATATGTGGAATAGAATGGTGGTTGTGGAGAAGACAAAAAGAGGGGAAGATAGTCTCACATCAACTAGGCGTATCAACGGGCTATGAAGATGCCCATCAATAGATATCAATGTGAGTGAGTAGGGATTGCCATGCAACGGATGCATTAGAGCTATAAGTATATGAAAGCTCAACAAAAGAAACTAAGTGGGTGTGCATCTAACTCGCTTGCTCATGAAGACCTAGGGCATTTTGAGGAAGCCCATCATTGGAATATACAAGCCAAGTTCTATAATGAAAAATTCCCACTAGTATATGAAAGTGACAACATAGGAGACTCTCTATCATGAATATCATGGTGCTACTTTGAAGCACAAGTGTGGTAAAAGGATAGTAGCATTGCCCCTTCTCTCTTTTTCTCTCATTTTTTTATTTTTTTTAATTTTTTTGTTTGGGCCTTTTCTCTTTTTTTATGGCCTCTTTTTTTCGTCCGGAGTCTCATCCCGACTTGTGGGGGAATCATAGTCTCCATCATCCTTTCCTCACTTGGGACAATGCTCTAGAAAATGATGATCATCACACTTTTATTTTTCTTACAACTCAACAATTACAACTCGATACTTAGAACAAAATATGACTCTATATGAATGCCTCCAGCGGTGTACCGGGATATTCAATGAATCAAGAGTGACATGTATGAAAGAATTATGAATGGTGGCTTTTCCACAAATACGATGTCAACTACATGATCATGCAAAGCAATATGACAATGATGGAGCGTGTCATAATAAACGGAACGGTGGTAAGTTGCATGGCAATATATCTCGGAATGGCTATGGAAATGCCATGATAGGTAGGTATGGTGGCTGTTTTGAGGAAGGTTTATGGTGAGTGTATGATACCGGCGAAAAGTGCACGGTATTAGAGAGGCTAGCAATGGTGGAAGGTGGAAAAGTGCGTATAATCCATGGACTCAACCTTAGTCATAAAGAACTCATATACTTATTAGAAAAATCTAGAAGTTATCAAAGCAAAGTATTACGCGCATGCTCCTAGGGGGATAGATTGGTAGGAAAAGACCATCGCTCATCCCCGACCGCCACTTATAAGGAAGACAATCAATAAATAAATCATGCTCCGACTTCGTCACATAACGGTTCACCATACGTGCATGCTACCGGAATCACAAACTTCAACGCAAGTATTCTTTAAATTCACAACTACTAAACTAGCATGAGTCTAATATTATCACCTCCATATCTCAAAACAATTATCATGCTTCAATATTTTCTTAGTATTCAACACACTCATAAGAATTTTTCTTTTATTAGTCTTGTATGCCTAGCATATTAGAATTAAGCACATTACCATGATATTTAAGACTCTCAAAATATTCTAAGTGAAGCATGAGAGTTCATCTATTTCTTCAAAATAAAACCACCATGCTCTAAAAGATATATGTGAAGTACTAGAGCAAACAACAAACTACTCCAAAAGATATAAGTGAAGATCAATGAGTAGTCGTATAATTATGCAACCATGTGAAGACTCTCTCATTTAATAATTTAAGATCTTGGTACTTTATTCAAACAGCAAGCAAAGCTAAATAAAATAAAATGATGCTCCAAGAAAAACACATATCATGTGGTGAATAAAAATATAGCTCCAAGTAAAGTTACCGATGAACGAAGACGAAAGAGGGGATGCCATCTGGAGCATACCCAAGATTAGACGCTTGGTTATCCTTGAATATTACCTTGGGGTGCCTTGGGCATCCCCAAGCTTAGGCTCTTGCCACTCCTTATTCCATAGTCCATCGAATCTTTACCCAAAACTTGAAAACTCCACAACACAAAACTTAACAGAAAACTCGTGAGCTCCGTTAGCAAAATAAAACAAAACACCACTTCATGGTACTGTAATAAACATTCACAACTACTCAACTAGCATGACTTTGATATTATCACCGCCATATCTCAAAAGAATTATCAAGCATCAAACTTTTCTTAGTATTCAGCGCACTCAAAAGAAATTTTTACAAATGTTGAATACCAAACATACTAATATTTTTAAGCAAATTACCATGCTATTTAAGACTCTAAAAATAATCTAAGTGAAGCATGAGAGATCAATAGTTTCTATAAAACAAATCCACCACCGTGCTCTAAAAGATATAAGTGAAGCACTAGAGCAAAACTATATAGCTCAAAAGATATAAGTGAAGCACATAGAGTATTCTATCAAATTCCAATTCATGTATGGCTCTCTCAAAAGGTGTGTACAGCAAGGATGATTGTGGTAAACTAAAAGGCAAATACTCAAATCATAGAAGACGCTCCAAACAAAACACATATCATGTGGTGAATAAAAATATAGCTCCAAGTAAAGTTACCGATGGAAGTAGACGAAAGAGGGGATGCCTTCCGGGGGCATCCCCAAGCTTTGACTTTTTGGTGTCCTTATATTATCTTGGGGGTGCCATTGGCATCCCCAAGCTTAGGCTCTTTCCACTCCTTGTTCCATAATCCATCAAAAAAATTCACCCAAAACTTGAAAACTTCACAACACAAAACTCAACAGAAATCTCGTGAGCTCCGTTAGCGAAAGAAAACAAAAGACCACTTCAAGGTACTGTAATGAACTCATTCTTTATTTTTATTGGTGTTAAGCCTACTTTATTCCAACTTCTCTATGGTTTATAAACTATTTTACTAGTCATAGACTCATCAAAATAAGCAAACAACACACGAAAAACAGAATCTGTCAAAAACAGAACAGTCTGTAGTAATCTATAACTAACGCAAACTTATGGAACTCCACAAAATCATCCAAAATAGGACGACCTAGGAAATGTGTTTATTGATCATCAGCAATTTGAATCACTATTTTATCACATTCTGGTGATTTTTAACAATTGTTTTCGTGAACAGAAAATTTCTGGAAATTACAGCAAGATCAAATAATTATCATCCAAGAAGATCCTATAGGTTTAACTTGGCACAAACACTAATTAAAACATAAAAACACATCTAAACAGAACGTAGATGGATTATTTATTCCTAAGTATAAACAAAAGCAAAAAAACTAAAAATAAAATTGGGTTGCCTCCCAACAAGCGCTATCGTTTAACGCCCCTAGCTAGGCATAAGGCATGGATAGATCTAGGTATTGCCATATTTGATTTTCATTTTTTTAGCGGGATCAAGCTCGAATCCGGGAGGTTCCTTACGTTTCCCTTCATATTCCGAAATTTTTAGATCTAAAGAATTCAACCGCTTATTGCAAAGAGTAATCAACATATTCATGCGGTGGATATTTCCACTGACGTTTTTAAGTGGTTCATGAGACTTTTGTAAAATTTTAGTAACTTCACAAATTTTTTCAAAAACTTGTGTCTCCTCCTGATTGGGATGAGGCCCCTTTTGCTGAGGTAGTGTTCACTATACCTTCTATAATTTCAAGCGCAATATGGGGATCAATTTCAATAAAATTGCCTTTGGCAACGCAATCCAAAAGTTGTCTATGAGACATACTTAATCCAACATAAAAATTGCGAAGCAAAATTCTCAGATTTACTTCAAAGGTACAATTACGATAAGACTCCATTATTCTCAACCAGGCATCTTTTAAGTTTACTCCTTGTCTTTGTTTGAAGTGAAAGACTTCAAACTCAGGGGACAACGGAGTGGATAAGGGACTAGCCATAACGACATGCAAGCGAGAAGAAGGCAAACGGAAAAGAGAGGGCGAATAAAACGGCAAGGGTGAAGTGGGGGAGAGGAAAACGAGAGGCAAATGGCAAATAATGTAATGCGAGAGATAAGGGATTGTGATGGGTAATTGGTATGTTGACTTTTGCGTAGACTCCCTGGCAACGGCGCCAGAAATCTTCCTGCTACCTCTTGAGCACTGCGTTGGATTTCCTTGAAGAGGAAAGGGTGATGCAGCAGAGTAGAGTACGTATTTCCCTCAGTTTTTGAGAACCAAGGTATCAATCCAGTAGGAGGCTACGCGTGAGTCCCTCGTACCTACACAAAACGAATAGCTCAACGCGACCAACGCGATTAGGGGTTGTCAATCCCTTCACGGTCACTTACCAGAGTGAGATCTAATAGAGATGATAGATAATATTTTTGGTATAAAGATGCAAAGTAAAATAAAAGAGCAAAGTAAAAAAGCAAAGCAATAATAAGGTGATGGAAGATTGATATGATGAGAATAGACCCGGGGGCCATAGATTTCACTAGTGGCTTCTCTCAAGAGCATAAGTATTCTACGGTGGGTGAACAAATTACTGTTGAGCAATTGACAGAATTGAGCATAGTTATGAGAATATCTAGGTATGATCATGTATATAGGCATCACGTCCGAGACAAGTAGACCGACTCCTGCCTGCATCTACTACTATTACTCCACTCATCGACCGCTATCCAGCATGCATCTAGAGTATTAAGTTCAAGAAAACAGAGTAATGCCTTAAGCAGGATGACATGATGTAGAGGGATAAATTCATGCAATATGATAAAATAACCCATCTTGTTATCCTTGATGGCAACAATACAATACGTGCCTTGCTGCCCCTACTATCACTGGGAAAGGACACCGCAAGATTGAACCCAAAGCTAAGCACTTCTCCCATTGCAAGATAAACCAATCTAGTAGGCCAAACCAGACTGATAATTCGAATAGACTTGCAAAGTTAACCAATCATACATAAAAGAATTCAGAGAAGATTCAAATATTGTTCATAGATAAACTTGATCATAAACCCACAATTCATTGGTCTCAACAAACACACCGCAAAAAGAATATTACATCAAATAGATCTTCACGAGAGAGGGGGAGAACATTGTATTGAGATCCAAAAAGAGAGAAGAAGCCATCTAGCTAGTAACTATGGACCCGAAGGTCTGAGGTAAACTACTCACACTTCATCGGAGGGGCTATGGTGATGATGTAGAAGCCCTCCGTGGTGGATTCCCCTTCCGGCGGAGCTCCGGAACAGGCCCCAAGATGGGATCTCGTGGGTACATAAGGTTGCGGCGGTGGAATTAGGTTTTTGGCTCCGTATCTGATCGTTTGGGGGTACGTAGGTATATATAGGAGGAAGGAGTACATCGGTGGAGCAAAGGGGGGCCCACGAGGCAGGGGGCGCGCCCTAGGGAGGCGCGCCCTCCACCCTCGTGGCCGCCTCCCTCCTTTCTTGACTGAGGGTCCAAGTCTCCTGGATCATATTTGTTGAGAAAATCACGTTCCCGAAGGTTTCATTCCGTTTGGACTCTGTTTGATATTCCATTTCTTTGAAACACTGAAATAGGCAAAAAAACAACAATTCTGGGCTGGGCCTCCGGTTAATAGGTTAGTCCCAAAAGTAATATAAAAGTGGAAAATAAAGCCCGATATGGTCCAAAACAGTACATAATATAGAATGGAGCAATCAAAAATTATAGATACGTTGGAGACGTATCACCCTACTAGCTCAACTCCCAGGGCCATCGACAAATGCACAGCTCAAACACGCAGAGATAAATAATGATTGCGTTCAAGAGAGTCCATCACGGATAGCTAAGTTGCCTGGTACCTCACTGCTTGTCATATAGTAGGATAAAATAATCGTATTTCCCGTTACTCCGTGTGCTCAGTGGACAATATATATAACATGTAGACTAAAAAAGATATGCAACAAGTGTACAACCTCTTTGGCGAAGCCATGTTGATCTCAGCGTGATTGGGTTGGCCTGCGAGGATGCTCCGGCTCACTTGGCTGTCGGAGGAGGGGAAGGAGATCTTAGGCGTCTAGAGATGGAGCCCGAGGTACTGCTCCGTTGTGATGGAGGGTTTCGTCGTTGGAGCAGCTCAACTGAGTTGTACGATGCCGAGGCTGAAGCAGGACAAGATAGACAACGTTAACGTTAGTGGAATTCTAATAGCATCTCCAATAGATGATGTAAAATACATAACCACAAAGTGCTAGATGTATACATCAGCCGCTCATCTCTGAACTTAACTGTCGAAACTGATTTAACTGTTGAAACTGAATTTAACTGTCGAAACTGAATTTTGCTGTCAAAACTAAATTTTACTGTCGAAACTGAACGCACTAGAGGTGAGGCTACACGTCAGTCGACTGACTTTTTCATCTCTGGTTAGTCGATTTTGCAGCCGTTGGATATGAAATCAAGGGCCTACAGTTCATCTTCAACCTCCACCCCCTTGAGCCGACAGCCACCACCGGCCAAACATCTGCTCCCCGCCGCCCCGCCCGCCCCAAAAGCACTCCCCACCACCTGTCCGCCGCCGCCCCGACCATCCCTGTAGGCCCCCCGTGCCGATCTTTTTCTCCAGCGATCCCCACGCCACCGCCCCACCACAGCTGGCGACCACCGCCCCCACCCTCAACCCTAAGATAGATAGTGGGGTACCTCTTCGGCGAGCACCCTCCCCGCTGTGTCTGGTTCTTCCTTAACTCCGGCGAGCCCCCCCACCCCCCAACCCCTAAAAATTGACTGACCCAAAAGTCGATTCAGTCAACTGAAGTGTAGCTAAATCAGAGCAGCATCGCATGCAAGAGCAAGAGCGAGAGCAGCATCACAAGCAAGAGCAAGAGAGAAAGCAGCAGCGCGAGCAAGAGCAAGAGCAAGAGCAGACCAGGCAGGGGACCGAGAGCAAGAGCAGAGCAGTAGCGCGAGCGAGAGCTAAAGCAGCAGCAGCTCCTACTGATGTGGATGTCGCCGCTGAGGGAGCGACGCCATGGAGGAAGTGGCCGGCGACGCCGCCGTGGATGGAGCCGCGCCGTGTCGGCTCGGGACCAAGCGCCGGCAACACCGTGAGATCGAATCAAGAAGAAAATGCGGTGATTAGTGTACAACCTCTTTGGTGGCGCCGATTAGGCCGCAGCTTCATCCGAGGAAACGGTGATGATGATGCTCTTCTGGTGGTGCAGGTGAAGACGGCGGTGTGGGAATGGAGGTGGCGCGAAAGACGAGGGGAACGTTGGGGCAGCTCCTTGGAGGTGGAGGATGGGGTGGCTCAACCGGCGGGACGACCAGATCGACGACGGATCCTCATCAGGTATGGTGGATGAGGGACGTCGAGGAGTTTTTGTGGACGACGTCGTCGGGAAAGAGGCTCCGGCTGGATGGCGAATGGAGGAGGGTGTGGGGCTTCGCGGGTGGGCGGATGGGATGGGAGTGGGGAACCATGGCTTTGGGACGTGCTTGTCCGAAATGTGGGGTAAGTTATGAAAGTACCCCCACCGATTTGAGGTAGTTCTTTCGGTTCAGGGGTATCACAGGCATTTCGCGTGTCGGGATTTCACAGGAGGTGGGAGTTTTCGCACGCGTTCTAATTTTGCAATAGCAAGGCGCGGGTTGAGATGGAGGGAGTTGTCGGAGCACAATGAGACAAAGATTTATCTTAAATATTTCGGGCTAACAAGGCGCGGGTTGAAGAGGCGGGAGTTTCGCAGCACGATAGACAGAGACGCTAGCTTGAAATTTCAGCATAACAAGGCGCGGCTTGAAATTTCGGGAGAACAAGCTTAACGTGTACCCAAAAGAAAAAAGACAACTTAGACTAGTAAGGTACACGTGCATTGCACACATGAGATTTGCCAACCAAATTATGAATAAATACCACATTATAGCATGTAATCTTTGAGTCATATATGTATGATGTAGATGTTCGTTTAATTCTTATAGTTCATTTCATTCAAAATCATCTATTTTTTTATAAGAAAGCTAATCTATTTTAAGATTCATGGAATTGTGTGTTGTAAGGCATAAAGTAAAAAAAATCATGTAGAAAAACATTTGGGCAATTCTGATACGGAAGATTCTAGAACAAAGAAGAAGTGCTTGTGTTTTGAGGTTTGTGCATTATGCTTAAGTTTAACCATGGAGTCTTCTAGATTGTACATGTGGCAAAATCTGGTGGAATCTAGATGATATCCAACGGCAGTAGTGCTCAAATTTGCCAGCTCTGCACCATTGGATTGGCCTCATCCAACGACCATCTTTCAAAGTTAAAGTTATCTACACACTATATAAAAAATATAAAATATAATATATATATAGGGGTATAGATATAGATATGTGATGCGAAAGCCACCCATCATCTCCAGTTAGAATAGTGTGTTCATGCACGGATGCAATGTGGCCAAACGATGTCTGCCATCGATATCTCAAATTCAAACATGTCTGACCTTGTTCAATGTGTATACATTACAACATGCTCGTTTCCAAACCACACCGCGCAGATCTCCGTTATATTCATGCATGTATGGGTTTCAAACATAATGATCTCTTATTCAAATATTTGAATTCAACTTTACATTGATTATGACCTCACCTAGTCTTTTACACCCACACATTGGTCTTCTCTTTATAATTGTACCACTAACTTTCTCTCGTGCATGCATGCACACACACTACCAGTCGGCATTATCCATCGCACACATGCAATCTTTTTCTTCAGGTCGGCTCCCATGAAGGCACACACACACACACACATCCCCCTCTCCATCATATCGGGCATTCTTTATCTCTCACGTGCACGCGTAACGATCGATATTCCTCTATGTGTGTGTATATAGCTAGGTCTTTCATAGTTTTCCACATAAACCGATCAATCTATATATCTAGTGAGGTCTCACCTCTTTCCCACGTCCACATCGATCAATCTATACCTCTCTATATAGGATTACATATATAGCTAATACACCCACATTAATTATATATCCAACGCCCCCTCTCATCATCCATGCCTTCCGCTTCATCTCTCAAACGCGCGCACAATGGCGAAGACAGGGGGCAGCAAGGGCCCTGCCCCCCTAACATCACTATATATCGAGGCTAATATGAATGTGATCATTAGATGATTGTTGATAAAAATTGTTTAAGTTGATGAATTGGCCCTCCTCGTAAAGGATTAGCAATGCTTGGCCCCCTAGCTCATGGGACATTTTTCATGGCTCCGCCACTGCGCGCAAAAGCGCACGTTCTTGCCCCCTCTCTCTAAATATCGATCTCGCAGTTGTGCACTCCTTCATAGTCTCCCTCCACTTGGCCCCTCGCACCATCTTCTAGCCCCCCACATGTACAATCTAGTAGACTCCATGGTTGAACTTAAGCATGATGCACACATCTCAAAACAACAGTGGTTCTCCTTTGTTCTAGAATCTGTCGTATCATAACTGCCCAAACTTTTTTTCTAGTTGAATTGCCATTATTTGTTTTTAATTTATGCTTTACAATGCACAATTCCATGAATCATAAAATATATTAAGGGCTTCTTTGATTCAAAGGATTCTCGAAGGAATTTTGGAGGATTCTAATCCTTAGGAATTTTTCCTATCTTGGTTGTTTGATTCGTAGGATTGTAAACCATAGGAATTTTTCCATATGATTCATTTGCACTAGATTTGTTAGGAAACATCCCATCCACTCAAACCTCTTTGAAAGAATTCTGCATTTTTTCTATGCACAGTCCACTCTAATCCCATGTTCTTCCAATTCCCGCATTTTGGAAATCCTACGAATCAAAGAGGCCCTAGGTTTTTTTATAAAAACTAATTGATTTTGAATAAGATGAACTATAAGAATTAAAGGAAGGTCTACATCAGACATATATGACTCAGAGCTTACATGCTATAGTGTGGTATTTATTCATAATTTGGTTGCAAAATCTGACACGTGCAATGCATGTGTACCTTACTAGTACTTTGAGTATGTGCAAAACACAATGGCACGCTACACAGAGTCTCTCTTACAGTTCATGAAGCCACGTGGAACATGTGGAGGTGTTGTCGCGACATCCTTATGTGGATTGATCACAGTGACGTGTTGCTGGTTCCAGAAGAATGTACTCGTCCTCCTTGAGACGCACTGGCAGTACATGCACGAAGCGAAGATGTGCACGCATGCCACGCAACTCATTCCCTCGCACGCACACGCGGGTACACGGGCGGACGCAATTTTGTACCAAGATCCACCCCATGTGATAATTTGACGCGTGTAAAGTCCTTCACTTCATTGATGGTCAATTAATACAGCACATGCAAATTGAGTGGACGTGAGGGCGGAAGAAAAACATTACTACTCCACTGCGCGCATGCGAGTAGTTAAATCATGGCTTGCTATTAGTACTTCCATTGGTCTCCTTCGTATTTTGTGCCAATTTTTGACAGTAACATAATATTTACGCATCTGAGCAGTGTAGTCTACTTGAAATTTATGTTCCACTAAACTCATCGGGAGCCGTTTCGGGTCTCCAAACCAAAAAGCATCAATTAATATTTATCTTGTTCCCATCACATTCGAAAGTACTAGTGCTACAATTAAGTGCAAGCCTGCTCACACCTACCAGTACGTACCAAACCTGAATGTGTTCCCACTATGCAGGTTTTAGTACTAGTTCTAGTACTTAGGTTATAAAAAGGGGAACTACCTAACTGAAAATTACTCTACCTTCCTCCTCATAAGTCCTCCTTCATCCGTCCTTGCCATGGCCGGTGTGCAGAGCTCTAGGTCGAGAACTACTCGTAACAAGGGAGCGGCAACCAAGGCTGTGAAAAAAAGAGGGCTCGCCGCCACGCAGAGACCTCGAATGATCTCTCACGGGCAGGCGATGGCTCCCAGGAGCGCCCTAGACGCGGAGGCGAACATGCCGAGCTGGCGGCACTGGAGTCATTATCCCTCGACGGCATGCCCAGTCAGCTCAAAAGAACTTCAATAAGCAGAAGGAGTTCATCCATGGCTTGGTGGAGCTGCTGAAGGAGAGCCTCGACGACATGCCCACTGAGCTCAATGACCAGGGGGAGTTGACCGCCGGCTTGGTGATGCTGCTGAAGAAGAGCATTGCCTCAGAGAAGAAGGCGACCGGCAAAATCCTGCAACTTCAGGAGGACAAGGCGAAGCTCTGCCACGAGCTCGACCTGCTGAAGTAGGAGAACGTCAGGTGGAGAAAGCTGCATGAGAATAGTAGTTCCTCGATGAAGATATTGCAGGCCCTCGTCATGGAATAGGAGGAGTTGGCGAAGCTCCGCATCAAGCACCCGGCTACTATGAAGGTACGTAATGCGGCCGTGGAACAGATGATGAAGGCTCGTGTCGAGAAATCCCGCGTCATGGGCACAATGATGAAGATGGCAGAGGAGACGCGCAAGGAGATGGAGGTCGTGGCGGCGATGAAGAAGCAGTTACGACTCCGCGGCTAGCAACCCTTCATGTAGTGAGAGCAGCGCCCCAGACTTGTGTGTGCCTCTTCCTTCTTTTTTGGGGGTGATAATCCTCCTTCTTCTTTTGCTCCTGTGTTTCTTATTTTGCTTCTGGTGTTTCGCCGCACGTGTCACCTTCTCTGTGAGGCATGAATAGAACAATGCTAAAAATGAGATGACTAGCAAATTAAATCATTCTTTATCGCCAATAGAACAATGCCTCTTGCTAGTAATATATAATAAGAGTAGAGAGTAGAGGATATGGCACTGGGTTGCCGTGTTTCGTGCTCCTCCGTCGTACTCCAGAGAAAAACTTGAGTATACCGCACGGTTCTTTGCTCCTCCTCAGGTCGTCGACACATTTATACGAGCAGTCAAATCACAAGGCCCTGCTGTCGGTGTCAAAACCGGCGGATCTCGGGTAGGGGGTCCCGAACTGTGCGTCAAGGCCGGATGGTAACAGGAGACAAGGGACACGATGTTTACCCAGGTTCGGGCCCTCTCGATGGAGGTAAAACCCTACTCCTACTTGATTAATATTGATGATATGGGTAGTACAAGAGTAGATCTACCACGAGATCAAGGAGGCTAAACCCTAGAAGCTAGCCTATGGTATGATTGTGTATGATGATGGTTCTTGTCCTACGGACTACAACCCTCCGGTTTATATAGACACCAGATAAGGTTAGGGTTACACGGAGTCGGTTACAATAGTAGGAGATCTTCAGTATTCGCATTGCCTAGCTTGCCTTCCACGCCAAGGAAAGTTCCTTCCGGACACGGGACGAAGTCTTCAATCTTGTATCTTCATAGTCCAGGAGTCCGGTGAAGGTATAGTCCGGCTACCCGAACACCCCCTAATCCAGGACAACCTCAGTAGCCCCTGAACCCGGCTTCAATGACGACGAGTTCGGCGCGCAGATTGTCTTCGGCATTGCAAGGCGGGTTCCTCCTCCAAGTCCTTCATGGAAGATTGTAATCACCAAAAATAGTGTCCGGTTCTGCAAAATAAGTTTCCACATATAGCCATAGAGAGAATAATATTAACATAAATCAAATCTGCTGAGGTATTCCGTAGTGCGTCAACACACTGCGGCCAAGCTCTTTATACAAATTGTTTCACTTTTCCACCTCAGCGCGTTTAGCGAGGCGGTTTCCTTGGCACGTCTTGTCAAAGAAGAGATCGTGTGCCCCTTTTTAACGGGATTCTCATCAATACGGACGTGGGTAACCCAACCGCGCCATTTACCACGGCGCTTGTAAGGCAAGTGAGTTTTATTAGGTAGGTGGGGATGCATAACCGCATCCGCCCATATAAGGGCATAAGGATCCACCTTTTTACCTACGCCTTCTTCCTCCTTTGCCAATCCATCTCTCGCGCACTCAAGCTCCAGCGCCCAAGCCCGCTCTTCCCACCTCAACCTTCTCCTGCAATGTCCAGAGTGGGAGGCAAGTGGATGGTCTCCTCCGTTACGGTGGTTCAAGTAAAAAAGCTAAGGAAAGCCGGATACCTGTCCAAGGACATCCCGCACCGGCTTCCTGAGGAGGGGCAGCTTCTCCCCACCCCAAGGCCCCATGAGAGGGTAGTTTTCCTTCCCCACTTCCTCCGCGGACTGGGTTTTCCACTTCACCCATTCGTCCGAGGACTCATCACTACTAGAAAAAGGGCTATAGATGGGATTGACACTAATGGCGCACCCGACAAGTGGTGCGCCATTAGTATATACTAATGGCGCACCACCTTCTGATACGCCATTAGTGTTGAAACTACTAATGGCGCACCCGGCCTGGGGTGCGCCATTAGTGTCCTAATTTTTTTTTTTGAACTAGCTCGTCTGGCCAAACATACTAATGGCGCATCCTGGTACGGTGCGCCATTACTAGTTGTAACTAGTAATGGCGCACCAGTGACAGGGTGCGCCACTAATGATTTTTTTTAAGTATATTTTTTATTCCTTTTGTTGGAAAACTACTAATGGCGCACTGTCCCAAAGTGCGCCATTACTAGTTCAAACTACTAATGGCGCACTATGACAGAGTGCGCCATTAGTATGATTTACTTTTTTCGCAAAACTACTAATGGCGCATCAGGCGCTGGTGCGCCATTAGTAACCTGGATTACTAATGGCGCATTTATGCCAGGTGCGCCATTAGTAAGTGGGCAGCAACAAGATATTTTGGGCAGCCTCTCCTACCCACACTCACTTTCTCCCCCACTTCATTCTCCACCTCCTCCTTGTCTCGGGTGCCTCCTCTCTTTCTCCTCATTTCCACCATAGATTCATTCAAATTAAGTGGTTAAATTACCTTGTTTTGATAGGTAAGTAAGGGGAAGCTATATTTACGTTGTTCTTCCTACAACAATGTGCACATGCACTTTTTATGGCCTAGCTAGATCTATGTATGTTCGTGGTGTTGCATATGTTAGTGGTGTTGCATATGTGTTTGTGGTTGGAGGTGTACCGGTATTTGAAATGCGATAGTTGCCAATATTTTGCCGGAATGTTGATTCATTTCCGTTTCGGCGATAATTTTGGCATTAAGCATTCTTTTTGGTCCTATTTTTAGGGAAAGTCATGCCAAATTTTTTCTTGGTTCTAAAATATTGTTTTGCTCTACCCCGCAGGCAACCATGGTCCGCACGATGACCGAAGGCATCGTGAATAGGTTTTTGAGGTCCGCGAAGGCCGAGATGCTTCAAAAGAACGAGACGGAGATAAGATGTCCGTGTCGAAGATGCAAGCTGCAGAGCCTTATTGCGGACCCGGATTCCGGGCAGGTGCGGGACCACCTGCTCTTGCGTGGTTTCATGGATGGCTATCGGTGGCAAGGTGATGAAGATGACTACGAAGTCGTCCATGGGGGCCGGGCAAGAAATGAGGAAGGGCAGCAAGACAACCACCGCGGCTCGGGCGGGCGAGAAGACGAAGAATCCCCAGGAGATGATCATGACGGTGATGCTGTACACAGTCATGATGATGAGGAAGATGCCGGAGCAGACGACGGGCATGATCATGAAGATGATGATGCCGGCGGAGCAGACGACGGTGGACCATCGATGGGCTGGGTGCAGGACCCTTATATTCAAAAGCTGCTTCTCAAGCAGACGGATAACGCAAGAGCTGCCGCCCGAGAGAAAGCCAAGGTGGATCAACTTGAGTTAGACGCGGTTACTCCATTGTATGAAGGATGCAGGCCCGAGGATACCCGCCTGAAAGTAACGCTCATGGCTCTAGAGATGAAGGTAAAACACAAAATGACGGACGCATGCTTCGACGAGAACATGTCATTCTGGCACGAACGTCTTCCAAAGGGGAACAAGTGCCCGACCAGTTTGGAGGAGGCGAAGAAAATCGTGTGTCCTCTGGATTTACCGCACGTGAAATACCATGTCTGCATGAACAATTGCATCATTTATCGGGGCGAGCACGCGGAGTCTACCATATGTCCGGTGTGCGGCGTCACTCGATACAAGAAGAGGAAGAAAGCTCCTCGAAAAGTGGTGTGGTACTTTCCGATCACTCCTCGTCTGCAGCGGTATTTCGCGGATCCTAAGGTAGCAAAGCTCCTGCGTTGGCACGCGGATAGGGAGGAGAAGAAGCGAGAAGATGACGCAAATGATCCGGAGATAGATAAAAAAGACAAGATGCTGAGTCACCCTAAGGATGCGAGCCAGTGGCAAGCGTTGAATTTTGAATACCCAGAATTTGGGAAGGATCCAAGGAACATCGTGCTGGGCGCGAGCACCGATGGAGTCAATCCGTTTGGCAGCCAGAGAAGCACACATAGCACCTGGCCTGTGTTTGTGTGGATGTACAACCTTCCCCCCTGGTTGTGCATGAAGAGGAAGTACATTCACATGAGTATGCTAATTGAAGGGCCGAAACAACCAGGGAACGACATCAATCTGTATCTGGGGCTGCTGAAGGAGGAGCTAGACACGCTGTGGAAAACGCCAGCCAATACGTGGGACGCCGCAGAGAAAGAATATTTCCTTATGAGAGCCGCACTGCTCACGACGGTGCACGACTATCTCGGTTATGGATATCTCGCGGGGCAGGTAGTCCACGGATTTTCTGGATGCGTACGGTGCATGGACGACACAACGTATCGCCAGCTAGATAGAGATCACGGGTCTTCGAAAACCGTGTTCATGGGACATCGAAGGTGGCTTCGCGACGATGACCCGTGGAGGAAACGCAAGGATCTGTTCGATGGTGAAACCGAACCCCGAAAACGCCCGTGTACGAGGAGCGGCGAGGAAATAGACAAGCTGTTGAAAAATTGGAAAGACTGCCCACTGCCGGGAAAGAAGCAAAAGGCGCCAGAGCCGGGAAAGAAGTGAAAGGCGCCAGAGCCGCTACTGAAGGTATGGAAAACGAGGTCTGTTTTCTGGGACTTGCCGTACTGGAAGATCCACCGTGTGCCTCACAGCCTTGATGTCATGCATATCACGAAGAACGTGTGCGAGAGTCTGCTTAGTACCCTGCTCAACATGCCAGAGAGGACCAAAGATGGGCCGAAAGCAAGGGCAGACTTGAAATCAATGGGCATCAGGCAGGAGCTTCACGCTATATATGATGATGATGATGATGATGATGAGGCGAAGCAGGACACAGAATGTCGTCGCAAAGGCAAAAAGGCCAAGAAGACCGGAAATGACTACCCTCCCGCGTGCTTCACTCTAAGTCAGGAGGAGATCGAGCAGTTTTTCACCTGCCTCCTAGGAGTAAAACTTCCTTACGGTTACGCGGGGAAGATAAGCAGATACCTAGACCCAGCGAAGCAGAAGTTCAGCGGGATGAAGTCTCACGACTGTCATGTGCTGATGACGCAGATACTTCCAGTTGCAATCCGTGGGATCATGGACGCTCACGTCCGTGAAACGCTATTTGGCCTATGCAACTTCTTCGACGTCATCTCTCGGAAGTCGATTGGCGTGAGGCAACTCAGAAGGCTACAGGAAGAGATCGTGGTGATACTATGCGAGCTTGAGATGTACTTCCCACCCGCATTCTTCGACGTTATGGTGCATCTGCTGGTCCATATAGTGGAGGATATCATCCAACTCGGGCCGACGTTCCTGCACAGCATGATGCCGTTCGAAAGGATGAATGGTGTCATCAAAGGATACGTTCGTAACATGTCACGTCCAGAGGGAAGCATAGCCAGGGGCTTTCTAACCGAAGAGTGCACCTCGTACTGCACGAATTATCTAGGCATCGAGAACCCCGTTGGTCTGCCCATCAACAGGCACCTCGGCAGGCTCGCTGGATGGGGTCACCGTGAGGGTCGCCGCGAAATGCATGTCGACTTCGAGGGTCGACTCGCCGACTTTGAAAGAGCAAACCTAGTCGCGCTACAACACATAGACGTGGTCGATCCTTGGGTGGTAGAGCACAAAACCTTTATTAAGAAGACGTACAATGACCGAGGCCAACAGAGGACGGACGGAGATATACTCAAAGAGCACAACTCATGTTTCACGCGTTGGTTCAAGCAGAAGCTTCTGTCGTACCCTTTACATGAGGATTCTTCCGCGGAAGAACAACTCATATTCGCCTTGTCACAGGGCGCCGAGCACAACCTGATGACCTATGAGGCGTACGATATCAACGGCTACACATTCTACACTGAGGCCAAGGACATGAAGAGCGATGGTTATTAGAACTCCGGGGTAACGATGGAATCCTACACCGGTAACGACAAGGACAGATACTACGGAAGGATCGAGGAGATCTGGGAGCTGAGCTACGCTGGAGAGAAGGTCCCGATGTTCCGTGTCAGATGGGCCAAGAGCGTCCTAAAAGAAGACCGGTATTTCACCACCATGGTTATACCCGAAGCCAAATCCAAGACCGCGGGCGCAAACGTCACCGCGAAAAATGAGCCATGGGTACTGGCTTCCCAAGTGGACCAATGCTTCTTCATTACCGACCCATCAAAGACCAGCCGTGTTGTCGTGAGGAGAGGCAAAAGGAAGATTATTGGAATGGATGGCGTAGCCAATGAGCAAGACTTCGACAAGTACGGCGACCCGAGGATCGAACATGACGACGATGATGAAGTAGCAGCATACACCACAAGAAGAAGCAGGACCACCCTACCTAAAGGACGTCCGTTCCACAGAAGAACTCCATTTGCGAAAAAGAAGGGCAAGAAGATTGTATTTAATTAAATCGTAGCCTTCATTTCTCGATTGTATTTCATGGGCACTTTTTGAACTATCATGAATATTTTTAAATTTCCTGGACACTCGATCTCGATTCCCCTCCATCTCGATCGCTATCCCACCTCGCCAGATCCGGTCCCACTCACCGCCGAGCACCCCCCCGGTCCACCGGCCGCCGTCGCCGACCCCCCGCACCCTCGATTCCCCTACTCAACCGCCGCCGCCAACCCCCCGCACCCCTCCCCTACTCAACCGCCGCCACCGACCCCCCTTTTAAAATTATTATTGTCTTATAAAAAAAATTAATGTTATGATTTAAACAAGTTTGAACATATTTAAACACAAATAATTATCAAACAACATTTTAAATGCATAAAAAAAATTTGTGGAGCCTGGGAATCGAACGCAGGACCTCTTGGTGTGAGAACAGGCACCTGACCAGTCGAGCTAGTAGAGGGGAGTTGATGTGGATAAGGTCAGGTGTGAGATAACCTGTTGGCTCGAGCGAAAATAAAAAAAAATACTAATGGCGCACCAGGGTGAGGTGCGCCATTAGCATGTATATACTTATGGCGCACCGAGGGGTGGTGCGCCATTAGTATTGTGCCGCCCCTCCTTTGTCCCGCGCCCCCCCCTCGATCCCCTTCCCCTCTCTCTCCCTCGCCCTCGCACGCCCTCGATCCCCTTCCCCTCTCCTCTCCCAAAGCCGCCGCCCCGCCCGCCCCCTGTCTCTTCCCCCTCACCGCCCCTTCCTCGCGCCGCCGCCTCGCCGTCACCCTCCGGCACCGGCCCCTCCTCGTCGCCGCCTCACCGCTACCCAGAGCTGGCCCGCCCATCAGTGTCGCTGCCTCTCCCCGCCCGCTAAGGTTGAGGTCGCCGGGCCGTCTCCGCCGCGCCACCTTCCCTCCGCCGGCAGGTCCCTCTCTCTCCCTCCCTCCCTCCCTCCCCCCCCCCCCCGCTCTCTCTCTCTCTCTCTCTCTCTCTGACCGGCCTGTTTCTTCTCTTTTGACCAGGTTCTGCTCCTCCGGCGGCAAGGTGCCCGTCCCCTCCTCCTCGACGCCACTGTCGCCCCGCCCCGACACCACCGTCGCCCCGCCGCCCTCGACGCCACCATCGCCCCGCCGCCCCGACACCACCGTCGCCCCGCCGCCCTCGACGCCGCCCCAACACCACCGTCGCCCCGCCGCCCCGACACCACCGCCCCGTCCCACCCAGCCTTCTCCTCGCCGCGTTGCCGTCCGCTCAACCCCAGCTCATCCCGTCCGCGAAGGAGACAGGCAGCAGCGGCGGCCCGAATCGAGGGAGGGAGGATCCTCTCAGGTGAGCTTCTCCCTCTCTAGTATTGTGATATGTATTGTTATCTTGGTAAAATAGACAACCTAGATTTACACGCAGGATCTCTAATCCAGAGAGGAGGGAGTATAAGATAGCAAATTTACTTGCAATAAAACAGGGGCTGTTAATTGTAGTTTTGTTTTGGTCTGCAATTGCATATACGGACATTTATTTAATTACCACAAGATCTAAACCAGGATAAGAGCAAAGAGTAATCAGGCTCACCAGTGTACATTTATTTGTTTTGATTTAGGGCTTTATACTTCCTGCAGTATACAAGGATGTATAAGCAGGCTGCAGGTGTTCTGGTTACAGAAATGATCTATCTTTTTTATCAAATTCGGATAGCACTATATTTCAGTCAACTATATATTTGTTCAGTGTCACCTTGAGTTTGAGTTAATTAGTTGAATTATCTGTTATCCTCACTGAAAGCTATTCACATACAAGTCACACAGGTCTAGAGGAAGACTAATATAAGTATCACATTAATGCAAGAGATATATCTCGCAAAAAGAAATTTAATGCAAGAGATATACATGTATCGCATGTATATGAGAATGATTATTAGAAAAGAAAAAGGTGCCTGTGAGCAGAGTTGTCAAAACATAAAGCATGTGTATCATGATAGTGATTATAATTAGCTAGTCTAGAATCATTATATCTGAAATTCTGAATAGCATATATCCCTTTGAAACATAGACTATAAGTATGTATGACAAGCCAACTGGTTGGTACAAAGTATTCTCTGGATGTATGGCCACATTACAATTAATTAATATATTGTCAAACTAAACAGAAAATTTAAACTAGCAGTATGCATGTACACTGGTGTGTTCAAATAGTACACCTAGAAAGTCTACAACAGAATAATCATGGGCTAGTGACACTTGATCAAACGGTTCATTAAATGCTTCATGTGCCTTACATGTCTCTCCATTTCGTTAATTTACTGTATGACCATATTGCTGTACTTCAACTGACTTGAGTAGTGAGATGTTCTAGATATGAAGTTCTTCCATTTTGACCACCAGATTTTCCTCTCACTATGTCAATATGTTTATAGGAGTGTGTACCTACTGCAGAGATATTGATTTTTTTTTAAAATAAGGTACAATAAAAGGTCTTTACAAAGCAAATATAGCAGTAGAAAAGAATATAGATTTTCGTAGTGTCCTTCTTTAAAATATCTAGCAATAATGCAATTTATTAGGTTGATCAAGCAAAGAATGTACACATATTGGAAACCTTATTTGTGAGACCTCTTGTACATAACTTTCCCTCCTTGCTTATAAGGCAGAGCTACTGCATTTGTTGGCCAGAATAACTGCATTTGTTGGCCACAATATCCGAATTTGTTAAATCTTACAGTTTGTTAATTCGATCGTGTTGGTGTCAGTATGCTGTTGATTCGAACCATACCTGCATTTCTACGTCAGCTGTGAAATGCCCAACCATGAGCTAATTCAAAACTTAGATGGAACTTTTCCCAATTCCATGGCTGTTATCACTTCATCTTGTGCTCAGCCAATTGAACCAAGTTTGAAATATGAGGATGTGGTGCCCTTCTGAGAAAATAGTTGTCTGACCTGAACTTTTGAATGTTCAGTGCTAGGATAACAAAATGGTACCATGTAGGCTCCTGATTGCTGGTATCTGAAAACTGAATTTGTAGCAGTCAGAACTCAGTTTCCAATGTGTTGAAGCAGAGCACATTTGTGTTGAAGCAGAGCACATTTGTGTTGAAGCAGAGCACATTTGTTAGCAGAGCTCCTGGGATAATGATTTTGCAGGTACCCCGAGAGGCCCTTGAGTTTGCCGGAATGTCGATTAACTTCCGTTCCGGCAAATTCGGGTACTCCATATGTCCTATTTTCAGCAAAGGTCATGCTGAAATTTTCCGTGAATTTTAGCATGACTTTGCTAAAAATAGGACATATGGGGTACTTGTGACTAATGCATGGGCCAGGGTATCTTAGTAGTTAATTAAGTAGGATCAAGTGCCCCGGGGTACTTGTGACTAATGCATGGCTTTTAGGGTGCCTCAGCGTCAAAAAACCCTCAATGATAAAAGCTTAGATTTTAGGATGCCTCGGTGTCGACAAACCCTAAATGATGAGACCATGATCTTGTTCCTTGACAATAACCAACTTTTTGACCAAACTTTGTTTCTATTTAGAGAGAAACATGGCCCACAACGATGAGGCCGGGGGTTCGGGCGGCAAGGCATTCTGGGAGCTGTCCCAGGAGATGGAGGAACAACCTCACTTGTATGAGGACACCGCCTTCCCCATCGATCCTGAGACCACTGATGGTGCCGCCGAGGATGACCCCATTGATGCCACCACTGATGGTGCTGCCGAGGATGCCACCACTGATGATGGCGGCGCACGCACAGATGGCAGCCAGAAGAGGCAACGGAAGGACCGGCGCCCGACCGTGCTCCGCACCCTCAAGGAGGAAGTTACTGAAGTGGACTCCGACGGGAATCCAACGGCGCCCGAACGAATAGTCAAGGGGTACTCGCTTCAGCTCGGGTGCATTCTCCGGAGCACCGTCTCGATCAACACCGAGAACCTTAGGCATCCTGACCGAGGGAATTTGCGCAACCTCCTCTTCACGAAGCTGCACGAACGATACAAGTTCCCCGCTGAATTTGAAAACACAAGCCTCAAAGGGAATAAAGTGAACAATGCTGCCCTCACGAAGATGAGCAAGGCCCTGTCTACTTGGAAAAGCAATGTGAAGAGAATGATCGAGAAAGGTGAGAGTTATGAGAAGATCAAGGAGAAAAATCCTTCGATCACCGAAGATGACTACAATGACTTCAAGATCAATTGCTCGAGCACCGCACACTCCCAATCAAGTCAGTGGGGGAAAGAAATGCGGGAGCTGAACTTAGGGGAACACACACTCGGTCCCGGCGGTTATAGAGTGGCGGAGCCTATATGGGACAAGGAGGAGGCGGACCGTGCCGAGCAAGGCCTACCGCCCCTCTTCGATAAATACGGTGACAAGCAGACCAGGAACTATGTCAGGGCCCGGTACAAGAAGGACCCGAAAACAAAGGAGCTTACCACGGATCCGAAGACCAGGGCGCTTGAGCTTGTTCTGGTAAGGAATACACCCCCGCGTAATTAGCTCCATATGGTTGCATTCTAATTAATGAAGCCAAATTTCTAAATGGTTCACATTCCTTCCGCAGGCGAGTGAAAGCAGTAGCGCGGGTTCGACTAAGAGCAACCCTTGGGACACCACTCTAAATAGGGCGTTGAATGTAATGAAGAACAAGGATAAGCTCAGTAAGCCGACGTCAGCTGGTCGTGTGGCCGGCAAAGGCTTGTCGACAAAATGGGGGTCATACTATAACACTGGTGGACGAAAGGAGAAAAAGACCAGCTCGGAAAGCCAGGCGCGCGAGGTTCAAGAACTCAGGGCACAGGTGGCGCGGATTCCGGAGATTGTCCAAGAGCAAGTGCAACAACAACTCGGAGCGACGATCACCGCCATTGTGCCTACCTTGATGCAGGGGTTGAGTGCGTGGATTGCGGGCGGCCAACAGGGGCCGCCCCCGATTCCTAGCTTCACGGCCAGCAACTCGCAGAACGCGATGGCGGGGCCATTGGGGTCTCCGGCGGAGGCGGCATTGGTGTCTCCGACGCCGGCACGGGAGCTTAATGCACCCGGGTGTACGCCGGCCGGCACCTCTGCAGCAAGCGGCCCCTCCGTCAACTGCACGCCCGCCGTTGGCGGTGCCTCGACATTAGCCGAGCTCGACGCCATCATCACGGTAACTAATTAAGCCTCTCTCGGCCGAGGACTTCATCTCCTTGCCTTTGACTGGGCATCCCTGACGCCCTACATGTTTTCGCAGGGCGCCGCCGACGTTCCGTGCACTCTCCTGCACTTCGTGAACAATGAGTTGGTCGATGTCGCCAAGGGCAAAATCGTTCAACCGGGCAACCCCTTGTTCCACGGTACGCAGATGCCACCCAACTTGTTTAGGGTTCAACTGGTTCGGGTGCTGCCAGGCTGCGATGAGTTGCTACCTCCGATTCGACCTGTCGGGGCCGACGATGATGACGTGATGACCCTCAGCGCCTGCCTGATCGGCTGGCCCCTGCTTTGGCCGAAGAGCCAGATTCGTTTGGGGGCGGGGGACACCACCCCAAAGACAACACCGCCAGTCGTGCCGGTGCCAAGTCGGCCCCATGGCAAGACCGCCGCAACGGTGCCGGACATACCTATGCCACTGGATCCAAACATGCATATGGCACAGGATCAGAACGACGACGACGACGATACATTTGTCAACGTCGATCGGTACTTTGCCGATCATGGGTACGATGGCGACTTCATGGGGCCTGCTTCTCAAGAACCCAACCCAACAAAAGACGTGCGCGATGTAGCTAGTACCGCGGGGAAGCCAAGTTGCAATAGGCGTCGTCTGCCGTTCAGCTCTCAGGAGACGCCTCCAGCTGCCGACTTCACCGAGCCTCAGATAGGCGAGGTGCGAAATATTCTCAGCCCCAACACACTCAAGAAGGCGGTCTGTGAGCAGAACTCGGTCCCATTACAGGAGAAGAAGAAGGCACGCAAAAGAAAGACAAACAAGGGTGCGGGCCAGCCGGCAACGAGTACGATCCGTGCTCAGGACAGGCCACCTTCACCTGAGGATTTAATGAGGAGGGTGCATGTGGCCGGTAGGCCGATGCTACCGAGAAATATGCTCGATGTTGCAACCGGTTCTATGCGGAGTCTGCATGACAGTGTTCTTGCTTTGGAGAAGCGGCGTCTCAGAGAGAAGGATGTGGCATACCCGGTTTTCGTGGCCAAGGTGCCAGAGGGCAAGGGCTTTGTGGATAACTCCATCGGGGGTACGATCGTCCTGCGGTTTGATGACATCCACGCTATGTTGAACCTTCATCCGCTGCACTACACCTTCGTTCGGCTATTTTCGCTGAGTATGGAGATGCGGATCATTCGCGACAAGACCCCGGACATCGTGATAGTCGACCCCTTCTACATGCGTGCCAAGATCTTGGGCAGCGCTGGGGACCGGCAAGTCGCGAGTTCTTACCTCGAAGGCGTCATTCTGGCAAACCCAGATAAGGATAACTTCCTCGTGCCTTACTTTCCCGAGTAAGTCCTCCCCTCAACCGCCCCTAACATACGAATTCTTAGATTTCGATCATTTTTTTTAACATTCCGTGTTTTCTGCAGTGACACACATTGCACGCTCATCCTCCTAAGCCCCAAATATTCCATGGCCACGTATTTCGACCCGGACCGTCAGTCGAACGTAGACTACACAAATGTCAAGAAGGTTCTTGATGATGTTCTCCCCGGCTACGCCCAATCTGGAGGCACCTTCAACAGGCCTATTCGTAAGTACGGCAAGCACGTGTTCTCCCACAATACGACGTTCTGCTGCGTCAAGCAGCCGACTGGAGGTCAGAAGGGTGCCTACTACGCCATCCATCACATGCGGGCGATCGTACGGGACCATCATCAACTTCTGCTACCGAGTAAACTCAAAGATTGGGCCGCGAGCGTGTCGGCAATCCAGGACGCGGACATCAGACAAGAATTCTTTCGCATCCAGTCGGAGTTTGCGGAAATCATCCATCAAGATGTCCTTCGTACCTCGGGGCAGTTCTACCTCAGAAATCAACCGTCCAACAGTGAGATAGACGGAATGCTACAAATGCAGGCTGACAACGCCCGTAATTTCATGACTCCCACGATAGACGGCGGCTTCATCCACGCTCCGGTCCCTTGAGTCGAGAGTCGCTCCTTGTAATTAAACTTTAATGAACTTGTAGTATGTCTCTTTGGTTTCGATGCTATTAATGTCTTGCTTTTCTCTTCCGATCGTTCTGTTGCATACTTATATATTGCTTATGTATTGTTTGTGAATTGGTACTAACGTTTGGCTAGTGCATAGCGATGCCATCGTATGTCGTCTACAAGGGTAAGGTTCCCGGAGTCTACGACGACTGGGAGGAGTGTCGGAGACAGGTTCACCGATTCAGCGGAAACAGTTACAAAGGGTACACCACTAGGGCCGAGGCCGAATCTAGATACGCCCGCTATCTAGCGGGAGAGGGGAGGGAGCGTTGGAGGAACCGGATGAAGACGAGTTCCATCGTGATGATGCTCATCGTGATGACCGCAGCTCTCTTCTATGTGATGGTAGTTTAGATGATCGATATCGACTTGTAATGTGAAGACAAACTCGCTACTCGCGGTCTCGAGACTTGTAATATAATGTTCTATCTTTGTTCGGTCTTTTCAATTCGGAGACTAATATGATGAATTGTATTCGGAGACTAATATGATGAATTGTATTCGGAGACTAATATGATGAATTGTATTCAGAGACTAATCTTTTATTGTATTCGATGAATCTGTTGTTGATGTGTGCTGTTTATATTTTGTCCAATTATACATTTTGTAACCTGTGCAAAAAAACAGAAAACTAAAAAATAAAAAAAAACCTAATATTCATACTAATGGCGCATCACACAAAAGTGCGCCATTAGTATTCCAGAGGATACTAATGGCGCATCCCCAACAAGTGCGCCATTAGTATGCCTAGGTTACTAATGGCGCATCACCCAGAGGTGCGCCATTAGTATACCAAAGCACCTGGCTATACATGGTGCTGGTAGGCATACTAATGGCGCACCGTGCCCCATACTAATGGCGCACTCGTGGTGCGCCATTAGTATACCAGATACTAATGGCGCACCGGTGGTGCGCCATTAGTAAATATTACTAATGGCGTGCTACTAATGGCGCACCACTAATGCGCCATTAATGGCCAAATTAGGTGCGCCATTAGTAGCCCTTTTTCTAGTAGTGCATGTTCTACTATGGCCTAGATTTCCACGATCTGGCCCCGAACTTCATCCTCAACATCTCGGCGTTTATCGTCATGTGTGAGGCCTTCCTCCGCATCCGTCCCCATTTCGGCCTTTGGCTCAAGACTTTCAACGTCAAGCCCAAGGTGGTGCGCGACAGCGCGGAGTGCGGAGGTGCTATGGCTGGCAAGATAGCCAACGTCCTCTGGTTCGAGGGCTCCTTTGTGGAGATCCTAAAGGGGCGGCAAGCCGGGTGGTTTTACATCACCGAGCCCCGCGATCCGGAATGGGTCGCAGCCCCCGAATTCAGATCCAGACCCCCCACGCGGCTTGTGTCTTGGAAAGAGACGGGCCTGTCGTGGGGCAACGAGGAAGAGGTGACCGGACTGAAGACCTGCATCAAGTCCCTGGTAGACAAACCAATCTGGCTGGTCAATATAGTCCAGGTCATGCTCGTTCGTCTGATCCTCCCGTGCCAACAACGGGATTTCAATTTGTGGGAGTTCAACCCGGCGCAACACCGAACCCTTAACAGGCTCTTCGACACGTCGTATGAAGACGTCTGGAAGGTGCTAATCAAAGGCGTCGGAGCCCCCGCATCCGCTTCCAAGGACCGCGGATACAGCATGCAGCGTCACGCTAGCGAGGTAAGCTATCTATGCCTGTGACAGGATTATTAAGCTCTTTTTCATAGGTTAACTCTATGCGGGATCTAAACTCCCTTACCTTTGACTGGCTTGGCAGGCGATATCCAGACCAATTAACTGTCCGGCTCCCCTACCCGAAGACCCAGCCCCAGCTCTCCTGGTGCAGCTGCTGACTCCGGCACCTTACGTGGTGCCGGAGAAGAAGGTCAAGAAGAAGAAGACCACCGGGACTCAAAAGAGTGCCCGTAACTTGGTATTGTTGGACTCGTCGTCTGACGAGTCCGAGGCGCCCTCCTCTCGTGAAAACGAGGAGGAGGGAGAAGAAAGCTCTCCCCCCTAGTGGGGGGAGAAAATAAGAAGAAGAAGGCCGCCCCACCGGGGGAGGTCGAGGGGTCTAGGAAGAGGAAGACCCCTCCGCCGGACTACTCCCACCACGCCGCAGAGAGCGGAGAGGAGTGGCCGGACAGGGCCAAGTGTCCGGCGAAATCATAAGTATTCGCATACCAGAGTGACTCACAATATTCCTTTAATGCACAGCTCTCCCTAATGTCGAATGTGATTTATGCAGCCCGCCCCGGGCCGAACTCGACGATTCGTCGAGCGGCTCCCTGGATACGTCGGACGTGAATTCAGTTCCGCTCGCTGTCTCCCCCCGCACTGCAGACGACGCTGAAGTGGCATCACGACAAGCTCTGGGGTAGGAGGAGGTGGTCCTGGAGGAGCCGAAAGGCGACCTCCCGGACCCCAGGAATAAAGGGGACAAGACCCCCCAGGGCTCCGAGTTCGGCTTTGTGCCGGACGCCGCGCCGGACTCTTCAACAGTTCTGGTTCGCAGTAGGCGAACTCCTTCCAAGAGGAGCAAGCCTTCTAAGCCGGCAGCCTCCATCCAACCGGAGGTGCCGGACAATCTGCTGGAGGTGCTTGACGGCGCCTCAATCGACGAGGAACACCGTACTATTATGAGTACGGTGATCCGAAGGGTTCAGTCCGCCAAGAGCGGACTGATTGAAGCTTGCGCTAGCCTTCTGACAGGCTTCGAGGTAAGTAGAAATTTGTCAAAATATGACCGCATAGCCAGTAGCCCCTGATGCTCTGTTCGGTGTTCGAAAAGAAAAGCCGAATAGAGGATCTATTAGTGTTCGCAGGAGTCTAACAATAAAGAGTCAATATGCATATGCAGGGTTTGCTGCTATCCACCGCCGCACTGACTGCACAGGTGGAAGTCCTAAAAAAGGACCTCGGGCGGACTGAGCAAGAGCTCGGCCTTGCCAAACGGCAGCTCGAGGAAAAACAAGGTAAGAAATACCTTACAAAGAAAAAAGGTGCCTATAGAGAGGCGTGATTGCAAAAAATAACAGGATCGTACTGCTTATTGTAGGGGCCACAAATGAGGTGGCGACCCTCAAGCAGGTGCTATCTGAGGCCGAAAAGAAAACGGCCGAGGAGCGCACTGAGCGAGAAAGACTTGGGGCTCAGGTTGGCGAGGTGCAGCAAGGGCTGCAGGCTCTCATGAAAAAACATGAGAGCCTGGAGCTTGAGTCAAAGGCGCAAGCATCCAAGCTCGCGTCAGCCCTTGAGTCCGCCAAGGGTGCCAAGGCCGAAGCCCAAAAGGCCCTCCAAGAGTTGGAGGAGATGAGAAAGATAGCAGCGGGTAAGGCATTCTTAATGCAAAGTAGGAATATAGAAGTAAACTACTTGTCACTTACCCGAATTCGGAGTTCTCCAGGGGCGTTCGCAGATCTTCCCCGCAGCGTATCCGACGCCGCCGCATTCTACCGAGCTGAAGAGGGCAGCTCGACAGAGAGTGTGTTCTGGTCTCAGTATTCTGAGGCCGGACACCCTGTGCCTTTGAGCGATCAGCTGAAACAGCTGGTCGAGCTCCACAAGGCAGCTGAACAAGCCATGAAGGGCTTCCTAGTTCGGCTGTGGCCCGGAGAGGCCCTGCCTGGGAGCTACTTTGGGCTGGTGCGGCGGCTTGTGGAGGCCTGTCCACGGCTTGAGGTCATCAAGCGTTCAGCCTGCATCGAAGGTGCCCGGAGGGCCCTTGCCCGTGCAAAGGTGCACTAGGGTAAGCTTGACGGAGAGAAGCTGGTGAAGGACGGGGCGCCGCAGGGGAAGGAGCATTGCAAGCCCGAGAACTACTACAAGGATGTTCTTGCCGGTGCCCGCCTTATTGCGGATGAATGTACTAGAGATGTAATATTTGAAAGAACTCGCTCGTTTTTATCCTGTGTGCTAAAAACTTGTTCATATGCGCTAAGCAATGCTTATGGAATTTAAAATATTATTTTCTGTGTGGCCGTTTATCAAATATTGAGAGATGGCCAGTCGTCGGCTTCTGCCCCCATGCCGCTAGTGCTGGGGTGTTCGGGATGAACCTGAGCGCTCTTTTTCCCATGGTTGGGTCCTTCGAGGGAGGCGCTCAGCACAACGAATCAGGCAATCGGGCTATAATGCTTGAACACTCTCACTTAGCCATAGAACTTTATAGGGTTACACGGAGTCGGTTACAATAGTAGGAGATCTTGAGTATCCGCATCGCCTAGCTTGCCTTCCATGCCAAGGAAAGTTCCTTCCGGACACGGGACGAAGTCTTCAATCTTGTATCTTCATAGTCCAGGAGTCCGGCAAAGGTATAGTCCGGCTACCCGAACACCCCCTAATCCAGGACTCCCTCACCCGCCTTCCAGTAGTAATGAGCCTTCAAATCACAAAGGCCCTCGCCTCTCGTGAAAAGGACCAAGCTAGACAGCCCCGCCCTCTAGCCTTTAAAAAAATGTATACATTTGTACATTAGTAGTATCGATGGATTACGCCATGGAGCAAAACTAACAAGATGTAGTTAAAGAAAAAAGGTGGTACATATAGAGAGCGCTCGTCGCCAAATTATGCATATACTATATGACACTACCCACTATGAAGGTACTAGTAACATAGACTAGTAACTAGTCTATGCTACTCTCCACTATGACCAGCCAAAGTCGAGGCGCGGATACCAACGAGGGCCTGGTTGTGTCTATACTTGGACAACTCACCCGACTGCATGCGCACCAGGCAAACGAAGCTCGTGTCATGTTGGTGCCCTGTGCGGCCCGCGCATTAACCAAAACCTCGCGCCTCCATCTTAGCCCCGCGTTTTAAACTTGTCAATCTCAAGGCCAAGGAGCAACATGGAACCTATGATAGAGCCAATCGGATGGTTGAGAACACTACAATTCGTAGCTACAGATGCGTGTGTGAGAGAGGACGAGTGCGTGCGTGCACCTCTTCTTAGAGTACAAGTGTATGTGGGTGGCATCGACCTAGGGAGCAGTGATGGTGCGTGCGAGAAGTCCCGAGAGATAGGTGTAATGCGTCTGGAAAAAAAGACTAGTCTATAGCTCGCCACGAGGCTATTCCTGTCGAACGCCAAGCATAAGATATGTATCCGACGGTGCCAGTTTTTGCACATACACAACAGTAGAAAAAGAACTAGTACCATGGCATATGCTACACTACGGCCGAGAAAATGTGTCGACGTTACGCCATCCGGGAATAGTGTCGCACTTCGAAACTAGAACCGTCAATCAATTTTGAGCGCGTCTCGTCACATTCCAAATTACTACTACTACCACGCTATATTTAATTGCAAACCTGTTCACACTGATCACAACCTAAATGGTTTCCCACTTAGGAGCTTAGTAGTAGTACTCGGTCATAAATACTACTATACTAAGATGACTGCACATTCCTCCTCAACTCCTCATCCACAAAAAACAATCAAAGTCAATCAAGCCATGGCCAGCGTGAGTTCTGGGTCGAGAGATTTCCACCAGGGAGAGGTGAGCATGGAAGAGGAAGCATGAGAGATGTCCCGCCTTGCCGCGAAAGCAACCGACATGTCCAGCCGCACAGCAGTAGCAGCACAGAGGTCCTGCCGCACAGCCAAAGCAGCACGGAGGTCCCGCCGCGCCGTCGATGTAGCAGACTGGTCCGGCCACGCCGTGGAAGCAGCAGAGATGTCCCGCCGCGCCGCCGCAGCAGCACGGAGGTCCCGCCGCGCCGCAGCGACCTGGGAAAATTTCTTGCGGGCAGGCGAGGACTCTTACAGGCGCATGCATGCGATGGTCCATAGCCAGATTGATCAGATCTCCGGCTGGGCGAGGATGCAAGACGAGGCTACCGACGTCATCCGGCAACTGGGGGAGGGCAATGTGAAGCTCCGGGGCGAGCGCGACCTGCTGAGGGCAAAGATCGCCGGAAGGCGAAGCAGGAGGAGGAGACCATTGTCGTGTTGCAGAGGACGGGTGTCATCATCAAGAAACATATGGACGAGAATGCCAAGCTCCGCATCGAGCGCAACAGGCTGGTGGAGGAATCCATGGATGCTGCCAAGCAGCGTATTAAGGACATGAAACTGATGAAACAGATCATCGCCCGCCGCAAGAACTAGTCTCCGCGACCTGCAGCGCATAAAGAAAGTAGAGATCAGCGAGCCAGATCGTTGTATGCGTCTTCCTTCTTCTTTTGCCCTTGTGTATTTCGGGGGTAGCCGCATGTGGCTTTTTTAATTATCTTCCTAATTATGTAAGATAATTATTATCCACTCTCGTCGTCCTTATATATATTCATCAGTCTTGCTATAAGTCGCGGTATATGCTATATAGGTCCGTCAGATCTTACATCAAGATCTGTGCAAAATTTTCTTTTCAGATTTTCTTTTTTCTCTCTTAAATCTCAGTCGAGTGAGACATTGCCACGCCATTAAACAGAGGCTCGGGCGCCATTAATGGAGACCTTGGGAGAGATGTGGACGACAGATGGAGGTCAAAGGGCTCTCCTCCCGATAAGCACACGCAGGGGTCTGATCGCACGCCTCTCGTACTCAAATAGCTACCCTGCACGGTGCCTCCTAGCTAATAAAAAAAGGGACGCGTGGCGACATGTAAATGGTAAATGGAACACCCACGGTTTCAATAATACTTGTGTTTCCGATTGTAACGTGTGCGCCTTCACAAGTCGGACAACAAAATTACCACAACATGTTGGTGCCATGTCATGACACCAAGCCAAGTTTCATGATTTTCATGCGTGTTTCGGATTTACAGGAATTAAAAAACCAAGTTCCAGCCGAGTTATGACGCCCACATGTTTGAATTTCATTCCCATTTCTGGCATGGGACCTAGAAATTTACCCGAGGACACACATGTGATTTTTTAACTAGCTTTGGTGCACTGGAGCATGTGCTTGTATTTAAACTTTGAATTATGCACACAAAGGTGACACGTTCCCTCTCAGAACCACGAGCCTTCTTGAGAGAAGCTCCGGTTTGCAAAAAGCTTATACCAAAACTTATTCCTATTCTGCAAAAAAAATTACCACAGCATGCTGGTGCCATGACATGACACCATCCCAAGTTTCATGATTTTCAGGCGTGTTTTGGATTTACAAGAATTTTAAAACCAAGCTTCCCAATGTTCTCGGTCGAACCACGATGCCGAGATGTTTGAATTTCATTCCCATTTCTTGCATGGGACCTAGAAATTAACCCGAGGACACACATGTGATTTTCAGTCAACTTTGGTGCACGACAGCATGTGCTTGTAGTTCAAATTTGAATTATGCACATTAAATGACAGGCAACTCAATTAATGTATAAAAAGGTCAAATGAACCCGGAATAATTCCAAAATTTAACAGGGCACTCATATAGTTCTATGTTGCCTCTGTAAAGAAAATCTGGGGGGAGGCAGCGTATATTGTTTCGCACACAAAGGTATAAAGAAATTAGCATACCTATTTAATTCTTGGTTTCTTATTATTTATGCCACAAGTTGTGTATCACTACTCAGTTTTGCCATTAGAAGTTACAACTACTCAAAAAATGCCATCGATCCGTGAGATGCCTGCTCAAAATGCAATTAGATATCTAAAATATGTCATTGTTAAGTTAGATGTTTGCTCAGAAATGCCATTAGACATTGTTATTTTCACGTCAAACCCATTGACCATGTTACATGACAAAAATAAGTCGATTCTCACAATGATAAGTCAATGGTGTCCAACACAACACACCCCTCAAATAAAACTAAGCACCCTGGAATTCTTTGACAAAACTAAGCACCCTGAAATCTTTGACAACTAAACTGCTGGCTATATGATGTTGGCCATATATATTGTACGTATATAATGTCAAGAAACGAGTGGTAGTACTATACTAACTAAAAGATGAAATGTACGAAATATAACGAGAAGAAACATAACATAGTTCTGCTGGGGGCTCAGAACAACACACCCCTCAAATAAAACTAAGCACACCAGAAATTAAACTAAGCAACTAATCCGGTAGACACTGCATTAGAACCACCATGAGCAACGACACTGCCACCTTACATGGAGTCCTCGTCCACGTCCTCGACTTCGTCCTTGTCCCTCTTCCTCTTGTGTGATACTTCTTTGCTTGAACCGCACACTTGGCTCTTGCTCTTCATCCAGTCCTTGTAGATATTGAAACAAAGGTAGCCATCCATTGCAGCGTAGTGGATGTGGTCTATATCTAGTACATTCCACTGATACCTCTCCAACGTATCTATAATTTTTGATTGCTCCATGCTATATTATCTACTGTTTTAGGCAATATTGGGCTTTATTATCCACTTTTATATTATTTTTCGGACTAACCTATTAACCGGAGGCCCAACCCAGATTTGTTGTCTTATGCCTATTTCAGTGTTTCGAGGAAAAGGAATATCAGACGGAGTCAAAACGGAACGAAATCAACTGGAGAAGTTATTTTTGGAAGGAAACCTACGTGATAGACTTGGTGTCGGTGTCAAAACTGGCGGATCTCGGGTAGGGGGTCCCGAACTGTGCGTCTAGGCGGATGGTAACAGCAAACAAGGGACACGAAGTTTTACCCAGGTTCGGGCCCTCTCGATGGAGGTAAAACCCTACGTCCTGCTTGATTAATATTGATGATATGGGTAGTACAAGAGTAGATCTACCAAGAGATCAAGGAGGCTAAACCCTAGAAGCTAGCCTATGGTATGGTTGTTGTATGTTGGAGTTGTTGTCCTACGGACTAAAACCCTCCGGTTTATATAGACACCGGATAGGGTTAGGGTTACACAAAGTCGGTTACAATGGTAGGAGATCTGAATTTCCGCATCGCCAAGCTTGCCTTCCACGCCAAGGAAAGTCCCCTCCGGACGCGGGACAAAGTCTTCAATCTTGTATCTTCGTAGTCCAGGAGTTCGGCTGAAGGTATAGTCCGGCCATCCGGACACCCCCTAATCCAGGACTCCCTCAGTAGCCCCTGAACCAGGCTTGAATGACGACGAGTCTGGCGCGCAGTTTGTCTTCGGCATTGCATGGCGGGTTCCTCCTCCAAGTTCTTCATAAAAGACTGTAAACACCAAGGATAGTGTCCGGCTCTGCAAAATAAGTTTCCACATATTGCCATAGAGAGAATAAATTTAACACAAATCTAATCTACTGACGTATTCCGTGGCATGACATCACATTGCGGCCAAGCCTTTATTCGAATCGTTTTCACTTCTCCACCTCAGCGCGTTTAGCGAGGCGGTTTCCTTGGCACGTCTTGTCAAAGCAGAGATCATGTCCCCTTTATTTACGGGATTCTCATCAATACAGATGTGGTTAACCCAATCGTGCCCGCTTAGCAGGTTTTCTCGATTAAAAGCGAGTCCCAAACGGCCACGGGGAGGGCTCTTGGTATTCAACCTCTTATAAAGAGACCAAGGCCTTACTCCTTTTTCCAATCTCAAACGAGTTCGCCTGTCGTCTCGAGTTCCAACACCCTAGGCCCCAGATTCCAGGCGCTTCGGACCTTCGACAATGTCCGGTTCCGACCTTCAAGGCCGGTGGATGCCCTCCTCCGTCACGGAGAAGGACGTGCTAAAGTTGAGAGAGGATAAGTTCTTGACTGGCGAAATTTCGCATAGGTTGCCTGCTCAAGGGCAGGCGTTTCCCAGTCCCCAGCCTGGTGAGAGCGTGGTGTTCATATCTCACTTCCTTCGGGGGTTAGGCTTCCCAATGGATCCCTTTGTGAGGGGGCTGTTATTCTATTATGGGCTGGAATTTCACGACTTAGCTCTGGAGTCCATCCTCCATATTTCCTCATTCATCGTCGTGTGTGAAGCGTTCCTCCGTGTTACCCCTCACTTCGGATTATGGCTCAAGACCTTTAAAGTGGAGCCGAAGATGATCGAGGGACGGCACGCAGAGTGCGGAGGTGCTGTTATAAGTAAGAATGCCGATGCTCCATGGCCCGAAGGCTCTTTTCAAGAGGAGCTCGGCTTATGGCAACGGGAGTGGTTCTATATCACCGCTCCCAGGGGCACCAAATGGGCGGCGCCGCCTGCCTTTCGCTCGGGTCCCCCACAACAGCTAGGGTCATGGTTCAATAAAGGCCTAGACTGGGGGCCATCTCAGGACGTGCCTTTGTTGCAGGGCCGTATCAGGGATCTCTTGGAAAGAGACCTCAGCCTGGTCAAAGTGACGCAAGTCATGCTGATCCACCGAACCCTGCCCGGCAAACGTCGCTCCCTTTGTTTGTGGGAGTTTAATCCGGAGGGACCACGAGCTCTGCAACATTTTATGGGTGCAACGCCCGTGGAGATGTATAAATTGTTCTTCGGATCACAAGCAATGTATCCGGATTTGACCAAGGACGTAGGTCTAAGCTGCAATCGCCCGGATACTCAAGTAAGTAACCTTGTGCCCGGACTCGCTATCCATATAATTGTCATAAATTCGCCCCTAAAAGAGTTGTCCTTTTTAAAGAGGAGTGGATAGCGAAAGCAAAGCTGATCAGGTGTCCGGCTCCCCTTCCTGAGACCAGGTCGGATCCCGTGCTAGTCAGGATGTTGAAGATTGTGCCTCTGGAGGAAAGTGAGGGAGAGGACAAGGAAGCTATGGCCTCCTCAAAGGAGGTTGTTCCGAAGGGAGGAACCGACAATTCCTCTCCTAAGGGGAAGAAGAGGGCCGCCTCTGACGACCCGGAGACCATGGCCTCAAAGCGGGGGGAAAAAATCCTCGCCAGAGGGTTCGATGCCGGGGGGTTCCTCGGCCGAACTATGCCCTCAAATGGATCAACCCTCCAGCGAGCCGTAAGTAGAGAAAGATTATATTTTTTGAGAGAAGGATCCTTGATTTAGACCTGAGAAGATTAACCGAAATTTTACCTTGTAGTTCGGACCTCAGCCCTTCTCAGCAGAGCTCGTCTTCGGGGGATCTTCTTCCGGATATGATGGAGAGCGGAACCCTCCCCCTGCCGTACCACCTAGCGAGGCGGGCGAACCTGAGGTGTCGTTGCGGAGGGTTTCTCTGAATCCGGCAGGGGCGGAAGGTCATAGGACGAGTCCGGCACCATCCGGTGCATGATCGGAGGAGCTGATGAATCTGCTGGGGCAAGCTTCTATCTCAGAGGAGCACCGTGCATTGATGGGCACGGTGATTGGAAGGATTTCGTCCGCGGAAAGCGGATTGCATGAGGCCGTCAGAAGTTTGCTAACGGGTTTTGAGGTACCTTAGATAATGTACACTTTTGTCAGTTGCGCATAAATAAGATGCGCCCTGTGTAGATAGTAGCCCCTGAGACTCTGTGCGTTGTCAGAAGTGACAGCGTGCAGAGGATCGTAATCCCAAGTCTAAAACGTCGCCTTCAAATGTAGGTGGCGACGTGTCCGGATTCGAGCCGAACTGATGATTTTGCCAAACTAAAGCGGCAACTGGATGTGGCAGATGCCGACATCACGCTCGTCAACAAGCGGCTTGATGAGGCACCTGGTAAGAGGAGCTTTATGCCAATATTTTACAATGTGTATGCTTGACGCAGATGGTGCGGCCGCCGTGGAGAGTCTTCGGGAGGAACTTGCCCGGGCTAAGGAACAAGCCAGAGAAAGGGATGCGGCTGCCGAGAAGGCCCTTGAAGAGCTGAGAGCCGAACAGGCTGCTCACTGCCGAAGCAAGAAGGAGATGGCCGAGATGGCCGTGAAGTTAAAGAGCGCTGCTGACCATTGCGAGCTTCTTGAGAAAGAAGACCAGGCGAGGTAGACGGACTTAGAGAAGGTCGTTGCTGATGCCAAGGACGCTCGCTCTGCGATGAGAGCTGCGAAGGAGGAGTTGCGTCAGGCCGGACAGATTGCGGCTGGAAAGCCCTTTATGCTGCGGAGGAAGTTTTGCGATCCGAAGTTTTCTCCGCTGGACCGGATGTGGAGTGTGGAGGACACCTATCTGGATTTGGCAGTGAGTGTTGCTGATGCGACCGAACACTTTCGAGATCAAGAAGATCGCGAAGTGGAAAAACTTTTCTGGTCGCAGTTTCACAATCCAGAGCGTCCACTGGCGGTGGACGATCGTCTGGCTCAATGGGCCGAACTGAATAGGTTGTCCGGACTTGCCATGAAGTGCGTCATGGGTCATTTGTGGCCGGGGAGATCGGAGCCGAAGAGTTATTTCGGCTTGGTGCAGCAACTCCTTGATGCGGTGCCACGTATCAGTGCAATGAAGAGGTCAGCATGCATAGAGGGCGCACGGATGGCTCTTGCCCGTGTCAAGACATACTGGGCAGAGATGGAGACCACCGTTGTTGCATCCCGAGATTCAGACAAAAGCCGAGTACCCTCCGAACACTATTTTCAGGAAGTCCTTGAAGGCGCTCGTGTAATAGAGACGCAGTGCTTGAAGGATGCTATGTTCTGATAGCATATGTAATTATAAAGCAATATTTTGATGAATTGTAGTAGCCTTTTATACTTGTGCCTTCAAGTATGTTGAACACCTCCTGTGCGGCCGTTTTAAGATATATATAAAATCTGAAAGATGGCAGTAAAACCCTAGGTTCGGGCCCTCTCGATGGAGGTAAAACCCTACGTCCTGCTTGATTAATATTGATGATATGGGTAGTACAAGACTAGATCTACCAAGAGATCAAGGAGGCTAAACCCTAGAAGCTAGCCTATGGTATGGTTGTTGTATGTTGGAGTTGTTGTCCTACGGACTAAAACCCTCCGGTTTATATAGACACCGTATAGGGTTAGGGTTACACAAAGTCGGTTACAATGGTAGGAGATCTGAATATGCGCATCGCCAAGCTTGCCTTCCATGCCAAGGAAAGTCCCCTCCGGATACGGGACGAAGTCTTTAATCTTGTATCTTCATAGTCCAGGAGTCCGGCTGAAAGTATAGTCCGGCCATCCGGACACCCCCTAATCCAGGACTCCCTCACTTGGACTCTACGTCAGAAGATATGGGAGCTAGCCACGAGGGTGGGGGGCGCGCCCACCCCCCTAGGGCGCGCCCCCTGCCTTGTGGGGCCCCCGCAGCTCCACCAACGTACCCCTTGCACCATATATACCTAGGTATCGTAAAACTTCCAGAACAGAGATTAGATCGGGAGTTCCGCCGCCGCAAGCCTCTGTAGCCACCAAAAGTCAATCGGGACCCTGTTCCGGCACCCTGCTGGAGGGGGGAACCCTCACCGGTGGCCATTTCATCATCCCGGCGCTCTCCATGACGAGGAGGGAGTAGTTCACCCTCGGGGCTGAGGGTATGTACAAGTAGCTATGTGTCTGATCTCTCTCTCTCTCTCGTGTTCTTGATTTGGCACGATCTTGATGTATCGCGAGCTTTGCTATTATAGTTGGATCTTATGTTTCTTCTCCCCCTCTTCTCTCTTGTAATGGATTGAGTTTCCCCTTTGAAGTTATGTTATCGGATTGAGTCTTTAAAGATTTGAGAACACTTGATGTATGTCTTGCGTGGGATAACCGTGGTGACAATGGGTTATTCTATTGATCCACTTGATGTATGTTTTGGTGATCAACTTGCGGATTTTGTGACATTGGGAACCTATGCATAGGGGTTGGAACACATTTTCGTCGTGATTCTCCGGTAGAAACTTTGGGGCACTCTTTGAGGTTCTATGTGTTGGTTGAATAGATGAATCTAAGATTGTGTGATGCATACCGTATAATCGTACCCACGGATACTTGAGGTGACATTGGAGTATCTAGGTGACATTAGGGTTTTGGTTGATTTGTATCTTAAGGTGTTATTCTAGTATGAACTCTAGGGCTGTTTGTGACACTTATAGGAATAGCCCAATGGATTGATTGGAAAGAATAACTTTGAGGTGGTTTCGTACCCTACCATAATCTCTTCGTTTGTTCTCCACTATTAGTGACTTTAGAGTGACTCTTTGTTGCATGTTGAGGGATAGTTATATGATCCAACTATGTTATTATTGTTGAGAGGACTTGCACTAGTGAAAGTATGAACCTTAGGCCCTGTTTCCTATCATTGCAATACCGTTTATGCTCACTTTTACCGCTTGTTACCTTGCTGTTTTTATATTTTCATTTTACAAAAACCCATATCTACCATCCATATTGCACTTGTATCACCATCTCTTCGCCGAACTAGTGCACCTATACAATTTACCATTGTATTGGGTGTGTTGGGGACACAAGAGACACTTTGTTATTTGGTTGCAAGGTTTCTTGAGAGAGACCATCTTCATCCTACGCCTCCCACGGATTGATAAACCTTAGGTCATCCACTTGAGGGAAATTTGCTACTGTCGTACAAACCTCTGCACTTGGAGGCCCAACAACGTCTACAAGAAGAAGGTTGTGTAGTAGACATCAAGCTCTTTTCTGGCGCCGTTGCCGGGGAGGCTAGGTAAGTGAAGGTATATCTTTAGATCTCGCAATCGAATCTTTTTGTTTCTTGTTTTAGCACTAGTCTAGTTTATAAAAGAAAATTATAAAAAAAGGAATTAAGCTTGCCTCATACGCTTCATCTTTTTAATATCTTTCGTGAGTATGATGGAAAGGAAAATTGTGCCAAAGTGTTAGAAGAAGAATGCATTAAAATGTTTGGCACTAAATATTTGAATGATGAGCATGATTACAATGTTGTTAGTATGAACTCCTTGAATATCCATAGTATTAATGATGATTGCTCTAGTCATGATGAAAATGTCTCCTATAAACATGTTAATTTTTGTGGATTACATTGGGTTTGCAAGGACACACCAAATAGGAAAGATAGATATTGCAAGAGGAATAGGTACTTAGAAACTAAATGGTTGCAAAAAAGGCTAGATGCATGTGCTAAAAATTTCTTTTTTATTAGCCATACTTGTGAACTTTGCAATGAACGTGATCATTTTAGTACCTAATGCAAATTGTTTCATGATCGTATCGTGTCCAAAAATTGTGATGACTTGATTTCCCTTGCACATCATAATGAACTTAGTTTGCTCTTGGGTCATGAACAAATAAAACGTATAACTAAGATTATTACAGAATTTGCCCTTGATAGAATTCTTCATTTTGATCTAGAGAAGATTTATATGTATTGTGTGGTGAATTGCATTGAAAATCCTTATATTGCCAATTACATAAAGAAAAGAAAACAAATAGAAGATGAAGAAAATACTAATGAAAGGGAAGAGACTTCCCAATATTCTCCTATTATTTCTTATGATGAATCAGGTAACGAGAAGGAGCCTTCTATCCAACCAATCTCATTAATAAGGAGCTCCAAAAGGAGGATTGAACCCACACATGATGTGGTGAAGAAGAAGAAAAGAAAAAGGAAGAGAGGTAAAAAGGTATCTCTCCCAAATAAAGTTGCTCCTATTATTGCTATGCCTCATGAAAATGATACACTTGATGATCATCTCATTATGCCTATTGCTTGTTGTGATGACTATGATTGGGAATATAATGATACTTCTTATGATCTTGAAAATCTTTTTGGCACTTGCTTGGAAGAATATAATAATTGCTATACTATTGGTGCTATCCATGCTATTAATGATGAGAGTGATTATGCTTATGATATGAAAAGGCCCAAGCTTGGGGAAGCTATGTTTGATGAGGATGACATATTTGAGAATATATTTTCTGTAATTAATGTTTGTCCCAAGCTTGGGGATGCTATGTTTAATAATGATAATATTTTTAGCCTCTCAAGTTTTGATATGCAAAGTTGTTATGATGATAGCATGCCTTCTACCTATGATGATTATATTTATGAAAGTGGGTTTGGAAGAGGGTCAACTTTAGGAAGTAGTGATCCCACAATACTGGAGGATGTTGAATCTTATAATATTTATGAAAGTGGATTTGGAGAGGTCATGACTTTACTTAGTAATGATTCCACTATCTTGGAAGAGGTTTCAATCGATTATGATGAGAACAAAGTTGCTACTTATGATGATTATTGTGATAAAACTTATGCTATAAAGAGAAGTGATGATTATATTTATAAAACTTGTTGTCGGTGTACTAAAGTAGGGGTACCTTAGTACCCCGAACTTGTGCACGGGCAGTCGTCGCACCCCGCGGCAAGGCTTGCCAGGCGATCGCCAAAACTCTCCATGGTCCCTTTTTGGGCCATCCAAGAACAAAGTATTTGAGCCAAGGCCCCGGCAGGAGAAGCTTGCCGGGAAGGCCACCCGAAGAGAGCAAGGCCCCGGCAAGAGGAGCTTGCCGGGACGGCCGCTCGAAGCACAAGGCCCCGGCAAGAGGAGCTAGCTGGGAAGGCCGACCAGGGCACGACAAGAGACTTGCTGCGACGCGCCACGCGTCTCGGCAAGGACCGGTGAGCGACAAGCTCCCGGGCGCGACAAGGCATCAACCGCGGCAAGTCACCACCCCGCGCCTGCGTTCCAGCTCATCCACCCATGTGTCACTCTGGGGCCATTCCAGGCGTACGTGGCGAGAGGCTGCGCAGCCAGGGGCATGCGGTGGCGAAGCAATGCTGACAGGATAGCCGTCGTGGCAAATGGTGGCGCCCCTGACGGTCCCTTTTCTGCACTGTTTGGGCGACCTAGACGGGCATTTAATGCCCTTGTCCCCTGCCGTCAGAGTTAGGTATGATAGCACTGTGCAAACAACTGTACCCAACACAGCGTTTTCTAGTTTTACCCCCGCCTACGTTGCCACCTGTGGGTAACCCCTTGCGCATATAAAAGGAGGCCCCATGCGCAACGTAGGGAGGGAGGAGGAGGAAGAAGGCCACTCACGCTCGGTCTGATTAGTTGCCTGAGTGTACTGTAGCACTCAGCGCTCCCGAACAAGAACACAATACAAACCACAAAGCAGCAGTAGGGTTTTACGCATCCGTGCGGCCCGAAGCTGGGTAAACCCCTTGTGTGCATCGTCTCGATCCGCTCTTCGCGCGACCTCCGCCCCCAGCCGAACCAGAAAGGGGCTCGGTCCCCATAGGTGTTCGTGGAGGCAGATTTCCCCCGACATCTTTGGCGCGTCAGGTAGGGGGCGTCGAGGTTGTGTGAACCTGATCCGGCGTCTGCACAGGCTAGATCTCCATCATCTTCATCGACATGCCACCAAAGAAGAAGGCTCCAGAGGTGGCTGGTCCGTCCGCGTCGAACCCACCGCCCCTGGAGCAAACGGGTGGTGGGGACGGCACCGGCGGCGGAACGGACGTCGCCGAGCCAGCTCATGGTGCCACGGTATCCGAACATGCACCGAGCTTATGGTGCCACGGCGTCTGAACATACGCTGACACCTCTCGGCGCAGGTAAGCCCTGGTATGACCAGGCAACCTTTCGCTCTATTCCATGGAGCGGGGACAGTTAGCCCCACGGATCTCGCATACGGGCCACCTCGAGTGCTCGCTCACGCTGAGCTCGAGCAAGAGCAACTGCGACAAGATGACGCGCTGCTCCTCGAGGAGGACCGTCTTCAGGCCGCTGTGCGAGCTGCTCGCTACCAGCAAGCTTTGCGCTGCTTTTATAGCCGCAAAGTTAGTGCCAGAAGTTTTGAGGAAGTGGGAAGGCCCTTACCGGGTGAAACAGGTCGCTAGGCCTGGCGCTGTCCGCCTTGAGACCAAAGATACCACTTCGGTGAGCAACTCCTGGAACGTTGGGCATCTTCGTAAGTTTCGCCCGTAAGGCGCGGTTGTCGGACCCCGTCCGGCAACCACCCTTTTGTACAAAGTCTTGCCGCTGTTGCATGTGATCCTTTGTACAGAGCCGGGCGCAGACCCTGTGCACAGATTAAGTTCATGTGTTCCACGCATCTTGTCAATCTCATGCTTTTTATTCTTTGCATGCATTATCTGACACTCTGCGCAGCACTGACCCCCGGTAAGCGATGACGGGCCATGGGGCTCTGAACCTTTATTTTCTCTTCTTCCTTTTCTTCTCAAGAAAAGGAAGGTTCCCTCGCCCACGAGTTCGCTAGGGAGGGAAGGGGGAAGGTAATGGTGAGGACCAGGCGACGTTCGATGAAGTTTCGCCTTGCCAGAAAGCGACCTTGCCGGGCAGCGAGCCACGGAAAAGCTAAGTTGCCAAAGTTTGAGCAATCAAGTTTTTAAATTCTAAGGTTATCTTCCTCGAACGACCGTACTTTGTATGGAAAACCCGTGCGCGGAGGAACCAGCTCGTGGCTAGTCGCGCCCTTACTTCGTTTCGAGTCCGCTCAACGATTTAAGTATGCTGCGACCAGAATCGCGCCCTTACTTTGTTTCGAGATTGCTCAGCGACTTGAGTGTGCTGCAACTGCAATTGCGCCCTTATTTCGCTTCGAGCCTGCTCAACAACTTAAGTGAACCGCGGCTAGTCACGACAAGGTTTCTTGCCGGCAACGGCACCGCCAGCGGGCTGCTGATGTCCCGCACTCAGCAAGTGTGCCTACGCCGACAAGTTCCCTAAAAGCGTAGGGCAATAACATACAAAGGAGGGAATCAAATAGAGGAAGTAACAGTGCATTCACTACCTAAGATAAAGTTATATTACAAGATAGCTTGTCGCAGCCCTAATGAATTGTTTTCATAACTCGGCCAGCGGCGACAAGAAAAGAAAAGGGCGGGCGGCCTAATCCACACGGTCGCCCTCGATCCTCTTGATCTCGGCCACCCTTTCCACAATGGGCGCGACGAGGGCCCTGATCTCCTCTAGGTCAGCGTCTGACGGCAGGGATCTGAGGACGTTGGTGAGCTTGAGGCCTGGGTTGCGGAAGACGATCTTCACCAACACCTTCTCAAGGGCTCCAGCGCAGGCATCGCGCGTCTTGTCGGCTAGCCGCTCTGGGATCGCATCCCAGAGTGCCTGAAGGGCCGTCGCCACGCCTTTGAAGAACGAAGTGAGCTTGGCGCTGGGTGGGAGGTTCGCGCCGGAGGGATACTCGTGACCCTCCATCCCTAGCAGCGACAGCTCCTTGTCGATGGAGGTGGCGATGTCCACCAGACCCTCCGTCCACTGCTCCATCGTCGCCCTGAAGTTGTTCTGAGTAACTGCGGCGCTCTTCAACAGTGCCTCGTTGTCCGTGATCTCCTTTCGCAAGGTCGCCTCTCGCTCCTTGGCGCTGTCCAGCGTCTTGGACAAGGTGGCCAGCTTCATCTCGAGATCAGCATTGGAGTCCTTGGCAGCGTCAAGCTCCCTGATCTTATCGGCGAAGCGTCCTTGCAGCTCGCCGAGGGTATAAGCACCCTTCTCGCGCTCTTGTTTGAGCGCGGCGAGCTCCTCACCGCTCTCCTTAAGATCAGTGTCGAGCCGCGCCACCCTCGTCTCCAGCTCCTTCTTGGCGGCCTCGGCGGCCGCGGCAGCATCTTGCGCTTCCTTGAGGGCTCCGCCAAGCGCTTGCTCGCGCGCGGCGACCTCCTCCTCGTGGCTGGCGAGGCTGGCTTTCTGCTGCACCAGCTCGCCCTCCCGCGCGGACAGCCCCTCGGCGGCAAGCCTCTGCTGCTCTTCGGATTCAGCCTTCTCGAGGATGAAGGCCGTCCGCGCCTCGTCGAGTTGCCTCTGCTCCTCCGCCAAGGATCGGAGGGCCTCCTGGTTGAGCTCCCGGAGCTCCTCGGCGCGCTTCTCCATGTCCACTCCCGCCTTCGGGACAAGCGCTTCCCGGCGTTCCACCTTGGCCTGTCGGGCGTGGTAGAGTGACACCAGCTTCCGGAGCAGCCGCTCCTACTCAGGCTCGCCGCCGCTGCTGCTTGGCGCATCAACCAGCGTCAGCCCGGCGGAGGCGAGCACCTCTCCATCCAAGGTCTCCCCCTCGACCGGCGCCCTAGAAGTCGACTCCCAGGGGAGCTTGATGAAGATATCATCGTCGTCCTTCAGGTAGACGCCTGGCTGGGGCTCCTCGGGGCCCGACGCTGCGGCGGAAGCAGGATCGGCGGTCGGCGCAGCGCCTGGCGCCCCTGCGGGCCCAGGGCCGTCTGTACGATCGCCGGCCCCCTCGCCAGCGGCTGCTGCGGCAGCCTTGGCGGCCTCTTCGCCGGCCAGATCTTCAGCACCGTCCACCTCTCCGGTGGCGGCCGCATCGTCGGTATGGCCGCGCACATCCTCCTCGACGACGACCTCGGTCTCCATCGGGTCCGTGGCGGGCGGGTCTGAAGGCCGAAAGAGGGAGAGAAGTCAAGCAACTATCCAAAGAATGAGATTCAAAAAAAGAGAGAGAAGAACCCCAGGGGCGTTTCGAGGCAAGAAGGTTACCTACGCCAGGGTCTGCGGTCACGGTCTCCGTCGCCAAGGGGTCGCCGGTGTTGTCCCTTGCCGGAGACTGCTCCCTTGCCGGAGACTGCTCCCTTGCCGGGGATTCCTCCCTTGCCGGGAAACTCCCCATTGGCGGTGTAGTTGTAGCAGGTGGCGCTTCGGGGGCGGTCTCCGGACGCTCCTGGTGGGGCTGCTCTGCTCCTACGCAAATCAACAGTCAGATATCAAAAAACGAAGAGTACCCAGGCGCGCCCAACGGCAGGAAGCAAATCATATGCTTACGCTGGGGGCTGCTCTGAGGATTATTTGGTGGGTCCGACAAGGTCATCTCAGGCAGACCCCCTGCCGTCACGGTGGGCTCGTCGTCAAGGATGACCACCGGGACCTTGGCTCTCTTTGCCGCCCTCTGAGCCAGAGTCCTGAAAAGGAGTAAATTCAGAGGAAAGCAAATGAGATGCGAGACACGACTGCAAGAATTGAAGAAATACAAGTACAACGAGGATCTTACTCCTCTCCCTCTTCCTCGTCGGAGCTAAGCACGGAGAAGTCGAAGACTGGCCCGCTTCTGGCGCGAGGAGGCGGAGGAGTAGGCTCCCTCGGCCGCTTGGCGGAGGCAGTGGTGGCGCTAGCCTGAGACGGCCTTGCCCCGGCTGCCGCCGTGGCGCGAGGAGCGGCAGGAGCAGAAGCAGCGGCCCGCGAAGACCCCGCTCCTGCTGCCACAGCGGAGCGTGTCACGCGGCGCTGTGGCTGTTGGCTCGTCTGCCGCCCCACCACGTCTCCGGCCTTGCGGAGATGCCTCCGTGGTTGAGCTGGGGGCTCCGCTTGCGACGAGCTGCCCAAAGGTTGGGAGGAAGAGGCGTCCGTCTCCGGCAAGCCGCTCGTGTCCTCGGTGGGCTTGTCCGCCTCGACGCCGTGCCCGGCAGGCTCTTCCTCGCCGACAAACTCCGCTCGATCGGCAAGGCTTTCCGCCTCCGCTGCGTCCGCCTCTGCCAATGTGAATCCAAATTCGCCCGCGGCCGCGGCTGCCGCCGCCTCTTCCATCCTGGAGGCGATGCGCGCCAACTCCTCGTCGGTGGTGTCCCGGGTGAGGCCCTTCTACTCGGCGGGGTCGACTGGCACCTCCACCAAGTCGTCGAAGAACGCCCGCACGACGTCGCCAGCAGGCTCCTGCCAAGTGGAGTCGATCCCGTGCGAGTCGCACAGCGGCATCATTGCAAGGATGCGGCTGAGCGACGAATTGTTGCACAACGGGACGACGCCTTGCGGCAGCCTGAACCATTCGGGGTGATCGGGGTCGTGCTTGAACAGCTCCTTGAGCGTCCCATCAAGTTCCAAGACAGTGAAATTGAAGTTGAGGCCAGGGCGCAGCCTCATGATGTCCGCCGCATTCTGAAACTCCCAGGCGGGTCTCCCTTTCTCCTGCAGGGGAGCGATGCGGCGGCGGAGGAAATCTATGCCAACGGCGCCAACTGTGAGCCCGGCACGCCTAAGCCGCAGGATCCGGGTAACGGCAATCTGCAGCTTGTCGTCGTCCGGAGCCACGTCGCTCCAATCCCTGCCACGCACCACAAGAGTTCGGCGCATGGAAGTGAATGGCTGTGGGTTCTCCTTGACGATCAGGCACCAGTCTGCTCTCCACTCCTCCCATTTGCTGCGGAGCTCTCCCTCCAGATAAGCATCCTTCTTGCTGGGCTTCGAGATCCAGGTGATTCCACCGGAGAGAGGCTCTCCTCTCTCTACTCGAGGCGTGAAGAAGTGGCGGAAGAGGGCTACGTTTGGATAGACCCCGACAAAGTTTTCGCAAAGATGTGCGAAAATTGCCATGGTCAGGACAGCATTGGGGTGAAATCAAGGAGATGGAACCCATAGGTGTTCATGATGTCGCAGAAAAATTCACAGAAGGGCGGGCAGAGCCTGCAATAGAAGAACAGAGGAAAGAAGGGATACCCAGTCGGATACTCCTTCTGGGCGGCGGCGGGAAGAACCCTCATGCGCGGATGCGCTCGCGTCCCCGTCGACCAGAAGAGGTAGAATTCCTCCCTCGGGTCCAACGCGTCGAGCTGAGGGGGGAAGGTTGCCTGCTCCTTTCGCAGCGCCTCAAGCCGCTGCGCCTCGGCCGACTTCACAGCTTTCCCTTTCCCCTTGTCGCCCTTCGGGGCCATGGCGGAAGTAGGGAGGGAGGTCGACGGCGTCGGTAGCACTGGTGGCGACGGAAGGGGCGAAACGCTGCTCCCCTTGGGAAGTGGCGGAGATTTTCGAGGAATCGCAACTGGCGGGTGGGCGGACTGCCCCTGTTTCCCCTGCTTATAAGGGGGAGGGGGGCGTTTCGCCTTTCCAAATAAACAAATCACCTGCGACGTGACGCCCTCCTGCGGGGCTCAGCCCCGCGCACGCCGCCCACGTCATGCACGCCTCTCCCCATGATGCCGCGTTCGACGCGTGCCGTTCGGGGAGGACGTGGTGGATGCAGAAGAAGATGCAGCGTGACCCAGGCCGCGCGTGCCCGTGCACTGTTTTGGGCCTGGCCCAACAGCGCTCGGCACCGTGTATGGCCCAGGCCCGGGGGCTCCTGTCGGTGTACTAAAGTAGGGGTACCTGAGTACCCCGAACTTGTGCACGGGCAGTCGTAGCACCCCGTGGCAAGGCTTGCCAGGCGATCGCCAAAACTCTCCATGGTCCCTTTTTGGGCCATCCAAGAACAAAGTATTTGAGCCAAGGCCCCGGCAGGAGAAGCTTGCCGGGAAGGCCACCCGAAGAGAGCAAGGCCCCGGCAAGAGGAGCTTGCCGGGACGGCCGCTCGAAGAACAAGGCCCCGGCAAGAGGAGCTTGCCGGGAAGGCCGACCAGGGCACGACAAGAGACTTGCTGCGACGCGCCACGCGTCCCGGCAAGGACCGGTGAGCGACAAGCTCCCGGGCGCGACAAGGCATCAACCGCGGCAAGGCGCTTGCCGCGGCAAGTCACCATCCTGCGCCTGCGTTCCAGCTCATCCACCCACGTGTCGCTCTGGGGCCATTCCAGGCGTACGTGGCGAGAGGCTGCGCAACCAGGGGAATGCGGTGGCGAAGCAACGCTGACAGGATAGCCGTCGTGGCAAACGGTGGTGCCCCTGACGGTCCCTTTTCTGCATTGTTTGGGCGACCTAGACGGGCATTTAATGCCCTTGTCCCCTGCCGTCAGAGTTAGGTATGATAGCACTGTGCAAACAGCTGTACCCAACACAGCGTTTTCCAGTTTTACCCCCGCCTACGTTGCCACCTGTGGGTAACCCCTTGCGCATATAAAAGGAGGCCCCATGCGCAACGTAGGGAGGGAGGAGGAGGAAGAAGGCCACTCACGCTCGGTCTGATTAGTTGCCTGAGTGTACTGTAGCACTCAGCGCTCCCGAACAAGAACACAATACAAACCACAAAGCAGCAGTAGGGTTTTACGCATCCGTGCGGCCCGAAGCTGGGTAAACCCCTTGTGTGCATCGTCTCGATCCGCTCTTCGCGTGACCTCCGCCCCCCGCCGAACCAGAAAGGGGCTCGGTCCCCATAGGTGTTCGTGGAGGCAGATTTCCCCCGACACTTGTCATGGTTATGAGTACCCTTTCTCTGAACATTACTCTTTTAATGTGGAAACAATTTATTGTATTCAAGTCTCTTATGATACTCCCACTATTCCGAATGAGAAGAATTTTACTTATGTGGAGAGTAATAAAATTTCTATGCTTGTAGATCATGAAAAGAATGATTTAGGTGCTGGTTATATTGTTGAATTCATTCATGATGCTACTGAAAATTATTATGAGGGAGGAATATATGCTTATAGGAATTGCAATAATATCAAGTTTCCTCTCTATGTGCTTAAAGTTTGAAGTTATGCTTGTTTTGCCTTCCTATGCAAGTTGATTATTGTTCCCATAAGTTGTTTGTTAACAAAATCCCTATGCATGGGAAGTGGGTTAGACTTAAATGTGCTAGTAATATTCTTCATGATGCTCTCTTTATGTTTCAATTCTTATCTTTTTTTTAGCATCGTTGAAATCATCATGCCTAGCTAGGGGCGTTAAACGATAGCGCTTGTTGGGAGGCAACCCAATTTTATTTTAGTTTCTTGATTTTTGTTTCTTTTTAGTAATAAATAATCCATATATATTATGGTTAGATGTGGTTTTGTGTTTTAATTAGTGTTTGTGCCAAGTAGAACCTTTGGGAAGACTTGGGTGAAGTCTTTATGATCATGCTGTAAAAAACAGAAACTTTAGCGCTCACGAGATTAGATTCAACTTTTTATTGGAGAGTGATATTTAGTTGATTCTTTTTGCATATGATTACTAGACAAATTCCTCAGATCCACCAATTTATTTTAGAATTTTTGGAGTTCCAGAAGTTTGCATTAGTTACAGATTACTACAGACTGTTCTGTTTTTGACAGATTTTGTTTTTCGTGTGTTGTTTGCTTATTGTGATGACTCTATGGCTAGTAAAATACTTTATAAAACATAGAGAAGTTGGAATACAGTAGGTTTAACGCAAATATAAATAAATAATAAGTTCATTACAGTACCATGAAGTGGTGTTTTTTTTTCTTTCACTAACGGAGCTCACAAGTTTTCTGTTAAGTTTTGTGTTGTGAAGTTTTCAAGTTTTGGGTAAAGATTCGATGGACTATGGAATAAGAAGTGGCAAGAGCCTAAGCTTGGGGATGCCCAAGGCACCCCAAGGTAATATTCAAGGATAACCAAGCTTCTAAGCTTGGGGATGCCCCGGAAGGCATCCCCTCTTTCATCTTCATTCATCAGTAACTTTACTTGGAGCTATATTTTTATTCACCACATGATATGTGTTTTGCTTGGAGCGTCATTTTATTTTCTTTAGCTTCGCTTGCTGTTACAATAAAGTAACAATATCTGAAATTATTAAATGGGAGAGTCTTCACATAGTTGCGTAATTATTCGACTACTCATTGATCTTCACTTATATCTTTCGGAGTAGTTTGTTTTTGCTCTAGTGCTTCACTTATATCTTTTAGAGCATGGTGGTAGTTTTATTTTTAAGAAATAGATGATCTATCATGCTTCACTTAGATCATTTTGAGAGTCTTAATAGCATGGTAAATTGCTTAATAATAACATGCTTGGTATTCATGATTTGTGAAATTTTCTTTTGAGTGCGTTGAATACTAAGAAAAGATTGAAGCATGATAATTGTTTTGAGATATGGAGGTGATAATATTAGAGTCATGCTAGTGGAAGTAGTTGTGAATTTAAAGAATACTTGCGTTGAAGTTTGTGATCCCGTAGCATGCACGTATGGTGCACCGTTATGTAACAAAGTCGGAGCATGAGGTGTTTATTGATTGTCCTCCTTATGAGTGGTGGTCGGGGACGAGCGATGGTCTTTTCCTACCAATCTATCCCCCTAGGAGCATGCGCGTAATACTTTGCTTTGATAACTTCTACATTTTTGCAATAAGTATATGAGTTCTTTATGACTAATGTTGAGTCCATGGATTATACGCACTTTTTCCCATCCTTCTACCATAGCTAGCCTCTTTAATGTCGCGCACTTTTCGCCGGTATCATACACCCACCATATATCTTCCTCAAAATAGCCACCATACCTACCTATCATGGCATTTCCATAGCCATTCCGAGATATATTGCCATGCAACTTCCATCACCATCATATACATGACACATTCAGCATTGTCATAATGCTTAGCATGATCATGTAGTTGACATATTATTCGTGGCAAATCCACCATTGATAATTCTTTCATACATGTCACTCTTGATTCATTGCATATCCCGGTACACCACCGGAGGCACTCATATAGAGTCATACTTTGTTCTAGTATCGAGTTGTAATCATTGAGTTGTAAATAAATAGAAATGTGATGATCATCATTTTCTAGAGCATTGTCCCAAGTGAGGAATAAAAAAAAGAGAGAAAGGCCAAAAAAAGAGAAGGCCCAAAAAAAGAGAAAAAAATGAGAGAATAATAGAGAAGGGACAATGCTACTATCCTTTGCCACACTTGTGCTTCAAAGTAGCACCATAATCTTCATGATAGAGAGTCTCCTATGTTGTCACTTTCATATACTAGTGGGAATTTTACATTATAGAACTTGGCATGTATATTCCAATGATGGGATTCCTCAAATTGCCCTAGGTCTTCGTGGCCAAGCGAGTTGGATGCACACCCACTTAGTTTCTTTTGTTGAGCTTTCATATACTTATAGCTCTAGTGCATCAGTTGCATGCCAATCCCTACTGACTCACATTGATATCTATTGATGGGCATCTTCATAGCCCGTTGATACGCCTAGTTGATGTGAGACTATCTTCCCCTCTTTTTGTCTTCTCCACAACCACCATTCTATTCCACATATAGAGCTATATGCATGGCTCACACTCATGTATTGCGTGAAGATTGAATTTTTTTGAAAATGTTAAAGTATGAAACAATTGCTTAGCATGTCATCGGGGTTGTGCATGATTTAAATACTTTGTGTGGTGAAGATGGAGCATAGCCAGACTATATGATTTGTAGGGATAACTTTCTTTGGCCATGTTATTTTGAGAAGACATAATTGCTTTATTAGTATGCTTGAAGTATTATTATTTTTATGTCAATATGAACTTTTGTCTTGAATATTTCGGATCTGAATATTCATATCACAATTGAGAAGAATTACAATGAAATTATGCCAACTAGCATTCCACATCAAAAATTATCTTTTTTTATCATTTACCTACTCGAGGACGAGCAGGAATTAAGCTTGGGGATGCTTGATACGTCTCCAACGTATCTATAATTTTTGATTGCTCCATGCTATATTATCTACTGTTTTAGGCAATATTGGGCATTATTATCCACTTTTATATTATTTTTGGGACTAACCTATTAACCGGAGGCCCGGCCCAAATTTGCTGTTTTTTTGCCTATTTCGGTGTTTTGAGGAAAAGGAATATCAGACGGAGTCAAAAAGGAACGAAATCAACTGGAGAAGTTAATTTTGGAAGGAAACCTACCTGATAGACTTGGACTCTACGTCAGAAGATACGGGAGCTGGCCACGAGGGTGGGGGGCGCGCCCACCCCCTAGGGCGCGCCCCCTGCCTCGTGGGGCCCCCGCAGCTCCACCGACGTACCCCTTGCACCCATATATACCTATGTATCGTAAAACTTCCAGAACTGAGATTAGATCGGGAGTTCCGCCGCCGCAAGCCTCTGTAGCCACCAAAAGTCAATCGGGACCCTGTTTCGGCACCCTGCCGGAGGGGGGAACCCTCACCGGTAGCCATCTTAATTCATCATCCCGGCGCTCTCCATGACGAGGAGGGAGTAGTTCACCCTCGGGGTTGAGGGTATGTACCTGTAGCTATGTGTTTGATCTCTCTCTCTCTCTCGTGTTCTTGATTTGGCACGATCTTGATGTATCGCGAGCTTTTCTATTATAGTTGGATCTTATGTTTCTTCTCCCCCTCTTCTCTCTTGTAATGGATTGAGTTTCCCCTTTGAAGTTATGTTATCGGATTGAGTCTTTAAAGATTTGAGAACACTTGATGTATGTCTTGCGTGGGATAACCGAGGTGACAATGGGTTATTCTATTGATCCACTTGATGTATGTTTTGGTGATAAACTTGCGGGTTTCGTGACATTGTGAACCTATGCATAGGGGTTGGCACATGTTTTCGTCGTGATTCTCTGGTAGAAACTTTGGGGCACTCTTTGAGGTTCTATGTGTTGGTTGAATAGATGAATCTGAGATTGTGTGATGCATATTGTATAATCATACCCACGGATACTTGAGGTGACATTGGAGTATCTAGGTGACATTAGGGTTTTGGTTGATTTGTATCTTAAGGTGTTATTCTAGTACGAACACTAGGGCTGTTTGTGACACTTATAAGAATAGCCCAATGGATTGATTGGAAAGAATAACTTTGAGGTGGTTTCGTACCCTACCATAATCTCTTCGTTTGTTCTCCGCTATTAGTAACTTTGGAGTGACTCTTTGTTGCATGTTGAGGGATAGTTATATGATCCAACTATGTTATTATTGTTGAGAGGACTTGCACTAGTGAAAGTTTGAACCTTAGGCCTTGTTTCCTATCATTGCAATACCGTTTATGCTCACTTTTACCGCTTGTTACCTTGCTGTTTTTATATTTTCAGTTTAAAAAAACCCATATCTACCATCCATATTGCACTTGTATCACCACATCTTCACCGAACTAGTGCACTTATACAATTTACCATTGTATTGGGTGTGTTGGGGACACAAGAGACTCTTTGTTATTTGGTTGCAGGGTTGCTTGAGAGAGACCATCTTCATCCTACGCCTCTCACGGATTGATAAACCTTAGGTCATCCACTTGAGGGAAATTTCCTACTGTCCTACAAACCTCTGCACTTGGAAGCCCAACAATGTCTACAAGAAGAAGGTTATGTAGTAGACATCATCCACTGCCATGCATGACGATGAAACGTGTAAGGGGGTTTCTCTAGTTTACCGTACGAAGGATGAACCATGGCTCCTGCCAGGGTCAGCATTGAAGGCTGATCAAGGGAGGACACCAGGCCTGCCTTCTGGAGATCGAAGGGCTGGCCTACAACGAGGCATATCCGACCCAGGATTTCCTTGTCGTTCCTAAAGTCTACAGTAACGAATTTGACTCGGCCTCCCATGTGGAACTTCTTAAATTCCTCGCACTCAACATCGGCATGGCATATGTGGTCGACCAAGCATAAGTCATGCACGCAAACCTAGATCACGGCTGGCTTCTTCTTCTCTGCCTCCTTTAGTTTCTTCTCGCTTCCTAGGACTGTGGTGTACTCAACATCTAGCCCAGCGACCCACTCATCATTTGAGTTTTCGAACATGCGTTTGAAGCGAGCAAGGCATTCTTTCACCGTTGTGGAAGAACGGGTGTAGATGACGTCGAACTCATCGCCAGTGATGGTTCTAACCTTGTACTCACCGCCGATCATGGAGATTTGGGACGCCGCGGATTTGGGAGGAGGGTTAGAATTAGTGGAACTGCCGTAATGCGAAAGGACGGGACGACTAGGAGCGGTTTATCGATTGTAAAAATGTCGAGTGGGGGCGCGTGCGAATGGCAGGGTAGTGGCTTGCCTGGTGGATAAATGGATTCATGCACAGTACTATGGGGGCACAATTAGATGTCATGTCTACTCGACGCCCAATTAAATGGCTTTCGATGTCATGTCAAGCGTCGGGAAAATTACAGGTGATACAAAGATTTCCATTCTCCCATGATACGGGCTTCCGAGAGCCCTTGGATCTGAGATCGAATGGTTGCATGGCGTGATTCTAGACCTATGGGTGAATATCCTATACTGGAGGGTCATTCTGCAAATTTTCAGCAACTTAGCATGCGACCGTTCGATCTCAGATCCAATGGCTACCAGCAGCCCGTATCATGGTCGCACCTACCACGACCGTCGCCTCGCTCGCGCGGTCGCGCCATTGGAGATTTAACACGGTGCGTTAGGCTATCTAATGTTGGCATGTCATACATAGTCATCACTTAGTCACTCATACAACAAGGTTAGCTATAAGGTTGGCTATAAGAGTATTTTTTTTGTTTACTTCTCTCTATCTCTTTCTTCGTAGTATTTATTGTATTTGCCTAGGAGTGACCTCTTCCAATGAAATGGTGCTTAGATGAGGTGCTATGGGCATTAAATGGCTTAGCAACTCAAGTCCCCAATGCATAGGTGCTTAGTTTTTTGTTGCTAAGTTTGCTTCATCTAGGTACACGCGCTTATCACCGTTTCTTCCTGGGTCACCAAACTAGTCTCTCTCTTCTTAATTAACTTGCCACATCAGACTTTATGCCTATGTGGCAGGCTTAGCACCTGTAGGATCAAGTACAATAGTGGGCTATAAGCCCGCTTTACATGGCATTTTTGCATATGTGGGGGAAAGAGGCAAGGAAAAATGGAGGAGTGGGCTCTCAAGCAAGAGCCAACCTCAACATGGTGGAGCATCGGGAGAGGCACCTGTGTGGAGGTGGTCAGGAATCCGGAGACTCACGCCGGTCGTAGCGCCGTAGTTAAAATGATAATGGCCAGTCAAATCACACAGCCCTACGTTTGCAGCAGCTTACTCCCTCATCTTCTTGTGTCTCTGTCAAACCGACTAGGCGGAACTTCCCCGCCTACCACGCGGGAAAAGCCCCTCCCTCGACTTTTCAATAGTACAGTATACTAATTTTGTATCCATGGATTGCGCCATCGAGCAAAGCCTCAAGAAAACGGCGGTACACATGTACGGAGTATACAGCATGCCCGTCGCGTTCGCATCGCACTCCAGACGGTCGGTCGGTCTGGCACGCTGCTCTCCGAATGGAACGTGCGTCATATTGCGTTTGCACACACATTGTTTCTTGTCATGTGGCATATTTTCATGTTATATGTTATAATCCGGTGCTTCAGATCAAAATGACAACAACTACGCCTCCGGGGCACGTGCATGAAGACTTCTCGACAGTCATTGCCGAGGTCAAGCCGGCTCCGGCCGGTAGACAAAAGAAAACTAGTACTCCACTATATAGGCAGGAGCCTCCGCGCTTGCTTGCTAGTGTTGCTCTCTTCACACTGTCTAGTCCTCTCCAGGTCTAAACACGACAGCGGTGGCCACACACTCTATATCTACTAACCGCTGGTCACAGATCCAGCCGGATCCTCTCCGCCAGGGAAGGTGAGAAGGTGCAACGTTCACGCGGTCGTCCTCTGCGACGGCTCTTACCCACTGTCGGCGCGTCCCGATCAGCGTGCCTTGCCGTTCTCTCCCAAGCATCACTAGCGAGGGAGGGCCTCCCACCCCTTCTTCCTCGCTGTCGTAGTGTGGGCAGATCCGGCCTCCCGCCGCCCACCTAGCTACATCCCGGGGACCCTCAGGTATAACTTCCTTCGAAACCGGCCTTGCTCTACTTCCCGAGCTCCTGACGTCACTGCATTTGTATCTTTTACTATTTCTTAGGCCCCCTCGTGTAGATAGGATCGGTCGGCAGTTCGAAAACCACCTAATTGTTTACTATTAAGAGGTAAAACTAGTTCATGCACTCGAATCTAGTAGTACTTGGTTCTAACGAGGAAGAAAGGGGGTGGGGGTGCGTGAAGATTTGCTACCTGATTCTAGGACTTGGTCGAAAGAGGAAATAATGGGGGCGAAAAGTAGCAGAGACTGTCTATCCAACTGGTCTAATACGGAAATAAAGGGAACACAGTACAAACTCAATATAAACCCGATCTATTGGTTGAAAAAGGAAAGAAAGTGGGGACTGGGGGACTAGTCAACAGAGTAAGTCCAGCACTAGATTTGCTAGCCTCACACAGTATAAGGTGGCTATATACCAAACAAAAATGGGACCAACCCAGATATCCTCCACTGATGTTTGTTGCCCCGAGCCGCTCTTATGTAATGCCACTCGTAAAATGTAGCAGTCGCACTATTAAAATTAAGGACACGTTAAACCAATGTTGTTTTCAATGTAATGCCTCTAGTAATATGAATCAATGGCACTTTTTCATGTCCTGCTAAATTTCCCATTAAGATAAGTTGCTTCTTTTCGTTAGAGATTCAACTGTCCTGGTCCGCCTACTCTCCAGGAGCTTCACGACCAACCTTGATGTTGCTCAATTTTATTGCAACTAATGAAGAAGAAGCTCTGTGGGTTTCGTTTTCTGATGGAAATGGAACCGGGGCTGGAGCCCTTTTATTAAAAAAAAAGAAGAAGCTGCTAGCTGATGGGACATTGCTTCATTTTAGGTGAACTGCACCAAAAGGTCCCATGAATTGAATCATCCATGTCGGTGACTGGTGTCATCCCTTCTACGATGGCGTTGACTGCAGATATGGTTCCCATCACGAGGTATGTTCCTTTTTGGTCTAACCGTTTGCCAAAGATCCTGCATGTCGTCGATCCTGCTCTTGTGCTACTGTTTTGGCACTGCCATGATAAAGCAGTAATGTTATTATTTTGCACCTTAATCTAGTGGCACTATTAATTTGAGGCAATGTTTTGGCACCGCTAGTGACACTGTTTTTTAATATATCAAAAGAGGGGGTTCCCTCCGATTTCATTAAAGAAACCCAACCATAGAGAACCATTATCCGACAACATCTCATTGTAAACGGGCAGTTATGCAACTACTATTAGAACGGACTGAGTACTAGCAGGAGACAAGTTCGCCACATAAGCTAGGCAGGTAGGGGGACGCAGCACCAGCTCGACCAAGTTTGGATTACAACCCAAATGCTACCACAAAAACATCAGGGGGAAGATAGGGACTGAAAGAGCCAGCTTCAGCATCCCAGTCTAAGCACCCCCGTCCTTCATCCTTGCGACGCACGGTACACCTCGTTTGCCACCTGCTCGACCCTAGTGTCACTGATAAAATGAAGTAATAATACAGTTAAAATAGAGCGAGTGTACTCTCTATCATTTCATTTCCAATGTAGATAAAGAAAGTGCTTCTCTTTGTTAATGTATGTTTCATCAACTAGTCCCATTGTTAATGTTTAAGCGTTTCTGCAAACTGGGGTGCTTGATTTTAGTTGATCTGCACAAAAATAGATATTTGAATGTCTCAAGGCCCCTCCTTGTACTACCGCTGTACACTGATGTTCATCACTGGCAGAAGGTGTATCGGGGAGACTTGGGTCGATTTCCAGTATGATGTAATCTTTTCTTCTGTTTATTAGTGTATGTTTCATCAACTAGTTGTTGGAAATATGCCCTAGAGGCAATAATAAAAGCATTATTATTATATTTCCTTATTCATGATAATTGTCTTTATTCGTGCTATAATTGTGTTATCCGGAAATCGTAATACATGTGTGAATAACAGACAACAACATGTCCCTAGTGAGCCTCTAGTTAACTAGCTCGTTGATCGACAGATAGTCATGGTTTCCTGACTATGGACATTGGATGTCATCGATAACGGGATCACATCATTAGGAGAATGATGTGATGGACAAGACCCAATCCTAAACATAGCATAAGATCGCATAGTTCGTTTGCTAGAGTTATCCAATGTCAAGTATCCTTTCCTTAGACCATGAGATCGTGTAACTCCCGGATACCGTAGGAGTGCTTTGGGTGTGCCAAACGTCACAACGTAACTGGGTGACTATAAAGGTATGCTACGGGTATCTCTGAATGTGTCTGTTGGGTTACATGGATCGAGACTGGGATTTGTCACTCCGCTTGACGGAGAGGTATCACCGGGCCCTCTCGGTAATGCATCATCATATGAGCTCAAGGTGATCAAAGTGTTTGATCACGGGATCATGCATTACGGTAACGAGAAAAGTGACTTGCCGATAACGAGATTGAACGAGGTATTGGGATACCGACGATCGAATCTCGGGCAAGTAAAATACCGATTGACAAAGGGAATCGTATACGGGATTAATTGAATCCTTGACATCGTGGTTCATCCGATGAGATCATCGTGGAGCATGTGGGAGCCAACATGGGTATCCAGATCCCGCTGTTGGTTATTGCCCGAGAGCCGTCTCGGTCATGTCTGCATGTCTCCCGAACCCGTAGGGTCTACACACTTAAGGTTCGGTGACGCTAGGGTTGTGAAGATATGTATGTGCAATAACCCGAATGTTGTTCGGAGTCCCGGATGAGATCCCGGACGTCACGAGGAGTTCCAGAATGGTCCGGAGGTAAAGAATTATATATAGGAAGTGCTATTTTGGCCATCGGGACAAGTTTCGGTGTTATCGGTATTGTACCGGGACCACCGGAGGGGTCCCGGGGGTCCACCGGGGGGGTCCACCTGCCCCGGGGGGCCACATGGGCTGTAGGGGGTGCGCCTTGGCCTATATGGGCCAAGGGCACCAGCCCCAAGAGGCCCATGCGCCAAGAGAGAAAAAAAGGGGGAGAGTCCTACAAGGGGAAGGCACCTCCGAGGTGCCTTGGGGAGGATGGACTCCTCCCCACCCTTGGCCGCACCCTTCCTTGGAGGAAGGGGCAAGGGCTGCGCCTCCCCCTCTCCCTTGGCCCTATATATAGTGGGGAAAAGGAGGAGCAAACCAACCCTAATGCCCTGGCGCCCCCTCCTCCCTGCAACACCTCCTCCTCCTCCCGTAGTTGCTTGGCGAAGCCCTGCCGGAGTTCTGCTGCATCCACCACCACACCGTCATGCTGGATCTTCCTCAACCTCTCCTTCCCCCTTGCTGGATCAAGAAGGAGGATACGTCTCCCGTCCCATACGTGTGTTGAACGCGGAGGTGCCGTCCGTTCGGTACTAGATCATCGGTGAATTGGATCACGGCAAGTACGACTACCTCATCCACGTTCACTCGAACGCTTCCGTTGCGATCTACAAAGTGGTATGTAGATGCTATATAATCTGAATACTCGTTGCTAGATGAACTCATAGATGGATCTTGGTGAAACCGTAGGAAAAATTTTAATTTTCTGCAACGTTCCCCAACAGTGGCATCATGAGCTAGGTCTATGCGTAGTTCTTCTTGCGCGAGTAGAACACAATTTGTTGTGGGCGTAGATGTTGTCAACTCTTCTTGCCGCTACTAGTCTTATCTTGCTTCAGCGGTATTGTGGGATGAAGCGGCCCGGACCAACCTTACACGTACGCTTACGTGAGACCGGTTCCACCGACTAACATGCACTAGTTGCATAAGGTGGCTGGCGGGTGTCTGTCTCTCCTACTTTAGTTGGAGCGGATTCGATGAAAAGGGTCCTTATGAAGGGTAAATAGAAGTTGACAAATCACGTTGTGGTTTGAACGTAGGTAAGAAAACGTTCTTGCTAGAACCCTGATTCAGCCACGTAAAACTTGCAACAACAATTAGAGGACGTCTAACTTGTTTTTGCAGCAAGTGCTTTGTGATATGATATGGCCAAAGTTGTGATGAATGATGAATGATCTATATGTGATGTATGAGATGTTCATGCTATTGTAATAGGAATCACGACTTGCATGTCGATGAGTATGACAACCGGCAGGAGCCATAGAAGTTGTCTTTATTTTTTGTATGACCTGCGTGTCATTGAGAATCGCCATGTAAGTTACTTTACTTTATTGCTAAACGCGTTAGCCATAGTAGTAGAAGTAATAGTTGGCGAGCAACTTCATGGAGACACGATGATGAAGATCATTATGATGAAGATCATGGTGTCAAGCCGGTGACAAGATGATCATGGAGCCCCAAGATGGAGATCAAAGGAGCTATGTGATATTGGCCATATCATGTCACGTTTATTATTTGATTGCATGTGATGTTTATCATGTTTTGCATCTTGTTTACTTAGAACGACGGTAGTAAATAAGATGATCCCTCATAATAATTTCAAGAAAGTGTTCTCCCTAACTGTGCACCGTTGCTAAGGTTCGTCGTTCCGGAGCACCACGTGATGATCGGGTGTGATAGGTCCTTACGTTCGCATACAACGGGTGTAAGACAGATTTACACACGCAAAACACTTAGGTTGACTTGACGAGCCTAGCATGTACAGACATGGCCTCGGAACACAGAAGACCGAAAGGTCGAGCATGAGTCGTATAGAAGATACGATCAACATGAAGATGTTCAGCGATGTTGGCTAGTCCGTCTCACGTGATGATCGGACACGGCCTAGTTGACTCGGATCATGTAATACTTAGATGACTAGAAGAGGGATGTCTATCTAAGTGGGAGTTCATTAAATAATTTGATTAAATGAACTTTATTATCATGAACTTAGTCTAAATATTTACAATATGTCTTGTAGATCAAATGGCCAACGTAGTCCTCAATTTCAACGCGTTCCTAGAGAAAACCAAGCTGAAAGACGATGGTAGCAACTATACGGACTGGGTCCGAAACCTGAGGATTATCCTCATAGCTGCCAAGAAAGATTATGTCCTAAGAGCACCGCTGGGTGACGCACCTATTCTCCCTGCAGAACAAGACGTTATGAACGCTTGGCAGTCACGCTGCGATGATTACTCCCTCGTTCAGTGCGGCATGCTTTACAGCTTAGAGCCGGGGCTCCAAAAACGTTTTGAGAGACATGGAGCATATGAGATGTTCGAAGAGCTGAAAATGGTTTTCCAAGCTCATGCCCGGGTCAAGAGATATGAAGTCTCCGATAAATTCTTTAGCTGTAAGATGGAGGAAAATAGTTCTGTCAGTGAACACATACTCAAAATGTCTGGGTTGCACAACCGCATGACTCAACTGGAAGTTAATCTCCCGGAAGAAGCGGTCATTGACAGAATCCTCCAGTCGCTTCCACCTAGCTACAAGAGCTTTGTGATGAACTACAATATGCAGGGGATGGTAAAGACCATTCCTGAGGTATATGCTATGCTGAAATCAGCAGAGGTTGAAATCAAGAAGGAGCATCAAGTGTTGATGGTGAATAAAACCACTAAGTTCAAGAAGGGCAAGGGTAAAAAGGACTTCAAGAAAGACGGCAAGGAAGTTGCCACACCCGGTAAGCAAGTTGCCGGGAAGAAGCCAAAGAATGGACCCAAGCCCGAGACTGGGTGCTTTTATTGCAAGGGAAGTGGTCACTGGAAGCGGAACTGCCCCAAATACTTAGCGAACAAGAAGGCCGGCAAAACCAAAGGTATATGTGATATACATGTAATTGATGTGTACCTTACCAGTACTCGTAGTAGCTCTTGGGTATTTGATACCGGTGCAGTTGCTCACATTTGTAACTCAAAGCAGGAGCTGCGGAATAAACGGAGACTGGCGAAGGACGAGGTGACGATGCGCGTCGGGAATGGTTCCAAGGTCGATGTGATCGCCGTCGGCACGCTGCCTCTACATTTACCTACGGGATTAGTTTTAAACCTCAATAATTGTTATTTAGTGCCAGGTTTGAGCATGAACATTGTATCCGGATCTCGCTTAATTCGAGATGGCTACTCATTTAAATCCGAGAATAATGGTTGTTCTATTTATATGAGAGATATGTTTTATGGTCATGCTCCGATGGTTAATGGTTTATTCTTGATGAATCTCGTACGTGATGATACACATATTCATAGTGTGAGTACCAAAAGAGTTAAAGTTGATAACAATAGTCCCACATATTTGTGGCACTGCCGCCTTGGTCACATAGGTGTCAAACGCATGAAGAAGCTCCATGCAGATCGACTTTTAGAGTCTCTTGATTATGAATCATTTGACACGTGCGAACCATGCCTCATGGGTAAAATGACCAAGACTCCGTTCTCAGGAACAATGGAGCGAGCAACCAACTTATTGGAAATCATACATACCGATGTGTGCGGTCCAATGAGTGTTGAGGCTCGCGGTGGCTATCGTTATGTTCTCACCCTCACTGATGACTTGAGTAGATATGGGTATATCTACTTGATGAAATACAAGTCTGAGACCTTTTAAAATTTCAAGGAATTTCAGAGTGAGGTTGAAAATCAACGTGATAGAAAGATCAAGTTTCTACGATCAGATCGTGGAGGAGAATACTTGATTCATGAATTTGGTACACACTTAAGAAAATGTGGAATAGTTTCACAACTCACGCCGCCTGGAACACCTCAGCGTAATGGTGTGTCCGAACGTCGTAATCGCACTCTATTAGATATGGTGCGATCTATGATGTCTCTTACCGACTTACCGCTATCTTTTTGGGGCTATGCTTTAGAGACTGCCGCATTCACTTTAAATAGGGCTCCGTCTAAATCCGTTGAGACGACACCGTATGAATTATGGTTTGGGAAGAAACCTAAGCTGTCGTTTCTAAAAGTTTGGGGATGCGATGCTTATGTCAAGAAACTTCAACCTGAAAAGCTCGAACCCAAGTCGGAAAAATGCGTCTTCATAGGATACCCTAAAGAAACTGTTGGGTATACCTTCTACCTCAGATCCGAAGGCAAGATCTTTGTTGCCAAGAATGGATCCTTTCTGGAGAAAGAGTTTCTCTCGAAAGAAGTAAGTGGGAGGAAAGTAGAACTTGATGAAGTGTTACCTCTTGAACCGGTAAATGGCGAAACTCAAGAAAATGTTTCTGAGGAGCCTGCACCGACTAGAGAGGAAATTAATGATGATGATCAAGATGCTTCTGATCAAGCTCCTACTGAAATTCGAAGGTCCACAAGGACACGTTCCGCACCAGAGTGGTACGGCAACCCTGTCTTGGAAATCATGTTGTTAGACAACGGTGAACCTTCGAACTATGAGGAAGCAATGGCGGGCCCGGATTCCGACAAATGGCTAGAAGCCATGAAATCTGAGATAGGATCCATGTATGAAAACGAAGTATGGACTTTGACTGACTTGCCCGTTGAACGGCGAGCCATAGAAAATAAATGGATCTTTAAGAAGAAGACAGACGCGGATGGTAATGTGACCATCTATAAAGCTCGGCTTGTCGCTAAGGGTTATCGACAAGTTCAAGGGGTTGACTACGATGAGACTTTCTCACCGGTAGCGAAGCTCAAGTCCGTCCGAATCATGTTAGCAATTGCCGCATACTATGATTATGAGATATGGCAAATGGACGTCAAAACGGCATTCCTTAATGGTTTCCTTAAGGAAGAATTGTATATGATGCAGCCGGAAGGTTTTGTCGATCCTAAGAACGCTGACAAGGTGTGCAAGCTCCAACGCTCGATTTATGGGCTGGTGCAAGCATCTCGGAGTTGGAACATTCGCTTTGATGAGATGATCAAAGCGTTTGGGTTTACACAGACTTATGGAGAAGCCTGTGTTTACAAGAAAGTGAGTGGGAGCTCTGTAGCATTTCTCATATTATATGTAGACGACATACTTTTGATGGGAAATGACATAGAACTCTTGGACAGCATCAAGGCCTACTTGAATAAGAGTTTTTCAATGAAGGACCTTGGAGAAGCTGCTTATATATTAGGCATCAAGATCTATAGAGATAGATCGAGACGCCTCATAGGTCTTTCACAAAGCACATACCTTGATAAAATATTGAAGAAGTTCAATATGGATCAATCTAAGAAAGGGTTCTTACCTGTGTTACAAGGTGTGAAATTGAGCTCAGCTCAATGTCCGACCACGGCAGAAGATATAGAAGAGATGAGCATCATCCCCTATGCCTCAGCCATAGGTTCTATTATGTATGCCATGCTGTGTACCAGACCTGATGTAATCCTTGCCGTAAGTTTGGTAGGAAGGTACCAAAGTAATCCCGGCAAGGAACACTGGACAGCGGTCAAGAATATCCTGAAGTACCTGAAAAGGACTAAGGAAATGTTTCTCGTTTATGGAGGTGACGAAGAGCTCGTCGTAAAAGGTTACGTCGACGCTAGCTTCGACACAGATCTGGATGACTCTAAGTCACAAACCGGATACGTGTATATTTTGAATGGTGGGGCAGTAAGCTGGTGCAGTTGCAAGCAAAGCGTCGTGGCAGGATCTACATGTGAAGCGGAGTACATGGCAGCCTCGGAGACAGCACATGAAGCAATTTGGGTGAAGGAGTTCATCACCGACCTCGGAGTCATACCCAATGCGTCGGGGCCAATCAAGCTCTTCTGTGACAACACTGGAGCTATTGCACTTGCAAAGGAGCCCAGGTTTCACAAGAAGACCAGGCACATCAAGCGTCGCTTCAACTCCATTCGTGAAAATGTTCAAGATGGAGACATAGAAATTTGTAAAGTACACACGGATCTGAATGTCGCAGATCCGTTGACTAAACCTCTCCCTAAGGCAAAACATGATCAGCACCAGAACTCTATGGGTGTTCGATTCATCACAATGTAACTAGATTATTGACTCTAGTGCAAGTGGGAGACTGTTGGAAATATGCCCTAGAGGCAATAATAAAAGCATTATTATTATATTTCCTTATTCATGATAATTGTCTTTATTCGTGCTATAATTGTGTTATCCGGAAATCGTAATACATGTGTGAATAACAGACAACAACATGTCCCTAGTGAGCCTCTAGTTGACTAGCTCGTTGATCGACAGATAGTCATGGTTTCCTGACTATGGACATTGGATGTCATCGATAACGGGATCACATCATTAGGAGAATAATGTGATGGACAAGACCCAATCCTAAACATAGCATAAGATCGCATAGTTCGTTTGCTAGAGTTATCCAATGTCAAGTATCCTTTCCTTAGACCATGAGATCGTGTAACTCCCGGATACCGTAGGAGTGCTTTGGGTGTGCCAAACGTCACAACGTAACTGGGTGACTATAAAGGTATGCTACGGGTATCTCTGAAAGTGTCTGTTGGGTTACATGGATCGAGACTGGGATTTGTCACTCCGCTTGACGGAGAGGTATCACCGGGCCCTCTCGGTAATGCATCATCATATGAGCTCAAGGTGATCAAAGTGTTTGATCATGGGATCATGCATTACGGTAACGAGAAAAGTGACTTGCCGATAACGAGATTGAACGAGGTATTGGGATACCGACGATCGAATCTCGGGCAAGTAAAATACCGATTGACAAAGGGAATCGTATACGGGATTAATTGAATCCTTGACATCGTGGTTCATCTGATGAGATCATCGTGGAGCATGTGGGAGCCAACATGGGTATCCAGATCCCGCTGTTGGTTATTGCCCGAGAGCCGTCTCGGTCATGTCTGCATGTCTCCCGAACCCGTAGGGTCTACACACTTAAGGTTCGGTGACGCTAGGGTTGTGAAGATATGTATGTGCAGTAACCCGAATGTTGTTCGGAGTCCCGGATGAGATCCCGGACGTCACGAGGAGTTCCGGAATGGTCCGGAGGTAAAGAATTATATATAGGAAGTGCTATTTTGGCCATCGGGACAAGTTTCGGTGTTATCGGTATTGTACCGGGACCACCGGAGGTGTCCCGGGGGTCCACCGGGGGGTCCACCTGCCCCGGGGGGGCACATGGGCTGTAGGGGGTGCGCCTTGGCCTATATGGGCCAAGGGCACCAGCCCCAAGAGGCCCATGCGCCAAGAGAGAAAAAAAGGGGGAGAGTCCTACAAGGGGAAGGCACCTCCGAGGTGCCTTGGGGAGGATGGACTCCTCCCCACCCTTGTCCGCACCCTTCCTTGGAGGAAGGGGCAAGGGCTGCGCCTCCCCCTCTCCCTTGGCCCTATATATAGTGGGGAAAAGGAGGAGCAAACCAACCCTAATGCCCTGGCGCCCCCTCCTCCCTGCAACACCTCCTCCTCCTCCCGTAGTTGCTTGGCGAAGCCCTGCCGGAGTTCTGCTGCATCCACCACCACACCGTCGTGCTGGATCTTCCTCAACCTCTCCTTCCCCCTTGCTGGATCAAGAAGGAGGAGACGTCTCCCGTCCGTACGTGTGTTGAACGCGGAGGTGCCGTCCGTTCGGTACTAGATCATCGGTGAATTGGATCACGGCAAGTACGACTACCTCATCCACGTTCACTCGAACGCTTCCGTTGCGATCTACAAAGTGGTATGTAGATGCTATCTAATCTGAATACTCGTTGCTAGATGAACTCATAGATGGATCTTGGTGAAACCGTAGGAAAATTTTTAATTTTCTGCAACGTTCCCCAACACTAGTGCCACTATAATGTAATTACGCCTTTTCATTATCTGTTCAAACAGGGTTATTCAGCTGCATTTTGGTGGAACTGCACAAATGTACGGACGGAACCGGCATATATGTAGAGTGCGAGGTGCCAAGTAAAAATTACCGACACCAACCCTGCTCCATCTAAGCATTGGCATCCACCACCATCAGTGGGATGTGTGGCGCTCACTGTGGACGGATCTTTCTCGGCAGCAAATCCTCTAACCAAATACTAGTAGCTTAGACTTAAAAAATACTAGTAGCTTATATTGGCAGTTTTCTAGGGGTGTACTCTTTTCTGAAAGAAGCACCAATCTATTTTTCTTTATTTGTACACAGTGTCACAACTTTGACCCAAAGGAACAGAGCTATTTTAGGGTGATTGGCGTAGTACTCGGAGACTGATTGTAAGCATGATTTTTATTAGTTGTCACATTGATTGTAAGCATGAGAAGATGGAAGATTAGGTTAGTGCGAAGCTTACCTTAAACTCTACCGACGCCGTTGAAACGAGGCGAGCATCGAGGGAACCGTGGAGAATGGCGGGGAAGCGATGTCGCTCCATCCGGCCTCTTGCGGTGGGAGAACGAATACTCCTGTGGCTCCGGCTGGCTTTGCACCCTCACAAACGGCACACCGTACTCGATTGATTCGTTATCCTCTGGGTGCTCGACCTTCGACCTGTACGCCCACCACCTCCGCCTGACTTTTGCCTCGGGCGAATCTGTCTGCTCCATCGCCCAAAGGAGATACTCGGTGAACTCGAGGACTGCAGCGTGACTGCCGCCGAGGAGTACATCGCCGCCCTCATCGCTGTCATCTTGCTCTTTCGCATGCATTGCCACATGGCCCTCATCGTCCTCGAAATCTCCCACTCATTGTCAAACCAAGTAAGGATCTCCTTCAACCTGGCTAACTTTGCCTGGTCGCCGCCGGCGATCTGCCTGATTCGCTGCTGCATCCCCTCCATAGATGTCCTTCTGAGTGGTCCGGTGCTAGCTTTGGAAGATGGGAGGAGAGACGGTGGTCTTGCAATAGAGAAGAGGTAGAGGCGAGACGGTGGTTTTGGAATGGAGATGATGGAGAGGAGAGGGGTGGTTTTGAAATGGAGAAGAGGGAGAGGCGAGACGGTGGTTCTGGAATGGAGATGATGGAGAGGAGAGGTTCCACTGCCTTTCGGTCACTGACAGGTGGGCCCCGCGCTTGGTGGGACCCATGTGTCAGTGTCTCAATGGCAGGATGGGCTATGTCAGGGGATCCTCGTCCGAGGAGAGAGGAGGTGGTTTTGCAATGGAGAAGAGGGAGAGGCGAGACGGTGGTTTTGGAATGGAGATGATGTAGAGGAGAGGAGGCGGTTTTGCAATGGAGAAGAGGGAGAGGAGCGTGCGGCAGCGATTTAGGATTGGACGAGAGGGCCAGCGCGCTGTGACTGGATCAAAATCAAAATCAACTTACCCTTCAATTAAAAAAGCGACCCCACATTAACTAGTCTCCCTTTTATTCTGGGTCATAATTGACCATGATTTTCCCAAATAAAATATATGTTATACGTTGCAAAAAAAATATAATTTGAAAGTACATTTAGATACGAACCAAACGATACAATTTTTGGTGACATGCATTCACATTTTGCTTGTCAAATACAGTACGTGGTCAAACTTCGACCCAAAATACGCAAAACAAAAAAAATACTTCCAAGACCAGCGCCGCTCTTCCGCTCTTCTCCTCTTAAACCACCGCCTCTCCTCTCCTATTCCAATCTAAATCTAGCGCCGCTCGTCTCCTCTTCCATTTCAAAATCACCGCCCCTCCTCTCCTATTCCAATCCAAAACCAGCGTCGCTCCTCTCCCGTTCTAAACCAAAACCAGCGCTGCTCCTCTCCTCTTCCATTAAAAACCCACCGCCGACGAGTGAAGGTGTTGTGGAGAAGTAGATCAATGGAGGAGTACAACCGATACATGAGGATCGCAGAAGGCAACCCTGTGAAGCTAGCTAGGATGTTGGACCAACTAGCGGCGATGGCGACATCCATGGCCCTGCAACAGAGCGAAAAGGTGGCGATACACCCGGAGGGAGTCACGCGGGAGTACATAGAGCTGCTCCTCTGGGCCATGGAGCAAACAGATTCACCGAATCCGATCGTGAGGGAGCGGTGCTGGGAGTATCAATCCCAGATGGAGCATCCACCAGAGATTGAAGGATCGAGCATCTACAGGGTGCCGTTTGTGAGGGTGTTGTGCCAGAGCGAGCTGGTGGAGTCTTCGTCGACCGAACCCAACTGTAAGAGGAGAAAAACATTTGGTCCGACAATGCTTCCCTGCCATCCTCTCCCTTGCCGTTCACATCGTCTCACGGGGCGGTTGTCTACCGCCGAGGAATAGGAGGGATTGCCCCCCCCCCCAGACCAATAGTCAGGCAGGTTGTGAATTGTTAGGAGGAGCTTAGCGTTGTTAGTATTTGCAGGTTGTGAATTGTGTTTTGTGTTGTGTATTTTGAGAGTACTTTCAGATATGAATGTCCTTTGAATTTCAGATTTGCAGTATTGACCATATGAAGTATTTTATGAATTCTAGAGATCTATTTTTAGCACTTAAAAATGTAGTTTCATAGGAGTATAAAAGTGCAGACAATGTGATTCTCAGAGAAGAAACTGCAAGTTTCAGTTTCAGATAAGAAACTCCAAGTTCGGTTTCAGATAAGAAACTGTAACTTTCAGAGGCAGATCATTTATATTAACACGGCCTTTTCAAACAGTGTTAACATCATGCTGGAAGTTTTATTCATGGTCGAAACTGGAACTACCAGCCAGTTAACATCATGCTGATCAACATTCATGCATAGCACATCTTCATATGATGCACAGTCAAAAAGATATGCTATTTTCAAGATGCCCGCACAATGTCGAGTGTGCGAAAAACAGAGAAAACGAATGACGAAGTTTTGGCAAGTGTTGGACGTGGTGTGCATAGATGACAATTGGGACCCACATGTCAATAAAGGCAGAGGCAAAAAATTTGGAGATATTTTCTCTGCACAGGTGGAATCGAACCTGGGCGGAACAGCTGTCGGGTAGTGTCACTCGGCCACTAGGCTAGTTCAGTTGTTTCGTTACTAATAAGGCACTTCCTTAGGTGGTCGGATCTCCTCCTGCGCCTTTGTGCGCTCGCCGCGACGCCGCTGTCTGCCGTTGTGAACATGCTGAACAAACGAGAGGAATCTGGAGAGGACTGTACGTGGAGAGGCGGACAGTCGGGACCCACCAGGTCTATGGCCGTACCCAAGAAGGTGCCTCATCGAAAAAATACTTCCTCCTAATGCTATACTGACGTTGGGGCCCATGGGTTTGTCAACATAGTTACATTTTTTTAGGTGCTTCAACGTAGTTGCTAGGAGATAAATTCACAACGAAACCGGGGAGCTGGCAGGTATGATTTATTATCACTGGGGAAGCAAGTATCAGCTGGGTTTTGGCATGCCCCGTCTAGGCTTTCTTTTTTAACATGCACAGCCCACGACCTCGGATGGGAGGTCCATAGGCCTGTTTATATTTTCTTAAGGGTCGTCATGTATCGACCGGCCTATCGACCTTCCATCCGAGGTTTTATTTTTCCTGAAACATCGGCAGCCCAATTTATGTTTTTTTTTAAGAAAACGCAGAGGTCTGTTCTATTTTTCTATATAAGAATAGGAACGCGTGGTCCAACTTATGTTTCCCTTCTAACTATATTATATATATTTAAATTATTTTATATATTATTGTTATTGTAATCATATATTTAACAGATACTTACATATGTAAGAAAACAATATCCCACATCTTATTAACTTATAAAAATAATTTTTTAACAATAAAATTCTGGATTCTTTTTTGCAACAAAAATCCTGGTGATTGTGTACAAAAGCTTGGTAAGATTTAAGGACCAATGTAATAATAAATCACTTATTATTTAAATATATATATATATAACAAAATGCTCAGCCCCTGTTTATTTTTTGATAACATTGTTGTGCCCACCCCAACATTATAATTAGAATAAGCCCAGCAAAATCGTGTATTTCGAGAAAGTGCAAATGGCCTGTAATTTTTTAGGAAAAACATAAATGGGCCGCATGGACGCTACATTATTTGTTAACCCAGCCCAGCTAATGGATTGTAATTCAAAAAAAATATCAAATGGACTGTAAATTCTACCCCGCAAAAAAGACAGTAAATTCTGAAAAAAATGGGTTAAATACGTGCCACATTTTTTAGGCTGAAATGTGGGCCAATAGGTCGAAGCCAATGCAAGTCGTTTCAACTTAGTCAACAAATGATTCTGACATCGTTAGCCGTTGGATTTACATCCAACGACCGGCATCGATCTTCAATCTCTCGTCTTCTTCCTCCAGCGCCGTCGGGACCACCTGCTCTCGCCTCCTCCTGCTAGCAGCTCTGCTTAGCACGCTTCGTTGTGAATCGCTACTCCACCGTTGGCCAGGTCATCCCTCCACGCCTCCACACCTCATGTTCTTCTCCACCGACTGTGTGATGCTCGGATACTTAGGCTACAGTAATCCCTAGTTAATGATGCCACGTCACCTCTGCCACTATAGTTAATCTCGGGTTAGTTCAAAAACCGATTCAAAATTCAAATTCAAAATCAAGTCAAACAATTAAAGTTTTGAAATATTAAAAACTAAAATGTTCGGAGTGAGGCAAATAATGCATAAGTAATTATGGTGGAGAAACCACAGTTTCATAAAATGTTTAAATGCTCAAATGGGAATGAAACAACAGCATAGCCAATTTAATAAATGCCTTTTGTTAATTATAAAATGTTAAAATATTTTACTTAGGGGTTTAAACTTTAGTAACAGATGTATAATTAGTAATACTAATTTTGGTACTACTTTTATGTTTTTATAAAACTTAGATAAGATGAGACTAAAAATAAAACAGTAAAGGTAAAATAAGTAAAAAGAAAAGAACAAAATAGAGAACAAAATAAAAGAAAAGGACCCCCCTTGGCCAACGGGGCCAGACGGCCCAACCGGCCCGCCCACCAACCGGCCCAACCCCCTCCATAACCCCACCAGGGGGAAACCCTAACCACCCCGACCGCACACTATCCCCCCACTCCACACGTCTCTCCTCTCCCCTCCCGATCTGATCTGGATCGGGGACGAACTGCTTCCCCCCTCTCGCGACGCCAGCGCCCCAACCCCGTCGCCGGACTCCCCCATCGCCTCGACCCCAACGCCGTGCCCCATCGCTCGCCGTCGCCGCTGGACCTAGTCGTCCACGTCCTCAGCCCCGACGACCGCGTACATCACCGCCCTCGCCGGATTTGTCAAGGCCCTCCTCGCCGGACTGCCTCCTACATGCCGTCGTCGTCCACGTCTACCTCCCCGAGCCCCGCTCCCCCTGGACCCTACCCCCCCCCCACGGTGAGACCCCGGCCTCTCCTCCCCCGCGCGCGTGCTCGAACCCCTGTGTCGCGCAACACGCGCCCCGCCGTCCGCCTGCGCACGCGCCGCCCACGCCCATAGCCGCCGTCTCCACTCCGCCTGGCAGTGCCTTGCCCCGCCTCCTTGGCCGCGCTCGCTCGTGCCGCGTGCACCCCCCATCCCCCCGTACACCTCGTCGCCCCGGTCTTCCTCACACGCGCGCGCCCGCAACCGCGCAGCGCGTAGCTTTGCTGCAGCCACCTCCGCCGCCCAGCAGTGCCACTGCTCGCGAATCACCCCGCGGTGGTCCAGACGCACCCTCCACGGCCCCGACGTCCTCCTCCGGCGACCGCCTGCTTCGCTACGGCCCCGCCCGCCGTGGCCTCGCCGGCGCCCATCCGCGCACGCTGGCCGTCGCCCGGTGGCCTCGCCCTGCCGCACCTCCTGCGGGCAAGCGCCCGCCCAGGCGCCATTCGCCAGATGCCCGGCGCCCGTTAGGACCCTCTAGGCCGCAGACACATGGGTCCCGGTTGCCGATACCCCTGTGATCGACTACATCGATGACGACCCCTTCTTCTTGCCAGAGCTTCCAGGCAAGCCCCCCCTCCCCCTGATCATCAGATATCGCCTATTCTTCTCTATACTGCTTGCATAAGTGTAGTGTAGCATGTTACTGCTTTCCGTTAATCCTATTCTACTACATAGCATGTCATTGTTGCTACAGTTGTTACCCTTACCTGCAATCCTAAATACTTAGTATAGGATGCTAGTATTCCAGCAGTGTCCCTACACTCTTGTCCGTCTGCCATGCTATACTACTGGGCCGTGATCACTTCGGGAGGTGATCACGGGCATATGATATATACTTTATACTGTTACATTACTTATGATACTGTTCGGAGATGGGGGCTGAAGGGGGAGGTGGCTCCATCCCGGTAGAGGTGGGCCTGGGTTCCCGACGTCCCCCGACTGTTACTTTCTGGCGGATCGACAGGGCAGGTTGAGACCACCTAGGAGAGAGGTGGGCCTGGCCCTGGTCGGCATTCACGGATACTTAACATGCTTAACGAGATCTTGGTATTTGATCTGATTCTGGCCACTGGCCTATACGCACTAACCAACTACGCAGGAACAGTTATGGGCACTCGACGTCGTGGTATCAGCCAAAGCCTTCATGACGTCAGCGACTGAGCGGCGCAAGCCGGATTGGAACGTAAGCCTGCTCTTGTATTAAGGGGGGTAGTTTTGCTTCCGGCCGCCCAGGCAACGTGCATGTGTGCAATGGGCGATGCGCCCAGACCCTTGCACCATAGGATTTAGACCGGCGTGCTGACCTCTCTGTTGTGCCTAGGTAGGGCTGCAACGTGTTGATCTTCCGAGGCCGGGCATGACCCAGGAAAGTGTGTCTGGCCAAATGGGATCGAGCGTGTTGCGTAATGTGGTGCACCCCTGCAGAGAAGTTTATCTATTCGAATAGCCGTGATCTTCGGTAACAGGATGACTTGGAGTTGTACCTTGACCTTATGACAACTAGAACCGGATACTTAATAAAACACACCCTTCCAAGTGCCAGATATAACCCGGTGATCGCGCCCACACAGGGCGACGAGGGGAGGATCGCCGGGTAGGATTATGCTATGCGATGATACTTGGTGAACCTACCATCTACTCTCTTCTACATGCTGCACGATGGAGGTGTTGGAAATATGCCCTAGACGCAATAATAAATAGGTTATTATTATATTTCCTTGTTCATGATAATCATTTATTATCCATGCTAGAATTGTATTGATAGGAAACTCAGATACATGTGTGGATACATAGACAACACCATGTCCCTAGTAAGCCTCTAGTTGACTAGCTCGTTGATCAATAGATGATTACGGTTTCCTGACCATGGACATTGGATGTCATTGATAACGGGATCACATCATTAGAAGAATGATGTGATGGACAAGACCCAATCCTAAGCCTAGCACAAGATCATGTAGTTCGTATGCTAAAGCTTTTCTAATGTCAAGTATCGTTTCCTTAGACCATGAGATTGTGCAACTCCCGGATACCGTAGGAGTGCTTTGGGTGTGCCAAACGTCACAACGTAACTGGGTGGCTATAAAGGTACACTACAGGTATCTCCGAAAGTGTCTTGGGTTGGCACGAATTGAGACTGGGATTTGTCACTCCGTGTGACGGAGAGGTATCTCTGGGCCCACTCGGTAGGACATCATCATAATGTGCACAATGTGATCAAGGAGTTGATCACGGGATGATGTGTTGCGGAACGAGTAAAGAGACTTGCCGGTAACGAGATTGAACAAGGTATCAGGATAACGACGATCGAATCTCGGGCAAGTAAAATACCGCTAGACAAAGGGAATTGTATACGGGATTGATCGAATCCTCGACATCGTGGTTCATCCGATGAAATCATCGTGGAACATGTGGGAGCCAACATGAGTATCCAGATCCCGCTGTTGGTTATTGACCGGAGTACATCTAGGTCATGTCTGCATGCTTCCCGAACCCGTAGGGTCTACACACTTAAGGTTCGATGACGCTAGGTTTATAAAGGAAGCTTGTATGTGGTTACCGAATGTTGTACGGAGTCCCGGATGAGATCTCGGACGTCATGAGGAGTTCCGGAATGGTCCGGAGGTAAAGATTTATATATAGGAAGTATGGTTTTGGCCACTGGAAGTGTTCTGGGCGTCACCGGTAGTGTACCGGGACCACCGGAGGGGTCCGGGGGTCCACCGGGAGGGGCCACCAGCCCCGGAGGCCTACATGGGCCAATAGTGGGAAGGGACCAGCCCCTAGGTGGGCTGGGGCGCCTCCCACCATGGCCCAAGGCGCCTCCAAGAGGGGAGGGGGCAAACCCTAGGGCAGATGGGCCCTAAGGCCCAGCCTAGGTGCGCCTCCCCCTTCTCCCCCTTGTGGCCGCCACCCCAGATGGTATCTGGGGCTGCCGCACCCCTTGGGGTGGGAACCCTAGAGGGGGCGCAGCCCCCTCCCCTCCCCCTATATATACTTGAGGTTTGGGGCTGCCCAACATAGGAGTTTTGACCTCTCGATGGCGCAGCCCTGCATCTCTCCTTCCTCCTCTCCCGCGGTGCTTGGCGAAGCCCGGCAGGATTGCCACGCTCCTCCACCACCACCACGCCGCTGTGCTGCTGCTGGATGGAGTCTTCCTCAACCTCTCCCTCTCTCCTTGCTGGATCAAGGCATGGGAGACGTCACCGGGCTGTACGTGTGTTGAACGCAGAGGTGTCGTCCGCTCGGCACTTGGTCATCGATGATTTGGATCACGACGAGTACGACTCCATCAACCCCGTTCACTTGAACGCTTCCGCTTAGCGATCTACAAGGGTATGTAGATGCACTCTCCTTCCCCTCGTTGCTGGTTTCTCCATAGATAGATCTTGGTGACACGTAGGAAAATTTTGAATTTCTGCTACGTTCCCCAACAGTGGCATCATGAGCCAGGTTTATTGCGTAGATTCTTTGCACGAGTAGAACACAAAGTAGTTGTGGGCGTTGATTTTGTTCAATATGCTTACCGTTACTAGTCAATCTTGATCCGGCGGCATTGTGGGATGAAGCGGCCCGGACCGACCTTACACGTACACTTACGTGAGACAGGTTCCACCGACTGACATGCACTAGTTGCATAAGGTGGCTAGCGGGTGCCAGTCTCTCCCATTTTAGTCGGATCGGATTCGATGAAAAGGGTCCTTATGAAGGGTAAATAGCAATTGACATATCACGTTGTGGTTTTGCGTAGGTAAGAAACGTTCTTGCTAGAAACCCATAGCAGCCACGTAAAACATGCAAACAACAATTAGAGGACGTCTAACTTGTTTTTGCAGGGTATGCCATGTGATGTGATATGGCCAAAGGATGTGATGTATGATATATGTGATGTATGAGATGATCATGTTCTTGTAATAGTAATCACGACTTGCATGTCGATGAGTATGACAACCGGCAGGAGCCATAGGAGTTGTCTTTAATTTATTTATGACCTGCGTGTCAACATAAACGTCATGTAATTACTTTACTTTATTGCTAAAGCGTTAGCCATAGTAGTAGAAGTAATAGTTGACGTGACAACTTCATGAAGACACGATGATGGAGATCATGGTGTCATGCCGGTGACGACGATGATCATGGAGCCCCGAAGATGGAGATCAAAAGGAGCAAAGTGATGATGGCCATATCATGTCACTATTTGATTGCATGTGATGTTTATCATGTTTATACATCTTATTTGCTTAGAACGACGGTAGTAAATAAGATGATCCCTCATTAAAATTTCAAGAAAGTATTCCCCCTAACTGTGCACCATTGCGAAAGTTCGTCGTTTTGAAGCACCACGTGATGATCGGGTGTGATAGATTCTTACGTTCGAATACAACGGGTGTTGACGAGCCTAGCATGTACAGACATGGCCTCGGAACACATGCAAACACTTAGGTTGACTTGACGAGCCTAGCATGTACAGACATGGCCTCGGAACACAAGAGACCGAAAGGTCGAGCATGAGTCGTATGGTAGATACGATCAACATGAAGATGTTCACCGATGATGACTAGTCCGTCTCACGTGATGATCGGACACGGCCTAGTTGACTCGGATCATGTAATCACTTAGATGACGAGAGGGATGTCTATATGAGTGGGAGTTCATAAGATGAACTTAATTATCCTGAACATAGTCAAAAGATCTTTGCAAAATTATGTCGTAAGCTCGCGCTTTAGTTCTACTGTTTTAGATATGTTCCTAGAGAAAATATAGTTGAAAGTTGATAGTAGCAATTATGCGGACAGTAGAAGGCTTGTGTCCTTGATGCACCGCTCGGTGTGCTGGACCTCGAACGTGGTCTGTGGATGTTGCGAACATCTGACATACACGTTTTTGATGACTACATGATAGTTCGGTAATGATAAATGGTTTAGAATTGAGGCACCGAAGACATTTTTGAAATGTCGCGGAACATATGAGATGTTTCGAGGGCTGAAATTGGGATTTCAGGCTCATGCCCACGTCAAGAGGTATGAGACCTCCGACGATTTTCTTGGCCTGCAAACTAAGGGAGAAAAGCTCAATCGTTGAGCTTGTGCTCAGATTGTCTGAGTACAACAATCACGTGAATCGAGTGGGAGTTGATCTTCCAGATAAGATAGTGATGTTTTTCCAAAGTCATTGCCACCAAGCTGCTACAGCTTTGTGATGAACTATATCAGGGATGGATATGGTGATCCTTGAAATATTCGCGATGTTTGACACCGCGAAAGTAGAAATCAAGAAGGAGCATCAATTATTGATGGTTAGTGAAACCACTAGTTTTAAGAAGGGCAAGGGCAAGAAGGGATCCTTCACGAAACGGCAAATCAGTTGCTGCTCTAGTGGAGAAACCCAAGGTTGAACCCAAACCCGAGACTAAGTGCTTCTGTAATGAGGAGAACAGCTACTGGAGCAGAATTACCCTAGATACTTGGTGGATGAGAAGGCTGTCGATAGAAATATATTGGATATACATTATGTTAATGTGAACTTTACTAGTACTCCTAGTAGCATCAGGGTATTAGATACCGGTTCGGTTGCTAAGTGTTAGTAACTCGAAATAAAAGCTACGGAATAAACGGAGACTAGCTAAAGGTGAGCTGACGAGATGTGTTGGAAGTGTTCCCAAGGTTGATATGATCAAGCATCGCACGCTCCCTCTACCATCGAGATTGGTGTTAAACCTAAATAATTGTTATTTGGTGTTTGCGTTGAGCATAGACATGATTGGATTATGTCTATCGCAATACGGTTATTCATTTAAGGAGAATAATGGTTACTCTATTTATTTGAATAATACCTTCAATGGTCTTGCACCTAAAATGAATGGTTTATTGAATCCCGGTCATAGTGATACACATGTTCATGCCAAAAGATATAAGATAGTAATGATAGTACCACCTACTTGTGGCACTGCCATGTAAGTCATATTGGTATAAAACGCATGAAGAAGCTCCATGTTGATGGATCTTTGGACTCACTCATTTCTGAAAAGATTGAGACATGTGAACCATGTCTGTTGGTATGTACGCATGAAGAAACTCCATGCAGATGGACCGTTTGGACTCACTTGATTTTAATCGCTTGAGACATGCAAATCGTACCACATGGGCAAGATGACTGAAAGCTTCGGTTTCAGTAAAATGGAACAAGAAAGCAACTTGTTGGAAGTAACACATTTTGATGTGTGCAGTCCAATGAGTGCTGAGGCGCGCGCTGGATATCGTTATGCTCTTACTTCACAAATGATTTGAGTAGATACTGAGTATATTTACTTGATGAAACACAAGTCTGAATTATTGAATGGTTCAAGTAATTTCGGTATGAAGTTGAAGATCTTCGTGACAAGAGGATAAAATGTCTATGATATGATCACGGAAATGAATATCTGAGTTGCGAGTTTGGTACACAATTGAGACATTGTGGAAATTATTTCATGACTAGTACCGCCTGGAACACCATAGTGTGATGGTGTGTCCGAACATCATAACTGCACCCTATTGGATATGATGCATACCATGATGTCTCTTATCGAATTACCACTATCGTTCATGGGTTAGGCATTAGAGACAACCGCACTCACTTTAAATAGGGCACCACGTAATTCCGATAAGATGACACCGTATGAACTATGGTTTAAAGAAACCTAAGTTGTCATTTCTTATAAGTTTGGGGCTGCGACGCTTATGTGAAAAAGTTTCAGGCTGATAAGCTCGAACCCAAAGCGGATAACTGCATCTTCATAGGAAACCCAAAACAGTTGGGTATACCTCCTGTCTCAGATCCGAAAGCAATAGGGATTGTTTCTCAAATCGGGTCCTTTCTCGAGGAAAATTTTCTCTCGAAAGAATTGAGTGGGAGGATGGTGGAGACTTGATGAGGTTATTGAACCATCACTTCAACTAGTGTGTAGCAGGGCACAGGAGTTGTTCCTATGGCACCTACACCAATTGAAGTGGAAGCTTATGATAGTGATCATGAGACTTCGGATCAAGTCACTCCCAAACCTCGTAGGATGACAAGGATGCGTACTACTTCAGAGTGGTACGTAATCCTGTCTTGGACGTCATGTTGCTAGACAACAATGAACCTACGAGCTATGGAGAAGCGATGGTGGGCCCGGATTCCGATGGATGGCTCGAGGCCATAAAATCCGAGAGAGGATCCATGTATGAAAACAAAGTGTAGACTTTGGAAGAACTACTTGATGGTCGTAAGGCTGTTACGTACATATGGATTTTAAAAGGGAGACGGACAATGATGGTAAATGTCACCATTAAGAAAGCTCGACTTGTCGTTAAGATGTTTCCCGACAAGTTCAAGGAGTTGACTAAGATGAGATTTTCTCACTCGTAGCGATGCTAAGAGTCTGTTGGAATTATGTTAGCGATTACTGCATTATTTATGAAATTGTGCAGATAGGATGTCAAAACATTGTTTCCTCGATGATTTTCTTGAGGAAAGGTTGTATGTGATACAACCAGAAGATTTTTGTCAATCCTGAAAGATGCTAACAAGTATGCAAAGCCCCAGCAATCCTTCTAAGGACTGGAGTAAGCATCTCGGAGTTGGAATGTACACTTTGGTGAGATAATCAAAGATTTTGGGTTTATACAAAGTTTATGAGAAACTTGTATTTCCAAAGAAGTGAGTGGGAGCACTATAGAATTTCTGATGAGTATATGTTGTTGACATATTGTTTATCAGAAATGATGTAGAATTTCTGGAAGGCATATAGGGTTGTTTGAAAAATGTTTTTCAGTGAAAACCTGGATTAAGCTACTTGAACATTGAGCATCAAGATCTATAAGGATAGATCAAAATCGCTTAATAGTACTTTCAAACGAACACATACCATGACAAGATTTTGAAGGAGTTCAAAATAGATCAGCAAAGAAGGAGTTCTCGGCTGTGTTACAAGGTGTGAGTATTGAGCAAGACTCAAGACATGACCACGGCAGAATAGAGAGAAAGGACGAAGGTCGTCCCCTATGATTTAGTCGTAGGCTCTAAAGTATGCTATGTTGTGTACCGCACCTGAAGTGTGCCAAACCATGAGTCAGTCAAGGGGTACAAGTGTGATCTAGAAATGGATCACAGGACAACGGTCAAGGTTATCCTTAGTAACTAGTGGACTAAGGAATTTTCTCGATTATGGAGGTGGAAAAAGAGTTCGTCGTAAAGGGTTACGCCGATGCAAACTTTGACACTAATCCAGATTATTCTAAGTAGTAAATTGGATTCGTATAGTAGAACAGTTATTTGGAATAGCTCCAAATAGAGCGTGGTAACTGCATCTAGGAGATGACTTAGAAATTTGCGAAGTACATACGGATCTGAATATTTCAGGCCCGTTGACTATAACCTCTCTCACAAGCATAACATGATCAAACCCAGAACTCTTGGGTGTTAGTCACATAGGAATGTGACTTTGAGTGTTAATCACATATCGATGTGAACTGGATTATTGACTCTAGTGCAAGTGGGAGACTGTTGGAAATATGCCCTAGAGGCAATAATAAATAGGTTATTATTATATTTCCTTGTTCATGATAATCGTTTATTATCCATGCTAGAATTGTATTGATAGGAAACTCAGATACATGTGTGGATACATAGACAACACCATGTCCCTAGTAAGCCTCTAGTTGACTAGCTCGTTGATCAATAGATGGTTACGGTTTCCTGACCATGGACATTGGATGTCATTGATAACGGGATCACATCATTAGAAGAATGATAGTAAGCCTCTAGTTGACTAGCTCGTTGATCAATAGATGGTTACGGTTTCCTGACCATGGACATTGGATGTCATTGATAACGGGATCACATCATTAGAAGAATGATGTGATGGACAAGACCCAATCCTAAGCCTAGCACAAGATCATGTAGTTCGTATGCTAAAGCTTTTCTAATGTCAAGTATCGTTTCCTTAGACCATGAGATTGTGCAACTCCCGGATAGCGTAGGAGTGCTTTGGGTGTGCCAAACGTCACAACGTAACTGGGTGGCTATAAAGGTACACTACAGGTATCTCCGAAAGTGTCTGTTGGCTTGGCATGAATCGAGACTGTGATTTGTCACTCCGTGTGACGGAGAGGTATCTCTGGGCCCACTCGGTAGGACATCATCATAATGTGCACAATGTGATCAAGGAGTTGATCACGGGATAATGTGTTGTGGAACGAGTAAAGAGACTTGCCGGTAACGAGATTGAACAAGGTATCAGGATACCGACGATCGAATCTCGGGCAAGTACAATACTTCTAGAAAAGGGAATTGTATACGGGATTGATCGAATCCTCGACATCGTGGTTCATCCGATGAAATCATCGTGGAACATGTGGGAGCCAACATGAGTATCCAGATCCCGCTGTTGGTTATTGACCGGAGTACATCTAGGTCATGTCTGCATGCTTCCCGAACCCGTAGGGTCTACACACTTAAGGTTCGATGACGCTAGGTTTATAAAGGAAGCTTGTATGTGGTTACCGAATGTTGTACGGAGTCCCGGATGAGATCTCGGACGTCATGAGGAGTTCCGGAATGGTCCGGAGGTAAAGATTTATATATAGGAAGTATGGTTTTGGCCACTGGAAGTGTTCTGGGCGTCACCGGTAGTGTACCGGGACCACCGGAGGGGTCCGGGGGTCCACCGGGAGGGGCCACCAGCCCCGGAGGCCTACATGGGCCAATAGTGGGAAGGGACCAGCCCCTAGGTGGGCTGGGGCGCCTCCCACCATGGCCCAAGGCGCCTCCAAGAGGGGAGGGGGCAAACCCTAGGGCAGATGGGCCCTAAGGCCCACCCTAGGTGCGCCTCCCCCTTCTCCCCCTTGTGGCCGCCACCCCAGATGGTATCTGGGGCTGCCGCACCCCTTGGGGTGGGAACCCTAGAGGGGGCGCAGCCCCCTCCCCTCCCCCTATATATACTTGAGGTTTGGGGCTGCCCAACATAGGAGTTTTGACCTCTCGATGGCGCAGCCCTGCATCTCTCCTTCCTCCTCTCCCGCGGTGCTTGGCGAAGCCCGGCAGGATTGCCACGCTCCTCCACCACCACCACGCCGCTGTGCTGCTGCTGGATGGAGTCTTCCTCAACCTCTCCCTCTCTCCTTGCTGGATCAAGGCATGGGAGACGTCACCGGGCTGTACGTGTGTTGAACGCGGAGGTGCCGTCCGTTCGGCACTTGGTCATCGGTGATTTGGATCACGACGAGTACGACTCCATCAACCCCGTTCACTTGAACGCTTCTGCTTAGCGATCTACAAGGGTATGTAGATGCACTCTCCTTCCCCTCGTTGCTGGTTTCTCCATAGATAGATCTTGGTGACACGTAGGAAAATTTTGAATTTCTGCTACGTTCCCCAACAGGAGGCTGCCAGAAGCGTAGTCTTTGACAGGACTAGCTATCCCCCCTTTTATTCTGGCATTCTGCACATATACCCATGCATATGTAGTGTAGATCCTTGCTTGCGAGTACTTTGGATAAGTACTCACGGTTGCTTTGCTCCCCCTTTTCCCCTTTTCCTTTCTTCCTGGTTGTGGCAACCAGATGCCGGAGCCCAGGAGCCAGACACCATTGTCGACGACGACTCCTACTACACCGGAGGTGCCTACTACTTCGTGCAGGCTGCCGCCAACGACCAGGAGTAGTTTAGGAGGATCCCAGGTAGGAGGCATGCGCCTCTTTCGATCTATATCCCAGTTTGTGCTAGCCATCTTATGGCAACTTGTTTAACTTATGTCTGTACTCAGCTATTGTTGCTTCTGCTGACTCGTCTATGATCAAGCACTTGTATTCGAGCCCTCGAGGCCCCTGGCTTGTATTATGATTGCTTGTATGACTTATTTTATTTTAGAGTTGTGTTGTGATATCTTCCCGTGAGTCCCTGATCTTGATTGTACACGTGTGCGTGTATGATTAGTGTACGATTGAATCGGGGGCGTCACAAGTTGGTATCAGAGCCGACTTCCTGTAGGAATCCCCCTTCCAACTCCTTGGCCGAAGTTGAGTCTAGTCACTGAAAAACTTTTACTAACATGGTTGTGCGGCTTACGGGCCCACGTCGCCATTGGGTGGTATTAGGATCTTTTATTCCTCGCCTATACTCTGGGACTCTGATCTCTCTTCTATTCGGGTTAAATGATTTTGCTAACTCTAAAACTAGGATCTCGTTACTACTTCCTCCCGGAGAGTCCCTTCATTCCAGATGATGGCCTGATTCATTAGAAGACCCCGATGATACTCTCTGATATTATACCGAGAACTTGTGTTCATCGCGTTTGCAATTCTCCTTCCACCGTCAACCCTTATGGATAACTACCTGCACTTGCCATTCTTACATTCATCCCCAGTTGGACTTGTTATTACAAGATACCCTATAATAATCGTTTTTGTTCTACCTTGTGCCACTGCCTTGCGGTTCCTTGCCGCAAAAATATCCCTACGATTTGTTTCTTCACACTTATCGAGGAACCTTTCATTACTAGTTGTTCATAGGATTCACTAGATGCATTAAAATACTATCCGATCTTCCGGTACTCCTTTGCCAACTATTGCTCTACAGATACTTGTCTTCTTGCGGTCTGGACAATTCCATTTATCTAGCAATAACCATTAAAATCCTTGTGATTGACATTCTGATCCTGTTGATTCAACATGTGTGTGAATGCACGCAATCATTAGTTATTCCCTGAAAATTATCCTTTCGGCTCAGACATCATTTTACACGTGGGCTGGTTCTCAACCAATCCAATTGCCGTCGATTGTACCCCTAAGGCTATTCAACTTATCCATCCCTAATCAGAACATTGCTTCTGATCCCTTGATTTGAAAATCATAATTCCTTTGCATTTGAGCTCTCGATTAGCCAGTTGTTTCTATAATCCAATTCCTTTGCATTGTTACTTCCTCTGGTTGTGTGTTGATGCTCACATCAGCTCCGTTGTGGACCAGCAGATCCTTTATTGGATTTTATCCGACAACATCCTTCATATTCAATAACCTTGTGAGCCTTCCCTCGGATACATAATGCCTTTGGTAAATTATATCCTCTGCTTTCTCAACCTTGATCTGCTTTCGAGCTGGCAATATTTACTTTTGAAGCTTGTGGTATATGTTTCTAAGATGCCCCGATGGGTTGAACCTATACCTTCTCTAAAACCATGTGAACCCGAAAGTTTTCACGAGTCATACTCTACTGTTGTTATGTCAGGTAAAACTTCAACACTACAACTTCGTCGAAAGCGAGAAGTGAATGAAAGGTTATGCATTAGAGAAGTGGGAGTCGACCTTGAACTTTGTGTTCATGCCCATGGACATGATGTACATCCTATCATGGAAACTTCTTGTAATAATAACTATTTCCTTGATAAATATCATTTGGTATATGTGAATTGATCCTTTGCAACCGTGGTTCCGACCATGATCGTTCTCCTTTGACTCTATTTCTCGGACAAGTTAAAGTACTTGCCTCCTGCAGATCAGTACGCCTTCCCAACCTCTATTTTGTCTACCTTCGAGTATTACCTCATGTTATCTCGAGGATATAAACCCACTGCACTTCATCTTATGAATTTCTGATGAAGTAGTACCATTCCCCGTCATAGTCACTCCACGGGTTCTGGTTGTCGTCAACCGAGAACACCGATTTGTGAATCGAATCAACACTGAGATTCAGTACTCTCAGTACTTTGTTGTTGAGAAGCTTAATACTCCATCATGTCAATCCTAGCCTGATCGGCTACATCATTATCGTGCTAATTTAACTATGCTACCTGGTCCTTAATCCCGGAGCACAACTTTCGATGATGAGCTAAGGTTACGTCGATTTCCTCGTCTTATCATCCCACCTCGAACAACAAGCTTGATTCCGAGTTGGTGTCGTATCCGTGGTTCAATTAATATTTTGTTGCATCAGTCCTTTTACTTGATGTAGTCAATATTCGAATGCATCTTCATGGAGCCTCTCGACAAAATTTGTCGTGATCATCATCAATATTTTGACTCCTTTCAGGATGTCAATTGAATTCATGATGAGACATACCATCCTTGCCCCTCGATGGTTTGCATTATCATCGACTACTTTATTGCCTTCCCACCAACACAAGCTTGTTCCTGTTTGGTGTTATACCTTGAGTTCCTTACTATCCAGCAATTGTTCTTCTTTACCTTGGAACATTACCATATCTTATGTCATCAACGTTGTGAGGGTTCCACCACCTCTTAAGAATTCGTGATACAGTGATGCTTCTCGTCATCACCATTCTATTCTTGGTCCCCGTGTTGAGTGAACTCTGTTGTGCAAATTTAATATCTCTAGCAACCCTATTGCTTCAGAGTTATTGGACAATAATTCCAATTTGGTGTGTTGGTTGCCCAATCGCCATTCTGACGTTGGTCGTGCAACCCAGCCCATATTTCGGGTGCACCTTTCAACCAATCTTTAATTGTGTATGTTTTCCTCCAGCATACATCATTAAGTCATTTGATCTGGCTAATGTTATCTCCTTGATCACATATTTGTGGAAATCCATCTTTTTGGAAATCTCAATGGATTGTCGCTGAGTCAATCAGTCACCTCCTCACCTCTCCTTGATTTAATGATGAACTCTTGTTTCGGAACTCGCTTCCATGGTTTAATTCCCGAGAATCTTACAAGGTCACCTCGACAATTTGTGTTGCACCTTTCTTCTCAGGCATCATGAGTCTAAGGTATCCTGACACCAATCAGATATGAATCTCGGTCAGATATGATGGTTGGAACATATTTCAAGAGTTATAACATTGGTCCCTATATGACCCGGTAAGGTGATGTCATGCCTAGCACACCTGGCCGGAGGACCTATTGTTATAGTATCCTTTTTAACAAGTTTAGCCATTCTTTCATGAGGAAATTGTAAGACTTATTCTATAAGTTGTTCCTGATGGATCCTTTGTGAATCCAAAGTCTGATCTTTACCCAATGACCATGTCAATGCTATCTCAAAGCATGTCTGTGGTACTCCGATTTTCAATAAAAACATTTGAAGCACAATTCTTAATTTCCTTATCAGTTATCCAAACACTATTGTATGGGTAATGTCATGAAGTTCCTCTCCCCTTACCTAAAGGGTTTTCTACGTTATATCCTGTCATGGATATCATGCTCTGCTTGACCTTGGGAAGAATATACCCCTGAAATATGTGTTTAAACACATTTTCCTTTCCATTGTTCTGTTTAATCTGATGATCACCTTTTCCTTTCCATTGTTTTGTTTAATCTTTCTTGAGATCTATATGATCTAAGCAGTAATAATTCATTGCTTATGTAAACACCTCATTGTACAACTCTGTCAGTAAGACCCTGTTACTATTGTTGATGATATTCCGGTAGCCAACGATGGACGAGAACTTTGCCTAATGGTCTGCCTCGTTCAATGAGCAGGAAAATGGTTCTCTTCGTCCCTCGCCCTTGGTACCAACGATGCAGTCAACATAACTGACCGGTTATTCTCTGACATGCCTTGCTATCATGACCATGCTAGATGTCAACGCCCTTCCTTATTTTAACCCACATGGTGGGCCCATAACCCACAGTTCCACAGGATCAAAACCTGACTCTCCTGTAGACCCTGTTGCCAAAGTTATTCCTCTAGCCTAGCTACATATGTAATTGACGGGTCACCTTCCTAGTGATCTATTCTGGTATCAGACGCAATACTTATTCTCGTGCCCTGAAACCCTTTCACCTTCTAATTGGGCATCGAATGATTACCTATCCGCTTGATACTTCTTACTATACCTTCTTGCTTGGCTCTCAATGTGACGCCCCCGATTCAATCGTACACTAATCATACACACAAACGTGTACGATCAAGATCAGGGACTCACGGGAAGATATCACAACACAACTCTACAAATAAAATAAGTCATACAAGCATCATATTACAAGCCAGGGGCCTCGAGGGCTCGAATACAAGTGCTTGATCATAGACGAGTCAACAAAAGCAACAATATCTGAGTACAGACATAAGTTAAACAAGTTTGCCTTAAGAAGGCTAGCACAAACTGGGATACAGATCGAAAGAGGAGCAGGCCTCCTGCCTGGGATCCTCCTAAATACTCCTGGTCGTCATCAGCGGGCTGCACGTAGTAGTAGGCACCTCCAGTGTAGTAGGAGTCATCGTCGACGGTGGCATCTGGATCCTGGGCTCCGACGTGTGGTCGCAGCAATCGGGTAGAGGAATGGGAAAAAGGGGGAAAAAGGCAACCGTGAGTACTCATCCAAAGTACTCGCAAGCAAGGAGCTACACTACATATGCATGGATATAAGTGTAAAGGGCCATAACAGTGGACTGAACTGTACAATGCCAGAATAAGAGGGGGATAGCTAATCCTGTCGAAGACTATGCTTCTGGCAGCCTCCGTCTTGCAGCATATAGAAGAGAGTAGACTGAAGTCCTCCAAGTAGCATCGCATATCATAATCCTACCCGGCGATCCCCTCCTCGATGCCCTATTAGAGAGCGATCACTAGGTTGTATCTGGCACTTGGAAGGGTGTGTTTTATTAAGTATCCGGTTCTAGTTGTCATAAGGTCAAGGTACAACTCCAAGTCGTCCTGTTACTGAAGATCACGGCTATTCGATTAGATTAACTTCCCTGTAGGGGTGCACCACATAACCCAACACGCTTGATCCCATTTGGCCGGACACACTTTCCTGGGTCATGCCCGGCCTCGAAAGATTAACACGTCGCAGCCCCACCTAGGCACAACAGAGAGGTCAGCACGACGGTCTAAATCTTATGCGCGCAAGGGTCTGGGCCCATCGCCCATTGCACACCTGCACGTTGCGTACACAGCCGGAGAGCAGACCTAGCAACCTCCATTACAAAGGAAGTCACGTTACGCAATCCAACCTGGCACGCGCCCCTCAGTCGCTGACGTCACGAAGTGCTTTGGCTGATACCATGATGTCGAGTGCCCATATCTTTCCCGCGTAGTTGGTTAGTGCGTATAGGCCAGTAGCCAGACTCAGATCAAATACCAAGATCTCGTTAAGCGTGTTAAGTATCCGTGAATGCCGACAGGGCCAGGCCCACCTCTCACCCAGGTAGTCTCAACCCGCCCTGCCGCTCCGCCATAAAGATCCACACAGAGGGTCGTCGGAACAAAGTTCCTTTCAGCCCCCAATCCGTGAATCACTCGCGGGTACTCCTCGAGCCGACCCGACATTAGTCACCACATGTATCATGTATAAAGTATAGTATATACCCGTGATCACCTCCCGAGTGATCACGGCCCGATAGTATAGCACAGCAGACGGACAAGAATGTAGGGCCACTGATGGAAAACTAGCATCATATACTAAGCATGTAGGATTGCAGGTAAAGGTAACAACAGTAGTAACAAGGACAGGCTATGCATCAGGATAGGATAAACGGAAAGCAATAACATGTCACACTACTCTAATGCAAGCAGTATAGATGAGAATAGGCGATATCTGGTGATCAAGGGGGGCTTGCCTGGTTGCTCTGGTAAGAAGGAGGGGTCGTCAACACCGTAGTCGTACTCGGTGGCATCAGCGCTGGTCTCGGGGTCTACCGGAGAAGAAGAGGGGGAAGAAACAGTAAATACACAGCAAACAAAGCATAACAAAACATAACGAGGCAATACGCGGTGTAGGTATGCCCTAACGCGGTAGGAGGTGATACCGACAAAGGGGGGAAACATCTGGGAAAGAATCCCCGGTGTTTCGCATTTTCGGACAGATGAACCGGAGGGGGAAAGTTGCGGGTTTGCTATGGTAGGGATGTGTGGCGGACGAACGGGCTGCGTATCTGGATTGTCCCGTCGTTCTGAGCAACTTTCGTGTATAAAACTTTTTCATCTGACTTGCGGATTATTTTATATGAATTTCTATAGCTATAATAATATTCTAGAATTTCTAGAATTTTTGGAATTGTTTTAAATTTGAAAGTTAATTTCTAAAGTGCACTCAACCCAGTCAACTTTTGACTAGTCAAAAGGGATAGCATGGCCCACATGTCATGGTCATAGGTGTAGATTACTTAGGCTAAATTAATTTAAACTAGGGGGCCACATGTCATTGTTTATATAGACTAATTAGCACTAAATTACATCCTACCTAAACTAGCCCTAATTAATCCTAGCCTAATTAAACCATGGGCCGGTCGGTGGCATAGCCAGCCGTGGCTGTGTACACACACGCACACACGGAACACATAGCTAGGGGTTACTTCTGTTCCCTGTTAACAGAACAAAGCATTTTGTGATTTTTATAGAATTTAATCCATGCCGTATTTGAATTTGGTCCAATGGAATAATTTGGAGGTTGTCATGTGAACTCCCAACACAACTTAATTTCAACGAAGTTAGACTTTGTTTGACCATAGTTGTGTTGCCATCCAGAGAGCTAAGAAGGTAGGAATAGCAAAAGCTAGCCAGCGCTACAGTAACATTCAGTTACTGTAGCAGCGGCAGCAGAGCTGCGAAACGCAGCGGCAGCAGAGCAGCCGCAAGCGCGGGCGGGCAGCTGCGGGCGCAGGCACGCGTGCGGACGGACAAGAGAGGCCACGGCGGTCAGCCACAGTGGCTAACGGCGCACGGGCGTCGGCAGCAGCGGCTGCCGCAGCAGCAACAGCAGCGCACGACATGGGGACGAGGACATGCAGGGGCGTGGCGAGAGGCGGGCCTGGCCGGGTGAACGGCATGCGGCCTTCGCGCTCGGGGCCGACTTGGCTGAGCGGTTAGCGCGCTGCCTGGGATCCCCAGGAGCACGACGGTGGCTCCAGTTCGCCCCTGGGAGAACGAGATCGACGGCAACGCGTCCATCGACGGGAGTAAACTTACGGCGGAGCTACGGCTACGGCGCGGGGCAGCTAGTGGAAGTACTCGAAGGGGGAAAGAGGAGAGGGACGAAGCTTCTGCTCACATCGGTGTCGAGGAGCGACTCGGGGCAGCCGGAAGAGGTCGAGGATGACGGCGATCTTTGGTGGCGTGCGATGGCCGTGGCGGAGGGGATCGATCTGTCCGTTGTCGAGGTGGCCTCCCGGCTCCAATCCAGAGTCGAGGAAGACTAAGGCGAGCCCAGCGGAGCTTTTGGACACGCCGACGAGGCGAGGTGAGCTTGGTGGCTACGCGAACGACGACTATGTGTCCAAGGACGGGTTCGGGCGAGATCCAGATCACAGAGAGGCGCAACAGAGAGGGAATGAGAGGGTTAGGGTTTCGGGGAGGGGCGCGGGGAAGGCCTTGTAGGCGTCAAGGAGGCCTGGATGGCGGACATGTGGGCATCGGCGGCGTCGACGCACGCGCTTTGTCCACGGCGCCTATATGAACAGAAGAAGAAGAAGAGTGCTAAGTGGGTTGGGCCGGTTCCTGTAGTCAGGAGGCCGAAGTGCACAGTAGCACTTTGCCTTTTTCCTTTTCTCTTTAAATTTTCTGCTTTTCTTTTTATTTGTTTTGTTTTCTATTTACTTTCAATATTATTTCGGTCTTATAATATACGAGACTTGGCCCATAATTAGTGATGCAATATTAGACACAACCATAAAAGTTTTGGTGGTTATTTAAAATAGTTTGTATTTTCACAAATTAGAAATGACATATTAAATAATGAATTGTCCCCTGTTTCATTTACTTTAGGGAACTCAACCACTTTATAAAATGTTGATTAATGAATGACAATTAGTTGATAAATATCTGCACCCTAATGAACATTCTTATTTAATGTTTGAAGAAATAGTAGTTTGACTTGTTATTTGAATTTGAATCCGAACTCAGTTTGAAACAAGTGGGATTTTAATTATGATGACCCGGCATCATTAACAGGGGTTTACTGTAGCTTCACTACCAGGGTGTCACAAATCTCCTCCACTACAAGAAATCTCGTCCCGAGATTTAGGAACGGGAGTAAGGGGGAAGGGATTTGGTTACGAAATTCTAACGGGTCTTCTCGGTGTTGGTTGCTCTTCTCGAAGAGGTCAATCCATTACGTTGATGCCTTCATTTCTCTGCTTCAGGTCATCATGATGAAATCGGCATCCTTTCTTCAGGAACTCCATCGTACTTACGAAAGAATAACGTGTGGGTATTGCCGAGGATATACCCCGCGGTGTAAACCGGCCAGAAGTTAACCCGGTCGGACTTGACGGTTTATCTGAAGACCCGCCCTGACCTTGGCGGTCTACAAGCAACCCGCCTGGTCGATATGACTCACTGGTAACCCGACGGGCGGATCAGACGGATGACAAGGCCCAAGGCCCAGAAGGCCGGTTCAACTAATGTGGGCCGGTTTAAGAGGAAAGGAATATTTGCCTTACAAGGAGTTAAGGCCAGGACTTGTATCTGGTTTGTATTAGAGATAGACTAGTCCTAATCCTAATAGGACTCCACATGTAAACCGCCCCTTCAACATATATAAGGAGGGGCAGGGTACCCCAAAGAGGGACAGGTTAGAAGTTACAAGCTACAAGCAAAAACCAATCTCTAGGGCTAGACACAAAGAGCCGGTTTACGGCGTCTCCCTCGTGATGATAATGAGACCTAGCCTCAAACAGCATGTAGGGTTATTACCGGATGATATTTCCCGGGGCCCGAAGCTGTCTAAATCCTTGTCTTGCGTGTTGATCCGCCCTGCGTCTCTCGTCCCACTCAACCCCTCTCAAGCTACTACATAGATGCGTTGGCCTCGCGACTAAGTCCTGACACTAAGGACATCTGTCGTGACAAAACCACGACAGTTGGCGCTCACCGTGGGGCCAAACGCACGGTGGTGTTGAGTTCTTGAAGGGATTTCTCCCAGGGATTCAGAAGCCTACAATCTGTCGGATCAGCATACGGAAGGATTTGCATCAACTCTAATCTCATCGATTGAGATCAAGGAAATATTATTGAGTCTCCATGGATGATCTCTACAGTTGTTGACCTAATCTGTGTTGACGGTTAAATCTCCAGGGATTCAACCTGCGCGTATCTATGGAAGGAAAATAAAAGTCGTCGGTTTGATCGATCTATGGCGAAACTGATTTGAAGTATAAGGAACCAAGGGCTTGACCCTTGCCTAGTGATCGTGCACCGTTAGCAACCCGGAGGGAGTCACGGGTGTCGATTGGTAAGGGCAACCGCGGCCATGACCCGGATTTGCTGTCATCACCATAACCCGCCGCGAGATCCGGGTCACAAAAGGGGTCGGCAACGGGAAGAGGACAAGTTTTTGGCTCACCGGTGCTACTTGTACACGTGAAGGACTCGAACCACAAGTCAGGAAATTACTCATCACAGCCCATGAGTTAGAGGACGCACATGACGCATGCAGACACGACTGAACTCGGGAATAGTCAACACAAGTGGCCTTGGATGCAGCCACCAGCCGGTTAATGCTCTTGTTCATAAACAGAATCACCAAGGACTACGTACTAGGGTCAGACAAGGTAATGCCACGGACTGGTACTTCTAGTTTGGCAAGTAAACGATGTCAAAGCCAATTACGACCCGGACTCTGCTTCGACTTTGTTCCAAGTCACCTCGCATGAACCAGAGCCTCGCCAACTACGCCTCGACGACCGGGCTGTCTCCGGTGGTCTCTGTCTTTGCAAGTTGCCACCGCGCTCTGAGCCATTCCGAGCCGCCGTCGCTGGCTCGCCTCCGCAGCTGCTGGTTCGCCTCCGCCATCAGGCTGCTAGCGCGTCGCTCCGCCGTCGGGCGTCGAGCTGCCTCTGCACTGCCCGTAAAACGCCGCGCCTTTGTACAGCTCCGAGCCGCCGTCGCCGCCCGCTTACTCCTTCCATGACCCGTGCGCCGCATCGCGAACACACCGCCCCCGGGCTGCCGCGGACGCCGTCCACCTCCGCCGTGAACCAGCTTCTGCTGCTGCTGACCCGGCCTGCCCAACTACTGCCGCGAGTCATCAAGGGCTCCGCCTCACCTGCGAGTTGCCGCTCCCGCTATCGGGACCGATTCAATCATTGGCAGCCGCCGGTTTTTTCCTCGTCTCTGCTGCGAGTCATCGCAGCCGCCTATCGCCGGATCACCTCTGCCTGCACCGGTTGATGGCATCACCTCAGTGCCAACTCCGCCGGGTCACCGTGTCTCCAAAAATCGTGCCCGTACCTGCGTCCGAGCTGCCGCGTTGAGAGCCACCTCTGGCTGCGGCAGGATCTGCGGTCATAAACCGGTACTAGCTTAAACCGCCGCTGCGCCTGCACAACTCCAAGTGGGAGTTGCCGGATTTTTCCCGCACCATGGAGAGACCTCAACTCCGGCCTATTCGATGAGTTACCGTCACCGACCGCTGCCGCCATTGAACCGCCAACTCACCTGCGCCCTGCGTCGCCGCGGTTGTGTCCCGCCTCACCTCCTGCGCCCCACCGCAGGCTCTGCTACGAGCGCCCTTGCCGGTTCGGTCTCCCCCTGCATCCGACCCGGTCCGGTTCACCGCTGCACGAGGCTACGCCTGCGTGCCTCCGCTCCGGTTTCGCTGCCGCCGCAGTCTGCTTCTGCTGAACCGGCCTGGGGGCATCCATAGCCGCGCCCCCTCGGCCTCGTGTTGAACCGCTGGATGCTACCAAGTTGCCACCGCTGCTCTGACCCGTCACACTGGTCCTCCGCTGGTCCAGCTCTAAACCGTTCCGCCGGGTTTACTTCAACGCCCCCCGCATCATGCCTACGGATCAAGCGCTTCTGCGCCTCGTCTACCGTGTCTGCCGCGTCTACGCATCCACAACGCCTGCCGCCTCACGCCTGCTATGGGCTCATCCTCTGTTGAACCGCCGAGTGCCTCGACCGCTCGCCACCGTCGCCATGACACGCCGGCACCACTAAAATGCATTAGAGAGCCGCTACGCTGGCCGTGGGCCTCGCCGTTCCTCTGCACCGCGACCTGCCGATCCTACCGCTCCTCTGTTGTCCGTGGCTGCGGCCTGAGCCGCCCGTATCCCTGGCCTTGTTCGCCATGCTAAATCTCCATTGCGCCTTCCCGAGTCGCCGTCTCCAAACCGCCGCGACCCCTGGCCGCCTCAAATCGCCGCCCGTCGCCGGGTTGCCTCCGCCATCGCGTCCGCGGCATTAAACGATCCGGCCGTTCTAATGCTTGGTCTCTCGCGCGCTATTCTAAGCGGGCCTTGGCTTCACTTCCACCTTGAGGATGGCCCGGCCGCTTTTGCTGATTATTACATAATGACCCGGCCCTTGGGAGCTACATTGGTTAAAATTTTATGGGCATCAGTCAATTACAAGTCCCAGGTTGCTGCAAGCATGACAACCCGATACTTGGGGCTACAGGTATTACATTATTATCGAAGAAATATTTTCAAATTCTCTGTTTGAGCAAACTAGATTGACCCGGCGTCACCAATCATTATGACCCTGTGGCTGCAACCCGGTGTCATCAATAATCATAAACCGGTGTTGGCAACAATCATGAACCGGTGTCTGCAACAATCATGAATCGGAATTATCAGTTTTTATAACCCGACAGTTTTTGGCAATGATAAACCGGCAAGTTCAGCATCTTCAAACCAGTTGAATATCAGAGGAGTGTTTCAAGACCCATATTTCTTAATCCAGCGCTTTGGAACCCGACTCAAGTGGACTATTCTTCATAATATTTTTCTGTGAGAAACCAATGTCAGCAAATTGAGTATGAAGCTGGTTATTGACCCGGATTTTCTAGAAGGAGGAATGACAAGGACTTAAGGATGATCAACATAAGTTTACCATGGATGAATCCAAGCTAAACTTGGGGGCTAATGTCAGGGATATACCCCGCGGTGTAAACCGGCCGGAAGTTAACCCGGCCGGACTTGACGGTTTATCTGAAGACCCGCCCTGGCCTTGGCGGTTTACAAGCAACCCGCCTGGTCGTTATGACTCACTGGTAACCCGGCGGGCGGATCAGACGGATGACAAGGCCCAAGGCCCAGAAGGCCGGTTCAACTACTGTGGGCCGGTTTAAGAGGAAAGGAATATTTGCCTTACAAGGAGTTAAGGCCAGGACTTGTATCCGGTTTGTATTAGAGATAGACTAGTCCTAATCCTAATAGGACTCCACATGTAAACCGCCCCTTCAACATATATAAGGAGGGGCAGGTTTCCCCAAAGAGGGACAGGTTAGAAGTTACAAGCTACAAGCAAAAACAAATCTCTAGGGCTAGACACAAAGAGCCGGTTTACGGCGTCTCCCTCGTGATGATAATGAGACCTAGCCTCAAACATCATGTAGGGTTATTACCGGATGATGTTTCCCGGGGCCCGAAGCTGTCTAAATCCTTGTCTTGCGTGTTGATCCGCCCTGCGTCTTTCGTCCCACTCAACCCCTCTCAAGCTACTACATAGATGCGTTGGCCTCGTGACTAAGTCCTGACACTAAGGACATCTGCCGTGACAAAACCACGGCAGGTATTTCGTAAGAACCTACCTCTACAAGGTTGACTATCTGGTCGATAACATCGGTGAAGGTGGCGGAAAGTAACTCTTGAATTGAAACCTTAGAAAGTATTAAGAGCAAGGTAAGAAGGTATCATGAGAAGTTTCGAGCGGGCAGGCAATCGTTCGGTGCCTGAAACAGAGCGTGAATGGGTTCAGAGCAATGGGAATAAGTATTATGTCTGATACCAGAATTGATGATCTTTCGGGAGGTGGTTTGTGAAGTACTTACGAAGCCACGAGTGAGGAATAACAATTAGAAACATGGTTGTACAGGAGAGTCAGGTTTCGATCCTGTGGAACTAGGGGTTATGGGCCCACCATGTGGGTTAAAAGTAGGAAGGGCGGTGACATCTTGCACGATCATGTAAGCAAGGCATGTCGGAGGATAGTATATCGGTTATGTCGGCAACAACATCGGTACCAAGGGCGAGGGACGAAGAGAACCATTTTTCTGCTCGTTGAACGAGGCGGACCAGTAGGCAAAGTTCTCGTCCATCGGTGGTTACCGGAATGTCATCAATAGTAGAAACATGGTCTCACTGACAGAATTGTACACCGAGGTGGTTACCTAAGCAGGAGAATATTATTGCTTATGTCATATAGATCACAAGAAAGGTTAAACAAAACAATGGAAAGGAAAATGTGACCATCAGATTAAACAGAACAATGGAAAGGAAAATGTGTTTAAACACATAATTCAGGAGTATATCCTTCCCACGGACATGAAGAGCATCATATCCGTGACAGGATATAAAGTAGAAAACCTTTTAGGTAAGGGGAGAGAAACTTCATGACATTACCCATACAACTATGTTTGGATAATTGATAAGGAAAATTTAGCCTTTGTGCTTTCAATGTCTTTATTGAAAATCGGAGTACCACTGACATGCTTCGAGATAGCATTGACATGGCCATCAGGTAAAGATCAGACTTAGGATACACAAATGATCCATCTGGAAAACTCATAGAATAAGTCTTACAATTTACTCATGAAAAATGGATAACCTTGCTAAAATGGAAACTATAACAATAGGTCCTTCGGCCAGGTGTGCTAGGCATAACATCACCTCACCGGGTCATATAAAGACCAATGTTATAACTCTTGGAAATATGCCCCAACCATCATAGCTAACCGAGATTCGGATCTGATTGGTGTCAAAATCCTCAGACTCGGGATGCCTGAGAAGAAAAAGGTACAACACAAATTGACGAGATGACATTGTAAAATTCTCGGGAAATGAACTATGGAAGCGAGTTCCGAAACAAGAGTTCATCAGTAAACAAAGGAGAGGATGAGGAGGTGGCCAATGGACTCAGCGACAATTTATCGAGACTTCCAAAAGATGGTTTTCCGCAGTTATGTGAACAAGGAGATAACATTAGTCAGATCAAATGATATAATTATGTATGCTCGAGGAAAACATACACAGTTAAACATTGGTTGAAAAGTGCACCCGAAATATGGGCTTAAGTAGCATGATCAATGTTAGAATGGTGGTTCGATAATAAATACACAAAGAGTGAAACTATCTTTCATTAACTTACAAGCAATAGGGTTGCTAGAAGTTTTCAATTTTACACCTCACAGACCATTTGTTGGTATTCCGGTTAGAAACAACACGGGGACCAAGAAAAGAATGGTGATGGTGATAAGTATCGCTTGCATAAAAAAATTGAGAGGTGGTGAAATTCCCACGACATTCTTGACATAAAAGGTGGTAATATTACAAGGTAAAGAAGAACAAATGCTGGATAGCAAGGAACTCAAGGTATAACACAAAACACGAACAAGTTTGTGTTGGGGGAAGGAAAAAATGTTGTCGATGATAACACAAATCATCAAGGGGCAAGGATGGTATTTCCCATCATGATTTCGATTGATATCCTAGAAAGCTCAGAATGTTGATGATGATCACGACACAATTGTCGAGAGATTTCATGAAGATGTAATCGAACAGCAACTGCTCAAGCAGAAGGACTGATGCAGCAAAAGATTATTGGAACTATGGATACAACACCAACTAGGAATCAAGTTTGCCGTTCGAGGTGAAACGATAAGACAAGGAAGATTGACATAAGCTTAGCTCATCGCCGAAAGTTGTGCTCCGGGAAGAAGGACCAAGTAGCACAGTTAAAAGTTCGCATGATAATGATATAGCCGATAAGGCTAGTAATGACTTGAAGGATTATTAAACTCGTAAGCAACAAGAATTACTTAGAGTTATTGAACCGGAGTGCGGAATCGATTCACTTATCGGTGTTCTCGAGTGATTAATAACTCAGAACCTGGAGGGATCCGAGATCGGTGAGAAGCAATAATAGATGAAGACTCACAGGAAGCAACATAGTTCTCGAGATACCAGAGGTTAATACTCGAGGAAGATCAAAAATACAGGTTGTGGAGATGTATCGATCAACAAAAGACAAGTGCTTTAACTTGTCTGAGCAAAGGATCAAAGATGATCAATCATGTTCGGAACCACGTTTGTAAAGGACCAACATGGATACAAGATGAACTTATAACAAGGGGACCATTATTAATTCAAGAAGCTTCCATGATAAGTTCCACATCGGGTCCATGGGGATGAACACAAAGTTCAAGGTTGACTCCCACTTCTCCAATACACAACTTTTCATTTATTGCTCTCAGTTAAGAATGTTTAGAGTTTGAAAGTTTAACTGGCGGAATTCCAGAAGGTTATGACCCATGAAGACTTTTGGGTTCACACAAATTAAGGAAGGTATATGTTCAACCCATCGGGGCATCTTAGAAACATATACCATGACTCCAAGAGTAATTCATACAAGCTCAAAAGCAGCACATGGTTGATAAAGTAGAGGATACAATTTAACTAAGGCATTATGTATCCGAGGACGGCTCAGAAGATTATTGAATATGAAGGACGATGTCAGATAAAATCCAATAAAGTATCTGACGGCCCATAACAGGGCTGATGTGAGTATCGGTTCTCAATCAGAGGAAGAAGGAATGCAAAGGCATCAGATTATAGGAACAACTGACTAATTCAAAGCTCAATGCAAAGAAATTTATGATTTCCAAATCAAGGGATCAGAAGCAATCGTTCTGATCGAAAATGAATAAGTTCAATAGACTTAGGAGCACAACTGACCAAGGCATTGATTGGTCAAGAACCAGCTCATACCCAAATGACGTCTGAGCCGGAAGGATAATCCTAGGATTTGACTGATGATTGTGAACATTCCCAACGTAATGAATCAATGGACTCAAAAATGATAGTGACAAAGGATGCCAATAAGATTATTATACTTATGGGATTAACCATAATGCAAGCAAGTAAGAATTTCAAGAACAACAGGCTGTTGAGGATTTTCGCTAGATCAAATAGTATTTCGAAGGCTTTGGTGAAATACATGAATCAATTGGGATGAGCGGATACTCGATAGGTGCAAGAATTTATCCGTAGGGGTATTTAGGCGACTTAGAACCGCAAAGTTTTCTCGGGGTATCTTGTAATAACAAGATCGACTCGGTATAAAGTAAGAACGACAGGTGTAAGTATTTATCCATAGGGATATTTCAGTGGTAGGGAATTGCAAAAGCAACGGGCACAAGGTCTCGAGAGAATATCAGAAGCTAACTTCAGAATCCATCGGTGCACCAAGCAATCATCTGGAGTGAGGGGCTCTCCGGGAGAAAGTTGTTACGAGAACCTAGAGTTAGAGTTAGCAAAATCATTTAACCCGAACAGAAGAGAGATCAGAGTCCCAGAGTATAGGTCGAGGAATAAAAGATCCTACTACCACCCAATGGCGGCGTGTGCCCGTAAGACACACAGCCATGTTAGTAAAAGTTTTGTAATGTCTAGACTCGACTTCGGCCAAGGAGTGTGGAAGGGGGATTCCTACAGGCAGTCGGCTCTGATACCAACTTGTGACGCCCCCGATTCAATCGTACACTAATCATACACGCAAACGTGTACGATCAAGATTAGGGACTCACGGGAAGATATCACAACACAACTCTACAAATAAAATAAGTCATACAAGCATCATATTACAAGCCAGGGGCCTCGAGGGCTCGAATACAAGTGCTCGATCATAGATGAGTCAGCGGAAGCAACAATATCTGAGTACAGACATAAGTTAAACAAGTTAGCCTTAAGAAGGCTAGCACAAACTGGGATACAGATCGAAAGAGGAGCAGGCCTCCTGCCTGGGATCCTCCTAACTACTCCTGGTCGTCGTCAGCGGGCTGCACGTAGTAATAGGCACCTCCAGTGTAGTAGGAGTCGTCGTCGACAGTGGCGTCTGGATCCTGGGCTCCGACGTGTGGTCGCAGCAATCGGGTAGAGGAATGGAAAAAAGGGGGAACAAGGCAACCGTGAGTACTCATCCAAAGTACTCGCAAGCAAGGAGCTACACTACATATGCATGGATATAAGTGTAAAGGGCCATATCAGTGGACTGAACTATAGAATGCCAGAATAAGAGGGGGATAGCTAATCCTGTCGAAGACTACGCTTCTGGCAGCCTCCGTCTTGCAGCATATAGAAGAGAGTAGACTGAAGTCCTCCAAGTGCATCGCATAGCATAATCCTACCCGGCGATCCCCTCCTCGATGCCCTGTTAGAGAGCGATCACCGGGTTGTATCTGGCACTTGAAAGGGTGTGTTTTATTAAGTATCCGGTTCTAGTTGTCATAAGGTCAAGGTACAACTCCAAGTCGTCCTGTTACCGAAGATCACGGCTATTCGAATAGATTAACTTCCCTGCAGGGGTGCACCACATAACCCAACACGGTTGCTCCCATTTGGTCGGACACACTTTCCTGGGTCATGCCCGGCCTCGGAAGATCAACACGTCGCAGCCCCACCTAGGCACAACAGAGAGGTTACCACGCCGGTCTAAATCCTATGCGCGCAGGGGTCTGGGCCCATCGCCCATTGCACACCTGCATGTTGCGTACGCGGCCGGAGAGCAGACCTAGCAACCTCCATTACAAAGGAAGTCACGTTATGCGGTCCAACCCGGCGTGCGCCGCTCAGTCGCTGACATCACGAAGTGCTTCCGCTGATACCACAACGCCGAGTGCCCATATCTTTCCCGCGTAGTTGGTTAGTGCGTATAGGCCAGTAGCCAGACTCAGATCAAATGCCAAGATCTCGTTAAGCGTGTTAAGTATCCGTGAACGCCGACAGGGCCAGGCCCATCTCTCACCCAGGTAGTCTCAACCTGCCCTGCCGCTCCGCCACAAAGATCCACACAGAGGGTCGTCGGAACAAAGGTCCTTTCAGCCCCCAATCCGTGAATCACTCGCGGGTACTCCTCGAGCCGACCCGACTTTAGTCACCACATGTATCATGTATAAAGTATAGTATATACCCGTGATCACCTCCCGAGTGATCACGGCCCGATAGTATAGCACAGCAGACGGAAAAGAATGTAGGGCCACTGATGGAAAACTAGCATCCTATACTAAGCATGTATGATTGCAGGTAAAGGTAACAACAGTAGTAACAAGGACAGGATATGCATCAGGATAGGATAAACGGAAAGCAATAGCATGCTACACTACTCTAATGCAAGCAGTATAGACGAGAATAGGTGATATCTGGTGATCAAGGGGGGGCTTGCCTAGTTGCTCTGGTAAGGAGGAGTCGTCAACACCGTAGTCGTACTCGGTGGCATTAGCGCTGGTCTCGGGGTCTACCGGAGAAGAAGAGGGGGAAGAAACAGTAAATACGGAGCAAACAAAGCATAACAAAACATAACGAGGCAATACGCGGTGTAGGTATGCCCTAACGTGGTAGGAGGTGATACCGACGAAGGGGGGAAACATCCGGGAAAGAATCCCCGGTGTTTCGCATTTTCGGGCAGATGAACCGGAGGGGGAAAGTTGCAGGTTTGCTATGCTAGGGATGTGCGGCGGATGAATGGGCTGCGTATCCGGATTCGTCTCATCGTTCTGAGCAACTTTCATGTATAAAACTTTTTCATCTGACTTGCGGATTATTTTATATGAATTCTAAAGCTTTAATAATATTCTAAAATTTTTGGAATTGTTTTAAATTTGAAAGTTAATTTCTAAAGTGCAGTCAACCCAGTCAACTTTTGACTAGTCAAAATGGATAGCATGGCCCACATGTCATGGTCATAGGTGTAGATTACTTAGGATAAATTAATTTAAACTAGGGGGCCACATGTTATTGTTTATATAGACTAATTAGCACTAAATTACATCCTACCTAAACTAGCCCTAATTAATCCTAGCCTAATTTAACCATGGGTCGGTCGGTGGCATAGCCAGCCGCGGCTGTGTACACATAGCTAGGGGTTACTTCTGTTCCCTGTTAACAGAACAAAGCATTTTCCGATTTTTATAGAATTTAATCCATGCCGTATTTGAATTTGGTCCAATGGAATAATTTGGAGGTTGTCATGTGAACTCCCAACACAAATTAACTTCAACGAAGTTGGACTTTGTTTGACCATAGTTGTGTTGCCATCCAGAGAGCTAAGAAGGTAGGAATAGCAAAAGCTAGCCAGCGCTACAGTAACATTCCGTTACTGTAGCAGCGGCAGCAGAGCAGCCGCAAGCGCGGGCGGGCAGCTGCGGGCGCAGGCATGCGTGCGGACGGACAAGAGAGGCCACGACAGTCAGGCACAGTGGCTAACGGTGCACGGGCGTTGGCAGCAGCGGCTGCGGCAGCAGCAACAGCAGCGCACGGCATGGGGATGAGGACGTGCAGGGGCGTGGCGAGAGGCGGGCCTGGCCGGGTGAACGGCATGCGGCCTTCGCGCTCGGGGCCTGCTTGGCTGAGGGGTTAGCGCGCTGCCTGGGATCCCCAGGAGCACGACGGTGGCTCCAGTTCTCCCCTGGGAGAACGAGATCGACGGCAACGCGTCCATCGATGGGAGTAAAATTACGGCGGAGCTACGGCCACGGCGCGGGGCAGCTAGTGGAAGTACTCGAAGGGGGAAACAGGAGAGGGACGAAGCTTCTGCTCACATCGATGTCGAGGAGCGACTCGGGCAGCCGGAAGAGGTCGAGGATGACGGCGATCTTTGGTGGCGTGCGATGGCCGTGGCGGAGGGGAACAGAAGAAGAAGAAGAGTGTTAAGTGGGTTGGGCCGGTTCCTGTAGTCAGGAGGCCGAAGTGCACAGTAGCACTTTGCCTTTTTTCCTTTTCTCTTTAAATTTTCTGCTTTTCTTTTTATTTATTTTGTTTTCTATTTACTTTCAATATTATTTCGGTCTTATAATATACTAGACTTGGCCCATAATTAGTGATGCAATATTAGACACAGCCACAAAAGTTTTGGTGGTTATTTAAAATAGTTTGTATTTTCACAAATTAGAAATGACATATTAAATTATGAATTGGCCCCTGTTTCATTTACTTTAGGGCACTCAACCACTTTATAAAATGTTGGTTAACGAATGACAATTAGTTGATGAATATATGCACCCTAATGTACATTTTTTATTTAATGTTTGAAGAAATAATAGTTTGACTTGTTATTTGAATTTGAATTTGAATCTGAACTCAGTTTGAAACAAGTGAGATTTTAACAGGGGTTTACTGTAGCTTCACTACCGGGGTGTCACACTCGATGTGTTTCATTTGACCAACTCGAGAGATACCCCTGTGTTTATTCATGGGATAACCCCAGATGGTTAACCCTTATAGCATTCTATCATTGTCGAACTGCCCCTTACCTATTCATAATTACGAGACAGCCCCCGAAGAAAGTATGCGACTTCGTCAAGATGACCTGAAGTAGAGAAATGAAGACATCAACGACAGGGATCAACTTCTTCGCGAAGAGCAAACCAAGATGAGAAGACCCGCTAGATTCGTAACCAAAACCTTTCCCCCTTTCATTACCTCTTAAATCTCGGGACGAGATTTCTTGTAGTGGAGGAGAATTGTGAAGCCCGGATACTTAGGCTACAGTAATCCCCCGTTAATGATGCCACGTCACCTCTGTCACTGTAGTTAATCTCGGGTTAGTTCAAAAACCGATTCAAAATTCAAATTCAAAATCAATGCAAACAATTAAAGTTTTGAAATATAAAAACTATAATGTTCGGAGTGAGCCAAATAATGCATAAGTAATTATGGTGGAGAAACAATCATAAAATGTTTAAATGATCAAATGGGAATGAAGCAACAGCATAGCCAATTTAATAAATGTCTTTTGTTAATTATAAAATGTTAAAATATTTTACTTAGGGGTTTAAACTTTAGTAATAGAGGTATAATTAGTAATACTGATTTTGGTACTACTTTCATGTTTTTATAAAACTTAGATAAGATGAGACTAGAAATAAAACAGTAAAGGTAAAATAAGTAAAAATAAAAGAACAAAATAGAGAACAAAATAAAAAAAGGACCACCCTTGGCCAACTGGGCCAGACGGCCCAACCGGCCTGCCCACCAACCGGCCCAACCCCCTCCATAACCCCACCAGGGGGGAAACCCTAACCACCCCGACCGCACACTTTCCCCCAATCCCCACGTCTCTCCTCTCCCCTCCCGATCCGATCTGGATCGGGGACGAACTGCTTCCCCCCTCTCGCGACGCCAGTGCCCCAACCCCGTCGCCGGACTCTCCCTTCGCCTCGACCCCGACGCCGCGCCCCATCGCTTGTCGTCGCCACCCCGTCGCCGCTGGACCTAGTCGTCCACGTCCTTAGCCCCGACGACCGCGCACGTCACCGCCCTCGCCGGATTCGTCAAGCCCCTCCTCGCCGGACTGCCTCCTCCACGCCGCCGTCGTCCTAGTCTACCTCCCCGAGCCCCGCTGCCCTGGACCCTACCCCCCCCCCCCCCCCGCCCCTCCTCCCTGCGGTGAGACCCCGGCCTCTCCTCCCCCGTGCGCGCGCTCGAACCCCTGTGCCGCGCAACGCGCGCCACGCCGTCCGCCTGCGCACGCACCGCCCACGCCCGTAGCCGCCGTCCCCACTCCGCCTGGCAGTGCCTTGCCCCGCCTCCTTGGTCGCGCCCCCGCGGGCGCTCGCGCCGCGCGCCCCCCCATCCTCCCGTACACCTAGTCGCCCTGGTCTTCCTCACACGCGTGCGCCCGCAACCGCGTAAAGCGTCGCTCTGCTGTAGCCACCTCCACCGCCCAGCAGTACCACTGCTCGCGAATCGCCCCGCGGTGGTCCAGCCGCTCCCTCCACGGCCCCGACGTCCTCCTCCGGCGACCGCCCGCTTCGCTACGGCCCCGCCGCGCCGTGGCCTCGCCGGCGCCCATCCGCGTATGCTGGTCGTCACCCGGTGGCCCCGCCCCGCCGCACCTCCTGCGAGCAAGCGCCCGCCCAGGCGCCATTCGCCCGATGCCCGGCGCCCGTTAGGCCCCTCTAGGCCACACACACATGGGGCCCACGCCCCTCCCAGAATGATTTTTTTAAAAGGAATTAATAAAAGTGATAATAAATAGATAATAAGTAAATAAAAATGTTAACTAATTAAGTAATTAATTAACTAAATTAATTAACTTAATTAATCTTGTTTAATTAAACTAAAAGCATTAGTTACCTAATTAACTAATTAAATTGATTAATAGGTTAATTAGATTACTGTACCTATGACATGCGGGACCCACACGTCAGCGACCCAGCCAACACCTCTGTTGACTGCTGACATCATGATGATGTTAGCATGCAATGTTCTAGATAATGTTGAACTAAGTTAATTAAATAAATTCTAAAAATGATTTAAAACTTTAAAAATTGAAATAAAATAAACTGTAACTCGGATCGAAATACTTTGTACATGAAAGTTGCTCAGAACGACAAGATGAATCCGAATACGCAGCCCGTTCGTCTGCCACTCGTCCCTAGCATAGCGAACATGCAACCGCCCCCTTTGTTTCATCTGTCCGAAAACGCGAAACATCGAGAATACTTTCCCGGATGTTTTCCCCCCTTCGCCGGTATCACCTATCCCTGCGTTAGATCACCCCTAGCACTACGTATTGCCATGTTATACTTTGTGATGCTTTGATTGCTCTGTTATTTATTGTGTTCCCCTCCGTTACTTCTTTCCGGTAGACCTCGAGACCGTTGCCGATACCCCTATGATCGACTACATCAATGACGACCCCTTCTTCTTGCCAGAGCTTCCAGGCAAGCCCCCCCTGATCATCAGATATCGCCTATTCATCTCTATACTGCTTGCATTAGTGTAGTGTAGCATGTTACTGCTTTTCGTTATTCCTATTCTGCTGCATAGCATGTCATTGTTGCCACAGTTGTTACCCTTACCTGCAATCCTAAATGCTTAGTATAGGATGCTAGTATTCCATCAGTGGACCTACACTCTTGTCCTTCTGCCATGCTATACTACTGGGCCGTGATCACTTCGGGAGGTGATCACGGGCATATGATATATACTTTATACTGTTACATTACTTATGATACTGTTCGGAGATGGGGGCTGAAGGGGCAGGTGGCTCCATCCCAGTAGAGGTGGGCCTGGGTTCCCGACGGCCCCCGACTGTTGCTTTGTGGCAGAGCGACAGGGCAGGTTGAGACGACCTAGGAGAGAGGTGGGCCTGGCCCTGGTCGGCATTCACGGATACTTAACACGCTTAACGAGATCTTGGTATTTGATCTGATTCTGGCCACTGGCCTATACGCACTAACCAACTACGCAGGACACTTCTAGAAAAAGGCCTACTAATGGCCCACCGGTTTTGCCTACTAATGGCGCACTACCGGTGCGCCATTAGTAGCACGGCACTAGTATTTTTTTACTAATGGCGCACCACTGGTACGCCATTAGTATCTGGTATACTAATGGCGCACCACATAGAAGTGTGCCATTAGTAACATTTTGTTTTCAAAAAAAAATATTTTTTTAATTGTTTTTCGTTATTTTCTTAATCTCAGGTCACTATGGCTTAATCTCGTGTCATTATGCTTAATCTCAGGTCAAATCGCACTCCGTGGTCAAAATTCCCAAAAGGTCACCCATCCTCACACTACTCCAGCCCAAGCATGCTTAACTTCAAAGTTCTATTCAACCCCAGCAACAGATCACTTCACAGGCACTTGTTGATATATCTAGCATATCAATCCTATTATACCTTGTTGATGTCTAGGACTTTGTTCATGTTCATGACTATGATGAAATTTTTGAAAAATATTTCAAACTTCCCGGTCATATTACGTATCATTTTTAGAAAAGAAATTCAAAACCAATTTTTTTTAAAATTGTTTGCCTCTAGATCTGGAAAGCCCCGTAACTTTTTTTCTGTTAGGTTTTTGGGGATTTTGAAAATGTTTAACGGATGGCTTTGTCAACTTATTCAATATGAACGATTCTAGCTCCAATAATCATACGATGTCCATCCAACAACCGTAGATGATTTTTGGATGTAACTTTTCAAGTAGATGATTTTTCATATAAAAAACTTTTTAATCCGAGTTCGTATGCAAAAGTTATGGCCATTTTACAAATTTTCGGAGAGATTTTGCAAATAAAGTCGAAATTCATATTTGTAAATTTTCCCAACAACTAGACCACATTTCACATGGGAAACTTATTTTCTTTTATTTTTTTGACATTTTTATCATTTTCTTTTATATTTTGAAAAACTGAAAAGGCGGTTCACGAGGGGGGGGGGGTGCATTCGGGAACTTTTGGGCCAAGTTAGTAATTGCACACCGTGGCCCTTACTAACAAATTTTTTTTGTTAGTAATGGTGCATTCGAGGTGGGGGGGTGCGCCATTACTAGTTTTGAAAAGAAAAAAAAATTGTTTTTTTTTGAAAAAAATTAGTAATGGCGCACCTGTGGGTGTGGTGCGCCATTACTATGTCAAGTTAGTAATGGCGCACCACTCTCACAGTGCCCCATTACTAACAATTTTTTTTTCAAAACTACTAATGGCGCACGGTGGGTGTGGTGCGCCATTACTATGTCAAGTTAGTAATGGCGCACCACCCTCACGGTGCGCCATTATTAGTTTTGAAAAAATTAAAAAAAATTATTTTACTAATGACGCACAGTGGGATGTGGTGCGCCATTAGTATTTGCACACTAATGGCGCACCGACACATGGTGCGCCATTAGTATTTACTAATGGCGCACCACATGTACAGTGCGCCATTAGTGTCCATCCTATCTATAACCCTTTTCCTAGTAGTGGGAACATTTATGAGCACTCGACGTCGTGGTATCAGCCGAAGCCTTCGTGACGTCAGCGACTGAGCGGCGCATGCCGGATTGGAACGTAAGCCTGCTCTTGTATTAAGGGGGCTAGTTCTGCTTCCGACCGCCCACGCAACATGCAGGTGTGCAATGGGCGATGGGCCCAGACCCCTGCACCATAGGATTTAGACCGGCGTGCTGACCTCTCTGTTGTGCCTAGGTAGGGTTGCAACGTGTTGATCTTCCGAGGCCGGGCATGACCCAGGAAAGTGTGTCCGGCCAAATGGGATCGAGCGTGTTGGGTAATGTGGTCCACCCGTGCAGGGAAGTTTATCTATTCGAATAGCCGTGATCTTCGGTAACAGGACGACTTGGAGTTGTACCTTGACCTTATGACAACTAGAACCGGATACTTAATAAAACACACCCTTCCAAGTGCCAGATATAACCCGGTGATCACTCTCACACAGGCCGACGAGGGGAGGATCGCCTGGTAGGATTATGCTACGCGATGATACTTGGTGAACTTACCATCTACTCTCTTCTACATGCTGCAAGATGGAGGCTGCCAGAAGCGTAGTCTTTGACAGGACTAGCTATCCCCCCTTTTATTCTGGCATTATGTAGTTCAGTCCACCAATATTGCCTCTTTACACATATACCCATGCATATGTAGTGTAGATCCTTGCTTGCGAGTACTTTGGATGAGTACTCACGGTTGCTTTGCTCCCCCTTTTCCCCTTTTCCTTTCTTCCTGGTTGTCGCAACCAGATGCTGGAGCCCAGGAGCCAGACGCCACTATCGACGACTACTCCTACTACACCGGAGGTGCCTACTACTACGTGCAGGCCGCCGTCGACTAGGAGTAGTTTAGGAGGATCCCAGGCAGGAGGCCTGCGCCTCTTTCGATCTGTATCCCAGTTTGTGCTAGCCATCTTATGGCAACTTGTTTAACTTATGTCTGTACTCAGATATTGTTGCTTCCGCTGACTCGTCTATGATCGAGCACTTGTATTCGAGCCCTCGAGGCCCCTGGCTTGTATTATGATTGCTTGTATGACTTATTTTATTTTAGAGTTGTGTTGTGATATCTTCCTGTGAGTCCCTGATCTTGATCGTACACGTGTGCGTGTATGATTAGTGTACGATTGAATCGGGGGCGTCACAGACTGCCGAACCACACCACATCAGAACCAGTTAACCCTCGTACACCTCTCCATCTGCGAGTCTACTCCCGCGTCTTCCCATCTCTGGCTCGTTGTTGTCCAGGGCCTCGCCGTCGTCCACCACCTTGGATGCGCTCGGCACGGAGTGGTCAACGTGGTCAACGAACGACACCATTGGAAGTAGACTGTGCGTGGAGAGGCTGACAACTGGGTCCACGGCCGCACACAAGGAAATGCCTCCTTATTACGTGCAAAATAATGATTCCTCCACCTGATAGCTGGGACCCACTGAAAGGGCCTTTGTATTTCGTGAAAAACGTTCCTATCGCTGACAGGTCGGACCCACCAGCTATATCTTCGCACGCAAAGAAGTGACTCCTTATTACGCACGCAAAAATGAATACCCCCCTGCTAGCTAGGACCCACAATAGTGGGAGGCTGACTTGTGGGCTAACTAAGTTGACGGGGACGGAGGGCTTTGTCAACTTAGTCAATATGAACGATTCTAGCTCCAATGATCGTACGATGTCCATCCAACAGCTGTAGATGATTTTTGGATGTAACTTTTCGAGTAGATGATTTTTCATATAAAAAACTTTTTAATCCGAGTTCGTATGCAAAAGTTATGGCCATTTTACAAATTTTCAGAGAGATTTTGCAAATAAAGTCGAAATTCATATTTGTAAATTTTCCCAACAAATAGACCACATTTCACATGGAAAACTTATTTTCTTTTATTTTTTTGACATTTTTATCATTTTCTTTTATTTTTTTAAAACTGAAAAGGCGGTCCACGGGAGGGGGGGGGGTGCATTCGGGAACTTTTGGGCCAAGTTCGTAATGGCGCACCGCACCGTGGGATGGTGCGCCATTACTAGTTAAACACCCACGGTGCGCCATTACTAGTTTTGAAAAGAAAAAAAAGAAAAAAATTGATTTTTTTTGAAAAAAACTTAGTTATGGCGCACATGTGGGTGTGGTGCGGCATTACTATGTCAAGTTAGTAATGGCGCACCACTCTCACGATGCGCCATTACTAACAATTTTATTTTATTTTTTTAAAACTACTAATGGCGCATAGTGGGTGTGGTGCGCTATTACTATGTCAAGTTAGTAATGGCGCACCACCCTCACGGTGCGCCATTAGTAGTTTTGAAAAATTAAAAAAAATTTACTAATGGCGCACCGTGGGATGTGGTGCGCCATTAGTATTTGCACACTAATGGCGCACCCACACATGGTGCGCCATTAGTATTTACTAATGGCGCACCACATGTACAATGCGCCATTAGTGTCCATCCTATCTATCACTACTAGAAAAAGGGCTATAGATGGGATTGACACTAATGGTGCATCAGACAAGCGGTGCGCCATTAGTATATACTAATGGCGCACCATCTTCCGATACACCATTAGAGTTGAAACTACTAATGGCGTACCTAGCCCAGGGTGCGCCATTAGTATCAATTTTTTTTTGAACTAGTGCGCCTGTCCAAACATACTAATGGCGCATCCAGACACAGTGCGCCATTACTAGTTGTAACTAGTAATGGCGCACCTGCCGGAAAGTGCGCCACTAATGTTGTTTTTTATTATATTTTTTATTCCTTTTTTTGCAAAACTACTAATGGCGCACTGTTCCACCGTGCGCCATTACTAGTTTAAACTACTAATGGCGCACTGTGGAACAGTGTGCCATTAGTATGTTTTTTTTGCACAACTACTAATGGCGCACGGTGCGCCATTAGTAACCTGGATTACTAATGGCGCATTTAGAGTTGGTGCGCCATTAGTAAGTGGGCAGCAACAAGATATTTTGGACAGCCTCTCCTACCCACACTCACTTTCTCCCCACTTCATTCTCTCCACCTCCTTCTTGTCTCGGGTGCCTCCTCTTTTTCACCTCATTTTCACCATAGATTCATTCAAATTAAGTGGTTAAATTACCTTGTTTTGATAGGTAAGTAAGGGGGGAAGCTATATTTATGTTGTTCTCCCTACAACAATGTGCACATGCACTTATTATGGCCTAGCTAGATCTATGTATGTTCGTGGTGTTGCATATGTTTGTGGTGTTGCATATGTGTTTGTGTTTGGAGGTGTACCGGTGTTTGAAATGCGATAGTTGCCAATATTTTGCCGGAATGTTGATTCATTTCCGTTTCGGCGAGAATTTTGGCATTAAGCATTCTTTTTGGTCCTATTTTTAGGGAAAGTCATGCCAAATTTTTTCTTGGTTCTAAAATATCGTTTTGCTCTACCCCGCAGGCGACCATGGTCCGCACGACTACCGAAGGCATCGTGAATAGGTTTTTGAGGTCCGCGAAGGCCGAGATGCTTCAAAAGAACGAGACGGAGATAAGATGTCCGTGTCGAAGATGCAAGCTGAAGAGCCTTATTGCGGACCCGGATTCTGGGCAGGTGCGGGACCACCTGCTCTTGCGTGGTTTCATGGATGGCTATCGGTGGCAAGGTGATGAAGATGACCACGAAGTCATCCATGGGGGCCGGGCAAGAAATGAGGAAGGGCAGCAAGACAACCACCGCGGCTCGGGCGGCCGAGAAGACGAAGAATCCCCAGGAGATGATCACGACGGTGATGCTGTACACAGTCATCATGTAGAAGATGCAGGACATGATGATGAGGAAGATGCCGGAGCAGACGACGGGCATGATCATGAAGATGATGATGCCGGCGGAGCAGACGACGCTGGACCATCGATGGGCTGGGTGCAGGACCCTCATATTCAAGAGCTGCTTCTCAAGCAGACGGATAACGCAAGAGCTGCTGCCCGAGAGAAAGCCAAGCTGGATCAACTGGAGATAGACGCGGTTACTCCATTGTATGAAGGATGCAGGCCCGAGGATACCCGCCTGAAAGTAACGCTCATGGCTCTGGAGATGAAGGTAAAACACAAAATGACCGACGCATGCTTCGACGAGAACATGTCATTCTGGCACGAACGTCTTCCCAAGGGGAACAAGTGCCCGACCAGATTGGAGGAGGCGAAGAAAATCGTGTGTCCTCTAGATTTACCGCACGTGAAATACCATGTGTGCATGAACAATTGCATTATTTATCGGGACGAGCACGCGGAGTCTACCATATGTCCGGTGTGCGGCGTCACTCGATACAAGAAGAGGAAGAAAGCTCCTCGAAAAGTGGTGTGGTACTTTCCGATCACTCCTCGTCTGCAGCGGTATTTCACGGACCCTAAGGTAGCAAAGCTCCTGCATTGGCACGCGGATAGGGAGGAGAAGAAGCAAGAAGATGACGCAAGTGATCCGGAGATAGATAAAAAAGACAAGATGCTGAGTCACCCTAAGGATGCGAGCCAGTGGCAAGCGTTGAACTTCGAAGACCTAGAATTTGGGAACGATCCAAGGAACATCGTGTTGGGCGCGAGCACCGATGGAGTCAATCCGTTTGGCAGCCAGAGAAGCACACATAGCACCAGGCCTGTGTTTGTGTGGATGTACAACCTTCCCCCCTGGTTGTGCATGAAGAGGATGTACATTCAAATGAGTATGCTAATTGAAGGGCCGAAACAACCAGGGAACGACATCAATCTGTATCTGGGGCTGCTGAAGGAGGAGCTAGACACGCTGTGGAAAATGCCAGCCAATACGTGGGACGCCGCAGAGAAAGAATATTTCCTTATGAGAGCCGCGCTACTCACGACGGTGCACGACTATCTCGGTTACGGATATCTCGCGGGGCAGGTGGTCCACGGATTTTCTGGATGCGTAAGGTGCATGGATGACACAACGTATCGCCAGCTAGATAGATCTCCCGGGTCTTCGAAAACCATGTTCATGGGACATCGAAGGTGGCTTCGCGACGATGACCCGTGGAGGAAACACAAGGATCTGTTCGATGGTGAAACCAAACCCCGAAAACGCCCGTGTACGAGGAGCGGCGAGGAAATAGACAAGCTGTTGAAAAATTGGAAAGACTGCCCACTGCCGGGAAAGAAGCAAAAGGCACCAGAGCCGGGAAAGAAGCGAAAGGCGCCAGAGCCGCTGTTGAAGGTATGGAAAACGAGGTCTGTTTTCTGGGACTTGCTGTACTGGAAGATCCACCGTGTGCCTCACAGCCTTGATGTCATGCATATCACGAAGAACATGTGCGAGAGTCTGCTTGGTACCCTGCTCAACATGCCAGAGAGGACCAAAGATGGGCCGAAAGCAAGGGCAGACTTGAAATCAATGGGCATCAGGCAGGAGCTTCACGCTAATGATGATGACGATGATGATGATGATGATGATGATGATGAGGCGAAGCAGGACAAGGAAAGTCGTCGCAAAGGCAAAAAGGCCAAGAAGACCGAAAATGACTACCCACCCGCGTGCTTCACTCTAAGTCAGGAGGAGATCGAGCAGTTTTTCACCTGCCTCCTAGGAGTAAAACTTCCTTACGGTTACGCGGGGAAGATAAGCAGATACCTACACCCAGCGAAGCAGAAGTTCAGCGGGATGAAGTCTCACGACTGTCACGTGCTGATGACGCAGATACTTCTAGTTGCAATCCGTGGGATCATGGACGCGCACGTCCGTGAAACGCTATTTGGCCTATGCAACTTTTTCGGCGTCATCTCTCGGAAGTCGATTGGCGTGAGGCAACTCAGAAGGCTATAGGAAGAGATCGTGGTGATACTATGCGAGCTTGAGATGTACTTCCCGCCCGCATTCTTCGACGTTATGGTGCATCTGCTGGTCCATATCGTGGAGGATATCATCCAACTCGGGCCGACGTTCCTGCACAGCATGATGCTGTTCGAAAGGATGAATGGTGTCATCAAAGGATACGTTCGCAACATGTCACGTCCAGAAGGAAGTATAGCCAGGGGCTTTCTGACCGAAGAGTAAATCTCCTACTGCACGAATTATCTAGGCATCGAGAACCCCGTTGGTTTGCCCGTCAACAGGCACCTCGGCAGGCTCGCTGGATGGGGTCACCGTGAGGGTCGCCGTGAAATGCATGTCGACTTCGAGGGTCGACTCGCCGACTTTGAAAGAGCAAACCTAATCGCGCTACAACACATAGACGTGGTCGATCCTTGGGTGGTAGAGCACAAAACCTTTATTGAGAAGACGTACAATGACCGAGGCCAACAGAGGACGGACATAGATATACTCAAAGAGCACAACTCATGTTTCACGCGTTGGTTCAAGCAGAAGCTTCTGTTGTACCCTTTACATGAGGATTCTTCCGCGGAAGAACAACTCATATTCGCCTTGTCACAGGGCGCCGAGCACAACCTGATGACCTATGAGGCGTACGGTATCAACGGCTACACATTCTACACCGAGGCCAAGGACATGAAGAGCGATGGTTATCAGAACTCCGGGGTAACGATGGAATCCTACACCGGTAATGACAAGGACAGATACTACGGAAGGATCGAGGAGATCTAGGAGCTGAGCTACACTGGAGAGAAGGTCCCGATGTTCCGTGTCAGATGGGCGAAGAGCGTCATAAAAGAAGACCGGTATTTCACCACCATGGTTATACCCGAAGCCAAATCCAAGACCACGGGCGCAAACGTCACCGCGAAAAATGAGCCATGGGTACTGGCTTCCCAAGTTGACCAATGCTTCTTCATTACCGACCCGTCAAAGCCCAGTCGTGTTGTCGTGAGGAGAGGCAAAAGGAAGATCATCGGAATGGATGGAGTAGCCAATGAGCAAGACTTCGACAAGTACGGCGACCCGAGGATCGAACATGACGACGATGATGAAGTAGCAGCATACACCACAAGAAGCAGGACCACCCTACCTAAAGGACGTCCGTTCCACAGAAGAACTCCATTTGCGAAAAAGAAGGGCAAGAAGATTGTGAACAGATAGCTAGCTAAGATCGATTGTATTTAAATCGTAGCCTTCATTTCTCGATTGTATTTCATGAGCACTTTTTGAACTATCATGAATATTTTTAAATTTCATGGACACTCGATCTCGATCCCCCTCCATCTCGATCGCTATCCCACCTCGCCAGATCCGGTCCCCCTCGCCGCCGAGCACCCCCCGGTCCACCGGCCGCCGCCGCCGACCCCCCGCACCCTCGATTCCCCTACTCAACCGCCGCCGCCGACCCCCCGCACCCCTCCCCTACTCAACCGCCGCCGCCGACCCCCCGCACCCCCCGCACCCTCCCTCGCTCCACCGGCATTACTGTTTGATGATATTTTTTAAAAAATTATTACTGTCTTATAAAATAAATATTACTGTTATGATTTAAACAAGTTTGAACATATTTAAACACAAATAAGTATCAAACAACATTTTAAATGCATAAAAAAATTGTGGAGCCTGGGAATCGAACCCAGGACCTCTTAGTGTGAGAACTGGTTGCTGACCAATCGAGCTAGTAGAGGGAACTTGATGTGGATCAGGTCAGGTGGAAGATAACCTGTTGGCTCGAGCAGAAATCAAAAAAAAAAATACTAATGGCGCACCAGGGTGAGGTGCGCCATTAGTATGGATGTACTTATGGCGCACCGAGGGGTGGTGCGCAATTAGTATTGTGCTGCCCCCATCCATATTTGCTTCCCGGCCCAAACCTATCCCCTCTCTCTCCCTCGCCCTCACCCTCTCCCTCGATCCCCTTCCCATCTCCTCTCCCGACGCCGCTGCCCCGCCGCCTCGACGCCGCCCCGACGCCGCCTCGACGCCTCAACGCCGCCTCGACGCCCCGACGCCGCCTCGACGCCGCCCCGACGCCGCCTCTATGCCTCGACGCCTCGACGCCGCTGCCCCGCCGCCTCGACGCCGCCCCGACGCCGCTGCCCCGCCGCCTCGATGCCGCCTCATACGCCCGACACCCTCATCATCCCCTTCCTTCTTTCGCTAGTCGCCCGTTCGGATCTGACCGTTGGTTTGTGCGTGGGTGCAGGAGGGCGAGCTGGAGGAGCTAGAGAAGGGCGTGGAGCCGGCGTGGGAGAAGCTGGTCCACCCGCTCGAGCGCATCGTCGACAGGCTCGACGTTGTCTGGAACGCCGTCGACCACCTCAAGGCCGTCAAGGACTCGGCCGACCTCCGCGCCGCCGTAGAGGACGTCCAGGTGACACTCCCCTCTCACCTTCTACCGTCACGCCACAGCCCGTGATCTGGACGGACGGAGCCATTGATTGATTAGCGCATCATCAGATCTTGTGCTTGTATTTTGTCTTGCTCCACGAATTATGATCCAGCAATAGTAGCGCATAGATAGAAATTTATCCTAGATAGATCCTGGCTGTAACTTGTTTTTTTAGTGCTTATTACGACTTCGGCCCGCAAGGTTCCTGTGGGGATACTTGCTGTTTCAATCAAGTGCTTGATAGATAGCTATCTCATATAAAATGTCCAGTGTATATATATTTGAAAATGATTGCTGCTAGATGTTAATTTGCTGGTACTAGCTAGAATTTGGCACTGAAAAGGAAAAGCAAAAGCTAATTAACTGCTGGGTAATAGCACTGGTACTAGGTAGCTAAAATATGTGTTTTGAAACACTGAGAGCAGAAACACTTACTACATACATATGCTCAAGAAACACTTACTAACCAGAAAAGGTTTTGACTTGAAATGTTAATAGCACAGAGAGCACCACAAGTTAAACACCTCAATCTGTTAGTATTTGTCTGCATTTTCTCACATTCTTCTTGTATCTGATCCAGTATTGCTTGTAGTGGTTTGTCCAAAATGTTGAATGATACTGCTTGGAGATGCATATATTGTTGGGGAACGTAGTAATTTCAAAAATCTTCCTACGCACACGCAAGATCATGGTGATGCATAGCAACGAGAGGGGAGAGTGTTGTCTACGTACCCTCGTAGACCGAAGCGGAAGCGTTGACACAACGTAGAGGAAGTAGTCGTACGTCCTCCTCGCGATCCGACCGATCCAAGCGCCGTTACTCCGGCGCCTCCGAGTTCTTGACACACGTACAACTCGATGACGTCCCCGGGTCTCGATCCAGCAAAACCTCCGGGGATGAGTTCCGTCAGCACGACGGCGTGGTGACGATCTTCATGAACTACCAACGCAGGGCTTCGCCTAAACACTGCGACAATATGACCAAGGTGGAATATGGTGGAGGGGGGCACCGCACACGGCTAAGGAACGATCTCAAGGATCAACTTGTGTGTCTTGGGGTGCCCCCCTGCCCCCGTATATAAAGGAGCAAGGGGGGAGGGCTGGCCGGCCCTAGAGGCGCGCCAAGGGAGGGGGAGTCCTCCTCCTAGTGGGAGTAGGACTCCCCTTTCCTAGTCCAACTAGGAGGGAGGAAGGGGGAAGGAAAGAGAGGGAGAGGGAGAGGGAAAGGGGGGACGCGCCCCCCCTCCCTGTCCAATTCGGACTGCCCATGGGGGGGGGCGCCACCTCCTGGCGCGGCCCTCTCTCTCCCCTCGCGGCCCAATAAGGCCCATACTTCCCCGGGGGGTTCCGGTAACCCCTCCGGCACTTCGGTATTATTCGAAACCACTCGGAACCATTCCGATGTCCGAACATTGCCGTCCAATATATCAATCTTTACGTCTCGACCATTCCGAGACTCCTCGTCATGTCCGTGATCACATCCGGGACTCCGAACTCCTTCGGTACATCAAAATGCATATACTCATAATAACTGTCATCGTAACCTTAAGCATGCGGACCCTACGGTTCGAGAACAATGTAGACATGACCGAGACACCTCTCCGGTCAATAACCAATAGCGGGACCTGGATGCCCATATTGGCTCCTACATATTCTACGAAGATCTTTATCGGTCAGACCGCATAACAACATACGTCGTGCCCTTTGTCATCGGTATGTTACTTGCCCGAGATTCGATCGTCGATATACAATACCTAGTTCAATCTCGTTACCGGCAAGTCTCTTTACTCGTTCCGTAATACATCATCCCGCAACCAACTCATTGGTTGCAATGCTTGCAAGGCTTATGTGATGTGCATTACCGAGAAGGCCCTGAGATACCTCTCCGACATTAGGAGTGACAAATCCTAATCTCGAAATACGCCAACCCAACAAATACTTTCGGAGACACCTGTAGAGCACCTTTATAATCACCCAGTTACGTTGTGACGTTTGGTAGCACACAAAGTGTTCCTACGGTAAACGGGAGTTGCATAATCTCATAGTCAAAGGAACATGTATAAGTCATGAACAAAAGCAATAGCAACATACTAAACGATCGGGTGCTAAGCTAATGGAATGGGTCATGTCAATCAGATCATTCAACTAATGATGTGACCTTGTTAATCAAATGACAACTCCTTTGTCTATGGTTAGGAAACTTAACCATCTTTGATTAACAAGCTAGTCAAGTAGAGGCATACTAGTGACACTCTGTTTGTCTATATATCCACACATGTATTATGTTTCCGGTTAATACAATTCTAGCATGAATAATAAACATTTATCATGATATGTAAGGAAATAAATAATAACTTTATTATTGCCTCTAGGGCATATTTCCTTCAGTCTCCCACTTGCACTAGAGTCAATAATCTAGATTACACAGTAATGATTCTAACACCCATGGAGTCTTGGTGCTGATCATGTTTTGCCCGTGGAAGAGGCTTAGTCAACGGTTCTGCTACATTCAGATCCGTATGTATCTTGCAAATCTCTATGTCTCCCACCTGGACCAAGTCTCGGATGGAATTGAAGCGTCTCTTGATGTGCTTGGTTCTCTTGTGAAATCTGGATTCCTTCGCCAAGGCAATTGCTCCAGTATTGTCACAAAAGATTTTCATTGGACCCGATGCACTAGGTATGACACCTAGATCGGATATGAACTCCTTCATCCAGACTCCTTCATTTGCTGCTTCCGAAGCAGCTATGTACTCCGCTTCACATGTAGATCCCGCTACGACACTTTGTTTAGAACTGCACCAACTGACAGCTCCACCGTTTAATGTAAATACGTATCCGGTTTGCGATTTCGAATCGTCCGGATCAGTGTCAAAGCTTGCATCAACGTAACCCTTTACGATGAGCTCTTTGTCACCTCCATACACGAGAAACATTTCCTTAGTCCTTTTCAGGTACTTCAGGATATTCTTGACCGCTGTCCAGTGATCCACTCCTGGATTACTTTGGTACCTCCCTGCTAAACTTATAGCAAGGCACACATCAGGTCTGGTACACAGCATTGCATACATGATAGAGCCTATGGCTGAAGCATAGGGAACATCTTTCATCTTCTCTCTATCTTCTGAAGTGGTCGGGCTTTGAGTCTTACTCAACTTCACACCTTGCAATACAGGTAAGAACCCTTTCTTTGCTTGATCCATTTTGAACTTATTCAAAATCTTGTCAAGGTATGTGCTTTGTGAAAGTCCAATTAAGCGTCTTGATCTATCTCTATAGATCTTAATGCCCAATATGTAAGCAGCTTCACCGAGGTCTTTCATTGAAAAACTCTTATTCAAGTATCCCTTTATGCTATTCAGAAATTCTATATCATTTCCAATCAGTAATATGTCATCTACATATAATATCAGAAATGCTACAGAGCTCCCACTCACTTTCTTGTAAATACAGGCTTCTCCAAAAGTCTGTATAAACCCAAATGCTTTGATCACACTATCAAAGCGTTCATTCCAACTCCGAGATGCTTGCACCAGTCCATAAATGGATCGCTAGAGCTTGCATACTTTGTTAGCTCCCTTTGGATCGATAAAACCTTCTGGTTGCATCATATACAACTCTTCTTCCAGAAACCCATTCAGGAATGCAGTCTTCACATCCATTTGCCAAATTTCATAATCATAAAATGCGGCAATTGCTAACATGATTCGGACAGACTTAAGCATCGCTACAGGTGAGAAGGTCTCATCGTAGTCAATCCCTTGAACTTGTCGAAACCCTTTTGCGACAAGTCGAGCTTTGTAGACAGTAATATTACCGTCAGCGTCAGTCTTCTTCTTAAAGATCCACTTGTTCTCTATTGCTTGCCAACCCTCGGGCAAGTCAACCAAAGTCCACACTTTGTTTTCATACATGGATCCCATCTCAGATTTCATGGCTTCCAGCCATTTTGCTGAATCTGGGCTCACCATCGCTTTTTCATAGTTCGTAGGTTCGTCATGATCTAGTAGCATGATTTCCAGAACAGGATTGCCGTACCACTCTGGTGCGGATCTCACTCTGGTTGATCTACGAGGTTCTGTAGTAACTTGATCTGTAGTTTCATGATCATCATCATTAACTTCTTCTCTGATTGGTGTAGATGTCACAGAAACCGGTTCTTGTGATGAACTACTTTCCAATAAGGGAGCAGGTACAGTTACCTCATCAAGTTCTACTTTCCTCCCACTTACTTCTTTCGAGAGAAACTCCTTCTCTAGAAAGGATCCACTTTTAGCAACAAATGTCTTGCCTTCGGATCTCTGATAGAAGGTGTACCCAACAGTCTCCTTTGGGTATCCTATGAAGACACATTTTTCCGATTTGGGTTTGAGCTTATCAGGTTGAAGCTTTTTCACATAAGCATCGCAGCCCCAAACTTTAAGAAACGACAACTTTGGTTTCTTGCTAAACCACAGTTCATAAGGTGTCGTCTCAACGGATTTTGACGGTGTTCTATTCAACGTGAATGCGGCCGTCTCTAGAGCATAACCCCAAAACGATAGCGGTAAATCTGTAAGAGACATCATAGATCGCACCATATCTAGTAAAGTGCGATTACGATGTTCGGACACACCATTGCGCTGTGGTGTTCCGGGTGGCGTGAGTTGTGAAACTATTCCGCATTGTTTCAAATGTAGACCAAACTCGTAACTCAAATATTCTCCTCCATGATCAGATCGTAGAAACTTTATTTTCTTGTTACGATGATTTTCAACTTCACTCTGAAATTCTTTGAACTTTTCAAATGCTTCAGACTTGTGTTTCATTAAGTAGATATACCCATATCTGCTTAAATCATCTGTGAAGGTGAGAAAATAACGATATCCGCCACGAGCCTCAACATTCATTGGACCACATCTATCTGTATGTATGATTTCCAATAAATCTTTTGCTCTCTCCATAGTACCGGAGAACGGTGTTTTAGTCATTTTGCCCATGAGGCACGGTTCGCAAGTGCCAAGTGATTCATAATCTAGTGACTCCAAAAGTCCATCAGTATGGAGTTTCTTCATGCGCTTTATACCGATATGACCTAAACGGCAGTGCCACAAATAAGTTGCACTATCATTATCAACTCTGCCTCTTTTGGCTTCAACATTATGAATATGTGTATCACTACTATCGAGATTCAAAAAATAGACCACTCTTCAAGGGTGCATGACCATAAAAGATATTACTCATATAAATAGAACAACCATTATTCTCTGATTTAAATGAATAACCGTCTCGCATCAAACAAGATCCAGATATAATGTTCATGCTCAACGCTGGCACCAAATAACGATTATTTAGGTCTAATACTAATCCCGAAGGTAGATGCAGAGGTAGCGTGCCGACTGCGATCACATCGACTTTGGAACCGTTTCCTACGCGCATCGTCACCTCGTCCTTTGCCAGTGTTCGCTTAATCCGTAGTCCCTGTTTCGAGTTGCAAATATTAGCAACAGAACCAGTATCAAATACCCAGGTGCTACTGCGAGCTCTAGTAAGGTACACATCAATAACATGTATATCACATATACCTTTGTTCACCTTGCCATCCTTATTATCCACCAAATACTTGGGGCAGTTCCGCTTCCAGTGACCAGTCTGCTTGCAGTAGAAGCACTCAGTTTCAGGCTTAGGTCCAGACTTGGGTTTCTTCTCTTGAGCAGCAACTTGTTTGCTGTTCTTTTTGAAGTTCCCCTTCTTCTTCCCTTTGCCCTTTTTCTTGAAACTAGTGGTCTTATTGACCATCAACACTTGATGCTCCTTCTTGATTTCTACCTCCGCAGCCTTTAGCATTGCGAAGAGCTCGGTGATACACTTATCTATCCCTTGCATATTATAGTTCATCACGAAGACTTTGTAGCTTGGTGGCAGTGATTGGAGAATTCTGTCAATGACGCAATCATCCGAAAGATTGACTCCCAGCTGATTCAAGTGATTATAATACCCAAACATCTTGAGTATATGCTCACTGACAGAACCATTCTCTTCCATCTTGCAGCTATAGAACTTATTGGAGACCTCATATCTCTCAATCCGGGCATTCTGTTTGAATATCAACTTCAACTCCTGGAACATCTCATATGCTCCATGGTTCTCAAACCGTCGTTGAAGTCCCGGTTCTAAGCCGTAAAGCATGGCACACTGAACTATCGAGTAGTCATCAGCTTTGCTCTGCCAGACGTTCATAACATCTGGCGTTGCTCCAGCAGCAGGCCTGGCACCTAGCGGTGCATCCAGGACGTAACTCTTCTGTGCAGCAATGAGGATAATCCTCAAGTTACGGACCCAGTCCGTGTAATTGCTACCATCATCTTTCAACTTTGCTTTCTCAAGGAACGCATTAAAATTCAACGGAACAACAGCACGAGCCATCTATCTACAATCAACATAAACAAGCAAGATACTATCAGGGACTAAGTTCATGATAAATTTAAGTTCAATTAATCATATTACTTAAGAACTCCCACTTAGATAGACATCCCTCTAATCATCTAAGTGATCACGTGATCCAAATCAAACTAAACCATAACCGATCATCACGTGAAATGGATTAGTTCTCAATGGTGAACATCATCATGTTGATCATATCTACTATACGATTCACGCTCGACCTTTTGGTCTCCGTGTTCCGAGGCCATATCTGCATATGCTAGGCTCGTCAAGTATGACCCGAGTATTCCGCGTGTGCAAAACTGGCTTGCACCCGTTGTAGATGGACGTAGAGCTTATCACACCCGATCATCACGTGGTGTCTGGGCACGACGAACTTTGGCAACGGTGCATACTCGGGGAGAACACTTCTTGATAATTTAGTGAGAGATCATCTTATAATGCTACCATCAATCAAAGCAAGATAAGATGCATAAAAAGATAAACATCACATGCAATCAATATAAGTGATATGATATGGTCATCATCATCTTGTGCTTGTGATCTCCATCTCCGCAGCACCATCATGATCACCATCGTCACCGGCGCGACACCTTGATCTCCATCATAGCATCGTTGTCGTCTCGCCAATCTTATGCTTCTACGACTATCGCTACCGCTTAGTGATAAAGTAAAGCATTACAGGGCGATTGCATTGCATACAATAAAGCGACAACCATACGGCTCCTGCCGGTTGCCGATAACTCGGTTACAAAAAATGATCATCTCATACAATAAAATATAGCATCATGTCTTGACCATATCACATGACAACATGCCCTGCAAAAACAAGTTAGACATCCTCTACTTTGTTTGTTGCAAGTTTTACGTGGCTGCTGTGGGCTTAAGCAAGAACCAATCTCACCTACGCATCAAAACCACAATGATAGTTTGTCAAATAGACTCCGTTTTAACCTTCTCAAGGACCGGGCGTAGCCATACTCGGTTCAACTAAAGTTGGAGAAACTGACACCCGCCAGCCACCTGTGTGCAAAGCACGGCGGTAGAACCACTCTCGCGTAAGCGTACGCGTAATGTCGGTCCGGGGCGCTTCATCCAACAATACCGCCGAACCAAAGTATGACATGCTGGTAGGCAGTATGACTTGTATCGTCCACAACTCACTTGTGTTCTACTCATGCAAAACATCAAACCATAAAAACCTAGGCTCTGATACCACTGTTGGGGAACGTAGTAATTTCAAAAAATTTCCTACGCACACGCAAGATCATGGTGATGCATAGCAACAAGAGGGGAGAGTGTTGTCTACGTACCCTCGTAGACCGAAGCGGAAGCGTTGACACAACATAGAGGAAGTAGTCGTACGTCCTCCTCGCGATCCGACCGATCCAAGCGCCGTTACTCGGGCGCCTCCGAGTTCTTGACACACGTACAACTCGATGACGTCCCCGGGTCTCGATCCAGCAAAACCTCCGGGGATGAGTTCCGTCAGCACGACGGCGTGGTGACGATCTTGATGAACTAGCGACGCAGGGCTTCGCCTAAACACTGCGACAATATGACCGAGGTGGAATATGGTGGAGGGGGGCACCGCACACGGCTAAGGAATGATCTCAAGGATCAACTTGTGTGTCTTGGGGTGCCCCCCTGCCCCCGTATATAAAGGAGAAAGGGGGGAGGGCCGGCCGGCCCTAGAGGCGCGCCAAGGGAGGGGGAGTCCTCCTCCTAGTGGGAGTAGGACTCCCCTTTCCTAGTCCAACTAGGAGGGAGGAAGGGGGAAGGAAAGAGAGGGAGAGGGAGAGGGAAAGGGGGGCCGCGCCCCCCCTCCTTGTCCAATTCGGACTGCCCATGGGGGGGGGCGCGCCACCTCCTGGCGCGGCCCTCTCTCTCCCCTCGCGGCCCAATAAGGCCCATACTTCCCCGGGGGGTTCCGGTAACCCCTCCGGCACTCCGGTATTATCCGAAACCACTCGGAACCATTCCGATGTCCGAACATAGCCGTCCAATATATCAATCTTTACGTCTCGACCATTTCGAGACTCCTCGTCATGTCCGTGATCACATCCAGGACTCCGAACTCCTTCGGTGCATCAAAATGCATAAACTCATAATAACTGTCATCGTAACCTTAAGCGTGCGGACCCTACGGTTCGAGAACAATGTAGACATGACCGAGACACCTCTCCGGTCAATAACCAATAGCGGGACCTGGATGCCCATATTGGCTCCTACATATTCTACGAAGATCTTTATCGGTCAGACCGCATAACAACATACGTCGTTCCCTTTGTCATCGGTATGTTACTTGCCCGAGATTCGATCGTCGGTATCCAATACCTAGTTCAATCTCGTTACCGGCAAGTCTCTTTACTCGTTCTGTAATACATCATCCCGCAACCAACTCATTGGTTGCAATGCTTGCAAGGCTTATGTGATGTGCATTACCGAGAAGGCCCTGAGATACCTCTCCGACATTTGGAGTGACAAATCCTAATCTCGAAATACGCCAACCCAGCAAATACTTTCGGAGACACCTGTAGAGCACCTTTATAATCACCCAGTTACGTTGTGACGTTTGGTAGCACACAAAGTGTTCCTACGGTAAACGGGAGTTGCATAATCTCATAGTCAAAGGAACATGTATAAGTCATGAACAAAAGCAATAGCAACATACTAAACGATCGGGTGCTAAGCTAATGGAATGGGTCATGTCAATCAGATCATTCAACTAATGATGTGACCTTGTTAATCAAATGACAACTCCTTTGTCTTTGGTTAGGAAACTTAACCATCTTTGATTAACAAGCTAGTCAAGTAGAGGCATACTAGTGACACTCTGTTTGTCTATATATCCACACATGTATTATGTTTCCGGTTAATACAATTCTAGCATGAATAATAAACATTTATCATGATATGTAAGGAAATAAATAATAACTTTATTATTGCCTCTAGGGCATATTTCCTTCATATATTGTTTCACCTCTTCACATGCCAATGTATTTTCCATGTTGTGATGGAGGCCTTTTTTGCCTTGTCCACCCGACAGGCCCTTGAGTTTGCTGGAATGTCGATTAACTTCCGTTCCGGCAAATTCGGGTACTCCGTATGTCCTATTTTCAGCAAAGGTCATGCTGAAATTTTCCGTGAATTTTAGCATGACTTTGCTAGAAATAGCACATATGGGGTACTTGTGACTAATGCATGGGCCGGGGTATCTTAGTAGTTAATTAAGTAGGATCAAGTGCCCCTTTATTCTAGCTGCATTAAACCATAGGCGGCAATACATCCAAGTGATTAGGCCCAACTTAGAATTATCCTTCCCAGCTTAGCTTTTAGTATGCCTCGGTGTCGACAAACCATTAATTATACAACCTTGGCTTTTAGGGTGCCTCGGTGTCGATAAAAACCGAAATGATGAAAGCTTAGGCTTTTAGGGTGCCTCGGCGTCGAAAACCCTCAATGATAAAAGCTTAGCTTTTAGGATGCCTCGGTGTCGACAAACCCTAAATGATGAGACCATGATCTTGTTCCTTGACAATAACCAACTTTTTGACCAAACTTTGTTCCTATTTAGAGAGAAACATGGCCAACAACGATGAGGCCGGGGGTTCGGGCGGCAAGGCATTCTGGGAGCTGTCCCAGGAGATGGAGGAACAACCTCAGTTGTATGAGGACGCCGCCTTCCCCACCGATCCTGAGACCACTGATGGTACCGCCGAGGATGACCCCACTGATGCCACCACTGATGGTGCCGCCGAGGATGCCACCACTGATGATGGCGGCGCACACACAGATGGCAGCCAACCGAAGAGGCAACGGAAGGAGCGGCGCTCGACCGTGCTCCGCACCCTCAAGGAGGAAGTTACTGAAGTGGTCTCCGACGGGAATCCAACGGCGCCCGAACGAATAGTCAAGGGGTACTCGCTTCAGCTCGGTTGCATTCTCCGGAGCACCGTCTCGATCAACACCGAGAACCTGAGGCATCCTGACCGAGGGAATTTGCGCAACCTCCTCTTCACGAAGCTGCACGAACGATACAAGTTCCCCGCTGAATTTGAAAACACAAGCCTCAAAGGGAATAAAGTGAACAATGCTGCCCTCACGAAGATGAGCAAGGCCCTATCTACTTTGAAAAGCAATGTGAAGAGAATGATTGAGAAAGGTGAGAGTTATGAGAAGATCAAGGAGAAAAATCCTTTGATATCCGAAGATGACTACAACGACTTCAAGATCAATTGCTCGAGCCTCGCAAACTCCGAATCAAGTAAGTGGGGGAAAGAAATGCGGGAGCTGAACTTAGGGGAACACACACTCGGTCCCGGCGGTTACAGAGTGGCGGAGCGTATATGGGACAAGGAGGAGGCGGACCGTGCCGAGCAAGGCCTACCGCCCCTCTTCGATAAATACGGTGACAAGCAGACCAGGAACTTTATCAGGGCCCGGTACAAGAAGGACCCGAAAACAAAGGAGCTTACCACGGATCCGAAGACCAGGGCGCTTGAGCTTGTTCTGGTAAGGAATACACCCCCGCGTAATTAGCTCCGTATGGTTGCATTCTAATTAATGAAGCCAAATTCTAAATGGTTCACATTCCTTCCGCAGGCGACTGAAAGTAGTAGCACGGGGTCGACTAAGAGAAACCCTTGGGACACCACTCTAAATAGGGCGTTGAATGTAATGAAGAACAAGGATAAGCTCAGTAAGCCGACGTCAGCTGGTCGTGTGGCCGGCAAAGGCTTGTCGACAAAATGGTCGTCATACTATAACACTGGTGGGCAAAAGAAGAAAAAGACCAGCTCGGAAAGCCAGGCGCGCGAGGTTCAAGAACTCAAGGCATAGGTGGCGCGGATTCCAGAGATTGTCCAAGAGCAAGTGCAACAACAACTCGGAGCGACGATCACCACCATTGTGCATACCTTGATCGAGGGGTTGAGTGCATGGATTGCGGGCGGCCAACAGGGGCCGCCCCCGATTCCTAGCTTCACGGCCAGCAACTCGCAGAACGCGATGGCGGGGCCATTGGTGTCTCCGGCGGAGGCGGCATTGGTGTCTCCGACGCCGGCACGGGAGCTTAATGCACCCGGGTGTACGCCGGCTGGCACCTCTACAGCAAGCGGCCCCTCCGTCAACTGCACGCCCGCCGTTGGCGGTGCCTCGACATTAGCCGAGCTCGACGCCATCATCAGGTAACTAATTAAGCCTCTCTCGGCCGAGGACTTCATCTCCTTGCCTTTGATTGGGCATCCCTGACGCCCTACATGTTTTTGCAGGGCGCCGCCGACGTTCCGTGCACTCTCCGGCACTTCGTGAACAACGAGTTGGTCGATGTCGCCAAGGGAAAAATCGTTCAACCGGGCAACCCCTTGTTCCACGGTACCCAGATGCCACCCAACTTGTTTAGGGTTCAACTGGGTGCTGCCAGGCTGCGACGAGTTGTTACCTCCGATTCGACCCATCGGGGCCGACGATGATGACGTGATGACCCTCAGCGCCTGCCTGAGCTGGCCCCTGCTTTGGCCGAAGAGCCAGATTCGTTTGGGAGCGGGGGACACCACCCCAAAGACAACACCGCCAGTCGTGCCGGCGCCAAGTCGGCCCCATGGCAAGACCGCCGCAATGGTGCCGGACATCCCTATGCCACTGGATCCAAACATGCATATGGCACAGGACCAGAACGACGACGACGACGATACATATGGCAACGTCGATCAGTACTTTGCCGATCATGGGTACGGTGGAGACTTCATGGGGCCTCCTTCTCAAGAACCCAACCCAACAAAAGACGTGCGCGATCTAGCTGGTACCACGGAGAAGCCAAGTTGCAACAGGCGTCGTCTGCCGTTCAGCTCTCAGGAGACGCCTCCAGCTGCCGACTTCACCGAGCCTCAGATAGGCGAGGCGCGAAATATTATCAGCCCCAACACACTCAAGAAGGCGGTCTGTGAGCAGAACTCGGTCCCATTACAGGAGAAGAAGAAGGCACGCAAAAGAAAGACTAACAAGGGTGCGAGCCAGCCGGCACCGAGTACGATCCGTGCTCAGGACGGGCCACCTTCACCTGAGGATTTAATGAGGAGGGTGCATGTGGCGGGTAGGCCGATGCTACCGAGAAATAAGCTCGATGCTGCAACCGGTGCTATGCGGAGTCTGCATGACAGTGTTCTTTCTTTGGAGAAGCGACGTCTCAGAGAGAAGGATGTGGCATACCCAGTTTTCGCGGCCAAGGTGCCAGAGGGCAAGGACTTTGTGGATAACTCCATCGGGGGTACGATCGTCCTGCGGTTTGATGACATCCACGCTATGTTGAACCTTCATCCGCTGCACTACACCTTCGTTCGGCTATTTTCGCTGAGTATGGAGATGCGGATCATTCGCGACAAGACCCCGGACATCGTGATAGTCGACCCCTTCTACATGCGTGCCAAGATCTTGGGCAGCGCTAGGGACCGGCAAGCCGCGAGTTCTTACCTCGAAGGCGTCATTCTGTCAAGCCAAGATAAGGATAACTTCCTCGTGCCTTACTTTCCCGAGTAAGTCCTCCCCTCAACCGCCCCGTAACATATGAATTCTTAGATTTCGATCGTTTTTCTTTTAACATTCCGTGTTTTCTGCAGTGACACACATTGCACGCTCATCCTCCTAAGCCCCAAATATTCCATGGCCACGTATTTCGACCCGGACCGTCAGTCGAACGTAGACTACACAAATGTCAAGAAGGTTCTTGATGATGTTCTCCCCGGCTACACCAAATCTGGAGGCACCTTCACCAGGCCTATTCGTAAGTACGGCAAGCACGTGTTCTCCCACAATACGACGTTCTGCTGCGTCAAGCAGCCGCCTGGCGGTCAGAAGGGTGCCTACTACGCCATCCATCACATGCGGGCGATCGTACGGGACCATGATCAACTTCTGCTACCGAGTAAACTCAAAGATTGGGCCGCGAGCGTGTCGGCAATCCAGGACGCGGACATCAGACAAGAATTTTTCGCATCCAGTCGGAGTTTGCGGAAATCATCCATCAAGATGTCCTTCGTACCTCGGGGCAGTTCTACCTCAGAAATCAACCGTCCAACAGTGACATCGACACAATGCTACAAATGCAGGCTGACAACGCCCGTTATTTCATGACTCTCACGATAGACGGCGGCTTCATCCACGCTCCGGTCCCTTGAGTCGAGTCGAAAGCAGTGATGCTGTGTCTAGTTCTGAAACATCGATTGGCTCATGTTGTAATTAAACTTTAATGAACTTGTAGTGTGTCTCTTTGGTTTCGAGAGTCGTTCAACTTAGATGTAACCAATGCTATTAATATCTTGCTTTTCTCTTTCGATCGTTCTGTTGCATACTTATATATTGCTTATGTATTGTCTGTGAATTGGTACTAACGTTTCGTTTGGCTAGTGCATAGCGATGCCGTCGTATATCGTGTACAAGGGTAAGGTTCCCGGAGTCCACGACGACTGGGAGGAGTGTCGGAGACAGGTTCACCGATTCAGCGGTAACAGTTACAAAGGGTACACCACTAGGGCCGATGCCAAATCTAGATACGCCCGCTATCTAGCGGGAGAGGGGAGGAAGCGTTGGAGGAACCGGATGAAGACGAGTTTCATCGTGATGATGCTCATCGTGATGACCGCAACTCTCTTCTATGTGATGGTAGTTTAGATGATCGATATCGACTTATAATGTGAAGACAAACTCGCTACTCGCGGTCTCGAGACTTGTAATATAATGTTCTATCTTTGTTCGGTCTTTTCAATTCGGAGACTAATATGATGAATTGTATTCGGAGACTAATATGATGAATTGTATTCAGAGACTAATCTTCTATTGTATTCGATGAATCTGTTGTTGATGTGTGCTGTCTATATTTTGTCCAATTATACATTTTGTAACCTGTGCAAAAAACAGAAAATAAAAAAATAAAAAAACCTAATATTCATACTAATGGCGCATCACATCACAGTGCGCCATTAGTATGCCAAAGGAAACTAATGGCGCATCATTAAACAGTGCGCCATTAGTATGCCGAAGTTACTAATGGCGCATCTTGTTGTTGTGCGCCATTAGTATGCCAAAGCACCTGGGTATACATGGCCCCCTGGGAGGCATACTAATGGCGCACTGTTGTATATACTAATGGCGCATCTGAGGTCCGCCATTAGTATACCAGATACTAATGGCGCACCAGTGGTGCGCCATTAGTAAAATATACTAATGGCGTGGCACTAATGGCGCACCACTAATGCGCCATTAATGGCCAAATTAGGTGCGCCATTAGTAGGCCTTTTCCTAGTAGTGTATAGCCCTTTTCCTAGTAGTGGGAACAGTTATGAGCACTCGACGTCGTGGTATCAGCCAAAGCCTTCGTGACGTCAGCGACTGAGCGGCGCACGCCGGATTGGAACGTAAGCCTGCTCTTGTATTAAGGGGGCTAGTTCTGCTTCCGGCCGCCCACGCAACATGCAGGTGTGCAATGGGCGATGGGCCCAAACCCCTGCACCATAGGATTTAGACCGGCGTGCTGACCTCTCTGTTGTGCCTAGGTAGGGTTGCAACGTGTTGATCTTCCGAGGCCGGGCATGACCCAGGAAAGTGTGTCCGGCCTAATGGGATCGAGCGTGTTGGGTAATGTGGTCCACCCATGCAGGGAAGTTTATCTATTTGAATAGCCGTGATATTCGGTAACAGGACGACTCGGAGTTGTACCTTGACCTTATGACAACTAGAACCAGATACTTAATAAAACACACCTTTCCAAGTGCCAGATATAACCCGGTGATCGCTCTCACACAGGCCGACGAGGGGAGGATCGCCGGGTAGGATTATGCTACGCGATGATACTTGGTGAACTTACCATCTACTCTCTTCTACATGCTGCAAGATGGAGGCTGCCAGAAGCGTAGTCTTTGACAGGACTAGCTATCCCCCCTTTTATTCTGGCATTCTGCAGTTCAGTCCACCAATATTGCCTCTTTACACATATACCCATGCATATGTAGTGTAGATCCTTGCTTGCGAGTACTTTGGATGAGTACTCACGGTTGCTTTGCTCCCCCTTTTCCCCTTTTCCTTTCTTCCTGGTTGTCGCAACCAGATGCTGGAGCCCAGGAGCCAGACGCCACTATCGACGACGACTCCTACTACACCGGAGGTGCCTACTACTACGTGCAGGCCGCCGCCGACTAGGAGTAGTTTAGGAGGATCCCAGGCAGGAGGCCTGCGCCTCTTTCGATCTGCATCCCAGTTTGTGCTAGCCATCTTATGGCAACTTGTTTAACTTATGTCTGTACTCAGATATTGTTGCTTCCGCTGACTCGTCTATGATCGAGCACTTGTATTCGAGCCCTCGAGGCCCCTGGCTTGTATTATGATTGCTTGTATGACTTATTTTATTTTAGAGTTGTGTTGTGATATCTTCCCGTGAGTCCCCGATCTTGATCGTACACGTGTGCGTGTATGATTAGTGTACGATTGAATCAGGGGCGTCACAGATTGCCGAACCACACCACATCAGAACCAATTAACCCTCGTACACCTCTCCATCTGCGACTCTACTCCCACGTCTTCCCATCTCTGTCTCGTTGTTGTCTAGGGCCTCGCCGTCGTCCACCACCTTGGATGCGCTCGGCACGGAGTGGTCAACGTGGTCAACGAACGACACCATCGAAAGTAGACTGTGCGTGGAGAGGCTGACACCTGGGTCCACGGCCGCACGCAAGGAAATGCCTCCTTATTACGCGCAAAATAATGATTCCTCCACCTGACAGCTGGGACCCACCGGAAGGCCCATTGTATTTCGTGAAAAACGTTCCTATCGCTGACAGGTCGGACCCACCAGCTATATCTTCGCACCCAAAGAAGTGCCTCCTTATTACGCACGCAAAAATGAATACCCCTTGCTAGGTAGGACCCACAATCATGGGAGGCTGACTTGTGGGCAAACTAAGTTGACGGGGACGGAGGGCCATGTCAACTTAGTCAATATGAACGATTCTAGCTCCAATAATTGTACGATGTTCATCCAACAGCCGTAGATGATTTTTGGATGTAACTTTTCGAGTAGATGATTTTTCATGTAAAAAACTTTTTAATCCGAGTTCGTATGCAAAAGTTATGGCCATTTTACAAATTTTCATAGAGATTTTGCAAACAAAGTTGAAATTCATATTTGTAAATTTTCCCAACAACTAGACCACATTTCACATGGGAAACTTATTTTATTTTATTTTTTGACATTTTTATCATTTTCTTTTATTTTTTTAAAACTGAAAAGGCGGTCCATGAGGGGGGGGGGTGCATTCGGGAACTTTTGGGCCAAGTTCGTAATGGCGCACCGCACCATGGGGTGGTGCGCCATTACTAGTTAAACTAGTAATGGCGCACCACACCCACGGTGCGCCATTACTAGTTTTGAAAAGAAAAAAAGAAAAAAACTGAATTTTTTTTGAAAAAAACTTAGTAATGGCGCACCTGTGGGTGTGGTGCGCCATTACTATGTCAAGTTAGTAATGGTGCACCACTCTCACGGTGCGCCATTACTAACAATTTTTTTTATTTTTTTAAATTTTTTTGTTGAAAACTACTAATGGCGCATGGTGGGTGTGCTGCGCCATTACTATGTCAAGTTAGCAATGACGCACCACCCTCACGGTGCGCCATTAGTAGTTTTGAAAAAATTAAAAAAAATTACTAATGGCGCACCGTGGGATGTGGTGCGCCATTAGTATTTGCACACTAATGGCGCACCGACACATGGTGCGCCATTAGTATTTACTAATGGCGCACCACATGCACAGTGCACCATTAGTGTCCATCCTATCTATAGCCCTTTTCCTAGTAGTGGGAACAGTTATGAGCACTCGACGTTGTGGTATCAGCCGAAGCCTTCGTGACGTCAGCGACTGAGCGGCGCACGCCGGATTGGAACGTAAGCCTGCTCTTGTATTAAGGGGGCTAGTTCTGCTTCCGGCCGCCCACGCAACATGCAGGTGTGCAATGGGTGATGGGCCCAGACCCCTGCACCATAGGATTTAGACCGGCGTGCTGACCTCTCTGTTGTGCCTAGGTAGGGTTGCAACGTGTTGATCTTCCGAGGCCGGGCATGACCCAGGAGAGTGTGTCCGGCCAAATGGGATCGAGCGTGTTGGGTAATGTGGTCCACCCGTGCAGGGAAGTTTATCTATTCGAATAGCCGTGATCATCGGTAACAGGACGACTTGGAGTTGTACCTTGACCTTATGACAACTAGAACCGGATATTTAATAAAACACACCCTTCCAAGTGACAGATATAACCCGGTGATCGCTCTCACACAGTCCGACGAGGGGAGGATCGCCGGGTAGGATTATGCTACGCGATGATACCTGGTGAACTTACCATCTACTCTCTTCTACATGCTGCAAGATGGAGGCTGCCAGAAGTGTAGTCTTTGACAGGACTAGCTATCCCCCCTTTTATTCTGGAATTCTGCAGTTCAGTCCACCAATATTGCCTCTTTACACATATACCCATGCATATGTAGTGTAGATCCTTGCTTGCGAGTACTTTGGATGAGTACTCACGGTTGCTTTGCTCCCCCTTTTCCCCTTTTCCTTTCTTCCTGGTTGTCGCAACCAGATGCTGGAGCCCAGGAGCCAGACGCCACTATCGACGACGACTCCTACTACACCGGAGGTGCCAACTACTATGTGCAGGCCGCCGCCGACTAGGAGTAGTTTAGGAGGATCCCAGGCAGGAGGCCTGCGCCTCTTTCGATCTGTATCCCAGTTTGTGCTAGCCATCTTATGGCAACTTGTTTAACTTATGTCTGTACTCAGATATTGTTGCTTCCGCTGACTCGTCTATGATCGAGCACTTGTATTCGAGCCCTCGAGGCCCCTGGCTTGTATTATGATTGCTTGTATGCCTTATTTTATTTTAGAGTTGTGTTGTGATATCTTCCCGTGAGTCCCTGATCTTGATCGTACACGTGTGCGTGTATGATTAGTGTACGATTGAATCGGGGGCATCACAGACTGCCGAACCACACCACATCAGAACCAGTTAACCCTCGTACACCTCTCCATCTGCGACTCTACTCCCGCGTCTTCCCATCTCTGGCTCGTTGTTGTCCAGTGCCTCGCCGTCGTCCACCACCTTGGATGCGCTCGGCACAGAGTGGTCAACGTGGTCAACGAACGACACCATCAGAAGTAGACTATGCGTGGAGAGGCTGACAACTGGGTCCACGGCCGCACGCAAGGAAATGCCTCCTTATTACGCGCAAAATAATGATTCCTCCACCTGACAGCTGGGACCCACCGGAAGGGCCTTTGTATTTCGTGAAAAACGTTCCTATCGCCGACATGTCGGACCCACCGGCTATATCTTCGCAGGCAAAGAAGTGCCTCCTTATTACGCACGCAAAAATGAATACCCCCCTGCTAGGTAGGACCCACAATAGTGGGAGACTGACTTGTGGGCCAACTAAGTTGACGGGGACGGAGGGCTTTGTCAACTTAGTCAATATGAACGATTCTAGCTCTAATGATCGTACGATGTCCATCCAACAGCCGTAGATGATTTTTGGATGTAACTTTTCGAGTAGATGATTTTTCATATAAGAAACTTTTTAATCCAAGTTCGTATGCAAAAGTTATGGCCATTTTACAAATTTTCAGAGAGATTTTGCAGATAAAGTTGAAATTCATATTTGTAAATTTCCCCAACAACTAGACCACATTTCACATGGGAAACTTATTTTCTTTTAATTTTTTTGACATTTTTATCATTTTCTTTTATTTTTTTCAAAACTGAAAAGGCGGTCCACGGGAGGGGTGCATTCGGGAACTTTTGGGCCAAGTTAGTAATGCCGCACCGTGGGGTGGTGCGCCATTACTAGTTTTTAACTAGTAATGGCGCACCACCCCACGATGCGCCATTACTAGTTTTGAAAAGAAAAAAAGAAAAAAATTGATTTTTTTTTGAAAAAAACTTAGTAATGGTGCACCTGTGGGTGTGGTGCGCCATTACTATGTCAAGTTAGTAATGGCGCACCACTCTCACGGTGCGCCATAACTAACAATTTTTTTTATTTTTTTAATTTTTTTTTCAAAACTACTAATGGCGCACGGTGGGTGTGGTGCGCCATTACTATGTCAAGTTAGTAATGGCGCACCACCCTCACGGTGCGCCATTAGTAGTTTTGAAAAAATTAAAAAAAAATTACTAATGGCGCACCGTGGGATGTGGTGCGCCATTAGTATTTGCACACTAATGGCGCACCGACACATGGTGCGCCATTAGTATTTACTAATGGCGCACCACATGTACAGTGCGCCATTAGTGTCCATCCTATCTATAGGCGCCCTTTTCCTAGTAGTGGGAACAGTTATGAGCACTCGACGTCGTGGTATCAGCCGAAGCCTTCGTGATGTCAGCGACTGAGCGGCGCACGCCGGATTGGAACGTAAGCCTGCTCTTGTATTAAGGGGGCTAGTTCTGCTTCCGGCCGCCCACGCAACATGAAGGTGTGCAATGGGTGATGGGCCCAGACCCCTGCACCATAGGATTTAGACCGGCGTGCTGATCTCTCTGTTGTGCCTAGGTAGGGTTGCAACGTGTTGATCTTCCGAGGCCGGGCATGACCCAGGAAAGTGTGTCCGGCCAAATGGGATCGAGCGTGTTGGGTAATGTGGTCCACCCGTGCAGGGAAGTTTATCTATTCGAATAGTCGTGATCTTTGGTAACAGGACGACTTGGAGTTGTACCTTGACCTTATGACAACTAGAACCGGATACTTAATAAAACACACCCTTCCAAGTGCCAGATATAACCCGGTGATCGCTCTCACACAGGCCGACGAGGGGAGGATCGCCGGGTAGGATTATGCTACGCGATGATACTTGGTGAACTTACCATCTACTCTCTTCTACATGCTGCAAGATGGAGGCTGCTAGAAGCGTAGTCTTTGACAGGACTAGCTATCCCCCCTTTTATTCTGGCATTCTGCAGTTCAGTCCACCAATATTGCCTCTTTACACATATACCCATGCATATGTAGTGTAGATCCTTGCTTGCGAGTACTTTGGATGAGTACTCACGGTTGCTTTGCTCCCCCTTTTCCCCTTTTCCTATCTTCCTGGTTGTCGCAACCAGATGCTGGAGCCCAGGAGCCAGACGCCACTATCGACGATGACTCCTACTACACCGGAGGTACCTACTACTACGTGCAGGCCGCCGCCGACTAGGAGTAGTTTAGGAGGATCCCAGGCAGGAGGCCTGCGCCTCTTTCGATCTGTATCCCAGTTTGTGCTAGCCATCTTATGGCAACTTGTTTAACTTATGTCTGTACTCAGATATTGTTGCTTCCGCTGACTCGTCTATGATCGAGCACTTGTATTCGAGCCCTCGAGGCCCCTGGCTTGTATTATGATTGCTTGTATGACTTATTTTATTTTAGAGTTGTGTTGTGATATCTTCCCGTGAGTCCTTGATCTTGATCGTACATGTGTGCGTGTATGATTAGTGCACGATTGAATCGGGGGCGTCACAGACTGCCGAACCACACCACATCAGAACCAGTTAACCCTCGTACACCTCTCCATCTGCGACTCTACTCCCACGTCTTCCCATCTCTGGCTCGTTGTTGTCCAGGGCCTCGCCGTCGTCCACCACCTTGGATGCGCTCGGCACGGAGTGGTCAACGTTTTCAACGAACGACACCATCGGAAGTAGACTGTACGTGGAGAGGCTGACAACTGGGTCCACGGCCGCACGCAAGGAAATTCCTCCTTATTACGCGCAAAATAATGACTCCTCCACCTGACAGCTGGGACCCACCGGAAGGGCCTTTGTATTTCGTGGAAAACGTTCCTATCGCTGACAGGTCGGACCCACCAGCTATATCTTCGCACGCAAAGAAGTGCCTCCTTATTACGCACGCAAAAATGAATACCCCCCTGCTAGCTAGGACCCACAATAGTAGGAGGCTAACTTGTGGGCCAACTAAGTTGACGGGGACGGAGGGCTTTGTCAACTTAGTCAATATGAATGATTCTAGCTCCAATGATCGTACGATGTCCATCCAACAGCCGTAGTGCTTCTTCAACCTCTGGTCTTCTTGCTCCATCCGGCCAAAGCAGCGCCGGTCGTGCCTCATGCTCCTGCCTCCCATGGCCGGCTGCGATGCTGCGGAGGCCTCTTCACCCCTACTACTCCTACCGCTGGCCAGGCCATCCCTCTACTCACTCACACCCCCAGTTATTCTACGGCTACGGCAACCTCTCACCGCAGCGAACCAGTGAACCCTCATACTCCTCTATGCGTGGGCATCCACTGCCGCGTCTTCCCTAGCTCCGTGTCGTCCCCTTCCTAGGCCTCGCCGTCGTCCACCGCCCTGGTGCTCTCGGCGCGGCGTGGTCAACGTGGTCAAGGAACGGCTTCCATCGGACATGGACTATACGTGAAGAGGCTGACAACTTGTTCCACGGCCGCAGCAAGGAAGTGCCTCCTTATTACGCGAAAAATAATGATTCGTCCACCTGACAGCAGGGACTCACCGGACAGGCAACCGTATTTCGCGGAAAAAATGTTTCGCCCTGACTGCTGGGACCTACCATCGATATCTTCGCATGCAAGGATGTGTGTCCGGGCAAAAAAAAACGATTCGCCCCCCTGACTGCTGGGACCCACCAGCTACATCCTCACACGCAAGAAAGTGCCTGACAGTCGGGACCCACCTGGTCAAAGCGTACGTAGCGTTGTCATTCTGTTGCGAACGTGTACGTACATACTGGTTGATGTAGAGGCGCGCACGTGTCGTAATAGAGGCGCGCACATAGCATGTACACGTACGTACAGCGGCCAGGGTGCAAGAAAGTTAATACGGCCACGTACGTACATACGGGCGGGGTCTCGAACGCCTACTCGCGCGTACGTACGGCCAGGGCTCGTGTACATGGCTGGGTCGGAACGGAGAAACTACGTCGTCGTCGTGTTCATGGGGAGGCAACGAAATGCATCGTGTTCATCGGGAGGCAACGGAACACGTGGGAGCCAACCGGCTTGAACGGAACAGCCGATGGAAACGAGGCCTGACGTACCGCAGAACGGAGGAAACGGCCTTGTGTTCGACCGACCACGTTCGAAACGGGATCCTGTTCATCGGGAGGGGTCTGGCGTACCGCAAAACGGAGGAAACAGACCTCCTACGGTCGAAACGGGGGTCCTGTTGATCGGAAGAGGTGTGGCGTACCGCAAAACGGAGGAAACGGACTTGTGTTGGAGCGCTACGGTCGAAACGGGGGTCGGGAGGGGTGTGGCGTACCGCAAAACGGGACTCCTCGGGATACTGTTCATGTCCACCGTCGACCCCCTCCAGCCTCCACGGGCTACTGTTCATCCACCGTCGACCTCCTCCAGCCTCCACCTGTGACTGTTCGTCCACGGGCTCCTGTTCATCCAGCCTCCACCGCGCGCTACTCCACCGGCTACTGTTCAACCAACCCTCTCCATGGGCTCCTGTTCAACCACCCCTCCACGGGCTACTGTTCATCCAGCCCTCCACCGTCTACTGTTCATCCTGCCCTCCACGGGGTGGTCCTGTTCATCCTGCCCTCCACGGGGTCCTGTTCATCCAACCCCAACCGGCTGATCGATCGGGGTCCTGTTCATCCAGAGGCAACACCACGGGGTCCTGTTCATTCACCCCCACTGGCAACTATTCATCCAAACCCCCCAGCAACGCTCACTATTCATCCAGAGGCAGCATCGATCGGCTTCAGTTAGCAGCAGTAGCGAAGAAATCACTCGATCGGGTTCAGTTAACAGCCATCGATCGATCGCTCGGGTTCAGTAACGCGTAGCCTACAGTGCAATCGCTCGGGTTCAGTTAGAGCCCAGCGCCTTGCTCGGGTTCAGTTAGAGCCCAATGTCTCGCACCCACGTGCGTGCATGTATGAGAGAAATGCGCATCGCTTGGCCCCGACCACCCACCGTAACCGGGAACACCCCGATATTTTCCTCGCCCTCGCTTCTACCATGATTTTTTCCGTCATGGACGGCCCAAAGAATGTCATGCAGCTGCGTCTCCGGCCCGCACAGGATGAAAAACCCATTTTTTATCATGATTTTTTGTCATAGAAGTAGGACCCCACCACATCTATGATGATACCGTGTTTTGTCACAATTATTGTCATAGAAGTGTCATAAATATGACAGAATTTTTTTCGTTCGACCCAATATTTCACGGATGTGTCTTTTTTTTATAGTGTTAGCTTCGTTGTACTTTCGTTTTGTCCTTTGGCTCTTAGTTGAGTAGGGCTGTAATAACTATTTAAGTCTACTTCGCTGAACTTTAGCTTTTGTAGTTGCAAAAACTCTGTATGGTTTCATTCTGGTTAATGGAACCGGGGAGAGGCCTCCCTGTTCTTCTCAAAAAACTGGTAAGAAATTTTTCAGCTAATGTATGGTTGCCTTGGGTTGTAATAGTCAAGGTAGATGATTAGAGCATCTCCAGCTGCGCCCCCAACAGGACCCCCCCCCCAATGCCATTTTTTATCGCCGGCGTCTAAAAAACGACCCAGTCGCGCTATCAGGGTGTGGGCGTTGCCGCACATCAAGGATGGCAGGGTGGTCTACATGGAGGACATCGTGGAGGGGCTCAAGGCGGCGCCCGGAGCGCTCATCCGACTCTTCCACGGACGCAACATTGGCAAGCAGGTCGTCAGGCTCGCCAACCCTCAGTGACTGAGAGGTTGCAGTGTCCTTCCTAGTAAAATCCTACTACCAAGCATGGCGCTGGGAAGCTATCATGAGGAAATAATTTCAATCCTTGTTTACTATTGTCCTTCATTAATCACCATTTACATGTTTTGAATTATTTGTTTCTTTTTGAATGATTTGAAATTGTTCACCACACCTGTGATGTGGTTGAATTATTTGTTTGGATTATTTTCCCAGGAGGTCAAATCTCAAAAAATCAAAAGTACCTGAATTTTCACCCCGATTTTTTCCATTTACGATTCCAGATAGGTACTCCAAATTTCCGAGACTGCTAGAGAAGAAAACAGCATGCAGAATACGGTGATTTGACTTTAATTACACATATCCACGTCATAGAAAAACTGTAAATAGACATTTCCTATCAGGTAGGTGGTAGCCACATTTATCCAAGAAAATTTGCCGAATAATCTCCCTAGAAAGGAATACCACGGAACGATTGTTCTACGATTTTCTTTCGGGTAAAGAAAATCTCCCAGAATGGTCTACTAATAGACTCAAAATAGTAATAGTCTTTCCTCACAACAGTGGCAACATAAATGCCATATCTAAAAGTAAGATGAATAGGTATACATTGTAAAAGTGCAATGTTAATGTATCAGAAATTGCAACCGTAGTAAAAAATAAAATAAAATAAAATAACATGAAATACACAAGGCACAGTTCATGAATATTTGTTTGTGCAATTCTACTACAGGAACGATAAAATAATAGGTACTAGTTTTTATAGAAAAACCATTGGTTACTTTAGAGGTATTTTCTTAAAATTCTTGATACGGACGCTGTTAGACTTAAAATAATCAATGAATAATTAAACAGAAGATAAACACCTACAAGCAAAATAAAAGCAGAAAAGTTAATATGGTCATTAGTAAATCACATAGCATGACATGGAAATGCTGCAAAATAAAAAAATATGTACGCATTCTTCAGGGAAAAAAAGAACAACAAAAACCGCTACTTTTCCTAGCCCATATATGTAACTCTGGCCAAAATCTGTCAAAAGAAGCAAGAGCACATACTGGGCCCAAAAAGGATAAATGAAAAGAGGCCAGAGCAGGTTGTTCTTCCCACCCACCGTAGCAAATCTATATCTACCGCTCAAAAGAAAGCAAATATATATCTATGCCTATTATTAAAGCGAGTATTGTTTCTCCATTTTTTTTCCTCCATCAGATTTTTCATACGTCGGCCTCTCTACCAGCATGCTCAAAACAAATGTCGGGCGTCACCGCCTACGTAGGGTTCCACTTCTTCCACCACATCTGCTCGCCCAAGGCCGGCGAGACGGTGTTCATCTCGGCGGCCTCTGGCGCGGTGGGGCAGCTCGTTGGCCGGTTCACGAGGCTCATGGGCTGCTACGTTTGTAGTTGCAGCTGACCAGCAAACACGAATGAGAGAGAGAGAGAGAGGACACGAGGTGAAAGACAGTGGTTTGCGCTGCGTAACAACCTTGCAGCTTTTCTGTTTCTGTTCTTATTTATCCGAACCCCGTTGGAGTTCCTGAAAAACAGCTAAGGAACTGGTCGTGCCATCCCACGACGCTCGGACGTGCATGAGCCCTACTTGGTCGCGGCGAGGAATGCGTGATCCATGCCATCCCATGGCGATCCCTACGCGAGCTGAAGACTAGCTAACTACCTAACAGAATGCTAACTGTATGACTGAACTCGTACGTGTACAGGCACACGCTGATGGTCAGTGTTATTCAGAGAAAACGAAATTGAACTAATTGAAGTTTTCTGATCTAACTGAAGATAGCAAGAGTGCAGCTGATTATCTAACAAATCACCCCCTAATCTGCTGCACCTGTGCAATCCCGAGCCTGTGTCGCAGCTCACTGAACTGTGTCCTGCTGTCGTTGTCAAAACCGGCGGATCTCGGGTAGGGGGTCCCGATCTATGCGTCAAGGTCGGATGGTAACAGGAGACAAGGGACACTTTATTTTACCCAGGTTCGGGCCCTCTCGATGGAGGTAAAACACTACTCCTGCTAGATTAATATTGATGATATGGGTAGTACAAGAGTAGATCTACCACGAGATCAAGGAGGCTAAACCCTAGAAGCTAGCCTATGGGTATGATGATGGTTATGATGTGTTCGTCCTACGGACTACAACCCTCCGGTTTATATAGGCACCGGATAGGGTTAGGGTTACACAGAGTCGGTTACATTGGTAGGAGATCTTGAATATCCGCACGCCTAGCTTGCCTTCCACGCCAAGGAAAGAACCTTCCGGACACGGGACGAAGTGTTCAATCTTGTATCTTCATAGTCCTGGAGTCCGGCTGAAGATATAGTTCGGCTATCCGAACACCCCGTAATCCAGGACTCCCTCAGTAGCCCCTGAACCAGGCTTCAATGACGACGAGTCCGGCGCGCAAATTGTCTTCGGCATTGCAAGGCGGGTTCCTCCTCCAAATTCTTCAAGAAGATAATAAACACCAAAAAATAGTGTCCGGCTCTGCAAAACAAGTTTCCACGTATTGCCATATAGAGAATAATAGAAACACAAATCAAATCTGCTGACGTATTCCGCAATGCGTCATAACACTGCGACCAAGCCTTCTGCATGGATTATTTTTTGTTATTCCACCGCAGCACGTTCAACAAGGCGGTTTCCTTGGCACGTCTTGTCGAAGCAGAGATCGTGTGCCCCTTTTAACGGGATTCTCATTAATGCGGACGTGGGTAACCCAACCGCGCTATTTACCATGGCGTGTGAGCGGCAAGCGAGTTTTATTAGGTAGGTGGGGACGCATAACGGCATCAGCCTATATAAGAGGATAAAGATCCACCCCTTTCACCTACACCTTCTTCCTCCTTTGCCCATCCATCTCCTGTGCACTCAAGCTCCAACGCCCAAGTTCGTTTTTTCTTCCCCAACCTGCTCCAGCGATGTCCGGAGCGGGTGGCAAGCGGATGGCTTCCTCCGTTATGGAGGGTCAAATCAAAAAGCTTAGGAAGGCCGGATATCTGTCCAAGGACATCCCGCACCGGCTTCCCGAGGCGGGGCAGCTTCTTCCCACCCCAAGGCCCCATGAGAGGGTAGTTTTTCTCCCCCATTTCCTCCGCGGACTGGGTTTTCCACTTCACCCTTTTGTCCGGGGGCTCATGTTCTACTACGGCCTGGACTTCCACGATCTGGCCCCGAACTTTATCCTCAATATCTCGGCGTTTATCATCGTGTGTGAGGCCTTTCTCGGCATCCGCCCCACTTCGGCCTCTGGCTCCAGACCTTCAACGTCAAGCCCAAGGTGGTGTCCGACACCCAGGCGGAGTGCGGAGGTGCTATGGCCGGCAAAATGGCCAACGCACTCTGGTTCGACGGTCCTTTGTGGAGTCCTTAAAGGGGTGGCAGGCAGGGTGGTTTTACATCACCGAGCCACGCGACTCGAAATGGGTCGCGGCCCCTGAGTTCCGATCCGGACCCCCCACGCGGCTCATGTCCTGGAAAGAGACGAGCCTATCATGGGGCAACGAAGAAGAAGTGACCGGACTGCAAACTTGCATCCGGTCCCTGATGAACAAGCCCATCCGGCATGTCAACATCATCCAGGTCATGTTCGTTCGCCGGATCCTCCCGTGCCAAAAACGGGAGTTCACTTTGTGGGAATTCGACCCGGCGCAGCACCAAACCCTCAATAGGCTCCTCGACACGACGTATGAAGACGTCTGGAAGGTGCTAACCAAAGGCGCCGAGTGCCCCACATCCGCTTCCGAGGATCGCGGATACAGCTCGCAGCGCAACGCTGGCGAGGTAGGCTATTTATACCTTTCACAGGTTCGTTAAGCTTTTCTACATATATTAACTCTATGTGGGATCTAAAAACTCCCTTTGCCTTTGACAGGCGTGGCTGAAGATAGCCGGACCAATCAACTGTCCGGCTCCTCTGCCCGAAGACCCAGCCCCAGCTCTCTTAGAGAAGCTGCTGGCTCCGGTGCCCTATGTGGTGCCGGAGAAGAAGGTCAAGAAGAAGAAGACCACTGGGACTCGAAAGAGTGCCCGCAATGTGGTGGTGTCGAGCTCGTCATCTGGCGAGTCTGCGACGCCCTCCTCTCGTGAAAACGAGGAGGAGGAACAAGTAAGCTCTCCCCCTCCAGCGAGGGGAGCGAAAAAGAAGAAGGCCGCCCCAACAGGGGAGGCCGAGGGGTCGAGGAAAAGGAAGACCCCTCCGCCGGACTACTCCCCCAACGCCGAAGAGGGCGGAAAGGAGTGGCCGGACAGAACCAAGCGTCCGGCGACATCGTAAGTATTCACATACCAGAATGACTCATAGTATCTTCAAGTGCGCAGCTTACCCTAATGTCGAATGCTATTTGCGCAGCCCGCCCCGAGCCGCACTCGATGATTCATCGAGCGGCTCCCTGGATTCGTCGGACATGAACTCTGTCCCGCCCGCAGTCTCCCTCAGCGGGGCGGACGACGCCGAAGCGGCGTCCCGCCAAACAGGGCAGGAGGAGATGGTCCTGGAGGAGCCGCAAGGCAATCCTCAGGACCCCAAGAGTAAAGGGGATGAAACCCCCTAGGGCTCCCAGTCCGTCTTTGTGCCGGACACCGCGCCGGACTCAACCGTCCTGGCTCGCGGTGGGCGAACTCCTTCCAAGAGGAGTAAGCCGTCTGAGCCGGCCACCTCTGTCCAACCAGGGGTGCCGGATAGTCTGTTGGAGGCGCTTGAAGGCGCCACCATCGACGAGGAGCACCGTACTGTTATGAGTGCGGTGGTCCAAAGGGTTCAGTCCGCCAAGAGCGGACTGAATGAAGCTTGCGCTAGCCTTCTAACAGGCTTCCAGGTAAGCAAAAAATATGCTAAATTCATTACCGCATAGACAGTAGCCCCTGATGCTCTGTTCGGTGTTCGGAAAGAAAAGCCGAATAGAGGATCCAACAATTTTCGCAGGAGTCTAATAAAAAGTCTAATATGCGTATGCAGGCTTCCCTGCTGTCCACCGCCGCACTGACTGCGCAGGTGGAAGTCCTGAAAAAGGACCTCGAGCGGTCCGAGCAAGAGCTCGGCCTTGCCAAAAGGCTGCTCGTGGAAAAGGAAGGTAAGAAATACCCCTTAGAAGAAAAAAAAGGTGCCTATAGAGAGGCTTGATTGCAAAAAGAAATAACAGGACTGTACTGCTTATTGTAGGGGCCACAACCGAGGTGGCAACCCTGAAGCAGGCGCTGGCTGAGGCCGAGAAGAAAGCGGCCGAGGAGCGCGCCGAGCGAGAAAAGCTTGGGGTCCAAGTCGGCACGGTGCAGCAAGAGCTGCAAGCTCTCATGAAGAAACATGAGGGTTAGGAGCTTGAGGCAAAAACGCAAGCATCCGAGCTCGCGTCGGCTGTTGAAACCACCAAGAGTGCCAAGGCCAAAGCCCAAAAGGCCCTCCAAGAGTTGGAGGATGTGAAAAAGATAGCAGCGGGTAAGGCATTCTTAATGCAAAGTAGGAATATAAAGGTGAAATACCTATTACTTACCCGAATCCGGAGTTCTCCAGGGGCGTTCTTCGATCTTCCCTGCAGCGCATCCGACGCCGCCGCATTCTACCGAGCTGAAGAGGACAGCTCGACGGAGAGTGTGTTCTGGTCTCAGTATTCTGAGGCCGGACACCCTATGCCCTTAAGCGATCAGCTGAAGCAGCTGGCCGAGCTCCACAAGGCGGCCGAACAGGCCATGAAGGGCTTACTAGTTCGGCTGTGGCCTGGAGAGGCCCTACCTAGGAGCCACTTCGGGCTGGTGCGGCGGCTGGTGGAGGCCTGTCCACGGCTTGAGGTCATCAAGCGCTCCGTCTGCATAGAAGGTGCCGGAGGTACCTTGCCCGTGTAAGGGTACACTGGGGCAAGCTGGACGGAGAGAAGCTGGTGAAGGACGGGCCACCGCAGGGGAAGGAGCATCGCAAGCCCGAGAACTACCACAAGGAAGTTCTCGCTGGAGCTCGCCTTGTCGCGGATGAGTGTGCCAAAGATGTAATATTTCAATGAACTCGCTCGTTTGTATCCTGTGCGCTGAAAACTTGTTCATATGCGCTTAAGCAATGCTTTCTGAATTTAAAATATTATTTTCTGTGCGGCCGTTTATCAATAACTGAGAGATGGCGAGTCGTCGGCTTCTGCCCCCATGCAACTAGTGCTGGGGTGTTCGAGATAAACCTGAGGGCTCTTGTTGCCATAGTTGGGTCCTTCGAGGGAGGCGGTCAGCACAGCGAACCAGGCAATCGGACTATAATGCTTGAACACTCTCACTTAGCCATAGAACGTTATAATTTTAAATTTCAGCGAAGCCCCTAGTTCGGAAGGCCGAATTGGGGGCACTATCCATGCCTTTAGCCGGACTTAACCGGCTCTCCGCTCGAAGCAGCATAAGCCTTTAGGGACTCGAAAAACCTCTCGAACAGCGACCGGTCTCGCGCCTTATCATGACAGTATGTTTTAGCTTTCTCCACTGAGGTGCTCACCCACCTGATCTGGGGCACAATCGCAGTGGTTCTCCTAGTGCTACCTTAGCCGATAGAGCGGAACGTAAGGCACCAAAACATAGGAGCCGGGCAAACCCAACATATGACCAAAATCATGACTCGGAGCCGATGCATATAATGCTATAAGTTCGGGGTGCCGCACTTGTGAAAGTGGACGGACTTCTCACACCAGATAGAAGGGTAATAAAGCCCCTGGCGTGGTTTGCCGTACCATGGTGTACGGGTGCGATCATGTTATTTGAGTAAACATATGTATATTATAAGAAGATAATGCAAAAAATAGACGAAAAGCTATGCATTATTTATGAGGAGGCTGTTTATTCAAGCCGAACGATACAAGTAGTGCGAAAAAAATTTGGACTATTTAACATGTCCTGACCAGGCGCAGGCCGCGGAATTTAGAAACAGATATATCGCTCGAAATAGAGACCACCTGAGAGTTCCATGATGCGGCGTTGTTTTGTCTGCTTTCCTGGGTCCTATATCGTCTGTGCGGCAGCGAGGCCGAACACTGTATCCAGAGTATGGAGTCCTGAAAGAAAAGAAGAACCCGGCAACCCCTAGTACGTTTGACACCGTATTGTTGGCATGCCGTTTTATCTGCCCCTTCCCCTATGCCCATGGAATTGTAAGGGCGTAATTGTGTACTCGAGGTACTAGCTCCGCTATGTAGCGATGGCTGGGGTTGGGGCCGTATTGCTACGCGTGCTCTGAACGCGCCAGTCGGTCTTGCTGCGGGTTACTCCGGGCGCGTTTTGCTTTGTCCTGCTTTGTAGCGGCCGGACTCGAGAGCTGCCTTAATAGGCTGCTTTGTACCTCTGCTGCGAGGGCCGCCGTGTGTTCCTCCGTACGGATGTAGCGTTCGGTGTTTCCGCTGACCATGATTACACCTCGAGGGCCTGGCATCTTGAGCTTGAGATATGCGTAGTGCGGCACCGCATTGAATTTAGCGAATGCGGTTCGTCCAAGCAGAGCATTGTAGCCACTGCGGAACGGAACTATGTCGAAGATTAACTCTTCGCTTCGGAAGTTGTTCGGAGATCCGAAGACCACATCAAGTGTTATGGAGCCTATGCAATTGGCCTCTACACCTGGGATGACGCCATTAAAGGTCGTCCTTGTGGGCTTGATCCTTGACGGATCTATGCCCATTTTCCGCACTGTATCCTGGTAGAGCAGGTTCAGGCTACTGCCGCCGTCCATGAGGACTCTTGTAAAGTGAAATCCGTCAACGATTGGGTCAAGAACCAACGCGGCGAAACCGCCGTGACGGATGCTAGTGGGGTGGTCCCTTCGATCGAAGGTGATCGGGCAAGAGGACCATGGGTTGAACTTTGGGGCGACTGGCTCCATCGCGTATACGTCCCGTAGCGCACGCTTCCTCTCACGCTTGGGAATATGAGTCGCGTATATCATGTTCACCATCCGCACTTGTGGGGGAAACCCCTTCTGTCCGTTGTTGCTCGGCGGCCTGGGCTCCTCTTCGTCATCGCTGTCTAGCCCCTTGTTTTTGTGTTCAGCTCTTAACTTGCCTGCCTGCTTGAACACCCAACAATCCCTGTTGGTGTGATTGGCTGGCCTTTCGGGGGTGCCGTGAATCTGGCACGAGCGGTGGAGTATTCGGTCCAAACTGGACGGGCCCTGGGTATTCTTTTTGAATGGCTTTTTCCGCTGACCGGATTTATGGCCTCTGAATCCGGAGTTTACTGCCGTATCTTCATTGCTGTCGCTGCTGACGCGGCGTTTCTATTTATTCCGTCCCGACCTGCCACTTTTGTCCTTGGTATCTGAATTATCTTGCTTCTTCGATAAGTTGTTGCTGCGAGCTAGCCAGCTATCTTCGCCCGCGCAAAAGCAGGTCATGAGTGTCGTGAGGGCTGCCATGGATTTCGGCTTTTCCTGTCCCAGGTGCCGGGCAAGCCACTCGTCACGGATGTTATGCTTGAAGGCTGCTAAGGCCTCTGCATCCGGACAATCGACTATCTGATTTTTCTTTGTTAGGAACCGTGTCCAGAATTGCCTGGCCGATTCTTCTGGCTGCTGTATTATGTGGCTTAGGTCGTCGGCGTCCGGTGGCCGTACGTAGGTCCCCTGGAAGTTGTCGAGGAATGCGGCCTCCAGGTCCTCCCAAGAGCCGATCGAATCTGCGGGGAGGCTGTTAAGCCAGTGCCGGGCTGGTCCCTTAAGCTTAAGGGGTAAATATTTGATGGCGTGCAAATCATCGCCACGTGCCATGTGGATGTGGAGGAGATAGTCCTCAATCCATACTGCCGGATCTGTCGTACCATCGTACGACTCGATGTTGACGGGTTTAAAACCCTCTGGGATTCTATGATCCATTACTTCGTCTGTGAAGCATAGTGGGTGTGCGGCGCCCCTGTACTGGGCTATGTCTCGACGCAGTTCGGAGGAGCTGTGCCTGTTGTGTTCGGCCCGGCCGGATTTATTGTGTCCGGGGTGAAAACTATCATGTGCCGTCGGGCGTCCGCGCGATCCATAGATCGATCTTGTTTGCCTTGCTTTGTCCTCCAGGACGTCTCGCAGGTCTGGTTCGTGTTCCCGTGCCTTGGTAAAGCGGCTGCGGGGCATGACTTGTTTGGATGTTCGACAGGCTTCTCTGTCGCGGCCGCGAGGTGGCCGATCTGCCATATCTTGGGCTTCCTCCTCTGATTGGGGTAGCGGACTGCGCTTAGGATAGTTTTTGGAGGGGCGTCCGAGATCGTGCTCTTCGGCCGCAAGGACTTCAGTCCATCTGTCAGCTAGTAAATCTTGATCAGCTCTAAGTTGTTGCTGCTTTTTCTTTAGGCTGTTCGCCGTGGCTAAAAGCCCGCGTTGAAAGCGCTTTTGTTCGGCAGGGTCTGATGGTACGATGAATTCATCGTCGCCGAGGCTTGCCTCGTCTTCGGAGGGAGGCATGTAGTTATCGTCCTTGACCTCTCGCTCTGCCGCTCTCTCATGAGGGCGGTCTTCTCCATCTTCCTGTGCCGAATCCTGCTGGTTTTGGTGTTCTTCGGTGCTGTCCGGGGTAGTATTATCTCCCGTGCCGGAATCACCGTTTCTGCTGTGGCGGGATTTGGAGAGGCGCCGCTGACGTCGGCGTTTTGGAGGCTTTTTTGAAGTGCCATCCTCCGCTGTTCCATCGCCATCTCCATCTTTTGGAGCATCCACCATGTATATGTCGTATGACGAGGTGGCGGTCCAGCGCCCTACAGGTGCTGGTTCTTGCTCGTCTCCTCCTTCGTCGTCCATACCGTCGAAGTCTTCGGAGCCGAAGTCGAGCATGTCGGATATATCGTCGACAGTGGCTATTAAGTGGGCGGTGGGTGGGCTTTGAATTTCTTCGTCGTCTGAATCCCAACCTCGCAGGCCATAGTTCGGCCCGGGCTCTCCTGACAAAGAGAGAGACTTGAGAGAATTCAGAATATCACCAAAAGGTGAATACTGAAAGATGTCCGCGGCGGTGAACTCCATTACAGGCGCCCAATCTAATTCGATCGGCGGGGGCACGGACGACCCGAAGTTCGGAGAAGAGTCCGGCTCCTTGGAGTCATAGGCCATGCGGAGCGCGGGGCTCGCGTTCGGCTCAATGGCCTTTAAGATCGCAGCCCCCGAGGTGACGTCCAACCGTTCATCTTCAAAGAACGCAGCGGACTCCGAATCGAGGATCGGGGCCAGAGCGTATGCGGCCTCCAGGACACTGTTCGAAGGCAGAGCTATATCATGCCCCTCGAGATAGTGTGGCGCGCTTGGCTGTGGCTCGAATCCATCGAAGATCAAGTCTCCACGGATATCTGCCGTGTAGTTTAGGATTCCAAACCTGACTTGATGGCCAGGGGCGTAGCTCTCGATCTGCTCTAGATGACCAAGCGAGTTGGCCCGCAGAGCGAAGTCGCCGAAGACGAAGATCTGTCCGGGGAGAAAAGTCTCACCCTGGACCTCATCGTTGTTGATGATCAAAGGAGCCATCGGGCCTAAAGGCGACGACACGGAGGAACTCTCAATGAAAGCACCAATGTCGGTGTCAAAACCGGTGGATCTCGGGTAGGGGGTCCCGATCTGTGCGTCAAGGTCGGATGGTAACAGGAGACAAGGGACACTTTATTTTACCTAGGTTCGGGCCCTCTCGATGGAGGTAAAACCCTACTCCTGCTAGATTAATATTGATGATATGGGTAGTACAAGAGTAGATCTACCACGAGATCAAGGAGGCTAAACCCTAGAAGCTAGCCTATGGGTATGATGATGGTTATGATGTGTTCGTCCTACGGACTACAACCCTCCGGTTTATATAGGCACCGGATAGGGTTAGGGTTACACAGAGTCGGTTACATTGGTAGGAGATCTTGAATATCCGCACGCCTAGCTTGCCTTCCACGCCAAGGAGAGAACCTTCCGGACACGGGACGAAGTCTTCAATCTTGTATCTTCATAGTCCTGGAGTCCGGCTGAAGATATAGTTCGGCTATCCGAACACCCCCTAATCCAGGACTCCCTCACCTGCCGAGCGACTTGGTGAGGATATCCGCGACTTGATCGCCTGTCCTTACATGCTCAACATCCACTCTGCCCGGTTCAACACACTCACGAATATAGTGATACCCGAGATCAATGTGTTTGCTTCGCTCATGATGGACTGGGTTTTTGCTGAGCTCAATAGCTGACTTATTGTCGATCTTCAGCTTAACTTTCTGAACTCCCTCGCCAAGCATCTCCACAAGCAGTCTGCTCAACCACACAGCCTGTGTAGCCGCTGTTGCCACTGCTATGTATTCTGCCTCACAGGATGACAGTGCCACAATCTTCTGTTTCTGAGATGACCAGGTGATCACTCCTGATCCAAGAAAGAAAACAACTCCAATGGTGCTCTTGCGATCATTGAGATCACCAGCATGGTCACTGTCACTGTAGCCTGTCAGCACATCCTTCTCCCCTTTTTTGAAGAAACAACCAAGACCAAGAGTGCCTTTGATGTAACGCAGAAGCTGCTTCACAGCCGTCCAGTGTTCCTTCCCAGGTGATTCCATGAACCTGCTGAGAATCCCTACGGCGTATGAGATGTCTGGCCTGGTGTTTACCAGATATCTCAAGCTGCCAATCACACTGCGATACTCTGTCGAGTCCACTGACTGACCAGTGTTTTTCTTCAGTTTCAGACGATTCCCCATCGGCGTGCTGCAGGTGTTGCAGTCACTCATGCCTGCATCCTCCAAGATCTTTGCTGCATAGCTTGACTGACTCACCGTGATCCCATCATCCTCTTGTTTCACCTCAGTTCCCCGTTAATAGCTGAGGAGACCCAGATCAGTCATCTGAAAGAGCTCTTGCATCTGTTTCTTGAAGTGTTCGATGGCTTCTGCTTCTGTGCCCGTGATTATCAGATCATCCACATACACTCCAACCAGCAGAAACCCATCTTTGTTCTCCCGCCTGTACAACGCATGATCGAGCTGGCAACGCTTGAAGCCAAGTACATGAAGTGTGGCGTCCAGCTTTGCATTCCATGCACGGGGATCCTGACGAAGACCATACAGAGCTTTCTGCAACCTGAGCACGCAATGAGTGTTGTTGCTGTCGACAAATCCTGCGGGCTGCTGAACATACACTTCTTCCTGGAGATCTCCATTGAGGAACGCGGAGCGCACATCCATGTGATGCACACCCCAGCTCCGGTGAGCCGCCACGGCCAACAGAAGCCGCACTGTCTCCAGACGAGCGACAGGAGCGAAGACCTCATCAAAATCCACTCCCTGCCGCTGTGCGTATCCCTTCGCAACCAAACAAGCCTTGTGCTTTATGATCTTGCCGTCCGGATCGTGCTTGACCTTGAAAACCCACTTCAGTCCAATGGCGCGGTGGCCGGCGGGCAGCATGGCCGGGACCCAGGTGTCGTTGGAACGAATCGACTCCATTTCCGCCTCCATTGCACTGCGCCAAGCAGGTTCGTCCAGGGCATCCTGAACAGACGCGGGTTCCTCTACTGCAGAGAGGCAGAGCCCGCTGTACTCCAGAGTGCACGCCGGTGCATGGTCGATGACGTACTCCATGGATTTCCAACGGACTGGCACCCCTCGGCGTCGAAATCTTTGCCAGTGGGCGGCGTCACCCACCCGTCTTATGAGTTCTAGGAAGGCGCTGGTGTAGACGGGCTTGAGTCCGCCGAGGCCGGCGTGCTCGACACGCTCGGCGTGTCCGCGGCAGATCCGCTCGACGTGGGTGTCAGTGGCGTGCTTCAACCAACCGGTGAGCCTGGCGCAGTTGGTGTCGTAGGTGCGCCAGGCGACGTCGCCGGGTCCGGTGACAGGGAGTAGGTCGTGCTTGTGGGCACGCCCGCGTCGGAGTACACGACCGTGAACTGGTGCGCGCGCTCCGAGTCGCCACCATCCTTGCTCTAGTCCTAGTGCCGGTCCTCTTCGAAACGCACATCTCGCGTGATGTACAAGCGCTTGCCGATCGGGTCGTACACCCGATAGCCCTTTGTGCCCACCTCATAGCCCAGAAATATGCCCGGCCGTGACCTGTCCACCAGCTTGGTCACGCCGGGGCCGACGAGCTTGACGTGCGCGACGCAGCCGAACGTGCGGAAGTAGTCGACCGTGGGCTTCTTCTTGCGCCACGCCTCATAGGGTGTCATGCCCTGCAGACTCCTCGTCGGCGAGCGGTTGAGGATGTGGACCGCCGTGCGCACTGCCTCGCCCCAGAACGTGCTTGGCACGCCCATGCTTTTCATTAGGCTGTGAGCCATCTCGACCACGGACTGGTTGCGGCGCTCGACGACTCCATTCTGTTGAGGAGAATACGGAGTCGTCGTGTTCCTTAGGATGCCGAGCTCCTCACAGTACGCGGTGAACTCGTTCGAGTTGAACTCCCCGCCGCGGTCGGTCCGGAACGCTCTGAGCTTCGCGCCGCACTGTGTCTCCGCGACTGCTTTAATCTTTTTGAAGAATTTGAACGCCTTGTCCTTGCTCCTGAGCACTTCCAACCACATATATCTACTGTGATCGTCAACGAGGAGCAGAAAATACTTGTTACCAGACGTGGTCGCCGGCGTGATGGGTCCGCAGAGGTCGCCGTGGACGAGCTCGAGCCCCTGCTCCGCACGGTACGCAGACGTCCGCGGGAACGGCGTACGGTGCATCTTCCCGAGTGTGCAGCCCTCGCAGAACTGTTCGACATGCTGAATCGCTGGCATGCCACGCACCATCCCCTTCGCGCCAAGATCGTGCAGCGCCCGGAAGTGGAGGTGGCCGAAACGTCCATGCCAATGCCACGCTTCGTCGCCGCCGTGCGCCAGGAGGCACACGGGCGCAGCCAAGTTCAGAGCCACGGCGTAGAGCCGGTTGCTCGTCCGCCGCATCCGTGCCAAGAGCACACGCTGCCTGTCGTAGAGGCAGAGCACGCCGTCCTCGATCACGGACTTGCACCCGTGCTCGTCGAGCTGGCCGAGGCTCACGATGCTCGTCCGCAGTTGGGAAATGTAGTAGACATCCGAGAGCGCGCGGTGCTCACCGTTCTTGCAGAAGAACGTCACCACGCCGCGTCCGCGGATCTGCACGACGGATCCATCGCCGAAACGCACCGAGCCGCGAACGGACTCGTCCACCTGCGACAACATGTCACGCCTCCCTGTCATGTGATTGCTGGCACCAGTATCCAGATACCAGCGGTCGTCGTTGGTGGCGACCGGCACCACGCGAGCTTCGTTGAGGAAGATGTCGGTGGACCGCTCGCATATGGTGCCCAGCGCGCTCGCCGCGCTCTCCATCGTGCAGGTGGCGAGGAGCAGGCCTGGCTGCTCAACCTCGACCTGGGCGACGTTCGCCTGCTGGTCCGGCTGTTCGCGTTGGTCCCTTTCCTTCTTGCGGCACTCCTTCGCCCAGTGCCCTGGGATGCCGCAGTAGCGGCAGTTGCCCTTTCGCCTGGGCGCCGCCGGACCGCCGTTGCCGCGGCCACCGCCCTGGCCACGGCCGCCCCCACCTTGGAGGTTCTTCGGCTTGCCGTTTCCGCGCCCGCGCCTAGATCCTGCTCCTGAGGACGCGCCGCCTTGGTCCTGCGACTTCTCATGCGCCCGCCACTGGTCGATGGTGTACAGTAGCTGCGCTCCGGGCGCCGGGGTCTCCTCGCGCTCACGCTCCTCGACGACAAGGAGTCGGCCGCAAAGTTCCTCGAGGGAGAGCGCCCTCGTGTCGACGAGCGACTCGATCGCCACGGCCATCTCGCGGTACGGACGCGGCACAGTGCGGAGCACCTTGAGGACGGCCTTGTGCTCGTCCACTGGATCACCGAGCGCCTGCAGCTCGTCTATGATCGTCCTGAGCAGCATGACGTACGACTCGATTCCTTCGCCGTCTTTGTACCGGAGAGCCTCGTACTCCGAGCGGCGAGTCTGCGCCTTGGCCTCCCGCACGCGCTCGACGCCGACGCGCATCGTCTTCAGGGTATCCCACGCCTCCTTGTCCGTGGCCTTGGCGCCCAAGATTCGCATGAGCTCCGGCGGCACCCCCTTGAGGAGCGCGATCATGGCGCGCCGATCGTCGCGATCCGAGCCTTGCCCCGTCTCCACCACGCGCCAGAGCTCGTCCGCCTGCAGCTGCAGTTTAGTGATCATAGCCCAGTCGGAGTAGTTTGTACGCGTGAGCATCATCGGGGGCCCGCCGCCGCCGCCGCTGTGCACGATGCGCTCAACGACGCGCACCCCCGACCCCTCCTCGGTGGAGAGACGGGCCAGGGACTTCCCGAGCTCCGAGGCCTCCACCTTGGCCTTCTCTTCCTCTAGCCTCTTCTGCGCCTTCTCCTCGTCACTTCCGGCCATCTCTCCGACGGATCAAACACCGTCGGTGCCCAGGATGGATCAAACACCACCGAGGCTCTGATGCCACTTGTAGTTGCAGCTGACCAGCAAACACGAATGAGAGAGAGAGAGGACACGAGGTGGAAGACAGTGGTTTGCGCTGCGTAACAACCTTGCAGCTTTTCTGTTTCTGTTCTTATTTATCTGAACCCCGTTGGAGTTCCTGAAAAACAGCTAAGGAACTGGTCGTGCTCGCCGAGCTTACAGGTCGTGCCATCCCACGACGCTCGGACGTGCATGAGCCCTACTTGCTCGCGGCGAGGAATGCGTGATCCATGCCATCCCATGGCGATCCCTACGGCGAGCTGAAGACTAGCTAACTACCTAACAGAATGCTAACTGTATGACTGAAGTCGTACGTGTACAGGCACACGCTGACGGTCAGTGTTATTCAGAGAAAACGAAACTGAACTAACTGAAGTTTTCTGAACTAACTGAAGATAGCAAGAGCGCAGCTGATTATCTAACAACGTTGTGGGCAGCTCTGGATCCAAGGAGAAGGTCGACCTGATCATCAACAGGTTCGGCTTCCACGGCGCGTTCAACTACAAGGAGGAGGCCGGCGACCTCGGCGGCGCGCTCAAGAAGCGGTTCCCGCACGGCATCGACGTCGACTTCGAGAACATGGGCAGGAAGATGCTGGAGGCGGTGCTGGCAAACATGAAGGTGCATGGCCGCATCGCTGTCTACGGTCTCATCTCGCAGTACAACCTCGCTGCCTGCGAGAAGGACGCGGAAGAGCTCAGCACGCGCAACCTCGTGTACCTCGTTTCCAAGCGGATCCGGATGCAGGGGTTCGTCGAGCTAGACCACAAGCACCTCTACCTGGAGTACAGGGCGTGGGTGTTGCCGCACATCAAGGACGGCAAGGTGGTGTACGTGGAGGACGTCGTGGAGGGACTCAAGGCGGCGCTCGGAGCGCTCATCGGACTCTTCCACGGCCGCAACGTCGGCAAGCAGGCCGTCAGGCTCGCCAACCCTCAGTGACTGACAGATCGCATGCAGCGTCCCTCCTAGTGACGGCGGACAAGTCAAATAAAACAAAAAAAAGCAAGATCCATATGCATGGTGTTATGGTTGTATGCATCGCCCAGATGGAGAGGCCGAGGGTCATCCTTCTTTTTGAAAGAAAATATGCATCGCGCTGGGAAGCTATCCTAAGAAAATAATACCAGTCCTTATTTAATATTGTCCTTCATTAATCATCAACATGCTTTGAATTATTTGTTTCTTTTTGAATGATTCGAACATTGTTCACCACGCCTTGGCGTGGTTGAATTATTTGTTTCGATGTTTCCAGGAGTTCAAATCTGAACAAATCAAAAGTACCTGCATTCACCCCGAATTTTTTATTATATTCACAATACCAAATGAAAATCATTATTCAACATAAATATGTTATCATATTATGCTTATTTGGTATTGTATATGTGGATTTTTATATATAAAATTTGTCAAACTTTACTAAGTTTGTCTTAAGACAAACCTAATATGTTGAGTAAAAAGAAATGGAGGGAGAAATATGCGTCACTTTTAGCTCGCACATGTAAAACCACAAGCTTGACAGACCTAACGAAGTAGAACACGCTTTTGTTAGTACGTTCAACAGTGTTGTTTTCTTCTTCTTTTTTTCTTTTGCAGGAGCTGTTGTTTTCTTCAATAGTAAGGCATAGAGTATTATGCACTCCCTCCATTTCACAATGTAATGCCTATAGATTTTTGTGAAAGTCAAACATTAGCAACTTTGACCAAGTGTATGTAGAAAACTATCTACATCTACAATACCAAATATGTACATTCTGAAAATATAACTCATGATGTATCCAATGATGTGCATTTGGTATTCTAGATCTACCTACTTTTCTTGTACCTATGACATGCGGGACCCACACGTCAGCGACCCAGTCAACACCTCTGTTGACTGCTGACGTCATGATGACGCCAGCATACACTGTTCTGGATAATGTTGAACTAAATTAATTAAATAAATTCTTAAAATGATTTAAAACTTTAAAAAATAAAATAAAATAAATCGTAACTCGAATCGAAATACTTTGTACATGAAAGTTGCTCAGAACGATGAGATAAATCCGAATACGCAGCGCGTTCGTCTGACACTCGTCCCTAGCATAGCAAACACGCAACCGCCCCTTTTCATTTCATCTGTCCGAAAACGCGAAACATCGGGAATATTTTCCCAGATGTTTTCCCCCCTTCGCCGGTATCACCTATCCCTGCTTTAGATCACCCCTAGCACTACGTATTGCCATGTTATACTTTGTGATGCTCTGATTGCTCTGTTATTTATTGTGTTTCCCTCCATTACTTCTTTCCGGTAGACCTCGAGACCGTTGTCGATACCCTTGTGATCGACTACATCGACAAAGACCCCTTCTTCTTGCCAGAGCTTCCAGGCAAGCCCCCCCTTGATCACCAGATATCGCCTATTCTTCTCTATACTGCTTGCATTAGTGTAGTGTAGCATGTTACTGCTTTCCGTTAATCCTATTCTACTGCATAGCCTGTCATTGTTGCTACAGTTGTTACCCTTACCTGCAATCCTAAATGCTTAGTATAGGATGCTAGTATTCCATCAGTGGCCCTACACTCTTGTCCGTCTGCCATGCTATACTAATGGGCCGTGATCACTTCGGGAGGTGATCACGGCATATGATATATACTTTATACTGTTACATTACTTATGATACTGTTCGGAGATGGGGGTAAAGGGGCAGGTGGCTCCATCCCGGTAGAGGTGGGCCTGGGTTCCCGACGTCCCCCGACTTTTACTTTGTGGCGGAGCGACAGGGCAGGTTGAGACCACCTTGGAGAGAGGTGGGCCTGGCCCTGGTCGGCATTCGCGGATACTTAACACGCTTAACGAGATCTTGGTATTTGATCTGAGTCTGGCCACTGGCCTATACACACTAACCAACTACGCAGGAACAGTTATGGGCACTCAACGTCGTGGTATCAGCCGAAGCCTTCGTGATGTCAGCGACTGAGCGGCGCACGCCGGATTGGAACGTAAGCCCGCTCTTGTATTAAGGGGGCTCGTTCTGCTTCCGGCCGCCAACGCAACGTGCAGGTGTGCAGTGGGCGATGGGCCCAGACCCCTGTGCCATAGGATTTAGACCGGCGTGCTGACCTCTCTGTAGTGCCTAGGTAGGGCTGCGACGTGTTGATCTTCCGAGGCCGGGCATGACCCAGGAAAGTGTGTCCGGCCAAATGGGATCGAGCGTATTGGGCAATGTGGTGCACCCCTGCAGGGAAGTTTATCTATTCGAATAGTCGTGATCTTCGGTAACAGGACGACTTGGAGTTGTACCTTGACCTTATGACAACTAGAACTGGATACTTAATAAAACACACCCTTCCAAGTGCCAGATATAACCCGGTGATCGCTCTCACACAGGGCGACGAGGGGAGGATCGCCGAGTAGGATTATGCTATGCGATGATACTTGGTGAACTTACCATTTACTCTCTTCTACATGCTGCAAGATGGAGGCTGCCAGAAGCGTAGTCTTCGACATGACTAGCTATCCCCCCCTTTTATTCTGGCATTCTGCAGTTCAGTCCACGGATATTGCTTCTTTACACATATACCCATGCATATGTAGTGTAGATCCTTGCTTGCGAGTACTTTGGATGAGTACTCACGGTTGCTTTGCTCCCCCTTTTCCCCTTTTCCTTTCTTCCTGGTTGTCGCAACCAGATGTTGGAGCCCAGGAGCCAGACGCCACTGTTGACGACGACTCCTACTACACCGGAGGTGCCTACTACTACGTGCAGGCCCCCGCCAACGACTAGGAGTAGTTTAGGAGGATCCCAGGTAAGAGGCATGCGCCTCTTTCGATCTGTATCCCAGTTTGTGCTAGCCATCTTATGGAAACTTGTTTAACTTATGTCTGTACTCAGATATTGTTGCTTCGGCTGACTCGTCTATGATCGAGCACTTGTATTCGAGCCCTTGAGGCCCTGGCTTGTATTATGATTGCTTGTATGACTTATTTTATTTTAGAGTTGTGTTGTGATATCTTCCCGTGAGTCCCTGATCTTGATCGTACACGTGTGCGTGTATGATTAGTGTACGATTGAATTGGGGGCGTCACATGTTGGTATCAGAGCCGACTGCCTGTAGGAATCCCCCTTCCAACTCCTTGGCCGAAGTTGAGTTTAGGCACTGAAAAACTTTTACTAACATGGTTGTGCGGCTTACGGGCCCACGTTGCCATTGGGTGGTATTAGGATCTTTTATTTCTCGCCTATACTCTGTGACTCTGATCTCTCTTCTATTCGGGTTAAATGATTTTGCTAACTCTAAAACTAGGATCTCGTTACTACTTCCTCCCGGAGAGTCCCTTCATTCCAGATGATGGCCTGATTCATTAGAAGACCCCGATGATACTCTCTGATATTATCCCAAGAACTTGTGTTCATCGCGTGTGCAATTCCCCTTCCACCGTCAACCCTTATGGATAACTACTTGCACTTGCCATTCTTACATTCATCCCCAGTTGGTCTTGTTATTACAAGATACCTTGTAATAATCGTCGTTGTTCCAAGAATCCCTTGTGCCACTGCCTTGCGGTTCCTTGCCGCAAAAATATCCCTACGATTTGTTTCTTCACACTTATTGAGGAACTGTTCATTACTAGTTGTTCATAGGATTCACTAGATGCATTGAAATACTATCCGATCTTCCAGTACTCCTTTGCCAACTATTGCTCTGTAGATACTTGTCTTCTTGCAGTCTGGACAATTCCATTTGTCTAGCAATAACCATTAAAATCCTTGTGATTGACATTCTGATCCTGTTGATTCAACATGTGTGTGAATGCACGCAATCATCAGTTATTCCCTGAAAATTATCCTTTTGTCTCAGACGTCATTTTAAACGTGGGTTGGTTCTCAATCAATCCAATTGCCGTCGATTGTACCCCTAAGGCTATTCAACTTATCCATCCCTAATCAAAACATTGCTTCTGATCCCTTGATTTGAAAATCATAATTCCTTTGCATTTGAGCTCTGGATTAGCCAGTTGTTTCTATAATCCAATGCCTTTGCATTGTTACTTCCTCTTGTTGTGTGCTGATGCTCACATCAGCTCCGTTATGGATCGGCCGATCCTTTAATGTATTTTATCCGACAGCATCCTTCATATTCAATAGCCTTGTGAGCCTTCCCTCGGATACATAATGCCTTTGGTAAATTGTATCCTCTGCTTTCTCAACCTTGCTCTGCTTTCGAGCTAGCGATATTTACTCTTGAAGCTCGTGGTATATGTTTCTAAGATGCCCCGATGGGTTGAACCTATACCTTCTCTAAAACCGTGTGAACCCGAAAGTTTTCACGAGTCATACTCTACTGTTGTTATGTCAGGTAAAACTTCAACACTACAACTTCGTCGAAGGCGAGAAGTGAATGAAAGGTTATGCATTAGAGAAGTGGGAGTCGACCTTGAACTTTGTGTTCATGCCCATGGACATGATGTAGATCCTATCATGGAAACTTCTTGTAATAATAACTATTTCCTTGATAAATATCATTTGGTATCTGTGAATTGATCTTTTGCAACTGTGGTTCCGACCATGATCGTTCTCCTTTGACTCTATTTCTCAGAAAAGTTAAAGTACTTGCCTTCTGCAGATCAGTACGCCTTCCCAACCTCTATTTTGTCTACCTTCGAGTATTACCTCATGGTATCTCGAGGATATAAACCCACTGCACTTCATCTTATGAATTTCTGATGAAGTAGTACCTTTCCCCGTCATAGTCACTCCACGGGTTCTGGTTGTCGTCAACCGAGAACACTGATTTGTGAATCGAATCAACACTGAGATTCAGTACTCTCAGTACTTTGTTGTTCAGAAGCTTAATACTCCATCATGTCACTCCTAGCCTGATCGGCTACATCATTATCGTGCTAATTTAACTATGCTACCTGGTCCTTAATCCCGGAGCACAACTTTCGATGATGAGCTAAGCATACGTGGATTTCCTCGTCTTATCATTCCACCTCGAACAACAAGCTTGATTCCTAGTTGGTGTCGTATCCGGGGTTCAAATAATCTTTTGTTGCATCAGTCCTTTTACTTGATGTAGTCAATGTTCGAATGCATCTTCATGGAGCCTCTCGACAAAATTTGTCGTGATCATCATCAATATTTTGAATACTTTCAGGATGGCAATTGAATTCATGATGAGACATACCATCCTTGCCCCTCGATGGTTTGCATTATCATCGACTACTTTATTGCCTTCCCTCCAACACAAGCTTGTTCTTGTTTGGTGTTATACCTTGAGTTCCTTACTATCCAGCAATTGTTCTTCTTTACCTTGGAACATTACCATCTCTTATGTCATCAACGTTGGGTTTCACCACCTCTTAAGAATTCGTGATACAGTGATGCTTCTCATCATCACCATTCTATTCTTGGTCCCTGTGTTGAGTGAACTCTGTTGTGAAAATTTAATATCTCTAGCAACCCTATTGCTTCAGAGTTATTGGACAATAATTCCAATTTGGTGTGTTGGTTGCCCAATCGCCGTTCCAATGTTGGTCGTGCAACCCAGCACATATTTCGGGTGCACCTTTCAACCAATGTTTAATTGTGTATGTTTTCCTCCAGCATACATCATTAAGTCATTTGATCTGGCTAATGTTATCTCCTTGATCACATATTTGTGGAAATCCATCTTTTTGGAAATCTCAATGGATTGTCCCTGAGTCAATCAGTCACCTCCTCACCTCTCCTTGATTTAATGATGAACTCTTGTTTCGGAACTCGCTTCCATGGTTTAATTCCCGAGAATCTTACAAGGTCACCTCGACAATTTGTGTTGCACCTTTCTTCTCAGGCATCCTGAGTCTAAGGTATCCTGACACCAATCAGATCTGAATCTCGGTCAGATATGATGGTTGGAACATATTTCAAGAGTTATAACATTGGTCCCTATATGACCCGGTAAGGTGATGTCATGCCTAGCACACCTGGCCGGAGGACCTATTGTTAGAGTATCCTTTTTAACAAGTTTAGCCATTCTTTCATGAGGAAATTGTAAGACTTATTCTATAAGTTGTTCCTGATGGATCCTTTGTGAATCCAAAGTCTGATCTTTACCCAATGACCATGTCAATGCTATCTCGAAGCATGTCTGTGGTACTCCGATTTTCAATAAAAACATTTGAAGCACTATTCTTAATTTCCTCATCAGTTATCCAAACACAATTGTATGGGTAATGTCATGAAGTTCCTCTCCCCTTACCTAAAGGGTTTTCTACGTTATATCCTGTCATGCATACCATGCTCTGCTTGACCTTGGGAAGAATATACCCCTGAAATATGTGTTTAAACACATTTTCCTTTCCATTGTTCTGTTTAATATGATGATCACCTTTTCCTTTCCATTGTTTTGTTTAATCTTTCTTGAGATCTATATGATCTAAGCAGCAATGATTCACAACTTATGTAAACACCTCGTTGTACAACTCTGTCAGTAAGACCCTGTTACTATTATTGATGATATTCCGGTAGCCAACGATGGACGAGAACTTTGCCTAATGGTCTGCCTCGTTCAATGAGCAGGAAAATGGTTCTCTTCGTCCCTCGCCCTTGGTACCAATGATGCAGTCAACATAACTGACCGGTTACTCTCTGACATGCCTTGCTATCATGACCGTGCCAGATGTCAACGCGCTTCCTTATTTTAACCCACATGGTGGGCCCATAACCCACAGTTCCACAGGATCGAAACCTGACTCTTCTGTACACCCCGTTGCCAAAGTTATTCCTCTAGCCTGGCTACATATGTAATTGATGGGTCACCTTCCTAGTGATCTATTCTGGTATCAGACGCAATACTGATTCTCGTGCCCTGAAACCCTTTCACCTTCTAATTGGGCATCGACTGATTGCCTATCCGCTTGATACTTCCTACTATACCTTCTTGCTTGGCTCTCGATGTGTTTCATTTGACCAACTCGAGAGATACCCCTGTGTTCATTCATGGGATAACCCCCGATGGTTAACCCTTATAGCATTCTAACATTATCGAACTGCCCCTTACCTATTCATAATTACGAGACAGCCCCCGAAGAAAGGATGTGACTTCGTCATGATGACCCGAAGTAGAGAAATGAAGACATCAACGACAGGGATCAACTTCTTCGCGAAGAGAAAGCCAGGATGAGAAGACCCGCTAGATTTGTAACGAAAACCTTTCCCCCTTTCATTACCTCTTAAATCTTGGGACGAGATTTCTTGTAGTGGAGGAGAATTGTGGCGCCCGGATACTTAGGCTACAGTAATCCCCCATTAATGATGCCATGTCACCTCTGTCACTGTAGTTAATCTCGGGTTAGTTCAAAAACCGATTCAAAATTCAAATTCAAAATCAAGTCAAACAATTAAAGTTTTGAAATATTAAAAACTAAAATGTTCGGAGTGAGCCAAATAATGCATAAGTAATTATGGTGGAGAAACCATAGTTTCATAAAATGTTTAAATGCTCAAATGGGAATGAAACAACAGCATAGCCAATTTAATAAATGCCTTTTGTTAATTATAAAATGTTAAAATGTTTTACTTAGGGGTTTAAACTTTAGTAAGAGTGGTATAATTAGTAATACTGATTTTGGTACTACTTTTATGTTTTTATAAAACTTAGATAAGATGAGACTAAAAATAAAACAGTAAAGGTAAAATAAGCAAAAATAAAAGAACAAAATAGAGAACAAAATAAAAGAAAAGGACCCCCCTTGGCCAACTGGGCCAGACGGCCCAACCGGCCCAACCCCCTCCATAACCCCACCAGGGGGAAACCCTAACCACCCCGACCGCACACTTTCCCCCACTCCCCACGTCTCTCCTCTCCCCTCCCGATCCGATCTGGACCAGGGACGAACTACTTCCCCCTCCCGCGACGCCAGCGCCCCAACCCCGTCGCCGGACTCCCCCATCGCCTCGACCCCGACGCCGCGCCCCATCGCTTGCCATCGCCACCCCGTCGCCGTTGGACCTAGTCGTCCACGTCCTCAGCCTCGACGACCGCGCACGTCATCGCCCTCGCTGGATTCGTCAAGCCCCTCCTCGCTGGAATGCCTCCTTCACGCCGTTGTTGTCCTCGTCTACCTCCTCGAGCCCCGCTGCCCTAGACCCTACCCCCCCCACGGTGAGACCCCGGCCTCTCCTCCCCCGCGCACGCGCTCAAACCCCTTTGCGGCGCAACGCGCGCCCCGCCGTCCGCCTGCGCACGCGCCGCCCACGCCCTTAACCGCCATCTCCACTCCGCCTGGCAGTGCCTTGCCCCGCCTCCTTGGCTGCGCGCACCCCCCATCCCCCCGTACACCTCGTCGCCCCGGTCTTCCTCACACGCGCGCGCCCGCAACCGCGCAGAGCGTCGCTCTGCTGCAGCCACCTCCGTCGCCCAGCAGTGCTACTGCTCGCGAATCGCCCTGCGGTGGTCCGGCCGCACCCTCCACGGCCCCGACGTCCTCCTCCGGCGACCGCCCGCTTCGCTACGGCCCCGCCCAGCCGTGGCCTCGCCGGCGCGCATCCACGCATGTTGGCCGTCGCCCGGTGGCCTCGCCCCGCCGCACCTCCTGCGGGCAAGCGCCCGCCCAGGCGCCATTCGCCCGATGCCCGGCGCCCGTTAGGCCCTTGTAGGCCAAAGACACATGGGGCCCACGCCCCTCCCAGAACGATTTTTTTAAAAGGAATTAATAAAAGTGATAATAAATAAATAATAAGTAAATAAAAATATTAACTAATTAAGTAATTAATTAACTTAATTAATCTTGTTTAATTAAACTAAAAGCATTAGTTACCTAATTAACTAAATAAACTAATTAATAGGTTAATTAGATTATTGTACCTATGACATGCGGGACCCACACGTCAGCGACCCAGTCAACACCTCGGTTGACTACTGACGTCATGATGACGTTAGCATGCAATGTTTTGGATAATGTTGAACTAAATTAATTAAATAAATTCTAAAAATGATTTAAAATAAAAATTAAAATAAAATAAACCATAACGAGATGAATCCGAATACGCAGCCCGTTCGTCCGCCACTCGTACCTAGCATAGCAAACATGCAACCGTCCCCCTTCATTTCATCTGTCCGAAAACGCGAAACATCGGGAATACTTTCCCGGATGTTTTCCCCCTTCGCCGGTACCGCCTATCCCTGTGTTAGATCACCCCTAGCACTACATATTGCCATGTTATACTTTGTGATGCTTTGATTGCTCTATTATTTATTGTGTTCCACTCCGTTACTTCTTTTCGGTAGACCTCGTGACCGTTGTCGATACCCCTGTGATCGACTACATCGACGACGAACCCTTCTTCTTGCTAGAGCATCCAGGCAAGCCCCCCCCCTTGATCACCAGATATCGCCTATTCTTCTCTATACTGCTTGCATTAGTGTAGTGTAGCATCTTACTGCTTTCCGTTAATCCTATTCTGCTGCATAGCCTGTCATTGTTGCCACAGTTGTTACCCTTACCTGCAATCCTAAATGCTTAGTATAGGATGCTAGTATTCCATCAGTGGACCTACACTCTTGTCTGTCTACCATGCTATACTACTGGGCCGTGATCACTTAGGGAGGTGATCACGGGCATATGATATATACTTTATACTGTTACATTACTTATGATACTGTTCGGAGATGGGGGCTGAAGGGGCAGGTGGCTCCATCCCAGTAGAGGTGGACCTGGGTTCCCGACGGACCCCGACTGTTACTTTGTGGCGGAGCGACAGGGCAGGTTGAGACCACCTAGGAGAGAGGTGGGCCTGGCCCTGGTCGGCATTCGCAGATACTTAACATGCTTAACGAGATCTTGGTATTTGATCTAAGTCTGGCCACTGGCCTATACGCACTAACCAACTACGCGGGAACAGTTATGGGCACTCCACGTCGTGGTATCAGCCAAAGCCTTCGTGACGTCAGCGACTAAGCGGCGCACGCCGGATTGGATCGTAAGCCTGCTCTTGTATTAAGGGGATAGTTCTGCTTCCGCCCGCCCACGCAACATGCAGGTGTGCAATGGGCGATGGGCCCAGACCCCTGCGCCATAGGATTTAGACTGGCGTGCTGACCTCTCTGTTGTGCCTAGGTAGGGTTGCGACATGTTGATCTTCCGAGGCCGGGCATGACCCAGGAAAGTGTGTCCGGCCAAATGGGATCGAGCGTGTTGGGTAATGTGGTCCACCCCTGCAGGAAAGTTTATCTATTCGAATAGCCGTGATCTTTGGTAACAGGACGACTTGGAGTTGTACCTTGACCTTATGACAACTAGAACCGGATACTTAATAAAACACACCCTTCCAAGTGCCAGATATAACCCGGTGATCGCTCTCACACAGGGCGACGAGGGGAGGATCGCCGAGTTGGATTATGCTATGCGATGATACTTAGTGAACCTACCATCTACTCTTTTCTACATGCTACAAGATGGAGGCTGCCAGAAGCGTAGTCTTCGACAAGACTAGCTATCCTCCCTTTTATTCTGGCATTCTGCAGTTCAGTCCACCGATATTGCCTCTTTACACATATATCCATGCATATGTAGTGTAGATCCTTGCTTGCGAGTACTTTGGATGAGTACTCACAGTTGCTTTGCTCCCCCTTTTCCCCTTTTCCTTTCTTCCCGGTTGTCGCAACTAGATGTCGGAGCCCAAGCGCCAGACTACACCGGAGGTGCCTACTACTACGTGCAGGCCGCCGTCGACGACCAGGAGTAGTTTAGGAGGATCCCAGGCAGGAGGCATGCACCTCTTTCGATCTGTATCCCAGTTTTTGCTAGCCATCTTATGGCAACTTGTTTAACTTATGTCTGTTCTCAGATATTGTTGCTTCCGCTGACTCGTCTATGATCGAGCACTTGTATTCGAGCCCTCGAGGCCCCTGGCTTGTATTATGATTGCTTGTATGACTTATTTTATTTTAGAATTGTGTTGTGATATCTTTCCGTGAGTCCCTGATCTTGATCGTACACCTGTGCGTGTATGATTAGTGTACGATTGAATCGTAGGCATCACAGACTGCCGAACCACACCGCACCAGAACCAGTTAACCCTCGTACACCTGTCCGTCTGCGACTCTACTCCCGCGTCTTCCCATCTCCGGCTCGTTGCTGTCCAGGGCCTCGCCGTCGTCCACCACCTTGGATGCGCTTGGCGCGGAGTGGTCAACGTGGTCAACGAACGACACCATCGAAAGTAGACTGTGCGTGGAGAGGCTGACAACTGGGTCCACAGCCGCACGCAAGGAAATGCCTCCTTATTACGCGCAAAATAATGATTCCTCCACCTGACAGCTGGGACCCACCGAAAGGCCCTTTGTATTTCGTGAAAAACGTTCCTATCGCTGACAGGTCGGACCCACCAGCTATATCTTCGCACCCAAAGAAGTGCCTCCTTATTACGCACGCAAAAATGAATACCCCCTGCTAGGTAGGACCCACAATCATGGGAGGCTGACTTGTGGGCCAACTAAGTTGACGGGGACGGAGGGCTTTGTCAACTTAGTCAATATGAACGATTCTAGCTCCAGTGATCTATTGATGTCCATCCAACGGCCGTAGTGCTTCTTCAACCTATGGTCTTCTTGCTCCATCCGGCCAAAGCAGCGCCGGTCGTGCCTCATGCTCCTGCCTCTCGTGGCCGGCTGCGATGCCGCGGAGGCCTCACCACCCCTACTACTCCCACCGCTGGCCAGGCCATCCCTCTACTCACCCACACCCCCTGTTATTCTACGGCGACGGCAGCCTCACACTGCAGCGAACCAGTGAACCCTCATACTCCTCTACGCGTGGTCATCCACTGCCGCGTCTTCCCCGGCTCCGCGTCGTCCCCTTCCTAGGCCTCGCCGTCGTCCACCGCCCTGGTGCTCTCGGCGCGGCGTGGTCAACGTGGTCAAGGAACGGCTTCCATCGAACGTGGACTGTACGTGGAGAGTCTGACTGCTGGGTCCATGGCCGCAGCAAGGAAGTGGCTCCTTATTATGTGGAAAATAATGATTCGTCCACCTGACAGCAGGGACACACCGGACAGGCAACCGTATTTCGCAAAAAAAAACGTTTCCCCCCTGACTGCTGGGACCTACCAGCGACATCTTCGCACGCAAGGAAGTGCGTCCGGGCAAAAAAAACGATTCTCCCCCCTAACTGCTGGGGCCCACCAGCTACATCTTCGGACGCAAGGAAGTGCCTGACAGTCGAGACCCACCTGGTCGAAGCGTACGTAGCGTTGTCATTCTGGTCGCGGACGTGTACGTACATACTGGTCGATGTAGAGGCGCGCACGTGTCGTAATAGAGGCGCGCACGTAGCATGTACACGTGCGTATAGCGGCCAGGGTGCAAGAAAGTAAATACGGCCACGTACGTACATACGGGCGGGGTCTCGAACGCCTACTCGCGCGTACGTACGGCCAGGGCTCGTGTACATGGCAGGGTCGGAACGGAGAAACTGCGTCGTCGTCGTGTTCATAGGGAGGCATCGGAATGCGTCGTGTTCATCGGGAGGCAACGGAACGCGTGGGAGCCAACCGGCTTGGATGGAACAGCCGATGGAAACGAGGCCTGGCGTACCGCAGAACGGAGGAAACGGCCTTGTGTTCGACCGACCACGTTCGAAACGGGATCCTGTTCATCGGGAGGGGTCTGACGTACCGCAAAACGGAGGAAACGGACCTCCTACGGTCGAAACGGGGGTCCTGTTGATCGGAAGGGGTGTGGCGTACCGCAAAACAGAGGAAACGGACTTGTGTTGGAGCACTACGGTCGAAACGGGGGTCCTGTTCATCGGGAGGGGTGTGGCGTACCGCAAAACGGGACTCCTCGGGATACTGTTCATCTCCACCGTCGATCCCCTCCAGCCTCCACGGGCTACTGTTCATCCACCGTCGACCTCCTCCAGCCTCCACCTGCGACTGTTCATCCACGGGCTCCTGTTCATCCAGCCTCCATCGCGCGCTACTCCACCGGCTACTGTTCAACCAGCCCTCTCCACGGGCTCCTGTTCAACCAGCCCTCTCCACGGGCTCCTGTTCAACCACCCCTCCACGGGCTACTGTTCATCCAGCCCTCCACCGTCTACTGTTCATCCTGCCCTCCACGGGGTGGTCCTGTCCATCCTGCCCTCCGCGGGGTCCTGTTCATCCAGCCCCAACCGGCTCGATCGATCGGGGTCCTGTTCATCCAGAGGTAACACCACGGGGTCCTGTTCATCCACCCCCACCGGGAACTGTTCATCCAAACCCACCGGCAACGCTCACTATTCATCCAGAGGCAGCATCGATCGGCTTAAGTTAGCAGCAGTAGCGAAGAAATCGCTCGATCGGGTTCAGTTAACAGCCATCGATCGATCGCTCGGGTTCAGTAACGCGTAGCCTACAGTGCAATCGCTCGGGTTTAGTTAGAGCCCAGCGCCTTGCTCGGGTTAAGTTAGAGCACAATGCCTCGCACCCACGTGCATGCGTGTATGAGAGAAACGCGCATCGCTTGGCCCCGACCACCCACCATAACCGGGAACACCGCGATATTTTCTCGCCCTCGCTTCTACCATGATTTTTTCCGTCATGGACGGCCCAAAGAATGTCATGCAGCTGCGCCTCCGGCCCGCCCAGGATGATACCGTGTTTTGTCACAATTATTGTCATAGAAGTGTCATAAGTATGACAGAAAAAAAAATTCGTTCGGCCCAATATGTCACGGATGTGTCTTTTTTTTATAGTTTTAGCTTCGTTGTACTTTCGTTTTGTCCTTTGGCTCTTAGTTGAGCAGGGCTGTAATAACTGTTTAAGTCTACTTCACTGAAGTTTAGCTTTTGTAGTTGCAAAATCTCTGTATGGTTTCATTCTGGTTAATGGAACCGGGGAGAGGCCTCCCTGTTCTTCTCAAAAAACTGGTCAGAAATGTTTCAGCTAATGTATGGTTGCCTTGGGTTGTAATAGTCAAGGTAGGGGATTAGAGCATCTCCAGCTGCGCCCCCAACAGGCCCTCCCAATGCCATTTTTTATCGCCGGCGTCTAAAAAATGGCCCAGTCGCGCCTTCAGGGCGTGGGTGCTGCCGCACATCAAGGACGGCAGGGTGGTCTACGTGGAGGACATCGTGGAGGGGCTCAAGGCGGCGCCCGGAGCGCTCATCGGACTCTTCCACGGACGCAACATCGTCAAGCAGATCGTCATTCTCGCCAACCCTCAGTGACTGAGAGGTTGCAGTGTCCTTCCTAGTAAAAACCTACTACCAAGCATGGCGCTGGGAAGCTATCATGAGGAAATAATTTCAGTCCTTGTTTACTATTGTCCTTCATTAATCACCTTTTACATGTTTTGAATTATTTGTTTCTTTTTTTAATGATTTGAAATTGTTCACCACACCTGTGATGTGGTTGAATTATTTGGTTGGATTATTTTCCCAGGAGTTCAAATCTCAAAAAATCAAAAGTACCTGAATTTTCACCCCGATTTTTTCCATTTCCGATTCCAAATAGGTAGTCCAAATTTCCGAGACTGCTAGAGAAGAAAACAGCATGCAGAATACGGTGATTTGACTTTAAATACACATATCCACGTCATAGAAAAACTGTAAATAGACATTTCCTATCAGGTAGGTGGTAGCCACATTTATCCAAGAAAATTTGCCGAATAATCTCCCTAGAAAGGAATACCACGGAACGATTGTTCTACGATTTTCTTTCGGGTAAAGAAAATCTCCCAGAATGGTCTACTAATAGACTCAAAATAGTAATAGTCTTTCCTCACAACAGTGGCAACATAAATGCCATATCTAAAAGTAAGATGAATAGGTATACATTGTAAAAGTGCAATGTTAATGTATCAGAAATTGCAACCGTAGTAAAAAATAAAATAAAATAAAATAACATGAAATACACAAGGCACAGTTCATGAATATTTGTTTGTGCAATTCTACTACAGGAACGATAAAATAATAGGTACTAGTTTTTATAGCAAAACCATTGGTTACTTTAGAGGTATTTTCTTAAAATTCTTGATACGGACGCTGTTAGACTTAAAATAATCGATGAATAATTAAACAGAAGATAAACACCTACAAGCAAAATAAAAGCAGAAAAGTTAATATGGTCATTAGTAAATCACATAGCATGACATCGAAATGCTGCAAAATAAAAAATACGTACGCATTCTTCAGGGAAAAAAAGAACGACAAAAACCGCTACTTTTCCTAGCCCATATATGTAAGTCTGGCCAAAATCTGTCAAAAGAAACAAGAGCACATACTGGGCCCAAAAAGGATAAATAAAAAGAGGCCAGAGCAGGTTGTTCTTCCCACCCACCGTAGCAAATCTATATCTACCGCTCAAAATAAAGCAAATATATATCTATGCCTATTATTAAAGCGAGTATTGTTTCTCCATTTTTTTCCTCCATCAGATTTTTCATACGTCGGCCTCTCTACCAGCATGCTCAAAACAAATGTCGGGCGTCACCGCCTAAGTAGGGTTCCACCACATCTGCTCGCCCAAGGCCGGCGAGATGGTGTTCATCTCGGCGGCCTCCGGCGCCGTGGGGCAGCTCGTTGGCCAGTTCACCAGGCTCATGGGCTGCTACGTTGTGGGCAGCTCTGGGTCCAAGGCGAAGGTCGACCTGATCATCAACAAGTTCGGCTTCCACGACGCGTTCAACTACAAGGAGGAGGCCGGCGACCTCGGCGCGGCATCGACGTCGACTTCGAGAACATGGGCGGGAAGATGCTGGAGGCGGTGCTGGCAAACATGAAGGTGCATGGCCGCATCGCTGTCTACGGTCTCATCTCGCAGTACAACCTCGCTGCCGGCGAGAAGGACGCGGAGGAGCTCAGCACGCGCATCCTCGTGTACCTCATTTCCAAGCGGATCCGGATGCAGGGGTTCGTCGAGCTAGACCACAAGCACGTCTACCTGGAGTACAGGGCGTGGGTGTTGCCGCACATCAAGGACGGCAAGGTGGTGTACGTGGAGGACGTCGTGGAGGGGCTCGAGGCGGCGCTCGGAGCGCTCATCGGACTCTTCCACGGCCGCAACGTCGGCAAGCAGGTCGTCAGGCTCGCCAACCCTCAGTGACTGACAGATCGCATGCAGCGTCCCTCCTAGTGACGGCGGACAAGTCAAATAAAACAAAAAAAAGCAAGATCCATATGCATGGTGTTATGGTTGTATGCATCGGCCAGATGGAGAGGCCGAGGGTCATCCTTCTTTTTGAAAGAAAATATGCATCGCGCTGGGAAGCTATCCTAAGAAAATAATATCAGTCGTTGTTTACTATTGTCCTTCATTAATCATCAACATGCTTTGAATTGTTTGTTTCTTTTCGAATGATTCGAACATTGTTCACCATGCCTTGGCGTGGTTGAATTATTTGTTTTGATGTTTCCGGGAGTTCAAATCTGAACAAATCAAAAGTACCTGCATTCACCCCGAATTTTTTTATTATATTCACAATACCAAATGAAAATCATTATTCAACATAAATATGTTATCATATTATACTTATTTGGTATTGTATATGTGAATTTATATATATATATTTGGTCAAACTTTACTAAGTTTAACATAAGACAAACCTAATATGTTGAGTAAAAAGAAATGGAGGGAGAAATATGCGTCACTTTTAGCTCGCACATGTAAAACCACAAGCTTGACAGACCTAACGAAGTAGAACACGCTTTTGTTAGTACGTTCAACAGTGTTGTTTTCTTCTTCTTTTTTTCTTTCGCAGGAGCTGTTGTTTTCTTCAATAGTAAGGCATAGAGTATTATGTACTCCCTCCATTTCACAATGTAATGCCTATAGATTTTCGTGAAAGTCAAACTTTACCATCTTTGACCAAGTGTATGTAGCAAACTATCTACATCTACAATACCAAATATGTACATTCTGAAAATATAACTCATGATGTATTCAATGATATGCATTTGGTATTCTAGATCTACCTACTTTTCTCTATAAATATGATCAAAGCTTGTAATGTCTGACTTTTGCAAAAATCTATAGGCACTACATTATGGAACGGAGGGAGTACTAGATTTTATTTTTCAGGAAAACTTTCGTTCTATTCATATCAATCATGCAGTACAACGAACACCAGAATTAATAAAAATTACATCCGGTTTCATAAGTGTCGGGGGTTGGATGCGACATATGCCAAAGGATGGCTTATCATGGTGGGAGCGAGTAGAACGTCGCCGGTGCCTGGAAGCGGGATGAGGCGTTGACACGAACGCCGACGTACTTATACCCAGGTTTGGGGCTCTCCTAGGAGATAACACCCCTAGTCCTGATCTACGGGGTCTCCGCATGATCACTATGGCAAAGTGAGTACAAGGTTGCTCCTCGAGCTGTTTTCCTGGAGGTAGGAGAAGGCAAGGCTAGCTCTCTCCCTCCTATATGATCTGGTCTAGTGCTAATGGATTCGAACCCTTTGCATGGGCGTCCTGGGGGGTTTATATAGGCCTACCCCCCAGGGGTACAATGGTAATCCGGCTGGGTGTAGGGCCCAGCCGTCAGTCTCTTTAGCCGCCGGCTTCTTCGCCGACGGCTGGGGCCCGCCGACTGGTCCGGTACGGAGCCGACAGGCCGTGTCCGCCGCTTGCGGGTCTTGCCGGTTGCCGCTTACTGTAGACGTGCCTCTAATAACGCAGGCTTGGTCATGTGGTCGTGGCAACAGCTCCGCCGCCTGGCGGGCGATCACTGTTGCCACTCCCCGTCTCGTCTGGTTAATGGTGTGTGGGACCCGCTGGAAGGGTCGGCCGACTCCCGGGGGCCGACTCCCAACGGGTCCGTCTGGTGGCGCTCTCGCCGTCTTCTAGACTCTCGCTGACTGGTGGGACCCGCCATCCCCAGGTCGTATAGACAGGCCGTCGTGGGTGCAGGACTCTGCCTACGGGTGCTGATGTCAGGGCCGGCATGGCAACAATGCCGCGCCGGACGGAGATCTCTGCGGGTACGGCGCATTGTGGCCGTGCCTGCCCTCGGGAAGGGGAGGGAGTGGGCTTCACTGTAGCCACTCCCTGTCCCATCCCTCTTGATTAGGCACGGGTAATCGTTGCCGCCGTGGGCCGACTTCTGGTGGCCGGCTTCTCTGGAAACCGTCAGATCGGAGTCGGCATGCCTTGAACTCGCCTTCAGGACTCGGCTGTGGGGGGGAGTCGTCCGCTCTTCCAGGTGGCTTCTAGAAGACGGTTCTTCGTCGTGGCATCTCCGAGGGGCGCAGCCTGCCCCGATGTCTTGAAAGGCTCTGGGCCTCGGATTAGCCTACCTGTGGCCCATTACTCCGACAGTAGTCCCCGAAGCTGGTGAGGCGCCGCGGATGATCGGCCGAGGAGTCTCACGAGTTTCTCTCTTCGGGAGCCCGAGACATGGATCTTGCTTGACTTCTGCCGGGCCGACTAGGAGGAGTCGGACTCGCCCAACTCTGACTGGTCCAATATTTCGAATGCCCCGGCAGAATCCAAGTGGTGTGCTGGCTAAGCTTCCATGCCGCCGCCCGATTCGGGCCTGTCACGTGGCAGCGCACGGCCAGGCCAATCTGCCTGCCCACGCCCGTGACGGGACAGGTCTTCAGGCGGGGCCCGCCACTACCGTGCCTCGGCGCGCGAGCGGATCCGCTGCGGCCGTGGTGGACGGTTGGGGTTCCCACGGAGTTACTGCGCACAGTAACTCTGTGCGATAAACGTGGGGGCTCGTGGGGTCGTGGCGCAGTAAATCCCACAACCGCCCCCTCGGCTTCGCAGCCCATGAGGCTATAAGTAGGGGGAGGGGGAGCGACAGAGCACGCGCGTCCCTCCTCCATGCTACTCCTCGCTCCTCTTCTTCTTCCTCGCACCGCCGCGCCCGAAGCTTCATCGAGCGCTGCGGCGACCGCCCATGATGAGTTCTTCCTCCGCCGCCGTGCCCCCTTTGGTGCATTCCGGCACCTAGGATGGCTCGGAGGTTCATGACGACCACATTGATTTCCTCCGCAAGACGCGTCGGCTCCCCGGCAAGGATTATGTGCGGGTACGTCTCGTGCCAAAGGGGGAGATCTCGCCGGCGCCGCAGGAGGGCGAGCGGGTCATCTTCCGCTCGCACTGCCTGCGCGGCCTAGGCCTGCCGGCGAGCAGCTTCTTCTGCGGCTTCCTCGAGTTCTACGGCCTCCAGCCGCACCACCTCATTCCCAATATGGTGGTGCTGCTGTCCGTCTTTGTCGCCCTGTGCGAAGGCTTCCTCGGAGTCCTCCCCACCATCGAGCTCTAGGGGGAGTTCTTCTTCTCCAAGCTCGACACCCACGCCGTAGGCGTGCCGGCTCAGTGCGGCGCGTTCATCGCCGTGCGGAGGTCGGGGGCCGACAACCCCTTCCCCACCATCAAGCTGATAAAGTTGGTGAAGATGTGGCAGCGATCGTACTTCTACGTGAAGAGCATCTTTGCGAAAGGCGATTGGGTCAATCTGCCGGCTTTCGTAGCCGGGCCGCCGGCTGGGAGGCTGCCCAAATGGTCATACCGGGCCAAGTCGCTGACGTGTGCAGGAGCCAGCGCCACCACGTGACTCCGAGTGCTGACGCAGATGGAGGGCCTGACTGGACCGGATCGGCTGGCCGCCTTCGTGGCGCGCCGAGTCTTCCCGCTCCAAGGTCGACCCCACATGATATGCCAAATGAGCGGGCACCGAGATCCGAGACGGATGTGCACCAAGGACATGCCTCACGAGGAGGTGGCCTATATGGTGAACTACCTCTTGGACAGCAAGCTCCTGGAGGATTGGCAGTTCGGCAAGGAGCCGTACTCTCGCGCCAACCCTCCGCCTATAGTAAGTTGCCTTTTTCCTTCTTTCTTCAAATTGTCTTTTTCTTGTCGAGTTTGTCTTGTCCGACCTGACCAGTCGGCTTTGGTCAGAATCCCCTCCTCCATCCATCAGCCGGCACCGCAGGGCCGGCCCGCGAGTTCCTCGCCGACCGGGCGGAGAGCGACGTCGACGACCCCGATCTGGGGGCGGCGGCTTTGGAAGACGACGCCGAGGGAGGAGGCGGCCCGTGGCTCGGGGCCAGTCTAGAGGACTGGCCCGATGACGATGAGGAAGTCGCCCCCCGCCACCAACCAGGAGTCGGCCAGCCCGGCGCGAGCTCTTCTACCGCGCCGGACGCTCAAGGCGGCGCGAAGAAGCACAGGGCCGTGCCGAGCTTGTTCGGCAGTTGGCCGAAGAAGCCCAAGAGCTCGGCCGCGGCGACCAAGCGGGACGAGGCGACCGCGAAGGCCAACCGCTTCCGCAGGGAAGTGAAGAAGCCGCCGCTGGTCTCCGTGTGAGTACTCCATCTTTCCACCTTTATTTTTTCTTTGTAGCTTTTGTCTAAGTCTTTACTTGCTTCCCTTGCTTCAGGGCTCCCCTCACTCTTGAGAGGGTCGCCGCCGCCTCCATCATGGGGTCGGCGGAGACGTCCGCCACCACTCGGCGGGTCGACCCCGTCACCGACCTCCGGGAGGCGACGGAGCGAAACACGCAAGAGAAGCGCGAGGAGGAGGAGGCCGCCCGCCTGGAGAAGGCGGAGGCCGAGAAGGCGAAGGCCTCCGCCAAGAAGAGACTGGAAGAAGCCGAGGCCGCCGTCGCGGCAAGGCGGCATGCTGAGGAAGCCGCGCGCCGCCAATCGGCGGTGTTCGTCACCCCACTGAACTCTGCGCCGCCGCAACCGGGGTTCACGGGGCAGACTGGGGGAGTCGGCGGCGAGGACCCAATCACGGAGAAGGAAAGCGGCGACGCCTCCATGTCGGACGTGGTTGTGCCGTCATCGCCGCCGCCACCGCCAGCCGGAGCCGCGCAAGTGAGCAGCTGGCGGGCCCGCCGGTACCTCCGACTGAAGATGAGGTCGAGGCAGGCCTGCTTCTTCAAGTCGGCATGCCAACGCGTCGCTGCCTCGCAAAGGCGACCTCAGCGCCGCGCCCTCTGGACACCGGCGTCGCGAGTGCACCGATCCCAGACGCTGAGGCTGTTGGGGAACGTAGTAATTTCAAAAAAAAATCCTACGCACACGCAAGATCATGGTGATGCATAGCAACGAGAGGGGAGAGTGTTGTCTACGTACCCTCGTAGACCTAAGCGGAAGCGTTGACACAACATAGAGGAAGTAGTCGTACGTCCTCTTCGTGATCCGACCGATCCCAGCGCCGTTACTACGGCGCCACCGAGTTCTTGACACACGTACAGCACGATGACGTCCCCGGGTCTCGATCCAGCAAAACCTCCGGGGATGAGTTCCGTCAGCACGACGGCGTGGTGACGATCTTGATGAACTGCCGACGCAGGGCTTCGCCTAAACACTGCGACAATATGACTGAGGTGGAATATGGTGGAGGGGGGCACCGCACACGGCTAAGGAATGATCTCAAGGATCAACTTGTGTGTCTTGGGGTGCCCTCCTGCCCCCGTATATAAAGGAGCAAGGGGAGAGGGCCGGTCGGCCCTAGAGGCGCGCCAAGGGAGGGGGAGTCCTCCTCCTAGTGGGAGTAGGACTCCCCTTTCCTAGTCCAACTAGGAGGGGGAAGGGGGGAAGGAAGGAGAGGGAGAGGGAGAGGGAAAGGGGGGCCGCGCAACCCCCCTCCTTGTCCAATTCGGACTCCTCATGGGGGGGCGCCACCTCCTGGCGCAGCCCTCTCTCTCCCCTCGTGGCCCAATAGGCCCATTACTTCCCCGGAGGGTTCCGGTAACCCCTCCGGCACTCCGGTAATATCCGAAACCACTCGGAACCATTCCGATGTCCGAACATAGCCGTCCAATATATCAATCTTTACGTCTCGACCAATACGAGACTCCTTGTCATGTCCGTGATCACATCCGGGACTCCGAACTCCTTCGGTACATCAAAATGCATAAACTCATAATAACTGTCATCGTAACCTTAAGCATGCGGACCCTACGGTTCGATAACAATGTAGACATGACCGAGACACGTCTCCGGTCAATAACCAATAGCGGGACCTAGATGCCCATATTGGCTCCTACATATTCTACGAAGATCTTTATCGGTCAGACCGCATAACAACATACGTTGTTCCTTTTGTCATCGATATGTTACTTGCCCGAGATTCAATCGTCGGTATCCAATACCTACTTCAATCTCGTTACCGGCAAGTCTCTTTACTCGTTCCGTAATATCGTAGAAACTTTTATTTTCTAGTTACGATGATTCTCCACTTCACTCTGAAATTCTTTGAACTTTTCAAACGTTTCAGACTTATGTTTCATCAAGTAGATATACCCATATCTGCTCAAATCATCTGTGAAGTTCTGAAAATAATGATACTTGTCGTGAGCCTTTATATTCATCGGACCACATACATCAGTATGTATGATTTCTAACAAATCTGTTGCTCGCTCCATTGTTCCGGAGAACGGCGTTTTAGTCATCTTGCCCATAAGGCATGGTTCGCAAGCATCAAGTGAGTCATAATCAAGTGATTCCAAAAGTCCATCAGCATGGAGTTTCTTCATGCGCTTTACACAAATATGACCTAAACGGCAGTGCCACAAACAAGTTGTACTATCATTATTAACTTTGCATCTTTTGGCTTCAATATTATGAATATGTGTATCACTACGATCGAGATCCAACAAACCATTTTCGTTGGTGTGTATGACCATAGAAGGTTTTACTCATGTAAACAGAACAACATATGTTCTCTAACTTAAATGAATAATTGTATTGCAATAAACATGATCAAATCATATTCATGCTCAACGCAAACACCAAATAACACTTATTTAGTTTCAACACTAATCCCGAAAGTATAGGGAGTGTGCGATGATGATCATATCAATCTTGGAACTACTTCCAACATACATCGTCACTTCACCCTTAACTAGTCTCTGTTTATTCTGCAACTCCCGTTTCGAGTTACTAATCTTAGCAACTGAACTAGTATCAAATACTGAGGGGTTGTTATAAACACTAGTAAAGTACACATCAATAACATGTATATCAAATATACTTATGTTCACTTTGCCATCCTTCTTATCCGCCAATCACTTGGGGTAATTCTGCTTCCAGTGACCAGTCCCTTTGCAGTAGAAGCACTTAGTCTCAGGCTTAGGACTAGACTTGGGCTTCTTCACTTGAGCAGCAACTTGCTTGCTGTTCTTTTTGAAGTTCCCCTTTTTCCCTTTGCCCTTTTCTTGAAACTAGTGATCTTGTCAACCATCAACACTTGATGCTCTTTCTTGATTTCTACCTTCATTGATTTCATCGTCATGAAAAGCTCGGGAGTCGTTTTTCGTCATCCCTTGCATACTATAGTTTATCACGAAGTTCTACTAACTTGGTGATGGTGACTAGAGAATTCTGTCAATCACTATCTTATCTGGAAGATTAACTCCCACTTGATTCAAGCGATTGTAGTACCCAGACAATCTGAGCACATGCTCACTAGTTGAGCGATTCTCCTCCATCTTTTAGCTATAGAACTTGTTGGAGACTTCATATCTCTCAACTCGGGTATTTGCTTGAAATATTAACTTCAACTACTGGAACATCTCATATGGTCCATGACGTTCAAAACGTCTTTGAAGTCCCGATTCTAAGCCGTTAAGCATGGTGCACTAAACTATCAAGTAGTCATCATATTGAGGTAGCCAAACGTTCATAACGTCTGCATCTGCTTCTGCAATAGGTCCGTCACCTAGCGGTGCATCAAGGACATAATTCTTCTGTGCAGCAATGAGGATAAACCTCAGATCACGGATCCAATCCGTATCATTGCTACTAACATCTTTCAACACAATTTTCTCTAGGAACATATCAAAATAAACACAGGGAACAACATCGCGAGCTATTGATCTACAACATAGATATGCTAATACTACCAGGACTAAGTTCATGATAAATTAAAGTTCAATTAATCATATTACTTAAGAACTCCCACTTAGATAGACATCCCTCTAATCCTCTAAGTGATCACGTGATCCAAATCAACTAAACCATAACTGATCATCACGTGAAATGGAGTAGTTTTCAATGGTGAACATCACTATGTTGATCATATCTACTATATGATTCACGCTCGACCTTTCGGTCTCCGTGTCCCGAGGCCATATCTGCATATGCTAGGCTCGTCAAGTATAACCCGAGTATTTTGCGTGTGCAAAACTGGCTTGCACCCGTTGTAGATGGACGTAGAGCTTATCACACCCGATCATCACGTGGTGTCTGGGCACGACGAACTTTGGCAACGGTGCATACTCGGGGAGAACACTTCTTGATAATTTAGTGAGAGATCATCTTATAATGCTACCATCAATCAAAGCAAGATAAGATGCATAAAAAGATAAACATCACATGCAATCAATATAAGTGATATGATATGGCCATCATCATCTTGTGCTTGTGATCTCCATCTCCGAAGCACCATCATGATCACCATCGTCACCGGTGCGACACCTTGATCTCCATCGTAGCATCGTTGTCGTCTCGCCAATCTTATGCTTCTACGACTATCGCTACCGCCTAGTGATAAAGTAAAGCATTACAGGGCGATTGCATTGCATACAATAAAGCGACAACCATACGGCTCCTGCCGGTTGCCGATAACTCGGTTACAAAACATGATCATCTCATACAATAAAATATAGCATCATGTCTTGACCATATCACATCACAACATGCCCTGCAAAAACAAGTTAGACGTCCTCTACTTTGTTTGTTGCAAATTTTACGTGGCTGCTACGGGCTTAAGCAAGAACCAATCTCACCTACGCATCAAAACCACAATGATAGTTTGTCAAATAGACTCCGTTTTAACCTTCTCAAGGACCGGGCGTAGCCATACTCGGTTCAACTAAAGTTGGAGAAACTGACACCCGCCAGCCACCTGTGTGCAAAGCACGGCGGTAGAACCAGTCTCGTGTAAGCGTACGCGTAATGTCGGTCCGGGCCGCTTCATCCAACAATACAGCCGAACCAAAGTATGACATGCTGGTAGGCAGTATGACTTGTATCGTCCACAACTCACTTGTGTTCTACTCGTGCAAAACATCAAACCATAAAAACCTGGCTCTGATACCACTGTTGGGGAACGTAGTAATTTCAAAAAAATTCCTACGCACACGCAAGATCATGGTGATGCATAGCAACGAGAGGGAAGAGTGTTGTCTACGTACCCTCGTAGACCGAAGCGGAAGCGTTGACACAACATAGAGGAAGTAGTTGTACGTCCTCTTCGCGATCCGACCGATCCCAGCGTCGTTACTCCGGTGCCACCGAGTTCTTGACACACGTACAGCACGATGACGTCCCCGGGTCTCGATGCAGCAAAACCTCCGGGGATGAGTTCCGTCAGCACGACGGCGTGGTGACGATCTTGATGAACTACCGACGCAGGGCTTGGCCTAAACACTGCGACAATATGACCGAGGTGGAATATGGTGGAGGGGGGCACCGCACACGGCTAAGGAATGATCTCAAGGATCAACTTGTGTGTCTTGGGGTGCCCCCCTGCCCCCGTATATAAAGGAGCAAGGGGGGAGGGCCGGCCGGCCCTAGAGGCGCGCCAAGGGAGGGGGAGTCCTCCTCCTAGTGGGAGTAGGACTCCCCTTTCCTAGTCCAACTAGGAGGGGGAAGGGGGGAAGGAAGGAGAGGGAGAGGGAAAGGGAAAGGGGGGCCGCGCCCCCCCCCTCCTTGTCCAATTCGGACTCCTCATGGGGGGCGCGCGCCACCTCCTGGTGCAGCCCTCTCTCTCCCGTCGTGGCCCAAGAGGCCCATTACTTCCCCGGGGGGTTCCGGTAACCCCTCCGGCACTCCGGTAATATCCGAAACCACTCGGAACCATTCCGATGTCCGAACATAGCCATCCAATATATCAATCTTTACATCTCGACCAATCCGAGACTCCTCGTCATGTCCGTGATCACATCCGGGACTCCGAACTCCTTCGGTACATCAAAATGCATAAACTCATAATAACTGTCATCGTAACCTTAAGCATGCGGACCCTACGGTTCGAGAACAATGTAGACATGACCGAGACACGTCTCCGGTCAATAACCAATAGCGGGACCTGGATGCCCATATTGGCTCCTACATATTCTACGAAGATCTTTATCGGTCAGACCGCATAACAACATACGTCGTTCCTTTTGTCATCGGTTTGTTACTTGCCCGAGATTCGATCGTCGGTATCCAATACCTAGTTCAATCTCGTTACCGGCAAGTCTCTTTACTCGTTCCGTAATACATCATCCCGCAACTAACTCATTAGTTGCAATGCTTGCAAGGCTTATGTGATGTGCATTACCGAGAAGGCCCTGAGATACCTCTCCGACATTCGGAGTGACAAATCCTAATCTTGAAATACGCCAACCCAACAAATACTTTCGGAGACACCTGTAGAACACCTTTATAATCACCCAGTTACGTTGTGACGTTTGGTAGCACACAAAGTGTTCCTACGGTAAACGGGAGTTGCATAATCTCATAGTCATAGGAACATGTATAAGTCATGGATAAAAGCAATAGCAGCATACTAAACGATCGGGTGCTAAGCTAATGGAATGGGTCATGTCAATCAGATCATTCAACTAATGATGTGACCTTGTTAATCAAATGACAACTCCTTTGTCTATGGTTAGGAAACTTAACCATCTTTGATTAACAAGCTAGTCAAGTAGAGGCATACTAGTGACACTCTGTTTGTCTATGTATCCACACATGTATTATGTTTCCGGTTAATACAATTCTAGCATGAATAATAAACATTTATCATGAATTAAGGAAATAAATAGTAACTTTATTATTGCCTCTAGGGCATATTTCCTTCAGTCTCTCACTTGCACTAGAGTCAATAATCTAGTTCACATCGCCATGTGATTTAACAGCAATAGTTCACATCACCATGTGACTAACACCCATAGTTCACATCGCCATGTGACCAACATCCAAAAGGGTTTACTAGATTCAGTAATCTAGTTCACATCGCTATGTGATTAACACCCAAAGAGTACTAAGGTGTGATCATGTTTTGCTTGTGAGAGAATCTTAGTCAACGGGTCTTTCACATTTAGATCCGTTATGTATTTTGCAATTTTCTATGTCTACAATGCTCTGCACGGAGCTACTCTAGCTAATTGCTCCCACTTTCAATATGTATCTACATCGAGACTTAGAGTCATCCAGATCGGTGTCAAAACTTGCATCGACGTAACCCTTTACGACGAACCTTTTGTCATGTCCATAATCGAGAAACATATCCTTATTCTACTAAGGATAATTCTGACCGCTATCCAGTGATCTACTCCTAGATCACCATTGTACTCCCTTGCTTAACTCAGTGTAGGGTATACAATAGATCTGGTACATAGCATGGCATACTTTATGGAACCTATGGCTGAGGCATAGGGAATGACTTTCATTCTCTTTCTATCTTCTACCGTGGTCGGGTTTTGAGTCTTACTCAATTTCACACCTTGTAACACAGGCAAGAACTCTTTCTTTGACTTTTGCATTTTGAACTACTTCAAAATCTTGTTAAGGTATGTACTCATTGAAAAAACTTATCAAGCGTCTTCATCTATCTCTATAGATCTTGATGTTCAATATGTAAGCAGCTTCACCGAGGTCTTTCTTTGAAAAACTCCTTTCAGACACTCCTTTATGCTTTGCAGAATAATTCTACATTATTTCTGATCAACAATATGTCATTCACATATACTTATCAGAAATGTTGTAGTGCTCCCACTCACTTTCTTGTAAATACAGGCTTCACCGCAAGTCTGTATAAAACTATATGCTTTGATCAACTCATCAAAGCGTATATTCCAACTCCGAGATGCTTGCACCAGTCCATAGATGGATCGCTGGAGCTTGCACACTTTGTTAACACCTTTAGGATTGACAAAACCTTCTGGTTGCATCATATACAACTCTTCTTTAATAGCTCCATTAAGGAATGCAGTTTTGTTTATCCATTTGCCAGATTTCATAAAATGTGGCAATTGCTAACATGATTCGGACAGACTTAAGCATAGATACGAGTGAGAAACTCTCATCATAGTCAACACCTTGAACTTGTCGAAAACCTTTTGCGACAATTCTAGCTTTGTAGACAGTAACATTACCGTCAGCGTCAGTCTTCTTCTTAAAGATCCACTTGTTCTCTATTGCTTGCCGACCCTCGGGCAAATCAACCAAAGTCCATACTTTGTTGTCATACATGGATCCCATCTCAGATTTCATGGCTTCTTGCCATCTTGCGGAATCTGGGCTCACCATCGCTTCTTCATAGTTCGTAGGTTCGTCATGATCTAGTAGCATGACTTCCAGAACAGGATTGCCGTACCACTCTGGTGCGGATCTGACTCTGGTTGATCTATGAGGTTCTGTAGTAACTTGATCTGAAGTTTCATGATCAACATCATCAGCTTCCTCACTAATTGGTGTAGGTGCTACAGAAACAGATTTCTGTGATGTACTACTTTCCAATAAGGGAGCAGGTACAGTTACCTCATCAAGTTCTACTTTCCTCCCACTCACTTCTTTCGAGAGAAACTTCTTCTCTAGAAAGTATCCATTCTCAGCAACGAATGTCTTGCCTTCGGATCTGTGATAGAAGGTGTACCCAACTCTCTCCTTTGGGTATCCTATGAAGACATATTTCTCCGATTTGGGTTTGAGCTTATCTGGATGAAACCTTTTCATATAAGCATCACAATCCCAAACTTTAAGAAACGACAACTTTGGTTTCTTGCCAAACCATAGTTCATATTGTGTCGTCTCAACGGACTTTAGATGGTGCCCCTTTTAACGTGAATGCAGCTGTCTCTAATGCATGATCCCAAAACGATATTGGTAAATCGGTAAGAAACATCATAGATTATACTATATCCCATAAAGTACGGTTATGACGTTCGGACACACCATTATGCTGTGGTGTTCCAGGTGGCATGAATTTGTGAAACTATTCCACATGGTTTTAATTGAAGGCCAAACTCGTAACTCAAATATTTTACCTCTGCGATCATATCGTAGAAACTTTTATTTTCTTGTTACGATGATTCTCCACTTCACTCTGAAATTCTTTGAACTTTTCAAACGTTTCAGACTTATGTTTCATCAAGTAGATATACCCATATCTGCTCAAATCATCTGTGAAGTTCTGAAAATAATGATACTTGTCGCGAGCCTTAATATTCATCAGACCACATACATCAGTATGTATGATTTCCAACAAATCTGTTGCTCGCTCCATTGTTCCGGAGAACGGCGTTTTAGTCATCTTGCCCATAAGGCATGGTTCGCAAGCATCAAGTGATTCATAATCAAGTGATTCCAAAAGTCCATCAGCATGGAGTTTCTTCATGCGCTTTACACCAATATGACCTAAACGGCAGTGCCACAAACAAGTTGCACTATCATTATTAACTTTGCATCTTTTGGCTTCAATATTATGAATATGTGTATCTCTACGATCGAGATCCAACAAACCATTTTCCTTGGTGTGTATGACCATAGAAGGTTTTACTCATGTAAACAGAACAACAATTGTTCTCTAACTTAAATGAATAACCGTATTGCAATAAACATGATCAAATCATATTCATGCTCAATGCAAACACCAAATAACACTTATTTAGTTTCAACACTAATCCCGAAAGTATAGGGAGTGTGCGATGATGATCATATCAATCTTGGAACTACTTCCAACATACATCGTCACTTCACCCTTAACTAGTCTCTGTTTATTCTGCAACTCCCGTTTCGAGTTACTAATCTTAGCAACTGAACTAGTATCAAATACTGAGGGGTTGCTATAAACACTAGTAAAGTACACATCAATAACATGTATATCAAATATACTTATGTTCACTTTGCCATCCTTCTTATCCGCCAATCACTTGGGGTAATTCCGCTTCCAGTAACCAGTCCCTTTGCAGTAGAAGCACTTAGTCTCAGGCTTAGGACTAGACTTGGGCTTCGTCACTTGAGCAGCAACTTGCTTGCTGTTCTTCTTGAAGTTCCCCCTTTTCCCTTTGCCCTTTTCTTGAAACTAGTGATCTTGTCAACCATCAACACTTGATGCTCTTTCTTGATTTCTACCTTTATCGATTTCATCGTCATGAAAAGCTCAGGAGTCGTTTTTCGTCATCCCTTGCATACTATAGTTTATCACGAAGTTCTACTAACTTGGTGATGGTGACTAGAGAATTCTATCAATCACTATCTTATCTGGAAGATTAACTCCCACTTGATTCAAGCGATTGTAGTACCCAGACAATCTGAGCACATGCTCACTAGTTGAGCGATTCTCCTCCATCTTTTAGCTATAGAACTTGTTGGAGACTTCATATCTCTCAACTCGGGTATTTGCTTGAAATATTAACTTCAACTACTGGAACATCTCATATGGTCCATGACGTTCAAAACGTCTTTGAAGTCCCGATTCTAAGCCGTTAAGCATGGTGCACTAAACTATCAAGTAGTCATCATATTGAGCTAGCCAAACGTTCATAACGTCTGCATCTGCTCCTGCAATAGGTCCATCACCTAGCGGTGCATCAAGGACATAATTCTTCTGTGCAGCAACGAGGATAAACCTCAGATCACGGATCCAATCCGCATCATTGCTACTAACATCTTTCAACACAATTTACTCTAGGAACATATCAAACTAAACACAGGGAACAACATCGCGAGCTATTGATCTACAACATAGATATGCTAATACTACCAGGACTAAGTTCATGATAAATTAAAGTTCAATTAATCATATTACTTAAGAACTCCCACTTAGATAGACATCCCTCTAATCCTCTAAGTGATCACGTGATCCAAATCAACTAAACCATAACCGATCATCACATGAAATGGAGTAGTTTTCAATGGTGAACATCACTATGTTGATCATATCTACTATATGATTCACGCTCGACCTTTCGGTCTCCCTGTCCCGAGGCCATATCTGCATATGCTAGGCTCGTCAAGTATAACCCGAGTATTCTGCGTGTGCAAAACTGGCTTGCACCCGTTGTAGATGGACGTAGAGCTTATCACACCCGATCATCACGTGGTGTCTGGGCATGACAAACTTTGGCAACGGTGCATACTCGGGGAGAACACTTCTTGATAATTTAGTGAGAGATCATCTTATAATGCTACCGTCAATCAAAGCAAGATAAGATGCATAAAAAGATAAACATCACATGCAATCAATATAAGTGATATGATATGGCCATCATCATCTTGTGCTTGTGATCTCCATCTCCGAAGCACCATCATGATCACCATCGTCACCGGCGCGACACCTTGATCTCCATCGTAGCATCGTTGTCGTCTCGCCAATCTTATGCTTCTACGACTATCGCTACCGCTTAGTGATAAAGTAAAGCATTACAGGGCGATTGCATTGCATACAATAAAGCGACAACCATACGGCTCCTGCCGGTTGCCGATAACTCGGTTACAAAACATGATCATCTCATACAATAAAATATAGCATCATGTCTTGACCATAACACATCACAACATGCCCTGCAAAAACAAGTTAGACGTCCTCTACTTTGTTTGTTGCAAATTTTATGTGGCTGCTACGGGCTTAAGCAAGAACCAATCTCACCTACGCATCAAAACCACAACGATAGTTTGTCAAATAGACTCCGTTTTAACCTTCTCAAGGAACGGGCGTAGCCATACTCGGTTCAACTAAAGTTGGAGAAACTGACACCCGCCAGCCACCTGTGTGCAAAGCACGGCGGTAGAACCAGTCTCGCGTAAGCGTACGCGTAATGTCGGTCCGGGCCGCTTCATCCAACAATACCGCCGAACCAAAGTATGACATGCTGGTAGGCAGTATGACTTGTATCATCCACAACTCACTTGTGTTCTACTCGTGCAAAACATCAAACCATAAAAACCTGGCTCTGATACCACTGTTGGGGAACGTAGTAATTTCAAAAAAATTCCTACTCACACGCAAGATCATGGTGATGCATAGCAATGAGAGGGGAGAGTGTTGTCTACGTACCCTCGTAGACCGAAGCGGAAGCGTTGACACAACGTAGAGGAAGTAGTCGTACGTCCTCTTCGCGATCCGACCGATCCCAGCGCCATTACTCCGGCGCCACCGAGTTCTTGACACACGTACAGCACAATGACGTCCCCGGGTCTCGATCCAGCAAAACCTCCGGGGATGAGTTCCGTCAGCACGACGGCGTGGTGACGATCTTGATGAACTACCGACGTAGGGCTTCGCCTAAACACTGCGACAATATGACCGAGGTGGAATATGGTGGAGGGGGGCACCGCACACGGCTAAGGAACGATCTCAAGGATCAACTTGTGTGTCTTGGGGTGCCCCCTGCCCCCGTATATAAAGGAGCAAGGGGGGAGGGCCGGCCGGCCCTAGAGGCGCGCCAAGGGAGGGGGAGTCCTCCTCCTAGTGGGAGTAGGACTCCCCTTTCCTAGTCCAACTAGGAGGGGGAAGGGGGGAAGGAAGGAGAGGGAGAGGGAGAGGGAAAGGGGGGCCGCGCCCCCCCCCTCCTTGTCCAATTCGGACTCCTCATGGGGGGGCGCGCCACCTCCTGGCGCAGCCCTCTCTCTCCCCTCGTGGCCCAATAGGCCCATTACTTCCCCGGGGGGTTCCGGTAACCCCTCCGGCACTCCGGTAATATCCGAAACCACTCGGAACCATTCCGATGTCCGAACATAGCCGTCCAATATATCAATCTTTACGTCTCGACCAATCCGAGACTCCTCGTCATGTTCATGATCACATCCGGGACTCCGAACTCCTTCGGTACATCAAAATGCATAAACTCATAATAACTGTCATCGTAACCTTAAGCGTGCGGACCCTACGGTTCGAGAACAATGTAGACATGACCGAGACACGTCTCCGGTCAATAACCAATAGCGGGACCTGGATGCCCATATTGGCTCCTACATATTCTACGAAGATCTTTATCGGTCAGACCGCATAACAACATCGTCGTTCCTTTTGTCATCGGTATGTTACTTGCCCGAGATTCGATCGTCGGTATCCAATACCTAGTTCAATCTCGTTACCGGCAAGTCTCTTTACTCGTTCCGTAATACATCATCCCGCAACTAACTCATTAGTTGCAATGCTTGCAAGGCTTATGTGATGTGCATTACCGAGAAGGCCCTGAGATACCTCTCCGACATTCGGAGTGACAAATCCTAATCTTGAAATACGCCAACCCAACAAATACTTTCGGAGACACCTGTAGAACACCTTTATAATCACCCAGTTACGTTGTGACGTTTGGTAGCACACAAAGTGTTCCTACGGTAAACGGGAGTTGCATAATCTCATAGTCATAGGAACATGTATAAGTCATGGATAAAAGCAATAGCAGCATACTAAACGATCGGGTGCTAAGCTAATGGAATGGGTCATGTCAATCAGATCATTCAACTAATGATGTGACCTTGTTAATCAAATGACAACTCCTTTGTCTATGGTTAGGAAACTTAACCATCTTTGATTAACAAGCTAGTCAAGTAGAGGCATACTAGTGACACTCTGTTTGTCTATATATCCACACATGTATTATGTTTCCGGTTAATACAATTCTAGCATGAATAATAAACATTTATCATGTTATGTAAGGAAATAAATAATAACTTTATTTTTGCCTCTAGGGCATATTTCCTTCAGAGGCGTTGAGCGCCGCGCCCACTGGGTGGGTGCGGGGAGGCGGGACGGGCCCGTTGAACCAGGCACTTCTGGACGTCCAGGCCAAGCTCCGAGCTGAGGGCGACGCCATCCAGAACTGCACCAAGGCGCACCTGGCGTCGCGGACAGCCATCCGAGTACGTCTTCTCCTTCTTGCTTTGTTTGTTTTTTCCTTTTTTTCTCTCTGTGTGGGCGCGCCAGCGCACCCACTGGGTGTAGTCCCCGAGTTCCGGGCCGGCTGCAGAGCAGGCGGCTTGGAACTCTACATGGCGAGTTCCAAGTACTAATTGTCTGTGAGGGAGTCCTGGATTAGGGGGTGTCCGGATAGCCGGACTATACCTTCAGCCGGACTCCTGGACTATGAAGATACAAGATTGAAGACTTCGTCCCGTGTCCGGAAGGGACTTTCGTTGGCGTGGAAGGCAAGCTTGGCGATACGGATATGTAGATCTCCTACGATTGTAGCCGACTCTGTGTAACCCTAACCCTCTCCGGTGTCTATATAAACCGGAGGGTTTTATTCCGTAGGACAGAAGAACAATCATACCATAGGCTAGCTTCTAGGGTTTAGCCTCCTTGATCTCGTGGTAGATCTACTCTTGTACTACCCATATCATCAATATTAATCAAGCAGGACGTAGGGTTTTACCTCCATCAAGAAGGCCCGAACCTGGGTGAAACATCATGTCCCCTGGTTCCTGTTACCATCCGCCTAGACGCACAGTTCGGGACCCCCTACCCGAGATCCGCCGGTTTTGACACCGACTTTGGTGCTTTCATTGAGAGTTCCTCTGTGTCATCACTTTTAGGCCCGATGGCTCCTCCAATCATCAATAGCGACGCAGTCCAGGGTGAGACCTTTTTCCCCGGACAGATCTTCGTCTTCGGCGGCTTCGCACTGCGGGCCAATTCGCTTGGCCATCTGGAGCAGATCGAAAGCTATGCCCCTGGCCATCAGGTCAGATTCGGAAGCTTAAACTACACGGCTGACATCCGCGGGGAATTGATTTTCGACGGATTCGAGCCACTGCCGAGCGCGCCGCACTGTCACGTTGGGCATGATCTAGCTCTGCCACCGAACAGTCCCCTGGAGGCCGCACCTGTGTCCGCTCCGACCCTTAACTCGGAGCCGACCACACCAATCGAGGGCGGGTGGTTAGACACCGCCTCAGGGGCTGCAATCTCTACGGCGATCAAGCCGAATACCAGCCCTGTCCTCCGCGAGGCTCGTGACTCCAAGGAGCCGGACTCCTCTCCGGACTCTGAGCCCTTCGCGCCCCTGCAGATCGAGTCTGATTGGGCGCCTATCATGGAGTTCACCGCCGCGGACATCTTTCAGCACTCGCCCTTCGGCGATATTCTGAAATCACTATAGTCTCTCTCTTTATTAGGAGAGCCCTGGCTGGACTACGGTCAACAAGGTTGGGATATGGACGACGAAGCAATTCGAAGCCCACCCACCACCCACTTGGTAGCCACTGTCGATAATCTAAACGACATGCTCGACTTCGACTCCGAAGACATCGATGGTATGGACGACGATGTAGGAGACAGACATGAACCAACGCCTATAGGGCACTGGACAGCCACCTCATCTCATGATGTGTACATGGTGGACACACCCAAAGGAAGCGACGACGAGGAACACATGGATGCAACGAGGGATTGTTCTCTCAAAAAGCAATCAAAGCGGCGACGTAAACGCCGCTCCAAGCCCCGCCTCGACAGAGACAGCTGCCATACAGACCCAGCCATAGAGCAGGACGAGCCAGCGGATGACGAACAGGGCAACTCGAATAAACAAACCGAACAACCTGTCCCCGGCGAGAACAGCATTCCGGACGACCTTACGCCGGACAAGCTAATGGAGCAGAAGAACCTCCACCGAAGGCTCGTTGCCACTGCGCTATCCTAAAAAAGCAGAAGCGGAAGCTCAAAACTGCGGAAGATGTACTCAGAATCAGATGGAGCAAAGTACTCAACACCGCAGACAAATACAGTGGCAGTCGCCACATCAAAAGCTATCCGAAGCGAAAGCTACTGCCGGAATTTGACGAGGAGGCCTTAGAGCCCCCGCAATCAAAAAATAAGAAAGCCACCCGATCGAATAGACGACCCCATGGCCTGCATAAAGCGGTAAGCGGCGGCGCATACAAGCTGGCACGCGACCCACTCAAGGATTCGCATCAAAAAGATGGCCCAACTAGATCTATCTATGGGCCAAGAAAGCAAGTCCTCGTAAGCAGTGTAACACAACCAGTATTCGAACATCACGGCACACCCAAATACAGGGGTGCCGCACACCCCCTATGTTTCACCGATGAGGTTCTGGACCATGAATTTCCAGCGGGATTCAAGCCCGTAAACATAGAGGCATACGACGGAACAACAGACCCTGGAGTCTGGATTGAGGATTATATCCTCCACATACACATGGCAAGAGGAGATGACCTCCACGCCATAAAATACTTACCCCTCAAGCTTAAAGGGCCAGCTCGGCATTGGCTCAAAAGCCTTCCCGAAAACACCATTGGAAGTTGGGGAGAACTCGAAGACGCTTTCCGGGCAAATTTTCAAGGGACCTATTCCGCCCTCCGGATGCAGACGATCTAAGTCACATAACTCAATAGCCCGGAGAGTCAGCCCGGAAATTCTAGAACAGATTCCTTACTAAAAAGAATCAGATAGTCGACTGTCCGGACGCCGAAGCCCTAGCAGCTTTTAGGCATAACGTTCGAGACGAATGGCTCGCCAGACACCTCGGCCAAGAAAAGCCAAGAACAATGGCCGCATTAACAAGCCTCATGACCCGCTTTTGCGCAGGAGAGGACAGCTGGTTGGCAAGATGTAGCACCAGCGACCCAAGTACATCCAAAACTAGGGATGGAAACGGAAAACCACGACGCAACAAAGACCAGCACCGGACTAAGGAAAGCAGTCCGAAGAGCACGGCAGTCAATGCCGGATTCAAAAGCTCTCGGCAAAATCAGAAAGAGCCGCCCCTAAAGGATAACAGGGACGAGCTATCCAACTTAAACTAAATCTTGGACAAGATATGTCAAATACACAGTACTCCCGGGAAGCCTGCAAACCATACCCACAGAGATTGTTGGGTTTTCAAGCAATCCGGCAAACTCCACACCGAACACAAGGGGCTCGACACACCAAGTGAAGACGATGACGAACCACAAAAGCAGAGCACCAAGAAACAAACGAACTTTCCACAAAAAGTCAAAATAGTAAACTTACTTCACATAACAAAACAAGCGGCGCCCATAAAGGTACGCACCATACGGCCTATCCCAAAGGAGTCTCGCCACTGGTTGTTAAAACCGATCACCTTAAATCATCTGAATTACTCTGGAAGTATCCGGAATGCAGGCTGGACTGCCTTGGTATTAGATCCAATAATCGGCGGACTCCACTTTACACACGTCCTGATGGATGGCGGCAGTGGTCTAAACCTGATATATCAGGACACAATCTGCCACATGGGGATAGACCCAGCAAAAATTCGCCATAGCGAACCTCCTTTAAAGGGGTAACACCAGGCCCGGACGCCCATTGCACGGGTTCTCTTCGGCTAGAAGTTAAATTTGGCTCCCCCGACAACTTCCGTCGCGAAAGGCTAACCTTCCATATCGCCCCATTCTCAAGCAGCTATCAAGCACTAATGGGACGCGAAGCTTTCGCCCGCTTTAACGCAATTCTGCACTATGCATCTCTTACGCTTAAGATGCCCGGTCCACGTGGCATCATCTCATTAAAGGTCCACGTAAAGCATTGAGTACGCCTCCCGCGCGGGAGATTGTGCGGCTGCCTTAACAGCCCCACAATAAAATGGCTTCACCAGCTAAAAACATCTAAACAGGTCATTAAGACCACGGACACGGCTAGATGAGTCCGGCATAAAAATACAATTGATAAAGGCCTAATAGCCATACACCCCTGTACTAGGGGCTCCGCGCATATAAAGAAAGAGATAATCAAGCTCAATTTTATCCCACTTCAATTTATACTTTGTTTATTTAGTATAACTTCTGTTCGGCACGACCTTTCTTCAACTAAGTTCCTCTCTTTTACAGATGAACACCGTGCTGCGCCCGTCCAGGATATGGCACAACGGAGACACAGGCGCAGACGTGCAGCAGGGACCCGTTCCAAGGATTCTTTTCAGATTAAGACCCTGCGTAAACCTTTTTTACTGTCTCTTGTTGATACACATCGCCTGGTTTTTTGGTATAACCAAGGAGGAGGCTGACATCTTGGCATGTGGCCACGTCAGAATTTTGCGCGTACCTGGACACCAGGGGCTTATAATTAAGGGCGTTGTCCCGCCCGCCTTCATAAAGACCGAATACCTTAGGGAGTGTTCGGCGTCGCGAGTTTGGCCTTATATGCATCAGCTCCGAATCATGTCTTTGGTCAAATGTTGGGTTGCCCGGCTCCTATGTTTTGCTGCCTTACGTTCCGCTCTATCGCCAAAGGCGGCACCAGGAGAACTACTGCGATTGTGCCCCGGTTCGGCCGGGCGAGCACCTCAGTAGAGAAAGCCGAAAACTGACTGTCATGATATAGCGAGAGACTGGTCAACCACTCGACGACTCACCAGAATCTTTAGGATTCCTCTGCATTAACGAAGGGCCGTTTCCCGGCCAGGCACATACGCGCCCCAAGTTCGGGCGAGCGCAGGCGCCACCAGGGGCTATATAAGTAGCCTCACTGTCAAACTCCTATGGCTAAGTGAAAGTGTTAAAGCATTATAGTCCGATTGCCTAGTTCGCTGCACTATCACCTCCTTTGTAGGACCAAGACATTGGATTAAGTGTGAAAACGCGCCTTCAGCGAACACCCCCGCAATATTTGCGTGGGGGCTGAAGCCGACGACTGCCATCTTTCAGATTACATATACATATATTCTAAACGGCCGCACAGGAGGTGTTACAATACTTGTAGGCGCAAGTATAAAAAGCTTCTAGAATTTATCAAAAAAAAAATTACAATAACATAGGCTATTTAAACATAACATCCTTCGAGCACTGCGTCTCTATCACACGAGCGCCTTGAAGTACTTCCTGAAAATAGTGCTCGGCAGGTACTCGGCTTTCGTCCGAATCTCGGGATGTAACAACGATGGTCTCCATTTCCGCCCAGTATGTTTTGACATGGGCAATAGCCATCCGTGCACCCTCTATGCATGCTGACCTCTTCATCGCATTAATGTGCGGCACCGCACCAAGGAACTGTTGCACCAAGTTGAAATAACTTTTCGGCTCCGGCCTCTCTGGCCACAGGTGGCTCATGACACACTTCATGGCGAGTCCGGACAACCTATTCAGCTCAGCCCATTCGGCCAGACGGTCGTCTACAGACAGCGGGCGCTCAGGATCATGGAACTGCGACCAGAAGAGCTTCTCCACTCCGCGATCTTCTTGATCTCGAAAGTGTTTGGTCGCATCCGCAACACTCGCTGCCAAATCCAGATAGGTGTCCGCCGCACTCCACATTCGGTCCAGCGGAGCATATTTAGGATCACAGAACTTCCTCCGCAGCATAAAGGGCTTCCCAGCCGCGATCTCTCCGGCCTGACGCAGCTCCTCCTTCATAGCTCTCATCAAAGAGCAAGCATCCTTGGCATCGGCAACGGCCTTCTCCAGGTCCGTCTGTTCCGCCCGGTCTTCCTTTTCAAGAAGCTTGCAACGGTCAGTAGCGCTCTTCAGCTTCACGGCCATATCGGCCATTTCCTTCTTGTTTCGGCAGTGAGCAGTCTGTTCGGCTTTTAGCTCTTCAATTGCCTTTCCGGCAGTCGCATCACTTTTTCTGGCTTGCTCCTTGGCTCGGGCAAGTTACGCCCGAAGATTCTCCATGGCAGCAGCACCATCTGCATTACGCACACACATTGTAAGATACTGGCATAAAGCTCCTCTTACTAGGTGCCACCGGAGGAACTACATACATTGTGCCTCGTCAAGCCGCCTATTAACAGGCGTGATGTCGGCATCTGCCACGTCAAGTTGCCGCTTTAGCTCGGCAAATTCATCAGTCCGGCTGGCCGCCAGACACTTCGCCGCCTACACATGAAGGCAGCATTTTAGACATGGGGTTATGATCCTCTGCGCGCTGTCACTTTTTGACAACGCACAGAGTCTCAGGAGCTACTATCTACACGGGGCGCATCTTGTTCATGCGCAACTGTATACCTCAAAACCTGTCAGTAAACTCCTGACGGCCTCATACAATCCGCTCTCCGCGGACGAAATCCTCTCAACCACCGTACCCATCAAGGCACGGTGCTCCTCTGAGATAGACGCTCGCCCTAGCAGATCTTTCAGCTCCTCTGACCGCGCACCGGATGGTGTCGGACTCGTTCGATGGCCCTCTTCGAAGACCGGACGCGGAGGCCTTTGGGGGCCCAGATGACTACCGTCCGGCCCTGCCGGATTCGAAAAACCCTCCGTGATGATACCTCAGGGTCGCCCGCCTCGCTAGGCGGTACGGCAGGGGAAGGCGTTCCGCTCTCCATCATCTCCGGAAGAAGGTCCCCCGAAGACGAGCCCTGCTGAGAAGGGATGAGGTCCGAGCTACAAGGTAAATTTTCGGTTACTTTTCTTAGATATAAAGCAAGGATTTCTCTTATCTCTTAAAAAGAAAAGTCTCTCTACTTACGGCTCGGTGAAGGGCTGGTCCCCTTGAGGGCATAATTCGGCCGAGGTATCCCCCGACACAGGACCCTCTAACGAGGATTTCTTCCCCCGCTTTGAGGCCATGGTCTCCGGGTCTTCAGAGGCGGTCCTCTTCTTCCCCTGAGGAGAGGAATCTTCGATTTCTCCCTTCCGAACAGCCTCCTTCGAGGAGGCCGTTGTTTCCTTGTCCCCTCTCATGCTTTTCTCCAAAGGCACAATCTTCAACATCCTGACCAGCACGGGATCCGGCGTGGTCTCTGGGAGGGGAGCCGGACACCTGATAAGCTTTGCTTTCGCTATCCACTCATGTTTAAAGGACGGCTCTTTTAGGGGCAAGTTTATGACAAATATACTGATAACGAGTCCGGGCACAAGGCTACTTACTTGAGTATCCGGGCGATTGCAGTTCAGACCTGCGTCCTCGGTCAAGTCCGGACACATTGCTTCTGATCCGAAGAATAATTCATACATCTCCACGAGCGTTGCGCCCATGAAATGCTGGAGAGCTCGCGGTCCCTCTGGGTTAAACTCCCACACGCGAAGGGGGCGACGTTTGCCGGGCAGGGTTCGGCGGATCAGCATGACCTGTGTTACTTTGACCAGGCTGAGGTCTCTCTCTAAGAGATCCCTGATGCGGCCTTGCAACAAGGGCATGTCCTTGGATGGCCCCCAGTCTAGTCCTTTATTGACCCATGACGCTAGTTGTGGTGGGGGACCCGAGCGAAAGGCAGGTGGCGCCAACCACTTGGTGCCCCTGGGAGTGGTGATATAGAACCACTCTCGTTGCCATAAGCCGAGATCCTCTTGAAAAGAGCCCTCGGGCCATGGAGCATCAGCATTCTTGCTTATAACAGTGCCTCCGCACTCCACGTGTTGTCCCTCGATCTGTTGGGGAACGTTGCAGAAAATTAAAATTTTTCCTACGGTTTCACCAAGATCCATCTATGAGTTCATCCAGCAATGAGTCATGGGAGAGAGAGATTGCATCTACATACCACTTTGTAAATCGCGAGTGGAAGGGTTCAACGAACGAGGATGAAGTAGTCGTACACACCGTGATCCAAATCACCGGAGATCCTAGCACCGAAAGCACGGCACCTCCGCGTTCAACACACGTACGGTCAGCGTAACGTCTCCTTCTTCTTGATCCAGCAAGGAAAAGGAGAGGTTGGGGAAGAAGACTCCAGCAGCAGCACGACGGCGTGGTGATGGTGGAGCCGCAGTACTCCGACAGGGCTTCGCCGAGCTCTTACGGAGGAGGAGGATGTGTTGGAGAGGGAGAGGGAGGCGCCAGGGCATGGGGTGCGCACCCCCCCTCCCCTCCCCCCTTTATATAGGCCTCTGCGGGGGCGCCGGCCCTGGGAGATCTGATCTCCCAAGGGGGGCGGCGGCCAGGGAGGTTTCCCTCCCCCCAAGCCATCTAGGAGGTGCCTTCCACCACTAGGACTCCTCCCTTTTGGAACCCTAGGCGCATGGGCCCCTTTGGGGCTGGTTCCCCTTGGCCCATGCAGGCCAAGGCGCACCCCCTAAGGCCCATGTGGCCCACCGGGGCAGGTGGCCCCACCTGGTGGACCCCTGGGACCCCTCCGGTGGTCCCGGTACAATACCGATAACACCGAAACTTGTCCCGATGGCCAAAATAGCACTTCCTATATATAATTCTTTACCTCCGGACCATTCCGGAACTCCTCGTGACGTCCGGGATCTCATCCGGGACTCCGAACAACATTCGGGTTACTGCATATACATATCTTCACAAACCTAGCGTCACCGAACCTTAAGTGTGTAGACCCTACGGGTTCGGGAGACATGCAGACATGACCGAGATGGCTCTCGGGCAATAACCAACAGCGGGATCTGGATACCCATGTTGGCTCCCACATGCTCCACGATGATCTCATCGGATGAACCACGATGTCGAGGATTCAATTAATCCCGTATACGATTCCCTTTGTCAATCGGTATTTTACTTGCCCGAGATTCGATCGTCGGTATCCCAATACCTCGTTCAATCTCGTTACCGGCAAGTCACTTTTCTCGTACCGTAATGCATGATCCTGTGATCAAACACTTTGATCACATTGAGCTCATTATGATGATGCATTACCGAGAGGGCCCGGTGATACCTCTCCGTCAAGCGGAGTGACAAATTCCAGTCTCGATCCATGTCAACCCAATAGACACTTTCAGAGATACCCGTAGTATACCTTTATAGTCACCCAGTTACGTTGTGACGTTTGGCACACCCAAAGCACTCCTACGGTATCCGGGAGTTACACGATCTCATGGTCTAAGGAAAGGATACTTGACATTGGAAAACTCTAGCAAACGAACTATGCGATCTTATGCTATGTTTAGGATTGGGTCTTGTCCATCACCTCATTCTCCTAATGATGTGATCCCGTTATCGATGACATCCAATGTCCATAGTCAGGAACCCATGACTATCTGTCGATCAACGAGCTAGTCAACTAGAGGCTCACTAGGGACATATTGTTGTCTGTTATTCACACATGTATTACGATTTCCGGATAACACAATTATAGCACGAATAAAGACAATTATCATGAATAAGGAAATATAATAATAATGCTTTTATTATTGCCTCTAGGGCATATTTCCAACAGTCTCCCACTTGCACTAGAGTCAATAATCTAGTTACATTGTGATGAATCGAACACCCATAGAGTTCTGGTGCTGATCATGTTTTGCCTTAGGGAGAGGTTTAGTCAACGGATCTGCGACATTCAGATCCATGTGCACTTTACAAATCTCTATGTCTCCATCTTGAACATTTTCACGAATGGAGTTGAAGCGACGCTTGATGTGCCTGGTCTTCTTGTGAAACCTGGGCTCCTTTGCAAGTGCAATAGCTCCAGTGTTGTCACAAAAGAGTTTGATTGGCCCCGACGCATTGGGTATGACTCCGAGGTCGGTGATGAACTCCTTCACCCAAATTGCTTCATGTGCTGCCTCCGAGGCTGCCATGTACTCCGCTTCACATGTAGATCCCGCCACGACCCTTTGCTTGCAACTGCACCAGCTTACTGCCCCACCATTCAAAATATACACGTATCCGGTTTGTGACTTAGAGTCATCCAGATCTGTGTCGAAGCTAGCGTCGACGTAACCCTTTACGACGAGCTCTTCGTCACCTCCATAAACGAGAAACATTTCCTTAGTCCTTTTCAGGTACTTCAGGATATTCTTGACCGCTGTCCAGTGTTCCTTGCCGGGATTACTTTGGTACCTTCCTACCAAACTTACGGCGAGGTTTACATCAGGTCTGGTACACAGCATGGCATACATAATAGAACCTATGGCTGAGGCATAGGGGATGACACTCATCTCTTCTATATCTTCTGCCATGGTCGGACATTGAGCTGAGCTCAATCTCACACCTTGTAACACAGGTAAGAACCCCTTCTTAGATTGATCCATATTGAACTTCTTCAATATCTTATCAAGGTATGTGCTTTGTGAAAGACCTATGAGGCGTCTCGATCTATCTCTATAGATCTTGATGCCTAATATATAAGCAGCTTCTCCAAGGTCCTTCATTGAAAAACTCTTATTCAAGTAGGCCTTAATGCTGTCCAAGAGTTCTATATCATTTCCCATCAAAAGTATGTCGTCTACATATAATATGAGAAATGCTACAGTGCTCCCACTCACTTTCTTGTAAACACAGGCTTCTCCATAAGTCTGTGTAAACCCAAACGCTTTGATCATCTCATCAAAGCGAATGTTCCAACTCCGAGATGCTTGCACCAGCCCATAAATCGAGCGTTGGAGCTTGCACACCTTGTCAGCGTTCTTAGGATCGACAAAACCTTCCGGCTGCATCATATACAATTCTTCCTTAAGGAAACCATTAAGGAATGCCGTTTTGACGTCCATTTGCCATATTTCATAATCATAGAATGCGGCAATTGCTAACATGATTCGGACGGACTTCAGCTTCGCTACCGGTGAGAAAGTCTCATCGTAGTCAACCCCTTGAACTTGTCGATAACCCTTAGCGACAAGCCGAGCTTTATAGATGGTCACATTACCATCCGCGTCCGTCTTCTTCTTAAAGATCCATTTATTTTCTATCGCTCACCGTTCAACGGGCAAGTCAGTCAAAGTCCATACTTCGTTTTCATACATGGATCCTATCTCGGATTTCATGGCTTCCAGCCATTTGTCGGAATCCGGGCCCGCCATTGCTTCCTCATAGTTCGAAGGTTCATCGTTGTCTAACAACATGATTTCCAAGACAGGGTTATCGTACCACTCTGGTGCGGAACGTGTCCTTGTGGACCTTCGAATTTTAGTAGGAGCTTGATTAGAAGTATCTTGATCATCATCATTAATTTCCTCTCTAGTCGGTGCAGGCACCTCAGAAACGTTTTCTTGAATTTCGCCATTTTCCGGTTCAAGAGGTAACACTTCATCAAGTTCTACTTTCCTCCCACTTACTTCTTTCGAGAGAAACTCTTTCTCTAGAAAGGATCCATTCTTGGCAACAAAGATCTTGCCTTCGGATCTGAGGTAGAAGGTATACCCAACAGTTTCTTTAGGGTATCCTATGAAGACGCATTTTTCCGACTTGGGTTCGAGCTTTTCAGGTTGAAGTTTCTTGACATAAGCATCGCATCCCCAAACTTTTAGAAACGACAGCTTAGGTTTCTTCCCAAACCATAATTCATACGGTGTCGTCTCAACGGATTTCGACGGAGCCCTATTTAAAGTGAATGCAGCAGTCTCTAAAGCATAGCCCCAAAAAGATAGCGGTAAGTCGGTAAGAGACATCATAGATCGCACCATATCTAATAGAGTGTGATTACAACGTTCGGACACACCATTACGCTGAGGTGTTCCAGGCGGCATGAGTTGTGAAACTATTCCACATTTTCTTAAGTGTGTGCCAAATTCGTGACTCAAGTATTCTCCTCCACGATCTGATCGTAGAAACTTGATCTTTCTTTCACGTTGATTTTCAACCTCACTCTGAAATTCTTTGAACTTTTCAAAGGTCTCAGACTTGTGTTTCATTAAGTAGACATACCCATATCTACTCAAGTCATCAGTGAGGGTGAGAACATAACGATAGCCACCGCGAGCCTCAACACTCATTGGACCGCACACATCGGTATGTATGATTTCCAATAAGTTGGTTGCTCGCTCCATTGTTCCTAAGAACGGAGTCTTGGTCATTTTACCCATGAGGCATGGTTCGCACGTGTCAAATGATTCATAATCAAGAGACTCTAAAAGTCCATCTGCATGGAGCTTCTTCATGCGTTTGACACCTATGTGACCAAGGCGGCAGTGCAACAAATATGTGGGACTATTGTTATCAACTTTAACTCTTTTGGTATTCACACTATGAATATGTGTATCATCACGTACGAGATTCATTAAGAATAAACCATTATCCATCGGAGCATGACCATAAAACATATCTCTCATATAAATAGAACAACCATTATTCTCGGATTTAAATGAGTAGCCATCTCGAATTAAACGAGATCCAGATACAATGTTCATGCTCAAACTTGGCACTAAATAACAATTATTGAGGTTTAAAACTAATCCCGTAGGTAAATGTAGAGGTAGCGTGCCGACGGCGATCACATCGACCTTGGAACCATTCCCGACGCGCATCGTCACCTCGTCCTTCGCCAGTCTCCGTTTATTCCGCAGCTCCTGCTTTGAGTTACAAATGTGAGCAACTGCACCGGTATCAAATACCCAAGAGCTACTACGAGTACTGGTAAGGTACACATCAATTACATGTATATCATATATACCTTTGGTTTTGCCGGCCTTCTTGTCCGCTAAGTATTTGGGGCAGTTCCGCTTCCAGTGACCACTTCCCTTGCAATAAAAACACTCAGTCTCGGGCTTGGGTCCATTCTTTGGCTTCTTCCCAGCAACTTGCTTACCGGGCGCGGCAACTTCTTTGCCGTCCTTCTTGAAGTTCTTTTTACCCTTGCCCTTCTTGAACTTAGTGGTTTTATTCACCATCAACACTTGATGCTCCTTCTTGATTTCTACCTCTGCTGATTTCAGCATAGCATATACCTCAGGAATGGTCTTTACCATCCCCTGCATATTGTAGTTCATCACAAAGCTCTTGTAGCTAGGTGGAAGCGACTGGAGGATTCTGTCAATGACCGCTTCATCCGGGAGATTAACTTCCAGTTGAGTCAAGCGGTTGTGCAACCCAGACATTTTGAGTATGTGTTCACTGACAGAGCCATTTTCCCCCATCTTACAGCTAAAGAATTTATCGGAGACTTCATATCTCTCGACCCGGGCATGAGCTTGGAAAACCAATTTCAGCTCTTCGAACATCTCATATGCTCCATGTCTCTCAAAACGCTTTTGGAGCCCCGGCTCTAAGCTGTAAAGCATGCCGCACTGAACGAGGGAGTAATCATCGCAGCGTGACTGCCAAGCGTTCATAACGTCTTGTTCTGCAGGGAGAATAGGTGCGTCACCCAGCGGTGCTCGTAGGACATAATCTTTCTTGGGAGCTATGAGGATGATCCTCAGGTTCCGGACCCAGTCCGTATAGTTGCTACCAACGTCTTTCAGCTTGGTTTTCTCTAGGAACGCGTTGAAGTTGAGGACTACGTTGGCCATTTGATCTACAAGACATATTGTAAATATTTAGACTAAGTTCATGATAATAAAGTTCATTTAATCAAATTATTTAATGAACTCCCACTTAGATAGACATCCCTCTACTAGTCATCTAAGTATTACATGATCCGAGTCAACTAGGCCGTGTCCGATCATCACGTGAGACGGACTAGTCAACATCGGTGAACATCTTCATGTTGATCGTATCTTCTATACGACTCATGCTCGACCTTTCGGTCTTCTGTGTTCCGAGGCCATGTCTGTACATGCTAGGCTCGTCAAGTCAACCTAAGTGTTTCGCGTGTGTAAATCTGTCTTACACCCGTTGTATGTGAACGTTAGAATCTATCACACCCGATCATCACGTGGTGCTTCGAAACAACGAACTGTCGCAACGGTGCACAGTTAGGGAGAACACTTTCTTGAAATTATTATGAGGGATCATCTTATTTACTACCGTCGTTCTAAGTAAACAAGATGCAAAACATGATAAACATCACATGCAATCAAATAATAAACGTGACATGATATGGCCAATATCACATAGCTCCTTCGATCTCCATCTTGGGGCTCCATGATCATCTTGTCACCGGCTTGACACCATGATCTTCATCATCATGATCTTCATCATCGTGTCTCCATGAAGTTGCTCGCCAACTATTACTTCTACTACTATGGCTAACGTGTTTAGCAATAAAGTAAAGTAATTTACATGGCGTTTCTCAATGACACGCAGGTCATACAAAAATAAAGACAACTCCTATGGCTCCTGCCGGTTGTCATACTCATCGACATGCAAGTCGTGATTCCTATTACAATAGCGTGAACATCTCATACATCACATATAGATCATTTATCATACATCACAACTTTGGCCATATCATATCACAAAGCACTTGCTGCAAAAACAAGTTAGACGTCCTCTAATTGTTGTTGCAAGTTTTTACGTGGCTGAATTAGGGTTCTAGCAAGAACCCTTTTTTACCTACGTTAAAACCACGACGTGATTTGTCAACTTCTATTTACCCTTCATAAGGACCCTTTTCATCGAATCCGCTCCAACTAAAGTGGGAGAGACAGACACCCGCCAGCCACCTTATGCAACTAGTGCATGTTAGTCGGTGGAACCGGTCTCACGTAAGAGTACGTGTAAGGTTGGTCCAGGCCGCTTCATCCCACTATACCGCTGAAGCAAGATAAGACTAGTAGCGGCAAGAAAGTTGACAACATCTACGCCCACAACAAATTGTGTTCTACTCGTGCAATAGAGAACTACGCATAGACCTAGCTCTGATACCACTGTTGGGGAACGTTGCAGAAAATTAAAATTTTTCCTACGGTTTCACCAAGATCCATCTATGAGTTCATCCAGCAACGAGTCATGGGAGAGAGAGATTGCATCTACATACCACTTTGTAGATCGCGAGCGGAAGCGTTCAACGAACGGGGATGAAGTAGTCGTACACACCGTGATCCAAATCACCGGAGATCCTAGCACCGAAAGCACGGCACCTCCGCGTTCAACACACGTACGGTCAGCGTAACGTCTCCTTCTTCTTGATCCAGCAAGGCAAAGGAGAGGTTGGGGAAGAAGACTCCAGCAGCAGCACGACGGCGTGGTGATGGTGGAGCCGCAGTACTCCGACAGGGCTTCGCCGAGCTCTTACGGAGGAGGAGGATGTGTTGGAGAGGGAGAATGAGGCGCCAGGGCATGGGGTGCGCACCCCCCCCCCCTCCCCTCCCCCTTTATATAGGCCTCTGGGGGGCGCCGGCCCTGGGAGATCTGATCTCCCAAGGGGGGCGGCGGCCAGGGAGGTTTCCCTCCCCCCAAGCCATCTAGGAGGTGCCTTCCACCACTAGGACTCCTCCCTTTTGGAACCCTAGGCGCATGGGCCCGTTTGGGGCTGGTTCCCCTTGGCCCATGCAGGCCAAGGCGCACCCCCTAAGGCCCATGTGGCCCACCGGGGCAGGTGGCCCCACCTGGTGGACCCCCGGGACCCCTCCGGTGGTCCCGGTACAATACCGATAACACCAAAACTTGTCCCGATGGCCGAAATAGCACTTCCTATATATAATTCTTTACCTCCGGACCATTCCGGAACTCCTCGTGACGTCCGGGATCTCATCCGGGACTCCGAACAACATTCGGGTTACTGCATATACATATCTTCACAACCCTAGCGTCACCGAACCTTAAGTGTGTAGACCCTACGGGTTCGGGAGACATGCGGACATGACCGAGATGGCTCTCGGGCAATAATCAACAGCAGGATCTGGATACCCATGTTGGCTCCCACATGCTCCACGATGATCTCATCGGATGAACCACGATGTCGAGGATTCAATTAATCCCGTATACGATTCCCTTTGTCAATCGGTATTTTACTTGCCCGATATTCGATCGTCCGTATCCCAATACCTCGTTCAATCTCGTTACCGGCAAGTCACTTTTCTTGTACCGTAATGCATGATCCCGTGATCAAACACTTTGATCACATTGAGCTCATTATGATGATGCATTACCGAGAGGGCCCGGTGATACCTCTCCGTCAAGCGGAGTGACATATCCCAGTCTCGATCCATGTCAACCCAATAGACACTTTCAGAGATACCCGTAGTATACCTTTATAGTCACCCAGTTACGTTGTGACGTTTGGCACACCCAAAGCACTCCTACGGTATCCGGGAGTTACACGATCTCATGGTCTAAGGAAAGGATACTTGACATTGGAAAACTCTAGCAAACGAACTATGCGATCTTATGCTATGTTTAGGATTGGGTCTTGTCCATCACATCATTCTCCTAATGATGTGATCCCGTTATCGATGACATCCAATGTCCATAGTCAGGAAACCATGACTATATGTCGATCAACGAGCTAGTCAACTAGAGGCTCACTAGGGACATATTGTTGTCTGTTATTCACACATGTATTACGATTTCCGGATAACACAATTATAGCACGAATAAAGACAAATATCATGAATAAGGAAATATAATAATAATGCTTTTATTATTGCCTCTAGGGCATATTTCCAACACGATCATCTTCGGTTCAACTTTGAAGGTCTTGAGCCATAGTCCGAAGTGAGGAGTAACACGGAGGAAGGATTCACACACGACGATGAATGAGGAAATGTGGAGGATGGACTCCGGAGCTAAGTCGTGAAATTCCAACCCATAATAAAACATGAGCCCCCTCACGAAGGGATCCGTCTGGAAGCCTAGCCCCTGACGGAAGTGAGACATGAACACCACGCTCTCACCAGGCTTGGGAGTGGGAATGGCCTGCCCTTGAGCAGGCAACCTATGTGAGATTTCGTCGGTCAAAAACCTGGCCTCTCTCAGCTTTAGCACGTCCTCCTCCGTAATGGAGGAGGGCATCCATCGGCTTCGAAGGTCGGAACCGGACATTGTTGAAGATCCGAAGCGCCTGAAATATGGAGCCTTGGGTGTTGGAACTCGCGGCGAAGGGCGAATTCGTTTAAGATTGAAAAGAAGGAGCAAGGCCTTGGTCTCTTTATAATAGGTTGAATACCAAGGGCCCTCCCCGTAACCGTTTGGGACTCGCCTTTAATCGAGAAAACATGCCAACGGGCACGATTGGGTTACCCACGTCCGTATTGATGAGGATCCCGTAAATAAAGGGGACACGATCTCTGCTTTGACAAGACGTGCCAAGGAAACCGCCTCGCGAAACGCGCTGAGGTGGGGGAATAAAAACGAATAAAGGCTTGGCCGTAGTGTGATGTCACGCTACGAAATACGTCGGCAGATTAGATTTGTGTAAATATTATTCTCTCTATGGCAATATGTGGAAACTTATTTTGCAGAGCCGGACACTATCCTTTGTGTTCAAAATCTTCTATGAAGTACTTGGAGGAGGAACCCGCCTTGCAATGCCGAAGACAATCTGCGCGCCGGACACGTCGTCATTGAAGCCTGGTTCAGGGGCTACTGAGGGAGTCCTGGATTAGGGGGTGTCCGGATAGCCGGACTATACCTTCAGTCGGACTCCTGGACTATGAAGATACAAGATTGAATACTTTGTCCCGTGTTCGGAAGGGACTTTCCTTGGCGTGGAAGGCAAGCTTGGCGATACGGATATGTAGATCTCCTACCATTGTAACCGACTCTGTGTAACCCTAACCCTCTCCCGTGTCTATATAAACCGGAGGGTTTTAGTCCGTAGGACAGAACAACAATCATACCATAGGCTAGCTTCTAGGGTTTAGCCTCCTTGATCTCGTGGTAGATCTACTCTTGTACTACCCATATCATCAATATTAATCAAGCAGGACGTAGGGTTTTACCTCCATCAAGAGGGCCCGAACCTGGGTAAAACATCATGTCCCCTGCTTCCTGTTACCATCCGCCTAGACGCACAGTTCGGGACCCCCTACCCGTGATCCGCCGGTTTTGACACCGACAGTCTGTCTGAAATGTTTGCCACAGGACTATCATAATATTCGCGCGACCGCCTTCAACCGCAACGTCGAGGAGCTGGGCAAGTGGACCGCCGACTTGTCGGGGAGCCGGAGTGAGTCTTCTTTCTTCTTCGCAGGGGCGCGCTGGCGCACCCGCGGGCTGTAGTCCCCGAGATTCGGGCCGACTGCTGGGCATTCGGGCCGGATCTTCCGGGCGACCTTCTTTTTGTTGACGACTGATGCCTTCTTTCTTCTTTTCTTTAGAAGCCAACGCCATTTTGTAGCAACAATTGGGCGAGGCCAACACCGCGCTGCGTGTCAAGGGGGAGGAGTGCAGCAAGCTTGCCGCGGAGCGCGACCTGCTGGTCGCGCAATTGGCAGAGCAGAAAGATCTGCTCAAGAAGGCCCAGGAGGAGGCGGAAGAAAAGGAGACCGCCCTCCTGGCTGAGTTCGCAAGCGAGCGCTCCTCCTAGACCAACAAGGAGGCGGTGCTGACCTCCGGCTTCCACGAGATCGAGGATCTTCTCGACGGTAAGCCTCCTCGTTTTCCTTCTTTGAGTTGCCGACTATAGGTCGGGCCGTTTTCAAGTTTTTGACTTGTTCTTCGCTCTTTTGTCCTGGCAGACTTCTTCCCAGGCCACTCGCAGGCCGCAAATCAAGCCATCGAGGTTGATCGCGAGGGGCGGAGGGCGGATGGCGCGGAAATCGCCGCCGACGCCCCCCGAACCCTTGACGAGCAGATCCTGAGCATTGAGGCTCGCCTGCGGCCGGCCCACCGGATGTTGCGCCGGCTTCAGCGTGTCGGCGCTCAGGCGATCGCCGCCCTGTGGCCAGATATGCAGGCTCCACGCACTCCCAGTCAGACTGCCGACTGGCTGGAGGTCACGGCTGGCCGTCTTGAGGCCTGGAAGGGTTCCTCGGCCCGGGCTGGAGCGCGCTAGGCCTTGGAGTTCGTCAAGGCATTGTATCCGAGGCTGGACCTAGACCGGCTAGCCACACTCCGGTCAGAGGCCGAGCCGGAGCTGGAAGCTGCGGAAGACGCCCTCGTCAAGCGTGCGGCGGCGATCGCTGAGTACACCGACACCAGCGTCTTCATCCCCGAGCGGGCTGAAAACGGCGAGGAGGCGCCGTCGGAGTGGTTCGGGATGAACCCAGACTATGGCGAGGACTCGGCAGAGGTGATCGGCTCCAACATCGAGGAGGAAGGCGAGGCGGAGGACGGTGACGAGACGGAGGCACCAGAAGACGGGGCGGATGGCCAGCCCCAGCTCGATCGCGCATCCAGCAACGAGCCGTGCCCGTCCGAGCCGGCTGTCGCCAGAGGTGATCAAGCCGAGACCGACCAGCCGGCCGCCCCAACACCTGACACCGCCATCTCATCCGATCCTCCGAACCCGTCTGCCGCCTCCTAGGCTGTCGCCTTATCTTTGTTTTATCTGCTTAATAGTCTTGGAAGAACTTGTTAATTCGCACAATTCCACCCGCGGGGTGTATTTTGAACTTCTGTTCGAAGATTCGGTCAAGGGCCCTTGTTATGTAAATATTTATTTGAATTTTATCTCTTCTTGCTTATTGCTCCTTTGGCTTTTTCCTTTGCCGCCTTCCCTCAGTTGCCGTCTTGCCAGTTGGACAGCCGCTCTGTGGACTGCCGCTGGATCAAGTACTTGGCTACTTTGGGGAGGCAAGTACTTAGCCATTTTAGAGTTTTTTAGCAAGTTGAATAGAAGGCAGCGAGCCCACTGCCCAAGAGTCAGTTTGCGAAAGAAGGCTGGAAGCCGGCTTAATCTATGTTTATGCTTTGAGTCCTTGGCCATTTTTCATGTGGACGCCCATTCTACCTTACTCCTGCCCACCAGATAGTCGCTCTGCGAGCTGCGGCTTCTGACAGGAGACGGCTTAGGTGCCACACACTACTTGTCCGGCTGCAGGAAGCATTTCATAGTGCAAGGCAGCAAGTCCTCAGGACGACTAGTCAAACCTAGTGCCAAGCGGCATAACCAAGAGTAACCTACTCATAGGCATAATTCTTATCATATAAAAGAGGGCAGTCCCCGAGCTCTTCTCGGGGGGCCCGAAGTCTTGGTACTTTAATACAAAAGGTAGCGTGGTACATACTGCATCAACTGTAAAATCTTCGGAGGAGATTTGCATTCCATGGTCGCTCCGTCTCTTTGCCAGAGTCGTCCCTCTTGCGTGCTCGGGGCTTCTGAGCGTCGATCAGGTAGTAGGAGTCGTTGCCCAACACATTGCTGATGATGAAAGGGCCTTCCCAAGGCGCCGACAGCTTGTGCTGGCCGGCTGTTCGCTGGATCGGTCGGAGCACAAGGTCGCCCTCTTGGAAGGATCTCGGCCTGACCTTCCTGTTGTAGTACCGACGCAGGCTCTGCTGGTAGATGCTGGACCGGCTGAGTGCCAATAGCCGACCCTCTTCCAGCTGATCGACGCCGTCTTGACGTGCTTCTTCTGCTTCCTCCTCGATGTACATGGTAACTCGTGGGGAGTCGAACTCTATGTCCGTTGGGATGACGGCTTCGGCACCGTAGACGAGGAAGAAAGGCGTGAAGCCGGTTGACTTGTTTGGAGTTGTGCGCAGACTCCAGAGGACAGCTGGCAACTCGTCGAGCCAACAGCCAGCCGGGCGCTCCAGAGGCTCGACCAGTCGAGGCTTGATGCCGGACAGGATGAGGCCGTTTGCTCGCTCCACCTGGCTGTTTGATTGCGGATGGTCAACGGACGCTAAGTCCAGTCAGATGCCCTGCGTCGCGCAGAAACGAGCCAGGGCACCTTTGGCAAAATTTGTGCCGTTGTCGATGATGATGTTGTGTGGTATGCCGTACCGAATTGTGATGTCGGAGATGAAAGTCACGGTAGTTGGACCATTCAGCTTCTTGATTGGCTTTGCTTCTATCCACTTGATGAACTTGTCCACCGCGACAAGTAGGTGAGTCAGGCCGCCTCGTGCCGTCTTGAATGGTCCCACCATGTCCAGGACCCAAACAGCGAAGGGCCAGGCAATGGGGATAGTCCTGAGTGCAGAAGCCGGCCGATGCGGCTTGGAGCGGAACTTCTAGCACCCCTTGCATTTTTGGACCAAGTCCTTGGCTTCTTCCAAAGCAGTCGGCCAGAAGAAACCATGGCGGAAGGCTTTGGCGACGAGTGCTCTTGAAGCTGCGTGGTGGCCACACTCGCCTTGATGGATGTCTTTGAGAATTGCTTGGCCTTGATCCGGCTCCACGCAGCGCTGGTAGACGCTAGTGACACTGCGCCTTACCAGCTCTCTGTTTACTATGGTATAGGTTGCTGCTCGGCATTGCACTTGCCGAGCTAAGATCTCGCCAGTTGGCAGCTCTTTGCTCACCAGGAATTTGAGGATGGGCTGGGCCATGAAGGTGTTGTGATTTCTTCGACCGTCAGAACTGCGACTTGGACGGGGGTGGCTGGGCCAGGAGGCGGCGGGTTGGAGTCGGCAACCGCCTGCTGGATTGATGGAGTCCCCGGGCCGACTGGGGTAGTCCTCGGGCCGAGTTCTAAAGTCTTCGGGCTGGCCGCCGTAGTCCCCGGGCCGGGTTCTGAAGTCCCCAGGCCGGCTTCGACTGCTGCGATCCTGGAGCCGTATGTCGAAATTCTCGTGCCGCCTGCTGGAGCTCTTGAGTCGGATCCGACTTCTTCAGGAGGAGCCGGCACAAAGATGGAGTCTGATTCTAGGGAAGGCTTGACAGTCGGCTTGAGGAGGCGTTGAAGGGCGACACCGGATGGTATTGCTTGATGGGTAGAGCCGATTCGTGCCAGGGCGTCTGCTTGGTCGTTGTCATTTCTTGGCACATGGATGAACTCGCACCCCTCAAAATATCCACTAAGTTGTTGCATGAGGAAACGGTAGCTCGCCATATTTGCGTCCTTGGCGTTCCAGTCGGAAGACGACTGCTGGACCACCAAGTCAGAGTCGCCATAACACAGGATCCGGCGAATGCCAAGTTCTTTGGTAAGCCGGAGCCCGTGAATGAGCGCCTCGTATTCGGCGACGTTGTTGGAGGCGGCGAAATGGATTTGCAGCACATATTTGAGCTTGTCGCCTTTGGGAGAGGTGAGGACGACGCCGGCTCCCAGGCCGGTGCACATCTTGGAGCCATCGAAATGCATCCGCCAATGGGTAGAGTCGGGCGCTGGCGGCAGGTACTGGGTCTCGGCCCAGTCGACGAGGAAGTCGGCCAATGCTTGTGACTTGATGGCGGTGCGAGGTTGGTAGTAGATGGTGTAGGGAGCCAGCTCTATGGCCCATTTGGCCACTCGGCCAGAAGCATCTCGGCTTCCGATGATCTCGGCTAGTGGGGCTGTGCAGAACACTGTGATTAGATGCTCTTGAAAGTAAGGCTTCAACTTCTTGGCGGCAAAGTGCACACCATAGCACATCTTCTGGTAGTGGGGGTAGTTCTGCTTGGAGGTCGACAGTACTTCGCTTAGGTAATATATTGGTCTCTGGACAGGTAGTGCCTTGCCTTCCTCCTTGCGTTCCACCACAATAATTGTGCTGACTACCCGGCTGGTGGCGGCGATGTATAGGAGCATGGGCTCCTTAGGAGTCGGAGCCGCCAGAACAGGCGGAGTAGTCAACATCTTATTCAACTGGAGAAAAGCTTTGTCCGCCTTGTGGTTCCACTCGAAAAAAGTGGTCTTCTTCATGAGTTGGTATAGGGGGAGAGCCTTCTCGCCCAGCCGACTGATGAATCGGCTGATGGACGCCAAGCAGCCAATGAATTTTTGCACGTCCAGCAGTTGGCCGGGTACTTTCATCCTCTCGATGGCCTTGATCTTCATGGGGTTGCACTCTATGCCGCGTTCGGAGACCAAGAAACCAAGAAGCTGGCCAGCTGGTACTCCGAAGACGCACTTCTCGGGGTTGAGCTTGATCTGAAATCGGCGCAGGTTCTCAAAGGTCTCCTTGAGGTCTTCCAGCAGTGTTCCACGCTTCTCTGTCTTCACCACCACATCGTACACGTAAACGTGGGCATTTCTTCCGAGTTGCTTGAGGAGGCACTTCTGCATGCAACGTTGAAAGGTCGCGCCGGCATTCCTCAAGCCGAACGTCATGGTCAAGTAGCAGAAGGCTCCAAACGGTGTGATGAAGGCGGTCTTTAGTCTGTCAGCTGGGTTCAACTTGATCTGGTGGTACCCTGAATATGCATCCAAGAAGCTCAACAGCTCGCATCCGGCTGTGGAGTCTATCACCTGATCAATCCTTGGCAAAGCGAACGGGTCCTTGGGGCATGCTTTTTGAGGCTTGTGTAGTCAATACACATTCTCCACTGCTTGTTCTTTTTCAGCACCACGACTGGGTTGGCTAACCATTCTGAAAAGAATACTTCCATGATGAAGCTGGCTGCTAGAAGCCGGGCTATCTCCTCTCCAACAACTCTTCTCTTCTCTTCTGACAGGCGGCGCAAGGGCTTCCTGACAGGCTTCACATCAGATCGGACGTGTAACTTGTGCTCGGCAAATTCTGTCGGAACACCTGGCATGTCTTTGGAGGACCATGCGAAGATGTCCCGATTCTCACGGAGGAAATCGACGAGCTCGCCTTCCTATTTGTTGTCGAGGTTTGCACCTACGACAGCGTACCTCTCTGGGTGCTCCGGGTCCAAGGGTATCTTCTTCGTCTCTTTGGCCGGCTTGAACGAACCCTCAACTTCTGACTCCTTGGGGTTGGGCGACATCTCTGGCTGCTTGCTGGCCATCGTCACGACCCGGTCAAGGAGCCGTTTCTCAGCTGCGATTACCAGGGACTCGGCCAGCCGACTGCTCTCAGCTGCACAGGCGGACGACTTTCTGTAGTCGCCGGCTATGGTCAGAATCCCCTTGGAACTCGGCATCTTCATCTTGAGGTAGGCATAGTGGGGGACCGTCATGAACTTGGCCAAGGCAGGTCGGCCAAGCAATGCATGGTACGGGCTTCCGAGGTCCACCACTTCAAACCAAACTGACTCTCGGCGGAAGTGATCTTTGTCTCCGAAGAGGACATCTATCAGGATCTTGCCGATTGGTGAGCAGGAAAGGCCAAGGACTATGCCATGGAATACAGTCCGGTTATTCTGAAGTTGTCTTTGCTTGATTCCTAACTTCTCCATGGTGTCCTTGTACAGGATGTTGATGCTGCTGCCGCCATCTATCAGGACTCCGGAGAAGCGAGCAGCTCGCTTGTCTGTGGCAAAGGTGGCATCCAATACCAAGGCGTAGGAGCCCGGACTTGGCACCACCTATGGGTGATCCGCCCTGCTCCAGCTGATAGGCTTCTCAGACCAATGCATAAACTCTGGTGCTTCTGACGTTACTGCGTTCACCTCTTGCCGCTGTTGCCGCCTGCTGCGCCGATCATCTGGCACACTGGTGAACACCACGTAGGCTCCGTGCTCTTCTGGGTACTCGTCTTGTATTGCATCGACTGGCCTGGCCGTCGGCTGCTGGGGCGGAGGAGGAGGCGGCTGCCCAGCAGGCGGGGGAGGCAGGAGGCCGTCTCCCTTGGCGATCCTGGTGAGCCAGTGGCATTTCCGAGTGGTGTGGCTGGATGGCTTCGCACCACTATGGAACTTGCAGGGTCCGTCCAAAGTCTGCTCATAGGAGAAAGCTGGCAACCAGTTGGGCTTGCCGCCCTTCCGACGTTTGGAGGGAGGCTGCCCTTCTGGCTGCTGGTCTTCGACTGTCGCCACCTGTCGGCTGCTGGAAGCCGGCTGTGGGGCCTTGCGCTTATGGTCGCTCTGCTGCTGTCGTCGACTGGCTTCTCCAGCCGGGGTTCTAGGAGCCTGAGGGGCCACCTTGCCAGTCGCACTAACTTGAATCTCCGCCTTCATGGAGGAGTCGGCCGTGGCATACTTGTCTGCTATGATCAGCAGCTCGTCGAGGGTTTCCGGCTCGTCACAGAGGAGCTTGTGCTTGAGGAGGGTGCCTTCTCTGCACCCGACGGTGAAGTACTCGATAGCCTGCACCTCGTGCACGCCCTCACAAGAGTTCCGGAGCTCGGCCCAACACGTAAGGTAGTCACGAGTTGACTCGTTGGGCCCTTGCATGCACAAGGAAAGCTGGCGAGGCTTGGGAGGTCGCTTGTATGTGCTGGTGAAGTTGTGGACGAAGGCGTCGGTGAAGTCGACCCAGCTGTTGATGCTGCAGGGCTTCAGGCTGTTCAGCCATGTCCGGGCCGTGCCCTGAAGCATGAGCGGAACATATTTCACGGCAACACGCTTGTTGCCATTTGCTATGTTGATGGTTGTGGAGTAGTCAACTAGCCAGTCTTCCGGCTTCACGGAGCTGGTATACTTGGGCGTATCTCTTGGGAGTGTGAACCCTTTGGGAAAGGGCTCATCCCGGATGCGGGGACCGAAACACGGCGGGCCCAGCTTGTCTTCTCCTTCGAGCGCCAGGGATCGGTGAAGTCGGTCGATCTGGTGGCGAGCGTCATTTTCTCCGACTCCTTCTCGGCGGCCAAGGCGGTCTCCGAGAGTCGGGTGATCAACAGGCGGCGGGGAGACTCGCCTTTCCCTGCGAGGGGGAGGAGGCGGACAGTCGTCCCGCCGTTCCACTGCTCTTGGGCGGCCGTCTTGGTCGCGCTCGATGGTGACGCGAGTCCGACTGCGGCTGGCAGCCGGCTCCTTATCTTTTCTTCCGCGGACACCGCCAGTCGGCGTCCGAGACGTTACGCCTTGGTCTCGGCGAGGGGGCGGGTCGTCATTCTGCTGCTGCGGCGCATCAGTGCAGCAGCCGGCCTTGTTCTACTCGGCAGCCGCGTCAAGGAGTCGCTGGACGCGCTCTGTCATCAGGCAACGCTCTTTGCCCTCGAAATTCTCCAGCTCGTCCGCCGCCGCCTGGGCGGCCCGGATGTTCTCTGCAGGCGTGGCATAAACGGGGCGATTTGCCCCGAACAGGTTGGCGATGGCCACGCCGCGCTGCTGGACCCCGCCAAGGCGGCTAGGCCCGGTTGGAGCCGGCGAGCCACCCACGGCGCGATCCATCTCGCGCTGGTAGGCTTCTGACAGACGTCTCATGCTAGCCAGCTTCTTCGCGCCTTCGACGAGCTGGAAGCGGCGCACCTCCAGCGTCTCGGCGTCGGCGTCCTCGGGAATGGGCGCGGCCAGGTCTTGTAGCGCCGCGTCGAGTGGGTCATGAGCTCCTCCGCCGGAGTGCTCGCCATGACCGATGACAAGCACTTCTGTGACGATGCTTCCGTCGCTCTCCGTGCAAGGGAGCGGCTCGTCGTAGACCACCACGTTGGTGGGGAACGCGTCGAGCGACGCGGTGTCGGAATCGACCAGCATCGGATCGGTGGATCCTACGGACTCCAAGTCCACAGCTGGCTCGCTGGCGACGTGGAGATGATCGAGGAGGCCCGCGAGGAGGCTCTCGAGGCCGCACGTACCTGCGTCGGATGCGGGCTCGTAGGAGAGGCGAACCTCGCCGACAAGATCGGCGAGGCAGCTGGCCGCGTAGGCGATCTCAGCGCCATGCAGCGCGTGGGCACAGACTCCGTCTGGCGTGCTGGGCTGGCTGCGCTCGCCAGGGAGGAAAAGGGTTACCGTCCAGAGCAGGTCTCCGGACGACGGTGCACCTCGCCCCATGATGGGCGCCAAATGTCAGGGGTTGGGTGCGACATATGCCAAAGGATGGCTTATCATGGTGGGAGCGAGTAGAACGTCGCCGGTGCCTGGAAGCGGGATGAGGCGTAGACACAAACGCCGGCGTACTTTACCCAGGTTCGGGGCTCTCCTAGGAGATAACACCCCTAGTCCTGCTCTGCGGGGTCTCCGCATGATCACTATGGCAAAGTGAGTACAAGGTTGATCCTCGAGCTGTTTTCCTGGAGGTAGGAGAAGGCAAGGCTAGCTCTCTCCCTCCTATATGATCTGGTCTAGTGCTAATGGATTCGAACCCTTTGCATGGGCGTCCTGGGGGATTTATATAGGCCTACCCCCAGGGGTACAATGGTAATCCGGCTGGGCGTAGGGCCCAGCCGTCAGTCTCTTTAGCCGCCGGCTTCTCCGCCGACGGCTGGGGCCCGCCGACTGGTCCGGTACGGAGCCGTCAGGCCGTGTCCGTCGCTTGCCGGTCTTGCCGGCAGCCAATTACTGTAGCCGTGCCTCTAATGACACAGGCTTGGTCATGGGGTCGTGGCAACAGCTCCGCCGCCTGGCGGGCGATCACTGTTGCCACTCCCCGTCTCATCTGGTTAATGGTGTGTGGGACCCGCTGGAGGGGTCGGCCGACTCCCAACGGGTCCGTCTGGTGGCGCTCTCGCCATCTTCTGGACTCTCGCTGACTGGTGGGATCCGCCGTCCCCAGTCGTACAGACAGTCCGTCGTGGGTGCAGGACTCTGCCTGCGGGTGCTGATGTCAGGGCCGGCATGGCAACAGTACCGCGCCGGACGGAGATCTTTGTGGGTACGGCGCACCGTGGCCATGCCTGCCCTCAGGAAGGGGAGGGAGTGGGCTTCACTGTAGCCACTCCCTGTCCCGTCCCTCTTGATGAGGGCGCGGGTAATCGTTGGCGCCGTGGGCCGACTTCTGGTGGCCGGCTTCTCTGGAAGCCGTCAGATCGGAGTCGGCGTGCCTTGGACTCGCCTTCAGGACTCGGTTGTGGGGGGGAGTCAGCCGCTCTTCCAGCTGGCTTCTAGAAGGCGGCTCTTCGTCGTGGCATCTTCGAGGGGCGCAGCCTGCCCCGATGCCTTGAAAGGCTTTGGGCCTCGGGTTAGCCTACGCGTGGCCCATTACTCCGACAATAGGCCATCTAGCAACGAATACAAGCAGTAAAGTGAGCCGGAGACGCGCAGCCGTCCTCACCCCTTTCTCGCCGGAGCCGGGCAACAACCAACAACCGAATCCCGCGGGATCCGCCGGAGACACACCCCACCCTCTGACGATGCTAGACACACCACCGAAACGAGGGGTCATCTTCTTGAGCTCGACATAAACCCTGGCAAAACTCAAAGAAACATATAAAAACGGATCCCTCCCGCTGGTAAGGACCAGGATCCACTACGTCTCCATGGCCTTAAGGCAACTGGAGATGAGGCAAATCGGGGTCGGCGTCAACGGGAGGCAGAAACCCTGGCCGAGAGCATAGGGGATGTATTATAAAACCAGAACTGGGTACAATCCTTGACTCACTAGGCGAGGCATAGTACTTTGACATGTATTCATGGGATCAACGTTTCGGTACAGGATATGGGAATAGTGGGCTGAACGAAGAGAAGTCGGAAGTGTATGCAAGAACCAGAGGCGGAGCCAACGTGTAGGCATTGGGTTCAAGTGAACCCAATGATTTTCTCACACTACGTACGTATATACGCATAGTCACTTGTATGAACCCAATACGGATTCACGTTTGAACCCATCGAAGTCACGCACGAGCCACAAGCATCTCAGCCCATTAAAATTTTATAATCAAGTAGCCCAACAAAAAGGCCACAGCTATTTCACAAAAATAAAAGGAGCCCACAAATAAATGTGATGCCATCTACGCAGCAGGCCGTCGATTCCATGTCACGTACGCCATACACCACACGCCTCTGATTTCCCAACTTTTTCTCCCCAACTCGGCAACTGCCTCTGTCTCTCGTCTCTCTCTTCACCCATGACAGCGCCCGATCGGCAGCGGCAAGGCAACAAGTTCTCTAGAACGTCCGGCAATTGAAGTACAAATTGAAGGTAATAAGATCAAATCATCCCTGTGCATGTATGGTATTACCCTTTGCCCTCGTTTTCCAATTGCTTTTCCTGTACTTTGATTGACCTAGGCTATGGAGCGATATTTCTCAAAGAGGAGTGGATCACTAGATTCATATAATGATGCTTCAAATGTCACTTCAAGACCCATTGGCCAGTTAACAAAGTGCATGTAATTACGTTTCTCCGCAAGTAATCTCCCAAGCCCTTCTATTCAAAGATAAATTAATAGCTTTTTGCAATTTAGCAATAAAAAGTTGTTACTTTCCACAAAATGAGTGGAGAGATGTTTTCCAGCTATGAATGTGGTCCAAAAAAAGTTGCACAATAAAATGAGTGAGTAGTTCATGAATAATTATGTGAAGAAACATATGTTTTTTATCATCAGTAATGATGTTTTCCTTATCAATTTCAGATGATGAAAAATCAAAAGGGGACACTCTAAAGGGAAGTGACTTTACATGCTTCTTTCGCTTTTATGGTACTTGTCGAACTAACTTGTCATTCATTTTCAATGTTACCAGCAAGATGAGAATGTCATCTGAAGCTCTGAAGTTATTTTTGCACGACTCTATTTATAATATGTAAGCACACAATTTTGCAATTTCATCTAACAGGTATGTCTTACACTCTCCGGTTTTTAATGTAACCATTATATTTGATAAACCGATATGATATTTCTACTTGTTGCGCTTGGGTTGATGTACTCCTATGATAACACACCATAAAAATAAACTTTACAATCAATTAAATTATACAAAAGTCCTCATAACTAGCTAATGAGCGAACCCATTGACCGAATTTCCTGGCTCCGCCACTGGCAAGAACTGTTCGTGGATGCATGGTAATACAGCGGTCCTGCATATACTATACTTGTAGCTGGTCATTAAATCTTGTGAAAATAAAATAGAATGTCCTCTTCAATTCTGTGTAGCAATTTTCTGGCTCTTCATGTGCGGTCCATTGGACTTCTGATGACATGCTTCTTCCAATTTCGCGAGCAAATCGGTCCTGCTAGTTTTACTCATATGCACAAGGAAAACATGAAGCGAGAGGTCTTCACTCTCGCACATGCATGCATGAAGACTGGTAACTAAGGTGGTCCCCTGGCGTAAGATGATGAAAGCAGCCGGTAGTTGGGTAGGGTGTGTGTGCTTTGGAGGGATTAGTCACTTTAGCATGTGCGTGTTGTGCCAATCAGAAGACACTTCAAGGCAAAAACGAATACGCAATTTCATTTCACTATGGGCCGCGGCCGCCTGCAGCTTCAATTATTTATCGACACTGCCGCGTCGCAATGTCACTGTCGCCGATCTCGCAGCAATGGGTAAGAGGTCGATCATTCTATATGCGTCGTGCGCTGCAGGCCAGCCAATGTATTGGCACGCATCCCCGGAGCAAAGGAGCTGTTAAAATATCTGAAACTAGCAATGTGTTGTGCAGGGCGCAGCTTCAATTATTGACACGTGACGCCCGTGGGGAAGCGACGGACCGACCGGAACAAATGGGCGGACCAGCACCGCCCACCGCAGCGCCGTGGAGCTGGACCACCACGCGCCATCAACGCCCTCCTCATCCCTCCCATCCCCGGAGGGAGGCATCATATATCCACTCCAACCAAGATAAAATATCCAAAGCAATTCTGTTCGCTCTAGATCGTAGCCTTGCAGAGACCTGCAGTGTGCAGTCCACGTACCCACGGCGGCGATGGCGGAGCTCAAGAGCCGGCGGGTGATCCTCAAGGACTACGTGGAGGGCTACCCCACGGAGGCGCACATGGAGCTCCTCCCCGCCGCGGCCGTCGACGAGGCCGCGGCCGCCGAGGAAGGGTCGGTGCTGGTCAAGAACCTCTACCTCTCCTGCGACCCCTACATGCGCCCCAAGATGTCCCGCCCGCTGCACCAGTCCTACACCGCCGCCTTCGTCCCGGGCGCCGCCATCACCGGCTACGGCGTGTCCGAGGTGGTCCGCTCCTCGCGGCCCGGGCTCGCCGCCGGCGACCTCGTCTGGGGCATGGCCGGCTGGGAGGACTACGGACGGGCAGAGAAAGGAAGACATTGACAGAGAAAGGAAGACATTGACAGAGAAAGGAAGAGGGCAAGAGAGAGGCGACGCGATCGACAGCACCTGAAACGTTGCACTGGTCGTGGTCGACCTGACGCTGCTGGCTCAGTCGCACGCACCACCACCCTCCTGCTCTGCTCCTGCACAAGCGAAACAGAGAGTTAATCGAGAGAGAAAGACAGAGAAAGGGAAAGGGAGACAGCGATAGAGAGAGACAGAGCTCGAGGGAGAGAGAGGGACCTGATGGAGAAAACAAGCAAAGCACGGGAGCTTGGTGCTGGCTGTGGCCTGCGAGTCCATTATATAGCCCAGGGGCCATCTCACAAAGCCCAGAAAGGAGTGATAACACTGGTTTACCAGACGTATAAGTATAGACATCACCCGTGACATATCTTGCACACGTACAACAATCCTTTCCAACTCTTTTTTTTTTCAGGGGCAATCCTTTCCAATTCTATCTTTACATGAATACGTACAGAAGAAATTGTAACAAAAAAGAAGAAGAAGAGAGAAGCCTTTGCAACTACACCTCTCGTTATACCTTTTTTCTTTTGAGAATATAGAGAGGTTGGGCACCAGTTTGAATCGCACACAACTTCCAATACTATATATAGTACGTTCTATCGAAAGGTAGCGAGAGAAATAGCAAGAAGAGAAGCCTTTGCAACTACACCTCAAGTGTGAGCGATGGAAACTCTTTTTTTTTAATATGGAAGGGTTGAAAACCAGTTTGGAACGCATACAACTTCCAATATTATTATTCACCCGCAAAAACAAACTTCCAATAATATTATGCTCTACCATAAAGTAGCCACGTACAAAGGTTTCGGCCAGAGATATATCTAGGGTAAAAACACGATGGACAAGGGACAAATCCTTACCAATTTCCGGTTTGGACAACATGCAATCAACTTCCTTAAAAAACACGGATAGGTGCAGGCCTACAATTTCAACACCGAGACGTACATCGATACATAGGAAGAAGCAAACTATGTCACGGACATGCACGTGCACAAACATGTAGAAAGCAGAGAATATTTTCCTAAAAAAACAGAAGACAAACGAGCCCATATAATCCAAAAATAAATACACCGATTTTAGTTCTAATGATACCTATAATTTACCAGACGTATAAGTTACACACACCTATAGACACGTGACATATCTTGAACACGTACAACAATCCTTACCAACTCTTTTTTTAGGGGCAAATCCTTTCCAATTCTATCTTTACATGAATTCGTACCGAAGAGATTGTAACAAAAAAGAAGAAGAAGAAGAAGAGAAAGGCCTTTGCAACAACACATCACATTATACCTTTTTTTTTTTGGACTATAGAAAGGTTGGAACTAGTTTGAATCGCACACAACTTCCAATACTATATATAGTACATTCTATCGAAAGGTAGCGAGAGAAATAGGAAGAAGAGAAGCCTTGGCAACTACACCTCAAGTGTGAGCGATGGGAACTCTTTTTTTTTTAATATGGAAAGGTTGAAAACCAGTTTGGAAAGCATGCAACTTCCAATATTATTATTCACCCACAAAAACAAACTTCCAATAATATTATGCTCTACCATAAAGTAGCCAAAGAAAAAGGAAAAATCTATGAGGAGTATAAAAAAGATTTGTGTGCTTATAAGCTGGACAATAGTTAGTAACATATTTATGCCAAATTTTTTTAGTGTTCACAACATTACGAGGATTTATAGGGGTATTTTTATTTAATGAATAATATATGCTCCTGATAGTGAAGCATACAAATCTCAGATATATGATGGAGTTGAGGCCATATTTAAGATACACTATAAGACAATGTGCAGTCACAGTTATATAATTTAGCTACTGGAAGGCCTACCTCTATCTTTAGATTTAAAGTTGCAACGTTACATACAAATATTATGGTAAATAAAAAATTAGACAGTCACGTGCAACAAAAAAAATTAGATAGTCACGTACAATGGTTTCGGCCAGAGATATATCTAGGGTAAAAACACGATGGACAAGGAACAAATCCTTACCAATTTCCGGTTTGGACAACATGCAATCAACTTCTTAAAAAACACGGATAGGTGCAAGCCTACAATTTCAACACCGAGACGTACATCCATACATAGGAAGAAGCAAACTATGTCACGGACATGCACGTGCACACACATGTAGAAAGAAGAGAATATGAGCCCTGCTGTACACACGACGATTCCAGACGATTTGAAGACGATGCACAAGATCACACCATGCAGTGCCCAGCAGCAGGACAGGTCCACCGTTGGATACAGTGTCGGCTGGATGTCGTGTATGAAGTGTCGTCTACAGAGCAGTTTCGAGAGAATATTTTCCTAAAAAAGCAGAAGACAAACGAGCCCATATAATCCAAAAATAAATACACCGATTTTTTTTAATTTTTTTGAAATCTATTGGCACTTTGTTGCATAACTGAAAAAGTTACATCCTTCGTTACATGCGGTAATAAAAAACCTGGAGGCTCATCCTCCCAGGAGAAATCTAACTGCATATCATACGCACGTCTAGCTACGGTGTGCCAATGTATTTGCTTCCCTAGGACAGTACATGAACTTCATGGTTGGTATTTCATGAGCCACTTGAAAACAATCAGCTAATAAAGCCGAGTATGGGGCTCTAATTTCCTTTTCACCATTGCATGCTTCTATAATTTCTAGGCAGTCCGATTCTATAGTCACCCTTGAGCAGTTTTTCTCACTGCCAGCAACAAACCACGCCGTAGTGCTAGCACTTCCGCTGAAGCAGCATCATGAGCATGAGCGAAGAGCTCTGTAGCCCCCGCTACTGCCTGTCCTCAAGAGTCTCTGATAATAGCAGCGATCGCTCCCGAGCCATCTTCAAAATAAGAAGCATTTGTCTTTACCTTGTATGATCCTGGTGTCGGTTTCACCCGTTGCTCGAAAAAAGTAATATTTTCCGGAATCTAACCAGTATGATTTGATGCAATTGCATGAATTGAGAATGCTGAACTGATGGGATTCTTGAAAGTAGCACCCTTCTTTGCTTCCCTACGTTCCCACCAAATATACCATGCACCAACCGCAACTACTTCTTGGAGACCCAGGGGACCTAGTATTGGTGATCTCTGAACTGGCCACCTTAGAATCTCCTCCAAAACAACTGAGCCGGACCGATTCACAAGGAGAGCTTTCTCTATTTCATCCATAATGCCAAGTGCCTTCCACACTTTCCTCGCCCTACTACATGTGAATAACAGATGCCGGATGTCCTCGGCCCCCCTCCCGACAGATAGGGCATTGTGGAGATACCTTTATGTGTCTGTGAGCAAGAACTCCCATCCCCGGGATCATGCCACGTAGTGCTCGCCACATATAAATTTTGATCTTACTTGGCACCTTTAGCTTCCATATAATTGACCTCACTGGGTTCACCGATGAAGGGCCTTCAGTGCTCACCATGCGGGAGCCAAATTGATGTTCCCATTCTGTGTAGTATGCAGAACGTACAGAAAACACATATGATTTAGTTCGATGCCAAGCCACAAAGTCCTCCGTGAGGTGTTGTGATAAAGGAATTCTGAGAATTCTTTCCGCGTCCATTGGGAGGAATATATTCCTAATCAAGGACTCGTCCCAGCTTCCTAAATAAATACACCGATTTTAGTTCTGATGATAGCTATAATTTACCAGACGTATAAGTTACACACCACTATAGACACGTGACATATCTTGAACACGTACAACAATCCTTTCCAACACTTCTTTTTGAGGGGCAAACCTTTCCAATTCTATCTTTACATGAATACGTACAGAAGAGATTGTAACAAAAAAGAAGAAGAAGAGAGAAGCCTTTGCAACTACACCTCACGTTATAACTTTTTTTGAGAATATAGAAAGGTTGGAAACCAATTTGAATCGCACATAATTTCCAATACTATATATAGTACGTTCTATCGAAAGGTAGCGAGAGAAATAGGAAGAAGAGAAGCCTTTGCAACTACACCTCAAGTGTGAGCGATGGAAACTCTTTGTGGGAGATCACACCACATTATGCTGAGAAGCTTGAGGTGGAAAAGGAAGGGGCCAGATTCTGCAAACCTATTCAAGCTGGTGTGAATCTTTGGCAAGTGACCAGTGGGCAGCATACACATGCTGTAAACTTGGAAATCTATACATGTGGCTGCAGAAAGTGGGACCTGTCTGGCATACCATGCAACCATGCAATATCAGCAATTAATAAGGCAAAAAGATTTCCAGAGGACTATGTCTGCAAATTCTTCAAAAAACATTTTTACCTTGCTACATATGAACCAATGATATATCCAATTCCTGGTGAACATGATTGGACAAGGACAAGTGGACCAGACATAGAGCCACCCAAATTTCATGTGAAGAAGGGAAGAAGGAAAGAGAAGAGAATAAAGGGCAAATTTGAGGTTCCAAAACCCAAGGATAGTTCAAGAATGGCCACTATAACATGCAGCAACTGTGGGCTCCAAGGCCATAGGTACACCAACTGCAAGCAACAGTTGAGACCAGAGTTGGCTTTGAGGGAAAACAAGCATGTGGTAAACCCTTGTGAACTGTACTTGCTATTTGGTCTTCTTTCCTACTATGTTTTTTGTGCTAAACCTAAACCCTAAACTATCATCTTTCCTTGTATGTTTGCAAGGCACCTGCAAGATCAAGGAATGAAGATACTCCATCAGGATCACAGCAGCCACCAGCAAGGTCTGCTTCTGCAAGAACTACTTCTGCAAGGTCTGCTAGTGCAAGAACTACTTCTGCAAGGTCTGCTAGTGCAAGAACTACTTCTGCAAGATCTGCCAGTGCAAGATCTGTTACTGCAAGATCTGCTTCAAGAACTGCTAGAGGGTCAGCCAGTGCAAGTGCAAGATTGGCAAGGCCTTTCACTGCCCAAAGATTTGCTGAAGGAGCTTCATCTTCTGGTCCTTCTACTTCTGGTGCTCCTTCAAGTGCCACAGGGAATTATACTCGTTTGATGTCATTCTTTACTGCCAGTGGTAACTTGCGAGTGAATGGATGTTGGTACTTTAGTCTGAGTGGTGCTACAAAACTGATGTATGTTCTAATGGATTGCTAAGTTGAGTCTGTTGTGAACTAAGTTGAGTCTTATGTGAACTAAGTTGAGTCTGCAATATTTGGTCATTTGGCAATTGTGAACAACTCTTTGCTTTTTGTGGTGTTTATTTGGCATTTCTGTAACAACTCAATGCTCATTTGTCACTTGTGAACAGCTCAATGCTCCTGTAAATATTATGTCAAGAAACCATGCTCATGTGATTTCTGTGAAACAACACAATGCACAATGGCCACATAATTCATTCCTCAAGAAACCATGCATGTGATTTCTGTGAAACAAAACAACACAATGCACAACCATGCTCAAGAAACCATGCATGTACTGGATGATACTGCCACAATGGCCACATAATTCATTACTAAGATGAACATACCAAATATTGTTTACAAAGACACTGACTAGTAACACCTGACACTAACTTGCAACACCTGACACTAAGTTGCAAACATCAACCTAACCACAACTGACACTAACTTGCATCTCTCCTTAACAAGGATCAACCTGACACTAACTTACAAGGATAAACCAGAGCACTAGTAGCATCTTCAGTGCCAAAACAAGCTTGAGCCTAAACCCCTGACAGCACCAGCATCTAGCTCTGAAGTAGCATCTTGGCTGTCACCAAACCTACCACAAAGACAATAAAAAGAAAGACAACATTCTGATATTTGGCCTTCACTGCATCTAGCTCTGCATTTTTCTCCCTGAGCTGATCTTCCAAAGCCACCACCTCTCTTCCTCTTTGAGCTTCAGGCAGAGCCACAACTGCATTGTCATCTTCAAACACACCAAGACTTGATTCACCTCTCAGCCTACGCACTTCATCTCGCAAATCTCCAATCAGATCACTCAAAAACTTAGGCAGAGGATCATCATGCCATTCAACAAAGCCACAATCACCATGCTGTACCAACAGAAATCAGGGTTTGATAGGGGGGAGAAGATCTAATGAGCAGAAAAGTATAACTAAAATGGAGAGAACTTACCATGGCATCCACGCAGGCGTAGTACCGCCTGCCTGGGTTCTGGCGGCTCCATGAGATCCATCTCGGTGCCTTCCTACGCGGCCTGCACCAGCAGAGCTTCTCCGGCTCATACGCCATCGGGCTCTCACGGTAGGGCACCGGCGACCTTGATTCGTCCCCTCTCCTTCCAGAGGCTCGACGAAAGCTGGGAGCCTGAGAACAACCAGAAGACCACGACATTGACATTGACTCCGCCGCCGCCGCCGCCTGCGAGATCGCCTCCGCCATGGGCCCGCTCAGGAATCGCCTCCGCCACGGGCCCGCTCAGGAATCGCCTCCGCCGTCGAGTAACCCTAGTTTTCCCCCAAATGAACAAACTGTTTCACTCAACTGTTTCCTGTTCGCCCCGTGCATTGCTTTAATAACCAGAGCCACCACTCAGTGCAATGCCTGTTGACATTGGCCACGTCAGCGTTTGTGTTGCTCTAATGTGCGATTTTTTTGAGCATTTGGCCATCTAACTTGAGCATTTGGCTAGAGGTTCAAGAGGAGATATAATTTGAGCATTAGCTAAATAACATAGCATACATACTGGAGTTCAACATTGATTCTTACAACATTAGCTAAATAACCATAGATCATACATTCTTACAGCCATAATTACTAGATTCTTACAACATTAGCTAAAGACCATAGCATAGTGGAGTTCAACATTGTTCACAACTACTACATTCATACATTACACTTAACTAAACCACCCTTCACAAAAGATTAGCAAAGCCTTCTATCAAAGCAACTTATATCATGATAGGTATGCTCTGCTCCATCTACCCAGATCATCTTCATCTACCTCATTCCTTCAAGATGTCATGGATCAACTTCAACTTCTCTTGGCTCTTCTCCAGTGACTTCAACTGAACAGCAAGCTGGAGCTTTACCTCATCCCTGCGTTTTATCAGATTCTCATGTCCCATCTTGAGATCAGACATGTGAAGGTTCAACTGCACATTCTCTTCTTTGACTTTTTCCAAAGACTTGGTGAGCTCATCAACCTGGATCTTTAAATTGTTGTTGCCTTCAGCTAGCTTTTCCTTCTCTTTCAAATGATTCATCTTCATGTTCCTAATGACAGTGCCTTGAGCTTCTACCAGGTTCATCAGCACTTTGTTCTTCTCTTTCATCTTGTAGTTCTCTGCCTCTTTCTTCTCCATCTCATTCTTCATGGCAGCCACAACTGATGCACTGGCTCTCTCATCTCTCTTCTCCTTAGCTTGCAGAGAGCTGAAATCCAACACCCTGTCCTCCTGGGCACTTAGAAGTTGCTGGACATCTTCAACTAGTTTGTCATAGTTGGCATTCAGATTCCTTTTCTCTTCTTTAAGGTGGTGGATAGTAAGTGAACTTTCCAGGTTATCCTTCCTCCTAGCAGTCCTACTGTCTTCAAACATTTCCCAAAGCTTCAACAATGCATTTTGCATTATGGGAGGCCACTCTGGGTCAACCCAAGCAAGGAAACCACAATTGACAGCTTCCTGCAATATACCAAACACTTATATTGTTAATCTCTGAAGAATTACCATTAGAAAGGGCACTTTAAAAAAACGAACTAACAATTGCAGAACTACAAACTATACATGTGGTCAACTAAACAATGCTACTTCAACTGCAACCTATACTGCCTCAATTAAAATTTAGCAACTACACTGCCTCAATCAACTAACAATTTGCTTCATAACTACACTGCCTCAAACTATACATATTACAGTGAACATAAGCATCAAAACCATAATCATCAAAAGTACTAATAAATAATTAAACCATAAATATATTATAGTAAACACAGCCAACTAAGCTATTGCAGTGAGCATCAGTACTAGAAGCATCAAAACTACTAAGTGGTAACTAGGTGCTTCATCATCAGTACTAGTAACTATATTACAATGAACATAAAGAAAGCATGAATCTTACAGGCTGAGCACAAACTAGAAACCTCCTGCCCGTCTCAAATGATTCAAATGCTACACGACGCTCAGTTGGCAGCCGATGCTCCACGCACAGCCCCTCTGGTGCATTCTCCAAGCCATTGTAGTCTTGGTCTTCAATGCTAGCAGGAATCTACAGACAGCAAATCCTCAAATCAGAAAACCAGAGCAAATCCCCAAATCACCTAACCCTAACCCTAGCTCTACCACTGACCTGATAATGCATCCCGTCGTCGGAGGAGGAGATCTGCAGGCCGGACATGTCGTCGCTGCTCTCATCCTCGAAGACCATGGCACGGCGGCGGTGGCGGACTGCGCGGCGAGCGGCGGCGGCGGCGGCGGCCGGAGAGACGAGGGCGATGGCGAGGAGAGGGACAGAGTGCGGCTGGGTGGACCGGACCGGACCGGACTAAGCTACTAGGGGCGACCGAGCGGGCTGGGACGAGTGACCGAGCGGGTGCGGGTGCGGGTGCGCGCGGGTAGGCCACCGTGGCACCTGACAAATGGGCCCGGTCGGTCAGATACGTGGTCAATACGAGTTTATACGCCTGTCAGACCGTTTTGCAACACTTAGGCTTAGAGTTGGCACTGCATGGCAAAAAAAATGACTAGTGGTACTGACTCGTCACAACGTGCTGAAGTGTGGTAGTGTCTTGCAATTAACTCCGGGCTGGGAGGACTACAGCGTCGTCAAGCCGCCCTTCACGGCCATGCTCACCAAGATCGATCCAGCCCGACGACGGCGTGCCGCTGTCCTACTACACGGGCATCCTGGGCATGCCGGGCTTCACCGCCTACGTGGGGTTCCACCACATCTGCTCGCCCAAGGCCGGCGAGACGGTGTTCGTCTCGGCGGCCTCCGGCGCCGTGGGGCAGCTCGTCGGCCAGTTCGCCAGGCTCATGGGCTGCTACGTCGTCGGCAGCGCCGGGTCCAAGTCCAAGGAGAAGGTGGACCTGCTCGTCAACAAGTTCGGCTTTCACGACGCGTTCAACTACAAGGAGGAGGACGGCGACCTCGCCGGCGCGCTCAAGAAGCGCTTCCCGGACGGCATCGACTTCTACTTCGAGAACATGGGGGGGAAGATGCTGGAGGCGGTGCTGGTCAACATGAAGGTGCAAGGCCGTATCGTCGTCTGCGGCCTCATCTATCTCGCAGTACAACCTCGCTGCCGGCGAGGAGGTGGAAGAGCTCAGCGCGCGCAACCTGGTGTGCCTCATTTCCAAGCGGACCCAAATGCAGGGGCTCACCGAGCCCGACCACAAGCACATGTACCCGGAGTACAGGGCGTGGGTGCTGCCGCACATCAAGTACGGCAAGGTGGTGTACGTAGAGGACGTCGTGAAGGGGCTCGAGGCGGCGCCCGGAGCGCTCATCGGACTCTTCCACGGCCGCAACGTCGGCAAGCAGGTCGACAGGCTTGCCAACCTTCAGTGACTGACAGATCGCATGCAGCGTCCCTCCGGCGGACAGGTCAAATAAAACAGAAGGCAAGATCCATGTGCATTGCGCTGGGAAGCTATCACGAGGAATCAATTCCAGTCTTTTTTTTTTACTATTGTCCTTCATTAATCATCATTTACGTGCTTTGAATTATTTGTTTCTCACCTGCCGTGCGGTTGAATTATTTGCTTCGATGTTTCCCAGGATTTCAAACCTCAACAAATCAAAAGCTCCTGAATTTTTTTCATTAAAGATTCCAAATATTCAAAGGTAGTCCAAATATCCAAGGGTGCTCGAGAGGGAGAATAGCATGCTGAGTAAGAGCATCTACAGGCGTGTGAACAATTCAAAACAAAACATACTAAAATGCCATGCGGTAGTTTCGAAAAACATTCATACTATTAGTCCATAGGAAAAAGAGTGTGTATACACTTTGCCATATAAAAAAGTTGTCATCACAAAAATTATGGAGCTACCTCATGGCAATAGATTAAGTTTTTTTTGCATGTCAACGAGATAAACAGGATTTAGAGACATGGTAGTATATAGTTGAGTTGACATGGCCCTATATTTTGAGTTTCCAGTGCAACATATCACTTAGAAAAAAAAATCATGTGACCACAACCAAAAGTTGTGCAAAAATAACATCATACTATAAGAAACATATCACTTATATCATAAGAAAACGATTCTATTAATTACCTTTGGGATAAAAATACCATGGCAAAAATGTAAACTTATTGCCACGGCAGATTACAGGTTCTCTTCCATTGCAACATATCACTTACAAAAAAATGTACGCTATGTGACCACGACCAAAATTGTGTGAAAGTGCCATCATACAATATGAAACATGCCATATACTATAAGAAACAAATTCTACAAGTTGCCATTGGGATTAAAAAAAATGCAATGGCAAAAATGTAAACTTATTGCCATGTCAGATTGCACTTTAGTATAAGCTTAAAAAAACAAGGACCGACGCGATATTTGCACTTACATGAGAGGGATGCATTAAACCGCAAATGGCCCGGAGCCGGAGCCGCGCCATCACCTGAGCCCCTCCCCCAAAAATGACTCCCCGCCGCTGCCCTTAGACCACTAGAGAGAAAGGCCCCGGCCATGGGAGGGCCGGAGCCGGATCCGCACCATCACCGTTCCCCCTCTAGTGTTGCTACACTGCGACCACCGGGAGAGGTGGGCATCACCCACGAGGCCGGAGGCGGGTCATGCGTGTGTCGGTGTTGAACGCCGCCACTCCTATGTACCATGGATGGCCGTAGCGAGACCCCCGTCGTCGCCCTCGGGAGATCCGCCCCTGAAGCACTAGCTTGAGGCCAAAATGCGTCCAGCGCCGCGACGATGATGGGTCAGCGACGAAGCTCCTCCTCCCGACGCCCATCTCACAGCAGGCCGGTGATGGGAGCAACGTTGCCTCCACCACTGGCGACCTCCTCCACATCATATGATGCTCCCCGTCTTTGAGTCTCGTCATCGGCGCTCCTACTCCTTGCCACCTTCCTCGATGAGAGCATCCGCAAAAATATGAGACATGAGTGGATGAGGTAGAGGGGGAAGCCCCCCCCCCCGGGGGGGGGGGGTGTTAAAGGAACGCCTGATGGAGACGTTCGCACGCGGGGTGGTTTATGGCGAACAATCCCAAACCCATGGCATGGCCGTTTGTGCACTTCAAGATTTGTGTCGTTCGATTGGACGATGCGTATAGTGTTCCCTCGGATCAATAATCCTACACCTACAAAAGGTGCTACGTAGGCTTACTTAACCTTCCATAGAATCCCCCCCCCCCTTGATTTTAACCGGGGTGGGCCCGAGCTGTCAATCCTGGCCAAATTAACAACCCCCACATTAGCTTTTTCGTAAAATCTGGCCGTAAGATTCGTATGTGTAGCATTCCTCCCCCCCCCCCTCCCGAATTTCATAGGGTGGGCCCGCTACACCCCTAGTTCACAAACACAACTGCCCACGTCAGCATGTATCCACGTCAGCATGTATGTAAACATCCGTAAAATCTGTCGATGTTGGCTCCCCAAAATATCATTTTTGTAAACTCCCAACGTCAAGGACAACAGGGAGAGAAAGCAAGGATCTTTTATTTAATTTGGCTTTTTTCATCGCCATTCAATCACCAAGATGCAATTGCGATTATAATGCGAATATTTTTTTTTATTCTTGATGATTGACGAGCGGTTGATAATTGATCTGCTAATACTCTGTGAATCACTTGGGGTCGGGGGTGATGGACAGCCTGAGAGGAGGGCTACCCACATGTCAAAATGCTTTGAAATTTGACACATACCTTATGCACTCAGTCATCTTTCTCAAAAAAAAAAACAGAATTTTGTGAATTTTTCTATTAATATTTTTGAATTTACTGTTCACCCGGTGCAGATGATCAGAGCTCACAATTGGATATTCGCTCTTCCTCCAATTAATTCCTAGGATTTATGAAAATGTGGAGGACGGGATAGAGATGCCCTCTGGATGAAAATCAATTTCTAGAGGTAGCTTGGTTAAAAAATAGTAATTCCTAGGGAAGCATTCCCAGCCGAGTGACAACGACCACGGAGTTTGGCTTTTTCGTCGACATTCAACCACCAGATGCGATTGCGATAGCGATGCGAATAGATTTTGATTTTATTCTTGATGATGATTGACGCGCGGTTGATCTGCTAGTACTACAGTACAATCTGTGAGTCACTGGGGGTCGGCGTTGGTGAGCCTGACGACCTGCTTGCCGACGTTGCGGCCGTGGTAGAGGCCGATGAGCGCTGCGGGCGCGGCCTCGAGCCCGTCGGCGACGTCCTCCACGTACACCACCTTGCCCTCCTTGATGTGCGGGAGCACCCACGCCATGTACTCCGGGTAGAGGTGCTTGTGGTCGGGCTCGATGAAGCCCTGCATCTTGATGCGCTTGGAGACGAGGGAGGTGAGGTTGCGCACGCCGACGTCGGCCTCCTTCTCGCCGGCGGTGAGGTTGTACTGGGAGATGAGGCCGCAGACGGCGATGCGGCCGTGCACCTTCATGTTGAGCAGCACGGCCTCGAGCATCTTGCCGCCGACGTTCTCGAAGTAGACGTCGATGCCGTCGGGGAAGCGCTTCCTGAGCGCGCCGGCCAGGTCGGCGTCCTCCTCCTTGTAGTTGAAGGCGTCGTGGAAGCCGAACTTGTTGATGAGCAGGTCCACCTTCTCCTTGGAGCCGGCGCTGCCGACGACGTGGCAGCCGAGGAGCCTGGCGAACTGGCCCACGAGCTGGCCGACGGCGCCGGAGGCCGCGGAGACGAACACCGTCTCGCCGGCCTTGGGGGAGCAGATGTGGTGGAAGCCGACGTAGGCCGTGAGCCCCGGCATGCCCAGGATGCCCGTGTAGTAGGACAGCGGCACGGCGTCGTCGGGCTGGATCTTGGTGAGCATGGCCGTGAAGGGCGGCTTGATGACGCTGTAGTCCTCCCAGCCGGTCATGCCCCAGACGAGGTCGCCGGCGGCGAGCCCGGGCCGCGAGGAGCGGATCACCTCGGACACGCCGTAGCCGGTGATGGCGGCGCCCGGGACGAAGGCGGCGGTGTAGGACTGGTGCAGCGGGCGGGACATCTTGGGGCGCATGTAGGGGTCGCAGGAGAGGTAGAGGTTCTTGACCAGCACCGACCCCTCCTCGGCCTCGTCGACGGCCGCGGCGGGGAGCAGCTCCATGTGCGCCTCCGTGGGGTAGCCCTCCACGTAGTCCTTGAGGATCACCCGCCGGCTCTTGAGCTCCGCCATAGCCGCTGTGGGTGGACTGCAAGACTGCGATCTAGAGCAGCGAGTTGAATTGCTTTGGATATTTTATTTTGCTTGGAGTTGGAGTGGATATATGATGCCCGCCGGGGATGGATGGGATGGGATGGGAATATGGGATGGATGGCGAGCGCGATGGTGCACGGTGGTCCTCCACGGCGCTGCGGTGGCCGGTGCTGGTCCGTCCACTTGTTACGGTCGGTCCGTCGCTTCCCCACGGGCATCACGTGCCAATAATTGAAGCTGCACTCTGCACATCTTTGCAAGAGATCTTTACTGGCCACCGACAAATTTGCTATCCTGCACGACGACTCCATATAGAAGAAAGATCGACTCCTAGCTCCCAAGATGAACGGGAAACAACTTACAAGAACGGGAAGAAATGAACGACCTACCACCTCACAATCACCATCTTTTTCTCGTTTTGAACTGCACAACCACCATCTGGCCCCAAGGGCGATGCGACAGTGTCAATAATCGAAGCTGCAGGCCCGACCGATCGACCCGGGTCGAGCGGCCAGCAAATAAAGTCACTAACATTGCTTGTCCGTTTTGCTTTTATTAGGTGTTTTCTTGTGTTTGGTATTTGTTCTGCCCACAAGAGGCGTGGCTACGGCGGCTCCTTCGAGACGGAACAAGATTCTCTCTCCCTAACCTGTCCCGGCGGTGCGTCTACAATCATCGGAGGACGTGTGGGGATGTGTCTTCGACGGATTTCACGGGATTCGCTCGATGTTGTTCTTCGGTGGATCTAGTCTTCTTTCGTCTTTGTACTTGTGTCTACAGGTTGGACCATTTCGATCAATGCTTCTCTTCATCATCGACGGTTGTTGTTCTAGTGTGCTGGTCCCGTGGGGCCTGATCATGATGATTTCTCGATTGTCTACTACAATAAGTTTTGTTTGGCTTCAATGAGGGATGATGGCGGCAGTGCTTTTAATCGTCTCGGTCTCCGCTACGCAGTCTCGAACACGGCAATACAATTCACAAAATCACATATAAATGTTTTCAAATCTTTCACTTTATATGCACATAAGCAAAATATTTGAACTTATGTATTTCATATGGCATCACATACATTGCATTGGGTAGCCTTATATATAAAGAATTTCATGTCATGATCATTGCATTGGCAAATTTTCACTTACAATATTCCGTACCTTTTGTTGGTTTCACCGTTGTCGCACTCTTGTTGTTGGGGAACGTTGCAGAAAACAAAATTTTCCTACGGTTTCACCAAGATCCATCTATGAGTTCATCTAGCAACGAGTCATGGGAGAGAGAGATTGCATCTACATACCACTTTGTAGATCACGAGCGGAAGCGTTCAACGAACGGGGATGAAGTAGTCGTACACACCGTGATCCAAATCACCGGAGATCCTAGCACCGAAAGCACGGCACCTCCGCGTTCAACACACGTACGGTCAGCGTAACGTCTCCTTCTTCTTGATCCAGCAAGGCAAAGGAGAGGTTGGGGAAGAAGACTCCAGCAGCAGCACGACGGCGTGGTGATGGTGGAGCTGCAGTACTTCGACAGGGCTTCGCCGAGCTCTACGGAGGAGGAGGATGTGTTGGAGAGGGAGAGGGAGGCGCCAGGGCAAAAGGTGTCCAGCCCCCTCTCCCCTCCCCCCTTTATATAACCCCTTGGGGGGGCGCCGGCCCTAGGAGATGGAATCTCCTGGGGGGGCGGCGGCCAGGGAGGGGGGCTTGCCCCCCAAGCAAGGGGGGCGCCCCCTTTAGGGTTCCCCCCCCAACCCTAGGCGCATGGGCCTTTGGGGGGAGGCGCAGGGCTGGTTCCCTCCCTCATACAGCCCATGGGGCCCTCCGGGATAGGTGGCCTCACCCGGTGGACCCCCCGGGACCCTCCGGTGGTCCCGGTACAATACCGATAACCCCGAAACTTGTCCCGATGTCCGTATGACAACTTTGCATATATAAATCTTTACCTCCGGACCATTCCGAAACTCCTCGTGACGTCCGAGATCTCATCCGGGACTCCGAACAACATTCGGGTTACTGCATATACATATCTTCACAACCCTAGCGTCACCGAACCTTAAGTGTGTAGACCCTACGGGTTCGCGAGACATGCAGACATGACCGAGACGGCTCTCGGGCAATAACCAACAGCGGGATCTGGATACCAATGTTGGCTCCCACATGCTCCACGATGATCTCATCGGATGAACCACGATGTCGAGGATTCAATTAATCCCGTATACGATTCCCTTTGTCAATCGGTATTTTACTTGCCCGAGATTCGATCATCGGTATCCCAATACCTCGTTCAATCTCGTTACCGGCAAGTCACTTTTCTCGTACCGTAATGCATGATCCCGTGATCAAACACTTTGATCACACTGAGCTCATTATGATGATGCATTACCGAGAGGGCCCGGTGATACCTCTCCGTCAAGCGGAGTGACAAATCCCAGTCTCGATCCATGTCAACCCAACAGACACTTTCAGAGATACCCGTAGTATACCTTTATAGTCACCCAGTTACGTTGTGACGTTTGGCACACCCAAAGCACTCCTACGGTATCCGGGAGTTACACGATCTCATGGTCTAAGGAAAGGATACTTGACATTGGAAAACTCTAGCAAACGAACTATGCGATCTTATGCTATGTTTAGGATTGGGTCTTGTCCATCACATCATTCTCCTAATGATGTGATCCCGTTATCGATGACATCCAATGTCCATAGTCAAGAAATCATGACTATCTGTCGATCAACGAGCTAGTCAACTAGAGGCTCACTAGGGACATATTGTTGTCTGTTATTCACACATGTATTACGATTTCCGGATAACACAATTGTAGCACGAATAAAGACAATTATCATGAATAAGGAAATATAATAATAATGCTTTTATTATTGCCTCTAGGGCATATTTCCAACAGTCTCCCACTTGCACTAGAGTCAATAATCTAGTTACATTGTGATGAATCGAACACCCATAGAGTTCTGGTGCTGATCATGTTTTGACTTAGGGAGAGGTTTAGTCAATGGATCTGCGACATTCAGATCCGTGTGCACTTTACAAATTTCTATGTCTCCATCTTGAACATTTTCACGAATGGAGTTGAAGCGACGCTTGATGTGCCTAGTCTTCTTGTGAAACCTGGGCTCCTTGGCAAGTGCAATAGCTCCAGTGTTGTCACAGAAGAGCTTGATTGGCCCCGACGCATTGGGTATGACTCCGAGGTCGGTGATGAACTCCTTCACCCAAATTGCTTCATGTGCTGCCTCCGAGGCTGCCATGTACTCCGCTTCACATGTAGATCCCGCCACGACGCTTTGCTTGCAACTGCACCAGCTTACTGCCCCACCATTTAAAATATACATGTATCCGGTTTGTGACTTAGAGTCATCCAGATCTGTGTCGAAGCTAGCGTCGACGTAACCTTTTACGACGAGCTCTTCGTCACCTCCATAAACGAGAAACATTTCCTTAGTCCTTTTCAGGTACTTCAGGATATTCTTGACCGCTGTCCAGTGTTCCTTGTCGGGATTGCTTTGGTACCTACCTACCAAACTTACGGCAAGGTTTACATCAGGTCTGGTACACAGCATGGCATACATAATAGAACATATGGCTGAGGCATAGGGGATGACACTCATCTCTTCTATATCTTCTGCCGTGGTCGGACATTGAGCTGAGCTCAATTTCACACCTTGTAACACAGGTAAGAACCCCTTCTTAGATTGATCCATATTGAACTTCTTCAATATCTTATCAAGGTATGTGCTTTGTGAAAGACCTATGAGGCGTCTCGATCTATCTCTATAGATCTTGATGCCTAATATATAAGCAGCTTCTCCAAGGTCCTTCATTGAAAAACTCTTATTCAAGTAGGCCTTAATGCTGTCCAAGAGCTCTATATCATTCCCCATGAAAAGTATGTCGTCTACATATAATATGAGAAATGCTACAGAGCTCCCACTCACTTTCTTGTAAACACAGGCTTCTCCATAAGTCTATGTAAACCCAAACGCTTTGATCATCTCATCAAAGCGAATGTTCCAACTCCGAGATGCTTGCACCAGCCCATAAATCGAGCGTTGGAGCTTGCACACCTTGTCAGCGTTCTTAGGATCGACAAAACCTTCCGGCTGCATCATATACAATTCTTCCTTAAGGAAACCATTAAGGAATGCCGTTTTGACGTCCATTTGCCATATTTCATAATCATAAAATGCGGCAATTGCTAACATGATTCGGACGGACTTCAGCTTCGCTACCGGTGAGAAAGTCTCATCGTAGTCAACCCCTGAACTTGTCGATAACCCTTAGCGACAAGCCGAGCTTTATAGATGGTCACATTACCATCCGCGTCCGTCTTCTTCTTAAAGATCCATTTATTTTCTATCGCTCGCCGTTCAACGGGCAAGTCAGTCAAAGTCCATACTTCGTTTTCATACATGGATCCTATCTCAGATTTCATGGCTTCCAGCCATTTGTTGGAATCCGGGCCCGCCATTGCTTCCTCATAGTTCGAAGGTTCACCGTTGTCTAACAACATGATTTCCAAGACAGGGTTGCCGTACCACTCTGGTGCGGAACGTGTCCTTGTGGACCTTCGAATTTCAGTAGGAGCTTGATTAGAAGTATCTTGATCATCATCATTAATTTCCTCTCTAGTCGGTGCAGGCACCTCAGAAACGTTTTCTTGAGTTTCGTCATTTTCCGGTTCAAGAGGTAACACTTCATCAAGTTCTACTTTCCTCCCACTTACTTCTTTCGAGAGAAACTCTTTCTCTAGAAAGGATCCATTCTTGGCAACAAAGATCTTGCCTTCGGATCTGAGGTAGAAGGTATACCCAACAGTTTCTTTCGGGTATCCTATGAAGACGCATTTTTCCGACTTGGGTTCGAGCTTCTCAGGTTGAAGTTTCTTGACATAAGCATCGCATCCCCAAACTTTTAGAAACGACAGCTTAGGTTTCTTCCCAAACCATAATTCATACGGTGTCGTCTCAACGGATTTTGACGAAGCCCTATTTAAAGTGAATGCGGCAGTCTCTAAAGCATAGCCCCAAAAAGATAGCGGTAAGTCGGTAAGAGACATCATAGATCGCACCATATCTAATAGAGTGCGATTACGACGTTTGGACACACCATTACGCTGAGGTGTTCCAGGCGGCGTGAGTTGTGAAACTATTCCACATTTTCTTAAGTGTGTGCCAAATTCGTGACTCAAGTATTCTCCTCCACGATCTGATCGTAGAAACTTGATCTTTCTATCACGTTGATTTTCAACCTCACTCTGAAATTCTTTGAACTTTTCAAAGGTCTCAGACTTGTGTTTCATTAAGTAGACATACCCATATCTACTCAAGTCATCAGTGAGGGTGAGAACATAACGATAGCCACCGCGAGCCTCAACACTCATTGGACCGCACACATCGGTATGTATGATTTCCAATAAGTTGGTTGCTCGCTCCATTGTTCCTGAGAACGGAGTCTTGGTCATTTTACCCATGAGGCATGGTTCGCACGTGTCAAATGATTCATAATCAAGAGACTCTAAAAGTCCATCTGCATGGAGCTTCTTCATGCGTTTGACACCTATGTGACCAAGGCGGCAGTGCCACAAATATGTGGGACTATTGTTATCAACTTTAACTCTTTTGGCATTCACACTATGAATATGTGTATCATCACGTACGAGATTCATTAAGAATAAACCATTAACCATCGGAGCATGACCATAAAACATATCTCTCATATAAATAGAACAACCATTATTCTCGGATTTAAATGAGTAGCCATCTCGAATTAAGCGAGATCCAGACACAATGTTCATGCTCAAACTTGGCACTAAATAACAATTATTGAGGTTTAAAACTAATCCGGTAGGTAAATGTAGAGGTAGCATGCCGACGGCGATCACATCGACCTTGGAACCATTCCCGACGCGCATCGTCACCTCGTCCTTCACCAGTCTCCGTTTATTCCGCAGCTCCTGCTTTGAGTTACAAATGTGAGCAACTGCACCGGTATCAAATACCCAAGAGCTACTACGAGTACTGGTAAGGTACACATCAATTACATGTATATCACATATACCTTTGGTTTTGCCGGCCTTCTTGTCCGCTAAGTATTTGGGGCAGTTCCGCTTCCAGTGACCACTTCCCTTGCAATAAAAGCACTCAGTCTCGGGCTTGGGTCCATTCTTTGGCTTCTTCCCAGCAACTTGCTTACCGGGCGCGGCAACTTCTTTGCCGTCCTTCTTGAAGTTCTTTTTACCCTTGCCCTTCTTGAACTTAGTGGTTTTATTCACCATCAACACTTGATGCTTCTTCTTGATTTCTACCTCTGCTGATTTCAGCATAGCATATACCTCAGGAATGGTCTTTACCATCCCCTGCATATTGTAGTTCATCACAAAGCTCTTGTAGCTAGGTGGAAGCGACTGGAGGATTCTGTCAATGACCGCTTCATCCGGGAGATTAACTTCCAGTTGAGTCAAGCGGTTGTGCAACCCAGACATTTTGAGTATGTGCTCACTGACAGAGCCATTTTCCTCCATCTTACAGCTAAAGAATTTATCGGAGACTTCATATCTCTCGACCCAGGCATGAGCTTGGAAAACCATTTTCAGCTCTTCGAACATCTCATATGCTCCATGTCTCTCAAAACGCTTTTGGAGCCCCGGCTCTAAGCTGTAAAGCATGCTGCACTGAACGAGGGAGTAATCATCGCAGCGTGGCTGCCAAGCGTTCATAACGTCTTGTTCTGCAGGGAGAATAGGTGCGTCACCCAGCGGTGCTCGTAGGACATAATCTTTCTTGGCAGCTATGAGGATGATCCTCAGGTTCCGGACCCAGTCCGTATAGTTGCTACCATCGTCTTTCAGCTTGGTTTTCTCTAGGAACGCGTTGAAGTTGAGGACTACGTTGGCCATTTGATCTACAAGACATATTGTAAATATTTAGACTAAGTTCATGATAATAAAGTTCATTTAATCAAATTATTTAATGAACTCCCACTTAGATAGACATCCCTCTTCTAGTCATCTAAGTATTACATGATCCGAGTCAACTAGGCCGTGTCCGATCATCACGTGAGACGGACTAGTCAACATCGGTGAACATCTTCATGTTGATCGTATCTTCTATACGACTCATGCTCGACCTTTTGGTCTTCTGTGCTCCGAGGCCATGTCTGTACATGCTAGGCTCGTCAAGTCAACCTAAGTGTTTTGCGTGTGTAAATCTGTCTTACACCCGTTGTATGTGAACGTTAGAATCTATCACACCCGATCATCACGCGGTGCTTCGAAACAACGAACTGTCGCAACGGTGCACAGTTAGGGGGAACACTTTCTTGAAATTATTATGAGGGATCATCTTATTTACTACCGTCGTTCTAAGTAAACAAGATGCAAAACATGAAAAACATCACATGTAATCAAATAATAAACGTGACATGATATGGCCAATATCACATAGCTCCTTTGATCTCCATCTTGGGGCTCCATGATCATCTTGTCACCGGCTTGACACCATGATCTTCATCATCGTGTCTCCATGAAGTTGCTCGCCAACTATTACTTCTACTACTATGGCTAACGCGTTTAGCAATAAAGTAAAGTAATTTACATGGCGTTTCTCAATGACACGCAGGTCATACAAAAAATAAAGACAACTCCTATGGCTCCTGCCGGTTGTCATACTCATCGACATGCAAGTCGTGATTCCTATTACAATAGCATGAACATCTCATACATCACATATAGATCATTCATCATTCATCACAACTTTGGCCATATCATATCACAAAGCACTCGCTGCAAAAACAAGTTAGACGTCCTCTAATTGTTGTTGCAAGTTTTTACGTGGCTGAATTAGGGTTCTAGCAAGAACGTTTTCTTACCTACGTGAAAACCACAACGTGATTTGTCAACTTCTATTTACCCTTCATAAGGACCCTTTTCATCGAATCCGCTCCAACTAAAGTGGGAGAGACAGACACCCGCCAGCCACCTTATGCAACTAGTGCATGTTAGTCGGTGGAACCGGTCTCACGTAAGCGTACGTGTAAGGTTGGTCCGGGCCGCTTCATCCCACAATACCGCTGAAGCAAGATAAGACTAGTAGCGGCAAGAAAAGTTGACAACATCTACGCCCACAACAAGTTGTGTTCTACTCGTGCAATAGAGAACTACGCATAGACCTAGCTCTGATACCACTGTTGGGGAACGTTGCAGAAAACAAAATTTTCCTACGGTTTCACCAAGATCCATCTATGAGTTCATCTAGCAACGAGTCATGGGAGAGAGAGAGAGAGATTGCATCTACATACCACTTTGTAGATCACGAGCAGAAGCGTTCAACGAACGGGGATGAAGTAGTCGTACACACCGTGATCCAAATCACCGGAGATCCTAGCACCGAAAGCACGGCACCTCCATGTTCAACACACATACGGTCAGCATAACGTCTCCTTCTTCTTGATCCAGCAAGGCAAAGGAGAGGTTAGGGAAGAAGACTCCAGCAGCAGCACGACGGCGTGGTGATGGTGGAGCTGCAGTACTCCGACAGGGCTTCGCCGAGCTCTACGGAGGAGGAGGATGTGTTGGAGAGGGAGAGGGAGGCGCCAGGGCAAAAGGTGTCCAGCCCCCTCTCCCCTCCCCCCTTTATATAACCCCTTGGGGGGGCGCCGGCCCTAGGAGATGGAATCTCCTAGGGGGGCGACGGCCAGGGAGGGGGCTTGCCCCCCAAGCAAGGGGTGCGCCCCCTTTAGGGTTCCCCCCCCCAACCCTAGGCGCATGGGCCTTTGGGGGGGAGGCGCACCAGCCCACTATGGGCTGGTTCCCTCCCTCATACAGCCCATGGGGCCCTCCGGGATAGGTGGCCCCACCCGGTGGACCCCCCGGGACCCTCCGGTGGTCCCGGTACAATACCGATAACCCCGAAACTTGTCCCGATGTCCGTATGACAACTTTGCATATATAAATCTTTACCTCCGGACCATTCCGAAACTCCTCGTGACGTCCGGGATCTCATCCGGGACTCCGAACAACATTTGGGTTACTGCATATACATATCTTCACAACCCTAGCGTCACCGAACCTTAAGTGTGTAGACCCTACGGGTTCGGGAGACATGCAGACATGACCGAGACGGCTCTCGGGCAATAACCAACAGCGGGATCTGGATACCCATGTTGGCTCCCACATGCTCCACGATGATCTCATCGGATGAACCACGATGTCGAGGATTCAATTAATCCCGTATACGATTCCCTTTGTCAATCGGTATTTTACTTGCCCGAGATTCGATCGTCGGTATCCCAATACCTCGTTCAATCTCGTTACCGGCAAGTCACTTTTCTCGTACCGTAATGCATGATCCCGTGATCAAACACTTTGATCACACTGAGCTCATTATGATTATGCATTACCGAGAGGGCCCGGTGATACCTCTCCGTCAAGCGGAGTGACAAATCCCAGTCTCGATCCATGTCGACCCAACAGACACTTTCAGAGATACCCGTAGTATACCTTTATAGTCACCCAGTTACGTTGTGACGTTTGGCACACCCAAAGCACTCCTACGGTATCCGGGAGTTACACGATCTCATGGTCTAAGGAAAGGATACTTGACATTGGAAAACTCTAGCAAACGAACTATGCGATCTTATGCTATGTTTAGGATTGGGTCTTGTCCATCACATCATTCTCCTAATGATGTGATCCCGTTATCGATGACATCCAATGTCCATAGTCAGGAAATCATGACTATCGTCTGTCGATCAACGAGCTAGTCAACTAGAGGCTCACTAGGGACATATTGTTGTCTGTTATTCACACATGTATTACGATTTCCGGATAACACAATTGTAGCACGAATAAAGACAATTATCATGAATAAGGAAATATAATAATAATGCTTTTATTATTGCCTCTAGGGCATATTTCCAACACTTGTTTCATCATTGACGTTTCTTTAACTGTTTGTTTCTTCGTTGTCGTTGTCGATAGATGGAATTAACCCGTGTTCCACATTAATTATCCAGACTATTGCAAGAATTATTACTCATGTTCCATTTCAACAACAAGATATCTACTCGATCATGGCTAATTCCTGCCATTTTTTTGTAAATATTGCACCCAAACTTGGATGTAGCTTAATTAAGTAGAGAGAGCCATTTTGTTATAACTATACCATTGTCTTTCTTGCCGTCATTTCAATCTTGTTTGAATCAATAATTGCGGAAATCCAATTCGGCTCTTGGGAGGATATGCTCCTGCCCATGAAAAATGTTTTTTTCCAAGTGTCAAAAAAATTGAAAAAAAGGATGTGATCATTGTCACACCAAAACGCTACCTGCAAATTTTTAGGAGGAAAGCTTAGGTATTTTTATCTATAAAAAAAACAAGTCGAACGACAAATTTTACCTCCAAATGTTACACTTATTTTTGATTTTTCACCGACGAGTCACCGTTATCCCGTTTTGCATGAAAATTGGCAAGCACTCTTGTTACACTAACAAGAACATCTACGAAAAAATTCAGAAATTTTAAATTTTATTTAGTATTTATTTGGAATTTACTGTCCATTAGGGAGCATATGCTCCCAAGAGCCAAAACGGCCCTCCCCAATAATTGAGGCAACTATACCAACTAAAGATGTGAAGACTCCATCTTTTTGTATAGTCCAGCACAAACCGAGAAACGTTACCGGGGTGATATTCTTGTCGTAGTGTACAAAACACTATTCTAAAATAAATGATTTGTATAGTACACAAAAATGCCACAATAGCAACAAGGTGAATGATGTGTCCCTATTTGCATGGAAAGAACAAAATATACTCAGCTAAACATTAATAGAAATACAAATACACCATCCTTTCTCCAATGGCGTGCGGGCCAGCCTGGTCGGGCCACGCTTCCCTTGGTCGCCGGTTTTGTACAGGAGGCGCTGCTGGTGGCGAGGATCTAGTTCGAGCGCCGTTCCCCTCCTTGGAGGCGTCGGTATGGACTGATCTCCTCACTTCCCCTTCCCCTAGGTCTCCCGGGCGAAAGCCCTAACTTTGTTGGGCGACGGCGGCGCTCACAACGTCGTTCCCTTCTTGAAGGCGCCGCTTTGGAAACCTTGGGGTTGGGTGACGCTTGTGGGTGGTGGGTTACGGCGGTGGTGCGGAACTATCCTAGCTTGGATCTACGTCTGTTGCTTGGAGATGGACTCGCATAGGTGGAGTTCGTCGTTTGGCGTCGTGGTGGCGTCCATGGCGAAGGACCTGCCAAGGCTCGGGTAGGTGAAGGTCGTTGTTTGACGTCGTGGTGGCGTCGATAGCGGAGGACCTGCCAAGGCTCGCGTAGGTGAAGGTCGTTGTTTGGCGTCGTGGTGGCGTCGATGGCGGAGGACCTGCCAAGGTTGACACCTCAATCTGCTCTGAAGATGGACCAGTGGAAGATGGCGGCGACGATACATGTGAGTGCGTCGGACCGGTGTGTGCTCCGGACCCGGTGGATGGCTCGGTTGGGGCCTCCGGCTTTAGATGTTAGGCTTAGGTGAGAGGTCTGGGTATGTGGCCCGGCTTGCACCCCTTCATCATATGGATAAGAGTAGCGGCAGATGTTGTCAAGATGGCGGATTCAGGCATATTATTGTTTTACTTTGTAAGGTCCTCGAGAATAATCAATAAAATGGCCACATGCATCTCCCAGATGCAGAGGCCGGGGGTTATCCTCCTTCTCTAAAAGAAAAAGCTTCTCCCAGAAGTAGATGGTGGGGGGAAACTGAGTAGATCATATTGGTTTCATCGATCTTCTTCATAAGATGAAATCTCGACACTGTCAAATGAAATGAACAATGTATTCCTTTTGTGTAGCGTGACATACATACTATATTTGTTTTAAATGAACAACTCCCATCACGAGGACAAAATATGTCCAGACCAAATGAGAAGGAATAAGTAAGAGGTAAAATGTTTACTGCTATATTCAAATAAGGCGAGAGGAGATGGAAGGACTATGAACTTAAGGATGTAACACACAAGCATGCATGCTAAACCTCTAACATATTTGTAGGAACATTTTTATAACTACACAATGACATTTAACCGTATGCCACAATGACATAGAAGTTGCAACATTCCTTCTTTTTAACATATAACATAATGACATTATGACATAGCAAATTGAACATTCTTCTTTCTGTAATTCTTAGCACAATGACATTATCACATAGCAATTAAAGTCTGCTTGTTTTTATAAATTACATAGTGAATAAAAACCAAGGCATGTCACTCTGCACATACAAGCTCCTGCGAGGCCTAATATACCACTTCTCCCCCTTTAGCAACAAGTACCAAAAAGAGTGAAGGGAACTAATGAGACCCAAATGATCACTCCTCATCGATGTTGTCATCGTCGGGGACCCCCTGTGAGAAGAAGTGGTCTCAGACGTGAAGCTAAACTCAGGGATCAGAGGAATTGGAGGGATAGGATCATCATTATTGACAGGACTCCCACCTCAGGCACGAAGACAAATCTTATATTGGTTGATCTTTGTAGTATGACGAGACTCCATGGTAGCAACAATTATTGCGTTGACAGTGCAGGTGGTGATGATGTCCTTCTGGGACTGACCAAGGAAGCGAGTAATGCGACCAAGGGGTTCCGCCATTTGGCCTTGCCTTTCGGGAAGGAGCCATAGGTGCATTACCCTTGGCCTTGTCCCTTTTCCCTTCATGTGGAGCCCAGAGCTGATGAATAACGGTATTATGTACAGGAAAGGGAGCAGTAGCATCAATGAGAGATAGCATGCTATTTGTGAAGCTGAGGAGTTCATCGCAGGTGGGCTCCTGTGGAGAGGTAGCATGCGCCTCCTATGCAGATGCACTTCTTTCCGCTGCAATTTCCGACGAAGAACGGGGAGAATGATCCACCTACCGGAGTTGAGAGGAGGTGGAGGAATGGCGCGGCGAGTTCCTTGGATGGCATGCTGGTGGCGTGGAGAATGGGGAGCTGGTGAATATTCGTTGGATAGAAACGAAGATGTCAAGGATAAGGTTTGTTCGCGCTGAGACATTCCCTGAGCGAATCTATACACAGTATTAAAGGACAGTGCATTTCTTCGACTTTTTTTTGTTTGTCCACCTATCTTAAGCTGCCCATCTATACTTTACAAATAAAAGAAACATATATTCTTTGTCCTCATAGCATTTTACAAAAACACCTTCACTTTTAATATAATGAACCCGGGGTATATCTTTAAGTAAAAAAAAATGATTCATTTTTTTTCCTTTCGTGCACCACTCCAAGTGGAAAACGATGTTGCATTCATCAAGAATCAAACTCACAACTACAAGTAACATTGTCATGTCAATGACCGGCTGGCCTACTTATATTGTTGCGATTGGTTACAATTTCCATTTTATGTATACATTTCGTTGGTTGAACTATATGCACAATGCGCATAGTCTGGATTGGAACCACGACGGAACTTCACGTACATACACAGCACAAATCAACTGATCCCACGTGCACTGTTATCTTGTCAGTCTCAAACTTCTTTTTGTACATAAATTATTTTTCAGATTTGAAAGTACATCGCACGGGCATATGTACTAGTAATTGAAAAAGTGACGTGGCAGGACACCATGCATCAAGATTTGTGCATCCAATCCTACGGCCCGTGACACGTTCGATCCCAAATGCTAAAACATCAATGTCCTGCGCGGAAATACGTTTTTTCGCTCCTATCTCTCTTCCCAGGCGATATCGAGGCAAAAGCAGTTCCTGTTTCTACGGCGCTGCCGCCTCCGGCTCCCCTCCCTCCGCTCGTCGCTCCAAGGCGGCGGCCGGGCGGGGGAGCCTCGGTTCCTTTTCTACAATGTCTAGGTATAGGATTTGTGTGTCGAGTGACTGCACTTGGTCAGTGCCGGTGCCGTCATCTCGAATAAAAGTTTTCGGGCCACCGCCTCGACGCGGCGTCCTACGACGGCATCGAGGAGCCGCGGATTTGTGTCCAGGCTTAACCTTCAAGACGGCGGTGGAGGTCTTGTTTCTTCGGCTCTATCCACGTCGCATCGGCGGTTCCTCCATCGCCATCGCAGACGAAAGTGTTTGTGTTGGAGGTGACTGGGGCTGCCGCCCCGATCTCATCCAAGAGATGGTGCACCAAGTGTTTCTTTGGCGGCGGAAGATGGTCGGCGGTTTTGGAGCCTTTCGGTGGCGTCGCCGTCCGAGACCTTCAAGGCCGCGATCCAAGATGGGTGGAGATTTGCTCCGACCGGTAACCCACAGCGACATGTGCGGCTTCGTTCATGGCCTCGCCTGTTCAGAGGCCCACAACGCAGCTTTGCTGCTATGGCTTTCTCTTGGATCTTGGCTTAGTGGAGACCGTTTCGTCTCCTCTCCGGCGAACGCTTCGGCGACGACAGTGGTCCAAGTTTTTGGTCAATGTGTTGGTGGTTGCAGGGATGAAGAAGGAATTTTCTGCAATTTTCATATATTGGAAGTATTTCCTATACTTTCTCTTGGTGTGCTACTTCTTTGATATCTCCAGAGAGATGCTACATTTGCTGTAATTTGCTGATGGTTTTTTTTTTTGCGAAAAAACTTCCAATCTATTCATCTTCAATCATGGCAGTACAACGAACACCAGAAATAAAATTTACATCTAGATCCGTAAACCACCTAGCGACGACTACAAGCACTGAAGCGAGCCGAAGGCGCGCCGCCGTCATCACCCCTCCATCGCCGGAGTCGGGCACAACTTGTTGTAGTAGACAGTCGGGAAGTCGTCGTGCTGATGGTATTAATATAAGTGTGACACTTTCTTAAAAATATGCTAAAAAATACGATAGCATTTCTTTTTTTAGGGTGACTTTTAGCATTTCTAAAAATAATTGATTGTGCATGTCTGATACTCTGATGTGTACCCCTCTCCTAAAAAAAAGGTGTATACTGCTCTAAAAAGTAAAAACAGGGAAATGATCGTGACAAGGTGGGATCTGGGCTGGGGCCCCGTGGATCTGCAACAGCCTTTCCTTTTGGGATATACTACCGCCCGGAAAGGTCAGCAGCGCCGCTATCTCTCTCCCTCTCTCAAGTTGAGCTGCCTGTGAGCGAGACGTGTACTCATCTTCTTCTCCACCTCGCTCGATCCGCCCGCACAACCGACGCTGCCCCGGTCCCCAAGTATCCGATCCAGGGATCCACGCCCATGGCCGCCGTGACCAAGAAGAAGAAGGTCGTCATCGACACCGACCCAGGGATCGGTCAGTATCCATCCACCCCTCTCTCATTCCTCTTCTTGTTTTGTCCATCCATCCTAATCAATCTCCCATTGCAAATTCGCGGGGATGGACGAACCGCAGATGACGCCATGGCCATCTTCGTCGCGCTGCGGTCGCCGGAGCTGGAGGTGGTGGGCCTCACCACCATCTTCGGCAACGTCTACACCGCCCTCGCCACCCGCAACGCGCTGCACCTCGTCGGTCCACCCCACCCCACTCCCTCGCTCGCATTTTGACTTTCAGCTTTCATGAATGGATCTTTCTGATGCTAATCAAACCGATCTCTAGCTTGATTTCAGCTGGAGACCGCTGGGAGGACCGACATCCCCGTCGCGGAGGGGTCCCATGTAACAATCAAGGTACCCTTAGTTCAGTACATTCTGTATGAAATGTATGTGTTTGTACAGTATCTCATTCAGTTAACATCTCCGTCAGTCAAGAAGTCCTTGCTAACTTAGACTGAATGTCTGTTTGCCCGACCATGGATAAAATTCAGAAAGCCACCAAGCTGCGGATTGCCAGCTTCGTCCACGGTTCGGATGGCCTCGGCAACCAGAACTTCCCTCCGCCGGCCGGCAAGGCGGTGGAGCAGTCCGCCGCAGCCTTCCTTGTCGAGCAGGCCAATCTCTACCCTGGACAGGTCACCGTAGTCGCCCTCGGCCCCCTCACCAACCTTGCGCTGGCTGTCGAGCTTGACCCCTCTTTCCCCAAGAAGATTGGGCAGATTATTATCCTGGGTGGTGCTTATTCAGTTAATGGAAATGTCAACCCTGCGGCTGAGGCAAATGTGAGTTAGTCTTGTTAGATTCTTGTTAGATGATCTTGTCCTGTCACGCTTCGCTTCGAATTCAGAGGACAAACACACTTTATGTCACTAGCTTCTTCTTTCAGAGCATTGATTTACAAGTTGAAAGCTGCAAGTCCAACAATTCATCATCTTCCCTTCACTAGTTAATTGGTTGTCTTTATTAAACAGATATTTGGCGATCCTGATGCGGCTGATATAGTTTTTACCTGCGGCGCGGATATTTTGGCCATCGGAATTAACATTACGCACCAAGTACTCCTTTCTGGTAATTCTCTTGTTGTCCGGAGCTGTTACTGTACCTTGTTACTTTTGAGACCTTGTTATATATCAGGTCTGAAAACAGCAACATGATACTATTTGTGATTTTCATATATAGCCTCATATTTTTTTTCTTTCCTCGTGATTACATGATGCCTTTTTCTTGAGTTAATCATACAGTGGTTAACAGCAACAGTACGGACGTTTGGTTAATAACATAAGGCATGAGTTCGGTTCTAGTTGTTTTTCCAACTATACTAGCTTAGATGATATCTTTTCGAAGAATAAACACACCCATTTTGACATGAGTGCTTTGTTCGCTCAGAGTGATTTAAATTTAGTTGTCACTTGGTCTTCATCGGTAACCTTTCAACTAAAAGGTAGCCATGGATGACTAAAAGATAGTTAGGTTGCATAGATGTATCACCTCTTGTTGGATGAATCTATGTATGATATTAACAGTTGCCATGTATTAGAAAACATCACATTATAACATGTCTGCAGATGTCGACCGGAAGAAGCTTGAACAGTCCGATAGCAAGTATGCTCGCTACTTGAGCAATATACTGGGTTATTACTATGATTATCACATGGACGCCTATTCCATAACAGGTCAGTATGAAAGCAACCAGTCAGTACACACTTAACTTGGATGGATCACTTGATGATGAGAAGCTGAACAAAGATACTTGAATGACTGATTTTGTAAGTATGATGAAATGGTTGCAGGAGTATATCTTCATGATCCCACAACTCTTCTTGCCGCCGTAGATCCGTCGCTGATGACTTACACGGAAGGAGTGGTGAGGGTTCAGACGGATGGAATCACAAAGGGTCTCACCGTTTTCGACAATACCAAGAAAACGTATGGGGAGATAACAGCGTGGTGTGGTAAGCCGACCGTGAAGGTTGCTGTCACGGTCGATGCCCCCGCTGTCGTGGAGCTCATTATGCAGAGGCTTCTCACGGACGACTGAAACATTTCGTTTGCAATGCTGCAGTCAAGATTCAAGAACATATTTGTCAATGTTGCATTATGTACTGGCTACCTTCTGGGGCTGAGATGAACCATGTGCCTCTTCTTTTGTAGTTCAACACTTGAACATTTACACTTGTAGCACAACACTTGAATATTTACACTTGTGGTCCAACACTTAAGCATTTTACACTTCAGGCAGAAGGACCAGATTATAGTTCATTTTTCGCTTTTCAGTTCTCAATGCACATCTGAATAAATTGTTTGGTGTATAACTTCCAATGCCATTCTATCATCAAGAGTTCTCAGACGGTACAACATATGCCAACCTGATCCATCTTATGTGTTTCAGCACTAAACAGTTCCCCCAAAACTAGCACATGATACAGAATAGTTCAGGGTACACAGAGATCTCACATGCTTCCCAAACAAAACAAAATCTCATAACAACGGCTTCTGACACGCTAAGCCTTCAAGCTACAAGTTGCGCCCAATAAACACCGTGCCCTGCAAAGCCCTGAGCTTGATCCACCACAAATTGTTTGCAATTCCGGCGGTGTTGTTCGTGTTGGCAGAGCTCGTGGCGTAAAATGTCCAACGGTTGCACTTATTCTGCATCAATGCCTAAAATTCTCCTCAGATACTCCATTTGCTCAGTCTCACCTTGAAGCTCCTCCCACTGTGATTGCCAAGGTACACAAACTCTTAATATATCAAATATTTTCACCTATTCAGGTAACTAAGAAAACTAATGCTGAAATCCAAGTCAGGGGTCAAATGTCCTTGAGTTCATATAAGTGCACAAAATGCAGAACAAGAACATTATTTGCCGGTACAAGTTCGTGTGGGTTCATTACAGATAAACATGGATAACAGAGAGAAGCCTTTTCTTTTGGAAAACAAAACAAAACAAGACATTAATTTCAGACAGTGGCATATGAATTTCCTTTGCAAAACACAACAGATTAATTAATATGACACACTAATGATTCTCAGGGGAAAAAACTCTTGCTATATTATCACAGTAAGTCTTAAAATAAACATTCTCACCTATTCAAAGAACTCAGAAAACTAATGCTGAAATCGAAGTCAAGCTACTAAATGTCCCTAAAGTTCATATGAGAGCACAAAATGCAGAACAAGAACTCTTTTTTTTCTGTCCAACAAGTTCATGTGAGTTTACAGATAAACATGAATAATAGAGAGAAGCCATTTCTTTTGAAAAACAAAACAGAACACTGAGTTGAGATGGTGGCATATGAAGTTCTGGAAGATATGGCACAATATAGAGTAGTTGTGAATTTCCTTTGTGAATCGACGACAGATTAAACAATAAATTTGTAGAATTTACTAATGGTTACCATCTTCAAGGTGTGACTAACCTCTTGGTGAGACAAGGAAACTAATTTCCATCCAGCAGCGGTTATGTAACGCCTTTTAAATGCCGTGTGGCCTAATGGTGTGCCTGAAAAGCAGGTACACATCTGCATTAGTTTCTGCTTTGAGATACAGAATCAAGTAGGGAAACAAGAAGAAAATGGACAGCCTTTTATCAGAAATGGTAAGTAAAGCACAGAATGCAACAAACATCAATGGTAGAGGATACCTAAATTCCTTGAGAAGTGTGTCGTCCCGTCTATCTCAAATGCAAGTTTCTCATCAACTAACACCGCATCGACAGTGTAACCATCCACCGTATATTCTCTAACCCATTCATGTCCGGTACTGTATAAAAGACGTCCGACATCCTTCTGAAACAAGGAGGTCGTCTTCTGATTGAACCGTTTGCTCTTCACTGCCTTTGTTATTTTCTCTTCCAGATCATCTCTTAAGCCCATATTGAGATGTGGGTATTCAAGCTTCAAAGACTGATTTGCAAGATATACCTGTGATGCGAACATTATGTCTTCCCTATATTGATCAGAGACTCTCTGCTCTTCGTGTTGGCTCAGAGTGTTCCAGATATGGGAGAAGAATTGTCGGTCCAGTTGCCCAAGAACAGCATATGACCAAGCAATATTGCCAAGCTGATCTCGACTAAAGTTTAGCGTGTGGGAATCATTACCATATTCTTCGCTCGAAGCTTCTTTGGCAGTGCTGTGGCCGATGTCTGGTGATGGATCATAGACATTACATTTGAAGCTGGCAGCATCCTGGAAAGCAGCATCAAGTGCGTCGAGTAGAGGATCGGGGCATTCATTAAGAGAAGCACATCCCCACATGAATTGAGCAAGCTCTTGCTCCTTGAAGGTGTGCACCAGTTTTGCTGCTCTCTGGGCCAACGCCGAGAAAAGGCCCTGTGCTGACTGGCGCATGGTGGCGAACGCTCCGGCGACATTGGCGACGTTCTGCGCGTTGAAATCGTCAGCCTTGGAGATGGCCACATCGGCAATCCTGTCCATCTCCGGCAGGTAGAGCAGGTCACCCCCGATCTTGGACAAGGCCCAGCAGATGTTGGACACGCCCTGCGGTGAGCACTCCGGGAGGGACATCATGGCCAGCCCCACGAGCATGGACATGTCCCTGTGGCGCGCGAAGGCCAGCCGGTGCGTCTGCACCATGGACACGGCCTCCATCCTCCTGGCGATGCGGTGGAGTGCCGTGGCGATGTTGAGCGCGGTGAGCGGCGACGGGCTGAGGCCCTTGGCGACGGCCGCGACCACGTCGGCGGTGAGCGCCAGCACCTCCTCGGCGGTCTGCGCCTGCACGATGTCCCTGTTGAGGGCCACCTCCTTGGTCCGGTTGGACGGCGCGGCGGCGAAGCTGGAGAGCGTCTGGATGAAGCGCTCCCTGTTCCTCTGCCGCTTTTCGTCGAACAGCCCGTCCCCGAGCTGCGCCACCCGGAGGTCGAGGTCGTCCAGGGTCGCCTCCTCGTCGCTGTCGAACTCGTCCTCGTCGGCGTCGTGCTTGCGGGGCTTCCTGCCGAGGACCCTCTTCTTCTGCTTCTTCTTCTTCTTCTTCTTGGGCGGGGTGACCATGCGCTGGAGCGCCGGCGTGAGGCCCCTGGCCTCGATGGAGCGCAGCGCGGAGCGGCGCGCGCGGACGCACCAGTCGGTGCTGGCGGCGGGGAGCGGGTCGTCGTCCCCGTCGTCGCCCCCGGACCGCGGCCGAGGGTCGGGCCCCAGGAAGTCGAGCTGCCACTGCGGCGTGGCGTCGTCCTCCTTGACGGCGGCGCGGCAGGGCGGGAGGCGAGAGGCGCATCCCCTGAGACTGAAACTGAGGCTGAGGAGGCCGGAGAAAATGGGGTGGTAGGGGTTGCTGGAGGAGAGCACGGGGAAGGTGGTGCTGCCGCCGGCGGTGCTTCGGGGGAGAGGGGTGAGGAGCGCGGCAGCGGCTTCCATTGTTGGTTGCTCGGCTCAGTCGGGGTGCGTGGCTCCAGTCTCTGGATGGATAAGGAAAATTGGGCCGCTGGTTGGTTTTCTTGTGTTAGTCTGAAAATGTGTACAGCCTTACTTCAGAAAATTCAGAGATGTAACAAAAAAATAGGCCTGTGGCTGCTTGTTCTGAATGTGCACAAAGTAGTTTGATAATTCAAGCCTGTGGTAATCAAGCGGTTAATACGGGGAACACAAAGTTTTCATAAGAAATATAAGATCGTTTAGATGACTAAGAAATATAGCAGTGATATAGACGATCTTATATTTTTTAACAAAGGGAGTACTTACTCTCTTTTTTTTTGATAATTTTTTTGATCTATTCATCTTCAATCATATGGCAGTACAACGAATAACAGAAATAATAAAAATTACATCCAGATCCGTAGACCACCTAGCGACGACTACAAGCACTGAAGCGAGCCGAAGGCGCGCCGCCGTCATCGCCCCTCCATCGCCGGAGTCGGGCAGAACTTGTTGTAGTAGACAGTCGCGAAGTCGTTGTGCTAAGACCCCGTAGGACCAGCGCACTAGAAAGCAACCGCGCAGATGAAGAATAATGTAGATCAGAAGGATCCAATCCAAAGACACACGAACGTAGACGAACAACGACGAGATCCGAGCATATCCATCAAACTGGAAAATGTCACCTGGCACCGTTGTCGAAGTGGCTGAAGGCGCATGCTGAAGAAGTTGCTCCTTAGGTGTCATCCAGCGGCCGGTTCCCGGGGGACCTCGGAGGTTCTAGCTCCTCCTCCCTCAGGATTGCCTGGCGCCTGCCCTCACGAGCTGCCAGGGCGCCCTGCATGAGCCGATGGTGTTGGAAATATGCCCTAAAGGCAATAATAAAAGGATTATTATTATATTTCCTTGTTCATGATAATTGTCTATTGTTCATGTTATAATTGTGTTATCCGGAAATCGTAATACATTTGTGAATACATAGACCACAACATGTCCCTAGTGAGCCTCTAGTTAACTAGCTCGTTGATCAACAGATAGTCATGGTTTCCTGACTATGGTCATTGGATGTCATTGATAACGGGATCACATCATTAGGAGAATGATGTGATGGACAAGACCCAATCCTAAGCCTAGCACAAGATCGTGTAGTTCGTTTGCTAAAGCTTTTCCAATGTTAAGTATCATTTCCTTAGACCATGAGATCGTGTAACTCCCGGATGCCGTAGGAGTGCTTTGGGTGTGCCAAACGTCACAACGTAACTGGGCGACTATAAAGGTATACTACAGGCATCCCCAAAAGCATCTGTTGGGTTGACACGGATCGAGACTGGGATTTGTCACTCCGTATGACGGAGAGGTATCTCTGGGCCCACTCAGTAATGCATCATCATAATGAGCTCAATGTGACCAAGTGTTTGGTCACGGGATCATGCATTACGGTACGAGTAAAGTGACTTGCCGGTAACGAGATTGAACGAGGTATTGGGATACCGACGATCGAATCTCGGGCAAGTAACGTACCGATTGACAAAGGGAATTGTATACGAGATTACTTGAATCCTCGACATCGTGGTTCATCCGATGAGATCATCGAGGAGCATGTGGGAGCCAACATGGGTATCCAGATCCCGCTATTGGTTATTGACCGGAGAGTCGTCTCGGTCATGTCTGCGTGTCTCCCGAACCCGTAGGGTCTACACACTTAAGGTTCGGTGACGCTAGGGTTGTAGAGATATTAGTATGCAACAACCCGAAAGTTTTTCGGAGTCCCAGATGAGATCCCAGACGTCATGAGGAGTTCCGGAATGGTCCGGAGGTAAAGATTTATATATAGGAAATCCAGTTTCGGCCATCGGGAAAGTTTTGGGGGTTATCGGTATTGTACCGGGACCACCAAAAGGGTCCCGGGGGTCCACCGGGTGGGGCCACCTATCCCGGAGGGCCCATGGGCTGAAGTGGGAAGGGGAACCAGCCCCTGGTGGGCTGGTGCGCACCCCTTGGGCCTCCCCCTGTGCCTAGGGTTGGAAACCCTAGGGGTGGGGGGCGCCCCACTTGACTTGGGGGGCAAGTCCCCCCTTGCCCCCCCCTTGAGATGGATCTCTAGGGGGCTGGCGCCCCCCTGGACCCCTATATAAAGAGGGGGGAGGGAGGGCAGCCGCACCCAAGCCTTGGCACCTCCCTCTCCCTCCCGCAACACCTCTCCCTCTCGCTGAGCTTGGTGAAGCCCTGCCGAGATCCTCGCTGCATCCACCACCACGCCGTCGTGCTGCTGGATCTCCACCAAACTCTCCTTCCCCTTGCTGGATCAAGAAGGAGCAGACGTCTTCCCCAACCGTACGTGTGTTGAACGCGGAGGTGCTGTCCGTTCGGCACTTGGTCATCGGTGATTTGGATCACGGCGAGTACGACTCCATCATCCCTGTTCTCTTGAACGCTTCTGCTCGCGATCTACAAGGGTATGTAGATGCACTCCTATCCCTCTCGTTGCTAGAGAACTCCATAGATTGATCTTGGTGATGCGTAGAATTTTTTTGATTTCTGCTATGTAACCCAATAGTGGCATCATGAGCTAGGTCTATGCGTAGTTACTATGCACGAGTAGAACACAAAGCAGTTGTGGGCGTCGATATTGTCAATTATCTTGCCGTTACTAGTCTTATCTTGATTCGGCGGCATTGTGGGATGAAGCGGCCCGGACCGACCTTACACGTACGCTTACGTGAGACAGGTTCCACCGACTGAGATGCACTAGTTGCATAAGGTGGCTAGCGGGTATCTGTCTCTCCCACTTTAGTTGGATCGGATTCGATGAAAAGGGTCCTTATGAAGGGTAAATAGAAATTGGCATATCACATTGTGGTTTTGACGTAGGTAAGAAATGTTCTTGCTAGAACCCTAATGCAGCCACGTAAAAACATGCAACAACAATTAGAGGACGTCTAACTTGTTTTTGTAGCATGTGCCGTGTGATGTGATATGGCCAAAAGATGTGATGAATGATATATGTGATGTATGAGATTGATCATGTTCTTGTAATAGGAATCACGACTTGCATGTCGATGAGTATGACAACCGGCAGGAGCCATAGGAGTTGTCTTTATTTATTATATGACCTGCGTGTCATTGAATAACGCCATGTAATTACTTTACTTCTTTGCTAAACCGTTAGTCATAGTAGTAGAAGTAATAGCTGGCGAACAACTTCATGGAGACACAATGATGGAGATCATGATGATGGAGATCATGGTGTCATGCCGGTGATGAAGATGATCATGGCGCCCCGAAGATGGAGATCAAAGGAGCAATATGATATTGGCCATATCATGTCACTATTTGATTGCATGTGATGTGTATCATGTTTATGCTTCTTATTTGCTTAGAACGACGGTAGTAAATAAGATGATCCCTCACAATAATTTCAAGAAAGTGTTCCCCCTAACTGTGCGCCGTTGCGAAAGTTCGTTGTCTCGAAGCACCACGTGATGATCAGGTGTGATAGATTCTAACGTTCACATACAACGGGTGTAAGCCAGATTTACACAAGCAAAACACTTAGGTTGACTTGACGAGCCTAGCATGTACAGACATGGCCTCGGAACACAAGAGACCGAAAGGTCGAACATGAGTCGTATGGAAGATACGATCAACATGGAGATGCTCACCGATGATGACTAGTCCGTCTCACGTGATGATCGGACACGGGCTAGTTGAGTCGGATCATGTATCACTTAGATGACGAGAGGGATGTCTAATCTGAGTGGGAGTTCATTAAATAATTTGATTAGATGAACTTAATTATCATGAACTTAGTCTAAATAAACTTTGCAATATGTCTTGTACATCAAATGGCCCACGCCAATGTCAACCCCAACTTCAACGCGTTCCTAGAGAAAACCAAGCTGAAAGATGATGGCAGCAACTATACGGACTGGGTCCGGAACCTGAGGATCATCCTCATAGCTGCCAGGAAACAATATGTCCTAGAAGCACCGCCAGGTGAAGCACCCATCCCAGAGAACCAAGACGTTATGAACGCTTGGCAGCAGCGTGCTGATGATTACTCCCTCGTTCAGTGCGGCATGCTTTACAGCTTAGAACCGGAGCTCCAAAAGCGTATTGAGCAACACGGAGCATATGAGATGTTCGAAGAGCTGAAAATGGTTTTCCAAGCTCATGCCTGGGTCGAGAGATATGAAGTCTCCAACAAGTTCTACAGTTGTAAGATGGAGGAAAATAGTTCTGTCAGTGAGAACATACTCAAAATGTCTGGGTTGCACAACCGCTTGACTCAGCTGGGAGTGAATCTCCTGGATGACGCAGTCATTGACAGAATCCTTCAGTCGCTCCCACCAAGCTACAAAAGTTTTGTGATGAACTTCAATATGCAGGGGATGGAAAAGACCATTCCTGAGGTATATTCAATGCTGAAATCAGCGAAGGTGGAGATCAAAAAGGAACATCAAGTGTTGATGGTGAATAAAACCACTAAGTTCAATAAAGGCAAGGGTAAGAAGAAGGACGGCAAGGGAGTTGCCGCGCCCGGTAAGCCAGTTGCCGGGAAGAAGCCAAAGAATGGACCCAAGCCTGAAACTAAGTGCTTTTATTGCAAGGGAAAGGGACACTGGAAGCGGGACTACCCCAAATACTTAGCGGACAAGAAGGCCGGCAACCCTAAAGGTATATGTGATATACATGTAATTGATGTGTACATTACCAGTACTCGTAGTAGCTCATGGGTATTTGATACCAGTGCGGTTGCTCATATTTGTAACTCAAAACAGGAGCCGCGGAATAAACGGAGACTGGCGAAGGACGAGGTGACGATGCGCGTCGGGAATGGTTCCAAGGTCGATGTGATCGCCGTCGGCACGCTACCTCTACATTTACCTACGGGATTAGTTTTAAACCTCAATAATTGTTATTTAGTGCCAGCTTTGAGCATGAACATTGTATCTGGATCTCGTTTAATGCGAGATGGCTACTCATTTAAATCCGAGAATAATGGTTGTTCTATTTATATGAGAGATATGTTTTATGGTCATGCCCCACTGGTGAATGGTTTATTCTTAATCAATCTCGAACGTAATGTTACACATATTCATAGTGTGAATACCAAAAGATGTAAGGTTGATAATGATAGTCCCACATACTTGTGGCACTGCCGCCTTGGTCACATAGGTGTCAGACGCATGAAGAAGCTCCATACAGATGGACTTTTGGAGTCTCTTGATTTTGAATCATTTGACACGTGCGAACCATGCCTCATGGGGAAGATGACCAAGACTCCGTTCTCCGAAACAATGGAGCGAGCAACCAACTTATTGGAAATCATACATACTGATGTGTGCGGTCCAATGAGTGTTGAGGCTCGCGGTGGCTATCGTTATGTTCTCACTCACTGATGACTTGAGTAGATATGGGTATGTCTACTTAATGAAACACAAGTCTGAGACCTTTGAAAAGTTCAAGGAATTTCAGAGTGAGGTTGAGAATCAACGTGACAGAATAATCAAGTTCTTACGATCAGATCGTGGAGGAGAATATTTAAGTCACGAATTTGGTACGCACTTAATGAAATGTGGAATCATTTCACAACTCACGCCACCTGGAACACCTCAGCGTAACGGCGTGTCCGAACGTCATAATCGCACTCTATTGGATATGATGCGATCTATGATGTCACTCACTGATTTACCGCTATCATTTTGGGTATACGCTCTAGAGACAGCTACATTCACTTTAAATAGGGCACTGTCTAAATCCGTTGAAACGATACCATATGAATTATGGTTTGGGAAGAAACCTAAGTTGTCGTTTCTAAAAGTTTGGGGATGCGATGCTTATGTCAAGAAACTTCAACCTGAAAAGCTCGAACCCAAGTCGGAAAAATGCGTCTTCATAGGATACCCTAAGGAAACCATTGGGTATACCTTCTACCTCAGATCCGAAGGCAAGATCTTTGTTGGCAAGAACAGGTCCTTTCTGGAGAAAGAGTTTCTCTCGAAAGAAGTAAGTGGGAGGATAGTGGAACTTGATGAAGTATTGCCTCTTGAACCGGAGAGTAGCGCAGCTCAAGAAAATGTTTCTGTGGTGCCTCCACCGACTAGAGAGGAGGTTAATGATGATGATCATGAAACTTAAGATCAAGTTGCTACTGAACTTCGTAGGTCCACAAGGACACGTTCCGCACCAGAGTGGTATGGCAACCCTGTCCTGGAAATCATGTTGTTGGACAACGGTGAACCTTCGAACTATGAAGAAGCAATGACGGGCCCAGATTCCAACAAATGGCTTGAAGCCATGCAATCCGAGATAGGATCCATGTATGAAAACAAAGTATGGACTTTGACAGACTTGCCCGATGATCGGCGAGCGATAGAGAATAAATGGATCTTTAAGAAGAAGACGGACACGGATGGTAATGTTACCATCTATAAGGCTCGACTTGTCGCTAAGGGTTATCGACAAGTTCAAGGGGTTGACTACGATGATACCTTCTCACCCGTAGCGAAGCTGAAGTCCGTCCAAATCTTGTTAGCAATTGCCGCATACTATGATTATGAGATATGGCAAATGGACGTCAAAACGGCATTCCTCAACGGCTTTCTTAAGGAAGAATTGTATATGATGCAGCCGGAAGGTTTTGTCGATCCTCAGAATGCTAACAAGGTTTGCAAGCTCCAGCGCTCCATTTATGGGCTGGTGCAAGCATCTCGGAGTTGGAACATTCGCTTTGATGAAATGATCAAAGCATTTGGGTTTATGCAGACTTATGGAGAAGCCTGCGTTTACAAGAAAGTGAGTGGGAGCTCTGTAGCATTTCTCATATTATATGTGGATGACATACTCTTGATGGGAAATGATATAGAACTTTTGGACAGCATTAAGGCCTATTTGAATAAGTGTTTTTCAATGAAGGACCTTGGAGAAGCTGCCTATATATTAGGCATCAAGATCTATAGAGATAGATCGAGACGCCTCATAGGTCTTTCACAAAGCACATACCTTGATAAGATATTGAAGAAGTTCAATATGGATCAGTCCAAGAAGGGGTTCTTGCCTGTGTTGCAAGGTGTGAAATTGAGCTCAGCTCAATGTCCGACCACGGCAGAAGATAGAGAAAAGATGAGTGTCGTCCCCTATGCCTCAGCCATAGGGTCTATCATGTACGCCATGCTGTGTACCAGACCTGATGTAAACCTTGCCGTAAGTTTGGTAGGAAGGTACCAAAGTAATCCCGGCATGGAACACTGGACAGCGGTCAAGAATATCCTGAAGTACCTGAAAAGGACTAAGGACATGTTTCTCGTATATGAAGGAGACGAAGAGCTCGTCGTAAAGGGTTACATCGACGCTAGCTTCGACACAGATCTGGATGACTCCAAGTCACAAACCGGATACGTGTTTATTTTGAATGGTGGGGCAGTAAGCTGGTGCAGTTGCAAGCAAAGTGTCATGGCGGGATCTACATGTGAAGCGGAGTACATGGCAGCCTCGGAGGCAGCGCATGAAGCAATCTGGATGAAGGAGTTCATCACCGACCTAGGAGGCATACCCAATGCTTCGGGGCCGATTGCTCTCTTCTGTGACAACACTGGAGCTATTGCCCTTGCCAAGGAGCCCAGGTTTCACAAGAAGACCAGGCACATCAAGCGTTGCTTCAACTCCATTCGTCAAAATGTTCAAGATGGAGACATAGATATTTGTAAAGTACATACGGATCTGAATGTCGCAGATCCGTTGACTAAACCAATCCCTAGGGCAAAACATGATCAACACCAGAACTCTATGGGTGTTCGATTCATCACAATGTAACTAGATTATTGACTCTAGTGCAAGCGGGAGACTGTTGGAAATATTCCCTAGAGGCAATAATAAAAGGATTATCATTATATTTCCTTGTTCATGATAATTGTCTATTGTTCACGCTATAATTGTGTTATCCGGAAATCGTAATACATGTGTGAATACATAGACCACAACATGTCCCTAGTGAGCCTCTAGTTGACTAGCTCGTTGATTAACAGATAGTCATGGTTTCCTGACTATGGGCATTGGATGTCATTGATAACGGGATCATATCATTAGGAGAATGATGTGATGGACAAGACCCAATCCTAAGCCTAGCACAAGATCGTGTAGTTCGTTTGCTAAAGCTTTTCCAATGTTAAGTATCATTTCCTTAGACCATGAGATCATGTAACTCCCGGATGCCGCAAGAGTGCTTTGGGTGTGCCAAACGTCACAACGTAACTGGGTGACTATAAAGGTATACTACAGGCATCCCCGAAAGCATCTGTTGGGTTGACACGGATCGAGAGTGGGATTTGTCACTCCGTATGACGGAGAGGTATCTCTAGGCCCACTCGGTAATGCATCATCATAATGAGCTCAATGTGACCAAGTGTTTGGTCACGGGATCATGCATTACGGTACGAGTAAAGTGACTTGCCGGTAATGAGATTGAATGAGGTATTGGGATACCGACGATCGAATCTCGGGCAAGTAACATACCGATTGACAAAGGGAATTGTATACGAGATTACTTGAATTCTCGACATCGTGGTTCATCCGATAAGATCATCGAGGAGAATGTGGGAGCCAACATGGGTATCCAGATCTCGCTGTTGGTTATTGACCGGAGAGTCGTCTCGGTCATGTCTGCGCGTCTCCCGAACCCGTAGGGTCTACACACTTAAGGTTCGGTGACGCTAGGGTTGTAGAGATATTAGTATACAGCAACCCGAAAGTTGTTCGGAGTCCCGGATGAGATCCCAGACATCACGAGGAGTTCCGGAATGGTCCGGAGGTAAAGATTTATATATAGGAAATCCAGTTTAGGCCATCGGGAAAGTTTTGGGGGTTATCAGTATTGTACCGGGACCACCAAAAGGGTCCCGAGGGTCCATCGGGTGGGGCCACCTATCCCGTAGGGCCCCATGGGCTGAAGTGGGAAGGGGAACCAGCCCCTGGTGGGCTGGTGCGCCCCCCCTTGGGCCTCCCCCTGCGCCTAGGGTTGGAAACCCTAGGGGTGGGGGGCGCCCCACTTGACTTGGGGGGCAAGTCCCCCCCTTGGCCGCCGCCCCCCCTTGAGATGGATCTCTAGGGGGCCGGCGCCCCCCCTGGACCCCTATATAAAGAGGGGGGAGGGAGGGCAGCCACACCCAAGCCTTGGCGCCTCCCTCTCCCTCCCGCAACACCTCTCCCTCTCGCTGAGCATGGCGAAGCCCTGCCGAGATCCTCGCTGCATCCACCACCACGCCGCTGTGCTGCTGGATCTCCATCAACCTCTCCTTCCCCTTGCTGGATCAAGAAGGAGGAGACGTCTTCCCCAACCGTACGTGTGTTGAACGCGGAGGTGATGTCCGTTCGGCACTTGGTCATCGGTGATTTGTATCACGGCGAGTACGACTCCATCATCCCCGTTCTCTTGAACGCTTCCGCTCGCGATCTACAAGGGCATGTAGATGCACTCCTATCCCTCTCGTTGCTAGAGAACTCCATAGATTGATCTTGGTGATGCGTAGAATTTTTTTGATTTCTGCTACGTAACCCAACAGATGGAAGGTGACAGCTGCATTCGGCAGGCCGAAAGGCATGCGAACGTAGCTGTGAGGGAGGCCCTCACATCGACCAGCGCGTGAAGGCCAGAAACGCTCCTGGGATGCGGCCATGTTGAGCCATGGAATGTCGATGCAGACGCGCAGCCCTCCATCTTCGCCAGATTGGGAGCTGTGCCGGGTGGTGGGCGGCGGTCGTCGCGCATGGCTCTTGCCTCTTGAAGCTTCTCGGTTGCCTTGGTGATGAACTCCTGAGCACCAGGCGCTCCATGCCTTGTGCCCTCATGAGGGAAGCATGCGGCGACGCACGCCTCCACGTGGTGCCTGAGCGACTCCCTCGTGACATTGGCTAGGTCAGAGGCCCTCCACAAGAGAGAGCCCGAGCCCAGCCCGAGGAGGGCGCTGGGCGCGCCTTCCTATGCGAGGGAGGGAGGCGCCCCGTCCATGGGCGCAGGTCCTGAGATGGTGCCGCTGGAAACGCCGCTCTCCTGAGGCCCTTGGTGGATTAGTTCCTTCTTCTTCTTGGGGACAGCCTCAGGAGGGTACAAGGTGCCTTCGTTGTCTGGGTCTTCGGCCACTGCAGCCCGGTAGGCGCGCTCGAGAGAGCACACCGCGTCCTTCTCTTCGCAGGCAACCGTGATGACGCCGTAGCTCCCTGGCATCTTGAGGACATTGTAGCCGTGATGAGTCACTGCCATGAACTTGGCCAGGGCCGGATACCCAAGGATGGCATTGTATGGCAGGCGAATGTGGGCGACGTCGAAGTTGACGAGCTCGATGCGGTAGTTGTCGCGCTTGCCAAAGGTGACAGGGAGGCGGATCTGCCCTATCGGGGTGGTGAAGCCATCGGTCACTCCTGAGAAGGGCTTGATAAGCTGTAGCTGATCATATGGCACCTGGAGGTGGTCGAACGTCTCGACGGATAGGACATTGAGCCCTGCACCGCCGTCGATGAGGGTCTTGGTGACTTGGACGTTGCTGATGATGGGGGAGCAGAGCATCGGGAGGGCGCCGACAGTTGCCACACACTTGAGCTGGTCGGACGAGCTAAAGGTAATGGCGCACTCGGACAACCTGAGCGGGCGCGTGGCCTCGAGCCTGGGGAGAGCCGTGTTCACCTCGCGAGCAAACTGTTTGAAGATGCGCTGAGAGGCTGGGGCCTGAGCGCCGCCCAGGATGCAGGCGATGGCGTGAGGCTCCTGGAAGCCCCCAGCCCCCTCGTCCTGGTCGTCGTTCCTCCTTGGCGGTGGTGGTAGCGGAGGGAGGCCAGCCTTGCCCTGAGGGCGGTCCTCACGAGGCTGGTCCCTCCAAGCGCCCTCGTGAGGCTGGTCATGCCAGCGATCCTCACGAGGCTGATCCCGCCACTCCTAGCGGGGCCGCGGTCATCCTAGCGCCCTCCAGTTCGGCCTCCTCGGATGCTGTAGCCACGGTCGTTACGCTCTGGGCGTCGGGCGAAACGCCCGTCGTGGATGGCCCTGAGTTCCTGACAGTTGCTGGTGTTGTGGCTGTGTACGTTATGGAAGGCGCAGAATGGACGGCTGCCCTTGGATGATTCTGGGTGATCTCAGCCATGCTTCATCTCCGGCTCGGCCGCGAGCACGGTCGCTTGCGCTTCACATCCTTGGTCTTGGCCTTCTTGTCTTCTGGGTCAGCAGCTGGGAGCTCGACGAGGGAAAGGTGCCCTTCCTCAGCTCTCGCGCACTCGGTTGCTATGTTGAATAGCTCCAAGGCTGTGCACAGGTCCTAGTGGATGGCGAGCTCCTCCATCATCTTGACATCTCGGACGCCATCAGAGAATGCTGAGATGATGGCCTCGTCTGTCACCTTGGGGATCTTGAGGCGAGCGTTGTTGAATCGCTGGATGTACTTCTGAAGGGTTTCTCTTGGTTGTTGCTTGATGCGCCACAGGTCGCCCGCGGCCGGTGGGCGGTCGCGAGTGCCCTGGAAGTTGGCGACGAAATGCTCGCGCATCTCGCCTCAGGAGGAGATCGTTCCCGCGAGCAGGTTCAGGAGCCACGAGCGCGCGCCGTCCTTGAGTGCCATGGGAAACCAGTTCGCCATAACCTTCTCGTCGCCGTTGGCCGCCTCGATGCTCAGCTCGTAAAGCTGCAAGAACTCAGCCGGTTCGGGGGTTCCGTCGTAGCACGGAGGCAGGTCGGGCTTCAACTTCTCGGGCCAGACGACACTGCGCAGTTCGGGAGTGAAGGCTCGGCAGCCCGCTATGGTCGCTGGAGCCCGTCGTGGAGGTGGTGCTTGGTCTTGGAGCTCGCGCGCCGCCGCGACGAGCGGGCCACGGTTTTGGCGTGGCAGCGCTGGGAGCGCGCGTGCCCCTCTTGCTGTTGCTGGACCTCCTGGCAGCTTCCTTCTTCACGCGCGGGCGCCCTGCACGGCGGATTGCGCCGCGGGGCCACACGCCTTGGTGCGAGGGCGACGTCTTGACGTAGAGGTGGCGGAGGCGCTCCATGGGCTACATCACCTGCGGCGGGAGGTGGGCGAGGTAGCGAGAGGGACGGTGCAGGAGAGCCCCCTGCGGTACTGACAAGCTCGGCGATGCGGTCCAGCCATTCCTCGTAGAGGTCGTCGACAGGGCGGTAATGCAAGAGCTCGCATGCCAGCAGCAGCGCAGCCTGCGTGTCCGCGGGCTCACGACGAGCGCGAGACGACGAACCGGCTGGAGTCAGCGACGGGGTGGCGGTGCGTCCAACCCGCCGCACGGAGGGGTGCAACGACGAGGCTTGCTGCTCGTGCCCCGCCGGGCCAGTGGCGGCGTTGGCAGCAGGTGATGGAAAACAATGGGGAGGCCCGCCGACGGGCGCCGTTTGAGCGACACGAGCGTTGACAGCGGCCGGCGCTTAGCACGAGCCCGATGAGCGTCAGCCATGGAAGCGGTGGAGCGGTGGAGCGCGGATCGCCGGAGGAAAGCTTCGACGCACCCCTACCTGGCGCGCCAACTGTCGGATTCGAAGTTCTGGCAAACCCTTGCGAGGTTCGAACTCTCGGGTGCGCATGAAGAACTCTCTCTCCTTGGTTTGCTCGCTCAACGATCTCACGGCCTAACTCGCCGAACTCAAAGAACACGGGACACATGGTTTATACTGGTTCGGGCCACCGTTGTGGTGTAATACCCTACTCCAGTGTGGTGGTGGTGGATGCCTTGCAGGCTAAGGATGAACTAGTACAATGGACGAAGAACCTCAGGAGGAGAGGTGTTCTTGAGCTCAATGAGCTGGTGTGTGTGAGGGTGACTCGAATGATCCGTCCGTTCCCCTCCTATGGTGCTAGCTAGTCCTATTTATAGAGGCCCTGGTCCTCTTCCCAAACGTTAGGCGGGAAGGGATCCCACAACGGCCAAGTTTGAAGGGGGACAACTAGTACAAGCTATCCTGACAAAAGGTGGTCTTCGCCTGCCAAAGGCTCTGGTGGTGACGCTGCTGTGGGCTCCGTGATGACCTCCGTCTTGCCGTCCTGCTGGTCTTGGTCTCATTGCACCGATATGGAAACCTTTGCCCGATGCCTCGGGACTCCTCGCCTGCGCCTGCCTCTTTAGCACCAAAAAGGAAACTGGTACACTGCACCCGCTGGCGCCCGCCTGGCCTTGGTCGTCATGGCTCACGTCACACGAACCTCGCGAGGTGCCCCTTGCATAGATATCTCCGCTCCTCAGGAGCCAGCCTCGGGAGGCCGCCCCCCAGGGAGGTCTTGGTGTCGCTCGCCTCGCGAGGCTTGGCCCCTCGCGAGGGTCTTGAGTGGTTGCTGCTGAAGCTGGGCTGTACCGGGCCGTCGATGGAGCCACGTCATGGGCCGCAGGCAGGCAAGTCTGGGTACCCCCGTTCCCAGGACGCCGACAGATATTGATCTTGATCCACTTGATCTAGTAGGTGGGTAACTGGTTGCAACATGCCTGGGGAAGCAGGAGAAGTTGGAGATGGAAGACGGGAGAGCTAGCGGTGGAGAGACAGCGTGGCGTTTGTTTGAGGGTCGAAGACGAATTAAGATGCCGGATCAGAGGCGTGGTTAGATGAAAATTAAGCGGCAACGAAATTGGCTTTGGCAAGGGAGGCGTCGGCATGGCATGCATCTTGAGAAAATAACTACTAATGCAGAAGGACGTATGGCGGCAACCAAACCATGGATGGAGATGGAGACGGAGGCGGCGGTGGGCCGATTGCTCTGGAGATAGTAGGCGCTTTGTCTCTCTTCTCTTGTTGCGTGTCAAAAAGACATTTTGTTACGCGGCCGACCGACAGATTGCATGACGGAGGCAAGGAAGATGGCAAGCACACCTCGCCATGACCAGCATGCGTGATCTGATTCCTCGCCGTGACCGGAGCGGCGTGGCGAGGCATGCAGATGCAGTTGCACTTGCACCCAGGAAGGCGACGAACGGCATGTCCATTGCAGGAATCTGGAAAGAAGAAGAAGGAGGAGGAGGAGGAGGAGGAGGAGGAGAAGAAGAAGAAGAAGAAAGGAGAAGGAGGCTGGGGATCGATTCGATTAATTGGGAGAGAAGAAGGGTGGGTCCGAGTGATACGTGTTTTTTGTACGTGGATACGTATTTTGTTTGGGAAGGAAAGGAAAGGACATGAAAAAGGCTTAGTTTGTGGTAAACGTTTCGCGACGGACCGCTGGCCCAAGTTTGGGCCGGTCTCACTTGCGTTGTCTGATGCGCTCGTATCGAGCGTCCACGTTTCTTCCCACGAATGCACTCATCGTGTGGGTCCACGCACTCCAGATCTCTCTCAACCACTTATCCCCTATCAACTACCTTATCCTCATCCTCCGCCTCTCTCTGTACTACCTCACGTCCATATGCCGCCATGAATGGAGCTCCTTCCCCTTCCCTCGATCTCACACAGGGCAACAAAAAATCCCCACCGAGAACTAGATCCGCGACCTCTTCCTCCCCTTTTTTCTGCCCCGCGCCAAGCCTTTATCCTTCAGCTACATCCATGGCGTTGCCGGACGGCAGTTTCGATCCATCACGGTTCATGGGCGATGTTGCATCCACAACAACCACATGCTGGAACCAGCCAGACGCTGTGCCAGAACCAGCAAGGGGCGGTGCTGCGACCAAGGCCAGATGCTGGAAGCGGCAAGGGGCGGTGCTGGAACCAGCCAGGGGCGATGCTGGAACCGGCAAGGGGCTGTGCTACGATCAGGCCAGATGCTGGAAGCGGCAAGGCGTGGTGCTGGAAGCAGCCAACGGCGACAAGATTCGGCGAGTATTTTGTTTTGCTGGAACCAGCTTCAAATTTTGCAACTACCAGAGTCTTTCAACTTTTACTGAAACCCACGATTTTTTCTTTGCTGGAACCAGTGTGCGAATTTGCTACAACCGTCTTCAATTTTTGCTCGAACTAACCAAAATTTTGCTGCCATGTCCTTTTTGGTTGTAACCATTTGCACCACTTATGCCACAACCGTTTTGGATTTTGCTACTACCGTTTTGTTGTTACATCCATTTTTCATGAGATTACCGAGACCCGTGACTACGTGTGTTTTTGCTGCAACCATTGTTTGTTTTTGCTTCTTCCGGTGTTGACGTTTGCTGCTTCATGCCTGTACCATTAGGACTTGTAACCAAAAACGACGGTGAGCTGTCAGCGGTGGTGAAGGGACACGACGCCAGGGAGGCGACGTGGTGGTGGTGGTGGTGGGGGGGGGGTTGCTCTGTGCGTGGGTGTGGGGAGCATGGGGTGGTAAGAAGATGACACGAGCGAGAGGACAGAATCTGACGGCTTTATGTGAGGGAATCGGGCGGCTGCGCGTTGACCGGCCCAAACTTGGGCCGGTCGACTGACGCCTAGTACTGCCTTAATTTGTTGGTTGGAAATGATGGATCGCTGAACGCGCTTCTAGCGCTACGCAACGCAACGTGAAGGAAGGACACTCCCCCAATCATCAGTAAAACCAAAACCAAAAACCCGAAGGAATGCGAGGATGATTGACGACGATTGACGAATGCATGCATGCGCGGCACGGGAGGAGGTCAGACACCCTCTACCATCATATTCAGCATGATGTTCGAGCGTGTCCACCTCCGCAGCCAGAGCCTAAGTGCATGCTCCTCCAGCGTTGCTTAGTGGAGGGGTCGCCGTCTTGGACTCCCAGCTCCTGGAGCGCCTCGTTATGTGGAAACTCGTCGTTCATGAATACGATTCGGTGGCTACGACGGTCAAGATTGCTACTGCGCCCAAGCTGCGGGTGCTCGGCTACCTAGAGCCAAGAATTCACCAGCTGCAGATTGGCGACAATGTCATCAAGGTACTACCTTTAGTTCCCATGCATCTCACTTTCACTCAAGAGTGATGACATCCCATCCACGGTTTGACAGGGCCTAATGGAGAAAAAGGGGGTCTGGTGCGAAATAAAAAATTAATCCCTCAATATCAAGCTACTCAAATGCTTAGCACCCGCCTTAACAAAGTATAAGCCTCCGCACGAATCCTACCAAAGATGATTAGTGGCCTTATAGATTGGTGGTTGAACACACTTGTGTTGCACTCGTTCCATATCTCGCATGCGATGAGCATTGCGAGCGTCGACATACCCTTTCGGTTAGCATGATTTTGAAGAAGGAAGTGTTCCCATCAAGCCTTAACGTTGTTGATGCTCATCCAGGAGGTAGAATGAAAGCAATGGTGGCCAAGCCAATCACGGGCCAAGTTCCAAATCCAGAGGGAGAAATGGCATTGGAAGATCATATGAGCAACCAACTCAATAGTACCACATTTTGGCCACCCACACTTAGCCACAAAGAATTTGCACTTGGGAGGAGCCCAAATCTTCCACACCATGCTAAAGCCACAAAGTAGCATCCCGAGCTTCCACAAAATTAAGTCCAGGCGGCCGTCAACAAGTTGTGTCTGAGACGTAAAGGACCAAAGGTTGAAGAACTCCTGGATATGTAGCATAGATAGGATGTTGGAAGTTCAATTATATTCACCCAAGATCACCCACAAGGGCATCCTTGACTCGGTCATTCTTCTTCGTGGAGATGTCGAAAATGGAAGGAGTAATGTCTTTAGGCTGCATTCCATTGACCCATGGCGAGTTCTAGAAGCTCGCCTTAGCGCCATCGCCGATCGTGACAATGGTGAGAGCATGGAAGATAACCATATCCGAGCTATCACAAGGGTTGCCAGTGCTCACCCATGTTCTCTCCGGTGCGGGCCACTCGAACCAACACTACCAATGAAAACCCTAGCAGTAGCGCGTGTTTAAAGCCTATCAGTAGCACGGGGTGCAGCGCTACTAGTAAGGCGCTACGACTAAAGGTTAGCAGTAGCGTGGGTTGGACCACGCTACTACTATATCGACTTAGTAGCAGCGCTTTGTACCATGAGCGCTACTGGTAATTAGTAGTAGCGCTTCTCCCAGCACGCGCTACTACTATTATTCCGTATTTCTTTTTTATTTCATGTTGTATTCATACACCCTTATACAAGTTTTCATACCGCAGCAATTTAGAGAATGCTTTTACATCATAATGAGTTATTACATCACTGGGAGAAAGAACCGTGGACTAGTTTCAAGTGGATGAACATCCACTTGATAATCCGCGGTTCTTTCACCCAATGATATAATATATCATCATCGTTCTTTCACCCAATGATATAATATATCATCATCGTCATCATCATATCATTAACAACTTATCATCATAATACACCATTGTCATATAACACCTCCTCGTGATCATCGTTTTCATCAATGAGACATCACATACAAGTTGGTCACTAGACATAATCACAACTACTCATCATCATCAACTCTCATAAACATGTTGTACCTCATAGGACCTACTACATTCTCTTAGGACCTACTATATTATATTAGGTAAAATAGCATAAAACAAGATAGCCCCTGACTCTCCATTATGGAGAATGGAGATTATCCTGTCTCGAATTCTTGCCTTTCGCATAATGTTCCTTCCAAGAACCTCCTTACGACTGTCCATACATTTTTTCCATTCTTTGATTATCATGTGTTCACCGATTTTAGAAATCTGATATGGACAGGTGAGATTCGTAGGACGACCTGGCTGTATGTTCAAAACATCAAGGCGACCATTTTGATACATCAAATGAGGCACACAATCCATCGGGATTTTCTGTTGAAAAACATAGTAATAACTTCGTAGTTAGCAATGTAGTTTAGTTTTAGAAGTATGCAAAAGATGCACGGATGTCGTAATAGTAAAAAAAATCTCACCAGGATATCTCCATGGAAGTTATCGTGGTTCAACACGTGCACTAGTGGCATGTATTAACCACAATTTGGTGGAGTTCGATAAAAGGCATTGTAATTCTCAAGATCAGTACAATATGCGACCAGATGACTTTTCTCCTAATAAGTTAACTCAGAGCCATCGGTGTAGTTGGCTCTGTCTACCATCTTCCGCACATTCTTTGAAGAATGAAAGTAAGCTATCAATGGAAATAAGTTGTCAACTATTTTGAAATAAACAATATAAATTACTTAATAACTATGTTTGAGTAACTCACATAGCGGTAGAATTGGAAGCGTATCAACTATCAACAAGGATCCAAATGTCCAAATTGTCTTGGTCGATGTCAGGATCACCAAGATCCATGGTGACAAACATACCCTCTTGAAAATCATACATCTTGCAAAGTGCTTCCCAACCCGGGCAACCAAAATGGGATACACTCTCAGAATTGTATAGATTTACATCAAAATCCATACCATGGTGGGTCCTTAGGTTAATTTTCTTTGTTTCATTCCTCTCATGATCTTGAAAACCCATCCTCTCCAAGACATAGCGTCTTGCATGGCATGGGATAAGCTAGTCGAATTGTAAAAGACGAAAATTACACGTTGAAGTATTATAAGTCGAGCTTAATTACGAAAAAAACACTTTGCATCGTAGCTTACAGTATCGCAATCAAAGGCCTCCTCGAGCTTAATGTTGAAGCGCCGATCTTCGTCCAGGTGAGGCCTGTCGCAGAAACCCTGGTTGTCGCCGCACCAGGAGCACTCCCCGGGACCATCTTTGTCCGAAGACATTTCCTATGTTCATAATTCAAAGATTAAACTTGTACAATTAAAATTCTCAGCTTGTTCATTATTCATCACGGGTTGACTATCGGTCTGTTGAGTCTTTTCTTGAAAACTCTCAGCTCACGTGGTGTATATATTCGACCATCGGTGATGGTAGCTCATCCTTTCGTTCCCGAGTGCATTACACCAAATTGTCTAGCACATGGGAACGAAGGAGAAGCTACCCCCACGACAACAGTCGGGATTCTTCGTCCTCTCATATATGGTGGAGACTCTCCCTCGCTGATTCCTCTCTGACATTTGCGACCGTCGGTGATGGTCGTTACTCCTCCTTCCCCTAGTGCATAACAAAGGTCTAGCACCCGAAGAAGAAGGAGAAACGATCCCCACAACAACAGTCGGGATTCTTCGGCCTTGACAGACTTAAATTCAACCTGAAATATCGTTTAATTATCTTTCTAGAAAATCCAGGCCACTCGATATTTCCTACATATTCTAGCACAAGTCATGCCAAAATTCACGAAAAATTATGGCATGACCTTTGCTAAAATAGGACATATCGAGCGCCTGAAATTTGCCGGAACGGAAATTAACCAACACTCCGGCAAAACATAGGCCACTTGGAGGTGTAACCTGAACATGATCGGCCACTTGGGCAACCACATATCCTATTTGAGCAACACAAGATATACATGTTTTATCTACATCATATGTTATAGGACTCATATTGAGATTTGGCTGCACTACAAAAAAAGACACATCCGTGACATTTTGGGCCGAACGAAATTTTTTGTGTCATACTTATGACACTTCTATGATGATAATTGTGACAAAACCCGGTATCATCATAGATGTGGTGGGGTCCTACTTCTATGACAAAAAATCATGACAGAAAATGGGCATTTCGTCCTGGGCGGGCCGGAGACGTAGCTGCATGACATTCTTTGGGCCGTCCATGACAGAAAAAACCGTGGTAGGAGCAAGGGCGAGGTAAATATCGGGGTGTTCCCGGTTACGGTGGGTGGTCGGGGCCGAGCGATGCACGTTTCTCTCGTACATGCACGCGCGTGGGTGCGAGGCATTGAGCTCTAACTGAACCCGAGCGAGGTGTTGGACTCTAACTAAACCCGAGCGATTGCACTGCAGGCCATGCGTTACTGAACCCGAGCGATCGATGGATGGCTGTTAACTGAACCCGATCGAGCGATTCCTTCGCTACTGCTGCTAACTGAAGCCGATCGATGCTGCCTCTGGATGAACAGTGAACGTTGCTGGGGGGTTTGGATGAACAGTTCCCGGTGGGGGTGGATGAACAGGACCCCATGGTGTTGCCTCTGGATGAACAGGATCCCGATCGATCGAGCCGGTTGGGGTTGGATGAACAGGACCCCGTGGAGGGCTGGATGAACAGGACCACCCCGTGGAGGGTAGGATGAACAGTAGACGGTGAGGGGTGGATGAACAGTAGCCCATGGAGGGGTGGTTGAACAGGAGCCCGTGGAGAGGGCTGGTTGAACAGTAGCCGGTGGAGTAGCACGCGGTGGAGGCTGAATGAACAGGAGCCCATGGATGAACAGTAGCCCGTGGAGGCTGGAGGGGGTCAATGGTGGATATGAACAGTATCCCGTGGAGTCCCGTTTTGCGGTACGCCGCACCCCTCCCGATGAACACGACCCCTGTTTCGACCGTAGCGCTCCAACACAAGTCTGTTTCCTCCATTTTGCGGTACGCCACACCCCTCCCGATCAACAGGACCCCCGTTTCGACCGTAGGAGGTCTGTTTCATCAGTTTTGCGGTACGCCAGACCCCTCCTGATGAACAAGATCCCGTTTTGACCGTGGCTGGTCGAACACAAGGCTGTTTCCTCCATTCTGCGGTACGCCAGGCCTCGTTTCCATCAGCTGTTCCGTCCAAGCCCTCCCAATGAACACGACGATGCATTCTGTTCCGACCCAAACGGTTGGCTCCCCATGAACACGACGACGATGCTGTTTCTTCATTCCGACCCAACCATGTACACGAGTCCTGGCCGTACGTATGCGCGAGTAGGCGTTCGAGACCCTGCCCATATGTACGTACGTGGCCATATTTTCTTTCTTGAAAACTGGCCGATGTAGTACGTGTACATGCTACGTGCGCGCCTCTACTACGACACGTGTGCGCCTCTACATCGACCAGTATGTACGTACACGTTCGCGACCAGAATGGCAATGCTACGCACGCTTCGACCAGGTGGGTCCCGACTGTCAGGCACTTCCTTGCGTGCGTAGATGTAGCTGGCGGGTCCTAGCAGTCAGGGGGTGAATCGTTTTTTTGCCCGGACGCACTTCCTTGCATGCGGAGATGTAGCTGGTGGGTCCCAGCAGTCAAGGGGAAACGTTTCTTTTCATGAAATACGGTGGTCCGTCCGGTGGGTCCTTGCTATCAGGTGGAGGAATAATTATTTTGCACGCAATAAGGAGGCACTTCCTTGCTGCGGCCGTGGACCCAGCTGTCAGCCTCTCCATGTACAATCCATGTCCGATGGAAGTCGTTCCTTGACCATGTTGACCATGTCGCGCCGAGAGCACCAGGGCGGTGGACGACGGCGAGGCGTAGGAAGGGGACGACGCGGAGCCAGGGAAGACGCGGCAGTGGATGCCCACCCGTAGAGGAGTATGAGGTTTCACTGGTTCGCTGCGGTGTGAGGCTGTCGTCGCCGCAGAATAACAGGGGGTGTGGGTGAGTAGAGGGATGGCCTGGCCAGCGGTGGGAGTAGTAGGGGGCAGTGAGGCCTCCGCCGCATCACAGCCGGCCATGGGAGGCAGGAGCACGAGGCACGACCGGCGCTGGTTTGGGCGGCTGGAGCAAGAAGACCAGAGGTTGAAGAAGCACTACGGCTGTCGGATGGACATCGTACGGTCAGTGGAGCTAGAATCGTGCATATTAACTAAGTTGACAAAGTCCTCCGTTCCTGTCAACTTAGTAGGCCCACAAGTCAGCCTGCCACTATCCGGGTCCCAGCTAGCAGGGGAAGTATTTATTTTTTTGTGCGTAATAAGGAGGCACTTCCTTGCGTGCGAAGATATAGCTGGTGGGTCCAAGCTGTCAGCGGCGGTAACATTTTTTTCGTGAAATAAAGAGGCCCTTTCGGTGGGTCCCAGATGTCAGGTGTAGGAATCATTATTTTGCGCATAATAAGGAGGCATTTCCTTGCGTGCGGTTGTGGACCCAGCTATCAGCCTCTCCACGTACGGTCCACTTCAGATGCATGTCGGTCGTTGACCACGTTAACCAGGCCGCGCCGAGAGCACCAGGGCGTTGGATGACGACGAGGCCTAGGAAGGGAACGACAGAGAGGCAGGGAAGACTCGGCAGTTGTTTCCCACGCGGAGGGGAGTACGACTGTACGAGGGTTTATTGGTTCCTCTGCCGTCGCCGGAGAATAACAACAGGTGTGGGTGAGTAGAGGATGGCTAAGCCAGCGATGGGAGTACGGTGGGGCGGTGAGGCCTGCGCGGCAGCACAGCTGGCCGCGGGGAGGAGGGAGCAGGCAGTCCCGCCGGCTTGTTTGAGCGGCTGGAGCAGGAAGAGCAGAGATTGAAGAAGCACGACGGCCGTTGGATGGAAATCCAACAGTCACTACTTGTGCGTCAACCCTTTTTTTAGGAAAGCCTCAAATCTGTGGAAAACAGCATACAACCCATCTGCCATTATTTCTAATAATTTACAGTCCATTTGCTAATTCTTAAGGTTTTTTTGGAGCCCATATTCTTTTTGTTAGTATTACAGCCCATATTGTGGCCACGGTTAAAAATTATACGAAATTTTGCATATTTCGGTGCGGTCCGAACTATTTTTAATCCTGAAATTTCGAGTCACATTCAAATTGATTTAAAAAATAAATGTATATCAATATAAAATCCAACAAATTGTCCACAGATAAAAATCAATGCAATTTAAAATCTCGAAATGAAAAAAAGAAATTTGAAACAAATTGCTGGTTTGATGTGTTTTAAAAATGTACAACCCATTTTTCTCATTACTGATAGGCCATTTTCTCGGCCAGCCGAATGAAGCTCTCCTCGTCTTGAAAGATTTGCAGCCCAACAGGCCTCACAAAGTGACTTACTTGGAAAATCACAAAAAACTGGCTGTGGCCATGGACCCAGCTGTCAGCCTCTCCACGTACAGTACTCTTCCGATGGAAGTCGGTCGTTGACCACATTGACCATGCCGCACCGAGAGCACCAAAGCGGTGGACGACGGCGAGGCCTAGGAAGGGGACGATGCGGAGCCGGGGAAGACGCGGCAGTGGATGCCCACGCGGAGAGAAGTACGAGGGTTCACTCGTTCGGCTGCGGCGTGAGGCTGCCGTTGCCGCAGAATAACAGGGGGTGTGGGTGAGTAGAGGGATGCCCTGGCCAGTGGTGGGAGTAGTAGGGGGCGGTGAGGCCTCCGCGGCATCACAGCCGGCCATGGGAGGCAGGAGCACGCGGCACGACCGGCGCTGCCCTGGGCGGCTGGAGCAAGAAGACCAGAGGTTGAAGAAGCACTATGGCCGTTGGATGGACATCGTACGGTCACTGGAGCTAGAATCGTTCATATTGACTAAGTTGACAAAGCCCTCCGTCCTTGTCAACTTAGTAGGCCCACAAGTCAGCCACCCACTATGGTGGGTCCCAGCTAGCAGGGGGTATTTATTTTTTTGTTCGTAATAAGGAGGCACTTCCTTGCGTGCGAAGATATAGCTGGTGGGTCCGACCTGTCAGCGGGGGGAATGTTTTTTTCGTGAAATATAAAAGCCCTTCCCACGTACAGTCCACGTACAGTGCGTAATAAGGAGGAACTTTCCTTGCGTGCGACCATGGACCTCGTGGGTCCCAGCCGTCAGGCTCTCCACGTACAGTCCTCTTCCGATGACTCTCGTATGTTGACCACGCCGTGCCAAGCGCACCGAGGCGATGGACGACAGTGAGGCCCCAGACTGGAACGACCCGGAGATGGGTAAGACGCGATAGTGGAGTCGCAAACGGAGAGGAGTGGGAAACTTGACTGGTTCGGGTGCGGGGAGGTCCTACACTCGGCAAAGAATAACAGGAGGTGCGGAGTGGAGGGATGGCCTGGCCGTCGGCAGGGTAGCGTTTTGCTGAGGAGCGCAAAACAACGTTGTTGGACGCCAGAGGCTGGAGCTGGCGGTCCCCGCAGCACTAGGGGAAGAAGGCGAGAGATTGAAGAAGAATGCCGGCCGTTGGATGTAAATCCAACGCCTTCTTAGGCTTCAACCTACTGGCCCACATGTCAGCTAGTCCATTTGTTTTTTTAGTCCATTTGGTGGGTTGGGTGAAAGAATGAAGTAGCATCTATGCAACCCGTTTATATATATGGTAGAACTTAAAGCCCATTTGCATTTTCTCGAAATCCGCGGACTTGCTGGGCTGGGTGAAGATATCATGTTGGGCTAGACGGAGAAATGTTATAAAAACATAAACACATGATTGCACATCTATTACTGCATTGGCCAGTAAAATCTTTGCAAGCTATGTACGCAATCACTAGGAGTTAACTTGCCAAGTTATATATAAACAATTATTGTTATTATTTTGTAAGAACTTTCAACTTAAGAAATAAAATATCATTTAAATTTGATGATTAATAGTACGTGGGGTATTATTATTTTTTAGGCTACACGTGGGATAGTTGAGTTGGTTCTAGGGAAAAGTACTGGGAGAAAACTCAGTTTACATCGAAAAAGAAAGTGGGAGAAAATTCAGATATAGGATGAATGAAAACGAAAAATAAAGGAAGTGGGAAGGTCTATAAAATGGTTGGACAAACGACAGGTTTATCGGAAACTTATGTTGTTTCTAATATATATATAGTGATTCTATTCATCACCCAGGGTGCAGAATAAGTTATTCTTCACCTAAGGTAATCTTAGGATCGCTTCATAAATAAATTACGTTTAGAATATAAATAGTTACATCCATATTGATTAATTATGTAAAATTTGGTATAAGAAAATATAAAAAATAGGTTATAAGACCAGAAACATCGCATTTTATGTATGTTTTTATATTCGTAATTTTACGTAACATAAAATATTTTTTACGGCGAGTATATATTTTCTTACGTTCTATTTTTACATATGAAATAAGACAAAATTTACGAAACCTAAAAATACGGTGCATTGAAGTCAAAATAGAGAGGGGGTGAAGAATAACTATTCCTCACCCAAGGTGATGAATAGCGCGACCCTTGTCCGTGATCACGGGATAGGAATAATATTCTGATCACAACATGAACTTCCCGAGTAACGCGCCTGACCTTACCCGTGAGCTAGGTTGAACTTCGGCTAAAAGGTGTCCAAATGGGGTTTGCTATATACCGTTGGAAAGCTATGGACACCAGTATCATGACCCAAGTTAAGTTTTTGACAAAATGTAAGCGGTTTAAGAGTAGTTTTGAAATTTGTTTTTTCTTCGTACAAAAAATGCGAAACGTATTTTCGATCGCATTTTTAAACCGTTTATCAGAATGAGGCAAATAATATGGCGTTGGAAAGCTGCTCCAAAACCGCTCCTTCTACATGTTGAAAGTTTTCTCTAATTCTCTACGGTTAAAGAGTAATTTGGAAAATCGTAGAATTTCGCAAAAGGAACACCCGACTTCGTATTTTCGATACCATTTCTAAATGGCTAATCCAATTGAGGGAAATAATATTGCGTTGGAAATCGTATGAAAATGCGCTAGTTTTTCATGTTAAAAGTTTTTTCTAATTTTGAACGGTTTAAAAGTAATTTAGAAAAGGGTACAAGTTCGACCGAGTTTGTATTTTCAAGCTAATTTTTTAACCATACGTCCAAATGCAACAAATGATATGGCGTTGGAAAGCCTGAAGAAATGCGAAACTTCTTTATATATATTGTTTCTCCTAATTCATTACTGTTTTATGTCAGTTTTGAAAATTGCTAAAAAGGTATTTTTGCTGTAATTTCTACAAACTTGACCGGAATGGGGCAAATAATATACCGCTGAAAAGCTACGGAAAATGCAAAACTTTTTCATGTTGATGGTTTTCTCTGATTCCTAACCGTGTTTAAGTAATTTCAAAAACAGCAAGATCATGCGTTCAGCCTTTATCGTGAAATGAATTCTTCGAAAATGCACCGCGTGAAGAACCTGAACTTCTCGGTGCGTTTACCTGAACTTCACTCTGTTTTTCACGTAATTTTTTTACCCGTAGCTCTCTATCCACTTGCCAAAACACCCACCAAAATTGAGCAAGTGATATACCGATGGAAAGCTGCTATAAATACGCAACTTTCCCGTGTTGATCGTTTTTTCATACTCGCGGCGATTTTAAAAGTTTTTCATCTGAAATTCATTCAGCATAGTAGTTGAACTTCCTGCTGTTTTCACGTTGAACCTCTGTGATGTATTTTCGTTTGTATTTTTCTCATCCATTCGTCCGTGTTATACAAATGATATTCTTTTTGTACAAAGCACTTTCACAATAGTTTTTTGAACTTTCTCCGACGGAGGACTTGAACTTATAACAACAAAACTTTTAGCCTTTGCTTTTTTATTCCTTTTTTAATACAAAATGCACAGCGTGTAGTATATGAACTTCTGGCAGTTATCAACCAGAACTTCTCTCGGTTACGTGAAAATATTTTGAGTTTTTTTATGATTTTTTAATCTGATTTTCATAATCCTTTTTTATGAATTTAGAAGCACTCTATTTTTAATAGTTGAACTTCTTTTATTTTATTTTTGAACTTCTTGTTTCCATTCTTTAATGACGTGGAAAATCTGAGTTTCTATAATCATTAAACTTCTCCATCTTTTTAATATGGACTTCCTGGTTTATTTCTTAATCCTTCTTTATGAAATTTTGAAGCGTTATATTTTTAGAAGTTGAACTTCTTGTTTTTTATTTTTGAACTTCTTGTTTCCATTCTTTAATAACGAGGAAAATTAGAGTTTTCTATAATCATCGAACTTCTCCATCTTTTTAATATGGACTTCCTGGTTTTATTACTTCATCTTTTTTATGCGTTCTATTTTTAAAAGTTGAACTTATTGTTATTTTATGTTTGAACTTCTTGTTCCCATTCTTTAATAACGAGGAAAATCTGAGTTTTCTATAATCATCGAACTTCTCCATCTTTTTAATATGGACTTCCTGGTTTATTTCTTAATCTTTTTTATGCGCTCTATTTTTAAAAGTTGAACTTCCTGTTATTTTATTTTTGAACTTCTTGTTTCCATTCTTCAATAACGAGGAAAATCTGAGTTTTCTATAATCATCGAACTTCTATATTGAACCGCTCTAACTTTTTTATTAGAATTTATTTTATGTATTTTTAGAAATATGAACATTGTAGTTTTGTTAGAAACATCAAACTTCTTCGTTATTTTGAATTGAACTTATTTGCTTTATTCTTTAGTAACAAAAAAATTCGAGTTTTTAATAAATATCAAACTTCTCCATGTTTTTAAATTGAACTTCTTGTTTTTTATTCTTCAGTAATCAGAAAAACTACATATTAGACACATACCATGTAGTACATGAACTTTTTCCATTTTTTATAATTTTATTTTTTCCTTTTTTAAATCAAATGCTCCCAAATAATAACTAAATTTCTTTGTGCATTGAGAGAATTATTTTAAAACACCAAAAAAATAATTTATTTTTTGTGTTTTCGAACATGGAAATACAAGGTGAACCTCTCTCAAAAGAATTGTTGAACTTCCCCGGATAGAGCACTTGAACTTCTAGCAACAAATTTTCTAGACGTTATTTTATTTTTGAACATCTTGTTTCCATTCTTTAATAACGAGGAAAATATGTGTTTTCTATAATCATCGAACTTCTGCATATTTTTTAATTTGGACTTCCTGGTTTTATTTGTTAATCTTTTTCTATGAAATTTTGAAGCGCTCAATTTTTAAAAGTTGTAGCTCTTATTATTTTATTTTTCAACATCTTGTTTCCATTCTTCAATAATGGAGAAATCCAAGGGAAACTTTTTTGTACACCCAATACGTTTTTTAAACTCTCATGAAACTTTTTTTGGGTTCACCGGTTAAACTTACTAAAAAACCACACACTTTCTTTTATTCTCTGAACTTACTATGCTTCATGCGGTGACCCTTATTGATTTTTTGTGATGTGATACTTTCTTCCCTTTGTTCTTATTTGAACTTCATCTTTTTTTAATGATGAACTTCCTTTTTTGTGACGTGATACTTTCTCCTTTTGTTCTCGTTTGAACTTCGTCTTTTTTTAATGATGAACTTCCTTTTTGATTTTCCGTGACGTGATACTTTCTTCCTCTTGTTCTCGTTTAAACTTCGTCTTTTTACTGATGAACTTCCTTATTGATTTTTTGTGACGTGATACTTTCTTCCTTTTGTTCTCGTTTGAACTTCATCTTTTTTTAATGATGAACTTCCTTTTTTGTGACGTGATACTTTCTCCTTTTGTTCTCGTTTGAACTTCGTCTTTTTTTAATGATGAACTTCCTTTTTGATTTTCCGTGACGTGATACTTTCTTCCTCTTGTTCTCGTTTAAACTTCGTCTTTTTACTGATGAACTTCCTTATTGATTTTTTGTGACGTGATACTTCTTCCTTTTGTTCTCGTTTGAACTTCATCTTTTTTTAATGATGAACTTCTCGCATGAATTTTTACATGGTTTTTTCCCCATGTGTTTTGAAGTGAGAGACTAAATGATATATACTTGTTTATCTCACTGAAGTTTTTGACTTTTTTGAATGTTATTTTTCTTGTTTATTGTCAGGTATTTAGTTCCAGTGTGAATCAGAGTTAAAAAAGACAAGCTTTCTAGCTAATTGTGAGCACTAGGTAAATAGAACGTTGCTTTTTCTCTGAACCACAAATTATTTTTATCACTGAATAGTAACACACATTCCTTATCCCCTCACACACCATATGTTTCATATCCACACCACAACATGTAGGCACACTACTCTTTTATCTCTTTCACTCCATAAATTTCTTGCTTTGTCTTCTTCTTGGTAACACCCAAATTGGTTGTGCAAGCAAAACAAACAGTACTAGCTCGGTGTTGGCCATTCTTCTCCTCTGTTGGCAGTAGCAGAAACACAGAAATTAAAACAGTTTCAGGAGGAAAATGGTGCTGCAGCCGTAGCCTACACCGCACAGCAAAACGTTGTTGTTGCCAGCGCCCCATCAGCTGAACTTTCACCCCACGCCAAGATGAACTTTTCTGAACCTGAAGATGTAGAAGAGCAAAAACAACCATATGATCTTTGTGACCTCCTTGTGGTGTGGAGGAGCGGTGCGGGGAGACATAGGCAACAGTGGGGCTCCACCTCGGTAGGCTTCAACAGCCCGCGCAGAACTCCATATTTAGACGACCTGCAACTTGAGGAGAGGAGACAGTGACCTGCAGCTGGCTAGCACATCACCTGCTAGTGTTTCGAATGGCCGCAGTAGTCTCCATGGTACACCAGAACTTCAGACATAAAAAATCAGGAGCTCCTTCTGCAGATTTGGGAGCATTGTTGTTTGCTGTAGACCAGAATCAATTAGATATAGAATTAGCACCTAGTGATAGACAAACATCATCCAGTCGGCCGTGGACACAAAGCATAGGCATCACATAGTACAACAACACGGACGAGAGAGTAGTTACAGTGGCACTGGAACGACAAGAAGCAACACAGGCGAGAGAGTAGTTGCACCGGTAGCTAGCTACATAATTTTTTCATGGAACAACCAGTGCACGGCACATTACAAGAAATAAGGAGATATACAACACCACAATAATTTCCCAGAAGAATAAAAAAATAGAGGACCACATCACATGTACTCGAAACGGATGGAACTAGTATTCTTGTTCGTGGAGGCATTTTAGCAAACACAAGATATGCACCCATATAGATAATTGGACAGAGTTACTTAGCTATTCATGGCCATTGTCGACCATGACAATACTTAACTTTCTGAATGTACACGTACACATCAAAGTAAAAATACTAGGATTGCTGGAGCGAATTGAAAAAACAATATTGAACTTTCTCAATGTATACTAAACGGAACACACACATATTTATCTCAGTGATGCACATGATAAAATAGAATTGCTGGAGCAAATAGAACTACCAGCCCTCGGCGAATTGTCTGCAAAGAGGCACTAGGTGGAGGAGGGGGCAGAGAGGGAGGTCTCACCTCTGCTGTCAAGCAAGCGGACGAGGAGGGACTGCACACACGGACTTTGTTGGACTGCGCGATGGATCCCGGCCGCGAGCGACGCATGGTTGCGGTGATGGCGGGGTAGGCGGCAACGTGGGGAGGCAGGAGGTGTCGCGCCGAGTGCACGCGGTTGGCGGCGTGCTTGGCTCGCCGGGACATGGATGCGATGGGGATGCGGGGCGCCGGATCCCGCCCAACGGCGTAGGATCTGGGGGGGTGGCGGTGGAGGCACGGGACCCTGTTGGGGGTCCGTGGCGGCGCGTCCGTGGGAGGAGACCGGCGGCGGGGCAACGACAGGAGGACGGCGCGCGGCCGCCGGAGAAGATCGGGAGCAGAAGAGTGATGTCGCGGAGCAGATCGAGATGGCGAGACTGATGCTGATCGCTCGTGACAAGGCGATCTGGCCAGGTTGCACTGCCCCCCCCCAATGGGACTGAACCAGAGCTGATGCCTGGGAGCTGTTGATGTTTCTTAAGAAGCTCGTCGTTAATGTAATATAAACAGTTTGATTAGGGTGGCTGGAGGCCAAAATGTAGTTAGATTTCCATTCTTATGATGAACTGTTTTCGCGAGACATGCTCCGGCTGGGAGTATGATGTAAGACTTTGTGGTTTCATTCTTAATGGAACTGGGGGCCAAAATCCCCTTATGCTCTAAAAAAAGATCAGGAGCAGGGCCGCGGGAGGACGAAGGTGCACGACCGCGGCAAAAGGGTGGCTGCAGGGTTGTGGGATTAAGTCGGCGGCGGTTCTGCGGGAGGAGCCCGGCGGAAGGTGCGCAGGAGGATGCTGGTGGCCGGCGGCGGCGCTGCAGGAGGAGGAGGACCGTGGAATCGAAGGAAGTTAGGGACAACATGCACAGGAAGGTCGTGGCCGGCTTATTAGGCCGTTCGGCGACGTGATAATGGGCCGGTCTAGCATTGCTGTTGATCTCAGCAACACCTGATCGAGCCCTATATAGAGCGCTGTGATCCAAATAACTATTCTGATCCTGGAATCAGAATAGTGCCACTCTATATATATATCTGTGTGTGTAATAAAATAATATATAAATATAGGTTCAGTTTTGCATTCTTATATAAAACAGGTTCAGTTTTGCATTCTTATAGAAAAATAGAACTGAGCTGTGCGTCGTCTTGAAAAAACAAACATAACTTGGGCTGCTGATGTTATAGACAAGCTAGGTTGGGAGGCCCAGAGGCCGCTTGATACCTGCTGGATCCAAAAAATGTTGAAACATGTCGTGGGCTGCCCATGTTAAACAACAAAACCTAGGCCATGGACCTGGTGGGCCCGGGACTGTCAGCCTCTCGAGGAACAGCTGTCTCCCGATTCCTCTTGTTTTGCTGACCATGTTGGGAACGACAGACGGTGGCGCTGTGGCTAGAGCACCAAGGCGGAGGACGACGTCGAGACCTCGGACCGAACGAACCGAAGCGGGGGAAGACGCTGGCTGAGGGGACTGCGAGGGTTGACTTGGTTGGGTGTAGGGTGGGCCGGTGGAGCTGCCGCCGCCGGACAATGTGTGGTAGTAGAGGGATGGCCTGGCCAACACCATAGGCTATGATGGCCAGCCGCTGTATAGGAAGAGGACAAAAAATGGAACAAAATAAAGAAATACAAATGGATAGGTGTTTGGTCCCATATGTCTGTGTACGGGACCTGCTGGGTCACCTGAGGAGGGGAATATGTTGGGAGGAAGGAGATTCAAAGCACGACAGCCGAGTGAACTAGTTTTTTTAACGAACAAGTGAACTAGTTACATACATAAGCAAATAGCCACTAAAAAAGGTAAACAGGTTAATGGGTTCTTAAAAGAAATATTTTGGACAAAACAGATAATTACGACACATAGGCAAATGCATGAAACACTCAGATGATAAAGGTGCTTATAAATAGATAAAGTACAACATCTAGTCCTTCCTAGCACGCTTGATCATGACGTTGCGGCTGTCCGTGTACTCGTCGGTTACAGGAAGCAGACACGCCCCCATGTCCAAGATCTGCCTGTACATGTCGTAGCATGAGTATGCGTCCTTGGCCGCGTAGGTTATGTAGGCTAGATTCAGAGGTACCTCCCACATGTTCAGGTCCTTGGTATCGTTGTCTTCTTTCATGTTGGCGTATCAGGGGTCGATGATGGTCTCGGCGAGGTCAACCACGGAGTCCTTCTCCTGCCCATTGCTAATGATCTTTTATTGCTTCTGGATGTCGACAAGCTTGTTGCACCAGATGGCCGAATCGTCGCGTTCTTCCTTCTCTCCATTGTAGCGAAGGTGCAGTCGGCGTTGCCGATGAAACAGGCGAATGCTCCAGAACCTCTGATGGCCCTACCAAAGTGGTAGATGAGAACCTCGTCCCGCACACATACCTGGGCGACGGCGATCCACTGGTCCCTGTCAGGAGACGAATGGATGGGCACAATGTCTAGTCCTGCAACCTTGTGCTTTCTCGTCCTATAGGTACTGCTTGAACTCGGCGAGGCAGAGCTTCATCGAGTCCGGATCGTTGGTGTACATCACATTCAACTTGGTGCAGCCATAGGACTGAACGGCGAACTCAAAGGGGAACTCCTTGCTGAAGTCCATATCTAGCAGGCTCACCCCTCGGATCGCCATTGGAGTCTCTTCAAGTGAACGAGTGTGTAGGCGGTGGCAGCAGTTCGTTTTTCAGCTCTTGGGGAACTTGATTCAACAGTAAACTGAGTGTGTACATGCGACAACGTTACTACCCCTCCCTCGTCCGCTGCACGCCCGGCATAAGATGCACCCTCAGCGCATTCAAACGCCTCCATTAAGAAACCTACTCCGGCCACACGTCGGTTCAAGAGCGGGTCTGTATTGGTACTGTAATAACAGGAGTTAGTGGTCACTTTACTTAAATTTAATTAGCTTTAATAGAAATTTATACTTAAAACAAGCAATGCATTGGCTCGTTCTATCAGTGCCACAGGATCAACATGCACAACAGTTAGAATTATTATTCTCAGGACGCACACGATCAACACATTTGTCACACTTTCACAAAGATAATACTACCAAGTTTGAACTCTTTGTTATGGTTGTTGTCCTCTGCATCATCATGCCGTGTTTCCCAGCTTGCAAGATTCAAAACCAACAAATAAGATCCAAATAATAAGTACAACAAAGATGCCTACACATCTCATTGATTCCCAGCTTGCAAGATTCAGAACCAACAAATAAGATCCAAATAATAAGTGCAACAAAGATGCCTACACATCTCATTGATTCCCAGCTTGCAAGATTCAGAACCAACAAATAAGATTCAAATAATAAGTACAACAAAGATGCCTACACATCTCATTGATTCCCAGCTTGCAAGATTCAGAACCAACCCATTAGAGCCTTTTGATAAAGTGAATATCAGGATTAAATCCATCTTGGCTAGCCATGTCATAGAATCGAAGAACTTGGCGAATGCTCTTGACCATCACAACATCTGTAGTTGAGTATTCCTGTTTGCACAACACAAACAAGAAGAGCATGATTTCACTTTAATAGTGGCCTCCTTGAACTCAACCTACAGCTCCACTCGGATGAGGCCTGCCTGGAGTTCCATGATTCACTCATGCTCCTTTTTCTGCAGTTCACCTGAAATGAAGCAAAGATTGCATCATTCAGCTAGCAAGAAGTACTTGCTCTCGTGAGCTGGCAGGTTCTTCTTTAGTAGTTGCACTAAAATTGAGGAACATTAAGGTTGGCTATCCGGCTCATGTAAGGTGCAACTATAATTTTCTTATCCTTTTGTGCAGTTCCACTAAAATAAAGTGCCATTATGGTGACAGTAATGGCTCATCTTGCAAAGGCTAATAAAATGTTGCACGAGATTACCAGTAGAACTTAACAGAGATTTTGGAAACTCCAATCACCATTTTGTGCAGTTCCACCAAAATTGAGAGATGTTGCCCACGTGACATTTTAGTTGAACTGCACAAGACACTCATTCCAAAAAAAAACGTTTTGTGCAGTTCACCAAAAGGTCACAATAGCAACAAGGTGAAATGGATATCCCTATCTGCACAAAAAAAATAGAAAGTAAACAGTCGCTGGTCAATAAGAATATACAAAACATATACGAAATGAAAAGAAGCATCTTAATTATGTTCATGGCAATCACGCAAGGACAGAGAAATTTTAAAACGTCAGCAATGCTTCATGTTACCAGAAGCATTACGATCAACAATGAGATTCCTCAAATATGGGACTACTTTAATGGTGGCATTGCTTGTTTACCAGATACAGTAAATCAACAACAACTAAAGAGTTGGTTCAAGGGCATGGGACCGTGGGGACACCAGGACACTCAGCAGCGTAAAGGAGCAACTTACTTATCATACCGGGGAAAGAAACACGAGTGCCATTTGTAACACAGTTTAATTGCATCTTATCACTGGAGGCATTAGATTAACAATAACACTGGTTAGACATGTCCCTAAGGTAACAGTGTGATCGCTTCATTTTACATGCGCCCTTACATTAACAACAACAAAAGGTTGTGTAAGTGCATCTAGTGCCCCTTAGTAATTTTGGTGTATTGAAGACTTATAGGTTAAGGATCTAATGTGTTTATGAGTGTACACAGGTCCATAAGTCTATAAGGAGTTTGATATTTACAGATAAAGTCGACCCCTAAAAATGAAGTTCTTCGACTGAAGACTTTGGTATTCTGAAGACTTTGAAAGTGAAGAAATTGGTGTGACCTTGAAGACTTGGTATTCATTTGAGGAACATGAAGCGTGAAGACTTTTGTTTTCGTAGTTTCATTTTCTCTTTCTTGAGTCATAGGAAACACCGTACTGTTAAAGGGGGTCGAGGAAATACTAAGGAAAAATTTCCATGTGATGCTCAACTCAAAATCCTACACCTACCAATCCCTTTGAGTGAAGCCATTTGAAATCTCATACAGTTCAGTCAATTTCTTCAGTGACAGAGACGCAGTTCTTCTAGTCACTGAGGACTTTGTTCTGACTGAGGAGTTAGGAATTCACCAGTGCGGATTGCATACACAGTGAGGAACATGTTAGCCCTGAGGAATTTGTACCTCAAATTTCCGACCGTTGCTGTGCTACGCGCCAGCTGTCCCAAAATATCTTATCCATCCAACGGTCATACCATTGAAGGGCATTTATGTCTTATCATGTCGGGCTGCTCCCTAGGCTATAAATAGCCGCCCCCTACAACCACTAGCTGGTTGGCTGCTCCGAGAGAAACTGACACTTGTCATTTGAGAGCAACCCATCCTCCGAGGACTTTGAGTGAAAATCATCAAGTGAGGAAAATCCAAAACCCAAACCCAAACACCTACAAACCCAAAGTGATTGAGCATCACTAAAGAGATTGATCCTGCGTGGATCCAACGCTTGTTACCTTTGAAGACTGTACTTCTTCCAGACGGTTAGGCGTCATGGTCTAGAGCATCCAAGAGGAATTGTGGATCGCTGAGTGACCGAGTTTGTCAAGGTTCGGAAGTCACCTGAAGACTTACCATGAGTGATTGGATGAGGACTGTGTGTCCTTAGTTCAAGGAGAATACGGTGAGGACTTGGTGTCCCGAGCTGCGTGCTCAGGACTGGGTGTCCAGGACTGTGTGTCCTCGAGTTTAAATACTCAGCCGCTCCAACCAGATGTACAACTGAGACAACAGTTGGAACTGGTCTACCAAATCATTGTCTTCACCAAGCTTACTGGTTCCATTTCCTCAACTCTTTCATTTCCTCAGTATTGTGCTCTTCATTTATCATATCTGTGTTTGAAGACTTTGACTGAAGACTTTCTCAATTTCCTCAGTTCAATTTCTTCAGTCTGTTTGTCTTCATCTTGTGCTATCGTGTGATTACGCTTTCTGTACTCTGTGCTAGTCTTCATTTCATCATGATGACCATGCTTGTGTTCTGCTATGCTTACTTCTGAGTACTTATTCCGCTGCAAATAGTTCTTCGCTAAGGAATTTCCTCACTAGCAAATTCCTCAGTGAAGAATTCATAAAAATAGCCTATTCACCCCCCCTCTAGTCGATATAACGTACTTTCAGGTTGGTATAAGGACATGCGACAGTGAACGCATCAACACAATGTACCTACAAGGAGGCATAAAGTGGTGATGCCGAGTTTGTTCATGCTATGTGAGGGCAATAAACCTAATCCTGGAGTCCTTTTACTATGTGAGGGCAGCAAACCTAATCCTGGAGACCTTGTACTATGTGAGGGCAGCAAATCTAATCCTGGAGACCTTTTACTATGTGAGGACAGCAAATCTAATCCTGGAGACCTTTTACTATGTGAGGGTAGGAAATCTAATCCTGAGACCTTTTACTATGTGAGGGCAGCAATTCTAATCCTGGAGACCTTTTACTATGTGAGGGCAACAAATCTAATCCTGGACATACTCTGTTGACTTGTCCACCAGCCGCCACTTTCTATCCTTTTTTCAACCAATAATAGATTTGTTCCTTATCTAGTCTGTACTGCGTTTTCCCATTATTTCCCTTTTCAACCAAGAGACCGGTTGGGTATCCGGTCTCTACTACTTTCACCATATTATTTCCTCTTTGAATATAGTCCTAGATGCATGCTACAACTTTCCCCCCTTTCTTCGTTGTTTGAACAAAGCCCTAGATTCGAATGCATCAAGTAGCTTTACCTCTCATAATACTAAAAATTTAGGTGGCTTTGGAAGAGCTGTTGGGAGTAGAAAAAGATGCACATGCAGACATGTGAGGAGCTGGGGCAGTAGAGCAAGGCCGCTTTCGAAGAACTTATACCTGAGGGTCGTCGGGATGTCGGCGGCGGCATGTCGGATCTATGGACAATACAGCAGGGAGGAAGAAGGGTCGGAGGACCTCCTGAGCCGACACTGTGTCGGAGAGAACGACACGGGCAGAGGATCGGGCCCCTCCGGCAGCTGTGGGTTTCCTCCCTCGCCGGCGATGACCGCGTGAATGATGCACCTAGTCCTCTACACACACCAGCCGAAGGGATCTGGCCGGATCTGTGACCAGCGGTGAGCAGAGAGAAAATGTCGCTACCGCTGTCTTGTTTATATATGGAGAGGATGAGAGAATGAAGAGAGCAACCCTAGTAAAGCAAGCGCTCAGGCCCCTGCGTACATATATAGTGGAGTGATTATCTTTTTCTCTCCACAACAAGCGTTTCAATTTGTGTACGTGGCATTAAAGAAAAGAAACTCTCTATTTAAGGTGATTACTGCTACCTCTTGAGCACTGCGTTGCATTTCTCCAAAAAGGAGAGGATGATGCAGCAAAGTAGCGTAAGTATTTCCCTCAGTTTTTGAGAACCAAGGTATCAATCCAGTAGGAGGCTACGCGCGAGTCCCTCGTACCTACACAAAAACAATAGCTCAACGCAACCAACGCGATTAGGGGTTGTCAATCCCTTCATGGTCACTTACGAGAGTGAGATCTGATAGAGATGATAGATAATATTTTTGGTATTTTTGGTATAAAGATGCAAGGTAAAATACAAGGCAAAGTAAAAAAGCAAAGCAATAATAAATTGATTGGAGATTGATATGATGAGAATAGACCCGGGGGCCATAGGTTTCACTAGTGGCTTCTCTCAAGAGCATAAGTATTTCTACGGTGGGTGAACAAATTACTGTTGAGCAATTGACAGAATTGAGCATAGTTATGAGAATATCTGGGTATGATCATGTATATAGGGATCACGTCCGAGACAAGTAGACCGACTCCTGCCTGCATCTACTACTATTACTCCACTCATCGACTGCTATACAGCATGCATCTAGAGTATTAAGTTCAAGAAAACAGAGTAACGCCTTAAGCAAGATGACATGATGTAGAGGAATAAATTCATGCAATATGATAAATACCCCATCTTGTTATCCTCGATGGCAACAATACAATACGTGCCTTGCTGCCCCTACTGTCACGAGGAAAGGACACCGCAAGATTGAACCCAAAGCTAAGCACTTCTCCCATTGCAAGAAAAACCAATCTAGTAGGCCAAACCAAACTGATAATTCGAAGAGACTTGCAAAGATAACCAATCATACATTAACGAATTCAGAGAAGATTCAAATATTGTTCGTATATAATCTTGATCATAAACCCACAATTCATCGGTGTCAACAAACACACCGCAAAAATAAGATTACATCGAATAGATCTCCTCGAGAGAGGGGGAGAACATTGTATTGAGATCCAAAAAGAGAGAAGAAGCCATCTAGCTACTAACTATGGACCCGAAGGTCTGAGGTAAACTACTCACACTTCATCGGAGAGGCTATGGTGGTGATGTAGAAGCCCTCCATGATCGATGCCCCCTCCAGCGGAGCTCCGAAACAGGCCCCAAGATGGGATCTTGTGGGTACAGAAGGTTGCGGCGGTGGATTTAGGTTTTTGGCTCCGTATCTGATCGTTTGGGGGTACGCAGGTATATATAGGAGGAAGGAGTACGTCGGTGGAGCTTCGAGGGGCCCACGAGGCAGGGGACGCGCTCTAGGGGGGCGCCCTCCACCCTCGTGACTGCCTCGTGGCTTTCTTGACGGAGGGTCCAAGTCTCCTGGATCTTATCTGATGAGAAAATCACGTTCCCGAAGGTCTCATTCCGTTTGGACTCCGTTTGATATTCTATTTCTTCGAAACACTGAAATAGGCAAAAAACAGCAATTCTGGGCTGGGCCTCCGGTTAATAGGTCAGTCCCAAAAGTAATATAAAAGTGGAAAATAAAGCCCAATATAGTCCAAAACAGTAGATAATATAGCATGGAGCAATCAAAAATTATAGATACGTTGGAGACGTATCAGGCATCCCCAAGCTTAATTCCTGCTCGTCCTCGAGTAGGTAAATGATAAAGAGAGAGTTTTTGATGCGGAGTGCTACTTGGCATAATTTCAATGTAAATCTTCTCAATTGTGGTATGAATGTTCAGATCCGAAAGATTCAAGACAAAAGTTCATATTGACATAAAATAAATAATACTTCAAGCATACTAACAAAGCAATTATGTCTTCTCAAAGTAACATGGCCAAAGAAAGTTTATCCCTACAAAATCATATAGTTTAGTCATGCTCCATTTTTGTCACACAAGAATGCTCTCATCATGCACAACCCCGATGACAAGCCAAGCAATTGTTTCATACTTTAATAATCTCAAACTCGTAAACCTTCACGCAATACATGAGCGTGAGCCATGGATATATCACTATGGGTGGAATAGAATATGATGATGGGGGTTATGTGGAGAAGACAAAAAAGGAGAAGATCTCACATCAACGAGGCTAATCAATAGGCTATGGATATGCCCATCGATTGATGTTAATGCAAGGAGTAGGGATTGCCATGCAACGGATGCACTAGAGCTATAAATGTATGAAAGCTCAACAAAAGAAACTAAGTGGGTGTGCATCCAACTTGCTTGCTCACGAAGACCTAGGGCATTTGAGGAAGCCCATCGTTGGAATATACAAGCCAAGTTTTATAATCAAAGATTCCCACTAGTATATGAAAATGACAAAATAAGAGACTCCCTATCATGAAGATTATGGAGCTACTTTGAAGCACAAGTGTGGAAAAAGGATAGTAGCATTGCCCCTTTTTGTTTATTTTCTTTTTTTTGGGCCTTCTTTTTTTTCTTTTTGGCCTTTCTCCTTTTTTTATTGGGACAATGCTGTATTGAATGATGATCATCACACTTATATTTATTTACAACTCAATGATTACAACTCGATACTAGAACAAAGTATGACTCTATATGAATGCCTCCGGCCGTGTACCGGGACATGCAATGAACCAAGAGCGACATGTATGAAAGAATTATGAATGGTGTCTTTGCCACAAATACTATGTCAACTACATGATCATGCTAGGCAATATGACAATGATGAATGTGTCATGATGAACGGTACGGTGGAAAGTTGCATGGCAATATATCTCAGAATGGCTATGGAAATGTCAGAATAGGTAGGTATGGTGGCTGTTTTGAGGAAGATATAAGGAGGTTTATGTGTGAAAGAGCGTATCATATCACGGGGTTTGGATGCACCGGCGAACTTTGCACCAACTCTCAATGTGAGAAAGGGCAATGCACGGTACCGAAGAGGCTAGCAATGATGGAAGGGTGAGAGTGCGTATAATCCATGGACTCAACATTAGTCATAAAGAACTCATATACTTATTGCAAAAATCTACAAGTCATCGAAAACCAAAGCATTACGCGCATGCTCCTAGGGGGATAGATTGGTAGGAAAAGACCATCGCTCGTCCCCGACCGCCACTCATAAGGAAGACAATCAAATAACACCTCATGTTTCAAATTTGGTACATAATGTTTACCATACGTGCATGCTACGGGACTTGCTAACTTCAACACAAGCACTTCTCAAGTTCACAATTACTCTACCAGCACAACTTTGATATTATCACCTCCATATCTCAAAACAATTATCAAGCGTCAAACTTTTCTTAGTATTCAACGCACTCAAAAGAAAGTTTTACAAATGTTGAATACCAAGCATATTATTATTTTTAAGCAAATTACCATGCTATTTAAGACTCTCAAATTAATCTAAGTGAAGCATGAGAGATCAATAGTTTCTTTAAAACAAATCCACCACCGTGCTCTAAAAGATATAAGTGAAGCACTAGAGCAAAACTATAAAGCTCGAAAGATATAAGTGAAGCACAAGAGCAAAACTATAGAGCTCAGAAGGTATAAGTGAAGCACACAGAGTATTCTATCAAATTCCAATTCATGTATGACTCTCTCAAAAGGTGTGTACAACAAGGATTATTGTGGTAAACTAAAAAGCAAAGACTCAAATCATACAAGACGCTCCAAGAAAAACACATATCATGTGGTGAATAAAATATAGCTCCAAGTAAAATTACCGATGGAAGTAGACGAAAGAGGGGATGCCTTCCGGGGCATCCCCAATCTTTGACTTTTTGGTGTCCTTGGATTATCTTGGGGGTGCCATGGGCATCCCCAAGCTTAGGCTCTTGCCACTCCTTGTTCCATAATCCATCAAAAGATTTCACCCAAAACTTGAAAACTTCACAACACAAAACTCAACAGAAATCTCGTGAGCTCCGTTAGCGAAAGAAAACAAAAGACCACTTCAAGGTACTTTAATGAACTCATTATTTATTTATATTTGTGTTAAACCTACTGTATTCCAACTTCTCTATGGATTATAAACTATTTTACTAGCCATAGATTCATCAAAATAAGCAAACAACACACGAAAAACGGAATCTGTCAAAAACAGAACAGTCTGTAGTAATCTGTAACTAACGCAAACTTCTGGAACTCCAAAAAATCAGAAAAAATAGGAAGACCTAGGAAATTTTTTTATTGATCAGCAAAAATTCGAATCACTATTTTATCACGTTCTGGTGATTTTTAACAATTGTTTTCGTGAACAGAAAGTTTCTAGAAATTACAGCAAGATTAAATAACTATCATCCAAGAAGATCATATAGGTTTAACTTGGCACAAACACTAATTAAAAGATAAAACCCCATCTAAACAGAAGGTAGATGGATTATTTATTCCTAAACAGAAGCAAAAAACAAAAAACTAAAATAAAATTGGGTTGCCTCATAACAAGCGCTATCGTTTAACGCCCCTAGCTAGGCATAAAAGCAAGGATAGATCTAGGTATTGCCATCTTTGGTAGGCAATCCATAAGTGGCTCTCATGATAGATTCATATGGTAATTTTATTTTCTTTCTAGGGAAGTGTTTCATGCCTTTCTTTAATGGAAATTGGAATCTAATATTCCCTTCCTTCATATCAATAATTGCACCAATCGTTCTAAGGAAAGGTCTACCAAGAATAATAGGACAAGAAGGATTGCAATCTATATCAAGAACGATAAAATCTACGGGCACATAATTCCTATTTGCAACAATAAGAACATCATTAATTCTTCCCATAGGTTTCTTAATAGTGGAATCCGCAAGATGCAAGTTTAGAGAGCAATCATCAAAATCACGGAAATCTAGCAAATCACACAAAGTTTGGGAATAGTGGAAACACTAGCACCCAAATCACATAAAGCATAAAACTCACGATCCTTAATCTTAATTTTAGTAGTTGGCTCCCACTCATCATAGAGCTTTCTAGGGATAGAAACTTCCAACTCAAGTTTTTCTTCATAAGATTGCATCAGGGCATCAACGATATGTTTAGTGAACGATTTATTTTGACTATAAGCATGAGGAGAATTTAGCACAGATTGCAACAAGGAAGTACAATCAATTAAAGAGCAACTTTCATAATTAAATTCCTTGAAATCCAACCTAGTGGGTTTAGCAACATCTAGGGTTTTATTCTTTTCAATCCCACTTTTATCAATTTCATCATCAAGATCTAAATACTCCGAATTTTTAGAACACCGTCTAGGTAAGGGTGGATCATATTCAGTTTCATCAAGATTCATATTGCAAAACAAAGATTTAATAGGGGACACATCAATAATTTTTAGATCTTCATCTTGATTTTCATAGGAATTGGAAGAACACGCTTTAATAAAGGCATCTTTCGTAGCACGCATCCTAGCTGTTCTTTCCTTGCATTCATCATTGGAAATTCGCATGGCTTTGAGAGACTCATTGATATCGTGCTTAGGATGAATAGATCTAAGCTTTAAAGAATCAACATCAAGAGAAATTCTATCAACGTTCCTAGCCAATTCATCAACTTTAAGTAATTTCTCTTCAAGCAAAGCATTAATTTTTTTTGTGAATTCATAAACTCTTTGACACTATTCTCAAATTCAGAGGGCATCTTATTAAAATTTCCATAAGAGTTGTTGTAGGAATTTCCATAATTATTAGAAGGATTACTAGGATAAGGCCTAGGATTAAAATTCCCTCTATAGGCGTTGTTACCAAAATTATTCCTACCAACAAAATTCACATCCACAGATTCATTATTATTCTCAATCAAAGTGGACAAAGGCATATCATTAGGATCAGAAGGAACACACTTAGTAGCAAATAATTTCATAAGTTCATCCATCTTTCCACTCAAAACATTGATTTCTTCTATCGCATGCACTTTTTTATTAGTAGATCTTTTAGTGTGCCATTGAGAATAATTAACCATAATATTATCTAGGAGTTTAGTAGCATCTCCTAAAGTGATTTACATAAAAGTGTCTCCCGCGGCCGAATCTAAAAGATTTCTAGAAGCAAAATTCAATCCGGCATAATTTTTTTGTATAATCATCCACAAATTCAAACCATGAGTAGGGCAATTACGTATCATTAATTTCATTCTCTCCCAAGCTTGTGCAACATGTTCATGATCAAGTTGCTTAAAATTCATAATATCGTTCCTAAGAGAGATGATCTTAGTGGGAGGAAAATACTTAGAGATAAAAGCATCTTTGCACTTGTTCCAAGAATCAATACTATTTTTAGGCAAAGACGAAAACCAAGCTTTAGCACGATCTCTAATCGAAAAAGGAAATAGCTTAAATTTAACAATATCATTATCGACATCTTTCTTATTTTGCATATCACATAAATCAACAAAGCTATTTAGATGAGTAGCGGCATCTTCACTAGGAAGGCCGGCGAATTGATCTTTCATAAAAAGATTCAACAAAGCAGTATTTATTTCACAAGATTCAGTATTGGCAAGAGGAGCAATCGGAGTGCTAAGGAAATCATTATTGTTGGTATTGGTATAGTCACACAATTTGGTATTATCTTGAGCCATCGTGATAAGCAAGCTATCCAACACACGAGCAAACGAAAAGCAAATGAGGAGGTCATTGAGTTCTGTATTGACTTTATTCCTGACCTTAAGCCGATTGGTGTTCCTGAATCGCGGCATAAGGGCAGACTGGATGGAAAAGGCACGCTAGGAGGGGAACAAATAATATGTATGGACGGACATTCTCTCACTGAAGCACACTACACAGTTCTACAGAATTCCGCCTTGGTGGCTCCGTATATGGATGAACACAAGAATTTGCTACGCTCCAAACACCTAGAGCGGTCTGATGACTGGATTACACGTGAACGAACCAGGAGTTTCACCAGCTGGTTGTAGACACGTATCATGCATGACGCCTCTATTGAAGATGACCTGTACTTGCTGTCCCAGTTACCATCTTCGAATATAATGACTTTCAAAGGGTACGAGATAAATGGTAATACATTTTACACGATCGTCCAAGATAAGAAGAGCACCAACCAAAACAGTGGTGTCCGCTTTGATGCAGAAACCAAGACGGGAAAGGAAACATAATATGGTTATATATACAGGACATATGGGAACTTGACTATCGACGTGGTTTGAATGTCCCTTTGTTTCGGTGCAAATGGGTCAATATGACACGAGGCGGGGTAACAGAAGACCCGCAGTACAAAATGACAACAGTGGATCTCAACAATCTTGCGTATGCAGATGAACCATTCGTCCTAGCCAATGATGTGGCACAAGTTTTCTATGTGAAGGACATGTCTACCAAGCCGAGAAAAAGAAAATATAAGGAAGCGAATGCATCGTGCGATGAGCCAAAGCGGCACATAGTTCTTTCTGGGAAGAGAAACATCGTGGGAGTGGATGACAAGACAGACATGTCAGAAGATTATGAAAAGTTTGATGAAATTGCTCCATTCACAGTGAATATTGACCCGAGCATCCCGTTAAATGATGAAGATTTTCCATGGTTACGGCGCAAAGGGACACACACGAAGAAAAAGTTTCACACCCAAAGATCTGGGATGTGATCGGCTTCACTATCATCACTTTCTTCTGTGTTTCACACCCAGGAGGGAATCTCTGTAATAGTTAGGGTAGTTATGTGTTTTGGCATTTGAAACGCGAAGAAATTTTATGTGCAAACAAATTCTTTCATGCCTTTACTGATTTTTAAAGTTAAGTTATTCACAAACTAGTGATTCACACAAATTTCAAATAATTCAAAATTTAAACTATTCAAATTTGAAAACTACCAGTACTAACAGAAAGTTTCTAATTTTTGTACCTAAAGCAAAAATATTCACAGAGAAACTCTAAATACAGCAAAAACAACTAAAAATAAATAAAACAAAATAAATAAAGCAGAAAAGAAAAAACTAAATGAAAAAAGCCCACCTACTGGGCCACAGCAGCCTGCATACGACTAGAAACCCAAATTGTAATTGGGCCAGGATGCAGGCCCGCTAGCCCAATAGGCCCATCAGGGCATAACAGCAGACATAGGCCCGGATGGCCTGCTTAAGAGAGGAGCTCGAGAGAGCTACCGCACAGGGGCTTATAAACCAGTGCGGGCGCCCCTCGGCTAGCGAGGTGGGACTAAACTTGCCGCACAGCACCTGCGCCAGCGCACCACCTTTAGTACCGGTTGGTGGATGGAACCGGTACTAAAGGGTGGGTCTTTAGTACCGATTCCAGCCACCACCCGGTACTAAAGGCCTGCCCTTCCCGCCGCTTGGCCTGGCCAAAACAGGCCTTTAGTACCGGTTGGTGGCTCCAACCGGTACTAAAGGTGTCCCCTATATAAGAAACACTTCGAAAAAATTTAATTTCTCATCTCCCACTTCTCTCTGCCGCCGCCCCGTCCCGCGCCGTCGCCGCCCCTGTCGCGCCGTCCCCGTCGACTCCACGACGCCCCCGTCCTTGTCGCATCGTCTCCGTCGACTCCGCGGCGCCCCGGTCGCCGGCCTGTCCCGGTCGCCGCACCGGCCCGTCGCCGTCCCCTTGCCTCGCCGTCGCCGTCGCCTTGGATCGACCTTGCCTCGCCGTCGCCGTCGCCGTCGCCTCGACCTCGCCCGCGCGCTGTGAGCCCCTCCCCCGGCCCCTCTCCTCCCTCCAATCGATCAAATCCACACCGCGTGCCGGCCCCGGCCGTAGCGCACACACACGCGCGCGCGCACACACACACACTACATGCACACACACACACACATACACTACACGTGCACACACACACAATTTTTCTGTTTTTAGCTTTTAGTTTTTTCTGTTTTTCTGTTTTTCATACAAAGTTTTAGATGAATTAACTAATTAGATTAGATTAATGTAAAATAGTATATAGAAATATTAGTTATAATATATATAATGTCAAATGTTATAGAAATGTTAGTTATATAGAAATGTTAGAAATTTTGGAAATGTTAGTTTTAGCTAGCTAGATAAATTAGATTAATTTTAAATTGTTAGACGATGATCGATGTTTTTTTAGTTTCTTATATTTTTAGTTATAAAATTTAGAATTTGCATATATGAAATCACAATCCATCTTTTAAAAAATGTTACTTTACTTTTGCGGCATATAGTATTTGTTGTCGACGATGCCCGGCCCGGATCCTCGCCGTCGACCCATTCGCGACGACGTCCTGCTTCAGAGGACCCATGTCCGGGACTGGGCTCCGCCGGGCTGGCACTGGGAGGTGCTACCTTCAGGGGCGCGACGCTTGGTGAGGAACCCAGCCCCGGGTCCTGTCGTCGACCCTCATCTTCTTTGGTGGCGTTCGCGTGGGCCACTTTCAGTGCGGAGGGAGCCGGCCCCGCCGGAGGTGGTACGTCGCCGTGTCAGGGAGGAGGACGAGCACGTCCATCGCTACATGGCTGCTATGGACGTCAGGTTCTCCAATAACTGGCAGGTTCTTTGGGGAGATCACCCGAGCTATGATCCAGTGATGGTTCCTTCGCTTTGGTTGTCCACCTCCCGCGCCTCAGGAACCGCGAGTGGCCTAGATTACTCTTTAGTACTCGATCTTTATTAGCTGCTAGATAGCTAGCTAACTAGTGATGTATTCGATATATAATATTCGAGATGATTTATTCGAGATTATATATATTATTCGAGACGATGTATTCGAGATTATATCTATTATTCGAGACGATGTATTCGAGATTATATTCGATGATGCTTATTATGTACTATGATTGAATACTAAATTGTTTTATATTTCTTTTGGATTAGTTAAATAAAAGCTATGGCGGACAATACCGGCAGAGAGGGAGAAGAGACCCTGTTCGATATCATACGCCATCCTTGCGGGCCAGATGATGATCAGAATGAAGAAGATTATGACGGCTCCGAATTTCTAAACAACACCGGGGAGGGTGATATGATATTCGATCGCGACGACCGAATTGATGAAGTCATGAACTATGATTATGATGATGACGAAGAAAATGTTGATCTTGAAACAACAAAGACCGGCGAGGTATATATATTTATATAAGCAGGCATCTGGTGATCATCACATGTTTTAAATGACTTGAAGATATATTAACGAATCGATCTTTCTTCTTTCAGCCATCCGGATCGAGCAAATCTTCAGGCAACAAGAAACAAGGCCCAAACAAAAAGTTGAAGGAGGGCCTAAAGTACAATATCGAGGCCATCAAACCTAATGGCGAACAATTAGCGCCTAAGAAGATTGCGGACAAGTTCATTCGTCAGTGCGGAGTTCTTGTGAAGGACCAACTCCCGATCTCCCTTCAAGCATGGAGAGAGCCAGCAAAGCCACATCCAGATGTTACTTTTGTCGACGACAGACAAAAAAGTCTGCTTTGGGAAACTCTCATGGAACATTTCACCCTACCAGATCATTTCACAGATGCAGATGTGGAGAAAGTCAAGGACGCTGCTCTTAGGAAGATGGCGGTTGCATTCAACAACCACAAGAATCGTGTATGGGACAAGTACGTCAAGGGAGGAAGGAAGACTCCAGTATTCGAGGGAACACTAGAGAAGCAAAGTGCTCATTGGGACGATTTCGTGAAATTCAAGGATTCGGAATTAGCTAAGGAACGGTCAAGAATAAACTAGAAGAATGCCGAAAAAAAGGATAAGTTCCATAAGCTGGGGCCAGGTGGCTACGCGGTGGCAATGCCTAAGTGGGATAAGTCTGAGAAAGAGATGGAGGATGCAAGTGTCACTCCGGTTACTAGGAGCCGGCCCCCCAGGTGCAGGACTTGGTTCTATGCGCATGGGGGTGTTGGACCCGAAGACAGGTAAAGTTTCGACGAAGGCATGTCTGAACGGAGCCGACGATAAGCTACTTGTTGCAATAGAAGAGGCTCGATCGAGGGTGTTCTAGCCCAACAGAGAACGATGAGCTTACGCATGCCCTGGGAAATCCTGAACACCCGGGAAGAACACGAGCCAAGGGCACTATTCCGTGGTATGAGGGGTTTTCGGACTGGAACGCCGACTACAAAACCCGTGCGAGAAAGAAGATTGCGGAGGAGCAGAGGAAGCTGGACTATGAACGCCTTCAAGGCCTAGAATCAGCGCACGCAGACTTGGCAGTCAAATTCCAGTGACAGCAGGAGCAGATCGACTCACTTAGCCAGCAAAGGGGGTCTTAGCAGCTGCAGCAGCTAGCGGATGATCCAGCATTGGATAGCACCGCCCCACCCATGCCGAGAAGCAGCATGGGTTCTGCCCCGGGCGACGCAATGCTGGATAGATACCCCGTGGATGACATCATGGAGAACACTAACTGCGAGCTACACTGCCTCAGCAATCACGGAAGAGAGCCGCCGCAGCTATGGTGCGTAGCGGTACAAGTCGAGGTAGTACGGGAGGTACAGGCGGAGGCAAGAGATTTCAATATGGTCCAAGCAGCCTCGCGCCTCTTCCTCAGAGGCCTTACGAAAGGTCCGAGGAGGAAAACGCACCCGTATCAAAGGCCGAGGTGGAATCCCATTTTGCACCGAAACTGCCACCGCCGCCAAGGGAGAAAGTACCTGAGGAAAAGATTGACCACTTCATTCGTATGGCTAGACCACCAGCTCCCAAGCCTGTTGACACAGACTATGAGCGCCACTTCAGGAAGTTAAATCGAGCACATCTACAGAAAGAGGCAAGCTCGAGCTCGAGCAAATCAGCTGGCAAAAAATGCGGTAAAATCGTTCCCCAGCTGGGAGAACAGGCGGCGCAATCAATCCCCCCGCTTGTTGTGCCAACAACACATAAGAGTACATGCGCCCAATATTATTGTGGGAAAACCGTTAGCGTTCCCCAGCTGGGCGATGTGTAATAACCGAGGAGCATATAAGGCAGGCTGAAATCCTCAAGATCACTGTTGGACAACTCCTCGAGATCGAGCCCATGCCTCTGCTTATAGAGGAGGAAATAAAACGGAAATATGTCCGGGTCCAACCTTTGGTCGAGCTAGACGAGGTCAAGAAGCTCCCAACGAGAATATATGAATTGCATCAATGGTACATGAACATTACCAAGATTTCCAATCGAGAGTCCCTCATGGTGAATGTCAAGAAGGATCATTACTACCATGAGAAAGCTGTGTCCGTTGAGTATTCAGAACTATTTCAGTTCTACAATCAAGACGCACTCGAGAAATCTATCGTCAGTTGCTATTGTCTGTAAGTGATTTCTTTCTGTAATTTAAGTCTCAAGCTAGCTGTAGTGATCCTTTTGATCAATCATTACCTGTAATTATCCTCACTATATTCTTTTCTGTGGTATTATGTAGGATTAAGATGTATGAAATGAAAAAAGGTGGACGCTATGGCATTGGGTTCATTGACCCAAACATCGTTAATGAATACACATGGATATTAGATGCATATTATGAAAAAAGTGTAGAGGAAAGCATGCTAGAGTTCTTGAAGCGCCTCAATACCAATGAAGATATACTACTTCCTTACAACTTCCAGTGAGTCACACTGTCTTGTACTAAAAATTCTCTGTTTTTGCCTACTAGCTAGCTACATGTTTTGATTACATATGCCCGCTTAATTAAGACATGCAAACGTGTGTGCATGCAGATTTCACTGGATCTTGTGTATCATTAAAGTTGATGAAGGAATAGTTGAAATACTGGACTCACTACTCAAAAATAAAAAACTGACTACAACATCTTGTATGGGATAGTCAACAGGTAATTTCAATCATTATTAACTATATATCTCGGCCTATTTAGTTCATCATTTCCTAATATGAACTATTTAATAACCCCTTTATTCATTTTCTTTGTCAGCGGGCAAGGCTTGGGCAAGGTTCATCAGCGTCACTCCAGGCCAATGGAAACGAAAGCTGAAATGGTTCCGACCCAAGGTAAGTAATTAAGTAGTACTAGCTAGCTAGCTAGCTAGCTAGCTGCCATCTCTTTAATTATCATGCTTGATTAATTATTATCTGATCAAATTCCATTCTCGTAAAGGCCCTTGAGCAAGCGCAGGGGACTCGTCTGTGTGCATACTGCGTTTGCGAGAACATTCGCATGATGGCGTCCGAAAGGAGCAGATCTCAAAGACAGGAATGGGTACGTTTGTCAAAACACTATTCACAATTTTTACACCATTATCGATATCTAGTCACACAACTAATACACATGCATATTGATCTCCTTCTTAACAGTTCACAGAGGTGCGGGAGAAGCTCCTACCAACGGAGCTCGTACAAGCACTTCAAGAGGAAATAGCGGGATTTTTGCTCGACCAGGTCATAGATCCGAACGGAGAATACAATTACCCGCTACCGCCCCCATGAACCACTTCCAATTGTCATCGTGCTCCGAAGGCACCAATTAGGCTAATGCCACTGGCTCCGAAGGCAACATGTAGGAGAAATTGTATATAGCTAGCTAATTGTATATATATATATATACATGTGTGTATGTGTGAATTAATATGGTGGTTTGTGAGAGATTTGATGATATATATATGATCGGTTCTACTAGAAATTCTATTTATATATATGCATAACGTGTACAATGTGTAGTATCATAAAATACCAGCAAACGAAAAAGAATTAAATGGAAAACACAAAATTAAATGAAAAATAAATCATAAACCCAAAACCCCCAACCTTTTAATACCGGTTGGTTTCACCAACCGGTACTAAAGGGCTCCCTGCCCCGGAGCTGGCTCGTGCCACGTGGTTGCCCTTTAGCACCGGTTCATGCTGAACCGGTACTAAAGGGGGGGGCCTTTAGTGCCCAGACTTTAGTGCCGGTTACCGAACCGGCGCTAAAGGGCCTTACGAACCGGTGCTATTGCCCGGTTCTGCACTAGTGCGACATGCACACACACGTCCGGGTCGTGCGAGCCCGCCTAGGACCAACTTCGTGCTTCCCCGGATCTTGCCAACAGAACGCACACAAGCTGCACTCGTGCACGGACACGCCCGTGCACACCACACGCCTAACCCACCGTGGACCGGACGCGCCCATCGTGCCCGGCGCATGCCCATACACGCGCCCGACGCAACAAGCTCGTCGCCATGGTTGCTGCCATCCGACGCCACCGTGTACTTCAGCACGATCCGCCGCAGATGCCGTGCAACGCGGCCACCTCGCCAGCCGCTGTCGCGCACCGCCGCTGATGCAACTACAGCCACACTGCTCCCCGTCGAGCGCCACTCGCTGCCGCTGCCGAAACCCGTAGCTCCGTGCGCCGTCGTGTCGCGTCTCCGCGCCTCGCCCCACTACGCTCTCCGCGCGCCGCAGCCTCCATGTCCGTTGCGCGCTCCGCGGACGCCGCCGCACGCCACGGCCGCCCCTCGAACTTGGCTCTGAATACCAAATGTTGTCGCCACAAGGGCCTGGCTGCATCTCCTCTCCCAGCTCACTCCCTCCAAACTAGGAAGAAGGAAGAAAAAGCAAACGAGACAAGGTTTTCCCGGCCAGCGCACAAACGCCGCCATGGGCGCACGAACGCGCCAATCTTTTCTTTATATTCACAGGCTACATGGTCGGCAACTCCCAGGTCCAAACACACTCGTGGCCGGGCCTTTTGTAGTCCAGCTCCCACGTTACATGTGCGCACGTATGCACGAACGCATGCAGACTCCGCTGCTCGCGAGCGATCTGCTCGGACACGCGCACGACGCGCTCACCGTGGCCGCTCGCAACAGACCCGCTAACTACCTCCTACATGCATGCGCTAACTACCACGCCTAGCGGCCACCAAGTTCGGCCTGTCTAGCTAGCATCGTCTCTCACGCCTACCCAGCGACACACACGCATGCCACGAGCACACACAACGCGCACACACTCATACGCACGCACCCGCACACATGCGCACAGACACGCCACGGCCGTACCGCACACATAGCTTATGGCTAACAGAGTAGAAAGGCGGCGTACCCCTGGCTGCAGCGTCCAACAGCTCGGCGACGCGCTCCAGCAACGCACGGCCGCTCTCCATCAGTCGGCACCGCAGCAGCTCCCGCGCCACCGTGAGCGCGGCCTTCATGTTCGCTTGCTCCTGTCGGGTGTGCGACGCCGTTGCCGCAGCGTAGCTTGAGGCTCTTGCGGCGGCCCGCGCTTGCCATGGAGTAAGGGTGGATGGCGTTTGACCGCGCTGCTCGCGCCCCGCAGCGTTTGGCGGTGCGGGTGCCGCCTGGAGCGCCGGGTTGAGGTCATCTTGGGTGGACGACGCCGCCCGGGCTGGCCAAGCTGCCTAGTGGTCGGCGTTGGTCCTCGGGTCACCGGACATCAGAACCGCGGAGTGTCGGCGGATCAACTGGCGGAAGTTGGCTCCGGCGCAGCCCTACCTGGCGCGCCAAATGTCGGATTTCGGGTTCCGGCAAAACTCTTGAGGTTTGAACACTGGGGTGCGCACGAAGATCTCTCCTCCCCCTAGCTCACACCTCCACGATCTCACGGCCTAGCTCGACGAACCCAAAGGACAAAGGGACACAAGATTTATACTGGTTCGGGCAACCGATGTGGTGTAATACCCTACTCTAGTGTGGTGTGGTGGATTTCCTCTTGGGCTGAGGATGGACAGTTACAAGGGAAGAACAGGCTCCTGAGGAGAGGTGTTCTTGTGCTCGGTGAGCTTGTGGTTGTGAGGATGGAATGGATCCGATCCAAGATGAGTTCCTCATCTGTTGCCTCCTATGGTGATGGCTAGTCATATTTATAGAGGCCTTGGTCCTCTTCCCAAATATTGAGCGGGAAGGGATCCCACTATTGGTGAACGTTGCAGAAAAGAAAAAATTTCCTACGGTTTCACCAAGATCCATCTATGAGTTCATCTAGCAACGAGTGATCGGATGCATCTACATACCTTTGTAGATCGCGAGCGGAAGCGTTCAGAGAACGGGGATGAGGTAGTCGTACACGACGTGATCCAAATCACCGGAGATCCTAGCACCGAACGGACGGCACCTCCGCGTTCAACACACGTACGGTCAGCGTGATGTCCCCTCCTTGTTGATCCAGCAAGGGGGAAGGAGAGGTTGATGAAGATCCAGCAGCACGACGGCGTGGTGGTGGATGCAGGGCGTCACAGCAGCAGGGCTTCGCTGTGTACTACGAGAGGAAGAGGTGTAGCAGGGAGAGAGGGAGGCGCCAGGACTCAGGGTGCGGCTCCCCTCCCCCCTCATATATATAGCCCCCTGAGAGGCGCCGGCCCTAGGAGATTGGATCTCCTAGGGGGGGCGGCGGCCAAGGGCTGGAGTGGCCCCCAAGCCAAGGTGGGGCGCCCCCCCACCCCTAGGGTTTCAACCCTAGGCGCATGGGGTGGGCCTAAGGGGGCGCACCAGCCCAGTATGGGTTGGTTCCCCTCCCCACTTTGGCCCATGGGGACCTCCGGGATGGGTGGCCCCACCCGGTGGACCCCGTGACCCTTCCGGTGGTCCCGGTACAATACCGATGACCCCGAAACTTGTCCCGATGGCCGAAATAGCACTTCCTATATATAATTCTTTACCTCCGGACTATTCCGAAACTCCTCGTGACGTCCGGGATCTCATCCGGGACTCCGAACAACATTCGGGCTACTGCATATGCATATCTTCACAACCCTAGCGTCACCGAACCTTAAGTGTGTAGACCCTACGGGTTCGGGAGACATGCAGACATGACCGAGACGACTCTCCGGACAATGACCAATAGCGGGATCTGGATACCCATGTTGGCTCCCACATGCTCCATGATGATCTCATCGGATGAACCACGATGTCGAGGATTTAAGCAACCCCCGTATGCAATTCCCTTTGTCAATCGGTATGTTACTTGCCCGAGATTCGATCGTTGGTATCCCAATACCTTGTTCAATCTCGTTACCGGCAAGTCACTTTACTCGTACCGTAATGCATGATCCCGCAACCAGACACTTGGTCACTTTGAGCTCATAATGATGATGCATTACCGAGTGGGCCCAGTGATACCTCTCCGTCATACGGAGTGACAAATCCCAGTCTTGATCCGTGTTAGCCCAACAGACACTTTCGGAAATACCCGTAGTATACCTTTATTGTCACCCAGTTATGTTGTGACGTTTGGTATACCCAAAGCACTCCTACGGTATCCGGGAGTTACACGATCTCATGGTCTAAGGAAATGATACTTGACATTGGAAAACTCTAGCAAGCGAACTATACGATCTTGTGCTATGTTTAGGATTGGGTCTTGTCCATCACATTATTCTCCTAATGATGTGATCTCGTTATCAATGACATCCTATGTCCATAGTCAAGAAACCATGACTATCTGTTGATCAACGAGCTAGTCAACTAGAGGCTTACTAGGGACATGTTGGTGTCTATTATTCACACATGTATTACGATTTCCGGATAACACAATTATAGCACGAATAAAGACAATTATCATGAACAAGGAAATATAATAATGCTTTTATTATTGCCTCTAGGGCATATTTCCAACAGTCTCCCACTTGCACTAGAGTCAATAATCTAGTTACATTGTGATGAATCGAACACCCATGGAATCCTGGTGTTGATCATGTTTTGCTCTAGGGAGAGGTTTAGTCAATAGATCTGCTACATTCAGGTCCGTATGTACTTTACAAATATCTATGTCTCCATCTTGAACATTTTCACGAATGGAGTTGAAGCGACGCTTGATGTGCCTGGTCTTCTTGTGAAACCTGGGCTCCTTGGCAAGTGCAATAGCTCCAGTGTTGTCACAGAAGAGTTTGATTGGCCCCGACGCATTGGGTATGACTCCGAGGTCGGTGATGAACTCCTTCACCCAAATTGCTTCATGTGCCGCCTCTGAGGCTGCCATGTACTCCGCTTCACATGTAGATGCCGCCACGACGCTCTGCTTGCAACTGCACCAGCTTACTGCCCCACCATTCAAAATATACACGTATCCGGTTTGTGACTTAGAGTCATCCAGATCTGTGTCGAAGCTAGCATCGACGTAACCCTTTACGACGAGCTCTTCGTCACCTCCATAAACGAGAAACATTTCCTTAGTCCTTTTTAGGTACTTCAGGATATTCTTGACCGCTGTCCAGTGTTCCTTGCCGGGATTACTTTGGTACCTTCCTACCAAACTTACGGCAAGGTTTACATCAGGTCTGGTACACAGCATAGCATACATAATAGAACCTATGGCTGAGGCATAGGGGATGACACTCATCTCTTCTATATCTTCTGCCGTGGTCGGACATTGAGCTGAGCTCAATTTCACACCTTGTAACACAGGTAAGAACCCCTTCTGAGATTGATCCATATTGAACTTCTTCAATATCTTATCAAGGTATGTGCTTTGTGAAAGACCTATGAGGCGTCTTGATCTATCTCTATAGATCTTGATGCCTAATATATAAGCAGCTTCTCCAAGGTCCTTCATTGAAAAACTCTTATTCAAGTAGGCCTTAATGCTGTCCAAGAGTTCTATATCATTTCCCATCAAAAGTATGTCATCTACATATAATATGAGAAATGCTACAGAGCTCCCACTCACTTTCTTGTAAACGCAGGCTTCTCCATAAGTCTGTGTAAACCCAAACGCTTTGATCATCTCATCAAAGCGAATGTTCCAACTCCGAGATGCTTGCACCAGCCCATAAATCGAGCGTTGGAGCTTGCACACCTTGTCAGCATTCTTAGGATCGACAAAACCTTCCGGCTGCATCATATACAATTCTTCCTTAAGGAAACCATTAAGGAATGCCGTTTTGACGTCCATTTGCCATATCTCATAATCGTAGAATGCAGCAATTGCTAACATGATTCGGACGGAATTTAGCTTCGCTACCGGTGAGAAAGTCTCATCGTAGTCAACCCCTTGAACTTGTCGATAACCCTTAGCGACAAGCCGAGCTTTATAGATGGTCACATTACCATCCGCATCTGTCTTCTTCTTAAAGATCCATTTATTTTCTATGGCTCGCCGCTCAACGGGCAAGTCAGTCAAAGTCCATACTTCGTTTTCATACATGGATCCTATCTCGGATTTCATGGCTTCCAGCCATTTGTCGGAATCCGGGCTCGCCATTGCTTCTTCATAGTTCGAAGGTTCACCGTTATCTAACAACATGATTTCCAAGACAGGGTTGCCGTACCACTCTGGTGCGGAATGTGTCCTTGTGGACCTACGAATTTCAGTAGGAGATTGATCAGAAGTATCTTGATCATCATCATTAATTTCCTCTCTAGTCGGTGCAGGCACCTCAGGAACGTTTTCTTGAGTTGCGCCATTTTCCGGTTCAAGAGGTAACACTTCATCAAGTTCTACTTTCCTCCCACTTACTTCTTTCGAGAGAAACTCCTTCTCTAGAAAGGATCCATTCTTGGCGACAAAGATCTTGCCTTCGGATCTGAGGGAGAAGGTATACCCAATAGTTTCTTTAGGGTATCCTATGAAGACGCATTTTTCCGACTTGGGTTCGAGCTTTTCAGGTTGAAGTTTCTTGACATAAGCATCGCATCCCCAAACTTTTAGAAACGACAGCTTAGGTTTCTTCCCAAACCATAATTCATACGGTGTCGTCTCAACGGATTTCGACAGAGCCCTATTTAAAGTGAATGCGGCAGTCTCTAAAGCATAGCCCCAAAAAGATAGCTGTAAATCGGTAAGAGACATCATGGATCGCACCATATCTAATAGAGTGCGATTACGACGTTCGGACACACCATTACGCTGAGGTGTTCCAGGTGGCGTGAGTTGTGAAACTATTCCACATTTTCTTAAGTGTGTGCTAAATTCGTGACTCAAGTATTCTCCTCAACGGTCTGATCGTAGAAACTTGATTTTTCTGTCACGTTGATTTTCAACCTCACTCTGAAATTCCTTAAACTTTTCAAAGGTCTCAGACTTGTGTTTCATTAAGTAGATATACCCATATCTACTCAAGTCATCAGTGAGGGTGAGAACATAACGATAGCCACCGCGAGCCCCAACACTCATTGGACCGCACACATCAGTATGTATGATTTCCAATAAGTTGGTTGCTCGCTCCATTGTTCCTGAGAACGGAGTCTTGGTCATTTTACCCATGAGGCATGGTTCGCACGTGTCAAATGATTCATAATCAAGAGACTCTAAAAGTCCATCTGCATGGAGCTTCTTCATGCGTTTGACACCTATGTGACCAAGGCGGCAGTGCCACAAGTATGTGGGACTATCATTATCAACCTTACATCTTTTGGTATTCACACTATGAACATGTGTAGTATTACGCTCGAGATTCATTAAGAATAAACCATTCACCATTGGAGCATGACCATAAAACATATCTCTCATATAAATAGAACAACCATTATTCTCGGATTTAAATGAGTAGCCATCTCGAATTAAACGAGATCCCGATACAATGTTCATGCTCAAAGTTGGCACTAAATAACAATTATTGAGGTTCAAAACTAATCCCGTAGGTAAATGAAGAGGTAGCGTGCCGACGGCGATCACATCGACCTTGGAACCATTCCCGACGTGCATCGTCACCTCGTCCTTCGCCAGTCTCCGCTTATTCCGCAGCTCCTGCTTTGAGTTACAAATGTGAGCAACTGCACCGGTATCAAATACCCAAGAGCTACTACGAGTACTGGTAAGGTACACATCAATTACATGTATATCACATATACCTTTTGTTTTGCCGGCCTTCTTGTCCGCTAAGTATTTGGGGCAATTCTGCTTCCAGTGACCACTTCCCTTGCAATAAAAGCACTCAGTCTCGGGCTTGGGTCCACTCTTTGGCTTCTTCCCGACAGCTTGTTCGCCGGGCGCGGCAACTTCCTTGCCGTCCTTCTTGAAGTTCTTTTTACCCTTGCCCTTCTTGAACTTAGTGGTTTTATTCACCACCAACACTTGATGTTCCTTTTTGACTTCTACCTCTGCTGATTTCAGCATAGCAAATACTTCAGGAATGGTCTTTTCCATCCCCTGCATATTGAAGTTCATCACAAAGCTCTTGTAGCTTGGTGGAAGCGACTGGAGGATTCTGTCAATGACCGCGTCGTCCGGGAGATTAACTCCCAGCTGAGTCAAGCGGTTATGTAACCCAGACATAGTGATTATGTGCTCACTGGCAGAACTATTTTCCTCCATCTTACAGCTGAAGAATTTGTCGGAGACTTCATATCTCTCGACCCGGGCATGAGCTTGGAAAACCATTTTCAGCTCTTCGAACATCTCATATGCTCCGTGTCTCTCAAAACGCTTTTGGAGCCCCGGCTCAAAGCTGTAAAGCATGCCGCACTGAACGAGGGAGTAGTCATCGGTACGTGTCTGCCAAGCGTTCATAACGTCTTGTTCTGCAGGGAGAACAGGTGCGTCACCCAGTGGTGCTTGTAGGACATAATCTTTCTTGGCAGCTATGAGGATGATCCTCAGGTTCCGGACCCAGTCCGTGTAGTTGCTGCCATCGTCTTTCAGCTTGGTTTTCTCTAGGAACGCGTTGATGTTGAGGACTACGTTGGCCATTTGATCTACAAGACATATTGTAAATATTTTAGACTAAGTCCATGATAATAAACTTCATCTAATCAAATTATTTAATGAACTCCCACTTAGATAGACATCCCTCTTCTAGTCATCTAAGTACAACATGATCCGAGTCAACTAGGCCGTGTCCGATCATCACGTGAGACGGACTAGTCAACATCGGTGAACATCTTCATGTTGATCGTATCTTCTATACGACTCATGCTCGACCTTTCGGTCTTCTGTGTTCCGAGGCCATGTCTGTACATGCTAGGCTCGTCAAGTCAACCTAAGTGTTTGCATGTGTAAATCTGTCTTACACCCATTGTATGTGAACGTTAGAATCTATCACACCCGATCATCACGTGGTGCTTCGAAACAACGAACTGTCGCAACGGTGCACAGTTAGGGGGAACACTTCTTGAAATTATTATGAGGTATCATCTTATTTACTACCGTCGTTCTAAGTAAACAAGGTGCAAAAACATGATAAACATCACATGCAATCAAATAATGAACGTGACATGATATGGCCAATATCACATCGCTCCTTTGATCTCCATCTTGGGGCTCCATGATCATCTTTGTCACCGGCTTGACACCATGATCTCCATCATCATGATCTCCATCATCGTGTCTCCATGAAGTTGCTTGCCAACTATTACTTCTACTACTATGGCTAACGTGTTTAGCAATAAAGTAAAGTAATTTACATGGCGTTTCTCAATGACACGCAGGTCATACAAAAAAAAATAAAGACAACTCCTATGGCTCCTGCCGGTTGTCATACTCATCGACATGCAAGTCGTGATTCCTATTACAATAGCATGAACATCTCATACATCACATATATATCATTCATCATTCATCACAACTTTGGCCATATCATATCACTAAGCACTTGCTGCAAAAACAAGTTAGACGTCCTCTAATTGTTGTTGCAAGTTTTACGTGGCTGAATTAGGGTTCTAGCAAGAACGTTTTCTTACCTACATGAAAGCCACAACGTGATTTGTCAACTTCTATTTACCCTTCATAAGGACCCTTTTCATCGAATCCGCTCCAACTAAAGTGGGAGAGACAGACACCCGCCAGCCACCTTGTGCAACTAGTGCATGTTAGTCGGTGGAACCGCTCTCACGTAAGCGTACGTGTAAGGTTGGTCCGGGCCGCTTCATCCCACAATACCGCTGAAGCAAGAGAAGACTAGTAGCGGCAAGAAAGTTGACAACATCTACGCCCACAACAAATTGTGTTCTACTCGCGCAAGAAGAACTACGCATAGACCTAGCTCATTGTCACGACCGGTTTTCCGGGCATTAATTTCTAGAAAATGGCCGTTGTGCTCACCAGCCCCAGGATTACTGTTAGCTGATGAGAACCAACTTGATACAGAAATTCCAAGCAAAAGTACAAAAATATGTAGTACAAGACCATTGTGGCCTATGAGTACAACAAATGGTTTCTAGTGGTTGAGGGCGGAAGCGGTTTGTGGATCACCACGGCTATGGGACTCCATTTCCCACGGGAACAGCTGACCAGGTTAACTCCTATCTTCGCGAGGCTGCTATCACCGTTGCTCAGGTTCCGAGGCGGTCGTTGCAACGCTCCTCTCCAAGCATGCAATCTGGCCAAGACAATAGCCAGGGACAAGCCAGTGAGTACTTTGAATGTACTCGCAAACATTAAGAACACAGGTATAATATAACCATTGATGCTCATGCTTTGCAATGTCCTTATACTCACTTAGATAGTCATAAAAATAGATATCTTGATGCATGCAAACAGGTTATTTATATGCAACCGGAAATTTATGCAATGGCCACATAGAGGTAATAAATACTGGGTGCCAAGCGAGGGTCTGAATGACTCCTCGAGCGAAAAAATGCAGAATCATAAATACTGGTGCCAAACGAGTGTCTGAAAGACTCCTTGAGCGGAAAATGCAGAATAGTAATGACACCACATAAAGGGCTTTAAAAGAAATGCCACAGTCGGGCGTCTGAGCGACACCACATAAAGGGCTTTAAAAGAAATGCCACAGTCAGGCATCTGAGCGACACCACATAAAGGGTTTTAAAAGAAATGACACAGTCGGGCATCTGAGCGACACCACATAAAGGGCTTTAAGAGAAATGCCACAGCCGGGCGTCTGAGCGACACCACAGAAAGGGCTTTAAAAGAAATAATCATAGTGAATATCCCGGAGGTAGAACCATCCCAGAGATATTCGATGATAACAATAATAATTATGGGTTAGTCAACAATAGTAATAATCATAATCATCACAAGTCACAAGTAGTAATTCCCGTTCTGGTTTAACAGTTTCACCTCCGAAGACCGACACTAAGACCGACGCTTGACCCATCCCAGACTGTAGTCCTTAACCATGGACACGGCTATTCGAATAGGTTTAATCTCTGCAGAGGGTGTACTCTTTACCCACGAGTAACGGATTCCTTTAGTCCATCGGGACTAATTCCGTCTACGGTCTTTTAGTTGAAAACACACCTGACTTGCACACACCAGCTTAACTCACCGGTGTCTGGAATCACCCACGACACCTGTCAAGCAAACTCTAAGTGGGGAGGCTACAACCTCGACGTAGCATGGGATCACAAAATTTATACCGCGCGCAAACTGGGGGAGCTACCCCCTTCGGCTACAACCGAAACACCCATGCCCCCTGACCAGGTGGCATGCCTACCAGCTACAACCGATATCTTCCACCATGGCCTCTCTGTACGGTGTGTGCCAAGACAAGGGTTAACAGCTTACTGAACCATACCCCACCTATGGTAGGGACCTGTGGCAGTACGGAACAAGTATGGGGGTTACTGGCACAAGACTCGATCTACGGTCGACTTAGGAGGTAGTAATAATCCCTGCAAGTTTAGCATAACAATGTATATACTTCAACCAACAGATAGGAACACCACACGACATACTCCATCATGCCATACCGGACTCGACCGTCTCAACGGAGGACTAGGGTCAAGACCGCGTCTACCCAAGACAGAGGCCTACCCGGCATTTCCCTCCGGTATGCATGAAAAGTGTACGGCGGTGATTTCCATCACAAAACGTGTCAACTCCATATGCATGAAATCCACTAATAAGCACTATGAATAGGATCACATCCTCACATAAAATGACGCATGCAAGTGCCGGGGTGGTGTTGTTACCGAGTCAAACGACACACACAAAAAATTACACCAGGGTTCAGAATGCTTGCCTTTAGGTCATGGAAAAGAGGGGTGCATCCAAAACCTCTTGAAATCTTCCAAAATCCTATTTAAAGGAATATGTATGAATTAACACATACAATTAAAACAACACAGAAAGTTGTTTGGAAATTTTTTCAAATAAATCTTAAAATAAACTAGACAGAATTTAAGAGATGTAGGGAAAAGAATCAATTCATTTGGAGTTGTATTTTAAAAGATATTGCCAGTCAAAGTTGTGGTCAAAACTCTAAAAAAACAAAACAGAAAAAGAAAAACGGTTCGAATATATACGTACACGTCGAAAGCGTATTCTGCAAATACGCCTCCACTTATCCAGCGTGGACTGCGCGTGGGTCACCGACAGTGGGCCCGCCTGGCCCACTGGTCAGGTTTGACTGGTCCACGCGCGCGTCGTCCCTTCCGGCCAAAACAGAGGCGGGGCTCCGGCGAGGTTTTGCCGGCGAATGACGACATCGCTCGGAGAACGGAGGCCATCAGCGTGCTCAGGGGATCAAGACGGTCACTCCGGTAGTCGTTATGGCCTCAGGGATGTGCGGAGCTGCCGGCGGCGAGCTTCGCGGCGGACGGAGGTCGTCGGGCAAAGTGAAATTCCTCCCGTGATGTGTCCCGACCAAAATCGAGTAGTGGGTTGGGTTTGTGGTGGGAAGGGGGAGTTCTTGGTGGAGAGAACGGAGAGGGGGAGGCCTTGGTGGCGCTGCACGGGCCGGGGAAATGGCGGCGGCCATGGTTGCCGGAGAGGTTGAAGACGACCTTCTCCTCTTCAATTGATGGCGATGGGGGCACTAGTGGGACGGTGTGGGGTTGCCTGAGGGCTCAGAGGAGCTCGGGGCTTCCTTATATAGGCAATGGAGGTCGGTTTGAGGTGGACGGAGATAAGAACGGCGGCGGACCGCCTCTCTGTGCTTGCAGGGCGACGTGGTGGCGACGGGCGCTAGCGGACGAAGCTGTGGATGAGCACGCACTGCTCCATGAGGCAGGTGGCGAGCGCTGGCGGCTTGGGTGGCGCTGGCTAGCGCAGGAGCGGTCGGGCGGCGGGCGCGTGCCGCCAAATGGCCTCTGTCGGCGGCGCTGTTGGGCGCCAGGGAGCGGTCGGGGACTTTTGGCGGGATGCGTCGAGAAGGGGAGTGCTAGGTGAGATGCTGCCGTGCGGTTCAAGCCAGGGGCGCGCGACGCGGTGGCTCGGTGCGCGGCTGCAGTTGGCGCGCTCTGGGCGCGCCTAGTGCACGCGCAGGACCTGCTCGATGAAATGCCAGGGCGCGCTAGAGGTCTCGGTTGAGACTGGGGATTAGCAGATCCAGGTTAGGAGTAGTGAGGAGATTAATGGACAAGGTAGCTTGGCAAGGGAAGCAAGATCACAGTGTAAACAAAACTTCATGCCAAAACTGATCATGCCCACAGGGTGTTTGATAAAATGCCAGAGGGATTTAGGAAGGTCTTGGAGTGATCAAATTCTCCAGACTAGTGCCTCCTTGGATGCACAAGAGGGTGGTGAGGTCATTTGGGCAAAAAGTGGAACTTGCTAGTGCAAGTTTTGCAAAATTACACTTCTGGACAGGGAGTAAATGGCCTCATAACATGGATCAAAAGTGTTCCAAAGAGTGCATGCTCCTGGACTTAGGGGTTTAGCAGGGTTGGCTACAAGTAGAAAAAGGAATCATGGTTAAAGGAGCAACTAAAAATGTGGTTGCTGTACAAACCAGCAAGTTGGGCCAGAATGAAAATGAGGTTGATCCACTCAAATTCTCCAAAGAACAACTCTATGTTTTTGCATAAAGTTGAATCATATGTTGCTGCCAACATCTCATAATTTTGGTGGAGGCTAGAAAGAAATATTTAAAAGGGTTGTAGTGCAAACATGCTCACTGGACCAGAGAAGAAAATTAGGTGTAGGGCTCACTTTATTTCAAGAATAAAGGATATTATTGCACAAAAGTGATTTAAAAACTTCACATGACATCTCCAAATTTTGGTGGGATTTATGGGATAATTTATGAAGAGGGTGTAGTTCAAAAATGGCCTTATAGCCTTGAAAGACCATTTTTCAAGAAAAATAAGGATCAAGCAATTTAATTTTGTAATTAGCTCTACTAATACAAGAAAAGTTTTTCCTTGAGAGTTTTAAACAAGCCCAAAAACATGTTTGAAAAGTTTTCACTTTGGGGAAAAACTCCGTAATAACCAAGTTCAAAAATCAAAAGGGATCTCAGAAGATAGAAGTTTTAATTCCTGGCAAAATTTTAATTAGTAAAACAAGGTCAAAAACTTTTGGGTGTCACAACACTACCCCCCTTAAGAAAAATCTCGTCCTCGAGATTTGCTAAGGGTTGTTTTAAAAACTCTCCGGGATTTTTCGCGAGGGAAAAACGGTTAAAATAAAGGAGCGCAAGTTACAACAAAACCATACATATTAGTAGAAGCCAAATAACTTGCAAGCTCAGGTTACCACGCATAAGTCACAATACATAATTAAATGTTGCAACAATGAACACAGCAGCGATGCTTAAAAAGGAAACGGTAACTGGACGGGGTCGTGTGAGAATGTTTCTGGTATTGAGACACATTCCTCTTCTATCGGGGGAGGAGGTTTAACCAGTCGATGAATGCGTCTCTCTTGGCCGGGCCTCAGTGATCTGCCGATGGCGATCTGATGATTTAAATCCGCGAGACTCTGGAGATAACCCATCACATGTTGGGTGAAGCGCTCTAGGGCGATGATGTACTGGACCAGGTTGGCTAGGACTGGGTCTCTCTCAAATCGTCCACCGGGAAAAGAGGACACTCCACCGGGTGCTGCACGGCTCGGAAAGTAATAACACCCTCGCTCGCTGGCATAGGGTACCGCGAATCGAAGGCGAGCAAGTGCTTCATATGCAGTAGCTTCTATGGCCATAAGCGGGGTCGGCATAGATTTCCCCACGAAGGAGACCTCTGTTGGGTCTTGGTCTGAGTTCACGGGGGGGATGTGCACCGCTGCCCAGTATCTCGAGGTGGTAGAGGTGATCCTTGATTTGAACAGCTCGTACTGGGGTGGCTGGGTAGCGCCCATGGTACTGGAGGTAAAATCCCACAATATCTTGACAAAACTACCCGGGGTTGCATCTGGGGTTCTTAGATGAATGCTGGGGCTCGGCATGGCGAGAAATGGTTGTGAGGGTGGTGCACAAGGTGAGAGGTGCTTTGGCAAGGTCACGCGGTGGCCTTTTATAGCACTGGAGCTGGGTCACTTTTACCATGTTGATTGGTAAGAAAACTTCCAGCTCCGCTCTTCGGGTCGGAGTCAAGCCACAGATACACATATTTCACCGAGGTGACGTGTTACTGTGGGGTCTTTGGCAACCGTGCCTGGGGGTAGAAAAGCTGGCATACCCATGCAAGGCTGCAGGGGCTCACGACAGGCGGCATTTATTTACAAGGTCACACGGTTACAAGCGAGAATACACCGGGACTCGATCCTTCTCGGGTGACTTAGTCTTCCTCGTTTACATCCAAGCGGGCGTGCCTGGTGGATGTTTAGGCGTCTCCCCGGTTCTCACCGTCGGAATTAGCTGGAGTGGGTCGAGGGGCTGCAGGCTCGGGGTAGCGATGATGACCATCTCGGGGGTTGTTGGCCACAACCCCGTTGGAGTGTGCTCCCAAAATGCTATGAAGCACTTCTGGGGTTATCGCAACACTTTGGCCGATGGCTGGGGTAGACCTCAGGGGCTCGATCGGTTGTCCAAACAACACGACTGGGTTGTTGGCGCTGGGCTCGTCCTCTTCTCTCGCCGGGGCTGGACGAACCAGCTCTCCACGAGCTGCGATAAGATCAATAGTGATCTGATTGCACAGTTCCTCTAGTGCACCTACGTAGCGCACTAGGTGCAACAATGCAGGATCGGTCTCGTGATCTCCGTTGGCAACTTGGGGTGGTCTACCATATCCTTCCCGTCTGGGGTAGTAGTGGAACGAGCGACAGTCAACTCGGGGCGACAAGTGCCGGAGATGAACTATAGCTTCTCGAGCGGCTAGTTGGATGGCTTGGGGCTCAAAGGAAGTCGTTCTTCCTGTGAACCGGTAGGGGCGTTCGGGTGCTAGACCCCTACCGTAGATGTGTACAGTGGCCCAGAATTGACGGCTCTCACCGCTCATGGATCCTTGGTACACAACATATTCTGGGGGCTCCTCTAACACATAGGCACGACGGGTGAGGTTTGCGAGTATGGTCACAAAACCTCCAAGGTTGGTTGCCGTAGTCTCAGTGTGCACGACAGGACCAGGCATTGTGGTTCGGTTTGGGATAGTGGCTGTGCTGTGCTGGTTGGGGCTAACGTGCCCTTTTTATAGGAAAAAGGGGACGGAGTCTTCCTTCGCACGCTTGCGAGAAAGACTATTCAGGATTCGGTCGCTGGCGCATGAGCGACAGGCTAGGTTGATAGGTTTGGCACCGACTGCCAAAAGGTGTCGGGTCACTGTGGGGCTATCTTGCCGGAGAAGCTTGGCTGGGCTTTTGGTTATGGCTTGGTGGGTTGGTTCGCCTAAGATTTATTGGCCTGGCTAGGATAGGATTAGCCAATGGTCAGCCTGGCTCTGATACCAAGTCTGTCACGACCGGTTTTCCGGGCATTAATTTCCAGAAAATGGCCGTTGTGCTCACCAGCCCCAGGATTACTGTTAGCTGATGAGACACCAACTTGATACAGAAATTCCAAGCAAAAGTACAAAAATATGTAGTACAAGACCATTGTGGCCTATGAGTACAACAAATGGTTTCTAGTGGTTGAGGGCAGAAGCGGTTTGTGGATCACCACGGCTATGGGACTCCATTTCCCACGGGAACAGCTGACCAGGTTAACTCTATCTTCGCGAGGCTGCTATCACCGTTGCTCAGGTTCCGAGGCGGTCGTCGCAACGCTCCTCTCCAAGCATGCAATCTGGCCAAGACAATAGCCAGGGACAAGCCAGTGAGTACTTTGAATGTACTCGCAAACATTAAGAACACAGGTATAATATAACCATTGATGCTCATGCTTTGCAATGTCCTTATACTCACTTAGATAGTCATAAAAATAGATATCTTGATGCATGCAAATAGGTTATTTATATGCAACCGGAAATTTATGCAATGGCCACATAGAGGTAATAAATACTGGGTGCCAAGCGAGGGTCTGAATGACTCCTCGAGCGGAAAAATGCAGAATCATAAATACTGGTGCCAAACGAGTGTCTGAAAGACTCCTCGAGCGGAAAATGCAGAATAGTAATGACACCACATAAAGGGCTTTAAAAGAAATGCCACAGTCGGGCGTCTGAGCGACACCACATAAAGGGCTTTAAAAGAAATGCCACAGTCAGGCATCTGAGCGACACCACATAAAGGGTTTTAAAAGAAATGACACAGTCGGGCATCTGAGCGACACCACATAAAGGGCTTTAAGAGAAATGCCACAGCCGGGCGTCTGAGCGACACCACAGAAAGGGCTTTAAAAGAAATAATCATAGTGAATATCCCGGAGGTAGAACCATCCCAGAGATATTCGATGATAACAATAATAATTATGGGTTAGTCAACAATAGTAATAATCATAATCATCACAAGTCACAAGTAGTAATTCCCGTTCTGGTTTAACAGTTTCACCTCCGAAGACCGACACTAAGACCGACGCTTGACCCATCCCAGACTGTAGTCCTTAACCATGGACACGGCTATTCGAATAGGTTTAATCTCTGCAGAGGGTGTACTCTTTACCCACGAGTAACGGATTCCTTTAGTCCATCGGGACTAATTCCGTCTACGGTCTTTTAGTTGAAAACACACCTGACTTGCACACACCAGCTTAACTCACCGGTGTCTGGAATCACCCACGACACCTGTCAAGCAAACTCTAAGTGGGGAGGCTACAACCTCGACGTAGCATGGGATCACAAAATTTATACCGCGCGCAAACTGGGGGAGCTACCCCCTTCGGCTACAACCGAAACACCCATGCCCCCTGACCAGGTGGCATGCCTACCAGCTACAACCGATATCTTCCACCATGGCCTCTCTGTACGGTGTGTGCCAAGACAAGGGTTAACAGCTTACTGAACCATACCCCACCTATGGTAGGGACCTGTGGCAGTACGGAACAAGTATGGGGGTTACTGGCACAAGACTCGATCTACGGTCGACTTAGGAGGTAGTAATAATCCCTGCAAGTTTAGCATAACAATGTATATACTTCAACCAACAGATAGGAACACCACACGACATACTCCATCATGCCATACCGGACTCGACCGTCTCAACGGAGGACTAGGGTCAAGACCGCGTCTACCCAAGACAGAGGCCTACCCGGCATTTCCCTCCGGTATGCATGAAAAGTGTACGGCGGTGATTTCCATCACAAAACGTGTCAACTCCATATGCATGAAATCCACTAATAAGCACTATGAATAGGATCACATCCTCACATAAAATGACGCATGCAAGTGCCGGGGTGGTGTTGTTACCGAGTCAAACGACACACACAAAAAATTACACCAGGGTTCAGAATGCTTGCCTTTAGGTCATGGAAAAGAGGGGTGCATCCAAAACCTCTTGAAATCTTCCAAAATCCTATTTAAAGGAATATGTATGAATTAACACATACAATTAAAACAACACAGAAAGTTGTTTGGAAATTTTTTTCAAATAAATCTTAAAATAAACTAGACAGAATTTAAGAGATGTAGGGAAAAGAATCAATTCATTTGGAGTTGTATTTTAAAAGATATTGCCAGTCAAAGTTGTGGTCAAAACTCTAAAAAAACAAAACAGAAAAAGAAAAACGGTTCGAATATATACGTACACGTCGAAAGCGTATTCTGCAAATACGCCTCCACTTATCCAGCGTGGACTGCGCGTGGGTCACCGACAGTGGGCCCGCCTGGCCCACTGGTCAGGTTTGACTGGTCCACGCGCGCGTCGTCCCTTCCGGCCAAAACAGAGGCGGGGCTCCGGCGAGGTTTTGCCGGCGAATGACGGCATCGCTCGGAGAACGGAGGCCATCAGCGTGCTCAGGGGATCAAGACGGTCACTCCGGTAGTCGTTATGGCCTCGGGGATGTGCGGAGCTGCCGGCGGCGAGCTTCGCGGCGGACGGAGGTCGTCGGGCAAAGTGAAATTCCTCCCGTGATGTGTCCCGACCAAAATCGAGTAGTGGGTTGGGTTTGTGGTGGGAAGGGGGAGTTCTTGGTGGAGAGAACGGAGAGGGGGAGGCCTTGGTGGCGCTGCACGGGCCGGGGAAATGGCGGCGGCCATGGTTGCCGGAGAGGTTGAAGACGACCTTCTCCTCTTCAATTGATGGCGATGGGGGCACTAGTGGGACGGTGTGGGGTTGCCTGAGGGCTCAGAGGAGCTCGGGGCTTCCTTATATAGGCAATGGAGGTCGGTTTGAGGTGGACGGAGATAAGAACGGCGGCGGACCGCCTCTCTGTGCTTGCAGGGCGACGTGGCGGCGACGGGCGCTAGCGGACGAAGCTGTGGATGAGCACGCACTGCTCCATGAGGCAGGTGGCGAGCGCTGGCGGCTTGGGTGGCGCTGGCTAGCGCAGGAGCGGTCGGGCGGCGGGCGCGTGCCGCCAAATGGCCTCTGTCGGCGGCGCTGTTGGGCGCCAGGGAGCGGTCGGGGACTTTTGGCGGGATGCGTCGAGAAGGGGAGTGCTAGGTGAGGTGCTGCCGTGCGGTTCAAGCCAGGGGCGCGCGACGCGGTGGCTCGGTGCGCGGCTGCAGTTGGCGCGCTCTGGGCGCGCCTAGTGCACGCGCAGGACCTGCTCGATGAAATGCCAGGGCGCGCTAGAGGTCTCGGGTGAGACTGGGGATTAGCAGATCCAGGTTAGGAGTAGTGAGGAGATTAATGGACAAGGTAGCTTGGCAAGGGAAGCAAGATCACAGTGTAAACAAAACTTCATGCCAAAACTGATCATGCCCACAGGGTGTTTGATAAAATGCCAGAGGCATTTAGCAAGGTCTTGGAGTGATCAAATTCTCCAGACTAGTGCCTCCTTGGATGCACAAGAGGGTGGTGAGGTCATTTGGGCAAAAAGTGGAACTTGCTAGTGCAAGTTTTGCAAAATTACACTTCTGGACAGGGAGTAAATGGCCTCATAACATGAATCAAAAGTGTTCCAAAGAGTGGATGCTCCTGGACTTAGGGGTTTAGCAGGGTTGGCTACAAGTAGAAAAAGGAATCATGGTTAAAGGAGCAACTAAAAATGTGGTTGCTGTACAAACCAGCAAGTTGGGCCAGAATGAAAATGAGGTTGATCCACTCAAATTCTCCAAAGAACAACTCTATGTTTTTGCATAAAGTTGAATCATATGTTGCTGCCAACATCTCATGATTTTGGTGGAGGCTAGAAAGAAATATTTAAAAGGGTTGTAGTGCAAACATGCCCACTGGACCAGAGAAGAAAATTAGGTGTAGGGCTCACTTTATTTCAAGAATAAAGGATATTATTGCACAAAAGTGATTTAAAAACTTCACATGACATCTCCAAATTTTGGTGGGATTTATGGGATAATTTATGAAGAGGGTGTAGTTCAAAAATGGCCTTATAGCCTTGAAATACCATTTTTCAAGAAAAATAAGGATCAAGCAATTTAATTTTGTAATTAGCTCTACTAATACAAGAAAAGTTTTTCCTTGAGAGTTTTAAACAAGCCCAAAAACATGTTTGAAAAGTTTTCACTTTGGGGAAAAACTCCGTAATAACCAAGTTCAAAAATCAAAAGGGATCTCAGAAGATAGAAGTTTTAATTCCTCGCAAAATTTTAATTAGTAAAACAAGGTCAAAAATTTTTGGGTGTCACACTCATGATGCCACTGTTGGTGAACGTTGCAGAAAACAAAAATTTTCCTACAGTTTCACCAAGATCCATCTATGAGTTCATCTAGCAATGAGTGATCGGATGCATCTACATACCTTTGTAGATCGCGAGCGGAAGCGTTCAGAGAACGGGGATGAGGTAGTCGTACACGACGTGATCCAAATCACCGGAGATCCTAGCACCGAACGGACGGCACCTCCGCGTTCAACACACGTACGGTCAGCGTGACATCTCCTCCTTCTTGATCCAGCAAGGGGGAAGGAGAGGTTGATGAAGATCCAGCAGCACGACGGTGTGGTGGTGGATGCAGGGCGTCACAACAGCAGGGCTTCGCTGTGTACTACGAGAGGAAGAGGTGTAGCAGGGAGAGAGGGAGGCGCCAGGACTCAGGGTACGGCTCCCCTCCCCCCTCATATATATAGCTCCCTGGGGGGGCACCGGCCCTAGGAGATTGGATCTCCTAGGGGGGCGGCGGCCAAGGGCTGGAGTGGCCCCCAAGCCAAGGTGGGGCGCCCCCCACCCCTAGGGTTTCAACCCTAGGCGCATGGGGTGGGCCTAAGGGGGCGCACCAGCCCACTATGGGCTGGTTCCCCTCCCCACTTTGGCCCATGGGGCCCTCCGGGATGGGTGGCCCCACCGGTGGACCCCCGTGACCCTTCCGGTGGTTCCGGTACAATACCGATGACCCCGAAACTTGTCCTGATGGCCGAAATAGCACTTCCTATATATAATTCTTTACCTCCGGACTATTCCGAAACTCCTCGTGACGTCCGGGATCTCATCCGGGACTCCGAACAACATTCGGGCTACTGCATATACATATCTTCACAACCCTAGCGTCACCGAACCTTAAGTGTGTAGACCCTACGGGTTCGGGAGACATGCAGACATGACCGAGACGACTCTCCGGACAATAACCAACAACGGGATCTGGATACCCATGTTGGCTCCCACATGCTCCACGATGATCTCATCGGATGAACCACGATGTCGAGGATTTAAGCAACCCCCGTATACAATTCCCTTTGTCAATCGGTATGTTACTTGCCCGAGATTCGATCGTCGGTATCCCAATACCTTGTTCAATCTCGTTACCGGCAAGTCACTTTACTCGTACCGTAATGCATGATCCCGCGACCAGACACTTGGTCACTTTGAGCTCATAATGATGATGCATTATCGAGTGGGCCCAGTGATACCTCTCCGTCATACGGAGTGACAAATCCTAGTCTTGATCCGTGTTAGCCCAACAGACACTTTTGGAGATACCCGTAGTATACCTTTATTGTCACCCAGTTACGTTGTGACGTTTGGTATACCCAAAGCACTCCTACGGTATCCGGGAGTTACACGATCTCATGGTCTAAGGAAATGATACTTGATATTGGAAAACTCTAGCAAGCGAACTATACGATCTTGTGCTATGTTTAGGATTGGGTCTTGTCCATCACATCATTCTCCTAATGATGTGATCTCGTTATCAATGACATCCTATTTCCATAGTCAAGAAACCATGACTATCTGTTGATCAACGAGCTAGTCAACTAGAGGCTTACTAGGGACATGTTGGTGTCTATTATTCACACATGTATTACGATTTCCAGATAACACAATTATAGCATGAATAAAGACAATTGTCATGAACAAGGAAATATAATAATGCTTTTATTATTGCCTCTAGGGCATATTTCCAACACCCACAACGGCCAAGTTTGAAGGGGCACAGCTAATACAAGTTATCCTGACTAAGAGTGGTCTTCGCCTGCCAAAGGCTCCGGTGATGACGCCGTCTTGGGCTCCACTGTGACCTCCGTCCTGTCGTCCTGCTGGTCTTGATCTTGTTGCACCGATATGGAAACCTTTGCCTGATGCCTCGGGACTCCTCGCCTGCGCTTGCCTCTATAGCAGCAAAGAGGAAACGAGGACACTGCGTGCGCTGGCGCCCGCCTGGTCATGGTCGTCATGGCTTGTGTCACAGGGACCTCGCGAGGTGCCCCTTGCCTTGATCTCTCCGCTCTTCATGAGCCAGTCTGGTGAGGCCACCCCTGAGGAGGTCTTGTGTCATCCCCCTCGCGAGGGTCTTGAGTGTTTACTGGTGAAGATGGGTTGTACAGGGCCGCTGGTGGAGCCACGCCATGGGCCGCAGGCAAGCAAGTCTGGGGACCCCCGTTCCTAGAACGCCGACAGTAGCAACGAGCGGGTATGGAACAGCGTACGGTTTTTCTCTGGACACGTGCCGACAATTCAATGGCCACGCTTAATTTCCAGTCAATTGCTCTTTTGACGGCTGTTATGACGCGAATTAGCATCCGGATGACGCCTAGCATGCGCCATATTGTATATGGTCAGTCTAGGATGAAAGTCTATTTATCAACTTGGTAAATCTGGTTGCAGTCAATCTAGTGGGTGCTTCTTTCACTTCAGTATTTATCATTGATATTGGCAGTTCTCTATAGTACTTTGTTTGTATTACTTTTACCTTTTTCTCCATGTTTGAGTACTTGCATTGTTTTTGTTTTTGACTTTATTCCTATGCTGCATGCTGCAGACGACAGTGACTCAAACTTGATGTTTCAATCATTTGATAAACGTCCTGGAACCTTTGACCAATACTTGCTAAATTTTAAGTTTCGTCACTCATATACCGTCACATACTATAACAAGGCTATTGTTTAGATTGTTATCAACCATGTCTGATCATCTAAAAGTTAAGCTTTTCTGACCTTGCACTTGCACGCAACAGCTATCATTATTGCTTAGAAGGGGCAGCTTAGGGCATCTCCAATGGGGGTGCTAAGGACGGGCGCCAGGGTAGACTTCCAGGCCGCTACGTCCAAATCCCGGCCGAGTCAGCGATTTTGTCTAGCGTCGATGCTAATTGTCGCATCGAGCGCTTGGACTATTTTGTTTCAGCAAGCCAAAGCGCTCCATGTTGCCGGGCAGGGCGCTTAGCTCTTAATTAGATTTTGTAGTAATTATTTTAGTTCGCTTAAGCGCCTATCTAAGCGCTCAGCGCTGTGCATGCCCTTAGTGATTCAATCTCTGACTATAAGGCATCTTAGTGATTACCATGTTTGTTTTGCTCAAATCAAAAGAAAAAATGTTTTGTTACTTGAAACTTGTTTGAGTGGTAAATTATTTTTTTAGGTTCTTAAGCATAAATTTATTTATTTGCACCTGTTGTAACGCACGGGCCTTTTTTCACACAATGTAGTGTCAAAGAACGTCTTACATTATGTGACCGAGGGAGTAGTAGAAAAGAGGGACAAAGATGGGTGGTCGATGATGCATGTCGTAAACATAGGAGGCAATGGATGCTCGTACTGGATCGGCCAACAGATTCAAATTGTTTCCTACCAAAATTCAGTATGCATGTATAGCGGGTGTTCAACTGTTCATTGTACAGAGATAGACAAAGCGTGTTTCGTTCACCTTATGTGATTTTCAGCAATTGCTAATACAGCATAAGATATTATGGCTATGTTTATGTTTCTATGCTGTAATATATATTGCCTAAATATAAATATAGGATGAACTATCTCCGGTTGGTAGTAGCATTCGGTCAAGGCTCTAGTCAACAATCATCATCAACAGTATGAGATGCTCTCCTCCGTCAACCATGGCGCCATCTCGAGGAACTGTTCCTTGTCGTAGTTATCAGATATTTCCAGAAAACGGAGTCTTGGCGTGGACAAGCTCATGTGGAACCTTTCATCGGGTGCGTCGGAGTCTTGAAAGATGTCGGTGTGGCAGTCGTTGATGGCCAGGCGCTCCAGCGAGGGCGACACCCGTGCGTTCCCGTGGAGGCTGCAGAGCACGAGATCCAGGCGCAGCAGCGCCGGGCAGCACGAGAAGTCCAGCTGGCCGCCTCTGAGGCAAACGGCGTCGAGGTGGATCGTCGTCAGATGCGGTGAGGCGAAAGGGAGGGCGCGCCGGGGCTTCCACCGGGTCTCACCGAAGCAGGCCCTGAGCGAGCGGACGCGGCCCGCCCGCAGGGCATGCCTGACCCAGTCGTCGACCTGCGCATTGACCTTGCGGCGGTGGCGGTAGTCGTCGAAGTCACAGTCGCAGTCAAGCAGCTTGCAGAAAGAGCAGGCGAGGCGGACCTCGACGTCGGCGTCGATCTCGAACGAGTGCAGCGGCGGCGCAAAGCTGAGGCCGCGTTCCAAGAGGAGGTTGTTGACGAAGAGGAGGAACTTGGCGCCCTCGCCGCGGACACGGATGGCGGGGGCGGATTTCCATAGGTGGCTCCAGCGGCGGGCGAGGCAGCACGTCTGCACGGCCTCGCGCGAGGGCAGGAAGGAGAGCACGTGGCAGAGGACCTCGTCCGGCAGTGGGCCGAACATGTCCACAGGGCAGCTCATCTTTGCAGATCGGTGCGGCGGCTGCAGGAGGTCGATTGAAAGGAGCCCCATGGACGTACTTATATATCTGGAACCGGATATTATCTAGGGAAACCCCAGCTCCTCTCAAGGGAAACAAAACATCTAAGGACGTCCTAAAATTTTGGGATCTGTTACCCCTCCAAAAAAGAAAATTGGGATCTGTTTCCTTAATGCTGTTCTTCATCATTATCAAAATTGAGCAGGTGCATAATTTGCTTCCATAACGTTACGATTTGTACTGTGGTGCACCGATCCGTCGTCAGTTTCCTTAAAATCCCGTGTTTGTTTCCTACTCGTATAATAATCTACTCGGCCATCTTACGCTAAAGTAGAATCAAATACCGCCCCACGGTGCTAAACTTGTCTTCCGCCGCCGGGCAAAAAGAGTCGAGGGTGCTGATCCCTCCCCGAGCACCGCCAAGCCCCGTCTCCGTTGCTAATCTGCACGCCGCCTCCGTCGCCTGCTCGGTCCCGCCCGTCTACACCCCCTCCCAACATCGTCCTCCACCGCCACGAGCTCCCGTCGGCGCCTACACTGCTCGGATCCTGGCGACCTCTGCCTAGATGTACCAACCATCGTTGCATAAAAATCATCAAACTTGCTCATTGTTGCATGCTCCCGCTCATTAAAATGAAGCGGCGGGCTTGTTCCACGATGTGTGGCCATGTATTTTTGTAGTACTTGAAGAGTTATTTTTCCTTTCGTGCGGGCGGTTTGTGATACTCGTGCTTGCACTTGTTCTTACACATATCCAGGAATTTATTCTGCAAATATCTCCTCTTCTAGGTGATGATGCATGAGTTCGGGTTGCCACGTCGGATCCGCGTCCCATCATTCAGAAACTCCTCCAGGAGCACCGATGAAGGTACATGCGCGCCGTCGTAATCCTTTTGGAGCCTCTCATTAGTTTTCACAAGCCGAAGATTGTCGTTGCTATGCTAGTAGTTGTATGTGGCCAGCCGACTCCGTCGAGTTGTTGTGGTGTCGTCGTAGTTGAATTCATCATCACCGTCGTCGCTGTAGTTGCAGCTAGCGGCCACAAAAGACGTGGTCGCGGGTTGCCTTGGTGCTGGAAGCGCCATTACGTGGGAGAAGTTATCACTATCGATCGTCGGATGAAATAAAGATGACCATCAGTCTGTGATGTTAATCACGTCCTTAACATCCTCATTGTTGGAGAGGAGAACTGTATCGAGAGAGGAGGAGAAGAGAGGAAGAGTGGGCGCCATGGATCGGTACGACTGCTGATTATGTTGTCTAGAACGCTCATGTATATACACTACAATGAGACCGAAAGTCAATGGAGGATGATGGGAATGATCGAGATAGCTGTTGTGGCGCCAGATTTTCACAATCCCTCCCTTTAGAAACTAAAAAAGGAGTCAAATAAAAAAAGAATAGAATCAATCACCCCACAGAGAAATAATAAAGTAAGTCTGTGCACGTAAGAAAAAGATGGATCGTATGCTGCATTGACCGGCCATATCATGGCCCTGATCTATGATACCTCATTTTATTAATCTTGTAATGAAACAGAAAAGTGTATTTCGCACCTATTTTCCTAGAGGTGACTCTGTGTTATCGAACCCATGAGAGGAAGATTTTCTGGAAGCGATGGTCTCTAGCAAAATTTTGTCAAAGTGTCAAATCCATCTTTTGACCAGATCAACAAGCAAATAGTGATTCAAACACTTATAATAAAAAGATGTACGGGTATGAGGTCTTAATTCTTACAACCTTGTATTTGCGCTGGGATCAAATAGGATATTAATTTGTGCGCTGGAAGTCACCCATCGAGATGTGCTTGTTACGGATCGAAGTGGGGGATGTGTCCAAATAATATCTTGACCGGCACGTGTCCTACATTAAGAATCAATTGTCCTACCGCAGTCCTTATTTGCAGGGATATTGTGATTGTCACATGTCCTCCTTGATTACCTATATCAATTTTTGCCCTTCACGTGTACCTTTTCTCGTAGTAAACAATGAGAACTCAACAACAATTGTTTGGAGTTGGAAGAAATACCCACATAGGAAACAAAGGTGGGCGAGCCGAAGCCCGAAGGCACATGTGAAGACCAAATAGAGAAATAGTGAAGGAGGGTGAAGACCATCATCAAACTTTACCTATTTGTGTTTTGGGCGACACTTACATGTGGAGAAATGTACATGATGATCGCTACGTATGTAGCGAAGTGGGAGAAAGACATCGGAGTTTGTGAATGAATTTTCAAATTTTGAAAGAAAGACAAATGGTTTCAATACCTTTTCTGAAAAGTTCACTATGAATTTGGAAATAAATGGTATGGCATCCAATATGCACTTATATTATTTTTTCGTATGTATCTGTGGTTCAAATTCTATTTGGTGTGCAAGCATGTAGTGATGGAACTGTCTTCAGTTTCTAAATATCATCATCAGATTTTAGTAAGAGTTCATGCATATTGTGTTTTCATCTTCCCAAACCAGTATGTTTTTGCTACGCTTGCTTTGACCTTAGTTCAAGAAAATCATAGGAAGCATTTATTTGAATGGCCTAATAGTCCAAAATCCAAATAGCTGATAAACGCACACCTACATATGAGTGTTACTAATCCATAAAAATAACAAATGACAAACATAGTAAGAGCTAGCTTATCATGTCACGATGAAATTGTATGGAGTGACATAGAGTGATGATACCAAGGCTAGAGCAAGGAGTAGGACGAGATAAAAGAGGGTGAGGGAAGAGCAAATTATGTCTTGTCGGTGGGGTACGAGAAAAAGGATGCGTGTCGAGGAAATGTGGAACCAATGGAAGAGGAGATAAAACTGCCAGAACAAATACAACCAGAGCAACATTGTTCTGTTATCCCATGACTATCTTTTTTACACAAATTTGATATGCCTTATGTTTACATATGCAATCAGTAAAACATTCGAAAAGCCCGTGGCAACGCACGGGTATATTTGCTAGTATTTCATAAGATAGGAAACCGATAAACATCATTCAACCCTCTCTCAGGGTTTCAAATTATAATAGACCAGACCACCTGTACTCTACCATGGTACCCGTGTAAAAGTTCACTCCACAGGGTCGACGTGACCATGTAAAATTCACTCCACAGGGTCGACGTATGGCACACGACTCCGCAAGATCAGGAAATGTTACAGTAGAATTATTACAGTCCCGGCCATAACAAAACTAGCAAATCTAATTAGCAACGCTGCCACGGGCCCACGGCCACGACACGAAGTGTTTGTTGATCGCTTCTCTGCATTTTTCAGACCAATAGGACATCAATAAGCAAATTGGAAGGAAAACACACTAGGACCATGAGGGTATACATGATTTAAGGTAGCAGAATTTCTAGCTCTCCATGAAGTTCAGATAACTGTTGGCACACCACACCCACATCCACCACCTTCCTCTCTGCTCCACTTAATTCATCTATCTTGCTACGAATGTTGCTCACACCAGTCACACTTTTCAGAAGACCCCATATAACTTTTGCTACAATGCAATTACAAAACTAATGCTCGACAATTTCCTAGTATCTTTATCTTTCCGAATTTTATTTTATTTTGCAAGATTGACCCTAGTTAACACACTATTTTAAAAAATTAGCCAAATGAAAACTTCTTTCCTTAGAGAAATTCTAGCATACCACATATTTCTGTGAGGCCATACTCTACCTGATCAGTTTTCAAAGTCAAATACAAATATCTAACAGCAAACTTATCTATCATCTTGCTCAGGAAAGATTCACTTCTCTACATTGCTATAAGCTGAGCCCACATGTCAGTAGCCCCCCCCCCCCCCCCCAACACCCTTCTAAATCTAACAGGGAAGGCGTAGGGTATATCTACTGTTGTAACATTCAGAAAAAAAAAGCTTGCTACTGAGCTCAGTCCAAAAGGAGCATAAATCAACACAAAGCAAGCTCGTGCAGTAAATAAAACAAGTGCTATCAATAATGCAAGCTAGATAGCAGGACAAACACAAGGTAGTTGAATTGGCAGAGTTCCAACTTTTCCCCTGCATAGCGCTGAACTGAACAAGAGAAAATAGGAGCATTACGACGAAAGATGATAGGATAGTAAGCAATATCAAGTCTCAACTCCTAATAACCTCCATCAAACACAGATCTATGTTGATCACCATGCAGTAGTTTCTGCTAACTTCAGCACCTGCAGCTACTCATGCTAACCTGAAACCTACCATTTCTTACCAGCACCCATGCCCACAAAATGAAGGGAGTGTCCACTGGCCAGCGCATACAAGAGTACATGATACCTTAAAAGCCTAGGATCAAGTGCATCACTCGAAAGGGTCGTTAACAGAAAGATCAGATGCTTCGCGGAAGCTCCAGCCATCCACTTTAGGCCCCGCCACCTGTGTAGTGCCCTTGCAGGCCCATGGCATACGCGACAGAGCCGCCACTTTGATCATCACCTTACACACCTCATCCGCCGAAGCAAACATTTCTTCAGTAATCGCCAGAAGCAAAGTCCCCAGCTTCTCTGCACTCCCGGCGACGAACTTCAGGAAGTTGATTTCGCTTTGCTCCCCACGGAACTCATGGATCATCATCTTCTTGACATGCGACTTCAGGCATTTGATAGGACGGAGCTCTCGCCAGAACCTGGCATGGTGCCTTCCAGTGGGTTCATCGGTTATGACCGACTGCAAATGTCATATATAGCAGTCAACAGTAGTTCAATCACCTTACAGCCAAATATAATTGACGGCGATATGAATGCCAAATTGAGACTGAATGAACAAATTGTTGTCACCTCGATGTGCAGCGTTTCGACGTTGGGGAAGCATCTGAGGAAGCTGGCCAGCATGCTGACCTCCTCAAAGACACCAAAGTTCACCTTCAAGGCCAGAATCTTGACACTCGGAACCATGGTGCTTGGGCTCACCTTCATGTCAGGCTGCAATGCGATGCACCAAAAGGAAAGAAATCATACACCCATGCAAGTATGAGGATAATGAAACTGATTAAACTGAGGAACAGAATAGATTGAAACTTAAACCGAGAGAACGAAAATGAAACTAAGAAACCGACGAAACTGAAGGAAAAAAGATTGTGTGGTAAGGTGCACTGGACTAAAAATAAGAACTCATGAAAGAGAGTATAAATCCATCTCTTCTTGCCATACCGCTAGATAGAAATGAGAAAGGCCTAATCTGACCCATCAAAAAGAGAAAAATCAGCCAGTGCAAATCAACAAGTGGAAACACTTTAGGTGCTAGAAACAAACACCCTGATATAAACACCCAATAAAACAGAGACGAAAATATGTTCAATTGAAATAAACAGTAATCCTATAGCGCAATACAGCAAATTTGCACAGAAATAAAATATTAGCACATCTCGGCACTGAGCCAAAAAAAAGTCCTAAAACTCAAGCCTCAAGGCTAGTTACAAATGATGATAGAGCAAAACGGCATGCAAAAATAATAATCTATAAGAAAATTGATGAATTTGTATGCTAGCCAATACAGATTGTTCGTTCTGGAGTTAAGAGAAGGGTAGATCACACAAAAAACATTATGTCACAGTCCCCGGAAAAAGCAGACAGTAAACAAACATGTAGTTGAGAGATGGATTTGGACAGCATTAATATCAAGCTTTCCTGCTGAAATACGTCTTAGCAAAAGATCTGCAAGTTACACAAAGCAACTTCATCTTCAGATTTTGTCATGCTGTTGAATTTATACATAGCTTTCAGATACAAACTGCTAACTGGGAAAAGGATGACTATCAAGACAATGCACGCACCAGCATCATAAGCTTGGAAAAAAGGCAAGCTGGAAAGCAACGTGCAATTGCAATCTACATACCGGCTACCTCTGAGAGAGACCAAGAAGATAAAACATCATGATAGCTTACCACTTATAACCAGATCATGACCGATTCCTTCTTACAAGCCACTAAAGCACTAAAAATCAGTTTCAATATCTGCGTTTTATTCACTTGAATCAGTTTCTCGTATCTATTAATTTTCTTATTTGATTATTCAGTCCATTTTTAGTCATTATCTCTCAGTTTTTATTCTTTTCATTTATTTCTTCACTTTCATCAATATTTTAGTTCCTCATTCCCTTCATATTTTTTCAGAGTTCCGTCCTCCTATCTCTGATTCTTCCAGCGACCAGCACAAGTATGAAGCACAAGTCTCTTCCTCTTCCAATAATCTAATAGCATAATCACAGCTCCCGTGGATTAATTCCTTCATGGTTTTTCCAAAATAAATCCGTCGTTGCAATGAATAAGTACCCTCCACGCGAACGGGCTTGTAGCCTACTGGTTGCAGTGTCCTTAGTAGCACCTCAGGTCCTGGGTTCGACTCCCGGTGGGAGCGAATTTAAACAGGCCTGGGCAAAAATTTCTGGAATAAAAGGACTGTGGGGCTGTTGCTCTACAGTAAATAGTCAAAAAAAAAGTACCCTCCACCATCTATTTATCCGGTATTTTCTTCTCGATTTCTCATATCTCTTTGATTCTTCATAATTAATTGTTACTTGCTTCTTATCTGCGACTTGGATGCTCCGATTCGAGTTGGAGGCCAGATCCGGAGCGCTTGGTCACCGATTCAAGAGGAGCAACCGGAACAGACCCTGAACCAGACTACTAGAGCGTCACATGTTGCCTCCGGACTCCGGCTGCCACATGGTCATCTTCCCAAATGAATCGAAGGTTGTTTCATCCCTTTTTGTTTCTACGTTTTGTTTAAATACATGCTAATTTTCGGCTGAAGAATCAAATGGCATTTTGGAGACGCTTGCTTCAGAAGAACTTTTGTACAAAAAATGCTAGAAGCACGTTTTTGCTAAATAATGTACTCCCTACTTTGTAGTTTGTACTAAATCTGCGGCACTTGTTTTGGGAGGGAGGGAGTAGTATTTCTGAGTTTTGAGAATCGCTTTTTGATAAGATATTATTCAAGCAATTTTGTACTGCCAAAAATATTAAGACATAGTTCTTCAAAGAATACATAACACAATTTTGTTTTCCTAATTGGTAATGGTCATATTGAGGGATTAATTTGTTATTTTGCACCAGACCCCCCTTTTTCTCCGTTACGCCCTGTCAAAACGTGGATGGGATGTATGGGATGTCATCACTCTTCAGTGAAAGTGAGATGCATGGGAACTGAAGGTAGTACCTTGATGACATTGTCGCCAATCTGCAGCTGGTGAATTCTTGGCTCTAGGTAGCCGAGCACCCGCAGCAGCAATCTTGACCGTCACAGCCACCGAATCATCTTCACTGACGACGAGTTTCCACATAACGAGGCGCTCCAGGAGCGGGGAGTTGAAGACGGCGACCTCCTCCACTAAGCAACGCCGGAGGAGCACGCACTTGAGGCTCTGGCTGCGGAGGTGGACGCGCTCGAACATCATGCTGAATACGATGGCGAGGGTGTCGAGAACGGGGCTGCGGGCGAGCAGGTGGTCGAGGTCGCGGCTGTTGGGCATGCCGCTGCCGAACAAGCTGAGCTCCTGGAGGTGTGGGAACCCGTCAGCGGCGCTGCCGACGCCGGCGGGTGGGACGATGCCGGTGATGGGGAATTTCCAGAACCCCAGGAAGAGGCGGCGGAGCGAGGCGCATCGGAGGACGTCGGCGGGGAAATCGGGGATGGCGGGGACGCGTTCGATGTCGGCGTGCATGTTGACGAGGACGAGGTCCCGGACACCCTTGGCGGCGAGGAGGCGCGGCCACTCGGCGAGCTCGCGGTCGTGGCACCCGAAGTTGCAGTAGCAGATGCTGACGGTGGAGAAGGGGCCCGGGTGGCCGGCGAGGACGCGGTCGACGGCGGCGATGTGCCAGGGGTCGCTGGACGGAAGGAGGTGGAGGTCGTGGAAGACGAGCGGCGTGGAGCGCCAGAGATGGCGCCAGCGGGAGGCGAGCGCGGCGGTGCGGGCGGCGTCCTTGGCGGGGAGGCGGGACACGATGTCCCGGAGGAGGTCGTCGTGGAGGGCGCTGATGCGGTCCTCGCCGTCGTAGTGGCCGGTGGCGGCGGAGAGCGAGGCTTCATTGGCCCTGAAGATGGCCTCGCCTCCGGGGAACCAGCGCAGGACATCCACGACGACCACGGCCATGGCGGCGAGGGTTTTGGCCGGACTGGAGGAATGGGGAATGGAGTGGGCAGTACAGTGGCGGCTGTGTCTTTGTGGTGTGAAAAAAAAACCCAAAAAGTCTATTCGATATTCAGTGCCAAACCTGGCCAACTGGCCGTGCCTGGCAGGCCGGCCCGTGACGGGCCAGCCCGGCACGTGGCCCCGCCTAGAGCCATGCCTGGGCCTGGAGGCTGCGCACACGTGCCGGCACGACACAGCCCATTTTTTTAATGGACGCGTCTAGGGAGCAGCCGGGTGCTCCCTAGCGTTTTCTAGCAGCCAGCCCAGATATAGTAAGTTTATGTCCATCTTTCCAGAATAGGAAAGCACCTGGTCCCGTCTCATGATTCCCGCAACCAACCATCGAGCGGGCAAATCACCTGGTCCTCCCCTTCGCCCGATCCCTCCCCCACCCCTGCGCGTCTTCTTTTCTCCTCACCTAACCCTAGCCTCATCTTCTTCTCTCCCAAGCCAAAAAGGACAGCATGCCTTCCCCTCACCACATCCAAATCCAGAAAACCTTCATAGCCCTTCAATGGCGGCTCCATTGGTGTTTCTTCTCTAGGCGCCTCGTTCCTGATTGCCTTGCAAAAGGCAAAAATAAGCAAGGCAAAAAGGTCAAATTTAGCTCATTTCTAGATCCCCCTCCTCTTTCCCCATGATTTGTACAAGGCTGCAGTTGTATAAAACATTGTGTAAAAAAGATGTGATGTTAAGCATGTTTAGTCTGATGTTTAGGCAAAGCTTGCACCCTAAGTGATAGTTCTTGCCAGTTTTCAAATTCTATTTGCAAATCTGTTGCATATGAACACATTTGTAAATTTGTAGGCAAGTGCTGATAGTAATGCTGGGGACAAAAAATATTAGGAACATATAATGCCTTAAGCAAGAAAAACAACTAAGCAAAAACAGTACTTATAAGAGGATGAAAAACAGTGGTATGATGATCATGATCTATTTCCGATGTGTTCCAGTTCTATTAATTGCTTATTAAAATGTTATCGACAAATTAGACGTTCTGTTTGAGCAAAACAGTGCTATAATGAGGCAACTAAGTATATGTATGCACACAACTTTGGAAACTTATGACATGGCAAAACATGAACACTTTTGAAACTTATAAGACAAGGATTATAAGACGATGAATACTGTCATCACTATGGAAAAAAGGCAAAAAAAACAAGGCTTTTTCCCCCTAGCAGATCTTTTGGGAGCATGTGGACCAAAAACAAATGGCTGATTGGAGCAACTTGCATTATAGGATTAAGCAAAAAGCATAATGATGTCAAGGCAACTCTTGAAGAAGCTAGAAAAAGATTCCTCTTGGTCATTTGTTTCCATTATTCCTTGGTTTCGATAGTGAAAAAACTCTAGAAGAATAAATGTAACTAAAATTGCAACTAAAAAACAAGAGGCAGTTGCGTAGTACATTTTACCTTTGTTATAGCATATCATTCACCATGATCCAAGAAAAGTTGGAAAGTTGCCAAGATACAGTTGCAAATTTATTAGTATTTCATCCTGCAAAAGAAGGAAAAAACAAGAAAAGCCATATACCAACAACTATCTCAGCTGCGAAACGTTACTTCAAAACATACTGAGCATATCCAAAAACACACAAGCTTGCTGCTATAAAGATGAAACCTAAAACTGTCAACTTAAGTTCTTTCTAACACAAAAACATAGGTACTGAAAGCAAAAATAGTATGAATATAAAAGAGCGATCATGCCCATAACTGCTAACTTAAGTTTTTCCTAACACTAAACATGCTCTAATCTCTCTGATTAGGGAGTGAATTCCATTCTGAAGACACTTCAAAGTAGCACTTCTATGGCAAGATGCTTGCTTCCCCAAAATCAATGTTGCCCGCGTTTAAGAAAAACAAAATAAGAAAATATATTATGAAACACAAAAAACAAGCCTATGTTATATGTACAAACATGATTCATTAGTACAAAAAAACCATGCATTTCCTGAAAATAATATATTGCCTGACATATATAGTTTGACTTGCCTGGTTATATGGTTTGGATTGCCTGATAGTGCACTTTGAATTGCCTGGTTATGTTCAATTGCATCCTTAAAAAACATAAAATGAATGCTATCTTGTGAATCTGGTGTGCTTGCGTTGCTGTGTTGTTTGCTTGCCTGAGTTTAGTGTGGTACTAGCTTGCCTCAACAACGTAAATTGCTTTAATTTTTTTGGTTGAAAAAATGCACATGTTTTACATGATTGAGCTATTTTTGTGTGCTTGGATAGCTGTGCTATTGGCTTGCCTGTATTTACTGCGCTACTTGCTTACATCCCTCTGCTGACTTGCTTTACTTTTTCCCATATTGAAATAAATAAACAGGTTGACAATGATTGACCTGAATGAGAAACCAACTGAAAATAATGATGATCCATTGTACTGTACACAACATGCTGCTGGAAATGCAGAATTTGTGGCGGAATCACCTAATCGCCCAATCATGCAAAGAGTTGATGGTGCTGCTACAGAAGCAATGGAGACAGATGGGCAGTCAAGTCATGGGGGGCGTGCTCCGGGCAGTACACAAGTACATGCAGCTGTAGCAGCTGGGAGTGATGCTCATACCCTTGATGGCACAGGTGTTGCAGGTGATACCGGTGGCACTGTTGGTAATGGTTTGGGTGCTGAAAATGATGATGAAGCTTGGTCACAGCCCAAGGAGCCTTACGTGGGCATGAGCTTCGACACTTTGGAAGATGCCAAGGTGCATTACAATGCATATTCCTTGCAAATGGGTTTTTCAATCAAAATGAATAGTTCAAGGAAAGATATGAAAACCGGGGAGTTGATAAAACAACAGTTTGTTTGCAACAAGTTTCGAAAGCCTGATGTTGATGACGGAGGGGCAGAAAAGATTCCCGTGCTAGATCACATTGTTGAGCAAGCAAAAGATGATAATGAAGATGAGGCTATTGTCTTTCTTGATGATGATAGTAAAGGCAAAAAGAGGAGCAAGAAACGAAAAAGAGATAAGATTGTGCAAACTGGTTGCAAAGCTAAGATGATTATGAAGGTAATAGATGGCAAATGGGAGGTGATCTACTTTGTTAGCGAGCACAACCATCCGTTGGTTGACAAGCCATGTTTGACTAAGTATTTGCGACCACACCAAGGGATACCGCCAGAAGAAAGGGCCTTCCTTACTCATCTTCATAACTGCAATTTAACTACATGTTTTGAACCACACCCACCTCCCCCTATCTTCTAACTTTAAGAACTTGGACATGCCTACTGGTTGTGTGTTTCTTAGCCCATCAACAAGTACCTGATTTTGCTTGAAAACATGTCACTGATTTGCTTCAAACATATGCCTTAGTTGCTTGATAGTGCCACTAAATTGCTTATAACAGTACAAAAAGATATAAAATGCCTGATTTATTTCTGGATGCTGGACTTGCCTAATGTTTACCTATTTGTTGCTCAATGCAAAGTTCCTACTTGCCTAGTTTTTTTATAAAAAAAAATTGGTGTTGAATCTGAACTTGCCTATGATTAGTTTCTTTGTAGCTAAAATGTACAATAGTACTTGTTTCTGGATGGGGTCAACTTGCCTATGATTGAAATTTGTATTGCTCACTAATGCATAGTTACCCCCCTAGTTTGTTTTGTGTATTTTGCTCATGTGTTGCCTGAGGCGTATGGTTGTAGTTGCTTGTATAGCTTCATGAATTGCCCAAGCTTTGCATTTGAGTTGCCTTGCTGGAAAAAAAATACTATTTTTGGCATTGTTTTTGTGTAGAAAAAGGATTGACCACCATTATGACTTCATGTCAACAGGTCGTATGATGCACATCATGTCAGATTTCTATGGGACAGAACTCATTGTACCTTATGGCACTAAGCACATTACAAACCTCAAGACGCTCTTGAATAAGGATGATACAAAAGAAGGGGATATGATAGAGACAGTTGCTTACTTTAAAGATCAGCAGAAAGAGGATCCAGATTTTTTTACAATGGTGCAGCAAGGAAGGCGTGCGTGGAATCTTATCATGATTGTATCTCCTTTGACGCAACGTATATGACTAACATGTACAACAAGGAAGGCAGGGTTGAGAATATTTTCTGGGTCGATGGTGCAGCAAGGAAGGCGTGCGTGGAATCTTATCATGATTGTATCTCCTTTGACACAACGTATATGACCAACATGTACAACATGCCCTTTGCACCATTCATTTGGATTAACAGGCATGGGCAGTCATTCATGTTGGGATGTGGCTTTGTTAGGCAAGAGTTGGCGTCAAGCTTTGATTGACTATTCCAGACCTTCCTTGAGGCAATGCATAATGTAGCACCCACCAACATCATAACCGACCAAGACATCGCAATGGCACAGTCAATTAAAAAGATCTTTCCTACAAGTGTGCACCGCTGTTGCCGCTGGCATATTATGAAAAAAGCACAAGAAAAGCTTGGAGCATTGCTGGGGCGAAACCCTGGCTTGTCCAAAGATTTCAACAACTGTGTTGACTTTAGCTTGACGCCGGAAGAATTTGATGCAAGGTGGTGTGAGCTGATGATGAAGTATGAGGCTATGACTGACTCCCACTTCGAGAATCTATACAAGTACAGAGAGACATGGGTACCCTGCTACTTCAAGCACCAATTCTTCCCTTTCTTGCAGTCAACTCAACGCAGCAAGTGGTTCAAAGCTGTCCTTAAGCAATATGTGAACCCACACAAGTCTATTTTGAACTTTGTGAAGCAATATCAGAAAATCCAAACACACATACTAGTCCGGGAGGGTTCAAAAGACTACAGGACAGGACATTTACAGACTGAAATGTGGTCATCTTACCCAATAGAGAAGCAGGCGTACGGATCGTATACTAGGGACTTGTACGAGAAGTTTCGTGATGAGTTTCAGTTGACTACAAGGTACAATGTGCGACCGCATGGTGAAAACTTGTATGAGGTTTACCCCAATCAAGAGTGGGTTGCCAAATATGGTTCTAGGGGCTATTTTGTCATGGTGGAAGCTAGTGTTGGAGACTACAGATGGGACTACTGCAAGATTGAGAGGGACGGCATGCTTTGCTGCCATATCTTGAAAGTTTTCAACCAACTTGGTGTGGATGAAATCCCAGCGCAGTACATACTTAGAAGATGGACACCTATGGCAATTCCCAACGCACCCCTGTTATCGAAGAGCAACCTGATGAGATGCCACCACAATCGAAGAAGGAACTCAAGCATGCAAATTTGATGATGGATTTTGGTAGTCTTGCCCGGGTTGCTAGTGCGTCAGATGCTGCGACGGATATTGTAAAGAAACATATGCCTGGTGCGCGTCATGAAATCAAAAATCTCAACATGTCAAAGAAGAAGAAACCGACAGCACCAACAAGTGGGCCCTCTAGTGGTCCTCCACCATCAGCTGATGGTTCTGCACCACCACCGAGTAACTCTCTGGCTACCGGTGGCCCTGTGGTGCGTCCTGAAGGCCTGCACAATCCCCTTCTGGACCTAGACAGCAGCGACCTACTTCTGCGCCACCACCGAGTAACACTCAGGCAACTAGTGGCCCTACGGTGCGTCTTGACAAAACTGCAGAAACCTCTTCTGGACCTAGGTAACAGCGACCTACTTCTGCACCGTGGAGAAAAAACGCACCAAAACTAGCTGACAACTCTATGAGTGAGGATGGACACCAACAGACAGCGTTGAGGGATGCAGTGATGCACAGGGGGACTGTACCACTACCCAGGAGCCCTCCCGCATAAAGCTGCTGGCCTGTACAACAACTGTCAGGATATGTGCCACTAAATAGTGGAGCAGCACCGCACCTTTCAAGGGGCTCAACAATGACAAGGCCTGTGCAAGCGCTAAGAGGAGTTGTGCCACAACTTTTGATGGATACGGCACTAGCAAGAGGTCATGCGCGATCTCCTATGGGTCCTAGACCAGCAATTTTGTCTGCACCACAAACTATGGGGGCTATACAACCACCGCGGGGGCCTAACGCGGCAAACACAACCTATGTGGCTAGTCCTGGACTGGCACCATCGCCTGCATCATCAGCAACAGTGGATGGCAGGTATGGACAACACCCAGGTTCTTCAACTACACAAGAAGAAAATGCCAATGCAATTTCATCTCCTATTGTGCAAGCTCCTGGTGGACATGCGCACCAGCCGCTCAATATGGCATCTCTATATGCAATTGTTGCGGCCGCACAAGGTACTACGATGGTTGAACCACAGTTTGGAAGACCTGCTACCACACTTGGCCCTGCAATTCCTAGAGACCCTCCAAAATCAACAACAAAAGGGAGGGCGAAGTCAAAAAGAATTCAATCAGCGCTTGAGCTGCATCCGAAGAGAAAGAACAAGTGCAGCTATTGTGGTTCTGTTAACCACAATGGTGCAAGCTACCCGACCAGATTGGTGTAATGGTCACATAGTGACCAGATGGCTGAAAAGATGTGTCGAATGGCATTGACAAATTAAACTATTTGTGGGTCTGTATGTTTGAACATCCTAAACTATTATTTCTAGTTTACAGTTTCTTGTGGCTGACTTGCCTCACACTAGAGTTTGAGTTGCCTGGTTATAAGTTTTGAGTTGCCTGTTGTGTGCTTTGAATTGCCCGCATACACCCTTGCCCTCCCCATAATGGTCGAAAACTTACATACATAAGATTCTGCAATGCTAAAAATGCAACAATTCCCTGGTTATGTAATGATCATACTATTTGTCTTTTATGGGTTCTTCTGAATAACTTGCCTCACATTAAAGCTTAAATTGCCTGTTTATGCAATTGAGTTGCCTGGTCCAAGTTCTTATATAGGAAACTCCTCCCCGGCAGTCCAAAGTTCACAAAAGAGCAAAGAAAACAACACATGCATTTACATGGATGTAGTGCGCGTGAGGGGAGAAAAAACTGACCTATGCTAACTTGAGTATGGTTTTCTGTGAAGCCTTGTCGCTGGCGTTGTCAACCCACGTGTTAGTAAATTGTTTCCTGATGCTTGGAATATCCTCAGCTGTGAAATTTGGAACAGACCTTGCCTCCCAACCATTTGCTAGCGTCAGAGCAAAAACACCACAGTCGAACCTAAACAAAAATTGAAAAAAGAACTTTTCTAGTTAGCTAGCTTACTCTATGTAGTAGTGTGTCACTTGTAAAAAACTGAACAAAACCATAGTTAATATGTGAAAGAAGTGGATGCTTACTCATTATTTTGTTTTGGAACGTCGATGTTGGTAAGCCCAAAGTCATCCAGCGAGACGCGGGAACTGGCGTAATGCTCTTCCCATAGAGACCGAAAACTTGCAACCATTTTCCTTGCGCAAACATCTAAAGCCTTGTTTTTGAGCGTCCTCCAAGAATCAAGAGCTTCAAAACGTCGATCCCTTATGTTCACATTAAAAATCCAGTAATGATTCCCTATTTTAGGCTTTGTCTTGTCGATGTTCTCTAAAACTAGGAACATAATCTGTTAGAAAAAACAAATGGGGTTAGTATAAAAAAATACAATACTAGAAGCTGGATGTAAGCAACTTTTTCTGTGTGCTCTCACAAATTAAGAAATGGATTGAAGAAGCAAAAATGCACATGCCAGTTTTGTACTAGTGTGAGTAATTTGCCAAAAACAGAAGATGCATAGGCAAGTTATGTACTTATGTAAGCAACCAGCCAAAAATGCACGGGCAAGTTGTGCAAAATATGTAAGCAACTTGCCACAGGAAAGCAAATTCATGAGTGTGGTCAACTTGCCCCCCCTAAGAAATATTTACATTTGTGTGAGCAAAAATTTTAGCATAAAAAGTCATATATAAAAAATGCATTGGTAAAAAGTAAAGAAACTATTAACTTACCATGTCTTTACGGTCCAAGCGATTTGACTTCTTGAACCGTGAAATGAGCTCCTTGCCGTTAAATTCCATGTTTTGCATCTGAACCTGATGTAAAAAAGAATACAGACATGACCATGACCTTTTATGAAAAAAGAAAAAGAAAGAAACGCAAAACTACACTATTAGTTGCTTCGCGTTTTCTTACCGAGAACCTGACGGGCATCACGAGCTTCTTTGAGTCTGGTGGCAAGTTCATCATTATAGTCTCTATACCAACTTCCATTACATGGCTCAAGACAAAACCTTCCTTGTTCATTGAGTTTGCGAGCTCCCTGACTGTGACAAAGTATTTGCCATATTCAATTACCCTTGCGCTGCATGAAAAAAGAGAGGCATTCAACTCACAAAATCCTTCCATAAAATGCCTACCACCATTTCAACTCAGGAAAAACACATGGGGGGCATGGTCATATCAAGGAGAAACTATTTCAAAATAAGAATTTCACACTAAGCCAAGTTGCCTGATTCTATAAATGAATTGCCTGGATAACCTTGCCTGTGGGAAAGTGCATTGTGCAAAGGCTGACAAAAAGAAATGCAGTGATATACTGTCATACCTGGTATCCACATCTGGTGATTCTTCTTTGTCGGTGTACAAAAATAGGGGTACACTTTTTGTACCCCTATAACTGTGCACGGGCAGTCTGAGCCACGGACACCACCGCACTAAGCAAGGCAAGGGAGGTGAGCCAAGGTAAGGCCGAAGCTCAAGAGAAGCAGAATGGCGCCAAGACCAAGACCACAAAGAGCGAAGGGGACGAAGTGGGCCCCCCCGGCAAGATCCTTGCCGGGAGGCGGTGATAGCAAACCCGGCAAGACCCTTGCCGTGGCAGCTCGCCCCACACCTACGGAGCGGGTCACCCTTGAATCCACTACCCCCATGGGGCAAGGATTCGGGAGGCATCCCCGTGGTGGTATGCAGATCTTTGTGAAGACATTCAAGATCAGATGCACACTTTACAAGATGATGATCCTTGGCAGGATCCCAGCCAAGGAGGACCACAAGGCCCCCGGCAAGAGCCTTGCCGGGGATGACAGCAGGTGCCACGGCAAGACCCTTGCTGGGACCCCGGCAAGACCCTTGCCGGGGCCGCGGCAAGACCCTTGCCATGAACACCCGTGGGGCCACCATCAGGCCCACGGCGGTCACACCTCCACCACCGTTCGCATGCAGCTGCCAACCCAACCAGCTAAGCAGGCACCTGCGTGGCGGCATGCAGATCCTCGTGGAGACCCATCGCTGCGCCACCTCAGCTGCCTACCTGCCTACATGGCACCGCGGGCACCGTTGGCCAAGGCGCGTGTCGACACGAGGGGAAGCGGCAACGGACGGGTGAGCAGCGGACCGGTCGCAGAAAGGACCCGGGGCACTGTTCGCGAACACCAACACCATCCCAGCAGCCGGAGTTTGGGAGGCGGCGATGTTCGTGCGCCTGGTAACGGGCCGCACGCCGCCAAATCCAAAGACGGAGCCGGGACCTCCGCGGGTGGCGCGGGGCCTTATAGGGTCGCTGCCGCCCTACCCGAGGGCGACGCGAGGGCTTCCAAGACTCCCACGCCGGCGTCGACGGCGCGCTCCTCTCAAGCGGCGCGCGACGAACGGCGTAATCACACCAAAGACCCCGGGTGTCGCCGCAGGAAGAGCCCCGAGCGCCATTCCCGGGATGTAGAAGACCTGCCCGCTCACCGAGGCGCTGGTGAAGATGGCATGCGACCGCGGGGTCGTGATAGAGCTCCTTCTGACATGGTCAGAAGTCGAAGTGCATCACGATCCGTGCAGGTTTCGCTGCCACCGACGCCAGCAGAAGCCCTGGCGCGCGCGCAGTTGCTCCTCGATTTTCCTCCCACTACGGGGAAACTCGATGAATGGAGAGCCACTATCCGAAGCCTTGTTGCGGTGGCCAAAAAAGACGAACCGAGTCCGGCGGAGCCCCGGGTGGACGCTCCGACGGAGTCCCGCGTACCAGTGGCAGGAAAGCCGGCGGCGCCGCGACCACGGTGCACTCACCTCCTCCTCGCCCGGTACCGCGGACGCCTGCCCGTCGCGACGTTACAGGCGACGAAATCTCCATAGCGTTGTCTGACCCGCGGACCCACTGTGACCAACGCCAGGTCCTTCGGGATCGAGAACATGAAGACGCTTGAACCACTATCGAGCGCCGGCGCGGAGCGCGCCACCAGTCAGACAGGCGAGCAGGGCCGGCTGTGAACCACCCGGCACCGGAGAGCCCTGGAGGCCTACCTTACGAGGTAGGCTGTCCGGCTTTTACCCGTGAGCTGCGGCAGTTCTAGTGGCCCCCTCACCGCCCCTTCAAACCTGACGTGGGCGAAAAGTACGGCGGCAAGACCCACCCGTCCGAGTTCCTCAGCATCTACACCATCACGATGCAGGCTGCCGGGGCCCGCGACGATAAGGTGCTTGCGAATTACTTTCCGTTGGCTCTTAAACCCAATGCCATGTCATGGTTGATGCACTTGCCGGTAGACTCTATTTCCTCCTGGTCAGATTTGTGCCATGAGTTCGTGGGCGCCTTCACTGGAGGTCACCAAGCTCATGGCCAAGCCAGCGACCTGCATGTCATTCCCCAGAAGGGAGGCAAGAGTCTCCGCAAGTATATACAGAGGTTCAGCCGGATACAATACAACATCCCTGATGTTCACCCTGCCGCCATCATGAGGGCGTTCCATTAGAACATGCGTAACCGCAAGATGCGCGAAGAGCTGGCAATGAACAAGGTGAAAGATGTGGCAGAACTCTATGTTCTTGCTGACAGATGTGCCCGAGCTGAAGAGGGAAGGAAGTACCCCGGCGAAGATGCCGGCGTGGAAACCGACTCCTCGGATGATGATAGGCCGCTCCGGCGAAGAAAGGCCGGCGCCGCAACAGGAAGCGCAAAGGTAAAGCCGTGCTTGCCGTCGAGCGATCTGATGACACCGGCTCCACCAAAAAAACCAAGGCAGATGACCCCGGCAAGGAAATTGCCGGATGTGTCGCCTGCCGGGCCTTGGCGGCTGCCGAGAAGTCAGGAAACTCCGACAAGCGATACTGCAAGATCCATCGCACCAAAGGCCATGCTCTCCAAGACTGCTGACAGGTTGAGCTCCTCGCTGAGAAGCAGAGGGCTGAATATGAGAGGCGGGACAAGGAGAAGGGCCAAGATGGTGCTGAAGGGTCCGGCAAGAAGCGTGACGATCAGACGGGCCGTCGCGGCAAGGATAAGCAACAGGAGAGGCCCGCCCGGGGCCGTGACAGAAAGCCAGAAGACGACGATCACAAAGAGGACGACGAGTCCGGCGACCAAGAGTTTCAGAAAGCTACAGAGGCCATGTGCGTCGACGGCGGCGCCTCGCTGCATACTTCTCACCGCCGGCTTAAACAGTGGGCGCGAGAGATTACAGCGGCAGAGCCGTCGTTTGATGCCCAAAGGCCGCTGAAGTGGTCCAGCACACCTATCATTTTTGACACTGAGGACCACCCTAATCGCACTACTGCGGTCGGGTGCTTGCCATTGTTGGTTTCGCCAACAATACGCAACCTCAAGGTGACGAAGATGCTAGTCGATGGCGGGGCCGGTCTGAACTTGATCTCGCCTGCCGTGATTGAGAAACTGCAGATTCCTGATGGAGACCTCGAAGAGACGGACACGTTTCAGGGGGTCAACCCGGGAAGAAGCCAACCCAAGGGAAAGGTCACGCTGCCCGTGACTTTTGGAAGCAACCTGAACTACAGGAGGGAGAGGATCGTGTTTGATGTTGCCAAGATCCCCTTGCCCTACAACGGGATCCTTGGCCGCCCAGCACTGGCCAAGTTCATGGCGGCGTCACACTACGCCTACAACACCCTGAAGATGCCAGGACCTGTGACTATCATCACCGTCCCCTCCGATAAGAAAGATGCGTTGATTTGCGCTGACCAACTATACCAGCAAGCAGTTGCAGCAGCTGCCGCCACTAGGGCACTTGCTCTTGCCGCTGGGACCCCGGGAGGGAAAAAGAAGAAGACCGGTGAGACCTCGGGCACCCACTCCGGCAAGCGCACCTCTTTGGAGTGTAGCGCTCCCGTCGAGGACGTGCCAGAGAGCTCCACCGACGGAAACAAGAAGCCCAGGGCCATACCGCCGGGAACCAAGAAGGTTTCTGTCAATGAGGACGACATGGGAGGAGCTTTCACCATAAGCTCCACCCTTGACGACAAATAGGAAGACGCGCTTGTCACCTTCCTGCGGGCGAATGTCGATGTGTTTGCCTGGCAAGCTTTCGACATCCCCGGCGTTCCCACGGAGGTGATTGAGCACCACCTTGCTGTCTGTCCTCATGCGCGGCCCGTCAAGCAGAAGGCCAGGAAGCAAGATTTGGAACGACAAGAGTTCATCACAGAAGAGACCCGGAAACTGGAAGCAGCGGGTTTGGTAAGAGGAGTGCTCCATCCAATGTGGTTGGCCAATCCGGTCGTAGTGCGCAAGGCGAATGGGAAGTGGAGGCTGTGTATTGATTACACAAATATCAATAAGGCTTGTCCTAAGGACCCCTTCCCGTTGCCGCGCATCGACCAGATTATTGACTCCACGGCTGGGTGTGATCTGTTGTTATTCCTTGACGCCTACTCCGGCTACCACCAGATCTTCATGACAAGAGAAGACGAAGAGAAAACAGCATTCATCACCCCATGTGGTACGTATTGTTTCATACGGATGCCTTTCGGGTTGAAGAGTGCTGGTTCGACGTTTGCAAGGGCGGTCCAGATTGGTTTTGAACCCCAGCTCCATAGAAATATGGAAGCTTATATGGATGACATAGTGGTCAAAACCAAGGACAGGGCAACCCTCATCCCAGATTTGCAAGAAACATTTGCGAACCTGCGCAAGATCAATCTCAAGCTGAACCCTGAGAAGTGCATCTTTGGCGTCCCGTCCGGCAAGCTTCTCGGGTTCTTTGTGTCACAACGTGGGATAGAGGCCAATCCGGACAAGATCCAAGCTATAGAGCAGATTGAAGCACCCAAGCGAATCAAGGATGTGCGTCGGCTTGCTGGTTGTGTCGCTGCCATGGGCAGGTTCATTTCCAAGTCTACCGAGCGCGCCCTTCCCTTTTTCAAGATCCTGAAAAAGGCGGGCCCGGTGGAGTGGACGCCATAAGCCGAAGCAGCATTGCAAGATTTGAAGAAGTACCTCTCCTCTGCGCCAACACTAGTTGCGCCTAGGCCCAGGAGCCGTTGCTGCTATACCTGGCGGCAACGAACCAGGTGGTCAGCGCCGCACTAGTGGCGCAGAGAGAGGTTGACGACGGGGTAATGGCAGCAACAGAGCTCGACACCGCTAATGTAGAGACGACACGACCAGTTGAAGTGTTGCCGAAGAAGAAAATGATGCAGCACCCAGTCTACTTTGTTAGTTCCCTCCTGCAGGGGGCTAGATCAAGGTACTCCGGCGTGCAGAAACTGCTCTTCGGCCTTCTTATGGCCTCGAGGAAGCTGCGTCATTACTTCCAGGCACACGAGATCATTGTCGTCACTCGCCTCCCTCGACAACGGATATTGCACAATCCAGATGCAGCGGGAAGGATGGTGGAATGGGCACTGGAGCTGTCCAGCTTTGGCCTCAAGTTTGAAAGTACCTCGACGATTCAGAGCCGAGTCCTGGCGGAGTTCGTCGCCGAATGGACCGCAACGCCTGACGAAGAAGCCCAAGAGACTGCTCTCCCCGGCAAGGAGGCAAGTTGCGATTGGATCATGTACTTTGATGGAGCTTTCTCCTTACAAGGCGCCGGGGCTGGCGTACTGCTTGCCGCGCCCACCGGAGAGCACCTCAAGTACGTGGTCCAGATGCACTTCCCCAGGGAGGCGTCAACCAACAACACGACAGAGTACGAAGGACTGCTTGCCGGTCTTAGGATCGCGGCGGACCTTGGAATCAAGAAACTCATTGTCAGGGGTGACTCGCAGCTTGTCGTCAAGCAAGTCAACAAGGATTACCAGAGCCCGTTGATGAAGGCCTACGTTGATGAAGTGAGAAAGCTGGAAGAGCGTTTCGACGGTATACAGGCTGAACACGTTCCCCGAGCGGAGAACGATATCGCCGATTACCTGTCAAAATGCGCTGCCCTCAAGCTACCTGTGGAACCAGGTACCTTTGTGCTTTAGCTAACTCAGCCATCCGTTGATCCATCAACAGAGCAGAACAAGAGGAAGAAATCAGGGCCCGGCAAGTACTTTCCCGCCGAGCTCCCCGGAGCCACCGGCAAGGATGTTGCCGGGAACACTGAGCCCGCCACACGACGGCTAGCTCCGGCGGAGCGTCAAGCTCTTGCCGTCGAGACAGCCGCTCCTATGGCGGAGGAAATGCCTTTAGTCCTCGCCATCGAGCCCCAGGCTCTAGCATGGGCACAACATACCGTCCGGTTCCTCCAAACAGCGGAACTTCCTGAGGAGCAGGAAGAAGCGGAAAAAGTAGCCCATCACTCTACCATGTACCAGTTCGTCGATGACGTCCTGTACAGGAAGAGGCCGAACGGTGTGAAATTGAAGTGTATCCCTCGAGAGGAAGGACTGGAGCTGTTGGCGGAGATACACGGAGGCATATGTGGCTCCCACATCGGGTCAAGGGCCCTTGCCGGCAAAGCATTCCGGCAAGGCTTCTTCTGGCCCACCGCCCTCCAGGATGCGACGACACTAGTCACCAGGTGTGAAGCGTGTCAGTTCCATTCCAAGAAGCTTCATCAGCCAGCTCAAGCCCTTCAAACCATTCCTCTCTCCTAGCCCTTCTCGGTCTGGGGGCTCGACATACTGGGCCCTTTCCCCCGCGCCGTCGGGGGCTTTGAGTACTTGTACGTTGCAATCGACAAGTTCACAAAGTGGCCTGAGGTGGAGGCAGTGAGGAAGGTCACAGCTCAGTCAGCCGTCAAGTTCTTCAAGGGACTAGTATGCCGTTTTGGTGTACCCAACAGGGTTATCACTGACAACGGCACGCAGTTCACAAGACGCACCTTCATGCAATACACCCAAGACCTCGGCAGCAAGGTCTATTTCGCTTCCGTTGCTCACCCGCGGAGCAACGGTCAAGCTGAGAGGGAAAATGCTGAAGTACTGTGAGGATTAAGGACCAAGACCTTTGACAGGCTGCACAAGAGCGGAAGGCACTAGATTGATGATTTGCCGGCGGTTCTTTGGTCGATCAGGACGACGCCAAATCGAGCCACCGGCCAGACACCCTTTGCCCTAGTATACGGGGCAGAGGCAGTTCTCCCCACTGAACTCATATACGGGTCACCTCGAGTGCTTGCTTATGATGAGCTTGAGCAAGAGCAACTGCGGCAAGATGACGCAATGCTCCTTGAGGAAGATCGTCTTCGGGCGGCTGTGAGAGCAGCACGCTACCAGCAAGCCTTGCGCCGCTACCATAGCCGCAAGGTCCATGCCCGAAGCCTTGAGGAAGGCGACCTTGTTCTTCGGCGCGTTCAATCGGCCAAGAATTCCAACAAGTTGACGCCAAAGTGGGAAGGCCCTTATCGGGTAATACGAGTCACCAGGCCCGGCGCAGTCCGCCTGGAGACCGAGGATGCCGTTCCGGTGAGTAACTCCTGGAACATTGAGCATCTTCGCAAGTTTTACCCGTGAGGCGCGGCTTGCCGGGCCCCCCGGCAAGCCACCTTTTGTACAAGCATTGCCGATGATGCATGTAACCCTTTGTACAAAGCCAGGCGCAGACCCTGAGCATAAATAAATGAAGCGCTGGCGCCCTAAGTTATAGCATGCATGCTAGGTCGAGTATCGTCCTTGGTTAGGGTTGATAGTGCTTAGCGGCAACTAACCCCTAGCTTAGAGGTCGAGTGTGCGTCTCTTTGCCATTCTGTTGTCTTCCCTGGCTCGCAGGACTCACAAATATCCTTGCCGGGTCACTTGAGGACGAGAAGGAGAAGAGGGACAGACCAGCATCTAGACCCCGACGAGCCCAGTACTGCTGGGGGCTGCAAGAGCAAGGATTTACCCACGGCAAACCAGAGTTGCCGGGGGCTACAGCTTCAGATAAGTTCTTCATCCCTTATCATGCATTCCCTTATGTACTGAGGTATGTGAAACCTCGTTTCTCCCTAAAGCTACCGTGCTCCCCTAACTTTAGGCCCTAGGGCTCATCCCTGGGGCCAGGTTTGGTTGTAGTCGCGGCAGCGAAAGGATGAAACGAGGAGCCTGAACCCGCCTCATCCCTGCCTCCGCCAAAGGCGTGAGAAAGGTCGAGCAAAGTGGGGGGACGACAAGGCCTGTTGCCGGGCAAGGAAATGTTTATCTTAGAGATATCAAGGATTTACTCCTTGTCGTGGGTTCTACCCACAAACAAATGACCCGACAAACATCGCTTTTTCATTAAAAACATTCCACTCAGGTACAGTCCATAGGGAATGAGAAACATGAATGATGGGATTACAAGTTTTAAATTCAGCTAAGGCCCGAAGGCTTACAAACTAAAAAGAGATAAGGTGCCCGTGACCCCTTTCTTGTCCCTCTCCTCAGGAGGCAGATCAAGGAGGTGAAAAGGGAAAAGGGGGCGCCTAGACGAGCTACGGGTGGCAGAAGACACCGAGAGAACATCTCGGTGGCCGTCCGAAGGCTGGATGGTGATGGCGGCGCCGGAAGCAGAGCTCGAAGACGAGGCGATAGGACGTCAGCACGCGTCGAAGGCGTCGGTGCCCACGTGCTCCGAGTTGACGGCCTTGCCGCCCACCCTCTTCCTCTTCTGCAGCCTCCCAATGCCAGCCGCTCAAGGAGACGACCCCGAGAAGTTCAGGGAGCCGGCGACACGGATGATGGGGTCGCTGGTGCCGCACGGAGCGGCGCCCGACACCTAGTCGGACCCGTCATCCTGCCGCCTGCTACCCTCGTCGTCGCTGACGCTGTCCTCCTCGTCACTCCCGCTCGAGGAGGAGTCTTCGCTATCAGAAGAACTCTCCACGCAGCACCTTGCACGGGTCCCGAAGAGCCCGAAGACCTTGATGGAGAGGAGGCCGCCCTCCATCAGCTTGAAATGGAGAGTGAGCCCCTCCGTCAAGCGGGGCCCGGGGGCTCCTGTCGGTGTACAAAAAGAGGGCTACACTTTTTGTACCCCTATAACTGTGCACGGGCAGTCTGAGCCACGGACACCACCGCACTAAGCAAGGCAAGGGAGGTGAGCCAAGGTAAGGCCGAAGCTCAAGAGAAGCAGAATGACGCCAAGACCAAGACCACAAAGAGCAAAGGGGACGAAGCGGCTCCCCCGGCAAGATCCTTGCCGGGAGGCGGTTTTAGCAAACCCGACAAGACCCTCGCTGTGGCAGCTCGCCCCACACCTACGGAGCGGGTCACCCTTGAGTCCACTACCCCCATGGGGGAAGGATTCGGGAGGGATCCACGTGGTGGTATGCAGATCTTTGTGAAGACATTCAAGATTAGATGCACACTTTAGAAGATGATTGTAACGCCCCAAGACCGGAGCTCCAGATGTCTTCCAGGGTTTCCGGGATTTTTTTCGTCATGTGAGTTGTTGGTTTATTGCATTCAGCTTTGCATCATGTGCATTGCATCATGTCATCATGCCATCAAGTTATTTATTTTCGTAACTCAAATAAATAAATGGCATGGATCTTTGATCCATTTAAACCGAGGGTATTCACATGGTGATTCTCTTTAAAACATATCCTCTCGATATTTAGAGAGCTATAATAAAATATTCCATTTTGGAATTCACCAAAACACACTTGCAAAATCCCAATGCCTTTGTTATCTCAATTCTTGGCCTCTAACCTTGTCCTTATCTTCTTTCATCATTTTTCGGAGCTCTTCCTAAATGTTCAACATTTTTGGACCTTTCCAACCCTCACTTCCTATTCAAACCATTTGAATTAAATTCAAATGAATTTGAATTTAAATCTTGCAATCATGCTCACTTCTATTTTCTTGGGACAAGCGCATTTTTTGTGAGTCCGGGAATATTGTCCGCGTGCCCAAATTCTTTTCCTAACCCTCTCTTCCTTTTCTTCTCTCTAATGCTTTTCTTTTAAAGGAAATAGGAGAGAGAGAGGAGAAGCCCAGCTGGCCTCTTGGGCCTGTCTAACCAGTCCAGCCCGTCTAACCTCCCATACTGGGCCGGCCTCCAAGGCCCAGCCGCCCCTACTCCTTTCCTAACCCTAGCCCAACCCCCTGCCGATCCCCCTGGTCTCTCCCTCCTTCCCCCGCTCGCGCCGCCAGAGCCCCGCTCCTCCCGATCCACCTCGCTCGAACCCCTCCTCCCTCGATGCGCCGTCGCAGAGAGAGAGCAGAGCCACCCGCCTCGCCTCGATCCAGATGCGCCGAAGCCACTGCGTCCCGCACCCACAGCGTCGTGCGCCCGAGGCCTGGCCTCTTCTGACCTCGCCGGAGTTTAGGGAGATGAGCTCCTCCCAAGGCAAGCCCCGCTCCGTCCGGCGACCTGCGCGCCTCGACGCACCTCGCTCGGATCCAGCCGTCCCCGTCGCCTCTCTGTCCAGGGCGCCGACGTCCGCAGCCGCAGTCCCATGCGCCTCCATCTTCCGCGGCCAGCCGGCCTCCTCCTCAGCTCCATCCCCGCTGCTCCGCCTCCATCGACCTCCATCGCGCCTCGTTGCTGCGTCCGGCCGCCATGCCACCATCGCTCCTTCCACCGGATATCCTTCACAGCCTCCTCCTCTGCTTCGCCCCTTCTCTGCTCCCTCAGCCATGGCGCTCCACCGCCCCTTGTCTCGCCCGCGCTGGCGACCAACAGCAGGTCGCCGCTCCGCGCCGCCCGCCCCACTTGCAGCTCCTCCACCTCGTCTCTGCAGCCTCCCCTTCTGCTCCCTGCATCCGTCCGGCCGTCCCTGTTGCTGCCGCTGGACACCAAGACTGGGAGCTCTTTAGTTGTTGCACATTTGCAGTGCCTCCTCGAGCAGGAGCAGTTTGAACCGATGCCTCTGTGAAGCCCGAGTGGGATGTTTGTGTGCACCGGTTGCGCCAAGACCCGGACCGACAAGTACCACAACATCCGTCGTTTGCCAAGTACCCCTACGCGTGGATCCGCCAAGTTCCTCTTCGACACTGTGTACCACTACCGTCGACCCCGAAGCCCTCGGATTCGTCAAGTCCGAAGATGCAAGTACCACTCCGAACCATGTACGACGTCCGTCGCCGAAGACCCGTGTTACGTGAACGTGAACGACTACCGTCGCGAGTACCTCTACCGTCGTCATGTACCCCTACTTCCACTACGGCCCGTGTACCACTACTTCCTTCGACGATCTCGACTCGTTCCGTAAATGCACGCTTCGAAGGTATAACCGCCGAGACGGCCGCCGTGAACGAATGCATGTGTTGTTATGAGATGCACCGTTTTCACCGTGTCTGAATTGTCACTCGTTGCCATGCCATCGTCTCGTGGGAACCCGGTATCCGGGAGCGCCCCACCATCTTTTGCTCGCTTCCGTCACGCTTCCTTTTGCACCGATATCTTCATGGGTACCGGAACCGATATGTTGCCGTGGCACCATTTTCGGATTCGTTGCCGTGGCACCATTTTCGGATTCGTTGCCGTGGCACACTTTCTTTCCGCCACGATGACAAATGCTTCTTCATGCTCTTGTCAACATTTTCATAAAATTGCTTAAAACTTGCAATTGTCATCCGCATCATGATAACAACATTTAAATTGTTTAAAATTGTTGTTTGCATTTATTTTGCTAAATGCCATGTTAAAATGATTTAATTCATAACTAATTAACCGTAGCTCAGAATTTAATAAACTTTATATGTAAATGGGGTGGAAAAATGCCTAGTTTAACATGGTGCACTTTATTTTCCTGTTTAACAACTCTAAAATATGCTTTAGGTCAGAACAGTACCAAATCTAATATATGCTCATGAGGCTTTTCCGGAATTGTTGTTTGTTATTTCCGGCCTCATTTAAAATTGCCTAAATAGGTAGTTTTATTATGTTTCACCTCTTGCCATGTTAAGCAACATTTGATATTGATGTGAACATAAACAAGAGAGAACCAAATAATCGAATGTGGTGTTTTGTCAATATGCAACTCGTTGCATATTGAGCTCCACTTAATTTGTACGATTGCTTGTGCATTTTAGCCATGACATGCTTCATTAAACCGGACATGCATCATACTTGTTTTGTGCATCATGCCATGTGTATGTGGTGTTTGTTTACTATGTTGCTTGTTTCTTTCCGGGTTGCTCCTCTCGTTAGCTTCGGTTTCGTTCCGGAGTTGTGAGGATTCGTTCAACTACGTCCGTTCGTCTTCTTCATGGACTCGTTCTTCTTTCTTGCGGGATCTCAGGCAAGATGACCATACCCTCGAAATCACTTCTATCTTTGCTTGCTAGTTGCTCGCTCTTTTGCTATGCCTATGCTGCGATACCTACCACTTGCTTATCGTGCCTCCCATATTGTTAAACCAAGCCTCTAACCCACCTTGTCCTAGCAAACCGTTGTTTGGCTATGTTACCGCTTTGCTCAGCCCCTCTTATAGCGTTGTTAGTTGCAGGTGAAGATGAAGCTTGTTCCTTGTTGGAACATGGAGATGTTGTTCCTTGTTGGAACATGTTTACTTGTTGGGATATCACAATATATCTTACTTAATTAATGCATCTATATACTTGGTAAAGGGTGGAAGGCTCGGCCTTATGCCTGGTGTTTTGTTCCACTCTTGCCGCCCTAGTTTCCGTCATATCGGTGTTATGTTCCCGGATTTTGCGTCCCTAACGCGGTCGGGTGATTTATGGGACCCCCTTGACAGTTCGCTTTGAATAAGACTTTTCCAGCGAGGCCCAACATTGGTTTTACCATTTGCCTCACCACCACCTATTTTCCCTTGGGAGTAATTAACCCAAGGGTCATCTTTATTCAGCCCCCCCCGGGCCAATGCTTGTCTAAGTGTTGGTCCGAACTAGAGCCCTTTGCAGCGCCACCTCAAGGAAACTTGAGGGCTGGTTTTAGTTGTACGGACTGCTCATCCGGTGTTGCCCTGAGAACGAGATATGTGCAGCTCCTATCAGGATGTCGGCGCATCGGGCGGCTTTGCTGGACTTGTTTTATTGCTGTCGAATTGTCTTGTAGCCGGGATTCCGAGACTGATCGGGTCTTCCCGGGGAGAAGGAATATCCTTCGTTGATCGCGAGAGCTTATCATGGGCTAAGTTGGGACACCCCTGCAGGGTTTGAAATTTCGAAAGCCGTGCCCGCGGTTATGGGCAGATGGGATTTTCTTAATGTCCGGTTGTAGAAAACCCGAAGTTGATCTTAACAAAAATACACCAACCGCGTGTGTAACTGTGATGGTCTCTTCTCGGCGGGGTCCGGGAAGTGGACACGGTTGTTGGAGTTATGTCTGACGTAAGTAGTTCAGGATCACTTATTGATCATAGTTGTTCGACCGTGCTTTTGCCTTCTCTTCTCGCTCTCATTTGCGTATGTTAGCCACCATATATGCTAGTCGCTTGCTGCAGCTCCACCTCATACCTTTTACCCTACCTATAAGCTTAAATAGTCTTGATCTCGCGGGTGTGAGATTGCTGAGTCCTCGTGACTCACCAGATACTTCCTAAACCAGTTTGCAGGTGCCGCTGAGACCGTGCAGGTGACACACCCGAGCTCAAGGAGGAGTTCGATGAAGATCTTGTCCTTTATGTTGTTTCGTTCTAGTCGATCAGTAGTGGAGCCCAGTTGGGGTCGATCGTGGACCTTTGTCGCTTTTGGGGTTTCTTCTTTTATTTTGGCTCCGTAGTCGGGCCCTGTTTGTACCTGTTTGATGTAATGTTTTATTCATGTATTTGTGTGAAGTGGCGATTGTAAGCCAACTATGTATCTTTTCCCCTTATGTATTACATGGGATGTGTGAAGATTACCTCACTTGCGACATTGCTTTCAATGCGGTTATGCCTCTAAGTCATGCTTTGACACGTGGGAGATATAGCCGCATCGAGGGTGTTACAAGTTGGTATCAGAGCCTTCCCCGACCTTAGGAGCCCCCACTGATTGATCGTTTTTAGCGGCCGAGTTGTGTCTAGAAAAATGTTTTGAGTCATTTAGGAATTATATATCGGAGAGTTTAGGAATTCTTTTTACTCCCCAGTCCCTTCGACCTTCTGGTAAGGCTTCCTGACGTAGAGTTTTGACTCTTCTCTTCTCAAATTTCACTAAATTTTTTTTAGGATCACGCGGGTATATTACAATCGTTCCGATGGTTTTATGATGACAACATTGTCTTGGTTGCCTCCTGACATTTAGGGGTTGTGGCAGTGTCCCGGGGAGTTGAGCTCCGAGGTGTTGTCGTCATAATCTTATCGTTGCGGTTTTGGAATACCTGAGTTTAGTACGCCGACATCGAAAATCTCTTTTGTACAGTTGTTGGTGAGATAACCCTGATAGCCCAGTACTGTGGCGAGTGCGGGAGTATTGCCATGACTTGTATAACGGATGTGTTTTCGAAGGTTGAGGTAGATGATTTCCGAGGATTTCTTGGTTATGTGTTGAAGGATGGATACAGCTGGTTGTAGGATTTGCTAGTTTGGGTGAGATATTATGCTTCCCCTGTATCCCCAACACCTGATTGCATAACCAGAAAGTTTCGGGAGTTTATAAGTGGGAATTCAAGTATCTCTTAGGATATCTTTCCAACAGACACATGATACGATATGGGATCTATCATAGGTTTGTTTCTGGCTTATTCCGCAAGCCAATCCTTTGTTTTTGATTTGGTTTGTGGTAGTCGAGTTGCTTCGAAGTCAAGTGTTGATTCCATACCTTTTCCAAGTGGTGTTCTCATATTCCTATGTGGATGCTAATCCTTCTTGCTCATCAAGGTTGTCTTTTCAATCCTTTCCAACCGGTGCGTTTTTCTCCAAGTAAATCCGATCATTTTCAACATCCGCAAGATCAACTCTAAGTATTCTAAACGGTGTTTGTTTCATTCGTCCCAAGTTGTCTTTGTTTTCCCACCCTCCCACCCTTATTTCATCAAGGACGCAGATTTCTTAATCAAGTATCCATTTTATTCTTGTGAAGTCTCTATATTCTTTTCCGCCGATGTTCGTATCCGGTGATTCTCAGGATGATACTAACGGAGCTTCAAGTTCATCATTCGTCATTCTTTTCTTCTCCGGTGGTTCCAATTCAAGCTTTATCGATCATATCTTTTCCTCGTTTCTAATGTTTTCTAATGCTGGTGTATCTCTTAATCATTCACCTCTCACTATTCATTTGTTCCGGAGTGATGAAGATATCTCAGAAGATTCAAGTTTCCATTCTCAATTCACTTAATTTCTTTTGAGGATGCTATCTCATTCAAGCCATTTAATTCAACCGGTGCAATCTCTCCTTTCCAGTAATCGTTCAACGGTGTTTCTTTTGAGTGGGCCATAACCCACAGGTCTTTTTCCAGGATCTTACCTGACTCTTCTAATTTTCCCGGAGCTATTCTCAAATTCGTTTAAAAGTTTGACGTAAGAATGAATTATCATCGGTCAAATGTCTTTCTCCAAGAGCTTTCATATTCCTTCATCGTTGGTTCAACCTTTCCAATTTTCATTCCGGAGTGCCTCAACAATTCATGGTGGTGTTTCTTGTCGTCATTCTCGGATTTCGAAGACCGAAGAAGAGTTTCTCTTAAATCTTGCTCCATTCTCTTCAAGATTTATGGTTCTAGATTGATGCCATTCTCTCATAATTGTTTTGGTTGTGAGAATTCTTTTCACCCATCCGGAGCATTTCAGGAGTCTTTTCAGTTTGATTCTCCGGAGCCATTATCTCAGAATTATTCATTCTCAGCTTCGTCTATCGTTCTCCAAATCTTACCGGTGCATCATTCAATATTCTCTAATCAGCTCTTCATCTCTGCATTCACTTGTATCTAAATTCCCTCAAGTATCAACGTCTTTTTCTAATTCTTCCCGGTGTTTTATTATCTCTTTTTCGTTCATTTTCAATCCTACCGGTGGTTTGTTCAAGTTTTTCTCAAGTTTGTGCTTTATCTCTTGATTCTTTCTATGAGAATAAGTGGTATGCCAAGTCCATTGCTTGTCATCAATTTAAATTGGTGAAGGACACGCATAACATAATTCTTATTCTTGTTTCATCCAAGTGATTTAGTTTCTTCTTTCCAGAGTGGTTCGTCATGTCATTTTTCTCGGTTTCATGTGTTTCATCTTCTCTTTTCCGGAGTTCCAAGTTTTCTGCATTATCTTGTCGCGAAGCTCCATCTAAATCATCGCAAGGTTTCACCTTGTGTTTTCAACTTCTTTTCCTTTTATCATCCTTTTATTACCGGAGTTATTCATGGAGGCTCTACATGGTGGTTCACCAATTATTCTTTTCATTCGCCAATGATTCTTTTCATTCTTCAATTGTTCTTCAAGATTTCTCTCGAAGTTACGATCCGTCAAGCCATACTCTAAAATAAACATGGTGTTCAACACATGTTTTGTTTGGAGGAGTTCAAGCATTCTTCATCTTGCATTCCGAAGCGCCATTCTTTCTACCTTATCTTTTGAGGTGGTGCTATGTCGTTCTTGACAATTTCCCTTCGTGTTTCATGATTCACATGTTGTCAAGAATGAGGTATATTAAATCCATCAATTTCTTCCTTGGAGTTATCTTGGGTTATATTTCACCTAAAGCCTTCCCTAAGGTTTGTTGCTATTTATGGTGCTTATAAATAACCCAAGTTCTTCTCTTGTCCTCCCGGTGATATAGTTTCGCGTCTCTTTGTTGATATCAGTCCAATCATCTATTTCTGTTGGGGGCAGAAGCTCAACTCATAATTTTGAGGTCTTTTCCATAAGCCCACTACAAGCTTATCCTTTCATCGTTGGTTTTTCCAAAAACTCCGTCCTAACCTTCTTGGAAGGGTGCTTCCAAGATCATTTGTGGCAGAAGGTGTCATTTTCTTCTACATTCTTTTATTCCAATGATCTATCTTCTATTCTCTCTGCCGGAGGCATTGTGATGTTGTGCTCTTCACCCATCACCTCGTTTTGTGAGGATCATGTTCTTTTCTTGCTTATCCATTTAACCGGAGTGTTGTATCATCTCTTCAATATCTTTTCATCCCATCAGATTTTCTTCTCTTTTCTACCGGAGTGCTGTCCAAATTCTGTCATTCTTGTTCCTTGGTTATCTCATCTTACCGACGTGGTCATATTCTTTTCGTTCGTTAAGCTCTTGTTTCATGCCTTTCAACCTACAAGGTTCTCGAATGTTCCTTGTCCATCTTTGATAATGGAGTGTTTGCAATCTCGTTCATCTCCATGGTATTCTTTCTTTCAATTTGTTCAACCTCTCAAGGTTCATTGGTTTCACTCGTTTGTCAAAGAAGCAACTTTGTTTTACCTCTTCTCTTTCTCTTCAGTTTTTTTCCCTCCGGTGCCATTCTAGATCTCGGGACGAGATCCTCTCGTAGTGGTGGAGTGTTGTAACGCCCCAAGACCGGAGCTCCAGATGTCTTCCAGGGTTTCCGGGATTTTTTTCGTCATGTGAGTTGTTGGTTTATTGCATTCAGCTTTGCATCATGTGCATTGCATCATGTCATCATGCCATCAAGTTATTTATTTTCGTAACTCAAATAAATAAATGGCATGGATCTTTGATCCATTTAAACCGAGGGTATTCACATGGTGATTCTCTTTAAAACATATCCTCTCGATATTTAGAGAGCTATAATAAAATATTCCATTTTGGAATTCACCAAAACACACTTGCAAAATCCCAATGCCTTTGTTATCTCAATTCTTGGCCTCTAACCTTGTCCTTATCTTCTTTCATCATTTTCCGGAGCTCTTCCTAAATGTTCAACATTTTTGGACCTTTCCAACCCTCACTTCCTATTCAAACCATTTGAATTAAATTCAAATGAATTTGAATTTAAATCTTGCAATCATACTCACTTCTATTTTCTTGGGACAAGCGCATTTTTTGTGAGTCCGGGAATATTGTCCGCGTGCCCAAATTCTTTTCCTAACCCTCTCTTCCTTTTCTTCTCTCTAATGCTTTTCTTTTAAAGGAAATAGGAGAGAGAGAGGAGAAGCCCAGCCGGCCTCTTGGGCCTGTCTAACCAGTCCAGCCCGTCTAACCTCCCATACTGGGCCGGCCTCCAAGGCCCAGCCGCCCCTACTCCTTTCCTAACCCTAGCCCAACCCCCTGCCGATCCCCCTGGTCTCTCCCTCCTTCCCCCGCTCGCGCCGCCAGAGCCCCGCTCCTCCCGATCCACCTCGCTCGAACCCCTCCTCCCTCGATGCGCCGTCGCAGAGAGAGAGCAGAGCCACCCGCCTCGCCTTGATCCAGATGCGCCGAAGCCACTGTGTCCCGCACCCACAGCGTCGTGCGCCCGAGGCCTGGCCTCTTCTGACCTCGCCGGAGTTCAGGGAGATGAGCTCCTCCCAAGGCAAGCCCCGCTCCGTCCGGCGACCTGCGCGCCTCGACGCACCTCGCTCGGATCCAGCCGTCCCCGTCGCCTCTCTGTCCAGGGCGCCGACGTCCGCAGCCGCAGTCCCATGCGCCTCCATCTTCCGCGGCCAGCCGGCCTCCTCCTCAGCTCCATCCCCACTGCTCCGCCTCCATCGACCTCCATCGCGCCTCGTTGCTGCGTCCGGCCGCCACGCCACCATCGCTCCTTCCACCGGATCTCCTTCACAGCCTCCTCCTCTGCTTCGCCCCTTCTCTGCTCCCTCAGCCATGGCGCTCCACCGCCCCTTGTCTCGCCCGCGCTGGCGACCAACAGCAGGTCGCCGCTCCGCGCCGCCCGCCCCACTTGCAGCTCCTCCACCTCGTCTCTGCAGCCTCCCCTTCTGCTCCCTGCATCCGTCCGGCCGTCCCTGTTGCTGCCGCTGGACACCAAGACCGGGAGCTCTTTAGTTGTTGCACATTTGCAGTGCCTCCTCGAGCAGGAGCAGTTTGAACCGATGCCTCTGTGAAGCCCGAGTGGGATGTTTGTGTGCACCGGTTGCGCCAAGACCCGGACCGTCAAGTACCACGACATCCGTCGTTTGCCAAGTACCCCTACGCGTGGATCCGCCAAGTTCCTCTTCGACACTGTGTACCACTACCGTCGACCCCGAAGCCCTCGGATTCGTCAAGTCCGAAGATGCAAGTACCACTCCTAACCATGTACGACGTCCGTCGCCGAAGACCCGTGTTACGTGAATGTGAACGACTACCGTCGCGAGTACCTCTACCGTCGTCATGTACCCCTACTTCCACTACGGCCCGTGTACCACTACTTCCTTCGACGATCTCGACTCGTTCCGTAAATGCACGCTTCGAAGGTATAACCGCCGAGACGGCCGCCGTGAACGAATGCATGTGTTGTTATGAGATGCGCCGTTTTCACCGTGTCTGAATTGTCACTCGTTGCCATGCCATCGTCTCGTGGGAACCCGGTATCCGGGAGCGCCCCACCATCTTTTGCTCGCTTCCGTCACGCTTCCTTTTGCACCGATATCTTCATGGGTACCGGAACCGATATGTTGCCGTGGCACCATTTTCGGATTCGTTGCCGTGGCACCATTTTCGGATTCGTTGCCGTGGCACACTTTCTTTCCGCCACGATGACAAATGCTTCTTCATGCTCTTGTCAACATTTTCATAAAATTGCTTAAAACTTGCAATTGTCATCCGCATCATGATAACAACATTTAAATTGTTTAAAATTGTTGTTTGCATTTATTTTGCTAAATGCCATGTTAAAATGATTTAATTCATAACTAATTAACCGTAGCTCAGAATTTAATAAACTTTATATGTAAATGGGGTGGAAAAATGCCTAGTTTAACATGGTGCACTTTATTTTCCTGTTTAACAACTCTAAAATATGCTTTAGGTCAGAACAGTACCAAATCTAATATATGCTCATGAGGCTTTTCCGGAATTGTTGTTTGTTATTTCCGGCCTCATTTAAAATTGCCTAAATAGGTAGTTTTATTATGTTTCACCTCTTGCCATGTTAAGCAACATTTGATATTGATGTGAACATAAACAAGAGAGAACCAAATAATCGAATGTGGTGTTTTGTCAATATGCAACTCGTTGCATATTGAGCTCCACTTAATTTGTACGATTGCTTGTGCATTTTAGCCATGACATGCTTCATTAAACCGGACATGCATCATACTTGTTTTGTGCATCATGCCATGTGTATGTGGTGTTTGTTTACTATGTTGCTTGTTTCTTTCCGGGTTGCTCCTCTCGTTAGCTTCGGTTTCGTTCCGGAGTTGTGAGGATTCGTTCAACTACGTCCGTTCGTCTTCTTCATGGACTCGTTCTTCTTTCTTGCGGGATCTCAGGCAAGATGACCATACCCTCGAAATCACTTCTATCTTTGCTTGCTAGTTGCTCGCTCTTTTGCTATGCCTATGCTGCGATACCTACCACTTGCTTATCGTGCCTCCCATATTGTTAAACCAAGCCTCTAACCCACCTTGTCCTAGCAAACCGTTGTTTGGCTATGTTACCGCTTTGCTCAGCCCCTCTTATAGCGTTGTTAGTTGCAGGTGAAGATGAAGCTTGTTCCTTGTTGGAACATGGAGATGTTGTTCCTTGTTGGAACATGTTTACTTGTTGGGATATCACAATATATCTTACTTAATTAATGCATCTATATACTTGGTAAAGGGTGGAAGGCTCGGCCTTATGCCTGGTGTTTTGTTCCACTCTTGCCGCCCTAGTTTCCGTCATATCGGTGTTATGTTCCCGGATTTTGCGTCCCTAACGCGGTCGGGTGATTTATGGGACCCCCTTGACAGTTCGCTTTGAATAAGACTTTTCCAGCGAGGCCCAACATTGGTTTTACCATTTGCCTCACCACCACCTATTTTCCCTTGGGAGTAATTAACCCAAGGGTCATCTTTATTCAGCCCCCCCGGGCCAATGCTTGTCTAAGTGTTGGTCCGAACTAGAGCCCTTTGCAGCGCCACCTCAAGGAAACTTGAGGGCTGGTTTTAGTTGTACGGACTGCTCATCCGGTGTTGCCCTGAGAACGAGATATGTGCAGCTCCTATCAGGATGTCGGTGCATCGGGCGGCTTTGCTGGACTTGTTTTATTGTTGTCGAATTGTCTTGTAGCCGGGATTCCGAGACTGATCGGGTCTTCCCGGGGAGAAGGAATATCCTTCGTTGATCGCGAGAGCTTATCATGGGCTAAGTTGGGACACCCCTGCAGGGTTTGAAATTTCGAAAGCCGTGCCCGCGGTTATGGGCAGATGGGAATTTGTTAATGTCCGGTTGTAGAAAACCCGAAGTTGATCTTAACAAAAATACACCAACCGCGTGTGTAACTGTGATGGTCTCTTCTCGGCGGGGTCCGGGAAGTGGACACGGTTGTTGGAGTTATGTCTGACGTAAGTAGTTCAGGATCACTTATTGATCATAGTTGTTCGACCGTGCTTTTGCCTTCTCTTCTCGCTCTCATTTGCGTATGTTAGCCACCATATATGCTAGTCGCTTGCTGCAGCTCCACCTCATACCTTTTACCCTACCTATAAGCTTAAATAGTCTTGATCTCGCGGGTGTGAGATTGCTGAGTCCTCGTGACTCACCAGATACTTCCTAAACCAGTTTGCAGGTGCCGCTGAGACCGTGCAGGTGACACACCCGAGCTCAAGGAGGAGTTCGATGAAGATCTTGTCCTTTATGTTGTTTCGTTCTAGTCGATCAGTAGTGGAGCCCAGTTGGGGTCGATCGTGGACCTTTGTCGCTTTTGGGGTTTCTTCTTTTATTTTGGCTCCGTAGTCGGGCCCTGTTTGTACCTGTTTGATGTAATGTTTTATTCATGTATTTGTGTGAAGTGGTGATTGTAAGCCAACTATGTATCTTTTCCCCTTATGTATTACATGGGATGTGTGAAGATTACCTCACTTGCGACATTGCTTTCAATGCGGTTATGCCTCTAAGTCATGCTTTGACACGTGGGAGATATAGCCGCATCGAGGGTGTTACAATGATGATCCTTGGCGGGATCCCAGCCAAGGAGGACCACAAGGCCCCCGACAAGAGCCTTGCCGGGGATGACAGCAGGCGCCACGGCAAGACCCTTGCCGGGACCCCGGCAAGACCCTTGCCGGGGCCGCGGCAAGGCCCTTGCCATGAACACCCGTGGGGCCACCATCAGGCCCACGGCGGTCACACCTCCACCACCGTTCGCATGCAGCTGCCAACCCAACCAGCTGGGCAGGCACCTGCGTGGCGGCATGCAGATCCTCGTGGAGACCCACCGCTGCGCCACCTCAGTTGCCTACCTGCCTACATGGCACCGCGGGCACCACTGGCCAAGGCGCGTGTCGACACGATGGGTAGCGGCAACAGATGGGACAAGGCTCTCCCCCGTCCCCGATAAAGCAAGGACACCTAAGCAAGGCGCATTAAATGCACCTTGTCATGTAATGCGAGGGATAACCTCGCATCACTGTACCCTTTCCACCTCCTGTGTGCCACTGTGGCAACCCCTTTCCCTATAAAAGGAGGCCCCAGGCGACCAGGAAGAGGATTCGGCTTTTTGGAGCTCTCGACGCCCCATAGCTAGCTCAAGACACACAGATATACAATCCACCAAAGCAGGAGTAGGGTTTTACGCATCCTTGCGGCCCGAACCTGGGTAAAGGAACCGTGTGCTATCTGTTTGATCCGCTCTTTTCACAACCCCGCGCCCCGCAACCGCAGTAGGGATTCTTGTGATCCCATAGGTGTCGTTCCCACCGACTTTCGGGGGAAATCTGCCTCCACGAACACCTATGGGGACCGAGCCCCTTTCTTGGTTCGGCGGGGGGCAGAGGTCGCGCGAAGAACGGATCGAGGCGGTGCACACGAGGGGTTTACCCAGCTTCGGGCCGCACGGATGCGTAAAACCCTATTGCTGCTTTGTGGTTTGTATTGTGTTCTTGTTGCGGGAGCGCTGAGTGCTACAGTACACTCAGGCAACTAGTCGGACCAAGCGAGAGTGGCCTCCTCCTCCTCTCCTCCCCCGTTGCGCATAGGGCCTCCTTTTATATGTGCAAGGGGTTACCCACAGGTGGCAACGTAGGCGGGGGCAAAACTGGAAAACGTTGTGTTAGGTACAGCTGTTTGCACAATGCTAACATACCTAACTCTGACGGCGGGGGACAAGGGCATTAAATGCCCGTCCGCGTCGCCCAGATGGTGCAGGAAAGGGACCGTCAGGAGCGCCACCGTTTGCCACGACGGCTACTCTGTCAGCGTTGCTTTTCCACCGCATGCTCCTGGCTGCGCAGCCTCTCGCCACGTACGCCTGGAATGGCCCCAGAGCGACGCGTGGGTGGATGAGCTGGAGCGCAGGCGCGGGGTGGTGACTTGCCGCGGCAAGCGCCTTGCCGCGGTTGATGCCTTGTCGCGCCCGGGAGCTTTTCGCTCACCGGTCCTTGCCGGGACGCGGAGCGCGTCGCAGCAAGTCTCTTGTCGTGCCTCGGTCGGCCTTCCCGGCAAGCTCCTCTTGCCGGGGCCTTGTGCTTAGAGCGGTCGTCCCGGCAAGCTCCTCTCGCCGGGGCCTTGCTCTCTTCGGGTGGCCTTCCCGGCAGGCTCCTCCTGTCGGGGCCTTGGCTTAAATACTTTGTTCTTGGATGGCCCAAAAAGGGGATCATGGAGAGTCTTGGCGGTCGCCTGGCAAGCCTTGCCGCGGGGTGCTACGACTGCCCGTGCACATGTTCGGGGTACTAAGGTACCCCTACTTTAGTACACCGACAGGAGCCCCCGGGCCTGGACCATACACGGTGCCGAGCACTGTTGGGCCAGGCCCAAAACAGTGCACTGGTACGTGCGGCCTGGGTCACGCTGCATCTTCTTCTGCGTCCACCCCGTCCTCCCCGAACGGCACGCGTCGAACGCGGCATCGTGGGGAGAGGCGTGCGTGACGTGGACGGCGTGCACGGGGCTGAGCCCCGCAGGCATGCGTCACGTTGCAATAAAGGGGGACGATTCGCGCTATCTCCATAAGTGGAGGGAGGCGTGGAGGCGTGGCCCGCTTGCTAGACGGGGCCGAGGTACGGTTTCCGAGGCATCCGCTCCCCACGATCACGGGGTGGAGGGAGGTCGCCTTATCCGTCGCCTCGGTCCTGCACGCCAGCCACGCGGCTCCCATGCACCCGGAGTTGCGGATGGTGGAGGCAGGAAACCGGGCCGTCGCGGGTCAAGGCAGCAGGCCGATCCCAATCGCCTGCCCTCCCTGCGTCTTGATTGGCTGAGCGGGGCGGCCGAGCCCCCACCCTGCTTCTTTATAAAGAGCAAGAGGGGGCGACGGAAATCTGCACTCCATCATCTTTCCTTCCCTTCGGCTTCTGATCCCCTCCCTCCATTCGCCATGGAGAAAGGGAACCCTGGTCCTTCATCGGTGGCGGCGAGGGTCGCTGCCAGGCAACGCGCCCCTCCTCCCCTTGCACCCGCGGTGGCGGAGCCAGCCGTGAGGGGAAGGGGGAGGGGGCGAGGTCGTGGACGAGGGCGTGGACGAGGCCGAGGCGCTCAGGAAAGAGGCGGGCGGGGCGACGGGCCAGCCTCGCCTCCGCCAGCGGCTCCTCTTCTCACGGCGGTCCACATCGGGGACGACCCTTGCGAGTTCTTCGTCAGGCTGCACCGGGCGCCTCGTCGTCGCCTCCGCCTCCCGGCTCCCTTCGCCAGCGTGATGGAGATGGAGCAACCCGAGACGCTAAGACTGCACATGAGGGGCTGCGGGATCAGCGGCACGCGGGTCCACGTCGAGTCCCCAGCCCCCGGCGTGATGTATCTTGGCCGAGGGTGGAAGACATTCGCCCGTTTCCACAGCTTGATGGAGGGGTTCACCCTCCATTTTAAGTTGATGGAGGGCGATCTCCTCTCCGTCAAGGCCTTCGGGGACTTCGGGACCCGGGCCCGGTGTTGCGTGGATAGCTCCTCCGACAGCGAAGGCTCCTCCTCGAGCGAGAATGACGAGGAGGGGAGCGACAGCGACGACGAGGGTAGCGGTCGTCGGGATGACGGGTCCGACTGGGCGCCGGTCGCGGCTCCGCGGCGACCCCATCATCCGTGTCGCCGGCTCCTTGAGCTTCCCGGGGTCGTCTTCTTGGGCGGCCGGAGTGGCGAGGCTGCGGAAGAGGAAGAGGGCTGGCGGCAAGGCCGTCAACTCGGAGTACGAGGGCCAGATGCCCTCGACAGTGTGTTGACGTCCCGCTGCCTCATCTTCGAGCTCCACTTCCGGCGCCGCCGTCACCATCCAGCCTCCGGAGCCTCCGGACGGCCTTCCGGGCGTTCTGTTGGTGTCTTCTGCCACCCGTAGCTCGCCTAGGCGCCCCTTTTGCCCTTTTCGCCTCCTTGTCCTACCTCCTGAGGAGAGAGACAAGAAAGGGATTACGGGCATCTTATCTTTTTTCAATCTGTAAGCCCTCGGGCTCTAGTTGCATTTAAAGCTTGTAATCCCATTTGTCATGTTTTTCATTCTTTCTGAACTGTACCTGAGCGGAATGTTTTTAATGAAAAGGGGATGTTTGCCGGGCCATTTGTCTCACGGGTAAAACCCACGCCAAGGAGCGAATCCTTTATATCTTTAGGATAGACACTTCTTTGCCCGGCAACAGGCCCTGCCGTCTTCCCGCGCCACTCGACCTTCCTCACGCCTTTGGCGGAGGTAGGGATGAGGCGGGTTCGGGCTCCTCATTCTGTCCCTTTGCCGCCGCGGCTGCTACCAAAACTGGCCCCAGGAACACGCTCTGGGACCCAGAGTTAAGGGAGCACGGCAGCTTTTTAGGAAGAACAAGGTTTTCACATTCCTCAGTCCATAAGAGAATGCATGATAAGGGATGAAAAACTTATCTGGTATTGCAGCCCCCGGCAACTTTGGCTTGCCGCGGGCGAGTACTTGCAGCCCCCGGCAACATTGGTTCGCCGGGGACCAGATGCTGGTCCGCCCTTCTTCTCTTCTTCGTCCTTAAGCGGTCTGGCCAGGATACGCAAAACCCTGCGAACCAAAGGAAACGAAGGAACAGGAAAAAGGACGCAGACTCGACCTCTAAGCTAGGGGTTAGCAGCTGTTAGGCACTATCAACCCTAACCAAGGACGAGACTCGACTCAGCATGCATGCTAAAACTTAGGGCGCCAGCGCTTCATTTACTGCTGCTCAGGGTCTGCGCCTGGCTTTGTACAAAGGATTACATGCAACAGCGGCAAGACTTGTACAAAAGGTTGGTTGCCGGACGGGGCCCGACAACCGCGCCTTACGGGTAAAACTTACGAAGATGCTCAATATTCCAGGAGTTGCTCACCGGAGTGCCATCTTCGGTCTCGAGGCGGACAGCGCCGGTCCTCGTGACTCGTCTCACCCGGTAAGGGCCTTCCCACTTCGGCGTCAACTTGTTATGATTCTTGGCGGACGGAGCGCGCCAAAGAACAAGGTCGCCTTCCTCGAAGCTTCTGGCTTTAACTTTGCGGCTATGGTAGCGACGCAAAGCTTGCTGGTAGCGAGAGGCTCGCACAACAGCCTGAAGACGACCTTCCTCAAGGAGCAGCGCGTCATCTTCACGCAGCCGCTCTTGCTCAAGCTCATCATAGGCGAGCACTCGAGGTGACCCGTATACGAGTTCCGTGGGGGTAACTGCTTCTGATCCATAGACTAGAGCAAATGGTGTCTGGCCAGTGGCTCGATTTGGCGTCGTTCTGATCGACCAAAGAGCCACCGGCAGCTCCTCGATCCAGTTTCTTCCGCACTTGTGCAGCCTGTCGAAAGTTCTGGTCTTGAGCCCGCGCAGCACTTCGGCATTGGCCCTCTCCGCTTGACCGTTGCTCCTGGGATGAGCAACAGAAGCGAAGCAGACCTTGGCGCCGAGATCTTGGATGTATTGCATGAAGGCGCGGCTCCTGAATTGCGTACCGTTGTTGGTGATGATCCTGTTGGGGATCCCGAAGCGGAAAACAATCGACCTGAAGAACTTGACTGCTGACTGTGCTGTCACCTTCCTCACTGGTTCCACTTCCGGTCACTTTGTGAACTTGTCGATTGCGACGTACAAGTACTCAAAGCCCCCGACAGCTCGGGGGAATGGGCCGAGGATGTCGAGCCCCTAGACCGAAAATGGCCAGGATAAAGGGATCGTCTGGAGAGCTTGAGCTGGCTGGTGTATCTGCTTGGAATGGAACTGACACGCTTCACACTTGGTTACTTGTGCAGTTGCATCCTGGAGGGCTGTCGGCCAGAAGAAACCTTGCCGGAACGCTTTGCCGGCAAGTGCTCTTGCGCCAATGTGGTGACCACATATGCCTCCATGTATCTCTGCCAACAGCTTCTGTCCGTCTTCCCGGGAAATACACTTCAATTTCACATCGTTGCGCCCTCTTCTGTACAGTGTGTTGTCGACGAACTGGTACATACTCGAGCGCCGGGCTACTCTTTCCGCTTCTTCTTGCTCTTCGGGAAGTTCTCCGTTCTGGAGGAAATGGACAGTCTGCTGCGCCCATGCTGGAGCCTGTGGCTCGACAACAAGGACTGAAGGCACATCTGCTGCTGCGGGAACGTCCGCTTCTACGGCGAGGATCTGTTGCTCAGCCGGAGCTTGACGTTCCCCGGCAAGCTTGCCGGAGCAAAACTTGTCGGGAGCGCCTGCTTCTACGGAACAAACCCTGGGGTTTTCCGGAGCAGACGGCTCCTCAGCGCTCTTGGCGTCGATCTTGGGGACCTTCTTGGCGGCGGCTCCGGGGAGCTCTGCCGGAAGATAGTCGCCGGAGACCAACTTCCTCTTCTTGCTCTGTCTGGTTGATGGCGTTATGGATGGCTGACTCAGCTTGAGCACAAAGGTTCCTGGTTCCACAGGTAACTTAAATGCTGCGCACTTTGACAGGCCATCAACGATGTCGTTCTCAGCTCTTGGAATGTGTTCCATTTGCAGGCCGTCAAAGTGCTCTTCTAGCTTCCTCACTTCATCAACGTACGCTTCCATCAACGGACTCTGGTAATCCTTGTTCACTTGGCGGACGACAAGCTGCGAGTCACCCCTGACAATGAGCTTCTTGATCCCAAGTTCTGCCGCGATCCTGAGACCGGCAAGCAAACCTTCATACTCTGCAGTATTGTTGGTTGCTTGTTCCTTGGGGAAGTGCATCTGGACTACGTACTTGAGGTGCTCTCCAGTGGGCGCGATAAGCAACGCGCCAGCACCGACGCCTTGCAGCGAGAAGGCACCATCAAAATACATCAGCCACTCTTTGCTTGCTTCTTTGGCGGGGATGCTCGTCTCTGGGATTTCTTCGTCTGGCGTCGGTGTCCACTCCGCTATGAACTCCGCCAAGGCTCTGCTTTGGATAGTCGAGGTGCTCTCGAACTTGAGACCGAAGCTCGACAGTTCCAGCGCCCACTCGACAATCCTGCCTGTTGCTTCTGGATTCTGCAGTATCCTCTTCAGCGGAAAGCGGGTGACAACCGTAATCTCATGTGCTTGGAAGTAATGGCGCAGATTTCTCGAGGCCATGAGAAGGCCGAAAAGCAATTTCTGCACACCAGAGTACCTTGACCTAGCCCCCTGCAGAAGGGAGCTGACAAAGTAAACTGGGCGCTGCACCATTTTCTTCTTCTGCACCTCCACTTGCTCCTGCGCAGATTCATCCTTGTCGGGGCCAGAGCTTGTCGGGGAAGCCCCCTGCTTGTCGTTGGACGTGCTTGCCGCGGTTGCTGGCTCATCATCTGCCTCCCTCTCTGCTACTAACGCAGCACTAACCACTTGATTGGTTGACGCCAGGTATAGCAGCAACTTCTCTTGTGGTTTAGGCGCGACAAGTATTGGAGTGGAGGACAGGTATTTCTTCAAGTCCTGCAGCGCAGCCTCCGCTTCCGGAGTCCATTTCACTGGACCCACCTTTTTCAAAACTTTGAAAAATGGCAGGGCGCGTTCTGCAGACTTGGAAATAAACCTGCTGAGAGCCGCGATGCAGCCGGCAAGCCTTCGTACATCCTTGACGCATGTTGGTGCTTCAATCTGCTCGATGGCCTTGATTTTGTCTGGGTTGGCTTCGATTCCTCACTGAGACACGAAGAACCCGAGAAGCTTGCCGGAAGGGACTCCAAACACGCACTTCTCGGGGTTGAGCTTGAGGATGATCCTGCGCAAGTTCGTAAAGGTCTCTTCTAAATCTTGAATCAGGGTTGCCCTGTCCCTGCTTTTGGCCACTATGTCATCCATGTAGGCTTCCACATTTTTGAGGATCTGTGGCTCAAAAGCGGTATGGACAACCCTCGCAAACGTCGAACCAGCATTCTTCAAACCGAAAGGCATCCGTACGAAATAGTACGTGCCACATGGAGTGATGAATGCGGTCTTCTCCTCATCTTCTTCAGCCATGAATATCTGATGGTATCCTGAGTATGCGTCAAGAAATGAAAGCAGGTCACATCCGGCCGTGGAGTCAATAATCTGGTCAATGCGCGGCAAGGGAAAAGGATCTTTGGGACAAGCTTTGTTAACATCAGTAAAGTCGATGCGAAGCCTCCATTTCCCATTTGCTTTGCACACGACAACAGGATTGGCCAACCACGTCGGATGGAGCACACCTCTGACGAGGCCTGCCGCTTCCAACTTCTTGATTTCTTCTGCGATGAACTCTTGGCGCTCCACCGCTTGCTTCCTGACTCTCTGCTTGACGGGCCGCGCATGAGGACAGACGGCGAGGTGGTGCTCAATCACTTTCCTGGGAACGCCGGGGATGTCAGATGGTTGCCAGGCAAACACATCGACATTCGCCCGCAGGAAAGCAACGAGCGCGCTTTCCTATTTGGGGTCGAGAGTGGCACTGATGGTGAAGGTACCACCAGTGCCGTCCTCCTTGGCGGACACCTTCTTGGTCGTTGGCGGAGCTGCCATTGTCTTCTTACTCTTGCCGGTGGAGCTCGATGGCGCATCCTCGACGGTAGCGCAGCACTCCGAAGAGGTGTGCTTGCCGGAGTGGGCACCAGAGCACTTGTCGGGCTTGGTCCTCTTCTTCCCTCCGGGAGCTTCAGCGGCAAGTGGCTTGTGATCCGCTGCGGCTGCTGCTTCCCGGTAGATCTTGTCGGCACAGATAAGGGCGTCCTTCTTGTCGCCGGGGACAGAGATGACGCTTATCGGGCCTGGCATCTTGAGCATGTTGTATGCGTAGTGATAGGCCGCCATGAACTTGGCGAGAGCTGGACGGCCGAGAATTCCATTGTATGGCAATGGAAAATCGGCAACGTCAAAAGTGATCCTCTCTGTCCTGAAGTTCAGCTCGCTGCCAAATGTCACTGGCAACGTTATCTTCCCCTTCGGCTTGCTCCTTCCCGGGTTGATTCCTTGGAACGTGCCGGTCTCTTTGAGCTCGCTGTCGGGGACTTGGAGTTTCCGGAGCACAGCGGAGGAGATCAGGTTCAAGCCGGCCCCGCCGTCAACTAGCATCTTAGTGACCTTGAGGTTGCGGACTGTTGGTGAGACCAACATCGGCAAGCACCCGATCGCCGTTGTGCGATCAGGGTGGTCCTCAATATCGAAGATGATAGGCGTGCTGGACCATTTCAGAGGCTTGCGTGACTCGACGGGTGGTTCCGCTGCATTGACTTCCCGCGCCCACTGCTTGAGCTGGCGGTGAGAAGTATGCAGGGAAGCACCGCCGTCTATGCACAAGACCTCTGTGGCTTTCTGAAACTCCTGCTCACTGGTCTCAACGTCATCCATGTCTTCGTCTTCGTCGTCGTCTTCGTTCTTGTCGCGGCCGCGGGGAGGTCTGTCCGCTTGCCACTTCTTGTCCTTGTTGTGGCGTCCTCCCTGGCCGGGGCGCTTCGTGCCTGATCCTCCGCCACCTCCCCGGGCTCTCTCCTTGTCGCGCCGCTCGTACTCGGCCTTTTGCAGCTCGACGAGCCGCTCGACCTACTTGCAGCTCTGGAGGTCATGGCCCTTGGTGCGGTGGATCTTGCAGTACTGTTTGTTGGTGCCGTCCCGCTTGTCGGCGACCGCCACAGCCTGGCAGTTGGTGCATCCGGCAACCTCCTTGCCGGAGCTACCAGCCTGGGCCTTCTTGGCGGCGCCTTCATCGCCGGACTGCTCAACAACCAGTACTTCTTGGCTCTTTTTCTTCCTGTTGCTCCGCCGCCGGCTCTTCCCTGCCGGGGCGATATCCTCACTGTCAGATTCTCCTGCTCCAGTGTTCTCTCCGGGGAGTTTCCTCCCTTCCTCAACACGGGCACACTTGTCGGCTAGGGCATATATCTCGCTGACGTCTTTGATCTTTCACATCGCCATCTCCTCCCGCATCCTGCGGTTACGCATGTTCTGATGGAATGCGCTGATGACCGCGGCGGGGTGGACATCTGGGATGTTGTAGTGTACACGGCTGAATCTCTGGATGAACTTGCGCAAGGGTTCCCCTTCCTTCTGGACGAGCAGATGAAGGTCGCTTGCTTGGCCATGGGGTTTGTGGCCGCCCGTAAAGGCGCCAACAAACTGATGGCACAAGTCTGTCCAGGAGGTTATGGAGTTGTCCGGCAAGTGCATGAGCCAGGATCTGACGTTGGATTTGAGTACCAGCGGGAAGTAGTTGGCAAGGATCTTGTCGTCTCGCCCTCCAGCAGCCTGCACCGCGATGGTGTAGATGCTGAGGAACTCCAACGGATGCGACTTGCCGTCGTACTTCTCTGGTACGTCTGGCTTGAAATTCTTCGTGCTGGGCCACTGGACTTGCCGCAGCTCACGGGTGAACGCAGGGCATCCTACCGCGTACGGCAGGTCGCCTGGTCCCCCCGGCGCATGCATGTCGACAGAAGGCCCAGCGCGCTGGTCTGATCGACGTCGCGCTTCTCTCCGACGCTCGATGCGAGTACGAGCGTCCTCTTGCTCTCGTTCGTGAAGGACTTGGCGTTGATCGCGACGAGTTCGCGGATTCGATGACGCGGTGGAGTCGTTGTCGTGATGGCTCCGGCGGGTCGGCGATCTTGGCCTTTGGGGCAGGGAATGCATGTTAGTCGCACCCCCACCGGTCTTGGCGCCATCGGTTCTCGCCTGGCCGACCTGCCGCGGCTGCGACGCGCTGTGCTGCCGCGGGGTGTCACCGTTGGCGAAACCGATGAGGCTCTGTATCGTGGCCCTCCAGTCGTCGAGCTTGTCCGCCGTTGGCGGGTAGTCTAGGAGCAGTTGGGATCGTGCTAGAGCTTCTGCTGGAGTGGCGGGCAGGGGTGGCGAACGGCGCATGGAGCGGGATGTGCTCGAACTTCTAACTACGTTAGAAGGAGCAACACCCGGACCAGGCAGTCGCGCCACGCTCGTGCCAGCACGTTGGTGTGTGTGCTGGCCTTGAGCACCCTGGGACCCGCCGGCTCGATCTGGGTCCAGCGACCGTATGGTACCGTGAGTGCCAAGACGCTGTTGGTCCCGTGCCTCCTGAGAGGGGCGCGGTGCATGTTCGGACGCCGTGGCGCCATGAGCTGGCTCGACGACGCCCGTTCCGCCGCCGGTGCCGTCCCCACCACCTGTTTGCTCCAAGGGCGGTGGGTTCGACGCGGACGGACCAGCCACCTCCGGAGCTTTCTTCTTCGGTGGCATGTCGATGAAGATGATGGAGATCTAGCCTGTGCAGACGCCGGATCAGGTTCACACGACCTCGACGCCCCCTACCTGGCGCGCCAAAGATGTCGGGGGAAATCTGCCTCAACGAACACCTATGGGGACCGAGCCCCTTTCTTGGTTCGGCGGGGGGCGGAGGTCGCGCGAAGAGCAGATCGAGGCGGTGCACACGAGGGGTTTACCCAGCTTCGGGCCGCACGGATGCGTAAAACCCTACTGCTGCTTTGTGGTTTGTATTGTGTTCTTGTTGCGGGAGCGCTGAGTGCTACAGTACACTCAGGCAACTAGTCGGACCAAGCGAGAGTGGCCTCCTCCTCCTCTCCTCCCCCGTTGCGCATGGGGCCTCCTTTTATATGTGCAAGGGGTTACCCACAGGTGGCAACGTAGGCGGGGGCAAAACTGGAAAACGATGTGTTGGGTACAGCTGTTTGCACAGTGCTAACATACCTAACTCTGACGGCGGGGGACAAGGGCATTAAATGCCCGTCCGCATCGCCCAGACGGTGCAGGAAAGGGACCGTCAGGAGCGCCACCGTTTGCCACGACGGCTACTCTGTCAGCGTTGCTTTGCCACCGCATGCTCCTGGCTGCGCAGCCTCTCGCCACGTACGCCTGGAATGGCCCCAGAGCGACGCGTGGGTGGATGAGCTGGAGCGCAGGCGCGGGGTGGTGACTTGCCGTGGCAAGCGCCTTGCCGCGGCAAGCGCCTTGCCGCGGTTGATGCCTTGTCGCGCCCGGGAGCTTGTCGCTCACCGGTCCTTGCCGGGACGCGGAGCGCGTCGCAGCAAGTCTCTTGCCGTTCCTCGGTCGGCCTTCCCGGCAAGCTCCTCTTGCCGGGGCCTTGTGCTTCGAGCGGTCGTCCCGACAAGCTCCTCTCGCCGGGGCCTTGCTCTCTTCTGGTGGCCTTCCCGGCAGCCTCCTCCTGCCGGGGCCTTGGCTTAAGTACTTTGTTCTTGGATGGCCCAAAAAGGGGATCATGGAGAGTCTTGGCGGTCGCCTGGCAAGCCTTGCCGCGGGGTGCTACGACTGCTCGTGCACAAGTTCGGGGTACTAAGGTACCCCTACTTTAGTACACCGACACCGACATTCTTCATTAATTCTTCCATGCAAAATAACAGATGCATACAATCTATTTGCTTCAGGTTTGGACATGTAGAATTTGTTCTCATTATAGTCAATGAAAGGTGACCTCTTGCAAGGAGGTGGCTTGATAACCCTTCTCTCGAATTGATGTGGATGCATCTCTCCTGAGCTACTACTGTTGTAAACCTTGCTGCCTGACCCCACTTCCCCTTGGTTGGAACTTTTTTCAGGTGTTTGGTACGCATTTCCTTCTGCTTGCACACACGGTTCATCTATGCCTTCAACGTCCAACAGATAATCATCTTCGGTTATATCGATGATTGGCTGGTTATGTACTGGGAGTTCCTTGAACTCATGCTCTGCAAATGTGCTTGACCCAACATGTTGATGTGCTATGTTGTCTGCAGATCTTGTGTGCAAATAATCTATGCCTAGATCGAAACTTGGTGTTGGGCAGTACTCTCTGAAAAAAATCACTTGATCTTTCGGTGTCCCTTTGCTCAAAATGTTGTTTATCTTTATCCGCTGAGCTGTGATTCGTGGAGTTGGATTGGGCATTCTTGCTGTTTGGATCAACACACCTTGCAAACAACTCACTCACATCTAGAACATTGATTTCTAGTGCATTGGTTGTCTTCCCACTAACACGCATGAATTCATGGTACCGCTCCTCCACATCAGAGAAATGGTAAATGTTCCCCTGGCCAGTTGCTTCTACTGCTTCTGGAACACTTGTGGCCTCAGGTTGGGCAAGTACAGTTGAGCAGACAGGCAATTTCCCTCTTAGCAACTTTTGTTCCGGACTTTTTCCCATGGTTACAGCTTCGGGCAGGTCTTCTATCCTATTGATCTCCGTACATGACACCGGAGGGATGTTCTCTTTCTCCTTTTTGTGTCCTGCATGATTTAATGTTGGAGCCTCAGGTGATGCCTTGAAGTCTTGCACCTTGGCCCTCTGGATACCATTGGCTGACTGCATCACATTTCCCCGAGACGGGAAAGGCACTTGACCATTTAAGTCACCTAGTGGTTGTGTTCCGCTGTGGTTTCCTGTGCTTACTAGCACTGTGGGTCCCTTCTTGAGTTGAACTGGCCTTACTTTTGTGGGGTCTAGTGTTTCCTCTGCAGAACTTGCCTGAAAAACAGCTGGTCTTGCTTCCTCCTTAGACTGAGTTGCCAGAATATGTGATCCACTTGCTTGACATTGGGAATGAAAATTACCCGACTGCTTTGGATCTACTCCTGTAGGTACTGCCTCATCTCCAACTTTGCTGCACGGGGGTGCTGCTGAGCTTGATGGTGTACTCTTTACCACCTGTGTTTTGGCATTCCCATGAATTGCCTCTTTTGTTTTAGAATTTGCCTGTTGTTGCTGCTGAGAAGGACCAGATTTTTTCATGGCTGACTGCCTTGACTTTCCCCCTTGGCCGTAACCGGGATTTTCGGCACGATATGCTTGCGGATGCATTGCTGTTTCATTCATCACAGATGGCTCCAATACGAAGCTGACCGTTTTCTTCATCTTCTTTGATGGCGGGAGTGGTGGTAGTTGGTTCCGACAAGCAATCTTTTGTTCTGTTGCTTCATTTAGAGCGCCAAATTCTCTCATTATTTTCTGCCGAGTCGCCTTTGGGCATATTTCCTTGGGGTTGAATGTGAAGACCATATCCAAGTCTTCCCCCCTCAGCAACTCTTCGAACATCCTCCTTGCTTCGGTTGCCATGGATATGTCATCAATATCCAACATTTTTTTCACTTCAAAAATAAGGAAGCGTGGTTTTGGGGAAACAACAGTTTTGAATTCTGTCATCACAAGGTCTCTAATAGAGATCCTATCTGCCTCATCCAATCCTTTTGCCTTTCTGTCCCTCTTCTTTTCAATCAGAAATTGCAGCATGCATTGTTCATCATCATCGCTACTTGGGTTTTCAGCTGCGGGATCCTTGTCCCGATCAGAGCCACTATTGCTGCCTGAACCACCATTGCCACCTCCGCTGTCATCTTCATCAATTCATCCTGCTTCCCTTGCCCACCATCTTCCTTGTCTTTGTCATCCCCATCGCCTTCTTCATCATCACCGTCCTCCTTTCCTCCATCATCTTCTTTTTCTGCATCCTCTTCATCATCATCATCATCATTGTCCTCATTCCCCTCATTTTCGTCTTCCCTCCCCATGTCAGCACTTACCCCCCGGGGTGATCAACAGTTTGTCGTGCTCCCGGGCTACTTGATTTCCCCTGAACTCCACTTGATCCATCATGACCATCATCGCTGTCTAAACTACCATCGCTGTCACTTTCATCACTACCTTTATCCCTGCCATCTCCCTCACTTTCACTGTCAGCTGCCTCGCTGTCGTCGCTGTCGGAATTAAACGACTCCTCCTCACTTGGTAAGCTGTCTCTTCCGGCTGGTACTCGCTTGCCCCTTCTATTAGACTGCCGCCTGCTTGTCTCCGCAGTAGTAGGATCTACCTCCTTTGTCCCCCATTCATCATCATCTATCTTCCCGACCCCAGTCACGAGCTTCCCCACTGCATGTGAAATTACGGAACACATTTCATGCACCAACCCTGTGAGCTTCTTTTGCTTCTGTAAAACATAAAAGTGGATGGTAGAGAACATGATAAGTACATATCTTCTATTGAAGATTCTGAAAAAATGGTTGAATGTACAAATGGCGATAAAAAGGGGAACAACAGTGAGAGGGAAAAACAAGTGCTAGATAACTTACTGATTTGTCATATGACTCAGGCAATCTTGCGGCAACAAATTTGGTGATGTGGTCCATACTGCCAAACAAGCTATCATCCGCACACCGGGAAAACTCCATCTTGAGCTGGTGGTTTATAGCAAAAGAAGATTAGAAAAACTATGAGTGACAACAATTCTGGCACTCCCATACCAAAAAAGACCCGAGAAAATGAAGAAAAATAGTACTACTAATAGTCTGAAAATTCCTGCGACCATTATGCCACTTCCCATGTTGCCTACTATTAGTGGATACTGTAATCAGCAAAAATGAAGAACTAGTATGCAAGTTGCTAGTTTTCAGAACATAAGTTGCTTGTGTTGTTGTATAAATTTGCTACTTTTCAACATGTAAATTGCTCAGACAAAAAAAAGAGCTAAAAATTGTACTACAACAGCTACTATTAAATACAACAACAAAACAAATCCTTCCTGTGAACATTATCCAACTGTGTGCATGGCAATTGAGAAAGGTTCGAATAAGTCTGATAACTACTTGGACCTACTTCAAATATATGTATGGCACTTGCCCAAAAAGATACATTATCTTGCTTTCTCTTTCAAAGTGAATTGCCTACTCTAAAAATGGTAGTGTTTCCTAAAAGGAATATGACAATAATATATATCCTAAAACAGAAAAATTGAGTTACCCACAATTGGCCATATTCTCCTGGAGCCTTCCTGTCCTTCTTTATAACTCTGGAGATTAAATCTGAATTCCAAACTGAAACCCTTGTGGTACCAAGTTCGGGATTGGCTCATCAACATCCAGAGAGTCTAGGTAAAACAGCTGCGTAGAGACAAGGAAAAAGAATAGAAAGTTTAAGTTAGCTACTCATTGCAAAAAGAAAAGAAAAGATTATTAAACAATGGATGCTTAAAAAAACAAAACAACTTGAAGCACTTACAACAACGTGGAAAACATAACAACAAATAGCCTTCTTGTTGGCACGCCCCGAAGTGAACGCAAGCTTTAATTGATCAACAACAAACTGGCATATATTGGTTTCCGTTATTCCATTGACATCCATGACCGCCGGGAAGCTCTTTGGGGAAATACTCAAACTAGTTGAAGGGGCAAGGAAGCACGAAAAAACAAGAGCTAGCCAAACGTGGACAAAGTCATCATCATAAGATCCTCCCATGTCTACGATCATCTTGCACCATTCTGTGAGGGTTGGGGAGTTCTTGGATGTGATGTTGTAAATACTGTACATTGCCTTTGTGATTTCAGGCCGATTCTCGAAGCACACCTTCCTGCCCCTGTTGGGCAAACCCCATATCCTACGGACACTTGCGGCATCTACAGGAATCTTCCCCTTTCTGGAATGACTATCTGCGAAATCTCCGGGTCGTAATGCTTCATTATCCACTGGCTAAAATCTCCGGGCATGCTACTCGCTGCAAGGTCCAGAATGCCACCAAATTCTTTTCCGATGATGACACCCTTTTGGTCAGGAACCAAGTCCTTGTTCAACTTGAAGAGCCTTGCAGGGGATGCCCTGTTCCTACGACCCTATTGCGCATAAGGAAAAAACAGAAAAAGGGGATTAGCAAAAGGGAAAAAGATTCATCACAACATAGGAAACTTAGGCAGCATTGCTAGGCAACTGCTCAGTGAAACTGAGGCAACTATGCAAAATACCTCAGTTCCTCCCGTCTTCTGGCGTTTTGCTTTTGGAGGTTGGTCGACGTCTGCACCTTCGACATTTTATTCCCAGCATCTGCAGCTTGGCTCTCCTTACTAATGATATCATCAGGGCGCTTCCCCCGTGCAATAACTGCTTTAGTTCTCAGACGCTTGTACCCAGTTATTGGTGCACTGGTCCGTGGCTGGAAGATGGAAACCACATAAATCAATAAAAAATGAAAAAAACTCTGTTATGTACAGGAAGAACATAAAAACTTCCTGAGCATGTGCACACCTGTGTTTGATGCTCTTCATTCCCATGAGATGCAAGGTCGTCATGACTTGATCCAGCAGGTCCACCCTGTTTTGACTTATGACTTGTCCCAGCCATCTATTTTCTGCTGCATATTTAAAGGACAAACAGTGAGATTCATCATAAAAACACATTAAAAATGATTCTGAAAGAACTCTATATCATCCAACAAAATTCGTTTGACTAAATTCTTACTAAACTAAGCAAACAACAATTTACAAAAAGTGGGCAATGAAAAGGGTTGTAAACTATCTGATTTTCACTATATTACAACTATCCTATAATTGGCCCTATTACCCTCCCTCTACATGTCCTATAAAATCTGAAACAAATCAAGGCACCTAGAACAAAAAATCACAGAATGAATTCTCGTGAAATGCTTAAAACTGTCCTACAAATAGCCCTATTAACCTCCCTCTACTGGATTACTTCCTACCTCACACACACAAAAAAATCACATGTACATTTTCCATTGCTAAATCATTACTGTCCTGCACTAAAATCAAAACACACTGTCAAACGACCTTCGTAGGCAACACACGAACCATATCAGGCAAGTCGCTCACAAAAACAAGGGCAACATTGACATGGGAGAGGCATTAATGTCCTACACTAAACCAAAACCACACTTTCAAAACACCTTCGTAGGCGACACGTGAACCATATCAGGAAAGTCACTCACAATACAGGGGCAACATTGACATGGGAGAAGCATCGCTACAAAAAAATACACTTCCGTGATGATACGTGTTTGTCACAGTAGGTCGCTTTTTTTGTCATGCATGTACATCCATGACAAATTTATGAAAGAATCAAGATAGTCATACCTGCGTTGTCGTAGAAGTGTTCCATGACATTACCAAAATTATCATCACGGAAGTGTCCACTTCCATGACGATAAATCGCGCGTCACAGAAGTGCTTTCGTCAAGGGTGACCGACACGTGGCATCCACCGTAAGGGAACATCGTTAAGCTATCGGGTCGGGTTTTGGATCCGATAACCCGTTAACAGCCTCGACCAATGGGAAATTTCCACGTGTAAAATTCTTATTGGCCGAACGAAACACGTGTCAGCTCGTCAGTGGGTCAGATAGGCGCGTATGATACGTCGACACGTGGCACGGCCCAACAGAGGCCCATTCCTGTGAAAAGGCCGGCCCGTTTGACTTGGTCAAAAGCTGGTGGGCCGGCCCATGGAAAGCCTGTTAACGGCCTGTTCGCGTATAGCCCATTTACAGCCCGCTAACCCAAGGCACGTTACGCCTTATCCGAATTAGGCCCAGTAGCGTCATCTGGGCCATTCAATATGATTCCAGCCCGTTTTCACTTCTAGCCCATGACGTCTTTCGGCCCATAGGAGGCCCTATGTAACTCTTGGCCTATTAACGGCCCGTGGTGAAACTTGCCCGTAATGAACAGTGTATCACTTTACACCCATTAACGGCCCGTGGTGAAATTGGCCCGCAATGAACAGTGTATCACTTTATACCCATTAACGGCATGTTATTTCGTTGGGCCGTTTCCAGCCCATGTTATCTTTCGGCCTTCTCCGAGCCCATTTATTCTTGGGCTCATTTCCAGCATTCGTTTACTTACGGCCCGTTACTGTCATTTTCTGCTTGTGGGCCAAATTCAGCCCGTGGTTACAGTCGGCCCATTTGTGGTCCGTTAATACGTTGGGCCGTTTTCATAGCGTCATCAGATACGGCCTATTAATGATGGCCCGTTACGGTCGGCCCATGAACGGACGATTCCAACTCTAGACCGTTTACGGCCATAATGCGGCCTGTTATTTGCCCATGTTTGGCCAATCGATCATACGGCCTGTATAAGGCCCATTGATGATACGGCCCGTAGAAGGCCCATTGTTTCTACGGCTCGTAGAAGGCCTACTGTTTCTACGGCCCGTAGAAGGCCCACTGTTTCTACGGCCCGTAGGAGGCCCAGTGTCACTACAGTAAATATTAGCCCATGGTTATTGTGGCCTAGTTTTAAAAATTAGGTTATTGCAGCGACTAGTTAACTGCGGAAAAATAACTGCAATGACTAGAAGCAAACAAATAAACAAGATAACAAGGAAATAAATAAGCAAGCAACTAACGCTAGGCTATCACGGCTATTACACATATTACATCCACTGGGCATGAAAGTTCGCCACCAGTGCAAATATAGGGAACAAAGCAGCATATCATATACACTGGCCGTCAAAATTGGCCACCAGTGCAAATAAACGGGGTAGCAAAACAAGAGCATAACTGAAACAACTTCAGAAGAGCTCAAGAAACGTTATCCTGGTTATCCACCATGCTGGCAATAAGCTTAGCAAGCTGATTAGCTTTGTCCTGTTTGGCGCTAAAATCCTCCAACGCTTGCTGTTGCACCAGAAAGTATGCATCTGAATGGTCCACGGACTTCCGCAGTCCTTCCGCTTCATGTCGCAGAACAGCTGATCGATGTCTTTCAGCTTGTAGTTGAGACTCAACAAACCGAACTGATTCAGACAGTGAGTTTGAATAGCTTGTGCAAGCGGTAGTGGCCAGTAACTGCAACACTAAACCAAGACAGGATGTGTCACTATCCGGAACCTTATCCGCATTACTTCCTTTACCGTTGCTTAATAAGGCACTCTTCCCCAATATTCTGTCAGCATTCTAAAAGAAGAAACAAGCAGACACATAACATGTTTAGCATGTACTAGTATATGAAACTCATTTCGGTGAACCAGTTCATTAGTAAGGTGGACAAGATTAAACTACCAAGTCTTCTATTGCCAAGTACTAGTACATAATAAAAGCATCAAACAAACATATATCTATGTCCTATGGTAGCAATGGAATCTTAAATTAGAACAGTTTTTCTTCAGGTTTAGGCACTTGTTCTACATGAACAGAGTACAGTAAGACGCAAGAATATAATACTCAAAAATAGAAAATGAGCTCATAGACCTTACCACATTCTTGGTTCGGGACCAGTACAGAACAAGGCGTTCCCAGTCATCGTCCAGTAAATGTGTCTCAGGAGAACGTAAGGGAATTTGATGAGTTTCTTTGCCGGTGAAGTACATTTTGTTCAGGTAATTCCGATACTGCCACCAAGCATTCTTGAAGATAGCAGAGGTATTAGCACAGGTTACCTCATCCCGAGTTTCCAAATCGGTCCTTCTCTATAGAGAAAAATGGGAAAATTTGCTGTATTGTAACCATTATGGAGGTAGGATGTATGGGACAAAGCAAAGTAATTGCCATGAATAACATTGCTTACACATAACTCCTGGACAAACACCTGCAACTGGCATTTTCCTTCATCTTCAGTATAATATTTCCAAGATGGAAAGATATGCACATACGATTTAACAACATCAAATGCGATAGATGCTAAACTACGACTAGATGGTTGTGCTTCCTCCACAGGAATAGGTGTACTAACTGGTGGAGTTGGGGTTCGCCGTGATAGTACTGGCCCTTTGGGCACTGGAGCTACCTTACAAACTGCTCTTGTTTGGGAGCTCTGTGGTGGATATGGTGCTATGTCAACAGGAACTGGGTTACTATCGGCTGGGGTTGGGGTTAGATTGGGTGAAGCTGGTTCTCTGCCCATCGTAGTAGGGGTACAATCTGCGAGAGTTTGGGTTATGTGTGGTAGGGCTGATTCTTGTGCATGTACAACTGGGGTGCTATCTCCACCAAGAGGTAGCACTGTTTTATTTGAAGACCGTGTTTTTAGTCCGCTAGATACTGGCATCACCCGCTCCAATTCAAATGGCTGATAAACAAGAAACATAGTTGAATGTACAGACATTGTATGAGAGACAGATGCAATAGATAGTGTGGAAAAAAGGGGGCATGAAATAGTTGACATGTATATTGTTTAACTAAAACGGATAGCATGACATAATTTCACATATATGATGTCTATCTAAACTGGATAGCATAACATAACATAATTCAAAGATATGATGAATAGCTAAACAGGATCGCCTGACATAATTCACCTACATGTTATCTAAGTAATCAGGATCGCATCTTTTAATTCACATATATGATTTATATGCTAAACAGAGGGCATTCGATATGATGTCTGAACTAAGAACATGGTGTTGAATATTGTGTATATGATGTCTAAATTATGCAATGCAAGACACCGTATGCATGATATGAGCAGTATAACCGTGCCAAGTTAGAGCATACACCTCAGTGGGGGAATAGGACTGGTCATCTGTCTCTGAATCCATCTCTGAGGAGCTATTAGGACCCAACAAGAGATCTGCTTCGACAGGTAGCACTGTCTGCTCCGAAGGCCTTGTTTTCACTCCAGATTTTTCCATCTCCCACCCAAATGGCTGATTCACAGGAAGAGTAGTTTAATGTACAAACATTGTCGACAAATGGAAATGTAATGAAGAAAAGGATGGGCAAGATATCATTCAAATATATGATGCCTGGTTAAACAGGATGGCATTGCACATTTCACATATATTATGGCTGGCTAAAAGACATGAGACTGCATAATTCCCATATATGATATAGAAACTAAACAGGTGGCATTACAAAACATGTCTAAACTAAGCAGATGACATATATGATGTCAAAAGTAGGCACTTCAAGGCAACATATGCATGATATGACTAACATCATCATGCCAAGGTAGAGCAAACACCTTGGGGGGTAAATAGGAGTGGTCAGCGGCGTCCGAATCCGCCTCAGAACAGATATCTTCCTCTGGATTACAATCTGGAGAGGGGTGGGGAGGGTTTGCCATTGAACCCACCATGGAGCAATGTCTGCATGACATTGTATTGCCGCGCAAAACTCTTCTCTTTTTATCTACATGTTCAGCATGACTGTGTACAATATTTGACATGCATACGAAAAAATATGGTGAGATTATGTAAGGAGAGCATGCAGAAATTTAGAGTGATGGTAACAACCAATGGATCGATGTTTTTCCGTTGAACCAAAATAGCCCTAATGGATCGACGTGAATGTATAGTAATAAGTGATGCAACAAGTGTACAACCTCTTTGCCGTAGCCGTGTCGACCTCAGCATCATTGGGTTGGTCGCTGAAGCAGTTGAGGCAGAGGTGGATGTCGGAGGTGTGGTGGAAGATCTGAGGAATCTGTAGACGGCGTCCAGGGCACTGCTCTGTTGTGATGGATCGTTCTATCGTTGGAGCAGCTCCGATGAGCCGTAAGACGTCAAGGCTGAAGCAGCACAAGACAGACATCGTCAATCTCAAGTGGGATTCTAATAGCATCTCCAATAGATGATGTAAAATGGATGTAAAATTAACATCACCAAAAACCACCTGACTACAACAGATGAGGTAAAAACTGTTGACTCTGAACTTAACTGTCGAAACTGAAATTTACGGTGGAATCTGAATGCTACTGTCGAAACTGAACGCAATGGTAGCAGAGAGGCACTTGACATGTAGTTTAGGGAGGGCCTGCAGTTCATCTTCAACCTGCACCCCCTTGAGCCGCCAGCCACCACCGGCCGAACCGCCGGCCCCAGCGCCGCCTCGCCACCCCGAAACAACTCGCCACCGCCGCCCCGGCCAGCCCTCTAGGACCCCTGCCCCCACCCCCCACCGTGAACCCTAAGATAGATAGTGGGGTACCTCTCCGGCGAGCCCCCGTCCTCGCTGCGGGTGGTTCTTCCTTAACTCTGGCGAGCCCCCCAACCCTTGAAAATCGACTGACCCAAAAGTCGATTCAGTCGACTGAAGTGTGGCTTAATCAGAGCAGAGCAGCAGCACGAGCGAGGGGGAGAGCAGCAGCAGCAGCTGGGCGAGCGAGCGATCGAGCGAGAGCCGGAGCAGCAGCAGCAGATCCGGCTGGTATGGACGCCGCTGCCTAAGGGGCTCGCACTGGGGGAGAGCCACCGTGGAGATGTCACCCGCGGAGCCGGCTTCTAGGTAGCCGCTCCATGGGGGTGCGGGATGGAGCACTGTCGGCGCCGGGAGGTCGAGTTAAGGAGAAGGTGCGATGCGATGAGTGTACAACCTCTTTGATGGCGCCGAGTAGGCCTCGGCTTCGTCCGAGGAGTCGGTGAGGATGATGCGGTTCCGCTGGAGCAGGTTAAGGCGGCACTGTGGGGATGGAGCAGCCGCGATAGACGAGGCGATCGTCGGAGCAGCTCCTTGGAGGTGGAGGATGGGATGGCTGAACCGGCGGGACGGCGAGATGGACGACGAATCCTCATCCGGGGAGGTGGACGAGGGACGTCGAGCTGTTGCGGTGGACTACGTCGTCGGGGAAGAGGCTCCGGCTGGGCAGCGGTGACGTGGCGGACGGAGGAGGCTGGGGTTTCGCGGCTGGAGTGGAGAGGTTATGGCGGACTGGGATTTCGAATGGCGAAAAGGGGGTGATGGGAGGGGGTGAAGCATGACTTGCGAACGCGCTTGTCCAAAATGTAGGGTGTGTTACAAAAGTACCCCCCACCGATTTGAACTAGCGGCGCTTTCGGCTCACGGTTAGAAGGGGGATTTCGCGTGTTGGGATTTGGCAGCTGGAGGGAGTTTTCGCGCGCGTTGTAATTTCGGGATAGCAAGGCGCGGGTTGTGAAGGCGTCAGTTTTGGGAGCACGATATCTGAATTTTCGGGATATAACAATACGCGGGTTGAATTTTAGGGACAAGCCTAACGTGTCGTAATATTGTACTTGTACATACCAAATCAATTCGCACTTCCCTCAACCAAAAAGAAAACGAAAAAATAAAACTATTCACACCACACAAAGAGAGAGTCTTGCCCCGTTTTACTATACAAATGCTATGCAAAGCTACTCCCTCCTTCCATCTATATAGGGCCTAATGCGTTTTTCGATGCTAACTTTTGGTCAAATATTAGAGCAATGATATATGACATGCAACTTACACAAAGCACACAGTTAAATTCGTCTGTGAAAAGTTCTTCAATGATATAATTTTCACATTGTGCATGTAATGTACTATTAATCTTGTCAATAGTCAAAGGCGGTCTTAAAAATCTCATTACGCCCTATGTAGATGGAAGGAGGGAGTATGAATCCATGTTATGTCCGTTTAAATTTTTTCGCTTGCTGTATAATGCATGTAACCTACTCAAACCAACATTTTAGTCCATTCCAAATGTCTATACTACCGCTGCAATTCGAACTAAATTTGAATTCGTTTCTCTATTTCAATAAGAATCTACAATCATGATTGTTGCCAACTTCAACCATCATAGTTTCCTTGCTATCCACCAGATATAAATCAGATGACCTATAATGCAGGATGGCAGGAACACCATCATCAACAACTCCGTTTTTTATAAGAGTGGAGATAAAATATATTAAATGTAGTATACCATGTTCATAACCACACCATGTGTATCACCGTTATATATATTCACACATCCGTCTGTTTGAAACACTATGATAAATTCTTCAAATATCCTAATTCACTTTTTATAATGAAGTATATATGATATCTATTCGTCTTTTACACCCACACAACCCTCTTATCTTTGTAGCTAGCGCTAACTTTCTCTTGTGCATGCACACGCCCGCATCCCTATCGCCCTCCCTCAGCATTCTCTAGCTCCATCGCGCAAATTCGTCTTTTCACTTTAGGTCGTTCACCCATGGTGTGTGTAGGCCCCCCAACTCCTTCTTTACGGCACACATCGATCGATATGCCTCTCTAGCCAGGTGTGCCTAGCACAAACACAAGCTTCCCCTCTTCTCTTATCACCGTCCATGCCTCACTCCCACCACTCTTTTCATCGTTCTCGTACTCGCACACTCCTCCCCCTCGATATAGTATGCCTCTCGTACCACCTCCTACATGCATCCCTCTCTCTCTCTATCCTTCTCCTTGTGCCTCATTTGCTTCTAACACACACATGCATGTATACCGATCGATCTCCAACATATACCTAGATCGACTTTAACTACCCCCCCATTGATCGACAGCCACATCGTCCCCCCTCATCATTCGTGCATGCCTCTTGACCCATCTCTCACACGCACGTGCACAGACAACAAGCAGCCATCTCCTCTCGGATTGATATTGCGGGCGTGCCCTCCGTTTGTCTAGCAAGCCTATCCCACCATTTGTTAGAAGCAACTTCACTACCACCCCCTCCAACACTCTAGCTCTGTCTCTCTCCCAACCTTATTCATCTCCTGCACATATGCATGGATGCCGATCGATCTCCCTTAATACATGAGGCAGATCGATCTCCTTAATACATGAGGTAGGCCTCTCTCCTCCTCCACACATATACCAGCCATTGTACCTCTATAGTTAATTGGGCCTCCCTCTTCCCCCACCACACACCGATAGTCGAGCGCTGCAGGTAGGTATCCATGCCATAGAGACAAACTGCACATGTCCCATTTCACATTCCAGTAGGCCAGCCACTCTATATCTTTGACGTGGGCACACACAAATTCGATGGCACTCTTTATCGATCGCGCGCACACACACACACACCCACACACACACACCATCCCTCACTTCGATTCTATAGACACCTCAAGCCGATGATACCTCCACTCTCTTCTCGTGGATCGCCCCCTCTATATATATGTTATATCCAAGACTCTATTTCACAGACATTGCATATGTTAAATTTTTTGATTGACCCCCCCCCCAAAAAGAACTCTCAAGAACCCACACACTATATCTCTCCAGGTTTGTATCTCTCTCACACAACCCCACGTAGGTGGTGTATGTATACAAGAAGAGAATAGGTGCACCGTGCATGTACTCACGCTTCGTGCCCAGCCACACACACGCGGCTACACGGTGGAGCTCATTTCTTTATGAAATGGCAGCCCACGTGCTAATTTGAACGCCTGTAGTGGTTGTTTACCTATCGAGGTCGTGTACCATGCGTGCATGAAACAAAGTTCGACTTGACGCGTTGCCGCGTTATTTTTAAGGGACAATTTCATTTATCCCCCTAACTTGAGCCACCACCTGGCATTTGCCCCTAATTTCCAGGTATGCTAAAAAATACCCCTCTTCCGTCAAGTCACCTTACAGAAATGCCCTTGCCGTCCGGTCAAAGGGTTTGACCGTCTGGTGAATAGTAAAATGGGGAACAGTAAATTCGAAAAAACTAGCAAAAAAGTCAAAAAAATCTGAAATTTTGTGGGATCGAAGATACTTAAGGGCGCAAGGTGTGTGCAAATTTTCGCGTTGTTTGGACATTCCAGGAACTCGTGGGAAAGGAAAAAATTTAAATCTATACGCTGTGAACAGTAAATTCAAAAAAAATAGCAAGAAAATTTTTAAAAATATGAATTTTTTTGGCATCAAAGAGGCTTGGGTGCGCAAGGCGCTTGCAATTTTTTGTGATCAAATGGCATGCGAGGTGCTCTAAAAGAAACAAAATAGTGCATTTTTTCAAAGTCTTTTTCTGCGCCAAATTTTGTTTTTTTTTCTCCACGAGCTCCTACAGTGTCGAAATGCAAAAAAAGTGCACGCACCCCAGCCTCTTTGATGCCAAAAAATTTCATATTTTTTTGAATTTTCTTGCTTTTTTTGAATTTACTGCTCACATCGTACATTTTAAAGTTTTTCATTTGACACGAGCTGCTGGTATGTCCAATCTATGCCAAAATTTGCACACGCCTTGCTCCCTTGAGTATCTTCGATCCCACAAAATTTAAAAAAAAATGATTTTTTTTGCTATTTTTTCGAATTTACTGTTCACCATTTACTATTCACTAGACGGTCAAACCCCTTTGACCGAACGGTAACGGCACAGAAGTGCATTTCTGTAAGGTGACTTGACGGAAGAGGGGTATTTTTTAGCATACCTGAAAATTAGGGGAAATGCCAGGTGGTGGCTCAAGTTAGGGGGATAAATGGAATTGTCCCTATTTTTAAATAAAGTTATAGCGCTCAATGGCATGTACCCAGAATATAAAACGATTTTTATGGAGGAAAAGGTAGTCCGCTCTTCAAAGCATCTCACACATGGCTCCGATGGCCTCTCTCTCTCACCGTTGGTCACTGATCCGGCCGCATCCTGTCCGCCTGGGGAAAGGGAGTGCGGTGGCCTCTCTCTCTCTCACCGTTGGTCACTGATCCGGCCGCATCCTGTCCGCCGGGGGAAAGGGAGTGCGGTAGCCTCTCTCTCTCTCTCTCACTGTTGGTCACTGATCCGGCCGCATCCCGTCCGCCGGGGGAAAGGAAGTGCGGTGGCCTCTCTCTCTCTCACCGTTGGTCACTGATCCGGCCGCATCCCATGCGCCGTGGGAAAGGGAGGAAGTGCATCGTTTCTCCGTTCGACGGCGCCGAGGCAACACGTCCCGATCTGCGGTACACGTCGTTCTCTCTGGCCAAGCTCCGGCGCGGCAGGGCCTACGCCACCTGCTCGCAGATTCCGCCCGCCGCCGCTCACCTAGTTACATCCCGACGACCTCCAGGTATCCCCTCCGGCCTTGCTCCACTACCCGTTTTCCCACGTCGCTGCATGTGGATCTTCCATAGTTCTTTGCCCAAAGCGTAGCTCGTCCGGCGTACTTTCCATATTGCATTCTCGTCCTCACCTCACACCGTTTTAGACAAACACAACCGTGTTGTTATCTTCCTAGGACAAGGAATATGCTTCTTTTTTGTCGTCGCATGTGTCATCAACTGTTATTGGCCAGTAACTGTTTCCTTTCTACCTCTTTTTTGCAAACAGGGCTATCCATTTCACCTCGTTGCTATTGCGACCTTTTGATGAACTGAACAAGTCACTTTTTTCTTAAGAGTGTTTTGTGCAGTTGTACTAAAATGTCACATGGGCAACGTCTCTACATTTCAGTGCGACTACACAAAGGGAGATTGTTTTGCTCTATCCTCCTCATCCAACTCCGAGCCTAATCTTCTCCAACTAGTTAGTCTTAAGAGAGACCGCAAAGGTGACCGGCTTCTATTTGTGTGTTTATTGTTTCATCAGCGGTCCTCTATTATCGTAATCACACTTGATATCTTTGGAACAGGGACGCTCAGCTCTATTTTAGTGGAACTGCACAAAATGATCGGAATGTTGCATGCTCCAGACAGCTATTTTTATTCCCAACATGCCTTGTTGATTTAGACAGAGCTGGGGGGACGTTGCTGCCAATGAAAGCATGGATGGATTTTAATTTAGCACCTTCTCACAACTTTGTCTTCAGTTGTGATGTAATTATTAGCTCTGATCTGTTAATAATTGACATGCATTAGCAAGGAAGTTAGTTTTTTATTGTTTCCGAAAGAGCATCGATGGCAAGACACGCGAAACAAAAGCTGAAAGCTCACACCATTGTACAATTTCATGTCGCTGGAAAATTATTTGTATAGTACATCAATTATGTAAACAAATGATGGAAGCTTGATAGCATTTCCAGAAGCCTCTTCATCATCCGGGTCCATGTGCCATGCACGAAATTATACTCCTTCGTTCCTAAATATTTTTCTTTTTACAAATTTCAAACGGGCATATTTTAGAGTGTAGATTCACTCATTTTGCTTCTTATGTGTACTCCCTCCGTTCCTAAATATTCTATTCGTCTGAACAGAGATTTCAACATATTTTAGAAAGACAAATACTCCGGAGTATATTTAAGAACCTAGGGGGTAGTGCACAACCGCATGAGAGACTCAGCCCGGTCGTTGCGCCGCATTAATAGTGAGTAATGAGCAGTCAAATCATAAGCCCCACCTATCCCACTGTAAGTTGCTCTGAAGAAGCAACCATCAATACACTCTTCTTTGAATCCGCTCATACTACTCCATCCGTCACTGTTTATACAGCGCGCTTCAGAAAAAAAGAAAATAAAATCTGTGGGACCAAGGCGACTAGCGATCGGCCTGAAAAATAGCATTGGTAGTTATAGCACGGCGTCTATTACTTGAGGGAATAATGGGTACACACATGCATGCAGTGCTTCCACCCCGGGTACACACATGCATGCACTCCGTAGTAGTACAGTACATGGAGAGAAAATTGTGGACTTGATTGCGGTTACCACGCCCTAATTAATTGAGCATTAAACCAAACGCGTCTAAAGTCTCTCTGGTGGTGGAAATGCATTGAGAGAAATGCATCATAATGAAGCGCGCCCTGAAAACTGTGACGGAGGGTGGATAGTACTCCCTCCGTCTAGGTGAGTAAGTCACCTTACGAAATCCAGATTTTCCCAAAACCATAATGCGTGTAACATTGAATTCTCCTCGATCCCCTAGGCTCATTCACGAGCGCTCTCTTTCCTCCTCGTTTCCCTCCGCTGCCTTGTTCTCCTCCCTGTGGAAACCACTGCATGCATTGCAGTTGTGCGTTGATTAGGGAAAAGATTGAAGACGGTTTTGCATGCATGCGTTGATTAGGGAGTACGTGGGCCTGCATGGAGAGCTGAAAAGGCATGGGATTAAATGATGATTTTGCTTTCCTTTGTCCCGGTGCTGTGATTGGAAGTTTAGCTCATCCCGGTGCTCCTCATCGCCCAATCTAAATCCACCTAGGCCGCGCTTCTACTCCTAAGGTGACTTACTCACCTAGACGGAGGGAGTATGAAGGTGCAAAACCAAGTACGCGTACTAGTACTGCGCTTGGCTCTTCGCCCCTTCATGAAGTCGAACAATGATGGTACTCCGCATGTTTGGTACTACAGTGTATGCCTGACACCGAATGGACTGGTGCATGTCCACCGAGGGTAGGTTGCATTAGTCAAAAGGCGTAAGCGAGCTTCACCTTGTCCTGCAAGCTTCTCCTCGTTCTGCGAGTTGACGGGACACACCAAAAAGTAGTGCTAGTCCATACTCCCTCCTTTCCGATTAATATGGCTTAATCTTTTTTGCGGGTAAATGATATAGCTTTATTCATATATAAGCATTCTTAGGACGATCAGCCAAGACACTGGTCACTAGGAGCCAAAAAAAGAAGTAGGAAGCGAGGTGTTTCATCAAGCCAGCTCTCGGCCACATTCAAAGTGCAGCAAGCATGGTTCGCACGAAGATGTGCCGCAAGGTTTGCTGACCTATTTACATGCTAAATAACAAAAAAAGAGGAAATATTACTGAGCGCTACTATTTGTAACAGGATATGAGCCAGAATTAAGCGAGAATTGTGGCGAGTGTTCCATGCAATCAACTTCCATTATCACATGCGATAACCCTCGAAGAGAACCAAATGTGTTGAAGATTGCTTTATCACATTTTAAAATTATAATAAGAGTGCAGACACTCCTCCATCTGGTTCCTAGTAGTATAGTGTAGTATGCTTCTGGCAATCTGACACCGAATTAACTGTTGCACGTCCACCGCCTGAGCGAGGGAGAGCTTGCATTAGTCAAAAGTTTCTCCTTGTCCTGCGAGCCACCGCGCGCAAGCTTCTCCTGTCCTGCAACCTTCTCCTCGTTCGGCAAGTTGACGGGACACAGCAAAGTAATGCTAGTCCATGCTGCCTCCTCTCCGGTTAACATGGCTTAATTTCAAACAAGATAAATACACTGTCTATCACTGTATATTTGTAAAAATACGGTCAGTGGACTTCATAATACGCTCATTGCGCTCAATATATATATTTTCCGGTGTCCATACGGTCACTAGCTTACCCTGACTCAGTATGTGTGTGCATGCACGTGTAGGTTGAGCACTTGAGCGTCACCGTGTGTGTTCCGTCGTGTGCTCGGACATGCATGCATTAGGGCGTCGCGCGCGTTTTTGCGTCCATGTGTACGTGTGACTGTTGCATATACGTAGGGGGAGTACGTGTAGGGGCCACTAAGGAGCAGTCAAATCACACAGTAAGTTAGTCGGAAGAAGCAACCATCATTTCACTCTTGAATGACACGTACGCAATATAAAATGGTTGATATGGATAGAAAAAGAAAATCACTATATATACACTAGCAGGGTGCGTGTGAGAGACGGGTCAGGAGGTGAATGACACGTGGCCCCAGGGGGTGGCTGGCCCACCTATCATACAGCCAAAGGCAGGTGCAGTAGAGGGCCGAGGAGTAGTACGAAATCCTACGCACGTACGCACGCTAACCAAGGGCTGAGTGATCACTCGAATCGCAAGATCAGTTGACTAGAAGCTACGCTAGACCCATGGAGGCGATGAGCACGATGTCCACGACGCCGGCCTGCGGCCCGGTAGGTAGTATTGCTTGAGGCCGCCAGGGCGAGGGGCCGCTTGGACGACAGCTTCGTCTCCTTGTTCGACGAGGTCCTCGTCGGTTTCCTCGACAAGTTCACCATCGTCAAGAAGCTTGCGGACGACTTTGACGTAAGCCTCCAGCCGACGCGCCCAGGCTCTACGAGGCCCGCCACCCTCAACGACCACTATGGTAACAACCTCTTCGACGCACCGGTGGCCCTGCGACTGCCCGCCGTCGCGCCGGAGAATGTCCACCTCGAGGCCGCGCTCGCCGCGCAGCGCCTGACGCAGCAAGACACCATCGACATAATCACCCACGCCTACGCGCAAATTATCTTACCTTTCGCATCAACTTCATAATTTTCGTACGTACTCCATGCATGAACGGCGCCAGAAGCAAACTTCTCATTACTCGAGGAAAAATCGTTATTTTCTATCTATCGGTCGCGCCATGGAGCAGAACCAAATTTTACAAGTTACGAGTTCAAAAGGAAAAGCCTGCCGTGTTCGCGTCGCACCCCCGCATGGTTGGTCCGGCACGCCGCTCAAGCGGGAATGCGTGCGGTGTTGCATTTTCACTTACAAGTGGGACCGCAGTTGAGCAAACCGACTATCCGCAAACCCCCACCCCGCCCACCGCGCGATGGCTGAGAAAAGAGGACAGGAGGGAGAAGAGATGGTTGTAGCACGGACTCCAAGAAAATTGGTGTCGGATGGGACTCGTGTGGGTGGCGTGTGCCGTACTGCTAGACGTGAATGCTAGTTATGGCCCATGCCACCCCACTGTATATCAAGCATATATCGAGGTACGTAGAACAAATTTGCTGCAGTCCGTGCTCAGCCCTCCTCTATCTCTCTTCTCAGCCAGCCAGCGGAAGCGCGGAGCCCATCGTCTGTTTGCTCACATGCGGCCCCACATGCCAGTGAAAACGCAAGAGGACCCACTGAACCTACACATCTTTCACCTCGACGTGCTGGTGATGAAAAACAAATCCAGTAAAGATCTTCGGTGGCCGCTTTTGGAGTTACTCAAGAGTAGTAAGATTCTATTTACAGTTTAACCCAAGATGCACATCTCGTGGCTTCAACTACCACTCTATTTTCTTTCATGACACGACCTGGATGCTGGATGTCCCACGTGTCGGCAAAAGGAGGAAGAACCCGACCAAATCTTCGGTTCTGCTCTCGGATTAGACTAGTTGTGCTAACTTAAATTTTTATTGTGTACTCCCTCCGTTCCAAAATACTTGACTTCCATTTGTCCAAAAATGGATGTACCTATATACTAAGACATGTCTAGATACATATATATTTTGACAAATAGAAGGCATGTATTGTGCAACGGAGGGAGTAGAATGGATGTACCTAGCTATATACTAAGACATGTCTAGATACAAATATATTTTGACAAATAGAAGGCATGTATTGTGCAACGGAGGGAGTAGAATGGATGCAAGTTTTTGTATTGGGAAGAAGAGTACATCCATATATTGATAGAGCGCAATTTAGTAGATGTTCTATCACTTTTAGCTAGTATAGAATAGAGGCTAGACATGAGACTAGATGCGAGGAAGCAACGTCTACTTATTTACACTCGAAGAAGAAAGAAGCACGCTAGATCGAGCCTCCGCAGATCAACAATGAATGCATCGAGAAGGCACTAATCCAACTTACTACAGGAGTAGTAAAATGTATTCCTGTGGTTCTTGTTTTCTTTGGTCTTGCTTTTCTAGTCAAAATTATCGTTGGAGTTCGTGCAAAACGGAGGTTCGTTCGGGGTCGTGCGTTGGAGTTGGCCTTACAAGTGGGACCGCAGTTAAGGAAACCGACTATCGGCAAACCCCCACCTCGCCCGCCGCGCGATGGCTGAAGTTAGAGAACGACGAGGTTGAAGAGATTGCTCTCGCACGGACTCCAAGAAATAATATGGTGTCAGATGGATGTCGTGGTGGTGGCGTGTGTCGTACTCCTGGACGTGAATGCTTGTTCTGGCCCATGCCACCCTACTACTCCTACTACTTACTCCTACTATATACTATACTACTAGTATATCGAGGATTCGAGGTGCCGGTTACGTACAACGAACACATTAACATATGGCTACAGTAAAAACACCCGCCCGACGCGCGAAGCATGTGAAGCTAGTACAAATAGTGTACTACTATTGTTGATTGGCCTCATCCGATAACCTGTTGCAATGCACGTACAATTATGTATTCGGAAAATATATTTTTGCCTCGTCGCACCACACACTCAGAGAAGCGACTCGAAAGCCATTCATAAATTTAGTACAGTAAGTTTATCACAGGCATATCATTTTATTACATAGAACAACAGGTCATCAACCCACATCGACAATGAGGATACATTATAAATACTAAAGTTTTCACCACGCAACAACTAACAAGCCATGAAATGAACTTCAACTCAACCATTCCTCGGTGTTGGAAACGCTTGCTTTGAACCACAAGTGATTCTCTGGGATGGGCCATCCGTTATCGATCTAGAGACCAACGCAGGACTGATCATCCAGGCTGAAGCGGCCTACTATATCAGTACTAGGGTAGGGAACCACCCTAATGTCCGAGGTATAGACACAGTTGCTTCTCATAAATGTGTTAACAGCAGTTGGATCGCCTTTCACCATCATCGGATATTTTTGTCCAAGGAAGAGCGAGTTTTCTCCAAGACTATCAATTCTGTGCCAGGGAGAAGGAGTTGGCGCTAGCACACTAGTATCCATCCTGAATACCATGCAACGGGTGTTGGAATAGGTCCGGAGAGTGCGACCATGGGATACTACACCTGCTTCCTTAGCAGTAACATCATCAGTGGGCTGTATACACACAAGAAGAGGTGATCCATCGGAATTAGTTGCCAGGCGCCACAGAGTATATCGACGCTGCTCGTCCTCATGCTCGTGATCATCACCATCGTCATCTCCCCCTTGGTTATAAAAATCTTCAAGTATAGGTGGTGGGATGTTCACAGGACCTTGGAAACACAAGAAGAAGGTTAATTGGTAAAGGGAAACTTGCTAACCCGCATGCATGTGGGTGAAACAATTATAATTACGGTGGAAGACAAACGTATCGAAACAACGAGGATGCCATGCATAAAGAGTGCCACGAGTGGTGCAAGCAAACACAAGGCCCTCGTATTCAATTGCATCACAGTACTCCTTCGTGCACAGAAACTGATTTTTGAGCAATATCCATCGAGACAAACCATCAAGGACGGCAACAACCTTGTCGAAGATAGCAACAACATCATAGTGTTTGTAATTCCAAGAGCGGTTGGGAACTCGACAAATTGCTATCTTCCGTAGAAGACAGTCACCATGATCATATTTGAACGTGCGTACATTACCGGTGTGCTCAACCTCTGGGCAGTGTGCTGAGATTTTTGGAAGTGGAACCCGGTGACGAGTGCACACATTCACAAGTTCCCACTCGCAGTTGGACCCAATGTAACCAACCCAATCTCCATTTGCGCCCGCCCAAGCCTTGCCCTCAAGCGATGGCATCTTAACATCACACGTATCATTATTAACGGCATCAACTTGCACAGGGCGAGGCCTCCATCGTGCCGGCGCCAGTCATCAGGGTCACGGCGAAGAAGATAGGGGAGATCAAACCGCTCCTTGACCCTTGGGTTCCTTGCAATGATGTTATTAGTTGAGTCGAGAATGGGCTTGAACGAACCTGCCATGCTAGCCGAGGTGATGACGTCGCACCGATCAATGTGTTCCTCCACCACATCATCTTTCAGATCGGGGCAAGAATAACGGGGTCGTTTCCGGCCTGTTCCCTCCATGGAGAAGACGATCGAACAATGGCAGAAGAAAGGGTGAAGGGCTGAAGGAAAATGGAGGAGGGAGAGGAAGAGCGTGCGACAGCAGTTCCAAATCGAGAGGGAGAGGCGAAGAGTTGGTGGACGGTTGCGAGTTTGCCATGGTTCACGAAGAGGCGCCCCGGCCTACACGTCCGTTCGGAAATACTCCTACTACTCGTCGTCGTCTCACTGATATGTTGGAACGGGACCACATGTCAACGAAACATGGTGTGTAATTTCTCGTGCAAAATGCGATCTGGCCGCGTTGGCCCGAGGTGCCGCATTAGTTATCGACCTTTATTTTTTAATGGCGTGCCGATCAGTTTTGAAGCACGACTAACTGGTACTGTACGCAGAGAAAATATAAACTACTCTACCACTACCCCACCTCCAGTACTAGTAGTAAAAAAAGATATATATAGGCTGGAGCTTCAGCGCTTTCTTGCTAAGGGCTGCCCACTTGCTTCTCACACTACCACCCTCTCTCCAGATCTAAAAAAGATGGCCCCTCTCTCCCTCCTCACCGGTGGTCACAGATCCGCCGGGGAAGAAAAGGACGTGCAGCGTTGACGCACTCGTCGTCGGCGAGCGAGGTCACGCACTGACGACAAGGCCGTCCTCTCAGACCTAGCGCCCGCGCGGGATGGCCTCCGTCCCCAAGCTCGCTGCCGTAGTGTGTGCGGAGGACGACGACCACGAGCGAAGCCACTTCCCGCTGACCCTCAAGTATGCTACCTCTTTTCGAGCCATAACCTTGTTCTATTGCCCCATCTGCTACGTCGTTGCATGTGGATCTTTTTCCATTCCACCATCTTACCAATTTGCTATCCTCTACTCTGCTGGCCACGCAGACGAAAACCATAATTTGCACTATTAAAGGAAACCCTACTTCATGCAGACTAATCCATGTCTGGGTTGAATAAGGAAAGGAAGGGAGACTGTACTGTCCAAGAGAGTAGGCATCGAACCCGCATCTAAGTTGAAAAGGGGAAAATTAGTAGCTAAGGAACGAGTCTCGTGTCTCTTGGTTGAAGAAGGGTAGAAAGACATGACAACGCAATAGAGAAGGACCAGGTCGATCAGTTTGTTGTCCTCGCATAGGAAAAAGGTGGCTAAAGAGAACAAAAATGGGACCGTAATCCACATATGCTGCTTGGATATTTGTTGCTCTGGGCAACCATACCTCCCTCACCACTCTGCGTCCGTGGAGGTACATCGTACTGGTGCCTCCCATGCTCTTATTGCCAATTTTTTGCTGTTAGTATAACGCCAGCAGTCAAGTCAAGCAATGCTACTGCTAAAGTGATGCCACATTTAACTAATGCCGCTCTCAGTCTAATGCCACCCATAAATTTAAGCAATGCCATTTAATGTCACTGGATTATTTCAGGGTTAGCTGTTGATTGTGGATGTATTAAAGATTTTTTAGCTATAAGGCATTCTAATGCTGTTGCACAGCCAGTATACCTACGATGAAACTTGTTACTCCCGTCAGATTTTTGCACTGTTAATGCTTATAGATTACATACCTCACTTTCATGAGATAAGTTAATTTTTTTGTACAGTGTCACCAAAATGCCAAGGCGGTGATGTCATTTTATTTTGGTTAAACTGCACAGACAATTATGAAGACAAGAGGAAAGGTCAAGAGTGGGCACCTCCTCCTCCGGCTGTTCTCTTGAGGAGGTCTGTATGTTTGTCTGTAATGCCTGTCGACTACATACCTGACATCATGATGTAATGTTAAGTCATTTCCTTTTGTACAGTGTCACTGAATTGTCAAGGCGGTGATGGCATTTTATTTTAGTAGAACTGCACAAAATTTGCTTAAAAGAAGAGGAAAGGTCAGGAATGGCTCAGTTTTTCAGAAAAAACTACTGTATGTATGCCTTCCTGACATCAGTCGTTGTTGCTTTATTTATTCCTTCAAACAGGTGGTTAGAAATAGTCTTGCTACCTTTTCCCATTAAGAAATTGGAATGCTTATATTTGTGAGTCTATGCTTCAACTAGTGCCACTTTTAGAGTAATCACACTTTCAATATCTATGCAAACAGGGATGCTCGATTTTAGTGGAACTGCACAAAAAGTCCAACTGGTTCAACATTAGGAGCATGTTTTTCCCAACCTTTATATCCAATTGGTGGTACTATGAGCTGTTCATTACGAAGGTACATGGTTTGCTACTATCTTGCTACTCTTTTTGTACTGTCATTACATAGTAACACTAGTGGTTTGCATGTGAATTTATTGGCAGGGTGGACCTACATTGGAGGTGCAGGACAGGATTCAATGGTTGGATGCTCAATTTCGGTTGTATCGATTTCACCTCTTCCATCACTGTGAACATGGATATCCTTGGTCTGATGAAGAATAGGCGCTATATTTCTGCTCTGAACCAGCAAATCAATTCAGTATGAAATTGTCCAGGGCAAAACATAACTGTATCAGATTGTCCAGTGCAGAACATGACAGATGCTAAGCGGAAGAGACATGTTTAAACCGAAAATACAAGGTGTGGTATATGTTTACTAGCTGCTTGATATTTGTGCAGACAGAGATGTCTGCACGTTGCTATTTGGCAAACCAACAAAGTGCCCGCAATTTTGGTTGAACTGCACAAGAGAATAGTATAGTCACTTCATGCAGTGCCATTTGAAAATAGACACAGAAAGATTGGATATTCACTTCATGGACTGCAGAAAAGTAGTATTGTACTATTTATTGGCCAACACTAGGTGCTTCATTGCATTGGTCTGATTATACAATGGGCATCATTTTGCCTAAGTTAAAGTTTGTATTCCGAAAATAGTCTCGCAGTGTGATCGAGGGAAGACCAAATCATATTGCAGTGCATGTTCCTCCATCATGTCTGGTTCATTCTCATGGTTCCAGCTGTTGGTGAAACCACTTACGTTTGCAAGAGGAATTGTAGACTTCACAAACAAATTTGTCTTTCAGTATGTACTGAATGTTGGCCAATAGAAGCATCCATGTTAGTAGGAAGAACAAATGTTTTTTCTAGATCTTTGCTTTTGGAGCTACATATTTGTATATGATCTGTGAGTCATTGAGATGCATTAACATGTTGATCTTATGTATGGGAATCGTCTAGTTAGTTTTAGTTGCGATGCAAGATCCGAAGTGGCTGATCTTTGCCTTTGGAGCTACATATTTGTATATGATCTGTGAATCATTGAGATGCATTAACAGTTACTTATTTCTGTTCGCTCAGTGTTTACAAGTTACTGATCGATCACTAGCTAGCCTACAAATGCGCTCCTGGCAGTTTTATTTGCGATGCAAGATGCGAAGTGGCAGTTTTTTGAATAAAAATGCCTACCTCTGAAGAAACTGACAAGCTCGTACGCAAGCAAGTGCCTCCTTATTTCAAGCCAATAAAAAATGGCTCCACCTAGTGGATTTCTGACATCTGGGTCCAATGCCATTGTCAACGTAGTGAATAAACGAGAGAATTGCACAACGAGCGGCTGACACTAGGGACCCAGCAACTCGCCCAGTTATTTTTGTTTTTGGTTAATTTGATAAATGCCACTCCAAATCTGGTGTATCCGAGAAATGCCACTGCAATTTCCAAACTTTGAAAAATGCCATTTCGTGCCATTTCTAGTGGCATTTTTCGAAGTCTGGAGTGGCATTTTTCAAAGTTTGCAAACTGCAGTGGCGTTTTTCAAAGTTTGAAAAAATTGCAGTGGCATTTTTCAAAGTTTGGAAATTGCAGTGGCATTTTTATGAATCACCATAATTGGAGTGGCATTTATCTAATTTGTTTTTGAGACGGAAGCAGGGTGTCAACTGGGCTGTGCGGGACACTCTGGCCTGTCTAGACAGCCTTTTCTTTTATGTTTACCACAGACCAGCCCAGTAGTTTTTTTTCTTTCTGAAAATGACTAGCCCAGTTTTTTTGTGATTTGCCAAGTAAGTCGCTTTATCAGGCCTGGTGGGCTGCAAATCTTTCAAGACGAGGAGAGTGGCCTATCAGTAATGAGAAATGGGCTGTACATTTTTAAAACACATCAAACCGGCAATTATTTTCAAATATCTTTTTTTCATTTCGAGATTTTAAACTGCATTGATTTTTATGCGTGGACAATTTATTGGATTTTATATTGATATATATTTATTTTTAAAATCAGTTTGAATATGACTCGAAATTTCGGGATTAAAAACAGTTCAGACCGCACCGACATATGCAAAATTTCGTATAATTTTTTAACCTTGGCCACAATATGGGCTGTAATGCTAACATAAAGAATATGTGCTCCAAAAAACCCGTAAGAATTAGCAAATGGGCTGTAAATTATTTGAAATAATGGCAGATGGGTTGTATGCTATTTTCCACAGATTTGAGGCTTTTCACAGATGGCCTGTATACTGTTGGATGTCCATCCAACGGCCTTCATGCTTCTTCAATCTCTGCTCTTCCTGCTCCAGCCGCTCAAACAAGAGTCGGCGGGACTGCCTGCTCCCTCCTCCCCGCTGCCGGCTGTGCTGCCGCGCAGGCCTCACCGCCCCACCGTACTCCCATCGCTGGCCTAGCCATCCCTCTACTCACCCACACCTGCTATTATTCTCCGGCGACGGCAGATGAACCAGTAAACCCCTCCGCGTGGGGAACAAATACAACGGCCGAGTCTTCCCTGCCTTCGTGTCGTTCCCTTCCTAGGCCTCGCCGTCGTCCACCGCCCTGGTGCTCTTGGCGTGGCGTGGTCAGCATGGTCAACGACCGACATGCATCTGAAGTGGACTGTACGTGGAGAGGCTGACAGCTGGGTCCACGACCGCACGCAAGGAAATGCCTCCTTATTACGCGCAAAATAATGATTTCCTCCATCTGACATCTGGGACCCACCGAAACGGCCTCTGTATTTCACAAAAAAAACGTTACCGCCGTAGACAGCTTGGACCCACCAGCTATATCTTCGCACGCAAGGAAGTGCCTCCTTATTACGCACAAAAAAAAGAATACTCCCCTGCTAGCTGGGACCCAGTATAGTGGGCCTACTAAGTTGACGGGGACGAAGGGCTTTGTCAACTTAGTCAATATGCACGATTCTAGCTCGACTGATCGTACGATGTCCATCCAACGGCCGTAGTGCTTCTTCAACCTCTGGTCTTCTTGCTCCAGCCGCCCAAAGCAGCGCCGGTCGTGCCGCCTGCTCCTGCCTTCCGTGGCCGGCTGTGCTGCCGCGGAGGCCTCACTGCCCCCATACTACTCCTACCGCTGGCCAGGCCATCCCTCCACTCCACTCACCCACACCCCCTGTTATTCTGCGGCGACGGCAGCGCAGCCGAACCAGTGAACCCTCGTACTCCTCTCCGCGTGGGCATCCACTGCCGCGTCTTCCCCGGCTCCACGTCGTCCCCTTCCTAGGCCTCGCCGTCGTCCACCGCCGTGGTGCTGTCGGTGCGCCGTGGTCAATGTGGTCAACGACCGAATTCCATCAGAAGAATACTGTACGTGGAGAGGCTAACAGTTGGGTCCACGGCAGCCGCAAGGAAGTGCCTCCTTATTGCGCAGAAATAATTATTCCTCCACCTGACAGCAGAGACCCACCGGACGCCCACCAGTATATCGCGAAAAAAACGTTTGCCCCTGACTGTTGGGACCCACCCGACGGGCCTCCGTATTTCGCGAAAAAACGTTCCCCCTGCTGTCAGCTTGGACCCACCGGAAGTTCCCCCTGCTGTTAGCTTGGACCCACCGGAAGTGTCTCCTTATTACGCACAAAAAAATGAATACCCCCTGCTAGCTAGGACCCACCTTGGTGGGAGGCTGACTTGTGGGCCTACTAAGTTGACGGGGATGGAGGGCTTTGTCAACTTAGTCAATATGCATGATTCTAGCTCCATTGACCATACGATGTCCATCCAACGGCCGTAGTGCTTCTTCAACCTCTGGTCTTCTTGCTCTAGCCGCCCAAAGCAGCGCCAGTCGTGCCGCCTGCTCCTGCCTCCCGTGGCTGGCTGTGCTGCACGGAGGCCTCACCGCCCCCATACTATTCCCACCGCTGGCCAGGCCATCCCTCCACTCCACTCACCCACACCTCTTGTTATTCTACGGCGACGGCAGCACAGCCGAACCAGTGAACCATCGTACTCCTCTCCGCGTGGGCATCCACTGCCGAGTCTTCCCCGGCTCCGCGTCGTCCCCTTCCTAGGCCTCGTCGTCGTCCACCGCCGTGGTGCTGTCGGCGCGCCGTGCTCAATGTGGTCAACGACCGAATTCCATCGGAAGAATACTGTACGTGGAGAGGCTGATAGCTGGGTCCACGGCAGCCGCAAGGAAGTGCCTCCTTATTACGCGAAAAATAATTATTCCTCCACCTGACAGCAGGGACCCACCGAACGCCCACCAGTATATCACGAAAAAAACGTTTGCCCCTGACTGTTGGGACCCACCCGACGGGCCACCGTATTTCGCGAAAAAACTTCCCCCTGCTGTCAGCTCGGACCCACCGGAAGTGCCTCCTTATTACGCACAAAAAAATGAATATCCCCCTGCTAGCTAGGACCCACCTTGGTGGGAGGCTGACTTGTAGGCCTACTAAGTTGACGGGGACGGAGGGCTTTGTCAACTTAGTCAATATGCACGATTCTAGCTCCATTGACCGTACGATGTCCATCCAACGGCCGTAGTGCTTCTTCAACCTCTGGTCTTCTTGCTCCAGCCGCCCAAAGCAGCGCCGGTCGTGCCGCCTGCTCCTGCCTCCCGTGGCCGGTTGTGCTGCCGCGGAGGCCTCACCGCCCCTACTATTCCCACCGCTGGCCAGGCCCTGCGGCGACGGCAACCTCACAGCGCAGCCGAACGAGTGAACCCTCATACTCCTCTCCGCGTGGGCATCCACTGCCGCGTCTTCACCGGCTCCGCGTCGTCCCCTTCCTAGGCCTCGCCGTCGTCCACCGCCCTGGTGCTCTCGGCGCGTCGTGGTCAACGTGGTCAAGGAACGACTTCCATCGGACGTGGACTGTACGTGGAGAGGCTGACAGCTGGGTCCATGGCGGCAGCAAGGAAGTGCCTCCTTATTACGCGGAAAATAATGATTCCTCCACCTGACAGCAGGGACCCACCGGACGGGCCACCGTATTTCATGAAAAAAACGTTTCCCCCTGAGTGTTGGGACCCACCAGCTACACCTTCCCACGCAAGGAAGTGCGTCCGGGCAAAAAAACGATTCGCCCCCCTGACTGCTGGGACCCACCAGCTACATCTTCGCAAGCAAGGAAGTGCCTGACAGTCGGGACCCACCTGGTCGAAGCGTACGTAGCGTTGTCATTCTGGTCGCGAACGTGTACGTACATATATACTGGTGGATGTAGAGGCGCGCACGTGTCGTAGTAGAGGCGGCCAGGGTGCAAGAAAGAAAATACGGTCACGTATGTGTACATACGGGCGGGGTCTCGAACGCCTACTCGCGCATACGTACGGCGAGGGCTCGTGTACATGGCTGGGTCGGAACGGAGAAACAGCGTCGTCGTCGTGTTCATGGGGAGGCAACGGAATGCGTGGCCGTGTCCATCGAGAGGCAACGCGGCTGGGTCAGAACGGAATGCGTGGTCGTGTTCATCGGGAGGGCTTGGACGGAAGAGCCGATGGAAACAAGGCCTAGCGTACCGCACAACGAAGGAAGCGGACCTCCTACGATCGAAACGGGGGTCCTGTTGATCAGGAGGGGTCTGGCGTACCGCAAAACAGAGGAAACGGACCTCCTACGGTCAAAACGGGGGTCCTGTTGATCGGGAGGGGTGTGGCATACCGCAAATCGGAGGAAATGGATTCCTACGGTCGAAACGGGGGTCCTGTTGATCGGGAGGGGTGTGGCGTACCGCAAAACAGAGGAAACGGACTTGTGTTGGAGCGCTATGGTCGAAACGGGGGTCCTGTTCATCAGGAGGGGTGTGGCGTACCGCAAAACGGGACTCCATGGGATACTGTTCATCTCCACTGTCAACCCCCTCCAGCCTACACGAACTACTGTTCATCCACGGTCGACCTCCTCCAGCCTCCACGGGCTCCTGTTCATCCAGCCTCCACCGCACGCTACTCCATCGGCTACTGTTCAACCACCCCTCCACCGTCTACTGTTCATCCAGCCTCCACCGCGCGCTACTCCATCGGCTACTGTTCAACCACCCCTCCACTGTCTACTGTTCATCCTGCCCTCCACCACACCACGGGGTCCTGTTCATCCAGAGGCAACACCACGGGGTCCTATTCATCCACCCCCACTGGGAACTGTTCATCCAAACCCCCCCGCAATGCTCACTGTTCATCCAGAGGCAGCATCGATCGGCTTCAGTTAGCAGCAGTAGCCAAGGAATCGCTCGATCGGGTTCAGTTAACAGCCATCGATCGATCGCTCGGGTTCAGTAACGCGTAGCCTGCAGTGCAATCGCTCGGGTTTAGTTAGAGCCCAACGCCTCACTCAGGGTCAGTTAGAGCCAACGCCTCGCACACACGCGCGTACGTGTACGAGAGAAACGCACATCGCTCGGCCCCCAACCTCCCACCGTAACCGGGAACTCCCTGAAATTTTCCTCCCCCTCGCTTCTACCACGGTTTTTTCCGTCATGGACAGCCCAAAGAATGTCATGCAGCTGCGTCTCCGGCCCACCCAGGACGAAAAGCCCATTTTCTGTCATGATTTTTTGTCATAAAAGTAGGAGCCCGCGACATCTATGATGTTACCGGGTTTTGTCACAATTATCGTCATAGAAGTGTCATATGTATGACAGAAAATTTTTCGTTCGGCCCAAAATGTCACGGATGTGTCTTTTTTTGTAGTGCATTACTGTCCTACACTAAATCAAAACACACTGTCAAAACACCTGCGCAGGCAACACATGAACCATATCAAGCAAGTCACTGACAAAACAAGGGCAATATTGACATGGGAGAAGCATTATTCTCATACACTAAATCAAAAACACTGTCAAAACGCAGACTAAGGCATAGCCTAGTTGTGGGGAGGGGTTGATGCCTTCCCACCCACCCAGGTTCAAGGCATAGTACTTGCAATTTGGGTTTGTTGCACCAATTATACTGTAGGTGGTTCCCTTACAGTCTTTCTATAAAAAAACACTGTCAAGACACCTGCACAGGCAACACATGAACCATATTCAGGCAAGTCAGTCACCCATCAGGATCAACCTCAACATCTACAACACCGAAAATCTACAGCACCAAGGCTTGCCTTCGAATCCTACCAATCCTAGTTCACCAGTAGCCTAGGAACACGAAATGCGTCGTGTCGTCGTCCATCTCCAAATTAACGAGTGCTCCATCAATTCTACCATCTGCTACTCGATTTTGTCAACTTAGTCAAACGTGGAGGAGCGCATCGACCCGCCGCGATTCGGCACCTCTGCAACAACCGCATGACGGCCGCACGCGCGCCGTTTCTCCTCTGTCCGCGGCGGAGCGGCAGAGCGCGTCGATTTGGACAAACTAAACGCGGAGGACCGGAAGAGATCGGTGGGCATACCAGGGATTCGCCGCGATTTTGCCCCTCTGCGCCAACAGAACACGCGCGCACGCCGTTCCTCCTCTACCGCGACCCCGGTACTGCTCCTTCCGCCGCGGCCTGCAGCGCGTCGCCCCTCCTCGGTCGCGTCTCCGCCGCTGCACCACCTTCCTTCACGCCACGCCCGCTGTCCCGCCCTCACTACGGCGGAAGACGACCGCCGAATCGCCGACACGCCACTGACTGCTCTCGGGTCTCGACCACTAGATTTGGGGGATGGGTTGGGGGATTGGAAGGGGATCCGCTCCGCTGCGCTCGGGAGCAGTTCCGAATGGGAGGAATGGGAGTGGAGAGGAACAGGAGAGGGGAGGCGAGACGCAACCGCACTGAGCACCCAACGGGTCTCGACCACGATGCCACGACCAGGGGACACCTGGCGCGCGGATCGATTATCGCCGCGGTTTCCACCTGTTTCCACTTGAAACGCGCGCGACCACGAGATCTGGATCGGACGGCGCGCAAGCCCGAATGCTTTGTAAGACAAAGTAGCACCCGACCACTTTTTTGGAGGGGTAACAGATACCAAAATTTTTGGACGCAGATGTTTTGTTTCCTATATTAAGAGCTGGGGTTTCCCTAAATAATATCTGGGTCCAGGTATATAAGGACGTCCATGGGGCTCCTTTCAATTGATCTCCTGCTCTGATCGACATCGCCGCCAGCAAAGATGAGCAGCCGTGGCGACATGTTCGACCCGCTGTCGGACGAGGTCCTCTGCCACCCGCTGTCGGACGAGGTCCTCTGCCACGTGCTCTCCTTCCAGAGAGAGAGAGAGAGGAAATGAGCTCACTCACCGGAGAGGGAGCTTGTGGTCGTCGTCATCTTGGTCCTTGTGGATGGCGTCCATGGACTAGAAGTGGGATGACTTGAGAATCCCCTCCCTTGAGAGGTTCATCCATGGATAAGACCCACACACACACACACACGGTCAGACCATAACGCAGCAAGGACACCCAATTGAGATAACCAAACTTAAGAAGTAACCAGAAATTTGCTCGGCTTCCCGAAGAGAGCCGCCGCTGCCTCTTCATCGCGTCACGGCGCCCCGCCGCCGGCAACACCGGCCAGTCACCACCCTTCACCGCACCGGCCGCCGCCGTCTACTTCCAGACGGAGATCACCAGGGTCCTCAACGATCTTGTCATCGCCGTCCAGGGGATCCGGCTCAACCTGCCCGGCCTAATTCCGGCCTGGCTGACCGGATCATCACCGCCGCCCGTCTACACGTTGGATCCATTAATAGGGATTTCATAATCTGGAACAACAGTTACTTCATCAATCAGTATATATCATGAAAAAACATAGGAACGGTACACTTTCTACCAAAACATATGTGCCCTCTAAAATAAGACATGCAAGTAAAAAGTATATACACCAGTACACCATGGCTGCTGAAGATGTTCAATTATCTCTGAAAGCAAAACACATGTTCAAATGAGTACTGAAAAAAGGATTTCAGAAAACAACAGGTATAAGGAATGTGAAACAGGAAAGCAGGACAACCATTGACCATGAAAGAAACAGAACTGTAACATCTTCCTTATAACATGTCAATTTCTAATGATAAGATATGAACAGTAATAATATGTAATGGAGCAATCGGCACCACTATCTACTCAACAATTCATGCCCGGTGACAGAGGCCTCTTGAAGGATGGAGTATGCCCTGCAAATGTATAAGAACAAAAATATATGCTTTCAGTTTATAGACCGATCCGGGGTAGCTATATAGCTGACTCAAAGGCAAAGAAAAGAGTAAACAAAATGAAATTATTTATTCTCCAATATGTATTATTTAGCAGGCGAAAAAATGCATATATATACTAAGGTTATATTCATGGCAGATGGAGTGTATACATTATCACTTTTTCTCATCCCTTGATGCAAGAATGATTGTTACACTTGTGGACAGAGGGATGATGGCATACCTATGGGAAACTCTTTTATTTCTACATGTGACAAATGCAAGCCTTATGTTTGTGCAAAATATTGTAACATCATCCCCGATCTGAGACAAATGCTAAATCACCAATTAATTAGATGGACCTGTACCTAGGAAATAACACAACCCATAGATTGTATGACCATGTCTATATACTGACCATTCATTCGTATCTAATTACTTGCGGCAGCCCATTCATATTTCAATTATTGCTTGGCTTGTTGCAAAAGTTTGGGATGTCTACGAGTGCCCACACATTCCCCTCACAATGTCCTAAAAATAATTGACCAACTGAGGGCACAACCAAAAATATGCATCAGGGCATCAGACAACACCCGTAATATAGAGCTCTGCTTTTGAAAGTCAATTTCAGAGGATATAGTATCATGAATCTGGAAAAATCCTTGCATCCAAGGGCGCCGAATGAACCAGGCAAAGCTAAGACTTCACAAAGATTACTTCTATTCCATTCATACAATCTAATAATGGATGGCCAACACCTAAATTAGCTGGAGGAGGCTAAGTCAAATCACTTCATCTACTCACCCAGTTCCAAATAAATTGAGCACATTGCAGAATAATGCTGCAAAAAACCATCTTTCTGGTACCAGTCCTGTCCTAAGCAGAGCACCATTATGTTAACCAACAAGCAGAAAACGCGATGGAGCGTGCTGGGACGTCAAAGGTGAGGGGGGCATGTCACTCATACCTCGAGTGCCTGCAAATGGCGCTTGTACCATTACATAGGACCGGCCAGTATCTTTGAATCTAGTCATTGCCAAATGGTATATATTTGAACAGAAAAAAACTGGCAAAATCATTGCCAAACCGCACATATCTGAACCTAGGAACTTCAGAATGCCAACTATCCATGACTAATTACCATCACCAAGACAACAACACGCAGATTTGTGGAAAAGAATTTAAACTACTGTTTCGAGGTATCAAGAAACAAAAATATTTTAAAAGGATGTTCACCAGAACAGTAAAGCAGGAAATTATGTGAGAAATTCATAGGCCAATGAATGGTATTAATGTTCCTAAAATAAGTCGATTGCTATGCAAGGGGGAAATATGAGTAGGAACTTATCTGCACAAGAAATGCTGGAGATGCATCTTGCAGGAACTCATAGATTCCTTTAAGTAATCACTACGCATGAGTACAAATCGATTAGTACCTGAAAATATAGACCAAACCAGTATTCAGTGATCTTGCTAAAGAAGCTACAGAACATACACTGTATTGAAAACTTGCTGCCATTTAAGCTAGTTTTTCACAGAAAACTCATTAGGACCGCCAAGACACCAGTTAATCTGATGACATATTGACATTATAATGTGCATCTCATTCAGACTTGAGATGCAAAAATATACCACACAAAGCAACATGATTGAGATTTATCAACAACCATAAGTCATATAATATGACTATTCGAATCGATATTTAACTACTAAATCTCCAACTGTGACTTTGTGGAACTAACCTGACACTGAAAGGTGATTTCGTGCATCAACTGGTATCATCCTTCGCCCCATCTAGATTTTCCCTGACGAATACCAAAACCATTTTCCCAAGCAAACAGGTTGTACTGCTCATACGCTTCTTGGCAAGAGTCAAACGACATGCCTACATGCCTACCACAGGAGCAAAAGTTTGAGGGTCGTGCTTGCCTTGAGAGCTCAACATACACCTTTCAATAGAGCATTACAGTACTGCTTCATGTAAACAAGAGAAGTAATAACATCAGTTTTCATCAGATCACTTTCTTACATCAGTCCAAAGGAAAACAACAATGCAAGTACACATACAACAGATATAGCTGCTCTCAATAAGTTCTGAACTGGACACATCTCTGCACATGCCTAAATCTAGCTAATGTGATATTAGCAAATCCGAATCCAGAATTGCATAGATTACAGCTCCCTGGATGAATACCGCGTTTCCATCCTCCGGCTGCTGCCTTCGGATAAGATTTTGAATCGTCATGGGTCGATTTTGGGTGCACGGGCTGCTCGCACATCGAGCAAAAACAGATCGGCTGGGGGATAAGCGCCAATTTACATGCCCTCATTACCTCATTGACAGGATACCGTAAACATTTGTACAAACCATCACTCACTCTTCTAATTTCTGTAGAAAAGAATAAAAGTTCAGTTCGGGAACCAGAAGTAGGAAATATAATAAGAAAGAAATACTAAAATATAAGGAATTTAGCTATTTGCCAAATCGTGAGTTGTGTACATCCACCACTATCGCTTTGAGGTTAGCACTATCAAATCTCGAGTCTCACATGAACAAAACACTTCTTGGCTACTTCTGGTTATGGAAATAACTCATCCAAAAAGATTATGCTATGCGTAGGGACTTAGAGGGTCAACTAATGATTATGATTGGTACGAAGAACATAAAAGTTTTAACTTAACAGCAACAAGTCAAGAAATTAGAGAGAACTCACCGGCTATTTCACTTGCATCAATAGAACCATACGGGGCTCAACTCTCTGAATATGACACCGCTGATCCAAAACGGAATCTATTGCTTGTGTCCGCATTTCCTATCTTCCAGAAGTTCTGATCAGACCATGGTTCATCCTTCACTATGCTGCAGTTTGGTCGTTTCTTCGGCTGTTTCTGTCCATTGAGCTTCAGCTTGTCAGGTCCAGCTTCGCCAGCGTCAGTATCTTCCCGACGATGCGCCGGTGTGTAATTCACCAATGTACCCTTTATCCTCCATCTCGAACCACATGCATTCCAGAGAACTGGCTTGTCGGGTGGCCCATTACGCCAAAGAGGAGTACCTATATCAGGAGCATTTGCCATGAGTAATAAGAAATAGAGTACAAAACTGGTACCCAAGAATCTATGTAAATGTAGGTACAGAGTTCATCGATAGTGGGGCCATCAATCAGGAGTTTGCTTGCATAATAGATTTACCAGAATTATGCCTGGCAGTGATACTACAAGAGATGGTGGCTGGTGTCCAAAAAAAAGATGGTGGTGCTAATCGAGGAATTGAACATAACGCAATAGTCAGGAAGAATACATCTTCAAGGCTATAAATAAATAATCTCTCATAGATACACATAGTCATACTTCATATTCCAGGTACTGTTTTTGATGGTTAGTACATACAAGCATGTGATGCTCCATGTGCTATCCTACAGAATAAAGCCTAGCAAATGCAGATAATCTGAAAATGAAACCAATCTGTCCAGAGGAGACAGAGCAGCAGAAAAATCAACTCTACCCCTAAACTCTGAATATATATTGAACTCTGAATATAATGAGATGAGCATATCCATAGTCAGACTGCATATTTCTTTCAGGTGTTGCTTATTTTCAATGGTTAGTACAGAGACAAGCATATACGTCTTCCTGGTGGGTTAATCTGGACGGGACCAGACTGTCGCCCTCGCGTGACGAAGAGGAGCAACGTCTCGCCCGTCCGTTCTGCAGTCCACAAAGGAGAAGAAGTGCGAGCCGCAGCCTCCACTCCTCCCCACGCGAGACAAAGGGAGAGAGAGCGCGACCTAGTCTCCCTCCTCGCCTGCTCTGCTACTTTGAGTAACACAAAAAAGTGTACAATCTGGAAGTTCAACTACTTACAATACAATTCTTCAGGTTCTCTAGTTTTTCTTAGGAGACAACAAGTAACACAACTGAACAAATCGAATCAAAGGGGATTAAGGGCTGCTGCAGTACAAGGAAAGACTGAAAGAGAAGAGATGAGGAGAGGGGGACAGACCTCCATGGACATGCATATGGCCCCACCTCCCTTCCCTTCTTCTTCTTCTAGTCCTTCTGCTTCTTGCTCATCCAACCCCTTCTTCTCCTTTTCTCTGCACATGGAAAGGGGAAGCACCAAATTGAAGCCCCCCAAAACACAAATCATTCCAAATCACAAGAATATGAATTAGAGGGAGGCACCAGATCAAAGGGGTGGAAGGAGGAGGCTGTGAGGGGAGGAGGCCGGGTGGCAGTGGGGAAGAAGGAGAGGGAGGCGCGGGTGGGGAGGAGGCCGGGCGGCGGCGGGGAAGGAGGACGCAGCGGAGCGATGCGAGCTCGGCGCTGTGCTGCGCGGTGGCGGAGATGTCGGGGCTCACTACTGCTTGGCGCCTTGGCCTGCTGCTGCTGCTCCCCGCCGCCGCCGCCGTCATGCTCCTCGTCCTCCCTCCTCTGCTGCTCGTCATCGTTGGGGGGGGGGATCTGCTGCGGCGGATCTGGCCGCCAACGGCGCCGTTCGAGGCGGTGGGTGGCGGCGGCAGCGATGTGGGTGGGAGGAGAGGAGGCACGCGGGAGGGGAGGGGAGGGGAGAGGAGGCGGCGGCGAGGCGGGAGGAGCTGGGCGCGGGGGAGGCGCGGGGCGGAGGCGCGAGGGAGGGAGGAGGGAGGCGGCTGCGGGAGCGAGCGAGGGAGGAGGCGGCTGCGGGAGCGAGCGAGGGAGGAGGCGGCTAGGTCTCGAGGGAGGAGGCGGCTAGGTCTCCGTCACAGGAGCGGCCGGCCCTTTTATACCCCCCACCACGCGAAATGACCGAAATGCCCTGGTGGGGGCATGGTATTTACATTCTGTTGCCATTACTATTCATTCCAGCAGTGTTTCTTCCAGATCCGACGGCCTAGATTCTCCCACCTCTCGATCCAACGGCCCAAAACTCATCAAGCGTTTTGATCCGACGGCCGAGAGTCGTTGATCTCTAAGGAGCCTTGTAGGAGCTTCCTTCTCTTATTTCTGGATGTGTGATGGTGATGATGATTGTTCACCATACTCCATGGACCGTGAATGCTACTACCAATGGGAGAAAGTTCACCCTATATTTATATTTAGGCAATATATAGGAGCACTACATTAGTTAAGCACTTTGTGAAAATATTAGCACTTGTGAAAATCACATAAGGCGAACAACACATGCTTTGTCTATCTCTGTGTACACTGAACACCCGCAATACATGCATACTGAATTTTGGTAGGAAACAATTTGAATCTGTTGGACGATCCAGTATGAGCATCCATTGTCCCCTATGTTTTTTTTTGCCCCCTATGTTTACCACGTGTATCATGGACCACCCATCTCAGTCCCTCTTTTCTATTACCTTTTATACTATACAGCAAAAAGGCCCGTGCATTGCAACATGTGCAAATAAATAAATGTATGCTTAAGAACTTAGAAAATAATTTACCATTCAAACAGGTTTCAAGTAACAAAACAATTTTCTTTTCATCTGCGCAAAACAAACAGGGCAAATCACTCGTCCCTTCTAAGCAATAATGATAGCAGTTGCGTGCAAGTGCAAGGTAGAAAAGCTTAACTTTCAGATGATCAGACATGATTGATGACAATATAAACAATAGCCTTATTATAGTATGTGACGGTATATGGGTGATGAAACCTAAAATCTAGCAAGAATTATTGGTCAAAGGTTCTAGAACGTTTATCAAATGATAGAAACGTCTAGTTTGAGGCGTTGTCGTCTACAGCATGTAGTATAGGAATAAAGTCGGAAGCAAAAACAATGCAAGTACTCAAATTAACATGGTGGATAAATAGGTAAAAGTAATACAAATAGAGTACTATAGAGAACTGCCAATATCAATGATAAATACTGAAGTGAAAGAAGCACCCGCTAGATTGATTGCAACCATATTAACCAAGTTGATAAATAGACTTTGATCATAGACTGACCATATACAATATGGCATCTGCTAGGCGTCATCTGGATGCTAATTCACGTCGTAACAGCCATTGACTGGAAATTACGCGCGACTGTTGGATTGTCGACACGTGTTCGGAGAAAAACCATACGCCGTTGCAAACCCACGCGTTGCTGCAATCATGAGAGGTGGAAGCAAAATTTTGCACCCACCCTAACCAGGGCGATGGCGAGATCCCCAGCGGCACTGCCTCCGCATCCACCTCGTCAATAATCGCCGCCGTGTGATGCAACTCCGGCGTCAATTGCAACAAGTCGACCCTCCCCGGCCCCCGCGGCATGGCAAGTCACCATATAGTGCACTCTATGTTGTCGGCCGCCATGGATCAAAGCTCTGGCGCTCCATCCAGCAACAGGCAGGAAAAATTGGCCCCGATACTTGCCGGCTAGCGGAATCTGCGGTCTGGAGCTAGCGGAGCTCCGCAATCCTCCTATCTTCTCTGCTGATGGCTCCCGGGCTAGCCCCTCGCATGCTTGAGTAATCTGCAAACAAACCCTAGCTTCCTACAAGCATGCATCAATTGAGTGTGCCGTGTGCCTAAATGTTTGTCCCTCTGTTCAATGTCCCCTCAGATATGCAGTACGAATTGTAGCACTACATCACCATTGTCCTCTGTTCACTGTCCCTTTGTTAATTTAAACCACATATGAAATGTTCCTTTAAAAAGTCAGTTTAAGAATTGCAACAAAAAATCAGGAAAAAGTCCCCAAAAAAGTGCATGTTGGTTATGTTGTATGTGTGGGGAAAATAAAAAGCTTGACTCTGAGGTATGTTGTATGTGTGTTGACTGTGTTGCATGTTAATCACATTTGATCATGTTGGGACAAGTTTCTGCACTAGAAAAGTTGAACAAAAATATGTTGCATCTTCTAGGAAAGGAACATGACTGAAATATGATCATATTTACTTTTAGCACTGTGATCCTTGTAGTAGCAAGTGTGTGGAAGCGTTTATATTAGTATCATGAGGCGATGATTGTAGTAGTTGTTGTAGAAGTATTATATATTAGTAGCAGGTGTGGAATAACAAATTAAACTAAAGTTATATAATATTATCTGCTAGAAACACTAGTTTGACATTCCAACTTCTTTGATGATAATATGATACTTTTTCTGCAACAATGAAACAAAATTTAGGCTATTGATGCTGCAGTTGAGGATTATGAGAGCTACATGACGGCGCAGATTTCTACTAGAAATGGAGTCAATATGGAAGGGATGATTAGTGCTGCTGATGTGCAACAGGATAAGGATGATGCTGATGATGATGTAATATCATCGTAGCCACTTGTTCCATATGTGAGCATGACCTTTGATGCAGTTGACGATGCAAGATTTTTTTTACAGCAAATATGCTTTCAGCCACGGGTTTGGAATCAGAACATCTGCTTCGAAAAAATAGCCAGGTAAGAGGACCCATAAAGTTAATTAGTACGACTTCCACATGTGTTGATGCACGAAAGGGTGGTGACTAGAGTGGAGTTGATAGCACTACAGATAGTATTGCAACAGAGTCAAGAAATGCTAGCAGATGCCCTAGACTTTTGGCAAACATGCGTGACACGTGAAAAAATAACTAGCTGCAATGTCACGATTGCAAGGCCCACGTGATTGTAGGGCTACGAGAGAACCGATGGACAGTCACATGTTTTATAGAAGAGCATAACCATCCTATGGTGCAGCAGGAAGATAAAGTTAGTTTTACCAGTCTCACCGAAAGATTCCATGAGAAGACCACAAACTGTAATGACTTTGCATGAACACAACTTGTTAATCTCAGATTGCATTGGTATCTTTGGAGATTCTCATGGAGGTGATCAGAGGCGCCTTGGTTATGTGAAAAGAGATGTTTCAAATCCACGATCTGAGATGCGTAAAACCATGTTATTTCAGGACATGGCCATGGCAGTCAAATATTTTAAGAGACGACAAGCTAAAAGTCCGCAATGCTTCTATGCAACAAAAGTGAATAAGGAGACCAATGATGTGGAAGCATTTTTTAGGGTGGATGTGAGAACAAGACCACTATACCCCAAATACAAGGATTGTGTCTTCTTTGATACAACCTTTTGCTCCAACAAATATAACATGCCTTTTGCTCCTATAGTTGGCATCAACAACCATCTTCAAACTGTTGTCCTAGGTTGTGCATTGTTTCCAAATGAGAAAATTGAAACCTTCAAGTGGGTCTTTCGACAATTTTTGCTTGCCATGAACAATGAGTACCCAGCAAACCTTATGACCGATCAATGTAAAGCAATGGAAGCTGCAATTTCTAATGTGTTGCCTCACACGATACATAGGTGTTACAAGTGGCATGTACAACGCAAGGCATGTGAGAAACTTGGGAGAATGCTTACTAGGGATTCAATCTTTGTGAAAGCTTTCTATGAGTGCATCAATGGGTCTGAGATAGTGGATGCATTTGAAGAAACATGGCAGCACATGTTGCATTGCTTCGGGTACACAAAGAATAGGTACTTGCAAAACATGTAGGAATGCCATCACACATAGGCTCCTTCATATTTCAAGAATGATTTCTCCCCATTCACGAGTATGACCAGGAGATCAGAGGGGCTAAATTCTTATTTCAAGACATTGGTGCATCAAAAGAACTCGGTTTGGACATCTGTTGGGCAATATGAACTGCTTTAAGAAACAATGCTAGACCGTGAAGAGAATGTTGCTTTCACTGGAGAAACAATAACAACACCACTTTGTGGGCGGTACGTACAATAAAGTACAATCCATCAATCTAATGCATGCTTCCCTTGCAAAAATAACCATAAAAGTAACAAAAAACCAATAGAAATGTTAAATAATGCGGGTACAATATAGAGCGTCAAGCTGTTATGTTCTATACGCGCAACGTTTTTGGCAAGTTTGAAGAGCAAGTGACAACATCAATAGGTTATATAATCAACCAAGTGCCTAACCTTGAGCATGAAGGTATGATGTTCGAGCTTTACTCAAGCATGTTCGAGAATCCAAAACTGTACCTGGTCCATGTTGTGATGGGGGAGGGGCTATACTCATGCAACTGTCATTTCTTTGAGATGAATGGTGTGCTTTGTTAACACATTATAAGGGTGATGATACATCTTAATATGCAAGAAATTCCAAGTAGATACATGCTGGAGAGGTGGTTGGAAGCAGCTACAACAAACATGGGCACCTATGGGAGGTTCCTTGACTTTGGACTACCAAAAACAAACACCCTGAAGTACAACTCATTGTGTAGAGATATGAATGCACTGGCAACAGGAAGCATGCTCCATTGGTCGAGCATATAACTTTCTATCGGATGTAATCAAGCAGCTCTGGCCCATAGTTGCTTTGATGAAAAAGGAGCAAATGTCGAGGGAAGAGGTGGTACAGCACCAACAAGCTCCTCAAGCAAGTGCACCCAATGTTGTAACTGGAGCAAACCCACAATCATCAGCCTCCCCTACAAAATCATGCTCATGTGCCAAAACAAGGTTGACCATCTAAGCGAGCAAAAAACGGAAGTTGGGGCAGCGAGAAGACGAGCATAATAAGAAGCTTCAAAAGGAAGCCAAGAAAGAAACCAAAAATGAAGCCAATAAGGAGACAGCAAGCAAGGCTAAACCTAGAAGGAAAGTTACTTGTTCGCTTTGCAGTGAAGAAGATCACACTATCAAACCCGCGAGTCATTCATTGAGTACAAGTCTGTGATGGTTGATAATGTTGAAACAAAATGCCATTACTGCTCCGAGGAAGGCCACACAATGCAAACGTGCATTCACTTCAAAGCTGCGATGGCGAAAGTGGAGGGACATGCTCAAAAGAGTTAGGTTATAGTACTGTAGTTCGTTATATGGTAATTCATGTATCAGTAGCTTGTAGATAAGATATTGGTACTTTGTAGTTTCTCTAAATTTTCTGTGAAGTTTAACTTAGATTCTGCTTCATACATATCTTAGAAGCATAATAGGTTATGTGGAAAAGTTTATCTCAAAATCTCTCTAGACAAACAAAAAATGAAAGGAAGTTACTTTAAGCTAATTTCTCCCTTAAACCATGTACTCAGAAGGTGGTATTATACTAATGCTGAAAAAGTGAAATATTTTGCATTTGACAGTGTTGATCTTCAAGTGATATTATCTTTGTAGTGAAGTAAGAACATCTTTTTTGAAAAGCATTGCACAGTTTCAACACCAACAGTACTCAGGAATCATTGGACAAACTTGTTGTTGCCGTCTTTTTTATCAGCGATATTAATGAAGAGTTGGACAAAAATTGTGTCACAATACTCAGGAAGCATTGGGAAATTTTGTTTCAGCACCAACAGTACTATGGAACTTTAAAAAGAACAATTATGTATACAACAAGAATGATACCAGATAATTATGTATAAAAGAAGCATTTGTTGAACTTGAAGAAGTCTTACCGGAATATGGTTTAGCTTCAACAACAAAAAGTACTTGTGTCCAACAAAAGTACTTGTTGCATACAAGGTAATTCGCCAAACAGATTCAATTTACAGAAACAACAAGTTTTATTCGTGGTAAGGGAACAGATGACACACGATGGTGTGAGGTTACAAAAGGAAAGTTCAACTGCAGTAGTTCCTGGCATTGCACTTCCAAATGCAAACTTGCATCTTCAAGCCGCTACAATCGCCTTGTGCACATCAGCGGCACAGACCTTGTTTAGTAGATGGAAAACCAACTTCGAAGCAATAGTCTTACGCACATCGAGCATATTTTGCTGCAAAGAAAAAAAAGGAAAAAAGAGCAAACATATATCACACACGCAGCACATGAAAAGGTATACCACACATTGTAGCCACCAAAAAAGCATAATTATCTATTTTACCTTCTTAAAATCTTTCATCCTCTTTCCAACAAAATTCTTAAAGTATAGCGTTCAAAAAAATATCCACAAACAAAGTTGTTTTCCATGCCATAGAAAAAGGAAAAGAAAAAAAGGTTAAGGTGGTTATAGAAAAAGGAGATGAAAAACATATTATTTCTGGAGGGGCTGAATAAGTAGAGCTTACTAAGTTGCTTGCTGTGGGTAGTTAAGCAGGGGCCAATCTTTGAAAGAGGATAAATCCATAGTGAAGTCTGGTTCTTCTTTAGCAATCCTCTTGAAATTGGTAAACTGACACAAGCAGAAATAATACAGAGATTTTGTCAAAACAAAATGTAACCGATAATATGCTACCACCCAGAAGTTTGGAAAACTTCATATTTTCTTTCAAAGATTTTGCAACAGATTCATTAGTAATCTGGGTTTTCATTAATGTACAATGGAAAAACTTTCAAAGAAAGCAGAAATGTCACTTCCCAGATTCCTTGCAGCAGTATCTAATTTTCTGTTATCCAACGAGTTGAACATGTTGAAATCCTTGCGCAATATGTTAACGAGGCAAACAATCCAGTGGCCTTCACGGATGATGGTGAAGTAAAGCTAGAAAAAACATTAAAGATAAGAAGAAAATTGCTGGAAGCAACATTGATGCAACAAATACTATGAGTAAAAACTGTTGGGAGGAGACTTACTAGGTCAAATACTGGAATTTGGAAATTTGGCACGCCCTCCTCAGCTCTCTTGCACAAACACATGGATCAAAAACTTGTGGGTGCACAGATAGTTGGAGCTGCAACACACATGGACAAGTGATAAAAAATACTGTTACAAGAGGGCACACAAAAAAGCTATGTAAAAAATGATGGCAATAAAGGCCGGCAAACGAGAAGAACTAAAGCTCATTAAAACAGAGAAAACAAATTTCTTCTGCTTATGTGAAGACGACAATTGCTCAATCATGAAGCTTTTGATGTATAAGCTCATGACTTTGTTACACATTTGAGCGCGTGGCTTCAATGACTTCTGAAAGTTGGTATAAGTTATGTGGAAATCACCAATCCTAATGAAACGAGGCATGCAACAAGAGGGATGAAAACCATAGCAGTGAGAGAGTGTTTGATAAAGATGAAAAAATGTAATGAAGGAAGAGAAAAAAAATGATGGAAGCAAACAAGAGAAGATGCCACTCACTCAGTTTTCCCTCTCTTCATCTTCTTCATCTTGTACCTCTTCATGACATAGTATTGGTACATTGCTTTTTTTTCTCCGAATTTGTCTTGATTTTCTTGTACTTTGGTCGAGTCAAAATTGGAATCCCTACTCCTTTCTTGCTCTTAAGCTTCGTCTGGTCCTTGCTCTTCAACTTCTCCTCATCACGGTTGGGACTTGGTTCCCTGCTTCTAACTAGAACATATGACTCCTCTTGTGGTTTTGATGGTCCATATGCAAAAAAAATCATTAAAAAGGAGATTTTTCAGAAAATGTTGCGAGGGTAGATTTGTTGGCAAATAAACATGACAGGGCATGCGTCCAGTCCCATTTGATAATGGAGCCATTGAGGTTGGTGTGGCATCGAACACATGAACTTTTATAACTTTTGAGTTTGGGCCCTCATGAGTTACATCAAAACTGCACAAGAACTTTTTGGTGTAGTAGTGTTGCCATGCCTCGAAGCGTTGGAGTTCGCAGCTATGTCTAGGACACTGATCCACCACTTGTATTCCCCAGTGCCCTATTGGAACAGATTCATTGATGGCACATCACTCCAATCTCCAGCTACACTTGGCACAGAGCGGTTGTGATGACTGAGTTCATGCCCATGCTCAATATTTTCATAAGTGGACGCTTTATGCTTTGTGTTCTCAAAGCAGTGTGCAAGGTCCTCATTGACAACATCAGTAGTTCTTGTGGCCAACTCAACGACGTTGCCTCCAGTTGGCTCATGCACAATGTCGCTTGGACGGTTGCTTCGAGCTCCTTCAGTCGGGTCAACCACCTTGTCGGTTGTTGGCTCAACTGGGGCTTTCCTGCTAGAACTTTCTTTGCTACACTCGGGATCATCTGCCTTGTCTACAACATTGTTGCGAGGTGGCAGCACATCGAAAGAAACATATCTTGCTTCCTGAGTACTTGATGAAGCAACATGGACATCTTTGAGAAGTTGTCCGATTTGCTTGCAATAGATTGCTTGCAACACTTGCCCGTAAGAACTTAGAGCGCCTTTTAACTCTGCAGCATAGAGTTTTGTGTGCTTGTCATAGATAACAACCAAATGGGATGGGAGCTAAAAATGTATGAAAAAGGGGTTGTTGTACTAAAAAATAAACTATAAAGGTATTTGACAAAAATAAAAAAAGAAATAAACAAGCAAAAAGAAAATAACCTCACCTCAAGCTCTACAACAAATGGTACTGGGTTCTGAAGCCAAGCATCCAGTGAACCACACAAATCTTCATTGGCACTTTTGCCATTTTCCACTGGAATGCTACCTGACAAAAGGGTTGTCCTTCGCAACCGCTTCATCTTGGTTATCATTAATGTCCATGTTTGCAGCCCCACCATCTTGAGTGTCAGCATAATCCGGCATGTTTGAAACCTGCTCATCCTGAGAAACTTCTCTATTATTTCCTTGGGTAGACGGTGATGTATACGGTGTCTCCGACATAGGGCGAAACTACAGGACACAATGTAAAAAAACTATGAGGACACAAAACAAAAAAACAAAAGAAAAAAATATGCTGCAATGGATAACCACACAGAGACTTACGCGACACTTCCCGAATGTGGCTTTGCCTAGATAAAGATTATTCTTGTCAAAGTCCAACCCAAGATGAAAGTTGGTCCAGTGCACGAAGCAAGCCCTTGGAAGAGAATAATTCAATTGGTGCTCATTGATGGCAGCTTGAGGGAAGATCAAATGATCCTGGTCAAAAAGAAAAATAATAATTTATCAGACACTGTGACACCCCAAAAATTTCATTTGGGTTTTTGCAAAATCCTTGCTGGATTTTCCTTGAGATTTGAGGCTTTCAGTAAAACAACCCTCTTAAAATTCCTTTGCCTTGACTAGGGTTTGTTATTTCTGTTTTCTCCTTCAAGCCTTGGGTTTGACCTTCTTAAAAACTCCTTCTCTCTATTATTTCCCTTCTCAGATCTTATTTTTGGGAGTTTCCTTTTTAAGAAAAACTCTATGAAAAAGAGTTGGGTTTTTCATTCTATTTGAAAACCATCCATGACCTTGTATTTTTGCCCATGAGGTTAAACCACTCCAACATATTCTCCCCTCCTTGTCAACAACTCAAATTCCCTATCCCAACTCATCCAAACAAGTTTTGGATTTTGTTTTATCTCTCAAATATTTTCTGTCAATTATTTTGAGCCTGATGGACTTTCAAAGCAAGTACCCTTTTCCATTTGAGATTTGACTTCAAACCAACTCTACTGGCTAGTCCTTTGCACCCACAACCCAGAACCATCTTGATCCACTCATCTTCTTTTCAAAATTTTCAACTTACACTCTCTGCAAGTTTGGACCAGATTTGGCAAATTTGGTGAAATTCATATCTACACTCCTCCAAAAATTCCACCAAAAATCAGGCAGCCTACTAGAGCAATGAGAAGCCACTCCACCAAAAATCAGCCCAAGGAAAAATCCCTACATGCCTGGATCATTCTGTCGAGCACCTTGCAGGCACTGTTCGAACACTTTCAGTCAAATTCAGTCTTCAGTGTTGTTTGCTGCAGTTCATCTTCAGTCACGCGCACACAGTGCCCTTGGCACGTTGCTCGCCGCCTGGTCTGCGTGTCCAGAGCCCCGCACGCGCGCTTGGCTTCTTCCTGGCGTCGGTGGCGCTCTGACCCGACCGCGCCGGCGTGTCCCACGGCGGCTGAACCGCCGTGGCAGCCAACAGGGAGCAGAACGGCGGCTCAACGCCGTTCCGCGCCGCACAGCCCCGCTGATGGCTCCGCGTGTCCACCTCCACGCCAGCGCACGCATGCAGCACAGCCGTCGTGGCGCGGCACGCACAGAGCATGCTCTCTGCCGCCGATGGACCCGCGCCGTCCCGTTCCGTCGAGCTCCACCTCAGCAAGCTTTAACCAACGCCGTTGGCTCCAAAATGGACTCCGCGAACCCCCACGACGGTGCTCAACTCCTAAACTCCCCCGACCAAGCACTGCACCACCGTAATCACTCGCCGGAGAATGCCGTTCTCGGCCACCGCCTCGGATCGCCTATAAAAGGAGACCCCGAGCCCTCCCGCGAGCACGCACCACCCCTGCACTCCACCAACGCCCTGCCAGGTCACTGGGAGGACCTCGAGGAGGTCTCCTCCCCCGACTCCGGCCACCCCGCTCCGCCTCGGCCTCCAGCTCGATTCGCTCCGGTGAGGCCGTCTCCGGCGCCCAAACTCCGTCTATCTCCCTCTCTAGCTACCAGATTCTTAACCCCCTCCTCAATTTGATCAGTGCAGCTCTCTCCGGCGACCTCCAACCTCGCCCGAACCGCCGTCCGCCGGAGCAGGGGCCACCGCCGACGTGGTGCTTCCCGGCGACCACCTCGACCACCATCCAACGCGGAATGGCACCCTGAGCACGGAGGTAACCTTCGATCTCTCTGCCTCGCCGTGGGTCGCCGCCGGCGACCACCGCGGCTCTCGGGCGCCAGCGAGCCCGACCCGCCTCTTTTAAATTTTAAACCTGACAGATGGGACCCGCCTGTCAGCTTCTCTGTCTTTTCTATTCGAATCGTTTTCTGAAAACGCCTTCGGGCAAAATACGCTTTCTCCGTTGCGCTTGCGCATTTCCTATCGAACCGTTTTCTGTTTTCTCAGTTAGAACCCTGGAAAGTTTCTGTTTCATTACAGATGAGTCCCTGGGCAAAAACCCTTATAACTTTTTATCAGAAGCATATGTTTGATTGATTCTTTTTCTGTCCTCTTCAAATTTTTGTCTAGTTTTTTTATCAGATTTATTTGAAAAATATTTGCAATACTTTTCTGCACCTCTCGGTATTCACGTTAGCGCGTATGTTTTCTCTGTACCGTAGATACCGACGGAGGTGACGGGGCCGCAAACTTCACCGAGCTAGGCTCCAACTACTCTGAACCAGGCAAGCAATGTTCGAACTTTTGATATGATGAGTGTATTGGCATGTTTGCATATAGATAGTTTCATGACATGTGTGAAGCATACCGATGAATCGTTCATTATGCATTGTTGGGGCAGTAAGCCCGGTGATTTCACACGTCGTTGGACGTGAGTATGTAAGGCCATGGGTTGGCATGAAGATGGGTAAGATGGCAGTGTTGTAGCATGCCAGTCTTAGGCCATGCAAGTTATCGTCAGTACCAACCCGTATCGGTTGGTTCATATCCATTCCCTTTTCCTGTACTACCACATGTTTCCCGAAAGGGATATGGTTTAGTAAGTCGCAAACCGCTTTCTTGGTACACACCAAAAAGGAGAGGCCGGGATGCTGGTTCCATGGCCCTGGATTAAAGCCAGGCATCCGGTCAGGGGGCATGGGTGTTTCCGGTTGGGACCGAGAGGGGGGCACCCCTTAGAGCGCGCGTATATAAATTTGATCCCATGCTATTCGAGATTGTGATCTCCCCGTCTCAATAGTTTTTCTTGGACGATGTTGAGGGTGATTCCTGGCATCGAAGAGTTGGATGGGTGTGTACTGGATTGCTGTGTTTTCTTCTGAAATACCGTAATGGAACTAGTCCTAGTGACTACGGAAATCCGTCGACTGTGGGAAATTTTTGTACAAACTCTGCAGAGCTCCATATCCTTAAATCATCTTGTCTATTTCCAAGTTCCCTGCTAACAGTCATGTGCCAGTTTGGTGACAGATTACCCGATGGAACACATGGGCAGTAAGACCGGTTAAATGTTGTCCTCGTGGATGTGCTAACCCGTTTATTTCCATGAGTTGAATATAATTATGATGAATGTATTATTTCCTTATCAGTCTGAAGCCCTTTATGTGGTGTCGCTCAGACGCCCGACTGTGGCATTTCTTTTAAAGCCCTTTTATGTGGTGTCGCTCAGACGCCTGACTGTGGCATTTCTTTTAAAGCCCTTTATGTGGTGTCGCTCAGACTCCCGACTGTGGCATTCCTTTTAAAGCCCTTTATGTGGTGTCGCTCAGACGCCCGATTGTGGCATTATTATTCCGCATTTTTCCGCTCGAGGAGTCTTTCAGACACTCGTTTGGCACCAGCATTATTATTCCGCATTTTTCCGCTCGAGGAGTCTTTCAAACACTCGTTCGGCACCAGCATTATTATTCCGCATTTTTCCGCTCGAGGAGTCTTTCAGACACTCGTTTGGCACCAGCATTATTATTCCGCATTTTTTCGCTCGAGGAGTCTTTCAGACACTCGTTTGGCACCAGTATTATTATTCCGCATTTTCCGCTCGAGGAGTCTTTCAGACACTCGTTTGGCACCCAGCATTATCACCTCTATGTCTGATCGTACTGGTTAACTTATCCATGAATCTCATGTTGGCATTTGTTATATCTTACGTCCGAACTGTCTTGCGAGTACTTTCAAAGTACTCACTGGCTTGTTGATTTGGCCAGATGCTGACGAAGGTGATCTCATGGATGAAGAGTTCGATAGCGAATCCGACGCCTAGAGGAGTCCCAGTCAGTCTCGTGCAACCTTGGAGTTGGTCACTGTTTCATATCCGCTTCCGCTACCCGAATAAATTCTTCGAGCTTCACCTCGACGCTCGATGGGATGTTAGTTTGAGAATCCCATAACCACTCCCACTGTGTTACTCTACCTCTACCTCATTTGCGAGTCAGTAGTATGCCACCACCCCCTTGTGTCATTAATCGCCTTCATGTATAATTATTGGCACGCTTGTAATAAATTGTTGAGTATCGTCAGCTCAACCCTGTAATATATTTATGCTACTGGCTTATTGTATCAAAAGTTTGTCTGCCAGTGAGGTGGTTTTATCTCAAACTGGATTTCTATAGATTGGTTTCTCAATAAATATTTTATTGGAAAACCGGTCGTGACAAGCTTGGTACCAGAGCCAGGCTGACTGTAGGAAGCCACTAGGTGCGATCGCTAATCGGTTATGAGCATGATAGAGCTTATTCATGTTTTTACAATAGTAGTCATTTTTTCTGACAATCAGCATATATTTATGATCTGACCATTCAGGATTTTTGCCTACTTTTGTAGATGGCCGACCGCAGCTGCGAGTCTCAGACCTTCGCCAACGTACCCGATGGGTTCGTCAAGCTTCTCTCCTTCGTCGTTCAGGTCGCGATGGGGCCGTCTGTGCGCCCAGTCGTCACTCTCTGTCAGCACAGAGTCAACGACAGTCTGACTATGCACCAGGCCGCGGTGCAGTTCAAGGGAGGGCGTGGTGATCTACGCCGCTTCCGATTCTTGGGGAGAGCCATGCCTTCGGAGAAGCATGCCATCCAGATGGCAGCCCGCGAGGCGATAGCTCGTCTCAGGGATGTCCTTCCCGCGATGAAGGCTCGTCGCTACCGCTATCTACCTTGTCATGTGCCCTACACCTGTCACTACGCATTCTCCTGCCACAGAGGAGAACGGGACGAGGCTTTTGAGATGCTTATTGAGTATCTCCGGGCCTTGGAGGCAGCCTTCGACAACTTGGTGGATGACTTTGTGGCCGCCCGATGGACTCAGTCCACGGTTGTGCCGCCAACAGGAGGGAGCTCCTGCCCACCGCACCGCCACTGACTTTCGTCTCGTCCTCTGCATCCCATGCTCCTGCTCGTCGCCTGCCTACCACCGAGGAGTTCAACCAGGTCATTGCGTCCACTCCCGCGCGCACTACACCGCCACTCGCGCCGACTCCAATCCGCGTCATTCCGCCCCTCGCACCCGCTCCATCCACTCGGCGCAGCACTACTCGCATGGAGCCTATCAGCGAGGAGGAAGTCGAGTCCCCGGCTTCGCTACGCCTCACCCTTGGCAGGGCCAAGGACGTCATCAACATCTCCGACTGAGTACGCATAGCCGTCATGCGTTGCATCGCCATGTAAGATGTTGCGAGAAGTAGCTGTTTGCGCATCATGTAGGATCTGGAGAAGTGCACTAGCCTAAATAACATGTCAGGATTATGTACGCATATCCTGAGTGATGTATTGTATAATTATCGCCGCGTGTAAGATACGTAATGATGCAGTCCTTCTCTATGCGCAAATCAATTTGTTTTCCCTCGAGTATCTTGGTTTTAAAAATTTATCTGTCAACCTTGTGCATTATGGGTTTTATCTTTGCAACCCTTCCTTTTTTCTTATGGTTTTATAAATACATCCCCAGAGTGAAAAATGTCTCGTCCTTGGACTCGCTCCATGCCCACTCCACTAGAGGAAGATTATGGCAACCAACCGGGCAACAACTTTGCACAAGGGCAGTCAAGTCAACACTATAATACTCAATCAGGCAACAATTTTACTCGAGGTCAGACAAGTCAACCGGACAGTGAAACGGCACTTTCCCAAATGTGCCGCCTTTATGAACAAAGTCAGCAACAACATCGGGAAATAATGAACCAAGTTATTAACATGGGAAATCACCATGGGCAGTATCCGCAGCATTCCAAGTTATCTGAACTACAGAAGACACGTCCCTCAACATTTTCTCATACTGACAAGCCACTTGAAGCCGAAGACTGGCTTCGCGATATGGAGAGAAAGTTAATTATTGCAAAATGCTCAGACCCAGAAAAGGTACTGTACGCACCGCATTATCTCACGGGAGCAGCCGCATCCTGGTGGGAAAATTTTCTGCACATGCACCCCAACGAAAATGATATAACATGGGATGATTTCAAGGAAGGTTTTCGTGGCGCGCATATTCCTAAGAGTATTATGAAAATCAAGAAAAGAGAGTTCGATGACCTCAGGCAAAGGAGCATGACAGTGTCAGATTACAACAGCCAATTTACTCTGTTATCCCGCTACGCCAATGAAGAGCGTATGACTGAAAGCAAGAAAATGGAGAAGTTCCTTGACGGCCTAGCACCCGCGCTTAAATGCCAACTGGTCATACACACTTTCCCAGATTTTAAGACGCTGGTGGATAAAGCCATTACTCTAGAAAATGAAAGACGCAGTTTGGATGATATCCGCAAGCGAAAAAGGGACCAGACTAACCATGCTCGCAATCACCGAAGTAAGACCGATTTTCAGAAGGGTGGGACGCACAAATCATCATCCAACGTCTCACGCCCAACAAAGAATTTCCATGCTAGGGACAAGGAGTTCACATATCGCCCAGGTGTTACTTGTTACGCCTGTGGAGAAGAAGGACACTATGCCAAGCAGTGTCCCAAGCCAAGAAGCTCAGCACCAAAACCGAACAACTGCAGCAATAATTCAGCGCCCAAGCGAAACAACTTCAATCCCAACAATAACCACAGGAAAGGTCATTTGAACCACGTGACCAAAGAGGAGGCACAAAATGCTCTGGATATCGTACTCGGTACGTTCCCTGTCAACACAATACCTGCAACGGTTTTGTTTGATTCTGGAGCTTCTCACTCTTTTATTTCGAAAAGTTTTGCTTTGCAAAATAATTTTTCGATGCTCCCTTTGGAGAAATCTATGATCATCAAGTCCCCTGGAATTCAGCAAGTCACTCAGAATTACTGTCAGGATGTGATTATTGAGTTCAAAGGATTGAAGTTTCACGCCAATCTCATTGTGTTGGAAAATAAAGGACTGGATGTCATCCTAGGGATGGACTGGTTAACCACCAACAAAGGTTTCATTGATTGTTTCAATCGGACCGTGATTCTCACACACCACCATGGTAAGACAATAAGAGTATCCGCCAAAGAAAGGGAAATGCCCAGACAACCAAGACTGAACAAGGTGGACATTTCTGAATTAAACAAGGTTCCAGTAGTACATGAATTTCCAGACGTATTTCCCGAAGAGCTACCAGGCATGCCACCCGACCGAGAGATAGAGTTCAGCATTGAGCTAGCACCAGGAACCACCCCCATATACAAGAAACCATACAGAATGGCACCATCCGAGTTGGTTGAACTGAAGAAACAAATAAAGGAATTGCTTGACAAGGGATACATTCGAGCCAGTTCCTCACCATGGGGATTACCAATTTTGTTTGCCAAAAAGAAAGATGGAACACTGCGATTGTGTATTGACTACCGAGCACTCAACATGGTCACAATCAAGAACAAATACCCGATGCCAAGAATAAATGATTTATTCGATCAACTCGCTAAGGCCAAGGTATTCTCAAAAATCGACCTAAGGTCAGGATACCATCAATTAAAAGTACGAACAGAAGATATCCCCAAGACAGCCTTCACCTCCAGATATGGACTATATGAGTTCACAGTAATGCCTTTTGGATTAACAAATGCCCCTGCATATTTTGTTCACCTCATGAACAAAGTATTTATGAAGTTTATGGACAAGTTCGTTGTGGTATTCATCGACGATATTTTAGTATACTCCAAAACACCAGAAGAACACGCTGAACATCTCAGAATTGTACTAGGAGAACTCAGGAAACACCAATTGTACGCCAAGTTCAGCAAGTGTGAATTTTGGTTAAGGCAAGTAGGCTTTCTAGGCCACGTGCTAACCCAAGACGGGATCGCCGTGGACCCAGAGAAAGTCAAGGCCGTACTTGGCTGGAAGTCACCAGCCAGTGTAACGGACATACGGAGTTTCTTGGGAATGGCAGGATATTACCGCAGATTTATTGAAGGATTCTCCACCATAGCCAAGCCAATGACGCAATTGCTCAAGAAAGATAAGAAATTTGAATGGACAGAAGCCTGTGAGAAAAGTTTCCAAGAGCTAAAACGGAAATTAACAACAGCACCAGTATTGATTGTGCCGGACATACGCAAGAATTTCGAAGTATTTTGTGACGCGTCCAGGAAGGGACTCGGATGCGTATTAATGCAAGAAGGCAAAGTTGTCGCATACGCTTCAAGGCAACTTCGCAAGCATGAGGAAAACTATCCCACTCATGACTTAGAAATGGCAGCAGTTATTCATGCACTCAAGGAATGGAGACACTTCCTACTTGGAAATCGATGTGAAATATATACGGACCATAAAAGTCTCAAATATATTTTCACACAGCCAGAGCTGAATTTAAGGCAACGACGCTGGTTGGAGCTAGTAAAGGATTATGATGTCGGAATCCACTATCATCCTGGAAAAGCAAATGTAGTAGCCGATGCTCTTAGTCGGAACCCCAGCGCCAACAACAACAATCTGCCCAACTTAAGACCCGAATTCCAACAGGAATTTGCCAGACTCAACTTGTTGATGATAGCAGAAGGCACCATAACAAACTTGGAGATAAAGCCCAACCTTGTGACAAGAATCAAAGAAGCCCAGCCCGGTCACCCCAGCATTGAAGGTATCAAAAGAAAGGTGAGTATGGGCAAGGCCTCGGAATTCATCATAGACGAAGAAGGGACACTATGGTACGGAAACAGACTCTGCGTACCGGACGTAGAAGACCTCAAACGGCAAATTCTAGATGAAGCCCACACCGCTCCATATTCGATCCACCCTGGAGGAACCAAGATGTATAAGGATATCCAAGAAGGATTTTGGTGGCACGGTATGAAAAGGGACATAGCCACCTTCATTGCATGCTGCGACTCTTGTCAACGTATAAAGGCCGAACATCAGAGACCAGCTGGACTACTGCAACCAAATAAAATACCTGAGTGGAAATGGGATGAAATAGGGATGGATTTCATTGTCGGACTACCTCGATCACGACACGGGAATGATGCCATATGGGTTATCACCGACAGATTGACTAAGGTGGCACATTTCATTCCTGTAAAGACGACCCACACCACTCAGAAGCTTGCCAAAATATATATCTCTCGCATAGTTTGTCTACACGGTGTCCCGAAGACTATAATATCCGACAGAGGAACACAGTTCGTCTCAAGATTCTGGGAGCAGTTACAACAGGCTCTAGGAACTCAACTAGCCTTCAGCACGGCATACCACCCTCAGACAGATGGACAAACAGAACGGGTAAACCAGATTTTAGAGGACATGCTGAGAGCATGTGTCCTCACCTACGGAGCCAGTTGGGAAGACAGCCTGCCATACGCCGAGTTCGCGTACAACAACAGTCATCAGGCCAGCCTGCAAATGGCACCATTTGAAGCCTTGTATGGACGAAGATGTCGTACCCCGTTAAATTGGTCAGAGACCGGAGACAGCCGTATCTTCGGCCCAGACATGCTCAAGGAAGCCGAGGAAAAGGTCCAACTAATCAGAGATCGACCCAAGACCGCCCAAAGCCGGCAAAAGAGTTATTACGATCAGAAACATCGTGGGGTCAACTTCGAACCCGGTGAATTCGTGTACCTACGGGTGTCACCTATGAGGGGGTTGCAGCGATTCAAAATTAAGGGAAAGCTAGCGCCAAGATTCATCGGGCCATTCGGTATATTGGCACGAAAAGGCGCAGTAGCATACCAACTAGACCTACCTGAGGAACTGTCAGATATTCACAACGTGTTCCACGTATCGCAGTTGAGGAAAAGTGTGAGCAACCCAGAGAAACAAGTATCCCATGAGAACATAGACGTGCAGCCAGACCTCACTTATCGGGAACACCCAATAAAGATATTAGAGGAGTCTGAAAGGAGGACCCGACAGAAAACCGTCAAATTTTTCAAAGTTCAGTGGAGTAATCACACCGAAAGTGAAGCAACATGGGAAAGAGAGGACTTTCTCCGAACAGAGCATCCTCACTTATTTAAGGATCAACTGAAATCTCGGGGACGAGATTTTTCCTAAGGGGGTAGGTGTTGTGACACCCCAAAAATTTCATTTGGGTTTTTGCAAAATCCTTGCTGGATTTTCCTTGAGATTTGAGGCTTTCAGTAAAACAACCCTCTTAAAATTCCTTTGCCTTGACTAGGGTTTGTTATTTCTGTTTTCTCCTTCAAGCCTTGGGTTTGACCTTCTTAAAAACTCCTTCTCTCTATTATTTCCCTTCTCAGATCTTATTTTTGGGAGTTTCCTTTTTAAGAAAAACTCTATGAAAAAGAGTTGGGTTTTTCATTCTATTTGAAAACCATCCATGACCTTGTATTTTTGCCCATGAGGTTAAACCACTCCAACATCTTCTCCCCTCCTTGTCAACAACTCAAATTCCCTATCCCAACTCATCCAAACAAGTTTTGGATTTTGTTTTATCTCTCAAATATTTTCTGTCAATTATTTTGAGCCTGATGGAATTTCAAAGCAAGTACCCTTTTCCATTTGAGATTTGACTTCAAACCAACTCTACTGGCTAGTCCTTTGCACCCACAACCCATAACCATCTTGATCCACTCATCTTCTTTTCAAAATTTTCAACTTACACTCTCTGCAAGTTTGGACCAGATTTGGCAAATTTGGTGAAATTCATATCTACACTCCTCCAAAAATTCCACCAAAAATCAGGAAGCCTACTAGAGCAATGAGAAGCCACTCCACCAAAAATCAGCCCAAGGAAAAATCCCTACATGCCTGGATCATTCTGTCGAGCACCTTGCAGGCACTGTTCGAACACTTTCAGTCAAATTCAGTCTTCAGTGTTGTTTGCTGCAGTTCATCTTCAGTCACGCGCACACAGTGCCCTTGGCACGTTGCTCGCCGCCTGGTCTGCGTGTCCAGAGCCCCGCACGCGCGTTGGCTTCTTCCTGGCGTCGGTGGCGCTCTGACCCGACCGCGCCGGCGTGTCCCGCGACGGCTGAACCGCCGTGGCAGCCAACAGGGAGCAGAACGGCGGCTCAACGCCGTTCCGCGCCGCACAGCCCCGCTGATGGCTCCGCGTGTCCACCTCCACGCCAGCGCACGCATGCAGCACAGCCGTCGTGGCGCGGCACGCACAGAGCGTGCTCTCTGCCGCCGATGGACCCGCGCCGTCCCGTTCCGTCGAGCTCCACCTCAGCAAGCTTTAACCAACGCCGTTGGCTCCAAAATGGACTCCGAGAACCCCCACGACGGTGCTCAACTCCTAAACTCCCCCGACCAAGCACTGCACCACCGTAATCACTCGCCGGAGAACGCCGTTCTCGGCCACCGCCTCGGATCGCCTATAAAAGGAGACCCCGAGCCCTCCCGCGAGCACGCACCACCCCTGCACTCCACCAACGCCCTGCCAGGTCACTGGGAGGACCTCGAGGAGGTCTCCTCCCCCGACTCCGGCCACCCCGCTCCGCCTCGGCCTCCAGCTCGATTCGCTCCGGTGAGGCCGTCTCCGGCGCCCAAACTCCGTCCATCTCCCTCTCTAGCTACCAGATTCTTAACCCCCTCCTCAATTTGATCAGTGCAGCTCTCTCCGGCGACCTCCAACCTCGCCCGAACCGCCGTCCGCCGGAGCAGGGGCCACCGCCGACGTGGTGCTTCCCGGCGACCACCTCGACCACCATCCAACGCGGAATGGCACCCTGAGCACGGAGGTAACCTCCGATCTCTCTGCCTCGCCGTGGGTCGCCGCCGGCGACCACCGCGGCTCTCGGGCACCAGCGAGCCCGACCCGCCTCTTTTAAATTTTAAACCTGACAGATGGGACCCGCCTGTCAGCTTCTTTGTCTTTTCTATTCGAATCGTTTTCTGAAAACTCCTTCGGGCAAAATACGCTTTCTCCGTTGCGCTTGCGCATTTCCTATCGAACCGTTTTCTGTTTTCTCAGTTAGAACCCTGGAAAGTTTCTGTTTCATTACAGATGAGTCTCTGGGCAAAAACCCTTATAACTTTTTATCAGAAGCATATGTTTGATTGATTCTTTTTCTGTCCTCTTCAAATTTTTGTCTAGTTTTTTTATCAGATTTATTTGAAAAATATTTGCAATACTTTTCTGCACCTCTCGGTATTCACGTTAGCGCGTATGTTTTCTCTGTACCGTAGATACCGACGGAGGTGACGGGGCCGCAAACTTCACCGAGCTAGGCTCCGACTACTCTGAACCAGGCAAGCAATGTTCGAACTTTTGATATGATGAGTGTATTGGCATGTTTGCATATAGATAGTTTCATGACATGTGTGAAGCATACCGATGAATCGTTCATTATGCATTGTTGGGGCAGTAAGCCCGGTGATTTCACACGTCGTTGGACGTGAGTATGTAAGGCCATGGGTTGGCATGAAGATGGGTAAGATGGCAGTGTTGTAGCATGCCAGTCTTAGGCCATGCAAGTTATCGTCAGTACCAACCCGTATCGGTTGGTTCATATCCATTCCCTTTTCCTGTACTACCACATGTTTCCCGAAAGGGATATGGTTTAGTAAGTCGCAAACCGCTTTCTTGGTACACACCAAAAAGGAGAGGCCGGGATGCTGGTTCCATGGCCCTGGATTAAAGCCAGGCATCCGGTCAGGGGGCATGGGTGTTTCCGGTTGGGACCGAGAGGGGGGCACCCCTTAGAGCGCGCGTATATAAATTTGATCCCATGCTATTCGAGATTGTGATCTCCCCGTCTCAATAGTTTTTCTTGGACGATGTTGAGGGTGATTCCTGGCATCGAAGAGTTGGATGGGTGTGTACTGGATTGCTGTGTTTTCTTCTGAAATACCGTAACGGAACTAGTCCTAGTGACTACGGAAATCCGTCGACCGTGGGAAATTTTTGTACAAACTCTGCAGAGCTCCATATCCTTAAATCATCTTGTCTATTTCCAAGTTCCCTGCTAACAGTCATGTGCCAGTTTGGTGACAGATTACCCGATGGAACACATGGGCAGTAAGACCGGTTAAATGTTGTCCTCGTGGATGTGCTAACCCGTTTATTTCCATGAGTTGAATATAATTATGATGAATGTATTATTTCCTTATCAGTCTGAAGCCCTTTATGTGGTGTCGCTCAGACGCCCGACTGTGGCATTTCTTTTAAAGCCCTTTTATGTGGTGTCGCTCAGACGCCCGACTGTGGCATTTCTTTTAAAGCCCTTTATGTGGTGTCGCTCAGACGCCCGACTGTGGCATTCCTTTTAAAGCCCTTTATGTGGTGTCGCTCAGACGCCCGATTGTGGCATTATTATTCCGCATTTTTCCGCTCGAGGAGTCCTTCAGACACTCGTTTGGCACCAGCATTATTATTCCGCATTTTTCCGCTCGAGGAGTCTTTCAGACACTCGTTCGGCACCGGCATTATTATTCCGCATTTTTCCGCTCGAGGAGTCTTTCAGACACTCGTTTGGCACCAGCATTATTATTCCGCATTTTTTCGCTCGAGGAGTCTTTCAGACACTCGTTTGGCACCAGTATTATTATTCCGCATTTTCCGCTCGAGGAGTCTTTCAGACACTCGTTTGGCACCCAGCATTATCACCTCTATGTCTGATCGTACTGGTTAACTTATCCATGAATCTCATGTTGGCATTCGTTATATCTTACGTCCGAACTGTCTTGCGAGTACTTTCAAAGTACTCACTGGCTTGTTGATTTGGCCAGATGCTGACAAAGATGATCTCATGGATGAAGAGTTCGATAGCGAATCCGACGCCTGGAGGAGTCCCAATCAGTCTCGTGCAACCTTGGAGTTGGTCACTGTTTCATATCCGCTTCCGCTACCCGAATAAATTCTTCGAGCTTCACCTCGACGCTCGATGGGATGTTAGTTTGAGAATCCCATAACCACTCCCACTGTGTTACTCTACCTCTACCTCATTTGCAAGTCAGTAGTATGCCACCACCCCCTTGTGTCATTAATCGCCTTCATGTATAATTATTGGCACGCTTGTAATAAATTGTTGAGTATCGTCAGCTCAACCCTGTAATATATTTATGCTACTGGCTTATTGTATCAAAAGTTTGTCTGCCAGTGAGGTGGTTTTATCTCAAACTGGATTTCTATAGATTGGTTTCTCAATAAATATTTTATTGGAAAACCGGTCGTGACAGACACACAAAGAATTGTGATTATAAAACACAAAAAATAGAGTCATGAGAGATAGAAAATTCAAAAAAAGAAAGGTGTATATCGCTAGCATAGGAAAGCAGCCCCCAACCTAGAATGAGGAAGTAGACTGTGATTTTATCTTCTCTTAGCACTTCTTGACCTCTTTCATCGCAACACTTAAAACATGCTCATCCCAAACGAATTCAGCAACCTTGTTCATTTCTTCAAGACTTTTGAGGTACTCTAGGGGCACCATGTTGCTAGTGCCTAGGGTTAAAACTGTTGCGAGCGCTAACAAGACCCATGACCTTTTGGTAGTGTCGTTGTTGTCATTCCTTGCTTGATGAAGCACATCCACTATATGCGCAATTGGAGCTCTGTCATTCTTGTGATAAATGTTGCAGAGGTCACAATGCTCATGTCTCTTGAAAAGCTCAACTTGTCTATTGCCTGAAAGAATGTTAAAAACCTTCTTCACCATGTCTCTCGTAAACAAAATAACTTATTCTGACTCAACCTGAAACAAAAGAAAAAAAATATTGATTGGATGATGTCAACGTGACCTAAGGAGAGTGCGTGTTGCAGACATGATGCATGAGATAAAAAAGAGAAAAGGTGGGTGTAATACCTGAGCTCACGTCTGTCTGTATCAATGCTCATTGCTACCCACTCCATCAGATCATGCGGCACTGTCAAGGATGAGATGCTCATGAGATCACCGAATCCAGTTTCATTTATGTCACGCCTCTTGCTAGGATTAAGCTTTGTGTTGGCAACATCACGCAAGCGTTTTGCAGCGAGACGTTGGCCGACATGGAAATTGCAAGGACCTATTGAATAAACTAAAAAGTTAGTTTCTAAACCACCATTAGAGCATGCAACAACTACTACTACTAGAGACGTGGCAGACATTCAGATTCCAGCTTTCTCAACATCTACAAAGTATAATGAAGCAAAATGATAGTTCAAAAATGAATGCAGAAAAGGTACCATAAGATGAAAATCTTGTCTGAATATAGTTCCATATAGAATATAAAACAGCAATAACCATCTGACTATACTGCCTTTCATCAAAAAATCCTGATCTAAATCACATTGCAGTAGGATGCAACATGACTTGGCACTACCATCCCACAAGAGCATCACAACTGAGAAATCTCGGCCCCCTACCTCTAAAATCTTGACCAGAAACCCTAGCTACAAATGGGAACCAAATTCATCCGATCTAAACTACAAACCCCTACCTGAAATGGGGAAGATGAAGGGGGTGTCAGCTCAAGTGAAAACTATAAACGAAACAAAACTCGGGATGAAGGCGATCTCATCCTGAATCTACTCATCCAACACTAAGATCTGCCTGAATTAACCTTGAAATGATGCTCTACATGGATGTCACGTCGGCGGAGGCACAAAAATGCTGCGAAGCACTGGAAACCATACCTGTCGTCCACCGTCGCAACTATAGAGGGGTCGTGTCGACCGGCGCTGTGGCCAACAACGCTCGCCGTCGCCCGAGCCTCTGATTCCCCTGTCGTCGCCGCAGCATCCGATTCACCCGCCCCCGCCACGATTTCAGATCTCGCCCGCGTCGTCGCCACAGAAAGGGAAGGGGAATGAAGCGTGGAAGCAAAACCATGAGATGAAGCGCGATCGGACAATGCATGAAACGGTTGCTCGCGCGGCTGCGTGCATCCGGATAAAAGAGAGTGTTTTCCAAAAAAAATCGTGTTTTAATAAGGAGTACCTATTTAACGGAGGCTAGGCAGCTTACGCATGATCGAGTCAACCAGCACCGCCGAGCAACAACTTCTGTTGGATGGCCAAAAAAATACTTGTGTCATCGCGCGACAAAAAAATTATGGCGATATGCTCCCGGCGGGTCTCGAACCCGCGACCTTCGGCTCATAAGACCAACGCTCTAACCAACTGAGCTACGGGGGCTGGGCGATTTCGAATATTCATTTCTTTTTTTGTACGGTAGCTGAATTGAACATAAAGGTGATCGAAACTGTTTGGCTAGTTACTCGTTACTCATAAGTTGATCAACAATTTTCCCTATTACTTATTATTGTAGTTCTTACAAAAAAAGTAAAATCTATTTTTATATAAAAAGGATATATTAATATCACAAGGATATCAATCACATTGACCTCTGGTCCTCTGCATCAACATCATCTCAGTAGACTACGCATCTAGGAAAGGACAAAACACGAGCGTCGTCGTCGTTGGACCCAACCACTAACATGAGATGATGGATTCTCATTTCAAAGAGAAGTTTCTAGTCCGGTCCGACTAATGAAGGCCGGGCCAAGAGCAGCCACGTAGCCGATGCCATCCTATGTTATCACCACTTGCTGATCCATCAACACACCACCCGCACGCACAGTTCTAAGTCTCCAACCCTGCACCAAGCGGGGTTGTCAATCATCGGAGCATGTCGTAGGGAATCTCAAATACAAAGGCCAAAATATGTTGACGTGCATGAGATCATGCAACTCTGCTGGGAAACTCCAATAAGGAAGATGTGTTGTTGCCACAACCGTCGTGAAACGGGGACCGAGAAGCCTCTGCTGCAAATCACCGTCGTAGACGCCACGAAGCCATTGTACCATGCCACCATCGAGGTGTCCCGAGCCCCTGCCCTCGCATCCAACCTCTGCCGACGCGTGTGTCGTCTAGAGCTACTGCAACAATCCAGCCGCGATGGCTCCTGCAGTGCAAGAAGATGATCCCATCCTAAGACAGATTTTCACCGCGGGCTTCCTCCGGCTCCGGCAAGGAGAGCGAGGAGGGGAGGAGATGGGGCCACAGTGGCGGAGCCAGCTCAAGTTTAGAGCCGGGGCAAGATTGATGTGCGGCCATGTTAATAATGTTTTGCCCAAGCAAACTCTTCACCAATCTAATTTTCTCTACTACAGTTCCATGGACATGCAGCATGGGAGCCCGGGCAGCTGCCCCAGCTCGCCGGGTGCTGGCTCCGCCACTGTGGGGCCAGCACCTAGGATTTCACCCCTGCCCCCACCCCACCCCAACCCAACCCCGTGGAGCAAATTGGGCGTCCATGAGAAAGAAAAAAAAAAGAAAAGGAAAAGAAAAAACTCATTAACGATTTAACGTAGCTCATGCACATGCATGATCGAGTAAACCACCGCCAGCCAACCAATCCTACTGGCTGGCTCTTGATGTTTCGTCCTCTCTCCGTTTCTACTTTCAGCTGGCCGCCGTATCTTTTCTATTCTAGCCGTGAGAGAGATCACGATCGATCTGTCGTTTTACACAATTCACGAGCTGCATGCATGCATGCAGCTAGCTCTTGGCCGATCGGTCACGGGCAATGCCATGCATCGATCCAGATCCAACGGTTGATCCACTTGTCCAGTACGTACTCTTGATGTATATATATACGAGACATCAAGTGAATGCATGCATGAGTTGCAGTAGATCGATCGATCGAGAAGCATAACAACATTGCAAGCTAAGCCAGTTCGATCGGTGATGGGTAATTACCACCATCTTCTTCTTCGACGGTGGATGCTAGTCATAGTGGTGGCAGTAGCACTCCATGCGCATGGTGGTCTACTGGCAGTGCAGGCGGCGGCGCAGAAGCAGCTGGTGCCGTGCATGTACATCTTCGGCGACTCGCTGGTGGACAACGGCAACAACAACAACATCCTCAGCCTCGCCAGGGCCAACTACCGCCCCTACGGCGTCGACTTCCCCGACGGCGCCGCGCCGCCCGGCCGCTTCACCAACGGCCGCACCATGGTCGACCTCCTCGCGGACCATCTCGGCTTCCAGCCGCCCTTCATCCCGGCCTACGCCATGGCGCAGCCCTCCGACTACGCCCGCGGGCTCAACTTCGCCTCGGGCGCCGCGGGCGTCAGGCCGGAGACGGGGAACAACCTCGGCGGCCACTACCCTCTGTCGGAGCAGGTGAGCCACTTCCGGTCGGTGGTGGGCCAGATACCGCCGGCGGGGAGGGAGAAGCGTCTGGGCCGGTGCATCTACTACGTGGGCATGGGCAGCAACGACTACCTCAACAACTACTTCATGCCCGACTACTACAACACCGCGCAGGCTTACGACCCCGCCGCCTACGCCGCCGCCCTCCTCCAGGAGTACGAGCGTCAGCTCACCGCCCTCTACGCCCTCGGCGCCAGGAAGTTCGTCGTCGCCGGCGTCGGTCAGATCGGCTGCATCCCCTACGAGCTGGCCAGGATCGACGACGACGGCGACGACGACCAAGGACGAGGACGCCCCCCTCCCACTTCCGGCATCGGCCTTGCGATACCCGGCATCACCGTCAGCATCGGCGGCAGCGGCGGCAACCGGAGCACAGGTAGCGGCGGCGGCGGCGTGAAAAAGAGCGGGTGCAACGACAAGATCAACAGCGCCATCGCCATCTACAACAAGGGGCTGCTGGCCATGGTGAAACGCCTCAACCGCGGCCAGCAGACGCCGGGGGCAAACCTCGTCTTCCTCAACGCCGTCAACAGCGGCAAGGACCTCGCGGCCAACGCGGCGGCCTACGGGTTCACGGTGCTCGACCGCGGCTGCTGCGGCGTGGGGAGGAACAACGGCCAGATCACGTGCCTGCCCATGCAGCGCCCCTGCGACGACCGCACCAAGTACATCTTCTGGGACGCCTTCCACCCCACCGAGGCGGCCAACAGGATCATAGCCAACAAGGTCTTCAGCTCATCCTCCACCGCCGACGCCTACCCCATCAACGTCAGCCGCCTCGCCGCCATTTGAAATGCGGGATCCACTCCACCTGATTATCTCTTTATTTAAGTAGCTACTACTTCTTCATCGTTTTTCTTCAATACAATAAAATTGTGAAAAACAAGGGACTAGGTACTGCTAGGCGTGCGTTGGTAAGGCGTGTGGAGATCATGACTTGACAGTATGGCTCATTGGTCACATCTCAGCTTCTTGGGCTTGTACCTACAAATTTCTCTTGTATATCTCGTAGGGGTTGCTGCGTTTGTATCCTTCTTTCAATTATGGGGCCGATGTTTCTCTGAACACAGTCATACCCATGTACGAATGGCTCGCATGATCTGAACAGCATGCTCACAGCATATGTAGTAGCGGTAAATCCTCTTATGAACAACTAAGCTTTGAGGCAGAATCCATACCCATGATAGATGTACGATTATCTTCGGGGCATACCTTCGAATATTTCCAAATTTATTCGGAACATACTTCCACCAACATAGGTGACTTTTATGATGGCGTGCAGAAGAAGGACGAGTGCCTTCCATTGGATGGAAACCACCTGGCTAACTATCAATCGCTCGAGTTCGGACTTCGGAGTGACGCACTTGCGGAAACTTCCTGTATGCTGATGCAGTGTTCCGGGACTGTGGAGAAGTTTGTCACCTTGAAACAATCTGAATGTGAGGACATGTCCCTTGTCACTCCCAATACAAGAAAAGATCAGCCACTCAGCACCCTATGTCTCAGGCGCACAACACAAGATCTAGGCGTTGAAGGCCCAACCGCCTAGGAGACTCATGCGTTATAAGGAAATTACTATTGTTTAGTGATATATATATATATATATATATATATATATATATATATATGTTCGTTTAATATATACATAATCATTTTTATAATATTTGAGGGTTTTATGTTCATATCTTTAACAAGCTTAATAAGCTAAACGAGCCAGCTCGCGAGTTATACGAGTCGAGCCAATCTTGGATTTGAGCTCGTTATAATAACGAGTCGAGTCGAGCTAGCTCGTTAACGAAACGAGCTCTAGCGAGTCGAGCCGAGCTGGCTCGACTCGGCTCGAATTCCAGCCCTAACTATACCCTTCAAGTACCGACGGGTATCCGATATAGTGAAGTCCATAGTTCATAGTACCTTTCAGATAGCACATAACTCTCTCAACACCATGCCAATGTACATCACCCGGTTTGAAAACGGAGGGAGTAGTACGTAGTTCTGTATACAACATACCAAAATCATGTTGACTCACAGGGGAAAAACATTTGCAACTAAGAGGCCAAAAAAAGCATTGCAACATTCAGTTGCATGCAACGAAATCATGTCGAATATAGAAAAAGTAATTCTTGCAATAAAGAAGTGCGGAACCATGCTCACATATCTCCACAAGAATCTAAACCAGACCCCTCTCGCATTGTCTTTAGCTCCATTGTTGGCCAATTAAGTATCCAAAAGAAGCTTGTTGTATGTACATCTAGGTACTTGGAGCTCATTCTTCGCTCCATATTCGACAACAATAGATAACGGCGATGAGTATTGGAAAACTACGAGACGATACTAAAAACCTTAGTCTCGTGAGGGTGGAGCACATGACCGAAAGTTCCAGAAGGGATTGCACACAGGGAATTTACCTAGGCTCGGTCCCTCATCACGGAGGTAATACCCTACTCCTGCTTTTGCTTTGATTGATATTGGGAAAAACACCTTGTGTGAGTGGGTTACAATATGTTGGAGATGTTGCTACCGAGACGATGACTACATGTCAGATGATCCCAAATTACCCTTTGATTGACATTGGAAAAAACACCTTGTGTGAGGGAGTTACAATATGCTGGAGATGTTGCTACCGAGACGATGACTAGATGTCAGATGATCTCGAATTACCCCTTAGCCTCGCCTTATAAAAGGGGACGAGGCTTAGGGTTCCACGCCATACTAACTGATCTAGATCCTAGTCAGATAAGGGATCTTTGACTTACATGCTAACATGGAGAATCTTCTGGTAGGAGGGATTCCCATAGGACGAAGAGCGCTCGCCGCAGCCTAGCCTGTTGCGCCCTAAGGCAGCCCACCATCAGGCCTCCTGGCAGACGGGCCACCCACGGTTCTTGCGCAAATGTAGCCACACAAGGTCACTTGACTAAAATAGTACTTGTTTCTTACCTTTTGTTAGCTTGCTTTGCCTATTGTATCATCTTTGTTTCTATGTTCTTCCGCGTCTAAATCAACCCACAATGTAGTAGAAAATGATAATTCTGTGTCGAGCTTTCCCCACAATGTATTCGAGAAGTAGCTGAGAAACTTGGCATCACGGTCAGAAACAATTGTCTTGGGCACTCCATGTAGGCAAACTATTTCCTTAAAAAATGAATCAACAATGTGTGAGGCATCATCGCTCTTACGACATGGAATGAAATGCCCTATTTAAGAAAATCGATCAACAACAACAAAGATGGAATCCCTCCCCCTCTGAGTTCTAGGTAAACCCAGAACAAAGTGCATGGATATGTCTTCCTAAGGTACACTAGGAATTGGTAATGGAATATAAAGACCACGGGGATTATGGCATGGACTTAGCTTTCAAGCATGCAGAACCTCCCGCCGAGCAGCATCAACCCCTGGGGTCAGCTCTCTAGGGATTTTAGAGTCCTTGCTATTGAACTGAGCATAGTATGACTGCAATTTCATGTACCATCCAGAGCATAGCCTCTTTTCTTGGTCCATGGCCTGTATTTATGAGGAGTATGGTATGCTCACATGTAACTGCACGTTGTGCATTGTTGTGCCGAATATGCAAGATTTTTGACAAGGATTACTGACAGTATCTTGTCCGCGGGGAAGCTTTAACACACTAACCATAGTGGAGGTTGCTTGTCCACAGCCTCTATCTCTGGGTGTTCTTTCTGTGGATCAGCCATGACTTGACAGTATGGCTCCTTGGTCACATCTCAGCTTCTTGGGCTTGTACCTACAACTTTCTCTTGTATATCTCGTAGGGGTTGTTGCGTTTTTATCCTTCTTTGAATTATGGGGCAGATGTTTCTCTCAACACAGTCATACCCGTGTACGAGTGGCTCGCATGATCTGGACAACATGCTCACAACATATGTAGGAGTAGGGGTAAATCCTCTTATGAACAACTAAGTTCTGAGGTAGACCTGTGTCCTTCCTTGGTACAATCCATACCCATGATAAAGATTGATGTACGATTATCTTCGAGGCATACCTTACGAATATTTCCAAATTTATTCGGAACATACTTCCACCAACATAGGTGACTTTTATGATGGCGTGCTGAAGAAGGACGAGTGCCTTCCATTGGAAACCACCCAGCTAACTATCAAGCGCTCGAGTTCGGAGTGACGCACTTGAGGAAACTTCCTGTATACTGATGCAGTGTTCCGGGACTGTGGAGAAGTTTTTCACCATATCTCTTTGGTTTCCTTGAAACAATCTGAATGTGAGCATATGTGTTAGAATAAATTCGAGGCCATGATACGTCTCCAACGTATCTATAATTTTGATTGTTCCATGCTGTTATATTATCAATCTTGAATGTTTATAATCATTTTATAGTCATTTTATATCATTTTTTCGTACTAACCTATTGACATAGTGCCAAGTGCCAGTTGCTGTTTTTGCATGTTTTTTACATCGCAGGAAATCAATATCAGACGGAGCCCAAATGCAACGGAACTTCGCGGAGATTTTTTCTGGACCAGAAGACACATAATGGGCCCTGGCTGCGCCTGGGGAGTGCTCCGAGGAGAGCACAACCCACCAGGGCGCGCCAGGAGGCACAGGCGCACCCTGGTGGGTTGTGCCCACCTCGGGTGCCCCCCGGACCGCCTCTTTGCTCTATAAATACCCCAATATTCCCAAAACCCTAGGGGAGTCGATGAAATATTGATCCAGCCGCCACACAGACCAGAACCACCAGATCAAATCTAGAGACCATCTCGGATGGGTTTCACCACGTCCATTGGTGCCTCTCCGATGATCCGTGAGTAGTTTTTTGTAGACGTTTGGGCCCGTAGTTAGTAGCTAGATGGCTTCCTCTCTCTCGCTGAATTCTCAATACAATGGTCTCTTGGAGATCCATATGATGTAACTCTTTTTGCGGTGTGTTTGTTAGGATCTGATGAACTTTGAGTTTGTGATCAGTTTTATCTTTTTATATCCATGAAAGTTATTTGAGTTTCTTTGATCTCTTATAGCCTGCTACCTCTCGAGCATGCGTTGGTTTTCCCTTGAAGAGGAAAGGGTCATGCAGCAACGTAGCGTAAGTATTTCCCTCAGTTTTTGAGAACCAAGGTATCAATCAAGTAGGAGATAACACGCAAGTCACCTAGTACCTGCACAAACAATCAAGAACCTTGCAACCAACGCGATAAAGGGGTTCTTCTTTAGGTTCTTCTTTAGCATAGCTCGTAGCATTGTTGATAACGTGCAATTGACGACCTCAGTTTATCCATCTATTTGCAGGTGGCATGTAGTAGAAAACGATAATTTTGTGTCAAGCTTTCCCCATAATGTCTTCGAGAAGTAGCTGAGAAACTTGGCATCACGGTCAGAAACAATTGTTTCTGTTCTATTCTCTTTTGCCCATAGTTATGCTAACCTGCCACAAAGCAGACCAGTGCAGCAGATTTTGTTCATGTCGAAATGTCCTTATTCTTTTTCTATTTTATCTCAGCCAGCACTATAAATAAGGCCCATGACGAACATGTTTTGTTTTTTACCACCAAAAAATGTTAGGAACATGTAATTTTCATTTCGCAGAAATACATCCCTACAACTGCGGAGAAGGCTATTTAAATAAAGAGATCAAGTGGAGTGATCTGTGGGCGGAGAAGCATGTGGGTTGGTGGCAGAGAAGGCTCTCGCACGCTGGCATCTTGGAACGGCAGCTCCCATTTCTGCGGCGGACGGAGTGATCTTTTGTCCCCTCGTCGGAGCGGCCTCCTCTCACCGGAGCCACAGCTCCCCTCCTCTCGCCATCACCGTCGCCCTCGTCCCAAGTCCTAAGTCGCACGCGCACCCCGCACGCGGATGAATCACTACTCCTAGTATATATAGAGATAGAGGTGATTTTAGAAGGGTTGGTTTGGACTTGGGAGTTAGAATGAGGAGGGTGTTGTCCATGGCAAGAGGGAAGGCCATGTCCCGGATCAGTGAGGTGGCGCAAGCTAGACCTGCCGCGGATCAGTGAGGTGGCACTAGATGTCACAGATCGATGAGGTGGCGCATGCCAGACCCCACAATGCTTGCTATTTCATTTTTTAATGACTTGGAAAAAAGATTACTTGTCTTTATGGTGGTCTCACTATTTATATTTTAGCAAATAACTCCATACAGGTTGATTTTCGTATGACCAAACGCCTGCACATAAGTTGGCTGATTTTAGGAACAAGGGTAATTCCAACAATATAATCCCCATATAACTTGGAACTCCATACAGGAAATATCTTCTTTATGCAGCAGAACAAGAACATACGACTTAGTCGACACGAGGTAAACCTCAAACAACAAATCTACCATTTTAACACGCAACGGAAAGTACCAGTATTGACATGGAGATCCAAGTTCAAACTCTAAAAGATCAAGAAATGGATTGTGACAAGAGCAACATCACAGATACCAATAGACAAAGAATTTTCTAGTGTGAGTACATACTACTTGCCCCCAACATCTCTCCCACTCATAGCCAATAGTCATCAAGTTACTATATACAGCACGGGAACACTCCACGGCCAAAACGATGTGAATGTAGCAATGTTTTAAATAGCGGGCTATGGCATTTAGCGGCCACCCTTAAAAATAGCTATAGCTGGGCTATAGCGGGCTATAGCGAAGCTATAGCGGCAAATTGTACATGAAATCATTTAGCGGCAACACCCTCAAACAGCTATAGCGGAGCTATAGCGGGGCTATAACCGGCTATTTGAAACTATGGAATGTAGTCACACCTCAATGACCGATTACTGACAAAATACTAGTCTAATGCAACAGCAGCAGCAGCTGCTGCTGCATAAAGTACAGAGCTATGTAGGCTGCTTGGACGTCGGCGATCAGGAGAAGAGTCAATCACCGCTATCTTCTTGTACAGATCTTCCATCTGCTTCTTTAGCTTCTCCCCGCGGTCAGGCAGCCTCGACACCAACGTCTGCTCAATAATCAAACCAGCGGATAACTGAACATTAGAAAATGACAAAAAAAGAGCATGTGCAGCCAACATGTATTTACGCGGGAAACCTAGAATTCTAGACACAACAGGTGTCAAACAGGAAATGGATTTATCTAGTTTATGCAGGTGTCAAACAGGAAATAGATCATCGGCTCGACGGCCGGAGCTGATTGATAGCTTATCCAAGGAAATGACAAAACTAGCAGGAACCAACAACCAAAGATGCACTTTACTTCTCAAATAACTGTCTTGCATGATGATCTTTCTTCCCATTAAACAAAGACAAATAAGTAATATCTGGGAAATTCCCAAAACAAAATTATAATCAGACCACCAGGTACATCTAACGGTAAGATACAGCAGGACACGATCTAAAATGAAGAGGGGAGAGGGGGAAGGAATGGAGGGAGAGAACATGACATACATGGAATGGGCCCCGAGGTCCGGGAAGGAGCAGGGGACGCCTTCCCAGCCGCTGGGATTTGGGTCGGCAAGCCTCCAGCTGACCAACTTCTTGCCGGACATGGCGTCGAATGCCAGCTTGATCTCATCTGCAACCAGACAAGCATTACAAGGGAGATTCAATAAGCATGGATAGCTCTAGAAAATAAAAGGCAACATAAGGTCTAGTCCAAAGCATGGATCCGTGAAATCTACTGCCGAAGAGAGCAGAGCAGCAAAGAACCAAAAAAATATGGACATGCCCCAGTCAAAAAATACAGGGCAGTCAAAAAAATACATGCGCATTCTACTCCTACGACATCTACAGATCAAATGATCCAATATACAATCATACTAGATCTAGTCCAAAGCATGGATCTATAATATGACGAGCATAAGGTCTTCTCAACAGCCATACAGCCAACATAAAGCAAATGCAACTGAGTAAATCCCTGGCACACAGACTGCCAAGTCAAAGATGCATGTGCGCTCTACTCTTAAGTTACTGCACCAAATTAAGGTGGCTTCAACTCCCGGTCTGACTCCCTGCTTTTATTTACAGTTTTATACTAGACATCTTGACAGTACAGCTATCAATTGTAACAACAATAATGGCTAAACCTTTGTGGTATGTAACTGGTACACACTTTTAAAACAACAATAAGTTAAGTTAGTTGTTACATGCTACACCTATCTGAACATCTGGCTTATCTTAGGAGCACACATGACATTAGCAAAGAACAAGAATAAGATGGACATCCTCAGCCAAAAAAGACTTGGCAGTTGAGAAGAGGGCACATCAGTTACAGAATTCTATTGATATACAGTTGACAATTAATAGAATTATTTCATTCGTTGCAAGATATTGCAGCAAAAAAGAGTTACAGTGTTGGGAAGTGTCAACTTCAGTTGCAGTTTGTAAATGGCTAAATTCAACTACCATGATACATGCATCGTATGAATTAAGCAAGTGGCAACTATAAGACAAATGACATAATGCCAGTATTACAACATTACTCTCTTGCAAAGCATTGCAGAAAGGCCTACTTGGTATGACATGTCAGTTATCTTCCTTAAAGTTGATACACTCATGCCATATCCATAAACTAGACGAAGTAATACAAGAGCTCCTTTACAGTACCCCTAAATGAATATGAGCCCTTTCTCTTGATCCAACGATGGATGACTGTTGGTACTCCAACGTGTGTATAAAAGAGTACCAACTAAAAAAAGCAGGGAGTACCTCATGCTTGGGGGTAAAAGGGTAAACTGATTCCAAGTAAAAAAGAAAAACAGTGCATCACGGCTGATACAGAATAGCTATTCAACTCCGTCGCAAGAACCCTAATTCTACTCCCTAAAAAACTCAATTCTTTAATATTAATAGGATAGCCGCCGCCGGCCACTATGATCTGCCCGCTTACAAGCGACAGACGGCCATAGGGCCACGGACTTGCTGGAATATCATCTACTGGGAATGGTCGCCAAACAGGGCTGGGCGGCACCGCCGCCACACCGGGAGCGCGTTTGCTTCCTCGCCAAAACTCGACCGCACTGAAGCAGGATGATTAGGGCGAGGCGGGATCATCAGGTTGGCCGGAGATCTATCACGTCGGCACTGCAGTTGTACAAATGTTCAGTTGATCTGACCTACTGGGTTCATTATGGATTATGGAAGGACGGGTGCGGCTGCTTTGATTACACTATCGGGCTGCTGACGAACTTCTTGCGAGCCTGATGTCGCGCGCGTGTATTCCACAACAATACTTATATTTTGTGTTTCAATTTCTTTTGTACATGTTACAAAATTTGTGTGGTTTTCGAGAACTTGTAGCCAAATTCTGTTTGATCGGTGCATGTGAAAAAGAGCAGATGTCAGGCAGCAATGGCGTTGTCATCATGGAGACGTATATAAAATATAGTTGCTATAGTAATGGCGGCTGCGTTGGTCATAGGACGGATGATCTGATTAGAAATCAGAAACCGACCTAATTAAGAGGAGAAAGGACTAAACTATCCTTCTAAGTGGAGGGTCAGATTTAAGTGGTACTCCATGTCTACTTAAGGGAGTACCAAGGTACCGTAAAAAAACAAGAAACTGGGAGGAACAAGTCGCACTAGCCAAAACCAATCCACACCACCGGAACAACTTAACCTATTCAGCAACAACCCAAAATGACAAGCTCAAATATAGTCTTTGTACTGGAAAACACACAAATGAAACCACCCAACTTCAGATCGATACACCTACAAAAGCTCCATCCATTAGTATCCTCACCTTGCCCTCCGCAAGATAAAAAAAACTTCCACAGTGCCCGTGGGTCGACCATCTCCAGCATAGGTCTCTTAGCCATCCTCACCACCAAGTCAAGGCCCCTCTCTTGGAAAAGAGAGAGAGAGATAACAAGATTAGATCCAGATAATATCTAGAAAAAGCAATTTAAAGGCAGACACACGGCCAGAGGAAAGCACTTTCTTCTGGAAATACATGTATGGGTGGCCACTGTTAGGTGATAGGATTCTAACATAGTTACTACACTAAATCGGCAATTGCTAGGCAATCAAATTACCATAATGAAACAATGCCATATGTAGGCAATCCATTAACCAAGACTGCACCGATTCCTATAGGTGGTACAGCGGCCCGCACAGAAGCACGACATTTCTGCGTTTCAAAGAGACACTGCTTAATACAAAACAAGAAACTGGGGAGAGCAAGCAGCACTCGCCAGAACAAACATCACACGTTCAGCAACAACCTAAAACGCAAGCTCGAGTATGATTCCCTTGGAGGAGGGTCAAGATTGCACTACACTAGCCCTGTTGCAAGCACTAAGTAGAAGAGTGCAGTACCAAGAAGGTGCACGTCAATCTGGACTCCTCTTGGCTTGGGTTTCCTTGTGAGTTGGTCGATCAACTCGGCGCTTGTTTATCTGGATTGTGTAGTCACCCATGGCAGGCAAGAATCCTGAAATAGCATCGTCACAAGGAAAGGTCACGATTTAAGGACGTTCAAGCAAGCAAGGTCTCGGGCAAGTTAAATAGAATAAGTATACCAGTTCAAATGTGAATGCTTTCCAGTACAGTGTTATCTGCATATTAATTAGAATGAACTACAAGGCAATAATAGTACGAGCGCACAAGTCAAGAACAAAAAATGCCTTCCAGCTAGAATTTTTTGAAAAACTCATGCATTCCTGATAAAGTCTTATACAACAGCATGAACTGCATAGAATTCTACATTAACATCATGAGGGCACCATAATTGCAGAACGATTAGTAGCATGATCAACATTACATTCTCAAGCTTTAAGATCCTAGATATGTAAATAAACAAGTGTAAAGTATTAAATAAAAACCGTTGGTTTGCATCTTTGGAAAAAAGCTAGTTCACCTTGTGGATGTTATTATAGAAGCAAATGATGGTGGAACTAGTGTTTCAGAGGCTGATGGGTCTAAAAATGGGAAAGCAAGATGATTGATTTATAAGTATAGTAATTACTATAACTCCACCCCACAAGGCAAATGCAGCAAACAGGAACGGGGATCGTTCTAACACAAGTTCGGTAATGTATCCCTTAAAAAGAAAAGACTCTCTACAGGGGATATCCCTTGAACGAAGCATGAGTAGAAGGGATACAAGAGATGGCCAAACCTATAGGTTGTCCGTGCTGCCCACCGTCCTCGTCGTGTAGAGATTGAAGATGTAACACCACCAAGACAAACCCCATCAGCCTGCCGGCCACCACCAGGTTCTTATTCTTGGGTGCCATTGAAGGCAACCCAGTCCTGCTGCTGTAGGACACAGAGAAGGAAGATGTCACAAATGATATAGATATTGATTAAAGATGCAAACCATGTACAGTTTTGAGCTGGGCATTATGGGGGTATGCAGATAGAAAATGTAGGTGATTTGACCATAGGGCTCCTCTTATCTGACGTATAGATAAACTAAGACTCAATTGAAACATTGAAAAATGTGGACCTACAAACAATTGCCAGATTGGAAATAAATACAACTTCACTAAAACCAATAGCAGAAATAAATACAACTTCACTAAAACCATGATATTCAGCAGCAGAGATTAAGTGCAACCCAGTTCCATTAGCATTTCACAAAGCGCTACGGAATGTACATCGTCACAGCTTGAAAAGCTGTAAATTTGATTATTTGGTCATGAGATAAGCAACAATACTAATAATTTACTGCCATTTTAACATCATAAACATCCTACAGGATGGTGTCAAGGAAACGATTACAAGATAGCACCAAATACTTCAACATCATCGTCCATCTACAGTAACATCAACATCAACATCATCATCCATTTGTGATCCGGAAAACAAGCACATAAAGCATCACTAGCAAATATCCACTTTTACAAGTTACAACTAAGTGCCACCTGACTCTTAAGTCTCTAGCAACAAAAGGACACGCTGATGGGAATAGATCTACAAGTAAAGATTAACCACGGGTCGATGGCCATGGGCACCTGAGAGAGAAAAGATTGGAGGGGCTTACCTAGTCCACCACAGGGATAGGCAGGGGAAGCCGACGAGGAGCTTCTGGCAACCAAACGTGTTGGGGACATCACAGTCTCCGCTCTGAGGTACAACCAGCAACAACCAATGCTAGCGTGCGCTGCTGCAGCTTGGGTTCACCACTGGACGCGTGCATGCACCTGCTTGAGGAAGCAAATCTGTCCGAGGTACTCAGCACAAGCATTCTTGAAGCAGCAGGAACAATGGGAATTAAAGATAACTAAGGTGTATAGGTGCTAAGGGTGCCACATAGGCAAAAAAATGATGTGGCAAAGCAATTAAAGAAGAGAGACAGCATTATGGTGACCCCAATAAGAACCAATGCTAAGCACGTGGACCTAGGCAAAAAGACTACCAACCAATACATGAAGAAGTTTTATTACTAAACAATTAAATAAAGAAGGCTTAGCTACAAAACCTAAACACCGATGCATTGGGGACATTAGTTGCTAAGCATTTTAATGCACTTAGCACCTCACTTTGGCACCAATGCATTGGGAGAGGTCTAAAACATGAAAAATACAAACTTCAAAATAGTGCATTTAGTAAACTTCTTTTTTTGTATGTATGCAACAAATCTCAATTCAGTGCAGCAAAATCATAATAAAACGCTATGAACTATGCAACATCAAAATTTGAATATGCAATAGTATGAAGTTCTGCATACAACATACCAAAATCATGTTGACTCACATGGGAAAAACATTTGCAACTAAGAGGCCAAGAAAAGCATTGCAACATCCAGTTGCATGCAGCGGAATCATATATGTCGAATATAGAAAAAGTAATTCTTGCAATAAAGAAGTGTGGAACCATGCTCACATGTCTACACAAGAATCTAAACCAGACCCCTCTCGCATTGTCTTTAGCTCCATTGTTGGCTAATCAAGTAGCCAAAAGAAGCTTGTTGTATGTACATCTAGGTACTTGGAGCTCATTCTTCGCTCCATATTCGACAACAATAGATAACGACGATGAGTATTGGAAAACTATGAGACGATACTAAAAACCTTAGTCTCGTTAGGGTGGAGCACATGACCGGAAGTTCCAGAGAAGGGATTGCACACAGTGAATTTACCTAGGCGCGGTCCCTCATCACGGAAGTAATACCCTACTCTTGCTTTTGCTTTGATTGATATTGGGAAAAACACCTTGTGTGAGTGGGTTACAGTATGTTGGAGGTGTTGCTACTGAGACGATGACTACATGTCAGTGAAGGAAATATGCCCTAGAGGCAATAATAAAGTTATTATTTATTTCCTTATTTCATGATTAATGTTTATTATTCATGCTAGAATTGTATTAACCGGAAACATAATACATGTGTGAATATATAGACAAACATAGTGTCACTAGTATGCCTCTACTTGACTAGCTCGTTAATCGAAGATGGTTGAGTTTCCTAGCCATGGACATGAGTTGTCATTTGATTAACGAGATCACATCATTAGGAGAATGATGTGATTGACTTGACCCATTCTGTTAGCTTAGCACTTGATCGCTTAGTATGTTGCTATTGTTTTCTTCATGACTTATACATGTTCCTATGACTATGAGATTATGCAACTCCCGTTTACCTGAGGAACACTTTGTGTGCTACCAAACGTCACAACGTAACTGGGTGATTATAAAGGTGCTCTAAGGTGTCTCCGAAGGTACTTGTTGAGTTGGCGTATTTCGAGATTAGGATTTGTCACTCCGATTGTCCGAGAGGTATCTCTGGGCCCTCTCGTTAATGCACATCACTATAAGCCTTGCAAGTAATGTGACTAATAAGTTAGTTGCAGGATGATGCATTGCGGAACGAGTAAAGAGACTTGCCGGTAACGAGATTGAACTAGGTATTGAGATACCGACGATCGAATCTCGGGCAAGTAACATACCGATGACAAAGGGAACAACGTATGTTGTTATGCGGTTTGACCGATAAAGATCTTCGTAGAATATGTGGGAGCCAATATGAGCATCCAGGTTCCACTATTGGTTATTCACCGGGGACATGTCTCGGTCATGTCTACATTGTTCTCGAACCCGTAGGGTCCGCACGCTTAAAGTTCTATGACGATCGGTATTATGAGTTTTTGTGTTTTGATGTATCGAAGGTAGTTTGGAGTCCCGGATATGATCACGGACATGACGAGGAGTCTCAAAATGTTCGAGACATAAAGATCGGTATATTGGACGACTATATTCGGACACAGGAAGTATTCCGAGTGGTTTCGGAGAAAACTGGAGTACCGGGGGGTTACCGGAACCCCCCGGGGAGTTAATTGGGCCTCATGGGCCTTAGTGGGAGAAGAGGAGGGGCGGCCAGGGCAGCCGTGCACCCCTCTCCCTCTAGTCCGAATTGGACAAGGAGGGGGCGGCGCCCAGCTACCTCTTGAGCACTGCGTTGGATTTCCCCGAAGAGGAGAGGATGATGCAACAAAGTAGCGTAAGTATTTCCCTCAGTTTTTGAGAACCAAGGTATCAATCCAGTAGGAGGCTACGCGCAAGTCCCTCGTACCTGCACAAGACAATAGCTCCTCGCAACCAACGCGATTAGGGGTTGTCAATCCCTTCACGGTCACTTACGAGAGTGAGATCTGATAGAGATGATAGATAATATTTTTGGTATTTTTGGTATAGAGATGCAAAGCGAAAAGTAAAAGGCAAAGTAAAAAAGCAAAGCAAGATTAAAGTGATGGAGATTGGTATGATGAGAATAGACCTGGGGGCCATAGGTTTCACTAGTGGCTTCTCTCAAGAGCATAAGTATTCTACGGTGGGTGAACAAATTACTGTTGAGCAATTGACAGAATTGAGCATAGTTATGAGAATATCTAGGTATCACTACTAGGGAAAAACTTATACACAGAAATTTAGCAACAGCGCGGGTCAAAAAAGGGCGCTAGTGCTAGATAGCAGTAGCGGTTCATAATAAACCGCGCTGCAGATACCATTTTAGCAGTAGCGCGTGTTGCCGTAAAAGCGCTACTAATATTCCCATTGGTGGAACGATGGGCTACGCATAGCAGTAGCGGGCTTGCAGGAAGCGCGCTACAGCTAGGGCATGAGTAGCAGCGCGTTTCCCAGTAAGAGCGCTACTGCTAATGTAAATAAAATAAAATGAAAAACAAATAGAAAAGTAAGTGAAAATGAAAGAAACAGAAAAGGGAGAAAGAAAAAAAAATGTAAAGAAAAATAATTGAAAAAGCAAAAAAACAGAGAAAGGCATAGCTGTAGCATGTGTTAGTAAGAGGCGCTATAGCTAAAGTAGCTGCAACGCGTTTCCAGGACCCCCGCTGTTGGGGATATAACTAATTGAGTAAGCCGCCCAGGAGGGGCCGGGTTACACAATGAGTATTCATAAGAAGAAGCCCAAGACCAAGCATGAAGATGGCGGTTCAGTAAAGGGTCTAAGGCCCACAGACGATTGAAGGCCCGTAGTGGTAAACCGCCATGATGGCATGACTTGTGTCATAAGGTAGAATTAACTAGTCACCGAGCCGGACATTGTCTATGAGCCGGCCGGGACTCTGTAGGCCGCAGGGCGTCAACCCGTGTATATAAGGGGACGACCCGCTGGCGGCTTAGGGCAAGAAAACAACACATCGAGAATCGGGCATAGCGTATCTCGCTCCCTGGTCATCGAAACCTCAAGCAATACCAAACCAACTAGACGTAGGCCTTCCTTGACCGTAAGGGGCTGAACTAGTATAAACCTCTCGTGTCCTTTGTCCCGATTAACCCCTTTAAGCTTCCTAGTTGCGATGGCTCCACGACTAAGTCCTTGCAAGAGGACATCTTCCATGACAATTCCACGACAGTTAGCGCCCACCGTGGGGCCAACGAACGGTGGATTTGAGTTCTTGAAGGGCAGCTTCGAAGGGCTCAAGGGATATGCAGTGGGCCAGATGACCAAGAGTCGCCGCGGCAAGATCTACATCGACGACGAAGGCTGGGGCCCCGACGCCGGCTCAATTGAGTACGTGTACCGGGTCCCCTTCGGCGGAATTCACGTCTTCATCGTCCGGATTGGTGAGCCGGGCCCTGAGCCGGACAACTGCACCGACCTCGTCGAGACGGCTCAGCGTGCGAGACCCGCCTGAGCTCAACCCGTCGTGAAGCGTGCCTTTGTGGGTTGCATCCACGGAGGTGAACTTTCTGAAGGATCTGAAGAAGCTGGTGAGCCGGCCGTCCTCTCTGATGGTGATTCGTCCACCGGTTCAACAGATTCGCTGTATCAAGTCCAAGATGGTATACTTGGGGGCTGTTCCGATGGCAGCACTATTCCGGACCCCTCTGAATCGCCAAATTGGGCAGGAGTCTTCATGGCTGGTACTCAACCCGACCAAAATTCTACAGCCTCAGCAGCAATAACGTCTGGGTTAGGAGCAGCCGGGGCAGGAGGCCCTGTGCGCTCACCGGCTCAGGTGTTGATGGATCTTATGGATAGGCTTACGGCCTTGTTGACTGTTACGGTCATCCCTGCGAATCAAGATGAGCATAACGCAGAGGTGGCATGGGTTCGTGAAGAGATCGCTCAGGCCAAGGAAACCTTATCAGCCGAAGATACTAGATTGGCCACAGAGCGGGCGGCTTTGGACGCACGGGCGCAGCAGCTTCAGGCAGAGGCTTTTCAGCTCACGTTGAGCCTGAACGCGTCTAATGAGGTGATGAGGAGGAGACATCATAAGACTCAGTCCCGCTTACCTCAGATTTACGATCCCCGGAATCTCTTTGCTACACCCGGAACCGGCCCAAGTAACCCGCCAGGTGCAGATCAGTTTATGACATCCGGAGCAGGAGGCCCGGTTCAGCCTCAGGTGACGGCGCCTCGTCATGGCAATATGGCACCGCCCGTTTACATACCAATACCACCGGGTCACTTCTCCAACCCCATGGAGAAATTAATTGCAGCATCAGCACGTTTGGCGGCTCTTCCAGTAGATGGTGATGATCCGACAGCGGTGGAAACCCGGAGGATCAGGGAACTTGTCCAAACAGCGCTGGCCCAGCAAGAGACCTACTCCTACAGCCGGGATAGGATTCACTCAACTCCTCCGCCCTGGTTAGCTCCGCCTCGTCAAAACCGGAGCCCGAGTTACAGCAGACACATGGAGTCGGAGGCCCTGTCAAGCAACGCTCAGCGACGGAACCAGCCCGGTGGATATAACCCGGTGCAGGATCGTATACGTCAGGAGGACGAACGGGCGGCTCAGCTAGCATATCAGCAGGACTTACCGGCTTATCCGACAACCTCTGTGGAGGCGAGAGTTGCTACTAGAACCGGAGGAGTTCCTTGTCTGGTACCGGCTCTACATAATGTACGTCTGCCCAAGGATTTCAAGGGACCTCGAAAGGTGCCGAATTATATGGCCGACTTACAGCCTGGGGCGTGGATTAAAAGTTACGAGATGGCCATGGAGCTGCTGGAGGTTAGTGATGAAGCGATGGCTAAATACTTCACCATGATGTTGGATGGAACGGCCCGTTCTTGGTTAAAGGGTTTGCCACCCAATTCCATTAGTTCAAGGGCAGAGCTGAAGGCCCGTTTCATCCAAAACTTCAAAGACACTTGCAAGCAGTCTATGTCGATTGTGGACTTGACAAATTGTAAGCAGGAGGAAGGTGAATCTACGACTCATTGGGTGCGCCGGGTCAAAGATATAATACATTCGTCTGACAAGATGGATGCCGGCTCAGCAGTTCTCATGCTGGAGAAGAATTGCCGTTTTGAGCCTCTGAGACAGAAACTGGGGCGCCTTAAGCGTGATTGCGATGATATGGGGACGCTGATGGCGGCTTTAGTCAAGTATGCCGATTTTGATAGTACCAAGGATCCCGCGTCTGATGAGGAAAAGACAAGGAAGGGAAAAAAAGAGCGGCAATGGAAAGGGTCAGCAGCATAACCCGGCGAACCAAGGAGGCAACAAGCGTAAGGCGGATGGTACCCCGAGTTTGTGGCCAATGCACAGGGTAACAATCAGAAGCGAAAAGGAAAGCCACCACCTCGGTTTGGCGGGTCGGGTCCGTCTCTTGAGCAACTACTCAATGAGCCTTGCCCGAAACACGACACCCGGGAACGGCCAGCAACTCATTTATGGAAGGATTGCGCAATCATGAAGGCTTTCAAGAATTCTAATACGTTTGATGGCAATCAAGGCCCGAGCGGCGGCTCAGGAGCTGGCGGCTTTCATGGCCCGGGCGGCGGTTCAGGTTCCGGTTTTCAAGGACACCCGGGCGGTTATAACCAACAGCAGTTTGGTCAGGGAGGTCAGCAGCAGCAGCAGTCGGGTTATCAGAGCCATCCAAAACAGCTCAACAGTGGGCAGTATCACGTGTTTACCACAAGTTTGTGTAAACGTGATCAGAAAGTTCATAAGAGGGCTGTGAATTCTGTTGAGCCGGCAGTCCCCCATTACATGAGGTGGTCGGAACAGCCCATTGTCTGGAGCAGGGAGGATCACCCTCCCCGGGTTGATAATCCGGGTCAACTGGCCCTGGTGGTGGCACCGCAGGTTGGTGGTTATATATTTACTAAGGTCCTCATGGACGGAGGTAGCAGCATCAATATCCTCTATTACGAGACCTTTCGACGCATGGGCTTAACTGACAAGAATTTAAAAACTTCCAACATCGTCTTCCATGGAGTGGTGCCTAGTAAGTCGGCGTATCCTGTGGGTAAGATTGAGCTAGAGGTGGCTTTTGGAGACGAGCATGATTCTAGGGCTGAAAAGTTAACTTTTGAGGTGGTCAAAATCAAAATTCCGTATCACGCTTTGTTCGGGCGGCCAGCTTATGCCAAGTTCATGGCGCGGCCGTGTTATGTTTATTTACAGCTCAAGATGCCGGGTTACAACGGCACCATCACTGTGCATGGAAGCCGAAAGGTGGCCCTGGAGTGTGAACAAGGCGATGCGGCTTATGCTGAGTCCGTCTGTGCAGCAGAGGAGCTCAAATTTTATCAAGATAACGTTGACCCGGCGGATAGGACCTCCCTCAAGAAGCCGACGACGGAACATGACCCGGCCATGAATTTTAAATCGGCTACGGAGACTAAGCTTGTTGATTTTACTCCAGGCGATTCGTCTAAGCAATTCAGTGTCAGTGCCAATTTGGATCCTAAATAGGAAAGCGTGCTCATCGAGTTCATCCGTGAGAACCGGGACATCTTCGCATGGAAACCTTCTGATATGCCGGGTGTACCGAGAGGACTCGCTGAGCACACTCTTAATATTGATCCGAAGTATAAGCCGGTCAGACAGTTTCTGCGGCGATTCAATGAGGAATGACGAAAAGCCATAGGAGAGGAGGTCGCCCGGCTCTTGGCGGATGGGTTCATTGTTGAAGTCTTTCAACCGTAGTGGTTGGCTAACCTGGTGCTCGTGCTCAAGAAAAATGGCACCTGGCGGATGTGTGTGGATTACACGGACTTAAATAAGGCTTGTCCGGCTGATCCTTTCGCTCTCCCCCGTATTGATCAAATCATTGATGCTACGGCAGGTTGTGCGCGTTTGAGTTTTTTGGATGCCTACTCTGGTTATCATCAGATCAAAATGGCAGTTAAAGACCAGGAGAAGACGGCTTTCATCACTTCGTTTGGAGCCTTCTGTTATGTGTCTATGCCTTTTGGGCTCAAGAGTGCCCAGGCGACTTATCAGCGGTGTGTACAGAATTGTCTCCACAATCAGATTGGGCGCAATGTACATGCTTATGTGGATGACATAGTGGTGAAGTCCAGAGAGACGGAAACCCTGATATCTGATCTCAGGGAAACCTTTGATAACCTCCGGGTTTACAATATGATGCTTAACCCGGAGAAGTGTGTGTTCGGTGTACCTGCAGGCAAGCTTTTGGGATTCTTGGTCTCAAACAGGGGCATCAAAGCCAATCCGGAGAAGATCAAAGCAATCACCTCTTTGGCTAAGCCGGCGTGCATCAACGATGTTCAGCGACTGGCGGGTCGTGTTGCTGCTTTAAGTCGATTCATAAGCCGGTTAGGCGAGAAGGCCCTACCGTTGTATCAGATGATGAAGAAGGCACACACCTTTGTCTGGAGTGATGCTGCTAATGCTACTTTTGAGGATTTGAAGAGACAGCTATCCGAGCCACCGGTTCTTGCAGCTCCCATTGACAAGGAGCCTTTGCTATTATATGTAGCTGCTAATTCACGAGCTGTCGGCGTTGCAATTGTGGTGGAACGCAAGGAGGCTGGTAAGGAGCATCCGGTTCAATGGCCGGTTTATTATGTCAGTGAGGTGCTCATTGAGTCAAAGCAACGGTTCCCTCATTGGCAGAAGCTAGTTTACGGGGTAATCATGGCCAGCCGGAAGCTAAAACAGTACTTCCAAGGTCACCCTATCACTTTGGTAAGTTCTGCCCCCTTGGGAGACATCATCCAGAACAGAGAAGCCACATGACGAGTCGCCAAGTGGGCCATTGAGCTCGGGCCTCATGGTTTGAAGTATGTGCCACGTACTGCCATTAAGTCTCAAGCCCTGGTCGACTTTATCAATGACTGGACAGAGCTACAGGCACCTGAGGAGAAGCCCGACAACACATATTGGACTATTCACTTTGATGGGTCCAGGCAGCTGGAAGGCTCGGGGGCTGGAGTCGTGTTAACTTCCCCTCGAGGTGACAAATTTTGTTATGTGCTACGGCTTATGTTTCCTTGTACTAACAACGCAGCCGAGTACGAGGATCTACTCCATGGTCTCCGGATGGCCAAAGAGATGAACTTAAGCCGGGTGAGATGCTTAGGAGACTCAGACCTTGTGGCTCAACAGGTGTCAGGCAAGTGGGATTCTAAAGATCCCTTTATGGCGGCTTACCATCGTGAGGTTGATGTTGTGGCTGGACACTTCAAGGGTTATGTGGTGGAACACATTGATCGAAGGAAGAATGAGGCGGCTGATGCCTTAAGCCGGCTGGGATCTCAGCGTAAGCCGGTGCCGCCTAACACCTTTCTTGATGTTTTGCATAATCCTTCTGTTAAGTTACCTACAGAGGAAGATCTGGCAATACCAGACCCGGAGGTACAACTGGTGGCGGCTCTCCATGTTATCCCGGATTGGACAGTGCCATATGTGGCTTACATGACCCGGGGAGAGTTGCCGGAGGATGAGACCTTGGCAAGACAAATCGTCCGGCGGTCCAAGTCCATGACAATTGTCAATGGCGAGTTACATCGCTGCAGCGTCACTGGAGCGTTTCAACGTTGCGTGTCACCTACAGAGGGTCAGGAGATCCTTCGCGAGATTCATGAAGGCGATTGTGATCATCACGCCGGCTCAAAATCTCTTGTGGCCAAAGCTTTCCGTCATGGGTTTTATTGGCTGACGGCTCATGCTGATGCAGAAGACTTGGTCAGTAAATGTGACGGATGTCAGAAGTTCTCACGACGAGCCCATGTGCCGGCTCAAGAATTGAGGATGATTCCAATTACTTGGTCGTTTGCAGTCTGGGGGCTTGATATGGTCGGGCCTTTCAAAAGGTCTAAGGATAAAAAGACGCATCTCTTGGTAGCGGTTGACAAGTTTACAAAGTGGGTTGAGGCGGAGCCAGTCAGTAAGTGTGATGCAGCCACGGCGGTCCAGTTCATGAAAAAGGTGATTTTTCGCTTCGGTTTTCCACACAGCATCATAACTGATAATGGCACTAACCTTTCCAAAGGAGCTATGGAAGAGTTCTGTCAACGAGAGCATATCCGGCTTGACGTTTCGGCTGTGGCTCATCCTCAATCCAATGGTCAAGCAGAACGAGCTAATCAAGAGATCTTGAAGGGTATCAAGCCCCGGCTCTTAGTCCCCTTACAGCGGACGCCGGATTGTTGGGTGGAGGAGTTACCTTCTGTACTTTGGAGCATCAATACCACACCTAACAGGTCCACGGGTTACACACCTTTCTTCATGGTGTACGTAGCAGAGGCGTTTCTACCAAGTGACATCCGTCATGATTCACCCCGTGTGGCGGCTTATGTTGAGGCGGACAACGAAAAAGCTCGGCAAGATGCACTGGATCTGTTGGAAGAGGAACGAGACTTGGTAATAGCCCGCTCGATGATTTACCAGCAAGACCTGCGCCGCTACCACAGCCGCCGGGTTAGGTCCAGAACTTTTCAGGAAGGCGACTTAGTGCTTCGACTCATCCAGGATCAATCAGACATGCACAAGCTATCCCCTCCTTGGGAAGGACCCTTTGTGGTCAGCAAGAATCTGAACAACGGGTCATACTACCTTATCGATGTTCGAGAGCACAAAGACTCACGTAAGTCAGAGGAGGAGACCCGCCGGCCGTGGAATATCGCTCATCTTCGGCCTTACTATACTTGAGTCACCGACTCTAATATGTGTATATCTATCCTATGTATATATTACATAAAGCAATAAAGCAGGACCTCTGTCCTTTTTTCCATCCCAAAAAAGATTTTATGTGTTTCTTTTGTCAGGTGGTGGAAATAACCAAGAGGAAGCGGGTCACATCTGAATCCGGCTTTCCTTTGACCCGGCTTATGATCATATATGAATCTAGCCATGATCACTTGGGGGCTTCCTGTTCAAACATAGGTCGTATTCGAACCAAAGAGAACATAGCTGTCGATACCCACTTGATCGGCATACTGCCAAACCCACTTGGGGGCTTCCTGATCATATTTGAATCATAGCTTAACCCCTTTGGGTCTGACGTGGATCGTATTCGAATCAGCGTCATTAAACAACTCTTATGGTCACCTGGGGGCTTCCTGTTCAAACATGGGTTGTATTCAAACCAAAGAGAACATACTTGTCGAATACCCACTTGATCGGCATCGCCACAGCCACTGGAGGCTATATGATCGCATCCGAATCTTAGCTTAACCCCTTTGGAACGGTTCACTGATCGTATTCGAATCAGAAGCCTTTGAAATTTGTTTATTATTCATCATGCTTTATAAGTATCACTATTTGGTTATATTAAGATCCTCTTCAAAATACCATAGAGTGAATCATAACCCTCCGGGTGAATATTGGTTACTCCGGGTTACTAAATACCAGGTGAACCTTTATATATCAATCATCAGGAGTTAAATTTACTTTCAGAGGTAACCATAAGCATCACAGGCATATCATTATGATTACATCTACTAAGTTCAATCATAAGTTGGTTTTCCTGTAACACTCCGGGTTATCAGAAGCTTATGTAACTCTCAATGCGATAAGTCGCCAAGGGATTTTGTTTATCTTCTGTGCATGGCAATGCAAGACATTTCTGCAAGAATATAACAGATTCACATAAATTATGAAGTGCATAACAATGGCGGCTTACGCAAGTCTTAAGGGCCATAAACATGCGCGAAGGCATGACAAACTCAGAGTGTTTTCGGCTCTATTACAAGACTCCCGGAGTCTGAATGATGAGGCATTGTTTTTATACAAGACATACGCAGGTGATGCCTTGCAATTTACTCTTGGGGTTGACCTGAAGCTTCCGGGTTATCCTTCTCCGCCTCTTCGCCAGTTGCCTTGTCCTGGAAGGATGATGATGCCCAGTCAATGCCACTCAAGGCTTCAAACTCAGCTTCATCATCTATTAAACCGGTTGGGTCTACTTCAGGGGCAAAGGTATGCTTACGAATTGGAGGGATCCGGCTGACATCATCGTAATGCGGCATGGGGATTCTCAGATTCTCCTTATCATAACCCGGCTGATACTTGGAGAGGTCAGTATCATTCCCAGTTTGAGTGGCCACAGGGCGTATGTCCCTCACGCAGCTGGCGAAGTTTTTTTGATCAAAGCTGTGCCATCCTCCTTTAAAATCGGATACCCAAGAGCGATGTCGGCCGGGTCTAGCTCTGGTAACCAGGCCTTGGCCCGGCTCAAGGCGGCTATTGCTCCGGCTCTTGCTTGGGCCCGTCTCAACTCTTGAATCCGCTGGGGGAGCACAGCAAGCCGTCGTAACACATCTTGCAAGAGGTGGGGCACGTCATTTGATAAGGCCACAACAGCCAAAGCACGTTGTGACCCGGTGTATAATTGTTCCACCAGAGTATAGACGGCTTTCAGTTTGACTACCATGTACTGCTTGAGGGTTTTACTTCTGGGGCCTGTATTGTTAAACAAAGAGTAAGCCGGAAGAGATAATTAGCTTGGTCATCAAAGGAAGGATAACAGTATTTGAGGTTCGTACAAAGAAACGTACCGAAGATCGCTGAGACCATTCGAGATATCTGACGCTTCAAGCCGGACAACTCGGTGTTTACCTTTGCAAGGGATGTTTCGGCTGCCTCGGCCCGGGTCACCAGAGAGGCCTTCTCATCAGCCCAGGATTTCTTCTCCGACTCAAAGTTCTTCTTCAACTTCTATTGTTCAGAGACGCTGAGTTCAAACTTGGAGTTGGCATTTTGGATTTCAAGTTCTTGGGCTGCCAGGCGGCTTTTAAGGTCAGCAATCTCCGATTCAAGACTTATGGTAGCCTGCGTTATCCCGGGTTACAGTTAGCATCATGATAAATAATTTCGAAGTCTCAAGCACTTTGCAAGCAAACATACTTGACACTTGGGGGCTAATGTGTACCAAAGCTTTCTACATTATTAAGCCGGTCCTGAATATTAAAGTCCCAAGCACTTTGCAAGCAAAGATGCTTGGCACTTGGGGGCTAATGTGTATCGCAAGTTAAAGGTATTGTGTTACATCCGGTTTAAGTATATTTTCTTTAAGCCGGACAAGCAGTTCTCACAGTTTTTCTAAGTCTACATCATATTTCCTAATAAGCAATAGACTTGGGGCTGGTACAGTAAGTATGATTGAAAGTAAGGAAGCATAAGTCATACCTCAGATTTTTGTTGTATTTGCTTCACCATGTCAATTTCCAGGTCACGGCTGCTATGCACCTGGTTAATATAACCCGAGACAAGCTCTCCAACACTTAAATGAGTATAGTCAGTGATGGCTGACTTGGCTTTATGATGTTCCAATAACTCCTCCTTAGCAGAACATCTGGCAAGAACTGTGGGCCGTCCCGGCTCGACAAACTGTGTCTTGAGTATTTCCACTTTTGGATCAATCGTCTTGGCCGGACTAGGTGTTTCTGGATTAACAGAACCAACCAAAATATCTTCAGCAGGTGAATCAGAGGTTGGTACTACAGTATCCTGAGCTGGTTCAAGTGGCGATTGATGTGTGGGAGAGCCGGGGGCAGCTGTGCTCATTTCCGGTTCAGTTACCACAGGGTCTTCCGCCGGTTTATCTTTCTTCGTTTTCTTCCTGGGCTTAACTTGCATGCTATGGACAAAGCAGAAGAATGAGTACAGAAACATGAGGAAGAACAAACATAAGGTAAATAAATTGATATTACCCAGGAGCAGTCTTAAAAGCCGACATGTTGGACTGCATGGACTCGCCGGATGAAGGAGAGGTATCCTGATAATTGGAGTCAGAGGAATTGAGAGGTTGACGGATTTGACCCGCCAAAGGTAAAAAAGGGTATAAGTCGGAGATAACCTCAGACCGACGCTTCCGGGTTGCGTCAGGTAAGCCGGAGGAGAGCTCTGCATCCTTGCTGGTCCGGGTCTGCCTCCGGTTTTCAAATTGCTGTTGCTTCAAAAGAAAGTTGGGATCTTGGTAAGCCAAAGGGTGTGAAAATCTTACTTTCCGGGTTACTCTTCAAATTTTCTGACGCGACCGAGGCTCGGAGTCGGAGGAGATGACAGTTACCTCTTCCTCGACGGGTTGGTTGTTCCCCGTGTCTTCCTAAAAAAAGGAGAATAGTGTTAGTAAGGTAATGATAAAGGAGTGAGGGAAGTTGAAAGGTTACCTCTTCCTCGTTATCATCAGAATCATCGAGCTGGAACATCTCTGAAGCACTTGGTTTCCTCTTCTTTGAAGTAGAAGGTCTGGTGGTTCTTTTTTCGGCCCTTTTTGCTGCCCGGGCTTGTTTGGCCGCCTCATGGTCTTACGGGACTTTCCAGAACTTGTCGTTTGCCTGTAAAGAGTTGTGAAAGGGTATGAGTAAGCCGGAGGTTAATATAATAAAAGGTGATCATTGAGACTGATGACTTACTGCAGGGGCAGGGTTATTCTTGCAGAAGGGGAGTAAGCTGAAGGTATTGTTCACCACAGTCCCCTCTTTCAACAGTGACTGGATCATAGCCTCGACCGTGTCATCTGGTAAATCGTCAGAACTGTGATGCAGCGGGTCATCCTTTTCCCCTGAGTAAGTACACATTAAGCCAGGTCGGCGGCTTAACGGAATCACCCGCCAGGTAATCCAAGTCCGGACCAAATCAATGCCATCCAAGCCATTGCCCAAAAGAGCTTTAATCTTCTTTATGGTGGGGGCAAGAGGAATACGTTTAGCTGGAGATAATTTATCAGCCAATGGGTGGTTGGACTCCAAGCGCAGAGCGCGAAAGCCGGGTAGCGGATTCTCACCAACCGGAGAGGTATCTTGGCAGTACAACCACGTCTGGTTCCACTCCTTCGGGTGGCTTGGCAGTTCTGCATAAGGGAAAAGACAGTCTCTTTGCCGCTGGATTGAAATACCACCGAGTTCCAGACTGGGTCCATTGGCACGTTGATTTTGCCGGTTCAAATAAAACAGCTCTCTGAACAAGGTCAAACTTGGCTCTTCTCCAAGGTACACTTCGCAAAACACTTGGAAGTTGCAGAGATTTGACACGGAGTTGGGCCCGATGTCTTGAGGTCTGAGGTCAAAGAAATGCAGAACATCTCTGAAGAATTTTGACCCGGGTGGAGCAAAGCCCCGGTTCATATGATCCTAAACACGATTACCTCCCCTTCCTTGGGTTGAGGCTTCTCCTCTGATGGGTTAGGAGCACGATAGGACATAATTTCCTTTCAGGGCAGATGGTCGGATTTCACAAACCCAGCTAAAGAACCTTCCGTAACGGTGGATTTGACCCAGTTGCAAGTCACCGGAGGTTTGGCAGCTTTGGGTGCCATTGCGTAAATCGACGCCTACAACAAGATAAAGGAATTTTTCCGGTTTAATTATAACCCAAAGGAAACCGTTGTGGGTTTATTCAAAATGGCGGCTTAAGAAGGGGCCTAATGACATACAGGTAACTAAGTGGTAATGTTTAACAGCTGCAGGAATTAAAGATGATTAAGGTTTTCTTAAGTCGCCAGAGGCAAGCGGTGACGACAGCCGGTGTTGTCTTAAACCGTTCACATGGACTACTATGGCTAGAACAGATTCAACAGATCCGATTTTTCTGCTAAGTGTGGAACAAACAGGTTTCACAAGTTGCAGTTATTATTTTGGATCAAACGGTCGCTCTGAAAAGAAAAATTTCTAGACCTAAAACAGTACAGAGAAGCTCATATAGTCGAAGAGGGCTTTCAAACAAGGGAGATGAGATCTGTTTCTATGCAAAATAAGTACAAGCAATCACTGCAGCAGTTCTACGCCATTTTTACGATCTAAACAGGCATTCGAGGCAAAAACTATCAAGGGTTTGCAGCGAGCGGCAATGAACACCGACGAACTCAAGAAAATCCCAATGCAGATCTAAGAAAGGAAAGGAGAAGAACTCACAGATGTGGATGAGCTGCGGAGGTTCGTCGTTGGTCTCTGGTCAGATTCAGGTTGATGCAGCAGCCTGAGTTGGTGAAGACGAGGTGTTCGACGGTGGAGACAGCGGAGCTCGAGAAGATGGAGAGGCAGCAAGAGGAAGAAGACGACTGAAAGAGGGGAAAATGGAAGACCTAGGTCGTGCCTATTTATAAGGAAAGGCCGACTGAGATGGCGCGAGAAACTAGGAGGCCAACATCGTTATCTAGCGGCCCCGACGGCTCGGTTTTCGGAAGGGTCAGTAAAGGCAAAGATCCGTTGGAGGATATGATGGAGTAAAATATGAATTTAATTAAAGATGACGTCATAGCGGGTTAAAGTAGATCCAGAAGATGACGTCATGGCGGGTTGAAACCTTTGTATAGGCAGAAGGCTGAAGATTTATTTTTAAAGGTATTTTAAGATTGACATGAACCGGTTCGAATCAATCTGGGGCCTAATGTTGGGGATATAACTAATTGAGTAAGCCGCCCAGGAGGGGCCGGGTTACACAATGAGTATTCATAAGAAGAAGCCCAAGACCAAGCATGAAGATGGCGGTTCAATAAAGGGTCTAAGGCCCACAGACAATTGAAGGCCCGTAGTGGTAAACCGCCATGATGGCATGACTTGTGTCGTAAGGTAGAATTAACTAGTCACCGAGCCGGACATTGTCTATGAGCCGGCCGGGACTCTGTAGGCCGCAGGGCGTCAACCCGTGTATATAAGGGGACGACCCGCTGGCGGCTTAGGGCAAGAAAACAACACATCAAGAACCGGGCATAGCGTATCTCGCTCCCTGGTCATCGAAACCTCAAGCAATACCAAACCAACTAGACGTAGGCCTTCCTTCACCGTAAGGGGCTGAACTAGTATAAACCTCTCGTGTCCTTTGTCTCGATTAACCCCTTTAAGCTTCCTAGTTGCGATAGCTCCACGACTAAGTCCTTGCAAGAGGACATCTGCCGTGACAATTCCACACACCCGCTATAGAAACAGAAAAGGAAATAAAAAAGGGAGAAAATTACATAGGTATAGCAGTAGCGCGTTTTGGAAAAAGCGCTATAGCTAACTTAGCTATAGCGCGTTCTGCGAAACGCGCTACCGCTAGTTTTGACTTAACCAAAAAACCGTTTCCCCCCGACCACCACTTGCCCCCCAAATCTCTCGACCCACCCCGCCGCCGTCTCCCCGATTCGCTGTCGCCCCACTTTGCCACCGTCTCCTGCCGACGTCAATGCCCCCAGAGCCACCAGAGTCGTGCGCCGTCGACGCTACCGGAGCCGCCCCCAACGCTACAGAGCCGCGCGGCCTCATCGACGCCACCGGAGCCGCCGTCGACGCCACCGGATCCTCCCTCGCCACAACTGCCTCCCTCGCCACCATTGCCTCCCTCGCCACCATCGGAGCCATCCTCTATAAGCCCCCACCCCTCCTCTCTCTCTCATGCATAGGTGAAAGTGCGTTATATTGACTAGAGGGGGGGTGAATAGGCGATTTTTATGAAATTCTTCATTGAGGAATTTGCTCGTGAGGAAATTCCTTAGCGAAGAACTACTAGCAGCGGAATAAGTACTCAGAGGTAAACATAGCTGAATACATGCATGGTCATCATGATGAAATGAAGACAAACACAGAGTACTGAAAGCGTAAACACAGGATAACACAAGATGAAGACAAACAGACTGAAGAAATTGAACTGAGGAAATTGAGAAAGTCTTCAGTCAAAGTCTTCAAACACAGATATGAACAAACACACAACATAGTAATGAGGAAATGAAAGTGTTGAGGAAATAGAACCAGTAAGCTTGGTGAAGACAATGATTTGGTAGACCAGTTCCAACTGCTGTCTCAGTTGTACATATGGTTGGAGCGGCTAAGTATTTAAACTCGAGGACACCTAGTCCCGGACACACAGTCCTCACTGTATTCTCCTTGAGCTAAGGACACACAGTACTCACCCAATCACTCGTGGTAAGTCTTCAGGTGACTTCCAAACCTTCACAGGCCTGGTCACTCGGCGATCCACAATTCCTCTTGGATGCTCTAGACCTTGAGGCCTAACCGTCTGGAAGAAGCACAGTCTTCAAAGGTAACAAGCGTCGAATCCACGCAGGATCAATCTCTTCAGTGATGCTCAATCACTTTGGGTTTGTAGGTGTTTTGGGTTTGGGTTTGGATTTTCCTCACTTGATGATTTTCGCTCAAAGTCCTCGGAGGATAGGTTGCTCTCAAATGACAAGTGTCAAGTTCTCGCGGAGCAGCCAACCAGCTAGTGGTTGTAGGGGGCGGCTATTTATAGCCAAGGGAGCAGCCCAACATGATAAGACATAAATGCCCTTCAATGATATGACCGTTAGGTGGACAAGATATTTTAGGACAGCTGGCGCGTAGCACAGCAACGGTCGAAAATTTGAGGTTCAAATTCCTCAGGGCTATCATGTTCCTCATAGTGTAGGCAATTCGCACTGGCGAATTCCTAACTCCTTAGTCAGAGCAAAGTCCTCAGTGACCAGAAGAACTGCATCTCTGTCACTGAAGAATTTGACTGAACTGTATGAGATTTCCAATGGCTTCACTCGAAGGGATTGGTAGGTGTAGGATTTGAGTTGAGCATCACATGGAAATTTTCTCCTTAGTATTTCCTCGACCCCCTTTAACAGTACGGTGTTTCCTACGACTCAAGAAAGAGAAAATGAAACTACAAAAACAAAAGTCTTCACGCTTCATGTTCCTCGAATGAATATCAAGTCTTCAAGGTCACACCAATTTCTTCACTTTCAAAGTCTTCAGAAAATCTTCAGAATATCAAAGTCTTCAGTTGAAGAACTTCATTTTTAGGGGTCGACTTTCTCTGTAAATATCAAACTCCTCATAGACTTATAGACCTGTGTACACTCATAAACACATTAGATACTTAACCTATAAGTCTTCAATACACCAAAATCACTAAGGGGCACTAGATGCACTTACAATCTCCCCCTTTTTGGTGATTGATGACAACATAGGTTAAGTTTTCAACGGGGATATGAAGTGTAAATACTGATATTGAGGAATTTGATTGCAAGATATAGAAGAACTCCCCCTGAAGATGTGCATAGTGAGGAATTTGCTTTTGAAGCAATGCACACTTGAAGAGTTGAATCATGGAGATCTCCCCCTATATCTTGTAATTCATACACGCATTTGACATATAATATGAAGAATTTGAAATGCATGATGAAATATGGTGCCTGATGTAATTCAGTATGTGTGCGATAATATTAATGAGGAATAAGCATGCAGAATAACGTATCAAAAGTATCAAAGCATAGTGCAACAAAAGTATCAAAGCATAGTGCAACAAAAGTATCAAAGCACCATCGGGTTTAAGATTACAACTCGATCCAATAAAAGTTTCGGAAGAACGAGAGTTGTAACTTAGCAGAAAAAACGCCCTTTATTATAGACCCGCTTGAAGACTAACTCAGATTTCTCCCCCTTTGTCATCAAATGACCAAAAGGAGCGAAACTGAGGACTAACGCCCCTGAAGATATTCAAGTTGATGAAGGAGCGCCAGCGTTGTTGGGGTCGGTCGTTGATGTAGGGCCTGCCGCAGTTTCGTCCAAGTCTTCAAATCATCAGCGCTGTAAACTTGAGACAGAACAGCCCAGGTACGGTTGAGGGTTTCATGAAGGTAGTAGTGGTTTTTTCTTCACTGCATTATGTGTCGCAGTCATGTTGTGAAGAATTGAACCAAACTGATGCTTGACCCATTTGTGATTGCGATCAACCTTTTGATGAAGACTGAGGAGTAACTCACGGTCAGTCATCACCCTGGGTGATGTGGCTTGAGGATTTGGCTTGGCAGTGTTGGCGGCAGTGTCATGTGTGGCAGAGTCATCATTGGTGGAATATGATGCGGCCTTGCGAAATTGACCATCCAATGGACGAATGCCTTCATAGATCACAACAGTGGCCTTGCCCTTTTCTTCAGCTAAGGAAAATGTCCTTTTGAGGACTTCAATGGGAGGCAAGTAGCTGCAGTGGTTCAGAGTTTCAGCTTTGTAGTTGAGTGAAGACCTTGTCCTGATGAATCTCATAATCCAAGGTGCATAAGGCTTCAACTCAAATGGTGACATAGCAATGTTGGCCAGAGTCCTCATGAAGAAATCATGGAAGTTGATGGGAACGCCATGAATGATGTTGAAAAGCATATTCTTCATGATGCCACCGACTTCTTCATCAGTTGAATCGTGGCCTTTGATGGGACTCATTGTCTTTGTCAGAATGCGATAGACAGTCCTTGGCACATACAACAATTCCTTGACGAGGAATGTGGTTCGAGGGGCCTGCCCTGGCTTCAAAGGCTTCATGAGCACTTGCATATAGTGATTTGAAAGCTCAGGTTCGTTGTAAATACAACGTGCATCTTCAGTGGGTGGACTCAGAGGAAGGGCACGAAGCAATTCAGATGCTGGGGCCTTATGATGTGTGTTCTCAGTCATCCAGCCCAAAACCCATGAATTCACATCTTCAGAGTTGCCGGTGATGTGCAGTGTTGCATAGAACTGAAGAATGAGTTCTTCATTCCAATCGCATATGTCAGTGCAGAAGTTGAGCAGCCCAGCATCGTGAAGAACACTGAGGACTGGCGTGAAGCACGACATAGACTCCATATCCACGTGAGGAATATGTGCATGGTCGAAGACTTTGTCCTTGTTGAAAAGCACTGAGGAATAGAAATTTGCTTGGCTTGCTGTCCAGAAACGCCTCTTCCTTATGCGAGCAGAGTCATAGGGGTCGTATTCAGTGAAGAACACGTGCTCACCAAAGAAGTCTTCAGCCTTGAATTTTTGCTTCTTTGAGAACGGATCCTTTGGCTTTGGCAGAGGAGTGTCAGTGAGTTGCATCACTACCTCAGGAATCACGATCTCAGGTTCTTCAGGCTGAGGAATTTCTGGTTCCTCCTCAGGTGCAGTCACCTTTTCAGCTTCAGCAGCAGTTTCTTCATCACTAGTGGCTGGAATTCCTTCATTCACAGATGTAGTGGGATGAGTTTCTTCAGAGCCCATTTGAACAGTTGGTGCAGGGGAGTGAGGAATTTGCTGCAGTGGGGTGAAGAGTGGGGAATTGGGGTGCTGACTTTCCCAAAATTCGTCATTCATCAACGGAGTTGTGCTTCCAATATCCACATCTTCATCATCAATTTCTTCAACACCAGCCTCTTCAGCATCAAACTGAGGCATTGGTGATGAGACCAGTGGGGTTGAAGGGATTGCATCCACTTCAATTTCTTCATCAATCTGCTCTGAGGAAGCAGCAGATTGAGTTTCTTCATCTGATCCACTTGGGATAACATAATCTTCACCAAAAGGAACAAGGTCCTTTGATGGCATGGATGATATAGGAATGGCATCAATGGGATTTGCAAACGAGCTAGTCATTGGCTTCATCTTCTTGGGAGCTGAAGATTCTGAAGCATTTGATGCCTTCCTTTTCTTCACCGCAGCTCGCTCTGCAGCCTTGGTCTTCTTCACATCTAGTGCAGAAGGAAGAATAGGAGTTGGCGTAGGTGCAGGTGGAGCTGAGGAATCTGGTTGATTTTCCTCAGGCGCAACGGATGCAGTTGCCCTGATTTCTTCAGTTTCTTCAGGCGCACCACTAGTGGATGCCCTGGCAATTTCTTCAGTGGCTGGAGTGCAGCCCTGGAACTGGCATTTTCTTCAGTAGCCTGAACTTCATCAGCGGTGCTGGCATGTTCTTCAGTTTGCTGAACAGATGCTTCAGCATGAGGAACTTCTCGTTGAGTTGGAGCTGCACCCTTGGTGAAAGTATCAGTCAGCTTCACAAATCTGACATTGGCTCCTTGCCACTCAGCATAGTAAGAATCAAAGTTGTCGCTGAGGGCTTTGATTTCAGCCTGCATCTTGACGAGTTCCTCAGGTGTCATCTTGACAACATTTTTCTTCAGCAGCTTCTCTTTGTGATACTGTGATTTCTTGATCTCTCTGGCCCTGTCATATTTCCACTTCTCCTCTTGGATGAAGTGAGTCAACATGTGACTTTGGCCAGGTGTCAGTTTGAAGTCAGGCATAGGTGTGTTGGGATCCTTATGCCAGAGATCAATGTAATCGAGGATTGCCCTTGGATCCAACAGCAGTGGCACGGGTGTGCCTTTGGCCTTAGCAGCCCTTTCTTGGCGGTCCCTGATGATTTCAGCAAGTTCTTCTTCATCAGCTTCATCATCATCAGATGGTACAGTGAAGACTACCTGCTTCTTCTTAGGACTTGGGCGAGTGCCGTGTCCTGCAGTAGCCTTTTTCTTCAGCAGGGAGAGTCCAGCTGAGGAACTTGGTGCAGCTGAGGAACCAGTTGAGACACCAGAGGCAATTGAGATGTCAGTAGTCCTTTGGCACGAGGCCAGATGCACAGGTGCTGAGGACTTTGTCGGGACAGCTGAGGACTGTGGAGGAGGTGCTGAGGACTTTCGTGGAGCAGGAGCAGCATGAGGAATTTGCTTTGAAGATTTTGAGGTGTCTGGCCGTGAGGGCATTGCAGAGAAACTTGGCCGTGAGGGCATTGCTGGTGAAGCACTTGGCTTGCGAGCGGGCTTCTTGAGCATCGCTTTCCTCGGCTTGACAGAAGCCTCAGTGGCAGCAGCAGCAGCAGAGTCTTCATTAAATTTCCTCACTGCTTCTCTGGCTTGCCTTGCCAATTTAGCTTGGCGCTTGGCCCATTCCTCAGGAAAATCCTCACCGCGCTTGATGCTAGTGGGATCTGCCACTTGGCCAGGTGCCAATGGGGCTCTTGGGCACGGAGGGTGTCGTGGGTTTGTCACGGCAGATGTCCTAGCGAAAGGACTTAGTCGTGGAGCCATCGCAACGGGTTAACTCGAAGGGGTTAAAGCGGACACAGGGACACAACGAGTTTATACTAGTTCGGCCCCTTCGATGAAGGTAAAAGCCTACATCTAGTTTGTGATGGAATTGATGGGGTTTCGATGACTAGGGAGCAAACAAGCTTCGCCTAAGTCTCGAGTTGTGGTTGTCTGTCCTGAACCGCTATCGAGTCGTCCCCTTATATACACGGGTAACGCCCGTCGGTTCACAGAGTCCCAATCTCCGGTTCATACTCGTATCCGGGTTGGTCTCTCCTTATTCCTAACTTACAATACAAGTTCATATACACGCCGGTTTACGGCTACAGATGTTGAACAGACTATGGCCTTGGGCCTTTATCTAGCTTCTGGGCTTTAGCACCTTTGGACTACTGATGAAGTTAACCCGGCCCAGGTAGGACGGTTTACGCCCAGTAGTAATATCCCCAACATTAGGCCCCAGATTGATTTGAACGGGTTCATGTCAATCCTTAGCAGAAATCTTCACCTTCAACATCTTCTTGTAATTGCTGAACCGTCTTGACGTCATCTTCTCCAATTGCCGTTAAACCGGGGTGACGTCATCTGTCATAAAGAAAATACCCAAAGATACCTCTTCACTTTAATAAGTCTTGCGAAAATCGAGGCGACAGCTTCGCTCCGTGGCCCCTGGTTTGTCGCGCCTGACACATGTCTTTTTGCTTTATAAATAGGACCGAAGGGTCATTTCTTTCTCCCTCTTCGTGCCTTCCCATCTTCGTCTTCCTCGCATCGCTAGCTCCGAAGCTCTGCCGCCGCCGTCGCTGCCAGCCTCAACCTTGGTCGCTGCATCAACCTGAGTGTACCAGAGAACTGCGGTGACCGTCCGCATCCTCCTCAACCCCAGTAAGTCCTCTTGTTCTTCTTAACCTAGATCTATTCTAGGGTTCGCTGCTCTTGTGGCATCCATTGACTGCTCCTGTTCATGTATTATCCCTCGTACAGATCTGTAAACCTTGTGCTAAATACCACTTTTAGCTTCTCGTATCCACTTATAACTTTGCGTTCAAGTCCGTGGATCCCATCTGCTTTGTCTGTCCATTGATTCACTTCCGCCCTGTTTCAGAGCCTTTAAATATATTTTTTTCTGTTTTTTCTGAAGTTGCCTCAGATCCATTGCTACAACAGAATTTCTTTAAAACCTGTTTCTGTATACTTAGCCATTTTCGCGATCTCCCATCTTTCAATACTTAGATCAGGCGGTTTAACTTACCATAGGAAAAATTAATAAACTGGTACATACCATTAGTCCCCTGGTTGAACCGCCAGGATCCTTAGCCAGGTACTGCCGCTTTGCGAACTCCGGTTTAACTTCCTCCGGTTTAATATTGGTCACACCAGCATATATCCTGTACCCAACACAATTTTGAACCGGGATCGCTTTGTTCTGTAGACTCCATCATGGCTAAACAAGTGCACGAGTGCAACTGGGCTCCTTCTCGGGTTACAGAAACGCAGCTGAACAACTTGGTCTTGACCGGCGCTTTAAGCAGTAAAAATACCATCCACTGGAGGGTCCCAGGAAAAGAGTGTCCTCCCACACCTCGAGAAGGAGAGGTTGTAATGTTCGCGGATCACCTAGCCAGAGGTTTGAATCCGCCCGGTTCAAAATTTTACCGGGATGTCTTGGCCAACTTCCAACTTCATCCACAAGATATTGGTCCTAACTCTGTTACCAACATATGCCATTTCCAAGTGCTCTGTGAGGTGTTCTTCCAAGAAGAACCTACAGTTGAGCTATTCCGAGATTGTTTCCACCTAAACCGCCGCATCGAATTTGCTGATGGTTCCAATATGGGGCTGGGTGGCGTGGCGATTCAAAAACGGAAAGAGGTCACTTATCCTCATGCGAAACTGCACAGTCATCCCCAGGAGTGGAATAACACCTGGTTCTATTGCAAAGATACCTCCCCTGCTGAAGAAAATCCCTTGTCTGGTTTTCGTCCGAAACGGCTTAGCAACACTCACCCCTTTCCTCAGAGGTTGACTGACAAAGAGAGGAGTAAGTATGCTCCCCAACTGTCCAAGCTCAGAGCCTTCATGGCCAACGGTTTAACAGGAGTTGATCTTGCCCGTTGCTGGATATCTTGGAGCATATTACCCCTCAGCCAGTGCTCCGGTTTGATGTGTGAATACACGGGTAGTGTTGACGATCCGCTGCGTCATGTGAACATCCAGCTTACTGACGATGAAGTAACAGAAGCTGTGAAGAAAATTTTGAATGAACCGGATTATATCTGCGTCCGTACCGGCCTGCTTCCTTTCTGCGCCATCAACAAACCGCCAGCTGTAAGTCTGAATTTTCCCTTTCCTTAGCTCTGATACTATTGTACTTGCTTATTACTGATACCAATATCTGTTTGATGCAGGGCAATGATCGGTTTTGGAGCAAGAAACTCCCGCAAGAGAAGGCAGATAAACCGGACAAACCAACCCGGCCTAAGACAAAGGTTGTTAAGAAGTCTGCTCACAAAAGGAAAACCACCGCCTCCTCTGATCCGCCCGCTGATGACGATGTGGGTAATCCGGACCTTGAGGCAGAACTTGATTCCCTCGGTTTACTTTTTATACACCTTATTGATGATGATATTTGTCAGGATGATGCCGAAGCTAGCCATGCTGACGATGCAGAGGTAATTATTCTTTCTTCTGATTCAAGCCTTCCGCCCTCACACAAAATCCGTCAGGCAAACCGAAAAGTTAAATTTTCTCATCCTCTTGCTTACTTGGATCCCAACTTTCTTATGAAGACCCAACAGCATGAGGTGCGCCGCACAACTCGACACAGCGGCCAGGTAGTTACCTCCGCCGGTTTACCGAACAATCTGGTTCGGAGACGTCGTTCAGAGGTCTCTAATTTGCTTATCAGTATTTGTCCTAAAGCGGGCTGTCTTCGTCAACCGCTTAATCCATCTGACTCCGATTATTAGATCACCTCCCACTCATCCTCTGGCGAGTCAACTAGCACCCAGCTGCCTCCACTAAAAACCGTGCTTGGGTAAATTTGCACTTATCATAATGTTCCTGGTATTTTATCTTGCAACATAGACCGTTGTTAACTTTGCATATCCTTTCAGGGCTAAACCGAGGCCGAGCAAGAAAGCCCGCCCGGATAAAGCGGCTGGAGAAGAAACTGCTCCTGAACCGAGTGCTACCCCAAATGTTGAAGCGGTCATCCAGGAAGATGTGGCCAATGACCCGCTAGTGCAGGATGAAGTTGTTACTGCTGAAGAAGGTTTTGTTAACGCCGCCGGTCCTGTTGACCAACCTGCCAGCCCCATCCGGATTGAGAAATCCACCAGTCCTGTTTATAAATCGACTGCGCCCGTGCAAACCGACGAGTCTAAGGATGATGAAGTCATAATTACCGGCATTGGTCGTTCCGAGCCAGGGAATCCCGTCACTTTAGCCAAACATACTGCAAAAGAAGAATTTTCTGCCATGAGCAAAGGCAAATGGGATGTTGATCTGGCGACGTACGCTGCTCTGAACGCCCAAGACCTTCACTCTGGTTATTTGAACCGGTTATATACTAGCCGTGATTATGAGGCTGCTCTGGTAAAGATGATGAAGGAAAAACTTGAGGTAATTTCCATGTGCTTGTTCCTGTATATCGCCAATGTAGCCCCCAAGGGCCGGTCCAACTCATTATAGTTGAATCGGATCTTGACATAAGACTCAATGCTCCAAAGCTCACTGATGTAGCCCCCAAGGGTCGGTTCAACTTAACGTAGTTAAACCGAGACTTTAATCTTCATACAGTAGCAACAGAAATAATATCAGAGCAAATAGCCATTAGCCCCCAAGTGCCAAGTTGAATACTTGTATTGAGCTTGGGACTTGACAATTGATTGACAGCTGTAGATCAAATAGGCATTAGCCCCCAAGTACAAAGCGCATAACTTGTTATGTGGTTGGTACTTCATTTTCTGCCTCACTTGTTAAATCATATAACTGTCTGAATGCAGGCTGAACTAAAGGCCAAAGAAGACCAAGTCGCCGACCTTCAAGAGAACTTGAAATCCCAACAAGCTGAAACCTCCAAGGCAAAAGAGGAATTAACGAGCGCTTTAAGCACCATGGAACAGCTGAAGGAGGGTTTCAAGAAGGAACGGGCTGATTGGGCCAAAGAGAAGGCCGCTTTAACCAAGAAGATTGGAGACGCTGAGGCTGCCCTTAAACCGGTAACGGATGAATTGACCAACGTGAAACGACAAGTGCATGCAATGACTGCCGCCATCTTTGGTAAGCATCATGTGACTTCTATGATAATCATAATCCTTTTACAATAGGTCCGGTTTATGAACCGCTCTATCATGTTGCAGGCACCTGCATTAGCCACTTGGGGTCGGATGTGCGAATGAAGCTGAAAGCTGCCTACACTTTAATCGAGCAGCTGTACACTGGAGCGCAGCGGATTATCTCAACTGTGTCACATAATAATCCAGCACCCACCTTGATCCAAGATACGCTGAAAAGATTGTCAATGCTTCCTGCTCGGATTGAAGAGCTAAAAAAGTCTGCTGCTCGAACTGGAGCCATCAATGCCTTAATCCGGGCCAAAGCATGGGTGCCCGATTTTGATCCTGTTGAGGCAGCTCAAGGCTATCCCAGCTTGAAAGAAGATGGTTCAGAATTCAACGAAGAAGATCTAAGAGCGATAAACCGGGCGGTGCGCCCTCTGGCCTGCCAATTGGCAGAAGAAGCTGATTTGTCGCATTATCAAGCTCAGTATAATGATCAGAACAAACGAGTGGCTGCACCAATCCCCGAAGCGAAGAACCTGATTCCTCCAATCCGTAAGCATACTTACGCTCCTGATATTGAACCGTCTTCACTGATCCATGAGGAGGCTGTCTTTCAAGCTTTAATGGGAATCGACTGGACCACTGTTGACTTCCAGCCACTGGGTAGGGATGAGGAAGCTGAAGCGGCGCAGGATGACCCACAACAGTCAAACCGGGGCGGCGAGCAGGCGTGAACCGGAAGCAGGATTAATTAGCTGCCTTATTATATTCCGCCAAGAGAACAATGATCTTATTTGGGTACCATGCTGCCTTGTAATAGGAAAGATAATACTTTTGCTTCTTGAGATGCCTTCATGCCTCTGTGCTGATACTTTTATTTGGAAGATCGACATTGCCAATTTATATCTCCTGCAATCATAAAATCTTAAACTACCAGGGCAGTTGTACCGCCAGCCGGTTTATGAATCTTTATATATATACGCAAGGAGACTTGCAGATATGATCAAAATTTGTGATACGAAATACCTGCCATTATTGGGCATGAAGTAGGCATTAGCCAATCTTGAAACGGAGGTTTAATAACCCTAAACCGTCATGGGAGAAAACAGCTCCTGTATATATAACACCGGTTTACTGTGTAAACCATGCTTTTGTCATAAAAAATATTTTGTTACTCCAAAAAAGGATGTTAACAGAAAACACCAAACCGGGTAAATAATCTCCGGTATAAAAATGGACCGTGTTCCGCCAATTTGGCTGCTTGAACCGGTGGAAAACGCTGTCGGTTTAAGAATGCAACCAAAACAAAACAACAATTTTATCAAGAAAAGATATGTGAAGCAAAAGGCAATGATAGAACCGTTTGCAAAAAAGAGGCTTTACTGAGCCGATCAGATGGTGTTACCGTGGTCGGACACGACCAAGCTCCCAATAGGCGTAGTTGTGGTTCAAGTCAGCCAGGTCCCCAAATGAAACCATGGCATTACGCCGATCAAGTGGCATGGCAATGGTTCGGGTTCGACCAAGCCCCCAAGTGACTCTAAGGCCTTTAGGCCGATCAAGAGGCGTGACCGGTTCAGACTTGACCGTGTCCCCAAGTGATCTGGTGGCTTTCGCTGATCAAAAGGTGTTGCATCGGTTCGGACACGACCGAGCCCCCAAGTGATCTGGTGGCTTTCGCCTATCAAAAGGTATTGCATCGGTTCAGACATGACCGAGCCCCCAGGTGATATTTATAATTTTTGCAAGGGGTAAACCGGAGGCCGCTTTAAACAGAACAACTCCATGTAACCACACATGATAAAAACGAACAGATACCCTGCTTTAGCTGAGGATCCGGTTTATTGTATTTATATTATATACATCGTCATAATATGTACATAAGCAGAGCCAATGGCTCAAGTATAGTAAGGCCGAAGATGAGCTATGTTCCACGGCCTGTTGGTCTCCTCTTCTGACGTATGTGAGTCTTTATGCTCTCGAATATCAATCAGATAGTATGACCCATTGTGCAGATTCTTGCTGACCACGAAAGGTCCCTCCCAAGGCGGGGATAACTTATGCATATCGGTTTGATCTTGAATGAGTCGAAGCACCAAATCTCCTTCTTGAAAGGTTCTGGTCCTGACCCGACGATTGTGATAGCGACGAAGATCTTGTTGGTAAATCGCCGAGTGGGCAGCTGCTATGTCTCGCTCTTCATCCAACCGGTCCAAAGCGTCTTGTTGAGCCATCTTGTTGTCCGCTTCAACATAAGCCGCAACACGAGGTGAATCGTGACGGATATCACTAGGGAGAACCGCCTCTGCTCCATAAAGCATGAAGAACAGCGTGTATCCTGTCGATCTGTTGGGTGTAGTATTAATACTCCATAACACAGATGGTAACTCTTCAACCCAACACCCCGGAGTCCGCTGCAAAGGAACCATAAGCCGGGGCTTGATGCCTCTCAAGATCACCTGATTAGCTCTTTCTGCTTGACCATTGGACTGTGGGTGCGCCACTGATGACACGTCAAGGCGGATGTGCTCTCGTTCGCAGAATTCTTTCATGGCACCCTTGGACAAATTGGTACCATTGTCTGTGATGATACTGTGTGGAAAGCCAAACCGGAAAATCACCTTTTTGATGAACTGAACCGCAGCGGCTGCGTCACACTTACTAACAGGTTCTGCCTCCACCCACTTTGTAAATTTATCAACCGCCACCAGGAGGTGGGTCTTCTTGTCCTTGGACCTTTTGAAAGGCCCAACCATATCCAGCCCCCAGGTTGCAAACAGCCAAGTGATTGGAATCATCCGCAATTCTTGAGCCGGAACATGAGCGCGTCTTGAAAATTTTTGGCAACCATCACATCATCGGACCAGATCTTCCGCATCAGCATGGGCAGTTAACCAATAGAAACCGTGGCGGAATGCTTTAGCCACCAGAGATTTTGAACCGGCGTGGTGACCACAATCCCCTTCGTGGATCTCACGCAAAATTTCACAGCCTTCCTCAGGAGACACACAGCGTTGAAATGCTCCTGATACACTGCAATGATGCAACTCGCCATTGACGATTGTCATGGACTTGGACCGCCGTATTATTTGTCTGGCCAGAGTCTCATCCTCTGGTAACTCGCCCCGGTTCATGTACGCCAGGTAGGGAAGTGTCCAATCCGGGATGACGTGGAGTGTTGCCACCAACTGAGGCTCTGGATCAGGAACAGCCAAATCTGCTTCCCCGGGTAGTTGAACCGATGGGTTGTGCAGTATATCGAGAAAAACATTGGGCGGAACCGGTTTACGCTGTGAGCCTAGTCGGCTCAAAGCGCCCGCCGCTTCATTCTTCCGACGGTCCACGTGGTCCACTGATAGCCCTTGAAGTGACCTGCAACAGTATCAACCTCACGATGATATACAGCCATGAGTGGGTCTTTAGAATCCCAAGTACCAGACACCTGTTGAGCCACCAGGTCCGAGTCACCGAAGCACTTAACCCGGCTTAAGTTCATCTCTTTAGCCATCCGGAGACCATGGAGCAAGGCTTCGTACTCAGCTGCATTGTTAGTGCAAGGGAACATTAAGCGGAGAACATAACAAAACTTGTCACCTCGTGGGGAAGTTAATATGACTCCAGCCCCCGAGCCCTCCAATTGCCGTGATCCGTCAAAATGGATGGTCCAATATGTGTGATCCGGCTTCTCTTCAGGGGCCTGCAGCTCCGTCCAGTCATTGATGAAATCGACAAGTGCTTGTGACTTCACCGCCGTTCGAGGCACGTATTTCAAACCGTGCGGCCCAAGCTCTATAGCCCACTTGGCAATCCGGCCCGTTGCTTCCCGGTTCTGGATGATATCACCCATGGGGGCAGAGCTGACCACTGTGATGGGATGCCCTCGGAAATACTGCTTCAGCTTCCGGCTTGCCATAAAAACTCCATACACCAGCTTCTGCCAATGTGGATACCTTTGTTTGGATTCAATAAGCACCTCGCTGATATAATAAACCGGACGCTGAACCGGATGCTCTTTGCTCGCCTCCTTCCGCTCCACCACAATAGCTACACTGACCGCGCGAGCATTAGCAACAACATACAGTAGCAATGGTTCCTTGTCAATGGGAGCGGCGAGCACGGGCGGATTGGCCAATTGCCGCTTTAAGTCCTCCAACGCCTGATCAGCAGCAGAACTCCAGACGAACTGATCCGTCTTCTTCAACATCTGATACAACGAGATTGCTTTCTCACCAAGGCGGCTGATAAACCGGCTCAACGCGGCAATCCGGCCAGCCAAACGTTGAACATCATTAATACACTTAGGTTTAGCCAGAGAAGTGATAGCCGTAATTTTCTCCGGATTAGCCTCAATTCCCCTGTTGGACACCAGAAAACCCAATAACTTGCCTGCCGGTACACCAAAGACACATTTGGCCGGATTGAGCATCATCTTGTACGTCCTTAGGTTATTGAAGGTTTCCTTTAAATCATCGACCAAAGTCTCCTTCCTTGACTTAACCACAATATCATCCACATAAGCATGCACATTACGACCAATCTGTTTGTGGAGACAATTTTGCACACATCGTTGATAGGTTGCCTGGGCACTTTTGAGTCCAAAAGGCATAGATACGTAGCAGAAGGCTCCAAAGGGAGTTATGAACGCTGTCTTCTCCTGGTCCTTAACTGCCATTTTGATCTGATGATAGCCGGAATATGCATCCAGGAAACATAAATGCTCGCAACCCGCCGTAGCATCAATAATCTGATCAATACGGGGGAGGGCAAAAGGATCCGCAGGACAGGCCTTATTAAGATCAGTATAATCCACACACATGCGCCAGGTGCCATTTTTCTTAAGGACCAGCACCGGATTAGCAAGCCACTCAGGGTGGAAAACTTCAACAATGAAGCCAGCTGCTAAGAGCCTGGCCACCTCTTCTCCAATAGCTTTTCGCCTTTCTTCATTGAACCAGCGGAGGAACTGTTTCACCGGTTTGTATTTAGGATCCACATTAAGAGTGTGCTCAGCGAGTTGCCTCGGTACACCTGGCATGTCAGAAGGCTTCCATGCAAAGATGTCCCGATTCTCACGAATGAACTCGATGAGCGCGCTTTCCTATTTCGGATCCAGATTGGCACTGATGCTGAACTGCTTGGACGAATCGCCAGGTACGAAGTCAACAAGCTTAGTCTCAGCGGCTGATGTAAACTTCAGGGCCGGATCATGCTCCGTAGTTGGCTTCTTTAAAGGAGTCATATCCGTCGGATCAACATTGTCCTTATAATACTTGAGTTCTTCGGTGGTACAAACCGATTCTGCGTAAGCCGCATCTCCTTCTTCACATTCCAAAGCGACCTTGCAGCTTCCGTGAACCGTGATGGTCCCCTTATGACCTGGCATCTTGAGCTGCAGATACACATAGCAGGGCCGTGCCATGAATTTGGCGTAGGCCGGTCTACCGAACAGGGCGTGATACGGGCTTTGGATTTTCACCACCTCGAACGTCAGTGTCTCTGATCGGGAATCGTGATCATCTCCAAAGGCCACTTCCAACGCTATCTTCCCAACGGGGTATGCTGACTTGCCAGGTACCACACCATGAAAAACCGTATTTGAAGGTCGGAGATCTTTATCTGTTCGCCCCATTCGACGGAAAGTCTCATAATATAAGATGTTAATGCTGCTACCTCCATCCATAAGCACTTTGGTGAACCTATAACCTCCCACCTGAGGCGCCACCACTAAAGCCAACTGACCCGGATTGTCAACCCGGGGAGGGTGATCCTCTCTACTCCATATGATTGGCTGCTCTGACCAGCGCAGATACCGGGGCACGGCCGGTTCAACAGAATTAACTGCCCGCTTTTGGACCTTCCGGTCCCGCTTGTCCAAGCTAGTGGTGAATACATGATATTGCCCACTATTTAGTTGCTTTGGATTGCTCTAGTAACCCGACTGCTGCTGTTGCTGATTGTGACCACCCTGGTTATTCTGATTATGCTGATTGTTATGTCCGCCCGGATTACCATTAAATCCTGAACCGGAATTTCCTCCACCGTGACCCGGCCCGAATCCAGAACCACCACCAGAGCTGGGGTCATACCAGAAGGCACTGGAGCTCTTGAACTCCTGCATAATATAGCAATCCTTCCAAAGGTGGTTTGCTGGTTCCTCCCTTGTCCCATGCTTTGGACAGGGCTGGTTCAACAAATAGTTTAAGCGTTCCGGATTAGGACTAGGCGCTCCACTGCGGTTTTGCCCTTACGTCGCTGGCCCCTGTCCTGCACGTTAGTATTAGCCACAAAATCCATGCTGCCATCCGCTTTACGCTTGCCTCCACCACCATTTCCTGCTGAGTGATGCTGCTGACTTTTGAAGTTGCTGTTCTTCTTTCCCTTCCCTGTCTTTTCATCGTCAGACTCGGGATCCTTGGTACTATCAGAATCATCGTACTTTACCAAAGCGCCCATGAGAGTCCCTATGTCAGTATAATGACGCTTCATCCGTCCTAACTTCAGCTTCAGGGGTCCAAACCGGCAATTACCTTCCAAGGTTATAACTGCGGTGTCAGCATTGATGCGGTCTGATGAATGCAGGACTTGTGAAACTCGGCGCACCCAATGAGTAGTTGATTCTCCTTCCTCCTGGACACAGGCAGCTAAATCCACTATCGACATGGGCTGTTTACACGTATCTTTGAAATTATTGATGAACCGGGCTCGCAACTAGGCCCATGAACCGATAGAATTGGGCGGCAGGCTCTTTAACCAAGTACGGGCTGTCCCTTCAAGCATCATGGTGAAATATTTTGCACATGCCGCCTCATCCACATCAAGCATCTCCATGGCCATCTCATAACTCTCCACCCATGTCTCTGGGGTTGATCCGCCGTATAGTTTGGCACCTTGCGCAGGCCCTTGAAATCCTTGGGCAGGCGCACATTGCGTAAAGCGGGGACAAGGCAAGGCACTCCCAAAGCGCTAGAAGTGAGTCCCGGTTCAACCGAAGTGGTGGGACGAACTGGCGTAAGCTGACGAGTCTGATGTTGTGCTGCTAACTCGGCCTCCCTGCGCGCTCGGGCCCGGTCCACCACCTCCTGGGCATTGTCGGCACCACCGGCCGGATTGTTGCCGCGGGGCGCCCCACGCCGCGCGTTACTTCACACAGCTGGTTCCTCCATATGCCTGCTATAACTCTAGTTCGGACGTGGGGTAGAATGAATCCGGTCGCAGCTGTATGAATATGCTTCCTGTTGGACCAAACCCGTCCTAAGGAGCTCCTTGACCCGGCGCGTCTCTATTGCCTGTAATGTATCACCTTCAACTGGAATAGCCTCCAGCCGTGCCGCAGCCGCAACGAGGTTATCCAGTGGATTGGAGTAGTGACCCGGAGGTGTAGGCACAGCTTGTGGTACACCAGTATTATGACGAGGCAGGTCTATTAAACGGGGCTGAACCAGCGCGCCTGTCGCAGGTGCCGCCGCCCGGTTTACCACCGGTGGATTATTGATTCCCGCTCCAGGGGTGTTGAAAAGGTCCCTTCCTTCAAAAACTGAGGGCAAACGAGATCGGTACTTCCTCCTCATGACTTCCTGTGAGGCGCTCTGGTCCAGCATGATTTTATAAGCTTGCGCGTCCAAAGCGGCCCGCTCCGCAGTCATCCTGACCTCTTCTGCTGCCAGATCCGCTTTGGCCTGGGTAATTTGCTCTCTCACCTTTGCGATCTCTGCATTATGAGCATCCTGATCCGCCGGATTAGCCTCCGCCATGAGTCTAGCCAATGCGTCGAATAGATCGGATAGCACTTGAGCCGGCGGGCGCACAGAGCCTCCTGCTCCGGCAGCCGTTGCCGCTGCTGAACCGAAAACCATTGCTGCTTGTGTACCGGCCATGAATATTCCAACTCGGTTGGGCAGATCGGAGGGGTCCGGAATACTATCTATATCAGAACAGCCCCCAATCCGGCCATCTTGTAGCTGATACAACGACTCAGTTTCTCCGGTCGATGACTCTTCGCCCGAGTAAATGACGGTTTCACCACCAGATCCTGATCCGTCCTCATAACTTCCTCCATGGATGACTCCCACGAAGGCACGTTTCACGGCCAGTTTAGCCCGGGCAGGTCGCGCACGCTGAGCTGTCTCGACGAGGTCAGTGCAGGTGTCCAGCTCAGGGCTCGGTTCACCGATCTTGCCGATGAAGACGTGTATGCCACCAAAGGGGACCCGATATCCGTACTCAATTGAGCCGGCCTCGGGGCCCCAGCCTGCATCGTCGATGTAGATCTTGCCGCAACGACTCTTGGTCATCCGGCCCACGGCGTATCCCTCGAGTCCTTCAAAGCGGCCCTCCAAGAACTTGAAACCATCGTGCGATTGCCCCACGGTGGGCGCCAACTGTCGTGGGTTTGTCACGGCAGATGTCCTAGCGAAAGGACTTAGTCGTGGAGCCATCGCAACGGGTTAACTCGAAGGGGTTAAAGCGGACACAGGGACACAGGGAGTTTATACTAGTTCGGCCCCTTCGATGAAGGTAAAAGCCTATGTCTAGTTTGTGATGGAATTGATGGGGTTTCGATGACTAGGGAGCAAACAAGCTTCGCCTAAGTCTCGAGTTGTGGTTGTCTGTCCTGAACCGCTATCGAGTCGTCCCCTTATATACATGGGTAACGCCCGTCGGTTCACAGAGTCCCAATCTCCGGTTCATACTCGTATCCGGGTTGGTCTCTCCTTATTCCTAACTTACAATACAAGTTCATATACACGCAGGTTTACGGCTACAGATGCTGAACCGACTATGGCCTTGGGCCTTTATCTAGCTTCTGGGCTTTAGCACCTTTGGACTACTGATGAAGTTAACCTGGCCCAGGTAGTCCGGTTTACGCCCAGTAGTAATATCCCCAACAGAGGGTTCAGTGCGAATTTCTTCATGTACTTTGGAGTAACATATCTGTACTCCCTCCATTCGCGTGCCCATCTCCGTTCAATCCTCTGGATTCGCACCTTGCGCTGATTTTTATCTTCTTTGCCAAACTTGGCTTCATCAGGCGTGCAGTAATCTTTATAAATATCCTCAAGGATTTCAAATGCAGTCATAACCTCAGGCTTCTTTCCTCCTTTCTGTGGCCTTTTACCTTCAGTCATTTTCTTCAGTTGAGGAATTTGAACGATTGAGTTCTCTGAAGAAGTATGCAACTTTTCTTCGAGGAACGCTGCAAATGAGTTAAGTTGATGAGAACCTAATGATTCAGCAGCGGACATGTGTACCTGTGAACAGAGTATAGTTGCGAGGAATTTGAAGAGGTCATATGCGTTCTCAGAGGGTTTTTCATAAAGAACAAGTTTGAGGAATTTGACCAGATGCGTCTTGAGGAATTAAACTAAGCGCTTTATATCTTAGGTTCCAGAGTTGTATAGATCGAGGATCCACACAATTGAGGAATCTTGAAGAAAATCAGGCTTAGGGAAATGAATCAAGAACAGATAACATGTGAGGTGTTTTGTGTGTGAGGAGTTGAAGAATAAAATACCTTTGAAGATTTTGTAGAAAAGTTTCGAATCAAAGAGGGCAGTAAAATTTGCTTTTAATTACCCTAAAACGAAGAACACAACGAATTGTGAGTTGAAACAGTGAAGTTCGTCGAGGCAGATCTTCCACGCCCTAACTTGGCGGAGGAAGACGTCTACGGCGGCGGCGGAGGTGAAGATTTCCGCGGTCGGCGCGAGTACGACTGCGACGAGGTCGAGGCAGTGAAGCTCTTCCTCACCGGCGACGATGGAGTAGCGGCGGCGCTAGGGTTCGGAGGCTCGAGCGGGAGAGTGAGATCGAGCGGGGTAAAAGAAGTGAGGAAGGGGACAGGGGTATTTATAGCCACGGTGAAAAACTGCTTGCCCAAAGATTTGGGACGAACGTGCCCCTGGCCGTTCTCCTTCTCGCGACATGTGTCACCCACGTACTGTGTAGTGGAGATCGTGGGTGGATAAAATAATGCATCGTGGGATGCGGAATGGTTTGAGCGGCAAAACCGATAGTTTGGATAAGATTAGTTTTAACGTTCTGTTCGCAATTTCTCCAGCTGACAAGGACACAGTGAAGAATTTGAACGAGTTTCAAATAGAACGCACATGAAGAATTTGTGAATAGATTGGATTGAGTATAGCATAGAGGGGAAGGGTCCGATCACATTCACTTAGCAGAAAGACCAACTTGAAGAAATAGCTATAAGTGAATGATGTAGAGGACATAAACTCATATATATATATATAGTGGGCTAACCTTCACTGTAGTGGCTGCAATCATGAGCGCACACTAGCTTTGGGATCTGCCCCATCCTCTTACCTTATTTGTATTTTCGTTTTATAAGGAGATTGTTGCTTATTTCTTCTTTTAGACTAACGTGGACCACGGTAGCTGCAGCAGCACTGTTGCGCGCAGCACTAGCTGGCTGGACGCTAGGCCGACAGACAGAGGACCGGGAGTAGCAATCCGAAAGGTTCCAGGATGTTTTTTGTTGAACTGTTCACCAAAGGTTTGAACCTTCCCGTTTCTTGTCCCTGTGATTATTTTTTGCTGTGGGCTGCATCCCTTTTAATTCTTGTGGGCGCGCACTGTTGCGCGCTGTGCCAGCTTGTGAATCATGGTCCGGGCCGAATCATCACAACAGAAGATGTGAGGAAGAATGGAAAGAAATACCCAAAAAAATTGTGCACACTAGCTCCTCGACCATGCCACCATTCTCTGTACACCGAGCTACGCACAGGCTAGTGTGTTTAGCATATAAAAGATCCCCATCTTCATGCCACTTTTTTCTCTGTGTGTGTGTGTTGCAATATTAGCAAGCTCAGGTGTTAGCACTTAGCAGCTCCGAACTACTAAAACTCCCCATGGCGTGCAACTAGCGGCAGTTCTTCCCGTGTAATCTGGATACAACTGGAGGCAGTTCTCCCCGTGACGTGCAACTAGATGCAGTTCTCAGCGGGCTACAACATTTTTTTTCGGTTTTCACAGGAATACATGGGCACCACAGGATGTGCACACATGCATGCTAACTGTACTCCCCGTAGTGCATGCAGAATTATAAGGCTGGTCACAATGGGGTGGAACTTAGGAGTAACATCACATATTTCAATACAATGTTGCGTATGTGGCACATATTTAATGAAGAGTGAGGTGCTTGTGGTAACTAGCTAAGTTACCGGAACATCACACACTTCAAGAAACAATGAGTCTATAAGCTAATAAATGCATCGATGCATGACACTACCTATATGTTCCTACCCACTGTGGAGGTAGTAACATAGTCTAGATAAGTGTGTATGTTACTACCTTATGTTCCTACCCATTGTGACCAGCCTAACGGGCATCACCTCAAACCCCGCGCGCGCATGGCTGTTTGACCATGGCATGACCAGCGATTGGGTACTAGTCAAACGCTCTGGACCCACCTGCGTCGCTGCCCGTATCCGTCCGGACACTGTGTTGGGTATCACGCCGTAGGTGCATGCTGGCGAGCAACAGACGATTTTCAGTAGGCCCCACATGCTCGTTTTCGCCATGCACCGGCAGGGACACACACCACCAGGGACGATTCAACGCGCAACCATCAAATGGAGAAGGGGAGCGCATAATTTTCATTCTTCAGAGCAGAAAGATGTTGTCCTTGTACGCCGAAGTTGATCGCACATGTTGACATTTTTGTGTATTTGTTGTTACCGACTCTCTACCCTGCATTTCTCTTTTATATCATGAACATGTTATGTCACAAATGGCCTGAATCAAAGCATCAAAAGCTTCTTCTCCAAAAATATTTTTTTGGTAAAGGAATCATTAATGCAAATATGTGGAGATTTCTCCGTTTTTGCTAAGCCCCCCTCGAATATGGAATGATCAACCCGTCGTGGTGTGATGGCTAGGCAATGCACCGTTTCCCCCCTTTTTTCGACCCTCATTTTGATTGTTAGGCAGTTTTGTCGGACGCCCGACTCGCGCGTTTGCAGTTTAATTTTGCCAACCAAAAAGTAGGGGGATAACGCGACACCATGAAACGAACGTGGGGGGCTGGCGTATGGGAACACTAGGAAGTGCCCTGTGATGCGTCTTGTGTTGGAGATGGGCACATCGAGTCGATGGGGATGGGGTGTGCTCGGTTTTGGACTTGTGGAAGCTTTTTCGTTATGGTTAGCTGATGTGCTCATGACGTCGGTGGCACGTCAGTGTCGTTACCCATCTTTGAACGCAGCATCGTTAGCTTACTCTTGCCATCTCCCCGCCTTACTCAGTCTGGTGGCGCAAGTCCAATTGTTCGGATTCAGAGCAGACGGTGATCCGGCATCAATGTTCATCTTTAAGGACACCCCTTGGGAAAGGAAGAGTCTTTTGGTAAGGCTTCCGATGACGAGCCATGCCTCTGCATCAGGTCTGGCCATTTTATCATCTTTTCAGCAAGATCTTAGGGCATTTGCAACGGCGACCAGCAAATTTCCTCCCAGACCCGTTCCCGGACAGGGAGGGCCAGTCCACGGACATGCATGCGGGAGGCCGCCATCCAACGCTATCATGTATATGCCCGCCAGTAATTTCAAATTCAAATGTGCTCTGATCCACAAGGCACGCCAAATAACAATAGCGTCAGATCGCATGCCCAATCACAACCAAAAAGAGACAAGTATGATTATTTTTTTACATGCCCGAATCCAAAAGAACATTAGCTCGGCAGTCCATACATTTCATCCCTGCTGGACCGGCATTCTGCTCCTCGAACAAGGTGGTGCCGTCGCCGCCGCGTAGGCAGCATCCGCGTCCGCATCCTCATAGTCCACCGCCGCCAACTCATCTTTATGTCACTGCTACCTCTGGAACCGAACGGATTGCATGATCATTCTAAACAGTTTACATTCAATGTCAACATCTCATCGTCCTCCGCATCGGCGGTGATCTGCACCCTCTTTATCGCCTTGACAGGACCATCCACCCTCTCCATGCAAAATTGAGACTCAGCAAAACTGTTTTCTTAACGGCTTTGCTAAGTCTCAGTCGACTGAGACTTCATTAAGTCTCAGTCGGAGCTATATCCGTGCGATCCTACATTGAGATCCGTTTAAAACCTTCCTTTTAGTTTTCCTTTTCTCTCTTTGTTGTTATGTCACTTGACTGGAACTTTGTTAAATCGCGGTCGACTGAGACCTAGAGACACACATCTTTTTAATCAAGATGTGTGTTTGTCAGGTTTTTACGTATCAACTTTTGCCCTGCGGTGATTGACCTTATAATCCACATAGTGTAGAAACATATCCCATCTACTACCTCCGTCCTGGTTTATTGGTCCTCGTTGTATTTTGTGCTAAATTTTGACCGTAAATTTAACTCACAAAATATTCATACATGTCAATAAAATTTATATCATTAAAAAATATGTTTAAATACGAATCTAACGATATAATTTTTGTTGACATGCATTAACATTTTATTAGTTTAATTTTTGGTCAAAATTTGACACAAATTACAAAGGGGACCAATAACCCAGGATGGAGACAAAAATTCATTAAACATTGCGTTACCCGTGCCGTCATCCGCGGAGGTCGTTTTCCATTGCCTCGCCACCTATCCCAGTGACACCAATCGTGCTGCCCATCTCCTCATTTTTTGGCGATCATCAACATTTTATCGCCCACGGACGGACGTAACAAGTGACATGCATTAACTTGCAGCCCTGCCGACATCAACTTGCGCCGACCGTCCTCTGCTGACGTGCCAGTCTATAGTAGACCAGTGGTAGATGAAGGCCAACGCCCCATTGATTCATTTTTACCACGTACTAGTTTCCATCATTTAAAAAGGTCATCAAGTGCCTTGGAAGCCAGCATCTACGACGGGGTCAAAGTCATGACGCACCAGCGGCTACAACAAGCAGCGACGAGTGCTGCTACAACTTTCTACTTGGCAGAAGTTTTCAGGCAGCCTCTGCCCGGTAATAGTCAGACGACCCCGCCCGGAGTCTTAACATCCGTGAAAGCCCGCTGCAGCGATCGCCCCTGTCTAAACTTTCCAATACGCAGCGGTTTCAGGCAGCCTCTACCAGTAAGAGACAACCGCCCATCCCTGTTAGTCTCAACCCCCGTGGCATTTGATGAGGCACGTGCTCACACATTGAAGACAACACTCCCCGACAGCCACGAGACTCTGCATACGCGTTTGATTCTGGTAGGAGGTAGGCGCCTCGGAGGTGATACGAAGCGAGCGCTCCGGCTCCAACCTCGACTATGAGGACGAGATGGCCCTTTACATTGCATTGGAGCGCTCCAAGGTGGACACTGGCGGCAGCTCCGAATCTAGAGCATCGATGCAGCTTCTGCACAGGCGCAGCTCGGACGACGGAGCCCGACCCTCCCAGCCCGCGCGCAGTGATGACAGGACAGCGCAGCCCGCACTGTCCCCTTCCCCCGCTGGCCGCTCCTCCACGCGTGCAGCGGTGGGTGATAGTGCCCGCGGCGCCGGCCCGCACACGCACTCCGCAATCGCAGGCGCGTCCCGCGCGCCGCGATAGGCGGCGGGTGCTAGTGCCCATGCCGTCGGCCCGCACGCGCACTCCTCAATCGAAGGCAGTGGGCACGGGAGAGGGACATAGTGGAGCAGTCCGCGTGCGCCGCCGCGGGATGCAGGAAGAGCCCGAGAAGGACGAGCGGCTGCTCGCATGGGTCTACCGTTGGTCCCTCACGACGGCGGAGACGGACGCTCACCGCCTCCGACGGAAGAACGTCATGGCACTCCGGTTTGCTATTCAGTAGTCGGAGCGCGAGGCGAAAGAGGTATCGGCGGAGAAGGCTCGGGTGGCCCAGTTGAAGCAGCAGCAAGATAGGGCGCTCCGTTGGATGAAGGGGCTCATCGTCCTCTCGGACTCCAACGACGACGATGGCGGTGACATATGCTCCTCCTCCGACGGCCAAGACCCTCCACATATCCGCAACAAGAGTCACCCTATCGAATATGAACTTGAGCCTTTTGATATATATAGACGACATTCATCAAGTTGATCACCGCATCAGGTATATTTACGCTATGGGAACCTCCAGCTTGCATTGTCGGAACCGTGCAAACCCGCAACAAGAATCACCCTATCAAATATGAACGTGAGCCTTTTGATAGATAGACGACATTGATCAAGTTGATTACCGCACCAGGTATATTTACGATATGGGAACCTTCAGATTGCATTGTCGGAACCGTGCATACCCGCAGCAAGAGCAACCATATCAAACCTGAACGTGATGTATAGATGACAATGAGCACGTTGATGACCACATCAACTAGATGACACAAGGAGAACATCCAGATTGCATTGTTCGAACCGTGCGTACCCGCAACAAGAGCAATCCTATAAAATATGAATGTGAGCATTTTGATGTGTAGATGACAATGAACACATCGACGAACGCATCAATTAGATCACGCAAGGAGAACCTCCAGATTGAATTGTCCGAACCATGCATACCCGCGACAAGAGGCATTAACTAGATTATGCAAGGGGAACCTTCAGTTTACGTTTGTCGGAACCGTGCATACCCGCAACAAGAGTTACCCTATCAAATATGAACGTGCGCCTTTTGATATATATAGACGACATTCATGAAGTTGATCACGCACCAACCAGATTACGCAAGAACCTCCAGATTGCATTGTCGGAACCGTGCATACCAGCAACAAGAGTTACCCTACCAAATATGAACGTGAGCCTCTTGATAGATAGACGACATTTGATCAATTTGATCGTGCATCAACCAGATTACGTAAAGGGGGAACCTCAAGATTGCATGGTCGGAACCGTTCGTACCCGCAACAAGAGTCACCCTATCAAATATGAACGCGAGCCATTCGATATATAGATGACATTGATCAAGTCAATCACACATCAACCAGATTACGCAAGAGGGAACCTATAGATTGCATTGTCGGGAGCATGCGTACCCGCAACAAGAGTCACCCTATCAAATATGAACGTGAGCCTTTTGATATATAGATGACATTGGTCAAGTCTATCATCGCATCAGGTATATTTACGCTATGGGAACCTCCAAATTGCATTGTCAGAACCGTGCACACCCACAACAAGAGTCACCCTATCAAATATGAACGTGACCCTTTTGATATATAGACGACATTGATCAAGTTGATCACCACATCAAAAATATTTACGCTATGGGAACCTTCAGATTGCATTGTTGGAACCGTGCATACCTGCAACAAGAGCAACCCTATCAAATATGAACGTGACCATTTTGATGTATAGATGACAATGAGCACATTGATGACCACATCAACTACATCACACAAGGAGAACCTCCAGATTGCATTGTCTAAACCGCGCGTAACCGCAACAATAGGAATCAACTGGATTACCAAGTGGAACCTCCAGTTTACATTGTTGGGAACCGTGCATACCCGCAACAAGAGTCACCCTGTGAAATTTGAACACGAGACTTTTGATATATAAAAGACATTGATCAAGTTGATCACGCATAAACTAGATTACACAGTGGGAACCTACAAATTACATTGTTGGAACCGTGCACACCCGCAACAAGAGTCACCCTATCAAATATGAACGTGAACCTTTTGATATATAGACGACATTGATCTAGTTGATCACTGCATCGGGTATATTTACATTATGGGAACCCCAGATTGCATTGCCGGAACAGTGCATACCCGCAACAAGAGCAACCCTATCAAATATGAACTTGAGCACTTTGATGTATAGATGTAAACCCTATAAAGATTCACCATGCTTTGGAAAAACAATATAGCCTGACTTGGTTGTTAGAAGCACATCTTAAAAATAACCCCTTGGAAAGAATTTGGGGAACTGTCATAAAAAAAAGAGCTATGCATTAAGCAAAATAAACAAGGTTCACAAAAATAAACTTGCGCATGAGTCACCACCAATGCCTCGTTTTTTCAAATCATAATATGGCAGCTAAAAACAATAGCTCGCACCACACAAATACACAAACCTTGGCTTGAGAATTTGACTAACAGGACTGAAATGAAATGAAATAGACTAAGAGGGTCAATGAGTTGCGTTTTCTAAAGTAAATGATAATATTACAGATCCAAACATACGACAATAACTTTTCAGGGCCATAGTAAAATGATCGAACTTCTTAATAATATCTTAGTACTGAACAATGTGTCCAGGGAATTTAGGCGGCCAAGTCAGACTAATGGGCACAACCTTGCACACTAGGAGTGTTGGTGCGCGGTAGTAGCTCAGTTGCTTCTTTCGCCTCCGTGTCGATGGAGCACAGACGACCTGTGTATCCAAGCCTGGAGACTACCTGGCGTGCTGCCTCGTTGGCGGCCAGTATCCTCACAGAATAGGACACAATCCCTCCACCATGTTGATTCTTCGGAAACGCCAAACATCATTTGGAAGGGCGGGCTCGCCCGTGAAATTCATTTTTCTAGATAGCTCTAGGTCCCAGAATCGGAGTAGCCCACCTTGGACCTGCACCATGGTTTAGCTTGCCCATGCTCCGTCTGGTCAACCTGTAGTCCGCACGACCATGGAAGCTGCCATAAATGGACTCCTGAGGGAGATCGACTTGCGAGAATGATCCCTCGAGAAGGTGGTACGCCATGATTTTACCCACCTCATATATGGGTAGTTCATGAAGGTTGCCCGCTGTATCAGACTGTCCATGGCATCCGAGACTTTTAAATGCCATGCTCCATCTTTGAAGACATTTAACTGAGTAAAGCACGAGCAGTTTTTTAATAGGCTAAATGAACAATTATATACTGTCATAAAGCACAAACGGATGAAGCCTTTAAATTGAGAAAACAAGTTTCTTATGTGGTAGTGTAGTGGTTCATTCGTCTGGATACGTATCCTGCCGAACTCGAACCTAGCATTATCCGTAGGACTCGGTACGAAGAAGGAAATTTCGCCGGATATGACGGAGAAACGGCCTCAGGTGTTAACAGTCTCTAACTTTCCTTCTTCATTTTATCCCAGACGAGCACGATCTGCGATGACAATCATTTTTTGTCGATCGTCCTCCGAGCTCACGCCGCCCACGTCTTGTTCGTGCCGACAGCCCGCCCCCAACGCGTGGCCGCAGGCGTCCGTGCGGCATCACGCCGACGCCATATCCATCCCCGTCCCCGCCACCGCCACCTCTCATGACCGAGGAGGAGGAGACCGAGCTCATGAGGCGTGTTATGGAGTACTCCATAAACACCCACGACGAGCACCAAGGGGAGGACCTAGAGACCTAGTTGGCCCTCTCTGCAGCCGGCGACGTGGCCATCCCGGAGCTGGATATGGCCGACGTGGTCAAGGAGGAGGTGGAGGAGGAGCCACCCATTGTCGCGTGGAACCCGCATCTGGCGGGCTAGTGGTGGAGCTGCTCGTGCACGACGCCGGAGATGGCCGACTCGGTAGGTGTTGACCCATGGTCAGCCACGCCGCTGCGGTCACCAGAGTAGGAGCAGGAGCAGCGTCGGCGTGCCGGGGGGGGGGGCGTCCTCATCCTCTTCCAAACGCCCGTCCCCATCTCGCCGCCCTTTGCTCCACCGTCGGCGACTACCACCACGGGGTTCTTCTCCGGCAAGAACAAGGGCAAGGCCCCGCTGGCTCTTCGTGCGCGCTCCCCTCGCCTCCGCCAGCGTCTTTCCACCAGCCACGGCAGCACATCAGCGTCCCAGTGTACCAGGCAAAGTGGCACTGGGACCATCGCGTCCCCTCCCCTACCACGTCTGGCACTTGGATTAGGAGAGGATTCCGGTGTCGGCGGTGCCGCGGTCGGTGTGGGCGCACACGGAGGAGGTGCGGCGCCGTCGGCAGTAGCTGACGCTGGAGCCGCGCCTCAACACCGCCTACGCATTAGACTCTCCTGATTAGGAGGTCTGGTTCGCGTTGGAGCACGAGGAACAGCGTCGGCGCGGCGTCTGCGACGTGGAGGTTGGCACCCCGCCACCCCTTGTCATGCGTGACAAGGACCAGGAGGCGGAGGCCGCCTACCAGGCGATGCTGGTGGCTGTTCTTCGTGAAAACGAGGATGAGGAGCGGCGCAAGGAGGAGAAGGGGGAGGCGACGTACCAGGCATGGCTGGCGAAGGCCACGACTCTCTCCGCTGCCGGCGACTACGTTGTGCCGCCGCCGTCAAGCCCGAGCGTTACACATGGGATGAGTACATGCGCGAGTGGGTCAGCGTGCCGCCCATCTGGTTTGGGGCGACGCCGACCCAAGAGCAGATGTACCTGGAGTAATGGCGGCAACGCAGGCTCGCGGAGGAGCGCCGCGAGGGCGAGCGGCTCTATCAGTTGGAGCGTAACGCCGAGGCGAAGGAGGAGGAGCGTCATGCCCGCGATCGCGCAGCCCAGCCAGCGGCGGTACAGCCACCTGCGGACGACGTCGCCGCAGCCTAGGAGACGGTGTTCCCCTGGGCTGGCCCGGTGCAGACGCTCGTCGACCTCACCGGCTCCGACGGTGACGACTAGGACGCCTAAGGCATCGCGCCTTCTAGTTTTTAGTTTTCTTAAATGTTTTTACTTAATGTAAGGTGGACTCGTGGACTCTCACATGCCTTTTGTGGCCGGCATTAATGTTTTCTATTTTCAAAATATTTGTGGTCTAAATTTTCTTTTGCATCACCTAAAAAATGGGTCGGCTCAGTGTTGGGCGCAAGCGCCGACTCAAATGTGAAAGCGGACGTGGTTGACCGTCGGGCCGACTCAAATGGACAAAATCGCCATCCATTTAGGCCGTCGTGTTGGAGTTGCTCTTAATGTTTATATTTACGATTTTATATTATTTGCAACGTTTATTTGGGTCTTTTGGGGCCAAAATCGAAGTCCAAAAACACGGACGGGTTAAGGTGGAGCGTGTTAATTAGGAGCACCGACGGCCGCACGACCGCAAAAGGACAGACAGGTCCGTTCTCTGTCCTAAACGGACGAAATCCGGATGAAATGGATGTTCATTTGGGGTTGTGCATTAGTGTTGGCCTCATGAAATTCGAGATGTCCTGACATTTCCTCGGTCGTCTACATTGGATGCTATCCCGCAGAAAGGAAGCGCGCCCCGTGATCGCACTCGGGCTGCGGGGCCGGCAAAAACACAGCAAGCGCAGCAGCCCTTTTGCTGTCCGATACCAAGAACCAAGAGGCTGAAGCGCAACGGGAGATTGACGAACTGCGTTCGTTAACAGGGCGTTGCACAGCCAAGATCTAACGTACATCCATCCAAATGATATGCATTTTGTACATCAAGCTTATGTTGTACAGACTGAATTTCGGTGGCGTTCGAGTAGTGTCTTCATTCCCTATGCATCCGCCCATATGTGCTTTTCATGTCTAGTCCTGAATCCGTTTCTCTTGCTTAACATTGGTTTTCCCTGCGTTTTCGTATAGTTTGTTAATGCCTTCAAGGATGGTCGCCAGTAGTGTCATTGTTGCAACCCAGCATTCCAGCCGTGGCCGTGAATGTAGCTCGTCAGCGTTTTTCCTGTGCAGCCGTGGCCGTGCTAGGCAAGTTTGTCGGCGTTTTTCTTGTGAGATGATCGATGATAGGGCTGCCGCAACCTGGGAAAGGAGGATGTTGTGCACATACTCACTGGAGTCGCCATGCGTATTTGGATTTAATAGATTGTGTTTTACATATATGTTTTAAAATCCAAAATGAAAAGAGTTGGTAGTGATGGTCCACAGATCAAGCGGCCCAAATCAACGCAAATTAATGGCTGGCAAGGCGGTTTAAAAATCCCTACCATCAGCCGGTTTACAGCTAGCAGTGGCCTTTTTTTATGCTTACGCATCATGATGCTGCAACGGTGAATGTGAGCCGTCGGGAATATCTGACAATTTACTTCTATCAGAGCAACTTCAATAAAGCGACCCATTTCGTCCGCCCGCGTCCATTTGGGTCGGCGCGGACAAAAGTGGCGGCCCAACGCGCCGACCCAAACGGACGCACGTCCGTTTTTCGTCCGCGGACGACCCATTCCAGGCCCTTTTTGAGCCGGATTTGCGTCGGCGCGGACATAAGACGGACGCGCGCGCGGCTACTCCTTTCCCCGGGCCCGTCAGTCGGTGGCAGCCACAACCATTTCCCTCCCATTTTCCTCAAAAACGCTCCCGTCAGCGCGCGCCCCCGCCCCCAACCAGCGATGGAGGATGCCATCGACCTCGACCTCGACGCCACCGTCGGCCTCGCCTCCCTCTCCTCGTCCGGCGTCGTCGTCGCCCCCTCCGGGAAAGGCAAGCCTCGTGCGGCGCGCAAGACCAGCGCGGCGACAAAGCCGAAGAAGGCGCTGACGCCCGAACAGCGGGCAAGGGAGTCCGCCAAGAGGAAGGGTCGGAGGCACGCCGCGGACGCGAGGGATGAGGCTTGAGCTTGACGCCGAGAAGCAAGCCAAGATGTTCGAGCTCGAGGCCGAGAAGCAAGCCAAGATGCTAGAGATCGAGGCCGCCAACGCCAAGACAAAGGCGAAAGAAATGACTCTTGCAAGCATGATGACCGAGGTGGAGATCATGAAGGTGGATCTCAACGCCTTGTCGCCTAGGAAGAGGCGTGGTTCGAGAAGATGCAGGCCGACATGCTCAAGTTTCAGGACGACTGATCTATGGCGTCGAGGGCCATCTTTTTTGTATGCCGGCATGACCACGGGAGCCGCGATGCCATGGTCGAACTCCAAGTCCCACCATTTTTTGTGTGCTGGCATGTGTGCCGGCCGGTTGACGAGCAAGTGCGCCAGCATGAACTGTGGTATTTTCTGAAGCCGGCATTGTATGCCGGTGCTGGCATGGTGCCGGCATGAGACATGGCCGCTGGCATGATCGGCCGCGGGCCTTTTTTAATTCAAAAGTTGAATGCGGACATGAAATGGGTCGGCGCGTTGGGCGCATTGCCGACCCAAATGCAAAACTGGCCGGACGCCGGCGGGAGGCCGACCCAAACGGACAAAAAGCGGACAAATGCCCGTCCGTCTGGGTCGCCCCATTGGAGTTGCTCTTACCAATATTTTTGTCGCAGGATGGATGGGTATGACGTCCTGCCCTTGGGCCCGAGCCTGCGCCGACGGGTTACAGATGTTTCATCCGAATCAGAAGAAGAAGAGGGCATTGGTTACACACTTACCCTGCAGGAGGCGGCGTTGCGGAGTCTGAGTCGGACGAGGAAGAACAGATCCAGGTCAATGGGAAGGCGCCCTCGATAGGCTCGAGGTGAGAAGTTGCACGAGTTAACCGTTTGTGAGGCATGAAAAATACCATATCTTGGCCTCGATAGCCCTAGTGGCATCGCCAAGAATGAAAGTTCATCTCTTCGTCCGAGTCCGTACGGTTCCACATCCTAACCAGCAGCCGTGCCTGCAGACAAAAATGAGTGAAAGCATTTTCTATCAAATTGTACCGGGAAAACAACAAAAACACCACACACCGTGCCTGGCTGGCATTCCATGCCCCCGTCCACTGTCCACTCGTAATAAAAACCTCGAGAACACATCCACTAACCTGCTGACCGCCGTAGACCGTAGTGGACCGGTGCAACACTGTCAGCATGGGCATCATCGACGGCAGCGACAAGGGCGCCTGCAAATGCGTCTTCACCCATGCCCGTGCTCACGCCCGAGCTCACGCTTCGTTGTTCCGTTGCCCATCTCCCAATCCTTCCATCTGTCCGATCGCTAGACAGCACTCGTACAAAGGGCGTAGGGAGCAAAAACGAGCAAGATGCTAGATATGCAAAACAAACAGCTGGACGGTGGCTTCAGTAATTAGAAGTCCATACCGTAGATGTGCGCCTGGACTAAATATTGCAGGTCATTTTTTAGAGTACTACAGGTCGGCGCAGGTCATTACCAAGGGACCTTTCCTCTGAAAATTGCCATTAGTCATCCGGCAGGTCATCATTACAGGACGGTGCAGAACCGTATTCAAAACACCTAGACTAAATACGGCAAGCTGTAAACACCCGCTCCAGCGTCGTAGACCATTTTTTGCTGCTCTAAAACGGTGCCCAACGGTCCACAGCTTACTAGACCAAAACGGTGGTTTTAACACAAGACGACAAGTCCAACGCCCCGTAGAACTTTTCATTATTAGCCAGAAATAGCTGATTGATCAGCTCGCCCAAAACAGCCACTGGCTCACACTGCTGCTTCGAAAGGTGGCGTCGTCACTTTGCCCCGAGCACACCTGCAATCCCCAGACAGTAGGTTTCCTATTCCTGCAACTGACACCAAAAAGGTTCGGCTCAACTTTCCTCCCAAACCATGGTGAAATTCAATAAATGATTAAAGCAGAACCTTATCCATCCAATGGTTCGAATCTCAACACAAACGAAGGGTTCTGATAACAGCCATCTAAGCTAGTGTGGATAGCAAATCCATCCTATATATATATATATATATATATATATATATATATATATATATATATATAGCCAATGAAGAAAAACGACGGCACAAGTGAAGGCTTTGCAAAGTTGAAGAATTTGAAAAACTGAGGAATTTCAAAAGTTGAGGAAAAACTCAAACTGAAGATTTTCAACTTTTGTGGTGGCGTGACCCACCATATAAGAATGATGATTTCAGACACCGCGTACAATTGTCGTAGGGTTCTGAGAATCAAATTATTCATTAATTTCTTCACACTTAGAGTGTTATTCTTCATTGATTGAAGAAAAACGTTTCTTCATGTGTTGCACATCTAAGTCATCAATTTTGCATAAGTGTTAGGATGAGTGTCTTTTTCAAAGTACATTCGAAGACTCTAAGATATTTAGCTCACACTGCAACTTGCTAAATCTCTTCTCATCCAAGGGCTTAGTGAAGATATCAGCTAGCTGTTCTTCAGTCTTCACATGCTCAATAGAAATTTCGCCCTTCAACACATGATCACGAAGAAAATGATGACGAATCTGAATGTGCTTTGTCTTCGAGTGCTGAACTGGGTTGTGAGCAATCTTGATGGCACTCTCATTGTCACAGAGGAGAGGCACATTCTTCACGTTGATGCCATAGTCCTTGAGCGTTTGCTTCATCCATAGCAGTTGAGCACAGCAAGAACCAGCAGCAATGTACTCAGCTTTAGCAGTAGACAGTGATACGCAGTTCTGTTTCTTCGAGGACCAACAGACCAATGATCGTCCGAGGAAATAACAAGTACCAGATGTTGACTTGCGGTCCACCCGGTCACCAGCATAGTCAGTGTCTGAATATCCAATGAGATCAAAATCCGAGCCCTTGGGATACCATAATCCTAGTGTTGGTGTGTGAGCTAGATATCAAAGAATATGCTTCACAGCCTTATGGTGTGATTCCTTCGGTGCAGCTTGAGATCGTGCACACATGCAAACACTAAGCATTATATCTGGCCTAAATGCACATAAGTACAATAAAGAGCCAATCATGGAGCGGTATACCTTATGATCGAAGTCAGTACCATTTTCATCAGTGCATAAATGACCATTTGTGGGCATAGCAATTTTGATGCCTTTGCAATCTTGCATGCTGAATTTCTTCAGGACATCCTTGAGGTATTTCTCCTGAGATATGAATATGCCATTGCGCTGTTGACGAATTTGAAGACCTAAGAAGAATTTCAACTCTCCCATCATAGACATTTGATATTCTTCACTCATCATATAGGAAAATTCATCACTATAACGTTGGTCAGTACAACCAAAGATGATATCATCAACATATATTTGGCACACAAACAGTTCACCATCATAAGATTTAGTAAAGAGAGTGGGATCGAGTGAACCGGGTGTGAAGCCTTTCTTCATGCAGAATTCCTTCAATGTATCATACCACGCCCATGGGGCTTGCTTGAGACCATAGAGGGCCTTGTTAAGTCTGAAGACTTTGTCAGGATGCTTTGGATCTTCAAAACCTGGGGGTTGAGCAACATATACTTCTTCCTCAAGCTTACCATTGAGGAATGCACTTTTCACATCCATTTGGTATTAGATGATATCATGATGGTTAGCATAAGCAAGTAATATGCGAATAGCCTCAAGTCTAGCAACAGGTGCAAAAGTTTCATCGAAATCAATTCCTTCAACCTGTGTGTAGCCTTGAGCTACTAGTCGTGCCTTATTCCTCACCACAACACCATTTTCATCTTGCTTGTTGCGGTAGATCCACTTTGTGCCAATGATGTTATGCTTGCGAGGATCAGGACGATTGACTAGTTCCCAGACATTGTTGAGCTTGAACTAATGTAATTCTTCTTGCATGGCCTGAATCCACTCAGGCTCCAGAAATGCTTCATCTACCTTAGCGGGCTCTGTGATAGAGACAAAAGCAAAGTGCCCACAAAAGTTAGATAGATGTGAAGCTTTTGAGCGTGTGAGAGGACCTGGTGCTCTAATGTCATCGATGATCTTTTCCACTTGCACTTCTTTTGCAACGCGAGGATGAGCTGGTTGTCGTTGAGGAATTTGATCAGCAATTTCTTCAGCATCAATTTCCTCAGCATTTTCTTCAGGTGCATCAGCTCGATGTTCTTCATGTTCTGGAATGAATTCTTCAGCAGATTCTTCAGTAGGAATGACATCTTCAGTAGCCTTGTGCTTGATAGAATCCTCAGGTGCTGGTTCATCTAACACAGAAGGTAGGTGCTCTCTTTGCGAGCCATTAGTTTCATCGAACCGCACATCTACAATTTCAACAATCTTGTGAAGAACATTGTTGAAGACTCTGTAGGTGTGCGAGTCCTTTCCGTAACCAAGCATAAAACCTTCATGTGCTTTCGGTGCAAATTTAGAGTTGTGATGAGGATCTCTAATCCAGCATTTAGCACCGAAGACTTTGAAATAACTCACATTGGGTTTCTTGTCAGTGAGGAGTTCATAGGCAGTCTTCTTGAAGAATTTGTGAAGATATACTCTGTTGATGATATGGCACGCAGTATCAATTGCATCAACCCAGAAACAATGAGGGGTTTTGTATTCGTCAAGCATAGTGCGAGCCATCTCAGCAAGAGTCCTATTCTTGCTCTCCACGACGCCATTCTGTTGAGGAGTATAAGGAGCAGATAACTCATGAGTAATACCAAGTTCATCAAGATAGTCATCGAGACCCGAATTCTTGAACTCAGTGCCATTGTCACTTCTGATGTGCTTGATCTTCACACCAAAGTTGGTTGAAGCCCTCGAGGAAAATCGTTTGAAGACTTCCTGCACTTCAGTGTTGTAAGAGACAAGGTGTACCCATGTGTAACGAGAGTAATCATCAACAATAACAAAGCCATATTGGGATGCTTCATTTGAAACAGAGGAATAATGATTAGGACCGAAGAGATCCATGTGAAGCAATTCAAATGGACGAGTGGTGGTCATGATAGTCTTTGCTGGATGCTTGGCCTTTGTCATCTTTCCAGCTTCACAGGCACCGCACAAGTGATCCTTGAGGAATTTGACATTCTCGATGCCAATGACATGCTTCTTCTTCGCAAGCGTGTTCAAATTCCTCATGCCTGCATGACCAAGTCGTCGATGCCATAGCCATCCTTCTGAAGCTTTTGCAAGTAGGCACACGGCTGGTTGTGGATCTGCAGAGACATCAACAATATACAAGTCTCCTCTCCTAAAGCCTTCGAAGACTTTGGAATTGTCAGCTTCCATAATCACAACACAACGATACTTGCCAAAGACAACAACCATATCAAGATCACAAAGCATTGAGACAGACATAAGGTTGTATCCTAAGGACTCAACAAGCATGACTTTGTCCATGTGTCGATCCTTTATGATAGCAACTTTACCTAGACCCAATACCTGACTTTTGCTTTTATCAGCGAAGATGATATGCTTCATATGTGACGATGATAAGGGAGCATCCATCAAAATATTCTTGTCACCAGTCATGTGATTTGTACACCCACTATCAAGTACCCACTCAGTGGCTTTGGGTTGATCATCCTGCAGATGAATTAGTGCAACTTACGACCTCATATACTTCAGCAGTGAAGAATATGATATCACAATTCATCAGATCAATTTCATCAAGCAGTAAGACAGATAAAACAGAGGGAGGACGTGTGAAATGAAAGTTCATTTCATCATGGTTAGCCTGCGTCCTTTCAGGTAATTTGTCAGGTCCCCAGCAAATTCCAGACGTTACAACACGTCTGGAGACCTGATCCTGCAGAAGAGATTAGTTCTTTTTCTTCACCACCCACATCTGAAGGGGTGGCAAAGAGTTCATCATTCTGCGAGCTCCATATGAGAATGGTGGCATAGCGGCCAAACCATTTCGTTTCACATAAGAGGGGTTAGGGTAAGCATATGAATAAGCAGAGAAATTCTTCGAGGACTTATGAACATAATAATTTGAAGAATAATGCTCATATTCATAGTCCTCGGCTCTTCCCTGCGAAACAGAGTTGTTAGCACGATGATGTTCATATGAGGACTTTGATCCATGTGAGGAATTTGATCCCCTTGAGGAATTTGGTCCGTATGAGGACTTGGATCCATATGAAGAATTTGATCTAGGGTTCCTTTTCTTCACATGTGGTGTCATGAGGACATTCACCTGAAGACTTTCAAGGCACCTTTTGGGAACCCAGATTTTCTTCATAGGAGAACCGTTCCTGCAGTTAGTGCCAACATATCTAGCAAATACTTCACCATTCTGATTTTTGAACAGTTTATAGTTGGAGTCAAATGACTCATCAGAAGAATGAGAAGATTCACATGTATAGCCAGATAAATTAGATGGATCAACTGGAGGTCCCTTTGCAGCAACCCATGAGGTTTTGGGGTACTGCTCAGGCTTCCAATATGTACCATCAGCATTGAGTTTCCTCTCAAAGGCAATATCCTCTCTCCTAGGGTTCCTGTTGAGGATCTGCTTTTTAAGCACATCACAAAGAGTCTGATGCCCTTTGAGGCTTTTGTACATGCCTGTCATGTACAATTCCTTCAGCCCTGCATCGTCAGTAATACTAGCAATGTCCTCAGATGAGGAATTGGTGATAGCAGAGACAGGTGAAGAATTTGTAACATTAGAAGCATTTGAACATTCAGGTGAAGAATTAGCAGATTCTCGTTCAATGCATTTTAAACATGGAGGAATAAATTCTTCCTGAGCAGCGCTGATTTGTTGAGCAAGTAATGAATCGCGCTCCTTCTGAAGATCTTCATAACTCACTCTTATCTTCTCAAGATCGGACAAGAGAGAGTTATGCTGATCTTGAAGGGAGTCATACTTAGAATGAAGTCTCTGAAGACTTTCAGCCAAAGCTTGTGACTGATCCATTTCCTCACCCAACATATCATTGCTCTTACTAAGCATATTGTTAGCCCTTTCCAAAGCTCTTTGTTGTTTAGCAGCAAGTGAGGCAAGTTTGACATAGCTGGGTCCAAATTCATCACCAGATTCATCATCACTGGATTCAGACAGATAGCATTCAGTTACCTGTTCACCATCTGCCATGAGACATGGTGAGGAGGATGATGATTCTGGTTCAAATGTCATTGACTTGAGAGATTCCTTGAAGTCCTCAAACCAAGGATCATGATAGGTTCGATGGCCTTCATAGACATCAGAGAGACGGTACCAGATAAGCTTCGCCTGATCGAGATGCATGATGTTTCTGAACTGGTTTCGAGACAGACTGGAGCAGATGACGGCCTTTGCTGTGAGGTTGAGTTGAGTGTACTTGCGAATGTCATCAGCTTCCGCCATCTTGCACAGATCGGTCAGACCAATCTCAGTGACGGTCCATAGCTCGCTGTCCATCACCATGAGACGCTTCTTCATCATAGCCTTCCATTTGGGATACTCGTGACCGTCAAAGATGGGGCATGGCACTTTCTTCATATCTGCGGTCGACATAACTAAAACTCCAGGCGGTTAAACAAAAATCACACAGAACAAGGGAGTACCTTGCTCTGATACCAATTGAAAGTGCGTTATATCGACTAGAGGGGGGGTGAATAGGCTATTTTTGTGAAATTCTTCACCGAGGAATTCCTTAGCGAAGAACTACTAGCAGCTGAATAAGTACTCAGAAGTAAACATAGCAGATTACATGCATGGTCATCATGATAAAATGAAGAAAAACACAGAGTACAGAAAGCGTAAACACAGGATAGCACAAGATGAAGACAAACAGACTGAAGAATTTGAACTAAGGAAATTGAGAAAGTCTTCAGTCAAAGTCTTCAAACACAGATATGAACAAACACACAACACAGTAATGAGGAAATGAAAGTGTTTAGGAAATAGAACCAGTAAGCTTGGTGAAGACAATGATTTGGTAGACCAGTTCCAACTGCTGTCTCAGTTGTACATCTGGTTGGAGCGGCTGAGTATTTAAACTCGAGGACACCTAGTCCCGGACACACAGTCCTCACCGTATTCTCCTTGAGCTAAGGACACACAGTCCTCGCCCAATCACTCATGGTAAGTCTTCAGCTGACTTCCAAACCTTCACAGACTTGGTCACTCGGCAATCCACAATTCTTCTTGGATGCTCTAGACCTTGACGCCTAACCGTCTGGAAGAAGCACAGTCTTCAAAGGTAACAAGCGTCGGATCCACGCAGGATCAATCTGTTCAGTGATGCTCAATCACTTTGGGTTTGTAGGTGTTTGGGTTTGGGTTTGGATTTTCCTCACTTGATGATTTTAGCTCAAAGTCCTCGGAGGATGGGTTGCTCTCAAATGACGAGTGTCAAGTTCACGCGGAGCAGCCAACCAGCTAGTGGTTGTAGGGGGCGGCTATTTATAGCCTAGGGAGCAGCCCGACATGATAAGACATAAATGCCCTTCAATGATATGACCGTTATGTGGATAAGATATTTTGGGACAGCTGGCGCGTAGCACAGCAACGGTCGGAAATTTGAGGTACAAATTCCTCAGGGCTATCATGTTCCTCACAGTGTAGGCAATTCGCACTGGCGAATTCCTAACTCCTCAGTCAGAGCAAAGTCCTCAGTGACCAGAAGAATTGCATCTCTGTCACTGAAGAAATTGACTGAACTGTATGAGATTTCCAATGGCTTCACTCGAAGGGATTGGTAGGTGTAGGATTTGAGTTGAGCATCACATGGAAATTTTCTCCTTAGTATTTCCTCGACCCCCTTTAACAGTACGGTGTTTCCTATGACTCAAGAAAGAGAAAATGAAACTACGAAAACAAAAGTCTTCACGCTTCATGTTCCTCGAATGAATACCAAGTCTTCAAGGTCACACCAATTTCTTCACTTTCAAAGTCTTTAGAAAGTCTTCAGTATATCAAAGTCTTCAGTCGAAGAACTTCATTTTTAGGGGTCGACTTTCTCTGTAAATATCAAACTCCTCATAGACTTATAGACCCGTGTACACTCATAAACACATTAGATACTTAACCTATAAGTCTTCAATACACCAAAATCACTAATGGGCACTAGATGCACTTGCATTAGGTTAGCTAGTTTAATTAGGTTAATTACCTAGGTTAGTGCAAAAATTTAGTTAGGGCTTTGACAGGGAACTAGTCAGGTTAACTAGTTTAATTAGGTTAATTATCTAGGTTATTTAGGCAAATTTTATTTTAAAGATGATCCCTTCCTAGACTTTTATTGTTGATTATATCTTTTCATTGAAGTGGTCATGTTGTTTGTGCCCAAGTGGCTTTGTTGTTTCAATGAAGCTGAGTGGCCTATATATGTTTTGCCGGAATGTTGATTCATTTCCGTTCTGGCAATTTCAGGTTCTCGATTTGTCCACTTTTTAGCAAAGGTCATGCCGAAATTTTCCATGAATTTCGGCATGACTTGTGCTACAAACTAGGACATATCGAGTGCCCGGGATTTGCCGCACCAGGAAGGAGTCAATGTTCCTGCAAAACAATAGGCCTTTTTTATGTCATTATTCATTTTATTAGGTCTAGAATTAATTGACTAGATTTAATCATAGGAAACATGGCTAGCAACAGTGAAGGACAGGGTTCTGGTGATTGCGACGACGTCTACCGGGCGGCAGACGAATTTTTTAGCCTTGACGACGATCAAACGATGTTGTTGATGGGCCCACCGGTCGCACCGGGGACTGAGACCAACACGCAGACCGGTGCTAAGACTAAGACCGGCGCTCAGACTGGCATCGAGACCGGCGCTGAGACTGAGACCGGCGCTGCCTCGGGGAGCGGAGCCAGTGTAGAACCAAAAGCAAAGAGGCAACGGCTTCCTAACAAACTCGGGACTACTAGACTGGTGGTCACGGAGGTGGACGATGGCAATTTTGAGCCAAAGGCGCCCGAGGAAGCGCGTCAATGCTACGGCGATCAAATAGGCTGCATCGTACGGAAAACCACCACCATCAACGATGAGAAACTGCAGAAGATAAAAAATATGAGGAGCTCCCTCCTAAAGAAGTTTCACCAGATATTCTTGTTCCCGAGCCGGAATGAGAAGGATTATGAAGATCCAGATGAGGACCCGGCAATGAAGAAGATAAACAAACACGCCATGACCAAGTTTAGCGACGCGTTGGCCGCCTGGAAAAATCGAGTGAAAGCAAGGATATCCGACAAGAAGGAACCCTACTCCGAGATTGTAAAGGATAATCCGACAATGACGGAAGACCAGTTTCAAATATTCAAGGAGGCTTGCGAGGCCGAAGCTGCCAGAAAAAGTCTAAGTACATGAAGGGGCTTCAAGAGAGGAACATTGGGAGCCACCACCTCGGAAGCCGTGGTTACGGCGGAAAGAGGTCCAAATGGTCCAAGGAGGACGCGGAAGCCGCGAGTCTGGGCATCCCAGACCCCTTGGCGGAGTTTACCGTCCCGCGGGAGCGTGACGTCCTCAGGGCCCGGCACCGTTGGGACCCAGTGAAGAAGGTTTACGAGACAAAACCGGTCATTACAGAGTTCACGAGACTGCTGGTAATTTTAGGTTCTGATCAATTCGACTGCACAAGTTAGTCATATTTGTAAACGATCCTTGTGCCTTTTGCAGAGAGAGCAGCACAGGATTGCGGCCGAAAGCGACTCGCCGTCTGAGGCATTGGCGACGCCCAAGTGGGACACTCCATTCAACCGGGCGTTGAACATATTGAAACGACAACCGGTGGATACTTGACCGTCGTATGACCGCGTGCACGGTGTCGGAGACGGCGCCACGTGGAAGAAGTACTACCGTGATACCACGGAGGAGAGAAAGGAAAGACGGAGGTTAAATGAAGAAAAAATTGACAAGAAGGTTGTGATTGCGGTTGAGAAGAGATCAACTCAGACAGTCGCAACAGCGGTAGCTGCCGCAAAACAGGTGGCTGTAGATATTTCTACTTCCTTGGTTCCGGCCGTTTTCAATTGGACCAGGCAAAATCCAGAAAAAAAATGCAGCGGACTTTCCCCTTGCTAACTTCTTGGCGGGGAGCAGCTCGACTAGCGTTGCACCAGCACCTGCAGCTGCACCTGCTCCCGCACCGGCTCCCACACCGGACGTGCTCGGCGGTGCTTCGTCTTTGGCTGAGCTCGACGCCCTCACGGTATCTGTCACACCGGCCCCCTTTAATATAAATGTATAATCTCCCGTTTTCATTGCCTTTCGGATGTCTCACGTCGCAGACTTTTCTTTGCAGGCCGATGAAACCCCGTGCACCATATTGTACACCATTGGCGACCAGAAGGTGGACGTGGGGAAGGCGACGATAATGGAGCCGAAGGAACCATTGTTCCACAGCCGGTCGATCCCCCCGAACGTCTTCAAGGTTTCCGTGGCCAGTGTCAAACCGGGCCACGAGAATTTGCCTCCTCCAATACTACTGGGGGATGACGACGAGACACCGCGGTGGCTTGGTGATTGTTGCAACGGGTGGGTCCTGTTGTGGCCAAAGAGTCTGCTTCGCCTGGAGGCGGCCGGGAGCACACCCACGAGCACGCAGCCTCAGCAAGGTATGAACATCAACACCCCACTTACCCAATTAGTGTCGGGTGTCGGGTTGGGTGATAACGGACGGGGTAAGGAGGAGGCTCCATTAGTCGCTGATGACGTCGCCATGGATGAGGATGAGGACGACGATGGCGCTGAACAGTATGTCTATACTGGCGCCTCCTCAGGGTTAGAGCGTCATGAGTCGGTGCCTGAATTGCCATCTCAAAGTATTATGGACGACCTTCCGGTAGTAAAGAAGTCTAGGAAGAGAGCGAGGAAAGGCAAAAAAGCTGATTCTATGATCCAGCCGCCTCAGCAGCCTCGGCTTCAGGACCGTATAGATATCCCCGATGCGGATAAATGGCATATCCCCGGTCAACCAATCCTACCTGCAACAGCGCTACGGGTCAGATTCGGCGATCTAAGGAGACTTCATGACGATGTGTTGTGGGTAGAGAAAGGCCTCATCACCTCGAAAGATCCAGGATACCCACTCTACGTAGTTAACGTTCCGCGGCAAATGTCGTACGTCGACAGCTTCCCCGCGGATAAGTTCTTCCTCCGATTCGATTACATATTCGACATGTTTCACGTGAAGAAGCTGGATTTTACGTTTGTCCGCCTTTATGCCTTGCACATGAACTACATCATCGGGGTTGAGCAGATATCTCATATCTGTGTCGCTGACCCGTACTACATGCACGAGGGCTTCTTGGGAGTCTGCACAAAGCACCGTGAATACGCGAGGGATTACATCGTCAGTTTCATGCTCGCCAATAAGGACAAGGGGGCGATTCTCGTGCCTTATCATCCCGTGTAAGTCATCCGCGCTGCTATCCTTCCTTCGATTTCAATCATTCATTTGCACGGTGGAGGCTAATTAATTTGAGGTGTACTTATTTTGCGCAGCGGCGGGCGCGCCGTCCTCATCATCCTCTACCCCCGATTCTCCCACGCTCTTTACTTGGACTGTCGAAGAACATTCACAAAAAGGATTGCACCCACATCAAGGATGTTCTCGACAGTGCTATGTTTTACTACCAATCAATGGGTGGAGAGGTCAGGGACAAGAAGAGAAGGGGCGGCAGGGTCGCCTTCGGCCATAAGACCGACTTCTGGTGCATCCAGCAACCGAACAGTTCTCTTAATGATGGATTCTATGTCCTACGCCACATGCTGGAGTACAGACGGGATCACCAGAACCTTCACATGTCACCTAGATCCGGCGATGCCCATATTCTGCAATGGGCAAAGGACATAGGAGATATCGAGGATCATCGACTTCGAGCTAAATTCTATAACATCCAGCGCGAACTTGCCCAAATCATCATGAAGGAGGTCGTCGGAAAAACACGGATGTTCTACGGAGAAGGACAAATGTCGCGGGAAGACGTCCGAACATGGATAGCCTCTCAGCGTCTTGACCTGAAGCCTTTCACTAGGTGTCGGTGTCAAAACCGGCGGATCTCGGGTAGGGGGTCCCGATCTGTGCGTCAAGGTCGGATGGTAACAGGAGACAAGGGAAACTTTATTTTACCCAGGTTCGGGCCCTCTCGATGGAGGTAAAACCCTACTCCTGCTAGATTAATATTGATGATATGGGTAGTACAAGAGTAGATCTACCACGAGATCAAGGAGGCTAAACCCTAGAAGCTAGCCTATGGGTATGATGATGGTTATGATGTGTTCGTCCTACGGACTACAACCCTCCGGTTTATATAGGCACCGGATAGGGTTAGGGTTACACAGAGTCGGTTACATTGGTAGGAGATCTTGAATATCCGCACGCCTAGCTTGCCTTCTACGCCAAGGAAAGAACCTTCCGGACACGGGACGAAGTCTTCAATCTTGTATCTTCATAGTCCTGGAGTCCGGCTGAAGATATAGTTCGGCTATCCGAACACCCCCTAATCCAGGACCCCCTCAGTAGCCCCTGAACCAGGCTTCAATGACGACGAGTCCGGCGCACAAATTGTCTTCGGCATTGCAAGGCGGGTTCCTCCTCCAAATTCTTCAAGAAGATAATAAACACCAAAAAATAGTGTCCGGCTCTACAAAACAAGTTTTCACGTATTGCCATATAGAGAATAATACAAACACAAATCAAATCTGCTGACGTATTCCGCAGTGTGTTATAACACTGCGACCAAGCCTTCTGTATGGATTATTTTTTGTTGTTCCACCGCAGCACGTTCAACGAGGCGGTTTCCTTGGCACGTCTTGTCGTAGCAGAGATCGTGTGCCCCTTTTAACGGGATTCTCATTAATGCGGACGTGGGTAACCCAACCGCGCCATTTACCACGGCGTGTGAGCGGCAAGCGAGTTTTATTAGGTAGGTGGGGACGCATAACGGCATCAGCCTATATAAGGGGATAAAGATCCACCTCTTTCACCTACACCTTCTTCCTCCCTTGCCCATCCACCTCCTGCGCACTCAAGCTCCAACGCCCAAGTTCGCTCTTTCTTCCCCAACCTGCTCCAGCGATGTCCGGAGCGGGTGGCAAGTGGATGGCTTCCTCCGTTACGGAGGGTCAAATCAAAAAGCTTAGGAAGGCCGGATATCTGTCCAAGGACATCCCGCACCTGCTTCCCGAGGCGGGGCAGCTTCTTCCCACCCCAAGGCCCCATGAGAGGGTAGTTTTTCTCCCCCATTTCCTCCGCGGACTGGGTTTTCCACTTCACCCTTTTGTCTGGGGGCTGATGTTCTACTACGGCCTGGACTTCCACGATCTGGCCCCGAACTTTATCCTCAATATCTCGGCGTTTATCATCGTGTGTGAGGCCTTTCTCCGCATCCGCCCCCACTTCGGCCTCTAGCTCCAGACCTTCAACGTCAAGCCCAAGGTGGTGTCCGGCACCCAGGCGGAGTGCGGAGGTGCTATGGCCGGCAAAATGGCCAATGCACTCTGGTTCGATGGCTCCTTTGTGGAGTCCTTAAAGGGGTGGCAGGCAGGGTGGTTTTACATCACCGAGCCACGTGACTCGAAATGGGTCGCGGCCCCTGAGTTCCGATCCGGACCCCCCACGCGGCTCATGTCCTGGAAAGAGACGGGCCTATCGTGGGGCAACGAAGAAGAAGTGACCGGACTGCAAACTTGCATCCGGTCCCTGATGAACAAGCCCATCCGGCATGTCAACATCATCCAGGTCATGTTCGTTCGCCGGATCCTCCCGTGCCAAGAACGGGAGTTCACTTTGTGGGAATTCGACCCGGCGCAGCACCAAACCCTCAATAGGCTCTTCGACACGACGTATGAAGACGTCTGGAAGGTGCTAACAAAAGGCGTCGAGTGCCCCACATCCGCTTCCGATGACCGCGGATACAGCTCGCAGCGCCAAGCTGGCGAGGTATGCTATTTATACCTTTCACAGGTTCGTTAAGCTTTTCTACATAGATTAACTCTATGTGGGATCTAAAAACTCCCTTTGCCTTTGACAGGCGTGGCTGAAGATAGCCGGACCAATCAACTGTCCGGCTCCTCTGCCCGAAGACCCAGCCCCAGCTCTCTTAGAGAAGCTGCTGGCTCCGGCGCCCTATGTGGTGCCGGAGAAGAAGGTCAAGAAGAAGAAGACCACCGGGACTCGAAAGAGTGCCCGCAATGTGGTGGTGTCGAGCTCGTCATCTGGCGAGTCTGCGACACCCTCCTCTCGTGAAAACGAGGAGGAGGAACAAGGAAGCTCTCCCCCTCCAGCGAGGGGAGCGAAAAAGAAGAAGGCCGCCCCAACAGGGGAGGCCCAGGGGTCGAGGAAAAGGAAGACCCCTCCGCCGGACTACTCCCCCAACGCCGAAGAGGGTGGAAAGGAGTGGCCGGACAGAACCAAGCGTCCGGCGACATCGTAAGTATTCACATACCATAATGACTCATAGTATCTTCAAGTGCGCAGCTTACCCTAATGTTGAATGCTATTTGCGCAGCCCGCCCCGAGCCGCACTCGATGATTCATCGAGCGGCTCCCTGGATTCGTCGGACATGAACTCTGTCCCGCCCGCAGTCTCCCCCAGCGGGACAGACGACGCCGAAGCGGCGTCCCGCCGAACAGGGCAGGAGGAGGTGGTCCTGGAGGAGCCGCAAGGCAATCCTCAGGACCCCAGGAGTAAAGGGGATGAAACCCCCCAGGGCTCCCAGTCCGGCTTTGTGCCGGACACCGCGCCGGACTCAACCGTCCTGGCTCGCGGTGGGCGAACTCCTTCCAAGAGGAGTAAGCCGTCTGAGCCGGTGACCTCTGTCCAACCAGAGGCGCCGGATAGTCTGTTGGAGGCACTTGAAGGCGCCACAATCGACGAGGAGCACCGTACTGTTATGAGTGCGGTGGTCCAAAGGGTTCAGTCCGCCAAGAGCGGACTGAATGAAGCTTGCGCTAGCCTTCTAACAGGCTTCCAGGTAAGCAAAACATATGCTAAATTCATTACCGCATAGACAGTAGCCCCTGATGCTCTGTTCGGTGTTCGGAAAGAAAAGCCGAATAGAGGATCCAACAATTTTCGCAGGAGTCTAATAAAAAGTCTAATATGCGTATGCAGGCTTCCCTGCTGTCCACCGTCGCACTGACTGCGCAGGTGGAAGTCCTGAAAAAGGACCTCGAGCGGTCCGAGCAAGAGCTCGGCCTTGCCAAAAGGCAGCTCGTGGAAAAGGAAGGTAAGAAATACCCCTTAGAAGAAAAAAAAGGTGCCTATAGAGAGGCTTCATTGCAAAAAGAAATAATAGGATTGTACTGCTTATTGTAGGGGCCACAACCGAGGTGGCAACCCTAAAGCAGGCGCTGGCTGAGGCTGAGAAGAAAGCGGCCGAGGAGCGCACCGAGCGAGAAAAGCTTGGGGTCCAAGTCGGCGAGGTGCAGCAAGAGCTGCAAGCTCTCATGAAGAAATATGAGGGTTTGGAGCTTGAGGCAAAAATGCAAGCATCCGAGCTCGCGTCGGCTGTTCAGACCACCAAGAGTGCCAAGGCCGAAGCCCAAAAGGCCCTCCAAGAGTTGGAGGATGTGAAAAAGATAGCAGCGGGTAAGGCATTCTTAATGCAAAGTAGGAATATAAAGGTGAAATACCTATTACTTACCCGAATCCGGAGTTCTCCAGGGGCGTTCTTCGATCTTCCCCGCAGCGCATCCGACGCCGCCGCATTCTACCGAGCTGAAGAGGACAGCTCGACGGAGAGTGTGTTCTGGTCTCAGTATTCTGAGGCCGGACACCCTGTGCCCTTAAGCGATCAGCTGAAGCAGCTGGCCGAGCTCCACAAGGCGGCCGAACAGGCCATGAAGGGCTTACTAGTTCGGCTGTGGCCTGGAGAGGCCCTGCCTGGGAGCTACTTCGGGCTGGTGCGGCGGCTGGTGGGGGCCTGTCCACGGCTTGAGGTCATCAAGCGCTCCGTCTGCATAGAAGGTGCCCGGAGGGCCCTTGCCCGTGTAAGGGTACACTGGGGCAAGCTGGACGGAGAGAAGCTAGTGAAGGACGGGCCGCCGCAGGGGAAGGAGCATCGCAAGCCCGAGAACTACTACAAGGAAGTTCTCGCTGGAGCTCGCCTTGTCGCGGATGAGTGTGCCAAAGATGTAATATTTCAATGAACTCGCTCGTTTGTATCCTGTGCGCTGAAAACTTGTTCATATGCGCTTAAGCAATGCTTTCTGAATTTAAAATATTATTTTCTGTGCGGCCGTTTATCAATAACCGAGAGATGGCGAGTCGTCGGCTTCTGCCCCCATGCAACTAGTGCTGGGGTGTTCGGGATAAACCTGAGGGCTCTTGTTCCCATAGTTGGGTCCTTCGAGGGAGGCGCTCAGCACAGCGAACCAGGCAATCGGACTATAATGCTTGAACACTCTCACTTAGCCATAGAACGTTATAATTTTAAATTTCGGCGAAGCCCCTAGTTCGGAAGGCCGAATTCGGGGCACTATCCACGCCTTTAGCCGGACTTAACCAGCTCTCCGCTCGAAGCGGCATAAGCCTTTAAGGACTCGAAAAACCTCTCGAACAGCGAACGGTCTCGCGCCTTATCATGACAGTCTGTTTTAGCTTTCTCCACTGAGGTGCTCACCCACCTGATCTGGGGCACAATCGCAGTGGTTCTCCTAGTGCTACCATAGCCGATAGAGCGGAACGTAAGGCACCAAAACATAGGAGCCGGGCAAACCCAACATATGACCAAAATCATGACTCGGAGCCGATGCATATAATGCTATAAGTTCGGGGTGCCGCACTTGTGAAAGTGGACGGACTTCTCACACCAGATAGAAGGGTAATAAAGCCCCTGGCGTGGTTTGCCGTACCATGGTGTACGGGTGCGATCATGTTATTTGAGTAAACATATGTATATTAAAAGAAGATAATGCAAAAAATAGACGAAAAGCTATGCATTATTTATGAGGAGGCTGTTTATTCAAGCCGAACGATACAAGTAGTGCGAGAAAAATTTAACATGTCCTGACCAGGCGCAGGCCGCGGAATTTAGAAACAGATATATCGCTCGAAATAGAGACCACCTGAGAGTTCCATGATGCGGCGTTGTTTTGTCTGCTTTCCTGGGTCATGTATCGTCTGTGCGGCAGCGAGGCCGAACACTGTATCCAGAGTATGGAGTCCTGGAAGAAAAGAAGAACCCGGCAGCCCCTAATACGTTTGACGCCGTATTGTTGGCATGCCGTTTTATCTGCCCCTTCCCCTATGCCCATGGAATTGTAAGGGCGTAATTGTGTACTCGAGGTACGAGCTCCGCTATGTAGCGATGGCTGGGGTTGGGGCCGTATTGCTACGCGTGCTCTGAACGCGCCAGTCGGTCTTGCTGCGGGTTACTCCGGGCGCGTTTTGCTTTGTCCTGCTTTGTAGTGGCCAGACTCGAGAGCTGCCTTAACAGGCTGCTTTGTACCTCTGCTGCGAGGGCCGCCGTGTGCTCCTCCGTACGGATGGAGCGTTCGGTGTTTCCGCTGACCGTGATTACACCTTGAGGGCCTGGCATCTTGAGCTTGAGATATGCGTAGTGCGGCACCGCATTGAATTTAGCGAATGCGGTTCGTCCAAGCAGAGCATGATAGCCACTGCGGAACGGAACTATGTCGAAGATTAACTCTTCGCTTCGGAAGATGTCCGGAGATCCGAAGACCACATCAAGTGTTATGGAGCCTATGCAATTGGCCTCTACACCTGGGATGACGCCTTTAAAGGTCGTCCTTGTGGGCTTGATCCTTGATGGATCTATGCAAATTTTCCGCACTGTATCCTGGTAGAGCAGGTTCAGGCTACTGCCGCCGTCCATGAGGACTCTTGTAAGGTGAAATCCGTCAACGATTGGGTCAAGAACCAATGAGGCGAAACCGCCGTGACGGATGCTAGTGGGGTGGTTTCGATCGAAGGTGATCGGGCAAGAGGACCATGGGTTGAACTTTGGGGCGACTGGCTCCATCGCGTATACGTCCCGTAGCGCACGCTTCCTCTCCTGCTTGGGAATATGAGTCGCGTATATCATGTTCACCATCCGCACTCGTGGGGGAAACCCCTTCTGTCCGTTGTTGTTCGGCGGCCTGGGCTCCTCTTCATCATCGTTGTCTAGCCCCTTGTTTTTGTTTTCGGCTCTTAACTTGCCTGCCTGCTTGAACACCCAACAATCCCTGTTGGTGTGATTGGCTGGCCTTTCGGGGGTGGCGTGAATCTGGCACGAGCGGTCGAGTATTCGGTCCAAACTGGACGGGCCCTGGGTATTCTTTTTGAATGGCTTTTTCTGCTGACCGGATTTATGGCCTCTGAATCCGGCGTTTACTGCCGTATCTTATTTGCTGTCGCTGCTGACGCGGCGTTTCTGTTTATTCCATCGCGACCTGCCACTTTTGTCCTTGGTATCTGAATTACCTTGCTTCTTCGATAAGTTGTTGCTGCGAGCTAGCCAACTATCTTCGCCCGCGCAAAAGCGGGTCATGAGTGTCGTGAGGGCTGCCATGGATTTCGGCTTTTCCTATCCCAGGTGCCGGGCAAGCCACTCATCACGGATGTTATGCTTGAAGGCTGCTAAGGCCTCTGCATCCGGACAATCGACTATCTGATTTTTCTTTGTTAGGAACCGTGTCCAGAATTGCCTGGCCGATTCTTCTGGCTGCTGGATTATGTGGCTTAGGTCGTCTGCGTCCGGTGGCCGTACGTAGGTCCCCTAGAAGTTGTCGAGGAATGCGACCTCCAGGTCCTCCCAAGAGCGGATCGAATCTGCGGGGAGGCTGTTAAGCCAGTGCCGGGCTGGTCCCTTAAGCTTAAGGGGTAAATATTTGATGGCGTGCAAATCATCGCCACGTGCCATGTGGATGTGGAGGAGATAGTCCTCAATCCATACTGCCTGATCTGTCGTACCAGCGTACGACTTGATGTTGACGGGTTTAAAACCCTCTGGGATTCTATGATCCATTACTTCGTCTGTGAAGCATAGTGGGTGTGCGGCGCCCCTGTACTGGGCTATGTCTCGACGCAGTACGGAGGAGTTGTGCCTGTTGTGTTCGGCCCGGACGGATTTATTGTGTCCGGAGTGAAAACTATCACGTGCCGTCGGGCGTCCGCGCGATTCATAGATCGGTCTTGTTTGCCTTGCTTTGTCCTCCAGGACGTCTCGCAGGTCTGGTTCGTGTTCCCGTGCCTTGGTAAAGCGGCTGCGGGGCATGGCTTGTTTGGATGTTCGACAGGCTTCTCTGTCGCAGCCGCGAGGTGGCCGGTCTGCCATGTCTTAGGCTTCCTCCTCTGATTGGGGTAGCGGCCTGCGCTTAGGATAGTTTTTGGAGGGGCGTCCGAGCTCGTGCTCTTCGGCCGCAAGGACTTTAGTCCATCTGTCAGCTAGCAAATCTTGATCAGCTCTAAGCTGTTGCTGCTTTTTCTTTAAGCTGTTCGCCGTGGCTAAAAGCCTGCGTTGAAAGCGCTCTTGTTCGGCGGGGTCTGATGGTACGATGAATTCATCATCGCCGAGGCTTGCCTCGTCTTCGGAGGGAGGCATGTAGTTATCGTCCTCAACCTCTCGCTCTACCGCTCTCTCATGAGGGCGGTCTTCTCCATCTTCGTGTGCCGAATCCTGCTGGTTTTGGTGTTCTTCGGCGCTATCCGGGGTAGTATTATCTCCCGTGCCGGAATCACCGTTTCTGCTGTGGCGGGATTTGGAGCGGCGCCGCTGACGTCGGCGTTTTGGAGGCTTTTTCGAAGTGCCATCCTCCGCTGTTCCATCGCCATCTCCATCTTTTTGAGCATCCACCATGTATATGTCGTATGACGAGGTGGCGGTCCAGCGCCCTACAGGTGCTGGTTCTTGCTCGTCTCCTCCTTCGTCGTCCATACCGTCGAAGTCTTCGGAGCCGAAGTCGAGCATGTCGGATATATCGTCGACAGTGGCTATTAAGTGGGCGGTGGGTGGGCTTTGAATTTCTTCGTCGTCAGAATCCCAACCTCGCAGGCCATAGTTCGGCCCGGGCTCTCCTGACAAAGAGAGAGACTTGAGAGAATTCAGAATATCACCAAAAGGTGAATACTGAAAGATGTCCGCGGCGGTGAACTCCATTACAGGCGCCCAATCTGATTCGATCGGCGGGGGCACGGACGACCTGAAGTTCGGAGAAGAGTCCGGCTCCTTGGAGTCACAGGCCATGTGGAGCGCGGGGCTCGCGTTTGGCTCAATGGCCTTTAAGATCGCAGCCCCCGAGGTGACATCCAACCGTTCATCTTTAAAGAACGCAGCGGGCTCCGAATCGAGGATCGGGGCCAGAGCGTATGCGGCCTCCAGGACACTGTTCGGAGGCAGAGCTATATCATGCCCCTCGAGATAGTGCGGCGCGCTTGGCTGTGGCTCGAATCCGTCGAAGATCAAGTCTCCGCGGATATCTACCGTGTAGTTTAGGCTTCCAAACCTGACTTGATGGCCAGGGGCGTAGCTCTCGATCTGCTCCATATGACCAAGCGAGTTGGCCCGCAGAGCGAAGCCGCCGAAAACGAAGATCTGTCCGGGGAGAAAAGTCTCACCCTAGACCTCATCATTGTTGATGATCAAAGGAGCCATCGGGCCTAAAGGCGACGACACAGAGGAACTCTCAATGAAAGCACCAATGTCGGTGTCAAAACCGGCGGATCTCGGGTAGGGGGTCCTGATCTGTGCGTCAAGGTCGGATGGTAACAGGAGACAAGGGACACTTTATTTTACCCAGGTTCGGGCCCTCTCGATGGAGGTAAAACCCTACTCCTGCTATATTAATATTGATGATATGGGTAGTGCAAGAGTAGATCTACCACGAGATCAAGGAGGCTAAACCCTAGAAGCTAGCCTATGGGTATGATGATGGTTATGATGTGTTCGTCCTACGGACTACAACCCTCCGGTTTATATAGGCACCGGATAGGGTTACGGTTACACAGAGTCGGTTACATTGGTAGGAGATCTTGAATATCCGCACGCCTAGCTTGCCTTCTACGCCAAGGAAAGAACCTTCCGGACACGGGACGAAGTCTTCAATCTTGTATCTTCATAGTCCTGGAGTCCGGCTGAAGATATAGTTCGGCTATCCGAACACCCCCTAATCCAGGACTCCCTCACTAGGCTCGGGGACTATCTCCCTAACTTGGATGGATGGAACGACATGTTGGAGTGATTGTCGATATTTGACAATTTGTCTGTTTAGTCCATACTTTATGTATGACAAAACTTTGAGTTATGCATGGTGAAACTTTATTTGTGATGTAATTAAACCGTTCTCCTCCTCGACTAGCGAAAATCACTCTAGTTAGGGCATTTTGGGGTACGATGAACTTTGTTATTTATGCTTATGATATGTTGTTTCTATTTTTGCCAAGTCTGTCTCTTTCTGTTGCTCAACTATATATGTTGCATATCATCGACTCATGTGACGATGCAGGTGCATATATCATAGATGGCGAAGAAGTGCTACGCCAGGAGTATATATACGACAAGTGGCCGCAGTGTCAGGCCCAGGTGTACCTTTTTCCGGTTTCCGAGCGACATGCAGTAGTTAGTTTAGGTTCACGCTAATGCGAGAGAGGGATACGAAATCATGTACTCAAAGTGATAGCTCTTCTCGCGTATATCATTGTTTAGATGGATGACGATGTATTTGCAAGTAATCGAGACTTGTATCGCTATTTTCAAGATGATGACGAGAGACCACTTTGTGTTGGATGATGATTATGATCATGACATGATTTGATGAGACTAATTGTATGTATATGCTATGATTACATTTGTATGTGTATGATATGCTAAAGATTATTGTATAAAGCCTATTCAAATACAAAACAAATACAAAACAAATATGCAGGGAAAAAAATAATAAAACTAGTAGTAGCGAGGGGTAAAACTTAGCAGTAGCGCCGCCTTACTAGCAGCGCTTCCCAGTAAACAGCGTTGCAGATAATATCAGCAGCGCCCTTTTTTAAAGAGCGCTACAGGTATTCATGTATAGCAGTAGCGTGGGACAACAAGCGCTACTGCTATACATTAGTTGTAGCGCCTTATTAGTAGCGCCAGTCCCCGCGCTACTGAGAGGCCCAAAACCCGCGCTGCTGCTAGGCTTTTCCCTAGTAGTGTATGATCATGTATATAGGCATCACGTCCGAGACAAGTAGACTGACTCCTGCCTGCATCTACTACTATTACTCCACTCATCGACCGCTATCCAGCATGCATCTCGAGTATTAAGTTAAAAACAGAGTAACGCCTTAAGCAAGATGACATGATGTAGAGGGATAGTTTCATGCAATATGATAAAAACCCCATCTTGTTATCCTCGATGGCAACAATACTATACGTGCCTTGCTGCCCCTTCTGTCACTGAGAAAGGTCACCGCAAGATTGAACCCAAAGCTAAGCACTTCTCCCATGGCAAGAAAAACCAATCTAGTAGGCCAAACCAAACTGATAATTCGAAGAGACTTACAAAGATAACCAATCATACATAAAAGAATTCAGAGAAGATTCAAATATTATTCATAGATAGACTTGATCATAAACCCACAATTCATCGGTCTCAACAAACACACCACAAAAAGAAGATTACATCGAATAGATCTCCACGAGAGAGGGGGAGAACATTGTATTGAGATCCAAAAAGAGAGAAGAAGTCATCTAGCTAATAACTATGGACCCGTAGATCTGAGGTGAACAACTCACACTTCATCGGAGAGGCTAGGATGATGTAGAAGCCCTCCGTGATGACGGCTGAGGGAGTCCTGGATTAGGGGGTGTTCGGATAGCCGGACTATACCTTCAGCCGGACTCCAGGACTATGAAGATACAAGATTGAAGACTTCGTCCCGTGTCCGGAAGGATCTTTTCTTGGCGTGGAAGGCAAGCTAGGCGTGCGGATATTCAAGATCTCCTACCATTGTAACCGACTCTGTGTAACCCTAACCCTATCCGGTGTCTATATAAACCAGAGGGTTGTAGTCCGTAGGACAACCATCATCATACACAATCATACCATAGGCTAGCTTCTAGGGTTTAGCCTCCTTGATCTCGTGGTAGATCTACTCTTGTACTACCCATATCATCAATATTAATCTAGCAGGAGTAGGGTTTTACCTCCATCAAGAGGGCCCGAACCTGGGTAAAATAAAGTGTCCCTTGTCTCCTGTTACCATCTGACCTTGACGCACAGTTCGGGACCCCCTACCCGAGATCCGCCGGTTTTGACACCGGCATTGGTGCTTTCATTGAGAGTTCCTCTGTGTCGTCGCTTTTAGGCCCGATGGATCCTTTGATCATCAACAACGATGAGGTCCAGGGTGAGACTTTCCTCCCCGGACAAATCTTCGTCTTCGGCGGCTTCGCTCGGCGGGCTAATTCGCTTGGTCGTCTGGAGCAGATCGAAAGCTACGCCCCTAGCCATCAAGTCAGGTTTGGAAGCTTAAACTACATGGCAGATATCCGCGGAGACTTGATCTTCGACGGGTTCGAGCCACAACCAAGCGCGCCGCACTACCTCGAGGGGCATGATATAGCTCTACCTCCGAATAGCGCCCTGGAGGCCGCACACGCACCGGCCCCGATCCTCGACTCGGAGCCCGCTGCATTCTTGGAGGATGAATGGTTGGACGTCACCTCGGGGGCTGCGATCTTGAAGGCGATCGAGCCGAACGCCAGCCCCGTACTCCACACGGCCCATGACTCCAAGGAGTCGGATTCTTCTCCGAACTCCAGGCCTCCCGTGCCCCTGCCGATCGAATCCGATTGGGCGCCTATAATGGAGTTCACCGCCGCGGACATCTTTCAGCACTCACCTTTCGGTGATATCCTGAATTCTCTCAAGTCTCTCTCTCTATCAGGAGAGCCCAGGCCGGACTATGGTCTGCGAGGTTGGGATTCGGACGACAAAGAAATTCAAAGCCCACCCACCACCCACTTAATAGCCACTGTCGATGATTTAACCGACATACTTGACTTCGGCTCCGAAGACTTCGACGGTATGGACGACGAAGGAAGAGACGAACAAGAACCAGCACCTGTAGGGCGCTGGACCGCCACCTCGTCATATGACATATATATGGTGGACGCTCCAAAGGATGGAGATGGCGATGGAACAGCGGAGGATGACACCTCGAAAAAACAGCCAAAACGTCGGCGTCAACGGCGCCGCTCTAAATCCCGCCACAGCAGAAATGGTGATTCCGGCACGGGAGATAATACTACCCCGGATAGCGCCAAAGAACACCAAATTCAGCAAGATTCGGCGCAGGAAGATGGAGAAGCCAGCCCTCATGAGAGAGCGGCAGAGCGAGAGGTTGAGGATGATAACTACATGCCTCCCTCCGAAGACGAGGCAAGCCTCGACGACGACGAATTCGTCGTACCATCAGACCCCGCCGAACAAGAGCGTTTTAAACGCAGGCTTCTAGCCACGGCGAACAGCCTAAAGAAAAAGCAGCAACAGCTTAGAGCTGATCAAGATTTGCTAGCTGACAGATGGACTGAAGTCCTTGCGGCCGAAGAGTATGAACTCGAGCGCCCCTCCAAAAATTATCCTAAGCGCAGGCCGCTACCCCAATTAGAGGGGGAAACACCTACATTACCAATGCATGACATGGCAGACCGGCCACCTCGCGGCCGCGACAAAGAGGCCTGTCGAACCTCTAAACAAGCCATGCCCCGGTGCCACTCAACTAAGGCACGGGAAAATGAGCCAGACCTGCGAGACGTACTGGAGGATAAAGCAAGGCAAACAAGATCGATCTATGGATCGTGCGGACGCCCGACGACACGTGATGATCTTCACTCCGGACACAATAAATCCGGCCGGGCCGAACACAACAGGCATAGCTCTTCCGAGCTGCGTCGTGACATAGCCCAGTACAGGGGCGCCGCACACCCACTATGCTTCATAGATGAAGTAATGGATCATAAAATCCCAGAGGGTTTCAAACCCGTCAACATCGAGTCGTACGATGGTACGACAGATCCGGCAGTATGGATTGAGGATTATCTCCTTCACATCCACATGGCACGTGGCGACGATCTACACGCCATCAAATATCTCCCCCTTAAGCTCAAGGGACCAGCCCGGCACTGGCTTAACAGCCTACCAGCGGACTCAATCAGTTCTTGGGAAGACCTGGAAGTCGCATTCCTCGACAACTTCCAGGGGACCTATGTGCGGCCACCGGACGCCAACGACCTAAGCCACATAATTCAGCAGCCAGAAGAATCGGCCAGGCAATTCTGGACACGATTCCTAACAAAGAAAAATCAGATAGTCAATTGTCCGGACGCAGAGGCCCTAGCAGCCTTCAAACATAACATCCGCGACGAGTGGCTTGCCCGACACCTGGGACAGGAAAAGCCGAAATCTATGGCAGCCCTCACGACACTCATGACCCGCTTTTGCGCAGGCGAAGATAGCCGGCTAGCTCGCAGGAACAACTTATCGAAGAACCCTGGTAATTCGGATACCAAGGACAAAAGTGGCAGGACACGTCGAAATAAGCAAAAGCGCCGCGTTAGCAGCGACAGCAATGAGGATACGGCAGTAAATGCCGGATTCAGAGGCTATAAATCCGGTCAGCGGAAAAAGGCATTTTAAAAGAATACCCAGGGCCCGTCCAGTTTGGACCGGATACTCGACCGCTCGTGCCAGATTCATGGCACCCTCGAAAGGCCAGCCAATCACACCAACAGGGATTGTTGGGTGTTCAAGCAGGCAGGCAAGTTAAGAGCCGAACACAAAGACAAGGGGCTGCATAGCGACGACGAGGAGGAGCCCAGGCCGCCGAACAACAATGGACAGAAGGGGTTTCCCCCACAAGTGCGGACGGTGAACATGATATACGCAACCCACATTCCCAAGAGGGAGCGGAAGCGTGCGCTACGGGACGTATACGCGATGGAGCCAGTCGCCCCAAAGTTCAACCCATGGTCCTCCTGCCCGATCACTTTTGATCGAAGGGACCACCCCACTAGCATCCGTCACGGCAGTTTTGCCGCATTGGTGCTTGACCCAATCATTGACGGATTTCATCTCACAAGATTCCTCATGGACGGCGGCAGTAGCCTGAACCTGCTTTATCAGGATACAGTGCGGAAAATGGGCATAGATCCATCAAGGATCAAGCCCACAAGGACGACCTTTAAAGGCGTCATACCAGGTGTAGAGTCCAATTGCACAGGCTCGGTAACACTTGATGTGGTCTTCGGATCTCCGGGTAACTTCCGAAGCGAAGAGTTAATCTTCGATATAGTCCCGTTCCGCAGTGGCTATCACGCCCTGCTCGGACGAACCACATTCGCTAAATTCAATGCGGTGCCGCACTACGCATATCTCAAGCTCAAGATGCCAGGCCCTCGAGGAGTAATTACGGTCAACGGAAACACAGAACGCTCCATCCGTACGGAGGAGCACACGGCGGCCCTCGCAGCGGAAGTACAAAGCAGCCTTTCAAGGCAACTCTCCAGTCCGGCCGTTAAAAAGCCGGACAATGCAAAGCGCGCCCGGAGTAACCTGCAACAAGACCGCCTGGCACGTTCGGAGCAAGCGTAGCAATACGGCCCCAACCCCAGCAATCGCAACATAGCGGAGCTAGTACCTCGAGTACATAATTACGCCCTCGAAATTCCATGGGCACAGGGGGAGGGGCACATTAACAGCATGCTTACAATACGGCGTCAAACGTACTAGGGGCTGCCGGATTTATTTTTTTACTTTCAGGACTCCACACTCTGGATAACCTGTTCGGCTTTGCTGCCGCACAGACGATGCAAGACCCAGGAAAGCAGACAAAGCTACGCCGCATTACGGAACTCTCAGGTGGTCTCTATTTCAAGCGATATATCTGTTTCTAAATTCCGCGGCCTGCGCCTGGTCAGGACATGTTTAATAGTCTAATATCTTTTTTGCTTATCGCACTACTTGTATTGTTCGGCTTTGATAAATAGCCTCTCTATAAACAATGCATAGCTTTTTCGCCTATTTTTTGCGTTGTCCTCTTTTAATATATATGTTCATTAAAAAAACATGATCGCAACCGTACACCATGGTACGGCAAAACACGCCAGGGGCTTCATTACCCTTCTATCTGGTGTGAGAAGTCCGTACACTTTCACAAGTGCGGCACCCCGAACTTATAGCACTATATGCATCGGCTCCGAATCATGATTTTGGTCACATGTTGGGTTTGCCCGGCTCCTATGTTTTGGTGCCTTACGTTCCGCTATATCGGCTAAGGTAGCACTAGGAGAACCACTGCGATTGTGCCCCAGTTCAGGTGGGTTAAGCACCTGAGTGGAGAAACCTAAAACAGGCTGTCATGATAAGGTGTGAGACCGGTCGCTGTTCGAGAGGTTTTTCGAGTCCTTAAAGACTTATGCCGCTTCGAGCGAGGAGCTGGCTATGTCCGGCCAAAGGCGTGGATAGCGCCCCGAATTCGGCCTTCCGAACTAGGGGCTTCACCGAAATTTAAAATTATAACGTACTATGGCTAAGTGAGAGTGTTCAAGCATTATAGTCCGATTGCCTGGTTCGTTGTGCTGAGCGCCTCCCTCGAAGGTCCCAACTATGGGAAAAGGAGCCCTCAGGTTTATCCCGAACACCCCAGCACTAGTGGCATGGGGGCAGAAGCCGACGACTGGCCATCTCTCAATTTTTGATAAACGACCGCACAGAAAATAATATTTTAAATTCAATAAGCATTGCTTAGCGCATATGAACAAGTTTTCAGCGCACAGGATACAAACGAGCGAGTTCATTCAAATACTACTTCTTTAGTACATTCATCTGCAACAAGGGGGGCTCCGGCAAGAACTTCCTTGTAGTAGTTCTCGGGCTTGCGATGCTCCTTCCCCGACGGCGGCCCGTCCTTCACCAGCTTCTCTCCGTCCAGCTTACCCCAGTGTACCCTTACATGGGCAAGGGCCCTCCGGGCACCCTCAATGCAGGCGGAGCGCTTGATGACCTCAAGCCGTGGACAGGCCTCCACCAGCCGCCGCACTAGCCCGATAGCTCCCAGGCAGGGCCTCTCCAGGCCACAACCAAACTAGTAAGCCCTTCATGGCCTGTTCGGCCGCCTTGTGAAGCTCGACCAGCTGTTTCAGCTGATCGCTCAAAGGCACAGGGTGTCCGGCCTCATAATACTGAGACCAGAACACACTCTCCGTCGAGCTGCCCTCTTCAGCTCGGTAGAACACGGCGGCGGCGGATACGCTGCGGGGAAGATTGGTGAACGCCCCTGGAGAACTCCGGATTCGGGTAAGTAACAGGTAGTTTACTTTTATATTCCTACTTTGCATTAAGAATGCCTTACCCGTTGCTATCTTTTTCACCTCCTCCAACTCTTGGAGGGCCTTTTGGGCTTAGGCCTTGGCACTCTTGGCGGTCTCAAGGGCCGACATGAGCTCGGATGCTTGCGCTCTTGACTCAAGCTCCAAACTCTCATGTTTTTTCATGAGAGCTTGCAGCTCTTGCTGCACCTCGCCGACCTGAACCCCAAGCCTTTCTCGCTCGGCGCACTCCTCGGACGTTTTCTTTCTGGCCTCATCCAGCGCCTGCTTCAGGGTTGCCACCTTGGTTGTGGCCCCTACAATAAGCAGTATAATCCTGTTATTTCTTTCTGCAATCAAGGCTCTCTATAGGCACCTTTTTTTTCTTTTTTTAGGGTATTTCTTACCTTCTTTCTCCTCGAGCTGCCGTTTGGCAAGGCCGAGCTCTTGCTCAGTCCGCCCAAGGTCCTTTTTAAGGACATCCACCTGCGCAGTCAGTGCGGCGGTGGACAGCAGCGAAGCCTGCATACGCATATTTGACTTTTTGTTGTTAGACTCCTGCAAAAATTACTAGATCCTCTATTCGGCTTTTCTTTCCGAACACCGAACAGAGCATCAGGGGCTACTGTCTATGCGGTAAATAATTTAACATATTTTTACTTACCTCGAAGCCTGTTAGAAGGCTAGCGCAAGCTTCAGTCAGTCCGCTCTTGGCGGACTGAACCCTTTGGATCACCGTACTCATAACAGTACGGTGCTCCTCGTCGATGGCGGCGCCCTCAAGCACCTCCAGCAGATTGTCCGGCGCCTCTGGTTGGACGGAGGTCGCCTGCTCAGACGGCTTACTCCTCTGGGAAGGAGTTCGCCCACCGCGGACCAGGACTGTCGAGTCCGGCGTGGTGTCCGGCACAAAGTCGGACTTGGAGCCCTGGGGGGTTTCATACCCTTTACTCCTGGGGTCCGGAGGATTGCCTTGCGGCTCCTCAAGGACTACCTCCTCCTTCCCTGGAGCTTGGCGGGATGCCACTTCGGCGTCATCCGCCCTGCAGAGGGAGACAGCGGGCAGAACAGAGTTCACATCCGACGAATCCAGGGAGCCGCTCGACGAATCGTCGAGTTCGGCCCGGGGCGGGCTGCATAAATTACGAGCGATATTAGGGAAAGCCGCGCATTAAAAGAATATCATGAGTCACTCTGGTATATAAATACTTACGGTTTCGCCGGACGCTTGGTTCTGTCCTGCCACTCCTCTCCGCCCTCTTCGGCGTCGTGGGAGTAGTCCGGCGGAGGGGTCTTCCTTTTCCTCGACCCCTCGGCCTCCCCCGTTGGGGTGGCCTTCTTCTTCTTTTCTCCCCTCGCTGGGGGGGAGAGCTTTCTTGTTCCTCCTCCTCTTTTTCACGAGAGGAGAGCGCCGCGGACTCGTCAGATGACGAGTCCGACACCACCATGTTGCGGGAACTTTTTCGAGTCCCGGTGGTTTTCTTCTTCTTGGCCTTCTTCTCCGGCACCACATAAGGTGCCGGAGCCATCAGCTTCACCAAGAGAGCTGGGGCTGGGTCTTCGGGCAGGGGAGCCGGACAGTTAATTGGTCCGGATATAGCCAGCCAATCCTGTCAAAGGTAAAGGGAGTTTAGATCCCGCATAGAGTTAATCTATGAAGAAGAGCTTAACAAACCTGTCAAAGGTATAGATAGCTCACCTCGCTGGCATTATGCTGCGAGCTGTATCCGCGGTCCTCGGAAGCGGATGTGGGGGACTCGGCGCCTTTGAACAGCACCTTCCAGACGTCTTCATACGTCGTGTCGAAGAGCCTACTGAGGGTTTGGTGCTGCGCCGGGTCGAATTCCCACAAAGTAAAATCCCGTTGTTGGCACGGGAGGATCCGGCGAACGAGCATGACCTGGATCACATTGATCAGCCGGATTGGCCTGTTCACCAGGGACTGGATGCACGTTTGCAACCCAGTCACTTCTTCCTCGTTGCCCCACGACAGGCCCGTCTCTTTCCAGGACATGAGCTGCGTGGGGGGTCCGGATCTGAACTCGGGGGCTGCGACCCATTTCGGATCGCGTGGCTCGGTGATGTAAAACCACCCGGCCTGCCACCCCTTTAGGGACTCCACATAGGATCGTGGAAATCCAGGCCGTAGTAGAACATGAGCCCCCGGACAAATGGGTGAAGTGGAAAGCCCAGTCCGCGGAGGAAGTGGGGAAGAAAAACTACCCTCTCATGGGGCCCTGGGGTAGGAAGAAGCTGCCCCTTCTCAGGAAGCCGATGCGGGATGTCCTTGGACAAGTATCCGGCTTTCCTTAGCTTTTTTACTTGGGCCTCCGTAACGGAGGAGGCCATCCACTTGCCTCCCGCTCCGGACATTGTTGGAGAAGGTTGAGGAAGGAAGAGCGGACTTGGGCGCTAGAGCTTGAGTGCGCGAGAGATGGGTTGGCAAAGGAGGAAGAAGGCGTAGGTTAAAAAGGTGAATCCTTATCCCTTTATACAAGCGGGCACGGTTAGGCATCCCCACCTACCTAATAAAACTCACTTGCCTCCCAAGTGCCGTGGTAAATGGCGCGACTGGGTTACCCACGTCCGTATTAATGAGAATCCCGTTAAAAGGGACACACGATCTCTGCTTTGACAGGACGTGCCAAGGAAACCGCCTCGCTAAACACGCTGAGGTGGAATAATGAAAACAATTTATATAAAGAGCTTGGCCGCAGTGTTATGACGCACTGCGGAATACGTCAGCAGATTTGATTTGTGTTAATATTATTCTCTATATGGCAATATGTGGAAACTTATTTTGCAGAGCCGGACACTATTTTTGGTGTTTGTAATCTTCTTGAAGAACTTGGAGGAGGAACCCGCCTTGCAATGCCGAAGATAATCTGCGCGCCGGACTCGTCGTCATTGAAGCCTGGTTCAGGGGCTACTGAGGGAGTCCTGGATTAGGGGGTGTTCGGATAGCCGGACTATACCTTCAGCCGGACTCCAGGACTATGAAGATACAAGATTGAAGACTTCGTCCCGTGTCTGGAAGGATCTTTTCTTGGCGTGGAAGGCAAGCTAGGCGTGCGGATATTCAAGATCTCCTACCATTGTAACCGACTCTGTGTAACCCTAACCCTATCCGGTGTCTATATAAACCGGAGGGTTGTAGTCCGTAGGACAAGCATCATCATACACAATCATACCATAGGCTAGCTTCTAGGGTTTAGCCTCCTTGATCTCGTTGTAGATCTACTCTTGTACTACCCATATCATCAATATTAATCTAGCAGGAGTAGGGTTTTACCTCCATCGAGAGGGCCCGAACCTGGGTAAAATAAAGTGTCCCTTGTCTCCTGTTACCATCCGACCTTGACGCACAGTTCGGGACCCCCTACCCGAGATCCGCCGGTTTTGACACCGACAACGGCCCTCCCCAGCGGAGCTCCGGAACAGGCCCCAAGATGGGATCTCGTGGATACAGAAAGTTGCGGCGGTGGAATTAGGTTTTTGGCTCCGTATCTGATCGTTTGGGGGTACGTAGGTATATATATATATATATAGGAGGAAGGAGTGCGCCAGTGGAGCACCGAGGGGCCCACGAGGCAGGGGGGCGCGCCCCCCACCCTCGTGACCGCCTTTGTTGTTCCTTGGAGTAGGGTCCAAGTCTCCTGGATCACATTCGGTGAGAAAATCACGTTCCCGAAGGTTTCATTCCGTTTGGACTCTGTTTGATATTTTGTTTCTCCGAAACTCTGAAATAGGCAAAAAACAGCATTTCTGGGCTGGGCCTCCGGTTAATAGGTTAGTCCCAAAAATAATATAAAAGTGGAAAATAAAGCCCAATATAGTCCAAAACAGTAGATAATATAGCATGGAGCAATAAAAAATTATAGATACGTTGGAGACGTATCAAGCATCCCCAAGCTTAATTCCTGCTCGTCCTCGAGTAGGTAAATGATAAAAAGAGAATTTTTTATGCGGAGTTCTACTTGGCATAATTTCAATGCAAATCTTCTTAATTGTGGTATGAATATTCAGATTCAAAAGATTCAAGACAAAAGTTCATATTGACATAAAAATAATAATACTTCAAGCATACTAATAAAGCAATTATGTCTTGTCAAAATAACATGGCCAAAGAAAGTTATCCCTACAAAATCATATAGTCTGACTATGCTCTATCTTCACCACACAAGGTATTTAAATCATGCACAACCCCGATGACAAGCCAAGCAATTGTTTCATACTTTAACATTTTCAAAACTTTTTCAATCTTCACGCAATACATGAGCGTGAGCCATGGATATAGCACAATATATGGAATAGAATGGTGGTTGTGGAGAAGACAAAAACAGGGGAAGATAGTCTTACATCAACTAGGCGTATCAACGGCCTATGAAGATGCACATTAATAGATATCAATGTGAGTGAGTACGGATTGCCATGCAACGGATGCACTAGAGCTATAAGTATATGAAAGCTCAACAAAAGAAACTAAGTGGGTGTGCATCCAACTCGCTTGCTCATGAAGATCTAGGGAATTTTGAGGAAGCCCATCCTTGGAATATACAAGCCAAGTTCTATAATGAAAAATTCCCACTAGTATATGAAAATGATATCATAGGAGACTCTCTATCATGAAGATCATGGTGCTACTTTGAAGCACAAGTGTGGTAAAAGGATAGTAACATTGTCCCTTCTCTCTTTTTCTCTCAATTTTTTTTATTTGGGCCTTTTCTCTCTTTTTTTATGGCCTCTTTTATTTTTTATTTTTTATATTTTTCGTCCGGAGTCTATCCCGACTTGTGGGGGAATCATAGTCTCCATCATCCTTTCCTCACTTGGGACAATGCTCTAAAAAATGATGATCATCACACTTTTATTTTTCTTACAACTCAACAATTACAACTCGATTCTTAGAACAAAGTATGACTCTATATGCATGCCTCCGGCGGTGTATTGGGATATGCAATGAATCAAGAGTGACATGTATGAAAGAATTATGAACGGTGACTTTGCCACAAATATGATGTCAACTACATGATCATGCTAGCAATATGACAATGATGGAGCGTGTCACAATAAAAGGAACAGTGGAAAGTTGCAAGGCAATTTATCTCGGAATGGCTATGGAAATGCCATGATAGGTAGGTATGGTGGCTTTTTTGAGGAAGATATATGGTGGTGTATGATACCGGCAAAAAGTGCGCGGTATTAGAGAGGCTAGCAATGGTGGAAGCAAGGAAAAAGTGCGTATAATCCATGGACTCAACATTAGTCATAAAGAACCCATATAGTTATTGAAAAAATCTAGAAGTTATCAAAGCAAAGTATTACGCGCATGCTCCTAGGGGGATAGATTGGTAGGAAAAGACCATTGCTTGTCCCCGACCGTCACTCATAAGGAAGACAATCAATAAATAAATCATGCTCCGACTTCATCACATAACGGTTCACCATACGTGCATGCTACGGGAATCACAAACTTTAATGCAAGTATTCTTTAAATTCACAACTACTCAACTAGCATGACTCTAATATCACCATCTTCATATCTAAAAACAATTATCAAGCTCCAATCTTTTCTTAGTATTCAACGCACTCAAAAGAAAGTTTCACATATCTTGAATACCAAGCATATTAATATTAAGCAAATTACCATGCTATTAACGACTCTCAAAATGATCTAAGTGAAGCATGAGAGATCAATAATTTCTTTAAAACAAATCCACCACCATGCTCTAAAAGATCTAAGTGAAGCACTAGAGCAAAAATTATAAGGCTCAAAAGATATAAGTGAAGCACATAGAGCAAAACCTATCAAGCTCAAAAGATATAAGTGAAGCACATAGAGTATTCTATCAAATTCCAACTCATATATGGCTCTCTCAAAAGGTGTGTACAGCAAGGATGATTGTGGCACACTAACAAACAAAGACACAAATAATACAAGACGCTCCAAGCAAAACACATATCATGTGGTGAATAAAAATATAGCTCCAAGTAAAATTACCGATGGAAGTAGACGAAAGAGAGGATGCCTTCCGGGGCATCCCCAAGCTTTAACTTTTTGGTGTCCTTGGATTATCTTGGGGGTGCCATGGGCATCCCCAATCTTAGGCTCTTGCCACTCCTTGTTCCATAATCCATCAAAAGAATTTACCCAAAACTTGAAAACTTCACAACACAAAACTCAACAGAAATCTCGTGAGCTCCGTTAGAGAAAGAAAACAAAAGACTACTTCAAGGTACTGTAATGAACTCATTATTTATTTATATTGGTGTTAAACCTACTATATTCCAACTTCTCTATGGATTATAAACTATTTTACTAGCCATAGATTCATCAAAATAAGCAAAAAACAGAATCTTTCAAAAACAGAACAGTCTGTAGTAATCTGTAACTAACGCAAACTTCTGAAACTCCAAAACATCTACCAAAATAGGACGACCTAGAAAATTTGTTTAATGATTAGAAGCAATTGGAATCAGTATTTTATCACGTTCTGGTGATTTTTAACAATTGTTTTCGTGAATAGAAAGATTCTGGAAATTACAGCAAGATCAAATAACTATCAACCAAGAAGATCCTATAGGTTTAACTTGGCACAAACACTAATTAAAACACAAAACCACATTTAAACAGAAGGTAGATGGATTATTTATTCCTAAACAGAAGCAAAAAAACAAAAAAACTAAAAATAAAATTGGGTTGCCTCCCAACAAGCGCTATCGTTTAACGCCCCTAGCTAGGCATAAAAGCAAGGATAGATATACGTATTACCATCTTTGGTAGGCAATCCATAAGTGGCTCTCATGATAGATTCATATGGCAATTTTATTTTCTTTCTAGGGAAGTGTTCCATGCCCTTTTTTAATGGAAATTGAAATCTAATATTCCCTTCCTTCATATCAGTAATTGCACCAACCGTTCTAAGGAAAGGTCTACCGAGAATAATAGGGCAAGAAGGATTGCAATCTATATCAAGAACGATAAAATCTACGGGCACATAATTCCTATTTGAAACAATAAGAATATCATTAATTCTCCCCATAGGTTTTTTAATACTGGAATCTGCAATATGCAAGTTTAGAGAGCAATCATCAAAGTCACGCAAATCTAGCAAATCACGCAAGGTTTTGGGGATAGTGGAGACACTAGCACCCAAATCACACAAAGCATGGAACTCATAATCTTTAATTTTAATTTTAATAGTAGGTTCCCACTCATCATAGAGCTTTCTAGGGATAGAGACCTTCAACTCAAGTTTTTCTTCATAAGATTGCATCAAGGCATCAACAATATGTTCTGTAAAGGCCTTATTTTGACTATAAGCATGAGGAGAATTTAGCACGGATTGTAACAAGGAAATACATTCAATTAAAGAGCAACTTTCATAATTAAATTCCTTGAGATCCAATATAGTGGGTTTAGCAACATCTAGGTTTTTATTTCTTTCCATCCCACTTTTATCAATTTCATCATCAAGATCTAAATACTCCGAATTTTTGGAACGCCTTCTAGGTAAAGGAAGATCATATTCAGTTTCATCAAGATTAATATTGCAAAACAAAGATTTAATAGGGGACACATCAATAACTTTTAGATCTTCATCTTGATTTTCATAGGAATTGGAAGAACACGCTTTAATAAAGGCATCTTTGGAAGCACGCATATCCTAGCGGTTCTTTCTTTGCACTCATCAACGGAAATTCTCATGACTTTGAGAGACTCATTGATATCATGCTTAGGAGGAATAGATCTAAGCTTTAAAGAATCAATCTCAAGAGAAATTCTATCAATGTTCCTAGCCAAATCATCAACTTTAAGCAATTTCTCTTCAAGCAAAGCATTAAAATTCTTTTGTGAATTCATAAACTCTTTAACACTACTCTCAAATTCAGAGGGCATCTTATTAAAATTTCCATAAGAGTTGTTGTAGGAATTTCCATAATTATTAGAAGGATTACTAGGATAAGGCCTAGGATTAAAATTCCCTCTATAAGCGTTGTTACCAAAATTATTCCTACCAACAAAATTCACATCCATAGATTCATTATTATTCTCAATCAAAGTAGACAAAGGCATATCATTAGGATCAGAAGAAACACTCTTAGTAGCAAATAATTTCATAAGTTCATCCATCTTTCCACTCAAAACATTGATTTCTTCTATCGCATGCACTTTTTATTAGTAGATCTTTCCGTATGCCATTGAGAATAATTAACCATAATATTATCTAGGAGTTTAGTAGCATCTCCTAAAGTGATTTCCATAAAAGTGCCTCCCGCGGCCGAATCTAAAAGATTTCTAGAAGCAAAATTCAATCCGGCATAAATTTTTTATATAATCATCCACATGTTCAAACCATGAGTAGGACAATTACATATCATTGATTTCATTCTATCCCAAGCTTGTGCAACATGTTCATGCTCAAGTTGCTTAAAATTCATAATGTCATTTCTAAGAGAGATGATCTTAGCGGGAGGAAAATACTTAGAGATAAAAGCATCTTTGCACTTGTTCCAAGAATCAATACTATTTTTAGGCAAAGATGAAAACCAAGCTTTAGCACGATCTCTAAGCGAAAAAGGAAATAGCTTCAATTTAACGACATCATTATCGACATCTTTCTTCTTTTGCATATCACATAAATCAATGAAGCTATTCAGATGAGTAGCGGCATCTTCACTAGGAAGGCCGGCGAATTGATCTTTCATAACAAGATTCAACAAAGCAGTATTGATTTCACAAGATTCAGTATTGGCAAGAGGAGCAATCGGAGTGCTAAGGAAATCATTATTGTTGGTATTAGTGAAGTCACACAATTTAGTAGTATCTTGAGCCATCGCGACAAACAAGCAATCCAACACACGAGCAAACAAAAGGCAAGCGAGAAAAAGGTAAACGGGAAAAGGAGGAGGAGATTGGGAAAGAGAGGGCGAATAAAACAGCAAGGGTGAAGTGGGGGAGAGGAAAACGAGAGGCAAATGGCAACTAATGTAATGCGGCAGATAGGGATTGTGATGGGTAGTTGGTATGTTGACTTTTTGCGTAGACAACGGCGCCAGAAGTGGCTCGTTGTTAGGAGTCCAAATCTTGACTTGCTCTTGCGTAAGCCTCCCCGGCAACGGCGCCAGAAATTCTTCTTGCTACCTCTTGAGCACTGCGTTGGATTTCCCGGAAGAAGAGAGGATGATGCAGCAAAGTAGCGTAACTATTTCCCTCAGTTTTTGAGAACCAAGGTATCAATCCAGTAGGAGGCTACGCGCAAGTCCCTCGTACCTGCACAAAACAATAGCTCCTCGCAACCAACGCGATTAGGGGTTGTCAATCCCTTCACGGTCACTTACGAGAGTGAGATCAGATAGAGATGATAGATAATATTTTTGGCATTTTTGGTATAGAGATGCAAAGCGAAAAGTAAAAGGCAAAGTAAAAAAGCAAAGCAAGATTAAAGTGATGGAGATTGATATGATGAGAATAGACCCGGGGGCCATAGGTTTCACTAGTGGCTTCTCTCAAGAGCATAAGTATTCTACGGTGGGTGAACAAATTACTATTGAGCAATTGACAGAATTGAGCATAGTTATGAGAATATCTAGGTATGATCATGTATATAGGCATCACGTCCGAGACAAGTAGACCGACTCCTGCCTGCATCTACTACTATTACTCCACTCATCGACCCTATCCAGCATGCATCTAGAGTATTAAGTTAAAAACAGAGTAACGCCTTAAGCAAGATGACATGATGTAGAGGGATAGTTTCATGCAATATGATAAAAACCCCATCTTGTTATCCTCGATGGCAACAATACTATACGTGCCTTGCTGCCCCTTCTGTCACTGGGAAAGGATACCGCAAGATTGAACCCAAAGCTAAGCACTTCTCCCATGGCAAGAAAAACCAATCTAGTAGGCCAAACCAAACTGATAATTTGAAGAGACTTGCAAAGATAACCAATCATACATAAAAGAATTCAGAGAAGATTCAAATATTATTCATAGATAGACTTCATCATAAACCCACAATTCATCGATCTCAACAAACACACCGCAAAAAGAAGATTACATCGAACAGATCTCCATGAGAGAGGGGGAGAACATTGTATTGAGATCCAAAAAGAGAGAAGAAGCCATCTAGCTAATAACTATGGACCCGTAGGTCTGAGGAGAACTACTAACACTTCATCAGAGAGTCTAGGATGATGTAGAAGCCCTCCGTGATGACGGCCCTCTCCGGCGGAGCTCCGGAACAGGCCCCAAGATGAGATCTCGTGGATACAGAAAGTTGCGGCGGTGGAATTAGGTTTTTGACTCCGTATCTGATCGTTTGGGGGTACGTAGGTATATATAGGAGGAAGGAGTACGTCGGTGGAGCACCGAGGGGCCCACGAGGCAGGGGGCGCCCCCCCACCCTCATGACCGCCTCTGTTGTTCCTTGGAGTAGGATCCAAGTCTCCTGGATCACGTTCGGTGAGAAAATCACGTTCCCAAAGGTTTCATTCCATTTGGACTCCGTTTGATTTCTGTTTCTCCGAAACTCTGAATTAGGCAAAAAACAACAATTCTGGGTTGGGCCTCCAGTTAATAGGTTAGTCCCAAAAATAATATAAAAGTGGAAAATAAAGCCCAATATAGTCCAAAACAGTAGATAATATAGCATGGAGCAATCAAAAATTATAGATAAGTTGGAGACGTATCACGCCCCCCTTTTTCCTTCTCTCCTCTCTCGCGTCCTTCCCTCTCCTACTCCAACAAGGAAAAGGAGGAGTCCTACTCCCGGTGGGAGTAGGACTCCCACCCCCTTGGCGCGCCCTCCTCCTGGTCGGCCACCTCCCCCCTTGCTCCTTTATATACGGGGGCAGGGGCACCTCTAGACACACAAGTTGATCTGTTGATCTATTCCAACCGTGTGCGGTGCCCCCCTCCACCATATTCCACCTCAGTCATATCGTAGCGGTGCTTAGGCGAATCCCTGTGTCGGTAGCAACATCATCACCATCATCACGCCGTCGTGCTGACAGAACTTTCCCGTGAAGCTCTGCTGGCGGAGTTCGCGGGACGTCATCGAGCTGAACGTGTGCTGAACTCGGAGGTGTCGTACGTTCGGTACTTGGATCGGACGGATCGTGAAGACGTACGACTACATCAACCGCGTTGTGCTAACGCTTCCGCTTTCGGTCTACGAGGGTACGTGGACAACACTCTCCCCTCTCGTTGCTATGCATCCCATGATCTTGCGTGTGCGTAGGAATTTTTTTTAAATTACTATGTTCCCCAACAGTGGCATCCGAGCCTGGTTTTATGCGTAGATGTTATATGCACGAGTAGAACACAAGTGAGTTGTGGGCGATACAAGTCATACTGCTTACCAACATGTCATACTTTGGTTCGGCAGTATTGTTGGATGAAGCGGCCCGGACCGACATTACACGTACGCTTACGCGAGACTGGTTCTATCGACGTGCTTTGTACATAGTTGGCTGGCGGGTGTCAGTTTCTCCAACTTTAGTTGAACCGAGTATGGCTACGCCCGGTCGTTGATAAGGTTAAAACAACACTAACTTGACGAACTATCGTTGTGGTTTTGATGCGTAGGTAAGAACGGTTCTTGCTCAGCCCGTAGCAGCCACGCAAAAACTTGCAACAACAAAGTAGAGGACGTCTAACTTGTTTTTGCAGGGCATGTTGTGATGTGATATGGTCAAGACATGATGCTATATTTTATTGTATGAGATGATCATGTTTTGTAACCGAGTTATCGGCAACTGGCAGAAGCCATATGGTTGTCGCTTTATTGTATTGTGACGCCCGGATAATCAGGCTATAGTAATCCCATGTTAACGATACCACGTCACCCGGTTTCTGTTGCTAATCTCGCGTTAGTTTAGAACCGATCCAAATTCAAATTCAAATTTTTGCCAAGCATCAAAATTTTCAAACATTAAAAAGAAAATGTTCGGTGTGTGTAAATATATGCCTAGGTAATTATGGTGAAGGAACCGTGCTTTATAAAAGGCCTAAATATTTAAAAGGAATTAAAACAGTAAAGAAATAAGATAAAAAAACAAAGACTAACAAAAAAGGGGAAAGACTCCCCCCCCCCCCCGGGCCAACCAGCGCAGCTACCGGCCGGCCAGCCCAGTTGGCCCAGCCGCCGCTCCCACTCTCTCCATAGCCCAGCCACCCCCGCTCTAACCCTAGCCCTCACCTCCCAATGCCCTCGTTCCCTCCCGTGCGCCGCCACACGCACACGCATCATAGAACGCTCTACCCGATCCCCTCTCACTCCCCCTCGCCCCCAGGATCTGGACGACGCCCATCCCCTTGCCTCGCACGACCCCCCCCCCCCCCCCCACTCCTCCTGCACGAACCCCCACTCCTCGCGATCGAGACACCCACTCCCTCTCATTCTCCAGCGTCACCGAGCACCCCGCGCTGGAGCCCCACCTCGTCGGCGCGCCCGCTCCCGTGGAACCATCGCCTACCGCCGTCCTCGCGCCAGCACCTCGCGAAGATCCTACCATGGTCGCCGCCGCCTGGTTCTCCGCGTCCGTGCCGCGCCAAGCCGCCTCCTCGCCAGAGAAGACGGATCCCGGAGGTCCCATTACGGATCCGGCCTCCCTCGCCTTCCTTGCCCTCATCAACTGAAGCCCCCTCCTCCGACGCCGTCGGACGTCACCGCGAACTGCGCCATCGAGCCGCTCGGCCCCGACCTCCTCCGGCTCCACCGAGCACCCTGCCGCTTCCGCTGTGAGCCTCCGGCCCTCCACGGCCTTTTCCCCTCCTCCTCGTCCTCTCTACCGCTGGTTGCCACTAGCTCCGCCGTAGTTGCTGCCCTTTTGCTCCTCGTGCTGCTGTTGCCTTTTGTTGCGCCGCTGCCGCCCAGCCCCTACGCCTCCTCCATTGCGCTGGCCTCGTCGTGTTGCCGCTGCCTCGCAGCGACCCCGCTGCCCGCGTCACCGCCCGCCTCCGCTGCGCGCTCACACACCGGCGGCCGCCCTCGCCCGGCTCCAATCGCCGTGGCCCTAGCACCCCTCCGCGCCTGGTGCTGGCGCTCATCGCCGACGCCTTCTCTGTGCAAGAGCGCACATCCAGAGAGGCTTGGCTATGTGCCACTAGCCAATGGGGCCCGTCCCCTGAAAAAGAAAAGAGAAAAAAAAGCTATTAGTAAATAAATTTAATTAATTAACTTAATAAATACTGTTTAACCAACCTAATCACCTTATTAAACTAAGTAGTTCTGTTTAGGTAAATTGAGTCATTGACAACCGGGCCCCATCGTCAGTTTGACCGGTCAACAGTCGGAGTTGACCGCTGACATCATGCCGACGCGATAAATGAGTTATCCAATTAAACGAATTTAGTAATTCCAGAAATTAATTAAAATCTTTGAAAATTATTATAAAATAATCTGTAGCTCGGATGGAAAAACTTTGTACATGAAAGTAGCTCAGAACGACGAGATGAATCCGGTTACGCAGTCCATCCGTCCGCCACACATCCCTAGCATAGCAAAATCGCAACTTCCCCCCCTCCGGTTCATCTGTCTGAAAACGCGAAACACCGAGAATAATTTCCCAGATGTCCCCCCCCCCTTCGCCGGTATCACCTATCCCTGCGTTAGATTACCCTAGCACTACGTATTGCCATGTTATACTTTGTGATGCTTTGATTGCTTTGTTATTTATTGTGTTCCCCTCCGTTACTTCTTTCCGATAGACCTCGAGACCGTTGCCGGTACCCCCTGTGATCGACTACATCGACGATGAACCCTTCTTCTTGCCAGAGCAACCAGGCAAGCCCCCCCTTGATCACCAGATATCGCCTATTTTTCTCTATACTACTTGCATTAGAGTAGTGTAGCATGTTACTCCTTTCAGTTAATCCTATACTGCTGCATAGCCTGTCCTTGCTACTACTGTTGTTACCTTTACCTGCTATCCTACTGCTTAGTATAGGATGCTAGTGCTCCATCAATGGCCCTACACTCTTGTCCGTCTGCCATGCTATACTACTGGGCCGTGATCACTTCGGGAGGTGATCACGGGCATATACTATATATTTTATACTGTTACATTACCTGTGATACTGTTCGGAGATGGGGGCTGAAGGGGCAGGTGGTTCCATCCAGGTAGTGGTGGGCCTGGGTTCTCGACGGCCCCCGACTGTTACTTTGTGGCGAAGCGACAGGCAGGTTTGAGACCACCTAGGAGAGAGGTGGGCCTGGTCCTGGTCGGTGTTCGCGAATACTTAACACACTTAACGAGATCTGGGTATTTGATCTGAGTCTGGCCATTTGGTCTATACGCACTAACCTACTACGTGGGAAAGTTATGGGCACTCGACGTCGTGGTATCAGCCGAAGCCTTCGTGACGTCAGCGACTGAGCGGCGCGCGCCGGATTGGAACGTAAGCCTGCTCTTGTATTAAGGGGGCTAGTTCTGCTTCCGACCGCCCACGCAACATGCAGGTGTGCTCAGGGCGATGGGCCCAGACCCCTGCGCGCTTAGGTTTAGACCGGCGTGCTGACCTCTTTGTTGTGCCTAGGTGGGGCTGCGACGTGTTGATCTTTCGAGGCCGGGCATGACCCAGGAAAGTGTGTCCGGCCAAATGGGATCAAGCGTGTTGGGTTATGTGGTGCACCCCTGCAGGGAAGTTAATCTATTCGAATAGTCGTGTCCCTCGGTAAAAGGACGACCCGGAGTTGTACCTTGACCTTATGACAACTAGAACCGGATACTTAATAAAACACACCCTTCCAAGTGCCAGATACAACCCGGTGATCGCTCTCTAATAGGGCATCGAGGAGGGGATCGTCGGGTAGGGTTATGCTATGCGATGCTACTTGGAGGACTTCAGTCTACTCTCTTCTACATGCTGCAAGACAGAGGCTGCCAGAAGCGTAGTCTTCGACAGGATTAGCTATCCCCCTCTTATTATGGCATTCTGCAGTTCAGTCCACTGATATGGCCCCTTTACACATATACTCATGCATATGTAGTGTAGTTCCTTGCTTGCGAGTACTTTGGATGAGTACTCACGGTTGCTTTCTCCTTCTTTTTCCCCTATCCCTTCTACCCGGTTGTTGCAACCAGATGCTGGAGCCTAGGATCCAGACGCCACTGTTGACGACGACTCCTACTACACTGGAGGTGCCTACTACTACGTGCAGCCTGCTGACGACGACCAGGAGTAGTTAGGAGGATCCCAGGCAGGAGGCCTGCGCCTCGTTTGATCTGTATCCCCGTTTGTGCTAGCCTTCTTAAGGCAAACTTGTTTAACTTATGTCTGTACTCAGATATTGTTGCTTCCGCTGACTCGTCTATGATCGAGCACTTGTATTCGAGTCCTCGAGGCCCCTGGCTTGTATTATGATGCTTGTATGACTTATTTTATTTGTAGAGTTGTGTTGTGATATCTTCCCGTGAGTCCTTGATCTTGATCATACACATTTGCGTGCATGATTAGTGTACGATTGAATCGGGGGCGTCACAAGTTGGTATCAGAGCCGACTGCCTGTAGGAATCCCCCTTCCACACTCCTTGGCCGAAGTTGAGTCTAGTCGATGAAAACTGTTTTACTAACATGGCTGTGTGGCCCATGGGCCCACGTCGCCATTGGGTGGTATTAGGATCTTTTATTCCTCGACCTATACTCTGGGACTGTGATCTCTCCTCTATTCGGGTTAAATGACTTTGATAAAATCTAACTCTAGGTTCTCGTTACCACTTCCTGCCGGAGAGCCCCTTCATTACAGATGATTGACTGCTTCACCAGAAGATTCTGAAGATAATCTCCGATGTTCTCTCGAGACACTTGTGCCCAACGCCTTTGCAAGTTCCCTACCACTGATATATTATTATGGATAACTACATACACTTGCCCTTTCAATCCCATTGATCTTGTTATTACAAGATACCCTGAAAATTCTCTTTATTGTTTCGAGAATATTTTGTGCCTACTGCCTTGCAGTTCCTTGCCACCTGGATACCCGTATGGTTAATTTCTCACCCTTATCGAGTATCTTCTCATCAATAGTTGTTCATGTGTTTCACAATGGTCTTCGAAATACTATTCGATCCTTTAAAAAATCCTTAGTAGCTTATTGCTCTGCAATACTTGTCTGCTTGCATTATGGATGCTTTCCATATGACTGACAATATTCGTTAGTATCCTTAGGCACCGTCATTTTGATCCCTTTGGTTCAACATGAGTGCGAATGCACGCAATCATCAGTTGATCCTTTTAAATTATCTTTCCGGCTCAGACGTCATTTTAAACATGAGCTGGTTCTCAACAAATCCAATTGTCGTCGATTGTACCCCTAAGGCTATTCAACTTATCCATCCCTAATCAGAACATTGCTTCTGATCTCTTGATTTGAAAATCATAATTCCTTTGCATTTGAGCTCTGGATTAGTCAGTTGTTTCCATAATCCAATGCATTTGCATTGTTACTTCCTCTGGTGGTGTGCCGATGCTCACATCAGCTCTGTTATGGACCGGCGGATCCTTTAATGGATTTTATCCGACAACGTCCTTCATATTCAATAAGCTTGTGAGCCTTCCCTCGGATACATAATGCCTTTGGTAAATTGTATCATATACTTTCTCAACCTTGCTCTACTTTCGAGCTTGTGATATTTACTCTTGAAACTTGTGGATATGTTTCTAAGAAGCCCCTATGGGTTGAACATATGCCTTCTCTAAACCGCGTGAACTCAAAAGTTTTCACGAGTCATACACTTCTGGTATTTTGCCAGATAAAATTTCAACGCTACAACTTCTTCGAAAGTGAGAAGTGAATGAAAGGTTATGCATTGGAGAAGTGGGAGTCGACCTTGAACTTTGTGTTCATGCCCATGGACACGATGTAGATCTTATCATTAAAACTTCTCTTAAATTAATTATTCCTTTGGTATAAGTTCATCTTATATCTGGGATCTGGCCTTTTGCAATCGTGGTTCCGACCATGTTCTCCTTTAAATACCATTTCGCGTGCAAGTTTAAGCGCTTGTCTTCTGTAGAGCAATACCCCAGTCCAACCTCTACTTTGATCTGTCATCGAGTATTACCCCCTCTGGTATCTCGATATTATCACGGAATTGCATAACTTCTTATGAGTTCTTCTTCAAGTATTATTTGGCTTTCGCTGCATCATCATTCGACTTGATGTCATCGCCGACCGATTACATCTTCATGAAATCTCTCGACAAATGTGTCGTGGTCATCATCAACATCCTGAGCTCTTTCAAGATATATATCAAATTCTTGATGAGAAATACCATCCTCGCCCCTCAATGGTTTGTGTTATCACCGACCACTTTATTGCCTTCCGTTCAACACAAACTTATTCATATTTCGTGTTATACCTTGAGATCCTTGTTATCCAGCATTTGTTCTTCTTTACCTTGGAATATTACCACCTTTTTATGTCAAGAATGTCGTGGTAATTTTACCACCTCTTGAGAATTCTTGATATAGTAATATCTCTCGCCTTTTGCGTGCATTTCTTGGTCTCCGTGTTGTTTCTAACCGGAATACCGACAAATGGTCTGTGATGTGTAAATTCTAAACTTCTAGCAACCCTATTGCTTTGAAGTTATTGGTCTACAGTTTCATTCTAAGGCTATTGCTTATTGAATCACCATTCTAGTATTGATCATGCTACCTAAGCCCATATTTCGGTGCACCTTTCAACCAATGTTTAAATTGTGTATGTTTCCCTCGAGCATACATCATTATGTCATTTGATCTGAAAAATGTTATCTCCTTGTTCACATGATTGTGGAAATCCATCCTTTTGGAATTCTCGATGAATGGTCGCTGAGTCTATCAGCCACCCCCCCCCCCTCATCCTCTCCTTGGTTTAATGACGATGAACCCTTGTCTCGGAACTCACTTCCATAGTCATTTCCTGAGAATCTTACATTGTCATCTTATCAGTTGGTGTTGCACCTTTTCTTCTCAAGCATCCTGAGCCTGAGGTATCCTGACGCCAATCGAATCTGAATCTCGGTCAGATATGATGGTTGGAACATTTTTCCAAGAGTTATGACACTGGTCTTTTATGACCCGGCAAGGTGATGGCATGCCCAGCACACCTGGCCGGATGACCTGCTGTTATAGTTTCCATTTTAGTAAGGTTATCCATTCTTCCATGAGGAAATTGTAAGACTTATTCTATAAGTTGTTCATGATGGATCCTTTGTGTATCCATAGCCTGATCTTTACCTGATGACCATGTCAAGGCTATCTCGAAGCATGTCTGTGGTACTCTGAATTTCAACAAGAACATTTGAAGCCAATGCTAAATGTTTCTTGCTAAATTATCTAAACACCGTTGTATGGGCAGTGTCATGAAATTTCTCTCCCCTTACCTAAAGGGTTTTCTACATGATATCCTGCCAGGGATACCATGCTCTGCTTGTCCTTGGGAAGGATATATCCCTGAATTATATGACTAAAACACATTTTTCCTTTCCATCGCCTGATTAATGTGATAATCATATGTCCTTTCCATTGTTTGGTTTAACCTTTCTTGAGGTCTATATAATCTAAGCAGTATTATTCTACTGCTTATGTAAACACCTCGGTGTACAACTCTGTCAGCAAGACCCTGTTACCATTGTTGATGAAATTTCGGTAACCACCGATGGACGAGAACTTTGCCTATTGGTCCGCCTCGTTCAACGAGCAGGAAAATGGTTCTCTTCGTCCCTCGCCCTTGGTATCGATGTTGTTGCCGACATAATCGATAGGCTACCCTCTGACATGCCTTTCTTGCATGATCACGCAAGACGTCTCCTCCCTTCCTACTATTAACCCACATGGTGGGCCCATAACCCACAGTTCCACATGATCAAAACTTGACTCTCCTGTACACCCTATTGCCAAAGTTATTCCTTGAGCCTGGCTACGTATGTAATTGACGGGTCACCTTCCTAGTGATCTACTCATGTATCAGACGCAATACTTATTCTCTTGCCCTGAAACCCTTTCACCTTTTAATTGGGCAACGAACGATTGCCTATCCGCTTGATACTTCTTACTATACCCTCTTGCTTGGCTCTCGATGTGTTTCATTTGACCAACTCGAGAGATACCCCTGTGTTCATTCATGGGTAACCCCCAATGGTTAACCCTTATAGCATTCTATCATTGTCGAACTGCCCCTTACCTATTCGTAAGTATGAGACCGACCCCGAAGAAAGGATGCGACTTCGTCAAGATGACATGAAGTAGAGAAATGAAGACATCAATGTAATGGATTGACCTCTTCGAGAAAAGCAACCAAGACCGAGGAGATCCGTTAGAATTTCGTAACCAGACTTCCCCCCTTAAACACCTCTTAAATCTCGGGATGAGATTTCTTGTAGTGGAGGAGAATTGTGACACCCTGATAATCAGACTACAGTAATCCCACGTTAACGGTACCACGTCACCCGGTTTCTGTTGCTAATCTCGCGTTAGTTTAGAACCGATCCAAATTCAAATTCAAATTTTTGCCAAGCATCAAAATTTTCAAACATTAAAAAGAAAATGTTCGGCGTGTGTAAATAAATGCCTAGGTAATTATGGTGAAGGAACCGTGCTTTTTATAAAAGGCCTAAATATTTAAAAGGAATGAAAACGGTAAAGAAATAAGATAAAAAAACAAAACCAGAAAAAAAAACAAAGACTAACAAAAAAAGGGGAAAGACCCCCCCCCCCGGGCCAACCAGCGCAGCTACCGGCCGGCCAGCCCAGTTGGCCCAGCCGCCGCTCCCACTCTCTCCATAGCCTAGCCACCCCCGCTCTAACCCTAGCCCTCACCTCCCGATGCCCTCGTTCCCTCCCGTGCGCCGCCACACGCACACGCATCACAGAACGCTCTGCCCGATCCCCTCTCACTCCCCCTCGCCCCCAGGATCTGGACGACGCCCATCCCCTTGCCTCGCACGACCCCCCCCCCCACTCCTCCTGCACGAACCCCCACTCCTCCCGATCGAGACACCCACTCCCTCTCATTCTCCAGCGTCACCGAGCACCCCGCGCTGGAGCCCCACCTCGCCGGCGCGCCCGCGCCCGTGGAACCATCACCTACCGCCGTCCTCGCGCCACCACCTCGCGAAGATCCTACCATGGCCGCCGCCGCCTGGTTCTCCGCGTCCGTGTCGCGCCAAGCCGCCTCCTCGCCGGAGAAGACGGATGCCGGAGGTCCCATCACGGATCCGGCCTCCCTCGCCTTCCTCCCCCTCATCAACTAAAGCCCCCTCCTCCGACTTTGTCGGACGTCACCGCGAACTGCGTCGTCGAGCCGCTCGGCCCCGACCTCCTCCGGCTCCACCGAGCACCCTGTCGCTTCCGCTGTGAGCCTCCGGCCCTCCATGGCCTTTTCCCCCTCCTCCCCGTGCTCTCTACCGCTGATTGCCGCTAGCTCCGCCGTAGTTGCTGCCCTTTTGCTCCTCGTGCTGTTGTTGCCTTTTGTTGCGCCGCTGCCGCCCAGCCCCTACGCCTCCTCCACCGCGTTGGCCTCGTCGTGTTGCCGCTGCCTCGCAGCGACCCCGCTGCCCGCGTCACCGCCCACCTCCTCTGCGCGCTCACACGCCGGTGGCCTCCCTCGCCCGGCTCCGGTCGCCGTGGCCCTGGCACCCCTCCGCGCCTGGTGCTGGCGCTCGTCGCCGACGCCTTCTCTGTGCAAGAGCGCACGGCCAGAGAGGCTTGGTTGTGTGCCACTGGCCAATGGGGCCCATCCCCTGAAAAAGAAAAGAGATAAAAAAAGCTATTAATAAATAAAATAAATAAATAAATTTAATTAATTAACTTAATAAATACTATTAAACCAACCTAATCACCTTATTAAACTAAGTAGTTCTGTTTAGGTAAATTGAGTCATTGACAACCGGGCCCCACCGTCAGTTTGACAGGTCAACAGTCAGAGTTGACCGCTGACATCATGCTGACGCAATAAATGAATTATCCAATTAAACGAATTTAGTAATTCCAGAAAGTAATTAAAATCTTTGAAAATTATTATAAAATAATCCGTATGTCGGATGGAAAAACTTTGTACATGAAAGTTGCTCAGAACGACGAGACGAATCCGGTTACGCAGTCCATCCGTCTGCCACACATCCCTAGCATAGCAAACTCGCAACTTTCCCCCCTCCGGTTCATTTGTCCGAAAACGCGAAACACCGGGAATAATTTCCCGGATGTTTTCCTCCCTTCGCCGGTATCACCTATCACTGCGTTAGATTACCCTAGCACTACGTATTGTCGTGTTATACTTTGTGATGCTTTGATTGCTCTGTTATTTATTGTGTTCCCCTCCGTTACGTCTTTTCGGTAGACCTCGAGACCGTTGCCGGTACCCCCTGTGATCGACTACATCGACGATGACCCCTTCTTCTTGCCAGAGCAACCAGGCAAGCCCCCCCTTGATCACCACATATCGCCTATTCTTCTCTATACTGCTTGCATTCGAGTAGTGTAGCATGTTACTGCTTTCAGTTAATCCTATACTGCTGCATAGCCTGTCCTTGCTACTACTGTTGTTACCTTTACCTGCTATCCTACTGCTTAGTATAGGATACTAGTGTTCCATCAGTGGCCCTACACTCTTGTCCGTCTGCCATGCTATACTACGGGGTCGTGATCACTTCGGGAGGTGATCACGGGCATATACTATATACTTTATACTGTTACATTACCTGTGATACTGTTCGGAGATGGGGGCTGAAGGGGCAGGTGGTTCCATCCAGGTAGTGGTGGGCCTGGGTTCCCGACGGCCCCCGACTGTTACTTTGTGGCGGAGCGACAGGCAGGTTTGAGACCACCTAGGAGAGAGGTGGGCCTGGTCCTGGTCGGTGTTCGCGAATACTTAACACCCTTAACGAGATCTGGGTATTTGATCTGAGTCTGGCCATTTGGTCTATACGCACTAACCAACTACGTGGGAAAGTTATGGGCACTCGACGTCGTGGTATCAGCCGAAGCCTTCGTGACGTCAGCGACTGAGCGGCGCGCGCCGGATTGGAACGTAAGCCTGCTCTTGTATTAAGGGGGCTAGTTCTGCTTCCGGCCGCCCACGCAACGTGCAGGTGTGCTCAGGGCGATGGGCCCAGACCCCTGCGCGCTTAGGTTTAGACTGGCGTGCTGACCTCTCTGTTGTGCCTAGGTGGGGCTGCGACGTGTTGATCTTCCGAGGCCAGGCATGACCCAGGAAAGTGTGTCCGGCCAAGTGGGATCAAGCGTGTTGGGTTATGTGGTGCACCCCTGCAGGGAAGTTAATTTATTCGAATAGCCGTGTCCCTCGGTAAAAGGACGACCCGGAGTTGTACCTTGACCTTATGACAACTAGAACCGGATACTTAATAAAACACACCCTTCCAAGTGCCAGATACAACCCGGTGATCGCTCTCTAACAGGGCATCGAGGAGGGGATCGCCGGGTAGGGTTATGCTATGCGATGCTACTTGGAGGACTTCAGTCTACTCTCTTCTACATGCTGCAAGACGGAGGCTGCCAGAAGCGTAGTCTTCGATAGGATTAGCTATCCCCCTCTTATTCTGGCATTCTGCAGTTCAGTCCACTGATATGGCCCCTTTACACATATACCCATGCATATGTAGTGTAGTTCCTTGCTTGCGAGTACTTTGGATGAGTACTCACGGTTGCTTTCTCCTTCTTCTTCCCCTATCCCTTCTACCCGGTTGTCGCAACCAGATGCTGGAGCCCAGGATCCAGACGCCACCGTTGACGATGACTCCTACTACACTAGAGGTGCCTACTACTACGTGCAGCCTACTGACGACAACTAGGAGTAGTTAGGAGGATCCCAGGCAGGAGGCCTGCGCCTCGTTTGATCTGTATCCCCGTTTGTGCTAGCCTTCTTAAGGCAAACTTGTTTAACTTATGTCTGTACTCAAATATTGTTGCTTCCGCTGACTCGTCTATGATCAAGCACTTGTATTCGAGCCCTCGAGGCCCCTGGCTTGTATTATGATGCTTGTATGACTTATTTTATTTGTAGAGTTGTGTTGTGATATCTTCCCGTGAGTCCCTGATCTTGATCGTACACATTTGCGTGCATGATTAGTGGACGATTGAATCGGGGGCGTCACATGTATGCAATGCAATCGCCCTGTAATGTTTTACTTTATCACTAAGCGGTAGCGATAGTCGTAGAAGCAAAAGTTGGCAAGACGACAACGATGCTACGATGGAGATCAAGGTATCGCGCCGGTGACGATGGTGATCATGACGGTGCTTCGCAGGTGGAGATCACAAGCACAAGATGATGATGGCCATATCATATCACTTATATTGATTGCATGTGATGTTTATCTTTTATGCATCTTATTTTGCTTTGATTGACGGTAGCATTATAAGATGATCTCCCACTAAATTTCAAGATAAAAGTGTTATCCCTGAGTATGCACCGTTGCCAAAGTTCGTCGTGCCGAGACACCATGTGATGATCGGGTGTGATAAGCTCTACGTTCATCTACAACGGGTGTAAGACAGTTTTGCACATGTAGAATACTCGGGTTAAACTTGACGAGCCTAGCATATGCGGATATGGCCTCGGAACACTAGAGACCGAAAGGTCGAGGGTGAATCATATAGTAGATATGATCAACATAGTGATGTTCACCATTGAAAACTACTCCATCTCACGTGATGATCGGACATGGTTTAGTTGATTTGGATCACGTGATCATTTAGATGACTAGAGGGATGTCTATCTAAGTGGGAGTTCTTAAGTAATATGATTAATTGAACTTTAATTTATCATGAACTTAGTCCTGGTAGTATTAGCATATCTATGTTGTAGATCAATAGCTTGCGATGTTGCTCCCCGTTTATTTTTGATATGTTCCTAGAGAAAAACTATGTTGAAAAATGTTAGTAGTAATGATGCGGACTAGCTCTGTCATCTAAGGTTTATCCTTATTGCTGCACAAAAGAATTATGTCCTTGATGCACCGCTAGGTGACAGACCTATTACAGGAGCAGATGCAGATGTTATGAACGTTTGGCTAGCTCAATATGATGACTACCTGATAGTTTAGTGCACCATGCTTTTCGGCTTAGAACCGGGATTTCAAAGACGTTTTGAACGTCATGGAGCATATGAGATGTTCCAAGAGTTGAATTTAATATTTCAGACTCATGCCCGTGTCGAGAGGTATGAGACCTCTGACAAGTACTTTGCCTACAAGATGGAGGAGAATAGCTCAACTGGTGAGCATGTGTTCAGAATGTCTAAGTACTACAATCGCTTGAATCAAGTGGGAGTTAATCTTCCAGATGGGATAGTGATTGATAAAGTTCTCTAGTCACTATCACCAAGTTACTAGAACTTTGTGATGAACTATAATATGCAAGGGATAACGGAAACGATTCCCAAGCTCTTCGTGATGTTGAAATCGACGGAGGTAGAAATCAAGAAAGAGCATCAAGTGTTGATGGTTAACAAGACCACTAGTTTCAAGAAAAGGGCAAAGGGGTAGAAGGGGAACTTCAAGAAGAACGGCAAGCAAGTTGTTGCTCAAGTGAAGAAGCCCAAGTCTGGACCTAAGCCTGAAACTGAGTGCTTCTACTGCAAAGGGATTGGTCACTGGAAGCGGAACTGCCCTAAGTATTTGGCGGATAAGAAGGATGGCAAAGTGAACAAAGGTATATTTGATATACATGTTTTTGATGTGTACTTTACTAGTGTTTATAGAAACCCCTTAGTATTTGATACTAGTTCAGTTGCTAAGATTAGTAAATCGAAACGGGAGTTGGAGAATGAACATAAACTAGTTAAAGGCGAGGTGTCGATGTGTGTTGGAAGTAGTTCCAAGATTGATATGATCTTTATCACACACTCCCTATACTTTCGGGATTAGTGTTGAACCTAAATAAGTGTTATTTGGTGTTTTGCGTTGAGCATGAATATGATTTGATCATGTTTATTGCAATACGGTTATTCATTTAAGTTAGAGAATAATTGTTGTTCTGTTTACATGAATAAAACCATCTATGGTCATACACCCAATGAAGATGGTTTGTTGGATCTCGATCATAGTGATACACATATTCATAATATTGAAGCCGAAACATGCAAAGTTAATAATGATAATGCAACTTATTTGTGGCACTGCCGTTTAGGTCATATTGGTGTAAAGCGCATGAAGAAACTCCATGCTGATGTGATTTTGGAATCACTTGATGCTTGCGAACCATGCCTTATGGGCATGATGACTAAGACTCCATTCTCCGGAACAATGGAGCGAGCAATTGACTTATTGGAAATAATACATACTGATGTATGCGATCCAATGAGTGTTGAGGCTCATGGCAGGTATCGTTATTTTCTGACCTTCACAGATGATTTGAGTAGATATGGGTATATCTACTTGATGAAACATAAGTCTGAAGCATTTGAAAAGTTCATATAATTTCAGGGTGAAGTGGAAAATCATCGTAACAAGAAAATTAAGTTTCTATGATCTGATCGTGGAGGAGAATATTTGAGTTACGAGTTTGGTCTTCATTTGAAACAATGCGGAATAGTTTCACAAATCACGCCACCTGGAACACCACAGCGTAATGGTGTGTCCGAACGTCATAACCACACTTTATTAGATATGGTGCGATCTATGGTGTCTCTTACCGATTTACCACTATAATTTTGGGGTTATGCATTAGAGACAATTGCATTCACGTTAAAAAGGGCACCATCTAAATCCATTGAGACGACACCGTATGAACTTTGGTTTAGCAAGAAACCTAAGCTGTCGTTTGGGGTTGCGATGCTTATGTGAAAAAGTTTCATCCTGATAAGCTCAAACCCAAATCGGAGAAGTGCGTCTTCATAGGATACCCAAAAGTAACTATTGGGTACACCTTCTATCACAGATCCAAAGGCAAGATATTCGTTGCTAAGAATGGATCCTTTCTAGAGAAGGAGTTTCTCTCGAAAGAAGTGAGTGGGAGGAAAGTAGAACTTGATGAGTAACTGTACCTGCTCCCTTATTGGAGAGTAGTTCATCACAGAAACCGGTTCCTGTGACACCTACACCAATTATTGAGGAAGCTAATGATGATGATCATGAAACTTTAGATCAAGTTACTACCGAACCTCGTAGGTCAACCAGAGTAAGATCCGCACCAGAGTGGTATGGTAATCCTGTTCTGGAGGTCATGTTACTTGACCATGACGAACCTACGAACTATGAGGAAGCGATGGTGAGCCCAGATTCCGCGAAATGGCTTGAGGCCATGAAATCTGAGATGGGATCCATGTATGAGAACAAAGTGTGGACTTTGGTTGACTTGCCCGTTGATCGGTAAGAAATAGAGAATAAATGGATCTTCAAGAGGAAGACGGACACTGGTAGTAGTGTTACTATCTTCAAAGCTAGACTTGTCGAAAAAAAAGGTTTTGACAAAGTTCAAGGTGTTGACTACGATGAGATTTTCTCACTCGTAGCAATGCTTAAGTCTGTTCGTATCATTTTAGCAATTGCCGCATTTATGAAATTTGGCAAATGGATAAACAAAACTGCATTCCTTAATGGATTTATTAAAGAAGAGTTGTATGTGATGCAACCTGAAGGTTTTGTCGATCCTAAAGGTGCTAACAAAATCTTCAAGCCCCAGCAATCCATCTATGGACTGGTGCAAGCATCTCGGAGTTGGAATATACGCTTTGATGAGTTGATCAGAGCATATAGTTCTATACAGACTTGCGGTAAAGCCTGTATTTACAAGAAAGTGAGTGGGAGCACTACAACATTTCTGATAAATATATGTGAATGACATATTGTTGATCGGAAATAATGTAGAATTTTCTGGAAAGCATAAAGGAGTATTTGAAAGGAGTTTTTCAAAAAAAGACATATTGAGCATCAAGATCGATAGAGATAGATCAAGACGCTTGATAAGTTTTATCAATGAGTACATACCTTGACAAGATTTTGAAATAGTTCAAAATGGAACAGTCAAAGAAAGAGTTCTTGCTTTTGTTACAAGGTGTGAAGTTGAGTAAGACTCAAAGTCCGACCACGGCAGAAGATAGAAAGAGAGTGAAAGTCATTCCCTATGCCTCAGCCATAGGTTCTATAAAGTATGCCATGCTGTGTACCAGATCTATTGTATACCCTACCACTGAGTTTGGCAAGGAAGTACAATAGTGATCTAGGAGTAGATCACTGGACAGCGGTCGAAATTGTCCTTAGTGGAATAAGGATATGTTTCTCGATTATGGAGGTGACAAAAGGTTCGTCGTAAAGGGTTACGTCGATGCAATTTTTGACACTGATCCAGATGACTCTAAGTCTCAATCTGGATACATATTGAAAGTGGGAGCTATTAGCTAGAGTAGCTCCATGCAGAGCATTGTAGACATAGAAATTTGCAAAATACTTACGGATCTGAATGTGACAAACCTGTTGACTAAAATTATCCCACAAGCAAAACATGATGACACCTTAGTACTCTTTGTGTGTTAATCACATAGCGATGTGAACTAGATTACTGACTCTAGTAAACCCTTTGGGTGTTGGTCACATATCGATGTGAACTATGGGTGTTAACCACATAAAGATGTGAACTATTAATGTTAAATCACATGGTGATGTGAACTAGATTATTGACTCTAGTGCAAGTGGGAGACTGAAGGAAATATGCCCTAGAGGCAATAATAAAGTTATTATTTATTTCTTTATTTCATGATAAATGTTTATTATTCATGCTAGAATTGTATTAACCGGAAACATAATACATGTGTGAATACATAGGCAAACATAGTGTCACTAGTATGCCTCTACTTGACTAGCTCGTTAATCGAAGATGGTTGAGTTTCCTAGCCATGGACATGAGTTGTCATTTGATTAACAAGATCACATCATTAGGAGAATGATGTGATTGACTTAACCCATTCTGTTAACTTAGCACTTGATCGTTTAGTATGTTGCTATTGCTTTCTTCATGACTTATACATGTTCCTATGACTATGAGATTATGCAACTCCTGTTTACCGGAGTAACACTTTGTGTGCTACCAAACGTCACAACGTAACTGGGTGATTATAAAGGTGCTCTAAGGTGTCTCCGAAGGTACTTGTTGAGTTGGCGTATTTCGAGATTAGGATTTGTCACTTTGATTGTCAAAGAGGTATCTCTGGGCCCTCTCGGTATGCACATCACTATAAGCCTTGCACGCAATGCGACTAATAAGTTAGTTGCGGGATGATGCGTTGCGGAACGAGTAAAGACACTTGCCGGTAACGAGATTGAACTAGGTATTGAGATACCGACGATCGAATCTCGGGCAAGCAACATACCGATGACAAAGGGAACAACGTATGTTGTTATGCGGTTTGACCGATAAAGATCGTCGTAGAATATGTGGGAGCCAATATGAGCATCCAGGTTCCACTATTGGTTATTGACCGGAGATGTGTCTCGGTCATGTCTACATTGTTCTCGAACCCGTAGGGTCCGCACGCTTAAAGTTCTATGACGATCGGTATTATGAGTTTTTGTGTTTTGATGTACCGAAGGTAGTTCGGAGTCCCGGATATGATCACAGACATGACGAGGAGTCTCGAAATGTTCGAGACGTAAAGATCGATATATTGGACGACTATATTCGGACACCGGAAGTGTTCCGAGTGGTTTCGGATAAAACCGGAGTACCGGGGGGTTACCGGAACCCCCCGGGGAGTTAATTGGGCCTTAGTGGGATAAGAGGAGGGGCGGCCAGGGCAGCCGCACGCCCCCTCCCCCTCTAGTCCGAACTGGACAAGGAGGGGGCGGCGCCCCCCTTTTTCCTTCTCTCCTCTCTCCCTTCCTTCCCTCTCCTACTCCAACAAGGAAAAGGAGGAGTCCTACTCCCGGTGAGAGTAGGACTCCCCCCTTGGCGCGCCCTCCTCCTGGCCGGCCGCCTCCCCCCTTGTTCCTTTATATACGGGGGAAGGGGGGACCTCTAGACACACAAGTTGATCTGTTGATCTATTCCAGCCGTGTGCGGTGCCCCCTCCACCATATTCCACCTCGATCATATCGTAGCGGTGCTTAGGCGAAGCCCTACGTCGGTAGCAACATCATCACCGTCATCACACCGTCGTGCTGACGGAAATTTCCCGTGAAGCTCTGCTGGATCGGAGTTCGCGGGACGTCATCGAGCTGAACGTGTACTAAACTCGAAGGTGTTGTACGTTCGGTACTTGGATCGGTCGGATCATGAAGACGTACGACTACATCAACCGCGTTGTGCTAACGCTTCCGCTTTCGGTCTACGAGGGTATGTGGACAACACTCTCCCCTCTCGTTGCTATGCATCACCATGATCTTGCGTCTGCATAGGAAATTTTCTGAAATTACTACGTTCCCCAACAGTCAGATGATCCCAAATTACCCTTTGATTGATATTGGGAAAAACAACTTGTGTGAGGGAGTTATAATATGCTGGAGATGTTGCTACCGAGACGATGACTAGATGTCAGATGATCTCAAATTATCCCTTAGCCTCACCTTATAAAAGGGGACGAGGCTTAGGGTTACACACCATACTAACCGACCTAGATCCTAGTCGGATAAGGGATCTTTGACAACATGGAGAACCTTCTGGTAGGAGGGATTCCCATAGGACGAAGGGCCCTCGCTGCATCCTAGCCTATTGCACCCTAAGGCAGAACATTAGGCCTCCCGGCAGACGGGCCACCCATAGTTCTTGCGCAAATGTAGCCACACAAGGTCACCTGACTAAAATAGTACTTGTTTCTTACCTTTGTTAGCTTGCTTTGCCTATTGTATCGTCTTTGTTTCTATGTTCTTCCGCGTCTAAATCAACCCTATCCTGCAGTGATAAGGGCAATAGATCCATGGGGGTATGTGGTTTGAAACTATAAACAATTTCAAAGGGACAAAAAATTGTAGTAGAGTGGACTGCGCTGTTGTAAGCAAATTCCACATGTGGAAGCCATTCTTCCCACATCTTTAGGTTCTTCTTTAGCATAGCTCGTAGCATTGTTGATAATGTGCAATTGACTACCTCAGTTTATCCATCTATTTGCAGGTGGCATGTAGTAGAAAATGATAATTTTGTGTCGAGCTTTCCCCACAGTGTCTTCGAGAAGTAGCTGAGAAACTTGGCATCACGGTCAGAAACAATTGTCTTGGGCACTCCATGTAGGCAAACTATTTCCTTAAAAATGAATCAGCAACGTGTGAAGCATCATCACTCTTATGACATGGAATGAAATGTCCTATTTAAGAAAATCGATCAACAACAACAAAGATAGAATCCCTCCCCCTCTGAGTTCTAGGTAAACCCAGAACAAAGTGCATGGATATGTCTTCCTAAGGTACACTAGGAATTGGTAATGGAATATAAAGACCAGGGGGATTATGGCCGGACTTAGCTTTCAAGCATGTAGAACCTCCCGCCAAGCAGCATCAACTCCTGGGGTCAACTCTCTAGGGATTTCAGAGTCCTTGCTATTGAACTGAGCATAGTATGATTGCAATTTCGTGTACCATCCAGAGCATAGCCTCTTTTCTTGGTTGGTGACCTGTATTTATGAGGAGTATGGTATGCTCACATGTAACTGCACGTCGTGCATTGTTGTGGCCGAATATGCAAGAGTTTTGACAAGGATTGCTGACAGTATCTTGTCCGCGGGGAAGCTTTAATACAGTGACCATAGTGGAGGTTGCTTGTCCACAACCTCTTTATCTATGGGTGTTCTTTTTGTGGATCAGCCATGACTTGACAGTATGATTCTTTGGTCACATCTCAGCTTCTTGGGCTTGTACCTACAACTTTCTCTTGTATATCTTATACAGGTTGCTGCCTTTGTATCCTTCTTTGAATTATGGGGGCGATGTTTCTCTAGACACAGTCATACCCGTGTACGAGTGGCTCGCATGATCTGGACAGCATGCTCACAACATATGTAGGAGTAGGGGTAAATCCTCTTATGAACAACTAAGCTCAGAGGCGGACCCATGATAAAGATTGATGTACGATTATCTTCGGGGCATACCTTCGAATATTTCCAAATTTAATCGGAACATAATTCCACCAACATGGGTGACTTTTATGATGGCATGCTGAAGAAGGACGAGTGCCTTCCATTGGAAACCACCCGGCTAACTATCAAGTGCTCGAGTTCGGAGTGACGCACTTGCGGAAACTTCCTGTATGCTGATGCAGTGTTCCGTGACTGTGGAGAAGTTTGTCACCATATCTCTTTGTTTTCCTTGAAACAATCTGAATGTGAGGATATGTCCCTTGTCTTGCTCAATGCATATGAGGATCTCATGAATCTGGGCAGCTGCAAATAGAGTTTTGACGTTGCTCTTGGCACATCCTTGAATTATGTCTTCTGTGAGTGATAAGCGGTTCTTGAGTCCATTGAAAAAGACTCGAGCCTGCCCTGGGTGAAATAAGCATTGTTCTAAGAGAGGGACCATTGGTCACTACTGATGTCCATTTCTGATGGTTCATCTGACTGTCCCTTAGGTATCATATTCTCTGAGAGAGTTGTGTGAAACTTCTTTAGGTATATTCTGGCGTTGTCTGTGGCATGCAGATTCTGCTTCTGACCCGTTCTTCATTCTTGGCGGATCTGTGTTGTTGTTCTGAATATCATGTGGTTGACTTGAATTTTCTTGAATTTGGATTATTGCGTATTATCCAAGTTGTATGTCGGTCTTCTTAGCAGCACTTGTGGAAGGGTCAAGTCGGAGCCGAAAAGCGGAACCGGTAAAAGAAGAAAGAACCATGAAGAACCAAAATACCAAGGAGTAAATAAAGCTCAAATTCCACTGATTTTATACGCATGGTCGTAGTTCCACTAGTACAACTAGTCTAGCGCAGCCGATGCATATCTAAGGATTTAGAAGCAAAACCACACAATGCTCCTGGCTGCAATTAGTGTACCGCTTCTGCTACTTCCTCAGGGAACACGTCAGCTATAAACTCGACGCACGACCATAGCCAAGGTGGCTTAGTCAATTAACTCCGGGTTGTTTGAGGAAAGATAGAATTTATTGGCATTGGACAAAGGAAAAATGATGTAAGAGAAGAAATACCATGGTTAGCAAGCAAAGTGGGGATATCTGGTTTACCTATGGGTTGAGGGCTCACGGGACATTGCCTTGTGCAAACATTTCACACTGGAGGAAAAGGCCACAAGAGTTGGGGTCTGATTATTAGGTAAAATCTACGATATTGCCTTTTGATCAAGGGGTTACTTTTGGTCGTAATTACTGAGAGTTCATTTAATTGATATGTGTCGACCTCCTTATTTAAGAATATATTTATGCACGAATGTTTTGATTAACATATGCCTATATATAGTTACCGTTATGCTACATCAATATCTTGATTAGAACTGCGAGAAAAGGGAACTAATAAAAAAGAAGGAAATTTGACTTGGATTCGTTTGTTCTCAAACAAATTATTGGACTCTGGATACATGAGTTCTTTTTTGTGAGGATTTAGCTACACAAACTTACTTATCCAGTCTCATGGGTTTTATCATAACCGACGAGATGAGATTTTTTATTGCAAATAAAATGTGTGGACCATGAAAGGTGGAAAAAGATTTAAGGCTCGATCTGGAAAATTACCAAAAATGAATTGTAGAGACATGGCTGTGTCATTAGATTCCGTGCTTAGAAGTCATGGGTTCATGACATGGCCAAATAGAAACTGACTGCCAAGTTTTAAACCAGCTTTGGAACACCAGAAAGAAGAAACGGGTGCCCATCCAGCCAATCGTGAATCGAATTCTCACCTTAGGGGTCCTCAGATGTCGGCTTTTCTATCTCCCTTTCAACATGAACTCTGTGATGCTATTCAATGTTCCCGCGCTTGGAGCTAAATTGCAGCTGCCCAAACCGTTACTACCCTCTTGGCTCGTTCTCCATGCTAGCACGCCCCACTTGTCTTTTTTCCACCTCGCTCACTCATTTGAAGAAAAATGCTCCAACTGCGGGAACAGGGAAAAAACAGCTACAAATTTCCTTTAGATTTGAAAATTTACGTGAGGGCAAACATATCCACGCATTTTAAAAAAATTTAAATTTTAAAAATTCACAAATTTTGAAAATGTTAACCGATTTTATTTTTTTAGAAATTTAAAAGATTCAAAAAATTTAAAATATATTCACAAATTTTTATCTTTTTGGATTTAAAATATATTCATAAATTCTTAATAGTGGTTGTGAATTTTAAAAACCTTCTTGAATTAATCCAGTGTTCATAAAGTTTGAAAATGTTTGCAGGTTTCAAAAAAACTTTTCTAGTTTTATAATATTCATAAATGAAAATAAGTAGTATGATTAGAAGCTCCTATTAGCGCTTAAGGTAGAATACTTCGCAATTAGTTGGAAGCACGCAACCCTCGAAGTTAACGGCCCAACTTTCCCGCAAAAAAAAATTAGTTAACGGCCCAACTCAAAAGCAGCGTCTTGCCTCGCTCGCTATGCTACCTGCTCGTCTTTTTCCCCCCTCGCTTGCTCATTCGAAGAAAAGCCTCCACCTGCTGGCACAGGAAAAAAAACAGCTACGAATTTCTTATAGATTTGAACAATTCTGTGAGTTCAAACATAACCGCACATTTTAAAATGTTTATGAATTTAAAATGTTCACACGTTTTAATAATGTTAATGAATTTATAAAATGTTAAGGACTTTTAAAAGATTAACAAAATTTAGAATATATTAGGGAATTTATTTTTCAAAAAAATGAAAAATGTTTGCGCATTTAAAAAACTTTCATAAATTGATAAAGTTGAAAAAATGTTTGCGGGATTGAATAAAACTTTACAAGTTTTAAAATTTCATAAATTAAAATAATTGTTCACTAATTTTGAAATGATCATGAATTAAAACAATGCACACGAAAAAAATATAAGAGAATTAGAAAAGGGCAATAAAACTATAGGAAAGAAATAATAGCAAAGCCAGGCAAAATCTTCCAAAAGGTTCCCAAAACCAGAAAAACAAAACACAGCTGAATCACCATGGTGTGTGAAGTGGCCTCGCAGATGATTGAGAAAGTTATGCAAATAACTTTTTTAGCGGAGAAATATAAGGAGGAAGGAGGACAATAATTTATATTCCATCTATTTGAGCGGCACATGATTTAGGAAAGTATATTTTCAATGATCTTTTTTGCACATGGAACAATTATATATATTGTCAAAAACAAAGAGTGTGACCTTTGCGATACACCCCGCTTACGTGTTGTTTATTCTTTTACCGTACCTTTTACTTGCTTTGCATGCTTGTGGCTTGCTACTTATCTTGGCTATTTGCTTTCCTAGTGTGTTAGCTTGCTTGCCATATGGTTGTTCTCATCATATATTGTATATTTGAAGAACTTACCTCATTCACACTTCACCCTAAATTGGAAATTAAGCAAAAGAATTGTATTATCCTATTCACCCCCTTCTGGTCGACTTCTTGATCCTTTCACTAGACCACTTCATATGCGAGGCAAATAATGATGTTGCTAACTGTGACGTTACCGGCAAGTGGGCAACCCGGCTAGCACACACCCTACACTACCTGACATAGAGGTCCAGACGCCCACCAAAGCCCCGATGCACCTGGGAGCTTAGTAACTTGGAGCATCTTGAACCGGACTGAAGCTGCCAGATTTCTTTTTTGCAGTACATTTTTGTCGTCTGTCAAAGCCAGTTTAATACCGCAAAAACAGTTTAATTTTACAATACCGCGATGTACTGCATCCGCTAGAGTTGCTCAGGAGATAGGATTTCCCTGTACCCGTTAGCCCTCCTCCAATGCAAAGGTGCTTAGATAAGGTGTTAGGTGCATTAAATACCGTAGCAACTCAATTCCCCAATGTATAAGTGCTGTTGCTAAATACACTTTATTTAATGAGTTAACACCTAAAGTCTTTTATCCATTGATTAAATTGTTTCATTTAAGTGGTTCGTCCATTTCACACCCCAAAACAGGCAGGCCAGGAGCCCCAGGACCCAGGCACGCAGCTATCTCCACGTGTCACCATCCTTCACCTCCAAGCCACCCCGCCCCCTATCCGCGTGCTCGGCAAAAGACGGCCGCTCCCCAAAACAGTACCGGACCCAGACCACCCCCACCCCCACCCCGCACCTATAAATGCCCGCCGAGAGCACCCACCCCCGGCGCGCCAGTCGCACCGAACCGAATGGTTTCGCTCCGCTCCGGCTCCGCTCCACTTCGGGTCCCGACTAGACCCATTCGCAGGACCTGACCTGACTCCACTTCGGGCTCGGGCTCGGTCGCTTCGCCGAGGAGGAAAAGGATAAGCGGCCACGGACGCCCACCGCGTCGCACCCTGCACCTCCCGTCCCGTCCCCCCCGAGCGCCGCGGCCGGAGCCCGGAGAATCCACGTCCGCTCGCCGTCCCGCTCCCGTGGCCCGCCCGCCCGGCGTCCCGGCGGCAGCCCTGCCCACCGCCGTGCGGCAGCCTGCAGGCGGAGGGCGGAGGCGCTCACCGGCTCACCGGCAATCCACAGCGGCGGATCTGTCCTCAAGCCGCAGCCGCGGCCGCCGCGGTCGTTTGCGCCGGACAGGGGATCACGGGGCACGTCGCGGCCTTGTTCCCGCCCCCGACAGCCTCGTTCTCCAACCCTAAGGTGAATCCCCTTCCAGACTCCCAATCTGAAATCCAATCGTTGACCTGTACATTTCTAGCTTCTGTTTGGATTTAGAGAGATAAGATTCATTTCACTCTCTGCGCATGTCACCATCCTGCTCTGATTCATTTCATTAGCGTATGGCTGGTCGCTTGGTACGGATTGGTCCTAGGGCCAAGTGTGATGCTAGGGTTTTGCTGCGCAACATTTGAATACCTGTAAATTTCGGTTTGTGTGCTTTCATTTCAATCCGGGACAGGTTTCAGTTTGTTGTCTGTGTGCTTGTGTGTGTGTGTGGCTGAAGCTGTCTGTCATTATTCAGCAGATCTGTGCCTAGCTGGCGCCTGGTAACATGACACCAACGGTCCTCATGGAGTACAGGCCGCAGATGCAGATTAAACGGGGCTACGACGAAATAGCTTACCGGGGCGGCGCGGGGTATGCAGAGACTGTAGGTGAGTCAGGCAGCCCTGTTCGTGTCGACTCCGAAGATTCATCTGCGCCAAAACGCAAGTGCATCAGCCTTAATAGCGATGGCTTTGATGTGAGGCGAGAGATCTTCGTCCCGTCTAGGTTGTCGTCGTCTGAACGGCGCTACCTTCGAAAGAGATTCCGGGCAGAGCTTGATTCTGTCCGATATCTCCTCAAGAGGCCAGAGTTTTTGGCCATCATGCCTGTCAGCCGAGCACCTGGTTTCTCATCGTCGGCTGCCCCTCGAGCTAAAAAAGTACAACGGGGGAGCCATGTTCTCCGTGGTGCCAAGGGACGCTTCTTGCCGACAAAACCCCGGCCTGAAACATCTACAGTGTTGCCTGAAGCTACAATTCTGAAGCAGTGCGAATCTATTTTGAAGAAGCTGATGACTCAGAAATTTAGTCATATTTTTAATGTTCCAGTAGATGTGGAAAAGCTGAATATTCCAGATTATAATGAAATTATCAAGCACCCGATGGACCTCGGGACCATCAAGAAGAAGCTAGATTCTGGTTCCTACACAAGTCCTTTTGATTTTGCAGCTGATGTCAGGCTGACCTTTAACAATGCGATAACGTATAATCCCCGAGGGCATGCAGTGCATGATATGGCCATTCAACTGAATAAAATGTTTGAGTCCAGATGGAAAACAGTTGAGAAGAAGTTAGTTTCTGCTGCCACTAAGCCACATGTTGAGGTTGATAGGGCTGACTCAAAGAGGAGAAAGACCCCTCCGGTGGACCGCAGTGGCTTGTCAATAGATTGTGTCAGGCCAACTGAGATTGTGAAGCCAAAGATGACATTTGAGGAGAAAGAATCCTTCGGAAACTGCTTAGCTTCTTTGTCCGAGGATCCAGAATTACCTGGTCGCATCATTGATATGTTACAGCAGTGTATTGACAACAATACAGATCAGCTTGGGGATGAAGAGATAGAGATTGATATCCATGCACTCAGTGATGACATACTATTAGAATTAAAGAAGCATGTGGACAAGTACTTGCAAGAGAGAGATCACCAGCAGACAAAATCTGAGCCTTCTGAGAATGAGGCTGTGAATATTTCTGGCCTCAGTCATTCGTCCACAAATCCCTGCAAAGGTATTTTGTCATGTACCCTTTGAGGTTCTCAATAGATTTAACTTTAATTTCATCAATGCAGTTGTTAGAGATTGACCTTTTTGTGCACTCAGGTGGTGAGCCTGTTGAGGAGGATGTGGACATTTGCGGCAATGCATCCCCTATATTGATAGAGAAGGATCCACAGATCAGAACAAGCAAATGTGGTAGTCCAAGTAGTTCCAGCAGTGGCTCGGGATCTTCATCCAGTGGTGTGTACATATGAGTTATTTAGTTATTTACATTGTGTTTACCATTGTTACATCGTTGTAAAACATGTTTCTCCGTGACACTGCTCTGATTACTTTGACCATCTTTATATTTCCTTTCTCATGTTCTTTTCATAGAGGTTTGTGCTTATGCCTAGTTCATATTTCTTTGGCTAAACTTTAGTGAACTTTGGGTTTACGAGTTTACGGAAGGTTGTGAAGCAAACATTTTTCACTATAGGTGGTACCATCTGAAATTCAGAATATTATATGAGATTGACACGTGCTGCAAATTTGTGCTTGTCATTTAGGAGTACCTTTTTAAACTATTATTATCTTTCTGTAGACTTAGAGGTATCCATAGAAACTTTATATACTCCTCCGCCCCATAATATAAGAGCCGTTTTTGACACTACTGTCAAAACGCTCTTATATTATGGGACGGGGGGAGTAGTTAGGATTTCAAGAATGCCATCCTGCAATTACCCCGCACTGATTCTTAGTGAACTAGTATGTGGTGCAAGGGGTCATACATAGCTGCAAGGGCAGCGTAGATGCTTTCTAGAAATTATTATTGGGAACTACAGATACTCTGTACCAGTTAATTTTCTTAAACAGCCCGTCCCAGTTGTCTACAAGACCCTACTGTATTTGATATATTTATCTTGTAAAGCGTGTCCTCAGATCGTATTTGCTATGCTGGTAATGCAGATTCTGACTCAGGCAGTGACGCTGAAAGCGAACCAGAAAAAGCTGGTAGCCCAGCAAAGCTTGTGAAGGTACTTTGTCAATTTGTTACTGGGTGATCCTCCAGTTAAGCCAGTTAATGTAGTAAGGACTATCTTAGTGAACATATGGACCAATGTAGTGTGCTAGCAGGATTAAACCCCACTAATTCTTTCTCTCCTCAGCTCTTTACGTTCATCCATTATTCCCTTGTCATTATTTTTACCGCATCTGTAGTCAGTCACTAGCCCTTCTGTTTGCAACTTGACCCTCCTTGTCCAATTATCTGATAGTACCACGCCGTATCAGTATTTGCAGTTAGTTTTGTAGCTTGTACTTCATTGGTTGACTCGCCTTGGTCAAACTGAACTAGATAACAGAATGGTGATCTGGTTGCTGTACCTTTACACTAGTCTGAGTCGACTGTGATCAGTAATAACGATATTCCGTTCTACTAATGCTGTGGCAAGAGATGTCGTTTCATTTCCAATGACTGGCCAACCTTGTTGCACTGCAATAATGTGTTTCTCCTAACTTGTAGGGTATTAAAATACCAGAACAACCTGCAGAGCAAGAAAAGAGTGATGATGTTATTAGCCCTGTTGATGCTAACAGTAAGTTTTATCCCCATGCCCCCTTTAGCTGCTTGTTGCTGCAAGCTGTTCTTAATCTACTTCTATTTGTCATACTTACCATTTACCATTGGTTAAATCACAGACACTAGTGCTGATGCGGAACTCCGTGAACGGGACAATGAGTCCAAGGCTGCACTTGAGGGTAAGCACCTCCGTGTGCCTGTGGCTTTTTTCTCCCCACCAACCATCACTTGCATCATCTCTTTTACAACTTCGGCGACTACCGTGCACTCATATCATTGTGAAAACAATTTGTCACACATTTGACATGCTAATATTAACAAGAGTAGTGAATATGCGACATACAGACACAATGGGATTTATGCAGCATATTCAACCTCACGGGTGACAATTAGCATTGTTTGTGCCCTCTTGTCGACTTTGCCTCCACCTAGGATCAAGTCATGTCCTTGTACTTCTTTTTTCTACTCCATGCGGTAGTTGTCCATGCCCTCCTCTTGTCGGTTTTGCTCCGCCCTGGATCAAGTCACATTCTCCCACCTTTTTTCATCTCCTTATGGTAGTGGATTCCAAGAAAGGACGATACCATATTCCATATACACATGCATTATGTGAAAGATATACACTAAAGTGAGTAGATGTATAAAATAGGAAACAACTATTTTGTTGATTCTCATCCATGAACTCACAAAATCAACTCCACCAACATAGCTAGATTGATACCATTGTTTTTTTAAGCACTGGTGCTTATTTGCAGAGATAGACGCTTAATTAGGCACTTGTGCTTCAGAAACATCCGGTTTATTTTTGAGCACCTCCCTAAGCATCTAGCATTGTACAAGGCCTAAAGGGATAGGGATAGCCAAACTGCTGAGAATATTCCTCAAAAACCTGGTTGGCAACAGCTGGCAAAATATGGCGGATGAGGGCAATCATGCTTGCCTAGCAAGTGAATCGTTTTTTTCGCTCAGTCACCTCTCCCGAACAAAACCAATGTGTTAGTTACCCAAGCTCTCAGCGCTCTCTTCTCACAGTTGCCGGCTGCTGCGGCGGCCGGCCAGAGAAGTGCAGCGGCGGGCAAGCCGCGATGGTGCCGCCGCCACACTTGAGAGCGAGGCTACGTAGAAATGGATCCAGCAGGAGTTAACTCCACCGTGCTCCTCGCGGACGCCCACCACAGCATCAAGCTCTGCTTGGCTGCCCGCGTCCTACCTCACCCCCACACCCTTCCTCTGCTGGGTTAGGCTGCGGCTGGCCCTGTCCTTTCAATTCCCATGCTTGTGTGCATACTTGTTAAATTCATAAACTGCAGCATGCTAGAGGATGTGCGGCTATGGAACTCTATTCTCTGATTTGTTGCTCTATGAACTGCAGCTTGATCTGTTAAATTCATGGATGATTGTGTGCATACTTGTTACTTGTGTATGTATACAAGACAACAGTTGTGTGTACACTAATTTATGCATGTGCTTACTAGAGCGTACTAGAAGATGTGCGGCTGATTGTGTGTGTGTGTGTGCTTGTGCATGTGAATCTTGGAAGTTTTTTTCTTTTTCAATTTACTACTGTAGATGAACAAGAAAAATAAGCTATCTGGAAGTTTTTCTTCGATTTACTAGAGGATGCGTGGCTGATTGTGTGTGCTTGTGCATCTGTTAGACTTATGATATTAAAGTACAGTGGCATGTCAAACACACAAATAGCCATCCCTAAGAGCATCTCTAGCAGACCCCTTATAAGGCTAGCCCTTATAAGGGGTTTACGGTTCGCGTTTTCCCTCTTATAAGGGGCGAATTTGGCTGCGGCAGAACAGAAACCGCACATGAAACTTTGAACTTTGTAAAAAAGGTTCCGCGCGAGAGATGAACAAGAAACAGTAGTAGATAGAAGTTGATCACCGATACATATATGAGTTCATCAATTTACATAGGGTAGATTCGTCGAAGCGTCGGCCTAACCCTAACCTTAACTGCCCAAAATGGGGCTCACCGTAGCCCTCCGGGTGTGGCGGCGATCATTCCTCATCGTCGTTGGTGAGGTTGATGAACATGGAGTCTTGCGCGTCGGCTTCGCGCGCCACGCCTCCATCTTCTCGTCGAACTCCCGCGCCCTGGCGAGGCCCTGCTCGTGCGGGACCTTGTTGATCTCCTCGTCTCGGCGGGGGCACTGCGCCACCTCCTCCTCCCGTGCAGTGCACTCGAGAATCGCCGCCTCGATGGCGTCTGCCTCGAGGGGGAAGGCAATTCCCCGGCCCACCGACGCTCGGCCGCTGCGCCTCGGGCTCCCTCTTCACCGCGCGGAGCGTCGGGAGCTCCTCCGCCTCCCTCTTGACCGGCGGCAGCGGCATGCGCGAGCTGCACGTGACGGAGAGCCGAGCCTGCCGCCGGTCGTACTCCTCTGTATGCGGCGGATGAGGGACGCCGGCGGCTCAAGGCCGCGGTTGGTGTACCGGCTGGCGGAGCGCTTCCGCGCCGCATCGGTGGTGATGTGGCGCTTGTGCTCCTCGTCGTTGTCACAGGAGACGCAGTTGCGTAGTGCTGTACACTGCCTGGATCGGGGTTGGTCACGGGAGAGGGGGCGCCGCCGTGCGGGCTGGGTGGTTCTGATTCATGAGCGAGAGAGGTTGGAAGACGAGTACTCCCAGGTCAGGGGAGAACTTGGAGGATGTACCGACATGTGGTTGTTTTTGTAAGGCTGGTCCTTTTTATGGTTTTTTTTTACATAGGGAGACCTTGTGTGTGGGCACCAGATGTTTATTTTTTGGTTTTTTCTTTTATGGTAAAAATTGGTGGAGGTGAGGACGTGGGAGGTCAAACCATTAAGAAGGCAAACTCCCCTTTAATAGTAATGAACACTTGTCATACTTACCAATGGTTAAATCACAGACACTGCTGCTGATGTGGAACTCGGTGAGCAGGACATCGAGTCGAAGGCTGCACCTGAGGGTAAGCATGATTTTGTAAGCAGGTTCATATGAGACCACCAAGGGGTCTTGGTGCATTAATCTGAATCTGATCCTTTCCCAATGAAAAATATAGGGGAGAATGCAAAACCCGACAGGCAAGTCTCCCCGGACAAGCTCTTACGAGCAGCTCTTTTGAGGGGCCGTTATGCTGATGTAATTGTGAAAGCTCGTGGGATTCTCTGCCAGGTTTAGGAGCTTTTACATCTAGCTTTCTTTCCTTCATCATTGGCTGCACCTCTTCCTGACATGTAATTACCTAATGAGCTCAGGGTGGAGATAAACAGGAGGAGCTGGAGAAACTACAAAAGGAAGGTAAAAAGCATATACACCTGTTTGTTTGCTGCTAAGTAGTGAGCTCCTGCTTTTCTGAGAATTGTCTTGCCTATGGACACACAGAGAAAGAACGGCTTTTGGCTGAAGGCAATGCAGCTATGGAAGCTCGCAGAGCTGAAGCAGAGGCTGAATCTAAGCGTAAGCGGGACCTTGAGAGGGAAAAGGCTCGTCAGGCCTTGCAGGAGGTAAGTGACTGAAGTGCATTTGCTGGTGCTATGAAACTCATCTTTTGTATTATAGCTAAGAGTTTGCTTAAACCTGATGCAGATGGAGAGAACTGTAGAAATTAATGACAGCGTCGATCCCAAGGACCTAGAAATGCTTGGTACAGTCACCACAGAACATATAGTGAGTTCTGTTGATGAAACGAGTCCAGAGCATTCCCAGGATGGCATGCCCAGTTTTCTTCCTGGTTCTGGCAGCATGTTGGAAAAACTTGGACTATTTATGAAAGTAGACGAGGAAGAAGAGGAAGAGGAGCCATGCAGCAAAGATGCGGATGAAGGAGAAATCAACTAATGTCTGTTGACATGTTGGAGTCTTCTGGTCAAAGACAGAACAATCGCCTGTTTCAGCTGGCCGACACACATGGGGAAATTGCTGGTAGCTGCGCACATGTCAGACATTTTCTCCCAAACGGTGCTCGGAATTTGATGCTGCTGGAGGTGTTAAATCATGTGCTTGCAGGATGCACGCATTTGGAAAGGGAGGGGAGGACAGAGATCAAGGCCACCAAAATCCAGCTGCAAATGAAAATGGAGTTCATCTCTAAAATGAAGTATTCCTCCCGGAATCAAGACGTTGCTGCGAGCTGTTGTTGGGTGTATTAATCTGATGGAGGCTTCTGGAAGATTCCTTCTGACTCGCGCGCGGGCAGATGTTGGCTCAGTACTACTTCTCACCGACACTTTTGCTGCTGTAAGACGCCCAAATCCAGCTGCTTTGTGATATTGTCTCAATAGACAGTCCAGTACGCATTATGGTTTGTGGTGTTTTGCCATCTGTGAGTGTGAAGTGCAAGCGGGACAATATCTGCCAAAATTTGTATGCACGTTTCTGCGATTGTTCATTGTATACACGGATAGACAGATAGTTTGTGTTGTTCATCAGTAAAGATTATATGATTATCACCAGGTACTACATAGTACAGCATAATTTAATGTGTTTTGGCTACGGTTCAGTTTGACTAATCTGAATGTATTGCCTAGATATGTACTCCCTCTGTTCCTAAGTATAAGTCTTTGCAGAGATTTCACTATAAACTACTCCCTCATTTTCAAAATAGATGACTCAATTTTATACTAACTTTTTTTTGTGTGGGTAACTTTATACTAACTTTGACTCAACTTTATATTAAAGTTAGTATTAAGTTGAGTCATCTATTTTAAAACGAAGGGAGTATATACGGATGTATATAGATGCATTTTAAGTGTAAATTCATTCATTTTGCTTCGTATATTGTCCACCTAGTGGAATCTCTACAAAGACTTATACTTACTAATGGAGGAAGTAGGATGGACTGACCATCTCTATTTAGCTTTGTCTTTGATTAAGACGTTTTTTGACTCTAATTTAATGTTAAAAAACTATCTTACATTATGAGACGGAGGGAGTAATTTTTAATATATCAGCTCATATTGTTTAAAGTGCATTCTTCCTCCCAAAGCCTTGTTCAGTTGCAATGGATTTAGGGCCAATTCTTCTTTTGGGGCTTATGGCGGTTGTGGAAATAAGCCGCCTCCTTATTTGAAAAGCCTAATTTTAGAAGTCTACTAGTTAACACTTATTTAATGGGCTTTTAAAATGAAAATTTAGGCTTAGCTTTTAGAATAAGCTAGGAAGGGAGCAGCTTATTTCCACAGCGGGCCATAATAAGCCTTGAACTGGCCGTTAATCCTCTACCGGATTGGGTGAGGGGGTTGGGGTCACCCAATCCTAGCTGTGATAATAGTTGCTGTAAAAGGGAGGGGGTGGGCCTTATCTTTTACAAATTAGTATACGCTAGTCACAGAAAACCTGAGGGTGTGTTTGGTAGAGCGTATGAAGGATGCATGAGTCCAAGAGTTTCCTTCTCGACCCACTTTTAAGTGTTTGGTAGAGTGTATGGAGGGTGCATGAGTCCACACTAGTTTAGCACAAATACACTAGAAGCATGGAGCATGCATGAAGATGGGTGTTGAGTTGAGCATGCATTAAAAGGGAACAACTATGCTAAGACGAGAACGCAACCAAACACACCCTGAATTCATGAAGGGCTGGGAGTACCTACACTTTAACTCAGAGTTGGTATAAACCTTTGTTGAATAAAGGTCAAGATAGAATCTCGGTTTACAGCGAATTCCATGGTCCATTTGTGAGGGCAACTCGAAGGCATTTCATCAAAACGAACGTCACCAAGGGCGTGTTTGGTTGCCGTCGTCTACAGTACTCGCATTGCACACACATTTCCACTCGGCCTGTCTCTACAAAAACAGCCTCATATGCGACATCTGCGAGTTGTTTGGTTGCCTGCATATGGACTACGTGCATTAGGAGATCAACTTTGGCACGTTGTTTGGTTGCATGCATTGTCTCGGCGCATGCAACTACACGATGTTTGGTTGCCCGCATGGGGTATGATTAAGAGCTAGCACTTGCACTTAGCACACAGGGTTAAGAGATAGCAGAGGAAGTGGGAGAAGAAATACAGTGTGGGCCGGACCATGGCGACTGCGGTGGATAGTGGCCGTAACGCCGTGTCCAACATGCCGAGCAGGAGTCGTGGACGAGCGACCCTGTCGGCGGCACGGCGAGCGACACCGGCGAACTAGTTGCGGTGCTCGCGCAAAGACAGTGGACAGAGGAGGAGAATGCAATGCTCGCGCCATGGTATCGTCAGTGCAGTGGACGAGAGAGGAGGCCGAGATGATTGACGTCGGAAACGACTCTAGTGTAGTAGGGCGAGAGAGAGGAGGCCAAGATGATCGACCCCGTCGGCGGCGCGGCGAACTGCAATGTGCACGAAGGAAGAGGACACAAAAAAGCAGTGTGCGCGCCATTGCAGCGTCAGTGCAGTAGGAGGACGACAGAGAGTAGGCCGAGATGAGCGACGCCGGAAACGACTCTAGTGTAGCAGGACGTGGGCAAGGAGATCAAGGGGAAGGGCTTCGACATCAAGAGGAATGAATAGGAGAGCTCTGAGAAGCTCGACATGGCAGCATCAGTGCAGTAGACTGTTGTTGAAAGAGAGATGAAGCTACGATCGTCGAAACCAAAAACTTACAACACGAATGTTGTGAGGGACTGCGAGATTAGGCTGCTGGTCAAAGGAAATTTCAAATGATCGATCGTGCGCGATGAATCTAACAAAATTCGTTCAAAATAGCTCCAAACGAGACCACGAGATTAAGAACTTATGGCCGACGAAACTACGAACCGATCGCCTGAATGGAACCGTAGCATCAAGGTGCATCTTTTTCGTGTAGAGCTTACCTCGAATCGAAGCACCGTTGTGTAGATCAGTGAGAGGAGATTAGATAGAAGCTTACCGGAGGTTGAAGAAGACCTCATGTAATCACCTCGCATCTCTCCCATCTCCACTCGTGCAAGGGCCGCTCGCTAGCGCTCGCCTGGGCCTGGCTCGCCAGAAACTGCCGATTCAAGCGTTTCCAGTGAGCCAGGCTTTGAACTACTTTAAGAAGCGTGCGATGCAGACCCAACAGTGAAAACGGGCAACCAAACAGACTTCTTTCTTTCCGCGCGGGCCTGCTTGGGCCCGATGCGGGCAACCAAACACGCCCCAAATGTCTAAGGACATGTCTGCGCACAAATGTCTAGTTCAATATCAATTTAGCACACGTTTAACAGTGCAAACATATGCAATCATGATTAAAAGCAACATGTGTGGAGTGAGGCGTTTTGGCTCCCAGGATCATCTGCACCTGCGCTGAGTAAAAAAAAACAAATACTAGAAAAAAATCTAAATATTTTTGGCATGGTAGATAATTTAGTGCGAGCTACTCAAATGTCCAAATGCTCTGAAATTTGAAGCGCACCTCATGCACAAAACTATCTACCTTGCACAAAAAATTTAGTTTTTTCTGAATTTTTTATGAATTGTTTCTTGACAGGGAGCAGATGAGTCTTAGCTTAGAATTGGATATTCGCTATGTGTTCAATAAGTTTTTTACATCCAAATCAATTGTAGAAGATCCCAAAAGTTGCTAGTACAGTTTCCATGCTAACCTCTTCGACTCTCAGTCCGACTATCCATGGTGAAGATATCATTCTTTGGCTTGTCTGGTCTTCTCGGTTTCGCCAAGCGTTTCAATGTGCTCGTACGGTAGACTTGGACAATCTTCGCCGCATCGGAATCCAAGTCCAACGTGTTCACAAACAACATTTTGGAGTACTATGAAATGGCCTTGATCTGAAGCTTCTCTTGGAGCTTGAGCTTCTTGTCTTGCATTCTCATGAAGATGCCAAACATACTTCAGAAGCTCAGATATACATAGTGTAACAGAAAATAAGCATGTGTCTACTAGTCCAAATGTGTTTTTTTAATCGGAAGTCTGAATGTGCAAAATGCTGCATCCGTGCCTGCTTGGGTTCGACCAGTCTGTCTAAGTGCGGAATTAAGTGAATGCATATTTGAAGTCTGGAATGAATTTCTAGGTCCTCTGATTCTCCTTCTGGTCAATTAATCTTGAAAATACCGAAGTCAAGCCTATGCTGTATTTATCGCTTAATGTTCAGAGATTAAACTCAAATACAAAAAGTTATGAATCCAAATGCCACCGCTCTAAAAATCTAAGGTAGCAGGAAACAATCCCGGCTCCGGCGAGAGCACCAATTGTTAGGCCGTTTTTTGACACTACAAAAAACGGCCTACATTATGGGACGGAGGGAGTAGTAAATAGTGGAATGAGCTACTGGTGCTGAACATTTTCTTTGCTAGGGACGCTGATCAGACTCTCAAGTGGTCACCGATCGAGACCTAGAGACCAAGTGCAAGACTCTATTGTGTGACTCTGCTGGCTGGCTTATATGATTGCTGCTTCGGTCACTTTTCTGCAGAGCTACGTGCGTAGCCTGAATCTGGATGTAGAATCAGAATAGTTTTGACCAAGGGGAAGAAACTGGCAGTGGTGCAGGGTTTGAACAGTGGTATCTTATCTGTTCGAAGGGAGTAAATTGCTCAAAACCATCAAATTTGTGACTTGGGTACTTCAAAACTACTGCTTTTGCTAAAAATCACAAAAGACCACCATTTATTACTCACTTGACGCGGAAGTGGTGGTTATTTGTGATTTTTGACAAAAATAGTAGTTTCGGAGTACCCTAGGCATAAATGTGATGGTTTTGAGTAATTTACTCGTTCGAAGGCAGAGGAGGCTAAGGCGAGACCCTATGTCCTGTGGCTTGGGTACTCCAAAATTAATTCTAGAAAGTGATGGACTAATCTAGGTCACCAACATGAAGTCTGGAGGCTGTAGCCACCAACCTGTCCTTCTGGAGGAACGCCTATATAGAGATCGAAGAGCTTCTTTGAGGAAATAGGCTGAAAATAATATCATGATACACAAGATCGGGAGGAATGTAAACATGAAGTAGCAAGTCTCGCACAAAACATAAAAATAAAACATCCCCTCTGTCCCCCCACAACATAAATATAAAATAGAATCATGGACTGCTAATGTATCTAAAAAAAGAAAAAGCATTATGGATAATTCTTGTTCTGGCATATCCATGGCACGGACTCCATGGCATATACATCAGAAACAGTCTCATACAGAGAAATCATCACCAAAAAAACACTCACACAAGGAAAGAAAACAAGGATCGGATCCAGACGTAGTATCGACAATGCAAGAAAGGTGAAAAAAAAAGCTACCTTATTTGTTGGTGAATAAAAAGAAAGAACTGGACCCGTGGTCTGCTTCTTATTAGCAAGCTTGGGAAGAGCCTTTTTGACAATATCCGGTCACACCCTCCTGCAGCAATCGTAAAATTCATCTTCTTCACGCGTGTGTTGCTCATGTTTGGGGCCCAGCCTGCAGAAGGTGCAGAACTTCAACCTCAAGCAGTACCTCTTTTGCAAGACGATTTTCAAGGTGAGCTTGCCACGGCAGATCGGCCGTCCATCCTTCATGAACACCTTAGAGTTTCAGCGATGGTACTCTCGCGCCCTCATAATGCTTGAGAAGCCGCTCGTTGATTTTCACGAGCACGCAGATGGCGTTGTGGTGCCAATAGTTGTATGAAGTTTGTTGTGGCCTGTTTGCAGCGGCCCAAGAAACATGTTTGGTGTCATTGCCGCCATCTTTGGAGTTGTCGCCATCGCTGTTGGACTAATCTCTAGCGTCATCGCCACCATTATAATTGGCGCCACCGTCAAAGTAGTTGGTGTCCGGCGCACCATTGGAGTTGCCTTCATCGTCGAAGCTTGTTGCGGCAAAAGATGTGGCAGCCACGAACGTGTTTGGTGTTGGCGTAGGAGGCATCACCATTGCCATAGACGACATCGTCCTCCTCGTCGGAGCTGATGTAGACATGTGTGTAACCACCATCTGAGTCTTCAATGGTGATCACGTCTTTTTCTTCCTCGTTATCCGAGATAAACAAAATATTGGGAGAGGAGATGAGGAAAGGCAGAATTGGCGCCATGTATAATTTGAACTAGTTGTGTTGTGGACGTGAGACATATGCACAATTGCAATATAGGCAATGGTTGATGGAGGGAACAACTAAACACGTTCTGGAGCCAGATTTGTACGTTTTATCGCCCGCCACAACTTTGCGCTCTCTCCAGTTTTAGAAAGTAATTACGTATGGAATGAAAGTAAAACACGAATTGCCTTTTCGTCACACATTATAAACCAACTGGTGGATCTCACCCATCACATATTCTTCTACATCGTGAAATAGGTACGTAATCATCTATGTGCAACTCTCGATCCAACTAGCTGAATAGGCACGCCGGCTTGGAATTTCTTGCAAATTAGATCACCTGCGCGAGTGAATTGATACAAGGGACACTTCCGAACACAAATGACAAATCTACTGTGGCGGCACAAGTTGTGGCAAGCCTGACAAGCGACATATGGCACTTGACGCCACGTGATATGGCGGCAAGGCTCCGTGTCACCATGGTGTGTGGGGCTTGCGCGTACATGCTGCCACGGTAGTTTTGCCATTTGCTTTCAAATGTGGTATTCTTTTTTTGCCATTTCCCTTGCGCAGGTGGTCCCTACATATGGCTTCGGCCTAATCAATGTATGGAGAAGGCCTCACTCCCCGCGGCCTAGCCGGCGTGCCTTTTCTACTAGTTGGATCAATAGTTGCACGTAGGTGATTACGTACCAAGTATGCAGGGTAGAAGAATGCGTGATGGGTGGGATCCGCTGGCTGGTTTAAGCATGAATCATAACATAAAGGATTGCGTTATTAATCCGTGTTTTCTTTCCATTCCATACCCGACTGAGAATATTTACTGATATAATACTCTTCCTTCTTTACTTTCTAAAAACCGGAGGGAAAACAAAATTATGGCGTGCAACAATACATACAAATATGGTGCCAGAACTTGTTTAGTTCTTGTCATCAACCATTGCGTATACCATAGTTGTGCATACGTCCCGTCATCCACACCACAACTAGTCCCAGCTATCCATGACGCCAATTCCACCTTTCCTTGTCTCCTGCCTTTTTTTTCATCTAGGATGATGGGGAAAAAAGAAGAAGTGATCAACGTTGAAGATTCAGATGGTGGCGGCACTCATGTCTACATCAACTCTGTCGAGGAAGACGATGCCGTCTATGGCGATGACGGCGCCTCCTACTCCAACACCAAAGGCACGTCTGTAGCTGCCATATCTTTTGCTGCAACAAGCTCCGACGATGACCGTAACTCCAACAGTGCTCCGGACACCAATAACTTTGACCGCGGGAACAACTCTAATGGCGACGATGACGCTTGAGGACACTCCAACGGAGACGGCGACAACTCAGAAGATGGCAATAACAACACCAACGATTTTTCTTTGGCCGCTGCAATTAGGTCGCAACCAACCACATACAACTATTGGCACCATAACGACCTCTGCAGGCTCGTTGAAATCAGTGAGCGACTTTGCAAGCATTATGAGAACGCGAGAGTACCATCATCGTTCTCTATCAGGTGTTCATCGAGGATGGACGGCCGATACGTCATCCCAAGCTCACCTCAAAACTCGTCTCACAAAAGAGGTACCGCTTGAAGAAGAAGTTCCGCACCTTCTGCCAGTTGGGCCCAAGCATGAGCACCGCATGCGATGCACATGTGGAAAAGACAACTGCTGCAGGAGGACGTGGCCGGATATCGCCAAACAGGCCCGCGCGGAGCTTGCTAATAAGGAGTAGACCACGAGTCCAATTTATTGATTCACCAAGGAATAAGAGTAGTTTTTTCTTTCCTTTTTTCCATCATCAGTAGTACGATCAGTTTTTTCTTTCCTTGTGTGAGTGTATTTTTTTTTGAAGTGGTTTCTTTATATCAGATCTGATGTATACGCCATGGATAAGCCAGAACCAGAATTATCGATGGTCCTTTTCTTTTTGAGATATATTAGGACAATGCCCGCGTGTTGCTAAGGCGACATGCGAATAAATAAATCAAATTGTTGATTAAGCAACATGGCCGAAGGTGGAAGGAGACAAGCAAGACGTGATGATGCAATGAACACAAGCAAGACGTGAAGAAAATTATTATTATTATTTGGAGCATCTCCAACCGAACCCCCCATACCCCGCCCAAACGCCCAAGCAGGCCGCCCGAATGAAAAAAACATGCCACACAACCGAATGCCCCATATTCGGCCCAAACGACTGCTTTGAACGGCACTCCCCATACCCGGCCCATACCTGGGTCGGATATGGGGATACCCGGACACGCCCGCCACGTCGGCTTCGACCCACTCTGGCCCACCCGACCTCACGTAAATTGGACCCTATCCACACTCCGGACGAAACTCTAGCTGCATTCCACTCCACTCCTCTCCCACAGTACCAAGCTCCTCTCCGACAAGCTCAGGCGTTTTCCTCCATGGCGGCCACTGGACCTGACTCCGATATGTCCGGATCCGAGAACCGGGAGCTCATCACTTGCAACCCCAAGGAGCATATGGCCGTCCACACTGCTTTTCGATGCTCCCGTGAGGAGTGCGCCCGCCCGTCGGCTGGCGGTGGTCTTCAGCGAGCCGACCGGCATCAGTTGCCCAAATGGCGATCGGATCCGGGGCTGGTGGATCTCTGCGCGTGACCATGGCCTCGCGGGAAGCGGTGACCAGAACCATTTAGGTGGCACCTTGTCCCGGGGACGTTAGGCACTGAAGCGGAGGCCATATGCGCCTTCATGGGTCGCTACCAATCCAAAATGGAGACGTGGCAAGCCTGCCACATGCGTGGCTTCAAGCGAAGGCAGCCCTCGTGGCGTAGGGGGCAACGACGTAGCCCACGACATGGAGGCTGCTTCGACAGCCTGCGAAGCGGCATCCGAGGAATCCATTCGTGCCCGAATAGCTGAAAAGCGGTGAAGGAGGGCAGTGAAAGAGATGGCAAAAGAGCAAAGCCGGGTGGTCCATGCCATAGCCCGACTGCCCCCCCTCCCCCCCCCCCCCCCCCGCCGAGGAGAAGGACGACAACGGACCAGACAGCTCTCCGGCAATGAGTAGATCCGCCTTTATCCATTCTGCATCTTCGACGGCTATCGTCGCATGGAAGATGAGAAGGGCAAAGGCAAGGGCAGCCGTGGATGAACTTCTCGCATTTTCGTTTCATTTGTAGCATGTCAATTTTTCGTAGAGCTACATAAGTACGTTGCATCATGTCAATTTTTCATAGTCCGATCATATGTGTTTAGCTACATAAGTATGTTGCACAAGAACAATATGGACTTGATGATTCGGTTTGATAGATCCGGTTGTGGAGGAGAAATTTGTGTGTTGTTCGGTTACTATCCACGGAAGCGCTGTTGTTTGGGGGCCAGATTTTGCTACTTGTGGTTGTTGTAAATGCTCTTAGAGCCTTTTTTCTAAGTGCCACGCACATCATCCACACAAAAGGTCCTGAAAAAATTTGAGTATGAACTAACAAGCCCCAAACTAAACTGAATAAAAACATCAAAAGGTAAGCCTTTGTTTTAGAGGCAACCGATGTTGACTGAGCTCATTTGGGAATTCAGTGAGGTGGCATGCTTGAAATGTTAAGCTGTACCTGATCACAACCTAGGGGAATTTAGTCCAAGCCGCATTATATATGTCTATGCATGAAACATAACACAAAAACCAATTGAATTGATGCTCATATGCTAACAAATACAAACCCAGTGTAATGCAAAGTAAACGTTGTAATATAGAAAACAGATCTCGCATAATACGGATTTCGAGTTTCAGATATACTCTATGCATAGAGCAGAAACTGACTTGCACAAAAACCAATCTGATTCTCTGCATCGAAAAGGACTGAACGGTTTTGTTGCGTTGTGCACAAAAATCATTTGCATCGTTGCCTTAACAGGACAGACTACAAAGAATTAAGCCAGATTATGTTTCAGGAACAAAATATGTAGTACCTTGGCCTCATACAGACGGTGGAATCAAGCGTTTGCTGGCACATCTTCGCGTGGACCAGCGCCGGCCTTCGCACAGCGTGTCCGTCGGGCTGAGAGGATTCCTGCCGGCGAGGCGTGTGCGGCGCGGGGAGGAGGCCGCGTACGTCGACGGCGTACTCCTCCTTGGCCGCGCGGGTGGGTTATTACTTATTAGATCACGGCCAGCGACAACTCAAGGATGGTTGCGGCGGCCAGGATCGATGAGGCGGCACCTCTGGCGTGCGTGGTAGCGATGTGGTTAGAGATCGTGGAGGCGGCGCTCGGGCGTGAGGGCAAACACATCATTGTAATATGATATGAGGATTCCCATAGAGATGTGTTGCCAAAAATATAACGACGTGATTGATTCCCATAGATGTGTTACCGAAGAAATAACGACGTCATTGATTCACATAGAGATGTTAACAGCCGGTTTAAATGGAAGGGGACAGAGGGATCGGGATATTTTACCTTTATGTTTTGTGGGAGATTTGCTACTTCATGTTTGCATTCCTCCCGATCTTGTGTACCATGATATTATATTCAGCATATTCCCCGGGGCATACTACGCGTCGGCCGACGGATTTTTCGCCTCAGCAGCCGTTCGATCTTGTGCCAACCAAAAGCCCAGCCTCGCCCTCATAATTGCAACAACGACTGTGTTGTAGAACCTTTTACAACATAGGTCATGTTGCAGGAACTTGTGCAACAAAGGTCATGTTGCATAAACTTCGGCAACAGAATTCATGTTGTAGAAACTTATGCAAGAGGTTCAACTGCGGGTTTTTTTTGCAACAGAGATTTTGTTGCGGATTTTTTTTTCAAATATTTTTTCTTTTGCAGAATCTTTTTGTAGCATAGGACATGTTGTAGATCCTCATTGCAACACAACACTCGTTGCAAAGCACTTCATGGCAGCGAACACACGTTGCATCCTCATTGCAATACAACACTCGTTGCAACGCACTTCATGGCAGCAAGCACACGTTGCTTCTGGTTCTAGGGTAATAGATTGAGCGAACACACGTTGCTTCTTGTTCTAGGGTAATAGATTGAGTGTGCGTCCAGGAAGGCACATGGCAAGTGGAGCATGCGGCGGACGTGGCTGAGCTATCCGTCGGCTGATTGTTAGCGTTTTCCATATTCCCCTAAAGAAGCTCTTCGATCTCCTGATGGCATGCAAGAGACCTACTATCCTCTATAAAATGGAGGAGGATCCGGCCGAGCAGAGCTTAATAAAGGATTTTACTCCACCAACTTTTAGTCTGACCTAGCCGAACTTCTAATTTAACGAAGTAAAAATCAAATTTGCATAAGTTCAATCTAGTTTCGATTTGAACAACCGAAATTGAACACATTGTCTTGACAACCGGCTTAAACATAAACTTAAACTTAAAATTAAACTACTCTTGATCATCATCGCCCTTGTAGAGGGCGAGCCTATCTTGCCTTGACAGTCCACCGCCCATTGGGTCCGGGCCGGTGTCGTCGGAGTCGGAGTCGGGGAAGATGTGTCACCACTCTTCAGCGCCGAACTCCTCATCGTCCTTGACGTCGTCATCACCGTCTTGCTTCTCATTGTCGGAGATGTGAAGGAAATATGCCCTAGAGGCAATAATAAAGTTATTATTTATTTCCTCATATCATGATAAATGTTTATTATTCATGCTAGAATTGTATTAACCGGAAACATAATACGTGTGTGAATACATAGACAAACATAGTGTCACTAGTATGCCTCTACTTGACTAGCTCGTTGATCAAAGATGGTTGAGTTTCCTAGCCATAGACATGAGTTGTCATTTGATTAACGGGATCACATCATTAGGAGAATGATGTGATTGACTTGACCCACTCCGTTAGCTTAGCACTTGATCGTTTAAGTTTACTGCTATTGCTTTTTTCTTGACTTATACATGTTCCTATGACTACGAGATTATGCAACTCCAGATTACCGAAGGAACACTTTGTGTGCTACCAAATATCACAACGTAACTGGGTGATTATAAAGGTGCTCTACATGTGTCTCTGATGGTACTTGTTGAGTTGGCATAGATCGAGACTAGGATTTGTCACTCCGGTTATCAGAGAGGTATCTCTGGGCCCTCTCGGTAATGCACATCACAATAAGCCTTGCAAGCAATGTGACTAATGAGTTAGTTACGGGATGATGCATTACGTAACGAGTAAAGAGACTTGCCAGTAAAGAGATTGAGCTAGGTATTGAGATATCGACGATCGAATCTCGGGCAAGTAACATACCGATGACAAAGGGAACAACGTATGTTGTTATGCGGTTTGACCGATAAAGATCTTCGTAGAATATGTAGGAGCCAATATGAGCATTCAGGTTCTGCTATTGGTTATTGACCGGAGACGTGTCTCGGTCATGTCTACATAGTTCTCGAACCCGTAGGGTCCGCACGCTTAAAGTTCGGTGACGATCGGTATTATGAGTTTTTGTGTTTCTCGGATATGATCACGAACATGACGAGGAGTCTCGAAATGGTCGAGACGTAAAGATCGATATATTGGACGACTATATTCGGACACCGGAAGTGTTCCGGGTGGTTTCAGATAAAACTGGAGTGCTAGAGGGTTACCGGAACCCCCTCGGGAGAAATAGTGGGCCTTATGGGCCTTAGTGGAGAGAGAGAGGGCTGGCCTAGGGCAGGCCGCGCGCCCCTTCCCCTCTGGTCCGAATTGGACTAGGAGGGGGGCGGCACCCCCCTTTCCTTCTCCCTCTCTCCCTTCCTTTCCCCCTCCTAGTAAGAGTAGGAAAGAGGGGAGTCCTACTCCTACTAGGAGGAGGACTCCTCCTCCTGGCGCGCCCACAAGGGCCAGCCGGCCTCCCCCTTGCTCCTTTATATACGAGGGCAGGGGGCACCTCTAGACACACAAGTTGATCTGTTGATCTCTCCCAGCCATGTGTGGTGCCCCCCTCCACCATAATCCACCTCGATCATACCGTAGCGGTGCTTAGGCGAAGCCCTGCGTCGGTAACATCATCATAACCGTCATCACGCCGTCGTGCTGACGAAACTCTCCGACGAAGCTTTGTTGGATCGAAGCTCGCGGGACGTCATCGAGCTAAACGTGTGCTGAACTCGGAGGTGCCGTGCGTTCGGTACTTGGATCGGTCGGATCGTGAAGACATACGACTACATCAACCACGTTGTGCTAACGCTTCCGCTTTCGGTCTACGAGGGTACGTGGACACACTCTCCCCTCTCGTTGCTATGCATCACCATGATCCTGTGTGTGCGTAGGAATTTTTTTGAAATTACTGCATTCCCCAACTGTGGCATCCGAGCCAGGTTTATGCGTAGATGTTATATGCACGAGTAGAACACAAGTGAGTTGTGGGCGATACAAGTCATACTGCTTACCAGCATGTCATACTTTGGTTCGGCGGTATTGTTGGATGAAGCGGCCCAGACCGACATTACGCGTACGCTTATGCGAGACTGGTTCTACCGACGTGCTTTGCACACAGGTGGCTGGCGGGTGTCAGTTTCTCCAACTTTAGTTGAACCGAGTGTGACCACGCCCGGTCCTTGTGAAGGTTAAAACAACACTAACTTCACAAAATATCGTTGTGTTTTTTATGCGTAGGTAAGAACGGTTCTTTTATGGTCGCTTTATTGTATGCAATGCAATCGCCCTGTCGAGGCATGATGCTATATTTTATGGTTGTCGCTTTATTGTATGCAATGCAATCGCCCTGTAATTGCTTTACTTTATCACTAAGTGTTAGCGATAGTCGTAGAAGCAATAGTTGGCGAGACGACAACGATACTACGATGGAGATCAAGGTTTCGCGCCGGTGACGATGGTGATCATGACGGTGCTTTGGAGATGAAGATCAAAGGCACAAGGTGATGATGACCATATCATATCACTTATATTGATTGCATGTGATGTTTATCCTTTATGCATCTTATTCTGCTTGATTGACGGTAGCATTATAAGATGATCTCTCACTAAATTTCAAGGTATAAGTGTTCTCCCTGAGTATGCACCATTGCGAAAGTTCGTCGTGCCGAGACACCACGTGATGATCGGGTGTGATAAGCTCTACGTTCAAGTACAACGGGTGTAAGCCAGTTTTGCACACGCAGAATACTCAGGCTTGACGAGCCTAGCATATGCAGATATGGCCTCGGAACACTGAGATCGAAAGGTCGAGCGTGAATCATATAGTAGATATGATTAACATAACGATGTTCACCATTGAAAACTACTCCATCTCACGTGATGATCGGACATGGTTTAGTTGAGATGGATCACGTGATCACTTAGATGATTCGAGGGATGTCTATCTAAGTGGGAGTTCTTAAGTAATATGATTAATTGAACTTTAATTTATCATGAACTTAGTACCAGATAGTATTTTGCTTGTCTATGTTGTTGTCGATAGATGGCCTGTGTTGTTGTTCCGTTGAATTTTAATGCGTTCCTTGAGATAGCAAAGTTGAAAGATGATGGTAGCAATTACATGGACTGGGTCCGTAACTTGAGGGTTATCCTCATTGCTGCACAGAAGAATTATGTCCTGGAAGCACCGCTGGGTGCCAGGCCTGCTGCAGATGCAACTGACGACGTTAAGAATGTCTGGCAGAGCAAAGTTGATGACTACTCGATAGTTCAGTGTGCCATGCTTTACGGCTTAGAACTGGGACTTCAACGACGTTTTAAACGTCATGGAGCATATGAGATGTTCCAGAAGTTGAAGTTAATATTTCAAGCAAATGTCCGAATTGAGAGATATAAAGTCTCCAGTAAGTTCTACAGCTGCAAGATGGAGGAGAATAGTTCTGTCAGTGAACATATACTCAAAATGTCTGGGTATAACAATCACTTGATTCAACTGGGAGTTAATCTTCCGGATGATAGTGTCATTGATAGAATTCTTCAGTCACTGCCACCAAGCTACAAGAGCTTTGTGATGAACTATAATATGCAAGGGATGGATAAGACAATTCCCGAGCTCTTCGCAATGCTAAAGGCTGCGGAGGTAGAAATCAAGAAGGAGCATCAAGTGTTGATGGTCAACAAGACCACCAGTTTCAAGAAAAAAGGTAAAGGGAAGAAGAAGGGGAACTTCAAGAAGAACAACAAACAAGTTGCTGCTCAGGAGAAGAAACCCAAATCTGGACCTAAGCGTAAAACTGAGTGCTTCTACTGCAAACAGACTAGTCACTGGAAGCGGAACTGCCCCAAGTATTTGGCGGATAAGAAGGATGGCAAGGTGAACAAAGGTATATGTGATATACCTGTTATTGATGTGTACCTTACTAATGCTCGCAGTAGCACCTGGGTATTTGATACTGGTTCTGTTGCTAATATTTGCAACTCGAAACAGGGACTACGGATTAAGCAAAGATTGGCTAAGGACGAAGTGACGATGCGCGTGGGAAATGGTTTCAAAGTCGATGTGATTGCGGTCGGCACGCTACCTCTACATCTACCTTCGGGATTAGTTTTAGACCTGGATAATTATTATTTGGTGCCAGCGTTAAGCATGAACATTATATCTGGATCTTACTTGATGCGAGACGGTTATTCATTTAAATCAGAGAATAATGGTTGTTCTATTTATATGAGTAATATCTTTTATGGTCATGCACCCTTGAAGAGTGGTCTATTTTTATTAAATCTTGATAGTAGTGATACACATAATCATAATATTGAAGCCAAAAGATGCAGAGTTGATAATGATAGTGCAACTTATTTGTGGCACTACCGTTTAGATCATATTGGTGTAAAGAGCATGAAGAAACTCCATACTGATGGACTTTTGGAATCACTTGATTATGAATCACTTGGTACTTGCGAACTATGCCTCATGGGCAAGATGACTAAAACGCCGTTCTCCGGAACAATGGAGCAAGCAACATATTTGTTGGAGATCATACATACTGATGTATGTGGTCCGATGAATATTGAGGCTCGCGGCGGGTATTGTTATTTTCTCACCTTCACAGATGATTTGAGTAGATATGGGTATATCTACTTAATGAAACATAAGTCTGAAACATTTGAAAAGTTCAAAGAATTTCAGAGTGAAGTGGAAAATCATCATAACAAGAAAATAAAGTTTCTACAATCTGATCGTGGAGGAGAATATTTGAGTTACGAGTTTGGTCTTCATTTGAAACAATGTGGAATAGTTTTGCAACTCACGCCACCCGGAACACCACAGCGTAATGGTGTGTCCGAACGTCGTAATCATACTTTACTAGATATGGTGCGATCTATGATGTCTCTTACTGATTTACCGCTATCGTTTTGGGGTTATGCTTTAGAGACGACTGCATTCACATTAAATAGGGCACCATCTAAATCCGTTGAGATGACGTCTTATGAACTGTGGTTTGGCAAGAAACCAAAGTTGTCGTTTCTTAAAGTTTGGGCCTGCGATGCTTATGTGAAAAAACTTCAACCTGATAAGCTCGAACCCAAATTAGAGAAATTTGTCTTCATAGGATACCCAAAAGAAACAGTTGGGTACACCTTCTATCACAGATCCGAAGGCAAAACTTTTGTTGCTAAGAATGGATCCTTTCTAGAGAAGGAGTTTCTCTTGAAAGAAGTGAGTGGGAGGAAAGTAGAACTTGATGAGGTAACTGTACCTGCTCCCTTATTGGAAGTAGTTCATCACAGAAACCGGTTCCAGTGACATCTACACCAATTAGTAAGGAAGCTAATGATGATGATCATGAAACTTCAGATCAAGTTACTACCAAACCTCGTAGGTCAACCAGAGTAAGATATGCACTAGAGTGGTATGGTAATCCTATTCTGGAGGTCATGTTACTAGACTATGACGAACCTACGAACTATGAGGAAGCGATGATGAGCCCAGATTCCGCAAAATGGCTTGAGGCCATGAAATCTGAGATGGGATCCATGTATGAGAACAAAGTATGGACTTTGGTTGACTTGCCGGATGATCGGCAAGCCATCGAGAATAAATGGATCTTCAAGAAGAAGTCAGACTATGACGGTAATATTACTGTCTATAAAGCTTGACTTGTTGCGAAAGGTTTTCGACAAGTTCAAGGAGTTGACTACGATGAGATCTTCTCACCCATAGCGATGCTCAAGTCCGTCCGAATCATGTTAGCTATTGCCGCATTTTATGATTATGAAATTTGGCAAATGGAGGTAAAGACTGCATTCCTGAATGGATTTCTGGAAGAAGAGTTGTATATGATGCAACCTGAAGGTTTTATCGATCCAAAGGGTGCTAACAAAGTGTGCAAGCTCCAGCGATCCATTTATGGACTGGTGCAAACCTCTCGGAGTTGGAATAAACGTCTTGATAGTGTGATCAAAGCATATGGTTTTATACAGACTTTTGGAAAAGCCTGTATTTACAAGAAAGTGAGTGGGAGCTCTGTAGCATTTCTAATCTTATATGTGGATGACATATTATTGATTGGAAATGATATAGAATTTCTGAATAGCCTAAAGGATACTTGAATAAGAGTTTTTCAATGAAGGACATCGGTGAAGCTGCTTACATATTGGGCATCAAGATCTACAGAGATAGATCAATACACTTAATTGGACTTTCACAAAGCACATACCTTGACAAAGTTTTGAAGAAGTTCAAAATGGATCAGGCAAAGAAAGGGTTCTTGCCTGTGTTACAAGGTGTGAAGTTGAGTAAGACTCAATGCCCGACCACTTCAGAAGATAGAGAGAAAATGAAAGATGTTCCCTATGCTTCAGCCATAGGGTCTATCATGTATGCAATGCTGTGTACCAGACCTGATGTGTGCCTTACTATTAGCTTAGCAGGGAGGTACCAAAGTAATCCAGGAGTGGATCACTGGACAATGGTCAAGAACATCCTGTAATACTTGAAAAGGACTAAGGATATGTTTCTCATTTATGAAGGTGACAAAGAGCTCGTCGTAAATGGTTACGTCGATGCAAGCTTTGACACCGATCCGGATGATTCTAAATCGCAAACCGGATACGTGTTTACATTGAACGGTGGAGCTGTCAGTTGCTGTAGTTCTAAACAAAGCATCGTGGTGGGATCTACGTGTGAAGCGGAGTACATAGCTGCTTCGGAAGCAGCAAATGAAGGAGTCTGGATAAAGGAGTTCATATCCGATCTAGGTATCATACCTAGTGCATCGGGTCCAATGAAAATCTTTTGTGACAATACTAGTGCAATTGCCTTGGCAAAGGAATCCAGATTTCACAAGAGAACCAAGCACATTAAGAGACGCTTAAACTCCATCCGGGATCAAGTCCAGGTGGGAGACATAGAGATTTGCAAAATACATAAGGATCTGAATGTTGCAGACCTGTTGACTAAGCCTCTTCCACGAGCAAAACATGATCAGCACCAAGACTCCATGGGTGTTAGAATCATTACTGTGTAATCTAGATTATTGACTCTAGTGCAAGTGGGAGACTGAAGGAAATATGCCCTAGAGGCAATAATAAAGTTATTATTTATTTCCTCATATCATGATAAATGTTTATTATTCTTGCTAGAATTGTATTAACCGGAAACATAATACATGTGCGAATACATAGACAAACATAGTGTCACTAGTATGCCTCTACTTGACTAGCTCGTTGATCAAAGATGGTTGAGTTTCCTAGCCATAGACATGAGTTGTCATTTGATTAACGGGATCACATCATTAGGAGAATGATGTGATTGACTTGACCCACTCCGTTAGCTTAGCACTTGATCGTTTAAGTTTATTGTTATTGCTTTCTTCATGACTTATACATGTTCCTATGACTACGAGATTATGCAACTCCCGATTACCGGAGGAACACTTTGTGTGCTACCAAATGTCATAACGTAACTGGGTGATTATAAAGGTGCTCTACAGGTGTCTCCGATGATACTTGTTGAGTTGGCATAGATCGAGACTAGGATTTGTCACTTCGATTGTCGGAGAGGTATCTCTGGGCCCTCTCGGTAATGCACATCCCAATAAGCCTTGTGTGACGCCCTCAATTCAATCGTACACTAATCATACACGCAAATGTGTACGATCAAGATCAAGGACTCACGGGAAGATATCACAACACAACTCTAGACACAAATTAAAATAATACAAGCTTTATATTACAAGCCAGGGGCCTCGAGGGCGCGAATACATAAGCTCGAAAACACAAGAGTCAGCGAAAGCAACAATATCTGAGTACAGACATTAGTTAGACAAGTTTGCCTTAAGAAGGCTAGCACAAAAGCAACATCGATCGAAAAGGCAAGGCCTCCTGCCTGGGAGCCTCCTAACTACTCCTGGTCGTCGACGGTCTCCACGTAGTAGTATGCATCGGCGGTGGCATCTGGCTCCTGGGCTCCGACATCTGGTTGCATCAACCGGAAAGAAGAAGAAAGGGGGAAAAGGGGGAGCAAAGCAACCGTGAGTACTCATCCAAAGTACTCGCAAGCAAGGATCTACACTGCATATGTATCTGTATCAATGAAATGAGCTATATATGTGGACTGGGCTGCAGAAATGCCAGAATAGAGAGAAGGCCTAGTCCTATCGAAGACTAGCATCTTCTGGAAACCACCATCTTGCAGCAACAGGAGGGAGTAGAGTAGCATAAAGTAAAGTAGTAGTAGTGTTATCAACCTCGGCCAGAGATCCTTTCTCGACTCCCTGCGAGAAAGCAATCCCAGAGCCATACTATCCAGTTATCATCACAAACCATTACTCATCACCATCCAGTTCTCATCACAAGTATCCAGTTCTAGTTGTATCGATCGGGATACAACTCCAAGTGTCCGTTACCGTAGGACAGGCTATCGATAGATGTTTTCTTCCCTGCAGGGGTGCACCAACTTACCCACCACGCTCGATTAACTCCGGCCGGACACACTTTCCTGGGTCATGCCCGGCCTCGGCCAAACAATACGCCGCAACCCGACCTAGGCTTAATAGAGAGGCCAGCACGCCGGACTAAACCTATGCCCCCAGGGGTCATGGGCCATCTCCCCGGGAACTCCTGCACGTTGCGTACGCGGCTGGTGAGCAGACCTAGCTACCTCCTTCAACAAGGCAGGCGCTTACCAGTCCAACACGGCGCGCGCCACTCAGTCGCTGACGTCTATTAAGCTTCGGCTGATGTATACGACGCAGAACGCCCATACCATGCCCACGTGATGGTTAGTGCTATCAGGCCAGAGGCCCCTCGGATCAAATATCCAAATCGTAGTGGATTAGGAACGCGCGGTAACAAGCAGAGACTCACGAAAGATGTGACCCCGTTGCCCCGTCTCGAGGACTTGCGACAAGGGCTAGGAATGGCCGGCCATGCCTCGTAATTATCTCGCGGGCACCTTCCAGGTCCGCCCGACTCCACATCACTCGCAATTAAGCTCGCGCGGGTACCCCTCAGGGTCGACCCGTCTTTCCAAGTAACAGGGGTAAAGCACAAGTATTCGTGTGTCCAAACATCAAGGGGAAACCCCGAGGAATCACCCCCGGTGAATTCCACTCGATGTAATCATCAAGATGAACGTAAGAGGATCCACCCTCGAAGTTCACACTTGAGGGGTTGCACGACAGAGTCGTATCGGAAGTGGTTAAGGAGGAAATCACCCTCGATGACCACGACCGAATGACTACACTACAGGGTTAACATCAGAAGTGCTGAAGAGGTTCACCCTCGGTACTCGATAGTAACCCAGTAGTGTCGAGCAACTAAGGGGAAGTGATGTGCGGTGTCGGGGTCTGGTCTTCGATCACGTAGATCGAGTCGTCAATGATGAAGCAGGGGCAACAAGGACAAGTGGGGGTCTCTGATGGATCACTAACCAACCTATACTAAGCAGTTTAGGATAAGCAGATAAGGTCCAACAAAAGATACAAAAGCAGGCTATGCATCAGAATAGGAGCAAACAATAACAGTAGCAAAATCTAATGCAAGCACGAGAGAATGGAATGGGAGATATCAGGATGATCAAAAGGGGGGCTTGCCTGGTTGCTCTGGCAAGGAGGGGGTCGTCATCGACGTAGTCGATCACAGGGGCATCAGCATCGGTCTCGAGGTCTACCGGAGAGAAGAGGGGGAAGAAACAGTAAATATAAAGCAAACATAGCATCACAAAGCATAACATGATGATACGTAGCGCGAGGGTCGACCTAAAGCAGTACTACACGTTGCAGACGGAGGGAATAAACATTCGAGGATGATTTCCCAGCGGTAGACGGATTCCGGACAGAGGAAAAGAGGGGGAAAGTTCCAAGTTCAACATGCTAGGGGCATGTGACAGATGAACGGACCGCATATTCGGATTCATTGGATTTTTCTTAGCAACTTTCATATAGAAAACATTTTCATCCGAGCTACGGATTAATTTATATGATTTTTCAAAGTTTTAACAATATTTTGAAATTATTATTAATTCGAAAATAAATGCAAAATTGCTAAGGGTACCCAGCCTTGTGTACACAGATTGTACATAGAGGCTGACTATGGGGCCCAGGGGGTCCAGTCAGCAGTTTGACTAGTCAAAGCTGACTGGTCAACTAGGTCAAACGGGCCCACATGTCATTGATTGTTAAACTAATCTAACAGTTAAAAAGGTAATTAAGCAGGTTAATTGATTTAATTAATTAGTAATTAATTAACAACATTATATTAGATATTCTTTTGTTAAAATCCTTTTTTTGTTTTGTTTTTGGGGCAGGCCCCACGTGCAGTGACACATGGGCCCAACGGGTTATCGGGCGCGCGCATGGGCGCCGGGGTGGACGCCGGGCGTCGGACCCGGGCGTGTCCAGTCGGGGCCGCGACCGTAGGCGACGGCGGTGGAGCGTGACATGGCAGAGTGCAGGACACCGGCGACAGCGCGAGGGACAGCGAAGCGCGGGTTGCGGTGTAGTGCGGCCTACGCGAGTGGGACGCGGGGCGGAGGCAGCGGCATCGCGGCTGCAGTGGAGCACGTGTGCGCGTCGTGACTGCGAGCGAGGCGAGGCGTGTGTTGGCAGAGGCGGCCTCGGCGGCGCGACGCACGGGAAAGCAGGGGAGGCCGGTGCATGCGTGGTAATGGAGATGGGCGCGTTGACCGCGGCGGATCGAGCATGGCGCGGCCGCGTTCGATCTACAGGGGAGAGGAGAGGAGTGGAGGACGGCGGCTCACCCCCGTTTGCAGGGGATCGGGGCCGGCGAGACTCGACGATGACAGTCGAAGGAGAGGTGGGCCGGGGTCGAGGAGGCGTTCCGGCAGGGTTCCGACGATGGCGCGAGGTGGCGGCGACGTCGACGGCGCCGGGCAGGCGTCTGGCCAAGAGGGAGAGGCGACGGGGCCGCGAGGAGGAGGTCGAGGTGGATGGCGCCGAGGTTGGGCGCCCTGGGCGCGAGCGGGCATCCAGATCGAGCGGGGTAGGGAGGTAGTGCGAGAGAAAGAGGGTATCATGCGGGGTGTGGAAGTGAATCGGGGCCGAGCGCTCTCTCATGTGGCGGCGCTGGAGGGAGAGGGTGGAGATCATGGGGGAGTGGGGGTGGATTCGGTCACGGGAGGGAGCGGCCTAAAAGGCCAGGGGGCGTACGGGAGTGGGCCGGCCTGTGGGGGGTGGCCGACTGGGCCGGCGGGGTTGAGGCCTGGTGGGGAAAGGGGGGGGTATTGGGCTTTCTCTTTTTGTTTTATTTTTATTCTGTTTGCAGAATCTGCTTGCAATATTTTGAGCTGCCAATTGGTCTGTGTAAAAATGTGGAACTTGGCCACAAAAATACATTGCAATATTTGGCACTACCACAAAAAGTTTGGGAGGAGTTTGAATTGATTTGAATTTTTCACAAATGGAAAAGTATAAGAAAACGCTGATCTTGAACTATTTTAATTTCGAAAGGAAATTAAATATCTCAAATGATGTTGAACCATTCATGACAATTAATTAGCGAATATTTTCAACCCATCGAACATTTTGCTCGACAGTTTGAAGAAATAAGAATTTGACTTGTTTTTGGAATGTGAATTTGACCTGTGTTTGAAACAAGTGAGGATTATCAACTTCATTATGATGACAAGGCCTCATCAGGCATGAGATTACTGTAGCATGATACTGGGGGTGTTACAAATCTCCTCCACTACAAGAAATCTCGTCCCGAGATTTAACAAGATGGAGTAAGGAGGAAAGACTCGGGAAAGGTGGAGCTCAACACAATATAGGTACGTGGGGACTACCTCAGTGAACGTAGCATAGAGACATCTCTCGATTTGAAATTCAAAAAGTCATCGAGAGCAAGGTGAGGTGCAATAAGAAGCTTCAACCGGGTAGACAATAGGAATGTGGCTCGGTTGTTGCCTGAAACAAGGGGTGAAAGGGGGTTCAGAGCATCGAGGATAAGTATGGCGGCTGATACCAGAATAGATCAATAGGAATGTGGCTGGTGAACTACATAAGAAGTCAAGCGCAAGGAATAACTTTGGCAACAGGGGTGTACAGGAGAGTCAGGTTTCGATCATGTGGAACTGTGGGTTATGGGCCCACCATGTGGGTAAAAAAAGGAAAGGTGCTGACATCTCGCATGATCATGATAGCAAGATAAGTTGGGGAATAGTCTGTCAATTATGTCGGCAACAACATCGGTACCAAGGGCGAGGGACGAAGAGAACCATTTTCCTGCTCGTTGAACGAGGCGGACCAATCGGTAAGGTTCGCGTCCATCGGTGGTTACCGGAATGTCATCAACTATAGTAACAGGGTCTTACTGACAGAAATGTACACTGAGGTGTTTACATAAGCAGGGAATTATTTCTACTTATATCATATAGATCACTAGAAGGTTAAACAACCCAAAGGAAAGAAAAAAAAAATGAAATTATCGGATTAATCAGGCCAATGGAAAGAAAAATGTGTTTACACACAAGAATTGGGAGTATATCCTCCCCAAGGGGAAGTGGAGCAGGATACACATGATATGACAACAAGTTCAACAGCATTTAGATAAAGGGGGGCGAGGGAAGAATCATGATATTACCCATACAATGGTGTTTGGATAATTGATCAAGGAACATTTAGCATTGCGCTTTCAATGTTCTTATTGTTATTCGGATTATCACGGTCATGCTTCAAGGTAGCAATAATTTGGTGTTTCAAGTAAGGGTTGGTCTGAAGATCAAGAGGAATACACAAAGAACAGTTTCAGGAATAGCAAGGAATGCAAGGTATAACCAAACACAATCAGGTCTATGTTGGCAGGAAGTCAAGGACGTTGTCGATGATAACACAATCATCGAGGGGCGAGGATGGTATTTATCCTCGAGAATTCGATTGATATCTTAGGACAAGGCAGTATATTGATGATGATCACGACCAATTTTGTCGAGAGGCTCTATGAAGATGCCATCGAGCAGCAACGACATCAAGCAAAAGGAATGATGAAGCAAAGGCTATTGGAATCATGGGTACAACACAAACTCGAAATCAAGCTTGCTGTTCAAGGCGAAAAGTGATAAGACAAGGAAGATCGATGTAAGCTTAGCTCATTGTTGGAAGTTGTGCTCCGGGAAGAAGGACCAGGTAGCATAGTTAAAATTTAGCATGGTAATGATATAGCCGATCGGGCTAGGAATGACTAGAAGGATTATTAAACTCGTAAGCAACAAAAATTACTTAGAGTTATCGAATCGGAGTGCGGGATCGATCCTCTTATCAGTATTCTTGAGTGACTGATAACTAAGAACCCGGGGATCTGAAATCGGTGAGAAATAATACTAGATGAATACTCATAGGAAGCAACAACGTTCTTTGATATCTTCGAGATACCAGATTAACTTATCACAAGGGGATTATTATTATAACAAGAAGCCTCCATGATAAGTGCCACATCGGGTCCATGGGCATTAACACAAAGTTCAAGGTCGACTCCCACTTCTTCAATGCATAACCTTTCATTCACTCCTCATTTTTCGAAGAGATTGTAGTGCAGAGGATTTATCTGGCGAAGTACCAGAAGAGTAAGACTCGTGAGAACTCTCGGGTTCACACGGATTATGGAAGGCATAAGTTCAACCCATCGGGGCATTTTTACGAATCTATACAACAAAGAACCAAGCAAAAGATACGAGTTCGAAAGTAGAGTATCGAAGTCAAAGCAGATGATACAAATTACCGAAGGTATTATGTATCAGGGAAAAACTCACAAGACTTTGGATGTGGAGGACATTGTCGGATAACAACCCAACAATGGATCTGGCGATTCACGATAGAGTTGATGTGAGTATCGGTAACAAATCAGATGAAGAAGGGGATGTAAAGGCATCGACTTATAGAAACGTCTGAATGATTCGATGCTTGGGTACAAGGGAATTATGATTTCAAGACGAAGGATCAGAAGCAGAGGCTCTGATCAAAAGATGAGTAAGTTGAATAGACTTAGAGGTGTACCCGATCAAATCTGGATTGGGTAAGAACCAGCTCATATCTGGAATGATGTTTGAGCCAGAAAGAAAATTTCCAGAGATTAATTGATGATTGCGAGTATTCGCACACACGCTGAATCCATAGGAACAGAATGACAATCGCAAAGAATTCTAAAGAATATTGCTAGACATATGGAATTAATCCTAAGGCAAGAAGGCAAGGAGAATCAGGAGCAATAGGCTGCAGATGAATTTGAAAGATCAGATAGCCTTTTCAGGTATTTTGGAAAGCAAATGAACAACTAGGGATGAACGAACCCCGGTTAAGTGAATTATCCGCAGTTCGAAAGGAAGCTGCAAAGCAGAAGGCACAAAGGATTCTCGGAACAACAGGAGCAACTGGGGATGAAGGTACAAGTGGCAAGGATGTTATTCACGGGGATTACCGGCGGTCAGAAACCGCAAGGCAGTGGACACAGGGTCTCGGGATACATTGAGAAGTATCTTCAGTCTTCTGATGCAGCAGACGATCATCTGGGTTGAAGGAGCTCTCCGGGAGGAAGTGGTTACGAGAACCTAATGTCAGAGTTAGTAAAATGTTTAACCCGCATAGACGAGAGATCAGAGTCCCAGAGTATAGACGAGGAGTAAAAGATCCTAATACCACCCCATGGCGACGTGGGCCAGTAAGCCACACAACCAAGTTAGTAAAACAGTTTTGGATCACTAGACTCAACTTCGGCCAAAGAGTTGGAAAGGGGGCTACCTACAGGCAGTCGGCTCTGATACCAACTTGTGACGCCCTCGATTCAATCATACACGCAAATGTGTACGATCAAGATCAAGGACTCACGGGAAGATATCACAACACAACTCTAGACACAAATTAAAATAATACAAGCTTTATATTACAAGCGAGGGGCCTCGAGGGCGCGAATACATAAGCTCGAAAACACAAGAGTCAGCGAAAGCAACAATATCTGAGTACAGACATTAGTTAGACAAGTTTGCCTTAAGAAGGCTAGCACAAAAGCAACATCGATCGAAAAGGCAAGGCCTCCTGCCTGGGAGCCTCCTAACTACTCCTGGTCGTCGACGGTCTCCACGTAGTAGTATGCATCGGCGGTGGCATCTGGCTCCTGGGCTCCGACATCTGGTTGCATCAACCGGAAAGAAGAAGAAAGGGGGAAAAGGGGGAGCAAAGCAACCGTGAGTACTCATCCAAAGTACTCGCAAGCAAGGATCTACACTGCATATGCATCGGTATCAATGAAATGGGCTGTATATGTGGACTGGGCTGCAGAAATGCCAGAATAGAGAGAAGGCCTAGTCCTATCGAAGACTAGCATCTTCTGGAAACCACCATCTTGCAGCAATAGGAGGGATTAGAGTAGCATAAAGTAAAGTAGTAGTAGTGTTATCAACCTCGGCCAGAGATCCTTTCTCGACTACCTGCGAGAAAGCAATCCCAGAGCCATACTATCCAGTTATCATCACAAACCATTAATCATCACCATCCAGTTCTCATCACAAGTATCCAGTTCTAGTTGTATCGATCGGGATACAACTCCAAGTGTCCGTTACCGTAGGACAGGCTATCGATAGATGTTTTCTTCCCTGCAGGGGTGCACCAACTTACCCACCACGCTTGATTAACTCCGGCCGGACACACTTTCCTGGGTCATGCCCGGCCTCGGCCAAATAATACGCCGCAACTCGACCTAGGCTTAATAGAGAGGCCAGCACGCCGGACTAAACCTATGCCCCCAAGGGTCATGGGTCATCTCCCCGGGGACTCCTGCACGTTGCGTACGCGGCCGGTGAGCAGACCTAGCTACCTCCTTCAACAAGGCAGGCGCTTACGCAGTCCAACCCGGCGCGCGCCACTCAGTCGCTGACGTCTATTAAGCTTCGACTGATGTATACGACGCAAAACGCCCATACTATGCCCACGTGATGGTTAGTGCTATCAGGCCAGAGGCCCCTCGGATCAAATATCCAAATCATAGTGGATTAGGAACGCGCAGTAACAAGCAGAGACTCACGAAAGAAGTGACCCCGTTGCCCTGTCTCGAGGACTTGCGACAAGGTCTAGGAATGCCCGGCCACGCCTCGTAATTATCTCGCGGGCACCTTCCAGGTCCGCCCGACTCCACATCACTCGCAATTAAGCTCACGCGGGTACCCCTCAGGGTCGAGCCGTCTTTCCAAGTAACAGGGGTAAAGTCCAAGTATCCGTGTGTCCAAACATCAAGGGGAAAACCCTAGGAATCACCCCCGGTGAATTCCACTCGATGTAATCATCAAGGTGAACGTAAGAGGATCCACCCTCGAGGTCCACACTTGAGGGGTTACACGATAGAGTCGTATCAGAAGTGGTGAAGGAGGAAATCACCCTCGATGACCATGACCAAATGACTACACTACAGGGTTAACATCAGAAGTGCTAAAGAGGTTCACCCTCGGTACTCGATAGTAACCCAGTAGTGTCGAGCAACTAAGGGGAAGTGATGTGCGGTGTCGGGGCCTGGTCTTCGATCACGTAGATCGAGTCACCGATGATGAAGCAGGGGCAACAAGGACAAGTGGGGGTCTCTGATGGATCACTAACCAACCTATACTAAGCAGTTTAGGATAAGCAGATTAGGTACAACTGCAGATACAAAAGCAGGCTATGCATCAGAATAGGAGCAAACAATAACAGTATCAAAATCTAATGCAAGCACGAGAGAATAGAATGGGAGATATCGGGATGATCAAAATGGGGGCTTTCCTGGTTGCTCTGGCACGGAGGGGGTCGTCGTCGACGTAGTCGATCACAGGGGCATCAGCATCGGTCTCAAGGTCTACCGGAGAGAAGAGGGGGAAGAAACAGTAAATATAAAGCAAACATAGCATCACAAAGCATAACATGACGATACGTAGCACGAGGGTCGACCTAAAGCAGTACTATACGTTGCAGACGGAGGGAATAAACATTCGAGGATGATTTCCCGGCGGTAGACGGATTCCGAACAGAGGAAAAGAGGGGGAAAGTTCCAAGTTCAACATGCTAGGGGCATGTGACAGATGAACGGACCGCATATTTAGATTTGTTGGATTTTTCTGAGCAACTTTCATGTAGAAAACATTTTCATCCGAGCTACGGATTAATTTATATGATTTTTCAAAGTTTTAACAATATTCTGAAATTATTATTAATTCGAAAATAAATGCAAAATTGCTAAGGGTACCCAGCCTTGTGTACACAGATTGTACATAGAGGCTGACTGTGGGGCCCGGGGGGTCCAGTCAGCAGTTTGACTAGTCAAAGTTGACTGGTCAACTAGGTCAAATGGGCCCACATGTCATTGATTGTTAAACTAATCTAACAGTTAAAAAGGTAATTAAGCAGGTTAATTGATTTAATTAATTAGTAATTAATTAACAACATTATATTAGATATTCTTTTATTAAAATCCTTTTTTTTGTTTTGTTTTTGGGGCAGGCCCCACATGCAGTGGCAAATGGGCCCAATGGGTTATCGGGCGCGTGCATGGGCGCCGGGCGTCGGACCCGGGCGTGTCGAGCCGGGGCCGGGGCCGTAGGCGACGGCGGTGGAGCGTGACATGGCAGAGGGCAGCGCGCGGACGTGCACGGTGGGCGCGACCCGTGAGCGGGAGGGCGCTGGTGGCTGTGGGGTTACGGGCGAGTGCAGGACACCGGCGACAGCGCGAGGGACAGCGAAGCGCGGGTTGCGGTGTAGGGCGGCCTACGCGAGTGGGACGCGGGGCGGAGGCAGCGGCATCGCGGCTGCAGTGGAGCACGTGTGTGCGTCGCGACTGCGAGCGAGGCGAGGCGTGTGTTGGCAGCGGCGGCCTCGGCGGCGCGACGCACGGGAAAGCAGGGGGAGATGGGCACGTTGACCGCGGCGGATCGAGCATGGCGCGGGCGCGTTCGATCTACAGGGGAGAGGAGAGGAATGGAGGACGGCGGCTCACCCCCGTTTGCAGGGGATCGGGGCCGGCGAGACTCGACGACGATAGTCGAAGCAGAGGCGGGGCGGGGTCGAGGAGGCGTTCCGGCAGGGTTCCGACGATGGCGCAAGGTCGCAGCGACGTTGACGGCGCCGGGCAGGCGTCTGGCCAAGAGGGAGAGGCGACGGGGCCGCGAGGAGGAGGTCGAGGTGGATGGAGCTGAGGTTGGGCGCCCTGGGCGCGAGCGGGCATCCAGATCGAGCGGGGTAGGGAGGTAGTGCGAGAGAGAGAGGGGATCATGCTGAAGGAAATATGCCCTAGAGGCAATAATAAAGTTATTATTTATTTCCTTATTTTATGATAAATGTTTATTATTCATGCTAGAATTGTATCAACCGGAAACATGATACATGTGTGAATACATAGACAAACAGAGTGTCACTAGTATGCCTCTACTTGACTAGCTCGTTGATCAAAGATGGTTATGTTTCCTAGCCATAGACATGAGTTGTCATTTGATTAACGGGATCACATCATTAGGAGAATGATGTGATTGACATGACCCATTTTGTTAGCTTAGCACTCGATCGTTTAGTGTGTTGCTATTGCTTTCTTCATGACTTATACATGTTCCTATGACTATGAGATTATGCAACTCCCGTTTACCGGAGGAACACTTTGTGTGCTACCAAACGTCACAACGTAACTGGGTGATTATAAAGGAGCTCTACAGGTGTCTCCAAAGGTAGATGTTGGGTTGACGTATTTCGAGATTAGGATTTGTCACTCTATTTATCGGAGAGGTATCTCTGGGCCCTCTCGGCAATGCACATCACATAAGCCTTGCAAGCATTGCAACTAATGTGTTAGTTGCGAGATGATGTATTACGGAACGAGTAAAGGGACTTGCCGGTAACGAGATTGAACTAGGTATTGGATACCGACGATCGAATCTCGGGCAAGTAACATACCGATGACAAAGGGAACAACGTATGTTGTTATGCGGTCTGACCGATAAAGATCTTCGTAGAATATGTAGGAACCAATATGGGCATCCAGGTCCCGCTATTGGTTATTGACCGGAGACGTGTCTCGGTCATGTCTACATTGTTCTCGAACCGTAGGGTCCGCACGCTTAAGGTTTCGATGACAGTTATATTATGAGTTTATGAGTTTTGATGTACCGAAGGAGTTCGGAGTCCCGGATGAGATCGGGGACATGACGAGGAGTCTCGAAATGGTCGAGACGTAAAGATTGATATATTGTACGACTATATTCGGACATCGGAAAGGTTCTGAGTGGTTCGGGTATTTTCGGGAGTACCGGGGAGTTACGGGAATACGGGGGAAGAAGTATATGGGCCTTATTGGGCTTTAGGGGAGAGGGAGAGGCAGGCAGCGCGCCCCCCCATTGACTAGTCCGAATTGGACTAGGGGGAGGGGCGGCGCCCCCTCCTTCCTTCTCTTCCCTCTTCCCTTTCCTTGTCTCCTACTCCTAATACATGGAAGGACTCCTAGTTGGACTAGGAAAGGGGGAATCCTACTCCCGGTGGGAGTAGGACTCCCTAGGGCGCGCCATAGAGAGGGCCGACCCTCCCCTCCTCCACTCCTTTATATACGGGGGCAGGGGGCACCCCATAGACACACAAGTTGATCTTCGTGATCGTTCCTTAGTCGTGTGCGGTGCCCCCCTCCACCATATTCCACCTCGGTCATATCGTTGCGGTGCTTAGGCGAAGCCCTGCGTCGATGAAACATCATCATCGTCATCACGCCGTCGCGCTGACGGAACTCATCCCCCAAGCTTTGCTGGATCGGAGCCCGGGGAGCGTCATCGAGCTGAACGTGTGCTAAGAACTCGGAGGTGCCAGAGTAACGGTGCTTGGATCGGTCGGATCGGGAAGATGTACGACTACTTCCTCTATGTTGCGTCAACGCTTCCGCTTCGGTCTACGAGGGTACGTAGAAAACACTCTCCCCTCTCGTTGCTATGCATCACCATGATCTTGCGTGTGCGTAGGAATTTTTTTGAAATTACTACGTTCCCCAACAGTGGCATCCGAGCCTAGGTTTTTATGGTTTGATGTTATTTGCACGAGTAGAACACAAGTGAGTTGTGGGCGATATAAGTCATACCACCTACCAGCATGTCATACTTTGGTTCGGTGGTATTGTTGGATGAAGCGGCCCGGACCGACATTACGCGTACGCTTACGCGAGACTGGTTCTACCGCCGTACTTTGCACACAGGTGGCTGGCGGGTGTCAGTTTCTCCAACTTTAGTTGAACCGAGTGTGGCTACGCCCGGTCCTTGCGAAGGTTAAAACAGCACCAACTTGACAAACTATCGTTGTGGTCTTTGATGCGTAGGTAAGAACGGTTCTTGCTAAGCCCGTAGCAGCCACGTAAAACTTGCAACAACAAAGTAGAGGACGTCTAACTTGTTTTTGCAGGGCATGTTGTGATGTGATATGGTCAAGATGTGATGAGATATAAGTTGTTGTATGAGATGATCATGTTTTGTTGAAGTTATCGGCAACTGGCAGAAGCCTTACGGTTGTCTCATTATTGCATAAGATGCAAGTGCCAAATAATTGCTTTACTTTATCGCTATGCGATAGCAATAGTTGCAAGAGCAATAGTTGGCGAGACGACCACGTGACGACACATTGATATAGATCAAGATGATGGAGATCATGGTGTCGTGCCGGTGACGATAGAGATCATGACGGTACTTTGGAGATGGAGATCAAAGGCGCAAGATGATCATGGCCATATCATGTCACATATATTGATTGCATGTGATGTTTATCTTTTATACACTTATTTTGCTTAGTTTGACGGTAGCATTTTAAGATGATCTCTCACTAATTATCAAGAAGTGTTCTCCCTGAGTATGCACCGTTGCGAAAGTTCTTCGTGCTGAGACACCACGTGATGATCGGGTGTGATAGGCTCTACGTTCAAATACAACGGGTGCAAAACAGTTGCACACGCGGAATACTCAGGTTATACTTGACGAGCCAAGCATATACAGATATGGCCTCGGAACACGGAGACCGAAAGGTCGAGCGTGAATCATATAGTAGATATGATCAACATATTGATGTTCACTGTTGAAACTACTCCATCTCACGTGATGATCGGACATGGTTTAGTTGATATGGATCACGTGATCACTTAGAGGATTAGAGGGATGTCTATCTAAGTGGGAGTTCTTAAGTAATATGATTAATTGAACTTAAATTTATCATGAACTTAGTCCTGGTAGTATTAGCATATCTATGGTGTAGATCAATAGCTCGCGTTGTTGCTTCCCTATGTTTATTTTGATATGTTCGGAGAAAAACTATGTTGAAAAATGTTAGTAGCAATGATGCGGATTGGATCCGTGATCTGAGGTTTATCCTCATTGCTGCACAGAAGAATTATGTACTTGATGCACCGCTAGGTGACAGACCTATTGCAGGAGCAGATGCAGACGTTCTGAACGTTTGGCTAGCTCAATATGATGACTACTTGATAGTTTAGTGCACCATGCTTAACAGCTTAGAATCGGGACTTCAAAGACGTTCTGAACGTCATGGACCCTATGAGATGTTACAGGAGTTGAAGTTAATATTTCAAGCAAATACCCGAGTTGAGAGATATGAAGTCTCCAACAAGTTCTATAGCTAAAAGATGGAGGAGAATCGCTCAACTAGTGAGCATGTGCTCAGATTGTCTGGGTACTACAATCGCTTGAATCAAGTGGGAGTTAATCTTCCAGATAAAATAGTGATTGACAGAATTCTCTAGTCACCATCACCAAGTTAGTAGAACTTTGTGATGAACTATAATATGCAAGGGATAACGGAAACAAATTCCCAAGCTCTTCGTGATGCTGAAATCGATGAAGGTAGAAATCAAGAAAAACATCAAGTGTTGATGGTCAACAAGACCACTAGTTTCAAGAAAAGGGCAAAGGGAAGAAGGGGAACTTCAAGAAGAACTGCAAGCAAGTTGCTGCTAAAGTGAAGAAGCCCAAGTCTGATCCTAAGCCTGAGACTAAGTGCTTCTACTGCAAAGGGACTGATCACTGGAAGCGGAACTACCCCAAGTGATTGGCGGATAAGAAAGGATGGCAAAGTAAACAAAGGTATATTTGATATACATGTTATTGATGTGTAACTTACTAGTGTTCATAGCAACCCCTCAGTATTTGGTACTAGTTCAGTTGCTAAGATTACTAACTCGAAACGGGAGTTGCGGAATGAACAGAGACTAGTTAAGGGTGAAGTGATGATGTGTAACACCCCGAATGTAACTTGCCATAATTGTAACTCCAACTCTTGCCATTTTCGGCAATGTGATATGATATTCCCTCCGTGGTTTGGTTTCCCGTCATTTTGCATTTTGTTCATGTCATGCATTTCATATCATGTCATCATGTGCATCGCATTTGCATACGTGTTCGTCTCATGAATCCGAGCATTTTCGCCGTTGTCCGTTTTGCAATCCGGCGCTCCTATGTCCCCCGGCGTCCTCTTTTACCTTTTTCCGTGAGCGGGTATTAAACCTTCTCGGAATGGACCGAGGTTTGTCAAGCGGCCTTGGTATAGCACCGGTAGACCGCCTGTCAAGTTTCGGGTCATTCGGAGGTCGTTTGATACTCCAACGGTTAACCGGGTAACCGTGAAGGCCTCGTGTGTGTTGCAGCCCAAAACCCCTCCAAAACAGCCCAATAACCCATCTAAGTCACTCCCATGTCCATCGCCGTTCGATCACAATCGTGTGGGCGAAAACCGCACTCCATTTGGAGCTTCCTAGCTCCTTCTACCTATAAATTTACCCTCCCCGTCCAAATCCCGGGTCCAAAACCACCCTAACCCTAGTCCCGCTCCTCTCCGCGCGGGCGGACACGTCCGCCGCCGCCAGACGAAACCGCCGCCGCCGCCCGCAGCCAGTGGCGCGCTGCCACGTGGCACTCCGCCGCCACCCGCCGCCGCGGCCCGGCGAGCCCGCAGCGGGCCCGCCTGGCCCAGTCGCCGCCGCCCGCTTCGCCCGGCGCCTCCCGCGATCCCGCCGCCCGGCTCGCCTCCTCCGCCGCCCGACCCCGTCGCCGGTCGTCGCCGCCTTCGCGCCGCCCGCCGCCGCAGCGCGGATCCGCCTCCGCGCGCCCCACGCGCCGCCGTCCCGCGCCCTCCCCGCCGTCCCGCCAGCCTCCTCCGCCGCCCGCGCCCAGATCCGGCCCCGGCCTCGCCGGATCTCGCCTCTCCAGCCGCCGCCGCACGAACCCCGGCCATCCTCGGTTCGCATGCGAACCCTAGGTTGACTTCTCCCTCTCCCGAATTTTGCTAAGTCCTTGAATTTTTGCGTCATATTGCTCTGTTCAACGTGCCATAACTTTGCACCCATGGCTCCGTTTTGGGCTTATAGCATGTCAAATTGTTTGCCTCGATGAGTACATAATTTCATCTCATTGCATTATTTTCATTTGAGCCCATCTTGATGACCGAAATGCTGCTAGAAGAGGGCTATGTGATGTTAGTATCAGATCTGTTTCATAACATGCACTTTTGTCCTTTTTACCATGATTGATGTGTGCACCCTATGAAGTTGAGTCCTACATGTGTTTTGAAATATGCCATGCTATCTATTCAGAGGTTTATGCCATGTATTTTTGTGATCTTTGTGGTGACTAGCACAAGCATGCAAACTAGGGTACATAATGTTGCTGATTTCAGACACTTAGTATTTTCACCAAGTCATGTTCTGCTGTTATTTTTATGCCTTGTGTTCATGTTGTTTCCGAGAGATCTATGCCTCTTTTGAGCATGATCACTAAGGGTGTTTTTAGAATATGGACTTGCTATATCCATCCATGCCTTTGTTTGTATTTATGGAGTGCCATAGCTTGAGTCAATCGAGCTCTACTTTTGCTATAAAATGTTTCCTGGCAGATTGTTTACATGTTATTCGATTTTGCCAAGCTTGTTGTAGTTGATACTTGCATGATATGATGTTATTCTTGCCATTTCTAGCTTCTATGCCATGTCTTCTTGATGTATGTATGCTTAGTTTATCATGTAATGCTCTGTAGTGAGTGCATCGAGCTCGTAAACATGCCTACTTGTTATCTGTTTTTGACATGTCCAGTTTTCTGCTAAGTCTGAAACCTGTAATGAAACTTGCTTATTTGACATGGGTGTTATTGTATTTTGTAGTCCTTTTTGGCTTATGGTCAGTAAGGGACTTTTGTTAAGTGCTTTGAGTAGATTCATGCAATGTCTTATCTTGCTATGTCCTATTCCTGTAGCATGTCGTTTGCTTGCTCTAAACATGTCATCCTGATGTTAATTTCTGGCAAGTTATTTTCACAAAGTCTGTGAACCTGTTATCTTTTGCTCTTTCGCCATGCTTGTTTGAACCTGTTGTGGTGTGATTTGGCCATAGCTCAGTGTTCATCTTTTGTCAAGCATCTTGATTAGATTACTGTCATATGCTTTGTTGTTATGTTTGGGTGCAGTAGCTTAATTTCTTGTTGCATGCTAAGTAGCATCATGCTGTTAATGGCAGAATCTTGTCATTCTTGTTTTGTTTGTCATTTGCAAACCGTGCATCCGATTCCGGTGATCTTTATATCCATTTCAACCGAAATCACCTCACCTTTCCAGTGGCATAATTGGTTTTCCAAGATTATGCCTTGTTCATATTTTTACTTCCGGAGCACGCATATGCATTGCATATCACATCTCGCATATCATGCCATGTTTTGTATCATGTTGCTTGCGCATTGCATCGTGGTTGACAGTTGTTCCTTTGCTTGTGCTCTTGTTTTGGGTAGAGCCAGGAGACCAGTACGTGAACGAGGAACCTATTGAGAACGCTTACGAGGACCAAGCCTTCGACAACTCTGAGAACCTTGCAGGCAAGATGACCATACCCTCGAAATCACTTCTATCTTTGCTTGCTAGATGCTCGCTCTTTTGCTATGCCTATGCTGCGATACCTACCACTTGCTATATCATGCCACCCATATTGCCATGTCAAACCTCTAACCCACCATGTCCTAGCAAACCGTTGATTGGCTATGTTACCGCTTTGCTCAGCCCCTCTTATAGCGTTGTTAGTTGCAGGTGAAGATGAAGTTTGTTCCATGTTGGAACATGATCATTTTGGTATATCACAATAGCTCTTATTTAATTAATGCATCTATATACTTGGTCAAGGGTGGAAGGCTCGGCCTTATGCCTGGTGTTTTGTTCCACTCTTGCCACCCTAGTTTCCGTCATACCGGTGTTATGTTCCTTGATTTTGCGTTCCTTACACGGTTGGGTGATTTACGGGACCCCCTTGATAGTTCGCTTTGAATAAGACTCTTCCAGCAAGGCCCAACATTGGTTTTACCATTTGCCACCTAAGCCTTTTCCCCTTGGGTTTTCGCGAGCCCGAGGGTCATCTTTATTTTAACCCCCCGGGCCAGTTCTCCTTCGATTGCTGGTCCAAACTAGAGCACCGTGCGGGACCGTCCCTTGGCAACTTGGGTTATGTTGGTACCTGTACGCTTAGCTTATCCGAATGTGCCCTGAGACCGAGATATGTGCAGCTCCTATCAGGATTTGTCGGCACAATCGGGCGGCTTTGCTGGTCTTGTTTTATTACTGTCGAAATGTCTTGTAGTCCGGGATTCCGAGACTGATCGGGTCTTCCCGGTAGAAGGAATATCCTTCGTTGACCGTGAGAGCTTATAATGGGCTAAGTTGGGACACCCCTGCAGGGTATTATCTTTCGAAAGCCGTGCCCGCGGTTATGAGGCAGATGGGAATTTGTTAATGTCCGGTTGTAGAAAACCCGAAGTTGACCTTAATTAAAACACATCAACCGCGTGTGTAACCGTAATGGTCTCTTCTCGGCGGGATCCGGGAAGTGAACACGGTGTTGGAGTTATGTTTGACGTAGGTTGTTCTAGGATCACTTCTTGATCACTTCTAGCTTCACGACCGTGCTTTGCTTCTCTTCTCGCTCTCCTTTGCGTTGTTAGCCACCATATATGCTAGTCGCTTGCTGCAGTGTAACGCCCCAGATATAACTTGCCATATTTGTAATCCAACTCTTGCCATTTCCGGCTATGTGTTATGATATTCCCTCCGTGGTTGGGTTCTCTCCGTTTTGCATTTTGGTCATGTCATGCATTTCATATCATGTCATCATGTGCATCGCATTTGCATACGTGTTCGTCTCATAAATTCGAGCATTTTCCCCGTTGTCCGTTTTGCAATCCGGCGCTCCTATCTCCCCCGGTGTCCCCTTTTGCATTTCTTCGTGAGCGGGTATTAAACATTCTCGGAATGGACCGAGGCTTGACATGTGGCCTCGGTATAGCACCGGTAGACCGCCTGTCAAGTTTCGGGTCAATCAGAGTTCGTTTGGTACTCCAACGGTTAACCGGGTAACCGTGAAGGCCTCGTGTGTGTTGCAGCCCAACACCCCTTCAAAATAGCCCAATAACCCATCTAAGACACTCCCATGTCCTCCGCCGTTCGATCACGATCGTGTGGCCGAAAACCGCTCTCCATTTGGAGCTTCCTAGCCCCCTCTACCTATAAATATGTGCTCCTCTCCCAAAATCCGCGCAGTCCAAACCCTAGCCTTTTTTTTCTCCTCCACGCCGCCGGACGTGTCCGCTCCCTCGCCGGACGCGTCCACCGCCCACCGCCACCTCACTCCGGCCTATCAGAGGCTGCCACCTCAGCTCAGCCGCCTCCCGCGCCCAATCCGCTGCCGCCACCTCACCCGCGCCCCTCTCTCTCTCTCCCCCCGCGCCGCCCGCGGCCCGCCGGGGCCCGAGGCCGGCCCGCCCGGGCCCGGACACCGCCGCCGCTCGCCCGCTGGCCCCGCGCCCGAGCGCGAGCCCGCGCTCCGCCGTTCGCCGCCCTCCCGAGGTCCGCCGCCGCCCTCCGCTTCCTCCCGGCGCCGCCGCCCGCCGGCATCGCCCTCGCCGCTCCGGCGCCCCGTACTTCGCCGCCTCATCCGCCGGGTCCGGCGCCCCGCGCCTCCCGGCGTCAGATCCGGCCATCCCGGCCCGGATCCGGCCACCGGAGACACCCCGGCCGCCTCGGGCTTCTTCTACGGCGAGTCAGCCGCCAGATCTCGGCCATCCTCGAAAACCGCGTCCGACGGTTGACTTTTTCCCTCACCCGAATATTTCTAAGTCCTCACGATTTCATATCATCATGCCATGTTCGCAGTGCCATAAATCCGCATCCGTAGCTCCGTTTCACGCGTATAATATGTCAAATTGTTCGCCCTGAAGAGTACATTATTTTGTTCCATTGCATCATTTTCATTTGAGGACATCTCGATGCCCGAAATGCTGTTAGAAGAGGGCTAGTTGATGTTAGTTTCTGATTCTTATCTGAACATGCACTTTTGTCATTTTTGCAATGATTGATGTGTACCTCCTGTGAAGTTGAGTCCTACATGAGTTTTGTAATATGCCATGTTACCTATCCAGAGGTTTTTGCCATGTATTTTTGTGATCTATGTGGTGACTAGCACAAGCATGCAAGCTAGGTATCTTGATGTTGCTGATTTCAGAGACTTAGTGATTTCACTAAGTCCCTGACTGCTGTTATTTTTATGCCATGTGTTCATATTGTTTCTGAGAGATCTATGCATAATTTGAGCTAGATCAGTAAGGGAGTTTTGGACTTGAGTATTTGCTCTATCCATCCATGCCTTTGTTTGCAATTATGGAGTGCCATAGCTTGAGTCAATCGAGCTCTACTTTTGCTTCAAAATGTTGCTGGCAGATTGTTTACGTGTGTTTCGATTTTGCCAAGCTTGGTGTAGTTGATCCTTGCATGCTATGATGTTATTCTTGCCATGTATTGTTACGATGTCATGTCTTCTTGATGTATGTATGCTTAGTATATCATGAAATGCTCTGTAGTGAGTGCATCGAGCTCACGAACATGCCTAGTCGTTAACAGTTTCTGCCATGTCCAGTTTTCTACTAAGTCTGAAACCTGTAACGAAACTTGCTTAATTGACATGGGTGTAATCATATTTTCTGGTCCTTTTTGACTTATGGTCGGTAAGGGATTTTTGTCAAGTGCTTTGATTAGATTCATGCCATGCCTTACTTTGCTATGTACTATTCCTGTAGCATGTTGTTTCATTGCTCTAAACATGTCATCCTGATGTTAATTTCTGCTATGTTGTTATTTCACTAAGTCTGTGAACCTGTTATCTTGTGCACTTTTGCCATGTTTGTTTGGACCTGTTATGATGTGATTTAGCCGTAGCTCAGTGTTCATCTTTTATCAAGCATCTTGAGTAGTTTACTGTCATATGCTTTGTTGCCATGTTTGGGTGCAGTAGCCTAATTAATTGTTGCTTGCTAAGTAGCATCATGCTGTTAATGGCAGATTCTTGTCATTCTTGTATTGCTTGCCATTTGCAAACCGTGCATCCGATTCCGGTGATCTTTATATCGATTTCAATCGAAATCACCTCACCTATCCAGTGGCATACTTGGTTTGCCAAGATTTTTCCCTGTTCATCCTTGTCCTTCCGGAGCATGCATACGCATTGCATATCACCTCTCGCATATCATGCCATGTTTTGCATCATGTTGCTTGCGCATTGCATCGTGGTTGATTTTGGTTCCTTTGCTTGTTCTCTTGTCTTGGGTAGAGCCGGGAGACGAGTACGTGAACAAGGAACCTGTTGAGAACGCTTTCGAGGACCAAGCTTTCGACAACTCTGAGAACCTTGCAGGCAAGATGACCATACCCTCGAAATCACTTCTATCTTTGCTTGCTAGATTGCTTGCTCTTTTGCTATGCCCATGCTGCGATACCTACCACTTGCTATATCATGCCTCCTATATTGCCTTGTCAGCCCCTAACCATCCATGTCCTAGCAAACTGTTGTTTGGCTATGTTACTGTTTTGCTCAGCCCCTCTTATAGCGTTGCTAGTTGCAGGTGAAGATGAAATTTGTTCCTTGTTGGAACATGGACTTGTTGTTCCTTGTTGGAACATGTTTACTTGTTGGGATATCACAATACCTCTTATTTAATTAATGCATCTATATACTTGGTAAAGGGTGGAAGGCTCGGCCTTATGCCTGGTGTTTTGTTCCACTCTTGCCACCCTAGTTTCCGTCCTACCGGTGTTATGTTCCCGGAGTTTGCGTTCCTTACATGGTTGGGTGATTTATGGGACCCCCTTGACAGTTCGCTTTGAATAAGACTTTTCCAGCAAGGCCCAACATTGGTTTTACCATTTGCCACCTAAGCCTTTTTCCCTTGGGCTCTGCAGACTCAAGGGTCATCTTATTTTAAACCCCCCCGAGCCAGTTCTCCTTCGATTGCTGGTCCAAACTAGAGCACCGTGCAGGGCCGTCCCTTGGCAACTTGGGTTATGTTGGCTCCTGTAGGCTTAGCTTATCCGGATGTGCCCTGAGACCGAGATATGTGCAGCTCCTATCAGGATTTGTCGGCACAATCGGGCGGCTTTGCTGGACTTGTTTTGTTGCTGTCGAAATGTCTTGTAGTCCGGGATTCCGAGATTGATCGGGTCTTCCCGGTAGAAGGAATATCCTTCGTTGACTGTGAGAGCTTATCATGGGCTAAGTTGGGACACCCCTGCAGGGTATTATCTTTCGAAAGCCGTGCCCGCGGTTATGAGGCAGATGGGAATTTGTTGATGTCCGGTTGTAGAAAACCCGAAGTTGACCTTAACTAAAACACATCAACCGCGTGTGTAACCGTGATGGTCTCTTCTCGACGGGGTCCGGGAAGTGAACACGGTTGTTGGAGTAATGTTTGACGTAGGTCGTTTCAGGATCACTTCTTGATCACTTCTAGTTTCACGACCGTGCTTTGCCTTCTCTTCTCGCTCTCTTTTGCGCTGTAGCCACCATATGCTAGTCGCTTGCTGCAGCTCCACCTCACAAACCCCTTTCCCACCTTTAAGCTTAAATAGTCTTGATCTCGCGGGTGTGAGATTGTTGAGTCCCCGTGACTCACAGATATTATCACCACAGTTGCAGGTACCAACGATGCCAGTGCAGATGACGCGACCGAGCTCACTTGGGAGTTCGACGAGGAACGTGGCCGTTACTATGTTTCTTTTCCAGATGATCAGTAGTGGAGCCCAGTTGGGTGATCCGGGGATCTGTTAGCATTTGGGGTAGTCTTCTTTCATTTTGGTACCGTAGTCGGACCTTGAGTGTAATCTGTATGATGGATGTTATTTATGTACTTGTGTGAAGTGGCGATTGTAAGCCAACTATGTATCTTTCCCCTTTATTTATTACATGGATTGTGTGAAGATTACCTCACTTGCGACATTGCTTTCAATGCGGTTATGCCTCTAAGTCGTGCCTCGACACGTGGGAGATATAGCCGCATCGAGGGCGTTACATGCAGCTCCACCTCACAACCCTATCCTACCTATAAGCTTAAATAGTCTTGATCTCGCGGGTGTGAGATTGCTGAGTCCCCGTGACTCACAGATTCTACCAAAACAGTTGCAGGTGCCGACGATGCCAGTGCAGATGCTTCAACCGAGCTCAAGTGGGAGTTCGACGAGGAACGTGGTCGTTATTATGTGTCTTTTCCTAATGATCAGTAGTGGAGCCCAGTTGGGGTGATCGGGGATCTGTGTAGCATTTGGGGTAGTCTTCTTTCATTTTGGTACCGTAGTCGGACCGTGAGTGTAATTTGAATGATGGATGTTTATTTATGTATTGTGTGAAGTGGCGACTGTAAGCCAACTATGTATCTCTTTCCCTTATGTATTACATGGGTTGTGTGAAGATTACCTCGCTTGCGACATTGCTTTCAATGCGGTTATGCCTCTAAGTCGTGCCTCGACACGTGGGAGATATAGCCGCATCGAGGGCGTTACAAGTTGGTAATCAGAGCCTTCCCCGACCTTAGGAGCCCTCACTGATTGATCGTTTTTTAGCGGCCGAGTTGTGTCTAGAAAAATGTTTTGAGTCATTTAGGAATTATATATCGGAGAGTTTAGGAATTCTTTTTACTTCCCAGTCTCCTCATCGCTCTGGTAAGGCATCCTGACGTAGAGTTTGACTCTTCTCTTCTCAAATTTCACTAAAAAAAATTTAGGATCAGGCGGGTATCTTAGAATCGTTCCGATGGTTTTATGATGACAACATTGTCTTGGTTGCCTCCCGTCAGCAGGGGTTTAGTGGAGGTGTCCCGGGGAGTTGAGCTCCGAGGTGTTGTCGTCATAATTTTATCGTTACAGTTCTGGAATACCTGAGTTTAGTACGCCGACATCGAAAATCTCTTTTGTACAGTTGTTGGTGAGATAACCCTGATAGCCCAGTACTGAGGTGAGTGCGGGAGTATTGCCATAACTCGTATAACGGATGTTTTTCAAAGGTTGAGGTAGACGATTTCCGAGGATTTCTTGGTTATGTGTTGAAGGATGGATACAGCTGGATCTAGGTATTGTTAGTTTGGGTGATATATTTTGTGTCCCCTGTATCCCCAACACCTGATTGCATAACCAGAAAGTTTCGGGAGTTTATAAGTGGGAATTCATGTAGCTCTAGTATTTCTTCCGCAGATATTTGGTTCGTGATTGGGTAATCCTTACCAAGTATTTGTTCACATCCATACCTTGTTGATTTTATTCCATACCTTTTTTTCTAAGTGGCTTCTCAACTTATGGAAGTGTGCTGATTTACTTTGGAATTCACTCGTTCATTCTCGTTCGAATGTTTATTGTGAAGACTATATGTTGCAATTTCGATCCTTTGATTCAGCTTGAATATATGTCTTTCAAGATGCTAATGGATGTCACCCTCTTCATAATGGCTCCGCCAACGCGTCAGAATCCGGAACGCAATGAAGGAAGTCAGGCTAACCCTCCGCCTCCGGAGGCATGGCAAGCCTTGATGACTGCCACAAATGCCAACGCTCGGATTATGATTCAGCTCTTGCAAGATCGCAACCAAGGGCAAGGTAATCAAGGGAATCAAGGCCAAGGCAACAATCAGCCGCATTTCGCTTCACTCAATCAGTTCCTTGCTAATCAGCCAAAGACCTTCAGCTACTGTGTCGAGGCCACAGACGCCGATGATTGGCTCGTGGATATCAGCAAGCATTTCGAGTGCAGCAATGTCAGACCTGAGGACTTTGTCAAGTTTGCCTCTTTTCAACTCAAAGATCAAGCTGCTGAGTGGTTCCAACAATACAAAGATTCCAGAGGAGGTCGTGTGATTACCTGGGATGATTTCCGCCGTGACTTCAAAGCTCATCACATTCCAGAAAGTGTTGTTGAGAGTAAGCGTGAGGAGTTCCGCAATCTCAAGCAAGGCAACATGTCTGTGTATCAATACAACACTCAGTTCCAGAAGCTCTCTCGTTTTGCGAAGCAAGACATCCCTGATGAGAAGAGCATGATCTACCAATTCAGGCGTGGTCTCAGAGAAGATCTGCAACTTGCTCTCGTGCTTTTTGAGCCGTTAAAGTATGATGAATTCTACAACATGGCGCTGAAACAAGAAGCTGCTCAGCTCAAGTGTGAGGCTTCTATGAAGAGAGTCAGGGACGCAGTTCAGTCTTCTTCTTCCTCACTTGTGGCAGCTAAGCAACAGAAGTTCTGGTTGCCTCCTCCTCCTCCGTTCCGTCAGCCTTATCAGCAGAAGAACTCAGGTGGTCGTGGATCTTCCCACCCACCCAACCCTGGTTATCAGAACAAGTCTCAGAATCAAGCTCCAAGGCCAAGTGCTCCTTATCATCGTCCGCTCTCAGAGGTGACTTGCAACAAATGTCAGCAAAAGGGTCACTATGCGAACAAGTGCTTCAACCAAAGGCGCCTTCCGCCTCCTCCTCCTGTGAAATCTTCCAGCAATGCAATGGTCAAGCATAATCCTAAGCATGCCAAGGTGAACATGATGAACGCGGCTCAGGCAGAGGATTCATGGGTAACCTTCCTGTTAATGATATTCCTGCAAAAGTCTTATTTGATACTGGTGCATCGCATTGTTTCATGTCAAGATCATTCGTTTCAAAGCATGATTTCACTTCGGAAATGTTGGGTAAACCCATGGGGGTTGTTTCTCCGGCCAATCATATGAGGGCTACCACGATGATTCCGGATGTTTCTATCAAGATGGGCGACTATAGATTTCTGGCTAAACCAATTGTTCTTGGTGACTCTGATATTGATCTTATTCTCGGGATGGACTGGCTTTCTAAGCACAAGGCTCAGCTTGATTGTGCTGCCAGGGAAATTCAATTGACGCACTCTTCTGACGATGTGATCATCTATGCCGCTCGTGATGATACCATTCGGTTGTTTTCTCTCAATGAGAAGGGCGAATTGGATGCTATCTCTCATATTCCAGTCATTTGTGAGTACCAAGATGTCTTTCCGGAAGAGCTTCCGGGAATGCCTCCTCACCGGCCAGTTGAATTCGTTATTGATCTTGAGCCTGGCACGGAACCCGTTTGCAAGCATCCATACAATCTTGGACCTAAAGAGTTGAAGGAATTGAAGAAACAACTCGATGAACAAGAGCGTCTGGGTCTGATCAGACCGAGTTCTTCTCCTTGGGGTTGTGGTGTTCTTTTTGTCCAGAAGAAGGATGGCACGGACCGACTTTGCGTCGATTACCGTCCATTGAACAAGAAGACTATCAAGAACAAGTACCCACTTCCCAACATCAATGAGCTATTCGAGCAACTTAAAGGTGCTAAAGTGTTCTCCAAGCTTGACCTTCGTATGGGTTATCATCAGATTCGCATTCGTGAAGAAGATATTCCCAAGACAGCATTCAGAACAAGCTTTGGTTCTTATGAATATACTGTCATGTCATTCGGCCTTGTCAATGCTCCTCCAACTTTCTCTCGAATGATGAACTTCATCTTCAACCCCTACACCAATGAATTCGTCTTGGTCTATCTCGATGATATATTGGTCTTCTCCAAGAATAAGAAGGATCATGCCAAGCATTTGCGATTGGTGCTCGACAAGCTCAGAGAGTATAAATTCTATGCGAAGTTCTCCAAATGTGAATTCTGGCTTGATGAAGTTCTTTACCTTGGTCATATCATCTCTGCCAAGGGCATTGCTATTAATCCAGAGAGGGTGTCTGCAGTTTTGAATTGGGAACCTCCTCAGAATGTCAAGCAGCTTCGCAGTTTTCTTGGACTTGCAAGCTATTGCCGAAGATTCGTTGAGAATTTCTCAAAGATTGCAAAGCCTCTTTCCAACCTCCTCCAGAAGCATGTGAAGTATGTCTGGTCTCCTGAGTGTGACGTTGCTTTCAACACTATGAAAGAGAAACTCGTCACTGCTCCAGTTTTGACTCCTCCTGACGAAGACAAGCCTTATGAAGTTTTCTGTGATGCTTCTCTTCAAGGCCTCGGTGCTTTCTTAATGCAAGATAAGAAGGTTGTGGCCTATACCTCTCGTCAGTTGAAGCCCAATGAAAAGAACTACCCCACTCACGATCTTGAGTTGGCGGCACTTGTCCATGCGTTGATAACATGGAGACATCTCTTGTTGGGAAGGAAAGTGGACATATTCACCGATCACAAGAGTCTCAAGTACATCTTCACTCAGCCCAACCTCAACCTCAGGCAGACTCGATGGGTCGAAATGATTCAAGAGTATAATCCGAGTATTGAATATACTCCAGGCAAGGCTAATGTGATTGCAGACGCTTTGAGCAGAAAGGCTTATTGCAACAGCTTAATTCTCAAGCCCTTTCAACCGGATCTTTGTGAAGCTTTCCGCAAGTTGAATCTCCAAGTTGTTCCTCAAGGTTTTCTTGCCAACCTCATTGTCTCTCCTACTTTGGAAGATCAAATTCGTGAGGCATAACTAATGGATACCATGGTGAAGAAGGTGAGACGTGGTATTGACAAGGGCATTTCCAAATACAAGTGTTATCGCATTGATGACAAAGGTACTCTTTTCTTCGAGGACCGGATTGTGGTTCCTAAGGGTGATCTTCGTAAAGTCATTATGAACGAAGCGCACAACTCTCTTCTGTCAATTCATCCTGGAAGTACGAAGATGTACCATGACCTCAAGCAGTCGTATTGGTGGACTCGAGTGAAGCGAGAAATTGCTCAATTCATGAATGAATGTGATGTCTGCAGAAGGGTGAAAGCAGAACACCAACGACCAGCCGGTCTTCTCCAACCTCTTGCTATTCCTGAATGGAAGTTTGATCATATCAAAATGGACTTCATGACTGGTTTTCCTAAGTCCAAGCGTGGAAATGATGCTATCTTCATCGTCATCGACAAGCTCACCAAAGTGGCTCATTTTCTTCCTATCAAGGAGTCTATCACAGCAGCACAGCTGGCAGAGCTCTACACATCCAGAATTGTCTCCTTGCATGGCATTCCACAATTGATCTCTTCAGACCGTGGCAGCATCTTTACCTCCAAGTTTTGGGATTCTTTTCAGAAGGCCATGGGCACAAATATTCGCTTCAGCACAGCTTTCCACCCTCAAACTAGTGGACAAGTCGAGCGTGTCAACCAAATTCTTGAAGATATGCTCAGGGCTTGTGTTATCTCTTTCGGCATGAAGTGGGAGGGTTGTCTTCCATATGCTAAGTTCTCTTACAACAACAGCTTTCAAGCCAGCTCGGGCAAAGCCCCATTCGAGATTCTCTATGGCAGAAAGTGTCGTACTCCTCTCAATTGGTCTGAGACGGGCGAACGTCAACTTCTTGGCAACGATTTGATCTTAGAGGCTGAGGCAATGTGCAAGGTCATTCGTGAGAATCTCAAAGCCGCGCAATCGCGCCAGAAGAGCTATTACGATAGCAAACATCGTGATTTGGCATTCGAGATCGGAGATCATGTCTACCTCCGCGTCTCTCCAATGAAAGGAACTCGTCGCTTAGGTATCAAAGGGAAACTTGACCCTAGATACGTGGGTCCTTTCAAGATCATCGGCAAACGAGGCGATCTCGCCTATCAACTTGAGCTTCCCCCCAACTTTGCAAATGTGCACGATGTCTTCCACGTGTCACAGCTTCGCAAGTGCTTCAAGACGCCTGAGCGCACCATCAACTTCGAAGAGATTGATCTTCAAGAAGATTTGTCCTATCATGAGCATCCCGTTGCTATTCTTGAAGAAACTGAGCGCAAGACTCGCAACAAGTCAATCAAATTCCTGAAAGTGAAATTGTCACACCATTCAGACCGAGAAGCCACCTGGGAGCGCGAGGACCACCTCCGTTCCTAATATCCGGAGTTCTTTCAGTCCTAGATCTCGGGACGAGATCCTCTCGTAGTGGTGGAGTGTTGTAACACCCCGGATGTAACTTGCCATAATTGTAACTCCAACTCTTGCCATTTTCGGCAATGTGATATGATATTCCCTCCGTGGTTTGGTTTCCCGTCATTTTGCATTTTGTTCATGTCATGCATTTCATGTCATGTCATCATGTGCATCGCATTTGCATACGTGTTCGTCTCATGAATCCGAGCATTTTCCCCGTTGTCCGTTTTGCAATCCGGCGCTCCTATGTCCCCCGGCGTCCTCTTTTACCTTTTTCCGTGAGCGGGTATTAAACCTTCTCGGAATGGACCAAGGTTTGTCAAGCGGCCTTGGTATAGCACCGGTAGACCGCCTGTCAAGTTTCGGGTCATTCGGAGGTCGTTTGATACTCCAACGGTTAACCGGGTAACCGTGAACGCCTCGTGTGTGTTGCAGCCCAAAACCCCTCCAAAACAGCCCAATAACCCATCTAAGTCACTCCCATGTCCATCGTCGTTCGATCACGATCGTGTGGGCGAAAACCGCACTCCATTTGGAGCTTCCTAGCTCCTTCTACCTATAAATTTACCCTCCCCGTCCAAATCCCGGGTCCAAAACCACCCTAACCCTAGTCCCGCTCCTCTCCGCGCGGGCGGACACGTCTGCCGCCGCCGGACGAAACCGCCGCCGCCGCCCGCAGCCAGTGGCGCGCTGCCACGTGGCACTCCGCCGCCACCCGCCGCCGCGGCCCGGCGAGCCCGCAGCGGGCCCGCCCGGCCCAGTCGCCGCCGCCCGCTCCGCCCGGCGCCTCCCGCGATCCCGCCGCCCGGCTCGCCTCCTCCGCCGCCCGACCCCGTCGCCGGTCGCCGCCGCCTTCGCGCCGCCCGCCGCCGCAGCGCGGATCCGCCGCCGCGCGCCCCACGCGCCGCCGTCCCGCGCCCTCCCCGTCGTCCCGCCGGCCTCCTCCGCCGCCCGCGCCCAGATCCGGCCCCGGCCTCGCCGGATCTCGCCTCTCCAGCCGCCGCCGCACAAACCCCGGCCATCCTCGGTTCGCGTGCGAACCCTAGGTTGACTTCTCCCTCTCCGGAATTTTGCCAAGTCCTTGAATTTTTGTGTCATATTGCTCTATTCAATGTGCCATAACTTTGCACCCGTGGCTCCGTTTTGGGCGTATAGCATGTCAAATTGTTCGCCTCGATGAGTACATCATTTCATCTCATTGCACCATTTTCATTTGAGCCCATCTCGATGCCCGAAATGCTGCTAGAAGAGGGCTATGTGATGTTAGTATCAGATCTGTTTCATAACATGCACTTTTGTCATTTTTGCCATGATTGATGTGTGCACCCTATGAAGTTGAGTCCTACATGTGTTTTGAAATATGACATACTATCTGTCCAGAGGTTTATGCCATGTATTTTTGTGATCTTTGTGGTGACTATCACAAGCATGCAAACTAGGGTACATAATGTTGCTGATTTCAGAGACTTGGTATTTTCACTGTCATGTTCTGCTGTTATTTCTATGCCTTGTGTTCATGTTGTTTCCGAGAGATCTATGCCTCTTTTGAGCATGATCAGTAAGGGTGTTTTGAGCATATGGATTTCTCTATCCATCCATGCCTTTGTTTATATTTATGAAGTGCCATAGCTTGAGTCAATCGAGCTCTACTTTTGCTATAAAATGTTTCCTGGCAGATTGTTTACATGTTATTCGATTTTGCCAAGCTTGTTGTAGTTGATACTTGCATGATATGATGTTATTCTTGCCATGTCTAGCTTATATGCCATGTCTTCTTGATGTATGTATTCTTAGTTTATCATGTAATGCTGGGTAGTGAGTGTATCGAGCTCGTAAACATGCCTACTTGTTATCTGTTTTTGACATGTCCAGTTTTCTGCTAAGTCTGAAACCTGTAATGAAACTTGCTTATTTGACATGGGTGTTATTATATCTTATAGTCCTTTTTGGGTATGGTCAGTAAGGGACTTTTCTTAAGTGCTTTGATTAGATTCATGACATGTCTTACCTTGCTATGTCCTATTCCTGTAGCATGTCTCTTGCTTGCTCTAAACATGTCATCCTGATGTTAATTTCTGGCAAGTTGTTATTTTCACAAAGTCTGTGAACCTGTTATCTTTTGCTCTTTCGCCATGCTTGTTTGAACCTGTTGTGGTGTGATTTAGCCGTAGCTCAGTGTTCATCTTTTTTCAAGCATCTTGAGTAGATTACTATCATATGCTTTGTTGTTATGTTTGGGTGCAGTAGCTTAATTTCTTGTTGCGTGCTAAGTAGCATCATGCTGTTAATGGCAGAATCTTGTCATTCTTGTTTTGTTTGTCATTTGCAAACCGTGCATCCGATTCCGGTGATCTTTATATCGATTTCAACCGAAATCACCTCATCTTTCCAGTGGCATACTTGGTTTTCCAAGATTATGCCTTGTTCATCTTTTTCCTTCCGGAGCACGCATATGCATTGCATATCACATCTCGCATATCATGCCATGTTTTGTATCATGTTGCTTGCGCATTGCATCGTGGTTGATAGTTGTTCCTTTGCTTGTGCTCTTGTTTTGGGTAGAGCCGGGAGACCAGTACGTGAACGAGGAACCTGTTGAGAACGCTTACGAGGACCAAGCCTTCGACAACTCTGAGAACCTTGCAGGCAAGATGACCATACCCTCAAAATCACTTCTATCTTTGCTTGCTAGATGCTCGCTCTTTTGCTATGCCTATGCTGCGATACCTACCACTTGCTATATCATGCCACCCATATTGCCATATCAAACCTCTAACCCACCATGTCCTAGCAAACCGTTGATTGGCTATGTTACCGCTTTGCTCAGCCCCTCTTATAGCGTTGTTAGTTGCAGGTGAAGATGAAGTTTGTTCCATGTTGGAACATGATCATTTTGGGATATTACAATACCTCTGATTTAATAAATGCATCTATATACTTGGTAAAGGGTGGAAGGCTCGGCCTTATGTCTGGTGTTTTGTTCCACTCTTGCCACCCTAGTTTCCGTCATATCGGTGTTATGTTCCTTGATTTTGCGTTCCTTACACGGTTGGGTGATTTATGGGACCCCCTTGACAGTTCGCTTTGAATAAGACTCTTCCAGCAAGGCCCAACATTGGTTTTACCATTTGCCACCTAAGCCTTTTCCCCTTGGGTTTTCGCGAGCCCGAGGGTCATCTTTATTTTAACCCCCCGGGCCAGTTCTCCTTCGATTGCTGGTCCAAACTAGAGCATCATGCGGGACCGTCCCTTGGCAACTTGGGTTATGTTGGTACCTGTACGCTTAGCTTATCCGGATGTGCCCTGAGACCGAGATATATGCAGCTCCTATCAGGATTTGTCGGCACAATCGGGCGGCTTTGCTGGTCTTGTTTTATTACTGTCGAAATATCTTGTAGTCCGGGATTCCGAGACTGATCGGGTCTTCCCGGTAGAAGGAATATCCTTCATTGACCGTGAGAGCTTATAATGGGCTAAGTTGGGACACCCCTGCAGGGTATTATCTTTCGAAAGCCGTGCCCGCGGTTATGAGGAAGATGGGAATTTGTTAATGTCCGGTTGTAGAAAACCCGAAGTTGACCTTAATTAAAACACATCAACCGCGTGTGTAACCGTGATGATCTCTTCTCGGCGGGGTCCGGGAAGTGAACACGGTGTTGGAGTTATGTTTGACGTAGGTTGTTCTAGGATCACTTCTTGATCACTTCTAGCTTCACGACCGTGCTTTGCTTCTCTTCTCGCTCTCCTTTGCGTTGTTAGCCACCATATATGCTAGTCGCTTGCTGCAGCTCCACCTCACAACCCTATCCTACCTATAAGCTTAAATAGTCTTGATCTCGCGGGTGTGAGATTGTTGAGTCCACGTGACTCACAGATTCTACCAAAACAGTTGCAGGTGCCGACGATGCCAGTGCAGATGCTTCAACCGAGCTCAAGTGGGAGTTCGACGAGGAACGTGGTCGTTATTATGTGTCTTTTCCTGATGATCAGTAGTGGAGCCCAGTTGGGGTGATCGGGGATCTGTGTAGCATTTGGGGTAGTCTTCTTTCATTTTGGTACCGTAGTCGGACCGTGAGTGTAATTTGAATGATGGATGTTTATTTATGTATTGTGTGAAGTGGCGACTGTAAGCCAACTATGTATCTCTTTCCCTTATGTATTACATGGGTTGTGTGAAGATTACCTCACTTGCGACATTGCTTTCAATGCGGTTATGCCTCTAAGTCGTGCCTCGACGCGTGGGAGATATAGCCGCATCGAGGGCGTTACATGATGTTTGTTGGAAGTAGTTCCAAGATTGATATGATCATCATCGCACACTCCCTATACTTTCGGGATTAGTGTTGAACCTAAATAAGTGTTATTTGGTGTTTGCGTTGAGCATGAATATGATTTGATCATGTTTATTGCAATACGGTTATTCATTTAAATTAGAGAACAATTGTTGTTCTGTTTACATGAATAAAACCTATATGGTTACACACCCAATGAAAATGGTTCGTTGGATCTCGATCGTAGTGATACACATATTCATAATATTGAAGCCAAAAAGATGCAAAGTTAATAATGATAGTGCAACTTATCTGTGGCACTGCCGTTTAGGTCATATTGGTGTAAAGCGCATGAAGAAACTCCATGCTGATGGAATTTTGGAATCACTTGATTATGAATCACTTGATGCTTGCGAACCATGCCTCATGGGCAAGATGACTAAGACTCCGTTCTCCAGAACAATGGAGCGAGCAACAGATTTGTTGGAAATCATACATACTGATGTATGCGATCCGATGAGTGTTAAGGCTCGCGGCGGGTATCATTATTTTCTGACCTTCACAGATGATTTGAGCAGATATGGGTATATCTACTTGATGAAACACTAGTCTGAAACATTTGAAAAGTTCAAAGAATTTCAGAATGAAGTGGAGAATCATCATAACAAAAATAAAAGTTTCTACGATATGATCGCAGAGGTAAAATATTTGAGTTACGAGTTTGGCCTTCAATTAAAACGATGTGGAATAGTTTCACAAACTCATGCCACCTGGAACACCACAACATAATGGTGTGTCTAAACGTCATAACCGTTCTTTATTGGATATAGTGCAATCTATGATGGTTCTTACCGATTTACCACTATCGTTTTGGGGTTATGCATTAGAGACAGCTGCATTCACGTTAAATAGGGCACCATCTAAATCCGTTGAGACGACACTATATGAACTGTGGTTTAGCAAGAAACCAAAGTTGTCGTTTCTTAAAGTTTGGGGTTGTGATGCTTATGTGAAAAGTTTCATCTTGATAAGCTCAAACCCAAATCGGAGAAATATGTCTTCATAGGATACCCAAAGGAGACAGTTGGGTACACCTTCTATCACAGATCCGAAGGCAACACATTCGTTGCTGAGAATGGATACTTTCCAGAGAAGGAGTTTCTCTCGAAAGAAGTGAGTGGGAGGAAAGTAGAAAGACTTGATAAGGTAATTGTACCATCTCCCTTATTGGAAAATCGTTCATCACAGAAATCTGTTCTTGTGACTTCTACACCAATTAGTGAGGAAGCTAATGATGATGATCATGTAACTTCAGATCAAGTTACTACCGAATCTCGTAGGTAAACCAGAGTGAGATCCGCACCATAGTAGTACGGTAATCCTGTTCTGGAAGTCATGTTACTAGACCATGACGACCTTGCGAACTATGAGGAAGCGATGATGATCCCAGATTCCGCGAAATGGTTTGAGGCCATGAAATCTGAGATATGAACCATGTATGAAAACAAAGTATGGACTTTGATGGATTTGCCCGATGATCGGCAAGCCATAGAAAATAAATGGATCTTCAAGAGGAAGACGGACGCTGATAGTAGTGTTACTATCTACAAAGCTAGAATTGTCGCAAAAGGTTTTCGACAAGTTCAAGGTCTTGACTACGATGAGAGTTTCTCACTCGTATCTATACTTAAGTCTGTCCGAATCATGTTAGCAATTACCGCATTTTATGAAATCCGGCAAATGGATAAACAAAACTGCATTCCTTAATGGATTTATTAAAGAAGAGTTGTATACGATGCAACTAGAAGGTTTTGTCGATCCTAAAGGTGTTAACAAAATATGCAAGCTCCAGCGATCCATCTATGGACTGGTGTAAGCATCTTGGAGTTGGAATACACGCTTTGATAAATTGATCAAAGCATATAGTTTTATACAGACTTACGGTGAAGCCTGTATTTACAAGAAAGTGAGTGGGAGCACTACAGCATTTCTGATAAGTATATGTAAATGACATATTGTTGATCGGAAATAATGTAGAATTATTCTGCAAAGCATAAAGGAGTATTTGAAAGGAGTTTTTCGAAGAAGGACCTCAGTGAAGCTGCTTACATATTAAGCATCAAGATCTATAGAGATAGATCAAGACGCTTGATAAATTTTCAATGAATACATACCTTGACAAGATTTTGAAGTAGTTCAATATGGAACAGTCAAAGAAAGAAGTTCTTGCCTGTGTTATAAGGTGTGAAATTGAGTAAGACTCAAAACCCGACCACGGCAGAAGATAGAAAGAGAATGAAAGTCATTCCCTATGCCTTGGCCATAGGTTCTATAAAGTATGCCATGCTGTGTACCAGATCTATTGTATATCCTACACTGTGTTTAGCAAGGGAGTACAATAGTGATCTAGATGTAGATCACTGGACAGCGGTCAAAATTATCCTTAGTGAAATAAGGATATGTTTCTCGATTATGGACGTGACAAAAAGGTTCGTCGTAAAAGGTTACGTCGATACAAGTTTTGACACTAATCTAGATGACTCTAAGTCTCAATCTAGATACATATTAAAGGTGGGAGCAATTAGCTAAAGTAGCTCCGTGCAGAGCATTGTAGACATAGAAAGTTGCAAAATACATACGGATCTGAGTTTTGGCAGACCCGTTGACTAAGCTTCTCTCACAAGCAAAACATGATCACACCTTAGTACTCTTTGGGTGTTAATCACATAGCGATGTGAACTAGATTACTGACTCTAGTAAACCCTTTGGGTGTTGATCACATATCGATGTGAACTATGGGTGTTAATCACATGGTGATGTGAACTATTGCTGGTAAATCACATGGCGATGTGAACTAGATTATTGACTCTAGTGCAAGTGGGAGACTGAAGGAAATATGCCCTAGAGGCAATAATAAAGTTATTATTTATTTCCTTATTTTATGATAAATGTTTATTATTCATGCTAGAATTGTATCAACCGGAAACATGATACATGTGTGAATACATAGACAAACAGAGTGTCACTAGTATGCCTCTACTTGACTAGCTCGTTGATCAAAGATGGTTATGTTTCCTAGCCATAGACATGAGTTGTCATTTGATTAACGGGATCACATCATTAGGAGAATGATGTGATTGACATGACCCATTTCGTTAGCTTAGCACTCGATCGTTTAGTGTGTTGCTATTGCTTTCTTCATGACTTATACATGTTCCTATGACTATGAGATTATGCAACTCCCATTTACCGGAGGAACACTTTGTGTGCTACCAAACGTCACAACGTAACTGGGTGATTATAAAGAAGCTCTACAGGTGTCTCCAAAGGTAGATGTTGGGTTGGCGTATTTCGAGATTAGGATTTGTCACTCTGTTTATCGGAGAGGTATCTCTGGGCCCTCTCGGTAATGCACATCACATAAGCCTTGCAAGCATTGCAACTAATGTGTTAGTTGCGAGATGATGTATTACGGAACGAGTAAAGAGACTTGCCGGTAACGAGATTGAACTAGGTATTGGATACCGACGATCGAATCTCGGGCAAGTAACATACCGATGACAAAGGGAACAACGTATGTTGTTATGCGGTCTGACCGATAAAGATCTTCGTAGAATATGTAGGAACCAATATGGGCATCCAGGTCCCGCTATTGGTTATTGACCGGAGACGTGTCTCGGTCATGTCTACATTGTTCTCGAACCGTAGGGTCCGCACGCTTAAGGTTTCGATGACAGTTATATTATGAGTTTATGAGTTTTGATGTACCGAAGGAGTTCGGAGTCCCGGATGAGATCGGGGACATGATGAGGAGTCTCGAAATGGTCGAGACATAAAGATCGATATATTGGACGACTATATTCGGACATCGGAAAGATTCTGAGTGGTTCGGGTATTTTTGGGAGTACCGGGGAGTTACGGGAATACGGGGGAAGAAGTATATGGGCCTTATTGGGCTTTAGGGGAGAGGGAGAGGCAGGCCGCGCGCCCCCCCATTGACTAGTCCGAATTGGACTAGGGGGAGGGGCGGCGCCCCCTCCTTCCTTCTCTTCCCTCTTCCCCTTCCTTGTCTCCTACTCCTAATACATGGAAGGACTCCTAGTTGGACTAGGAAAGGGGGAATCCTACTCCCGGCGAGAGTAGGACTCCCTAGGGCGCGCCATAGAGAGGGCCGGCCCTCCCCTCCTCCACTCCTTTATATACGGGGGCAGGGGGCACACCATAGACACACAAGTTGATCTTCGTGATCGTTCCTTAGCCGTGTGTGGTGCCCCCCTCCACCATATTCCACCTCGGTCATATCGTTGCGGTGCTTAGGCGAAGCCCAGCATCGATGAAACATCATCATCGTCATCACGCCGTCGTGCTGACGGAACTCATCCCTGAAGCTTTGCTGGATCAGAGCCCGGGGAGCGTCATCGAGCTGAACGTGTGCTAAGAACTCGGAGGTGCCGGAGTAACGGTGCTTGGATCGGTCGGATCGGGAAGACGTACGACTACTTCCTCTACGTTGCGTCAACGCTTCCGCTTCGGTCTACGAGGGTACGTAGACAACACTCTCCCCTCTCGTTGCTATGCATCACCATGATCTTGTGTGTGCGTAGGAAATTTTTTGAAATTACTACGTTCCCCAACACATGCGGGGTGTGGAAGTGAATCGGGGCCGAGCGCTCTCTCATGTGGCGGCGCTGGAGGGAGAGGGTGGAGATCGTGGGGGAGTGGGGGTGGATTAGGTCACGGGAGGGAGCGGCCTAAAAGGCCAGGGGGCGTACGGGAGTGGGCCGGCCTGTGGGGGGTGGCCGACTGGGCCGGCGGGGTTGAGGCCCGGTGGGGAAAAGGGGGGGTATTGGCCTTTCTCTTTTTGTTTTATTTTTATTCTATTTGCGGAATATGCTTGCAATATTTTGAGCTGCCAATTGGTCTGTGTAAAAATGTGGAACTTGGCCACAAAAATACATTGCAATATTTGGCACTACCACAAAAAGTTTGGGAGGAGTTTGAATTGATTTGAATTTTTCACAAATGGAAAAGTATAAGAAAATGCTGATTTGGAACTATTTTAATTTCCAAAGGAAATTAAATATCTCAAATGATGTTGAACCATTCATGACAATTAGTGAGCGAATATTTTCAACCCATCGAACATTTTGCTCGACAGTTTGAAGAAATAAGAATTTGACTTGTTTTTGGAATTTGAATTTGACCTGTGTTTGAAACAAGTGAGGATTATCAACTTCATTATGATGACAAGGCCTCATCAGGCATGAGATTACTATAGCATGATACTGGGGGTGTTACACCTTGCAAGCAATGTGACTAATGATTTAGTTACGGGATGATGCATTACGTAAAGAGTAAAGAGACTTGCCGATAACGAGATTGAGCTAGGTATTGAGATACCGATGATCAAATCTCGGGCAAGTAACATACCGATGACAAAGGGAACAACGTATGTTGTTATGCGGTTTGACCGATAAAGATCTTCGTAGAATATGTAGGAGCCAATATGAGCATCCAGGTTCCGCTATTGGTTATTGACCGGAGACGTGTCTCGGTCATGTCTACGTAATTCTCGAACCCGTAGGGTCCGCACGCTTAAAGTTCGGTGACGATCGGTATTATGAGTTTTTGTGTTTTGATGTACCGAAGGTAGTTCGGAGTCCCGGATATGATCACGGACATGATGAGGAGTCTCGAAATGGTCGAGACGTAAAGATCGATATATTGGATGACTATATTCGGACACCGGAAGTGTTCCGGGTGGTTTCGGAGAAAACCGGAGTGCTGGAGGGTTACCAGAACCCCCCCCCCCCCCCCCCCCCCCGCGGAGAAATAGTGGGCCTTATGGGCCTTAGTGGAGAGAGAGAGGGCTGGCCTAGGGCAGGCCGCGCGCCCTTCCCCTCTGGTCCGAATTGGACTAGGAGGGGGGGCGCCCCCCTTTCCTTCTCCCTCTCCCCCTTCCTTTCCCCCTCCTAGTAAGAGTAGCAAAGAGGGGAGTCCTACTCCTACTAGGAGGAGGACTCCTCCTCCTGGCGCACCCACAAAGGGCCGGCCGGCCTCCCCCTTGCTCCTTTATATACGGGGGTAGGGGGCACCTCTAGACACACAAGTTGATCTGTTGATCTCTCCCAGCCGTGTGCGGTGCCCCCCTCCAACATAATCCACCTCGATCATACCGTAGCGATGCTTAGGCGAAGCCCTGTGTCGGTAACTTCATCATCACCGTCGTCACACCATCGTGTTGACGAAACTCTCCGGCGAAGCTTTGCTGGATCGAAGCTCGCGGGACGTCATCGAGCTGAACGTGTGCTGAACTCGGAGGTGTCGTGCGTACGGTACTTGCATCGGTCGGATCGTGAAGACGTACGACTACATCAACCGCTTTGTGCTAACGCTTCCATTTTCGGTCTACGAGGATACGTGGACACACTCTCCCCTCTCGTTGCTATGCATCACCATGATCCTGTGTGTGCGTAGGAATTTTTTTGAAATTACTGCGTTCCCAAGAAGATGACCATGACCTTCCCGTCGACCGCGCGCTCCAAGAAGATCATCACTACTAGGAAAAACCTTATAGGTAGATGCTTAGCAGTAGCGAGGGTTTATAGAAGGCACTGCTGATAATTAGTAGTAGCGATGGATATAAACCCCGCGCTACTAGTACACTATTAGTAGTAGCGTGGGATATAAACCCCCGCTACCTCTAAAGGACGGCCGGGGGTTCCCCTGGGTCTCACCATAGTAGCAGTGCGGGTGACGAGCCCCACGCTACAACTAACCACGTAGCTGTAGCGCATGTTCATGTCCCGCGCTGCTACTATGACGAGCCTCGATGTGGGCACTACGGCCCGTGGTCCTGGCTTAGCAATAGCGCCGACTTAGTAGCCCCGCGCTATCCGCGCTACTACTACATAACCTTATCCCCCCCCCCCCCCCGCGACTGTCCACCTCACTCTCATGTGCTCACTCTCGCTCTCGCTGTCGCCGCACGCCGTCGTCCACCATTGCCACCGTATCCACCTCGGTAAGACTCCTCCTCCCTCCTCCCTCCTTCCTCCAGCCAGCGCCCTCCTCTCTCCAACCGCCGCCCCTCCTCACTCCCCTCCAGTCGCTGCCCTCCTCCCTCCTCCTCCTCCTCCTCCTCCTCCTCCAGCCGCCGCCCCACCTCCATCCATGATATTGACCGAACCTCGATGGCGAGATCCGATCTGTCGTTGCGGCCCGATCTTTCACGACACTCCACCACCAACAGTAGTAACCTCTCGCCCGTGCACGCGATGTACACGAAGTAGAGGGTTTGAACCTTGCGACCCAGCATGAGAAAACCAATCTCAACGAAGGTACTCACGCGCAAAACAATTTTCACGAAGAGAAATTGCAACACAGAGGTTTTCTAAAGATCCCTCCAAAACTTAATACGGGTGTCTACTCTGAAAAACACATCATGTCTATTTCATAAAAAATAACATTTCTTACATGTGACACGCCTTGGCTTTATATATCAGCCGACTCCTAACAAAGTTAGAAACCAAATATATTTCTATCCTAGACTTGCACGGCCAAACAATAAAGGGAAACTTTAAACTGACTTGGACTCTACTGAACGGATGACTTGATGCATCTCTATCCGCAGGTGGGCCCCATCTGACTTCTTTTAAGGTAAGCTGATCACGTATGAACAATCCAATCCAGACACGCTCCTTCCATGGTAAGAAGAGGAATACAAAATATTTGATCCTCACGTGGCAACCAATCTTTGCTAGCAAACACACAAGATCCATGGTGGACTCCTTGATGCCTCCTTGTAAACGTGACTCACCGGAATAACTGGAATATTCTTTTTCTTGTTTTCCTTCTAATGCGTCTAACGCACAAGAAATTATCATCTCAACCTGAACATGCTTCTTATCTTTCCAAATCCACATGGCTTGCAACAATTGAGCGTGCATGCAAGTATATTTTATGGGCGGTTGCTCCTCATCGTAACTCAGCAGCGGGCACTTTGATATATACCCAGTGTACTTTTGTGTCATATTGTCTTCAGTCAAAACCGTAACGACCTCTGTATTTAAATTACCCGGGGTTACATCAATCCGCCGTTCCTCCTCCATCCTCCTCCTCCCATCTTCCTCCCCCTCCATCTACCGCCCTCTCCTCCCTCCAACTGCCGCCCTCCTCACTCGCCTCCAGCTGCTGCCCCTCCTCCCTCTCCTCCTCCATTCTCCAATTTACTTTCTAGTTTACTGAATTTGTTAAAAGTTTAGTTATTAGAAACATGTATTGGACACTTAGTTGGTAGAGATTATAACTAGTAATAGAATAGAAAATAAATTATAGTAATATAAATTTTTAGTAAAAAAATAGTAATATACATTTTTAGGTGTAGAAAATTTCCAATATATGTATTGGAATGCTATATGAGGAATTTTTAATAAGTGTTGAATAGAGTAGAACTAGGGTATTTGGTTGTGTCAATCTCACATTGCCAAATTTAGAGAGAGAGAGATGGATAGAGAGAGAGAGAGAGAGAGAGAGAGAGAGAGAGCGAGAGAGAGAGAGAGAGAGAGCGAGAGAGAGAGAGAGAGAGAGAGAGAGAGAGAGAGACCTACTTTGTATGCTCACGTGTGAATGCTCATGTGGCACAGGGTTGATTTTTCTGTGAATTTTAGCATGACTTGTGCTAGAATGTAGGAAATATCGAGTGTCTTGGATTTGCCGGAAAGAGAATTAAACAACATTTCGGGTTGAATTTAAGTCCGTCAGGCCTCAGTACATGGCAGTCAAAAAATTAGTGAGGAAGAGTGTTCACCATATATGAGAGAAGAAGAATGCCGACTGTTGTCGTGGTGGTCGCTTCTCCTTCCTCTCCTTGTGCTAGACCTTTGTTATGCACTAGGGGAAGGAGGAGTAGCAACCATCACCGACTGTCGAAAAATCAGTGAGGGAGAGTGTCCAGCATATATGAGAGAGGACGAAGAATGCCGGCTGTTGTCGTGGGGGTCGCTTCTCCTTCATTCCAAGGTGCTAGACATTTTGGTGTAATGCACTTTGGAAAGAAAGGAGGAGCTACCATCACCGACGGTCGCAAATGTCAGAGAGGAAGGATCCCGACTGTTGTCGCGGGGGTCGCTTCTCTTTCGTTCCCATGTGCTAGACATTTTGGTGTAATGCACTCGAAAACGAATGCAGGAGCGAACATCACCGACGGTCGAATATATCAGAGAGGGAGTGCCCACAATATACACCACGTGAGATGAGAGTTTTTAAGGAAGACTCAATAGACCGAAAGTCAACCCACGATGAATAATAATGATCTATCACTACTAGAAAATACCTTATAGGTAGAGGCTTATCAATAGCGCGGCTCCACTTAGATCGTAGATAGTTGAAATATTTATTTGCAATCGAATTGGATATTCTCATAGGTTGCTATTTACTAGCCATTTGAAGATTTGGATAGCATATCAGTCATAGCTCACATAGTTATTTTATTTGTGTACAGGGAAGATCACCGACGTGCCGCTCAACGACACCCAGAAGATCACCGGCATCCTCAATAGTCATCCAGTGAGTTAGTTAAGATGGTCTATTTGTTACTGTGATATGTGGAGTAGTGTTGTGTAGTACTAGCATGTGTATGTGCTTGCCCAAGTGCTATCTTGGCTTTTATTGTTTGCAGCAAAACTCCGAGTGGCCTATGTTTTGCCAGAGTGTTGATTAATTTTCGTTCCGGCAAATTTTAGATGCTCGATATGTCCTTTTTAGCAAAGGTCATGCCGGATTTTTTCGTGAATTTTGGCATGACTTGTGCTAGAAAGTAGGAAATATCGAGTGCTCAGTTTTTTTATGTCATTGCTCCATATATGTAACGGGTTGACTTTCAGTCTATCGATGCTACTTGAGTGTTCACCATATGCTCTCGAAATATCAGAGAGGATGAATACCGACTGTTGTCGTGGAGGTCACTTCCTCTTCTTTTGTGCATTGGCTTTGAGGGTGAGCTCATCGGCAAGGCGGCAGCAGCTTGAGGAGGCCCAGCTTGAAGATGCGAGACTCACAAATAAACTTGTCCTCGCCTTTGGTGTATGACCGTGCTCTTTTGTGAATTGGCTTTGAGGGTGAGCTCATCGAGAAACAATGGCTCCTTCACATTGTCTATGCCATCTTCTTCCTCTTCGCAATACATGTTTTCATGCCATGTATCGTCTTGGCCGCCGGTCTCGTGGTTGTCGTGGCTCGGGATCGAAGGGTTGGCCATGGCCCTCGGGGTGGAAGGCTTGGCCACGGCCCTCAAAGGTGATGCTCTCCATGAAATTGTTGAAGTAGGTCGGGTCATCTTGCGCTCGCGTCGGGTTGGGCGTTACGTGGAACAGGTTGCGGGCGTCGAGAAGGTTGAACATAGGAATCAGCCATGGCCTATGCGTCCTGGTGGCCGACTGGCCGGCGCCGGACCCAGGCGTGGCGTTGAGGTCGATGCTGGCCACGAGGGCGGGGGTGTCCGGCGCGATCACGCTGCCGTTCGTCGACGTGGAGAAGCAGGTCACACCATGGTCGTGCTTCGGATGGAGAACACCCGTTTGTGGTTTTGTGGAGCAGCTCGGCTACTGGACCTATGGAGGGCGAACGACTGACGAGCATGTGCTCGCCACGGCTATGGCAGTGGTGGTGAGGATGGAGGGTGCAGGTCGGCTAAACCCTAGACGAGGAGGGCATGATGCGTTGCTATCTGCGTGGCCTTGGCGATGAGGGCTTCGCTATCCTCAGCGGCGGCCTTGTGTTGCGCGGCGGCGACGTCAAGGGCGGCCTGGCGGTGGTTTTCCTCTCCGCCGCAGCGGCCCTCCAACCAGCCCTCTTGGCCATTTCTTGGGCGATCTCCTCCGGCGAGAGCACCTTCTTGCCTTTCTTCTTCTTCGGGGGCACTGGACGGGCGGCGGTGGCGACCGAGATGATGGCGGTGGGGTGCTTCGGAACGGTGGCCATGGAGGGAGTGGGAGGACGGGAGGGTTTTTGGTATAGAAGGGGGAAATGAGAATGGTGTGTCCCCAACGGGCGGACCAATGGGAGGGCAAGGGCGCGTGTCACGCGCGTCCGCGCTCTCTCCGTTTCGGCGCAAACGCGACCCAATTTTGGGCCGGAAATGTGTCGCGGATGGACAGTAAACGGATGTCTGTCTGTTTGCGGCGATGCGTTGGCCCACATTTTATGTCCGTTTCGACCCAAACGGACAGGGACGAACCAAATGCGATCGCACGTTGGAGTTGGCCTTATGCTGCTGAAGGGTTGATTGTTGGATGTTAGTGTTGGTTCCTAGAGGTGGCTCATTTAGATGTGGTCGTCTCGTCATGTTACGCTCCTAGTTCGGGGGTGGTCTTTAGATTCACTAGCAAAAGGCCCTTGCGTTGCAAAAGGAGAAAAAAACCATAATCTCCAAAGACTCCAATGGCCATGGCCATAGTTTACTTCATCACTGAGATACGCTATCACTCTCAATTTCGTGAAATCATGAACATATTATTAAACTCGTTCACATATTTAAGGTCATGAACATTTTTTAAATTCATGAACACTTTTACAAGTTTTCAAATATTTTCTAAAATGATGCACATTTTATACTATTTCCAGAATTTCAAAATTGTTACCTTTTTTTCAACAATTTTCTTGAATCGGTGAACATTTCTAGAATCAATGAACAACAAATTAGGGCAAAAAATTTAAAATTCACGAATATATTTTTATTTAACAATTTTTTTGATTTCACGAACATTTTTTGAAATGCATGATCATTCTTTGAATCGACAAATATTTTATCAATGAATAAACTATTTTGTAAGTCACCATTTTTTTTGAATTATTAGGATATTCCTTCATACATGGACATTTTTTGAATTATCGAAATTTTGTTCAATTTTATTATCATCCTTTTATAAAAGAACGTTTTAGAAAATCAAGAACACTTTTTTATTTCCCGAACATTTGTTATCAAAATTTTGAACATTTTTTGAATAAGCAAACATTTTTAGTTTAAAAAATAATTTCTTTCAAATTTTATTTTTTAATTTTCGGAACTTTTTTATATCCCAAAATATTTAATGTAGAAAAAACCAAAAACAGAAAAGGAAAATAGAAAACAAAATTTTAAAACAGGCCAAAACGGGTGCGCTGTGTCTTCTCCCAACATGCAGAGCGCAGTATAGAATGTACCTACTGTATGGCCCGGCCCAGATGGGCGATTACCCTGTGTGAAGTGTTTTTTTTATCAATTATAGGTGACATTTGTGGTTAATACTATTATGCAACTTTAAGGGCAATCTCCTTGACGTACCACCAGAAGTAATAACCCCTTTATTATTACTAGCAATCACCAATGGCTATGACCATATTTTGCGGTATCCCCGAAATACACTATCACTGTCATTATCTCGAAATCGTGAACAATTTTGGAAAATCATGAATATTAAAATCAAGTACATATCAGAAATCATGAATATTTTTCAAATTCATATTTTTACAGATTTTGAACATTTTCTAAAATCATGAACATTTTATAGTATTTAAAAAATGAAAAAATGTGCATATTTTTAGAAAAAATGGTGGAGTAATATTTGAAATTCACGAGCATTTGTTTGTTTTAAAGATTTTTTAAAATGCATGATAATTGTTTTAATCAACGAACATTATGTGAATCAGTAAACTATTTCGTAAGTCGCGGACAATTTTTGAGTTTTGAGGATATTTTCCAATTCATGAACATTTTTTGTATTGGCAACATTTTGTTCAATTTCATTAACATTTTGTAATACATGGACTTTTTTACAAAATCGTGAACCTTTTAGGATTTCTGAATATTTGTTTAGAAATTGCGAACATTTTCTGAATATGCAAACATTTTTTTAAAACATGAACATTTCTTGAATCCACAATTTTTTTGAATTATTTAATATTTTGTTACAAAATTCGCAATTGTTTTAATTTACGGAACTTTTTTGAAGTCCGACTTATTTAAATTATAAATAACGTAGACTGAAAGGAAAAATGAAAATAAAAATAAAATTTCAAAAACAGGCCACCCGGACATGGGCCACCCCAAACAGGCACGTTGTGTTTTCTCCCAGTGCGCGTGGAGCGCATAGAAATGTTCCTACTACATGGGCCGGCCCAGGCGAGGACTCCCCTACTACATGGGCCAGCCCAAGCAGACGTATGTGGCATCGGTGGATAATATTTTGCAAATTTGGGGCAATTTCGGTGGCGTATCACCTGAAGCAATTGCCCCTTCTTTATTAACTAGCAAACTTGCCCGTGCGTTCGCAACGGGAGAAAAAGAATATGTGCCCCTGCCTAAAAAAATGCCTCAAAAAATACACAATATATACATGTTCCTTATCTAATAATCATGACTCAAGACCTCAATAGGTCCACGTTCATTATTTGAACATGACATCAATGCCCACATAACCACAACACGTTTGAAATTTCAATCCTGATGCATCTCTCTTTCTCGGCATAATATCAGAAATTTGCTTTCTTTGCCCCCTGCGAGGTTTTGCCGTCACATGCATGTGTGGTCATAAATAGTTGCTTTCGTCTCCAATTTGGTTTTGCTAAGTTGTTTATTTTCCATCAGCATCTGCAGCGATACGAAATAAAGACACATCATGCACTATTTATTAAGGTCGCACCAAAACAAAATTTTAAAAATATTTAACAAGTAAAATAACATAAAATTCAGATTCTACACATTTTTTATTATCAAATTTCATATACAACATATTAAAATTGGAGTTATGGTTTAAAAATATGACTATTTCTTAAAAACATATGATATAGAGTACGGGTTGAATTTAGGAAACAACAAGGGTCTCTTTGCAAAACATGAAATGTTTTCTCTGGGTCACTTAAAATAGTATTGCGGGTTAGTTATTGAAAATTACAGTGGGGTTTCAGCCAAATGAAATGTTTTTGTTTGTTTATCATTTAAAATTGTACCACGACTTAATGAACGGTAACTATAGGGTGGTTTCTGCAAAACGACGCGATGGACGACCAAAAGCGGTATGTGCTTTATTATTAACTAGCAAAAACGGCCTGTGCGTTGCAACGGGAGAAAAAAGACATAATCTTTAATGGCCATGACCACATTTTGTTGCATCACCAAGATACACTATCACTCTCATTTTCGTGAAATTGTGTTTAAAAAAAACATGAACAATTTTTTTAAACTCCTGAATATATCTGGAATCATGAACGCAAATTCGTGAACATTGTTTCAGATTTTTGAATATTTTATAAAATCATGAACATTATACACTATTTGCAAAAAAAAATTGAAGTGTGAACATTTTCTAAAACAATTTTCTTGAATAGGCGAACATTTGTAGAATCGACTAACATTTGTTTGGAAATTGATGAAACAATTTTTGAAATTCATGAACATGTTTTTGATTTAACGGACATTTTTTGAAATGCATGATCATTTTTTGAACCAACGAACCTTTTATGAATCAACAAACTATTTTGTAAGTCACGAACAGTTTTTCAGTTGTTAAGACATTTTTCAGTTCATGAATAATTTTTTAATTGGCAAAATTTTATTCAATTTTATTAATTTTTTTAATTTCCTGAACATTTGTTTCCAAAATTGCGAACATAATGTGCGAATATTTTTTTAAAATTGCAAACGTTTCTACAAAAAATATGAATTATTGAAAATTGTTTTAAAATTCTTATTTTTAAAATTTTGGAATATTTTAAAAGTCCCACATTATTTAAAATAGAAAAATCAAAGATGGAAGGGAAAATGAAAATTTTAAAACAGGCCGCTCGGACATGGGCTGGCCCAAATAGTTGCGCTGTGTCTTCTCCCTGTGCATAGAGCGTATAGAAGATTCCTACTGCATGGGCCGGCCTAGGCAGGCATCCTCTGTGTGAGAAGTGTTTTATCACTTTGGCATCAGTTGGTAATATTTTGCAACTTTGGGGGCAATTTCAATGACGTACCGCAGAAGCGACAACCCCTTTATTATTAGGTATAGATATAGATACATATATAAATATAGATATAGATATAGGTATGATTTTTAAAAAGGTAGAGATACCGAGGACGAATGCCTTGAAGACAAAACTCCCCTAGCGACGGCTAGGGTTTACCTCCTTACGGTGACTCCTGCGGCAAGTCCACCATAGCCGGCGTACCCCGCCGTCCCCTAGTCTCCCCCCCCCCTTCCTCCGTTGGTACGTGCGGCGTTCTGCAGTCGTCGCCCCCTGATTCTCCATGGCGGCGGCATCGGATCACGACCTAGGTGATTTCTTCGACAAGCTGGACCTCCATGAGGAGGAGTTTGAGGATGTTGTAGTTGAAGAGGAAGCCCAGAGCTGTTGGAGGAGATTCGTTGGCTAGCCCTTGCTAGGGTTCATACCAGAAAATACTTCAGCCAATCTGCTTTCTACAAGGACATGAGGGCTGTTTGGAATTGTGCCTAGGCAGTTCGTTTTCGGCCAATTGGCCCAAATATGTTCGTCGTTCAAGTTTACTGCCTTGGTGATTGGGACCATATCATGTCCCAGGGGCCATGGCTGTTCCGCAATATGGCAGTCCTGTTGACGCCTTATGATGGTTTCTCAAACGCCGAGGAGGTGCCGATAGTGCACATGCCAATCTGACTCCAGATCCATAAACTGCCGGACGGATATTGCAGGCAGGATTTGATTGCAAAATTGCTTCGATCTGCGGGGAAGGTTCTGGAGACTCGAATTACAGGAAACTCGAGAGGGGACTATGTTCGTGTTCGAATGAAACATGACATCAGGAAACCTCTAACCAACTTTGTAAGCATTGTAAAGGGAAAGAATCGCAATATCTATGCAGTCAGGTATGAGAAGTTGGCGAGGTTTTGCAGCGCTTGTGGTATCATTGGCCACGAGCACAAGGAGTGTGGCGACGGGGTGTTTCTAGAGAAGGACCTAAAGTTTGGCGATTACCTGTACGCAGATCCTCCGTTGCATGTTTGTTCCGACTGGGAACCCAGCCGAAGCGAAAGGAAGATCAACAATGACTTGATGGTTCCCAAGTCGGCAGCTGGTAAAGGGGAGTCTATGGCAGATGGAGAACTCAAGGACACGGCTTCCAGTCCTCTTAAATCTCCTTCCTCTTTGGACATGGACTTGGATAAATCTTCTCGTAAGCGTCTGAATATGGATGTTGACTTGGTGACACCTCCTGCTGTTGTATCAACTACCCCGGCTGGGGAGGTACTACTGATCACAGATGGTGTTGGAAATATGCCCTAGAGGCAATAATAAATAAGTTATTATTATATTTCCTTGTTCATGATAATCGTTTATTATCCATGCTATAGTTGTATTGATAGGAAACTCAGATACATGTGTGGATACATAGACAACACCATGTCCCTAGTAAGCCTCTAGTTGACTAGCTCGTTGATCAATAGATGGTTACGGTTTCCTGACCATGGACATTGGATGTCGTTGATAACGGGATCACATCATTAGGAGAATCATGTGATGGACAAGACCCAATCCTAAGCCTAGCACAAAGATCGTGTAGTTCGTATGCTAAAGCTTTTCTAATGTCAAGTATCATTTCCTTAGACCATGAGATTGTGCAACTCCCGGATACCGTAGGAATACTTTGGGTGTGCCAAACGTCACAACGTAACTGGGTGGCTATAAAGGTACACTACAGGTATCTCCGAAAGTGTCTGTTGGGTTGGCACGAATCAAGACTGGGATTTGTCACTCCGTGTGACGGAGAGGTATCTCTGGGCCCACTCGGTAGGACATCATCATAATGTGCACAATGTGATCAAGGAGTTGATCACGGGATGATGTGTTACGGAACGAGTAAAGAGACTTGCCGGTAACGAGATTGAACAAGGTATCGGGATACCGACGATCGAATCTCGGGCAAGTACAATACCGCTAGACAAAGGGAATTGAATACGGGATTGATCGAATCCTCGACATCGTGGTTCATCCGATGAAATCATCGTGGAACATGTGGGAGCCAACATGGGTATCCAGATCCCGCTGTTGGTTATTGACCGGAGAACGTCTCGGTCATGTCTGCGTGTCTCCTAAACCCGTAGGGTCTACACACTTAAGGTTCGGTGACGCTAGGGTTATAAAGGAAGTTCGTATGTGGTTACCGAATGTTGTTCGGAGTCCCGGATGAGATCCCGGACGTCACGAGGAGTTCCGGAATGGTCCGGAGGTAAAGATTTATATATAGGAAGTATGGTTTTGGCCACCGGAAGTGTTCTGGGCATCACCGGTAGTGTACCGGGACCACCGGAGGTGTCCGGGGGTCCACCAAGTGGGGCCACAAGCCCCGGAGGCTTGCATGGGCTAAGAGTGGTTAGGGACCAGACCCTGAGTGGGCTGGTGCGCCTCCCACAAGGCTCAAGGCGCAGCCAAGAAGAGAAAGGGGAAACCCTAGGCACAGATGGGCCTAAGGCCCACCCTAGGGCGCACCCCCCTCTCTCCCCCTCTTGGCCGCCCCCCTTTTCCCATCTAGGGCTGCCGCCCCTCTAGGGGTGGGAACCCTAGAGGGGGCGCACCCTCCTCCCCTCCTCCTATAAATAGTGAGGCCTAGGGGCTGCCCACAAGGTGATTTGATCTCTCCCTGATGGTGCAGCCCTGCCTCTCTCCTCCTCATATCTCGTAGTGCTTGGCGAAGCCCTGCTGGATCACCACGCTCCTCCACCACCACCACGCCGTTGTGTTGCTGCTGGATGGAGTCTTCCTCAACCTCTCCCTCTCTCCTTTCTGGATCAAGGCATGGGAGACGTCACCGGGCTGTACGTGTGTTGAACGCGGAGGTGCCGTCCGTTCGGCACTAGGATCATCGGTGATTTGGATCACGACGAGTACGACTCCATCAACCCCGTTCACTTGAACGCTTCCGCTTAGCGATCTACAAGGGTATGTAGATGCACTCTCCTTCCCCTCGTTGCTGGTTTCTCCATAGATAGATCTTGGTGATACGTAGGAAAATTTTGAATTTTTGCTACGTTCCCTAGATAGTGGTATCAGAGCTAGGTATATTGCGTAGATTCTATGCATGAGTAGAACACAAAGTAGTTGTGGGCGTTGATTTTGTTCAATATGCTTACCGTTACTAGTCCAATCTTGTTTCGACGGTATTGTGGGATGAAGCGGCCCGAACCAACCTTACACGTACGCTTACGTGAGACCGGTTCCACCGACTGACATGCACTAGTTGCATAAGGTGGCTGGCGGGTGTCTGTCTCTCCCACTTTAGTCGGAACGGATTCGATGAAAAGGGTCCTTATGAAGGGTAAATAGCAATTGGCATATCACGTTGTGGTTTTGCGTAGATAAGAAACGTTCTTGCTAGAAACCCATAGCAGCCACGTAAAACATGCAAACAACAATTAGAGGAAGTCTAACTTGTTTTTGCAGGGTATGCCATGTGATGTGATATGGCCAAAGGATGTGATGTATGATATATGTGATGTATGAGATGATCATGTTCTTGTAATGCATGTCGATGAGTATGACAACCGGCAGGAGCCATAGGAGTTGTCTTTAATTTATTTATGACCTGCGTGTCAACATAAACGTCATGTAATTACTTTACTTTATTGCTAACCGTTAGCCATAGTAGTAGAAGTAATAGTTGGCGAGACAACTTCATGAAGACACGATGATGGAGATCATGATGATGGAGGTCATGGTGTCATGCCGGTGACGATGATGATCATGGAGCCCCGAAGATGGAGATCAAAAGGAGCAAAGTGATGATGGCCATATCATGTCACTATTTGATTGCATGTGATTTTTATCATGTTATTACATCTTATTTGCTTAGAACAACGGTAGTAAATAAGATGATCCCTCATTAAAATTTCAAGAAAGTGTTCCCCCTAACTGTGCACCGTCGCGAAAGTTCGTCGTTTCGAAGCACCACGTGATGATCGGGTGTGATAGATTCTTACGCTCACATACAACGGGTGTAAGCCAAATTTACACACGCGGAACACTTAGGTTGACTTGACGAGCCTAGCATGTACAGACATGGCCTCGGAACACAAGAGACCGAAAGGTCGAGCATGAGTCGTATGGTAGATACGATCAACATGAAGATGTTCACCGATGATGACTAGTCCGTCTCACGTGATGATCGGACACGGCCTAGTTGACTCGGATCATGTGATCACTTAGATGACTAGAGGGATGTCTATCTGAGTGGGAGTTCATAAGATGAACTTGTTTATCCTGAACATAGTCAAAAGAACTTCGCAAATTATGTCATAGCTTACGCTTTAGTTCTACTGTGTTAGATACGTTCCTAGAGAAAATATAGTTGAAAGTTGATAGTAGCAATTATGCGGACAGTAGAAGGCTTATGTCGTTAATGCACCGCTCGGTGTGCTGGACCTCGAACGTGGTCTGTGGATGTTGCGAACATCCGACATACACGTTTTGATGACTACATGATAGTTCGGTAATGTTAAATGGTTTAGAATTGAGGCACCGAAGACATTTTTGAAATGTCGCGGAACATATGAGATGTTTCGAGGGCTGAAATTGGGATTTCAGGCTCGTGCCCACGTCAAGAGATATAAGACCTCCGATGATTTTCTTAGCCTGCAAACTAAGGGAGAAAAGCTCAATCGTTGAGCTTGTGCTCAGATTGTCTGAGTACAACAATCACTTGAATCGAGTGGGAGTCGATCTTCCAGATAAGATAGTGATGTTTTTCCAAAGTCATTGCCACCAAGCTACTAGAGCTTCGTGATGAACTATAACATATCAGGGATGGATATGATGATCCTTGAAATATTCGCGAGCCGCAAAAGTAGAAATCAAGGAGGAGCATCAATTATTGATGGTTAGTGAAACCACTAGTTTCAAGAAGGGCAAGGGCTGAACCCAAACCCGAGACTAAGTGCTTCTGTAATGAGGGGAACAACTACTGGAGCAGAATTACCCTAGATACTTGGTAGATGAGAAGGCTGTCGATAGAAGTATATTGGATATACATTATGTTAATGTGTACTTTACTAGCACTCCTAGTAGCACCAGGGTATTAGATACCGGTTCAGTTGCTAAGTGTTAGTAACTTGAAATAAAAGCTACGGAATAAACGGATACTAGCTAAAGGTGAGCTGACGATATGTATTGGAAGTGTTTCCAAGGTTGATATGATCAAGCATCGCACGCTCACTCTACCATCGAGATTGGTGTTAAACCTAAATAATTGTTTTTTGGTGTTTGCGTTGAGCATAGACATGATTGGATTATGTCTATCGCAATACGGTTGTTCATTTAAAGAGAATAATAGTTACTCTGTTTATTTGAATAATACCTTTAATGGTCTTGCACCTAAAGGAATGGTTTATTGAATCTTGATCGTAGTGATACACATTTTCATGCCAAAAGGTATAAGATAATAGTGATAGTACCACTTACTTGTGGCACTGCTATGTAAGTCATATTGGTATAAAACGCATGAAGAAGCTCCATGTTGATGGATCTTTGGACTCACTCGTTTTTGAAAAGTTTGAGACATGCGAACCATGTCTGTTGGTGTATGCGCATGAAGAAACTCCATGCAGATGGATCGTTTGGACTCACTTGATTTTGAATCACTTGAGATATGCAAATCTTACCACATGGACAAGATGATTGAAAAGCCTCGTTTTCAGTAAGATGGAACAAGATAGCAACTTGTTGGAAGTAACACGTTTTGATGTGTGAGGCCCAATGAGTGCTGAGGCATGCAGTGAATAACGTTATGTTCTTACTTCACAGATGATTCGAGTAGATGTTGAGTACATCTACTTGATGAAACACAAGTCTGAATTATTGAATGGTTCAAGTAATTTCAGAGTGAAGTTGAAGATTATCGTGACAAGAGGATAAAATGTCTATGATACGATCATAGAGACGAATATATGAGTTATGAGTTTGGCACACAATTAAGACATTGTGGAAATTGTTTCACGATTAATACCGCCTGGAACACCATAGTGTGATGGTGTGTCCGAACATCATAGTTGCACCCTATTGGATATGGTGCGTACCATGATGTCTCTTATCGAATTACCACTATCGTTCATGGGTTAGGGATTAGAGACAACCGCACTCACTTTAATAGGGCACCACGTAATTCTGTTGAGACGAAACCGTTTGAACTATGGTTTGGAGAAACCTGAGTTGTCGTTTCTTAAAAGTTTGGGGCTGCAGCGCTTATGTGAAAAAGTTTCAGGTTGATAAGCTCGAACCCAAAGCGGATGAAATGCATCTTCATAGGACACCCAAAACAGTTGGGTATACCTCCTAATTCAGATCCGAAAGCAATAGGGATTGTTTCTAGAATCGAGTTCTTTCTCGAGGAAAAGTTTCTCTCGAAAGAATTGAGTGGGAGGAAGATAGAACTTGATAAGGTTGTTGAACCTTCACTTCAATCAGAGAGTAGCGCAAGCACAGGAAAAATATTTTCTGTGGCCCTACCTTAGTTGAAGAGAAAGCTAATGATGATGATCATGGAGCTTCAGATCAAGTTACTATCGAACCTCATAGGTTGACAAGGGTGTGTACAACTTCTAAGTGGTAACCCTGTCTTAAAAGGTCACGTTGTTGGACAACGATGAACCTATGAGCTATGGAGAAGCGATGGTGGGCCCGGATTCCGATGAATGGCTCGAGGCCATAAAATCCGAGAGAGGATCCATGTATGAAAACAAAGTGTAGACTTTGGCAGAATGGCTCGATGGTCGTGAGGCTGTTGAGTACAGATGGATTTTAAAAGGAAGACGGACAATGATGGTAAATGTCACCATTAAGAAAGCTCGACTTGTCGTTAAGATGTTTCCCGACAAGTTCAAGGAGTTGACTACGATGAGACTTTCTCACTCGTAGCGATGCTAAGAGTCTGTTGGAATTAGCAGGTACTGCATTATTTATGAAATCTTGCAGATGGGATGTCAAAATATTGTTTCCTTGTTCTTGAGGAAAGGTTGTATGTGATACAACCAGAAGATTTTTGTCGATCCTGAAAGATGCTAACAAGTATGCAAAGCTCCAGCAATCCTTCTAAGGACTGGAGTAAGCATCTCGGAGTTGGAATGTACACTTTGATGAGATGATCCAAGATTTTGGGTTTATACAAAGTTTATGAGAAACTTGTATTTCCAAAGAAGTGAGTGGGAGCACTATAGAATTTCTGATGAGTATATGTTGTTGACATATTGATGATCAGAAACAATGTAGAATTTCTGGAAAGCATATAGGGTTATTTGAAAAGTGTTTTTCAATGGAAAACCTGGATTAAGCTGCTTAAACATTGAGCATCAAGATCTATAGGGATAGATCAAAACGCTTAATGGTACTTTCAAATGAGCACATACCTTGACATGATCTTGAAGGTGTTCAAGATGGATCAGTCAAAGAAGGAAGTTCTTGCCTGAGTTGTAAGGTGTGAAGTTAAGAGTTAAAGCTCGACCACGGCTGGAGAAAGAGGAAGGACGAAGGTCGTCCCCTGTGCTTTTGTCATAGGCTCTATACGGTATGCTATGCTGAGTACCGCACCTGATGTGTGCCTTGCCACATGTCTGGCAAGAGGGTACAAAGGTGATCTAGGAGTAGATCACCAGATAGCGGTCAAGATTATCCTTAGAGGAATAAGGATATGTTTCTCGGTTATGGAGGTGATAAAGAGTTCGACGTAAAGAGTTACGTCGATGCAAGCTTAACACCTATCCGGATAGCTCTGAGTAAAGATACCGGATACGTATAATGGAGCAACAATTTAGAATAGCTCCAAGTAGAACAGTTATTTCAAATGGCTCCAAATTTAGCGTAGAGATTTGCGAAGTACATACGGATCTGAGTGTTGCAGACCCGTTGACTAAAACCTCTCTCACAAGCAACATGATCAAACCCAGAACTCATTGAGTGTTAATCACATAGTGATGTGAACTAGATTATGAACTCTAGTAAACTCTTTGGATGTTGGTCACATGGCGATGTGACCTGTGAATGTTAATCACATGGCGATGTGACCTAGATTATTGACTCTAGTGCAAGTGGGAGACTGTTGGAAATATGCCCTAGAGGCAATAATAAATAAGTTATTATTATATTTCCTTGTTCATGATAATCGTTTATTATCCATGCTATAATTGTATTGATAGGAAACTCAGATACATGTGTGGATACATAGACAACACCATGTCCCTAGGAAGCCTCTAGTTGACTAGCTCGTTGATCAATAGATGGTTACGGTTTCCTGACCATGGACATTGGATGTCGTTGATAACGGGATCACATCATTAGGAGAATCATGTGATGGACAAGACCCAATCCTAAGCCTAGCACAAAGATCGTGTAGTTCGTATGCTAAAGCTTTTCTAATGTCAAGTATCATTTCCTTAGACCATGAGATTGTGCAACTCCCGGATACCGTAGGAATACTTTGGGTGTGCCAAACGTCACAACGTAACTGGGTGGCTATAAAGGTACACTACAGGTATCTCCGAAAGTGTCTGTTGGGTTGGCACGAATCGAGACTGGGATTTGTCACTCCGTGTGACGGAGAGGTATCTCTGGGCCCACTCGGTAGGACATCATCATAATGTGCACAATGTGATCAAGGAGTTGATCACGGGATGATGTGTTACGGAACGAGTAAAGAGACTTGCCGGTAACGAGATTGAACAAGGTATCGGGATACCGACGATCGAATCTCGGGCAAGTACAATACCGCTAGACAAAGGGAATTGAATACGGGATTGATCGAATCCTCGACATCGTGGTTCATCCGATGAAATCATCGTGGAACATGTGGGAGCCAACATGGGTATCCAGACTCCGCTGTTGGTTATTGACCGGAGAACGTCTCGGTCATGTCTACGTGTCTCCCGAACCCGTAGGGTCTACACACTTAAGGTTCGGTGACGCTAGGGTTATAAAGGAAGTCCGTATGTGGTCACCGAATGTTGTTCGGAGTCCCGGACGTCACGAGGAGTTCCGGAATGGTCCGGAGGTAAAGATTTATATATAAGAAGTATGGTTTTGGCCACCGGAAGTGTTCTGGGCATCACCGGTAGTGTACCGGGACCACCGGAGGTGTCCGGGGGTCCACCAAGTGGGGCCACAAGCCCAGGAGGCTTGCATGGGCTAAGAGTGGTTAGGGACCAGCCCCTGAGTGGGCTGGTGCGCCTCCCACAAGGCTCAAGGCGCAGCCAAGAAGAGAAAGGGGAAACCCTAGGCACAGATGGGCCTAAGGCCCACCCTAGGGCGCGCCCCCCCCCCTCTCCCCCTCTTGGCCGCCCCCCCTTTTCCCATCTAGGGCTGCCGCCCCTCTAGGGGTGGGAACCCTAGAGGGGGCGCACCCTCCTCCCCTCCTCCTATAAATAGTGAGGCCTAGGGGCTTCCCACAAGGTGATTTGATCTCTCCCTGATGGTGCAGCCCTGCCTCTCTCCTCCTCATATCTCGTAGTGCTTGGCGAAGCCCTGCTGGATCACCACGCTCCTCCACCACCACCACGTCGTTGTGTTGCTGCTGGATGGAGTCTTCCTCAACCTCTCCCTCTCTCCTTGCTGGATCAAGGCATGTGAGACGTCACCGGGCTGTACGTGTGTTGAACGCGGAGGTGCCGTCCGTTCGGCACTAGGATCATCGGTGATTTGGATCACGACGAGTACGACTCCATCAACCCCGTTCACTTGAACGCTTCCGCTTAGCGATCTACAAGGGTATGTAGATGCACTCTCCTTCCCCTCGTTGCTGGTTTCTCCATAGATAGATCTTGATGATACGTAGGAACATTTTGAATTTCTGCTACGTTCCCCAATAGATGGGAAAGTGGCTGCTGATTCGGTCTCTCCCACAACAGTATGGGTAGCAAAAGAGCTAAGATGGATGGTGAAAACTCAAACTCCGAAAAAGTTTCAGCGGGCTCCCAGGAGGAGCGCCGCCAGTCCCAATGAGTCACCTATTTTGAAACTGCCAGGGGGCGGGGAACCGCCGGACAGTTCGTGAAGTTGGGGATCTTGTAAAAGCCCATTCCCCAAGGTTGGTCTTTCTTGCTGAAACAAGACAAACCAGTACAAAAATTGAAAGATTGAAGTGGAAATTAGGACTGAAAGGTCTCTGTGGCGTGGATTGTGAAGGACGTGGCGGGGGACTAGCTTTGTTCTGGGACGAGTCCCTCCAGTTGACAGTACTGGATTCCAGTAAAAGATTCATTGATGTAAGTATTATTGATCAAGGTTCTGGAAAAAGCATGGAGGTATACTTTCGTATATGGTGAACCACGTGTTGAAGAGTAAATTGCAAAAAACCACCACATTTGTGGACCCTAAATCAAAAAACCACCATGTTCTGTTTTTTTGCAAAAACCCACCGGTATTATGCTGACAGTTTGCGAAAAACACTGATCAATCAATTAGAGCCGTTTGACGCAAAAACTGACGAGTGGGTGCCACCGGTCAGGCTGAGGTGGCACCAAATTCTTCCACCGTTTGTTTAACCCGTCAAATGACAGGCAGGGCCCACCTGTCATCTTCCTTGCTTCCGTCTCCTCTTATGCATTTTATCGAGCAGTTTGTTGGCGTACAGCCAGCCGCCGCCGTTGTGCCCAAGCCCCGACACGACTGTTGCGAGCGCCATGGCAGTCGCCCAGGTCACCCACGCCATGCCCTGACGTCGCCTGACGCGCAACGAGTCAAACGCCCGAGCTGCCCCCGCCATGGCCGTCGCCCAGGTCGCACACGCCCGAGCTGCAACCTGCCATGACAGTTGTCGTGCCCTCCCGCAGCACCCGCGCTGCTGCCGTCCCGAGCTCGAGCGTGCTCCTTGCGCGCACCAAACCCACTGGAGAGTGCTCGTCGCACGCACGCACGAAGATCCAGGCTCGTGCTCATCGCTGCCGTCGTCACCGCCGCGGCCAACCGCCATCCCCGGGATAGCCACCTTGTCCAGAAGCCCGGCCTTGTCGCGTTTGACCTCGTCGTCGAAGGAATTGCGTCCGGAAGCCCTCAAGCTGACGTTCACATCCTTTCTTCCCCGACCATGTTCGTCGGCCGCCGGCCCCGATCTCCGGCCATGGCGAACCCCGCGTCCTCCCGGCGACTCCCTCGCTTCCCTGCAGCGCCTATGAAGATGCGTGCGACCTCCCCGGGTTTTGCCTCACTTTCCATCTGTCTCCTCGTGAGCCCGTGCACTGGCTGTCAGTCGCCGCTGTACGGACGAAGCCTTCGTGCCTCTCCCGACCTCGCCTCCATGCCCAAGGTGAGCTCGGTGCTATTCCCCCTTCTCCCCGAACCCCTCGCGCCGGATACCGTCGCGCACCGCTGCTGCTCATCGACGAGCTCGGTGGTGCTCTGGCCGCTCGAGGGTCTCGCCGTTGTGGTGCTCCAGCGGCCCCGAATGCCGTGGCCTCCACCTCACAGCGTCGTAGCAAGTGGACGCGAGCGCAGAAGGGTGCCCGACGGAGTTGCCCACCACCAAGGAGACCACGCCGGGGTACATCTCGCAGGATTTGTTGCGTCGGTGGGAAGAAGATCTGCTGACAGGGCATACATCCAACTTTTTTTTGAGGATGGCACACGTCCAACACGTTTCGAGCAAACGGCGTTAATTTGTGCGAATTTGTGTTGCAGTCATCACATAAAGCGGGCCCTCCTTGTCAGATTCGGTGTCAGAGAGCGCTTAGTCGAGGGATCAGTGTTTTTTGAAAAAAGATTACTGAATACTGGATGTTTTTTGCAAAAAAAACGAAACATGGTGGTTTTTTGAATTAGGGTTCACAAATGTGGTGGTTTTTTGCAATTTACTCCATGTTGAACATCGCCATCGCATGTGAGAACACTTGATTAGATTAAAAGGGACCTCAGCTCTACCCTGGGTAGTCTGCGAAGATTTTAATGAGGCTCTTTGGCAACATGAGCACTTCTCGCATACTAGTAGAGGTGAGAACCAGATGTAAGCATTCAGAGACACACTTTTGTTATGTGAACTTGGGGACTTGGGGTTCTCAGGTGTGCCATATACATATGATAATGGACAACTAGGGATTGGTAATGTCCGGGTTCGGCTAGACCGGGCGTGTGCAAGTGATGATTGGAGGGAGGTGTTCCCTTATGCGAGGGTGCAGCATCTCGTCTCCTCACGATCGGATCACTGCCCCGTTTTATTATTCCTGGATGAATCTGATGACCGACGCCGAAGGGGGACACGCCTAAATATGAAATAATGTGAGAAAGAGACAAGAAACTTCCGGAGGTGATTTCAAAGGCATGGGCGCGGGCTCGTCAGGGGGGGGGGGGGTTGACTTAGGCAATGTTGCAGCTTCTCTTAAATTAGTTATGCCTGACCTTCGGAAGTGGAGTAAAGATAATTTTGGGCATGTTGAGAAACAAATTGAGGAACTCCGGCATGAATTGGAGACACTACAGCTTACTAGAGCTGACAGTGTACTGGTCCGCCAGAAGATGGAAAAATTAGACGAACTACTATACCGTGAGGAAATGATGTGGCTGCAGCGTAGCCGTATTGTTTGGTTGAAGTAAGGTGATCGTAATACTCAATATTTCTATCAGCAAGCAGTTTGGCGAGCTAGAAGGAATAATATAAGGAGATTACAGAAAGAAGATGGCTTGTGGTGCAGTGTACCCACAGAGATGGAACGCATGGCAGCTTCATACTTCAAGGAAGTGTATACAAAGGATCCCATTTTATCCCTGCAATTTTAGAGTTTATTGTGCCGAAGGTAACAGAGGATATGAACGAGAGGTTGCTTGCTCCCTTTACTGATACTGAGATCTCGGATACCTTAGTCCAAATAGGACACTTGAAGGCACCCGGTCGGGATGGTTTTCCAGCTCGGTTTTATCAGAAAAATTGGGGTTGTTTGAACGGGGAAATCATAACGGCTGTTCTGCAATTCTTTGACACAAGCCACATGCCAGATGGGGTTAATGATACATGTATTGTCTTGATCCCAAAGGTCCAGCACCCGGAGTCGCTAAAGGATTTCCGTCCGATATCGTTGTGTAATGTGATATATAAGATTGTATCAAAATGCATGGTTAATCGTCTCAGCCTCTCAGGCCCCTTCTCATAGAACTTATCTCTGAAAATCGAAGTGCGTTCATCCCGGGTCGACTAATCTCAGATAATTCGATTATAGCATTTGAATGTATCCACCATGTCCAAACCTCCCCCGGAGGTAATGATTTTTGTGCTTATAAGCTGGATCTCTCAAAAGCTTATGACCGGCTTGATTGGGTTTTTCTGAAGCTTGCACTGTTGAAGTGGGGTTTCGCCCCCCAGTGGGTGTCCCAAGTTATGGAATGTGTTCGTTCGGTCAGATATTCGGTGAAATTTAATGGATGTCTCTTGGAGCAATTTACACCTTCCCGTGGTTTGCGACAAGGTGACCCTTTATCACCCTTTTTATTCCTCTTTGTGGCTGATGCATTGTCTGCTCTATTACATAATGTTGTCCAACAAAGAGGTCTTCAAGCTATCAAAATATGTAGAAGAGCTCCTGCTATCTCACATTTGTTGTTTGCAGATGATTCTCTGCTTTTCTTTCGAGCAACTAGCGAGTACGCGGCGATTGTCAAGGATGTTTTGAGCACTTATGCTTCAGCTACGGGTCAACTCATAAACCCTTCGAAGTGCTCCATCCTGTTTGCTGATAGTTGTCCTAATCAAGTTGCTGATGATGTAAAGCATATTCTGGGCGTGACGCAACAAGAATTTGAACCTAAGTACTTGGGGCTCCCTGTTCTAGAAGGGAGAATGCATAAAGGTCGTTTTGAGTCTTTACAGTTCAGATTGAGCAAGCGTTTGGTTGACTGGAGTGAACGGCACTCTTCTTTTGCTAGTAAGGAGGTGCTGATAAAGGCCATCGCTCAGGCCATCCCAGTCTATCTGATGAGTATTTTTAAGCTGCCTCTTTCTATTTGTGATGACTTGACAAAAATGATCAGACAATATTGGTGGGGAGTGGAAAATGGTAGGAAGAAGATGGCATGGGTTGCTTGGGAAAAAAACGACCCTCCCAAAAACTAAAGGGGGCATTGGTTTTCGTGATATGCGAGCTTATAATCAGGCCTTGTTGGCCAAACAAGCCTGGAGGCTTCTTACGTCCCTAGAATCACTTTGCGCAAGACTTCTTCGGGCTAAATACTTCCCAAACGGGAACATGTGGGATACAGTATTTCTGACTAATAGTTCAACGGTGTGGAAAGGAATCGAGCATGGCCTGGAATTGGTAAAGAAAGGGATGCTTTGGCGCGTTGGCAATGGTGCAAGTATACGAGTGTGGATGGACCCTTGGATCCCAAGGGGTCTGCCGTTCACACCGATTTTGCCAAAACGCAATTGCCGCCTTAAGAGAGTTGCGGATTTCCTTGATGTTCGGGGTAATTGGAAAATGGACTTGTTGCAGCAATTTTTCTGTCAGACGGATACTGAATCGATACAGATGATCCGGACGTCCCCGCGACAACAGGAGGATTTTATATCATGGCCATGGGACAGATCAGGCAACTTGACAGTTAAAAGTGCCTACAATTTGGCAATGTCCATTCAAAGTGAGCAAGTCTATACGGGTGCTTCTAGCTCCTCACCTATGGGTGAGCGACCCATATGGAAGCTAGTCTGGGGCGTGGCTGTACCTGCCAAAATGAGACATTTTGCTTGGCAAGTCAGCTCAGGATCATTACCCACAGATGCAGAGAAGAGCATGAGGGACCTAGGGACATCCGCCTATTGCAGTCTATGCAATCGGGACAAGGAAACTTCATTTCATGCCTTACTAGTGTGTCATACTGCAGCTCTCTTATGGGATACAATGCAGTTTGTCTGGCCACTACCGAACCATTTGGACATTTTATGTACAGGAGACGAGTGGCTCCTTCATCTCCTTGCTGAATCACATGAACAAGTCAGGAGCAGGATCATTATGGTTTTGTGGCGAAGTTGGCACCTTCGAAACGAAATCACATATGGTAAACCAATCCCACCACTGGAAGTCTCCTGTTCGTTTCTATCTTTTTTTCGAAAAGGGGGAATTCCCCGGCCTCTGCATCAGAAAGATGCATACGGCCATCTCATTAACCAAAAAAGCAGTGCCAACATGGTTCCAAGGTCTCCAAAAGTTAAAAAAAAGCAAAGAAAGCTCACACAGAGCCAAAAAAGGCTAGAAACAACCACTAGCCAAGAGAAGACGCCACAACCGGCTGGCTAAAACTAGGTAGGTAAACTACATGCCTAACCTATTACATGACCTCCATCCAAACCGGTTGAAGATATCCCGAGCTACCATCTCCCATCGGAAAGACCCAGTAACCAAATGCTCCCTGGCCTCCGTCTGGGTGAGTAGCGACCAGGTACGGATCAGAGCCGTAGTTCGGAATAAAACCTGCAAAAAATGGATACATGATATTCTGTTAAAAACCAATTCATTTCTGCAAGTCTAGATAGTCCACATCAAAGCACAAACTCCAACCCGAATGTGTCTCGCTAAGTTAGGCTCAATCCCATTAAGCCATGTCCCAAATAACACGTTAACAGAATTCGGTGAATTGATATTAAAAGTAATGTGAACCGTCTGCCAAAGTACTTTGTCCAACGGGCAATCAAAGAAGGGGTGTTTGATTGTCTCATCCCGATCACAGAAACTACACCTAGTAGGTCCTGTCTAATTACGCTTTATCAAGTTGTCCTTGGTTAAAATAACTTGTTTATGGACAAACCACATAAACACTTTTATTTTCAAAGGAACTTTGACTGCCCAAACATGCTTAGAGGTAGGAATGGAGTTCGAATTAATAACATCAATATACATTGATTTAACAGTGAATACTCCAGACTTAGTCAATTTCCAGTGTAATTCATCGGGTTGTTGAGATAGTTGGACCTCCATCAGTCTCCTAACTAAACGGAGCCAGTCTTCCCAACGATTGCCCGCTAGTGTCCGTCGAAACTGAATATTAAGGGGGGTAGATTGAAATACCGAAGCAACGAACATATCACGTCGTTGAACAATACGGTATAAAGATGGATATTGGATGGCCAAAGGTGTCTCGCCGAGCCAAGTATCCTCCCAGAAACGTGTACTAGAGTCGTTTCCAATAACAAACTTCATCCTATTAAAGAAAGATTGTTTGACCTTCACCAGACCTTTTCAGAAAGGTGAATCAGTCGGACTGACTGTAACCTGGGACAAAGTTTTTGTCTGGAGGTACTTGGCACGAAGGATTTGAGCCCACATGGCATCATTCTCCGTTGAGAGCTTCCACAGCCACTTGCTAAGAAGGCATCTATTCTTAACTTCTAGATTCTCAATACCGAGACCCCCTTGGTCTTTAGGTCTACAGATTATATCCCACTTAGCAAGTCGATATTTTCGTTTAAGCTCATCACCCTGCCAAAAGAAACGCGATCGATAGAAGTCCAGTCTCTTCCTCACACCAACTGGGACCTCAAAGAACGATAGGAGAAACATAGGCATACTCGTGAGCACCGAATTAATCAGGATTAATCGGCCTCCGTATGACATGAGCTTACCCTTCCAACAACTTAGTTTCTTCTCAAGTCGGTCCTCGATGCACTTCCACTCTTTGTTTGTCAGCCTACGATGGTGGATTGGAATACCCAGGTAAGAGAAGGGTAACTCTCCCAAGTCGCATCCAAACAATTGTCTATAAGCCTCCTGTTCGTCTTTGGCTCTACCTGTTTCTATCTAGCTATTACAACACTTCCAATCAAATCTCGGTGAGTATTGAGGAGATTATTAAAGGAAAAGCCTCGATGACAGGTGAAATAAACACACAAGTACAACATACAGAGCTCCCTGTACCCCGCAGGCCATGGCCCAACCCTTCAGCGGGCGAGGTCGCGTTGTCGACCGACGGCTCGTTTAACGCCGTGGATGGCTCGGCGGGCACAGACATGATTCTAAGAGATGATAAAGGTGGGGTTATTTTTGCGTCCTACCGCAAACTCTTTCATTGCAATGAAGCCCTAGAAGCAGAAGTACAAGTTATGATGGAAAGGCTTAAGTTGTCGGTGGAACATTCAAATGCTACAATCCTGCTTCAATCTGATTGTGGTGTGGCCCTCAAGATGCTCTCTGAGGATTCTTTTGATAGATCAACTTATGGCCATTTGGTTCCGGAGATCAAAAGTTACTTGAGTGATAGGGTTGTTATTCCTGTTAAAATCCTTCGTGAACAGAATAAAGTTGCACATTGTTTAGCGAACTTTGATAGATGTGGTGATAGCACAGCCTGTTGGTTGGGTCAACCACCTCTATGCATCAGCAATTTAGTCGCTGAAGATAGAACTTGATAAGGTTGTTGAACCTTCACTTCAATCAGAGAGTAGCGCAAGCACAGGAAAAATATTTTCTGTGGCCCTACCTTAGTTGAAGAGAAAGCTAATGATGATGATCATGGAGCTTCAGATCAAGTTACTATCGAACCTCATAGGTTGACAAGGGTGTGTACAACTTCTAAGTGGTAACCCTGTCTTAAAAGGTCACGTTGTTGGACAACGATGAACCTATGAGCTATGGAGAAGCGATGGTGGGCCCGGATTCCGATGAATGGCTCGAGGCCATAAAATCCGAGAGAGGATCCATGTATGAAAACAAAGTGTAGACTTTGGCAGAATGGCTCGATGGTCGTGAGGCTGTTGAGTACAGATGGATTTTAAAAGGAAGACGGACAATGATGGTAAATGTCACCATTAAGAAAGCTCGACTTGTCGTTAAGATGTTTCCCGACAAGTTCAAGGAGTTGACTACGATGAGACTTTCTCACTCGTAGCGATGCTAAGAGTCTGTTGGAATTAGCAGGTACTGCATTATTTATGAAATCTTGCAGATGGGATGTCAAAATATTGTTTCCTTGTTCTTGAGGAAAGGTTGTATGTGATACAACCAGAAGATTTTTGTCGATCCTGAAAGATGCTAACAAGTATGCAAAGCTCCAGCAATCCTTCTAAGGACTGGAGTAAGCATCTCGGAGTTGGAATGTACACTTTGATGAGATGATCAAAGATTTTGGGTTTATACAAAGTTTATGAGAAACTTGTATTTCCAAAGAAGTGAGTGGGAGCACTATAGAATTTCTGATGAGTATATGTTGTTGACATATTGATGATCAGAAACAATGTAGAATTTCTGGAAAGCATATAGGGTTATTTGAAAAGTGTTTTTCAATGGAAAACCTGGATTAAGCTGCTTAAACATTGAGCATCAAGATCTATAGGGATAGATCAAAACGCTTAATGGTACTTTCAAATGAGCACATACCTTGACATGATCTTGAAGGTGTTCAAGATGGATCAGTCAAAGAAGGAAGTTCTTGCCTGAGTTGTAAGGTGTGAAGTTAAGAGTTAAAGCTCGACCACGGCTGGAGAAAGAGGAAGGACGAAGGTCGTCCCCTGTGCTTTTGTCATAGGCTCTATACGGTATGCTATGCTGAGTACCGCACCTGATGTGTGCCTTGCCACATGTCTGGCAAGAGGGTACAAAGGTGATCTAGGAGTAGATCACCAGATAGCGGTCAAGATTATCCTTAGAGGAATAAGGATATGTTTCTCGGTTATGGAGGTGATAAAGAGTTCGACGTAAAGAGTTACGTCGATGCAAGCTTAACACCTATCCGGATAGCTCTGAGTAAAGATACCGGATACGTATAATGGAGCAACAATTTAGAATAGCTCCAAGTAGAACAGTTATTTCAAATGGCTCCAAATTTAGCGTAGAGATTTGCGAAGTACATACGGATCTGAGTGTTGCAGACCCGTTGACTAAAACCTCTCTCACAAGCAACATGATCAAACCCAGAACTCATTGAGTGTTAATCACATAGTGATGTGAACTAGATTATGAACTCTAGTAAACTCTTTGGATGTTGGTCACATGGCGATGTGACCTGTGAATGTTAATCACATGGCGATGTGAACTAGATTATTGACTCTAGTGCAAGTGGGAGACTGTTGGAAATATGCCCTAGAGGCAATAATAAATAAGTTATTATTATATTTCCTTGTTCATGATAATCGTTTATTATCCATGCTATAATTGTATTGATAGGAAACTCAGATACATGTGTGGATACATAGACAACACCATGTCCCTAGTAAGCCTCTAGTTGACTAGCTCGTTGATCAATAGATGGTTACGGTTTCCTGACCATGGACATTGGATGTCGTTGATAACGGGATCACATCATTAGGAGAATCATGTGATGGACAAGACCCAATCCTAAGCCTAGCACAAAGATCGTGTAGTTCGTATGCTAAAGCTTTTCTAATGTCAAGTATCATTTCCTTAGACCATGAGATTGGGCAACTCCCGGATACCGTAGGAATACTTTGGGTGTGCCAAACGTCACAACGTAACTGGGTGGCTATAAAGGTACACTACAGGTATCTCCGAAAGTGTCTGTTGGGTTGGCACGAATCGAGACTGGGATTTGTCACTCCGTGTGACGGAGAGGTATCTCTGGGCCCACTCGGTAGGACATCATCATAATGTGCACAATGTGATCAAGGAGTTGATCACGGGATGATGTGTTACGGAACCAGTAAAGAGACTTGCCGGTAACGAGATTGAACAAGGTATCGGGATACCGACGATCGAATCTCGGGCAAGTACAATACCGCTAGACAAAGGGAATTGAATACGGGATTGATCGAATCCTCGACATCGTGGTTCATCCGATGAAATCATCGTGGAACATGTGGGAGCCAACATGGGTATCCAGACTCCGCTGTTGGTTATTGACCGGAGAACGTCTCGGTCATGTCTGCGTGTCTCCCGAACCCGTAGGGTCTACACACTTAAGGTTCGGTGACGCTAGGGTTATAAAGGAAGTTCGTATGTGGTCACCGAATGTTGTTCGGAGTCCCGGACGTCACGAGGAGTTCCGGAATGGTCCGGAGGTAAAGATTTATACATAAGAAGTATGGTTTTGGCCACCGGAAGTGTTCTGGGCATCACCGGTAGTGTACCGGGACCACCGGAGGTGTCCGGGGGTCCACCAAGTGGGGCCACAAGCCCAGGAGGCTTGCATGGGCTAAGAGTGGTTAGGGACCAGCCCCTGAGTGGGCTGGTGCGCCTCCCACAAGGCTCAAGGCGCAGCCAAGAAGAGAAAGGGGAAACCCTAGGCACAGATGGGCCTAAGGCCCACCCTCGGGCGCCCCCCCCCCCCTCTCCCCCTCTTGGCCGCCCCCCTTTTCCCATCTAGGGCTGCCGCCCCTCTAGGGGTGGGAACCCTAGAGGGGGCGCACCCTCCTCCCCTCCTCCTATAAATAGTGAGGCCTAGGGGCTTCCCACAAGGTGATTTGATCTCTCCCTGATGGTGCAGCCCTGCCTCTCTCCTCCTCATATCTCGTAGTGCTTGGCGAAGCCCTGCTGGATCACCACGCTCCTCCACCACCACCACGCCGTTGTGTTGCTGCTGGATGGAGTCTTCCTCAACCTCTCCCTCTCTCCTTGCTGGATCAAGGCATGTGAGACGTCACCGGGCTGTACGTGTGTTGAACGCGGAGGTGCCGTCCGTTCGGCACTAGGATCATCGGTGATTTGGATCACGACGAGTACGACTCCATCAACCCCGTTCACTTGAACGCTTCCGCTTAGCGATCTACAAGGGTATGTAGATGCACTCTCCTTCCCCTCGTTGCTGGTTTCTCCATAGATAGATCTTGATGATACGTAGGAAAATTTTGAATTTCTGCTACGTTCCCCAATAGATGGGAAAGTGGCTGCTGATTCGGTCTCTCCCACAACAGTATGGGTAGCAAAAGAGCTAAGATGGATGGTGAAAACTCAAACTCCGAAAAAGTTTCAGCGGGCTCCCAGGAGGAGCGCCGCCAGTCCCAATGAGTCACCTATTTTGAAACTGCCAGGGGGCGGGGAACCGCCGGACAGTTCGTGAAGTTGGGGATCTTGTAAAAGCCCATTCCCCAAGGTTGGTCTTTCTTGCTGAAACAAGACAAACCAGTACAAAAATTGAAAGATTGAAGTGGAAATTAGGACTGAAAGGTCTCTGTGGCGTGGATTGTGAAGGACGTGGCGGGGGACTAGCTTTGTTCTGGGACGAGTCCCTCCAGTTGACAGTACTGGATTCCAGTAAAAGATTCATTGATGTAAGTATTATTGATCAAGGTTCTGGAAAAAGCATGGAGGTATACTTTCGTATATGGTGAACCACGTGTTGAAGAGTAAATTGCAAAAAAACCACCACATTTGTGGACCCTAAATCAAAAAACCACCATGTTCTGTTTTTTTGCAAAAACCCACCGGTATTATGCTGACAGTTTGCGAAAAACACTGATCAATCAATTAGAGCCGTTTGACGCAAAAACTGACGAGTGGGTGCCACCGGTCAGGCTGAGGTGGCACCAAATTCTTCCACCGTTTGTTTAACCCGTCAAATGACAGGCAGGGCCCACCTGTCATCTTCCTTGCTTCCGTCTCCTCTTATGCATTTTATCGAGCAGTTTGTTGGCGTACAGCCAGCCGCCGCCGTTGTGCCCAAGCCCCGACACGGCTATTGCGAGCGCCATGGCAGTCGCCCAGGTCACCCACGCCATGCCCTGACGCCGCCTGACGCGCAACGAGTCAAACGCCCGAGCTGCCCCCGCCATGGCCGTCGCCCAGGTCGCACACGCCCGAGCTGCAACCTGCCATGACAGTTGTCGTGCCCTCCCGCAGCACCCGCGCTGCTGCCGTCCCGAGCTCGAGCGTGCTCCTTGCGCGCACCAAACCCACTGGAGAGTGCTCGTCGCGCGCACGCACGAAGATCCAGGCTCGTGCTCACCGCTGCCGTCGTCACCGCCGCGGCCAACCGCCATCCCCGGGATAGCCACCTTGTCCAGAAGCCCGGCCTTGTCGCGTTTGACCTCGTCGTCGAAGGAATTGCGTCCGGAAGCCCTCAAGCTGACGTTCACATCCTTTCTTCCCCGACCATGTTCGTCGGCCGCCGGCCCCGATCTCCGGCCATGGCGAACCCCGCGTCCTCCCGGCGACTCCCTCGCTTCCCTGCAGCGCCTATGAAGATGCGCGCGACCTCCCCGGGTTTTGCCTCACTTTCCATCTGTCTCCTCGTGAGCCCGTGCACTGGCTGTCAGTCGCCGCTGTACGGACGAAGCCTTCGTGCCTCTCCCGACCTCGCCTCCATGCCCAAGGTGAGCTCGGTGCTATTCCCCCTTCTCCCCGAACCCCTCGCGCCGGATACCGTCGCGCACCGCTGCTGCTCATCGACGAGCTCGGTGGTGCTCTGGCCGCTCGAGGGTCTCGCCGTTGTCGTGCTCCAGCGGCCCCGAATGCCGTGGCCTCCACCTCACAGCGTCGTAGCAAGTGGACGCGAGCGCAGGAGGGTGCCCGACGGAGTTGCCCACCACCAAGGAGACCACGCCGAGGTACATCTCGCCGGATTTGTTGCGTCGGTGGGAAGAAGATCTGCTGACAGGGCATACATCCAACTTTTTTTTTTTGAGGATGGCACACGTCCAACACGTTTCGAGCAAACGGCGTTAATTTGTGTTGCAGTCATCACATAAAGCGGGCCCTCCTTGTCAGATTAGGAGGGTGTTTGTTTCCAGGGACTTATGGGTTTAGGGACTTAAAAAAGTCCCTATAAGTCCCACCTAAACCAAACACAAGGGATTTATTGGGACTTATTGGGGTGATTAGGGACTTATCAAATAAGACTCTCAGGGAGGAGCTTATTGGGACTTATCGATCTGGACCCGCACCGCTCGATCCCCTCCTCTCCTCGCGTACCGCATCGCCCCGCACGCCGCTCGTTCCCCTCCTCGCCTCGCGTACCGCATCGCCCCCTCGTTCCCCTCGTCGCCTCGCTCTTTCCTGCGTCGCACCAATCTCCGCCGCCGCCGGTAGCTTCAACAGCCGCCGCCATGGCCGACGAGGAAGACGAGATCCCCTTCTTCTCTCAATTCCCCTCGTCTCAGGAGGCACCCGAAGGCTCATCCGCCGGTGGAAATCTCGGGAGAGGAATGGGTTTCTTGGATCTCAACAACAGCATCGACGTCTTCCCAGAGTTGGGCTCATACCAGCAACTTCTCTTTGACCAGTCGGCCGGTCATGGCCTTCCTCCGGTTGGACGTGGTCGTGGGAGGCCCGTGCCCCAGGGCGGAGGAGGCCGCAGCCGGTCTTTGAACATCGGAGGCCGAGGCGGCTCTAACCTGCGTCCGTTCGTTGAAACAACAATGATATGAACAAGTGTTGTTCGCTTGTAATTTCTTTTATCTCGGTTGTTATGTACTCTCTCTTATTTTGGTTCTTATCAACAAGTGTTAATCGTTTGTATGAACAAGTGTTATGAACAAGTGTTATTTCGGTTGTCATTATTCTGTAATTCGTTTGTATGAAAAATGGTTATCAACTTATAAGTCCGGGACTCGGGACTTATAAATCGATGTAAACAAACAGGCAGGGACTTATGACTTATAAGTTGAGACTTAAAAAAGTCTTAGGACTTATGAAACAAACAGGCCCTAGGTGTCAGAGAGCGCTTAGTCGAGGGATCAGTGTTTTTTGAAAAAAGATTACTGAATACTGGATGTTTTTTGCAAAAAAAACGAAACATGGTGGTTTTTTGAATTAGGGTTCACAAATGTGGTGGTTTTTTGCAATTTACTCCGTGTTGAACATCGCCATCGCATGTGGGAACACTTGATTAGATTAAAAGGGACCTCAGCTCTACCCTGGGTAGTCTGCGAAGATTTTAATGAGGCTCTTTGGCAACATGAGCACTTCTCGCATACTAGTAGAGGTGAGAACCAGATGTAAGCATTCAGAGACACACTTTTGTTATGTGAACTTGGGGACTTGGGGGTCTCAGGTGTGCCATATACATATGATAATGGACAACTAGGGATTGGTAATGTCCGGGTTCGGCTAGACCGGGCGTGTGCAAGTGATGATTGGAGGGAGGTGTTCCCTTATGCGAGGGTGCAGCATCTCGTCTCCTCTCGATCGGATCACTGCCCCGTTTTATTATTCCTGGATGAATCTGATGACCGACGCCGAAGGGGGACACGCCTAAATATGAAATAATGTGAGAAAGAGACAAGAAACTTCCGGAGGTGATTTCAAAGGCATGGGCGCGGGCTCGTCAAGGGGGGGGGGTGACTTAGGCAATGTTGCAGCTTCTCTTAAATTAGTTATGCCTGACCTTCGGAAGTGGAGTAAAGATATTTTGGGCATGTTGAGAAACAAATTGAGGAACTCCGGCATGAATTGGAGACACTACAGCTTACTAGAGCTGGCAGTGTACTGGTCCGCCAGAAGATGGAAAAATTAGACGAACTACTATACCGTGAGGAAATGATGTGGCTGCAGCGTAGCCGTATTGTTTGGTTGAAGTAAGGTGATCGTAATACTCAATATTTCTATCAGCAAGCAGTTTGGCGAGCTAGAAGGAATAATATAAGGAGATTACAGAAAGAAGATGGCTTGTGGTGCAGTGTACCCACAGAGATGGAACGCATGGCAGCTTCATACTTCAAGGAAGTGTATACAAAGGATCCCATTTTATCCCTGCAATTTTAGAGTTTATTGTGCCGAAGGTAACAGAGGATATGAACGAGAGGTTGCTTGCTCCCTTTACTGATACTGAGATCTCGGATACCTTAGTCCAAATAGGACACTTGAAGGCACCCGGTCGGGATGGTTTTCCAGCTCGGTTTTATCAGAAAAATTGGGGTTGTTTGAATGGGGAAATCATAGCGGCTGTTCTGCAATTCTTTGACACAAGCCACATGCCAGATGGGGTTAATGATACATGTATTGTCTTGATCCCAAAGGTCCAGCACCCGGAGTCGCTAAAGGATTTCCGTCCGATATCGTTGTGTAATGTGATATATAAGATTGTATCAAAATGCATGGTTAATCGTCTCAGCCTCTCAGGCCCCTTCTCATAGAACTTATCTCTGAAAATCGAAGTGCGTTCGACTAATCTCAGATAATTCGATTATAGCATTTGAATGTATCCACCATGTCCAAACCTCCCCCGGAGGTAATGATTTTTGTGCTTATAAGCTGGATCTCTCAAAAGCTTATGACCGGCTTGATTGGGTTTTTCTGAAGCTTGCACTGTTGAAGTGGGGTTTCGCCCCCAGTGGGTGTCCCAAGTTATGGAATGTGTTCGTTCGGTCAGATATTCGGTGAAATTTAATGGATGTCTCTTGGAGCAATTTACACCTTCCCGTGGTTTGCGACAAGGTGACCCTTTATCACCCTTTTTATTCCTCTTTGTGGCTGATGCATTGTCTACTCTATTACATAATGTTGTCCAACAAAGAGGTCTTCAAGCTATCAAAATATGTAGAAGAGCTCCTGCTATCTCACATTTGTTGTTTGCAGATGATTCTCTGCTTTTCTTTCGAGCAACTAGCGAGTACGCGGCGATTGTCAAGGATGTTTTGAGCACTTATGCTTCAGCTACGGGTCAACTCATAAACCCTTCGAAGTGCTTCATCCTGTTTGCTGATAGTTGTCCTAATCAAGTTGCTGATGATGTAAAGCATATTCTGGGCGTGACGCAACAAGAATTTGAACCTAAGTACTTGGGGCTCCCTGTTCTAGAAGGGAGAATGCATAAAGGTCGTTTTGAGTCTTTACAGTTCAGATTGAGCAAGCGTTTGGTTGACTGGAGTGAACGGCACTCTTCTTTTGCTAGTAAGGAGGTGCTGATAAAGGCCATCGCTCAGGCCATCCCAGTCTATGTGATGAGTATTTTTAAGCTGCCTCTTTCTGTTTGTGATGACTTGACAAAAATGATCAGACAATATTGATGGGGAGTGGAAAATGGTAGGAAGAAGATGGCATGGGTTGCTTGGGAAAAAAACGACCCTCCCAAAAACTAAAGGGGGCATTGGTTTTCGTGATATGCGAGCTTATAATCAGGCCTTGTTGGCCAAACAAGCCTGGAGGCTTCTTACGTCCCTAGAATCACTTTGCGCAAGACTTCTTCAGGCTAAATACTTCCCAAACGGGAACATGTGGGATACAGTATTTCTGACTAATAGTTCAACGGTGTGGAAAGGAATCGAGCATGGCCTGGAATTGGTAAAGAAAGGGATGCTTTGGCGCGTTGGCAATGGTGCAAGTATACGAGTGTGGATGGACCCCTGGATCCCAAGGGGTCTGCCGTTCACACCGATTTTGCCAAAACGCAATTGCCGCCTTAAGAGAGTTGCGGATTTCCTTGATGTTCGGGGTAATTGGAAAATGGACTTGTTGCAGCAATTTTTCTGTCAGACGGATACTGAATCGATACAGATGATCCGGACGTCCCCGCGACAACAGGAGGATTTTATATCATGGCCATGGGACAGATCAGGCAACTTGACAGTTAAAAGTGCCTACAATTTGGCAATGTCCATTCAAAGTGAGCAATTCTATACGGGTGCTTCTAGCTCCTCACCTATGGGTGAGCGACCCATATGGAAGCTAGTCTGGGGCGTGGCTGTACCTGCCAAAATGAGACATTTTGCTTGGCAAGTCAGCTCAGGATCATTACCCACAAATGCAGAGAAGAGCATGAGGCACCTAGGGACATCCGCCTATTGCAGTCTATGCAATCGGGACAAGGAAACTTCATTTCATGCCTTACTAGTGTGTCATACTGCAGCTCTCTTATGGGATACAATGCAGTTTGTCTGGCCACTACCGAACCATTTGGACATTTTATGTACAGGAGACGAGTGGCTCCTTCATCTCCTTGCTGAATCACATGAACAAGTCAGGAGCAGGATCATTATGGTTTTGTGGCGAAGTTGGCACCTTCGAAACGAAATCACATATGGTAAACCAATCCCACCACTGGAAGTCTCCTGTTCGTTTCTATCTTTTTTTCGAAAAGGGGGAATTCCCCGGCCTCTGCATCAGAAAGATGCATACGGCCATCTTATTAACCAAAAAAGCAGTGACAACATGGTTCCAAGGTCTCCAAAAGTTAAAAAAAGTAAAGAAAGCTCACACAGAGCCAAAAAAGGCTAGAAACAACCACTAGCCAAGAGAAGACGCCACAACCGGCTGGCTAAAACTAGGTAGGTAAACTACATGCCTAACCTATTACATGACCTCCATCCAAACCGGTTGAAGATATCCCGAGCTACCATCTCCCATCGGAAAGACCCAGTAACCAAATGCTCCCTGGCCTCCGTCTGGGTGAGTAGCGACCAGGTACGGATCAGAGCCGTAGTTCGAAATAAAACCTGCAAAAAATGGATACATGATATTCTGTTAAAAACCAATTCATTTCTGCAAGTCCAGATAGTCCACATCAAAGCACAAACTCCAACCCGAATGTGTCTCGCTAAGTTAGGCTCAATCCCATTAAGCCATGTCCCAAATAACGCGTTAACAGAATTCGGTGAATTGATATTAAAAGTAATGTGAACCGTCTGCCAAAGTACTTTGTCCAACGGGCAATCAAAGAAGGGGTGTTTGATTGTCTCATCCCGATCACAGAAACTACACCTAGTAGGTCCTGTCCAATTACGCTTTATCAAGTTGTCCTTGGTTAAAATAACTTGTTTATGGACAAACCACATAAACACTTTTATTTTCAAATGAACTTTGACTGCCCAAACATGCTTAGAGGTAGGAATGGAGTTCGAATTAATAACATCAATATACATTGATTTAACAGTGAATACTCCAGACTTAGTCAATTTCCAGCGTAATTCATCGGGTTGTTGAGATAGTTGGACCTCCATCAGTCTCCTAACTAAACGGAGCCAGTCTTCCCAACGATTGCCCGCTAGCGTCCGTCGAAACTGAATATTAAGGGGGATAGATTGAAATACCGAAGCAACGAACATATCACGTCGTTGAACAATACGGTATAAAGATGGATATTGGATGGCCAAAGGTGTCTCGCCGAGCCAAGTATCCTCCCAGAAACGTGTACTAGAGCCGTTTTCAATAACAAACTTCATCCTATTAAAGAAAGATTGTTTGACCTTCATCAGACCTTTCCAGAAAGGTGAATCAGTCGGCCTGACTGTAACCTGGGACAAAGTTTTTGTCTGGAGGTACTTGGCACGAAGGATTTGAGCCCACATGGCATCATTCTCCGTTGAGAGCTTCCACAGCCACTTGCTAAGAAGGCATCTATTCTTAACTTCTAGATTCTCAATACCGAGACCCCCTTGGTCTTTCGGTCTATAGATTATATCCCACTTAGCAAGTCGATATTTTTGTTTAAGCTCATCACCCTGCCAAAAGAAACGCGATCGATAGAAGTCCAGTCTCTTCCTCACACCAACTGGGACCTCAAAGAACGATAGGAGAAACATAGGCATACTCGTGAGCACCGAATTAATCAGGATTAATCGGCCTCCGTATGACATGAGCTTACCCTTCCAACAACTCAGTTTCTTCTCAAGTCGGTCCTCGATGCACTTCCACTCTTTGTTTGTCAGCCTACAATGGTGGACTGAAATACCCAGGTAAGAGAAGGGTAACTCTCCCAAGTCGCATCCAAACAATTGTCTATAAGCCTCCTGTTCGTCTTTGGCTCTACCTGTTTCTATCTAGCTATTACAACACTTCCAATCAAATCTCGGTGAGTATTGAGGAGATTATTAAAGGAAAAGCCTCGATGACAGGTGAAATAAACACACAAGTACAACATACAGAGCTCCCTGTACCCCGCAGGCCATGGCCCAACCCTCCAGCGGGCGAGGTCGCGTTGTCGACCGACGGCTCGTTTAACGCGGTGGATGGCTCGGCGGGCACAGACATGATTCTAAGAGATGATAAAGGTGGGGTTATTTTTGCGTCCTACCGCAAACTCTTTCATTGCAATGAAGCCCTAGAAGCAGAAGTACAAGTTATGATGGAAAGGCTTAAGTTGTCGGTGGAACATTCAAATGCTACAATCCTGCTTCAATCTGATTGTGGTGTGGCCCTCGAGATGCTCTCTAAGGATTCTTTTGATAGATCAACTTATGGCCATTTGGTTTCGGAGATCAAAAGTTACTTGAGTGATAGGGTTGTTATTCCTGTTAAAATCCTTCGTGAACAGAATAAAGTTGCACATTGTTTAGCGAACTTTGATAGATGTGGTGATAGCACAGCCTGTTGGTTGGGTCAACCACCTCTATGCATCAGCAATTTAGTCGCTGAAGATTGTAACTCTATCATTGTGGAATAAAAACCCTATACTCTCTCGCAAAATAAAATAAAATAAGTAGGTATATAGATAGATATAGATAAACAACCCCTAAAAAAAGATATACAAGGTATAGATAGATTAGGTACGGACATAGATATATATATTTTATTCCTGTTTTTTTTATCATAGCGGTTTCCCCGGTACTTTATTCATCTTAGCTGTGGTGATATCAGGTCTTCTTCCAGTAACATATGTTTTTTTTTTTTTTTGATAAACTTCCGGTAACATATGTTTCTTGGTCGATCATCTACGGCGGGTCCAAAGGCCCAGCGACCGCCACCGCGCGGGCAGCCATTCCAGGGGGCGAAGACAGAGAGCATGAAGAGCGAGTGTTTTCGGGAAACTTTCGTGCTGGTCCGAACCGTACAATCGATCGACTCCAAAGTCTAGTCTCATGTTGCCTGCTGGAAACGGCCGGTGCCCGCCGCCGCGTTGGCTGCCAGTCCAGTCCAGTCCAGTCTCATGTATGTATAGTCCCTCTCAAACGTGGAATTCTTGGACGTGCAACCTCCAAAGTAAGTGAGTTAATTGCAGGGAGCTACCACACTTCGGCACCATGTTACGAGTCAGTACCACTAATCGTGTTGGTCGCAGTTCAGTACCATTTGAGGGCCTAATTGTAACAAAAAGGTCTGACAGCCGTATAACCCTGTATCTGACCATGCGGCCCCACCTGTCAGGTGCTGATGTGGCGTGTTCTTTTGCGAAAAACCTCCTCAGTTTTTTTTTAATCACGCGTATATCCCTTAGTTGCCAAAAAAAAGACCCTACTGGATTTATTATTTGTGTTGAAAATAACACGCACGCGCGCCCGCTGTGATTCGAACCGTGGGACGAGGCGATGCGCGCGGAATTTAACAAAAATCTAACCGTCGCGGATTTCGAACCTTCGACCTTCAGTTCGCAGGAATCGCGAGTTAGCCACTACGCCACTACGGACACGTGTTACATTCCAGGCGATAACCTCTAGAATAGGCCTGCTGCTGGGCCCAGTGAGGCCTGCAATTTAATTTTTTCCCGTGCATGCTGGGCGTTCGTTGCCCAGGTTTCATTTCTCTCAGGCTTTATTTTTGTTTCTGGTTGTGGCTTATTTTTGGGTTTTTATTCATTAGGTTGGTTTTCTCCTGAATTTTGAACATACTTACATAATATTTTTTTTAAATAGGCGTCAGTATATGATGAACATGTTTTTAAATATGCATGATTTTTTAATGCATGCTGCGCACTTTTCCTGTGTATAATGAACATTTTTTAATGCAATATGAACTTTTCTTTACAGATGGGGATTTTTTTCATATAATGATCTTTTGGTAATATATGTTGAACATAATTTATATATAAAATGAATTTTTTTGTAATATATGTTGAACATATTTTAGGTGCAAATTATTTTTTATTAATATATGCTGAAATTTTTTCTTAAGATATGATGATTTTACATAATGTGCGGTGAACTTTTTGTAATTTAAGGTGACATTTTCTTACGATTTTTTTTTACAATGTGTATTTCAAAATATGTTCAACGTGTACGCAAAACTTATTGTGTAAAATCATTCTTTCAGTTCGAGAAATACATCGATTTTTAAAATAAAAGTTAAACAATTTTAATGTATTTAATATCATGATTAAAACAAATCAGTAACTCACCGCGCGAAACCTTGCTGCGCCCAACAGCGTGCCCAGCGTGTCGTTCCTAGTATAAAAAGAAACCCGCCTTCTGAAAATGTATCGGTTGTCCTGGCGTTGTGGCTTGGATTCGCTGTGCTTGAGCGGCATGTCCCAGGTTCGAATTCTACTTTCACGATATTTTTGTTAATTTTGTTTATTTGTTTAGTGTGACGAAAACTTTCAAACGAGTCCTCTTCGGTGCTGAAAATACCCATGATCTGAAATAAATAAAACAATTTTGAAAGGAAAATATTAAAAAAAATTGAACGACAGAACATATAAACATAAGTCTCTACTTTTGTAACCAGGTGAGTCGATGGCGCAGTGGCAACGAGCATGCACTTTGAATAACCTGGTTCGGGTTCGAACGCTCCGCGCAAGCGTTGTTGCACGCGCCTTATTTTTGTCAGAAAAAAAATTCCAGTCCAGTCCTTTTTTTGGCAACCAAGGGATTTATGCGTGATTAAATAAAAGGTAAAGGGGTTTTTCATAAAAAAACATGCCACGTCAGGCCCTGACAGGCAGGCCACAACGGTCAGATACACCGTCAATACGTTGTTATACAAGATTTAGACCTTTTTGCAACATTTAGGCCTTAAAGTGATACTGAATTGCGACCAACATGGCTAGTGGTACTGACTCGTAACATGGTGCCGAAGTGTGGTAGCTTCCTGCAATTAACTCAAAGTAAGTCGAGTCTCCCCAGCCGGCGTAACCCGCATGACCCGCCAGAATCATGCAGTCAAAACCCCAAAAATGCCCCTGGATCCAACGTTCTCTCTCCCGGCATCGGCGAGGATACTTTCGTCAAATTTTACATATATAAGTATGTGCACCAACCACAAACCAATCCCAAAACACAAGTCTACGGTCTTTCTTTTTTGCTTTGTTGGGTGTGCAGTGCAGCTACGATCGATCGATATACGTACCGTGGCCATGGGCGCGCACCTCAGCGAATACACCGGCAAGGGCCCATGCCACCGCGTACTCCGCCCATGCCGCGTCGCGGACCCAATTCCACCCAAGATGGCACCACAGGTGCCCAAGCCCAGCGCCGGTCCGGTGGTGGAGGTGGAGGTGGAGGCTCCGTCGAGCTACGCCACGGCCGGCAAGGTCCTGTTCGTCGCGGCCGGGGCGTTCGCCGGCGTCCTGCTGGCCCTCGTCGCGCTGCACCTGTACAACAGCGGCCGGCGCCGGCGCGCGCGAGAGGGTCGCCGCCTCCACCGCAGCCTGGCCATCTACGTCGGCGGCGCGGACGAGGAGGGCGGCTCGGCGCCTTCGCCGCCGCGGGGGCTCGACCCCGCGGTGCTCCGCGCGCTCCCCGTGGTCGCCGCGGCCGTCGGCGCCGGGGACTGCGCGGTCTGCCTCGCCGAGTTCGAGCGCGGTGAGGAGGCGCGCGCGCTGCCGCGGTGCGGCCACCGGTTCCACGTCGAGTGCATCGACGCCTGGTTCCGTGGGAACTCCACGTGCCCCCTGTGCCGCGCCGCCGTCGAGGCGCCGGACGACGCCGTGGCCCATCCCGAGGTGCGCATCGATATGCCGGGCGACGACGCCGCGGCCAAGGGCGGAGCTCCGGCGATAGGGGATCGGCACGGACCTTGACGAGACGAGGCGTGTCTTTGCTTCCACCCGATCCGCTTCCTTCTGACGTGAATGCGAGGAAGCTTCCTTGCTAGCGTCGAGGACCATTATCAGTTTGGGAGCATTTATTCCATCTGACTGTACATATATTTGTGTTGGTGATGATGCTCGGTGTGGCTAATTTTCTACAACAAATTTGGTACATGGATTTTTTTAGGCGAATTTGGCACATAGTTAGTATTGCACTAGAAGAAATAACGCGCTACGCCGAGCGAAACCCCAAGGCCCGACCTTAGTTGGTGGTGTCATGGTGATGTGCTTCGTTGCTCTATTATTGAATGTATTGTTTGGAGATTGTTCGATGTAATCTTCAGAGTGAAAACATATAATCTAAACTCAAATAGTTGAATTTGGCAACGGCAACAATTGCGCGCCGTTCACTTCCTAGAGGCATTATTTTCTAGACAATCTTTCTTGTGGTCATGTGTTGTCAAGGGATGGTCGATGTTGCTTTTTAAATTTTGTGTAGACATGAAATGGGTCTGCGCGTTGGGCGCACGGCCGACCCAAACGTAAAAGGGGGCGGACGACGAGCGGGCGGCTGACACAAACGAACAAAAAGCAGACAAAGCGCACGTGCATTTGGGTCGGTGTGTTGGGTTGCTCTAAGGGCATGAATATTGAAGTATGTGGAATGAATTTCTAGGTCCTCTGGTTCTCCTTCTCGTCAGTTCATCTTGAAAAATACAGAAGTCAAGCGAATGATATATTCATCGCTTAATGTTAAGAGATTAAACTCAAATACAAAAGGTTATGAATCCAAATCCCACCACTCTAAAAATCCAAGGTAGCAGATATCCTGGCTCCAGTGCGGGCACCAATTGTTATCGTCGGATACTACTCTCTTCGTTTCAAAATAAGTGTCTCAACCTTAATACAACTTTTTATCAGAGTTAGTACAAACTTGAGACACTTATTTTGAGATGGACGGAGTACTAAATAGTGGAATGAGCCACTGGTGCGAAACATTTTCTGGGCTGGGGACGCTAATGAGATTCTGAAGCACTAGTCAAGATTCTACGGTTTGGCTCTAGGCGAAGAGTGACCAGTTCACGTCAAAAGCTCTCACAAACTTGCTGGCTTATAACTACTGTTGCTTCGGTCACAATCTGGAAGGAGAATCAGAACAGTTATTATGACCAAGAGGAAGAAACTGGTGCAGGATTTGAACAGTCTTGGCGCCGGGCGAACAAATCTCGGTATCTCATCTGTTAGGAGGCAGAGGAGGCCCAGGCGAATCCAGTTCTCCGTTTTGCTCAGGACAGGTTAATTCTAGAAAGTGACAGTGCTAATGTGGTCATAGTCACCAACGTCAAAGTCTGCAGCTACCAACGTGTCCCGCTGGAGGGACGCCTATCTGGAGATCGAAGAGCTGCTTTGGGCATGGTAAACAAGATCCGGAGGAATGCAAACATGAAGTAGCAAATCTCCCACAAAACATAAAAATAAAATAGAACCATAGACCGCTAATGTATCTAAAAAAGAAAAAAACACTGGATGATAATTCTTGTTCTGGCATATCCATGGCACGGATTGCATGGTATATACACCAGGAACAATATCATACAGAGAAATCACCAAAAAAACACTAACAAGGAAAGAAAAAACCGACCTGATCCATACGTAGCACCGACGATGCAAGAAAGGTGAAAAAAAACTACTATTATCCGTTGGCGAATAAAAAAAATAACTAGACCCGTGGTCTGCTTTGTATTAGCAAGCTCAGCGAGGGCCTGTATGACGATATTCGGCCACGCCCTCCTGCAGCAATCGTAAAATTCATCTTCTTCATGCATGCGGTGCTCGCGTCTGGGCCCCAACCCGCAGAAGGTGCGGAATTTCTCCCTCAAGTGGTGCCTCTTTTGCAAAATCATTTTCAAGGTGAGCTTGCCACGGCAGATCCGCCGTCCATCCTTCATGAACGCCTTATTTAGAAATATTAAAACTATGCAAGTTTCCAGCTTCTCTGACCATTAGCGGTTTTAGCCGTCGGATCAATAGTTTGGGGGCATTTTTGACCGTTCGATTGCTCCTAATCAAACGTCTTCTCGCTTAGTTCGCGGCGACCAAGCAGTTTCCGTCATGGGCGGCTGCTCCGGTAACAATTTCGGATGAAATTGGGCCTAACAGGCTTCTACACTGTATCCATGTAGCCGAAGTAAAAAAAAAGGCCTCCACGCAATACTCTCCCCTCCAGGGACGCAATCCTTGCGTGGCGCGGAGGAAGCGACTCTCAATGCGATCGCCCGGCCTTGGGGACGGACCAACGACGTCTCATGCCGGCTACGCTTCGGGTCCGAATGCGACGGGGCACCTCGCCGGACGACCGCACGGGGTCTGTTTGGTTGCCAAGCCGGTCATGCGGGGCGGTGGCCGCTGGCAGGTACGGCGAACAGTCCGCTGTCGATTCGACTTTATCGCCAACGATTCATTGACAAGTTAATCAGAGCCCATCAATGACAATCAACGAGCCGGCTGCCGATAATTGCAGGTCAGTTACACTTTCCTTTAATTCACGCACGCCATATAATCTCCACCCTGTCCGGCTCTTTCTCCACCCCCCTCGCTTCCGCAAACCATCCTCCCGCAGCCATGGGTGATGCACTCATGCTTAGATCTCTAATTTGTTCTAATCTCCCTCCATCAGACATCCCATCTAACCCCATTTCTTCATCTAATTTTAGATTTTGCTTTTTTAATCTATTCTTCCTGCTCACAAACAGGTTCTCTATGTTGAAGAATTTCAGATCCGTTCTGCTGGATTAGAAGGTTTACGCATTACCAATTTAGAAGGTGATGCATGAACTCGGAAATATCGAATTGTGCAGGCACATTTTAATATTACTGGTATGTGTTCCTTCTGGTAACAAATATACCTTTGCAGTTCTCCATAAGACAAACTTTAAGTGTGCAATCTTGGAGTTTGTGTCAATGTACACAGTGTGGAGAACATGTTTGCTACTGTAGTTGGATAATGACTCGTGGTTATGCCACTCCTGTCTTTGTTTTCATCAATGAAAGATGGAGGACATCGGTTTAAGATGTATTTTGAATGTTTTGTTTTAGTGAAATTCATCCAAACGTGGTGTTATTATTAATCAAATATTGTTTTACATGCATCGGAGATTTGATAAGACTGCAACTTTTACCAATTGTAAAATCTGCAACTACTAGCAAACTCTCAGGTATCCTTTTTTACCTACAAAGATTTATGTTGCTCAAATGGTGTTCGACTACTTCTTTGGTAGTGAATAAGGGACAAAAATTATATAGTTGGTCATACTGTTGTTCAAAATTGCATCTAACATTTTGTGTAAACCAAGGGATTCATGTTTGTCTTGAATTTAAAAAAAAAACCTTCTGTGACATAAACGCGGATGAAACTTCTGGCGAGGGCTGCCTCCAAGATAAAGATTAATCGTGCTATTTTAGGAGAGAATCGAGATTCCATTGAATTAAACAGGTCAGTTACTATATATGGATAGAACAGGTCTTCTATTTCATCAAGTGTATCTAGGATATTCTAGAGCAACATATGTGATAACAGCTGTAAATCGCTTTCATTTTACCGGCAAATCTGTGCTCAGTTGACTTTACTATTCTGTTTAGATTACAAATTATCATACCAAATGTGATGCAGAGGATGAAGGGTTGTGCATTATTTCTGAAAGTGTAGGTAAATCTTTTTACTAGACTTGACAAATGTCAGCTACCTTCTCTTCAATAGATGAACCTTCCTTTTGGTGATAGTTGTAGTAGCTGGCATTGTTGGATGAAATTACTTTATTAAAAGATAACAGGGTGATTTATGCGGCATGATAAATAGATGGCATGCATCGCATGATGGATCATTAAGGTATGTGAAGCCACTGAAGAGAACCACCGCCATTCTGTGTCATCGCTGATGACTGTGCAGGACATGTTGTGCTTGAAGAAATCCACAGAAAAGTATTGATTGATCATAACAAAATTATCTGGATGAGTTTATCACAAGTCTATGTTTGCTCATATCATTTTTAATCTTAAGAAATCATTTTACATTTTCTGTTCTGGCTGTGCAAGCCATGTATTAGTTATAGTAAATTTTGTGAAGTATTTGTCTGCTTTGAAAAATACAGTCGAATTGGTATTGCTTATTTTGCAGCCATGGTGAGGCTGGGGCAATGATATGGCGTGTGCCAAGATAGGCATGTTCAACGACGGCCAGTTTGTGAGAAGTTCCCATTATACATAGCTATGTAATCTGTTCGTTTTTCTCATAACATTTTTTATCTGGTTTGCCTTCCTCTAAATTTAGTTACATGGAATTGCTTGACTTCATGTGAAAAGAAGAAATACTTAGAGTTTTGCAAGACTTGCAACTTAGTGACAAACCATCCATTAGACCCAGCTGAGTGTCTCCACATTAAAGAAATTCCTAACATTCTATGACAAAAATGGACGGACGCGGCAACGCGAGTCGTAATGATCTAGTAGAGTTTTAGTGATGGTACTCTCCCGCCCTCATAATGCTTGCGAAGCCACTCGTCGATTTTCATGAGCATGAAGATGTCGTTGTGGTGCCAATAGTTGTATGTGGTTGGTTGTGACCTGTTTGCAGCGGCCCAAGAAACATGTTTGGTGTCATTGCCATTCGGAGTTGTCGCCATCGCTGTTGGACGAGCCTCTATGGCGGGTTTTTTTTTTCTGATAGTTGCCCCATCTCGCTCTCTTTTCTAGTCTCCTGTTCTAGCTCGCTCTTAAGGTAGTTTAGCAAAAAAGATGGTTGCTTATAATAACCGATCCAGAGCAAGGGAAAGGATAGATCAATTTATGCGTCAATTGTCAAAGAGATCAAATTCCTGAGAGGGCTTCGTTTATCTTGCATTATTACTCATGCTTCCCGCCTTTTGTAATAAGGCTAGTGATAGTGGCCTGCTGGAAACCGTTCCAGGGGGGCGAAGAGTAGACAGAGACCGTACAATCGACACCAAAGTCTAGTCTCATGTGGCCTGCTGGAAACGCCCGCTGCGTATCATAGTCCCTCTCACTCGTGGATTTCTTCAAAGTCAGTCGAGCGGGTCTCCCCAGCCTGCGTACCCCGCACGACAATCATCTAATCAAAAACCCAAAAATGCCCCTGGATCCAACGCTTTCTCTCCCGGTATCAGCGAGGATATCTTCGTCATGTTTTACATCTATAAGTATGTGTGTGCACCAACACAAACCAAACCAACTAGACCTGCAGCGCGCCTTGGCCTAAGCGTGTGTGCAGAGCAAGCAAGCTTAGCATGATGTGATTAGTTGCCCGTGATAAAGCAGCAGGATTTTGTCTGAGTAAGTGCAGCATGGCATAAAGTTCAGTACAAAAGCAGCCTGATTGAGAGTAAGACAACATATATTTCAGTCCTAAAGAGTTTCAGAAGAAAGCATAGTGACAGTAAGCTCAATATTGAGTAAGCAAACCACATACAGGCCTAACCCAAAATTTCCTAAGTGGGCTATTTTCCATACAAAGCAACAAAGGTTTGAGAGAGCATCCGGCAGTTTTGATGAATCATAATATCAAGAGGTAGTCATTACTACAGAAGGCAAGCCCTCGAATAGAAGTTCACTCAAACAGAATATTCAGAAGTAGGCCTGTGAGAGGCCTGTGAGATAAACAGTAGGGATAATATGATATTTTCAGGACAATCACCAATTCACAATAACAATCTACTGAAGTAAAGGATCATAGAAAATGGAATCACGCTTGCAACATTTATTCGAGGTAGATTGTACAACAGGGTGTGATGTGAAGCTCTCATCTGTACCAAAGTTACAACCAGCATATACATGGAAGTGTATGATCAGAATAAGAAGCATATGCAGCACAGATGCAAGTGAAATGCAATAGGATCCTAATCTATTGGACTTTCCACCACGGAGTAGGATAATCAAAGATCTACCAACAATTACCTTCTCTGCTCTATCAAAGAAAACAAACTCAGCTTCCTCCGTGTTGTCAGCCTTTGGCATGATCTTGATAGCATCCGCTACCTACAATAGAACAGGCAAAGAGAACATAATGAGGATAATATCTATGCATGCACCACTTTGCAAAAAAACTCTCCAAGGAAGTACTCACAGCACAATTGAATTGGTAAGAAAAATGAATTGCTACACTACCATACGCACTTTCATGTGAAAAAGAAACTGTCTACAGACCACTGCATTTAAAATGAGCATCTGAGCGCTCTAAGTATCTATCTGTATCCGTAGCAACACAGGGTGTTTAGGCAGCTTCAATAACATCTACAAGAATGACATTTATGTTGAATTGCTGATTACAACAACAACAAAGTGCAACATTGTAAATCAGACAAAATTACTTGTATACTGCACCTAAGCTAATGATACGAATAATTTCATAATTGAGAGTGCACTAATGCTTTAGTTGTCGATGTAAAAAAAGCTTATAAGTGTCTATAATAAATGTATAGGCTTATAAATAACTGCCGGAAACATCCACCAGCTAGTTAAAATTTCCTGGTCACTTGCAGGCAAAAAATATGGTGCCAAGCAGCTTTCAGTGCTCTAGTGGAATAAGTGGCAGACTCAACCTCCAATTCTCTAGATTTCAATACTTCCGAAAAAAAAACAATTCCTGCTAATTGTATACCACATAGATAAACCTCAGTTTATAATACACAAAATAGGGCAAAGACTTTTCAGAATTCGATTAAAATGAGGCCATATGCATCGTGATTAAAGGCTGCTCAATGTATTGTACATATGGCCATGATTCAAAGTGCTCCCTGTACTGTATATATGTATATGCCACACAATCACTGTATTTAATGTCATAAATTCCATGGTTATGTGATGTTGTAGGAATGGGTGGTTACCTCCTCATGTAACGGTTCTCCTAAATCGATATATTTTGGCGTACCCAATTGGATCTCTCGATTTCCTGATGCAGCTGTGGCTCTCTGAGTAATCAATTATAGAAAGCGTCAGCAGCTAGTTTCTTTGAGGAAGAAGCATCAAATACCATGTTATATATTAATCCGATACATCTTGATCCATGATAAACCATGAAAAACAGAGGAGCTAATTAATACCTTCATCATCAGTGATGTGTATTGGGTCGTCAATCTTTGCTCCCTTTCAGGTAGGAACTCCAATGAGTTTCAGATAAAATCCACACCTTAAGATTTCTTTCCTTCCTAGAACTAATCAATAGTACATAACACCCCATGGCCAAAGATGCAGCACCAAAATAGGAAACTATAGACAATGCAAGCAAGATACACAACCGATGCACATGTACTGTTTCTACAACCTATGCTAGCCCATTCTTTAGAACACTCCACTATTGTTTCAGGATAGTATGCTATCTCCCTCGCAAGGAACAAATGCTACAAAATCGAAATCAATCCAAAAGTTTCATTAGTCAATCGAACAAATTACCTAAGCTCTGAAATTTACCTCCCCCTACAACCTGCTTGGATTTTCATCGAACACCTTCTAGGCATGAACACACACGGATCTACACAAACAAAGAAGAGAAACTCTAGGAATTAAATCAAAGAAGAGGAGAGCAGTCTAAATCAGGAGAAAGGCAGAGTGTGTGGGTAGCTGCAAGAATGGTTGCGGGTGCAGAAGCAGAGCCACATAGTGGATGGGACGGAGGTGGAACGGCTTCTCCTTCCTATTCTCCTCTTCCTTCCGTCTTTTTCCCGCATCCCTCTCTATATCTTGTGCTGGGCACAGGAGGAGTCAGACAACGATTGGATGCCATGGTCGGGTCAGGAGCTGCCAGCGAGAGTGGATTGAAGAAGAGAGAGAGAGAGAGAGGGGGGCGGGGGGGAGGAGGAGGAGGGGTGAACCTGAGTGCTGTCGAGCGTTTGGAGGCCGTCTGTGTTCCTCTTTTGGTCCGTCTTGACGGCGTGCTCCTCTCTGCGGCGCAGTGATGTGAGCAGCGGCCTTCACTCTCCTCCTAGTGACGGCGAGGAGCGAGCTCGATAGGACAGCGAAGTGAGCGGCCAACAGGAAGGAGAAGAGGCAGGGAGGGGACGGTGGCCGACAGGATGAGAGGAGGCTGGCGGCGGCGACTCAAGAGAGATGCGAGGGAGAGAGAGAGAGAAATGAGAGGAGAGAGGCCAAACCCTAAGTCTCTCGTCGATTGGGCACAGAGCAACCAATCGAGAGGATATATCATATATGTGTCCCCGGGCATGCGAAATTCCGTGAGTACCCTCATGGGCAGTCAAAATTACAGGCGGTGGCATGATTGTTGTACCGCAGAAGGACATCACTGGGCATCGTCCCAGCCACGGTCGCTGACAGGCGCGGACCATGTATATCATACCCCACTGTCCAGTGACATACACCCAATATCCTGAGGTGAGGAAAATATTCACTATACATTACTCCAACTTCGAATTTTATCCAACGGCTCAGGTCATCCAAGGGGCATATCCAACGGTCAGAATCGCATCAAGAGAGGATCCGACGGCCCAAATTCTCTAAACTCTAGGAGAGCCCAATTTCAGATGGGAATCTAAGAGCCTGTTTGGGACTGCTCTGCTCCTTAAAATTCAGCTCCGCTCCAGAAAATACAAGCCAAACGGGGTAGCTCCACGATATGCCGCTCCGCAAAAAAATTAGAATCTGGGATACAACTCCAAGTTTTTTATGAAGCTCCTCAGGGGGTGCTCCAAAAAACTCTAAAAGCTGGAGTTGGGTGGAAATTACCCACCACTGCCACCAGTAAGTGGATACCCCTTCGTTTGTCCCCCCTCAACCAATCAAATAGATCCTTTCCACCAAATTTCTCATTCTTGAAGCTGGAGCTAAATGGCAGCCAAACATTCTCTTTGGTAGTATTAGAACTTGTAGATGAAACTGCTCCAAAGTGAATTTAATGGAGCGAAACCAATTTTTGTGAAGCGGAGCAGTCCCAAACAGGCCCTAACTATGGGATTCCAAAACACAAGTGAAGCGCGGCGTGCGGCTGAGCTAGCTACGGTCTTTTTTTTTGCTTTGCTGAGTGTGCAGTGCTGCTACGGTCTATCTATTCTACGTGCCGTGGCCATGGGCGCGCACCCCAGCGAATACGCCGGCGAGGACCCATGCCGCCGCCGCCGCGAACTCCGCGGATGCGCCCCAATTCCACCGACACCACATGCGCCTAAGCCCACCGCAGGTCCGATGGTGGAGGTGGAGGTGGAGGCTCCGTCGAGCTACGCCACGGCCGGCAAGCTCCTGTTCGTCGCGGCCGGGGCGTTCGCGGGCGTCCTGCTGGCCCTCGTCGCGCTGCACTTGTACAGCAGCGCCCGGTGCCGGCGCGCGCGAGAGGGTCGCCGCCTGGCCGTCTACGTCGAGGCGCCTTCGCCGCGGGGGCTCGACCCCGCGGTGCTCCGCGCGCTCCCCGTGGTCGCCGCGGCCGCCGGCGCGGGCGACTGCGCGGTCTGCCTCGCCGAGTTCGAGTGCGGGGAGGAGGCGCGCACGCTGCCGCGGTGCGGCCACCGGTTCCACGTCGAGTGCATCGACGCCTGGTTCCGCGGGTACTCCACCTGCCCCCTGTGCCGCGCCGCCGTCGAGGCGCCGAACGACGCCGAGGCCCGTCCCGAGGTGCGTGTCGATGTGGCGGCCGACGACGTCGCCGCGGCGGCCAAGGGCGGAGCGCCGGCGATGTCGAGCGGCACGGATCTTGACAAGACGAGGCGGGTCTTTGCTTCCACCCGATCCGCTTCCTTCTGACGTGCCCCTGGATGCCAGGAAGCTTCGTTGCTCCTTCCGGCACAGATGTGCACCAGCGTCCAGGACCATCATCAGTTTGGGGGGCATTTATTCCATCTGACTGCATATATTTTTGTTGGTGATGCTCGGTGTGGCTAATTTTCTAGTACAAAATTAGCACATGGGATTTTTTTAAGGTGAATTTGGCACACAGATAGTATTGCACTAGAAGAAATGACGCGCTACGACCCGGCGAAAACCCAAGGCCCAACCTTAGTTGGTGGTTGTTTGGAGATTATTTGATGTAATCTTCAGGGTGAAACATATGATTTGAGATCCACAACGATTGCGTGCCGTTCAATCGATCACTTCCTAGAGGTGTTTTTTTCGGACAATAATTCTCATAGTCCATGTGTTGTTAAGGGATGGTTGGTGTTGCTTCAAGTTTCGTCCTCGGTCAACACCTACAAGAACTATTGGCCCGATTGCCCTGTTCGTCTTCCGCTTTCAGCTCTTGATACTCCACGTACTCCTTCAGGTTATAGTATTTTGCTGACCATGGTAGCATGTCCTTGCACGTCATTTAGATAGCTCTCCAGCTCGTTGCAAACGCCTTATCACTTATAACAATCGTTTGCATAGCGATCACTCGCCAGCGGTAGGCAGACTGGCAGGCCCATTATAAATCAAGGCGAAACGAGCGAACCACACCGATCGGTTTTGGGAACCTTCCTGAACCGTTTTCTTTTCTTTTACTGTTCTATCCGGTTTTCCTTTTTTTTGTTCCTTTTTATTTTTATTCTCTTTTTTTGTTTTTTGTTTCACAAATTTAAAAAAATTGAATTAATGTACTTTTTTATTTTTAAAAACATTTATTTTAAGTCTCCAAATAGTTTTTGAATTCACAGAAATTTTTCAAAATCATGTTTTTAAATTTTTTATTTTTTAAAATACATGAATCCCTTTTGAATTTGCTACATTTATTGAATTCGTGAACATTTTAAAATTTGCACAATATTTCCAATTCCTGAATATTTTTAAATTTTCTGAATAATATACTAATTCATGGAAATTTTCTGTATTTGCAAAAAACATTTTTTTCATTCATGATTTTTTCTACTTAAAAATATACAGACCGAATTAAAAAAAAGCAGGCGTGAGCTTCGGTGGCTAGCTGTGACTCGTGTCACGCAGTCGACGCGAGCGACCTGCCCCCATGCTACTGGGCTGGCTCATGTTAGAGGTACCTGTTGAGCTTCATTTTAGCCGATTTTGTGACTAGAATGTTCCGCGTGCTTTTTTTCCCTTTCAATTATTTTTTAGTTCTTCTTGTATTTTTTCCTTTATTTATTAATTTTATTTTTAAAATTTGCAAAAGGGGAAAATCAAATTTTCACTTTCCAAATTCATGCTTTTTCTTTCATGAATTTTCAAATTCGTGAACTTTTTCCAAAATTCTTGCACATTTTGTGAAATTCGTTTTTTAATGTATGAATTTTCTTAACCGATAGATAGCCGGATCTAGTTTCTTTACCTGAGAAAGCAGAGAGGTTCGTTACTAGTAACACCTGACAAAGCAAACCTGTTACAGTAAAACAATAATTAAGCATATATCCGGTTAAAAAAGGCATATCCTTTCACATGACAATTCTACAAGATGCTGTATGCTATTCTTTTTATTCTTTTTCCTCGTAGGCCCTAGTGTATACTTTGTAAAATTTATAAAAAATCTCTGTGATAAGAAATCCTTACAGGTTTGCTTCAAAAAGAAAATAAAAAACAATTCTACCAGGCCATTTACTAGCCATATAAATCCAGCAACAGAAACACATACTATGATAGTTTGATTTTGCTAACCTACACAATGTCCAGTCTCTAATGGCTTGATTCAGCTAACCTGCACACACGCACACACACAAAAAACTTAGTTCAGATATGCAGCTTTAAATGAAATACAAGCTCACAGTGGATCAAACTTAAGCCACAATGATTTCGCAAAAGTAATAATAACCACATTGGTTAAATTCTGTGGGTTGAGTTTCCAGGCCTTCTGGGTCTCCTTCACAGCAGGTCTTCACTTCTCCCCATTTGGTCTGGTCTTGAAAAAGAAAAGGTTAAGTCAACCATATGATATATTTATTGCTCAATGCTAATAACACAGTTATGTATCCAAGTCCCACCCCTCTCACTTTCTATAATTATGAAATGTTCTAGTACACTTCTACTGTCTTACACAGAATTTACGATGACTTCAGGCAGTAAATGATCTACCTCATGACCCATTGCGTGATGTAAATAGGGTGAAAATAATCATCTCTCTCTCTCTCTCTCTCTCTCTCTCTCTCTCTCTCTCTCTTTTCGTACTGTACTTTGGAGATTAAAGGCATTCACAAACCTGGGGAACAACGAAACAGAGCACTCTGTACTTGTGCAGGGATAAGTCTGCGAGAGTACAAGGCAGACGCACACATCATCACCAACGGAAATAATGAACACGCGCTGGAAATTATATATGAACTTTGGTGGGGGCAGGAACAGTATAGACTGAACAAAAAAAAAATTGGTGCGGCCTACTTCAAGAGAAAATGGCGAGAAGTTTCCTGATGAATGGATTGGAAAACAATGTCGTGTCAATATCCTCGTTGAATCTTTTGCTTCAGAAAGTGGACACTTTGAGACTTGAGAGCAACAGAAAGTGAACACGTTAGTGACACAGAGAGGACAGCTCAGTCAAAACTGAAGAAAAAGAAGGCAAAGAGGAAGAAAGTGACACCTCCCCTCTGTGACTAAATCAGCCAAAATTCCACCTGGGTTACTAGCCTCGCCCTGCTGAATTCAGCTGCTTCTGCTACCTTCCAAACCACTGCCACGTTGGAAGCCGAACCGAAGAAATGGCCGAGATGCGTGCCGTGAGGTTGCTTCTGTTGTCCCTCCTCTTTGTCCGCGTGATCGCCGCGGCGAGGGACAGTGTTGGCAACCATGGTGATGATGATGGAGCCGCCTTACTCGCTTTCAAGGAGGGTATCACGAGCGGCGGAAGCCCCGGCCCACTCGGCTCGTGGAACAGCAGTGCCAGCTTCTGCAGCTGGGAGGGCGTGACCTGCGGCAGCAGCAGCGGCAGGGTGGTGGCACTGGACCTGTCCTCCCATGGGCTCGCTGGGACGCTCCCGGCGGCCATTGGGAACCTCACATCGTTACGGACGCTCAACCTCAGCTTCAACTGGTTCCATGGGGGCATCCCGGCGAGCCTCGGCCGCCTCCGCCGACTCCACACGCTTGACCTGAGCGATAACTCACTCTCCAGCACGCTGCCTGACAACATGAGCCTCTGCACCGGCATGACGGCCCTGGTCCTCGGCAGCAACAACCTCGGCGGGCTCATCCCGTCCAGCCTCGGCGGTACACTGACCAACCTGAAGAAGCTCTCGCTGACGAACAACAGCTTCACGGGCGCCGTCCCGGCGTCGCTGGCCAACCTGTCGTCCCTGCAACACCTCGATCTCTCCATCAACCGGCTCGAGGGCTCGATCCCACCAGGACTCGGAGGCCTCAGGAGCATCTCTCACCTCGATCTCTCAGCAAACGGATTCTCCGGTGCGCTCCCACGCTCTCTCTACAACCTGTCATTGCTGAGGAGCCTTCAGGTTGAGGGGAACACGCTGCAAGGAAGCATCCCTGCCGACATCGGCGACAGGCTCCCGGCCATGGAAAAGCTTGTCTTGTCCCGAAACAGATTCAGCGGCGCCATCCCTCATTCAGTCACCAACCTCTCCTCTCTCGCGACGCTTCGCCTCGGGTGGAACCAGTTTAGCGGCTATGTGCCTCATACGCTGGGGAGGTCGCAGGACCTGCGGTACCTGGAGCTGGCTGGCAACAAGCTTGAAGCAGACAACAGCAGGGGATGGGAGTTCATGGATTCGCTTGCAAACTGCACCCAGCTACAGTATCTGGCCCTCGACAACAACTCCTTCAGAGGGCAGCTGCCAGGTTCAGTCGTAAACCTCTCAACAAGTCTCGAGAAGCTTTTCATAGGCTACAACAACATCTCAGGGGAAATCCCTTCAGACATCTCCAATCTGGCAGGCCTGAAGGTGCTGCAGGTAGCAAATACCTCCGTGTCAGGAGCTATTCCAGAGAGCATCGGGAAGCTAGCAAACCTTGTCATGTTCTTCATGTTCAACAATGGCTTGTCAGGCCTCGTGCCACCATCTGTCGGGAATCTCACCAAGTTGAACTGGATACTCGCGTACAACAATAATCTGGAAGGACCAATCCCAGCGAGTCTAGGGAAACTCAAGGACCTCAACATTCTGGATATGTCCAAAAATCGCCTGAATGGCTCCATTCCCAGAGAGATCTTCAAACTGTCTTCGCTTTCTATACAACTAGACCTGTCATACAATTCCCTTTCCGGACCCTTGCCATCAGAAGTTGGTAGCTTGACTAACCTTAATTGGTTGGTGCTATCAGGAAATCAGTTACGCGGTAAGATACCTGAAAGTATCTCAAGTTGCACGGTCCTGGAATACCTGTTATTGCATAATAACTCGTTTGAAGGAAGCATACCAACAAATTTGAAGAATATAAAGGGTCTCACCACGATAAGCTTGTCAATGAACAAGTTGTCCGGTACGATTCCCGACGCCTTCGCTGGAATTGCCACTTTGAAAGAGCTGTATCTGGCACAGAACAACTTGTCTGGGCCAATCCCAGCTGTTCTACAAAATCTGACATTGCTGTCGGTGCTAGATTTGTCGTTCAATAATCTGGAAGGTGAAGTGCCAAGCGGGGGCGTCTTTAGAAACCTAACCCATGAATCGGTCGAAGGAAACAGTAAGTTGTGTGGTGGAGTACATCAGCTTCACCTGGCTGCATGTTCCTCCTTATACCCTGTGAGAAATCACAAAAAGTCTCTTGTAGTACCTCTCACAGTAACAGGGTCACTCATGCTACTAGTTTCAGTTATTGTTATTGTTTGGTTACTCCACAGGAAGCTCAAAGAATATAACAAGTCTCATATGCTACCTTTAACTGTTGACAAACATCAGAGAGTATCTTACCAAGCAATTTTCAACGGAACTAACAAGTTCTCAGAGGCCAACTTACTTGGTAAAGGAAGATTTGGCGCTGTTTACAAATGCACCTTGGATGATGAGGGTACAGCTACAGATGTGGCAGTAAAGGTGTTTGACCCCCAACAATCAGGATCTTCCAAGAGTTTTGAGGTTGAATGTGAGGCCTTGAGAAGAGTGCGTCACCGATGTATCCTAAAAATCATCACCTGTTGCGCAAGCATCAGCCCCCAAGGTCAAGAGTTCAAAGCTCTGATTTTCGAGCTCATGCCCAACAACAGCCTAGACAGCTGGCTTCATCCAAACTCCCAAGAGCCGGCTCCATGCAGTACCCTCAGCCTAGCTCAGCGGCTGGACATAGCCGTTGATATCCTGGATGCACTGGACTATCTTCACAATGACTGTCAACCACCGATCATCCACTGTGATATCAAGCCAAGCAACATACTTCTCGCACAGGACATGAGTGCACGTGTTGGAGATTTTGGCATAGCAAGACTTCTTCTTGAGAATGCAAGCCAAACCATGCTGAATTCAACTAGCTCCGCAGGAGTACGAGGTTCCATTGGCTACATTGCTCCAGGTTAGCAACGAACATTGTTGCATTATTTCCTTCGCTCCTAGCCTGTTTCATGTTCCTAAATATGGTTAATGATCAATCATGGCTGCAAATATGCAGAGTACGGGGAAGGATCCGCTGCCTCACCTCTTGGCGATGTTTATAGCCTTGGTATATTGTTGCTTGAGATGTTCACCGGAACAAGTCCCACAGACGACATGTTCAAAGGCTCACTGAATCTGCATAAATTTGCTGAGGCCGCTCTTCCAGATAAAGTCATGGAAATAGCAGACCCAACAATCTGGATACACACAGAGGCAAATGATACAGGTGCAGCCGGCACCGGCACTGCAAGAACAAGAACCGAGGAATGCTTGGTTTCTATCATGACTGTTGGCATATCCTGCTCAATGCAACAGCCCAGGGAGCGAATGCTGATAAGGGATGCAGCTTCAGAGATGCATGCAGTCAGAGATGCGTACCTTATATTTGCCAATTCACCAATACATCAGAGAAAATAAAGCACCCATGCAATGATATGCAACTAATGAACATTTAGTTACTTGAGCAATTGATGCAGTTTGTAGCGGCCAAGATAATATTTCTTTGTTAACACCATGACGTTTGTGAATACATTATACATATAGAATGATTCATGATTATGGTATCTGCTTAAGTCTGAAACCCTTGCAGTGGGTGTCCCAAATTATATACTCCCTCCGTCCCAAAATAAGTGTCGCTGATTTAGTGCAAAGTTGTACTAACTTATTTTGACATTGTACTAAATCAGTGACACTTATTTTGGGACGGAGGGAGTATGATCTTCCAGTGTTAATAAGTTTTCAAAATCAGAATCTAACAAGACAAAGTTGGAAAATTCTCGAATTGACGTCAATTTTTTAATAGATGATGTTCTGAAGGAAGTTTGAAGGTGCCAGATCATCAGCTTAAAATACAGGACCACTGAGGAATCATCAAAATATGCAGATCATGCCTAGTAAACGGTTTATTCCATAGAGAAAATCAGAAGAAAGATTTGACGGTGCATAACAAAGGTCCTTAATTTCTTTATTTAAGGAATAAATCAATTCCATAGTGTTCTGGACTCACAGAAACAAGGAATTGCTCACTATAATCAGGCACTGCTGTCCAATCACCCAAAATTTAAGGATGCATGCAAAAAATCACAACCAAGATGCAAAAATTACAAGCAATGAAGTACTCTGATTACTTAGAGCTAAATTTTGAGGGGATTTACATGCAAAATCATGGTGAAGATGAATTGAGTACCAACCACACAATTAGTGAAGAACAAAACACAAAATCCTCAACAATTGAAGAAATAGATGTAAATTAAGACAAGGAATTCCAGAACTCAGCTCGATGGACCTCAAAATTTCCACCTAATTATCGAATTAAAATGAATTTCAGTGGTTGCTCACAGGATAAAACAAAAACATCTTGCTCAATTCAGAGACCGGTTAGGCAGCTGATAGTGTGGGCGTTTGTTGGCCCTTTATTTGTTTGCCCTTTTTCTTTTCTTCCATGTATAGTTCTAATGTACATTTTATTTTCTGCTTGTAGCTTGCAATCTTAATTTAAATAAATATAACAGGGGGGGTGGGGCTTTGCCCTACTGCACAACTCAAAACAAATGAACTGAATCGCATGAACATAAGCCATAAGATAAATTTATCCCCACGGAAATAGAAAACATTTTGAAAAAAATCACCAATTGCGCAGACCACTACAGTTGTATCAACATCACAAGTAAACAACAATTTGTTTTTGTATTTTGAGCTTTGGACACTGAGTTCTAATACATGAATAACAAGTGGTATATTATATTCACAAAGTTTCTGGAACTTGTTGAGAAGCAATCATGCACACGGAGTGACATATATTAACACTAAATATATACGTACTCCCTCCGTCCGAAAAAACTTGTCATCAAAATGAACAAGAAGGGGTGTATCTAGAACTAAAATACATCTAGATACATCCCCTTTTATTCATTTTGATGACAAGTATTTCCGGACGGAGGGAGTACTAATCAGCCAGCTTAACTGGCAGGATTTTCCCCAATTTTTTTGACAGAGCAGACCAGAACAGTAAAACAGTAGAGTGGCATTTATCTATGATCAGCAGATCCGCCAAAGAGCACAACAAATCTCTATATACATTTAACATAATCAATCATTCGAGCTTGATTCTAAGGATTTGAGTTCAATCGAAGGTCGCACATGGGGGGGGGGGGGGGGGGCGATCGGGGGAGCAGAGACGGGTGCTGAACCTCTCGGCCGGAGACGCTGTCGTCGGCCGGCCTCGTCGTTCGTGCGCCATGAACTGAATCTGGAGGCGCGCTTGGACTTGGCGGCTGCGCACCTTGTTGTGGAAGAGGCGGTCCACCGGCGAGATCGAGCCCCTCCGACGGCGGAATCGGGTGCGGCCTGCTCCGTTGAGGACTTTCCACGAGTCTACGGGAAGCCCTACCCAGCTACTGATTGGAATCGGGTCGGCCGCACCGCGCAGCCCGCCGGCGACAGACGCGCTCCCTCGCGCCGGCGCGCGCGTGTACTAGTGACTGAGGTAGACGACGACTTCTTCCACGACGGGCTGGCACTTGTTGGGCCAGTATGGGCCGGGCAGAGGATCTATCAGGCTTTAGTTGCGGGGAATGTATCCGGTGCACACACTTGTGATGTCTCAAAAACAAAAAAAAACTTATGGTGCAAGCGGTGCACCGAATGCCGTAATACATTTCAAAAAATCAGAAACAAATTAGGACATTGACACAACATCAGTGTATGTTGTAAAAAAAAATCGTATCAAAATTTGAAACATTTCTTGAGGTAAAAAAAAAGACAAATTTCAAATCAGTGTGATATTGGGCACAATCTAAAGCCCAACTTACGTTATGTACTATTCAGTGTTGAATTTGTCAATTTTTATTATTTTGAGCTATGTTCCAAATTTTGTCTTAAAATTTGTGGCATCCTACATTTATGTTTGTGAATTTGCTAAAAAAATCAAAAAATTTGAACAAGTTAAAATATGCACCAGTAGCACCATAAGCACTGGTGCACTAGATATTCTCCCTTTAGTTGTGCATGTAGTATCCATGTACGACGAATAATAGCCTAAAAATAAGGTACGACGAAAAAACATGAGCGCACTTAATTGTGCTTTTTCAAGAGTGTGCTTAATTTTAACTCAAAAGAAGTGCACTTAATTTCTTGTTTTTATTCAAAAAACTTAAATAAATGTTTTCCTCTTTTCTCCAAAGAAAATGTATATATCTTGCTTGTTCCCCTAAATATACTTAAATTACTTGCTTTTTCGCTTTTTCTCAAAGAAAGAAACTTAATTTCTATTATTGATCATCGTAATATAGTTCTTGTCTTTTGTTCTCTATTTTCTTGAAAAGACTCAAATCTATTATAAAAAATCATCAAAAGTACAAAACATTTAAAATATAATAAAAATTACATCAAAGCCCCTGGACCATGGAACGACCATTGCTGCCATCAAAACGAGCCAATGACGTGTCATTGTCGCCGCTTCCGTATTGAAGCCAGACTTGCCTAGTTGATGCCTGTCGGGACTTTGTGCAGGTTCCCCTATGGATTGTCACCCCAGAACCATAGTTGTCGTTGTTGAACCCTTGAATCGATCCGAAAAACCTCACACAAAAATCTTGCCCTTTGCGTGCGCATGGCGGGGAATCCTAACCTCGTCGCCCCCGGAACCAAAAGGAATCCATGTCGGGGTTACGTCGACTTTGTCACGGTGGACAAACATAAGGAGGATCGGTGTCGGAAGACTGAATCGGAGAAGAAGCGTGGTTATCCGTCCAAGTGTTGCTCCTACGAGGACTAAAAGCCTAACATATCTACTAGTCGAAGTCGAAGCATTAGGATTCCCCTCCTCGCCACAGATCGTCGGAGCGATCGTCAAAGGGAAGGCGAATCCATGGACTCGTCGGTGATGATCGAGGGGAGGAAGCCTTGACCTAGTAGCCTTGCGAAGGCGGAAGAAAGAGTCGTATCAGCCAATGGCCGTTTTGTTTTCTAGTTTGGACTACCGTGTGCAGTGAGCACGTTCTATATTGCATAGCTAGGCTACGTTTAGCTTGGCTCATTTGAACTACCGAACCACAAGCAAACGTTTGTGGAGTGGTTGCTACCAAAAGCTAGAAAATAAAATCTTCTACTAAAGACCAATCCTTGGTTGGCTAGGCTACAATAGCTTCTGCTATAGATCCAAACACACAATGGGCACCTTGATAACATTTTTCGAACAATACATGCAGCCTGCGAGCAGACTTGGTCACAGCACACAAGGGGGCTGACAAAACCAAGGTCCCCGGTGCATATCCTATAGCTGCATGCGCTATAAATATCAACCAGATCATGAGATGCATAGAGCAGCAGCATTCTTGCAGTTTCAGCCAACCTAGTACGGTACGTACTGCTTCGCATTCCCCTCTTGCAATCTTTGTTTTCGCGCAACGTATTTCGATTCTCTGTCTTCATCTAACCGTTGGTCACTGAACAGATTTGTGCTGCAGATTGATCTTGGGATAGGTTTGAAGGAAGCAACAAAGAAGAAGAAGCAGAAGATGAGCACCACCAAGACGTCGTGGCCGGAGGTGGTGGGCTGGCCGGCGGCGCAGGCCGTGACTCAGGTCAACACCGACAGGCCTGATGTCGCGATCGAGGTGCTCCCGTCTGGCACCAGCGTGTCCCCGGGGTTCAGTAGCACGCGTGTTCGCGTCTTCTTCGATGGGACTGGCAGCGTCGCGGCCACTCCACAGGTTGGTTAGGCCGGTGGCGCCATCTTGCCAGGTCGACATTGCCGGTCGATGAAATAGAGGCGCTTGATGTTATTTTGATTATCTAGAAGTGGAAGACGCATTTGGTCTATCAATGTACTAGTTATGAATGGAGCCCTTAGCTACTTTGAGGTTGGGTATGTCCTCTTTATGGTTGTATCGTATTTATGTGATGTTTTAAGTTAATAAAATATACCTTTTATAAAAGAAATGAAATGAGGACCTTTTTTTTAGGATCAAATGAAATGAGGACCTTACTGGACGGAACAGACATATTGTAATTGTAATGGGTTTGGGCTTGAGCTAGTAAACACAAAAAATGTTGGTAATTCAACAGAAAATTATAGCCTGGTACTGTTTATCACATGGTTCACAATATAGGTTCATATGGGTGAATCCAGTGCCCATTTTTTTGTATTAGCCCAGCTACATGCTTAGTTACTTCGGTACCAAAATAATGTGGGTTTAGTGGAGGAAAATTGGAATGATATTGTATCCATTCACTTGACAGTTGTTGAGATGTGTTGTGATGTAGTTACTACGACTCAATTTACAGTTGTTGAGATGGTTCACAATATAGGTTTATATGTGATGTGCTTATTTTACAGTATGTCGTTGTAGGAAATATCTACAAAACTAGAGTAAGTTGGCTAAAACCGTAAAATGGACAAAAAATTGTTATATAAATTGGATTATCATAATCTTCCATAATGTCCAACAAAGACTAATTAAAGACGAGGGATTTGCATGCTTCTCCAAGACGGCATCGTGTCGGTCCACCAATCAACGATATTGGTATGTGTTGCAATAAGTGTATATCTCTCTTGTTACTCTTTTAGGTTTTTGTAAAACAATTGATTACAACGTAACATAGGAACTAAAGTTGAACCTACATATAAGTTCACATATATAGTTTACTTTCAATTTTATTGGTATTGCGCGCTACACTTTCTTAACAAATATAAAATGCTACCAAATCAAATGTTGTTTTGCTCAAAAGACACATTGTAAGGGATACATATTACAATCTAAGAGATATGGCTTTGTAAATAACTTAGTTTATGAGTTTGGTTAGTAGAAAAAGATGCCTAAGTCTAAGAGAATAAATTTAATATGGCTGAAACATAACATAAAACGAATGATTTACATGTATACATGTGTCATACGCAGAGGGACCATCGCTCAACACTGGAACGCTCAGGATGGCCTCTAGCTTAGCCATTTTTATTCTCTTATATACAAGTAGATGATTTTTGTTGACGTAAAACATAGGAATATACATTTGGGGGGCATAAAGCACTAGTAGAAAACCGGCCTTTTGTCCCGGTTCATAAGGGCCTTTAGTCCCGATTCTTAAACCGGGACTAAAGGGTCGTTACTAATGCCCACCCTTTAGTCCCGGTTCAAACCAGAACCGGGACAGATGGGCCTCCACGTGGCCTGTGCGCCGAGCCCAAGCAGGAGGGCCTTTGGTCCCTGTTGGTGGCACCAACCGGGACCAATAGACCTCCACGCGTCAGCATTTCTGTGGCTGAGGTTTTTGTTTTTTTTAAAGGAGGGGGTTAGGGGTTTTGGGGGGTTAATTTAGGTATTTCATATATTGGGTTAGATACTAATTAATAAAGAGAAGTGTCCTCCCTTATGTCCGTGCTTGGTCGACGCTACGTACTATACATACGTATACAGAGGACTAGACACGCTATAGCTAGCTAGTAAGCAAACGAAGAAAACAGAAGATCGTCATGAACATATATGCATACAGAGAGATGTGATATCGACCACCTCTCCTTCTCCGAGAGATTGGTCAAACAACAAGTTCTCGTATATCTATCTGACACTACCGGCTACATATATACAATAATTATCTCTTACAAATATAATCTCCTAAATTACGGACGCATGGTCCACATAGTATTCTCCGTCTTCAGCGATCATGTGGTCAAGAAAGAATGCCGCCAATTCCTCTTGAATTGCTCGCATGCGATCTGGTTCTAGGAGTTCATCCCGCTGCCGAAACATCTAATTTGAAGAAGGGGTCAATACATATATATATGAATGAATGAAACTCAACACAAATGATGGTAATAAAATAAAATTGTAAATATTGTTATTTACGCACTTCATATTGTTCGTCAGAGTAGCCCCGCTCACAGGTCGTGTGGCGGATGGACTCGCAGACGTAGTATCCACAGAAATCATTCCCTTGTTCCTGCCACAACCACTTTACAAGAAATAGAGGTCAATCAAACTGATAAGCAAGAATGCCAAATGGTATTGATGAAACTTGCGCTTGAATCAATAGCTAGGAGACGCGCGGAACATGCTACTATAGTACTTACTTTCGGGTATCTAAATTGCAGCATCTTCGGCAGTCCCGGAGATTTTTTGGTGAATTTTCTCCAAACCCTGCCGGACAAAAGAAAACAATTACTTGATATCAAGAAATGAACAAAGTTGCTGACATGGTGGATAATGATCGATTTAACTTACTTCTCGAGGATTTCAGTCATGTCCGCATACTCCTGGGGATCTTTTCGTCTAGAGTCCAAGACAGTTACTACTCCCTGCTCAAGCCTAATCTCTAGGAGAATATAGTGGTACCTGCGCACACATGCATAACTCATCAATTACATTACTATAACCTGGACTAATATATAAGGGAAACCGAATATGCACAAGACAGTAACACTCACATGAAGTTGTAAGGAAAGATTATATCTTTGTGTTCATTTATTTTGAATGATCGTAGCAAGCTGGCCTCGGTTTCTGCGGCATGAAATTTAACCTGAGTTGCATCTATGAGATATGTGTTAACGAACCCAATATCACCGACTTGTCTTTTCTTCAATTCGGCGATCTTCAATCTGCATAATATAGTGAGAATAATTATAAATACATGCAATGAAAGAGCTGAGCTATATAGAGAGACTTAATGACAGAAGTAGTAGTACTTACAGACAGTAGCAGGTGACCGTTGCTTTATCGAGGGCCAATTGATTGAAAAACTGATAGAACTCCTCAAATGGAATAGGCAACAGATCAATTCCAACGAGGTCATGCTCCGGTTTAACTCTCACATACAAAGTACTCCTCCCCCAGACTCTCTACAGATTTTCAAGTACCAATCATGCAATCTTCGCATCATCGTTGGTAGAGTTTTTCATCTTTGACGAGAGGCTTCCCGTACTCGTATCTGTGTATCTGCACCTCCATGGGATCATAATGTACATCGTCGGGCAGGTAATCGTCAAGATTGCTATAACCGGGCACCATCCTCGGATCGACGATGTCGCTAGGCACCTTGAGCGGGGGGCACGATTGATTCCCTTGTTCGCCGAGCTGGGCAATTTGTTTCCCAGCTGCTCGTCGTTCTTTCAACCTTTGATCACTGACTGTACTTCCCGACCGCTCCGCTTCGGCCCATGTCTTTGCAATAATACGCTCATAGTTGCCTTTCGGCGGAGACTTGGATGGTTTTGCCAGGGCAACCAGAGTGCGCTTCGCTTTCACCGGATCTACCTTCTCCTCCGGAGGTGGATGTCTCTGTGCTTTCAACCCTTCATACCATTCCTTCGCTTCGGTTCGCGCGATCTTCGCGTTCTCCTCCGGGGTCCTCTCGTATGGTAAATTCTCTAGAGTCTTCAGAGAAGGACCGTATACTTGCTTACGAGGCGGAGGAGAAGGACTACGACGCGCCGGAGCAGCTGCTGGAGCGGCGGCGGGTCTCTTCCGCCCTTGCTGACGAGGCGGAGAAGGAGGAGGCTGGCTGCTCGGACGCGCAGGCGCAGGCGGAGAAGGAGGCGGAGTGCCGCCACGCGCCGGAGAAGGAGCTGGCCGAGTGCCCTGATCGTCACTCGCCGGAGGAGGAGGCGGAGTGCCCTAACTCGCCGGAGGAGGAGGAGGCGGAGGCGTCCAGTTCCGAAGGTTGATGAGATCCTTCCGCCATAGGCATGGAGTCTTCAGAGCAGAACCCAGCCTAGTCTCCCCTTCACCGGTAGGGTGGTCAAGTGGGAGCTCCTCAAATCCCTCCGTTATTTCATCCACCATCACCCTAGCATATCCTTCTGGAATCGGCCGACAGTGAAAAGTTGCGCCGGGTTCAGAAGGATAAACAGAGCCAACAACCGCCTTGAACTTCATATTAATCCATTGCGTCATAAGGTGGCAATTTTGAGACTCCGTGATAGCATCCACGGGATAGCTGGCAGGAGCCGTCAAGACATGCTCCGGCTGAAGCAGCTCGGTGGAAGCCACGCTGCTTCTCCGCTGAGATGGCGGGGTAGCTTCGGGGGAAGCTTCGGCAGTTCGTTTGCTGCGATTTGCTTCTCGTTCCTCTATCCCGAGTACCCTTGCTTTAAGCGCCTGCAGTTCGGACTGGTGCACTTTCTTCCTCCTCTCCTGTCTTTTGTAACCGCCTGCGTCCGGAAACCCAGCCTTCCACGGAATGGAGCCTGGCGTGCCTCGTGTCCGTCCAGGGTGCTCAGGATTTCCGAGGGCCTTTGTGAGCTCGTCGTTCTCTCTGTCTGGAAGGAACGTCCCTTTCTGCGCTGCATTGATATAGTATCGAAGCTTCTTCAAGGGTATGTCAAGTTGCTCGTCCATCCAAATGCACTTCCCTGTTACAGGGTCCAAGGTTCCGCCAGCCCCGAAGAACCAAGTCCGGCAACGGTCTGGCCAGTTCATTGTCTTTGGTTCGATCCCTTTTTCAACCAGATCATTCTCAGCCTTAGCCCACTTAGGCCGGGCTACGAGGTAGCCACCTGACCCCGTGCGATGGTGAAGCTTCTTCTTCGCAGCATTTTTCTTATTTGTCGCCGACATCTTCTTACTCTTTTCCGATGTCTTGTTGGCCACAAATGCGGGCCAGTGATCTCTGATCTTCTCATATCTGCCCTTGAATTCTGGTGTCTCTTTTTTATCGACAAACCTATTCAGCTCTTTCTTCCACCTCCTGAATAGGTCTGCCATCCTCTTAAGAGCAAAAGACTTGATTAATTGCTCTTTAACTGACTTCTCCGGATCATCCTCTGGCGGTAGGGTGAAATTTGACTTCAGCTCTGTCCAAAGATCATTTTTCTGCATATCACTGACGTAAGACACCTCAGGGTCTTCTGTAGCCGGCTTTAACCATTGCTGGATGCTGATCGGGATCTTGTCCCTAACCAGAACCCCGCACTGAGCAACAAATGTGTTCTTTGTTCGGATGGGTTCAATCGGTTGGCCGTCGGGCGCGATTGCTATGATCTCAAACCTTTCATCCGAGCTCAACTTTTTGTTCGGGCCTCGTCTCTTTACCTCAGTTGTGCTCGATCCGGAGGGCTAGAAAAAAGAACAAAGACTTAATTAATATGTGTACATACCATAACAATGAATGCATCAATTAGCTAGTCAGCACAGGCTTAACTAATATATATACCTGGCCGGACTCGGTTCGGTCACCGGAGCCGTTATCACGGTCTCCTTCTTGCACCGGCATTGGGTCACCGGAGCCGTCCTCACGTTCTCCTTCTTGCACCGGCATTAGGTCACCGGAGCCAGCTTCTTCACCCTCTCCTTCCAGACCATCGGTGTCGTTGAGAAACAACGAGACGACATCACTTCCTTCTGCGATTATGTCCCTCAACAACGCTTTATTTGCTTCGTCTCGGGCGGTGTCCATAGTTTCTACAAATATTTACAACATGGCAATTATTATTCAAACATGACAGATGGATATATTAGTGGCAAACGTAGAACTAGCTAGCTAATCATAGTAAGGAATCATATATATTAATTAGTGGCCTCGACGCTGCTTCTCTAGGGTTTGGGGTGGCCTCGACAACGCTTCAAGGGTTTGGGGTGGCCTCGAGAGAGTTTGTCGGGTAGGGGCGCGGCGGGAGGGGGTAGGAGACTGACATCATTTTTTCTAGGGTTTGGGTGTCCTCGAGAGTTTTGGTCGAGCGAGAGGGTCGCGGGGGTGCTCCCGCGGTATAAGTTATCACAGTGGAGAGGGGGTATATATATCGACCGCCCCTCATGTCGAAGTTATCCGAGGGGTATATCGACCCCCCCTCGTGTTGAAGTTATCGGGATAGGGAATAGAATAGAAGAAGAAAGGAATAGAGGAGAAGATCGAAGAAAAAAAGAAGAAAAAAAAGAGGAGAAGAAGAAAGGAATAGAGGAGAAGAAGAAAAAAAATAGAAACCACTTCTTTTTCTTCTTTTTTCCTCTTCTTTCTCCTCTTCTTTCTCCTCTTCTTCTCCTTTCTTCATCTTCTTATTTTCCTTTTCCACTCATTCTTTTTCCTCTTCTTCCTTTAGCTAGATATATAAAACTTTTCTAAAAATGTAACTTTTGCATATATAAAACCTTTTCTTCCTTCTTCTTCAAACCTTCTATTCCTTCTTCCTAAATATATAAAACTAACCTAAAATGTACTAAATTAGAGAACATATATAGATAAAACTTTTCTAATTAAAAATCTAACTTTTGCATATATGTATTTTTTAAACATCATTACAATTGAAAAAAAATACATACATACATACAAAAAACATGTAAAAAATACATAAATACATAAATGAACATAGATGCACCTATAGAGAAAATTATAAACTTTTCCTTCTGCAATTTTTCAGTGATTTCTTTTTTCTTGTAGGTCACAAAAATTATAAACTTTTCTGTTAGTGAACATAGATGCACCTATAGAGAAAATTAAACCTAAATTCATAATCAATTTCTATGAATTTCAGAGAAATTCATTATGAATTTAGGTCCAATTTCCTGTATAGGGGCATCTATTTTCACTTTGAGAGGAGCTCGACAACGCAGAGAGGGACGGGCTTATAAACAGGTGTGGGCGCCCTTCGGTGGGCGAGGTGGGACTAAACTTCGGGTGCAACAAGGGCCAAATTTTTTTCCAGTTTTTTTGTTTTGTTTTGAAATGCTCATGGGCCAGGAACGAGCCCTATTTTTTTCCAGTTTTTTTGTTTTGTTTTCTGCATTATTTATTTCCTTTTGTTTTTTGCTTTATTTTTTAATTCTTTTTGCTTTTAGTTTTAGAAAAATTATAAACTTTTTGTTAGTGCCATTAGTTTTCAAATTTGAAAACACTTTTTTAGTTTTTTTGTTTTCTTTGTTGCTTTGTTTATTTTATTTTGTTTCTACTTACAACAAAATACTTACTGTTGCTATTTTTATTTTTTTTCCAGTTTTTTTGTTTTGTTTTCTGTATTATTTATTTTCCTTTGTTTCTTGCTTTATTTTTTAATTCTTTTTTGCTTTTAGGTCAGCAAAATTATAAACTTTCTGTTAGTGCCATTAGTTTTACAAAAATTATAAACTTTCTGTTAGTGCCATTAGTTTTCAAATTTGAATAGTTAAAATTTGAATTCTTTGAAATTTGTGCGAATCACAAGTTTGTGATTAACTTTACTTAAAAAATGAACATAGATGCACCTATAGAGAAAATTCGACCTAAATTCATAGTTTTCAAGTGAACTCTAAAAAAGTTGGCATAGCATACTCGTCTGTTACAAATTTGGCATGGTATCATCATAATAGTTGCAGGAGAAAGTCTTCACTTTTTCTTCGCTTGTGTCATTTGCTTATTGCGCCGTAACCATGGATAATCTTCATCGTTTATCAGGATGCTTGGGTCAGTCTTGACATTGAAGGGAGGAATTTCATGAAACTTTTCATAATCTTCAGACATGTCTGTCTTGCCCTCCACTCCCAGGATGTCCCTTTTTCCTGAAAGAACTATGTGGCGCTTTGGCTCATCGTATGATGTATTCGTTTCCTTATCTTTTCTTTTTCTCGGTCTGGTAGACATGTCCTTGACATAGATAACCTGTGCCACATCATTGGCTAGGACGAACGGTTCATCAGTGTACCCAAGATTTTTAGATCGACTGTTGTCATTCCGTACTGTGGGTCTACATGTACCCCGCCTCCTGACAGATTGACCCATTTGCACTTAAACAAAGGGACCTTAAAATCTTATCCGTAGTCAAGTTCCCATATGTCCACTATGTAACCATAATATGTGTCCTTTCCCTTCTCGGTTGTTGCATCAAAACGGACACCGTTGTTTTGGTTGGTGCTCTTTTGATCTTGGTCAATTGTGTAAAATGTATTCCCATTTTTCTCGTATCCTTTGTAAATCAACACAGTCATAGATGGTCCCCTGGACAACAAGTACAACTCATCACAAACAGTGTTGTCACCTCTGAGACATGCTTCCAACCAACTGCTGAAAGTCCTAATGTGTTCACATGTAATCCAGTCGTCGCACTGCTCCGGGTGTTTGGAGCGCAGACTGTTCTTGTGTTCATCGACATACGGGGTCACCAAGGTAGAGTTCTGTAGAACTGTGTTGTGTGCTTGAGACCAAGAATGCCCGTCCCTGCATATTATTGAGTCCGCTCCTAGCGTGCCTTTTCCAGTCAGTCTCCCCTCATACCGCGATTTAAGGAGACCTATCTTCTTAAGGCCAGGAATGAAGTCAACACAAAACCCGATGACATCCTCTGTTTGATGGCCTATGGAGATGCTTCCTTCTGGCCTAGCACGGTTACGGACATATTTCTTTAGGACTCCCATGAACCTCTCAAAGGGGAACATATTGTGTAGAAATACGGGCCCGACAATCTCATCGACTAGATGAACTAGGACATGCGTCATGATATTGAAGAAGGATGGTGGGAACACCAGCTCGAAACTGACAAGACATTGCGCCACATCACTCCTTAGCCTTGGTACGATTTCTGGATTGATCACCTTCTGACAGATTGCATTGAGGAATGCACATAGCTTCACAATGGCTAATCGGACGTTTTCCGATAGAAGCCCCCTCAATGCAACCGGAAGCAGTTGCGTCATAATCACGTGGCAGTCATGAGACTTTAGGTTCTGCAACTTTTTCTCTGGCATATTTATTATTCCCTTTATATTCGACGACAAGCCAGTCGGGACCTTCATACTGAGCAGGCATTCAAAGAAGATTTCTTTCTCTTCTTTCGTAAGAGCGTAGCTGGCAGGACCTTCATACTGCTTCGAAGGCATGCCGTCTTTTTCGTGCAAACGTTGCAGGTCCTCCCGTGCCTCAGGTGTATCTTTTGTCTTTCCGTACACGCCTAAGAAGCCTAGCAGGTTCACGCAAAGGTTCTTCGTCACGTGCATCACGTCGATTGAAGAGCGGACCTTTAGGTCTTTCCAGTAGGGTAGGTCCCAAAATATAGATTTCTTCTTCCACATGGGTGCGTGTCCCTGAGCGTCATTCGGAACAGCTAGTGCGCCGGGACCCTTTCCAAAGATTACGTGTAAATCATTGACCATAGAAAGTAGGTGATCACCGGTACGCATGGCGGGCTTCTTCCGGTGATCTGCCTCGCCTTTGAAATGCTTGCCTTTCTTTCGACATTGATGGTTGGTCGGAAGAAATCGACGAGCTGGGCAATTTGTTTCCCAGCTGCTCGTCGTTCTTTCAACCTTTGATCACTGACTGTACTTCCCGACCGCTCCGCTTCGGCCCATGTCTTTGCAATAATACGCTCATAGTTGCCTTTCGGCGGAGACTTGGGTGGTTTTGCCAGGGCAACCAGAGTGCGCTTCGCTTTCACCGGATCTACCTTCTCCTCCGGAGGTGGATGTCTCTGTGCTTTCAACCCTTCATACCATTCCTTCGCTTCGGTTCGCGCGATCTTTGCGTTCTCCTTCGGGGTCCTCTCGTATGGTAACTTCTCTGGAGTCTTCAGAGAAGGACCGAATCTGTCTGTCTTCCCGCCTTTGGCTGTACTGCTAGACGCCGGCCGAGCAGACGGAGCGGCTGTCTTCTTTACTTGCTTACGAGGCGGAGGAGAAGGACTACGACGCGCCGGAGCAGTTGCTGGAGCGGCGGCGGGTCTCTTCCGCCCTTGCTGACGAGGCGGAGAAGGAGGAGGCTGGCTGCTCGGGCGCGCAGGCGCAGGCGGAGAAGGAGGCGGAGTGCCGCCACGCGCCGGAGAAGGAGTCGGCCGAGTGCCCTGATAGTCACTCGCCGGAGGAGGAGGCGGAGTGCCCTAACTCGCCGGAGGAGGAGGAGGAGGAGGCGGAGGCGTCCAGTTCTGAAGGTTGATGAGATCCTTCCGCCATAGGCATGGAGTCTTCAGAGCAGAACCCAGCCTAGTCTCCCCTTCACCGGTAGGGTGGTCAAGCGGGAGCTCCTTAAATCCCTCCATTATTTCATCCACCATCACCCTAGCATATCCTTCTGGAATCGGCCGGCAGTGAAAAGTTGCGCCGGGTTCAGAAGGATAAACAGAGCCAACAGCCGCCTTGAACTTCATATTAATCCATTGCGTCATAAGGTGGCAATTTTGAGACTCCGTGATAGCATCCACGGGATAGCTGGCAGGAGCCGTCAAGACATGCTCCGGCTGAAGCAGCTCGGTGGAAGCCACGCCGCTTCTCCGCTGAGATGGCGGGGTAGCTTCGGGGGAAGCTTCGGCAGTTCGTTTGCTGCGATTTGCTTCTCGTTCCTCTATCCCGAGTACCCTTGCTTTAAGCGCCTGCAGTCCGGACTGGTGCACTTTCTTCCTCCTCTCCTGGCTTTTGTAACCGCCTGCGTCCGGAAACCCAGCCTTCCACGGAATGGAGCCTGGCGTGCCTCGTGTCCGTCCAGGGTTCTCAGGATTTCCGAGGGCCTTTGTGAGCTCGTCGTTCTCTCTGTCTGGAAGGAACGTCCCTTTCTGCGCTGCATTGATATAGTACCGAAGCTTCTTCAAGGGTCTGTCAAGTTGCTCGTCCGTCCAAATGCACTTCCCTGTTACAGGGTCCAAGGTTCCGCCAGCCCCGAAGAACCAAGTCCGGCAACGGTCTGGCCAGTTCATTGTCTCTGGTTCGATCCCTTTTTCAACCAGATCATTCTCAGCCTTGGCCCACTTAGGTCGGGCTACGAGGTAGCCACCTGACCCCGTGCGATGGTGAAGCTTCTTCTTCGCAGCATTTTTCTTATTTGTCGCCGACATCTTCTTACTCTTTTCCGATGTCTTGTTGGCCACAAATGCGGGCCAGTGATCTCTGATCTTCTCATATCTGCCCTTGAATTCTGGTGTCACTTTTTTATCGACAAACCTATTCAGCTCTTTCTTCCACCTCCTGAATAGGTCTGCCATCCTCTTAAGAGCAAAAGACTTGATTAATTGCTCTTTAACTGACTTCTCCGGATCATCCTCTGGCGGTAGGGTGAAATTTGACTTCAGCTCAGTCCAAAGATCATTTTTCTGCATATCATTGACGTAAGACACCTCAGGGTCTTCTGTAGGCGGCTTTAACCATTGCTGGATGCTGATCGGGATCTTGTCCCTAACCAGAACCCCGCACTGAGCAACAAATGTGTTCTTTGTTCGGATGGGTTCAATCGGTTGGCCGTCGGGCGCGATTGCTATGATCTCAAACCTTTCATCCGAGCTCAACTTTTTGTTCGGGCCTCGTCTCTTTACCTCAGTTGTGCTCGATCCGGAGGGCTAGAAAAAAGAACAAAGACTTAATTAATATGTGTACATACCATAACAATGAATGCATCAATTAGCTAGTCAGCACAGGCTTAACTAATATATATACCTGGCCGGACTCGGTTCGGTCACCGGAGCCGTTATCACGGTCTCCTTCTTGCACCGGCATTGGGTCACCGGAGCCGTCCTCACGTTCTCCTTCTTGCACCGGCATTAGGTCACCGGAGCCAGCTTCTTCACCCTCTCCTTCCAGACCATCGGTGTCGTTGAGAAACAACGAGACGACATCACTTCCTTCTGCGATTATGTCCCTCAACAACGCTTTATTTGCTTCGTCTCGGGCGGTGTCCATAGTTTCTACAAATATTTACAACATGGCAATTATTATTCAAACATGACAGATGGATATATTAGTGGCAAACGTAGAACTAGCTAGCTAATCATAGTAAGGAATCATATATATTAATTAGTGGCCTCGACGCTGCTTCTCTAGGGTTTGGGGTGGCCTCGACAACGCTTCAAGGGTTTGGGGTGGCCTCGAGAGAGTTTGTCGGGTAGGGGCGCGGCGGGAGGGGGTAGGAGACCGACATCGTTTTTTTCTAGGGTTTGGGTGTCCTCAAGAGTTTTGGTCGAGCGAGAGGGTCGGGGGGTGCTTCCGCGGTATAAGTTATCACAGTCGAGAGGGGGTATATATATCGACCGCCCCTCATGTCGAAGTTATCCGAGGGGTATATCGCCCCCCCCTCGTGTTGAAGTTATCGGGATAGGGAATAGAGTAGAAGAAGAAAGGAATAGAGGAGAAGATCGAAGAAAAAAAAGAAGAAAAAAAAAGAGGAGAAGAAGAAAGGAATAGAGGAGAAGAAGAAAAAATAGAAACCTCTTCTTTTTCTTCTTTTTTCCTCTTCTTTCTCCTCTTCTTCTCCTTTCTTCATCTTCTTATTTTCCTTTTTCCACTCATTCTTTTTCTTCTTCTTCCTTTAGCTAGATATATAAAACTTTTCTAAAAATATAACTTTTGCATATATAAAACCTTTTCTTCCTTCTTCTTCGAACCTTCTATTCCTTCTTCCTAAATATATAAAACTAACCTAAAATGTACTAGATCAGAGAACATATATAGATAAAACTTTTCTAATTAAAAATTTAACTTTTGCATATATGTATTTTTTAAACATCATTACAATTGAAAAAAATACATACATACATACAAAAAACATGTAAAAAATACATACATACATATATGAACATAGATGCACCTATAGAGAAAATTATAAACTTTTCCTTCTGCAATTTTTTAGTGATTTCTTTTTTCTTGTAGGTCACAGAAATTATAAACTTTTCTGTTAGTGAACATAGATGCATGTATGGAGAAAATTAAACCTAAATTCATAATCAATTTTTATGAATTTCAGAGAAATTCATTATGAATTTAGGTCCAATTTCCTGTATAGGGGCATCTATTTTCACTTTGGGAGGAGCTCAACAACACAGAGAGGGACGGACTTATAAACAGGTGTGGGCGCCCTTCGGTGGGCGAGGTGGGACTAAACTCCGGGTGCAACAAGGGCCAATTTTTTTTCCAGTTTTTTTGTTTTGTTTTGAAATGGTCATGGGCCAGGGACGAGCCCTATTTTTTCTCCAGTTTTTTGTTTTGTTTTCTGCATTATTTATTTCCTTTTGTTTTTTGCTTTATTTTTTAATTCTTTTTGCTTTTAGTTTTAGAAAAATTACAAACTTTTTGTTAGTGCCATTAGTTTTCAAATTTGAAAACACTTTTTTAGTTTTTTTGTTTTCTTTGTTGCTTTATTTATTTTATTTTGTTTCTACTTACAACAAAATACTTACTGTTGCTATTTTTTCCAGTTTTTTTGTTTTGTTTTCTCTATTATTTATTTTCTTTTGTTTCTTGCTTTACTTTTTAATTCTTTTTGCTTTTAGGTCAGCAAAATTATATACTTTCTGTTAGTGCCATTAGTTTTAGAAAAATTATAAACTTTCTGTTAGTGCCATTATTTTTCAAATTTGAATAGTTAAAATTTGAATTCTTTGAAATTTGTGTGAATCACAAGTTTGTGAATAACTTTACTAAAAAAATGAACATAGATGCACCTATAGAGAAAATTCGACCTAAATTCATAGTTTTCAAGTGAACTCTAAACAATTTGGCATAGCATACTCGTCTGTTACAAATTTGGCATGGTATCATCATAATAGTTGCAGGAGAAAGTCTTCACTTTTTCTTCGCTTGTGTCATTCGCTTATTGCGCCGTAACCATGGATAATCTTCATCGCTTATCAGGATGCTTGGGTCAGTCTTGACATTGAAGGGAGGAATTTCATGAAACTTTTCATAATCTTCAGACATGTCTGTCTTGCCCTCCACTCCCAGGATGTCCCTTTTTCCTGAAAGAACTATGTGGCGCTTTGGCTCATCGTATGATGTATTCATTTCCTTATCTTTTCTTTTTCTCGGTCTGGTAGACATGTCCTTGACATAGATAACCTGTGCCACATCATTGGCTAGGACGAACGGTTCGTCAGTGTACCCAAGATTTTTCAGATCAACTGTTGTCATTCCGTACTGTGGGTCTACATGTACCCCGCCTCCTGACAGATTGACCCATTTGCACTTAAACAAAGGGACCTTAAAATCTTGTCCGTAGTCAAGTTCCCATATGTCCACTATGTAACCATAATATGTGTCCTTTCCCTTCTAGGTTGTTGCATCAAAACGGACACCGTTGTTTTGGTTGGTGCTCTTTTGATCTTGGTCAATCGTGTAAAATGTATTCTCATTTATCTCGTATCCTTTGTAAATCAATAAAGTCATAGATGGTCCCCTGGACAACAAGTGCAACTCATCACAAACAATGTTGTTACCTCTGAAGCATGCTTCCAACCAACTGCTGAAAGTCCTAATGTGTTCACATGTAATCCAGTCGTCGCACTGCTCCGGGGGTTTGGAGCGCAGACTGTTCTTGTGTTCATCGACATACGGGGTCACCAAGGTAGAGTTCTGTAGAACTGTGTTGTGTGCTTGAGACCAAGAATGCCCGTCCCTGCATATTATTGAGTCCGCTCCTAGCGTGCCTTTTCCAGTCAGTCTCCCCTCATACCGCGATTTAGGGAGACCTATCTTCTTAAGGCCAGGAATGAAGTCAACACAAAACCCGATGACATCCTCTGTTTGATGGCCTATGGAGATGCTTCCTTCTGGCCTAGCACGGTTACGGACATATTTCTTTAGGACTCCCATGAACCTCTCAAAGGGGAACATATTGTGTAGAAATACGGGCCCGACAATCTCATCGACTAGATGAACTAGGACATGCGTCATGATATTGAAGAAGGATGGTGGGAACACCAGCTCGAAACTGACAAGACATTGCGCCACATCACTCCTTAGCCTTGGTACGATTTCTGGATTGATCACCTTCTGACAGATTGCATTGAGGAATGCACATAGCTTCACAATGGCTAATCGGACGTTTTCCGATAGAAGCCCCCTCAATGCAACCGGAAGCAGTTGCGTCATAATCACGTGGCAGTCATGAGACTTTAGGTTCTGCAACTTTTTCTCTGGCATATTTATTATTCCCTTTATATTCGACGAGAAGCCAGTCGGGACCTTCATACTGAGCAGGCATTCAAAGAAGATTTCTTTCTCTTCTTTCGTAAGAGCGTAGCTGGCAGGACCTTCATACTGCTTCGAAGGCATGCCGTCTTTTTCGTGCAAACGTTGCAGGTCCTCCCGTGCCTCAGGTGTATCTTTTGTCTTTCCGTACACGCCTAAGAAGCCTAGCAGGTTCACGCAAAGGTTCTTCGTCACGTGCATCACGTCGATTGAAGAGCGGACCTTTAGGTCTTTCCAGTAGGGTAGGTCCCAAAATATAGATTTCTTCTTCTACATGGGTGCGTGTCCCTGAGCGTCATTCGGAACAGCTAGTGCGCCGGGACCCTTTCCAAAGATTACGTGTAAATCATTGACCATAGCAAGTACGTGATCACCGGTACGCATGGCGGGCTTCTTCCGGTGATCTGCCTCGCCTTTGAAATGCTTGCCTTTCTTTCGACATTGATGGTTGGTCAGAAGAAATCGACGATGGCACAGGTACACATTCTTCCTGCATTTGTCCACGTATATACTTTCAGTGTCATCTAAACAGTGTGTGCATGCGTGGTATCCTTTGTTTGTCTGTCCTCAAAGGTTACTGAGAGCGGGCCAATCGTTGATGGTCACGAACATCAACTCCTTTAGGTTAAATTCCTCTTGTCTGTGCTCATCCCACGTACGTACACCGTTTCCATTCCACAGCTGTAAAAGTTCTTCAACTAATGGCCTTAGGTACACATCAATGTCGTTGCCGGGTTGCTTAGGGCCTTGGATGAGAACTGGCATCATAATGAACTTCCACTTCATGCACATCCAAGGAGGAAGGTTATACATACATAGAGTCACAGGCCAGGTGATGTGATTGCTGCTCTGCTCCCCGAAAGGATTAATGTCATCCGCGCTTAAAGCAAAACATACGTTCCTTGGGTCCTTTGCAAACTCATCCCAGTGCTTTCTCTCGATTTTTCTCCACTGCGACCCGTCAGCGGGTGCTCTCAACTTCCCGTCTTTCTTACGGTCCTCACTGTGCCATCGCATCGACTTGGCATGCTTTCCGTTTCTGAACAGACGTTTCAACCGTGGTATTATAGGAGCATACCACATCACCTTCGCAGGAACCCTCTTCCTGTGGGGCTCGCCGTGAACGTCACCAGGGTCATCTCGTCTGATCTTATACCGCAATGCACCGCATACCGGGCATGCGTTCAGATCCTTGTATGCACCGCGGTATAGGATGCAGTCATTAGGGCATGCATGTATCTTCTCCACCTCCAATCCTAGAGGGCGTACGACCTTCTTTGTTGCGTATGTACTGTCGGGCAATTCGTTATCCTTTGGAAGCTTCTTCTTCAATATTTTCAGTAGCTTCTCAAATCCTTTGTCAGGCACAGCATTCTCTGACTTCCACTGCAGCAATTCCGGTACGGTACCGAGCTTTGTGTTGCCGTCTTCGCAATTGGGGTACAACCCTTTTTTGTGATCCTCTAACATGCGATCGAATTTCAGCTTCTCCTTTTGACTTTCGCATTGCGTCCTTGCATCGACAATGACCCGGCGGAGATCATCATCATCGGGCACATCGTCTGGTTCCTCTTGATCTTCAACAGCTTCACCCGTTGCAGCATGATTGGGCACATCGCCTGGTTCCTCTTGATCTTCACCAGCTCCCCCCGTTGCAGCATCACGGTATTCAGGGGCACATAGTTGTCATCGTACTCTTCTTCTTCGTCGTCTTCCCATCATAACCCCTATTTCTCCGTGCCTCGTCCAAACATTATAGTGTGGCATGAAACCGTTGTAAAGCAGGTGGGTGTGAAGGATTTTCCGGTTAGAGTAAGACATCGTATTCCCACATTTAGTGCATGGACAACACATAAAATCATTCTGCTTGTTTGCCTCGGCCACATCGAGAAACTCATGCACGCCCTTAATGTACTCGGAGGTGTGTCTGTCACCGTACATCCATTGCCGGTTCATCTGCGTGCATTATATATAATTAAGTGTCCAAACTAATAGAAATTCATCATCACATTAAAACCAAAGTACATACATAGTTCTCATCTAACAACATATAGCTCTCCAGAGCATCTAATTAATTAAACCATACATTAAAACTATGTAAAACATTTTAATGCGAAAACAAAGGCGATCATAATCGCAACCAAGGTAACAATGGATCCAACGGCATAATGATACCAAGCCTCGGTATGAATGGCATATTTTCTAATCTTTCTAATCTTCAAGCGCTTTGCAGCCATCTTGATCTTGTGATCATCGACGACATCCGCAACATGCAACTCCAATATCATCTTCTCCTCCTCAATATTTTTTATTTTTTCCTTCAAGAAATGGTTTTCTTCTTCAACTAAATTTAACCTCTCGACAATAGGGTCGGTTGGAATTTCCGGTTCACATACATCCTAGATAAACAAAATCTATGTCATGTTGGTCCGCATAATTTTCATAAACAATAAATGAACCAATAGTTATAAAGATAATATATATACCACATCCGAATCATAGAAAGGACGAGGGCCGACGGGGGCGGATAACAAAACCATCGCACTATATAAGATGCAATAATAAAAGTAAGAAAATGATACAAGTATCTATCTAAACATACAAGTAAGAATATTTTTCCTTTCAGAAAGAAGATAAGAACAAGAGGCTCACCACGGTGGTGTCGGTGATGAGATCGGCGCGGGTGATCGACGGCGGTGAAGACGGGGATGGGGCGTGACGGACCGCTAAATCTAGACAAATCTCGAGGAAAATGGAGCTTTGAGGTCGAGCTTCGAGAGGAGAAAGCTTAACTAGTGTGGCTCGGGCATTTCATCGAACACCTCATGTGCATAGGAGGTGAGCTAGAGCACCACAAACCCCTCCCCTCGTCGGCCAGAGAAAAACAGAGCACTGGAGTGCTTTGCTCGCGGGCGAGGGTATATATAGGCACCTCATTGGTCCCGGTTCGTGGCATGAACCGGCACTAAAGGGGAGCCTTTGGTCCCGGTTCAGGCCACCAACCGGGACCAATGGTGGTGGGCCAGGAGCCAGGCCCATTGGTCCCGGTTCGTCCCACCAACCGGGACCAAAAGGTCCAGACGAACCGGGACCAACGGCCCACGTGGCCCGGCCGCCCCCCTGGGCTCACGAACCGGGTCCAATGCCCTCATTGGTCCCGGTTATAGACTGAACTGGGACTAATGGGCTGACCCGGCCTAGACCTTTGCCCCCTTTTCTACTAGTGAAGGTGCGCTTAAACAAGTACGACACCACACATATAAACACAATGTCTACAAAGACTGGCAGGCTAACGAAGTGTTCTTTTCCCTAGGCCCTACCGGTGGCTAGGTTACACCTTCCCTCCAAGCAACACCAGTGAGACTGTGGATTCGCCTGCCCTCCGACTGCCGCTCCACTGACCGGCGGCGGGGAGAAGAATTCCGGTGTACTGGCTCTAGCTAGTAGTTTAGGCTAGGGTTTTAGTCCTCGCAGGAGCAACATTCAGACGGATGGCAGTGCTTCTTCTTCGAGTTGGTCTTTTGGACTCCGATCCTCCTTGAGTTTGTCTGTCTAAAGCCTAAACGGAACCGACAGAGCTCTCGAGTATATTACTGATCGTCTCCTTAGGGTGGTGAGATTAGGGTTTCTCATCGTACATGTGCGATGGCGATATCTGTTGTCAGGCACTTCGAACCGATTGAAGGATTCAATGACGACGGCTACAACTTGAAGGCGCTGGTCCTGAAGGACACATGCACAAAGACTTCCTGATTGTTATCGACAAGGTCAGGCCGGCTCCGGCTGGGGAGCGCCGACAGTGGTTCGTTGACGGCTCGTTTTGACGGCGGCAGTGGTCGTTCAGTAGTCCAGAGACCTTGATGTAATCTTTATTATGTTTGTGGTGCTTTGTACTTCTAGTGAACTTTTTAAATAAATCTAGATGCATTTTATCAAAATAATAATAATAAAAGTATGCTTAGATTTCTTATTGTCGATCGTAACAGTATGTTTTTCGTTTTCTAATTTAAACTACATGTGTGCACTGAGTACGTTCGGTTTTGCTCATTTGGGCTTAGCTAAACACAAGCAGGCGTCTCTAGCTCCAAAGCACACCACGCTCGTTGCCGTCCAGAGCGACTCATTTTGGCTGCTTGACTTGGGCAATCATATATGTGCAGCTGTCGGCTAGATTGCCACCAAAAACTAGAGAACATTTCCTGTACCAAAGACCAATCCTTGCTCAGCTAAGTTAGGAACTCAGGTTAGCTTCTGCTACAGATCCAAACGCACAAGGGGCACCTTGGTAACATTTTTCGAACAATACATGTGGCCTGCGAGTAGACTTGGTCCACAACACACGAAGGGGTGACAAAACCAAGGTACCGGCAACAGCGGCATATCCCCGGTGCATATCCTTATAGCTGCATGCCCTATAAATATCATCCAGATCATGAGATGCATAGAGCAGCAGCGCATACAGCATTCTTGCAGTTCCACCTACCTGGTACGGTATGCACTGCTTCGCATTCCCCTCTTGCAATCTTTGTTTTCACGCAACGTATTTCGATTCGGTCTCATCTAACCGTTGGTCACTGAATACATTGTGTTGCAGATTGATCTTGGGATAGGTTTGAAGGAAGCAACAGAGAAGAAGAAGCAGAAGATGAGCACCACCAAGACGTCGTGGCCGGAGGTGGTGGGCTGGCCGGCGGCGCAGGCCGTGACTCAGGTCAACACCGACAGGCCTGATGTCGCGATCGAGGTGCTCCCGTCTGGCACCAGCGTGTCCCCGGGGTTCAGTACCACGCGTGTTCGCGTCTTCTTCGATGGGACTGGCAGCGTCGCGGCCACTCCACAGGTTGGTTAGGCCGACGGCGCCATCTTGCCAGGTCGACATTGCCGGTCGATGAAATAGAGGCGCTTGATGTTATTTTGATTATCTAGAAGCAGAAGACGCATTTGATTTTATCAATGTACTCGTTATGAATGGAGACCTTAGTTACTTTGAGGTTGGGTATGTACTCTTTATGGTTGTATCGTCTTTATGTGATGTTTGAAGATAATAAAATAGCATTTATTAAAGAAACGAAATGAAGACCTTTGTGGACGGAACTAGCATATTGTAATTGTGATGAGCTCGGGCTTGAATAAACGCGACAAATGTTGGTAATTCAACAAAATATTATAGCCTAGTACTATATATCACATGTATTGACAACACTCCCTCCGTTTTTATTTACTCTGCATATTGATGTGTCTAAAGTCAAACTTTGTACAATTTGACCAAGTTTATAGAACACAATATAAACATTTACTATAACAAATATATATGATGTGAAAGTACATTTAACAATGAATTTAATGGTATTAATATGTTATTCTATATGTTAATATTTTTGTTTATTAACTTTGTCAAAGTTTACCTAGTTTGACTTTGACCAAAACTAATACGCGGACTAAATAAAAATGAAGGGACTATAGGTTTATATGGGTGAATCCAGTGCCCCTTTTTTTCCAGATTGGCCCGGCTTCATGCTTAATTACTTCGGTACCAAAATAATGTGAAATTAGTGGAGGAAAAATTAAAATGATATCATACGGGTTGCTTGACAGGTTTGGACACAGGTTTCAGAGCATATGCAGTTACTAAGGCTCAATTTAGAGTTGTTAAGATGTGATGTGCTTATTTTACATGATGTTGCAGGAAAATAGCTACGAAACTAGAGATAAGTTAGCTAAGAAACAATAAAATGGACAAAAGCAAATTGGATTATCATAATCTTTCATAATGTCAAATACAGACCAAGAACGAGAGATTTGAATGCTTCTCCAAGCCGATGTCGGTTGGTCGGATGAGCAATCAATGATATTGGTTTGTGTTCTGATAGGTGTATATCTCACTTGATTTTCTTTTAGTTTGTTAATAAAACATACGACTACAACATAGCATAAAAACTAAATCTGAACCTAAATATGAGTTCACATATCTAATTTAATCTCGATTGTTATTGGTATTGCAACACTTTCTTAAAAAATATGAATCGTTACCAAAGAAAATGTTTTTTCCTCAAAAGAGACATTGTAAGGGATACATATTGCAATCTAACATATATGGCTTTGTAAATAACTTAGTTTGCCAGTTTGGTTAGTAGAAAAAGATGCTTAAGTCTAAGAGAATATATTTGACATGAAAAATATAATGTGTACTGCTTTTGCAAAACTGAACCGCATAACTGAAACATAACCGAAAAGTTATAGCCATGCATAATGATATGTATCATCTACATTGTGCATTTCACAATGCATTTGAAATTCACGCCGGTGAAACTATTAACATCAACTTTCATTGTGCTAAGCTAACCCCAATTAGACAAGCTCATCAAAGAGAAGAAAAACTACATGTGTCATGTGTGTGGCATGTCGGGCGTGTCACCGTGAAAGGCTACCTAGTAGATATTTATTCAGCAAGAAGCGTCTATGCATATATAACAAGTTTCTTATTGTCGATCATAATCCAGTATGTTTTTTGTCTTTAAATTTGAACTATAATGTGCACTGAGTACGTTTGGCTTGGCTCATTTGGGCTTAGCTAAACACAAGGTTAGTTGAAGATGGAATAAGATTCTCTCCGTCTATCCCCCGTCCCGGTTGTGTGTCTAGCATCGTTGGTGGCGTATGGAGGTCTGTCTCCGGAGAATCTGTTGGTGGTGGATTTGCTCGGATTTGGTCGTAGTTCATCTATATTTGTGTGTCTTCGGGTTGGATCATTCCGATCTGCGCTAACATATAGTGGTATAGTGTATTCATCAGTGACGGCTGCTATTCTGCTGCGCTGGTCCTATGGGGCCTTAGCACGATGACTTTCTGACTGTCTACGACAACAAATTTTGCCCGGCTCCGGCGAGGGAGGGACGATGACGGTGGCGCGCCTTCGGCTCGCTTCAGTGTTTGTAGTCGTCGGTAGGTAGTCTACGAATCTGGATGTAATTTTTATTATTTCTGATATTTGTTATATTGTCATGATTGAAAATGAATATATCGAAAGTTTTCTCATTAGAAAACAAGTGTCTCTAGCTCCAAAGCACACGCACACCACGCTAGGTTCAAAAAAAAAAAAGGCACACCACGCACGTTGCCATCGGGAGCGATTCATATTGGCTGCCTGACTTGGCAAACATATATGTGCAGCTATCGGCCGGCTAGATTGCCACCAAAAGCTAGAAAGCATTTCCTGTACCAAAGACCAATCCTTGCTCGTGCTAAGTTGGAACTCAGGATAAGCTTCTGCTACAGATCCAAACACACAAGGGATTCCTTGATAACACTTTTCGAACAATACATGTGGCCTGCGAGTAGACTTGGTCACAACACACAAAGGGGTGACAAAACCAAGGTACGGGCAACGGCGGCATATGCCCGGTGCATATCCTCTGGCTGCCCTATAAATATCATCCGCATCATGAGATGCATACACCGGACACAACACAAGTCAAGAAGCAAAGAAGGAGAAAGAAAAAAAAGCAGAAGATGAGCACCGCCAAGACGTCGTGGCCGGAGGTGGTCGGCTGGCCGGCGGCGCAGGCCGTGACTCAGGTCAACACCGACAGGCCTGACGTCGCAATCGAGGTGCTCCCGTCTGGCACCAATGTGGCCCCAGGGTTCAATAGCAATCGCGTCCGCGTCTTCTTCGACGGGACTGGCAGCGTCGCGGCCACTCCAACGGTTGGTTAGGCCGGCGACGCCATCTTGCAAGGTCGACGTTACTGGTTGACACATCGCGAAAGAGTCTTTTCATGTTATTTTGATTATTTAGAAGTGGAAGACGCATTTGATTTCATTAATGTACTCATTATGATTGTAGCCCTTAGCTACTTAGAGGACGTGCTGGGTGTGTACTCTTCGCGATTGTATGGTCTCGATGTAAGTTTTGAGTTCATAATATACCCTTTATATTAAAGAAAAGAAATTAATGAGTGAAGACCTTTGTGGACAAAGATGTCATAGTTGTAATTGTAATGGGCTCCAATGAACCCAACAAACGTTGGTAATTCTGCAAAAACTTATAGCCTGGTACTATTTATCACATGGTTTGACCATATTGGTTTATATGGGTGAATCCAGTACCCAGATTTCCTGGCTTAGCCCGGCTTCAAGCTTAAGTACTTCGGCACTGAAATGATGTGAGTTTACTGGAGAAAAAATTAAAATGATGTTTGTTCCAAGTCGCTTGACAGGTTTACTCACAGCTTTCCAGAGCATAACAAAGGCTCAATTTACAGTTGTTGTTGCATTACTAATATTGTAATGTTGCTTTCCACATTGTAAGGGATAGATATTGCTTTGTATATAACAGAATTTATGAGTTTAATTAGTAAAAATATCTGCTTAAGTTATATTTGAAGAAAAAATGTAACGTGTTACTGCTTTTCTACAACTAAATTGTGTAATTGAAGCTTAATAGGAAACTTATCGCCATGCATAATCATCAGTATCACCTTCGTTATCATTTCATGGTGCCTTTGAAATTCGCACTGGTTAAACTGTTAACAACAATCTTCGTTGCGTTAACCCCTGACTAGACAAGTTCGTCAAAGAAAAGAAAAACTACCAGCTTATTCGGTTCGCAGGAATATGAACCGTAGGAATGAAAAGGGTATAGGGGTGCAAAACTGAGGATTCAAAACCGGAGGAAAACTAAAGAGCTGGACGTTCGGTACAACGTTGGAAGAGCAGAGGAAGCCGTTCCATCAGGGGGTACTCAAAGAGCAACTTTACGGTTTTGTTTTGTTTTGGCTGCATAATGAATCTCTGCAGTAAAGCATCTGACTGGCTATGGAATAAACTATTTGGAAAGTAATTGATCTTTCTCGAGCATACGTGAAACATGAGCTCCTACTAGATTTCCCATTTCCTGTGGAATCACGGGACAGGAGCAGTATTCCAGAGCTAGAAAACATCGACTAGATTGCCACCAAAAGCTAGAAAACATTTCCTGTATCAAATACCAATCTTTAGTTGGCTAGGCTTGGATAGCTTCTGCTATAGACCCAAACGCACAAGAAGTACCAACATTTTTTGAACAATACATGTGGCCTGCAAACAGACTTGGTCACAGCACACAAGGAGTGACAAAACCAAGGTTTCGGCAACGGCAGCATAGCCCCTGGTGCACATCGGATCCCAACAACACTACACTCGCAAAAGTTTACGAAAAAGAGTTTCCCCGCTTTATATTATAAAAAAAACCACCAAGCATCCAACAATCAAGGATAGCAAAGTGCAAAGCACAGAACAAAAATAAAGGAGGTCCGGCTGGGGGCACAGCCAAAACAAGTCCCAAAGACAAGTGAAAACTCTAGTCAGGCTCCGGTGGCGGCGGTGGAGACGGCGGGGACATCGCGACAGCTGAAGAACGAAGACCGGCGATGATGGAGTCGATGAAGTCACGATCGCGCCGCTTGCTAAGCAGTCTCAAGAGCTGTAGGAATCCACACATTTTAAAGACTGTGTCAGTGACATGGCAAGGAATGACATGCTCGATCACTAATTTATTGCGACAATTCCAAAGGGTCCACGCGAGGGTGCCCACTGTGACCCAAAGGGATGGTCTACTAATAGACAGGGACGCTAGGACCTCCCTAAATAGGTCAGGGAGGTTGTCATGGCACCAAGATCCACCTACGACAGCACGGAAGCAACTCCATAGGAATCGCGCCGACGGGCAACAAAAGAAGATGTGGTTAGGGTCTTCGGGGACGCCACGGAGGGGGCATTGGCCATCACCCAGGCCATTCCGCTTCTGGACCTCCGTGTCCGAGGGCAAACGGCCACGTACCCATTGCCACATGAAGATATGTATCTTCAGTGGCAGCTTGATTGCCCAAAGAACCGTAAGTTCAATGGGACCCGGAGTCAGCAGAATAGCCCGGTAAAGGGACTTACTCGAGAATGAGCCACTCGACTCAAGGTGCCATGTCACAGAATCGGGCTCGGTCGAAGGGTTGTCCAGAGCAATGCATTCCAAAAGCTCATCCCACTGCACACGCTCAAGGTCCCCAAAGGTGCGACGAAAGGAGATGGTGCGGAGGTCCTGAAGCGCTGCGTCCACTGAAAGCATTGGATGAGTGCAGATCAAGAATAGCGCGTAGAATCTTTCTGTGAATGGTCTGGTTCCCGACCAACGGTCTAGCCAGAATAGTGAATTAGAACCCGAGCCCACAACAATTGATGTGTCGATCCGTAGGACCGGTAGCAGTTGGATAATTGACTGCCAGAACTGGGAGCCCCCAACCCTGGGGGCGAAGGCGAGTGGTTGTCCATGCAAATACTCCCTCCGTTTCTTTTTACTCCGCATATAAGATTTGGTCAAAGTCAAACTGCACAAAGTTTGACCAAATTTATATAAAAAATATGAACATCTACAATACTAAAACTATATAATATGAACATACGTTTCATGGTGCATCTGATAATATTGATTTCATATTGTGAATGTTTATATTTTTTAATATAAAGTTAGTCAAACTCTACAAAGCTTGACATTGACCAAACCTTATACGCGGACTAAAAAGAAATGGAGGGAGTACTTTGCGCAGATAATATCTAACCACAGTCCACCGGAACCGTTTTCAATGCGCCACAACCACTTGGCGAGAAGGGCGATATTCATGTGCTTCGAGGAGATCACACCAAGGTCACCTTGATCCTTGGGTTTGTGTCGTGGTATTTCTCACGGGGGGCTTTGCGAGTCGACAGATGCCACAAGGGCTTAGTATGTGGGTAAGACTGCTGCTGATAGGACCGGGAGCGGGTATGCGAGTAGCACGCGGTGGTTTACCCAGCTTCGGAGCTCTCCGGGGAGATAATACTCCTACTGTTGCATGTCTGAGTGTATCTATCTGGGGTGTACATCGAGCAGTACAAAGTGCTCCTGGAGCTGTATCTGGGATCAGTGCCAAGTGCATCTGATCTGGTATATGCATGTATGTGGTATGCTAGTGGCCGGCTATGCCCATGGCATGTGGCCGAATGGATGGGTGTGCTCCTACGTGAGCATGTATGTATGTGTGTGTGAGTCCATTCTCCATGGATGGATGAATGGATGTGTGTGAGGCCTTGTGGCCGTGGGAGTCCATCCCCTGGATGGATGGATATGTGCCTTTATATAGGCATGGCTAGCTTACTCCCTAAGCTATGTAGTGCATGGACAAGTGGGCATGGGTAAGGCATGGTGCATGTCATCCTTGTCCCCTGGGTCACTTCATAAATAGTGCCAGGGGACAAGTGACATTGTACATGATGGCGTCGCGGTACGGTTGTCTCGTCCAAGGTATGGCCGTCTCGTCGGTGTCTTGTCGATGTCGGGTCGGGTTGCAGTCGGCAGCCGGCTGGTTGGCGCAGTCGGCAGCCGGCTGGTTGGCGCAGTCGGCAGCCGGCTGGTTGGCGCAGTCGGCAGCCGGCAGTCGGCCGGGCAGAGCAGTCGGACGGGAAGCCGGCAGGAGCGGCCGGACAGTCGGACTGAGGGGCTTTGCTAGCCCCGACGTCTTGAAATATCGTCTTGCCGTCCTCGGGGTACCCGTGGTCGATTACTCCGACAGTAGCCCCCAAGCCTCCGGGCAACTTGGCAAAGTTGGGCGGAGGTTTTTTGGCGAGTGTTCATGGAAATGATCATGAAAAAAGACAAAGTTAGTCCATGCGGATATATCAAATGTTTGCTTTTAGCATTGCAAGTTTTATGCGGAGGGTGCCGACTCGGTTTCGTCCGAGCCCCCTTAATTTTTTTCGTGTTCCCTCCGCTTTTTGGCTTATGTTCTTGCTTGCCGGACAGCCGCTCTGCGGTCTGTGGCTAAGAGTGGGCCGCGAAGTGGAGTGTACAGTACTCAGAGTCTAGGAGCAGATTTAACCGAGTAGATACTTGTAAAGAAAAACGGCCGGGTCGCCCGAACCGTTTTTCTTCCCAAACGTTTTTCGCGTGGGTGGCCTCCAGCATTCATCCTTGTTAGCCGGACAGCCGCTCTGCGGTCTGTGACTAAGAGTGAGCCTTTGGTACTGCGCACGCTACTAAGCCGTCTGCGGGAACTAACGTCTCAGGCCAAGCGGCCAGCCCCCGGGCCAACTCTGGCTGGCGCCGGGGCGAACAGTGATGCAACTGTAATGAAATGCGGAGATAGTTCCCCGAGCATCGCTCGGGGTTATCCGTGCTTGCGTGATGCAAAAATATGCGGGCGAGGAGCTCACATTGATTTTCGTGTAGTCGCGGTCGTCGAAGACAGCCAGCGCGACTCGGCGCTCGCGGAGCGCGTCGGCGCCCCCGCTGGGTGTAGCCCTCGAGCCCCCGGGTGCTCGAAGGGGGTCCCGACCGGTCAGGCTCGACCGGCCAGGCGGCGAGGCGTCTTGCAACGCCCTTTATTCTTCTCTTCTGCCGGCTACTGGGAGCCGGACAAAACTCTTCTCTTGTCTGCAATCTTCCGTGGGGGCGCGCCAGCGCACCCACTGGGTGTAGCCCCCGAGATCCGGGCCGACTGCTGAGTAGTCGGGCTGGATCTTCCGGCAGCTACTTTGTCTTCATCTTCGCGGGGGCGCGTCAGCGCACCCGCTGGGTGTAGCCCCCGAAATTCGGGCCGACTGCTGAGTAGTCGGGCCGGATCTCTCGGCTACTACTTTGTCTTCTCTCTCGCGGGGGCACGTCAGCGCACCCGCTGGATGTAGCCCCCGAGATTCGGGCCGACTGCTGAGCAGTCGGGCCGGATCTCCCGGCGACTACTTTGTCTTCTCTCTCGCGCGGGGACGCGTCAGCGCACCCGCTGGGCGTAGCCCCCGAGATTCGGGCCGACTGCTGAGCAGTCGGGCCGGATCTCCCGGCGACTACTTTGTCTTCTTCGCGGGGCGCGTCAGCGCACCCGCTGGGCGTAGTGCGCTCTGCCAGTGCAGTTGGCAGCCGGCCAGGCCGCGCATGAGCGCATGTACAACAAGAGCAGTCGGTAGCCGGCCAGGCATGCATGTACGCAGTGCACCCATTGGTGCACTTCCTTTCTCTTCTTTTTCTTCTTAGCAGCAGTTTACTCCGACTTCTCATCAGCCGGCCACCCTTTTTTTTTCTCAGCAACCGGCCTCTTTTTTCTTTCAGCCGGCCACTTTCCTTCTCTGTTTCTCTAGCCAGGCCGCTTCGTTCTTCAGTCTGCAGCCGGCAGGGTGGGGTGCAGGCGGAGCAGCCGGCGCGGATAAGCCGGCAGGCCAGGAAGCGGGCGCAAGCCGGCCGCTGGCTGGAGCGGTAAGCCGGCGGGCGCGGGGGCCGGACCCGGCGCGGGAGGCCAGCAGCCGGCGCGGGAGGAAGCCAGCCAGGCAAGGCGGCAAGCGGGGTCGGCGGAGCCGGGAGGCGCCAGGCGGCGAGCGGGCGGAGCCGGCCCGCGGGGGCGGCACGGCGGAGATGGAGGAGCGGCGCGGGACACGGCTTGGGCGGAGCCGGCAGGTGGGAGCCGGACGGGCACTTGGAGCCGGCCGCAGGGCGAGCGCGCGGACACGGCAAAGGTAAGGCTCGCGCAGCGAGCTGGATGATGGGCACGCCGGTAGCATGCCAGGCGAAGCCGGCAGGGCGGCCGAGCCGGAGTGGCCGGGCGCGACACACACGAGGAGCCAGACCCGGAGCCGTGGTGCGGGAGACCTGCTACGGGCGGAGGAGGCGGCGCGGCGCGGCGCTGCAGGCGGGCGCGGGGCGATGCAGGGAAGGCCGGAGCCGGCGCGGACTGCAAGTCGGGGGCGGCGCAGTGGCGAGGAGGAGCCGGACCCGGCGCTGACCGGCCAGGCGTCGCGATGCAGGGCCGCCGCGGCACATCTGGAGGAGCGCAGGCGCGGCGTCGCTCAGGGGCCAGCCGGACCGGGTCGCAGGCGGCCGAAGCCGGGCCGACTCTGGGGGGAGGGCGGAGCGGAGCCAGCGGGTGCGACCCGGCGCCGGACAGGCGGGCGCGCGGACGGCGGGATGCGGCGGCAGCCGGACCCGACGCACGGAGCTGGGGGAGGCAGGGACCGAGGCGGCGACGAGGAGCCGGCCCGGGGCCGGCACGCGGGGGCGGAGAAGCCGGCCCGGTGGTCCGCGGCTTGGACAGGAGGGCGCGATGCGGCCACTCGTGGCCGAAGGCGGAGCAGGCCAGAGCCCGGCGCTGGAGCGAGGGCCGGGCGGTGGAGGCGGCCTGGAGCGAGGGCCATGTCGCGGCGAGCCGGCGGGACGCGCTGGAGCCGGCCCGGCGAAGCGATGAGGCGGCCCACGCAGGAGCGTGGGGAGGCGGAGCAGGCCGACGACGCGCAAGGAGCCAGCGGCGGAGCTGGCGCTGGCGGACATTCGGACGAGGCCAGGCGCGGGCGACGCATGGCGGAGAAGGCGCGCGGCAGGCACCCCGCGCGCGGAGGCGGACGAGCTGGGCGCTGAGGAAGGAGTGCGCAGCTACGGACCGAGGCAGCGCGGGAGGAGGCCCGGAGCAGCTGGTCGGGGACGAGGCGCGCAAGGAGCGGGTGCAGCGGGCGCCCAGCCGAGCGGAGCTGCAGAGGAGACCGGAGACGGACGCGCGTCTGCGGCCGGCGGAGCGGACCGGAGGCGAGCTCTTGGAAATGCACAAGCAGCGTATGACCATGGTCTGACTTGCATCAGTATCTGGCTAGTGTGTGGCCAATGGTTTGGCCGGCGTATGACTTGCATCTAGCTAGCTTGTATGGACGAAATGTGGAGGAGCTTAAGCGCATTCCGGCCATAGCAAGGCGCAGCGCGGAGAGGAGCAGACGCAAGCCGCGCGTGGATGGTCACGGCCGACCGAAACGAGGCCCCGCGCGCGGCGCGCGCGCGGACTGACGGCCGGCGTTGCGATGGTGGTGACGAAGACGCGGCCGACGGCGAGGGCGCGCCGTTCCGCACGGCCGCTCCGGGGGCGGGTCGAAGTCGAGCCCCCGAGCGCTACCGGAGAGACGGCGCGACGCCGCGGCGGGGAAGACGAAGATGGTCCCGTCCGGACAGCGAAACCAGCAGCAGCGTGGTAGCGTAGTAGTAGTACCACCCCACGGTGGGCGCCAACTGTCGTGGTATTTCTCACGGGGGGCTTTGCGAGTCGACAGATGCCACAAGGGCTTAGTGTGTGGGTAAGACTGCTGCTGATAGGACCGGGAGCGGGTATGCGAGTAGCACGCGGTGGTTTACCCAGCTTCGGAGCTCTCCGGAGAGATAATACTCCTACTGCTGCATGTCTGAGTGTATCTATCTGTGGTGTACATCTGGCAGTACAAAGTGCTTCTGAAGCTGTATCTGGGATCAGTGCCAAGTGCATCTGATCTGGTATATGCATGTATGTGGTGTGCTAGTGGCCGGCTATGCCCATGGCATGTGGCCGAATGGATGGGTGTGCTCCTACGTGAGCATGTATGCATGTGTGTGTGAGTCCATTCTCCATGGATGGATGAATGGATGTGTGTGAGGCCTTGTGGCCGTGGGAGTCCATCCCCTGGATGAATGGATATGTGCCTTTATATAGTCATGGCTAGCTTACTTCCTAAGCTATGTAGTGCATGGACAAGTGGGCATGGGTAAGGCATGGTGCATGTCATTCTTGTTCCCTGGGTCACTTCATAAATAGTGCCAGGGGACAAGTGACACTGTACATGATGGCGTCGCGGTACGGTTGTCTCATCCAAGGTATGGCCATCTCGTCGGTGTCTTGTCGATGTCGGGTCGGGCTGCAGTCGGCAGCCGGCTGGTTGGCGCAGTCGGCAGCCAGCAGTCGGCCGGGCAGAGCAGTCGGACGGGAAGCCGGCAGGAGCGGCCGGACAGTCGGACTGAGGGGCTTTGGTGGCCCCGATGTCTTGAAATATCGTCTTGCCGTCATCGGGGTACCCGTGGTCGATTACTCCGACAGTTTGCATATCTCAGACCACTTAACCATGTGATATTTCTGCTTATTGTTCTCACCCACCCAAAAAAATCGAGAGAGGTATTTGGCAATCTGCTGGTGAAGGGATTCGTGAAGACTATAGAATCCCATCATGTACATGAGGAGGCTAATAAGGGATGAGTTCATGAGAACCACCCGAGCTTCCTTGGAGAGCCACCGCCCTTGCCAAGGCTCCACCCGAAATTGGACCTTGAAGACTGTAGGGTGGAGGTCCTTCTCCTGAAGGCGAACATCACTAATCGGCATGCCGAGGTAGGTCATCGGGAAGGATCCCAAGCGACAATTAAGGTGGTTGGCTATACTGGTTGCCTTCTCCCTGGAGTATCACTGCACCATTATCTCGCTCTTTACGAAGTTAATCGTAAGCCCCGACATTTCTTGGAAGCATAGGAGCAGGAACTTGAGGTGTCGGATGTCCTCATTCGTACCATCCACCATCGGGATCGTATCGTATGCATACTGTAGGTGTGTAAGCCCCCCATCCCCAGTGTGATGGGGACATATACCTCTAATGTGGCCAGCCCGCCTGGCCAAGTCCAGGATAGTAGCCAAGGCATCGAGGGGATCTGCCTGACGTACCCCCTGACCAGTGGGGAAGTAAGATCCCACCTCTCCATTGATGTTAATCGCCGTATTGAAGATCCGGCCTCGCAAAAGTTTACATAGGATTGATCTTAGATGAGATCATTGTATTGAAGATCAAGAGAGAGAAAGACATCTAGTTACTGCCGTGGACCCGTAGGTCCTGTGGGAACTACTCACACATCATCGCGGAGGTGGCAAGGTTGATGAAGAACCTCCCCAATGGTTTTCTCCTCCGGCAGAGTACCGGTGAAGGCCTTCAGATAGGACCGCGAAAGAACAGATGCTTGCGGAGGCATAAGAATTGTTTCGGGTCTCGCTCTGGGGTTTCTGTAATATTAGGGAATTTATAAGACAGAGATTAGGTCAATTGGAGCCACGGGGGCCCCATAAGTGTTGACGCCAAACCCCCCTAGGGGTGCGCCGTTGTCGCTCCCTCGTGCATCCTCTCGTCTCTACTGAAGCTTCTAGGGTCTCTCATAGTCCGGACAAAATCATAGTAAAATTTCATCATGTTTGGACTTTGTTAGTACTCCGTTAGTACTCCCTTCATTTCATAACGTAGTGCGCTCACACTTTTCGAGATTTAACTTTGACCATAAATTTAACTCTCGAGTATGATTTTTCTACGAAACAAATAAAACACAAAAAACAGGAACTGGCACTGAACACTAAGTTAATAGTTTAGTCCCAAAAGAGATATAAAATGGAATATAAAGTATGTAAAAATGATAATGTAATAGCATAAAACAATTAAAAAAATATAGATGCGTCGGAGGCGCATCAAACCTCACCACTCGAACAAGAGGTTACCACAACACATGTCTTATATGTAACCAAAATGCACCACTTTGCGTCTGGGTAGCAGGGGCATGCAACCAAACACTCGTGCGTGTATTCTTGTTCATTCATATTGGAAAATGCAGACAACCAAACTACGTACGGAACATGATTTCCTGCCTTTATCCACTCTGTCAGGCCCAGCAACTTAGTAGTTGTAGTTTGGTTGGGGCTAAGACCATATGATTTCTTTAAATGAAATCGGAGGGGAGGGAGGTGGGGGATCTCATTTGCTAAATAAAATAAGCCCGACAGAGCCACAGATATAAGGAAGACAAAATCCATGCAGGTTAGGATAGTTTTTGCTAGGAGTTTGATGTACCAAAAGCATCAAACTCCCTTTTAAATTGAAATAACAAACCAAAAGCATCAAACTCCCTTTTAAATTGAAATAACAAACCAAAAGCTAGAAAACATTTCATGTACAGACCAAACTCCCTGGTAAAGAATTAGCCCATGTAAATTGTCTCCCAGTGAGGTCAATCTCCCTCAAACTAAGACTTTCAATGATTGTAAACATGAATGACCGTCTCCCATTGAAATTGTCATTGTTTTTTTCGTCTTGTCTTCTAATTATATTGAAGTATCCTCCCACCAAAATGGGAAGTCTTTCATCACCACAAATTCTCACCAGATCTGTTAGGAAATCCGGTTTGAGCTCTGGCTGGGCCGCACCATATACGGCCATCAAAGCCCATTTGAAGCCATCAACTTTCGATCGTACTCGAAATTTGACGGTAGAATCTCCGTAAACCTCATTCAACACTTCTAAAGATTCGCACTTCACCCCGAGTAGGATCCCACCGGACCTACCCCTTGGAGGTAAAACATGCCAGTCATAATCAACCCCCCCTGAAATTGTGTTCAGGAATTGTGAAGTGTAATTATCTCTTCCCGTTTCTAATAGAGCCATAAAATCCCATTTATGCTCTATTGCGGTTTCTCTAAGGAATCTTCTTTTAGCCAAGGCCGCTAGACCTCTGCTATTCCAACAAATCCCTTTTATAAATCATCGTGGAAATTTTAGCCGATGTAGGATAAACCTTCCTCTTCCAGGTTCTTTTTGGTTTATCCTTCATCACCTCTGCGTCGTCATGACCAGTGGCAGAACTGACAGCCGTTTGCAGAGGGGGCATATACCCCTCTGAAACCACATCCTCATCCTCATTTTCTCTTCCCTATGTGGGAATCAAATCCTCACATAGGGGCTGTAAAGTGGTAACCCCAAGCTTATTAATGTCCGAATTATTCAAAGGTTTGACTGCTGCTATGTTTCGAATCAACTCTATAGCTTTGTTCGCTTCTAAGTCTAACAAATCATTATTGGATTTGGCGGTTTCTTTGTCGTTGCTACCAAGAGATATCCCTAGGTTGTGTGTTTTATCTAAAATCTCATGTTCAGAAAAGTGCAGAATGGAACAACTAGTATTAACTAACATACCTGTCTTTGCTTCAGTATCTCAAAGCTTGGCGGCCCTCATTGCACGCCCCATCTGTATGTCATCGGCATCCGGCTGAGACTGAATCCGGTGACTAAAGCGCCTGTCCCCGGACGCAGGATCCAGAATTCCACCAAAAGCTATCACCTCCTCCATAGTCACGCCGCCCGAGCCTTGGCCGCCTGCCATGAGCTCAACAACTGCAACCGTGGGAGACAGCGTCGTCTCGGCCTGAACCTCTTGTGCACCGTCCACCCTGCCGGTCAGTGTCCATGGCTATACTACATTCATTTGCTAAAAAAAATCAAGCCCGACAGAGCCAAAGATATAAGCAAGACAAAATCCATGCAGGTTGGGATAGTTTTTGCTAGGAGTTTGATGTACCAAAAGCATCAAACTCCCTTTTAAATTGAAATAACAGACCAAAAGCTAGAAAACATTTCATGTACCAAATACCAATTTTTGGTTGGCTAGGTTAGGATAGTTTTTGCTATAGATCCAAACGCACAAGGGGTACCTTAATAACATTTTTCGAACAATACATGTGGCCTCGCAGACTTAGTCACAGCACACAAGGGGGTGACCAAACCAAGGTTCCGGCAACGGCGGCACATGCCCTGTGCACACCATATCATCCTCCGGCTGCCCTATAAGTATCATCCATATCTAACATAGTCACAGCACAAGTCAAGCAGCAGCTCATCCAGCAGTCGTGTATTTCTACCTAGCTCGTACGTACCGCTTCTGTCCACGCATCCCCTCTTGCGATCTTTGTTCTCCGCACATATTTCTATTTTGTGTCCATCTAAACGTTCACGACTGAACACATTGTGCTGCAGATTGATCTCGGAGGCGAGGAGAAAAGGAAGAGAAGAAGATGAGCACCGCCAAGACGTCGTGGCCGGAGGTGGTGGGCTGGCCGGCGGCGCAGGCCGTGACTCAGGTCGGCACCGACAGGCCCGACGTCGCGATCGAGGTGCTCCCGTCCGGCACCAGCGTGGCCCCTGGGTTCAACGGAGAGCGGGTCCGTGTCTTCTTCGACGGGACCGGCAGCGTCGCCGCCACTCCATCGGTTGGTTAAGCCCGCGCCGCCGTCGCCTGTCGATGTTATGGGTCGAGGCCGGGTGTGTACTTTATGAATGGAGCTCTTAGCTGCCTTGAGGCTGAGGCCGGGTGTGTACTTTATGCGGTTGTATTGCCTCGATGTAATGTTTTGAATTAATAAAATACTCCTACCTTATATACCAAAGAAAAGAAATGAGTGGAGACCTTCATGCTAGGAGCTAACATAGATGTAATCGTAGTGGGCTTGAATGAACCCAACAAATGTTGTGGTAGTGCAACACAGTTTTAACATATGCTCCCTCCATTTTTAAATAGTATAAGTCTTTTTAAAGATTTTAATATGGACTACATACGGGCAAAATGAGTGAATCAACACTCTAAAATATGCTTATACTCCCTCCGTTCCAAAATACTTGACTTCTATTTGTCCAAAAATGAATGTACCTATATACTAAAACATGTCTAGATACATCTAGATTTTGATAAATGGAAGGCATGTATTGTGGAACGGAGGGAGTATATATTTGTATGTCGTCCATATTGAAATGTCTAGAAAGATTTACATTTAGAAACGGAGGGAGTATGTTTATACAAGTGAATCCAATTCCTAGCTTTTCTGGCTTAGCCCTGGCTTCATGCTTAATTACTTTGATACGAAAAATGCAGGTTCAGTGCAGAAAATATAAATTTTATTTTTGTTTTTATTTTGCAGGGACGGGTGGGGGAATGAAAATGATATTGTCCAATCTTCTTTTTTGCGGGCGTTTGACATGTTTAGTGACAGCCATCCAGAGCATATGCACACACTAAGATTCATTTCCAACTGTTGAAATGTGATGTGATGTGCTTATTTTACGATCTACTATTGAAAAATAGGTACGAAACTTGAGATAAGTTGGCTAAAAAACCCATAAAATAGACCAAAACTGGTTGCATAAGTTGGATTATCATAATGTTTCGTAATGCCAAACGCGGACAAAGACCGAGAGATTTGCACGATTCGCCAACACGCTACATGTTAGTGTGTAGAGAATGATTTGGTGTATCGATAATTGATTGATCATGCACTAGGCACACATATATATATAGGTAGAAGAAGTGCGACGGGTATCTTGTCTCCTAAGATACACGTACATACAGAGGGAGACAGACACTACAAGTACTGCATACAAGATCCAGACCTATGTACATGTACACATATTCAATAACCCCCCCCCCCCCCCGCAGTCGAAGCGTCGCCGGTGACGCAGAGACTGGATCGAAAGCCCTCGAATGTCGAGGTTGGTAGTCCCTTCGTCATGACATTGGCGAACTGCTGATCGGTGGGCACATGTAGAACACGAACACAACCAAGTGCGACGTGCTCCCTGACGAAGTGAATGTCGAGCTCAATATGCTTCGTCCGTCGGTGATGGACCGGGTCGGCAGCAAGGTAGACCGCGGAGACGTTGTCACAGTAGACAAGCGTCGCCTTGGTGACCTCACATAGCAACTCCTGAAGTAGCTGTCGTAGCCAAGAGCACTCTGCGACGGCGTTGGCCATGGCCCGGTATTCAGCCTCGGCGCTCGACCGTGAGACCGTGGGTTGTCGTTTAGACGACCACGAAATCAGAGAGGGCCCGAGGTAGACGCAGTAGCCGGAGGTGGAGCAGCGAGTGTCGGGACACCCAGCCCAGTCGGCGTCGGAGTAGGCGACAAGGCTGGTGTCAGGTGATGCCGTCAGAGTGAGACCCATGGCTGTGGTGCCACGTATGTACCGAAGTATACGTTTCACGAGAGCCCAATGGGTGTCACGAGGAGCATGCATATGAAGGCACACCTGCTGGACAGCGTACTGAATGTCCGGACGCGTCAGTGTGAGGTACTGAAGCGCACCGACGATGAAGCGGTAGAAGGGAGCGTCGGACGCCGGAGAACCCTCGACGGCGGACACCTTAGCCTTCGTGTCGACAGGCATAGGAGCAAACTTGCAGTTAAGCATGCCCGCTCTCTCCAGAAGCTCGTAGGCGTACTTCTGCTGGTGCAGGAAGAAGCCAGTAGCCCGGCGCACTACCTCAATGCCGAGGAAGTAGTGAAGAGCCCCCAAGTCCTTGAGGGCGAACTCAGTGCCGAGGCGAGCTATGATCTGCTGAAGTAGCGCTGGCGAGGAGGCAGTCAGGATGATGTCGTCGACGTACAGTAGGAGGTATGCGGTGGCGGGGCCCTGGTGATAGACAAACAGGGAGGCATCGAACCGTGTGGACCGGAACCCCTGCTGCTGAAGGAAGGCCGCGATCCGCTGGTACCAGGCCCGAGGCGCCTGCTTCAACCCGTAGAGAGAACGGGAGAGCAAGCAGACATGGTTCGGATAGTCGGTGTCGACGAAACCAGCAGGCCGCTGACAGAACACCTACTCGTCGAGATGGCCATGCAAGAAAACATTAGACACATCGAGCTGGTGAACCGGCCAGGCGCGAGAAACAGCAAGCTCGAGGACGGCTCGAATCATGCCCGGTTTGACAACCGGGGCGAAGGTGTTGGTGAAGTCCACGCCGGCACGCTGGCGGAAGCCGCGCACCACCCAACGCGCCTTGTAGCGCTCGAGAGAACTATCAGGGCGAGTCTTGTGGCGGAAGACCCACTTGCCAGTGATGACATTGTCACGGGGAGGCCGCGGGACAAGCTACCACGTACGGTTGCGCTGCAGGGCGTCAAACTCCTCACGCATCGCAGCTAGCCAGTTCGGATCCCGAAGGGCTGCGCGAGCGGAGGTGGGTAGCGGAGACGTTGCCGAGGTGGATGCAGCACACGCGTTGAGGGAGTCCTGGATTAGGGGGTGTCCGGATAGCCGGACTATACCTTCAGCCAGACTCCTGGACTATGAAGATACAAGATTGAAGACTTCGTCCCGTGTCCGGGAGGGACTTTCCTTGACGTGGAAGGCAAGCTTGGCGACGCGGATATTTAGATCTCCTACCATTGTAACCGACTTTGTGTAACCCTAACCCTCTCCGGTGTCTATATAAACCGGAGGGTTTTAGTCCGTAGGACAACATACAACAATCATACCATAGGCTAGCTTCTAGGGTTTTGCCTCCTTGATCTCGTGGTAGATCTACTCTTGTACTACCCATATCATCAATATTAATCAAGTAGGACATAGGGTTTTACCTCCATCAAGAGGGCCCGAACCTGGGTAAAACATTGTGTCCCTTGTCTCCTGTTACCATCCGCCTAGACGCACAGTTCGGGACCCCCTACCCGAGATCCGCCGGTTTTGACACCGACATTGGTGCTTTCACTGAGAGTTCCTCTGTGCCGTCGCTGTCAGGAAGGATGCCTCATCCCGTCTTTAAAGACGGCACCGTTGCTAAGGGAGCTTTGGCTGTCGGCCAAACTCTCCGGCTAGGTGGTTTTCTTATGACCGCCTGTTCGGGTGCTGCACCGATGATGACCTCTCGGGTCATCAAAAGCAATCTTCATGTCAGTTCGGAACTCGCCGAGCAGTTAGATCCAATGGAGCTCTCTTCCATAAACGAGCTCTTGGATCGCATCGCCGCCCTGGGGGTCGCTACGGATTACGACCAGGTTGGGCCTAAACCCGATCTAAGAGAGATTAACTCTCCCCAAGTCACCCATCACGTTGCCGTGGTAGAGGGGCAGTGCAGCGACCCTTCATCTATCTTAAGGACTAACTACGTCCGGATTCCCGATCCCTCCAGGCCGGATACCCGCGGAGGGGAGGATATCACTCAAGACCTGAACTTAGAATCAGGCGACGGGCTGGATTCATTGGACAACATCCAAAATCCAAACTTTCGAGTTTGGAAACTTCTTGGCCACTGAGTCTCAGACTGGGGGAGGTTTCGGATCTAATTCCACCCACCCACCCGAACATAAGCGATCTATCCCAAATTAGGCAAAAGCCCGAAGAAACAGTACATCATTACTGGGCCAGATTCCTCCTGGTTAGGAACAGGCTAACGGACTGTCGCGAGGAAGACGCAATCTCAATCTTCTGCAATAATTGCACGGACAAAGGAATCCTCAACGCCATAAGTCGTCGTGATATTACACGCTTCGCTGACTTGGCGTCCATAGTACGAAAGTACTGTGCGATGGAAAGCGCCTGAAAAACCGAAATAAAATTTTGGGACGATCCGGCTCTGAATACAAACCCAGTCCGAAATAAAAGGGTGCATCATCTCCAGACACCCGGGTTAAATACTAAAAAGAAAAAACCCTCTACAGGGCATGGAACCGTACTGGAAGGATGGCTTAATGGACCCTGTAAAATTCACGGTACAGAGGGCGCCACACCAACTCATAGCCTTAGAGCATGTTGGATACTCCGGCAGGTGGCCAAAATTGGCGAAGATCTCCTAACTCCGGAGGCCATAGAAAGCCACCCCAGGGACGCCAATACGGTACTAATAGTCTTCGAGACTTTCGCATCAAATAATATGCGAAAAAGAGCACTCCGCAGCCTTGCCAAAGTCTACCAAGTAGCAACAATAAACCCATGGAGTGACACGACTATTACTTTTAATGCCAGTGATGAACCTAAATTGCGAACAACCCGAGCACCAGCCGCATTGGTCCTCAGTCCAGTAGTGGACGGCTTTCGCCTCACCAAAGTACTCATGGATGGAGGCAGCGGATTAAACCTCATTTATGAGGAAACCCTTCAAAAAATGGAAATAGACTGGAACCGCATCGAGCGAAGCAGCACAACCTTTAGAGGAATAATACCCAGTCAGGAAGCGCGTTGTACAGGAAAAATCACACTAGATGTGGTGTTCGGCACGCCGGATAATTATAGGTCCGAAGAGGTCACGTTCCATGTGGCCCCATTCAGTAGCGGATACCACGCTCTGCTTGGGCGGGAAGCATTTACAATCTTCCAAGCTATACCCCATTACGGGTACATGAAGCTCAAGATGCCCGGGCCGAACGGAATCATCACTCTCGCTAGTGATCCGGACATAGCACTCTGCGCCAAAAATAAGGCAGCCGCACTGGCCCTTGAGGCACTATCCGAAGCCCTAGTGGCTGAGGAACTGACTGCGCTGCGCTCCACGGTGAACAGGGACGATGTGATACTCGACAAGAGATTGAAGTCCACCTCCTTTAAACCAGCGGACGAAATAGTCAAATTCCAGGTCCATCCAACGGACCCCAATAAAACAGCTTCTATCGGGGCACAATTAAACCCTGATGTAGACGCCACACTGCGAGAATTCCTACGTGAAAACTGGGACATCTTCGCCTGGCACCCTTCGGACATGCCAGGAATCCCACGCAGGCTGGCCGAACACAGCTTAAATATCCTAAAAGGATTCAAACCTGTCAAACAAGCTCTTCGGCGTTTCTCCGAACCTAAGAGACAGGCCATGGGAGAGGAGCTAGCCAAGCTATTGGAGGCCGGATTCATCAGGGATATAAAACATCCGGACTGGCTAGCAAACTTGGTGATGGTACCAAAGAAGGACAAATCCTGGCGCCTGTGCGTTGATTTTAAAGACCTTAACAAGGCTTGCCCAAAGGATCCCTTCCCCCTCCCCCGCATCGATCAAATTATCGACGCCACCGCAGGACACGATTCGTTGTGTTTCCTCGACGCATACTCCGGCTACCATCAAATCAAGATGGCAGAGTCAGACCAAGCCGCAACGGCATTCATCACACCATACGGCCCATTCTGCTTCAACACAATGCCCTTCGGGCTAAAAAACGCCGGCGCAACATATCAGCGCATGATTCAGACATGTCTGGCAAACCAGATCGGCAAAACAGTGGAGGCATACGTGGATGATGTGGTCGTAAAAACAAGACATGTCGAATCTCTAGTAGACGACTTGAGGCTTACATTTGATAACCTCCGAACATATGACATCAAGCTCAACCTGGAAAATGCGTTTTCGGCGTTCCAGCCGGAAAGCTCTTGGGCTTCATTGCATCCGGTAGAGGAATTGAAGCAAATCCAGCCAAGATCCGAGCTTTGTCACAATTGGATATCCCAAAGGACCTCAAACAAATACAAAAATTAACCGGATGCGTGGCGGCTCTAAGCCGCTTCATCTCCCGCTTGGGAGAAAAGGCACTACCCCTCTATCGCCTCCTTCGGCGCACCGAAGACTTCAAGTGGACGGATGCCGCCATGGCCGGACTCGATGAAATAAAAGCCATATTGGCAACAAACCCAGTCCTGGCCGTGCCAAACATCGACGAACCAATGCTACTGTACATTGCAGCAACCCATCTGGTTGTAAGCGCAGTGCTCGTCGTCGAGCGGGAAACGGACGGACACAAATTCCCCCTTCAAAAGCCGGTCTACTACGTGTCCACTATCCTCACTCCATGCAAATCACGGTACCCGCATTATCAAAAGATTGCATACGCGGTATTCATGGCATCCCGGAAGCTGTGACACTACTTTCAAGAGTGTTCGATAACAGTAGCCTCGGAAGTACCACTCAACGATATTATAAACAACCACGACGCAACGGGCCGGATTGCAAAATGGGCCATCGAGCTCCTCCCATTCGACATAACTTATAAGCCACAGCGAGCTATTAAGTCGCAAGTTTTGGCCGACTTCGTCGCCAAATGGACGGAGGCCGAACTCCCTAAAGAGTACGGCACATATTCAAACTGGATCATGCATTTCGACGGCTCCAAAATATTGGCCGGACTAGGGGCTGGCGTCGTTTTGACATCCCCCACAGGAGACACAGTTTAATATATACTCCATATTATGTACACAGACTACAACAATGCAGCCGAATACGAGGCCCTTTTACATGGTCTCCGGATGGCAGTATCCATGGGCATTCAACGCCTAGAGGTGCGCGGGGATTCGAATCTCGCGATATCCCAAATAAGTGGAGACTTCGATGCCAAGGATCCAAAAATGGCAGCTTACCGCAACGCCGTCTTAAAAATGTCAGCTCGGTTCAAAGGGCTTGAATTTCACCACATAGCCCGAGAAAACAATCAGGCGGCAGATGTCCTGGCACGCATCAGCGCAAAACGCGATGCAGTACCCCCAACATCTTCTTGGAAAGGCTGTTGAAGCCATCCGTAGTATGGGAAGGGGAACCTGGCAATAACATCCCGGACCCAACCGCACTGCCCGACACCGAACAATCTGACATAATTGGAGGCTCTGCCAATGAAATTACAACTTCAGCCCACGTAATAATGGTCGTCATCGCCCCGTGGACAGAACCATTCCTAGCCTACCTTACTAGGCAGGAACTCCTAGAGGACCAAAACGAGGCACGCTGCATAGTGCGGCGATCTAAAGCCTATAAAGTCCATGAGGGAGAACTTTATAAGAAAAGCACTACCGGAGTCCTTCAAAGGTGCATCTTCGAAGAGGAAGGGCGGAACTTGCTGGCTGAAATTCATGCCGGACTCGGTGGTCATCACGCTCCAGCTCGGTCCCTTGTAAGCAAGGCTTTCCGTACAGGCTTTTATTGGCCGACGGCCCGGGCAAACGCTTATGACTTGGTTCAACAATGCGTCGGTTGCCAGCTTTTTGCAAACCCAAGCCATATGCCACCCACCTCCCTCCAAACTATCGCCATCACTTGGCCCTTCGCGGTCTGGGGGCTTGACATGGTTGGACCCCTTAAAGGCGGAATCCACAAGAAAAAATACTTACTGGTCATGGTGGATAAGTTCACCAAATGGATAGAAGCCAAGCCTGTTAAGACGACCGAATCCGGACCGGTGATAGACTTTATATCTGGGGTCGTACACCGTTACGGCGTCCCCCATAGCATCATCACTGATAATGGCACGAACTTTACGGCCGATGAGGTAAAACTCTGGTGCAAAAACATGGGCATCAAGCTCGATTATGCTTCCGTCTATCACCCACAAACTAACGGACAGGTCGAACGCGCAAATGGTCTTATCATGAGCGGCATCAAACCCAGATTAGTGCGGTCCCTTAAGGAATCTAATACGCACTGGGTAGAGGAGCTCGACTCCGTACTCTGGGGGCTGCGGACCACGCCGAATCGCACCACCGGATACACACCATTCTTTATGGTGTATGGCGCAGAGGCAGTTTTGCCTTGCGATATAATTCATGACTCACCTCGAGTGCGCATGTACGAAGAAAGAGAAGCCGAGCTCGATCGGCAGGACGGTTTGGACGCCTTGGAGGAGGTGCATGACGTGGCAAAAGCCTGTTCCGCATTCTATCAACAGAAGGCTCGAAGATATCAAAGCAGAGAAGTACGGGCCAAAAATTACAACGTTGGCGAATTAGTTCTACGCCTGCCGGACAAGAAAAAGGACAAACTCAAGCCCAGATGGGAAGGTCCCTTTATAATTGACCAGGTCCTGACTGGCGGAGCGTACCGCCTGCATGATGCATCGGATAACCGACTCGAGCCGAACGCATGGAACGCAGCCCGTCTCCAAAGATTCTATGCCTAGCGCCGAACTATGTGTTCGTCTCCTTCCTCTGTCCATTTTTTATAATTCTCCTACATTTCTCTCCTTCTCCCTCTCCTTTCTCTCATAGCCTTTAAAGGCTCATCAAGTGACGCGTCATCCGCGTTCACTAAACCTGGGGGCCTATTTAAATAGAAGCTTATTTATGCGGGCTTCATGCCCAACACATGTGTCATACTTCCACATGTACCTTTTATTCACCATTATATGCATCGATATGACTTAAGTTTTGGCCAAGCTGGGTTGCCTGGCTCCTGTGCTTACCCCTACGTTCCCGATTGTTCGGCTAGGTGGTAAAGGGAGCACCTCTGCGATTGTTACTGTCGGGTCAGCCGGATGTGTACCTCAGACTGGGTGAAGCCGAAAGCTAGCGTTCTTAAGGGAATATTCGGTCGGTGAACTAAAGATGATTCTTTACCTATTTATTTATGCGCCCCCAGAGGTTTTTACTGCGTCTCTTTTTCGCAGAATGGACATGCACTTCAGGGCATGCCTCCCAGGGAAAGGAACCCTTAACGGAACTATTCCCCCTGGAAGATGTTTCTTACTAACCATGTAATATAACATAACTAGTTGGGCACTTGTCTGTTCAAGCACTAATTGTTGGGGAACGTAGTAATTTCAAAAAAAAATCCTACGCACACGCAAGATCATGGTGATGCATAGCAACGAGAGGGGAGAGTGTTGTCTACGTACCCTCGTAGACCGAAGCGGAAGCGTTGACGCAATGTAGAGGAAGTAGTCGTACGTCTTCCCGATCCGACTGATCCAAGCACCGTTACTCCGGCACCTCCGAGTTCTTAGCACACGTTCAGCTCGATGACGCTCCCGGGGCTCCGATCCAGCAAAGCTTCGGGGATGAGTTCCGTCAGCACGACGGCATGATGACGATGATGATGTTCTACCGACGCAGGGCTTCGCCTAAGCACTGCAACGATATGACCGAGGTGGAATATGGTGGAGGGGGGCACCGCACACGGCTAAGGAACGATCACGAAGATCAACTTGTGTGTCCTAGGGTGCCCCCCTGCCCCCGTATATAAAGGAGGAGGGGGAGGTGCGGCCGGCCCCCAAGGGGTGCGCCTGGAGGAGTCCTACTCCCACCGGGAGTAGGACTCCCTCCTCTCTTACCTTGTTGGAGAAGGAAAGGGGGAGGGAGAAGAGGAAAGGGGGGCGCCGCCCCCCTTCCTTGTCCTATTCGGACTAGGGGGAGGGGGCGCGCGGCCTGCCCTGGCCGGCCCCTCTCTTCTCCCTTATGGCCCATGAAGGCCCATTAACCCCCCGGGGGGTTCCGGTAACCCCTCGGTGCTCCGGTAAAATGCCGATTTCACCCGGATCCATTCCGATGTCCAAATATAGGCTTCCAATATATCAATCTTTATGTCTCGACCATTTCGAGACTCCTCTTCATGTCCGTGATCACATCCGGGACTCCGAACTACCTTCGGTACATCAAAATGTATAAACTCATAATAACTGTCATCGTAACGTTAAGCGTGCGGACCCTACGGTTCGAGAACAATGCAGACATGACCGAGACACGTCTCTGGTCAATAACCAATAGCGGGACCTGGATGCCCATATTGGCTCCTACATATTCTACGAAGGTCTTTATCGGTCAGACCGCATAACAATATACGTTGTTCCCTTTGTCATCGGTATGTTACTTGCCCGAGATTCGATCGTCGGTATCCAATACCTAGTTCAATCTCGTTGCCGGCAAGTCTCTTTACTCGTTCCGTAATACATCATCTCACAACTAACATATTATTTGTAATGCTTGCAAGGCTTATGTGATGTGCATTACCGAGAGGGCCCAGAGATACCTCTCCGACTATCGAAGTGACAAATCCTAATCTCGAAATACGCCAACCCAACAAGTACCTTTGGAGACACCTGTAGAGCACCTTTATAATCACCCAGTTACGTTGTGACGTTTGGTAGCACACAAAGTGTTCCTCCGATAAACGGGAGTTGCATAATCTCATAGTCATAGGAACATGTATAAGTCATGAAGAAAGCAATAGCAACATACTAAACGATTGGGTGCTAAGCTAATGGAATGGGTCATGTCAATCAGATCATTCAACTAATGATGTGACCTCGTTAATCAAATAACAACTCTTTGTTCATGGTTAGGAAACATAATCATCTTTGATTAACGAGCTAGTCAAGTAGAGGCATACTAGTGACATTATGTTTGTTTATATATTCACACATGTATTATGTTTCCGGTTAATACAATTCTAGCATGAATAATAAACATTTATCATGATATATGAAGAAATAAATAATAACTTTATTATTGCCTCTAGGGCATATTTCCTTCAGTCTCCCACTTGCACTAGAGTCAATAATCTAGATTACACAGTAATGATTCTAACACCCATGGAGTTTTGGTGCTGATCATGTTTTGCTCATGGAAGAGGCTTAGTCAACGGGTCTGCTACATTCAGATCCGTATGTATCTTGCAAATCTCTATGTATCCCACCTGGACTAGATCCCGGATGGAATTGAAGCGTCTCTTGATGTGCTTGGTTCTCTTGTGAAATCTGGATTCCTTTGCCAAGGCAATTGCACCAGTATTGTCATAAAAGATTTTCATTGGACCCGATGCACTAGGTATGACACCTAGATCGGATATGAACTCCTTCATCCAGACTCCTTCATTTGTCGCTTCTGAAGCAGCTATGTACTCCGCTTCACATGTAGATCCCGCCACGACGCTTTGTTTAGAACTGCACCAACTGACAGCTCCACCGTTTAATGTAAACACGTATCCGGTTTGCGATTTAGAATCGTCCGGATCAGTGTCAAAGCTTGCATCAACGTAACCGTTTACGATGAGCTCTTTGTCACCTCCATATATGAGAAACATATCCTTAGTTCTTTTCAGGTACTTTAGGATGTTCTTGACCGCTGTCCAGTGATCCAATCCTGGATTACTTTGGTACCTCCCTGCTAAACTTATAGCAAGACACACATTAGGTCTGGTACACAGCATTGCATACATGATAGAGCCTATGGCTGAAGCATAGGGAACATCTTTCATTTTCTCTCTATCTTCTGCGGTGGTCGGGCATTGAGTCTTACTCAACTTCACACCTTGTAGTACAGGCAAGAATCCTTTCTTTGCTTGATCCATTTTGAACTTCTTCAAAACTTTGTCAAGGTATGTGCTCTGTGAAAGTCCAGTTAAGCGTCTTGATCTATCTCTATAGATCTTGATGCCCAATATGTAAGCAGCTTCACCGAGGTCTTTCATTGAAAAAATCTTACTCAAGTATCCCTTTATGCTATCCAGAAATTCTATATCATTTCCGATTAGTAATATGTCATCGACATATAATATCAGAAATGCTACAGAGCTCCCACTCACTTTCTTGTAAATACAGGCTTCTCCAAAATTCTGTACAAACCCAAATGCTTTGATCACACTATCAAAGCGTTTATTCCAACTCCGAGAGGCTTGCACCAGTCCATAAATGGATCGCTGGAGCTTGCACACTTTGTTAGCTCCCTTTGGATCGATAAAACCTTCTGGTTGCATCATATACAACTCTTCTTCCAGAAATCCATTCAGGAATGCAGTTTTTACATCCATCTGCCAAATTTCATAATCATAAAATGCGGCAATTGCTAACATGATTTGGACAGACTTAAGCATCGCTACGGGTGAGAAGGTCTCATCGTAGTCAATCCCTTGAACTTGTCGAAAACCTTTTGTGACAAGTCGAGCTTTGTAGAAAGTAACATTACCGTCAGCGTCAGTCTTCTTCTTGAAGATCCATTTATTCTCAATTGCTTGCCGACCATTGGGCAAGTCAACCAAAGTCCACACTTTGTTCTCATACATGGATCCCATCTTAGATTTCATGGCTTCAAGCCATTTTGTGGAATCTGGGCTCACCATCGCTTCTTCATAGTTTGTAGGTTCACCATGATCTAGTAGCATGATTTCCAGAATAGGATTGCCGTACCACTCTGGTGCGGATCTTACTCTGGTTGATCTACGAGGTTCTGTAGTAACTTGATCTGAAGTTGCATGATCATCATCATTAACTTCCTCACCAATTGGTTTAGACGTCGCAGAAACCGGTTCCTATGATGTGCTATTTCCCAATAGGGGAGCAGGTACAGTTACCTCATCAAGTTCTACTTTCCTCCCACTCACTTCTTTCGAGATAAACTCCTTCTCTAGAAAGTTTCCGAATTTAGCAACAAAAATCTTGCCTTCGGATTTGTGATAGAAGGTGTATCCAATAGTTTCCTTTGGATATCCTATGAAGACACATTTCTCCGATTTGGGTTCGAGCTTATCAGGTTGAAGCTTTTTGACATAAGCGTCGCAGCCCCAAACTTTTAGAAACGACAACTTTGGTTTCTTGCCAAACCATAGTTCATAAGGCGTCGTCTCAACGGATTTCGATGGTGCTCTATTTAACGTGAATGTGGCCGTCTCTAAAGCATAACCCCAAAACGATAGCGGTAAATCTGTAAGAGACATCATAGATCGCACCATATCAAGTAAAGTACGATTACAACGTTCGGACACACCATTACGTTGTGGTGTTCCAGGTGGCGTGATTTGCGAAACTATTCTGCATTGTTTCAAATGTAGACCAAACTCGTAACTCAAATATTCTCCTCCACGATCAGATCGTAGAAACTTTATTTTCTTGTTACGATGATTTTCCACTTCACTCTGAAATTCTTTGAACTTTTCAAATGTTTCAGACTTGTGTTTCATTAAGTAGATATACCCATATCTGCTTAAATCATCTGTGAAGGTGAGAAAATAACGATATCCGCCACGAGCTTCAATATTCATCGGACCACATACATCTGTATGTATGATTTCCAACAAATCTGTCGCTCTCTCCATAGTACCGGAGAACGGTGTTTTAGTCATCTTGCCCATGAGGCACGGTTCGCAAGTACCAAGTGATTCATAATCAAGTGGTTCCAAAAGTCCATCAGTATGGAGTTTCTTCATGCGCTTTACACCGATATGACCTAAACGGCAGTGCCACAAATAAGTTGCACTATCATTATCAACTCTGCATCTTTTGGCCTCAATATTATGAATATGTGTGTCACTACTATCAAGATTCAATAAGAATAGACCATTTCTTAAGGGTGCATGACCATTAAAGATATTACTCATATAAATAGAACAACCATTATTCTCGGATTTAAATGAATAACCGTCTCGCATTAAACAAGATCCAGATATAATGTTCATGCTCAACGCTGGCACCAAATAACAATTATTTAGGTCTAAAACTAATCCCGAAGGTAGATGTAGAGGTAGCGTGCCGACCGCGATCACATCGACTTTGGAACCATTTCCCACGCGCATCGTCACCTCGTCCTTAGCCAATCTTCGCTTAATCCGTAGTCCCTGTTTCGAGTTGCAAATATTAGCAACGGAACCAGTATCAAATACCCAGGTACTACTGCGAGTATTAGTAAGGTACACATCAATAACATGTATATCACATATACCTTTGTTCACCTTGCCATCCTTCTTATCCGCCAAATACTTGGGGCAGTTCCGCTTCCAGTGACCAGTCTGCTTGCAGTAGAAGCACTCAGTTTCAGGCTTAGGTCCAGACTTGGGTTTCTTCTCTTGAGCAGCAACTTGCTTGCTGTTCTTCTTGAAGTTCCCCTTCTTTTTCCCTTTGCCCTTTTTCGTGAAACTAGTGGTCTTCTTGACCATCAACACTTGATGCTCCTTCTTGATTTCTACCTCCGCAGCTTTTCGCATTGCGAAGAGCTCGGGAATCGTCTTGTCCATCCCTTGCATATTATAGTTCATCACGAAGCCTTTGTAGCTTGGTGGAAGTGATTGGAGAATTCTGTCAATGACGCAATCATCCGGAAGATTAACTCCCAGTTGAATCAAGTAATTACAATACCCAGACATTTTGAGTATATGCTCACTAACAGAACTATTCTCCTCCATCTTGCAGCTATAGAACTTATTGGAGACTTCATATCTCTCAATCCGGGCATTCTGTTGGAATATTAACTTCAACTCTTGGAGCATCTCCTATGCCCCATGACGTTCAAAACGTCGTTGAAGTCCCGGTTCTAAGCCGTAAAGCATGGCACATTGAACTATCGAGTAGTCATCAGCTTTGCTCTGCCAGACGTTCTTAATGTCGTCAGTTGCATCAGCAGCAGGCCTGGCACCCAGCGGTGCTTCCAGGACGTAACTCTTCTGTGCAGCAATGAGGATAATCCTCAAGTTACGGACCCAGTCCGTGTAATTGCTACCATCATCTTTCAACTTTGCTTTCTCAAGGAACGCATTAAAATTCAACGGAACAACAGCACGGGCCATCTATCTACAATCAACATAAACAAGAAAGATACTATCAGGGACTAAGTTCATGATAAATTTAAGTTCAATTAATCATATTACTTAAGAACTCCCACTTAGATAGACATCCCTCTAATCTTCTAAGTGATCACGTGATCCACATCAACTAAACCATGTCCGATCATCACGTGAGATGGAGTAGTTTCAATGGTGAACATCATTATGTTGATCATATCTACTATATGATTCACGCTCGACCTTTCGGTCTCCGTGTTCCGAGGCCATATCTGTATATGCTTGGCTCGTCAAGTATAACCTGAGTATTCCGCGTGTGCAACTGTTTTGCACCCGTTGTATTTAAACGTAGAGCCTATCACACCCGATCATCACGTGGTGTCTCAGCACGAAGAACTTTCGCAACGGTGCATACTCAGGGAGAACACTTCTTGATAATTAGTGAGAGATCATCTTAAAATGCTACCGTCAATCAAAGCAAGATAAGATGCATAAAAAAAGATAAACATCACATGCAATCAATATAAGTGATATGATATGGCCATCATCATCTTGTGCTTGTGATCTCCATCTCCGAAGCACCGTCATGATCACCATCGTCACCGGCGCGACACCTTGATCTCCATCGTAGCATCGTTGTCGTCCCGCCAATCTTATGCTTCTACGACTATCACTACCCGCTTAGTGATAAAGTAAAGCATTACAGGGCGATTGCATTGCATACAATAAAGCGACAACCATATGGCTCCTGCCAGTTGCCGATAACTCGGTTACAAAACATGATCATCTCATACAATAAAATTTAGCATCATGTCTTGACCATATCACATCACAACATATCCTGCAAAAACAAGTTAGACGTCCTCTACTTTGTTTGTTGCAAGTTTTACGTGGCTGCTACGGGCTTAAGCAAGAACCAATCTCACCTACGCATCAAAACCACAACGATAGTTTGTCAAGTTGATGCCGTTTTAACCTTCGCAAGGACCGGGCGTAGCCACACTCGGTTCTCCCTTATGGCCCATGAAGGCCCATTAACCCCCCGGGGGGTTCTGGTAACCCCTCGGTGCTCCGGTAAAATGCCGATTTCACCCGGATCCATTCCGATGTCCAAATATAGGCTTCCAATATATCAATCTTTATGTCTCGACCATTTCGAGACTCCTCGTCATGTCCGTGATCACATCTGGGACTCCGAACTACCTTCGGTACATCAAAATGTATAAACTCATAATAACTGTCATCATAACGTTAAGCGTGCGGACCCTACGGTTCGAGAACAATGCAGACATGACCGAGACACGTCTCTGGTCAATAACCAATAGCGGGACCTGGATGCCCATATTGGATCCTACATATTCTACGAAGATCTTTATCGGTCAGACCGCATAACAATATACGTTGTTCCCTTTGTCATCGGTATGTTACTTGCCCGAGATTCGATCGTCGGTATCCAATACCTAGTTCAATCTCATTGCCGGCAAGTCTCTTTACTCGTTCCGTAATACATCATCTCACAACTAACATATTAGTTGTAATGCTTGCAAGGCTTATGTGATGTGCATTACCGAGAGGGCCCAGAGACACCTCTCCGACTATCGGAGTGACAAATCCTAATCTCGAAATACGCCAACCCAACAAGTACCTTTGGAGACACCTGTAGAGCACCTTTATAATCACCCAGTTACGTTGTGACGTTTGATAGCACACAAAGTGTTCCTCCGATAAACGGGAGTTGCATAATCTCATAGTCATAGGAACATGTATAAGTCATGAAGAAAGCAATAGCAACATACTAAACGATCGGGTGCTAAGCTAATGGAATGGGTCATGTCAATCAGATCATTCAACTAATGATGTGACCTCGTTAATCAAATAACAACTCTTTGTTCATGGTTAGGAAACATAACCATCTTTGATTAACGAGCTAGTCAAGTAGAGGCATACTAGTGACATTCTGTTTGTTTATATATTCACACATGTATTGTGTTTCCGGTTAATACAATTCTAGCATGAATAATAAACATTTATCATGATATATGTGGAAATAAATAATAACTTTATTATTGCCTCTAGGGCATATTTCCTTCACTAATGACCACTACGCCTGGTCTCCATGCATACCCCGGTCCTATATAACCGCAAGGGTATTCGGACACACTCCGGACTGTCAGGTCCCGAGGTCGAAGCGAAAAGGTCAGCCATGACAAACAATCTACAATCCGGCTAGAAGGCATTACATATGTCAATTAAAATTACATAGTCATTCTGACTGATTGTATTCCTCTTCAATACCATCTAACAGGATGTTTAGTTTATAGTCCTGCTGTGAATACTTTGCGGCCAATTCTACTTGGTCGTATACTAAGCTTACAGGGATCTCCTTCCCATCGGGCCCTACAGGTCCGACCTCGGCCATGTGGTTTGGGTTAGCCTTCGTGTACCGCGTCTTCACCATAGCCCAGGCCTCCCTAGCGCCTTGACGGCAGGCTGATATCTTCCACAATTGGAAGCGCCGCCGCGCTCCCTTCAGCTTCTCTACAAGCTCTCCAAGGCCTTCGGGCATGGAGATGGATGGCCACAAGGCCTGGGCGACGCCTTGTATCACCCACCGAACTCGCTCGTGCAGTTGCAAGAGCTCGGGAAGCAGATCACCCGTTGAACCGGACATCTCCTCTGCAGGACGACCTATTAGCATACCAACAGACATTACTCTGTTAGTTGACTTCCTTGCCGAACTCTTTTTTTTCAAAGGTTCATTTAAGCACTTACTAAATATGTCGCGTCGAAGCCGCTGATTCTCCTTAACGGAGTCCGACAGCTGGGCACGAACATCTTTCAGTTCAACGCCCAGCTTGGTGTTGGCATCTTGGAGATCGATCTTCTCCCGCCTCACCTTTGTCAGCACGCTCTCACCAGCCTTTAGCTGGCGCAGGAGTTGTTGCTTTTCCGGATCTAATCCGGCACCATCTGCAATTTCATTTGTCAGATTCGCACACATCTGCAATTTCATTTGTCAGTTGTTGCTTTTTTAAGCATATATTACCAGAGGGGGTCTCCTCGGGCCCCCCGGTCGCGGCTAGTGCGGCCTCAAGTTGGGCTTTGCACTCTTCTAGCTCCTGAGACAGTTGGGTATTCTTCTCTGAAAGAACCTGCGTATTGCGTGATCCTTAAATCAGTTATTATAACGGTTTCAAGTCTCGGGGGCTACCGATATATATATAACCATCAAATTTTCTTACCCGTATGTCTTTCACATACTGCTCCGTGGCTCTGGCTAGACCATCTTGGGCGGCACGGAGATACGCGTCTCCCGAATTGAAGGCATCCAATGCCTCTGGGGAGAAACAAGCGTCGCGAAGAACTGTCTGGCGGTGCCTGTGGTTCATGGCACTCACCACCTTGGAATTGGTGGCGGACAGCCTGTCCGCATCCTCTGTTGGAGGAGCGTCCGGTGCGCGCCTCGTGTTCGCCTCCGCCTCCGGACCAGGCTTTGGAGCCTGGCTGGTGGAGGCGAGATTGGCAGCCTCTCTGGATGTAGTCCGGCAAGGTCTCTTTGCCCTAAAGATAGCACGAGTTTTAATACACCTTGAAGGAATAACACCAGGGGATGAGGTGGCACGTTATACCTTTGTGTCGGCGTCTCAGTCCGGGCCACACTCCTTTTCAGCCCCTGGGGCCTTGCGGCCCCTCGTTGGCTAGTTGCCGCAGGCTCGGCCTCCCGCCTCAAGGACCTCCTATGCAAAACGCGGTTGTTATACGGTAATCAAAAACACGTGAGGACGGGCCCCGTCTCGAAGTGTTGGGATTTCGGTCTCAGTTACCTGGGAGGCTGGGAGTAGCCCTGGGTAATCGGCTGTAATGGCCACCAAGGCGTTGTCCTTGCTCAATTGATGAAACACCCCATGTAACGCCCTCGATGCGCCGATATCTCCCACGTGTCGAAGCACGACTTAGAGGCATAACCGCATTGAAAGCAATGTCGCAAGTGAGGTAATCTTCACACAGCCCATGTAATACATAAGGGAAAGAGATACATAGTTGTCTTACAATCGCCACTTCACACAATACATGAATAAAACATTACATCAACCAAGTACAATCAGGGCCCGACTACGGAGCCAAAATAAAAGAAGACTACCCCAAATGCTACACAGATCCCCGATCGTCCCGACTGGGCTCCACTACTGATCAACTGAAATGAAACAACACAATGAACAAGATCTTCATCGAGCTCCTCCTTGAGCTCGGGTGCGTCACCTGCATGGTTTCGTCGGCACCTGCAAACTGGTTTTCGAAGTATCTGTGAGTCACGGGGACTCAGCAATCTCACACCCGCGAGATCAAGACTATTTAAGCTTATAGGTAGGGTAAAAGGTATGAGGTGGAGCTGCAGCAAGCGACTAGCATATATGGTGGCTAACGTACGCAAATGAGAGCGAGAAGAGAAGGCAAAGCACGGTCGATGAACTATGATCAAGAAGTGATCCTAGAACAACCTACGTCAAGCATGACTCCAACACCGTGTTCACTTCCCGGACCCCGCCGAGAAGAGACCATCACGGTTACACACGCGGTTGGTGTATTTTAATTAAGATCGACTTCGGGTTTTCTACAACCGGACATTAACAAATTCCCATCTGCCCATAACCGCGGGCACGGCTTTCGAAAGTTCAAACCCTGCAGGGGTGTCCCAGCTTAGCCCATGATAAGCTCTCGCGATCAACGAAGGATATTCCTTCTCCCCGGGAAGACCCGATCAGTCTCGGAATCCCGGCTACAAGACATTTCGACAGTAATAAAACAAGTCCAGCAAGACCGCCCGATGCGCCGACATCCCGATAGGAGCTGCACATATCTCGTTCTCAGGGCAACACCGGATGAGCAGTACGTACGGCAACCGACGATACCCCAAGTTGCCCCGGGGCGGCACCGCAAGTGGCTCTAGTTTGGACCAACACTTAGACAAGCATTGGCCCGGGGGGGCTAATAAAGATGACCCTTGGGTTAATTACTCCCAAGGGAAAAGTAGGTGGTGGTGAGGCAAATGGTAAAACCAAGGTTGGGCCTCGCTGGAAAAGTCTTATTCAAAGCGAACTGTCAAGGGGGTCCCATAAATCACCCGACCGCGTTAGGGACGCAAAATCCGGGAACATAACACCGATATGACGGAAACTAGGGCGGTAAGAGTGGAACAAAACACCAGGCATAAGGCCGAGCCTTCCACCCTTTACCAAGTATATAGATGCATTAATTAAATAAGATATATTGTGATATCCCAACAAGTAAACATGTTCCAATCAAGGAACAACATCTCCATGTTCCAATAAGGAACAAACTTCATCTTCACCTGCAACTAACAACGCTATAAGAGGGGCTGAGCAGAGCGGTAACATAGCCAAACAACGGTTTGCTAGGACAATGTGGGTTAGAGGCTTGGTTTACAATATGGGAGGCATGATAAGCAAGTGGTAGGTATCGCAGCATAGGCATAGCAAAAGAGCGAGCATCTAGCAAGCAAAGATAGAAGTGATTTCGAGGGTATGGTAATCTTGCCTGAGATCCCGCAAGGAAGAAGAACGAGTCCATGAAGAAGACAAACGGACGTAGTCGAACGAAACCTCACAACTCCGGAACGAAACCGAAGCTAACGAGAGAAGCAACCCGGAAAGAAACAAACAACATAGTAAACAACCATCACATAAACATGGCATGATGCACAATCAAGTATGATGCATGTCCGGTTTAAAGAGGCATGGCATGGCAAAGTGCACAAACAACACTACAAGTTAAGTGGAGCTCAATATGCAACGAGTTGCATACTGACGAAATCCCACATTTAATTATTTAGTTCACTCTCGGTTAGGTACTCAACAATATTAAATGTTGGTTAACATGGCAAGGGGTGAAGCACAACAAAACTACCTATCTAAACAAGTTTAAATGAGGCCGGAAACTACGAACAACAATTCTGGAAAAATCCCCATATGCATATTTCAAAGTTGGTACTGTTCTGCCATAAACCATATTTAGAGTTGTTAAACAGGAAAATAAAGTGGACCATGTTAAACTAGGCATTTTTCCACCCCATTTACATATGAAGTTTATTTAAAACCGAGCTACGGTTAAATAGTTATGAATTAAATCATTTTAGCATGACATTTAAGCAAATTTAAACAAACAACATTTTAAACATTTTAATTGTTGTTATCATGATGCGGGTGACATATGCAAGTTTTAAGCAATTTTATGAAAATGTTGACATGAGCATGTTATGGAGCATTTGTCACCGTGGTGGAAGAAAGGGGTGCCACGGCAACGAATCCGAAAATGATGCCACGGCAATATATCGGTTCCGGTAGCTCATGGAGATACCGGTGCAAAAGGAAGCGTGATGGAAGCGAGTTAAGCAAGATGGTGGGGTGTTCCCGGCAACCGGGTTCCCATGCGTCGATGGCAAGGCAACGAGGAACGCGCAAGGATCAACTCGGACACGGTGCAAACACGAGCATCTCATACAACAAGCATTCGTTCGCGGCGGTCGTCGTCTCGGGGTTATACCTTCGAAGCGTGCATTTTGGAGCGAATCGAGTTCGTAGAGGAAGTAGTTGTTCTCGTGGCGGTAGTGGAAGTAGTTGTACACGGCGACGGTAGTGGTACACGTTTCGTAGATGTTCGAGTCACCGGTAGAGGTACTTGGCAGCGTAGTTGTACAAGCGCGACATCGGACTTGTCGAACCCGAACTCTTGGGGAAGGAGTCATGGTACTTGGCGGATCCGCGATGTCGTGCACGTTCCAACATCAAACTTGGAGGGACACTGACGGTGTGGTACTTGGCGAATTCGGAGACGGCGGAAGACGAACTTGGCGGTCCTCGTTGACCTGGTACTTGGCGGCAGCAGCAGGGGCGTGAAACAGAGGCAACGGCGGCGGCTGGCGACGGACTTGGCGCGGTTGCTGGGTCCGCGGAGGAGCAGGTGGCCCATGTGCGGGCGGTGCACGTGAGCGAGCGCAGCGCTCGAGCTGCTGCTCGACACCAAGGAAGCAGGGGACCGAGCAGAGGAACTTGGCGCGGCTACAACGACGAAGACCTGCCGGATCCGATGAGGAACCGAACAAGGAGGACGGGGAGGGGCGTCGGGGCCGGATCCTGCTCTGCGGCTGCGGGCACGGGGACGAGGAGGAGGGAGCTCGTGCTCCTGCTGAAGGGTCTCCGGCGACGCCGCTGGTCGCGAGGACGGGCGCGGGGCGCCGGATCCGGGAGACGACAGGAGGTGCCTCCCGTGCGTTCTGACGGCGGGGTTCTCCTGCGGGGCTTCACCGGCGTCTGCACTCGCCGAAGATGGCGACCGAAGGCGGGGGAGGTGGAGCAGAGGCAAGACGGCGGCATGGGATCCTCTTGGCGGCCTTGGCGACGGGGACGGCGAGGCGAGGTGGAGCGCTGGATCTGGCGAGGGGAGGTCGGCACGGGCGCGCGGCCATGCGGGGCAGAGGGAGGCGCGCGGGAGGCTGCGAGGGGGGGCTCAGGCGCGATGCGGGTATGAGTGGCGGCGGTAGGAGGAGAACGAAGGGGAGAGAGGGGATCGGGCAGAGAGAGGTTGAGCGGGCTAGGGTTGGAGCTGGTGGGGGCGCCGGCTGGGCTTTGGGAGGCCGGCCCAAAGGAGAGGGAGGCTGCTGGGCTCTCCACTCCCTCTCTCATATTACTTTAGCAGAAAAGACCAAAAAAAGAGAGGAAAAGAAGGAGAGGTTTAGGAAAAGAATTTGGACAAGGGGATAATTTTCCCGAACTCACAAAAATACGCTTGTTCCAAGAAAATAGAAAAAAACAAGATTGGAAGATGTAAATTCAAACTCATTTGAATTTAATTCAAATGTGTTTGAACTAGGACTAGGTTCTAGGAGTTTCCTAAAATGTTGAGAAAATAGGTGGAGCTCCGGAAAATGACGAAAGGATAAATGGCAAAGTTAGAGGCCAAGAATTGAAATAATAAAAGGCATTGGGATTTTGCAAGTGTGTTAAGGTGATTCCAAAGAATGGATTATTTTATAATAGCTCCACTAATATCGGGAGGATATATTATAAAGAGAACTCACCATGTGAATTCCCTCAATTTAAATGGATCAAAGATCCATGCAATTTATTTGAGTTTTAGTTGATTTTCGAAATTGATGGCATGATGACATGATGCAATGCAAAAAATAAAAGAGCAAGCACAAAAGAAACACACGGCGAAACCCGGAATATATGGAAGTCTTCTCGAGCATCGGTCTCGGGGCGTTACACCCCATCAATTAGCTCCACAGATATGTCCGGATCCTCTTGGAAGGCCGGATCGAGGGACCATCCCGGATCCTCGGGTTGTGGAGGGGGGCTGTTTATTTCCTTAACAGCCTGGCACAGTTCCTGCATTAAAGTCATTAGACTATATAGTGGGAATACAAAACGGGTGGACAAGCAAAAGTGTCCACTTACCCAGTTTGGAGGATTATACATGGTAAATCCACCCAGAGGGTTGACGCGGAGGAATTCCTCCTCTTCTCCCTTGTACAAAGCGGATAAGATCTTTATCAGAGCGGCAGCCGAGTCCGGCCCCTTACGGCCGTGACGGGTGGCGTCGTCCTCCCCGTTGAAGTCCCACATAGGGTGGCCTCTATATTGAAGCGGCTGCACCCCTCGCATGATGCATATGGCCATGACTCCGATCATGGTTAGTCCGGAATGAGCTAATAATCTTATCCGGCCCATCAGGTAAAGGACGTCCTTGTCACTTTCCCTCTGAGGGCTCCGTGGACGCCAGCTTAGGCGCTTCTTCAGGGGAGCATTGTCGAACTCAGGGAGGCCGATCCGAATAGGGTCCGGCAGCGGGACGTCCTCTATATAAAACCATTCCGAAGGCCAATTCTCAGACGCCTTCTTTGGGGTTCCGGATAAGTATCCGGTCCCGGCGATGCGCCACACTTCGGCTCCGCCCACTTGATATATTGACCCCTCCTGAGAGCGGGGCACCAGGCAGAATAGCCTCTTCCACAGCGCGAAATGAGCCTCAACACCCAAGAACAGCTCGCAAAGGGCAACGAAGCCCGCGATATGCAATATAGAGGCATGCGTGAGGTTGTGCAGCTGGAGGCCATAGAACTCCAGAAGCCCCCGGAGAAACGGATGGATTGGAAATCCAAGTCCTCTTATTAGATAAGGGACGAGGCATACCCGCTCTCCTTTGGAGGGATTGGGGGCACTCTCCGCTTGCTCTCCGCCATTATAGGTGGCGAGTCCGGCTCGAACCGGGACCATATAGGCCGGAGGGAGGAATCCCTTGGTCTGAAGCGATACTAGCTCGCTATGCGGGATGGAGCACCTCTCCCAGTCTCCAGGCTTAGGAATGGAAGAGATACTAGCTGGCCATGGTGGAATGGACCTTTGCTGGATACGCTCTGATGACTACTCGTAGAGGGGAGAAGGTGTGGTTTGGATCTAAATCCACATCCCTTTAAATAGGCGGCTCATTTACGCGGCTAGGGGTGTGAATGTAAAAACACCCATACTTTTCGTATTCGTTTGACACGTGGGAGGCGACCATTATTGGGCGTAGAAGCCAAGGAGCGCTGCATTCACAAAAATAAGGACATTATTCAAACAGGTACACGGAATCTGGAAAGGAACCCGCCTTGCAATGCCGAAGACAATCTGCGCGCCGGACTCGTCGTCATTGAAGCCTGGTTCGGGGGCTACTGAGGGAGTCCTGGATTAGGGGGTGTCCGGATAGCCGGACTATACCTTCAGCCGGACTCCTGGACTATGAAGATACAAGATTGAAGGCTTCGTCCCGTGTCCGGGAGGGACTTTCCTTGGCATGGAAGGCAAGCTTGGCGATTCGGATATTTAGATCTCCTACCATTGTAACCGACTTTGTGTAACCCTAACCCTCTCCGGTGTCTATATAAACCGGAGGGTTTTAGTCCGTAGGACAACATACAACAATCATACCATAGGCTAGCTTCTAGGGTTTAGCCTCCTTGATCTCGTGGTAGATCTACTCTTGTACTACCCATATCATCAATATTAATCAAGCAGGGCGTAGGGTTTTACCTCCATCAAGAGGGCCCGAACCTGGGTAAAACATTGTGTCCCTTGTCTCCTGTTACCATCCTCCTAGACGCATAGTTCGGGACCCCCTACCCGAGATCCGCCGGTTTTGACACCGACACGTGTACTCGTCCGACGGGTAGCGCGTGCTGGGACAAAGTGTCCCGGTCCGAGCCCGAGCGACCACACTGGTGAGGGGTGCGGCTGCAGCGACGGGGGCCGCAACAGGGGCCACGGCGGGGGCCGCAACAGGGGCCGCGGCGGGGGCGGCCGAGGAGTTCACGGCATCAGGGGCCATGGGGGAACGGGGGCCGCCGGGGGGTCCGCGGGGGCCGCGGCGGGGGCGGCCGAGGGGGCAGCTGCAGTGGCCGCGGCGATAGGGGCCACGGCAGGGGCCACAGCAGGGGCCGCCGGCGCGAGGAGCGCGGGCAGGGCCGACTCCGGGGCGCTGCTGGGCGGTCCGCCAGAGGTGGGGGCAGGGGCGAACCGCACCGCTGGAGACGCCGAAGGTGACGGTACCTGCTGAAACGGGAACACCAGCTCATCAAAGTACACATGTCACGAAGTGAAAACGCGGTGGGACACTGGATCATAGCACCGATAACCTTTGGTGTTGGGAGGATAGCCAAGAAAAATGCAAGGAAGCGACCGGGGTGCGAGTTTGTGGGGAGCAGTGGACACGGTGCTAGGATAACAGAGACACCCGCAGATGCGAAGACCATCATAAGATGGAACCGCACCGAAGAGGACCTGGTGAGGAGTGTAGTTCCAGCGGGAACGACAGGGGGAAATGTTAATGAGGAGGCTGGCGGTCGCGGGCGCGTCCGACCAGAACCGAGGAGGCACGTAGGAGTGGAAGAGCAACGTGCGGACACAGTCATTAAGAGTGTGAAGGGCGCGCTCGGCGCGACCATTCTGCTGAGACGTGTAGGGGCATGTGAGGCGAAAGATTGTGTCGTGGGACGCAAGTAAATTGCGGACGGCGACGTTGTCAAACTCCTTGCCGTTGTCAGTTTGCAAGGCGAGAATAGGACGACCGAACTGTGTGGTGACATATGAATAAAAGGCCGTGAGTGTGGCAAGAGCGTCGGACTTGCGACGGAGAGGGAATGTCCAGACATAATGAGAAAAATCATCCAATATCACCAGATAGTATAAATAGCCCGTGTTGCTAGCAACCGGGGACGTCCAAACATCACTATGCAATAACTGAAACGGAAAGGTGGAAATGTTTGTAGACTCGCTAAAGGGAAGACGAACGTGCTTGCCAAGACGGCAAGCCTCACAAGTATGATCGTCGACCTTATTACATGAGAAATAAAAACTCTGAAGAATCTGACGCATAACGGTGGAGTTGGGATGACCAAGACGGGCATGCCAAAGATCGACACTGGCGGCGAAGACGACGGGACGACGGGTGGTGGTGGCGCCGGAGGGGTGTACTGGGTAAAGCTCGTCCGGGCTGTCACATCAGTGGAGTACCATCCGTGTACGGGCGTCTGCTACCTCTTGAGCACTACGTTGGATTTCTCCGAAGAGGAGAGGATGATGCAGCAAAGTAGCGTAAGTATTTCCCTCGTTTTTTGAGAACCAAGGTATCAATCCAGTAGGAGGCTACACGCAAGTCCCTTGTACCTACACAAAATAATAGCTCAACGCAACCAACGCGATTAGGGGTTGTCAATCCCTTCACGGTCACTTATGGGAGTGAGATCTGATAGAGATGATAGATAATATTTTTGGTATTTTTGGTATAAAGATGCAAAGTGAAAAGTAAAAGGCAAAGTAAAAAAGCAAAGCAATAATAAAGTGATGGATATTGATATGATGAGAATAGACCCGGGGGCCATAGGTTTCACTAGTGGCTTCTCTCGAGAGCATAAGTATTCTACGGTGGGTGAACAAATTACTGTTGAGCAATTGACAGAATTGAGCATAGTTATGAGAATATCTAGGTATGATCATGTATATAGGCATCACGTCCGAGACAAGTAGACCGACTCCTGCCTGCATCTACTAATATTACTCCACTCATCGACCGCTATCCAGCATGCATCTAGAGTATTAAGTTAAAAACAGAGTAACGCCTTAAGCAAGATGACATGATGTAGAGGGATAGTTTCATGCAATATGATAAAAACCCCATCTTGTTATCCTCGATGGCAACAATACAATATGTGCCTTGCTGCCCCTTATGTCACTGGGAAAGGACACCGCAAGATTCAACCCAAAGCTAAGCACTTCTCCCATGGCAAGAAAAACCAATCTAGTAGGCCAAACCAAAATAATAATTCGAAGAGACTTGCAAAGATAACTAATCATACATAAAAGAATTCAGAGAAGATTCAAATATTATTCATAGATAAACTTGATCACAAACCCACAATTCATCGGTCTCAACAAACACACCGCAAAAAGAAGATTACATCGAATAGATCTCCACGAGAGAGGGGGAGAACATTGTATTGAGATCCAAAAGGAGAGAAGAAGCCATCTAGCTAATAACTATGGACCCGAAGGTCTGAGGTAAACTACTCACACTTCATCGAAGAGGCTAGGATGATGTAGAAGCCCTCCGAGATGATGGCCCTCTCCGGCGGAGCTCCGGAACAGGCCCCAAGATGGAATCTCGTGGGTACAGAAGGTTGCGGCGGTGGAATTAGGTTTTTGGCTCCTTTTCTGTTTGTTTGGGGGTACGTAGGTATATATAGGAGGAAGGAGTACGTCGGTGGAGCTCCGAGGGGCCCACGAGGCAGGGGGCGCGCCCCCCACCCTCGTGACCGCCTCTTTTGTTCCTTGGAGTAGGGTCCAAGTCTCCTGGATCACGTTTGGTGAGAAAATCACGTTCCCGAAGGTTTCATTCCGTTTGGACTCCGTTTGATATTCTGTTTCTCCGAAACACTGAAATAGGCAAAAAAACAGTAATTCTGGGTTGGGCCTCCGGTTAATAGGTTAGTCCCAAAAATAATATAAAAGTGGAAAATAAAGCCCAATATAGTCCAAAACAGTAGATAATATAGCATGGAGCAATCAAAAATTATAGATACGTTGGAGACGTATCAGCGTCCTTCATAGAAAAACCGATATCGTCAAATTCAATAGTAATAGGGTTCTTACGAGCAAGGGGGCGAACAGAAACAAGATTAGTAACTAAGTCAGCAGACATAAGAACATTAGACATATGGACAAGAGTAGAAGTAGACGGAAAAGACATATGACCGACATGTGTAATGGGTAGGGAGGAACCGTTACCAACGGTGATACGGGTGGGAGTATGTAGGATCGGAAGTATGTCTAGAGGGGGGGTGATTAGACTACTTGACCAAATAAAAATCTATCCTTTTCCCAATTTTAGTTCTTGGTAGATTTTAGCTATCTTAGCACAAGTCAAGCAATCTCCACACAATTCAAGCAAGCATGCAAAGAGTATATGAGCAACGGAAAGTAAAGCATGCAACTTGCAAGAATGTAAAGGGAAGGGTTTGGAGGATTCAAACGCAATTGGAGACACGGATGTTTTTGGCATGGTTCCGATAGGTGGTGCTATCGTACATCCACGTTGGTGGAACCTTGTATATTCCATCATGGCCGTCGCCCACGAAGGACTTGCCTCACTAGCGGTAGATCTTCATGAAGTAGGCGATCTCCTTGCCCTTACAAACTCCTTGGTTCAACTCCACAATCTTGTCGGAGGCTCCCAAGTGACACCTAGCCAATCTAGGAGACACCACTCTCCAAGAAGTGACAAATGGTGTGTTGATGATGAACTCCTTGCTCTTGTGCTTCAAATGATAGTCTCCCCAACACTCAACTCTCTCTCACGGGATTTGGATTTGGTGGAAAGAAGATTTGAGTGGAAAGCAACTTGGGGAAGGCTAGAGATCAAGATTCATATGGTAGGAATGGAATATCTTGAGCTCAACACAAGGGTAGGTGGTTCTCTCTCAGAAAATGTGCATTGGAAGTGAAGATCTGTTCTGATGGCTTTCTCCACGAATGAAGAGTGGGTGGAGGGGTATATATAGCCTCCACACAAAATCTAACCGTTACACACAATCTGCCAAACTCGGTGGGACCGAATCGTTAAACTCGGTCGGACCGATTTAGCAAACCTAGTGACCGTTAGGATTTTTGGTGGGACTGAGATGCAACTCGGTAGGACCGATATGGTTAGGGTTAGGGCATAACGTAATCTCGGTGTGACCGATTACACAAACTCGGTGGGACCGATTTTGGTAATAAGCTAACCAGAGAGTTGGTCAGGTAAACTCGGTGGGACCGATTCGCTCTTTTCGGTGATACCGAAATGTTACGGAAGGGAAACAGTGAGTCTACATTGCAATCTCGGTGGGACCGATCGCTCACTTCGGTTGGACCGAAACGTTACGAGGGGAAACAGAGAAATTGCAATCCCATCTCGGTGAGACCGAGATCCCTATCGGTGAAACCGAATTGCTAGGGTTTGTGGCAGTAGCTATGACAAATGAAACTCGGTGGCTCCGGATAGAAAGAATCGGTGGGCCGAGTTTGACTTTTGGTTTAGGTCATATGTGGATATGGAAAGGTAGTTGAGGATTTTGGAGCATATCACTAAGCAAAGGAAGCAAGAGGCTCATTAAGCAACACCTCATCCCTCCTTAATAGTATTGGCTTTTCCTATGGACTCAATGTGATCTTGGATCACTAAAACATAAAATGTAGAGTCTTGTCCTTGAAGTTTGAGCCAATCCTTTGTCCTTATAATTTTGAGGGATCCACTTTCCTCATCCATGCCATGCCATCCATTGAGCTTTTCCTGAAATATTCATCTTGGAATAATGTTAGCTCAATGAGCTATATGTTGTTAGGAATTACCAAAACCACCCAGGGATAGCTGCACTTTCAGAGTATGAATGGGAGTGGCAGACGTGAGGTTACCGGGATGAGCAGTCATTTGAGCGGTGGCGCCCGAGTCCATGTACCAGTCACCACCGCCACCATAAGAGCTCGGTGACGGGGCGGAGTGCAGGGCGGCGAGCTGTGACGCCCGGATAATTAAGCTACAGTATTCCACGCTAATGATGTCACATCACCTCGGTTACTGTTGTTAATCTCGCGTTAGTTTGAAACCGATTCAAATTCAAATTTAAATTAAAGTCAAACGGCAAAAGTTTTCAAACATTAAAACTAAAATGTTCTATTTGTGACAAATAATCCCTAGCTAATAATGGTGGAGAAACCACAATTTTAAGAAATGGTTAAGTACTCTAAAATGAATGAAACAATAGCAGAATCATTATTTAATTGCTTTTAAAATAGTAAACAATTTCAAACTATTTTATTTTAGGTGCCAAGTTAATTGTGGTAGTGGCATAATTATTAACCTATTTTAGATACAACTTTTGTATTTTATAATAACTAGAATTTAATAGAACAGAAAAGCAATAAGAAAAGAAAAGGAAAAATAAAAGAAAAAAATAAATTAATTAAATATACCCCCCCCCCCACCGCTAACTGGGCCAACCGGCCCAGCTAAGCAGCCGGCTAGCCCAGCCAAACGAGCCCACCCGCGCCCTGGGTACTTAACCCCGCACCCCTCTCCCAAACCCTAGCCCGATCCCCTCCCCCCCCCATCGCCTCTCCCTCCCCCGATCAAGATCGGGATCAGGGGCATCGGCCCGGAACCCCGACGCTGATCGTCGCCGCCGCTCGGAAAGCCCCTCGCCGCCTCGACCTCGTCTTCGCCTATCGCCACCCCATCCTCGACGCCGCCCTGGACCGCCGTCAACGCTCACCCTTCACCGGAACGCCTCCTCATCTCCTCCTCACCGGCCGACCTCGAGCCTCGCCGCCCCCTCCCTCTCACGACAAATGTGAGCACCGCCCGTCTTCCCCACCCCCCCTCTGCTCGCAGCTGCAGCGCCCGGGCGCGCGCCCTCGGCACGGCCACCCACGGCCGCGCACCCTCACGCACGGGCCCTGCCCCGGTCCTCCCCTGCTTGCTCGCCCGACCGTGCTCCGGTGCCCGCTCTCGGCCTCCCTCGCTCCCCTGCCGCACCCCGACCCTGCACGTCGCGCCCGCACTCGCCCGCCTTGAAGCAGCGCGCACCACGCCCCCCCCCCCCCCCCGCCATGTTCCTGCCTCCCTCAGCCGCGCTCGCTCGCGCGGGGCCATGCCCACAACCGCTCGCTGCTCCGACCACCCGCGCACAGCCGTTTCCGCCGCTGACCGCCGCGGCTCCCGCTCCACGAGTCCTCCAACGCACCCTCCTACACGCCAAGCCGTCACTGGAGTTGTGCTCCCGAGCACCTCCGCCGTCCCCTGTGCCTCGCCGGCGTGCACAACGCACGCACGGCTAAACGAACGACTGGCTCACTGACTTGTGGGCCCGCCCAGCTTATTTTTGACCTAAACGCTAATTAGCACTAACTGGCACCCTAATAGCCACCAACACGTGGGGCCACCTCTCTAATTAATCAGATTGGTTAAATAAAACTGTTAAAAAAATGAACCACTGACAGCCTGGCCCCACCTCACTAATTAGTCTAATTAGATTAACTAAAGACACTGTTAATAGTCCCTGTCACTGACCAGTGGGTCCTACTAGTCAAGATTGACCAGTCAACGCCCTGTTGGCTGCTAACTGGACCTGCTGACTGGGTAGTTGACTTAGTCAACTGTCCCCACCTATCAGCCTCATGTGCACACTTCTGGGTACACTTCCTGTGTACCCATAGCATTTAAATACTAATTTAGTTTCGAATTAAATTAAATCCAAAATTTAGAAAATCATTTAAAACTTTAAAAATTAATATAAAATAAACCGTAACTCGGATCGAAATACTTTGTACATGAAAGTTGCTCACAACGACGAGACAAATCCGAATACGTAGCCCGTTTGTCCGCCACACATCCCTAGCATAGCGAACATGCAACAATCCCCCTCCGTTTCATCTGTCTGAAAATGTCAAACACCGGGAATACTTTCCCGGATGTTTTCCCCACTTCACCGGTATCACCTACTACTGCGTTAGGTCACCTCTCGCACCATGTATTGCCATGTTACGCTTTGTGATGCTTTGATTGCTCTGTTGTTTATTGTGTTCCCCCTCCGTTACTTCTTTTCGGTAGACCCCGAGACTGCCGGGGACCCCCAGTTCGACTACGGTGTTGACGACCCCTCCTTCTTGCCAGAGCAACCAGGTAAGCCCCCCCCCCCTTGATCACCAGATATCGCCTATTCTTCTCTATACTGCTTGCATTAGAGTAGTGTAGCATGTTACTGCTTTCCGTTAATCCTATCCTGATGCATAGCCTGTCCTTGCTATTACTGTTGTTACCTTTACCTGCAATCCTACCTGCTTAGTATAGGATGCTAGTATTTCATCTGTGGCCCTACATTCTTGTCCATCTGCCTTGCTATACTATCGGACCATGATCACTCGGGAGGTGATCACGGGTATATACTTATATACTTTACATGATACCTGTGGTGACTAAAGTCGGGTCGGCTCGAGGAGTACCCGCGAGTGGATCTTTGTGGCGGAGCGACAGGGCAGGTTGAGACCACCTAGGCGAGAGGTGGGCCTGGTCCTGGTCGGCGTTCGCGGTTACTTCAAAATAACACGCTTAACGAGATCTTGGTATTTGATCTGAGTCTGGCCACTGGCCTATATGCACTAACCAACTACGCGGGAACAGTTATGGGCACTCGATGTCGTGGTATCAGCCGAAGCCTTCGTGACGTCAGCGACTGAGCGGCGCGCGTCGGATTGGACTGGAATGCCTGCTAGGCTAGGTCTGCTTCCGGCCGCGTACGCAACGTGCAGGTGTGTAATGGGCAATGGGCCCAGACCCCTGCGCGCATAGGATTTAAACCGGCGTGTTGACCTCTCTGTTGTTTCTAGGTGGGGCTGCGACGTGTTGATCTTTCGTGGCCGGGCATGACCCAGAAAAGTGTGTCCGGCCAAATGGGATCGAGCGTGTTGGGTTATGTGGTGCACCCCTGCAGGGAAGTTTATCTATTTGAATAGCCGTGATCTTCGGTAACAGGACGACTTGGAGTTGTACCTTGACCTTATGACAACTAGAACCGGATACTTAATAAAACACACCCTTCCAAGTGCCAGATATAACCCGGTGATCGCTCTCTAACAGGGCGACGAGGAGGGGATCGCCGGGTAGGTTTATGCTATGCGATGCTACTTGGTGAACTTACCATCTACTCTCTTCTACATGCTGCAAGATGGGGGTGGCCTGAAGCGTAGTCTTCGATAGGATTAGCTATCCCCCTCTTATTCTGGCATTCTGCAGTTCAGTCCACCGATATAGCCCCTTTACACAGATACCCATGCATATGTAGTGTAGATCCTTGCTTGCGAGTACTTTGGATGAGTACTCACGGTTGCTTTTCTCCCTCTTTTCCTCCTTTCCTTTCTTCCTGGTTGTCGCAACCAGATGCTGGAGCCCAGGAGCCAGACGCCACCGTCGATGATGACTCCTACTACACTAGAGGTGCCTACTACTACGTGCAGCCCACTGACGACGACCAGGAGTAGTTAGGAGGATCCCAGGCAGGAGGCCTGCGCCTCTTTCGATCTGTATCCCAGTTTGTGCTAGCCTTCTTAAGGCAAACTTATTTAACTTATGTATGTACTCAGATATTGTTGCTTCTGCTGACACGTCTATGATCGAGCACTTGTATTCGAGCCCTCGAGGCCCCTGGCTTGTATTATGATGCTTGTATGACTTATTTTATTTTAGAGTTGTGTTGTGATATCTTCCCGTGAGTCTCTGATCTTGATTGTACACGTTTGCGTTTATGATTAGTGTACGATTAAATCGGGGGCGTCACACGAGCAGGGCCGGGTCCCACGGCGGCGGCACCTGACGAGGGTAAAACCCTCCGTAGGCTGGCGCGGGAGCTGCACCGAAGGCCGACGCGGCGGTGGCGCCGTAGGCGGGCGTGGCCCCGTAGGCCGGCGCGGACCCGTAGGCGGGCGCAGGCGGGGGGGGCGGCACCGTAGCCGCTGTAGGAAACGGCGTTCTGCGCGGCGAAGAGAGCCTGGTGGCCCGCCGGGCGAGGCCCAAGGATGCCCGGAGCAGGAGCCCGAGGAACCGGCATCGAGTACGCGTGGATGACGCCGGTCCACGGGTTGGTGCCGTACATCCATGGGGGAGTCACCCCCCCGGCGCCTGTTGCTGCTTGCGGCCGCCCCCGCGGCGGTTGCCGCGGCGTCCACCGCCCGGCTGCTAGGAGGCAGCGGGAGGGACGGGAGGCGCGGGCAGGAGGGGGAAATACCCCGGAGGCGCAGGGGCGGCGGCTGCTGGTGCGGCGCGGGTGGGGCGGCCTGTGGAGGGGCACCACGTGAGGTGCCGGCGGCGAGGGTGTGATGCTGCACACGCTTCTTGACCCCCTTCATCCGGCGCTCCTCCAACCGCAAGTACGCCACAAACTTGAGGAAGGAGGGCTCCGACATCAAGGTGAGGTTGGAGGCGGCGTTGCCGAAGTCCTCGTTGAGGCCGGCGGTGAGCGTGCTGAGGAGGAGGTCGTCATCCACCTTGGCTCCAATGTCACGGAGCTCATCCGCCAACGTCTTCACGAGGCGGCAGTAGTCATCAATGGACTGTTCATCCTGGTGACAGTCAAAAAATTCCTGCTGCAAAAATACGCGGCGATGAAGCTTGCTGTCGGTGAATAGGTCGTTCAGCTTGACCCACATGGCACCAGCGTCGTCGCCGGCGCTCACGACCGTGTGGAACAAGTCCTTGGAGATGGTGGTGAAGAACCACAGGATGATCGTGGCGTCGATCGCGGTCCACTCGGCATCGTCCACCATGGCGCGGGAGTCCACGGTGCCGTCCACATGATCCACGAGGTTGTTCTCACGGAAGAGCAGCGAGAAGTACGTCTTCCACGCGAAGTACGTGGAGTTGGAGGCGTCGAGGACCACGGAGACACATGCATGGACGTTGATGTCGCGGATCTCAGCAGGGTCGACGGCGAAGGGGTTGGAGTAGGTGGAGGCGTTGGACGACATGGCTGCGAGGTCGTGGGGAGGGAGGCGGCGCGGCTTGGGGAGAGGCGGCGCGGCGGTGGAGGGCGGGCGGCGCGGCGGGAGGGCGGCGCGGCGTGGAGGGGAGGGCGTGCGGGGAGGAGAAGGCGCGCGGGAAGGAGGGGCGGTGGCGGCGGCGTGGGGCGGCGGCGGCCCGAGGCGGCGGCTAGGGTTAGCGGAAGCGAGAGGATCGACTTGCGATAGATACCATGTAGAGAATGATTTGGTGCATCGATAATTAATTGATCGTGCATTAGGCACATATATATATATATGTACAAGGGGTGCGACCGATATTTTGTCTCCTAAGATATACGTACATACAGAGAGAGACAGACACTACAGGTACTGCATACAAGACCCAGACCTATGTACATGTACACATGTTCAACATAGTGGACCGATCAAGTAGCTCATCAAGACATTTGATTCGATTTATTTTTCTGCAAGGATGCATTCGATGTCATACAAACTGCGCATTTACCAAATTATGCATATTCCTTTTGAGCAAGGAGATTTGTAGAATTATCAGTTAGTTTACCAACAGACAACCTGTACGTTTTCTCTCATATGCAAAGGCAGGTTACTATTCTTACACACGGCTAGTACAAGTCATGGACACAACCAAGCACCGTATACTAAATTCGCAGAGTTTTGAAATTGGTGGATATGATGTGTAAGAGATGTGCATAATTTGTGTAAGTGATTTTGAAAATCCACCAGAATTCAAAGAGAGACTAAGTCCAAGTATATTCAGACAAGATTACAGTTATCTTTGGTGCCAATCTGTTACAGTTGTCTTATGGGGGGAATTTTGTTTCTGTCAATCTAGATTTTGCCAATTTTACTTATGCCATTTTCAAATTTGGCATTTCACTTTTGTCACACTTAGATTTTAACAATGTATCACAATTGAAATTATGTGCCAAAAGCAAAAAAAATTAGAGTGACAATTGTGATACATGGTCAAAAGCTAATAGTGGCACAAGTGAAATTAATATTTTTTTGCTTTTGTCACAAGATGGCAATTGCGATGTCAAAAGCTAGATTGGCAAAAGTGAAATGTTAAATTTTAGAGTGGTATAAGCAAAATTGGCAGAAGTAAAACAAAATTTTCCCTATGTTTGGTGCAGATCTATTAAGGAACTGTAAGACACTTGATTCTGGGAGAAAAGACAACTCTTGAAATTTGATTTTCTGCCAATTTGGAGCCCAAACAATCGAACCGTGGTACCAATCTGAAAATCCTGTTTACTATGTACTCCCTTCGTTCCATAATACATGACTTCCATTTGTTAAAATATAGATGTATCTAGACATGTTTTAGTATATAGATACATTCATTTTTAAACAAATGGAAGTCAAGTATTTTGGAACGAAGGGAGTACAAGAGAACCAACAAACTGAATCCCTGGAAGGACATCCCCTACAAGCACAAATAATTAGAGAAAACATACAAGAAACAGAGAAGCAGAGCAAGATGTCTACAAGTTCAGCCGCGTAATCTGCAAATATTTACAGATGCCCATACTTATCATTACAACAGGTCGCACATCAAACAATACCAAGAGAAATTCTGTAAAAGTAAAGGATCACACACAGAAATGAATCACATAATATCATAATAGCACGGTTCACACAAGGAGGGCCAAAAACTTAACAGTCTGATCACAATAGCCGATGCTTCCTGAATTAAATTGGGAACATACACACGTACGAACCAGACTGAAGCAGCAACAATAGCATTTCTTCAGATATTTCAGATCCAATTAACAGTGCTGAGTGCACAATTTCTTACAAGAACACAATCGGAACATAATCTAACTACAGGGTAACATCAGTTCATCACACACCACCAGGAACCAGGAAAGAGGGGGACTCGCAGAGAAGAAGGCAGGAGCCTAGGAGGAGGTGAACTTGGTGACGGCCTTGGTGCCCTCTGACACGGCGTGCTTGGCGAGCTCGCCAGGGAGGACGAGGCGGACGGAGGTCTGGATCTCCCTCGACGTGATGGTGGGCTTCTTGTTGTACCTCGCCAGCTTGGCGGCCTCGCCGGCGAGCTTCTCGAAGATGTCGTTGATGAAGGAGTTCATGATGGACATGGCCTTGGAGGAGATGCCGATGTCGGGGTGCACCTGCTTGAGCACCTTGAAGATGTAGATCTTGTACGTCTCCACGCTCTTCTTGGCCTTCTTCTTCCCGCCCTTCTTCTCGCCGCCCTCCTTGCCGGCGGAGGTCTTCCCCGCCGGCAACCGCTTCTCGGCCTTGGGCTTCTTCGCCGCCGGCGCCTTCTCCGCCGCGGGATCCTCCTCCGCGGGCTTCTTCGCCGCCGGCTTCTTCTCCGCCTTGGGCGCCATGGACGCTGCTGCCGCCGCTTCGAAGGTGAGAGGTGCGGTGAGGTGGGGTTTCGCTGGTAGGTGGGGAACTGCAGATGGGTTGTGCCGAGACGGGGAGGCGATGGATAGCGTTATAGCATTGAAGAGGTGGGCGCTGATTGGTCAAGAGGTCGTGCCGCGGATCGGTGACGTGGAGTAATACCAGCCGTTCGCCGCTGTTGCGATGGACGGGCGAGATGCACTTCGGCGCGGATCGTGGCGTGGCGAGCAAGGGACGGGTTTGTTCGTTCGCCTCACGCGCGCACGTAGAAATTGGAGGATCCCTCGAAAAAAATGTAGCAATAGGAGGAGTTATAACTTTGTTTGAGGTACACTTTGACACATTTTCGTAGAAATTGGCCATGCCATGTTGACGAGTCACGTGGGAAGAGTTAACAGTTAGTTGACGGCAATAGACGAAAATGTATCACCTCAAACACAAGTTAATTATGTCATTTTTCACGTTCATGTATGAAATTGTATCCGCAGTGCAAGTTTATTATTATAAGTGTAATTAACTCTTTTTATTATTTCCCTGTACTAACCTTTAAAGGAATATGACTATCAGTTCAATTATGCAAGTTTGTTGTATTAAACAAACTAATATATTTTTTGCAAGGAGGACGCGCGTTGGGACAGCCTAGAGGAGGCCCTCACCCTCTCTGCTGCAGGGGACTGTGTTATCCCCCGTCTCCGATAGTGCTCCTTGAGCCCAAGGTCGAGCCGCCTCCCACGGAGCCCGAGGCGGAGAGGTGCGCGTGGACCGGCCGGCTTCGTGAGTGGGTGAGCACGTCGCCGGTGTGGCTCGGCGCGACGCCAGTGTAGGAGGCGACGTACCACCAGCAATGGGGGGGCTGCACGCTGGCGAGGGTGAGCAGCAGATGCAGGCGTAGCGCGAGGAGGAGGAGCGTCGTGCCCGGTATTCACATGAGGAGGAGCGTCGGAAGAGGGGGGGAGGGGAAGGAGCGTGCTCGCGCGCAGCAGTGCAACCGGAAAAGGGCGGATAGCGGAGGAGGCGGCGCCGTCGCCAGAGGCGGCATTCCCATGGGCTGGGCCGACGCTGGAGTTGATCGACCTCACCGTCTCGGGTTGGGATGATGACGCCTAATGCAGCACGCAGGGAGGCATAGTGTTTTTTATGTTTAATTTAAGTTTTTTTAATGTTCAAGTGGACTTTGGCCCTGTTTGGATCATGGGGTTAGGCTGGTCACAATGGGTAGGAACATAAGGTAGTAACATACACACTTATCTAGACTATGTTACTACCTCCACAGTGGGTAGGAACATATAGATAGTGTCATGCAACGATGCATTTATTAGTTTATAGACTCATTGTTTCTTGAAGTGTGTGATGTTCCGGTAACTTAGCTAGTTACCACAAGCACCTCACTCTTCATTAAATATGTGCCACATAAGCAACGTTGTATTGAAATATGTGATGTTACTCCTAAGTTCCACCCCATTGTGACCAGCCTTAGAGCTAAGTTGGGGGCTCAAATAACCCAAAAGTATCCAAACAGGGAGGGTTAGAGTGGGTTAGTTCCATCTAACCCAACTATCCCGGTGAAGAGGTGCTTATTTAGGTTAGAAAATAACTCTAACTCTAACTCTGTGTTAGAGTATCCAAACAGGGCCTTTGACCGGCGGTTGATCGGCCGTTTAATGTTTGATTATGTTAAGTTTGGATGCATGTGTTTCCATTTTATTATTAAAAATTGATGCGCAAAAGAATGCACCAGGCAGCGTTGGGTGCAAGTGCTGACCTAAACAAAAAAGCAGACACATCCGTCCGCTCGACCAACCCAAACGGAAAAGATACGCATCCGTTTGTATCGCCGTGATGAAGTTGCTCTTAGGACTCTGACCAAAATCTCTCAACAGGAATCCATGACAAGATTTGTTTCCTTGTTGGTTGTACTTTTTTTTTGCGAGTATTGTTGGTTGTACTCAGCATATACATTTACATGTTGTTGCTACATATGTTGGCTTGCCTTTATGACTCTCAGTTTAATTTCTCGTAAGATTTCATTCATACAAACGCATCAGTCAGGCAGAAAGGATGGGTACAGCACAGCAAGTACTGAACTGGCAACTGTTCACAACATGATTTTGCAGGCCACATATCAAAATAACAAAAAGGACAAAAATGAAGAAGAAAAATCCAGTTTCAACTAGTACATATTTTCTACACAACTACAGGATATGTGTTGAACAATGTGATCATCCCAATGATACACAGTATAACCACATGCTTTCAATCATCACAGTGAGACACGGCGCATCAACATACTAATAATACCTATTAGAGCAAAAAGATTTTTTTAAAAAACAAACAAGAAGGCTACTACTGCCTAGCATTACATCCTAATTTATTTGACAAAACATTTACACCCTAACAGTCAACTCAGCATTCTGTCGGTTCTATCCCCATTTAGATCGACATGAAGTCAGAATGTAAGATGGTGCCGCTGAGGTGAAGATCAGAACATGCCATCACCAGCCATCAAAACTGTCTTCAGAGTTACCAAGAAGTTTAATGTGCAAGCGATGTATCAACAGCTATTGAAAGACGAAAAGATGTTGTTACTCCTTGGGCAACTGATCATGAGGCTGTGAGACGAAAAATTTAGCGTTCTCTGCAACCTCTGCTTCAAGCACAGCCTCCAGGAGTATATCTGAACCTTTTGGCTCACCTGTCAAGATATAATAACACGGAATATATATTGGTCTGCAGTGATAGGAGAGTTGTTGCAGTATATCACTTAAGAGCATGTACAGTGGTTAATAAGGCAATTTTCTCTCATGTATTCCATGTCATCTAGAGAAGACAAAAACAAAACATGTTATACAATGCATTATATGTTGGTGTTAGCTCTAACAATTGTACTTTTATGATCCTAAAATCATGGGGTGGTTCAAATTAAATTAGAAAACATACAAGTCCTCCTCTGTATAACTACAGGACTTAGTTTTGTGATTAGGTTTTTCCCTATGACTATCACTAACAACTTCTTGACTCTTGAGTTATATACCACTAATAAAATGTACGAGTTAAGATCCTTGTTTATGTACCTGTGTGTTTTGGAAGCAATCCAGCACTTTCAGCTGATATTGGGAGTACATTTAGCAGTCCATTGCTCTCTTTGAATTGATCTCCACTCATGGAAGAACTCGTCTTAGTTCCTGGGGATACACTTAGCCTGGCATACATCATTGCTTGGCTGTGCAGATTTGTAGAGCTTGTATTCGCTGATTCCATGTCCTACGGGAACCAACAAGCAATGCCTAATAAACTAGTCCATGCATTAAAATTGTCGAGACAATGTCATCATACCTTAGATGTCATTGCAAATTTATTAGTTACATCAAATTTTGTAGCTTCAGCTGCTTTTTCTGACATTGGTAAAAGGAATCATTAGTCATCAAATCAAATAAAGCATGGGAAAATACTGAATTGGAAAGGAACAAACATGGTATTATAGTGAACGAAAGACATTATAATCACCAGAGTTCTGAATTCCGTCAGGATTATTTAACCTCCTGGTAAATTGATCAGGATTTTTTCTACAAAAGCTCTCAATTTCATCACGAATTATACTGCGGATATCATCACGAAATTCTCCGGACTGCATAATCATAGTAAACTCTGTCAAGTAGACTTAAATTGCCACAGCCCTAGAATATGGCAATATAATAAATGCATTAGAGAGCATTGCATGCATCATGTTTAACTTTTAAATTAATTTTGAATTGAGAGAATTTTCAAAGCCTCATGTTTCTGTTGAAGGGCAAAACCCTAAATGTTTTTCAATGTATCTAAAGTGCCTTTATAAACCCTAGAAATTTTGGCAAGAGCTTATAATAAATATCAGATTCTTCCCAAAAAAAATAGAAGTTTAAGAAAAATTATTTTGGGCCTTGAATTTAAATCATTATCGTATTTGACTTGGATTAAAAACCACCAAGGAAAGAATCCGCAGCAACCAATCCACCGTACCAACTTGTACCCGAATGAAATCACTGCTCCCACAATGCCGCCATGAACTGCCAATCTTCACTGCCGCCAGAAGTGTGGGAAATTGGGTGGGATTTTACCAGCTTGTGGAGACAACCACTCAATCCAGACAGAAATCGCCGCCAAATCCATGGATCAGTAAGTTCTGAGTACCAATTTGTCAGATCCCAGTGGGGATCCAACGGAATTGACAAAGAAATCAAGCAATTTGCAGAACAGAACTAGGATTTGAGGCCGATCGAGGAGGCCATTCTATATCACTGTAGCTATATATTGTACGTATCAGGTTCTAGCCATTGAGGCAGAATAACAAGGGGAATAATGGAAATGTTGCCACAGCCCGGCGTTATATAGGCGCAGTAATTCTCGGAGTAAAAGTAACTAGTTAATCCGAAGCGTTAAATTTGCCTGAAGCCATCGTAGCCGTCAAGCGAAGCGAGATAGGGCATCCGATAACTGAACTTTATCGACACTTGAGAGACATCTCCAGAACAGATGTAGAGGCTGACACATATCCAGATCTAAATTGCATTTCTATGAAGCATCCTACACATTTTATGCTACAGCGTGCTATTTAAACAATAGGATGACTATGTACAAGTGCGCATTTGGGCATTCAACCCAACAATGAACTATGACAATGTTACCGTACATCAATGTATGCAATATATAATTCAATTAGTCAAATACTTATATTAAGACAGAGAAAATGAGATGTTGTCGTACCTGAGTTGCAGAACCATCATATGTTCCTGCTTCAGTCATGCCCTCTGATGTTTAAACAAAGGTCCTATTAGTTTAAGTCTTTTTTTTTTTTGCGAAAACTATTAGTTTAAGTCAAATGCAGTACTCTGAACTTCTGTAGTAATCATATACAAAAAATTACCAGTGTTGTGCTGCCTTTTGATATACTGGCCAGGAGTTATTCTGGATAAGTTCTGAACTTCATAACCAATTGATTGTAACTTTGACATAGCATCTTGAAGCTCTGTATTAATCTGAGTAATGGAGGGGCGAAAATTAATTGTGCATAATAATCAAGAATTTAATCACAAGAATGTCTCAATTATGTTGAATAGCATGAACTATTAGCAAGTTATTAGCATTGATAAATCATTCAATCTGTTCCAATTTATCATTATTATAAATAAAAAGCAGTCTACTAACAGCATATGCAACGTGTGGAACTGTAGCTAGCAACTATTTTACTGAAAACAGCTAACTGTAAGTTTCCTTTGCTTACAGATATTATGACTTATGACCCATCATTTTTTTTGTACAAACAAATTTAGGTATGGGTGGTTACGAGTCAATGCACATAATGCAAAGTTCTGCCATGGTCTCTTACAAACAGCTGCCTAACTATCTCACACTGCGAATAAACTAAATGTGTTCAGGAAACCAAGGCTCTTTGATGCGGAGCATCCCATGGACATCACTATGAACCCATCATCAACCCCACAAGCTCCAAGTGGACCAATGGCAAAGGCTCGTGCACAAGCTATCGGAACCGAGGTGACTTCCTTCCTATTCGAACTCCCTGTGCATTCATGCGAGACATGGTTACTACCTCACTCCGGAACCTTGTGCATTCTTAGGTATTAAGGGATCAATCATGGAGAAGTGAGGAATGAAGGCCAGGCTATGGAGGAGAAGGGAATTGAAGAGTTAGCGAGGTACACCAACAAGGAGCTCAACCTGCTGCAAACTGCCAAGTCAGACAGTCCGACTTGTGTTCGAGTTAGTGTCAGATATCTGACGGCACATATCCAACATTCAATTACTGTAGCTCTGGACAGATAATGCTTCGCCAGGATCGGACGGTTGTCATCGCTTCGTCCCTGCTGGACTCCGCTCGATGGCTCAGATCAACCCTCTACTATTTACTGTCCAGTTATCGTATTACTACTATTTACCCTCATATTACCGTTGAGTAAATTCCCGCCTATATAAAAGACGGGCTGTGGTTGTGAGAGGTTTATGCTTTTCAATTGTAATTTGACCGAGAAGCTAGAACATGATACCCAAATCGTATCAGTATAGATCGAGGCCATGGATTCGGTCAGATAGATAGCTAAATTCCATTGTGATTTCGAGTAATCTATCCTGAATCCACCACAGATAGGACTGGGATCTGACAAATTGGCATCAGAGCGCAGTTTTTCCTTGGCAGCAGGGTGCAGATTGGAGGTGCGGCCGGGAAATTTCACACCCTCCTCTCCTTGATGTGTGGTGCGGTGTTCCCACGGGGGCGCTGGCGGCGGCAGCTTGCTGGGAGGTACTGGTTGCTGAATCGCATCGATTCAGTGGTAAAATCCCAGGTTCACGGGCGAGTGGTGCTGCTCCACGGAGGCGGGTTTTCTGCGGCTGCGGCTGGGTCGACAGAGGAGATCGGGTTCGATCCAGTGGTAAAATTCCTCTCTCCTTCCTTAGATCAAGGTGATGGGGCGCGGCACGAAGAGTTTGGACGAATCAGACTTGCAGGAGGTGCTGTCCATGAAGGATGAATTACTTTCTCAACAGCAAGCGACGACGGATCTGAGAGCAGACGTCAATTTGCTCAAGGCCGACGTGGTTTCCATTCATTCTTCACAAGGTGAAATCTCTGAAAGTAGATGTTCAAAAGGCTGTCCTCTATCTGGGTAAACAGCTAGCTGCCATGAGCTCTGTTCTGAAAACTGTGCAACCACAGAGCTCTAGGAATGCTGAGAAACAGCTGGTTACTGACAACTTAGCATGTTAAGTCTCCCACTCTGCAGCAAGGTCAACTAGAACAGCATAATACCAGAACTGAAGTTCTCAGGAAACAAATGGAATGGGAGAAGGAACTCAACAGGCACTGTGACAATTTGCCTCCAATTAGAACCAACAGGCCATATGTAGCCCGTGGTCTCAGAAAGCAACAGCCACCTGATGGTGTCAATGACCATACACCTACTGCTCCTTCTCCAGGACAAGCTCATACTCCTGCTTTCAATCAATTCAACCAAAGCAGGGAGAGACAGCTTTGGCAAGGTTATTTCAAAACTTATGAACAGGAAATGAAAGTACAGTTCCATGAAGTCTATAACAAAAGGGCCTAAGATGGATTTTCCCAGATTTGAAGGAGAAGATCCTGTGGGATGGATTAGACTGTGCAATAGATATCTCCAAATGGCTGCAGGTCCTGAGAGTTACAAAATTTCATTGGCACAGCTCTATATCATTGGAGAGGCTGATGTCTGGTTAAGGAGGTCTGGGCTATTGAAAAAGCAATTGATATGGCCTGAACTCTGCACTGAATTGACAAAGAGATTTTCCTTCCAAGGTTCCTATGATTTAACAGAGAAGTTTAACACAGTCAAACAGAACAATCTAACAGTGTTGGAATACACCAAAATATTTGAAGATCTCATGGCTGATGTGCAGGAAGAAACACCTGAACTTCCTGAACTCTGGTTTGTGAGTGAGGTGCTATGTAAATAGACTTAGAGAGGGCATCAAGTATCAAGTTAGACCCCTTAGACCTCAGACACTTACTGATGCTTATTGGTTAGCGAGATACTGAGCCATGTCACCCTCCTAAGAAGCCTACAGTGCCATACAACAACTACTCCCTCCTTCCATCTATATAGGGCCTAATGCATTTTTTAAGACCGCCTTTGACTATTGACAAGATTAATAATACATGACATGCACAATGTGAAAATTATATTATTGAAAGCTCCTTTCACACACGAATTTAACGGTGTGCTTTGTGTAAATTGCATGTCATATATTACTGCTCTAATATTTGGTCAAAGTTAGCCTCGAAAAACGCATTAGGCCCTATATAGATGGAAGGAGGGAGTATCAGAGACAGAACAATACAGTGCAGCAGACAAATGTGCCCCTCCAATTACCTCAACAGCAACCCCTAAAACAACTGGAACCTCCTAATGCTCAGTTCCAAAGAGCAAGGAAAGTGGGAGAATGCTGGAGATGTGGAGATAAGTGGGTGCATGGCCATAAATGTAAATTAGTTCGAAATATCCATGTTATGGAAGAGGAGCAAATTGAACAACAACAGACTAACACTGAAGGTGGTGAAATACAGAACCAGGAACAGTTCACTGAACCAGCTGAGGCTGCAATGTGTATTTCTGCTCAGGCTTTAAGTGGAACTAGCTCTTCTTCTACTCCCACAGTCATAATTCATGGAAAAAGAGCAATAGCTTTATTGGATGCTGGCAGTACATCTTCTTTTATGGATGAACAGTTTGCCATTTCTACTGGTTGTGCTCTGCTGCCAACCATACCCAGAAATGTGGCAGTGGCAGGAGGAGGAATGTTATCGTCTACGTCTGTGGTCCCAAATTGTCCCATGAACATAGCTAAACTCAAGTTCCAACTTCACCTCAGAGTTTTAGAGCCACCCCACCATGTTGTAATTATTTGGTGATTGGTTTTCTCCGGCCAGCCCCATTTTATTTGACATTCCACTGAAAACCTTTTCATTCACTCTAGCAGACAAAACAACAGTGGCTACAGCAATTTGCACTAGTACTGTAGTTCCTATTGAAATTAAGGCTGAACAGCTACAGAAAATCTTCGATAATGGTACACCTGGGTTTGTTATTCAACTATATCATTTGCATTTAAAAGCAGACAGAAACACAGCTTTGCACATAGCAATTCAACAGTTGTTACAGGAGTATAAGGATATTTTCGAGGAGCCGGTAACTCCACCTCCTAAGAGAGCATTAGACCACACTATTCCTCTGAAACTAGGTGTTGTTCCTCCAAATATTAGACCATACAGGGTCACTCATTTGCAGAAACAAGAGATGGAAAAGCAGGTGAAGGAGCTCATTGCCAAACACATAATCAGACCTAGTCAGAGCCAATATGCCTCTCCTGCTATTTTGGTTAAAAAGAAGGATAACACTTCCAGATTTTGCATTGATTGTAGAGAAGTCAATGAACTTACAATCAAGAACAGATTCCCATTACCTGTTATAGAGGATCTGCTAGATGAGCTTCATGGTGCCAAATTTTTCTCCAAATTGGACTTGAGGTCTGGTTATCATCAAATAAGAATGAAGGGGGAGGATATCCACAAGACTGCATTCAGAGCTTACTTTGGGCACTATGAGTTTTGGTCATGCCTTTTGGCCTGTCAACTGCTCCAAGAACTTTTCAGGCCGTGATGAACAACATATGTGGGCCTTACTTAAGAAAATTCTTGTTAATTTTCTTTGATGATATCCTGATATACAGCTCAAATCTGAGTGACCACATCAAGCACTTGCAGATAATTTTCTCTCTTTTGAGGAAACATCAGCTATTTGCCAAAATGTCCAAATGTGTCTTTGCTGTTCCCCAGGTGGAATATTTGGGACATATTCTCTGATGGTGTTTCTATTGATACCTCTAAGATCCAAGCAGTTGCAGATTGGGTTACCCCTACTACTGTCACTCAGTTCAAAAGTTTCTTAGGGCTGGCTGGTTACTACAGAAGATTCATTAAGAATTATGGAATCATGTGTAAGTCACTGCATGACATGCTCAAAAGGGCCAGCTCATGTGGTCTGCAGCTCAGGACACTGCTTTTCAGCAGGTGAAGCAGGCAGTGATCTCTGCCCCTGTTCTTGCATTACCTGATTTCTCCACTCCTTTTATACTGGAAACTGATGCCTCTGGCACTGGAATTGGAGCTGTATTTATGCAAAATGGAAAAGCATTGGCTTACTATAATGCAGTTCTTTGCCCTAGGAATTCTGTCATGTCTACTTATGAAAAAGAAGCACTAGCTATAGTATAAGCTTTGAAGAGGTGTAGACACTATTTTCTGGGAGCAAAGTTAATTATCAAAACAGACCAGCAGTCTCTGAAGTTTATCACTGATCAGAGACTTACAGAAGGCATTCAACAAAAGCTAATGATGAAGTTACTGGAATTTGATTTTTCCATTCAGTACAAAAAGGGTATCTACAACAGAGTAGCAGATGCTCTTTCTAGAAAAGTTCAACAGTTCATGACTGTCTATGGGAATTCCTCTCTGGGCACATGATTTATATGACAGCTACCAACAAGACAGTCTCTACAAGCCCATTTTGGAACAGCTGCTCTTACACAACAATGCCTCCCCTACAGAATACTCCTTTCACTTTGGAATCATCAGGTATAGGGGCAAGATTGTTGTGGGTGACAATACTGAACTGAAAAAAAAACTGTTGACAGCCCTACATTCCTCTCCTATTGGAGGACATTCTGGTATGAGGGCTACTTAATCAGAGAATTAAGAATGTTTTCTTTTGGCCTGGATTAAAGAAGTTTGTGGAGAATTATATTGCAGTGTCCTGTTTGCCAGAGCCAAAGGTGAGCATTGTCTTATACCTGGTCTCTTAGACCCTCTGCCCATTGCTGATATGGCCTGGCAACACATTACCATGGACTTTATAGAAGGATTGCCTAATTCTCATGGGAAGGAAGTGATAGTGGTGGTAGTAGACAGATTTACCAAATATGCCCATTTTATTCCACTTCCACACCCCTACACAGTTTAGTCTGTTGCTACAGCTTTCTTGGAGAACATTATCAGGTTGCATGGACCTCCTAAACTGATAATATCTGACAGAGATAGAATTTTCACCAGCCAATTGTGGAAAGTTATATTCACTGGGCCGGTGCAGCAACGAACCATAAGCACACGCGGCAGCGGCAACAAGCAGATTGCATTCCCCCCCCCCCCCCCCCCCCTTTGGAGTATTAGTTTTTCTATTTCATCTCTGGTCTGGCCGATTTACCATGTAGACCAGCAGGCAACTAGGCATGTACCTTGTTTGATGTTGTGTTTCAACTTCAAAGTGAGGTCAGTAGCAATTAGGCATGTACGTATGCAGCTCGTTTGATTGGACATGATTTTCCTCGCACAAATATTGGGAATGATTGACGGGCATTCAAAGAAGTATGGTATATATTCTACGATTGTTAGAGTATAGTATAGAGAGATGTTCGCTATTGTTTCTTTTCAGGTCTAGGAGCATTTTTTAATTATTATTTTGACATAATGTTTACTCAAAGACAGTTTTTAAAATTGGAAAAAAGAAATGGAACACTTCAAGGCTCAGTTTTTAAGTATTGTTAATGCTTTTTCATGTTTCTGCTAGTTGAATTACATGAATTTTGGTTGAGTGGACTTGCATTTATACCTAAATTTTTAAAGCTTAAATGTTTGCCCCAGCTAACTTCAATTCGTAGATCCGCCATTGAGTAAGACATGGTTTCACATGGCACTAATAATGAGAAAATGTAAGCACAAAAATCAACTCACACAATGGCGCCAAAAACACATACATGTGCAAGAATCAGCAAGGTACCTTCTTCGCTGCAGTCTGCTCGAAGATGTCGTCCATCTGCCGGCGGTAGAGCATGAGGCGACCGACGGCTCTCCCGGTCATCCTCCCTGCCACCCTTGCCATCTTGATCATGTCACTGGGCTCTGCCAAGAACAGATGAATCAGACTAAACAGAAAGAAAAAAAAGGACCCGCGCTGCAGTTCCTCGCAAATTGAGAAGAGAGAGCTCCCCAAATCATCTTCTCATGGCAGCAATCAGCAACATAACCTATCCGATTTAGCAGCTCAGGCAGGCAATGAGATCAAACGAAAGGCAAGAGAAAAGAGAGGTGCTGCGGCTCCAAATCTTACTCATCATCACGGAGCAGGCCCCGAGGATGACCAAAAGCTGGCCAGTGGAGACGCCCAACATCTTGTCCGCTGGAACCACCGACCCGCCGGCAGGAGAGATAGGAGATCTCGCCGACTGGCTAGTGCGGCGCAGCTGATGCGCGGAATCTGGCGCGTTGCAGTGCAGCCGTGACTCGGCTTTGGGCTGGTCCAGGGGTGGTAGGCCAACTGTAAAGAATGATATGGATTTAATAGTCAATGATAGTAGGGGAAAGAATAAGAGGTTGTAATGAAATCTAATCTTTCGTTGAAATCCTGCTCCGTTTGCTGCAGCATAAGGTCATTCCATCACACAATTAATAAACCAAGCCATATCACATATGCTACAGCAAGCATTCATAATAAATAAACCAAGTCATATATGACATGGTTCAACAACCATTCCTATATATTCAAGTATGATTTTTCCTCCGCCATATCAAAGCACGAACAAACCTTCAATCAGCACATTCAGCCACAAAAATTAATATACCAAGCCATATTTGACATGGTCCAGCAAGCCTTATGAACAAATAAACCAAGCCAAAAGCACATGCTGCAGCCACACTAATTTTTCCTCCGCCATATCAAATCATGGACAAACATCAATCAATATCCACTAGCAAGCCATCAAATTTGTAAACAGAACCTTCGATTGGCCTACAAGATGTGCCGACCTTGAAACAACCTGCAAATTCCAGAGAAATGGTTAGCATCTAAGAATCCGGCATGGGAGGAATTGGGATTTAAGAAGCGGTTAGAAGTGAGGCGAGCTGACGCCGCCATGGGATGGGGTACGGGAGGGGGCGGCGACCAGCTACTACTCCATGACCCGCATCGGACATGGACGGGGTGGGGAAGGGGTGGGGGTGAGGTCCTCGCATCCAAGATTTGTGGGATAGGCAGGGGAGGGATGAAGACTGGCCGGATGGGCCAGAGGCGGAGAGGGAGGAGGCACGCGGATGGCCGGAGATGGAGATGGAGATGTCGAGCGGGGACAGTGGGGGTCGATGCGGGCCGCGTTGGCGATGGGGGCGGGTGCCGGGGCGGCGCTGCCGGGGCGAGGTGGATAGGGGAAGGCCGTTGCTGGCCGGAGACGGGAAAGGAAGGGGAGGACGGGCGAGGCAGGAGCTCACCTGCGCCGCCGCGTGCCGCCGCTTGTCCCCTCGTCCCGCGCGGGCGCCCCTATGTCTACGGGACTGTCGCGTAAAGACGACCGTAAGATGGGCCGGCCCAGGCACGCGGGAGTAGACCTGGCCATGGGCAGCCCGGCCCGGCCCGGCCCGGCCCAAAAAGCCCGACCCGGCCCGGCCCGACGCTGCTCCCGGGCCGGGCTCGGGCCTAGATTTTGAGCCCGAACGCCGGGCCGAGCCGGGCCCATCATTTTTATGTTTTTCTGAAGGACGGGCCGGGCCGGCCCGAAGCCTGACAGGCTTTTACGTCTTCGGGCCGGGCTCGGGCCCAGAAAACAAGCCCGACGGTCGGGCCGGGCCAGGCTCGGGCCTGGGTTTTTTGCGTCGGGCTTGGCTAGGCCCGGCCCGAGGTATGGCCAGGTATACGCGGGAGCCACAACATCGTTTTTTTTTTCACGTTTTTCTTTTCGTTTTTTGTTTTCCTTTGTTTACTTTAGTTTATACTTCCAAATATTCTAAATAAATATATTATGAAAAAAAGTTTGCATAAAAACACTAGAAAAAATGTTATCCAAGAATTTGAAAAGTGTTTAATGTGTATATAGTAAATGTTTCTCATGTATAAAATAAATATGTGTGTGAAAAATTTGATAACGTATCAAACAAAATGTTTATCAACCATTTGAAAAAATATGTTAAATAAGTGTTTGTACAATGTTAATCAAGCATTCACATTTTTTAAATGTGTATGTGTATAGAAAGAATGTTGCCATGTATTAAAAAAAATAATCTTGTACTATTAAATTGTTAATCAATAATTTTAAAAAATGTTAAATTTGAATAGAAAATGTTGACCATGTATTTTTTTAAATGTTAATCTTGTGTTTGAAAACTGTTAATCAAGCATTTGAAAAATGTTAATTGTGTATAGAGACAATGTTTACCATGTATTAAAAAAATGTTAATCACTTGAAAAGTGTTAATCAAGCATTTTGCAAAAAAGTGCTAACTATGTATAGAAAAAAGTTGATAATATTCAAAAAACGTTAATTTTATACATTAAAAATGTTAATCAAGCATTTGAAAAAAATTAAATGTGTATAGGAAAAATGTTGAAATTGTATTAAAAAATGTGAATCTTGTACTTGAAAAATATTAATCAAGCATTTAGAAAAATGTGAAATGTGCATAAAATGTTGACCATCTATTCCAAAAATGTTAAACTTATACTTAAAAATAGCTAATCAAGCATTTTGAAAAATGTTAAGTGTGTATACATTTTTTTACCATGTACTGCCTCTGTAAAGAAATATAAGAGCGTTTAGATCACTATTTGTTAAACTTATACTTAAAAATAGCTAATCAAGCATTTTGAAAAATGTTAAGTGTGTATACATTTTTTTACCATGTACTGTAAAGAAATGTAAGAGCATTTAGATCACTAAAATAGTGATCTAAACGCTTTTATATTTCTTTACGGAGGGAATATTAAAAAGTGTTAATCTTGCGCTTTAAAAATTTAATCAAGCATTTTGAAAAATGTTAAAAGTGTATAAAAATATTAATCTTGTACTTAAAAAATTTTAATCAAGCATTTTACAAAAAAAGTTAAATATTTACAGAAAAAATGTTGACAAAGTAATGTTAATTTTGTAATTTAAAAATGTTAATCAAACATTTGAAAAAATGTTGAATGTGTATAGAAAAAATGTTGAACATGTATCAATTATTTTAATCTTGTACTTGAAAAAAAATGTTAATCAAGGTTTTTCTAGGTTGAACATGCATCATTTTTTATAGCCCCACTTCAGCCTCTCGCGAAAGTACTTCGAGGTTGTAACACCCCAAAGATTTGGATACAAAGTTTTTCTAGAGCAAAAAATCTCTTTCTTTCTTCGTCTCATCCGCGAGAACGGCTGCCGTCACCGTTTCGTAGCACGTGGCCATCATGGAGTAGGCGGGCGTTGTCGACTTCGCCATTGTTCTTGGTTGCGACCTTCCCAGCCTGGATGACGACCCAACAATTCAGCTTTATATGATTTGCCGGTTTTTTTGGGTTGCTATGGATGGCACATGGTTGGTCTAAGATTTTGTCCAACTGGGATGTATCTCCCATGTGCCCCTAAAAGGGCTTTCTATTCCCACCAGATTTACGTTGGTTGCCAAATACGCCATTGATCTCGCTGCCCTCGGTGTTGTTGTCGCTCCTGTTGTGGTGTCTGTTTCTCCGGTTGTGGGGCGGTTTGCCATTGGCATCACGCACCTCGGATGTGCCAGGGCCTCTATTCATGCCTTTCTTCTTAGAGAGCCGGTTATCCTCTTCAGAGAAGAATTTACTCATCATCTGTGTGAGGGCAGCCATGGTTTTTGGCTTGCAGTGCCCGAAATTTCTTGCCAGCCATTCATCGTTAATGTTGGTCCAGAATGCCGCGAGCGCTTTAGCATCGGTGTAATCTAAGATCTAATTCTTTTTGGTGAGAAATCGGTTCCAGAATTGGCCCACGGACTCACTGGGCTTTTGCACCACCAGGGCCAAATAATTGGCACTCAGGGGCTTGATGTACGTGCCGAAAGTTTGACAAGAACTCGGTCTCTAGGTTGTCCCATGTACCGATCGAGTTCGGTGGTAAGGTGTGCAGCCAGTGCCGAGGAACGCCTTTCAACTTTAAAGGTAGGTATTTTGTGGCGTGCAAATCATCACTGCTTGCTATGTGGACATAGAGGGTGTAGTCCTCGATCAAGACATAAGGATTCGTGGATCTGTCATATTGATCGGTGTTGAGGGGTTGGAAGTTAGCTGGGAAGTCATGCTCCATCACCTTGTCTGTGAAGCAGATTGGATGGCCTGCACCTTTGGTGAGGGTGATGGCGTGACGTGCATCGGATCCATCCACATGTATTCACGTGGGTTCTGGTATTTGGGAAACCAGGCGAGACGTCCGGCCTACCCTAGCAGTGTGGGTCGTTGCCATGTTTGGAACAATTTTTGAGTAGTAAAGGCCTTGGGCCGAGTAGTTTGTTTACCCCATGTGTGGTCATCAAGACGTGTTGTGAAACTACCCCTATCACCACCTCGAGGCCCCCCGCGTTGGCGATCCATGCTTACCAGTTTCGTCTCTCCATCCATCAAAGCGGGAAGGTCGGGTCTTGTTATGCAGACTCTGAGCCCACTGGCGCTTAGATATTGCACTCTCTTTTGTGGCCTTATCGAGGTCCTTAGTAGGTTCTTGTAGTAGCTAGCCAGTGCCCTGTTGTTCGTCGGTTGTCTCAGCTTGGCTTTGAGTGTCTCCTCGGCCTGATAGAGATCGTCCCAGCGGTTTCCGAGGTAATCTTACTCCTCTCAGATTCTTCATTTCCCGTTTGTAATTTTGATGGACGTACAGAAACAGTCTTAACCTCATGCTATCATAGTTGGGGTTGCTGAGGGATTCATTTAAGATGTCATTGTCCTCGGGGCCTAGGCTACTGCCTAGGTCACCTTAGTTATCATCAGGGTTGGCGTCATCGCCGTTGTTCCCGTTATCATTGTTGCTGCCATTGTCATTGTCGTCGTCTCCAACACTGCCGCACGGGGGTATCTACCATGTAGATGTCATAGGTTGAGGTTGCCGACCACTTGCCTGTGGGTGCGTTGGCTATTGGCTGGCCACCCGAGGACTCACCGACTTCTTCCTCCGTGCAATCGACCTCTTCGGAGTCACTCTTTAGGACTTCAGATAGTCTTTGATGTTGGCGACTAGGTGGGTGGTGGGTGGGTCAAAAAATCAAACCTTCCCAAGTGAATCCCAGATCTGATCATAAACAGAGGGATGGTCATCTAACACAGTGAGCCTCTGGATCTGACCTAACATCTCATTCATAAGGGCTTTGTTGTAGTCTTCCTCGGCTTGATCTGACATCGGCGTCAGGGGAACTTTTCCCATGATCCGATCTGACATTAGTCCGGGATCATTATGTAGGATGAGATATGCCATTTGCCCCTTAGGTTGGGTGAAACGATCGAGAAGAGGTGTCTAGAGGGGGGGGGGGGGTGATTAGACCCTCAAGAAGCAAAAGTAGCAGTTTTTTAACTCTTCAAGTTGAGGCGGAGTTTTAGCACAAGTTTAAGCATTCACAATACATTTTCAAGAAAGCATGGCAAGAGTATATGAGCAGCGGAAAGTAAAGCATGCAAGTTGCAAGAAAGTAAAGGATGGGATTGGAGTGTGCAAACGCAATTGGAGACACGGAGATTTCTGGCGTGGTTTCGATAGGTGGTGCTATCGTACATCCACGTTGGTGGAGACTTCAACCTACAAAGGGTAACTGTAACGCCCCGGATGTAACTTACCATATTTGTAATCCAACTCTTGCCATTTTCGGCATTGTGATATAATATTTCCTCCGTGATTGGGTTTCCCTTCGTTTGTATTTTTGTTCATGTCATGCATTTCTTTTTATGTCATCATGTGCATCGCATTCGCATACGTGTTCGTCTCATAAATCCGAGCATTTTTCCCGTTGTCCGTTTTGCAATCTGGCGCTCCTATGTTCCCCGGCGTCCCCTTTTACATTTCTTTGTGAGCGGGTATTAAACTCTCTCGGATTGGACCGAGGTTTGCTAAGCGGCCTTGGTATAGCACCGGTAGACCGCCTGTCAAGTTTCGGGTCAATCGGAGTTCGTTTGGTACTCCAACGGTTAACCGGGTAACCGTGAAGGCCTCGTGTGTGTTGCAGCCCAACACCCCTTCAAAACAGCCCAATAACCCATCTAAGACACTCCCATGTCCACCGCCGTTCGATCCCGATCGCGTGGCCGAAAACCGCTCTCCATTTGGAGCTTCCTAGCTCCTTTTACCTATAAATATGTGCCTACCCCTCCAATTTCGGGTCCAAACCCTAGCCCCGTTCTTCCTCCGCGCGCCGGACGCGTCCGTCCGCGCGCCGGACACGTCCGCCGCCGCCCGCAGCCACTCCGGGCGCGACACGTGTCATCCCGGGCCGTCTCCGCCGCCGCGCCTCCACCGCGGGCCCGCCTGGCCCGTGGCCGGCCCTCCCCGTCGCCGTCCGGGCCGCGCCCCGCCCCGCTCGCCCCGCGCCGGCTTCCTGCGCCGCGCGCCTCCGCCCGGCCGGCCGCCGCCGCCGCCTCGCCGGTCGGCGTCGCCCGCGGCCGCCCGGCGCCCCGCGCCGTCCCGCGCCTTCCCTCGCCGCGCCGCCGCCTCCCGCGGCAAGATCCGGGCCGGCGCCGCCCGGATCCGGCCGGATCCGCCTCCGCCGCCGCCACCCCGACGTTCTCCGGCGAGACCCCGGCGATTCTCGGCGTCCGCGCCGACGCGGTTGACTTTTCCCCTCGTATTTCTGCTAAGTCCTGATATTTTAACATTATCATCACCTGTTCATCATGCCATAACTTTGCATCCGTAGCTCCGTTTCGTGCGTATAATATGTCAAGTTGTTCGCCTCGAAGAGTACATCATTTCATTCCATTGCATCATTTTCATTTGAGGTCATATTGATGCCCGTAATGCTGTTAGAAGAGGGCTAGGTGATGTTAGTTTCTGATACTTATCAGAACATGCACTTTTGTCATTTTTGCCATGATTGATGTGTACCTCCTATGAAGTTGAGTCCTACATGAGTTTTATAATATGACATGTTACCTTTCCGGAGAATTATGCCATGTATTTTTATGATCTTTTTGGTGACTAGCACAAGCATGCAAACTAGGGCACTTGATGTTGCTGATTTCAGAGACTTAGTATTTTCACTAAGTCCCTGCCTGCTGTTATTTTTATGCCATGTATTCATGTTGTTTCCGTGAGATCTATGCATATTTTGAGCATGATCATTAAGGGTGTTTTGAACATACGGATTTGCTCTATCCATCCATGCCTTTGTTTGTATTTATGAAGTGCCATAGCTTGAGTCAATCAAGCTCTACTTTTGCTTCAAAATGTTGCTGGCAGATTGTTTACATGTTATTCGATTTTGCCAAGCTTGGTGTAGTTGATCCTTGCATGATATGATGTTATTCTTGCCATTTATAGTTACTGTGCCATGTCTTCTTGATGTATGTATGCTTAGTTTATCATTCAATGCTGTGTAATGAGTGCATCGAGCTCACGAACATGCCTACTCGTTATCTGTTTTTGACATGGCCAGTTTTCTGCTAAGTCTGAAACCTGTAACGAAACTTGCTTAATTGACATGGGTGTAATCATATTTTCTGATCCTTTTTGACTTATGATCAATAAGGGACTTTTGTCTAGTGCCTTGAGTAGATTCATGCCATGCCTTATTTTGCTATGTCCTGTTCCTGTAGCATGTTGTTTCATTGCTCTAAACATGTCATCCTGATGTCAGTTTCTGGCAGGTTGCTATTTTCACCAAGTCTGTGAACCTGTTATCTTTTGCACTTTTTCCATGCTTGTTCGAACCTGTTGTGGTGTGATTTAGCCGTAGCTCAGTGTTCATCTTTTGTCAAACATCTTGAGTAGATTACTGTCATATGCTTTGTTGATATGTTTGGGTGCAGTAGCTTAATTTCTTGTTGCTTGCTAAGTAGCATCATGCTGTTAATGGCAGATTATTGTCATTCTTGTATTGCTTGTCATTTGCCAACCGTGCATCCGATTCCGGTGATCTTTATATCGATTTCAACCGAAATCACCTCATCTATCCAGTGGCATACTTGGTTTGCCAAGATTATGCCTTGTTCATCCTTGTCCTTCCGGAGCACGCATATGCATTGCATATCACATCTCGCATATCATGTCATGTTTTGCATCATGTTGCTTGCGCATTGCATCGTGATTGATATTTGTCCCATTTGCTTGTGTTCTTGCTTTGGGTAGAGCCGGGAGACGAGTACGTGAACGAGGAACCTGTTGAGAACGCTTTCGAGGACCAAGCTTTCGACAACTCTGAGAACCTTGCAGGCAAGATGACCATACCCTCGAAATCACTTCTATCTTTGCTTGCTAGATGCTCGCTCTTTTGCTATGCCTTTGCTGCGATACCTACCACTTGCTATATCATGCCTCCTATATTGCCATGTCAGCCCCTAACCATCCATGTCCTAGCAAACCGTTGATTGGCTATGTTACCGCTTTGCTCAGCCCCCTCTTATAGCGTTGCTAGTTGTAGGTGAAGATGAAGTTTGTTCCTTGTTGGAACATGGACTTGTTGTTCCTTGTTGGAACATGTTTACTTGTTGGTATATCACAATACCTCTTATTTAATTAATGCATCTATATACTTGGTAAAGGGTGGAAGGCTCGGCCTTATGCCTGGTGTTTTGTTCCACTCTTGCCACCCTAGTTTCCGTCATACCGGTGTTATGTTCCCGGATTTTGCGTTCCTTACACGGTTGGGTGATTTATGGGACCCCCTTGACAGTTCGCTTTGAATAAGACTCTTCCAGCAAGGCCCAACATTGGTTTTACCATTTGCCACCACCTACTCCTTTTTCCCCCGGGTTTTCGCGAACCCGAGGGTCATCTTTATTTTTAGCCCCCCCCGGACCAGTGCTTCTCTAAGTGCTGGCCCGAACTGAGCTGCCTGCGGGGCCACCGCGTGGAAACTTGAGGCCTGGTTTTACTCGTAGCTAGTCTCATCCGGATGTGCCCTGAGACCGAGATATGTGCAGCTCCTATCAGGATTTGTTGGCACAATCGGGCGGCTTTGCTGGACTTGTTTTATTGCTGTCGAAATGTCTTGTAGTCCAGGATTCCGAGATTGATCGGGCCTTCCCGGTAGAAGGAATATCCTTCGTTGACCGTGAGAGCTTATAATGGGCTAAGTTGGGACATCCCTGCAGGGTATTATCTTTCGAAAGCCGTGCCCGCGGTTATGAGGCAGATGGGAATTTGTTGATGTCCGGTTGTAGAAAACCCGAAGTTGACCTTAACTAAAACACATCAACCGCGTGCGTAACCGTGATGGTCTCTTCTCGGCGGGGACCGGGAAGTGAACACGGTGTTGGAGTAATGTTTGCCGTAGGTTGTTCTAGGATCACTTCTTGATCACTTCCAGTTTCACGACCGTGCTTTGCCTTCGCTTCTCGCTCTCTTTTGCGTTGTAGCCACCATATATGCTAGTCGCTTGCTGCAGCTCCACCTCACTATCCTTTCCTACCTATAAGTTTAAATAGTCTTGATCTCGCGGGTGTGAGATTGCTGAGTCCCCGTGACTCACAGATATTATCACAACTGTTGCAGGTACCAACGATGCCAGTGCAGATGACGCAACCGAGCTCACGTGGGAGTTCGATGAGGAACGTGGCCGTTACTATGTTTCTTTTCCGGATGATCAGTAGTGGAGCCCAGTTGGGGTGATCCGGGGATCCATGTAGCATTTGGGGTAGTCTTCTTTCATTTTGGTACCGTAGTCAGACCTTGAGTGTAATTTGAATGATGAATGTTTATTTATGTATTGTGTGAAGTGGCGACTGTAAGCCAACTATGTATCTCTTTCCCTTTATGTATTACTTGGGTTGTGTGAAGATTACCTCACTTGCGACATTGCTTTCAATGCGGTTATGCCTCAAAGTCGTGCCTCGACATGTGGGAGATATAGCCGCATCGAGGGCGTTACAGTAACGGTTGCACGAGTAGACGGAGGGCTCCACCCATGAAGGGTCCACGAAGAAGCAACCTTGTATATCCCACCATGGACATCGCCCACAAAGGACTTGCCTCACTTGGGTAGATCTTCACGAAGTAGACGATCTCCTTGCCCTTACAAACTCCTTGGTTCAACTCCACAATCTTGATGGAGGCTCCCAAGTGACACCTAACCAATCTAGGAGACACCACTCTTCAAAAGGTAATAGATGGTGTGTTGATGATGAACTCCTTGCTCTTGTGCTTCAAATGATAGTCTCCCCAACACTCAACTCTCTCTCACGGATTTGGCTATGGTGGAAATATGATTTGAGTGGAAAGCAACTTGGGGAAGGCTAGAGATCAAGATTCTTGTGGTTGGATTGGAATGTTTTGGTCTCAACACATGAGTAGGTGGTTCTCTCTCAAAAAATTAGTAGTCTAAGTGTAGAAATGAAGAGTCTTAAGCTTTTTGCCAATCTTTGTCCTTAGCATATTGAAGGGGTTCCACATCCTCTTGTCCATGCCACGCCTTTGTTGAACTTTCTGAAATATAATAGATGAAAATGTTAGTTCAACAAGAGATATGTTGACATTAATTACCAAAATCACCCAGGAAGCACTTGTGCGTTCATTGGGTCATCGGATCAGAGCAGATGATCGTGTCCGATGAGAAGTTCTTATCATGAGCTTGATCTGACATCGGGGTCGGGACGGGTGCGTCCTGCTGCTCCTCGGTCTGGTCTGACACCCAGCTCGAGAAAGCTAGCTCTTCGCGGTAGTCTGTTGTGTACTCCAAGTTGCCAAATCTCATGATCTGTCCGGGAGCTAAGTTCTCGACCTGGCCCAGGCGGCCGGTCGAGTCAGCGGAAGGGGTTATGCTGCGGAAAACGAAGAGCTGGTCTGGCATGAAGGTCATGCGGGCGTCGCTCTGCTCTCTGATCTCGATCTCCATCAAATCGTGATGACTACATAACAATACCTATATGGTCCACCAATGATGGAGTCGATTCCGACGAATCTCGGGTAGGGGTCCCGAGCTAGTAGTCTAGATATGATGGTAACAAGGACACGAGGTTTCACCGAGGTTCGGATTCTCTCAAAGAAATAATACCATACACCCTGCTTATGTTTGTATTAATTTGGGCTGGAGTACAAACAGGTGACCTACCACGAGATTGTTGTGTGTCGTCTACGAAATAGGGGGACTAGGGCTACAGATAAGCCGGCCGACTACGTATATGGTAATCGTGTTGTAGATGAATCCCAAGTCTTGAAGTATGCGTCAAGTCTTCGGGAATATTCCTTCTATGCGCCATGGGTCTCCTTGAGATGGCCCATTGATAAACCGTCACGGGGTCCTCGGCCCGACCCACTTGGCCAGGAGACGACGTGGTGAGTACCACCTGGTCCAGGACACCATCACGGGGCCTCGAAGCATTTTTTGGGGTCCACCATCCAAAATTTAGTCAACAGATGAATGTTCTCGAACCCGTTTATAGGCAACCATACTCTACGTGGTCGGCCTGCCAGATATGGTCGAGCTCTTGCGACCGTGATGGACGATGATACGCCGTCGAGGAAGAGTTTGGGATCTCATGTTCTAGTCCAACCCGATTTATAATTTTCCTATGATCTAACTTGTTCACGGCTTCACATGTGCCTTTTGTCCCGGTTCTAGAATTGGGACTAAAGGCCCTCCACATGGCCGCTGTCTGGAGCTTCACCTTTAGTCCCGGTTGGTAACACCCAAATCGTCTAACTTCCCGGCCGGTCACCCATCCTGTCACTACTCCAGCCTGAGCATGCTTAACTTCCGAGTTCTATTCCGCCTAGTTTCCGAGTCTGCACTTGTTGTTTTCCTGACAATAGTAAGATGTCAATCCTATTAACTCTCAAGAGTTTAGCTTGAGCATGAAGTCACATGTTTCACTGTTTGAGTTTGAAACTATTATTCTAGAAAACAATAATTATTTAGTAACACTAATATTTCTTGAATAAGTAGTTTGACTACAGTTGACCAAAATTAAAAAAAACTGAAATAGTTATTTAGTAACACTAATAATCTTGAATAATTATTTAGTAACACTAATACTTCTTGAATAAGTAGTTTGACCAGATTTAACCAAAATTCAAAAAAACTAAAATTTGAGCATAATTTTTTTCCTTTTAGAATTTGAGGATTCAAAAAATTTGCAAAACGTCCTACGGCCATCAAAATCGGATGCGGATTTTCGTGCTGAATGTTTGATATATTATACGTTTTTTTCGACATATCGTATGCAAAAATTATAGCCGTTTTACTTTTTCATAACACTTTTTTTGCAAAACATGTCCAAATTTAAGTTTTTTAATTTTCCTAACTAGTAGATGTAGTAATATAACTATATCTCGAAGGATTTTATTTTTTGAAGTTTTTATCATTTTCTTTTGTTTTTTTTAAAACTGAAATGGCGATACACGAGGGGGGGGGGGTAGAGTTTGAGACACAAACCCCTTTAGTCCCGGTTTGAGACACGAACATGGACTAAAGGGAGACACGAACCGGGACTAAAGAGGTCATTTGAACCGGAACTAATGCCTTTAGCCGCTCGAATCGGGACTAAGTCCCGGTTCGTAATGCAACCGGGACTAATGTGTATATTGAGATGTGACCAAAGCCATATTCTCTACTAGTGAATATACGTAAATGTCAGTAAAGCAACTTTTACTCATAAAATTGCATAAAAGTTTGTAGTAAAATAATTTATGATATGAACATATTTTGCAAGACAATTTTAAATTTATGATATATTTCAGCAATATATTAGTGGTCACAGCGGGGTTACACTCACCCATGGTATTATTCAGACAATAGTACACACCTTGCACACACAAGAGGTTGAAAAAAAACCTTGCACACACAGCGGCAGAAAGCGATTTATTCATCGACCCTCTTCTTTCCAGCCGGTGGATCGCCGTGTCTTAAATTTGCTTGGGCGCGATGCGACCAAGGCGGACGGCATCGACGTAATCGCGTGGGCTGTGCGACGCGAAGCCGGGGAAGATCAGGCCACCGCAGCGGTATAACAGGGAGCATAGTCCCTCGCGGTAGTCGCGGCCGGCGCTGGCCCAGAGGAACGCCCCCTTCATCAGGTCGCCCACCGCGTTGCCATACTTGGACAACACATACCTCGGGTCGAAGTAGTTGGGGTCGGGCTCATCGCCGGCGAGCTCCTTGCCGTCGTACCAGCCGTTGTAGTACACGCAGGTCCCGCCGTGGCTATACCTGGCCACCGGCGCCGTGAACGGCACCCGGGGCACGACGTCGTACCGGTACACCACGCGGCCGTAGCGCGCCGCCTTGGTCGCGGCGCTTAGGAAGTCGACGAACGTGCTGTCGCCGACGCGCGGCTGCCCGTAGGTCAGCACGTCGCCCAGCCTGCCCAGGAGGTCCTTCTCCCCGTGCAGCGCCAGGAGCGCGGGGAAGATGGCGGCCAGCGCGCCGCCGAGGCTGTGCCCCGTCACGATGAGCCGCGCGGCGGGGTGCTTCTTGAGCTGCTCCCGGACCACCTCGCGGAGCTGGTAGTAGGCGAAGGACTTGCCCTTGGGGGCGGCGCCCTTGTCCTTGCGGGGGAAGGCACGCTCGGCTTTCTCCTCGTTCACCTCCTGGAGCCCGAGCGCCTTGAGGAAGCCGAGGTGGACGTTGCCCATGGCGCCCAAGCCCAGCCACGACAGCTCCACGTCCGTCGACCAGTCCTTGGTGTTGAATGGCTCCGTGCCCCGGAAGGCCAGCACCACCGCGCTCGCGTCCTTGGCCCTGTCCGTCATCACGAACGCCTGCGTGGTGTCCTGATGTAGGAACTCTGCATCCGTACGATCATCGATCTATTTTAGATACATTCATTTCTTCGACAAGTATTTTTGAATGGAGAAAATATTAAATATTATAGACATATTCTCAAATAAAAATAATTGTAGATCGTGTTTTTGCTACTTACTGTTCCAACCGTTGTAGAACCCCACGAAATTGAACTGCAAATCGTCACGGCACACACAAAGTTATGAGATACGAGGCATAAAACATTGGAGGAGTAGTACTCCGTCAATTTAGAAATGGATGCTCCTTTGGATTTAGACATGTCTTATGTGTGTGAGTTAATATTGTGTCTATCTTAGTTACATAGAGACCGGATGTTTTATTATGTTCAGTATTCTTTGATGCTACATTATGATTCAGTAAAGTCGCCCTTTTTATTGAAAAAGGGTGCGATGTAAAATCTCAAGGCAGAAAAGTTGTGTAGACAAATTTCACACATTTGTCATCTTTTCTCCCATTGCAGTGTATGGGTGTGTATGCATGACTGTTTGTTCATTTTTCTGATTATTACGGGATCATTTATATACTTGTGTAATTACCTTCCAGACGTTGTTGACCACGTTCTCAATATATGCATGATTCTCGTATGCGATCTTAGCCGCCATGACGGTGACCTCAGGGACGAGGTACTGCTGCTGGACGAGGAGTGCCGCCACGGTGCACCCGCCGCTCTCCAGGTCCTCGGCTTCGCCAAAGACCACCGTGTCGTGCACCTGCAGCTGCCGCATGTCGCCACCGCCGGTCACCTCTAGCGTGGCTGGCTTCAGCTCCGTCCTCCCATCGATCATCCCGATTATTGTCCGGAAGTCGGGTGCCTCCCGGTCCAGCGGGATCACAAGCTTGCCTGCATTGCCATTCCTTTCAGTGCAATGTATATTATCCCGGTTCATATGATGTCATATTTGCCATATATATGAGCGTTTAATGAATATCCTCAATTTGTTGGTTCACTAGATTTTACTTGCGAATACATGTTTGTGAGTCAAATTAAACTGTATTTAAGTTAAAATAAATATTTCTTTTTTACGTCTTCCTCTGAGCGGTATGTGCATGCATGTTACGCCCTCATTTTGAAGTTTAACATGAGTTTAACACGTAATTAATGAAATGATCAAGGTACATTCTTCATTATATGCACGTAAGTATTTAGTGCAAATAATCAATACGTGTGTGTGTGCAACTGTGCATTCGTGCGTACGTACATGTGAAGATGTTCCATATGATGCCAAGGCCAAGCATGCCGCCGTTGAGCGCCACGAAGTTGAGGAGGAACTCGAGGACGACACTGATCACCTTTGCCGGCCAGTATGCGGCAGCGAGGAACTTGAGGATGATCTCGGTGAGCGGGACGATGATGCCGCCCGACTCGTCGCCGACGTCGAGAGTCGTCTGGTCGCTGGCTTCGACGAAGGAGTAGCTGGTGATGGGCCGGCGCAGGAGCAACATTGACAGGATGTCAATGAGCCGGACCTTGTCCGACCGGATGATCAGCTTCTCCCCTCCGGCCATCTTGGTCTTGGGAGGACCACCACCAGCAGCAGCAGCTCCGGCCACCGCCACCATGTTCGGCCGGCGGGAGCTATAGGCTATAGCTATAGCTTCCTCCCTATCTAGCTAGCTTACCTTAGCTTGGCAAGCTACGTGGTCCGTGTGACAGTGTGTGTGATAATCTCTGTGGCTCAGAGCACAAGCCGTACGTACTATGCTACGCCGAGAAGAGTGTCTTATAGGGCTCTCGCGGGAGACACAGAGGACCGGGCCGGGCCGGGCCGGGCTACGGGTCACATGAGTTTCGATAATTAGGGCCTCCAGAACGGGCTGGGGCTGGGCCCTGAGAACCTTTCGCAGACCCAGCCGAGCCCACACATACAGCACTTTCTGACTCGATGAGCATATATCCGTATGACAACAAGCATATGGTTGGTGTACCTTGATCCAGCTTGTAGGTGACACTTAACAACATTGGATTAGTACCACGACAAGTGGAATGAATTCCCCTGCGGGTTGCACTGCAGTTTACCTGCATATATTCTGTCCTCCTCTCCTCCGCGCATTTCACATGCACGTAGGCCTCACAAAGACTTTCATCATGGTTATTCCTCTATACTGGTACACTGTCGCTGAGAGCTGCATAAATCCTTAGCTACCGGAAAGCATGCCAGTGTGTTCCAAAAGACGGCGGCCCCCTCTTCTCTGGTGCCCTATCGAGAGGCGGAGGAAACTACCTTTCTACTTCGTCCGTCCGGAAAAGTTTATCCTTTAAATGAATGTATCTAGCACTAAGTTTGAGGGACCAACTTGGGACAAGCTTTTTTAGACAGAGGGAGTACTTTACAATGAGAACCATGGATTAACATTGAAGTTTTTTTTTCTCGAATACGCATGAGTGTGCGTATCATTCATTAAAGAAGAAAGCAGGAAGAGTCCCGAGTCCACGGTTACATCGTAAATTTACATGTCGGGGTTAACCAACACCACCATACACACGAGACACTACTCTCGATCCGGCCTACCGTCTTCTACCTCGAACCCTATAGCATTGCCTTTCATAAGGCCAGCCCTAGCCCAGAGAGCGCCCTCCTCCTTAATCCTAAGTGAAACCACAGCGAGTGACGGGGTAGCACCGTTGAACACGATGTCATTACGGTGCTTCCAAATGCACCACATGACAAGTAGGCATTTGGCGCGAGTGGATCTACGATGAGCAGAAGGACGACCCTGACGGAGGCACCAGTCATCAGGCCTTCACCGTGCTGGGGCTCGAAGTCAGGTCTGTTCGTGAGGCCACCCAGCCAGTGCCACGCTTGTTTAGCAAACACACAACCCACCAGGAGGTGCTGAATGGTTTCATCATCTTGGTTGCAAAGAAGGCAGGAATCCTGGTGAGGTAAACCACGGCGGGCCAGCCGGTCGGAGGTCCAGCATCTATTCTTTAGGGCAAGCCATGTGAAAAAACGGCACCTCAAGGGCGCCTTCGACTTCCAGGTGAAATCCGCTGGTTGGGAGACGATGCGCCCCATGAATCCAGCGGCATAGGCAGATCTAGCGGAGAACTGTCCGTCCTTTTCCTAGGACCAAGAGAGTGTATCCTCAACATCGTTCGAGAGCTGCCATCCAGAGATTAGGGTCCACAACCGCATGAACTCATTCAGAGATTGGGGTGAGAGGTTGGGGCCAAGGTCCTGCACCCAACTATCATTTGGAAGAGCATCAGCAACAAGCTTTGACCATTTAATCCGGTCTGGAATCAAGCTATGAACTGTGGGTGCAATCTCCTCAATTCTCCACCCGTCCAGCCATCTGGCATCCCAGAATAGGGTAGCTTTGCCATTGCCAATTGTGGTATGTGCCGCCGCATGAACTAAACCCAGAGCTTCAGCCGGAACAGGGATGTTGAACTCTGCCCATGATCGGGCTCGATCCGCACGTTGTAGCCAAGCCCACCTGGCTCGCAGAGCCTTATTGAGCCACTGAAGATTCGGGATCCCTAGGCCACCCGCCCACTTGGGCGTGCACACAGCGTCCCAGGCGACAGAACAGTTACCTCCTCTGGCATCTTTCTTCCTGCACCACAGAAACCCTCGGCAAATTTTGTTGAGGGCCGCAAGGGTTTTGGCAGGTAGATCAAGTGCTAACATGGAATGGACTGGGATTGCACAAAGCACAGATTGTATTAGGAGGAGACGCCCACTTTTTGGCATAGATGCAGCCTTCCACAGAGGCAGACTGTCGCCCACATGATCCACCAGCGGCTGGAGCTGCACCGAGTTTTGTTTCCGGAGTGTCAACGGCAGACCCAAGTACTTGTACGGGAAAGCGGCTAAAGGGCATCCCAGCATGGAAGTTAGAAGCTCAATCTCCTCAGGAGAACATCGAATGGGAAGAACCGAGCTCTTGGCCAGATTGACACACAACCTAGAAGTTTGGCCAAACAGAGTCAAGATCGCGCTGCAGGTTGCATCCTCAAGTTCAGTTGGCTTGATGAAGACCACCACATCGCCCGCAAACATGGAGACGTGCTGTTGCATGCCAGATCGAGCCAAGGGAGCAAGAAGGCCATGCTCGGCAGCAAACTGGAAAAGCGCATAGAGGGGCTCCATACAATGGATGAAAAGCATTGGCGACAAAGGATCACCTTGCCTGAAGCCTTGACATGCCAGAATTGGTTTTGCCTGGGTGTTGGGGATATAACTATTTGTGTAACCCGCCCAGGAGGGGCCGGGTTACGCAATGTCGATTCATCACATGAAGCCCAATATCAAGCTTGAAGATGGCGGTTCAATAAAGGGCCTAAAGCCCACAGGCGACTTAAGGCCCATAGTAATAAACCACCGTAATGGTATGACTTGTGTTGTAAGGCAAGATTAACTAGTCACCGAGCCGGACGCTGTTTATGAGTCGGCCGGGACTCTGTAGGCCGTGGGGCGTCACCCGTGTATATAAGGGGACGACCCGCCGGCGGCTTAGGGCATGTAACACCAAATAGAGAGCCGGGCATAGCAGATTTGCTCCCTAGTAATCGAAACCCTAGCAATTCCACCACAACTAGACGTAGGCTTTTACCTTCATCGTAAGGGGCCGAACTAGTATAAACCCCATGTCCTTTGTCCCACTTTAACCCCTTTAAGCTTCCTAGTTGCGATGGCTCCACGACTAAGTCCTTTCACGAGGACATCTGCCGTGACAATTCCACGACACTTGGCGCCCACCGTGGGGCCAGCGCACTGTGTATTTGAGATCTTGAAGGGCAACTTCGAAGGGCTCAAGGGATATGCTGTGGGCCGGATGACCAAGAGTCGTCGCGGCAAGATCTACATCGACGACGCCGGCTGGGGTCCCGACGCCGGCTCAATTGAGTACGGGTACCGGCCCCCCTTCGGCAGAATCCACGTCTTCATCGGCCGGATTGGCGAGCCGGGCCCGGAGCCGAACATCTGCACTGACATCATCGAGACGGCTCAGCGTGCGAGACCCGCCTGGGCTCAGCCCGCCGTGAAGCGTGCCTTCGTGGGTTGCATCCATGGAGGAGAACTTTCTGAAGGATCCGTGGACGGCGGCGAGACGGTCGTCTATTTTGACGGTGAGTCGTCCACTGGTGAGATGGATTCTTTATACCAATTGCAGGACGGCGGGCTTGGGGGCTGTTCCGATGGCAGCAGTATTCCGGACCCCTTTGAGCCGCCGAGCAGAGTAGGGATCTTCATGGCTGGCACTCAGCCCGGCCAAAACTCTACGGCTGCAGCAGCAATAACATCCAGGTCAGGAGCGGCCGGGGCAGGAGGCCCTGTGCACCCGCCGGCTCAGGTGTTGATTGATCTCATGGACAAGTTGACGGCCCTGTTAACCGCCACAGTTATTCCGGCAAGTCAAGATGAGCACGATGCATAAGTGGCGCAGGTACGTGAGGAGATAGCCCGAGCCAAATAGGCCCTAGCGGCTGAGGACACCAGATTGGCTGCGGAGGAAGCAGCTTTGGTTGCACGGGCTCAACAGCTCCAGTCAGAGGCTTTCCAGCTTATGATGAGCCTGAACGCATCTAACGAGGTGATGAGGAGGAGACACCGGAAGACTCAATCCCGTTTGCCTCCGGTTTATGATCCTCGGAATCTCTTCTGCACGCCCGGAGCCGACCCTAGTAACCCGCCAGAGGCAAATCAATTTGGAGCAGGGGCACCGGTTCAGCCTCGGGTGATGGCACCGCCTCACGTGAATACAACCCCGCCTCTCTACGTACCAACGCCACCGGGTCACTTTTCTAACCCCATGGAGAATCTGATCGCTGCATCGGCGCGTTTGGCGGCTCTCCCGGTCGACGGCGACTCTCCAACAGCGATTGAGACGCGAAGGATCAGAGAGCTCGTCCAGACGGCTCTGGCTCAGCATGAGGCTTATTCTTATAGTCGAGACAGGATTCATTCGACTCCTCGCCCAAGCCGGAGCCCAAGTTACAACAGGCATATGGATTCGGAGGCCTTGTCAAGCAATGCCCAACGTCGTAACCAGCCTGGTGGATATAATCCGGTACAGGATAGGATACGTCGAGAGGATGAGTGGGCGGCTCAACAGGCGGCTCAGCAGGCGGCTCACCAATCCTTTCCGGATTATCCAAAGACTTCTGTGGAGGCAGGAGTGGCCACCAGAACCGGCGGCGTTCCTTGTTTGGTGCCGACTTTTCGTAATGAGCGTCTGCCCAAGGATTTCAAAGGACCCCGAAACGTGCCAAATTATACGGGTGATTTACAGCCCGGGGCGTGGATTGAAAGCTATGAGATGGCCATGGAGCTGTTGGAGGTGAGTGATGCGGCGATGGCCAAGTATTTCACCATGACGTTGGACGGAACGACCCGCACTTGGTTAAAGGGGCTACCGCCTAAATCCATTGGCTCATGGGCAGAGCTAAAAGCCCGGTTCATCCAGAACTTCAAAGATACCTGCAAAAAGCCCATGTCAATTGTGGACTTGACTAATTGTAAGCAAGAGGAGGGTGAGTCTACCACTCATTGGGTGCGCTGGGTCAAGGAGATAATACATTCGTCTGACAAGATGGATGCCAGCTCTGCAATCTTAATGTTGGAGAAAAATTGCCGATTTGAACCTCTGAAACAGAAGCTGGGGCGCTTCAAGCGTGATTGTAATGATATGGGCCAGCTGATGGCGGCTCTAGTCAAATACGCCGATTCTGATAGTACCAAGGATCCCGCGTCTAATGAAGAGAAGACAGGGAAGGGAAAGAAGAACGGCAATGGAAAGGGTCAGCAGCATAACCTGGCGAATCAAGGAGGCAATACGCGTAAGGCCGACGGTAACCCGAAGTTTGTGGCCAATACCAATTCACAAGGTAACAATCAACGACGCAAGGGGAGGCCGCCCCCTCGGTCCGGCGGGTCAGGTCCGTCTCTTGAGCAACTGCTTAACGAACCCTGTCCGAGACACGACACTCGGGAAAGGCCGGCCACTCACCTGTGGAAGGATTGCATGATCATGAAGGATTTCAAAAATTCCAACACGTTCAATGGCAATCATGGGTCTGGTGGCGTCTCAGGTGGAGGCGGTTTTCATGGCCCGAGTGGCGGCTCAAATTCCGGCTTTCAGGGAAATCAAGGTGGCTATAGTCAGCAGTCTGGTCAGGGAGGTCAGCAGCAGCAACAACAGTCGGGTTATCAGAGCAATCCAAAGCAGCTGAATAGTGGACAGTATCATGTGTTCACCACTAGCTTATGAAAACGAGACCAGAAGCTTCATAAAAGGGCTGTGAACGCTGTTGAGCCAGCGGTTCCCTGTTATTTAAGGTGGTCAGAGCAGCCTATTGTGTGGAGCAGGGAAGATCACCCTCCCCGGGTTGACAATCCGGGTCAGTTAGCCTTGGTGGTAGCACCTCAGGTTGGTGGATATAAATTCACTAAAGTACTCATGGATGGAGGTAGCAGCATTAACATCCTCTATTATGAGACCTTCCGACGTATGGGGTTGACTGACAAAAATTTAAAGACATCCAAACACTGTTTTCCATGGAGTGGTGCCTGGTAAGTCGGCATACCCAGTGATACGTCTCTAACGTATCTATAATTTTTGATTGCTCCATGCTATATTATCTACTGTTTTAGGCAATATTGGGCTTTATTATCCACTTTTATATTATTTTTGGGACTAACCTATTAACCGGAGGCCCAGCCCAGATTTGCTGTTTTATGCCTATTTCAGTGTTTCGAGGAAAAGGAATATCAGACGGAGTCAAAACGGAACGAAATCAACTGGAGAAGTTATTTTTGGAAGGAAACCTACCTGATAGACTTGGACTCTATGTCAGAAGATACGGGAGCTGCTCACGAGGGTGCGGGGCGCGCCCCCCTCCCTAGGGCGCGCCCCCTACCTCGTGGGGCCCCCGCAGCTCCACCGACGTACCCCTTGCACCCATATATACCTACGTATCCTAAAACTTCTAGAACAGAGATTAGATCGGGAGTTCCGCCGCCGCAAGCCTCTGTAGCCACCAAAAACCTCTCGGGACCCTGTTTCGGCACCCTGCCGGAGGGGGGGGGGACCCTCACCGGTGGCCATCTTCATCATCCCGGCGCTCTCCATGACCAGGAGGGAGTAGTTCACCCTCGGGGCTGAGGGTATGTACCAGTAGCTATGTGTTTGATCTCTCTCTCTCTCTCTCTCTCTCTCTCGTGTTCTTGATTTGGCACGATCTTGATGTATCGCGAGCTTTGCTATTATAGTTGGATCTTATGTTTCTTCTCCCCCTCTTCTCTCTTGTAATGGATTGAGTTTTCCCTTTGAAGTTATCTTATCGGATTGAGTCTTTAAAGATTTGAGAACACTTGATGTATGTCTTGCCGTGCTTATCTGTGGTGACAATGGGATATCACGTGCCACTTGATGTATGTTTTGGTGACCAACTTGCGGGTTCCGCCCATGAACCTATGCATAGGGGTTGGCACACATTTTCGTCGTGATTCTCCGGTAGAAACTTTGGGCACTCTTTGAGGTTCTATGTGTTGGTTGAATAGATGAATTTGAGATTGTGTGATGCATATCTATAATCATACCCACGGATACTTGAGGTGACATTGGAGTATCTAGGTGACATTAGGGTTTTGGTTGATTTGTATGTTAAGGTGTTATTCTAGTACGAACTCTAGGGCTGTTTGTGACACTTATAGGAATAGCCCAACGGATTGATTGGAAAGAATAACTTTGAGGTGGTTTCGTACCCTACCATAATCTCTTCGTTTGTTCTCCGCTATTAGTGTCTTTGGAGTGACTCTTTTTTGCATGTTGAGGGATAGTTATATGACCCAACTATGTTATTATTGTTGAGAGGACTTACACTAGTGAAAGTATGAACCCTAGGCCTTGTTTCTTAGCATTGCAATACCGTTTACGCTCACTTTTACCTCTTGTTACCTTGCTCTTTTTATATTTTCAGTTTACAAAAACCTATATATACCATCCATATTGCACTTGTATCACCATATCTTCGCCGAACTAGTGCACCTATACAATTTACCATTGTATTGGGTGTGTTGGGGACACAAGAGACTCTTTGTTATTTGGTTGCAGGGTTGCTTGAGAGAGACCATCTTCATCCTACGCCTCCCACGGATTGATAAACCTTAGGTCATCCACTTGAGGAAAATTTGCTACTGTCCTACAAACCTCTGCACTTGGAGGCCCAACAACGTCTACAAGAAGAAGGTTGTGTAGTAGACATCACCCAGTTGGTAAGATTGAGCTGGAGGTAGCCTTTGGAGATGAGCATGATTCTAGGGCTGAGAAATTAACCTTTGAGGTGGTTAAGATCAAGAGCCCATATCACGCTTTGTTTGGACGACCGGCTTACGCCAAGTTCATGGCACGACCGTGTTATGTTTATTTGCAGCTCAAGATGCCGGGGGCTGGAGGGTCCAGGAAGTTGGAGGGCTCGGGGGCTGGAGTCGTTTTAGCTTCCCCTCGAGGTGACAAATTTTGTTATGTGCTCCGGTTGATGTTTCCTTGTACTAATAATGCAGCTGAGTATGAGGCCTTGCTCCATGGTCTTCGGATGGCTAAGGAGATGAACTTAAGCCGGGTAAGGTGCTTGGGCGACTCAGATCTGGTGGCTCAGCAGGTGTCAGGCAAGTGGGACTCTAAGGATCCCCTCATGACGGCTTATCACCGTGAAGTTGATGCTGTAGCTGGGCACTTCAAGGGTTATCAAGTGGAACACATCGATCGAAGGAAGAATGAGGCGGCTGATGCTTTAAGCTGGCTGGGATCTCAGCGTAAGCCAGTGCTGCCTAACACCTTTTTGGATGTTTTGCATAACCCTTTTGTCAAGTTGCCCACAGAGGAAGACTTAGCTGTTCCAGATCCAGAAGTGCAGTTGGTGGCGGCTCTTCACGTCATCCCGGACTGGACAGTGCCATATTTGGCTTATATGACCCAGGGAGAGTTGCCTGAGGATGAGACCTTGGCTAGACAAATCATATGGTGGGCTAAGTCCATGACAATTGTTCATGGTGAGTTGCATCATCGCAGTGTTACTGGGGCGTTTCAACATTGTGTGTCGCGTGCGGAAGGTCAGGAAATACTTCATGAGATCCATGAAGGGGATTGTGGTCATCATGACGGCTCAAAATCTCTTGTGGCCAAAGCTTTCCATCATGGTTTTTATTGGCTAACGGCTCATGAGGATGCGGAGGATCTGGTCAGTAAATGTGATGGTTGTCAAAATTATCACGACAAGCTGATGTGCCGGCTCAAGAATTAAGGATGATTCCAATTACTTGGCCGTTTGCAGTCTGGGGGCTTGATATGGTTGGGCCTTTCAAAAGGTCCAAGGATAAAAAGACACACCTCCTGGTGGCGGTTGATAAATTTACAAAGTGGGTTGAGGCAGAGCCGGTCAGTAAGTGTGATGCAGCCACGACGGTTCAGTTCATGAAAAAGGTGATCTTTCGTTTTGGTTTTCCACACATCATCATAACTGACAATGGTACTAACCTGTCCAAAGGCGCTATGGAAGAGTTCTGTCAACAAGAACATATCCGGCTTGATGTTTCATCAGTAGCTCATCCTCAATCCAATGGTCAAGCTGAAAGAGCCAATCAAGAGACCTTGAAAGGTATAAAACCCCGGGTCATGGTCCCTTTACAACGAACGCCGGGTTGTTGGGTGGAGGAATTGCCCTATGTGATTTGGAGCATCAACACCACACCTAACAGATCTACGGGTTATACACCTTTCTTCATGGTTTACGGAGCAGAGGCGGTCCTGCCAAGTGACATCCGTCATGACTCGCCCCAAGTGGCGGCGTACGTTGAAGCTGATAATGAAAAAGCTCGTCAGGATGCACTTGATTTGTTGGATGAGAAGCGAGATTTGGCAATAACCCGCTCGGTGATTTACCAACATGGCCTGCACCGTTATCACAGCCGCCGGGTTAGATCCAGGACCTTTCAAGAAGGTGACTTAGTGCTCCGGCTCATCCAGGATAAATCCGATATGCACAAGCTACCCCCCTTGGGAAGGACCCTTTGTCGTCAGCAAGAACCTGAACAACGGGTCATATTACCTCATCGATGTTCGAGAGCACAAAGACTCACGTAAGTCGGAAGAGGAGACCCGCCGGCCGTGGAATATCGCTCATCTTCGGCCTTACTACACTTGAGTTACCGACTCTCAGGATGTACATATTTTGGCAATGTATATATTATGAAAAGCAATAAAGCAGGACCTCTGTCCTTTTCATCTTCACAAGTTTAAATGTCTTCCTTATTATATTATTGAAACAACCAACAGGGAGCAGATCATATTTGAATCTGGCATTCCCTTTGGTACGGCTTATGATCATATTTGAATCTAGCCATGGTCATTTGGGGGCTTCCTATTCAAACGTAGGTCGTATGCGAACCAAAGAGAACATAGCTGTCGATACCCTCTTGATCGGCATACTGCCAAACCCACTAGGGGGCTTCTTGACCGTATCCGAATCATAGCTCAACCCCTTTTGAGTCTGACATGGATCATATTCGAATCAGCGTCATTAAAACAACTTTCAAGGTCACTTGGAGGCTTCCTGTTCAGACATAGGTCGTATTCGAACCAAAGAGAACATAGCTGTCGATATCCTCTTGATCGGCAACACCAAAGCCACTGGGGGCTATATGATCGTATCCGAATCTTAGCTTAACCCCTTTGGAACAGTTTACTGATCGTATTCGAATCAGAAGCCTCAAAATTTTGTCTGTTTCTCATAATGTTTGCAACTACAGTTATTTGACTCTCTTGTTATGATCACAGTTGAAAAATGTTTATGGGGTGGTTTTTAGTCCACCGGCTTAACCTTGATCCATATAGATATTAGCACATAACAAAACGTCATATGTGCCAATTTTTTCCAGAATTGGATCATCACCCTCATTGTTCGGGTCACATAAACCGGCAGCATAATCAAAGGATCACAGGTATGCTGTTATGATTATGTCTCAAGGGTATAATTGAGAACCGGCTTTTTATGATTTTTTGATTCGTACTCCGGGTTATCTGTAAAATATGACCCTCCATGCGGTAAGCCGCCAAGGGAGTTGTGTTTTGTTCTGTATGCAGGGCAATTAAAGCAGCTCTTTAAGCATAAGGAAAGCAGAGGATCAGCATAATACGGAGGAATATAAGATGGCGGCTTAAACAATGTTGAGCGCCACACACGTGCGCGATGGCACGACACAATTAAGTGTTTTTCTACTCTATTACATGACTCCCCGAGTCCAGATAATGAAACATTGTTTTTGGCAAGGCATAAATATAAGTCGCCCGACGGATCACTCATTTTGTTGGCCTGAAGCTTCCGGTTCATCCCTTTCTGCTCCTCCATCTGTTTCCCTGTCCTGGAAGGTTGATGATGACCAGTCAATGCCACTCAAAGCTTCAAATTCAGCTTCATCATCAATTAACCCGGCCAGATCGACTTCAGGGGCGAAGGTATGCTTACGAATTGGAGGGATCAGGCTGACTGCTTCATAATGTGGCGTTGGGATTCTATGATTCTGGTCGTCATAACCCGGCTGGTACTTGGTAAGGTCCGTGTCATTACCAATCAGAGTGGCCACAGGGCGTATTTCCCTCACGCAGGCGGCAAAATTCTTCTGGTCAAATGGGGTGCCGTCCTCCTTCAGGCTTGGATACCCAAGGTCGATGTCGGTCGGGTCCAGCTCTGGTAGCCACGCCTTGGCCCGACTTAATGCGGCTATGGCTCTGGCTCTTGCGGAAGCCCGTCTTAGCTCTTGGACCCGTTGAGGCAGCACGACAAGCCGCCTTAGTACATCCGCCAAGAGAGTGGGAACCTCATTCAACAAAGCCACAACGGCTAAAGCACGTTGTGACCCGGTGTAGAGTTGTTCCACCAGTGTATAAACCGCCTTCAGCTTTGTCATCATGTTTTGGTTCAGGTTGGAGCTCCTGGGGCCTGCATTACAAAATCAGATGAGTCGGTGACAATTGAGATACTCGTTGAAACAGATTTAAAGTATCTAACACTCGCAGAGTAACTTACCAAAGATTGCTGAGACCATCTGCGATATATGGCGTTGTAAGCCGGATAACTCGACAGTTGTTTCTGCAAGAGCTGCCTCCACTTTCTCCGCCCGGTTGATCAAGGAGACCTTTTCATCAGCCCAAGCCTTTTTATCTGCTTCAAAGCTCCTTTTCAATTTCTCTTGTTCAGATACACTGAACTCAAATTTGGAGTTGGCCTTTTGGGTTTCAGTCTCCTGAGCTTCCAGGCAATTCTTTAAGTCAGAAATCTCTGATTCAAATTGACTCATGGCAGCCTGTATCAATGCCGGGTTACAGTTAGAATCATCATAATGCAACATTAAGTCCCGAGCACTTTGCAAGCAAAGATACTGGCACTTGGGGGCTAATGTATGCTGAAGAACTCTATTTACAGTGGTGGTTCATGGAACTAAGTCCCAAGCACTTTGCAGGCAAAGGTACTTGACACTTGGGGGCTAATGCATATTGTAGTTCAAGTATTTGATTAATACATGGTAAGGACTGGTTCAAAAAATACTGTTCTACGCTGGCCTTCGGGTGCTACAAGCTAAGCCGGGCTTCTGGTATATATTACTAAGCTGGTATTAAGTCTACCGCATATTTTATCATAAGCAATAGACTTGGGGTCTGGTGTAATAAGAATAAATAAATAATAGCAACAAGAGTTATACCTTAGATTTTTGGTGTATCTGTTTCACCATGTCAACTTCCAGGTCACGGCTGCTGTGCACTTGATTTATATAACAAGAGACAATTTCTCCAATACTCAGATGAGTATAATCAGTGACATCCAGCTTGGCTTTACGACGTTCCAAAAGTTCTTCCTTGGCAGAGCATTTGGCCAGCACAGTGGGTCTTCCTGGTTCAACAAAGTCAGTCTTAATGATCTTGACGTCCGGTTCATCCGCCTTGGCCGGGCTAGGGATCTCCGGGTTCTCAGAACCGTCAAGGGCTTGCTTGGCAGGCGGATCAGTAGTAGGCACTGGAATGTCGTGGGTTGGTTCAGGCGGCGGCTCATGTGCGGAGGTGTCAGGAGCGGCCGTTCCGAGCTCCGGTTCAGTCACGATCGGCTCTTCGGCCGGCTTATTCTTCTTCGCCCTCTTGCTGGGCTTTACTTGCACACGGTGTGAAAAATTAAAGGGTTAGTACAAAAACATGAGTAAGATAAGCATAAGATAAACATGTTATCATTACCCTGGAGCAGTTTTGAAAGCCGACATATTGGACTGCATTGATTCGCCGGAGGAAGGTGAAGTTTCCTGATAGTTTGAGTCAGATGAATTGAGCGGTTGACAAATAAAACCCGCCAAAGGGTAAAAATAATGTAAATCAAAGATGACCTCAGTCCGGCGCTTCCTTGTTACATCAGGTAAGCCGGAGGAGAGTTCCGCATCTTTGCTGGTCCGGGTCTGCCTCCGGCTCTCATGAATCTGTCGCTTCAAAAGAAATTGAGGATCTTGGTAAGCTAAAGGATGTGAAAATCTTACTTTCCGGGTTACTCTTCGGACTTTCTGTCTCGGCAAAGGCTCGGAGTCGGAGGAAATTATAGTTACCTCGTCAATCGCTCCATGACTCGCTTCGGTATCCTCCTGATGATAATCAGTGTTAATAAGATGGTTAAAAAAGGAGCCTAAAGAGTCAAGACCTACCTCTGACTCGGAGGTATCCTCCAAATGAAGCATATCTGGGGCACTAGGCTTGTTCCCCTTCTTCCGGGCAGCGGCTTTCCTGGCGGCTTTCTTGGCCTTCCTGGCTTTCTTTGCAGCCTCATGGTCATACTTGACCTTCCAAAATTCATTGTCAGCTTGTAAATTACAACAAAGGTTTTGAGTACAGACGAAATTATTAAAGATTAAGGGTAGAATGCTTAAGTTAATGGCTTACCGCTGGAGCCGGGTTAGTTTTGCAGAAAGGACTTAAGCCCACTTTCCCGCAATCTGCCAGGCTCTCATTCAGAGGAGACTTGGTCATGTCATCAACAACATCCTCAGGTAAGTCGTCAGGACTGTGCCGTAGAGGATCAGTCTTTTGGCCTGTGTAATCGCACATCAAGCCAGGGCGGCAGCTCAAGGGAATAACCCGCCAGGCAAGCCAGACTCGGACCAGATCGATGCCATTTTAAGCCGTTTCCCAGAAGAGCTTTGACCTTGCTCATGGTGGGGGCAAGTGTTTGACGTTCAGCTCGAGACAGTTTGTCTGGCAGGGGGTGAGTTGACTCCATGCGTAGGGCGCGAAAGCCGGACAAAGGGTTCTCATTAGCCAGCGAAGTGTCTTGGCAGTAGAACCATGTATGGTTCCAATCTTTAGGATGACTCGGCGGTTCAGCATATGGGAAGAGACAGTCCCTCCGTCGCTGGATTGAGATTCCACCAAGCTCCAAGCTGGGTCCATTGGCGCGTTCATTTTGACGGTTCAAATAAAATAACTCCCTAAAGAGAAGCAAGCTGGGTTCCTCTCCAAGGTACACCTCATAGAATACTTGAAAATTGCAGATATTTGACACGGAGTTAGGTCCGATGTCTTGAGGCCGCGGGTCAAAAAAGTGCAAGACGTCTCTGAAGAACTTTGAGCCGGGTGGAGAAAAGCCCCGGTTCATGTGATCAGTAAAGATAATAACTTCCCCTTCCTTGGGTTGAGGTTTCTCCTCTGCCGGATTAGGAGCACGATAGGACATCACTTCCTTCTTCGGCAAATAAACCGTCTTCACAAACTCTTTAAAAGTGTTATATGTGACGATGGATTTAACATTTAACCCAGTTGCGCGTAACGAGCGCTTTGGGAGCCTTGGGCGGCATTATGGAGTACGAAGCCTATGACAAAGTAAAAGTTCCTGGTTCAAATTTAAGCGGGCGAAAATATTTCAATTCATATTCAAGATGGCGGCTTATGAAGGGGCCTAATGACATATGGCTAATTGTGTCAGATTATTTAAGCCGCCATGGGTAAGCCGGCGGTAAGAGTCGCCATGGCTAGGTGGATCTAACAGATACAGTTTTTGCTTAAGTATTACACAAACAGGTTCCATAGATTGCAGTTTTTATTTTAGATCAAACGGTTGTCCAGAAAAGAAAATATTCTAGACCTAAAAAGCTGGTACAGATGGGTTTGAAAGTTCTAATGAGGCCTCTGAACTAGAGAAAGGAATCTATTAGCATCTGAAATGGATGCGAAACGGTTACCGCACAAGGTATGTGTTCTTTTTGGATCAAAAGAAGCTGCGGTGGAGGAACCGCGAAGAAACGACGAGGGACCATGAAGAACATGGAAGAACTTGAAAAACCCTAAATGTAGATCTAAAGTGCGGGGAGGTGAAGACTTACAGCTGTAGATCTACTGCGGAGGATCGTCGCCGTTCTCTAGTCGATTCAGGTTGATGCAGCGGCCAAGATCGACGAAGAGGAGGTACTCTGCTGCTGCGGCGGCGGCGGAGCTCGAGCAGTAGCGGAGTCGCGAGAGGAAGAAGACGACAGAAAGGGGGAGAATGGAAAAGACCTAAGGGTCGTGCTTATTTATAAGGGAAAGACTGACAGAGAGGGTGCGAGAAACGAGGAGGCCAGACGTGGTTATCCAGCTACTCCGACGCCTCAATTTTCGGGATGGTCATTAAGATAAGGATCCGTTGGGATATGACAGAATAAAATATGAATTTAATGGAAGATGACGTCCTGGCGGGTTATCGTGAATCCAGAAGATGACGTCATGGCGGGTCATAACTTTTGCACAGACGGAAGACAGAAGGCATTTTCTTAAGGTATTGAAGATTGACATGAACCGGTTCAAATCAATCTGGGGCCTAATGTTGGGGATATAACTATTTGTGTAACCCGCCCAGGAGGGGCCGGGTTACGCAATGGCGATTCATCACATGAAGCCCAATATCAAGCTTGAATATGGCGGTTCAATAAAGGGCCTAAAGCCCACATGCGACTTAAAGCCCATAGTAATAAATCGCCGTAATGGTATGACTTGTGTTGTATGGCAAGATTAACTAGTCACCGAGCTGGACGCTGTTTATGAGCCGGACGGGACTCTGTAGGCCGTGGGGCATCACCCGTGTATATAAGGGGACGACCCGCCGGCGGCTTAGGGCATGTAACACCAAATCGAGAGCCGGGCATAGCAGATTTGCTCCCTGGTAATCGAAACCCTAGCAATTCCACCACAACTAGACGTAGGCTTTTACCTTCATCGTAAGGGGCCGAACTAGTATAAACCCTGTGTCCTTTGTCCCACTTTAACCCCTTTAAGCTTCCTAGTTGCGATGGCTCCACGACTAAATCCTTTCACAAGGACATCTGCCGTGACAATTCCATGACACTGGGCGACCATTTATCATGACACGCATGGTGGAGGTAGCGAGCAGTCCACAGATCCAGGTCAGCCATTTGTGGCCAAAACCCATCTGACGCGGGACCTCGATCAGGAACGGCCACTGAATAGAGTCAAAAGCTTTAGTAATGTCGAGCTTGAGTAGGGCTGCCGGACTCCTTAAAGCATGTAGGCGTCGAGCCGTGCATTGCACGAGCATGAAGTTATCATGGAGGGAACGCCCTTTGACAAATGCACTTTGGTTGCATCCCACAAGCTTCAGAAGTTCCACCGCAAGTCTTGTGGCTAGGATCTTGTCGAAAATTTTGATCGGGCCATTTACCAAGCTGATCGGCCGGAATTCCTTTATATCCACCGCACCGGCTACCTTCGGCAGGAGAGTAACGAGTGCCTTGTTGATACCAGCCATGCCCCTCGAGTCTCCCGAGTGAAACTGGTGCAACGCCCTCATGAAATCATCCTTGATGATGTTCCAACAGCTGGCAAAAAATCTGCCCGTAAAACCGTCCGGGCCAGGAGCCTTGTCAAGTGGCATTGTCTTTATTGTGTTCTCCACTTCCTCCTCCGTGAATGGCTCCTCAAGGCTCGCAAGATCCAGGGAGGGAAGATCGAGCAAGTCTAGGTTTATCGCTGCCTCTCTACGAGGAGCTCTCCCCAGCAGGCTAGTATAGTAGTCATCCACCAATTCTGAAATATTGTCCTGCCCAGTATACAATGCCCCACTGTGTTGCATAGCAGTGATCACATTTTTGTGTTGCTTATGTCGGGCCTGCCTTTAGAAGAAATGCCATTGAAGTATGGTGACACTACTATGCCCTGGACTATCAGGAAAGTGTTGGCTGAGTTTTCCAGCTTCTCTTCAGATCTTCACTCTCAAGTAGTGTTCCATATCTCTAGGGAAATCAATGGCATTACTCACAATGTAGCTCATCAGGTTTTTAGATCTCTTGAAGAGCATGACATATGTTGTTTTGCTTCAACTCACATGAATAGGACATGCCCCGTAGTTTCTCTCCTTTCTAATTTTCATTTCCAGGGTTTTGTATTGCATGTTGTACGTTGCTACTGAGCTGAAATGATAAGTTTGGCGCTTTGTACGCCTTCCGTTGTTCAAAAAAAGTCTTTGAAGTATGGTTGTACATACAATTATCTTGGACGTACCAGTGTTTTACACTCACTCATATGAGCGCATGCAAGCATATCCTACCATATGAACACCCCCGAGAGACTGATCCAATATATCTCGAGATTGATGAAGTCGGTAAACATGGCTCGCAGTTGACGGACACGCCATGCAGTTGAAAGAATAGCACCAAAAAGCCTGAAATAAATCCAAGAAAAAGGTGATCACCCATGACATTTGCAAAGACATTGGACTCCGTTTCTTAAACATATATCATGACATGTTGCATGTCCGAGCCACGAGGCTTTGGCAGCGGATAGAAAGATTGGATGGCTCTCATTTTAGCCTCCCCTTCACCCAAGGTCGTAGTCAATGTGGTTCCAACAGATCGGATTTGACACAAGCGTGGCCTTCAACAGGGCGGGCTTCCATTCCTATCCATCCTTGCAATGGAGCAACTTCATAAGCTGATGGACATTGCCGTGGCTGGTACACTCCTTCAGAGTTGTGTGGTCGTCTATCATTAATTCGTGCATTCTCTATATGTTGAAGGTATCGTTCTGCTTGTCAGCTCGTCCCGATATGATATTTCCATGGTGAACCACAGCCTTGGTGCCTTCGGAGATACAACTGGGCTAGAAACAAACTTTTCAAGAAGCACAACTATGGCAATTAGACGAGCCACCCTTGATATCCCCATTGTTCTCTAGCCCACGTGTGTGACGATGGCCTCCTTCCCGTGCCCTTACATTGGCATGCCGCTATCATTGCGATCTCTATACAAATCATTCCTTCAACCTTTTGATGAACACGTTTGATAATAAACTGGCTATGGAAAGAAAATCTACTATATCTAAAAATTTGCAAGGGCACACACCTACGCAACCGTCTATAGCCATTGATGTACATCGTGATTCAGAAACTTCTTTCCGCTGAAATTGGATGAAAAAAGAGATGAAAACTAGGAATCATGTGAATATGACATAGTATCCTTGTACTAATACTTCGCACAACTGTTCTTCTACATCCCTTTTATGTATGTTATGTCCATATTCCTCTCTTGTTCTCAACCGATGCTTCTTTCTCAATCGGGTTTCTATCCATTGTTTCTGTTCACCTTCTTCTTCCTCGGTCGATCTACTATAGTGTCACGTTGCACTACGCTTCTCTTTCGTGTCATATGCTTTCTTCCTTTCACTCCTTTCACCATGTTCTTGAAGGAAATATGCCCTAGAGACAATAATAAAGTTATTATTTATTTCCTTATATCATGATAAATGTTTATTATTCATGCTAGAATTGTATTAACCGGAAACATAATACTTGTGTGTATACATAGACAAACAGAATGTCACTAGTATGCCTCTACTTGACTAGCTCGTTGATCAAAGATGGTTATGTTTCCTAGCCATTGACATGAGTTGTCATTTGATTAACGGGATCACATCATTAGGAGAATGATGTGATTGACTTGATCCATTCCGTTAGCTTAGCACTCGATCATTTAGTATGTTGCTATTGCTTTCTTCATGACTTATACATGTTCCTATGACTATGAGATTACGCAACTCCTGTTTACGGGAGGAACACTTTGTGTGCTACCAAACGTCACAACGTAACTGGGTGATTATAAAGGTGCTCTACAGGTGTCTCCGAAGGTACTTGTTGGGTTGGCGTATTTCGAGATTAGGATTTGTCACTCCGATTGTCGAAGAGGTATCTCTGGGCCCTCTCGGTAATCCACATCACTTAAGCCTTGCAAGCATTGCAACTAATGAGTTAGTTGCGGGATGATGTATTACGGAACGAGTAAAGAGACATGCCGGTAACGAGATTGAACTAGGTATTGAGATACCGACGATCGAATCTCGGGCAAGTAACATACCGATGACAAAGGGAAAAACGTATGTTGTTATGCGGTCTGACCGATAAAGATCTTCATAGAATATGTGGGAGACAATATGAGCATCCAGGTTCTGCTATTGGTTTTTGACCGGAGATGTGTCTCGGTCATGTCTACATAGTTCTCGAACCCGTAGGGTCCGCACGCTTAAAGTTTCGATGACGGTTATATTATGAGTTTATGAGTTTTGATGTACCGAAGGTTGTTCGGAGTCCCGGATGTGATCACGGACATGACGAGGAGTCTCAAAATGGTCGAGACATGAAGATTGATATATTGGAAGCCTATATTTGGATATCGGAAGTGTACCGGGTGAAATCTGGATTTTACTGAAGTACCGAGGGGTTACCGGAACCCCCCGGGGGCTTAATGGGCCATAGTGGGACTTGTGGAGAAGAGGAGAGGCGGCCAGGGCAGGGCCGCGCGCCCCTCCCTCTAGTCCGAATAGGACAAGGAGAGGGGGGCGGCGCCCCCCATTTCCTTCCTCTCTCCCTCCTCTTTCCCACTCCACTCCTAATCCAACAAGGAAAAGGGAGGGAGTCCTACTCCCGGTGGGAGTAGGACTCCTCTTGGCGCGCCCCTCCTAGCCGGTCACACCTCCCCCTTGCTCGTTTATATACGGGGGCAGGGGAGCACCCTAGAGACAGAACAATTGATTGTTTGATCTTTTAGCCGTGTGCGGTGCCCCCCCTCCACCATAGTCCACCTTGATAATACTGTAGCGGTGCTTAGGCGAAGCCCTGCATTGGTAGAACATCATCATCGTCACCACGCCATCGTGCTGATGAAACTCTCCCTCAACACTTGGCTGGATCGGAGTTCGAGGGACGTCATCAGTCTGAACGTGTGCTGAACTCGGAGGTGCCGTGCGTTTGGTACTTGATCGGTCGGATCGTGAAGACGTATGACTACATCAACCGCATTGTGCTAACGCTTCCGCTTTCGGTCTACGAGGGTACGTAGACAATACTGTTCCTCTCGTTGCTATGCATCACCATGATCTTTGTGTGAGTAGGAATTTTTTTGAAATTACTACGCTCCCCAACAGTGGCATCCGAGCCAAGTTTTATGCGTTGATGTTATATGCATGAGTAGAACACAAGTGAGTTGTGGGCGATATAAGTCAAACTGCTTACCAGCATGTCATACTTTGGTTCGGCGGTATTGTTGGATGAAGCGGCCAGGACCGACATTACGCGTACGCTTACGCGAGACTGGTTCTACCAACGTTCTTTGCACACAGGTGGCTGGCGGGTGCCAGTTTCTCCAACTTTAGTTGAACCGAGTGTGGCTACGCCCGGTCCTTGCGAAGGTTAAAACATCACCAACTTGACAAACTATCGTTGTGGTTTTGATCCGTAGGTAAGAACGGTTCTTGCTAAGCCCAGTAGCAGCCACGTAAAACTTGCAACAACAAAGTAGAGGATGTCTAACTTGTTTTTGCAGGGCATGTTGTGATGTGGTATGGTCAAGACATGATGCTAAAATTTATTGTATGAGAAGATCATGTTTTGTAGCCGAGTTATCGGCAACTAGCAGGAGCCATATGGTTTTCGCTTTAATGTATGCAATGCAATCGCCCTGTAATGCTTTACTTTATCACTAAGTGGTAGCGATAGTCATAGAAGCATAAGATTGGCGAGATGACAACGATGCTATGATGGAAATCAAGGTGTCGCGCCGGTGACGATGGTGATCATGAAGGTGCTTCGAAGATGGAGATCACAAGCACAAGGTGATGATGGCCATATCATATCACTTATATTGTTTGCATGTGATGTTTTTCTTTTATGCATCTTATCTTGCTTTGATTGACGGTAGCATTATAAGATGATCTCTCACTAAATTTCAAGATAAAAGTGTTGTCCTTGAGTATGCACCGTTGCCAAAGTTCGTCGTGCCCAGACTCCACGTGATGATCGGGTGTGATAAGCTCTACGTCCATATAAAATGGGTGCAAGCCAGTTTTGCACACGCAGAATACTCAGGTTAAAGTTGATGAGCCTAGCATATGCAGATATGGCCTCGGAACACTGAGACCGAAAGGTCGAGCGTGAATCATATAGTAGATATGATCAACATAGTGATGTTCACCATTGAAAGCTACTGCATTTCATGTGATGATCGGTTATGGTTTAGTTGATTTGGATCACGTGATCACTTAGAGGATTAGAGGGATGTCTATCTAAGTGGGAGTTCTTAAGTAATATGATTAATTGAACTTAAATTTATCATGAACTTAGTACCTAATAGTATCTTGCTTGTCTATGTTGATCGTAGATAGATGACCCGTGCTATTGTTCCGTTGAATTTTAATGCGTTCCTTGAGAAAGCAAAGTTGAAAGATGATAGTAGCAATTACACGGACTGGGTCCGTAACTTGAGGATTATCCTCATTGCTACACAGAAGAGTTACGTCCTGGAAGCACCGCTAGGTGTACCACCTGCGCCAGCAACTGCAGACATTAAGAATGCCTAGCAGTCACGTGTTGATGACTACTCGATAGTTCAATGTGCCATGCTTTACGGCTTAGAACCGGGACTTCAACGACGTTTTGAATGTCATGGAGCATATGAGATGTTCCAGGAGTTGAAGTTAATATTTCAAGCAAATGCCTGGATTGAGAGATATGAAGTCTCCAATAAGTTCTACAGCTGCAAGATGGAGGAGAATAGTTCTGTCAGTTAACATATACTGAAGATGTCTGGGTATTGCAATCACTTGATTCAACTGGGAGTTAATCTTTCGGATGATAGCATCATTGACAGAATTCTTCAATCACTGCCACCAAGCTACAAGAGCTTCATGATGAACTATAACATGCAAGGGATGGATAAGACGATTCCCGAGCTCTTCGCAGTGCAAAAGGCTGCGGCTGTAGAAATCAAGAAGGAGCATCAAGTGTTGATGGTCAATAAGACCACCAGTTTCAAGAAAAAGGGCAAAGGGAAGAAGAAGGGGAACTTCAAGAAGAACGACAACCTAGTTGCTGCTCAAGAGAAGAAACCCAAGTCTGGACCTAAGCCTGAGACTGAGTGCTTCTACTGCAAGCAGACTGGACACTGGAAGTAGAACTGCCCCAAGTATTTGGCGGATAAGAAGGATGGCAAAGTGAACAAAGGTAGATGTGATATACATGTTATTGATGTTTACCTTATTAGAGCTCGCAGTAGCACCTGGGTATTTGATACTGGTTCTGTTGCTAATATTTGCAACTCAAAACGGGGACTACGGATTAAGCGAACACTGGCCAAGGACGAGGTGACGATGTGCGTGGGAGACGGTTCCAAAGTCGATGTGATCGCCGTCAGCACGCTACCTCTACATCTACCTTCGGGATTAGTATTAGACCTAAATAATTGTTATTTGGTGCCAGCGTTGAGGATGAACATTATATCTGGATCTTGTTTGATGCGGGACGGTTATTCATTTAAATCTGAAAATAATAGTTGTTCTATTTATATGAGTAATATCTTTTATGGTCATGCACCCTTGAAGAGTGATCTATTTTTTATGAATCTCGATAGTAGTAATACACATATTCATAATGTTGAAGCCAAAAGATGCAGAGTTGATAATGATAGTGCAACTTATTTGTGGCACTGCCGTTTAGGTCATATCGGTGTAAAGCACATGAAGAAACTCCATACTGATGGACTTTTGGAACCACTTGATTATGAATCACTTGGTACTTGCGAACCATGCCTCATGGGCAAGATGACTAAAACTCCGTTCTCTGGAACTATGGAGCGAGCAACTGATTTATTGGAGATCATACATACTGATGTATGTGGTCCAATGAATGTTGAGGCTCGCGGCGGGTATCGTTATTTTCTCACCTTCACAGATGATTTAAGTAGATATGGGTATATCTACTTAATGAAACATAAGTCTGAAACATTTGAAAAGTTCAAAGAATTTCAGAGTGAAGTTGAAAATCATCGTAATAAGAAAATAAAGTTTCTACGATCTGATCATGGAGGATAATATTTGAGTTACGAGTTTGGTCTACATTTGAAACAATACGGAATAGTTTCGCAACTCACGCCACCCGGAACACCACAACATAATGGTGTGTCCGAACGTCGTAATCGTACTTTACTAGATATGGTGCGATCTATGATGTCTCTTACTGATTTACCACTACCGTTTTGGGGTTATGCTTTAGAGACGGCTGCATTCACATTAAGTAGGGCACCATCGAAATCCATTGAAACGACGCCTTATGAACTGTGGTTTGGCAAGAAACCAAAGTTGTCATTTCTTAAAGTTTGGGGCTGCTATGCTTATGTGAAAAAGCTTCAACCTGATAAGCTCGAACCCAAATCGGAGAAATGTGTCTTCATAGGATACCCAAAGGAGACTATTGGGTACACCTTCTATCACAGATCCGAAGGCAAGACATTCGTTGCTAAGAATGGATCGTTTCTAGAGAAGGAGTTTCTCTCGAAAGAAGTGAGTGGGAGGAAAGTAGAACTTGATGAGGTAACTGTACCTGCTCCCTTATTGGAAAGTAGTTCATCACAGAAACCGGTTCCTGTGACGTCTATACCAATTAGTGAGGAAGTTAATGATCATGATCATGAAATTTCAGATCAAGTTATTACTGAACCTCGTAGATCAACCAGAGTAAGATCCGCACCAGAGTGGTACGGTAATCCTATTCTGGAAGTCATGTTACTAGACCATGATGAACCTACGAACTATGAAGAAGCGATGGTGAGCCCAGATTCCGCAAAATGGCTTGAAGCCATGAAATCTGAGATGGGATCCATGTATGAGAACAAAGTGAGGACTTTGGTTGACTTGCCCGATGATCGGCAAGCCATTGAGAATAAATGGATCTTCAAGAAGAAGACTGACGCTGACGGTAATGTTACTGTCTATAAAGCTCAACTTGTTGCGAAAGGTTTTCGACAAGTTCAAGGGATTGACTACGATGAAACCTTCTCACCCGTAGCGATGCTTAAGTCTATCCGAATCATGTTAGCAATTGCCGCATTCTATGATTATGAAATTTGGTGCATTCCTGAATGGATTTCTGGAAGAAGAGTTGTATATGATGCAACCAGAAGGTTTTGTCGATCCAAAGGGAGCTAACAAAGTGTGCAAGCTCCAGCGATCCATTTATGGACTAGTGCAAGCCTCTTGGAGTTGGAATAAACGCTTTGATAGTGGGATCAAAGCATTTGGTTTTATACAGACTTTTGGAGAAGCCTGTATTTACAAGAAAGTGAGTGGGAGCTCTGTAGCATTTCTGATATTATATGTGGATGACATATTGTTGATTGGAAATGATATAGAATTTCTGGATAGCATAAAGGGATACTTGAATAAGAGTTTTTCAATGAAAGACCTCGGTGAAGCTGCTTATATATTGGGCATTAAGATCTATAGAGATAGATCAAGGCGCTTAATTTGACTTTCACAAAGCACATACCTTGACAAAGTTTTGAAGAAGTTCAAAATGGATCAAGCAAAGAAAGGGTTCTTGCCTGTGTTACAAGGTGTGAAATTGAGTAAGACTCAATGTCCGACCACTGTAGAAGATAGACAGAAAATGAAAGATGGTCCCTATGCTTCAGCCATAGGCTCTATCATGTATGCAATGCTGTGTACCGGACCTGATGTGTGCCTTGCTATAAGTTTAGCAGGGAGGTACCAAAGTAATCCAGGAGTGGATCACTGGACAACGGTCAAGGACATCCTGAAATACCTGAAAAGGACTAAGGATATGTTTCTCATTTATGGAGGTGACAAAGAGCTCATCGTAAATGGTTACGTTGATGCAAGCTTTGACACTGATCTGGACGATTCTAAGTCACAAACCGGATACGTGTTTACATTGAACGGCGGAGCTGTCAGTTGGTGCAGTTCTAAACAAAGCGTCGTGGCGGGATCTACGTGTGAATTGGAGTACATAGCTACTTCGGAAGCAGCAAATGAAGGAGTCTGGATGAAGGAGTTCATATCCGATCTAGGTGTCATACCTAGTGCATCGGGTCCAACAAAAATCTTTTGTGACAATACTGGTGCAATTGCCTTGGCGAAGGAATCCAGATTTCACAAGAGAACCAAGCACATCAAGAGACGCTTCAATTCCATCCGGGATCTAGTCCAGGTGGGAGACATAGAAATTTGCAAGATACATACGGATCTGAATGTTGCAGACCCGTTGACTAAGCCTCTTCCACGAGCAAAACATGATCAGCACCAAGGCTCCATGGGTGTTAGAATCATTACTATGTAATCTAGATTATTGACTCTAGTGCAAGTTGGAGACTGAAGGAAATATGCCCTAGAGGCAATAATAAAGTTATTTACTTATATCATGATAAATGTTTATTATTCATGCTAGAATTGTATTAACCGTAAACATAAAACTTGTGTGTATACATAGACAAACAGAATGTCACTAGTATGCCTCTACTTGAGTAGCTCGTTGATCAAAGATGGTTATGTTTCCTAGCCATTGACATGAGTTGTCATTTGATTAACGGGATCACATCATTAGGAGAATGATGTGATTGACTTGACCCATTCCGTTAGCTTAGCACTCGATCATTTAGTATATTGCTATTGCTTTCTTCATGGCTTATACATGTTCCTATGACTATGAGATTATGCAACTCCCGTTTACCGGAGGAACACTACCAAACGTCACAACGTAACTGGGTGATTATAAAGGTGCTCTATAGGTGCCTCCAAAGGTACTTGTTGGGTTGGCGTATTTCGAGATTAGGATTTGTCACTCCGATTGTCGAAGAGGTATCTCTGGGCCCTCTCGGTAATGCACATCACTTAAGCCTTGCAAGCATTGCAACTAATGAGTTAGTTGCAGGATGATGTATTACGGAATGAGTAAAGAGACTTGCCGGTAACGAGATTGAACTAGGTATTGAGATACCGACGATCGAATCTCGGGCAAGTAACATACCGATGATGACAAAAGGAACAACGTATGTTGTTATGCGGTCTGACCGATAAAGATCTTCGTAGAATATGTGGGAGCCAATATGAGCATCCAGGTTCCGCTATTGGTTATTGACCGGAGATGTGTCTCGGTCATGTCTACATAGTTCTCGAACCCGTAGGGTCTGCACGGTTAAAGTTTCGATGACGATTATATTATGATTTTATGAGTTATAATGTACCGAAAGTTGTTCGGAGTCCCAGATGTGATCACAGACATGACAAGGAGTCTCGAAATGGTCGAGACATGAAGATGGATATATTGGAAGCCTATATTTGGATAACGGAAGTGTACCGGGTGAAATCGGGATTTTACCGAAGTACCGAGGGGTTACCGGAACCCCCCGGGGGCTTAATGGGCCATAGTGGGTCTTGTGGAGAAGAGGAGAGGCAGCCAGGGCAGGGCCGCACGCCCCTCCCCCTAGTTCGAATAGGACATGGAGAGGGGGGCGGCGCCCCCCTTTCCTTCCTCTCTCCCTCCTCTTTCCCCTCCACTCCTAATCCAACAAGGAAAAGGGAGGGAGTCCTACTCCCGGTGGGAGTAGGACTCCTCCTGGGGTGCCCCTCCTAGCCGGCTGCACCTCCCCCCTTGCTCCTTTGTATACGGGGGTAGGGGAGCACCCTAGAGACAGAACAATTGATCGTTTGATCTTTTAGCCGTGTGCGGTGCCCCCCTCCACCATAGTCCACCTCGATAATACTGTAGCGGTGCTTAGGCGAAGCCCTACATCGGTAGAACATCATCATCGTCACCACGCCGTCGTGCTGACGAAACTCTCCCTCAACACTCGGCTGGATCAGAGTTCGAGGGACGTCATCAGGCTGAACGTGTGCTGAACTCAGAGGTGTCGTGCGTTCGGTACTTGATCGGTCGGATCATGAAGACGTACGAATACATCAACCGCGTTGTGCTAACGCTTCCGCTTTCGGTCTACGAGGGTACATAGACAATACTCTCCCCTCTCGTTGCTATGCATCACCATGATCTTGCGTGCGCGTAGGAATTTTTTTGAAATTACTACGTTCCCCAAAGTTCTTTCTCAATATGTTTTACATCCATCCAACCATCTTCATCTTCAAGTTCCGTCGCATTGCAAATTCATGTCATGATTCTTGCAAATTCATCGACTCTTTATTCCATGTCCTTATTGTGGTATGACAGATTATGCCATCTTGCACATAATCCCCGTTATGTTCTAATTTTTTTAGTTACATATACCACTACGATTACATTTCTTCCAATAACCACAATGATTCTTCTTCCATTTGATTTTATTCTTACTGGTAACCTATTAGATCTTATTTTCTTAAGTTTCGCTCTACGAAACTTGCCTTTCATTATTTTCTACCTTATTCCATTTTGAATTTTAAGTTCTGTCCAACTAAACTTACAGAACAGAAAGAAACATGCCAAGTTTCGCCTCAAACTTACCATGCTGATGGCCTGCAATTACACACGGTTTAGTTGTAGTCTTTCCGAAATAAGGCTATCGATGCTACAAAGAGCACATGAGATTTACTTTGTCTCTTGTGGAGATTTATAATACCGTGACTGCAAGTTAGTTGTGTTCCGAAGAAAGAGGAAACAGAAGCCTTGAAATATTGCGAGTAGGTTGTGAACATGGGAATAAAATGCATGAATAAAAATAAAAGAGTGCAAGCGTGAAATGACGATTGTTAGAATCAATGGTGCTAAATCGTTATCAGGAAGTCTGGACTCCACTCTCGTATGTATCTAGCGTGACCTATGATAATGCGTAGTTCTAGTTTTGGATTCCTAAGCCACTTTATATATTTCTACAAATGGGCGGGGCCAAGACAGATACATGCATACATGTCATAACCCTGTATCACATATGCCACCACAGTTCCTCCTCACTCCGGTTTTAGAACGGTGATTAAGGGTTTCTTTGTGGACACAACTAAAGGCGGTCACCATAAATACCCTACATGTTGTAACCCCACATCAAGGAAGTAGGGAGATAGGTACTGTCACTAACCTCCACAAACCTACCGTCGCATCAATAGTAATGAGCTTTCGTCCAAAAGAGGCATATGTTGGATGGTCGACTTCACCCAACATCAAGAAGTTCATTAACATAAACATATAAAGAGGATGTCAAATTCTATCATCTTTCGATACCTAACATACTAGGGTTCCTCCATATCCTCGAGAACTAGGAAAATTATTCACACATCAAGGCAATAAGCATCATGAGATGACTTACAAAAATCATGGTTGAAGTGCCTAAGTATTACAAAAGTGGATCCACGAGGGCTTTTGTATTACAAAGAGATGGATATGGGATAGTGATGGTGTAGATGGATGATGATGATGCTTCCTCGAAGGATTGATGCCGTGGTGAAGCCCTTCTATTGATCCGTCGCTAGGGTTCTTCATTCTAGAGTAGTCTCTGGTGGCTGTAGGTGTCTAATTCTCAATTCGATCACGCATATTAGTGGTACTAAACCATGGGGCAGTAGCGGAAGCTGATACGACCGGACACCATCAATCACCCTAGAATCTTTTGTCGTGTTTCTTTATTCTCCCCTTTACTTCTTTCTTTTATGGTAGTCTTTTATCATCCTAATTAACATGATTTTGACACCATATTCTTGTGATTCTTTCATTGTGCCTCAAAAAACCTCTATGGTTGGCGAAACGGTTGATAACCCACAAGTATAGGGGATCGCAACAGTTTTCGATAAGTAAGAGTGTCGAATCCAACGAGGAACTAAAGGTAGAACAAATATTCCCTCAAGTTCTATCGACCACCGATACAACTCTACGCACGCTTGACGTTCACTTTACCTAGAACAAGTATGAAACTAGAAGTACTACGTAGGTGTTTTTGGATAGGTTTGCAAGAATATAAAGAGCGCGTAAATAAAAAGTAGGGGCTGTTAAGGTAAAGAAGCAATAAAGTAAATATAGCGAGTGTGGAAAAGTGGTGGTAGGAGTTTCGAAATTGTCCCTAAGCAATTGACTACTTTACTAGACCGATAGAAAGTATTATGTGGGTGAGGCCACTGCTAGCATGTCATCCCTTACTTGGAATTCTATGCACTTATGATTGGAACTATTAGCAAGCATCCGCAACTACTAACGTTCATTAAGGTAAAACCCAACCATAGCATTAAGATATAATGGTCCCCCTTCAATCCCATATGCATCAATTTCTATGCTATGTTGAAGCTTCTGTCACTCTTGCCCTCCAATACATAGTCCTATCAACATACAACTAACCCTATGGTGTGATCCACGCGCGCGCTCATATGATGGGTGATAACCCACAAGTATAGGGGATCGCAACAGTTTTCGATAAGTAAGAGTGTCGAACCCAACGAGGAGCTAAAGGTAGAACAAATATTCCCTAAAGTTCTATCGACCACCGATACAACTCTACGTACGCTTGACGTTCGCTTTACCTAGAACAAGTATGAAACTAGAAGAACTTTGTAGGTGTTTTTGGATAGGCTTGCAAGAAAATAAAGAGCACGTAAATAAAAGCTAGGGGCTGTTGTATGTAAAGAAGCAATAAATTAAATATAGCGAGTGTGGAAAAGTGGTGGTAGGAGTTGCGAAATTGTCCCTTAAGCAATTGAATAGTTTACTAGACCGATAGCAAGTTTTATTTGGGAGAGGCCACTGCTAGCATGTCATCCCTGACTTGGAATTCTATGCACTTATGATTGGAACTATTAGCAAGCATCCGCAACTACTAATGTTCATTAAGGTAAAACCCAACCATAGCATTAAGTGATATTGGTCCCCCTTCAATCCCGTATGCATCAATTTCTATGCTAGGTTGAAGCTTCTGTCACTCTTGCCCTCCAATACACAGTCCTATCAACATACAACTAACCATATGGTGTGATCCACGTGTGCGCTCATATGATGGGCACCAAAGGACAGCAACATAACCACAAGCAAATTAAATCAATCATAGCAATTCATCAACCACCGATAGGACAATGAAAATCTACCCAGACATCATAGGATGGCAACACATCATTGGATAATAATATGAAGCATAAAGCACCATGTTCAAGTAGAGGGTACAGCGGGTTGCGGGAGAGTGGACCGCTGTAGATAGAGGGGGGAAGGTGATGGAGATGTTGGTGAAGATGGCGGAGGTGTTGGTGAAGATCGCGGTGATGATGATGGCCCCTGGCGGCGTTCCAGCGCCACCAAAAACGAGGGGGAGAGAGCCCCCCTCCTTCTTCTTCTTCCTTGACCTTCTCCCTAGATGGGAGAAGGGTTTGCCCTCTGGTCCATGGTCTCCATGGCGTGGGAGGGGCGAGAGCCCCTCCGAGATTGGATCTGTCTCTCTGTCTCTCTCTGTTTCGGCATTCTATTTTCTGGCCCTTCACCATTTCTTAAATATCCGGAGATCCGTAACTCCGATTGGGGTGAATCTTTTGCCCAGATCTTTCTCATAAAATGAGCTTTCTTGCGGCAAAAGAAGAGCATCAACCGCCTTACGGGGTGTCCACGAGGGTCAGGGGTGCGCCTGAAACCCTGGGGCGCCCCCCCTACCTCGTGCCCCCCTCAGACACCGTCTCGCGTTGATTTTACTTCCCAAAAATCATAAATATTCCAAAATAATTCTCTGTCCATTTTTATCCCATTTGGACTCCGTTTGATACTAGGTTTCTGCGAAACATAAAACATGCAACAAACAGGAACTGGCACTGGATCAATATGTTAGTCCCAAAAATAATATAAAAAGTTGCCAAAAGTATATGAAAGTTGAATAATATTGGCATGGAACAATAAAAAATTATAGATACGACGGAGACGTATCAGCATCCCCAAGCTTAATGCCTGTTTGTCCTCGAGTAGGTAAATGATAAAAAAGATCATTTTTGATGTGGAATGCTACCTAGCATAATCTTGATCATATGTCTAATCATGGCATGAATATTAAGACACGAGTGATTCAAAGCAATAGTCTATCATTTGACTAAAAACAATAATACTTCAAGACTACTAATAAAACAATCATGTCTTTTCAAAATAACATGGCCGAAGAAAGTTATCCCTACAAAATCATATAGTCTGGCTATGCTCCATCTTCACCACACAAAATATTCAAATCATGCACAACCCCAATGACAAGCCAAGCAACTGTTTCATACTTTTGATGTTTCTCAAACCTTTTCAACTTTCACGCAATACATGAGCGTGAGCCATGGACATAGCACTATAGGTGGAATAGAATATGATGGTGGAGGTCATGTGGAGAAGACAAAAAGGGAGAAAGTCTCACATCAACTAGGCGTATCAACGGGCCATGGAGATGCCCATTAATAGTATCAATGTGAGTGAGTAGGGATTGCCATGCAATGGATGCACTAAGAGCTATAAGTGTATGAAAGCTCAAACTGGAAACTAAGTGGGTGTGCATCCAACTTGCTTGCTCATGAAGACCTCGGGCATTTGAGGAAGCCCATCATCGGAATATACAAGCCAAGTTCTATAATGAAAATTCCCACTAGTATATGAAAGTGATAACTCAAGAGACTCTCTATATGAACATGGTGCTACTCTGAAGCACAAGTGTGGTAAAAGGATAGTAACATTGCCCCTTCTCTATTTTTCTCTCATTTTTTTATTTTCTCTTTTTTATTTTTTTATTTTTTGGTGGGCTTCTTTGGCCTCTTTTTTTATTTGGGCTTCTTTGGCCTCTTTTATTTTTTTGTAAAGTCCGGAGTCTCATCCCGACTTGTGGGGGAATCATAGTCTCCATCATCCTTTCCTCACTGGGGCAATGCTCTAATAATGATGATCATCACACTTTTATTTATTTACAACTCAATATTACAACTCGATATCTAGAACAAAGATATGACTCTATATGAATGCCTTCGACGGTGTACCGGGATGTGCAATGATCTAGCGTAGCAATGACATCAAAAAAATGGACAAGCCATGAAAACATCATGCTAGCTATCTTACGATCATGCAAAGCAATGTGACAATAAATGCTCAAGTCATGTATATGATGATGATGGAAGTTGCATGGCAATATATCTCGGAATGGCTATGGAAATGCCATAATAGGTAGGTGTGGTGGCTGTTTTGAGGAAGATATAATGAGGCTTATGTGTGACAGAGCGTATCATATCACGGGGTTTGGATGCACCGGTGAAGTTTTCACCAACTCTCGAGGTGAGAAAGGGCAATGCACGGTACCGAAGAGGCTACCAATGATGGAAGGGTGAGAGTGCGTATAATCCATGGACTCAACATTAGTCATAAAGAACTCACATACTTATTGCAAAAATCTATTAGTCATCGAAACAAAGTACTACGTGCATGCTCCTAGGGGGGTAGATTGGTAGGAAAAGACCATCGCTCGTCCCCGACCGCCACTCATAAGGAAGACAATCAATAAATAAATCATGCTCCGACTTCATCACATAACGGTTCACCATACGTGCATGCTACGGGAATCACAATCTTCAACACAAGTATTTCTATAATCCACAACTACCCACTAGCATGACTCTAATATCACCATCTTTATATCGCAAAACTATTGCAAGGAATCAAACATATCATATTCAGCGATCTACAAGTTTTATGTAGGATTTTATGACTAACCATGTGAATGACCAGTTCCTGTCATCTCTCTAAATAGATATAAGTGAAGCAAAAGAGTTTAATTCTTTCCACAAAAGATATGCCCACGCTCTAACAAATATAAGTGAAGCAAAAGAGCATTCTACAAATGGTGGTTGTCTATATAAAGAGAAACAGGCAATCCAAGCTTCAAATGATATAAGTGAAACACATGAAGCATTCTATAAAGCCATACTCAAAAGATTTAAGTGAAGTGCAAAGAGCATTATATAAATCAACCAAGGACCATCTCATAACAGCATGGTGTAAAAAATAAAAATGAAAACTAAATGCAAAGGACGCTCCAAGATTGCACATATCGCATGAACGAAACGAATCCGAAAACATACCAATACTTGTTGAAGAAAGAGGGATGCCTTCCCAGCATCCCCAAGCTTAGACGCTTGAGTCTCCTTGAATATTTACTTGGGGTGCCTCGGGAATCCCCAAGCTTGAGCTCTTGCCTCTCTTCCTTCTTCTCACAGCAAGACCTTCTCGATCAACAAACACTTCATCCACACAAAACTCCAACAGAAAACTCGGTAAGATCCGTTAGTATAATAAAGCAAATCACTACTCTAAGTACTATTGCAAACCAATTCATATTTTGTTTTCGCATTGTGTCTACTGTAATATAACTTTTTCATGGCTTAATCCACTGATATAAATTGATAGTTTCATCAAAACAAGCAAACTATGCATCAAAAACAGAATCTGCCTAAAACAGAACAGTCTGTAGCAATCTGAACATTCACTATACTTCTGATACTTGAAAAATTCTGCCAAAATTATGAAAAATAAAAAATTTGTACAGAAAGGCACTGCAAAAAGAATCAGAACCATTTTACATTCCAGTAAAAAATTAAAATTCGCGCACTACATCCAAAGTTTCTGTCCTGCACCGCACAAACTAACAAGCATTGTAACCATCCTAAAGGCAAACCTTGGCACATTATTTTTATAACACAATGGAATTGTACAAGGGGATAATTATTTTTGTTGAAAAGTTTCTGTAATCAAGATTCACAAAGTTTCTGTGAGCATGAACAAAGTTCAAGGCTAGCTCCCACTTCAACAATGCTTGTCTTTCTCACTTTCACTTTCCTTTTTGAAAAAGCTTTGGGTTCCGCTCTTTATTTTTGTTGTTTTTAAACTATATGAAAGCAATCAACATAAATAAATGACTCTCTAAAACTTCTGGGTTGTCTCCCTGGCAGCGCTTTCTTTAAAGCCATTAAGCTAGGCATATAGTGCTCAAGTAGTGAATCCACCTGGATCCCAAGGTATATCAAAGCCAATTTTAATTAACAATGATTTGTAATTTATTAGTGAGCACAAAGTAGCATATATCATGTAATGATGAAGTCTAACTCTCTTTCTATGCATCGGCATGTTATAAAATAACAATTCATGCACACAAAGTAAAGGCCAATGCATAGTATAAATAATTTCTTGCAATTTTATCGTGTTGGAAACATAGAGAGGTGGAGATATAGCTCCTCTCTCATAATAATTGCAAGTAGGAGAAGCAAGCACATGCATATTATATTCATCAAAATCATCATGTGCAATGGTAAAAGGCAACCCATCAATATAATCCTTAATAAGTGCAAACTTCTCCGATATAGTATAATCGGGAGAATTCAAAAAGATAATAGGACTATCATGCATGGGTGCAATAGCAACAATTTCATGTTTAACATAAGGAACTATAGCAAGTTCATCTCCATAAGCATAATTAATATTGGCATCTTGGCCACAAGCATAGCAAGCAACATCAAAAAGGGGTATTTCAAGATAATCAACGGGATCATAACAATCATCATAGCAATCGTCCTTCGGTAAGCACGAAGGGGAATTAAACAATGTATGAGTTGAAGAGTTACTCTCATTAGAAGGTGGGCACGGGTGATCAATCCGCTCTTCCTCCTTTTGTTCTTTGCTCTCCTCATCATCTTTTTCATCCAATGAGCTCACAGTTTCATCAATTTCTTCTTCCATAGCCTCCTGCAAAATATTAGTCTCTTCTTGGACAGCGGAGACTTTCTCAATAAATGCATTAATATAGTAATTGTATTCATAATTTTCATAGCAATATCTAAGTATAGCAAGATTTTCAGGCCTATAAACATCATCATCTAAAGCTTCATACTTTTCAAACAAAGATTCAATTTCATAAGCAGCCTTAAAAGCAACAAATTCTTCTATTTGTTCCACATCATAGTAATCATATATACCATTAGCATAAGAAGCTAAGGTTTCATTAACATTAAATTTGCATGAAAAGGGAAGGTGTGGAGCCTTCATCCTAGAGCAACAAGTAATATCATATCTCAAGCATAGTTGCCAAGCATACCACTTCAACATAATAAATTGGTCCCATAATAGTTTCCCTTTTTGTGTCAAGCGATAATCCCTAAAGTATTCACGTTGATCCAACGTGTCTCCCATTATAAAGTTGAATGGAGTTTTCTCAGGATTATCAAAGTAGTACATAATATCTTTCACATAATGAGAATCGAGAGTTTTAGGAATTACCCCATCTCCATGAGTAGCAAGTAAACCTAATTTTTTTGGTATTTTGCATTCCATATCCATAACTAAAGATAGAGAACAACTTAGAACAACAAATAAAAATTACTTAGTGATAAAGCAAACAAGCACACACGAGAATATTCACCCCACGCTATTGCTCCCCGGCAACGGCGCCAGAAAAAGGTCTTGATAACCCACAAGTATAGGGGATCGCAACAGTTTTCGATAAGTAAGAGTGTCGAACCCAATGAGGAGCTAAGCATAGAACAAATATTCCCTAAAGTTCTATCGACCACCAATACAACTCTACGTACGCTTGACGTTCGCTTTACCTAGAACAAGTATGAAACTAGAATTACTTTGTAGGTGTTTTTGGATAGCCTTGCAAGAAAATAAAGAGCACGTAAATAAAATCTAGGGGCTGTTGTAAGTAAATAAGTAATAAATTAAATATAGCGAGTGTAGAAAAGTGGTGGTAGGAGTTGCGAAATTGTCCCTTAAGCAATTGACTAGTTTACTAGACCGACATCAAGTTTTATATGGGAGAGGCCACTGCTAGCATGTCATCCTTGACTTGGAATTCTATGCACTTATGATTGGAACTATTAGCAAGCATCCGCAACTACTAATGTTCATTAAGGTAAAACCCAACCATAGCATTAAGTGATATTGGCCCCCCTTCAATCCCGCATGCATCAATTTCTATGCTAGGTTGGAGCTTCTGTCACTCTTGCCCTCCAATACATAGTCCTATCAACATACAACTAACCCTATGGTGTGATCCACGCGTGCGCTCATATGATGGGCACCAGAGGACAGCAACATAACCACAAGCAAATTAAATCAATCATAGCAATTCATCAACCACCGATAGGACAACGAAAATCTACTCAGACATCATAGGATGGCAACACATCATTGGATAATAATATGATGCATAAAGCACCATGTTCAAGTAGAGGGTACAACGGGTGGTGGGAGAGTGGACCGCTATAGATAGAGGGGGGGAAGGTGATGGAGATGTTGGTGAAGATCACGGTGATGATGATGGCCCCCGGTGGCGTTCCGGCGCCATCGGAAGCGAGGGGGAGAGAGCCCCCTCCTTCTTCTTCTTCTTCCTTGACCTTCTCCCTAGATGGGAGAAGGGTTTCCCCTCTGGTCCATGGTCTCCATGGCGTGGGAGGGACGAGAGCCCCTCCGAGATTGGATCTGTCTCTCTGTCTCTGTCTGTTTCAGCTTTCTATTTTCTGGCCCTTCACCGTTTCTTAAATATCTGGAGATCCGTAACTCCGATTGGGGTGAATCTTTCACCCAGATCTTTCTCATAAAATTAGCTTTCTTGCAGCAAAAGAAGAGCGTCAACCGCCTTACGGGGTGTCCACGAGGATCAGGGGCGCGCCTGACACCCTGGGGCGCCCCCCTACCTCGTGCCCCCCTCGGATGTTGGAAATATGCCCTAGAGGCAATAATAAATAGGTTATTATTATATGTCCCTGTTCATGATAATCGTTTATTATCCATGCTAGAATTGTATTGATAGGAAACTCAGATACATGTGTGGATGCATAGACAACACCATGTCCCTAGTAAGCCTCTAGTTGACTAGCTCGTTGATCAATAGATGGTTACGGTTTCCTGACCATGGACATTGGATGTCATTGATAACGGGATCACATCATTAGAAGAATGATGTGATGGACAAGACCCAATCCTAAGCCTAGCACAAGATCGTGTAGTTCGTATGCTAAAGCTTTTCTAATGTCAAGTATCATTTCCTTAGACCATGAGATTGTGCAACTCCCGGATACCGTAGGAATACTTTGGGTGTGCCAAACGTCACAACGTAACTGGGTGGCTATAAAGGTGCACTACAGGTATCTCCGAAAGTGTCTGTTGGGTTGGCACGAATCGAGACTGGGATTTGTCACTCCGTGTGACGGAGAGGTATCTCTGGGCCCACTCGGTAGGACATCATCATAATGTGCACAATGTGATCAAGGAGTTGATCACGGGATGATGTGTTACGGAACGAGTAAAGAGACTTGCCGATAACGAGATTGAACAAGGTATCGAGATACCGACGATCGAATCTCGGGCAAGTACTATACCGCTAGACAAAGGGAATTGTATACGGGATTGATCGAATCCTCGACATCGTGGTTCATCCGATGAGATCATCGTGGAACATGTGGGAACCAACATGGGTATCCAGATCCCGCTGTTGGTTATTGACCGGAGAACTTCTCGGTCATGTCTGCATGTCTCCCGAACCCGTAGGGTCTACACACTTAAGGTTCGATGACGCTAGGGTTATAAAGGAAGTTTGTATGTGGTTACTGAATGTTGTTCGGAGTCCCGGATGAGATCCCGGACGTCACGAGGAGTTCCGGAATGGTCCGGAGGTAAAGATTTATATATGGGAAGTCTTATTTTGGTCGCCAAAAAAGTTTCGCACTTTATCGGTATTGTACCGGGAGTGCCGAAAGGGGTCCGGGGGTCCACCTGCCCCGGGGGGCCACATGGGCTGTAGGGGGTGCGCCTTGGCCTATATGGGCCAAGGGCACCAGCCCCAAGAGGCCCATGCGCCAAGATATAAGAAAAAGGGGAGAGTCCTCAAAGGGGAAGGCACCTCCGAGGTGCCTTGGGAAGGATGGACTCCTCCCCCCCTTGGCTGCACCCCTTCCTTGGAGGAAGGGGCAAGGCTGCACCTCCCCCCTCTCCCTTGCCCCTATATATAGTAGAGGGGAGGGAGGGCAGCCACACCTGAAGCCCTGGCGCCTCCCTCCCTCCGGTGACACCTCCTCCTCTCCCGTAGGTGCTTGGCGAAGCCCTGCAGGATTGCCACGCTCCTCCACCACCACCACGCCGTTGTGCTGCTGCTAGATGGAGTCTTCCTCAACCTCTCCCTCTCTCCTTGCTGGATCAAGGCATGGGAGACGTCACCGGGCTGTACGTGTGTTGAACGCGGAGGTGCCGTCCGTTCGGCACTTGGTCATCGGTGATTTGGATCACGACGAGTACGACTCCATCAACCCCGTTCACTTGAACGCTTCCGCTTAGCGATCTACAAGGGTATGTAGATGCACTCTCTTTCCCCTCGTTGCTGGTTTCTCCATAGATAGATCTTGGTGACACGTAGGAAAATTTTAAATTTCTGCTACGTTCTCCAACAGTGGCATCATGAGCTAGGTCTATTGCGTAGATTCCATGCACGAGTAGAACACAAAGTAGTTGTGGGCGTTGATTTTGTTCAATATGCTTACCGTTACTAGTCAATCTTGATTCGGCGGCATTGTGGGATGAAGCGGCCCGGACCGACCTTACACGTACACTTACGTGAGACAGGTTCCACCGACTGACATGCACTAGTTGCATAAGGTGGCTAGCGGGTGCCAGTCTCTCCCACTTTAGTCGGATCGGATTCGATGAAAAGGGTCCTTATGAAGGGTAAATAGCAATTGACATATCACGTTGTGGTTTTGCGTAGGTAAGAAACATTCTTGCTAGAAACCCATAGCAGCCACGTAAAACATGCAAGCAACAATTAGAGGACGTCTAACTTGTTTTTGCAGGGTATGCCATGTGATGTGATATGGCCAAAAGGATGTGATGAATGATATATGTGATGTATGAGATGATCATGTTCTTGTAATAGGAATCACGACTTGCATGTAGATGAATATGACAACTGGCAGGAGCCATAGGAGTTGTCTTAATTTATTTATGACCTGCGTGTCAACATAAACGTCATGTAATTACTTTACTTTATTGCTAACCGTTAGCTGTAGTAGTAGAAGTAATAGTTGGCGAGACAACTTCATGAAGACACGATGATGGAGATCATGATGATGGAGATCATGGTGTCATGCCGGTGACGATGATGATCATGGAGCCCCGAAGATGGAGATCGAAAGGAGCAAAGTGATGATGGCCATATCATGTCACTATTTGATTGCATGTGATATTTATCATGTTTTTGCATCTTATTTGCTTAGAACGACGGTAGTAAATAAGATGATCCCTCATTAAAATTTCAAGAAAGTGTTCCCCCTAACTGTGCACCGTTGCGAAAGTTCGTCGTTTCGAAGCACCACGTGATGATCGGGTGTGATAGATTCTTACGTTCACATACAACGGGTGAGGGAGTCCTGGATTAGGGGGTGTTCGGATAGCCGGACTACATCTCCCGCCGGACTCCAGGTCTATGAAGATACAAGATTGAAGACTCCGTCCCGTGTCCGGAAGGTTCTTTCCTTGGCGTAGAAGGCAAGCTAGGCGTGCGGATATTCAAGATCTCCTACCAATGTAACCGACTCTGTGTAACCCTAACCCTATCCGGTGTCTATATAAACCGGAGGGTTGTAGTCCGTAGGACAGAATCATCTTCATACACAATCAAACCATAGGCTAGCTTCTAGGGTTTAGCCTCCTTGATCTCGTGGTAGATCTACTCTTGTAATACCCATATCATCAATATTAATCTAGCAGGAGTAGGGTTTTACCTCCACCGAGAGGGCCCGAACCTGGGTAAAACAAAGTGTCCCCTGTCTCCTGTTACCATCCGACCTTGACGCACAGTTCGGGACCCCCTACCCAAGATCCGCCGGTTTTGACACCGACACTGGTGCTTTCATTGAGAGTTCCTCTATGCCGTCGTAATCAGGAAGGATGCCTTTTCCCGTCTTTAAAGACGGCACCGTCATCAAGGGAGCTTTGGCTATCGGCCAGACCCTCCGGCTGGGTGGTTTTCTTATGACCGCCCCTGCGGCCGTTGCGCCGACGGTGACCTCTCGGGCCATCGAAAACAATCTCCACGTAAGTCCGGCATCTGCCGAACAGCTCGATCCGGTGGAGCTCTTCTCCGTAAACGAGCTCCTGGATCGCATCGCTGCACTGGGGGTTGCCACAAATTACGACCAGGTTGGGCTTAAACCCGATCTAAAGGAAATCAACTCCCCCCGAGCCACCCACCACGTCACTGTGGTGGAGACACAATGCGGCGACCCCTCATCAATCTTAAGGACTAGCTACGCCCGAATTCCGGAACCCTCCACGCCGCATGTCCATGGAGGGGAGGATCTCGTCCAAGGCCCGAACTTAGAATCGGGCAAACCGGATAACATCCGAGGCTCCGGATCATCGAATCCGGAGGTTGTTCGGCTTCCGAACAGTAAACCGGGCGAGGCATCAGATCTAATGAGTGTCGCTCGCCCAACCCTAAGCGATCTCTCCCAGGTTAAGCAGAGGCCAGAAGAGACAGTACATCATTACTGGGCCAGATTCCTCCTGCTCATGCACAGGACAAAGGACTGCCGGGAAGGAGACGCAATTTCTATCTTCTGCAATAACTGCACAGACAAAGGGATACTCAACGCCGTAAGTCGCCGCAACATCACACGTTTTGCCGACTTGGCGTCCATTGTGCAGAAGTACTGTGCGATGGAAAACGCTTGGAAAACTGAAGTTAAATTTTGGGATTATCCGGCCTTGAACAACAATGCCGTCCGAATCAAAAGGGCGCACTACAGTAAGACGTCCAGATTAAACAGAAAATCAAAACCCTCTAGGGGACATGGAACTGTACTAAAAAAGTGGCTAGATGGACCCTGCAAAATTCATAATGTAGTGGACGCCGCACCAACGCACAACCTTAGGGCATGTTGGATACTCCGGCAGGTGGCCAAGATTGGCGAGGATCTCCTAATTTCAGAGGTCGAAGAGAACCAGCCCGAGAACTTCAGTACCGTCCTTACAATCTCTAAGACTTTCGCATTGACTAATATGCGAAAAAGAGCACTTCGCAGCCCCACCGAAGTCTACCAAGCAACGACAATAAATCCTTGGAACAATACAGCCATCACCTTCAATGCGAGCGACGAACCTAAATTCCGAACAGCCAGAGCACCGGCCGCACTGGTCCTCAGTCCCATAGTGGACGGCTGTCGCCTCGCAAAGGTACTCATGGACGGAGGCAGCGGATTGAACCTCATCTACGAGGAAACCCTTCAAAAGATGGAAATAGACCGGAACCGCGTTGAGCGAAGCAGCACAACTTTTAGAGGTATAATCCCCAGTCAGGAAGCGCGCTGCACAGGAAGAATCACACTTGATGTGGTATTCGGCACTCCGGATAATTATAGGTCCGAACAAATCATGTTCCACGTGGCCCCGTTCAAAAGCGGATATCACGCCATATTAGGACGAGAGGCATTCACAGTCTTCCAAGCTATACCCCATTACGGGTACATGAAGCTTAAGATGCCTGGGCCGAACGGGATCATCACTCTCGCTAGTGATCCGGACATCGCGCTCCGCGCCGAAAACAAGACAGTCGCATTGGCCCTCGAGGCACTATCCGAAGCCCTCGCAGCTGAAGAACTGACGACGCTGCGATCCACAGTGAATAAGGATGATGTGATACTCGACAAAAGATCTAAATCCACATCCTTCAAACCAGCGGACGAAATAGTCAAATTCCAAGTCCACCCAACGGACCCTAACAAAATAGCCTCCATTGGGGCAAGATTAAACCCTGATGTAGACGCCGCATTGCGCGCGTTCCTACAAGATAACTGGGACATTTTCGCCTGGCACCCTTCAGACATGCCAGGAATCCCACGCATGCTGGCCGAGCACAGTTTAAATATCCAAAAAGGATTCAAACCTGTCAAACAAGCTCTTCGGCGTTTTTCCGAGCCAAAGAGACAGGCTATGGGAGAAGAGCTAGCCAAACTATTGGAAGCCGGATTTATCAAAGATATAAAACACCCGAACTGGCTAGCAAACCTGGTAATGGTACCAAAGAAGGACAAATCCTGGCGCCTATGCGTTGACTTTAAGGACCTTAATAAGGCCTGCCCAAAGGATCCCTTTCCCCTCCCTCGAATTGATCAAATCATCGACGCCACCGCGGGACACGATTCCCTGTGTTTCCTGGACGCATACTCCGGCTACCATCAAATAAAGATGGCAGAGTCCGACCAAGCTGCAACAGCATTCATCACGCCATACGGCCCATTCTGCTTCAACACAATGCCCTTCGGGCTCAAAAACGCCGGCGCAACATATCAGCGCATGATTCAAACATGTCTGACAAACCAGATCGGCAAAACAATGGAGGCATACGTAGACGATGTGGTCGTTAAATCAAGACACGTCGAAACCCTGGTGGACGACCTGAGACTCACATTCAATAATTTACGAGAATACGACATCAAGCTCAATCCGGAAAAATGTGTCTTCGGCGTCCCGGCCGGAAAGCTCCTGGGCTTCATAGTATCCGATAGAGGAATTGAAGCAAATCCAGCCAAAATCCGAGCCCTGTCACAACTGGACATTCCAAAAGATTTAAAGCAAATACAGAAACTTACCGGATGCGTGGCGGCCTTAAGCCGCTTCATCTCCCGTTTGGGAGAAAAGGCACTGCCCCTTTACCGCCTCCTAAGGCGCACCGAACACTTCGAGTGGACGGACGCTGCCACGGCCGGACTCGAGGAAATAAAGGCCATCCTGGCAACAAACCCCGTCCTGGCCGCGCCGAATACCGGCGAACCCATGCTATTATACATTGCCGCAACCCATCAAGTTGTCAGTGCAGTACTCGTCGTCGAACGAGCATCGGACGGACACAAACTACCCCTTCAAAGGCCAGTTTACTACGTGTCCACTGTCCTCACACCGTGCAAATCACGATACCCGCATTACCAAAAGATTGCATACGCGATGTTGATGGCATCCCGAAAGCTACGACACTACTTTCAAGAGTGTTCCATAACAGTAGCCTCGGAAGTACCGCTCAACGATATTATTAACAACTGCGACGCAATGGGCCGGATAGCAAAGTGGGCCATAGAGCTCCTCCCATTCGACATAATCTACAAGCCACGGCGAGCCATTAAATCACAAGTCCTGGCCGACTTTGTCGCCGAATGGACAGAGGCCGAACTCCCTAAAGAGTACGGCACGTACTCAAATTGGATCATGCATTTCGACGGCTCCAAAATGTTGGCCGGACTGGGGGCTGGCGTCATTCTGACGTCCCCTACAGGAGACGCAGTCTAATACGTACTACAGATTATGTACACAGACTCCAATAACGCAGCCGAATACGAGGCCCTTCTACATGGTCTCCGAATGGCAGTATCCATGGGCATTCAACGTCTAGAAGTATGCGGGGACTCAAACCTCGCGATATCCCAAATAAATGGCGACTTCGACGCCAAAGATCCAAAGATGGCGGCTTATCGCAACGCTGTGCTAAAAATGTCAGCTCGGTTCGAGGGACTGGAGTTCCACCACATCGCCCGAGAAAATAATCAGGCAGCAGATGTCCTGGCACGCATCGGAGCAAAGCGAGATGCGGTTCCCCCCAACATCTTCGTAGAAAGATTATTCAAACCATCCGTGACATGGGAGGGGGAACCTTCGGACAACAGCCCGGACCTAACTGCACAACCCAGCGCCGAACAAGCAGACATAATCGGCGGCCCTGCCACCGAAATTACACAGTCAGCCCACGAAATAATGGCGGTCATCGCCCCGTGGACAGAACCATTCCTAGCCTACCTTACCAGGCAGGAACTCCCTGAGGACAACAACGAGGCACGCTGCATAGTGCGGCGGTCTAAAGCCTATAAAGTCCACAAGGGAGAGCTATACAGGAAAAGTACTACAGGAGTCCTTCAAAGGTGTATCTCCGAAGAGGAAGGGCGGAGTCTATTGGCCGAAATTCACGCCGGACTCGGTGGCCACCATGCTGCAGCTCGGTCCCTTGTAAGTAAGGCTTTCCGTACAGGCTTCTATTGGCCGACGGCCCGAGCAGACGCTCATGACCTGGTAAAACGATGTGTCGGTTGTCAGCTCTTTGCCAACCAAAGCCACATGCCACCCACCGCCCTCCGAACTATCCCCATCACTTGGCCTTTCGCGGTCTGGGGGCTTGACATGGTGGGACCCCTTAAAGGTGGAACCCACAAGAAAAAATACTTATTGGTCATGGTGGATAAATTCACCAAATGGATAGAAGCCAAGCCTGTCAAGACGGCCGAATCCGGACCTGTGATAGACTTCATATCCGGGGTCGTACACCGCTATGGTGTCCCCCACAGTATCATCACCGATAATGGCACAAACTTCTCTTCGGATGAGGTAAAGCTGTGGTGCAAAAACATGGGCATCAAGCTCGACTACGCTTCTGTCTATCACCCACAAACTAACGGTCAGGTGGAACGTGCAAATGGTCTCATCATGAGCGGCATTAAACCCAGACTAGTGCGGTCCCTTAAGGAATCTAATATGCACTGGGTAGAGGAGCTCGACTCCGTACTCTGGGGGCTGCGGACCACGCCCAATCGTACCACCGGATTCACACCATTCTTTATGGTATACGGCGCTGAGGCAGTTCTGCCCTGCGACATTATTTATGACTCACCTCGAGTGCGCATGTACGAAGAAAGAGAAGCCGAGCTCGATCGGCAGGACAACCTGGACGCTCTGGAGGAGGAGCGAGATGTGGCTAAAGCCCGTTCCGCGTTTTATCAACAGCAGGCCCAAAGATATCAAAGCAGAGAAGTATGGCCAAAAGTTATAATGTTGGCGAACTAGTTCTACGCCTGCCAGACAAGCAAAAGAATAAACTCAAGCCCAAATGGGAAGGTCCATTCATAATCGACCAAGTCCTAACCGGTGGAGCGTACCGCCTGCGAGATGCGTCGGATAACCAACTCGAGCCGAATCCATGGAACGCGACACGTCTCCAAAGATTCTACGCTTAGCGCCGGACTCTGTGTTTGTCTCCTTCCTCTGTCCATTATTTGCATTTATTCATTTTTTTTCTTTACTTTGTCTCCTCCTCTTTTCTTCTAATCAATCACGGGCTCACTACGTGACGCGCAAACCGCGCTTCTCACACCTGGGGGCTTCTTTAAACAGAAGCTTGCTTATATGGGTTTTATACCCAACGCATGCGTCAGACTTCCGCATGCACCTTTTCTTCACCATTATATGCATCGATATGACTTAAGTTTTGGCCAAGCTGGGTTGCCTGGCTCCTGTGCTTACCCTTACGTTCCCGATTATTCGGCTAGGGGTAAAGGGAGCACCTCTGCGATTGTTACTGCCGGATAAGCCGGATGTGTACCTCAGACTGGGTGAAGCCGAAAGCTAGCGTTCTTAAGGGAATATTCGGTCGGTGAACTAAAGATGATCCTTTTTATTTTTTACATGCCCCCAGACGATTTCCTGCATTTGCAGTCCGGACGTGCACTTTAGGGCACACCAGCCCAGCGAAAGGAACCCTTAACGGAACTATTCTCTCTGGAAGATGTTTCTTACTAACCATGTAATATAACATAACTAGTTGGGCACTTGTCTGATAAAGCACTGATGACCCCTACGCCTGGTCTCCATGCATACCTTGGTTCTTCTATAACCATCATGGTATTCGGACACACTCCGGACCGTCAGGTCCCGAGGTCGAAGCGAAAAGGTCGGCAACGACAAACGATCTACAATCCAGCTAGAAGGCATTACATATGTCAATTTTAATTTACACAGTCATTGTGACTGATTGTATTCCTCCTCTATACCATCTAACAGGCTGTCCAATTTACAGTCCTGCTGGGAATACTTTGCGGCCAACTCTACTTGGCCGTACACTAAGCTTACAGGGATCTCCTTCCCATCGGTCCCTACAGGTCCGACCTCGGCCATGTGGTTCGGGTCAGACTTGGTGTAACGCGTCTTCACCATGGCCCAGGCCTCCCTAGCGCCTTGCCGGCAGGCCGATTTCTTCCACAATTGGAAGCGTCGCCGAACTCCTTTCAGCTTCTCGGCAAGCTCTCCAAGACCTTCGGGCATGGAGTCGGAGGGCCATAATGCTCGAACAACGCCTTGCATCGCCTGCCGAACTCTATCATGTAGCCGCGCAAGTTCGGGAAGAAGGTCACCCGTAGAACCGGGCATCTCCTCTTTCGGACGACCTGTCAGCATACCTACAGACATAATGCTGTTAATCGGCTTCCTCGCCGAACCTTTTTCAAGAGTTCGTTCAAGCACTTACTATAGATGCCGCATCGAAGTCGTCGATTCTCCCTCATGGAGTCCGACAATTGGGCTCGAACATCTTTTAGTTCGACGTCCAATTTGATATTGGCATCTTGAAGATCGGTCTTCTCCTGCCTCACCCTTGTCAGCATGTTCTCACCAGCCTTCAACTGGCGTAGAAGCTGTTGCCGGTCCGGATCGAGTCCGGCCTCGTCTGCAATACCATTTGTCAGATTGGCACTTAAAGCCGCACAATACTAATCTTTTGTTGTATTGTTTACCTAAGAGGATCTCTTTAGAGTCCCCTGCCGCTTTAAGTGCGGCCTCTAGTTGGGCCTTGCACCTCTCCAGCTCCTGGGACAGAGCGGTGTTCTTCTCGGTAAGAAACTGCATGTTATATGATCCTTAAATCAGTTATTTTTACTGCTTCAAGTCTCGGGGGCTACTGGTATGTCTATATTTACCAGAAATTTTCTTACCCGTATGTCTTTCACATACTGCTCCGTGGCTCTGGTTAAACCATCTTGAGCAGCATGGAGGTACGCATCTCCCGAATTAAAGGCATCTAAAGCCTCCTGGGAGAAACAAGCGTCGTGGAGGACTGTCCGGCGACGCCTGTGGTTCATAGCGCTCTCCACCTCGGAATTGGTGGCAGACAGCCTGTCCGCGTCCTTTGACGAAGGGGCATCCGGTGCGTGCTTTGTGCTTGCCTCTGTTTCCGGGCCGGGCGTTGGAGCCTGGCTGGTGGAAACACGATTGGCAGCCTCTCCGGATATAGTCCGGCGGGGTCTCTTTGTCTTAAAGATAGCGCGAATATTAATATGCCCTGAAGAAATAAAACACCAGGGAAAATGAGGGTGCGCCGTACCGTGGCTCCGGCGTTTCAGTCCGGACTATATTCCCTTTTGCCCCACGGGGCCCTGCGGCCCCTCGTTGGCTAGCTGCTGCAGGATCGGCCTCCCGCCTCGGGAATCTCCCCTGCAATGTACGGTTGATTGTTAGAGCGACCGGAATCCGTGAAAGAATCCCTTCTAAGGGAATAAAAACTCTGGTGTTTGTTACCTGGGAGGCCGGAATTAGCCCAGGGTAGTCAGCTATGATAGCTACCAGGGCATTGTCCTTGCTTAGCTGGTAAAACACTCCGTCTATGAGCTCCACCGATAGGTCCGGATCCTCTTCGGAGTCCGGATCGAGGGACCGTTCGGAGTCCTCAGGCTGTGGAGGATGGCTGGTTATATCTTTTACATCCCGACGCAGTTCCTACATTAAAGTCGTTAGACTACGTGTTTGATCACATGGACATGAAATGAACGGGAAGGCATGATTGTTTGCATACCCAATTCGGGGGATTGTACATGGAAAATCCACCCTGCGGGTCGACGCGGAGGAATTCCTCCTCTTCTCCCTTGTACAAAGAGGATAAGATCTTTATGAGAGCGGCGGATGTGTCCGGCCCCTTGCGGCCGTGGCGGGTGGCGTCATCTTCTCCGTTGAACTCCCACATGGGGTGGTTTCTGTATTGAAGTGGTTGCACCCCCCGCATAATGCATATGGCCATGACCTTAATCATGGTTAGTCCGGAATGAGCCAGCAGTCTAATCCGGCCCATTAAGTAAAGGACGTCTCTGTCACTCTCTCTCTGAGGGCTCCGAGGGCGCCAGCTCAGGCGTTTCTTCAGTAGAGCATTGTTGAACTCAGGGAGGCCGATCCGAACAGGGTCCGGCAGCGGGACGTCATCTATGTAAAACCATTCTGAGGGCCAGTCCTCGGATGCCTTCTTCGGGGTTCCGGACAAGTATCCGGTCCCGGCGATGCGCCATACTTCGGCTCCACCTACTTGATATATGGATCCCTCTTTAGAACGGGGCACCAGGCAGAATATCTTCTTCCACAACGCGAAATGAGCCTCGATGCCTAAAAATAGCTCGCAAAGAGCGACGAAACCCGCAATATGTAATATAGAGGCGGGCGTGAGATCATGCAGCTGGAGACCGTAGAACTCCAGAAGCCCGCGGAGGAATGGGTGAATCGAAAATCCCAGTCCCCTTATTAGATATGGGACGAGGCATACCCGCTCTCTTTTCGAAGGATTGGGGGTGTTCTCCGCTTGCTTTCCACCCTTATAGGTGGCGAGTCCGGCTCGGACCAAGACCATGCAGGCCTGAGGGAGAAATCCCTTGGCCTGAAGCGACACTAACTCACTGTGAGGGATGGAGCAGCTCTCCCATTCTCCGGGTTTGTCACTGGAAGGGCGAGAGGAGGAGCTGCGGTGGCTGGCCATGCTGGAATGAGCCTTTGCTGGATGCGCTCTAATGATAACTCGCGGAAGGGAGAGGTGTGATTTAGATCTGAATCTTCATCCCGTCAAATAAGCGGCTCGTTTATGCGGCCAGGGGTTTGAATGTAAAAACGCCCCGGCTGTTCGCATGCTGTTGACACATGGAAGACATCCATTATTGGGCGTGGAAGCCAAGGAGCGCTGCATCACAAAAATCGGACGTTATTCCTACAGGTACACAGAGTTTGAAGGAGAACCCGCCTTGCAATGCCGAAGACAATCTGCGCGCCGGACTCATCGTCATTGAAGCCTGGTTCGGGGGCTACTGAGGGAGTCTTGGATTAGGGGGTGTTCGGATAGCCAGACTACATATCCCGCCAGACTCCAGGTCTATGAAGATACAAGATTGAAGACTCCGTCCCGTGTCCGGAAGGTTCTTTTCTTGGCGTAGAAGGCAAGCTAGGCGTGCGGATATTCAAGATCTCCTACCAATGTAACCGACTCTGTGTAACCCTAACCCTATCCGGTGTCTATATAAACCGGAGGGTTGTAGTCCGTAGGACAGAATCATCTTCATACACAATCAAACCTTAGGCTAGCTTCTAGGGTTTAGCCTCCTTGATCTCGTGGTAGATCTACTCTTGTAATACCCATATCATCAATATTAATCTAGCAGGAGTAGAGTTTTACCTCCACCGAGAGGGCCCGAACCTGGGTAAAACAAAGTGTCCCCTGTCTCCTGTTACCATCCGACCATGACGCACAGTTCGGGACCCCCTACCCGAGATCCGCCGGTTTTGACACCGACAACGGGTGTAAGCCAGATTTACACACGCGAAACACTTAGGTTGACTTGACGAGCCTAGCATGTACAGACATGGCCTCGGAACACAAGAGACCGAAAGGTCGAGCATGAGTCGTATGGTAGATACGATCAACATGAAGATGTTCACCGATGATGACTAGTCCGTCTCACGTGATGATCGGACACGGCCTAGTTGACTCGGATCATGTAATCACTTAGATGACTAGAGGGATGTCTATCTGAGTGGGAGTTCATAAGATGAACTTAATTATCCTGAACATAGTCAAAAGATCTTTGCAAATTATGTCGTAGCTCGCGCTTTAGTTCTACTGTTTTAGATATGTTCCTAGAGAAAATATAGTTGAAAGTTGATAGTAGCAATTATGCGAACAGTAGAAGGCTTGTGTCCTTAATGCACCGCTCGGTGTGCTGGACCTCGAACGTGGTCTGTGGATGTTGCGAACATCTGACATACACGTTTTGATGACTACATGATAGTTCGGTAGTGATAAATGGTTTAGAATTGAGGCACCAAAGACATTTTTGAAATGTCGCGGAACATATGAGATGTTTCGAGGGCTGAAATTGGGATTTCAGGCTCGTGCCCACGTCAAGAGGTATAAGACCTCCGACGATTTTCTTGGCCTGCAAACTAAGGGAGAAAAGCTGAATCGTTGAGCTTGTGCTCAGATTGTCTGAGTACAACAATCACTTGAATCCAGTGGGAGTTGATCTTCCAGATAAGATAGTGATGTTTCTCCAAAGTCATTATCACCAAGCTGCTAGAGCTTCATAATGAACTATAACATATCAGGGATAGATATGATGATCCTTGAAATATTCGCGATGTTTGACACCGCGAAAGTAGAAATCAAGAAGGAGCATCAATTGTTGATGGTTAGTGAAACCACTAGTTTCAAGAAGGGCAAGGGCAAGAAGGGATACTTCATGAAATGGCAAATCAGCTGCTGCTCTAGTGGAGAAACCCAAGGTTGAACCCAAACCCGAGACTGAGTGCTTCTGTAATAAGGGGAACAACCACTGGAGCAGAATTACCTTAGAAACTTGGTAGATGAGAAGGCTGTCGATAGAAGTATATTGGGTATACATTATGTGAATGTGTACTTTACTAGTACTCCTAGTAGCATCAGGGTATTAGATACTGGTTCGGTTGCTAAGTGTTAGTAACTCGAAATAAAAGCTACGGAATAAGCGGAGACTAGCTAAAGGTGAGCTGACAAGATGTGTTGGAAGTGTTTCCAAGGTTGATATGATCAAGCATCGCACGCTCCCTCTACCATCGAGATTGGTGTTAAACCTAAATAATTGTTATTTGGTGTTTGCGTTGAGCATAGACATGATTGGATTATGTCTATCACAATACGGTTATTCATTTAAAGAGAATAATAGTTACTCTGTTTATTTGAATAATACCTTCAATGGTCTTGCACCTAAAATGGATGGTTTATGGAAATCTCAATCGTAGTGATACACATGTTCATGCCAAAAGATATAAGATAGTAATGATAGTACCACCTACTTGTGGCACTGCCATGTAAGTCATATTGGTATAAAACGCATGAAGAAGCTCCATGTTGATGGATCTTTGGACTCACTCATTTTTGAAAAGGAGTGAGACATGTGAACCATGTCTATTGGTATATACGCATGAAGAAACTCCATGCAGATGGACCGTTTGGAATCGCTTGATTTTGAATCGCTTGAGACATGCAAATCATACCACATGGGCAAGATGACTGAAAGCTTCGGTTTCAGTAAAATGGAACAAGAAAGCAACTTGTTGGAAGTAACACATTTTGATGTGTGCAATCCAATGAGTGATGAGGCAAGCAGTGGATATCGTTATGCTCTTACTTCACAGATGATTTGAGTAGATACTGAGCATATTTACTTGATGAAACACAAGTCTGAATTATTGAATGGTTCAAGTAATTTCAGAATGAAGCTGAAGATCGTCGTGACAAGAGGATAAAATATCTATGATATGATCATAGAGATGAATATCTGAGTTGCGAGTTTGGTACACAATTGAGACATTGTGGAAATTATTTCACGACTAGTACCGCCTGGAACACCAAAGTGTGATGGTGTGTCCGAACATCATAACTGCACCCTATTGGATATGATGCATACCATGATGTCTCTTATCGAATTACCACTATCGTTCATGGGTTAGGCATTAGAGACAACCGCACTCACTTTAAATAGGGCACCACGTAATTTCGATAAGATGACACCGTATGAACTATGGTTTAGAGAAAACCTAAGCTGTCATTTCTTATAAGTTTGGGGCTGCGACGCTTATGTGAAAAAGTTTCAGGCTGATAAGCTCGAACCCAAAGCGGATAAATGCATCTTCATAGGATACCCAAAACAGTTGGGTATACCTCCTGTCTCAGATCCGAAAGCAATAGGGATTGTTTCTCAAATCGGGTCCTTTCTCGAGGAAAAATTTCTCTCGAAAGACTTGAGTGGGAGGATGGTGGAGACTTGATGAGGTTATTGAACCGTCACTTCAACTAGTGTTTAGCAGGGCACAGGAGTTGTTCCTATGGCACCTACACCAATTGAAGTGGAAGCTTATGATAGTGATCATGAGACTTCGGATCAAGTCACTCCCAAACCTCGTAGGATGACAAGGTGCGTACTACTTCAGAGTGGTACGTAATCCTGTCTTGGAAGTCATGTTGCTAGACAACAATGAACCTACGAGCTATGGAGAAGCGATGGTGGGCCCGGATTCCGATGAATGGCTCGAGGCCATAAAATCCGAGAGAGGATCCATGTATGAAAACAAAGTGTAGACTTTGGCAGAACGGCTTGATGGTCGTTAGGCTGTTGAGTACAGATGGATTTTAAAAGGAAGACGGACAATGATGGTAAATGTCACCATTAAGAAAGCTCGACTTGTCATTAAGATGTTTTCCGACAAGTTCAAGGAGTTGACTGCGATGAGACTTTCTCACTCGTAGCGATGCTAAGAGTCTGTTGGAATTATGTTAGCGATTACTGCATTATTTATGAAATTGTGCAGATAGGATGTCAAAACATTGTTTCCTCGACGATTTTCTTGAGGAAAGGTTGTATGTGATACAACCAGAAGATTTTTGTCAATCCTGAAAGATGCTAACAAGTATGCAAAGCTCCAGCAATCCTTCTAAGGACTGGAGTAAGCATCTCGGAGTTGGAATGTACGCTTTGATGAGATGATCAAAGATTTGGGTTTATACAAAGTTTATGAGAAACTTGTATTTCCAAAGAAGTGAGTGGGAGCACTATAGAATTTCTGATGAGTATATGTTGTTGACATATTGTTTATCGGAAATGATGTAGAATTTCTGGAAGGCATATAGGGTTGTTTGAAAAATGTTTTTCAATGAAAACCTAGATTAAGCTACTTAAACATTGAGCATCAAGATCTATAAGGATAGATCAGAATCGCTTAATAGTACTTTCAAACAAACACATACCACGACAAGATTTTGAAGGAGTTCAAAATAGATCAGCAAAGAAGGAGTTCTCGGCTGTGTTACAAGGTGTGAGTATTGAGCAAGACTCAAGACAAGACCACGGCAGAATAGAGAGAAAGGACGAAGGTCGTCCCCTATGCTTTAGTCGTAGGCTCTAAAGTATGCTATGTTATGTACCGCACCTGAAGTGTGCCAAACCATGAGTCAGTCAAGGGGTACAAGTGTGATCTAGAAATGGATCACAGGACAACGGTCAAAGTTATCCTTAGTAACTAGTGGACTAAGGAATTTTCTCGATTATGGAGGTGGTAAAAGAGTTCGTCGTAAAAGGTTACGCCGATGCAAGCTTTGACACTAATCCAGATTATTCTGAGTAGTAAACTGGATTCGTATAGTAGAACAGTTATTTGGAATAGCTCCAAATAGAGCGTGGTAGCTGCATCTAGGATATGACATAGATATTTGTAAAGCACACACGGATCTGAAAGATTCAGACCCGTTGACTAGTAACCTCTCTCACAAGAGAGATATGATCAAACCCCATGGGTGTTGGAATCATTGCAATCACATGGCGATGTGAACTAGATTATTGACTCTAGTGCAAGTGGGAGACTGTTGGAAATATGCCCTAGAGGCAATAATAAATAGGTTATTATTATATTTCCTTGTTCATGATAATCGTTTACTATCCATGCTAGAATTGTATTGATAGGAAACTCAGATACATGTGTGGATGCATAGACAACACCATGTCCCTAGTAAGCCTCTAGTTGACTAGCTCGTTGATCAATAGATGGTTACGGTTTCCTGACCATGGACATTGGATGTCATTGATAACGGGATCACATCATTAGAAGAATGATGTGATGGACAAGACCCAATCCTAAGCCTAGCACAAGATCATGTAGTTCGTATGCTAAAGCTTTTCTAATGTCAAGTATCATTTCCTTAGACCATGAGATTGTGCAACTCCCGGATACCATAGGAATACTTTGGGTGTGCCAAACGTCACAACGTAACTGGGTGGCTATAAAGGTGCACTACGGGTATCTCCGAAAGTGTCTGTTGGGTTGGCACGAATCGAGACTGGGATTTGTCACTCCGTGTGACGGAGAGGTATCTCTGGGCCCACTCGGTAGGACATCATCATAATGTGCACAATGTGATCAAGGAGTTGATCACGGGATGATGTGTTACGGAACGAGTAAAGAGACTTGCCGATAACGAGATTGAACAAGGTATCGAGATACCGACGATCGAATCTCGGGCAAGTACTATACCGCTAGACAAAGGGAATTGTATACGGGATTGATCGAATCCTCGACATCGTGGTTCATCCGATGAGATCATTGTGGAACATGTGGGAACCAACATGGGTATCCAGATCCCGCTGTTGGTTATTGACCGGAGAACTTCTCGGTCATGTCTGCATGTCTCCCGAACCCGTAGGGTCTACACACTTAAGGTTCGATGACGCTAGGGTTATAAAGGAAGTTTGTATGTGGTTACCGAATGTTGTTCGGAGTCCCGGATGAGATCCCGGACGTCACGAGGAGTTCCGGAATGGTCCGGAGGTAAAGATTTATATATGGGAAGTCTTATTTTGGTCGCCAGAAAAGTTTCGCACTTTATCGGTATTGTACCGGGAGTGCCGAAAGGGGTCCGGGGGTCCACCGGGGGTCCACCTGCCCCGGGGGGCCACATGGGCTGTAGGGTGTGCGCCTTGGCCTATATGGGCCAAGGGCACCAGCCCCAAGAGGCCCATGCGACAAGATATAAGAAAAAGGGGAGAGTCCTCAAAGGGGAAGGCACCTCCGAGGTGCCTTGGGAAGGATGGACTCCTCCCCCCCTTGGCCACACCCCTTCCTTGGAGGAAGGGGCAAGGCTGTGCCTCCCCCCTCTCCCTTGCCACTATATATAGTAGAGGGGAGGGAGGGCAGCCACACCTGAAGCCCTGGCGCCTCCCTCCCTCCGGTGACACCTCCTCCTCTCCCGTAGGTGCTTGGCGAAGCCCTGCAGGATTGCCACGCTCCTCCACCACCACCACGCCGTTGTGCTGCTGCTAGATGGAGTCTTCCTCAACCTCTCCCTCTCTCCTTGCTGGATCAAGGCATGGGAGACGTCACCGGGCTGTACGTGTGTTGAACGCGGAGGTGCCGTCCGTTCGGCACTTGGTCATCGGTGATTTCGATCACGACGAGTACGACTCCATCAACCCCGTTCACTTGAACGCTTCCGCTTAGCGATCTACAAGGGTATGTAGATGCACTCTCTTTCCCCTCGTTGCTGGTTTCTCCATAGATAGATCTTGGTGACACGTAGGAAAATTTTAAATTTCTGCTACGTTCTCCAACATCGGACACCGTCTCGCGTTGATTTTACTTCCCAAAAATCATAAATAATCCAAAATAATTCTCTGTCCGTTTTTATCCCGTTTGGACTCCGTTTGATATTGGGTTTATGCGAAACATAAAACATGCAACAAACAGGAACTGGCACTGGGCACTGGATCAATATGTTAGTCCCAAAAATAATATAAAAAGTTGCCAAAAGTATATGAAAGTTGAATAATATTGGCATGGAACAACCAAAAAATTATAGATACGATGGAGAAGTATCAATGGGCACCAAAGGACAGCAACATAACCACAAGCAAATTAAATCAATCATAGCAATTCATGAACCACCGATAGGACAACGAAAATCTACTCAGACATCATAGGATGGCAACACATCATTGGATAATAATATGAAGCATAAAACACCATGTTCAAGTCGAGGGTACAACGGGTTGCGGGAGAGTGGACCGCTGTAGAGAGAGGGGGGAGGTGATGGAGATGTTGGTGAAGATGGTGGAGGTGTTGGTGTAGATCACGGTGATGATGATGATGGCCACGGCAGCGTTCCGGCGCCACCGGAAGAGAAGGGGAGAGGGGGCCCCTTCGTCTTCTTCTTCCTTGACCTCCTTCCTAGATGGGAGAAGGGTTTCCCCTCTGGTCCTTGGCCTCCATGGCATGGGAGGGGCGAGAGCCCCTCCAAGATTGGATCTGTCTCTCTGTTTCTCTCTGTCTCTGCGTTCTGTTCTGCTGCCCTTTCACCGTTTCGGGTATATAGGGAGATCCGTAACTCCGATTGGACTAAAACCTTCGTCGTGATTTTTTTACCAAAAATTAGCTTTCTTGCGGCCGAAGAAGGGCATCAACCGCCTTACGGGTGGACCAGGAGGGTCAGGGGCGCGCCCAGGGGGGTGGGGCACGCCCCCCTAACTCGTGCCCACCTCGGACACCATTTCGCGTTGATCTTTCTCCCAGATTTTCCGAATATTCCAAAAATAAGCTCCGTCCGTTTTTATCCCATTTGGATTCCGTTTGATATGGATATTCTACAAAACATAAAACATGCAACAAATAGGAACTGGCACTGGGCACTCGATCAATATGTTAGTTCCAAAAATAATATAAAAAGTTGCCAAAAAGTATATGAAAGTTGAATAATATTGGCATGGAAAAATAAAAAATTATAGATATGACGGAGACGTATCAACGGTAAAATCCGAAGAACCCTAACACTAAGGATTCAAGACAAAAGGTGTAAATTGATGTAAAAATTGGACTTATCAACTTCCCAGGCTTAAGGTTTTGTTTGTCCCCGAGCAAATGCCACGACTTGTAAGAACAATGTCATCATGTTCATGAGGTGCAGATAAAACTAAATGAATGAGTCCATCACAAAAAATCGAAACCCACATAAGATACATGATCATAACTAGCGTTAGCACATTCTTACTACCACGATAATCATGGAGGCTTCCACACCTCTGCTACTTGATTGGTTAGCAGACGCACTACAACCGCATGCAATCGGTCACCCATCTTTCAATCGAGCAAGTAGTGTTGGGCTTTCATTATTATATTTGGTTTTTCCTCAAAATCCTATGTTATTATTTTTCTTGATTTTCTCGAGAGGGCATGCTTATACGCAACAATGGGGAACCAGGTGGTTGGAACGGGGTACTATACATCAAGAGGTAATCAGCTTGGGGTGGGGGTACAACGCTATGACCGCAGTGGGGTGCTATGCATCGATAGCCAACCAACTACCATGCTACGACCACAATGGGGTCCTGTGCTTCGATAGCCAACTGGCTAGCGCGCCACGGTCGCAATAGGATCCTGTCCATCAACATCCAACCGACTACAGTGGGGCTACCGCGCTATGGCTGCAACGAGTTCCTATGCGTCGAGAGGCAACCGACTGGGGTGGGGTGGGTACCGCACAGCACCAACGCGGCAATGTACATCGAAGAGGCAACCAACTAGGGTGGGGGTACCGTGCGGCAGCAATAGGGTACTGTACACATAGCGAAGGATCCTCGCAATCGGCTAGGGTCTCAACTACCTACCGTGCGTGAGGTGACACAAGAACGGGGCCTCCTCACTACCGATAACTACGCGCACATATGGCTTCTCCAACTATCGTGTGTGATGAAAATGGGTCTCGAACTACGCACACACAAGGTAACGAGGTCTCTACTCATGCATACGACTTCGTGCACCACTATCAAATACAGCTTCGCTATAGCGAGCGAGAGTCTCACATCGATCAATCGAGTTTTCTGTAATGCGAAGTATCCAACTCGACCCACAAGTACCACGTTCGTATACGAGGACCTCCAACACTACCACACATGGTCGCAATGGCCCCGCATATGACTTCTCCAACTCTCTCGCACCAACACCAAGTACACAACAGGCCATAGCGGGAGTCTCGCATCGATCGATCGGGTTCTTTGTAATGCAAAGTCTTCAACTCAAGCAGAGCTCGCGCGTGCAACATGGACCTTCAACCGCTAGCTACCATGCACAAGTATCGTTGGATCAGAGGCCTCCAAGTATCATGCACGAGTATCAACCGAGTCTCGCATTGATCAGTCAGGTTCAATAATGCGTAAATCCCACACGATAGCGTAAACTACCTGCATCTCGCTCGTGCTGACCACCCATCATATATAGAACGAGACAAAACTCACCTGAGAAATCATCGAAATTTTCTACGATGATTCTTTACGTCATGGAAGGCCCGAAGAATGTAATCCAAGTGTTCTGTCGGCCCACCTAGGACAACAAATCTATTTTTTCCATAATTAGTTGTCACTGAAGTATACGTGCAACACATCCCTGAAAAAAATGTGTTTTTGTCGGTATTTCTGTCATGAAAGGTGTCACTTCCATGACATATTTTTTTCATTCTGAGACAAAAGGTCATGGGTGTGTCTTTTTCTTGTAGTGGAAGTGGTTGCATGAAGCTTCCTTGGAAGTCGGCGATGAAGGTCTCTTGCTCCCGTGATTGGATGGAGTTCTTTTGACTGAAAAACCAAGTCCGGGCCATTCTGACTTTCGCTAGTGGGAAGAGGTTACACATTCTCATGGGGCCGCCACCTACAACCTGGATGGTGGTGTTGTATACTTTGAGGAAGTGGTCTGGGTTGGAACCTCCCGCAAATTTTTCGAGGGTGGGCATCTCCAACGCTCCCGGCAAGGTGCTTCTCGAATCTCTCTATGATAGGGTTCCAAGATTGTCTCTGCATTTCGAGGTGAGCTTGTGCACCTTGGGAATCAACATTGCTTTCCTCCTCGTCGGAGCATTTCGGTAAGCAATCCTGATTACTCTTCCGGGAGCGTAAACACGTGCGGTGTTTTCTTCATGGGGAGTCTCCATGTCTACTATGCCCCCCTAAAGGGGTGAGTGATCCTCTAAGGTGTGCGAAGAGAGTGCGACCCCCTAAGGTGTGTCTCCCAGGCTCATCTCTGACGGAAATATGCCCTAGAGGCAATAATAAAGTTATTATTTATATTTCCTTATATCATGATAAATGTTTATTATTCATGCTAGAATTGTATTAACCGGAAACTTAGTACATGTGTGAATACATAGACAAACGGAGTGTCCCTAGTATGCCTCTACTTGACTAGCTCGTTGAATCAAAGATGGTTAAGTTTTCTAGCCATGGACATGAGTTGTCATTTGATTAACGGAATCACATCATTAGAGAATGATGTGATTGACTTGACCCATTCCGTTAGCTTAGCACTTGATCGTTTAGTATGTTGTTATTGCTTTCTTCATGACTTATACATGTTCCTATGACTATGAGATTATGCAACTCCCGAATACCGAAGGAACACTTTGTGTGCAACCAAACGTCACAACGTAACTGGGTGATTATAAAGGTGCTCTACAGGTGTCTCCGATGGTACTTGTTGAGTTGGCATAGATCAAGATTAGGATTTGTCACTCTGATTGTCGGAGAGGTATCTCTGGGCCCTCTCGGTAATGCACATCACTATAAGCGTTGCAAGCAATGTAACTAATGAGTTAGTTATGGGATGATACATTACAGAACGAGTAAAGAGACTTGCCTGTAACAAGATTGAACTAGGTATTGAGATACCGACGATCGAATCTCGGGCAAGTAACATACCGATGACAAAGGGAACAATGTATGTTGTTATGGGTTTGACCAATAAAGATCTTCGTAGAATATGTAGGAACCAATATGAGCATCCAGGTTCCGCTATTGGTTATTGACCGGAGATGAGTATCGTCATGTCCACATAGTTCTCGAACCCGTAGGGTCCGCACGCTTAACGTTCGGTGACGATCGGTATAATGACTTTATGTGTTTTGATGTACCGAAGGTAGTTCAGAGTCCCAGATATGATCACGGACATGGAGAGGAGTCTCGAACTGGTCGAGGCATAAAGATCGATATATTGGACGATTATATTTGGACATCGGAATGGTTTCGGGTGAGATCGGGCACATACCGGAGCACCGGGAGGTTACCGGAACCCCCAGGGAGGTATATGTGTCGGCGTTCTGGGAACGGGGGTCCCTAGACTTGCCTGCCTGCGGCCTGCGGTGTGGCTCAAAGGAGGCCCAGTACGGCCCATCTTCATCAACACAAGACTCAGGACCCTCGCGAGGGGCCAAGCCTCGCAGGGCGAACGACACAGCGCTTCCTCAGGCGCGGCCTCCTCTGGCTGGCTCACGAGGAGGCGGAGAGATCAAGGCAGGGCACCTCGCGAGGTGCCCATGACGCAAGCCATGACGACCAAGGGTGCCAGGCGGGCGCCAGACCGCGCAGTGTCCTCCCTTTCCTCTTTGGTGCAAAGGGGGCAAGCGCAGGCGAGAGGATCAAGCAAAGGCATCCATTTCGGTGCAACGAGACCAAGACCAGTCCAACGGTGGGAATGAGCTCATTGTGGAGCCCAGAACGACGTCACCACAGGGCCTTTGGCAGGCGAGGACCAACTTTGGTCAGGATAAGTGTACCAGAGGTTCCCCTTCAAATTGGCCAATTGTTGGCGCCCTTCCCGCTCAATATTTGGGAAGAGGCCCAGGGCCTTTGCCTATAAATAGGACTAGCCACCCCCAGGGTAGAGGCATGATCGAGAGATCGGGAAAACTAGCAGGTAGCCATAGAAAGCAATCGTAGAGCAGGTAGAGAAAGAAAGAGAAGGGCGGCTGAACTCCTCTAGCAGTTCATCGTCCCAGCAAGAACACGCCCTCGCGAGGCTGTTCTCCTTTGTACTGTTCATCATCATCAGCCCACGAGGCAATCCACCCACAACACTAGAGTAGGGTATTACACCACACCGGTGGCCCGAACCAGTATAAACTCTGTGTCTCGCATGCTGTTCTTTCTGTAGTTTAGATCCTTGCGAGACGGAGAGGTAGCGGGCAGAATCTCCGCGCGCACCCCAGAGTTCGAACCTTAAGGGTCTGCCGGAACCCGTGATCCGACATTTGGCGCGCCAGGTAGGGGTCCGCCGGAATCTGTCTTCCACCGCTCCGCTCTCCTCCGACCGTCGCATCCATGTTTGACGCTCGTCGGGCCCGCGCCGAGCGCTGGGCCGCCATCGCTTCCCGTGTCGCCCAGACGGCTCCCGTCGGTGGGCGTCCTCGTCGTTCCCCGTCGCCCGCCGTCAACGCCGCCACCGGCCTGGCGAGGAACCAGCAGCAAGCATCATCTCAGCACCCTTCCGTGCGGCGAGACGGCCGCACCGCTACTCCATCACTCACGCCAGCTGGCTCTTCGTCCCACGCGCTCCGCGCGCCCTTGGAGGCTCGAGCTGTGCCAAGAGAGAGATGGAATCGCGTGTATTGGGCAGCCCAAACCTCAAGTATATATAGGGGGAGGGGAGGGGCTGCGCCCCCACCTAGGGTTCCCTCCCCACGGGTGGCGGCAGCCCCAGATCCCATCTGGGGTGGCGGCCACAAGGGGGAGAAGGGGGAGGCGCACCTGGGTGGGCCTTAGGGCCCATCTGCCCTAGGGTTTGCCCCCTCCCCTCTTGGAGGCGCCTTGGGCAATGGTGGGAGACGCCCCAGCCCACCTAGGGGCTGGTCCCTTCCCACTATTGGCCCATGTAGGCCTCCGGGGCTGGTGTCCCCTCCCGGCGGACCCCCGGACCCCTCTGGTAGTCCCGGTACACTACCGGTGACGCCCAGAACACTTCCGGTGGCCAAAACCATACTTCCTATATATAAATCTTTACCTCCGGACCATTCCGGAACTCCTCGTGACGTCCGGGATCTCATCCGGGACTCCAAAAACATTCGGTAACCACATACAAACTTCCTTTATAACCCTAGCGTCATCGAACCTTAAGTGTGTAGACCCTACAGGTTCGGGAACTATGCAGACATGACCGAGACGTTCTCCAGTCAATAACCAACAGCGGGATCTGGATGCCCATGTTGGTTCCCACATGTTCCACGATGATCTCATCGGATGAACCACGATGTCGAGGATTCGATCAATCCCGTATACAATTCCCTTTGTCTAGCGGTATAGTACTTGCCCGAGATTCGATCGTCGGTATCTCGATACCTTGTTCAATCTCGTTACCGGCAAGTCTCTTTACTCGTTCCGTAACACATCATCCCGTGATCAACTCCTTGATCACATTGTGCACATTATGATGATGTCCTACCGAGTGGGCCCAGAGATACCTCTCCGTCACACGGAGTGACAAATCCCAGTCTCGATTCGTGCCAACCCAACAGACACTTTTGGAGATACCCGTAGTGCACCTTTATAGCCACCTAGTTACGTTGTGACGTTTGGCACACCCAAAGTATTCCTACGGTATCCGGGAGTTGCACAATCTCATGGTCTAAGGAAATGATACTTGACATTAGAAAAGCTTTAGCATACGAACTACATGATCTTGTGCTAGGCTTAGGATTGGGTCTTGTCCATCACATCATTCTTCTAATGATGTGATCCCGTTATCAATGACATCCAATGTCCATGGTCAGGAAACCGTAACCATCTATTGATCAACGAGCTAGTCAACTAGAGGCTTACTAGGGACATGGTGTTGCCTATGTATCCACACATGTATCTGAGTTTCCTATCAATACAATTCTAGCATGGATAATAAACGATTATCATGAACAAGGAAATATAATAATAACCTATTTATTATTGCCTCTAGGGCATATTTCCAACACGGTCCACCCACATATCAAATTATCAAAGTACCGAACGTGATGAAAACTAGCTTGATGATATTCCCATGTGTCCTTGGGAGCGCTTTCCTCATTATAAGAGTTTGTCCAGGATTGTCCTTTGCTACAAAAAGGATTGGGCCACCTTGCTGCACTTTATTTACTTTTGTTACTTGTTACAAATTATCTTATCACAAAACTATCTGTTACCACTTATTTCAGTACTTGCAGAGAATACCTTGCTGAAAACCGCTTATCATTTCCTTCTGCTCCTCGTTGGGTTCGACACTCTTACTTATCGAAAGGACTACGATAGATCCCCTATACTTGTGGGTCATCAAGACTCTTTTCTGGCGCCATTGTCGGGGAGTGAAGCGCCTTTGGTAGGTGGAATTTGGTAAGGAAATATATATATATATATAGTGTGCTGAAATTTACTGTCACTTGTTACTATGGAAAGTAATCCTTTGAGGGGCTTGTTTGGGGTATCTTCACCCCAACCAGTAGAGAAAAGAGTTGCTCCTCAACCTACTGAACCTACTGAAAATGAAAATGTTCCCTTTGAAGTTCCTTCAGGTATGTTAGAAAAACTGCTAGATAATCCTTTTGCAGGAGATGGAACAAAGCATCCTGATGGGCACCTAATTTATGTGGATGAAGTTTGTGGATTATTTAAGCTTGTAGGTATACCCGATGATATTCTTAAGAAGAAGGTCTTCCCTTTATCTTTGGAGGGATATGCATTGACATGGTATAGGCTATGTGATGATACAGGGTCACGGAACTACAAACGGTTGAAATTGGAATTTCATCAGAAGTATTATCCTATGCATCTTGTTCATCATGATCGCAATTATATATATAATTTTTGGCCTCGCGAAGGAGAAAGCATCGCTCGAGGTTGGGGGAGGCTTAAATCAATGTTATATTCATGCCCCAATCATGATCTCCCGAGAGAAATAATTATTCAAAGTTTTTATGCTCGGCTTTCTGATAACAATCGCACCATGCTTGATACTTCTTGTGTTGGCTCTTTTACGACGAAGACTATTGAATTCAAATGGAATTTATTGGATAGAATTAAATGCAACTCTGAAGATTGGGATCTCGACGATGGTTAGGAGTCAGGTATGATACCTAAGTTTGATTGTGTTAAATCTTTTATGGATACTGATGTTTTTCATAAATTTGGCACTAAATATGGACTTGACTCTGAGATAGTAGCTTCTTTCTGTGAATCTTTTGCTACTTATGTTGATCTCCCCAAGGAGAAGTGGTTTAAATATCATCCTCCCATAGAAGTAAAAGTAGTTGCACCTATTAAAGTTGAAGAAAAGACTGTCACTTATAATGATCCTATTGTTCCTACCTCTTATGTTGAGAAACCACCTTTTCCTGTTAGAATAAAGGATCATGCTAAAGCTTCAACTGTGGTTCGTAAAAGCAATATTAGAACTTATACACCTCCTGAGCAAGTCAAAATTGAACCTAATATTGCTATTGTTAAAGATCTCTTGGCAGATAATATTGATGGGCATGTTATTTATTTCTGCGGTGAAACTGCTAGAATTGCCAAACCTTGTGTTAAAGATAAACATAGACCTGTGGTAGGCGTGCCTATAATTTCTGTTAAAATAGGAGATCATTGTTATCATGGTTTATGTGATTTGGGTGCTAGCGTTAGTGCAATACCTTATGACCTATATAAAGAAATTATGCATGATATTGCACCCGCTGAGATAGAAGATATTGATGTCAGAATTAAAATTGCCAATAGAGATACTATTTCACCAATGGAAATTGTTAGAGATGTTGAAGTCTTGTGTGGGAAAACTAAATATCCTGCTGATTTTCTTGTTCTTGGTTCCCCACAAGATAGCTTTTGTCCCATTATTTTTGGTAGACCCTTCTTGAACACTGTTAATGCTAGGATAGACTGCGAAAAGAATGTCGTTACTATTGGTTTGGATGATATGTCCCATGAGTTTAATTTCTCTAAATTTAGTAGACAACACCGTGAAGAAGAATTGCCTAGTAAGGATGAAATTATTGGTCTTGCTTCTATTGCCGTACCTCCTAGTGATCCTTTAGAACCATATTTGCTAGATCATGAAAATGATATGTTTATGAATGAAAGAAGGGAAATAGATGAAGTATTCTTTAAACAGGAACCTATTCTGAAACACAATTTACCTGTTGAAATCCTAGGGGATCCTCCTCCACCCAAGGGTGATCCCATGTTTGAGCTTAAACCATTGCCTGATAATCTTAAATATGCTTACCTTGATGAAAACAAGATATATCATGTTATTATTAGTGCTAACCTTTCAACCTTTCAGAGCATGAAGAAGAGAGATTATTGAAAACTCTGAAGAAGCACCGTGCTGCTATTGTATATACTCTTGATGATCTTAAGGGCATTTGAGGGAGTCCTGGATTAGGGGGTGTCCGGATAGCCAGACTATAACCTTTGGCCGGACTCTTGGACCATGAAGATACAAGATTGAAGACCTCTTCCCGTGTCCAGATGAGACTTTCCTTGGCATGGAAGGCAAGCTTGGCGATACGAATATGTAGATCTCCTTCCGTTGTAACCGACTTTGTGTAACCCTAGCCCTCTCCGGTGTCTATATAAACCGGAGGGTTTTAGTCCATAGGACGAACAACAATCATAACATAGGCTAGCTTCTAGGGTTTAGCCTCTCTGATCTCGTGGTAGATCTACTCTTGTACTACCCATATCATCAATATTAATCAAGCAGGAGTAGGGTTTTACCTCCATCGAGAGGGCCTGAACCTGGGTAAAAACATTATGTCCCTTGTCTCCTGTTACCATCCGCCTAGACGCATAGTTCGGGGCCCCCTACCCGAGATCCGCCAGTTTTGACACCAACATTGGTGCTTTCATTGAGAGTTCCTCTGTGTCGTCATCTTTAGGCCCGATGGCTTCTCCGATCATCAACAGCGATGCGATCCAGGGTGAGACTTTTCTCCCTGGACAGATCTTCGTATTCGGCGGCTTTACACTGCGGGCCAATTCGCTTGGCCATCTGGAGCAGATTGAAAGCTACGCCCCTGGCCATCAGGTCAGATTCGGAAACTTGAACTACACGACTGACATCCGCGGAGACTTGATCTTCGACGGATTCGAGCCGCAGCCAGGCGCGCCGCACTGTCATGATGGGCATGACCTAACTCTGCCACCGAATAGTGCCCTGGAGGCCGCACCCGCGCTAGCTCCGACCCTTAGCTCGGAGCCAACTGCGCCGATCGAGGACGGGTGGCTAGACACCGCCTCGGGGGCTGCGGTCTCAACGGCGATCGAGCCGAACACCAGCCTTACCCTATGCGAAGCCCATGACTCCAAGGTGTCAGACTCTTATCCGGACTCCGAACCCTCCGCGCCCCTGCCAATCGAATCTGATTGGGCGCCGATCATGGAATTCACCGCCGCGGATATCTTTCAGTACTCGCCCTTTGGTGATATTTTGAATTCACTAAGGTCTCTCTCTTTGTCAGGAGAGTCATGGCCGGATTATGGCCAACAGGATTGGGATGCGGACGACGAAGAAATTCGATGCCCACCCACCACCCACTTCATAGCCACTGTTGATGATTTAACCAACATGCTAGACTTCGACTCCGAAGACATCGACGGTATGGACGACGATGTAGGAGACGAACATGAACCAGCGCCTATAGGGCACTGGAAAGCCACCTCGTCATAGGACATATATATGGTGGACACACCCAAAGAAGGCAATGGCGACGGAACAACGGGGGACGACCCCTCCAAGAAGCAACCCAAGCGTCAGTGTCAGCGGTGCCGCTCTAAGTCCCACCAAAGAAAAAACGGTGATACCGGCACGGGAGATAATAATACCCCGGACAGTGCCGAAGACAACTCCCTCCAGCAAGACTCCGCACAGGAGGATGGAGAGGCCAGCCCCCTGAGAGGGCGGCAGACAGAGAGGAAGAGGATGATAACTACATGCCTCCCTCCAAATATGAGGCAAGCCTCAGCGACGATGAATTTGTCGTGCCTGAGGATCCTGTCGAACAAGAGCGCTTTAAGCGCATGCTTATGGCCACGGCGAGTAGCCTTAAGAAAAAACAGCAACAGCTTAGAGCTGATCAAGATTTGCTAGCCGACAAATGGACTGAAATCCTTGCGGCCGAGGAATACGAACTCGAATGCCCCTCCAAGAGCTACCCAAAGTGCAGGTTGCTACCCTGATTGGAGGAGGAAGCACTTAAACCTACATCACCAGCGCATGAGGCAGTTGATCGGCCACCTCGCAGCCGCGACAGAGAGGCCTCTCGGCCCTCCACTCAAGCCGCACCCCGACATCGCTCAAAAAATACCAAGGCACGGGGAAACGCGCCAGACCTGCGCGATATATTGGAGGACAAGGCAAGTCAAACAAGATCGATCTACGGATCGCGTGGGCGCCCCATGACACGAGACGATAACCGTCACACCGGATACAGTAAATCCGGCCGGGCTGAACACAGCAGACAAAGCTCATTTGAGCTACGTCGCGATATAGCCCAATATAGAGGTGCCGCACACCCACTATGCTTCACAGATGAAGTAATGGATCATCAAATCCCAGAGGGTTTCAAACCCGTAAACATCGAATCATACGATGGCACAACAGACCCTGCGGTATGGATCGAGGACTATCTCCTTCACATCCACATGGCCCGTGGTGATGATCTACACGCCATCAAATACCTCCCACTCAAGCTTAAAGGACCAGCTCGGCATTGGCTTAATAGCTTGCCAGCAGAATCTATTGGTTGTTGGGAGGACCTGGAAGCCGCATTCCTTGACAATTTCCAGGGCACCTATGTGTGACCACCAGACGCCGATGACCCGAGCCACATAATTCAGTAGCCAGATGAATCTTCCAGACAATTCTGGACACGGTTCTTAACCAAGAAAAACCAAATCATCGATTGTCCGGACGCAGAGGCTCTAGCAGCCTTCAAGCATAACATCTGTGACGAGTGGCTAGCCCGGCACCTCGGACAGGAAAAGCCGAAATCTATGGCATCCCTCACGACACTCATGACCCGCTTTTGCGCGGGAGAAGACAGCTGGCTGGCTCGCAGCAACAACATGACCAAGAGCCCTGGTAATTCGGATACCAAGGACAGCAATGGCAGGCCGCGTCGCAATAAGCACAAGCGCCGCATTGACAGCGAAAGTGCTGAGATACGGCAATTAATGCCGGATTCAAAGGCTCTAAACCCAGGCAGTGGAAAAAGCCATTCAAAAAATACTCCGGGCCCGTCCAGTTTGGACCGAATACTCGACCGCTCGTGCCAAATACATGGCACCCCCGAAAAGCCAGCCAATCACACTAACAGGGATTGTTGGGTGTTCAAGCAGGCCCGTAAGTTAAATACCGAAAATAGAGACAAGGGGCTGCATAACGACGAGGACGAAGAGCCCCGACCGCCGAACAATAGTGGACAGAAGGGCTTCCCCCCACAAGTGCGGACGGTGAACATGATATACGCAACCCACATCCCCAAGCGGGAGCGGAAGCGTGCACTCAGGGATGTATATGCGTTGGAGCCAGTCGCCCCAAAGTTCAACCCATGGTCCTCCTGCCCGATCACTTTTGATCGAAGGGACCACCCCACTAGCATCCATCATGGAGGATTCGTCGCATTGGTTCTAGACCCAATCATTGATGGATTTCATCTCACTAGAGTCCTTATGGGCGGTGGAAGCAGCCAGAACCTGCTTTATCGGGATACAGTGCGGAAAATGGGAATAGATCCCTCAAGGATTAAACCCACAAAAACGACCTTTAAGGGCGTCATACTAGGTGTAGAGGCCAACTATACAGGCTCAGTTACACTTGAAGTGGTCTTCGGATCCCCGGATAATTTCCGAAGCGAGGAGTTAATCTTCGATATAGTCCCGTTCCGCAGTGCCTATCACGCACTGCTCGGACGAACCGCATTTGCAAAGTTTAATGCGGTGCCGCACTACGCATACCTCAAGCTCAAAATGCCAGGCCCTCAAGGAGTCATCACAGTCAATGGAAACACCGAACGCTCTCTTCGAACGGAGGAGCATACGGCGGCACTCGCAGCTGAAGTACAGAGCAGCCTCTCAAGGCAATTCCCCAGTCCGGCTTTTAAACGTCCGGACACTGTCAAGCGCGCCCGGAGTAACCTACAACAAGACCGCCCGGCACATTCCGAGCAGGCGTAGCAATACGGCCCCAACCCCAGCCCTCGCGCAATTGCGGAATCAGTACCACGCGTACATAACTAAACTCTGAAAATTCCATGGGCACAGGGGGAGGGGCACGGCCACGGCATGCCCTAAATGCGGCTCAACCGCACTAGGGGCTCCCGATTTCGTCATTCTTTCTTACTTTCAGGACTCCGTCATCTGGAAGGCCTGTCCGGCAATACCATCGCCGAACACACGATGCAACAACCAAGGAGGCAGAAAGCTACGTAGAATTCCCAGGTGGTCTCTATAACGAGCAAAATACCTGTTTTACATATCGTCTTGCGGCTCGCCCCTGGAGGGGGACATGTCAAATAGTCCCATCTCTTGCTTATCGCACTATTTGTATCATTCTGCTTTTACAGCAGCATTTTAAAATAAACAATGTTTAGCTTCAGCTCATTACTGCATCCTTTATTCATTTCTTTTTTAATATATATGTTCACTCATGACATTTAGCACCCGTACACTTTGGTACGGTCAATACACCAGGGGCTCAAGCACCCCATAATACGGCGTGAGAAGTCCGAACACTTTCACAAGTGCGGCCATACGAACTTATAGCATTATATGCATCAGCTCCAAATCATGTCTTTGGTCAATAGTTGGGTTTGCCCGACTCCCATGTTTTGGTACCTTATGTTCCTCTATACCGGTTAAGGTAGCACTGGGAGAACCACTGCGATTGTGCCCCAGTTGAGCTGGGCTAAGCACCTCAGTAGAGAAAGCTAAAACTGACTGTCATGATAGGGCGAGAGTTGGTCGTTGTTCGGTAGGTTTCGAGTCCCTAAAGACTTATGCCGCTTAGAGCGAGGAGTCGGCTTTGTCCGGCCTAGGCGTGTATAGCGCCCTGAACTCGGTCTTCCGAACACTAGGGGCTTCGCCGAAATTTAAAATTATAGAATTCTTTGGCTAAGTGAGAGTGATAACGCATTATAGTCCGATTGCCTTATTCGTTGTGCTGAGCACCTCCCTCGAAGGACCCAAGAATGGGAAAAAGAGTGCTCAGGTTTATCCCGAACACCCCAACACTTGTGGCATGGGGGCAGAAGCCGACGACTCGCCATCTCTCAAATTTAATAAACGGCCGCATAGAAGGTAATATTTTAAATTAAACAAGCGTTGCATAGCGCACATGAACAAGTTTTTAGCGCACAGGATAAAGCGAACAAGTTTCAATCAAATATTACATCTTTCGAACACTCGTCCGCCATAAGGCGGGCGCCCTTCAGGACGCCCTCATAGTACATCTCGGGGTGGCGATGCTCCTTGCCCGGCGGCGGCCCGTCCTTCACAAGCTTCACGGCATCCAATTTGCCCCAGTGCACCTTAGCACGGGCAAGGGCCCTACGGGCACCCTCGATGCAGACGGAGAACTTGATGACTTCAAGCCATGGACAGGCATCTACCAGCCACCTCACCAGCCTGAAGTAGCTCCCAGGCAGGGCCTCTCCAGGCCACAGCCGAACTATAAAGCCCTTCATGGCCTGTTCGGCCACCTTGTGGAGCTCGACCAGTTGCTTCAACTGGTCGCTCAAAGGCATCGGGTGTCCGGCCTCAGCGTACTGAGACCAGAACGCCTTCTTCGTCGAGCTGCCCTCCTCGGCTCGGTACAAAGTGGCGGCATCTGACACGCTACGGGGCAAATCTGTGAATGCTCCTAGAGAGCTCCGAACTCGGGTAAGTAACAAGTAATTCACTTTCACATGCTTGCTTTGCATAAAGAATGCCTTACTCTTCACTATCTTCTTCATCGCCTCAACTCCCTGGAGGGCTTTCTGGGCTTCAGCCTTGGCAGATTTGGCGCTTTCAAGGGCCGCCGCGAGCTCGGACTCTCGCGTCTTTGAGTCAAGCTCCAAACTCTCGTGTTTTTTCACGAGAGCCTGGAGCTCTTGCTGCACTTCGCCAACCCGCGCCTCATGCTTCTCCCGCTCGGTGCGCTCCGTGGCCACCTTCTTTTCGGCCTTGGACAGCGCTTGCCTAAGGGTCGCCACCTCAGTTGTGGCCCCTATGACACCAATAGCGATCCTGTCATTTTTTGCAACTGCATCTTTTTATATTACACTCCACAAGGTACTACTTACCTTCTTTTTCCCCGAGCTCCTTCTTGGCAAGTGTCGGTGTCAAAACCGGCGGATCTCGGGTAGGGGGTCCCGAACTGTGCGTCAAGGTCGGATGGTTACAGGAGACAGGGGACACTTTGTTTTACCCAGGTTCGGGCCCTCTCGGTGGAGGTAAAACCCTACTCCTGCTAGATTAATATTGATGATATGGGTATTACAAGAGTAGATCTACCACGAGATCAAGGAGGCTAAAACCCTAGAAGCTAGCCTATGGTTTGATTGTATATGAAGATGATTCTCCCCTACGGACTACAACCCTCCGGTTTATATAGACACCGAATAGGGTTAGGGTTACACAGAGTCGGTTACATTGGTAGGAGATCTTGAATATCCGAACGCCTAGCTTGCCTTCTACGCCAAGGAAAGAACCTTCCGGACACGGGACGGAGTCTTCAATCTTGTATCTTCATAGACCTGGAGTCCGGCGGGAGATGTAGTCCGGCTATCCGAACACCCCCTAATTCAGGACTCCCTCAGTAGGCCCCGAACCAGGCTTCAATGACGATGAGTCCGGCGCGCAGATTGTCTTCGGCATTGCAAGGCGGGTTCTCCTTCAAACTCTGTGTACCTGTAGGAATAATGTCCGATTTTTATGATGCAGCGCCCCTTGGCTTCCACGCCCAATAATGGATGTCTTCCATGTGTCAAAAGTATGCGAACAGCCGGGGCGTTTTTACATCCAAACCCCTGGCCGCATAAACGAGCCGCTTATTTGACGGGATGAGGATTCAGATCTAAATCACACCTCTCCCTTCCGCGAGTTATCATTAGAGCGCATCCAGCAAAGGCTCATTCCAGCATGGCCAGCCACCGCAGCTCCTCCTCTCGCCCTTCCAGTGACAAACCCGGAGAATGGGAGAGCTGCTCCATCCCTCACAGTGAGTTAGTGTCGCTTCAGGCCAAGGGATTTCTCCCTCAGACCTGCATGGTCTTGGTCCGAGCCGGACTCGCCACCTATAAGGGTGGAAAGCAAGCGGAGAACACCCCCAATCCTTCGAAAAGAGAGCGGGGATGCCTCGTCCCTTATCTAATAAGGGGACTGGGATTTCCGATTCACCCATTCCTCCGCGGGCTCCTGGAGTTCTACGGTCTCCAGCTGCATGATCTCACGCCCGCCTCTATATTACATATTGCGGGTTTCGTCGCTCTTTGCGAGCTATTTTTAGGCATCGAGGCTCATTTCGCGTTGTGGAAGAAGATATTCTGCCTGGTGCCCCGTTCTAAAGAGGGATCCATATATCAAGTAGGCGGAGCCGAAGTATGGCGCATCGCCGGGACCGGATACTTGTCCGGAACCCCGAAGAAGGCATCCGAGGACTGGCCCTCAGAATGGTTTTACATAGATGACGTCCCGCTGCCGGACCCTATCCGGATCGGCCTCCCTGAGTTCAACAATGCTCTACTGAAGAAACGCCTGAGCTGGCGCCCTCGGAGCCCTCAGAGAGAGAGTGACAGAGACGTCCTTTACTTAATGGGTCAGATTAGACTGCTGGCTCATTCCGGACTAACCATGATTAAGGTCATGGCCATATGCATTATGCGGGGGGTGCAGCCACTTCAATACAGAAACCACCCCATGTGGGAGTTCAACAGAGAAGATGACGCCACCCGCCACGGCCGCAAAGGGCCGGACTCATCCGCCGCTCTCATAAACATCTTATCCTCTTTGTACAAGGGAGAAGAGGAGGAACTCCTCCGCGTCGACCCGCAGGGTGGATTTTCCATGTACAATCCCCTGAATTGGGTATGCAAACAATCGTGCCTTCCCGTTCATTTCATGTCCATGTGATCAAACACGTAGTCTAACGAATTTAATGTAGGAACTGCGTCGGGATGTAAAAGATATAACCAGCCATCCTCCACAGCCTGAGGACCCCGAACGGTCCCTCGATCCGGACTCCGAAGAGGATCCGGACCTATCGGTGGAGCTCATAGACGGAGTGTTTTACCAGCTAAGCAAGGACAATGCCCTGGTAGCTATCATAGCTGACTACCCTGGGCTAATTCCGGCCTCCCAGGTGACAAACACCAGAGTTTTTATTCCCTTAGAAGGGATTCTTTCACGGATTCCAGTCGCTCTAACAATCAACCGTACATTGCAAGGGAGATTCCCAAGGTGGGAGGCCGATCCTGCAGCAGCTAGCCAACGAGGGGCCGCAGGGCCCCGTGGGGCAAAAGGGAATATAGTCCGGACTGAAACGCCGGAGCCACGGTACGGCGCACCCTCATTTTCCCTGGTGTTTTATTTCTTCAGGGCATATTAATATTCGCGCTATCTTTTAGGACAAAGAGACCCCGCCGGACTATATCCGGAGAGGCTGCCAATCGTGTTTCCACCAGCCAGGCTCCAGCGCCCGGCCCGGAAACAGAGGCAAGCACAAAGCACGCACCGGACGCCCCTTCGTCAAAGGACGCGGACAGGCTGTCTGCCACCAATTCCAAGGTGGAGAGCGCTATGAACCACAGGCGTCGCCGGACAGTCCTTCGCGACGCTTGTTTCTCCCAGGAGGCTTTAGATGCCTTTAATTCGGGAGATGCGTACCTCCGTGCTGCTCAAGATGGTTTAACCAGAGCCACGGAGCAGTATGTGAAAGACATACGGGTAAGAAAATTTCTGGTAAATATAGACATACCAGTAGCCCCCGAGACTTGAAGCAGTAAAAATAACTGATTTAAGGATCATATAACATGCAGTTTCTTACCGAGAAGAACACCGCTCTGTCCCAGGAGATGGAGAGGTGCAAGGCCCAACTAGAGGCCGCATTTAAAGCGGCAGGGGACTCTAAAGAGATCCTCTCAGGTAAACAATACAACAAAAGATTAGTATTGTGCGGCTTTAAGTGCCAATCTGACAAATGGTATTGCAGACGAGGCCGGACTCGATCCGGACCGGCAACAGCTTCTATGCCAGTTGAAGGCTGGTGAGAACGTGCTGACAAGGGTGAGGCAGGAGAAGAACGATCTTCAAGATGCCAATATCAAATTGGACGTCGAACTAAAAGATGTTCGAGCCCAATTGTCGGACTCCATGAGGGAGAATCGACGACTTCGACGCGGCATCTATAGTAAGTGTTTGAACGAACTCTTGAAAAAGGCTCGGCGAGGAAGCCGGTTAACAGCATTATGTCTGTAGGTATGCTGACAGGTCGTCCGGAAGAGGAGATGCCCGGTTCTACGGGTGACCTTCTTCCCGAACTTGCGCGGCTGCATGATAGAGTTCGGCAGGCGATGCAAGGCGTTGTTCGAGCATTATGGCCCTCCCACTCCATGCCCGAAGGTCTTGGAGAGCTTGCCGAGAAGCTGAAAGGAGTTCGGCGGTGCTTCCAATTGTGGAAGAAATCGGCCTGCCGGCAAGGCGCTAGGGAGGCCTGGGCCATGGTGAAGACGCGTTACACCAAGTCTGACCCGAACCACATGGCCGAGGTCGGACCTGTAGGGCCCGATGGGAAGGAGATCCCTGTAAGCTTAGTGTACGGCCAAGTAGAGTTGGCCGCAAAGTATTCCCAGCAGGACTGTAAATTGGACAGCCTGTTAGATGGTATAGAGGAGGAATACAGTCAGTCACAATGACTGTGTAAATTAAAATTGACATATGTAATGCCTACTAGCTGGATTGTAGATCGTTTGTCGTTGCCGACCTTTTTGCTTCGACCTCGGGACCTGACGGTCCGGAGTGTGTCCGAATACCATGATGGTTATAGAAGAACCAAGGTATGCATGGAGACCAGGCGTAGGGGTCATCAGTGCTTTATCAGACAAGTGCCCAACTAGTTATGTTATATTACATGGTTAGTAAGAAACATCTTCCAGAGAGAATAGTTCCGTTAAGGGTTCCTTTCGCTGGGGTGGCGTGCCCTAAAGTGCACGTCCGGACTGCAAATGCAGGAAATCGTCTGGGGGCATGTAAAAAATAAAAAGGATCATCTTTAGTTCACCGACCGAATATTCCCTTAAGAACGCTAGCTTTCGGCTTCACCCAGTCTGAGGTACACATCCGGCTTATCCGGCAGTAACAATCGCAGAGGTGCTCCCTTTACCCCTAGCCGAACAATCGGGAACGTAGGGGTAAGCACAGGAGCCAGGCAACCCAGCTTGGCCAAAACTTAAGTCATATCGATGCATATAATGGTGAAGAAAAGGTGCATGCAGAAGTCTGACGCATGCGTTGGGTATAAAACCCATATAAGCAAGCTTCTGTTTAAAGAAGCCCCCAGGTGTGAGAAGCGCGGGTTGCGCGTCACGTAGTGAGCCCGTGATTGATTAGAAGAAAAGAGGAGGAGACAAAGTAAATAAGAAATGAATAAATGCAAATAATGGACAGAGGAAGGAGACAAACACAGAGTCCGGCGCTAAGCGTAGAATCTTCGGAGACGTGTCGCGTTCCATGGATTCGGCTTGAGTCGGTTATCCAACGCACCTCGCAGGCGGTACGCTCCACCGGTTAGGACTTGGTCGATTATGAATGGACCTTCCCATTTGGGCTTGAGTTTATTCTTTTGCTTGTCCGGCAGGCGTAGAACTAGTTCGCCAACATTATAACTTTTGGCCCGTACTTCTCTGCTTTGATATCTTCGGGCCTGCTGTTGATAAAACGCGGAACGGGCTTTAGCCACATCTCGCTCCTCCTCCAGAGCGTCCAGGTTGTCCTGCCGATCGAGCTCGGCTTCTCTTTCTTCGTACAAGCGCACTCGAGGTGAGTCATGAATAATGTCGCAGGGCAGAACTGCCTCAGCGCCGTATACCATAAAGAATGGTGTGAATCCGGTGGTACGATTGGGCGTGGTCCGCAGCCCCCAGAGTACGGAGTCGAGCTCCTCTACCCAGTGCATATTAGATTCCTTAAGGGACCGCACTAGTCTGGGTTTAATGCCGCTCATGATGAGACCATTTGCACGTTCCACCTGAAGCGTAGTCGAGCTTGATGCCCATGTTTTTGCACCACAGCTTTACCTCATCCGAAGAGAAGTTTGTGCCATTATCGGTGATGATACTATGGGGGACACCATAACGGTGTACGACCCCGGATATGAAGTCTATCACAGGTCCGGATTCGGCCGTCTTGACAGGCTTGGCTTCTATCCATTTGGTGAATTTATCCACCATGACCAATAAGTATTTTTTCTTGTGGGTTCCACCTTTAAGGGGTCCCACCATGTCAAGCCCCCAGACCGCGAAAGGCCAAGTGATGGGGATAGTTCGGAGGGCGGTGGGTGGCATGTGGCTTTGGTTGGCAAAGAGCTGACAACCGACGCATCGTTTTACCAGGTCATGAGCGTCTGCTCGGGTCGTCGGCCAATAGAAGCCTGTACGGAAAGCCTTACTTACAAGGGACCGAGCTGCAGCGTGGTGGCCACCGAGTCCGGCGTGAATTTCGGCCAATAGACTCCGCCCTTCCTCTTCGGAGATACACCTTTGAAGGACTCCTGTAGTACTTTTCCTGTATAGCTCTCTCTCGTGGACTTTATAGGCTTTAGACCGCCGCACTATGCAGCGTGCCTCGTTGTTGTCCCAGGGAGTTCCTGCCTGGTAAGGTAGGCTAGGAATGGTTCTATCCACGGGGCGATGACCGCCATTATTTCGTGGGCTGACTGTGTAATTTCGGTGGCAGGGCCGCCGATTATGTCTGTTTGTTCGGCGCCGGGTTGTGCAGTTAGGTCCGGGCTGTTGTCCGAAGGTTCCCCCTCCCATGTCACGGGTGGTTTGAATAATCTTTCTACGAAGATGTTGGGGGGAACCGCATCTCGCTTTGCTCCGATGCATGCCGGGACATCTGCTGCCTGATTATTTTCTCGGGCGATGTGGTGGAACTCCAGTCCCTCGAACCGAGCTGACATTTTTAGCACAGCGTTGCGATAAGCCGCCATCTTTGGATCTTTGGCGTCGAAGTCGCCATTTATTTGGGATATCGCGAGGTTTGAGTCCCGGCGTACTTCTAGACGTTGAATGCCCATGGATACTGCCATTCGGAGACCATGTAGAAGGGCCTCGTATTCGGCTGCGTTATTGGAGTCCGTGTACATAATCTGTAGTACGTATTGGACTGTGTCTCCTGTAGGGGACGTCAGAACGACGCCAGCCCCCAGTCCGGCCAACATTTTGGAGCCGTCGAAATGCATGATCCAATTTGAGTACGTGCCGTACTCTTTAGGGAGTTCGGCCTCTGTCCATTCGGCGACAAAGTCGGCCAGGACTTGTGATTTAATGGCTCGCCGTGGCTTGTAGATTATGTCGAATGGGAGGAGCTCTATGGCCCACTTTGCTATCCGGCCCGTTGCGTCGCGGTTGTTAATAATATCGTTGAGCGGTACTTCTGAGGCTACTGTTATGGAACACTCTTGAAAGTAGTGTCGTAGCTTTCGGGATGCCATGAACACCGCGTATGCAATCTTTTGGTAATGCGGGTATCGTGATTTGCACGGTGTGAGGACAGTGGACACGTAGTAAACTGGCCTTTGAAGGGGTAGTTTGTGTCCGTCCGATGCTCATTCAACGACGAGTACTGCACTGACAACTTGATGGGTTGCGGCAATGTATAATAGCATGGGTTCGCCGGTATTCGGCGCGGCCAGGACGGGGTTTGTTGCCAGGATGGCCTTTATTTCCTCGAGTCCGGCCGTGGCGGCGACCGTCCACTCGAAGTGTTCGGTGCGCCTTAGGAGGCGGTAAAGGGGCAGTGCCTTTTCTCCCAAACGGGAGATGAAGCGGCTTAAGGCCGCCACGCATCCGGTAAGTTTCTGTATTTGCTTTAAATCTTTTGGAATGTCCAGTTGTGACAGGGCTCAGATTTTGGCTGGATTTGCTTCAATTCCTCTACCGGATACTATGAAGCCCAGGAGCTTTCCGGCCGGGACGCCGAAGACACATTTTTCCGGATTGAGCTTGATGTCGTATTCTCGTAAATTATTGAATGTGAGTCTCAGGTCGTCCACCAGGGTTTCGATGTGTCTTGATTTAACGACCACATCGTCTACGTATGCCTCCACTATTTTGCCGATCTGGTTTGTCAGACATGTTTGGATCATGCGCTGATATGTTGCGCCGGCGTTTTTGAGCCCGAAGGGCATTGTGTTGAAGCAGAATGGGTCGTATGGCGTGATGAATGCTGTTGCAGCTTGGTCGGACTCTGCCATCTTTATTTGATGGTAGCCGGAGTATGCGTCCAGGAAACATAGGGAATCGTGTCCGGCGGTGGCGTCGATGATTTGATCAATTCAAGGGAGGGGAAAGGGATCCTTTGGGCAGGCCTTATTAAGGTCTTTAAAGTCAACGCATAGGCGCCAGGATTTGTCCTTCTTTGGTACCATTACCAGGTTTGCTAGCCAGTCCGGGTGTTTTATATCTTTAATAAATCTGGCTTCCAATAGTTTGGCTAGCTCTTCTCCCATAGCCTGTCTCTTTGGCTCGGAAAAACGCCGAAGAGCTTGTTTGACAGGTTTGAATCCTTTCTGGATATTTAAACTGTGCTCGGCCAGCCTGCGTGGGATTCCTGGCATGTCTGAAGGGTGCCAGGTGAAAATGTCCCATCAGGGTTTAATCTTGCCCCGATGGAGGCTGTTTTGTTAGGGTCCGTTGGGTGGACTTGGAATTTGACTATTTCGTCCGCTGGTTTGAAGGATGTGGATTTAGATCTTTTGTCGAGTATCACATCATCCTTATTCACTGTGGATCGCAGCGTCGTCAGTTCTTCGGCTGCGAGGGCTTCGGATAGTGCCTCGAGGGCCAATGCGGCTGTCTTGTTTTCGGCGCGGAGCGCGATGTCCGAATCACTAGCGAGAGTGATGATCCCGTTCGGCCCAGGCATCTTAAGCTTCATGTACCCGTAATGGGGTATAGCTTGGAAGACTGTGAATGCCTCTCGTCCTAATATGGCGTGATATCCGCTTTTGAACGGGGCCACGTGGAACATGATTTGTTCGGACCTATAATTATCCGGAGTGCCGAATACCACATCAAGTGTGATTCTTCCTGTGCAGCGCGCTTCCTGACTGGGGATTATACCTCTAAAAGTTGTGCTGCTTCGCTCAACGCGGTTCCGGTCTATTGCCATCTTTTGAAGGGTTTCCTCGTAGATGAGGTTCAATCCGCTGCCTCCGTCCATGAGTACCTTTGCGAGGCGACAGCCGTCCACTATGGGACTGAGGACCAGTGCGGCCGGTGCTCTGGCTGTTCGGAATTTAGGTTCGTCGCTCGCATTGAAGGTGATGGCTGTATTGTTCCAAGAATTTATTGTCGCTGCTTGGTAGACTTCGGTGGGGCTGCGAAGTGCTCTTTTTCGCATATTAGTCGATGCGAAAGTCTCAGAGATTGTGAGGACGGTACTGAAGTTCTCGGGCTGGTTCTCTTCGACCTCTGAAATTAGGAGATCCTCGCCAATCTTGGCCACCTGCCGGAGTATCCAACATGCCCTGAGGCTGTGCGTTGGTGCGGCGTCCACTGCATTATGAATTTTGCAGGGTCCATCTAGCCACTTTTTTCGTACGGTTCCATGTCCCCTAGAGGGTTTTGATTTTCTGTTTAATCCGGACGTCTTACTGTAGTGCGCCCTTTTGATTCAGACGGGATTGTTGTTCAAGGCCGGATAATCCCAAAATTTAACTTCGGTTTTCCAAGCGCTTTCCATCGCACAGTACTTCTGCACAATGGACGCCAAGTCGGCAAAACGTGTGATGTTGCGGCGACTTACGGCGTTAAGTATCCCTTTGTCCGTGCAGTTATTGCAGAAGATAGAAATTGCGTCTCCTTCCCGGCAGTCCTTTGTCCTGTGCATGAGCAGGAGGAATCTGGCCCAGTAATGATGTACTGTCTCTTCTGGCCTCTGCTTAACCTGGGAGAGATTGCTTAGGGTTGGGCGGGCGACATTCATTAGATCTGATGCCTCGCCCGGTTTACTGTTCGGAAGCCGAACAACCTCCGGATTCGATGATCCGGAGCCTCGGATGTTATCCGGTTTGCCCGATTCTAAGTTCGGGCCTTGGACTGGATCCTCCCCTCCGTGGACATCCGGCGTGGAGGGTTCCGGAATTTGGACGTAGCTAGTCCTTAAGATTGATGAGGGGTCGCCGCATTGTGTCTCCACCACAGTGACGTGGTGGGTGGCTCGGGGGGAGTTGATTTCCCTTAGATCGGGTTTAAGCCCAACCTGGTCGTAATTTGTGGCGACCCCCAGTGCAGCGATGCGATCCAGGAGCTCGTTTACGGAGAAGAGCTCCACCGGATCGAGCTGTTCGGCAGATGCCGGACTTACGTGGAGATTGTTTTCGATGGCCCGAGAGGTCACCGTCGGCGCGACGGCCGCAGGGGCGGTCATAAGAAAACCACCCAGCCGGAGGGTCTGGCCGATAGCCAAAGCTCCCTTGATGACGGTGCCATCTTTAAAGACGGGAAAAGGCATCCTTCCTGATTACGACGGCACAGAGGAACTCTCAATGAAGGCACCAGTGTCGGTGTCAAAACCGGCGGATCTCGGGTAGGGGGTCCCGAACTGTGCGTCAAGGTCGGATGGTAACAGGAGACAGGGGACACTTTGTTTTACCCAGGTTCGGGCCCTCTCGGTGGAGGTAAAACCCTACTCTTGCTAGATTAATATTGATGATATGGGTATTACAAGAGTAGATCTACCACGAGATCAAGGAGGCTAAAACCCTATAAGCTAGCCTATGGTTTGATTGTATATGAAGATGATTCTCCCCTACGGACTACAACCCTCCGGTTTATATAGACACCGGATAGGGTTAGGGTTACACAGAGTCGGTTACATTGGTAGGAGATCTTGAATATCCGCACGCCTAGCTTGCCTTCTACGCCAAGGAAAGAACCTTCCGGACACGGGACGGAGTCTTCAATCTTGTATCTTCATAGACCTGGATTCCGGCGGGAGATGTAGTCCGGCTATCCGAACACCCCCTAATCCAGGACTCCCTCAGCAAGGCCGAGCTCTTTCTCGGACCGCTCGAGGCTCTGCTTTAGCGCATCCACCTCCGCAGTCAGTGCGGCAGAGGCTAGCAGCAAAGCCTGCATACGCATATTGACTCAATTCTATTAGACTCTTGCGAATGTTATTAGATCCTCTATTTGGCTTTTCTTTCCGAACGCCAAACAGAGCATCAGGGGCTACTGTCTATGCGGTAATATTCCCACATATTTTTTCCATACCTCAAAGCCTGGTAGCAGGCTGGCGCAAGCTTTAGTCAGCCCGCTCTTAGCGGACTGAACCTTCTGGATCACCGCACTCATAATAGTGTGGTGCTCCTCATCGATGGAGGCGCCATTAAGCACCTCCAACAAGTTATCCGGCGCCTCCGGTTGGACGGAGGCCGCCGGCGTCGTAGGCCTACCCTTCTTCTTAGGGGCCGCCTGCCGGACTCCGGAACCTTCGAAGGTTCTGGTGCGGTGTCCGGCCCAGGGCCGGACTTGGATCCCTTAGGGGTTTTATCCCCTTTGCGCCCGGAGTCCGGGAGATCGCCTTGTGGCGCCTCCAGGACCACCTCCCCCTGGCTTGGAACCTTTTGGGAGAACACCTCAGCATCATCCGTAGGGGGAGGGGAGGTAGCAGCCGGAAGTGAAAAGCTATTCACGCCCGACGAATCCAAGGAGCCGCTCGACGATACGTTGAGCCGGTCTCGTGCCGGACTACATGATTATATTCAGCGTTAGGAAAAGTTGTGCGATAAAGGAATACTATGAGTCACTCTGGTGTCTGAATACTTACGACTTCGCCCGGGGCTTGGCCCTGGACAGCCACTCCTCCTCGCTATCGGAGGCGTTGGTGGAGTAGTCCGGAGGGAGGGTCTTCGCCTTCTTGCACCCTCCGGCCTCCCCAGCTGGGGCGGCCTTTCTCTTCTTTTCTCCCCCTGCTGGGGGAGAAACCTCTCACTCCTGCTCCTCGTCTTCATGGGAGGAGTCCGCCTCGGAGTCATCGGACGATGAGTCCAACTCCACCAGACGCCGAGAACTCTTCCGAGTTCCCGTGGCCTTCTTCTTGCCCTTCTTCTCCGGCACCACGTAAGGTGCCGGGACCAGCAGCCCCTCTAAGCGGGCGTCCGCGGGGTCTTCGGGCAAAGGAGCCGGACAGTTGATCTGCCCGGACATCTCCTGCAATCATGTCAAAGGCATGGGAGTTTAGATCCCGCATAGAGTCAAACTATGAAAGACTAATATCATGTAAGTAAAAACAGCTTACCGTGTTGGCTTGACGCTGCGCGCTGAATCCACGATCCTCGGTAGCGGATGCGGGAGCCTCGGCGCCCTTGAATAGCACCTTCTAGGCATCTTCGTACGTTGTGTCGAAGAGCCTGCTCAAAGTTCGGTGCTGGGCCGTGTCGAACTCCCACAAATTGAAAGCCCGTCGTTGGCACGGGAGGATCCGGCGGATGAGCATAACCTGGACCACGTTGACAAGTTTGAGCTTCTTGCTCACCAGGTTCCGGACACATGTTTGGAGTCTGGTCACCTCTTCCGAACTGCCCCACGCCAGGCCCTTCTCTTTCCAGGAGGTGAGCCGCGTAGGGGCTCCGGATCGGAACTCGGCGGCTGCGACCCATTCAGGGTCACGCGGCTCGGTGATGTAGAACCACTTTGATTGCCACCCCTTTATGGTCTCCACGAAGGAGCCGTCGAGCCATAGGACGTTGGGCATCTTGCCCACCATGGCGCCTCCGCACTCCGCCTGGTGGCCGCCCACAACCTTCGGCTTGACGTTGAAGGTCTTCAGCCATAAGCCGAAGTGGGGCCGGATGCAGAGGAAGGCCTCGCACACGACGATAAACGCCGAGATGTTGAGGATGAAGTTCGGGGCCAGATCATGGAAGTCCAGGCCGTAGTAGAACATGAGCCCCCGGACGAATGAGTGGAGGGGCAATCCCAGTCCACGGAGGAAGTGGGTAAGGAAGACAACCCTCTCATGGGGCCTGGGGTGGGGATGAGCTGCCCCTCATCGGGGAGCCGGTGCGCGATGTCGTCGGGCAGGTATCCGGCTCTCCTCAGCTTTTTGACGTCTCCCTCCGTGACGGAGGAGACCATCCACTTCCCTCTTGCTCCGGACATGGCTGGAGAAGGTTGAGGTGGGGAATGCGGACTTGGGCGCTGGAGCTCGAGTGTGCGAAAATGGATGAGCAAAGGAGGAAGAAGGCGTAGCTGAAAAGGTGGATCCTTATCCCCTTATATGGGCGGACGAAACTGCACGTCCCCACCAGCCTGGTAAAACTCGCTTATCTCCCAAGCGCCATAATCAATGGCACGGTTGGGTTACCCACGCCCGTATTGATGAGAATCTCGGAATAAGGGGACACGGTCTCTGCTTCAACAAGACGTGCCAAGGAAACCGCCTCGCTAAACGCGCTGAGGTGGAACAGTAAAACAATTCGAATAAAGACTTGGTCGTGGTGTGATGTAACACTACGAAATACGTCAGCAGATTAGATTTGTGTAGATATTATTCTCTCTGTGGCAATATGTGGAACTTGTTTTGCAGAGCCGGACACTATCCTTGTGTTCAAAATCTTCTACGAAGTATTTGGAGGAGGAACCCGCCTTGCAATGCCGAAGACAATTTGTGCGCCAGACTCGTCGTCATTGAAGCCTGGTTCAGGGGCTACTGAAGGAGTCCGGGATTAGGGGGTGTCCGGATAGCCGGACTATAACCTTTGGCCGGACTCTTGGACCATGAAGATACAAGATTGAAGACCTCTTCCCATGTCGGGATGGGACTTTCCTTGGCGTGGAAGGCAAGCTTGGCGATACGGATATGTAGATCTCCTTCTGTTGTAACCGACTCTGTGTAATCCTAGCCCTCTCCGGTGTCTATATAAACCGGAGGGTTTTAGTCCATAGGACGAACAACAATCATACCATAGGCTAGCTTCTAGGGTTTAGCCTCTCTGATCTCGTGGTAGATCTACTCTTGTACTACCCATATCATCAATATTAATCAAGCAGGAGTAGGGTTTTACCTCCATCGAGAGGGCCCGAACCTGGGTAAAAACATTGTGTCCCTTGTCTCCTGTTACCATCTGCCTAGACGCACAGTTTGGGACCCCCTACCCGAGATCTGCCGGTTTTGACACCGACAGCATTAATCCCACTCTATGTCAACATAAAATAAATTTGGAGAAAGATGCCAAACCAGTTATTGATCATCAATGGCGGCTGAATCCTATAATGAAAGAAGTGGTAAGAAAGGAAATACTAAAGCTCCTTGAGGCAGGTATAATTTATCCTGTTGTCGATAGTCAGTGGGTAAGTCCTGTCCATTGTGTCCCTAAGAAAGGAGGTATTACTATTGTTCCTAATGATAAAGATGAATTGATTCCTCAAAGAATTATTACAGGGTATAGGATGGTAATTGATTTCTGCAAATTAAATAAAGCTACTAATAAAGATCATTACCCCTTACCTTTTATCGATCAAATGCTAGAAAGGTTATCTAAACATACACATTTTTGCTTTCTAGATGGTTATTCTGGTTTCTCTCAAATACTTGTGTCAGCTGATGATCAATCAAAGACCACTTTTACTTGCCCTTTTGGTACTTTTGCTTACAGACATATGCCTTTTGGTTTATGTAATGCACCTGCTACCTTTCAAAGATGCATGATGGCTATATTCTCTGACTTTTGTGAAAAGATTTGTGAGGTTTTCATGGACGATTTCTCCGTTTATGAGTCCTCTTTTGATGATTGCTTGAGCAACCTTGATCGAGTTTTGCAGAGAAACTAATCTTGTCTTGAATTGGGAAAAGTGTCACTTTATGGTTAATGAAGGTATTGTCTTGGGGCATAAAGTTTCTGAAAGAGGTATTGAAGTTGATAAAGCCAAGGTTGATGCTATTGAAAAGATGTCATGTCCCAAGTACATCAAAGGTATAAGAAGTTTCCTTGGTCATGCTGGGTTTTATAGGAGGTTCATTAAGGACTTCTCAAAAATTTCTCGGCCTCTGACTAATCTATTACAAAAAGATATACCATTTGTCTTTGATGATGATTGTGTAGAAGCATTTGAAATACTTAAGAAAGCATTGATCTCTGCACCGATTGTTCAGCCACCTCATTGGAATTTACCCTTTGAAATTATGTGTGATGCTAGTGATTATGCTGTAGGTGCTGTTCTAGGGAAAAGAGTTGATAAGAAATTAAATGTTATTCAATATGCTAGTAAAACTCTAGACAATGCTCAGAGAAATTATGCTACTACTGAAAAAGAATTCTTAGCAGTTGTATTTGCTTGTGATAAGTTCAGACCTTATATTGTTGATTCTAAAGTAACCATTCACATAGATCATGCTGCTATTAAATATCTTATGGAAAAGAAGTATGCTAAACCTAGACTTATTAAATGGGTTCTCTTGCTACAAGAATTTGACTTGCATATTATTGATAGAAAGGGAGCTGAGAACCCCGTTGCATACAACTTGTCTAGGTTATAAAATGTGCTTGATGACCCACTACCTATTGATGATAGCTTTCTTGATGAACAATTAAATGTCATAAATGCTTCTCGTACTACTCCATGCTATGTTGATTATGCTAATTATATTGTTGCTAAATTTATACCACCTAGTTTCACATACCAGCAAAAGAAAAAGTTTTTCTATGACTTGAGGCATTACTTTTGGTATGACCCACATCTTTATAAAGAAGGAGTAGATGGTGTTATTAGACGTTGTGTACCTGAGCATGAACAGGAACAGATCCTACGCAAGTGTCACTCCGAAGCTTATGGAGGACACCACGCTGGAGATAGAACTGCACACAAGGTATTGCAATCCGGTTTTTATTACCCTACTCTCTTCAAGGATGCCCGTAAGTTTGTCTTGTCTTGTGATGAATGTCAAAGAATTGGTAATATTAGTAGACGTCAAGAAATTCCTATGGACTATTCACTTGTTATTGAACCATTTGATGTTTGGGGCTTTGATTATATGGGACCTTTTCCTGCCTCTAATGGATATACACATATTTTAGTTGCTGTTGATTATGTTACTAAGTGGGTAGAAGCTATTCCAACTAGTAGTGCTGATCATAACACATCTATTAAAATGCTTAAAGAAGTCATTTTTCCGAGGTTTGGAGTCCCTAGATATTTAATGACCAATGGTGGTTCACATTTTATTCATGGTGCTTTCCGTAAAATGCTTGCTAAATATGATGTTAATCATAGAATTGCATCTGCTTATCACCTACAGTCTAGTGGTCAGGTAGAATTGAGCAACAGAGATCTCAAATTAATTTTGCAAAAGACTATCAATAGATCTAGAAAGAATTGGTCCAAGAAACTTGATGATGCATTATGGGCCTATAGAACTGCATATAAAAATCCTATGGGTATGTCTCCGTATAAAATGGTTTATGGAAAAGCATGTCACTTACCTCTCGAACTAGAACATAAGGCATATTGGGCTATTAAAGAGCTCAACTATGATTTCAAACTTGCCGGTGAGAACAGGTTATTTGATATTAGCTCACTTGATGAATGGAGAACCCAAGCTTATGAGAATGCCAAGTTGTTTAAAGAAAAAGTTAAAAGATGGCATGGCAAAAGAATACAAAAGCATGAGTTTAACATAGGTGATTATGTATTGCTATACAACTCTCGTTTAAGATTTTTTGCAAGAAAACTTCTCTCTAAATGGGAAGGTCCTTACGTTATCGAGGGCACACGAGGTTGGAGGGCGCGCCCTACCCCCTGGGCGCGCCCCCTACCTCGTGGGCACCTTGTGTGCCTTCCGGACTCCGTTTTCTTGCACAGTACGTATTTTGGTCGTTATAAATTCATTATACAATCTCCCGAAGGTTTTGACTCATGTAGCATGCAAATATCCTCTGTTCTTGTTTCGAGTTGTTTTCTATCAGGGTTGTCAAGGCCAGGCATCATGTCGTCTCCCTCCTCCAACAATGGTGACAACGATGCTTGGCTAATGAAGATAGAGCTGAAAAGGGAAGAACCCATGGAGATCAACAAGGGTGAAAGGATCAAGAAGGCCACGGAGGATCAAGCTCCGGCAGTAGAAGACATCCTTCAACTTGACCACAATCTTCTTACCCCAACTGAGATCGAAGCTTTAAAGATGATTGAGTTAGCTCGCATACAAAACAAGTATCTCACACGTGAAAATATTTTGTTCAAGGAGCATATCATTGCACTCAAGGGCATTATCCGCAAGCTAGAGGACCTCTTATGCTCGATGTGCGACTATCCATCACCTTCCTCACCAACAAAGGAGATATAATCACATGGGTATGGGCACTCCCCTTGGCAACTGCCAAGCTTGGGGGAGGTGCCCCGGTATCGTATCACAATCACTCCTATCTTTACCGTTTTTCTTAGTTCGATCCTATTAGTAGTATCTTGATCTAGTAGAGTAAAGTTTATGGCATGATCTAGTTTTGAGTTTTGCTTTATGATCTCTCTATGTAATCGAGTCCGTGAGCTATATATAATAAAGAATAGTGTTGAGTCAAGGGCTTGATTATTTTGCCATGATCTTGAGTGAATAAAAGAAAAGAGAAAAAGAATAAAAAGAAACAAATAGTTCATATTGATCTTATTGAGAGTAATGACTTCACATAGAAGGAGTATGATGATTAAAAGTTGTTGGGAGTTGACAAACATAGCTTTGGCCATCGTTGCAATTAATAGGAAGTAATAAAGAAAGAGAGGTTTCACATATAAATATATTATCATGGACATCTTTTATGATTGGGAGCACTCATTAAAATATGACATGCTAAAGAGTTGACGTTGGCAAGGAAGACAACGTAATGGGTTATGTTTTCTTATATCTGAGATAAAGTATATTGTCATCGATCATCCAACATGTTGAGCTTGCCTTTCCCCCTCATGCTAGCCAAATTCTCAGCACCAAGTAGAGATACTACTTGTGCTTCCAAAACCTTTAAACCAGTTTTGGCATGAGAGTCCACCATACCTACCTATGGATTGAGTAAGATCCTTCAAGTAAGTTGTCATTGGTGCAAGCAATAAAAATTGCTCTTTAAATATGTATGATTGATTGGTGTGGAGGAAATAAGCTTTATACGATCTTGTGATGTGGAAGAAATAAAAGCGACAGACTGCATAATAAAGGTTCTTTCGCATTAAGATTTTGAGCATCCAACCCGAAAGCGCATGGCAACCTCTGCTTCCCTCTGCGAAGGTCCTATCTTTTATTATTATCATCTACCTTATGCAAGAGTCATGGTGATCTTCACCTTTCCTTTTTACACTTTATCCTTTGGCAAGCACAGTATGTTGGAAAGATCCTGATAGATATATCTAATTGGATGTAGGGGAGCACGAGTTATTATTGTTGACATTACCCTTGAGGTAAAAGGTTGGGAGGCGAAAATATAAGCCCCTATCTTTCTCTATGTCTGATTAAAACTCCGTAACCACAAGTATTGCATGAGTGTTAGCAATTATGAAAGACTAAATGATAGTTGAGTATGTGGACTTGCTATAAAGCTCTGACATAGACTCTTTCTGACGTTATGATAAATTGCAATTGCTTCAATGACTGAGATTATAGTTTGTTAGTTCTCAATTAAATTTCTGATTCATACTTTTGCATTGTGAATAGATTATTACTTGAGCATAAGAAATCATATGACAATATCCATATATGTTGCTGTTATGAGAATAATCATGATGCCCTCATGTCTGTATTTTATTTTATCGACACCTCTGCCTCTAAACATGAGGACATATTTATCGTTATCGGCTTCCGCTTGAGGACAAGCGAGGTCTAAGCTTGGGGGATTTGATACGTCCATTTTGCATCATGCTTTTATATCTATATTTATCGCATTATGGGCTGTTATTACACATTATGTCACAATACTTATGCCTATTCTCTCTTATTTTACAAGGTTTACATAGGGAGGGAGAATGCCGGCAGCTGGAATTCTGGGCTGGAAAAGGAGCAAATATTAGAGACCTATTATGCGCAACTCCAAAAGTCCTAAAACTCCACGAAAGTCATTTTCAGAATATATAAAAAATATTGAGCGAAGAAATACACCAAAGGAGGACCCACCTGGCCACGAGGGTGGGGGCGCGCCCTACCCCCCAGGGCGCGCCCCCTGCCTCGTGGGCCCCCTGTTGGCCCTCCGATGCCCATCTTCTGTTATATGAGGTCTTTCGTCGAGGAAAAATTAACAAGCAACCTTTCGGGACGAGACTCCGCCGCCACGAGGAGGAACCTTGGCGGAACCAATCTAGGGCTCCGGCAGAGCTGTTCTGCCGGGGACACTTCCCTCCAGGAGGGGGAAATCATCGCCATCGTCATCACCAATGCTCCTCTCATCGGGAGAGGGCAATCTCCATCAACATCTTCACCAGCACCATCTCTCTCAAAACCCTAGTTCATATCTTCTATCCAATTCTTGTCTCCAAGTCCGGGATTGGTACTAGTAGGTTGCTAGTAGTGTTGATTACTCCTTGTAGTTGATGATAGTTGGTTTATTTGGTGGAGGATCATATGTTCAGATCCTTTATGCATATTAATACCCCTCTTATTATGAACATGAATATGCTTTGTGAGTAGTTACGTTTGTTCCTGAGGACATGGGAGAAGTCTTGCTATTAGTAGTCATGTGAATTTGGTATTCGTTCGTTTGATGAGATGTATGTTGTCTAGCCTCTAGTGGTGTTATGTGAACGTCGACTACATAACACTTCACCATTATTTGGGCCTAGAGGAAGGCATTGGGAAGTAATAAGTAGATGATGGGTTGCTAGAGTGACAGAAGCTTAAACCCTAGTTTATGCATTGCTTCGTAAGGGGCTGATTTGGATCCATATGTTTCATGCTATGGTTAGGTTTACCTTAATACTTTTGTTGTAGTTGCGGATGCTTGCAATAGAGGTTAATCATAAGTGGGATGCTTGTTCAGGTAAGAACAGCACCCAAGCACCGGTCCACCCACATATCAAATTATCAAAGTACCAAATGCGAATCATATGAACGTGATGAAAACTAGCCTGACGATATTCCCATGTGTCCTCGGGAGCGCTTTCCTCATTATAAGAGTTTGTCCAGGCTTGTCCTTTGCTACAAAAAGGATTGGACCACCTTGCTGCACTTTATTTACTTTTGTTACTTGCTACAACTTATCTTATCACAAAACTATCTATTACCACTTATTTCACTACTTGCAGAGAATACCTTGCTGAAAACCGCTTATCATTTCCTTCTGCTCCTCGTTGGGTTCGACACTCTTACTTATCAAAAAGGACTACGATAGATTCCGTATACTTGTGGGTCATCATGAACTATAATATGCAAGGGATGGATAAGACGATTCCCGAGCTCTTCGCAATGCTACAGGCTGCGGAGGTAGAAATCAAGAAGGAGCATCAAGTGTTGATGGTCAACAAGACCACCAGTTTCAAGAAAAAGGGTAAAGGGAAGAAGGGGAACTTCAAGAAGAATAGCAAGCAAGTTGCTGCTCAAGTGAAGAAGCCCAATTCTGGACCTAAGCCTGAGACTGAGTGCCTCTACTGCAAAGGGACTGGTCACTGGAAGCGGAACTGCCCCAAGTATTTGGCGGATAAGAAGGATGGCAAGGTGAACAAAGGTATATGTGATATACATGTTATTGATGTGTACCTTACTAATGCTCGCAGTAGTGCCTGGGTATATGATACTGGTTCTGTTGCTAATATTTGCAACTCGAAACAGGGACTACGGATTAAGCGAAGATTGGCTAAGGACGAGGTGACGATGCGCGTGGGAAATGGTTCCAAAGTTGATGTGATCGCGGTCGGCACGCTACCTCTACATCTACCTTCGGGATTAGTTCTAAACCTGAATAATTGTTATTTGGTGCCAGCGTTGAGCATGAACATTATATCTGGATCTTGTGTGTTACGAGACGGTTATTCATTTAAATCAGATAATAATGGTTGTTCTATTTATATGAGTAATATATTTTATGGTCATGCACCCATGAAGAGTGGTCTATTTTTGTTGAATCTCGATAGTAGTGACACACATATTCATAATATTGAAGCCAAAAGATGCAGAGTTGATAATGATAGTGCAACTTATTTGTGGCATTGCCGTTTGGGTCATATTGGTGTAAAGCGCATGAAGAAACTCCATTCTGATGGACTTTTGGAATCACTTGATTATGAATCACTTGGTACTTGTGAACCATGCCTCATGGGCAAGATGACTAAAACGCCATTCTCCGGAACAATACAGCGAGCAACAGATTTGTTGGAAATCATACATACTGATGTATGTGGTCCGATGAATGTTGAGGCTCACGGCGGGTATCGTTATTTTCTCACCTTCACAGATGATTTGAGTAGATATGGGTATATCTACTTGGTGAAACATAAGTCTGAAACATTTGAAAAGTTCAAAGAATTTCTGAGTGAAGTGGAAAATCATCGTAACAAGAAAATAAAGTTTCTACAATCTGATCGTGGAGGAGAATATTTGTGTTACGAGTTTGGTCTTCATTTGAAAGAATGCGGAATAGTTTTGCAACTCACGCCACCCGGAACACCACTGCGTAATGGTGTGTCCGAACGTCGTAATCTACTTTACTAGATATGGTGCAATCTATGATGTCTCTTACTGATTTACCACTATCATTTTGGGGTTATGCTTTAGAGACGGCTGCATTCATGTTAAATAGGGCACCATCTAAATCCGTTGAGACGACACCTTATGAACTGTGGTTTGGCAAGAAACCAAAGTTGTCGTTTCTTAAAGTTTGGGGCTGCGATGCTTATGTGAAAAAGCTTCAACCTGATAAGCTCAAACCCAAATCGGAGAAATGTGTCTTCATAGGATACCCAAAGGAGACTATTGGGTACACCTTCTATCACAGATCCGAAGGCCAGACATTCGTTGCTAAGAATGGATCCTTTCTAGAGAAGGAGTTTCTCTCGAAAGAAGTGAGTGGGAGGAAAGTAGAACTTGATGAGGTAACTATATCTGCTCCCTTATTGGAAAGTAGTTCATCACAGAAATATGTTCATGTGAATCATACACCAATTAGTGTGGAAGCTAATGATGATGATCATGTAACTTCAGATCAAGTTACAACTGAACCTCGTAGGTCAACTAGAGTAAGATCCGCACCACAATGGTACGGTAATCCTGTTCTAGAGGTCATGTTACTTGACCATGACGAACCTACGAACTATGAGGAAGCGATGGTGAGCCCAGATTCCGCGAAATGGCTTGAGGCCATGAAATCTGAGATGGGATCCATGTATGAGAACAAAGTGTGGACTTTGGTTGACTTGCCCGATGATCGGCAAGCCGTCGAAAATAAATGGATCTTCAAGAAGAAGACTGACGCTGACGGTAACGTTACTGTCTACAAATCTCAACTTGTTGCGAAAGGTTTTCGACAAGTTCAAGGAGTTGACTACGATGATACTTTCTCACTCGTAGTGATGCTTAAGTCTGTCAGAATCATGTTAGCAATTGCCGCATTTTTGTGATTATGAAAATTGGCAAATGGATGTAAAGACTGCATTCCTAAATGGATTTCTTGAAGAAGAGTTGTATATGATGCAACCTGATGGTTTTATCGATCCAAAGGATGCTAACAAAGTGTGCAAGCTCCAACGATCCATTTATGGACTGGTGCAAGCATCTCGGAGTTGGAATAAACATTTTGATACTGTGATCAAAGCATATGGTTTTATACAGACTTTTGGAGAAGCCTGTATTTACAAGAAAGTGAGTGAGAGCTCTGTAGCATTTCTAATATTATATGTGGATGACATATTGTTGATTGGAAATGATATAGAATTTCTGGATAGCATAAAAGGATACTTGAATAGGAGTTTTTCAATGAAAGACCTCGGTGAAGCTGCTTATATATTGGGCATCAAGATCTATAGAGATAGATCAAGACGCTTAATTGGACTTTCACAAAGCACATACCTTGATAAAGTTTTGAAGAAGTTCAAAATCAATCAAGCAAAGAAAGGGTTCTTGCCTGTGTTACAAGGTGTGAAGTTGAGTCGGACTCAATGCCCGACCACTGCAGAAGATAGAGAGAAAATGAAAGGTGTTCCCTATGCTTCAGCCATAGGCTCTATCATGTATGCAATGTTGTGTATCAGGCCTGATGTGTGCCTTGCTATTAGTTTAGCAGGGAGGTACCAAAGTAATCCAGGAGTGGATCACTGGACAGCGGTCAAGAACATCCTGAAATACCTGAAAAGTGAAAGGATCGATATAGTTGACTAGAGGGGGGTGAATAGGCAACTAACATTTTTTTCGCTTTTCTTTACCAATTTAAACTTTGCATCAAAGTAGGTTGTCTAGATATGCAACTAGGTGAGCAACCTGTATGATGCAACAGCAACAAGCACACAAGCAAGCAAGGGATATAACACAAATAAGCTTGCATAAGTAAAGGCATGAAATAATCAAGAGTGGAGCCGGTGAAGACAATGATGTGTTACCGAAGTTCCTTCCTTTTGAGGGGAAGTACGTCTCCGTTGGAGCGGTGTGGAGGCACAATGCTCCCCAAGAAGCCACTAGGGCCACCGTATTCTCCTCACGCCCTCACACAATGCGAGAGGCCGTGATTCCACTATTGGTGCCCTTGGAGGCGGCAACTGGACCTTTACAAACAAGGTTGGGGCTCTCTCCACAACTTAATTGGAGGCTCCCAACGAAACCACGGAGCTTCACCACAATGGAATGTGGCTCCGAGGTGACCTCAACCGTCTAGGGTGCTCAAACTCCCAAGAGTAACAAAATCCACACAAGAAAGTATGGGGGAAGGAAATATCCTTTGGTGGAAGTGTAGATCTAGGTCTCCTCCTTCAATCCCTAGCAAATCAACAAGTTTGAGTGGCTAGAGAGAGAGAGATATCGGGCAGGAGAGCTTGAGTAGCATTAATGGTGGAGTGAGAGAGGTAAGAGGTGAAAGTGGTAGGTGGAAGAACCACCCTTATATAGCAACCCTAAAAATCCAACCGTTACTGCATTTTCTATACTGCAGCGGTACAACCGCTCCTTGTCCCGGTACAATCGGGACTCACGGTTTACCTGCAGAACCCTACCAGGCGGTACAACCAGGCGACCAGACGGTAGTACCGGTTTATGTGAATAATCGGACCAACCGCCCAGCCATTGCTCAACCACCGCATAGAAACAGTAGGGAGTCACCCCTGAGTGCGGTAGTCGAGCAGTACAGGACCGGTGCAACCGCTTGGCCTTGAGCGCTTGGGCGGCTAAGTCCTGAGTGGTAGAACCGCTCAGGGCACTGGTGGTACTGGTATGACCGGACCAACCAGGCCACCACCGCCCGAGTACCACATCAAAACAGAAGTTTGACCGGCACTTGGGCGGTAGTTGCTCGGAACAACTGCCGTAGTCTTTGCTGAGCATGGTGGCGGTACCACTGCCCGGAAGCAGCGGTACAACCGCTTGATCAAGACTGGTAAGCACCAAGAACCAGTGGTATAACCGCTCCAGCGAGCGATACACCCGCTGGGAAACCACATCAAGCAGTAAGATAAGAAGGGAAATGCTCTCTCTCACAACTAAGGAAGGCAAGAGAGGGGTGAGGCAAGTGTACGTGAAAAGATTCCCCCAACTCCTTCCAATGTGGATTCCCTCTTGATAGTTCGGGTTCCCTACGACCAAAGAGATAAAAAGCATAGAAAACTCCGTCTTCGATCTTTTCCTTCCAGAGAGAATAGTTATCCGAAGAAAGCCTAAACACCGAGAACCTGAAACACTTAGCACAAGATTAGACCAACAAAGGGTTGTCATCATCATCCAAAACACAAAGTAGGGAAATGCCCTTACAATCGCCCCCTTTTTTGTGGATGATGACAACAACATGATTTGCACGAGGGAAGTCTAGAGAATGTAGACGGGACTCCCCTAGATGTATGCCCCAATTTTGGCACTCATTAAGGGGGAGACTCCCTGTAGATTTTATAGACTCGCCACTCCTACTAGACATGCGAATGTAAGCATAAAGTACATAATAGGAAGGTAAGGACTATAACGGATAGAACAACAAAGTTAACGACAATGGATAGATAAAGATGTGCATGTCTCACACCATACCGGATGAGATAAGCAACAAGTTCCACAAACTAAAGTTCAACACGACGCACGAAAGAGGAAAACACAAAGCCAGGCAAGGCAAAAACCCATGCAAATTCCGAGACCTACAGAACTCTCTCCCCCTTTGGAATCAAGACACCAAAAAGGAAAAGAGCGAAGCTAGCTCCCCAGAGCTCAGTCGTCCTCCTCTGACTCCTTGGTAGCATCTGGATCCTCACCATCAGCAGACTCATCATCATCGTCGTGATCGGATTCCTCCATGATATCATCAGCTGCAGCAAAGGAGGTGGAAGGCTGTCAAGGGACCTCATCATCACCATGTGCTGTGTGCAGAGATCCATTGCTCCTCCGGTGTGATGCTCTTCTCAGAACCACTCTGGATAGGCATGTTGAGGTGCTTCATCAGTGCAATCTGACGACGCCGGGCAAGCTTCTCATTGACATGGTCCTCATACATCTTCTTCTGGATGTCAGTCTGGAGGCAGAAAGTCTTCTTCACCTTGGCAGTGAGCTTGGCCCCTGGCTCCATCTCAAAGTCCTCATCGTCAGAAGTGGCATAGACATCCTCAGGAGCATTAGCAGGAAAGCGAGGCTCGGCATGCTTCTTCTTCTTGAGTAGCTTGACCTCATGAACAGTGAGATTATCGGGAGAAGTGAGAGGCTCTCTAGGACGGCGAACCGCCCAAACTGAGTTCAGAAAGCGCATGACAAATGGAGCATAAATGGGGACCTTCATGTAGATGACCATGTTGTACATCTCGTGCCACAGCCAGTTGGACACATCAAACGTTTCACCAGAGCCCACCTTGGTCTTCATTGCAACCATCAAGTCAACAAGATAACCATGAATTTCATCTTGATTCCCCACTTTGGGTAGAAGTACATTGCGAAATACTCGATGCATGATGTCATAGACCTTCACCAAGTCCTTGGATTCTCCAATAATCCCACGGCCCCGAATGTACAGAGGGGCATGCTTCTCCTATGTCAAGTGCAGGGAATCATTGTAGCAATTTCCAAAGGTGGAAGTGATAAGTATGGAGTGTCAAACCCACAAGGAGCTAAAGGTAAGATCAATATTCTCTCAAGCCCTATCTGCCACTGATACGACTCTACGTGCACCGAACTTTTGCTTCCAACTAGCAACGAGAAATAAAAGTATGTTGTGGGCATGAAGAGGATAAATTTGTTTGATACCGGAGAGCTAAAATATAAAAGTAGGTGTTGTTATCATAAAGTTAGAATATATTACTAAATATTATAAATAGCGAGTGTGGAATAATGGTGGATCGGTGTGCGGAATTTTCCTAGGCAATTGTTAACAAGAACGGTAATCACTATTGCAGTTTCATACGAGGGAGAGGTATTGTCACAGCCCTAGATTACTGCCTGCAATTAGCTGCATCAGAGTGCATCATGCATCACGTCTAAATTCCAGTGAAATTTGAATTGAGGGAATTCTCGAACCTCAGAAAAATCCTTTAAAAAAAGGGCAAGAACCCTTAAACTTGCATTCAGTGAAACCAAAACGGCCTTCATTAATGTTTGATGTCGCGACCGGTCTTCCGGGCATTAATTTCCAGAAGAGGGCCGTCGAGCTCATCAGCCCCAGGATTACTGTTAGTTGATGAAGCATCAACTCGATACAGATATTCCAAGCAAAAATACAAAATATGTAGTACAAGACCATTGTGTCCTATGAGTACAACAAATGGTTTCTAGTTGTTGATGGCGGAAGCGGTTTGTGGATCATCCGTGTATGGGGCTCCATTTTCCCACGGGAACAGCTGACCAGGTTAACTCCTATCCTCGCGGGGCTGCTACCACCGTTGCCTAGTTTCTGGAGCTGTCATCGCAACGCTCCTCTCCAAGCAGATATCTGGCCAAGACAACAGCCAGGGACAAGCCAGTGAGTACTTTGAATGTACTCGCAAACATTAAGAACACAGGTATAATATAGCCACAAATAATCATACTTCAAAATATTCTATGATCACTCCGCTAGTTATGAAATAAGGTTCATGATGCACGCGAGTATACTATTTGAGTAAATCATGGGTAAACAATCAAGTAAATGAAATAACAAGCATGCCACAGTCGAGCGTCTGAGCGACGCCACATAAAGGGCTTATGAGTAAATGAGATAACAAGCATGCCACAGTCGGGCGTCTAAGCGACGCCACATAAAGGGCTTATAAGTAAATGAAATAGCAAACATGCCACAGTTGGGCGTCTGAGCGACGCCACATAAAGGGCTTATAAGTAAATGAAATAACAAACATGCCACAGTCGGGCGTCTGAGTGACGCCACATAAAGGGCTTATAAGTAAGTGAAATAACAAACATGCCACAGTCGGGCGTCTGATGCGACACCAAATAAAGGGCTCATAAGTAAATGAAATAACAACATGCCACAGTCGGGCGTCTGATGCGACGCCACATAAAGGGCTCATAAGTAAATGAAATAACAAACATGCCACAGTCGGGCGTCTGAGCGACGCCACATAAAGGGCTTATAAGTAAAATAATCACAGTGAATATGCAGGAGATAGTACCATCAGGGGTATTCGATTATGCCACTAGTATAAAGGGTTAGTCCACAACTAAATAATAATCATAATCATCACAAGTCTCAATTTGTGATCCCAGTTCCGTTTTAACAGTTTCTCCTCCGAAGACCGACACTAAGACCGACACTTGACCCAACCCAGACTGTAATCCTTACCATGGTCACGGCTATTCGAATGGTTTTAATCTCTGCAGAGGGTGTACTCTTTACCCACGAGCAACGGATTTCTTTAGTCCATCGGGACTAATTCCATCTACGGCCTTTTAGTTGAAAACACACCTAACTTGCACACACCAGCTCAACTCACCGGTGTCTGGAATCACCCATGACACTTGTTAAGCAAACTCTAAGTGGGAAGGCTACAACCTCGCGTAGCATGGGATCGAATTTATATCGCGCGCTCTAAGGGGTGGCCTCCCCTCTCGGTCCCAACCGGAAACACCCATGCCCCCGAACCAGGTGGCCTGCCTACCGGCTACAACCAGTATCTTCCACCATGGCCTCTCTGTACGGTGTGTGCTCGAAAGGGGTTGGCAACTTACTGAACCGTACCCTACCTACGGCAGGGACAAGTGGTAGTACATAGCAAGTATGGGGGTTACTGGAACAAGACTCGATCTATGGTCAACTCAGGAGGTTTTAGGTATTCCCTGCATGATTAGCATAACGGAAATATTTCATCAAGAGACAGACTCACCCCTCATCGTACCCTTCATGCCATGCCGGACACACTCGTCTCGACGAGGAACTAAGGACAAGCTCGGGTCTACCCAAGACAGAGACTTTCCCGTTTTCCTTCCGGTAGGCACGAATGGCATACAAGGGTGATCATTATCACAAACATGTACATTTCCAACAGCAAGGAAATTTCAAAGAAACATTTTTGCAAATGATCACATCACCACATAAAATAACGAGTTCCACGTATGGAGGTAGTGTTATAAACGCGTCAAACCATGCCTGTAACATATTATGCCAGGGCTCAGAATGCTTGCCTTCATGGTGTGGAAAGGCAGGGTGCACTCCGAGGCCTTTGAAAGGTTTCCTTCCTCTCTTCAAAAATCCTATTTAAAATAAATCTAAATTAACATACAATTCAAATCAGCACAAAAAGTTGTTTGAAATTTTTTTGAAATAAATCTTAAAATAAACTAGACAATGTTTAGGAGAGGTAGGAAAAAGAATCAACTCATTTGGAGTTTTATTTAAAAAGATATAGCCAGTCAAAGTTGTGGTCAAAATCAGTTTTTGAAAAGAAAAGAAAACAGAAAAGAAAACAATTCGGACTGACCACGTCGAAGGCGTATTCTATGAATAAGTTTCCACTTATGCCCGCGTGGATCGGCACTGGGTCGCTGACAGTGGACCCGCCTGGCCCAGTGGTCAGGTTTGACCAGTCCACGCGCGCCTCGCCTCCTCCGGCCGAAACAGAGGCGGGGCTCCGGCAAGGCTCGCCGGCGAATGATGGCATCGTTCGGAGAATGGAGGCCATCAGCGTGCTCAGGGGATCAAGACGGTCACTCCGGTAGTTGTTACAGTCTCGGGGGTGGACGGAGCTGCCGGCGGCGAGCTTTGCGGCGGAGGGTGGCCGTCGGGCAAAGTGAATTTTCTCCCGCAGTGAGTCCCGATCAAAATCGAGTAGTGGGAATGGTTCACGGAAGGCAAAGGGAGTTCTTGGTGAAGAGAACGGAGAGGGGGAAGCCCTGATGGCGCCGGAAGGGCTGGGGCAATGGCGGTGGCTGCGGTCGCCGGAGTTGGGGAAGGAGGCCTCTCCGGGTCGATTGGCTGCCAAAGGGGGCCTAGGGAGGTGGCTTGAGGTCGCCTGCGAGCGGAGACGAGCTCGGGGCTCCTTAAATAGGTGATCGGGGTCGGTCCCGTGGAGGTGGATGAGGACGTCGGCGAACCGCCTCTCTGTAGCTTGCAGGGCGACGTGGAGACGACGAGAGCAAGCCGACGAGCAAGGAGATAAGTTCGCGTGGCTCCCAGGGGCAGGTGGCGAGCCGGGGTGGCTTGGGCGGCGCCGACCAGTGCTGGAGCCGCTGTGGACGCCGGCGTGCCGCCAAAAGTGCTCTGGCGGTGGCGCTGTAGGGTGCCAGGGCGGGCTGGCATGTTGTGGCGAGGAGGGGAGTGCGTGGCGGCTAGCTGCTGTTGGCCAAGGGCCGGGACGAGTGCGGGGTGAGATGCGGCGGCTCGGACGCACGTGCGTGTCAAACGCACGCTCTGCTCGCGCTCCGGGCGTGCACGGGACGTGCTTGACGTAATGCCAGAGCCTGCTACAGAGCTTGGGTGAGGCTGGCACTTAACAGACCCAGGCTAGGAGTAACTGGGAGCTTAGTGGACATGTTGGTTTGATCAAAGGTGCAAGCTCACAGTGCAGTGCCAAAATTCATGTCGAAATAGATCATGCCCATAAGGTGTTTGACAAAATGCCAAGGGCACTTAGGCTTTTCTTGGAGGGGCCAAATTCTCCAGATCAGTGTCTCTTTAGATGAAAGAGAAGATGGTGAGGTTAGTTTGTGAAAGGTACAAACTTGCTAGTGCAAGTTTTGCAGGATTACAACTCTGGATAGGAGATAAATGGCATCATTTCATGAACAAAAAATGATCCAATAGGTGCATGCTCCTGGACTTAGGGGTTTTGCAGGGAGGGCTACAAGCAGGAGAAAGCACAAGGTCATTGGAGCAAAAATAAACAGGGTTGCAGTAGAAATCACAAGGCTGGACCAGAATGGGAAAGAGGTTAATTCACTCAAAATTTTCAAATAACAACACTGGGTTTTTGCATAAAGTTGAATCATATGCTGCTACTAACATCCCATAATTTTGGTGGAGGCTAGAAAGAAGTATCTAAATGGGTTGTAGTGCAAAATTGCCCACTGGACCAGAGAAGAAAAATTGGTGTACAGCTCAAAATATTTTAATAATACAATATATTTTTGCACAAAAGTGGTTTTAAAACATCACATGACATCTCCAATTTTTGGTTGAAATTTTAAGTGAATTTATCAAATGGTTGTAGTTCAAATATGGCCATTTAACCTTGAAAAACCATTTTCAAAAAAAATCAAGCAACTTAATTATTTAATAAGTTCTACTGATACAAGAAAAGTTTATCTTGAGTGGTTAAACAGGTCCAATGATATATTTTGAAAAGTTCTCTTCTTTGGGGAAAAACTCCATAATAAAAAGGGAGGAAATGTTTTTCCTATAAAAGGGAGCCCAGAAAATAAAAGTTTTAATTTGCTGCAAAAGTTTTAATCCATTAAAAACAAGGTCAAAATTTTGGGGTGTCACATTTGATAATTTTGGCAAGGGTTTGGTTCCAAACCAAGAATATTGAACATTTTTAAGGAATTATTTTGGCATTGAATTTAAATCATTATTGTATTTGAATTTGGAATTATATTCATAATATATGGGATATATTTTCAAATAACTTTGAAATGTTTTATGTCCTGTTGGACAAGTCCATCTAGCAACATAAATTATTCAGAGGATATTTGGCACTGTTTTGAATTCGTTTAAATTTAAAAACAGTGGCAAAGTAAAAAAACAGAAAGAAGAATAAAAAAGGCAGAAGCTTACATGGGCCACTGCTGGCCTGGCACTGTGCCGGCCCAGCCGACTGGCCAGTGCCAGTCACCCCCTACCTCACGCCAGAAGGCAGGGGCGTGTGCTCGTCGCGCGCCGGCCACACGCCGGCCACCTCCTACCTCCCTGCCTGTCCCCCCGTCGCCTTGAGGACGCCACGCGTCCCCCTTGACGCTCTCGCTCTCCCTCGTCTTCATCCTCTCCCCTGGACCTCTCTCTCTCACCACCGAACGGAGCCGCCGCCATCGTAGCCATTCACCGCTACCACCGACCTCCCCACGCCCATTTGGATATGCCACGAGCTCCGCCTCGACTCTCGCGTCCTCTACACCAAGACAGGAGCCGCCAGGAGCTCCGTGACGACGTCCTCGACTCCTTCTTCCTCCTCGGGTCACCGGAGATCCCCTTCACCGCCCGCTCGCTTCGACGCTTCCCCGAGCCAAACGAGCCGCCCATCCAACTCCCTGTGAGCCCCGCCGTCATCTCCCCCCTCTCCCCATGGTCGATTTCTCGATGCAACACCGATGACCGCGGGTCCCGTATGCCGCCGCCGCACGAGCTCGTCGCCGACGAGGCTCCGGTGACCAAATGGTCCCGTGCATGCCTTCGTTGGGTTTGTGGGCTCTCGTAGAACACGTAGGTGCAAACCGCTGGTCCTCCCGCGCGCCGTGTCGTCGATTCCGTTGACACCCAAGCTCCGACCGCTGCCCAACTCGCCGCTGCCGCCGCTACAGACAACCTCGCGCCCTCTCACTGCCACCGCTGGATGCACACGAGCCCCAGCTCGCCGTAGAACCCAACCGTGTCGCAAGCCATGCCCTGTAGGCGAAACCCGAGGTGCCCCGCCCGCGTCTGGCCTCGCCGGCATCGAGTCGCCGGCAGGTTTGACCGAGTTGACCATGGTTTGACCCCCCCTGGGTCATTAACATGTGGGCCCGAGGACCTGCTAATTTTGTTTAGATGCTAGCTAAATTTTAGCTAACCCACTAACTCACTGACTGTGGGCCCGAGCCCTTCTAATTACTTTAGTTAGGATTTAACTAAACCCTAGTTAGCACTGAGTCAATGATAGGTGGGCCACACCTGTCAGGTTTGACCTGGACGGTCCTGTTGACCAGCTGACGCCAGCATGACTTAATGCTGACGCAGTAAAGTTTTCTGGAATTAAAATAAATCAGAAATGATTTATAAATTTCAGAAAATACCCCAAACTTCTAAAAATCATAGAAATTCAACCGTAGCTCAGAATGAAATAATTGATATATGAAATATGATCAGAAAACTCCAATCTATCCATCTGTACCATTTGCATGCATGTTTGAACAACCTAAGGTTGCTGTATATGGAAATTTGCATAATTTGCATTTAAATAAGCACATATGGAGTTTGAATTTGACCCTTGGTTCAAACCAACTTCATTTAATCTGGTTTTTAGTTGCATTAGATCAAAATATAGCATATTGACATGTCAAGATCATGCATCATATTATCCATTGAATTGATTGTGTTTCTTCTCTGTTGCCGGTATCTGTCCCCTCTCGGTAGACGATGTTCCAACAATGAGTTTGATGACACCGATGCAGAGCTTTATTATCTTCAGAAGTGCCAGATAAGCAAAAACCCCTTGTTCATTCCGATACAATCCCACTCTCTCTCTCCTGCTCTCTTTTACTACATTAGGACAACAGCGTTTCAACTGTTACATGCTGCGGTAGTTGAACCCCTTTTTCCTCTGCATGACCTGTCATTGCTACAATAAATAGATGAAACCCACTAGCATGAGTAGGAGTTGTTTGAGCCCTGATGTGCCTACTCATTCGTGCTTGTTTTTCATGCCTGCTATTGCTTAGAGTTGAGTCAGGTCTGATTCATCGGGAATGAATTCGAATGTGGTGAGCATGTCCTACTATTGAGAGCTAAGTGTGTGTGAACACGATTTGGTAAAGGTAGCGGTGAGAGGCCATGTAGGAGTACATGGTGGGTTGTCTCATTGTAGCCGTCCTCAGGAACTGAGTTTTGTGTTTGTGATCCATGAATAGTTACTACCACACATTGGGCTCCGGGCGCTCCAAGCTCTCTCGACTTATTAATCAACCTGATCTCTGTCCAGGAGTTGCAACTAGTTTCTGGTGTTTGTAGGTAGTGTTAGTAGTCTACCAAGTGGCACCCGGTACAGGTGGGCTTGGGATAGACTAGGCACCGTGGCCGGGTATGCCAACCGTCGCCCGTTTGGTGGGCTTGGAACCCTGTACACATCGTTTGGGGCCGTGAGTGACACCCCGGCCGGATCTCCTTGTGGATGGAACCCGAATAGGCGATAAACCTGTACTAGAGACTTGTGTGGTTAGTCAGGTCGTGCCGACTCCCTCGCCAGGCTTCCGCTTGAAGGTTGCCAAGATACACGACGTGTACATGGTGGTAAGTGGCGAGAGCGTGTGTGAAGAAGTACACCCCTGTAGGGTTAACATCATCTACTCGAATAGCCGTGTCCGCGGTAAAGGACTTCTGGGTTGCCTGTACAGTTCATAGACAAGTGAAAGTGGATACTCTAAAACTCACAAGATAAGCATGAATGCTATGGATGGCCTTCTCGTAGGGAGACGGGAGCGGATCCATAGTGGTGTATTGATATGGTGAATATGTGGACTCGTGTGCGCCACCTCAAAAGAGTTACTTGCAGTAATAGTTTAGGATAGCCACTGAGTCAAAGCTGGCTTGCTGCAGTCAAACTCCACCACCCCCTTTGTTGATACTAATGCATGTGTAGCTAGTTCTGATGTAAGTCTTGTTGGGTACATTTGTACTCACGTTTGCCTATTTTATGTTTTTGCAGAGAGACGTCAGTCTCACTAGTAGTTCCGCGTGGACTTCGACGTTTAGCTTGTTACCTCAGCTACGATCTTGTGCCCTCGGCAGGGCCTTGTAGATAGTCAGGCTTCTCAGTCTTTTCATTTGTAGTTGTTTGTACTCAAACGAGTTAAGCTTCTGCATGTGCTTTGACTTGTATGCTCCGAATGTTGGGTCATGAGACCCATGCTTGTAATATCTCACTCCTCTGAGCCTAATGAATAAATACTTTGAGTCGTAGAGTTTTGTTGTGATGCCATGTTGTATTTACACATATCGAGCATATTGTGTGTATGATTGAAATGATTGGTATGTGTGGGATCCGACAACCTAGTTGTTTATCCTTGGTAGCCTCTCTTATGGGGAAATGTAGTCTTGTGCTTCCATGAGCCATAGTAGTCCGCTATAGCCGGTTCACCGGAGTCTTGCTAGCCCAGCACTACTGCTCCGGAACACTTGACTGGTCGGCATGTGATTCACTTCGTTCCGGTGTCTGTCCCTTCGGGGAAATGTCACGCGGTGACATCCGGAGTCCTGCCTAGCCTGCTACAGCCCGGTTCACCGGAGTCTTGTTAGCCCAGTGCTACAGCCAGGATTCGCACGCTACTGACCGACATGCTAGATGTTGATTCATGTATGCATGTCCCCGTAAGTTAGTGCCACTTTGGGTTCATGACTAGTCATGTCGGCCCGGGTTCTCTGTCATATGGATGCTAGCGACACTATCATATACGTGAGCCAAAAGGCGCAAACGGTCCCGGTCCATGCTAAGGCGACACCCGTGGGAATACCATGCGTGAGGCCGCAAAGTGATATGAGGTGTTACCAGCTAGATCGATGTGACTTGGAATCGAGGTCCTGACAGCTTTGGTATCAGAGCCTGACTGCCTGTAGGATTACCAAGCCAAACTGGTCGAAGTTGAGTCTACAAATGCTTTAGTTATATAACGGAATTGATTGTGGAAGGAAACGTAAGGATCTTTTTACTACTTTACCTTATGCCCTTCTGATCTGAGCCATCCTCTTCTCTTCTACGGGGATTAAGAACTAGGCTTCTCATCTTTCTATCAGGATCACGTGTTACTAATCCGTAGACTTATAGGATTGATGGATTCAAGACTCATTTCAGTTTCTAGTACTCCCATGTGTTAACAGTTGATCTCGGAACCTTGATATTGTGATGTTGAGTGGTTATGCCACCCTTTTGTAGGCTGTCTCAAATGTTTTTGAGCATTTATAGCCGTTATGCTGTCCGGGTCATCCCAGGTTTTTAAATTATCTGATGCATTTGCAAATTCTTCCTTCCTGTTCTCGATGTCCTTTTGGTTAGAATAAGCACACTAATCGTCTGTTGAGGTACTCCTTGCCTTGACATATATGTTGGAACTAGTATTATGACCCTAGGCATCTTAGAGGATCACCTAGTAATATGGCCATGTTTTGTGTTCCCAGTGTGATGATTCTGGCCGTCATTCTCGAAAGCATCCCGTGATGCCATTTAGTTAGTAGTCCTTCTATCTCTGGGTTCTTAAGCCCAAGATTCACTCTACTTACCTGTAGCGACCCGACCCGAATGGGACAAGTCTCTGTGCTTACGTGTCATCCCTGGATCGGTATGCTGACACACACAGTACTCGAAGGATTTATAACAGAGGTAAATCACATGTATAAAGTAACGTAAATACTATTACCTCAATCCAATATAGCGGAAGCAACAAGGTTGTGGATTCCCATCAACACCAACGGCAAAGTTGAGTGTAGAAATCATAACCCTAACGTATCACTTACTCGTCGTAAGAAACCTGCAACATGAGACGTTGCAGCCCGAAACGGGTCAGTACATTGAATGTACTGGCAAATTCACACCATAGAGAAAATGATGAACAATGGCTATCACTACATGCATATATGGCTGGTGGAAAAGCTCTATGGTTATAAGGTTTTTGCGAAAAGCCAATTTTTCCCTACTGCAAAAAGGAATAAATTTATTTAACTATCATGGTGGTTGTTAAACATCGAGAATGGTTGACAGCATTCCGGTCCCAATTAAATGAATAATTAAAACCCAACAATATTAATTAAAGTAACATGAGGAGATTCACATGATATTCAAGAACTAGATACTCAAGATGTCCATAACCGGGGACACGACTAATCATGATTAGTTTGTACACTCTGCAGAGGTTTGCGCACTTTTCCCCACAAGACTCGATCGCCTCCGTTGGATTTCTCACACTACATGGTGTTTGAGAAACGGATGACCGAGACATAGTCTTTCAGAAGCGCTAGCACCTTACGTTGGATAGACCGGTACACCTACTTTCCCCTACATCTGCTAGTCTACCCTGTAAGAGTTCGCACAACTTAATCAACTATGCCAGAGCCCATAGTGGCTTGTGGCTGCACACGGAAGTTTCTAGTATGAATAATCTCATGATCCCTTTGAGCCTGGGTGGCGGTCCAAAAGAAAAACAGGCAAGTCCTGGAATACCCAGGTGCCTAGACAGGCAAGTCCTGGAATACCCAGGTGCCTCAATCCACCCAGATGTGTGTTTAAGTTGCCACCTTAAGTAAACCATTAAAATTAACAAACTCACATCTGTCATGAAATACTCTCAAACCCAATCCACGTCTACAAGCATAGCATAGCAGTATAAGCATAACGTAATAGTAACTCCCAATGGTTTGATAATAAACAGGTAATAGGTAGTACCTCATCTACTTCCCATCCCACAATTTAATTAGATCCTAATCATGCAATGTTTGAGGATGGATCTAATGCAATAAAACTGGGTATGAAAAGGGATATGATCAAAGTGTGAACTTGCCTGCAATGTTGATGAAGATGATTCGCACTCAACACACTTGATAGATCTACTCGTCACACTCCGGTCAATCTATCGTAAGCAAGCAATAGAACCACACATAAGCAATCAATCAAAAGATCGGGAAGATCGAAGAAGTCGATTCGGAAAACATCAAAACCAAGCGAATAACTCTTGCAACATAAAACAATTTCTAACAGCTCCAAAATTATGTGAATTTGGCCTTATCAGAAATTTTAGGTCAAGAGCTTTAATTTGCAAAAAGAATCAACTAAATCGGAGTTACGAAACTCAAGTTATGATCAAACAAAGTTTGAATACAAATCTGTTTGAATTCAAATTTTAAAACTTTCAAAAACATGTTTGAGTTGGATTACTGGATAGAGGGGATCATAACGAAGATGTGGGCGTTGGTTTCGTCTAATTCCGATTAACGAGCAAAAAGTTATGATCGATTGAAGTACAGGGACTAATTTGTAAAAGAAATTACTACTAATAGGTCCCTGGACAGAAAATTAAAAGAAAAAGAAAAATTCTAAATAGCGGACGTTCGTTTTCTAATCCTAACCGGCGAACGTTCACTAAATAACAAGATTTAAAAGAAAACCGGGTTAAACAGAAAACCGAAGAAAAACCTAAACCCTAAAAAAATAAACCGGACCGGGCTTGTGCGGTTTTTACCGGCTTGGTGAAATAGACCGACGGCGGCGGAAGTTTCCGGCGAAGTGCGGCGGCGAGGCGGCCTTCGTCGGGGAACGGCGGCGAGGGGCGAGGGCACCGCGGCGGATCGGTGGCGCGGCGGCAGGTCGGCGCGGCAGCGGGGCAACGGCGGCGGCAGCGCGGGCGGGCAGGCGAGGCTGGGCGAGGCGCTGCGGCGGCGGCGCAAAGCGGCGGCGGCGGCTCGGATCGGGCGCGGGCGGCATCGGCGATCTGCGGCACAGGCGGCGCGACGATGCGAAGTGCGGCGGCGGCGCGGAATTTATAGGGGAGGGGGCGAAGGATTGCGTGGAGGAGGGGGCAAGGCGGCGCGGGGGTGGCCTGGTCGGCCACGGCGGCGGCGGACGGCGTGCGGGCAGCGGACTCCGCTCGGGGTCGGGGACGGCTGCGCTCGTGGGCTGTCTGGGCCGGCTGGGCTGGGCGCGGCCCAGTTCGGTCGGTCTGAATTTTTATTAAACATTTTCGCAGACAAGAAAATAAGCAAAAATAAAATAAAATAAAATAAAAATATAATATAGGCATATTGTATATCAAAATTTTCAGAAAAAGATTTTCTACGACTTGAACATTTTTCTAGCATTAAATTAAATACACACAAATTCTAATAATTCAAAGAGTGCTACTGGCCTAATAAAATGCAACAAAAATCATTTTAAAAGTACCAAAATGATTCCAAATTGATTTTTCTCCAATTTTCTATTGTAGGGAATCATGTTACCCTAATTTCCATATATTTTATTTTTGGAGAACAATAATTTGAATAAAACTCAAATAAGTCCAAATTGAAAAGAAATTCAAAAGAACTTTGAATTTAATTCTTCGAAACTCCCAACTCATATTTCATATAATTTGAAGAAGTCATTTTATCTTCTCTCGTGAAAATCATTGGGTTGCTTAAAGTTTCTGAATTGTAATATTTCCAAATGAAATTCAATTATTTTCAAATACCCTTTCATTTAATTTAAATGGAAGAAGTCATATCATCTTCGCTCAAGGGTTTTGTATTTGAAAACAATTTGAATTCATGGAGGTCAGAAAGCAAATATGAAAGTTTGGGAAAATCCTTTTATTCCCTCTCATTTAACTTTCAAAAAGTTTCGAGTTCACTCACTTTCAGACAATCAATAAAGTCTATCTATTTATTATAACATTCCAAAATTTAGAATTTTGGGATGTTACATTACCTCATGTTGATAGTGTTGCTAGTTGCTTTAAGATATTAGTAACCTTTGTGATAGTCCTCGAGGTTCATGGTATATCATTCTTCCAGTACCATGAACCAATATGGCAGAAGTTCTTGAACCAAAGGTCACAACCAGAGTGCTCCTGATGAGTTCTCCGTTATATTTGTGACTCTGCCAATCCTACCTTGTTGCATGGGTTACCCGGAAGAAATGTTGAGCTTTGCTCGACATACTAATCTATGCATCCACAACTCAAATAATCATATGTGCTCTGAGTTGTCCCCGTCAGTTATATTCCGACCTTCACCTATCAATTGATAGTCAAGAGTAGGCATGCATTCCTTCATGGATGCCTATTTTTCTTGTGTTCTGTCAAGCCATTCTATCTTGGAATGACTAGGAGAAACAAACTCCAGTACCTTATCCATCTCCAGGATTGGGTCAAAGCAGTTGTAATCCGCAAAATCAAATGCCAACCCAGCTTTTGATTCTGTTCTACCCTGAAGTATTACTGTCTTATGTCAAGAATGTCATGATAATTGCACCAACCCTTATGAATTCTTGTTGCAGTGATACTTCTTGCCATCATTGTTCATTCCTCGGTTCCCGTGTTATTGTAACCGGAATGCCAACAAGTGAGCCATGATGTGTGAAATCAATACTCCTAGCAACTAGTTGCTTGGTAGTAAATGGACAATATTCTCATTCTTAGCGTGTTGGTTATTGAATCATCATTCTAAGATAGATTGTGCTAGCTAGTCCTTATTTCTAGTGCACTCTTCGATCAGTTAGTTAGGATTATTCAATCCCTTGCTTATTTGATCATATCATCTTGCCTCGAAAGCAAGATTGCTCCCGAGCTTAATAACATTTCAGTGGTTCATGATTTTCCGAATGTCTTCTCGGAAGTGTTACCAGGTTGTCACCTGACCGCTATGTTGAGTTCATGATCAAGTTGGTTTCTTGTAACCACCCCTTCTCCAAGAATCTGTGTTGGATACCCCTGAGCTAGTTGGTTAAGCTAAACAACAACTTGGAGAGTTGGAAGATAACAGCTTGTCTGACTTAGTTCATGTTAAGGGATATCTTTTGTGTGTGTGTGTGTTGAAGAAAGATGATATCTTCATCGATCGGTCCTTGTGATCAGTTATTGGATCTATTGTCTTGTCCAAACTTTGATTTGAGTGTGGGCTATCCTCAAATCAAATCAGAACCAACGATGTTCGTAATGTTGTCTTACTGAAGTTTGATTCCTCGGGCATACACCATTACATCCTTTGGTCAGACCAATGCTATCACCTTGTTCACATAGTCGTGGAATTCCATCTTCATGGGAACCTAGATGAATTGTTGTTGAGCCCATCGACAACATCCTTATCTTGTCCATGATTCATGTCAAATAGCTAAGTAGTGTTGGAAACTTTTATAAGCATTATCTTCATATCCCGTTCATGAAGCATATGCTCGGATGAAAGAAGTGACTTCCTTGAATACATGTGCATTTAATGCAAGTTGCCGCCGTGAATTCGAGAAAGTCAATGTTGCTTCCTCTGGAATCATCCCAAGTCAGTCATACACGTGCGAAGTATGCTATGGTTTGACAGGCTCGCTACCTCCATTCCATGTGCATCTCCTAGTACACCAAGCCACTGACTGGTTTGTTCAAGGAGAAAGAGTTCCTTCATAAGAGCTAATACGGACTTATGAAAGGACTTCGGTATCCTCATTGATGGTTCCACCTGAACTCGGTAGTGTTTCGTTGTAAGACTACTATGTGGTCATGCTTGTCTGGGACATCGTGTTCACATGTCATGTTTTGGAGCTTGCTATCGTAGTTCATCTCCTGAGAATCTTGCAGCGTCATCTCGTTGATTTGTGTTGCTACCTTTCTTTTTCCAGACATGTTGTCTGGAATATTCCGTTACCAACCAGCTCTGAATCTCAGGCAGTTATGATGGTTGGATCATTCCTAGCATTTGCATTTTGTTCCCATCTTGCATCGCCATTGTACCAATTTCCCATGGGTTGCCCTCTCGGTAATTGTTGTTCCGGATCATCTTCAAAAGTGGTCCTACCATGGATCCCATCCATTTCTGATGATAAGAGAAATCATATGTTGCGTTGTCTTCAACAAGGTAGTCCACATCATCCGTTCTAGTCTGAGTATGCCATCCTTTCCGACTTCTTCAAACGATCGGTTGTGAATTACCCTAGGCTGGTATAGAGAGTTTCATTGGTCGTTGTATCAAAAGTAATTCTTTTTGCCACTTAAGGGAATAACTCTACGAGTCACCTCTCCCAAGGTGCCCCATTATGGAATCATGGCAATCAACTCCTCGCTACCTTGAAACCTATGCACCATCCTACTTAAGCGTGGGAGTGTTTCCTACCAAATTGAACTTTCATCATTTGTTCTCTCCATCCCTCTTGATGTGTGTTTGTCTCTTAGATCAAGAGATGATTCAACGTCTCATTCCATGAGTTGATCGTGTATCGCTTGATTTTTGAGAAGATCGTTTTCTATAGAGTTTCCTTCTGTCGTCATCATGTTGGATGAAGATCTCGAAAGCAAAGACGTCAAGATCAATTTGAAGCAATAAACCAACATCTCTGAGAGGGATAGCTGGATCATGGAGATTGTGTTAGCTTTGTGTCCCCTTTGTCTTCTTACCTCACGTCTTGAATCTCGGGACGAGATTCTTGTTTAGTGGGGGTGAGTTGTCACAGCCCTAGATTACTGCCTGCAATTACTTGCACCAGAGTGCATCATGCATCATGTCTAAATTCCAGTGAAATTTGAATTGAGGGAATTCTCAAGCCTCAGAAAAATCCTTTTAAAAAAAGGGCAAGAACCCTTAAACTTGCATTCAGTGAAACCAAAACAGCCTTCATTAATGTTTGATAATTTTGGCAAGGGTTTGGTTCCAAACCAAAAATATTGAACATTTTTAAGGAATTATTTTGGCACTGAATTTAAATCATTATTGTATTTGAATTTGGAATTCATAATATATGGGATATATTTTCAAATAACTTTGAAATGTTTTATGTGCTGTTGGACAAGTCCATCTAGCAACATAAATTATTCAGAGGGTATTTGGCACTGTTTTGAATTTGTTTAAATTTGAAAACAGTGGCAAAGTAAAAAAAACAGAAAGAAGAATAATAAAAGGAAGACGCTTACCTGGGCCACTGCGGGCCTGGCACTGTGCCGGCCGAGCCGACTGGCCAGCGCCAGTCACCCCCTACCTCACACCAGAAGGCAAGGGCGTGTGCTCGTCGCGCGCTGGCCACCTCCTGCCTCCCTGCATGTCCCCCCGTCGCCCTGAGGATGCCACGTGACCCCCTTGACGCTCTCTCGCTCTCCCTCGTCCTCATCCTTATCCTCTCCCCTGGACCTCTCTCTCACCACCGAACGGAGTCGCCGCCACCGTCGCCGTTCGCCGCTACCACCGACCTCCCCACGCCCATCCGGATATGCCACGAGCTCCGCCTCGACTCCCGTGTCCTCTGCACCAAGACAGGAGCCGCCAGGAGCTCCGTGATGACGTCCCTGACTCCTTCTTCCTCCTCGGGTCACTGAAGATCCCCTTCGCCGCCTGCTCGCTTTGACGCTTCCCCGAGCCAAACGAGCCGCCCATCCAACTCCCTGTGAGCCCCGCCGTCATCTCCCCCCCTCTCCCCATGGTCGATTTCTCGCTGTAACACCGATGACCGCGGGTCCCGTATGTCGCCGCCGCACGAGCTTGTCGCCGACGAGGCTCCGGTGACCAAATGGTCCCGTGCATGCCTCCGTTGGGTTCGTGGGCTCTCGTAGAACACGTAGGTGCAAACCGCTGGTCCTCCCGCGTGCCATGTCGTCGATTCCGTCGACACCCGAGCTCCGGCCGCCGCCCAACTTGTCGTTGCCGCCGCTACAGACCACCTCGCGCCCTCTCACTGCCACCGCTGGATGCGCACAAGCCCCAGCTCGCCGTAGAACCCAACCGCGTCGCAAGCCGTGCCCTGGAGGCAAAACCCGAGGTGCCCCGCCGCGTCTGGCCTCGCCGGCGTCGTGTCGCCGGCAGGTTTGACCAGGGTTTCACCCCCCTGGGTCATTAACATGTGGGCCCGAGGCCCTGCTAATTTTGTTTAGATGCTAACTAAATTTTAGCTAACCCACTGACTCGCTGACTATGGGCCCCAGCCCTTCTAATTACTTTAGTTAGGATTTAACTAAACCCTCGTTAGCACTGAGTCAATGACAGGTGGGCCACACCTGTCAGGTTTGACCTGGACGGTCCTGTTGACCAGCTGACGCCAGCATGACTTAATGCTGACGCAGTAAAGTTTTCTGGAATTAAAATAAATCGGAAATGATTTATAAATTTCAGAAAATACCCCAAACTTCTAAAAATCATAGAAATTCAACCGTAGCTCAGAATGAAATAATTTATATATGGAAAATGATAAGAAAAATCCAATCTATCCATCTGTACCATTTCCATGCATGTTTGAACAACCTAAGGTTGATGTATATGGCAATTTGCATAATTGGCATTTAAATAAGCACATATGGAGTTTGAATTTGAGCCCTTGGTTCAAACCAACTTCATTTAATCTGGTTTTTAGTTGCATTAGATCAAAATACAGCATATTGACATGTCATGATCATGCATCATAGTGTGCATTGCATTGATTGTGTTTCTTCTCTGTTGCCGGTATCTGTCCCCTCTCGGTAGACTGTTCCAACGATGAGTTCGATGACACCGATGAAGAGCTTTATTATCTTCAGAAGTGCCAGGCAAGAAAAACTCCCTTGTTCATTCCGATACAATCCCACTCTCTCGCTCCTGCTCTCTTTTACTACATTAGGACAACAACGTTTCAACTGTTACATGTTGCGGTAGTTGAACCCCTTTTTCCTCTGCATGACCTGTCATTGCCACAGTAAATACCCACTAGCATGAGTAGGAGTTGTTTGAGCCCTGATGTGCCTACTCATTCGTGCTTATTTGTCATGCCTGCTACTGCTTAGAGTTGAGTCAAGTCTGATTCATCAGGAATGAATTGGAATGTGGTGAGCATGTCCTACTGTTGAGAGCTAAGTGTGTGAACACGATTTGGTAAAGGTAGCGGTGAGAGGCCATGTAGGAGTACATGGTGGGTTGTCTCCTTGTAGCCGTCCTCAGGAACTGAGTTCTGTGTTTGTGATCCACGAACAGTTACTACCACACATTGGGCTCCGGGCGCTCCAAGCTCTCTCGACTTATTAATCAACCTGATCTCTGTCCAGGAGTTGCAACTAGTTTCTGGTGTTTGTAGGTAGTGTTAGTAGTCTACCAAGTGGCACCCGGTACAGGTGGGCTTGGGATAGACTGGGCACCATGGCCGGGCATGCCAACCGTCGCCCGTTTGGTGGGCTTGGAACCCTGTACACATCGTTTGGGGCTGTGAGTGACACCCCGGCCGGATCTCCTTGCGGATGGAACCCGAATAGGCGATAAACCTAGACTAGAGACTTGTGTGGTTAGTCAGGTCGTGGCCGACTCCCTCACCAGGCTTCCGCTTGAAGGTTGCCGAGATACACGACGTGTACATGGTGGTAAGTGGCGAGAGCGTGTGTGAAGAAGTACACCCCTGCAGGGTTAACATCATCTATTCGAATAGCCGTGTTCGCTGTAAAGGACTTCTGGGTTGCCTGTACAGTTCATAGACAAGTGAAAGTGAAATTGGCCTTCTCGTAGGGAGACGGGAGCGGATCCATAGTGGTGTATTGATATGGTGAATATGTGGACTCGTGTGCGCCACCTCAAAAGAGTTACTTGCAGTAATAGTTTAGGATAGCCACTGAGTCAAAGCTGGCTTGCTATAGTCAAACTCCACCACCCCCTTTGTCGATACTGATGCATATGTAGCTAGTTCCAATGTAAGTCTTGTTGGGTACATTTGTACTCACGTTTGCCTATTTTATGTTTTTGCAGAGAGACGTCAGTCTCCCTAGTAGTTCCGCGTGGACTTCGACGTTTAGCTTGTTACCTCAGCTACGATCGTGTACAGGGCCTTCTAGATAGTCATGCTTCTCAGTCTTTTCATTTGTAGTTGTCTGTACTCAGACAAGTTAAGCTTCCGCATGTGCTTTGACTTGTATGCTCTGAATGTTGGGTCATGAGACCCATGCTTGTAATATCTCACTCCTCGGAGCCTAATGAATAAATACTTTCAGCCGTAGAGTTTTGTTGTGATGCCATGTTGTATTTACACATATCGAGCATATTGTGTGTATGATTGAAATGCTTGGTATGTGTGGGATCCGACAACCTAGTTGTTTATCCTTGGTAGCCTCTCTTATGGGGAAATGTAGTCTTGTGCTTCCATGAGCCATAGTAGTCCGCTACAGCCGGTTCACCGGAGTCCTGCTAGCCCAGCACTACTGCTCCGGAACACTTGACTGGCCGGCATGTGATTCACTTTGTTCCGGTGTCTGTCCCTTCGGGGAAATGTCACGCGGTGACATCCGGACTCCTGCCTAGCCTGCTACAGCCCAGTTCACCGGAGTCCTGTTAGCCCAGTGCTACAGCCCGTATTCACACGCTGCTGACCGACATGCTCGATGTTGATTCATGTATGCCTGTCCCCGTAAGTTAGTGCCACTTTGGGTTCACGACTAGTCATGTCGGCCCGGGTTCTCTATCATATGGATGCTAGCGACACTATCATATACGTGAGCCAAAAGGCGCAAACGGTCCCAGGCCATGGTAAGGCGACACCCGTGGGAATGCCGTGCGTGAGGCCGCAAAGTGATATGAGGTGTTACCGGCTAGATCGATATGACTTGGAATCGGGTTCCTGACAGGCATAAGCTAACATACTTTCTCTACTTGGATCATATGCACTTATGATTGGAACTCTAGCAAGCATCAGCAACTACTAATGATCATTAAGGTAAAACCCAACCATAGCATTAAAGCATCAAGTCCTCTTTATTCCCATACGCAACAAACCCTCTTACTCGGGTTTGTGTTTCAGTCACTCACCAACCCGCTATAAGCGAATCATGAACGTATTGCAACACCCTACAGCGGGATTCCATCACGCTTGCGCGACACGGAGGGCACCATAGGACAGCACCAAAATAAAACATACAACTCATACCAATCTAGATCATCAATCAACCCAAAGACAAAAGATATCTACTCAAAACATCATAGGATGGCAACACATCATTGGATCATAATATGTAGCATAAAGCACCATGTTCAAGTAGGGATTACAGCGGGGTGCGGGAGAGTGGACAGCGTAAAAGAGATGAGGATGGTGATGATGATGGTGATGGTGATGATGATGGTGATGGTGATGAAGACGATCACCACAGCGATGATTCCCCTCTCAATGGCACTCCGGTGCCACCAAGAGAGAGGAGGGGAGGTTCTCCCCCTTGTGCTTCCTCCTCCATGGCTTCCACCCTCTGGTCCTTGGCCTTCATGGTGGTGATGGCCCCTCCGGGATACTCCTCCATGATCACCGGTGATGATGGCCCCCTCCGGCAGCCTGCCGGAGAGGGCCTAGATTGACTTCTCGTGGCTACAGAGGCTTGCGGTGGCGGAACTTCCGATCTAGGTTTCTTTCTGGAAGTTTGGGTATATATAGAAGAGTTTTGCGTTGATTTCACGTCAGGGGGGTCTCCGGGTTGTCCACGAGGCAGGGAGCGCGCCCTCCACCCTCGTGGGCAGCCCGGGACTCTTCTTGACTGCTTCTAGTACTCCGTGGGCTTCTTTTGGTCCAAAAATGATCTCTGCCAAGTGGCACGTCAATTGGACTCCGTTTAGTTTTCATTTTCTGTGATACTCTAAAACGAGGAGAAAACAGAAACTGGCACTGGGTTCTAGGTTAATAGGTTAGTCCCAAAAATCATATAAAATATCATATAAATGCATATGAAACATCCTAGAAGGATAGTATAATAGCATGAATACTTCATAAATTATAGATACGTTGGAGACATATCAGAATCCCCAAGCTTAATTCCTGCTCGTCCTCGGGTAGGTAAATGATAAAAAGAAATAATTTATGAAGTGTGAATGCTAGCAAGTGCATAAGTTTGATCAATGATAATTTTAATCACTTTTTCTAGCATCATTATACATCATAACAATAGCTCATCTCATAAGACTTTTCATGATCAAGTAACAAGCAAGTCACAAGTTTAAAGTATAGATCATAAACTTTCTTGAAAACTAACAGACAATATTCTCAGCCATCAAACAATTGCAATTCATCCTATTTTCAGGAAGAGTCTATGTCAGAGCTTTGATTTAGCAAACTCCACATACTCAACTATCATTTAATCTTTCACAATTGCTAACACTCACGCAATACTTGTGGTTATGGAGTTTTAATCGAACATAGAGAAAGATAGGGGCTTATAGTTTCGCCTCCCAACCTTTTACCTCAAGGGTAATGTCAACAATAATAGCTCATGCTAACTTGCATCCAACTAGATATATGTATCAGGATCCTTCCAACACCCTATGCTTGCCAAAGGATAAAATGTAAAAAGGAAATGTGAAGATCACCAAGACTCTTGCATAAGGTAGAAGATAAAAGTAAAAGATAGGCCCTTCGCAGAGGGAAGCAGAGGTTGCCATGCGCTTTCAGGGTTGGATGCACAAAATCTTAATGCGAAAGAACGTCACTTTATATTGCCACTTGTGATATGGACCTTTATTATGCAGTCCGTCGCTTTTATTTCTTCCACATCACAAGATCGTATAAAGCTTATTTCCTCAACACCAATCAATCATACATATTTAGAGAGCAATTTTTATTGCTTGCACCGATGACAACTTACTTGAAGGATCTTACTCAATCCATAGGTAGATATGGTGGACTCTCATGGCAAAACTTGTTTTAAGGGTATTTGGAAGCACAAGTAGTATCTCTACTTGGTGCAAAGAATTTGGCTAGCATGAGGGGGAAAGGCAAGCTCAACATGTTTGATGATCCATGACAATATACTTTATTTCAGATATAAGAAAACATAACCCATTACGTTGTCTTCCTTGTCCAACATCAACTCTTTAGCATGTCATATTTTAATGAGTGCTCCCAATCATAAAAGATGTCCAAGATAGTGTATTTATATGTGAAACCTCTCTTCCTTCAATATTCTTTCATGAATTGTTCAAGTGACCAATTCTACGTTTGCTAACTTTCAATAGGTTTACTACCTATACTTATTATATGTGAAGTCATTACTCCCCATTTATAAGCATATGAAACATATATAAATTCAGGTTTAGGACATTCAACTTATTCAACCATTTACTCATAGGATATACTTGAAGCACATGAGTGAATGACAAACTACTCTAAAAGATACGAGTGAAGAACACTGAGTAGTCAAATAATTAACTAGCCATGGAAGGATTCTTTTTCATTCTATATTTCAGATCCAATGATTTTATTCAAACAGCAAGTAAAATTGAAAATATGCTCCAAGAAAAACACATATCATGTGACGAATAAAAATATAGCTCTGAGTAAGGTATACCGATAGTTTTGAAGACGAAAGAGGGGATGCCTTCTGGGGCATCCCCAAGCTTAGGTACTTGAGTCTTCCTTGAATATTACCTTGGGGTGCCTTGGGCATCCCCAATCTTAGGGTCTTTCCACTCCTTATTCTCCTCATATCGATATCTCACCCAAAGCTTGAAAACTCCAATCACACAAAACTTAACCAAACTTCGTGAGATAGGTTAGTATGATAAAGAGTAAACTATTCACTTCGGTACTGTTAAGGACAAGTTTCATAATTGTTACCACACAATGCCTACTGTACCATATCATTTCTACAATTTATATTGAGGAATATAAGCCATAGAAACTAGAAAACAAGCAAACTATGCAATGAAAAAAGAATTTGTCACAAACAGAACAGTCTGTAATGATCTGAACAATAACCATACTTCTGCTACTCCAAAAATTATGAAATAAATTGGTGGACTTGAGGAATTTTTCTATTAATATTCTTCAAAAAGAATCAACTCAAATCACTCCTCTGTAAAAAATGCATCTATTCTCGTGAGCGCAAAGTTTCTGTTTTTTACAGCAAGATCACATTAACTTTCACCCAAGTCTTCCCAAAGGTCTTACTTGGCACTTTATTGAAACAAAAGCTATAAAACATGATTACTACAGTAGCCTAATCATGTAAACACACAAAAACTGTAAGGGTAAATATTGGGTTGTCTCCCAACAAGCGCTTTTCTTTAATGCCTTTTAGCTAGGCATGATGATTTCAATGATGCTCACATAAAAGATAAGAATTGAAACATAAAAAGAGCATCATGAAGAATATGACTAGCACATTTAAATCTAACCCACTTCCTATGCCTAGGGATTTTGTGAGCACACAACTTATGGGAACAAGAGTCAACTAGCATAGGAAGGCAAAACAAGTATAACTTCAAAACTTTAAGCACATAGAGAGGAAACTTGATATTATTGAAACTCCTACAAGCATGTATTCCTCCCTTATAATAATTTTCAGTAGCATCATGGATAGCAACTTTGTTCTCATACTCAATTGGAACCTCTTCCGAAATAGTGGAATCATTACTAGCTAAAGTTGACACTCTTCCAAATCCACTTTCATAAATATCACACTAAGATTCAACATCCTCCAAAATAGTGGGATCACTAATTCCTAAAGTTGACACTCTTCCAAACCCACCTTAAATTATAGTATAATTCATACTCCAAAAGATATAAGTGAAGTTCATTGAGCATTCTACAATTAATATAGACTAACCAATATCCAAGCTCAAAATGTATAAGTGAAGCACATGAAGCATTCTATAAAACCATACTCAAAAGATTTAAGTGAGGCACAAAGAGCAATTCTATAAAATCATACTTCAAAGATATAAGTGAAGATCATGAAGTATTATATAAATAAATGAAGGGCTATCTCATGCTAGCATGGTTCTTAAAGAAAATGAAAAACACAAAGGACAAATTCATGTGAACAAAACAAAAACCCGAGGTATACCGATAATTGTTGAAGAAGAAAGATGGGATGCCAACCGGGGCATCCCCAAGCTTAGATGCTTGATTATCCCTTGAAATATTTACTTGGGGTACCTTGGTCATCCCCAAGATTGAACTCTTGCCTCTCTTTATTCTTCTCATATTGATAGCTCCTTGACCTTCGGACACTTCATCCACACAAAACTTTAACAAAAACTTGTGAGATCTGTTAGTATAACAAAGCAAATCACTACTATAAGTACTGTTGCAAACCAATTCATATTTTGTTTTTGCATTATAGCTACTGTAATATAACTTTTCCATGGCTTAATCCACTGATAGGAATTGATAGTTTCATCAAAACAAGCAAGCAATGCATCAAAAACAGAATCTGTCTTAAACAGGACAGTCAGTAGTAATCTTGAAGTCTAGTAAACTTCTGTAACTCCTAAAATTATGAACTAAATTTGACAATTTGAAAATTTTGTACAGAAGTAATGTGCAAAACGTTTCAGACCCATTTGACTTTCCAGTAAAAAAGGTAAAATCACGCACTACAGCAAAAGTTTCCATTTTTGTTCTGCACATAGTAAACAAGCAATCTAATCATCCTAGACCAAAGCTTGGCACATTATTTTTATAATACAATGGATATATACAAGTGGATAATTATTTACAGAGAAACTTCCATGAAAAATTCTACATTGTTTCCGTGAGCATGAACACAAGTGCTCAAGGTCAACCCTCACTTCTTCAATGCATAACTTTCCAATCACTTCTCTTTTTGAAAAACGTTTTAGGCATGAGAGGCAAGTAATATTTTTTTGTATTTTCATTCTTTAAAAAAATGTATGTTTCACCCACAACTAAACAGAAAAAAAGGAAAAACAAAATCTACTTAGTTAAGAAAGCAAACAAGCACACACGATAATATCAACCCCACGCTATTGCTCCCCGGCAACGGCGCCAGAAAAGAGCTTGATAATCCCCAAGTGCAGGGAATCATCGTAGCAATTTCCAAAGGTGGAAGTGATAAGTATGTAGTGTCGAACCCACAAGGAGCTAAAGGCAAGATCAATATTCTCTCAAGCCCTTTCTGCCACTGATACGACTCTACATGCACCGAACGTTTGCTTCCAACTAGCAACGAGAAATAAAACTATGTTGTGGGCATGAAGAGGATAACTTTGTTTGATATCGGAGAGATAAAATATAAAAGTAGGTGCTGTTATCATAAAGTTATAATATATTACTAAATATTATAAATATAGAGTGTGGAATAATGGTGGATCGGTGTGCGGAATTGTCCTAGGCAATTGTTAACAAGACCGGTAATCACTATTGCAGTTTCATATGAGGGATAGGCATAACCTAACATACTTTCTCTACTTGGATCATATGCACTTATGATTGGAACTCTAGCAAGCATCCACAACTACTAAAGATCATTAAGGTAAAACCCGACCATAGCATTAAAGCATCAAGTCCTCTTTATTCCCATATGCAACAATCCCTCTTACTCGGGTTTGTGTTTCAGTCACTCACCAACCCGCTATAAGCAAATCATGAATGTATTGCAACACCCTACAGCGGGAGTCCCTCACACTTGCGCGACACGGAGGGCACCATAGGACAGCACCAAAATAAAACATACAACTCATACCGATCTAGATCATCAATCAACCCAAAGATAAAAGATATCTACTCAAAACATCATATGATGGCAACACATCATTGGATCATAATATGTAGCATAAAGCACCATGTTCAAGTAGGGATTATAGCGGGGTGCGGGAGAGTGGACCGATTAAAAGAGATGAGGATGGTGATGATGATGATGGTGATGTTGATGAAGACGATCACCGCAGCGATGATTCCCCTCTCAATGGCACGCCGGTGCCACCAAGAGAGAGGAGGAGAGGTTCTCCCCCTTGTGCTTCCTCCTCCATGGCTTCCACCCTCTGGTCCTTGGCCTTCATGGTGATGATGGACCCTCCGGGATACTCCTCCATGGTCACTGGTGATGATGGGCCCCTCCGGCAGCCTGCCGGAGAGGGCCTAGATTGACTTCTCGTGGCTACAGAGGATTGCGGCGACGGAACTTCCAATCTAGGTTTCTTTTTGGAAGTTTGGGTATATATAGAAGAGTTTTGCGTTGATTTCACGTCAGGGGGGTCTCCGGGCTGTCCACGAGGCAGGGGGCGCGCCTTGGGGGGTGGGCGCACCCCCCACCCTCGTGGGCAACCCGAGACTCTTCTGGCCTGCTTCTGGTACTCCGTGGGCTTCTTCTGGTCCAAAAATGATCTCCGTCAAGTGGCACGTCAATTGGACTCCGTTTAGTTTTCCTTTTCTGCGATACTCTAAAACAAGGAGAAAACAGAAACTGGCACTAGGCTATAGGTTAATAGGCTAGTCCCAAAAATCATATAAAATATCATATAAATGCATATGAAACATCCTAGAAGGATAGTATAATAGCATGAATACTTCATAAATTATAGATAAGTTGGAGACGTATCACAGAGCGAGAACTAGAGCCACCTGTACACACGCACGAGGAGAACACAAGATACCCAACAAAGATGAGAGGATTGCACACACAAGCAAAGGAATAGATAGATTGCACAAACATAGAAGACAGAACAGGGCTACGTGGTGCAGATATCCCGGTTTTACCGGGTCTCCTACCGGTAGTATCGCTCCAGCGGTTGTACCGCCCGTAGAGGCGGTAGAACCGCTGATGAGTGACACTACCAGTAGGAAATAGATCTAACCGCAAAAAATGAATCACACTACCCATATTCTAATCTCTAAGAAGTGCAATCTAAGTAGGAGGCAAATATAGATCTCTTCCACCCAATAGTTTAAACAATAAACGCGAAATGTCAAGTAATGCCCTAGGAGTAGGGAAAGAACCCTAGAACGAAGAACGAAGGACATGGGGCATTACCGGCATCCATGGGAAGAGATTGGGAGGGAGGAGGCCTCCTCGGAGAGGATCCACAGAGACCCCACGGATCCGAAGCGCGAGAAGCACTCCGGGGCAGTGGCAATGGCGACCGGCGGCTAGGGCACAAGATGGGAAGGACACGGGATGAGGGGGAAAAGAAGCTCCCTTCAGCCTCGTCCGCAATATATAGGCCCATAGACGCGCGGCGGTTGTACCGCTTAAGGAGCGGTTGTACCACTACCTGGTACGAGCCAGTGGTTGCGGGCGGTACTTCCGTCGCCAAGAAGGCAGCGGTAGTACCGCCTGTAAGCAACCGGTAGTACCGGCCAAACGGGCATCCTAGTGATTGAGCAGAGGAACCGCTCAAGCACTGCTGGGAGACCTCCTGGGGCGGGACAACCTGAGTGTACCAGCGGTAGAACTGCCCGTAACACCGGTTGTACCGCGTCACCATCACCTAAGCCAAGATCAAGTGTGTGCAATTGGATTAGAAGGTTCACAAGGGAAGAGGAAGGCTTGGGATAGAGCACAGGACTGGAATATGGTGTGAGGATCTCCAAGAGACTAAAAGGACGGCAACGAAGGAAAAAAACCACACTTGGAGACCACAACACCTAGAACCTAAGAATACAAACGACGACAAGGACAACAAGGACAAAACTCGAAGCACAACCTCTCCAACGAGAGGGCGGTGGCCCGAGCCACCTATGTTTGAGTCGATTGGTATGGCACCGCGAAGAATTATCCTTGGGCCCATGACCAACACTCGTCTTTGAAGCACAAATACCATCAAAAATGGCTTATGTGAAAGAGTTTATTAATTTATGCATAAAGGGGGGAGGGAGAGTTCATTGAGAGAACAACACTCCCCCTATGTCCATGCCTACACCTAAACAAGATAACAAGTTGAGTATGGTGAGGTGTGCAAGGGTTCAAGCAACATTGCTCGAATCAATGATATTTCGCTCATGCCTTAACTCGTGAAATCTTGCTTAATCCAAGGGCTTCGTGAAAATATCTGCAAGGTTATCATGAGTGTTGACATAGTTGAGCTTGATCTCCCCTCGCCTAATGTGATCCCGGATGAAGTGATACCGAATCTCAATATGATTCGTCTTGAAGTGCTGAACCGGGTTGAGAGAAATCTTGATGGTACTTTCATTGTCACACCAAAGAGTCACTTTGTCACAAATGACACCGTAATCCTTTAAAGTTTGCCTCATCCAAATAAGTTGTGCACAACAACTACCGGCCGCCACATACTCCGCTTCAGTGGACGAGAGAGACACACAACTTTGCCTCTTAGAAGACCAACTTACCAAAGAGCAACCAAGGAATTGGCACCCTCCGGAAGTGGACTTCCTATCCACTTTGTCTCCCGCCCAATCTGAGTCCGAATAACCTACAAGCTTGAAGTTTGCTCCTTTTGGGTACCATAAGCCAAAGTTTGGGGTATGAGCCAAATATCGAAAGATTCGCTTGACCGCCACAAAGTGGCTTTCCTTAGGTGCGGCTTGAAACCATGCACAAATTCCCACACTCAACATGATATCCGGTCTATATGCACAAAGGTAAAGCAAGGAGCCAATCATGGAGCGATATACCTTTTGATCCACCGCTTTACCATTGGGATCAATGTCAAGTTGGCACTTGGTGGGCATTGGAGTGGAAGCCGGCTTGACATCACTTAGCTTGAATCTTTTTAGCATGTCTCGAGTGTATTTGGCTTGGTTGATGAAGGTCCCTTCTCTCCTTTGCTTGACTTCGAACCCGAGAAAGAACTTCAACTCTCCCATTGAAGACATCTTGAACTTTGAGGTCATGAGAGCCGCAAATTCCTCATCGATTGCTTTGTTAGGGGAACCAAAGATAATATCATCAACATATAGTTGGCACACAAACAACTCCCCTTTGACCTTCTTAGTAAAAAGAGTGGGGTCGATTTTCCCAACTTTAAATCCACAATCTTGCAACAACTCGGTAAGATGGTCATACACGCACCTGGGGCTTGTTTAAGGTCATAGAGTGTCTTATCGAGTTGATACACATGATCGGGGAAGTAGGGATCCTCGAACCCGGGGGGTTGCTTGACATACACAAACTCACTAATAGGACCATTAAGAAAAGCACTCTTCACATCCATTTGTTGCAACTTAAAGTTATGATGAGAAGCATAAGCAATCAACAAACGAATGGATTCAAGGCGAGCAACAGGAGCAAAGATTTCACCGTAGTCGATACCCTTGACTTGGGAGTAGCCTTGTGCTACCAATCTTGCCTTGTTGCGAACGATGGTCCCATGAGCATCTTGCTTGTTCTTGAATATCCACTTGGTTCCAATGACATTGTAGTTCCCTGTTGGCCTTGGCACCAATCTCCACACCTTATTGTACTCGAAGTTGTTGAGTTCTTCATGCATGGCATTGAGCCAATCCGGATCTTCGAGCGCCTCATAGACCTTTTGGGGTTCAACACACGAGACAAACACGTGATGTTCACAATAGTTTGCCAATTGTCCATGAGTGCTTACCCCCTTTTGAATGCTTCCAAGGACATTCTTCATAAGATGACTGAGGGAGTCCTGGATTAGGGGGTGTCCGGATAGCCGGACTATAACCTTTGGCCGGACTGTTGGACTATGAAGATACAAGATTGAAGACTTCATCCCGTGTCCGGATGGGACTTTCCTTGGCGTGGAAGGCAAGCTTGGCAATACGGATATGTAGATCTCCTCCCATTGTAACCGACTCTGTGTAACCCTAGCCCTCTCCGGTGTCTATATAAACCGGAGGGTTTTAGTCCATAGGACGAACAACAATCATACCATAGGCTAGCTTCTAGGGTTTAGCCTCTCTGATCTCGTGGTAGATCTACTCTTGTACTACCCATATCATCAATATTAATCAAGCAGGAGTAGGGTTTTACCTCCATCGAGAGGGCCCGAACCTGGGTAAAAACATTGTGTCCCTTGTCTCCTGTTACCATCCGCCTAGACGCATAGTTCGGGACCCCCTACCCGAGATCCGCCGGTTTTGACACCTACATTGGTGATTTCATTGAGAGTTCCTCTGTGTCGTCATCTTTAGGCCCGATGGCTTCTCTGATCATCAACAGTGATGCGGTCCAGGGTGAGACTTTTCTCCCCGGACAAATCTTCGTATTCGGAGGATTTGCACTATGGGCCAATTCGCTTGGCCATCTGGAGCAGATTGAAAGCTACGCCCCTGGCCATCAGGTCAGATTTGGAAGCTTGAACTACACGGCTGACATCCGCGGAGACCTGATCTTCGACGGATTCGAGCCGCAGCCAGGCGCGCCGCACTGTCATGATGGGCATGACCTAACACTGCCACCGAACAGTGCCCTGGAGGCCACACCCGCGTTAGCTCCGACCCTTAGCTCGGAGCCAACTACGCCGATCGAGGACGGGTGGCTAGACACCGCCTCGGGGGCTGCGGTCTCAACGGCGATCGAGCCGAACACCAGCCTTATCCTCTGCGAAGCCCGTGACTCCAAGGTGTCGGACTCTTATCCGGACTCTGAACCCTCCGCGCCCCTGCCAATCGAATCCGATTGGGCGCCGATCATGGAATTCACCGCCGCGGATATCTTTCAGTACTCGCCCTTCGGCGATATTCTGAATTCACTAAGGTCTCTCTCTTTGTCAGGAGAGTCCTGGCCGTATTATGGCCAACAGGATTCGGATACGGACGACGAAGAAATTCGACGCCCACCCACCACCCACTTCGTAGCCACTATTGATGATTTAACCGACATGCTCGAATTCGACTCCGAAGACATCGACGGTATGGACTATGATGTAGGAGACGAACATGAACCAGCGCCTATAGGGCACCGGACAGCCACCCCATCCTACGATGTATACATGGTGGACACACCCAAAGGAAACGACGAGGAAGAACGGGATGACGCAACGAAGGGTCATTCCTCTGAAAAGCAGCCAAAGCGGCGGCGTAAGCGCCGCTCCAAGCCTCGCCCCGACAGAGACAGTGGTCATACAGACCCAGCCATAGAGCAGGACGAGCCGGCGAACGATGAACATAGCATCGATCAACCATACGAACAAGACAACTTGGATAAACAAACCGCACAACCCGTCCTCGGCGAAGATAACAGTCCGGACGACCTCACGCCGGACAAGTTCCTAGAATAGGAAAACCTCCACAAAAGGCTCGCCGCCACAGCGCATAGCCTGAAAAAGCAGAAGCGGAAGCTCAAAATCGCGGAAGACGCACTCCGAATCAGATGGAGCAAAGTACTCAACACTGCAGACAAATACGGCGATAGTCGCCACACAAAGAGCTACCCGAAGCGACAGCTACTGCCCGAATTTTATGAAGAGGCCCTAGAGCCCCCAAAATCAAAAAATAAGGAAGCCACCCGGTCGGATAGACGACCCCATGGCCAACATAGAGTGGCATATGGCGCCGCACACAAACCAACACGCGATCCACCCAAGGATTCGCATCAAAAGGATGGCCCAGCCAGGTCTCTCTATGGGCCAAGAAAGCAAGCTCTAGCAAGCAATGTGACGCAACAAATATCCGAACAACATGGCACACCCAAATACATGGGTGTCGCACACCCCCTCTGTTTCACCGATGAGGTGCTGGACCATGAATTTCCAGCGGGATTTAAGCCCGTAAACATAGAGGCGTACGACGGAACAACAGACCCTGGAGTCTGGATTGAGGATTATATCCTCCACATACACATGGCCAGAGGAGACGACCTCCACGCCATAAAATACTTACCCCTCAAGCTCAAAGGGCAAGCCCGGCATTGGCTTAAAGGCCTTCCCGAAAACACCATTGGAAGTTGGGAGGAGCTCGAGGATGCTTTTCGGGCAAATTTTCAAGGGACCTATGTCCGACCTCCGGATGCAGACGATTTAAGCCATATAACTCAACAGCCCGGGGAGTCAGCCCGGAAACTCTGGAACAGATTTCTTACTAAAAAGAACCAGATAGTCGAGTGTTCGGACGCCGAAGCCTTAGCAGCTTTCAAACACAGCGTTCGAGACGAATGGCTCGCCAGACACCTCGGCCAAGAAAAGCCAAAAAACAATGGTCGCATTAACAAGCCTCATGACCCGCTTTTGCGTGGGAGAGGACAGCTGGTTGGCAAGATGCAGCACCAGCGACCCAAGCACATCTGAAGTCAGGGATGGAAACGGGAAACCGTGACACAGCAAGGAACAGCGCCGGAATAAGGAAAGCACCTCGAAGAGCATGGCAGTCAACGCTGGATTCAAAGGCTCTCGGCAGATTGAGAAAAAGCTGCCCCTCAAGGATAACAGGGACGAGCTATCTAACCTAAACAAAATCTTGGATAAGATATGTCAAATCCACAACACCCCCAGGAAGCCTGCAAACCATACCCACAGAGAATGTTGGGTCTTCAAGCAATCCGGCCAACTCAACGTCGAACACAAGGGGCTCGACACACCAAGTGAGGACGATGACGAACCCCACAAGCAGAGCACCGGGAAACAAAAGAATTTCCCACACGAAGTCAAAACAGTAAACTTACTCCACATGACAAAAGGGAAAAATAGAGTGGCGCCTATAGAGATACGTGCCATACGGCCTACCCGAAAGGAGTCTCGCCACGGGTTGTTAAAACCGATCACCTTCGACCATCAGGATTACTCTAGAAGTATCCGGAACGCAGGTTGGACTGCCTTAGTATTAGATCCGATAATCAACGGACTCCACTTTACACAAGTCCTGATGGACGGCGGCAGTGGTCTAAACCTGCTATATCAGGACACAGTCCGCAAAATGGGGATGGACCCAACAAAAAATTCGCCATAGCAACACTTCCTTTCAAGGAGTAACGCCAGGCCCGAAGGCCCATTGCACGGGTTCTCTCCTGCTAGAAGTTATGTTCGGCTCCCCCGATAACTTCCGCCGCGAAAAGCTAACCTTCCAGATCGCCCCATTTTCAATAGCTATCAAGCACTACTTGGACACGAGGCTTTCGCCCACTTTAACGCAATACCGCATTATGCATCTCTTACGCTCAAGATGCCCGGTCCCCGAGGCACCATTTCACTAAAGGGAAATATCGAGTGTTCCTCGTGCGCGGAAGAATGCGCGGCTGCCTTGACAGCCACACATTAAAACAGCTTCAGCAACAAAAGCATCTAACAGGTCATTAAGACCAAGGACACGGCTAGGCGAGTCCGGAACAAACATATAATTGATAAAGGTTCAGTAACCGTACAGCCCTATACAAGGGGCTCCGCGTATGTAAAAATAAGCGGCAATAAGGCTCAATTTTACCTGTCTTGAATTATACTTTGTTTATTTAGTACAACGTACATTCCGCACGACTATTCCTTTTTCTTTTTTCAGCTAAGTTCCTCTCTTTTACAGATGAACACCATGCTACGCCCGTCCAGGACACGCCACAATGGAGACACAGGCGCAGACGTGCAGCAGGGACCCGCCTCCAGGATTCTTTTTAGATTAAGACCCTGCGTGAACCTTTCTTACTGTCTCTTGTTGATACACATCCCCCGGATTCTCAGTATAACCGAGGAGGAGGCTGGCGTCTTGGCATGTGGCCATGTCAGAATTTTGCACGTACCTGGACACCAGGGGCTTATTATCAAGGGCACTGCTTAGCCCGTTTTTCATAAACACCGAATACCTTAGGGAGTGTTCAGCGTCGCGAGTTTGGCCTTATATGCATCAGCTCCAAATCATGTCTTTGGTCAAATGTTGGGTTTGCCCGGCTCCTGTGTTTTGCTGCCTTACGTTCCGCTCTATCGGCTAAGGCAGCACCAGGAGAACTACTGCGATTGTGCCCCGGTTTAGCCAGGCGAGCACCTCAGTAGAGAAAGCCAAAAACTGACTGTCATGATATAGCGTGAGACTGGTCAACCACTCGATGACCTATCGGAATCTTCGGGATTCCTCCGCATTAACGAAGGGCCGATTCCCGGCCAGGCACACATGCGCCCCGAATTCGGGCGAGCGTGTGACACCCCAAAATTTTGCCTTGTTTAATTGTATCAAAAATTTTGCCAGAAATTGAAACTTTTATTTTCTGAGCTCCCTTTTGATTTTTAACCTTGTTATCATGGAGTTTTTCCCCAAAGTGAAAACTTTTCAAATATGTTTTTGGACTTGTTTAAACTCTCAAGAAAAACTTTTCTTTTATTAGTAGAACTAATTACATAATTAATTTGCTTGGTCCTTATTTTTCTTGAAAAATGATTTCCCATGACTATATGGCCATATTTGAACTACAAAAATTTACTCAAAAATCCCACCAAAATTTGGAGAAGTCATGTGATGTTTTTAAATCACCTTTGTACAAAAATAACTTCCATTCATAAAATATTTTGAGCTCTACACCCAGTTTTCTTCTCTGGTCCAGTGGGCAGTTTTGCACTACAACCCATTTAAATGCTTCTCTCTAGCCTCCACCAAAATTATGGGATGTTAGTAGCAACATATGATTCAACTTTATGCAAAGACCCAGTGAGGTCCTTTGAAAATTTGAGTGAATCAACCTCATCTTCATTCTGGCCCAACTTGCTGGTTTGTACAGCAACCACATTTTTAGTTGCTCCTTTACCCATGATTTCTTTTTCTACTTGTAGCCAACCCTACCAAACCCCTACGTCCAGGAGCATGCACTCTTTGGAACATTTGTGGTCCATGTTGTGATGCCATTTGCTTCCTGTCCAGAAGTGTAGTTTTGCAAAACTTGCACTAGCAAGTTTCTCCTTTTTGCAAACTAACTACACCACCCTCTCATACATCCATAAAGACCCCACTCTGGAAGTTTTGGCCACCCCAAGAGGTGCCTAGGTGCATGTGGCATTCTGTCGAGCACCCTGTAGGCATGACCAGATTTGACATGGGTTTTAGCTTGCACTGTGATCTTGCTTCCCTTGCCTAGCTACCTTGTCCAATAGACCCCTCACTGCTCATAACCTAGGTCTGCTAACTCCCAGCCTCACCCGAGACCTCTAGCACGCCCTGGCATTTCGCCGAGCAGCTGGTGGGCGTGCACTGGGCACGCCCAGAGCACGCCAACTGCAGCCGCGCACCCGAGCCGCCGCGTCGCGCGCCCCTGGCTTGGCCCGCACTGCAGGACCTCACCACACACTCCCCTCCTCGCCGCGTCCCGCCAAAAGGCCCCGACCGCTCCCTGGCGCCCTATAGCGCCGTCGTGAGAGCCGCTTGGCGGCACGCCCGCGGCCGCAACCGCCGCCCGACCGCTCCTGCGCTAGCCAGCGCCGCCCAAGTCGCCAGCGCTTGCCACCTGCCTCCTGGAACAGTGCGTGATCATCCACAAGGGTGTCGCCTAGCTCTCGTCGCCGCCACGTTCCCCTGCAGCTACAGAACGTCGGTTCGCCGGCGATCTTATCCCCACCGCCGTGGAACCGCCTTGCCTCGCCTATTTAAGGAACCCCGAGTCCGTCTCCGCACGCAGGCAACTCGAAGCCATCACCCTAAGACCCCCATGAGCAGCCAATCGACCCGGAAAAGCTTCCTTCCCCATCTCCGGCAACCACAACCGCCGCCGTGGCCCCAGCTCTACCAGCGCCACCAGGGCCTCTCCCTCCCATTTCTCTTCACCAAGAACACCTCCTCCCTCCCGTGAACCTTTCCCACTACTTGATTTTGATCGGGACACACTGCGGGAGAAAAATCACTTTGCCCGACGGCCTCCGTCCGCCGCGGAGCTCGCCGCCGGCAGCTCCGTCCATCCCCGAGACCGTAGCGACTACCGGAGCGACCGTCTTGATCCCCTGAGCACGTTGATGGCCTCCGTTCTCCGAACGATGCCGTCATTCGCCGGCAAAACCTCGCCGGAGCCCCGCCTCTGTTTCGGCCGGAAGGGACGACGCGCGCGTGGACCAGTCAAACCTGACCAGTGGGCCAGGCGGGCCCACTGTCGGTGACCCACGCGCAGTCCACGCTGAATAAGTGGAGGCGTATTTGCAGAATACGCTTTCGATGTGTACGTATATATTCGAACCGTTTTTCTTTTTCTGATTTGTTTTTTTAACAGAATTTTGACCACAACTTTGACTGGCTATATCTTTTAAAATACAACTCCAAATGAATTGATTCTTTTTCCTACATCTCTCAAATTCTGTCTAGTTTATTTTAAAATTTATTTGAAAATTTTCCAAACAACTCTTCTGTGCTGTTTTGATTTGTATGTTAATTTAAATTTATTTCAAAATAGGAATTTTGGAGAGAGGAATGAAATCTTTCAAAGATTTTGGAGTGCACCCTGCCTTTCCACACCATGAAGGCAAGCATTCTGAACCCCGGGATAATAATTTTTGTGTGTTGGTTGACACGTTTATAACACCACCTTAATTCGGAAATGTTATTATTTCATGTGATATGATCATTTGCATGGATGCATCATTGTGATTCCCTTGCTGTTGGAAATGAGCATACTCGTGTGACAGCAATCATCCTCATGTGCCTTACATGCATACCGGTAAGGAATCCGGGAAAGCCTCTGCCATGGGTAGGTATGAGCTTGTCGCCGGTCTCCGTCGGGACGGTTATATCCGGTATGGCATGGTAAGGTATAATGGGTGGTGATTTGTTGGTTGAAGTATTTTTGTTGTGCTAACCATGCAGGAAACTCATAAGCCTCCTGAGTCGGCCATAGATCGAGTCTTGTTCCGGTAACCCCCATACTTGTTTTGTACTACCACTGGTCCCTACCATAGGTGGGGTATGGTTTAGTAAGTTGTTAACCCTTGTCTTGGCACACACCGTACAGAGAGGCCATGGTGGAAGATACCGGTTGTAGCCGGTAGGCATGCCACCTGGTCCGGGGGCATGGGTGTATCCGGTTGGGACCGAGAGGGGGATACCCCTTAGAGCGCGCAATAGAAATTTGATCCCATGCTACGCGAGGTTGTAGCCTCCCCACTTAGAGTTTGCCTGACAGGTGTCGTGGGTGATTCCAGACACCGGTGAGTTAAGCTGGTGTGTGCAAGTCAGGTGTGTTTTCAATTAAAAGACCGTAGATGGAATTAGTCCCGAGGGACTAAAGGAATCCGTTACTCGTGGGTAAAGAGTACACCCTCTGCAGAGATTTTTAAACCTATTGAATAGTCGTGTCCTCGGTTAAGGATTACAGTCTGGGATGGGTCAAGTATTGGTCTTAGTGTCGGTCTTCGGAGGAGAAACTACTAAACCCGAATATTGAATTATTACTTGTGATATATGATGGTTATGATTATTATCATTATGGACTAACCGTTTGCATGATTTGAAATAAAGAATATCCCTGGGACGGTACTACCTCCTGGATATTCACCATGATTGTTTCATTTCTTTTAAAGCCCTTTCTGTGGTGTCGCTCAGACGCCCGGCTGTGGCATTTCTTTTAAAGCCCTTTCTGTGGTGTCGCTCAGACGCCCGGCTGTGGCATTTCTTTTAAAGCCCTTTCTGTGGTGTCGCTCAGACGCCCGGCTGTGGCATTTCTTTTAAAGCCCTTTCTGTGGTGTCGCTCAGACGCCCGGCTGTGGCATTTCTTTTAAAGCCCTTTCTGTGGTGTCACTCAGACGCCCGGTTGTGGCATTTCTTTTCAAAGCCCTCTCTGCGGTGTCGCTAAGACGCCCGACTGTGGTATTTCTTTTAAAGCCCTTTTGCGGTGTCGCCAAGACGCCCGACTGTGGCATCCTTGTTGATTATTTTATAAATATCACCACTGCTATACTATTACTTATTCATAAATAACATGCTTGCATGCATCATAGTTTCATTGATCTTTTGTGGCCAACGTCATGAGCATGAAACATTTCCAGTACATCATTGTTATATTATACCCGTGTTCATAATGTTTGCGAGTACATTCAAAGTACTCACTGGCTTGTCCCTGGCTATTGTCTTGGCCAGATTACTTGCTTGGAGAGGAGCATTGCAACGACAGCCTCGGAACCTAAGCAGCGGTGATAGCAGCCTCGCGAAGATAGGAGTTAACCTGGTCAGTTGTTCCCGTGGGAAATGGAGTCCCATAGACACCGATGATCCACAAACCGCTTCCGCCCTCAACCACTAGAAACCATTTGATGTACTCATAGGCCACAATGGTCTTGTACTTCATATTCTGTATTTTGCTTGGAATATCTGTATCAAGTTGATGCCTCATCAGTTAACAGGAATCCTGGGGCTGGTGAGCACGACTGCCATTTTCTGGAAATTAATGCCCGGAAAACCGGTCGTGACAGAGCGCGGCACCACCAGGGGCTATATAGTAGCCCCACTGTCAAACTCCTATGGTCAAGTGAAAGTGATAAAGCATTATAGTCCGGTTGCCTAGTTCGCTGCACTATCACCTCCTTCGTGGACCAAGACGTTGGATCAAGTGTGAAAATGCGCCTTCTGCGAACACCCCCGCATTATATGCATGGGGGCTGAAGCCGACGACTACCATCTTTCAGGTTATATACACATATACATTAACGGCCGCACAGGAGGTATTTTAATTCCTGAAAGCACAAGTATAAAAAAGCTTTTACATTCCATCAAAATATTGTTTTACAATAATACATGTTATTCGAACATAGTATCCCTCGAGCACTGCGTCTCTATTAAACGAGCGTAGACCTGGGAATGGTTTGGACTCAAACTTCAATTTTGGATCAGTTTTCCTATTGGACACTTCTGGTTTGGATAAAATGGGCTGAGTTCCTAATGTAAGTTGGTTTGATTTGGATTTTTCCTATTATTGGTTTGGTTTGGTTCGGTCTGGTCACAGACCAAACAATCCCAAACTATTTCAACCCATTGACTAAGAACCAAATCGGCCACCAGCTTCTCCTCCTCACGATTCGCATCGTAATGGGAACGTCCTCTCGTTGTTACTGCTCAGACCATGGATACGGCGACGTAGCGGAACCAAAACCACCGTCTATGGGCTCAGGTCGTGCACTAGGAATATTGAAAAGGCGGGCTGAGCGATGTGTGTAGAGCAGGTACCGGCTTAGAGCATCTACAACCGCACATGACAAATATGACCTCTCAAACGTCTGCAGATAAGGATCGGACACTCCTCTGCATCCGAACATTTCATACTAGATTCTTAAATTCATAAAACTTAAATTCACAAAAGCATGCAAATGATAAAACCTGCTCCCTTTGTTCCTAAATATAACTCATTTTACAGATTCCATTAGAGCAACTCCAAGGGAGAGACCCATTTTGTCCGTTTGGGTCATCCGGACACAAAACTTGGCCCAACAGGATGACCCAAATGGACGCGGGTGTCCGCTTGCTGTCCTCTCCGACCCAAACTTGGCCCAAATATAGGGAAAAATGGGTACGAAGCGGACAGAAGCGTACGCTCTTGTAGAGCGCTGTCGTCCGCTCGTGTCCGCTCCTGGTCCCACCTAGCAGTGCCCCGCCCACGCACCGACCGAGCCGGCTCCCCGCTAAAGCCGCTCGTGCAGCCCACGCCTCCATCCTGTTTCTTCTCATCCGCATACACACATCTCCAGAACAAGAAAAAAGATCTCCCCTTCCATCTCAATCCTACTCCTCGGCCTCCTCTCGCCGCCGGGCCAAGCGTAGCAACCGATCGGTCGCTGCTCCGTCCATCCAAGTCGTCGCTCGCCGTCCGCTGCAGGCTGGAGTGGGAGCTCGGCTGGCTCCGGGGCCTCTTCACGGCCGCGGAGCTGGCGGCCGCCAACCTGCTCCTGCAGCTCAGCAAGGACTACAAGGCGGCCGCCGCGGCGTTGAAGGCCACGATCTCCCCCTCGCCGCGCTCGGCGAGCTCGTGCTGCGAGGTCCCCATCAAGGAAGAGAAGGAGCGGGTCGTTGAGGAGACGGCGCCCTTGCCGCTGGGGTCGCTGGACAGGCGGGAGAGGAGGAGCTCGGCAAGCTCGTGCCTCGAGGACCTCGTCGTGGTCAGGAGGAGGAGCTGGAGCCCCTGCGGATCGCCAGAGAGACGGCGCCGGCACGGAGGAGGTGGGGTGCTGGTGTAGCTGCTGTCCGCTCTGTCCGCTTTTGGGTTCTTGCGTTGGATGCCCGCAGTGTGCGGACATGAGACCCAAACGGACAAAAAATGAAGAAAATCCGTGTCCGTTTGGGTCCCTGCATTGGAGTTGCTCTTATGGACTATATACAAAGCAAAATTAGAGAATATACACTCTAAAATAGGTCTGTATACATATGTAGTTTCTATTGAAATCTCTAAAGAACTCATATTTAGGAACGCGGGAAGTACGTATTACATAGATGATCTAGTTACTCCTCGTCGGAGATGTCGACAATCTTCGTGTCTGGCTCCAACAACATGGGCAGCTGCTGCAGCTCCGACGCCTCCGGCTACTCCGCTCTGACCTCCTCCTCCCCTATCTCCGCATTGAGTTCGGCGAAGAGCGCATCGGCCGCCGTCTGCTACTACAGGAGGAACTGCCAGTAGGCCTCCACATAGGCCTCATCCTGGATGGACTCCAGGCTTGCCTGCTGCTCCGTCTCCGCCTCCGCCATGTTGAACCCCGGAGCAGGCTGGTCCACCTCGTCCTCTTCCGGATCCACCACCCCCATCGGCTCCGGCAGCAGCTCTCCCTCCTCCTCTGGCTCCGTCGAGTTCGGAGGCGCCCAACTGGGTCGAAAATTCATGACCGGTCAGTGACCGGGCGGCCCGCCCGGGCGTATGAGGCGGGTTTGGGATGCCGGGCTATAGATGCTTTTAGAGGCAAGCATCTCGTCGATGTCTGCTTTCTGCTTCGTCTGGATACATCGGTTGGCCTCCGCCTCCGACAGAAATGAATCGAGGTTTGCCTGTTGATTCACCTGTAGATCTGTGTCACCCGTGTCTGCCACGTCTTCAGGTTTTTTTTGAATCGGTCAGTGATCGGGTCGTCCGCCCAGGAATTTATGGGGTTTAAGGCTTCCCGTCACGCATTGGTGAGTATGATGAATCCATTTGTTGTAGATATGGTGAATCAGTTGTGAGTGCGTGGCTAGCTTTAGAATCCACATGCACGCATGCATGTTTCATTGGTCACAGGGATGGAAATTAGTAGGCATGCGGCAGCAGATAACCACCCGCCCCATGCCTCTCTTACGGCAGTAATCAAACATTGGACACGCCCATGGTTTGAAACTTCGGGTACAAACTGTATATAGAGAATGGTCTGGATTGGTTTGGATTGAAAGTATGTACAGTTTGGATTGGTTTGGATTGCACCCTTTGCTGTTTGGTCTAATCTGGTTTGGTTGCTGGACTTATACACGCATGGATTGGGCTGGGTTTAGTCTGGATTACAAACTATTCCCAGGTTTTAACGAGCGCCTTGCAGAACTTCCTGAAAATAGTGCTCGGCAGGTACTCAGCTTTCGTCTGAGTCTTGGGATGCAACAGCGATGGCCTCCATCTCCGCCCAGTATGTCTTGACACGGGCAAGGGCCATCCGCACACCCTCTATGCATGTTGACCTCTTCATCGCATTGATATGCGGCACTGCACCAAGGAACCGTTGCACCAAGCTAAAATAATTGTTCGGCTTTGGCCTCCCCGGCCACAGATGATCCACGACATCCTTCATGGCGAGTCCGGACAACCTATTCAGTTCGGTCCATTCGGCCAAACGATCGGTCAATGGAAGGGGGCGCTCCGGATTGTTGAACTGTGACTAGAAGAGCTTTTCCACTTTGCTATCTTTCTGATCTCAGAAATGTTCGGCCGCATCAGCGGCACTCGCAACCAAATCCAGATAGTCGTCCGCCGAACTCCACATCCGGTCCAACGAAGCATACTTCATCCGCAGCATAAATGGCTTTCCAGCCGCGATATCTCCGGCCTGATGCAGCTCCTCCTTCATCGCTCTCATCACAGAATGAGAATCCTTGGCCGCCGTAATGGCCTTTTCCAGGTCTGTCCACTCCGCCTGATCTTCTTTCTCAAGAAACTTGCAGCGGTCAGCAGCGGTCTTCAACTTCGTAGCCATCTCGGCCATTTCATTTTTGCTTTGGCAATGAGCAGCCTCTTCGGCTTTCAACTCATCAACCGCCTTTAGGGCAGCCGCATCGCTTTCTCTAGCTTGCTCCTTGGCTCGGGCAAGCTTTGCCCGAAGGTCCTCCACAGCGGCAGCCCCATCTGCATCGAGTGCAGACACTGTAAGATACTGGCGTCAAGCTCCTCTTACCAGGTGTCTCCGGAGAGATTACATACCTTGTGCCTCGTCAAGCCGCTTGTTGACAAGCGCGATGTCGGCATCCGCCACGTCAAGTTGCCGCGATAGCTCGGCAAATTCATCAGTCCGGCTAGCCACCGGACACTTCGCCACCTGCATAAGAAGGCGGCAAAATTATACCTGGGACTATGATCCTCTGCGTGCTGCCGTCTTCGGCAACACACAGAGTCTCAGGGGCTACTATCTACACAGGGCACATCTCATATATGCGGAACTATCAAAGGGTACATCACTTCGCGTACCTCAAAACCTGTCAGCAAACTCCCGACGGCCTCGTGCAACCCGCTTTTCACGGACGAAATCCTTTCAATTATCGTACCCATCAATGCACGGTGCTCCTCCGAGATAGACGCTCGCCCTAGCAGGTCCTTCAGCTCCTCTGACCGTGCACCAGGCGGTGCCGGACTCGCTCGATGGTCTTTCTCAAAGGCTAGACGCGGAGAGCTCTGGGGGGGGCATATGACTGCCTTCCGGCCCTGCCAGATTAGGAGAAAACCTCTGCGACGACACTTCAGGGTCGTCCGCCTCGTAAGGCGGAACGGCAGGGGGAGGCGTTCCTATCTCCATCATCTCCGGAAGAAGGTCCCCCAAAGATGTCCTGCTGAGAAGGGCTGAGATCCGAACTACAACGTAACACGTCAATTATTTTTCTCGGAGTTAAAATAAGGATTCCTCTCATTTTAAAACCTCCCCTCTCTACTTATGGCTCGGTGGAGGGCTGATCCCCTTGGGGGCACAGTGCGGCCGAGGTATCCCCCGGCACAGGACCCTCTGGCGAAGATTTCTTCCCCCGCTTTGAGGCCATGGTCTCCGGGTCTTCAGAGGCGGTCCTCTTCTTCCCCTGGGTAGAGGAATTTTCGATTCCTCCTTTCCTGACAGCCTCCTTCGCGGAGGCGGTAGCTTCCTTGCCCCCCCCCCCCCCGTCGTTTTCCCCTAAAGGAGCGATCTCCAGCATCCTGGTTAACACGGGATCCGGCGAGGTCTCAGGAAGGGGGGCCAGACACCTGATTAACTTCGCCTTTGCTACCCACTCCTGTTTCAAGAAAAACTCTTTTAAGGGTAACATTGTGATAAATGAACGGATGGTGTATCCGGGCACAGGGCAACTTACTTGAGTATCCGGACGATTGCAGCTCAGACCTACATCCTTCGTAGAATCCGGACACACTACTTGTGGTCCGAAGAACAATTTGTACATCTCCACGGGCGTCATGCCAAGAAAATGTTGGAGAGCTCGCGGTCCCTCCGGGTTGAACTCCCATAGACGGAGGGGGTGACGTTTGCAAGGCAGGACTCGGTGAATTAACATAACCTGCGTCACCACGACCATACTGATGTCTCTTTCTAGGAGATCTCGGATGCGGCCCTGCAACAGGGGCATGTCCTTTGCCGACCCCCGATCCAGCCCCTTGTTGACCCATGACGATAGTCGTGGCGGGGGACCCGAGCGGGAAGCAGGCGGCGCTACCCACTTGGTGCCCCTGGGAGCTGTGATATAAAACCACTCTTGTTGCCATAAGCTGAACTCCTCTTGAAAAGAGCCCTCGGGCCATGGGGCGTCAATATTCTTGCTTATAACAGCGCCTCCGCACTCCGCGTGCTGTCCCTCGATCATCTTCGGCTCTACTTTGAAGGTCTTAAGCCACAGTCCGAAGTGAGGAGGAATATGGAGGAAGGCTTCGCACACGACAATGAACGATGAGATGTGGAGGATGGACTCCGGAGCTAAGTCGTGAAATTCCAGCCCATAATAAAACATGAGCCCCCTCATGAAGGGATCCGTCGCGAAGCCTAGCCCTCGGAGGAAGTGAGACACAAACACCACGCTCTCACCAGGCTTGGGAGTAGGAATAACCTGCCCATGAGCAGGCAGCCTATGCGAGATTTCGTCGGTCAAAAACCTGGCCTCTCTCAGCTCTAGCACGTCTTCCTCCGTGACGGAGGAAGGCATCCACCGGCCTCGAAGGTTGGAGCCGGGCATCATCGAATGTCCGAAGCGCCTAGAATCTAGGGACTTGGGTGTTGGAACTCGAGGCGAAGGGTGAATTCGATTGAGATCAAAAGAAAGCAGTAAGGCCTTGGTCTCTTTATAGGAGATGGAATACCAAGAGCCCCCCCGTGACCGTTTGGGACTTGCCTTTGATCGAGGAAACATACCAACGGGTACAACTGGGTTACCCACGTCCGTATTGATGAGGATCCCGTAAATAAAGGGGACACGGTCTCTGCTTCGACAAGACGTGCCAAGGAAACCGCCACGCAAAACGCGCTGAGGTGGGACAGTAAAAACGATTCGAATAAAGACTTGGCCGTGGTGTGATGTCACACTACGGAGTACGTCAACAGATTAGATTTGTGTAAATATTATTCTCTCTATGGCAATATGTGGAACTTATTTTGCAGAGCCGGACACTATCCTTGTGTTCAAAATCTTCTACGGAGTATTCGGAGGAGGAACCCGCCTTGCAATGCCGAAGACAATTTGCGCGTCGGACTCGTCGTCATTGAAGCCTGGTTCAGGGGCTATTGAGGGAGTCCTGGATTAGGGGGTGTCCGGATAGCCGGACTATAACCTTTGGCCGGACTGTTGGACTATGAAGATACAAGATTGAAGACTTCGTCCCATGTCCAGATGGGACTTCCCTTGGCGTGGAAGGCAAGCTTGGCAATACGGACATGTAGATCTCCTCCCATTGTAGCCGACTCTGTGTAACCCTAGCCCTCTCCGGTGTCTATATAAACTGGAGGGTTTTAGTCCATAGGACGAACAACAATCATACCATAGGCTAGCTTCTAGGGTTTAGCCTCTCTGATCTCGTGGTAGATCTACTCTTGTACTACCCATATCATCAATATTAATCAAGCAGGAGTAGAGTTTTACCTCCATCGAGAGGGCCCGAACCTGGGTAAAAACAATGTGTCCCTTGTCTCCTGTTACCATCCGCCTAGACGCACAGTTCGGGACCCCCTGCCCGAGATCCGCCGGTTTTGACACCTACAATGACCCTTGGTGGAGAGCTTGGATGCAATCTTGGCGGCACGACGCTCCAATACCTCCTCGGGGGTAAGTTGAGGAGCGGTCACTTGATCATCTTGAGCGCCGTCTTGAGCTTGTTCTTGATCTTGAGGATGCTCTTGGTATTGAACTTGCTCGGAGGAGATAACTTGACCTTGGGCATCACTTGGTGATTCAACACCGTCTTGAGATTGATCTTGCCCTTGGTCTTGTTCATGAGGTTGAGGGCGTTCACTTTGTTCTTCGGAAGTGTGTGGGCCTTGGGTTGGTGATGGCTCCACTTGAGTGGAGCATTGTCCTTCTCCTTCGGCCACAAGGGGTTCCTCAATGGGTAGGATAAAACCAACTCCCATTCTTCTTATGGCTTGAGGAAGAATTTCATCACCTACATCACAAGTGCCACTTTGCTCCACTTGGGAGCCGTTATTCTCATCAAACTCCACGTTATACGTCTCCTCAATAAGTCCCGTGGACTTACTGAGGACACGGTAAGCATGAGAATTTGTAGCATAACCAACAAAAATGCCCTCATAAGCTCTAGCCTCAAATTTAGACAACCGGACACCTTTCTTGAGAATGAAACACTTACACCCGAACACCCGGAAGTACTTGAGATTGGGCTTGTTACCGGTGAGAATATCATATGGAGTCATGTTCAAGCCTTTGCGGAGATAGAGCCGATTGGATGCATGACATGCAGTGTTGATGGCTTCGGCCCAAAAGTTGTATGGAGATTTGAACTCCACCATCATGGTCCTTGCCACATCCATCAACGTCCGGTTCTTCCTCTCCGCTACACCATTTTGTTGAGGGGTGTATGGTGCGGAATATTGATGCTTGATCCCCTCATCACTAAGAAACTCATCCAAGGTGTAGTTCTTGAACTCGGTGCCGTTGTCGCTTCTTATTGTCAAGATCTTTGCATTGTGTTGTTGTTGGGCTTCATTTGCAAAGTCAATGACGGTTTTTTGGGTCTCGCTCTTCCTCTTGAAGAAGTATACCCAAGTGTATCTTGAATAATCATCCACAATCACCAAGCAATACTTTCTACCCCCAAGACTATCAAAGGATGGAGGCCCAAAGAGATCCAAGTGAAGGAGCTCCAAAGGCCTCTTCGAGTAAATGATAGTCGTGGGAGGGTGAGCCTTTTCATGTAGCTTTCATTCAATACAAGCACTGCAAGCACGATCTTTAGCAAAACTAACATTTGTTAGTTCCACGGACATGGTCCCCCTTGAGAAGACTTTGCAAAGATCTCATATTGACATGGGCTAAACGGCGATGCCAAAGCCATCCCACGTCAACTTTAGCCATTAGGCATGTCGCAGTCTTAGTGGGTCGCTCCGAAAAGTTAATCACATAGAGATCGTTCTTGACATGCCCAACAAAGGCTACTTTAAGAGTCTTGCTCCACAAGAGGGCCACGGTATCAACATCAAAGAAAGTGGCAAAGCCCATGAGTGCAAGTTGACGAACGAAAAGTAAATTGTATGCAAGGGACACAACAAGTATGACATTCTTGATCATGAGATCATGAGAATTACAACCTTGCCAAGCCCCAATACCTTAGAGGACGAGGCATCACCCCACTCGACATTGGTGGGCATAGATGGAATCTTGTGAACGTCCACCACCAAGTCCTTGCTTCCGGTCATATGATTAGTGGCTCCACTATCGAGCAACCATGATCCCCCACCGGAAGTAAACACCTACAAGAGATCAATGCTTGGTTTTAGGTACCCATTTTGTAATGGGTCCTTTGATGTTAGTAACAAGGGTCTTCGGAACCCAAATAGACCATTCAATGTACTCATAAGGAGAACCAACAAATTTGGCATAAACATGTCCATCACTACCACGACACAACACATAAGAAGGGTTAAAGTCGCCGGCTTTGTTGGGAAGGGAAGTGGTTCCCTTCTTGGCATCACCACCCTTCACGGTGTTCTTCTTCTTCTCCTTAGTAGCACCCTCTCCCTCTGTCACAAAGGTTTGCTTGAGAGGGGGAGGTCGTTTGGCCTTGTCATTCTTCTTCTTGTTCTTGGACTTGGGTGCGAACCCAATCCCTTCCTTGGCCACAACTTCATTTTGATTGCTCAAAAGGTCGTTGAGGTTCTTATCGCCTTGTATGCAAGACACAAGGCCTTTCTCAAGTTGCTCCTTCAACTTTGCATTCTCCTCAACAAGATGCACATGCTCACAACACAGGTTAGTAGCATTTGCATTATCAATTAAGACCATATGAGGAAATATGGCTTTCTCCTTGGTTAGCTTTACTTGGAGTTGATCATGAGACTTGTCGGGGATATACCCCGCGGTGTAAACCGGCCGGAAGTTAACCCGGCCGGACTTGGCGGTTTATCTGAAGACCCGCCCTGACCTTGGCGGTTTACAAGCAATCCGCTTGACTCACCGGTAAACCGACGGGCGGATCAGACGGATGACAAGACCCAAGGCCTAGAGGGCCGGTTCAACTATGGTGGGCCGGTTTAAGAGGAAAGGAATATTTATCTTACAAAGAGTTAAGACCAGGACTTGTATCCGGTTTGTATTAGAGATAGACTAGTCCTAATCCTAATAGGACTCCACATGTAAACCGCCCCTTCAACATATATAAGGAGGGGCAGGGCTCCCCAAAGAGGGAGAGGTTAGAAGTTAGAAGCTACAAGCTACAAGCAATCGATAATCTCTAGGGCTAGACACAAGAGCCGGTTTACGGCGTCTCCCTCGGGATGATAATGAGACCTAGCCTCAAACAGCATGTAGGGTTTTTACCGGATGATGTTTCCCGGGGCCCGAAGCTGTCTAAACCCTTGTCTTGCGTGTTGATCCGCCCTGCGTCTCTCGTCCCACTCAACCCCTCTCAAGCTACCACATAGATGCGTTGGCCTCGCGACTAAGTCCTGACACTAAGGACATCTGCCGTGACAAATCCACGACAGTTGGCGCCCACCGTGGGGCCAGACGCACGGTGGTGTTGAGTTCTTGAAGGGATCTTCTCTGAGGGATCGAGCAGTTAGCAATTTTTCGGCTGAACAAGAACCGACGTGGAAGGATTCATATCAACTGCGAGTTCGACAATCAAGGTTGAAGAAATTGTTGGCGGTGGTGTGTATAAGATTGAGATCGAGAGAGTTTAAAGTTGCATCTATGCACTGCCACGACTTACGATCCGCCGAGGCTGGTAGGAGATGATTTCGTCTATACACCGATCCGTCCTGAAGTCTACCGAGTCTGACAAGAGATCGGTTTCGTTAAAAACAAAGTCAATGGGATCTGTCCGTTTGCAGAACCATGAGACCACAAAGGAATTATTTAGCTTGGCACGGATTTCGAGCAAGACCATTGAATCTACCATATGAAGCTACTGGTACAATACGGATCAGGCTTTTTCAGCTTACTATATTGAGCAAATCAACAGGTGATTCCTATTCACATAGCCGGGTGGTCAATGGGAAGTCAGATCGGTCTTTTTTGGTATGTCATTGTAGGAAACAGAGACACCTGGCAAGTTTTTCCGCTACGTTTTGTCTGAGCCGCCGAGTCGCCCGACACGGATCGCGCGCATCATCTGCTCGTACAACAGGATAAGGACAAGTGTTTTACTTAAGCACACGTGAGGTCTTCAGAGCAACCTATTGCATGCATTTGAATCAAATGGTCACAGTGCCTGAATGATGGAAAAGTCAAAGCCTGATGGATTCCTATGCCTCCTCCACGTGAGGCGGTTCAAGTGTTCACGTGAAAAGCACTCAACTAAGCATTTCTTGCTAGAAAATTCCAAGGAAGTACAGCCGGTGTACACACATGGAGAAATTACAACCACTGTGCCTACGGACTGCCTCGCCTACGAGTCGCCCCGGCCGCCGAGTGGTCTCTGCTGCGGTCGGGGCGTCCCTGCTTTGAGCCGCCCGTGGCCACGGCTGAAGCTCTTGCCTTGGTCTGGTTCCCTTCCACCGAGACGCTTTCATCATTACGCTTCACCAAATCCCCATTGCCGCTCCTCGTTGTTATCGTCATCAACCCGGCGTCCGCATCAGGCCGACCCCGAATGACCGTTCTTCGCTTCTGCCTCAACCTGCCATGACCCACCGCCCTTGCTGTGGCTGTCCGCGAGCCGTCGTTTCTAAAAACCGCCGACGCTTCTTGCCTTCGCGGCCTCGTCCTCGCACTGCTCGGACTCGCCATCGCACCTCTGCGTCTCTTTGAGCCGCCGTCGCAAGGTTACAGCCGTGCTTGAGCCACCCCGTTTTGTCGTTTGCCTCCGGGCTTCCCCGCGTCGAGTCGCCGCCTGCCTCTGCCGCAGAGACCTCGTCTCCACCAGGTTCTGATCGAACACCGCCGCGTTTGGAGGGCCACCGAACACCACGGGCCGTTTCAAAGTTTGATGGATGGATGGTTATTTGATTGGATGTGAAGGCCATCACTTGGTCAAATCTTGGTCAGATTACCGTGCAGTTGCTGCCTACAGAACATACGTCAGGATAAGTCGACCCGCGATAAGCGTTGGCTTTGTGGAGCCGCTTCCTGTGCTATGTGTTGCCGCGACCTTGAGTCATCGCCAATTCTAAGTCGGTTGTCTCCGTTGTCGCGGCTTCGTCATTGCTGAAAGAAAAGTCAAGTTACCAGGTGTTTAATGACCCGGAGAATGACTGGAGGGACTTTGCCTGAACCGCCGGGACTATATTCAGTCGTCGGCCTGCCTGAGCTGCCTCTGTCGTAGTGAATGGATCATCCGTCGTTCGAACAAATCAGGTGATATCCATTTAAATTTATCTTATTAATACTTACTGTTTTTGTCAAAAGAACAATTACTTTGCACTATAAATATTTTTATGCAGGATAATTGCTTATGACAAAGGTATTGTTATACCGCGGGCATGGAGCGCGTGCCAGTATAGTTTTGCAGTGGCGTTCTTTCGGGCCATGCTGCTCGACAGATACACATGCAAATCGCCGCCCCCGCTGTTCGGTTTACATCCGTCCAACGCATGCGGATGATTCATTGTCCGCGCCGGTTTACAAACATCACGGCTGACTCACCCGTCCGCACCGGTTTACCACAATGAGGCTGGTTCACCCGGGGTTAATTTCAGCTTCATACAGTTATCATCAACTTCATGGCGGGTTATTTCCGGCCTAAACACATCAGGTGATATCCATCTAAGATATATTTTATTAGCACATATCAAAGAGCAGTTTATCTTTGCCTTGGTCTGCAATACTGTTTATGCAGGACAATTGTTCATTACAAATGAGGCGCTATGTTACGGGCACGGAGCACGCGCTAGCAATATTCTGCATCGGCGTTTCGTCCGTGTCATACCACCCGATGAATGAGCATGCGCAAGTCGCCGTCCCTGTGGTCCGGTTTACATCAGCTTACCGGGACCGCGCCCGCAATTAGCCCGTCCGTGCGGTTTACCGCACTTGCGATTGATCCGCCCGTCTGTGCCGGCTTACAGCGCCGTAACCGACTCTCGCGATCGCACCGGTTTACAACACCGTGGCCGTCTCCCGCGACCGCGCTGGTTTGCGGCGCGGAGGACTACTTGCTCCGCACCGGTTTACAATGCCGCGACCGGTTCATCTGTCTGTTCGCATGGCTGACTTACCATGATTGATTTCAGTTTCACTGTGGGGATCGTCAACTCCGCGGTGGATATTTTCCGGCTAACATATCAGGACAAATTGTCTGTTGCAAAAAGGGGGATTATTATATCACTGAGCTATTGGATAACCCGTGCCGGGTTATATCGCGATCCAGATCGCGTCAACTCGTCAGGACCATGCGAATTACCCAATAGCGCATGCACAGGCTGCCATCCCCCGCAGTCCGGTCTACATCAACATACTGGGCTGCACCTGTCTGCGCGAGCCATTTATTGATTATGAACAAATCACAGCTTGGGTAGCCCGGTTTTCTTTCAAATTGGAGGCAAATTATCATCAACCACCGTCCGCACTGGATGGATCAATGGGCAGGCGCACAAGTCACCACCGCTACAGTTTGGTTAACTTCAATCACCAGTTGGAAGGAACCATTGGCCGAGTTGCTGACACGGTTCATACGGGATCATTTGCAACCCGCCGCAGTCACCTCAACATTCCGTGTATTCACATCGTGTTATCAACACCAAAGATATACAAGTTATACCGGTTTATATCACGGTCAAATGCGGAGAATCTCAAGCCAACTCCTCGAGTCACCTTGAGACTTGGGGGCTACGATGATATGACGCAGCAAGTCTTGCCAGTTTTCAGCCGGTTTAAGAACCCGAGGACGAGGGAGGGAAAGATAGCCCGATCCCGGAGGCTACTGTTATGTTGATAAAAATTTAAAGGCGTCAGAAAATTTCCGGCTTAGAAAGTATATGACAGTTACAAAACCCCGACTCAATGAAGAAGTTTCGGATCATCAGAAAGGATTCCGGTTTGGAGCCTGGCTGAAGGGAAGTCAGTATCACTGAAGCTCTCAAATATTCGGTTTACAATCCGGTTCAAGAGAAATCTATTTTCCCGCAAAATTCTGAAGCGCTCAGATCCGGTTTAACAATGACCGGTTCAAAAAGGAATTAACTTCTCGCAAGTTCGAGTTTAAAGGCCGTCAGAAAATTTCCGGCTGAACATGAAGATTCCGGTTTAAAATCCGGTTCAAGGGGAAGATGTCTCCCACAGCTTTGAAGCTTTCAATATACGGTTCAAGATTCCGGTTCAAGAAGAATTTACCTATTGCAAAAAAGTTAAAAATTACCAAAGAAGACCTGCTGCTACGATGCACGGTTCAAACATGGGCTTCCTGTTCAAACATAGGTCGTATTCGAACCAAAGAGAACATAGCTATTCAAACATGGGCTTCCTGTTCAAACATAGGTCGTATTCGAACCAAAGAGAACATAGCTATTCAAACATGGGGCTTCCTGTTCAAACATAGGTCGTATTCGAACCAAAGAGAACATAGCTATTCAAACATGGGGCTTCCTGTTCAAACATAGGTCGTATTCGAACCAAAGAGAACATAGCTATTCAAACATGGGGCTTCCTGTTCAAACATAGGTCGTATTCGAACCAAAGAGAACATAGCTATTCAAACATGGGGCTTCCTGTTCAAACATAGGTCGTATTCGAACCAAAGAGAACATAGCTATCCCTATAAAGTCAGTTGGGGACCTAGTCGGCCTGAACCGTAGCTACACCTCCGGGGGGCTTGGTCATGTCTTGACGACGGTAATGCCTTCTGGCTGGCACATTTGCCACTGAATCAGTTGGGGACCTAATCGACTTGAACCGTAGTTACACCTTATGGGAGCTCGGTCATGTCTTGATGATGGTAATGCCTTCTGGTCGGCTTTTTAGCCAATGAATCATTTGGGGGCTTGGTCGTGTCCGAACCAATGCAATGCCACTTGATCGGCCCTAGGCCACTGAGTCACTTGGGGGCTTGGTCGAATCCGAACCAATGCAATGCCACTTGGCCGGCGTAAAGCCACGAGTCTTTTGGGGACCTGGCCGACTGGCACCATCGCTACGCCTTCGGGGAGCTTGGTTGCGTCTGACCATGGTAACACCATCTGACCAGCTCAGTAGAGCCTTTCTTTTTGCAAATGGTTTTATCATTGCCTTTGCTTGAAATTTTGTGTTTATAAGTATTTCTTTGTTGCGATTTTAAACCGACAATTCTTGAACCGGTTCGATTGTCAAATCATAAATTGGCGGAACACGGTCCATTCTTAGACCGGAGATTATCTGCCCGGTTTGATTTTCTGTTACCATCCTATTATGGAGTAAACCGGTATTTATCAATCCGGCTCGGTTTTCAATTACAAGTTGTGAGTACATGATCAAGTTATAATCCGGAGATTATCAGCCCGGTCTGGTTTGACTACAAGTCACCAGTATTATATATTGTTAAAACCGGTGTTTATCACAGCCCGGTACGTTTTTATCGTGAACCAGCGCAATATGGAAGGAGGTATCATTACTCAAGATTGGGGTTATCACTCTTACTACAAAAAAATTGGTAAACCGACTATATCACAGGTATGATATATTTCATATTTGATTATTTTTAAGCACAGCCTTGGTTATAAACCTAGGTTATATATTGGGCATTATGACCCGTCCGGCGGTAAACCGCCAGGACACTTTAAACTTGTTGTATGCAGAAACAGGTTGAATAAAGCATGATTATAAATTATCCGGTGTTTGTTAAACCGGCCTGGCTTTAAGACAATAAGTCGCCAGTATGATGATAAATTATCCAGTGTTTATTAAACCGGTTTGGCTTTGGACTATAAGTCGCCAGTATATATTTGGATTGCGTCATTGGAATCATGCGCTTATAAATTATTGGATTATATTATTCAAATAGCCAAACTTGGCTGAATTTTCATTATGATATTGGATGAATAAGGTTTTTCATACCGGATTATATTATCTTGAATAGCCATCATGGCTGAATTTTCATTATGATATTGGATGAATAAGGTTTTTCATACCGGATTATATTATCTTGAATAGCTATCATGGCTGGATTTTTATTATGGTTATCAATGACAAGTATTATAATTAAGGTTTTCAAAGTCGCTTTAGTGCAATGGCTATCATATTATCAATGGATACGATTTATTCTACAATTGAAGGAATAGTCCCGAGTTGCTGCAGGCTTACAACCCGGCACTTGGGGGCTACATTATTTAAAATTGAGATTACATCAAATATGCAAGTCTCATGTTGCTGCAAGCAAGCACCATGACACTTGGGGGCTAATGCAAAGTCATTTTTGCTCATCTTATTGAAGACCCAACTCATTACATCGTAACGAGCTGGCCCTTGGGGGGCTACCAATTGCTCCTGTCAACTATTCAAGGTACAAAGCTTTTTATCTATTATATTGAAGGGTCTAATGCTCAGTTGGTAAAACACAAGGCTCTTAACCTTGTGGACGTGGATTCAAGCCCCATGATGGGGGGTTACATCATATGATGTTATTTTCATAGAAGTATATATCAAAGTCCCAGCTCAATATTATCTTACTGAGCCGGCCCTTGGGGGCTACACATTGCTGTTCAAAGTTTACAAGATTATATTTACAAAGTCCCTGCTGATTATTACATAATGACCCGGCCCTTGGGGGCTACTTTGGTTGAAGTTTTATGGGCATCAGTCAATTACAAGTCCCAGGTTGCTGCAAGCATGACAACCCGGCACTTGGGGGCTACAGATATTATATTATTATCGAAGAAAGATTTTCAAATTCTCTGTTGAGCAAATCAGATTGACCCGGCGTCACCAATCATAAACCGATGTTGGCAACAATCATGAACCGGTGTATGCAACAACCGGGGTCATCAGTTTTTATAACCCGGCCATTTGGTAATGTTAAACCGGCAAGTTTTCAAGACCGGGATCATTTTCAAACCGGCCGAATATCAGATGAATATTTCAAGACCAATATTTCTTAAACCGGCATTTTGGAAGCCGATTCCAGTGGATTATTCTTTACAATATTTTTCTATGAGAAACCAATGTCAGCAATTTGAGTATGAAGCTGGTTATTAACCTGGAAGGAGGAATGACAAGGACTTAAGGATGATCAGGTGCCGGTTTACAAGTATTCTTAACCCGGAGCGCAACCTGTCAAATTTGTTCTTATGTTTATTTTGCAGCATAAGTTTACCATGGATGAATCCAAGCTAAACTTGGGGGCTAATGTCGGGGATATACCCCGCGGTGTAAACCGGCCGGAAGTTAACCCGGCCGGACTTGGCGGTTTATCTGAAGACCCGCCCTGACCTTGGCGGTTTACAAGCAATCCGCTTGACTCACCGGTAAACCGACGGGCGGATCAGACGGATGACAAGACCCAAGGCCTAGAGGGCCGGTTCAACTATGGTGGGCCGGTTTAAGAGGAAAGGAATATTTATCTTACAAAGAGTTAAGACCAGGACTTGTATCCGGTTTGTATTAGAGATAGACTAGTCCTAATCCTAATAGGACTCCACATGTAAACCGCCCCTTCAACATATATAAGGAGGGGCAGGGCTCCCCAAAGAGGGAGAGGTTAGAAGTTAGAAGCTACAAGCTACAAGCAATCGATAATCTCTAGGGCTAGACACAAGAGCCGGTTTACGGCGTCTCCCTCGGGATGATAATGAGACCTAGCCTCAAACAGCATGTAGGGTTTTTACCGGATGATGTTTCCCGGGGCCCGAAGCTGTCTAAACCCTTGTCTTGCGTGTTGATCCGCCCTGCGTCTCTCGTCCCACTCAACCCCTCTCAAGCTACCACATAGATGCGTTGGCCTCGCGACTAAGTCCTGACACTAAGGACATCTGCCGTGACAAATCCACGACAAGACTCTTTAAGGCTAGCATGAGCACCCTTCAAGACCTTGTGAGCCTTGTCAAGTAAGTCAAACTCCTCTTTGAGTCTAGCAAGATCAACCCCAAGCTTGGCCTTCTTGGATGTTAGCACACGAGAGACGACAAGAGCATGATCAAGATCTTTCTTTAATTTAGCATGATCATCGTTGTGTGACTCCTCAAGAGCCAAACGAAGACCACACTCTTCCTCAAGAGCATTGGAAAGATCCAAAATCTCATCAGCTTGAGGAGTCACACACAAGCAAGCGAGGGATATAACACAAATAAACTTGCACAAGTAAAGGCACGAAATAACCAAGAGTGGAGCCGGTGAAGACGATGATGTGTTACCGAAGTTCCTTCCTTTTGAGGGGAAGTACGTCTCCGTTGGAGCGGTGTGGATGCACAATGCTCCCCAAGAAGCCACTAGGGCCACCGTATTCTCCTCATGCCCTCACACAATGCGAGAGGCCATGATTCCACTATTGGTGCCCTTGAAGGCGGCAACCGGACCTTTACAAACAAGGTTGGGGCTCTCTCCACAACCTAATTGGAGGCTCCCAACGAAACCACGGAGCTTCACCACAATGGAATGTGGCTCCGAGGTGACCTCAACCGTCTAGGGTGCTCAAACACCCAAGAGTAACAAAATCCACACAAGAAATTATGGGAGAAGCAAATATCCTTTGGTGGAAGTGTAGATCTAGGTCTCCTCCTTCAATCCCTAGCAAATCAACAAGTTTGAGTGGCTAGAGAGAGAGAGATCGGGCAAGAGAGCTTGAGTAGCATTAATGGTGGAGTGAGAGAGGTAAGAGGTGAAAGTGGTAGGTGGAGGAACCACCCTTATATAGCAACCCTAAAAATCCAACCGTTACTGCGTTTTTTGTACTACAGCGGTACAACCGCTCCTTGTCCCGGTACAACCGGGACTCACGGTTTACCTACAGAACCCTACCAGGCGGTACAACCGGGCGACTAGACGGTAGTACCGGTTTATGTGAATAACCAGACCAACCGCCCAGCCACCGCTCAACCACCGCATAGAAACAGTAGGGAGTCACCCCTGAGTGCGGTAGTCGAGCGGTACAGGACCGGTGCAACCGCTTGGCCTTGAGCGCTTGGGCAGCTAAGTCCTGAGCGGTAGAACCGCACAGGGCACCGGTGGTACCGGTACGACCGGACCAACCGGGCCACCACCGCCCGAGTACCGCATCAAAACAGAAGTTTGACCGGTACTTGGGCGGTACTTGGCCGGAACAACCGCCACAGTCTTTGCTGAGCATGGTGGCGGTACCACCGCCCGGAAGCAGCGATACAACCGCTCGATCAAGACTAGTAAGCGCCAAGAACCAGTGGTACAACCGCTGGGAAACCACAACAAGCAGTAAGATAAGAAGGGAAATGCTCTCTCTCACAACTAAGGAAGGCAAGAGAGGGGTGAGGCAAGTGTACGTGAAAAGATTCCCCCACCTCCTTACAATGTGGATTCCCTCTTGATAGTACGGGTTCCCTATGACCAAAGAGATAAAAAGCATAGAAAACTCCGTCTTCGATCTTTTCCTTCCAGAGAGAATATCTATCTGAAGAAAGCCTAAACACCGAGAACCTGAAGCACTCAGCACAAGATTAGACCAACAAAGGGTTGTCATCATCATCATCCAAAACACAAAGTAGGAAAATGCCCTTACAAAAAGGACTAAGGAAATGTTTCTCATTTATGGAGGTGACAAAGAGCTCGTCGTAAATGGTTACGTCGATGCAAGCTTTGACGCTGATCCGGATGACTCTAAGTCACAAACCGGATACGTGTTTATATTGAACGGTGGAGCTGTCAGTTGGTGCAGTTCTAAGCAAAGCGTCATGGCGGGATCTACGTGTGAAGAGGAGTACATAGCTACTTCGGAAGCAGCAAATGAAGGAGTTTGGATGAAGGATTTCATATCCGATCTAGGTGTCATCATCGGGTCCAACGAAAATCTTTTGTGACAATACTGGTGCAATTGCCTTGGTAAAGGAATCCAGATTTCACAAGAGAACCAAGCACATCAAGAGATGCTTCAATTCCATCCGCGATCAAGTCAAGGAGGGAGACATAGATATTTGCAAAATACATACGGATCTGAATGTTGCAGACCCTTTGACTAAACCTCTCTCACGAGCAAAACATGATCAACACCAAGACTCCATGGGTGTTAGAATCATTACGGTGTAATCTAGATTATTGACTCTGGTGAAAGTGGGAGACTGAAGGAAATATGCCCTAGAGGCAATAACAAGGTTGTTATTTATATTTCCTTATATCATGATAAATGTTTACTATTCATGCTAGAATTGTATTAACCGGAAACTTAGTACATGTGTGAATACATAGACAAACAGAGTGTCACTAGTATGCCTCTACTTGACTAGCTCGTTGAATCAAAGATGGTTAAGTTTCCTAGCCATGGACATGAGTTGTCATTTGATTAATGGGATCACATCATTAGAGAATGATGTGATTGACTTGACCCATTCCATTAGCTTAGCACTTGATCGTTTAGTATGTTGCTATTGCTTTCTTCATGACTTATACATGTTCCTATGACTATGAGATTATGCAACTCCCGAATACCGGAGGAACACTTTGTGTGCTACCAAACGTCACAATGTAACTGGGTGATTGTAAAGGTGCTCTACAGGTGTCTTCGATGGCACTTGTTGAGTTGGCATAGATCAAGATTAGAATTTGTCACTCCGATTGTCGGAGAGGTATCTCTGGGCCCTCTCGGTAATGCACATCACTATAAGCCTTGCAAGCAATGTAACTAATGAGTTAGTTACGGTATGATACATTACGGAACGAGTAAAGAGACTTGCCGGTAACGAGATTGAACTAGGTATTGAGATACCGACGATCGAATCCCGGGCAAGTAACATACCGATGACAAAGGGAACAACGTATGTTGTTATGCGGTTTGACCGATAAAGATCTTCGTAGAATATGTATGAACCAATATGAGCATCCAGGTTCCGCTATTGGTTATTGATCGGAGATGAGTCTCGGTCATGTCTACATAGTTCTCGAACCCGTAGGGTCCGCACGCTTAACGTTCGGTGACGATCGGTATTATGAGTTTATGTGTTTTGATGTACCGAAGGTAGTTCAGGGTCCCGGATATGATCACGGACATGACGAGGAGTCTCGAAATGGTCGAGACATAAAGATCAATATATTAGACGACTATATTTGGACATCAGAATGGTTCCGGGTGAGATCGGGCATATACCGGAGCACCGGGAGGTTACCGGACCCCCCGGGAGGTATATGGGCCTTATTGGGCCATAGTGGGAGAGAGGAGAAGGGAGCAAAGGAGGGGGCGCACCCCCCAAGCCCAATCCGAATTGGGAGGGGGGGCTCCCCTTTCCTTCCTCCTTCCTCCCCCTTCCTTCTCTCCTAATCCAACTAGGGAAGGGGGGGGGGAATCCTACTCCCAATGGGAGTAGGACTCCCCTTGGGGTGCGCCTAGGAGGCCGGCCTCCTCCCCCTCCTCCACTCCTTTATATACGGGGGAGGGGGCACCCCATAGAGACACAAGTTGATCATTGATCTCTTAGCCGCGTCCGGTGCCCCCCTCCACCATAATCCACCTCGGTCATATCGTCGTAGTGCTTAGGCGAAGCCCTGCGTCGGTAGCTTCATCATCACCGTCATCATGCCGTCGTGCTGACGAAGCTCTTCCCCGACACTCTGCCGGATCGTGAGTTCGTGGGACGTCGCCGAGCTGAACGTGTGCAGATCGCGGAGGTGCCGTACGTTCGGTACTAGGATCGGTCGATCGTGAAGACGTACGACTACATCAACCGCGTTGTCATAACGCTTCCGCTTACGGTCTACGAGGGTACGTGGACAACACTCTCCCCTCTCGTTGCTATGCATCACCATGATCTTGCGTGTGCGTAGGAATTTTTTTGAAATTACTACGTTCCCAGACAATCTCGTGCTTCTCGTGAGTTGCTTTCTTCATTGCGAGCTTTAATCGGGCCTGGGCCTCCCATAAGAGGTGGGAGTGCCGAGCCGGGCTCCCTGGATGCCGTGCGATCTGCTCAGAGCTGGTCGAAAATTCACGTTGTCGAGTGGGCCTCCACCAGGCTAGTTATCGGTGCTTGAGCTTGTGTGGTGGGAATTTTGACGTTGGGCCACCAAGTCTTGGATGATCCAGAGGGTTGCCGCAAGGAGGCCAAGATCCACCGCGATGAGCGGTGCATGCGGAGCTTCTGCCCCTGCCGACGGATTGCCTCTGGCGTCTTGGGGCCCTTGGCTGACTTGCATCTTGCATCTTGGGGCCCCTTTCTTTTGGTGAGCTTGGCCCACAAGCTTCTTCAAGTTGGCGGAGGTGCGGCGGCGTTGTAACTCTTTTTTTGCATGGCTTGGCCATGGTAAGGATGATTTTTCAGCAACATCGAGTTGATGGAGTCACGAAGGCGTTTGTGGTTCCAAGCCACTCCAAGCTTGGCGAAGACGTGTGGGGTTGCATCGCCGCGGATCCACGCGACTCCTGAGTGGAGCTACGTCAAGGATCTGCTTGACTCGAGCTTGGTGAAGATGGGCGGGGTCACGACGTCGAGGATCCACGATGACTCTAAACTTGGTGACGATGTGCGGAGTAGCGACGTCGAGGCTCCACGCGACTCCTAAGCGGAGTGACGTCGAGGATTCGCTTGACTCCGAGCTTGATGAAGGCGAGTCTAAGGCGCCTTCGAGGAGTCCTTCACCTTTTCACACCTTCGACTTTGGTCAGAACTTGCTTTAGGCGGAGTCATCTAGCTGCAAGGATCGATGACTTTTCACAAGGTGAGGATTCCCCACGGTTGTCATCAATGTTGATGTTGAAAAATCAACATTTGGCTAGGAATGTCCTTGGCGGCATGGGTAGAGAAGCAGGTGTGATGCGTACGACGGCCTTATAGCGAAGGTCGCTCTACCCTCGACAAAATGACACAACAATATTTTTTAAATATGTTCAATCGTCTTGTGAAAGCAGGACCTACGCCTGAAGTGTTTTTTAAATTGTTATATGTTTTACATTTCTGTGTGCCAAATAGGGACTAAAATTTCTTTCAAGTTCGCAAAGCATGCACTCAAACCGTTCGAAAGCTTCGAATTTGGGCGTCTTTCCCTGCACGGTTTGAAGGTGTGAGGCCGTGCTGTAAGATTCGCGCCGGAGGATAAGGGCCATCAATCAATGGTTCAGAAACCCGTCGTCGTCTCTAATCCCAAACCCTCTCTCGCTCCTCTTCCTCTGCTCCCTCCCCAGGTCGCCTCCAATGGCGTCCTCCCTCCTCCGCGCCTCGCCGCTCTCCCTCCTCTCCCGCCTGAGGCCGCTCAACCGCAGGCCTCCCGCCTCGCACCTCCGCCGCCTCCTCCTGCTCTCCGGGTCCGCCTCGGCCCCCTCACGCTCCACGCCCACGCCCCGAACCCTAGCGGCCGCCACCGATGCGGCGACCCCGCCGGAGGAGGCGGCGGCGCCCCCCGCGGCCGAGGCGAGGCTGGAGAGGATGCAGCCTCTGCAGTGGCCCCAGCGGGATGCGCTCTGCAGCGAGCTCGGGGCGGGCGACGCCGGGCGCCGGGTTCGGCTCTGCGGCTGGGTCGCCCTCCGCCGCTCCCACGCCGGCCTCACCTTCCTCACCCTCCGCGACTCCTCCGGCATGGTCCAGGTGACCCGTTTTCGTCTCAATGCCGTTGGTTTGGTTGTTATTGCTGTTGCGAGGTGCAAACATAAGCATCAATTCTTCATCTCTTAGTTGTGAACATGTAATGTAGTTGCTGCTGCGGTAGAGACAACTTCTATCTATGCAGCTGATCGCCGATGATGTCGCATTTTCCGCCGATGTTGTCGCATTTTTTGCTAAAGCTTCCGCCACATAATTTGTGCCACCTGGAATGGTCTGTTGTGTTGACGTAGAAACCAGATACTGTATTGTAGAGGGATTTTGGCAAGTGCTTGCAGTCAGCAAAGGTCATTGTGGAAGCAGTATTCAATAGTTACGCAACTAATATTCCCTTTTTATCCGAAAAAAAGCTCCACAGAGGCTTGTAGAGTGATAATTATTCCAAGATTGCCTGTCATAGTTATTGATGTCTGTGGTCATTATTGTTCAAACTGTTTAGTGATCTCAAGCCAGTGTTTGTTCTACTCGTTCCACAGGTGACGACTCTGCCAGAATACCCTGAAGTTTACGCTGTTGTGAACAAGCTGAGAGTGGAATCAGTGGTTTCTGTTGAGGGGGTGGTGCGCCCGCGCCCAACAGAATCCATCAATGCAGATATGAGGACTGGGGCTATAGAGGTACTGACTAGTCTCTATGGTAATTTATTTAATGTTTTTTTGGGGATGACAGAGCTAGTTAATGTGGTCAGAATTGGATATGTACACTATCTAGCACAGAAATGTTACTACCTACTGCTACAGATCAACAGTAGGATGTAGGTTTTCTCCAAGACCTGTCTGTGTTGTTACTCTCTTATCTTTCTATTCCAAGTTGTAGAACTGCAAGACACTGTTACTTCAGTTGATTGTAATGGAAATGGGATCAGGCCATCATCCCATTTCTGGAACATGCAGAATGCATTAGAGATTAGCAAAAAGGAGAGAAACCATATACGACATAGTTCATATTTTACTGGTCGAATTATTGTTTCCTTAAACTGTCATGAGATTTCCTATCTTTGTTTCGTGTTCCTCCAAATTGCAACATATTTTTGTAACGATGATATCATGTTCGCACCTTGAAGATTGCTGCAGATCATGTATCAGTGCTCAACTCGGTAACTCGGTCTCTACCTTTTCCAATCACTACTGCTGACACAGTGAAAGAAAAATTTCCGGAAGAAGTCAGATTGAGGTAAGAGAAACAGAATCTGTGTTCTCTGCATATTTTCTTTGTGGCATATTGTCAAATACTTGGAAGAAAGTTTTGTGGCAGCCCCCAAAATATCCAGCTGCTGATTGATTATTGGCTAGCAAGTGCTTAACACGTCTGTGCAGAATGTGATTAGGTTGTACATCTGAAGCTGCACATTTAATTTTAGACACCAAGTTGATGCATAAAAACTTAGGCATTGTAAATCACTATTTTTGCCACTGACTATTGGGGCTTGGGAAGTTGGGAGCATCACAACTCGTCACCCACTTTGTGATTATCGGAATTTCTGTGGGTGTATAATCATATTCAGTTCGGTTAGCAACAATTACTTAACCATTATATTGCTATGATTTCTCACTTACTTATTTTTCTGGTATCTTCTCATTAGAGCGATTTTTAATATTTTACTATTCATTGGTATCATGATGGAGGTTTGCCGATTTAGTTTAGTTGAGACATTTTCCTCATCATGTCGATCATGCTAACTTGTAGCAGTCTATTTGAATATCATACTGCAGTCTGTCAAGTCACCCTCTAAGAGTCTGCTGTACGATGACTTATGGTAAAATTTTGTATTTCACTGTAAAAAAATTCATTGGCTGTAATGACCGAGTGTCAGACCACAACTTCACTCTAGATAGAAATATGCTTGTCAAAGATATGACCGCTCCTATTCCCCTAAATTTCATTTCCTTATTATCACTTCTTCTTCTGTTCAGCTTTAGGGTACCAATTTACCGCTGTCCGTTATGCTTGAATTTATTTAAGTGTTGTGTTCAATTTCCACCATTTTAAGCAATGAGTGCCCTTTTTGTATGAATGCCCTATCTTCAATATTACAGATTTAGGGTGCTGGACTTGCGTCGACCACAAATGCAGTCAAACTTGAGATTACGTCATAAAGTTATTAAACACATTCGTCGTTACTTGGAGGATAGGCATGATTTTGTTGAGGTATGCTAGCTATACATTTTGTGCTGTTGTTTGGCAGCAGCATGCCTGTTTTATTTATATATGCCTGTCATTTTCAATATAATGGCCCTGTTCTTAAAACTGCAACATAAAGATCAAGATAGGTGCTTAATTGGCCGACCGCTACATAAGCCGCTGGGCCAAGAGGTCAACTTGTCCCTTGGGGTTGCTAATTCTCCACCCACTTGTCTAACAACACCAATTTTTGTGCATCAGCCATTTTCATTACTGGGTGTATAAAGGGGACATAAATATGACTAATGTGTCGTCACCAGTAGCAGTAGTATATAATGAACATTTAGTGATGCAAATTATGTGGATTGGTCAAAATAGATGCAACGATTCACTAAACTAAATGCAGTGCAATGATTAGTGTATCTTCCCTTGCAATATCTAGAATGTATGCATCTCTTGGCATCATTTTTTTAAATATTTTGTCTAAGTTACTACATGTTCCAAGGTAGATTGAGACTCCAATTTTATCCAAGTCTACACCAGAAGGTGCTCGGGACTATCTTGTACCTTCAAGAGTTCAGGTGAATAACCTCTGTACTTTGCAGACACAATTATAACATGGTTGTTTCCTCTGTTGAAGCCCACACCATTCTGTTTGCTTTGTTCTCGTACTCTTTCTAATTTTCAAAGATCTGATGCCTAACACCATATTTGTCTGCTTTATTGTAAAAGTAATGCCAATGTCAATCTCTAGACGCTATTAAGCACAATCACCTTCCAGGAGATAAATGTGATTAGTTTGCTGTGTTTTCCTTTTGGGTTGATGGCTCATTTTTCTGATCTAGAAAATTACTTTGGAGTTGAGCTGGCTACTTGGCTTTTAGAAGTTGCAATAGAAGTAAGCTTACGAACTATTTTGGAGGACTAAACTTGTTCCTATTTTATTTTGCCTAGACCCGGACATACAATCCTCTATAGTTTTGTTCTTATAACTTAACGCACTTCTGTTCCATTTGAGTATAACAATGATGTTGTGGAGGTGCAGACTTATTATGCATTGGAATTATGTTGCCATTGCTTGTTAGTGCGTTAGTGGTAGGTATAGTAATTTAACAAGTAATATTTGTCAAAAGAAACTTCATAAGTAATAACTATGCAATGAAGGTTCATCACTTTGCCAAGTTCTGTTCCTCTGATTTCCTCCAATATGATTTCTGAAGCCAGGAACATGCTTTGCTCTTCCTCAAAGCCCTCAGCTGTTCAAGCAAATGTTGATGGCCTCTGGCTTTGAAAAATATTTTCAGATTGCAAGGTAGGTAGCACATTTGAAGGCCTGGGTGTTATTTCATAAATATAGTTGTGTTAATGCATGGAGTATATTATTGATGCAACTATTTTTTTATGCCAACTATTGTTCATCTTCATTTTTGTAACCTTAGCTGAATTCTTGAATTATAATACAATTATTAATGCAAATCAATCAGAGCACAAGCATATGTGTCATGTAATGTACTCATGTCCAGTTGGCATATAGTACTATACTAGTATTGAATCAATTAACTACATCTCTGGAAAGCTGCCTGGCACAATTGTCTTTGTTCACTGAGCTGCTTTATGGCAGATGCTTCCGGGATGAAGATCTGCGTGCAGACAGGCAACCAGAATTTACACAACTTGACATGGAGATTGCCTTCACATCAATGGAGGATATGTTGAACTTGAATGAAGAATTGATGATACATGTATGTTGGTTTTGACCAGCTTTATGTTTTCTTTCTCTTTTTTCTGTCAGACATCTATTGTCATCCTTGACTGTTAGTGAAATGCCTAGTTAGAAGGTAACACAATCAGTGCATTTTATAATAATAAAAAGGTCACGGGCACAGCAACTGTGTGCTCATTTTGTAGTTTAGCTGCCGAATATTAAACCATCAGTAGTAGTCTCTTAGTTCATTATTCAGAAAACTTTCACTTTTTTCTTGAGCTATTATTGCTATTCATGGTTGATTGAGCTATGGAACATTCATATCACAGATATTTCAAGAGGTAGGAGATATCAAGCTGCCTAAGTGTTTTCCAAGGCTCACCTATACGGAGGCGATGAACCGTTATGGGACAGACAGGCCTGACCTTCGGTTCGACTGGGAGCTAAAAGATGTGAGGACCTTTAATATCTTTGCAGAATGGCCTTGGTAATTTTGATAACTATTTATTTAGTTAATTACCATCACAAATTTGGACAACTTCGTTTTTTTTGAACGTGCAAGACAGTAGGAGAGGCTCCTACTGACATCTTTTCTCATTAATTGGTACACATGTTACAAATGGCAGACCCCACCTCCATGAACTAATCAGGTTAACCCCATCAGGGGTGGCTAACTCATCATAGTTCTTGGCAGGGGGTTGGGAGTACAGTTGGGATTTTTACACTAGGGAGTTACAAAAGGTGGTTACAAAGTCAGTCACAGAGGGTTTAACCCTATGAATTAGAAGGGTAAAGTCAGTCTTGAATCTATCTTTCCAGGATGCATGGGATGGAGGGATCCCTTGGAAAACTTTGCCATTGCGCTCCTTCCAAATGCTCCAGGCCGACGTCATGAATATTTCCATGAACATTTTATGTGTCCACCTTTGTCTGCCTGAGTGGATCATATTGAGTCGGTTTCCTCCATCCATCCAACTGACACCTAGCGAAGCCCAGCATGAACGACTGAACGGGCAGGTGAAGAATAGGTGCTCAACGGTTTCTTCTTCTCCCGAGCCACACAGCACACAGTTAACTCCATCCGACACCTTATAATGTCTTCTAGGAGGAGCCAGGCGAACATCTTGATTTTCATCGTGCACCTGGATCTCCAAATCCATCTGAAAGATACATCAGCCACCACATCCTTGAAATAAAACTTGTAGAATTTCGCAGAAGAAAAGCCACCCCCCTCCAGACGCATGTCCAGGTGTCGTGCACACTGGTGTCGGTTACAGTTGGTTCAGTTAGTTGTTGGAGGCGCGCACCTCCTCTCTGGCTTGCTGTGACAGCGGCAGATGAAATCCACTATCCAGCTCTGTAATACCCAGAAAAGTTGCAACAGAAGCATCCTCGATTTTTGTGTATGAGAAGGCATGAGGGTGTGAGTTTTCAAGAACTTGCCCTTGCCATAATTCCTTCCAGAACAACACAGTTGAGCCGTCTCCAACATTGACATGTGTGACTCCTCTGTAAACATCACTCAGTTGCATGACATCTCGGCACCAAAATGACCCACATGCATCGGCCGTATGTGGTATTCTCTTTTCATAGTATGTGGACCAGACAAGGGTGCACCACGGGACATCCTTTTTGTTGTAGAAGTTGTGCAGAAATTTCATAAGAAGACCAGTATTCTTAACCTTGATATTCAGTATCCCAAGCCCTCCAAATCCCACGCGGCGAGGGAGTTACAAGTCTCCCCCTGCTCGGTTTTCTTTCGCCATAGGCAGCGCCTGTGAATTTTGGATGAGGGGCTACTCCTTGCCCCATTTTTTGCATATAAAAAGCGGAAGCCATCTACTCTAATTCACATGTTGTACCGTTAGTAGTATGACATTGTAGGTCTGTAGATTTAGATGCTGCTTTTACCTTGCAGCTTACATGGGAAACATACTCTGTAAACTCTTTTCTTAGTTTAGTACTTGCATATTTTCTCCCTTCATTGTTGTTCTGTTAAATGCAGGCTAGTGATGTATTTTTGGGCAGTAGCTTCAAGGTTTTTGCAGATACATTAGAAAATGGTGGTGTAATAAAGGCATTGTGTGTGCCTGGTGGTGCCAAAGTTTTTTCAAACACTGACCTAAAGAAGGGAACTGTTTATGCTGAAGCTTCCAAAGCTGGAGCTAAGGGCCTGCCTTTCCTCAAAGTTATGGACAATGGTAAAAGAAAAATATATCCTTGTTATGTTAGACAAAACTATAAGGCCTGGCAGCAAATGATATGTTATTTATTTGTGGTACCACAGGGGAGCTTGAAGGAGTTGGTCCGCTGGTGTCAAGTCTGAAACCCGAAAAGAAAGAACACCTGTTGGAAATCTTAGATGCAAAAGCAGGTGATCTTATCCTGTTTGCCTTGGGCGAGCAATCAACAGCTAATCAAATTCTTGGCAGGTTAAGATTGTTTATTGCTCATAAGCTGGAAGTGATAGATACAGTGAGTCTCTCATACCAAGAACTTCCGTCCTTGTATTGTCAACATATTCTTGGCATATTGATGAGACACCAAGAATAGTTCTGTTTCTGCCCTTAAAAAAATCTATTTCTTTCTGTAGTCAGCACACTCAATTCTTTGGGTGACAGATTTCCCAATGTTTGAATGGAATAGTGACGAGCAGCGGTATGAGGTCAGTCTCTTAGTTTGTACTAACAAATTATAATTGGTTCGTATTCTTCTTTGCTTCTACAAAACCGAAATGGGTATTCCTTAAGCCTGTGTGTGTATCACATTAGAGAACTAGCTTTTACTGTTTTTTTAAGAAACTGCAGTTATTTGCTGAATGTTGATTGCCGTTTAGTTGCTGATAATACACTACGAACAAACGACGAACCTTGGTATAGTAGGATACACAGTACTATGTTGTGTCACAAGAATACCCACCTATATTGGACGAATCTTAGAACTTTGTTGATGATATCCAGATATGATCTGGTACGACACATGTTTACGAAGGGATATGTGAAGGGGCACATCAGTTATACAGTTTTCTTTGCATGCTAATCCCATTTGGATGGGCGTTGGTACATGAGTATCATGGATTCATGGTTTATATTATATAGCATATGCCCAAATATTCTACTGAACAGTATGGAAAGTTGCTTTTTGTTAAAAACTATGAACAGAAGAGCCTGGTTGAACTGGGTGTTCACATCTACTCCCTCCGCCCCATAATGTAAGACGTTTTTTGACACTACACTAGAGTTAAAAAACGTCTTACATTATGGGACGGAGGGAGTAGCTAAAAGAAAAAAGTTGCATCTTATTTTCTGTTTTCTCAGTTTCCTGTTTCTTCTCCCTTTCAAACACAGGCTCTACACCATCCTTTCACCGCACCAAATCCTGAAGATATGAATGACCTTCCATCAGCTCGTGCCTTGGCTTATGATATGATTTACAATGGGGTGGAGGTACTCCTCGTTTCTCTTTTCAAGTGTGTAGACAAGTTTTAGTTTAGTTTGTTGTTTTCATGTTTCAATCTGTTTGAATCTGCAGTTATGCACTACAATGTGAAGTTCATGTACCTAGATTTTTCATGTATTATCTTTGATAAATAGTCATACATGCCTCCAGCAGACAAACAAGACATGAAACGTACGGATATGCATCAATTAACATAATTTAGTACTCCCTCCGTTCCATAATTCTTGTTGTGGTTTTAATTCAAATTTTAACTAAAACCACAACAAGTATGGAACAGAGGGAGTAGTTTTATGCACATTAAGATGATATTGTATCCCCCTGTACAAGCACTACCTGTGTTTTCTTGTGCTACATTTGTATTAGTGTGTGTTTCAAGTTTCAGATGCTAAATTGTAAATACGCTTTCGGAGTTAGTGCCCTTTTCTATTGTAAATGACCAATTGTGCAAGGTGGGCAAATGATCACATGTGCATGTGTTACTGGCTTACTGCAAATGAAATCATACAGTACATCTGATGTTTTGTCCACTTGCTCGTAGATCGGAGGAGGCAGTTTGAGGATCTACAAAAGTGATGTGCAACAAAGGATTTTTGAGATCATCGGTATCTCACCTGAACAGGTTTGACTATATCTTTTTGACTTGGTCTTCATGACATTAATTTACTCCCTTTATGTTGTCGATCATGTTTCTTCCAGTCTTCAGTTTGTTGCGTAAACTAGTCAATCAGATTTTCAAGTAAAAAATATTTTGTTTTAGGTTGTTCCCAACAGCTAATTCAATACTGCACCAACTGAGTCCATAACCATTCAGTAACTGAGCCTTTTACTTGTTCATGATTGTTAGTTTGGAGAGTTTCTATATCCAATGCTGCTCTCTTTTGGTGGTGTACTTAATATTTGTAATTTCCAATGCAGGCGGAGGAAAAATTTGGCTACCTTTTGGAGTGTTTCGACATGGGTGCTCCTCCGCATGGTATGATATTTCAACCACATGGCTTTCAATGTATCATGTTTCTTTAGTGTAAGATTGTAGGCATGCATTCCGCTTTGATGCTGCCTGCATGTTTCATTGCACTGCTATTTCTGAAACAAGAAGCCTTCTGAAGCAATCTTACTCCTTTTTTCTAAAAGTGGCTCAATCTTGTTCTTTTGCTATATCTTGATTCTAAGGTATTTGAATAATCTTGATAAATTTCATTTTGCTTTTACTTACTAGAACTAGAACTAGGATATCAAACAGAAATGTCATATTTGTCACCTCCTTAATGCAGGAGGCATTGCCTATGGGCTGGATCGTTTGGTGATGCTTTTGGCTCGCGAAAGTTCAATCCGGGATGTGATAGCTTTCCCAAAGACCACGACCGCTCAATGTTCTCTCACCAAAGCACCGTCCCCTGTGGAACCTCAGCAACTGAAGGATCTGGGCTTACGTACATCGTGAGGATACTGAACGAGCGCATTATTTAGGAAGAGATACATTATACACAAGGGACTCAAACTGCCCCTGCACATTCTCTTTTTGCACTGTAGAGGAGAAACATTTTGACTGTAAAATGACTGGTTGGCGTTCAGACGTCTCCAAATCTGCCAGCATGGACGCAATGCGGATTATTTATTTTGTTCAGAGTTGCGGCTGCCAACATGTAACCGTATTATGGTTGACTTGAATGAACTAGGCAGCCTGGCTTTTGTAACACAACACTGGAAGTATTTGTGGGTATACCAGGTTGAATTCCTGGCTGCCAGCATTGGAAGTATTGGAGTAGCTTTGTTTGTTGCAGGGAGTTGAATTTCTGTAGCTGGTTGAGTGCTTTTTTCTTGCGTGTTGCTTGGGAACCAGTCTCGCAGATAGCATCTATACATTCATCACTGGACGTTGAGACCGTTCCTTTGTGTTTCACCCTTGGCATCGTGTTAATTGTATCCACCAGCCATCGGGAAATCTGCCCATGAGGATTATGGAAACTCACTCCTCTGAACAAAAGCCAGATTTGCCCTGACGTGATTCAGACTTGTGACCGTTTGCTGGCCTTTTCAGAAAAAAGCAGAAGGACCACCCATCCTCCGTTGGCTTGTCAGGGGAGCAGGCTGGAGCGCCACTCCAGATATCTGACTGCTTTCTCCACCGACCGGCTTCGCCATTTGTTTCTCTTGGGTCGAGAGCTCTTAAGGATGGCGACCACGGCAAAATTTCGTGTTTTGACCATTTTTGCGTATAAAATCGGGATCTGACCCCTGGTATGGAAATTTTCAAGATTTGACCCTTTTAGCTATCGCCGGAAGCCCTGGCGGTAGAAATGTACAGGCTACTGCAGCCCCACATGACGACAGGTTTCGTTGACGGCCGTCTGGCCGTTAACCGTCGCTTACTTGGCAAAGGGGACCTACCGCCGCCAGCCTCGGCGGTAAGCTCCGACACCCTATCGCCGAGGTCTCTGGCGGTAGGGTCCTGAAGGATAAGGTTTGGTGGGGTCCACTCACCACCCACCCACTCCACTCATCTTCTTCCCCGAGCTCTCACTCTCTCCCCATCTTCCCCCTCTCCCAAGCACCCACTAGATCCCCCTCAATTGCTTGAGATATGCCCCTTGGATCGAGGTCATTTGCATCGCCCAAGGTACCTCCCCCGTCCCCCCTTCATTTGGTTGGTTCAAATCATCTACTTTTATTGGAATCAACAAGTTTTACAACCCCCCTAGTTCTTCCTCTAGTTTAGCATTTATGGTGCATTTATGGCTGACCTAAGTAATACGTGTCACTCTTTGTTGTGGCAAGCTAGCTTAAGTGTTAGGGTTAGGGGTTTAGTTAGGTTAGGGTTAGGGTTAGTGCTATGATTAAGGTATACTAGTTGTTAGATTCAAAATCTTATATTTTAGATAGTTCATCCATATGAAATGGCCGGTTCATGGATGACTCAATTTTGTTCCATTGTTTTTAGATGGATAAACTAGTGAATGTGCATTATTTGGACAAGGCGGCTTTCATGGATGGAAATGCTGACGAAGGGGAGGAGGCATGGTTTTCGACACAAGCCCGAGCTATGATGATATTGTCGTGAAAGTGAAAAACGTCCTCAATTGGATTAACCCAAGTGATGGTGTGAAGCTTATTGGCGATATTGAAAGTGCTAGTTATCGACAATTATCTTCTCAATCTGTACTTCATTTGCAACACGAGGATGTACTGGACGAAAATTTTGCTCTTGCTGATCATTGCCATCGTTACACTATAAAAAAATACACTTCCGTGATGATACGTGTTTGTCACAGTAGGTCGCGTTTTTTGTCATGCATGTACATCCATGAAAAATTTATGACAGAATCAAGATAGTCATACCTGTGTTGTCGTAGAAGTGTTCCATGACATTACCAAAATTATCATCACGGAAGTGTCCACTTCCATGACGATAAATCGCGCGTCACAGAAGTGCTTTCGTCAAGGGTGACCGATACGTGACATCCACCGTAACGGAACGCCGTTAAGCTATCGGGTCGGGTTTTGGATCCGATAACCCGTTAGTAGCCCCGACCAATGGGGATTTTTCACGTGTAAAATCATCATTGGCTGGAGGAAACACGTGTCGGCTCATCGTTGGGACAGATGTCATCCACTCATTGGACGGAAGGCACCTATGATACGTCGACACGTGGCACGACCCAACAGAGGCCCATTCTTGTGAAAAGGACGGCCCGTTTGACTTGGTCAATAGGTGGCGGGCCGACCCATGGAAAGCCTGTTAAGGGCCTGTTCGCATATAGCCCATTTACAGCCGGCTAACCCAAGGGCCGTTACGCCCTATTCGAATTAGGCCCAGTAGCGTCATCTGGGCCATCCAATATGATTCCAGCCCGTTTTCACTTCTGGCCCATGTATGGCCCATGACGTCTTTCGGCCCATATGAGGCCCTACGTAACTCTTGGCCTATTAATGGCCCGTGGTGAAACTGGCCCGTAATGAACAGTGTATCACTTTACACCCATTAACTGCCCGCGATGAAACTGACCCGTAATGAACAGTGTATCACTTTATACCCATTAACGGCCCGTTATTCCGTTGGGCCGTTTCCAGCCCATGTTATCTTTCGGCCTTCTCAGAGCCATTTATTCTTGGGCTCATTTCCAGCATTCATTTACTTACGGCCCGTTGCCGTCATTTTCTGCTTGTGGGCCAAATTCAGCCCGTGGTTACAATCGACCCATTTGTGGTCCGTTAATACGTTGGGCCGTTTTCATAGCGTCATCAAATACGACCTATTAACGATGGCCCGTTATGGTCGGCCCATGAACGGACGATTCCAACTCTAGCACGTTTACGGCCATAATGCGGCCTGTTATTGGCCCATGTTTGGCCAATCGATCATATGGCCCGTATAAGGCCCATTGATGATATGACCCGTAGAAGGCCCATTGTTTCTACGGCACGTAGAAGGCCCATTGTTTCTACGGCCCGTAGAAGGCCTACTGTTTCTACGGCCCATAGAAGGCCCTCTGTTTCTACGGCCCATAGGAGGCCCAGTATCACTACAATAAATATTATCCCATGATTATTGTGGCCTAGTTTTAAAAAATAGGTTATTGCAGCCACTAGCAAACCGCGGAAAAAGAACTGCAGTGACTACAAGCAAACAAATAAACAAGACAACAAGGAAATAAATAAGCAAGCAACTTATGCTAGGCTATCACGGCTATTACACATATTACATCCACTGGGCATCAAAGTTCGCCACCAGTGCAAATATAGGGAACAAAGCAACATATAAACGCCGCAGCAAAACAAGTCCAGAACTAAAACCACTTCAGAAGAGTTCAAGAAACAATATCCTGGGCACCCATAATGCTGGCAAGATGCTTAGCAAGCTTATTAACTTTCTCTTGTTTGGCGGTTAAATCCTCCAGCGCTTGCTGTTGCACAAGAAAGTACGCATCTGAATTCTGCAGGGACTTCCTCAGTCCTTCGGCTTCTTGCCGCAGCACAACTGACCGATGTCTTTCAGCTTGTAGCTGAGACTGAAGAAGCCGAAGTGATTCAGGCAACGAGTTCGAAGAGCTTGTGCCAGCGGTACTGGCCAGTAACTCGAACACTACATCAACGCAGGACTGTGGTGTTTTCTCACTGTCTACAAGATCGTTTTTATCACCTTTCTTGGAGACCAACAGGGTTGTCTCACTATCTTGAACCTTATCAGCATTACTTTCTCTACCATTGCATAGTGTGGTGCTCTTCTCCAATATTCTGTTTGCATACTACAAGAGAAACAAGCAGACACATCACATGTTTAGCTTGTAGTATACGAAACTCATTTTGGTAAACCGGTTCAGTAGTAAGGTGGACAGGATAACAACATGAAACAAACATATATCTATGTACTATGGTCACTGTATTGTCCATATCATTCTAGTTTATGTTCCCTAATTGTAACGCCCTCGATGCGGCTATATCTCCCACGTGTCGAGGCACGACTTAGAGGCATAACCGCATTGAAAGCAATGTCGCAAGTGAGGTAATCTTCACACAACCCATGTAATACATAAGGGAAAGAGATACATAGTTGGCTTACAGTCGCCACTTCACACAATACATAAATAAACATTCATCATCGAGATTACACTCAAGGTCCGACTACGGAACCAAAATGAAAGAAGACTACCCCAAATGCTACACAGATCCCCGATCGTCCCAACTGGGCTCCACTACTGATCATCAGGAAAAGGCACATAGTAACGACCACGTTCCTCGTCGAACTCCCACTTGAGCTCGGTTGCGTCATCTGCACTGGCATCGTCGGCACCTGCAACTGTTTTGGTAGAATCTGTGAGTCACGGGGACTCAGCAATCTCACACCCGCGAGATCAAGACTATTTAAGCTTAAAGGTAGGATAGGGTTGTGAGGTGGAGCTGCAGCAAGCGACTAGCATATATGGTGGCTACATACGCAAAAGAGAGCGAGAATAGAAGCAAAGCACGGTCGAGAAGCTAGAAGTGATCAAGAAGTGATCCTAGAACAACCTACGTCAGGCATAACTCCAACACCGTGTTCACTTCCCGGACTCCGCCGAGAAGAGACCATCACGGTTACACACGCGGTTGATGTGTTTTAATTAAGGTCAACTTCGAGTTTTCTACAACCGGACATCAACAAATTCCCATCTGCCTCATAACCGCGGGCACAGCTTTCGAAAGATAATACCCTGCAGGGGTGTCCCAACTTAGCCCATTATAAGCTCTCACGGTCAACGAAGGATATTCCTTCTACCGGGAAGACCCGATCAATCTCGGAATCCCGGACTACAAGACATTTCAACAGTAATAAAACAAGACCAGCAAAGCCGCCCGATTGTGCCGACAAATCCTGATAGGAGCTGCACATATCTCGGTCTCAGGGCACATCCTGATAAGTCAAGCTACGAGTAAAACCAGGCCTCGAGTTTCCACAAGGTGGCCCCGCAGGTTGCTCGGTTCGGGCCAACACTCGAAGGAGCACTGGCCCGGGGGGGGGGGGGGTTAAAATAAAGATGATCCTCGGGCTCGCGAAAACCTGGGGGAAAAAGGCTTAGGTGGCAAATGGTAAAACCAAAGTTGGGCCTTGCTTGAGGAGTCTTATTCAAAGCGAACTGTCAAGGGGGTCCCATAAATCACCCAACCGTGTAAGGAACGCAAAATCAAGGAACATAACACCGGTATGACGGAAACTAGGGTGGCAAGAGTGGAACAAACACCAGGCATAAGGCCGAGCCTTCCACCCTTTACCAAGTATATAGATGCATTAATTAAATAAGAGATATTGTGATATCCCAACATAAACATGTTCCAACATGGAACAAACTTCATCTTCACCTGCAACTAACAACGCTATAAGAGGGGCTGAGCAAAGCGGTAACATAGCCAAACAACGGTTTGCTAGGACATGGATGGTTAGAGGCTGACATGGCAATGTGGGTGGCATGATAAAGCAAGTGGTAGGTATTGCAGCATAGGCATAGCAAAAGAGCGAGCATCTAGCAAGCAAAGATAGAAGTGATTTCGAGGGAATGGTCATCTTGCCTGCAAGGTTCTCAGAGTTGTCGAAAGCTTGGTCCTCGTAAATGTTCTCAACAAGTTCCTCGTTCACGTACTCGTCTCCCGGCTCTACCCGAAACAAGAACACAAGCAAAGGAACAACTATCAACCACGATGCAATGCACAAACAACATGATGCAAAGCATGGCATGATATGCGAGATGTGGTATGCAATGCGTATGCATGCTTCAGAAGGAAAAAGATGAACCAGGCATAATCTTGGCAAACCAAGTATGCCACTGGAAAGGTTAGATGATTTCGGTTGAAATCGATATAAAGATCACCGGAATCGGATGCACCGTTTGCAAATGACAAGCAAAACAAGAATGACAAGATTCTGCCATTAACAGCATGATGCCACTTAGCATGCATCAAGAAATTAAGCTACTGCACCCAAACATATCAACAAAGCATATGACAGTGAACTACTCAAGATGCTTGACAAAAGATGAACACTGAGCTACGGCTAAATCACACAATAGCAGGTTCAAACAAGCATGACAAAAGTGCAAAAGATAACAGGTTCACAGACTTGGTGAAAATAACATGCCATAAATTAACATCAGGATGACATGTTTAGAGCAAGGAAACAACATGCTACAGGAACAGGACATAGCAACATATGTCATGGCATGAATCTACTCAAAACATAGAACAAAAGTCCCTTACTGACCATGAGCCAAAAAGGACCAGAAAATATAATAACACCCATGTCAATTAAGCAAGTTTCATTACAGGTTTCAGACTTAGCAGAAAACTGGACATGTCAAAAACAGATAACAAGTAGGCATGTTTATGAGCTCTATGCACTCACTGTAGAGCATTGCATGATAAACTAAGCATACAACCACCAAGAGGACATGACATAGAAGCTATACATGGCAATAACAACATCATATCATGTAAGGATCAACTACAACAAGCTTGGCAAAATCGAATAACATGTAAACAATCTGCCAGTAATATTTTATAGCAAAAGTAGAGCTCGATTGACTCAAGCTATTGCACTCCATAATTACAAACAAAGGCATAGATGGATAGAGCAAATCCATATGTTCAAAACACCATTACTGATCATGCTAAAAAGAGGCATAGATCTCTCTGAAACAACATGAACACATAGCATAAAAATAACAGCAGGACATGACTTGTAAAATTACGAAGTCTCTGAAATCAGCAACAACATGATCCCTAGTTTGCATGCTTGTGCTAGTCACCACAAAGATCACAAAAATACATGGAATACACCCCTCTAAATATGGCATGGCATATTACAAAACACATGTAGGACTCAACTTCATAGGGTGCACACATCAATCATGGCAAAAATGACAAAAGTGCATGTACTGAAACAGATCTGAAACTAACATCACATAGTCCTCTTCCAACAGCATTTCGGGAATAAATATGAGCTCAAATGAAAATGATTCAATGATATGAAATTATGTACTCATCGAGACGAACAAATTGATATGCTATATGCCCAAATCGGAGTTACGGATGCAAAGTTATGAGGCTATGAACAGGAGCATATGGATGTGAGATTTTAGGGACTTGGAAGAAAAAAAACCACCTCGAGATAAAAGTCAACGATGCACGGAAGCCGAGGCGGTGGCGGATCTCGCCGGAGTTGCGGGCCGCGGTGGCCGGAGCAAGGAGGAGGCCGGCCGGAGCTCGTGACGGCGAGGGGAAGGCGGCGGCGGCGGGCACGGCCGCCGAGGTGGCCGCGGTTGGCGCGGGCGGCGTCTTGTGCGGCCGGGGACGAGGGTTGGTGGCGGCGCGGGCGGCGGTCGCCGTGCGCGGGACGGCGGCGCGCGGGCCGGGGGAGGCGCGGGCGTACGGGCCGCGAGGGCCCCGCACGGGCCGAGCGGGCCGGCGGCGAAGTGGGCGCGGGGGCGCCACGTGGCGGCTCCCGGTTGGTCGACGGCGGTGGCGGACAACGTCCGGCCCGATCCGAACGTGTCCGGCGGAGCGGAGAGGAGCGGGACTAGGGTTAGGGTAGGATTGATCCGGGATTTCGGGGGAGGGGGTGTTTTTATAGGTAGGAGGGGCTAGGAGGCTCCAAATTGAGCACGGTTTGCGGCCACACGATCGTGATCGAACGGCGATGGACATGGGAGTGACTTAGATGGGTTATTGAGCTGTTTTGAAGGGGTTTTGGGCTGCAACACACACGAGGCCTTCACGGTTACCCGGTTAACCGTTGGAGTATCAAACGACCTCCGAATGACCCGAAACTTGACAGGCGGTCTACCGGTGCTATACCAAGGCCGCTTGGCAAACCTCGGTCCATTCCGAGAAAGTTTAATACACGCTCACGGAAAAAGGTAAAAGGGGACGCTGGGGAGCATAGGAGCGCCGGATTGCAAAATGGACAACGGGGAAAATGCTCGGATTCATGAAACGAACACGTATGCAAATGCGATGCACATGATGACATGACATGAAATGCATGACAAGGACAAAATGCAAAATGAAGGGAAACCCAACCACAGAGGGAATATCATATCACATTGCCGAAAATGACAAGAGTTGGAGTACAAATATGGCAAGTTACATCCGGGGTGTTACAACACTCCACCACTACGAGAGGATCTCGTCCCGAGATCTAGGACTGAAAGAACTCCGAGTATTCGGAACGGAGGTGGTCCTCACGCTCCCAGGTGGCTTCTCGGTCTGAATGGTGAGACCACTTCACTTTCAGGAATTTGATAGACTTGTTGCGAGTCTTGCGCTCAGTTTCTTCAAGAATAGCAACGAGATGCTCATGATAGGACAAATCTTCTTGAAGATCAATCTCTTCGAAGTTGATGGTGCGCTTAGGCGTCTTGAAGCACTTGCGAAGCTGTGACACGTGGAACACATCGTGCACATTTGCAAAGTTGGGGGGAAGCTCAAGTTGATAGGCGAGATCGCCTCTTTTGCCGATGATCTTGAAAGGACCGACGTATCTAGGGCAAGTTTCCCTTTGATACCGAAGCGACGAGTGCCTTTCATTGGAGAGACGCGGAGGTAGACATGGTCTCCGATCTCGAAAGCCAAATCACGGTGTTTGCTATCATAATAGCTCTTCTGGCGCGATTGAGCGGCTTTAAGATTCTCACGAATGACTTTACACATATCTTCAGCCTCTGTGATCAAATCGTTGCCAAGAAGTTGGCGTTCGCCCGTCTCTGACCAATTGAGAGGAGTACAACACTTTCTGCCATAGAGAATCTCGAATGGGGCTTTGCCTGAGCTCGCTTGAAAGCTGTTGTTGTAAGAGAACTCAGCATAAGGAAGACAATCCTCCCACTTCATGCCGAAAGAGATGACACAAGCCTTGAGCATATCTTCAAGAATTTGGTTGACACGCTCGACTTGTCCACTAGTTTGAGGATGGAAAGCTGTGCTGAAGCGAATGTTTGTGCCCATGGCCTTCTGAAAAGAATCCCAAAACTTGGATGTAAAGATGCTGCCACGGTCTAAAGAGATCAATTGTGGAATGCCATGCAAGGAGACAATTCTGGAGGTGTAGAGATCTGCCAGCTGCGCTGCTGTGATAGACTCTTTGATAGGAAGAAAATGAGCCACTTTGGTGAGCTTGTCGATGACGACGAAGATGGCATCATTTCCACGCTTGGACTTTGGAAAACCAGTCATGAAGTCCATTTCGATATGATCAAACTTCCATTCTGGAATAGCAAGAGGTTGGAGTAGACCAGCTGGTCGTTGGTGTTTTGCTTTCACCCTTCTGCAGACATCACATTCATTCATGAATTGAGCAATTTCTCGCTTCATTCGAGTCCACCAATACGACTGCTTGAGGTCATGGTACATCTTTGTACTTCCAGGATGAATGGATAGGAGTGAATTGTGCGCCTCGTTCATAATGACTTTACGAAGATCACCCTTAGGAACCACAATCCGGTCCTCGAAGAAAAGAGTATCTCTGTCATCAACGCGATAACACTTGTATTTGGAAATGCCCTTGTCAATACCACGTTTCACCTTCTTTACCATGGTATCCAACAGTTGTGCCTCACGAATTTGATCTTCCAAAGTAGGAGAGACTATGAGGTTGGTAAGAAAACCTTGAGGAACAACTTGGAGATTCAACTTGTGGAAAGCTTCACAAAGCTCCGGTTGAAAGGGCTTGAGGATTAAGCTGTTGCAATAAGCCTTCCTGCTCAATGCATCTGCAATCACATTAGCCTTGCCTGGAGTATATTCAATACTCGGATTATACTCTTGAATCATTTCGACCCATCGAGTCTGCCTGAGGTTGAGGATGGGTTGAGTGAAGATGTACTTGAGACTCTTGTGATCGGTGAAAATGTCCACTTTCCTTCCCAACAAGAGATGTCTCCATGTTATTAATGCATGGACAACTGCCGCCAACTCAAGATCGTGAGTGGGGTAGTTCTTTTCATTGGGCTTCAAATGACGAGAGGTATAGGCCACAACCCTCTTCTCTTGCATTAACACAGCACCGAGACCTTGAGGAGAAGCATCACAGAAAACTTCATAAGGCTTGGATTCGTCAGGAGGAGTCAAAACTGGAGCAGTGACGAGTTTCTCTTTGATAGCGTTGAAATCAACGTCACACTCAGGAGACCAGACATACTTCACATGCTTCTGGAGGAGGTTGGAAAGAGGCTTTGCAATCTTTGAGAAATTCTCAACGAATCTTCGGCAATAGCTTGCAAGTCCAAGAAAACTGCGAAGCTGCTTGACATTCTGAGGAGGTTCCCAATTCAAAACTGCAGACACCCTCTCTGGATTAATAGCAATGCCCTTGGCAGAGATGATATGCCCAAGGTAAAGAACTTCATCAAGCCAGAATTCACATTTGGAGAACTTCGCATAGAATTGATACTCTCTGAGCTTGTCGAGCACCAATCGCAAATGTTTGGCATGATCCTTCTTATTCTTGGAAAAGACCAATATATCATCGAGATAGACCAAGAAGAATTCATTGGTGTAGGGGTTGAAGATGAAGTTCATCATACGAGAGAACGTTGGAGGAGCATTGACAAGGCCGAATGACATGACAGTATATTCATAAGAACCAAAGCTTGTTCTGAATGCTGTCTTGGGAATATCTTCTTCACGAATGCGAATTTGATGATAACCCATACGAAGATCAAGCTTGGAGAACACTTTAGCACCTTTAAGTTGCTCGAATAGCTCATTGATGTTGGGAAGTGGGTAGTTGTTCTTGATAGTCTTCTTGTTCAATGGACGGTAATCGACGCAAAGTCGGTCCGTGCCATCCTTCTTCTGGACAAAAAGAACACCACAACCCCAAGGAGATGAACTCGGTCTGATCAGACCCAGACGCTCTTGTTCATCAAGTTGTTTCTTCAATTCCTTCAACTCTTTTGGTCCAAGCTTGTATGGACGCTTGCAAATGGGTTCCGTGCCAGGCTCAAGATCAATAACGAATTCAACTGGCCGGTGAGGAGGCATTCCCGGAAGTTCTTCTAGAAAGACATCTTGGTACTCACAAACGACTGGAATCTGAGAGTTAGCATCCAATTCGCCCTTCTCATTGATAGAAAACAACCGAATGGTTTCATCACGAGCGGCATAGATGATCACATCGTCAGAGGAGTGAGTCAATTGAATTTCCCTGGCAGCACAATCAAGCTGAGCCTTGTGCTTAGAGAGCCAGTCCATCCCGAGAATTAGATAAATATTAGAGTCGCCAAGAACAATTGGTTTAGCCAGAAATCTATAGTCGCCCATCTTGATGGAAACATCCGGAACCACCAAACTAGAGCTCAAGCGTTTACCAGGAGAAATGACAACCATGGGTCTATCCAAATTAGAAGACGTGAAATCATGCTTGGCAAAAAACGGTCTTGACATGAAACAATGGGAAGCACCAGTATCAAATAAGACTTTTGCAGGAATATCATTAACTGAGAGATTACCCATGATCACTTTAGAAGAATCCTCTGCTTGAGCTGCGTTCATCATGTTCACCTTGGCATGCTTAGGATTATGCTTGACCACTGCATTGCTGGAAGATCTCACAGGAGGAGGAGGTGGAAGGCGCCTTTGGTTGAAGCACTTGTTCGCATAGTGACCCTTTTGCTGACATTTGTTACAAGTCACCTCTGAGAGCGGACGGTGACAAGGAGCATTTGGCCTTGGAGCTTGGTTCTAAGACTTGTTCTGATAGCCAGGGTTGGGTGGGTGGGAAGATCCACGACCACTTGAGTTCTTCTGCTGATAAGGCTGACGGAACGGAGGAGGAGGAGGCAACCAGAACTTCTGTTGCTTGGCCGCCACTAGTGAGGAAGAAGAGGACTGAACTGCGTCCCTGACTCTCTTCTTAGATGCCTCACACTTGAGCTGAGAAGCTTCTTGTTTCAGTGCCATGTTGTAGAATTCATCATACTTTAACGGCTCAAAAAGCACGAGAGCTAGTTGGAGATCTTCTTTGAGGCCACGCCTGAATTGGTAAATCATGCTCTTCTCATCAGGGATGTCTTGCTTAGCAAAACGAGAGAGCTTCTGGAACTGAGTGTTGTATTGATACACAGACATGTTGCCTTGCTTGAGATTGCGGAACTCCTCACGCTTAGTCTCAACAACACTTTCTGGAATGTGATGAGCTTTGAAGTCACGGCGGAAATCATCCCAGGTAATCACACGACCTCCTCTGGAATCTTTGTATTGTTGGAACCACTCAGCAGCTTGATCCTTGAGTTGAAAAGAGGAAAACTTGACAAAATCCTCAGGTCTGACATTGCTACATTCGAAGTGCTTGTTGATGTCCACGAGCCAATCATCGGCGTCTGTGGCCTCGACACAGTAGCTGAAAGTCTTCGGCTGATTTGCAAGGAACCGATTGAGGGTAGCAAAATGCGGCTGATTGTTGCCTTGGCCTTGATATCCCTGATTACCTTGCCCTTGGTTGCGATCTTGCAAGAGCTGAATCAGAATCTGAGCGTTGGCATTTGTGGCAGTCATCAAGGCTTGCCATGCCTCCGGAGGCGGAGGTGGTGGCGGAGGGTTAGCCTGACTTCCTTCATTGCGTTCCGGATTCTGACGCGTTGGCGGAGCCATCCTGAAGAGGGTGACATCATTAGCATCTTGAAAGACATATATTCAAGCTGAATCAAAGGATCGAAATTGCAACATATAGTCTTCACAATAAACATTCGAACAAGAATGAACGAATGAATTCCAAAGTAAAGCATCACACTTCCAAAAGCTGAGAAGCCACTTCGAAAAAGGTATGGAATCACCATCTGCCTTCGAAACAACTCGAATATCACAACTGAAAACAAAACAAAAGATTGTCTTGCAGAATAAGCCGGAACAAACATATGATAGATCCCATATCGTATCATGTGTCTGTTGGAAAGATATTCTAGGAGCTACTTGAATTCCCACTTATAAACTCCCGAAACTTTCTGGTTATGCAATCAGGTGTTGGGGATACAGGGGACACAAAATATATCACCCAAACTAACAATACCTAGATCCAGCTGTATCCATCCTTCAACACATAACCAAGAAACCTTCGGAAATCGTCTACCTCAACCTTCGAAAAGCATCCGTTATACGAGTTATGGCAATACTCCCGCACTCGCCTCAGTACTGGGCTATCAGGGTTATCTCACCAACAACTGTACAAAAGAGATTTTCGATGTCGGCGTACTAAACTCAGGTATTCCAGAACTGCAACGATAAAATTATGATGACAACACCTCGGAGCTCAACTCCTCGGGACACCTCCACTAAACCCATGCTGACAGGAGGCACCAAGACAATGTTGTCATCACAAAACTATCGGAACGATTCTAAGATACCCGCGTGATCCTAATTTTTTTTTACTGAAATTTGAGAAGAGAAGAGTCAAAACTCTACGTCAGGATGCCTTACCAGAGCGATGAGGGGACTGGGAAGTAAAAAGAATTCCTAAACTCTCCGATACATAATTCCTAAATGACTCAAAACATTTTTCTAGACACAACCCGGCCGCTAAAACGATCAATCAGTGGGGGCTCCTAAGGTCGGGGAAGGCTTTGATTACCAACTTGTAACGCCCTCGATGCGGCTATATCTCCCACGTGTCGAAGCACGACTTAGAGGCATAACCACATTGAAAGCAATGTCGCAAGTGAGGTAATCTTCACACAACCCATGTAATACATAAGGGAAAGAGATACATAGTTGGCTTACAGTCGCCACTTCACACAATACATAAATAAACATTCATCATCCAAATTACACTCAAGGTCCGACTACGGAACCAAAATGAAAGAAGACTACCCCAAATGCTACAGAGATCCCCGATCGTCCCAACTGGGCTCCACTACTGATCATCAGGAAAAGACACATAGTAACGACCACGTTCCTCGTCGAACTCCCACTTGAGCTCGGTTGCGTCATCTGCACTGGCATCGTCGTCACCTGCAACTGTTTTGGTAGAATCTGTGAGTCACGGGGACTCAGCAATCTCACACCCGCGAGATCAAGACTATTTAAGCTTAAAGGTAGGATAGGGTTGTGAGGTGGAGCTGCAGCAAGCGACTAGCATATATGGTGGCTACATACGCAAAAGAGAGCGAGAAGAGAAGCAAAGCACGGTCGAGAAGCTAGAAGTGATCAAGAAGTGATCCTAGAACAACCTACGTCAGGCATAACTCCAACACCGTGTTCACTTCCCGGACTCCGCCGAGAAGAGACCATCACGGTTACACACGCGGTTGATGTGTTTTAATTAAGGTCAACTTCGAGTTTTCTACAACCGGACATCAACAAATTCCCATCTGCCTCATAACCGCGGGCACGGCTTTCGAAAGATAATACCCTGCAGGGGTGTCCCAACTTAGCCCATTATAAGCTCTCACGTTCAACGAAGGATATTCCTTCTACCGGGAAGACCCGATCAGTCTCGGAATCCCGGACTACAAGACATTTCAACAGTAATAAAACAAGACCAGCAAAGCGCCTGTGCCGACAAATCCTGATAGGAGCTGCACATATCTCGGTCTCAGGGCACATCCGGATAAGTCAAGCTACGAGTAAAACCAGACCTCGAGTTTCCACAAGGTGGCCCCGCAGGTTGCTCGGTTCGGGCCAACAGTCGAAGGAGCACTGGCCTGGGGGGGGGGGGGTTAAAATAAAGATGACCCTCGGGCTCACGAAAACCCGGGGGAAAAAGGCTTAGGTGGCAAATGGTAAAACCAAAGTTGGGCCTTGCTGGAGGAGTCTTATTCAAAGCGAACTGTCAAGGGGGTCCCATAAATCACCCAACCGTGTAAGGAACGCAAAATCAAGGAACATAACACCGGTATGACGGAAACTAGGGTGGCAAGAGTGGAACAAAACACCAGGCATAAGGCCGAGCCTTCCACCCTTTACCAAGTATATAGATGCATTAATTAAATAAGAGATATTGTGATATCCCAACATAAACATGTTCCAACATGGAACAAACTTCATCTTCACCTGCAACTAACAACGCTATAAGAGGGGCTGAGCAAAGCGGTAACATAGCCAAACAACAGTTTGCTAGGACATGGATGGTTAGAGGCTGACATGGCAATGTGGGTGGCATGATAAAGCAAGTGGTAGGTATCGCAACATAGGCATAGCAAAAAAGCGAGCATCTAGCAAGCAAAGATAGAAGTGATTTCGAGGGTATGGTCATCTTGCCATAGTAGTCATAGTCATCATCTTCATCTTCATGGAACTCTGTTGTCAAAAAAATTATTGCCATGAGTACATTACGTACTCAACATGCCTTCCTTGGGGAAGGTCCTAATAACTACATGTGGCTTCAAAGGAAGGCTGTATGGCTCATTTGCATAAAGCTAATTTTATTTGAAAAATATAGCAGTTGGGAAAAATAATTCCTAAGGCTTTCCATTTCTAACTAAGGCCACGCGACTAGGTCAACATCGGCTCTGATACCACTTCTGTGAGAACCTGAAGTTATCTTCCAGATCCTCCTGTGTTTAATTGTCAACCCCAGGATCATTGTTGACAATACAGTGAAATGATATCATTGCAGAATACGTAAAAGCATTATAAGTAGTATATTTGTGACAAGACATACCTAGTGAAATATCTCATGACATTTACAATCAGAAATTAGCGGAAAGTAAAATGCGTAGTGACTCCATCTCAGCCACATGCAGTCGATGTAGTCCACGTGACCTCACTCCTACGGATCGCCATAGTAGCTGTAACCATCACCTTCATCTTCATGGAACTCTGTTGTCAACAAAATTATTGCCATGAGCACATTACGTACTCAACATGCCTCCCACGGGGAAGGACCTAATAGCTACATGTGGCTTCAAAGGAAGGCTGTATGGCTCATTTGCATAAAAGCTAATTTTGTTTGAAAAATATAGCCGTTGGATAAAAGCAGTTTTAGATGGAAACATGTTTTATCTCCAGAATAACTTTCATCAAAGTGAGGATCCACAATCAACTCACACTCTTCATAGGTTCCAAGAATAGGGAAAAAGAGGGAATAAGCAAGACAGGTCCTGTACGTCAAGAAAGATTCATGTGTAGCCCTTGACCATGGACACGGCTATTCGAATAGTTTTACACTCTGCAGAGGTTGTACACTTTACCCACACGACACAATCCCGACTTGTTGCCACTAGCCGTCGCTAGCGTAGTACACCATTTGGTATACCGGCAGGGAGATTGTGATGAGGTCTTTCATTAGACCAAACTTACTGTGCCAAGCCCACTAGGTTTCAACACGGAAGTAACCGCAGTTCACAGTCCGGGCCCCCCTTTTGTGCCGAGTACACTCCTCGCAAGGCAGCTATCCCATCCGCGGTACGGCGATGACGACAATAAGAGTGAACTAACTAATTAACCAAGCCAATGCCCATATAGCATGTGGCTGTACTGTTATCACAATCTTCAAATCCAAGACTTATTAGGCCTCATGCGGCACGGACGACTGATTGCCCCCTTCAACTCGTGAAGGGCGGCCAATCGCTCCTTCAATCCTTGATTCAGCTGTCGCCCGCGCCGGTATTCAGATGGTAAATTCCACCCAGAGTAGAAGAGGATAGAGAAGATCAACAAGGGCCAACAGGCCTAGCTCAGCGTTAAGTTTTCAACTGTCAATGACTCAGAGGTCATTCAACAAAGAACCTATAGGGTGATAAGCATGGCTAAGCATTTCTACTCTACCGGAATCATATACTTCTACTCAGGTGTCAAGTAATTAGGCGACAAGCGGATCAAGGTAATGTGTCAATCGACACGCTAGCTACGAGAATTAAAATAGCATGCACATAGTAACAATAAACTCAATGTAATTTTATAAACCATAGGATAAGTATGATCAAAGAAGGAGGCATGCCTTCGTTGTTGAGTCCTTCGGTAACCTGGTTTTGTGCTTGTCCAACATCATCGTCACTCCCTACTCGTTGTAACGATAGCAATGAAAATCAAATAAATACCAAAGCAAAAGTAAATCCAAATAACATCCAAAATAAAATAAGACTGGATGGACAGCGAGTTATCGATCAGATGGAGATTCTGAAATGAGATAGCATGATAGGGAGGTAAGTAGAGAGGATTCAACGAAGTGACAAGGTTTAGGTTGACACAACTATGGAAGGCTTGGCGATCAAGACCAACGTTCTAATATTAACTAATAGTGCCCACCACACATCACGACTTAAGGAACTACTATAACACCAACACAATGGCAACAACACACATGGAATGGAACCACCTTATGCATTTAACTACACAATCATATCATGGTATGATAAAGGTAAAGGTTAACCACAGATAAATATTTAGATATCATCTAAATATTTAGAACGGTTAATAGCAACCAACATAAACATCAACTACATCATAACTCAAAAGTAAGCATTCCATAAGACAACCAAACCAACATTATAAACCATTCCAGTCAAGCAATCAAACATCATTCAATAAAATGAATTGAAATAAGATCTAGGTTTAGACCTAAAACATTATTAAAATAAAATGGGATCAATACCGTTAGATCTAACAAATTCATTTGTCAAACAATCAACAAGAACTATACAACACATGGAACAAGTGGATGAACAACTATCCTAGACATGATATGGTTAAATGTGGTAATCAACCAAGAATAAATATTTGGAGGAATCCAAATATTTATAATGGTTAACAACAAGCAATGTATAAACATCATCCATAAGTAATATTAAGAAGTACTCTTATATCAAGAGCCAACACAATACTAGGAAGAAAATAAACAATACAATAATATGGCACGTATCATACAAGGCATGTGAATAAAGAATCATAAAGAGATCTTAACTAAAACCACAAGCATCAAACATACAATTGATCATGAGAAGATACTAAAGTAGTACATGCTCTTTAAGTAAGAAAGAACAGATATCCAATGACCACTAGTAACAAGATTACCCACACATGCTTAAACAACATAGCAAACTATGCGCGTTAAGCATATGAGGAAGGCACAACTCAACTAACATGAGAGGTAAAATATCTTGAACATGAGATGGACTATTGAAACAACTATAACACATGGTAGTATATTAAGACATGAAACATCACTTGCATGAAAGATGTCTAGGCATATAACAATGCAACGACTAGATATATACCCATAAGCATGGAATATCATCACACGAGATACCAAAATATGCTACTAATAAAATGCAACATGTAACTATGAGATAACTTAGTTGATATCAACGAACACGACTAACAAGAATGGCATTAGCACACAATACTATCATGCTAGTTGTGACTTATAAACAAAAGGGGAAAGCATACTAAGCAAGTACACATCTAGGTCATGGCATTAATCACATCAAGCAATGTGCTATACTAGCATGAATAACATGAAGACATGTATTTCTGTCTAGTACAACCTAGACTTGCTAGTACATAAATGGATAACCTAGGCATCATAGACACACGGGACGTTACACACATGTTATGCAATCTATTTATACAATCCCAAGAACATGGTATGATAAAAGAAAAGAAAGTTAAACACAAATAAATATTTAGATAGAATCCAAATATTTATAATGATCAACAACAACCAAACATACATTCTACTTTAAGCAATTGTTAACATGGCATGGTAATAAACTGATATAAATAAACACACATGATAATTATCATATGCAATAAACTAGCTTTATTCCATCAGAATGATTCTATATAGCAATACAAATATGAATGACATAAAGCATCCAACCATGAAATCGTGGATAACAAACATCTAGAAAGAAGAGGAACAACTTGGAATAATATTCTACGCAACGAACTATAATGCACTCATTTCCAAACAACAAGACATTGTATTTGACATCTAGCATAAAGAAAAGTATGCAAAACACCTACAAATGATGCCTAATAACTATTAGAGGCATGCCATGATTTCAAACCAAATAAACGAACATGCGACATGGACGAAAATGAATATATAATCAATATCTAAGATATATTCATTCCAAACAAAAATGAAAATAATCAAAACATTAGGTATTGCATAATCACGCAAAGGTTAGAGTATTCTACATAAACCTACTCATGGTAATATTTTGCAAAAACATATACATATGCATATCATAACTATGTACCGCACGAAAGAAAAATATCTCATGAAACAACTTGTAAAACATTTTATAAGTTAAATAATCCTACAAATAAATCTAGTAACACACATGTTACTACTAAAAGTGCAAAGTATCTACGAGTGATTCCTAGGCATGTGAAACGTTCACCAAATATTGTACGCGTGCATAAAATAGGACTACACACAATACAACAAATTATCAAGTCGAAACAACGAGCAACACACTACAATTAGGCATGAATTATATAGATGAAACCATACAAAACTATATTGAAATCTATAGACATGACTAACACATGACAATAACAATACAAAAAAATATTATCTACTTGCGAGAACAAAAACTATAATGGGTAAACAAATAAATCTAATAAATCATTTGCCACACACAAAATTATGAAACCAATAGGATACACTTCTAGGCATAACGCAAATAAATGAACAATAACATATTAATTAATACAAAAAATTAACCGATTAACAAACCCCATTCAATCTTGGGCAAGAATCACTATAACAAAATTTATACTAAAATCCTATTGATAAAACTAGCGATCTAACTCCATCATGAAGTTACTATGGGCATGAGAAACAAATCATATCTTGAACACAAGATCATCCGATGAACTAAAAAAAATACGCCGACATGTCAATTGCATCCATTCATGCATCGACGCGAGCAACGGTATAGATAGGATGAACGATGATGTCTACGGGATAGAGTAGATGATGACGAGTACACGTGCAAAAGGAATTTGATAGTCTCACCGAGTTTGATGGAAGGGTGCGACGAACTTGATGAACAGTGTATGTGGACATGCGGAATTCTTCGTGTGAGGTCGACGGATCGCGTTCTTTCTTCTCTGAATGGATTCATGGCATGGATGAGAAGTTCCTGGCGCAAGGAAACGGATGGGGATGGCCTCCTTCATCGGGGTCGAACACCGGTGTCCATGGAGCACCGTTTTGCAGAGTGTTATGGAGAGTTCTCGGGAGAACGGGGTAGGTAGAAGGCAGAAGCGCTGAAGGAAATGAGAGAGGAGGTCGGGAGGCAGGCCCTCATATCTTCATAACTAGAAACGATTGAAATTTGATGGGAGTTATGGAATGGCACCAATCATGGCTGTAGCGTTTCCTTTTCTGTAGGTTTGCATGAACGTGTGCGTGGGTGGAGGAAGGAGAAACGCTTGGGGCGCTAGGTGATGGGCCAAGCAAGGATGAGTCAAGGAGGATTAAAGGAAGGCATCAGTCAATGTGCGTGGTGGCTGTTGGGGTTTCCTCTTCCCTGAGTTGTGAACATGAACGCACAGGAAGGAGAGGAGGTTCTAGGTCGAGGAATGGGCCAGTTTGGCCAGCCCATAAGGAAGGAGGGCAGGAGGAAAATAAGAGTGGAAAAAAAATAGATGGGCTCGGCCCATGTGACTTGAGAAAGAAAACAAAAACATTTGGATGAATCCAGGGAAGAGAAGAGAGATGTACAGATGCATGTATTGCTGGATTTGTCTAAGAAACAATGTATGCGTGGATGGAAAGTATGAGTAAGATAGGTGGACAATTCAAATGGTAGAACGTATCTAATGGTCCGATGGAATTTGGCCCGAGATTGAGAAAAGGAAAAGAAATTGATTTCCGTTTAGGAAATCTAGAGAAGGAAAATAAGCTCGAGGAATCAAACGAATTTCAGAAAAACCAAAGAAAAACAAAGGCGCACATTTTAATATGCCGATGAAAAGAAAATAAAGCCCAACTAAAAGAAAAGAAGCAAAATCAAATTTTAATTTAGGTTGGCATTAGATCATATTAAATCCTCCAAATTAGAAAAGTCCAATTTAAGCTTTATTAACAAATAAAACAAATGAAATTTTCTCGTCCTGATTTTTGGAAAACTTTTTCTTAAACATTCCGAGAATCGGGATGTTACAGTTCTCAGAGTTGTCGAAAGCTTGGTCCTCGTAAGTGTTCTCAACAGGTTCCTCGTTCATGTATTCTTCTCCCGGCTCTACCCAAAACAAGAACACAAGCAAAGGAACAACTATCAACCATGATGCAATGCACAAACAACATGATGCAAAGCATGGCATGATATGCGAGATGTGGTATGCAATGCGTATGCATGCTTCGGAAGGAAAAAGATGAACCAGGCATAATCTTGGCAAACCAAGTATGCCACTGGAAAGGTGAGGTGATTTCGCTTAAAATCGATATAAAGGAATCGGATGCACGGTTTGCAAATGACAAGCAAAACAAGAATGACAAGATTCTGCCATTAACAGCATGATGCCACTTAGCATGCATTAAGAAATTAAGCTACTGCACCCAAACATATCAACAAAGCATATGACAGTGAACTACTCAAGATGCTTGACAAAAAATGAACACTGAGCTACGGCTAAATCACACAATAGCAGGTTCAAACAAGCATGGAAAAAGTGCAAAAGATAACAGGTTCACAGACTTAGTGAAAATAACATGCCATAAATTAACATCAGGATGACATGTTTAGAGCAAGGAAACAACATGCTACAAGAACAGGACATAGCAAAATATGGCATGGCATGAATCTACTCAAAACATAGAACAAAAGTCCCTTACTGACCATGAGCCAAAAAGGACCAGAAAATATAATAACACCCATGTCAATTAAGCAAGTTTCGTTACAGGTTTCAGACTTAGCAGAAAACTAGACATGTCAAAAACAGATAACAAGTAGGCATGTTTATGAGCTCTATGCACTCACTACAGAGTATTGCATGATAAAATAAGCATACAACCACCAAGAGGAAATGGCATAGAAGCTATACATGGAAATAACAACATCATATCATGTAAGGATCAACTACAACAAGCTTGGCAAAATCGAATAACATGTAAACAATCTGCCAGTAATATTTTATAGCAAAAGTAGAGCTCGATTGACTCAAGCTATTGCACTCCATAATTACAAAAAAGGCATGGATGGATAGAGAAAATCCATATGTTCAAAACACCATTACTGATCATGCTCAAAAGAGGCATAGATCTCTCTGAAACAACATGAACACATAGCATAAAAATAACAGCAGGACATGACAGTAAAATTACGAAGTCTCTGAAATCAGCAACAACATGATCCCTAGTTTGCATGCTTGTGCTAGTCACCACAAAGATCACAAAAATACATGGCATACACCCCTGTAAATATGGCATGGCATATTACAAAATATATGTAGGACTCAATTTCATAGGGTGCACACATCAATCATGGCAAAAATGACAAAAGTGCATGTACTGAAACAGATCTGAAACTAACATCACATAGCCCTCTTCCAACAGCATTTCGTGCATCAAGATGATCTCAAATGAAAATGATGCAATGAGATGAAATGATGTAATCATCTAGGTGAACAAATTGATATGCTATATGCCCAAATCGGTGTTACGGATGCAAAGTTATGAGGCTATGAACATGAGCATATGGATATGGGATTTTAGGGACTTGGAAGAAAAAAACCACCTCGAGATAAAAGTCAACGGTGTACGGAAGCCGAGGCGGTGGCGGATCTCGACGGAGTTGCGGGCCGCGGTGGCTGGAGCAAGGAGGAGGCCGGCCGGAGCTCGTGACGGCGAGGGGAAGGCGGCGGCGGCGGGCACGGACGCCGAGGTGGCCGCGGTTGGCGCGGGCGGCGTCTTGTGCGGCCGGGGACGAGGGTTGGTGGCGGCGACGGCGGCGGAGCCGCGGCGGCGCGGGCGGCGGTCGCCGGGCGCGGGACGGCGGCGCGCGGGCCGGGGGCGCGGGCGTACGGGCCGCGGGGGCCCGCACGGGCCGAGCGGGCCGGCGGCGAAGTGGGCGCGGGGGCGCCACGTGGCGGCTCCCGGTTGGTTGGCGGCGGCGGCGGACAATGTCCGGCCCGATCCGGACGTGTCCGGCGGCGCGGAGAGGAGCGGGACTAGGGTTAGGGTAGGATTGATCCGGGATTTCGGGGGAGGGGGTGTTTTTATAGGTAGGAGGGGCTAGGAGGCTCCAAATTGAGCACGGTTTGCGGCCACACGATCGTGATCGAACGGCGATGGACATGGGAGTGACTTAGATGGGTTATTGGGCTGTTTTGAAGGGGTTTTGGGCTGCAACACACATGAGGCCTTCACGGTTACCCGGTTAACCGTTGGAGTATCAAACGACCTCGGAATGACCCGAAACTTGACAGGCAGTCTACCGGTGCTATACCAAGGCCGCTTGGCAAACCTCGGTCCATTCCGAGAAAGTTTAATACACGCTCATGGAAAAAGGTAAAAGGGGACGCCGGGGAGCATAGGAGCGTCGGATTGCAAAACAGACAACGGGGAAAATGCTCGGATTCATGAAACGAACACATATGCAAATGCGATGCAGATGATGACATGACATGAAATGCATGACAAGGACAAAATGCAAAATGAAGGGAAACCCAACCACGGAGGGAATATCATATCACATTGCCGAAAATGGCAAGAGTTGGAGTACAAATATGGCAAGTTACATCCGGGGTGTTACACTAATCAAGATAGAGACACAGTTCAACTCATATATTTTTAAGACACAGTAGCATAGACAGAATATAAGTGTGAGAAACTACAGAGCATTGACAGCACTTGTAATGTGCATCACATGAGAACATAACTGTTTATACAACTTAAACTGAAATCAACATAGAGCAAGAAGTTAGAACATCAATCCAGTTAAAGAAATAAGTTTAAAACATACCTGTTGCGCCATTGGAGTTTCAATTGGATCCTTCAATTTCGAAAGTAGTTGGTATGAGTAAATACAGTGATGCAACAGCAAAGGATTATGGACCATAGCTACGGAATCTGACCTGAGAACAGTTGCTCTTCTGCTTTAAATGTGGAGTTTGGGTTAGCTGTGGTGGTCTTCGTGCTTTGGGCACTGCAGTAGCTTTACAAACTGCTCGTGTGGGGGTACTCTGTGGTGGACATGGTGCTTTGTCAACTATAAGTGGGTTACTATCCGTTGGGGTTGCGGTTAGATGGGTTGTAGCTGGTTCTCTGCCCAACGGTGTAAGTGTGCAATCTGGAAGAGTCTCGATTATGTGTGGTGGGGCTAGTTTGTGGGCTAGTACAACCATGATTCTATCTGCATCGACGGGTAGCACTGTCTTTTGTGAAGAACGGGTTTTTACTCCCTTAGATACTGCCATCACCCCCTCCAATTCAAATGGCTGATAAACAAGAAACAAAATTGAACATACAGACATTGTATGATGGACAGATATGGTAATTCACATATATGTTTTCTAACCAAACAAGACAACATGACACAATTTCACATATATGATGCCTAACTAAACAGGATAGCATGACACCGTTTCAAATATATGATGGATAATTTAACATGATATAATGGCATAATTCAACATATGATGAGTACCTAAACAGGATGACATGACAAAGCTATATGATGTCTTTCTAAAATAGGTTGGGATGAAATAATTCACATACATGTTGTCTAAGTATATAGGATGGCATGATATAATTGACATAATTGATTCATATACTAAGCAGCTGGCACTCGCATGTATGATCTCTAAACTAAGCAGATAGAATTCAATATTGTGCATATGATGTCTAAACTAAGCAATGCAAGACACCATATGCATCATATGAGAAATATAAACATTGCAACTTAGAGCATACACCTCAGGTGGGATACATGATTGGTCATTTGTCTCTGAATCCTCCTCTGAGGAGCTCCCTGTAACCATCGAGATATATGCTTCAACAGGTACCATTGCCTCCTCTGAAGACCTTGTTTTCACTCCAGATTTTTCCATAACCGGCTCAAATGGCTGATACACATGAAGAGTAGTTCAATATACAGAAATTGTCGACAAATGGCATACATAATGAATAAAAAGATGGCATGAGATAATTCACATATATGATGCTTGTCACCATGGCGGTGCATAATTCACATATATGATAACTGGCTGAAAAACATGGCATTGCATAATTCACATATCTGATATAGAAAGCAAACATGAGGCATTCACAAAAAGCATGTCTAATCTAAGCAGATGGCATGGCAATGCAAGAGACCATATGCATGATATGAGCAATATAACCCAGCCAAGTTAAAGCATGCACCTCGGGGGGGGGGGGGATTACGACTGGTCATCTCTCTCTGAATCCTCCTCTAAGGAGATATCTGTAACCAGCAAGAAATCTGCATCGACAGGTAGCACTGACTGCTCAGAAGACCTTGTTTTCACTCCAGATTTTCCCATGACCGACTCAAATGGCTGATGCACAGGAAGAGTAGATGAATGTATAAACATTGTTGACAAATGGAATACATTATGGAAAAAATATGGCACAATACAATTCACATATACGATGACTGTCTAAACAGGATGGCATTGCATGATTCACATATATGATGCCTGGCTAAAGAACATGGCATTGCATAATTCCCATATACTCCCTCCGTTCCTAAATATTTGTCTTTTTAGAGTCTTCAAATGGACTACCACATACTGAAAGTGCAACTATCCCTGGGTGGTTTTGGTAATTTCTAACAACATATAGCTCATTGAGCTAACATTATTCCAAGATTAATATTTCGGGAAAAGCTCAATGAATGGCATGGCATGGATGAGGAAAGCGGATCCCTCAAAATTCTAAGGACAAAAAGTTTGGCTCAAGCTTGAAGCTCAAGACTCTACATTTTATATTTTAGTGATCCAAGATCACATTGAGTCTATAGGAAAAGCCAATACTATCAAGGAGGGATGAGGTGTTGCTTAATGGCTTGCTTGCTCAAAGTGCTTAGTGATATGCTCCAAAACCCTCAACTACCTTCCCACATCCACATTTAACCTAAACCAAAAGTCAAACTCGTCCCCACCAATTCTTTCTATCCGGCGCCACCGAGTTTCAAATGTCATAGCCACTGCCACAAACCCTAGGCAAATCGGTCTCACCGATAGGGATCTCGGTCTCACCGAGATGGGATTGTAATCTCTCTGTTTCCCTTCGCAACGTTTCGGTCTTACCGAGATGAGCGATCGGTCCCACCGACATTGCAATGTAAACTCTGTGTTTCCCTTTTGTAACATTTCGGTCTCACCGAGATGAGCGAATCGGTCCCACCGAGTTTACCTGACCAACTCTCTGGTTAGCTTATTACCAAAATCGGTCCCACGGAGTTTGTGTAATCGGTCACACCGAGATTACATTATGCTCTAACCCTAACCATATCGGTCCTACCAAGTTGCATCTCAGTCCCACCGAAAATCCTAACGGTCACTAGGTTTGCTGAATCGGTCCGACCGAGTTTAACCATTCGGTCCCACCGAGTTTGGCAAACTGTGCGTAACGGTTAGATTTTGTGTGGAGGCTATATATACCCCTCCACCCACTCTTCATTCGGGGAGAGAGCCATCAGAACATACCTACACTTCCAATACACATTTTCTGAGAGAGAACCACCTACACTTGTGTTGAGCTCAAGATATTCCATTCCAACCTGTGACGCCCGGGTAATTATGCTACAGTAATCCACTGTTAATGGTGCCATGTCATCAGGATACTGTTGCTAATCTTCACTTGATCCAAATCACAATTCAAATTCAATTTCAAATTAAAGTCCAAAAATCAAATTTCTCAAACATGCAAACTAAAATGTTCAGAGTGTGGCAAATATTCCATAACTAATTATGGTGGTGAACCAACCTTTTTATAAAGTGTTTTAATGCCCTAGAATGAATAAAACAGTAGGTAAATTTTTAGATAAATGCCTTTTATAATTTCTAAAATATTAAACTATTTTATTTAGGTGTGAAACTTTTTGTAGCCGTGGGTTATTTCGTAACCCAATTTACGAAGCCAGTTGTTTATCTTAGTAAAACTATTTTGCTCTCTAAACTAATAAAAACAGAGCGTAATAAAATAGAAAAACAAAAGGTTAAAGAAACAATATAAAACACCCTCCCCCTAGTGGACCTTGGCCCAGTTGGCTACAGTCGACCAGGCCGGCCCACATACCCCTCCCTCCTCCTCCTGTTCACGAGGGGATCGTGGAGGCCATCGCCATGGCCACCGGCCACGCGCCGGGCATCCATGGCGCCCCCTCGCCTACATGACCCCGTGCACCCCCTCCCCGGCGCCCTAACCCTAATACCTTTACTCACCCTCTTGCCCTCACTCTCGATTTCGGCGGCGTCCGAAACATCCATCGCCATGGCTCTTTGTCCTTCTCGCACAGCGAGGATATGTCTGGGAGCTCCGTTGATGTCTACGACCTCGACCGTAACTGCTGGATTGGCGTGGGGAGCCGCAACACCGCCGCCCGCGAGCTGTTCTTCTCCGCCACCGATGCAAGTGCTCGCCATCAATCTCCACCACCGGCGCATCTCCGTCGATTCCGCCATCAATCTCCTCCAACTCCGGCTACCACAAGCCTCCCTCGAGCCCTCTAAGTGCATCTACAGGCTCACTGTGAGCTCCTCTCCCCGTTTCCCTGCCTTTCCCCCCTCTATTTTCGTCATAGTTTGGCCGCGCCCTAGACTTCAGCCGCCATGGCAATGAGGTCAATACTCCCACGCGTGCTCTGCCTCTCCCGCAGCTGTGCCCTTACGCCCGCACATGCCCGCGTCGGCCGTCGCCCGCGCGTCCGCCCGGACGGTGCCCCGCTACCCTGACGCTGGTTGCTGCTGCTCTCAATTGCTGCTTCTACTAGTGCTTGCCCTGCTGCTCGCTCCGCCGCTCTGAGCAGCCCGTGCGGATGCCGCGCCACTCGCCTGCGAGCGCCACTGCAGCCGGCCACCGCCACCGTGCCATGCCTCGCCTCCTCCCTCTCTTTGCTCCGCTCCGGCCTGCGCCCGCGTCCCGCCGCGCCATGGCCATGCCTCACCTCGCGCCTCCCGCAGCCAGCGCCCCGCTTCCGCTCGCGCCGCTCGGCCGCGTGGCCTCCCCACACGCGCCGCCGCCGCCGCCCCCTGCCCCGCCCAGCGGGCTTCCCCGTCGCCGGTGGCCTCGTCCCGCAACCAGGTGGGTTCGGCCTCCGACCCGGGGCAGCGCCCGTAACCGCCAGCATCTCGTACGCTCGCTCCAGTGGCCTTCTGTGCCACTGGCAGCTGGGGCCCCTCCCCTTATAAAAAAAGAGAAAAGTTTTAGAAATAAAATAAATAATAAAAATATATTTAATTAATTAGGAAGTTAATTAATTAACATAATCAACTTAGTTAACTACCCTAATTAATGGTTAATTAGTTAATGAGACTATGACAGAGGGCCCCACCCCCTGTTGACCAGTCAAATGTTGACTTGTCAACTGGGTCCCTCTCGCCCACTTGTCATCCTCTGTGTACACTTCTGTGTACACAGAGCTGGGTACCCATAGCGATTTATTATTTATTTTCGAATTAATAAAAATAGCAGAATATTATTAAAACTTTGAAAAATCATATAAAATAATCCGTAACTCGGATGAAAATGTTTTCTACATGAAAGTTTCTCAGAACGACGAGACGAATCCAGATACGCAGCCCGTTCGTCCGCCACGCATCCCTAGCATAGCAAACACGCAACTTTCCCCCTCCGATTCATCTGTCCGAAAACGCAAAACACCGGTGATATTTTCCCGGATGTTTCCCCCTTTCGCCGGTACCACCTACTACCGCGTTAGGGCACACCTAGCACCGCGTATTGCCGCGTCTTGCTTTGTGTTACAATTGATTGCTCTGTTATTTACTGTGTTCCCCCTCCGTTACTTCTTTCCGGTAGGCTCCGAGACCGTTGTCGACACCCCTGTGATCGACTACATCGACGACGACCCTTTCTTCTTGCTAGAGCAACCAGGCAAGCCCCCCTTTGATCACCAGATATCGCCCATTCTTCTCTATACTGCTTGCATTAGAGTAGTGTAGCATGTTACTGCTTTCGGTTAATCCCATCCTGATGCATAGCCTGTCATTGTTGTTATAGTTGTTACCCTTACCTGCTATCCTACAACTTAGTATAGGATGCTAGTGTTCCATCAGTGGCCCTACACTCTTGTCCGTCTGCCATGCTATACTACTGGGCCGTGATCACTTCAGGAGGTGATCACGGGCATATACTTTATACTTTACACCGTTACATTACCTGTGATACTGTTCGGAGATGGGGGCTGAAGGGGCAGGTGGCTCCATCCCGGTAGAGGTGGGCCCGGGTTCCCGATGGCCCCCGACTATTACTTTGTGGCGGAGCGACAGGGCAGGTTGAGGCCACGTAGGAGAGAGGTGGGCCTGGCCCTGGTCGGCATTCACGGATACTTAACACGCTTAACGAGATCTTGGTATTTGATCTGAGTCTGGCCATTTGGTCTATACGCACTAACGAACTACGTGGGAAAGTCATGGGCACTCGACGTCGTGGTATCAGTCGAAGCCTTCGTGACGTCAGCGACTGAGTGGCGCGCGCCGGGTTGGACCGCGTAACGTGACTTCCTTTGTAATGGAGGTTGCTAGGTCTGCTCGCCGGCCGCGTTCGCAACGTGCAGGTGTGCTAAGGGCGATGGGCCCAGACCCCTGTGCGCTTAGGTTTAGACCGACGTGCTGACCTCTCTGTTGTGCCTAGGTGGGGCTGCGACGTGTTGATCTTCCGCGGCCGGGCATGACCCAAAAAAGCGTGTCCAGCCAAATGGGATCAAGCGTGTTGGGTTATGTGGTGCACCCCTGTAGGGAAGTTAATCTATTTGAATAGCCGTGTCCCTCGGTAAAAGGACGACCCAGAGTTGTACCTTGACCTTATGACAACTAGAACCGAATACTTAATAAAACACACCCTTCCAAGTGCCAGATACAACCCGGTGACCGCTCTCTAACAGGGCGACGAGGAGGGGATCACCGGGTAGGATTATGCTATGCGATGCTACTTGGAGGACTTCAGTCTACTCTCTTCTACATGCTGCAAGATGGAGGCTGCCAGAAGCGTAGTCTTCGACAGTATTAGCTATCTCCCTCTTATTCTGGCATTCTGCAGTTCAGTCCACTGATATGGCCCTTTACACATATACCCATGCATATGTAGTGTAGATCCTTGCTTGCGAGTACTTTGGATGAGTACTCACGGTTGCTTTTCTCCCTCTTTTCCCCCTTTGCATTCTTCTTGGTTGTCGCAACCAGATGCTGGAGTCCAGGAGCTGGAGATCCCGAGGATGATTCTACGTGGAGTTCGGCTTCGAGGAGTAGTTAGGAGGATCCCAGGCAGGAGGCCTGCGCCTCTTTTGATCTGTATCCCAGTTTGTGCTAGCCTTCTTAAGGCAAACTTGTTTAACTTATGTCTGTACTCAGATATTGTTGCTTCCGCTAACTCGTCTATGACCGAGCACTTGTATTCGAGCCCTTGAGGCCCCTGGCTTGTATTATGATGCTTGTATGACTTATTTTATTTTAGAGTTGTGTTGTGATATCTTCCCGTGAGTCCCTGATCTTGATCGTACACGTTTGTGTCTATGATTAGTGTACGATTGAATCGGGAGCGTCACACAACCATATGAATCTTGATCTCTAGCCTTCCCCAAGTTGCTTTCCACTCAAATCTTCTTTCCACCAAATCCAAATCCTGTGAGAGAGAGTTGAGTGTTGGGGAGACTATCATTTGAAGCACAAGAGCAAGGAGTTCATCATCAACACACCATTTGTTACTTCTTGGAGAGTGGTGTCTCCTAGATTGGCTAGGTGTCACTTGGGAGCCTCCGACACGATTGTGGATTTGAACCAAGGAGTTTGTAAGGGCAAGGAGATCGCCTACTTCGTGAAGATCTACCGCTAGTGAGGCAAGTCCTTCGTGGGCGACGGCCGTGATGGAATAGACAAGGTTGCTTCTTCGTGGACCCTTTGTGGGTGGAGCCCTCCGTGGACTCGCGCAACCGTTACCCTCCGTGGGTTGAAGTCTCCATCAACGTGGATGTACGATAGCACCACCTATCGGAACCACGACAAAAACATCCGTGTCTCCAATTGTGTTTGAATCCTCCAAACCCTTCCCTTTACATTCTTGCAAGTTGCATGCTTTACTTTCCGCTGCTCATATACTCTTTTGCATGCTTGCTTGAATTGTGTGGAGAGTGCTTGACTTGTGCTAAGATATCTAAAATCTGCCAAGAACTAAAATTGGGAAAAGGCTAGATTTTTATTTGGTCAAGTAGTCTAATCACCCCCCTCTAGACATACTTTCGATCCTACAAGTGGTATCAGAGCTTTGGTCTCCATTTGCTTTGATTTCCATAGCTTTTGGCGGTCATAGCCTTGGTTTCACAACCTAGGAGAGTATGGCATCTAGCGAGGGAAATTATCACCGTAGAGGTCCTTACTTTGATGGTACTAATTTTGCTAGTTGGAAGCATAAGATGAAAATGCATATTCTTGGACATAACCCCGCCGTTTGGGCTATTGTGTGTATTGGCTTGCAAGGTGAATTCTTTGACGGGAAAGAACCGAACTGTGAAGCCACCGCGGAAGAGTTGAAAATGCTGCAATACAACGCTCAAGCTTGTGATATCCTCTTCAATGGATTGTGCCCCGAAGAATTCAACAAAATCAGCCGTCTTGAGAATGCAAAGGAAATTTGGGATACTTTGATTGATATGCATGAAGGTACCGACTCCGCCAAGGAATCCAAATTGGATGTGCTCCAAAGTCAACTTGACAAGTTCAAAATGAAGGATGGTGAAGGTGTCACTGAAATGTACTCTAGGCTTGCTCTTATCACAAATAAGATTGCCGGCTTAGGGAGTGAAGAGATGACCGATAGATTCATCATCAAGAAGATCCTAAGAGCCTTGGATGGAAAACATGATACCGTGTGCACATTGATCCAAATGATGCCAAATTATAAAGATCTCAAGCCAACGGAAGTCATCGGAAGAATTGTTGCTCATGAGATGTCACTCAAGGATATAGAGGAACTTCACAACAAATCAAGTGGTGATTACAAAGCCTCATGTGAAGCCCCCACATCATCGAGTGAGAAACAAACCTTCAATGAAGAATTGAGCTTAATGGTGAAGAACTTCAACAAGTTTTACAAGAGTAGAAGCAAAGAGAGAATCTCCAAGTCAAGGTCCTACAATGACAAGAGATCTTCTAGTTGAGAGCGAAACTGCTACAGTTGTGGAAGGCCCGGACACTATTCCTATGAGTGTACGCCCCCCTACAAGAGAAGAGAAGATTCTCCCAAGAGAAGAAGTAGAAGAGAAGAATCACCATGTAGAGATAGAAGGAGTAGAGATGATCGTTATGAACGAAGACCCTCACGGAGAAGCAAGGATTTGGAAAGAAAGGACAAGTCATCAAGGAGCTACACAAAACAAAGACATCAAGCTCATGTTGGTGAATGGGTATCTGACTCCGACTCCGATAACCACTCTGAGAGAATCTATCACTCCGACTCCGAATATACTCAAGATGAAGGTGTTGCCGGTCTAGCACTTGTGACAACCAACTCCTATGACATATTTGACTCACCAAATGAAGGAGTTGGAACATGCTTCATGGCTAAAGGCCCAAAGGTATCACACCCCGAGTATGTTGATTTCAATAGTGATGAAGATGACTTGTTAGGTGATGATGATTTACTTGTTGACAACTCTAGTGATGAATACTATGATGAAACGTCAATTAATCATGCTAATCAAGATAAAATGAATGACAATGATAAGGAGAAGATTGAGTCTCTAACTAAAGAACTAAACACTCTTAAGTTAGCTCATGAAACTATCTTAGGAGATCATCGAGAACTTTTAAGGACTCGTGAAAAATTACGCTCTGAAAAGCTCAACCTTGAGCAAGAGCATGAGTTCTTAAAAGCAATCAATGATGATCTTCGTAAGAAAAGTTCTTCTGACATTGCCAAGCGTTTACTCTTATCCACTTACATGCCTCAAGTCAAGTCTAGTAACAAGAACAAGAAAGGTTCTTCCTCTAGTAGTAACAATAATCATGCTAAATCCAGTATTGTTGCTTCTAGTAGTTCTCTTGATTCCACTAATGATTCTCTTAGCCAAGTTACACTTGAGCAAGAAAATAGCTTATTGAAGGGAATTATAGAGAAAGGTGTTTACAAGAGCCTTGCCGGAAGTAAGCAATTCGAGGAAATTGTACGCAAGCAAGGAAGGCACCGGAAGAATCAAGGTGTTGGTTTTGAACGAAAGTTCAATGCCAATGGAGTTGAGTGGGAATAAGATCAATACCCCAAGACGAAGTTTGTTCCTCAACAAGAGAAGTATGATCCTACTTCTCTCAAAGGGACACAAGCTCAAGATGATCTTCCACCACAAGACCACAAGCAAAAAGGCAAGGACAAGCTTCAAGAGGAAATTGATGCATTTGAAGAAGCTCCTAAGGCCTTGGTCAAGTGGGTTCCCAAGACTACTTCAAGTTCCACTTCATCAAGTACAACTACAACACCGAGGATTCCCATCAAGATGGTGTGGATCCCGAAGAAGAAGAACTGGAGAGTTCTTGAGGGTGACTCCGCCAACATACTTCACTCTTATCATCTTGGCAAGAACAAGTGCAATCAACTTCCACATCTTACACTAGTTCAAGGAGTCACAAACCCTCTTGTTGGTAAGACAAGGGACAAGGTAACCTAAAAGCTTTCATAGACATCATCTTGTGTGTGCATCACTTTATGTCTATGGATATCCTTGTTTGTTCCTTGTGGGACTAACCCGTGTAGGTATTGAAAGTGCAACTCACTCCAATGAATAGCTCCAAATGATCTACATCAACATTGAGCATCCACATCTTCAACATCTACATGAAGTCATCATCGACAAAACCCAAGGTTAGTTCATCCCTCTTAGGGGGGATCTCACATCTAGGGGGAGCTTTACTCTAAGAATTGAGCTAAAGCAACTCTAATGGTGTGAACACAACAATGCTTTATGTAAAAGTGGTAACCCCACTTGTGCTTAAACGATGAGTATGACCTATGATCAAATGTTCTCATTTGACTCCTAAGTCAATATACTCATATATAGATGACCTAGTCATCGACAATTGCTTGATAGATGCTAGAATTGGTTGTGCATGCTTTGCCACATATTTCAATTGCCATTTTATTGTGTGAGCATGTTGATTGCATATTTTACTCATTCGAGGACGTCCACTTGTTGTTTTGATTGATTGGTTTTCTTTTCTTTTGCCAAGTGGATGGACAAGAATGCCTAAGAACCCTCTCTAGCTATCTATGCTTTTCTCATCTCAAACTCTATTCATGCTACATCACAAAATTTGATCAAGTCAGATTCGAACCACTCTGTGTGAGGAGCACTCGGAGTCCCCGATTCATCATAGACTTAAACTTCCAAAACTTCTTTGTGCGTTTCGGTCTGACCGATTTATCCATTTCGGTCATACCGAGATCACTAAGTTGATCTAGGTTTTCAATCTCGGTGCAACTGATTTGAACCTTTCGGTCACACCGAGTTTCAGTAACTGCTTGCAGTTATGAATCTCGGTGCCACCGAGTTGTTCCACTCGGTCACACCGACAGGGTCGAGCTATATATATCCATGGGCAAAATTTTTGGAAATTTCTCCGAAGTCTTTTCGCCCGCGCTTAGCCCGCTCTGCCTCCAGGGTCTCCGGATTGTCCTCCTTGTCGCCAGTTGCCTCCTGCCGCTGGTCTCCACCGTCGTCAACGGAAATCATTCCCGCCGTTGCCGCCGTAGCAAGTTCATCGCCGAACTAGGGTATGAACTTGATCACTGTGCTATCCTCAATCCGATTCCTAGCACATTGTGTTTGCCATGAATCTTGCCACGATTGAAACATTCTTATCCAGTCAAAACACTTCGTAGATTAGAGTTGAATTGAAAATTTAGGGTTAGGTTTCCGCCGAAACCATCTCGGACCATCCGAGTTGTGGAACTCGGTACCACCGATTCGGCTCAGGCCATTGCACATGAGATTCTCGGTCTGACCGAGAATTGAAAATCGGTGTGACCGAGTTCAGGACTTTGTGAAACCCTAGCAATCTCGGTGCCACCGAATTGTGACTTGGTCTGACCGAGTTCACTAGTTTTGGTTCCAATAGCTGCTTCGGTATCACCGAGTTTACAAATCGGTTGATCCGAAATGCTTTCTGAGGAAAACTAAAACTAAGGTTTTGATTCATTCTTTTGCAAAAACCTCTGTATTTTGTGATGCTTATCCACTCTACCTCATCTATAATCTATTCACAGGGTCAGCTGTCAGTGTTTGCATCATGTCTGATCAGAGTGATAGTCAGAACAAGTCAGAGGAGCAAGTTCACATGAGTGAGGGCACTAGTCCCCCTAGCAGCTCAGATGATGGAAGTAGGAGCACTCCCAGCAACTTGCCCAAAGCTGCCACCAGAACAAGGAAGAAGAAAACTTCAGAGTCTGAGGATGAAGACTATGTGGCCATTGAGGATGATGCCACATCAAAGAAGAAAGTGCTGAAAAAGGAATATGGCTCAGCTACAGCCACTAAGCCAGGAATGCAGAAGAAGGCACCTGCAAGGAGAGTTCCCACTTCCAAACCTAGGAAGGTTGCCACTGGAGAAACCATAAAGTTTACCATTGAGTCAGAAGAGGAAGCTCTTGGCCAAGAAAAAAGAAAAAGAGAGTCAGAACCACTACTGCCAGAGTTCTTGGCAAACCCTCTATGAGGAGAGATTCAGAAGAAGAGGAAGAGGAAGAAGAGGTTGCTGCACCAGCACCTAAGGCCCAGAAGCTTATGGGTGATGCTATCAGGACAGGGGCTGCTTCATCAAAGCCCAAAGAAGCACCCAAAGCTGCCTCCAAGCCCAAGAATGCACCGAAGAGAAATACTAGAAACATATCTGCTGCTGAGAAGAACAAGGCCCCAGTGCCTGAGACTGTTGCTGAAGAAGAAGGAGATGAAGAGCATGTTCTGAGAAAATTGAAGCCAAAAATTCGAGACCACAATGATGCTCATCCTGTGGCTGAGAACATGAAGATCAGGAGAGACTCAGGACTGAGGAAATGGAGAGAGACAGACCCATATGCTACCAGAAGAAGAACTGTTGTGGATTACAGGTTCCACACCAAGGAACATCAGGATTTCTATGAGACAGTGCTGCTTGACAAGAAACCTATAGTGTGTGACATGAGGTGGGTCGACTGGACCTACATGAAGGAGAATGAGGAACACTATCCTGGTGTGTATGACAGTTTCAAGGCTTGTGGAGTTGATGAGTTTGTGGCTCAAAATCTCACTAAGTGGAATGATGAGCTTATCATGCAGTTCTACTCCACAACTCATTTCTACCCAGATGGAAGAATTGTCTGCATGTATGAAGGCACTAGATACCAGTCGACAGTTGCAGAATGGGCTCAATTGATCAATGCCCCAGAAGAGCAAGAAGATGACTTGGATGTCTATGCCAAGAAGAAGAAGGATCACAACTCCATGGCCAACATGTACAAGGAAATTCCAGATGCAGACCTTGAGACTCACCAGTTTGGGTCAGTGAAACATTTGCTGTCAGGACTGCCTACTATCAATTGGATACTAAGGCATACTCTTCTGCCCAAGTCTGGAGATCACAGGATGATCAGAGGCCACTCCATAAATCTGGTACATATATTTGATGTGCCACAAAAGTTCAAGGTCATGAGTCTCATTGTTGAAACTATCAAGAGGACTGCTGCAGACCAGAAGAGAAGCTTTGGATATGCCCCACAGATCCAGGAGTTGATTAACTCAAAGATGTGCACTGGCACATACTTGTTGGACAAGGAACACTTGGCCATCTATCCAGATTTTGAGGACAACCAAGTGGTTATGGATGAAGATGAACCATCCTCAGTACAAGCACAAGCCAAGAGAGAGAAGGCAAAGACAGAAAAAGTAGCAAAGATGCCAACCCAGGAGGAGGCATCTCAGTATCTTCTAAAAAGCAAGCAAGATCAGCTTGGCTACTTGATTGCATCCACTCTAAGGATTGAGAAAGGAATGGCCACCCTGACTCGAAACCAGGAGAGCTTGGAAAGAATCATGGAGCAGAAGTTCTATGACATGGATGTGAAGGTAACTGAGATCCATTCTGTTGTGGAGCAACTTCAGGATGACATGCAGGAGAGGAAGGGCAAGACAACAACTGAGGCATTTGCCAGAGTGCCTAGAGCTCAGAGGTCAACTGCAGTACCAGTACCAGACACTAGAGCCACTTCATCTGCACCAGCTACAACTTCAGTGCCACCAGCTCCAGCACCTACCCTAGCAGCTCCATCTACTTCGACTGAAGCCTTCGTTCTTGGAGTTCTCCGGACACCACCACCTGAAGACCAAGCTTGAGAGACGTTTTAGTGCTATGCATTTTCTATGAACTTTTTGGTAACTTGTTGCCAAAGGGGGAGAAAAATGTATAGATCATAGGCTTTGAGAGAGAGCGTTGCTTTTTATTCTCTCTTGCTTTGGTGGTTGAACTTCATTTGCTTGTTTGTGATACTTGGATGATCATGTGTGTTTGATCATATGCTACACTAATGCTTGTTGGATGATACTATCATTTTATCCCTATTTGATCATTCACTTTGCTTGGTGATGAGTGCATGTATTTAATTCTTATCATTTTGAGCGCTCCACCAAGATGTATGTGACATGGAAGAGTAACCCATGATCCTAACTCATTGTGCATTTGCAGTCCAAAGCAAATCTTAAGATATGCACAAATTTAGGGGGAGCTCTTGCTTTTCACATACTTCTCAAAGCGACAATATCTTTCACTCTTATTATCATTTGTCGAAGCTTTGATCTGTATGTTGTCATCAATTACCAAAAAGGGGGAGATTGAAAGTGCAACTATCCCTGGGTGGTTTTGGTAATTCCTGACAACTTATAGCTCATTGAGCTAACATTATTCCAAGATTAATATTTCAGGAAAAACTCAATGAATGGCATGGCATGGATGAGGAAAGTGGATCCCTCAAAATTCTAAGGACAAAAAGTTTGGCTCAAGCTTGAAGCTCAAGACTCTACATTTTATATTTTAGTGATCCAAGATCACATTGAGTCTATAGGAAAAGCCAATACTATCAAGGAGGGATGAGGTGTTGCTTAATGGCTTGCTTGCTCAAAGTGCTTAGTGATATGATCCAAAACCCTCAACTACCTTCCCACATCCACATTTGACCTAAACCAAAACTCAAACTCGGCCCCACCAATTCTTTCTATCCGGCGCCACCGAGTTTCAAATGTCATAGCCACTGCCACAAACCCTAGGCAAATCGGTCTCACCGACAGGGATCTCGGTCTCACCGAGATGGGATTGTAATCTCTCTATTTCCCTTCGTAACGTTTTGGTCTTACCGAGATGAGCGATCGGTCCCACCGAGATTGCAATGTAAACTCTCTGTTTCCCTTTTGTAACATTTCGGTCTCACCGAGATGAGCGAATCGGTCCCACCGAGTTTACCTGACCAACTCACTGGTTAGCTTATTACCAAAATTGGTCCCACCGAGTTTGTGTAATCGGTCACACCGAGATTACGTTATGCTCTAACCCTAACCATATCGGTCCTATCGAGTTGCATCTCAGTCCCACCAAAAATCCTAACGGTCACAAGGTTTGCTGAATCGGTCCGACCGAGTTTAACCATTCGGTCCCACCGAGTTTGGCAAACTGTGTGTAACAGTTAGATTTTGTGTGGAGGCTATATATACCCCTCCACCCACTCTTCATTCGGGGAGAGAGCCATCAGAACATACCTGCACTTCCAATACACATTTTCTGAGAGAGAACCACCTACACTTGTGTTGAGCTCAAGATATTCCATTCCAACCATATGAATCTTGATCTCTAGCCTTCCCCAAGTTGCTTTCCACTCAAATCTTCTTTCCACCAAATCCAAATCCTATGAGAGAGAGTTGAGTGTTGGGGAGACTATCATTTGAAGCACAAGAGCAAGGAGTTCATCATCAACACACCATTTGTTACTTCTTGGAGAGTGGTGTCTCCTAGATTGGCTAGGTGTCACTTGGGAGCCTCCGACAAGATTGTGGAGTCGAACCAAGGACTTTGTAAGGGCAAGGAGATCGCCTACTTCGTGAAGATCTACCGCTAGTGAGGCAAGTCCTTCGTGGGTGACGGCCATGATGGAATAGACACGGTTTCTTCTTCGTGGACCCTTCGTGGGTGGAGCCCTCCGTGGACTCGCGCAACCGTTACCCTCCGTGGGTTGAAGTCTCCATCAACGTGGATGTACGATAGCACCACCTATCGGAACCACGACAAAAACATCCGTGTCTCCAATTGCGTTTGAATCCTCCAAACCCTTCCCTTTACATTCTTGCAAGTTGCATGCTTTACTTTCCGCTGCTCATATACTCTTTTGCATGCTTGCTTGAATTGTGTGGAGAGTGCTTGACTTGTGCTAAGATAGCTAAAATCTGCCAAGAACTAAAATTGGGAAAAGGCTAGATTTTTATTTGGTCAAGTAGTCTAATCACCCTCCCTCTAGACATACTTTCGATCCTACACATACGGATGTATATAGACATATTTTAGAGTGTATATTCACTCATTTTGTTCTGTATGTAGTCACTTGTTGAAATCTCTAAAAAGACAAATATTTAGGAATGGTGGGAGTATGATATAGAAACCAAACAGGTGGCATTCACACAAAGCAAATCTAAACTAAGCTGATGACATATAAGATGTATAATGTAAGCAATGCAAGGCACCATATGCATGATATGACCAACATCAGCATGCCAGGTTAGAGCAAACACCTCAGGTGGTAAACAGGCGTGGTCGGCTCCTTCTGAATCTCCATCTGAACAATTATCTCCCTCTGGAATACAATCTGGAAATGCAGGAGGGGGGGGGGGGGCACTTCGCCCACCATGGAGCGGCGTCTGCATGACATTATATTCGCACGCAACGGTCTTCTCTTTTTATCTACATGTTCAGTACGATTGTGTACAATATCTGACATGCATAATAAAAATAATAGTTAGATTTTGTAAGGCCTAATGGGTGCATGAAAAAATCAAGACTGATGGTAGCAAACGAGTGGATGGATCCAAAACTAATGATCATCTATTGTTTGTTGCCCACCCAACATGAACCACATAGAAGACTCCAGATGAACCAGATAGTAGACAGATACTATTCGTTGCTGGCTCGATATGAGACCCATGGGCAATTCAAAACTCAAGATTGAACGATAAAGTAGCAGGTAATAATAACTAATGTATAACGTAAGCAAACACGATAGACTGCGACCTCTCTTCCGGAACTGTGTAGTCCTCAGGTTCATCTGCTCAGTCGATGATGGTAATGCAGTTGGCGTGGCTGCCGGCGACGGGGAAGATGATCTGAGGCAGCGAAAGGAAGTCTGCAGGGGGGATCTCTGTTGCAATGAACACTTCTGTCGATGGTGCACCTCAGGTGGGGTGGATGACGGCATGGCAGGAGCAGGACATAACACACAAAGTTTTATTTGACGCCTATCTGAAAATGAAGAAAATCTATAAGGCCTCCTTAGAATTGGAGGATTGTATAAATGCAGGGACATGAAAAACACAGGAATAGGATAGGAATGCACGTGCAAAACAGAGCATTTGGAAACATAGGATTTCAGTCAACCTGAGTGTTTGGATCACATGAATTGGAAGAACAGAGGAAGAAACAAAGTGATGCGACGAGTGTACAACCTCTTTGGCATAGCCTTGTGGACCTCAACATCATTGGGTTGGACATGGAGGATGGTGATGATGCTGGTGTGACTGTCGAAGGCGGGGAAGAAGATCCGAGGCCTCTGGAAACGGCGCCGAGGGTACTGCTCCGCTGTGATGGACGGTTCCGTTGTTGGAGCAGCTCCGCTAAGGTGTACGGCGACGAGGCTGAAGCATGACAAGACAGACAACGTTAATTTGAAGTGGGACCCTAATATCATCTGCAATAGATGATGTAAAATACATCACCAAAAAGTGCTAGATGTTAAACGCATCAGCCGCGCCACGGCTGGTCCGACAGATGCTGTAAGTACTGTTCACTCTGAACTTAACTGAAGAAAATGAACTTCACAGTCGAAACTGAATTTTACTGTCGAAATTGATTGAACTAGTAATAGAGCATTGCAATAGATGTTTAGGGCGTTCGAGCACTAGTAGCAGAGAAGCAGTGACCTAAATCAGCAAATGCTCGAGCAGGGAACGCACTAGCAGAGAGCAAGTCGAGCAGTAGCATCGCGAGCGAGTGCTAAAGCAGCAACTCGTGTAGCTGCCGGAAGTCGTGCGGCAGCAGCAGCGCAAGCGAGAGCAAGAGCAGAGCACCAGGACGAACGAAAGCATGGGTAGTGGAGCAGCGTGACCGACAGCAAGAACAGAGCCGCAGCGCGAGCGAGAGCCGGAGCAGCTGCAGCTAGTGCCGTTGTGGAAGTCGCTGCCGAGGAAGCAACGACATGGGGGAGAGGCGCCATGGATGATGTGGCCGGCGACGGCGCCGTCGATGGAGACACGTCATGTCTGCTCGGTATCGAGCACCGGCAGTCCCGTGAGATTGAATAAAAGATAAAATGCAGCGGTGAGTGCAGAACCTCCTTGGTGGCGCCGAGTTGGCCTCGGCTTCATCGAAGGAATTGGTGAGGGTGCTGCGGTTCCGATGGGGCAGGTCAAGACGGCGCTGTGGGGATTGAGGTGGCGCGATAGACAAGGCGAACATCGGGGCGGCTCCTTGGAGGTGGAGGACGGGGCGACTGATCTGGCAGGACGAGATCGACAACGGATCCTCATCCTGTGCGGTGGATGAGGGACAGCGAGCTCCTGCGGTGGACGACGTAGTCGGAGAAGAGTCTCCGGCTGGGCGGCGGTCGGGAGGCCGATGGAGCAGCATGGGGTTTCATGGGTTTTGGCGGCCTCGGTGTACGAATGGGGGGGGGGGGCGAAGGGGGAGGGGAACCAAGCTTAGGGACGTGCTTGTATGAAAGGCAGGGTAAGTTACCAGCGTACCCCCACCGGCTTTGACACCGCGAGCTTCATTTTCAGCTGAGGGGTAGAAGGGGGATTTCGTGTGTCTGGGTGATGTCTACTACGCAACCTTCTCCTTGTAGACGTTGTTGGGCCTCCAAGTGCAGAGGTTTGTAGGACAGTAGCAAATTTCCCTCAAGTGGATGACCTAAGGTTTATCAATCCGTGGGAGGCGTAGGATGAAAATGGTCTCTCTCAAGCAACCCTGCAACCAAATAACAAAGAGTCTCTTGTGTCCCCAACACACCCAATACAATGGTAAATTGTATAGGTGCACTAGTTCGGCGAAGAGATGGTGATACAAGTGGTATATGGATGGTAGATATAGGTTTTTGTAAACTGAAAATATAAAAACAGCAAGGTAGCAACTGGTAAAAGTGAGCGTAAACGGTATTGCAATGATAGGAAACAAGGCCTAGGGTTCATACGTATAGAGAGCATCATGAAGAATATGACTAGCACATTTAAGTCTAACCCACTTCCTATGCATAGGGATTTTGTGAGCAAACAACTTATGTGAACAATAATCAACTTGCATAGGAAGGCAAAACAAGCATAACTTTAAAATTTTAAGCACATAGAGAGGAAACTTGATATTATTGCAATTCCTACAAGCATATATTCCTCCCTCATAATAATTTTCAGTAGCATCATGTATGAATTCAACAATATAACCAGCGCCTAAAGCATTCTTTTCATGATCTACAAGCATAGAAATTGTATTACTCTCCACATAAGAAAATTTCTTCTCATGAATAATAGTGGGAGCAAACTCAACAAAATAACTATCATATGATTGAAAATTAAGATCAAGATGACAAGTTTCATGGTTATCATTATTCTTCAAAGCATACGTGTCATCACAATAAGCATCATAGATAGGAGGCATGCTTTCATCATAGTAAATTTGCTCATCGAAGCTTGGGGGACAAAAAATATCATCTTCATCAAACATAGCTTCCCCAAGCTTGTGGCTTTGCATATCATTAGCATTATGGATATTTAAGGAATTCATACTAACAACATTGCAATCATGCTCATCATTCAAAGATTTAGTGCCAAACATTTTAATGCATTCTTCTTCTAACACTTTGGCACAATTTTCCTTTCCATCATACTCACGAAAGATATTAAAAATGTCAAGCGTATGAGGCAAGCTCAATTCATTTTTTGGTAGTTTTCTTTTATAAACTAACTAGTGCTAAAACAAGAAACAAAAAGATTCGTTTGCAAGATCTAAAGATATACCTTCAAGCACTAACCTCCCCGGCAATGGCGCCAGAAAAGAGCTTGATGTCTACTACGCAACCTTCTCCTTGTAGACGTTGTTGGGCCTCCAAGTGCAGAGGTTTGTAGGACAGTAGCAAATTTCCCTCAAGTGGATGACCTAAGGTTTATCAATCCGTGGGAGGCATAGGATGAAGATGGTCTCTCTCAAGCAACCCTGCAACCAAGTAACAAAGAGTCTCTTGTGTCCCCAACACACCCAATACAATGGTAAATTGTATAGGTGCACTAGTTCGGCGAAGAGATGGTGATACAAGTGGTATATGGATGGTAGATATAGGTTTTTGTAAACTGAAAATATAAAAACAGCAAGGTAGCAACTGGTAAAAGTGAGCGTAAATGGTATTGCAATGATAGGAAACAAGGCCTAGGGTTCATACTTTCACTAGTGTAAGTCCTCTCAACAATAATAACATAATTGGATCATATAACTATCCCTCAACATGCAACAAAGAGTCACTCCAAAGACACTAATAGCGGAGAACAAACGAAGAGATTATGGTAGGGTACGAAACCACCTCAAAGTTATTCTTTCCAATCAATCCATTGGGCTATTCCTATAAGTGTCACAAATAGCCCTACAGTTCGTACTAGAATAACACCTTAAGACACAAATCAACCAAAACCCTAATGTCACCTAGATACTCCAATGTCACCTCAAGTATCCGTGGGTATGATTATACGATATGCATCACACAATCTCAATTCATCTACTCAAACAACACATAGAACCTCAAATAGTGCCCAAAGTTTCTACCAGAGAATCACGATGAAAACGTATGCCAACCCCCATGCATAGGTTCATGGGCGGAACCCGCAAGTTGGTCACCAAAACATACATCAAGTGGCACGTGATATCCCATTGTCACCACAGATACGCACGGCAAGACATACATCAAGTGTTCTCAAATCTTTAAAGACTCAATACGATAAGATTACTTCAAAGGGAAAACTCAATACATTACAAGAGAGAAGAGGGGGAGAAGAAACATAAGATCCAACTATTATAGCAAAGCTCGCGATACATCAAGATCGTGCCAAATCAAGAACACGAGAGAGAGAGAGAGAGAGAGAGATCAAACACATAGCTACTGGTACATACCCTCAGCCCCGAGGGAAAACTACTCCCTCGTCATCATGGAGAGCGCCGGGATGATGAAGATGGCCACCGGTGAGGGATCCCCCCTCCGGCAGGGTGCCGGAACAGGGTCTCGATTGGTTTTTGGTGGCTACAGAGGCTTGCGGCGGCGGAACTCCCGATCTAATCTCCGTTCTGGAAGTTTTACGATACGTAGGTATATATGGGTGCAAGGGGTACGTCGGTGGAGCTGCGGGGGCCCCACGAGGCAGGGGGCGTGCCCCGCACCCTCGTGGCCAGCTCCCGTATCTTCTGACGTAGAGTCCAAGTCTATGTGGTGGGTTTCCTTCCAAAAATAACTTCTCCAGTTGATTTCGTTCCGTTTCGACTCCGTCCGCTATTCCTTTTCTTCGAAACACTGAAATAGGCATAAAACAACAAATCTGGGCTGGGCCTTCGGTTAATAGGTTAGTCCCAAAAATAATATAAAAGTGGATAATAAAGCCCAATATTGCCTAAAACAGTAGATAATATAGCATGGAGCAATCAAAAATCATAGATACGTTGGAGACGTATCAAGCATCCCCAAGCTTAATTCCCGCTCGTCCTCGAGTAGGTAAATGATAAAAAAATAATTTTTGATGCGGAGTGCTACTTGGCATAATTTCAATGCAAATCTTCTTAATAGTGGTATGAATATTCACATTCAAAAGATTCAAGACAAAAGTTCATATTGAAATAAAAATAATAATACTTCAAGCATACTAATAAAGCAATTATGTCTTCTCAAAATAACATGGCCAAAGAAAGTTATCCCTACAAAATCATATAGTCTGGCTATGCTCCATCTTCACCACACAAAGTATTTAAATCATGCACAACCCCGATGACAAGCCAAGCAATTGTTTCATACTTTAACATTTTCAAAACTTTTTCAATCTTCACGCAATACATGAGCGTGAGCCATGTATATAGCACTATATGTGGAATAGAATGGTGGTTGTGGAGAAGACAAAAAGAGGGGAAGATAGTCTCACATCAACTAGGCGTATCAACGGGCTATGAAGATGGCCATCAATAGATATCAATGTGAGTGAGTAGGGATTGCCATGCAACGGATGCACTAGAGCTATAAGTATATGAAAGCTCAACAAAAGAAACTAAGTGGGTGTGCATCCAACTCGCTTGCTCACGAAGACCTAGGGCATTTTGAGGAAGCCCATCATTGGAATATACAAGCCAAGTTCTATAATGAAAAATTCCCACTAGTATATGAAAGTGATATCATAGGAGACTCTCTAACATGAAGATCTTGGTGCTACTTTTAAGCACAAGTGCGGTAAAAGGATAGTAACATTGTCCCTTCTCTCTTTTTCTCTCATTTTTTGGGCCTTTCCCTTTTTTTATGGCCTTTCTCTTTTCTTTTTTTTCGTCCGGAGTCTCATCCCGACTTGTGTTGGAATCATAGTCTCCATCATCCTTTCCTCACTGGGACAATGCTCTAATAATGATGATCATCACACTTTTATTTACTTATAACTCATGAATTACAACTCGATACTTAGAACAAATTATGACTCTATATGTCTGCCTCCGGCGGTGTACCGGGATATGCAATGAATCAAGAGTGACATGTATGAAAGAATTATGAATGGTGGCTTTGCCACAAATACGATGTCAACTACATGATCATGCAAAGCAATATGACAATGATGGAGCATGTCATAATAAACGGAACGGTGGAAAGTTGCATGGCAATATATCTCGGAATGACTATGGAAATGCCATGATAGGTAGGTATGGTGGCTGTTTTGAGGAAGATATATGGTGGGTGTATGATACCGGCGAAAAGTGCGCGGTATTAGAGAGGCTAGCAACGGTGGAAGAATGGGAAAAAGTGTGTATAATCCATGGACTCAACATTAGTCATAAAGAACTCATATACTTATTGCAAAAATCTAGAAGTTTATCAAAGCAAAGTATTACGCGCATGCTCCTAGGGGGATAGATTGGTAGGAAAAGACCATCGCTCGTCCCCGACCGCCACTCATAAGGAAGACAATCAATAAACACCTCATGCTCCGACTTCGTTACATAACGGTTCATGATACGTGCATGCTACGGGAATTACAAACTTCAACGCAAGTATTCTTTAAATTCACAACTACTCAACTAGCATGACTCTAATATCATCACCTCCATATCTCAAAACAATTATCATGCTTCAATCTTTTCTTAGTATTCAACACACTCATAAGAATTTTTCTTTTATTAGTCTTGTATGCCAAGCATATTAGAATTAAGCACATTACCATGCTATTTAAGACTCTCAAAATAATCTAAGTGAAGCATGAGAGTTCAAATATTTCTTCAAAATAAATCCACCGCCGTGCTCTAAAAGATCTAAGTGAAGCACATAGAGCAAAATTATCACGCTCAAAAGATATAAGTGAAGCACATAGAGCAAAACTACATAGCTCAAAAGATATAAGTGAAGCACTAGAGCAAACAACAAACTACTCCAAAAGATATAAGTGAAGATTAATGAGTAGTCGAATAATTATGCAACTGTGTGAAGACTCTCCCATTTAATAATTTCAGATCTTAGTAATTTATTCGAATAGCAAGCAAAGCTAAAGAAAATAAAATGACGCTCCAAGCAAAACACATATCATGTGGTGAATAAAAATATAGCTCCAAGTAAAGTTACCGATGAACGAAGACGAAAGAGGGGATGCCTTCCGGGGCATCGCCAAGCTAAGATGCTTGGTTATACTTGAATATTACCTTGGGGTGCCTTGGGCATCCCCAAGCTTACGCTCTTGCCACTCCTTATTCCATAGTCCATCGAATCTTTACCCAAAACTTGAAAACTTCACAACACAAAACTTAACAGAAAACTCGTAAGTTCCGTTAGTGAAAGAAAACAAAACACCACTTCATGGTACATTAATGAACTCATTCTTTATTTATATTGGTGTTAAACCTACTATATTCCAACTTCTCTATGGTTTATAAACTATTTTACTAGCCATAGATTCATCAAAATAAGCAAACAACACAATGAAAACAGAATCTGTCAAAAACAGAACATTCTGTAGTAATCTGTAACTAACACAAACTTATGGAACTCCAAAAATTCTAAAAAAATTGGTGGACCTGAGGAATTTGTCTAGTAATCATATGCAAAAATAATCAACTAAATATCACTCTCCAGTAAAAAGTTCTAGCTAATCTCGTGAGTGCTAAAGTTTCTGTTTTTTACAGCATGATCATAAAGACTTCACCCAAGTCTTCCCAAAGGTTCTACTTGGCACAAACACTAACTAAAATATAAAACCACATCTAAACAGAAGCTAGATGGATTATATATTCCTAAAAAGAACCAAAAAGTAAGAAACTAAAATAAAATTGGGTTGCCTCCCAACAAGCGCTATCGTTTAACGCCCCTAGCTAGGCATGATGATTTCAATGATGCTCACATAAAAGATAGGAATTGAAATGTATAGAGAGCATCATGAAGAATATGACTAGCACATTTAAGTCTAACCCACTTCCTATGCATAGGGATTTTGTGAGAAAACAACTTATGGGAACACTAATCAACTTGCATAGGAAGGCAAAACAAGCATAACTTTAAAATTTTAAGCACATAGAGAGGAAACTTGATATTATTGCAATTCCTACAAGCATATATTCATCCCTCATAATAATTTTCAGTAGCATCATGAATGAATTCAACAATATAACCAGCACCTAAAGCATTCTTTTCATTATCTACAAGCATAGAAATTTTATTACTCTCCACATAAGCAAATTTCTTCTCATGAATAATAGTGGGAGCAAACTCAACAAAATAACTATCATATGATTGAAAATTAAGATCAAGATGACAAGTTTCATGGTTATCATTATTCTTCAAAGCATACGTGTCATCACAATAAGCATCATAGATAGGAGGCATGCTTTCATCATAGTAAATTTGCTCATCGAAGCTTGGGGGACAAAAAATATCATCTTCATCAAACATAGCTTCCCCAAGCTTGTGGCTTTGCATATCATTAGCATTATGGATATTTAAGGAATTCATACTAACAACATTGCAATCATGCTCATCATTCAAAGATTTAGTGCCAAACATTTTAATACATTCTTCTTCTAACACTTTGGCACAATTTTCCTTTCCATCATACTCAGGAAAGATATTAAAAATGTCAAGCGTATGAGGCAAGCTTAATTCCATTTTTTTGGTAGTTTTCTTTTATAAACTAACTAGTGCTAAAACAAGAAACAAAAAGATTCGATTGCAAGATCTAAAGATATACCTTCAAGCACTAACCTACCCGGCAACGGCGCTAGAAAAGAGCTTGATGTCTACTACGCAACCTTCTCCTTGTAGACGTTGTTTTTCCTCCAAGTGCAGAGGTTCGTAGGACAATAGCAAATTTCCCACAAGTGGGTGATCTAAGGTTTATCAATCCGTGGGAGGCGTAGGGTGAAGATGGTCTCTCTCAAGCAACCCTGCAACCAAATAACAAAGAGTCTCTTGTGTCCCCAACACACCCAATACAATGGTAAATTGTATAGGTGCACTAGTTTGGCGAAGAGATGGTGATACACGTGTTGTATGGATGGTAGATATAGGTTTTTGTAAACTGAAAATATAAAAACATCAAGGTAGCAACTGGTAAAAGTGAGCGTAAACGGTATTTCAATGATAGGAAACAAGGCCTAGGGTTCATACTTTCACTAGTGTAAGTCCTCTCAACAATAATAACATAATTGGATCATATAACTATCCTTCAACATGCAACAAAGAGTCACTCCAAAGACACTAATAGCGGAGAACAAACGAAGAGATTATGGTAGGGTACGAAACCACCTCAAAGTTATTCTTTCCAATCAATCCATTGTCTATTCCTATAAGTGTCACAAACAGCCCTAGAGTTCGTACTAGAATAACACCTTAAGACACAAATCAACCAAAACCCTAATGTCACCTAGATACTCCAATGTCATCTCAAGTATCCGTGGGTATGTTTATACGATATGCATCACACAATCTCAATTCATCTACTCAAACAACACATAGAACCTCAAATAGTGCCCAAAGTTTCTACCAGAGAATCACGATGAAAACGTGTGCCAACCCCCATGCATAGGTTCATGGGCGGAACCCGCAAGTTGGTCACCAAAACATACATCAAGTGGCACGTGATATCCCATTGTCACCACAGATACGCACGACAAGACATACATCAAGTGTTCTCAAATCTTTAAAGACTCAATCCGAGAAGATTACTTCAAAGGGAAAACTCAATCCATTACAAGCGAGAAGATGGGGAGAAGAAACATAAGATCCAACTATAATAGCAAAGCTCGTGATACACCAAGATCGTGCCAAATCAAGAACACGAGAGAGAGAGAGAGAGAGATCAAACACATAGCTACTGGTACATACCCTCAGCCCCGAGGGAAAACTACTCCCTCCTCATCATGGAGAGCGCCGGGATGATGAAGATGGCCACCGGTGAGGGATCCCCCCTCCGGCAGGGTGCCAAAACAGGGACCCGATTGGTTTTTGGTGGCTACAGAGGCTTGCGGCGGCGGAACTCCCGATCTAATCTCCGTTCTGGAAGTTTTATGATACGTAGGTATATATGGGTGCAAGGGGTACATCGGGGGGGCTGCGAGGGCCTAACGATGAAGGGGGGCGCGCCCCCACCCTCGTGGCCAGCTCCCGTATCTTCTGACGTAGAGTCCAAGTCTATCTGGTGGGTTTCCTTCCAAAAATAACTTCTCCAGTTGATTTCGTTCCATTTTGACTCCGTCTGATATTCCTTTTCTTCGAAACACTGAAATAGGCATAAAACAACAAATCTGGGTTGGGCCTCCGGTTAATAGGTTAGTCCCAAAAATAATATAAAAGTGGATAATAAAGCCCAATATTGCCTAAAATAGTAGATAATAGAGCATGGAGCAATCAAAAATTATAGATACGTTGGAGACGTATCACTGGGCTGCGGGAGCGCAGGTGAGACAAAAGATACTCGAGCTTGAAAATTTCGGGATAACAAGGTGCGGATTCCTTGTTTGGCAGAACAAACTTAACGTGTAAAAAAACAATTCATACAAGATACAAGAGAGTCATGTCCCCTTTTACTATATTGCTATAGATGCCATTGAAAAAACTACAAGAAAAATGTAAAAAAAATTCGGGAGAACAAGATTACCCTGCACAGTACCAAATCGATTCGCACTTCCCTCAACAACAATAAAAAACAAATCAATTCCCACCAAAGAAAGAGTAATGTCCCTTTTTATATGATTACAGATGCCATGATCTCAAATTTCAATTTTTGAATACATGTTATGTTGAATTCGAATATATCGTTAGGTGACCTTGTGGTTTATAATTGATGTAGTCGTACATTTTGATCTTCCATCATATATGAACATTTTACTCCACCATGTGAACATATATATTGTCGTCTACCATATGGACTAAATTTGAATCAATTTTCCTTATTTGAATACGATTGTTGTCAAGTTATACAATAATTTAAATATTATCTTGATAACAAAAAACACTAGTAGAATGCCCGTGCGTTGCTACGGGCACAAGAGAAATATAGATGAGTCCAAGAGCATAAGTTGTGGCCATCTTTTATCTGCTCCACGAAGATGTTGTCCATCAACTTTTCTACATATATAGGTAATATATACTTTTAGATATATACCAAGATTGTGGGAAGACATAAGGTAACATTTCATATCTCGTTCCTTTCCATTTCCTCCTTATTCACCATCGCAACAAGACGTGACATCATGTTCATTCTCCCGCAAAAAATAAAAATAAAAAAATGTTCATTCTCCCTAGCTGCCTCCTATTTTCTGACAAAACCTTGGACCTCACCTCCGACCTTGCTATCACATAGTCGTATCTCTTCTCTTTCATTGTTCATATCCTTTCTATCAACGGATGATAGTGCATTACATTTAGTTGAAATATATTGCCCATCTCTCTTCATTAGTTCAAAGTTTTGAAAGTTGGTTGAAGCATGAATCAATATGGTATCCAAGCCAAGAGGTCTTTTGAGTTCAAGACCCCGCCAACGCAGTATTAAAATAGAAGATCCTACGGTCTACATCGATCACACATCTAAGCACTAAATAAGCCTAAACGTGAGGGGGTGTTAAAATAAATTGTCCATCTCGCTTCATCAGTTCAGATTTTTGGATGAGTTGGCTGGAGCATGAATTCAATAAACACCTCACGTTAATATTCTCTGAGTATCTTGGAGGTGCCCATATGGGTAGAGTGTGCATGCATGCGTTCATAAGGATGAGTGTGTGTACGTGTTTGTAAACATCGGCGTTTGTACTGTGTGTGTTTTAACTTCAGAATACACAAGAATTATATCACAAGCACAAGTGTCAAGATATAACAACATGATGGTTGTCAAATTAAGGAGTTCTGTGAATATACATTTCTTGCCAAAGGAAACAGGAATATACATAGCAACTGGTGAATAAAGTCATATGGAGGATATAGTGCACCCCCTCCTCCCATGTAAAATTCAACATGTTAATTGCTTTGCATCCATTTTATAAACCAAGCCTTGCTTTAGTTGATGCCACCTAACAAGAGAATAGGCAAACATATGTACATGATTACACAATACATTAATTTCAGTGGTATTTTTTAATATGTTCGATGCTAGGCTAGCATATTATCAGATCAACAAACAAAACTTCAACATTCATTCAGAAACTCGGGTAGGTGGTCTAAATATTTTACCAACTTCAACAAGATGGAAAACAAATAGAAAGAAATATATGCACAATACAAAAGTGTCTCTTACCATGACAACACCCAATATAAATTAAAAATACGAAAAAGTTGTTACAGTAGTAATATTACTTACAACAAGAATTGTATGTTTCCTAAGCAAACTGCAACTTTTCTGGAATAAATGTTTCTTGACATTCAATGTTCATTTTAGAATCCACGTAAAGTGTTGTGGAATAATTGTTTCTTGAAAGTCAACTTTCTGTATAGCGTAATTTCTTATGCATGAGAGATAAATAATGCACAAAATATAGAACCATAAGATAGCTGGAAGCCTGCTACTGTAAATTGGTGAAACTATGAGCCAACAACAGAATAACATGGAAAGCAAGTATGAGAAATATGAAACTGCTATTCCTCTGTACAAAGCCAATATGAATTCCAGCCCATGCTATTAGTGAATCATGTTGACCATGAACAAGCTAAATGGAAAAATACTATTTTTTATATAATAGAAAATAGACCGCAAGAAGACACTGTTGCACATGGTACAAGGTGTGTGTAAGGCAAGAAATCCACCAAAATTGAAATAACAAAGAAAAGCAAAAAAAAGTTTAGAAGGTTGAACCTAATGCTAGCACCATGGTAATAAACTGTGACGCCCGAGATTCAATCGTACACTAATCATGCACGCAAATGTGTATGATTAAGATCAGGGACTCACGGGAAGATATCACAACACAACTCTACAAATAAAATAAGTCATACAAGCATCATAATACAAGCCAGGGCCTCGAGGGCTCGAATACAAGTGCTCGATCATAGACGAGTCAGCGGAAGCAACAATATCTGAGTACAGACATAAGTTAAACAAGGTTGCCATAAGATGGCTAGCACAAACAGGGATACAGATCGAACGAGGCGCAGGCCTCCTGCCTGGGATCCTCCTAACTACTCCTGGACGTCGCCAGCGGGCTGCACGTAGTAGTAGGCACCTCCAGAGTAGTAGGAGTCGTCGTCGAAGGTGGCGTCCGGATCCTGGGCTCCAGCATCTGGTTGCGGCAACCGGGTAGAAGGGAAAGGGGGAAAAGGGGGAGAAAAGCAACCGTGAGTACTCATCGAAAGTACTCGCAAGCAAGGAGCTACACTACATATGCATGGATATATGTGTAAAGGGCCATATCGGTGGACTGAAGTGCAGAATGCCAGAATAAGAGGGGGATAGCTAGTCTTATCGAAGACTACGCTTCTGGTCGCCTCCGTCTTGCAGCATATAGAAGAGAGTAGACTGAAGTCCTCCAAGTAGCATCGCATAGCATAATCCTACCCGGCGATCCCCTCCTCGATGCCCTGTCAGAGAGCGATCACCGGGTTGTATCTGGCACTTGGAAGGGTGTGTTTTATTAAGTATCCGGTTCTAGTTGTCATAAGGTCAAGGTACAACTCCGGGTCGTCCTTTTACCGAGGGACACGGCTATTCGAATAGATAAACTTCCCTGCAGGGGTGCACCACATAGCCCAACACGCTTGATCCCATTTGGCCGGACACACTTTTCTGGGTCATGCCCGGCCTCGAAAGATCAACACGTCGCAGCCCCACCTAGGCACAACAGAGCGATCAGCACCCCGGTCTAAACCTATGCGCGCAGGGGTCTGGGCCATCACCCTGAGCACACCTGCACGTTGCGTACGCGGCCGGAGAGCAGACCTAGCAACCTCCATTTCAAAGGAAGTCACGTTACGCGGTCCAACCCGGCGCGCGCTGCTCGGTCGCTGACGTCACGAAGTGCTTCGGTTGATACCACGACGTCGGGATACCCATAACTACTCCCGCGTAGGTGGTTAGTGCGTATAGACCAAATGGCCAGACTCAGATCAAATACCCAGATCTCGTTAAGCGTGTTAAGTATCACGAACGCCGACTAGGGCCAGGCCCACCTCTCTCCTAGGTGGTCTGAACCTGCCCTGTTGCTACGCCACAAAGTAACAGTCGGGGGCCGTCGGGAACCCAGGCCCACCTCTACCGGGATGGAGCCACCTGCCCCTTCAGCCCCCATCTCCGAACAGTATCATAGGTAATGTAATAGTGTAAAGTATATAGTATATGCCCGTGATCACTTCCCGAAGTGATCACGCCAGTAGTATAGCATGGCAGACGGACAAGAGTGTAGGGCCACTGATGGAACACTAGCATCCTATACTAAGCAGTAGGATTTCAGGTAAAGGTATCAACAGCAGTATCAAAGACAGGCTATGCATCAGGATAGGATTAACGAAAGCAGTAACATGCTACACTACTCTAATGCAAGCAGTATAGAGGAGAGTAGGCGATATCTGGTGATCAAGGGGGGGCTTGCCTGGTTGCTCAGACAAGAAGGAGGGGTCGTCGATGCAGTCGATCACAGGGGTACCGGCATCGGTCTCAGGGTCTACCGGAAAGAAGTAACGGAGGGGGAACACAATAAATAACAGAGCAATCAAATGTAACAAAAAGCAAGAAGCGGCAATACGTTGTGCTAGAGGTGACCTAACGTGGTAGGAGGTGATACCGGTGAAGGGGGGAAACATCTGGGAAAGTATCCCCGGTGTTTCGCGTTTTTCGGGCACAGGTGCCGGAGGGGAAAAGTTGCGAGTTGGATATGTTAGGGATGCGTGGCGGACGAACGGGCTGCGTATCCGGATTCGTCTCGTCGTTCTGAGCAACTTTCATGTAGAAAGTATTTTCATCTGAGCTACGGTTTATTTTCTATTAATTTTAAAAGATTTAAACCATTTTTAGGATTTAATTAATTATTTAAATTTAACATTATCTAGAATAGTGCTTGCTGACGTCATCATGACGTCAGCAGTTGACCTGATCAACCTGACATGTCGGTCCCGCATGTCATACTCTGTTTACTCTAATTAGTATTTAACTAATCTAATTACAGTTTAATTAATTCATAGTAGTTAATTAGGTTTAATTAAACCAGATTAATTAGTTAATTAATTAGTTAATTAACATTTTTATTTACTTATTATTTATTTATTTATTTGTAATTCATTTTTTTTATTTTTTTAACAGTTCTCAGGGGGCGTGGGGCCCCCATGTCATTGGCCCTAGGGGCCAAACGGGCGCGGGCGACTGGCGCTGGGCCGTGGGTGTGCACCCGACTGGTCGCCGCGGGGCGGGTGGCGGGCGCGGGCGCCGGCGCGCCGGCGAGTGTGTCCGGCGGCGGGTCAGCGGATGAGCAGCGGCAACGGCAACAGTGGAGCGGGCCGCGACAGCGGAGGGTGGAGCCGACACGGCCACGACTCGATGGGGCAGAGGCTCGCGGCGCGGCTGGGTGCCGCAGGCGAGGCAACGGAATGCAGGGGAGGCGAGGCGCAACGATGCGGGGGGAAACGGGGCGGTGGCACGGCGAGCGAGCGGCGCAGGCAATGGGGGGCACCTGCGCGCGCGACGGGTGACCACGGGTGCGCACGAGTGCGTGGCGGGGATGTGGACCGTAGGCAAGGAGCGTGCAGGGCAGGGGTTTCACACGCGGCCAACGGTCGCCAGCGTAGCGACGACGGCAGTGACGAGTAGCAGGGGTGGCGGGCCTAGCGCGTGGATGGTGCGGTGGTCGGGGTCGGCGACAGAGGGAAGGGGGAGAGGGAGGCCGAGGGCCTCACTTGCGTTGCTGCGAAGAGGACGGCGTGGCTTGAGGAGGCCGGTTGGGGAACAGGTCGAGGACGATCCGGCGACGGGGCGGCTACGAGGTGGCCTCGACCGGTGAAGCCACCGGGCGGCGACCGGCGATGGTGCTCCGGGCGAGGGGCGCCCAGATCGGGGAGAGGGGGAGGGGACTGGATCGGGGGATTGTGAGGGAGGGGATTAGGGTTTCTGGGGTGTGGGGTGGCCTATAGGCTAGGGGGCGGCCGGCTGGGCCATGGCCCAGTTGGGCCAAGGGGTCCAGGGGAGGTTTCTCTTTTGTTTAAGTTTAGTTTTTGGTTAGTTTGTTTTTCTATTTTATTTCTTTTCTGTTTTATTAAATTTCGATGTTGATGAAAAACCCAAGTTGTACCTAAAATAATTTTAATACTTATGCCACTACCACAATTAACTTGGCACCTAATATAAAATCATTTGCAATTGTTTATTATTTTATAATCATTTAACTAATTGTTTTTGCTACTATTTTATTCATTTTGAGTATTTACATTTTTTTATACAAGTGTGGTTTCTCCACCATAATTACCTACGCATTATTTGGCACAACCAGAACATTTTAGTTTTATTATTTGAAAACTTTTGTTGTTTGCCTACATTTTAAATTTGAATTTGAATCGTTTTGAACTAACACGAGTTTACCAACAGTAACCTAGGTGACGAGGCATCATTAGCGCAGGGTTACTGTAGCTTGATTACCTGGGCGTCACAATTCTCCTCCACTACAAGAAATCTCGTCCCGAGATTTAAGCGATGGAGTAAGGGGGGGGGAGGTGCTGGTAGCGAAAAACCTAACGAGTCTTCTCGGTCTTGGCTGCCCTTTCGAAGAGGTTGATCCCTTCCATTGATGTCTTCATTTCTCTGCTTCAAGTCATCATGGTGAAGTCGTCGTCCTTTCTTCAGGATCTCCATCGTTCTTATGAAAGAATAAATGGTGGTTATTCCGAAAGAGTAGACCTCTACAAGGTTGACTACCTGGTCAATAACATCGGGGAAGGTGGCAGAAGTAACTCTCGAATTGAAACTGAAGAAAATATCGAGAGCAAGGTAAGAAGGTGCAATAAGATGTTTCAAGTGGATAGGCAATCATTTGTTGCCTGATACGAAATGTGAAAGGGGTTCAGAGCAAAGGGGAATAAGTATTGCGTCTGTTACCAGAATAGATCACTACGACGGTGGCCCGTGAATTACATACGAGGCCACATGCGAGGAATAACTTTAGGAACAGGGGGTGTACAGGAGAGTCAGGTTTCGATCCTGGGGACTGTGGGTTATGGGCCCACCATGTGGTTTAATGTAGGAAAGGCGTGGACATCTTGCACGGTCATGATAGCAAGACATGTCAGAGGGTAGCCTATCAGTTATGTTGGCAACAATGTCGATACCAAGGCGAGGGATGAAGAGAACCATTTCCCTGCTCGTTGAACGAGGCGGACCATTAGGCAAAGTTCTCGTCCATCGGCGGTTATCGGAGTATCATCATCAATAGTAACAGGGTCTTACCGACACGATTGTACACCTAGATGTGTACATAAGCAGAAGAATAATACTGCTTAGATCATAGAGATCACCAGAAAGGTTAAACAAATAATGGAAAGGAAAAGGTGATCATCAGATTAAATAGAACAATGGAAAGGAAAATGTGTTTAAACACATTATTCAGGGGGGTATAACCTTCCCAAGGACAAACAGAGCATGATGTCCATGACAGGGTATAATTGTAGAAAACCATTTAGGTAACGGAAAGAAATTTCATGACATTACCCATACAACGGTGTTTGGATAATTGAGCAGGAAACACTTAGCATCGGGTTCAAATATTCCTGTTGAAAATCGGGGTACCATAGACATGCTTCGAGATAGCATTGACATGGTAATCAAGCAAAGGTCAGACTTTGGGATACACAAAGGATCCATCAGGAACAACTTATAGAATAAGTCTTTCAATTTCCTCATGGAAGGATGGATAACCTTGCTAAAAAGGAAACTATAACAGTAGGTCCTCCGACCAGGTGTGCCGGGCATGACATCACCTTACCGGGTCATAAAAGAACATTGTTATTACCCTTGCAAATATATTCCAACCATCATATCTGACCGGGATTCAGATCTGTCCGGTGTTAGGATACCTCAGACTCAGGGTGCCTGAGCAGAAAAGGTGTAACACACATTGACGAGATGATAATGTAAGATTCTTGGAATTGAACTATGGAAGCGAGATCCAAAACAAGGGTTCATCATTTAACCAAGGAGGGGACGAGGAGGTGGCTGATGGACTCAGTGACAATTCCTCGAGATTTCCAAAAGATGGATTTCCACAATTATGTGAACAAGGAAATATCATTTGTCAGATCAAATGGTATAATGATGTATGCTCGAGGGAAACATACTCAACTGAACAATGATAGAAGGGTGCACCCAGGAACCTGGACTAGGTAGCACGATCAATGTTCGAATGATGACTCAATAAGCAATAGACTTATAATGAAACTGTAGACCAATAACTTCAAAGCAATATGGTTGCTAGAAGTTTAGAATTTACACATCACAGACCATTTGTCGGTATTCCGGTTAGAATCAACACGGAGACCAAGAAATGAACGCAAATGGCGAGAGATATTACCATATCAAGAATTCTCAAGAGGTGGTAAAATTACCACGACATTCTTGACAAAAAAGGTGGTAATATTCCAAGGTAAAGAAGGTCAAATGCTGGATAGCAAGGGAAGCAAAGTATAGCACAAAACGTGAACAAGCTTGTGTTGGAGGGAAGGCAATAACGTGGCCGATGATAACACAAAGCATCGGGGGCAAGGATGGTATTTCTCATTATGAATTCGACCGATATCTTGGAAGACTTCAGAATGTCGATGATGATCACAACACAGTTGTCGAGAGATTTCATGAGGACGTAATTGATCAGCGATGACATCAAGTCAAAGGAATGATGAATCAAGAGGTCAATGGAAGCACAGATACGACACAAACTTGAAATCAAGCTTGCTTTTCAAGGTGAAATAATATGACAAGGAAAATCGACATAAGCTTAGCTCATCGTCGAGGTGGTGCTCCGAGAATAAGGACCAGGTAGCACAGTTAAAATCACCACGACAATGATATAGCCATACAGGCTAGGAATGGCGTGATCGGGTACAAACTCGTACTTAAAGAAGATTATCAAGTGTCGTTGAACCGTAGTGCAGACTCGGTTCAGTTATCGGTGTCTTTGAGTGTTTAATAACTCAGAGCCCATGAAAAATTGTAATCAGTGAGTATGTAGTACTTGAAGAAGAACTCATAAGAAATTATGCAGTTCCAAGATAATCTCGAGATACCATGGGGTAATACTCGACGGTAGATCAAAGTAGAGGTTGGACCGGGGTATTTCTCTATAGAAGGCAAGTGCTTAAACTTGCACAAGAAATGGTATTTAAAGGAGAACATGGTCGGAACCATGGTTGCAAAGGATCAATTCACCGATACCAAAGGATACTATATCAAGGAAATAGTTACAAGAAGCTTCCATGATAGGATCTACATCGTGTCCATGGGCATGAACACAAAGTTCAAGGTCGACTCCCACTTCTTCAATGTATAACCTTCCATTCACTCCTCGCTTTGATAAAGGCATTAGTGTTGAAAGTTTTACCTGGTGAAATACCAGATGAGTATGACTCGTGAAAACTTCCGAGTTCACACATATAAAGGAAGGCATCGGATCAACCCGTTAGGGTATCGTGGAAACATATACCACAATATTCAAGAGTAGATATCACCAGCTCGAAGGCAGAGCATGGTTGGCAAAAGGAGAGGATACAATTTACCAAAGGCATTATGTATCGGAGAAAGAACTCACAAGGTGATTAATTATGAAGGACACTGTCGGACAATAATCCAACAGTGGATATGGCGATCCACAATGGAGCTGATGTGAGTATCGATACCCAATCAGAGGAAGAAGAATGCATATGCATCGGTTTATAGGACATCTGAATAATTCAACGTTTAAATAGCAAAGGAATTATGATTTTTAAATCAAGGGATCAGGAGCAACGCTCTGATCAAGGATGGATAAGTTGAATAGACTTAGTGGTACCATCGATGGCAATCTGATTGGCCGAGAACCAGCTCATGTTCGAAAGACGTCTGAGCGGAAAGATAATTTGTAAAGATCAACTGATGATTGCGTGCATTCGCACACATATAGAATCAACGGACTTAAATGATAGTGACAAAGGATGCCAATAAGATTACTAGACTTATGTGATTAACCAAAATGTAAGCAAGCAAGAATTTCAAGAGCAATAGGCTCCTGAGGATTTTTGGAAAGATCGAATGGTATTTCGAAGATTGATGACATACATGAATCAACTGGGGATGAGTGGATACTCGGTAAGTGTGAGAAATTATCCGTAGGGATATTCATGTGTCAAGAACTGCAAGGCAGTAAGCTCAAAGGATTATCGAAACGACGACGAGTGTTTCGGGGTATCTTGTAATATCAAGACCAACTGGGGATGAATGTAAGAATAACAACTGTAGGTGGTTATCCTTAAGGGTTTACGGTGGAAGGGGATTTGCAAGAGGGATGGCACAAAGTATCGAGGGAACATCCGAGAGTATTGTCAGAATCTTCCATTGAAGCAGCCGATCATCCGTATTAAAGGGCTCTCCGGCATGAAATGGTAACGAGAACCTAGAGTTAGATTTTAGCAAATTCATTTAACCCGAATAGAAGAGATGTCAGAGTCCCAGAGTATAGATCAAGGAGTAAAAGATCCTACTACCACCCGATGGCGACGTGTGCCCGTAAGACACACAGCCAAGTTAGTAAAAGTTTTGCAATGCCTAGACTCGACTTCGGCCAAGGAGTTGGAAAGGGGGATTCCTATAGGCAGTCGGCTCTGATACCAACTTGTGACGCCCTCGATTCAATCGTACACTAATCATGCACGCAAATGTGTACGATTAAGATCAGGGACTCACGGGAAGATATCACAACACAACTCTACAAATAAAATAAGTCATACAAGCATCATAATACAAGCCAGGGGCCTCGAGGGCTCGAATACAAGTGCGAAGCAACAATATCTAAGTACAGACATAAGTTAAACAAGGTTTCCATAAGATGGCTAGCACAAACAGGGATACAAATCGAACGAGGCGTAGGCCTCCTGCCTGGGATCCTCCTAACTACTCCTGGACGTCGCCAGCGGGCTGCACGTAGTAGTAGGCACCTCCAGAGTAGTAGGAGTCATCGTCGAAGGAGGCGTCTGGATCCTGGGCTCCAGCATCTGGTTGCGGCAACCGGGTAGAAGGGAAAGGGGGAAAAGGGGGAGAAAAGCAACCGTGAGTACTCATCGAAAGTACTCGCAAGCAAGGAGCTACACTACATATGCATGGATATATGTGTAAAGGGCCATATCGGTGGACTGAAGTGCAGAATGCCAGAATAAGAGGGGGATAGCTAGTCTCATCGAAGACTACGCTTCTGGTCGCCTCCGTCTTGCAGCATATAGAAGAGAGTAGACTGAAGTCCTCCAAGTAGCATCGCATAGCATAATCCTACCCGGCGATCCCCTCCTCGATGCCCTGTCAGAGAGCGATCACCGGGTTGTATCTGGCACTTGGAAGGGTGTGTTTTATTAAGTATCCGGTTCTAGTTGTCATAAGGTAAAGGTACAACTCCGGGTCGTCCTTTTACCGAGGGACAGGGCTATTCGAATAGATAAACTTCCCTGCAGGGGTGCACCACATAGCCCAACACGCTTGATCCCATTTGGCCGGACACACTTTTTTGGGTCATGCCCGGCCTCGGAAGATCAACACGTCGCAGCCCCACCAAGGCACAACAGAGCGGTCAGCACGCCGGTCTAAACCTATGCGCGCAGGGGTCTGAGCCCATCGCCCTGAGCACACCTACACGTTGCGTACGCGGCCGAAGAGCAGACCTAGCAACCTCCATTTCAAAGGAAGTCACGTTATGCGGTCCAACCCGGCGCGCGCCGCTCGGTCGCTGACGTCACGAAGTGCTTCGGCTGATACCACGACGTCGGGATACCCATAACTACTCCCGCGTAGGTGGTTAGTGCGTATAGACCAAATGGCCAGACTCAGATCAAATACCCAGATCTCGTTAAGCGTGTTAAGTATCGCGAACGCCGACTAGGGCCAGGCCCACCTCTCTCCTGGGTGGTCTGAACCCGCCCTGTCGCTCCGCCACAAAGTAACAGTCGGGGGCCGTCGGGAACCCAGGCCCACCTCGACCGGGATGGAGCCACCTGCCCCTTTAGCCCCCATCTCTGAACAGTATCACAGGTAATGTAATAGTGTAAAGTATATAGTATATGCCCGTGATCACTTCCCGAAGTGATCACGGCGCAGTAGTATAGCATGGCAGACGGACAAGAGTGTAGGGCCACTGATGGAACACTAGCATCCTATACTAAGCAGTAGGATTGCAGGTAAAGGTATCAACAGCAGTATCAAAGACAGGCTATGCATCAGGATAGGATTAACGAAAGCAGTAACATGCTACACTACTCTAATGCAAGCAGTATAGAGGAGAGTAGGCGATATCTGGTGATCAAGGGGGGGCTTGCCTGGTTGCTCAGACAAGAAGGAGGGGTCGTCGATGCAGTCGATCACAGGGGTACCGGCATCGGTCTCATGGTCTACCGGAAAGAAGTAACGGAGGGGGAACACAATAAATAACAGAGCAATCAAATGTAACAAAAAGCAAGAAGCGGCAATACGTTGTGCTAGAGGTGACCTAACGTGGTAGGAGGTGATACCGGTGAAGGGGGGAAACATCTGGGAAAGTATCCCCGGTGTTTCGCGTTTTTCGGGCAGAGGTGCCGGAGGGGAAAAGTTGCGAGTTGGATATGTTAGGGATGCGTGGCGGACGAACGGGCTGCGTATCCGGATTCGTCTCGTCGTTCTGAGCAACTTTCATGTAGAAAGTATTTTCATCTGAGCTACGGTTTATTTTCTATTAATTTTAAAAGATTTAAACCATTTTTAGGATTTAATTAATTATTTAAATTTAACATTATCCAGAATAGTGCTCGCTGACGTCATCATGACGTCAGCAGTTGACCTGGTCAACCTGACATGTCGGTCCCGCATGTCATACTCTGTTTACTCTAATTAGTATTTAACTAATCTAATTATAGTTTAATTAATTCATAGTAGTTAATTAGGTTTAATTAAACCAGATTAATTAAGTTAATTAATTAGTTAATATTTTTATTTACTTATTATTTATTTATTTATTTGTAATTCATTATTTTTTTATTATTTTTTTAACAGTTCTCAGGGGGCGTGGGGCCCCATGTCATTGGCCCTAGGGGCCAAACGGGAGCGGGCGAGGGGCGCTGGGCGCCAGCCCGATACGGCGCTGGGCCGTGGGTGTGCACCCGACTGGTCGCCGCGGGGCGGTTGGCGGGCGCGGGCGCCGGCGCGCCGGTGAGTGTGTCCGGCGGCGGGTCAGCGGATGAGCAGCGGCAGCGGCAACAATGGAGCGGGCCGCGGTCATGCGGTCGTGCCGCGACAGCGGAGGGTGGAGCCGACACGGCCACGGCTCGATGGGGCAGAGGCTCGCAGCGCGCCTGGGTGCCGCAGGCGAGGCAGCGGGATGCAGGGGAGGCGAGGCGCAACGATGCGGGGGGAAACGGGGCGGTGGCACGGCGAGCAAGCGGCGCAGGCAATGGGGGGCACCTGCGCGCGCGACGGGTGACCGCCGGTGCGCATGAGTGCGTGGCGGGGATTTGGACCGTAGGCAAGGAGCGTGCGGGGCAGGGGTTTCACGCGCGGCCAACGGTCGCCAGCGTAGCGACGGCGGCAGCGACGAGTAGCAGGGGTGGCGGGCCTAGCGCGTGGATGGTGCGGTGGTCGGGGTCGGCGACAGAGGGAAGGGGGAGAGGGAGGCCGAGGGCCTCACTTGCGTTGCTGCGAAGAGGACGGTGTGGCTTGAGGAGGCCGGTTGGGGAAGAGGTCGAGGACGATCCGGCGACGGGGCGGCTACGAGGTGGCCTCGACCGGTGAAGCCACCTGGCGGCGACCGACGATGGTGCTCGGGGCGAGGGGCGCCCAGATCGGGGAGAGGGGGAGGGGACTGGATCGGGGGATTGTGAGGGAGGGGATTAGGGTTTCTGGGGTGTGGGGTGGCCTATAGGCCAGGGGGCGGCCGGCTGGGCCATGGCCCAGTTGGGCCAAGGGGTCCAGGGGGTTTCTCTTTTGTTTAAGTTTAGTTTTCGGTTAGTTTGTTTTTCTATTTTATTTCTTTTCTGTTTTATTAAATTTCGGTGTATATGAAAAACCCAATTGTACCTAAAATAATTTTAATACTTATGCCACTACCACAATTAACTTGGCACCTAATATAAAATCATTTGCAATTGTTTATTATTTTATAATCATTTAACTAATTGTTTTTGCTATTATTTTATTCATTTTGAGTATTTACATTTTTTTATACAAGTGTGGTTTCTCCACCATAATTACCTACGCATTATTTGGCACAACCAGAACATTTTAGTTTTATTATTTGAAAACTTTTGTTGTTTGCCTACATTTTAAATTTGAATTTGAATCGTTTTGAACTAACACGAGTTTACCAACAGTAACCTAGGTGATGAGGCATCATTAGCGCAGGGTTATTGTAGCTTGATTACCCGGGCGTCACATAAACCCATGTCTACAAAGGAACATTAGCATTCAAATGTGAGAGCTCAGTAGATTCTCATGTCTATATTTTGTTGCACTTGTATCTGATTTGAAATTTAAAGAATTATGATGAGAAACTCACGTAGAACTGCAGTATAATCTTTTGAATAAACATTGTCAATTGTCTAAGAGTGTTAAAATTTAAACTCATTCAAAATGTTTGCAAATGGAATAAGAAATGTAATACCCGAGATAATACATTATAAGGCTACAACAAGTCCCCTCCAATTTTTAGGAAGCTCTCCACTATATGTGTAGCAATGAACCAGCCTCAAAACCCATTATAGACTACCAGATAGATATTTGTTTCTTCAATTTCTAGCAGACATATAAAATATTGATTGAGAGGCACTCCTGCTTACTACACAGTGATTCATAACATCAAAGTGCAGGAACAAACTTGATTTTGTTGAACAGATAAAATTCACCTTGTTCTTCTTCACCAAAGTCTTCCCCAAGATTTTTCATCTAGTCTTCTTTCCCATCTTCAGAAAGGAGGCCTACCTAGGCTTCTTTCCCATATATGCACAAGTCATGCTTAGAGCTGGTCCTTGTGAAGCACTAACCTACCTTGGCTCAACGCCAATGTGCATCAGCCTATCAAAAGCATAGGTGTAAGAATCATCCATGTACTCTGCACAAACAAGGGAAAAATCGTATGAGCTTTGATGCTTCACTATATTATAGTTGAGCAGAAGAGATAAACGGGCAGAAGTCTGGATGTATAGTAGTGGGGAAGCTGAGGTTACCTGGATTACCGATCAAAGGTGCCTTCCATTTGCCCCTGTGGTTCAGGTTCCTAAATTTTTGAATGCAGAAAAACTTATGCCAGAAGTTGGACGCCCGAGGTATCCTATGCCATTTGGGGCGATGGAATTTCGAGTAACTGCTTGTTGAATTGATGATATTGCTGGGCATTGAATTAACTGAATCAGAGTGACTTCTAAAGATAGGGCACGATAGAATCACAAAGCATAGAAAAAGTAGATAAGTTTGTGTGAGATACTCACAGTCAATAATTTAGAAGCTTCTACATTACTAAAAAATGCACTACATAGATATTATAGTTGTATCCACTATTCTCTTAACGGGCATAAATTGTCTGCTCATGTTTCTATCCATATAAATGTCAAAATGTCAAACCAGATGTGTGTTCTAGAAGATTGTTCCTAATTCAATATAAATGGATAATTTTTTACTGTTGCCCTTTATTTCTTGAATACCAGTCAGTCTAGTTTTCCCTAGGTTCTGAAATCGCTGCATGGGCCCTCAACTTCTTCAGGTTTGGCTCTTGTGCAGATACAGTTAGCCTTTGCACTACAAATTTATTAGCAAAACATATGTTTCCTACATAGAACATAAAGCTAGCCAATCTCACCGAGAAATCATAGTGCCCTGCCTGAAGTTCCTGAAGCTCCTGTATGCCAAAGATGTAACTCCGTTGTTGTCTAAGCTTCCACTGGGCAATGTGTAGACAACTCTAAGCTTCATTTCCTCAATCATCATATCACCATCCTTGTTGAACTGAAGAATACATATATATATGGAATATAGTTGGTGGAATGCTAATCATCCAGAGCCTGATGACATTGACAACACAACAATAAATCATAGAAACCGGTGAAATTCCATAAATATCTTGAAGAAAGATCGATTCATAAACTTAGGTGGATGGAATAGAACACATATGTGTGTGCTCGTTTCATACTGCTGGGTGGACGGGATAAAATCGCCATGGACACTCTCTCATTGGACATCATCTCTACTGAATAGGGAATAATTATCTCTATCAATAAGCAAAAGCAAACAACTGAAACAAGATAACTATATCACTTCAGTCCTTACATTGAGACACCAATTTGATCACAGAAGACCATCTGTAAAAATGCAGAACAACATGGGCCTTGGCCTCAATTCGGCGACCCAACTTCAATTTTGAAAGCCTGCAAGCAAGCGAGAGATAGGAGTGAGCACAGTAATCTGAAATCAAATGAGAGAGTGTCAGCATTGTCGTCGTGCTCCCCTGCTCAGGCCATCTCGGTGCAGCCACATCCCGTTCAGAAAATGTTCGATAAATGACTTGAATTTATTATATATGCCTTCATGTAATCACCAATTTTTTTTAGTTATAAAATAGTAGATTGACTTGGGATTTCCAAACATGTTGGTGCCAAATGTATATTTACTCACTTAACATTGAACTATACAATATTGTGTATAGGATATACTGTACTCAGGCATGTAAATACGTAACTTTTTCATGCATCATTCATACGAAGCTCATTCTCACTTTTCTCATTCATACGAAGCTCATTTGTTCTCCTTCTTTATTTGTATCAGAATTTCTGGATTTAATGATGTTGTCAGTTCTGACCAATTTGTTCAATGCACATACACATTTAAGAAACCATCACCATGAGCCATTTTGTGAAAAAACTAATTAAATAGAACCATGCACTACCCGAAACTACATGATGCCAATGTCCTTACCTTTGTTGCTTGCAAGAATGCATACTAAAAGATGGGGCAAAATCGTAGCTCTAATCATGGCAGTCCTTGTTAGTTGTCGTTAATCTACATCTCATAGAAATATTATTTGCTGAAGACAATCTCAACATACAAACCTGAAGAGTTTTATTAAAACTCACCTAGATGCCTTTCTCAAAATAGTACTCAATTCATCCCAAAATAAGTATCGCTGGTTGAGTTCAACTTTAGTATTTTGAGATGGATGGAGTAGTATTTTATACGAAGAGAATTATATAGGTTCCACACTTACAAAGATTGGTAGGCATAAATATGAGTACTATCCATGGAAGTCTTATTCAGTACTTTGATGGAGAATATCAGTATCATCTTTAGAAGAATTTAGCACCATGTCTAATTTAATTACACGGACACCTATTTGCAGAGCCATGATGATGGGAACGTCGCTACAGTCACTGATTAGCTGATTGCTAGTAAAATATGAGTACTGCGGTGTAACGAAATAGTGGGACAACGGTGCATTTATGTCATGGCGGACCTGGTAACATGAGATTTACATCAAAATTCAGAGCAAAGCTTGTAACAGCAGATTGTTCCTAGGAAAATAAATAAACAAATAGAGCAAATAACCAAATTCAAACCAGGTACCATTTTAGTAAACTCTGCAAAATGATCCTACAAAGCATTGCAGCAAATTTGTTGAGCTACCTCAAGGAATCTAAAAATGCCAAGACCGGAAGATCGACACTTACTATATTAGGCGCTTCCTTATCATCTCATCCATGATAATCTGAACAACCGAGCTTCAGAAGTTCATAAGTATCTGCTAGATCGCTCAATCCTGTATTCCTGTTGTAGGGCAAAATCAACAGTTAATTGCATTAAGGTTTCAGATACAATAGATAGATACGTAAGATGCATCATTATGGTGTACATAGATGAAGCATTATAAGATGATGACACTGTTCGTACCAGATAGTTCCCATCGCTTTCACAGTTTCCCATCTCTACCCACGTTTCTATGCATTTTGGATCATCATCTGTAGAAAACTAAGTCTTGAATATCAGTTTTTTTTTGCCACCACACGGTACTTCCTAAAATTAGGTGGTTGCTTACTGTCAACAAAACAAGATTTTATGTTAGAAATAATAAGGGCATGTACTGTTTAATACAGATTCTGCGCAGTTAGATTTCTAATCCTATTGGTGACTATAGACAAAGATAAGATACGAGGTAAACAACTAAACATACACCCTTGGGAACATACACGGAAGAGATTCAGGATTGTGTTTCTAGTAGCGGTATACCTCTGGCCATCGTGTTTCTAGTACCGGTGTGTGCCTCTAGCCATCGACACAAAGAGGTGCAGGAAGCGGAGGGCCTCGACATCAAGCCCCAGCCCGTCAACGTCGCGACGCTCGGCGAGCAGGCACATATGCGTTCACGTGTCCTCGCCTCCCCGCCGCGGTCGAGCGTCGCCAAACGGCCCCACACAAGCTTTGACTCCATGAGTTACATGCTCCTCTTCCCGTGACGAGCGCCGCCTGCCTGTCCCCTAGATCCAGCCTCGACATGACAACGTCGAGCGTCACCGCCTCCGATTCCTACGAGCACGAAGCCGAGGGCTCCAGGAAGAGGCCGGAAGAGGATAGGTGTAGCGAAAGAAAACCTGAGCGAGCTGTGAGAGGGAGGAGGGGAGAAGGGACCACGATCTCGCTCGGGCAAGGAAAGCGATAATTGGGGAAGGATATATTCTGTAGTTATTGCGAGGATCGTGCGAGAGGATTTCTTGGGCTACGTAAAAGTGTGTGGGAGGGAGCGAAGGTGGAGCTAAGTATGGAAAGAGATCGGTGGCTTCGACGGTTTTGTTTTTTTCCGAGCGGAGCTAAGTATGGAAGGAGATCGGTGGGAGAAATAAATCGGAGAGGGAGGTGATTTGTTTGGAAGGTGATCTCCTGTATATGGTTATTATTTCTAAATTCTTAATTACCAAATATTTACATGATTGAATTAAATCGACACCTGCCAAAGCAAGCACGAATAAATGAAAGGAGTATCAGACACGATTCGGTTTTAAGTGCGAAGAAGGAAAAATTAACATGGGAGTGTTGGTGGGAGGTGAGACGAAAATAAACCGGACGAAAAAAACCAGACAAAAGTGGGGGACTATTCAACCAACTCGTCCATTAGGAGTAGAGATACATATAGCAGTAATCATATTTCACTATGAACTACATGTACCATACGCTCTCCAATTCAAATATTTGTATCCATTTTATGTTGAATTCAAATCATAGTACATTATTGGTCTAGGTAGCGAGATGTTTGGGATAATCTAAACCCTGTTTTCATACGTATAATTTTTGGCTGAATTGGGACAAGTTTTGGTATAAGCCTCTTGCAAAATCGTAGATTCTCTCAACAAGCCTCGTGGTTTCGAGAGGGAACGTGTCACCTTTGTGTGCGAAATGATATACGCTGCCTCCCCCTGATTTTATTTACAGAGGCAACATAGAACTATATGAGTGCCCTGTTAAATTTTGGAATTATTTCGGGTTCATTTGGCCTCTTTATACATTAATTGAGTTTCTGGACTTTTAATGTGCATAATCTAAATATGAATTGCATGCACATGCTCCGGTGCACCAAAGTGGGTTGAAAAATCACATGTATGTCCTTGGTTGAATTTCTAGGTCCCATGGAAGAAATGAGAATGAAATTCAAACATCTGGGCATCATGACTCGGCCGAGAACATTGAGAAACTTTGATTTTAAATTCATGTAAATCCAAAACTCGTCTGGAAATCATGAAACTTGGCATGGTGTCATGTCATGGCACTAACATGTTGTGGTAAAAAATTGGGCCGATTTGGAAGCTTGTGGTTCTAAGAGGGAACGTGCCACCTTTGAGTGTGAAACGATATACGCTGCCCCCCTTGAGTTTCTTAACAAAGGCAACATAGAACTACATTAGTGCCCTGTTAAATTTTGGAATTATTCCGGGTTCGTTTGTCGTTTTTTATACATTAATTGAGTTTCTGGTCATTTAATGTGCATAAGTCAAATTTAAACTACAAGCACATGCTCTCGTGCACCAAAGTTGGTTGAAAAATCACATTTGTGTCCTCGGGTGAATTTATAGGTCCCATGCAAGAAATGAGAATAAAATTAAAACATCTGGGCATCATGGCTCGGCCGAGAACATTGAGAAACTTGGTTTTAAAATTCTTGTAAATCCAAAACACGTCTGAAAATCATGAAACTTGGCATGGATGTCATGTCATGGTACTACCATGTTGTGGTAAAAAAATTGGCCGAATAGGAACATATTTTGGTATAAGCTTCTTGCAAACCGAAGCTTCTCTCAAGAAGGCTCATGGTTGTGAGAGGGAACGTGCCACCTTTGAGGGCGAAACGATATACGTTGTCCCCCTTGAGTTTATTTACAAAGGCAACATAGAACTACATGAGTGCCCTGTGATACGTCTCCAACGTATCTATAATTTTCGATTGCTCCATGCTATGTTATCTACTGTTTTGGGCAATATTGGGCTTTATTATCCACTTTTATATTATTTTGGGACTAACCTATTAACCGGAGGCCCAACCCAGATTTGCTGTTTTTTTTGCCTATTTCAGTGTTTCGAAGAAAAGGAATATCAAACGGAGTCGAAACGGAACGAAATCAACTGGAGAAGTTATTTTTGGAAGGAAAGCTACCGGATGGACTTGGACCCCACGTCAGGAGCAAAGGGAGGTGCTCATGAGGGTGGGGGCGCGCCCCCTGCCTCGTGGGGCCCCCGAAGCTCCACCGACGTACTTCCTGCACCCATATATACTCACGTACCCTAAAACTTCCAGAACCGAGAATAGATCGGGAGTTCCGCCGCCGCAAGCCTCTGTAGCCACCAAAAACCTCTCGGGACCCTCTTCCGGCACCCTTCCGGAGGGGGAACCCTCACCGGTGGCCAGCTTCATCATCCCGACGCTCTCCATGATGAGGAGGGAATAGTTCACCCTTGGGGCTGAGGGTATGTACCAATAGCTATGTGTTTGATCTCTCTCTCTCGTGTTCTTGATTTGGCACGATCTTGATATATCGTGAGCTTTGCTATTATAGTTGGACCTTATGTTTCTTCTCCCCCTCTACTCTCTTGTAATGGATTGAGTTTTCCCTTTGAAGTAATCATATCGGATTGAGTCTTTAAAGATTTGAGAACACTTGATGTATGTCTTGCGTGGGATAACCATGGTGACAATGGGTTATTCTATTGATCCACTTGATGTATGTTTTGGTGATCAACTTGTGGGTTTCATGACATTGGGAACCTATGCATAGGGGTTGGCACACGTTTTCGTCGTGATTCTCTGGTAGAAACTTTGGGCACTCTTTGAGGTTCTATGTGTTGGTTGAATAGGTGAATCTAAGATTGTGTGATGCATATCGTATAATCATACCCACGGATACTTGAGGTGACATTGGAGTATCTAGGTGACATTAGGGTTTTGGTTGATTTGTGTCTTAAGGTGTTATTCTAGTACGAACTCTAGGTCTATTTGTGACACTTATAGGAATAGCCCAACGGATTGATTGGAAAGAACAACTTTGAGGTGGTTTCGTACCCTACCATAATCTCTTCGTTTGTTCTCCGCTATTAATGACTTTGGAGTGACTCTTTGTTGCATGTTGAGGGATAGTTATATGATCCAATTATGTTATTATTGTTGAGAGGACTTACACTAGTGAAAGTATGAACCCTAGGCCTTGTTTCCTATCATTGCAATACCGTTTATGCTCACTTTTACCGCTTGTTACCTTGCTGTTTTTATTTTCAATTTATAAAAACCTATATCTACTATCCATATTGCACTTGTATCACCATCTCTTCGCCGAAATAGTGCACCTATACAGTTTACCATTGTATTGGGTGTGTTGGGGACACAAGAGACTCGTTGTTATTTGGTTGCAGGGTTGCTTGAGAGAGACCATCTTCATCCTACGCCTCCCACGGATTGATAAACCTTAGGTCATCCACTTGAGGGAAATTTTTTACTGTCCTACAAACCTCTGCACTTGGAGGCCCAACAACGTCTACAAGAAGAAGGTTGTGTAGTAGACATCAAGCTCTTTTCTAGCGCCGTTGCCGGGGAGGTTAGTGATTGAAGGTATATCTTTAGATCTTGCAATTGAATCTTTTTGTTTCTTGGTTTAGCACTAGTTAGTCTATAAAATAAAATTTAAAAAATGGAATTGAGTTTGTCTCGTACGCTTCATCTATTTAATATATTTCGTGAGTATGATGGAAAGGAAAATTGTGCCAAAGTGTTAGAAGAAGAATGCATTAAAATGTTTGGCACTAGATCTTTGTATGATGATCATGATTGCAATGTTGTTAGTATGAATTCCTTGAATATCCATGATGCTAATGATATGCAAAGCCACAAGCTTGGGGAAGCTATGTTTGATGAAGATGATATTTTTTGTTCCCCAATCTTTGATGAGCAAATTTACTATGATGAAAGCATGCCTCCTATCTATGATGCTTATTGTGATGACACCTATGCTATAAAGAAGAATGATAACCATGAAACTTGTCATCTTGATCTTAATTTTCAAGCATATGATAGTTATTTTGTTGAGTTTGCTCCCACTATTATTCATGAGAATAAATTTGCTTATGTGGAGAGTAGTAAAATTTCTATGCTTGTAGATCATGAAAAGAATGCTTTAGGTGCTGGTTATATTGTTGAATTCATTCACGATGCTACTGAAAATTATTATGAGGGAGGAATATATGCTCGTAGGAATTGCAATAAGATCAAGTTTCCTCTCTATGTGCTTAAAATTTTGAAGTTATGCTCTTTTTGCCTTCCTATGCTAGTTGATTATTGTTCCCATAAGTTGTTTGCTCACAAAATCCCTATGCATAGGAAGTGGGTTAGACTTAAATGTGCTAGTCATATTCTTCATGATGCTCTCTTTATGTTTCAATTCCTATCTTTTATGTGAGTATCATTGAAATCATCATGCCTAGCTAGGGGCGCTAAACGATAGCGCTTGTTGGGAGGCAACCCAATTTTATTTTAGTTTCTTGCTTTTGGTTCTGCTTAGGAATACATAATCCATCTAGCTTCTGTTTAGATGTGGTTTTGTGTTTTAATTAGTGTTTGTGCCAAGTAGAACCTTTGGGAAGACTTGGGTGAAGTCCTTATGATCATGCTGTAAAAAACAGAAACTTTAGTGCTCACAAGATTAGCTTCAACTTTTTACTAGAGTGCGATGTTTAGTTGATTATTTTTGTAGATGATTACTAGAAAAATTCCTCATTTCCACAAATTTATTATAGAATTTTTGGAGTTCCATAAGTATACGTTTCATACAGATTACGACAGATTGTTCTGTTTTTGACAGATTCTGTTTTCATTGTGTTGCTTGCTTATTTTGATGAATCTATGGCTAGTAAAATAGTTTATAAACCATAGAGAAGTTATAATATAGAAGGCTTAACACCAATATAAATAAAGAATGAGTTCATTACAGTACCTTGAAGTGGTGTTTTGTTTTCTTTTGCTAACGGAGCTCACGAGTTTTCTGTTAAGTTTTGTGTTGTGAAGTTTTCAAGTTTTGGGTAAAGATTCGATGGACTATGGAATAAGGAGTGGCAAGAGCCTAAGCTTGGGGATGCCCAAGGCACCCCAAGGTAATATTCAAGGATAACCAAGCGTCTAAGCTTGGGGATGCCCCGGAAGGCATCCCTTCTTTCGTCTTTGTTCATCGGTAACTTTACTTAAAGCTATATTTCTATTCACCACATGATATGTGTTTTTCTTGGAGCGTCATTTTATTTTCTTTTGTTTTGCTTTCTATTTGAATAAAGTACCAAGATATAAAATTCTTAAATGGGAGAGTCTTCACATAGTTGCATAATTATTCGACTACTCATTGATCTTCACTTATATCTTTCGGAGTAGTTTGTTTTTGCTCTAGTGCTTCACTTATATCTTTTAGAGCACGGTGGTGGTTTTGTTTTATGGAAACTATTATTCTCTCATGCTTCACTTAGATTATTTTGAGAGCCTTAAATAGCATGGTAATTTCTTTAAATAATCCTAATATGCTAGGTATTCAAGACTAGTAAAAACTTTCTTATGAGTGTGTTGAATACTAAGAGAAGTTTGATTCTTTATGATTGTTTTGAGATATGAAGATGGTGATATTAGAGTCATGCTAGTTGAGTAGTTGTGAATTTAAAGAATACTTGCGTTGAAGTTTGTGATTCCCGAAGCATGCACGTATGGTGAACCGTTATGTGATGAAGTCGGAGCATGATTTATTTATTGATTGTCTTCCTTATGAGTGCCGGTCGGGGATGAGCGATGGTCTTTTCCTACCAATCTATCCCCCTAGGAGCATGCGCGTATACTTTGCTTTGATAAATTCTAGATTTTTGCAATAAGTATATGAGTTCTTTTTGACTAATGTTGAGTCCATGGATTATACGCACTTTTTCCCATCCTTCCACCATTGCTAGCCTCTCTAATACCGCGCACTTTTCACCGGTATCATACACCCACCATATACCTTCCTCAAAACAGCCACCATACCTACCTATCATGGCGTTTCCATAGTCATTCCAAGATATATTGCCATGCAACTTTCTACCGTTCCGTTGATTATGACACGCTCCATCATTGTCATATTGCTAGCATGATCATGTAGTTGACATCGTATTTGTGGCAAAGCCACCATTCATAATTCTTTCATACATGCCACTCTTGATTCATTTCATATCCCGGTACACCGCCGGAGGCATTCATATAGAGTCATATTTTGTTCTAAGTATCGAGTTGTAATTGTTGAGTTGTAAGAAAAATAAAAGTGTGATGATCATCATTTTTAGAGCATTGTCCCAAGTGAGGAAAGGATGATGGAGACTATGATTCCCCCACAAGTCGGGATGAGACTCCGGACAAAAAATAAAAAAAAAGAAAAAAAAGAAAAGAGGCCATAAAAAAAGAGAAAAGGCCCATAGACACTTATAGCTCTAGTGCATCTGTTGCATGGCAATCCCTACTCACTCACATTGATATCTATTGATAGGCATCTCCATAGCCCGTTGATACGCCTAGTCGATGTGAGACTATCTTCTCCTTTTTGTCTTCTCCACAACCACCATTCTATTCCACCTATAGTGCTATGTCCATGGCTCACGCTCATGTATTGCGTGAAGATTGAAAAAGTTTGAGGATGTCATAAGTATGAAACAATTGCTTGGCTTGTCATCGGGGTTGTGCATGATTTAAATACTTTGTGTGGTGAAGATAGAGCATAGCCAGACTATATGATTTTGTAGGGATAACTTTCTTTGGCCATGTTATTTTGAGAAGACATAATTGCTTTGTTAGTATGCTTGAAGTATTATTATTTTTATGTCAATATAAACTTTTGTCTTGAATCTTTCGGATCTGAATATTCATGCCACAATTAAGAAGAATTACATTGGAATTATGCCAAGTAGCACTCCACATCAAAAATTCTTTTTTATCATTTACCTACTCGAGGACGAGCAAGAATTAAGCTTGAGGATGCTTGATACATCTCCAACGTATCTATAATTTTTGATTGCTCCATGCTATGTTATCTACTGTTTTTGGCAATACTGGGCTTTATTATCCACTTTTATATTATTTTTCGGACTAACCTATTAACCGGAGGCCCAGCCAAGATTTGCTGTTTTTTGCCTATTTCAGTGTTCCGAACAAAAGGAATATCAAACGGAGTCGAAAAGGAACGAAATCAACTGGAGAAGTTATTTTTGGAAGAAAGCTACCGGATGGACTTGGACCCCACGTCAGGAGCAAAGGAAGGTGCTCACGAGGGTGGGGGCGCGCCCACCCCCCTAGGGCGTGCCCCCCTGCCTCGTGGGGCCCCCGAAGCTCCACCGACGTACTTCCTGCACCCATATATACTCACGTACCCTAAAACTTCCAGAACAGAGAATAGATCGGGAGTTCCGCCGCCGCAAGCCTCTGTAGCCACCAAAAACCTCTCGGGACCTTGTTCCGGCACCCTGCCGGATGGGGGAACCCTCACCAGTGGCCATCTTCATCATCCCGGCGCTCTGCATGAGGAGGAGGGAGTAGTTCACTGATAGTGTTTGTTATCGACTAGAGGGGGGTGAATAGGCGATTTTTATGAAAGTCCTCAAACATGGAAGTTTCGAAGACAAACAATAGAAACAAACCTATTGATATGCAGCGGAAGATAAACTACACAAAGCAAGCCATAGTCAAGTATGCAATAATGTGAGAGTACGAAGACTAATGGCAGCTAGGTAGTAAGGATCAGGATGGAAGATGGTGTGAAGACAAACAGCAATAGTAGTCAAGCAATAAAGTCAAACAGGTATGACAAGCAGGCAATGACTTCACAAAGACAAACTGTAAGTAAAGGGAAGAGAGGATAGAACCAGTCACTTGTTGAAGACACAGGATTGGTTTGACCAGTTCCAGTTGCTGTGACAACTGTACATCTGGTTAGGAAGGCTGAGATTCAACTCAGAAGACCGCGTCTTCACCTTATTCCCCTTGAGCTAAGGACACACAGTCCTCGCCCAATCACTCTGGTAAGTCTTCAAGGTAGACTTCCAAACCTTCACAGACTTCGTTCACCGGCGATCCACAATGGCTCTTGGATGCTCAGAACGCGACGCCTAACCGGCTGGAGGATTCACAGTCCTCAAGTGTAATAAGTCTTCAGGTCACACAGACAGAAAGACTTCAGTGATGCCTAACACTCTTTGGCTCTGGGTGTTTGGGCTTTGTCCTCGCAAGGATATCTCTCTCTCAAAGGCTTCGAGGTGGGTTGCTCTCAAACGACAAAAGCCGTGCACTAACTCTGAGCAGCCACCAATTTATGGTGTAGGGGGTGGGCTATTTATAGCCACTGGGCAACCCGACCTGATATGTCCGAAATGACCATGGGTCACTAAGGAACTGACACGTGTTCCAACGGTCAGATTTCAAACACACACGGCAACTTTACTTGGGCTACAAGCAAAGCTGACTTATCCAGCTCTGGATAAGATTTGCTCTCATTGTCTTTGCTCGAAGACATAAGATTTGGGTTGAGCATCACTTCAGTCACTTTGACTATGTTCACTTGGACCCCACTTAACAGTACGGTGGTTCCTATGACTCAACAAAGAAGAAAAGGAAACAACGAAACAACTAAGTCTTCACGCTCCATAGTCTTCACAAAATGTCTTCTCATGTCATAGTCTTCAATATGAATATCTTCATGTACCACCATTGTCGTCACTTTCTTCATACATTTTTAGGGGTCATCTCCGGTAGGTAAACCGAATCAATGAGGGACACTACTTGTGTTATCCTGCAATTATCACAAACACATTAGTTCCTCAACCAAATTTGTCGTCAATACTCCAAAACCAACTAGGGGTGGCACTAGATGCACTTACAATCTCCCCCTTTTTGGTGATTGATGACAAACTGGTTGAAGTTTTCAACGGGAATAAAGTATGTGAAATTGTAAAGCATAGAGGATTGTCTTCATAAGTTTTAAAGGCTCCCCTGAAGATGTGCATATAAGTAATTTGCTTTTGGAATGCAAATGCACATGGCAGGTTGTACCTGTGGAGATCCTCTTCAACTTGTGACGACAATTTATCATGCATGATAAGATATAACGAAGATAATGACATGCATAATGAAAAATGGACATCTGCAGAATGACTTTAGCGCGGAAGTTATCATCGCACATGGGGAATTTATCATCGCATCACAGAAGTAGCAAATAAGTAGCAGACGACCATCAAGTTTAAGTGTTACAACTCAAAGAACCAAATGTATCAAAACGCGAGTTGTAAACACTAGGCAAAATATAAAGCAACCGCCCATATGAACCCGCTTGAAGACTATCAAACTCATATGCTTCTCCCCCTTTTGTCAGTAATGACCAAAAAGGTTTGAAGACATAAAGCATCTACTCGTCCACATGAGGAGCAGATGAAGCAGCAGGGTTGGTGTTGTCGCTTGGCGGTGCAGACGAGCTTGGCGCAGTGTCGATTCTTGCAGATTGTGGCGGAGAAGTAGCATCGTCTTCTTCATCGATCACTTTGGCATTCACAGTTTCTGCAGAAGAGGAGTATTCAGAGTCTTCAAGAGATGGAGTTCGACGAAGAACAACATTCCGTGGAGGAGTGGAGTCAAACTTGAACTTCTCAGTGAAGCCATCGTCTTGAAGATCTTCTTCAGCACTTAGCAGCGTCAAACTCTTCCATGATCGCCGACACGTTTCATGTGTGACAAAGGCATTCTTGGTGGCAAGATTGCGAATGCGATTGACGTCCACCAAGAGGCTTTGCATTTGGCGTTTCAGCCAGTCATGATGCTTATCTTGTTTCTTATGAAGGGCCACTAGAAGCTCTCGATCATTGAGAATGCGGGAGCGCTTTTTAGGTCTTTGGGCAATTGTGCTTTCAGTAGCTTCAGTTTGCGCGCGGTGAGGCAAGCGAGTGATCCCAGCCAATGGATAGACACGAGCAACAGCTTGAATTCCTTCATCGTTTTGGGTGAAGCTTTCATGGTCAGCATTCTGAAGACTAAGAGGCTCCTTTGCAGACTCTGGGTATATGGCTTCAACAGACAAATCAACATCTAGCATAAATATGACATGATTGCGTGCAGATGGTTGATAGTTGAAGGCAGAGTGAAGCTTGATCAGTCGCATGATCCAAGGAGCATAGAACTTCAGACCAAAGATGTCAGATCCTGATGCAGCAAGTTGGCGGATAAAGAAATCTTGTGCATTGAAGCGTTTGCCATGAAGAATATGGAAAATCAAAGTCTTCATTGCGCCTTCCAGCTAGGTATTGGGGGAGTGTCCTTTGATAGACCAAAGAGTTCGCCTGATAATGTGATAGATGGTGCGGGGCAGATACTCAAGGTCTTCAACAAAGAACGCCTTAGGATATTCAGCATCAGGAGGCAATGGCTTCATCATGCTGAGCATCTGACTCATATTGGGCTCAGGCTTGTGAAAGATGCTTTCCATCGCATCATTGTGAAGCTGACAGCCAGGTTCATAAAGATCATCTGCTGAGGGCAGGCCAGTAAGCTCAATGATATCAATGGCTTTGGCTTCATGATGAACATTGCCTGTCATCCATTCAAGAACCCATGTCTTCGTATCCTTGTAGTAGCAACGAATATGGAGAGTGGCATAGAATTGGAGCAGTAACTCTTCATTCCAGTGCTCCTTATCGGTGACAAATTGCAGCAGGCCACACTCTCTGAAGCAGTCCAGAGCTTCTTCCAAGCAGGGCAAAGTGATGGCTTCAGCATCAAGACGCATATGTGGAAAAATGCGGCCTTGATTGTACAGAATGCATGAGTAATAGCTTTGCTGCTGATGGCTCCAGAACCGATCAGAAGATATTCTTGCTCTTGAGTAGGGGTTCTTGGCGTTGTCAAAGAAGGTATTGTGTGCCTTGAAGCCATTGACACTGAAAGATCCTGGTGCTGATGCAGTACCTGGAAACCTTGGTAATCGTGGCTTTGGCTTCTGAACCCGTGGCCGGTGCTCAACATGGTAATCAAACTGAGGACCATCAGCGGCAGGCGGAGGAGTTAGAACAGGCCATTTGACAGAAATGAGCTGGCCATAGTTGAAATCTTGCTCGATAGTGTGTGGCCTTGGTGGCGGAACAGGAGCAGAGGCGTCAACATTAGCTTCAGGTTCAGATGCAGCATTGGCTTCATTTGTTGTAGGCACGTTGGTTGGTGCAGGCTCCACATTTTCTTCAGCCATGACAATGCCATAGGCTTCATTAGTGTTGGTGGTGGCAGCCTCATTGTTCTCAACCTCCATTTGATGAGCTGGAGGCTCGGGCACTGGCACATTCACTTCAGGAATCTCTTCTTCAGTAACAGGGGGAGTTGGGACACGTTCTCCTTGTCTTTCATCGGCTCATGCAGCCGGAATGTCTTCAGCTTCATGAGCCTCTGTGGAAGCAGGCTCATGAACTATCATCCTTTGATCTTGATGTTCAGATGTGGGAGGAACCATTGAAATAGGTTCAACAACCAAGGGCTCTGAGGGAGCAGCCCTATCCTTCTTGGTTCTGCGCTTCTTCTTGGTGGGAGCATCAGAGGCTTCAGGATTTTTCCTTTTCCTATCTTCAGCCTCGGCAGTTCTTGTCTTCTTCAGCTCAGAAGCGGTTGATCTGACCTTTGGCTTTGAGCCAGTCATGCTGGTTGGGAAGACAATGCGCGGCTCTTTGTAGGAGCAGTTTGGTCAGTCGATGGCTTCTTCTTCTTTGCAGCCATTCTTGGATCAATGCCAGGACGACCAAGAGCCTTGCGCTTCTCAGCCCCATTGTAGGCTTGCACACATTTGTCAGCCAGGCTCTTCATCCGCTCATGGGATCCTTTGGCTTCTTCCCTCTTTTTGAGAAAGGCTTCCTTAAGCTCGTGCAACATGATCTTGAAGTTTTTGACATCTAGCACGCTGAGCTTAGCTACATGTTTCTTGAATTGGGCTTTCTCATGGTCGATCTTGTGCTTCAGCTCAACGATGCGCTGAGCGAGAGCCAGCTCTGAAGTAATGGCTCCATTGAAGGAAACGCTGAGCCCAATGGGAAGTTGCAGATCGTCAAAGCTGAGATTTGGTGAGTCAAACCACTCATCTATTAAGTTGTTAATGATTGCCACATCAAAGAGAGGCAAATCATTGAACATTTCTGCCTCTTCCCTGCTCTTGATCAGTTGTTCAAGGGCATCATCTGCAAGATCTTCATCACTAGACAGATCAATGGGCTCTTCACGCAGAATGGCAGCAGGGGTCAGTGCCTGATCAGTTTGCTTGACAAGTTTCTTCTCCTTCTCTGTCTTCTTGGAGATGCGTGACAAATCTTCAGACTGCACACTGTCTTCAGGAGGTGCAGTTGCCAGTGGCTTCGCACGTGAAGCTTTTGGAGGAACAGCTGATCTTGAAGCCTTAGCCTTCTTTGGCTTCTGCGGCTTTGGAGTGGGAGCAGGGGCTTCATCAGAGTCATCATTGTCATCAGAATGGTCCACTTTGGCACTTTGAACTGTGATGTGAGTGATGAGGCCATCAAGGTTGTAGAAGGGACCGATGACATTGGGTTCTACATCACGTGAGCCATCAGCACGGGGAGCAGGAGGACCAGGATTGAAATCTAACCCCAATGACTTCTTGTTTTCCTTGGCCGATGTCTTTGCGTGCTGGAAGTTGCGCTTGAAGAGATTATCTTCACGACACCGGAGCAATGATGATGGGTCGGCATTTTCCGGCTGAGGTCCACGGACCATACATGGATAGAAACCCTGTGCAATAGCTTCAGTTCTGTTCTTGGGTGGAAGGCCTCGAAAGAGAATATCACCCCAAGGACTTTTGATAGCATTCTTCTCAGCGTATTCTTGGGTGACGAAGTTGTACTTGAATCATTGTTCAGCCCAATATCTTTGAATCCATTGGATTCGTGTCTTGCGCTGATTGTAATCCTCCTCAGGATCTATTTTGTAAAGCTCAGAGAGGTCATCAGGCAAATCTCTTGATGTTCCTCCTCAACGCTGTCTGCCACCCTTTCTGACTAATTTCTCTGCAGCCATGAACTTCAAACGGAAAGGTTTCAATACGTTCAAAGGCTTCAAAAGCTTCCGCTTGCTGGACAAACAGGAACTGGCTTCGGGAGAATTAATGTGATGCTTTAAAAATTCTGCAAACGAATGCAAACTATGAGAACCAAGGGATTCTCCCACGGACATGTACCCGTGACAGCATTAGAGATGCGAGGGAAGGGGAAGAGGTCATATGCATTCTCATAAGATTTTGAAGATAAATCAGTTTGAAGACATTGACCTCATGATGCGAAGACATTCACTTATATGTTGAGAGTTGGTTCCAGATTTGTACGAATTCGCGAATAAGTACAAGTGAGGAATCTAACTTGATATGAAGCTTAAGTGAATATGCTAGGCAGTATGAGATGTAGACAGAATAAATCTAACTTGTATAGGCAGAAACCTATTTTGGTAGATAGGATGAATCTTTGAAGATCAAAAAGATGGTAAAAAGAGAGTTTTATTTACCACATGAAGAACTGCTAGATGGGAAGAGTAGGGGACCGAGCAGTTCAATCCACCCTGCCCTAACTTGGCGACGGAGGACACCTACGGCGGCGGCGGAGAGGACGATGTCCGCGGCCAGCGTGAGGACGGCGTCGGAGAAGTTGCGGCAGCTAAGCGCTTCGTCGCCGGCGTCGTCGAGAGCTAGCGGTGGCGCTAGGGTTTTGACGAGGTGGAGAGGTGGAAGAAGTTTCCTTTATCGCAGGGGACATGTATTTATAAGGATGTGGGCGGCACAGCGCAATTACGCAGGTGCCCCTGGCGGTTCACATCTGACGGGCACGTGGCAAGCATGCAACATACTTAGAGTTGTCCCACGTTCCCACGCCCGCCAGGTTTGTCGGATGGTCGTTCCGGCTTCTCCGGATTTCAGGCAATAAGGATAGAGCATTAAAATTGACTTAATGTTTGTTTCTGTGTCTTCTGCTGACAAGGACGCAGAGAAGACATTCGACAGTTTCAATAGAATGCATATGATTTGGACAGATAGAGTTTGAGATAGAAAGCATAGAGAGATTAGGGTCCGATCACATTCACTTAGTTCAAAAGATTCAACTAGGAAGACATAGCTATAAGTGAATGCTATAGAGGACAGAACACTACTATGTGTGTGTGTGTGTGTCTATATATATATATATATATATATATATATATATATATATATCAGAAATCAATCAAATCAACATAGTGAAGATGAAGATAAATTGAATTTGAAGACAAACCAAATGCGAAGACATTCAAATGCAACACCATGAGTGAAACACTTCAAACAGAAAAGTTTGGTGGTGGCGTTACCCACCGTATAGGAAGTATTAGACCCAGACACGGCGCACAATTATCGTGGCGCTCCGAAGTCAAATTCCACGTTTATGTATTCACACTCAGAATGTAAGTCTTCATTGATTGAAGATATACTTTACTTCGTGTGTTGCACATCTAAGTGATCAAAATGCATAAGTGTTAGGATGTGTGCCTGATCACAGGACATTTGAGGATTCCAAGATATTTAGCCCACACCGTAACTTGCAAAATCTTTTCTCGTCCAAGGGATTTGTGAAGATATCTGCCAATTGCTCTTCAATGTTGACGTGAATGATGTCAATATCTTTCCTCATGACGTGATCTCTGAGGAAGTGATGACGAATTTCAATGTGCTTTGTCTTCGAGTACTGGACTGTGTTGTTGGCAATCTTGATGGCGCTTTCGTTGCCGCAGAGAGAGGTACTTGTGTCAGATTGATGTCATAATCCTTGAGTGTTTGCTTCATCCATAGTAGCTGAGCACAGTAAGATCCAGCAGCAATGTATTCAGATTCAGCAGTTGAGAGTGACACGTAGTTCTGCTTCTTTGAAGACCAACAGACAAGTGATCGTCCCAGAAAGTGACATGTGCCTGATGCAGACTTGCGATCCACCTTGTCACCCGCATAATCAGCATCCGAAAATCCAACCAAATCAAATTCTGAGCCCTTTGGATACCATAATCCTAGTGTTGGGGTGTGAGCCAAATATCGAAGAATTCGCTTCACAGCTAAGTGATGCGATTCCTTTGGTGCCGCTTGGAACCGAGCACACATGCAAACACTAAGCATAATATCTGGCCTAGATGCACATAGGTAAAGTAAAGAACCAATCATGGAGCGGTATACCTGTTGATCGAACTCTTTACCATTTTCGTCGGGACCCAGATGATGTTTGGCTGGCATTGGCGTCGTGTAACCTTGGCAATCTTGCATTCCAAACTTCTTCAGGCAGTCTTTGAGGTATTTCTCTTGAGATATGAAGATGCCATTCCTTTGCTGACGAATTTGAAGACCAAGGAAGAACTTCAGCTCACCCATCATGGACATCTGATATTGCTCTTGCATCATGTATCCAAACTCATCACTATACTTCTGGTTGGTGCATCCGAAGATAATGTCATCCACACAGATTTGGCACACAAACAGTTCACCATCATATGTCTTCGTGAAGAGTGTGGGATCGAGGGATCTAGGTTTGAAGCCTTTGCTCTTCAGGAAGTCTTTGATCGTATCATACTAGGCACGAGGAGCTTGTTTGAGGCCATACAGTGCTTTGTTTAGCTTGTACACCATTTCAGGATGTTTTGGATCTTCAAAGCCAAGAGGTTGTGCGACGTATACTTCTTCTTCAATATTGCCATTGAGAAATGCACTCTTCACATCCATTTGATATAGTAAGATGTTGTTGTGGTTAGCATAGGCTAACAGTATGCGAATAGCTTCAAGTCTAGCCACAGGAGCAAATGTTTCATCGAAGTCAATCCCTTCAACTTGAGTATATCCTTGTGCAACGAGTCGTGCTTTGTTTCTAACGACTTGGCCATGCTCATCTTGCTTGTTGCGATATATCCATTTTGTGCCAATAATGTTATGCTTGCGAGGGTCATGACGCTTGACAAGTTCCCAAACATTGTTCAGCTTGAACTGTTGAAGCTCTTCTTGCATTGCTTGGATCCATTCAGGTTCCATAAAGGCTTCAGCAACTTTCTTGGGTTCTAATATTGACACAAAAGAAAAATGCCCATAAAAATTTGCTAACTGCGTTGCTCTTGAGCGAGTAAGTGGACCAGGTGCATTGATGCTATCAATTATCTTCTCAATCTGTACTTCATTTGCAACACGAGGATGAACTGGGCGAAGACTTTGCTCTTGCACATCATTGTCATCATTGGAAGGATTGTCTTCAGGCTGAGCATTGTCTTCGGGTTGGTTGGGTGCAGAAATGATAAGTTCCTCTTCAGGCTGTGCTTCAGTAGGCATGATTTCACCAATTCCCATTAGCTTGATAGACTCGCTGGGTGGTGCTTCTTCAAGTGTGCTTGGAAGGAGCTCTCTTTGTGGACCATTGGTTTCATCAAACCGCAAATCTACAGTTTCGACGATTTTATAGAGGTAGAGGTTGAAGACTCTGTAGGAGTGCGAATCCTTCCGTAACCGAGCATGAAGCCTTCGTGAGCTTTTGGCGCAAATTTTGACTTGTGATGGGGATCCTTGATCCAGCACCTTGCTCCAAATACTCTGAAGTAGCTGACATTTGGATTCTTGCTAGTGAGGAGCTCATAGGATGTTTTGTTCAGAAGCTTATGGATGTACACATGGTTGATGACATGACATGCTGTATCAGTGGCTTCGGGCCAGAACTTTGTTGGTGGTGTTGTATTCGTCGAGCATCGTTCTAGCCATCTCAATGAGGGTTCTGTTCTTGCGCTCTACGATGCCATTTTGCTGAGGTGTGTAAGGAGCACAGAACTCATGAGTGATTCCCATTGTATCCAGATAAAGATCAAGTCCGGTGTTCTTGAACTCAGTGCCGTTGTCACTTCTGATATGCTTGATCTTGACGCCATAATTGTTCATGGCTCGATTGGCAAAGCGTCTGAAAACATCTTGCACTTCAGTCTTGTAGAGAATTATGTGCACCCATGTGTATCTTGAGTAATCATCAACAATGACGAAGCCATAGAGACAGGCAGTCGTAGTAAGGGTAGAGTAGTGAGTGGGGCCAAATAAGTCCATGTGTAGCAGCTCGAAGGGTTGAGAAGTAATCATGATTGTCTTCGAAGGATGCTTGGCCCTTGTCATCTTTCCAGCTTCGCAGGCACCGCACAGATGATCCTTCTTGAACTTGACGTCCTCGATGCCTATGACATGCTTCTTCTTGGCGAGAGTGTGTAAGTTCCGCATGCCAGCATGTCCCAGCCTTCGATGCCATCGCCAGCATTCTGAAGCTTTTGTGAGAAGGCATACGGCAAGCTGTGGTCCTGCTGAGAAATCTACCATGTAAAGATCATCTTTTCGATACCCTTCAAAGACTAGAGACTTGTCAGATTCCATTAGTACAAGGCAACGATATTTTCCGAACAGTACAATCATGTTCAAGTCACAAAGCATTGAGACAAACATTAAGTTGAAACCAAGGGATTCAACAAGCATCACTTTATCCATGTGCTGATCCCTTGAGATTGCAACTCTACCTAGACCCAATACCTTGCTTTTACCAGTGTCAGCAAATGTGATGTGACTCTTATCATATGGACGTAAGGTTGAGTCCATGAGAAGACTTCGATCACCAGTCATGTGATTAGTGCATCCGCAGTCCATAATCCATTCTGAAGCACGAGGTGTCATACTCTGCATTACAGTTAGGGGGATAGGCTTCATCAAGAGTATTGTGAAGCATAAACATTTGATGGGCAAGAGGATTATGGAAGCTCAGGTCAAGATTAGGACTGATAGGATGAATGGCAAGCAATTCAAGAACAAAATACATAGTGAGACCATTTGGGCATTTGATCTTGCGCCCTACAAGATGTTTTAGGTCCCCAGCAATAGCATCAGATGCCTTTGATTTTCGGCTGGAGACCTTTCCCCGCAAGAGAAAGTTAATTCTTCTTAACCACCCACATCTTCAGGGGTGGCTTAGAAGCAATGAGTCTAAGTGCAGCATCTGAGAACTTCGACTTTGGAGCCCTAGCAAATAGCCTTGCAGGAGATGCATGATACTCGTATGAATAAGCAGAAAAGTTCTTAGTTCTATGAACACAGCGGTTTGAAGACACACGCTCATATTCATAAGTCTGAGTATGGTTTCCCTGCAAAACATTGGCGTTAGGGTGACTCAGATGAGTCCTCTGTCTGTATGAAGCCTTTGGATTATATGAAGCCTTAGGTCTAGGGTTTGTCTTCTTCCCAGGTGGTGTCATGATGACATTCACTAGAAGCTTCTCAAGACAGCTTTTGGAAACCCAGATCTTCTGCATAGGTGGCCCATTCCTGCAGTTAGTGCCAATATATCTGGCAAACACTTCACCATTCTGATTCTTGAACAGTTTATAGTTTGCATCAAAGGATTCATCAATGACAACAGGCTTAGCACAGGTAAAGCCAGATAAGGTGGATGGATCCACTGAAGGTCCCTTTGCAGCAACCCATGTGGTTTTGGGATACTGCTCAGGCTTCCAGTAGGAGCCATCAAGATTCATTTTCCTCTCGAACCCAACACCCTCTTTCCTAGGGTTTCGGTTCAGAATCTGCTTTTTGAGGACATCGCAAAGTGTCTGATGCCCTTTCAGACTTTTGTACATCCCTGTTTCAAGCAATGTCTTCAACCTAGCATTTTAATCAGCAATAGTAGTGGTATCCTCCGCAGGGGGGTTAGTTGCCACATCAGTAGCTGAAGACAATGCAACAACAGCAGCAGTAGAACATCCAGCAACAGAGGTAGCGTTATCACGCTCAATGCATTTTAGACATGGTGGTTCAAATCCATCCTGAGCGGGACTGATCTGTTGTGCGTGAAGTGACTCATTCTCTTTTTGAAGATCTTCATGAGCCGCTCTCAACTTCTCAAGCTCTTGCTTCCTTTGAAGATAATCATAGGAGAGCTTCTCATGAGTGGTTGTGAGCGTTTCATGACGACCTTCAAGTTCTTGGTACTTAGCATGAATAATTTTTATGTCTTCAACTAAGGACCGTGAACGAGTCATTTCCGCGTCCAACAGGTCATCGCTTTTGTCTAACAGTTTTTGTGTATGTTCCATAGCTTTTTGTTGTTCAGTTGCAATTTCAGCAAGTGTTTTGTAGCTTGGTTTGGATTCACAATCAGAGTCATCTTCACTTGATGTTTGAAAGTAAGCATCGCGTGATTTTACCTTGGCACCACGTGCCATGAAGCAGTAGGTGGGAGTAGTGTCGTCCTTGTCATCAGCTTCAGCGTTGGTGGGGAAGTCATTGTCTTCAGTGTTGAAGATGGACTTGTCAACATAAGCAGTGGCTAAAGCCAGACTTGCAACGCCAGGGTTGGACTCCTCCTCAGACTCCACCTCTGCCTCCTCAGAAGCAGACTCCTCCTCTGAATCCATTTCCTTCCCAACAAAAGCACGAGCCTTGCCAGATGAGCTCTTCTTATGAGATGAAGACTTTGATGAGGACTTGGAAGAAGACTTTGAAGATTTCTTCTTCTTGTCATCAGAATCATATTCCTTGCTCTTCTTCTTCTTCTTCTCGTTGTCCCACAGTGGACACTCAGAGATATAGTGTCCAGGTTTCTTGCACTTGTGACATGTCCTCTTCTTGTAGTCATGAGTGGAGGCTTCATCATTTCTTGAGCTGGATCGTGACGACTTTCTGAAGCCCTTCTTCTTGGTAAACTTCTGGAACTTCTTCACAAGCATAGCAAGTTCCTTTCCAATGTCTTCAGGATCATCCGAACTGCAGTCAAATTCTTCTTCAGATGAGGAAACTACTTTTGCCTTCAAAGCACGAGTTCGGCCACAGTTTGGGCCATAGATATCTCTTTTCTCAGAAAGCTGGAACTCATGTGTGTTGAGCCTCTCAAGTATATCAGACGGGTCGAGTGTCTTGAAGTCAGGATGTTCTTGTATCATGAGGGCAAGGGTGTCAAAGGAGCTGTCAAGTGATCTCAGCAGTGTCTTGACGATTTCATGCTTTGTAATCTCAGTGGTGCCAAGGGCTTGAAGCTCATTTGTGATGTCAGTGAGACGATCAAACATGAGCTGGACATTCTCATTATCATTTCTCTTGAAGCGGTTGAAGAGGTTGCGAAGAACACTGATCCTTTGATCTCTCTGGGTCGAGACGCCTTCGTTGACCTTAGATAGCCAGTCCCAGACTAGCTTTGGCGTCTCCAGAGCACTCACACGGCCATACTGTCCTTTGGTCAGATGACCACAAATGATGTTCTTGGCAGTGGAGTCCAGTTGAATGAACTTCTTGACATCAGCAGGGGTGACACCTTCACCAGTCTTGGGAACGCCGTTCTTGACGACATACCAGAGGTCGACATCAATGGATTCAAGATGCATGCGCATCTTATTCTTCCAGTAGGGATATTCAGTTCCATCGAACACGGGGCAAGCAACGGAGACTTTGATTATCCCTGTAGTCGACATAGCTAAAACTCCATGTGGTTAAACCGAGTCACACAGAACAAGGGAGTACCTTGCTCTGATACCAATTGAAAGTGCTTGTTATCGACTAGAGGGCGGGTGAATAGGCGATTTTTATGACAGTCTTCAAAACATGGAAGTTTCAAAGACAAACAGTAGAAACGAACCTATTGATATGCAGCGGAAGATAAACTACACAAAGCAAGCCATAGTCAAGTATGCAATAATGTGAGAGTACGAAGACTAATGGCAGCAAGGTAGTAAGGATCAGGATGGAAGATGGTATGAAGCCAAACAACAATAGTAGTCAAGCAATGAAGTCAAACAGGTATGACAAGCAGGCAATGACTTCACAAAGACAAACTGTAAGTAAAGGGAAGAGAGGATAGAACCAGTCACTTGTTGAAGACACAGGATTTGTTTGACCAGTTCCAGTTGCTGTGACAACTGTACATCTGGTTAGGGAGGCTGAGATTCAACTCAGAAGACCACGTCTTCACCTTATTCCCCTTGAGCTAAGGACACACAGTCCTCGCCCAATCACTCTGGTAAGTCTTCAAGGTAGACTTCCAAACCTTCACAGACTTCGTTCACCGGTGATCCACAATGGCTTTTGGATGCTCAGAACGCGACGCCTAACCGGCTGGAGGATTCACAGTCCTCAAGTGTAATAAGTCTTCAGGTAACACAGACAGAAAGACTTCAGTGATGCCTAACACTCTTTGTCTCTGGGTGTTTGGGCTTTGTCCTCGCAAGGATATCTCTCTCTCAAAGGCTTCGAGGTGGGTTGCTCTCAAACGACAAAGCCGTGCACTAACTCTGAGCAGCCACCAATTTATGGTGTAGGGGGTGGGCTATTTATAGCCACTGGGCAACCCGACCTGATATGTCCGAAATAACCATGGGTCACTAAGGAACTGACACGTGTTCCAACGGTCAGATTTCAAACACACACGGCAACTTTACTTGGGCTACAAGCAAAGCTGACTTATCCAGCTCTGGATAAGATTTGCTCTCATTGTCTTCGCTCGAAGACATAGGATTTGGGTTGAGCATCACTTCAGTCACTCTGACTATGTTCACTTGGACCCCACTTAACAGTACGGTGGTTCCTATGACTCAACAAAGAAGAAAAGGAAACAACGAAACAACTAAGTCTTCGTGCTCCATAGTCTTCACAAAATGTCTTCTCATGTCATAGTCTTCAATATGAATATCTTCATGTACCACCATTGTCGTCAATGTCTTCATACATTTTTAGGGGTCATCTCCGGTAGGTAAACCGAATCAATGAGGGCACTACCTGTGTTATCCTGCAATTCTCACAAACACATTAGTCCCTCAACCAAATTTTTCGTCAATACTCCAAAACCAACTAGGGGTGGCACTAGATGCACTTACATTCACCCTCAGGGCTGAGGGTATGTACCAGTAGCTATGTGTTTGATCTCTCTCTCTCTCTCTCTCTCTCTCTCTCTCTCGTGTTCTTGATTTGACACGATCTTGATGTATCGCGAGCTTTGCTATTATAGTTGGATCTTATGTTTCTTCTCCCCCTCTACTCTCTTGTAATGGATTGAGTTTTCCCTTTGAAGTTATCTTATCGCATTGAGTCTTTAAAGATTTGAGAACACTTGATGTATGTCTTGCGTGGGATAACCATGGTGACAATGGGTTATTCTGTTGATCCACTTGATGTATGTTTTGGTGATCAACTTGCGGGTTTCATGACATTGGGAACCTATGCATAGGGGTTGGCACACGTTTTCGTCATGATTCTCCGATAGAAACTTTGGGCACTCTTTGAGGTTCTATGTGTTGGTTGAATAGATGAATTTAAGATTGTGTGATGCATATCGTATAATCATACCCACGGATACTTGAGGTGACATTGGAGTATCTAGGTGACATTAGGGTTTTGGTTGATTTGTGTCTTAAGGTGTTATTCTAGTACGAAATCTAGGGCTGTTTGTGACACTTATAGGAATAGCCCAACGGATTGATTGGAAAGAATAACTTTGAGGTGGTTTCGTAGCCTACCATAATCTCTTCGTTTGTTCTCCGCTATTAATGACTTTGGAGTGACTCTTTGTTGCATGTTGAGGGATAGTTATATGATCCAATTACGTTATTACTGTTGAGAGGACTTACACTAGTGAAAGTATGAACCCTAGGCCTTGTTTCCTATCATTGCAATACCGTTTACGCTCACTTTTACCGCTTGTTACCTTGCTGTTTTTATTTTCAGTTTATAAAAACCTATATCTACTATCCATATTGCACTTGTATCACCATCTCTTCGCCGAATTAGTGCACCTATACAATTTACCATTGTATTGGGTGTGTTGGGGACACAAGAGACTCTTTGTTATTTGGTTGCAGGGTTGCTTGAGACCATCTTCATCCTACGCCTCCCACGGATTGATAAACCTTAGGTCATCCACTTGAGGGAAATTTTCTACTGTCCTACAAACCTCTGCACTTGGAGGCCCAACAACGTCTACAAGAAGAAGGTTGTGTAGTAGACATCAAGCTCTTTTCTGGCACCGTTGCCGGGGAGGTTAGTGATTGAAGGTATATCTTTAGATCTTGCAATCGAGTCTTTTTGTTTCTTGTTTTAGCACTAGTTAGTCTATAAAAAAATAAAAAAATGGAATTGAGTTTGTCTCGTACGCTTCATCTATTTAATATCTTTCATGAGTATGATGGAAAGGAAAATTGTGCCAAAGTGTTAGAAGAAGAATGCATTAAAATGTTTGGCACTAGATCTTTGTATGATGAGCATGATTGCAATGTTGTTAGTATGAATTCCTTGAATATCATTGATGCTAATGATATGCAAAGCCACAAGCTTGTGGAAGCTATGTTTGATGAAGATGATATTTTTTGTTCCCCAAGCTTTGATGAGCAAATTTACTATGATGAAAGCATGCCTCCTATCTATGATGCTTATTGTGATGACACCTATGCTATAAAGAATAATTATAACCATGAAACTTGTCATCTTGATCTTAATTTTCAATCATATGATAGTTATTTTGTTGAGTTTGCTCCCACTATTATTCATGAGAATAAATTTGCTTATGTGGAGAGTAGTAAAATTTCTATGCTTGTAGATCATGAAAAAGAATGCTTTAGGTGTCGGTTATATTGTTGAATTCATTCATGATGCTACTGAAAATTATTATGAGGGAGGAATATATGCTCGTAGGAATTGCAATAAGATCAAGTTTCCTCTCTATGTGCTTAAAATTTTGAAGTTAAGCTCGTTTTGCCTTCCTATGCTAGTTGATTATTGTTCCCATAAGTTGTTTGCTCACAAAATCCCTATGCATAGGAAGTGGGTTAGACTTAAATGTGCTAGTCATATTCTTCATGATGCTCTCTTTATGTTTCAATTCCTATCTTTTATGTGAGCATCATTGAAATCATCATGCCTAGCTAGGGGCGTTAAACGATAGCGCTTGTTGGGAGGCAACCCAATTTTATTTTAGTTTCTTGTTTTTTGGTTCTGTTTAAGAATAAATAATCCATCTAGCTTCTGTTTAGATGTGGTTTTGTGTTTTAATTAGTGTTTGTGCCAAGTAGAACCTTTGGGAAGACTTGGGTGAAGTCTTTATGATCATGCTGTAAAAAACAGAAACTTTAGCGCTCACAAGATTAGCTTCAACTTTTTACTGGAGAGTGCTATTCAGTCCTATTTGCAAAGGCGCACACATTAACAATCAACAAAGTCATTTTGGAAAAAGTGATGTCACGTTACAATCGGAAACACAAGTATTATTGAAACCGTGGGAGTTCTACTTACTAGTACCATTTATGTGCCGCCACGCGTCCCCATTTTTTATTAGCTAGGAGGCGCCGTGCAGGGTAGCTATTTGAGTACGAGAGGCATGCGGTCGGACCCCTGCGTGTGCTTATCGGGAGGAGAGCCCTTTGACCTCCATCTGCCGTCGACCTCTCTCCCAAGGTCTCCATTAATGGCGCCCAAGCCTCTGTTTAATGGCGTGGCTATGTCTCACTCGACTGAGATTTAAGAGAGAAAAAAGAAAATCTGAAAGCACGGATCTTGATGTAAGATCCGACGGACCTATATAGCATCTACTGCGACTTATAGCAAGACTGATGAATATATAAGGACGATTATTTTTTTTATCAAAGAAGGGCTTGCCCCTTACGATTTTCATTACTGAAAACCACCACAATTCACAAGAAGTTCAGCACAACTCCAGCCTAACACGAAGGACTAAAAGCTACTAGATTGAAATCGCAACATCCCAAGAGGCCAACAAGGGCCAAACATCCGCGCTAGAACCCAACATTTCACAACCGACGACACAATCCACATCCTAAACCAATTATTACATCAAAAGAAACCAGGAAACTGAACGACACACGCTCTGGTGATCGGCGAGCTTGTGGTAAGTGACGTAGAGCCCACAGCCTTCGTGCGGGAACTCCACCCTCACCGACGAAAGGACGGAGTCCACCGCCGTGTTTAGCACGTCAAAGCCACTGCCACGCTTGCATTTCTGGCACTACCGCTGGTTCCCGGGGCGCTCGGCGCGGCAGTTCACGCAGGCCAGGTGCCCTCCCTTGCACTGCAGAAATCAATCGAACAACACATCAATCAAGAAACCTGCAGCTTGCTCAATCAGCCGAACGGACGAGGTGTATTCGAACCTCATACACTGGAGGCGTCAAGGGGCGGAGGCACAAGGGGCAGTGGAGCACGGTGAGGTCCATCGAGACCTTAGAAAGCTCCATCGTCGGGTCCTATTCGGTCTGCATGATCTCGCCCTCCTCGTGCACAACCATCTCTCGACTTGGGCCGGGGTATTACAAAGCTTTACCGTCACATATTTTATACTACTTCAAGGTGCATTAAATCAACACATGCAAGTATCAAAAGGAGAGTCACGGCATGCATGCATGCGTTGTAATTAATGCATCTATAAACGCAAATTGTTGAAATATATCGAGTGCAGTGCTTTGATGTGTCACGTCAACTCGTACATCAACGAGAAGTTTGATTATCCTCTCCCTCGCGGACTTAACTGTACCTGCCTTTGGCTTTATGACAGGTTGTCCACACACCTGTTGGGCCCACCTGTCATACACGCAAAGGCAGGAGCGTCCCTCCCTCGCCCATGAGCGTGGTGGCTGGCAAGACTAGGAGAAGCTTTCGCTACACGCTCTCCCTCTCACACGCGGTGGACATGCAGCAGTTCAATCTGGATCACCTACTTTGCTCCGGTGCCAAATTAACTCACGCAATGAAAAAACACTGCGTGGGAGAGAGAGAGAGAGGCCTGAGGCAATAAAAAAACACTTGTTTGGGAGAGTGAGAGGCTGGTGTAGTTGGTTTGATTGATTTGTTTATACATGTGGGTCTGTGTGCACAGCGGTGCCAACTCTCTCACTTTGCGAGAGCGGTGCCAAAATCTTTTGATTTGACATCAATGCGTGTTATGTGGCATACTTTTGCGAAATATGGCATCGGCCACATAGTGGAAGGCAACAAATGCCCAAGCTCTTCACGTGCTCCTAGTTAAATGAGAGGAAACAGAAAGAGAGAGAGAGAGAGAGAGGGAGAGAGAGAGAGAGAGAGAAAGAGAGTGGAAAAATATCACTAGCCAGCTAACCCTATCGTATGAGCGAATGATATTGGTACCTCTTGATGACACGGCAATCTTATGCAGCCAGCTGCTCTAATATGTTCTCTTCTTTTGCAGATAAAAAAAGACCCAAAAGTGAAAAATGTGCTGCACTATAACAATCTCATCGAATGCCTTGATCTCCATCTTACAGAAATTGATTTGATCGACTACCGAGGCAGCACATCTGAGATTAAATTGGCCAGGTTCTTTGTTCTGGAGGCAAGTGTGCTCAAGGTAATGAGGTTTGGCGTTCTCTGGCGCAACAATGAATGGCGTGCTGATCACCGCAAGCGTCTAAGCCTAAATGACAAAGTCTCCGCAGAAGCTGAGTTTGTTTTTGAAACATCAAGTGGCCAGAGACTCGAAAACTTATTTGCCCATTAGTGACTTGTCAGGGCGGTGGATTTTAGTTTGTACGATAATGCTGCATCCACCTAAAGTAACGAAAGTTCTTATGTAAACTTCCTAGTAATTCCCTCTTTGTAGGTGCAGCATTACTCCTAACATTTGTAATATCAATTTGAAACTTGTAATATTGCCATGTCCTATTCCTGCATTTTCAAAATCCTGTGAATCAAACAGGTCCTGAGTTGGTGATGATGTTGTTCCTCCCATCTTTCACCAATAGCCGTCGGATCTAGATCTGACGCATACAAACCAAGCTTCTCCATTTTTGCAAAAAGATGCCCGCACTTGTTCCCTATTTACAAACAACTCCTTGTCTCTCACAATCAGCCTTCTCTCCTCCCCACCACATCTAGAAGGCTGTGGAAAAATCTGGCGCGATGGCCGCTGCCGGAGTCGTCCACCCCCAATCTTGGTGTTTCGTGCAATGCACGGGCATCTACACACGGGAAATTATGTCGAACAGGGCTAGTTGTAAGCAGGCTAGCTCTACAGCCATGATGATAGTGACTGCAGACGGTGAGGCTGACTATGGTATGCCGAACACGGCGCCTATACTCAGGTGTCATCTCCGGCGCAGGGTCTTGTCACTTCACTGTGTGGAGAAGCACGTAATAATTTGACCAACGGGTAGTACAGTGCTAGTACTCCTACTACTACATTGGTAGCACTACTACTAGTACTATTAGCACCACCGTCTGGATTTAGGAGTACTACCACGTCCATCTGGATTTTAGTATTTGACTAGCAATATCTAGTAATGCATGTCACAAAAAATGTACTACTCCCTTTGTAAATAAATACATGGTGTTTTATTCCTATCGGCGAGAGAACTTAGTGTTTTTTTTGCTAACTAGAGTACTAATAATAGGATTACATGCAATGAACTAAACACTGCATGTCATGTTTGGTAGTCTCAAGTCATTGAAAGCATGCACGGCCCACATCTCTCATTGGTTGATATGTCATGAAATAAGAAACAAGGAGGGAGTTAATGCACCATGCCTAAGTATTTTGGGATTATTTGGTTTTCGTAAGGTGACTTACACAACATTTTTGTTTACATGCATTAACATTTTATTAGTTAAATCAAAGTTCAAAACTTGGCGCAAAATGCAAAGGGGACCAATAAACCAGTAAACATCAAACTTCTCTTGTTTGGCCCCAACTAGAGGTCCGGTGAGATGACTATACTGCACCGGCACGGAGGGGACGCAACTTCATTGACTTACGGCAACTGCCTTTGGGTGAATGACACGTGGGCCCAGGGGGTGGCTGGCCCACCTATCATACAGCCAAAGGCTATAGGTGCAGTAGAGGGTCGAGGAGTAGTACGAAATCCTACGCACCTACGCACGCTAACCAAGGGCAAGAGTGATCACTCGTATCGCAAGATCAGTTTACTAGAAGCTAAGCTAGACCCATGGAGGCGATGAGCACGAGCATCAGCCGGCTGTGCCAGATGGTCCACGACGCCAGCCTACGGCCCGGCACCGAGGAACGTCTCCAGGTAGTATTGCTTGAGGCCGCCAGGGCGAGGGGCCACTTGGACGACAGCTTCGTCTCCTTGTTCGACGAGGTCCTCGCCGGTTTCCTCGACAAGTTCACTATCGTCAAGAAGCTTGCAGACGACTTTGACGTAAGCCTCCAGCCGACGCGCCCAGGCTTTGCGATGCCCGCCACCCTCAACGGCCACTATGCCGACAACCTCTTCGACGCACTGGTGGCCCTGCGACTGCCCGCCGTCGCGTCGGAGAATGTCCACCTCGAGGTCGCGCTCGCGGCGCAGCACCTGGCGCAGCAAGACACCATCGACATAATCCCCCACGTCTACGCGCAAATCGTCCACAAGGACTACTACATGCAAGAGGAGGACGATAGGACGCTGGCCTTCTTGGACCGCAGGGCAACCTTGGACGGCACTGTTCAGAAGCACGTTGAGCTCGCCGCCAACGCCGCTGCTCCTCACACGTCGGTTGGTGACCCGACGCACTAGGGCGTGAGGATGTGTTGAACGTTAATGGATCCGTATGTATTTTTATCTTTCCGTCAAATCCATGTAGCAGTATATGATACTACAATAATTATCTTACCTTTGGCATCAACTTCATAATTTTCATACATACTCCATGCATGAACGCCGCCAGAACCAAACTTCTCATTACTCTAGGTAAAATTGTTATTTTCTATCTATCGGTCGCGCCATGGAGCAGAACCAAATTTTACAAGTTACGAGTTCAAAAGGAAAAGCCCGCCGTGTTCGCGTCGCACCCCCACACGGTTGGTCCGGCATGCCGCTCAAGCGGGAATGCGTGCGGTGTTGCATTTTCACTTACAAGTGGGACCGCAGTTGAGCAAACCGACTATCGGCAGACCCCCACCCCGCCCACCGCGCGATGGCTGAGAAAACAGGAGGGAGAAGAGATGGCTGTAGCACGGACTCCAAGAAAATTGGTGTCGGATGGGACTCGTTTGGGTGGCGTGTGTCGTACTGGTAGACGTGAATGCTAGTTATGGCTCATGCCACCCCACTATATCGAGCCTATATCGAGGTATGTAGAACAAATTTCATGTAGTCCTTGCTCAGCCGTCCTCTATCTCTCTTCTCAGCCAGCCAGCGGACGCGCGGAGCCCATCGTCTGTTTGCTCACATATGCGGCCCCACATGTCAGTAAAAACGTAAGAGGACCCACTAAACCTGCACATCTTTCACCTCGACGTCCTGATAATGAAAAACAAATCCAATAAAGATCTTGAGACAAATCCTTATTTAACACTATCTTAAATTTCGTTTCCTTATTTAACACTGAAAAACTTTTTTCCCTATCTAACAACTAGTCTAAAATTTTATGCCCTTTATAACATTTTCGTCCATTTTAAGCCCAAATGATACTTGAAAAGACTCTTTTGCCCCTCATATGATATATGTGTGTGAGGCAGTAGTATACGCACAACATCAGTGGGGCAATAGCGCACACACGCATCGGCAGTAGCAAACACGCAGCAGCACATACACACACGCACACGCACTGTAGCACACACGCACGCAGCATCACACGTGCACTCATCACACACGCACAGCAGCACACACGGAGCAGCAGCACACACCCACGCAGCAGCAGAACACAAACACGCATGTACGCGCGGCAGCCGGTACACGAATACCCGAGCAAGTATTTCATTGATCCCATTGTAAGAGCACATAGAGCTAGCTAGCCTGGGTACGTGGGTATTTAAATATGTATATGTCCGCGCAGCAGCTGGTACACAAATACCCGAACAAATATACATACATTGCTATGTGTATTGTGTACGTGCAGCACAGACGTGTGGGTATTCAAAAGTGTACGCGTACACCGGCTAGAGCCATAAGCCATGTACATGCTACTGCCGTGTGCATGGCCTTCGATGCATGCGTGCAATTGTACCTGGGCAATTTTTCCATGCACCACGTACAAAGCTAATGATAGACCATCTAGTGTATGCATCTACTATATCATGTATCTACACGTACATATATTCTCCCATGGAGATCATGTACTAAAAAACTTTAGACATTCAAAATAGATTATGTGAGCTCCATATGAAAATCCAATAAATAATAATATAATAATTATTAATAAAGATGATTAAAAAATCATCAAACAGCACGCGGGCACAAACATACCACATGAGGGGCAAAATGGTATTTTCAAGTGTCATTTAGGCTCAAAATGGACAGAAGTGTCATAAAAGGCATAAAAATTAGGCTTGTTGTTATATAGGGAAGAAATTATTTGTCAATATCAAATAAGGCATAAAATTTAAGCACAATGTTAAATAAGGAATTCTCTCAAGATCTTTGGTGGCCGCTTTTGGAGTTACTCAAGAGTAGTAAGATTCTATTTACAGTTTAACCCAAGATGCACATCTCGTGGTTTCAACTACCACTCTATTTTCTTTCATGACACGACCTGGATGCTGGATGTCCCACGTGTCGGCAAAAGGAGGAAGAACCCGACCAAATCTTCGGTTGCGCTCTCGGATTAGACTAGTTGTGCTAACTTAAAACTTTTATTGTGTACTCCCTCCGTTCCAAAATACTTGACTTCCATTTGTCCAAAAATGGATGTACCTATATACTAAAACATGTCTAGGTACATATATATTTTGACAAATAGAAGGCATGTATTGTGGAACGGAGGGAGTAGAATGGATGCAAGTTTTTGTATTGGGAAGAAGAGTACATCCATATATTGATAGAGCGCAATTTAGTAGATGTTCTATCACTTTTAGCTAGTAGCACAGAGGCTAGAGATGAGATTAGTGAACTTGTTGATACTCCTACTAGAATAGAGGATAGACATGAGACTAGATGCGAGGAAGCAACGTCTACTTCTTTACACTCGAAGAAGAAAGAAGCACACAAGATCGAGCCTCTGCAGATCAACAATGAATGCATCGAGAAGGCACTAATCCAACTTACAAGAGTAGTAAAATGTATTCTTGTGGTTCTTGTTTTCTTTGGTCTTGCTTTTCTAGTCAAAATTATCGTTGGAGTTCGTGCAAAACGGAGGTCCGTTTGGGGTCGTGCGTTGGAGTTGGCCTTACAAGTGGGACCGCAGTTAAGGAAACTGACTATCAGCAAACCCCCACCTCACCCGCCGCGCGATGGCTGAAGTTAGAGAAACGACGAGGTTGAAAAGATTGCTCTAGCACGGACTCCAAGAAATAATATGGTGTCAGATGGATGTCGTGGTGGTGGCGTGTGCCGTACTCCTGGACGTGAATGCTTGTTCTGGCCCATGCCACCCTACTACTCCTACTACTTACTCCTACTATATAGTACTAGTATCGAGGATTCGAGGTGCTGGTTACGTAAAATGAACATATTAACATATGGCTACTGTAAAAACACCCGCCCGACACACGAAGCATGTGAAGCTAGTACAAATAGTGTACTACTATTGTTGATTGGCCTCATCCGATAACCTGTTGCAATTCACGTACAATAATGTATTCGGAAAATATTTTTTTGCCTCGTCGCACCACTCACTCAGAGAAGTGACTCGAAAGCCATTCATAAATTTAGTAAGTTTATCATAGGCATATCATTTTATTACATACAACAGGTCATCAACCCACATCGACAACGAGGATACATTATAAATACTAAAGTTTTCACAACACGACAAATAAAAAGCCATGAAATGAACTTCAACTCAACCATTCTGCGGCATTCGAAACACTTGCTTTGAACCACAAGTGATTCTCTGGGACAGGTCATCCATTGTCGATCTGAAGACCAACGGAGGACTGATCATCCAGACTAAAGCGGCCTACTATATAAGTACCAGGCTAGGGAACCACCCAAATGTCCGAGGTATAGACACAATTGCTTCTCATAAATGGTACTAGTAACATTGTGTCAACAGCAGTTGGATCGCCTTTCACCATCATCGGATAGTTTTGTCCAAGGAAGAACGAGTTTTCTCCAAGACTATCAATTCTGTGTCAGGGAGAAGGAGTTGGCGCTAGCACACTAGTATCCATCCCAAATACCATGCAACGGGTGTTGGAATAGGTCCGGAGAGTGCGACCATGGGAGACATCTGCTTTCTTAGCAGTAACATCATCAGTGAGCTGTATACATAAAAGAAGAGGTGATCCATCGGAATTAGTTGCCAGACGCCACAGAGTATATGGGCGCTGCTCGTGATCACCACCATCGGCATCTCCCCTTTGGTTATACAAAATTTCAAGTATAGGTGGTGGGATGTTCACAGGACCTTGGAAACACAAGAAGAAGATTAATTAGTAAAGGGAAACTTGCTAACCCGCATGCATGTGGATCAAACAATTATAATTACGGTGGAAGACAAACGTACCGAAACTAAGAGGATCCTATGGAAAAACAGTGCCACGAGTGGTGACAGCAAATACAAGGCCCTCGTATTGAATTGCATCACAGTACTCATCCGTGTACAGAAACTGATTTTTGAGCAATATCCATCGAGTCAAACAATCAAGGACGGCAACAAGCTTGTCGAAGATAGCAACAACTTCATAGTTGATGTAATTCCAAGAGCGGTTGGGAACTCGACAAATTGCTATCTTCCGTAGAAGACAGTCACCATGATCATATTTGAACGTGCGTACATTACCGGTGTGCTCAACCTCTGGGCAGTGTGCTGAGATTTTTGGAAGTGGAACCCGGTCACGAGTGTACACATTCACAAGTTCCCACTCGCAGTTGGACCCAATGTAAACAACACAATCTCCATTTGCGCCCACCCAAGCCTTTCCCTCAAGTGATGACATCTTAACATCATACATATCATTATCAAGTGGCATCAACTTGCACAGGGCGAGGCCTCCGTCGTGCCGGCGCCAGTCATCAGGGTCACGTCGAAGAAAATAGGGGAGATCAAACCGCTCCTTGACTCTTGGGTTCCCTGTAATGATGTTATTAGTTGAGTCGAGAATGGGATTGAACAAACCTGCCATGCTAGCCGAGGTGATGACTGATACGTCTCCAACGTATCTATAATTTTTGATTGCTCCATGCTATATTATCTACTGTTTTGGACTATATTGGGCTTTATTTTCCACTTTTATATTATTTTTGGGACTAACCTATTAACCGGAGGCCCAACCCAGAATTGCTGTTTTTTGCCTATTTCAGTATTTCGGAGAAACTGAATATCAAACGGAGTCCAAACGGAATAAAATCTTCAGGAACGTGATTTTCTCACCGAACGTGATCCAGGGGACTTGGACCCTACACCAAGGCATCAGAGAGGCGGTCACAAGGGTGGGGGGCGCCCCCCTTAGGGGGCGCCCCCTGCCTCATGGGTCCCTCGAAGCTCCACCGACGTACTCCTTCCTCCTATATATACCTACGTACCCCCAAACGATCAGAACAGGAGCCAAAAACCTAATTCCACCGCCGCAACTTTTTGTATCCACGAGATCCCATCTTGGGGCCTGTTCCGGAGCTCCGCCGGAGAGGGCCGTCATCATGGAGGGCTTCTACATCATCATAGCCCCTCCGATGAAGTGTGAGTAGTTTACCTCAGACCTTCGGGTCCATAGTTAGTAGCTAGATGGCTTCTTCTCTCTTTTTGGATCTCAATACAAAGTTCTGCCCCTCTCTTGTGGAGATCTATTCGATGTAATCTTCTTTTTGCGGTGTGTTTGTTGAGACCGATGAATTGTGGGTTTATGATCAAGTCTATCTATGAATAATATTTGAATCTTCTCTGAATTCTTTTATGTATGATTGGTTATCTTTGCAAGTCTCTTCGAATTATCAGTTTGGTTTGGCCTGCTAGATTGGTTTTTCTTGCCATGGGAGAAGTGCTTAGCTTTGGGTTCAATCTTGCGGTGTCCTTTCCCAGTGACAGAAGGGGCAGCAAGGCACGTGTTGCATCGTTGCCATCAAGGATAACAAGATGGGGTTTATTCCATATTGCATGAATTTATCTCTCAACATCATGTCATCTTGCTTAAAGCGTTACTCTGTTTTTAACATAATACTCTAGATGCATGCTGGATAGCGGTCGATGAGTGGAGTAATAGTAGTAGATGCAGGCATGAGTCGGTCTACTTGTCTCGGACGTGATGCCTATATACATGATCATACCTAGATATTCTCATAACTATGCTCAATTCTGTTAATTGCTCAACAGTAATTTGTTCACCCAGCGTAGAATACTTATGCTCTTGAGAGAAGCCACTAGTGAAACCTATGGCCCCCGGGTCTATTCTCATCATATCAATCTCCATCACTTTAATCTTGCTTTGCTTTTTTACTTTGCCTTTTACTTTTCACTTTGCATCTCTATATCAAAAATACCAAAAACATTATCTATCAGTTCTCACTCTCGTAAGTGACCGTGAAGGGATTGACAACCCCTAATCACGTTGGTTGTGAGTAGCTATCGTTTTGTGCAGGTACTAGGGACTTGAGCGTGGCCTCCTACTGGATTGATACCTTGGTTCTCAAAAACTGAGGGAAATACTTATGCTACTCTGTTGCATCATCCTCTCCTCTTCGGGGAAAACCAACGCAAGCTCAAGAGGTAGCAAGAAGAATTTCTAGCGCCGTTGCCGGGGAGTCTACGCAAAAAGTCAACATACCAAGTACCCATCACAATCCCTATCTTTCGCATTACATTAGTTGCCATTTGCCTCTCGTTTTCCTCTCCCCCACTTCACCCTTGCCGTTTTATTTGCCCTCTCCTTCTCCTTCTCCTTCTCTTTTTCCGTTTGCCTTTTTCTCGCTTGCCTTTTGTTTGCTCGTGTGTTGGATTGCTTGTTTGTCGCGATGGGTCAAGATACTACCAAATTGTGTGACTTCACCAATACCAATAATAATGATTTCCTTGCCAATACTGAATCTTGTGAAATCAATACTGCTTTGTTGAATCTTGTTATGAAAGATCAATTCGCCGGCCTTCCTAGTGAAGATGCCGCTACTCATCTTAATAGCTTCGTTGATTTATGTGATATGCAAAAGAAAAAAGATGTCGATAATGATGTCGTTAAATTGAAGCTATTTCCTTTTTCGCTTAGAGATCGTGCTAAAGCTTGGTTTTCGTCTTTTCCTAAAAATAGTATTGATTCTTGGAACAAGTGCAAAGATGCTTTTATCTCTAAGCATTTTCCTCCCGCTAAGATCATCGCTCTTAGAAATGACATTATGAATTTTAAGCAACTTGATCATGAACATGTTGCACAAGCTTGGGAGAGAATGAAATTAATGCTACGTAATTGTCCTACTCATGGTTTGAATTTATGGATGATTATACAAAAAAATTATGCCGGATTGAATTTTGCTTCTAGAAATCTTTTACATTCGGCCGCGGGAGACACTTTTATGGAAATCACTTTAGGAGATGCTACTAAACTCCTAGATAATATTATGGTTAATTATTCTCAATGGCATACTGAAAGATCCACTAATAAAAAAGTGCATGCGATAGAAGAAATCAATGTTTTGAGTGGAAAGATGGATGAACTTATGAAATTATTTGCTACTAAGAGTGTTTCTTCTGATCCTAATGATATGCCTTTGTCTACTTTGATTGAGAATAATAATGAATCTATGGATGTGAATTTTGTTAGTAGGAATAATTTTGGTAGCAATGCGTATAGAGGGAATTTGAATCCTAGGCCTTATCCTAGTAATCCTTCTAATAATTATGGAAATTCCTACAACAACTCTTATGGAAATTTTAATAAGATGCCCTCTGAATTTTAGAATAGTGTCAAAGAGTTTATGAATTCACAAAAGAATTTTAATGCTTTGCTTGAAGAGAAATTGCTTAAAGTTGATGATTTGGCTAGGAACGTTGATAGAATTTCTCTTGAGGTTGATTCTTTAAAGCTTAGATCTATTCCTCCTAAGCATGATATCAATGAGTCTCTCAAAGCCATGAGAATTTTCATTGATGAGTGCAAAGAAAGAACCGCTAGGATGCGTGCTTCCAAAGATGCCTTTATTAAAGCATGTTCTTCCAATTCCTATGAAAATCACGATGAAGATCTAAAAGTTATTGATGTGTCCCCTATCAAATCTTTGTTTTGCAATATGAATCTTGATGAAACTGAATATGATCTTCCTTTACCTAGAAGGCATTCTAAAAATTCGGAGTATTTAGACCTTTATGATGAAAATGATGAAAGTGGGATTGAAAGAAATAAAACCCTAGATGTTGCTAAACCCACTATATTGGATTTCAAGGAATTTAATTATGAAACTTTCTCTTTAATTGATTGTATTTCCTTGTTGCAATCCATGCTAAATTCTCCTCATGCTTATAGTCAAAAGAAAGCCTTTACCGAACATATTGTTGATGCCTTGATGCAATCCTATGAAGAAAAACTTGAGTTGAAAGTTTCTATCCCTAGAAAACTCTATGATGAGTGGGAACCAACTATTAAAATTAAAATTAAAGATCATGAGTTTTATGCTTTGTGTGATTTGGGTGCTAGTGTCTCCACTATCCCCAAAACTTTGTGTGTTTTGCTAGATTTCCATGACTTTGACGATTGCTCTCTAAACTTGCATCTTGCAGATTCCACTATTAAAAAACCTATGGGAGGAATTAATGATGTCCTTATTGTTGCAAATAGGAATTATGTGCCCGTAGATTTTATCGTTCTTTATATAGATTGCAATCCTTCTTGCCCTATTATTCTTGGTAGACCTTTCCTCAGAACGGTTGGTGCGATATATGAAGGAAGGGAATATAAGATTTCAATTTCCATTAAAGAAGGGCATGAAACACTTTCCTAGAAATAAAATAAGATTGCCATATGAAACTATCATGAGAGCTACCTATGGATTGCCTACCAAAGATGGCAATACCTAAATCTATCCTCGTTTTTATGCCTAGCTAGGGGCGTTAAACGATAGCGCTTGTTGTGAGGCAACCCAATTTTATTTTGAGTTTTTTGTTTTTGCTTATGTTTAGGAATAAATAATCCATCTACCCTCTGTTTAGATGTGGTTTTGTGTTTTAATTAGTGTTTGTGCCAAGCTAGACCTATTGGATCTTCTTGGATGATAGTTATTTGATCTTGCTGTAATTTCCAGAAACTTTGCGCTTAGTGCCTGAATTATTAAAAATCACTTGTAGTGACCCGACCTCAGACGGTCAAGCCTCTGTGTATCTGTGTCATCCCTGGATCAGTATGCTGGCACACACAGTACATCAGTGTATATATCAAAGTGCAATCACATGTATAAATAACGTAAAACTGATATATACCTCATAATACTCAGCGGAAACAATCAAACGGGTGTGGAGTCCCATCAACGCCGTCGGCAGGTTGAGTGTAGACCATAACCCTGTATCGTAACTCTTACTCGTCGGAAGAAATATCTGCAACATGGTACGTTGCAGCCGTGTAGGTCAGTACATTGAATGTACCGGCAAGATCACAATAAGAGAAAGTAGATAATAAAACTATTCTATATGCAATATGGCTTTGTGGCTCTAGGTCTGAATTTTGTTTGCGTAAAAGCTGGTTTTATTTTACCTACAACAAAGGAATATCAGGAGCCTGTACTACAGAGTTTTCTATCATGACATGGTTCCGCCAACCGATGTCTCATAGCCCATATCATCATAAGTTGCCCACAATTAAGTTATCAGTCCGGTGTTGAGAGTTCCGAGATAGATCCAAGTCTAGATGCTCAAATTGTCCGTAACCGGCGACACGGCTAATCGATTAGGTTTTAACCCTCTGCAGAGGTTTGTACACTTTACCCGCAAGATTCGATCCCTCTCTTTACGTTCTCGCACTTCAGGGTGTTTGACAAGACGACCGAAACATAGATTCAATCCCTCTCTTTACGTTCTCGCACTTCAGGGTGTTTGACAAGACGACCGAAACATGGTCTTCCGAAGAGTTCCCCTGACCACTGTCCAGTGCTCATCCAATCCTACCGTCGTTCTACATCTGCTAGCACCGTCCTAGCCAGAGTCACAACTAAGGTCAACCAAGCCAGAGCCCATAGTGACTTACGGTTGCACAGGTAAGCTTCCGGGCATGAAGTATTCATCTGTCTCTTTGAGTCTGGGTGAAGCTTTCCGCAAGATGTCATGGCGCTTCTCCATGCATCCCGGCCATCCACTGGTTTCTCCAGGGTGCCCGTCAACCGTCCTTCACCCAGTAGTGTGTATTGAATTCTTGTCTTGAGTCTCGAAGTCTTGAGGCCTTGAAGAAGCAGTCCTTGCAGATGCCATCATGGAGTTGTCGTCATTGACGTAGGGTCCTCCTTCTTCACACCACTCTCGTGCACTCATACCAAACCCCGTCTACTATAGCATAGCAATAAAGTAATTATCGTCCTGGGCTTGGCGACAGGGTTATGGGTTCCTACCTCATGCATACTACTCAACTACAAGAATTCAATATCACTACTGGAGGGTTGTTGCAAAGATGCCACTAAATCCAATAAAAACATAGGTATGAAAGCATGGTCAAAGTGAACTTGCATGGTAATTACTTGATGAAGATTATAACGCTCTCAGAAAATGACTTGTAGAACTATTCATCACTCCGTTGAAAAATCTATATTAAATAGACATAGCATTCATATAAGCAAACATACCAGCAAACAATTCTATCACTTATAATAAAATCAAAGAAAATCAATGAACTCATTACAAGGCTTTCATTACTTCAGGCAAACAACTAGAAAATAGTTTTATCCTACTAAAACTCTATTTAACAGAATCAAAACAAGATTTTGATTAACTAACAGAAAAGAAAAACAACACAAAATTTTTGTGCAAAAAGAAACACATAAAAGTTATTATAAACCTCTATTTATGCCTGGAACAAAACTGGTAAGAAAATAAAATAATTTTTTTATAAATAAAAGTTCATCTTCTAGCTCTACAGAAACTAATCTGAACAAAACAAAAACAGCAAAATAAAAAAATTTAAAACGATTTAGAAAATAAAAGAAAAAATCAACAAAGTACTAAAAGCAAAACAACACAGTTTTCGAGGTATACTAATTTTAAATAATTTTAAAATTTACCCAAACTAATCCTGCTGATAGGCAATGTCAAAAAAAACAGTAGCAAAAAGAATCGCCTAAAAATATTAATTCTAGCTCATTTTATAGCAGAAACACTAATCTGACTAAAACTCATATAAAACAATTTTTAAAACTACAAACATGGCCGAAAATATTTTATACTGAAGCATTAAGAAATTTTCAGACTAGAGCAAAAAGAATCAATCAAAAACTCCAAATAACCTATGAGATATGAATTATTCAAGATTGGAACTTTCTGCTTTGAAAAACAGAAACGAAAATAACAGAAAAAAAAACTAACGGGCGCTACTGGGCTTAGGTGGTGTGCGATCTGAAACTAAACAGCGCTTGGTCGTATTATAGCTGAACCGCTAACATGCGTATAAAAAAACCGGCATACTGGTTCGATCTAACTGACTGAACCGTAAATAAACCTATAGCTAAAACCGACCTAAATAAAAACCGATCTACAGAACCTGTTTTTTTTTCTAGATGAGAAGGAAAAGAGTACAGAGAGGAGGGAGTGTGTGTGCACGTACAGGGGCGGGGCGTCGGCGTGGGGCGGCGACTCCGGCGAGTTTGGGCGGCGGTGGAAGTGTCGGGAGGATGTAGCGGCTAGTGGCTCGTCCGGTGGTGAATTCAGAGAGGGTCGGTGACGAGAACGGCGATGGAACGAAGTGGTGAAGCTCGGTGCTCCGGATGCTCCGGAGAAGACGTTGAGGTTGGGATGGCTTCTGTAGATGGAGAGGGAGTGCAAAACCATGTCAAAGAGAGTCTAGGGATCGTGATATGTTGAAACCAAAAGTAGGATGATCGGGATCTCTCACCAGCGTTGGAAACTTGCGATGAACTGCAGCGTCTGCGTCCAGATTGGAACGATGATGGCGGACGATATGATGGGTTTTGGCGAGGGGTTTCGAAGGGAATCGGTCGAGGAAGGTCGTGGCTATTTACAGGACATATTTCTTGGGCCTGGGGTTGGCTTGGGATATGTTTTCCACGAAGATCGGACGCGGGGCGGCGCCGATGCGTGTACGCATATGTTTCTCTGTTTCTGTTCGTGGGAAAGAAGAAAGAAGAGGTGGGCCAAGCGCCAGGTGTGTGAGAGAGAGATCGGGCGTGGGGAGGGGGACAGCGGACGAGGAAAGGGAGTCGATCCAGCGACGTGGAGGCGCTAGTTTTTTTTTTTGGGAACGTGGGCGCTGGGGCGCTGCTGCCTTGGACGTGGGGCGGTGGCTAGCCTCGTTGCCTGGCGGGGTCTGTGTTTTTTTTTAAACGTTTTTTTTCTCTTTTTTTTGAAACATTGAAGAACACAAAAAAAACACAACTCAAGAGTACATTTTATATAGGCATATTATATGCCAAAATCTTCAGAAAAATAAATTCTACAACATGAACTAATTTTCAGGGACAATAAAATCCACAAAATTTCAAGTATTGCAAACAGTGCTAATGGTTCATTTAAAAATCAAATAAAAATTAAAATACCAAAAATAATTTCAAATCCATTTTTCTATTGTAGGGAATCATTTTTCCCTATTTTCCATATATTATATTTTTGGAGAAAAATAATTTCAATAAAACCAAATAACTCCAATTTGAAAGTGGATTTCAAAATAATTTCAACCGTCCTTTCAATTTGATTCTTTTAAACTTCCAACTCATATTTCATATAATTTGAAGAAATCATTTTATCTTCTATCATGAAAATCATTGGGTTGCATAAAGTTTCTGAATTTGAAATATTTCCAAATGGAATTCAAATCCTTTCAAAAACCTTTTCATTTATTTAAATGGAAGAGTCATATCATCTTCACTTTAGGGATTTGTGATGAAATGAATTTGAATTCATGGAGATTATAAATGCAAAGAGAAATCTTTGGGAAAGTCATTTCATTTCCTCTCATTCAATTTTCAAAAAGTTTCAGATTGCACTCAATTTCACCCAATCATTAATACAACAATCAAACAAACAATCAAAACTAATTATTTAATATAACATTCCAAAATTTAGAATTTTGGGATGTTACATCACTAGAAAGTGATAAAATACTGATTTCAATTGCTTCTGATCAATAAACAAGTTCTATACGTCTTCTAATTTTGGTAGATGTTTTGGAGTTCCAGAAGTTCGCGTTAGTTACAGATTACTACAGACTGTTCTGTTTTTGACAGATTCTGTTTTTCGTGTGTTGTTTGCTTATTTTGATGAATCTATGGCTAGTAAAATAGTTTATAATCCATAGAGAAGTTGGAATACAGTAGGTTTAACACCAATATAAATAAATAATGAGTTCATTACAGTACCTTGAAGTGGTTTTGTGTTTTGTTTCTCTAACGGAGCTCACGAGATTTCTATTGAGTTTTGTGTTGTGAAGTTTTCAAGTTTTGGGTGAAATCTTTTGATGGATTATGGAACAAGGAGTGGAAAGAGCCTAAGCTTGGGGATGCCCATGGCACCCTCGTCTACTTCCATCGGTATTTTACTTGGAGCTATATTTTTATTCACCAACATGCTATGTGTTTTGCTTGGAGCGTCTTGTATTATTTGTGTCTTTGTTTGTTAGTGTGCCACAATCATCCTTCCTGTGCACACCTTTGAGAGAGCCATTTATGAATTAAAATTTGTTAGAATACTCTATGTGCTTCACTTATATCTTTTGAGCTATGTAGTTTTGCTCTATGTGCTTCACTTATATCTTTTGAGCGTGATAAATTTGCTCTATGTGCTTCACTTAGATCTTTTAGAGCACGGTGGTGGATTTGTTTTAAAGAAACTATTGATCTCTCATGCTTCACTTAGATAATTTTGAGAGTCTTAATAGCATGGTAAATTGCTTAATGATAATATGCTTGGTATTCAAGATTTGTGAAATTTTCTTTTGAGTGCGTTGAATACTAAGAAAAGTTTGAAGCATGATAATTGTTTTGAGATATGGAGGTGATAATATTAGAGTCATGCTATTTGAGTAGTTGTGAATTTAAAGAATACTTGCGTTGAAGTTTGTGATTCCCGTAGCATGCACGTATGGTGAACCGTTATGTAACGAAGTCGGAGCATGAGGTGTTTATTGATTGTCTTCCTTATGAGTGGCGGCCGGGGACGAGCGATGTTCTTTTCCTACCAATCTATCTGTGACGCCCCCGATTTGACCGTACACTAATCATGCACGCAAATGTGTACGATCAAGATCAGGGACTCACGGGAAGATATCACAACACAACTCTACAAATAAAATAAGTCATACAAGCATCATAATACAAGCCAGGGGCCTCGAGGGCTCGAATACAAGTGCTCGATCATAGACGAGTCAGCGGAAGCAACAATATCTAAGTACAGACATAAGTTAAACAAGGTTGACATAAGATGGCTAGCACAAACAGGGATACAGATCGAACGAGGCGCAGGCCTCCTGCGTGGGATCCTCCTAACTACTCCTGGTCGTCGTCAGCGGGCTGCACGTAGTAGTAGGCACCTTCAGTGTAGAAGGAGTCGTCGTCGACGGTGACGTCTGGGTCCTGGGCTCCATCGTCTGGTTGCAGCAATCGGGTAGAGGAATGGGGAAAAGGGGGAAACAAAGCAACCGTGAGTACTCATCCAAAGTACTCGCAAGCAAGGAGCTACACTACATATGCATGGATATATGTGTAAGGGGCCATATCAGTGGACTGAACTGCAGAATGCCAAAATAAGAGGGGGATAGCTAATCCTGTCGAAGACTACGCTTCTGGCAGCCTCCGTCTTGCAGCATATAGAAGAGAATAGACTGAAGTCCTCCAAGTAGCATCGCATAGCATAATCCTGCCCGGCGATCCCCTCCTCGATGCCCTGTTAGAGAGCGATCACCGGGTTGTATCTGGCACTTGGAAGGGTGTGTTTTATTAAGTATCCGATTCTAGTTGTCATAAGGTCAAGGTACAACTCCGGGTCATCCTTTTACCGAGGGACACGGCTATTCGAATAGATTAACTTCCCTGCAGGGGTGCACCACATATCCCAACACGCTTGATCCCATTTGGCCGGACACACTTTCCTGGGTCATGCCCGGCCTCGGAAGATCAACACGTCGCAGCCCTACCTAGGCACAACAGAGAGGTCAGCACGCCGGTCTAAACCTAAGCGCGCAGGGGTCTGGGCCCATCGCCCTGAGCACACCTGCACGTTGCGTGGACGTCTGGAAGCAGAACTAGCCCCCTTAATACAAGAGCAGGCTTACGTTCCAATCCGGCGCGCGCCGCTCAGTCGCTGACGTCACGAAGGCTTCGGCTGATACCACGACGCCGAGTGCCCATATTTCCCGCGTAGTTGGTTAGTGCGTATAGGCCAGTAGCCAGACTCAGATCAAATACCCAGATCTCGTTAAGCATGTTAAGTATCCGCAAACGTCGACAGGGCCAGGCCCACCTCTCTCCTAGGTGATCTGAACCTGCCCTGTCGCTTCGCCTCAAAGATCCACTCGCGGGTACTCCTACGAGCCGACCCGTCTTTGGTAACCACATGTATCATGTATAATGTATAGTATATACCCGTGATCTCCTCCCGAGTGATCACGGCCCGATAGTATAGCACAGCAGACGGACAAGAATGTAGGGCCACTGATGGAAAACTAGCATCCTAAACTAAGCATGTGGGATTGCAGGTAAAGGTGACAACAGTAGTAACAAGGACAGGCTATGCATCAGGATAGGAATAACGAAAGCAGTAACATGCTACACTACTCTAATGCAAGCAGTATAGAGGAGAGTAGGCGATATCTGGTGATCAAGGGGGGGCTTGCCTGGTTGCTCAGACAAGAAGGAGGGGTCGTCGGTGACGTAGTCGACCACAGGGGCATCAGCATCGTCACGGGGTCTACCGGAAAGAAGTAACGGAGGGGGAACACAATAAATAACAGAGCAATCAAAGTATAACATGGCAATGCGCGGTGCTAGAGGTGGCCTGACGCGGTAGTAAGTGATACTGGCGAAGGGGGAAACATCCGGGAAAGTATTCCCGGTGTTCCGCGTTTTCGGGAAAGGGAGCCGGAGGGGGAAAGTTGCGAGTTTGATATGTTAGGGGTGCGTGGCGGACGAACGGGCTGCGTATCCGGGTTCGTCTCGTCGTTCTGAGCAACTTTCATGTACAGAGTTTTTCCATCCGAGCTACGGTTTATTTTCTATTAATTTTAAAAGATTTTAAATCATTTTAGGATTTATTTAATTATTTTAATTCAACATTATCCAGAACAGTGCATGCTGACGTCAGCACGACGTCAGCATGACGTCAGCATGACGTCAGCAGTCAACAGGGGCGTTGACTGGTCAACTGACATGTGGGTCCCGATCGTCATTGACTGTTTATCCTAATTAGGGTTTAAATAAACTAACTTGTTAATTAGATTAATTAAACAGGATTAATTAATTAATTAATTAATTTAATTATTAATTAATAAATAAATTGATTAATTATATATTTATTTATTTATTTATTATTTTTTTAATTCTTTTTTTAAAACGTTTTGGTGGCGGGGCCCCACATGTCAATGGCCCAGAGGCCTAGCGGTTTTGGGCGCTAGTTGCGGGCATAGCCCGAACGGGCGCACGCCCAGGGGCGGGCAAAACCGACCGGCGACGAGCGGGCGCAAGGGCAGCGGTGGCCGGAGCGATGGCGGCAGGGGGCCTCGATGGTCGGGACGTGCGGGCATGCGGGTGCGGGGGGGGGGGGGGTTCACGGGCGTCGGGCGCAGCCCGTATGGGCGCTGCGGGCGCGACCGGCAGGGGCAACCCAACTGGGGCGCCGGCGACCATGGCAGAGCACCGAAGAAGAGGGAGGCCGGTGGCCTGGGGCGGTCTGGTGGGCGCGGGTCGGCAGTGAGGAGAGCCGCAGCGAGGAGGCGCGGCACACATGGGGACGGGGAAGGGCAGCAGTAGCTGCGGTCGGCGCGAGCGCACGACCATGGGCGCGCGAGCGAGCGCGAGGAGGGGGGAGGCGGTGCGGTGCAGTGGGCAGTAGGCCACGGGCGGCTGCGGGCGCATCCCCGCGCGGGCGCTTGCGCACTAGACGAGCAGGGGTGGCCAATCGGCACTGGGGGAATGCGGACGAGGCCGTGGGGCACGGCGAGCGAGGAGTGGGTTACGGGCGTGTGGGTGAGGCGAGCGGCGGTGAGCACGCCGACAGAGGCGGCGTCGGGCGCGAGCAGGGGAGGGAGAGATGTCGGGGCCTCACCACGGGGTCGTTGGGTCTAGGCAGTGGGGGTTGGGAAGGACGACGGCGACAACCGGCGGAGAGGAGGCAGACCATCGGGGAGGAGGCACCGGCGAAGCATCCGTGGCGACGGGATCGTCGGGGGCGGGGGCGTGGTCGCCGTCGGCGCGGCGAGGGGCGCCGTCGAGGGAGAGGGAGATGGGAGCGTGAGGTGGCGGGGGACGGAGCCGACGAGGGCGGCAACATGCGCGTCAGGCGCGGCGACAGGATCGAGTCCTCCCCGATCCAGATCGGGGGGGAGAGGGGAGCGAACGTGGGGGAGGGAAGTGGGGCGAGTGGGGAGGGAACCAGCTAGGGTTCGGCTCGGGGTGGGTAAGGAGAGCAAGGGGGTGGCTGGGCTGGCTAGGACTGCAGGGCCGGCTGGGCCGCGTGTGTGTCCAGCTGGGCCAAGAGGCCCAGCAGGGGGGGTTCTTCTATTTCTATTTTTGTTCTTTGCTAGTTTTGTTTTCATGTTTTTATATTTTCTTTTCTTTATTTATTTGTAGTTTCTTTTAATTTTAGTTTTATAAAAATATACAAGTAGTACCTAAATTAGTGTTACAAAATACCACAATGCCACAAAAAGTTTGGTGACAAAATAAAATAGTTTAGTAATTTATTAATGGTAACAGGCATTTAATTATTTTTTTATGCTACTGTTTAAATCCTTATAGTTCATTTAAGCATTTTATAAAAGCTTGGTTTCTCCACCATAATTGCTTACGATTTATTTGAAACAACCCGAACATTTTAGTTTTAATTTTCTGAAAACTTTTGTTGTTTGCTTTTCTTTTGAATTTGAATTTGAACGGTTTTGAAATAACGCGAGATTAGCAACCGTAATCGAGGTGACGTGGCATTATTAGCAGAGGCTACTGTAGCTTGATTGTCTGGGCGTCACAATTCTCCTCCACTACAAGAAATCTCGTCCCGAGATTTAGGAGGGGAGTAAGGGGGAAAGTTCTGGTTACGATATTCTAACGGATCTTCTCGAAGAAGTTAATCCCTTTCGTTGATGTCTTCAATTCTTTATTCCAATGCATCATGATAAACTTGTCATCATTCCTTCGGGAATTCCATCGTACTTATGAAAGGATAAGGGGCAGCTCAGCTACGACAGAATGCTTTTAAGGGAAACAATCTGGGGTTAACCCAAGAATGAGTATAAGATTATCTCTCGAGTTCAACATATGAAATACATCGAGAGTAAGGTACGAAGGTACAATAAGAGGTTCCAAGCGGATAGATAGTTGATCGAAGTCTGAACCAGAGTGAGAAAGGGGTTCAGACTAGCGAGAGTAAGTATTGCGTCTGATACCAGAATAGATCACTAGGACAGTGGCCCGTGAATTGCATACGAGGCCACGTGCGAGGAATAACTTTGGGAGTAGGGGGTGTATAGGACAGTCAGGTTTCGATCCTGTGGAACTATGGGTTATGGGCCCACCAGGTGTTTTTTTAATAGGAGCAGTGACATCTTGCCCGGTCATGATAGCAAGGCATGTCAGAGAGTACCATGTCAGTTATGTCGACAACAACGTTGGTACCAAGGGCAAGTGACGAAGAGAACCATTTTCCTGCTCGTTGCAACGAGGCGGACCAATAGGCAAAGTTCTTGTCCATCGGTGGTTACCGGAATGTCATCAACAAAAGTAACAAGGTCTTACTGACAGAACTGTACACGAGGGGTCTACATAAGCAGGGAATTAATACTAAGACCAAAATGATCACCAGAAAGGTTAAACCAAATAATGGAAAGGTAAATATGATTATCAGATATTTCAGGGGTATATCCTCCCCAATGATAAGCAGAGCATGATATCCATGATAGGATATAATGTAGAAAACCCTTTAGGTAAGGGGAGAAAAATTTCATGAAATTATCCATACAATGGTGTTTGGATAGTTGAGCAAGAAACAATTAGCATTGGGCTTCAAATGTTCTTGTTGAAGGACGGAGTACCATAGACGTGCTTCGAGATAGCATTGACATGGTCAACAGGTGAAAATCAGACTTTGGGAACAAAAAGGATCCATCAGGAACAACCTGTAGAATAAGTCTTACCATTTCTCATGGAAGAATAGATAACCTTGCTAAAAAAGGAATCTATAACAATAGGGCCTCCGGCCAGGTGTGCTAGGCATGACATCACCTTACCGGGTCATATGAGGACCAATGTTATAACTTTTGGAAATATGTTCCAACCATCATATCTGACCAAGTTTCAAATCTGATTGGTGTCAGGATACCTCAGACTCAGGGTGCCTAAGAAGAAGAGGTGCAACACAATTGACAAGATGACATAATAAGATTCTCGGGCAATGAACTATGGAAGCGAGTTTCGAAACATGAGTTCATCAGTAAACCAACGAGAGGATGAGGAGGTGGCTGATGGAATCAGCGGTAATTCATCGAAATTAGCAAAAGATGGATTTCCACAATTATGTGAACAAGGAAATATCATTTGTCGGATCAAATGATATAATGATGTATGCTCAAGGGAAACATACACAACTGAACAATGATAGAAGGGCGCACCCAGGAACCTAGACTAGGTAGCACGATCAATGTTTGAATGATGATTCAATAAGCAATAGACTTAGAATGAAACTGTACACCAATAACTTCAAAGCAATAGGGTTGCTAGAAGTTTAGAATTTACTCATCACAGACCATTGGTTGGTATTCCGGTTAGAAACAACAAGGAGACCAAGAAATGAACACAAATGACAAGAGATATTACTATATCAAGAATTCTCAAGAGGTGGTAAAATTACCATGACATTCTTGACATAAAAGATGGTAATATTCCAAGGTAAAGAAGAACAAATGCTGGATAGCAAGGAACTCAAGGTATAACACAAAATACGAACAAGTTTGTGTTGGAGGGAAGGCAATAAAGTGGTCGATGATAACACAAATCATCGGGGGCAAGGATGGTATTTCTCATCATGAATTCAATTGATATCCAGGAAGACCTCATAAGGTTGATGATCTTCATGACACATTTGTCGAGAGATTTCAAGATGTAATCAATCAGTGACAAGGTTATTGGAACCATGGGTAGGGCACAAACTTGAAATCAAGCTTGTTGTTCAAGGTGAACTGATATGACAAGGAAGATCGACGTAAGCTTAGCTCATCATCGAAAGTTGTGCTCCGGGATTAAGGACCAGGTAGCACAGTTAAAATTTAGCACGATAATGATATAGCCGATCAGGCTAGGACAGACATGGAGTATTAAACTTGTAAGCGATGAAGATCTCTAATCCTCGTTGAATCGCAGTGCAGACTCGATTCGGTTATCGGTGTCCTTGAGTGTTTCATAACTCAAAGCCCGTGAAAAATTGGAGTCCGTGAGAATGTAATACCTGATGAAGAACTCATAAGAGGTTATGCAGTTCCATGATAATCTCGAGATACCGGGGGGGGGGGGGGGTAATGCTCGACGACAGATCAAAGTAGAGATTGGACTAGGGTATTGCTCTACAGAAGACAAATGCTTAAACTTGCACGAGAAATGTTATTTAAAGGAGAACATGGTCGGAACCACGATTGCAAAAGGCCAGATCCCAGAGATAATATGAACTTATACCAAGGGAATACTTAATTTAAGAAAAGCTTTAATGATAAGATCTACATCATGTCCATGGGCATGAACACAAAGTTCAAGGTCGACTCCCACTTCTTCAATCTATAACCTTCCATTCACTTTTCGCTTTGATAAAGGCATTAGTGTTGAAAGTTTTATCTGGTGAAATACCAGATGAGTATGACTCGTGAAAACTTCCGAGTTCACACATATAAAGGAAGGCATAGGTTCAACCCGTCAGGGTATCGTGGAAACATATACCACAACCTTCAATAGTAAATACGACCAGCTCGAAAGCAGAGCATGGTTGGCCAAGCAGATGATACAATTTACCAAGGGCATTATGTATCAGGTAAAGAACTCACAAGAATTTTGGTTGTGAAGGACATTGTCGGATAATAACCCGGCAATGGGTATGGCGATCCACAACGGGGCTGATGTGAGTATCGGTACTCAATCAAAGAAAGAAGGAATGCCATGGCATCGGGTTATAGAAACAACTGACTAATTCAAAGCTTAATGCAAAGAAACTTTATGATCTCCAAATCAAGGGATCAGAAGCAATCGTTCTGATAAAAATGAATAAGTTCAACAGACTTGGAAGCACAAACGATCAATGCATTGATTGGTCAAGAACCAGCTCACATCCAAATTTCGTTTGAGCCGGAAGGATGAATCCTAGGATTCGACTGAGGAATGCGAGCATCCTCAACATATTGAATCAACGGACTCAAAATGATAAAAGACAAGGGAGGCCAATAAGATTATGGAACTTATGGGATTAACCATAATGCAAGCAAGCGAGAATTTCAAGAGCAACAGGCTGCTCGGGATTTTCGGAAGATCGAATGATATTTTGAAGTCTTTGGCGAAACACCTGAACAACTGGGAATGAGCGGATACCCGATAAGTGCGAGAATTATCCATAGGGGTGTATATGTGGATAATGAACTGCAAGGCAGTAGGCACAAAGTATTCTCGAAAAAATAGAGAGAATTTCCGAGGTATCTTGTAATAATAAGATCAACTGGGAATGAAGTTATGGACGACAAGTGTATGTAGCTTTCCATAGGGACTTATCGGTGGTATGGAATTGCAACGGCGAAGGGCACAAAGGTCTCGGGAAAACATCGGAGAGTATTGTCAGAATCTTCTGTTGCAGCAGGCGATCATCTGGCTTGAAGGGGCTCTCCGGGAGGAAGTATTGTCGAGAACCTAAAGTTAGATTTTAGCAAAATCACTTAACCCGAATAGAAGAGAGTTCAGAGTCCCAGAGTAAAGGTCGAGGAATAAAAAGATCCTAATACCACCCAATGGAGACGTGGGCCCATGTGTTGGAAATATGCCCTAGAGGCAATAATAAATAGGTTATTATTATATTACCTTGTTCATGATAATTGTTTAGTATCCATGCTAGAATTGTATTGATAGGAAACTCAGATACATGTGTGGATGTATAGACAACACCATGTCCCTAGTAAGCCTCTAGTTGACTGGCTCGTTGATCAATAGATGGTTACGGTTTCCTGACCATGGACATTGGATATCATTGATAACGGGATCACATCATTAGAAGAATGATGTGATGGACAAGACCCAATCCTAAGCCTAGCACAAGATCGTGTAGTTTGTATGCTAAAGCTTTTCTAATGTCAAGTATCATTTCCTTAGACCATGAGATTGTGCAACTCCCGGATACCGTAGGAATACTTTGGGTGTGCCAAACGTCACAACGTAACTGGGTGGCTATAAAGGTGCACTACGGGTATCTCCGAAAGTGTCTGTTGGGTTGGCACGAATCAAGACTGGGATTTGTCACTCCGTGTGACGGAGAGGTATCTCTGGGCCCACTCGATAGGACATCATCATAATGTGCACAATGTGATCAAGGAGTTGATCACGGGATGATGTGTTACGGAACGAGTAAAGAGACTTGCCGATAACGAGATTGAACAAGGTATCGAGATACCGACGATCGAATCTTGGGCAAGTACTATACCGCTAGACAAAGGGAATTGTATACGGGATTGATCGAATCCTCGACATCGTGGTTCATCCGATGAGATCATCATGGAACATGTGGGAACCAACATGGGTATCCAGATCCCGCTGTTGGTTATTGACCGGAGAACTTCTCGGTCATGTCTGCATGTCTCCCGAACCCATAGGGTCTACACACTTAATGTTCGATGACGCTAGGGTTATAAAGGAAGTTTGTATGTGGTTACCGAATGTTGTTCGGAGTCCCGGATGAGATCCCGAACGTCACGAGAAGTTCCGGAATGGTCCAGAGGTAAATATTTATATATGGGAAGTCTTATTTTGGTCGCCAGAAAAGTTTCGCACTTTATCGGTATTGTACCGGGAGTGCCGAAAGGGGTCCGGGGGGTCCACCGGGGGGTCCACCTGTCCCGGGGGGCACATGGGCTGTAGGGGGTGCGCCTTGGCCTATATGGGCCAAGGACACCAGCCCCAAGAGGCCCATGCGCCAAGATATAAGAAAAAGGGGAGAGTCCTCAAAGGGGAAGGCACCTCCGAGGTGCCTTGGGAAGGATGGACTCCTCCCCCCCTTGGCCGCACCCCTTCCTTGGAGGAAGGGGAAAGGCGGCGCCTCCCCCCTCTCCCTTGCCCCTATATATAGTGGAGGGGAGGGAGGGCAGCCACACCTGAAGCCCTGGCGCCTCCCTCCCTCCCGTGACACCTCCTCCTCTCCCGCAGGTGCTTGGCGAAGCCCTGCAGGATTGCCACGCTCCTCCACCACCACCACGCCGTTGTGCTGCTGCTAGATGGAGTCTTCCTCAACCTCTCCCTCTCTCCTTGCTGGATCAAGGCATGGGAGACGTCACCGGGCTGTACGTGTGTTGAACACGGAGGTGTTGTCCGTTCGGCACTTGGTCATCGGTGATTTGGATCACGACGAGTACGACTCCATCAACCCCGTTCACTTGAACGCTTCCGCTTAGCGATCTACAAGGGTATGTAGATGCACTCTCTTTCCCCTCGTTGCTGGTTTCTCCATAGATAGATCTTGGTGACACGTAGGAAAATTTTAAATTTCTGCTACGTTCTCCAACAGTGGCATCATGATCTAGGTCTATTGCATAGATTCCATGCACGAGTAGAACACAAAGTAGTTGTGGGCATTGATTTTGTTCAATATGCTTACCGTTACTAGTCAATCTTGATTCGGCGGCATTGTGGGATGAAGCGGCCCGGACCGACCTTACACGTACACTTACGTGAGACAGGTTCCACCGACTGACATGCACTAGTTGCATAAGGTGGCTAGCGGGTGCCAGTCTCTCCCACTTTAGTCGGATCGGATTCGATGAAAAGGGTCCTTATGAAGGGTAAATAGCAATTGACATATCACGTTGTGGTTTTGCGTAGGTAAGAAACGTTCTTGCTAGAAACCCATAGCAGCCACGTAAAACATGCAAGCAACAATTAGAGGACGTCTAACTTGTTTTTGCAGGGTATGCCATGTGATGTGATATGGCCAAAAGGATGTGATGAATGATATATGTGATGTATGATATGATCATGTTCTTGTAATAGGAATCACTACTTGCATGTCGATGAATATGACAACCAGCAGGAGCCATAGGAGTTGTCTTAATTTATTTATGACCTGCGTGTCAACATAAACGTCATGTAATTACTTTACTTTATTGCTAACCGTTAGCTGTAGTAGTAGAAGTAATAGTTGGCGAGACAACTTCATGAAGACACGATGATGGAGATCATGGTGTCATGCCGGTGACGATGATGATCATGGAGCCCCGAAGATGGAGATCGAAAGGAGCAAAGTGATGATGGCCATATCATGTCACTATTTGATTGCATGTGATGTTTATCATGTTTTTGCATCTTATTTGCTTAGAACGACGGTAGTAAATAAGATGATCCCTCATTAAAATTTCAAGAAAGTGTTCCCCCTAACTGTGCACCGTTGCGAAAGTTCGTCGTTTCGAAGCACCACGTGATGATCGGGTGTGATAGATTCTTACGTTCACATACAACGGGTGTAAGCCAGATTTACACACGCAGAACACTTAGGTTGACTTGACGAGCCTAGCATGTACAGACATGGCCTCGGAACACAAGAGACCGAAAGGTCGAGCATGAGTCGTATGGTAGATACGATCAACACGAAGATGTTCACCGATGATGACTAGTCCGTCTCACGTGATGATCGGACACGGCCTAGTTGACTCGGATCATGTAATCACTTAGATGACTAGAGGGATGACTATCTGAGTGGGAGTTCATAAGATGAACTTAATTATCCTGAACATAGTCAAAAGATCTTTGCAAATTATGTCCTAGCTCGCGCTTTAGTTCTACTGTTTTAGATATGTTCCTAGAGAAAATATAGTTGAAAGTTGATAGTAGCAATTATGCGGACAGTAGAAGGCTTGTGTCCTTAATGCACCGCTCGGTGTGCTGGACCTCGAACGTGGTCTGTGGATGTTGCGAACATCTGACATACACGTTTTGATGACTACATGATAGTTCGGTAGTGATAAATGGTTTAGAATTGAGGCACCGAAGACATTTTTGAAATGTCGCGGAACATATGAGATGTTTCGAGGGCAGAAATTGGGATTTCAGGCCCGTGCCCACGTCAAGAGGTATAAGACCTCCGACAATTTTCTTGGCCTGCAAACTAAGGGAGAAAAGCTGAATCGTTGAGCTTGTGCTCAGATTGTCTGAGTACAACAATCACTTGAATCCAGTGGGAGTTGATCTTCCAGATAAGATAGTGATGTTTCTCCAAAGTCAGTACCACCAAGCTGCTAGAGCTTCATAATGAACTATAACATATCAGGGATAGATATGATGATCCTTGAAATATTCGCGATGTTTGACACCGCGAAAGTAGAAATCAAGAAGGAGCATCAATTGTTGATGGTTAGTGAAACCACTAGTTTCAAGAAGGGCAAGGGCAAGAAGGGATACTTCATGAAACGGCAAATCAGCTGCTGCTCTAGTGGAGAAACCCAAGGTTGAACCCAAACCCGAGACTGAGTGCTTCTGTAATAAGGGGAACAACCACTGGAGCAGAATTACCTTAGATACTTGGTAGATGAGAAGGCTGTCGATAGAAGTATATTGGATATACATTATGTGAATGTGTACTTTACTAGTACTCCTAGTAGCATCAGGGTATTAGATACTGGTTCGGTTGCTAAGTGTTAGTAACTCTAAATAAAAGCTACGGAATAAGCGGAGACTAGCTAAAGGTGAGCTGACAAGATGTGTTGGAAGTGTTTCCAAGGTTGATATGATCAAGCATCGCACGCTCCCTCTACCATCGAGATTGGTGTTAAACCTAAATAATTGTTATTTGGTGTTTGCGTTGAGCATAGACATGATTGGATTATGTCTATCACAATACAGTTATTCATTTAAAGAGAATAATAGTTACTCTGTTTATTTGAATAATACCTTCAATGGTCTTGCACCTAAAATGGATGGTTTATGGAAATCTCGATCGTAGTGATACACATGTTCATGCCAAAAGATATAAGATAGTAATGATAGTACCACCTACTTGTGGCACTGCCATGTAAGTCATATTGGTATAAAACGCATGAAGAAGCTCCATGTTGATGGATCTTTGGACTCACTCATTTTTGAAAAAGGATTGAGACATGTGAACCATGTCTATTGGTATATACGCATGAAGAAACTCCATGCGGATGGACCGCTTGGACTCGCTTGATTTTGAATTGCTTGAGACATGAAAATCATACCACATGGGCAAGATGACTGAAAGCTTCGGTTTCAGTAAAATGGAACAAGAAAGCAACTTGTTGGAAGTAACACATTTTGATGTGTGCAGTCCAATGAGTGCTGAGGCAAGCAGTGGATATCGTTATGCTCTTACTTCACAGATGATTTGAGTAGATACTGAGCATATTTACTTGATGAAACACAAGTCTGAATTATTGAATGGTTCAAGTAATTTCAGAATGAAGCTGAAGATCGTCGTGACAAGAGGATAAAATATCTATGATATGATCATAGAGATGAATATCTGAGTTGCGAGTTTGGTACACAATTGAGACATTGTGGAAATTATTTCACGACTAGTACCGCCTGGAACACCATAGTGTGATGGTGCGTCCGAACATCATAACTGCACCCTATTGGATATGATGCATACCATGATGTCTCTTATTGAATTACCACTATCGTTCATGGGTTAGGCATTAGAGACAACCACACTCACTTTAAATAGGGCACCACGTAATTCCGATAAGATGACACCGTATGAACTATGGTTTAGAGAAAACCTAAGCTGTCATTTCTTATAAGTTTGGGGCTGCGACGCTTATGTGAAAAAGTTTCAGGCTGATAAGCTCGAACCCAAAGCGGATAAATGCATCTTCATAGGATACCCAAAACAGTTGGGTATACCTCCTGTCTCAGATCCGAAAGCAATAGGGATTGTTTCTCAAATCGGGTCCTTTCTCGAGGAAAAATTTCTCTCAAAAGACTTGAGTGGGAGGATGGTGGAGACTTGATGAGGTTATTGAACCGTCACTTCAACTAGTGTGTAGCAGGGCACAGGAGTTGTTCCTATGGCACCTACACAATTGAAGTGGAAGCTTATGATAGTGATCATGAGACTTCGGATCAAGTCACTCCCAAACCTTGTAGGATGACAAGGATGCGTACTACTTCAGAGTGGTACGTAATCCTGTCTTGGAAGTCATGTTGCTAGACAACAATGAACCTACGAGCTATGGAGAAGCGATGGTGGGCCCGGATTCCGATGAATGGCTCGAGGCCATAAAATCCGAGAGAGGATCCATGTGTGAAAACAAAGTGTAGACTTAGGCAGAACGGCTCGATGGTCGTGAGGCTGTTGAGTACAGATGGATTTTAAAAGGAAGACGGACAATGATGGTAATTGTCACCATTAAGAAAGCTCGACTTGTCATTAAGATGTTTTCCGACAAGTTCAAGGAGTTGACTGCGATGAGACTTTCTCACTCGTAGCGATGCTAAGAGTCTGTTGGAATTATGTTAGCGATTACTGCATTATTTATGAAATTGTGCAGATAGGATGTCAAAACATTGTTTCCTCGACGATTTTCTTGAGGAAAGGTTGTATGTGATACAACCAGAAGATTTTTGTCAATCCTGAAAGATGCTAACAAGTATGCAAAGCTCCAGCAATCCTTCTAAGGACTGGAGTAAGCATCTCGGAGTTGGAATGTACGCTTTGATGAGATGATCAAAGATTTGGGTTTATACAAAGTTTATGAGAAACTTGTATTTCCAAAGAAGTGAGTGGGAGCACTATAGAATTTCTGATGAGTATATGTTGTTGACATATTGTTTATCAGAAATGATGTAGAATTTCTGGAAGGCATATAGGGTTGTTTGAAAAATGTTTTTCAATGAAAACCTGGATTAAGCTACTTAAACATTGAGCATCAAGATCTATAAGGATATATCAAAATCACTTAATAGTACTTTCAAACAAACACATACCACAACAAGATTTTGAAGGAGTTCAAAATAGATCAGCAAAGAAGGAGTTCTCGGCTATGTTACAAGGTGTGAGTATTGAGCAAGACTCAAGACATGACCACGGCAGAATAGAGAGAAAGGACGAAGGTCGTCCCCTATGCTTTAGTCGTAGGCTCTAAAGTATGCTATGTTATGTACCGCACCTGAAGTGTGCCAAACCATGAGTCAGTCAAGGGGTACAAGTGTGATCTAGAAATGGATCACAGGACAACGGTCAAAGTTATCCTTAGTAACTAGTGGACTAAGGAATTTTCTCGATTATGGAGGTGGTAAAAGAGTTCGTCGTAAAAGGTTACGCCGATGCAAGCTTTGACACTAATCCAGATTATTCTGAGTAGTAAACTGGATTCGTATAGTAGAACAGTTATTTGGAATAGCTCCAAATAGAGCGTGGTAGCTGCATCTCGGATATGACATAGATATTTGTAAAGCACACACGGATCTGAAAGATTCAGACCCGTTGACTAGTAACCTCTCTCACAAGCGAGATATGATCAAACCCCATGGGTGTTGGAATCATTGCAATCACATGGTGATGTGAACTAGATTACTGACTCTAGTGCAAGTGGGAGACTGTTGGAAATATGCCCTAGAGGCAATAATAAATAGGTTATTATTATATTTCCTTGTTCATGATAATCGTTTATTATCCATGCTAGAATTGTATTGATAGGAAACTCAGATACATGTGTGGATGCATAGACAACACCATGTCCCTAGTAAGCCTCTAGTTGACTGGCTCGTTGATCAATAGATGGTTACGGTTTCCTGACCATGGACATTGGATATCATTGATAACGGGATCACATCATTAGAAGAATGATGTGATGGACAAGACCCAATCCTAAGCCTAGCACAAGATCGTGTAGTTCGTATGCTAAAGCTTTTCTAATGTCAAGTATCATTTCCTTAGACCATGAGATTGTGCAACTCCTGGATACCGTAGGAATACTTTGGGTGTGCCAAACGTCACAACGTAACTGGGTGGCTATAAAGGTGCACTACGGGTATCTCCGAAAGTGTCTGTTGGGTTGGCACGAATCGAGACTGGGATTTGTCACTCCGTGTGACGGAGAGGTATCTCTGGGCCCACTCGGTAGGACATCATCATAATGTGCACAATGTGATCAAGGAGTTGATCACGGGATGATGTGTTATGTAACGAGTAAAGAGACTTGCCGATAACAAGATTGAACAAGGTATCGAGATACCGATGATCGAATCTCGGGCAAGTACTATACCGCTAGACAAAGGGAATTGTATACGGGATTGATCGAATCCTCGACATCGTGGTTCATCCGATGAGATCATCGTGGAACATGTGGGAACCAACATGGGTATCCAGATCCCGCTGTTGGTTATTGACCGGAGAACTTCTCGGTCATGTCTGCACGTCTCCCGAACCCGTAGGGTCTACACACTTAAGGTTCGATGACGCTAGGGTTATAAAGGAAGTTTGTATGTGGTTACCGAATGTTGTTCGGAGTCCTGGATGAGATCCCGGACGTCACGAGGAGTTCCGGAATGGTCCGGAGGTAAAGATTTATATATGGGAAGTCTTATTTTCGTCGCCAGAAAAGTTTCGCACTTTATCGGTATTGTACCGGGAGTGCCGAAAGGGGTCCGGGGGTCCACCGGGGGGTCCACCTGCCCCGGGGGGCCACATGTGCTATAGGGGGTGCGCCGCCAAGGGCACCAGCCCCAAGAGGCCCATGCGCCAAGATATAAGAAAAAGGGAAGAGTCCTCAAAGGGGAAGGCACCTCCGAGGTGCCTTGGGAAGGATGGACTCCTCCCCCCCTTGGCCGCAGCCCTTCCTTGGAGGAAGGGGCAAGGCTGCGCCTCCCCCCTCTCCCTTGCCCCTATATATAGTGGAGGGGAGGGAGGGCAGCCACACCTGAAGCCCTGGCGCCTCCCTCCCTCCCGTGACACCTCCTCCTCTCCCGCAGGTGCTTGGCGAAGCCCTGCAGGATTGCCACGCTCCTCCACCACCACCACGCCGTTGTGATGCTGCTATATGGAGTCTTCCTCAACCTCTCCCTCTCTCCTTGCTGGATCAAGGCATGGGAGACGTCACCGGGCTGTACGTGTGTTGAACGCGGAGGTGCCGTCCGTTCGGCACTTGGTCATCGGTGATTTGGATCACGACGAGTACGACTCCATCAACCCCGTTCACTTGAACGCTTCCGCTTAGCGATCTACAAGGGTATGTAGATGCACTCTCTTTCCCCTCGTTGCTGGTTTCTCCATAGATAGATCTTGGTGACACGTAGGAAAATTTTAAATTTCTGCTACGTTCTCCAACACCATGGGCCACACAGCCATGTTAGTAAAACAGTTTTCATCGACTAGACTCAACTTCGGCCAAGGAGTGTGGAAGGGGGATTCCTACAGGCAGTCGGCTCTGATACCAACTTGTGACGCCCCCGATTTGATCGTACACTAATCATGCACGCAAATGTGTACGATCAAGATCAGGGACTCACGGGAAGATATCACAACACAACTCTACAAATAAAATAAGTCATACAAGCATCATAATACAAGCCAGGGGCCTCGAAGGCTCGAATACAAGTGCTCGATCATAGACGAGTCAGCGGAAGCAACAATATCTGAGTACAGACATAAGTTAAACAAGGTTGCCATAAGGTGGCTAGCACAAACAGGGATACAGATCGAACGAGGCGCAGGCCTCCTGCCTGGGATCCTCCTAACTAGTCCTGGTCGTCGTCAGCGGGCTGCACGTAGTAGTAGGCACCTCCAGTGTAGAAGGAGTAGTCGTCGACGGTGACGTCTGGGTCCTGGGCTCCATCGTCTGGTTGCAGCAATCGGGTAGAGGAATGGGGAAAAGGGGGAAACAAAGCAACCGTGAGTACTCATCCAAAGTACTCGCAAGCAAGGAGCTACACTACATATGCATGGATATATGTGTAAGGGGCCATATCAGTGGACTGAACTGCAGAATGCCAGAATAAGAGGGGGATAGCTAATCCTGTCGAAGACTACGCTTCTGGCAGCCTCCGTCTTGCAGCATATAGAAGAGAGTAGACTGAAGTCCTCCAAGTAGCATCGCATAGCATAATCCTGCCCGGGTAATTTATTAATGGTAACAGGCATTTAATTAATTGGTTATGCTACTGTTTAAATCCTTATAGTTCATTTAAGCAATTTATAAAAGCTTGGTTTCTCCACCATAATTGCTTACGATTTATTTGAAACAACCCGAACTTTTTAGTTTTAATTTTCTGAAAACTTTTGTTGTTTGCTTTTCTTTTGAATTTGAATTTTAACGGTTTCGAAATAACGCGAGATTAGCAACCGTAATCGAGGTGACGTGGCATTATTAGCAGAGGCTACTGAATCTTGATTGTCTGGGCATCACACTATCCCCCTAGGAGCATGCGCGTAATACTTTGCTTTGATAACTTCTAGATTTTTGCAATAAGTATATGAGTTCTTTATGACTAATGTTGAGTCCATGGATTATACGCACTTTTCCCTTTCTTCCACCATTGCTAGCCTCTCTAATACCGCGCACTTTTCGCCGGTATCATACACCACCATATATCTTCCTCAAAACAGCCACCATACCTACCTATCATGGCATTTCCATAGCCTTTCCGAGATATATTGCCATGCAACTTTCCACCGTTCCGTTTATTATGACACGCTCCATCATTGTCATATTGCTAGCGTGATCATGTAGTTGACATCGTATTTGTGGCAAAGCCACTATTCATAATTATTTCATACATGTCACTCTTGATTCATTGCATATCCCGGTACACCGCCGGAGGCATTCATATAGAGTCATATCTTGTTCTAAGTATCGAGTTGTAATTGTTGAGTTGTAAGAAAAATAAAAGTGTGATGATCATCATTTTTAGAGCATTGTCCCAAGTGAGGAAAGAATGATGGAGACTATGATTCCCCCACAAGTCGGGATGAGACTCCGGACGAATCAAAAAAATGAGAGAAAAAGAGAGAAGGGACAATGCTACTATCCTTTTACCACACTTGTGCTTCAAAGTAGCACCAAGATCTTCATGATAGAGAGTCTCCTATGTTGTCACTTCCATATACTAGTGGGAATTTTTCATTATAGAACTTGGCTTGTATATTCCAATGATGGGCTTCCTCAAATTGCCCTAGGTCTTCGTGAGCAAGCGAGTTGGATGCACACCCACTTAGTTTCTTTTGTTGAGCTTTCATATACTTATAGCTCTAGTGCATCCGTTGCATGGCAATCCCTACTCACTCACATTGATATCTATTAATGGGCATCTCCATATCCCGTTGATACGCCTAGTTCATGTGAGACTATCTTCCTCTCTTTTTGTTTTCTCCACAACCACCATTCTATTCCACATATAGTGCTATATCCATGGCTCACGCTCATGTATTGCGTGAAGATTGAAAAAGTTTTGAAAATGTTAAAGTATGAAACAATTGCTTGGCTTGTCATCGGGGTTGTGCATGATTTGAATACTTTGTGTGGTGAAGATGGAGCATAGCCAGACTATATGATTTTGTAGGGATAACTTTCTTTGGCCATGTTATTTTGAGAAGACATAATTGCTTTATTAGTATGCTTGAAGTACTATTATTTTTATATCAATATGAACTTTTGTCTTGAATCTTTCGAATCTGAATATTAATATCACAATTAAGAAGATTTACATTGAAATTATGCCAAGTAGCACTCCGCATCAAAAATTCTCTTTTTATCATTTACCTACTCGAGGACGAGCAGGAATTAAGCTTGGGGATGCCTGATACGTCTCCAACTTATCTATATTTATTGATTGCTCCATGCTATATTATGTACTGTTTTGAACTATATTGGGCTTTATTTTCCACTTTTATATTATTTTTGGGACTAACCTATTAACCGGAGGCCCAACCCAGAATTGATGTTTTTTTCCTATTTCAGTATTTCGGAGAAACAGAATATCAAATGGAGTCCAAACGGAATAAAATCTTCGGGAACGTGATTTTCTCACCAAATGTGATCCAGGGGACTTGGACCCTAAGCCAAGGCATCAGAGAGACGGTCACGAGGGTGGGGGCGCCCCCCCCTTAGGGCGTGCCCCCTGCCTCGTGGGCCCCTTGAAGCTCCACAGACGTACTCCTTCCTCCTATATATACCTACGTACCCCCAAACGATCAGAACAGGAGCCAAAAACCTAATTCCACCGCCGCAACTTTTTGTATCCACGAGATCCCATCTTGGGGCTTGTTCCGGAGCTCCGCCGGAGAGGGCCGTCATCACGGAGGGCTTCTACATCATCATAGCCCCTCCGATGAAGTGTGAGTAGTTTACCTCAGACCTTCGGGTCCATAGTTAGTAGCTAGATGGCTTCTTCTCTCTTTTTGGATCTCAATACAAAGTTCTCCCCCTCTCTTGTGGAGATCTATTCGATGCAATCTTCTTTTTTCGGTGTGTTTGTTGATACCGATGAAATGTGGGTTTATGATCAAGTCTATCTATGAATAATATTTGAATATTCTCTGAATTCTTTTATGTATGATTGGTTATCTTTGCAAGTCTCTTCGAATTATCAGTTTGGTTTGGCCTACTAGATTGGTTTTTCTTGCCATGGGAGAAGTGCTTAGCTTTGGGTTCGATCTTGCAGTGTCCTTTCCCAGTGACAGAAGGGGCAGCAAGGCACGTATTGTATCATTGCCATCGAGGATAACAAGATGGGGTTTATTTCATATTGCATGAATTTATCTCTCTACATCATGTTATCTTGCTTAAAGCGTTACTCTGTTTTTAACTTAATACTGTAGATACATGCTGGATAGCGGTCGATGAGTGGAGTAATAGTAGTAGATGCAGGCAGGAGTCGGTCTACTTCGCTCGGACGTGATTCCTATATACATGATCATACCTAGATATTCTCATAACTATGCTCAATTTTGTCAATTGCTCAACAGTAATTTGTTCACCCACCGTAGAATACTTATGCTCTTGAGAGAAGCCACTAGTGAAACCTATGGCCCCTGGGTCTATTCTCATCATATCAATCTCCATCACTTTAATCTTGCTTTGCTTTTTTACTTTGCATCTCTATATCAAAAATACCAAAAACATTATCTATCAGTTCTCACTCTCGTAAGTGACCATGAAGGGATTGACAACCCCTATCGCGTTGGTTGCGAGTAGCTATCGTTTTGTGCAGGTACGAGGGACTTGAGCGTGGCCTCCTACTGGATTGATACCTTGGTTCTCAAAAACTAAGGGAAATACTTACGCTACTCTACTGCATCATCCTCTCCTCTTCGGGGAAAACCAACGCAAGCTCAAGAGGTAACAATGACGTCGCACCGATCAATGAGTTCTTGCACCACGTCATCTTTCAGATTGGGGCAAGAATAACGGGGTCGTTTCCGGCTTGTTTCCTCCACGGAGAAGATGATCGAACAATGGCAGAAGAAAGGGTGAAGGGCTGAAGGAAAATGGAGGAGGGAGAGGAAGAGTGTGCGACAGCAGTTCCAAATCGAGAGGGAAAGGCGAAGAGTCGGTGGACGGTTGCGAGTTTGCCACGGTTCATGAAGAGGCGCCCTGTCCTACACGTCCGTTCGGAAATACTCCTACTACTCGCCGTCGTCTCACTGATATGTTGGAATGGTACCACATGTCAATGAAACATGGTGTGTAATTTCTCATGCAAAATGCGATCTGGCCGCGTTGTCCCGTGGTGGTGCATTAGTTATCGACCTTTACTTTTTTAATGCCGTGCCGATCAATTTTGAAGCACGACTAACTGGTACTGTACGCAGAGAAAATATAAACTACTCTACCACTACTCCACCTCCAGTACTAGTAGTATAAAAAAGATATATAGGCTGGAGCTTCAGCGCTTTCTTGCTAAGGGCTACCCACTTGCTTCTCACACTACCACCCTCTCTCCAGATCTAAAAAAGACGGCCCCTCTCTCCCTCCTCACCGGTGGTCACAGATCCGCCGGGGAAGAAAAGGACGTGCAGCGTTGACGCACTCGTCGTCGGCGAGCGAGGTCACGCACTGACGACAAGGCCGTCCTCTCAGACCTAGCGCCCGTGCGGGATGGCCTCCGTCCCCAAGCTCGCTGCCGTAGTGTGTGAGGAGGAGGACGACCACTAGCGAAGCCACTTCCCGCCGACCCTCAGGTATGCTACCTCTTTTCGAACCATAACCTTGTTCTATTGCCCCATCTGGCACGTCATTGCATGTGGATCTTTTTCCACTCCACCATCTTCCCAATTTGCTATCCTCTGCTCTGCTGGCCACGCAGACGAAAACCATAATTTGCACTTTTAAAGGAAACCCTACTTCATGCAGACTAATCCATGTCTGGGTTGAATAAGGAAAGGAAGGGAGACTGTACTGTCCAACAGAGTAGGCATCGAACCCGCATCTAGGTTGAAAAGGGAAAAATCAGTAGCTCAGGAACGAGTCTCGTGTCTCTTGGTTGAAGAAGGGTAGAAAGGCATGACAACGCAATAGAGAATGACCAGGTCGATCGGTTTGTTGTCCTCGCATAGGAAAAAGGTGGCTAAAGAGAACAAAAATGGAACAAATTTTGTGGATGTATTAAATATTTTTCAGCTAAGGCATTCTAATGTTGTTGCACAGCCAGTATACCAACGATGAAACTTGTTACTACCTTCAGATTTTTGCACTGTTAATGCTTATAGATTACATACCTCATTTTCATGAGATAAGTTAATTTTTTTTGTACAGTGTCACCAAAATGCCAAGGTGATGATGTCATTTTATTTTGATTAAACTGCACAGACAATTATGAAGACAAGACGAAAGGTCAAGAGTGGGCACCTCCTCCTCCGGCTGTTCTCTTGATTCGTTCGATCAAGTTTTTAGGTTTGATCGATTATCAAGATTTGCATAGCAATTTTTAAGGTCCCCCCGAGTTTGAAATGATATTTACCTTGGAGTTACATGGTTTGCAATTTTTTATACTGTCATTAGTTAATAATGCTAGTTACCTTCAGACTTTTGTATTTGGTTTAATGCTCATGCACAGCTAATATACCAATGCTGAAACTTGTTACCTTTGCATTTTGTATTGTTAATTCTTATAGAAACCTTCTAGTGCTAGAGTTTATTGAAATCTGTTCAGTAAAACCATTGTACTGTACCCTGTAATAAACTAACTACTCTACTGTTCCACTAGCCACTGGATTAGTGTATATTTGTAGTATTCGAATGGTGTTGCATTAGCGTATGGACATAAATAATGTGTGGCAAGCTTTCCCAGTTATGTGCTCAAGAAAACTACTACCTGTTTTTCTAAATACTAGACGTTTGGGTACTTTAAATTGAACCGGGAAAACGTCTTATATTAAGGAACAAAGGATGTAGAGTTCACTCAAATTATCCCGGTAAAGCTAGTCACACCTTTGTTAAAATTAATGTTCATTATGTTATCAGAGGAGGTCTGTATGTTTGTCTCTAATGCCTGTCGACTACATACCTGACATCATCATGTAATGTTAAGTCATTTCCTTTTGTACAGTGTCACTGAATTGTCAAGGCGGTGATGGCATTTTATTTTAGTAGAACTGCACAAAATTTGCTTAAAAGAAGAGGAAAGGTCGGGAATGGCTCACTTTTCCAGAAAAAACTATGTATGCCTTCCTAACATCAGCCGTTGTTGCTTTATTTATTCCTTCAAACAGGTGGTTAGAAACATTCTTGCTACCTTTTCCCATTAATAAATTGGAATGCTTATATTTGTGAGTCTATGCTTCAACTAGTGCCATTTTTAGAGTAATCACACTTTCAATATCTATGCAAACAGGGATGCTCGATTTTAGTGGAACTGCACAAAAAGTCCAACTGGTTCAACATTAGGAGCATGTTTTTTTCCAAACCTTTATATCCAATTGGTGGCACTATGAGATGTTCATTACGAAGGTACATGGTTTGCTACTATCTTGCTACTCTTTTTGTACTGTCATTAGATAGTAATACTAGTGGTTTGCATGTGAATTTATTGGCAGGGTGGACCTACATTGGAGGTGCAGGACAGGATTCAATGATTGGATGCTCAATTTCGGTTGTATCGATTTCACCTCTTCCATCACTGCGAACATGGATATCCTTGGTCTGATGAAGAATAGGCGCTATATTTCTGCTCTGAACCAGCAAATCAATTCAGTATGAAATTGTCCAGGGCAAAACATAACTGTATCAGATTGTCTAGTGCAGAACATGACAGATGCTAAGCGGAAGAGACATGTTTAAACTGAAAATACAAGGTGTGGTATATGTTTACTAGCTGCTTGATATTTGTGTAGATAGAGATGTCTGCCCATTGCTATTTGGCAAACAAATAAAGTGTCCGCAATTTTGGTTGAACTGCACAAGAGAATAGTATAGTCACTGCATGCAGTGCCATTTGAAAATAGACACAGAAAGATTGGATAGTCACTTCATGGACTGCAGAAAAATAGTACTGTACTATTTATTGGCCAACACTAGGTGCTTCATTGCTTTGGTCTGATTATACAATGGGCATAATTTTGCCTAAGTTAAAGTTTGTATTCCGAAAATAGTCTCGTGGTGTGATCGAGAGAAGACCAAATCATATTGCAGTGGATGTTCCTCCATCATGTGTGGTTCATTCTAATGGTTCCAGCTATTGGTGAAACCACTTACGTTTGCAAGAGGAATTGTAGACTTCACAAACAAATTTGTCTTTCAGTCTGTACTGAATGTTGGCCAAGAGAAGCACCCATGTTAGTAGGAAGAACAGATGTTTTTTCTAGATCTTTGCTTTTGGAGCTACATATTTGTATATGATCTGTGAATCATTGAGATGCATTAACATGTTGATCTTATGTACGGGAATCGTACTAGTTAGTTTTAGTTGCGACGCAAGATCCGAAGTGGCTGATCTTTGCTTTTGGAGCTACATATTTGTATATGATCTGTGAATCACTGAGATGCATTAACAGTTACTTATTTCTGTTCGCTCAGTGTTTACAAGTTACTGATCGATCACTAGCTAGCCTACAAATGCGCTCCTGGCAGTTTTATTTGCGACGCAAGATGCGAAGTGGCAGTTTTTTTGAATAAAAATGCCTACCTCTGAAGAAATTGACAAGCTACACTATCGATCCTACACGGATAAATACCGGATCACGCATGTACTAGTACCTCCTTTCCGGTTTGCAGGGCTTAATTCAAACCTCTCACCAACCAAGGTACTCCCTCCATCCGGGATTTATTAGTCCCATGAGCAAAGCAGCAAGACCAAGGCATGGCAATAATTAACGGCATGCAGAAGTTTAAGCCTAATTAATTCCAGTGATTTAAGTGGCTGCATGCGTGCCCTCGGCTACGACTCGTTGCATGCTGCTTCGCATACTGCCTGCGAGCGATTCTGAGTGCCTGCATGCAGCCGACCGTAATTAAGGCAGCTAACTGATGTGAAAAAAGATACGCTTAAAATCCGTAGAATCGTTATTGACAAGGAGGGAGATGATTCGAGTGCACTCGTTTGACTGCCATGCCGACGTGCGACCCAGACGGGACGGGACGACACGGTCATAATTTCAGTTTCTCTAGTTTTCCACGGCAAGCTGGCGCGCTAAGCCACTATGCATTGAATCCCGATGACCATCGCGCTACCTTCCACCTATAACTACTGTTTCCCGGCCTTCTCCGGTGCCACCGTGACCCAACTCGCCATATCCTCATAAGCCCCCACCGGCCCGACGTCGCTCGCCACGTCCGACATGCCCCCGCCCGTCCGCGGTAGGCAACGCCGGAGGCGGTCACCGCCTGAACTAGTGTTCGGGTTTTCACCGGAAGGCAGACAGAGGGAGGAGGCATTCTATCTGTCTTTAGATGGCAATGCGGGATCGAGGAGTTGTTGGAGCGCGACCGCATGGCGGAGGAGTAGGAGTTGTTGGAGCGCGACTGCCTGGCGGAGGAGCAACGTATCTCCGCTTTGCGCCGCCAGTGGGACATGGAGCAGCAGCGCACCGACGCTCTGAGTCGTGAGCAGAGCGCGCGCAACTGGGCCGACTACGTGGGGGGCGGTGCCCGGCAAATAGCCCTGGAGGCTGTCGGGCACGCACGTGTTCGCGACGCCGATTTTTACTACCAGCTCGTCAAGTGGGTTTCCCGCTTGGAAGCTGAATCTTCAGTGGACCACGCCGGCATGGAAAGGGCCAACGCGCGCGAGCAACTCGCCCTATCGCACCTCTTGCAAGTCCGAGGCGAGGCGCACGACGCTGGTGCCGGCGTTTAGCGTGTACCACAGATGGCGGCCGGCATCGTCTAGTTAGCTAAGAGTAAGTTAGTACTTGTACGCGACTAGAGTATTAGTGGGAGTAGATAGTTAACTTGGCTATGATGGTTGTCAACGTGGAAGTTCAGTAATCTATATGTGGATCAGACCTGTTACTTTGCTCTGAATGTTGAACTTTCCGTTTGAACGTATGGAATGGGCTGTTATTTTTTTAAATGGGTTGTATTTGTCCTCCACGGGTTTAGAGGCTGACTTGTGGGCCTAGCAGGTTGACGCGTACACAATCACGAGATGATTGTATGTGGAGAGGATGACAGCAGGGACCCGCCAAGGTCATGGCAGTACGCAAGCAAGTGCCTCCTTATTTCAAGCCAATAAAAAATGGCTCCTCCTAGTGGATTTCTGACATCTAGGTCCCATGCCATTGTCAACGTAGTCAATAAATGAGAGAATTGCACGATGAGCGGCTGACACCAGGGACCCAGCAGCTCGCCCAGTTATTTTTGTTTTGGGTTAATTTGATAAATGCCACTCCAAATTTGGTGTATCCGAGAAATGCCACTGCAATTTCCAAACTTTGAAAAATGCCATTTCATGCCATTTCTAGTGGCATTTTTCGAAGTCTGGAGTGGCGTTTTTCAAAGTTTGCAAACTGCAGTGGCGTTTTTCAAAGTTTGCAAAAATTGCAGTGGCATTTTTCAAAGTTTGGAAATTGCAGTGGCATTTTTATGAATCGCCATAATTGGAGTGGCATTTATCTAATTTGTTTTGACGGAAGCAGGGTGTCAACTGGGCTATGCGGGACACTCTGGCCTGTCTAGACAGCCTTTTCTTTTATGTTTACCACAGACCAGCCCAGTAGTTTTTTTTCTTTTTGAAAATGGCTAGCCCAGTTTTTTTGTGATTTGTCAAGTAAGTCGCTTTATCAGGCATGTTGGACTGCAAGTCTTTCAAGACGAGGAGAGCTTCATTCGGCTGGCCGAGAAAATGGCCTATCAGTAATGAGAAATGGGTTGTACATTTTTAAAACACATCAAACCGGCAATTAGTTTCAAATATCTTTTTTTCTTTTCAAGATTTTAAATTGCATTGATTTTTATGCGTGGACAATTTATTGGATTTTATATTGATACACATTTATTTTTTAAATCAGTCTGAATGTGACTCGAAATCTCGCGATTAAAAACAGTTTAGACTGCACCGACATATGCAAAATTTCGTATAATTTTTTAACCGTGGCCACAATATGGGCTGTAATGCTAACAAAAAGAATATGGGCTCCAAAAAACCCGTAAGAATTAGCAAATGGGCTGTAAATTATTTGAAATAATGGCAGATGGGATGTATGCTGTTTTCCACAGATTTGAGGCTTTCCACAGATGGCATGTATACTGTTGGATGTCCATCCAACGGCCGTCGTGCTTCTTCAATCTCTGCTCTTCCTGCTCCAGCCGCTCAAACAAGAGCCGGCGGGACTGCTGCCTGCTCCCTCCTCCCCGCGGCCGGCTATGCTGCCGCGCAGGCCTCACCGCCCCACCGTACTCCCATCGCTGGCCTAGCCATCCCTCTACTAACCGACACCTGCTGTTATTCTCCGGCGACGGCAGACGAACCAGTAAACCCTCGTACAGTCGTACTCCCCTCTGCGTGGGAAACAAAAACAACTGACGAGTCGTTCCCTGCCTAGGCCTCGCCGTCGTCCACCGCCCTGGTACTCTCAGCATGGCATGGTCAACGTGGTCAATGACCGACATGCATCTGAAGTGGACTGTACGTGGAAAGGCTGATAGCTGGGTCCACGGCCGCACGCAAGGAAATGCCTCCTTATTACGCGCAAAATAATGATTCCTCCACCTGACATCTGGGACCCACCAAAAGGGCCTCTGTATTTCATGAAAAAAATGTTACCGCCGCTGACAGCTCGGACCCACCAGCTATATCTTCGCACGCAAGGAAGTGCCTCCTTATTACACACAATAAAAATGAATACTCCCCCTGCTAGCTGGGACCCAGTATAGTGGGCCTACTAAGTTGAGGGGGACGAAGGGCTTTGTCAACTTAGTCAATATGCACGATTCTAGCTCGACTGACCGTACGATGTCCATCCAACGGTTGTAGTGCTTCTTCAACCTCTGGTCTTCTTGCTCCAGCCGCCCAAAGCAGCACCGGTCGTGCCGCCTGCTCCTGCCTCCCATGGCCAGCTGTGCTGCCGCGGAGGCCTCACCGCCCCCATACTACTCCCACCGCTGGCCAGGCCATTCCTCCACTCCACTCACCCACACCCCCTGTTATTCTGCAGCGACGGCAGCGCAGCCGAACCAGTGAACCCTCGTACTCCTCTCCGCGTGGGCATCCACTGCCGCGTCTTCCCCGGCTCCGCGTCATCACCTTCCTAGGCCTCGATGTCGTCCACCGCCGTGGTGCTCTCGGCGCGGCGTGATCAATGTGGTCAACGACCAAATTCCATCGGAAGAATACTGTACGTGGAGAGGCTGACAGCTGGGTCCACGACAGCCACAAGGAAGTGCCTCCTTATTACGCGCAAAATAATTATTCCTCCACCTGACAGCAGGGACCCACCGGAGCCCACCATTATTTCGCGAAAAAAATGTTTGCCCCTGACTGCTGGGACCCACCCGACGGGCCACCGTATTTCGCGAAAAAACGTTCCCCCTGCTGTCAGCTCGGACCCATCGGAAGTGCCTCCTTATTACGCACAAAAAAATGAATACCCCTGCTAGCTGGGACCCACCTTGGTGGGAGGCTGACTTGTGGGCCTACTAAGTTGACGGGGATGGAGGGCTTTGTCAACTTAGTCAATATAAACGATTCTAGCTCCAGTGACCGTACGATGTCCATCCAACGGCCGTAGTGCTTCTTCAACCTCTGGTCTTCTTGCTCCAGCCGCCCAAAGCAGCACCGGTCGTGCCGCATGCTTCTGCCTCCCATGGCCGGATGTGCTGCCGCGGAGGCCTCACTACCCCCTACTATTCCCACCGCTGGCCAGGCCCTGCGGCAACGGCAGCCTCACACCACAGCCGAACCAGTGAACCCTCGTACTCCTCTCCGCGCGGGCTTCCACTGCCGCGTCTTCCCCGGCTCCTGAAGGAAATATGCCCTAGAGGCAATAATAAAGTTATTATTTATTTCCTTAATTCATGATAAATGTTTATTATTCATGCTAGAATTGTATTAACAGGAAACATAATACATGTGTGAATACATAGACAAACAGAGTGTCACTAGTATGCCTCTACTTGACTAGCTCATTAATCAAAGATGGTTATGTTTCCTAACCATGAACAAGGAGTTGTTATTTGATTAATGAGGTCACATCATTAGTTGAATGATCTGATTGACATGACCCATTCCATTAGCTTAGCACCCGATCGTTTAGTATGTTGCTATTGCTTTTATCCATGACTTATACATGTTCCTTTAACTATGAGATTATGCAACTCCCATTTACCGTAGGAACACTTTGTGTGCTACCAAACGTCACAACATAACTGGGTGATTATAAAGGTGCTCTAGAGGTGTCTCCGAAGGTACATGTTGGGTTGGCGTATTTCGAGATAAGGATTTGTCACTCCGAATGTCGGAGAGGTATCTCAGGGCCTTCTCGGTAATGCACATCACATAAGCCTTGCAAGCATTGCAACCAATGAGTTAGTTGCGAGATGATGTATTACGGAACGAGTAAAGAGACTTGCCGGTAACGAGATTGAACTAGGTATTGGATACCGACGATCGAATCTCGGGCAAGTAACATACCGATGACAAAGGGAACAACGTATGTTGTTATGCGGTCTGACCGATAAAGATCTTCGTAGAATATGTAGGAGCCAATATGGGCATCTAGGTCCCGCTATTGGTTATTGACCGGAGACGTGTCTCGGTCATGTCTACATTGTTCTCGAACCGTAGGGTCCGCACGCTTAAGGTTACGATGACAGTTATTATGAGTTTATGCATTTTGATGTACCGAAGGAGTTCGGAGTCCCGGATGTGATCACGGACAAGACGAGGAGTCTCGAAATGGTCGAGACGTAAAGAATGATATATTGGAAGCCTATGTTTGGACATCGGATGCATTCCAGGTGAAATCAGGATTTTACCGGAATACCGGGAGGGTTACCGGAACCCCCCGGGAGCATAATGGGCCAACATGGGCCTTTGAGGAGAGGTGAGAGGGCTGCCCCATGGGCTGCGTGCCTCCCCCCTTCCCCTAGTCCTATTAGGACTAGGAGAGGTGGGCGCCCCTCTCTCTCTCTCTCCCCCTTGGAGAATCCTAGTCCAACTAGGATTGGGGGGGGGGAATCCTACTCCCAGAGGGAGTAGGACTCTCCTGGCGCACCAGAGTTGGCTGGCCAGCCCCTCCCCCTTGGCTCCTTTATATACGGGGGCAGGGGGCACCCCAAAGACACACAAGTTGATCTATGGATCGTTCCTTAGCCGTGTGCGGTGCCCCCTTCCACCAAATTCCACCTTGATCATATCGTTGCAGTGCTTAGGCGAAGCCCTACGCCGGTAACACATCAAGATCGTCACCACGCCGTCGTGCTGACGGAACTCTTCCTCGACGCTTTGCTGGATCGGAGCCCGGGGATCGTCATCGAGCTGAACGTGTGCTAAGAACTCGGAGGTGCCGGAGTAACGGTGCTGTGATCGGTTGGACCGCGAGGAGAACGTACGACTACTTCCTCTACGTTGTGTCAACGCTTCCGCTTCGGTCTACGAGGGTACGTAGACAAACACTCTCCCCTCTCGTTGCTGTGCATCACCATGATCTTGCGTGTGCGTAGGAAATTTTTTGAAATTACTACGTTTCCCAACAGTGGCATCCGAGCCTAGGTTTTTTATGGTTTGATGTTATTTGCACGAGTAGAACACAAGTGAGTTGTGGACGATACAAGTCATACTGCCTACCAGCATGTCATACTTTGGTTCAGCGGTATTGTTGGACGAGACGATCCGGACCAACCTTACGCGTACGCTTACGCGAGACCGGTTCCCTCGACGTGCTTTGCACATAGATGGCTTGCGGAAGACTGTCTCTCCAACTTTAGTTGAACCGAGTGTGGCTACGCCCGGTCCTTGAGAATGTTAAAACGGAGTCTATTTGACAAACTATCGTTGTGGTATTGATGCGTAGGTAAGATGAGTTCTTGCTTAAGCCCGTAGCAGCCACGTAAAACTTGCAACAACAAAGTAGAGGACGTCTAACTTGTTTTTGCAGGGCATGCTGTGATGTGATATGGTCAAGACATGATGCTAAATTTTATTGTATGAGATGATCATGTTTTGTAACCGAGTTATCGGCAACTGGCAGGAGCCATATGGTTGTCGCTTTATTGTATGCAATGCAATCGTGATGTAATGCTTTACTTTATTACTAAACGGTAGTGATAGTCGTGGAAGCATAAGATTGGCGAGACGACAACGATGCTGCGATGAAGATCAAGGTGTCGCGCCGGTGACGATGGTGATCATGACGGTGCTTCGAAGATGGAGATCACAAGCACAAGATGATGATGGCCATATCATATCACTTATATTGATTGCATGTGATGTTTATCCTTATATGCATCTTATCTTGCTTTGATTGACGGTAGCATTATAAGATGATCTCTCACTAAATTATCAAGAAGTGTTCTCCCTGAGTATGCACCATTGCGAAAGTTCTTCGTGCTGAGACACCACGTGATGATCGGGTGTGATAGGCTCTACGTTCAAATACAACGGGTGCAAAACAGTTGCACACGCGGAATACTCAGGTTTAACTTGACGAGCCTAGCATATACAGATATGGCCTCGGAACACGGAGATCGAAAGGTCGAGCGTGAATCATATAGTAGATATGATCAACATAGTGATGTTCACCATTGAAACTACTCCATCTCACGTGATGATCGGACATGGTTTAGTTGATTTGGATCACATGATCACTTAGAGGATTAGAGAGATGTCTATCTAAGTGGGAGTTCTTAAGTAATATGATTAATTGAACTTTAATTTATCATGAACTTAGTCCTGGTAGTATTAGCATATCTATGTTGTAGATCAATAGATCGCATTGTTGCTTCCCTGTGTTTATTTTGATATGTTCCTAGAGAAAATTGTGTTGAAAAATGTTAGTAGCAATAATGCGGATTGGATCCGTGATCTGAGGTTTATCCTTATTGCTGCACAGAAGAATTATGTCCTTGATGCACCGCTAGGTGACGGACCTATTGCAGGAGCAGATGCAGACGTTATGAACGTTATGCTAGCTCAATATGATGACTACTTAATAGTTTAGTGCACCATGCTTAAACGGCTTAGAATCGGGACTTCAAAGACGTTTTGAACGTCATGGACCATATGAGATGTTCCAGGAGTTGAAGTTAATATTTCAAGCAAATACCCGAGTTGAGAGATATGAAGTCTCCAACAAGTTCTATAGCTAAAAGATGGAGGAGAATCGCTCAACTAGTGAGCATGTGCTCAAATTGTCTGAGTACTACAATCGCTTGAATCAAGTGGGAGTTAATCTTCCAGATAAGATAGTGATTGACAGAATTCTGTAGTCACCATCACCAAGTTAGTAGAACTTCGTGATGAACTATAATATGCAAGGGATAACGGAAAAATATTCCCAAACTCTTCGCGATGCTAAAATCGGCGAAGGTAGAAATCAAAGAAAAACATCAAGTGTTGATGGTTGACAAGATCACTAGTTTCAAGAAAAGGGCAAAAGGAAAGAAGGGGAACTTCAAGAAGAACGGCAAGCAAGTTGCTGCTCAAGTGAAAAAGCCCAAGTCTGGTCCTAAGCCTGAGGCTAAGTGCTTCTACTGCAAAGGGACTGGTCACTGGAAGCGGAACTACCCCAAGTGATTGGCGGATAAGAAGGATGGCAAAGTGAACATAAGTATATTTGATATACATGTTATTGATGTGTACTTTACTAGTGTTCATAGCAACCCCTCAGTATTTGGTACTAGTTCAAGTTGCTAAGATTAGTAACTCGAAACGGGAGTTGCAGAATGAACAAAGACTAGTTAAAGGGCAAGGTGACGATGTGTGTTGGAAGTGGTTCCAAGATTGATATGATCATCATCACACACTCCCTATACTTTCGGGATTAGTGTTGAAACTAAATAAGTGTTATTTGGTGTTTGCGTTAAGCATGAATATGATTTGATCATGTTAATTGCAATACGGCTATTCATTTAAGTAAGAGAATAAATTGTTGTTCTGTTTACATGAATAAAACCTTCTATGGTTATACACACCAACGAAATGGTTTGTTGGATCTAGATCATAGTGATACACATATTCATAATATTGAAGCCAAAAGATGCAAAGTTAATAATGATAGTGCAACTTATTTGTGGCACTGCCGTTTAGGTCATATTGGTGTAAAGCGCATGAAGAAACTCCATGCTGATGGATTTTTGGAATCACTTGATTATGAATCACTTGATGCTTGCGAACCGTGCCTCATGGGCAAGATGACTAAAACACCGTTCTCCGGAACAATGGAGCAAGCAGCAGATTTGTTGGAAATCATACATACTGATGTATGTGGTCCGATGAATATTAAGGCTCGCGACAAGTATCATTATTTTCTGATCTTCACAGATGATTTGAGCAGATATGGGTATATCTACTTGATGAAACATAAGTCTGAAACATTTGAAGAATTCAAAGAATTTCAGAGTGAAGTAGAAAATCATCGTGACAAGAAAATAAAGTTTCTACGATCTGATCGCAGAGACGAATATTTGAGTTACGAGTTTGGTCTTCAATTAAAATAATGTGGAATAGTTTCACAAACTCATGCCACCAGGAACACCGCAGCATAATGGTGCGTCCGAACGTCATAACCATACTTTATTAGATATAGTACAATCTATGATGTTTCTTACCGATTTACCAATATCGTTTTGGGATCATGCATTAGAGACAGCTGCATTCACGTTAAAAGGGGCACCATCTAAAGTCCGTTGAGACGACACAAAATGAACTGTGGTTTGGCAAGAAACCAAAGTTGTCGTTTCTTAAAGTTTGGGGTTACGATGCTTATGTGAAAAAGTTTCATCCTGATAAGCTCAAACCCAAATCGGAGAAATGTGTCTTCATAGGTACCCAAAGGAGACTGTTGGGTACACCGTCTATCACAGATCCGAAGGCAAGATTTTTGTTGCTAAATTCGGAAACTTTCTAGAGAAGGAGTTTCTCTCGAAAGAAGTGAGTGGGAGGAAAGTAGAAAACTTGATAAGGTAATTGTACCTTCTCCCTTATTGGAAAGGAGTTCATCACAGAAATCTGTTCTTGTGAGTACTACACCAATTAGTGAGGAAGCTAATGATGATGATCATGTAACTTCAGATCAAGTTACTACTGAATCTCGTAGGTAAACCAGAGTGAGATCCGCACCAGAGTGGTACGGTAATCCTGTTCTGGAAGTCATGTTACTAGACCATGACGAACTTGCGAACTATGAGGAAGCGATGATGAGCCCAGATTCCGCAAAATGGTTAGAGGCCATGAAATCTGAGATATTATCCATGTATGAGAACAAAGTATGAACTTTGATGGATTTGCCCAATGATTGGCAAGCCAAAGAAAATAAATGGATCTTGAAGAGGAAGACGGACACTGATAGTAGTGTTACTATCTACAAAGCTAGAATTGTCGCAAAAGGTTTTCGACAAGTTCAAGGTGTTGACTACAATGAGAGTTTCTCACTCGTATCTATGCTTAAGTCTGTCCGAATCATGTTAGCAATTGCCGCATTTTATGAAATCCGGCAAATGGATAAACAAAACTACATTCCTTAATGGATTTATTAAAGAAGAGTTGTATACGATGCAACTAGAAGGTTTTGTCGATCCTGAAGGTGTTAACAAAATATGCAAGCTCCAACGATCCATCTATGGACTGGTGCAAGCATCTCGGAGTTGGAATATACGCTTTGATAAGTTGATCAAAGCATATAGTTTTATACAGACTTGCGGTGAAGCCTGTATTTACAAGAAAGTGAGTGGGAGCACTACATCATTTCTGATAAGTGTATGTAAATGACATATTATTGATCAGAAATAATGTAGAATTATTCTGTAAAGCATAAAGGAGTATTTGAAAGGATTTTTTTGAAGAAGGACCTCGGTGAAGCTGCTTACATATTGAGCATCAAGATCTATAGAGATAGATCAAGACGCTTGATAAGTTTTTCAATAAGTACATACCTTGAAAGAATTTTGAAGTAGTTCAAAATGGAACAGTCAAAGAAAGAGTTCTTGCCTGTATTACAAGGTGTGAAATTGAGTAAGACTCAAAGCCCGACCACGGCAGATGATAGAAAGAGAATGAAAGTCATTTCCTATGCCTCAGCCATAGATTCTATAAAGCATGCCATGCTATGTACCAGATCTATTGTATACCCTACACTGTGTTAAGCAAGGGAGTACAATAGTGATCTAGGAAGTAGATCACTGGACATCGGTCAAAAATTATCCTTAGTAAAATAAGGATATGTTTCTCGATTATGGATGTGACAAAAAGGTTCGTCGTAAAAGGTTACGTCGATGCAAGTTTTGACACTAATCTAGATGACTCTAAGTCTCAATCTAGATACATATTGAAAGTGGGAGCAATTAGCTAAAGTAGCTCCGTGCAGAGCATTATAGACATAGAAAATTGCAAAATACATAACGGATCTGAATGTGGCAGACCCGTTGACTAAACTTCTCTCACAAGCAAAACATGATCACACCGTAGTACCCTTTGGGTGTTGGTCACATATCGATGTGAACTATGGGTGTTAATCACATGGTGATGTGAACTATTGCTGATAAATCACATGGCGATGTGAACTAGATTATTGACTCTAGTGCAAGTGGGAGACTGAAGGAAATATGCCCTAGAGGCAATAATAAAGTTATTATTTATTTCCTTAATTCATGATAAATGTTTATTATTCATGCTAGAATTGTATTAACAGGAAACATAATACATGTGTGAATACATAGACAAACAGAGTGTCACTAGTATGCCTCTACTTGACTAGCTCATTAATCAAAGATGGTTATGTTTCCTAACCATGAACAAGGAGTTGTTATTTGATTAATGAGGTCACATCATTAGTTGAATGATCTGATTGACATGACCCATTCCATTAGCTTAGCACCCGATCGTTTAGTATGTTGCTATTGCTTTTATCCATGACTTATACATGTTCCTTTAACTATGAGATTATGCAACTCCCATTTACCGTAGGAACACTTTGTGTGCTACCAAACGTCACAACATAACTGGGTGATTATAAAGGTGCTCTAGAGGTGTCTCCGAAGGTACATGTTGGGTTGGCGTATTTCGAGATAAGGATTTGTCACTCCGAATGTCGGAGAGGTATCTCAGGGCCTTCTCGGTAATGCACATCACATAAGCCTTGCAAGCATTGCAACCAATGAGTTAGTTGCGAGATGATGTATTACGGAACGAGTAAAGAGACTTGCCGGTAACGAGATTGAACTAGGTATTGGATACCGACGATCGAATCTCGGGCAAGTAACATACCGATGACAAAGGGAACAACGTATGTTGTTATGCGGTCTGACCGATAAAGATCTTCGTAGAATATGTAGGAGCCAATATGGGCATCCAGGTCCCGCTATTGGTTATTGACCGGAGACGTGTCTTGGTCATGTCTACATTGTTCTCGAACCGTAGGGTCCGCACGCTTAAGGTTACGATGACAGTTATTATGAGTTTATGCATTTTGATGTACCGAAGGAGTTCGGAGTCCCGGATGTGATCACGGACAAGACGAGGAGTCTCGAAATGGTCGAGACGTAAAGAATGATATATTGGAAGCCTATGTTTGGACATCGGATGCATTCCAGGTGAAATCAGGATTTTACCGGAATACCGGGAGGGTTACCGGAACCCCCCGGGAGCATAATGGGCCAACATGGGCCTTGGAGGAGAGTTGAGAGGGCTGCCCCATGGGCTGCGCGCCTCCCCCCTTCCCCTAGTCCTATTAGGACTAGGAGAGGTGGGCGCCCCCTCTCTCTCTCTCTCCCCCTTGGAGAATCCTAGTCCAACTAGGATTGGGGGGGGGGGAATCCTACTCCCAGAGGGAGTAGGACTCTCCTGGCGCACCAGAGTTGGCCGGCCAGCCCCTCCCCCTTGGCTCCTTTATATACGGGGGCAGGGGGCACCCCAAAGACACACAAGTTGATCTACGGATCGTTCCTTAGCCGTGTGCGGTGCCCCCTTCCACCAAATTCCACCTCGATCATATCGTTGCAGTGCTTAGGCGAAGCCCTGCGCCGGTAACACATCAAGATCGTCACCACGCCGTCGTGCTGACGGAACTCTTCCTCGACGCTTTGCTGGATCGGAGCCCGGGGATCGTCATCGTGCTGAACGTGTGCTAAGAACTCGGAGGTGCCGGAGTAACGGTGCTGTGATCGGTTGGACCGCGAGGAGAACGTACGACTACTTCCTCTATGTTGTGTCAACGCTTCCGCTTCGGTCTACGAGGGTACGTAGACAAACACTCTCCCCTCTCGTTGCTGTGCATCACCATGATCTTGCGTGTGCGTAGGAAATTTTTTGAAATTACTACGTTTCCCAACAGCTCCGTGTCGTCCCCTTCCTAGGCCTCGCCGTCGTCCACCGCCCTGGTGCTCTCGGCGCCGCATGGTCAACTTGGTCAAGGAATGGCTTCCATCAGACGTGGACTGTACATGGAGAGGCTGACAGATGGGTCCACAGCCGCAGCAAGGAAGTGCCTCCTTATTACGTGCAAAATAATTATTCCTCCACCTGATAGCGGGGACCCACCGTACGGGCCACCGTATTTTGCGAAAAAAATGTTTGCCCCTGACTGTTGGGACCCACCAGCTACATCTTCGCAAGCAAGGAAGTGCGTCCGAGCAAAAAAACCGATTCGCCCCCTGACGACTGGGACCCACCAGCTACATCTTCGCACGCAAGGAAGTGTGTCGGGGCAAAAAAAACGATTCGCCCCCCTGACTGTTGGGACCAACCAGCTACATCTTCGCAGGCAAGGAAGTGCCTGACAGTCGGGACCCACCTGCTCGAAGCGTACGTAGCGTTGTCATTCTGGTCGCGAACGTGTACGTACATATATACTGGTGGATGTAGAGGCGCGCACGTGTCGTAGTAGAGGCGCATACGTGTCGTAGTAGAGGCGTGCACGTAGCATCTACACGTACGTACAGCGGCCAGGGTGCAAGAAAGAAAATACGGCCACGTATGTGTACATACAGGCGGGGTCTCGAACGCCTACTCGCGCATGCGTACGGCGAGGGCTCGTGTACATGGCTGGGTCAGAACGGAGAAACAGCGTCGTCGTCGTGTTCATGGGGAGGCAACGGAATGCGTCATGTTCATCGGGAGGCAACGGTATGCATCGTGTTCATCGAGAGGCAACGGAACGCGTGGGAGCCAACCGGCTGGGTCGGAACAGAATGCGTGGTCGTGTTCATCAGGAGGGCTTGGACGGAACAGGCGATGGAAACGAGGCCTGGCGTACCGCACAACGGAGGAAACAGACCTCCTACGTTCAGAACGGGGTCTTGTTGATCGGGAGGGGTGTGGCGTACCGCAAAACGGAGGAAACGGACCTCCTACGGTCGAAACGGGGGTCCTGTTGATCGGGAGGGGTGTGGCGTACCGCAAAACGGAGGAAACGGACCTCCTACGGTCGAAACGGGGGTCCTGTTCATCGGGAGGGGTGTGGCGTACCGCAAAACGGGACTCCACGGGGTACTGTTCATCTCCACCGTCGACCTCCTCCAGCCTCCACGGGCTACCGTCGACCTCGTCCAGCCTCCACGGGCGTTCACTCAGCCTCCACCGCGCGCTACTCCAACGACTACTGTTCAACCACCCCTCCACCGTCTACTGTTCATCCAGCCCTCCACACCACGGGGTCCTATTGAACCACCCCTCCACGGGCACCCCTCCACCGTCTACTATTCATCCAGCCCTCCACACCACGAGGTCCTGTTCAACCACCCCTCCACGGGCACCCCTCCACCGTCTACTGTTCATCCAGCCCTCCACCACACCACGGGGTCCTGTTCATCCAGAGGCAACGCCACCCGCTCACTGTTCATCCAACCCCCCCCCCCCCCCGCAACGCTCACTGTTCATCCTAGAGGCAGCATCGATCGGCTTCAGTTAGCAGCAATAGCGAAGGAATCGCTCAATCGGGTTCAGTTAACAGCCATCGATCGATCGCTCGGGTTCAGTAACGCGTAGCCTGTAGTGCAAAAGCTCGGGTTTAATTAGAGCCCAACGCCTCGCTCGGGTTCAGTTAGAGCCAACGCCTCGCACACACACGCGTACGTGTACGAGAGAAACACGCATCGCTCGGCCCCCGACCTCCCACCGTAACTGGGAACTCCCCAAAATTTTCCTCCCCTCGCTTCTACCACAGTTTTTTCCATCATCGACGGCCCAAAGAATGTCATGTAGCTGCGTCTGCGGCCCGCCCAGGATGAAAAGCCCATTTTCTGTCATGATTTTTTGTCATAGAAGTAGGAGCCCACCACATCTATGATGATATCGGGTTTTGTCACAATTATCGTCATAGAAGTGTCATATGTATGACAGAAAAAAAATTCGTTCGGCCCAAAATGTCACGGATGTGTCTTTTTTGTAGTGTTAGTAGGATTGTCTTCAGGCTGAGCATTGTCTTCGGGCCGATTAGGTGCCAAAATGATAAGTTCCTTTTCAGGCTGAACTTCAAACGGTATGATTTCTCCAGTTCCCATAAGCTTGATGGATTCACTAGGTGGAACTTCATCTAGCACATTTGGCAGGTGTCTCTTTGCGAGCCGTTAGTCTCATCGAACCGCACATCCACAATTTCAACCACTTTATAGTGAAAGAGGTTGAAGACTCTGTAGGAGTGCGAGTCCTTTCCGTAACCAAGCATAAAACCTTCATGTGCTTTTGGTGCAAATTTTAAAGTGTGATGTGGATCCTTGATCCAGCACCTAGCACCAAATACTCTAAAGTAACTGACATTTGGCTTCTTACCAGTTAGGAGTTCATAGGATGTCTTCTTCAGAAGCTTGTGAAGATAAACACAGTTGATGATGTGGCATGCAGTATCAATGGCTTCTGGCCAGAACATTCTTGGAGTCTTGTATTCATCAAGCATCGTCCGAGCCATTTCAATGAGTGTTCTGTTCTTGCGCTCCACGATGCCATTCTGCTGAGGTGTGTATGGAGCGGAGAACTCATGAGTGATGCCTAATGTATCCAGGTAAAGGTCGAGGCGGGTGTTCTTGAACTCTGTGCCGTTGTCACTTCTGATATGCTTTGTCTTGACGCCATAGTTGTTCATGGCATGGTTGGCGAAGCGTCTGAAGACATCCTGCACTTCAGTCTTGTAGAGAATTATATGCACCCACGTATATCTTGAATAATCATCAACAATGACGAAACCATAGAGACAAGCAGTAGTAGTGAGAGTAGAGTAGTGAGTAGGGCCAAATAGGTCCATGTGTAGCAGCTCGAAGGGTTGAGATGTCGTCATGTGTCTTCGAGGGATGCTTGGCCTTTGTCATCTTTCCAGCTTTGCAGGCACCGCACAAGTGATCCTTCTTGAACTTGATGCCCTCGATGCCTATGGCATGCTTCTTCATTACGAGAGTGTGCAAGTTCCTCATGCCAGCATGCCCTAGCCTCCGATGCCAGAGCCAACACTCTCAAGCTTTTGCTAGAAGACATACGGCAAGCTGTGGTCCTGCTGAGAAATCTACCATGTACAAGTCATCCTTTCAATACCCTTCAGAGACTGGAGACTTGTCAGATTCCATTAGTACAAGGCAACGATATTTTCCAAATATCACAATCATGTTCAAGTCACAAAGCATTGAGACAGACATTAAGTTGAAACCAAGGGGTTCAACAAGCATCACTTTATCCATGTGCAGATCCTTTGAGATTGCAACTCTACCTAGACCCAATACCTTGCTTTTACCAGTGTCAGCAAATGTGATGTGACTCTTGTCAGATGGACGTAAGGTTGAGTCCATGAGAAGACTTCGATCACCAATCATATGATTAGTGCATTCGCTGTCCATAATCCATTCTAAAGCATGAGGTGTCATACCCTATAGTACAGTTAGGGGATAGGATTCACCAAGAGTACTGTGAAGCATAAAAATTTGATGCACAAGAGGATTATCAAAGCTTAGATCAAGGTTAGGACAGGTAGGATGATTGGCAAGTGATTCAGGAATAAAATACATAGTAAGACCATTTGGGCATTTTATCTTGCGCCCCACAAGATGTTTTAGGCCCCCAGCAATAGCATCAGACGCCTTTGATTTCTGGCTGTAGACCTTTCCCTGCAAAAGGAAGTTAATTCTTCTTAACCACCCAGATCTTCAGGGGTGGCTTAGAAGCAATGAGTCTAAGTACAGCATCTGAGAACTTCGGCTTTGCAGCCCTAGCAAATAGCCTTGCAGGAGATGAATGATACTCATATGAATAAGCAGAAAAGTTCCTAGTTTTATGAACATAGAGGTTTAATGAAACACACTCATATTCATAAGTTTGAGTATGATTTCCCTGCAAAAATTGGCGTTAGGGTGACTCAGGTGAGTCCTGTATTTGTATGAAGCCTTTGGACCATATGAAGCCTTTGGTCTAGGATTTGTCTTCTTCCCAGGCGGTGTCATGATGACATTCACAGGAAGATTCTCAAGACAACTTTTGGGAACCCAGATCTTCTTCATAGGTGTCCCATTCCTGCAGTTAGTACCAATATACATGGCGAACACTTCACCATTCAGATTCTTAAACAGTTTATAGTTTGCATCAAAGGATTCATCAATGATAACTGGGTTAGCACAAGTGAAGCTAGATAAAGTGGATGGATCCACTAAAGATCCCTTTGCAGCAACCCATGTGGTTTTGGGGTACTGCTCAGGCTTCCAGTAGGAACCATCAATATTCATTTTTCTCTCGAACCCAACACCCTCTTTCCTAGGGTTTCGGTTTAGAATCTGCTTTTTGAGGACATCGCACAGTGTCTGATGCCCTTTGAGACTTTTGTACATCCATGTTTCAAGCAATGTCTTCAACCTAGCATTTTCATCAGCAATAGTAGTGGTATCCTCAGCAGAGGGGTTAGTTACCACATCAACAGTTGAAGATATTGCAACAGTAGCAGCAGTAGAACATTCAACAACAGAAGTAGTGTTATCACGCTCAAGGAATTTTAGACATGGTGGTTCAAATCCTTGAGCGGGACTAATCTATTGAGTGCGAAGTGACTCATTCTCCTTTTGAGGATCTTCATGAGCCGCGCTCAATTTCTCAAGTTCTTGCTTCCTTTGAAGATAATAATAGGAAAGCTTTTCATGAGTCGTTGAGATCGTTGCATGACGACTTTCAAGTTCCTGGTACTTAACATGAAGATTTTTTATGTCTTCAATTAAGGGCTGAGATCGGGTCATTTCCACGTCCAACAGGTCATCGCTTTTGTCTAACAGTTTTTGAGTATGTTCCATAGCTTTCTGTTGTTCAGTTGCAATTTAAGCAAGTGTTTTGTAGTTGGGTTTGGATTCACAATCAGAGTCATCTTCACTTGATGTTTGAAAGTAAGCATCGCATGATTTTACCTTGGCACCATGTGCCATGAAGGAGTAGGTGGGAGTAGAGTCGTCCTTGTCATTAGCATCAGCGTTGGTGAAGGGGCCATTGTCTTCAGTGTTGAAGATGGACTTGGCAACGTAGGCTGTAGCTAGAGCCAGACTTGCAACGCCAAAGTTGGACTCCTCCTCAGACTCCTCCTCAGACTCCACCTCCGCCTCCTCGGAAGCAGACTCCTCCTCTGAATCCATCTCCTTGCCAACAAAAGCACGAGTCTTGCCAGAAGAGCTCTTCTTGTGTGATGAAGACTTGGACGAAGACTTGGAAGAAGACTTTGAGAATTTCTTCTTCTTGTTGTCATCAGAATCATATTCCTTGCTCTTCTTCTTCTTGTTTTCATTGTCCCACTATGGACACTCGGAGATGTAGTGACCAGGTTTCTTGCACTTGTGGCATGTTCTCTTCTTGTGGTCATAAGTAGAAGCTTCATCGTTTCTTGAGCTGGATCGTGAAGACTTTCTGAAGCCTTTCTTCTTAGTGAACTTCTGGAACTTCTTCACAAGCATAGCAAGCTCCTTTCCAATGTCTTCAGGATCACCAGAACTGCAGTCAGATTCTTCTTCAGATGAGGAAACAACTTTTGCCTTCAAAGCGCGAATTCGGCCATAGTTTGGACCATAGATATCTCTTTTCTCAGATAGCTGGAACTCATGTGTGTTGAGCCTCTCAAGTATGTCAGACGGATCGAGTGTCTTGAAGTCAGGGCGTTCTTGTATCATCAGGGCAAGGGTGTCAAACGAGCTGTCAAGTGATCTCAGGAGTGTCTTGACGATTTCATGCTTGGTGATTTCAGTTGCGCCGAGAGCACTAAGCTCATTTGTGATGTCAGTGAGGCGATCAAACATGAGCTGGAAATTATCATTGTCGTTTCTCTTGAAGCGGTTGAAGAGGTTGCGAAGAACACTGATCCTTTGATCTCTCTGGGTTGAGACGCCTTCGTTGACCTTGGAGAGCCAGTCCCAGACTAGCTTCGATGTTTCTAGAGCACTCACATGTCCATACTATCCTTTGGTCAGATGACCACACATGATGTTCTTGGTAGTAGAATTCAGTCGAATGAACTTCTTGACATCAGCAGCGGTGACACCTTCACCAGTCTTGGGAACACCATTCTTGACGACATACCAGAGGTCGACATCAATGGCTTCAAGATGCATGCGCATCTTATTCTTCCAGTAGGGATATTCAGTTCCATCAAAGACGGGGCACGCAGTGGAGACTTTGATTACCCTGCAGTCGACATAGCTAAAACTCCAGGTGGTTAAACCGAATCACACAGAACAAGGGAGTACCTTGCTCTGATACCAATTGAAAGTGCTAGTAATCGACTAGAGGGGGGTGAATAGGCGGTTTTTATGAACGTCTTTAAAACATGGGAGTTTTGAAGACAAACAATAAAAATGAACCTATTGACATGCAGCGGAAGGTAGACTACACTAGGCAAGCCATAGTCAAGTATTCAATGAAGTGAAAGCACGAAGACTAATAGCAGCTAGGTAGTGATGATCAGGATGGAAGATAGCATGAAGCCAAACAACAATAGAAGTCAAACAGTGAAGTCAAACAGGTAACACAAGCAGGCAATGACTTCACGAAGACAAACTATAAATAAAGAGAGGGAGACGATAGAACCAGTCGCTTGGCGAAGACAGGGATTTGTTGGACCAGTTCCAGTTGCTGTGACAACTGTACGTCTAGTTAGGGAGGCTGAGATTCAACTCATAAGACCATGTCTTCACCTTATTCCCCTTGAGCTAAGGACACCTAGTCCTCGCCAAATCACTCTGGTAAGTCTTCAAGGTAGACTTCCAAACCTTCACAAACTTCGTTCACCGACGATCCACAATGACTCTTGGATGCTAAGAACGTGACGCCTAACCGGCTGGAAGATTCACAGTCCTCAAGTGTAACAAGTCTTCAGGTCACGCGGACAAAAAGACTTCAGTGATGCCTAACACTCTTTGGCTCTGAGTGTTTGGGCTTTGTCCTCGCAAGGATTTCTCTCTCTCAAAAGCTTCGGAGGTGGGTTGCTCTCAAACGACAAAAGCCGTGCACTAACTCTGAGCAGCCACTAATTTATGGTGTAGGGGGTGAGCTATTTATAGCCACTAGGCAACCCAACCTGATTTGTCCAAAATGACCCTGGGTCACTAAGGAACTGACACGTGTTCCAACGGTCAGATTTCAAACACACGCGGCAGCTAGACTTGGGCTACAAGTAAAGCTGACTCATCCAACTCTGGATAAGATTTGCTCTCATTGTCTTCGCTCGAAGACATAGGATTTGGATGAGCATCACTTCAGTCACTCTGATTTTGTTCACTGGGACCCCACTTAACAGTACGGTGGTTCCTATGACTCAACAAAGAAGAAAAGGAAAAAACGAATCAACTAAGTCTTCGCGCTCCATAGTCTTCACGCGATGTCTTCTCATGTCATAGTCTGATGACCCACAAGTATAGGGGATCTATCATAGTCTTTTCGATAAGTAAGAGTGTCGAATCCAACGAGGAGCAGAAGGAAATGATAAGCGGTTTTTAGCAAGGTATTCTCTGCAAGTACTGAAATAAGTGGTAACAGGTAGTTTTGTGATAGGATAAATTGTAACGAGCAACAAGTAATGAAAGTAAATAAAGTGCAGCAAGGTAGCCCAATCCTTTTTGTAGAAAAGGACAAGCCTGGACAAACTCTTATATAGAGAAAAGCGCTCCCGAGGACACATGGGAATATCGTCAAGCTTGTTTTCATCACGTTCATATGATTCGCGTTCGGTACTTTGATAATTTGATATGTGGGTGGACCGGTGCTTGGGTGCTGTTCTTACTTGAACAAGCATACCACTTATGATTAACCTCTATTGCAAGCATCCGCAACTACAACAAAAGTATTAAGGTAAACCTAACCATAGCCTGAAACATAAGGATCCAAATCAGCCCCTTACAAAGCAACGCATAAACTAGGGTTTAAGCTTCTGTCACTCTAGCAACCCATCATCTACTTATTACTTCCCAATTCCCTCCTCTAGGCCCAAATAATGGTGAAGTGTTATGTAGTCGACGTTCACATAACACCACTAGAGGATAGACAACATACATCTCATCAAAATATCGAACGAATACCAAATTCACATGACTACTAATAGCAAGACTTCTCCCATGTCCTCAGGAACAAACGTAACTACTCACAAAGCATATTCTTGTTCATAATCAGAGGGGTATTAATATGCATAAAGGATCTGAACATATGATCTTCCACCAAATAAACCAACTAGCATCAACTACAAGGAGTAATCAACACTACTAGCAACCTACTAGTACCAATCCCGGACTTGGAGACAAGAATTGGATACAAGAGATGAACTAGGGTTTTGAGAGGAGATGGTGCTGGTGAAGATGTTGATGGAGATTTCCCTCACCCGATGAGAGGAGCGTTGGTGATGATAATGATGGCGATGATTTCCCTCTCCCGGGGGGAAGTGTCCTCGGCAGAACAGCTCTTTCGAAGCCCTAGATTGGTTCCGCCAAGGTTCCACCTCGTGGCGGCGGAGTCTCATCCCGAAAGGTTGCTTCTGATTTTTCCCTTGACGAAAGACTTCATATAGCAGAAGATGGCCATCGGAGAGCCAACAGGGGGCCCACGAGGCAGGGGGCGCGCCCTGGGGGGTAGGGCGCGCCCCCACCCTCGTGGCCAGGTGGGGGGCCCTCTGACGTACTTCTTCCGCTCTATATTTTTTATATATTCTCAAAATGACTTCCGTGGAGTTTCAGGACTTTTGGAGTTGCGCAGAATAGGTCTCTAATATTTGCTCCTTTTCCAGCCCAGAATTCCAGCTGCCGGCATTCTCCCTCCTTATGTAAACCTTGTAAAATAAGAGAGAATAGGCATAAGTATTGTGACATAATGTGTAATAACAGCCCATAATGCAATAAATATCAATATAAAAGCATGATGCAAAATGGACGTATCAACTCCCCCAAGCTTAGACCTCGCTTGTCCTCAAGCGGAAGCCGATAACAGTAAGTATGTCCTCATGTTTAGAGGTAGAGGTGTCGATAAAAATAAAAATACAGACATGAGGGCATCATGATTATTTTCATAACAGCAACATATATGGATATTGTCATATGATTTCTTATGTTCAAGTAATAATCCATTCACAAGGCAAAAATATGAATCAGAAACTTTATTGAGAACTAACAAACTATAATCTCAGTCACTGAAACAATTGCAATTTATCGTAACATCAGAAGGAGTCTATGTTAGAGCTCTCTAGCAAGTCCACATACGCAACTATCATTTAGTCTTCCATAATTGCTAACACTCAGGCGATACTTGTGGTTATGGAGTTTCAATCGGACACAGAGAAAGATAGGGGCTTATAGTTTCGCCTCCCAACCTTCTACCTCAAGGGTAATGTCAACAATAATAAATCATGCTCCCCTACATCCAATTAGATATATCTATCAGCATCTTTCCAACACACTGTGCTTGCCAAAGGATAAAATGTAAAAAGGAAAGGTGAAGATCACCATGACTCTTGCATAATGTAGAAGATAATAGTAACAGATAGGCCCTTCGCAGAGGGAAGCAGAGGTTGCCATGCACTTTCGGGTTGGATGCACAAAATCTTAATGCGAAAGAACGTCACTTTATATTGCCCCTTGTGATATGAACCTTTATTATGCAGTCCGTCGCTTTTATTTCTTCCACATCACAAGATCGTATAAAGCTTATTTTCTCCACACCAATCAATCATACATATTTAAAGAGCAATTTTTATTGCTTGCACCGATGACAACTTACTTGAAGGATCTTACTCAATCCATAGGTAGGTATGGTGGACTCTCATGGCAAAACTGGTTTAAGGGTTTTGGAAGCACAAGTAGTATCTCTACTTAGTGCTGAGAATTTGGCTAGCATGAGGGGGAAAGGCAAGCTCAACATGTTGGATGATCCATGACAATATACTTTATCTCAGATATAAGAAAACATAACCCATTACGTTGTCTTCCTTGTCCAACATCAACTCTTTGGCATGTCATATTTTAATGAGTGCTCCCAATCATAAAAAGATGTCCATGATAGTATATTTATATGTAAAACCTCTCTTTCTTTATTACTTCCTATTAATTGCAACGATGACCAACGCTATGTTTGTCAACTCCCAACAACTTTTAATCATCATACTCCTTCTATGTGAAGTTATTACTCTCAATAAGATCAATATGAACTATTTGTTTCTTTTTATTCTTTTTCTCTTTTCCTTTATTCACTCTAGATCATAGCAAAATAATCAAGCCCTTGGCTCAACACTAATCTTTATTATATAGCTCATGGACTCTATTACATAGAGAGATCATAAAGCAAAACTCAAAACTAGGTCATGCCATAAACTTTATTCTACTAGATCAAGATACTACTAATAGGATCGAACTAAGAAAAATGGTAAAGATATGAGTGTGATTGTGATACGATACTGGGGCATCTCCCCCAAGCTTGGCAGTTGCCAAGGGAAGTGCCCATACCCATGTGATTATATCTCCTTCGTTGTTGGTGAAGGAGGTGATGGATAGTTGCACATCAAGCGTAAGAGGTTGTCCAGCTTGCGGATAATGCCCTTGAGTGCAATGATATGCTCCTTCAACAAAATATTTTCACGTGTGAGATACTTGTTTTGTATACGATCTAAATCAATCATCTTGAAAGCTTCGATCTCAGTTGGGGTAAGAAGATTGTGATCAAGTTGAAGGATGTCTTCTGCTGCCGGAGCTTGATCCTCTGTGGACTTCTTGATCCTTTCATCCTTGTTGATCTCCATGGGTTCTTCCCTCTTTAGCTCTTGCTACCTCCTGAGCACTGCGTTGGTTTTCCCCGAAGAGGAGAGGATGATGCAACAAAGTAGCGTAAGTATTTTCCTCAGTTTTTGAGACCAAGGTATCAATCCAGTAGGAGGCTACACGCAAGTCCCTCGTACCTACACAAAAACAATAGCTCCTCGCAACCAACGCGATTAGGGGTTGTCAATCCCTTCACGGTCACTTACGAGAGTGAGATCTGATAGAGATGATAGATAATATTTTTGGTACTTTTGATATAGAGATGCAAGGTAAAAAGTAAAAGGCAAAGTAAAAAAGCAAGGCAAGATTGATGGAGATTGATATGATGAGAATAAACCCGGGGGCCATAGGTTTTACTAGTGGCTTCTCTCAAGAGAATAAGTATTCTATGGTGGGTGAACAAATTACTATTGAGCAATTGACAGAATTGAGCATAGTTATGAGAATATCTAGGTATGATCATGTATATAGGCATCACGTCCGAGACAAGTAGACCGACTCCTGCCTGCATCTACTACTATTACTCCACTCATCGACCGCTATCCAGCATGCATCTAGAGTATTAAGTTAAAAACAGAGTGTTGCCTTAAGCAAGATGACATGATGTAGAGGGAAAGTTTCATGCAATATGATAAAAACCCAACTTGTTATCCTCGACGGCAACAATACAATATGTGCCTTGCTGCCCCTTCTGTCACTGGGAAAGGACACCGCAAGATTGAACCCAAAGCTAAGCACTTCTCCCATGGCAAGAAAAACCAATCTAGTAGGCCAAACCAAACTGATAGTTCGAAGAGACTTGCAAAGATAACCAATCATACATAAAAGAATTCAGAGAAGATTCAAATATTATTCATAGATAGACTTGATCATAAACCCACAATTCATCGGTCTCGACAAACAAACCGCAAAAGGAAGATTACATCGAATAGATCTCCACGAGAGAGGGGGAGAACATTGTATTGAGATCCAAAAAGAGAGAAGCCATCTAGCTAATAACTATGGACCCGTAGGTCTGAGGTGAACTACTCACACTTCATTTGAGGGGCTAGGATGATGTAGAAGCCCTCCGTGATGATGGCCCTCTTCGGCGGAGCTCCGGAACATGCCCCAAGATGGGATCTCGTGGATACAGAAGGTTGCGGCGGTGGAATTAGGTTTTTGGCTCCGTATCTGATCGTTTGGGGGTACATAGGTGTATATAGGAGGAAGGAGTACGTCGGTGGAGCACCGAGGGGCCCATGAGGCAGGGGGCGCGCCCTAGGGGGGCGCGCCCCCCACCCTCGTGACCGCCTCTTTGACTCCTTGGAGTAGGGTCCAAGTCTCCTGGATCACGTTCGGTGAGAAATCACGTTCCCGAAGGTTTTATTCCGTTTGGACTCCGTTTGATATTTTGTTTCTCCGAAGCATTGAAATAGGCAAAAAACAGCAATTCTGGGTTGGGCCTCCGGTTAATAGGTTAGTCCCAAAATAATATATAAGTGGAAAATAAAGCCCAATATAGTCCAAAACAGTAGATAATATAGCATGGAGTGATCAAAAATTATAGATACGTTGAAGACGTATCAGGCATCCCCAAGCTTAATTCCTGCTCGTCCTCGAGTAGGTAAATGATAAAAAGAGAATTGTTATGCGGAGTGCTACTTGGCATGATTTCAATGAAAATCTTCTTAATTGTGGTATGAATATTCAGATTCGAAAGATTCAAGACAAAAGTTCATATTGACATAAAAAAAATACTTCAAGCATACTAACAAAGTAATTATGTCTTCTCAAAATAACATGGCCAAAGAAAGTTATCCCTACAAAATCATATAGTCTGGCTATGCTCTGTCTTCACCACACAAAGTATTTAAATCATGCACAACCCCGATGACAAGCCAAGCAATTGTTTCATACTTTAACATTTTCAAAACTTTTTCAATCTTCACGCAATACATGAGCATGAGCCATGGATATAGCACTATATCACTAGTAGGGAAAACCCTAGCAGTAGCGCTGGTTTTGTGCTCACTAGTAGCGCAGGTAGGCGCGCTACTAATAAGGCGCTACAGCTATTGCTTAGCAGTAATGCGTGCCCGCACGCGCTACTGCTAGGACAAATAGTTGTAGCGTTTGTTCACTCCCACGCTATTGCTAATGTAACTACTGGCAGCGTGTTTTCTGTCCATCGCTACTAGTATTCTTTTTATTTATTTTTATTTTTAGTGTATTTATGCGCCATCGTACAAATATTGGTACAATACCAGTTATGAGGTTTACATCATTATGTCCATAACAGTGTGTCAAATGAAGGTGGATTAGGTTCAAGTGGAGGCAATATGTGGTGCATGTCAAAAGTATACTACTAATCCAAACTTGGTCTAGTTTGGACTAGTAGTACTTTCGATGTGCACCACATGTTGCCTCCACTTGAATCTAATCCGCCAACACAAGCTATTTAATCCCATAAGGCACAACATTCATCAGGAGTCCCTGTTGAAGAACATCGTATGGTAACATACTTAGCATGAAGTTTAGCTTCACAAATAATGTATGGAAAAGATGCACTGAGGACAAATAGTAAAATCTTACCATCCTTCCTAAATAGATGTGACCGTAGTTCATTACGAACACTATTGGTCGCACGTTTTCAGTACTAACATTTCTAAGTGCAGGAAGAAAATTTGTCTTGACAGTATCAAGATCCTCAAGCCATGAAACATAATGACTTAGCTCCTCGCAGTTTAGTTCAGCCCCGGGACAGTAGTAGGTCCTGTCTACCAAGCGCTGGACATGTTTGCTTGCACCGAAATAAGCTGACAATACAATTTAGTTGTCAACTATTTTTGAATAAACAATATCAAAGACATAGATATGGTTGAGAAACTTACATAATGGTATAACTGGAGGTGTCTGCACATCGACCCAGATGTCGGTATTACCTTCAATATCATCTTTCGGACGAATATCAAAGGTGATAACCATATCAGGCTCAAATGCATAAGTCTTGCATAGTGCTCGCCATGTTTTGCATCCAAAATAGGTGTAGTCGTCTGAATTGTATAATTTTGCGTGGAAAATATAATCATGCTCGGTCTTCAAGTAAACTTTCTTTACCTCCATAGTATGACTGAAACCTATCTTATCCAATACAAAAACTCTTGCATGGCAGGGGATACGCTAGTATAATAGTAAAAAAATATAAGTTGAAGCAAATGAAGCAGATGTCATGCTTAATTACGAAAAAAGACTTGTCGTTGTGACTTACTGTATCCACTTCGAAGTTCTCGTCCAGCTTGATGCTGAAGCGCCTATCATCATCTAGGAAGATTCCGTCGCACAGGCCGCGCTCATCTTCGCGGTATTTGCAAATACCGAAATCCTTTTCGTCGTCAGACATTTCCTATGTTCATAGTTAAAACATTAATTGAAAATCGATCGAAGACAACTACCAGGATACTCAACACACAAATCCGGGGCACTCAATATTTCCTACATATTCTGGCACAAGTCATGCCAAAATTCACGGAAAAATCCAGCATGACCTTTGCTAAAATAGGACATATCGAGCACCCGAAATTTGCCGGAACGGAAATGAATCAACACTCCGGCAAAACATAGGTCACTCGAAGGTGTAACCTGCAAACATGACCGGCCACTTGGATATTGAGCAACACAAGATATACATTTCAAAATATCTTATAGGACTCAAATTAGCATGCATTCAATAAGCAAAAGTAAATCATCTCATGCGTCCGTACATCGTCGAATATTATCACTAATACATCCCGAATAGTGTCATACATATAACATCACTAATACAACTAAAACCCTAGCACACGACGGGTAACGGCGCGGGCGGTGGACACCCACAGAGAAGGAACCATCACAGGATCATAGCTCCAGTGAGATTCCTGGAGAACCTGCCAGGTATTGGAGAACCTGTGCTCCAACGCAAACAAGTAGCGACGGACGTGCGCGTCCTCCTCACTCACACGGTGACGCACCACCTCCGCGGAGTCCTCGAGCCTTTGGACCGTCACTGTCCCACGCGTCTGCCACCAAAGAAGGTTTGGGTCAACGACAGGCTGGCTCCTCACCAACCTGCGCCCCCCGGTAGGTAGCGCCTCCCAGTACCACCCCGGCGGAGCCCAGTCCTGGACATGGCCCATCTGGTCAAGCAGGTGTCGTCCTCTGCCGACTCGACGACGAGGATGCGGGATAGGCATCGTCCACGTCGATGCGAGAAAAATTGCTTTAACAAAAAAATAGCAACAAGTTCTTACTAACTAGTTCTATAAATAAAAATTCAACTAGTTCTTACTAAAAATAAACTTACTATAAATAAAAATATTCTAGTACCTAATTAGTACCTAGTTCTTACTAACTAATTAGTACCTAGGAACTATTGCCCTAATTACCATCTAATTTGATGAACCTATAGTGGTGGAAAGTGGTAGCGGATATTCCAATTATCCAACTATATAGTGAAATAAGTGGTCAAATTTTACTCGTTTTATGATTCATCTTAGAAATTTGATTAGTTTCCACCCTTACATGAACCCTAACTCATTTGAGGCTGCATCCGCATCCGATTCGTTTCCACCCTTACATGAACCCTAACTAATTTGATGCAACTAAAATATCAAGAAACCCTAGGCAGAGGTAGGGGAGAGGGAGGAGCAGGCGTGCTCACCTCGGGTGCCTGCGACGAGGGAGGGGCAGGCGGTGTCGAGGTCGGGGTCAGGGCTCGGGCGTGCGGCGGATGGCGGCGTCGAGGTCGGGGCCAGGGGCGGCGTCCAGTGCGACGTTGAGGTTGGGGGCGGGGGCGGCGTTGAATCCAGGGTCGGGGGCGGCGTAGAGGGTGTGCGGCGAGCGCGCGGCGGCCGACGGGCGACGGCGGCGGCGAGAGTGGAGAGTTGCAATTGGGTGAAGTGGCCGTGGGGAAGGACGAACCCCGTGGTTAAGTCAGAAGTAGCAGTAGCGCGTTCTAGAAAGGGCGCTACTGCTAAGTTAGCTACAGCGCGTTCAGGGATACACGCTACTGCTACTCCTTTCTCTTTTTTCCTCTTTTTCATTTATTTTTCTTCACATTTTGTTTTTTTCCTTTCACCTTACTCTATTTCTTTCATTTTCAGTTACCTTTCTATTTGCTTTCCATTTAATTATATATCCTTTAGCAGTAGCGAGTTTAGACTAAAACACGCTTCTACAAAGAAAGTAGCGGTCGCGCGGTTCGCTGTAGGTCGCTACTACTATGTGTAGCCTTTCGGCTAAACCGTGGGAATTTTAGTAGTAACGTTGTTAGAGCAAGACGCGCTACTGCTAGAACTTTATCTGCAGCACGGTTTGCACAGGTGCGCTACTGCTACTTAGCATCAGCGTGCTTTTTTGACCCTTGCTACTGCTAAAGTTCTGTGTATAAGGTTTTCCCTAGTAGTGTATATGGAATAGAATGGTGGTTTTGTAGAAGACAAAAAGAGGGGAAGATAGTCTCACATCAACTAGGCGTATCAACAGGCTATGGAGATGCCCATTAATGGATATCAATGTGAGTGAGTAGGGATTGCCATGCAACGGATGCACTAGAGCTATAAGTATATCAAAGCTCAACAAAAGAAACTAAGTGGGTGTGCATCCAACTCGCTTGCTCACGAAGACCTAGGGCATTTTGAGGAAGCCCATCATTGGAATATACAAGCCAAGTTCTATAATGAAAAATTCCCACTAGTATATGAAAGTGACAAAATGAGAGACTCTCTATCATGAAGATCATGGTGCTACTTTGAAGCACAAGTGTGGTAAAAGGATAGTAACATTGTCCCTTCTCTCTTTTTCTCTCATTTTTTTTATTTGGGCCTTTTCTCTTTTTTTATGGCCTCTTTTATTTTTATTTATTTTTTCGTCCAGAGTCTCATCCCGATTTGTGGGGGAATCATAGTCTCCATCATCCTTTCCTCACTTGGGAGAATGCTCTAAAAATGATGATCATCACACTTTTATTTTTCTTACAACTCAACAATTAAAACTCGATTCTTAGAACAAAGTATGACTCTATGTGAATGCCTCCGGCGGTGTACCGGGATGTGCAATGAATCAAGAGTGACATGTATGAAAGAATTATGAACGGTGGCTTTGCCACAAATACAATGTCAACTACATGATCATGCTAGCAATATGACAATGATGGAGCGTGTCATAATAAACGGAACGGTGAGGAGTTGCATGGCAATATATCTCGGAATTGCTATGGAAATGCCATGATAGGTAGGTATGGTGGCTGTTTTGAGGAAGATATATGGTGGGTGTATGATACCGGCGAAAAGTGTGCGGTATTAGAGAGGCTAGCAATGGTGGAAGGAAGGGAAAAGTGTGTATAATCCATGGACTCAACATTAGTCATAAAGAACTCATATACTTATTGCAAAAATCTAGAAGTTATCAAAGCAAAGTATTATGCGCATGCTCCTAGGGGGATAGATTGGTAGGAAAAGACCATCGCTCGTCCCCGACCGCCACTCATAAGGAAGACAATCAATAAATAAATCATGCTCCGACTTCATCACATAATGGTTCACCATACGTGCATGCTACGGGGATCACAAGCTTTAACGCAAGTATTCTTTAAATTAACAACTACTCAACTAGCATGACTCTAATATCACCATCTTCATATCTCAAAACAATTATCAAGCTCCAATCTTTTCTTAGTATTCAACGCACTCAAAAGAAAGTTCCACAAATCTTGAATACCAAGCATATTAATATTAAGCAAATTACCATGCTATTAACGACTCTCAAAATGATCTAAGTGAAGCATGAGAGATCAATAGTTTCTTTAAAACAAATCCACCACCGTGCTCTAAATGATCTAAGTGAAGCACTAGAGCAAAATTATCAAGCTCAAAAGATATAAGTGAAGCACATAGAGCAAAACTATCAAGCTCAAAAGACATAAGTGAAGCACATAGAGTATTCTATCAAATTCCAATTCATATATGGCTCTCTCGAAAGGTGTGTACAGCAAGGATGATTGTGGCACACTAACAAACAAAGACACAAATAATACAAGACGCTCCGAGCAAAACACATATCATGTGGTGAATAAAAATATAGCTCCAAGTAAAATTACCGATGGAAGTAGACGAAAGAGGGGATGCCTTCCGGGGCACCCCAAGCTTTGACTTTTTGGTGTCCTTGGATTATCTTGGGGGTGCCATGGGCATCCCAAAGCTTAGGCTCTTGCCACTCCTTGTTCCATAATCCATCAAAAGAATTTACCCAAAACTTGAAAACTTCACAACACAAAACTCAACAGAAATCTCGTGAGCTCCGTTAGAGAAAGAAAAGAAAAGACCACTTCACGGTACTGTAATGAACTCATTCTTTATTTATATTGGTGTTAAACCTACTGTATTCCAACTTCTCCATGGATTATAAACTATTTTACTAGCCATAGATTCATCAAAATAAGCAAACAACACACGAAAAACAGAATCTGTCAAAAACAGAACAGTCTGTAGTAATCTGTAACTAACGCAAACTTATGGAACTCCAAAATATCTACCAAACTAGGAAGACCTAGAAAATTTGTTTAATGATCAGCAGCAATTGGAATCAGTATTTTATCACGTTCTGGTGATTTTTAACAATTGTTTTCGTGAACAGAAAGATTCTGGAAATTACAGCAAGATCAAATAACTATCATCCAAGAAGATCCTATAGGTCTAACTTGGCACAAACACTAATTAAAACACAAAACCACATCTAAACAGAAGGTATATGGATTATTTATTGCTAAACAGAAGCAAAAACAAAAAAACTAAAATAAAATTGGGTTGCCTCCCAACAAGCGCTATCGTTTAACGCCTAGCTAGGCATAAAAGCGAGGATAGATCTAGGTATTGCCATCTTTGGTAGGCAATTATTCAATGAGGCATCTATATTTCTTAGAAATTTCTTTCTTTCTAGTGATTATCAAACTTTTAGGCACAAGATCGAAAAATTCATTTGTAGCAAATGGTTCCTTAATGATAGCAAAAAGATTGGGATGAATACTTCTAGATTTAAGATCTGCAGTTTCCTTACTAGATGATTCACCCTTATTCTCAGGAACATACATAAGCTTGGATATTTTAGTGGGAGGACTTGGAGTATTTTTTACAGAAGAAAAAGCGGTTCCCAAGTTGGTAATGATACCCTCAAGTTTATCGATTCTAGTGGAATCTAGATTTATTTTCTCATTAACCATGGGTTCCTTCTCCTTAATATTTTTCAAAGTCATTCCTACCTTAGATCCATATTGGGTAACTTGATTATGGATCTTTTTATCTAGATTTTCAATTGATTCAATGGTAGCAACTTTTTTTTCAATAATTTCAAGCCTTTGCATAACATGCTCCAAAGTTAACAAAGTTCCATTAACCAAGAGAGGTGGTGAGCCAAATAAATCTATCATAGCATTATAAGAATCAAAAGTATGGCTACCCAAGAAATTCCCCCCGGTAATGGTATCAAGAATATATCTATACCACGGACTAGCACCTACATAAAAATTGCAAAGAAGAACGGAAGTGGATTGCTTCCTGGTAGATCTGTTTTGAGCATTGCAAATTCTATACCAAGCGTCTTTCAGATTTTCTCCCTCCCTTTGTTTAAAATTTAAGACTTCATTCTCGGGGGATAACGGAGAAGATATAATACTAGACATGACGACAAGGCAGGCGAGAAAAAGCCAAGCGGGAAAAAGAGGAGGAGATTGGGAAAGAGAGGGCGAATAAAACGACAAGGGTGAAGTGGGGGAGAGGAAAACGAGAGGCAAATGGCAACTAATGTAATGCGGGAGATAGGGATTGTGATGGGTACTTGGTATGTTGACTTTTTCATAGACAACGGCGCCTAAAGTGACTCGTTGTCGGGAGTCCAAATCTTGACTTGACTTTTGCATAAGCCTCCTCGACAACGGCGCCAGAAATTCTTCTTGCTACCTCTTGAGCACTGCGTTGGTTTTCCCCGAAGAGGAGAGGATGATGCAGCAAAGTAGCGTAAGTATTTCCCTGAGTTTTTGAGAACCAAGGTATCAATCCAGTAGGAGGCTACACGCAAGTCCCTCGTACCTACACAAAAACAATAGCTCCTCGCAACCAACGCGATTAGGGGTTGTCAATCCTTTCACGGTCACTTACGAGAGTGAGATCTGATAGAGATGATAGATAATATTTTTGGTATTTTTGATATAGAGATGCAAGGTGAAAAGTAAAAAGGCAAAGTAAAAAAGAAAAGCAAGATTAAAGTGATGGAGATTGATATGATGAGAATAGACCCGGGGGCCATAGGTTTCACTAGTGGCTTCTCTCAAGAGCATAAGTATTCTACGGTGGGTGAACAAATTACTGTTGAGCAATTGATAGAATTGAGCATAGTTATGAGAATATCTAGGTATGATCATGTATATAGGCATCACGTCCGAGACAAATAGACCGACTCCTGCCTGCATCTACTACTATTACTCCACTCATCGACCGCTATCCAGCATGCATCTAGAGTATTAAGTTAAAAACAGAGTAACGCCTTAAGCAAGATGACATGATGTAGAGGGATAGTTTCATGCAATATGATAAAAACCCCAACTTGTTATCCTCGATGGCAACAATACAAGACGTGCCTTGCTGCCCCTTCTGTCACTGGGAAAGGACACCGCAAGATTGAACCCAAAGCTAAGCACTTCTCCCATGGCAAGAAAAACCAATCTAGTAGGCCAAACCAAACTGATAGTTCGAAGAGACTTGCAAAGATAATCAATCATACATAAAAGAATTCAGAGAAGATTCAAATATTATTCATAGATAGACTTGATCATAAACCCATAATTCATCGGTCTCAACAAACACACCGCAAAAAGAAGATTACATCGAATAGATCTCCACGAGAGAGGGGGAGAACATTGTATTGAGATCCAAAAAGAGAGAAGAAGCCATCTAGCTAATAACTATGGACCCGTAGGTCTGAGGTGAACTACTCACACTTCATCGAAGGGGCTAGGATGATGTAGAAGCCCTCCGTGATGATGGCCCTCTCCGGCGAAGCTCCAAAACAGGCCCTAAGATGGGATCTCGTGGATACAGAAGGTTGCGGTGGTGGAATTAGGTTTTTGGCTCCGTATCTGATCATTTGGGGGTACGTAGGTATATATAGGAGGAAGGAGTACGTCAGTGGAGCACCGAGGGGCCCACGAGGCAGGGGGCACCCCCACCCTCGTGACCGCCTCTTTGACTCCTTGGAGTAGGGTCCAAGTCTCCTGTATCACGTTCGGTGAGAAAATCACGTTCCCGAAGGTTTTATTCTGTTTGGACTCCGTTTGATATTCTGTTTCTCCGAAACACTGAAATAGGGAAAAACAACAATTCTGGGCTGGGCCTCCAGTTAATAGGTTAGTCCCAAAAATAATATACAAGTGGAAAATAAAGCCAAATATAGTCCAAAACAGTAGATAATATATCATGGAGCAATCAAAAATTATAGATACGTTGAAGACGTATCAGCTCTATCTTCATTAGCCAAGCATCGTTGTCACCATTGTTGGAGGAGGGGGACGACACGATGCCTGGCCTTGACAACCCTGATAGAGAACAGCTCGAAACAAGAGCACAGGATGTTTGCGTGATACAGGAGTCAAATCCTTCGTGAGAATATATAATGAATTTTTACCGACCTAAATACGTATCGTGCAAGAAAACGGTGTCCGGAGAGCACACGAGGTGCCCACGAGGTAGGGGGCGCGCCCAGGGGGTAGGGCACGCCCTCCACCCTCGTGGAGCCCTCGTGTCCTTCCCGAACTGCTTCTTATTTTTCTATTTTTCTAAATACTCCAAAACGGAGAAATATTGCCTTAAAAACTGTTTTGGAGTCAGTTTACTTACCGTACGACATACCTATTCCTTTTCGGAGTCTGAAACATTCTGGAAAGTGTCTCTTATGTATTCCTCCGGGGTTACAGTTTCAATAACATTGGTATCAACATTTATGGGATTACCTGAGATATAATGTTTGATTCTATGACCGTTCACCACCTTCGGATTTGTGCCTTCGAAGTTGTTGATTTTTATGGCACCGGAACGATAGACCTCCTCGATAACGTAAGGACCTTCCCATTTAGAGAGAAATTTTCCTGCAAAAAATCTTAAACGAGAGTTGTATAGTAGTAATACATAATCACCTACATTAAACTCACGCTTTTGTATTCTTTTGTCATGCCATCTTTTAACTTTTTCTTTAAACAACTTGGCATTCACATAAGCTTGGGTTCTCCATTCATCAAGTGAGCTAATGTCAAATAACCTCTTTTCACTGGCAAGTTTGAAATCATAATTGAGCTTTTTAATAGCCCAATAAGCCTTATGTTCTAGTTCGAGAGGTAAGTGACATGCTTTTCCATAAACCATTTTATACGTAGACATACCCATAGGATTTTTATATGCAGTTCTATAGGCCCATAATGCATCATCAAGTTTCTTAGACCAATTCTTTCTAGACCTATTGACAGTCTTTTGCAAAATTAATTTGAATTCTCTGTTGCTCAATTCTACTTGACCACTAGACAGTGGGTGATAGGGAGATGCAATTCTATGATTAACATCATATTTAGCAAGCATTTTATGGAAAGCACCATGAATAAAATGTGAACCACCATCAGTCATTAAATATCTAGGGACTCCAAACCTCGGAAAAATGACTTCTTTAAGCATCTTAATAGAAGTGTTATGATCAGCACTACTAGTTGGAATAGCTTCTACCCACTTAGTAACGTAATGAACAGCAACTAATATATGTGTATATCCATTAGAGGCAGGGAAAGGTCCCATATAATCAAAGCCCCAAACATCAAATGGTTCAATAACGAGTGAATAGTTCATAGGAATTTCTTGACGTCTACTAATATTACCAATTCTTTGACATTCATCACAAGACAAGACAAACTTACGGGCATCCTTGAAGAGAGTAGGCCAATAAAAACCAGATTGTAATACCTTATGTGCAGTTCTATCTCCAGCGTGGTGTCCTCCATAAGCTCCGGAGTGACACTTGCGTAGGATCTGTTCCTGTTCATGCTCAGGTACACAATGTCTAATAACACCATCTACTCCTTCTTTATAAAGATGTGGGTCATCCCAAAAGTAATGTCTCAAATCATAGAAGAACTTTTTCTTTTGTTGGTATGTGAAACTAGGTGGTATAAATTTAGCAACTATGTAATTAGCATAATCAGCATACCATGGAGTTGAACGAGAAGTATTTATGACATTTAATTGCTCATCAGGAAAGCTATCATCAATAGGTAGTGGGTCATCAAGAAAATTTTCTAACCTAGACAAGTTGTCTGCAACGGGGTTCTCAGCTCCCTTTCTATCAACAATATGCAAATCAAATTCTTGTAGCAAGAAAACCCATATAATAAGTCTAGGTTTAGCATCTTTCTTTTCCATAAGATATTTAATAGCAGCATGATAGGGGTGAATAGTTACTTTTGTTGGGGAACGTAGTAATTTCAAAAAAAAATTCCTACGCACATGCAAGATCATGGTGATGCATAGCAACGAGAGGGGAGAGTATTGTCTACGTACCCTCGTAGACCGAAGCGGAAGCATTGACGCAATGTAGAGGAAGTAGTCGTACGTCTTCCCGGTCCAACCGATCCAAGCACCGTTACTCCGGCACCTCCGAGTTCTTAGCACACGTTCAGCTCGATGACGCTCCCCGGGCTCCGATCCAGCAAAGCTTCGGGGATGAGTTTCGTCAGCACGACGGCGTGATGACGATGATGACGTTCTACCGACGAAGGGCTTCACCTAAGCACCGCAACGATATGACCGAGGTGGAATATGGTGGAGGGGGCACCGCACACGGCTAAGGAACGATCACGAAGATCAACTTGTGTGTCATGGGGTGCCCCCCTGCCCCCCGTATATAAAGGAGCAACGGGGAGGGGAGGGTCGGCCCTCTCTATGGCGCGCCCTAGGGGAGTCCTACTCCCACCGGGAGTAGGATTCCCCCTTTCCTAGTCCAACTAGGAGTCCTTCCATGTATTAGGAGTAGGAGACAAGGAAGGGGAAGAGGGAAGAGAAGGAAGGAGGGGGCGCCGCCCCTCCCCCTAGTCCAATTCGGACTAGCCAATGGGGGGGCACGCGGCCTGCCTCTCCCTCTCCCCTAAAGCCCAATAAGGGCCATATACTTCTTCCCCCGTATTCCCGTAACTCCCCGGTACTTCCGAAAATACGCGAATCACTCAGAACCTTTCCGATGTCCGAATATAGTCGTCCAATATATCGATCTTTACGTCTCGACCATTTCGAGACTCCTCGTCATGTTCCCGATCTCATCCGGGACTCCGAACTCCTTTGGTACATCAAAACTCATAAACTCATAATATAACTGTCATCGAAACCTTAAGCGTGCGGACCCTACGGTTCGAGAACAATGTAGACATGACCGAGACACGTCTCCGGTCAATAACCAATAGCGGGACCTGGATGCCCATATTGGCTCCTACACATTCTACGAAGATCTTTATCGGTCAGACCGCATAACAACATACGTTGTTCCCTTTGTCATCGTTATGTTACTTGCCCGAGATTCGATCGTCGGTATCCAATACCTAGTTCAATCTCGTTACCGGCAAGTCTCTTTACTCGTTCCGTAATACATCATCCCACAACTAACTCATTAGTTGAAATGCTTGCAAGGCTTAAGTGATGTGCATTACCGAGATGGCCCAGAGATACCTCTCCGACAATCGGAGTGACAAATCCTAATCTCGAAATACGCCAACCCAACATCTACCTTCGGAGACACCTGTAGAGCTCCTTTATAATCACCCAGTTACGTTGTCACGTTTGGTAGCACACAAAGTGTTCCTCCGGTAAACGGGAGTTGCATAATCTCATAGTCAGAGGAACATGTATAAGTCATGAAGAAAGCAATAGCAACATACTAAACGATCGGGTGCTAAGCTAACGGAATGGGTCATGTCAATCACATCATTCTCCTAATGATGTGATCCCGTTAATCAAATGACAACTCATGTCTATGGCTAGGAAACTTAACCATCTTTGATCAACGAGCTAGTCAAGTAGAGGCATACTAGTGACATATTGTTTGCCTATGTATTCACACATGTATTATGTTTCCGGTTAATACAATTCTAGCATGAATAATAAACATTTATCATTATATAAGAAAATAAATAATAACTTTATTATTGCCTCTAGGGCATATTTCCTTCAGTCTCCCACTTGCACTAGACTCAATAATCTAGTTCACATCGCCATGTGATTTAACAACAATAGTTCACATCACCATGTGATTAACACCCATAGTTCACATCGATATGTGATCAACACCCAAAGGGTTTACTAGATTTAGTAATCTAGTTCACATCGCTATGTGATTAACACCCAAAGAGTACTAAGGTGTGATCATGTTTTGCTTGTGAGAGAATCTTAGTCAACGGGTCTTTCACATTCAGATCCTTTATGTATTTTGCAATTTTCTATGCCTACAATGCTCTGCACGGAGCTACTATAGCTAATTGCTCCCACTTTCAATATGTATCTAGATCGAGACTTAGAGTCATCCAGATCAGTGTCAAAAACTTGCATCGACGTAATCCTTTACGGCGAACCTTTTTGTCACCTCCATAATCGAGAAACATATCCTTATTCCACTAAGGATAATTTTGACCGCTGTCCAATGATCTACTCCTAGATCACTATTGTACTCCCTTGCCAAAATTAGTGTAGGGTATACAATAGATCTGGTACACAGCATGACATACTTTATAGAACCTATGACTGAGGCATAGGGAATGACTTTCATTCTCTTTCTATCTTCTGCCGTGGTCGGGCTTTGAGTCTTTACTCAACTTTACACCTTGTAACACAGGCAAGAACTCTTTCTTTGACTGTTCCATTTTGAACTACTTCAAAATCTTGTCAAGGTATGTACTCATTGAAAAAACTTTATCAAGCGTTTTGATCTATCTCTATAGATCTTGATGCTCAATATGTAAGCAGCTTCATCGAGGTCTTTCTTTGAAAAACTCTTTTCAAATATTCCTTTATGCTTTGCAGAATAATTCTACATTATTTCCGACCAACAATATGTCATTCACATATACTAATCAGAAATGTTGTAGTGCTCCCACTCACTTTCTTGTAAATACAGGCTTCACCGCAAGTCTGTATAAAACTATATGCTTTGATCATCTTATCAAAGCGTATATTCCAACTCCGAGATGCTTGCACCAGTCCGTAGATGGATCGCTGGAGCTTGCATATTTTTTTAACACCTTTAGGATCGACAAAACCTTCTAGTTGCATCGTATACAACTCTTCTTTAATAAATCCATTGAGGAATGCAGTTTTGTTTATCCATTTGCCAGATTTCATAAAATGCGGCAATTGCTAACATGATTCGGACAGACTTAAGCATAGATACGAGTGAGAAACTCTCATCGTAGTCAACACCTTGAACTTGTCGAAAACCTTTTGCGACAATTCTAGCTTTGTAGATAGTAACACTACTATCAGCGTCCGTCTTCCTCTTGAAGATCCATTTATTTTCTATGGCTTGCCGATCATTGGGCAAATCCATCAAAGTCCATACTTTGTTCTCATACATGGATCATATCTCAGATTTCATGGCCTCAAACCATTTCGCGGAATCTGGGCTCATCATCGCTTCCTCATAGTTCGCAAGTTCGTCATGGTCTAGTAACATGACCTCCAGAACAGGATTACCGTACCACTCTGGTGCGGATCTCACTCTGGTTTACCTGAGATTCGGTAGTAACTTGATCTGAAGTTACATGATTATCATCATTAGCTTCCTCACTAATTGGTGTAGTAGTCACAGGAACAGATTCCTGTGATGAACTACTTTCCAATAAGGGAGCAGGTACAATTACCTTGTCAAGTTCTACTTTCCTCCCACTCACTTCTTTCGAGAGAAACTCCTTCTCTAGAAAGGATCCATTCTCAGCAACGAGTATCTTGCCTTCGGATCTGTGATAGAAGGTGTACCCAACTGTCTCCTTTGGGTATCCTATGAAGACATATTTCTCCGATTTGGGTTTGAGCTTATCAGGATGAAACTTATTCATATAAGCATCACAATTGATGCGGAGCATCCTATGGACATCACCATGTCAAGAGTCCGTTCGGCGAGTGACACGTGCAACATCTACTTCACATACACAAAGGTGAATCATCTCCTTTACACATGCTCACTTGACCCCTTCGAGGATGGTATACTACTTGACACTCCACTCGTGTGCATGCATAGGTATTGTCGGAACACTACGGACGACGAGGAGGAGTGCAAGCGCCAAGGAACAACTACACCATCCGCGAGGGAAGCATGGAAGAGAAGGAGGAAGAAGACCCAGGACGAGCGGTACTACCGCCCACACCAAGCGGTACTACCGCTAGAGGCCCCCGAGCGGCACTACCGCCGAACTTCCGCTCTACTGCCGCTCAACCCGACAAACTCCTGTGCTCGAGCGACCCGGGTCCGGTACTACCGCCCAGTCCAAGCGGCACTACCGCTTGCAAGCGGTACTACCTCCCTCCCAAGCGGTACTACCGCTCTCCCTGTGCGCAGCCGCGGGCCTTTGGCCTTGTATCCCCCCTCTCACTTGCCCCTTCGTGGATGTAGACTATATATACTCCCCCACCTCATTCTAGCTAAGGTAGCAAAGTAGTAGCTCATTAGAGATAGAGCTTTGCTCATCCATACCGGATCGTCTCTTCGAGAGTGACCGCTGCCCCTCTACGGAGAAGATCCACCTTGGATTCAAGACCTCCATGTGAGCATGTGAGAAGATCCTCCGGGATATCAAGACCTCAACTCCTCCAAGGATTGGGATGAACGCTACCTTGTATCTTTCCCTTTGTTGTTCATGTACCTTGTGGATCTTGTGTGTTTGATTGTCTAGTGGATGTGTGATTGGACTTGTTCTTGAGTGTTTCCCTTTGTGTTTTCTCTCCGTTCTTCCCCGTGTTTGTCGTGTTCTTCGAGGGATCTTGCTCCTTTCGTGAAAGATCGGCCATCTAGGGTTCCACCCTACATCATCTTGGTATCATGAGCCACGTTGATCACGATTTCGGAGCCCCCTCTCTTTGTTTTCTAGCTTGATTTTGTTGATTTCGTCCTAAATTCGAAAATTCCCCACCAAAAATAGCCCCAAATTTTTTTTGTGATTTGTTGGTGTGATGATGTTTTGTTGGATTTGATCCATGGATTTGCTTGGTTTCGAGTGGATCTAGCATCTCCCCAAGTTTCCCCACTTTCCATCCACGAAATCTCTCCAATTTTGACCCCGAAATCATCCTTTTCCGCCCCAAAATCGCGTCCCGATTCGATCTGCGAAGAATCCCGACACGAGCGGTACTACCGCCCATCCGAGCGGAACTACCGCTTAGTACCACAAGCGGTACTACCGCCCCGCAAACGGTACTACCGCCAGGCCCTGTTTCAGCCGAAACAGTCGAAAAATCCCGACACGAGCGGTACTACCGCCCATCCCAAGCGGTACTACCGCTTACAAGCGGTACTACAGCCCATCCGAGCGGTACTACCGCCCATGCCAGTTTCAGCATTCCGAGTTTCACCGTTTTGTCCATAACTTTTCACTCCAAACTCCGATTTGAGTGTTCTTTGGCTCATTTTGAAGCTAGCGACGTGCCCGAGGTCCTCATCTTGGTTTCACTACATTTTGACTCCATAAATTTTTTGGAACTTTGGCATCTTTGCCTAGGGCTTCCACCACATCGTCCGCATAACCAACACCGACTTCCGCAACCTAACCAATTTTGTTCCCCATCACATTTGAGGTTGTTTGAGTTGTGATTTGAGTCTCCTAAGGTGTTTCGGCTACTTAGGGACCGTGCTTCCAACTCCGACACCGTGTATAGTACACCGATTTACCCTCGATTTCCGCATTGTGTCTCAAAACCCCATCATTGCATTTAGGCAATCCCATTGAGCTTCCGCAACCACCACCACATTCCCGCTACCACCGTTTGACTTTTGTCCTTGAGATTTTGAGTTGTGGTTTTTCCGTTTCCTAAGGTGTTTCGGCTACTTAGGGACGAGTCTCCATCATCTTGGTATCTACATCAAGAACACCACCACTCATCATCGCAACGGACGGTAACCTCGACGACACCATTGTGTATTTCCCTTGCACATTGCATTGATAACCCCTAGCCCATTTTGCGTCACTTACCTATCGAGACTAGCCATTTGAGTATTGCTCGGCAACGTTACTTGTGCACATTAGTGGTCTACACCTCCCATTGCATACATACCATATCATATTGGTATCATATCATCCCTTGTGTCACAAGATTGTTCCCGCATATACACAATTGCTATCTTGGTTTGTGCTTTTCGCAAAGTGGCCATACATACAAAAAGAAGAAAATAAGTAAGCAAAGGAGAAAGCGCAAAGAGCTTGTAAGCAAGTGCCATAGCATCATACCTCATTGCATATAAGATTGTCATATCCGATCATCTTGGATCATCTTGAGAGAAACACCGGGAACCATACATGCATAGCATACTTGGGATACAAGTTTATCCATTTTGCATATCATAGGTTGTGCACAAGTGTCGTATCCGCCTATAGAGCAATCGTGCTAGCGTCTCTCTTGAGTTGTGCAACACGAGCGTTTTCCGTGGACTCCACATTTTGTGCTCATTCCTTGGTTGCACGACCCCATCTATCTATCTGTGTGTGTGTTTCCGTGTGCCATTCTTTGCTATTGGTCTACTTGTTTCACTTGCGAATTTGTGAATCTCTTTCAACATTATTGACTCTTGCTAACATTTTGCATTAAATTTTTGTGCCACTATCCTCACCGAGCTACACCATAAGCTTTAGTTTGTAGGTGTGAGTGAACAAGTCCGGTACCAATTCCACTATTCTTTCATCTCACATTGAGTGAAACGAGATACATCCTCAATTTCGGGAAAAGGTAACTTGGTATTGTTTATCTCTTTTCCTACTCACCTCTACTCGAGTCTTGTGATGGATAGGCAAGGCATTTCACCCTCGGTCTACAACAACGATGAGTTCGATGCCAAGAACCACTACACCGACGCCAAGATGCAAGCTCAAATGGAGGAGATCAAAGCACTCATCAAGGCCTACAAGAGATCTTCCTCATCTTCGAGAAGACGCTCAAGAGCACATTCTTCCGAGCTACCATCTCCGGCAAGCTCACATCGGCATCGACACCATCACCACCAAGAACGTGAAGGTCAAGAGCTCAATAACAACAACCGCTCAACGACTTCACCATCTCCCTTGGCATCTTCGCCAAGCGACTTCAAGGCATCTTCGCCTTCGGATATACGGCATCTTCGCCAACAAGCACCTCAAGACTACGCTCAAGAGAAGCTCCCCAAGCTCAAGTCCGCGACCTCCACGAGCTACTACGACCTCGACACCGACCATGAGATTCCTTTCTATGGGACTCTAGAACCCGAGGAGTATCTCGAGTGGGAGCGTTTGATGGACGACTACCTCAAGCTACATCAAGTTCCTCCCGAAGATCAAGTGAAGTGCGCCACAAGAAACTTCCATGACTACGCCTCGACATGGTGGTTTCATACACCTTCGGAGAGCTACGACATGAGTTGGCCCAAGACGAAGAGAGCTTTGCGGCGAGAGTTTGTGCCTCCAACCTACACGGAACAACTTCTACGCCAATTGGAGAACACCATCCAAGGATCCAAGTCCATCGACGAGTATTTCAAGGAGATGAAGATTGCCTTGCGGCGAGCCGGCGTGGACGACCCCATGTCAATGAAGTTCCACTTCATGATGGGATTGAACAACGACATCTCCAAGACTATCTTCCTCGAGAACTACAAGTCCCTCGACGACAACTACATTGGTGCTCTCAAGGCGGAACAAGAACTCATGAAGGCCAAGGCTTCTCCACCCCAAGAACACTTCTCGAAGACCAAACTCAAAGACGACGAGCATGAGGCTAGTACCACCAAGATGTCCAAGCCCGATGAGCTCCAAGACGATGCTCCCAAGTTCGACTTCACCGCCATCCCTCTTTGTGGCATTGATGATGCCGAGTCCTCCACGACTCTTTTTCAAGATGGTGCGGCGATAAGTACGACTACGGAGACCTTTAAGGACCACGCTTTGGAGGCGAGCGACTTGGTGACGAGCAAGGATGATGTTTCCATCTTAGGAGGCGAGAGCGATGATGTGCCATCTTCGGCCTTCATCCATGGCGACGACTATGAGATGGTTGAGCATGGGATTTTCCCTTCGACCACGGCGACGTATGATGACTTGAGTGACTTGTACCACCATATTGAGAGTGAGAGTAACTTCACCACTAGCCACATATGTGATGTGTGTCCCCAATTCCCATGTGAGGAGAGCCACAACCCCCACCACTTGAGTGAGATAAGTGACTCCACCATACATGAGATTGAGTGCACCTACATTGAGGGAGTGAGTGAACCACCACATAGAGAGAGTGAGGCCACTTCGATTTCTGACGACTTAACCTCTACCTCTATTGTGTCTTCTCATTTGGTGCTAGGTCCCATTTATGATGACGCGCCGATCCTCGACGACTTCGTCCTTCCTATGGACATGACGATGGCCATGGTGGAATATGATGCACCCCCCACATGGTTCCATCAAGATGAAGATGACCACCATTTGGTCTTTGCCACCTCACCTACACCACTTGAGTGGAATGAACAAGGTAACATAGGTGAAGGTGATGCTCTAGTCCCACTAGTGGACATTCTTGACATTGATTGCTTGCATGATGTTGATCAACCTATTTCCATGCTTCATGCTAGTGCGACTTCCTCATGTCTTGACTTGCCAATTTATGATGAATATGATGACGAGCATGTTGATTTGCCTAGTTGTGATGCTATGCTTCATAGGATATCATGTGAAAATTCTTTAGGTCACATCATGTTTGACAATCCGCTTGACTTGTCATATGCTATGCATGAGATCAATCATATGTCATATTTGCAATCTCTTCATAGTGACTATGCATATGCCATTAAACTAAACCCAATTTGCACTTATGGCATAGATGGCAAGCCCATGGTTATCGGCATTTGTTTTTCTTGTGATGATATTGATATGCTCCCTTTGCATCATTTATCTCATATGCCATGCCATGACTATCTAGCTTCGGATATGCATTGTTTTGGATGTTGTCCATTTTCTCCATATGATGTTTCCAATATTGCTCATGAGGAGACCCCCATAGTTTCCTCATACATTTTAGGAGATTTTGCTTCATCCTATCCATTGCATGATCCCAATACTTGTGTGCACAATATGCTCCCCATGAATCATAATGATATTGTTGTGCCATATACTAGTATGCTCAATTTGCATCCCCATCGTGTTATACATAACAACTATTCTTTCATGATGGATGACATGTTCTTGTACCATGCATCAAATTTCTTTGATCGATGCTTATCTTGTGCTAACACTCACTTGCACATACACATCACGATGGATGATGTGAACATTTACCATGCACACAATTTCTTTGGTTTGTGTCTCTTTTGTGTAGGTACCCATGAATACTTGTCAACCTCGCAATCCCACGAGTTGACAAAACGAGCTCTAGAGAGCAACGACGATTTGGGATCCCGTGGACTATCCTTACCACCATTCCCTTTGCGCAAGGACTACGCACATTTCTTTTACTTCGCCCTCACATGGTTATGGGTTGTTGTCCATTATATATCCTTTTCCCATCTTGCCATGTTCACTTTGCATGATATGCCCATTCCTATGCCTTTGCCATGCATTTGTGACCCATGCTTTGCATTACACATGATGATTGATTCTAGTACTTGTATGTGTATTTGCAAGCGTGGTGGAGATATTGTTTGTTATTGCCATGATTGCTTTGTGCCCCATGCCTATGATGATACTATGATCTTCATTTGTGTTCGTGCTTGCGATATGTCATGTACATTGCCTTTGCCTATTCTTTGCTCACATGACATGATTGCCATGATTTCCTCTAGTGTGTTGCATCTTCGCTCCACTAGCTTGCACGATTTGCTTACTATGATTGCTTGCCTTGTTGCATCACCAATGATTCATACTTGCTCATTTCATGCGGTTGATGACAACTATTTCCATGCTTTGCACATGATTGTTATTGCTTCTTGTCATTTATCTCCATGTGTTGCCTCTCTCATGCTAGATGATTTGCCATGTATTGAGTGCAACAATGCCCTTAGTCTTGATAATGAGTTTGCCCCCATAGCATTCTCACATATAATTGGAGATTTTGACATATTCCTTGTGAAGCATGCTTGTCTTACCTCTTTGCACCATATACCTCGTGCCATGAATATAGCCATTGTTGCATCATATTATTCATGCACTTGTGCTTTTAATGGTTATGTGCAAAAGAAGAAAACCATCATGATGGATGATGTGTTTATCTACCATGCACATACGTTCTTTGCTTTGTTGTGTGCATGTGTAGGATACTTGGACTTTGTGTCGACTTCCACGTCACGTGAATTGACCATTCGAGCTCTTGAGAGCGAACCACCTTCTACCACAACGATTCTACATCACACTTGCTTGTGCTTCGGCATTGTGAAGGATGCACAAGGACACGCCTTCAAGGTGACATCTTTCTTGAGCATGGATATTGCGGATCATACTACTTGTGTTGCTTGCACAATGAGACTTATTGTTCATCTTGGATCACTTGCTTGCACACTTGTTAGAAATCTTGTTTCGACTTGTCATTTTAACCATTCCATGCATCATGATATATATGCCTTGTGTGTTGCATCCAAATCTTGGATTACTTGCTCCTATCACATGTTTGGTTGCAATAATGTCATTCCTTCACATATGCCATGTCTCATTGATTGCTACATGCTTGACTTGATTGCCTCGCACATGATGAACAATTTCTCTTTCTATTGTGTTGAGTGCCACACTATATTCACCACACCCCATGCATGTTATGCTTGGATTGCCTTGCACTTGACCCATGTGTGTAGATATCTCATCTTATTTGGTGTTGTGAATGATTCATATGCCTACCATAGACCTTTCATTGAGAAATTTGTGAATGCTTGCTATGAACTAGAGGTAGATGTCTATTCTCTTGTCAAACATATTTGCATCTCTACCTCACATTTACATGATTGTCCCCATGCCATATTTGCTTGTGCTCAATTTATGTGCTTACATACCATGTCACAATCATTTGTCAAACCATATGCTTTGCATGATGACGACACTTGTTGGGTGAATCACCACTTGAATGCTTGGTTTTGCACTAACGCTTACCACATTTGTTTTTCCAAGTGTTTGTTGTTTTTGCTCCTTTTGAAGGAATCACTACACGGTGCGACATTGGAGAGTGCACATTTCGAGCTTCAAGATGACAAGTACTTGGTGAACGTCCACTTCTACACGGCGAAGCCATCTCTTTCCCATGGTGATTTGGTTTTCGATCCGAGGTCGGATCTTTCCCAAGGGAGGGGAGATGATGCGGAGCATCCTATGGACATCACCATGTCAAGAGTCCGTTCGGCGAGTGACACGTGCAACATCTACTTCACATACACAAAGGTGAATCATCTCCTTTACACGTGCTCACTTGACCCCTTCGAGGATGGTATACTACTTGACACTCCACTCGTGTGCATGCATAGGTATTGTCGGAACACTACGGACGACGAGGAGGAGTGCAAGCGCCAAGGAACAACTACACCATCCGCGAGGGAAGCATGGAAGAGAAGGAGGAAGAAGACCCAGGACGAGCGGTACTACCGCCCACACCAAGCGGTACTACCGCTAGAGGCCCCCGAGCGGCACTACCGCCGAACTTCCGCTCTACTGCCGCTCAACCCGACAAACTCCTGTGCTCGAGCGACCCGGGTCCGGTACTACCGCCCAGTCCAAGCGGCACTACCGCTTGCAAGTGGTACTACCACCCTCCCAAGCGGTACTACCGCTCTCCCTGTGCGCAGCCGCGGGCCTTTGGCCTTGTATCCCCCCTCTCACTTGCCCCTTCGTGGATGTAGACTATATATACTCCCCCACCTCATTCTAGCTAAGGTAGCAAAGTAGTAGCTCATTAGAGATAGAGCTTTGCTCATCCATACCGGATCGTCTCTTCGAGAGTGACCGCGGCCCCTCTACGGAGAAGATCCACCTTGGATTCAAGACCTCCATGTGAGCATGTGAGAAGATCCTCTGGGATATCAAGACCTCAACTCCTCCAAGGATTGGGATGAACGCTACCTTGTATCTTTCCCTTTGTTGTTCATGTACCTTGTGGATCTTGTGTGTTTGATTGTCTAGTGGATGTGTGATTGGACTTGTTCTTGAGTGTTTCCCTTTGTGTTTTCTCTCCGTTCTTCCCCGTGTTCGTCGTGTTCTTCGAGGGATCTTGCTCCTTTCGTGAAAGATCGGCCATCTAGGGTTCCACCCTACATCAACAATCCCAAACTTTAAGAAACGACAACTTTGGTTTCTTGCCAAACCACAGTTCATATTGTGTCGTCTCAACGGACTTAGATGGTGCCCCTTTTTAACGTGAATGCAGCTGTCTTTAATGCATAACCCCAAAATGATGTTGGTAAATCTGTAAGGAACATCATAGATTGCACTATATCCAATAAAGTACGGTTATGACGTTCGGACACACCATTATGTTGTGGTGTTCTAGGTGGCGTGAGTAGTGAAACTATTTCACATTGTTTTAACTGAAGACCAAACTCGTAACTCAAATACTCTTCTCCACGATCAGATCGTAGAAACTTTTATTTTCTTGTTACGATGATTTTCCACTTCACTCTCAAATTATATGAACTTTTCAAATGTTTCAGACTTCTTATTTCATTAAGTAGATATACTCATATCTGCTTAAATCATCTGTGAAGGTTAGAAAATAATGATACTTGTCGCGAGCTTTAATATTCATCGGACCACATACATGAGTATGTATGATTTCCAACAAATCTGTTGCTTGCTCCATTGTTCCGGAGAACGGCATTTTAGTCATCTTGCCCAAGAGACATGGTTCGCAAGCATCAAGTGATTCATAATCAAGTCATTCCAAAATCCCATCAGCATGGAGTTTCTTCATGCGCTTTACACCAATATGACCTAAACGGCAGTGCCACAAATAAGTTGCACTATCATTATTAACTTTGCATCTTTTGGTTTCAATATTATGAATATGTGTATCACTACGATCGAGATCCAACGAACTATTTTCATTGGGTGTATGACCATCGAAGGTTCTATTCATGTAAGCAAAACAACAATTGTTCTCTAACTTAAATGAATAACTGTATTGCAATAAACATGATCAAATCATATTTATGCTCAATGCAAACACCAAATAACACTTATTTAGGTTCAACACTAATCCCGAAAGTATAGGGTGTGTGCGATGATGATCATATCAATCTTGGAACCACTGCCAACACACATCATCACTTCACACTTAACTAGTCTCTGTTTATTCTGCAACTCCTGTTTCGAGTTACTAATCCTAGCAACTGAACTAGTATCAAATACTGAGGGGTTGCTATAAACACTAGTAAAGTACACATCAATAACATGTATATCAAATATACTTATGTTCACTTTGCCATCCTTCTTATCCGCCAATCACTTGGGGTAGTTCTGCTTCCAGTGACCAGTCCCTTTGCAGTAGAAGCACTCAGTCTCAGGCTTAGGTCCAGACTTGGGCTTCTTCACTTGAGCAGCAACTTGTTTGCCGTTCTTCTCGAAGTTCCCCTTCTTCCCTTTGCCCTTTACTTGAAACTAGTGGTCTTGTTAACCATCAACACTTGATGTTTTTCTTGATTTCTACCTTCGTTGATTTTAGCATCACGAAGAGCTTGGGAATCGTTTCCGTTATCCCTTGCATATTATAGTTCATCACGAAGTTCTACTAAGTTGGTGATGGTGACTAGAGAATTCTGTCAATCACTATTTTATCTGGAAGATTAACTCCCACTTGATTCAAGCGATTGTAGTACCCAGACAATCTGAGCACATGCTCACTAGTTGAGCGATTCTCCTCCATCTTTTAGCTATAGAACATGTTGGAGACTTCATATCTCTCAACTCGGGCATTTGCTTGAAATATTAACTTCAACTCCTGGAACATCTCATATGCTCCATGACGTTCAAAACGTCTTTGAAGTCCTGATTCAAAGCTGTTAAGCATGGTGCACTAAACTATCAAGTAGTCATCATATTGAGCTAGCCAAACGTTCATAACGTCTGCATCTGCTCCTGCAATAGGTCTGTTACCCAGCGGTGCATCAAGGACATAATTCTTCTGTGCAGCAATGAGGATAAACCTCAGATCACGGATCCAATCCACATCATTGCTACTAACATCTTTCAACACAATTTTCTCTAGGAACATATCAAAATAAACATATGAAAGCAACAATGCGAGCTATTGATCTACAACATAGATATGCTAATACTACCAGGACTAAGATCATGATAAATTAAAGTTCAATTAATCATATTACTTAAGAACTCCCACTTAGAAAGACATCCCTCTAATCCTCTAAGTGATCACGTGATCCAAATCAACTAAACCATAACCGATCATCACGTGAAATGGATTAGTCTTCATTGGTGAACATCATTATGTTGATCATATCTACTATATGATTCACGCTCGACCTTTCAGTCTCCGTGTTCCGAGGCCATATCTGCATATGCTAGGCTCGTCAAGTATAACACGAGTATTCTGCGTGTGCAAAACTGGCTTGCACCCGTTGTAGATGGACGTAGAGCTTGTCACACCCGATCATCACGTGGTGTCTGGGCACGATGAACTTTGGCAACGGTGCATACTCAGGGAGAACACTTCTTGATAATTTAGTGAGAGATCATCTTATAATGCTACCGTCAATCAAAGCAAGATAAGATGCATAAAAAGATAAACATCACATGCAATCAATATAAGTGATATGATATGGCCATCATCATCTTGTGCTTGTGATCTCCATCTCCGAAGCACCGTCATGATCACCATCGTCACCGGCGCGACACCTCGATCTCCATCGTAGCATCGTTGTCGTCTCGCCAATCTTATGCTTCTACGACTATCGCTACCGCTTACTGATAAAGTAAAGCATTACAGGGCGATTGCATTGCATACAATAAAGCGACAACCATATGGCTCCTGCCAGTTGCCGATAACTCAGTTACAAAACATGATCATCTCATACAATAAAATTTAGCATCATGCCTTGACCATATCACATCACAACATGCCCTGCAAAAACAAGTTAGACGTCCTCTACTTTGTTTGTTGCAAGTTTTACGTGGCTGCTACGGGCTTAAGCAAGAACCAATCTCACCTACGCATCAAAAACCACAACGATAGTTTGTCAAGTTGATTCCATTTTAACCTTCGCAAGGACCGGGCGTAGCCACACTCGGTTCAACTAAAGTTGGAGAAACTGACACCCGCCAGCCACCTGTGCGCAAAGCACGGTGGTAGAACCAGTCTCGCGTAAGCGTACGCGTAATGTCGGTCCGGGCCGCTTCATCCAACAATACCGCCGAACCAAAGTATGACATGCTGGTAGGCAGTATGACTTATATCGCCCACAACTCACTTGTGTTCTACTCGTGCATATAACATCAAACCATAAAACCTAGGCTCGGATGCCATTGTTGGGGAACGTAGTAATTTTAAAAAAAATCCTACGCACACGCAAGATCATGGTGATGCATAGCAACGAGAGGGGAGAGTATTGTCTACGTACCCTCGTAGACCGAAGCGGAAGCGTTGACGCAACATAGAGGAAGTAGTCGTACGTCTTCCCGGTCCAACCGATCCAAGCACCGTTACTCCGGCACCTCCGAGTTCTTAGCACACGTTCAGCTCGATGACGCTCCCCGGGTTCCGATCCAGCAAAGCTTCGGGGATGAGTTTCGTCAGCACGACGGCGTGATGACGATGATGATGTTCTACCGACGCAGGGCTTCGCCTAAGCACCGCAACGATATGACCGAGGTGCAATATGGTGGAGGGGGGCACCCCACACGGCTAAGGAACGATCACGAAGATCAACTTGTGTGTCATGGGGTGCCCCCCTGCCCCCGTATATAAAGGAGCAAGGGGGAGGGGAGGGCCGGCCCTCTCTATGGCGCGCCCTAGAGGAGTCCTACTCCCACCGGGAGTAGGATTCCCCCTTTCCTAGTCCAACTAGGAGTCCTTCCATGTATTAGGAGTAGGAGACAAGGAAGGGGAAGAGGGAAGAGAAGGAAGGAGGGGGCGCCGCCCCTCCCCCTAGTCCAATTCGGACTAGCCAATGGGGGGCACGTGGCCTGCCTCTCCCTCTCCCCTAAAGCCCAATAAGGCCCATATACTTCTTCCCCCGTATTCCCGTAACTCCCCAGTACTTCCGAAAATACCCGAATCACTCAGAACCTTTCCGATGTCCGAATATAGTCGTCCAATATATCGATCTTTACGTCTAGACCATTTCGAGACTCCTCGTCATGTTCCCGATCTCATCCGGGACTCCGAACTCCTTCGGTACATCAAAACTCATAAACTCATAATATAATTGTCATCGAAACCTTAACCGTGCGGACCCTACGGTTCGAGAACAATGTAGACATGACCGAGACATGTCTCCGGTCAATAACCAATAGCGGGACCTCGATGCCCATATTGGCTCCTACATATTCTATGAAGATCTTTATCGGTCAGACCGCATAACAATATACGTTGTTCCCTTTGTCATCGGTATGTTACTTGCCCGAGATTCGATCGTCGGTATCCAATACCTAGTTCAATCTCGTTACCGGCAAGTCTCTTTACTCGTTCCGTAATACATCATCCCACAACTAACTCATTAGTTGCAATGCTTGCAAGGCTTAATTGATGTGCATTACCGAGAGGGCCCAGAGATACCTCTCCGACAATCAGAGTGACAAATCCTAATCTCGAAATACGCCAACCCAACATCTACCTTCGGAGACACCTGTAGAGCTCCTTTATAATCACCCAGTTACGTTGTCACGTTTGGTAGCACACAAAGTGTTCCTCCGGTAAACGGGAGTTGCATAATCTCATAGTTAGAGGAACATGTATAAGTCATGAAGAAAGCAATAGCAACATACTAAACGATCGGGTGCTAAGCTAACGGAATGGTTCATGTCAATCACATCATTCTCCTAATGATGTGATCCCGTTAATCAAATGACAACTCATGTCTATGGCTAGGAAGCTTAACCATCTTTGATCAACGAGCTAGTCAAGTAGAGGCATACTAGTGACATACTGTTTGTCTATGTATTCACACATGTATTATGTTTTCGGTTAATACAATTCTAGCATGAATAATAAACATTTATCATGGTATAAGGAAATAAATAATAACTTTATTATTGCCTCTAGGGCATATTTCCTTCAACTTTAGAATCAACAATATAAGGTCTGAACTTATCACAAGCAAATACAACTGCTAAAAATTCTTTCTCAGTAGTAGCATAATTTCTTTGAGCATTGTCTAGAGTTTTACTAGCATATTGAATAACATTTAATTTCTTATCAACTCTTTGCCCTAGAACAACACCTACAGCATAATCACTAGCATCACACATAATTTCAAAAGGTAAATTCCAATCAGGTGGCTGAACAATAGGTGCAACGATCAATGCTTTCTTAAGTATTTCAAATGCTTCTACACAATCATCATCAAAGACAAATGGTATATCTTTTTGTAATAAATAAGTCAGAGGCCGAGAAATTTTTGAGAAGTCCTTAATGAACCTCCTATAAAAACCGGCATGACCAAGGAAACTTCTTATACCTTTGATGTCCTTGGGACATGGCATCTTCTCAATAGCGTCAACCTTGGATTTATCAACATCAATACCTATTTCAGAAACTTTATGCCCCAAGACAATACCTTCATTAACCATAAAGTGGCACTTTTCCCAATTCAAGACAAGATTAGTTTCTTCACATCTCTGCAAAACTCGATCAAGATTGCTCAAGCAATCATCAAAAGAGGATCCATAGACAGAGAAATCGTCCATGAAAACCTCACAAATCTTTTCAAAAAGTCAGAGAATATAGCCATCATGCATCTTTGAAAGGTAGCAGGTGCATTACATAAACCAAAAGGCATATGTCTATAAGCAAAAGTACCAAAAGGGCATGTAAAAGTTGTCTTTGATTGATCATTGGCTGACATAGGTATTTGAGAGAAACCAGAATAACCATATAGAAAGCAAAAATGTGTGTGTTTGGATAATCTTTCTAGCATTTGATCGATAAAAGGTAAGGGGTAATGATCTTTCTTAGTAGCTTTATTTAATTTGTGGAAATCAGTTACCATCCTATACCCTGTAATAATTCTTTGAGGAATCAATTCATCTTTATCATTAGGAACAACAGTAATACCTCCTTTCTTAGGGACACAATGGACAGGACTTACCCACTGACTATCGGCAACGGGATAAATTATACCTGCCTCAAGGAGCTTTAGTATTTCCTTTCTTACCACTTCCTTCATTTTATGATTCAGCCGTCGTTGATGATCACGAACTGGTTTGGCACCTTCTTCCAAATTTATTTTATGTTGACATAGAGTGGGACTAATGCCCTTAAGATCATCAAGAGTATATCCAATAGCAACACGGTGCTTCTTCAGAGTTTTCAATAATCTCTCTTCTTCATGCTCTGAAAGGTTAGCACTAATAATAACAGGATATATCTTCTTTTCATCAAGATAAGCATATTTAAGAGTATCAGGCAATGGTTTAAGCTCAAACACGGGATCACCCTTGGGTGGAGGAGGATCCCCTAGGATTTCAACAGGCAAATTGTGTTTCAGAATAGGTTCATGTTTAAACAAAACTTCATCTATTTCCCTTCTTTCATTCATAAACATATCATTCTCATGGTCCAGCAAATATTCTTCTAAAGGATCACTAGGAGGTGCGGCAATAGAAGCAAGACCAATAATTTCATCTTTACTAGGCAATTCTTCTTCACGATGTTGTTTATTAAATTTAGAGAAATTAAACTCATGAGACATATCACCCAAACCAATAGTAACAACATTCTTTTCGCAGTCTATCCTAGCATTAACAGTGTTCAAGAAGGGTCTACCAAAAATAATGGGACAAAAGCTATCTTGTGGGGAACCAAGGACAAGAAAATCAACAGGATATTTAGTTTTTTCACACAAGACTTCAACATCTCTAACAATTCCCATTGGTGAAATAGTATCTCTATTGGCAAGCTTAATTGTGACATCAATATCTTCTAACTTAGCAGGTGCAATTTTGTGCATAATTTCTTTGTATAAGTCAAAGGGTATTGCACTAACACTAGCACCCATATCACACAAGCCATGGTAACAATGATCTCCTATTTTAACAGAAATAACAGGCGCGCCTACCACAAGTCTATGTTTATCTTTAGCATAAGGTTTGGCAATTCTAGCAGTTTCACCGCAGAAATAAATAACATGCCCATCAATATTATCAGCCAAGAGATCTTTAACAATAGCAATATTAGGTCCAACTTTAACTTGCTCAGGGGGTGTATAACTTCTAATATTGGTTTTACGAACCACAGTTGAAGCTTTAGCATGATCCCTTATTCTAACAGGAAAAGGTGGTTTCTCAACATAAGAAGTAGGAACAATAGGATCATTATAAGTGACAGTCTTTTCTTCAACTTTAATAGGTGTAGCTACTTTTACTTCTATGGGAGGATGATATTTAAACCACTTATCCTTGGGGAGATCAACATAAGTAGCAAAAGATTCACAGAAAGAAGCTACTATCTCAGAGTCAAGTCCATATTTAGTGCTAAGTTTACGGAAAACATCGGTATCCATAAAAGTTTTGACACAATCAAACTTAGGTGTCATACCTGGCTCCTTAGCTTCGTCAAGATCCCAATCTTGAGAGTTGCATTTAATTCTATCCAATAAGTTCCATTTGAATTCAATAGTATTTGTCGTAAAAGAGCCAGCACAAGAAGTATCGAGCATGGTGCGATTGTTATCAGAAAGCCGAGCATAAAAACTTTGAAGAATTATTTCTCTCGGGAGCTCATGTTTGGGGCATGAATGTAACATTGATTTAAGCCTCCCCCAAGCTTGAGCGATGCTTTCTCCTTCGCGAGGCCAAAAATTATATATATAATTGCGATCACGATGAACAAGATGCATAGGATAAAACTTTAGATGAAATTCCAATTTCAATCGTTTGTAGTTCCATGACCCCGTATCATCACATAGCCTATACCATGTCAATGCATCTCCCTCCAAAGATAAAGGGAAGACCTTCTTCTTAACAACATCATCGGGTATACCTGCAAGCTTAAATAATCCACAAACTTCATCCACATAGATTAGATGCTCATCAGGATGCTTTGTTCCATCTCCTGCAAAAGGATTATCTAGCAGTTTTTCTAACATACCCGAAGGAACTTCAAAGGGAACATTTTCATTTTCAGTAGGTTCAGTAGGTTGAGGATAAACTCTTTGCTCTACTAGTCGGGGTGAGGATACCCCAAACAAGCCCCTCAGAGGATTACTTTCCATAGTAACAAGTGACAGAAAATTTCAGCACACTATATAATTTTTTTTCTTACCAAATTCCACCTACCAAAGGCGCTTCACTCCCCGGAAATGGCGCCAGAAAAGAGTATTGATGAGTATAGGGGATCTATCATAGTCCTTTCGATAAGTAAGAGTGTCGAACCCAACGAGGAGCAGAAGGAAATGATAAGCGGTTTTCAGCAAGGTATTCTCTGCAAGTACTGAAATAAGCGCAACATGTAGTTTTGTGATAGGATAAATTGTAACGAGCAACAAGTAACAAAAGTAAATAAAGTGCAGAAAAGGTGGCCCAATCCTTTTTGTAGCAAAGGACAAGCCTGGACAAACTCTTATATAGAGAAAAGCGCTCCCGAGGACACATGGGAATATCGTCAAGCTAGTTTTCATCACGTTCATATGATTCGCGTTCGGTACTTTGATAATTTGATATGTGGGTGGACCAGTGCTTGGGTGCTGTTCTTACTTGAACAAGCATCCCACTTATGATTAACCTCTATTTCAAGCATCCGCAACTACAACAAAAGTATTAAGGTAAACCTAACCATAGCCTGAAACATAAGGATCCAAATCAGCCCCTTACAAAGCAACGCATAAACTAGGGTTTAAGCTTCTGTCACTCTAGCAACTCATCATCTACTTATTACTTCCCAATGCCCTCCTCTAGGCCCAAATAATGGTGAAGTGTTATGTAGTCGACGTTCACATAACACCACTAGAGGATAGACAACATACATCTCATCAAAATATTGAACGAATACCAAATTCACATGACTACTAATAGCAAGACTTCTCCCATGTCCTCAGGAACAAACGTAACTACTCACAAAGCATATTCATGTTCATAATCAGAGGGGTATTAATATGCATAAAGGATCTGAACATATGATCTTCCACCAAATAAACCAACTAGCATCAACTACAAGGAGTAATCAACACTACTAGCAACCTACTAGTACCAATCCCGGACTTGGAGACAAGAATTGGATACAAGAGATGAACTAGGGTTTTGAGAGGAGATGGTGCTGGTGAAGATGTTGATGGAGATTTCCCTCTCCCGATGAGAGGAGCGTTGGTGATGATGATGATGGCGATGATTTCCCCCTCCCGGGGGAAGTGTCCACGGCAGAACAGCTCTGCCGAAGCCCTAGATTTGTTCCGCCAAGGTTCCACCTCGTGGCGGCGGAGTCTCATCCCGAAAGGTTGCTTCTGATTTTTCCCTTGAAGAAAAAGACTTCATATAGCAGAAGATGGCCACCGGAGAGCCAACAGGGGGCCCACGAGGCAGGGGGCGCGCCCTGGGGGGTAGGGCGCGCCCCCCACCCTCGTGGCCAGGTGGGGGCCCCTCTGACGTACTTCTTGCTCTATATTTTTATATATTTTGAAAATGACTTCCGTGGATTTTCAGGACTTTTGGAGTTGCGCAGAATAGGTCTCTAATATTTGCTCCTTTTCCAGCCCAGAATTCCAGCTGCCGGCATTCTCCCTCCTTATGTAAACCTTGTAAAATAAGAGAGAATAGGCATAAGTACTATGACATAATGTGTAATAACATCCCATAATGCAATAAATATCGATATAAAAGCATGATGCAAAATGGACGTATCATAGTCTTCAATGTGAATATCTTCACATACCACCATTGTCTTCAATGTCTTCATACATTTTTAGGGGTCATCTCCGGTAGGTAAACCAAAACAATGAGGGACTACTACCTGTGTTATCCTGCAATTCTCACAAACACATTAGTCCCTCAACCAGGTTTGTCGTCAATACTCCAAAACCAACTAGGGATGGCACTAGATGCACTTACAATCTCCCCCTTTTTGGTGATTGATGACAAACTGGTTGAAGTTTTCAACGGGGATAAAAGTATGTGATATGGTAAAGGATTAAGGTATTGTCTTCATGAGTAGCAAAAGTCTCCCCCTGAAGATGTGCATATAAGTAATTTGCTTTTGGAATGCAAATGCACATGGCAGGCTATACTTGTGGAGATCCTCTTCAACTTATGAAGACAACTCATCATGCATGATTTGATATAAGAAGATAATGACATGCATAATGAAAAATGGACGTCTGCAGTATGACTTGGTGCGGGATTTATCATCGCACATGCGGAATTTATCATCGCATCATAGAATAGCAAACAAGTAGCAGACGACCATCAAGTTTAAGTGTTACAACTCAAAGAACCAAATGTATCAAAACGTGAGTTGTAAACACTTGGCAAAATATAAAGCAACCACCCATATGGACCCGCTTGAAGACTATCAACTCATATGCTTCTCCCCCTTTTGTCAGTAAGGACCAAAAAGATTTGAAGACATAGAGTCTCTACTCGTTCCCATGAGGAGTAGGAGGTGAAGCAGCAGGGTCGTCGTTGAGGTTTGGTGGTGCAAAAGAACTTGGTGCAGTGTCGATACGCGCCGAAGTTGGAGGTGGTGAAGTAGCATCATCTTGGTCATCAATGACTCTGGCATTCACCGTTGCAGCTGAGGAGGAATAGTCAGAGTCTTCAAGAGAGGGAGTCTGACGCAAGACAACATTCCTTGGAGGAGTGGACTCAAACTTGAATCTTTCAGAGAAACCATCGTCTTGAAGATCAGCTTCAGCACTGAGCAAAGTCAAACTCTTCCATGACCTCCGACAGGTTTCATGTGTGACAAATGCATTCTTGGTGGCAAGATTGCAAATGCGATTGACGTCCACCAAGAGGCTTTGCATCTGCCGCTTCAGCCAGTAGTGATGCTTATCTTGTTTCTGATGCAGGGCGACGAGAAGCTCTCGTTCACTGAGAACACGAGATCTCTTCCGAGGCCTTTGAGAAATAGTGCTTTCAGTGGCTTCAGTATGGGCACTGCGAGGTGCGCGTGTATTGCCAGCCAAAGGATAAACACGAGTGACGGCCTGAACTCCTTCATTGGGTCGTGTGAAGCTTTGGTGATCAGCATTGTGAAGATAAACAGGCTCCTTGGCAGGCTCTGGGTAGATGGCTTCGACAGACATATCAACCTCTGGCAAGAATATCATATGGTTGCGCGCAACGGCTGATAGTTGACAGCAGAGTGGAGCTTGATAAGACGCATAACCCATGGAGCGTAGAACTTCAGATCAAAGAGGTCAGAGCCAGATGCAGCCAATTGCCTGATAAAGAAGTCTTGAGCATTGAAGCTGATGCCATTGAAGATATAAAAGACCAATGTCTTCATCGCTCCTTCAAGCTTTGCTGCAGAAGAATGTCCGTTGATGGGCCATAGAGTTCGCCTTATGATATGATAGATCGTTCGGGGCAGATACTCTAGGTCTTCAACAAAGAATTCTCTTGGGTATTTAGCGTCGCGTGGCAGAGGCTTCATCATGCTCAGCATTTGGCTCATGTTGGGCTCTGGCTTCTGAAAGATGCTCTCCAATGCATTGCGGTGAAGTTGACAACCAGGCTCGAAGAGTTCACCTGGTGTGGGCAGGCCAGTTAGCTCAATGATATCAAGAGCTTTGGCTTCATGATGGATATTGCATGTCATCCACTCAAGGATCCATGTCTTCTGATCCCTATTGTAGCCGCAAATGTGGAGGGTAGCATAAAATTGTAGCAGAAACTCTTCATTCCAATGCTCTTTATCAGTCACAAAGTTCAGAAGACCAGCATCACGGAAGCAGTCAAGGGCTTCTTCTAAGCAGGGCAGACCAGCAATGGCTTCACAGTCGAGACGCATATGTGGAAAGATGCGCCCTTGATCATAGAGAACATAGGAATAGTAACTACGCTGTTGATAGCTCCAGAACCGATCAGATTAAATTCTTGGCTTGGAGTAGGGGTTCTTGGCACTATCAAAGAAAGTGGTGTGCGCAATGAAGCCATTTGCATTGAAGGACCCTGGTGAAGTTGCAGTACTTGGAAACCTTGGCAGTCTTGGCTTAGGCTTCCGGACCTGAGGCCTGTGCTCGACATGATAGTCAAATTGTGGACTGGCAGCAGGTGGAGGAACCAGAATGGGCCATCTGACAGTAACCAACTGACCACGATCAAATGCTTGCTCGATGGTGTGTGGCCTTGGAGGCGGTACAGGAGCAGTGGCAGTGGCATTGACTTTAGGCTACAGATTTGCATCAGGTGCAACATTGGCTTCAGTTGCATGAACTTCTGGCACCACATTAGCTTCAGGCGCCACATTAGCTTCGGCCATGACAGTGTCATTGGCTTCAGTTGAGCTGTTTGTGGCCGCCTCAGTATTGTTAACCCCCACTTGAGTAGCTGGAGGGTCGAACATGTTCTCCTCGAGAACAACTTCAGGGTTGGACGAGGGTGTAGCAACATGTTCATCTTCTACTCTTGGCTCTTCTTGGTCATCGGCTAATGTAGCCAGAATGTCTTCAGCCGCTTTGGCTTCAGACACGGAGATGTTCGCAGTTGGAGAGGCTTCAGGAAATACTTGGCGTGATACGGAGTGGTGCTCTTCTTCTTCTGGAACACTCGAAAGTGTGACTTGTGGCCTTGGTCCTTTGCGAAGCCTGCGAAACGCTGGCGACGCTTGTGGAGATGGAGTAGTCTGGGCCTCAAAGTCATCATCATCAAGCACCGGAGTGGTGACTTGAGTTGGGGGATTACGTGGGGATTCTTCTTAACGGGGGGAGTCTTGAGGGTGATTAGCCCATGAATCATCCTGAGCAATTGGCGACAAAGGACGACCAATGCTGATGAGTTTGCTGTTCGTGAGAACAGGCGATGGTACCACATTGTGCTCGATCTGAGGAAGGACTTCATCATCTTCTACATTGTCTTGGTGACCAATGTCTTCAGCTGTGGTGGGGTCAACAACTGGAATATCTTCAGCCTCAGGAGCCTCTGTGGTAGCAGACTCGTGAACAATCAACTAACGCTCTCGGTGTTTTGACGCAGGACGAGCAACAGAAATTGGCTCGACGACAAGGGGCTCTGTGGGAGCAGCCCGATCTTTCTTCTTGGTTTTTCTCTTCTTGGCTGGTGGAGCCTCATCAGTGGTGTTTTGGTCTTGCGCTTTCTGGCTTCGGCTTCAGCTGCCATTGTTTTCTTGAGCTCTGAGGCCACTATGGGGACCTTAGGCTTCACACCTGTCATACTGGCGGGGAAGACAATGCGAGGTTCTTCCCGCCTGGATGCTTTAGGTGGGGCCACAGTTGGCTTCTTTTTCTTGGCAGCCATCTTGGGGTCGATGCCAGGACGCCCAAGTGCCTTGCGCTTCTCAGCTTCATTGTAGGCTTGAACACATTTGGCAGCCAGGTGTTTCATGCGCTCTCGAGAACCTTTGGCTTCGTCACGTTTCTTGTGAAACGCCTCCTTGAGCTCATGCATCATTGTCTTGAAGTTTTGGACGTCTGTCACACCATGCTTCTTGAACTGAGCCTTTTCATAGTCAATCTTGTGCTTCAGTTCAACAATTTTCTGAGCTAGAGCCAGCTCTGGAACAATGGCTCCATGAAAGGAGACGCTGAGGCCAATGGGGAGTTGAAGATTGTCAAAACTGAGGTTTGGGCTATCAAACCACTCGTCAATGAACTTGTTCATAATGTCCACATCGAAGAGGGGAAGATCATTGAAGATTTCCACCTCTTGCTTGCTCTTTATTAACAACTCAAGAGCATCATCGCCAAGATCGTCGTCACTAGACAGATCAATGGCTTCATTCTCATTTCTCAGAACGGTAGCTGGGGTCAGTGCTTGACCCGCAGTTTGCATGGGCTTCTTCTTCTTCTTCTCAGACTTGGAGATGCGAGAGAGATTTTCATACTACACACTTGGTGTAGGAGGGGCAGTGGCCAGAGGCTTCGCTCGTGAAGCTCTTGGTGCAGTGGAAGGCTTCGAAGCCTTGGGTTTCTTCAGCTTCTTAGGCTTCGGTGGTGCAGGCGCTTCATCAGAATCAGCGTCTTCGGCAGAGTGATCCACGGTAGCCCCTTGAACCATAATGTGAGTGATGAGACTTTCAAGGTTGTAGAAGGCCCCAACAATATTGGGTTCAGCATTGCGTGTGCCATCAGCACGAGGAGCAGAGGGACCTGGGTTGAAGTCTAATCCCCGCGACTTCCTGTTCTCTTTGGTCGAGTTCTTGGCAAACTGATAGTTGCGCTTGAACAGATTGTCGTCACGACACCATAGCAGAGAAGATGGGTCGGCATCAGCAGGCTGTGGTCCACGGACCATACAAGGGTGGAAGCCTTGATCAATGGCTTCAGTTCTAGACCTGGGTGGGAGATTTTTGTACAAGATGTCTCCCAGGGTCGCTTGATGGCATTCTTTTCTGCATATTCATGGGTCACGAACTTGTACTTGTACCATTGCTCGGCCCAATATCTTCGAATGCATTGGATTCGTGTTTTGCGCTAATTGTAATCCTCCTCTGGATCTGTCTTGTATACTCCCTCCATTTTTATATACAAGGCCACTATGGAATATACATTTTGCATCTATATAAGGCCACCAACAGTAATCGAGGCAAAGTTAATGCTATTTTCTCGTACTAACAACCTGTTTAATACTTGCATGCATGCAGTCATAATGACAGTCAGCTAGTTCCTCCACTCAGTTTCTTTGCATGCATGCGGAGTATTAATGATCCCAGTAAACAAGAAGAAAAGTTGACTTGTAAAGCAGGCATTAAATTTTACATTGGTACCTGTAATCTGAGTTTGTGGCCTTGTATACAAGAATGGAGGGAGTAGCTCATAAAGGTCAGGTGGCAAATCTCTTGATGTTCCCCCACGACGCTGTCTGCCTCCCTTCCTTGCTGACTTATCTGTGGCCATGTAGTTCAGACTGAATGGCTTCAAAACAATTCACTTGAGTTATTTGCCACAAAGGTTGAAGTTCCTCGGCCACTACTCGACTTGAACCGGAATGTGTCCTCCCCAATACATGATGTTGTCGTGGTGTATGACCATAATGCGGCTGGCCAACCACCAAGTAGCCAACCAAATGAAGAGGTCATCAATGTTAGAGCCGTAGTTCTTCTAGGTGATGATCATGTTGGAGATGAGGCCGTTGCTCATGTTGATGAACATGCAAATGTTCATGTTGATGAAGATGCCATTGCTCATGTTGATGGAAATGCTATTGCTCAAGATGATGCGTATGAGGAAGAAGAAGAGATTCATTACAATCCCATTGGTGACTTGGATGTCATTGTGCATCAATAAGACATGGACCGTAACCTCCCTTACAACCGTATGTGTAGGTATGAGTCGGATGATGAGGGTCCACCGAAATAATTGGATGAGGATGGATTCACGCCGCAAGAAAATCAAATTTACAAGAAGGTCAATGGCAAGGAAAGAGGGCCCTCTTTTGTTTCGTGATCTTAGTCTTGCCGACAAGGCCGTTGTTGATGGTGGCATGAGGTTGGGCTTGGTCGAACCATCACCTAGCCCGAGGATGGGTGATCCGAGGCCACCAGATGAGGATGAGAATACTCATTTGAAGAAAGGGATCAAGTTTGGTTGTTTGCAAGAGTTCAAGATATGGTTGAGTGACTACGTCATTCGGAACCATAGGCCATTCGTTGTTTGTCATTCCAACAAAACATTGCGCTACACCATCAAATATGACAAAGAAGGTTGCCCATGAAAGGTCAGTGGAAGAAAGATCAAGGAAACTGGGCAATGGGAGTTGAAGAGTTGTGTGGCCACCCACGAGTGCATACCGCCGAAGAAAACGGACCGAAGCAAGGGACACCGCCAACTCACGTCCGAGTATCTAGGCTACAAATTGTTGAATGAGATATCCCATGACCCAACCGTGAAGGTGAAGTTTCTCATGAGTTCGGTCTTCGAACGATTCGGCTACCCGGTCAAGTATGGAAAGGTGTGGGTGGCCAAGGCAAACACTATAAGGATGTTGCATGGTGATTATGTCGCCGCGTACAACATTCTTCCGAGAATGTTGGGAGCCATTGCTCATCGGAACCCGGGCATGCACCATAGGGTCGAGTCAATCGAGGGAGTGTTTCATCAAGCCTTTTGGAGCTTTGGGCAATGCATCGATGCATTTAGGCATTGCCGCTCGGTCTTGTCAATTGATGGCACGTTCTTGACCGGAAAGTACAAGGGCACGTTGATGGTAGCAATGGCTCACTCGTCCAATGACAATGTGTTGCCGATGGCATTTGCGTTGGTGCCTTCCGAGCACGATGATAATTGAGAGTGGTTTACGGATCATGTGAGGACAAAGGTGATTGGCCCCAAAAGAGAGGTGTGCATCATATTAAATCGCCATCATGAGTTTTACTTTCAAAGGTTGTGCTGTCAACGGTGACGCACATAGTCTACCCAAGTTCTCCCTCTCTCTAGGCCAGAGGCCTCTAATTTGGCCAACCTCATGATTCGAACTATATCCTACACTCAGTGGTTTTTGATGAATATAAAGCTTGGCTTTACCCTAAAAAGAAAGATGAGAGTAGAACGGCAACACCTGGCATGCAGGACGTGCGAACGCACGACGAGCACGAGTTGTTGAAGCTCCTGGAGAACCGGCCTTAGCAGTTAGCTTGCTGCAGTACTCCTGTTGAGTATAAATGTTTATTTACAAAAATAGGATAGTGTAGGATTTGTTCATGTCTTGACTTGTACTTTAAAATTACCATGAACTCTTATATATATGCCCACAAGGATCGAGCAATACAATAAACGATTCCATCAATCTTTCTATCCCTTCTAATATGGTATTAGCCTAACCAATTCAAACCCTAGCCGGCGCCCGTCGGTTCTGCCCCGCACGCCGCCCACGGGGCTGTCAGTCGTCATGACCGCCGCCGGGGGCCGCACCGCTCGTACCTAAGGTTTGTCCGCCGGCTGTGTTGACTGGTTGCCCTAGAGAGTCTATTTCCTGAGCCTTTGCTCTGGGTTTTTTTCTTTTCCGCCGGTCATCTTGATCGGCGTTTTTTTTGGTTTTCCGATCTAAGATCGGTTTGCATCACCCGCCGCCGCCGTCTATACCCGCGCCTCTACTCCAACACCGGCGCGACCGGCCGGCCTCTTCACCGACCCGACGGCCTCACGCGACAGGCGGTCCCTAACGGTCGTCGTCTTGCACGTCTACCCGCCCGTCGCCCCGACTCGACGGCCTCACGTGACGAGGCGGTCCATCACATCCATCATTCATGCGCCGGCTCGCCCTCGATCTATGTCGGCTGTCGCCTCCCTATTCTGACCGGGACTCCTGCATCGCCTCGACCCGGCGGCCTCGCGCCATGCGGTGGCCTATCACAGCCGCCGTTCGCGCGCCGGCCCGATCTACGCCGCGCCTGTATGGCCGCCCTGTCGACCATCGTTGTCGGCTTCCTCTCGGACTCAGCCGCCACCCCGCCTCCACCGAGTGGCGTCCCTGACCTCGTGCACGATCGGCTTGACCACCCGCTCGCCGCTGCGATCCGCCTCATCTACGCCATGCGACCGCCCTGGCCTATCGGTTGCGAGCGCCTCCACATGTCCCGTGACGACCGTCCCGAGTACAGCGCGCCTCTACACCGATTGAGCATCGGGGTGCCGATGCGTCGCCCCGTTGGGCTGCAACGCCGCCACCCCGTGGTTCTTCTCCCGGCTGCACTGACCCGCGCCACCGCTGCATCGCCCCTTCGGGTCGTAGTGTCGCGGCCCGAGGCTCATCGCCGCCCCGAGGCCGTCCGCTCGAGGCTATCCCCGTGGCTGCACCGCCCCTCGCGCCGCCGCTGCGTCACCCCGTCGGGCCTTAGCGTGCGTGGCACGTGGTCCACACCGTCGTCCCGAGATCGTTCCTGCAGTTGCACCGACCCGGGATCCGTTGTTGTGTCGTACTTTCCGGCCGTCGCGTCGCGGCCCGCTGTCACCGTTGTCGCCCCGACCTGCCCGCAGCCCGCGGTCCACTCCGACGTCACAGCGCGTCGACCTCCAGTCGTATGCGCCGCACCGTCTCCCTCGGCGCGGGAACGCCATCATCCGTGCCGGTTTTTGTCACGCTGTCGGGTTTCTCACCTCCTTCGAGCACCGCAGCCGCGCTCCTAACCAAGTCGCCGCTGCCGTCGTCAGGCCGCCGCCCGTCCACCCCCTCTTCATCTTCGTCCAGCACCAGCCCATCGCCAACGTCCCAACATCTACCCCGACCACTTCGTCTACTCCAACCACCATTGGTGACATCGGCCCCACACCGATGGACGCCGCAATTGTCGTCGAGTCTATTTCTCTGCTGGCCCCTCCGACTCCTCGATTTAGTGTACATCTCGTGCAGGTCCCTCGTCTACGCATGCCCGGTGCTGGCAACACCGATAAGTGCCTTCGTCCACGACGTGTCCCCGGGCCTGGGAAGCTTGGTGTGGCACTTCGTCAACTTCGTGTTTGTCCGTCTACGCATGTCCGGTGCTGGCAACACCGACGAGTGCCTTCATCTACGACGTGTCCCTGGGTTTGGCAAACCCGGTGCGTCGCCTCGTCAACACCGTCCTATACCCGGCGCACACTACTTCGACACCACTGCGCCCATGAATAACTCGGCGCCTCCTTGTGCCTGCGGCTTCACAGCGACATCCTCGACACTGGCTGCCCCGACTCGACATCGACCACGGTGTTCTTCGCACGATTACCTCGACCACGGCTACACCACTCACGCTCTCGGCTACCTCGACAAACGGCACAAAGGGCTACCTTCTTGCTTGAGCAACCTTGTTGGTTTCTACTCCAGCCATGCCTTCCGCGATGCATCGACCGTTATGACTGTGCGGGTGTCCGTCGGCTTCTCTTCGGATTCTTTTCCAGTCTCACCGTTTGCATGGCTACCGTTGTGACTGTGAGGGGCGTTGAGTATAATGTTTATTTATAGGAAATACTCCCTCCGTTTCTTTTTACTCCGCATATAAGATTTGGTCAAAGTCAAACTACACAAAGTTTGACCAAATTTATATAAAAAATATGAACATCTACAATACTAAAACTATACAGTATGAAAATGCATTTCATGATGCATCTGATAATATTGATTTTATATTATGAAAGTTTATATTTTTTAATATAAAATTAGTCAAACTCTATAAAGCTTGACTTTCACCAAACCTTATATACAGACTAAAAAGAAACGAAGGGAGTATAAGATAGCATAGGATTTGCTCATGCCTTGACTTGTACTCTAAGATAACTATGTACTTATATATATATATATATATATATATATATATATATATATATATATATATATATATATATATATATATATATATATATATGAAGCAATATAATTAACGATTCACCAATCTCTCTGTCTCACTTCTAACAATTCCAACGGAGAGCTAAGGATGGCGACCACTGCCGGCCCCGCGATGAGCATGAAGCTGCTAGCGGACACCAAGGCGGGGCGTGTGCTGTTCGCCGAGGCCGGCAAGGACGTCGTCGACTTCCTCTTCTCCCTCCTCGTCCTGCCCGTCGGCACCGCCGTCAAGCTGCTCGGGCCGGACTCAATGGTCGGGGGCGCCGGCGACCTCTACGCCAGCGTCCAGAAGCTCGACGGCTCCTACGTCCTGCCCGGGGCGAACACCGATGCGCTCCTACGCCCCGCCGTGCCCTCGCCGGCGCCGGCCCCCAGCATCTCCCTGTCCCTCCTCGGCCTGCCGAGCCCGTCGCCGGCTTTCTTCAGGTGCGGCTATTGCCACAGCCCCGGCTACGTGACGGAGGTGAGAAGCGCCAAGTGCCCCAGATGTGGCAACCACATGGCGGACGCGATCCAGTGCGTGCGGCCCGATACCGGCGGCTCCGGGCAGGCCGCCGCCGCCGGAGGGGCGAAAGGGTTCGTGCAGGGCGTGGTGACGTACACGGTGATGGACAACCTCGCCGTGACCCCCATGTCCGCCATCTCCAGCATCACCCTGCTCAACGCCTTCGCCGTCACGGGCCTCGGCGCGCTCCAGGAGATGACCGTGCGGATCGGCTACAAGGAGGTGAGTGGGTGACCAGTGTGGCGCATACAAATACCATTAACCATTAGCATTAACCATTGATTTGATGTGCAGGGTTTGGCGATTCTCAAGGCGGCGCTGCAGTCCAAGACCGTCCTCACCGACGTCTTCCTCGCCGGCTGCAAGACAGGTCCGGTGTACGACTGACGCACGCACGTAGGGGCATGGAGAGGAGAACTCGCCGCCGATCCATCTAGCTCCGGCCAGCTATCTATATCTATACTACTCCGTGGTAGATTAGCTTAATTAAGGGGTCTTCTATTTCCTAGTTGAATGTTGCACAATTTAAGACTTGAATTACTACTACTCCCTATGTTCACTTTTATAAAGCTTTGTAGATATTTCAAACATTGTGCAAAACAGCTCAATTTCACTTGTCTAAAACGATTTATAAAAATGAACGGAGGGAGTAGTACCGATGGGATGTTGATTTGTAGGCGATGGGATTGATTACGCTCTTCAGTCGTAGTTCAACAATCCGCTTGAATTTCTGTCCAGGGCTAGCGGCCGCACTACCCGCTTGAATTTCTGTCTCCCAGCGCCTCCAGTCGTGTTAAACAATTCGAACATGTAAGATAAAATTCAAGTCTAAGCACGATAGGTCACTCCGCAGACGTCAACCGTGCCGCCTGTCAGTGACGAATTTAGGATTTGACAATGTGAGGGTAATTATGGACAATATTCCAATGACTAGCGAACCGAGCTATGATTGGATAGTTAGGAGGATAGTTGTATCCCTGGTTCATCCGAGTTCAAATCCTGGTACTCGCATTACTTTTGTATTTATTATTTCAGTATTTCCGACGATCTCGTTCAGTGTGAGAAGACGTTTTCGTCGACTACAAGGTGTCTATAGTGACTTTATCAATCTTAAAATGATATGTTGGCTCAGTCTCTCGAATATATGTGAGCACCTGAATTTGTACTGTGTTCTTAAAAAAATATTCCAATGACTAGATTTTTTTACTACACTACATCAAAATTAGTATGATGGACAAACATTCTACGACTAGTAAAAAATATTATAAATGTTTGTGGGGGCCATGGCCCCATGACCCACCCCTAGATCTGAGACAACCTCGTGCTCTGCTTCATTTCGTTCCATTGCTGCCATCACCGCCTCATACTCCCTATGTACGATCTTCTTCCCGATAAGACACTTCTTTACTTGCTCATTCAAGACACTTCTTCCCGATAAGACACTTCTTTACTTGCCATCACCGCCTCATACTCCCTATGTACGATCTTCTTCCCGATAAGACACTTCTTTACTTGGTCATTCAAGAGGCTTGCATCCGCCAATGTTATCCTTGAATCCTTCGTGTCTCGAGCAAGTTGCAACCTCTCATTCTCAATCTCCATTGATCCAAAAGTCTGGACCTTTTTGATCTCCCATTTGCGACACGCCTCTTGCTTATCCAAGTTTATATTTAATGTGTATTAAAAATGTTCTTCATATAACTAAAAAACGTTCATTGTGTACTAAAATACAATATTCAGTGTGTATTTGAAAAATGCTCATCAGGTACTAAAAAACGTTTAGTGTGTATTTGAAAAATGTTTACCATATGTTATGATTTTTCATTCACCAAATTGTACAAAAAATATAAAAAAGAAGAAAAAGGAAAGAACGAAAACAAATAAACCGAAACAGAAACCCACTCAAGAAAAAAAGGAACAAAAGAACAAATTGAAGAAAAAAGCGACCAAAAAAACGAACCAACGAACGACGCACAGCGGGCGCTGCTGCGTACTGAGCCGGGCCACCTGTGGTATAGGGATAACGATCCCGGTGGGCTTGGTTTTGGACTAGTTACTTGGGCTACGGGCTGAGTTTCGGCCGCCCGAATATCTTCCTTCTTCTTGCAGAGCGTTCCCCGTTCCGATTATAGTCGGCGTGGATGGACGCCACCACCGAAAACCTAGCCAATCTCACCATAGCCGCGGACGAGCCTAGGCAGGCGACCCTGCCGCCGACCTTCGACGTGGCTGCTTCTGCTCAGTCCCCAGCGGCCGCGGCCTACCCCATCTGGGTCCCGCATCCTCCGCGGCCTCCGTCTCCCCGGTAAGACGAAACCATGTGCGACTTATTCCATCATCCCGTGGAGTTTCAACAACCATATACTGTTATTATCTATGGATCATACTAAACTTTACAAAGCACCGTAAAATTGGCAGCAGCAGGCAATTGCCGAGTTTGGTTGCTCTCCTCACGCACCATCTGAATAACATTAGAGAATATATAGTTAGTAATTGTTGTACACGATCCCTTGTACTAGTACCAATTTTGACATGGTTCTGTTTAATTTGTTGGTTGCAGGGAGAATGATCCTAGGTACTACACAGAACGGCCTAAGCTCAATCCAAAACTTCATGCTGAGCAGTCCATAAGAATCACGAAGTTCGCCTTGGATTACTACATCGAAACAAAGAAGGTGCGTGTTCTACATCCTGGTATCTCTTTGGGTTGGTTGTCATTTGAATTGTCATGACCTTGTCTAATAAATCACCTTAATCATTTCTCGTGCCCAGACCAAGTTTGAGCTCTTGGAAGTCAGGCCTGTCAACTACGTGCCTACTGAATGTCGTCCTTACATACATATCAACTTCATCGCAAGAGCCAGCGAGCAGGGATCGCAGGGACTTCTCTTCTTCGCCGAGCTGTATCTCTGTGGCAAAAGGAGGACTCCAAGCGGTTACTCCGTGACCTACTGTGAGCCACTAAGCGATAATTCTACCAGTGAGTTTTACTTCTTACTACTCCCTTCGATACATATTAATTGTCGCTAGTTTTGTACAAATGACGTGGATCAAGATCCCCTATCACACTAATCGTGTAGCTAGCGGTGTATATAGTGATTGGTTTCTTGACCTGCTTGGTGTCCATGATCAGGACCAACTCGATCATTCCTCTCCTCATATACATAGTTCTGAACAAGTGCCTATATATATGTTGTTTGCGTTGCAGCTGGACGTAACGGCGTGGACAGACCTCGTGGCGACCCTTCGGCGACGACGGAGAAGATTGACTTAACTTACTGCTATGCATGTGATCAGAACATGCTTCATCCGGAGGGTACGAAATATATTGGCGGGCATTGTAACGTTCCAGGCATCTACAACGGCTGTGCAATGTTGTAGACAGATTCACGTGCTAATTAGCTAGATGATCTAGATTCTAGACTAAGCTACATTTTATGGCTATGGACTAACACCGGAGGGCATGTGTCTCTATATATGCAACACCATCTTTTATATCTGGCATCGGCTTCTCTACTGCTGATCTACTTCCACCTCCTACTGCCGCCCTTCTCCTTGCTCCATCACCAGTGTTACAATCACAGATTAGTGGCGAAGCCACCCACGAGCTGTGTAGTCAATTGACTACACAAAGTTTTGGCAAAAACAGCATATAACAAGTAGAAATCTGCACACAGAAAAACCATATAGACACATACATTTGACTATACAACTTTAAATCGGTAATTGCCTTTGGCTCCTAGGTGCATATGCACCCATTGTCAAAACACACATTTCGAAAAGTTAAAAAATTCGGAACAAAAATCCCGCGTGTATATCCGGACATTCTATGTGCGTGCACAAGGTTTCAGTGAAAAACGAGGTTTTTTGTGGCTTGTGTGAAAAAGACAATTTCTGATGCTTCATTCTAACTATTCATGAGGTATTTCTTTATCTTTTTTACACAAGCCACAAAAAACGTCGTTTTTCGCCGAAACCTTGTGAACGCACATAAAATGTCCGGATATACACGTGGGATTTTTGTTTCGAATTTTTCAACTTTTCGAAATGTGTATTTCGACAATGGGTGCATATGCACCTATGAGCCAAAATGCCGCTCTCGAGTACACATGATTGAAGTCTTGGCATCACCAGGGGTGTGTAGTTTTTACTAAAGTTAACCTTCTGAAAAAAAGTGGCAAGGTAATAAAAATGTGTTTTTGCCACACTATTAAGCACTTATCCTTTGATTGCCAATTTCCTCGCTCTCTATCTTGTCTATCGTCCAGATGGCATCTGATTTGTATTCACCTTTATTATGTTTCAAATATATTTCGAAACTCGTAATAGTGCATTGGTACAAAGTTGAGAACCCGCTTGGTTCCCATAATGTGGTCGGTGTGATGGCATATTGGTGCTTTATATGGCTATGAAGAATTTTTTTTTTCTTTGTTAAGAGAAAAACAAGTCCATTTGACGCTATACACCTAAGTGCACATTGGCTTGAATTTATACTTTGGTTTATGCTTCAGCGGTTGGAGGGATTAGAGACATTCATGTGATTTGCACATAAGACATACTACACATGAAGAAGCATTTTGACAGCCAACAGAAGATGACATTAACTGCGATGCAAACCCATACATCAAGCGTCAACACAGAGTACTACTACAACCTGGAGTAATTGATAAATTTAGCTGGAGTAATACCAGCTGATACAAGACATTAAACAAAAGATGCCACGGTCAGATAGTTCTGATGCTCTCACACAAAGAGCCAAAGCCAACGTAATTTAGCAGATGGATGGAGCTACTAGCCCATGCACATGTTCATACACAAGAACAAACCAACCTACTTAACCCTACATTTTCCATGTCAATGAGCATGCCAGACGCAGGACCGTGCCTTCAAACGTTGCTGGGCTTGAGGAAAACGTCGGTGAGGACAGTCTTGGACTGCAGCGACGCCTTGAGGATATCCAAACCCTGCAATGCAAGCGTGACGGTTGAGTGATACTTGATGTGGATTCTTCAAGAACAGCGAAGGAACATGCATGGAAGCATCCATTTGACAGGGCAAGCTAACTACTCCCTCTGTCCCATAATGTAAGACATTTTTTAACACCACACATGTCTCATAATGTAAGACGCTTTTTAACACTACACTAAGTGTGGATCATGCATGCATATATGTATGTACCTCGTTGTAGCCGAGCTGCACGGTCTTCTCCTGGAGCGCGCTGAGGTCCTTGACGCCGAATGTGTTGAGCAGGGTGATGCTGGAGATGGAGGACATGGGCGTCACGGTGAGGTCGTCCATCACCGTGTACGTCACGATGCCCTGCACGAACCCCTTTGCGGTGACGCCGCCCGCCTCCTGCGCCGCCTGGCGTCCGGGCACCGCCGACGGCACGAGCTTCAGCTCCTTGGACATCTGGCCGCCGCACGACGGACAGGCGGTGCCTCTCGTGCCCGTCATGTAGCTACGGCAACCGTCCTCGTCCTCGTCCTCGACGCAGGCGTAGTGGTAGTTGCGCGACCTGCACTGGCTATTGCATCCGAAGAACGTCGTCGGCTGGGGCTGGGCCCGGATGGACGACGGCGGTGGCGGCGAGCCTAAGAGGAGGGAGCTTTTGTTACTGACGGCCGGGGATAGGACGGCCGGGTGGAGGAGCGCGTCCTTGGCGGCGCCGGGCTGGACGTAGGTGCCGTCGAGCTTCTCGACGCTGGCGTAGAGGCTGCCGACGCTGCCGACCATGGAGCCCTTTCCGATCAGCTTGACGGCGGTGCCGACGGGCAGGGAGAGGAGGGAGAAGAGGAAGTCGACGACGTCCTTGCTCGCCTCCGCGAACAGCACGCGCCGCGCCTTGGTGTCCACCAGCAGCTTCATGCTCAGCGCGGTGGTCGCCATTCTGGACCGACTGACCTGTGTGGTGGTGAGGGCGTGAGAACTGAGGAGAAAGTATGAAGTGTCGTCTACAGAGCAGTTTCGGAGGAGAAATAGGCTTGACTACTACTACGACACCAAGAGGAAAAGTGTACTCTCGTATTTGAAGGGGAAGAGAGCAGAGCTGGCCATCTGGTTAGATTGAGGTGACGGGACGAGCATGCATGCACGCATGCATGGGCAGACCGTAGACGTGTGGCGCGAGAGAAACGATTTGCGCGATCTTTTTTCGAGCCGGGTTAAATCTAGCTTGCGTGATCTGCGGCGCTGCAGCAAGGATTTGTGACGGGAGTAGTAGAGCAATTGTCATGACCAGGATTTGGCACAACTTTTTACGCAGGCCGGGTAGATCTGTCCCGTCGTCGCCTCTGCCATCAAGGTTTGCCCCGCGCGAGTCTCAAGCCAAGAGATTTCTGACTTCACCAGGCCGTAGCTGGCTGGCGCCTGACAGGCATCCGTTTACCCAAGGGCAGCTATTAGCTGCCGGGAGAGTATATGTATTAGTACCATATACATGTATAGTGTATGATATTATTTCTGTAATGTATAATATCATAACTTACTATCTTAGATTGTCTTATTAATTGTCATGCATGATACAAAGTACTTTAATGATATGATATCACATCCTCTCTATCCTCATTTAATGGTGTGCTACATCATTAAAAAAAGTCTAGTTGACATGTACTCCCTCCGTTTTATAATGTAGTGCATATAGATTTTTTTTTAAGTCAAGCTTTACAAACTTTGACTAAATTTATAGAGAAAATTGTTTATAAGTACAATATCAAATATATACAATATGAAAGTATGTCTTGTGATGTACCTAATAATATGTATTTGGTACTCTGGAATTATATGTTATTCTCTATAAACTTGGTCAATATTTGTAAAGTTTGGCTTTTCAAAAAAATTCTATAGACATTACATTGTGAAACAGAGCGAGTGTCACTTATGATACTCCCATTACGATTAGCCTTACGGTCGTTTTCTTCTTCTTTTGACCGGGACAAACGGCAGGAACGCCACAATCCACAGTTCCACACCAGTGACGGATGCGGATAAAAACGAAACTGATGTGCAGACGAAAGTACATGAACGATATGCAGCCGACACTTATATCAAACTAGTGGCTGGGGCGCCACCTGGTGGCGCCACTTGAAGCGAGATGCTGCGGTACCTGATTTGTTGTTGTCCATTCAGCTGGCTTGTTTGGTCCATGTTTTCATAACATGAGCATTTCTAGGAGTCTGAGAAGATAAATGCAATTCAGATGCATCAGTAAGTTACATGGATATAAGTGTACTGAAATAACAAAGTTATACGAGCTGATGTCCATCACAGATTGATATTTGTTAGGAAAGTAAGCATCTAGTTACTTAGTGCACATGTATAGAGGAAGTTAGGCATGTCTTGCAGCAGAGAAAAGTTCATATCAACTTAAATTGATTGTAGAGATAATGAGGACCACCCATTATAGTTGGTCCAAAGGTACTTAGCACAGGAAAGAAGACCTAAGAAGATACAACCTGATGGAATAGAAAATGTACCACAGACAACTCTTATTAGTTTCACAGCCCTCCACTGCCCCCACTGAGCCGAGGCTCACCTTCATCATCGCCTCCTTGAGCAGCTGTTCGTTGACGCCATTGTTGGCTCGCCATCGTACTACTCCTCGACATAGACCACGTCCCTCTTGCAGGTGTCAAGACTGTTCTTCTGATGCTTGTTACGCAGTGTCAAATAGAAAGATCAAGTATGGAGATAAGTCACCATCCACTAGCCCGGTCTTGTAAATTTTGTTTTTTTCGAAAAGGGGGGACACCCGGCCTCTGCATCAGAACGATGTAAATTTTGTTGCCGCTGATGATTATTGATGTTTGAATGCATCAGAAACCAGTTTTTTGCTCCAACAAAATCTAGAAAAGAAACAAAGACAATTGTGTAAGTATACAAAATTGCAACTGAACATATGTTTTTAGTGAAAAGATGAGCATGAACTAATCATTACCATGCAGCAACATTACATAATACTCCCTTTGTGAACTAATATAAGATATTTTAGATCACTAAGACCTTATATTAGTTTACAAAGGGAGTACCATGCAGTGCAAGCCAAAATAAATAAAGTCTCATCTTGTCCAAACCGATGGTTTACTTCTCTTATTTTCAAAATTAAATCACGGATCACAACCATGACTGCCCAAATCCACTGTGTACAACTGAAAAAAAATTATGGAGATGGGAGAGGCAAGGGGAAAATCACCATTTCAGGGCACCATTATGAGCTCAGTAACGGCGTTGATTCCACATGCTTCTCATATGAACTGCCAACCAAATTAATTAAATGCTACATGTCACTGCACATAATCATATTTAAGTGCCGAAAGACAATTGAAACCAGTTTAGAAACTATATATAAAAGGGCACTAATCAATTTAAACATGGAGTTTTGGGGTAGACGGGTTTTTGTGCCGTGCAAACGGCTGCAGCTAACAACAGACAACTATTTTTAGTAAAAGTCAAAGAATTGCAGACCACATGCCAATAGACTGGAATGTTTCTATTAGACTAACCAGCTACCATCCAGTGGTCATGGCGTTGACGACACAAGACTAACACTACAGTCCATGATGTTTAAATACATCGTGTAGGAATTCATCAAGTGAACCAACATTTTTAAATGAGTAAATCAGTAAAGAAACCCATTCAACTTGTCACATAAGAATTTGCATACCTCTATACCATGAAGTAAGGCCTCACTAGAAAGAAAGCCTGGCATCTGGAAATATCAAATTGCAAATGGGTCAGGACAGATGGAAAGTCAAAACTGCAAAATGGAAGAAAGAAAAAGATAGTTCAGACCTCTTTCTCAATCATCATTATGATTGTTCTAAAGCTTCAGGTATGTAAGGAGGGAATAACTCATGGAGTTTGGAAGGACGGAGTCCCAATCTATAGCTTGATGGTGGGAGAGTTGTAACTGAAATAGGCAACGAAGTAACTAAAAGGAAATGTGCATCATTACTCTAACTAACAAGACTTCAGTATACAATTAGTACCTGACAATTTTTGGCAGATAAAATCTGTGACACACTCTGCAGGGACAACAAAATTCCCTCCCCCCCATCATAGTTGCTCTTCTTTTATATATTCTCTGTTTTCAAAGTGTAGCGATAATCCATAAGCTAAAAGAAGGGGGAAACTGTCACCAAACTGTAGTACGGATGCAACAAATGTTGCTAAACTCAAACTCTCCTTTCTATCAATGCATCAAGATGCAAGGCTTTTGCAGTTTCTTGAAAAATAGAAGTGCGGCAAACCAGCTAATATTGGAAAAGTAAAGGAATCAAACATTCTAGAAAGCAATTATGTCCAAGTGAATTGTTTTTTTTCAGTCGAGTGGTTGTCTTCTAGACAATCTTGTACTGCTGACACCTTTGTCATAAAGTCATTTTAAGGCACACAATCCAGAGGGTCAATGTAGCCAATTGTTCATGATGATGGCAAAGCAATTACTTATTAAGCATTTCAGTTATCTAAGGGGCTCGTAATAAGTACCTGAAACTCTATGGCTGCAAGAGAACCATGGGATTGCAATGGTGCAAATCATGAGATGATACAGTGACCACAAGAGCTGAGTTTGCCCACTTAGATGCTCACCCTGAGAATGACATACCATTGACACACAATTCCGATGGGTTTTGTGCTATTTAGAACAACCTGCACGCATGTCATGGTATTTCAAGAACAGGATTCCGATACTCAATATGTATTAAGGAATGAAAGGTGAATTAAACAACAACTGAAATGACTGACCCGACCTCCAAAACAAATGCAAAACAAATAACAACTGCGATTTTGATTTACTTGCTCTATTCATTCTTTACATCTCCTTCACTAATACACTTCACTTACGTACTTCAGCAGCCAATTCAGAATACTGCAAAGGATGACAATGACACATATCACAAGATTGTTTGAATACAATGTGATTATGTGAAAACAATGTAAATACAGTATGATGCTACCCATACAAGCACAATACCCATTCATTAATATAGAATTTTTAAAACTGTACTGTAAGATCTTTCCGTCATTTATGCGAAACCAAAACATCCATATCCGCTCTCATCTTAATAGTTTTTGCCAAATATAAGATGTGTTGTAATGAAAGTGGACGGACTGCTCCCATCAATTGCTTTTTTAGTGTAGCTGTATCAAGCCGGCAAATAAGCAAGTGTTGGGAAGTGAGTGTTAGGAGTTACTACAATATCAATAGGTCCATACATAAATGGAAAAGGAAAATTAGGACTACATGGTGACCTACCTATAGAAGATGTACACCTTAAAGCAGTGTGTTGTTGGATTGGAATCACCCTTGCCTCACTGTAAGAAATATAGCCTAGTTCCACCGTGCTACCTCTGCACAAATATAATTCGTGCATCATGTGCATCACAGTTACCTTGAACAACAATGATAATAATGATTCTCCCTGTCATCAAAATCTCACCAGAATAAGATCAGTTACAGATGACGTACACCACAAATTTTTTTAGCCAAAACCCCAAGCAAGCATACCTATAGAAGATGGACACCTTAAAGCAGTGTGTTGTCGCATTGGAATCACCCTTGCCTCACTGTAAGAAATATAGCCTAGTTCCACCGTGATTATCTAAAGCAAAGAGACATAAACCGGCTTAGATCGAAGGAAGCCAATGAGTCTTGCGCATGAAGGGAGGGGGAGAGGGATAGAGAGAGATGGATCTGGAGTGGAGGGGGAAGAAGGATTGGGGAAGCTGACCATGGCATCGACCATAGCTGGATGACTCCCCACCCCCCGACCTGTGCTCCTCTCGTGTCCCTCCCAGGCTTTCTTCGCCGGTGACCAGTGCTCCTACCTGGTCGGTTACTCGTCGGCGTCGCCCCTGTGCTCCAGATCCGGCGAGGAAATCGGCTGGCCCGGCCCCCTTGACTCCTCTCCTACTGCAGCCGCAAGGCTCCCCGGAGGAAGACGCAGAGGAGAGAGACGAGGAGAGGAGGACGGATGGGAGAAAGGGGTGGGGGCAGGGGTGGTCGTTGGTGTGTCACCCGCCACCGGGACTCGCCGGATTGGTCGGCATGGGTGGTGGCGGTGGCGGCGGCGGCAGCGGCGAGGAGTCGCGGGGGGAGAGAGAGATTACAAGAGAGGAGACGAGGGGAGGCTTGCTTGCGAGAGCAAGGATCGAAGGGTTCACACGTTTTTTATTTTTCCCCTTCGGTACAGTAGATTTGATGTGGCTATTGGACCTCGCCAATCTTTGTGCCCACGTGGATGCAGCCAGAGGGCGCCCTTACCGCGACTGTTAATGGGTTTAACTAGTGGATGGGGCGCGCCCTGACGCGCCTCTTGAGGCAAAGCTGTGCGCCCTTTAATTGCAGGAGCATCTCAGTCCGTGCCTTTTGGGTTAAGGGTGTAATACATGCAAACTCAAGTGAGAAGCTTAGCCTGTGTGTGAACTTTAATCCTAGGCTTGTTCATTCTACTCATTCACAATAACCAGACAAAAAAAGATTGTGAAAAATATATATATCAGGAGGTATTGTTAAGCTAAATTACATACCATCACAACCAAAAAGAAAATAAACTGGTCATGAGACTTGGGGCATACGTATCATGCATATCTTGGCCACAAAAACTACATCTCATTCAAAAATTAATTCAGAGGTTAAATCCTGAAGAGGCCAGGGTTGATTCTCAAAGATCTCTGTGATCAGCTGATGGACATTACCATAAGTAGTATACTGGATACTTTTCTGAATAATTTGAGTGTATCAGTACCATGACATGACAAATGAATCCCCATCTTAAAGTCCATTGCGAGATGAAATGGTCCCTCAAATAGTGTTTGTTTTCTAAAATAACCATAGATGCATCACGTCTTGCGTCCACCAGTGTCATCCAACTGTGGGTTTGGCGAGCCTTGATCCAGCAATGGAGCTTCTGATAGTACTCTGATTATCTAGCGGTAGTGTCCCTGAGAGCGACCGTTACCTATGCAAGAGACCGGCTCCGTGGCCTGTGTATGTGTTCTTTCAAAAAGATAAGGATCCTGAATTTCTGTAGTTCAATCTCAGACTTCGCAATTGCGAGGACACAATTGTTGCTGAAAGAATTTTTCAGAGACATAATATGATATTGCTGCTAGTACCAAAAGACTATTTAGAGCATGAAAGATCACATGAATGAACTAAAATGATGACGATAAAAAGAAAAAGAAACATGTTTTCTTCTATCATACTGAACACCAAGAACTCAGATATGCTAACCTTCTTTCCACCATCGACAAATAAAAGGGCAGCCCGGTGCACATAGCTCCCGCTTGCACAGGATCCGGGGAAGGGTCCGACCACCATTGACAAATGTCTTGCTTTATTGCTGCAAGTAGTTTGCGAAGATCAAAAGATAAAACCATGAAAAGAAGATAAGAGCATAATCAATTTCTACTGAGAACAGCAAGAATTGAATGCACCGAACATATATTTGAATCTTTGAATCGAGTAATTGAACCGAACCTCAGTTAGTATATGTAGAGAGTAAGGGCCTTAACTCCGTAGTGAAAAAAGCAAAGTTAGCAGCACGACGCAATTCCATACCTTTCCTTCATGGCGAGACTAACAAAAGAAAAGATGAGCAGATTCTCCAAATATCAACAACTGGACATCTTAATATCCAATGAATGGAAAGTCCTCACCAAATTACAGATGTTAACACCACATAAATTACTGTTATCCTCCCAAAAAGAGAAAATTAGAAATATTGCTAGTTTAAGAAAACCACAAGTTATTTAATCAAGTAGCATATCAGCCATAGCAATATTCAGAGAACATAATGGTATTAACCTTTCATTTTTATTACTAAGATAGAAAAAACAAAATCATCTTTCTACTTGGAAGAATCCAAAGGCATGTCCAGACCAACCGGGGGGGGGGGGGGGACAATACAACCAGTATCCCAAATAGCGCTATTTGCCAATGGATTTCCAAGTTTACAATAAAATCCTACAAATAGCAAACAGCTGATTGTTGACAACCTTAGATTAAGCGGAAACACAAGAACAATGTTAAAGCACAAAACAGAAGAACGATGAGAGCATAAGAAGAAGAAGAAAAAATACCTCTTTAATGAACCAGTGGGCCTCAAAACTCTATTGCCTCAAAGCAGCAAAGCTAATCTAAGTAACACATGGACAGTGATCTCTTCACACTAAATTAATCAAGTGTGTATTCTTATGCATGCGTGGAAGTCTAAGGGGGTGCTTGGATCCAAGGGACTACTTTTAGTCTGACTAAAAATAGTCTCTTTTAGAGGCTAAAGTTCCAAGCACCCCTGACTAAAAGGAGACTAGAACTAGTCTTGAGGCTAAAAAGTTTTAGTCAAGGGAACCCTACTAAAATATGGATTAGCTCTCTCTCCCCTCATTAATTCCTCTACTTTAACACATGCAAGTTCAGGATTGGATGGTTTGGAGGATAATAAATGTTCAATAACTTGATTTTAGTCTCTTTAGTATTTGGATCCAAGCATGGATGAGGCTAGCAAGTTTTAGTCCCACTACTTTTAGTCATGGGACTAAAACGTATCCAAGCACCCTCTAAAAGCATATGGATCTTGAGTTTTCATAAATATTTGAGTACAACTCAATATGTTCTTCCCCTCCCAATGGCTTTTGTTATGCACAATCACTGAAGTTTATACACTCACCTTGCAGCTGCATTAGACAGAAATATACCCCGCGTCCTCTGTGCTACAACCCTACCAATTCAGTTTGACCACCCAATAGTTGTAATCAGGCCAGTTGGATCAGTTGGTCAGAATCCAGTATATAAAACAATATGAGATTATGCTTGTTGCCGTATGAATAGACAAATATGTACTTCCTAACCTGAACATTCTTTTAATAATATACTAACTTATTTCTCTTAATAATACACTATCACAGTTAAGTTCCAACAATAGAAGTTACATTATCTATCATGCAAGCATTTTCTCCTTCACAATAATTTCTATCGTATGCAGCTGCAGCCCATAATTCTATAGAAGTTCAGATGGAGAAAATAAATATACTTGAATAGCTAGTGCGGGAGAGTATCCATGGCGGCATTGTGAGCCTGTTACATTGCAAGTTGCCACTGTCATCTTCACATCTGTAAGCCATTGTCGTCCTCTTCTTCTTCCGCAAGATACGGCCACAATGTCGTGCCATGGTACCAGAGATGGAAACGTTCAGATTCCGTATCAGGTATGGCTCGAGATAATGAACGATTCTACAAAATCAATGAAAAGATGGGAGCCACTTGCTCAGATCAAAACAACCTAGAACTAAATGCACAAAAAACCCTGAAGTAGACTATAATCAATTAATGAACATGTGCCACAACAAAGAAATGAGGGAAATCATGGATAACAAACTCAGGTCGCGTAATAGACTGAACTGAACTTAGATCAATATTGCAATCTCCACATCTCAGTTTATAAATTTATATAGTAACTACAACTCAAAAGATTAAACATAAAACTGAGAAGGAAATGCAGTTTAACAAACATATGATGATCATGAGCGCAGTGCAAACCTGCTAACATATTCGATGCATCACGGATGGCCTGGTGAGCATGGCCAACACCCACTCTCTGCTGCCTCACCTCCACCGCCCTATTCTGTCCCGCTACCAAACCACTACGGAGAGCCATCAGCCGTCGATCACCACCTGGTCATTAGAGTATTTGCAAAGACTACGGCAGCGCCACCACTCAAGACTTAAGGAGGTAGTGCGGTAATGCGATATACATACTCGAGAACCAAGTTCAGCAAAATTTCATCCTTCTCAGTTGTAGAAAAGAAACAATGCTTCAGAGCTACGACATTTGGGTGGTCATGTAGGTGTTTGGTCCGAAGCTCGCGGTTCTTGTACTGCTTATCCTGAAGAACCTTCCTAATAGCAATGGTTTGCCCTGTCTGCAAACATTTAGCATGCAATACAGTAATATTAAGGTTATATCAGACAACAAGCTCTATGTAGACACAAAATTGGTTCATAGATAGTCACAAGAAAATCTATTATGGCTATATAGAATATCCTATATATATAGATAGGCAGCTTAAGACAGGAATACAGAAAATGCGTAAACAAAGATCAGCCTGAAGTTGTTGCAACTAACCTGGAGCAAAATAGCAAATGAACATGCAGAAATGCATTAAGAGTGAAATATGCAGAAAAGATGAAGATGTGGTGTGATCTATCACCTGTTCTGGTGTCTTTTTCTTTGTTATTGTCCGTATCAGCCTAACCTAACAAACAAATTGACAGGCTGACCGGTGAGACCTCAGCCTGGCTATTTATTTAATCTCATAATCTCAGGCATGGTATAACTGATTTGTTTCCAACCAAGAAACGAATCAAACTTCAGCCTAGCTCCATATGCAACCTCCTAGGATACATATGAAGCAGAACGAAGGGTGCTGATCATTGGAGGCTACATTAAGAAACAGAAGTGAGTACGTGGTATTTGTTATTAGAACCAGTGAACGTAATGAACAATCATTTCTTCTTTTTTAGTGAGACTACATGCAACCAAACAAAAGATAATGCGATTGCGTGCTTTCTCACAAACACACCAGTTAATGATTTCTTGTGTTGTGCCTATTTCATTTCCTTCCAACCAAGCAGGCTGCAGCTAAATCCGAGTCTTGTTCAGGAAATTCACATCCATGAACTATGCAATCATTTTCCCGATGGAGTTATAGAAAACCAGCAGAAATCATTGGCGCCATGCAGGATGAATTAGGAAAGTGCATGCGGAGCTAACAAGTCAACTCCGCTGAAAACCACACGACTCTCCAATATTATTACTATTATTTTAATTTTTTTGTGGGTGACTCTACAATAATCGCACACATTACAATATCCAGGAGAGACCCGGAGAGGAAGCATCATCTCTCACCTGCCTAACAGAGACGATAACGAGCCGAGGAGGATTGGCATGGGTGACGGGCGATGGGCGCCTTGCTTCGCACTGGATCAGGGGAAGCTAAAATCACCCCCAATTTGACCAAATAACACCCAGGAAATCAAGAGGAAGAAGTTGGAAAAAGAGACCTGGTGCAGAAGGAGACAATGCGCGGATCCGGACCTGCTGACCCCCAGCCGGCCAACGATGGTTTCTTCCTCCCATCCTTCCGGCAGCCAGTTCGTCCAGATCGATCCGCTGCCTCCCGCGTAAGGCAGAGCACAGATCGAAACTGCCGCCGCCGCCTTCTCCTCCCACCCACTCCTCCCTCGAGACGACGACGTGCGTGTAACTGCGTGAGAGAGCGAAGCCAGTTCCTCTCCTGCTGGCGACACTCTTGCCGGCCGGTTACGTGGGAGAGGCGGAGGTTGCGTGCGGGAGGCGAGCGAGGAAGAGGTGAGGTTTGCAGTTTGCTTCGTTCAGAAGAGAAAGGGAGGACGGTCCTGGGGGAGGTGTTATCAGGACCAGTTTGACCCAATGGGAACGACCAGAACGAAACCATCAGAGAGGCTGTTTTTTTATGCTGGTCACAAATGGGTAGGAACATAAGCTAGTAACCTATACGGTTTCCTAGACTATGTTACTACCTCCATAGTGGGTAGGAACATGTATGTAGTGTCATGCAGCGATGTATTTATTAGGATATAGACTCATTGTTTCTTGGAGTGTGTGATGTTCCGGTAACTTAGGCTGGTCACAATGGGGTGGAACTTAGGAGTAACATCACATATTTCAATACAACGTTGCTTATGTGGCACATATTTAATGAAGAGTGAGGTGCTTGTGGTAACTAGCTAAGTTACCGGAACATCACACACTTCAAGAAACAATGAGTCTATAAGCTAATAAATGCATCGTTGCATGACACTACCTATATGTTCCTACCCACTGTGGAGGTAGTAACATAGTCTAGATAAGTGTGTATGTTACTACCTTATGTTCCTACCCATTGTGACCAGCCTTAACTAGTTACCACAAGCACCTCTCTCTTCATTAAATATGTGCCACATAAGCAAACTTGTATTGGAGTGTGTGATGTTACTCCTAAGTTCCTGCCCATTGTGACCAGCCTTAGCTTTCTCAACGCTGCACAGTAAAACGGTGATGATGTGTATAGCACGAGAAGGCGTTCTTTTTTTTGCGGGAAATAGAAATTCTCATTACTCAAGGTGGCAATTCAGCCATCACCGCGAATCAACCTGTGGTTGAGTTGGTTAGGTGGACAGTGGTATCCCCAACCCACCAGGGTTCAAATCCTGGTGCTCGCATTATTTCTGGATTTATTTCAGGATTTCCGGCGATGCGCTTTCAGTGGGAGGAGACGTTCCCGTCGACGACGAGGCGCCTACGGTGACTTCGTAAATCTCAAGATGATATGCCGGCTCAGTCTCTCGGAGGTGCTCATAGGGGTAGGGTGTGCGTGTGTGCGTTCATAGGGATGAGTGTATGCGCGTGTATATGAGCGCTTGTGTCTGTACTGATGCTCAAAAAAATTCAGCCATCACCAAGTTTACAACAGCATCCGTTCCTGAATGGAACCATACAGCAGTACGGGGGGTGCGACGGCCATAAGACGCAAGTTCATGACTCACTTTATTATGAGAACGACTAATGAGAACAATGGACCTTCCGTCCCTCCGTCGCCGCCAGTCTTTTGATATCCTGCACGAGGTTGCGATGGACAGAGCAATCAATCGAAGCGGCCGTGCACATGGCCACCGCCTCCAAAGAGTCCATCTCGACGACGATCGGTCGGTCGGTCCTGTGCAGCGCCAAGTCCAGCCCCTCCTTACACGCCTCAAGTTCAGCTGCAAGAGCGTTATCACATGCTCGGAGCTCCCTGCATGCCGTGAAGATGATCTGCCCAAGATCATCACGGAGGATCATCCCTCCACCTGCTGCGCCTGTCGCCGGGACATAGCTCCCGTCGGTGTTCAGTTTGGTACTCGCCCTCCCAGGTGGTACCCATCTCATGTCCTCCTTCGGAGCCGCATGAGCAGCGGAGCGCTGCTGAGGCCCTAGGACGACCATCTTCCCCTTTTCCATGTCAGCTTTAGGGTATTGCTTGATGCACAGCAAGGAGTTGATGTAGCCCTGGAGGAATCGCCTGGATGCTTCGGTTGGTGGAGGCTTCTTCTCGTGGGTGATCTCGTTGCGGACGTGCCATACACGCCACAACATCATCAGGACAATCATGTGTGTGTCCTCGTCAAGCGGCTCCAGGAGCGAGAAGAGCCACTCCGGCCCCGTGTTCGCCACCTCCTCCACTCTTGGGATATTCCAGTCCCTAGCCATGGCATGCCACAACTCCTTCGCCAGGGTGCACCTACACAGAGCATGGAAGCAATCCTCTCGTTCCATACCACAAAGGGGACAAATATCAGTCACCTCGAGTCGTCTAGAGCACTTGTTGGCCCAAGTGGCAAGGGAGTTGGTGACAATTCTCCACGCAAACACACGTACCTTCGGGGGAGCAGGGCACCCCCATATGGTCTTCCAGATGGCGCGACGACCATCCGGTGCCCTGCTCATGGCGGTCGCCGATGGGCGCCCGCGCTCGTCCATGGCGAACCGGTAGGCGGATCGAACGGTAAAGATGTCGTCCTTCTCCGGAGCCCAGGCAATGGCATCTTCAGTCTCCCGGGCCGTCGTGCGGATGGTGGTGATGGCCTGCACGTCCGCCGGAAGGAAGTATCTCCGAAGGAGATCCATGCGCCAAGAACCATCCTCAGCGATGAGGTCCGCCACTCTCCGGAGCCGGCATGTCCCCTGTTGGGTGATCGGCTGGCAAGACGGTGGCCGAGGTACCCACCTGTCCCGCCAGATGCGAATCTAGCTACCATCTCCCACACGCCATATGATACCCTTCTTTAGGAGCTCCAGACCATGTTGAATGGCCTGCCATGTTGGGGACGCATTTCCGGTGAACACTGTATCCTCCAATCTGCCATCATGATAGTACCGAGCTTTCAACACCTGCGCACATAAACTGTCTGGTTTCGTTAGGAGTCGCCAAGCCTGCCTCACGAGGAGAGCCTGGTTGAAGGTGCGAAAATCTCTAAAGCCCAGCCCGCCCTTGGATTTCTGCGCTAAAATCTTGGGCCACACCAACCAGTGAGTCTTCCTTTTCCCCTTCGCGGATCCCCACCAAAAGTTTCGGACCATTCGGTTCAGATCATCACAAACAGACATGGGGAGCTTGAACACCCCCATAATGTATGTGGGAATGGCCTGTGCAATCGCTTTTATCATCGTTTCCTTGCCAGCAAGAGATAGAGTGTCTCCCCATGCTATGATGCGCTTCAATAACCTGGACTGCAAATTTTGAAACTTGCCTCGTCCCATCCTTCCCTCCGGCGTGGGAAGGCCGAGGTACTTGTCCTCAAAGATGTCCGTGACCACCTGCAGGACCGCACGGACCCTTTCTTGCTCAACCTCGGGGCAAGAGGGGCCGAACATAATACTGCACTTGGCCGGGTTAACACTCTGCCCCGTGGCCCTCTCATAAGTATGCAGAATGTGTTGGACCCTTCTCGCTTGCTCCTCCTCCGCTTTGAAAAACAGTAACGTGTCATCCGCAAAGAGGAGGTGAGATATGCCTGGAGCTCGACGACATACTTTTAGAGGAGTGAAATCTCCCTTTGCTTCACCATCTTTCAACAAAGCAGAGAGACCGTCAGCGATTAAGAGAAACAAAAAGGGGAGAGCGGGTCACCTTGCCGAAGCCCACGCGACGGTGCAAACGAATCCAAGAGGGTTCCATTAAATTTCACTGTATATCTCACCGAGGTGACACAAGCCATAATCCAGTCCACCCACCGGCGAGCAAAACCCATCTTTTGCATCATTCGCTCCAAGAAGATCCAATCAACCCTATCATAAGCTTTAGACAGATCCAATTTGTAGGCGCAAAAACTCCTCTCCGGGTCCTTCTCTTGCTGAATAAAGTGGAAGCACTCGAATGCTATAAGAGCATTGTCTGTAATCATCCGACCAGGCACAAATGCACTCTGCTCAGGCGAGATAATCTCATCTAGTAGAGGACGTAGCCGGTTTACCAAGCACTTAGAAACCACCTTATATATGACATTGCAGAGGCTAATGGGACGAAGTTCAGTCATCCTTTCCGGTTTATCCACCTTTGGGATGAGAACAATGGTGGTATCATTCACCCCCTCAGGCATTATTCCAGTCCGAAAGAATTCCTTCACACCTGCAATCACCTGGTCCCTCATAACCGCCCAGTTGCGTTGGAAAAACCTTGCGGGGAACCCATCTGGTCCCGGCGCCTTCAGCGGCCCGATCTGAAACAATGCATCTGCAATTTCCTTATCAGAAAATTCTGCACACAAGCCATCATTCATGTGGTCAGTAACACGAGGATGTATGAGATTAAGCACGGGGTCCTGGCATAATGTTGTATCCGCCTTGAACAGCTCCGCGAAGTAGTCTGTGACCTGGTGCAGAAGGAGACAATGCGCAGATCCGGACCTGCTGACCCCCAGCCGGCCAACGATGGTTTCTTCCTCCCATCCTTCTGAAGGAAATATGCCCTAGAGGCAATAATAAAGTTATTATTTATTTCCTTATATATCATGATAAATGTTTATTATTCATGCTAGAATTGTATTAACCGGAAACATAATACATGTGTGGATACATAGACAAACAGAGTGTCACTAGTACGCCTCTACTTGACTAGCTTGTTAATCAAAGATGGTTAAGTTTCCTAACCATAGACAAAGGAGTTGTCATTTGATTAACAAGGTCACATCATTAGTTGAATGATCTGATTGACATGACCCATTCCATTAGCCTAGCACCCGATCGTTTAGTATGTTGCTATTGCTTTCTCCATGACTTATACATGTTCCTTTGACTATGAGATTATGCAACTCCGTTTACCGTAGGAACACTTTGTGTGCTACCAAACGTCACAACGTAACTGGGTGATTATAAAGGAGCTCTACAGGTGTCTCCGAAAGTATTTGTTGGGTTGGCGTATTTCGAGATTAGGATTTGTCACTCCGAATGTCGGAGAGGTATCTCAGGGCCTTCTCGGTAATGCACATCACATAAGCCTTGCAAGCATTGCAACCAATAAGATAGTTGCAAGATGATGTATTACAGAACGAGTAAAGAGACTTGCCGGTAACAAGTAACATACGATGACAAAGGGAACAACGTATGTTGTTATGCGGTCTGACCGATAAAGATCTTCGTAGAATATGTAGGAGCCAATATGGGCATCCAGGTCCCGCTATTGGTTATTGACCGGAGACGTGTCTCGGTCATGTCTACATTGTTCTCGAACCGTAGGGTCCGCACGCTTAAGGTTTCGATGACAGATATATAATGAGTTTATGAGTTTTGATGTACCGAAGGAGTTCGGAGTCCCGGATGAGATCAGGGACATGACGAGGAGTCTCGAAATGGTCGAGACGTAAAGATCAATATATTGGACGACTATATTCGGACATCGGAAAGGTTCTGAGTGGTTCGGGTATTTTCGGAGGTACCAGGGAGTTATGGGAATACGGGGAAGAGTATTGGGCCTTATTGGGCCTTAGTGGGAAGGAGCCAGGAGGTGGCGCGCGCCCCTCCCAAGCCCAGTCCGATTTGGACAAGGGGTTTGGGGGCGCGGCCCCCTCTCCCTTCCTTCTCCACTCCTCTCCTTTCCCCCCTTCTCCTAGTTGGACTAGGAAAGGTGGAATCCTACTCCCGGTGGGAGTAGGACTCCCCTTGGCGCGCCCCTCCTAGGCCGGCCGCCCCCTCCTCCCTTGCTCCTTTATATATGGGGGCAGGGGGCACCCCATGGAGACACAAGTTGATCTTCGTGATCGTTCCTTAGCCGTGTGCGGTGCCCCCCTCCACGATATTACACCTCGGTCATATTGTAGCGGTGCTTAGGCGAAGCCCTGCGACGGTTGAACATCAAGATCGTCACCATGCCGTCGTGCTGACAAAACTCATCCCCGAAGCTTTGCTGGATCGGAGCCCGGGGAGCGTCATCGAGCTGTACGTGTGTCAAGAACTCGGAGGTGCCGGAGTAACGGTGCTTGGATCGGTTGGACCGGGAAGACATACGACTACTTCCTCTACGTTGCGTCAACGCTTCCGCTTCGGTCTACGAGGGTACGTAGACAACACTCTCCCCTCTCGTTGCTATGCATCACCATGATCTTGCGTGTGCGTAGGAAAATTTTGAAATTACTACGTTCCCCGACAGTGGCATCCGAGCCTAGGTTTTTATGGTTTGATGTTATGCATGAGGCACGAGTAGAACACAAGTGAGTTGTGGACGATATAAGTCATACTGCCTACCAGCATGTCATACTTTGGTTCGGCGGTATTGTTGGATGAAGCGGCCCGGACCGACATTACGCGTACGCTTATGCGAGACTGGTTCTACCGCCGTGCTTTGCACACAGGTGGCTGGCGGGTGTCAGTTTCTCCAACTTTAGTTGAACCGAGTATGGCTACGCCCGGTCCTTGAGAAGGTTAAAACGGAGTCTATTTGACAAACTATTGTTGTGGTTTTGATGCGTAGGTGAGATTGGTTCTTGCTTAAGCCCGTAGCAGCCACGTAAAATCTGCAACAAACAAAGTAGAGGACGTCTAACTTGTTTTTGCAGGGCATGTTGTGATGTGATATGGTCAAGACATGATGCTAAATTTTATTGTATGAGATGATCATGTTTTGTAACCGAGTTATCGGCAACCGGCAGGAGCCGTATGGTTGTCGCTTTATTGTATGCAATGCAATCGCCCTGTAATGCTTTACTGTATCACTAAGCGGTAGCGATAGTCGTAGAAGCATAAGATTGGCGAGACGACAACGATGCTACGATGGAGATCAATGTGTAGCGCCGGTGACGATGGTGATCATGATGGTGCTGCGGAGATGGAGATCACAAGCACAAGATGATGATGGCCATATCATATCACTTATATTGATTGCATGTGATGTTTATATTTTTATGCATGTTATCTTGCTTTGATTGACGGTAGCATTATAAGATGATCTCTCACTAATTATCAAGAAGTGTTCTCCCTGAGTATGCACCGTTGCGAAAGTTCTTCGTGCTGAGACACCACGTGATGATCGGGTGTGACAGGCTCTACGTTCAAATACAACGGGTGCAAAACAGTTGCACACGCGGAATACTCAGGTTTAACTTGACGAGCCTAGCATATAACAGATATGGCCTCGGAACACGGAGACCGAAAGGTCGAGCGTGAATCATATAGTAGATATGATCAACATAATGATGTTCACCATTGAAGACTAATCCATTTCACGTGATGATCGGTTATGGTTTAGTTGATTTGGATCACGTGGTCACTTAGAGGATTAGAGGGATGTCTATCTAAGTGGGAGTTCTTAAGTAATATGATTAATTGAACTTTAATTTATCATGAACTTAGTCCTGGTAGTATTAGCATATCTATGTTGTAGACCAATAGCTCGCGTTGTTGCTTTCATATGTTTATTTTGATATGTTCCTAGAGAAAATTGTGTTGAAAGATGTTAGTAGCAATGATGCGGATTGGATCCGTGATCTGAGGTTTATCCTCATTGCTGCACAGAAGAATTATGTCCTTGATGCACCGCTAGGTGACAGACCTATTGCAGGAGCAGATGCAGACGTTATGAACGTTTGGCTAGCTCAATATGATGACTACTTGATAGTTTAGTGCACCATGCTTAACGGCTTAGAATCGGGACTTCAAAGACGTTTTGAACGCCATGGACCATATGAGATGTTCCAGGAGTTGAAGTTAATATTTCAAGCAAATACCCGAGTTGAGGGATATGAAGTCTCCAACAAGTTCTATAGCTAAAAGATGGAGGAGAATCACTCAACTAGTGAGCATGTGCTCAGATTGTTTGGGTACTACAATCGCTTGAATCAAGTGGGAGTTAATCTTCCAGATAAAATAGTGATTGATAGTATTCTCTAGTCACCATCACCAAGTTAGTAGAACTTCATGATGAACTATAATATGCAAGGGATGACGAAAGTAATTCCCAAGCTCTTCGTGATGCTGAAATTGACGAAGGTAGAAATCAAGAAAAACATCAAGTGTTGATGGTTAACAAGACCACTAGTTTCAAGAAAATGGCAAAGGGATAGAAGGGGAACTTCAAGAAGAACGGCAAGCAAGTTGCTGCTCAAGTGAAGAAGCCCAAACTCTGGACCTAAGCCTGAGACTAAGTGCTTCTACTGCAATGGAACTGGTCACTGGAAGCGAAACTACCCCAAGTATTTGGCGGATAAGAAGGATGGCAAAGTGAACAAAAGTATATTTGATATACAGATTATTGATGTGTATTTTACTAGTGTTCGTAGCAACCCCTCGATATTTGATACTGGTTCAGTTGCTAAGAGTAGTAACTCGAAACGGGAGTTGCATAATGAACAGAAACTAGTTAAGTGTGAAGTGAGGATGTGTGTTGGAAATAGTTCCAAGATTGATATGATCATCATCGCACACTCCCTATACTTTCGGGATTAGTGTTAAACCTAAATAAGTGTTATTTGGTGTTTGCGTAGAGCATGAATATGATTTGATCATGTTTATTGCAATACGGTTATTCATGTAAGTTAGAGAATAATTGTTGTTCTGTTTACATGAATAAAACCTTCTATGGTCATACACACCAACAAAATGGTTTGTTGGATCTCGATCGTAGTGATACACATATTCATAATATTGAAGCCAAAAGATGCGAAGTTAATAACGATAGTGCAACTTATTTGTGGCACTGCCGTTTAGGTCATATTGGTGTAAAGCGCATGAAGAAACTCCATGCTGATGGGCTTTTTGAATCACTTGATGCTTGCGAACCATGCCTCATGGGCAAGATGACTAAGACTCAGTTCTCCGGAACAATGGAGCGAGCAACTGACTTATTGGAAATAATACATACTGATGTATGCGATCCGATGAGTGTTAAGGCTCGCGGCGGGTATCGTTATTTTCTGACATTCATAGATGATTTGAGCAGATATGGGTATATTTACTTGATGAAACATAAGTCTGAAACATTTGAACAGTTCAAAGAATTTCAGAGTGAAGTGGAAAATCATCGTTACAAGAAAATAAGGTTTCCACGATCTGATCGCGGAGACAAAATATTTGAGTTACGAGTTTGGCCTTCAATTAAAACAATGTGGAATAGTTTCACAAAACTCATGCCACCTGGAACACCACAGCATAATGGTGTGTCCGAACATCATAACCGCACTTTATTAGATATAGTGCAATCTATGATGTTTCTTACCGATTTACCACTATTGTTTTGGGATTATGCATTAAAGACAGCTGCATTCACGTTTAAAAGGGCACCATCTAAGTCCGTTGAGACGACACAATCTGAACTGTGGTTTGGCAAGAAACCAAAGTTGTCGTTTCTTAAAGTTTGGGGTTGCGATGCTTATAAGAAAAGTTTCATCATGATAAGCTCAAACCCAAATCGGAGACATGTGTCTTCATAGGATACCCAAAGGAGAAAGTTGGGTGCACCTTCTATCACAGATCCAGAGGCAAGACATTCGTCGCTGAGAATGGATACTTTCTAGAGAAGAAGTTTCTCTCGAAAGAAGTGAGTGGGAGGAAAGTAGAACTTGATAAGGTAATTGTCCTTCTCCCTTATTGGAAAGTAGTTCATCACAGAAATCTATTCCTGTGACTACTACACCAATTAGTGAGGAAGCTAATGATGATGATCATGTAACTTCAGATCAAGTTACTACCGAATCTCGTAGGTAAACCAGAGTGAGATCCGCACCAGAGTGGTACGGTAATCCTGTTCTGGAAGTCATGTTACTAGACCATGACGAACTTGCGAACTATGAGGAAGCGATGATGAGCCCAGATTCCGCGAAATGGTTTGAGGCCATGAAATCTGAGATATGATCCATGTATGATAACAAAGTATGGACTTTAATGGATTTGCCCGATGATCGGCAAGCCATAGAAAATAAATGGATCTTCAAGAGGAAGACGGACGCTGATAGTAGTGTTACTATCTACAAAGCTAGAATTGTCGCAAAAAGTTTTCGACAAGTTCAAGGCGTTGACTACGATGAGAGTTTCTCACTCGTATCTATGCTTAAGTCTGTCCGAATCACGTTAGCAATTGCCGCATTTTATGAAATCCGGCAAATGGATAAACAAAACTGCATTCCTTAATGGATTTATTAAAGAAGAGTTGTATACGATGCAACTAGAAGGTTTTGTCGATCCTAAAGGTGTTAACAAAATATGCGAGCTCCAGCGATCCATCTATGGACTGGTGCAAGCATCTCAGAGTTGGAATAAACGCTTTGATAAGATAATCAAAGCATATAGTTTTATACAGACTTGCGGTGAAGCCTGTATTTACAAGAAAGTGAGTGGGAGCACTACAACATTTCTGATAAGTATATGTAAATGACATATTGTTGATCGGAAATAATGTAGAATTATTCTGCAAAGCATAAAGGAGTATTCGAAAGGAGTTTTTCGAAGAAGGACCTCGGTGAAGCTGCTTACATATTAAGCATCAAGATCTATACAGATAGATCAAGACGCTTGATAAGTTTTCAATGAGTACATACCTTGACAAGATTTTGAAGTAGTTCAAAATGGAACGGTCAAAGAAAGAGTTCTTGCCTGTGTTACAAGGTGTGAAATTGAGTAAGACTCAAAACCCGACCACGGCAGAAGATAGAAAAAGAATGAAAGTCATTACCTATGCCTTGGCCATAGGTTCTATAAAGTATGCCATGCTGTGTACAAGATCTATTGTATACCCTACACTGATTTTGGCAAGGGAATACAATAGTGATCTAGGAGTAGATCACTGGACAGCGGTCAAAATTATCCTTAGTGAAATAAGGATATGTTTCTCGATTATGGAGGTGACAAAAAGGTTCGTCATAAAAGGTTATGTCGATGCAAGTTTTGACACCAATCTAGATAACTCTAAGTCTCAATCTAGATACATATTGAAAGTGGGAGCAATAAGCTAGAGTAGCTCCGAGCAGAGTATTGTTGACATAGAAATTTGCAAAATACATACGGATCTGAATGTGGCAGACCCATTGACTAAGATTCTCTCACAAGCAAAACATGATCACACCTTAGTACTCTTTGGGTGTTAATCACATAGCGATGTGAACTAGATTACTGACTCTAGTAAACCCTTTGGGTGTTGGTCACATGATGATGTGAACTATGGGTATTAATCACATGGTGATGTGAACTATTGCTGTTAAATCACATGCTGATGTGAACTAGATTATTGACTCTAGTGCAAGTGGGAGACTGAAGGAAATATGCCCTAGAGGCAATAATAAAGTTATTATTTATTTCCTTATATATCATGATAAATGTTTATTATTCATGCTAGAATTGTATTAACCGGAAACATAATACATGTGTGGATACATAGACAAACAGAGTGTCACTAGTACGCCTCTACTTGACTAGCTTGTTAATCAAAGATGGTTAAGTTTCCTAACCATAGACAAAGGAGTTGTCATTTGATTAACAAGGTCACATCATTAGTTGAATGATCTGATTGACATGACCCATTCCATTAGCCTAGCACCCGATCGTTTAGTATGTTGCTATTGCTTTCTCCATGACTTATACATGTTCCTTTGACTATGAGATTATGCAACTCCGTTTACCGTAGGAACACTTTGTGTGCTACCAAACGTCACAACGTAACTGGGTGATTATAAAGGAGCTCTACAGGTGTCTCCGAAAGTATTTGTTGGGTTGGCGTATTTCGAGATTAGGATTTGTCACTCCGAATGTCGGAGAGGTATCTCAGGGCCTTCTCGGTAATGCACATCACATAAGCCTTGCAAGCATTGCAACCAATAAGATAGTTGCAAGATGATGTATTACAGAACGAGTAAAGAGACTTGCCGGTAACAAGTAACATACGATGACAAAGGGAACAACGTATGTTGTTATGCGGTCTGACCGATAAAGATCTTCGTAGAATATGTAGGAGCCAATATGGGCATCCAGGTCCCGCTATTGGTTATTGACCGGAGACGTGTCTCGGTCATGTCTACATTGTTCTCGAACCGTAGGGTCCGCACGCTTAAGGTTTCGATGACAGATATATAATGAGTTTATGAGTTTTGATGTACCGAAGGAGTTCGGAGTCCCGGATGAGATCAGGGACATGACGAGGAGTCTCGAAATGGTCGAGACGTAAAGATCAATATATTGGACGACTATATTCGGACATCGGAAAGGTTCTGAGTGGTTCGGGTATTTTCGGAGGTACCAGGGAGTTATGGGAATACGGGGAAGAGTATTGGGCCTTATTGGGCCTTAGTGGGAAGGAGCCAGGAGGTGGCGCGCGCCCCTCCCAAGCCCAGTCCGATTTGGACAAGGGGTTTGGGGGCGCGGCCCCCTCTCCCTTCCTTCTCCACTCCTCTCCTTTCCCCCCTTCTCCTAGTTGGACTAGGAAAGGTGGAATCCTACTCCCGGTGGGAGTAGGACTCCCCTTGGCGCGCCCCTCCTAGGCCGGCCGCCCCCTCCTCCCTTGCTCCTTTATATATGGGGGCAGGGGGCACCCCATGGAGACACAAGTTGATCTCCGTGATCGTTCCTTAGCCGTGTGCGGTGCCCACCTCCACGATATTACACCTCGGTCATATTGTAGCGGTGCTTAGGCGAAGCCCTGCGACGGTTGAACATCAAGATCGTCACCATGCCGTCGTGCTGACAAAACTCATCCCCGAAGCTTTGCTGGATCGGAGCCCGGGGAGCGTCATCGAGCTGTACGTGTGTCAAGAACTCGGAGGTGCCGGAGTAACGGTGCTTGGATCGGTTGGACCGGGAAGACATACGACTACTTCCTCTACGTTGCGTCAACGCTTCCGCTTCGGTCTACGAGGGTACGTAGACAACACTCTCCCCTCTCGTTGCTATGCATCACCATGATCTTGCGTGTGCGTAGGAAAATTTTGAAATTACTACGTTCCCCGACAGTGGCATCCGAGCCTAGGTTTTTATGGTTTGATGTTATGCACGAGGTACGAGTAGAACACAAGTGAGTTGTGGACGATATAAGTCATACTGCCTACCAGCATGTCATACTTTGGTTCGGCGGTATTGTTGGATGAAGCGGCCCGGACCGACATTACGCGTACGCTTACGCGAGACTGGTTCTACCGCCGTGCTTTGCACACAGGTGGCTGGCGGGTGTCAGTTTCTCCAACTTTAGTTGAACCGAGTATGGCTACGCCCGGTCCTTGAGAAGGTTAAAACGGAGTCTATTTGACAAACTATTGTTGTGGTTTTGATGCGTAGGTGAGATTGGTTCTTGCTTAAGCCCGTAGCAGCCACGTAAAATCTGCAACAAACAAAGTAGAGGACGTCTAACTTGTTTTTGCAGGGCATGTTGTGATGTGATATGGTCAAGACATGATGCTAAATTTTATTGTATGAGATGATCATGTTTTGTAACCGAGTTATCGGCAACCGGCAGGAGCCGTATGGTTGTCGCTTTATTGTATGCAATGCAATCGCCCTGTAATGCTTTACTGTATCACTAAGCGGTAGCGATAGTCGTAGAAGCATAAGATTGGCGAGACGACAACGATGCTACGATGGAGATCAATGTGTAGCGCCGGTGACGATGGTGATCATGATGGTGCTGCGGAGATGGAGATCACAAGCACAAGATGATGATGGCCATATCATATCACTTATATTGATTGCATGTGATGTTTATATTTTTATGCATGTTATCTTGCTTTGATTGACGGTAGCATTATAAGATGATCTCTCACTAATTATCAAGAAGTGTTCTCCCTGAGTATGCACCGTTGCGAAAGTTCTTCGTGCTGAGACACCACGTGATGATCGGGTGTGACAGGCTCTACGTTCAAATACAACGGGTGCAAAACAGTTGCACACGCGGAATACTCAGGTTTAACTTGACGAGCCTAGCATATAACAGATATGGCCTCGGAACACGGAGACCGAAAGGTCGAGCGTGAATCATATAGTAGATATGATCAACATAATGATGTTCACCATTGAAGACTAATCCATTTCACGTGATGATCGGTTATGGTTTAGTTGATTTGGATCACGTGGTCACTTAGAGGATTAGAGGGATGTCTATCTAAGTGGGAGTTCTTAAGTAATATGATTAATTGAACTTTAATTTATCATGAACTTAGTCCTGGTAGTATTAGCATATCTATGTTGTAGACCAATAGCTCGCGTTGTTGCTTTCATATGTTTATTTTGATATGTTCCTAGAGAAAATTGTGTTGAAAGATGTTAGTAGCAATGATGCGGATTGGATCCGTGATCTGAGGTTTATCCTCATTGCTGCACAGAAGAATTATGTCCTTGATGCACCGCTAGGTGACAGACCTATTGCAGGAGCAGATGCAGACGTTATGAACGTTTGGCTAGCTCAATATGATGACTACTTGATAGTTTAGTGCACCATGCTTAACGGCTTAGAATCGGGACTTCAAAGACGTTTTGAACGTCATGGACCATATGAGATGTTCCAGGAGTTGAAGTTAATATTTCAAGCAAATACCCGAGTTGAGGGATATGAAGTCTCCAACAAGTTCTATAGCTAAAAGATGGAGGAGAATCACTCAACTAGTGAGCATGTGCTCAGATTGTTTGGGTACTACAATCGCTTGAATCAAGTGGGAGTTAATCTTCCAGATAAAATAGTGATTGATAGTATTCTCTAGTCACCATCACCAAGTTAGTAGAACTTCATGATGAACTATAATATGCAAGGGATGACGAAAGTAATTCCCAAGCTCTTCGTGATGCTGAAATCGACGAAGGTAGAAATCAAGAAAAACATCAAGTGTTGATGGTTAACAAGACCACTAGTTTCAAGAAAATGGCAAAGGGATAGAAGGGGAACTTAAGAAGAACGGCAAGCAAGGTGCTGCTCAAGTGAAGAAGCCCAAACTCTGGACCTAAGCCTGAGACTAAGTGCTTCTACTGCAATGGAACTGGTCACTGGAAGCGAAACTACCCCAAGTATTTGGTGGATAAGAAGGATGGCAAAGTGAACAAAAGTATATTTGATATACAGATTATTGATGTGTATTTTACTAGTGTTCGTAGCAACCCCTCGGTATTTGATACTGGTTTAGTTGCTAAGAGTAGTAACTCGAAACGGGAGTTGCATAATGAACAGAAACTAGTTAAGTGTGAAGTGACGATGTGTGTTGGAAATAGTTCCAAGATTGATATGATCATCATCGCACACTCCCTATACTTTCGGGATTAGTGTTAAACCTAAATAAGTGTTATTTGGTGTTTGCGTAGAGCATGAATATGATTTGATCATGTTTATTGCAATACGGTTATTCATGTAAGTTAGAGAATAATTGTTGTTCTGTTTACATGAATAAAACCTTCTATGGTCATACACACCAACAAAATGGTTTGTTGGATCTCGATCGTAGTGATACACATATTCATAATATTGAAGCCAAAAGATGCGAAGTTAATAACGATAGTGCAACTTATTTGTGGCACTGCCGTTTAGGTCATATTGGTGTAAAGCGCATGAAGAAACTCCATGCTGATGGGCTTTTTGAATCACTTGATGCTTGCGAACCATGCCTCATGGGCAAGATGACTAAGACTCAGTTCTCCGGAACAATGGAGCGAGCAACTGACTTATTGGAAATAATACATACTGATGTATGCGATCCGATGAGTGTTAAGGCTCGCGGCGAGTATCGTTATTTTCTGACCTTCATAGATGATTTGAGCAGATATGGGTATATTTACTTGATGAAACATAAGTCTGAAACATTTGAACAGTTCAAAGAATTTCAGAGTGAAGTGGAAAATCATCGTTACAAGAAAATAAGGTTTCCACGATCTGATCGCGGAGACAAAATATTTGAGTTACGAGTTTGGCCTTCAATTAAAACAATGTGGAATAGTTTCACAAAACTCATGCCACCTGGAACACCACAGCATAATGGTGTGTCCGAACATCATAACCGCACTTTATTAGATATAGTGCAATCTATGATGTTTCTTACCGATTTACCACTATCGTTTTGGGATTATGCATTAAAGACAGCTGCATTCACGTTTAAAAGGGCACCATCTAAGTCCGTTGAGACGACACAATCTGAACTGTGGTTTGGCAAGAAACCAAAGTTGTCGTTTCTTAAAGTTTGGGGTTGCGATGCTTATAAGAAAAGTTTCATCATGATAAGCTCAAACCCAAATCGGAGAAATGTGTCTTCATAGGATACCCAAAGGAGAAAGTTGGGTGCACCTTCTATCACAGATCCAGAGGCAAGACATTCGTCGCTGAGAATGGATACTTTCTAGAGAAGAAGTTTCTCTCGAAAGAAGAGAGTGGGAGGAAAGTAGAACTTGATAAGGTAATTGTACCTTCTCCCTTATTGGAAAGTAGTTCATCACAGAAATCTATTCCTGTGACTACTACACCAATTAGTGAGGAAGCTAATGATGATGATCATGTAACTTCAGATCAAGTTACTACCGAATCTCGTAGGTAAACCAGAGTGAGATCCGCACCAGAGTGGTACGGTAATCCTGTTCTGGAAGTCATGTTACTAGACCATGACGAACTTGCGAACTATGAGGAAGCGATGATGAGCCCAGATTCCGCGAAATGGTTTGAGGCCATGAAATCTGAGATATGATCCATGTATGATAACAAAGTATGGACTTTAATGGATTTGCCCGATGATCGGCAAGCCATAGAAAATAAATGGATCTTCAAGAGGAAGACGGACGCTGATAGTAGTGTTACTATCTACAAAGCTAGAATTGTCGCAAAAAGTTTTCGACAAGTTCAAGGCGTTGACTACGATGAGAGTTTCTCACTCGTATCTATGCTTAAGTCTGTCCGAATCACGTTAGCAATTGCCGCATTTTATGAAATCCGGCAAATGGATAAACAAAACTGCATTCCTTAATGGATTTATTAAAGAAGAGTTGTATACGATGCAACTAGAAGGTTTTGTCGATCCTAAAGGTGTTAACAAAATATGCGAGCTCCAGCGATCCATCTATGGACTGGTGCAAGCATCTCAGAGTTGGAATAAACGCTTTGATAAGATAATCAAAGCATATAGTTTTATACAGACTTGCGGTGAAGCCTGTATTTACAAGAAAGTGAGTGGGAGCACTACAACATTTCTGATAAGTATATGTAAATGACATATTGTTGATCGGAAATAATGTAGAATTATTCTGCAAAGCATAAAGGAGTATTCGAAAGGAGTTTTTCGAAGAAGGACCTCGGTGAAGCTGCTTACATATTAAGCATCAAGATCTATACAGATAGATCAAGACGCTTGATAAGTTTTCAATGAGTACATACCTTGACAAGATTTTGAAGTAGTTCAAAATGGAACGGTCAAAGAAAGAGTTCTTGCCTGTGTTACAAGGTGTGAAATTGAGTAAGACTCAAAACCCGACCACGGCAGAAGATAGAAAAAGAATGAAAGTCATTACCTATGCCTTGGCCATAGGTTCTATAAAGTATGCCATGCTGTGTACAAGATCTATTGTATACCCTACACTGATTTTGGCAAGGGAATACAATAGTGATCTAGGAGTAGATCACTGGACAGCGGTCAAAATTATCCTTAGTGAAATAAGGATATGTTTCTCGATTATGGAGGTGACAAAAAGGTTCGTCATAAAAGGTTATGTCGATGCAAGTTTTGACACCAATCTAGATAACTCTAAGTCTCAATCTAGATACATATTGAAAGTGGGAGCAATAAGCTAGAGTAGCTCCGAGCAGAGTATTGTTGACATAGAAATTTGCAAAATACATACGGATCTGAATGTGGCAGACCCATTGACTAAGATTCTCTCACAAGCAAAACATGATCACACCTTAGTACTCTTTGGGTGTTAATCACATAGCGATGTGAACTAGATTACTGACTCTAGTAAACCCTTTGGGTGTTGGTCACATGATGATGTGAACTATGGGTATTAATCACATGGTGATGTGAACTATTGCTGTTAAATCACATGCTGATGTGAACTAGATTATTGACTCTAGTGCAAGTGGGAGACTGAAGGAAATATGCCCTAGAGGCAATAATAAAGTTATTATTTATTTCCTTATATATCATGATAAATGTTTATTATTCATGCTAGAATTGTATTAACCGGAAACATAATACATGTGTGGATACATAGACAAACAGAGTGTCACTAGTACGCCTCTACTTGACTAGCTTGTTAATCAAAGATGGTTAAGTTTCCTAACCATAGACAAAGGAGTTGTCATTTGATTAACAAGGTCACATCATTAGTTGAATGATCTGATTGACATGACCCATTCCATTAGCCTAGCACCCGATCGTTTAGTATGTTGCTATTGCTTTCTCCATGACTTATACATGTTCCTTTGACTATGAGATTATGCAACTCCGTTTACCGTAGGAACACTTTGTGTGCTACCAAACGTCACAACGTAACTGGGTGATTATAAAGGAGCTCTACAGGTGTCTCCGAAAGTATTTGTTGGGTTGGCGTATTTCGAGATTAGGATTTGTCACTCCGAATGTCGGAGAGGTATCTCAGGGCCTTCTCGGTAATGCACATCACATAAGCCTTGCAAGCATTGCAACCAATAAGATAGTTGCAAGATGATGTATTACAGAACGAGTAAAGAGACTTGCCGGTAACAAGTAACATACGATGACAAAGGGAACAACGTATGTTGTTATGCGGTCTGACCGATAAAGATCTTCGTAGAATATGTAGGAGCCAATATGGGCATCCAGGTCCCGCTATTGGTTATTGACCGGAGACGTGTCTCGGTCATGTCTACATTGTTCTCGAACCGTAGGGTCCGCACGCTTAAGGTTTCGATGACAGATATATAATGAGTTTATGAGTTTTGATGTACCGAAGGAGTTCGAAGTCCCGGATGAGATCAGGGACATGACGAGGAGTCTCGAAATGGTCGAGACGTAAAGATCAATATATTGGACGACTATATTCGGACATCGGAAAGGTTCTGAGTGGTTCGGGTATTTTCGGAGGTACCAGGGAGTTATGGGAATACGGGGAAGAGTATTGGGCCTTATTGGGCCTTAGTGGGAAGGAGCCAGGAGGTGGCGCGCGCCCCTCCCAAGCCCAGTCCGATTTGGACAAGGGGTTTGGGGGCGCGGCCCCCTCTCCCTTCCTTCTCCACTCCTCTCCTTTCCCCCCTTCTCCTAGTTGGACTAGGAAAGGTGGAATCCTACTCCCGGTGGGAGTAGGACTCCCCTTGGCGCGCCCCTCCTAGGCCGGCCGCCCCCTCCTCCCTTGCTCCTTTATATATGGGGGCAGGGGGCACCCCATGGAGACACAAGTTGATCTTCGTGATCGTTCCTTAGCCGTGTGCGGTGCCCACCTCCACGATATTACACCTCGGTCATATTGTAGCGGTGCTTAGGCGAAGCCCTGCGACGGTTGAACATCAAGATCGTCACCATGCCGTCGTGCTGACAAAACTCATCCCCGAAGCTTTGCTGGATCGGAGCCCGGGGAGCGTCATCGAGCTGTACGTGTGTCAAGAACTCGGAGGTGCCGGAGTAACGGTGCTTGGATCGGTTGGACCGGGAAGACATACGACTACTTCCTCTACGTTGCGTCAACGCTTCCGCTTCGGTCTACGAGGGTACGTAGACAACACTCTCCCCTCTCGTTGCTATGCATCACCATGATCTTGCGTGTGCGTAGGAAATTTTTGAAATTACTACGTTCCCCGACAGTGGCATCCGAGCCTAGGTTTTTATGGTTTGATGTTATGCACGAGGTACGAGTAGAACACAAGTGAGTTGTGGACGATATAAGTCATACTGCCTACCAGCATGTCATACTTTGGTTCGGCGGTATTGTTGGATGAAGCGGCCCGGACCGACATTACGCGTACGCTTACGCGAGACTGGTTCTACCGCCGTGCTTTGCACACAGGTGGCTGGCGGGTGTCAGTTTCTCCAACTTTAGTTGAACCGAGTATGGCTACGCCCGGTCCTTGAGAAGGTTAAAACGGAGTCTATTTGACAAACTATTGTTGTGGTTTTGATGCGTAGGTGAGATTGGTTCTTGCTTAAGCCCGTAGCAGCCACGTAAAATCTGCAACAAACAAAGTAGAGGACGTCTAACTTGTTTTTGCAGGGCATGTTGTGATGTGATATGGTCAAGACATGATGCTAAATTTTATTGTATGAGATGATCATGTTTTGTAACCGAGTTATCGGCAACCGGCAGGAGCCGTATGGTTGTCGCTTTATTGTATGCAATGCAATCGCCCTGTAATGCTTTACTGTATCACTAAGCGGTAGCGATAGTCGTAGAAGCATAAGATTGGCGAGACGACAACGATGCTACGATGGAGATCAATGTGTAGCGCCGGTGACGATGGTGATCATGATGGTGCTGCGGAGATGGAGATCACAAGCACAAGATGATGATGGCCATATCATATCACTTATATTGATTGCATGTGATGTTTATATTTTTATGCATGTTATCTTGCTTTGATTGACGGTAGCATTATAAGATGATCTCTCACTAATTATCAAGAAGTGTTCTCCCTGAGTATGCACCGTTGCGAAAGTTCTTCGTGCTGAGACACCACGTGATGATCGGGTGTGACAGGCTCTACGTTCAAATACAACGGGTGCAAAACAGTTGCACACGCGGAATACTCAGGTTTAACTTGACGAGCCTAGCATATAACAGATATGGCCTCGGAACACGGAGACCGAAAGGTCGAGCGTGAATCATATAGTAGATATGATCAACATAATGATGTTCACCATTGAAGACTAATCCATTTCACGTGATGATCGGTTATGGTTTAGTTGATTTGGATCACGTGGTCACTTAGAGGATTAGAGGGATGTCTATCTAAGTGGGAGTTCTTAAGTAATATGATTAATTGAACTTTAATTTATCATGAACTTAGTCCTGGTAGTATTAGCATATCTATGTTGTAGACCAATAGCTCGCGTTGTTGCTTTCATATGTTTATTTTGATATGTTCCTAGAGAAAATTGTGTTGAAAGATGTTAGTAGCAATGATGCGGATTGGATCCGTGATCTGAGGTTTATCCTCATTGCTGCACAGAAGAATTATGTCCTTGATGCACCGCTAGGTGACAGACCTATTGCAGGAGCAGATGCAGACGTTATGAACGTTTGGCTAGCTCAATATGATGACTACTTGATAGTTTAGTGCACCATGCTTAACGGCTTAGAATCGGGACTTCAAAGACGTTTTGAACGTCATGGACCATATGAGATGTTCCAGGAGTTGAAGTTAATATTTCAAGCAAATACCCGAGTTGAGGGATATGAAGTCTCCAACAAGTTCTATAGCTAAAAGATGGAGGAGAATCACTCAACTAGTGAGCATGTGCTCAGATTGTTTGGGTACTACAATCGCTTGAATCAAGTGGGAGTTAATCTTCCAGATAAAATAGTGATTGATAGTATTCTCTAGTCACCATCACCAAGTTAGTAGAACTTCATGATGAACTATAATATGCAAGGGATGACGAAAGTAATTCCCAAGCTCTTCGTGATGCTGAAATCGACGAAGGTAGAAATCAAGAAAAACATCAAGTGTTGATGGTTAACAAGACCACTAGTTTCAAGAAAATGGCAAAGGGATAGAAGGGGAACTTAAGAAGAACGGCAAGCAAGGTGCTGCTCAAGTGAAGAAGCCCAAACTCTGGACCTAAGCCTGAGACTAAGTGCTTCTACTGCAATGGAACTGGTCACTGGAAGCGAAACTACCCCAAGTATTTGGTGGATAAGAAGGATGGCAAAGTGAACAAAAGTATATTTGATATACAGATTATTGATGTGTATTTTACTAGTGTTCGTAGCAACCCCTCGGTATTTGATACTGGTTTAGTTGCTAAGAGTAGTAACTCGAAACGGGAGTTGCATAATGAACAGAAACTAGTTAAGTGTGAAGTGACGATGTGTGTTGGAAATAGTTCCAAGATTGATATGATCATCATCGCACACTCCCTATACTTTCGGGATTAGTGTTAAACCTAAATAAGTGTTATTTGGTGTTTGCGTAGAGCATGAATATGATTTGATCATGTTTATTGCAATACGGTTATTCATGTAAGTTAGAGAATAATTGTTGTTCTGTTTACATGAATAAAACCTTCTATGGTCATACACACCAACAAAATGGTTTGTTGGATCTCGATCGTAGTGATACACATATTCATAATATTGAAGCCAAAAGATGCGAAGTTAATAACGATAGTGCAACTTATTTGTGGCACTGCCGTTTAGGTCATATTGGTGTAAAGCGCATGAAGAAACTCCATGCTGATGGGCTTTTTGAATCACTTGATGCTTGCGAACCATGCCTCATGGGCAAGATGACTAAGACTCAGTTCTCCGGAACAATGGAGCGAGCAACTGACTTATTGGAAATAATACATACTGATGTATGCGATCCGATGAGTGTTAAGGCTCGCGGCGAGTATCGTTATTTTCTGACCTTCATAGATGATTTGAGCAGATATGGGTATATTTACTTGATGAAACATAAGTCTGAAACATTTGAACAGTTCAAAGAATTTCAGAGTGAAGTGGAAAATCATCGTTACAAGAAAATAAGGTTTCCACGATCTGATCGCGGAGACAAAATATTTGAGTTACGAGTTTGGCCTTCAATTAAAACAATGTGGAATAGTTTCACAAAACTCATGCCACCTGGAACACCACAGCATAATGGTGTGTCCGAACATCATAACCGCACTTTATTAGATATAGTGCAATCTATGATGTTTCTTACCGATTTACCACTATCGTTTTGGGATTATGCATTAAAGACAGCTGCATTCACGTTTAAAAGGGCACCATCTAAGTCCGTTGAGACGACACAATCTGAACTGTGGTTTGGCAAGAAACCAAAGTTGTCGTTTCTTAAAGTTTGGGGTTGCGATGCTTATAAGAAAAGTTTCATCATGATAAGCTCAAACCCAAATCGGAGAAATGTGTCTTCATAGGATACCCAAAGGAGAAAGTTGGGTGCACCTTCTATCACAGATCCAAAGGCAAGACATTCGTCGCTGAGAATGGATACTTTCTAGAGAAGAAGTTTCTCTCGAAAGAAGTGAGTGGGAGGAAAGTAGAACTTGATAAGGTAATTGTACCTTCTCCCTTATTGGAAAGTAGTTCATCACAGAAATCTATTCCTGTGACTACTACACCAATTAGTGAGGAAGCTAATGATGATGATCATGTAACTTCAGATCAAGTTACTACCGAATCTCGTAGGTAAACCAGAGTGAGATCCGCACCAGAGTGGTACGGTAATCCTGTTCTGGAAGTCATGTTACTAGACCATGACGAACTTGCGAACTATGAGGAAGCGATGATGAGCCCAGATTCCGCGAAATGGTTTGAGGCCATGAAATCTGAGATATGATCCATGTATGATAACAAAGTATGGACTTTAATGGATTTGCCCGATGATTGGCAAGCCATAGAAAATAAATGGATCTTCAAGAGGAAGACGGACGCTGATAGTAGTGTTACTATCTACAAAGCTAGAATTGTCGCAAAAAGTTTTCGACAAGTTCAAGGCGTTGACTACGATGAGAGTTTCTCACTCGTATCTATGCTTAAGTCTGTCCGAATCACGTTAGCAATTGCCGCATTTTATGAAATCCGGCAAATGGATAAACAAAACTGCATTCCTTAATGGATTTATTAAAGAAGAGTTGTATACGATGCAACTAGAAGGTTTTGTCGATCCTAAAGGTGTTAACAAAATATGCGAGCTCCAGCGATCCATCTATGGACTGGTGCAAGCATCTCAGAGTTGGAATAAACGCTTTGATAAGATAATCAAAGCATATAGTTTTATACAGACTTGCGGTGAAGCCTGTATTTACAAGAAAGTGAGTGGGAGCACTACAACATTTCTGATAAGTATATGTAAATGACATATTGTTGATCGGAAATAATGTAGAATTATTCTGCAAAGCATAAAGGAGTATTCGAAAGGAGTTTTTCGAAGAAGGACCTCGGTGAAGCTGCTTACATATTAAGCATCAAGATCTATACAGATAGATCAAGACGCTTGATAAGTTTTCAATGAGTACATACCTTGACAAGATTTTGAAGTAGTTCAAAATGGAACGGTCAAAGAAAGAGTTCTTGCCTGTGTTACAAGGTGTGAAATTGAGTAAGACTCAAAACCCGACCACGGCAGAAGATAGAAAAAGAATGAAAGTCATTACCTATGCCTTGGCCATAGGTTCTATAAAGTATGCCATGCTGTGTACAAGATCTATTGTATACCCTACACTGATTTTGGCAAGGGAATACAATAGTGATCTAGGAGTAGATCACTGGACAGCGGTCAAAATTATCCTTAGTGAAATAAGGATATGTTTCTCGATTATGGAGGTGACAAAAAGGTTCGTCATAAAAGGTTATGTCGATGCAAGTTTTGACACCAATCTAGATAACTCTAAGTCTCAATCTAGATACATATTGAAAGTGGGAGCAATAAGCTAGAGTAGCTCCGAGCAGAGTATTGTTGACATAGAAATTTGCAAAATACATACGGATCTGAATGTGGCAGACCCATTGACTAAGATTCTCTCACAAGCAAAACATGATCACACCTTAGTACTCTTTGGGTGTTAATCACATAGCGATGTGAACTAGATTACTGACTCTAGTAAACCCTTTGGGTGTTGGTCACATGATGATGTGAACTATGGGTATTAATCAAATGGTGATGTGAACTATTGCTGTTAAATCACATGCTGATGTGAACTAGATTATTGACTCTAGTGCAAGTGGGAGACTGAAGGAAATATGCCCTAGAGGCAATAATAAAGTTATTATTTATTTCCTTATATATCATGATAAATGTTTATTATTCATGCTAGAATTGTATTAACCGGAAACATAATACATGTGTGGATACATAGACAAACAGAGTGTCACTAGTACGCCTCTACTTGACTAGCTTGTTAATCAAAGATGGTTAAGTTTCCTAACCATAGACAAAGGAGTTGTCATTTGATTAACAAGGTCACATCATTAGTTGAATGATCTGATTGACATGACCCATTCCATTAGCCTAGCACCCGATCGTTTAGTATGTTGCTATTGCTTTCTCCATGACTTATACATGTTCCTTTGACTATGAGATTATGCAACTCCGTTTACCGTAGGAACACTTTGTGTGCTACCAAACGTCACAACGTAACTGGGTGATTATAAAGGAGCTCTACAGGTGTCTCCGAAAGTATTTGTTGGGTTGGCGTATTTCGAGATTAGGATTTGTCACTCCGAATGTCGGAGAGGTATCTCAGGGCCTTCTCGGTAATGCACATCACATAAGCCTTGCAAGCATTGCAACCAATAAGATAGTTGCAAGATGATGTATTACAGAACGAGTAAAGAGACTTGCCGGTAACAAGTAACATACGATGACAAAGGGAACAACGTATGTTGTTATGCGGTCTGACCGATAAAGATCTTCGTAGAATATGTAGGAGCCAATATGGGCATCCAGGTCCCGCTATTGGTTATTGACCGGAGACGTGTCTCGGTCATGTCTACATTGTTCTCGAACCGTAGGGTCCGCACGCTTAAGGTTTCGATGACAGATATATAATGAGTTTATGAGTTTTGATGTACCGAAGGAGTTCGGAGTCCCGGATGAGATCAGGGACATGACGAGGAGTCTCGAAATGGTCGAGACGTAAAGATCGATATATTGGACGACTATATTCGGACATCGGAAAGGTTCTGAGTGGTTCGGGTATTTTCGGAGGTACCAGGGAGTTATGGGAATACGGGGAAGAGTATTGGGCCTTATTGGGCCTTAGTGGGAAGGAGCCAGGAGGTGGCGCGCGACCCTCCCAAGCCCAGTCCGATTTGGACAAGGGGTTTGGGGGCGCGGCCCCCTCTCCCTTCCTTCTCCACTCCTCTCCTTTCCCCCCTTCTCCTAGTTGGACTAGGAAAGGTGGAATCCTACTCCCGGTGGGAGTAGGACTCCCCTTGGCGCGCCCCTCCTAGGCCGGCCGCCCCCTCCTCCCTTGCTCCTTTATATACGGGGGCAGGGGGCACCCCATGGAGACACAAGTTGATCTTCGTGATCGTTCCTTAGCCGTGTGCGGTGCCCCCCTCCACGATATTACACCTCGGTCATATTGTATCGGTGCTTAGGCGAAGCCCTGCGATGGTTGAACATCAAGATCGTCACCACGCCGTCGTGCTGACAAAACTCATCCCCGAAGCTTTGCTGGATCGGAGCCCGGGGAGCGTCATCGAGTTGTACGTGTGTCAAGAACTCGGAGGTGCCGAGTAACGGTGCTTGGATCGGTTGGACCGGGAAGACGTACGACTACTTCCTCTACGTTGCGTCAACGCTTCCGCTTCGGTCTACGAGGGTACGTAGACAACACTCTCCCCTCTCGTTGCTATGCATCACCATGATCTTGCGTGTGCGTAGGAAATTTTTGAAATTACTACGTTCCCCGACACCTTCCGGCAGCCAGTTCGTCTAGATCGATCCGCTGCCTCCCGCGTAAGGCAGAGCACAGATCGAAACTGCCGCCGCCACCTTCTCCTCCCACCCACTCCTCCCTTGAGACGACGACGTGCGTGTAACTGCGTGAGAGAGCGAAGCCAGTTCCTCTCCTGCTGGCGACACTCTTGCCGGCCGGTTACGTGGGAGAGGCGGAGGTTGCGTGCGGGAGGCGAGCGAGGAAGAGGTGAGGTTTGCAGTTTGCTTCGTTCAGAAGAGAAAGGGAGGACGGTCCTGGGGGAGGTGTTATCAGGACCAGTTTGACCCAATGGGAACGACCAGAACGAAACCATCAGAGAGGCTGTTTTTTCTTAGCTTTCTCAACGCTGCACAGTAAAATGGTGATGACGTGTATAGCACGAGAAGGCGTCCTTCACGTGACTGTTATTGGGTTCAATGGTGGAGTGCCCGATGTACGCACGACCACGAAATCCAGTGGCCGGTGCTTGATGTATGCATGCATGTCCGACGGAATTTTAACCATCGTCTATGTTGTAGAGCGTTGCAGAAAACAACAATTTTTCTACGTTTCACCAAGATCAATCTATGGAGTCAACTAGCAACGAGAGGAGAGTGCATTTACATACCCTTGTAGATCATGAGCGGAAGCGTTCAAGAGAACGGGGATGATGGAGTCGTACTCGCCGTGATCCAAATCACCGATGACCAAGTGCCGAACGGACGGCACCTCCGTGTTCAACACACGTACGGAGCGGAAGACGTCTCCTCCTTCTTGATCCAGCAAGGGGGGGAGGAGAGGTTGATGAAGATCCAGCAGCACGACAGCGTGGTGGTAGATGCAACAGTGATCGCAGCAGGGCTTCGCCGAGCTTCTGCGAGAGGGAGAGGTGTAGCAGGGAGAGGGAGGCGCCAAGACTTGGGTGCGGCTGCCTCCCTCCCCCCCTTTATATAGGCCCCGTGGGGGGGCGCCGGCCCTAGGAGATGGGATCTCCTTGGGGGGGCGCCGGCCAAGGGGGAGGCTTGCCCCCTAAGGCAAGTGGAGGCGCCCCCACCCTAGGGTTTCCAACCCTGGGCGTAGGAGGGGGCCAAGGGGGGGCGCACCAGCCCACTAGGGGCTGGTTCTCCTCCCCACTTCAGCCCACGGGGCCCTCCGGGATGGGTGGCCCCACCCGATGGACCCCCGGGACCCATCCGGTGGTCCCGGTACAATACCGGTGACTCCGAATCCTTCCCGACGGCCGAAACTGCACTTCCTATATATAATTCTTCACCTCCGGACCATTTCGGAACTCCTCGTGACGTCCGGGATATCATCCGGGACTTCGAACAACTTTCGGATTACTGCATATTCATATCTCTATAACCCTAACGTCACCGAACCTTAAGTGTGTAGACCCTACGGGTTCGGGAGACATGCAGACATGACCGAGACGACTCTCCAGTCAATAACCAACAGCGGGATCTGGATACCCATGTTGGCTCCCACATGCTCCATGATGATCTCATCGGATGAACCACGATGTCGAGGATTCAAGTAATCCCGTATACAATTCCCTTTGTCAATCGGTACGTTACTTGCCCGAGATTCGATCGTCGGTATCCCAATACCTCGTTCAATCTCGTTACCGGCAAGTCACTTTACTCGTACTGTAATGCATGATCCCGTGACCAACCACTTGGTCACATTGAGCTCATTATGATGATGCATTACCGAGTGGGCCCAGAGATACCTCTCCGTCATACGGAGTGACAAATCCCAGTCTCGATCCGTGTCAACCCAACAGATGCTTTCGGGGATGCCTCTAATATACCTTTATAGTCACCCAGTTATGTTGTGACATTTGGCACACCCAAAGCACTCCTACGGCATCCGGGAGTTACATGATCTCATGGTCTAAGGAAATGATACTTAACATTGGAAAAGCTTTAGCAAACGAACTACACGATCTTGTGCTAGGCTTAGGATTGGGTCTTGTCCATCACATCATTCTCCTAATGATGTGATCTCGTTATCAATGACATCTAATGCCCATAGTCAGGAAACCATGACTATCTGTTGATCAACGAGCTAGTCAACTAGAGGCTCACTAGGGACATGTTGTGGTCTATGTATTCCCACATGTATTACGATTTCTGGATAACACAATTATAGCATGAACAATAGACAATTATCATGAACAAGGAAATATAATAATAATCCTTTTATTATTGCCTCTAGGGCATATTTCCAACAGTCTCCCACTTGCACTAGAGTCAATAATCTAGTTAAATTGTGATAAATCGAACACCCATAGAGTTCTGGTGTTATCATGTTTTGCTCGCGGAAGAGGTTTAGTCAACGGATCTGCGACATTTAGATATGTGTGCACTTTACAAATATCTATGTCTCCATCTTGAACATTTTCACGAATGGAGTTGAAGCGACGCTTGATGTGCCTGGTCTTCTTGTGAAACCTGGGCTCCTTGGCAAGTGCAATAGCTCCAGTGTTGTCACAGAAGAGAGCGATTGGCCCCGACGCATTGGGTATGACTCCTAGGTCGGTGATGAACTCCTTCATCCATATTGCTTCATGCGCTGCCTCCGAGGCTGCCATGTACTCCGCTTCACATGTAGATCCCGCCACGACGCTTTGCTTGCAACTGCACCAGCTTACTGCCCCACCATTCAAAATAAACACGTATCCGGTTTGTGACTTGGAGTCATCCAGATCTGTGTCGAAGCTAGCGTCGACGTAACCCTTTACGACGAGCTCTTCGTCACCTCCATATACGAGAAACATGTCCTTAGTCCTTTTCAGGTACTTCAGGATATTCTTGACCGCTGTCCAGTGTTCCATGCCGGGATTACATTGGTACCTTCCTACCAAACTTACGGCAAGGTTTACATCAGGTCTGGTACACATCATGGCGTACATGATAGACCCTATGGCTGAGACATAGGGGACGACACTCATCTTTTCTCTATCTTCTGCCGTGGTCAGACATTGAGCTGAGCTCAATTTCACACCTTGCAACACAGGCAAGAACCCCTTCTTGGACTGAGCCATATTGAACTTCTTCAATATCTTTTCAAGGTATGTGCTTTGTGAAAGACCTATAAGGCGTCTTGATCTATCTCTATAGATCTTGATGCCTAATATATAAGCAGCTTCTCCAAGGTCCTTCATTGAAAAACACTTATTCAAATAGGCCTTAATGCTGTCCAAAAGTTCTATATCATTTCCCATCAAAAGTATGTCATCCACATATAATATGAGAAATGCTACATGTAGGATCGGAAGTATATCTAGAGGGGGGTGATTAGACTACTTGATCAAATAAAAACTTAACCTTTTACCAATTTTAGTTCTTGGCAGATTTTAGCAACTTTTAGGACAAGTCAAGCAATCATCACACAATTCAAGCAAGCATGCAAAGAGTATATAGGCAGCGGAAAGTAAAGCATGCAACTTGCAAGAATGTAAAGGGAAGGGTTTGGAGAATTCAAACGCTATTGGAGACACGGATGTTTTTCTCGTGATTCGGATAGGTGGTGCTATCCTACATCCACGTTGATGGAGACTTCAACCCACGAAGGGTAACGGTTGCGCGAGTCCAGGGAGGGCTCCACCCATGAAGGGTCCATGAAGAAGCAACCTTGTCTATCCCACCATGGCCATCGCCCACGAAGGACTTGCCTCACTAGCGGTAGATCTTCACGAAGTAGGCGATCTCCTTGCCCTTACAAACTCCTTGGTTCAACTCCACAATCTTGTCGGAGGCTCCCAAGTGACACCTAGCCAATCTAGGAGACACCACTCTCCAAGAAGTAACAAATGGTGTGTTGATGATGAACCCCTTGCTCTTGTGCTTCAAATGATAGTCTCCCCAACACTCAACTCTCTCTCACAGGATTTGGATTTGGTGGAAAGAAGATTTGAGTGGAAAGCAACTTGGGGAAGGCTAGAGATCAAGATTCATATGGTAGGAATGGAATATCTTGGCCTCAACACAAGGGTAGGTGGTTCTCTCTCAGAACATATGAGTTGGAAGTGTAGATGTGTTCTGATGGCTCTCTCCATGAATGAAGAGGAGGTGGAGGGGTACATATAGCCTCCACACAAAATCCAACCGTTACACACAATTTACCAATCTCGGTGGGACCGAATCAACAAACTCGGTCGGACCGAAATAGTAAACCTAGGGACCGTTAGAGATTTTCGGTGGGACCGACATGCAACTCGGTAGGACCGATATGGTTAGGGTTAGGGCATAACGTAATCTCGGTGAGACCGATTACACAAACTCGGTGAGACCGATTTGGTAATAGGCTAACCAGAGAGTTGGTCAGGTAAACTCGGTGGGACCGATTTGCTCTTTCGGTGAGACGGAAAAGTTACAAAAGGGAAACAAAGAGTTTACATTGCAATCTCGGTGGGACCGATCCGCTCTTTTGGTGAGACCGAAAAGTTACGAAAAGGAAACAGAGAAATTGCAATCCCATCTCGGTAAGACCAGGATCCCTATCGGTAGAACCGATTTGCTAGGGTTTGGCAGTGGCTTATGACATGTGAAACTCGGTGGCGCCGGATAGAAAGAATCGGTAGGGCCGAGTTGTTGGAAATATGCCCTAGAGGCAATAATAGAAGCATTATTATTATATTTCCTTGTTCATGATAATTGTCTTTATTCGTGCTATAATTGTGTTATCCGGAAATCGTAATACATGTGTGAATAACAGACAACAACGTGTCCCTAGTAAGCCTCTAGTTGACTAGCTCGTTGATCGATAGATAGTCATGGTTTCCTGACTATGGTCATTGGATGTCAATGATAATGAGATCACATCATTAGGAGAATGATGTGATGGACGAGACCCAATCCTAAACATAGCATAAGATCGCATAGTTCGTTTGCTAGAGTTTTCCAATGTCAAGTATCCTTTCCTTAGACCATGAGATCGTGTAACTCCCGGATACCGTAGGAGTGCTTTGGGTGTGCCAAACGTCACAACGTAACTGGGTGACTATAAAGGTATACTACGGGTATCTCCGAAAGTGTCTGTTGGGTTGACACGGATCGAGACTGGGATTTGTCACTCCGCTTGACGGAGAGGTATCACCGGGCCCACTCGGTAATGCATCATCATAATGAGCTCAATATGATCAAAGTGTTTGATCACGGGATCATGCATTACGGTACGAGTAAAGTGACTTGCCGGTAACGAGATTGAACGAGGTATTGGGATACCGACGATCGAATCTCGGGCAAGTAAAATACCGATTGACAAAGGGAATCGTATACGGGATTGATTGAATCCTAGACATCGTGGTTCATCCGATGAGATCATCGTGGAGCATGTGGGAGCCAACATGGGTATCCAGATCCCGCTGTTGGTTATTGCCCGAGAGCCGTCTCGGTCATGTCTGCATGTCTCCCGAACCCGCAGGGTCTACACACTTAAGGTTCGGTGACGCTAGGGTTGTGAAGATATGTATATGCAGTAACCTGAATGTTGTTCGGAGTCCCGGATGAGATCTCGGATGTCACGAGGAGTTCCGGATTGGTCCGGAGGTGAAGAATTATATATAGGAAGTGCAGTTTCGGCCATCGGGAATGATCTGGGGGTCACCGGTATTGTACCGGGACCACCAGATGGGTCCCGAGGGTCCACCGGGTGGGGCCACCCATCCCGGAGGGCCCCATGGGCTGAAGTGGGAAGGGGGGCAGCCCTTAGTGGGCTGGTGCGCCCCCTAAGGCCCACCCCCTGCGCCTAGGGTTGGAACCCTAGGGTGGGGGGGCGCCCACTTGCCTTGGGGGGCACTCCACCCCCTTGGTCGCCGCCCCCTTGGGAGATTCAATCTCCCAGGGCCGGCGCCCCCCCAGGGGGCCTATATAAAGGGGGAGGGGAGGGGGCAGCCGCACCCCTTGCCCTGGCGCCTCCCTCTCCCTCTCCAACACCTCCTCCTCCTCCATAGAGCTTGGCGAAGCCCTGCCGGAGTACTGCAGCTCCACCATCACCACGCCGTCGTGCTGCTGCTGGAGCCATCTTCCTCAACCTCTCCTTTGCCTTGCTGGATCAAGAAGAAGGAGACGTTACGCTGACCGTACGTGTGTTGAACCCGGAGGTGCCGTCCGTTCGGTGCTAGGATCTCCGGTGATTTGGATCACGTCGTGTACGACTACCTCATCCCCGTTCCTTGAACGCTTCCGCTCGCGATCTACAAAGTGGTATGTAGATGCAATGTCTCTCCCATGACTCGTTGCTTAGATGAACTCATAGATGGATCTTGGTGAAACCGTAGGAAAAATTTTAATTTTCTGCAACATTCCCCAACAGTGGCATCATGAGCTAGGTCTATGCGTAGTTGTCTATTGCACGAGTAGAACACAATTTGTTGTGGGCGTAGATGTTGTCAACTTTCTTGCCGCTACTAGTCTTATCTTGCTTCAGCGGTATTGTGGGATGAAGCGGCCCGGACCAACCTTACACGTACGCTTACGTGAGACCGGTTCCACCGACTAACATGCACTAGTTGCATAAGGTGGCTGGCGGGTGTCTGTCTCTCCTACTTTAGTTGGAGTGGATTCGATGAAAAGGGTCCTTATGAAGGGTAAATAGAAGTTGACAAATCACGTTGTGGCTTTCACGTAGGTAAGAAAACGTTCTTGCTAGAACCCTAATTCAGCCACGTAAAACTTGCAACAACAATTAGAGGACGTCTAACTTGTTTTTGCAGCAAGTGCTTTGTGATATGATATGGCCAAAGTTGTGATGAATGATGAATGATCTATATGTGATGTATGAGATGTTCATGCTATTGTAATAGGAATCACGACTTGCATGTCGATGAGTATGACAACCGGCAGGAGCCATAGGAGTTGTCTTTATTTTTTGTATGACCTGCGTGTCATTGAGAAACGCCATGTAATTACTTTACTTTATTGCTAAACTCGTTAGCCATAGTAGTAGAAGTAATAGTTGGCGAGCAACTTCATGGAGACACGATGATGGAGATCATGATGATGGAGATCATGGTGTCAAGCCGGTGACAAAGATGATCATGGAGCCCCAAGATGGAGATCAAAGGAGCTATGTGATATTGGCCATATCATGTCACGTTTATTATTTGATTGCATGTGATGTTTATCATGTTTTGCATCTTGTTTACTTAGAATGACGGTAGTAAATAAGATGAACCCTCATAATAATTTCAAGAGGTGTTCCCCCTAACTGTGCACCGTTGCGACAGTTCGTTGTTTCGAAGCACGACGTGATGATCGGGTGTGATAGATTCTAACGTTCACATACAACGGGTGTAAGACAGATTTACACATGCAAACACTTAGGTTGACTTGACGAGCCTAGCATGTACAGACATGGCCTCGGAACACAGAAGACCGAAAGGTCAAGCATGAGTCGTATAGAAGATACGATCAACATGAAGATGTTCGCCAATGTTGACTAGTCCGTCTCACGTGATGATCGGACACGGCCTAGTTGACTTGGATCATGTAATACTTGGATGACTAGAAGAGGGATGTCTATCTAAGTGGGAGTTCATTAAATAATTTGATTAGATGAACTTTATTATCATGAACTTAGTCTAAAATATTTACAATATGTCTTGTAGATCAAATGGCCAACGTAGTCCTCAACTTCAACGCGTTCCTAGAGAAAACCAAGCTGAAAGACGATGGCAGCAACTATACGGACTGGGTCCGGAACCTGAGGATCATCATCATAGCTGCCAAGAAAGATTATGTCCTACGAGCACCGCTGGGTGACGCACCTGTTCTCCCTGCAGAACAAGACGTTATGAACGCTTGGCAGTCACGTTCCGATGATTACTCCCTCGTTCAGTGCGGCATACTTTACAGCTTAGAGTCGGGGCTCCAAAAGCGTTTTGAGAGACATGGAGCATATGAGATGTTCGAAGAGCTGAAAATGGTTTTCCAAGCTCATGCCCGGGTCGAGAGATATGAAGTCTCCAACAAATTCTCTAGCTGTAAGATGGAGGAAAATAGCTCTGTCAGTGAACACATACTCAAGATGTCTGGGTTGCACAACCGCTTGACTCAACAGGAAGTTAATCTCCCGGATGAAGCGGTCATTGACAGAATCCTCCAGTCGCTTCCACCTAGCTACAAGAGCTTTGTGATGAACTACAACATGCAGGGGATGGTAAAGACCATTCCTGAGGTATATGCTATGCTGGAATCAGCAGAGGTAGAAATCAAGAAGGAACATCAAGTGTTGATGGTGAATAAAACCACTAAGTTCAAGAAGGGCAAGGGTAAAAAGAACTTCAAGAAGGACGGCAAGGAAGTTGCCGCGCCCGGTAAGCAAGTTGCCGGGAAGAAGCCAAAGAATGGACCCAAGCCCGAGACTGAGTGTTTTTATTGCAAGGGAAGTGGTCACTGGAAGCGGAACTGCCCCAAATACTTAGCGGACAAGAAGGCCGGCAAAACAAAAGGTATATGTGATATACATGTAATTGATGTGTACCTTACCAGTACTCGTAGTAGCTCTTGGGTATTTGATACCGGTGCAGTTGCTCACATTTGTAACTCAAAGCAGGAGCTGCGGAATAAACGGAGATTGGCGAAGGACGAGGTGACGATGCGCGTCGGGAATGGTTCCAGGGTCGATGTGATCGCTGTCGGCACGCTACCTCTACATTTACCTACGGGATTAGTTTTAAACCTCAATAATTGTTATTTAGTGCCAAGTTTGAGCATGAACATTGTATCAGGATCTCGTTTAATGCGAGATGGCTACTCATTTAAATTCGAGAATAATGGTTGTTCTATTTATATGAGTGATATGTTTTATGGTCATGCTCCGATGGTCAATGGTTTATTCTTAATGGATCTCGTGCGTGATAATACACATATTCATAGTGTGAATACCAAAACGTGTTTTGATAACGATAGTCCCACATACTTGTGGCACTGACGCCTTGGTCACATTGGTGTCGAGCGCATGAAGAAGCTCCATGCTGATGGACTTTTGGAGTCTCTCGATTATGAATCATTTGACACATGCGAACCATGCCTCATGGGAAAAATGACCAAGACTCCATTCTCAGGGACAATGGACCGAGCAACCAACTTGTTGGAAATAATACATACAGATGTGTGTGGTCCAATGAGCGTTGAGGCTCGCAGAGGATATCGTTATGTTCTCACCCTCACTGATGACCTGAGTAGATATGGGTATATCTACTTAATGAAACACAAGTTGGAGACCTTTGAAAAGTTCAAGGAATTTCAGAGTGAGGTTGAAAATCAACGTGACAGAAAAATCAAGTTTTTACGATCAGATCGTGGAGGAGAATACTTGAGTCATGAATTTGGCACGCACTTAAGAAAATGTGGAATAGTTTCACAACTCACGCCGCCTGGAACACCTCAGCGTAATGGTGTGTCCGAACGTCGTAATCGCACTCTATTAGATATGGTACGATCTATGATGTCTCTTACCGATTTACCGCTATCTTTTTGGGGCTATGCTTTAGAGACTGCCGCATTCACTTTAAATAGGGCTCCGTCGAAATCCGTTGAGATGACACCGTATGAATTATGGTTTGGGAAGAAACCTAAGCTATCGTTTCTAAAAGTTTGGGGATGCGATGCTTATGTCAAGAAACTTCAACCTGAAAAGCTCGAACCCAAGTCGGAAAAATGCGTCTTCATAGGATACCCTAAAGAAACTATTGGGTATACCTTCTACCTCAGATCCGAAGGCAAGATCTTTGTTGCCAAGAATGGATCCTTTCTAGAGAAAGAGTTTCTCTCGAAAGAAGTAAGTGGGAGGAAAGTAGAACTTGATGAAGTGTTACCTCTTGAACCGGAAAATGGCGAAACTCAAGAAAACGTTCCTGAGGTGCCTGCACTGACTAGAGAGGAAATTAATGATGATGATCAAGATACTTCTAATCAAGCTCCTACTGAAATTCGTAGGTCCACAAGGACACGTTCCGCACCAGAGTGGTACGGCAACCCTGTCTTGGAAATCATGTTGTTAGACAACGGTGAACCTTCAAACTATGAAGAAGCGATGGCGGGCCCGGATTCCGACAAATGGCTGGAAGCCATGAAATCCGAGATAGGATCCATGTATGAAAACGAAGTATGGACTTTGACTAACTTGCCCGTTGAGCGGCGAGCCATAGAAAATAAATGGATCTTTAAGAAGAAGACAGACGCGGATGGTAATGTGACCATCTATAAAGCTCAGCTTGTCGCTAAGGGTTATCGACAAGTTCAAGGAATTGACTACGATGAGACTTTCTCACCGGTAGCAAAGCTGAAGTCCGTCCGAATCATGTTAGCAATTGCCGCATTCTATGATTATGAAATATGGCAAATGGACGTCAAAACGGCATTCCTTAATGGTTTCCTTAAGGAAGAATTGTATATGATGCAGCCGGAAGGTTTTGTCGATCCTAAGAATGCTGACAAGGTGTGCAAGCTCCAACGCTCGATTTATGGGCTGGTGCAAGCATCTCGGAGTTGGAACATTCGCTTTGATGAGATGATTAAAGCGTTTGGGTTTACGCAGACTTATGGAGAAGCCTGCGTTTACAAGAAAGTGAGTGGGAGCTCTGTAGCATTTCTCATACTATATGTAGATGACATACTTTTGATGGGAAATGATATAGTACTCTTGGACAGCATTAAGGCCTACTTGAATAAAAGTTTTTCAATGAAGGACCTTGGAGAAGCTGCTTATATATTAGGCATCAAGATCTATAGAGATAGATCAAGACGCCTCATAGGTCTTTCACAAAGCACATACCTTGATAAGATATTGAAGAAGTTCAATATGGATCAATCTAAGAAGGGGTTCTTACCTGTGTTACAAGGTGTGAAATTGAGCTCAGCCCAATGCCCGACCACGCCAGAAGATATAGAAGAGATGAGTGTCATCCCCTATGCCTCAGCCATAGGTTCTATTATGTATGCCATGCTGTGTACCCGACCTGATGTAAACCTTGCCGTAAGTTTGGTAGGAAGGTACCAAAGTAATCCCGGCAAGGAACACTGGACAGCGGTCAAGAATATCCTGAAGTACCTGAAAAGGACTAAGGAAATGTTTCTCGTTTATGGAGGTGACGAAGAGCTCGTCGTAAAGGGTTACGTCGATGCTAGCTTCGACACAGATCTGGATGACTCTAAGTCACAAACCGGATACGTGTATATTTCGAATGGTGGGGCAGTGAGCTGATGCAGTTGCAAGCAGAGCGTCGTGGCGGGATCTACATGTGAAGCGGAGTACATGGCAGCCTCGGAGGCAGAACATGAAGCAATTTGGGTGAAGGAGTTCATCACCGACCTCGGAGTCATACCCAATGCGTCGGGGCCAATCAAACTCTTCTGTGACAATACTGGAGCTATTGCACTTGCCAAGGAGCCCGGCTTTCACAAGAAGACCAGGCACATCAAGCGTCGCTTCAACTCCATTCGTGAAAATGTTCAAGATGGAGACATAGAAATTTGTAAAGTGCACACGGATCTGAATGTCGCAGATCCGTTGACTAAACCTCTCCCTAAGGCAAAACATGATCAGCACCAGAACTCTATGGGTGTTCGATTCATCACAATGTAACTAGATTATTGACTCTAGTGCAAGTGGGAGACTGTTGGAAATATCCCTAGAGGCAATAATAAAAGCATTATTATTATATTTCCTTGTTCATGATAATTGTCTTTATTCGTGCTATAATTGTGTTATCCGGAAATCGTAATACATGTGTGAATAACAGACAACAACGTGTCCCTAGTAAGCCTCTAGTTGACTAGCTCGTTGATCAATAGATAGTCATTGTTTCCTGACTATGGGCATTGGATGTCAATGATAACGAGATCACATCATTAGGAGAATGATGTGATGGACGAGACCCAATCTAAACATAGCATAAGATCGCATAGTTCGTTTGCTAGAGTTTTCCAATGTCAAGTATCCTTTCCTTAGACCATGAGATCGTGTAACTCCCGGATACCGTAGGAGTGCTTTGGGTGTGCCAAACGTCACAACGTAACTGGGTGACTATAAAGGTATACTACGGGTATCTCCGAAAGTGTCTGTTGGGTTGACACGGATCGAGACTGGGATTTGTCACTCCGCTTGACGGAGAGGTATCACCGGGCCCACTCGGTAATGCATCATCATAATGAGCTCAATATGATCAAAGTGTTTGATCACGGGATCATGCATTACGGTACGAGTAAAGTGACTTGGCGGTAACGAGATTGAACGAGGTATTGGGATACCGACGATCGAATCTCGGGGAAGTAAAATACCGATTGACAAAGGGAATCGTATACGGGATTAATTGAATCCTCGACATCGTGGTTCATCCGATGAGATCATCGTGGAGCATGTGGGAGCCAACATGGGTATCCAGATCCTGCTGTTGGTTATTGCCCGAGAGCCGTCTCGGTCATGTCTGCATGTCTCCCGAACCCGTAGGGTCTACACACTTAAGGTTCGGTGACGCTAGGGTTGTGAAGATATGTATATGCAGTAACCCGAATGTTGTTCGGAGTCCCGGATGAGATCTCGGACGTCACGAGGAGTTCCGGATTGGTCCGGAGGTGAAGAATTATATATAGGAAGTGCAGTTTCAGCCATCGGGAATGATCTGGGGGTCACCGGTATTGTACCGGGACCACCAGATGGGTCCCGGGGGTCCACCGGGTGGGGCCACCCATCTCGGAGGGCCCCATGGGCTGAAGTGGGAAGGGGGGCCAGCCCTTAGTGGGCTGGTGCGCCCCCAAGGCCCACCCCATGCGCCTAGGGTTGGAACCCTAGGGTGGGGGGGGCGCCCACTTGCCTTGGGGGGCACTCCACCCCCTTGGCCGCCGCCCCCTTGGGAGATTCAATCTCCCAGGGCTGGCGCCCCCCCAAGGGGGCCTATATAAAGGGGGAGGGGAGGGGGCAGCCGCACCCCTTGCCTTGGCGCTTCCCTCTCCCTCTCCAACACCTCCTCCTCCTCCATAGAGCTCGGCGAAGCCCTGCCGGAGTACTGCAGCTCCACCATCACCACGCCGTCGTGCTGCTGCTGGAGCCATCTTCCTCAATCTCTCCTTTGCCTTGCTGGATCAAGAAGAAGGAGACGTTACGCTGACCGTACGTGTGTTGAACGCGGAGGTGCCATCCGTTCGGTGCTAGGATCTCCGGTGATTTGGATCACGTCGTGTACGACTACCTCATCCCCGTTCCTTGAACGCTTCCGCTCGCAATCTACAAAGTGGTATGTAGATGCAATCTCTCTCCCATGACTCGTTGCTTAGATGAACTCATAGATGGATCTTGGTGAAACCGTAGGAAAAATTTTAATTTTCTGCAATGTTCCCCAGCACGAGTATGGCTTGGGGTTTAGGTCATTTGTGGATATGGGAAAGTAGCTGAGGATTTTGGAGCATATCATTAAGCACATGAAGCAAAAGGCTCATTAAGCAACACCTCATCCCTCCTTGATAGTATTGGCTTTTCCTATGGACTTAATGTGATCTTGGATCACTAAAATGTAAAATGAAGAGTCTTGAGCTTTTGAGCTTGAGCCAATCCTTTGTCCTTAGCATTTTGAGGGTTCCACTTTCACCATCCATGCCATGCCAATCATTGAGCTTTCCTAAAATAATTGTCTTGGAATAGCATTAGCTCAATGAGCCATATGTTGTTATGAATTACCAAAACCACCTAGGGATAGTTGCACTTTCAATCTCCCCCTTTTTGGTAATTAATGACAACATATAGATCAAAGCTTCGACAAATGATAATAAGAATGAATTATATCGTCGCTTTGAGAAGTATGTGATAAGTAAGAGCTCCCCCTAAATTTGTGCATATTTAAAATTTGCTTTGGACTGCAAATGCACAAAGAGTTAGAATTATGGGTTACTCTTCCATGTCACATACATCTTGGTGGAGCGCTCAAAATGATAATAATGAAATACATGCACTCATCACCAAGGAAAAGTGAATGATCACATAAGATAGATAAGATATATCAAGCATGCATAAGTGTAGCTTATGATCAAACAGATGATCATCAATGTCTCACAATCATATCAAAGTGTCTCGACCAAAAGCAAACAATGTTTGAAAAACCACCAAATAAAGCAAGAGAGAAAAACAACACACTCTCTCTCTCTCTCTCGAAGCCTATGATCTATACATTTTTCTCCCCCTTTGGCAACAAGTTACCAAAAAGTTCCTAGAAAATGCATAGTGCTAAATCGACACTCAGGCTTGATCTTCTGGTGGTGGTGGAGTCTGGATCACTCCAAGGACGAAGGCTTCTGTAGACGTGGTTGGAGCTGGAGCTGAGGTAGATGCTGGAGCTGGTTGGGCTGGTGATGTGGCTGGAGCTGAGGCAGTGGCTCTTGTGTCAGGAACTGGCACTGCACTGGACCTCTGAGCTCGTGGCACTCTGGCAAATGCATCAGTGGTCGTCTTCCCTTTCCTCTCCTGCATATCATCTTGAAGTTGCTCCACTGCAGACTGAATCTCTGTCACTTTGACATCCAAGTCATAGAACTTTTGTTCTATGATTCTCTCTAAGCTCTCCTGATTCTGATTGAGGGTGGCCAGTCCTTTCTCTATCCTCGGGGTGGATGCAATCAAGTAACTGAGCTGCTCTTGCTTGGTTTTCAAGAAATATTCAGATGCCTCCTCTTGAGTTGGCATCTTTGCAGCTTTCTCCTTCCTTGCCTTCTCCTTCTGTGCTTGTGCATGGGCTGAAGATGGTTCATCCTTGTTCATCACAACTTTATTATCTTCAAAATCTGGATGAATAGGCAAATGTTCCTTGTCCAAGAGGTATATGCCTGTGCCCATCTTGGAGTTAATCAGCTCCTGGATCTGAGGGGCATATCCACAGCTCCTCTTCTGGTCTGCTGCAGTCCTCTTGATTGTTTCTACCATGAGGCTCATGACTTTGAATTTTTGTGGCACATCAAATATATGAAGCAAGTTGATTGCATGGCCTCTGATCATCTTGTGATCACCTGACTTGGGCAACAAGGTGTGCCTCAGTATCCAATTAATGGTTGGCAATCCTGACAGAAGATAATGTACTGATCCAAACTTGAAAGTGTCAAGTGCCTTGTTTGGGATCTCTTTGTACATATTTGACATAGAGTTGTGGTCCATCTTCTTCTTGGCATAAATGTCTAGGTCATCCTCATGCTCCTCTGGGGCATTGATGAGCTGTGCCCACTCAGCAACTGTTGATTGGTACCCCGTACCTTCAGACATCCACACAATTTTGCCATCTGGATAAAAATGTGTTGTGGAGTATAACTGCATGATCAGCTCTTCATTCCACTTTGTGAGCTTCTGCCCAACAAAGTCAGCTACTCCACATGCCTTGAAGCTGTCTTGCACTCCAGGATAGTGCTCTTCATTGTCCTTGATGTATTCCCAGTCGACCCATCTCATATCACACACAATGGGCTTCTTGTCCAATAAGACTGTCTCATAGAAGTCCTGCTGTTCCTTAGTGTGGAACCTCTAGTCAACAGCAGTCCTCCTCCTGGTAGCATATGGATCCTCTGCTCTCCACTTTCTCAGTCCTGAGTCTCTTCTGATCTTCATATCCTCAGCCACAGGATGAGCATCATTGTGGTCTGGGATCTTGGGCTTCAACTTTCTGAGAACTTGGCCTTCCTCTTATTCTGCAGTGTCAGGCACTGGGGCCTTGTTCTTCTCAGCAGCTGGTATGCTCCTTGTGTTTCTCTTTGGAGCTGTCTTGGCCTTTGATGCAGCCTTGGGTGCTTCCTTGGGCTTGGATGCAGTAGCCCCTGATTTGATAGCATCACCCATTAGCTTGGGTGCTTTAGGTGCTGGTGCAGCAACCTCTTCTTCTTCTTCCTCATCAGAAGAATGTTGTTCAAATTCAGCCATGGGATCAACTTTCTTGCACCATCTGCCTCTTTTCCTTTCCTTCTTCCCTTCAGCAGCAACTGACTCTTTGGGTGCAGGCTTCTCAGGAATCTTTGTTGAGGCTCTGGCCTTTGGCATGGGCTGCCTGCCTGCTGGCCTTTTGACCTTTAAGCCTGGCTTGGTGCTCTGTCTTGAGCCATGCTCCTTCCTGAGCACAACTTTCTTGGAAGTTGCTTCCTCTTCTGCCACATAGTCCTCATCCTCTGATTCTAAGATTCTCTTCTTCCTTTGTCTTGTGGCAGCTTTTGGCAGGTTGCTAGGGGTGCTCCTGCTGCCTTCATCTGAAGAACTGGAGGGACTAGTTCCCTCACTCATCTGCACTGGCTGTTCTGACATGTTCTGGCTATCACTCTGGTCTGACATGATGAACAAGCTGACTGCTGACCCTGTGAATAGTTTATAGATGAGGTAGAGTGGATGAGCATCACAAAATGCAGAGATTTTTGCAAAAGAATGATTCAAAAACTTAGTTTTAGTTTCCCACAGAAATCATTTCGGATCTACCGATTTTTAAACTCGGTGATACCGAAGCAGTTTTTGGAACCTAAACTGGTGAACTCGGTCAGACCGAGTCACAGTTCGGTGGCACCGAGACTGCTAGGGTTTCACAAAGTTCCAAAATCGGTCACACCGATTAGCAATACTCGGTCAGACCGAGTCTCACTTGTGCAATGGCATAAGCCAAATCGGTGGGACCGGTTTTTCAAATCGTGAAGGAAATATGCCCTAGAGGCAATAATAAAGTTATTATTTATTTCCTTATATATCATGATAAATGTTTATTATTCATGCTACAATTGTATTAACCGGAAACATAATACATGTGTGGATACATAGACAAACAGAGTGTCACTAGTACGCCTCTACTTGACTAGCTTGTTAATCAAAGATGGTTAAGTTTCCTAACCATAGACAAAGGAGTTGTCATTTGATTAACAAGGTCACATCATTAGTTGAATGATCTGATTGACATGACCCATTCCATTAGCCTAGCACCCGATCGTTTAGAATGTTGCTATTGCTTTCTCCATGACTTATACATGTTCCTTTGACTATGAGATTATGCAACTCCGGTTTACCATAGGAACACTTTGTGTGCTACCAAACGTCACAACGTAACTGGGTGATTATAAAGGAGCTCTACAGGTGTCTCCGAAAGTATTTGTTGGGTTGGCGTATTTCGAGATTAGGATTTGTCACTCCGAATGTCGGAGAGGTATCTCAGGGCCTTCTCGGTAATGCACATCACAAAAGCCTTGCAAGCATTGCAACCAATAAGATAGTTGCAAGATGATGTATTACGGAACGAGTAAAGAGACTTGCCGGTAACGAGATTGAACTAGGTATTGGATACCGACGATCGAATCTCGGACAAGTAACATACCGATGACAAAAGGAACAACGTATGTTGTTATGCGGTCTGACCGATAAAGATCTTCGTAGAATGTGTAGGAGCCAATATGGGCATCCAGGTCCCGCTATTGGTTATTGACCAGAGATTTGTCTCAGTCATGTCTACACTGTTCTCGAACCGTAGGGTCCGCACGCTTAAGGTTACGATGACAATTATTATGAGTTTATGCATTTTGATGTACCGAAGTTAGTTCGACGTCCCGTATGAGATCACGGACATGACGAGGAGTCTCGGAATGGTCGAGACGTAAAGATTGATATATTGGACGACTATATTCGGACATCGGAATGGTTCCGAGTGGTTTCGGATAAAACCGGAGTGCCGGAGGGGTTACCGGAACCCCCCGGGGAAGTAATGGGCCTTATTGGGCCCAAGGGGAGAGAGAGGGCAGCAGCCATGAGGTGGCGCGCGCCCCCCTCATGGGAGTCCGAATTGGACAAGGAGGGGGGGCGCGGCCCCCCTTTCCCTCTCCCTCTCCCTCTCTTTCCTTCCCCCCTCTCTTCCTAGTTGGACTAGGAAAGGGGAGTCCTACTCCAACTAGGAGGAGGACTCCCCCCTCCCTTTGGCGCGCCCCAATAGGGTCGGCCGGCCTCCCCCTTGCTCCTTTATATACGGGGGCAGGGAGGCACCCCAAGACACACAAGTTGATCTTCGTGATCGTTCCTCAGCCGTGTGCGGTGCCCCCCTCCACCATATTCCACCTCGGTCATATTGTCGCGGTGCTTAGGCGAAGCCCTGCGTCGGTAGTTCATCAAGATCGTCACCACGCCGTCGTGCTGACGAAACTCGTCCCCGAGAGCTTTGCTGGATCGGAGCCCGGAGAACGTCATCGAGCTGTACGTGTGTCAAGAACTCGGAGGCGCCGGAGTAACGGTGCCTGGATCGGTCGGATCGGGAGGACGTACTACTACTACCTCTATGTTGTGTCAACCCTTCCGCTTCAGTCTATGAGGGTACATAGACAACACTCTCCCCTCTCGTTGCTATGCATCACCATGATCTTGCTTGTGCGTAGGAATTTTTTTGAAATTACTACGTTCCCCAACAGTGGTATCCGAGCCTAGGTTTTTATGGTTTGATGTTATGCACGAGTAGAACACAAGTGAGTTGTGGACGATATAAGTCATACTGCCTACCAGTATGTCATACTTTGGTTCGGCGGTATTGTTGGATGAAGCGGCCCGGACCGACATTACGCGTACGCTTACGCGAGACTGGTTCTACCGTCGTGCTTTGCACACAGGTGGCTGGCGGGTGTCAGTTTCTCCAACTTTAGTTGAACCGAGTATGGCTACGCCCGGTCCTTGAGAAGGTTAAAACGGAGTCTATTTGACAAACTATCGTTGTGGTTTTGATGCGTAGGTGAGATTGGTTCTTGCTTAAGCCCGTAGCAGCCACGTAAAATTTGCAACAAACAAAGTAGAGGACGTCTAACTTGTTTTTGCAGGGCATGTTGTGATGTGATATGGTCAAGACATGATGCTAAATTTTATTGTATGAGATGATCATGTTTTGTAACCGAGTTATCGGCAACCGGCAGGAGCCGTATGGTTGTCGCTTTATTGTATGCAATGCAATCGCCCTGTAATGCTTTACTTTATCACTAAGCGGTAGCGATAGTCGTAGAATCATAAGATTGGCGAGACGACAACGATACTACGATGGAGATCAAGGTGTCGCGCCGGTGACGATGGTGATCATGATGGTGCTGCGGAGATGGAGATCACAAGCACAAGATAATGATGGCCATATCATATCACTTATATTGATTGCATGTGATGTTTATCTTTGTATGCATCTTATCTTGCTTTGATTGACGGTAGCATTATAAGATGATCTCTCACTAAATTATCAAGAAGTGTTCTCCCCGAGTATGCACCGTTGCCAAAGTTCGTCGTGCCCAGACACCACGTGATGATCGGGTGTGATAAGCTCTACGTCCATCTACAACGGGTGCAAGCCAGTTTTTGCACACGCAGAATACTCGGGTTATACTTGACGAGCCTAGCATATAACAGATATGGCCTCGGAACACGAAGACCGAAAGGTCGAGCGTGAATCATATAGTAGATATGATCAACATAATGATGTTCACCATTGAGAACTAATCCATTTCACGTGATGATCGGTTATGGTTTAGTTTGATTTGGATCACGTGATCACTTAGAAGATTAGAGGGATGTCTATCTAAGTGGGAGTTCTTAAGTAATATGATTAATTAAACTTAAATTTATCATGAATTTAGTCCCTGATAGTATCTTGCTTGTTTATGTTGATTGTAGATAGATGGCTCGTGCTGTTGTTCTGTTGAATTTTAATGCGTTCCTTGAGAAAGCAAAGTTGAAAGATGATGGTAGCAATTACACGGACTGGGTCCGTAACTTGAGGATTATCCTCATTGCTGCACAGAAGAATTACGTCCTGCAAGCACCGCTGGGTGCCAGGCCTGCTGCTGGAGCAACGCCAGATGTTATGAACGTCTGGTAGAGCAAAGCTGATGACTACTCGATAGTTCAGTTTGCCATGCTTTACGGCTTAGAACCGGGACTTCAACGACGTTTTGAACATCATGGAGCATATGAGATGTTCCAGGAGTTGAAGTTGATATTCCAACAGAATGCCCGGATTGAGAAATATGAAGTCTCCAATAAGTTCTATAGCTGCAAGATGGAAGAGAATGGTTCTGTCAGTGAGCACATACTCAGAATGTCTGGGTATTATAATCACTTGAATCAGCTGGGAGTCAATCTTCCGGTTGATTGTGTCATTGATAGAATTCTCCAATCACTGCCACCAAGCTACAAAGGCTTCGTGATGAACTATAATATGCAAGGGATAGATAAGACTATGCCCGAGCTCTTCGCAATGCTAAAGGCTGCGGAGGTAGAAATCAAGAAGGAGCATCAAGTGTTGATGGTCAATAAGACCACTAGTTTCAAGAAAAAGGGCAAAGGGAAGAAGAAGGGGAACTTCAAGAAGAACAGCAAACTAGTTGCTGCTCAAGAGAAGAAACCCAAGTCTGGACCTAAGCCTGAAACTGAGTGCTTCTACTGCAAGCAGACTGGTCACTGGAAGCGGAACTGCCCCAAGTATTTGGCGGACAAGAAGGATGGCAAGGTGAACAAAGGTATATGTGATATACATGTTATTGATGTGTACCTTACTAGAGCTCGCAGTAGCACCTGGGTATTTGATACTGGTTCTGTTGCTAATATTTGCAACTCAAAACAGGGACTACGGATCAAGCGAACTCTGGCAAAGGACGAGGTGACGATGCGCGTGGGAAACGGTTCCAAAGTCGATGTGATCGCAGTCGGCACGCTACCTCTACATCTACCTTCGGGATTAGTATTAGACCTGAATAATTGTTATTTGGTGCCAGCGTTGAGCATGAACATTATATCTGGATCTTGTTTGATGCGAGACGGTTATTCATTTAAATCAGAGAATAATGGTTGTTCTATTTATATGAGTAATATCTTTTATGGTCATGCACCCTTTAAGAGTGGTCTATTTTTGATGAATCTCGATAGTAGTGATACACATATTCATAGTGTTGAAGCCAAAAGATGTAGAGTTGATAATGATAGTGCAACTTATTTATGGCACTGCCGTTTAGGTCATATTGGTGTAAAACGCATGAAGAAACTCCATACTGATGGACTTTTGGAGCCACTTGATTATGTATCACTTGGCACTTGCGAATCGTGCCTCATGGGCAAGATGACCAAAACACCGTTCTCCGGTACTATGGAGAGAGCAACAGATTTATTGGAGATCATACATATAGATGTATGTGGTCCGATGAATGTTGAGGCTCGTGGCGGACATCGTTATTTTCTCACCTTCACAGATGATTTAAGCAGATATGGTTATGTCTAGTTAATGAAACACAAGTCTGAAACATTTGAAAAGTTCAAAGAATTTCAGAGTGAAGTTGAAAATCATCGTAACAAGAAAATAAAGCCTCTACGATCTGATCGTGGAGGAGAATATTTGAGTTACGAGTTTGGTCTACATTTGAAACAATGCGGAATAGTTTCGCAACTCATGCCACCCGGAACACCACAACGCAATGGTGTGTACGAACGTCGTGATCGTACTTTACTAGATATGGTGCGATCTATGATGTCTCTTACAGATTTACCGCTATCATTTTGGGGTTATGCTTTAGAGACGGCCGCATTCACGTTAAATAGGACACCGTCGAAATCCGTTGAGATGACGCCTTATGAACTATGGTTTAGCAAGAAACCGAAGTTGTCGTTTCTTAAAGTTTGGGGCAGCGATGCTTATGTGAAAAAGCTTCAACCTGATAAGCTCGAACCCAAATCGGAAAAATGTGTCTTCATAGGATATCCAAAAGAAAATGTTGGATACACCTTCTATCACAGATCCGAAGGCAAGACTTTTGTTGCTAAATTCGGAGTCTTTCTAGAAAAGGAGTTTCTCTCGAAAGAAGTGAGTGGGAGGAAAGTAGAACTTGATGAGGTAACTGTACCTGCTCCCTTATTGGAAAGTAGTACATCACAGAAATCTGTTTCTGTAGCACCTACACAAATTAGTGAGGAAGCTGATGATATTGATCATGAAACTTCAGATCAAGTTACTACAGAACCTCGTAGATCAACCAGAGTAAGATCTGCACCAGAGTGGTACGGCAATCCCGTTCTGGAAGTCATGCTACTAGATCATGACGAACCTACAAACTATGAAGAAGCGATGGTGAGCCCAGATTCCGCAAAATGGCTAGAAGCCATGAAATCTGAGATGGGATCCATGTATGACAACAGAGTATGGACTTTGGTTGACTTGACCGAGGGTCGGCAAGCAATAGAGAATAAGTGGATCTTTAAGAAGAAGACTGACGCTGACGGTAATGTTACTGTCTACAAAGCTCGACTTGTCGCGAAAGGTTTTCGACAAGTTCAAGGGATTGACTACGATGAGACCTTCTCACCCGTAGCGATGCTTAAGTCTGTCCGAATCATGTTAACAATTGCCGCATTTTATGATTATGAAATTTGGCAAATGGATGTAAAGACTGCATTCCTGAATGGATTTCTGGAAGAAGAGATGTATATGATGCAACCAGAAGGTTTTATCGATCCAAAGGGAGCTAACAAAGTGTGCAAGCTCCAGCGATCCATTTATGGACTGGTGCAAGCATCTCGGAGTTGGAATAAACGCTTTGACAGTGTGATCAAAGCATTTGGGTTTATACAGACTTTTGGAGAAGCCTGTATTTACAAGAAAGTGAGTGGGAGCTCTGTAGCATTTCTGATATTATATGTAGATGACATATTACTGATTGGAAATGATATAGAATTTCTGGATAGCATAAAGGGATACTTGAATAAGAGTTTTTCAATGAAAGACCTCGGTGAAGCTGCTTACATATTGGGCATTAAGATCTATAGAGATAGATCAAGACGCTTAATTGGACTTTCACAAAGCACATACCTTGACAAAGTTTTGAAGAAGTTCAAAATGGATCAAGCAAAGAAAGGGTTCTTGCCTGTGTTACAAGGTGTGAAGTTGAGTAAGACTCAGTGCCCGACCACTGCAGAAGATAGAGAGAAGATGAAAGATGTTCCCTATGCTTCAGCCATAGGCTCTATCATGTATGCAATGCTGTGTACCAGACCTGATGTGTGCCTTGCTATAAGTTTAGCAGGGAGGTACCAAAGTAATCCAGGAGTGGATCACTGGACAGCGGTCAAGAATATCCTGAAGTACCTGAAAAGGACTAAGGAAATGTTTCTCGTATATGGAGGTGACAAAGAGCTCGTCGTAAACGGTTACGTTGATGCAAGCTTTGACACTGATCCGGATGATTCTAAATCGCAAACCGGATACGTATTTACATTGAACGGTGGAGCTGTCAGTTGGTGCAGTTCTAAACAAAGCGTCGTGGCGGGATCTACATGTGAAGCGGAGTACATAGCTTCTTCGGAAGCAGCAAATGAAGGAGTCTGGATGAAGGAGTTCATATCCGATCTAGGTGTCATACCTAGTGCATCGGGTCCAATGAAAATCTTTTGTGACAATACTGGTGCAATTGCCTTGGCAAAGGAATCCAGATTTCACAAGAGAACGAAGCACATCAAGAGACGCTTCAATTCCATCCGGGGTTTGGTCCAGGTGGGAGACATAGAGATTTGCAAGATACATACGGATCTGAATGTAGGAGACCCGTTGACTAAGCCTCTTCCACGAGCAAAACATGATCAGCACCAAGACTCCATGGGTGTTAGAATCATTACTGTGTAATCTAGATTATTGACTCTAGTGCAAGTGGGAGACTGAAGGAAATATGCCCTAGAGGCAATAATAAAGTTATTATTTATTTCCTTATATATCATGATAAATGTTTATTATTCATGCTAGAATTGTATTAACCGGAAACATAATACATGTGTGGATACATAGACAAACAGAGTGTCACTAGTACGCCTCTACTTGACTAGCTTGTTAATCAAAGATGGTTAAGCTTCCTAACCATAGACAAAGGAGTTGTCATTTGATTAACAAGGTCACATCATTAGTTGAATGATCTGATTGACATAACCCATTCCATTAGCTTAGCACCCGATCGTTTAGTATGTTGCTATTGCTTTCTCCATGACTTATACATGTTCCTTTGACTATGAGATTATGCAACTCCCGTTTACCGTAGGAACACTTTGTGTGCTACCAAACGTCACAACGTAACTGGGTGATTATAAAGGAGCTCTACAGGTGTCTCCGAAAGTATTTGTTGGGTTGGCGTATTTCGAGATTAGGATTTGTCACTCCGAATGTCGGAGAGGTATCTCAGGGCCTTCTCGGTAATGCACATCACAAAAGCCTTGCAAGCATTGCAACCAATAAGATAGTTGCAAGATGATGTATTACAGAACGAGTAAAGAGACTTGCCGGTAACGAGATTGAACTAGGTATTGGATACCGACGATCGAATCTCGGACAAGTAACATACCAATGACAAAAGGAACAACGTATGTTGTTATGCGGTCTGACCGATAAAGATCTTCGTAGAATGTGTAGGAGCCAATATGGGCATCCAGGTCCCGCTATTGGTTATTGACCAGAGATTTGTCTCAGTCATGTCTACACTGTTCTCGAACCGTAGGGTCCGCACGCTTAAGGTTACGATGACAATTATTATGAGTTTATGCATTTTGATGTACCGAAGTTAGTTCGGAGTCCCGGATGAGATCACGGACATGACGAGGAGTCTCGGAATGGTCGAGACGTAAAGATTGATATATTGGACGACTATATTCGGACATCGGAATGGTTCCGAGTGGTTTCGGATAAAACCGGAGTGCCGGAGGGGTTACCGGAAACCCCCGGGGAAGTAATGGGCCTTATTGGGCCCAAGGGGAGAGAGAGGGCAGCAGCCAGGAGGTGGCGCGCGCCCCCCCTCATGGGAGTCCGAATTGGACAAGGAGGGGGGCGCGGCCCCCCTTTCCCTCTCCCTCTCCCTCTCTTTCCTTCCCCCCTCTCTTCCTAGTTGGACTAGGAAAGGGGAGTCCTACTCCCACTAGGAGGAGGACTCCCCCCTCCCTTTGGCGCGCCCCAATAGGGTCGGCCAGCCTCCCCCTTGCTCCTTTATATACGGGGGCAGGGAGGCACACCAAGACACACAAGTTGATCTTCGTGATCGTTCCTCAGCCGTGTGCGGTGCCCCCCTCCACCATATTCCACCTCGGTCATATTGTCGCGGTGCTTAGGCGAAGCCCTGCGTCGGTAGTTCATCAAGATCGTCACCACGCCGTCGTGCTGACGAAACTCGTCCCCGAGAGCTTTGCTGGATCGGAGCCCGGAGAACGTCATCGAGCTATACGTGTGTCAAGAACTCGGAGGCGCCGGAGTAACGGTGCCTGGATCGGTCGGATCGGGAGGACGTACGACTACTACCTCTACATTGTGTCAACGCTTCCGCTTCGGTCTACGAGGGTACGTAGACAACACTCTCCCTCTCGTTGCTATGCATCACCATGATCTTGCGTGTGCGTAGGAATTTTTTTGAAATTACTACGTTCCCCAACAAATCGGTGGGTCCGAGATGGTTTCGGCGGAAACCTAACCCTAAAATTTAAGAATCAAACCTATTCTACGAATTCATTTACTGGATAGGAGTTTATCAAACGTGGCTAGAATCAATATGATCACAATGTGCTAGGAATCGGATTGGGGAATAGCACAAAGATCGAGTCCATACCCTAGTTCGGCGGAGACTCGCTATGGCGGCAACGGCGAGGTTGAATCCCGTTGACGGCGACAGAGACCAGCGACTGGAGGCGGCTGGCGGCGAGGAGACGATCCGGAGACCACGTAGGCGGAGCGAGCTATCGCGCGGGCGAAAGGGTTCGGAGAAATTTCCAAATTTTTGCCCGTGTCTATATATAGCCCGACCCTGTCGGTGTGACCGAGTGGAACAACTCGGTGGCACCGAGATGCAAAACTGTATACAGTTATTGCAACTCGGTGTGACCGTATGGTTCAAATCGGTTGCACCGAGATCGAAAACGTAGATCAACTTAATGATCTCGGTAAGATCGAAAGTGGGGTATCGGTCAGACCGAGAATCACAAAGAGGTTTTGGAAGTTTAAGTCTATGACGAATCGGGGACTCCGAGTGCTCCTCACACAGAGTGGTTCGAATCTGACTTGATCTATTTTGTGATGTAGCATGAATAGAGTTTGAGACGAGAAAAGCATAGATAGCTAGAGAAGGTTCTTAGGCATTCTTGTCCATCCACTTGGCAAAAGAAAAATAAAGCCAAACAATCAAAACAACAAGTGGATGTCCTCGAATGAATAAAATATGCAACCAACATGCTCACACAATAAAATGGCAATTGAAATATGTGACAAAGCATGCACAACCAATTCTAGCATCTATCAAGCAATTGGCGATGACTAGGTCATCTATATATGAGTATATTGACTTAGGAGTCAAATGAGAACACTTGATCATAGGTCATACTCATCGTTTAAGCTCAAGTGGGGTTACCACTTTTACATAAAGCATTGTTGTGTTCACATCATTAGAGTTGCTTTAACTCAAGTCTTAGAGTAAAGCTCCCCCTAGATGTGATATCCCCCCTAAGAGGGATGAACTAACCTTGGGTTTTGTCGATGATGACTTCATGTAGATGTTGAAGATGTGGATGCTCAGTGTTGATGTAAATCACTTGGAGCTATCCTTTTGAGTGAATTGCACTTTCAATACCTACATGGGTTAGTCCCACAAGGAACAAACAAGGATATCCATAGACATAGAGTGATGCACACACAAGATGATGTCTATGAAAGCTTTTAGGTTACCTTGTCCCTTGACTTACCAACAAGAGGGTTTGTGACTCCTTGAACTAGTGCAAGATGTGGAAGTTGATTGCACTTGTTCTTGCCAAAATGATAAGAGTGAAGTATGTTGGCGGAGTCACCCTCAAGAACTCTCTAGTTCTTCTTCTTTTGGATCCACACCATCTTGATGGGAATCCTTGGAGTTGTAGTCGTACTTGATGAAGTGGAACTTGAAGTAGTCTTGGGAATCCACTTGACTAAGGTCTTAGGAGCTTCTTCAAATGCATCAATTTCCTCTTGAAGCTTGTCCTTGCCTTTTTGCTTGTAGTCTTGTGGTGGAAGATCATCTTGAGTTTGTGTCCCCTTGAAAGAAGTAGGATCATACTTCTCTTGTTGTGGAACAAACTTTGTCTTGGGGTATTGATCTTCTTCCCACTCAAATCCATTGGCATTGAACTTTCGTTCAAAGCCAACACCTTGATTCTTCTAGTGCCTTCCTTGCTTGCGTACAATTTCCTCGAATTGCTTACTACCGGCAAGGCTTTTGTACACTCCTTTCTCTATGATTACCTTCAATAAGCTATTTTCTTGCTCAAGTGTAACTTGGCTAAGAGAATCATTAGTGGAATCAAGAGAACTACTAGAAGCAACAATATTGGATTTAACATGATCATTGTTACTACTAGAGGAAGAATCTTTCTTGTTCTTGTTACTAGACTTGACTTGAGGCATGTAAGTGGATAAGAGTAAACGCTTGGCAATGTAAGAAGAACTTTTCTTGTGGAGATCATCATTGATTGCCTTTAAAAACTCATGCTCTTGCTCAAGATTGAGCTTTTCAAAGCGTAACTTCTCATGAGCTCTTAAAAGTTCTCGATGATCTTCGAAGATAGTTTCATGAGCTAACTTAAGAGTGTTTAGTTCTTTAGTTAGAGCCTCAATTTTCTCCTTATCATTTTCATTCGTTTTATCTTGATTAGCATGATTAATTGACGTTTCATCATAGTATTCATCACTAGAGTTGTCAACAAGTAAATCATCATCACCCAACAAGTCATCTTCATCACTACTAAAATCAACATACTCAGGGTGAGTTACCTTAGGACCTTTAGCCATGAAGAATCTTCCAATTCCTTCATTTGGTGAGTCAAATATGTCGTAGGAGTTGGTTGACACAAGTGCTAGACCGGCAACACCTTCATATTGAGTATATTCGGAATCGGAGTGATAAATTCTCTCGGAGTGGTTGTCGGAGTCGGAGCCGGATACCCATTCACCAACATGAGCTTGATGTCTTCGTTTTGTGTAGCTCCTTGATGATTTTTCCTTTCTTTCCGAATCCTTGCTTCTCCGTGAGTATCTTCGTTCATAACGATCATCTCTACTCCTTCTCTCTCTTGATGTTGATTCTTCTCTTTTGCTTCTTCTTTTTGGAGAATCCTCTCTTCTTTTGTAAGGAGCCGTACACTCATTGGAATAGTGTCCGGGTCTTCCACAATTGTAGCAGTTTCACTCTCGACTAGAAGATCTTTTGTCATTGTAGGACCTTGACTTGGAGCTTCTATCTTTGCTTCTACTCTTGTAGAACTTGTTGAAGTTCTTCACCATTAAGCTCAATTCTTCATTGAAGTTTTGTTTCTCACTTGATGATGTGGGAGCTTCACATGAGGCTTTGTAGGCACCACTTGATTTGTTGTGAAGTTCCTCTTTATCCTTGAGCGACATCTCATGAGCAACAATTCTTCCAATGACCTCCGTTGGCTTGAGATCTTTGTAATTGGGCATCATTTGGATCAATGTGCACACGGTATCATACTTTCCATCCAAGGCTCTTAGGATCTTCTTGATGATGAATCTATCGGTCATCTCTTCACTCCCTAAGCCGGCAATCACGTTTGTGATGAGAGCAAGCCTAGAGTACATTTTAGCGACACCTTCACCATCCTTCATTTTGAACTTGTCAAGTTGACTTTGAAGCACATCCAATTTGGATTCCTTGACGGAGTCGGTACCTTCGTGCATATCAATCAAAGTATCCCAAATTTCCTTTGCATTCTCAAGACGGCTGATTTTGTTGAATTCTTCGGGGCACAATCCGTTGAAGAGAATATCACAAGCTTGAGCATTGTATTGTAGCATCTTCAACTCATCCGCGGTAGCTTCACGGTTTGGTTCTTTCCCATCAAAGAAGTCACCTTGCAAACCAACACACACAATAGCCCAAACGGTGGGGTTATGTCCAAGAATATGCATTTTCATTTTTGCTTCCAACTAGCAAAATTAGTACCATCAAAGTAAGGACCTCTACGGTGATAATTTCCCTCGCTAGACGCCATACTCTCCTAGGTTGTGAAACCAAGGCTATGACCACCAAAAGCTATGGAAATCAAAGCAAATGGAGACCAAAGCTCTGATACCACTTGTAGGATCGGAAGTATGTCTAGAGGGGGGGTGATTAGACTACTTGACCAAATAAAAACTTAACCTTTTCCCAATTTTAGTTCTTGGCAGATTTTAGCAACTTTTAGGACAAGTCAAGCAATCATCACACAATTCAAGCAAGCATGCAAAGAGTATATAGGCAGCGGAAAGTAAAGCATGCAACTTGCAAGAATGTAAAGGGAAGGGTTTGGAGAATTCAAACGCTATTGGAGACACGGATGTTTTTCCCGTGGTTCGGATAGGTGGTGCTATCCTACATCCACATTGATGGAGACTTCAACCCACGAAGGGTAATGGTTGCGCGAGTCCACGGAGGGCTCCACCCACGAAGGGTCCACGAAGAAGCAACCTTGTCTATCCCACCATGGCCATCGCCCACGAAGGACTTGCCTCACTAGCGGTAGATCTTCACGAAGTAGGCGATCTCCTTGCCCTTACAAACTCCTTGGTTCAACTCCACAATCTTGTCGGAGGCTCCCAAGTGACACCTAACCAATCTAGGAGACACCACTCTCCAAGAAGTAACAAATGGTGTGTTGATGATGAACCCCTTGCTCTCGTGCTTCAAATGATAGTCTCCCCAACACTCAACTCTCTCTCACAGGATTTGGATTTGGTGGAAAGAAGATTTGAGTGGAAAAGCAACTTGGGGAAGGCTAGAGATCAAGATTCATATGGTAGGAATGGAATATCTTGGCCTCAACACAAGGGTAGGTGGTTCTCTCTCAAAACATATGAGTTGGAAGTGTAGATGTGTTCTGATGGCTCTCTCCACGAATGAAGAGGAGGTGGAGGGGTATATATAGCCTCCACACAAAATCCAACCGTTACACACAATTTACCAATCTCGGTGGGACCGAATCAACAAACTCGGCCGGACCAAAATAGTAAACCTAGTGACCGTTAGAGATTTTCGGTGGGACCGACATGCAACTCGGTAGGACCGATATGGTTAGGGTTAGGGCATAACGTAATCCCGGTGAGACCGATTACACAAACTCGGTGAGACCGATTTGGTAATAGGCTAACCAGAGAGTTGGTCAGGTAAACTCCGTGGGACCGATTTGCTCTTTCGGTGAGACCAAAAAGTTACAAAAGGGAAACAGAGAGTTTACATTGCAATCTTGATGGGACCGATCCCCTCTTTCGGTGAGACCGAAAAGTTACGAAAAGGAAACAGAGAAATTGCAATTCCATCTCGGTAAGACCGGGATCCCTATCGGTAGAACCGATTTGCTAGGGTTTGGCAGTGGCTTATGACATGTGAAACTCGGTGGCGCCGGAAAGAAAGAATCGGTAGGACCGAGTTTGGCTTAGGGTTTAGGTCATTTGTGGATATGGGAAAGTAGCTGAGGATTTTGGAGCATATCAATAAGCACATGAAGCAAAAGGCTCATTAAGCAACACCTCATCCCTCCTTGATATTATTGGCTTTTCCTATGGACTCAATGTGATCTTGGATCACTAAAATGTAAAATGAAGAGTCTTGAGCTTTTGAGCTTGAGCCAATCCTTTGCCCTTAGCATTTTGAGGGTTCCACTTTCACCATCCATGCCATGCCAATCATTGAGCTTTCCTGAAATAATTGTCTTGGAATAGCATTAGCTCAATGAGCTATATGTTGTTATGAATTACCAAAACCACCTAGGGATAGTTGCACTTTCACTACAGAGCTCCCACTCACTTTCTTGTAAACGCAGGCTTCTCCATAAGTCTGCACAAATCATTTCATCAAAGCGAATGTTTCAACTCCGAGATGCTTGCACCAGCCCATAAATGGAGTGCTGGAGCTTGCATACCTTGTTAGCATTCTGAGGATCGACAAAACCTTCCGGCTGCATCATATACAATTCTCCCTTAAGAAAGCCGTTGAGGAATGCCGTTTTGACGTCCATTTGCCATATCTCATAATCATAGTATGCGACAATTGCTAACAAGATCCGGACGGACTTCAGCTTCGCTACGGGTGAGAAGGTCTCATCGTAGTCAACCCCTTGAACTTGTCGATAACCCTTAGCGACAAGTCGAGCCTTATAGATGGTAACATTACCATCCACGTCCGTCTTCTTCTTAAAGATCCATTTATTCTCTATCGCTCGCCGATCATCGGGCAAGTCTGTCAAAGTCCATACTTTGTTTTCATACATGGATCCTATCTCGGATTGCATGGCTTCAAGCCATTTGTTGGAATCTGGGCCCGCCATTGCTTCTTCATAGTTCGAAGGTTCACCGTTGTCTAACAACATGATTTCCAGGACAGGGTTGCCGTACCACTCTGGTGCGGAACGTGTCCTTGTGGACCTACGAAGTTCAGTAGCAACTTGATCTGAAGTTTCATGATCATCATCATTAACCTCCTCTCTAATCGGTGGAGGCACCACAGAAACATTTTCTTGAGCTGCGCTACTCTCCGGTTCAAGAGGTAATACTTCATCAAGTTCCACTTTCCTCCCACTTACTTCTTTCGAGAGAAACTCTTTCTCTAGAAAGGACCCTCTCTTGGCAACAAAGATCTTGCCTTCGGATTTGAGGTAGAAGGTATACCCAATGGTTTCCTTAGGGTATCCTATGAAGACGCATATTTCCGACTTGGGTTCGAGCTTTTCAGGTTGAAGTTTCTTGACATAAGCATCGCATCCCCAAACTTTTAGAAACGACAGCTTAGGTTTCTTCCCAAACCATAATTCATACGGTGTCGTCTCAACAGATTTAGACGGTGCCCTATTTAAAGTGAATGTAGCTCTCTCTAGAGCGTATCCCCAAAATGATAGTGGTAAATCAGTGAGTGACATCATAGATTGCACCATATCCAATAGAGTGCGATTACGACGTTCGAACACACTGTTACGCTGAGGTGTTCCAGGCGGCGTGAGTTGTGAAATGATTCCACATTTCCTTAAGTGCGTACCAAATTCGTGACTTAAATATTCTCCCCCACGATCTGATCGTAAGAACTTGATTTTTCTATCACGTTGATTCTCAACCTCACTCTGAAATTCCTTGAACTTTTCAAAGGTCTCAGACTTGTGTTTCATTAAGTAGACATACCCATATCTACTCAAGTCATCAGTGAGAGTGAGAACATAACGATAGCCACCGCGAGCCTCAACACTCGTTGGACCGCACACGTCAGTATGTATGATTTCCAATAAGTTGGTTGCTCGCTCCATTGTTCCGGAGAATGGAGTCTTGGTCATCTTCCCCATGAGGCATGGTTCGCACGTGTCAAATGATTCGAAATCAAGAAACTCCAAAAGTCCATCTATATGGAGCTTCTTCATGCGTTTGACACCTATGTGACGAAGGCGGCAGTGCCACAAGTATGTGGGACTATCATTATCTACCTTACATCTTTTGGTATTCACACTATGAATATGTGTAACATTACGTTCGAGATTCATTAAAAATAAACCATTCACCAGCGGGGCATGACCATAAAACATATCTCTCATATAAATAGAACGACCATTATTCTCGGATTTAAATGAGTAGCCATCTCGCATTAAACGAGATCTAGATACAATGTTCATGCTCAAAGCTGGCACTAAATAACAATTATTGAGGTTTAAAACTAATCCCGTAGGTAAATGTAGAGGTAGCGTGCCGACGGCGATCACATCGACCTTGGAACCATTCCCGACGCGCATCGTCACCTCGTCCTTCGTCAGTCTCCGTTTATTCCGCAGCTCCTGTTTTGAGTTGCAAATATGAGCAACCGCACTGGTATCAAATACCCAGGAGCTACTATGAGTACTGGTAATGTACACACCAATTACATGTATATCACATATACCTTTAGTGTTGCCGGCCTTCTTGTCTGCTAAGTATTTGGGGCAGTTCCGCTTCCAGTGTCCCTTTCCCTTGCAATAAAAGCACTCAGTTTCAGACTTGGGTCCATTCTTTGGCTTCTTCTTGAAGTTCTTCTTACCCTTGCCTTTCTTGAACTTAGTGGTTTTATTCACCATCAACACTTGATGTTCCTTTTTGATTTCTACCTCTGCTGATTTCAGCATTGAATACACCTCAGGAATGGTCTTTTCCATCCCCTGCATATTGTAGTTCATCACAAAGCTCTTGTAGCTAGGTGGGAGCGACTGAAGGATTCTGTTAATGACCGCCTCGTCTGGGAGGTTAATGTCCAGCTGGGACAAGCGGTTGTGTAACCCAGACATTTTGAGTATGTGCTCACTGACAGAACTATTTTCCTCCATCTTACAACTGTAGAACTTGTCGGAGACTTCATATCTCTCGACCCGGGCATGAGCTTGGAAAATCATTTTCAGCTCTTTGAACATCTCATATGCTCTGTGCTTCTCAAAACGCTTTTGGAGCCCTGGTTCTAAGCTGTAAAGCATGCCGCACTGAACGAGGGAGTAATCATCAACACGCTGCTGCCAAGCGTTCATAACGTCTTGGTTCTCTGGGATGGGTGCTTCACCTAGCGGTGCTTCTAGGACATATTGTTTCCTGGCAGCTATGAGGATGATCCTCAGGTTCCGGACCCAGTCCGTATAGTTGTTGCCATCATCTTTCAGCTTGGTTTTCTCTAGGAACGCGTTGAAGTTGAGGTTGACATTAGCGTGGGCCATTTGATCTACAAGACATATTGCAAAGTTTATTTAGACTAAGTTCATGATAATTAAGTTCATCTAATCAAATTATATAATGAACTCCCACTCAGATTAGACATCCCTCTCGTCATCTAAGTGATACATGATCCGACTTGACTAGACCGTGTCCGATCATCACGTGAGACGGACTAGTCATCATCGGTGAACATCTCCATGTTGATCGTATCTTCTATATGACTCATGTTTGACCTTTCGGTCTTCCGTGTTCCGAGGCCATGTCTGTACATGCTAGGCTCGTCAAGTTAACCTAAGTGTATTGCGTGTGTAAATCTGGCTTACACCCGTTGTATTCGAGCGTTAGAATCTATCACACCCGATCATCACGTGGTGCTTCGAAACAACGAACCTTCGCAACGGTGCACAGTTAGGGGGAACACTCTCTTGAAATTGATATGAGGGATCATCTTATATACTACCGTCGTTCTTTAAGCAAATAAGATACAAAAACATGATAAACATCACATGCAATCAAATAGTGACATGATATGGCCAATATCATATAGCTCCTTTTGATCTCCATCTTCGGGGCGCCATGATCATCTTCATCACCGGCATGACACCATGATCTCCATCATCATGATCTCCATCATCGTGTCTTCATGAAGTTGTCACGTCAACTATTACTTCTACTACTATGGCTAACGCTTTAGCAATAAAGTAAAGTGATTACATGACGTTTATGTTGACATGCAGGTCATAAATAAATTAAGACAACTCCTATGGCTCCTGCCGGTTGTCATACTCATCGACATGCAAGTCGTGATTCCTATTACAATAACATGATCATCTCATACATCACATATATCATTCATCACAACTTTTGGCCATATCACATCACAAAGCACTTGTTGCAAAAACAAGTTAGACGTCCTATAATTGTTGTTGCATGTTTTACGTGGCTGCAATAGGGTTCTAGAAAGAACGTTTTCTTACCTACTCCCTCCGTTCCAAATTACTTGTCGCAGATATGGATGTATCTAGATGTATTTTAGTTCTAGATACATTCATTTCTGCGACGAGTAATTTGGAACGGAGGGAGTACGTAAGAACCACCAACGTGATTTGCCATCTTCTATTTACCCTTCATAAGGCCCCTTTTCATCGAATCCGCTCCAACTAAAGTGGGAGAGACAGACACCCGCTAGCCACCTTATGCAACTAGTGCATGTCAGTCGGTGGAACCTGTCTCACGTAAGCGTACGTGTAAGGTCGGTCCGGGCCGCTTCATCCCACAAAACCGCTGAAGCAAAATAAGACTAGTAGTGGCAAGAAGGTTGATAACATCTATGCCCACAACAAATTTGTGTTCTACTCGTCCAAAGATAACTACGCATAGACCTAGCTCTGATACCACTGTTGTAGAACGTTGCAGAAAACAACAAATTTTTTTACGTTTCACCAAGATCAATCTATGGAGTCAACTAGCAACGAGAGGAGAGTGCATCTACATACCCTTGTAGATCGCGAGCGGAGGCGTTCAAGAGAACGGAGATGATGGAGTCGTACTCGCCGTGATCCAAATCACCGATGACCAAGTGCCAAACGGACGGCACCTCCGCGTTCAACACACGTACGGAGCAGAAGACGTCTCCTCCTTCTTGATCCAGCAAGGGGGAGGAGAGGTTGATGAAGATCCAGCAGCACGACGACGTGGTGGTGGATGCAGCAGTGATCGCAGCAGGGCTTCGCCGAGCTTCTGCGAGAGGGAGAGGTGTAGCAGGGGAGAGGAAGGCGCCAAGACTTGGGTGCGGTTGCCCTCCCTCCCCCCTTTATATAGGCCCCCTGGGGGGCGCCGGCCCTAGGAGATGGGATCTCCTTGGGGGGGCGGCGGCCAAGGGGGAGGCTTGCCCCCCAAAGCAAGTGGAGGCGCCCCACCCTAGGGTTTCCAACCCTAGGTGCAGGGGGGGCCCAAGGGGGGCGCACCAGCCCACTAGGGGCTGGTTCTCCTCCCCACTTCAGCCCATGGGGCCCTCCGGGATGGGTGGCCCCACCCGGTGGACCCCCGGGACCCATCCGGTGGTCCCGGTACAATACCGGTGACTCCGAATCCTTCCCGATGGCCGAAACTGCATTTCCTATATATAATTCTTCACCTCCGGACCATTCCGGAACTCCTCGTGACGTCCAGGATATCATCTGGGACTCCGAACAACTTTCGGATTACTGCATATTCATATCTCTGCAACCCTAGCGTCACCGAACCTTAAGTGTGTAGACCCTACGGGTTCGGGAGACATGCAAACATGACCGAGACGACTCTCCGGTCAATAACCAACAGCGGGATCTGGATAGCCATGTTGGCTCCCACATGCTCCACGATGATCTCATCAGATGAACCACGATGTCGAGGATTCAAGTAATCCCGTATACAATTCCCTTTGTCAATCGATACGTTACTTGCCCGAGATTCGATCGTCAGTATCCCAATACCTCGTTCAATCTCGCTACCGGCAAGTCACTTTACTCGTACTGTAATGCATGATCCCGTGACCAACCACTTGGTCACATTGAGCTCATTATGATGATGCATTACCGAGTGGGCCCAGAGATACCTCTCCGTCATACGGAGTGACAAATCCCAGTCTCGATCCGTGCCAACCCAACAGATGCTTTTTGGGGATGCCTGTAATATACCTTTATAGTCACCCAGTTACGTTGTGACGTTTGGCACACCCAAAGCACTCCTACGGCATCCGGGAGTTACACGATCTCATGGTCTAAGGAAATGATACTTAACATTGGAAAAGCTTTAGCAAACGAACTACACGATCTTGTGCTAGGCTTAGGATTGGGTCTTGTCCATCACATCATTCTCCTAATGATGTGATCTCATTATCAATGACATCTAATGCCCATAGTCAAGAAACCATGACTATCTGTTGATCAACGAGCTAGTCAACTAGAGGCTCACTAGGGACATGTTATGGTCTATGTATTCACACATGTATTATGATTTCCGGATAACACAATTATAGCATGAACAATAGACAATTATCATGAACAAGGAAATATAATAATAATCCTTTTATTATTGCCTCTAGGGCATATTTCCAACAGTCTATGGGGCGTCTGAATATTGTCATGTGTATAGCACGGTTGATGCATTAGACGCCATGATCTTCAACATCGTTCAAAGATTGTCTGTGTACTATCGTCTGTATAGCAAGGTTCGGATAAAAGTTGCGGTGGACAAACTTTATTATAGCATAGAAAAGATATGATACAAATCAAAGTTACCCATTTGTATCATTGTAAACAGAATCACCAAAAAAACAATGAAAATGCAAACACTTTTGAATGGGCACTGCTAGGCGCCGACCGAGATCTCGGTCGGTGGCCTTTCACGCCGTCCGATTGTGCCCGTTCTAGCAGTCAAAATTTTCAAGCATGCATTTAAAAAATCTTAAATGTGTATAATGTATTTTTAATGTATACAAAAAATATATAATGTGCATGGTAAAAGTAGATAATCGAGCAATATATTTAAAAAAATGTTAAACTTGTATAGAAAATTAGCCTGTTGCATAATAAAAAAAAAGTTAAATGTTTATGTAAACAATAGACATAAACATATATGTTTAAAAATGTAAATCATGTAATTATAAGATTTGAAATTTCTATATAAAAACTGTTCCTGATGTATACAAAAATTAAAATGTGTATGAAAAAAGTAAAAGTAGATATAAAAAAACATAAGTTCACAGAAAAATGTTAATGATGTATTTAAAAAATTGTTAAGTGTGTATATAAAAATTTTCATGATACATATATAAAGTGTAAAATGGAAAATGAACAGAACCAATGAAAACTAAAGAATACAAAGAAAGAAAAAAATAAAGAAATGCAAAAAGGCAGTGAAAACCGAGAAAACAGACAAATAGCAACAAAGAAGAAGATAAAAAGCAGTAAAATCCATGAAAGAAACTACAAGCGGAAGAAAAAACAGAAAACCCAAAAAATCCATGAAGAAACAAATAAACAAAAAAGAAAACAAGAAAAAAAAACAAAAGAGAACCACCGAACGAAAACCAAATGAAACAAACGAAACCAGCGAACTTAAAAGAACAAACGAAAAATTGCCGGCTGATAGCTACAGTGCAGGGAAATTTCAGGCAAGATGGAAGTGGGTGCCCCTATTCCTCGTTTATAGTGAGACCTAGGGAAGTCTCGCGGGAAGGGCAGTGCAATATGGGTCGGCCTAGGCGCGCAGGAGACCACAGCCTCACTCTTTTTTTTCATGTTTTCTATTTTATTTTTTATAGTTCCAAATATGCTAAATAAATTTATAATATAAAATATATTATATAAAACATTTGATTTTTAATTAATGAAGCATTTCAAAAATGCCATATGTGTAGAGAGAAAATGTTTTCTCATCTTTATGAAAAATGTATACAGAAAACATACAATGTGTGTATAAAAAATATCATTTATTTTGAAAAATTTAATAAAATGTTAAACAAGTATTGAAAACTATTAGTTGAGCATTTGAAAATGTTATATATATATTGGAAAAATGTTGAGCATGTATCAAAAAAATATTAATCTTGTATTTGAAAAGTGTTAATGAAGCATTTGAAAATTTTAAATGTGTATAGATAAAATATTGAAAATCTATTAATAAAATCTTGTATTTGAAAAATGATGATTAAGCATTTGGGAAAAGTTGCTAATTATGTATATAAAAATGTTCACCATGTACTTTAAAAATGTTAATCATGTATTTGAATTTTTTAAACATGTGTTAAAAAATTATTTGATATATAACCAAAATATACAATGTGTAGGAAAAAAGTAGAAATACAAAATATAAGTTTGAAAAACTATCTACTCGTAACGGAATTTCAGGTGTCAAAGTGCGGATCTTATATAGTCAAAATAAGAAGGGAGGTGCTATATCTGAAATGTACCAAATGTAGTAAATATTTTATATGCAGCTACAGTAGGGGTCAGCAAATCTACTTCAGTAGAGTACTAGAGCGTATGATGTCGATGGCCCAAGGTAGAGCACTCACTGGGCTAGGGTGGCCCCCATTTTGCTTTACCAATCCCAGGGAAACTCCGAATACATGACGTCATCCTTAGGGCCAGTTCTTTTAGGCGGCTTAAAAAATAAGCTGCCTCTCCCTAGCTTAGAAAATAAGCCGCCCCAAAAATTTGTCGAGACTTCTAAATTAGTTATTCCATAACTAGTTTAGAAGCCCAATGAATAAGAGAGACGGCTTATGGCAAAAGCTGGGGAGGAGGCGGCTTATTTTTTAAGCTGCCAAAAGAACTGGCCCTTAGTACAGACATACTGATTGGGTGTTAGTATCCAAAGTTGAGAGAGAAAGAACCCAGATCGTACGCTAAGGTCCCTAAGAAATCATTTAGTGGAAAAACAAGTGATCGAGCGATGACAACCAGAAGGTGGGTTTGGAATCAGCCATCATTTAAAAGAAAGTGACAGCTCATTGATCTAGCTCCATGGCATAAAAAATGTCTCAGGTCTCAAGTGATTCACCGAAGCGACGAGAGCTTGAAAGCGGTTTTTTCAAAGATTTAGGTGAGGTCCCCTGTAGATCCAACTTCCTACTCACTCGTGGGATCCGGGTGGTCCGCGATGGAGGTGGGGGGGGGGGGGGGGAGGGGGGCACCACGACTCCTATCTTCTCGAGAATTCATACATCCCTTATAAGTGTATGGAGAGCTATCTCTCTTGCATAGATTGAGGTTCGTCCACAATGAAAAAATGGAGCACCAAAGTGTACTTATAAAACAATTATGATGTATACAAAAAATGATGAATTTGTACCGAAAACACAATTAACATGTGCTGAACAAAACCAAAGAAACCAATGAAAAAAAAAGCAATAAAAACCCAATGAAAATCGCAAAAGAAACAAAAAAAAAGAAAGAAAAGAAAAAAATAGCAAAGCCGTGAAAGGAACGAAGTAAACTGTGAAGGAAATGAAGAAAAGAAGGAAAAAAGAAAAATAAAAAATCAAGGAAGAACCAAAAGAAAAAAAAGGAAAAAAGGCAAAGAGAAAAAAAATACGAATGAGCACCAAATTTAATAGGTCGGCCCTATATGCGGTAGCCTTGGGACGAGACGAATGCTATATTCACTATAAGCAAGATATAGCATCTGTGGATGAAAGGAGCACTCGTCGCTATAAGTGAGATATATGAGGTGTGTTTGATTTGTGTCACGGGCTAAAATGGAACTGGGCCTCGTCCTCGTGTTTGGTTGGTTTATTCGCGTCCTCGAACCAAATATACCCTTGATACATTGAACGCCCACGTTCTTCCAAGGCGAAGGAATCACGCGGAGCGGCCTCTGGCTGGGGGATTTCACACCCTTCCCCCGACAGTGTAACGCCCTCGATGCGGCTATATCTCCCACGTGTCGAAGCACGACTTAGAGGCATAACCGCATTGAAAGCAATGTCGCAAATGAGGTAATCTTCACACAACCCATGTAATACATAAGGGAAAGAGAGACATAGTTGGCTTACAATCGCCACTTCACACAATTACATGAATAAAACAATACATCATACAGTTACAATCAGGGCCCGACTACGGAGCCAAAATAAAAGAAGAAACCCCAAAAGCGACAACGGACCAAGATCGACCCCAACTGGGCTCCACTACTGATCGACTAAAACGAAACAACATAAAGGACAAGATCTTCATCGAGCTCCTCCTTGAGCTCGGGTGCGTCACCTGCACGGTCTCATCGGCACCTGCAAACTGGTTTTGGAAGTATCTGGTGATTCACGAGGACTCAGCAATCTCACACCCGCGAGATCAAGACTATTTAAGCTTATAGGTAGGGTAAAAGGTATGAGGTGGAGCTGCAGCAAGCGACTAGCATATATGGTGGCTAACATACGCAAATGAGAGCGAGAAGAGAAGGCAAAAGCACGGTCGTGCAACTATGATCAAGAAGTGATCCTGAAACTACTTACGTCAAACACAACTCCAACAACCGTGTTCACTTCCCGGACCCTACCGAGAAGAGACCATCACGGTTACACACGCGGTTGGTGTATTTTAGTTAAGATCAACTTCGGGTTTTCTACAACCGGACATTAACAAATTCCCATCTGCCACATAACCGCGGGCACGGCTTTCGAAAGTTCAAACCCTGCAGGGGTGTCCCAACTTAGCCCATGATAAGCTCCCGCGATCAACGAAGGATATTCCTTCTCCCCGGGAAGATCCGATCAGTCTCGGAATCCCGGCTACAAGACATTTCGACAGCAATAAAACAAGTCCAGCAAAACCGCCCGATGCGCCGACATCCTGATAGGAGCTGCACATATCTCGGTCTCAGGGCAACACCGGATGAGTCAAGCTACGAGTAAAACCATCCCTCGAGTTTCCCCGTGGTGGCCCCGCAGGTTGCTCGGTTCGGACCAACACTTAGACAAGCATTGGCCCGGGGGGGGGGGCTAAATAAAGATGACCCTCGGGTTGATCAGACCCAAGAGAAAAGGGATAGGTGGTAGGCAAATGGTAAAACCAAGGTTGGGCCTTGCTGGAAAAGTCTTATTCAAAGCGAACTGTCAAGGGGGTCCCATAAATCACCCGACCGCGTTAGGGACGCAAAATCCGGGAACATAACGCCGATATGACGGAAACTAGGGCGGCAAGAGTGGAACAAAACACCAGGCATAAGGCCGAGCCTTCCACCCTTTACCAAGTATATAGATGCATTAATTAAATAAGATATATTGTGATATCCCAACAAGTAAACATGTTCCAACAAGGAACAACAAGTCCATGTTCCAACCAGGAACAAACTTCACCTTCACCTGCAACTAACAACGCTATAAGAGGGGCTGAGCAAAGCGGTAACATAGCCAAACAACGGTTTGCTAGGACAAGATGGGTTAGAGGCTTGGTTTAACAATATAGGAGGCATGATAAGCAAGTGGTAGGTATCGCAGCATAGGCATAGCAAAAGAGCGAGCAAACTAGCAAGCAAAGATAGAAGTGATTTCGAGGGTATGGTCATCTTGCCTGAGATCCCGCAAGGAAGAAGAACGAGTCCATGAAGAAGACAAACGGACGAAGACGAACGGATCCTCACAAACGCGATGATAACGGAATCAACCCGAAGAAGCAACACCGGAAAGAAGCACACAACAAAGTAAACAAACAACACATGAACATGGCATGATGCACAATCAAGTATGATGCATGTCCGGTTTAAATATGCATGGCATGGCAAGGTGCAACAGACAATTCTACAAATTAAGTGGAGTTCAATATGCAACGAGTTGCATATTGACGAAACACCACAACAAATATTTAGTTCTCTCTCGATTATGTACCCAACAATATTAAATGTTGTTAAACATGGCAAGGGGGTGAAGCACAACAAAACTACCTATCTTGACAAGTTTAAATGAGGCCGGAACAACAAACATCAATTCCGGAAACTCCTCATATGCATATATTGAATTTGGTACTGTTCTGCCTAAAACCATATTTTATTGTTGTTAAACATGCAAAGTAAGGCCATCATGTTAAACTAGGCAAAATTCTACCCCATTTACATATATAATTTATTAAAATCCGAGTTACGGTTAAATAGTTATGAATTAAATCATTTTAACATGCCATTTATGCAAATTTAAACAAACAACATTTTAATCATTTTAAACATAGATGAAAGTTGGATATTATTAAACTACACAATTTTCTGAGTATTTTTCATATATAAAACATTTCAATCCGATGCACGATTGTTGGGTTATTATATGCATGGAGTTCAAGGGTTTTTCTGCGAATCTACCAGCTCTGGGAAATTAGACAAATTCGCATAGCACGAAAAAAAAGGAGCTGGGTCGCATCTCGGGCGGACTGGGCTTCTCACCAGAGGGCCAGGCCCATTCGGTGGAGAGGCAAGGCTGGCAGGCTGACGCAGGGGAGCTGCCGGGCCGAAGCAGAGGAGCGGCTGGGCCGGATCTGGCGAAGGGGAGGCGGCCCAGGCGCGTGCGGTCGAGGGGCGCTCGCCACGCTGGCGCTGGACCAGTCAACGAAGGCGCGGCGCTGGTCTTCTCGTTCACGAAGCAGGGGATGTAGGGGGCGAAGCAGGGGAAGCAGGGCGACGCAGGGCACCGGCGCTGGAGGGTTCCGCGCGGGAACGGCGGAGTCAACGAGCTCCGGTGAGCGGGACTTGGCGCAGGGGACGGTCGGACGAGATCCAGGACGGCAGCGAGGTCGGGCGTCCATGGCGGCGGGTTGCTCCTGTGCACAAAGAACAGAGAGAGCAGAGAGAGATGCGAGACGAGAGAAGAGAGAGCTCCAGCGAAGAAAGAGAATAGGGAGGGGAGCAGGGGCATGGCCCGAGGATGAAAGCGAGGAGGGAGATGGCTGCGCTGCGAGGTTCCTCCGGCGACGGGAAGCTGCTGCTCCGGCTGCTTGCAGGTGAGGAGGCCCGCAGGAGGCAGACGCATCAGAGGGACTTGACGCGGGGCCTTCGGGCTCCGGCGAGGTGGCGAGGTTCGGCAACGACGGGGACTTGAGGCGCGTGGGACGCCCGGGCAGAGGAGCTCGAGCATCGAGCGCGCGAGAGGTCCTGCGAGGTGGTGCTCCGGTGGTCGTGCCCGCGAGGACGAGGTGGTGGGGCGCACGGGGCTTCGATCTGGTGGTTGGCGAAGAAGGCAGGGAGGAGATGACCATGGATCGAGAGGAGAAGGTGGTTGGCTCGGTTTGCAAATTGAGGAGGTGGGTGGAACGACTGGATGGATGGATCGAGGGGATCCCGAGGAGAAGGTGGGTGTGTGGCGGCGGCGGCATGGGAAGGATGGGACATGATGCCTAGGTTTTAGGGATTGGTCTAGTTTATATAGGTAGGTTGGTTAGCTTAGGGCAAAACGAACCCTCCGATCAAAATTGGATGGTCAAGAATAAATAGAATAGGGAGTCCAATTAACAAAACGAAGATGTTTTGTAGATGTTAGGGGATGATCCGGACCCACTGGTAATGACAGCCCGAGTCGGGTTCGGGGGAGTTTCGGACGCTCACGCGAGGGGGCCATGAGCTGACGAGAGAGATTAGGTGGTTTGACAAGAGGGAACCAAAAACACGGTTGGTCTCGGAACGGGCAACGAAGGCAAGGGGGAAAGCGGCAACTACGAGCAGATGCAAGTTTTGAAAAAAAGACGGCAACGAAGTGCTGATGCATTGCGGATGATGCGATGAAGAATGCAACAAACAAACAAAACACACGGCGGTCACGCAAAACAAGGAAGGTGTCTGGAGCATCGGTCTCGGGGCGTTACAACACTCCACCACTACAAGAGGATCCCGTCCCGAGATCTAGAATGGCACCGGAGGGGAAAACGAAAGAGAAAGAGAAGAGGTAACGCTAAGTTGCTTCTTTGACAAACGAGTGAAACCAAAGAACCTTGAGAGGTTTAACAAATTGAAAGAAAGAATACCATGGAGAATGAACGAGATTGCAAACACTCCGTTAGCAAAGAGGAACAAGGAACATATGATATCCTTGTTGTTTGAAAGACATGGAAAAAGAGCTTCACAAACGAAAAGAATATGACCACCTCGGTATAATGAGATAGTCAAGGAACAAGAATGACAGAATTTTGGACAGCACTCCGGTAGAAAAGAGATGAAAGCTTGATAAGGTGATACGATATTGAAGAGATGATATTACACTCCGGTTGGAACTGGAGGAATAGAATTTGAACTTGGCAAAATGAAAGCACTTGGATGAGACTCCGGTTAAAAGAGGAATGATAGCCACAACACTCCGGTTAATTCGATAAGCAAGGAAAGAACATGATCTTAGCAAAACAAGATGATGGGTCGACGAGAGCAACATCACAATGCCTCCGGAAGAAAAATAGAAGATAGATCATTGGAATAAAGGAATGGAGAAGACAACTTCTACCACAAATGAGTTTGGAAAACACCCTAAGGAAGAAGAATAGGACGGAGTTGTTGGAAAACCAACAACGAAACTAATAAGCATGTAGTGGGCTTATGACAAACATCTCAAAATATGAGGTGACGACCTGCCACTCACGGGAACAAAAAATTGGATTGATATCAACAAGGAGACGAGAAAGCTAAATCACCGGAAGGGCAAATGAAGAACTTGGGTCATTTATAAGCACCATAATTAGCAACATTCCCAATGGAAGGCTTTAGGTGAAATATATCCCAAGATAACTCCAATGAAGAGATTGATGGATTTAAAATACCTCATTCTTGACAACATGTGAATCATGAAGCAAGAAGGGAAATTGTCAAGAATGACATAACACCACCTCAAAAGATAAGGTAGAAAGAATTGCACTTCGGGATGCAAGATGAAGAAATGCTTGAACTCCTCCAAACAAAACATGTGTTGGAACACCATGTTTATTTTAGAGTATAGCTTGGCGGATCTTAACTCCGAGAGAAATCTTGAAGAACAATTGAATAATGAAAAGAATCCTCGACGAAGCACCATGTAGAGCCTCCATGAAGAACTCCGGTAAGAAAAGGATGATAAAAGAAAGAGAAGTTGAAAACACAAGGTGAAACCTTGCAATGATTAGATGGATCTCCGTGGTGATATAATTGCGAGAGCTTGGAACTCTGAGGAAGACAAGATGAAACAATTGAAATCAAGAATTTTGACGAATCTCCGGAATAAGGAATTAATCACTTGGATGAAACAAGAACAAGAATTGTGTTATGCGTATTCTTCACCAATTTAAATTGATGACAAGCAATGGACTTGGCATACCACTTATTCTCCTAGAAGGATCAAGGGAGATATAGCACAAACTTGGGAATGTCTTCAACGAACCGCCGGTAGGATTGGAAAGAAAGGATGAATCTATAAGATAACAAAGGAAGAAGGATCTTGAACGAACCACCGTAAGAATTGAAAATGGACGAAGAAAAGATAAAGAAACACCGGGAAGAATTAGCAAATGAACGAAGATGCTTGCTAGGATTTAGATACATGAGAACGAAGAGATCATGAACTGATTAGAGAATATTGAATGATGTACCGGTATGATTTGGAGAACGAGAGCTGCAATCTTGAATGAATAATTCTTCTGAAATGATGGCCTTCGGAGAATCAAACTGAAAAGACTCCTGAAATGCTCCGGATGGGTGAAAAGAATTTTCACAATCAAGAATAGTTATGAGAGGATGGCATCAAGCTAGAACCATGAATCTTGAAAAGAATGGAGTAAGATTTAAGAGAAACTCTTCTTCGGTCTTCAAATGTTGAGAATGATGATGAGAAACACAACCATGAATTGTTGAGGCACTCCGGAATGAAAATTAGAAAGGTTGAACCAATGATGAAAAGAATTTGAAAGATCTTGGAGAAAGACATATGACTGATGAAAATTCATTCTTACGTCAAACTTTGAAAAGAATTTGGGCATAGCTCCGGGAAAATTAGAAGAGTCAGGTAAGATCCTGGGAAAAGACCTGTGGGTTAGGGCCCACTCAAAAGAAACACCGTTGAATGATTGCTTGAAAAGAGAGAATGCACCGGTTGAATAAAATGGCTTGAATGAGATAGCATCCTCAAAAGAATTTGAGTGAATTGAGAATGGAAACTTGAATCTTCTGAGATATCTTCAGCACTCCGGAACAAATGAATAGCGAGAAGTGAATGATTAAGAGATGCACCGGTACGAGAAAAACATTAGAGACGAGGAAAAGATATGATCGATAAAGCTTGAATTGGAACCACCGGAGAAGAAAAGAATGACGAATGATGAACTTGAAACTGTTGAGCATCTTCATGGGAATCACCGGATAAGAACATTGAAGGAAAGAATGAAGAAGCTTCACATGAATAAAATGGATACTTGATTGAGAAATCTGAGTACTTGAAGAAATAAGGGTGGGAGGGCGGGAAAACAAAGACAACTTGGAACGGATGAAGCAAACACCGTTGAGAAGAACTGATACTTGATCTTGCGAATGTTGAAGTGATCGGATCCACTTGAAGAGGGACACACCGGTTGGAAAGAATTGAAAAGACAACCTCAGTGATCAAGAAGGATTGGTATCCACATAGGAATATGAGAACACCGCTTAGAATAAGGTATGGAATCAACACTTGACATTGAAGCAACTCGAATACCACAAATAAAACAAAACAAGGATTGGCTTGCGGAATAAGCCAGAAACAAACCTATGATAGATACCATATCGTATCATGTGTCTGTTGGAAAGATATCCTAAGAGATACTTGAATTCCCACTTATAAACTCCCGAAACTTTTTGGTTATGCAATCAGGTGTTGGGGATACAGGGGAAGCATAATATCTCACCCAAACTAGCAAATCCTACAACCAGCTGTATCCATCCTTCAACACATAACCAAGAAATCCTCGGAAATCATCTACCTCAACCTTCGAAAACACATCCGTTATACAAGTCATGGAAATACTCCTGCACTCGCCTCAGTACTGGGCTATTAGGGTTATCTCACCAACAACTGTACAAAAGAGATTTTCGATGTCGGCGTACTAAACTCAGGTGTTCCAGAACTGCAACGATAAAATTATGACGACAACACCTCAGAGCTCAACTCCCCGGGACACTGCCACAACCCCTAAATGTCAGGAGGCAACCAAGACAATGTTGTCATCATAAAACCATCGGAACGATTCTAAGATACCCGTGTGATCCTAAATTTTTTTTTAGTGAAATTTGAGAAGAGAAGAGTCAAAACTCTACGTCAGGATGCCTTACCAGAGCGATGAGGAGACTGTGAAGTAAAAAGAATTCCTAAACTCTCCGATATATAATTCCTAAATGACTCAAAACATTTTTCTAGACACAACTCGGCCGCTAAAAACGATCAATCAGTGGGGGCTCCTAAGGTCGGGGAAGGCTCTGATTACCAACTTGTAACGCCCTTGATGCGGCTATATCTCCCACGTGTCGAAGCACGACTTAGAGGCATAACCGCATTGAAAGCAATGTCGCAAATGAGGTAATCTTCACACAACCCATGTAATACATAAGGGAAAGAGATACATAGTTGGCTTACAATCGCCACTTCACACAATTACATGAATAAAACAATACATCATACAGTTACAATCAGGGCCCGACTATGGAGCCAAAATAAAAGAAGAAACCCCAAAAGCGACAACGGACCAAGATCGACCCCAACTGGGCTCCACTACTGATCGACTAAAACGAAACAACATAAAGGACAAGATCTTCATCGAGCTCCTCCTTGAGCTCGGGTGCGTCACCTGCACGGTCTCATCGGCACCTGCAAACTGGTTTTGGAAGTATCTGGTGATTCACGAGGACTCAGCAATCTCACGCCCGCGAGATCAAGACTATTTAAGCTTATAGGTAGGGTAAAAGGTATGAGGTGGAGCTGCAGCAAGCGACTAGCATATATGGTGGCTAACATACGCAAATGAGAGCGAGAAGAGAAGGCAAAAGCACGGTCGTGCAACTATGATCAAGAAGTGATCCTGAAACTACTTACGTCAAACACAACTCCAACAACCGTGTTCACTTCCCGGACCCTACCGAGAAGAGACCATCACGGTTACACACGCGGTTGGTGTATTTTAGTTAAGATCAACTTCGGGTTTTCTACAACCGGACATTAACAAATTCCCATCTGCCACATAACCGCGGGCACGGCTTTCGAAAGTTCAAACCCTGCAGGGGTGTCCCAACTTAGCCCATGATAAGCTCTCGCGATCAACGAAGGATATTCCTTCTCCCCGGGAAGATCCGATCAGTCTCGGAATCCCGGCTACAAGACATTTCGACAGCAATAAAACAAGTCCAGCAAAACCGCCCGATGCGCCGACATCCTGATAGGAGCTGCACATATCTCGGTCTCAGGGCAACACCGGATGAGTCAAGCTACGAGTAAAATCAGCCCTCGAGTTTCCCCGTGGTGGCCCCGCAGGTTGCTCGGTTCGGACCAACACTTAGACAAGCATTGGCCCGGGGGGGCTAAATAAAGATGACCCTCGGGTTGATCAGACCCAAGAGAAAAGGGATAGGTGGTAGGCAAATGGTAAAACCAAGGTTGGGCCTTGCTGGAAAAGTCTTATTCAAAGCGAACTGTCAAGGGGGTCCCATAAATCACCCGACCGCGTTAGGGACGCAAAATCCGGGAACATAACGCCGATATGACGGAAACTAGGGCGGCAAGAGTGGAACAAAACACCAGGCATAAGGCCGAGCCTTCCACCCTTTACCAAGTATATAGATGCATTAATTAAATAAGATATATTGTGATATCCCAACAAGTAAACATGTTCCAACAAGGAACAACAAGTCCATGTTCCAACCAGGAACAAACTTCACCTTCACCTGCAACTAACAACGCTATAAGAGGGGCTGAGCAAAGCGGTAACATAGCCAAACAACGGTTTGCTAGGACAAGATGGGTTAGAGGCTTGGTTTAACAATATAGGAGGCATGATAAGCAAGTGGTAGGTATCGCAGCATAGGCATAGCAAAAGAGCGAGCAAACTAGCAAGCAAAGATAGAAGTGATTTCGAGGGTATGGTCATCTTGCCTGAGATCCCGCAAGGAAGAAGAACGAGTCCATGAAGAAGACAAACGGACGAAGACGAACGGATCCTCACAAACGCGATGATAACGGAATCAACCCGAAGAAGCAACACCGGAAAGAAGCACACAACAAAGTAAACAAACAACACATGAACATGGCATGATGCACAATCAAGTATGATGCATGTCCGGTTTAAATATGCATGGCATGGCAAGGTGCAACAGACAATTCTACAAATTAAGTGGAGTTCAATATGCAACGAGTTGCATATTGACGAAACACCACAACAAATATTTAGTTCTCTCTCGATTATGTACCCAACAATATTAAATGTTGTTAAACATGGCAAGGGGGTGAAGCACAACAAAACTACCTATCTTGACAAGTTTAAATGAGGCCGGAACAACAAACATCAATTCCGGAAACTCCTCATATGCATATATTGAATTTGGTACTGTTCTGCCTAAAACCATATTTTATTGTTGTTAAACATGCAAAGTAAGGCCATCATGTTAAACTAGGCAAAATTCTACCCCATTTACATATATAATTTATTAAAATCCGAGTTACGGTTAAATAGTTATGAATTAAATCATTTTAACATGCCATTTATGCAAATTTAAACAAACAACATTTTAATCATTTTAAACATAGATGAAAGTTGGATATTATTAAACTACACAATTTTCTGAGTATTTTTCATATATAAAACATTTCAATCCGATGCACGATTGTTGGGTTATTATATGCATGGAGTTCAAGGGTTTTTCTGCGAATCTACCAGCTCTGGGAAATTAGACAAATTCGCATAGCACGAAAAAAAAAGGAGCTGGGTCGCATCTCGGGCGGACTGGGCTTCTCACCAGAGGGCCAGGCCCATTCGGTGGAGAGGCAAGGCTGGCAGGCTGACGCAGGGGAGCTGCCGGGCCGAAGCAGAGGAGCGGCTGGGCCGGATCTGGCGAAGGGGAGGCGGCCCAGGCGCGTGCGGTCGAGGGGCGCTCGCCACGCTAGCGCTGGACCAGTCAACGAAGGCGCGGCGCTGGTCTTCTCGTTCACGAAGCAGGGGATGCAGGGGGCGAAGCAGGGGAAGCAGGGCGACGCAGGGCACCGGCGCTGGAGGGTTTCGCGCGGGAACGGCGGAGTCAACGAGCTCCGGTGAGCGGGACTTGGCGCAGGGGACGGCCGAACGAGATCCAGGACGGCAGCGAGGTCGGGCGTCCATGGCGGCGGGTTGCTCCTGTGCACAAAGAACAGAGAGAGCAGAGAGAGATGCGAGACGAGAGAAGAGAGAGCTCCAGCGAAGAAAGAGAATAGGGAGGGGAGCAGGGGCATGGCCCGAGGATGAAAGCGAGGAGGGAGATGGCTGCGCGGCGAGGTTCCTCCGGCGACGGGAAGCTGCTGCTCCGGCTGCTTGCAGGTGAGGAGGCCCGCAGGAGGCAGACGCATCAGAGGGACTTGACGCGGGGCCTTCGGGCTCCGGCAAGGTGGCGAGGTTCGGCGACGACGGGGACTTGAGGCGCGTGGGACGCCCGGGCAGAGGAGCTCGAGCATCGAGCGCGCGAGAGGTCCTGCGAGGTGGTGCTCCGGTGGTCGTGCCCGCGAGGACGAGGTGGTGGGGCGCACGGGGCTTCGATCTGGTGGTTGGCGAAGAAGGCAGGGAGGAGACGACCATGGATCGAGAGGAGAAGGTGGTTGGCTCGGTTTGCAAATTGAGGAGGTGGGTGGAACGACTGGATGGATGGATCGAGGGGATCCCGAGGAGAAGGTGGGTGTGTGGCGGCGGCGGCATGGGAAGGATGGGACACGATGCCTAGGTTTTAGGGATTGGTCTAGTTTATATAGGTAGGTTGGTTAGCTTAGGGCAAAACGAACCCTCCGATCAAAATTGGATGGTCAAGAATAAATAGAATAGGGAGTCCAATTAACAAAACGAAGATGTTTTGTAGATGTTAGGGGATGATCCGGACCCACTGGTAATGACAGCCCGAGTCGGGTTCGGGGGAGTTTCGGACGCTCATGCGAGGGGGCCATGAGCCGACGAGAGAGATTAGGTGGTTTGACAAGAGGGAACCAAAAACACGGTTGGTCTCGGAACGGGCAACGAAGGCAAGGGGGAAAGCGGCAACTACGAGCAGATGCAAGTTTTGAAAAAAAGACGGCAACGAAGTGCTGATGCAATGCGGATGATGCGATGAAGAATGCAACAAACAAACAAAACACACGGCGGTCACGCAAAACAAGGAAGGTGTCTGGAGCATCGGTCGCGGGGCGTTACAGACAGTTCCCCTTCTATTGTCCTCCCTCTCCCATATATGCGTCGCCGCTGCTCCCTCACCTCCCAGCCCTCGCTGGAGTAGAGAGTTACGGTCACCGGAGGAGCTCTGCCACCATCCTCCCATCATCTCTTCCTCTCACCCTCACTCCGGTGGCTGGCACCGTCATCGGAGGAGCTCGTTGTCCCCGACGACGCAGATGTGGTCGCCCTGGTCGTCACCTCCCACCTCCAGCCCCAGCTACCTATGCCGGCTTCGCTCATGTAGGATACCGCTGCTGCGACGACCCGGCCACCTCCCACCTTCCCGTGCGCTGAGCCATCTCGATTCGGCCACTCCGACCCCCCATCTGGACGGCTATCAAACACTTTTTCACATCCGGCAACAAGTAACAACAACAACAACCAACAATGTTTGTGTTTGTGATTTGTGTTGGGTGAAAAACAATACATAAAAGAGGTGAGATGAAACAAAAACCAAAATGTAACCCTCTTAATTTTTTGAAATGTCTCTACCAAACGAAAGAACGAAACCGATCAATTTTAATGAAATGAAACCATGCCATCCCATTTCACTCCATTCCTGAGCACACCCCTGTAGGGTTTGCGCTTTTTTTCTGTTGTTGTTTTCGAGAAGACGGTTTGCGCAAATAGGAGGTCTCGGCAGCGTGTGGGCTAGGCTCTGGACCCGTCGACCCGACCAGGCCGGACATCCCCGCGGGCCCCACGGGGAGGGCGAGACGAAAAAAAAGAGCGGGAGCAGGCACGCTGCGCGCCGCCTGGCCATTTCCCGTCACGCTTTTCCGTCGCCACGTCTCCGTTTCGAAAAGAGTTTCGTCCCCAATCCCCTCCCCCTCTCTCGGACCCGTCGCGCCGCCGGCGAGCGAGCGAGATTCCCGCCGAGATTCCGGGAGAGACCCCCGCCGCGATGCCGAGAAGGTGGCAGGTCTGGGGCCGGCCCGACGGCAGCCAAGTCTGGGTCCCCGCCCCCGACCCCGACGCGCCCCCGCCGCCGCCCGCCGCGGCCCCGCCTATTCCTCCGCCGGGGCGCGCCGCGGGGATAGCCGCCGCTTCAGTCGAGGACGCGCCGGTCAAAGGTACGGCCCCATCGTTCTCCCATCTCGGCGTGGATTCCGTCGTAGAAATGGTGCTGGATACTGACTTGACTGGCCCCTCTCCAGCCTCCTCGTTTCTCCGATCCGAAACCCTAGGCCGGGGCGCTGCCGACGGATGCCGCGTCGAGTCCATGGCCGACCTCCTCGTCCAAGGTACGGCCTCATCCCTTCACCTCTTCTAGTTGGTCCTGTCACTCTGTCAGTGTGAGCACGCGTGTGCCCCTATCTGCATCCTCGCCTATTGAAATGGCTGCGCGCGTGCTCAAGCATCTCTAACCGATCACTATATGGCCTCTTATCCTCTAACTCCTCAAATTTGCTCCTCTAAAAATTGGCGGTTCCTAGCCGAATCCTTAAACTTTAACTCCTTAATAAATAAATAAACGCAAGTTCATGCAAATTTGATTCAAACTAGTTCATCAAACTCGATTTGAACTCGATTCAGACTAGTAGCATAAACTATATTACTACATAAATTTAATGGAAATCTAAACTAAAATTGCATAAAAACTAAAATCCGACAAATCGGTATCGAAGGGGAAGTTGAACCGCGCTGATGCGCCGTGGAGGTGCATTGACTACATATCGTACGCCTGCGCCGCAGACTGGTAGGAGCCGATACAGATGCGGCGGTGGGTTTCGCGGTCCGTGATCTCGGCCATCCGCGTCAACTATGACCACTGTCGCACGCCGAGGCACCTACTTTGCTGCGCCGGTGGCGGTGTCAGGTCGGGGAACCGGGAGGAGGACGCTCTGCCGCGGGAGGATCCGCCACGACCTCAGGCTTCGGACGACTATGCATGGCGGTGTGGATCTACGCGTCTAAGCGGCGGCGGTGACCTGCGACGGTTGGAGCTGGCCATTTGGGCGGGACGACGCTGAAGTGGATGCGGGGGCTCGTTGACGGGGATGCGGGGTGCTAAGTAGGGTTGCTGAAGGGATTGGGCGGTGCTCGAGTGGATGCGGTGGCTCACCGACGGGGATGTGGGGTGCTAAGTAGGGTTGCCAAAGGGATTGGGCGGCGCCTGAATGGATGAGGTCAAGCGGTGGGCGAGGGGAAATTTTGTACTCCATGAGTGGGCGGCCGAGTATATTAAGAGCTGGTGCAGCTGCAGAGTAAATTTTTTACTCCTCTAACGCCGACAAGGGATCGGTTAGGTGCGGTTTAGAGGAGCAAAACCAGAATTTTACTCCTCTAACACCTTTTAAGGGATCGGTTAGAGATGCTCTTTCTTATGTGTATACCGTCTTAGCGTTTGAACGCAAATATAACACAACATGCTTTTTAAAAAGCTGGTGATTGGCCTGTTGTTACTGATGCGATCTGCAGCTCGGAACAAGCTACTCGAAGGTGATGGGATGGCCGGAGCAACCGTCGATGCAGGAAAAGGTGAGCTGTTCTGCACTGGATCGGGAAGACCGGTGTCTGTCAGTGAGAGAGCTATAAGGAGGGCCAGGGCGTTGGTCGGGGAGGAGGTGGAGAAGGCTGGCATTAAGAGAAGTAAGAGCTTATGTGTCCAACTTTTGGTTTGCTTTGGTCAAATTGTTCCGTTGTCCGTTTCTGCACGTTTTGTGCTGGGCTTACCAGATTTTGTGTTTCAGAGCAATCATTTGGCGATGTATCTGATGTAGAGGGCGAATTGAGAGAAATGGACGCCCCATTTAGAGGTAAGACTTGCTTTCACCTTTTTCTCTGTAGAGACAAGATTGAATGTTGCAACCAAAAAGTGCCTAAGGTTTGATAGCTGTACGAACTTTATTTTCTTGAGGTTATGCACTATCAGTTTTCCATCTTATGAAATTTAGGTGGAGTGCATAACACCACCATGCCCCCATTGTTCCAAACTGGATCAGGAAAAGGGGTCTTGCCGGGCAGGAACTCAATCCAAAAGGCAAGAGTTATTTTAGAAGGTAGGAAGTTTAACACCTGTTTACTTTCTATGGAAATGCTGAAAGTGCTTTGTTATCACTTTGTTCATGGTGACATTTATATGGCTCGGAGTAATTTAAGATTTGTTCATCCTGTGTACCGCTAGAAATTATGTCATAATTATTAATAATAGAATATTGATTAAACTAGCCAGATTTTCCGCAGCTGCCTGACTATTTGTTATACTTACAACTGAAGATATATTTAGATGTGCTTAGCTTGTTCAGCATTTCTACCCCATAGTAATTTACAGTGACTTAACATAGTTTTATTATACTAATTAGGGTCCACCAAATTGATGGCTGTATTTTTTCTTGTTTGTGAGGACTTCTGGTATATTTTCCAGCTTTTCTTAGCATTTTTTTTAAAGCTATCACCTTTGTTGCACAATAGATGTTGATAGTGCTACTGGTGCCGTACAACCAATGTTCCGTAATGGAATTGGTATGGCGGTTCCTGTGAACCGGACCTTTATTGATAAGGCAATAGCTGTTTTGGAGGGACAAACAGCTGCAGAACAAGGAAATTATGATGAGAGTATAATGAAAATTTTGGATAGTTTCTTAAGGAAATAAATTCCAAGCACACCTTAAATTTTTGAATAACTGCCCACTCTGTCAGCAGGTGTGAACGACATGGAACAGTTTCCATTGTTCCAAACTGGTTCAGGAAGAGTTGTATCAGTCAGTTCAGCATCTGTTCAGAAAGCTAAGTCTGTGCTGAAGGATAATAATACAAGCGAGGGTGAGCTTTGCTTATTCTGCTATTTGAATTCGGAGCTAATGATCTTGCCTGGTTATTGTGAAACGCATGCCTTTTTTGGTGTACTGATGGCATTCCTCTTGTCTTAGAAAATACGGAGAGTTTTGGTAGGCCTAACCAGCCTATGATGTTCCAAACTGGTTCAGGAAGACCAGTCACGATCAGCGAAAGATCCATTGAGAGATCTAGAGCTGCGGTGAATGAGGGAGATGCGGAAAAGAGTGGTAAGATTGGAGTACCTGGGTCTTCTAAAAAAAAACTTTGACTATCTGTCTTTAGATTTATCCAAACAGCTACACACATTATTTGTAAGTGGTACTTCTTTGTGTAGGACAATGGGATACTGGTTGCCAGTTCCCAATGTTCCAAACAGGATTAGGGAAGCCTGTTGCTGTGAGCTGGAGCTCAGTTCAGAAGGCAAGTGCAGTATTGAAGGGAAAAAACATTAAAACAACTGGTACATAGACATATGGCCTTGTTATTTATTTGTGTAATGTTAATGCAGAATATCAGCATTTTTTTTGTATTCTTTGAGATTCAGGACATGGAGATAGCAGTGTTTGTGCCACAACTCTTCATAGTGAAACACCAAGGTCTGTTTTGATGAGTAGCAGTTCGATCATGACTGATAGAAGTGTTACACCGAATGGAGATAGTGCAATGCAAGGTACTTGATTTTCTCAAGTTGACTATGTCTGTGTTACCGACACATCTGGGGTGTTCCTCATATATCAATTTATCTTTTTCAGTCTCTCGAATAGAGAAAAATCACGAGGATGGCAACCACTTGCCGTTGTTTCAAACTGGGTTAGGGATGTCAATTGCTACAAGTAAGAGCTCAGTTAAGAGGGCAACTGCAGTTCTGGAGCCAAGGAATATTGCAAAGGAATTGGAAGGTAAATTGCTCTCTACACACACAACAGGGTTTCGTAACAAGTGTGCTCTCTTGTAACTAAATTTGTGATAAATGTGCATTTATATTTACTGACAATCAAATTTTCTGTCTGTAAGATGAAGCTCATTTAGATGGTGGCCATGACACTCCCATGTTTAAAACTGGATTAGGAAGGTCTATCTTAGCAAGTGATGGCTGTAGAACTGAATTGTGTAACTTAGAGGCTGAAGAAGCAGTCAAAAATGGTACTTCCATTTTCCGAATTATAAGAGTTTCTGCACATGGGTCTAAAAAGTAGGTAGAAATAAACTTTTAAAGTCTGCACTGAGTTAACAATTGCTTTGTATGTGCAAACCAGTAAACAATTACAACGGAGAAGCCTTTGTTGAAGAGGCAGCGTTCCAAGCTGGAATACAAAAGTTTGTACCCCAAAATAGAAATTCAAGTCATAAGGCCAGTATGCTTTTGGAGCAACAGAACTTCACGGAGAAAGGTAGTTTTTGGAATCATTGGGTTATATAGTGGAGGCATTTTACAGACTTTTTACATTTGGATCTTGAAAGTAACTTGAGACTCCTTTTCCCATTCCTTTGACATATGGAATATTATTTTGAAAGGATACAAAGACTCTGGAAGTCAACTGCCATTGTTTCGAACCGGATCTGGAAAGTCAGTCTTGATTAGAGAAAGCTCAGTGCAGAAAGCAAAGGCTGTTCTGGAGGAAGAAGTCAAAATAAACAGAGGTATAACAACTGATCGAACTTTTCTGAGACTTTCACTGATGCAGCAACTGCTACTTTACTTCAATAGAAGATTGTATAAAAGTTTAGTGTGCCCGTCTAGTTGAAGTGTCTATTCTCAAACTAGTCATGTACTTCATTTGTACAATACCTCGCGGCCCATAGGTTAGCTAACCATCACAGTCTGTTATACCTCTGTTAGACTTTTGAGGCAGCTGTTCATTGCTACACTGGTCTGCTAATCTAAAGGTTCTGCAATGCTTTTCAGTAAACATTAGACCAAGTTAACAGAAGTAAAGCCTAGCACTGAACCACCAATGTGTAACCTGATTATGTCGCAGCTTTCATTTAGAACAGTACACTTATTGCCTTTGACTTTGGAGGCAGCTGTTTAGCCTATACTGTCTAGGATGTATCATTCTTCAATCATAACAAAACAAATGGATGTTTTCAATAGTACCAAATTTCAAGCATACAATGTATAATCACGGTGAGCTGTCCAATGATCAAGTCAGGCATTGGAGTGGCATGTTGATGTGATAACATGCACTTCTTTATTGCATAATATTAGTGCATTTTAATTTGTACACATTTGCCATTTAAAGAGATCTGATCTTGCGTTTTTCTTTGTCAGATAATCATAATCTCCTTAACATGGACAAAAATATTCCTGTCTTTGCTTCACCTCTCAAGACAAATTGTGCAAGAACAGTTAATATATCTTCAGCTGGTGTATCTCGAGCTGCTACTTTGTTGGGCCTGGAGGAGAATACCCTTTCAACACAATTTTTTGGACATGTCGGCGATAAGCTTGGCACAAAAATAACTTTTGAACGAAAAAATCCAGAGCAGAGGCTTGGCCTTGCATCTGGTCCAACAGAAAACCAAGTGCATAAGGAACCACAGCGGCCATTTGAACTTTCTAATAACACAGTTTCTGATTCTGGTGAGCATTCTATCAAATTCAGTACCGCAGGAGGCAGATCAATGGCTATTTCTAGTGATGCACTTCAACGCGCCAGAAGCCTTCTGGGTGAATCAGATCACGTGGTTTCAAAAAATAATTTAGTAGGCCACTCTTTGGCATCTGCATGTAATGTTGAGATGCCAAATTCAACCGTCGCCCCCAAAAAAGGTGGACCTGATTTATCAAAAATAAGTAAGGTCAATGGGAAAACCGAATTTGGAACATTTTCCCATCAGACGATGTCTGATAGGAAGCACACTGGATCCTTTGAAAATGCTGTACCTGCTATTGCAGCGACTAACAAACAACCCAATATGTTTCATGTTGGGAGTCGTTCAATCAGTGAAATTCCAAAGATCCAGAAGCCCTCTTCCATGTGTTTATCTGAAACTGTCAATGCAAATGACACTAAAGATAAGACCCAGCGACTCCATATGCCAGCTGGAGCGTTGGTTGACATTAGTAACATCATGGGTACACATTCTGGAAATATTGACCATGCTGTTAATGAGAAGAGAAGAAAAGAGGGAAGAAACTCCGCATCTTCCTTTAAACGCCCCCGCTCTTCGAGATCCTCTGATTTGCATCCCTGTTAGCAGGCAGTAAACTCCTTGATGCCATGCTTCTGCTATGCCCTCATTGACAATGGTAGGTTCATCGCCTATACTGCAGGTGTTGTTTTTCATGTTGATATGTTTTAGTGAATCTCCTAACGTGTAATCTTTGTTGCAGTGAGTTTGACATTGCAGGTGTTGTTTTGCATTGCTGGTGATGTTTATTTATGCAGCAACCAGAAAAGGCAGTGGCTCTTCTTGACAGACGGATCTAAATTTATCTCGGCATCACAGTCCAGGGCAAGATGGCTGTCTTCTAGCATTAAGCTTTTCTTGCCCAACTGCCGGCGATGACTGCTTTTTTCCGTTACGCCCTTTCTGGAAATAGAGAAGGCTATCTCTTAAGGAAGCTTGCCATGGAATAATGGGTGCTGCTGCTTTCGGAAGCAATGTAAGAAAATGTTGGAAGTTCTGCAGAGTACACTGTCCTCACTAGATGCTCACTGGTAGTCGTTGAAATGTGTATTGTAGGGTGTATAGCGTGCCCGTGAGTTCGTAACCTGATCCGGTTAAGTTAGGCTTGATCTCCTCTGTACAGGTTGTAGCAAACGTCGAGATCAGAGCCCATAACGACTGGATCCTAACCTTTGTAATCCTTGTTGATAGCATACACTTCCACCTACTTTTATTACTCTTCAACCTTCTGCTTTCAGCTAGGCGCATGCCTCCTTCGATAGCATGTTTGACATTACTTATCCCCTTCTATAGCAGAAATATTTAGTTCATATAAGAGCGTTTAGATCACTAGATCACTATTTTAGTGATCTAAACGCTCTTATATCAGTTTACGGAGGGAGTACATGTGAATTGCTTTTGCATTTGATTTGAGGAAAATTGAATTGTTCATAGCTCACACCAATTTTCTTGGGTTCATTATAAGATCTATTAGTTCATCGACCTAGCCTACAATCGGTGCATAAGTTTTTTACCAATCTCCACACTAGAGCCAAAATCTTGCCCCATTATGCCAAAATCCTGGGTCCGTCCCTGTATATAGGATAGGTATTTTGACGCAAGTAACAAAAATCGGTGTAACAAAAGTCTGCAAAGTTGATTCAAACCGAGGAGCAGTGCCATCTGAGCCAGACGGCAAGTACACGAAACACGATCTTCTAATCTAGGGTTAATCTAATCTAATGCATTCTGCAAGTCCCTGCTAGCTAGCCAAACAAGCAACTGAGGTAGCGACGAAGATACGGCAGTTTGCTCTTGTTGACATTTTCTTTTGTGGCAGGCGACTGGGCCATCGATGGCGAGGGTTCAAGGACGTTCCCCGCAAAGACGATGGCGCCCGACTTCTCCTCTATTACAAAGAAGGCAAACGGATGGTCAGCAACGAAATCCACGGGAACCGGCCGCGGTTGCTTGGGCGCGCTTTTGCCAACCATCATAGACGTGGTGGCGGCTGCGGCCTCGGTACCGTCCTCGTTCACCTCGATGACCGCCTTGTGGATGATCCCGCCCAGACCCAACGGTCTGTGGGTGCCGTCCTCCTCCACCATGTTGGACAAGTCCGCTTCCTTTTCATCGAATGCCGCCTCGAGTCCCAACTCCCGGAGAATGCCGGACATGTCTACCGAGAAGGCCAGCTTGAATCTAGGCAGCCTGAACTTCCCGACCGGGACCAGGCTTGTCGGAATATGCGAGCCGATGAAGTCCGGGCTTGACGCCAGCATCTCAACGAGGGCATGGAGCCCGTCACGGGCGTCCGGGAGGAAGATGCACATCGAGAACGACGAAGGGCGCTTGCGTCCTTCCTTGTACTGGAGCCTGAGCACCTTAAACCCTTTGTGGCACGCGATGTACTGCTTCCCAAAACCCCGCATGAAGGGGACGTGGAAGGTGCTGCCGTTGAGGCGGTGGAACTTGCCGTCCACGGTGTTCTCCTCGCGGAAGGGCACGTGCCACCTGCCCTTGAAGTAGACGGCGTTGGCGACGATGACGTCGGTCTCAGCGGTCACTTGCCCGTCGGCGAGGACCGAGTCGATGAGGTTGTCCGTGGCCGCCGCCGCCCACGCGTTGATCTGCTTCACGGCTTCTCCTGGCTGGATAAGAAATTCAGAACTGCGAGTGTCAAACTCAAACGAAAACATCAACAAATACGAAAGAGAGATAAATTTGTGGCTGCAAATGCACCGACCTTTCGGCGGAAATCGACGGCGCGGGTCTCCGCCTTGTAGTACTCGGCGGCGGCAGCGCAGAAGGCGGCGTCGAGCTTCCGGGTCTCGTCGTGCCACACGCCGAACGCGAAGGAGACGCGCGGCCCGCCCCGCCGCGACCGGTCGGCGAGAGCGTGCTTCGACAGACCGCGGACGGTCTCGGCGATGTCCTCGCAGGACTCGGCGCCAAGGAGGGCGAGCAGCTCCTGGCGAGTCGCGCCCTGGGCGCCGGCGGAGGTAAGCGCGAGTGCGGCATAGATGGACAGCGGCGAGAAGACGAGGTTGCCGGCCGCGCTCGTCGAGGAGAGCACCCTGATGAGGCGTAGGGCGAAGGATGTCAGGCCGAGGCACGCGACGGGGTTGGTGTTGGGGATGGTCGATGTAGCCTCCATCGTGATTGGTGAGAAGTGAGATCGACGCACTGGGCGATGCTTATGTGCTTGGCGTAGGATCGAAAACCCCATGGGTGGTGATCAAGTGTTATTTTTTGAGGGTAGAATCCAACATGGAAACGCAACGGATCAGGGATGTAAAGTGGAATACGTTAGGGACTAGCCGAATTTTGACTTTGTGATGAGTTTATACGTCGGATCAATTTTCGGGGAACCAAAGGAACAGAAGATTTTCATTATTATTGTGCGAGACCACTAACATTGTGAATTAGACCTCCCTCGGACTATTGTGTTTTTCTCTTACACATAACATACAATCACATGCTATTCCCTACTAACCGAGTTCATTCAAATAAATAGATGGCTAAGGTATTTTCAATTAAAAAGTTTGATTTACATTCTATTTGTACATTTGTGCTTTTTCTGACAAAATCATAAAACAAGACCAACATTGGAAATATTTTTGTTGACAACTAAATCAGAGCCGTGGACCAACATTGAAATAAATTTGACAACTACTTTTTTGACAACTAAAGTTGTGACACTGTTGCGCTATCGGACATATCAGAGCCAAAGGCCGTAGATGTGATGTCGTGCGAGCTCGTTGGTTGAGGACGAGGGCTATGTCTGGGGCTTGCTTGGCAGCGAGCTTCGGTAGTGACGGGGTTGTGTCCGCCGGGACTGACCGGTGACGTAGGTGTGGGCGCTTCCTACCATGCAGACATCAACCCAGATTCGGTGGTTGATGCCAGGCTAGGAGTGGAAGGAGGCACTTTCTACTCTTCCTCGCATGGTTGATGCACTGTTATGTGGATGATTGATGGTCTCTCAGACATGGATGCCGGGGTGGCGGCCCTAGATGGTGGTCCGCATGGTTGGCTCTCTGGCAGACATCATGGCGACGGTGGTGGCTATGCCTCTTGGCCATGTGGGTCGCGAGGGGTGTAGTATCATATGGCTCGGGCTCGCTCCTTGTTGATGGCAATGGCAACACCCGAATCTGGATCTGGAGGCCAGTGCTCGGCGCGGTTGTTCTAGGCATCTGGTGGTAGCATGGGTGAGCTCTTGAGCGAAAGCTTTGCGCTTTGGCGGTGACGCCCACAGGTGTCGCTCTCCTCTTGAGGACATCGTTGTGGTTCTCCTCTCCGTGCTAGGATTTCGGGCGAAGTCCCTTGTCCGTCTTGGCCTCGGTAGTGGCTATGCTTTGCGCTGTTTCCCATTTTGGGGTGTTGTCATGGTGGTTTGGTGTCCTAGGGTATACCATGTCGCTATATTTAGGCCTTCCAATGTTATTTCTCGGCAACATAGTTTTGTGTGTTTATGTTGTCCGATGGATCTGCTTTGTAAGAAAACTTCCTCACTACCTTGTATCGTTCGACCATGTAGTTTGGTTTGTGCTTTATCTATAAAGTAGGACGAAAGCCTGTTTGAAGACAGTGACTAGGTTATTTTGGTGTGTGTGTGTGTGTGTGTGTGTGTGTGTGTGTGTGTGTGTGTGTGTGTGTGTGTGTGTGTGTGTGTGTTTGGGTCGCTATTTTGTATTGTTGCATGATTTTAAATAGTGCGCTGCACGGTACATGTTTAAAAGAGGTCTTGTACATGAACAAACATTTTAAATAACACGCTATAGCACACTTGGAACAGATCCACCGCTAAGAGCCATAGCCTATTATCTGAAAGCTATGATTGCTAACAAGTGAGGTGTTGACTGTTGAGGATCACATGGCGCGGCTGCCACAGGTTAGGAGCACGACGTTAAGATGTTTTGATTTCATTTTGCCTAGTGTAGTTTTCAGGGTTGTTACTTTCTCCAAATGCATGCATGCAGCTGGAGATCATTGCAGTTAATTGGGTTAATATGACCTTGAAGCATGTTCTTCTCTGACAAAACAACATGGCTGCACTTACGTTGGATGCCATCTCACGCGAAGTCCCAAAGAATCCGATTCTCCCGACGGCTATCAGAGGTCGTTAATCTAGAGAAGCCTTAAGCAGTTGACCGTGTAATTACTCACCAACTAACACTTCTTGTCACTACACGGGTTCCCAGCGTGGTTTGCACGTTCAAGAAATGCTAAAAAATACCCCATTTTACGCCACTACTGTAGTATAGTAGTACTAGGATATGGTAGCGGCATGAATACACCAGCGTGCCCAATGCACCAAGTCAACGACCCTTTTGCAATCGGACTCCAACGATTGGCGTGTCTTGCAATCTGAATCCAGTCACGCCTTCTGCGGCGGGAAGCGCTCCAGTCTCCAGTCGAGTTTGCGCGGTTAAATTCGACAGGCCAACACTCTCTGTAGCTCATAAAACTTCTACCCTGAGCACAAGCAGAGCAGCTCCTGGACCATTCCTCTGGCCGAGCTCAAGGTTTGAACCAACATCTGTCTAACTGCTTTAGCTTATCAAGTGTCAGCACTGTTCTACTCTCTGTCATTTATTTATCGGCATTGATTGTGAACTGCAGGTCAGGTGTGTGTGTGGCCATGAGTTCGCCGGGGAAGAAGGCTCTGGCCGTGGCCGGAGGATCCCAGCAATGGCTCTCAACCATGGATATCTCGGTGGTGGCTCTGCTGCTGACCCTAGGGACTACACATGCTCAAGGTACGAAGTTAGTCAGTTCACTCCCCTGTTTGATCTATGCACAGCATCTTACAGAAACGAATGAAATTTGTGGTCAACTCTACCGGTAGTACATTACACAAATTGAAGTAAGTTTATTGTGTAGGTAGCTGTGATATCTTTCGTGGGAAGTGGGTTCTTGATTCTTCAGGGCCGCTGTACACAAGCAGCTCTTGCCCATTGATCATACGCGCGGAGAATTGCCAGGCGAACGGGCGGCCGGACAAGGGATATGAGAACTGGAGGTGGAAGCCCGAGCGGTGCGCTCTCCCGCGCTTTGACGCAAGGAGGTTTCTGAAGATGATGAGAGGCAAGACACTTGCTTTCGCTGGGGATTCCATTGCTCAGAACCAGATGGACTCTCTCCTTTGCATCCTATCGCAGGTGACCACACACTTCACTCATATACTAGTAGTACTACTGATGGTTTGATGTTGGCAGCGTAATTAGTCTAGTAAGTAGGTTGTTTAACAGTGATGCATTCTAATTTGACTGTTAGCTTGTAAAAACGTCTTGTATTATGGGACGGAGGAAGTAGATGAGTGTTCATGCCTATCAATATAAGAAAATAGCACCATATGTATAAATCTTCAGGACAAAATACTTTGAAATGAAGGTTGTGCAAAAAAAAAAAGACCTAGGATTTTTTAACACATGATACAATTCATCCTCCTAGGCCATGAATTTGTCTTTTTTGTACAAGTCGCATTTCAAGGTATTTCATCCTGAAATTTTACACACGTACACATGACATTCTTGTTTACTTGTACAACCGTTTTTATTTTTTTAAACTGGAAAGTTCAAATTTTGATTTTTTTTCAAAAAACTCGGCCTCCGTGGAGGTTGAGAGCCAAAACGCCTCACTCGCACTATATGTTGTACCTAAAACAACCCTAATTTAATATCTTTTGTGAGAGAAAAGTTGTGAGATGTCTTGAATTTGGTGCTAAGATCTATATCTAGATTAAGATAAAGTTGCTCTCCCTTTTCTCATTAAATAGGATGCCGTGTGAAATTTTAACCTATGAAACCAATGCTAAAATACAAGCGTTGGAACTGCCCTAAGAATAAGCCCTTGCGTGATTATGCAGATAACCTTTCTATTTAGAATTGCTTCAAACTATTCGTATTTTCTCAAAGTTAAGACCGTCACATTTTGGAAAACCTTGACTTACGACGACAAGTTTTAAGAGAGGTAAGAGGATAGTTTAATCTAGCCATTGATTAGTCGAGGGCACTTTTGACCATACAAATATGATAAGTACAACAATGAAATAAGGAGGAAATATTCTTGATTAATCTAGTGATCTCTCTCTCTCTCTCTCTCTCTCTCTCTCTCTCTCTCTCTCTCTGTCTCTACAAACACAAGAGTTTACCCTCTACCAAAACATAGACTTTTATTTATACTATATATGTTCCTTTACTCCTTTAAATTAAAATATGCACACATGTTTTTTTTTGTGAGATACATGTGTATATGCATCTTGAAGTATGGGCATTTTTTTCTTAATATTATGACATCCCCACGATCTTGGAATATAAATCATGTGATATATAATCACGTAAACGCCACTTCAATGTTTAAGTATTATATTTTTTGTACTTAAGTATACCAAATGATAATTTATATCTGCATGTGTTTCTAATGTAAAAAAAATACAATTTCTATAAATTAATTACGTGGCTGATAACTAATAAATCAATTTATGTATTAAAAAAATCACATATGATATATTCATGTGCATTTCTTACAAACAACAAATCATTTGCTTAGTAGAATGTCTATATTGAAGTATGATTTCTTAATATCACGACATCCCGCGAATTTAGAAAAACAAAATCATATGATATATAATCACATCAACGCCACTTAAATATTCAAATATTATATTATTTATACTTAATTATTCCTAATTATAGTATATATGTGTGTCTATTTCTAATGTCAAGAATAGAGTTTATCTAAATTACTTACGTGCTGAATATATCTATTTAAAAACTCACAAACCAGGATTTGTAAAAAAAGATAACATTAACTGGAATTTATATATCTTTTCTTATTTTTATATTTGTTTGCCGGCAATCTTTCCTTATTTGACTTCATGATTTAATAGCACTATAATTTATTCCTTTATTTGTCGAAGTGAAAGTCCATACTAGCCCCACATAATCATTGACAACCCTTACACCACAAAGAGGCAAGAGTAAGATTAGCCATCAGATAATAAAAAGTTAACGGGTCATATCCATCTGGGACCATCTTAAAAGAGCTCTCTGATTACTATCACTAAGATTAAAACTGAACTCTGAATAGGCTTTGTTGCTTCAAATTTCCTCCTTCCATATGCCATACTTATTTTTGTTCATATGTTTTTTCCCTATGATAACCGAAATGGCAAGACCAACGTTAAGAATTGTGCGTACATGTAGCTTAATTATTTGTTAGAGTGGGATAATACATGATTTATTATCCTTAAGCATGATATTTCATTTTTAATAGGTGGACACCCCAATAAACCTTAGCGATCGTAGGATGAGTAAGTGGATCTTCAATTCAACCTCAACAACTATCATCCGCATCTGGTCAGCTTGGCTATTATACAATTCAAAAGAAGCTGTGGGAATTGCTCCCGAGGGTCTTAATAAGGTTTTCCTCGATGTCCCAGATAAGACTTTGATGGAATTTCTTCCAAGTTTCGATGTGCTTGTCCTCTCTTCCGGACATTGGTTTGTCACACCGTCAGCCTATATCCTGAATGGCAAGGTCGTTGGAGGGCAGGGCTGGTGGCCTCTTCAAGCAGGAAAAATGCAGATGAACAACATTGATGCTTTTGGTGCATCCACTGAGACTTTCCTAACTGCTGTGGCTACTAACCCGAATTTCAAAGGTATAGCTATTTTGAGAACATACTCTCCAGACCATTACGAACGTGGGGCATGGAATGTAGGTGGATCATGCACTGGGAAGGTTAACCCCTTGGATAAGGCGGTGAAGGATGGATTCATAGATGCAATGTATGGAAAACAAGTTGCGGCCTTCAAAAAGGTAGTCAAGAATTCTGGGAAACAAAGTTCCAAGTTGAAACTGATGAGCATCACAGAACCCTTTTCCTTAAGGGTTGATGGGCATCCTGGACCATACACAAATTTGGACCCAAACAAGAAGACTCAAAGAGGGCCGGATGGAAGGCCTCCACCTCAGGATTGTCTGCATTGGTGCATGCCAGGACCTATAGATACATGGAACGAGATGCTATTTGAGACCATAAGAAGATAACTGGATGGATATGAGATTTGAAGAAAGAAGTCTTGATGGTTATACTTGCCATCACCTGACCTGATGTGTCCTGTAGCGTTTGAGACAACGTCCATCTTGATGTTCTTTTACCGCAAATAATGATAGCTATATCCCTGGGGAGTGTATAGTAGAGACTCTTTTGGCATGATTGAGCATGCGATTTAGATTTTCCAATTCAATCCGATTGATAAGAGAGGTTGACAGTTGATTTGTACTCCCTCTGTAAACTAATATAAGAGCGTTTAGATCACTAATGTAGTAATCTAAACGCTCTTATATTAGTGTACGGAGGGACTATCTTGTAAGGTTGTTGTACTGTTTGCAAGACACGATTATTGTTGGAGTTGGACGTATAATATGATAAATTGCCAAAAAAAAAATTGGAACATCCAGTGGAACCATCGGAGCACTAGCGTCATGCATGAGAATGAAACTAGTGCAAAAAAGTGATTATTTGTGTTTTGCTAGTCTAAAACTACATTTTTTGTCGTCAAAACTAGCACAACGGTCCTCCCAACGGCGAGGGTATCACCTTTTGATGATAGGCTTAGGTGAGTGGTCTGGGTATTTGACCTAGCTAGCACCCCGTCATCATATGGATAGGAGTAGTTGCATATGTTGCCAAGAGGGCGGATTCAGACATATTGTTGTAATACTTTGTAAGGTCCTCGAGAATAATCAATAAAGTGGCCGCATGCATCTCGCAGATGCAGAGGCCGGGGGTTATCCTCCTTTTCTAAAAAAAATGTGATGGTTGTGTTAGAAATGGAGATTGTTTCTTTAATTTCTTACAAAAAATAAAATCTGGTCGTGTAACAAACTCTCAGACATCACACAGTCACAGAGCATGACAATTGCTGGAGGTGATTTTCAACAAATTGATTCACGTAGGAATTGCAATTTGCATCGATCTGCTCCGACCATGAAAAACGAGAAGCAATAACCAAGAACAATCTCACATCCTCAACAAAAGTTGTATAGATATATTGCTAATAGATTTGCCAAAGGGATAAACAAATGCATAACAATGCAAAATTTATACAAAAGAGAATCCAATATCGCACTCCTATTATAAGATGTCAATATCTCAAGGTCTGCTGCCGTCCTCCGCGGTTGATTCTGCTGGCGCCACTCCTCTAGTACGGATGGTGGCGGGGGCGCGGTGCAGACGTGGATGACTCGACTTCGGACACCAGGGGCGACGGAGCCGGCGTGCTGGGCGTCGGGGTCGATGGTGTGTAAGTGTAATACGGCGACGTGCACGACTCCGTGTCCGACGGAGTATAGCCCGGCGACGGCAGAGGGCTCGACGGAGTGCAATCCTTGGAGCTCGCGAGCGGGGGAGGGCTCGACGGCGTGTGCTCCTCGTTGCGCTGGACAGACGACTGGCTATGGCACTCGCTGCCGACGCCGGAGCCCGGAAAGAAGGGGGCGTCCGTGGACTTCAGCATGAGGCCGTAATGGGACGGCGGCGAGGACGCACCCGGGGTGTACGACGGTGTCATGTCCTCCTCGTAGTGGTCGGCAGACGACGGGTTGTGGCACCCGCGGCGGCCGCCGAAGCTCGGGGGAAAGGGGTCTCCGAGCATGAGGCCGCACTGGGACGGGGGCGAGGGGGGACCCGGGGCGTACGACGGCGGCGTGCACTCCTCGATGTCCTCGTAGTAGTAGTCGGCAAACAAAGGGTTGCGGCACTCGCCGCCGACGCCGAAGCCCAGGTAGAAGGGGGCGCCCAGGTAGAAGGGGCCGCACTGGGGCGGAGGTGAGCGCGCACCCGGGGTGTAGGACGGCGGCCAGCGTGCGGAGGCGCCGCTGGAGCCGGGCGCGAGCGCCATCGTCGCCGCCTGATGGCAGTGGATCAAGAACTGAAGCGCGTACGATCGATGCGGTCAGACCAAACAAAAAAGGTGGAGAGGAAAAGCGCGATCGAATCAGCTGGCGTGGGGGGATAATATGGCCGTCGTGGCGTGGCGGTCACGCTCCAAGTTCTTCCCGGAGTCGGATTTGAAATCCCCAGCGTCGCCATCGCCATGGAGAAAATCGGCTATTTGCCACTTTCGATATTGGGCTTCTCAAAACTGACACTCTCAAGATTGGCTTCGCAAAAATGCCATTCAACCCGTGTGCACTTTGATTATCATGCAATTTCCTCTTTTCCATTGCTTTTCTTTTTCTTTTCCCATTTTCTGCCACCTGAAGAGACCAAAATACCCCTAGGCTGTTTCAACCTTATCTGATGCGTGTGTGGTTGGGTCAGATTGCTCTGACCTCTGGGGCGCTCGTCCTTGTCTCCGCCATAGCCCGCCGCCGCAGCTTATTGATGCCGGCGCGAGCCACAGCAGCTCACCGGCCTGGCTCCCCCACGCCTGCGCCAACAACCGCAGCTCGCCGCCGCCCGCCGTTGCTAGCCCAAGCCTGCGCGCGCCGGCGGAGCTCGCCGTCGCCTCGCTTATGCCTGCTCGAGCTCTCGTAGCTCATCGCCGGTGCTCGTCCAAGTCTGCACGAGCGGGCATAGCTCGCCCTCGCCTCTCTGATGCCTGCGCGAGCCGCCGCAGCTCGCCGCCCAGGCCCTGCGCGAGCAAGCGCAGCTCGCCCTCGCCTACGTGCTGGCGGAGCTCGCCGCTCGGCATGCTAGAGAGGTGCGCCAGCGACTTCGTGTCCCTGAACACCAGCACCATGGAGACATCAACTGGAGGCCCTTTTGATGGTCCGTGGGAAGGAGACGAACGCGTGTGCAGGTGCTGAAAATGTAGAATGCAAGCAACCTGTAAGTCATGTTTGATGTAAGCATTTACTTGTTCTTGGATTGCAATTTGGAAATTACATTAAGAATAGCATGTCATGTTTAGTTTCATGGCCTCGATCAACTGAGCAACAATACAGGAAAGAAATGCCACAAATTTCAGTCTATAAGCTACTTGTTGCAACCCGTTCTGCTGCACTTCTTGTAGCTTGTTCAAGGACAGGAAATGGAATTGTAGCGTGTAGTGGCAAAAACATGTAGACCTCAAATTGTAGTATATTGGCAAAGGAGATACATGTAAATACTACAACCATGATTCAAAGATTAATGCACGGAAGAAGTTAGTAGATCAGAAAATCAAGAGGCACACGAACAAATAATAAGGAGAAAAGCAGTGCGTCCTCGCTCCTCTGTTCTGGAGAGGAAGCCAGATAAGTATGCCACATAGATCCACTAGATGTTTCAGAGAGTAAGTGAGTGAGTGCATACGGTTGAAAAAACAAGAAAAGAAGAAATAAAACAGAAGCTCACTGACTTTGACCATCCTTGGCAATGTATCAGTTTTTTAACTTACTGATGGCCTTTGCCTACATCATAGATTAATCTGAACCGAGTTCATCTCACAAAATAAAACGACGGTTCATAGATAAAACTGAAAAGAGTTCACAGCTCAAAATATATAGCTCACGGCTCACGGAAATTGGAGAAACTGAGTTCACATAGAAGAAAACTACTTGCGAGTTCACATCTCAAATAACTGTAACATCAATTGCATAGAGATCATTCATCCAATCTGTAGCTTCCTCTTTGGAGTCAACTTCTTTGCTGGAGCTGCAGTGGGCATCCTCTCTGGAGTAGTTGTTGTGCCTTGTGAAGAAGTACCCTCTCCCAGCAAGAAAGCAAGGCGGCTGCGCATATATGTGTTATCACAATGAGATGAATATTTTGCTTCTCATTTTTGTATTATTGAACACAGAGATATTTGTCGTTGTTGATTACCTTCTAGTGACCATGCCTGGGCTGTCTTGTAGTATTTGTTCTCTAGTTGGCCTTTGCGGAGTGCTAGGTTCAGCTGGCCTAGCTTTTGTAACATTCTTTCTAGGCTTCCTCTTCCTGCAAATTAGACAAAATAATATTTTACCATGAGGTGATAATTTAAGCTTTGATATATAGAAAGAAAAAGCACTTGCCTCTTTTTGGTTCCATTCAGTGGGCACTTGTAACTAGCTTGCCTATGACCCTTTTCACCACATTTCTTGCAAGTCACTGGGCCTCTAATCATTTTCTTCCCCTTAGAATTCGTTGGAGCAGTGCTACCATCATTGGAGCCGTCATTGACACCATCATTGGCGCCTTTCTTCTTGTGGCCACCTTCAAGACACCCTTTGATCCTCAATTTTCTGTTCCTTCCTTTATTTCTTTTTGCAAGTGGTGCCCCCACGGCAAATGGCAGCTCCACTTGTGGCCACTGTGATTTATCTGTCATTGGCTGAATCTCTCTCCCGTAAGCCGCCTTGAATCTGTCCACAGAGTAGTACTCATGCAGAAACTGCTCAAGGTCTACTCTCTTTTGTGAGGTCACAAATGCCAAGACATGTTGACAAGGCTTACCAGTGTGCTGCCATTCAAGACAAGTACATGTTTGCTGATTTAGCTTCACAATATGCCTTTCACAATTCTTGCTATTGTCCCACACCTCTGCACTCCAATTGGCAGATTCCACGACTTTCAAATGCCCCAAACCTCTTGTATTTGCCCTCAGCTGAACCATAATTGCCGGCAGTATCCGTCCAGATAGAAATCTTTCTCCAATCCTTCTCCTCTTCCTCCACAAAAGCATGATCATCTCTCTAATCTTGTCAGCTAGTTCAGCAACAGGTAAGTCCTTAATGTCCCGGATCCAATTGTTAAAAACTTCTGCTACGTTATTAGTGATGTAGTCACACTTGATATCTGGATTGAAGACACACCTCATCCACTTGAGAGTATGGTATTGACTTAGCCAGTTCCATACCTCATTTGATTCTTTAATAATTTTTGCCATATGTTCTGTGAACACCTCTTCCCTATAAGCCCTTGCTGCCGGATACATCCTTCCAAACCCATGGAACCTTTTCACAAAATTCTTCATAAGATGGTAAAAACATTCCCTTTGTTCAGCATTCGGGAACACATTCTTCACCACATTCTCCAAGCCTTTGCACGCATCTGTGCACACTGCAAGAAGTGGAGGATCTCCTATTGCCTTCTTAAGCTGATTCATAAACCAAGTCCAATTATTTTCCGTCTCAGATGCTATGAACCCAAAAGCAAGTGGATACATCCAATTGTGACCATCAATTGCTGTAGCCGAGGCTAAATGGCCATTCCACCGTCCATTCAATGCAGTAGAATCTATACTTAGATGTGGCCTACATCCTTCCAGAAAACCATCAATGCATGGTTTAAGTGCACAAAAAAACCGATGAAAGTACACATTACCATCTATTTCCAGTACTTCAATCTCCACAACACTTCCAGGTGACCTCTTGAGTACTTCAGCCTTCCATCTGTATAGCATCTCAAAACTCTCTTCCCATTTACCATAAACCTCAGCGAGAGCTTTTTCTTTTCCCCTCCAAACCGTGTCATATGAAATTGTGACAGAGTGTTCTTCATGCAATTTTTTCTGTAATTCTTTAGCACCCATACTGGGTGAATCTCTAAGGATACTCACAACCTTACTAGCAACCCAGTTCTAAGATGGTGTTATGGTCTTCACCCTGCTGCTTGAAATACAATCATGTTGATCAACTAAGACCGTGACCTGCACATATATAATTTTAGAAGGAATGGATGTTAGATAGTAAAATAGGACAGACATACGCACATACGTAATTTATAATTAATAAATGGAGGTTAGACAGTTATCCATATTTCACCTTTATAGTACATTTCTCATCCTGTAGGCTGCCAACAATTCTCCAAGGGCAATCTTCACTTGACTTGCAGAACCCTCTAAATCTCTTCTTATCTGACTTCTCCGTGCCTAGATCAAACTCTTTATTGATGGCAAATTGTCTTACAACTAACCTGAATTCCTTCATTGATGGATACATAGTGCCAAGGTCCATTTTTGGCTGGTCCTTGTCATATGTAATCACTACTTCATTTGGTATTGCATCACTAACAGGAATGGAAGCACCTTCATTATCGGTCCCCTGCTCAACCATTCTACGACGCTTTGGTTCAGTCTTACTTTTTTTCTTTTCCTCGTCATCCTTCAAGCCCAAAATCTCACATAGTTGATCCTCACTCACTAGTTCAATTCTACCTTCATCATCATGTGTCTCTACTATTTGTAAGTTGTCCCAGTCAACTTCTATGATAGGTGGTGTTGGTTGTATATGTGACGCCCCCGATTCAATCGTACACTAATCATGCACGCAAATGTGTACGATCAAGATCAGGGACTCACGGGAAGATATCACAACACAACTCTACAAATAAAATAAGTCATACAAGCATCATAATACAAGCCAGGGGCCTCGAGGGCTCGAATACAAATGCTCGATCATAGACGAGTCAGCGGAAGCAACAATATCTGAGTACAGACATAAGTTAAACAAGTCTGCCTTAAGAAGGCTAGCACAAACTGGGATACAGATCGAACGAGGCGCAGGCCTCCTGCCTGGGATCCTCCTAACTACTCCTGGTCGTCGTCAGCTGGCTGCACGTAGTAGTAGGCACCTCCAGTGAAGAAGGAATCGTCGTCGACGGTGGCGTCTGGATCCTGGGCTCCAACATCTGGTTGCGACAACCAGAAGAAAGGAAAAGGGGAAAAGGGGGAAGAAAGCAACCGTGAGTACTCATCCGAAGTACTCGCAAGCAAGGAGCTACACTACATATGCATGGATATATGTGTAAAGGGCCATATCAGTGGACTGAACTGCAGAATGCCAGAATAAGAGGGGGATAGCTAGTCTTATCGAAGACTACGCTTCTGGTCGCCTCCGTCTTGCAGCATATAGAAGAGAGTAGACTGAAGTCCTCCAAGTAGCATCGTATAGCATAATCCTACCCGGCGATCCCCTCCTCGATGCCCTGTTGGAGAGCAATCACCGGGATGTATCTGGCACTTGGAAGGGTGTGTTTTATTAAGTATCCAGTTCTAGTTGTCATAAGGTCAAGGTACAACTCCGGGTCGTCCTTTTACCGAGGGACACGGCTATTCGAATAGATAAACTTCCCTGCAGGGGTGCACCACATAGCCCAACACGCTTGATCCCATTTGGCCGGACACACTTTCCTGGGTCATGCCCGGCCTCGGAAGATCAACACGTCGCAGCCCCACCTAGGCACAACAGAGCGGTCAGCACGCCGGTCTAAACCTATGCGCGCAGGGGTCTGGGCCCATCGCCCTGAGCACACCTGCACGTTGCGAACGCGGCCGGTGAGCAGACCTAGCAACCTCCAGTACAACGGAAGTCACGTTACGCGGTCCAACCCGGCGCGCGCCACTCAGTCGCTGACGTCAAGAAGTGCTTCGGCTGATACCACGACGTCGGGATACCCATAACTACTCCCGCGTAGGTGGTTAGTGCGTATAGACCAAATGGCCAGACTCAGATCAAATATCCAGATCTCGTTAAGCGTGTTAAGTATCGCGAACGCCGACTAGGGCCAGGCCCACCTCTCTCCTAGGTGGTCCGAACCTGCCCTATCGCTCCGCCACAAAGTAACAGTCGGGGGCCGTCGGGAACCCAGGCCCACCTCTACCGGGATGGAGCCACCTGCCCCTTCAGCCCCCATCTCCGAACAGTATCATATGTAATGTAACAGTGTAAAGTATATAGTATATGTCCGCGATCACTTCCCGAAGTGATCACGGCCCAGTAGTATAGCATGGCAGACGGAAGGCTATGCATCAGGATAGGAATAACGAAAGCAGTAACATGCTACACTACTCTAATGCAAGCAGTATAGAGGAGAGTAGGCGATATCTGGTGATCAAGGGGGGGGCTTGCCTGGTTGCACAGACAAGAAGGAGAGGTCGTCGTCGACGTAGTCGTACCCAGGGGCATCAGCATCAGTCTCGGGGTCTACCGGAGAAGAAGAGGGGGAAGAAACAATAAATGCAGAGCAATCAAAGCAATACAAAGCATAACATGGCGATACGCGGTGCTAGGGGTGACATAACGTAGTGGTAGGTGATACCGGCGAAGGGGGGAAACATCCGGGAAAGTATCCCCGGTGTTTCGCGTTTTCGGACAGATGAACCGGAGGTGAAATGTTGCAGGTTCGATAGGTTAGGGATGTGTGGCGGACGAACGGGTTGCGTAACCGGATTCGTCTCGTCGTTCTGAGCAACTTTCATGTACAAAGTTTTTCCATCCGAGCTACGGTTTATTTTATATTAATTTTAAAGGATTTAGATTAATTTTAGCATTTAATTAATTAACTTAATACAACATTATCCAAAACAGTGCATGCTGACGTCAGCATGACGGCAGCATGATGTCAGCAGTCAACAGATGTGTTGACTGGGTCGCTGACGTGTGGGTCCCGTTCGTCATTGACTAGACTAACTAATCATGATTAATTAGTTAACTAAGTTATTAGATTAATCTAATACAGAATTAATTAAGTTAATTAGTCCTTTAATTAATTAATTAATTAATTAATATTTTATTTATTATTAATTTTAAACCTCTTTTTTTTTAAATGTTCAGGGGCTGGGCCCCACTTGTCATAGGGCCTAGGGGGCCATAGCGGGTTCGGGCGCAATGGGCGCGGGCGCGGTTACGGGCAACGGGCACCGGCGTGCGGGCGTGGTGACCGGCCCCAACAGGGCGCCCGAGGGGGTGCCGGCGAGGCGCGGAGCGGGGCGAGGATGGCGGGGCGCCGCCGGCCACCGCACAAGCGGCAGCAGGGTGGGTTGCGGGCGCGGCGGCCGGAGTTGGGGGGGGCGCGCGCGGGGGTGGAGGCGGAGTGCTGTCGGCTGGGCGACAGGCGGCTATGGCAGCAACGCAGCAGCGGTGGGAGCCGGCCCATGCGGCGGGTGCAGAGGGGCGAGGCGCGCCCTGGGTGAGCGCGGGCGTGCGGAAACCGCGACGTAGCGCCGCCACGCAGAGGAGGCGCGGCGACGGGACGGCGTGGGGGGCGCAGCGTTCAGAGGGGGGGAGATGGACGGGGCCCGACGGGGAGCTCACCCCGGTTGAAGAGAAGAGGGCGGCGGGGCGCGGGGAGGACCGGCGAAGGAGAGGCGGGGACGGGGCAGTCCGGCGAGGCGGGGGTGAGGACGACGCAGTCCGGCGGGGAGGCGGCGTGAGCAAGGTCGCGGGCGACCCGACGAACGACGGCTAGGGCGATCCGGTGGCGGCGACGTCGATGTGGCGGCGGGGCGCCGGCGTGAGGTGGGGCGGTCCGGTGACGATGTTGGTGGCGAACGGCGTACGACGGAGGCCTGCTGGCAGTCGCCGGTGACGGAGGGAGGCAGGGCATCGACGCCACGCGAGGGGATTGGGCGCGGGGAGCTCCTCGCCCCGGCACGATGCGTGCGTGCGTGTGTGTGAAGGCGGCGGGTGAGGGAGACGAGGGGGGGGGGGAGGTGGGGATCGTGCGGGAGTGGGGCGGGGGTCGCTAGGGTTCGGTCGCCCCTGGGGGCTATAGGCGCCGGCTGGGCCGGCCTAGTTGGCCCAGAGGCCAGCTGGGCTGTGGCCCAGTGGGGGGGTTCCTTTTTTTTTGTTAGTTTAGATTGTCTCTTTTGTATTTATTTATTTATTTGTTTCTGTTTTATTTTAGTTATACATTTATTTTAGTTTAGTAAAATATGACTATAGCCCCTAAAATAACGTTTCAGAACAATCCACTACTGTAATAAGTTTTGGCCCGATATAAAATAGTTTAATATTTTATAAAATACCAAAGGCGTTTAAATAGTGGTTTTTGCTACTGTTTAAATCATTTTAGAGTATTTAGACATTTTATAAAAGTGTGGTTTCTCCAACATAATTACCTATGCATTAGTTGGATCACTTCGAACATTGTAGTTTTAATATTTAAAAACTTTAATTGTTTGATTGATTTTGAATTTGAATTTGAATTGGTTTCGAACTAACACGAGGTTAGCAACAGTAACCGAGGTGATGTGGCATCGTTAACGTGGGATTACTGTAGCCTAATTATCCGGGTGTCACAGTATAGTTGAAGAAGCCTCAACCAATAAATATGGATTATCAGTACTAGTACTGCTACCAAGAGCAACCTCCGAATCATGCCTATTCCAGACAATTAGGAAAACATGAACACAAGACTGAGTTAGTGATCAGATTTCTACAATGCATCTATCTAGCTCAACTTTAATTATGACAATGCAAAAAACATGTGTAATCATCCTCTAGTTCCTCAAACATAATTTACTACTTCCCTTCGTAAATAATTACATTATGAACACTGCTTCTGTTGTAAATTGACATCCTATCACTGCCACCAGGATAACAACGAATAAACTACCTCTGTTTAATTAATGCTTACATTATGAGCGCTACTTCTGTTGTAATTTCTTCTCAATAAGATGGTATATCATCATTCGGATTTATACATCAATGGTTATCAACAGGGAGTAGATCAGGGATGATGAATGAATTAATGCTTACATTATGAGCGCTACTTCTGTTGTAATTTCTTGCCAATAAGATGGTATATCATCATTCGGATTTATACATCAATGGTTATCAACAGGGAGTAGATCAGGGATGATGAATGAATTAATGCTTACATTATGAGCGCTACTTCTGTTGTAATTTCTTCTCAATAAGATGGTATATCATCATTCGGATTTATACATCAATGGTTATCAACAGGGAGTAGATCAGGGATGATGAATGTGCTTCCCACATATTCCATACGTCACATGAGGAACTTTGTTGAACTGGAGTCAAACGAACAAACCAAGGGAAAGGCAAAACGTAATACCGTCTAGAAAGATTGGGTTCCATGTCGCCACTGCAGTACTGGGTGACGGGCAGCACGCGACGCCGAGGAGATCGGCGGCACACGGTGTTGAGGCAATCAGCAGCGTCGCGACGTCCAGGAGATGGGGGAGGCGTCCAGCGATTGACCCAAGAATTCCTGGCGACCAGGGATGAGGCAAGCACGGTATTCACGGCGGGCAGCACGCACTCGCCCGCTTCAAGTGCTGATCTGATGCCAAAGTACGTGAAAATAGCTATAGGGGTACTTCGGTCCTTTCAGGTGCCAGAAAATGGAAAAGGAAAATGAGATCAATGAAAAAAGAAAAAATGGCATGGTAATCAAAGTGCACACGGGCTGAATGGCATTTTTGCGAAGCCAATGTTGATAGTGGCATTTTGCGAAGCCCGATATTGAAAGTGGCAAATAGCCGATTTTCTCCATCGCCATGGCGGCAACACGCCGTAACGCGGCGGGAGCGAGCAGTCCGACTGTCACCGAGACACGATTGATTTCTCTTCAGTTCAGAGCGCGCAGAAACTCTGAGGGTGGGCTAAGAAGGAATCCAAATGACGCGTGGGCCGGTTGGGCTCACGGGCCGAGGCCTCCATTCTTCATCTCTCCTTTTTCATGAGTCACCCACCTCTGAACGAACCACCACGTGATTCCCAAGGCGAACGAACCACCACGTGATTCCCAAGGCCGCTCGTCTTACCCGTTTAATCGCACTAGTCAATGTGTATGTGCAATGCACGTTAATTTGGAAGTATATTAAGTGGCGGATATTAAGTAGGATATGATTTGCATATTATTATGTGATTAGCACTATATTTGGCATGAAATCAACTGCACACTTAACATGTTGAGCGCTCGACATTGAAGCAGTCTAGGTCGTTGGATTGACATGATTTGATGACCGAGATTAATTGGATCTGCCCCTTTGGGTCTTTTTATATTGGTATAGATGCAGCTTGTTTTTGTGTGCATTGTCTGGTATTTTGGTCAAACAGAGACGCTGCACGCGCGCACCTGCTTGCAACAAACTCTAAATTGCGTTCCCTTGCAGCTGTAGCCTGTAGGTGTGCTCATCTGAAATTGTGGTTCCCTGTGATGTCCACGAACAAAAAAGAACATATTTTCTTAAAAAATAGAGAAATATAAATATAAAATTTCCATATTCTGCAAATACAAAAATTATCATGCTACTTTATAAAACTGCCAGTTCTATAAGTGTACAATGGTAAGGTTTGAACTATTTACTAGAAAAAAAGGGGGGCACCCTGCCCTTTTTAAACCAATGCCGCATCTAAACTAAATACTAAACAGATACAAAATCAAAGGGGCAAATGGATATATAATCCAAGCCGAGAGTGGAGTTACGTCTTAGGTGCTCATTTTGTCTAGGCATTCAGTTTAATGTTTTTATTCAGCGGCCGTGGTTCACAATTCAAACAATTAGGAGTTCGTCTGAAAGTAAAATAGAAAGTGCCATGTGATCTACTTTTTCAATGATTTTTTGCTAAGTGCTATGTGATCTACTTTTAATGAATTTTCGTTCTGGAGATGTTTCATTGTGCAAAAGATGCCGCGTTTTGGAGAACAGTTTTTCTTTATTTTTGGCATGGACCAAAAACGAAATGACATGCTACAAATTTTTGATTTACTAGGTCCACTGTACAAAAATAATGAAAAATGTCATGCCAATGAAAAATAAAACTGCCATGCCAATAAAAAAAGGCCATCCTGTTAATAATAAAAATGCCATGCTCTCAAATAATAAAGCTGACATATTGTTAATACTAAAATTGCCATCATCCTAAAAATAAAAACTGTCATGATATTAATAACAAAAATGACATGCTCTTGATAATAAAATTGGCAACCTCTTGATAATAAAACATGACATATTATTGATAATAAAAGATGAAATGATCTTAATGATAAAATTGTCGTCCTCTTAATAATAAAAGTGCCATGTCATTAATTATTAAAATGACATGCTCTTAATAATAAAATTGCCATGTGAGAATTTTTTCAAACTTGCCAAGTGATAAAATTTTCCAAAAGCTTGCCATGGGGCATTACAAAATGACCTCCAAAGTGCCATGTATTGGAAGACAAAAAATGCCATGGTTTAAAAATAAATAAATGCCATGCTACCTACGTTGAAAATGCACATGGCAAGTTTAGAAAAAAAAATCCCTCTACTAAAATAGCGTTTTTTTTCTTTCAAAGATGGAAAACTTCCAGATTTTTGGGTTATTTTTGAATGAAAACCCAAAATTATAACATATTTAGCTTTAAAATACATATAGCAGTTTAAACACAAGAGTTGACAACCCCCCCCCCCCCCCCTCTATTTAGTTGAGCAGTAAGCGCTCCCACCCCCTGCACAGGGGGCCCCTCCTCATGCAGCTTGGTCCTGCATTTATTTTGGGGAAAACGTGCTCCAAGATATCTTCAACTGTGGAGAAGGCGTTTGCTGGGTTGGGTTCGCCAACTATCATTTTTGTTTTTCTTTCCCAAAAAATGCCCTTGTTTTTTAGGACCAGTCTTCTAGTGGTCATGTGTTGCTTTGATGTCATCTAACATAATGAATTTGGCGGGATTGAAGTAGACTTCGATACTAGCCACACTTATTAGCGAGTTCATCTCTATCATGGATATTATTGGTGTCCAGAAGAAGAGAAGCACACACATGACACTGGACCCCATAGCAAGTCTCACTCAGTTGTTGATGCATAACTTCGTGTCATCATCTTACTGACACAACAAGTGCTTGTTGAAAGCAACAAGGAGAGTTCTCATTTCCTTGATCCCCTGTGGTACATTACTTACTACAGGTTTGGTTTCTAAACTCCCTAATCCCGGTATGAAATGGCTTTGGTAGCAACCTTTCCATTAGTGTTTTGCTCATTTAAGGAAACAACTTCCATGATAAGTTATACGCGCACTCACATGGGCTAATAGTTAACAGTAAATGGTAAATCATGAGTGATTGTTGGGTATATAGTGTTATCTATTCGTAAATTATGACTAGTTCCACACTTGCAATTGCTTCGGTTACCGTCTTGGTGCATTTTTATCATGCATTCCTATTACTGTTCATATTAACTAGATTTATTTTGTAAATAATATGTAGTCTGGTCACATTTGGCTCGAGTAATATCATGACCATACTCGACACTGTGATTTTCAAAGAATGTACAAAAAGAACTTAAAGCATACATTTTGTTATATTTTATTTGTTTGCTGATATTGGAATGCCAACTTCACATTCTTCTCTTTATCAACTGGAAAGTCATTAATGGACTACTCAAATGACAACACATAGAGGTTGTTTGGTTTGTGCCCCGCACTGGCCTTGCCAATCTTGGCTCGCCAAATAATTGGAGTAGGATTTTGCCTCTGGTGCCTGGCCAAAATATTGCCTGAGAATTGAACTAGGGCTGTCATAGAAGTGTAGGCGCACCAATTTTTTGGTCTCCATCCAAATGACCACCAAGGTGGGGTCAACGCTCAATTTTTTTGCAGGGCAATGATCCAAACAGCCCCATAACCACTTGCGTAGTTACAGTTAGTTGAGTTTTTCTCTTTGTTTATCCATGTTTTTTGTTTCACATTTGTATGATGTCAGCGTGCATTGCACAAGCCTTGAGAAGTAACGACAAGTATGCTGAAACCATGGACGGAGGCACTACCAACTTCTATTAGGACGCGGACCAACCTGTATTTAGATGGTTAGGAAGACAGTGGTATCCCCAACCGATCTGAATTCAAGTCCTAGACTTGACACCGGTGCTCGCATTTTCTTGGATTTATTCCAGGCGTTTCGGCGATGGGTGTTATGTGGAAGGAGAGACGTCGTCGTCGACTACCAAGGCGTCTATGGCGACTTCGTCAATCTCAAGATGAAGTGTCCACTCAGTCTCTTACAGGTGCTCATAGGGGTAGGGTGTCTGTGCATGCGTTTATAGGGGTGAGTGTATATGTGTATGTATGAGCGCATGTATTATGTTAAAGAAAACTTCTATTCGGACAAACAGAATATATCATCACATTTCTAGGGTTGGATTAAGAAGTCAATAACCATTTATATAGTACTAAAAGAAGTTGCTAGACAGTTCCTATCCATGATTAGTGATCTAAAGCCAGTATACCATGCATCATGCACTGCAAATGATTAAACAAGTTTACAAACTTCAGTGCTTTACTGGTTTGGCAACCCTCACCACTGCATGGTGGTACCACTTGCCCACACCTGCACACTTATAGTGCTCACTGTGACCTCATACAATGATCATCCAGGACATGCCCTTTGCTATTTAGGAAAACCCATCAAATGATTGAGTAAGTGCTAGTTGAAAGACTGCCCATTAGGCCATTACACACTTATATTCTGTATTAGTCAAAACATATTAAATTATTTTATACACCTCTTTGAGGAGAATAATTACATCTTTGGTCTAGATGGAGTTAATTAGGCTTATGCCTACCATACCAATTGATCATTAAGGAAGAAGCTTCTCTTATGTGTATCACCATGATCAGATGGCATCATAGGCACAAAACTCATTCTTGTTAGGAAATATGCAACTTGTATTCCCATGAGGCCATAGGCCAATATATATACATGTCCAAATGTGGAACATATGCAGGAAACCCCTTATACAACGGGATAAATACAAAGGGGTACATGACTTATATTATAACTCTAACACCCCCCCCCCTCAAACTCATGGTGGATGAACAACACTGAGTTTGGAGAGATAAAAGCCATGTTGTGCTCTAGTCTGGGCCTTCGTCAGGAAATCCGCCAACTGTAACTCAGAAGGCACATACTGAAGAGCAATAACCTGATCCTGCACACCAGCGCGCACATAGAAAGCATCAACACCAATATGCTTGGTGAGCTCATGCTTCACAGGATCGCGCGCAATGCTAATAGCACCTGTACTGTCAGATAAGAGCAGAGTCGGTGTAGTGACAGAAACACCAAAATCCTGAAGTAACCACCGTAACCAAGTCACCTCTGCCGTCAAAAGAGCCATTGCTCGCAACTCAGCCTCGGCACTCGAACGGGAAACTGCAATCTGTTTCTTCGTCTTCCAGGCAATGAGAGAACCACCAAGAAAAACACAGTAAGCAGAAAGTGAACGGCGATCTGAAGGATCACTAGCCCACGTAGCATCCGAATAGGCCTGAAGCTGTAAAGAACTGGAGCGAGGAAAGAATAGACGGTGAGAGATCGTGCCCCGAAGATATCGAAGAACACGAAGGAGATGACTATAGTGAACCGATGTGGGAGCAGAGACGAACTGACTCAGAATATGAACCGGATAAGAGATGTCCGGACGAGTGACAGCTAGATAGACAAGACTGCCAACAAGATGACGATAACGCGTCGGGTCAGGGAGAGGATCACCATCAGTAGCACAGAGGTGAAGATTGAGCTCCATAGGAGTCTCAACAATGCGCTCGTCAGTAAGAGCAGCACGAGCAAGAAGATCCTAGATATACTTTTCCTGGGATATAAAAAAGCCATCAGAGGTAGAAGAGACTTCAATCCCAAGAAAGTAGCGAAGAGGTCCAAGATCAGACATAAGAAACTGCTCACTAAGACGAGCCTTTACAAAGGCAATATACTCAGGGTCGTCGCCAGTGATGATCATGTCATCAACATAGAGAAGAAGAAGAGTTCGACCACGAGTGGAAATGTGGACAAACAACGCTGGATCATGATCACTCGCTGAAAAACCAGCGGCAGTCACCACAGAGGCAAAACGCTCAAACCAGGCGCGAGGGGCTTGCTTAAGGCCATAGAGAGAGCGACGAAGACGACAGACCATGCCATCAGGAACAGAATACCCAGGTGGGGGCTGCATGTATACCTCCTCACGCAGCTCACCATTAAGAAAGGCATTCTTAACATCAAGCTGAGAAACAGACCAATGAGGAATAGAGGCCACAGCGAGAAATGTGCGGATAGTGGTCATATGGGCCACAGGAGCAAATGTCTCATCGTAATCACGACCATGCTCCTGCTGAAAACCACGAGCCACAAGACGAGCTTTGTAACGCTCAAGAGAACCATCAGAGCGAGTCTTAACCTTGTAGACCCACTTACAAGTGATGGGACGAACACCAGGAGGAAGAGAAACAAGATCCCACGTGCCGGTGCGCTCAAGAGCAGCAAGCTCCTCTGCCATCGCAAACTGCCATTCAGGATGAATAAGAGCATCGCGATAAGACGTAGGCTCGCGTATAGTCGAAAGAGCATATCGACTAGGAGAATAGCGGTCAGGGGGAGGGCGAGGCCGAGCCCGAAGACCATAAGGCGGCTGGGATGAGGAGGACGACGCACCAGAAGTAGATGGCACGTCAGTGGATTTATCCAGAACACGTGGACGTCGAGTATAATGAAAAGGAAAGGAGGGAAGAGGTGGAATCACTGGAGGTGGAGACGGGGAATGTAGCGATGACGAAGGTGGAGAAGGGGAAGGTATCGGTGATGAAGGTGGAGATGGGAAATGTGTAGGTGATGAAGGTGGAGAAGAACCTATAGGAGAGGATGGCGTCGGATCTGCAATAGCAGGACGAGGAATAGGAATACTGGGCACAGAGGGAGGTGTGTCAGGAAAAGTGACGAAAGAGATATCCTCCACTGAAAAGGTTGAGGAAGATGGATGCGGGTAGAAAGGACGAGACTCATCAAAAGTTACATCCCGAGAAATACGCATCCGACGACCGATAGGATCCCAACAACGATAGCCCTTATGCTCATCACTATAGCCTAGGAAGACACACTCAACAGACTGAGCGGACAGTTTGGTGCGTTCACGAGGGGCTAGAAGAACATAGCAAACACAACCAAACAAACGAAGCGCCGAGTAATCAGGATAACGATCAAAGAGACGCTCGAAAGGAACACCACCCTGCAAAGCAGTGGAAGGCTGAAGGTTGATGAGATAGGTGGAAGTGGAAACAGCCTCGGCCCAAAAGTGAGGTGGAAGAGAGGCGGCGATCATCAACGCACGAGCCGTCTCAAGAAGGTGACGATGCTTGCGCTCAGCCACGCCATTCTGAGCATGAGCACCAGGACAAGAGAACTGAGCAAGAGTACCTTGCTCGACAAGAACTCCATGCAACATCTTGGAGATATACTCTCCAGCAGAGTCAGCACGGAACACACGAATAGGCGTAGAGAACTGAGTGTGGACCATGGCAACAAAATGCTTATAGATAGATAAGACCTCACTACGAGAAGACATAAAATATATCCATGTGTGCCGAGAGAAATCATCTATGAAGATAATATAGTAGCGATGACCTCCCTTCGAGGCAAAGGGAGCTGGACCCCAAACATCAGAGTGAATAAGGTCGAAAGGACGCTGAGACACAGTCTCGCTATGAGGATAAGGTAACTGGATCTGTTTGCCAAGACGGCAACCCTGACAGTCTAAAGACACACCACTGGAGACGGATCCGAGAAGGCCACGTCGAACTAAAGAGGAGAGACGAGAGCCACACAAATGACCAAGGCGATGATGCCACTGCTGAAAAGAGCTAGTACACAAGGTGACCGAGGCAGAGAGACTGGCAGTGGTAGCAGCGGAGGGAAGGTGAAGCCAGTCAAGCTCCCAGAGACCCTGAGAGTCACGGCGCCAAGGGCCAGCACCAAGGAGAGTACCGGTGTGACGGTCCAGAACAGAACAGGAGTCAAAGTCTAGAATGACCCGACAACCAGAGTCAACAATCTGACCACTAGAAAGAAGCTGCATGGTAAGTCGAGGAACATGAGCAACATAAGGAACATGAAAAGATGAGGTGCTAAGAATGCCTCGCCCATTAACCGGGAGGGAGGTACCATCAGCAGTATGAACATGAACAGGAGAATCGAGAGCACGAATGGAAGACAAAGTGGATGAATCATGAGTCATATGAAAAGATGCTCCAGTATCAAGAATCCACGAAGATGTACCTGACTGTGTAGAAGGTGGTCTCACAATGCCAGAAGACTCAGTAGCAGAACCAACAGAACCTGTCGATGAAGAACCGGAAGATGGAGCTAGCAGGCATCGAAGTCGCACAATCTCCTGCTCGGTCAGGGGCTGAACTGAAGAGGTCGATGTAGATGCACCCGACAATGGAGAGCCGGAGGTACTCAGCAGGGCGCGAAGTCGCGCAATCTCCTCCTTAGTGAAGTACACAGTTGAAGTAGTCGACGCAGTAATACCGGGAGATGAGCGACCACCACCATCTGTGGAAGCCGCTAGATGTGGCCGTGTAGAATGACCAGCAGCATCCACAAGGACCGGTGGTGAAGACGAGACCGTATGCAGACAAGCACCAAGCGCGAAGGGAAGACGCGTGTGCAAGGCGCGGTCAATGGAGTCATATGCACCAGCACCACCAGTGAAAGTCGCGGGAGGTGTCGGGGAAGAGCGACATTCACCGATGACAGTCGCGAGAGGAGTCGATGTAGAGCGACTATCATCATGTGCGGGGGTAACAGGAGGAGCCGCAGAAGAGCGAGCAACACAGCCTGCGGAAGACGCCGAAGAGGAGGACGTCATAGACGAAGGAGCATCAAGCACCGAGGAACGATGCATATGCGAGACGGGATCAAAGTAAGGAACACCGTCAAGAGTAGGCGGACAGCGAGTGAGATGCATACGCGAGGAAAGCATCATTTTCTTTTTTTCTCTCTCTCTCTTTTTTTTCCAACAGGAGGCAACCAGCGGAGGGTCCGGACTAGAACCGCAGCAGCAGTCCGGGGCGAGAGGTCGAGACCCGATCTGGAGGGCGAGCGGCTCGTGCGGGCAGAACCCCGACCGTGAACTGGAAACGAGCAGTAGCAGCAGCCTGGATCGTGAACAAGCAGCAGCAGCAGCAGGGACGCTCGTGCGGCTCTCCTTGGTGGTGAATTGGAAACGAGCAGCAGCGTCAGCCTGGATCATGAACAAGCAGCAGCAGCAGGGACGCTCGGATGGGATTGACCAGCGGACAAGCCAGCCGGATCGAGCAGAGGCCTGGCGGACGAACTCGAGTGCGGAGGCAGCCGGCCTGGGCGCTCGATGAGGAGGGGGGCAGGGGCACGAGAGAGAGCAGCGCCGGAGCAGGGTGAACCTGTGGTTGGTGAAGACGCCGGACAGCAGCGCCGCTCGGAGAAGGACGGCCGCTCGGAGAAGAGATTGGATCGAGAGCACGAGTTGCGCGTGCGTAAAAAAAAACCCTAAGGCTCTAATACCATGTTAAGAAATATGCAACTTGTATTCCCATGAGGCCATAGGCCGATATATATACATGTCCAAATGTGGAACATATGCAGGAAACCCCTTATACAACGGGATAAATACAAAGGGGTACATGACTTATATTATAACTCTAACAATTCTATCAACTATGCTAGCAAAGGTTCTAATTCTTCGGTAAACTAAATTCATCATAGTCATCTAGGGATAGGAACACCTCATCTAAGCATGAAAAATCCATGTCATCCTTGTGTGGAAGCTCACTTGCGAATCATAGCTTGACTCAAACACCCGGCATTACCACCCAATTTCTGCATCCATGCATGTTGGCACGTTTGTCATGCATATATTATGATGCTAAATGCACAGTTTAACAAAATGCTAGATACAATAACATGTACTACTCAGATTGTCTGGGTTGCCTTTCTTCTTGCGAGGCCACTTGTGTGAACTACCTGAAGTGCTCTTACTAGACCCCCATTCACGCAAGTAAGTGGTACTCATGCATCACCCAGGTTATTTTTGTCGCCTGAAAGGGCTCCCCAATGGAGAAGATGAACGTCTTCCTCAGACCGACATTAGAACCGCCACTACTTACTGCCCCATCAGTACCGATGGGACTCCAGTACCATTTCATGAGGTCCTACTATGTGTTGCATGGCTGATTATGTTACAGTATGTGTTTGTTTAATTGGTGATATAGGGATTATTGTGTATGCTGATCCGAAACTAGTTCAAGTTTATACTGAACTGTCAATTCTAACACCCACTCATCGAAACAATCAACGGAGGGACACCAAAAGCAACATTGGCAGAATCTTTGATTCATCACGCACGGCAGCAGCCGCACAAGAAAAATATGCCATCACGACTAAATTCAAGTGATACTGAAAAACATATCCTTTCTATCATAATGATATATGATAATGAAAAATTCTGAATTACTATTAGTGGACAATGGCTTCACTCCTGACTCTTGAGGAAGACATCCGTGAGCACGGTCTTGGACTTGAGGGAAGCAGCGAGTATCCTCATCGCCTACAAAATTCCAACGCATGCAGGGAAAAATAAAATCAATCACCAGCAGTTCAGAACTCCTAGTCAGAAACCGAAGCACGCCACGTACGTACCTCTTCCTTGCCGATCTTCACGGTTTTCTCCTGCAGCGCGTTGAGGTCCTTGTTGACGCCAAATTGTGTGAACTCCGTGATGCCCAGTAGCGACATGGTTGTGAAAAAAGAGGCCGGATTCACCGAGAGGTCGTCCCCGACAGTGTACGTGGCCGTGGGTAGAGAGGCCTTAGTGGATGTTCCTGCGGCGGCAGCATTGTACGTGGAACTGGTGCAATGGCAGCAGGTTCGGCCGTTGCTGAGGTGCACGCTCAGCAGCTGCTGCAGGCGGGAGAGCGCGGCGGGGGCGACGGCCGGGCTGAGGCGCCGCTCCTTGCCCTTGTAGCCGGCGTCCATCTTCTCCACGCTGCCGAGGACGTTGCCGATGCTGCCGACCATGCGCTCCTTGGTCAGCAGGTCGACGACGGTGCCCAGCGGCAGGGACAGGAGGCCGGTGAGGAACTCCACGACGTCGCTTCCGGCCTCGGCGAACCGCACCTTCTGAGTCTTGGTGTCGATCACGAGCTTGATCGATAACCCCGCCGCCGAAGTCGCTGCGGCTGCCCCCTGTTCAGCTATCTCGTCATCGTCATCCTCATCCTCCGATCCCCACTCCGGCGCACTAGCATCATCCGATTCCGACGACACCGCCGCCGCCCGCTGGCGGTGAGGCATTTTAAGTCACGGCGCAGGCGCTCAGCGGCGGTGTGCAAAGGTGAAGGTGGAGGAGAAAGCAGTCGATCAGGGAGCGGCGGCGGCTAGCTAGGGTTTGGATGGTGTGGATGCAGATGAGCACGCGCACGAATTTATTCTAGGCATCAGACAACTGATGATAGGCCATCGGATTGGAAATAATATGGACGTCCGATGTGTTGTGTGCGCGCGTGGTGATGCCTAGGCATGCATGCAATTTGTTTGGATAGACACTGGTAACAGCGATTTTCTTTCCATAACTGCTTGCGTAAATCACATCTTCTACAGTAATTTGTTACCATATTTCATGGGATTAGCTCCGATGGTTAGCAGGCGGTCCTCTTCCTTGGGAAGCAAATATTGTTCCATTATTATTTAAAAAATTGGCTTTCTTACCAAAAAAGAGTTTCCAATGGATGAATGTGTGTTGCTTCCATGGTGAATTTAACTGCTTCCTTCTACAGGTGAATTGGCTTCCACGGTGAATGAAACTTGAGTAGCGCAAATGCCCGTGCGTTGCAAACGGGAGCAAATACCAGTTCTTATGAACCATGGTTGGCCAAGTCGAGGAACTATGTCTCGAGGCAACGATCACTGATGACAAAAAAATATATCATTTGAGGATCACGACGTGAAGTTTAGGACATGGTGTATGATTCCGAGTAAATTGATCAGACTGACAACGATTTTTACTGGAAAAACTATCTATTTATCAATCATCATGGTGGAATAAAGAACATCCGAAGTAATAAATGGTTGGAATATACGTGGTTAAAATCTCAAGTGAATTGGCAATTCTAACAAATTGCTCCTCACCAAGCAAAGGTACTAACTAGGATTATTGACAGGTCACTGCATTAAACATTTAAACTACTAATTCATATGCACTTTGGCAAAATCACACGAACCGAAGAAGACTGATGTCTTCTCATTAATTTACCCGGCTAAACAAGCAATTACTACTAACAGTACCAAGTCATATGGAAATTTATCTCTTTTCTCTCGTAACACTATCAGATAAGTTTGTGGACTCGTTCATAACTGAATGACTTCCTCGGGAGGTTCTCTCTTGCAGCGAGCATTCTTCTTCGGCAGGAAGACGTCAGTCAGGACGGTCTTCGACTTGAGGGAAGCAGCGAGTATTCCCAGCGCCTACATTTCAAAATCCAACGCATTAAAATCAATCATCGGTCCCGCTCAGGGAAACCACCACCTATATAAAGTTCGCACTACTCATGAAAGAAATCAAGACAGACCAAGTAGAAGTACCTCTTCCTTGCCGATCTTCACTGTCTTCTCCTGCATCACGCTGAAGTCCTTGACGCCGCACTGTGCAAACCGCGTGATGCCCAGCATAGGGATCGTCGTGAAAAAAGACGCCGGCGTCACCGAGAGGTCGTCCCCGACCGTGTATGTGGACGCAGGCAGCACCGTGGTCGTGGCTGCTGCGGCGGGAGCCACATTCCCGTAGGCTCTGGCGGGGGCGAGCATCGCGGCCACGTATTCACTGCTATACTCATTGTACGAGTATCTAGTGTTACGGCGTGTGACATTGCCGTTGGTGAGCTGCGCGCTCAGCAGCTGCTGCAGGCGGGAGAGCATGGCACGGCCAACTTCCGAGCTGAGGCGCAGCTCCTTGCTCTTGTAGTCTGCGTCCAGCTTCTCCATGCTGCCGACCACGTTGCCGATGCTGCCCACCATGCGCTCTTTGGTGAGCAGGGTGGTCACGGTGCCCAGCGGCAGGGAGAGGAGGCCGGAGAGGAACTCCACGACGTCGCTGCCGGCCTCGGCAAAGCACACCTTCTGAGACTTGGTGTCGATCAGGAGCTTCATCGATAACTCATTGGTGGTCGCCATGCTATTTATTAGTTCCCTATGTTTCTTCTCAACTATCTGGTTCCTGCTGCCTGCCAGGAGTAAAATAAAGTCAACTAAACTTTCAGGCTTTACAACTGTTGTAGTTCAGTTCTTACGAAATGGTAACACTTGGCCAGAAATATGCATATCAGTATCTTCCAACAGTTGTTTTAAAAAGATGGAGCAACCACAATTTTTTTGTAGACTGTACCCACTACCAAGAGATCCCCATATGGAAAATAACTTCAGATTAGTAGGCAAATTTAAGGGTAAACCACAAGGTAATTAGCACAACAACGCAAGCTATGAAACACTAAATCAACACGAAACTTTTAGTAGCTCATATTTGTGATAAATATGCTCCCTCCCTTTCTTCATGCAGGGTATATCTTTACTATCCAATTTTTATCCAGTGCACTTGATCAATTCTAGGATACATACACCGCAATGAACAACAAATGCATAATGTGGGGGTAGTGCATGCATTTCTCTATAGTGGATGTTGATATATATTTTTGGATATTCAACTCAGCCAACGGTTTTGAATATCAATAGGGGAAATGTTTTAGCCCATTTGTAATGCAAACACGTCGTCGAAGCAGAGGACATTCACTGAAAAAAGTAGCCAATGATCAGAGGAGGATTGTTGGTAGAAAGACCAAGGAATTAGGAGGATTGATTCAAACAGAAAACCAAATGTCAGTGCTTTCTTCTTCTAGAAACGATCCTCCATTCACGTTAGCCTATAAATATCTCAAAGCCCAACCATGCATGTTTTTTCCCCACTGTGTACATTTCGGATATAAGTCTTTTTTAGGGGTAGATATAAGTTTTTATATCCTTCAAATGATATAGCAATGTCAATATAGCAGAGAATTAAAATTAAACCGATAACAAATACCAAATATCATGATATATGGCAGATCTAGCAGCGCAATAAACGTATATGTATGTATGTATGTATGTATGTGCGGACCACTCTGCTCGGTGGTGGCGCTACACATACTTTGTGATGTCAACTGGCATCACGTAATGTGCGAATCCCTCTTACCAAATTGTATATTTATGACAAAATATAAACACCAAGAGTTCAGATGATATGGCATCACAAGGTTCTGGAGTATCTTACAAGACATGGATCAGCATTCAGTTATGACCTAAATCTGATTATGATGATATCCACCATGAACTGATCAATACCCTTGTAGATCTACCTAGCCTCTCGCACCCAAACCCAACAGCACCCAGCCGGCGCAGATTACATTAAAAAGCAAAAGGCAGGAGAAGTAGTCCGTGCATAGCACGGTGGATTCAGAGGATGTCGCTCACAGTGTCGCCTATGGTGCCGCCCGCCGGCGATCGAAGAAGAGATTTGACGAGCGATCAGGGCGACGACTCAGCGAGGGTTTTGCGGCTGCGTTGGTTGGGCCATATAGGGCATTCCTATGGAAATAGCCGCCCTGTTTTTTGTCCATCGAAGGCCCGGACTTCTCGTCCTGAATTCCCGGCAACAGGCACCTCCTAGTTTTTGCGTTTAAAAACCACTCAAAAAATAGTTTTGCTTTCAAAAAACTCCATTTTGATGCAATTTTTTTTGTTTTCTTGGGCTTCTTTATTGTTTAAGTTGGCCTTAGTTGAATTAATTAAATATTCTACAATGTATAAACCTTGTTTGGCTCCTACAGGCGTCAATGCTTAGAGCATCTCCAACAGTCGTGCAACGAGCGGCGCGCTAAAACAGTTTTTTGCGCGCGGCAGGGCGCTGGCTTCAGCAGCGGCTGCAAAATATTGCGCGCGCGACCCACTCCAACAGACGTTGCAAAAAAAGGGCGCACACGAGCAAGCAGAACACAAACTAGTTCAACCACATAGATAAATTCAACGATACAAATAGAAAAGTTCAACCAAACCGTACAAACTAGTTCAATACAAATATAAAACTAGAAACTACAATGACTACTCTCAGTCGTTGTCCTCCTCCTCCTCGCTTGTGTCGTCCGACATATCAAGAAACACGTCTTCCCACCAATCGTCGTTGTCAGAGAAGAATGATGTCCTGTCGCACTGTGATATCGCCAGTGCCTTTCGACGACGCATGTCCGCCCATTCCGCGCGCCGCCTTGCCATCCTCTCCACCCTGAAGGTGCTCTCGTTGGCGACATCCTCCGGGTGGCGTTGGCGCCACTCCACCATGGCTCGCTCGTCCGCCTCGACGATGAGGAGGCGGCGCTGCTGCCGACGGCGTTCCTGAAGGTCGGCGTCAGTTACTAGCCGCGGCGGAGGGGCGAGGTCATACACCTGCTCGCATGTCCAGACGTCCTCGAAGTTCATCTGTGCGCGAGGCCTTGAGAGGCGCCACGCCGCCACGTCGTACGCGCGGGCGGCCTCGTGCGCAGTCTTGAACGTCCCGAGAACGAGAAGCGCGCCACCGGAGCGGATCTCCTTATAGAACGCGCCGGAAGGGCGGACGCCGCGGTAGCCGGAGGCGCTTCGGCAGCGCGGATGCATGCCGGCGGCGGGGGAGAAAGCGTCGGAGAAGGTGGCGCGGTGGGGCGCCGGGTGCGAGGAACTAGAGGGCGGCGGGGAGGGGGGAGAAGGGGGCAGCGAAGCTCGAGTGTGCGGTGACGGCACGGGCACGCGCGTTTTATAGAGCGCGCCCCGTCCAAAACTGCCGCGCGCCGGGCCGTTTTCCCGCGCGCGATTCTTTGTTGCGCCGAAATTTTCCGCGCACGCTCGAGCGTGCGAAAACGCTCCGCGCGCGCTATTGGTATTGTGTTAGAGATGCTCTTACATGTGTTATAGACTACTAGGAAAAGGGCCCATGCGTTGCAACGAGAGAAAAAAAATCATAATCTCCAATGGCCACGATCACATTTTGTTGCATCACCGAGATACACTATCACTCTCAATTTCATGAAAACATGAATTTTTTTTGAAATCATGAACATTTGTTATATTACATTATCGTGAAAATTTTTCAATTTCGTGAACACTTTTACAAATTTTTGAATACATGAACTTTGTACAAAATCATGAACGTATTTTTATTTCTCAAAAATTTGTTTCCAAAATTTTGAACAGTTTTTAAATAAGTAAATATATTTTTACAAAATCACGAACATTTTTCAAAGTCCTAATTTTTTAAAAATAGAAAAAAAAGAAATTGCAAATGGAAAAGAGAAATAGAAAAACTAAATTTAAAAAATAGGCCGCCCGGGCGGGCCGGCCAGCAGGTGCACTGCATGGGCCGGCCCAGGAGGGGGGGTGCTTCCCTGTGAAACATTTTTTATCACTTATTACAAATGCATTGGTGGGTAATATTTTGCAAATTTGGGGGCAATTCCCGTCACGTACCGCCAGAAGGAATAACCCCTTTATCATTAGGTATTGATATAGATGTTTGATTGTGTACGGAAAATTCGAATCTGAGCCCGAGCTCATCTGCACCTGCACTCACGAAAAAAATCAAAATAAATACTAGAAAAATTCAGAAAATTCCAAAAAATATTTGGGTGGTAGACAATTTGATGCGTAAGGTGCGCTCCAATTTTCAAAACATTTGGACTTGTGTGCAGCTCTCAGCAAAAAAGACAAATCGGAGGTTTGTAAAAATGTGCACTGTTCATATACTGTTTTGGTCTGATTTGTCTTTTTTGCTGAGAGCTGCACAGATGTCCAAATATTTTGAAAATTGGAGCGTACCTCACGCATCAAATTTTCTACCATCCAAATATTTTTTGGATTTTTTTAAATTTATCTGAATTTTTTACGATTTTTTTCCCACCGGGTGCAGATGCACCCGGGCACCGAAACGCCGCTCTCTTTGTTTCATCTAAATTGTACGTTGTTTTGTATACATCTGAAACATCTTTCTTTACACACTGGCCAGTTTTAAAGTACATGATAAACATGTTGTAAAATATTGTACATTTTTTGTATACATAAAGTACATTTTACACATGTTTAACATTTTATAAATACATGATTAACATTTTTTCATATATGCTTTTGATGACTATTTTTCATGCACATTGTATACTTTTGTACCCAGTTGGAACATTATTTTTTTATACATAGTTAGAATTTTAAAAATACATAATTAACTTTTTTCCAAATATATGTTTTGTTGTGTACTTTTTCCATACACATTGTACATTTCCTGTATACGGCAGGGATAAATTTTTACATTCAAATTAGGCATGGAGGTTGTGTATACAATGCCTGGGTAGCTAAGTGGAACACTGCAGAACATAATAAATATAAGATTTAACATGAATCATGCCTTATTTGCACCAGCTCATACAAATATGTAACGTTTTTTTTTTGCGAGGGGTGTAATGTGAGTTACTCAATATTTTCTATGTGTTTGGATGCTACCTCCCAATTGAGATCTTACACTTTCGAGTATAGAAGGAAATTGCTGGCAATTTAGGTTGGCTGAACATTCTTTGCCAAGGTATAATAAATACTTTATTAACTTTTATTTATACTTGGATACAACTCCTGATTGTTGTACCTTACTGTACATCACTACATAGATAAATGTTTTTTTAGTAATGATAAATTTTAGAATAAACAAAAGAGTTTCTTTTTTATGGGAACACGAATATATATAGTTTTAGCACAATACCCTTGCGTTGCAACGGGTCAACCAAATGAGTATAATTCTCGCAAAAATGAAAAAGAAATATAAAAAATCGGTCAGTTTTCTTTGGGATCAGATTTTTTTTATCTGGAGACGTTGTCGCGTCAATCTTAGTTTTCCTATAAATCGATGGCACGTTGCAGCCTCGCATGGGGGAGGGGGGGGGGCATAATTTTTATCTCGCCCAGGCCGATCCGATCCTCCGAAACATTTCTCTTTTTATCTCGCCTGGTGACAGTGATTTGGAGTTGGATGTTTCTTTATCTCAATTGATTTGATTTTACGTGGTTAGAAATTATTTTCACCATAGTATGCCACAGTTTATGAATTGCAAATTTCAAACTTTTGAGCAATATGAGGGTTGAAATCTTACACGTTTTTTATAGTACACAAAATGCATACTATTATACTCCGGTGTTACTCAAGGCAACACCCAGAAACATCATCCAGGGCAGGTAAAGGAAAAAAACATAAATTACAAGGAACTGCTCCTACTCAATTAGTACTAAACTTCTGGCTCCTGCAAGTATCTCCTAGCCTAGCTTCAGGAAATACTTGATGATTGTTACCAAAGACACGAGCATTACGTCCAGAAAGTTTGCATGACAAGAGAATCAAGTATCTCCCTTCCTTCTGTTCTTACGGAGTTGCAGTCTAGAAGTGTGCCACCATTCAAGCATTGTATTTGAGGGATTGGGAGCACGCAATGAACAAGCAGGCGGTCCGTTGTTTCATCCTCCTGAAGACAGAGAGAACACGGCGAGATGGTCGCCTGTAGGCCCCTGGAAACCCTGCGATCAGACTTCCATACCCTGTACTTGAGAGAAAACCAGATGAAAACTTTACAATTCATTGATGTATAGCTCTTCCAGATAGCATTAGCAAGACAAAAACACTCCTTGCTCTGACATAGAATCTTGTAGTTGGATTCTTCAGAATAGTAGCTGTTAGGTTGATCTCTCCACCGAGTGGGCCCAACGGCCCATCGGGCCCTGATCTATTCGCGCCCTGATCGGGGGCGCCCAACCCTCTTATGGTTGGTGGGCCCCTGTGACCTGCGATATATATAAAGAGGTGGGGGCCGGGGCACACGGTACGAAGTTCACCGCGCCGCCAGACCCCCTCCGAAATCCCCTTCCGATCTAGGGCAATCGCAGTGCTCACAGGAAGCACCACTGCCACCTCTCCATCTCGATCTCTCGACGACCACCGGCCTCTACATCACCATGGCCGGCACTGGATCGAGCTCTTCCGCACCCAACGAAGGTAGGTTACCGGAAAGATCTACCCGACTCGATCCAAAGCATTCTATCAATGGTATCAGAGCGATCGGGTTAGGTTTTTTCGGTTGAAAAGAAATCAAAGAAAGAAATCCCCTTTTCCCAAGAACCCTAGACAGGGCAAAGAAATTTCAAAGAAAAGTTGCGCCGCCGCACATGGCCGCGCCGTTCCTCTCTATCCCGAATCGCATCGGCAAGCCGAGGATTCAGGAAGAAGAACCACCCCACGGGGCAAAGGGCACCGCGACCAAACCGCTCGACGGTGGCGCGCTCACCGCAAGGTGGACGCACAGCCGACGAGGGGGAAGGCCACGGCGCCGCAGCCGTCCGCTCCGCCGCCCTTGGGCGCGAAGGGGAGCAGAGGAGGTCTTGACCGCTCGTCCTTTTCACTCTCTGTTGCTGGAATCGGAGGGAGAGATGGACGGAGGAAAGAAGAAAGGAAAAGTGACGGGGCTCGCGCGGTGTGGTTGCCGCCGTCGCTGACGGCCGGCCGCGCCCTAGCTCCGTTGCCACTGGACAGAGATGAACAGGGAGAGGCGCGGCGCTGCGGACCGGCGAAAAGAAAGGGAAAAGGGGGAAGGGAGAGCAGAGGCGCGCGGCGCGGTGGCTTAAGCCGCCGCCGCCGGCGGCCGGACAGGGCGGCCGGGGCGCAGCCCCGTGCTCAGCCAGTGGGAGCGGCGAGAACGAACAGAGCGGCGCGCGGGGGGAGGAAATGACTAGGGTTCCCCTCGCCCTCACCGCATCGGTTGATTTTGATCAGGCGAAAACGACGCTGGACCGTCGGATCGCGACGGACGGCCCCGATCGAAAACCTAAAGCGGTTGCGGGCCATTGGGCCGAAAGAGGAGGCGTGCGCTGGGCCGAGGCCGCCAGCTGCGGGCGCCGCCACGCGCGCTGGGCCAAGGCCAGCAGCCGCGGGCGCTGTCGCGCGAGCTGGGCCGAGGCCGGCTGTGCTGCTGCTATTTTCTTTTTTTAAAAAGAATAGAAAATTTTCAGAAAAAGATATGTTCATGAATTTTTATAGAGAAAATAATAAAGTTCATGATTTTTTGTTTGGTCAAAGAAAAGTTTCTGTAATGCATAAAAGGTTCATGAATTTTTATTCATGTTTTTCCGCTGTGTAAATAATTAATAGTGCTCTTTACAAAGAAAATAAAAGGTTTAAACAGAATTAAGTATTACAAGAGCATGTTAAAGTTATAATTAGAATAAATATGTTTATGTTATTCTTATGACCAACGTTGTTAATAACATGACCATATTTTATTATTGAAATTAAAGGTGCATTATTTCTAGTATTTTGCCCAACGGTAATATAGATTTAATTGCATAGACAATTATATGTTTAATTTGACCAACGTTAGATTAATGCATATGGTTGTTATATTGATGTCACTTAAATCGTGATTTCAGGAGGCTTTCACTTGATGAGTTGCCTAAAAGAAGTTCCGACACTCAGAGGTGACAACCACACTGAGTGGAGGAAGAAAGTTGAACTGGCATTTGTTTGTGCTGATCTGGACTGGGTTCTGGATGAACCACAGCCGGTCAAGCCTACAGAGCCAGTAAGAGAGACTACTGAGGATGATGCTGCATGGGCTAAAAGGAAAGGGGATTATGCTCCTTTGGAGATGTCCTACATCATAGCCAACCAAAAGTGGGTCAATGCAAATAAAAAATGCATGGCTTTTATAAAGAATACAATTGAGAGCACCATTGTGGGCTCCACTGCAGAGTGCGCTTCAGCTGCGGAGCTGCTGACAAAGATAAAGAGCCAGTTCACTGGCTCTTCAAAGATATATGCCACCCAGGTGTTAAAACAACTTGTGACGGAACAATACACAGGTGGTGGAATAAGAGAGCACATCTTGAGGATGAGCAATATGGCAGCAAAGTTAAAGCCTATGGATGAGGATCTGGAGATCAAACCAAAGCTCCTCGTCCATCTTGTCATGGCTTCACTGCCAAAGGAATTTGAAACTTTTGTTGTGAATTATAATATGTCACCTGGAACATGGGACATAGAAAAGACAATTGCTATGTGTGTCCAAGAAGAGGACAGACTAAAAGCTTCACATGGTGGAACACTCAACTATGTGAAGGATCATAAGAAAAAGAACTACATTCAAAACAACAAAAGTTCTCCTTCAAAGCCACAAGGAAAAGTTCCCTATCAGCATCAGCGTCAGCAACAGTCTTTCCCAGTGGACAAAGACACTTGTCTCCACTGTAAGCAGCCAGGGCATTACAAGAAAGACTGCCCTGTTTGGCTGAAGTCCTTAATGGCAAAGCAAGGTAACAACATTGTTTCCTTAGTAAATGAATCCTTGTACACACAGTTTTCGAAATCTACTTGGTGGATTGACTCAGGGGCAACTGTTCATGTTGCAAATTGTTTACAGGGATTCCATTCGACCCGGACTACGCTAAGAAGAGAAGGAGGCATTGAAGTAGCCAATGGAATAAAAGCAGAAGTTGAAGCTGTCGGCGACATCTCCTTGGAGTTAGCTGATGGATTCAAGCTTCTACTTAGAGATGTTCTTTATGTTCCTTCATGTAATAGAAACTTAATTAGCGTTTCATGTTTGGACAAAGAAAATTATGAGTGTTATTTTGGACATGGCAAGTGTGCCATCTGGTATAATAATGCTTATGTTGGTAATGCTTTACTACATGATGAGCTTTATCTGTTATCACTTCGTGAAAAAGTGCATTCTGTATGCAATGTGAATGAACATGTTTCCGCGTCGAATAAAGAACAAAAGAAAAGAAAGAGAGCATTCGACTCATCGAAATTATGGCACTGTCGCTTGGGCCATATTTCGAAGGGGAGAATAGAAAGATTAGTCAAAAGTGAAATTCTTCCACAGTTAGAATTCTCAGACTTAGAACAATGTGTAGATTGCATTAAAGGAAAGTATATAAAACAAATCAAAAAGGGTGCAATCCATAGCTCAAGCACACTAGAAATCATCCACACCGACATCTGTGGACCATTTCCGGTGAAAAGTGTGGATGGATATGATTCGTTCATAACATTCACAGATGATTACTCTCGCTATGGTTATATTTATCCAATCAAAGAAAGATCTGAAGCGTTGGATAAATTTAAAATATTCAAAGCTGAAGTTGAAAATCAGCATGATAAAAGAATAAAGATAGTAAGGTCCGATCGTGGGGGAGAGTACTACGGTCGACACACTCCATATGGCCAAGTCCCTGGACCTTTTGCAAAGTTCTTACAGGAGACTGGCATAGTCGCCCAGTATTCAATGCCAGGTGAACCTCAGCAAAATGGGGTAGCTGAAAGGCGCAACCGTACACTTATGGATATGGTGCGCAGCATGATGAGTTATTCTAACTTGCCATTGGGATTATGGATGGAGGCGCTTAAAACCGCCATTCACATTCTCAATAGAGTACCAAGCAAGTCGGTGCCCAAAACACCGTACGAGCTATGGACAGGAAGGGTGCCCTCCCTACATCACTTCAGGGTGTGGGAGTGCCCTGCTGAGGCCAAAATGTTTAATCCAAACATTGCAAAGTTAGATCCCAAAACAGTAAGTTGCCACTTCATTGGCTATCCAGACAGATCAAAAGGTTTTCGTTTCTACTGCCCAGATAGATATACAAAGTTTGTAGAAACGAGACATGCAGTCTTCTTTGAGGACGAAATGATGAGGGGGAGCTTGGTAGCTCGGAAAATTGATCTTGAGGAGAAGAGGGTGCATGCACCTAATCCAATGATTCAGGAGCCATTTTTCGAGCTACCAGTTGCAACTCCACCCATGACAACCTTGGGGGTAGACCCGGAACCTGTCCGTCAGGAGCCGACTGAACCCGTTGTTGAGCATGAAAGGGAGGCGCAACATCAAATTTTAGAAGAAGTGCCAGAGGTTGAGGCACAGGACGTGCCAGAAACTGAGGCCCTTAGAAGGTCTACAAGACCAAGAAAGTCAGCTATATCAACTGACTTTAAAGTTTATAACATAGAAATGGTCCATATGGAAAAAGATCCCACCTCATATGAAGAAGCCATGAGAAGCCCTCATTCATCGATGTGGATGAAGGCAATGGAAGACGAGATGAAATCGATGAGTTCCAAAGATGTTTGGGACTTAGAGGAAATTCCTAAAGGAGCCAAAACAGTAGGCTGTAAATGGGTCTACAAAATTAAGTATGACTCCAAAGGGAATATAGAAAAGTATAAAGCACGTCTTGTGGCAAAAGGATTTACACAAAGAGAAGGGATAGATTACAATGAGACATTTTCTCCAGTCTCATGTAAGGATTCCTTCAGAATCATAATGGCATTAGTTGCTCATTTTGATTTAGAGTTACATCAAATGGATGTTAAGACGGCATTTTTGAATGGTGATTTAAAAGAAAAGGTCTACATGAAACAACCCAAGGGTTTTATCATGGAAGGCAAGGAAAATATGGGATGCCGCCTGAAAAAATCCATTTATGGCTTAAGACAAGCCTCTCGACAGTGGTATCTAAAGTTTAATGAAACAATTAAAAGTTTTGGATTTAAAGAAAATATTGAGGACAATTGCATTTATGCAAAGTTTAAAAATGGGAAATATATTTTCCTAATCTTGTATGTGGATGATATCCTGCTTGCTAGCAGTGATGTTAGTCTACTACAAGAAACAAAGAAGTTATTATCCTCAAATTTTGACATAACAGATCTTGGTGAAGCATCATATGTTTTGGGCATAGAAATTCACCGAGATAGAAACAATGGAGTCTTAGGACTATCGCAGAAATCATATTTAGAAAAGGTTCTTAAAAGGTATAATATGCATGCGAGTAAAGCCACACCTGCTCCTATAGTTAAGGGCGATAGTTTTGGGAAATTCCAATGTCCCAAGAACCAGTACGAGATCGATCAAATGAAAGCAGTACCATATGCTTCGGCAGTTGGCAGCTTACAGTATGCACAAGTGTGCACTCGCCCTGACTTAGCTTTTATCACCGGGGTACTCGGTAGATATCAAGATAATCCAGGCATGGAGCACTGGAAGATGGTAAAGAAAGCATTGCGTTATGCGCAAGGCACGAAGGACTACATGCTAATATACAGGAGAAGTGATTCCCTAGAGATAAAAGGGTATTCAGACGCAGATTTTGCGGGGGACAGAGATGATAGAAAATCCACGTCAGGATACGTCTTCACTCTCGCTGGGGGAGCTATTTCGTGGAAAAGCTCCAAACAGTCAATAGTTGCATCATCCACGATGTATGCAGAATTCATAGCATGCTTCGAAGCCACGGGGCAGGCGATATGGCTAAAGAAATTTGTACCCGACTTGAAAGTGGTGGATTGTATTCACAAACCACTAAAGATGTACTGCGACAACCAACCCGCAGTATTTTACGCTCACAACAACAAGTCGAGTAATGCTGCCAAAACAATAGAGATAAAGTATTATGTTGTGAAAGATAAAATCCAGGATCAAACTATAAGTCTCGAGCATATAAGGACAAAGGATATGCTTGCGGATCCGCTAACGAAAGGCTTACCACCCAATGTGTTCAAGGAACACTTAGCCGGCATGGGTTTAAGGGAAGGCCTTATGATTCCTGGATAGGCCCAAAAGGAACAGAATTTGCTTCTGATCATAACGTATGTTGTAGCTGTATGATTCTAACGGCAATTAAGCTGTGACGATGAAACATGCTCTATGTACCAATATGTGATGAAACAAATAAACTAGAAAGTATAAGGTTAAAAGTAAAAGTTGAGATCAAGGGGGAGAATGTTAGGTTGATCTCTCCACCGAGTGGGCCCAACGGCCCATCGGGCCCTGATCGGGGGCGCCCAACCCTCTTATGGTTGGTGGGCCCCTGTGACCTGCGATATATATAAAGAGGTGGGGGCCGGGGCACACGGTACGAGGTTCACCGCGCCGCCAGACCCCCACCGAAATCCCCTTCCGATCTAGGGCAATCGCAGTGCTCACAGGAAGCACCACTGCCACCTCTCCATCTCGATCTCTCGACGACCACCGGCCTCTACATCACCATGGCCGGCACTGGATCGAGCTCTTCCGCACCCAACGAAGGTAGGTTACCGGAAAGATCTACCCGACTCGATCCAAAGCATTCTATCAGTAGCCTGACGGTGACAAGCGCCAGGCAAATGTGTCTTCAGTATTCCCCTGAATCTGAATCCTATTAATCGCAATCCATAGCCTGAAGTACTGAAGCAGATCGCGGATACAGAGATTATTAGCAATGTCTAGTACAGTATCTAACACAAGCAGAAATCTTCCCTCGTCAATGGATAGAGAGATCCATCTGATGTTTTCCGCCGAGGCTCAGGACCCTGTAGGCTTCCTTGTTTCCTCGCTGCAGGTCAGGCCAATAGTCGATGCTGGAGTCCAAAAACATCGCAGCAAAGGCAGGCAGGCGGCGGGGCGCGCGTCGTGCAGCGAGCGCGGTCGCGGGAGCACCCGGCGAGGCGCGGGCGGCAGGCGGCCGTGGTCGACAGCCAGCAGGACACGCGGCGGTGCGTGCTCCTGCACGCGGCATCGCAGGCAGCAGCGCGGAGCATGGTGCACGGCGCTCGGTGGCGACTCATGCTCCAGACTCAGACGCGGAAGAGGATGAGTAGGAGAAGAGAAATCGATCGAATCTTGCATTGAAATTCGATCCAAATCAGAGACGGGTCTCGCGCGCGAGCACGGCGCCGCCCACGGCCCGCAGCCCCTGAAGCAAGATGTGGACACGCCGTCCCGCTGCAGCCGCTGTCGATGGCTCCAGGAAGCACCTCCTCCGTGTCGCCCGTCAAACCACCGCCCCGGCCCCCGCGCCACCTGCAACGGCCCGACGCCTCACCCCAAGAGAGCACGCCGGCCGCCTTATCACCCTCCGACGCGACGCCTCGGTCCGCCGCGCTCTACAACGCCCGCCGTAATGCCTCGCCCCATTCCTGGGCTAGGGCGGCGCGGACGCCCGCAACGACGCACTGCCTTGGCTTCTGCGGCGTCGACGCCGGCGGCAAGCAGCGGGGCGTGGCCGGCAATGGCAATGGATAAGTGGTGGAGGTGGCCGGTGGTGGCAGGGGGTGTTTTGCAAAAAGACGAAACGTTATCCATTAGTACTCACTTTAAGTAGGACTGCGGGTTAATTTCTCCGAAATAGGAGGACTTTTTTGCAAAATGCCTGATGACGGATCGCTGGTTTATTATTAGGGGAAGATAAGCACTCCGCTCAGGGCGCCAGTTTGGGTTTCTGGGCGATTATCATATTTCATGATTTCCAAAATGTCGGATGGGTACATAATGCGATGGAGGAGAAGGCTTGGATGTCTATATGGAACATCTCGGTCCCCTCAAAAGTCTAAGGTGTTTCTGTCAGCGGCGGTGCCAGCCAAAATAATCTGTGGGGTCAATTATATTTTTTATGATTTTTTTCTTCATGATAAACAGTAATAAACAGTGATTATAGGCTGTTTTTCCAAAAAGCTATGTGGTCGGATGACCCCACAGCTTACACATAGCTTCGCCACTGGTTTCTGTGGCGACTTTCCCTGCCACTCGCTCCCGACGACGGGCGTTTTCACAAAAGGAACATGTCATGTGTTAATGCATGCCCTCTTTGCGGCGGGGAGGACTCCGGACTCATGACGCCATGCAATGATAGGTTGCACCATGGCTCGTTGCACATGGGCCTTGTCTGACAAGGATTTTGGTTGAGCGGATGGTCGACAACACTGAGCCTAATGCGAAGTGCTGAGAGTTTATCCCATGAGAAGTTCACAAGGCTGGCTATGACTTTGTGGACAATTTGGTATGCGACATACAAACTCCTTCATCAACACGTACCCGATGGACTTAGCATCATTACCACCGGTGGCGACAATGCACAGACCTGTGATCTCTCAAAACGCTGGTTGCCACATGCGGAGAGTTATATGAAATTCAAGGTGGATAGGGCTGTAGAAAGCAATGGACGTAGAGAAGTAGCGGCGGCAATCTGTAGAGATGCCAATGGTGGAGACAGTATTCAGTGGCATCACTGACCCAACAACACTTGAAGCTTTGGCCTGTCGAGACGACATTATGTCACTTGTGGAGGATCTAGGCGTACATAAACTTAGCACTAACTTAGCTTAGTGCTGTAGGACATTCAGTACCTCCGGAGGAAGTCAAGGTCCAAGGTCCAATTATACATGAAATATTGGAGCGCAAGACTAGGTTTCAACATCTTGTAAATTTATCTCCGAGCGTAGGAATTTTAATTTTGTAGTACACAATCTCGCCAAGTTGCACGTAACCTATACATAGGACACTGTATTTAGTTGGATAATCCGTATAATGATAACCTTCTACCTATGAACATTCTGCATTAATAAAGTGGGTGAGATTTCTAAAAAAAGAGGGATGATCTGATTAGAACACCAATGCTTTCGTTCATCGTGGGCGATAATATATGGATGAGACGACGCGATTAGGGTTTTATAAAGATTCTTGGGATGGTGAGGGCCAGGGCAAGATGGGTGGCAAGGTCACGATGCTACTGCTTTGTAAGTGACAACATTGTGTGTTGGCTGGCAGGGGCATGACGGTGGTGATTGTGACAATGGTTGGATGGTGGTGATGGAGGCCAGGATGGGGCTGGCCCGAGCGGCAACCATGGCCCACTCTCCTTGAGTTGAAACTCCTTTATTGCATGCTAAGGTCATCCGCAGTGGAACACTTAAAATAGATTCTTGAGGTCAAAATCCTAGTCATTTAGTTTGTATAGTATTTATTCCCAATCTAGAGGTTTGCATTGACGTTTAACTTCCAGTCAGATGGTCAAATAAAAATTTAATACTTTTTTGTTGTCTAGGCACCACTAAAATGTTAGTTTTGGCACACATAATATAATAATTTATACCTGAGGATGACATTTACACAGACGCTTATATATTTCTTTTTCTTTCAACATATACGTAGGCGTTCTTACATTTAGTAGGGAGCTCCTGATGCATATAAATCGAGCGATGAAGGAAATTCGTATTCTACACTCACAGGAATAAACTGCCCCTATAACACGCACCCTAGCACAACACCTGGCGGCCTGTTCCGATTTTACAAGCTTTATCCTATTTTTTTAATTTATGTTCTTTTTGGCACGCGTGCGAACATTTCTTCCAGAAGTATATAAACATATTTTATTCCATAGCTGTCAGTGATCAGTTCTTCAAAATACATGTTTTTTAAAATACATGAGCTTTTTTAAACACATGAATATTTCTTCTGTAAACACGATCACTTTTTAAAATATGAGAGTACCATTTTCCCCCAAACATATGGACCTTTTTTTGTTGAGATACATGAACATTTTAATTTTTGCGCGGTTAAGTAACTTACTTTAGTACAAATATCTTTCAAGTAAAAACTTTTTGGAATAAAATATTTTTTGGAATAAAATAATAAAGTAAATAAGCTGGTTTTGGGCCGAGCCAGTTCCAGTTTACGCAGAGAAGAATAATGGCCTGAAACCCAAACGTTCCATGGGCGGTTGTCGTTCGAGCCCACCTCCTTCCATGGGCCGAGCAGACCGTAACCCGTAATCGTAAGAGCGCACAAGCCCAATGCCCACAACGCGCAACAGCTCCACCAACCAACCAACCGGCGAGTTGCTCACCGGCCGGCCAAAAATCGTCGCAGCCGCCTCTGGATCTGCGGCCGCGTTTGCCTCGTCGCCGGCCAGCATGGCGCGGGCGCGGCTGGCGAAGGAGCGGCCCGCGAGCACGCCGGGGCAGCCAGCAGACCGGAGGCGGCCGCTCCACTTCGCCGCCTTCCTGCTGCTCGCCGACGCCGCGCTCGTCGCCCTCATCGTCGCCTTCGTCCCCTGTCCGCGCCCTGCCCCTGCCCCCTCTTTGCCTCCCAGCCATCTCCTGCTCGCAGCTAACGTCTGACTTGTTGCTTCCGTGTGCAGATACCAAGATCGACTGGGACGCCTACATGTCTCAGGTACCTGCAATCGAGCACGAAGCTCGTTTTTTCTCCTCTTTTGGGTGGCGAATCTCGAATTCGGGTTAAACCAGAGAGGTTCTGACTTCTGAGTGTTGATTTCGCGTGGAAGGTCGATGCTTTTCGGGAGGGGGAGAGGGACTACACCAAGATCGAGGGCGACACCGGGCCGCTGGTCTACCCGGCCGGCTTCCTCTACGTCTACTCCGCCATCAAGTTCCTCACCGCCGGCCAAGTGTTCCCTGCTCAGGTTACCTTTTCGGTGCTAAATTTGTTTGCCAGCATCGTCTTGTTTTGCTTGTGTTGCCGGTGGCTGTGCTGAGACAGTGCGCTGTGTTGTGTCTGCAGATTCTGTTCGGCGTCTTGTATCTTGTCAACCTGAGCCTTGTTCTGCTGCTTTACGTCAAGACTGAAGTGGTATGAGTGCAAATTGATGACATTTTTCACCTAATTCCGCAGCATTAGTTTCACAATTCTGAACTTAAAACACTTGTTTGTTTAGTTCAATGAGGATAACTGCATATAATTTTACAAGGGACTCCAAAACTGTTCAAGTGTTCTTTTACCAGTAAGAAATCTCGTAGCAAATCTGTACGACCGGGCTTCCATTGGCAGCAGTTTTGTAGATCAGTTTACCTAAAGTTGTTTCTGATGCCTCCCTGTTTCTTGAACATGACGACCAGCTTCCTTGGTGGGCTTTAGGTTTGCTTTGCTTATCAAAGCGAGTTCACTCCATCTTTGTGCTCCGTCTTTTCAACGACTGCGTAGCTATGACGTTGCTCCACGCTGCTATGGTCTTGATTGTCTATCACAAGTGGTACCTCGGCCTAATTATTTTCAGGTGATTACAAACTGTGTGAGTATGACATTGATTTATCATTTCATCTATGCTTGTTTCTTACAAAATACTAACATGCCATACCATTAGAACACTCTTTTTGCTCACATTTAGTTACAACCACTTTTGCTGCAGCGGAGCCGTCTCAGTTAAGATGAACGTGCTCCTTTTTGCTCCATCTTTGTTTCTACTAATGTTGAAGGTATAATATTATACGACCGTCCTCTGTTCCCTACATCTTTTGCTTCAAACTTATATCTTACCAAGTTCTCGATACAGGCCATGAGTATCAAAGGAGTCTTTTTTGCTTTGTTGGGAGCTGCAGGAGTGCAGGTGTGTTGTGCTTTACTTAATTCATGCTTATCATCTTAGTTTCATTGTTATAAGATCTTGAATGGTTTTCTTATCACCATGTGTTAATTACATTTAGGCTATACTATGCTTGATAGTTCCTTCTAGCACGCCAACATGAGTTATTCATATATCACAGATGCTACGTAGGGTAAAAATGAATGTTTCTAGGTCTTACTCTCTTTTTTTCAAGTTGTATTGACATCTGCCAGTAGTGCATTGTAAGGGATTAAATTCACCCTCATTTGGACAGTATGGTTATTATAATTTCCTGCTAAACGCAAATTCGTTATGCAGCAGTTTTAGTATATGAGACTATGTATTAAGATATTGCCATTTTACATGGAAAAGCTAGTGATTATTGATATAAAATTGTGGCCTCAGGAAAACATGATCTTGTTGTAGTGCCGTGCTCTGTGTTGCTTGGGAAGTGGCTAGATGGCCAGTTGGATAAGAAGTATCTCATTTTGTCTCTAATGCTTTGCATTTCCATTCTCTAGGTTTTGTTGGGTATCCCATTCTTGTTGTCACATCCTGTTGAGTACATCTCAAGAGCTTTCAATCTTGGGCGTGTCTTCATCCATTTCTGGTGCTTATACAATACTTCTGAAATTTCAAACTATTTCAGCACTATAATTATACCCAGTATATCACATCCCCAGCTGTGGCTTCATAGACTTATTATTGCATATATGCAGCTGTGATACAATCTTATCTGTTTTATGCTTTTCAGGTCTGTCAACTTTAAGTTTGTTCCTGAGAAGTATTTTGTATCAAAAGAGCTAGCTATTGGGCTATTGATTTTTCACCTCACTACTCTTATGGTGTTTGCACACTACAAGTGGTTTAAGTGAGTATACTTATATTGGGTCTAATCAGTTGTTACATGATAGAATTGTGGTGAAGATATGCATGTAAAAGTATCACCACAGTTGTTCTCTAAACTGTATGGTTCTTCGGTTCTTCCCGATACTTACTCTTCTTGCACTTGTTGACAGGCATGAAGGTGGTTTGTTCCATTTTGTGCATACCAGATTTAGAGATGCTACATCAATTCAACAGCTCATTGCGTGCAAGCCCAGACAGTCCATTCTCAGTAAAGAGCGTATGTTGACTCTAAAGCTTGAATTAGTTGTATGCACAGCATTTGGAACTGTTCTTTTACCAGACTAATGAGATAATAACAACTTCAATCCAGATATTGTGACTGTGATGTTTGTTGGAAACTTCATTGGCATTGTGTGTGCCCGCTCATTACATTACCAGTTTTATTCTTGGTAAGTACCCCCATCACCACCACCACCACCACCGCGCAAGTGTAGCCCGGTACCTACAGATGCTGGAAATGATGTTCATTCTTCTGTTTGCAGGTACTTCTATTCATTGCCTTTTCTGTTGTGGAGAACACAGTTTCCAACAGTAGTAAGGTAAGGCAACACACTCGTCTAAATCGTTTTTCCACCTCAAAAAATCAGCGTGCGCTAGTGACTGTTTGAACAAATCACTCATAGTTATGGTAAATGTCAATAGAAGTTTTTTTGTTCGCTGTTTTTGAAGATTATATGTGTTTCTTTTCTTCAGAGGTGCTTCGTTTCTAGTAGTATTCATCCTTGGTTTCTTCTGTCATGTCATATCCTTCATTGTTCCAGGATCATTTTGTTTGTTGTCGTGGAGCTCTGCTGGAATGTTTATCCTTCTACCGCCTATTCGTCACTACTTCTGTTGTTCGTGCACGTCTTCATCTTGTTCGGCCTATGGAGCTCGCCTGCCGAGTACCCCTATGTCGATAAAAAAGAAAAAGCGGACAGTAAAGAATCGGGCAAGGCAATGTGAAGCTTCCCTGCAGGATATTTCGATCTTTTGATGTAGCAGTATTACAAAAACCCTGATACAGACAGCAGAGAGGTCTTCTCTAAATCTGAAACTATGTACTTTGACACACTGTACTTTTAGTCTTTTAGTATGACCACACTCTTGATGTGAGGCCAAGTTCTTCGGAGGGACATCTTTGTCATACCAAAGATGCAACATTTGTAACCTGTCAACATAGGTGAAAACGGTTATACGGTCTCTTTGACTTGAAAGATTTGTGGAAATGTCTACCAGCAAGTTACTTGACAAAAATAGTACTTACAGACTAATATTGCTTTTTCCATAGGTAGATGACAAAAGCAGTGCGTCTTCACAAGGCTGAAACTGAAACATATGTCAGTAAAATCGTCCGAATCTGGAATTTGAAATAAGCAATATGTGAAATGTATCTGGACTTCCCTTTTGCCCCCTTGATCTGCTGCTGTTCATCGGCCAAATCAGTTTCAAGAAGGAAGATGCTTGCTGTTCTATGGCAGATTGGCAGGCAAACTGGCTTGTGGCCGTTGCAGCTAAATTATGTGTTTGGTTTGAGAACGAAGTGGAATAGAATGTCATGGTTCCATTTCACTGGAATGGTTCGGTTCCGTTCTGATGTTTGGTTGGAGATATTTGATGGAATGGAATGGTTACGTTTCAATGTTTGGTTTGAGGGATAGAGTGGAATGGGATTACTCTATGCCTCTCATATGCATATATTTATACAATATGAACAAGTATAAAATCTTTGTATTGCTAGATTGTACATTAGATTGATAATACAAACAAGGGTAGATAATCATCAAATTGAGAGTAGACAAGGGTAAATAATCATCAAATTGAGAGTAGACAAGGGTAAATAATCATCAAATTGAGAGTACAACCACAGTGTTAAAAATTCATCAACGGGGCACACAATCAATGCGAGATGGATTTCAATCAAGAACTCAAAGTTGAAAAAAACAACGCGAGATGGGATAGGTGGTCATCGTAGCCCGCGAGGGAATAGCCACCGCCTCAAAAGCAGGCCCGGTCGCCGCCGCCCCGCCGCCGTGTCACACCCTAGCGGAATTCAGAGGTGGAAATCGAGTGAATTTCGGCGGATCTCGTGGAGGAGCAAAGGGGAAAGTAGCCCACGCTAGGGTTTGTATTACTATAGGAGGAATGATTGTATCATAGTGATAATTCACGGAATAATAGCATGCCTATTACAGACGGGGGCACTAGCTTTATAGCCAGCCGTCAACGGGTGACAGCTACAGGAACGGAAAAGGAAAAGCTACAGTTACAGAGATAATGGCACAGTGATTCGGCGAGCCTCGCGAGCCGTTGGATAGCTTGGATCGTGGCCGTTCGATAACTGAAGATGCTTGACACTTGTAACTGAAGGTGCTGGCCTGACAATGCCTCCCTCCAGAAACGAACTTGTCCTCAAGGAGATTAGCGATCGAACCAACGGTCGATAGTCGCCTTGAAGAATGCAGGGAAAGTTTTCTTCATGAATGTCGCGTCTTCACAAGAAGCTTCGTCAGGTGGCAAGTTTTCCCACTGGACAAGCCATTGAACCACCGGCAAGTTGTTGCGTGGAACCTGACGTGTTTCCAAGACCAACACTGGTTCGGTCTGAATCATACCATCTGCGCGCACCAGCGGCAAGTCAGAACAGGGCACTGCCTTCGGTCCTACATGCTTTTTCAGCTGGCTAACATGGAAGACAGGATGGATGTTGGTGCTGTCAGGCAGAAGCAGTTTGTAAGCCACGCGCCCCACTTTTGCTATGATGCGAAAAGGCCCATCGTACTTGCTCTCCAGTTTGATGTGTGTGAGCAACCCGAACGCATTGAGCCGATACGACTGCATTTTAAGGTACACCATGTCACCCACTTCCAAGACTCTTTCAGTACGTTTGCGATCAGCATATTTCTTCATGCGGGCTTGAGCAGCAGACAAGTTTGTTTTGAGATGCTGGAGCAATGCATCTCTGTCAGTGAAGAACTGTTGAGCATCATCTGTCATGTTGTCAGGTAGGATGTTTTCACAAATGTTGGGAGGAGGAAATCCATAAGCAGCTTCAAATGGTGTCTTCTTGAGAGAAGAATGATATGAAGTGTTATACTAATATTCAGCCATAGACAAGTGTTTTGCCCACTGCTTGGGTTTTGTAGAAGTTAAGCAGCGCAAATAGTTCTCGATGCACTGGTTGACGCGCTTAGTTTGGTCGTCAGATTCTGGATGATACGCTGAACTGTAACGCAACTCTGTTCCCATCCCTTTGAATATAACTTGCCACATTTTACTGGTGAAGATACGGTCCCGATCAGATACTATTGCCAGTGGAGGGCCGTGCAACTTCAGCACATTATCAATAAAGGCCTGAGCAACTGTTTGAACTGTGAAGGGATGTGAGAGAGGAATAAAGTGTGCAAACTTGGATAGTCTGTCTACCACAACCATAATGACATCTTTTCCATTGGATGTTGGCAAACCCTTGATGAAATCCATGCTCAAGTGAGTCCAGACCATATCAGGTATCTGTAGTGGGTCAAGGTAGCCAGGATAGGAACAGTTTTCCCCTTTGTTTTTCTGACAAACAGGGCATGCGGCTACAAATTGATCCACATCCTGTTTGAGGCCTGGCCAGTAGAAAATTTGTTTGATGCGATGATAAGTTGCTTTCATACCGGAGTGGCCACCTAATGCAGAAGCATGGAGTGCAGTGAGTAACCTGTCCCTGAGTGCCTGATCTTTACCCACATAAATCTTCCCTTTGTGCCTTATTACCCATGAATGCAGAGTGTTCTGATGGAAGGAGTGATCAGGAGCCAGAAGTAGTTTTTCCAGGAGTGATTGGCAAGTGCTGTCATTAGTGTATGAAGCTTCTACTGTTGAAATCCATTGGGGAGTGACCATGGAAATGGCCATGAGGTTGGTTTTCCTAGAAAGAGCATCAGCAACAATATTTTCCTTCCCTTTCTTGTACTATAGAGTGAAATTGAACTCTAGCAACTTAAGCATTAACTTGTGCTAAATTCCAGTGGTGACTTTCTGGTCAGTCATATTGATGCGGAGCATCCTATGGACATTACCATGTCAAGAGTCCATTTGGCAAGTGACACGTGCGGCATCTACTTCACATACGCAAAAGTGAATCATCTCCTTTACACGTGCTCACTTGACCCCTTCGAGGATGCTATACTACTTGACACTCCACTCGTGTGCATGCATAGGTATTGTCGAAACACTACGAACGAGGAGGAGGAGTGCGAGCGCCAAGGAACAACTACACCATCCGCGAGGGAAGCCTGGAAGCGACGACGGAAGAAGACGGAGCTGCTGAAGCTACAACGGCCGGACATCTGGGCCAGAGGCCGGACATCCGATGCCTGTGCAGCCGCCCAACAGCTGCACCAATAGAAGGCCGAACAAGCTTCAGCGGCCGTACATCCAGTGCCAGCCCTGGACATCCGGCGCCTCGCCAAAGCCCGGACATCCGGCGCCTCTCCCGGAAATCCGGCATCGAACGACAGAACGCACCCGAAGTTTGGCCACTTCAGCCCGGACATCTGGCATGAGCCGCGGACATCCGGCGCCCCACGAACGGCCGGACATCCGGCCCCCAGCCCGGACATCCAGCGCCTGCCTGCACGCAGCCCCAGGCCAGAGGCCCATGTATCCCTTTCCCACCTACCCCTTCGTGGCTTAGACTATAAATAGACCACTCCCTCCTCCATTCTAGGGTTAGCAAAGTGATAGCTCAATTGATAGAGAGCTTTGCTCCTTGTACCACTCTACTCTTGAGAGAGAGAGAGAGAGACTACTACTCCTTATGGAGGCCAAGGCCTCCATCTAGGAGAAGATCCTGCGGGATATATCATCAAGACCCCCTCTTGGGCGGCCCCCCTTCAAGACCTCCTCATGGAGATGAACTTTACCTTGTATCTTTTCCTTTGTTGTTCATGTACCTTGTGGATCTTGTGTGTTTGATTGTCTAGTGGATGTGTGATTGGACTTGTTCTTGAGTGTTTCCCCTTGTGATTTCTCTCCGTTCTTCCCCGTGTTCATCGTGTTCTTCGAGGGAACCCACTCCAATCGTGAAAGATCGGCTTACACCGGGTTAGCCCCGTATCATATGGTATCATGAGCCACGTTGATCACGTATTTGGAGTCCTTCCCACCGTTTTCTAGCCTTGTTTTGTTTGATTTCGTCCTAAATTCGAAAATCCCCACCAAACATAGCCCCTAAATTTTTTTGTGATTTGTTGGTTTGATGATATTTTGTTGATTTTGATCCGTGGATTTGCTTGATTTCAAGTGGATCTAGCTTTCCCCCATCTTTTCCCGCTTTCCATCCACAAAATCCATCAAATTTTGCCCCCAAAATCATCCATTTCCGCCCCAAATCGAGTTTCGAAGTCCAAATCCCGATCTGAAATCGTCGGGCCGAACATCCGGGCCTCAGGCCGAAAATCCGACCCTTGTAGATTTCTCCCGTGTTTCACCGTTTTGCCCATAACTTTCACATCCGGAGTCTGATTTTCGCGTTCTTTAGCTCGTTGAGTAGTTATTGACATCCCCCATCCATCTAGATAGGTTTCATCACCATTTGACTCCATCTCATTTTTGGCATTTTGGCATCTTTGCCTAGGGCTTCCACCATAACTTCCGCAAAACCACCATAGCCTTCCGCAACCTAACCAATTTTGTTCCTTATAGCTTTAGTGGTTGTTTGAGTTGCGATTCGAGTCTCCTAAGGTGTTTCAGCTACTTAGGGATGATTGCTTCTTCATCAACCACCACTATAACTTTCGCGTAGACTTACCCAACACACACTTCCCGCCATCCCAACTTAACCCAATTTTGTTTGTGTTGTGAGTTGTGTCACCTAAGGTGTTTCGGCTACTTAGGGACCGTGCTTCCAACTCCGACACAGTGTATAGTCCACCACCTTACCCTCGACTTCCGCATTGCGTCCTCCTAAACCCATCATTGCATTCCCGCAATCCCATTGAGCTTCTGCACAACCACCATCGCATTCCCGCTACCACCATTTGACATTTGTCCTTGAGATTTTGAGTTGTGGTTTTTTCGTTTCCTAAGGTGTTTCGGCTAATTAGGAACGGGTTGACATCGACAACACCGCCTCTCATCATCGACACGGACGGTAACCTCGACGACACCATTGTATATTCCCCTTGCAATTGCATTGATAACCCCTAACCCACTTTGCGTCACTTGCCTATCGAGACTAGCCATTTGAGTATTGCCGGCAACGTTACTTGTGCACATTAGTGATCATCGATACACCTTACATTGCATACATACCATATCATATTGGTATCATCTTGGTATCACATCATCCATTGTGTCACAAGATTGTTCCCGCATATACACAATTGCTATCTTGGTTTGTGCATTGTGCAAAAGTGGCCATATCAAAAAAAAGAAGAATAAGCTTTTAAGCAAAGAAAAAGAGTGAATAAAGAGCTTGTAAGCAATAGCCATAGCATCACAATATATCATATGGTATCATACTTGATCATCTTGGATCATCATGTGAGAAACACCGGGAGCCATACATACATAACATTACTTGGGATAGAAAGTTTATCCATTTTGCATCTTCTAGGTTGTGCACAAGTGTCGTATCCGCCTATTGAGTAATTGTGCTAGCGTCTCTCTTGAGTTGTGCAACACGAGCGTTTTCCGTGGATTCCACATTTTGTGCTCATTCCTTGGTTGCACGACCCCATTTATCTATCCGTGTGTGTGTTTCCGTGTGCCACATACTGCTATTGGTCTACTTGTTTCACTTGCAAATTTGTGAATCTCTTTCAACATTATTGACTCTTGCTAACATTTTGCATCAAATTTTTGTGCCACTATCCTCACCGAGCTACTCCATAAGCTTTAGTTTGTAGGTGTGAGTGAACAAGTCCGGTACCAATTCCACTATTCTTTCATCTCACATTGAGTGAAACGAGATAGATCCTCAACTTTGGGAAAAGGTAACTTGGTATTGTTTATCTCATTTCCTACTCACCTCTACTCGAGTCTTGTGATGGATAGGCAAGGCATTTCACCTTCGGTCTACAACAACGACGAGTTCGATGCCAAGAACAACTACACCGACGCCAAGATGCAAGCTCAAATGGAGGAGATCAAAGCCCTCATCAAGTCCTACAAGCGGTCTTCCTCATCTTCGAGAAGACGCTCAAGTGCACGTGCTTCCGAGCTACCATCTCTGGCAAGATCACATCGGCATCGACACAATCACCGACGAGAACGTGAAGGTCAAGAGCTCAACACCAACAACCGCTCAACGACTTCACCATTCCCCTTGGCATCTTCGCCAAGGGACTTCAAGGCATCTTCGCCTACAGACATACGGTATCTTCACCAACAAGCACCTCAAGACTACGCTCAAGAGAAGCTCCCCAAGCTCAAGTCCGCAACTTCCACGAGCTACTACGACCTTGACACCGACCATGAGATTCCTTTCTATCGGACTCAAGAACCCGAGGAGTATCTCGAGTGGGAGCACCTAATGGACGACTACCTCAAGCTACATCAAGTTCCTCCCGAAGATCAAGTGAAGTGCGCCACAAGAAACTTGCACGACTACGCCTCGACATGGTGGTTTCACACACCTTCGGAGAGCTACGACATGAGTTGGCCCAAGACGAAGAAAGCTTTGCGACGAGAGTTTGTGCGTCCAACCTACACCGAACAACTTCTACACCAATTGGAGAACACCATCCAAGGATCCAAGTCAATCGACGAGTACTTCAAGGAGATGAAGAAAGCCTTGCGACGAGCCGGCGTGGACGACCACATGTCAATGAAGTTCCACTTCATGATGGGCCAACTACATTGGTGCTCTCAAGGCGGAACAAGAACTCATGAAGGCCAAGGCTTCTCCACCCCAAGCACACTTCTCAAAGACCAAACTCAAAGACGACGAGCATGAGGCTAGTACCACCAAGATGTCCAAGCTCGATGAGCTCCAAGACGATGCTCCCAAGTTCGACTTCACCGCCATCCCTCTTTGTGGCATTGATGATGCCGAGTCCTCCACGACTCTTTTTCAAGATGGTGCGGCGACGAGTACGACTACGGAGACCTTCAAGGACCATGCTTTGGAGGCAAGCGACTTGGTGATGAGCAAGGATGATGCTTCCATCTTAGGAGGCGAGTGTGATTATGTGCCATCTTCGGCCTTCATCCACGGCGACAACGACGAGATGGTTGAGCATGGGATTTTCCCTATGACCACGGTGACGTATGATGACTTGAGTGACTTGTGCAACCATATTGAAAGTGAGAGTGTCTTCACAACTAGCCCCATATATGACGAGTTGCCCCAATTCCCATGTGAGGAGAGCCACAACCCCCACCACTTGAGTGAGATGAGTGACTCCACCATATGTGACTTTGAGTGCACCTACCTTGAGGGAGTGAGTGAGCCACCACATAGAGAGAGTGAGGCCACTATGATTTCTAACGACTTAACCTCTACCTCTATTGTGTCTTATCATTTGGTGCTAGGTCCCATATATGATGACGCGCTGATTCGCGATGACTACGTCCTTCCTTTGGACAAGACGATGGCCATGGTGGAATATGATGCACCCCCACATGTTTCCATCAAGACAAAGATGACCACCATTTGGTCTTTGCCACCTCACCTACACCACTTGAGTGGAATGAACAAGGTAACATAGGTGAAGGTGATGCTCTAGTCCCACTAGTGGACATTCTTGAGATTGATTGCTTGCATGATGTTGATCCCCCTATTGACATGCTTCATGCTAGTATGGTTTCCCCATGCGATGATTTACCCACTTATGATGAGTTTGATGATTCTCATGTGGAGTCTATTAGTTGTGATGCCATGTTACATAGGATTTCTTGTGACAATTCTTTAGGTCACATCATGTTTGACAATCCGCTTGACTTGTCATATGCTATGCATGAGATCAATCATATGTCATATTTGCAATCTCTTCATAGTGACTATGCATATGCCATTAAAATTAACCCAATTTGCACTTATGGCATAGATGACAAGCCCATGGTTATTGTCACTTGTTTTTCTTGTGATGATATTGATATGCTCCCTTTGCATCATTTATCTCATATGCCATGCCATGACTACCTAGCTTTGGATATGCATTGTTTTGGATGTTGTCCATTTTCTCCATATGATGTTTCCAATATTGCTCATGAGGAGACCCCCATAGTTTCCTCATACATGTTAGGAGATTTTGATTCATCCTACCCATTGCATGATCCCAATACTTGTGTGCACAATATGCTTCCCATGAATAAACATGCTATTGATGTGCCATATACTTCTATGCTAAATTTGCATCCCCATCGTGTCATACACAATAACTATTCTTTCATGATGGATGACATGTTCTTATACCATGCATCAAATTTCTTCGAGCATTTCTTATCTTGTGCTAACTCATACATGCACATATACATCATGATGGATGATGTGTACATTTACCACACACACAATTTCTTTCGTTTGTGTATTTGTTGTGTAGGTACCCATGATTACTTGTCAACCTCGCAATCCCATGAGTTGACAAAACAAGCTCTAGAGAGCAACGATGACTTGGGATCCCGTGGATTGTCCTTACCACCGTTCCCATCACGCGAAGTCTTCACGCATTTCTTCTACATGTCCCTCACTTGGCTATGGGTTATTGTCCATTACATATTCTATGCCCATCTTGCCATGTTCACTTTGCATGATATGCTCATTCCTATGCCTTTGTCATGCATTTGTGACCCATGCTTTGCATTACACATGATGATTGATTCTAGTACTCGTATGTGTATTTGCAAGCTTGGCGGTGGAGATATTGTTTGTTATTGCCATGATTGCTTTGTGCCCCATGCCTATGATGATACTATGATCTTGCTTTGTGTTCGTGCTTGCGATATGTCATGTGCATTGCCTATGCCTATTCTTTGCTCACATGACATGATTGCCATGATTTCCTCTAGTGTGTTGCATCTTCGCTCCACTGGTTTTGCACGACTTGATTACTATGATTGCTTGCCTTGTTGCATCACCAATGATTCATACTTGCTCATTTCATGCGGTTGATGACAACCATCTACATGCTTTGCACATGATTGTTATTGCTTCTTGTCACATCTCTCCATATGTTGCCTCCATCATGCTAGATGATTTGACATGTATTGAGCGCAACAATGCCTTTAGTCTTGATAATGAGTTTACCCCCATAGCATTCTCACATATATTTGGAGATTTTGACATATTCCTTATGAAGCATGCTTGTCTTACCTCTTTGCACCATATACCTCGTGCCATGAATATAGCCATTGTTGCATCATATTATTCATGCACTTGTGCTTCTAATGGTTATGTGCAAAAGAAGAGAACCATCATGATGGATGATGTGTTTATCTACCATGCGCATACATTCTTTCTTTTGTTGTGTGCGTGTGTAGGATACTTGGACTTTGTGTCGACTTCCACTTCACGTGAGTTGACCATCCGAGCTCTTGAGAGCGAACCACCTTCTACCACGACGATTCTACATCGCACTTGCTTGTGCTTCGGCATTGTGAAGGACGCACAAGGACATGCTTTCAAGGTGATATCCTTCTCTTTTGAGAACCTCCGAACCATGAGCATGGATATTGTGGATCATACTACTCGTGTTGCTTGTACCATGAGAGTTATTGTTCATCTTGGATCACTTGATTGCACACATGTTAGAGATCTTGCTTCGACTTGTCATTTTCACCATCCCATGCATCATGATATATATGCCTTGTGTGTTGCATCCAATTCTTGGATTATTTGCTCCTCTCATATGTTTGGTTGCAACAATGTCATCACTTCACATATGCCATGTCCCATTGCTTGTCACATGATTGACTTGATTGCTGCACACATGATGAACAATTGCTCTTTCTATTGTGTTGAGTGCCACACTATGTTCACTACACCCTATGCACATTATGCTTGGATTGTCTTGCACTTAACCCATGTGTTTAGACATCTCATCTTCTTAGGTGTTGTGAATGATTCCTATGCCTACCATAGACCTGTTGGGGAACGTAGTAATTTCAAAAAATTTCCTACGCACACGCAAGATCATGGTGATGCATAGCAACGAGAGGGGAGAGTGTTGTCTACGTACCCTCGTAGACCGAAGCGGAAGCGTTGACGCAACGTAGAGGAAGTAGTCGTACGTCTTCCCGATCCGACCGATCCAAGCACCGTTACTCCGGCACCTCCGAGTTCTTAGCACACGTCCAGCTCGATGACGCTCCCCGGGCTTCGATCCAGCAAAGCTTCGGGGATGAGTTCCGTCAGCACGACGGCGTGATGACGATGATGATGTTCTACCGACGCAGGGCTTCGCCTAAGCACTGCAACGATATGACCGAGGTGGAATATGGTGGAGGGGGCACCGCACACGGCTAAGGAACGATCACGAAGATCAACTTGTGTGTCCTAGGGTGCCCCCCTGCCCCCGTATATAAAGGAGGGAGGGGGAGGTGCGGCCGGCCCCCAAGGGGTGCACCTGGAGGAGTCCTACTCCCACCGGGAGTAGGACTCCCCCCTCTCTTGCCTTGTTGGAGAAGGAAAGGGGGAGGGAGAAGAGGAAAGGGGGGGCGCCGCCCCCCTTCCTTGTCCTATTCGGACTAGGGGGGGAGGGGGCGCGCGGCCTGCCCTGGCCGGCCTCTCTCTTCTCCCTTATGGCCCATGAAGGCCCATTAACCCCCCGGGGGGTTCCGGTAACCCCTCGGTACTCCGGTAAAATGCCGATTTCACCCGGATCGATTCCGATGTCCAAATATAGGCTTCCAATATATCAATCTTTATGTCTCGACCATTTCGAGACTCCTCGTCATGTCCGTGATCACATCCGGGACTCCGAACTACCTTCGGTACATCAAAATGTATAAACTCATAATAACTGTCATCGTAACGTTAAGCGTGCGGACCCTACGGTTCGAGAACAATGCAGACATGACCGAGACACGTCTCTGGTCAATAACCAATAGCGGGACCTGGATGCCCATATTGGCTCCTACATATTCTACGAAGATCTTTATCGGTCAGACCGCATAACAACATACGTTGTTCCTTTTGTCATCGGTATGTTACTTGCCCGAGATTCGATCGTCGGTATCCAATACCTAGTTCAATCTCGTTGCCGGCAAGTCTCTTTACTCGTTCCGTAATACATCATCTCACAATTAACATATTAGTTGTAATGCTTGCAAGGCTTATGTGATGTGCATTACCGAGAGGGCCCAGAGATACCTCTCCGACTATCGGGGTGACAAATCCTAATCTCGAAATACGCCAACCCAACAAGTACCTTTGGAGACACCTGTAGAGTACCTTTATAATCACCCGGTTACGTTGTGACGTTTGGTAGCACACAAAGTGTTCCTCCGATAAACGGGAGTTGCATAATCTCGTAGTCATAGGAACATGTATAAGTCATGAAGAAAGCAATAGCAACATACTAAACGATCGGGTGCTAAGCTAATGGAATGGGTCATATCAATCAGATCATTCAACTAATGATGTGACCTTGTTAATCAAATAACAACTCTTTGTTCATGGTTAGGAAACATAACCATCTTTGATTAACGAGCTAGTCAAGTAGAGGCATACTAGTGACACTCTGTTTGTTTATATATTCACACATGTATTATGTTTCCGGCTAATACAATTCTAGCATGAATAATAAACATTTATCATGATATATGAGGAAATAAATAATAACTTTATTATTGCCTCTAGGGCATATTTCCTTCAGTCTCCCACTTGCACTAGAGTCAATAATCTAGATTACACAGTAATGATTCTAACACCCATGGAGTTTTGGTGCTGATCATGTTTTGCTCGTGGAAGAGGCTTAGTCAACAGGTCTGCTACATTCAGATCCGTATGTATCTTGCAAATCTCTATGTATCCCACCTGGACTAGATCCCGGATGGAATTGAAGCGTCTCTTGATGTGCTTGGTTCTCTTGTGAAATCTGGATTCCTTTGCCAAGGCAATTGCACCAGTATTGTCACAAAAGATTTTCATTGGACCCAATGCACTAGGTATGACACCTAGATCGGATATGAACTCCTTCATCCAGACTCCTTCATTTGCCGCTTCCGAAGCAGCTATGTACTCCGCTTCACATGTAGATCCCGCCACGACGCTTTGTTTAGAATTGCACCAACTGACAGCTCCACCGTTTAATGTAAACACGTATCCGGTTTGCGATTTAGAATCGTCCGGATCAGTATCAAAGCTTGCATCAATGTAACTGTTTACGATGAGCTCTTTGTCACCTCCATATATGAGAAACATATCCTTAGTTCTTTTCAGGTACTTCAGGATGTTCTTGACCGCCGTCCAGTGATCCACTCCTGGATTACTTTGGTACCTCCCTGCTAAACTTATAGCAAGACACACATCAGGTCTGGTACACAGCATTGCATACATGATAGAGCCTATGGCTGAAACATAGGGAACATCTTTCATTTTCTCTCTATCTTCTGCAGTGGTCGGGCATTGAGTCTTACTCAACTTCACACCTTGTAGTACAGGCCAGAATCCTTTCTTTGCTTGATCCATTTTGAACTTCTTCAAAACTTTGTCAAGGTATGTGCTTTGGGAAAGTCCAATTAAGCGTCTTGATCTATCTCTATAGATCTTGATGCCCAATATGTAAGCAGCTTCACCGAGGTCTTTCATTGAAAAATTCTTATTCAAGTATCCCTTTATGCTATCCAGAAATTCTATATCATTTCCGATTAGTAATATGTCATCCATATATAATATCAGAAATGCTACAGAGCTCCCACTCACTTTCTTGTAAATACAGGCTTCTCCAAAAGTCTGTACAAACCCAAATGCTTTGATCACACTATCAAAGCGTTTATTCCAACTACGAGAGGCTTGCACCAGTCCATAAATGGATCGCTGGAGCTTGCACACTTTGTTAGCTCCCTTTGGATCGATAAAACCTTCTGGTTGCATCATATACAACTCTTCTTCTAGAAATCCATTCAGGAATGCAGTTTTTACATCCATCTGCCAAATTTCATAATCATAAAATGCGGCAATTGCTAACATGATTCGGACAGACTTAAGCATCGCTACGGGTGAGAAGGTCTCATCGTAGTCAATCCCTTGAACTTGTCAAAAACCTTTTGCGATAAGTCGTGCTTTGTAGACAGTAACATTACCGTCAGCGTCAGTCTTCTTCTTGAAGATCCATTTATTCTCAATTGCTTGCCGACCATCGGGCAAGTCAACCAAAGTCCACACTTTGTTCTCATACATGGATCCCATCTCAGATTTCATGGCTTCAAGCCATTTTGCGGAATCTGGGCTCGCCATCGCTTCTTCATAGTTCGTAGGTTCACCATGATCTAGTAGCATGATTTCCAGAATAGGATTGCAGTACCACTCTGGTGCGGATCTTACTCTGGTTGATCTACGAGGTTCTGTAGTAACTTGATCTGAACTTGCATGATCATCATCATTAACTTCCTCACCAATTGGTTTAGATGTCACAGAAACCGGTTCCTGTGATGTGCTATTTCCCAATAAGGGAGCATGTACAGTTACCTCATCAAGTTCTACTTTCCTCCCACTCACTTCTTTCGAGAGAAACTCCTTCTCTAGAAAGTTTCCGAATTCAGCAACAAAAGTCTTGCCTTCGGATTTGTGGTAGAAGGTGTATCCAATAGTTTCCTTTGGATATCCTATGAAGACACATTTCTCCGATTTGGGTTCGAGCTTATCAGGTTGAAGCTTTTTGACATAAGCATCGCAGCCCCAAACTTTTAGAAACGACAACTTTGGTTTCTTGCGAAACCATAGTTCATAAGGCGTCGTCTCAACGGATTTCGATGGTGCCCTATTTAACGTGAATGCGGCCGTCTCTAAAGCATAATCCCAAAATGATAGCGGTAAATCTGTAAGAGACATCATAGATCGCACCATATCAAGTAAAGTACGATTACGACGTTCGGACACACCATTACGTTGTGGTGTTCCGGGTGGCGTGAGTTGCAAAACTATTCCGCATTGTTTCAAATGTAGACCAAACTCGTAACTCAAATATTCTCCTCCACGATCAGATCGTAGAAACTTTATTTTATTGTTACGATGATTTTCAACTTCACTATGAAATTCTTTGAACTTTTCAAATGTTTCACACTTATGTTTCATTAAGTAGATATACCCATATCTGCTTAAATCATCTGTGAAGGTGAGAAAATAACGATATCCGCCACGAGCTTCAATATTCATTGGACCACATACATCTGTATGTATGATTTCCAACAAATCTGTTGCTCTCTCCATAGTACCGGAGAACGGTGTTTTAGTCATCTTGCCCATGAGGCACGGTTCGCAAGTACCAAGTGATTCATAATCAAGTGGTTCCAAAAGTCCATCAGTATGGAGTTTCTTCATGCGCTTTACACCAATATGACCTAAACGGCAGTGCCACAAATAAGTTGCACTATCATTATCAACTCTGCATCTTTTGGCTTCAATATTATGAATATGTGTGTCACTACTATCGAGATTCAATAAGAATAGACCATTCTTTAAGGGTGCATGACCATAAAAGATATTACTCATATAAATAGAACAACCATTATTCTCGGATTTAAATGAATAACCGTCTCGCATTAAACAAGATCCAGATATAATGTTCATGCTCAACGCTGGCACCAAATAACAATTATTTAGGTCTAAAACTAATCCCGAAGGTAGATGTAGAGGTAGCGTGCCGACCGCGATCACATCAACTTTGGAACCATTTCCCACGCGCATCGTCACCTCGTCCTTAGCCAATCTTCGCTTAATCCGTAATCCCTGTTTCGAGTTGCAAATATTAGCAACAGAACCAATATCAAATACCCAGGTACTACTGCGAGTATTAGTAAGGTACACATCAATAACATGTATATCATATATACCTTTGTTCACCTTGCCATCCTTCTTATCCGCCAAATACTTGGGGCAGTTCCGCTTCCAGTGACCAGTCTGCTTGCAGTAGAAGCACTCAGTTTCAGGCTTAGGTCCAGACTTGGGTTTCTTCTCTTGAGCAGCAACTTGCTTGCTGTTCTTCTTGAAGTTCCCCTCCTTTTTCCCTTTGCCCTTTTTCTTGAAACTAGTGGTCTTGTTGACCATCAACACTTGATGTTCCTTCTTGATTTCTACCTCCGCAGCCTTTAGCATTGCGAAGAGCTCGGGAATCGTCTTATCCATCCCTTGCATATTATAGTTCATCACGAAGCCTTTGTAGCTTGGTGGAAGTGATTGGAGAATTCTGTCAATGACGCAATCATCCGGAAGATTAACTCCCAGTTGAATCAAGTGATTACAATACCCAGACATTTTGAGTATATGCTCACTGACAGAACTATTCTCCTCCATCTTGCAGCTATAGAACTTATTGGAGACCTCATATCTCTCAATCCGGGCATTCTGTTGGAATATTAACTTCAACTCCTGGAACATCTCATATGCTCCATGACTTTCAAAACGTCGTTGAAGTCCCGGTTCCAAGCCGTAAAGCATGGCACACTGAACTATCGAGTAGTCATCAGCTTTGCTTTGCCAGACGTTCATAACATCTGGTGTTGCTCCTGCAGCAGGCCTGGCACCCAGCGGTGCTTCCAGGACGTAACTCTTCTGTGCAGCAATGAGGATAATCCTCAAGTTACGGACCCAGTCCGTGTAATTGCTACCATCATCTTTCAACTTTGCTTTCTCAAGGAACGCATTAAAATTCAACGGAACAACAGCACGGGCCATCTATCTACAATCAACATAAATAAGCAAGATACTATCAGGGACTAAGTTCATGATAAATTTAAGTTCAATTAATCATATTACTTAAGAACTCCCACTTAGATAGACATCCCTCTAATCCTCTAAGTGATCACGTGATCCACATCAACTAAACCATGTCCGATCATCACGTGAGATGGAGTAGTTTCAATGGTGAACATCACTATGTTGATCATATCTACTATATGATTCACGCTCGACCTTTCGGTCTCCGTGTTCCGAGGCCATATCTGTATATGCTTGGCTCGTCAAGTATAACCTGAGTATTCCGCGCGTGCAACTGTTTTGCACCCATTGTATTTGAACGTAGAGCCTATCACACCCGATCATCACGTGGTGTCTCAGCACGAAGAACTTTCGCAACGGTGCATACTCAGGGAGAACACTTCTTGATAATTAGTGAGAGATCATCTTAAAATGCTACCGTCAATCAAAGCAAGATAAGATGCATAAAAGATAAACATCACATGCAATCAATATAAGTGATATGATATGGCCATCATCATCTTGTGCTTGTGATCTCCATCTTCGAAGCACCGTCATGATCACCATCGTCACCGGCGCGACACCTTGATCTCCATCGTAGCGTCGTTGTCGTCTCGCCAATCTTATGCTTCTATGACTATCGCTACCGCTTAGTGATAAAGTAAAGCATTACAGTGCGATTGCATTGCATACAATAAAACGACAACCATATGGCTCCTGCCAGTTGTCGATAACTCAGTTACAAAACATGATCATCTCATACAATAAAATTTAGCATCATGCCTTGACCATATCACATCACAACATGCCCTGCAAAAACAAGTTAGACGTCCTCTACTTTGTTTGTTGCAAGTTTTACGTGGCTGCTACGGGCTTAAGCAAGAACCAGTCTCACCTACGCATCAAAACCACAATGATAGTTTGTCAAGTTGATGCCGTTTTAACCTTCGCAAGGACCGGGCGTAGCCACACTTGGTTCAACTAAAGTTGGAGAAACTGACACCCGCCAGCCACCTGTGTGCAAAGCACGGCGGTAGAACCAGTCTCGCGTAAGCGTACGCGTAATGTCGGTCCGGGCCGCTTCATCCAACAATACCGCCGAACCAAAGTATGACATGCTGGTAGGCAGTATGACTTATATCGCCCACAACTCATTTGTGTTCTACTCGTGCATATAACATCAAACCATAAAAACCTAGGCTCGGACGCCACTGTTGGGGAACGTAGTAATTTTAAAAAATTTCCTACGCACACGCAATATCATGGTGATGCATAGCAACGAGAGGGGAGAGTGTTGTCTACGTACCCTCGTAGACCGAAGCGGAAGCGTTGACGCAACGTAGAGGAAGTAGTCGTACGTCTTCCCGATCCGACCGATCCAAGCACCGTTACTCCGGCACCTCCGAGTTCTTAGCACACGTCCAGCTCGATGACGCTCCCCGGGCTCCGATCCAGCAAAGCTTCGGGGATGAGTTCCGTCAGCACGACGGCGTGATGACGATGATGATGTTCTACCGACGCAGGGCTTCGCCTAAGCACTGCAACGATATGACCGAGGTGGAATATGGTGGAGGGGGGCACCGCACACGGCTAAGGAACGATCACGAAGATCAACTTGTGTGTCCTAGGGTGCCCCCCTGCCCTCGTATATAAAGGAGGGAGGGGGAGGTGCGGCCGGCCCCCAAGGGGTGCGCCTGGAGGAGTCCTACTCCCACCGGGAGTAGGACTCCCCCCTCTCTTGCCTTGTTGGAGAAGGAAAGGGGGAGGGAGAAGAGGAAAGGGGGGCGCCCCCCCTTCCTTGTCCTATTCGGACTAGGGGGGAGGGGGCGCGCGGCCTGCCCTGGCCGGCCCCTCTCTTCTCCCTAATGGCCCATGAAGGCCCATTAACCCCCCCGGGGGTTCCGGTAACCCCTCGGTACTCCGGTAAAATGCCGATTTCACCCGGATCGATTCCGATGTCCAAATATAGGCTTCCAATATATCAATCTTTATGTCTCGACCATTTCGAGACTCCTCGTCATGTCCGTGATCACATCCGGGACTCCGAACTACCTTCGGTACATCAAAATGTATAAACTCATAATAACTGTCATCGTAGCGTTAAGCGTGCGGACCCTACGGTTCGAGAACAATGCAGACATGACCGAGACACGTCTCTGGTCAATAACCAATAGCGGGACCTGGATGCCCATATTGGCTCCTACATATTCTACGAAGATCTTTATCGGTCAGACCGCATAACAACATACGTTGTTCCTTTTGTCATCGGTATGTTACTTGCCCGAGATTCGATCGTCGGTATCCAATACCTAGTTCAATCTCGTTGCCGGCAAGTTTCTTTACTCGTTCCGTAATACATCATCTCACAATTAACATATTAGTTGTAATGCTTGCAAGGCTTATGTGATGTGCATTACCGAGAGGGCCTAGAGATACCTCTCCGACTATCGGAGTGACAAATCCTAATCTCGAAATACGCCAACCCAACAAGTACCTTTGGAGACACCTGTAGAGTACCTTTATAATCACCCGGTTACGTTGTGACGTTTGGTAGCACACAAAGTGTTCCTCCGATAAACGGGAGTTGCATAATCTCATAGTCATAGGAACATGTATAAGTCATGAAGAAAGCAATAGCAACATACTAAACGATCGGGTGCTAAGCTAATGGAATGGGTCATGTCAATCAGATCATTCAACTAATTATGTGACCTCGTTAATCAAATAACAACTCTTTGTTCATGGTTAGGAAACATAACCATCTTTGATTAACGAGCTAGTCAAGTAGAGGCATACTAGTGACACTCTGTTTGTTTATATATTCACACATGTATTATGTTTCCGGCTAATACAATTCTAGCATGAATAATAAACATTTATCATGATATATGAGGAAATAAATAATAACTTTATTATTGCCTCTAGGGCATATTTCCTTCAAGACCTTTCATTGAGCGCTTTGCCCATGCTTGCTATGAACTTGAGGTAGATGCTTATTCTCTTGACACACATATTTGCATATCTACCTCTCATTTACATGTTTGTCCCCATGATATCCTTGCTTGTGCTCGATTGATATACTTACATGCCATGTCTCAATACTTTGTCACACCATATGCTTTGCATGATGACGACACTTGTTTGGTGAATCACCTCTTGAATGCTTGGTTTTGCACTAACGCTAACCACATTTTTTTCCAAGTGTTTGTTGTCCTTACTCCTTTTGAAGGAACCACAAGACGGTGCGACATTGGAGAGTGCCCATTTCGAGCTTCAAGATGACAAGTACTTGGTGAACGCCCACTTCTACACGGCGAAGCCATCTCTTTCCCATGGTGATTTGGTTTTCGATCCGAGGTCGGATCTTTCCCAAGGGAGGGGAGATGATGCGGAGCATCCTATGGACATCACCATGTCAAGAGTCCATTTGGCAAGTGACACGTGCGACATCTACTTCACATACGCAAAGGTGAATCATCTCCTTTACACGTGCTGACACCCCTTCGAGGATGGTATACTACTTGACACTCCACTCGTGTGCATGCATAGGTATTGTCGGAACACTACGAACGACAAGGAGGAGTGCGAGCGCCAAGGAACAACTACACCATCCGCGAGGGAAGCCTGGAAGCGACGACGAAAGAAGACAGAGTTGCTGAAGCTACAACGGTCGGACATCCGGGCCAGAGGCCGGACATCCGGCGCCTGTGCAGCCGCCCAACAGCTGCACACCCAGAAGGCCGAACAAGCTTCAGCGGCCGGACATCCGGTGCCAGCCCCGGACATTCGGCGCCTCGCCAAAGCCCGGACATTCAGCGTCTCTCCCGAAAATCCGGCATCGAACGGCAGAACGCACCCAAAGTTTGGCCACTTTAGCCCGGACATCCGGCGTGAGCCGCGGACATCCGGCGTGAGCCGCGGACATCCGGCGCCCCATGAACGGCCAGACATCCGGCCCCCAGCCCGGACATCCGGCGCCTGCCTGCGAGCAGCCCCGGGCCAGAGGCCCATGTATCCCTTTCCCACTTACCCCTTCGTGGCTTAGACTATAAATAGACCACTCCCTCCTCCATTCTAGGGTTAGCAAAGTGATAGCTCATTTGATAGAGAGCTTTGCTCCTTGTACCACTCTACTTTTGAGAGAGAGAGAGAGACTACTACTCCTTATGGAGGCCAAGGCCTCCATCTAGGAGAAGATCCTGCGGGATATATCATCAAGACCCCCTCTTGGGCGGCCCCCCCTTCAATACCTCCTCATGGAGATGAACTTTACCTTGTATCTTTCCCTTTGTTGTTCATGTACCTTGTGGATCTTGTGTGTTTGATTTTCTAGTGGATGTGTGATTGGACTTGTTCTTGAGTGTTTCCCCTTGTGATTTCTCTCCGTTCTTCCCCGTGTTCATCGTGTTCTTCGAGGGAACCCACTCCAATCGTGAAAGATCGGCCTACACCGGGTTAGCCCCGTATCACATATACTGCAAGCTTTGGTGATCTGTCTTGATTATGAGGTCATTGCCCAAGAAATAGTGTCTCCACCTCTTTAAGGCAGCAATGATTGCAAGGGCTTCCTTTTCATAAGTTGATAGTGCAGCATTAGTAGGGCAGAGAGTTGAGCTGAAATAAGCTAGAGGTCTACCTTGCTGCATCATTACTGCTCCCAACCCACTCAAGAAGCATCTGTTTCCAATGTAAAAGGTTCAGAGAAGTTGGGAAGTGCAAGGACTGGAGGACTGTCATTGCTTGTTTTAAATCCGGAAATGCTTGGGTTTGAGTTGGTGTCCACTGGAAACTGTCTTCCTTAGTACATCATGCAGTGGTCTGGCAATTGTTCCAAATTTTTTGACAAATCTTCTGTAATAGCCACATAAACCCAGGAATCCTTGAAGTTGTGTGGGTGTAGTAGGTATTGGCCAGTCAGCAACTGCTGCTACCTTGGCTGGATCAGTTGAAACATCTTCTCCAGTGATTATGTGGCCCAAATACTCTACTTGTTGCACTCCAAACACACATTTTGACATTTTTGCAAAGAGTTGATGTTCCTTGAGTAACTGCAACACTATTTGCAAGTGGGCTATGTGTTCAGAAAGTGACTTACTGAAGATTAAGATGTCGTCAAAGAAAACCAAAACAAACTTTCTGAGATAAGGACCAAAGATGTTGTTCATTAATGCTTGAAACGTTCCAGGTGCATTAGCAAGACCAAAGGGCATTACCAGAAACTCATAGTGGCCAAAGTAAGTTCTGAAAGCTGATTTGGGTATATCATCTTCACTCATCCTGACTTGATGGTAACCTGATCTCAAGTCCTACTTGGTGAAATAAGTTGCTCCATGCAGTTCATCAAGTAAATCCTCAATGACAGGAATTGGGAATTTATTTTTGACAGTAGCAACATTTAACTTCCTATGGTCAATGTACATTCTCCAAGTGCCATCTTTTTTCATAACTAGTATTGCTGGAGAGGAGTATGGACTTTCACTAGCTCTTATGATTTTATCCCTGAGCATGCCATCAATCTGCCTCTCTAACTCATTTCTTTGCATATGAGGCACTCTGCAGGGCCTAGAATTAGGTGGTTTTGCCTGTTCCTTCAATGGAATCTTATGGTCATGTGATCTCTTGGGGGAAACACCTTTTGGCTCTTGGAAAACTTCAGGAAACTTCTGTATCACCTCCTCTACAGGTGGAGGAATTGTGTTGTTGTTAGGTTTTTTTAGTGTGGTGTCTCTTATGAGGTGCAGGACATAACCAGGTGCTCCTGCTGCCATGAGTTTATCCACTTCAGCAGCTTCAATTGGTGTGGCTTCTGCTATGGTGTCACAAGCTTTGATAGTGATAGGTGTGAGCTTGTTTTGCATAACAGTAATCTGTCTGGGGTTGTAGTGGAAGGAGACAGGGCTGTGGCTGGCCATCCAATCACTACCAAGTACCATATCATGACCAGGGAGATCAAGTACTCTGAACTGCTGTTCAAATTTTTTATTGCCTGCTACAAAAGTGGTTGTGGGTACAAAAGCACCAGACCACAATGTGCCCCCACCTGCAACTGTTACAGCTCTGGAAGTGTCCTTGAGGATGGTGCAAGTAGTAGACAGTGCAAACTTAAGGCTGATGAATGTGGAGTTGCTGCCTGAATCTACAAGTGCAATTCCTTGTTTTCCTCCAATCTGCACCAAGATTGAGATGGTGTTGACATTATCTGATTGCATTGCCTGTGCAAAAATGGTCATGCATTTTTCTTCAGTCCGTGGTTGCTCCTCAAGTTCATTTTCCTCCATTACTTCCTGCTCTGTTTGTTATTCAGTTGGTTCTTCACCTGTAAGGACATTCAGGACAGGTGCAAGTTTACATTTGTGACCATGGAACCACACATCTCCAGCATTTGCCTGGTTCTCTAGCTCTTTGATTCACTACAGCTTGTTTAGGTTCAGTTGCTTTTTCAGGAACAGGATTTGATGTTTTCTGATAGCTGCCTGAACTCTTGCCATTGCCTGCATATGAGCTATAAGATTTCTTCTCAGGTAATGCTCTTTCTATATCCACAGCTAACCAGTAAGCTTCAGTGAGTGAGGCAGGCCGTAGTGGACGCACTTGAAACTTAATGTGAGAACGAAGTCCGTTGACATAGCATCGTATAAACCAGCTCTCGTCCATTATTGGGTTTTCCACCTGCACTTCTGCCATGAGCTCCTCAGACTGATCTGTGTATTCAGACACAGTGAGAGTGTTCTATTTCAGGTTTGTGAACTTCTGTGTCAGATCATATGAGCTTGCCGACGAAAACCTGCGTAGTATTTCTTCACAGAACTGAGTCCAAGTTAATTGCTTCTTCAATATGCCTGAGCGACGTAACCATTCATCAGCTTTTCCCACGATGTACAGTTGAGCAAGACTGACTTTGTACTCTGCTGGTGCCCCTGCCATCTGAAAATATTTGTCGCACTGACGGATCCATCCAGCTGGGTTTTCACCATCAAAGCGTGGGAAATCCATGCGAGGGCCCTTGGTGATGCTCTTGAGGAATTGTGTCCTCATTTCTTGCTCATACCGCTTGGGAAATTCATCCCAACTTTTGACGCACTCCAGCAGGCTGAAAGTTGTTGAAACTAGGTGTACGAGCAGTTTTGTAGGCTGTTGTGGGAGTGGCATTACCAGAAGGAACATCTAAGGTAGCAGTAGTACCAAACCCTGGAGGAACAGAGGGCCTAGGAACCTGAATTGGTGCTAAGTTAGGGTGTATTTGTGAAGCAACCTGACGGGTTTTGGCCTGTTCAAGTGCTAGGCGTTTGCACAATTCTTCAGTCAGCGGTCTGTCCTCAGGTGCACTTGTCTCTTTGTTTGGAATCTGCTACTCAGGAACTGGTTGGCCTGGTTGTGTGGATGTTGATGCGTCTGTGAGTGTCATGGATTTTAGCACATCTGCCATAGCTGCGAGCTGTGTATTCAGAGAGGAAACAACTTTTTGGACCCCGTCCATCACCGAGACCATGGTGTCCTGCAGCTTGAGGTCGATGCCGTGCACATCCTTGCGGAGGTCGTCGACTTCGCCACGCAGCTCGGCAGTTTCGTCGCGGTGCTGCAGAAATTTGCCCTTCATGGCAAGGAGTTCGGCGATTTCCGACTCGTCGAGACTGTCCTTGCCGCGCCCCATCTTGGCTGAGTGGTTCAGAAGGGAATTTTACCCCCAGGACTTGCCCGGGAACCGGATCTGAATACTCAACCCTGCCGCCGCCGCTCGGGATCGCCACCAGAACAGCACCACACGCCGCTGACCTGGGATTTTACCGAGTGAGCGATTTGCTCAAACAACCAGTCAAGCTCGACGCGCTGCTGACGAATGGGTCTATCGCCACCAGCGCCACCTACACCGCCGCCAACGCCACCGACACCGTCACCGTTGACGAAAGAGGGAGGGAAGGGTGGGAAATCACCGTCGCCGCTCCGATCTGCTGCGTCGCCGAGGAAAACCTACGCTCATGATACCAATTGTCACACCCTAGCGGAATTCAGAGGTGGAAATCGAGTGAATTTCGGCGGATCTCGTGGAGGAGCAAAGGGGAAAGTAGCCCACGCTAGGGTTTGTATTACTATAGGAGGAATGATTGTATCAATGTGATAATTCACGGAATAATAGCATGCCTATTACAGACGGGGGCGCTACCTTTATAGCCAGCCGTTAACGAGTGACAGCTACAGGAATGGAAAAGGAAACGCTACAGTTACAGAGATAATGGCACAGTGATTCGGCGAGCCTCGCGAGCCGTTGGATAGCTTAGACCGTGGCCGTTCGATAACTGAAGATGCTTGACACTTGTAACTGAAGGTGCTGGCCTGACACGCCATCCTGGTCATGGTCTCCCGTGGCAGTTCAGGTCGCTGCCGCCCTGCAGCGGATCCGATGGCCTGGTAGCCGCCGCCAATCCCATAGAACAGGTCGCCTGCGACTTGCTGCGGATTCGCTGACCTGGTCGCCGCCGCCCATCCGCCGGACATGGGATAGATGAGAGTGGAGGAGCGATTGGAGACGGCCGTGAGTGAGGGGGTTTGGCGCGAGTCGTCGTGAGGGAGGTGGAGTGGGGAGACAACGAGAGATCGTTCCGCGTCGTTCCACCAAATCGAAGAAACGAGCGCGTTCCGGATATTGTTTTTTTGTGTGGGAATATTCCCTTTTCGAGAACGAGTTGGTTCCCGTTCCTTCTCCAATCCAAACACAAGAACCTGGCGCAGGGACAGGTTGGACCCGTGACGTTCCAGCCGATGACTGAAACCAAACACACCGAAACAGTATGACTTCACCTCTTTTGCCTAACCCAAGGTGCAAGCTCAGCGTGGACATGGCGGCGCCAGCATATTCACGTGAATACCAAAGGTTCGACCAAGAAATCCATTTTTTTGAAACAAAAAAGAAACAGTATACAGTATTATGTTTTTAAGGAAAATACAGTACAGTACTATTATACAGTATAAAATTATATACAGGCCTTTGATAAATTCAGCGGCCCAAAAGCCCACAACTGAGCCCACAGCCCACAGGCACACTCGTTTCGTTCCGTTCCCCAGGAATACCCCGACCAAACAAACCTCGCTCGCTTCGTTCCCCAGTCTCCTCCTATCTAGCGCGGCGGCGAACCGGCGGCGACGCACGGAACCGGAGGCAGGCAAGAGGCGGTGCGGCGCCAAGCAGCGGAGCCGGCGACCAGGTTCGGTTCTCCACCTCTTCCCTGATTCCGTCCGGCGTTCGCGCCGCGGCCCGCACGCTAGCTAGCGTCATGTCACCAGCAGGCATAGGCAGGCAATGGCTGCTGCGGCCGGCTTACAGAGGGCCGACGGGGAGGGGCCCTCCTCTGCTCCCGGAGGGCAGAGGAGTAGTACCATATTTTTTTTTGCAATACTAATGCCAGCTGCTGCTTGGGTTGGAGCCAAGCCCACCTCTAGGCTTTAGTGCGTAGGGAAATAAATCTGAGAAGCCTGTCAGTCTGTCTTCTGATTTCCACCAGCACTCACAACAAAATTAACTGCTCACAAATCGCGCAGTGGAACATCAAGGGGCACACTTTAATTAGCTCCTAGTATGCCTCTTGGTGTGATCTACTAGTGCACACGCATATCTGTTCACACCAACGGGAGCAGCATATATAGATAGAGGCCGGAGCCACTGTTCTCTGTCTCTCTCGTTTCGCTTGTTGCATGATGGATCTGTCCAAGTATGTGACCTATCTGATATCCTTCTTCCGTAGGTATGTGGACGGATTAACTCTTCGTCCTGAAACAATAATAATCTCCTACTGTCCATGATATGCCCGATTCCCTTTCTAGATGATGATGAACCTTACTATTAGTCTGTTAGTTTGGTTTGATGTTCCCAGACCAAAGGATGACTAGGATCATCTTCTGCTAGTAGTTTGGCTACTAAATTGCATTAGTCATATTTTTGACCCTTCATCCAGGACGGATGGACGGCTGTCCTTGAACCTTTAGGATATGCTTCTGGGGAAGAGAGAAAAGAAACCCATTTTCTCCGACAACTAGGAAACCGTTGCGACTTTCTCCCTTCTTTGGATGCTAACTGGATTCGGGTCTCAGGCTCAGGATCCGGGCGTTCCGTGCGATGGGCGGCGATGGAGGCACAGAAGAAGAGCTGACGGCACAGGAGACGGCGCTCTATGACCGTCAGATCCGCGTCTGGGGCGTTGATGCCCAGAAGAGGTGCGCCACTCCCCTCCCAAGAACCCAGCTCTGTTACTGCTATTTCTTTTTTCTTTTCTTTCTTTTACTGCATCATTTTTGCGATTTTTAAAAACCAAGGTTCAACCATTTGAATCATATCAAACTTAACCTTCTGTTATGACTAGAGATTTTCCCCTGATTATGTGAACCTCGTTTTATCCTTTCGGTAGAAATTTCGGACTTGTTTTTTTTTTCTGCCAATGTTCTGTGCTCTATTTCGTTTATTTATAATATCTGTCTTTTACTGGTTTTTTTACCATCTGTAACACTGTTTGGGTGCATTCATTGTTTTAACTGACTGTTATATATGTGTTGCTTGGAACAGGCTAAGTAAAGCGCATGTGCTTGTGTGCGGTGTGAACGGTACTACTATTGAGGTGGGTAACTAAAATGTTCTTCTATTATTATGCTTGGCAGTTAATTTGCCTTTAAAAGGAGCTTTGATGGTCTCCTATTGTTTATGAAAAGATAGCATTGAAAAATTAGGGTTCAAGGTGTTATAACTAGTATTTGCGGTAATGTTCTGTGTTTGCATCGCTCAAATGAATAAGTTACAATTCAGCCATTTTTAGTTTCTTTAAACTGTCTGTGTGCTAGATAAAGGGAACTAAATTTGAACTTGTTGTTCCTTTCATTTCTGATGGCATATTCTTAACTTCGCTTTTCGCCCTTGTCATCTCATGTTCCATCTTGCCAATGCACACTTATTTTTCAAACAGAGGTCCCCAATTCTTATGAACTTTAGTTGAATTTCAATAATTTAACTTCTCATATGTCATTTACAATTTAGTTAATTTACTGAAAGTGCCCACATACACTAAGTTGATTTCTCTCCTACTCCGCAGTTCTGCAAGAATATTGTTCTAGCAGGAGTTGGCAGTTTATCCTTGATGGATGATCACATAGTCACTGAGGATGATCTCAGTGCAAACTTCCTAATTCCTCATGATGTATGTATGCAAGGTGTTAGCTCACGAGCTGAGGCTTGCTGCGAGTCCTTGAAAGATTTCAATCCAATGGTCCGAGTTGCTGTCGCAATAGGTGTGGTGTATAGTTTGATGCACTTCTTTTTAATTAGTTTGGTTATTAGATTTAAGAAAAATGTATTATACAAAGTGATCATGTCTTGTATTCTTGAATTGGTGTTCAGTTTATTGTGTTTACTGATAATGCTGCTATAGCTGAAAAAGTTCTTACAAGAAAGATCATTTTGTGATAGGAACAAGCAGTTGTTATGTCTGTTTTACTAATATTGGTTCTGTAAGAGAAATTTTCAACCATTCTTTGGTGGCCATAAAATCTGAGATTTTTTTTACAGTATTGATTGGAAAAGTTATGACTATCATGTTGTTTCCTCCAGGTGATCCATCATTAATTGATGAAGGATTCGTTGACAGGTTCGACATTATTGTAGTTAGCTGTGCATCTCTGAAAACAAAGGTGCAGATCCTTATCTAAAGTAATATTTTCACTAGCTTCAGTTTCCTTTGTCACGTGTTCTGTTTCTTATCCTCACTGTTTTTGCATCTGTGTTATGTTTCTAGTTGTTCATTAATGACAACTGTCGGAAGAGAAGCAAGCATATTGCCTTCTACTCTGTAGAGTGCAAGGATTCTTGCGGTGAAATATTTGTCGATTTGCAGAACCATAGTTATCTTCAGGTATGTATTACTTAAGGTCATGTGACATCTAGTCTATTGATGCATCACTTAACTTTGTATTACTTGCTTTGTTTTTCACAACTAGAAGTCAAAAGACATGTATGCGTGTGCCTGCGATTGATCTATGTTCAGTTGTCACCTCTAATAAGATATACCTGCCTGTGTGCATGCACGTTCAAAGTTGTACTAATTACTGTGCAATTAAGTTGATAAGCCATACAATGAAGCAATGGGAGAGGGTCATTGAGCACCGTTAAGAAGAATGACAAGCGTGACAAAAAATCAGTTTAGTTTCATGCCTAGGAGGTCAACCATGGAAGCCATTTTCTTGGTACGACAACTTATGGAGCAAAAGGACCTACATACGGTGTTCATTGACTTGGAGAAGACCTACGATAAGATACCACAGAATGTCATGTGGTGGGTCTTGGAGAAACATAAAGTCCCACCAAAGTACATTACCCTCATCAAGGACATGTACGATAAAGTTGTGACAAGTGTTCGAACAGGTGATGACGACACTGATGACTTTCCAGTTAAAATAGGACTGCGGCAAGGGTCAGTTTTGAGCCCTTATCTTTTTGCTTTGGTGATGGACGAGGTTACAAGGGATATACAAGGAGATATCCCATGGTGTATGCTCTTTGCGGATGATGTGGTGCTAGTCGATGATAGTTAGAGTGGGGTTCATAGAAAGTTAGAGCTGTGGAGACAGACTTTAGAATCCGAAGGTTTTAGGCTTAGAGAACTAAAACTGAGTACATGTTTCAGTACCACTAGGCACTAGGAGGGGAAAGTTAGCATGGCAGTTGATACCTCAGAAGGACATCTTTGCATAGTTGGGGTCAATGCTGCAGAAGGATGGTGATATCAATGAAGATGTGAGCCATCAAATCAAAGCTGGATGGATGAAGTGGTGCCAAGCTTCTGGTGTCCTCTGTGATAAGAGTGTCACAAAAGCTAAAAGGCATCTCTACGGAAAAAAAAGAAGCTAAAAGGCAGGCACAGGATGGCGATTCGGCCTATGATGTTGTATGGCGCTGAATGTTGGCCAACTAAAAGGCGACATGTCCAACAACTATGTGTAGCAGAGATGCGCATGTTGAGATGAATATGTGGCCACACAAGAAAAGATCGGGTCCGGCATGATATACGTGATAGAGTTGGGGTGGCACTGATTGAAGAGAAGCTTGTCCAACATCGTGTGAGATGGTTTGGGCATATACAACGCAGGCCTCCAGAAGCGGTTAAGGAGTGCATAGTGGGCGGTCAAGGCATGCTGATAATGTCGAGAGGTTGGGGTAGACCAAACTTGATATTGGAGGAGTCCGTAAAGAGAGATTTGAAGGAGTGGAATATCACCAAAGATATAGCCATGGACAGGGGTGCGTGGAACATAGCTATCCACGTGCCAGAACCATGACTTGGTTTCGGTATCTTATGGGTTGGGTTTCAACTCTAGCCTACTCCAACTTGTTTGGGGCTGAAAGGCTTTGTTGTTGTTTGTGGTTTTTTCTTGTAATTCATAAATATCTCATTATCATTTCCATATCTTTATCATTACTCCTATAAACACTAGAGTTGGCAATGATGGGTCGAATGCCATCTACCTCCCTTCCACCAAAAGTAGATGGCCTTTCTGCATTATTTGACGTTGCAAAGTTATCTTGGGACGTGCCTACTTTATTTTCAAGATACATAAAGGTGGCACCTTCTGCATTGGCATGTTTGATTTTAGATTGATTGTCACATTATGGCGGGCTATTCATCTTGTCAGCATATAAAAACCCAATATTCCTGTGGTGATCTCATTGGCTGTCTCTTAGTCTGTCAATTCTTAAAATGGATGATAAACAAAAGTGAGCACCTTATTTTGCTTAAACAGGACACAGTTTACATATTGAATCTGGTACCAGGGATTCAGTTCTATAAAAACCACTTCTGGTTCAATTACCATGGTGATTCTGTTTCTTATGCTTTGCAAATTACGATAGCTAGCAGAACACATTTTCTATCTTCAGTTCATTCTTAAAATGTACATTTCTGAAATTGTGTTTATTTTTTTCAGAAGAAGCCTGGAGGAGAACCTGAACAGCAGGAGTTGACATATCCTAGCCTGCAGGTATGGAAGTTTGATTTGATTTTTTTGTAGTTTGGTCTTTGTTGAGACAAAGTCTTCAGTATGTATGCTCATGTTTTTTATTCCTCAAGTTCGCGATCCTTGTTTTGCTGCCATGTGCTGTTCTGGGGAGTATTTAGTTTGCAACTTATACATGCTACATGATACACAGAAGCAATTCAATTTGTGTTTATATTATAATATGAAAACATGCGGATACCTCCTACGATTAAACATTCAATTTTTTGTGACAGCAGGGAAAAAGATGAAAGTAAATGCTTTTATTGCATTTCGTTTTTCTTTTTAGTTCTGATGTGGCTCTGCGATGCCACCTACCCTTATTTGGAAAGGCATGCATTTTCTTTTTTGGGTAGAACATTTCTTGGAGGTAGCTGCTGGTCTTTGTTCTTTTTACGCTGCTGTGCTTTCTTAAATTGTTTGCTCTATGCAAGTACTTATGCATGATTGCTCATGTTATCTTGTTTTTTCTTTGTTTGTCACCACTTAAATACTGGTTCAATCTGTTATTGTACTCATGATGCTATGTTACTCCTGTCATGTAGTCCAATTGTAAAATATTACGGGAATACCTGTATATGATTTGATTGCAAGAGCCGTTACCACACCCTTTAGGATGCTTCAGTTTCCAAATATAAGAATTTCAATTCCGATGAGTGCAATCATAACACTACCCTTCTGGATGCTTCTGGTGGCAAGTATTGCAGTTTGAAGTACAATGGCTGCATTTACATTTTGTTTGTTTTTGTACAGGAAGCTATTTCTGTGCCCTGGAAGAATCTGCCCAAGAAAACAACTAAATTGTACTACGCCATGAGAGGTGATTATACGAAAACTTAAGTTACTGTTCCTAAGGTTTATCTTGTCTAATAGTGGCAACTGAAAATGGGTGTTTTTTTACTTTCTTGGCCTGTTTTTTCCTGGGCAAATATCAGGCAAAAATGTGATTATGGTGAAAACTCATGAAAATTCAGGTGTAGAAGCTTCAAAATAAATAAACATTATCAGATGTAGGGGGTGGGCATGTTCCATATCCCTGCAAAATTTAAGATCGATGTGATTCATTTATGATGTACAGTAGTGGAACAGATCAAACTGAATTTAGTACAAAGTATTACTTGCCGCTTGTTTAGTACAAAGTAGTACAACTTTGTACTAAACCAGCGACAAGTAATCTTTTTCGCATCTCAAAGCAAATGAGCTTGCTCCTGATATTTCGCAGACAGAGAACATAACATCCTATAGTTTTCTCAGATTTTCTTTAGGACTCCTATTTTTATTTTTCACCAAAAAATTTACTGATATGTATGTTCACTTGATCTGCTATACAGAACCCTTATGACTGTTACCTATGTGTATTTTTTGCTGTCTTGGTTTTGTAATAACTAGCATAAGTACGTCATTTTGCAGTCTTGGAAAGTTATGAATTATCTGAAGGGCGCGAGCCTGGTGAGACATCACTTTCTGATCTACCTGCAGTTTTGGCTCAGAGGAAGGATATGTGTGATAGAATGGTACAGCTTTGTTGTTTGTCTTATTTTAAGTAATTGAGTCATGTTTCTTCAGATATTTTCCCTGTTGCTGTAAACTGCAGTCTTTAAGTGAGTCTCAAATTCCTACGGCTCTCCTGGAACGGCTTTTAGCAGCTGGAAAGAAGGAACATCCTCCTGTATGTGCAATCCTTGGTGGCATTCTTGGTCAGGTAGGTTCAATCTTCCATCCGTTATTTTCTGTTTCTTCTATTGTTTAATTCTTGTCATAGCCGGAAAATAAGAAAAGTAATCTATATAATTTATGCATAGATCAGTATCTTTTTTTCCTTCAAATGTGGAACATAGTAGCTCAACAGAAAATGTAGTTATCTCAAGCAACGTGTGGTGTTATTAAGTTGTTACTAGGAAAAAGTAGGTGACACATGGAAATGACACTTTGAATTCATAGAATTCTTATATATGGACTATTTCCCTTTTAACTCGCAGTCTAGGGCATTTGTACTTGTGCTAGCAGGGAAAGGAAGGCATCCAAAATATGTAACTATATGAAATATGATAATATAAGATACATTTATTCTCTTTTTGGTACCAGCTAGGATTGTTCCATTATCTTCAGCAAGCTAGTGAATTTGGTTAGAGGGGAGTAGATTCTTAGGAGAGTTGAAAGGATTGAGTTCCATTCCAAATTAACTCAATCTTCTTTTGCTCTTCTTTTTTGGTTGTAAAATTTTCTTGTGCCGTGAATCTATCTATCTCTGTAACAAGAAGCCGAAAATATAATTAAAGATTGATTACTTGTCTGGTTACATAGTTTGATATGTTTGTTTCCTAATTCAGTTTAAAATTTACATCCCTAAATTTGCACAATTGTCACTGGGATCTTTCATTTTTAGGTCCCTGTATTTACTCAAGAAACTTAGTCTCTTAATTTAATACACTTTCACTTTAACATAATGCCAGGTTTAAATTAACAGTCAAGAAAGTTCAAACACAACTTCAACTAACGATTAGTGATATCTGACCTGATTTACTGAAAGCTTGATTATGCTTTTTCTTCTAAATAAAGTTACTGTAAAACTAGTAAAATCTGTTTCCTTGAAACTAAATTCAAATCTAAAATCGTCATTTTTATGTTGATCACATGAAGATTACATGTCTTCTCGAGTAAAGGTGCTATGTTTTATCTAAAATTATCAGTTAAGATTCAGTTAAACTGGACTTGTCCTGACTGAAACCATGAGTTGCATGCTATTTGCTAAAAAAATATCTACACACATCAACCCGAAAAGTATTTCACTAAACTATATGTTATGTTATGATTCTGCCAGACATGTTGCATCATCTCCTCTCAAAGGTATACCTCTGTCGTTCCCTACTGGGAACCCGACTATGATCTGACTATAAAAACTGGAACACACATTTTAGTACAAATTGCGAAAGCCAGGACGTGAACTCAAGACCGTAGCCTTTAATACTCCCTCTGTTCCTTCATATAAGGTGTATTTGTTTTTTGATAAAATTTCACAATGTAAGGTGGATTTCTTTTAATTCCTCGTAATTCCGTCATTAGCCCTTAAAAAAAGGAAAGAATCTCTCCCATGATTGCATGTATCTCTCATTATATAGACGAAAAGGAAAGTATCTCTTCCCCGATTGCGTGTATCTCTCCATTGCAAGCCTAAATGATTTACTTGTCGCTAAATCAATGATTTAGCCAAGGTTAATTTTGTCCTAAAGTGTGTAAAATTATGTGCCTTGGTCACCGTGCCAAATATTATACACCTTATATAAAGGAATGGAGGGAGTACATCTTAAGCTTCATGCACTAGCCAACACAACCAAAATTCTGAACTGATGGAAAGGGGTAGGCAATCCACGTGTACACTTCCAACATGTTAAGCGTCATGCACTAGCTGCAACCAAAAGTCTGAACTGATGGAAAGGGCTAGGCAATCCACATATAGACTTCCAACACCCCCTCTCACGTGTGACGCGTGAAGTCAACACATGAATAGACTCAAGAGGTATGGCTTAAGAGGCCTATACGTGGACACAGAGGGGGTGAACAACAATTTTTTCGATAAATTGTGAAAGTCAGGACTTGAACTCAAGACCATAGGCCGTGATACCATGGTAAGCTTCATGCACTAGCCAATGCAACTGAAAGTTCGAACTGATGGAAAGGGCTTAGGCAATCCACATTACACTTCAACAAAACCATGGTCAAACCAGAAGGTTTGCACACCGGATAGCAGTTCAACCTGCTGCACATCACTCGTACTAGCAAAAAAAGTTGCAGGCACAAGTACTCAAACTCGTGACCTCATGCTTCAGAGCTAGTGCCGCCCACCTAGTGAACTTGGCTTGCTGTTTTGCTGATTGCGATGCAGAAATAAAGGTATTTGCTCCATAACCCAAGTACAGTACCACTAATTTTCTACTTGCTAGGCCAGCGATCAAACGAATGAACCGGCATTCCAAGCGCTGAACCAGTGAATCAAGGTACTCACTGGTTTGGTTTTCAAAACTATGGTTCATAGATAGTTCTTGGAGTTTTGGAATTGCATTAAAAATCCACTTGGTGGAAGCTAGCCGTGGTTTGAAATTTTCCACATGTATCGTTAAATGAGAAAATCAATCACATAGATGTAATTGATCTAAGAAGGATGTGTTTGAACAGTTGATGTATGAGGTAGAAAAACTTCCGGTCCAAAAGAACACTATATTCCATTTATGTTTTGCTGCAAAAATAAACCTGCACGAGTGTGAATTTGTTTCCATTTCAAGCCTTCTTATATTTGAATATTTTCTTTAGCATACTGATCACAGATTTGCACTTGGTTTTTGGATCTAACAGGAGGTGATCAAGTCAATATCTTGTAAGGGCGATCCGATCAAGAATTTCTTTTATTACGACGCAGCTGATGGTAAAGGGATCATGGAGGACATCCCTCCAACCCCCGTAGAGCAATTCGCGTGATGCCTAGCTCGCACTGGTCATTAATCTCTGATTAACATTGAAAACTTCTTATCGTGGCCGAGGCAGAAAACTCATATTACCTCCATCCTTTTTTTGGGTCTAGATATGGATACATCTAACACTAAAAAATGACTAGATACATCCGTATCTAGACAAATCGAAGACAAGAATTTTGGGACGGAGGGCGTACTTAACATTATAGTGTTGGCACCCCAGTATTGTATTGAATAGAATTGACATTCTCTTGATCTCCTGTGAACAATTTTAAAGCTGAAGCCAGCCAGATTTTCATTCTCGTTGAATGATGAAATACTTTATTATTTGCATGCCCTGTGCCCATGTTGGTAGAAGTAGTTGGGTATTACGAGTTGGTTCATGTCTGCCTCTGGAGGTGGGCAGAATGGCTTACATGTGTAGTTCATGTCTGTTTACAGGTAGTTCATACTCTATTCCAGAGGTAACATAAACCGGTGATGGCAGTACAATTTTCCAAATCTGAAAATTAAAATGGGCAATATATGAAATACACCTGTATCTGGAGTTTATTATTGTCTCCTTGATCTGCTGATGTTCATCGGCCTGAAGGGCAAATCTGTATCAAGGACGAATATGCTCGCTGTCCTTTGGCAGGCAAAGTGCCAGCACGGCTTCAGCTCTTTGCCTTTCAAAGCCTTTCACAGCCAAAACTGGGCTGTCTCCGGCCTCTGCTTCCTCATGGACCCCTTCGCCTTGGCCGTTGCAGCTAAGTCCTCGTATGATGGCATCTCTTCCCTTTTCCCTCTGCCATCGCCATTGACGGTACCGAACCCAAGAAGATGCAAGCTCGATGCAGACATGGTGTTGAAGCGGTCTGACTCATTGGCCGCACAACAAGCATAGGGTGGTTTGTGCGGCAATCTGCCTGAGCTCAACACCTTCTCCAAAGTGGCCAGAAAATTAGGCGTCCCTATAGACCGAACAAGGTCGAGCAGGTTATCCGTCTGGAGCTTGCACTGTGGTCCACACTCTAGGGTCATGTCATCGGTGTTGGGAGGCAGTGATGGCTGCAACTGGAAGGAGGTCCAAACAGGGTTACCTGGGTCGGCGGGTCGCTTTCAGAGGGCCGAGGAGGAGGTCGGCTTCCTGCTGTTGTTTTGTGAGCTCCAGCAGGAGGATGGCAATGGCAGTTGCCCATTTCTTCCGAGCTGGTCACAATAGTACTGGGCAGGTCGCTGGTGATGGTAGTAACCCCTGCTGTTACCATTGTTCCGAGGAAAAACAGGGGAAAACTGAAACAGTTATGTGCAAATGGATCAGAAAAGAAAGAAAGAAAGAAAAAAGCTTATGTCAAGGTCGTCCCAAGTAAGTTTAGCTTTCAGGATTTTTTTTTCCTGAAGCATTCTTACACTGGATTGGTGATGAGGTAGTTTTCGGTCTGTTCTTGGATCTGAACAAACAGGATCATTTCCTCTGAGGAATGACGAGTAGGAGGCCCTAGTTTCTCCTTGAGGCATAACTCCAGCATATCTGATGTGATGTTGAGGCAGATTACTTGACTACTTGAGCTGCCAGCACGGGATGCGCTAGAATTTGTGGCATCTATAACATATGGTTTGTTGCTCAAAATCGAAGTGCGGTGGAGCTTTGATGCTCCTGGTTTTTAAAATCTGATTTGAACATATTTTTAAATGTCACAAAATTTGGATAAATTTTTTTATGTCCACGTCTCAACATTCTGTGTGTTCACATTTTTTGAGTCCATGTATAAAAAGAGAAAAATTGGTGCTTAAAAATGCTTTTTATGAGACATTTTCTTCTTTTTTTGCACAGACGATACAAAATGTCATTTTTTTTGCGAAACTTGGTGTGCGCACATAGAATGTCAACATGTATGCGCAAATTTTTTGATCGGATTTTTTTTGACATTTCAAAATAATTTTACGTGGAAGGAGCATAAGCTCCATGTGCCAAAGTGAGTTCCCAAAATTCAGTGGTCAAAGTTAGACCGAATTTATAAAGTGGTCTTGTATATAGAAAAATGGAGGAAATAACTTACAGATAGTACGATGAACATAGCATGTATGCTTGGCATACAATTAAATAAATGAAAACAATCGGTGCATTTTTTTCCTTGCTAGTTACATCCAGAACGCTACGGGAGCAAAAGACGAGAGTTGCCTAGAGACAGGACAAGAGGTGGTGTTTCTGTCGACGATCCGCAGCTTGCCCTCATGATTATACTTGAGGCGAAACGTGGTCATGTTGAGCACGAAGCCATGAGGGTCATCAAAGGCATCCTGGAACTCGAATCCATCGGCTACCACGCAATCAACAAGGAAAAACCTGGAGTTGCCCATGCATGTGAGAGTAGCCCCTTGGGATTTAGACACCTGTTGTGTTGGGCTCCACAGTTTTTGCTCCTTGGCCATCTTCCAGCTGGGCTGCTGCTGCATGGCGTTGCTACTGCTGCTGCCGGTGCCGAGGGAGGGAACTTGGCAGGAGCAGACGTAGCCATCCCGGTGTAGCCCGACCCATGCATCTAGCTTGGCGTCGAAGTACCCTTGGCGGTGGAAAGGGAGCACCCATTCCCCATGGCGCCTCCACTCGCGGTTCTCGCTGTCGAAGGAGAATGTGCCGGTGCCGCCGACCTTTCGGTCATCCACGGACACAAATACGGTGCGCCCGTCCGGGTGAAGGGCGTACGATGCAATCCATTGATGCTTGGTGAAGGGGGCCGGGATGCTTTCCCAGGACCAGTCGGTGCTTGGGCACAAAGAATGCATCTCGTCCTTGGCGGCGGTGGTCGTCATGACTTCGAAGGCGGGAGGCCGCGACATGAAGTAGTAGGCAAACGCGAACAACATGTCGTCGGCGGTGACAAAAAAGTTGAGGGCGTTGAGAAGCGCGTCCGGGAGGGGATTGCCGATGGCCAGCGCGGCGGCTTCCGTGTCGAAGACCACGGTCGCGGCACATCGGTTGCTCGTGGCTATAATGTTGGTGCCCAGGGCGGCAAAATCCATGGCATGGTTGTTCAGAGGTGACGCTAGCCGGAAGAGAGGGGGCGCGCTCAGGTCGGGGTTGGTGGCGTCGAGCTTGCGGATGGTGAAGCCCCTGTGCCAGTCATCTAGAACCAGGTAGAGGCTCTTGTGCTTATTGCCGCTGCGGCCGTGGTAGTTGGCCGCCTGGCCCTCCTCGCCGACGTCGTCCTGCCGTCGTCTCTTAGTAGACATACTTCTTGCGACCTCACGCACGTTACAACAATCCGGTCTACAACGCTACGGTGCTCATGCTTATATAGGCACCACCGCACAGACTAAAACCAGTAACCGATTCCTACTACTACTGGAACTAGAGTTCCTACTTCAACTCGGACAAGTACTAAAACAATTTATTTTATTGAAACGGAACAGGTACTAATTAAAAAATAATCGATGACTCACTCCTAACCGGACCCCAAACGTCCCGCGTGGCGTTGCGCGTCCTTTTTCGTTTTCCGATTCGATTTGCTCGGTGGACGGACGCTCACGCTCGCGCAAGGCATGAACCCATCCATCGAGTTTCGGTAAAAAAAATTAAAAAGAATACGGGATGTTAAGAGGATGATGTTTTATGATCACGCAAAATTTTAAGTTGAAACACATTACGAGATGTGAGCTATGAAAAAGACAAATTCAGACCTGAATAGTGACATTACTATTCGGCACTATTCAACACTGATTTTGTCGTTTTCATAGCTCAATCTCGTAATGTGTTTCAACTTGAATTTTTGTGTGGCAATAAAACATCATCCTCTTGACATTCTGTATTTTTTTTTCAGATTTTTTTAAAAACTTTAAAACACCTTCTTCTCATGGTTTTTATCGGTTTCCACCGAATATTGGTTTCGTATGATATCCTACATGAAACGGAAGGCCAAGAAGCTAGGGCGGTCAAAGCGCTGAATGGACGACTCTCCGTCACTTGCACGCTCTTTTTTATTTTTGAGCAAGTCACTTGCACGCTCGGAACGTCCTTTTCTCAATCTCAAAGCAAAAGGGTCCCTTGTTTATTCCTTCCAACCAATGCCGCGCCCCGAAACGAATCTATTATATTCCCCTAAAAAAAGTAAAATAAAAACTAATCCATTTCCCTTTTTCTTTTCCTTCCCAAACCAAACGAAAAATCCACAGCGATCCTATTTTTTGGGAGTGGGACCCACCCACGCCCCGTCCTCTTCCTTCCTTCTCTCTTAATCGATTCGATTCGATTCGTTTTCATCCCCACGCACGCACGCACACGCACGTCCTCCTTCTCCTTCCATTCCCTTCGCCAGTTCGCCTGCCCACACCGTCCCGACCACGCTCGCCGCCGTCCTGGTTGCCGGCCGTCGACGGCCCTCCGTCCCGGGCACGGCGTTGTCAAAGACGATTTCACCCAACGAGGATCCTCCTCGCCTCACTACTTCGCTCTTTTCCGTCCGGAGAGAATGCCTAATCGTCTTGTACCAAACAAAGTGTAAGAACTTGGCACACGATTAGACCGCAAAGTGAGTTGTCATCATCACCAAAACACTAAGGCAGGAAATGCCCTAACAGCTTCTACAAGCCCTTTCCCTCGGTTCATATAGATACAGAAGGGGCGGGAGGGGGTGTGTGGTTAGGGTTACAGTATCCTAGTCGGCTGCGTATAAGGAAATAGTGTCTCCGACGAGTCTACTTCTAGAGTACACAACTAGCCTTCAGGAGCCTTTCATTGATACGCCATGGACTGTCTGTTGTGGCCCACTAAACTTGGGGGTCCTCGGCCCGGACCACCAGGCTGGGAGACGATGTGAGAGACTCCTGATACGTTCATTTTGCATCAATCTTTTATATCAATATTTATTGTATTATGGGTTGATACTACACATTATGTCACAATACTTATGCCTTTTCTGTCTTATTTTACAAGGTTTACATGAAGAGGGAGAATGCCAGCAGCTGGAATTCTAGGCTTGAAAAGGAGCAAATATTAGAGACTTCTGCGCAAATCCAAAATTCCTGAAACTCCACGGGAGTTATTTCCAGAATATATAAAAAATATTGGGCAAAGGAAGTACCAGAGGGGGGCCACCCACCATCCACGAGGGTGGGGGGCGCGCACCCTGCCTCGTGGGCCCCCTGGCAGGCCTCCGGTGCCCATCTTCTGCTATATGAGGTCATTCGTCCGAGAAAAAGCATAAGCAAGCTCACGGGACGAAACTCCGCCACCACGAGGCGGAACCTTGGCGGAACCAATCTAGGGCTCCGGCAGAGCTGTTCTGCCGGGGAAATATCCCTCCGAGAGGGGGAAATCATCACCATCGTCATCACCATCGATCCTCTCATCGGGAGGTAGTCAATCTCCGTCAACATCTTCACCAACACCATCTCCTCTCAAACCCTAGTTCATCTCTTGTATCCAATCTTTGTCTCCAAACCTTAGATTGGTACATGTGGGTTGCTAGTAGTGTTGATTACTCCTTGTAGTTGATGCAAGTTCGTTTATTCGGTGGAAGATCATATGTTCAGATCCTTTATGCATATTAATACCCCTCTTATTATGAACATGAATATGATTTGTGAGTAGTTACGTTTGTTCCTGAGGACATGGGAGAAGTCTTGCTATAAGTAGTCATGTGAATTTGGTATTCGTTCGATATTTTGATGAGATGTATGTTGTCTTTCCTCTAGTGGTGTCATGTGAACGTTAACTACATGACACTTCACCATTGTTTGGGCCTAGGGGAAGGCATTGGGAAGTAAAAAGTAGATGATGGGTTGCTAGAGTGACAGAAGCTTAAACCCTAGTTTATGAGTTGCTTCGTAAGGGGCTGATTTGGATCCATATGTTTCATGCTATGGTTAGGTTTACCTTAATACATCTTTTGTAGTTGCAGATGCTTGCAAGAGGGGTTAATCATAAGTGGGATGCTTGTCCAAGAAAGGGCAGTGCCCAAGCACCGGTCCACCCACATTGTTGGGGAACGTAGTAATTTCAAAAAAATTCCTACGCACACATAGGATCATGGTGATGCATAGCAACGAGAGGGGAGAGTGTGTCCACGTACCCTTGTAGACCGAAAGCGGAAGCGTTAGCACAACACGGTTGATGTAGTCGTACGTCTTCACGATCCGACCGATCCATGTGCCGAACGCATGGCACCTCCGAGTTCAGCACACGTTCAGCTCGATGACATCCCGCGAGCTCCGATCCAGCAAAGCTTCGTCAGAGAGTTTCGTCAGCACGACGGCGTGATGACGGTGATGATGGTGCTACCGACACCGGGCTTCACCTAAGCACCGCAACGATATGATCAAGGTGGATTACGGTGGAGGGGGGCACCGCACACGGCTGGGAGAGATCACCAGATCAACTTGTGTGTCTAGAGGTGCCCCCTGCCCCCGTATATAAAGGAGCAAGGGGGAGGCCGGCCGGCCCCTGTAGGCGCGCCAGGAGAACTCCTCCTCCTCCTAGTAGGAGTAGGACCTCTTTCCTACTCCTACTAGGAGGGGGAAAGGAAGGGCGAGAGGGAGAAGGAAAGGGGGGCGCCGCCCCCCCTCTCCTAGTCCAATTCGGACCAGACGGGGAGGGGCGCGCGGTCTGCCCTAGGCCAGCCCTCTCGCTCTCCACTAAGGCCCATAAAGCCCACTATTTCTCCGGGGAGGGGGAGGGTCCGGTAACCCTCCGGCACTCCGGTTTTCTCCGAAACCACCCGGAACACTTCCGGTGTCCGAATATAGTCGTCCAATACATCAATATTTACGCCTCGACCATTTCGAGACTCTTCATCATGTCCGTGATCATATCCGAGACTCGGAACTACCTTCGGTACATGAAAACACAAAAACACATAATACCGATCGTCACCAAACTTTAAGCGTGCGGACCCTATGGGTTCGAGAACTATGTAGACATGACCGAGACACGTCTCCGGTCAATAACCAATAGAGGAACCTGGATGCTCATATTGGCTCCCACATATTCTACGAAGATCTTTATCGGTCAAACCGCATAACAACATACGTTGTTCCCTTTGTCATCGGTATGTTACTTGCCCGAGATTCAATCGTCGGTATCTCAATACCTAGCTCAATCTTGTTACCAGCAAGTCTCTTTACTCGTTATGTAATGCATCATCCCGCAACTAACTCATTAGTCACATTGCTTGCAAGGCTTATTGTGATGTGCATTACCGAGAGGGCCTAGAGATACCTCTCCGACAGTCGGAGTGAAAAATCCTAATCTCGATCTATGCCAACTCAACAAGTACCATCGGAGACACCTATAGAGCACCTTTATAATCACCCAGTTACGCTGTGACGTTTGGTAGCACACAAAGTGTTCCTCCGGTAATCGGAAGTTGCATAATCTCATAGTCATAGGAACATGTATAAGTCATGAAGAAAGCAATAGCAGTAAACTAAACGATCAAGTGCTAAGCTAACAGAATGGGTCAAGTCAATCACATCATTCTCCTAATGATGTGATCCTGTTAATCATATGACAACTCATGCCTATGGTTAGGAAACTTAACCATCTTTGATTAACGAGCTAGTCAAGTAGAGGCATACTAGTGACATTATGTTTGTCTATGTATTCACACATGTATTATGTTTCCGGTTAATACAATTCTAGCATGAATAATAAACATTTATCACGATATGAGGAAATAAATAATAACTTTATTATTGCCTCTAGAACATATTTCCTTCAGTCTCCCACTTGCACTAGAGTCAGTAATCTAGATTGCACAGTGATGATTCTAACACCCATGGAGTTTTGGTGCTGATCATGTTTTGCTCATGGAAGAGGCTTAGTCAATGGGTCTGCAACATTCAGATCCGTATGTATCTTGCAAATCTGTATGTCTCCCACCTGGACTTGATCCCGGATGGAATTGTAGTGTCTCTTGATGTGCTTGGTTCTCTTGTGAAATTTGGATTCCTTTGCCAAGGCAATTGCACAAGTATTGTCACAAAAGATTTTCATTGGTCCTGATGCACTAGGTATGACACCTAGATCGGATATGAACTCCTTCATTTGCTGCTTCCGAAGCAGCTATGTACTCCGCTTCACACGTAGATCCCGCCACGACACTTTGTTTAGAACTGCACCAACTGACAGCTCCACCGTCCAATGTAAACACGTATCTGGTTTGCGATTTAGAATCGTCCGAATCAGTGTCAAAGCTTGCATCGATGTAACCATTTATGACTAGCTCTTTGTCACCTCCATAAACGAGAAACATATCCTTAGTCCTTTTCAGGTATTTCAGGATGTTCTTGACCGCTGTCCAGTGATCCACTCCTGGATTACGTTGGTACCTCCCTGCTAGGCTAATAGCAAGGCACACATCAGGTCTGGTACACAACATTGCATACATGATAGAGCCTATGGCTGAAGCATAGGGAACATCTTTCGTTTTCTCTCTATCTTCTGCAGTGGTTGGGCATTGAGTCTGACTCAACTTCACACCTTATAACACAGGCAAGAACCCTTTCTTTGCTTGATCCATTTTGAACTTTTTCAAAATTTTGTCAAGGTATGTGCTTTGTGAAAGTCCTATCAAGCGTCTTGATCTATCTCTATAGATCTTGATGCCCAATATGTAAGCAGCTTCACCGAGGTCTTTCATTGAAAAACTTTTATTCAAGTATCCTTTTATGCTATCCAGAAATTCTATATCATTTCCAATCAGCAAAATGTCATCCACATATAATATCAAAAATGCTACAGAGCTCCCACTCACTTTCTTGTAAATACAGGCTTCTCCAAAAGTCTGTATAAATCTATATGCTTTGATCACACTATCAAAACGTTTATTCCAACTCCGAGAGGCTTGCACCAGTCCATAAATGGATCGCTGGAGCTTGCACACTTTGTTAGCTCCCTTTGGATCGACAAAACCTTCCGGTTGCATCATATACAACTCTTCTTCCAGAAATCCATTCAGGAATGCAGTTTTGACATCCATTTGCAAAATTTCATAATTATAAAATGCGGCAATTGCTAATATGATTCGGACAGACTTAAGCATCGCTACGGGTGAGAAAGTCTCATCGTAGTCAACCCCTTGAACTTGTCGAAAACATTTTGCAACAAGTCGAGCTTTGTAGATAGTAACATTACCGTCAAAGTCAGTCTTTTTCTTGAAGGTCCATTTATTCTCTATGGCTTGCCGATCATCGGGCAAGTCAACCAAAGTCCACACTTTGTTCTCATACATGGATCCCATCTTAGATTTCATGGCCTCAAGCCATTTTGTGGAATCTGGGCTCCCCATCGCTTCTTCATAGTTCGTAGGTTCGCCTTGGTCAAGTAACATGACCTCCAGAATAGGATTACCGTACCACTTTGGTGCGGATCTTACTCTGGTTGACCTATGAGGTTCAGTAGTAACTTGATCTGAAGTTACATGATCATCATCATTAGCTTCCTCACTAATTGGTGTAGGAGTCACAGGAACATATTTCTGTGATGAACTACTTTCCAATAAGGGAGCAGGTACAGTTACCTCATCAAGTTCTACTTTCCTCCCACTCACTTCTTTCGAGAGAAACTCCTTCTCTAGAAAGGATCCATTCTTAGCAACGAATGTCTCGCCTTCGGATCTGTGATAGAAAGTGTACCCAACAGTTTCCTTTTGGGTATCCTATGAAGACACATTTCTCTAATTTGGGTTCGAGCTTATCAGGTTGAAGCTTTTTCACATAAGCATCGCAACCCCAAACTTTAAGAAACGATAACTTTGGTTTCTTGCCAAACCACAGTTCATAAGGCGCCGTCTCAACGGATTTTGATGGTGCCCTATTTAACATGAATGTAGCCGTCTCTAAAGCATAACCCCAAAACGATAGCGGTAAATTAGTAAGAGACATCATAGATCGCACCATATCTAGTAAAGTACGATTATGATGTTCGGACACACCATTACGTTGTGGTGTTCCGGGTGGCGTGAGTTGCGAAACTATTCTGCATTGTTTCAAATGTAGACCAAACTCATAACTCAAATATTCTCGTCCACGATCAGATCGTAGAAATTTTATTTTCTTGTTATGATGATTTTCCACTTCACTCTGAAATTCTTTGAACTTTTCAAATGTTTCAAACCTATGTTTCATTAAGTAGATATATCCATATCTTCTCAAATCATCTGTGAAGGTGAGAAAATGACGATACCCGCCGCGAGCCTCAATATTCATCGGACCACATACATCAGTATGTATGATTTCCAACAAATCTGTTGCTCGCTCCATTGTTCCAGAGAACGGCGTTTTAGTCATCTTGCCCATGAGGCATGGTTCGCAAGTACCAAGTGATTCATAATCAAGTGATTCCAAAAGTCTATCAGTATGGAGTTTCTTCATGCGCTTTACACTAATATGACCCAAACGGCAGTGCCACAAATAAGTTGCACTATCATTATCAACTCTGCATCTTTTTGCTTCAACATTATGAATATGTGTATCACTACTATCGAGATTCATCATATATAGACCACTCTTCAAGGGTGCATGACCATAAAAGATATTACTCATATAAATAGAACAACCATTATTCTCAGATTTAAATGAATAACCGTCTCGCATCAAACAAGATCAAGATATAATGTTCATGCTTAACGCTGACACGAAATAACAATTATTTAGGTCTAAAACTAATACCGAAGGTAGATGTAGAGGTAGCGTGACGACGGCGATCACATCGACTTTGGAACCATTTCCCATGCGCATCATCACCTCGTCCTTAGCCAGTCTTCGCTTAATCCGTAGTCCCTGTTTCGAGTTGCAAATATTAGCAACAGAACCAGTATCAAATACCCAAGTGCTACTGCGAGCTGTAGTAAGGTACACATCAATAACATGTATATCACATATACCTTTGTTGACCTTGCCATCCTTCTTATCCGCCAAATACTTGGGGCAGTTCTACTTCCAGTGACCAGTCTGTTTCCAGTAGAAGCACTCAGTTTCAGGCTTAGGTCCAGACTTGGGTTTCTTCTCTTGAGCAACAACTTGTTTGCTGTTCTTCCTGAAGTTCCCCTTCTTCTTCCCTTTACCCTTTTTCTTGGAACTGGTGGTCTTGTTGACCATCAACACTTGATGCTCCTTCTTGATTTCTACCTCCGCAGCCTTTAGCATTGCGAAAAGCTCGGGAATTTTCTTATCCATCCCTTGCATATTATAGTTCATCACGAAGCTCTTGTAGCTTGGTGGCAGTGATTGAAGAATTCTGTCAATGACACTATCATCCAGAAGATTAACTCCCACTTGAATCAAGTGATTGTTATACCCAGACATTTTGAGTATATGTTCACTGACAGAACTATTCTCCTCCATTTTGCAGCTGTAGAACTTATTGAAGACTTCACATCTCTCAATCCGGGCATTTTCTTGAAATATCAGCTTCAACTCCTACAACATCTCATATGCTCCATGACGTTCAAAATGTTGTTGAAGCCCCGGTTCTAAGCCGTAAAGCATGGCACACTGAACTATCGAGTAGTCATCAGCTTTGCTCTGCCAGACGTTCTTAACGTCGTCAGTTGCATCTGCAGCAGGCCTGGCACCCAGCGGTGCTTCCAGGACTTAATTCTTCTATGTAGCAATGAGGATAATCCTCAAGTTACGGACCCAGTCCGTGTAATTGCTACTGTCGGTGTCAAAACTGGCGGATCTCGGGTAGGGTGTCCCGAACTGTGCGTCTAGGCGGATGGTAACAGGAGACAAGGGACACAATGTTTTTACCCAGGTTCGGGCCCTCTCGATGGAGGTAAAACCCTACTCTTGCTTGATTAATATTGATGATATGGGTAGTACAAGAGTAGATCTACCACGAGATCAGAGAGGCTAAACCCTAGAAGCTAGCCTATGGTATTATTGTTGTTCATCCTATGGACTAAAACCCTCCGGTTTATATAGACACCGGAGAGGGCTAGGATTACACAGAGTCGGTTACAATGGAAGGAGATCTACATATCCGTATCGCCAAGCTTGCCTTCCACGCCAAGGAAAGTCCCATCCGGACACAGGACGAAGTCTTCAATCTTGTATCTTCATAGTCCAAGAGTCCGGCCAAAAGTTATAGTCCGGCTATCCGGACACCCCCTAATCCAGGACTCCCTCAGTAGCCCCCCGAACCAGGCTTCAATGACGATGAGTCCGGCGCGCAGATTGTCTTCGGCATTGCAAGGCGGGTTCTTCTCCAAATTCCGTGTACCTGTTGAATAGTGTCCGGCTTCTCGTGAATACTGCGCTTCTTGGCTTCCACGCCCAATAATGGCCATCTTCCACGTGTCAAACGAATGCGAGGAGCCAGGGTGTTTTTACATTTATCCCCCTAGCTGTGTAAATGAGCTGCCTATTTAAAGAGACGAGGATTTAGATCCAAACTGCACCATCTTCCTTTAGCGAGCATTCATCGGAGCGCATCCGACAGAGATCCATTCCATCATGGCCGGTTGTCGCAGCTCCTCGTCTCGCCCTCCCAGACCCCATCCTGGAGATTGGGAGAGATGTTCCGTCCCGCACAGCAAGCTAGTGATGCTTCAGACCAAGGGATTTCTTCCCCCAGCATACATGGTCCCGGTTCGAGCCGGGCTCGCCACCTATAATGGTGGAGAGCAAGTGGAGAGCCTTCCCAATCCCTCCAAAGGAGAGCGGGTATGCCTTGTCCCTTATTTGGTAAGAGGGCTCGGATTTCCGATCCATTCGTTTCTTCGGGGGCTCCTGGAGTTCTATGGCCTCCAGTTGCACAACCTTACGCCAGCCTCCATACTGCATATAGCGGGCTTCGTAGCCCTTTGCGAGCTGTTTTTGGGCTGCGAGGCTCATTTCGCGCTGTGGAAGAAGCTATTCTGCCTCGTGCCCCGTTCTCAGAAGGGGTCAGTATATCAAGTGGGCGGAGCCGAAGTATGGCGCATCGCTAGGACCGGATACCTATCCGGAACCCCAAAGAAGACGTCCGAAGACTGGCCTTCCGAATGGTTTTATGTAGACGACGTCCCCCTCCCTGATCCTATTTGGATCGGCCTTCCTGAGTTCGTCAATGCTCCTTTGAAGAAGCGCCTGAGTTGGCGTCCACGGAGCCCCCAGGAGGAAGACGATAGGGACGTTTTTTACCTGATGAGCCGGATAAGGTCGCTAGCTCAATCCGAATTAACCATGATCGAGGTCATGGCCATATGCATTATGCGGGGGGTGCAGCCGCTTCAATATAGAGGCCACCCCATGTGGTATTTCAACGGGGAGGACGACGCCACCCGCTGCGGCCGTAAGGGGCCGGAATCGGTTGCCGCTCTAGCAAAGATCTTGTCCACTTTGTACAAGGGATAAGAGGAGGAGTTCCTCCGTGTCAATCCACAGGGCGGATTTTCTATGTACAATCCTCCGGACTGGGTAAGTTGATACTTTTTCTCGCCCATCCGTTCCATATTCCCATAGTTAAGTATTTCATCTTGCGCAGGAGCTGCGTAAGGCCGTGAGGGAGATAAACAGCCCTCCTCCACAACCCGAGGATCCGGAACGGTCCCTCGACCCGGCCTCCCAGGAGGATTCGGACATATGTGTGGAGCTAATTGATGGGTTATTGCATCAATATAGTAGTGATAATGCCTTGGTGGCCATTATGGCCGACTATCCTGGGTTACTTCCATCCTCGCAGGTAACTGAGACCGAAGCCCCAACGCTTTGAAAAGGATCCATCCTCGCGTATTTTTGATTATCGTATACCAACGACATTTTGCAGAGGAGACCCTCAAGGCGGAATACCGAGCCTGTGGCGACTAACCAACAAGGGGCCGCGAGGCCCAGCAGGCTGAAAAGAAGTGCGGTCCGGATTGAGACGCCGGCGCAACGGTATGGCGCGCCATCTTATTCCAAGATATTATTCTCAGACGCATACTAACGCCCATGCTCTCTTTAGGAAAAAGAGTGCTCGCCGGACTATATCCGGAGAGGTTACCAATCGTGTCTCCACCAGTCAGGCTCCAAGGCCGGGTCCGGAAGCGAAGGCGAACACGAGGCGCGCACCGGACGCTCCTCCGATAGAGGATGCAGACAGGCTGTCTGCCACCAATTCCGAGGTGGAGAGTGCCATGAACCACATGCATCGCCGGCCAGTTCTTCGCGACGCTTGTTTCTCCCAGGAGGCGTTGGATGCCTTCAACTCGGGAGATGCGTACCTCCGTGCCGCTCAAAATGGTCTAACCAGAGCCACGGAGTAGTATGTAAAGGACATACGGGTCAGAAAATTTGGTGATTATATATACCAGTAGCCCGTGAGACTTGAAACAGTTAGAATAACTGATTTAAGGATCATTTATTATGCAGGTTCTTACAGAAAAGAATACCCAACTGTCCCATGAGCTGGAAGAGTGCAGGGCCCAACTTGAGGCCGCACTAGCCACAGCAGGGGAGCCCAAGGAGACCCCCTCTGGTACTATATGCTTCAAATGATAATTATCATGTAAAGTGCGGCGTGTGTGCAAATCTGACAATAACATTGCAGATGGCGTCGGAGTAGATCCGGATAAGAAACAACCCCTACGCCAGCTAAAGGCCGGCGAGAGCGTGCTTACAAAGGTGAGGCAGGAGAAGAATAATCTCCTAGATGCCAACACCCAGCTGGGCGTGGAACTAAAGGATGTTCGTGCCCAGCTGTCGGACTCCGTGAAGGAGAATCGGCGGCTTCGACGCGACATTTTTAGTAAGTGCTTGAACGAACTTCAAAAAAGAGTTCGGCGAGGAAGTTGACTGACAGAGTTATGTCTGTAGGTATGCTAACAGGGCGTCCCGCGGAGGAAATGTCCGGTTCTACGGGTGACCTTCTTCCCGAGCTTGCACAACTGCACAAACGAGTTCGGCAGGTGATGCGAGGCGTTGCCCAGGACTTGTGGTCGTCCGTCTCCGTGCCTGAAGGGCTTGGAGATCTTGCGGAGAAGCTGAAGGGAGCGCGGCGGCGCTTCCAATTGTGGAAGATATCGGCCTGCCGCCATGGTGAAGACACGGTACACGAAGGCTGACCCAAACCATATGGCCGAGGTCGGACCTGTGGGGCCCGATGGGAAGGAAATCCCCGTGAGCTTAGTATACGGCCAGGTAGAATTGGCCGCAAAATATTCCCAACAGGACTGTAGACTAGACAGCCTATTGGATGGTATTGAAGAGGAATTCAACCAGTCAAATTGACTATGTAATTTAAAGTGACATGTATAATGCCTTCTATCCGGATTGTAGATCGTTTGTCGTGGCGGACCTTTTCGCTTCAACCTCGGGACCTGACGGTCCGGAGTGTATCCGAATACCCTCTCGGTTATGCAAGAACCGGGGCATGCATGGAGACCAGGCGTAGGGGTTATTAGTGCTTGAACGGACAAGTGCCCAACTAGTTATTTTATATTACATGGTTAGTAAGAAACATCTTCCAGGGAGAATAGTTCCGTTAGGGGTTCCTCTCCCTGGGAGGCATGCCCTAAAGTGCATGTCCGAACTGCGAAAAAAGATGCAGAGAAAAAAACATCTGGGGGCGCATAAGTAAAAAGTGTGAAATCATCTTTAGTTCACCGACCGAATATTCCCTTAAGAATGCTAGCTTTCGGCTTCACCCAGTCTGAGGTACACATCCGGCTGACCCGGCAGTAACAATCGCAGAGGTGCTCCCCTTATGCCCTAGCCGAATTAACGGGAACGTAGGGCATAAATACAAGAGCCAGGCAACCCATCTTGGCCAAAACTTAAGTCATATCGATGCATATAATGGTGAATAAAGGGTACATGCGGAAGTATAACACATGTGTTGGGCATGAAGCCCGTATGAATAAGCTTCTGTAAAAGAAGCCCCCAGGTATAATGAGCGCGGATAGCGTGTCAGTTATGTGCGAACAAGGCACAAATGGGCCCTTAAAGGCTGTGCAAGAAAAGAAGGGGAGAAGGAGAGAAATATAAGACAGATAGCGTATAAAAATGGACAGAGGAAGGAGACGAACACAGAGTCCGGCGCTAGGCGTAGAATCTTCTGAGTCGGGCTGCATTCCATGGGTTAGGCTCGAGTCGATTATCCGATGCATCCCGCAGACGGTATGCTCCGCCGGTCAGGACTTGGTCAATAACAAAAGGACCCTCCCACTTGGGCTTGAGTTTGTCCTTTTTCTTATCCGGCAGGCGTAGAACTAACTCGCCAACATTGTAAGTTTTGACCCATACTTCTCTACTTTGGTATCTTCGAGCCTGCTGTTGGTAGAATGCGGAACGGGATTTTGCCATGTCGCGCTCCTCCTCCAAGGCATCCAGTTTGTCCTGCCGATCGAGCTCGGCTTCTCTTTCTTCGTACATGCGCACTCGATGTGAGTCATGAATTATGTCACAGGGTAGAACTGCCTCTGCGCCGTATACCATGAAGAATGGTGTGTATCCGGTAGTGCGGTTCGGCGAGGTCTGCAGCCCAGTACGGAGTCGAGCTCCTCTACCCAGTGCGTGTTAGATTCCTTGAGGGACCGCACTAATTTGGGTTTGATGCCGCTCATTATTAGACCATTTGCTCGCTCGACCTGACCGTTAGTTTGTGGGTGATAGACTGAAGCATAGTCGAGCTTGATGCCCATGTTTTTGCACCAGAGTTTTACCTCGTCGGCCATAAAGTTCGTCCCGTTATCAGTGATGATGCCGCGGGGGATGCCGTAACGGTGTACGACCTCGGATATGAAGTCTATCACCGGTCCGGATTCGGCCGTCTTAACAGGCTTGGCTTCTATCCATTTGGTGAACTTATCCACCATGACCAGTAAGTATTTTTGCTTGTGGGTTCCTCCTTTAAGGGGTCCAACCATGTCGAGCCCCCAGACCGCGAAGGGCCAGGTGATGGGGATAGTTTGGAGGGCGGTGGGTGGCATATGGCTTTGGTTTGCAAAAAAGCTGGCAACCAACGCAGCGTTGGACTAAGTCCTGAGCGTCTGCCCGGGCCGTCGGCCAATAAAAGCCTGTACGGAAGGCCTTACCTACAAGCGCCCGGGCTGCAGCGTGGTGACCGCCGAGTCCGGCATGGATTTCAGCCAGAAGATTCCGCCCTTCCTGTTCGGAGATGCACCTTTAAAGGACTCCGGTGGTGTTTTTCTTATAAAGCTCTCCCTCATGGACTTTATAGGCTTTAGATCGCCGTACTATGCAGCGTGCCTCGTTTTGGTCCTCGGGGAGTTCCTGCCTAGTTAGGTAGGCTAGGAATGGTTCTGTCCACGGGGTGATGACGGCCATAACTACGTGGGCTGAAGATGTTTTTTCGTTGGTGGAGCCTCCAATTATGTCGGGTTGTTCGGTATCAGGCAGTGCGGTTGGGTCCGGTATGTTATTTCCGGGTTCCCCTTCCCATACTACGGATGGCTTGAACAACCTTTCCAAGAAGATGTTGGGGGGGACTGCATCGCGTTTAGCACCGATGCGTGCTAGGACATCTGCCGCCTGATTGTTTTCCCGGGCTATATGGTGAAATTCGAGCCCTTCGAACCGAGCTGACATTTTTAGGACAACATTGCGATAAGCCACCATTTTTGGATCCTTGGCATCAAAGTCTCCATTTATTTGGGATATCGCGAGGTTCGAATCCCCGCGCACCTCTAGGCGTTGAATGCCCATGGATACTGCCATCCGGAGACCATGTAGGAGGGCCTCGTATTCGGCTGCATTGTTGGAGTCCATATACATTATCTGGAGTACATATTGAACTGTATCTCCTGTTGGGGACGTCAGAACAACGCCAACCCCCAGACCAGCCAACATTTTGGAGCCGTCGAAGTGCATGATCCAGTTGGAATATGTGCCGTACTCTTTAGGGAGTTCGGCTTCCGTCCATTCTGCGATGAAATCGGCCAATACTCGCGACTTAATAGCTCGTCGTGGCTTGTAAGTTATGTCGAACGGGAGGAGCTCAATGGCCCATTTGGCAATTCGGCCCGTCGCGTCGCGGTTGTTTATGATATCATTGATTGGCACTTCCGACGCTACCGTTATCGAACACTCTTGAAAGTAGTGTCGCAGCTTCCGGGATGCCATGAATACCGCGTACGCTATCTTTTGATAATGCGGGTACCGTGACTTGCATGGAGTAAGGACAGTGGACACATAGTAAACTGTCGTTTGAAGGGGGAATTTGTGCCCGTCCGTTTCTCATTCGACGACGAGCACTGCGCTTACAACTTGATGAGTTGTCGCAATGTATAATGGCATTGGTTCGCCAATGTTTGGCGCGGCCAGGACTGGGTTGGTTGCCAATATGGCTTTTATTTCTTCCAGTCCGGCAGTGGCGGCATCCGTCCACTCGAAGTGTTCGGTGCGTCGAAGGAGGTGATAAAGTGGTAATGCCTTTTCTCCCAGGCGGGAGATAAAGCGGCTTAGAGCCGCGACGCATCCAGGCAATTTTTGTATTTGTTTGAGGTCTTTTGGGGTATCCAATTGTGAGAGAGCTCGGATGTTAGCCGGATTTGCTTCAATTCCTCTGCTGGATACGATGAAGCCCAAGAGCTTTCCGGCTGGTACGCCGAAGACGCATTTTTCCGGGTTGAGCTTGATGTCATATGTTCGGAGGTTATCGAATGTGAGCCTCAAGTCGTCTACTAGAGACTCGACATGTTTGGTTTTGACGACCACATCATCTACGTATGCCTCCACTATTTTTCTGATCTGGTTTGCCAGACATGTCTGAATCATGCGCTGATATGTTGCGCCGGCGTTTTTGAGCCCGAAGGGCATTGTGTTGAAGCAGAAGGGGCCGTATGGTGTGATGAATGTTGTTGCAGCTTGGTCTGGCTCTGCCATCTTAATTTGATGGTAGCCGGAGTATGCGTCGAGGAAGCACAATGAATTGTGTCCTGTGGTAGCGTTAATAATTTGATCGATGTGGGGGAGGGGGAAGGGATCCTTTGGGCAAGCCTTGCTGAGGTCCTTAAAATCGACGCACAAGCACCAGGATTTGTCCTTCTTTGGTACCATCACCAGGTTTGCTAGCCAGTCCGGATGTTCTATATCTCGGATGAATCCGGCCTCCAATAGCTTAGCTAATTCCTCTCCCATGGCTTGTTTCTTAGGTTCGGAGAAACGCCGAAGAGCCTGCTTGACTAGCTTGAATCCTTTTAGAATATTTAGGCTATGCTCTGCCAGCCTGCGTGGGATTCTTGGCATGTCTGAAGGGTGCCAGGCAAAAATGTCCCAGTTCTTGCGTAGGAACTCTCGTAGTGTGGCGTCTACATCAGGGTTTAACTGTGCCCCGATGGAAGCTGTTTTTGTAGGGTCCGTTGGATGGACTTGGAATTTGACTATCTCGTCCGCTGGTTTGAATGAGGTGGACTTGGATCTTTTATCGAGTATTACGTCGTCCCTGTTCACCGTGGAGCGCAGCGACAGTCAGTTCGTCAGCCGCTAGGGCTTCGGATAGTGCCTCGAGGGCTAGTGCGGCTGTCTTATTTTCAGCGCGGAGTGCTGTGTCCGGATCACTAGCGAGAGTGATGATTCCGTTGGGCCCGGGCATTTTGAGCTTCATGTACCCGTAATGGGGTATGGCTTGGAAGATTGTAAACGCCTCCCGCCCTAATAGAGCGTGGTATCTGCTACTGAACGGGGCCACTTGGAACATGACCTCTTCGGACCTATAATTATCCAGCGTGCCGAACACCACATCTAGTGTGATTTTTTCTGTACAGCGCGCTTCCCGGCTGGGGATTATTCCTCTAAAGGTTGTGGTGCTTCGCTCAATGCGGTTCTAGTCTATTTCCATTTTTTGAAGGGTTTCCTCATAAATGAGGTTCAATCCACTGCCACCATCCATGAGTACCTTGGTGAGTCGAAAGCCGTCCACTATTGGATTGAGGACCAATGCGGCTGGTGCTCGGGCTGTTCGGAATTTAGGTTCGTCACTGGCATTAAAAGTAATAGCCGTGTCACTCCATGGGTTTATTGTTGCGACGTGGCAGACTTCGGCAAGGCTGCGGAGTGTTCGTTTTCGCATATTATTTGATGCGAAAGTCTCGAAGACTGTTAATACCGTACTAGTATCCAAGGGCTGGTACTCTGTGGCTTCTGAGTTTAGAAGATCTTTGCCACTTTTGGCCACCTGCCGGAGTATCCAACATGCTCTAAGGCTATGAGTTGGTGTGGCGCCCTCTGCACTATGAATTTTATAGGGTCCATTGAGCCATCCCTCCAGTACGGTTCCATGCCCTGTAGAGGGTTTTTGCTTTTTGGTGTTTAACCCGGGTGCCTGGCGATAATGCACCATTTTATTTCGGACTGGGTTTGTATTCAGGGCCGGATTGTCCCAAAATTTTATGTTGGTTTTCCAGGCGCTTTCCATCGCACAATACTTTCGTACTATGGACGCCAAGTCGGCGAAGCGTGTAATTTCACAGCAACTTATGGCGTTGAGGATTCCCTTGTCCGTGCAATTATTGCAGAAGAATGAAATTGCGTCTTCCTCGCGGCAGTCCTTTATCCTGTTGATGACCAGGAGGAATCTGGCCCAGTAATGGTGTACTGTTTCTTCGGGCTCTTGCCTAATGTGGGATAGATCGCTTATGTTTGGGTGGGTGGGTGGGATTGAATCCGAAACCTCACCCAATCTGAGACTCAGGGGCCAAGGAGCTTCCGAACTCGGAAGCTTGAATTCTTGGATGTTGTCCAATGAATCTAGCCCACTGCCTGACTCTAGGTTCAGGGCTTGAGTGACGTTCTCCCCTCCGCGGGTATCTGGCTTGGAGGGATCGGGAATCCGGACATAGATGGTCCTTAAGATAGATGAAGGGTTGCCGCATTCTTCCTCCACCACTGCAACGTGACGGGTGACCTGGGGAGAGTTAATCTCTCTCATATCGGGTTTAGGCCCAATTTGGTCGTAGTCTATAGCGACTCCCAAGGCGACGATGCGATCCAAGAGCTCATTTAGGGAAAAGAGCTCCATTGGATCTAACTGCTCGGCGAGTTCCGAGTCGACGTGAAGATTTCTTTTGATGACCCGAGAAGTCATCGTCGGTGCAACGGCCGAACGGGCGGTCATAAGAAAACCACCTAGCCGGAGAGTTTGGCCGACAGTCAAAACTCCCTTAGCAACAGTGCTGTCTTTAAAGACGGGATGAGGCATCCTTCCTGATGGCGACGGCATAGAGGAACTCTCAACGAAAGCACCAATGTCGGTGTCAAAACAGGTGGATCTCGGGTAGGGGGTCCCGAACTGTGTGTCTAGGCGGATGGTAACAGGAGACAAGGGACACGATGTTTTTACCCAGGTTCGGGCCCTCTCGATGGAGGTAAAATCCTACTCCTGCTTGATTAATATTGATGATATGGGTAGTACAAGAGTAGATCTACCACGAGATCAGAGAGGCTAAACCCTAGAAGCTAGCCTATGGTATGATTGTTGTTCGTCCTATGGACTAAAACCCTCCGGTTTATATAGACACCGGAGAAGGCTAGGGTTACACAGAGTCGGTTACAATGGAAGGAGATCCACATATCTGTATCGCCAAGCTTGCCTTCCACGCCAAGGAAAGTCCCATCCGGACATGGGACGAAGTCTTCAATCTTGTATCTTCATAGTCCAAGAGTCTGGCCAAAGGTTATAGTCCGGCTATCCGGACACCCCCTAATCCAGGACTCCCTCAGCTACCATCATCTTTCAACTTTGCTTTCTCAAGAAACGCATTAAAATTCAACGGAACAACTACACGGGCCATCTATCTACAACAATATAGACAAGCAAAATACTATCAGGTACTAAGTTCATGATAAATTTAAGTTCAGTTAATCATATTACTTAAGAACTCCCACTTAGATAGACATCCCTCTAATCATCTAAGTGATCACGTGATCCATATCAACTAAACCATAACCGATCATCACGTGAAATGGAGTAGTTTTCAATGGTGAACATCACTATGTTGATCATATCTACTATATGATTCACGCTCAACCTTTCGGTCTCAGTGTTCCGAGGCCATATCTGCATATGCTAGGCTCGTCAAGTTTAACCCGAGTATTCTGCGTGTGTAAAACTGTCTTACACCAGTTGTAGATGAACGTTGAGCTTATCACACCCGGTCATCATGTGGTGTCTCAACACGACAAACTTTGGCAACGGTGCATACTCAGGGAGAACACTTTTTCCTTAAAATTTAGTGAGAGATCATCTTATAATGCTACCGTCAATCAAAGCAGAATAAGATGCATAAAGGATAAACATCACATGCAATCAATAAAAGTGATATGATATGGCCATCATCATCTTGTGCCTTTGATCTCCATCTCCAAAGCACCGTCATGATCACCATCATCACCGGCGCGACACCTTGATCTCCATCATAGCATTGTTGTCGTTCTCGCCAACTATTGCTTCTACGACTATCGCTACTGCTTAGTGATAAAGTAAAGCAATTACAGGGCGATTGCATTGCATACAATAAAGCGACAACCATATGGCTCCTGCCAGTTGCTGATAACTCCGTTACAAAACATGATCATCTCATACAATAGATATAGCATACAGTCTTGACCATATCACATCACAACATGCCCTGCAAAAACAAGTTAGACGCTCTCTACTTTGTTGTTGCAAGTTTTACGTGGCTGCTACGGGCTGAGCAAGAACCGTTCTTACCTACGCATCAAAACCACAATGATAGTTCGTCAAGTTAGTGCTATTTTAACCTTCTCAAGGACCGGGCGTAGCCACACTCGGTTCAACTAAAGTTGGAGAAACTGACACCCGCCAGCCACATGTGTGCAAAGCACGTCGGTAGAACCAGTCTCGCGTAAGCGTACGCGTAATGTCGGTTCGGGCCGCTTCATCCAACAATACCGCCGAACCAAAGTATGACATGATGAAAACTAGCTTGACGATAATTCCCATGTGTCCTCGGGACCTGTTGGGGATATTACTACTGGGCGTAAACCGGCCAAGGCGGGACGGGTTAACTTCATTAGTAGATGAGTATGTTAAAGCCCAAGAAGGCAGAAAAGGGCTCAAGGCCCATAATCGGTTTAAGGCATTTAACCGTAAACCGGTGTCGGTATGTAACTTGTATTATAAGTTAGGAATAGTGGAGACCGAACCGGACACATCTATGAGCCGGTATCGGGACTCTGTAAAATGACGGGCATCACCCATGTATATAAGGGGATGACCCGGCGGTGGTTCAAGGACAACAGACAACAACTCGAGACTTAGGCGAATCTTGTTTGCTCCCTAGTCATCGAACCCGCATCAATTCCATCACAACTAGATGTAGGCTTTTACCTTCATCGAAGGGGCCGAACTAGTATAAAACCTCTCGCGTCCCTGTGTCCGCTTTAACCCCTTCAAGCTAACCCGTAGCGATGGCTCCACGACTAAGTCCTTTTACAAGGACATCTGCTGTGACAAAACCACGACAGTTGGCGCCCACCGTGGGGCTATCTCACGATGGTTTCAAGTTCTTGGAGGGCAACTTCGAAGGACTCAAGGGTTACGCCGTGGGCCGGATGACCAAGAGTCGTCGCGGCAAGCTCTACATCAACGACGCAGGATGGGGCCCCGAGGCCGGCTCAATCAAGTATGGGTACCGGGTCCCCTTTGGTGGCATACATGTCTTCATTGGCAAAATCGGTGAACCGGGCCCTGAGCCGGACATCTGCACCGACCTCGTCGAAACGGCTCAGCGTGCACGATCCGCCCAGGTTAAACCGGCCGTGAAGCGTGCCTTCGTAGGAGTCATCCATGGAGGAGAGTATGAGGATGGATCGGAATCTGGTGGGGAGACCGTCGTTTATTTCGGCGACGAGTCCTCGACCAGAGAAACCGAATCGTTATATCAGCTACAAGATGGCCGGATTGGGGGCTGTTCCGATGGCGACAGTATTCCGGACCCCTCCGATCTGCCAAACCGGGTTGGAATATTCATGGCCGGTACGCAAGCGGCAATCCACTCTTCGACCGCAGCAGCAATGATCTCCGGGTCAGTGACGACAACGGCAGCCGGGGCAGGAGGCCCTGTGCGCCTGCCGGCTCAAATCTTGTTTGATCTGTTCGATGTGTTGGCTACGCTCATGGCAGAGGCTAACCCGGCGGATCAAGACACCCACAACATGGAAATCGCAAAAGTGAAGGATCAGATCACTCAGGCTAAAGCCGATTTAGCAGCTGAGAATGCCAGGATGACCGCAGAGAGGGCCGCTTTGGACGCACAAGCTTATCGGCTTATGCTGGATCAGAACGCATAACATGAAGTTCTGAAGAGAAAGCACCGGTCTCGCTTGCCTCCGGTTTACGAGGCCAGGGACCTCTTTAACACCACAGGAGCAGGGACCAGTAACCCACCGGCGATAAACCGGGCGGAAGCACCAGGGATGGGTGCGCCGGTTCAGCCATGCTTGGTAGATACGCCTCGTCATAACAATATTGTGCCTGAGCCTGTCCCAACACCTCCGGGTCATTATTCCAGTCCGATGGACAACCTTGTCGCCACCGCTTCACGACTGGAGGCCATCCCAATTGAAGGTGATTCTCCGGCGGCGGTAGAGACGCGCCGGGTTAAGGAACTTCTTCGGACAGTCCTGATTCAATAGGAAGCATATTCATACAGCCGCGATCGGATTCATTCTACCCCTCGCCCAAGCCGGAGCTACAGCAGGCGCGTGGATGAACCAGCCGTGTCAAGCAATGCCGGAAACCGTGGAGCACCCCGTGGCAACGACCCGGCGGGTGGTGTTGGTGATGCTCAGGAAGTGGTAGACCGGGCCCGAGCGCGCATGGAGGCCGAGTTAGCAGCGCAATATGAGGCTCGTCAGCTTACGCCGGTTCGTCCAACCACTTTGGTCGGGCCAGGAGTTACCTCTAGTTCTTTGGGGGTGCCATGCCTCGTCCCCGCATTACGCAATGTGCGCCTGCCTAAGGATTTCAAAGGCCTGCGCAAGGTGCCAAATTATACTGCCGATTTATCGCCGGAAACATGGGTAGAGAGCTATGAGATGGCCATGGAGATGCTTGATGTGGATGATGTGGCGTGTGCGAAGTATTTCACCATGATGCTAGAAGGAACGGACCGCACTTGGTTAAAAAGTCTACCGGCCAACTCTATTAGTTCATGGGCTGAGTTGAGAAATCGGTTCATCCAGAATTTCAAGGATACATGCAAGCAGCCTATGTCGATAGTGGACTTAGCAGCCTGTGTCCAGGAGGAAGGGGAATCGACGACCCGTTGGGTGCGCCGGGTCTCGAAGATTTTGCATTCATCAGACCGCATCAATGTTGATACAACAGTTATAACCTTAGAAGGCAACTGCCGGTTTGAACCCCTGAAGTTGAAATTGGGACGGCTGAAGCGCCATTGCAACGATATGGGGACCCTCATGGCTGCGTTAGTGAAGTATGCTGGCTCTAATAGTACCAAGGATCCCGAGTCTGACGATGACAAGACAAGGAAGGGAAGGAAGAGCAGCAACTCCAAGGGGCAGCAACACAACACGGCAGGTCATGGAAACGGTGGCAAACGTAAAGCGGATAGCAGCATGGATTTTTTGGCTAATACCAACGCGCAGGACAAGGGCCAACGGCGAAAGGGTAAAACACCGAATCGCAGCGGAGTGCCCAATCCCAACCCGGACCGCTTGTCTTACGTGTTAAATCAGCCCTGTCCGAAACATGGGATGAAGGAGATGCCGGCCAACCACCTTTGGAAGGATTTCTTCATCATGCAAGAGTTCAAGAATTCTAATGCCTTCCGGTATGATCACGGATCAGGTGGCGGTTCAGGATCTGGATCTCAGGGGTCGGGTTACGGCGGAGGAAATTCCGGTTCAGGATTCAACGACAATCAAAGCGGGCAAAACAGTCAAGGTAACCAGAGCAGCTAGGGTGGTCACAATCAGCAACAGCAGTCGGGTTATCAAAGCCACCCGAAGCAGTTGAACAGTGGGTAATATCATGTTTTCACCACTAGTTTGGATAAACGCGACCGAAAGGTCCATAAACGGGCAATAAATTCTGTTGAACCGGCGGTGCCCCGTTACCTATGCTGGTCCGAACAACCAATTGTATGGAGCAGAGAGGATCACCCTCCCGGGTTGACAATCTGGGTCAGCTAGCGCTGGTGGTGGCACCTCAGGTGGGAGGTTATAAGTTCACCAAGGTACTCATGGACGGAGGGAGCAGCATTAACATCCTCTACTACGAGACTTTCCGCCGTATGGGGTTAACAGATAAGAATCTTAAACCGTCCAATACGGTATTCCACGGTGTGGTACCTGGTAAATCATCATATCCTGTTGGCAAAATAGCCCTTGAGGTGGCTTCTGGAGATGATTATGACTCCAGATCAGAAATATTGACCTTTGAGGTGGTAAAGATTCAGAGTCCATATCATGCCCTGTTTGGACGACCAGCTTATGCCAAATTCATGGCACGGCCCTGCCATGTCTATTTACAGCTCAAGATACCGGGTCCCAAAGGGACGATTACTGTCCATGGAAGCCGCAAGATTGCTTTGGACTGTGAAGAAGGTGATGCGGCCTATGCTGAATCGGTTTGTGCCACGGAGGAGCTAAAGTTTTATAAGGACAATGTTGATCCGGCGGACATGACTCTGTTGAAAAAGCCAACTACGGAGCATGATCCGGCCCTGAAGTTTGAATCCGCTGCTGAGACTAAGCTTGTTGACTTTGTACCTGGCAATTCGCCCAAGTAGTTCAGTATCAGTGCGAACTTGGACCCGAAATAGGAAAGCGCGCTCATCGAGTTCATCCGTGAGAACCGGGACATCTTTGCATGGAAGCCTTCTGACATGCCAGGTCTACCGAGGGAACTCGCTGAGCACACTCTTAATATTGATCCCAAGTAGAAACCGGTGAAGCAGTTTCTCCGCCGGTTCAACGAAGAAAGACGCAAAGCTATTGGAGAGGAAGTGGCCAGGCTCTTAGCAGCTGGATTTATCATCGAAGTTTTCCATCCTGAATGATTAGCTAATCCGGTGCTGGTCCTTAAGAAGAATGGCACATGGCGTATGTGTGTGGATTACACGGATCTCAACAAAGCTTGTCCAGCAGATCCTTTTGCCCTCCCCCGTATTGATCAAATCATTGATGCTACGGCGGGTTGTGAGCGTTTGAGTTTTTTGGATGCATATTCTGGTTATCATCAGATCAAAATGGCAGTTAAGGACCAGGAGAAAACAACCTTCATAACTCCCTTTGGAGCCTTCTGCTATGTATCAATGCCTTTTGGGCTCAAGAGTGCCCAGGCAACTTATCAACAGTGTGTCCAGAATTGTCTGCATAAGCAAATCGGCCGAAATGTTCATGCATATGTGGATGATATTGTGGTCAAGTCAAGGCAAAAGGAGACTTTGGTGGATGATCTGAAGGAAACCTTTGACAACCTGCGAACATACAAGATGATGCTCAATCCGGCCAAGTGCATTTTTGGCGTACCGACAGGCAAGTTATTGGGCTTTCTGGTGTCCAACAGAGGAATTGAGGCTAATCCGGAGAAGATCACAGCTATCACCTCCTTGGCTAAACCAAAGTGTATCAATGACGTTCAACGTCTGGCAGGCCGGATTGCCACGTTGAGCCAGTTTATCAGCCGCCTTGGACAGAAGGCGATTCCTTTGTATCAGATGCTGAAGAAAACAGATAACTTTGTCTGGTGTTCTGCCGCTGATGAAGCGTTTGAAGACTTAAAGTGGCAGCTTGCCAATCCGTCTGTTCTTGCTGCTCCAGTTGACAAGGAACCATTGCTATTATATGTAGCAGCTAATGCTCGCGCAGTCAGCGTAGCTATTGTGGTGGAGCGTAAAGAGGCAGGCAAAGAATATCCGGTTCAGTGTCCGGTTTACTATATCAGCGAGGTGCTTATTGAGTCCAAGCAAAGGTACCCGCATTGGCAGAAGCTGGTATATGGAGTTTTTATGGCAAGCCGGAAGCTCAAGCAATACTTCCAAGGTCATCCCATCACAGTAGTCAGCTCTGCTCCTTTGGGAGATATAATCCAGAATAGGGAGGCAACCGGCCGGATTGCCAAGTGGGCTATAGAGCTTGGGCCTCACGGGTTGAAATACGTACCCCGGACGACAGTCAAATCTCAAGCACTTGTGGATTTCATCAATGATTGGACGGAACTGCAAGCACCTGAAGAAAAGCCGGATCACACCTATTGGACTATTCATTTTGATGGGTCTAGGCAATTGGAGGGCTCGGGGGCTGGAGTCGTATTAACTTCCCCACGAGGTGATAAGTTCTGTTACGTTCTCCGTTTAATGTTCCCTTGTACTAACAATGCAGCTGAGTAAGAGGCTTTACTCCATGGTCTTCGGATGGCTAAGGAGATGAATCTTAGCCGAGTTAAATGTTTCGGTGACTCGGACCTGGTGGCTTAACAAGTAGCTGGAACTTGGGATTCCAAAGATCCGCTCATGGCAGCATATCGTCGTGAGGTGGATATTGTGGCACGTCACTTCAAAGGTTATCAGGTGGATCATGTGGACCGGCGGAAGAATGAAGCGACGGATGCCTTGAGCCGGTTGGGTTCTCAACGTAAACTGGTTCCGCCTAATGTCTTCTTGGACGTTCTGCATAATCCGTCCGTCAAGCTCCCTGGTGAAGAGGATTTGGCTATTCCTGATCCGGAGGCTCAATTGGTGGCAGCTCTTCATGTCATCCCGGACTGGACGGTTCCTTATCTCGCGTACTTAAACCGGGGCGAGTTACCAGAGGATGAGGTCCTAGCCAAGAAGATAATCCGGCGATCCAAGTCCATGACTATTGTCAATGGTGAGTTGCATCGTTGCAGTGTGACAGGGGCGTTTCAATGCTGTGTGTCTCCTGAGGAGGGCTGTGAAATTTTATGAGAAATCCATGAAGGAGATTGTGGTGACCACGCCGGTTCACAATCTTTGGTGGCTAAAGCGTTTCACCATGGTTTTTATTGGTTGACCGGTCATGCTGATGCGGAGGACCTGGTCAAACAATGCGATGGCTGTCAGAAGTTCTCACGACGTGCCCATGTGCCGTCTCAAGAATTGAGGATGATTCCAATTACTTGGCCGTTTGCAACTTGGGGGCTGGATATGGTTGGGCCTTTCAAAAGGTCCCAAGACAAGAAAACCCATCTCTTGGTGGCAGTTGACAAGTTCACAAAGTGGGAGGAGGCAGAGTCCGTTAGCAAGTGTGACGCAGCCACGACGGTTCAATTCATCAAAAAGGTGATTTTCCGATTTGGCTTTCCACACAGCATCATCACTGATAATGGTACCAACCTGTCCAAGGGTGCTATGAAGGAGTTCTGTCAACGTGAGCACATCCGGCTTGACGTTTCATCAGTGGCTCACCCACAGTCCAATGGCCAAGCAGAGAGTGCTAATCAAGAGATCTTGCGAGGCATCAAACCCCGGCTCATGGTTCCTTTGCAGCGGACGCCGGGTTGTTGGGTTGAGGAGTTACCATCTGTATTATGGAGCATCAACACCACACCCAACAGATCAACAGGATACACACCATTCTTCATGGTTTATGGAGCAGAGGCGGTTCTCCCCAGTGACATCCGTCACGATTCACCTCGTGTGGCGGCATATGTTGAAGCGGACAATGAGACAACACGACAAAATGCTCTGGACCTGTTGGATGAGGAGCGTGACATAGCGGCTGCCCGTTCGGTGATTTATCAGCAGGATCTCCGTCGCTATCACAGTCGCCGAGTTAGAACCAGAACCTTTCAGGAAGGAGATCTGGTACTTCGGCTCATTCAAGATCAGACGGATATGCACAAGTTATCCCCTCCTTGGGAAGGACCTTTTGTGGTCAGCAAGAATTTGCACAACGGGTCATACTACCTGATCGATATTCGAGAGCACAAAGACTCACGTACGTCAGAGCAGGAGACCAACAGGCCGTGGAACATAGCTCATCTTCGACCTTACTATACCTGAGCCATAGGCTCGCTTATGTACATATCATGACAATGTATATATTATGAATAAAGCAATAAACCGGAGCCTCGGCTAAAGCGGGGTCTCTGTTCTTTTTACATCATGTGTGGTTACACGGAGTTTCTGTCTTAAAGCGGCCTCCGGTTTACCCCTTGAGTTAGCTTTTCAAAAGCTTATATCATGTCACTTGGGGGATTTGGTCGTGTCCGAACCATAGCAATACCTTTTGATAGGCGTAAAGCCACAACATCACTTGGGGACTTGTGGTCACGTCTGAACCATAGTCACGCCTCTTGATCGGCCTTGTGCCACAGCATCACTTGGGGGGCTTTGGTCGAACCCGAACCATCGCTACACCTCTTGATCGGCGTCATGCCAATGCATCATTTGGGGACCGGGCTGACTTGAACCATAGCTACGCCTGTTGGGGGCTTGGTCGTGTCCGACCTTGGTAATGCCACTTGATCAGCTCAAAAGCCTCAGTTGCAAACGATTTTATCTTTGCTTTTGATGAAATTCTATTCTTTTTGCTAAAGACCTTTTTCTTTTGTTGTGTTTTTAAAACCGACATTGTTAAACCGGTTCAAATGGCAATTACAAATTGATAGGACACGGTCAAATATTAATCCGGAGACTAACTACCCGGTTTGATTTTTTACTACCATCCTATTATGGAGTAAAACCGGCGTTTGTTATAACCCGGAGCGGTTTACATTGTAAACCATCCTTATGAACACAGGAGCTGTTTTCTCCTCCAATAGTGTGGGTTTATTAAACTACTCTTCAAGATTGGCCAAGCCAACTTCATGCCCAACGATGGCAGGTATTATATATCTCAATATTTGATCATATGCTTAAATCTAAAGCTATTCTCTTTGGTTTTACATGCATAGATATCATGACCCACCTGGCGATAAGTCGCCAAGGCATTTTTTTTAGTTTCTCAACTGCAGAAAACAGTTTAGAGCTCAATAATTCAAAAGAAGCATCAGTTGCAGTAAATATGCACGAAGGCATATCAAGACCAAGTGTATCAGCTAGCCTATTAGAAGGCAACACAGTGCCCAAATAAGATCATTGTTTTCTGCATAACACAACGTGCAGTGGATTAAGCCGGCTTCCGGTTCATGCTTGGTCATCAGCTGGACCTGATGGTTGTGGGTCATCCTGCGCAGGTTCAGCTTCTTCCCTACCCAGTGGCTGGAAATCAACAGTTGCCCAGTCGATTCCAGATAATGCTTGAAATACAGCCTCTTCACTGATCAGCAATGACGGTTCAATATCAGGAGCGTAAGTATGCTTACGGATTGGCGGGATAAGATTCTCTACTTCAGGGACTGGTGCCGCAAGCCGTTTGTTCTGATCATTGTACTGGGCTTGATAGTGGGACAGATCCGCTTCTTCCGCCAGCTGACAAGCCAAAGGATGCACTTTCCGGTTTATAGTTCGAAGATCATCTTCATTGAACTCTGTCCCATGTTCTTTCAAACTAGGATAGCCTTGGGCCGCTTCAACAGGATCAAAGTCAGGCACCCATGCCTTGGCCCGGATTAAGGCGTTTATAGCACCAGTTCTAGCGGCTGACCTCTTGAGCTCTTCAACCCGGGCAGGGAGCATGGATAGCCTTTCAAGTGTGTCTTTGATCAAAGTGAGCGGCGGATTATTATGAGATGCGGTATAAATGATCTGTTGGGCACCCGTGTATAGTTGCTCTATCAATGTATAAGCAGCCTTCAGCTTCTTCCGCACATCTGATCCCAAGTGGCCAATGCGAGTTCCTACATCATCATAAGGGTTATTAAACCGGCAGATACATATCAAGGACTGCTCGAATCATAAGAACAAGGATTCTTACCAAAGATAGCAGCAGTCATGGCATGAACCTGGCGCTTCATACTGGTTAGCTCGTCAACCACCGGTTTGAGAGCGGCCTCGGCTTTCTCTGCCCTTTGAGTTAAAGCGGCTTTCTCAGTGGCCCAATCCACCCGCTCTTTGTTGAAACCCTCTTTAAGCTTCTCCATTGCGCTTAATGCGCTGGTTAACTCCTCTTTCGCCTTGGAGGTTTCGGCTTGTTGGGACTTCAGATTCTCTTGCAGATCGGCGATTTGGCTTTCCTTTTTGCTCAGATCAGCCTGCATACAGACGGTTATCTGATGGAAATAATGATACAGATTTGAATTACCAACCACATAACAAGTTATGCCCTTGATACTTGGGGGCTAATGCATATTTTCTCTTCATCATACAAATTCTATAAAGTCCCAAGCTCAATACAAGTATTCAACTTGGCACTTGGGGGCTAATGGCTATTTGCTTAATGCTTATTGATACTGGAATTCTTATTATCTAAATAGTCCCGGTTTAACTGCATGCAGTTGAACCGGCCCTTGGGGGCTACATCAGCAAAGTACAGATGAGTTAAAGTTACATTGGAAAGTCCCGGTTTAAGTTGATATCTTAAACCGTCACTTGGGGGCTACTTGAGTTGACATATTATAAAATACAAGCAGAGAAGGGTATAAGAGGTTACCTCATACTTGTCCTTCATCATATTGACCAGACTGGCTTCATAATCACGGCTGGTGTACAGCCGGTTCAGATAGCCGGAATGGAGTTCTTGGGCGTTCAGAGCGGCATAGGTCGCCAAATCAGCATTCCACTTGCCTTTACCAATTACAGCAAATTCTTCCTTGGCAGTGTGCCTGGGTAAAGCGACAGGATTGCTGGGCTCGGTACGACCAATGCCAGTGATCAGGACTTCATCATCTTGTTCTTCGCCAGTTTGAACCGGGGTTGACGGTTTGTCATTATTTTTCGATGGACTAGCCGTTTTATCAGCTTGGATAGGGCTTGTTTGTTGAGCAATAGGGCCAGTGGTATCAACATTCGCCTCTTCAGCGACAAAGTCACGGTCTTGCAGCGGTGGGTCATTCAGCACATCATCACGGTCAGCTTCCTCAGGATTTGGTACTTTGTCCGGTTCAGCAGCGGCATTCTCCTCTGCCGTGTTATTCAGGCGAGCCTTTTTTGCTTGGCCTAGGTTTGGCTCTAAGAAAGGAAATTCACAAGAGTCAGTACAGTTTTTGTTCAAAATAATATATCAAAGGTACAAGATGGAATATGACTTACCCAAGCACCGTTTTAAGCGGGGGAAGCTTGGTGGCTGATGACTTGCCGAAGGAAGAATGAGAAGTGCCCTGATAATTGGAATCAGACGGATTAAGAGGTTGACGAAAACAACCCGCTTTAGGGCATGCAGTAACAAGTGAATCAGAGACCTCTGAACGGCGTTTCCGAACCGGACTGTTCGGTAAACCGGCGGAGGAAACTACCTGGCCGCTGTGCCGGGTTGTGCGGCGAGCTTTGTGCTGTTGGATCTTCACAAGAAAGTTTGGATCCAAATAAGCAAGAGGATAAGAAAATTTAACTTTCCGATTTGCCCGACGGATTTTTAGAGAAGGCAAAGGATCTGAATCGGAAGAGAGAATGATTACCTCTACAGCGTCAGCATGACTGACTTCAGCGTCGTCCTGGCAATAATCACCATCAATAAGACGTCTGAAAAGTAAACCAAGTGAGTCAAGATCTACCTCAAGATCCGGGTTACCCACATCATCATCAGCTGGTGGATTAGAGGATGCAGTGGTTCTTTTCCTATTAGCAGGCTTCTTTACAACTCTGGTTTTTGGCCGGGTTGGCTTCTCCGGTTTATCTTGCGGAGGTTTCTTACTCTAGAACATTTTATTGCCCTGTTTAAGACATAATGATATCACTTTCAGAGTGTATTGGAACAAAGGTAGTTTCAAGAAAGTATAAGGGATCAATCTTACAGCGGGCGGTTTATTAATGGCACAGAAAGGAGGCAGGCCAGTTTGAGCACAAGCGGTTTCCGGTTCATTCAATATATTTTTCACAGCTTCAGTACCTTCATCATCTGTAAGCTGGATATCGATATGACGTGGAACATCCTTCAGGTCTCCGGTATATTCGCACATCAGACCGGAGCGCTGGCCTAAGGGCAATATGCTCCAAAATATCCAGCAGCGAGCAAAGTCAACTCCTGTTAATCTATTTGCCATGAAAGCCCTTAGCTTGGATAGTTGAGGAGCATATTTTCTTCTCTCCTGGGCAGTCAGCCTCTGTGGAAGGGGGTGTGTGTTGCTCAAACGCTTTGGACGGTAACCCGGCAGGGGATTTTCTTTGGAAGGAGAGGTATCTTTGCAGTAAAACCATGTTTGGTTCCATTCTTTGGGGTGGCTATAAAGTTTAGCGTCAGGGAAGGTGGCTTCTTTCCTCTTCTGAATTGCCATACCGCCCAGCTCCGTATTAGGTCCGTCGGTGAATTCAGTTCGGCGGTTCAGGTGAAAGAAATCCCGGAATAACTCTACTGTGGGTTCCTCTTGAAGGTACACCTCACAGAACACTTGAAAGTGACAAATGTTGGTTACAGAGTTGGGGCCAATATCTTGTGGATGCAGTTGGAAGCTGGCTAAGACATCCCGATAAAACTTTGAACCGGGAGGGTTGAAGCCCCGGGCTAAATGATCAGCCAAAATCACAACTTCTCCATCCTTAGGTTTGGGAGGACATTCCGGGCCAGGGACCCTCCAGTGGATGGCGTCTTGCTTACTTAAAGCGCCGGTGCTGACCAAGTTGTTCAATTGGTTTTCGGTCACTCGAGAGGGGGCCCAATTGCACTCATACACTTGTTTGGCCATGGTGAGATCTACAAATACAATAAGTACCGGCTCAAAATATGTCAGAAAGGTATACACTGATGCATATTTTGCTAAACCAGAGGCAGTCATTTATAAACCGGAATTTTACAAAGCTACAGTGCTCTGCTAAAAGGATTCTGGCGGTTCAACAAGGGGACTAATGGTATATACCGGTTTGTTGGTTTTTCTACAAAGTTAAACCGCCTGGTCTAAACATTGAGGAGTCAAGATTGCAGAAGAGTAAGTACACAAACATATTTCACAAAGGTATGTTATAGTTTTGGATCTAGAGCGTGTTCAGAAAAAAGATAAATATTGAAAGTTTAAAAGGAGCAGTACTGAATCAATGGGCAAAAGTACAAGTAAGATCTATGATCTGGAGATGTATAAGTGAAGGCGGAGGTTAAGAACTACCACGACACAGAGCGAAGATTCGTAGATTCATCTAAGATCTATCGTATGAGCAAGAGGCAAACGATGAACACTGAAGAACTCGGAAACCCTAGAACGGATCTATGGTGGAAAGGATAGGAGACTTACGGGAGCTGAGGAAGAAGCGGAAGGTCGCCGCGATGCTCTGGTACACTCAGGGTGATGCAGCGGCCAAAGTCGGAGCAGAAGTCGACGGCGGCGGCGGAGCTCCGAGGCTGAGCGGCGCAAGGAAGATGAAGCAGAAGGGCACGAAGGGGAAAAGAAAGGACCCTTCGGTCCTATTTATAAAGCAAGGGCCATGTGTCAGGCGCGAAAATCAAGGGGCCGCAACTTTGGAAACGGAACTGTCGCCCTCGATTATCGTAGATCTATTTAATAAAGGGATATCAGGTATAGCTTCTTTATAACAGGTGACGTCACGCCGGTTTATAACAATCAAAGAAGATGACGTCACGACGGTTCACCCAACTACAAAAAGATATTGAAGATGAAGTTTTGCTAAGTATTGACATGAACCTGTTCAAATCAATCTGGGGCCTAATGTTGGGGATATTACTACTGGGCGTAAACCGGCCAAGGCGGGTCGGGTTAACTTCATCAGTAGTTGAGTATGTTAAAGCCCAAGAAGGCAGAAAAGGGCTCAAGGCCCATAATCGGTTTAAGGCATGTAACCGTAAACCGGTGTCGGTATGTAACTTGTATTATAAGTTAGGAACAGTGGAGACCGAACCGGACACATCTATGAGCCGGTATTGGGACTCTATAAACCGACGGGCGTCACCCATGTATATAAGGGGACGACCCGGCGGCGGTTCAAGGACAACAGACAACAACTCGAGACTTAGGCGAAGCTTGTTTGCTCCCTAGTCATCGAACCCCCATCAATTCCATCACAACTAGACGTAGGATTTTACCTTCATCGAAGGGGCCGAACTAGTATAAAACATCTCGCGTCCCTGTGTCCGCTTTAACCCCTTCAAGCTAACCCGTAGCGATGGCTCCACGACAAAGTCCTTTTACAAGGACATCTGCCGTGACAAAACCACGACAGGAGCGATTTCCTTTATATAAGAGTTTGTCCAGGCTTGTCCTTTTCTAAAAAAAGGATTGGGCCATCTTGCTGCACCTTATTGACTTTTATTACTTGTTACCCATTACAAATTACCTTATCAACAAACTATCTGTTACCGATAATTTCGGTGACTGCAGGCAATACCTTACTGAAAACTGCTTATCATTTCCTTCTGCTCCTCGTTGGGTTCGACACTCTTACTTATCGAAAGGACTACAATAGATCCCCTATACTTGTGGGTCATCAAGACTCTTTTCTGGCAGCGTTGCCGGGGAGTGAGGCGCCTTTGGTAGGGAAAAAATTTATATAGTGTGCTGAAATTTACTGTCACTTGTTACTATGGAACATAATCCTTTGAGGGGCTTGTTTGGGGTATCTTCACCCCGACCTGTAGAGCAAAGAGTTGCTCCTCGACCTACTGAACCTACTGAAAATGTTTACTTTGAAATTCCTTCGGGTATGATAGAGAAACTGCTAGCTAATCCTTTTACACGTGATGGAACATTGCATCCCGATTTGCACCTAATCTATGTGGACGAAGTTTGTGGATTATTTAAGCTCGCAGGTATGCCCGAGGATGTTATCAAGAAGAAGGTCTTCCCTTTATCTTTGAAGGGAAATGCATTGACATGGTTTAGGCTATGTGATTATATGGAATCATGGAACTACAACCGATTGAAATTGGAATTTCATCAGAAGTTTTATCCTATGCATCTTGTTCATCATGATCGTAATTACATTAATAATTTTTGGCCTCGTGAAGTAGAAAGCATCGCTCAAGCTTCGGGGAGGCTTAATTCATTGTTTTATTCATGCCCCAATCATGAGCTCTCAAGTGAAATTATTATTCAAAATTTTTATGCTCGGCTTTCTCTCAATAATCGCTCCATGCTCGATACTTCTTGTACTGGTTCTTTTACGATGAAGACTATTGAATTCGAATGGGATCTATTGGAAAGATTTAAACGTAACTCTGAAGATTGGGATCTCGATGAAGGTAAGGAGTCAGGTATAACACCTAAGTTTGATTGTGTTAAATCTTTTATGGATACCGATGCTTTCCGTGAATTTGGCACTAAATATGGACTTGACTCTGAGATAGTAGCTTCTTTCTGTGATGCCTTTGCTACTCATGTTGATCTCCCTAAGGATAAGTGGTGTAAATATAATCACAAGTGGCAATATAAAGTGACGTTCTTTCGCATTAAGATTTTGTGCATCCAACCATAAAAGCACATGACTACCTCTGCTTCCCTCTGCGAAGGGCCTATCACTACTAGGGAAAAGGCTAGCAGCAGCGCGGGTTTTAGGCCTATCAGCAGCGCGGGTGCCCGTGCTACCAGTAAGGCGCTACAGCTAACTCTTAGTAGTAGCGCTTCCCGTACCCGCGCTACTACTATTGACTATAGCAGCAGCGCTTTTCAGGAACGCGCTGCTATTAGTTAGCTGTAGCGATTTCCTGGTCCCGCGCAACTGTTATATCTTTCACCATTTCCCCATTCTAGCTTCGATAAACTTTAATTTTCAGATACTAGGTACTACTAGATATCAATTTCATAAAGCATTATAGGTACTAGGTAGTACTCCCTCGGTTCGAAATTAGTCGTCGTGGTTTTAGTTCAAATTTGAACTCAAACCACGACGAGTAATTTGGAACCGAGGGAGTACTAGATAACAATTTCATATATACTCAACATGCATCCTCAAGCAGTACAAGGTGACATCAATGACAATCATCATATTTAGTTCTAGATGATATCGACGACGATCATCATATGTAGTTCTACATGATGTCAACGACGATCATCATATGTAGTTCTAGATGATATAGCCACACACACATATGTAGTTCTAGATGATATCGACGACGATCATCATCCTCAAGCCTGGGCGGTGGGTGTTCCTGATAGTAATTAGGATGGCCTGTCCAACACGAAGATTCTTGCCAACGAGGAATCTCTTCCACCCAACCGAGTTCAAGTGTGTGCGACCATCTGTGTCCATGCGGTAAGTACAGGTGGTGACGGAGCCCCTTACGGTAAGGTGTAGTCCAACGGAACCTTCTTCATCAGGCTCGATACCACAACTCACGGATAGGTTCTTTGGCAATCTCTGAATAAGAAAAACATATCAATTAATAAATAGCCTCACAGATAGGTTCTACTAATAAGTATATATGGATTATCTACACTATTAATAGTTCCTTGGATTCTACACTAATGAGCATGTGATCAGACTCTACACTAAAGTATATCATCGACTAGATTCCACAAAGCATATCATTGGACTCTACACTAAGCATATCATCGGATTCACTAAGCATATAATCGGATAATTTGCATTTGCAAGTATAACAATAAAGCGCATATATATATATATATATATATATATATATATATATATATATATATATATATATATATATATATATATATATATATATATATCATCAAATTACTACATGCAGTATGTATAACATACCATTTCATGCCATTCGACCATGGTACTTGTCAGGCGGGTCACGAATGGCACCCCGACAAAGTCATCACGTGGCGGAATTATGTCCCATAGGTTGCACACCTCCTCCTCGCTCAGCCTCATTCTTTGAGCTATGATGGCTTCATGAAGTGGGTTCTCATCATCTTCATTGAGTGGGCCCTCATTATCTTCACCATCTTCGTCATCTTCATCATCTTCCACCAGGTTGATATAAATGACAACCAGCTTGGGTCTTTCTGCTCTGAAGGAGAATCTGATCAACTCACCACCCGTAAGACGCATGCGAGCGAGGAAACGGGCCCATCCATCTCCTCCAATCTGCGACATATTGCGTCCTTTCTCGACCTCCATAGTGTACGGCCCCCCAGGAGCCTCAAATGTCACAGTGTCTCCTGTCAGCTTGTTGAATTTCAACCTCACATTGCATGGGACGATCTATGTAAGAAAAGCAAAATGACACAATGCAGTAATGCCAACACTAAAAATAAAATAGTTGTTACATTTCATCTAATTTCTTACCGCCGCATGAAGAAAACTCGGATGGAAGTAGATGCCGAACAGCTTGCCAGTTGCGAGGCTGCTGGCGCACCTTGACTTGCACAGTCGACATAGTGGTGCTGGTGGTGGCGCCATTTTCCTAAAACAAATTTATGGACAATTATAATCCTAATTTGGCCCCTATTGCTTAAGATAATTGTTTAAACAAACAAGTGGCAAATTTAACTAAATTGGCACCTACATTTTGCCAAAAAATAACTTATTACAAAAAAACTAAATCGAGCATACTAAATCAACTAGCATACTAAATCCACTAGCATACTAAATCAACTAAATCAAAATGTTCTAAATAAACTAGCCTACTAAATCAACTAAATCAACTAGCCTACTAAATAAACTAAATCAAAATGTTCTAAATCAACTAAATCAACTAGCCTACTAAATCAACTGAATCATATCAACTAAATCAAAATGTTACATATGAAAGCCTACTAAATCAAAATGTATCAGGGAGGAGGGACAAGGAGGGGCGACTCGAGGAGGGAGAAGATAGTAGGACGAAGGAGGAAGGCGGAGCGAGGAGGGGCCGGCCGGCGGCGAGTGGAGGGAGGACGGATCAAGGAGGAAGGCAGAGCGTGGAGGGGCCGGCCAGCAGCGAGTGGAGGGAGGACGGAGAAGGAGGCCGGTACCGAGTCCGGCGAGGAGGATGAGGCGACAGCGGTGCAGATCGGGGGAGGGGCGACGGGGGATGACCGGCGGCGCAGGGGCTGAGGAGGAGACCGAGTGAGTGTGTGTGAGTGTGATCTGTGGATGAGGCTAGTGAGTGGGGGAGATGGAATGGCATAACAGTAGCGCGCTATACGTGAATGCGCTACTGCTAAACGACCTATCAGTAGCGCTGTTTAGTTCAACGCGCTGCTGCTATAACTGGCCTCGCGTCGACGTCGTGGGAATTTTAGTAGTAGCGCTTCTTGGAGTGCACGCGCTACTGATAAACTTGTTTCAGCAGCGAGTTTTTGTAGCCCGCACTACTGCTACTTAGCAGCAACGCCTGAAATTAAAGCGTGCTGCTAGTAAGATTCTGTGTATAGGTTTTTCCCTAGTAGTGTATCTTTTATTCTTGTCTATTACTTCATATAAGAGTCATGGTGATCTTCACCTTTCCTTTTTACATTTTATCCTTTGGCAAGCATAATGTGTTGGAAAGATCCAGATATATATATAGCTAATTGGATGTGAGTTTTCATGAACTATTATTGTTGACATTACCCTTGAGGTAAAAGGTTGGGAGGCAATAATATAAACCCCTATCTTTCTCTGTGTCCGATTAAAACTTCATACCCATAAATATTGCGTGAGTGTTAGCAATTGTGAAAGACTAAATGATGTTTGAGTATGTGGACTTGCTGAAAAGCTCTTATATTGACTCTTTCCCATGTTATGATAAATTGCAATTGCTTCAATGACTGAGATTATAGTTTGTTGGTTCTCAATGAAGTTTCTGATTCATACTCGAAATTGTGAATGAATTGTTACTTTAGCATAAGAATTCATATGACAATATTTATATATATTGATGTCGTAAGAATGATCATGATGCCCTCATGTCTGTATTTTATTTTATCGACACCTCTATCTCTAAACATGTGGACATATTTTTCGATATCGGCTTTCGCTTGAGGACAAGCGAGGTCTAAGCTTGGGGGAGTTGGTACGTCCATTTTGCATCCTACTTTTATATCAATATTTATTGCATTATGGGCTGTTACTACACATTATGTCACAGTACTTATGTCTATTCTCTCTTATTTTACAAGGTTTACATGAAGAGGGAGAATGCCAGCAACTGGAATTCTGGGCTGGAAAAGGAGCAAACATTAGAGACATATTCTGCACAACTCCAAAAGTCCTGAAAATTCACGGGAGCACATTTCAGAATATATAAAAAATATTGGGCGAAAGAAGTACCAGAGGGGGCCACCAACCATCCACGAGGGTGGGGGCGCGCCCCCTGCCTCGTGGGCCCCCTGGCAGCCCTCTGATGCCCATCTTCTGCTATATGAGGTCTTTCGTCCACGAAAAATTCATAAGCTAGCTCACGGGACGAAACTCCGCCGCCACGAGGCGGAAACTTGGCGGAACCAATCTAGGGCTCCGGTGGAGCTGTTCTGTCGGGGAAACTTCCCTCGGGGAGGGGGAAATCATCACCATCGATCCTGTCATCGGGAGGGGGTCAATCTCCACCAACATCTTCACCGGCACCATCTCATATCATCTCAAACCCTAGTTCATCTCTTGCATCCAATCTTTGTCTCAAAACCTCAGATTGGTACCTGTGGGTTGCTAGTAGTGTTGATTACTCCTTGTAGTTGATGCTAGTTGGTTTATTCGGTGGAAGATCATATGGTCAGATCCTTTATGCATATTAATACCCCTCTGATCATAAACATGAATATGATTTGTGAGTAGTTACGTTTGTTCCTGAGGACATGGGAGAAGTCTTGCTATACGTAGTCATGTGAATTTTATATTCGTTCAATATTTTGATGAGGTGTATGTTGTCTTTCCTCTAGTGGTGTCATGTGAACGTCGACTACATGACACTTCACCATTGTTTGGGCCTAGGGCGAGGCATTGGGAAGTAATAAGTAGATGATGGGTTGCTACAGTGACACAAGCTTAAACCCTAGTTTATGTGTTGCTTCGTAAGGGGCTGATTTGGATCCATATGTTTCATGCTATGGTTAGGTTTACCTTAATACTTATGTTGTAGTTGCGGATTCTTGCAATAGGGGTTAATCATAAGTGGGATGCTTGTCCAAGGAAGAACAGTACCCAAGCACCGGACCACCCACATATCAAATTATCAAAGTACCGAACGCGAATCATATGAGCGTGATGAAAACTAGCTTGACGATAATTCCCATGAGTCCTCAGGAGCGCTTTCCTTTATATAAGAGTTCATCTAGGCTTGTACTTTGCTACAAAAAGTATTGGGCCATCTTTCTGCACCTTATTTACTTTCATTACTTGTTACCCGTTACAAATTACCTTATCACAAAACTATCTGTTACCGATAATTTCAGTGCTTGTAGATAATACCTTGCTGAAAACTGCTTATCATTTCCTTCTGCTCCTCGTTGGGTTGGACACTCTTACTTATTGAAAGGACTATGATAGATCCCCTACACTTGTGGGTCATCAGTACCCAAGCACCAGTCCACCCACATATCAAATTATCAAAGTACCGAACGTGAATCATATGAACGTGATGAAAACTAGCTTGACAATAATTCCCATGTGTCCTCGGGAGCACTTTCCTTTATATAAGAGTTTGTCTAGGCTTGTCCTTTGCTACAAAAAGGATTGGGCCATCTTGCTGCACCTTATTTACTTTTATTACTTGTTACCCGTTATAAATTACCTTATCACAAAACTATCTGTTATCGATAATTTCAGTGCCTGCAGAGAATACCTTACTGAAACTGCTTATCATTTCCTTCTGCTCCTCGTTGGGTTCGACACTCTTACTTATCGAAAGGACTACGATAGATCCCCTGTACTTGTGGGTCATCAAGACTCTTTTCTGGCGCCGTTGCCGGGGAGTGAAGCGCCTTTGGTAGGTGGAATTTGGTAAGGAAAAATTTTATATAGTGTGCTAAAATTTACTGTCACTTGTTACTATGGAACATAATCCTTTGAGGGGCTTGTTTGGGGTATCTTCACCCGGACCTGTAGAGCAAAGAGTTGCTCCTCAACCTACCAAACCTACTGAAAATGTTTACTTTGAAATTCCTTCGGGTATGATAGAGAAACTGCTAGCTAATCCTTTTACACGTGATGGAACATTGCATCCTGATTTGCACCTAATCTACATGGATGAAGTTTGTGGATTATTTAAGCTCGCAGGTATGCCCGAGGATGTTATCAAGAAGAAGGTCTTCCCTTTATCTTTGAAGGGAAAAGCATTGACATGGTTTAGGCTATGTGATGATGTGGGATCATGGAACTACAACCGATTGAAATTGGAATTTCATCAGAAGTTTTATCCTATGCATCTTATTCATCATGATCGTAATTACATATATAATTTTTGTCCTCGCGAAGGAGAAAGCATTGCTCAAGCTTGGGGGAGGATTAAGTCATTGTTATATTCATGCCCCAATCATGAGCTCTCAAGAGAAATTATTATTTAAAAATTTCATGCTCGGCTTTCTCTTAATAATCGCTCCATGCTCGATACTTCTTGTACTGGTTCTTTTATGATGAAGACTATTGAATTAAAATGGGATCAATGGGAAAGAAGTAAACATAACTCTGAAGATTGGGATCTCGATGAAGGTAAGGAGTCAGGTATAACACCTAAGTTTGATTGTGTTAAATCTTTTATGGATACCGATGCTTTCCGTGAATTTGGCACTAAATATGGACTTGACTTTGAGATAGTAGCTTCTTTCTGTCAATCCTTTGCTACTCATGTTGATCTCCCTAAGGAGAAGTGGTGTAAATATAATCCTCCCATTGAAGTGAAAGTAGTTGCACCTATTAAAGTTGAAGTAAAGACTATCACTTATAATGATTCTGTTGTTCCTACTGCTTATATTGAGAAACCACCTTTCCCTGTTTGAATAAAGGATCATGCTAAAGCTTCAACTGTGGTTTGTAAGAGTAATATAGAACACCTACACCCTCTGAGCAAATCAAAATTGAACCTAGTGTTGCTATGGTTAAAGATCTTTTGGCTGATAATATTGATGGGCATGTTATTTACTTCTGTGATGAAGCTGCTAGAATTGCTAGACCCGATACTAAATATAAACATAGACCTGTTGTAGGCATGCCTGTTATTTCAGTTAAAATAGGAGATCATTGCTATCATGGCTTATTTGATATGGGTGCTAGTGCAAGTGCAATACCTCATTCCTTATATAAAGAAATTATGCACGATATGCACCTGCTGAGATAGAGGAAATTGATGTTACAATTAAGCTTGCTAATAGAGACACTATTTCACCAGTTGGGATTGTTAGAGATGTTGAAGTCTTGTGTGGGAAGGTTAAATATCCTGCTGATTTTCTTGTTCTTGGTTCCCCACAAGATAACTTTTGTCCCATTATATTTCGTAGACCCTTCTTGAATACTGTTAATGCTAAGATAGACTGCAATAAGGATATTGTTTCTGTTGGTTTAGGGGATATGTCTCATGAATTTAACTTTGCTAAATTTCGTAGACAACCCCATGATAAAGAATTGCCTAGTAAAGATGAAATTATTAATCTTGATTCTATTGCCGTGCCTCCTAATGATCCTTTAGAGCAATATTTGCTAGACCATGAAAATGATATGTTTATGAATGAAAGAAGGGAAATATATGAAGTATTCTTTAAACAGGGCCCTATTTTGAAACACAACTTGCCTATTGAAATCCCAGGGGACCCTCCTCCACCCAAGGGTGATCCCATGTTTGAGATTAAACCTTAACCTGATACTCTTAAATATGCTTATCTTGATGAGAAAGAGATATCCTGTTATTATTAGTGCTAACCTTTCAGAGCATGAAGAAAAGAAATTATTGAAAACTCTGAAGAAGCACCGTGCTGCTATTGGATATACTCTTGCTGATCTTAAGGGCATTAGTCCCACTCTATGCCAGCACAAAATAAAATTGGATAAAGATGCGAAACCGGTTGTTGATCACCAACGACGGTTAAATCCTAAGATGAAAGAAGTGGTGAGAAAAGAAATACTAAAGCTTCTAGAGGCAGGTATAATTTATCCCATTGCTGATAGTCAGTGGGTAAGTTATGTCCACTGTGTCCCTAAGAAGGGAGGTATCACTATTGTCCCTAATGATAAAGATGAATTGATACCGCAAAGAATTATTACAGGTTATAGAATGGTAATTGATTTCCGCAAATTAAATAAAGCTACTAAAAAGGATCATTACCCTTTATATTTTATTGATCAAATGCTAGAAAGATTATCCAAACATACACATTTTTTCTTTCTAAATGGTTATTCTGGTTTCTCTCAAATACCTGTGTCAAAAGAGGATCAAGAAAAGACAACTTTTACTTGCCCTTTGGTACCTTTGCTTATAGACGTATGCCTTTTGGTTTATGCAATGCACCTGCTACCTTTCAAAGATGTATGACTGCTATATTCTCTGATTTTTGTGAAAAGATTGTTGAGGTATTCATGGATGATTTCTCCGTATATGAATTCTTTTGATGATTTCTTAAGCAACCTTGATCGAGTTTTGCAGAGATGTGAAGAAACTAATCTTGTCTTGAATTGGGAGAAGTGCCACTTTATGGTTAATGAAGGTATTGTCTTGGGGCATAAAATTTCTGAAAGAGGTATTGAAGTCGATAAAGCTAAAGTTGATGCTATTGAAAAGATGTCGTGCCCTAAGGACATTAAAGGTATAAGAAGCTTCCTTGGTCATGCTGGTTTTTATAGGAGGTTCATTAGGGACTTCTCTAGAATTTTTAGGCCTGTGACTAATCTCTTACAGAAAGATGTTCCTTTTGTCTTTGATGATGATTGTGTAGAAGCGTTTGAAATACTTAAGAAAGCCTTGATTTCTGCACCTATTGTTCAGCCTTCTGATTGGAATTTACCATTTGAAATTATGTGTGATGCTAGTGATTATGCTGTAGGGGCTATTTTAGGACAAAGAGTTGATAAGAAATTAAATGTTATCCAATATGCTAGTAAGACTCTGGACAATGCCCAGAGAAATTATGCTACTACCGAAAAGGAATTTTAGCAGTTGTATTTGCTTGTGATAAGTTCAGACCTTATATAGTTGATTCTAAAGTAACTATTCACACTGATCATGCTGCTATTAAATATCTCATGGAAAAGAAAGATGCCAAACCTAGACTTATTAGATGGGTTCTCTTGCTACAAGAATTTGATTTGCATATTATTGATAGAAAGGGAGCCGAGAACCCCGTTGGAGACAACTTGTCTAGGTTAGAGAATGTTCTTGATGACCCACTGCCTGTTGATGATAGCTTTCCTGATGAACAATTAGCTGTCATAAATGCTTCTCGTACTGCTCCATGGTATGCTGATTATGCTAATTATATTGTTGTTAAATTTATACCACCTAGATTCGCATACCAGCAAAAGAAAAGTTCTTCTATGACTTAGACATTACTTTTGGGATGACCCACACCTTTATAAAGAAGGAGTAGATGGTGTTATTAGATGTTGTGCACCTGAGCATGAGGAGGAACAGATGCTACACAAGTGTCATTCCGAGGCTTATGGAGGACACCATGCTGAAGATAGAACTGCACATAAGGTATTGCAATCCGGTTTTTATTGGCCTACTCTCTTCAAGGATGCCCGTAAGTTTGTCTTGTCTTGTGATGAATGATACGTCTCCAATGTATCTATAATTTTTGATTGCTCCATGCTATATTATCTACTGTTTTGGGCAATATTGGGCTTTATTATCAACTTTTATATTATTTTTGGGACTAACCTATTAACAGGAGGCCTAGCCCAGATTTGCTGTTTTATGCCTATTTCAGTGTTTCAAAGAAAAGGAATATCAAACGGAGTCGAAATGGAACGAAATCAACTGGAGAAGTTATTTTTGGAAGGAAAGCTACAGGATAGACTTGGACCCCATGTCAGGAAAGGAGGGAGCTGGCCACAAGGGTGGGGGGCGCGCCCCTGCCTCGTGGGGCCCCCGAAGCTCCACCGACGTACCCCCTGCACCCTGATAGCCCACAAGTAAAGGGGATCAATTGTAGCCTCTTTCGATAAGTAAGAGTGTCGAACCCAACGAGGAGCTAAAGGTAGAACAAATATTCCCTCAAGTTCTATCGACCATCGATACAACTCTACGCACGCTTGACGTTCGCTCTACCGGAAACAAGTATGAAACTAGAAGTACTTTGTAGGTGTTTTTGGGTAAGCTAGCAAGAAAGTAAAGAGCATGAAAATAAAACTAGGGGCTGTTTAGATGAAGACACAACTAAATTAGTTGTCGTGAAGAGCTTTTGTCAACAAGAAAGTTATTTGTCCCTAGGCAATCGATAACTAGACCGGTAATCATTATTGCAATTTTATTTGAGGGAGAGGCATAAGCTAACATACTTTCTCTACTTGGATCATATGCACTTATGATTGGAACTCTAGCAAGCACCCGCAACTACTGAAGATTCATTAAGGTAAAACCCAACAATAGCATTAAAGTATCAAGTCCCCTTTATCCCATACACAAACAACCTACTTACTCGGGTCCGTGCTTCTGTCACTCACGCCACCCACCATAAGCAAATCATAAGCATATTGCAAACCCTACAGTGGGTATCCCTCACGCTTGCGCGACACGGCGAGCACCATAGGACAGCACCAATAATAAAACATACAACTCAAACCAATCACGATCATCAAATAGCCATTAGGACAAAACAGATCTACTCAAACATCATAGGGTAGGCATACATCATTGGGAAATAATATATAGTGTTGAGCACCATGTTTAGGTAGAGATTACATCCGGTAAGAGAGAGGTTACACCGCTGCATAGAGGGGGGGGAGAGTTGGTGATGATGGCGGTGACGTTGTTGGTGAAGATGGCGGTGATGGTGATGGCCCCGGTAGCGCTCCGGCGCCACCGGAAGCAAGGGGGAGAGGGGCCCCCTTCTTCTTATTCTTCCTTGACCTCCTCCCTAGATGGGAGAAGGGTTTCCCCTCTGGTCCTTGGCTCCCATGGTGTGGGAGGGGTGAGAGCCCCTCCGAGATTGGATCTGTCTCTCCGTCTCTCTCTATTTCTGCGTTCTGTTTTCTGGCCCTTCACCGTTTCTTAAATATCCGGAGATCCGTAACTCCGATTGGGGTGAATCTTTCGCTCAGATCTTTCTCATAAAATTATCTTTCTTGCGGCAAAAGAAGAGCGTCAACCGCCTTACGGGGTGGCCACGAGGGTCAGGGGCGCGCCCCCTACCTCGTGCCCACCCCGGACACCGTTTCGCATTGATTCCACTTTCCAAAAATCATAAATATTCCAAAATAATTCTCCGTTCGTTTTTATCCCATTTGGACTCTGTTTGATATTGGGTTTCTGCGAAACATAAAAATGCAACAAACAGGAACTGGCACTGGGCACTGGATCAATATGTTAGTCCCAAAAATAATATAAAAAGTTGCCAAAAAGTATATGAAAGTTGAATAATATTGGCATTGAACAATAAAAAATTATAGATACGACGGAGACGTATCACACCCATATATACCTACGTATCGTAAAACTTCCAGAACAAAGATTAGATCTGGAGTTCCGCCGCCGCAAGCCTCTGTAGCCACCAAAAACCTCTCAGGACCCTGTTCCGGCACCCTGTCGGAGGGGGAACCCTCACCGGTGGCCATGTTCATCATCCCGGCGCTCTCCATGACGAGGAGGGAGTAGTTCACCCTCGGGGCTGAGGGTATGTACCAGTAGCTATGTGTTTGATCTCTCTCTCTCTCTCTCTCTCTCTCTCTCTCTCTCGTGTTCTTGATTTGGCACGATGTTGATGTATCGCGAGCTTTGCTATTATAGTTGGATCTTATGTTTCTTCTCCCCCTCTTCTCTCTTGTAATGGATTGAGTTTTCCCCTTGAAGTAATCTTATCGGATTGAGTCTTTAAAGATTTGAGAACATTTGATGTATGTCTTGCCGTGCGTATCTGTGGTGACAATGGGATATCACGTGATTCACTTGATGTATGTTTTGGTGATCAACTTGCGGGTTCCGCCCATGAACCTATGCATAGGGGTTGGCACACGTTTTCGTCGTGATTCTCCGGTAGAAACTTTGGGCACTCTTTGAGGTTCTATGTGTTCGTTTGAATAGATGAATTGAGATTGTGTGATGCATATCGTATAATCATGCCCACGGATACTTGAGGTGACAATGGAGTATCTAGGTGACATTAGGGTTTTGGTTGATTTCTGTCTTAAGGTGTTATTGTAGTATGAACAATAGGGCTGTTTGTGACACTTATAGGAATAGCCCAACGGATTGATTGGAAAGAATAACTTTGAGGTGGTTTCGTACCCTACCATAATCTCTTCGTTTGTTCTCCGCTATTAGTGACTTTGGAGTGACTCTTTGTTGCATGTTGAGGGATAGTTATATGATCCAATTATGTTATTATTGTTGAGAGAACTTGCACTAGTGAAAGTATGAACCCTAGGCCTTGTTTCCTATCATTGCAATACCGTTTACGCTCACTTTTACCGCTCGCTACCTTGCTGTTTTTAAATTTTCAGTTTACAAAAACATATATCTACCATCCATATTGCACTTGTATCACCATCTCTTCGCCGAACTAGTGCACCTATGCAATTTACCATTGTATTGGGTGTGTTGGGGACACAAGAGACTCTTTGTTATTTGGTTGCAGGGTTGCTTGAGAGAGACCATCTTCATCCTACGCCTCCCACAGATTGATAAACCTTAGGTCATCCACTTGAGGGAAATTTTCTACTGTCCTACAAACCTCTGCACTTGGAGGCCCAACAACGTCTACAAGGAGAAGGTTGTGTAGTGACAGCAAGCTCTTTTCTAGCGCCGTTGCTGGGGAGGCTAGGTAAGTGAAGGTATATCTTTAGATCTTGCAATCAAATCTTTTTGTTTCTTGTTTTAGCACTAGTTTAGTTTATAAGAAGAAAACTATAAAAAATGGAATTGAGTTTACCTCTTACGCTTCACCTTTTTAATATCTTTCATGGGTATGATGGAAAGGAAAATTGTGTCAAAGTGTTAGAAGAAGAATGCATTAAATTGTTTGGCACTAAATCTTTGAATGATGAGCATGATTGAAATGTTGTTAGTATGAATTCCTTGAATATCCATGATGCTAATGATATGCAAAGCCACAAGCTTGGGGAAGCTATGTTTGATGAAGATGATATTTTTTGTCCCCCAAGATTTGATGAGCAAATTTACTATGATGAAAGCATGCCTCCTATCTATGATGATTATTGTGATGACACGTATGCTATAAAGAATAATTATAACCATGAAACTTGTCATGTTGATCTTAATTTTCAATCACATGATAGCTATTTTGTTGAGTTTGCTCCCACTATTATTCATGAGAAGAATTTTGCTTATGTGGAGAGTAGTAAAATTTCTATGCAAGTAGATCATGAAAAGAATGCTTTAGGTGCTGGTTATATTGTTGAATTCATTCATGATGCTACTGAAAATTATTATGAGGGAGGAACATATGCTTGTAGGAATTGCAATAATATCAAGTTTCCTCTCTATGTGCTTAAAGTTTTGAAGTTATGCTTGTTTTGCCTTCCTATGCTAGTTGATTATTGTTCCCATAAGTTGTTTGCTCACAAAATCCCTATGCATAGGAAGTGGGTTAGAATTAAATGTGCTAGTCATATTCTTCATGATGCTCTCTTTATGTTTCAATTCTTATCTTTTATGTGAGCATCATTGAAATCATCATGCCTAGCTAGGGGCGTTAAACGATAGCGCTTGTTGGGAGACAACCCAATTTTATTTTATTCTTGCTTTTTGGTTCTGTTTAGGAATAAATAATCCATCTAGATTCTGTTTATATGTGGTTTTGAGCTTTAATTAGTGTTTGTGCCAAGTAGAACCTTTGAGAAGACTTGGGTGAAGTCTTTATGATCATGCTGTAAAAAACAGAAACTTTAGCGCTCACGAGATTAGCTAGAACTTTTTACTGGAGAGTGATATTTAGTTGATTATTTTTGCAGATGATCACTAGACAAATTACTCAGGTCCACCAATTTATTTTAGAATTTTTGGAGTTCCAGAAGTTTGCGTTAGTTACAGATTTCTACAGACTGTTCTGTTTTTGACAGATTCTGTTTTTCGTGTGTTGTTTGCTTATTTTGAATATTCTATGGCTAGTAAAATAGTTTATAATCCATAGAGAAGTTGTCATACAGTAGGTTTAACACCAATATAAATAAAGAATGAATTCATTACAGTACCTTTAAGTAGTCTTTTGTTTTCTTTCTCTGACGGAGTTCACGAGATTTCTATTGAGTTTTGTGTTGTGAAGTTTTCAAATTTTGGGTAAATTATTTTGATGGATTATGGAACAAGGAGTGGCAAGAGCCTAAGCTTGGGGATGCCCATGGAACCCCCAAGATAATCCAAGTACACCAAAAAGTCAAAGCTTGGGGATGCCCCGGAAGGCATCCCCTCTTTCGTCTACTTCCATCGGTAATTTACTTGGAGCTATATTTTTATTCACCACATGATATGTGTTTTCCTTGGAGCGTCTTGTATTATTTGTGTCTTTGTTTGTTAGTGTGCCACAATCATACTTTCTGTACACACCTTTTGAGAGAGCCATACATGAATTGGAATTTGATAGAATACTCTATGTGCTTCACTTATATCTTTTAAGCTTGATAGTTTTGCTCTATGTGCTTCACTTATATCTTTTGAGCCTTATAATTTTTCCTCTAGTGCTTCACCGAGATCTTTTAGAGCACGGTGGTGGATTTGTTTTAAAGAAACTATTGATCTCTAATGCTTCACTTAGATCATTTTGAGAGTCGTTAATAGCATGGTAATTTGCTTAATATTAATATTCTTGGTATTCAAGATATGTGAAACTTTCTTTTGAGTGTGTTGAATACTAAGAAAAGATTGGAGCTTTATAATTGTTTTGAGATATGAAGCTAGTGATATTAGAGTCATGCTAGTTGAGTAGTTGTGAATTTAAAGAATACTTGCGTTAAATTTTGTGATTCCCGTAGCATGCACGTATGGTGAACCGTTATGTGATGAAGTCGGGGCATGATTTATTTATTGATTGTCTTCCTTATGAGTGGCGGTCGGGGATGAGCAATGGTCTTTTCCTACCAATCTATCCCCATAGGAGCATGCGCGTAATACTTTCCTTTGATAACTTCTAGATTTTTGCAATAAGTATATGAGTTCTTTATGACTAATGTTGAGTCCATGGATTATACGCACTTTTTCCATCCTTCCACCATTGCTAGCCTCTCTAATACCGCGCACTTCTCGCCGGTATCATACACACACCATATATCTTCCTCAAAACAGCCACCATACCTACCTATCATGGCATTTCCATAGCCATTCCGAGATATATTGCCATGCAACTTTCCACCATTCCATTTATTATGACATGCTCCATCATTGTCATATTGCTAGCATGATCATGTAATTGACATCATATTTGTGGCAAAGCCACCGTTCATAATTCTTTCATACATGTCACTCTTGATTCATTGCATATCCCGGTATACCGCCGGAGGCATTCACATAGAGTCATATTTTGTTCTAAGAATCAAGTTGTAATTGTTGAGTTGTAAGAAAAATAACAGTGTGATGATCATCATTTTTAGAGCATTGTCCCGGTGAGGAAAGGATGATGGAGACTATGATTCCCCCACAAGTCGGGATGAGACTACGGACGAAAACAAATAAAAAGAAAAAGAAAAAAGAGGCCATAAAAAAGAGAAAGGCCCAAATAAAAAAATATAAAAAAATGAGAGAAAAAGAGAGAAGGGACAATGTTACTATCCTTTTACCACACTTGTGCTTCAAAGTAGCACCGAGATCTTCATGATAGAGAGTCTTCTATGTTGTCACTTTCATATACTAGTGGGAATTTTTCATTATAGAACTTGACTTGTATATTCCAATGATGGGATTCCTCAAAATGCCCTAGGTCTTCGTGAGTAAGCGAGTTGGATGCACACACAATTAGTTCCTTGTTGAGCTTTCATATACTTATAGCTCTAGTGCATCCGTTGCATGGCAATCCCTACTCACTCACATTGATATCTATTGATGGACATCTCCATAGCCCGTTGATACGCCTAGTTGATGTGAGACTATCTTCCCCTCTTTTTGTCTTCTCCACAACCACCCTTCTATTCCACATATAGTTCTATATCCATGGCTCACGCTCATGTATTGCGTGAAGATAGAAAAAGTTTTGAAAATGTCAAAAGTATGAAACAATTGCTTGGCTTGTCATTGGGGTTGTGCATGATTTAAATACTTTGTGTGGTGAAGATAGAGCATAGCCAGACTATATGATTTTGTAGGGATAACTTTCTTTGGCCATGTTATTTTGAGAAGACATAATTGCTTTGTTAGTATGCTTGAAGTATTATTATTTTTATGTCAACATGAACTTTTGTCTTGAATCTTTCGGATCTGAATATTCATACCACAATTAAGGAAAATTACATTGAAATTATGCCAAGTAGCACTCCGCATCAAAAATTCTGTTTTTATCATTTACCTACTCGAGGACGAGCAGGAATTAAGCTTGGGGATGCTTGATACGTCTCCAACGTATCTATAATTTTTGATTGCTCCATGCTATATTATCTACTGTTTTGGGCAATATTGGGCTTTGTTATCCACTTTTATATTATTTTTGGGACTAACCTATTCACCGGAGGCCCAGCCTAGATTTGGTGTTTTATGCCTATTTCAGTGTTTCGAAGAAAAGGAATATCAAACGGAGTCGAAACGGAACGAAATCAACTGGAGAAGTTACTTTTGGAAGGAAAGCTACATGATAGACTTGGACCCCATGTCAGGAAAGGAGGGAGCTGGCCACGAGGGTGGGGGCGCACCCCCCTGCCTCGTGGGGCCCCCGAAGCTCCACCGATGTACCCCCTGCACCCATATATACCTACGTATCGTAAAACTTCCAGAACGGAGATTAGATCTGGAGTTCCGCCGCCGCAAGCCTCTGTAGCCACCAAAAACCTCTCGGGACCCTGTTCCGGCACCCTGTCGGAGGGGGGAACCCTCACCGGTGGCCATCTTCATCATCCCGGCGCTCTCCATGACGAGGAGGGAGTAGCTCACCCTCGGGGCTGTGGGTATGTACCAGTAGCTATGTGTTTGATCTCTCTCTCTCTCGTGTTCTTGATTTGGCACGATCTTGATGTATCGCGAGCTTTGCTATTATAGTTGGATCTTATGTTTCTTCTCCCCCTCTTCTCTCTTGTAATGGATTGAGTTTTCCCCTTGAAGTAATCTTATCGGATTGAGTCTTTAAAGATTTGAGAACACTTGATGTATGTCTTGCCGTGCATATCTGTGGTGACAATGGGATATCACGTGATTCACTTGATGTATGTTTTGGTGATGAACTTGCGGGTTCCGCCCATGTACCTATGCATAGGGGTTGGCACACGTTTTTGTCGTGATTCTCCGGTAGAAATTTTGGGCACTCTTTGAGGTTCTATGTGTTGGTTTGAATAGATGAATTGAGATTGTGTGATGCATATCGTATAGTCATGCCCACGGATACTTGAGGTGACAATGGAGTATCTAGGTGACATTAGGGTTTTGGTTGATTTGTGTCTTAAGGTGTTATTCTAGTACGAACAATAGGGCTGTTTGTGACACTTATAGGAATAGCCCAACGGATTGATTGGAAAGAATAACTTTGAGGTGGTTTCGTACCCTACCATAATCTCTTCGTTTGTTCTCCGCTATTTGTGAGTTTCGAGTGACTCTTTGTTGCATGTTGAGGGATAGTTATATGATCCAATTATGTTATTATTGTTGAGAGAACTTGCACTAGTGAAACTATGAACCCTAGGCCTTGTTTCCTATCATTGAAATACCGTTTACGCTCACTTTTACCGCTCACTACCTTGCTGTTTTTAAATTTTCAGTTTACAAAAACCTATATCTACCATCCATATTGCACTTGTATCACCATCTCTTCGCCGAACTAGTGCACCTATACAATTTACCATTGTATTGGGTGTGTTGGGGACAAAAGAGACTCTTTGTTATTTGGTTGCAGTGTTGCTTGAGAGAGACCATCTTCATCCTACGCCTCCCACGGATTGATAAACCTTAGGTCATCCACTTGAGGGAAATTTTCTACTGTCCTACAAACCTATGCACTTGGAGGCCCAACAACATCTACAAGGAGAAGGTTGTGTAGTAGACATCAATGAATGTCAAAGGATTGGTAATATTAGTAGACGTCAATAAATGCCTATGAATTATTCACTTGTTATTGAACCATTTGATGTTTGGGGCTTTGATTATATGGGACTGTTTCCTTCCTCTAATGGGTACACACATATTTTAGTTGTTGTTGATTACGTTACTAAGTGGGTAGAAGCTATTCCAACTAGTAGTGCCGATCATAACACCTCTGTTAAGATGCTTAAAGAAGTTATTTTTCCGAGGTTTGGAGTCCCTAGATATCTTATGACTGATGGTGGTTCACATTTTATTCATGGTGCCTTTCGTAAAATGCTTGCTAAGTATGATGTTAATCATAGAATTGCATCTCCATATCACCCACAATCTAGTGGCCAGGGAGAATTGAGTAATAGATCTTAAATTAATTTTGCAAAAGACTGTTAATAGATCTAGAAAGAATTGGTCCAAGAAACTTGATGATGCATTATGGGCATTTAGGACTGCATGTAAAAATCCTATGGGTATGTCTCCGTATAAAATGGTTTATGGTAAAGCATGTCACTTACCTCTCAAACTAGAACATAAGGCATATTGGGCCATTAAAGAGGTCAATTATGATTTCAAACTTGCCGGTGAGAAGAGGCTTTTTGACATTAGCTCACTTGATGAATGGAGAACCCAGACCTACGAGAATGCCAAACTGTTGGGGATATAACTATTTGTGTAAGCCGCCTATGAGGGGCCGGGTTACGGAATGAAGGATTCATCAGAAGAAGCCCAAGACCAAGCATGAAGATGGCGGTTCAATAAGGGGCCTAAAGCCCGCAGGCGACTTAAGGCCCGTAGTGGTAAACCACCGTAATGGCATGACTTGTATCATAAGGTAGAATTAACTAGTCACCGATCCGGACACTGTTTATGAGCCGGCCAGGACTCTTTCGGCCACAGGGCATCAACCCGTGTATATAAGGGGACGACCCGCTGGCGGCTTAGGGCAAGAAACAACTGATCGAGAACCGGGCATAGCGTATCTCGCTCCCTTGCCATCGAAACCCCAGTAATACCAACCCAACTAGACGTAGACCTTACCTTCATCATAAGGGGCCGAACTAGTATAAACTCTCTCGTGTCCCTTGTCCCGATTAACCCCTTTAAGCTTCCTATTTGCGATGGCTACACGAATAAGTCCTTGCAAGAGGACATCTGCCGTGACAATTCCACGACAGTTGGTGCCCACCGTGGGGCCAGCGCACGATGGATTTTAGTTCTTGAAGGGCAACTTCGAAGGGCTCAAGGGGTACGCAGTCGGCCGGATGACCAAAAGTCGTCGCGGCAAGATCTACATCGACGACGAAGGCTGGGTCCCCGACGCCGGCTCGATTGAGTACGGGTACCGGGTCCCCTTTGTCGGAATCCACGTCTTCATCGGCCGGATTGGTGAGTCGGGCCCTGAGCCGGCAGCTGCACCGACCTCATCGAGACGGCTCAGCGTGCGAGACCCGGCCGGGCTCAACCTGTCATGAAGCGTGCTTTCGTGGGTTGCATCCACGAAGAGGAACTTTCTGGAGGATCCATAGATGGTGGTGAGACGACCGTCCACTCCGATGGTGATTCGTCCACTTGTGAGACGGATTCATTGTATCAGCTGCAAGATGGCAGGCTTGGGGGCTGTTCCGATGCCAGCAGTATTCCGGACCCCTTTGAGCCGCCAAGCCGCGTAGGGGTCTTCATGGCTGGAACTCAACCCGGTCAAAACTTGTAACATCCCAAATTTTCAATTTGGAATGTTATACATTAGATCATCAATGCATATCATATTTTATTTGCTTTTGATTTTGATCCTAGAAATTCTACGCAACTCAAGGACCCACGAAGAGAGTTGGGTGTTTCGTTATTTTCATATTTGAGTTTTCTCAAATTTTGAGAATAGGATCATTTGATTTTTAATTATTTTATCATCAATAATTTCTATTACAAAACTATGAGAGAGGGAATAAAATGACTTTCCCAAAATAAAGAAACATTGAGGATTTAATAATAAAATCAAACGAGTTTTTATTTCGGAGTTTTCGCTATTTTATTTGATTTTAGGTAAAATATGTGTTTTTCAAAATTGCATTTAGGCCCCAAATAAAGGTTCACTTTGTCCGGCTTGATTTTAGAAGTCGGGGAAAATTTATTTCAGGATTTTTGGAGTCCGTTCAGTATTTCTTTTATTTGTTTTTCTGTGTGTTATTATTTTAAAAAAAATCTGAAACCGACCTTGGGCCGTAACCGGCCAGGACGCTGCCTAGCCGGGGCTTTATAAGCTGCCACCCGGGCGACCAAGCCAACCCAGCCCTGCCGCCCAAACCCTAGCGCCGCCCGACCCGCGCCGCCGCCGCCCGCGCTGCCTGCCGCCTGCACCCCGTCGCCGGAGCCGCCGCGCTGCCGCCGCCTGCCTGCGCCGCCGTCTCCGGAGCCGCCGCCCGCCGCCTCGTCGACCCGCCGCCCGAGGTTGCCTCGTTTGCCGCGCCGCCGGTTTTTCTCGAAAAACCATTCGGTTTTCCGTCGGTTTTTTTTAGTTTCCGTTTTTAAATAGATCAGTTTTTTTGGTTTATTTATTTAGCGAGCGTTCGCTCGTTCGTTCGTTTTAACGAACGTGTTCATCGTTTAGATCCAGATAACGAACGTTCGTTCGTTAATCTGTTCGTCATTTTTCTTTTTCTCGGATTTTCCGCGATTATTTTCTGATTCGATTTTTGTTTTAGTATAACTTTTCGCTCGTTTATCGGAATCAGGCGATTCAAGCGCCTGGAGTTTCGTCTCGAAACCCTCTATCCGTTTAACCAACTTAAACAAGTTTTTGCTTCTGTAAAATTTGACTTAGATCTAGATTAGTAAAACGAAGTTGATTTCTTTCGCCGTTTGACTTTTGTTGCTTCGTTCGATTTGATTCTTTTTGCAAACCGGAGTTCTTAAGTTGAACTTTCTGGTTAGATCTCTTATTTGAGTTTTACTTGTGCATTAGATGAGTACTTATTGTATGCTTGTTTGTTTGTCTACGATAGAATACCCGGAGTGCGCCGCCTGTTACTTCGAATCTCTAGGTTTCGCGGATCATCAGCAAGGCAAGTAACACTTTGATCATACCTCTTTACTACCTAGTTTTATTGCATTAGATCAATCCTCAAACACTGCATGATTAGGATCTAATTAAATCGTGGGATGGGAAGTAGTTGAGGTAGTACCTATTACCTGTTTTATTATCAAACCTTTGGGAGTTACTTCTACGTTTGCTTATTATGCCATGCTATGCTAGTAGACGTGGATTGGGTGAGTGAAATCCATGACAGATGTGAGTTTTTTTAATTAATGGTTTATCTAAGGTGGCAACTTAAACACACATCTGGGTGGATTGAGGTACCTGGGTATTCCAGGATTGCCTGTTTCTTTTTGGACCGCCACCCAGGCTCAAAGGGATCATGAGATTATTCATGCTAGAAACTTCCGTGTGCAGCCACAAGCTACTATGGGCTCTAGCATAGTGGACTAAGTTGTGCGAACTCTTATAGTGGTAGACTAGCAGATGTAGGGGATGTAGGTTGGTACTGTCTACCCGATCGTAAGGTGCTAGCACTTCTGAAAGAATATGTCTCGGTCATCCGTCTCTCAAACACCATGTAGTGCAAGAAATCCAACGGAGGAGATCGAGTCTTGTGGGGAAAAGTGCGCAAACCTATGCAGAGTGTACAAACTAACCATGGTTAGCCGTGTCCCCGGTTATGGACGTTTTGAGTATCTAGTACTTGGATATCATGTGAATCTCATCATGCTTCTTTAATTAATGTTGTTGGGTTTAATGATGATTACTTTAATTGGGATGGTATCAGAGCACACGCTGACCGTAGGACACGACCACTAAGCTAAAGCCCTAGATCACTACTCTCTTCTCATTCTGACTCCTCATCTTTTCTACTCTTTTAGGATGACGGAAGCGAGGATCAAGTTCACCCAGCCGGATGAAGATACACCTTTTGGACGACACCTGAAGGAAGTCACTAAGTACCTGAACATCGGAATACCAAGCTTCACCGGGACCTACAACGCCACCTTACCCGAAGAGGAGCGTTGGAAGATTCAAGCTCAAGTTCCAGGAAGGACGTTCGCGCCAGTCACGGAGCCCATAGAGTGTGTTTTTAATGCACCAACCTGGAGTCTGGGAAAGAGCATGGCAGATCACATAACCATGGGACGCATTGGAGAAGTATACCAAGAAGACCTCAAGGATACTATTTACCAGATTTGCGGACGCCGAGATGAACAATGGGAGATAGTTAGCACCAAGAAGGATAGATCCATTGCAGCTTTCATCCAAGAGTTAAACCAGCACATTCGACGCCAGGAGAACTAGATGTGCGCAGACATGATGGAGTTGAAGAAAGCAAAAGCCAAGATTATCGAACTAGAAGGAGAACTGAAGGCCACTCGTAAGGACTACATGAAGGAGATCGTCGCTCTAGTGAGGCAGAATGGCGACCTTAAGGAGAAGATTGAAGAACTCATGGGGAATTCAGCACCCGGAGGAGAAGATGAAGGTTGCACCTGTCCAGAGAACTACATCATCATCGACGACACCGATTCCGATCCTAGTGATGATGATTTCGAAGACGAAGCTGGAGCAGATATCATGGAGTCTTCATCGGAGCAGTTTTTCTAGTAGACTACCATAACAGTAGTAGTGTTCCACCATGTACATAGTATAGTCCACGCACTTCTTTTGCGATAGTTCTAGACCGATTGTATGCCTTGTTTGATTGAATGAAGTGATTTTGTGTGCATTCGTCTCATGTGCATTTGGGTAGTGTTTCCTCTTTAGACCTCATTCTATTCTTAACTCTCGTCTTTTCTAAAACCCTCAGATGCCTCCGAGACGTGACAATGGATTTGCTTTCCCACCGGAGATCACTCAGTTGATCCAGCAGCTGAATGCTTTGATGCAGTTGTTAGTCCAGAACCAGAACAACATCAACAACAACAACAACAACAACAACAACAACAACAACAACAACAACAACAACAACGACGACGACGACAACAACAACAACAACGACAACAACGACAACAACGACAACAACGACAACAACGACGACAACGACGACAACGACGACAACGACCACAACAACGACAACGACAACGACAACGACAACGACAACGACAACGACAACGACAACGACAACGACAACGACAACGACAAAAACGACAACAACAACGACAACAACAATGACAACAACAACGACAAGAACAACGACAAGAACAACGACAACAACAACGACAAGAACAATGACAAGAACAACGACAACAACAACGACAAGAACAACGACAAGAACAACGACAAGAACAACAACAAGAACAACAACAACAACAACAACAGCAGCAACAACAGCAGCAACAACAGCAGCAACAACAGCAGCAACAACAGCAGCAACAACAGCAGCAACAACAGCAGCAACAACAGCAGCAACAACAGCAACAACAACAGCAACAACAACAGCAACAACAACAGCAACAACAACAACAACAACAACAACAACAACAACAACAACCCACCGCCGCCACCACCGGTTGATCACTTAACCCGTTTCCTTAGGCTGAATCCGCCGGTGTTCTCCAGTAGCACCGAGCTGATAGTAGCAGATGATTGGCTCCGCAAGACAGGGAGGGAGTTGACCACTTCAGGATGTACAGATGGGGAAAAGGTGAAATTTGCCGCACATCAGCTTGAAGGACCCGCGGCAGCATGGTGGGAGAATTTTGCAGCCACTTACCCTGTGGACACTGTCACATGGGATTAATTTCAGCAAGCTTTCCGTACTGCCCATGTTTCAGCGGGAGCTATGACCACGAAGAAACGTGAGTTTCGCAACTTGCGCCAAGGAGGACAAACAGTTGGCCAGTATGTGGATGACTTTAGTAAGCTAGCACGTTATGCCCCAGATGACGTTGCTACGAATGCAGCTAAGCAGGAAAAGTTTCTGGAAGGACTAAATGACGAGCTGAGTATGCAATTGATGGTAGCAAGCTTCAACAACTACCAGGAGTTGGTAGATCGTGCTCTTATGATTGAGGGGAAGCAGCAGCAGATTGAAAACCGTAAGAGGAAGTATGGACAGGGAAAGTACAACTCAGGAGCTCAGCAGAAGCCCCATCTTACCCCTAAAGTGGGAGTTCATTTTCAGCATACCCATGGAGGAGGTAGCTCGCACAACCATAACGGCCCCAAGAATGGTAATGGGAATGGAGGAAGCAACGACCAAAAACGTACCACCCCATCAACCCCAGCCAAGAGAGACCTGAGCCAAATCACCTGTTTTAAGTGTGAGAAGACTGGACATTATGCCAATGAATGTCCTGAAGGCCAGAATGGCAATGGAAGCTCTGGGATGAAGCCGAACCCTTTCAATAGGGGACAGGTGAACCACGTTAGCGTGGAGGAGGTTGAAGCTCAGCCTGATGCAGTAATAGGTAAGTTTTTGGTTAAGTCATTTACTGCACTCGTTCTTTTTGATACTGGTGCATCGCATTCATACATCTCAAGGGGATTTGTGGATAAGTATAACCTGCCAACCCAAGCCCTTAGGTCACCCATGTTAGTAACCTCGCCTGGAGCAGAGTATATGGCTAGTCAATGGTGTGATCGGTTACCATTAAGGTTGGTAACTATGTGCTTCCCTCGGACCTAATAGTATTGGAATCTCAAGGATTGGATGTGATATTAGGCATGGATTGGTTGTCAAAGTATGAAGGGAACATTGAATGCGCTAGTAAGACAATATTGCTTACGACGCCAGAAGGAAGAAGGATCAAGTATGTATCACGGCATGTGCCAAAAAGGATTCAAGTAAATTCCTTAACAGGAGTTGTGCAGGAGGAAGTACCAGTGGTAAAGGATTTCCCTGACGTATTTCCAGAAGAGTTGCCAGGCATGCCACCGGATAGAGACATTGAGTTTTTGATTGAACTTTTGCCAGGCACCGGGCCAATATCAAAGAGACCATACAGGATGCCCGCCAAGGATTTGGTGGAAATTAAAAAGCAGATTAAGGAGCTACTGGATAAAGGTTACATTCGCCCAAGTTCGTCACCTTGGGGATCGCCAGTACTTCTAGTGGAGAAAAAGGATGGATCGTTAAGAATGGTTGTTGATTATCGTGGGTAGAATGAAGTAACAATCAAGAACAAGTACCCGCTACCGATGATCAATGATCTGTTTGATCGATTGCAAGGAGCTAAGGTGTTTTCCAAGATCAATTTGCGATCAGGGTACCATCAATTGAAGATTCGAGAGCAGGACATACCTAAGACAGCTTTCGCCACAAGGTACGGGCTGTATGAGTATACTGTTATGTCATTTGGTCTGACTAACGCACCTGCCTATTTTATGAACATGATGAACAAGGTGTTTATGGAGTTTTTGGATAAGTTCGTCGTAGTGTTCATTGATGATATTCTGGTTTACTCGAAGAATGAAGAAGAACATAAGGAGCATTTGCGATTAGTACTTGAGAAGCTCAGAGAACATCAGTTATATGCCAAGTTCAGCAAATGTGAGTTTTGGTTGAAGGAAGTTGGATTCCTCGGACATGTTATATCCGGAGAAGGAATAGCAGTTGATCCCACAAAGGTTATCACTGTGACAAATTGGGAAGCACCAACAACAGTTGGAGAGATCCGGAGTTTTCTTGGACTCGCAGGATACTACCGGAGATTTATTGAGAACTTCTCAAAGATTGCAAAGCCTATGACCGAGTTGCTGAAGAAGGATACCAAGTTCCTATGGACTGAGGAGTGTGAGGCTAGTTTCCAGGAGTTGAAGAAACATTTGGTTACCTCACCAGTGTTAATTCTGCCAGACCAGACCTAGGATTATGAGGTGTATTGCGACGCTTCACATCGAGGACTTGGAGCAGTGCTCATGCAGGAGGGAAGAGTTGTTTCGTATGCTTCACGACAACTGAAACCTCACGAATTGAACTATGCCACGCATGATTTGGAGTTAGCAGCCGTAGTGCATGCATTGAAAACTTGGAGACATTTCCTCATTGGAAACCATTGTGAGGTGTACACGGATCACAAGAGTTTGAAGTACATCTTCACGCAGAAGGAGTTAAACCTTAGACAAAGGAGATGGTTGGAGCTCATCAAGGATTATGATATGAGATTGCATTACCATCCCGGAAAAGCTAATGTAGTAGCTGACGCATTGAGCCGTAAGAGCCATGTCAATACACTAATGATGGAAGAGTTGCCAAAGGAGTTAGCCAAGGATCTTCGTGAGCTATGTTTGGAAATAGTTCCGAGAGGTTACATAGCAGCATTGGAAATCCAGTCAACTTTGATGGATGGAATCAGAGAAGCTCAGAAGACTGACAATGAGATTGCCTCTATAGAGGAGAAGATGAGCAAAGGAAAAGCTAAAGGATTTCGTGAAGATGAGCATGATACCCTATGGTTTGAAGACCGTGTTTATGTGCCCAATGACCTAGAGATCAGGAAGTTAATTTTGCAAGAGGCACATGATTCACCCTATTCGATTCACCCAGGAAATACCAAGATGTATTTGGATTTGAAGGATACTTTCTGGTGGACCGGAATGAAGAAAGATATTGCGGAGTACGTAGCAGTTTGTGATGTATGTCATAGAGTAAAGGCAGAGCATCAGAAGCCAGCAGGATTGCTACAGCCATTGCCGATACCTGAATGGAAGTGGGATAAGCTAGGCATGGATTTTATCACGGGATTACCAAGGACTCGCTCCGGTTATGAGTCGATTTGGGTTGTAGTTGATCGCTTGACGAAGGTAGCTCATTTCATCCTAGTAAAGACCACTTACACTAGTGCTAAGTTGGCAAAGATATACATGAACAGGATCGTATGTTTGCATGGAATTCCGAGGAGTATCGTATCAGATAGAGGAACCCAGTTTACCTCAAAGTTCTGGAATCAGTTGCATGAAACTTTGGGTACCAGGATGGAATTCGGCACAACGTTTCATCCACAGACAGATGGACAGAGTGAAAGAGTCAATCAGATTTTGGAGGATATGCTGAGAGCTTGTGCGCTTGATTATGGATCTAGTTGGGACGACAATTTGACATATGCAGAATTCTCTTACAACAACAGCTATCAATCCAGTTTGAAAATGGCCCCTTTCAGAGCCTTGTACGGAAGGAGGTGCAGGACACCGTTGTCGTGGGACGAAGTTGGAGACCGCCAGTTGTTTGGACCTGATTTGATTAAAGAGTCTGAACAGAAGGTGAAGTTGATTCGCGATAGACTCAAGGTAGCCCAGTCCAGGCAGAAGAGCTACGCAGATTCCAAATGCAAGGAGACAGTTTACGAAGTCGGAGAGCGATTTTATCTTCGAGTATCCCCACTTTGGGGAATAAAGCGCTTTGGTGTTAAGGGAAAGTTAGCGCCTCGATTTGTAGGACCATATCGAGTATTTGAACGTATGGGAGAAGTGGCCTACAAGTTGGAATTGCCCGAAGGATTGTCAGGAGTTCATGATGTATTCCACGTTTCTCAGTTGAAGAAGTGCCATGCGGAAATGGCTGACATACCTTTGAGAGACACAGTGCCATTGGAAGCAATTTAGTTGGATAACAATTTGACCTATGAGGAGAAACCAGTTAAGATTCTCGAGTTTGTCAGCCGAGTCACCCGCAACAAGGTTATCAAGTTTTGCAAAGTTCAGTGGAGCCACCACACGGAGGATGAAGCCACCAGGGAACGAGAGGAAGATTTGCTCAAGGACCACCCTCACCTTTTTTCTAGCCAACCCGAATCTCGAGGGCGAGATGCATCTTAAGGGGGGTAGGTTTGTAACATCCCAAATTTTCAATTTGGAACGTTATACATTAGATCATCAATGCATATCATATTTTATTTGCTTTTGGTTTTGATCCTAGAAATTCTATGCAACTCAAGGACCCACGGAGAGAGTTGGGGGTTTCGTTATTTTCATATTTGAGTTTTCTCAAATTTTGAGAATAGGATCATTTGATTTTTAATTATTTTATCATCAATAGTTTCTATTACAAAACTATGAGAGCGGGCATAAAATGACTTTCCCAAAATAAATAAATATTGTTGATTTAATAATAAAATCAAACGAGTTTTTATTTCGGAGTTTTCGCTATTTTATTTGATTTTAGGAAAAATATGCGTTTTCAAAATTGCATTTAGGCCCCAAATAAATGTTCACTTTGTCCGCCTTGATTTTAGAAGTCGGGGAAAATTTATTTCGGGATTTTTGGAGTCCGTTTAGTATTTCTTTTATCTGTTTTGCTACGCGTTATTATTTTAAAAAAAATCCGAAACCGACCTTGGGCCGTAACCGGCCAGGACTCCGCCTGGCCGGGGCTTTATAAGCCGCCGCCCGGGGGCCTGAGCCAGCCCAGCCCCGCCGCCCAAACCCTAGCGCCGCCCGACCCGCGCCGCCGTCGCCGGAGCCGCCGCCCGCCGCCTCGTCGACCCGCCGCCCGAGGTTGCCTCGTTTTCCACGCCACCGGTTTTTCTCGAAAAACCGTTCGGTTTTTCCGTCGGTTTTTTTAGTTTCCTTTTTTTAAATAGATCGGTTTTTTTCTGGTTTATTTATTTAGCGAGCGTTCGCTCGTTCGTTCGTTTTAACGAACGTGTTCATCGTTTGGATCCAGATAACGAACGTTCGTTCGTTAATCTGTTCGTCGTTTTTCTTTTTCTCGGATTTTCCGCGATTATTTTCCGATCGTGATTACTGATCCAATTTTCGTTTTAGTATAACTTTTTGCTCGTTTATCGGAATCAGGCGATTCAAGCGCCTGGAGTTTCGTCTCGAAACCCTCTATCCGTTTAACCAACTTAAACAAGTTTTTGCTTCTGTAAAATTTGACTTAGATCCAGATTAGTAAAACGAAGTTGATTTCTTTCGCCGTTTGACTTTTGTTGCTTCGTTCGATTTGATTCTTTTTGCGAACCAGAGTTCTTAAGTTGAACTTTCTGGTTAGATCTCTTATTTGAGTTTTACCTGTGCATTAGACGAGTACTTATTGTATGCTTGTTTGTTTGTCTGCGATAGAATACCCGGAGTGCGCCGCCTGTTACTTCGAATCTCTAGGTTTCGCGGATCATCAGCAAGGCAAGTAACACTTTGATCATACCTCTTTACTACCCAGTTTTATTGCATTAGATAAATCCTCAAACACTGCATGATTAGGATCTAATTAAATCGTGGGATGGGAAGTAGTTGAGGTAGTACCTATTACCTGTTTTATTATCAAACCTTTGGGAGTTACTTCTACGTTTGCTTATTATGCCATGCTATGCTAGTAGACGTGGATTGGGTGAGTGAAATCCATGACAGATGTGAGTTTTTTTAATTAATGGTTTATCTAAGGTGGCAACTTAAACACACATCTGGGTGGATTGAGGTACCTGTGTATTCCAGGATTGCCTGTTTCTTTTTGGACCGCCACCCAGGGTCAAAGGGATCATGAGATTATTCATGCTAGAAACTTCCGTGTGCAGCCACAAGCTACTATGGGCTCTAGCATAGTTGACTAAGTCGTGCGAACTCTTATAGTGGTAGACTAGCAGATGTAGGGGATGTAGGTTGGTACTGTCTACCCGATCGTAAGGTGCTAGCACTTCTGAAAGAATATGTCTCGGTCATCCGTCTCTCAAACACCATGTAGTGCGAGAAATCCAACGGAGGAGATCCAGTCTTGTGGGGAAAAGTGCGCAAACCTATGCAGAGTGTACAAGCTAATCATGGTTAGCCGTGTCCCCGGTTATGGACGTTTTGAGTATCTAGTACTTGGATATCATGTGAATCTCATCATGCTTATTTAATTAATGTTGTTGGGTTTAATGATGATTACTTTAATTGGGATTGAGGATGCTGTCAACCATTCTCAATGTTTAACAACCGCCATGTTAGTTAAATAAAATTTATTCCTTTGCAGTAGGGAAAAATTGGCTTTATGCATATAGTATAGCTTATTTTTTTTCTTTACCCTCTATGTGTTACAGTGCCAGCATATTCCATGTGCTGACCCGTTTTCGGGCTGCAACGTTTCATGTTGCAGACTTTTCAGACGACGAGTAAGGTGTTTTTAGGTCGTGGTTCTATCCTCAGTCATGTCGTTGGAGTTGATGGACTCACTTATCTTCCAAGCCTTCCGCTGTTATCGGTATTAGATGGCCTTAAGCCATATTTATTGTAATAAGTTCTCTTATGAGACATTCGATGTAATAAGTGTGTGATTGCTACTCTGTTATAAATCCTTCGAGTATTGTGTGGTGTCAGCATTACTGATCCAGGGATGACACCTGAGCACAGAGATCAGACTGTTTGAGGTCTGGTCGCTACAAAACTCTACAGACGCAGCAACGATAACGTCCGGGTCAGGAGCGGCCGGGGCAGGAGGCCCTGTGCGCCCGCCGGCTCAGGTACTGATGGATCTCATGGATAAGCTGATAGCCCTGTTAACCACAACAGTTATCCCTGCGAATCAAGATGAGCATAATGCAGAGGTGGCCCAGGTGCGTGAGGAAATAGCTCGGGCCAAGGAGGCCTTAGCAACTGAGGATACCATGTTAGCCACAGAATGAGCAGCTTTGGATGCACGGGCGCAACAGCTCCAGTCAGAGGCTTTCCAGCTTACGATGAGCCTGAACACGTCTAACGCGGTGATGAGGAGGATACATGAGAAGACTCAATCTCGTTTGCCTCCGGTTTACGATCCTCGGAACCTTTTCGCTACACCCGGGGCCGGCCCAAGTAACCCGCCAGAAGTAAATCAATTCATGACAGGCGGGGGACCGGTTCAACCTTGGGTGACGGCACCTCCTCATGGGAATATGGCACCGCCCCGTTATGTACCGATACCGCCGGGTCACTTTTCCAACCCCATGGAGAACCTGATTGCAGCATCGACACGTTTGGCGGCTCTCCAAGTGGACGGTGATGATCCAACAGCAGTGGAGACACCAAGGATCAGAGAACTTGTTCAGACGGCTCTGGCTCAGCAAGAGACTTATTCCTATAGCCGGGACAGGATTCATTCAACTCCTCCGCCCTGGTTAGCTCCGTCTCATCCAAACCGGAGCCCGACTTACAGCAAGCACATGGAGTCAGAGGCCCTGTCAAGCAACGCCCAGCGCCGTAACCAGCCCGGCGGTTATAACCCGGTGCAAGACCGGAAGTGTCAGGAGGACGAGCGGGCGGCTCGGCTGGCGGCTCAATGGTCGGATCATCAAGACTTTCCGGATTACCCGACGACTTCTGTTGAGGCGAGAGTGGCCACCAGAACCGGCGGCGTTCCTTGTTTGGTGCCGGCTTTATGCAATGTACGTTTGCCTAAACATTTCAAGGGACCCCGAAATGTGCCAAATTATACGGCCGACTTACAGCCCGGGGCGTGGATCGAAAGCTATGAGATGGCCATGGAATTGTTGGAGGTCAATGACGCAGCAATGGCTAAGTACTTCACCATGATGTTGGATGGAACGGCCCGAATGTGGTTAAAGGGTTTGCCGCCCAATTCTATTAGCTCATTGGCGGAGTTAAAGGCCCGGTTCATTCAGAACTTCAAGGACACTTGCAATCAATCTATGTCGATTGTGGACTTAACTAATTGTAAGCAGGAGGAGGGTGAATCTACCACTCATTGGGTGCGCCGAGTCAAGGAGATAATACATTCGTCTGACAAGATGGATGTCGGCTCTGCAGTTCTCATGTTGGAGAAGAATTGCCGATTTGAACCGCTGAGACAGAAGCTGGGGCGACTCAAGCGTGATTGTAAGGATATGGGTCAGCTGATGGCAGCTCTAGCCAAGTATGCCGATTCTAATAGTACCAAGGATCCCGCGTTTGATGAGGAAAATACAGGGAAGGGAAAGAAGAACGGCAATGGAAAGGGTCAGCAACACAACCCGGCGAATCAAGGAGGCAATAAACGTAAGGCTGATGGTAACCCGGAGTTTGTGGCCAATGCTAATGCACAGGGTAACAATCAGAGGCGCAAGGGGAGGCCGCCTCCTCGGTCTGGCGGGTCAGGTCCATCTCGTGAGCAGCTACTCAATGAGCCCTGCCCGAGACACGGCACCCGGGAACGACCAGCTACCCACTTGTGGAAGGATTGCGCGATCATGAAGGCTTTCAAGAATTCCAACACGTTTGATGGCAATCATGGGTCGGGCGGCGGCTCAGGTGCCGGCGGTTGTCATGGCCCAGAAGGCGGCTCAAATTCCGGCTTTCAGGGAAACCAAGGCGGCCATAACCAGCAGCAGTCTGGTCAAGGGGGCAGCAACAGCAGTCGGGTTATCAAAGCCATCCAAAGCAGCTGAATAGTGGACAGTATCATGTGTTCACCACTAGCTTACGCAAACGTGACCAGAAGATTCATAAAAGGGCTGTGAACTTTGTTGAGCCGGCGGTTCCCCGTTATTTGAGGTGGTCAGAGCAGCCTATTGTGTGGAGTAGAGAAGATCACCCTCCCCGGGTTGACAATCCAGGTCAGTTAGCCTTGGTGGTAGCACCTCAGGTCGGTGGATATAAATTCACTAAGGTGCTCATGGACGGAGGTAGCAGCATCAATATCCTCTATTACGAGACCTTTCAACGCATGGGTTTGACTGACAAAAATTTAAAGATGTCTAACACCGTTTTCCATAGAGTGGTGCCTGGTAAGTCGGCGTACCCAGTCGGTAAGATTGAACTGGAGGTGGCCTTTGGAGATGAGTACGATTCTAGGGCTGAGAAACTAACTTTTGAGGTGGTCAAAATTAAGAGTCCATATCATGCTCTGTTTGGGCGGCCGGCTTATGACAAGTTCATGGCTAGGCCGTGTTATGTTTATTTGCAGCTTAAGATGCCGGGTCACAAGGGCACCATCACTGTGCATGGGAGTCGAAATATATCCCTGGAATGTGAAGAAGGTGATGCGGCTTATGCTGAGTATGTCTGTGCAGCAGAGGAGCTGAAGTTTTATCAAGATAATGTTGACCCGGTGGATATGACCTCCCTGAAGAAGCCAACCACAGAGCATGACCTGGCGATGAAGTTTAAGTCGGCTGCTGAAACCAAGCTTGTTGATTTTACTCCGGGCGATTCGTCTAAGCAGTTCAGTATCAGTGCCAATTTGGATCCTAAATAGGAAAGCGCGCTCATCGAGTTCATCCGTGAGAACCGGGACATCTTTGCATGGAAGCCTTCTGACATGCCGGGTGTACCGAGAGAACTCGCTAAGCACACTCTTAATATTGATCCGAAATATAAGCCAGTCAGCCAGTTTCTTCGACGGTTCAATGAAGAGAGACGGAAAGCTATTGGTGAGGAGGTGGCCCGGCTCTTGGCGGCCGGGTTTATTGTTGAAGTTTTTCACCCAGAGTGGTTGGCTAACCCGGTGCTCGTGCTTAAGAAGAACGGCACCTAGAGGATGTGTGTGGATTACACAGACTTAAATAAGGCTTGTCCGGCTGATCCCTTTGCTCTCCCCCGTATTGATCAAATCATTGATGCTACGGCAGGTTGTGAGCGTTTGAGTTTTTTGGATGCTTACTCTGGCTATCATCAGATCAAAATGGCAGTTAAGGACCAGGAGAAGACGGCCTTCATCACTCCGTTTGGAGCCTTCTGCTATGTATCTATGCCATTCGGGCTTAAGAGTGCCCAGGCGACTTATCAATGGTGTGTACAGAACTGTCTCCACGATCATATTGGGCGCAATGTTTATGCTTATGTGGATGATATAGTGGTTAAATCCAGAGAGAAGCAAACCCTGATAGCTGATATAAGGGAGACCTTTGACAATCTCCGGGTTTACAAGATGATGCTTAACCCGGCCAAGTGTGTGTTTGGTGTGCCAGCAAGCAAACTTTTGGATTTTCTGGTTTCCAACAGAGGCATTGAAGCTAATCCGGAGAAAATCAAGGAGATTACCTCTTTGGCTAAGCCGGTGTGCATAAATGATGTTCAACGACTGGAGGGTCGTGTTGCGGCCCTAAGCCGGTTCATAAGCCGGTTAGGGCGGAAGGCCTTGCCACTGTATCAGATGATGAAGAAAAGAGACACTTTTGTCTAGAGTGATGCTGCTAATACTGCCTTTGAAGATTTAAAGAGACAGTTATCTGAGCCGCCGGACCTTGCGGCCCCCATTGATAGAGAGCCATTGCTGTTATATGTAGCAGCTAACTCACGTGATGCCAGTGTTGCAATCGTGGTGGAGCGCAAGGAGGCTGGTAAGGAGCATCCGGATCAACGGCCAGTTTACTACATCAGTGAGGTACTCATTGAGTCTAAGCAAAGGTATCCACACTGGCAGAAGCTTGTTTATGGGGTGTTCATGGCAAGACGGAAGTTGAAGCAATACTTCCAAGGTCACCCTATCACCGTGATAAGTTCTGCCCCCTTGGGAGACATCATCCAGAATAGAGAGGCCACAGGACGAGTCGCCAAGTAGGCCATTGAGCTTGGGCCTCATAGCTTGAAGTACATGCCACGTACTGCTATTAAATCTCAAGCCCTGGTGGACTTTATTAATGATTGGACAGAGCTACAGACGCCTGAGGAGAAGCCGGATAACACGTATTGGACTATCCACTTTGATGGGTCCAGGCAGTTGGAAGGCTCGGGGTTGGAGTTGTGTTAACTTCCCCTCGAGGTGACAAATTTTGTTATGTGCTCCGGCTCATGTTTCCTTGTACTAATAATGCAGCTGAATATGAGGCCTTACTCCATGGTCTTCGGATGGCCAAAGAGATGAATTTAAGACAGGTAAGGTGCTTGGGCGACTCAGATCTCATGGCTCAACAGGTGTCAGGCAAGTGGGACTCCAAGGCTCCCCTTATGGCGGCTTACTGTCGTGAAGTTGATGCTGTGGCTGGGCAATTCAAGGGTTATCAAGTGGAGCACATTGATCGAAGGAAGAATGACGCGGCTGACGCTTTAAGCCGGCTGGGATCTCAGCGTAAGCCGGTGCCGCCTAACACCTTTCTCGATGTTTTGCATAATCCTTCTGTCAAGTTACCCACATAGGAAGACCTAGCGGTGCCAGACCCAGAGGCGCAGCTGGTGGCGGCTCTTCACGTCATCCCGGATTGGACAATGCCATATTTGGCTTACATGACCCGGGGAGAGTTGCCCGAGGATGAGACCTTGGCGAGACAAATCATCCGGCAGTCTAAGTCCATGACAATTGTTCATGGTGAGTTGCATCATCGCAGTGTCACTGGGGCGTTTCATCGTTGTGTATCGCCTACGGAAGGACATGAATACTTCGTGAGATCCATGAAGGGGATTGCGGTCATCATGCCGGCTCAAAATCTCTTGTAGCCAAAGCCTTCCGTCATGGGTTTTATTGGCTGACGGCTCATGCTGATGTGGAAGATCTGGTCAGCAAATGTGACGGATGTCAAAAATTCTCACGACGAGCTCATGTGCCGACTCAAGAGTTGAGGATGATTCCAATTACTTGGTCGTTCGCAGTTTGGGGGCTTGACATGGTTGGACCTTTCAAGAGGTCTAAAGATAGAAATACACACCTCCTGGTGGTGGTTGATAAATTTACAAAGTGGGTTGACACAGAGCCGGTCAGTAAGTGTGATGTAGCCACGGCGGTTCAGTTCATGAAAGTTTTCTACACAGCATCATAACTGATAATGGCACCAATCTCTCCAAAGGGGCTATGGAAGAGTTCTGTCAACGAGAACATATCCGGCTTGATGTTTCGGTAGTAGCTCATCCTCAATCCAATGGTCAAGCAGAGAGAGCCAACCAGGAGATCTTGAAAGGTATAAAACCCCGGCTCTTGGTCCCCTTACAGCGGACGCCGGGTTGTTGGGTGGAGGAGTTACCCTCTGTGATTTGGAGCATCAACACTACACCTAACAGGTCTACGGGTTATACACCTTTCTTCATGGTTTATGGAGCAGAGGCGGTCCTGCCAAGTGACATCCGTCATGACTCGCCCCGAGTGGCGGCTTACGTTGAAGCTGAAAATGAACAAGCTCGTCAGGATGCACTTGACTTATTGGATGAAGAGCGAGACTTGGCAATAGCCCGCTCGGTGATTTACCAGCAAAACCTGCGCCGCTATCACAGCCGCCGGGTTAGATCCAGAACCTTTCAGGAAGGTGATTTGGTGCTTCGGCTCATCCAGGATCAATCCGATATGCACAAGCTATCCCCTCCTTGGGAAGGAACCTTTGTGGTCAGCAAGAACCTGAACAACGGGTCATATTACCTCATCGATGTTCGAGAGCACAAAGACTCATGTAATTCGGAAGAGGAGACCCACCGGCCGTGGAATATCGCTCATCTTCGGCCTTACTATACTTGAGCCACCGGTTCTCAGGATCTACATATTTTGACAATGTATATATTACGAAAGCAATAAAGCAGGACCTCTGTCCTTTTCATCCTCAAAGATTTACATGTTTTTCTTTGTCATGATGTGGAAACAACCAACAGAGAGCGGATCATATATGAATCCGACTTTCCACTTGGTACGGCTTATGATCATATCTGAATCTAGCCAGGATCACTTGGGGGCTTCCTTTTCAAACATAGGTTGTATTCGAACCAAAGAGAACATAGCTGTCGATACCCTCTTGGTCGGCATACTGCCAAACTCACTTGGAGGCTTCCTGATCATATCTGAATCATAGCTTAACCCCTTTGGGTCTGACGTGGATCGTATTCGAATCAGCGTCATTAAACAACTCTTATGGTCACTTGGGGGCTTCCTGTTCAAACATAGGTCGTATTCGAACCAAAGAGAACATAGCTATCGATACCCACTTGATCGGCATCGCCAAAGCCACTGGGGGCTATATGATCGTATCCGAATCTTAGCTTAACCCCTTTGGAACGGTTCACTGATCGTATTCGAATCAGAAACCTTTGAATTTTGTTTATTACTCATCGTACTTTATAAGTATAATTATTTGATTACCTTGAGATCCTCTTGAAAGAACTTATGGGGTGGCTCTTGTTCCACCGGCCTAATATTGATCAATAAAGTTGTTAGCGCATGGCAAACATCATATGTGACAGGGTTTAGGAGTTGAAGCTTACCTTCATTGTTTGGGTCACATAAGCTGGCGAGATCACCAAAAAGGATCACAGGTATGCTGTTATGATTATGTCTAATAGGTATAATCGCAAGCCGACCTTCATATGATTTTTTCGTTCACACTCTGGGTTATCAATACCTTATGTGATCCCTGATGCAATAAGTCGCCAAGGAACTTGTGTTTGTTCTCTATGCAGGGCAATACAAGCAATTTCTTTTAACATAAAGGAAGCAGAAGACCAATATAAACCGGAAGCATGTAATGACGGCGGCTTAAGAAAGTGTTGAGCGCCACAAACATGCGCGAAGGCATGGCAAAATCAAGTGTTTTCCTACCCTATTACAAGACTCCCCGAGTCTGGATAATGAAGCATTATTTTTTCATAAGACATAAACATATGACGCCTGGTGATTCACTCGTTTTGCTGACCCGAAGCTTCCGGGTTATCCTTCTCTGCTTCTCCGTCGGTTGCCCTGTCGTGGAAGGTTGATGACGACCAGTCAATGCCACTCAAAGCTTCAAATTCAGCTTCATCGTCAATTAACCCGGCTGGATTGACTTCAGCGGCAAAGGTGTGCTTACGAGTTGGAGGGACCAGGCTGACTGCATCATAGTGTGGCGTTGGGAGTCTCCGATTCTTGCTGTCATAACTCGGTTGATATTTGGTAAGGTTAGTGTCATTCCCAATAAGAGTAGCCACAGGGCGTATCTCTCTCACGCAGGCAATGAAATCCTTCTCATCAAACAAGGTGCCATCCTCCTTTAAGCTTGGGTATCCAAGGGCGATGTCGGCCGGGTCTAGCTGTCGTAACCACTCCTTGGCCCGGCTCAATGCAACTATAGCTCCGGCTCTTGCAGATGCCCGCCTTAGCTCTTGGACCCACTGAGGTAGCACAGCGAGCCCCTTTAGCATGTCAGCAAGGAGATAGGGAACGTCATTTGAAAAAGCCACAACGGCCAAAGCACGTTGTGACCCGGTGTAAAGTTGTTCCACCAAGGTATAAACCGCCTTTAGCTTGATCAATATGCTCTGATTAAGATTTGAGCTCCTCGGACCTGTGTTAACAAAACATCAGGTGAGCCGGAGGTAACAATTGAAATAGTAATCAAAAGAAGGTTTGCAATATTTAATGATTGCACAAGTAGCTTAACGAAGATGGCTGAGACCATTTGATATATTTGGCGCTTTAAATCGGATAGCTCGGCTGTTGCTTCTGCAAGCGACGCCTCTGCTTTCTCGGCCCGGGTGACCAAAGAGGCTCTTTCATCAGCCCAGGTTTTCCTATCTGCTTCAAAGCTTGTCTTCAGCTTCTCTTGTTCAGAGATGCTGAACTCAAACTTGGAGTTGGCTTTTTGGATCTCAGCCTCTTGAGCTTCCAGGCGATTCTTCAGATCAGCAATCTCCGATTCTATGGTGGCCTGCATCAATGCCGGGTTATAGTCAGGATTATTATAAGATAACATTAAGTCCCAAGCACCTTGCAAGCAAAGATACTTGACACTTGGGGGCTAATGTATGCTGAAGATTCTAACTTACTAGGGCGGTTCATGGAAATTAAGTCCCAAGCACTTTGCAAGCAAAGATAATTGGCACTTGGGGGCTAATGTGTATTGCAAGTTCAAAGTATTATACTGCACCGGCTTAAATATCCGGCTTAAATATCTTGTTTTTAAGCCGGCCTTTGAATGTTACAAGATAAGTCGGGCGTCTGACAAGCAGTGCTAAGCAATTTTTAAGTATACATCATATTTTCTTATAAGCAGTAGACTTGGGGGCTGGCACAGTAAGTATGCATAAGGAAAAGTAACAAAAATTATACCTCAGATTTTTACTGTATCTGTTTCACCATGTCAATCTCCAGGTCACGACTGTTGTGCACTTGACTTATGTAACCCGAGATAATCTCTCCAATGCTCAGCTGAGTATAACCTGAGACGTCCAGTTTGGCTTTTCGGCGCTCCAAGAATTCTTCTTTAGCAGAACACTTAGCCAATACAGTGGGTCTTCCCGGCTCAATGAACTGAGTCTTGAGAATCTCAACTTCTGGATCAACTGTCTTGGCCGGGCTAGGAGCTTCCGGGTTATCAGAATCGTTGAGAGCTTGTTCCGCAGGCGGGTCAGAGGTAGGTACTAGAACATCATGAGATGGTTCAGGAGGCGGCTCGGGAGCAGAGACATCGGGAGCGGTCGTTCCAAGCTCCGGTTCAGTTACAACCGGCTCTTTGGACGGTTTATTCTTCTTTGCCCTCTTACTGGGCTTTACTTGTACACTGTGGACAAATCATAGGGATTAATACAAGAGTATGAGTAAGATAAGCATAAGGTAAGCAAGTTGTCATTACCCTGGTGTGGTTTTAAAAGCCGGCATATTGGATTGCATAGACTCGCCAGAGGAAGGTGAAGTATCCTGATAGTTGGAGTCAGATGAATTGAGAGGTTGATGAATGAAACCCGCCAAAGGTAAAAGAGGACGTAAGTCGGAGATAACCTCAGGCCTGCGCTTCCTGGTTACATCAGGTAAGCCGGAGGAGAGTTCTGCGTCTTTGCTTGTCCGGGTCTGCCTCCAGCTCTCATAAATCTGTCGCTTCAAAAGAAATTGAGGATCTTGGTAAGCTAAAGGATGGGAAAATCTTACATTCCGGGTCACTCTTCGGATTTTCTGCCGCGGCAAAGGCTCGGAGTCGGAGGAAATTATAGATACCTCTTCCTCAACGGCTTGGCTGTTTCCCGTGTCCTCTTGAAAGGAATTAATGTCAATAAGATGATGATAAAGGAGTCAGGGGAGTTAAGAGTTACCTCTTCTTCATCGTCATCGGTGTCATCCAGTTTTAACATATCTGAAGCGCTTGGCTTCTTCTTCCTCGAAGTTCCTGTCTTGGCTTCTTTCCTCTCGGCTCTCTTGGCCGCTCTGGCTTGTTTGGCAGCCTCATGGTCATACTTGACCTTACAGAAGTTGTGATTTGCCTGTGAATAATGATAAAGGGTTATGAGTAAAAACATGGTATAACACAATAAAGGTATAAATTGTGGAGATGGATGACTTACTGCAGGAGCCGGGTTATTCTTGCAGAAAGGAAGTAAGACGAAGGTATTACTAACCACCGAGCCCTCTTTCAATAAAGACTGGGTCATGGCTTCAACCAAGTCATCTGGTAAGTCGTCAGGAATATGACGCAGTGGGTCATCCTTTTCGCCTGAGTAAGTGCACATTAAGCCGGGGCGGCGGCTTAACGGAATCACCCGCCAGGAGATCCAGACTCGGACTAAGTCAATGCCATCTAAGCCATTTCCCAAGAGAGCTTCGATTTTCTTGATGGTGGGAGCGAGTGGAAGACGTTCAACAGCAGTTAACTTGTCTGGCAGCGGGCGGTTGGATTCAAGGCGCAAGGCACGAAAGCCGGGCAGCGGGTTCTCATCAGCCGGAGAAGTGTCCTGGCAATAAAACCATGTCTGGTTCTAGTCCTTTGGGTGGCTTGGTAGTTCCGCGTATGGGAAAAGGCAGTCTCTCCGCCGCTGAATGGAGATGTCGCCGAGTTCCAAACTGGGCCCATTGGCACGTTCATTTTGCTGGTTCAAGTGAAACAACTCTCTGAACAAATGTAAATTGGGCTCTTCTCCAAGGTACACCTCGCAGAAGACTTGGAAGTTGCAAATATTTGACACGGAATTGGGCCCGATGTCTTGAGGTCTGAGGTCAAAAAATTGCAAAACATCCCTGAAGAATTTTGAACCGGGTGGAGCAAATCCCCGGCTCATGTGATCAGTAAAAATGATCACTTCCCCCTCCGTGGGTTGAGGTTTCTCCTCTGACGAGTTAGGGGCACGATAAGACATGACCTCCTTCTTGGGCAGATGGCCGGTCTTCACAAACTCAAACAAAGTGCTTTCCGTAACAGTGGACTTGACCCAGTTACAGGTCACAAGAGCTTTGGGAGCCTTGGGTGCCATTGTGCAAGTTGAAGCCTATGACAAAATAGAAATTTCTGGTTCAACTATAACCCGGAAGAGGACATTTTTTTAAAGCTATTCAAGATGGCGGCTTAAGAAGGGGCCTAATGACATATGGCTAATTATGTTTTGACATTTAAGCCGCTGCGGGTTTCAGAAGCAGTTAAGTTCTCTTAAGTCGCCATAAGCAAGTAAGGCTGACAATCAGTGTTGTCTTCTTAAACCGGCCACATGGGCTACCGTGGGGCAACAGATTTAACAGATGCAGTTTTTTGGCTAAGTGTAGAACAAACAGGTTTCACAAGTTGCAGCTATTATTTTGGATCAAATGGTCGTTCTGAAAAGAAAATTTCTAGACCTAAAACTAGTGCAGAGAAGTTCATATGCTTGGAGGAAGCCTCTGAACAAAGGAAAGGGGATTTATTTGCATTCGAGATGGGTGCGAAACAGTCACTGTAGCAGTTCTACACTATTTGACGATCAGAAAGGGGTGTCGGAGGTGAAATTTATCAAGGGTTTGCAACGGGCGGCAACGAACACCAACGAACTCGAGAAGATGTAATGCAGATCTAAGGCAGGGGAGGAAAGGAACTTACGGATGCAGACTGGCTGCCGAGGTTCGTCGTTGATCTCTGGTCGGATTCAGGTCGATGCAACGGCCTAAGTTGGTGAAGACGAGGAGCTCGGCGGCGGCGGCGGCGGAGCTCGAGTGACAGAGAAACAGTGAGAGGAAGAAGATGACCGAAGGGGGAAGAATGGAAAGACCTAGGTCGTGCCTATTTATAAGTAAACGTTGACTGGGAAGGCATGAGAAACGAGGAGGCAAGGCATCATTATCCAACGACTCCGGCGCCTCGGTTTTCGGAATGGTCAGTAAAGATAGAGATCCATTCAAGATATGACAGAATAAAATAAGAAGTTAATGGAAGATGACGTCACGGCGGGTTATTACGGATCCAGAAGATGACGTCACGACGGGTTACGACCTTTGCACTGATAGAAGACAGAAAGGCTTGTTTTAAGGTATTTAAAGATTGACATGAACCGGTTCAAATCAATCTGGGGCCTAATGTTGGGAATATAACTATTTGTGTAAGCCGCCTATGAGGGGCCGGGTTACGCAAAGAAGGATTCATCAGAAGAAGCCCAAGACCAAGCATGAAGGAGGCGGTTCAATAAGGGGCCTAAAGCCCGCAGGCGACTTAAGGCCCGCAGTGGTAAACCGCCGTAATGGTATGACTTGTATCTTAAGGTAGAATTAACTAGTCACCGAGCCGGACACTGTTTATGAGCCGGCTGGGACTCTTTAGGCCGCAGGACGTCAACCCGTGTATATAAGGGGACGACCGCTGGCGGCTTAGGGCAAGAAACAACTGATCGAGAACCGGGCATAGCATATCTCGCTCCCTGGTCATCGAAACCCCAGTAATACCAACCCAACTAGACGTAGGCCTTACCTTCATCGTAAGGGGCCGAACTAGTATAAACTCTCTCGTGCCCCTTGTCTCAATTAACCCCTTTAAGCTTCCTAGTTATGATGGCTCCACGAATAAGTCCTTGCAAGAGGACATCTGCCGTGACAATTCCACGACACAAACTGTTTAAGGAAAAAGTTAAAAGGTGGCATGACAAAAGGATACAAAAACGTGAGTTTAATGTAGGTGATCATGTATTGTTATACAACTCTTGTTTAAGAGTTTTTGCAGGCAAACTCCTCTCCAAATGGGAAGGTCCTTACGTCATCAAGGAGGTCTATCATTCTGGTTCCATAAAAATCAACAACTTCGAAGGTACAAATCCGAGGGTGGTAAATGGTCAAAGAATCAAACTTTATATCTCAGGTAATCCTATAAAAATGTTATTGAAACCCTAACCCCGAAGGAATACATAAGGGACACTTTCTGTCGGCGGGAAATCTGCCTCCACCAACACCTATGGGGACCGAGCCCCTTTCTTGGTTCGGCGGGGGGCGGAGGTCGCACGAAGAGCGGATCGAGGCGGTGCACACGAGGGGTTTACCCAGCTTCGGGCCGCACGGATGCGTAAAACCCTACTGCTGCTTTGTGGTTTGGTATTGTGTTCTTGCTCGAGAGCGTGTGGTGCTACAGTACACGCGAGCTGCTGGCGAGACCGAGCGTGAATGGCCTCCCTCCCTTCCTCCGCGTTGCGCATGGGGCCTCCTTTTATATGTGCAAGGGGTTACCCACAGGTGGCAACGTAGGCGGGGGTAAAACTGGAAACGCTGTGTTGGGTACAGTTGTTTGCACAGTGCTATCATACCTAACTCTGACGGCAGGGGACAAGGGCATTAAATGCCCGTCCGCGTCGCCCCAGACGGTGCAGGAAAGGGGCCGTCTGGAGCGCCACCGTTTGCCACGATGGCTACTCTGTCAGTGTTGCTTTGCCACCGCATGCCCCTGGCTGCCCAGCCTCTCGCCACGTACGCCTGGAATGGCCCCAGAGCGACGCGTGGGTGGATGAGCTGGAGCGCAGGCGCGGGGTGGTGACTTGCCGCGGCAAACGCCTTGCCGCGGTGGGTGCCTTGTCGCGCTCGGGAGCTTGTCGCTCATCGGTCCTTGCCGGGACATGGGGCGTGTCGCAGCAAGTATCTTGTCGCGCCTCGGTCGGCCTTCCCAGCAAGCTCCTCTTGCTGGGGTCTTGTGCTTCGAGCGGGCGTCCCGGCAAGCTCCTCTTGCCGGGGCCTTGCTCTCTTCGGGTGGCCTTCCCGGCAGGCTCCTCCTGCCGGGGCCTTGGCTCAAGTACTTTGTTCTTGGATGGCCCAAAAGGGGACCACGGAGAGTTTTGGCGATCGCCTGGCAAGCCTTGCCGCGGGGTGCTACGACTGCCCGTGCACAAGTCCGGGGTACTAAGGTACCCCTACTTTAGTACACCGACAGGAGCCCCCGGGCCTGGGCCATACACGGTGCCGAGCGCTGTTGGGCCAGGCCCAAAACAGTGCACGCTGCATCTGCTTCTGTGTCCACCACGCCCTCCCCGTACGGCACGCGGCGTCGTGGGGAGAGGCGTGCGTGACGTGGGCGGCGTGCGCGGGGCTGAGCCCCGCGGGCGTGCGTCACGTCGCAGGTGAGTTGTTTATTTGGAAAGGCGAAACGCCCCCTCTCTTCCCCCTTATAAGCAGGGGAAACAGGGGCAGTCCACCCACCCGCTAGTTGCGATTCCTCGAAAACCTCCGCCACTTCCCAAGAGAAGCAGCGCTCCGCCTCTTCCGCCGCCACCAGTGCCACCGATGCCGTCGACCTCCCTCCCTCCTTCCGCCATGGCCCCGAAGGGCGACAAGGGGAAAGGGAAGGCCGTGAAGTCGGCCGAGGCGCAGCGGCTTGAGGCGCTGCGAAAGGAGCAGGCGACCTTCCCTCCTGAGCTCGACGCGTTGGTCCTGAGGGAGGAATACTACCTCTTCTGGTCGACGGGGACGCGAGCGCACCCGCGCACGAGGGTTCTTCCCGCCACCACCCAGAAGGAGTATCCGACCGGGTATCCCTTCTTTGCTCTGTTCTTCTATTGCGGGCTCTGCCCACCCTTCTCTAAATTTTTCTGCGACATCATGAACACCTACGGGTTCCATCTCCTTGATTTCACCCCCAATGTTGTCCTGACCATGGCAATTTTCGCACATCTTTGCGAAAATTTCGTCAGAGTCTTTCCAAACGTAGCTCTCTTCCGCCACTTCTTCACGCCTTGAGTAGAGAGAGGAGAGCCCCTCTCCGGCGGGATCGCCTGGATCTCGAAGCTCGGCAAGAAGGATGCTTATCTGGAGGGAGAGCTCCGCAGCAAATGGGAGGAATGGAGAGCAAACTGGTGCCTGATCGTCGAGGAGAACCCGCAACCATTCAGTGCCGTGCGCCAAACTCCTGTGGTGCGCGGCAGGGATTGGAGCGACGTGGCTCCGGACGACGACAAGCTGCATATTGCCGTCACCTGGATCCTGCGGCTCAGGCGTGCCGGGCTCACAGTTGGCGCCGTTGGTGCAGATTTCCTCCGCCGCCGCATCGCTCCCCTGCAGGAGAAAGGGAGACCCGCCTGGGAGTTCCAGAATGCGGCGGACATCATGAGGCTGCGCCCTGGCCTCAACTTCAATTTCACCGTCTTGGAGCTTGACGGGACGCCCAGGGAGCTGTTCAAGCACGACCCCGAGCACCCCGAATGGTTCAAGCTGCCGCGAGGCGTCGTCCCGCTGTGCAACAATTCGTCACTCAGCCGCATCCTTGCAATGATGCCGCTGTGCGACTCGCACGGGATCGACTCCACTTGGCAGGAGCCCGCCGACGATGTCGTGCGGGCGTTCTTCGACGACTTGGTGGAGAGGCCAGTCGACGCCGACGAGCAGAAGGGCCTCACCCGAGACACCACCGACGCGGAGTTGGCACGCATCGCCTCCAGGATGGAAGAGGCGGCGGCAGCCGCGGCCGCGGGCGAGTTTGGCTTCACATTGGCGGAGGCGGACGCAGCGGAGGCGGAAAGCCTTGCCGATCGAGCGGAGTTTGCCGGCGAGGAAGAGCTTGCCGGGCATGGCACAGGGGCGGACGAGTCCACCGAGGGCACGAGCGGCTTGCTGGAGGCTGACGCCTCTTCCTCCCGACCCTCGGGCAGCTCGTCGCAAGCGGAGCCCCCGGCTCAACCACGGAGGCGTCTCCACAAGGCCGGAGAGGTGGTACGGCAAGCGAGACAACAGCCGCAGCGCCGCGTGACGCGCTCCGCTGTTTCAGTAGGAGCGGGGTCTTTGCAGGCCGCTGCTTCTGCTCCTGCCGCCCCTCGCGCCACGGCGGCGGCCGGGGCAAAGCCGTCTTAGGCTAGCGATACCACTGCCTCCGCCAAGCGGCCGAGGGAGCCTACTCCTCCGCCTCCTCGCGCCAGAAGCGGGCCAGTCTTCGACTTCTCCGCGCTTAGCTCCGACGAGGAAGAGGGAGAGGAGTAAGATCCCCAGTGTTCTCGTGTTTCTTCTATTCTTGTAGTTGTGTCTCGCATCTCATTTGCTTTTCCTCTGAATTTGCCCCTTTTCAGGACCCTGGACCAGAGGATGGCAAAGAGAGCCAAGGTCCCGGTGGTCATCCTCGACGACGAGCCCACCGCGACGGCAGGGGGTGCGCCCGAGATGACCTTGCCGGACCCACCAACTAATCCTCAGAGCAGCCCCCAGTGCAGCCCCCAACGTAAGCATATGATTTGCTTCCTACCGTCGGGCGCGCCCGGGTACCCTTCGTTTTTCTTGACATCTGGCTGACGATTTGCGTAGGAGCAGAGCAGCCCCACCAGGAGCGTCCGGAGACCGCCCCTGATGCGCCACCCGCTACGACCACACCGCCAAGGGGGAGTTCCCCGACGAGGGAGGAATCCCCGACAAGGGAGCAGTCCCCGGCAAGGGAGCAGTCTCTGGCGAGGGAGCAGTCCCCGGCAAGGGAGCGGTCTCCGGCGAGGGACGGCACCGGCGACCCCTTGGCGACGGAGACCGTGACTGCAGACCCTGGCCTAGGTAACCTTCTTGCCTCGAAACTCACCTGGGGTTCTTCTTCTTTGGATAGTTGCTTGATTTCTCCCCTTCTTTCGGCCCTCAGACCCGTCCGCCACGGACCCGATGGAGACCGAGGTCGTCGTCGAGGAGGAGGCGCGCGGCCATACTGACGACGTGGCCGCCACCGGAGAGACGGATGGTGTTTAAGATCCGGCCGGCGAGGAGGCCGCCAAGGCTGCCGCGGCAGCCGCGGGCGAGGGGGCCGGCGATCGTACTGACGGCCCTGGGGCCGCAGGAGCGCCAGGCGCTGCGCCGACCGCCGATCCCGCCTCCGCAGCCGCGTCGGGTCCCGAGGAGCCCCAGCCAGGCGTCTACCTGAAGGCCGGCGATGATATCTTCATCAAGCTCCCCTGGGAGTCGACTTCCAGGGCGCCGGTCGAGGGGGAGACCTTGTATGGCGAGGTGCTCGCCTCCGCCGGGCTGACACTGGTTGATGCGCCAGGCAGCAGTGGCGGCGAGCCTGAGGGGGAGCGGCTGCTCCGGAAGCTGGTGTCACTCTACCGCGCCCGACAAGCCCAGGTGGAACGCCGGGAAGCGCTTGTCGCGAAGGCGGAAGTAGACATGGAGAAGCGCGCCGGGGAGCTCCGGGAGCTCAACCAGGAGGCCCTCCGATCCTTGGCGGAGGAGCGAAGGCAGCTCGACGATGCGCGGACGGCCTTCATCCTCGAGAAGGCAGAGGCCGAAGAGCAGCAAAGGCTTGCCGCCGCGGAGCTAGCCGCGCGGGAGGGTGAGCTGGCACAGCAGAAAGCCAGCCTCGCCAGCCACGAGGAGGAGGTCGCCGCGCGCGAGCAAGAGCTCGGCGGAGCCCTCAAGGAGGCGCAAGATGCCGCCGTGGCCGCCGAGGCTGCCAAGAAGGCGCTGGAGGCGAAGGTGGCGCAGCTCGACACTGATCTCAAGGCGAGCGGTGAGGAGCTCGCCGCGCTCAAACAGGAGCGCGAGAAGGGTGCCCACACCCTCGACGAGCTGCAGGGCCGCTTCGCCGAGAAGATCAAGGAGCTTGATGCCGCCAAGGACTCCAACGCTGATCTCGAGCTGAAGCTGGACACCTTGTCCAAGGCGCTGGACAGCGCCAAGGAGCAAGAGGTGGCCTTGCGGAAGGAGGTCGCAGACAACGAGGCGCTGTTGGAGAGCGCCGCGGTCACCCAGAACGAATTCAGGGCGACGGTGGAGCAGTGGACTGAGGGTCACGTGGACATCGCCGCCTCCATCGACAAGTAGCTGACGTTGCTGGGGATGGAGGGACACGAGTATCCTTCTGGCGAAAATGTCCCACCCAGCGCCAAGCTCACTTCGTTCTTCAAAGGCGTGGTGGCGGCCCTTCAGCATCTCCGGAACGCGATCCCAGAGCAGCTGGCCGGCGAGACGCGCGACGCCATCGCCGGAGCCCTCGAGAAGGTGTTGGTGAAGATCGCCTTCCGCAACCCCAGCATCAGGCTCACCAACGTCCTCAAATCCCTGCCGGCAGACGCTGACCTCGAGGAGATCAAGGCCCTCGTCGCGCCCATTGTGGAGAAGGTGGCCGGGATCAAGAGGATCGAGGGAGACCGTGTGGATTAGGCCGCCTCCCCTTTTCTTTTCTTGCCGCCGCTGGCCAAGTCATGAAAGTGATTCATTAGGGCCGCGACAAACTATCTTGTACTATAACTTTATCTTAGGTAGTGATTGCACTGTTATTTCCTCTACTTAACTCCGTGCTTTGTATGCTTTTACCCTACGCTTTTGGGCACTTGTCGGCGTAGGCCTCCGCCTTACCGCGGGCTCTGAGTGCGGGACATCAGTAGCCCGCCAGCGGCACCACTACCGGCAAGAAACCTTGCCGCGGCTAGCTGCAGCTCACTTAAATTATTGAGCAGGCTCAAAACAAAGTAAGTGTTGCGACTGCAGTCGCAGCACACTTAAGCTGCCGAGCGAGCTCGAAACAAAGTAAGGATGCCACTCTGGTTGTAGCACACTTAAGTCGTTGAGCGGACTCGAAACGAAGTAAGGGCGCAACTAGCCACGAGCCGGTCCCTCCGCGCACAGGTTTTCCATACAAAGTATGGTCGTTCGAGGAAAATAACCTCAATATTTTAAAAACTCGATTGCTCAAACTTTGGCAACTTAGCTTTTCCGTGGCTCGCTGCCCGGCAAGGTCGCTTTCCGGCAAGGTGAAACATGGGGCTCGCCGTTGCTTACCGGGGGTCAGTGCTGCACAGAGTGTCAGATAATGCATGCAAAGGATAAAAAGCATGAGATCGACAAGGTGCGCGGAGCACATGAACTCAATCTGCGCACAGGGTCTGCGCCTGGCTCTGTACAAAAGATCACATGCAACAGCGGCAACACTTTGTACAGAAGGGTGGTTGCCGGACGGGGTCCGACAACCGCGCCTTACGGGCGAAACTTACGAAGAAGCCCAACGTTCCAGGAGTTGCTCACCGGAGTGGTATCTTCGGTCTCAAGGCGGACAGCGCCAGGCCTGGCGACTTGTTTCACCCGGTAAGGGCCTTCCCACTTCCTCAAAACTTCTGGCACTAACTTTGCGGCTATAAAAGCGGCGCAAAGCTTGCTGGTAGCGAGTAGCTCGCAGAGCGGCCCGAAGACGGTCCTCCTCGAGGAGCAGCGCGCCAAAGATGTCGCAGCTGCTCTTGCTCGAGCTCGGCATGAGCGAGCACTCGAGGTGGCCCGTATGCGAGATCCGCGGGGCTAACTGTCCCTGCTCCATGGAATGGAGCAAGAGGTTGCCTGGTCATACCAGGGCTTACCTGCGCCGAGAGGTGTCGGCGTATGTTCGGACGTCGTGGCACCGTGAGCTCGGTTCATGTTCGGACGCCGCGGCGCCATGAGCTGGCTCGGTGGCGCCCGTTCCGCCGCCGGTGCCGCCCCCACCACCCGCTTGCTCCAGGGGCGTTGGGTTCGACGCAGACGGACCAGCCACCTCCGGAGCCTTCTTCTTCGGTGGCATGTCGATGAAGATGATGGAGATCTAGCCCGTGCAGACGTCGGATCAGGTTCGCACAACTTCGACGCCCCCTACCTGGCGCGTCAAAGATGTCGGCGGGAAATCTGCCTCCACCAACACCTATGGGGACCGATCCCTTTTCTTGGTTCGGCGGGGGGCGGAGGTCGCAGGAAGAGCGGATCGAGGCGGTGCACACGAGGGGTTTACCCAGCTTCGGGCCGCACGGATGCGTAAAACCCTACTGGTGCTTTGTGGTTTGGTATTGTGTTCTTGCTCGAGAGCGTGTGGTGCTACAGTACACGCGAGCTGCTGGCGAGACCGAGCGTGAATGGCCTCCCTCCCTTCCTCCGCGTTGCTCATGGGGCCTCCTTTTATATGTGCAAGGGGTTACCCACAGGTGGCAACGTAGGCGGGGGTAAAACTGGAAACGCTGTGTTGGGTACAGTTGTTTGCACAGTGCTATCATACCTAACTCTGACGGCAGGGGACAAGGGCATTAAATGCCCGTCCGCGTTGCCCAGACGGTGCAGGAAAGGGGCCGTCTGGAGCGCCACCGTTTGCCACGATGGCTACTCTGTCAGCGTTGCTTTGCCACCACATGCCCCTGGCTGCCCAGCCTCTCGCCACGTACGCCTGGAATGGCCCCAGAGCGACGCGTGGGTGGATGAGCTGGAGCGCAGGCGCGGGGTGGTGACTTGCCGCGGCAAACGCCTTGCCGCGGTGGGTGCCTTGTCGCGCCCGGGAGCTTGTCGCTCACCGGTCCTTGCCGAGACGCGGGGCGCGTCGCAGCAAGTATCTTGTCGCGCCTCGGTCGGCCTTCCCAGCAAGCTCCTCTTGCCGGGGTCTTGTGCTTCGAGCGGGCGTCCCGGCAAGCTCCTCTTGCCGGGGCCTTGCTCTCTTCGGGTGGCCTTCCCGGCAGGCTCCTCCTGCCGGGGCCTTGGCTCAAGTATTTTGTTCTTGGATGGCCCAAAAGGGGACCACGGAGAGTTTTGGCGATCGCCTGGCAAGCCTTGCCGCGGGGTGCTACGACTGCCCGTGCACAAGTCCGGGGTACTAAGGTACCCCTACTTTAGTACACCGACACTTTCCATAACGTTTCAGACTCTGAAAAGGAATAGGTATGAGGTACAGTAAGTACACCGACTCCAAAACAGTTATAATAGCAATTTTTCTCTGTTTTGGAATATTTAAGAAAATAGTAAAATGAGAAGCAGTCCGGGAAGGACACGAGGCTTTCACGAGGGTGGAGGGCGCGCCCCCTGCCTCGTGGGCACCTCGTGTGCCCTCCGGACTCCGTTTTCTTGCACGATACTTCTTTTGGTCGGTAAAAATTCATTATATAATCTCCCGAAGGTTTTGACCACCGTACCATGCAAAAATCTCCTGTTTTTGTTTCGAGTTGTTTTCTGCCAGGGTTGTCAAGGCCAGGTATCATGTCATCTCCCTCCTCCTCCAATAATGAGGGCAACGATGCTTGGCTAATGAAGATAGAGCTGAAGAGAGAAGAGCCCGGAGAGATCAACAAGGATGATGGGATCAAGAAGGCGGATCAAGTTCCGGCAGCAGTAGACGAAGACATCCTTCAACCTCATCATAATCTCTTTACCCCAACGAAGATTGAAGCTTTCAAGATGATTGAGTTAGCTCGCATTCAAAACAAGTATCTCACCAGTGAAAATATTTTTTTGAAGGAGCATATCATCGCACTCAAGGGCATTATCCGCAAATTGGAGGATCTCCTATGCTCGATGTGCAACTATCCATCATCACCAACACCTTCTTCACCAACAAAGAAGAACTAAGTATCGGGTATGGGCACTCCCCTTGGCAACTGCCAAGCTTGGGGGAGTGCCCCGGTATCGTATCACCATCACACTTTTATCTTTACCCTTTTTCTTAGTTCGATCCTTTTGGTAATATCTTGATCTAGTAGAATAAAGTTTTAGTATGATCTAGTTTTGAGTTTTGCTTTATTATCCTTCTATGTAATCGAGTCCATCAGCTATATATAATAAAGATTAGTTTTGAGTCAAGGGCTTGATTATCTTGCTATGATCTTGAGGGAATAAAATAAAAGAGAAAGAATAAAAAGAAATAAAGAGATCATATGGATCTTATGGAGAGTAATGACTTCACATATAAAGAGTATGATGAATAAAAGTTGTTGAAAGTTGGCAAGCATAGTTTTGGTCATCATTGCGATTAATAGGAAGTAATAAAGAAATAGAGGTTTCCACATATAATATACTATCTTGGACATCTTTTATGATTGTGGGCACTCATTAAAATATGACATGCTAAAGAGTTGATGTTGGACAAGGAAGACAACATAACGGGTTATGTTTTCTTACATCTGAAATAAATTATATTGTCATGGATCATGCAACATGTTGAGCTTGCCTTTCCCTCTCATGCTAGCCAAATTCTTTGCACCAAGTAGAGATACTACTTGTGCTTCCAAATATCCTCAACCCTAGTTTTGTCGTGAGAGTCCACCATATCTACCTATGGATTGAGTAAGATCCTTCAAGTAAGTTGTCATCGTTGCAAGCAATAAAAATTGCTCTCTAAATATGTATAACTTATTAGTGTGGAGAAAATAAGCTTTGTACGATCTTGTGATGTGGAAGAAATAAAAGCGACGGACAGCATAATAAAGGTCCATATCACAAGTGGCAATATAAAGTGATGTTCTGTCGCATTAAGATTTTGTGCATCCAACCATAAAAGCACATGACAACCTTTTCTTCCCTCTGCAAAGGGCCTATCTTTTATTCTTGTCTATTACTTCATATAAGAGTCATGGTGATCTTCACCTTTCCTTTTTATATTTTATCCTTTGGCAAGCACAATGTGCTGGAAAGATCCAGATATATATAGCTAATTGGATGTGAGTTTTCATGAACTATTATTGTTGACATTACCCTTGAGGTAAAAGGTTGGGAGGCAATACTATAAGCCCCTATCTTTCTCTGTGTCCAATTAAAACTTCATACCCATAAATATTGTGTGAGTGTTAGCAATTGTGAAAGACTAAATGATGGTTGAGTATGTGGACTTGCTGAAAAGCTCTTATATTGACTCTTTCCTATGTTATGATAAATTGCAATTGCTTCAATGACTGAGATTATAGTTTGTTGGTTCTCAATGAAGTTTCTGATTCATACTCGAAATTGTGAATGAATTGTTACCTTAGCATAAGAATTCATATGAGAATATTTATATATGTTGCTGTCCTAAGAATGATCATGGTGCCCGCATGTCCGTAGTTTATTTTATCGACACCTCTATCTCTAAACATGTGGACATATTTTTCGATATCGGCTTTCGCTTGAGGACAAGCGAGGTCTAAGCTTGGGGGAGTTGGTACGTCCATTTTGCATCCTGCTTTTATATCAATATTTATTGCATTATGGGCTATTATTACACATTATGTCACAGTACTTATGTCTATTCTCTCTTATTTTACAAGGTTTACATGAAGAGGGAGAATGCCGACAGCTGGAATTCTGGGCTGGAAAAGGAGCAAACATTAGAGACGTATCCTGCACAACTCCAAAAGTCCTGAAACTTCACGGGAGCATGTTTCAGAATATATAAAAAATATTGGGCGAAACAAGTACCAGAGGGGGGCCACCAACCATCCATGAGGGTGGGGGCGCGCCCTACCCCCCTAGGCGCGCCCCCTGCCTCGTGGGCCCCCTGGCAGCCCTCTGATGCCCATCTTCTGCTATATGAGGTCTTTCGTCCAGGAAAAAATCTTAAGCTAGCTCACGGGACAAAACTCCGTCTCCACGAGGTGATACCTTGGCGGAACCAATCTAGGGCTCCGGTGGAGCTGTTCTGCTGGGGAAACTTCCCTCCGGGAGGGGGAAATCATCACCATCGTCATCACCATCGATCCTCTCATTGAGAGGGGGTCAATCTCCACCAACACCTTCACCAGCACAATCTCATCTCATGTCAAACCCTAGTTCATTTCTTGTATCCAATCTTTGTTTAAAAACCTCAGATTGGTACCTGTGGGTTGCTAGTAGTGTTGATTACTCCTTGTAGTTGATGCTAGTTGGTTTATTCGGTGGAAGATCATATGTTCAGATCCTTTATGCATATTAATACCCCTCTGGTCATAAACATGAATATGATTTGTTAGTAGTTACATTTGTTCCTGAGGACATGGGAGAAGTCTTGCTATACGTAGTCATGTGAATTTTATATTCGTTCAATATTTTGATGAGATGTATGTTGTCTTTCCTCTAGTGGTGTCATGTGAACGTCGACTACATGACACTTCACCATTATTTGGGCCTAGGGGAGGCATTGGGAAGTAATAAGTAGATGATGGGTTGCTAGAGTGACAGAAGCTTAAACTCTAGTTTATGTGTTGCTTCGTAAGGGGCTGATTTGGATCCATATGTTTCATGCTATGGTTAGGTTTACCTTAATACTTCTGCTGTAGTTGCGGATGCTTGCAATAGGGGTTAATCATAAGTGGGATGCAAGTCCAAGGAAGGACAGTACCCAAGCACCGGCCACCCACATATCAAATTATCAAAGTACCGAACGCGAATCATATGAACGCGATGAAAACTAGCTTGACGATAATTCCCATGTGTCCTCGGGAGCACTTTCCTTTATATAAGAGTTTGTCCAGGCTTGTCCTTTGCTACAGAAAGGATTGGGCCATCTGGCTGCACCTTATTTACCATTATTACTTGTTACCCGTTACAAATTACCTTATCACAAAACTATCTGTTACCGATAATTTCAGTGCCTGCAGAGAATACCTTACTAAAACTGCTTATCATTTCCTTCTGCTCCTCGTTGGGTTCGACACTCTTACTTATCGAAAGGAATACGATAGATCCCATATACTTGTGGGTCATCAAGACTCTTTTCTGGCACCGTTGTCGGGGAGTGAAGCGCCTTTGGTAGGTGGAATTTGGTAAGGAACACATTTATATAGTGTGCTGAAATTTACTGTCACTTGTTACTATGGAACATAATCCTTTGAGGGGCTTGTTTGGGGTATCTTCACCCCGACCAGTAGAGCAAAGAGTTGCTCCTCAACCTACTGAACCTACTGAAGATGTTTACTTTGAAATACCTTCGGGTATGATAGAGAAACTGCTAGCTAATCCTTTTACATGTGATGGAACATTGCATCCCGATTTGCACCTAATCTATGTGGATGAAGTTTGTGGATTATTTAAGCTCGCAGGTATGCCCGAGGATGTTATCAAGAAGAAGGTCTTCCCTTTATCTTTGAAGGGAATGGCATTGACATGGTTCAGGCTATGTGATGATACGGGATCATGGAACTACAACCGATTGACATCGGAATTTTACTAGAAATTTTATCCTATGCATCTTGTTCATCATGATCGTAATTATATATATAATTTTTGGCCTCGCGAAGGAGAAAGCATCGCTCAAGCTTGGGGGAGGCTTAAGTCAATGTTAAATTCATGCCCAATCATGAGCTCTCAAGAGAAATTATTATTCAAAAAATTTATGCTCGGCTTTCTCTCAATAATCGCTCCATGCTCGATACTTCTTGTACTGGTTATTTTATGATGAAGACTATTGAATTCAAATGGGATCTATTGGAAAAAAGTAAACGTAACTCTGAAGATTGGGACCTCGATGAAGGTAAGGAGTCAGGTATAACACCTAAGTTTGACTGTGTTAAATCTTTTATGGATACCGATGCTTTCCGTGAATTTGGCACTAAATATGGACTTGACTCTGAGATAGTAGCTTATTTATGTGAATCCTTTGCTACTCATGTTGATCTCCCTAAGGATAAGTGGTGTTAATATAATCCTCCCATTGAAGTGAAAGTAGTTGCACCTATTAAAGTTGAAGAAAAGACTATCACTTATAATGATTCTGTTGTTCCTACTTCTTATATTGAGAAACCACATTTCCCTGTTTGAATAAAGGATCATGCTAAAGCTTCAACTGTGGTTAGTAAGAGTAATATAGAACACCTACACCCTCTGAGCAAATCAAAATTGAACCTAGTGTTGCTATGGTTAAAGATCTTTTGGCTGATAATATTGATGGGCATGTTATTTACTTCTGTGATGAAGCTGCTAGAATTGCTAGACCCGATACTAAATATAAACATAGACCTGTTGTAGGCATGCCTGTTATTTCAGTTAAAATACGAGATCATTGCTGTCATGGCTTATTTGATATGGGTGCTAGTGTAAGTGCAATACCTCATTCCTTATATAAAGAAATTATGCACGATATGCACCTGCTGAGATAGAGGAAATTGATGTTAAAATTAAGCTTGCTAATAGAGACACTATTTCACCAGTTGCATTCCACTTAGGGTGCACTCTCATGAGCGCATGGCCTTAGAAAAGGTGCAAGACCCCATGATGCCTTCCCTCAACACCAAGCAATACCACTTCCGCCCAGAGGTGAGTTAAATCCTGAGTTACTACTCAATTTGTTAAAATATATAATCCTCACGTAAACTCAATGAATACACGAACCACCCCCGTCTACAAAGCATAGCAACTACAACTACCACGATTTGCAAAAACGGGAAGATAGCTCAACAGCATAACAAAATAATATAGTATTCCTATACATGCATATTTCCATAGTGTGATATAACTACATGCATATAAAACAATAGGTAAAGGATGATCAACATGTAACTTGCCTTGGTTCTGGTTCAGAAAGTCACACTCCTGACAATAGCTCGCGTTGCACTCCGGACAATCTACACGTTTCACACAATTCAACAAATCAATCACCGGAACACGAAAAGAACCAAAACAAAACCAACAGCAAGAAAAACATTTTTAAAAATCAACAACAGAAGCTTAACAGCACCTAAATTGCACTACGGTCACAACGCAAAAAGAATCAATTGATTCCGATGAACGGTTTGAGAGTTATGGCCTCCGGAAGATTTATTTCAAATTCAAACGAATTCAAATTTAAACATTGCAAACATGAGAAATTTTGGTACTGTCATAATGTACTGATTTTTGTGAGTGCATAGGAAAAAGAATCACCTAAATTGGATATACAGAATAGAAGTTATAGCAAATTGAAAATAGAGGCAGAAACTGAAAATCAAACAAAAGTAAAAACAGAAAACTCCTGGTTCCTGTGCGGCACTGTAGCTGATCCTGTAGCAGGCTGCCACGTGTCGTCTCGTGATTGGCCTAGGCTGTGCCGTGCGCGCGTGTGCTCACCAGCAAAACAGAGGGCGGCGGCTCGTGCGTCGACGGCGGCGCGTCTCCGGTGGGTTTCCGGCGAAGGTGAGGTGATGGGTGGAGGCGGCGTGGAGTGGCGGAGGTGGTGCTGGGGTCGAACGGAGACGGGGCGTCCCCTACGGCAGCAGTGACGAAGTGAACCGCGGCTGCTCCAGCGAGGGGAAAGTGACGGGCGGATGCGGCTTCGAGTGGTGGAGGCGGTGGTGGTGAGTATGGCGACGGGGGCGTCCTCTGCGGGCGGCGGTGACGCTGTGAACGCGGTATGCCCCGGCGGAGGCGGACGTCGATGGCGGCGGCGTTCTGGTGCTCTGCAAGTTAACCCGAGGTGTCAAAGGAGTTCGTAGTCGAGTGGGGGTTCGAGGGGTGCAGGAGGTCCGGCAGTACGAGCTCTTACGGCGGCGCAATCTTCCGGCGAACGGTGACGGACGGCGAAGCTCCTGCCGAGATCCAAATCGGCCCGAGCAAGGCGTGCGGCAACGGGGAAGATCGGGATAGGGGTGCGGGGTTTCCCTAGGGTCTTCTGCTTGCGCACGGCGTCTCCAGGGTGCTCGGGGTGAACCAGGGCATCGGGTCGATCCGGCTCGGCCTCGGTCGCGCGCAGCGCGGCGCTCCAGTCCGGCTCGGGGAAGGAGACGAGCAGGGGCGCGGTGCGGGGCCCACGATCAATGTCTGGAGGCGAGGTGGATCGGGCGCGGGTCGGGTGCGAGCGACGCTGCTGCGTACCGCTTCGCGGAAGGTGGCTGCGGGGTGTGCCGCTTCGGCGGCTGGAGGCGGGCCGCGGGGTTGGCTGATGGGCCGCGCAGTGCTCTGCGCTGCGCGCTGTGCTGCGTGCTGCTTCCTTTTTTTTTTACAAAAACCACAGCAGCTAAAAGAATAAAAATAAAACAACAGGATAAAATCTAAATAAAATATATATACACATAGTAAAATATATACTACTAATATAAACTACAGGAACACTAGTTCCTCACCTAATGCAATTTTTGAAAATTCATTTTATGCAAAAGGCCACACAAAACAGCAATAAAACAAACAAATAAAATATTTTTCAGAATAAGAAAAATACCAGAACATATTAGATCAACTGGAAATAATATTCTGGACATTATGAACATTTTTAAACAGGGGAGAAGTCATGTTATCTCCGCTCCAATAAATTGCCTTTTGTTGCATAATGATTTGAATATTCTGAAAAAGCAAATAATGCAATAAAAAATATGATATGCATATGAATGATCTATTAACATCCTAATTTAGGAAAAATTGGGATGTTACAGATTGTTAGAGATGTTGAAGTCTTGTGTGGGAAGGTTAAATATCCTGCTGATTTTCTTGTTCTTGGTTCCCCACGAGATAACTTTTGTCCCATTATATTTAGTAGACCCTTCTTGAATACTGTTAATGCTAAGATAGACTGCAATAAGGATATTGTTTCTGTTGGTTTAGGGGATATGTCTCATGAATTTAACTTTGCTAAATTTCATAGACAACCCCATGATAAATAATTGCCTAGTAAAGATGAAATTATTAATCTTGATTCCATTGCCGTGCCTCCTAATGATCCTTTAGAAAAATATTTGCTAGACCATGAAAATGATATATTTATGAATGGAAGAAGGGAAATGGATGAAGTATTCTTTAAACAGGGACCTATTTTGAAACACAACTTGCCTATTGAAATCCTAGGGGACCCTCCTCCACCCAAGGGTGATCCCGTGTTTGAGCTTAAACCTTAACCTGATACTCTTAAATATGCTTATATTGATGAGAAAGAGATATATCCTAATATTATTAGTGCTAACCTTTGAGAGCATGAAGAAAAGAAATTATTGAAAACTCTGAAGAAGCACTGTGTTGCCATTGGATATACTCTTGATGATCTTAAGGGCATTAGTCCCACTCTATGCCAGCACAAAATAAAATTGGAGAAATATGCGAAACCGGTTGTTGATCACCAACGACGGTTAAATCCTAAGATGAAAGAAGTGGTGAGAAAAGAAATACTAAAGCTTCTAGAGGCAGGTATAATTTAACCCGTTGCTGATAGTCAGTGGGTAAGTCCTGTCCACTGTGTCCCTAAGAAGGGAGGTATTATTATTGTTCCTAATGATAAAGATGAATTGATCCCGCAAAGAATTATTACAGGTTATAGAATGGTAATTGATTTCCGCAAATTAAATAAAGCTACTAAAAAGGATCATTACCCTTTATCTTTTATTGATCAAATGCTAGAAAGATTATCCAAACATACACATTTTTGCTTTCTAGATGGTTATTTTGGTTTCTCCCAAATACCTGCGTCAAAAGAGGATCAAGAAAAGACAACTTTTACTTGCCCTTTGGTACCTTTGCTTATAGACGTATGCCTTTTGGTTTATGCAATGCACCTGCTACCTTTCAAAGATGTATGACTGCTATATTCTCTGATTTTTGTGAAAAGATTGTTGAGGTATTCATGGATGATTTCTCCGTATATGGAACTTCTTTTGATGATTGCTTAAGCAACCTTGATCGAGTTTTGCAGAGATGTGAAGAAACTAATCTTGTCTTGAATTGGGAGAAGTGCCACTTTATGGTTAATGAAGGTATTGTCTTGGGGCATAAAATTTCTGAAAGAGGTATTGAAGTTGATAAAGCTAAAGTTGATGCTATTGAAAAGATGTCGTGCCCTAAGGACATTAAAGGTATAAGAAGCTTCCTTGGTCATGTTGGTTTTTATAGGAGGTTCATTAAGGAGTTCTCTAGAATTTTTAGGCCTGTGACTAATCTCTTACAAAAAGATGTTCCTTTTGTCTTTGATGATGATTGTGTAGAAGCATTTGAAATACTTAAGAAAGCCTTGATTTCTGCACCTACTGTTCAGCCTTCTGATTGGAATTTACCATTTGAAATTATGTGTGATGCTAGTGATTATGCTGTAGGGGTTGTTTTAGGACAAAGAGTTGATAAGAAATTAAATGTTATCCAATATGCTAGTAAGACTCTGGACAATGCCCAGAGAAATTATGCTACTACCGAAAAGGAATTTTTAGCAGATGTATTTGCTTGTGATAAGTTCAGACCTTATATAGTTGATTCTAAAGTAACTGTTCACACTGATCATGCTGCTATTAAATATCTCATGGAAAAGAAAGATGCCAAACCTATACTTATTAGATGGGTTCTCTTGCTACAAGAATTTGATTTGCATATTATTGATAGAAAGGGAGCTTAAAACCCCGTTGGAGACAACTTGTCTATGTTAGAGAATGTTCTTGATGACCCACTACCTATTGACGATAGCTTTCCTGATGAACAATTAGCTGTCATAAATGCTTCTTGTACTGCTCCATGGTATGCTGATTATGCTAATTATATTGTTGCTAAATTTATACCACCTAGTTTCACATACCAACAAAAGAAAAGTTCTTCTATGACTTAAGACATTACTTTTGGGATGAACCACACCTTTATAAAGAAGGAGTAGATGGTGTTATTAGACGTTGTGTACCTGAGCATGAACAGGAACAGATCCTACGCAAGTGTCATTCCGAGGCTTATGGAGGACACCATGCTGGAGATAGAACTGCACATAAGGTATTGCAATCCGGTTTTTATTGGCCTACTGGGCATATCTTTTATTTTTGTGTATTACTTCATATAAGAGTCATGGTGATCTTCACCTTTCCTTTTTACATTTTATCCTTTGGCAAGCACAATGTGTTGGAAAGATCCAGATATATATAGCTAATTTGATGTGAGTTTTCATGAACTATTATTGTTGACATTACCCTTGAGGTAAAAGGTTGGGAGGCAATACTATAAGCCCCTATCTTTCTCTGTGTCCGATTAAAACTTCATACCCATAAATATTGCGTGAGTGTTAGCAATTGTGAAAGAGTAAATGATGGTTGAGTATGTGGACTTGCTGAAAAGCTCTTATATTGACTCTTTCCTATGTTATGATAAATTGCAATTGCTTCAATGACTGAGATTATAGTTTGTTGGCTCTCAATGAAGTTTCTGATTCATACTCGAAATTGTGAATGAATTGTTACTTTAGCATAAGAATTCATATGACAATATTTATATATGTTGCTGTCCTAAGAATGATCATGGTGCCCGCATGTCCGTAGTTTATTTTATCGACACATCTATGTCTAAACACGTGGACATATTTTTCGATATCGGCTTCGGTCTAAGCTTGGGGGAGTTGGTACGTCCATTTTGCATCCTGCTTTTATATCAATATTTACTGCATTATGGGCTGTTATTACACATTATGTCACAATAATTATGTCTATTCTCTCTAATTTTACAAGGTTTACATGAAGAGGGAGAATGCTGGCAGCTGGAATTCTGGGTTGGAAAAGGAGCAAACATTAGAGACCTATCCTCCACAACTCCAAAAGTCCTGAAACTTCACGGGAGCATGTTTCAGAATATATAAAAAATATTGGGCGAAACAAGTACCAGAGGGGGGCCACCAACCATCCATGAGGGTGGGGGCGCGCCCTACCCCCCTGGGCGCGCCCCCTGCCTCGTGGGCCCCCTGGCAGCCCTCTGATGCCCATCTTCTGCTATATGAGGTCTTTCGTCCAGGAAAAAATCATAAGCTAGCTCACGGGATGAAACTCCGCCGTCACGAGGCGGAACCTTGGCAGAACCAATCTAGGGCTCCGGTGGAGCTGTTCTGCCGGGGAAACTTCCCTCTGGGAGGGTGAAATAATCACCATCGTCATCACCATCGATGCTCTCATCGGGAGGGGGTAAATCTCCACCAACATCTTCATCAGCACCATCTCATTTCATCTCAAATCCTAGTTCATCTCTTGTATCCAATCTTTGTCTCAAAACCTAAGATTGGCACCTGTGGGTTGCTAGTAGTGTTGATTACTCCTTGTAGTTGATGCTAGTTGGTTTATTCGGTGGAGGATCATATGTTCAGATCCTTTATGCATATTAATACCCCTCTGATCATAAACATGAATATTATTTGTGATTAGTTACGTTTGTTCCTGAGGACATGGGAGAAGTCTTGCTATACGTAGTCATGTGAATTTGATATTCGCTCAATATTTTGATGAGATGTATGTTGTCTTCCCTCTAGTGGTGTCATGTGAACATCGACTACATGACACTTCACCATTGTTTGGGCCTAGGGGGAGGCATTGGGAAGTAATAAGTAGATGATGGGTTGCTAGAGTGACAGAAGCTTAAACCCTAGTTTATGCGTTGCTTCGTAAGGGGCTGATTTGGATCCATATGTTTCATGTTATGGTTAGATTTACCTTAATACTTCTGTTGTAGTTGCGGATGCTTACAATAGGGGTTAATCATAAGTGGGATGCTTGTCCAAGGAAGGACAATACCCAAGCACCGGTCCACCCACATATCAAATTATCAAAGTACAGAACGCGAATCATATGAGCGTGATGAAAACTAGCTTGACATAATTCCCATGTGTCCTCGGGAGCGCTTTCCTTTATATAAGAGTTCGTCCAGCCTTGTCCTTTGCTACAAAAAGTATTGGGCCATCTTGCTGAACCTTATTTACTTTCATTACTTGTTTCCCGTTACAAATTACCTTATCACAAAACTATCTGTTACTGATAATTTCAGTGCGTGCAGAGAATACCTTACTGAAAACTGCTTATCATTTCCTTCTACTCATCGTTGGGTTCGGCACTCTTACTTATAGAAATGACTACGATAGATCCCCTACACTTGTGGGTCATCAGTACCCAAGCACCGGTCCACCCACATATCAAATTATCAAAATACCGAACGCGAATCATATGAACGTGATGAAAACTAGTTTGACGATAATTCCCATGTGTCCTCGGGAGCACTTTCCTTTATATAAGAGTTTTTCCAGGCTTGTCCTTTGCTACAAAAAGGATTGGTCCATCTTTCTGCACCTTATTTACTTTTATTACTTGTTACCCGTTACAAATTACCTTATCACAAAACTATCTGTTACCGATAATTTCAGTGCCTGCAGAGAATACCTTACTGAAACTGCTTATCATTTCCTTCTGCTCCTCGTTGGGTTCGACACTCTTACTTATCGAAAGGACTACGATAGATCCCCTATACTTGTGGGTCATCAAGACTCTTTTCTGGCGCCGTTGCCGGGAAGTGAAGCGCCTTTGGTAGGTGGAATTTGCTAAGGAAAAAAATTGTGTGCTGAAATTTACTGTCACTTGTTACTATGGAACATAATCCTTTGAGGGGCTTGTTTGGGGTATCTTCACCCTGACCAGTAGAGCAAAGAGTTGCTCCTCAACCTACTGAACCTACTGAAAATGTTTACTTTGAAATTCCTTCAGGTATGATAGAGAAACTGCTAGCTAATCCTTTTACACGTGATGGAACATTGCATCCCGATTTGCACCTAATCTATGTGGATGAAGTTTGTGGATTATTTAAGCTCGCAGGAATGCCCGAGGATGTTATTAATAAGAAGGTCTTCCCTTTATCTTTGGAGGGAAAGGCATTGACATGGTTTAGGCTATGTGATGATATGGGATCATGGAACTACAACCGATTGAAATTGGAATTTCATCAGAAGTTTTATCCTATGCATCTTGTTCATCATGATCGTAATTACATATATAATTTTTGGCCTCGCGAAGGAGAAAGCATCGCTCAAGCTTGGGGTAGGCTTAAGTCAATGTTATATTCATGCCCCAATCATGAGCTCTCAAGTGAAATTATTATTCAAATTTTTTATGCTCGGCTTTCTCTCAATAATCGCTCCATGCTCGATACTTCTTTTACTAGTTCTTTTACGATGAAGACTATTGAATTTAAATGGGATCTATTGGAAAGATTTAAATGTAACTCTGAAGATTGGGATCTCGATGAAGGTAAGGAGTCAGGTATAACACCTAAGTTTGATTGTGTGAATCTTTTATGGATACCGATTCTTTCCGTGAATTTGGCACTAGATATGGACTTGACTCTGAGATAGTAGCTTCTTTCTGTGAATCCTTTGCTACTCATTTTGATCTCCCTAAGGAGAAGTGGTGTAAATATAATCCTCTGATTGAAGTGAAAGTAGTTGCACCTATTAAAGTTGAAGAAAAGACTATCACTTATAATGATTCTGTTGTTCCTACTGCTTATATTGAGAAACCACCTTTCCCTGTTAGAATAAAGGATCATGCTAAAGCTTCAAATGTGGTTTGTAAAAGTAATATAGGAAACCTACACCCTCTGAGCAAATCAAAGTTGAACCTAGTGTTGCTATGGTTAAAGATCTTTTGGCTGATAATATTGATGGGCATGTTATTTACTTCTGTGATGAAGCTGTTAGAATTGCTAGACCCGATACTAAATATAAACATAGACCTGTTGTAGGCATGCCTATTATTTCAGTTAAAATAGGAGATCATTGCTATCATGGCTTATGTGATATGGGTGCTAGTGCAAATGCAATACCTCATTCCTTATATAAAGAAATTATGCACGATATGCACCTGCTGAGATAGAGGAAATTGATGTTAAAATTAAGCTTGCTAATAGAGACACTATTTCACCAGTTGGGATTGTTAGAGATGTTGAAGTCTTGTGTGGGAAGATTAAATATCCTGCTGATTTTCTTGTTCTTGGTTCCCCACGAGATAACTTTTGTCCCATTATATTTGGTAGACCCTTCTTGAATACTGTTAATGCTAAGATAGACTGCAATAAGGATATTGTTTCTGTTGGTTTAGGGGATATGTCTCATGAATTTAACTTTGCTAAATTTCGTAGACAACCCCATGCTAAAGAATTGCTTAGTAAAGATGAAATTATTAGTCTTGATTCTATTACCGTGCCTCCTAATGATCATTTAGAACAATATTTGCTAGACCATGAAAATGATATGTTTATGAATGAAAGAAGGGAAATAGATGAAGTATTCTTTAAACAGGGACCTATTTTGAAACACAACTTGCCTGTTGAAATCCTAGGGGACCCTCCTCCACCCAAGGGTGATCCAGTGTTTGAGCTTAAACCTTAACATGATACTCTTAAATATGCTTATCTTGATGAGAAAGAGATATATCCTGTTATTATTAGTGCTAACCTTTCAGAGCATGAAGAAAAGAAATTATTGAAAACTCTGAAGAAGCACTGTGCTGCTATTGGATATACTCTTGATGATCTTAAGGGCATTAGTCCCACTCTATGCCAGCACAAAATAAAATTGGAGAAAGATGCGAAACCGGTTGTTGATCACCAAGATGAAAGAAGTGGTGAGAAAATAAATACTAAAGCTTCTAGAGGCAGGTATAATTTATCCCGTTGCTGATAGTCAGTGGGTAAGTCCTGTCCACTATGTCCCTAAGAAGGGAGGTATCACTGTTGTTCCTAATGATAAAGATGATTTGATCCCGCAAAGAATTGTTACAGGTTATAGAATGGTAATTGATTTCCGCAAATTAAATAAAGCTACTAAAAAGGATCATTACCCTTTATCTTTTATTGATCAAATGCTAGAAAGATTATCCAAACATACACATTTTTGCTTTCTAGATGGTTATTCTGGTTTCTCTCAAATACATGTGCCAAAAGAGGATCAAGAAAAGACAACTTGTACTTGCCCTTTGGTACCTTTGCTTATAGACATATGCCTTTTAAATTATGCAATGCACTTGCTACCTTTCAAAGATGTATGACTGTTATATTCTCTTATTTTTGTGAAAAGATTGTTGAGGTATTCATGGATGATTTCTCCGTATATGGAACTTCTTTTGATGATTGCTTAAGCAACATTGATCGATTTTTGCAGAGATGTGAAGAAACTAATCTTGTCTTGAATTGGGTGAAGTGCCACTTTATGGTTAATGAAGGTATTGTCTTGGGGCATAAAATTTCTGAAAGAGGTATTGAAGTTGATAAAGCTAAAGTTGATGCTATTGAAAAGATGCCCTGCCCTAAGGACATTAAAGGTATAAGAAGCTTCCTTGGTCATGTTGGTTTTTATAGGAGGTTCATTAAGGAGTTCTCTAAAAAATTTAGGCCTCTGACTAATCTCTTACAAAAAGATGTTCTTTTGTCTTTGATGATGATTGTGTAGAAGCATTTGAAATACTTAAGAAAGCCTTGATTTCTGCACCTATTGTTCAGCCTTCTGATTGGAATTTACCATTTGAAATTATGTGTGATGCTAGTGTTTATGATGTAGGGGCTTTTTTAGGACAAAGAGTTGATAAGAAATTCAATGTTATCCAATATGCTAGTAAGACTCTGGACAATGTCCAGAGAAATTATGCTACTACCAAAAAGGAATTTTTAGCAGTTGTATTTGCTTGTGATAAGTTCAGACCTTATATAGTTGATTCTAAAGTAACTGTTCACACTGATCATGCTGCTATTAAATATCTCATGGAAAAGAAAGATGCCAAACCTAGACTTATTAGATGGGTTCTCCTGCTACAAGAATTTGATTTGCATATTATTGATAGAAAGGGAGCTGAGAACCCCGTTGGAGACAACTTGTCTAGGTTAGAGAATGTTCTTGATGACCCACTACCTATTGATGACAGCTTTCCTGATGAACAATTAGCTGTCATAAATGCTTCTCGTACTGCTCCATGGTATGCTGATTATGCTAATTATATTGTTGCTAAATTTATACCACCTAGTTTCACATACCAGCAAAAGAAAAGTTCTTCTATGACTTAAGACATTACTTTTGGGATGACCCACACCTTTATAAAGAAGAAGTAGATGGTGTTATTAGACGTTGTGTACCTGAGCATGAACAGGAACAGATCCTACGCAAGTGTCATTCCGAGGCTTATGGAGGACACCATGCTGGAGATAGAACTGCACATAAGGTATTGCAATCCGGTTTTTATTGGTCTACTCTTTTCAAGGATGCCCGTAAGTTTGTCTTGTCTTGTGATGAATGTCAAAGAATTGATAATATTAGTAGACGTCAAAAAATGCATATGAATTATTCACTTGTTATTGAACCATTTGATGTTTGGGGCTTTGATTATATGGGACTGTTTCCTTCCTTTAATGGGTACACACATATTTGATGGTGGCGAGCATGTCAATGGAAAAACTTCGTGATAGCGTCTCCTTCTCTCAGGTAGAGTAGCCTCGAATGTTGTCTCGCAATTGTCCGCTCCAGTGAACATAGCCCCAAAAGCTTCTTATGCAGGGCCACCTCCCCAGTAGACAGTGCCCTATAATTTTTTTTAGGATGGCAATGCCCTATAATTGGTAACAACATCCAGCCGATAAATGACTTTCAGAGTGATTGAAATCTGTAGGCTCATATTACCAATCCATTTATCGCTCCAACGTTATAAGCACTTCCCCATGGCGCACAGTTTATTGTTCCGCACAACAAAAGGGTTCCCAGAAGATTGGATCGAGTTCCACGCCGCATTGACAATGTCAGTAAAACTCTCCGCCTTTGTCGAGAAAGCTTTGAGATTGAACCTTGTACCCAAATGAAAATCCGCGTTGAGTTCCAGCAGAAGAGGGCAAGTATCCGACAACGAACCATCTATGGAACACTATGATTTGAGTTGGTGTTGCACTTCAACTATTTTGACTAGCATGTATGCAAGTTGTCGACAATGATCGATAAATCATCATTGACTTACGAAACAAATACAAACGACAAACAATCTACTATGTCGTTGTTGATTGTTCTTACTGCAACAACAGGACACAAGGTGCAACTCCATTGATTCTGCTGCGAGTGTTTGCAAGTGTTGCGTGGTGTATTCAGGTCGGCAAATTGCGCCAAAAAAATATGAATTATTATTATGACCTAAAGGCCTCGGAGGCGCGGCCTACGCTTCTAGAATGAAAGAAACCCAATTGATTTTTAATCAAGTGCCAATTGGACACTCCCAAATTCGTCTCTTCCTTGGTGACACTTGTTTAGACACAAACGCGTGGATGTTGACGATGATTTGTTACGTGCGGACACTGTTTGGTGATTTGCGACTGCCCCGGGCGGCAAAGAGAAAACGGTACAAGCAAACGACTCCTGCCGACGACGAGTCACCCACGCCAAGTCGGAGGGAGAAGCGGAGATGTCGCCGGGTCCACCACGTCACGCACCACCGTGGAGCACCCTGGAATCAGACACCCGATACGTGGCTCCCCACGGCCGGCCTCCCTCTTTGCTCACTCCCCCTCACACCACGGCCGCCGACTCCTGTCTGTGGCCGCGAGCGAGCGAGACTGGTAGACGGGACACCAGTCCACGACTCCCGCCCCCCCGACGCTTCCGGAGATCCCTCCTTCCGCGGCGCCGGCGACCTCAGAGGGAGACCGGAAGACGGACAGTGCCGCGGGTAAAGATCGATCCACGCCCCACCCCCTGGTCCTGTCCCCAGCATTTATGATTCTCGCTGTACTGATGCGCACGCGTTTCTCCGATCTGACAGCGGCAATCGGGTGGAGCTGGAGGGATAGGGAGGCGGGAGCTTGGAGAAGGCGGAGCGAACCACTCTTCTTCTCGTCGGGGAGGAGGCGCCCCTGCGTGCGGTTCTACTGAACGGATCACTGGTAATTAGCTCTGCTCCGCCCCCTCTCTCTGTCTCCCCCCTGCGCGCGAGGCTTCTTGATGCCGGCTGGTTACTGTTCTTGTGTCCCGTGCGGGCGTGGACTGGATCACGGAATCATGGCGAAGAGCTTGCGCCTTTGCCTTTCCCGTGGGGGGCACCACCTGATTCCATTCCCCTTTTTCTTTCACTGTTCGGCAAATATCTCCCTTTGTCGGCACGGAACAGGGGAAAATGCTTTTTTTCTTGGTCACATCCACAAGTATGGTATATTAGTATCCAATTCTGCAGAAAAATCCTGACAAAATATGTTACTCGCAGCATTGCAATCAGCCATGGTCATGGACACCACTGACCCGGGCTACTGGCTGAACTGGAGGTTCCTGCTCTGCGCGACCTGGGTCTACTCCTGTATGGCCCTGGCCTGCTACTTGATCTGGAAGTATGAGGGGCCCAGTTCGCCGGCGGGCAATGACGAGGGGGTCGACAGGGAGGAGGCGCGGCCCAGGATCGGACCCGGAGTTGTGTATCTTGAGGACTGCTGGAAGCCGTGCCTTGAGGAGATCCATCCCGCTTGGCTGCTGGCTTTTCGCCTTGTGTCATTCTTGTTTATGGCTTCAGTGCTCGTCTCTGATGTTATTGTCGATGGATGGACCGTCTTCCTTTACTACACTCAGTAAGCTACTTCATCCTTCCTCGTATTAGTGCCTGTGAAGTTTCGCCAACAACAACTGAAAGATAACGCGAAGTGTCCATTTCGTACCAAGTGATATTCAGAACATTATTTGATTTTGTTTCTTCTCTACATTTCACAGGTGGACCTTCTTGCTTGTCACCTTGTACTTTGGGGTATGTTGTTTGCTACAGTAAACTCATTGTGACCACTTATTCTTACCTACACATGAGAATGACAACATGTTCTGCCAGAATTTTAACAAATGACTACTGTAAAATATTTTTTGATTGTATAGCATGCAATTTGTTGTATCCCCATGCTTGCTCATTGCCTATTTTGCTGACGCTTCTTAGGTGATACCTCTAACGTGCACCTTCTTCATCTTTAGCTTGGTTCGGTGCTTTCGTTCTATGGATGTTATCAGTACGCTTGCAAGACGGATAAATCTGATGGAGATCATGGCTCTTATATCATTGCTCCAACGGGGGACGACGGTTCCATCAAAAGATCTTGTTTCAATAAAACACATGATGGCCGGGAAATTGCAGGATTTTGGGGTTATCTGTTCCAGATTATGTTTCAGGTAATTCGTCATATATATGACGATACAAAGTGCACATGATTTTCTGAGTTTTAACTGCTGAACAGTAGGTGTCTTGTGACTGATGAAAAAAAAGAAAATAACATAATCTGAAAGTGTAATTGCTTGACATGTAATTCTTTTACATCATTATAGCTATTCTTTAACTGGAAGCATTATGAGCTGTGGCCGGCTGATGAATGGTGATGATTACGGATTTGGTGTTTGTTGCCCGCCCTGATTTTGATATGCTTGTTTTCAGACAAATGCAGGTGCTGTGATGCTTACGGATATGGTGTTTTGGTTCATTCTCTACCCTTTTCTTGCTCGGAATCAATATCAAATGAATTTTGTGAGTTTTCGATCACAGATTTTACAAACTGTATTCTCTGAGACCTTTTAAGTTATTTGTTAGTCCAAAGAAATGGGAAGAATTGTTACCACTTTTTTTATAACCAATACTATGATTTGTATGATTTACTTCATTATTGTATTTTTTATTCTGAATTTACTCTAAAACCATAATACAGAGAAGTCTAAATAGGAACCTTCAAGTTCCATTCTGGTTATAGAGCTAGTCCATATGATTGTGTATGGCTTTGGGTTGTGGGTTCTCCTAATTGATATTTTGTTGGTGGTTTGGACTTGTGCTAATGAATGGCTGAGTGGCTCACACATCCTTTGGTGAACATATTCTTTGGTGCATGCCTTACTACTGTTTTGTGATTGCATACTGCAGTTGCTGATTGGAACACATTCACTCAATGCTCTCTTCATAATTGGTGATACTGCTTTGAATAGCCTGGTAAATGTCTTGTGCCAGAATATATTGATCCATACCACAATCTTCTGATCTTTATATTGACCGTTTAATCTAAAATTGCAGCGTTTTCCGTGGTTTAGAATATCATATTTCATGCTCTGGACAGGCCTTTTTGTCAGTGTTCAGTGGATCATCCATGCTAATGTGTCGATTTGGTAATACTTTTACTTACATCTCCCGTTATTATATTGAATCTTAATCGTGGAAAAAATGTTCTTGTGTTTATGTTATACTATTATTCCAGGTGGCCTTACCCATTCCTAGACCTGACATACCCTCGCGCACCTGTCTGGTAAGCTCTGCTTGACAAAAAGTACTTTTGTAGTGCTATTCTTCCATGTGCAGCTGCTTCGTTAATGAATTAGTACCTTTGTATACAATCTAGACTGGGCATGACCGCAGTTGATAGATTTCCTTACTAGTTTGCCTTAGACATCAATCCAGAGTATGGTTGTTTGTTGGGGGATACATTTTGGGGTCAACTGTTCGTGAACAGATTATCAAGAAGACTAGTCAACAGAATTCTGAACAGCTTCATAATCTGATTACTGTTTTAGATTCTTGCATACATTTCGATTAAATTGGTTCAGAATATTTTCGAGATACTTGATTATGATGATTTTTAACACAAATCTCCATCACTATTTGAACTTGCAACCTTACTGGCTTGAACTTTGATCTCAATAAACTGTACCCATGCAGGTACTTGGTGGTGGCATTGCTTCACTTCCCTTGCTATGGTCTCTTTGCCCTAGTCCTGAGGATCAAGAGATCTCTCCTGGAAAGCTGGTTCCCACATAGTTACACATACGTGAAGTAGACAAAGAAGATACACATATACTGGCACAGTTTATTTCCATTTTCCCCTTATCCTGAAAATCACATGGAGCTTCTGCTACTACACAATCAGCCGCATTCTTCGGAGTTATGTGCCTGTAATTCCTTGTACTTGAAAGCACGGGCTCTTTACAAGGTTCTTTACTTGGATGTGTGAATTGCCACGACGTATGTTCACCAAAATTTTGGGAGGTGTAGCTTCTTTGAAGTTTGAACCAGGCGTTCTTTCCAGTGAGAAATTTTGTGCAATCTGAATCTGATATGTGACACCCCACCATTTCATAGCTGCTTTAGTTGCATTTCTTCTCATGTCCTGCTATTTGCCTAGCCAGTACATCCATGAATTTTGGAATATTTATAGAGAAGGGGAAGGTGGAGGGATAAAGCTTTGCAGCCTACCGACACAACAGAAACAACGCTGGTGTAATCAAACAGCATCGGTCAGCTGTGATCAAACCACAACACTGCACCGTTGACACAATCCAAAGGCTCTGAGACTGCATAACGCCACGACACAGGTGGTGTCGTGGGACTCACTTGAAGGGTCACGCGAGACCAAGGCAACGCCACGGCACCTGTGTGCCACCAACGTAGTCGAGGGGCATCGCCTAGCAAACCAAACCAGGTCATTGCATTGTTGACGTAGTCGAAAGGCGTCGCGCATTCAAGACTGCACAACGCCGCAACACCTCATGTGTCAAGGGTACATTTGAAAGGGCACACAAGGTTGAGACGACGCCATGGCATATGTGTCCCACCGGCGGAATCGCATGCCACCGCCTAGCAGAGACACACCAAGAGCACAAAACCATCATCGACCCAAGCCGGACGCACCAACACAACCACACTCCACCACCAACCACACGAGCCGTTACTTACCACTAATAGTCATGGTTTTCAGGACGGCGCCTCCAAAAAGGTAGTGACATAAATGACGCCGTCGTCGCCTGATCTAGCAAAACCAGATCGGCTTACGCCCAGAGACATTGGACTCGAGGGAGTTGGATGAACTAGACATCCCAGCAATGCTGTCACCACCATCAACATAAATTTTTGCAAGGATTTCACCTGACACGACCGCATCACCTCAAAATTCAAAGACCCAGCACACGTCCGGCCATCGCACGCAGGCCCCGAGAGGAGAAAGGAGCACCCCACTGAACCACGAGAAGAGGACGTCTTGGCCTTGGCCTCGATTGGCAAGGCAAGGACGCGGCGATGGCGGTATTTCTACCACTCCAGCGGTGGCTCATTCGACATGCGTCAGGTGACACCGCGCGATGGGCAGACCTCTTACGGGAGCCGCTGAGCCTAGTCCTTAGACGTGGGATTGATGTAGGCCGCTTAATCGTTTTTATTTAACACTGCGTTGGTAGGGTCTTGAACTCAAGACCTCTTGGCTCTGATACCATATCGAATTCATGCTTCAGCCAACTTATCCAAAAGTCTGAATTGATGGAGGGAGGTGGGCAATATATTCCAACAGACAGGCATATGCCATTAGCGAGGTAGTCCGTGACTGCATCTTGGGGTCTCCCGCGGTGAGGAGACTGACCTTGCGACAGTTGGCGGTGGAGATGGTCTACGCTTTCTCAGCATCACATTAGGATCAACAGTTAGAGGGACCCCATCTACCTTGTAGAGATCATTAGCTTAAACCGTTGGGATCCTTCTCCTAATATATCAAGTGTCAGCAGTGGCGTAGGCAGGGCTGGGTTACGCCCCGGGCCAGCCTTGTAGCTATGATACCTATGAAGGCTACAATGTCAAAAATACCGACAATATACAAAGGATCGTAGAGCCACACCCCAGGCCATGGCCCTAGTAACCTGGGGCATGGCTACGCCACTGAGTGCCAGAGAGTCGAGGCCAAAACCAAAATTGTTGGTTAACACCTCCCATCATGGTGCCGCACGTGGGGTGGGGTGGACCACATCCCATTTTAATTCTCTCTTGGTTGTTAGCCAAAATTAAAATTCAACAGTCTTTTCCTAGGGGTTGAGGAGGTTTCGTGAGTCAACTGCGTGGTTTTTTCGACAAAGGGTGAATTTTATTTGCTCAAAAAGCACCATCAAGAGGATACAAACCCAAAGAGCACACATCCGGCCTCTACACAGCTAGAATGCACATAGCCTACATGAACACACGCACACAAAAACTCACTAGATGGCACAGTCATATAAGACCAAAGCTATGTGTAGGCGAGTAAAAGAAAAACCCAAAGCGATTAGATCCACGATCGACAAAGTACATTAGTGACCATATCCGCACCAACCATCTCATGACGCCACATAGACCACGAGGTTCTTCAACAACAACGCTTTCAAGAAGGGAGCGGCACTTAAGTGTTGCCGTCACCGGATCCAACCACCAAGGCCTGAATTTAGGTTTTCATCCTAAAGAAACAATCAAGCATATCCGACCAATGCATTCAACAAGGTAACAACGTAAAAGAACATTGCCATTGCCAGGTATAACCAGCTCGGGTCAACCTAGGCTTCCACCCCGGAGCTCGCGACTGGGTGCTCACAACACCACCATCGAAGTCACTCAAGTGTTGTCGCACCCCTTTTCCGCAATCCTAGCAGCTACATGCGATGTGATCGCCACACTACTGCAGGATGCTGTTAACGTGACACTATGATCAGAGACCCTTTGACGAAACTGTGTGTGATGCATTAATCGCAAACGGGGATGTAAAAAAAGTCAAAAAAGGTGCAAAATGTTTGCGATGGCGGAGCCATCAAACACGGTTCAGATTTTAGTTGCATGTGCGATGCAGGGCACACGGTTAATCCATTCGAACTGTTTGCGATGAGGCATAACAACAGAAACGGGCAGCCATATCAATGTGTGTGCGATATACGGCATACAATTCGCTCCGATGAACTGTTTACTATTAGGGAGAGCAACATAAATGGTTAGTCAGATCAAGGAGTGTGTGATATACGACATACGATTCACTCGGATGAACTGTTTTAGATTAGGGAACACAACAGAAACGATTCAACTTAACAAGATGTGTGTGATACACGACAAACAACCCATTCAAATGAACTGTTTGCGATGAGAAATTACAACACAAGCGGTTAATACAGTTAGTTCGTGTGCGATTCTGTGTATAGAAAAAACTACGGCTAATACACGAGGTTGTAAATTTGCCTCAACGACGAGCAGAGCGTGCAGCGATGCCAGAGCGGAGCGCGCCACGGCTGCCTCAATGGCGAGCAAAACACGCGGATGGACGCGAGCAGAGCGCGCCGCGACCACCTCAATGGCGAGCAACCACGTGGTCAACCTTCTGCCATCAATAAATTTGACCTTGTTTCTTGTCACATTGCAGATTACAACGCAATAAGTAATTGTAAATCTGTTCACACCTATCAAACTAATATGTGTTCACACTTAGCACCGGGCTATAAAAACTACCCACTCGAAAATTACTTCACATTTCTTCTCCTCATCACCCACAAAACTGGTCTTTCCTGTCAAGTCATTCTGCCATGACCGGTAGGAGGAGTTTCGAGTGGACATATAACCAGACAGCAAAGACCAAGGCCGCGGAAGCACTAGAGAGGTCTCGCCGCGAAGCCGCAGCCACAGCAGAGATGTCGCGGCGCGCCGCGGAGCCCTCGAACGAGCTCTCACGGGCACACGAGGGCTCTCACAAGCGCACTCACGGCGTTGGCCATCGCGACGAGCTGGCGTTCCTGAATTCCTTGGCCGACGACGACGACATTCTCGCTGGCGTCATTAAGTAGCAGCAGCTGGTCGGCGGCTTGATGAAGCTGCTCAAGATCAGCGTTGCCTCGGTTGACAAGGCGACCGACCTCGTCGAGCAACTGATGGGTGACAATGCGAAGCTCCTCAAGGTGCTCGCTGAGAAGGAGGAGGAGGCCACCGGCTAGAAGATGCTGCATGAGCAGAGCAGTGCCTCGGGGATGACGCTGACAACGGTCGCTGATGAACTGATGGGTGACTTGAGGAAGCTCTGGATCGAGCGTGAGCAGGAGGTGGATGAATCCATGGCTGCTTTCAAGCAAAGTCATGAGGAATTGAAGAAGGAGCTGGAGGATGTCGTCGCCCAGCAATCCATCGACGAGTAGAGACAGTAGCGATCCAGATCGTTGTCTGCGATTTCCTTCTTCTCTTGCCTTTGTGTCTTTCGGACTTTGCCGCATGTGGCATTTTAAATTATTTGGAATATGTAAGACAATTATTATCTGCTCCATTGTAAATTTGTCGCCCTATTATCCATTGTCATTTTATTTGTGATCGTATTATCCGTTGCCCTATGTGGCAATTTAAATTAGGCCGGAATACGAGTTGAAAATACGAACAAAGCAAATGCTGCCATGGGATCACAAGCAAACACCCTTCGTCCAGGTGCTTTAATTAACCCACTAATGGAGAAGTTGTGAGCGAGGCGGGGGCGACTGGTGCATGGAGGTCAAAGAGCTCGCTTCCCGGTGAGCATGGGCGGCCTTGGTGCTCGCACGTGTCCCGTCGAGCCTGCGAGGTGGACAGGATGCACGCGTCCCGTTGAGCCTGCGCGGCAGACTGCTCGCACTCCTCCTATCGAGCCTGCATGTCGGACTTCTCGCGCTCGTCCCGTCTAATCAAATAGCTGCACGCACGCCATCGAGTATGGTTAAATTTTGACACGGTTCATATAATACAACCGTTTGCGATATTAACGTCTCAGCTATTTGTTTCAAAAAAAGACTTAGTTGGCAATTAATGTGTGCGCTGATAATCCCCAAGTGCAGGGAATCATCGTAGCAATTCTCAAAGGTGGAAGTGATAAGTATGGAGTGTCGAACCCACAAGGAGCTAAAGGTAAGATCAATATTCTCTCAAGTCCTTGCCACTGATACGACTCTACGTACACCTAACATTTGCTTCCAACTAGAAACGAGAAATAAAACTACGTTGTGGGTATGAAGAGGATAACTTTGCATGATATCGGAGAGCTAAAACATAAAAGTAGGTGCTGTCATAATAAAGTTAGAATATATTACTAAATATTATAAATAGCGAGTGTGGAATAATGATGGATCGGTGTTCGGAATTGTCCTAGGCAATTGTTAACAAGATTGGTAGTCGTCATTGCAATTTCATATGAGGGAGAGGCATAAGCTAACATACTTTCTCTTCTTGGATCATATGCACTTATGATTGGAAATCTAGCAAGCATCCGCAACTACTAAAGATCATTAAGGTAAAACCCAACCATAGCATGAAAGCATCAAGTCCTCTTTATTCTCATATGCAACAACCCCCTTACTCGGGTTTGTGTTTCAGTCACTCACCAGCCCACTATAAGCGAATCATGAACGTATTGCAACACCCTACAATGGGAATCCCTCACGCTTGCGCGACACGGAGGGCACAATAGGACAGCACCAAAATAAAACATACAACCTGAGGGAGTCCTGGATTAGGGGGTGTTCGGGTAGCCGGACTATACCTTCGCCGGACTCTTGGACTATGAAGATACAAGATTGAAGACTTCGTCCCGTGTCCGGATGGGACTTTCCTTGGCGAGGAAGGCAAGCTAGGCAATGCGGATATTCAAGATCTCCTACCATTGTAACCGACTCTGTGTAACCCTAACCCTATCCGGTGTCTATATAAACCAGAGGGTTGTAGTCCGTAGGACGAACCATCATCATACACAATAATACCATAGGCTAGCTTCTAGGGTTTAGCCTCCTTGATCTCGTGGTAGATCTACTCTTGTACTACCCATATCATCAATGTTAATCAAGCAGGAGTAGGGTATTACCTCCATCGAGAGGGCCCGAACCTGGGTAAAAACATCGTGTCCCTTGTCTCCTGTTACCATCCGGCCTTGACGCCCAGTTCGGGACCCCCTACCCGAGATCCGCCGGTTTTGACACCGACATTGGTGCTTTCATTGAGAGTTCCTCTGTGTCGTCGCCTTTAGGCCCGATGGCTCCTCTGATCATCAACAACATGAGGTCCAGGGTGAGACTTTTCTCCCCGGACAGATCTTCGTCTTCGGCGGGTTCGCTCTGCGGGCCAATTCGCTTGGTCATCTGGAGCAGATCGAAAGCTACGCCCCTCGCCATCAAGTCAGGTTTGGAAGCTTAAACTACACGGCTGATATCCGCGGAGACTTGATCTTCGACGGATTCGAGCCACAGCCAAGCGCGCCGCACTATCTTGAGGGGCATGATCTAGCTCTGCCTCCGAATAGTGTCCTGGAGGCCGCACACGCACCGGTTCCGACCCTTAACTCGGAGCCTATTGCGCCAATTGAGGATGGACGGTTGGACGTCACCTCGGGGGCTGCAGTCTCAAAGGCGATCGAGCCGAACGCCAGCCCCGCACTCCGCGTGACCCGTGACCCCGAGGGTCCAGACTCCTCCCCGGACTTCGAACCCCCCGCGCCCCTGCCAGTCGAAGCCGATTGGGCACCGATAATGGAGTTCACTGCCGCGAGCATCTTTCAGCACTCGCCTTTTGGCGACATCCTGAATTCTCTCAAGTCTCTCTCTTTATCAGGAGAGCCCTGGCCGGAGTACGGTCAGCGAGGATGGGATACGGACGATGAAGAAATTCAAAGCCCACCCACCACCCACTTGGTAGCCACTGTCGACGATTTAACCGACATGCTTGATTTCGGCTCCGAAGACTTCGACGGTATGGACAACGAGGTAGGAGACGAACAGGAACCAGCACCTGTAGGGCGCTGGACGGCCACCTCGTCATATGACATATATATGGTGGATGCTCCAAAAGATGGAGATGGCGATGGAACAGCAGGGGATGACACCTCTAAGAAACAACCAAAGCGCCGGCGTCAGCGGCGCCGCTCTAAATCCCGCCAAAGCAAAAACGGTGATTCCGGCACCGGAGATAATAGTACCCCGGATAGCGCCGAAGAACACCCTCCCCAGCAAGCTTCGGCGCAGGAAGATGGAGAAGCCAGCCCTCATGAGAGAGCGGCAGACCGAGAGGTTGAGGATGATAACTATATGCCTCCCTCCGAAGACGAGGCCAGCCTCGATGACGACGAATTCGTCGTACCATCAGACCCCGCCGAACAAGAGCGTTTCAAACGCAGGCTTTTAGCCACGGCGAACAGCCTCAAGAAAAAGCAGCAACAGCTTAGAGCTGATCAAGATCTGCTAGCTGATAGATGGACTGAAGTCCTTGCGGCTGAAGAGTATGAACTCGAACGCCCCTCCAAGAGCTACCCAAAGTGCAGGCCGCTACCCCGATCAGAGGAGGAAGCGCCTACATCACCAGCGCACGACATGGCAGACCGGCCACCTCGCGGCCGCGACAGAGAGGCCTCTCGGCCCTCCACACAAGCCATGCCCCGACGCCGCTCAACTAAGGCACGGGAAAACGCGCCAGACCTGCGAGATGTACTGGAGGATAAGGCAAGGCAAACAAGATCGATCTACGGATCGCGCAGGCGCCCTACGATACGTGACGATGATCTTCACTCCGGATACAACAAATCCGGCAGGGCCGAACACAACAGAAATAGCTCCTCTGAGCTGCATCGTGATATAGCCCAATACAGGGGCGCCGCACACCCACTATGCTTCACAGATGAAGTAATGGATCATAAAATCCCAGAGGGTTTCAAACCTGTAAACATAGAATTATACGATGGCACGACAGATCCGGCGGTATGGATCGAGGATTATCTCCTTCACATCCACATGGCACGTGGCGATGATCTACACGCCATCAAATACCTCCCGCTCAAACTCAAAGGACCGGCCCAACACTGGCTTAACAGCCTGCCAGCGGACTCAATCGGTTCTTGGGAGGACCTGGAAGCCGCATTCCTCGACAACTTCCAGGGCACTTATGTGCGACCACCGGATGCCAACGACCTAAGCCACATAATTCAGCAGCCAGAGGAATCGGCCAGGCAATTCTGGACACGGTTCCTAACAAAGAAAAACCAGATAGTCGACTGTCCGGACGCAGAGGCCCTAGCAGCCTTCAAGCATAACATCTGCGACGAGTGGCTTGCCCGGCACCTGGGATAGGAAAAGCCGAAATCTATGGCAGCCCTCACGACACTCATGACCCGCTTTTGCGCGGGCGAAGATAGCTGGCTAGCTCGCAGCAACAACTTATCAAAGAACCCTGGTAATTCGGATACCAAGGACAAAAATGGCAGGACATGTCGAAATAAGCAAAAGCGTCGCGTTAGTAGCGACAGCAATGAAGATACAGCAGTCAACGCCGGATTCAGAGGCTATAAATCCGGTCAGCGGAAAAAGGCATTTAAAAAGAATACTTAGGGCCCGTCCAGTTTGGACCGAATACTCGACCGCTTGTGCCAGATCCATGGCACCCCCGAAAGGCCAGCCAATCACACCAACATGGATTGTTGGGTGTTCAAGCAGGCAGGCAAGTTAAGAGCCGAAAACAAAGACAAGGGGCTACATAGCGACGACGAGTAGGAGCCCAGGCCGCCGAACAACAATGGATAGAAGGGGTTTCCCCCACAAGTGCGGACGCTGAACATGATATATGCAACCCACATTCCCAAGAGGGAACGGAAGCGTGCGCTACCGGACGTATACGCGATGGAGCCAGTCGCCCCAAAGTTCAACCCATGGTCCTCCTGCCCGATCACTTTTGATCGAAGGGACCACCCCACTAGTATCCATCATGGCGGCTTTGCCGCATTGGTTCTCGACCCAATCATTGACGACTTTCACCTCACAAGAGTCCTCATGGACGGCGGCAGTAGCCTGAACCTGCTTTACCAGGATAGAGTGCGGAAAATGGGCATAGATCCCTCAAGGATTAAGCCCACAAAAACGACCTTTAAAGGCGTTATACCAGGTGTAGAAGCCAACTGTACAGGCTCCGTAACACTTGATGTGGTCTTCGGATCTCCGGATAACTTCCGAAGCGAAGAGTTAATCTTCGACATAGTCCCGTTTCGAAGTGGCTATCACGCCCTGCTCGGACGAACCGCATTCGCAAAGTTCAATGCGGTGCCGCACTATGCATATCTCAAGCTCAAGATGCCAGGCCCTCGAGGAGTAATCACGGTCAACGGAAAACACCGAACGCTCCCTTCGTACGGAGGAGCACACGGCGGCTCTCGCAGCGGAAGTACAAAGCAGCCTTTTTAGGCAACTCTCCAGTCCGGCTGTTAAAAAGCCAGACACTGCCAAGCGCGCCCGGAGTAACCTACAACAAGACCGCCTGGCACGTTCTGAGCAGGCATAGCAATGCGGCCCCAACCCCAGCCATCGCGACATAGCGAAGCTAGTACCTCGCGTACATAATTACGCCCTTGAAATACCATGGGCACAGGGGAAGGGGCACAGTAACGGCATGCCCGAAATACGGCTTAAAACGTACTAGGGGCTGCCGAATTCTTTTTTTTCCTTTCAGGACTCCACACTTTGGACGACTTGTTCGGCTATTCGACTGCCGCACAAACGATGCAAGATCCAGGGAAGCAGACAAAGCTACGCCGCATTATGGAACTCCCAGGTGGTCTCTATTACGAGCGGTATATCTGTTTCGAATACAATTCCGCGGCCTGCCCCTGGTCAGGACATCTAATATCTTTTTGCTTATCGCACTACTTGTATCGTTCGGCTTTGATAAATAGCCTCTTTATAAACAATGCACAGTTTTTTGTCTATTTTTTGCATTGTCCTCTTTTAATATATATGTTTATTAAATAACATGATCGCACCCGTACACCATGGTACGGCAAACACGCCAGGGGCTTCAGTACCCTTCGATCTGGTGTGAGAAGTCCGTACACTTTCACAAGTGCGGCACCCCAAACTTATAGCACTATATGCATCGACTCCGAATCATGATTTGGGTCAATAGTTGGGTTTGCCCGGATCCTATGTTTTGGTGCCTTACGTTCCGCTATATCGGCTAAGGTAGCACTAGGAGAACCACTGCGATTGTGCCCCGGTTCAGCTGGGTTAAGCACCTCAGTGGAGAAAGCTAAAACTGACTGTCATGATAAGGCGAGAGACCGGTCGCTGTTCGAGAGGTTTTTCGAGTCCCTAAAGACTTATGCCGCTTCGAGCGAGGAGCTGGCTTTGTCCGGCCAAAGGCATGGATAGCGCCTCGAATTCGGTCTTCCGAACTAGGGGCTTCGCCAAAATTAAAAATTATAAAGTTCTATGGCTAAGTGAGAGTGTTCAAGCATTATAGTCCGATTGCCTGGTTCGTTGTGCTGAGCGCCTCCCTCGAAGGACCCAACCATGGGAAAAAGAGCGCTCAGGTTTATCCCGAACACCCCAGCACTAGCGGCATGGGGGCAGAAGCCGACGACTGGCCATCTCTCAATTTTTGATAAACGGCCGCACAGAAAATAATATTTTAAATTCAATAAGCATTGCTTAGCGCATATGAACAAGTTTTCAGCGCATAGGATAAACATGAGTGAGTTCATTCAAAAATTACATCTTTGGTACATTCATCCGCAATAAGGCGGGCACCTGCAAGAACATCCTTGTAGTAGTTCTCGGGCTTGCGCTGCTCCTTCCCCTGCGGCGACCCATCCTTCACCAGCTTCTCACCGTCAAGCTTACCCCAGTGCACCTTTGCATGAGCAAGGGCCCTCCGGGCACCTTCGATGCAGACAGAACGCTTGATGACCTCAAGCCTTGGACAGGCCTCCACCAGCCGCCGCACCAGCCCGAAGTAGCTCCCAGGCAGGGCCTCTCCGGGCCACAGCCGAACTATGAAGCCCTTCATGGCTTGTTCGGCCGCCTTGTGGAGCTCGACCAGCTGTTTCAGCTGGTCGCTCAAAGGCACAGGGTGTCCGGCCTCAGAATACTGAGACCAGAACACACTCTCCGTCGCGCTGCCCTCTTCAGCTCGATAGAATGCGGCGGCGTCGGATACGCTGCAGGGAAGATCTGCGAACGCCCCTGGAGAACTCCGGATTCGGGTAAGTGACAAGTAGTTTACTTTTATATTTCTACTTTGCATTAAGAATGCCTTACCCGCTGCTATCTTTTTCATCTCCTCCAACTCTTGGAGGGCCTTTTGGGCTTCGGCCTTGGCACCCTTGGCGGTCTCAAGGGCCGACGCGAGCTCGGATGCTTGCGCCTTTGACTCAAGCTCCAAGCTCTCATGTTTTTTCATGAGAGCCTGCAGCTCTTGCTGCACCTCGCCAACCTGAGCCCCAAGTCTTTTGTCGCTCGATGCGCTCCTCGGTCGTTTTATTTTCGGCCTCAGATAGCGCCTGCTTGAGGGTCGCCACCTCAATTGTGGCCCCTACAATAAGCAGTATGATCCTGTTATTCTTTGCAATCGCGCCTCTCTATAGGCACCTTTTTCGGTAGGGTATTTCTTACCTTCTTTTTCCTCGAGCTGCCGTTTGGCAAGGCCGAGCTCTTGCTCGGTCCGCCCGAGGTCCTTTTTTAGGACATCCACCTGTGCAGTCAGTGCGGCGGTGGATAGCAGCGAAGACTGCATACGCATATTGACTCTTTATTGTTAGACTCCTGCGAAAATTAATAGATCCTCTATTCGGCTTTTCTTTCCGAACGCCGAACAGAGCATCAGGGGCTACTGTCTATGCGGTAATATTTTGACATATTTTTACTTACCTCGAAGCCTGTCAGAAGGCTAGCGCAAGCTTCAGTCAGTCCGCTCTTGGCAGACTGAACCTTTTGGATCACCGTACTCATAATAGTACGGTGCCACTTGTCGATGGAGGCGCCGTCAAGCACCTCCAGTAGATGGTCCAGCGACTCCGGTTGGACGGAGGTCGCTGGCTTAGAAGGCTTGCTCCTTTTGGAAGGAGTTCGCCTACCGCGGCTCGGAACTGTTGAAGATTCCCGCGCGGTGTCCGGCTCAAAGCCAGACTTGGAGCCCTGGGGGGTCTTGTCCCCTTCACTCCTGGAGTCCGGGAGGTTGCCTTGCGGCTCCTCCAGGACCACCTCTTCCTGCCCCGGAGCTTGTCGCGATGCCACTTTGGCGTCATCCGTGGTGCGGGGGGAAACAGCGGGCGGAACGGAGTTCACGTCCGATAAGTCCAGGGAGCCGCCCGATGATTCGTTGTAGTCGGCCTGGGGCGGGCTGCATATTCACATTCAACATTAAGGAAAGTTGCGCAATAAAGGAACATCATGAGTTACTCTGATGTCCGAACTTACGATTTCGCCGGACGCTTGGCCCTGTTCGGCCACTCCTCTCGGCTCTCTTCGGAGTCATGGGAGTAGTCCGGCGGAGGGGTCATCCTTTTCCTAGACCCCTCGGCCTCCCCTAATGGGGCGGCCTTCTTCTTCTCTTCTCCCTCCGTTGGGGGGGAGAGCTTTCTTCCTCCTCCTCCTCGTTTTCACGAGAGGAGGGCGTCTCGTACTCGTCAGATGACGAGTCCGACACCACCAAGTTACGGGCACTCTTTCGAGTCCCGGTGGTCTTCTTCTTCTTGACCTTCCTCTCCGGCACCACATAAGGTGCCAGAGTCAGCAGCTTCACTAGGAGAGCTGGGGCTGGGTCTTCGGGCAGGGGAGCCGGACAGTTAATTGTTCCGGATATCGCCTGCCAATCCTGTGAAAGGTAAGGGAGTTTAGATCCCGCATAGAGTTAATCTATGGAAAAGAGCTTAATAATCCTGTCAAAGGCATAGATAGCTTACCTCGCTAGCGTGACGCTGCGTGCTGTATCCGCGGTCCTCGGAAGCGGATGCGGGGGCCTCGGCGCCTTTGATTAGCACCTTCCAGACGTCTTCATACGACGTGTCGAAGAGCCTGTTGAGGGTTTGGTGCTGCACCGGGTCGAACTCCCACAAATTGAAATCCCGTTGTTGGCACGGGAGGATCAGACGAACGAGCATGACCTGGACTATATTGACAAGCCGGATTGGCTTGTCTACCAGGGACTGGATGCAGGTCTTCAGTCCGGTCACCTCTTCCTCGTTGCCCCACGACAGGCCCGTCTCTTTCCAGGACATAAGCCGCGTGGGGGGTCCGGATCTGAACTCGGGGGCTGCGACCCATTCCGGATCACGTGGCTCGGTGATGTAAAACCACCCGGCTTGCCACCCCTTTAGGGTCTCCACAAAGGAGCCCTCGAACTAGAGGACGTTGGCTATCTTGCCAGCCATAGCGCCTCCGCACTCCGCTTGGCTGCCGCGCACCACCTTGGGCTTGACGTTGAAGGTCTTAAGCCAAAGGCTGAAATGGGGGCGGACGCGGAGGAAGGCCTCACACACGACGATAAACGCCGAGATGTTGAGGATGAAGTTCGGGGCCAGATCGTGGAAATCTAGGCCGTAGTGGAACATGAGTCCCCGGACGAATGGGTGAAGTGGAAAACCTAGTCCGCGGAGGAAGTGGGGAAGTAAAACTACCCTCTCATGGGGCCTTGGGGTGGGGAGAAGCTGCCCCTTCTCAGGAAGCCGGTGCGGGATGTTCTTGGACAGGTATCCGGCCTTCCTTAGCGTTTTTACTTGAACCTCCGTGATGGAGGAGACCATCCACTTGCCTCCCGCTCCGGACATTGCTGGAGAAGGTTGAGGTGGGAAGAGCGGGCTTGGGCGCTGGAGCTTGAGTGCGCAAGAGATGGATTGGCAAAGGAGGAAGAAGGCGTAGGTAAAAAGGTGGATCCTTATCCCCTTATATGGGCGGATGCGGTTATGCGTCCCCACCTACCTAATAAAACTCGCTTCCCTCCCAAGCGCCGTGGCAAATGGCGCGGTTGGGTTACCCACGCCCGTATTGATGAGAATCCCGTAAAAGGGGCACACAATCTCTGCTTTGACAAGACGTGCCAAGGAAACCGCCTCACTAAACGTGCTGAGGTGGAAAAGTGAAAACAATTTGTATAAAGAGCTTGGCCGCAGTGTGATGACGCACTGCGGAATACGTCAGCAGATTTGATTTGTGTTAATATTATTCTCTCTATGGCAATATGTGGAAACTTATTTTGCAGAGCCGGACACTATTTTTGGTGTTTACAATCTTCTATAAAGGACTTGGAGGAGGAACCCGCCTTGCAATGCTGAAGATAATCTGCGCGCCGGACTCGTCGTCATTGAAGCCTGGTTCAGGGGCTACTGAGGGAGTCCTGGATTAGGGGGTGTTCGAGTAGCCGGACTATACCTTTGCCGGACTCCTGGACTATGAAGATACAAGATTGAAGACTTCGTCCCGTGTCCGGATGGGATTTTCCTTGGCGTGGAAGGCAAGCTAGGCGATGCGGATATTCAAGATCTCCTACCATTGTAACAGACTCCGTGTAACCCTAACCCTATCCGGTGTCTATATAAACCGGAGGGTTGTAGTCCGTAGGACGAACCATCATCATACACAATCATACCATAGGCTAGCTTCTAGGGTTTAGCCTCCTTGATCTCGTGGTAGATCTACTCTTATACTACCCATATCATCAATATTAATCAAGCAGGATTAGGGTATTACCTCCATCGAGAGGGCCCGAACCTGGGTAAAAACATCGTGTCCCTTGTCTCCTGTTACCATCCGGCCTTGACGCACAGTTCGGGACCCCCTACCCGAGATCTGCCAGTTTTGACACCGACACAACCCGTACGAATCTAGATCATCAATCAACCCAAGGACAAAAGATATCTACTCAAAACATCATGTTCAAGTAGGGAGTACAGCGGGGTGCGGGAGAGTGGACCACGTAAAAGAGATGAGGATGGTGATGATGATGGTGATGTTGATGAAGACGATCACCACGGCGATGATTCCCCTCCCGATGGCACTCCGATGCCACCGAGAGAGAGGAGGAGAGGTTCTCCCCCTTGTGCTTCCTCCTCCATGGCCTCCCCCCTAGATTGGGGAGAGGTTCTCCCTCTGGTCCTTGGCCTTCGTGGCGATGATGGCCCCTCCGGGATCCTCATGGCCTCCGGTGATGATGGCCCCCTCCGGCAGGGTGCCAGAGAGGGCTTAGGTTGATTTCTTGTGGCTACAGTGGCTTGCGGCGGCGGAACTTCCGATCTAGGTTATTTTATGGGGGTTTCTGTATTTATAGGAATTTTTAGCGTTGGTTTCACGTCAAGGGGTTCTTCGAGTCATCCACGAGGCAGGGGCCCACGCCCAGGGGGGTGGGTGCGCCCCACCCTCGTGGACAGCCCGGGACTCTTCTAGCTCAACTCTTTTACTCCAGTGGCTTCTTTTGGTCCATAAAAAATCATCAAAAATTGGCACGTCAATTGGACTCCGTTTGATATTCCTTTTCTGTAAAACTCAAAAACAAGGAAAAAACAGAAACTGGCACTGGGCTCTAGGTTAATAGGTTAGTCCCAAAAATCATATAAAATAGCATATAAATGCATATAAAACATCTAATATGGATAATATAATAGCATGAATACTTCATAAATTATAGATACATTGGAGACTTATCAGCATCCCCAAGCTTAATTCCTGCTCGTCCTCGAGTAGGTAAATGATAAAACAAATAATTTATGGTGTGAATGCTAGCAGGTGCCCAAGTTTGATCAATGATAATTTCAATCACCTTTTCTAGCATCATTATATGTCATAACAGTAGCTCATCTCATTAAACTTTTTATGATCAAGTAACAAGCTATTCACATGTTAAAGTATAGATCATAAACTTTCTTGAAAACTAACAAACGGTGCTCTTAGTCATCAAACAATTGCAATTCATCTTATTTTTCGGGAAGGGTCTATGTAAGTGCTTTGATTCAGCAAACTCCACATACTCAACTATCATTTAATCTTTCACAATTGCTAACACTCATGTGATATTTATGGGTTCAAAGTTTTAATCGGACATAGAGAAAGATAGGGGCTTATAGTTTCGCCTCCCAACCTTTTACCTCAAGGGTAATGTCAACAATAATAATTTATGAAAACCTACATCCAAGTGGATATATATATCCGGATCGCTCCAACACAAAGTTCTTGCCAAAGGAAAAAGTGTAAAAAAGGAAAGGTGATGATCACCATGACTCTTGTATAAGGGTAGAAGATAAAAGTAAAAGATAGGCCCTTCGCAGAGGGAAGCAGGGGTTGTCATGCGCTTTTATGGTTGGATGCACAAAATCTTAATGCAAAAGAACGTCACCTTATATTGCCTCTTGTGATAAAGACCTTTATTATGTAGTCCGTCGCTTTTATTTCTTCCCTATCACAAGTTCGTATAAAGCTTATTTTCTTCGCACTAATAGATCATACATATTTAGAGAGCAATTTTGATTGCATGCACCGATGAAAACTTACTTGAAGGATCTTACTCAATCCATAGGTAGGTATGGTGGACTCTCATGGCAAAAATGGTTTAAGGGATGTTTGGAAGCACAAGTAGTATTTCTACTTGGCGCAAAGAATTTGGCTAGCATGAGAGGGAAAGTCAAGCTCAACATGTTGGATGATCCAAGACAATATAATGTTTCGGATATAGGAAAACAAAACCCATTAAGTTGTCTTCCTTGTCCAACATCAACTTTTTAGCATGTCATATTTTAATGAGTGCTCACAATTACAAAAGATGTCCAAGATAATATATTTATATGTGAAATCTCTCTTCCTTCAATATTCATTCATGAATTGTTCAAGTGACCAATTTTGCGTTTGCTAACTTTCAATAAGTTTACTACCTATACTTCTTCTGTGTGAAGTCATTACTCCCCATGGTATAAGCATATGAAACGTATATAAATTCAGATTTATGATATTCAATTCATTCAATGATTTACTCATAGGATACACGTGAAGCACGTGAGTAAATGACAAACTACTCCAAAAGATATAAGTGAAGAACACTGAGTAGTCAAATAATTAACTAGCCATGGGAGGATTCTTTTTCATTCAAGATTTCAGATCCAATGATTTTATTCAAACAGGAAGTAAAATTGAAAATACGCTCCAAGCAAAACACATATCATGTGATGAATAAAAATATAGCTCCGAGTAAGGTATACCGATAGTTTCGAAGACCAAAGGGGGGATGCCTTCAGGGGCATCCCCAAGCTTAGGCGCTTGAGTCTTCCTTGAATATTACCTTGGTGTGCCTTGGTCATCCCCAAGATTAGGGTATTTCCACTCCTTATTCTCCTCATATCGATATCTCACTCAAAGCTTGAAAACTTCAATCACACAAAACTTAATAGAACTTCATGAGATAGGTTAGTATGATAAAGTGTAAACCATTCACTTTGGTACTGTCAAAGACAAGGTTCATAATTGTTCTCACACAATTCCTACTGTACCATACCATTTCTACAATTTATATTGAGAAATATAAGCCATAGAAACTAGAAAACAAGCAAACTATGCAATGAAAACAGAATCTGTCAGAAACAGAATAGTTTGTAATGATCTGAACAGCAACCGTACTTCTGCTCGTCCAAAAATTATGAGATAAATTGGTGGACGTGAGTAATTTGTCTATTAATCTTCTGCAAAAAGAATCAACTCAAAAGCACTCTTCTGTAAAAAATGGTAGCTAATCACGTGAGCGCAAAGTTTATGTTTTTACAGCAAGATCACATTAACTCTCACCCAAGTCTTCCCAAAGGTCTTACTTGGCACTTTATTGAAAAAAAAGCTATAAAACATGACTAATACAGTAGCTTAATCATGTAAACACACAAAAACAGTAAGGTTAAATATCGGGTTTTCTCCCAACAAGCGCTTTTCTTTAATGCCTTTTATCTAGGCATGATGATTTCAATGATGCTCACATAAAAGATAAGAATTGAAACATAAAGAGAGCATCATGAAGAATATGACTAGCACATTTCAATCTAACCCACTTCCTATGCCTAGGTATTTTTTGAGCACATAATTTTAGGAACAAGAATCAACTAGCATAGGAAGGCAAAACAAGTATAACTTCAAAACTTCAAGCACATAGAGAGGAAACTTGATATTATTGCAACTCCTACAAGCATGTATTCCTCCCTCATAATAATTTTTAGTAGCATCATGAATTGTTTCAACAATATAACCATCACATAAAGCATTCTTTTCATGATCTACAAGCATAGAAAATATTCTATTCTCCACATATGCAAAATTCTTCTCATTTGGAATAGTGGGATCACTAATTCCTAAAGTTGACAATATTCCAAACCCGCTTTAGATGATAGTATTATTCATACCGAAAAAGATATAAGTGAAGTTCGTGGAGCATTCTAGAATTAATATAGACTAACCAATATCCAAGCTAAAAATATATATGTGAAGCACACGAAGCATTCTATAAAACCATACTCAAAAGATTTAAGTGAAGCACAAAGATCATTCTATAGGATCACACTCAAAAGATTTAAGTGAAGCACGAAGAGCATTCTATAAATCAATGAAGGGCTACCTCATACTAGCATGGTTCTGAAAGGAAAAACAAAAACACAAAGGACACAAATCATGTAAACAAAACAAAAACTGAGGTATACCGATAGTTGTTGAAGAAGAAAGATGAGATGCCAACCGGGGCATCCCCAAGCTTAGATGCTTGAGTATCGTTTGAAATATTTACTTGGGATGCCTTGGACATCCCCAATCTTGAACTCTTGCCTCTCTTTATTCTTCTCATATTGATAGCTCCTTGATCTTCGAACACTTCATCCACACAAAACTTTTAACAAAAACTTTGTGAGATCCGTTAGTGTAATAAAGCAAACTACCACTTTAAGGTACTGTAATGAACTCATTCTTTATTTATATTGGTGTTAAACCTACTGTATTCCAACTTCTCTATGGTTCATACCCCCCGATACTAGCCATAGATTCATCAAAATAAGCAAACAACATGCGAAAACAGAATCTGTCAAAAACAGGACAGTCTGTAGTAATCTGGAAGTTTAGTAAACTTATGTAACTCCAAAAAATGTAACAAAATATGAACATTTAAACAATTTGTACAGAATTAATATGAAAAACGTTTCAGACCCATTTGACTTTCCAGTAAAAAATGTAAATTCACGCACTACAGCCAAAGTTTCTGTTTTTGTACTGCACATAGTAAACAAGCAATCTAATCATCCTAAAACCAAAGCTTGGCACATTATTTTTATAATACAATGAATATATACAAGGGGATAATTATTTACAGAGAAACTTCCATGAAAAATTCTGCATTGTTTCCGTGAGCATGAACACAAGTGCTCAAGGTCGACCCTCACTTCTTCAATGCATAACTTTCCAATCACGTCTCTTTTTGAAAAAAAATTAGGCATGAGAGGCAAGTTTTTTTTTTGTATTTTCATTCTCCTAATTTTTTTGTATGCTTCACCCACAACTAAACAGAAACAGAAAGGAAAAAATAAAATCTACTTAGTGAATAAAGAAAACAAGCACACACGAGAATATCAACCCCACGCTATTGCTCCCCGGCAACGGCGCTAGAAAAGAGCTTGACAATCCCCAAGTGAAGGGAATCATCGTAGCATTTCCCATAGGTGGAAGTGATAAGTATGGAGTGTCGAACCCACAAGGAGCTAAAGGTAAGATCAATATTCTCTCAAGTCCTATCTGCCACTGATACGACTCTACGTACACCGAACGTTTGCTTCCAACTAGAAACGAGAAATAAAACTATGTTGTGGGTATGAAGAGGATAACTTTGCATGATATCGGAGAGCTAAAACATAAAAGTAGGTGTTTTTATAATAAAGTTAGAATATATTACTAAATAATATAATAAAGGTCGAACGAACCCTGGATAAGTTTAAATTTCAGCACAGATATCCTGTCGTTCCATGTTGCCCGTAGATGAAAATACAAGGCGAAAAGAGGCAGTGGTTACGTTTCGCCCACAAGGGGGACACGTTTCCCTATCAGAACCATGACGCTTCTTTGAGAGAAGATCCGGTTTGTAAGAGGCTTGTAATAAAACTTGCGCTGAAATGGACGAAAAAAATTTCTCGAGATATATGTGCGATGTCGTGACACCATGCCAGGTTTCACGATTTTCGGGTGAGTTTTGGATTTACGGGGATTAAAAAACCGAGATTCTTCTCACGAAAATTTTCAAATAGCACACGGTTCACTCATGAAAGCTGTGTGCCTACCGAACCGTGGCCGATGCCCCCCTCACCCCCTGCCGCGCGCGCGATCTGAGTCGTGCGTTCTGATTGGCCAGAACCCAAACCCCACGGATCATACGTGTGCACCGTTGGATGCTCCCAGATCGAACGGCAACCCTCAGCCCTTTCGACAGCACATGCAGTACATGGGTAAGCACTGTGCGCATGCGTCGTGCTAGCTCACGCTTCCTTCTCTACTACATTTTCTAAACAGGCTACCGTTTCTCGCCACTCCTCTCGTCGGTTTCCCGCCTCTTCTCCCATCGTTTTCCCGCTACCAGTGTCAGTGCTCATTGAAGGCTAGCGGCGACACACCGGCCATGTAAATATCCCACACAGTTTCTAAAAGCACAAATGTGTGTGATAGGAGGGAGTAGGTCCCATAGGGTGACCAACGTGAAACGCCTTAATGGCAAGGAGGCAATTCCTATCAGTAAGAGGCGGCTTCCCATCGGCTAGCCTAGTCGAATAGAACGCATAAGTTAAGCGTGCTCGGGCTGGAGAAGTCCAAGGATGGGTGACCCGGTGGGAAGTTGCATATCTCAAACTTCATTTAAATGCCATGACACGGTCATTATAGAGATATAATATATCTCTATAGTGACCTATCATGGCAATTATATAAACCTTGGGATCCTTGTTTTGCTAATTTGTAGACTATGTTTTTATTGGTTATTTTTTGCTCTAAAAATTAAAGAATGATTGACTTGACCTGTCCTGGTGATTATATAAACCTTTTTCAGGTCGCATGCAGGGTGTAGGGGGCAGGGTGTTCTTATCGAGCATGTCTCCCTTGTGCGACTTATAAACGCGGCACATATCTGTGGGCTCCCCGGGGTATATATACTATCCTATACCAACAATTAGGGGGGCCCACACAATCTATCCCTTTGACCCAACAATGAGAAGGGTTTGACCATGATGGTATCCTATTGATACTAGTAAGGTACACATACATTGCACACGTGAGATTTGGTAACCAAATTATGAATAAATACCACACTATAGCATGTAAGCTTTGAGTAATATATGCATGATGTAGATGTCCGTTTAATTCTTATAGTTCATCTCATCCAAATTCAATTAGTTTTATAAAAAAATCTATTTTAAGATTCATGGAATTGTGCATTGTAAAGCATAAAGTAAAAACAAAAAGTGACAATTCATTTAGAAAAAAAAAAGTTTGGGCAATTAAGATATGGAAGATTCTAGAACAAAGGAGAAGTGCTTGTGTTTTGAAGTTTGTGGATTATGCTTAAGTTCAACCATGGAGTCTTCTAGATAGTACGTGTGGCAGAATCTGGTGGAATGTAGATGATATCCAATGGCCAGTAGTGCTCGGATTTGCCATCTCTGTACCGTCGGATTGGCTTCATCCAACGACCAACTTTCTAAGTTATTCATACACTATATATGGGTATAGATATATATGTGTCCCATGCTAGACCAAATATAGTTTGAGCGCATGCGTGGGATGACCCCCCCCCCCCCGTCACCTCGATGTTGGGAAACCGACATCGTACGTATTGAAACCAGGCTTGGAGTCGGGTACGATGTTCGGTTTGTAATGTAGTTGGTGGCCCATCGAAGTTGTGCATTCGGGATTTAAACACATCACACACCACCGTACCCATACATATTTTCGGGCTGCATGCAGTGTATACGGGGTCTTTTGATCGACCACATCTCCCTTGTGCAGTTTTTTGTGATGACACACATACCTGTGGGCTCCCCGAGTGTATATATATCATCCTTTTGACCGATAACAAGGGGTATGTGTTGGCCATGAATAGATTCATCCTAGTTTGTGTTAGGGCCCGTCACAGTCACATGTCGCTCAACCAATGTTCGAGCTCATGCGTTGTCAGGATTCCCTTCCACATGCTCGGATTGCTGGGTTCGACCTACATCATACCCTGCGTATCTCGTCCTTAACTACCTTGACTTCATGGTTGTTGTCTGTATCGAGAGGTAGGCACCATATCTAAATTGTACATTATTTTATATTGAAAACACACATCACCCCTTCCCATCGTACATCATTTTGGGCCGCATGCAAGAGGTGCTGGTTTTGTGGTCCCTCTCGTGCGAATTTTATGATGGTTCAATCTATTGGCCCAAGCGATTTATCGACAACAACAGTTGTTGTTTGACCAAACGATAGATTTATTGTTCTGTCTTATGGTAGGTCATCGCGACATGTATGTATGACCAAAGTATCGATCATTATGTGCATCCGCCCCGCTGACACGAAGTGGGAGGTGGTGGGCCAAGCATCCTAGCTAGCTACACTTTCGGGTTCGCGAGGCAGGTGCCACCAAAGTTAAGCATTGTGTATTTAAAGTTTTAAACATCACACCCAATATTCCTACATATATTTGGCCACTTCCAAGTGGTTCTTGACTTCTGGCTCCTCTCATCGATATTCGACGACGCGCCCAACCATGGGCCCGCGCGGTCAAAGTTGTGCATTAGAATTTTGAACTTGACATACCACCCTTTTCACTGATATATATTTGTGCTACATGCTGGTGTGGCTGTCTTCTGACCCTCTCTAACGTTTTTTTTGCTTCAAAGACTCTGATGACGCTCAACGAACACGGGTATAATATCTTAACCGTGTGCGATGCAAGTGCGTTGTAAAATGACCACCTGCGCAAGCTAAAGGCGGGCAAGTTTATTTGGAAATTAGGACGAACCGTGTGCGACAGACCAGCTAGTTAGAAATATAAAAACAAACTACCTTCCTTGAGCGTTGCAAAAATCGGTGGTTCCGCCAGTTTTCCTTATTATCATACACACTTATTGTTATTGGACCGTGTGCGATCTTGGGCACTCCCGCCCCGCATCAATTCCTTTACCTAAATTTTAGTAGCCGATGTACTTCAACCGTCGCCCACACTCCTCCAGCACCGACCTTATAGTAAAATTGCAGTAGCCGAGGCATTTGAACCGTGGCCCTCCCTCGTCCACCACCATCTCCACCCACCATTACTAAAAAAAATTGTAGCCGCAACGTATCCTCAAACACCCCCTCCACAGTCCCTCCACCCGCCCCCCTCCCCCCTCGAACCCTAGCTCGGGGTCGCCGTCGGCGCCGCCGCCAACCGCTGCCGGTCTGCCGTTCCTCCTAGCTTAGATAATAAAGTTCAGGTTACCCAGCGATTCCCATACCGTCGCCCCACTCCCCTGAGTTTTTAGATGAGGCCTACGGTGTCCATCCCCGCTAGATCCACATCCCCTGCTCCAGAATGTCGCAGCCTTAGCTCGACCACGTATCCCGGGGAGCCCAACAAGCATTCGACCAAGAAGAGGTTTATCATGGCCTCTCCGATGGACGTTGGCGAGGCGGCCGTCATTCGCCCCGACCAATCAATCCCAGAGAAACACGTCACCGCAGAAGCCGGCAAAGATATTGACTACATTGCCATGTCGAAGGTTTCATGTCAGCGGGCTAGCGTATTACTGTATCTCGGGAAAACTGGCTACGACATCAAGCTGGTTCACAACGACGGCTTCACGCGGACCATGTCACGGGTTAAATGGTCCATCCCCAACCCCTCTGGTTCAACCACCGTCGATCTCTTCGACGGCCCTGCCGCTGATCTCCTCCGCCAAGTGGTCAAGGATTTGCAATCCTTATACGCCATCGAGCCCATTTTGTCATTTCTGAAGGACACATTCTACGACGGCGGCTTGGGATCCTCAATTGCCAAGTCAGATCTCATTGACCACGACCACGGCCACAAGGAGGGCACCCACGAAGGTTCTTCCATGGTGAAACAGCCCATCTATGACATCAAAGAGCGCACCATGAGTCTGTGCTCTTCCAACAGGAAGGATCCCGTCCATGAAATGTGAGGCAACATCCTATCAGCAGATCTTACCTTTTCTAGCTTGCCAATCCCTACCCTTTGTTGTAGTAGCATTTGTCGTGCGGTGCTTTAATTGTGCCGTGTTTAATTATTTCAGTTATGCAAAAATGTATTGTTCAATAGGGCTATGTGATGTTTAAGTATGCATTGTCCACTTCAGTTTCACGAATGGCTATATTTGGTTGTTTATAGTGAGTAGATGCCTTGTTTATCTATATTTGGTTGTTAGGCTGGTTGCAGTGAGCATTTTTCCAGTTATCGAGTAGATGCCTTGTTTATATGTATTTTATTCTTAGTTTGGTTGGAGTGAGCATTTGTCCAGTTATCAAGCAGATGCCTTGTTTATCTGTATTTGGTTGTTAGGTTGTTTTCTTAGCAATTGTCCAGTTTTCAAGCAGATGTCTTGTTTATCTGTATCTGGTTGTTAGGTTGGTTGCAGTGAGCATTTGTCTAGTTTTCAAGCATGTCCCATGTTTATCTGTATTTGCTTGTTAGGTTGGTTGCAGTGAGACTCTGTCCAGTTTTCAATGGCTATATTTGGTTGTTATATTGATCATTTATGCCTTGTTTATTTCAGTCATTCACAATGTGTTGTTCATTATGTGCAAGTCGGAACTGTGCCGCTCGACTGCATCAATACCAGTTTGAATGGATATATTTGGTTCCAGTTATGCCTGGTGTAGTTAACACATGTCCTTTATTTCAGTTTTACACATTTATCCAGTGTGATGTTAAAGCATTACCTATGTTCTATTCATTTTCAACAATACCAGTTTGAATTGCAATATTTGATGGCTGTTAAGCCTGCTGTCGGTAACATTGCCTTCCATTTTATATCTTCTTTAACAGCATGCTGAAACCAACACATTCAAGCTATCATTTGGAGATGATGTTGTTTACCTTTGCTATATTTGTTTGATGTTAAGGTTGTTGTATTTATCATGCCTTTCCACTACTTATGCAGGACAACAACGGGAGTGGCCACCATTTTCCGCCGAGGTTAGCTTCATCCCTCGGCTTGTACCCCCCCCCCCCCCCGTCGTTCCATAATGTAGTGCATATAGATCCAGGTCTAGACACTTGTTAGCTTCTAATATTGACTTGTTGCTTGTAGGTACATATGCCCTTGGCAAGAATCCACGCATCGATCCTTTTTGCGTATGGGGCAATGAGATATTCATGAACAAGCATCAAGTGAGGAAACTAATAAGGATTATTAGCAAAAAGATACGAATGGTGGCAAGAAAATTATTTGTTCATGCTCTATCCAACACAATAGTGAGTTGTATGATGGTAACTACAAATTCTGCAGCCTTCTCTTTTTACTGCCCATAATGAGTTGTTAGACAACAATGTCTGAATATTTTTCGTTCGCAGTGGTTCTCGAAGTAGTTCATTCAAGATTACCTTGCAAAGTACATGATTGGTGGACACATAATGAAGGTTAAAGTATTTCATCCAGACTAGAATGAGCATCGAGAAGTCGTGCTAAAGACAGTGAAGGATGGACGGGCAGCCATCACAAGGGGTTGGCCTAGAGTCGTGCGCGCATTACGCATGGAGGAGGGCACAGTATGGGCATTCTACTTCACCTTCTCCAGCAACCAGAATGTCTTTCGCCTATCTCTTTACAGTCTTTAGTACAACTGTGGTTCATCATTCTTTACTTGGTGCTTCTGTAGTTCTTCAGTATATGTACCTGATACGTCTCAATCGTATCTATAATTTTTGATTGTTCCATGCCAATATTCCACAACTTCCATATACTTTTTGGCAACTTTTTGTACTATTTTTGGGACTAACATATTGATCCAGTGCCCAGTGCCAGTTCTGTTTGTTGCATGTTTTTGGTTTCGCAGAATATCCATATCAAACGGAGTCCAAACGGGATAAAAATGAACGGAGCTTATTTTTGGTATATTTGGAAAATCTCGGAGAAAGATCAACGCAAAACGGTGTCCGAGGTGGCCACGAGGCAGGGGCCCACGCCCGTACCACGAGGGCGCGCCCCCCACCCTCGTGGGCCACCCGTAAGGCGGTTGATGCCCTTCTTCGGCCGCAAGAAAGCTATTTTTTGGTAAAAAATCACGGCGAAGGTTTCAGTCCAATCGGAGTTACGGATCTCCATATATACCCGAAACGGTGAAAGGGCAGCAGATCAGAACGTACAAACAGAGAGATAGATCCAATCTCGGAGGGGCTCTCGCCCCTCCCATGCCATGGAGGCCAAGGACCAGAGGGGAAACCCTTCTCCCATCTAGGGAGGAGGTCATGGAAGAAGAAGACGAAGGGGACCCCTCTCCCCTTCTCTTCCGGTGGCGCCGGAACGCCGTCGTGGCCATCATCATCACCACAATCTTCACCAACAACTTCACCGCCATCATCACCAACTCTTCCCCCCTCTATGCAGTGGTGTAACCTCTCTCTTACCCGCTGTAATCTCTACTTAAACATGGTGCTCAACGCTATATATTATTTCCCAATGATGTATGGCTATCCTATGATGTTTGAGTAGATCTGTTTTGTCCTATGGGTTATTTGATGATCAAGATTGGTTTGAGTTGCATGTTTTATTATTGGTGTTGTCCTATGGTGCTCTCCGTGTCGCGCAAGCATGAGGGATGCCCGCTATAGGGTTTGCAATATGTTCTTGATTTGCTTATGGTGGGTGGCGTGAGTGACAGAAGCACAAACCCGAGTAAGTAGGTTGTTTGCGTATGGGATAAAGAGGACTTGATGCTTTAATGCTATGGTTGGGTTTTACCTTAATGATATTTAGTAGTTGCGGATGCTTGCTAGAGTTCCAACCATAAGTGCATATGATCCAAGTAGAGAAAGTATGTTAGCTTATGCCTCTCCCTCAAATAAAATTGCAATAATGATTACCGGTCTATTTATCGATTGCCTAGGGACAAATAACTTTCTCGTAACAAAAATCTCTTTACTAAAACTAATTTAGTTGCTTCTTCATCTAAACAGCCCCTAGCTTTTTATTTATGTGCTCTTTATATTCTTGCAAACCTATCCAAAAACACCTACAAAGCACTTCTAGTTTCATACTTGTTCTAGGTAAAGCGAACGTCAAGTGTGTGTAGAGTTGTATAGGTGGTTGATAGAACTTGAGGGAATATTTGTTCTACCTTTAGCTCCTCGTTGGGTTCGACACTCTTACTTATCGAAAACTATTGCGATCCCCTATACTTGTGGGTTATCAAGACCTTTTTCTAGCGTCGTTGCCGGAGACATAGCATGGGGTGAATATTCTCGTGTGTGCTTGTTTGCTTTATCACTAAGTAATTTTTATTTGCTGTTCTTAGTTGTTCTCTATCTTTAGTTATGGATATGGAACACGAAATACCAAAAAAAAGGTGTACTTACTGCTCATGGAGATGGGGAACCTCCTAAAACCCTCGATGCTCAATATGTGCAAAATATTACGTACCACTTTGATAATCCTGAGAAAACCTCATTCAATTTGGTAATGGGAGTAACGTTGGATCAACGTGAATACTTTAGGGATTATCGCTTGACACAAAAAGGGAAACTATTGGATCAAATTTATATATTGAAGTGGTATGCTCGGCAAGTATGCTTGAATTATGATTATAATTGTTGCTCTAGGATGAATGCTCCACACCTTCCCTTTTTATGCAAATTTAATGATAATGAAACCTTAGTTTCTTATGCTAATGGTATATATGATTACTATGATGTGGAACAAATAGAAGAATTTGTTGCTTTTAAGGGTGCTTATGAAATTGAATCTATGTTTGAAAAGTATGAATCTTTTGATGATGATGTTTATAGGCCTGAAAATCTTGCTATACTTAAATATTGTTATGAGAATTATGAATACAATGCCTATATTAATGCGCTTATTGAGAAAGTCTCCGCTGTCCAAGAAGAGACTAATATTTTGCAGGAATCTATGGAAGAAGAAATTGATGAAACTATGAGCTCATTGGATGAAAAAGATGAGGAGGAGAGCGAAGGACAAAAGGAGGAAGAGCGGATTAGCTACCCGTGCCCACCTTCTAATGAGAGTAACTCTTCAACTCATACATTGTTTAATTTCCCTTTGTGCTTACCGAAGGATGATACCTATGATGACTATTATGATCCCATTGATTCTCTTGAAATATCCCTTTTTGATGATACTTGCTATGCTTGTGGCCAAGACGCCAATATGAATGATGCTTATGGAGTTGAACTTGCTATAGTTCCTTTTGTTAAACATGAAATTGTTGCTATTGCACCCACGCATGATAGTCCTATTATCTTTTTGAATTCTCCAATCTACACTATATCGGAGAAGTTTGCTTTTATTAAGGATTATATTGATGGGTTGCCTTTTACCGTTGCACATGATGATTTTGATAAGTATAATATGCATGTGCTTGCTGCTCCTACTTGCAATTATTATGAGAGAGGAACTATATCTCCACCTCTCTATGTTTCCAACATGATAAAATTGCAAGAAACCGTTTATACTATGCATTGGCCTTTACTATGTGTGCATGAATTGTTCTTTTATGACATGCCGATGCATAGGAAGAGAGTAAGACTTCGTCATTACATGATATATATTACTTTGTGCTCACTACTAAATTACAAATCATTGCTAATTAAAATTGGCTTTGATATACCTTGGGATCCGGGTGGATTCGCTACTTGAGCACTATATGCCTAGCTTAATGGCTTTAAAGAAAGCGCTGCCAGGGAGACAACCCGGAACTTTTAGAGAGTCATTTATTTCTGTTGAGTGCTTTCATATAGTTTAAAAACAATAAAAATAAAGAGGGGAACCCAAAACTTCTCAAAAAGGAAAGTGAAAGTGAGAAAGACAAGCATTGTTGAAGTGGGAGCTAGCCTTGAACTTTTTTCACACGGAAACTTTGTGAACCTTGATTACAGAAACTTTTCAACAAAAATAATTATCCCCTTGTACAATTCCATTGTATTATAAAAATAATGTGCCAAGATTTGCCTTTAGGATGTTTACAATGCTTGTTGGTTTGTACGGTGCAGGACAGAAACTTTGGATGTAGTGCGCGGTTTTTAATTTTTTACTGGAACGTCAAATGGTTCTGATTCTTTTTGCATTGTCTTTCTGTACAATTTTTTTATTTTTCCTAATTTTTTCAGAAGTTTTCAAGTATCATAAGTATGGTGAATGTTCAGATTATTACAGACTGTTCTATTTTAGACAGATTCTGTTTTTGATGCATAGTTTGCTTGTTTTGATGAAAGTATCAATTTATATCAGTGGATTAAGCCATGAAAAAGTTATATTACAGTAGACACAATGAAAAAACAAAATATGAATTGGTTTGCAACAGTACTTAGAGTAGTGATTTGCTTTATTATACTAACGGATCTTACCGAGTTTTCTGTTGAAGTTTTGTGTGGATGAAGTGTTCGATGATCGAGGAGGTCTCGATGTGAGAAGAAGGAAGAGAGGCAAGAGCTCAAGCTTGGGGATGCCCAAGGCACCCCAAGTAAATATTCAAAGAGACTCAAGCGTCTAAGCTTGGGGATGCCCCGGAAGGCATCCCCTCTTTCTTCAACAAATATCGGTATGTTTTCGGATTCGTTTCGTTCATGCGATATGTGCAATCTTGGAGCATCTTTTGCATTTAGTTTTCATTGTTATTTTATGAACCATGCTGGTATGAGATAGTCCTTGGTTGATTTATAGAATTCTCATTGCACTTCATTTATATCTTTTGAGTATGGCTTTATAGAATGCTTCATGTGCTTCACTTATATCATTTGAAGCTTGGATTGCCTGTTTCTCTTTACATAAACAACCGCCATTTGTAGAATGCTCGTTTGCTTCACATATACTTGTTAGAGCGTGGGCATATATTTTGTAGAAAGAATTAAACTCTCTTGCTTCACTTATATCTATTTAGAGAGATGACAGGAACTGGTCATTCACATGGTTAGTCATAAAATCCTACATAAGACTTGTAGATCACTGAATATGATATGTTTGATTCCTTGCAATAGTTTTGCGATATCAAGATGGTGATATTAGAGTCATGCTAGTGGGTAGTTGTCCATTAGTAGAAATATTTGTGTTGAGGTTTGTTATTCCCGTAGCATGCACGTATGGTGAACCGTTATGTGATGAAGTCGGAGCATGATTTATTTATTGATTGTCTTCCTTATGAGTGGTGGTCGGGGACGAGCGATGGTATTTTCCTACCAATCTAACCCCCTAGGAGCATGCGCGTAGTACTTTGTTTCGATGACTAATAGATTTTTGCAATAAGTATGTGAGTTCTTTATGACTAATGTTGAGTCCATGGATTATACGCACTCTCACCCTTCCATCATTGCTAGCCTCTTCGGTACCGTGCATTGGCCTTTCTCACCTCGAGAGTTGGTGCAAACTTCGCCGGTGCATCCAAACCCCGGGATACGATACACTCTATCACACATAAGCCTCAGTATATCTTCCTTAAAACAACCACCATACCTACCTATCATGGCATTTCCATAGCCATTCCAAGATATATTGCCATGCAACTTCCATCATCATCATATACATGACTTGAGCATTTATTGTCATATTGCTTTGCATGATCGTAAGATAGCTAGCATGATGTTTTCATGTCTTGTCCGTTTTTTTGATGTCATTGCTACGCTAGAACATTGTACATCCCGGTACACCGCCGGAGGCATTCATATAGAGTCATATCTTTGTTCTAGATATCGAGTTGTAAGATTGAGTTGTAAGTAAATAAAAGTGTGATGATCATCATTATTAGAGCATTGCCCCAGTGAGGAAAGGATGATGGAGACTATGATTCCCCCACAAGTCGGGATGAGACTCCGGACGGGAAAAAAGAGAGAAAGGCCAAAAAAAGGAGAAGGCCCAAAAAAAGAGAAAAAAACAAAAAAAATGAGAGAAAAAGAGAGAAGGGGCAATGTTACTATCCTTTTACCACACTTGTGCTTCAAATTAGCACCATGTTCTTCATATAGAGAGTCTCTTGAGTTATCACTTTCATATACTAGTGGGAATTTTCATTATAGAATTTGGCTTGTATATTCCAACGATGGGCTTCCTCAAATGCCCTAGGTCTTCATGAGAAAGCAAGTTGGATGTACACCCACTTAGTTTCAGTTTGAGCTTCCATACACTTATAGCTCTAGTGCATCCGTTGCATGACAATCCCTACTCCTCACATTGACATCAATTGATGGGCATCTCCATAGCCCGTTGATTAGCCGCGTCGATGTGAGACTTTCTCCTTTTTTGTCTTCTCCACATAACCCCCATCATCATATTCTATTCCACCTATAGTGCTATGTTCATGGCTCACGCTCATGTATTGCGTGAAAGTTGAAAAGGTTTGAGAAACATCAAAAGTATGAAACTATTGCTTGGCTTGTCATCGGGGTTGTGCATGATGTGAATATTTTGTGTGGTGAAGATGGAGCATAGCCAGACTATATGATTTTGTAGGGATGAGCTTTCTTTGGCTATGTTATTTCAATAAGACATAATTGTGTTGGAAATATGCCCTAGAGGCAATAATAAATTGATTATTATTATATTTCCTTGTTCATGATAATCGTTTATTATCCATGCTAGAATTGTATTGATAGGAAACTCAGATACATGTGTGGATACATAGACAACACCATGTCCCTAGTAAGCCTCTAGTTGACTAGCTCGTTGATCAATAGATGGTTACGGTTTCCTGACCATGGACATTGGATGTCATTGATAACGGGATCACATCATTAGGAGAATGATGTGATGGACAAGACCCAATCCTAAGCCTAGCACAAGATCATGTAGTTCGTATGCTAAAGCTTTTATAATGTCAAGTATCATTTACTTAGACCATGAGATTGTGCAACTCCCGGATACCGTAGGAATGCTTTGGGTGTGCCAAACGTCACAACGTAACTGGGTGGCTATAAAGGAACACTACGGGTATCTCCGAAAGTGTCTGTTGGGTGGCACGAATCGAGACTGGGATTTGTCACTCCGTGTAAACGGAGAGGTATCTCTGGGCCCACTCGGTAGGACATCATCATAATGTGCACAATGTGATCAAGGAGTTGATCACGGGATGATGTGTTGCGGAACGAGTAAAAGAGACTTGCCGGTAACGAGATTGAACAAGGTATTGGGATACCGACGATCGAATCTCGGGCAAGTATCGTACCGATAGACAAAGGGAATTGTATACGGGATTGATTAAGTCCTTGACATCGTGGTTCATCCGATGAGATCATCGTGGAACATGTGGGAGCCAACATGGGTATCCAGATCCCTCTGTTGTTTATTGACCGGAGAACGTCTCGGTCATGTCTGCATGTCTCCCGAACCCGTAGGGTCTACACACTTAAGGTTCGATGACGCTAGGGTTATAAAGGAAGCTTGTATGTGGTTACCGAATGTTGTTCGTAGTCCCGGATGAGATCCCGGACGTCACGAGGAGTTCCGGAATGGTCCGGAGGTAAAGATTTATATATGGGAAGTCCTGTTTTGGTCACCGAAAGAGTTTCGGGTTTTATCGGTAGCGTACCGGGACCACCGGAGGGGTCCGGGGGTCCACCAAGTGGGGCCACAAGCCCTGGAGGGCTGCATGGGCCAAGTGTGGGAGGGGACCAGCCCCAGGTGGGCTGGTGCGCCCCCCCACAAGGGCCCAAGGCGCAAGGGAGAGGAGAAGGGGGCAAACCCTAGGGCAGATGGGCCCTAGGGCCCATACTGGTGCGCCTCCCTCTCCCCTCCCCTCTTGGCCGCCACCCTTGTTCCCCATCTAGGGCTGCCGCCCCCCTAGGGGTGGGAACCCTAGAGGGGGCGCAGCCCCTCCCCTTCCCTATATATATTGAGGCATTAGGGCTGCCCACAACACGTGATTCGATCTCTCTCTCGTTGGTGCAGCCCTGCGTCTCTTCTTCCTCCTCTCTTGCGGTGCTTGGCGAAGCCCTGCTAGATTGCCACGCTCCTCCATCATCACCACGCCATTGTGCTGCTGCTGGATGGAGTCTTCCTCAACCTCTCCCTCTCTCCTTGCTGGATCAAGGCATGGGAGACGTCACCGGGCTGTACGTGTGTTGAACGCGGAGGTGCCGTCCGTTCGGCACTTGGTCATCGGTGATTTGAATCACGACGAGTACGACTCCATCAACCCCGTTCACTTGAACGCTTCCTCTTAGCGATCTACAAGGGTATGTAGATGCACTCTCCTTCCCCTCGTTGCTGGTTTCTCCATAGATTCATCTTGGTGATGCGTAGAAAATTTTGAATTTCTGCTACATTCCCCAACAAATTGCTTGGTTGGTATGCTTGAAGTATTATTGTTTTTATGTCAAAGGATAGAGTATTGCTTTGAATCACTCGTGTCTTAATATTCATGCCATGATTAGACATATGATCAAGATTATGCTAGGTAGCATTACACATCAAAAATTATCTTTTTTTTATCATTTACCTACTCGAGGACGAACAGGAATTAAGCTTGGGGATGCTGAGATGTCGCCGTCGTATCTATAATTTTTTATTGTTCCATGCCAATATTCTACAACTTCCATATACTTTTTGGCAACTTTTTATACTATTTTTGGACTAACATATTGATCCAGTGCCCAGTGCTAGTTCATGTCTGTTGCATGTTTTTGGTTTCGCAGAATATTCATATCAAACGGAGTCCAAACAGGATAAAAACGGACGAAGCTTATTTTTGGAATATTTGGAAAATCTGGGAGAAAGATCAACGCGAAACGGTGTTCGAGGTGGCCACGAGGGAGGGGCCCACGCCCGTACCAGGAGGGCGCGCCCCCACCCTCGTGGGCCACCCGTAAGGCGGTTGTTGCCCTTCTTCGGCCGCAAGAAAGCTAATTTTTGGTAAAAAAAATCACGGCGGAGGTTTCAGTCCAATCGGAGTTACGGATCTCCATATATACCTGAAACGGTGAAAGGGCAGCAGACCAGAACGTAGAAACAGAGAGATAGATCCAATCTCGGAGGGGCTCTCGCCCCTCCCACGCCATGGAGACCAAGGACCAGAGGGGAAACCCTTCTCCCATCTAGGGAGGAGGTCATGAAAGAAGAAGACGAAGGGGCCCCCTCTCCCCTTCTCTTCCGGTGGCGCCGGAACGCCGCCTTGGCCATCATCATCACCGCAATCTTCACCAACAACTTCACCGCCATCATCACTAACTCTTCCCCCCTCTATGCAGCGGTGTAACCTCTCTCTTACCCGCTGTAATCTCTACTTAAACATGGTGCTCAACGCTATATATTATTTCCCAATGATGTATGGCTATCCTATGATGTTTGAGTAGATCTGTTTTGTCCTATGGGTTATTTGATGATCAAGATTGGTTTGAGTTGCATGTTTTATTATTTGTGCTGTCCTATGGTGCTCTCCGTGTCGCGCAAGCGTGAGGGATCCCCGCTGTAGGGTTTGCAATATGTTCATGATTTGCTTATGGTGGGTGGCGTGAGTGACAGAAGCACATACCCGAGTAAGTAAGTTGTTTGCGTATGGGATAAAGAGGACTTGATGCTTTAATGCTATGGTTGGGTTTTACCTTAATGATCTTTAGTAGTTGCGGATGCTTGCTAGAGTTCCAACCATAAGTGCATATGATCGAAGTAGAGAAAGTATGTTAGCTTATGCCTCTCCCTCAAATAAAATTGCAATAATGATTACCGGTCTAGTTATCGATTGCCTAGGGACAAATAACTTTCTTGTAACAAAAAGCTTTTTACTAAAACTAATTTAGTTGTGTATTCATCTAAACAGCCCCTAGTTTTTTATTTACGTGCTCTTTATATTCTTGCAAACCTATCCAAAAACACCTACAAAGCACTTCTAGTTTCATACTTGTTCTAGGTAAAGCGAACGTCAAGTGTGCGTAGAGTTGTATCAGTGGTCGATAGAACTTGAGGGAATATTTGTTTTACCTTTAACTCCTCGTTGGATTCGACACTCTTACTTATCGAAAATTGTTGCGATCCCCTATACTTGTGGTTTATCAGTACCTGTGCATCAAATTATGCATTTGTGGTTGAACCTATATTTGTAATAAACATGGTTGGATATGAAATAAGTGATTGCCCACTTTCAAATTCAAAGTATGTGATTTTTAAATTATTGATTAATTAGGGATTACACTACACACGGTTTGCGAAAGAGAAACATCTGCAATAGACATGGAGATTAGACGCGTTTCTAGGATCCACTACGTGTGCGATCAATCTCCACTGCACACACGACATCCTCTTAAAAACTGCTTGCATTAAGCCACCTTGCGCAAATGTTTACTACATAAAAACTGTTTGTGATGAACAACCTTTGCCGCACAGTTTCTTCTACGCACCGTGTGTGATGCATTCAATAACGGAAACGATAAAATTATTAATATCGTGTGCAATGGCAACGCTATCACAAACGATTTATGGGGGAAAATTGTGTGTGATGTACCCGCGAACGGAAACGTTTTCCTTGGAGCGACTGTGTGGGATGTACATATGAATGGAACGTTTAGCGGGGACTGACTATGTGGGATGTACTTGCGACCGAAACAATTTTGCCTGTATAATTGTATTTTTTAGCACTACTGTATGTATAACCGTATTTGAGCGCACGCTGGTCGCACACAACCTCATTTTGCCGAGTTGTGTGCCAGGAGGGCATATCCCCGACGGTTCTGGGTTGTGTGGGAAGGACCCCCTATCGCCGTCACTCACTTGGCGACGGTTCCGAGCGCCGTCGCGGAAAGGGGTTAAAAACCGTTTGTATAGCACCGACGCATACCAGTGCCGCCACTCTACAATCATTCCTCTGCGTCAAGCCGTTGTCCATAGTTTGCATCACACTGCCAAAGTCAACCATTGAACATAGATAGATGAACCCCCCTGAAGATCCCTCGGTGACCGCCGCCATCGTGGAGCCACAGGAGGTTGCTGCAACAGTCTGCAAACACCCCACTCGACCAACCTCCTCTGGATCACCACCACCTTTGCACCAAATCGAACAAGGCCTAGGATCTACCCTGCCAGAGCACGGCCGCATCCAAGGACCTCGAAGATCAGCAGGGCCTAACAGCCAAAAAACCGATCGAGGGCACATCATAATCCGGCCCCAGCCCGCCCTGGCCAGGGAGGCCACGCGCGGGAGCTATGGCTAGAGGACGCCCTGCACCCTACCCACTTCGAACACCGCAGGGCATGGCCTCCTCCACGCGTCGTCGGACGGATGTTCGTCTCGACGACGGATCCAAGATCCACAACCCCGCCATCTTCGTGCAGATCGCCGTTGTGCGTCATCGACGGAGCAGACTGGCGCCGCTGCCTCAACCGGAGAACCCCGCCCCGGCTGGCGGACGTGACGGGAGACTCGTGCCGCCCCAGCCTTGCTCGTCCGCTGTCGCCACCCTCTACCCCCAACACCTGCGGTGTTGGGCCCGCCACCGCCGCGGACGAGGCTGGCGGCAGCGGCGGCGAAGATCTGATCCATGGAGTTTTTTGGCGGCACTAGGTCCTCCGGTGTCGCCCTGGGAAGCGACACGTGAGCGGGTTGAGTTGGGTTGTGTCGTCACTAGATACGGCGGCCACGATGACAACTCACTATGGCCGTGTATGGCATCCGACTTGGCTTTCCCAGCCAATGTTTGAGTTACACATGCATTTTTGAGCCACTTTGAAGTTTCTGATTGTTTCTCATGAGATGATTCACTAATTAACCAGCTTAAATACTCATTATATTGTTGCCATTATAAAGTCTTACTCAAAATTTTATGCATTTCCCTTGGAATTTTCATGGCAATGTCAGTGGTTATCGCGTGGGACATCTGCAATTTGGTCTCGTAATTGATAAAATTTAGGGATAAGTATATTTTTCGTCCCTCGACTGCATCGAAATTATAGTAATGGTCCCTCAACTTTAAAACTAGCAAAACTTAGTCCCTCAACTTTTCAAACCAGATAACTTTAGTCCCCGATACTGCTTTTGGTGGTTTTACTGATGATGTGGCATGGTTTTGACTGATTCGGATGGTTTTACTGATGAAGTGGAGGCTGTCTGTCATGGGGACCGCCACCTGCGCCGCCGCCCAAGCGCTACTTGTCGTCGTAAATCAAGGTGGTGGTGGTCCATGATGCCGATGCTTTCCATTCGTGCCGGGTTGTGAAGACAATGACAATGAAGGGTTCCGGAATTCACCGGAAGGGTTTCAGATGTTTCCAGAAATGTTCTGGTGCGAGGAAACTTTGGTTGGGCCAAGGGGTAAGGCCCACATGGCTTTAGGTCGGTGCAAAAGGAAGTTTTGCGGAGGTCAGGGACCAGACGCCAGGGACCATGGCGTCTGGGCCAGACGCCGAGGACGGTGGCGTCTGGTGCTGGAATCTGAGAAGGACTCTTCCTTGCATTCCAAACCGACTTTGAGGATGCTCTTTCTCCAAGTAATGACCCTAGGGCTCAACATATAAATAGAGGAGCATGGCTAGCCCCTAGAACACACCATGATTCACCAAGCCATGTGTCGGCGCCCCCTGTCCCTTTAGTTCATCCTCCGCTCTATATCCGTTGTGCTTGGCGAAGCCCTGCAGAAATAGTTTCATCACCACCATCACCACGCCGTCGTGCTGCCGGAACTCATCTACTACTTCGCCCCTCTTGCTGGATTGAGAAGGCGAGGACGTCAACGAGCTGAACGTGTGCTGAACAAGAAGGTGCCATGCGTTTGGTGCTTGATCGGAACAAGTCGTGAAGTTGTAGGACTACATCAACCGCGTTGATAAACGCTTCCGCTTAGCGATCTACAAGGGTATGTAGATGCTCTCCTCCTCTCGTAGTTATGCATCTCCATGGATAGATCTTGCATGTGCGTAGAATTGTTTTTGTTTTCCATGCAACGTTCCCCAACAGTGGCATCAAAGACAGGTCTATGCGTAGATGATATGCATGACTAGAACACAAAGGAGTTGTGGGTGGTGATGTTCATATTGCTTACCAGCAATGTCTTATTTTGATTCGGCGGTATTGTGGGATGAAGCGGCTCGGATCAACCTTACATGTTCATGTACATGGGACCAGTTCCACCAACTAACATGCAACTTATTTTGCATAAAGGTGGCTGGTGGGTGTCAGTTTCTCCCATTTTAGTTGAATCGAACTTGACTATAGCGGACCTTGCAGAAGGTTAAATGGCAACTTGATAATCACCGTTGTGTTTTTGCATAGGTAAGAACGGTTTTTGCTAGTTGCCCGTAGCAGCCACGTAAAACTTGCAACAACAAAGTAGAAGACGTCTAACTTGTTTTTGCAGGGCATGCTGTGATGTGATATGGTCAAGATGTGATATGATATATGTTGATGTATGAGATGATCATGTTTTGTAATAAGTTCATGACTTGCATGTAAATGAGTACGACAACCGGCAGGAGCCTTAGAGTTGTCTTTAATTATTGTATGACATGTGTGTCAATCACTAAGCGTCATGTAATTGCTTTACTTTACCTCTATGCGTTAGCAATAGTTGTAGAAGTAATATTTGGCGAGACGACCCCGACGCAACGACGGAGATCAAGGTGTCGCGCCGGTGATGATGGAGATCATGTCGTTGCTTTGGAGATGGAGACCAAAAGCCCAAGATGATGATAGCCATATCATGTCACATATTCTTGATTGCATGTGATGTTTATCCTTTATGCATCTTATTTTGCTTAGAACGGCGGTAGCATTATAAGATAATCCTTTCACTTAATTTCAAGATAAAAGTGTTCTCCTTGAGTATGCACCATTGCTAAAGTTCATCGTTTCGAAGCACCTCGTGATGATCGGGTGTGATAGATTCTCTCATGATTTTATATCTGTTTAACACTGTCTGCTGTCAGTAGGGTAGTAGGAAATATTTGATATAGGTAGTGAGTAGCCAAATAGGGATGAACTATCCATACCTAAATATAATGTTTCTTTATGTTGGAGACATATTTTTATTGTCGATTCTGCTCATGAGGTGACCAGTAAGTCTCCTTTTATTGCATGTAAGTTGATCAATAATTATTAATATGTTGGTTTGTTATAGAAACAGTGCTTCATTAGCAATCATGGCGGCCTCTACCTTATGCATTATGGTGATGGACTTCACATCGGTAGAGTTTCTATTGAGCTGCTCTGATTTTGTCCCCAAAACTCTTGGGAGTTTCTCTGACCTCATCGTCAGAAGATTGCACCAGGTAATTATGACCTCATCTCTGTAGTGAGAATATTTCTTTGATGAAACTCCATCCTTATAGTGCATTTGTCATCCTTCTGTATTGTTCTGCATGTATCCATGAAAATGAAGCGAACAATTCAACCAAGAGCAAATAATTGCATCTGGTAAGTACAATAATCTGTTGATATTAAACAATGAAATGAATAAAGCACGTCTCTTATTTGGTGTGAACATCATTACCTAAGTAAGCAAATGTATATATTTTTTCACGGTCTTCCTGTTTTATTTGTATCGAGGTTCATGCTAGCTCAAATATTCATGTTGTGATCCTGTCTGGTTCATGCGCATTGTATTCGTTGTTTTATTGATAGAGAATGCACCTTACAGTACAGAATAGACTAAAAGTTTGTGTGGGGTTGATGGATTCATAGGATGAAATATTATTTATTATAGAAACACCAACTCAGGTTAGGTTGCGTTGGATCTTGTGAGGAAGCACTGTCTCATCAAATCGTAGATCGCCTATGCATGTTCAGACTTTGTGATAAGAATCAAAATGCCGAGGTTTAAAAAAAATGCTTTGAGTGTGATAGCTCCCCTGATTCTATGTTCATCTGTTTAAAATACTTTGTTCATGTTCCTTTCAACATTCCTGGTATGTCACTACCTTTGTTACCTATGTTCATCTCTTTCAAATACTCATGCATTATCATTGATAGTTCACCAAAAAGCAGCAGGTAGACCTATGTACCTCTATCCCTTATAATATTCTTTCTTCATTGTTGTGTTTGTTATTCAGAATGAAAAAGGAACCATCTATGCACATCGGTTTAGGCTTGAAGTAATCATCCCATATGCTGCATCAACATGTATGCAACGATGGGATTGCATATTCAGTAACTACTTCGAAACATGGGATTTCATGATGTAGAAAGCAGCTTGACTATTTATTTATCCATCATCATTTCTTAGCCTATTTTTCATATCTGCATAAAATTCATTACAATCGTGTTGCTTTGTCTTAATTTATTGAGGCATAGTGTATTTTCACTCTTAATTTTTGTTACTATATCCAGGGTCAGTATTTCAGATATTTTGATGCTCCAAAAGGAAACTCCCAACCTGCATTACAAAATAGTTGGCACATGTAATTTATGGTAGCCATTATTCACTAATATTTGGAAAAGGCAAAATAGTCAGAGGGACGAATAAGTTGAATTGTCACCAAGCGTCATCTTGTGATTCTTGGGAAACCAACTGATCTTTCCTCTCAACCAACAACATAATTCTTCTTTGATTGTTGTTTACGTTATCGTATATTTCACATTGGTCCGGTTTTCTTTTATTGCATCAGACAACCAGGCATAAAGTATTTTTTAGGTATTTCATCAAACAAGGAGGAATAAAGTACATTTGTTACTATTACTTTGTGAAAACCTAGCATAAAGCTATTTGTGATGTACATGCATCCATGACTTATTATTTTTGTTGTTATGGTCCGTCTAATTTATATATGGTGCTCTGCCTATGATGAGAAGTACCATCATCTTTTTTTTCTTTTCCAAGTGATATTATATTTTGAGAAAGGTATATTTTTCGTCCTTCAACTCTTGGCAAAGTCTAGATTTAGTCCTTCAACTTCAAAACCGAACAACTTGTACCTCCAACTCTTGAAACCAGGCAAATTTAGTCCCTTATCTTGGCTCACCTGCTATCGCTGCTGACTGAATGCGGTTTTGACCGGTCTTCGTCCAGGTGGCGGTATTCCCCTCTCCTACCTTCTTCCTTTCTCATTGGCTTATTTAGATATTTCATCAAACATTTAGCCTGCACTACGTGTGTCGTGCACTGCCGAATAGTGGTGGTTGCTCCCGTGGGTCATGCACGTGTGCCACGCCGTTGACGGCTGCTGAGCAACGCCCTGCGCCGGCGTGGTGCTTAGCTTGGCCAAAAGGAAGAAGCGGCTCGGGGCAGTGCAGCTCAGCATCAACATCTCCGTCGCGCTCTGCTCCATCTCGCCGCAGCTCACAAGGGAAGCAGCGCAACTCGGCGGCGTCTGAGTTGCTGCGGTCCTCGCTGACGGAGCGATCACCGCAGCAACCAGGGGGATATGGCACTCACACGGTCACACGCACCCCGGCAGCCATCTTGTCCGCCACCAGCCGCACCGCGCCCACCACCGTCACCTTGGAGAGGCTGTATGGGAGCGTCGCGACTGTGCCCGTGGCGCTGCCTCGTCCAGCTGCTATGTGCACCAGATGGAGATGCTCGACGCGCTCTAGAGCTTCTCCTCGTGCGCCACCCCTGGACTGGGATCCCTCGCCCGCGCACCCGGACCACGTGTTCCCAGGCAGTAGAGAAGAGGAGGTCGAGGATGAGCACGAGGTAGCGCCACCACCCGCGTGGCTTGCCTTCATCCTCCGCGGCCACCATGCCGACGCCGCCTGCTTGCCTGCATCCTTGTCATGAAGCAAGGGTGGTCGTGGGCTGCGTTATCTAGTGAGGTAGAACGGGACTGCGCTGTCCAGCGAGGTGCAGCAAGCTCACGGTGGCCGGCGAGATAGAGGAGAGGCATTACGGCTGGCTAGAGGGACTTGCGAGGGTTCGGCCATGGACAGCTAGGTAGAGGAGAGTGCATGGAAGATGTTTGATGAAATGACTCAATAGGCTAATGTGAGAAGGAAGAAGGCAGGAGAGAGAAATAATGCCACCTGGACAAAGACCGGTCAAAACCATGCAGAGTCAACAGTGATACCGGGTCAGCCTAGACAAGGGACTAAACTTGTCCGGTTTCAAGAGTTGAGGGTGCAAGTTATTCGGTTTTAAAATTGAGGGACTAAATTTAGACTTCGCCAAAAGTTGAGGGACGAAAATTATACTTTTCTCTTATATTTTCCATTAGCGTGTGAGAATGTGAAATATTCCATCTGAAACTACTGACATTTGAACTTTTTTAGTCTAATTTTATTTTGCATGTGTGTTGTACCATGACAATTGTAAAATTGGTGACTTAATTTTCTTGGCAGGTTAAAATAAATACATCTTCTTACACTGTAGTCACCATTCTTATCGGAATGCATATTAATGTGATTGTTCCTGACGATGGCGAACAATTAGAGGTTCACAGAACACCTCATTTTTCACCTTCATCAGAAAACCTTAACGCCATCACTTAGAGGCAGGGAATTTGAAAAGGGTCATGTAAAGAAAATTCAGATTATGCCTTCTAGGAAAGAGAACTTCTCATGTGTAACTTGTTACCAAGGTATAAAGTTATCTCATTTTTTCCTTTTCTCTAGATTTCTCTGGTTTGTACGCCTCTGCACAATAAGGTTTAATTTTTGTTTTTTAAAGCTAATTGTGCTTTAGTCACATTATCACCATTTGTGCAAAACTAGCTTGCAAAGGACGTTTTACTCCTTGACAACCAGCCATCTGTAAGACATAGAGCATATTAAGAATATCAAGCTGCTGTGCTTGGTTCTTGAAATGGAGTGTCATTATTTCCCTCCATTTATTGAGTGTTTTTGAAGTGTCGACTCATGTTTTGGAGTTGCTCGGTTTGCTCCAATTTTACCCGGAGTTCTGCGGTGTTGACGCCGGTGCACTTGGCGGCATCCAAAGCAGGCCTCTCGCTCCATACTCTGGCTCTCTGTTTCCTTTTTTTTCAAGAAAACTTTCAATCTATTTATCTTCTATCATGGCAGTACAACGAACACTAGAAAAAAATAAAAATTACATCCAAATCCGTAGACCACCTAGCGACGACTATAATCACTGAAGCGAGCCGAAGGCGCGCCGTCGTCATCACCCCTCCCTCATAGGAGTCGGGCACAACTTGTTGTAGTAGACAGTCGGGAAGTCGTCGTGCTAAGGCCCCGTAGGACCAGCGCACCAGAACAGCAACCGTCGCTGATGAAGAATAACGTAGATCGAAAGGATCCAACCTGAAGACACACGAACATAGCCGAACCACAATCAAATCCGAGCAAATCCACCGAGGATAGACCCACCGGAGACACACCTCCACGCGCCCACCAACGATGCTAGACGCACCACCGGAACGGGGACTAGGGGGGAGACATTTATTCCATCTTCAGGGAGCCGCCACCGTCTCGTGTTCCTGAGTAGGACACAAACCCTAACAAATCTTGAAGGAACGACTAACAACGGAGCCCTCCCGCCTGTCCTTGCCAGGATCCACCGCGCCCCCATGGCCCTAGGGCCACCGGAGACGAGCCGGACCTGCAGCGGAGACAGCGAGAGGCACGAACCCTAGCTTTTCTTGGAAGAGGAGGCGGCTGGAAAGAGTTGGTTGGTCACGTGCAGAATCCCGTCACAAGCGAGTCCTGGCTCTCTGTTTCCAACATGCAGATCTGCAGCTATCGAGCTGCAGGTGACGTCTGGTTGCAGCACTGAAGCACAGAGCACTAATTTATTTTTCTTGATTTAATGGAGCATATGTGGTGGGCAATCCGTAGTCAGTTACTGAACTATAGCTAAGGTGTGTGTTCAGAATTCAGACATGGGTAAATTTCAGCTATATGTGGCAGAAAATTTCTGTTGAAATGCATGTAATCTTGTCTGTCATGTGGCGTCTTCTTCATGGTTTCATATCAGGCTCGGCTTTTAAAATTTGAATATCCTCAGCTCCTCGGTGGAAAATGTGAACTTTCATCTATGCAAGGACTGAAAGTTCAGTTTGTGGTTGCGTGGGTAGAAGATTCAGTTTGGTGGTTTGGCAACAGGTTGGGTGCGAAAATTGTGGAGTACACTGAAGCCATGGCTACCGCGGACAGCTACAACAATTCGGTGATTTCGGTGGAGAGTACAAATTCAAGTAATGTCAGCAGACCGAATCTTGGAGGGAACAAACATCTGAGATAATAATATGTGCATGTGTGGACGGGCTCAGATAGGCAATTTACAGTACAATAATGGTAAATTAACGGTCTCATCTCTCTCACACAGTCACATCCATCAAACCTTTCTCGATTTACTTACTAGAGATACCCTGCAGACCATCTCACCAGCTAAGCATCTCACACAGTCACATCCATCAAACCTTTCTCAATTTATTTACTATACTCCATAGAGATCACCAGCTACACCATCAGACCATCTCAAGACTCCCTGTTGTCTGCCTCCGCCTTGGGCTTCGCCTTGACCTTCCTGAGACACCAGTTGACGCCCAGCACCACGGCGGTGGCCAGAACGGCACAGCCAATAAAGGCGGTGGCCCGCTGGCCGGGGGTGGCCTCCTGCCACCAGGAGGTCCCCGGGTATGTGTGTCGTAGATAACCGCATAAAATTAAGCTCCGCCGTTGCATGGCTGCAATAATAAAACAAGTGAAGTAGATGGGGGGGGGGGGGGGGTGGCACAGCACCCCAGCCATGCACTAAGCTCCGCCATTGCATGGTTGCAATAATAAAACAAGTGAATTAGATAGAGAGAGGGAGACACGGACGGCCGGAGAACGAAGAGACTGACAGAGAAAGGAAGAAGGGAAGAGAGAGGCGACGCGACAGAGATGACCCACCTGAACACTCCACTGGTCGACCTGACGCTGAGAGAACAAGCACAACACAGGCTGACACAAGCTTGGTGCTGGGTGCATTATATAGCCCCCGGGCCGTCTCACAAAGCAATCGTGATTACCCAGAGAGGAAAGTGATAACACTGATTTATTATCGGAACTACTCTGTCAAATGATCCAGCTGCACCTTGGCCTTCTAATGGACGGTTTGATCAGTTTGTCGTGCATTAGTCAGCCAAATATTATCGTGTCTAGTAGCACTCGTTTATTATCCCAAAATGACAACATAAACACGGCACGGCACTACAAAACTGGCCATTAATGGCTCCCACTACAAAACTTGATGGTGGCTTAATGCCACATCTTTCCTTGAATCGGTTAGATAACTCTTATCTTGATCCTTTCCTTAACACTAGAGAACATGTCATTGTCTTGGACATAGCCAGCAGGCGTCTGAGTGCCCGTTGGTGGGATCGAGCGCTCTTTCAAATATGGAAAAAGCTGCTGGCATGTCCGACGCAATCCACCAAAAAAGGAATATTGTCCCACGTGCATTTAATTGGAGGTCCAAAAGGTTTAAAAGCTATAACTTTTGATTTAAGTATCGAAATCTAATTTCACTTTCACAGCTGGGTTTCTCGTGACGAGTTCTTCAAAACTAGATCTCATATAGATAGGTTTTGTCGAACTTTTTTAGGTAACTTTGAGTACAATAGAGACAACTTTAGTGCTACAGGAAAGCAACTTCATTTTTTTGCCTAGTAGGACTGTCTATTAGGTTGGTTTGTGTAAAAATGAGAAAGTCACACAAAAATATGAGACACCTTTAGTGCTACATATAAGTAACTTCATTGCACTATGTGTATCAATGGATTTTGCTAAAATTATCACAACTGGCCTACCATGGTTGCTCAATTGCCTTCCATGGATATTTAGTTGTCTATCAGTGATGCACAATTGCCTACAATACTATGAAATTGACCTACCATTGATGTCCAGTTACCTGCTATTGATTGTTAGTTACCTATTATTACTGCTTAGTTGTCCAACTTTGCAAATTAGTTGCCTACAATTATGAAGCGACTTATCATTGTGTTTTTCCTAAGTTTCCTAAAACACTATGAAGTTACCTATCGGTGATGCTCAGGTGACTGGCATTTTAAGATCGTTATGCAACCTGAGTACCACAAAAAAAAGTCAGCATCTTTTGGGGTGTTTTTGTGCAACTCCAGTGCATTCAACAAGCAACTCATGTGTGTTTTTCATCATTATATCTGGAGATTTCAATAATTTTCACGGGAAACTCATGCAAAAATTATGAACAACTTGTGTAGGCTTGTGGGCAACTGTCTGATCCGCCCCTAATGAAACTTCTCATCACCCCCTATGCAACTTATCATCTGTCCCTACGTATACAACCAGTCAACACCCACGAATCGGCTAGCCAACACCCACACGCTCAGTAGCGTTGGTCGAAAGACTCCCCTAGAAAAGGAAAGAATAAGGCTATCACACCATCCATCCCCACATAGTTTTGCAATTTGGAATAATGATAGACAACTTATATCCCACAAATACTTTTCAACATTGGCAACTTAGGTCCCTTGATGGATAACTTTCATACTATTTTAGGCAATTGGGGTGTGTAGGCAACTTCGTAGCAATATAGGCAACTTGGTTTCTGAGGAAGGCAACTTAGAAGCCATGTTAGATAACGTTCCACTCTGCGGTAAGCAACTTTCACAGTATCGTAGGCAACCTAATTATCGACAACTTAGTTTTTGATGTATGTAACTTAGCAACCATGGTAACCATCTATTAGACTATTGTACACAACTATTAGTAGGCTAGTAGGTGAATCACTAATACACACAATGCACTTCATGTAGCATCAAAGTTGCTCTAGCTTAGCACTAAAGTTGCCTCATGTAGCATGAAAGTCGCTTTAAAAAGCGTCAAAACATATTCATATGGGATCTAGTTTTGAAGAGTTCATCACGAGGAACCCAATGATGAAAATGAATCATAATTCCAACACGCGGTTTGAAAGTTACAGCCTTTTGGAATTTTCTTGTACTGAAATTAATGCATGTTATGTCATTGTTGGGTTCATATGGTTGGTCGGACGAGTTCGTGAAAGATCAACGTACTATAGTAGATGAATCTTTCCATATATGGGCAACTTAGGATGATGTTAAGCTACTCGTTAGTCATGGCACACAACTTAGGATATTGGTAGCCTACCTCGAAAACCAACTTGCGTATAATACTATCAACTTGGAGGTGAAACTAGTTATGATAGAAAACTTAGAGGTGAAGCTAGTTAACCTGGTAGTACGGTAATCAACTCGGAAGGAATTTTCGATGATAGGCATTCATACTACACAGACTAACTACAAGTTGCTTTCCTATAACACTAAAGTTGCTTCTGTAGTATCCAAAGTTGCTCCCGAAAAAAAGTTAGTCAAAACATACTCATATGAGATCTAGTTTTGAAGAGCTCGTCGCGAGGAACCTAGCGGTGAAAGCAGATCTTAATTTTGATACTCGGTTCAAAAGTTATAGCTTTTTAAAATTTTGAAACGCACATTAAATGCATGCACATGGTATCTTGCTGAGAAAATCACGGGATGGGAGGGCACGCGTGTGCCGCCCTGATACGTCTCCAACGTATCTATAATTTTTGATTGCTCCATGCTATTATATATATTCTATTTTAGATGTTTAATGAGATTTATTATACACTTTAATATTGTTATTGAGACTAACTGTAACATCCCAAATTTCAATTTGGAATGTTATGCATAGTCATCCATGCATATCATATTTTATTGCATTTCCGTTCCGCTAATCCTCGAAATCCTAAGCAACTCAAGGACCCACGGAGAGAGTTGGGGATTTTCCCGGTTTTTCATATTTGATTTTTATCAAATAATGAAACGAGGATTTTGATTTTAATTATTTTTCTCCGAAAATATTTCATATTAAAATAAATGAGAGGAGATAATATGACTTCTCCAAAATAATTGAAATATTGGAGGAAAAATGTTAAAATCATTTATTTGATTTTATTCGATTTGATTTGCATTAGAAAAATTGCACGTTCAAAGTTGCATTTTAGGGCCAAGAAAATGTTCATCTCGTTCTAAATATTTTACTTAGACGATGAAAATTTGTTTTGGTATTTTTAGATTTTTATTTAGTTTTTTAGGATTTTATTTCTATCGGTGAAATTATTTAAAAAAATGTTTCCCGCGCCCGACTGGGCCCAAGGCCCAGCCGAGCCAGGCCGGCCCGAGCCGCTGCCGCCTCCTCGCGCGCGCGCCGCCCCGCCGCCGCTCGGACCCGGAGTCCGAGCCGGACTCCGCCTCCGCCGCCGCTTGCCCCTCGCCCAAGCAAGCCGCCACACTCCTTATAAGCCGCCACCCCCGCCGCCCAAACCACCACCGCCACCGCCGCCCGAGCCACAGCCGCCACCCCCGCCAGCCGCCGCCCGCGCCGCCTCGCCGCCGCCCGCGCTCGCCGCCGCCGCCGCCCGCGCTCGCCGCCGCCGCCGCCGCAAAGCCCCGCCGCCCCGTGAATCGCCGCCCCACCGCCGCCAACCTCGCCCCGTCGGAGCCCCTCGCCGGAGGTACCGCGCTGGAATTCGAGCTGCCGTTTTTTTAAAAAAAACCGTTCATTTTTCGAAGCCCTAGATCCGGTTTTTTTTCGGTTCGCCGGTTTTTCCTGGTTCTTCTAGTTAGCGGACGTTCGTCCGTACGTTCGTTTTAACGAACGGTTTTCGCCCGTTAGTTACAGCTAACGAACGCTCATTCGTTAGTCTATTCATCAGTTTTCTTTTTATCGGATTTATTCCGTGATTTTTCTGATCGCAATTTCTGATCCGATCTTAGTTTCTGTTTATCTTTTCGCTCGTTTATCGGAATCAGGCGATTCAAGTGCCTAGAGTTTCGTCTCGAAACCCACTTTCTGTTTAGCCATTTCAAATAAGTTTTTGCTACTGTAAAATGTGACCTAGGATCAGATTAGTAAACGAAGCTTCTTTCTTTCGCCATTTGAGTTTCGTTGCTCCGTTTGATTTGATTCTTTTTGTGAACCGGGGTTCTTAAGTTGAACTTTCTGGTCAACCTCCCTTATTTGAGTTTTGCTTGTGCTTTGTTGCTTGTTACTTATGTATGCTATTGTTTGCTTGCGATAGAATTCCCGGAGTGCGAAGCGTGTTACAACGAGTCTGTAAGATTCGCGGATTGTCAGCAAGGCAAGTAACACATTGATCATACTCTTTTCATACCCAGTTTTTATGCATTAGCTCCAATCCTCAAACATTGCATGATTAGGATATCATTAACATGTGGGATGGGAAGTAGTTGATGAGGTAGAACCTATTGCCCTTTATATTCAAACCCTTGGAAGTTACTTCTACGCGTTGCTTTTATTGCTATGCTATGCTCATAGACGTGGTTTGGGTTTGAGTGAAATCCATGACAGATGTGAGGTTGTTAATTAATGGTTCAACTTAAATTAACATCTGGGTGGATTGAGGCACCTGGGGTACCCAGTGTTGCCTGTATTTTTGGAAATCCCGGGGTTCCGTATGATTTTCCTATGGACCACCACCCAGGCTCAAAGGGAACTGAGATGATTCATGATAGAAACTTCTGTGTGCAGCCACAAGCTATTATGGGCTCTAGCATAGTTGAGTAAGTTACGTGAAGCTCCTGAAGAGGCAGATCAGCAGGTAGAGGGATGTAGGTTTGGTATGGTCTGTCCGGAGTAAAGAGTTAATGTTTCTAAAAGACTGTGTCTCGGTCATCCGTTTCTCAAACACCATGTAGTGCGAGAAATCCAACGGAGGCGATCGAGTCTTGTGGGGAAAAGTGCGCAAACCTCTGCAGAGTGTACAATCTAATCATGGTTAGCCGTGTCCCCGGTTATGGACAATTCTTGAGTATCTAGTACCTGGGTTATCACATGTATCTCATCATGTTTAATTAATACTATTGGGTTGTTAATCACTATATGGGATTGAGTTGGAGGAACCTTCTCAATGTTGTTCAACCACCATGATAGTTAAATAAAAATCTATTCCTTTGTTGTAGGAAAAAATTGGCTTTTCGCAAAAACTATAACCATAGAGCTTTCCACCAGCCAAATATGCATGTAGTGATAGCATTATTCTGTTCTTGCTCTACTGTGTTATATTGCCAGCATATTCCATGTGCTGACCCGTTCTCGGGCTGCAACGTATTATGTTGCAGACTTTTCAAACGAGGAGTAAGGTTCGTTAGGTCATTGCCGTGCAACTTAGCTATGTCGTTGGAGTTGATGGACTCACTTTATCTTCCAAGCCTTCCGCTATTATCGTATTAGATGGCCTTAAGCCATATTATTGTAATAAGTTCTCTTTGGAGACATTCGATGTAATAAGTGTGTGATTGCTACTCTGTTATAAATCCTTCGAGTACTGTGTGTGTCAGCATTACCGATCCAAGGATGACACTAAAGCACAGAGACTTGACCATCTGAGGTCGGGTCGCTAGAAGATGGTATCAGAGCACACGCTGAGTGTAGGACATGACCACTAAGATAAACCCTAGGTCACTCTTCTCTACTCATTTCTGACTCCTCTCCATTTTCTACTCCTTAGGATGGCGGAGATGAAGAACAAGTTTGCACAACCGAATGAAGACACACCTGTTGGACGCCACTTGAAGGAAGTCACTAGATACTTCAACATTGGAATACCAAGCTTCACCGGGACGTACAACGCCACCTCACCAGAAGAGGAGCGCTGGATGATTCAAGTACAAGTTCCAGGAAGAACGTTCTCGCCAACTTCTAGACCCATAGAATTTTCCTCTTAAGCACCCACCTGGAGTCTAGGCAAGAGCATGGCAGCCCACATTACCATGGGACGCATTGGAGAAGTCTACAACAGGGAGCTTAAGGACACTATCTACCAAATATGTGGGCGCCGAGACGAGCAATGTGAATTAATCAGCACCAGGAAGGATAGATCCATTGCAGCTTTCATCCAGGAGTTAAACCAGCACATTCGACGTCAGGAGAACCAGATGTGCGCGGACATGATGGACTTGAAGAAGGCGAAGACTAGGATCATCGAGCTGGAGGAAGAACTCAAGTTTACTCATGATGGATATGAGGAGGAAATCAAGACCCTACTGGAGAAGAATGATGACTTGATAAAGAAGTTCGGAGTATTCATGGGAGGACCAACACCAGGAGAAGAAGATGACGATCCCACTTGCCCGGACAACTACATCATCATCGACGATATTGATTCCAATCCCAGTGATGATGACTTTGAAGAAGAAGCTGGAGCAGACATCATGGAGTCTTCCACCGATCAAAATTTCTAGATGACCACCATATATTAGTAGTTTTCCCCCATGTACTTAGTAGTAGTTGAGCACTTTTGCGATAGTTCTAGACCGTTGTATGGCCTTGCTTGATTGAGTGAGTGAAATGTTTGTGTTTGTCTCATGTGCATATGGGTAGTGCTTTCTCATTAGACCCCATTCTTCTATTCTAATCTCTTCCCTCTAAACCCATCAGATGCCTCCGAGACGTGACACCGGTTTTGCTTTCCCACCGGAGCTCACCCAGTTGATCCAGCAGCAGAATGCCTTGATGCAATTGCTAGTTCAGAACGAGGGCAACAACAACAAAAACAACAACAACAACAACAACAACAACAACAACAACAACAACAACAACCCGCCGCCAGTGGACAACCTAGCCTGTTTTCTAAGGTTACAGCCGCCGGTGTTTTCCAGTAGCACCGAGCCAATGGTTGCTGATGATTGGCTACGCTGTATTGGAAGGGAGTTGACCACCGCAGGTTGCGCAGATGCTGAGAGGGTGTGCTTTCGCGCACATCAATTGGATGGACCAGCAGCCTCATGGTGGGAGAATTACACGGCCACTTTCCCCATAGCCAATGTCACTTGGGACCAGTTTCAGCAAGCTTTCCGCACAACCCATGTCTCCACTGGAGCTATGCAGATGAAGAAGCGGGAGTTCCACAACCTACGCCAGGGGAACCATACTGTGGCTTAGTACCTGGATGATTTTAGCAAGTTATCACGCTATGCCCCTGATGATGTGGCCACAGATGCCGCGAAGCAGGAGAAGTTTATGGAAGGGCTGAATGATGAGATGAGCATGCAGTTGATGGTAGCAACCTTCAACAACTACCAGGAGTTGGTAGATAAGGCTCTTATGATTGAAGGGAAGCAGCAGCAGATTGAGAGCCGCAAGAGAAAGTATGGACAAGGGAAGTATAACTCAGGAGCTCAGCAAAAGCCTCGCCTAACCCCAAACTCGGGAGGACTTGTTCATAACCATGGAGGTCACAACCACACTTGAGGAGGATCGCATAACCACAATGGCGCCAAGAATGGGAATGGGAACGGAGCCGACAATAATCAGAACCGCCCCAATCCAGCCACACCCGCCAAAAGGGACTTAAGTCATGTTACTTGTTTCAAGTGCGGGAAGACTGGACACTACGCCACGGAGTGCCCTGAAGGAAAGAATGGAAATGGAAATGGGAGCGCTGGGAAGAAGCCCAATCCATTCAACAAAGGACAAGTGAACCACGTTAACGTGGAGGAGGTTGAAGAGCAGCCGGACGCGGTAATAGGTAAGTTTTTGGTTAAGTCATTTACCGGTCTTGTTCTTTTCGATAATAGTGCATCGCATTCATACATATCAAGGGGATTCGTGGATAAGTTTAAACTACCAACCCAAACCCTTAGGACCCCTCTGTTAGTGAGCTCACCCGGAGCAGAATACATGGCTAGCCGATGGTGCGACCAGATACCCTTAACCATTGGCACACATGTTTTTTCGTCCGACCTAATTATCTTGGAGTCACAAGGATTGGATGTGATATTAGGTATGGACTGGATGTCAAGGTTTGGAGGAAGTATTGACTGTGCTAGTAAGTCGATTTATCTTACCACCCCGGAGGGAAAAAGGATTAAGTATGTGTCTAGGCATGTGCTTAGGAGGAGCCAAGTGAATGCCCTTATGGGAGTTGTTCAAGAGAAAGTGCCTGTAGTGAAGGATTATCCGGATGTTTTTCCAGAGGAGTTACCAGGCATGCCACTAGATAGAGACATTGAGTTTTTGATAGAGCTGTTGCCAGGAACAGGACCAATATCCAAGAGACCCTATCGGATGCCCGCAAATGATCTGGAGGAAATTAAGAAATAGATCAAGGAGTTATTGGAGAAAGGATACATCCGAAGAAGTTCATCACCTTGGGGAGCCCCTGTGCTTTTGGTTGAGAAGAAGGATAAATCCCTAAGGATGGTTGTTGATTATCGAGTTTTGAATGAAGTGACGATTAAGAACAAGTACCCACTGCCGATGATCAATGATCTGTTTGATCAGTTACAAGGAGCTAAAGTGTTTTCGAAGATCAATTTGAGATCGGGATACCATCAGTTGAAGATACGAGAGAAGGACATACCAAAGACAGCATTCACGACGCAGTATGGATTATACGAGTACACGGTCATGTCATTTGGACTGACTAATGCCCCTGCATATTTCATGAGCATGATGAACAAAGTGTTTATGGAGTATTTGGACAAGTTTTTTGTGGTGTTTATTGATGATATTATGGTATACTCGAAGAATGAGGAGGAGCACAAGGAGCATTTGTGCTTAGTTCTCGAGAAACTTAGGGAACACCAGTTGTATGCTAAGTTCAGCAAACGCGAATTTTGGTTGAAGGAAGTCGGATTCCTTAGACATGTTATATCAGGAGAAGGTATAGCAGTAGACCCCAGCAAAGTTCAGTCAGTCACTGAATGGTTGGCACCCACCTCAGTTAGCGAGATCCGCAGCTTTCTTGGACTCGCAGGATACTACCGGAGATTCATTGAGAACTTTTCCAAGATTGCGAAACCAATGACTGAACTATTAAAGAAGGATGCTAAGTTTAAATGGACAGAAGATTGCGAGGCAAGTTTCCAGGAGTTGAAGAAACGTTTGACTACAGCCCTAGTGCTAACACTGCCAGATATATATAAGGAATTCCAAGTGTATTGCGACGCCTATCACTTAGGACTTGGATGTGTGCTTATGCAGGACGAAAGAGTTGTTTCGTATGCCTCACGACAACTAAAACCTCATGGGCTGAACTATGCCACGCATGATTTGGAGTTAGCAGCCATAGTGCATGCATTGAAAACCTGGAGACATTATCTTATTGGAAACCGTTGTGATGTATACACGGACCATAATAGTTTGAAGTACATTTTCACCCAGAAGGAACTGAACCTTAGACAGAGGAGATGGTTGGAGCTTATAAAGGATTATGACATGAAGCTACACTATCATCCAGGAAAGGCCAATGTCGTAGCAGACGCTTTGAGTCGGAAGAGTTATGCTAACATCCTTGAAAGTAAGGGACTGCCGAAGGAGTTAGCAGAGGATATCATGGAACTTCAATTAGAGATTGTTCCTAGAGGATTCGTTGCGACAATGGAGGTCAAGTCGACATTGCTGGACAAGATATGGGAAGCTCAGAAAGATGACAAAGAGATTGCCAAGATAAAGGAGAAGATGGGCAAAGGAAAGGCCAAAGGTTTTCGCGAGGATGAGCACGATACCTTATGGTTTGAGGACCGAGTTTATGTGCCCAAACCAGGAGATCAGGAAGTTAATACTTCAAGAGGCTCATGACTCACCATACTCGATACACCCCGGAAACACCAAGATGTATCTGGATTTGAAGGAACGTTTCTGGTGGACCGGTATGAAGAAGGATATTGCCGAGTATGTAGCCGTATGTGATGTATGTCAGAGAGTGAAGGCAGAGCATCAGAAACCAGCAGGACTGTTACAGCCTATGCCGATACCCGAATGGAAGTGGGATAAACTTGGCATGGATTTTATCACCAGATTGCCCAGGACTAAAGCAGAATATGATTCTATATGGGTAGTAGTCGATCGCTTGACCAAAGTGGCTCACTTCATCCCAGTGAAAACCACTTATACAAGTGCGAAGTTGGCCAAGATCTATATGTCCAGGATCGTATGTCTGCATGGAGTTCTGAGGACCATTGTATCAGATAGAGGAACACAGTTTGCTTCAAAGTTTTGGCATCAGTTACACCAGACTTTGGGAAAGAGGGTAGAGTTCGGTACAGCTTTTCACCCGCAGACAGATGGACAGACTGAGAGAGTCAACAAAATTTTGGAGGACATGTTGAGAGCCTGTGCACTAGATTGTGGATCTAGTTGGGATGACAATTTGCCATAGGCAGAGTTCTCGTACAACAATAGCTACCAAGCCAGTTTGAAGATGGCACCGTTTGAAGCCCTGTATGGACGCAGGTGCAGAACACCGTTGATGTGGGATGAGGTAGGAGACCGCCAGTTGTTTGGACCAGACTTGATCAAAGAGTCCGAGGAGAAGGTTAAATTGATTTGTGATAGACTGAAGATTGCTCAGTCCAGGCAGAAGAGTTATGCAGACTCAAAACACAAGGAGGTAACCTATGAAATTGGAGACAGAGTATATCTGCGAGTATCTCCCTTGCGAGGTGTGAAACGTTTTGGAGTTATAGGAAAGTTAGCCCCGAGATTTGTAGGACCGTATCGTATTTTGGAACGGATGGGAGAAGTTGCCTACAAGTTGGAATTACCTGAGGGATTGTCAGGAGTTCATGACGTGTTTCACGTTTCCCAGCTAAAGAAGTGTCATGCTGAGATGGCCGATATACCGTTAAGAGATACAATACCCTTGGAGGCAATTCAGTTGGATAGTGATTTGACTTACGAGGAGAAGCCAGTTAAGATTCTTGAGTTTGCCAGCAGAGTCACCCGCAGTAAGGTTATCAAGTTTTGCAAAGTTCAGTGGAGCCACCATACCGAGAATGAAGCCACCTGGGAACGAGAGGATGATCTCCGCAAAGACCACCCGCACCTATTTTCTAGCCAACCCGAATCTCGAGGGCGAGATTCATCTTAAGGGGGTAGGTTTGTAACATCCCAAATTTTCAATTTGGAATGTTATACATAGTCATCCATGCATATCATATTTTATTGAATTTTCGTTCCGCTAATCCTCGAAATCCTAAGCAACTCAAGGACCACGGAGAGAGTTGGGCATTTTCCCGGTTTTTCATATTTAATTTTTATCAAATAATGAAACGAGGATTTTGATTTTAATTATTTTTCTCTCCGAAAAATATTTCATATTAAAATAAATGAGAGGAGATAATATGACTTATCCAAAATAATTGAAATATTGGAGGAAAAATGTTAAAATCATTCATTTGATTTTATTCGGATTTTATTTGCATTAGAAAAATTGCACGTTTCCAAAGTTGCATTTTAGGGCCAAGAAAATGTTCATCTCGTTCTAAATATTTTATTTAGACGGTGAAAATTGGTTTTGGCATTTTCAGATTTTTATTTATTTTTCTAGGATTTTATTTATGTCGGCGAAATTATTAAAAAAAATGTTTCCCGCGCCCGACTGGCCCAAGGCCCAGCCGAGCCAGGCCGGCCCGAGCCTGCACCGCCTCCTCGCGCGCGCGCCGCCCCGCCGCCGCTCGGACCCGGAGTCCGAGCCGGACTCCGCCTCCGCCGCCGCTTGCCGCTCGCCCAAGCAAGCCGCCCCCTCCTTATAAGACCACCCCCGCCGCCCAAACCACCACCGCCGCCGCCGCCCGAGCCGCAGTCGCCGCCCGCGCCGCCGCCCGCGCTAGCCGCCGCCGTCGCTTGCGCCGCGGCCGCCGCTTGCGCCGCCCTGTGAGCCGCCGCCCCGCCGCCGCCAACCCCGCCCCGCCGGAGCCCCTCGCCGGAGGTACCGCGCCGGAATTCGAGCCGCCGGTTTTTTTCGAAACCCTAGATCCATTTTTTCGGTTCGCCTGTTTTTCTCGGTTCTTCTAGTTAGCGGAAGTTCGTCCGTACGTTCGTTTTAACAAATGGTTTTCGCCCTTTAGTTACAGCTAACGAACGCTCGTTCGTTAGTCTGTTTGTCAGTTTTCTTTTTATCGAATTTATTCCGCGATTTTTCTGATCGCGTTTTCTCATCCAATCTTAGTTTCTGTTTATCTTTTCTCTCGTTTATCGAAATCAGGCGATTCAAGCGCCTAGAGTTTCGTCTCGAAACCCTCTTTCCATTTAGCCAACTCAAATAAGTTTTTGCTACTGTAAAATTTGACCTAGGATCATATTAGTATACGAAGCTTCTTTTTTTCGCCGTTTGAGTTTTGTTGCTCCGTTTGATTTGATTCTTTTTGCGAACCGGAGTTCTTAAGTTGAACTTTCTGGTCAACCTCTCTTATTTGAGTTTTGTTTGTGCTTTCTTGCTTGTTACTTATGTATGCTATTGTTTGCTTCCGATAGAATTCCCGGAGTGCGAAGCGTGTTACTACGAGTCTCTAGGATTCGCGGATCGTCAGCAAGGCAAGTAACACATTGATCATACTCTTTTCATACCCAGTTTTTATGCATTAGTTCCAATCCTAAAATATTGCATGATTAGGATATCATTTACATGTGGGATGGGAAGTAGTTGATGAGGTAGAACCTATTGCCCTATTATATTCAAACCCTTGGGAGTTATTTCTACGCGTTGCTTTTATTGCTATGCTATGCTCGTAGACGTGGTTTGGGTTTGAGTGAAATCCATGACAGATGTGAGGTTGTTAATTAATGGTTCAACTTAAGGTGGCAACATAAATTAACATCTGGGTGGATTGAGGCACCTGGGGTACCCAGTGTTGCCTGTATTTTTGGAAATCCCGGGGTTCCGTGTGATTTTCCTATGGACCGCCACCCAGGCTCAAAGGGAACTGAGATGATTCATGCTAGAAACTTCTGTGTGCAGCCACAAGCTATTATGGGCTCTAGCATAGTTGAGTAAGTTACGTGAAGCTCTTGAAGAGGCAGATCAGCAGGTAGAGGGATGTAGGTTTGGTATGGTCTGTCCGGAATAAAGAGTTAATGTTTCTGAAAGACTGTGTCTCGGTCATCCGTTTCTCAAGCACCATGTCGTGTGAGAAATCCAACGGAGGTGATCGAGTCTTGTGGGGAAAAGTGTGCAAACCTCTGCAGAGTGTACAATCTAATCATGGTTAGCCGTGTCCCCGGTTATGGACAATTCTTGAGTATCTAGTACTTGGGTTATCACATGTATCTCATCATGTTTAATTAATATTGTTGGGTTGTTAATCACTTTAGTTGGGATTGAGTTGGAGGAACCTTCTCAATGTTGTTCAACCACCATGATAGTTAAATAAAAATCTATTCCTTTGTTGTAGGAAAAAATAGGCTTTTCGCAAAAACTATAACCATAGAGCTTTCCACAAGCCAAATATGCATGTAGTGATAGCATTATTCTGTTCTTGCTCTACTGTGTTATATTGCCAGCATATCCCATGTGCTGACCCGTTCTCGGGCTGCAACGTATTATGTTGCAGACTTTTCAGACGAGGAGTAAGGTTCGTTAGGTCGTTGTCGTGCAGCTCAGCTATGCCGTTGGAGTTGATGGACTCACTTTATCTTCCAAGCCTTCCGCTGTTATCGTATTAGATGGCCTTAAGCCATATTATTGTAATAAGTTCTCTTTGGATACATTCGATGTAGTAAGTGTGTGATTGCTACTCTGTTATAAATCCTTCGAGTACTGTGTGTGTCAGCATTACCGATCCAGGGATGACACTGAAGCACAGAGACTTGACCATCTGAGGTCGGGTCGCTACACTAACCTATTAACCCAAGGCCCAGTGCAAATTGCTGTTTTTTTGCCTATTTCAGTGTTTCGCAGAAAAAGAATATCAAACGGAGTCCAAACGGAATGAAACCTTCAGGAGCGTGATTTTTGGAACAAACGTGATCCAGAGGACTTGGAGTGGACGTCAAGCAATTAGCGAGGAGGCCACGAGGCAGTGGGCGTGCCTAACCCCCTGGGCGTGCCCTCCACCCTCGTGGTCCTCTCGTGGCTCCACCGACCTACTTCTTCCTCCTATATATACCTATGTACCCTGAAACCATCGAGGAGCACCATGAAAACCTAATTCCGCCGCCGCAACCTTCAGTACCCGTGAGATCCCATCTTGGGGCCTTTTTCGGTGCTCCACCGGAGGGGGAATCGATCACGGAGTTCTTCTACATCAACAACATAGCCTCTCCGATGATGTGTGAGTAGTTTACCACAGACCTTCGGGTCCATAGTTATTAGCTAGATGGCTTCTTCTCTCTCTTTGGATTTCAATACAAAGTTCTCCTCGATCTTCTTGTAGATCTATTTGATGTAACTCTTTTTGCGGTGTGTTTTTCGAGATCCGATAAATTGTGGGTTTGTGATCAAGATTATATATGAAAAATATTTGAATCTTCTCCGAATTCATTTATGTATGATTGGTTATCTTTGCAAGTCTCTTCGAATTATCGGTTTGGTTTGGCCTACTAGATTGATCTTTCTTGCCATGGGAGAAGTGCTTAGCTTTGGGTTCAATCATGCAGTGTTCGATCCCAGTGATAGTAGGGGAAACGACACGTATTGTATTGTTGCCATAGAGGATAAAAAGATGGGGTTTATATCATATTGCTTCAGTTTATCCCTCTACATCATGTCATCTTACCTAATGCGTTACTCTGTTCTTATGAACTTAATACTCTAGATGCATGCTGGATAGCGGTCGATGTGTGGAGTAATAGTAGTAGATGCAGGCAGGAGTCGGTCTACTTGTCACGGACATGATGCCTATATACATGATCATGCCTAGATATTCTCATAATTATGCACTTTTCTATCAATTGCTTGACAATAATTTGTTCACCCACTGTAATACTTATGCTATCTTGAGAGAAGCCACTAGTGAAACCTATGGCCCCCGGGTCTATTTGCCATCATATTAATCTCCCGGCAACAAGCTATTTCTTTCGCCGTTTATTTTGCAATCTTTGTCATAAAAATACCAAAAATATTATCTTATCATCTCTATCAGATCTCACTTTTGCAAGTAGCCGTGAAGGGATTGACAACCCCTTTATCGCGTTGGTTGCAAGGTTCTTATTTGTTTGTGTAGGTACTAGGGACTTGCATGTGGCCTCCGACTGGATTGATACCTTGGTTCTCAAAAACTGAGGGAAATACTTACACTACTTTGCTGCATCACTCTTTCCTCTTCAAGGGAAAACCAACGCATGCTCAAGAGGTAGCAAGAAGGATTTGTGGCGCCGTTGCCGGGGAGTCTATGCACAAGTCAAGACATACCAAGTACCCATCACAAACTCTTATCCCTCGCATTACATTATTTGCCATTTTCCTCTCGTTTTCCTCTCCCGCACTTCACCCTTGCCGTTTTCTTGGCCCTTCTTCTGTTCGTCTTTTCGTTTGCCTTGATGTCTTACTTTGCTCGTTTGGTTGGAATAGTTGTGTATTTATTGCTAAACAGAGAACCTAAGATCTATGGATCCTAATCCGCTTGCCAATCTTTTTAAGAGATCCAATTATGTTGAACCAATTCCTAGTGATTTGGGTGCACTATATTATCTTTATAAGCAAATTCTTGAAATTCGTGAATCTGAAAATTGTGATGAAGTGCTTTATAAGGTGATTCATGATAGATCTTTGAATAAAAAGCTTGATTAAAATGATGTTATTATAAATTCTATTAATGTCAATTGTGTTAATGATATGCAAAACACTAAGCTTGGGGATGCTAAGTTTGCTATGTCTACTACTTGTTGCAATGATCATGATTGGGGTGATTCTTCTTATGATCTTGAAAATTTATTTAAGCCCCATGATGAATATGAGACTGATAATAGTGTTTGAAATAATATTGAAAGTGGGTTTGGATGAGTGTCAACTTTAGATCCCACATATTTGGAGAATGTTCAATCTTATGATTTTTTTTATAAAGGTGGGTTTGGAGAGGTCATGACTTTAGTTAATGTTAATCCCACTATTTCAGAAGAGTGTCAACTTTGCATGCATGTGGATCACGAAGAGAATATGTTATGTGATAGCTATATTGTTGAATTTGCTTATTATCCTACATGTAATTATTATGAGAGAGGAAAATATGGTTGTAGAAATTTTTACTTACTAAATTACCTCTCGTCATGTTGAGATTGCTATCGTCACTTTCTTCTTCCTTGGATATGCTAGTTTTTGCTTGCCTTGCAAATTTGTTTACTTATAATATGCCTATGCATAGGAAGTATGTTAGACTTAGATGTGTTTGTCATGTGTTTTATGATGCTCTCTTTGCGCTTCAATTCTTGTCTTTCATGTAAGCATCATTAAAATTATCTATGCGTAGCTAAAAGGCTTTAAAGAAAAACGCTTGTTGGGAGACAATCCAATATTTTTTACTTGCTATTATTCAATAAATAATCCATCTAGATTCTGTTTATATGTGGTTTTGTGTTTTAGTTAGTGTTTGTGCCAAGTAGAACCTTTGGGAAGACTTGGGGGAAGTCTTTGCGATCTTGCTGTAAAAACATAAAGTTTAGCGCTCACGATATTAGCTACAACTTTTTAATGGAGAGTGTTATTTAGTTGATTCTTTTTGCAGATGATTAATAGATAAATTCCTCACGTCCAGAAAATTATTTTAGAATTTTTGGAGTTCCATAAGTTTGTGCTAGTTACAGATTACTACAGACTGTTCTTTTTTGACAGATTCTGTTTTTCGTGTGTTGTTTGCTTATTTTGATGAATCTATGGCTAGTAATGGAGTTTATGAACCATAGAGAAGTTGTAATACAGTAGGTTTAACACCAATATAAATAAAGAATGATTTCATTAAAGTACCTTGTAGTGGTTTTTTGTTTTCTTTCGCTAACGGAGGTCACGAGATTTTCTGTTTAGTTTTGTGTTGTGAAGTTTTCAAGTTTTGGGTAAAGATTTGATGGATTATGGAACAAGGAGTGGCAAGAGCCTAAGCTTGGGGATGCCCAAGGAACCCCAAGGTAAAATCTAAGGACAACCCAAAAGCCTAAGCTTGGGGATGCCCCGGAAGGCATCCCCTCTTTTGTCTTCGTCCGTTGGTAACTTTACTTGGAGCTATATTTTTATTCACCACATGATATGTGTTTTGCTTGGAGTGTCTTGTATGATTTGAGTCTTTTCTTGTTAGTTCTCCACAATCATCCTTGCTGTACACACCTTTTGAGAGAGACACGCATTATTCGGAATTTATTATAATACTCTATGTGCTTCACTTATATATTTTGAGTTAGACAATTTTGCTCTTGTGCTTCACTTATATCTTTTAGAGCACGGTGGTGGTTATATTTTATAGAAATAATTGATCTCTCATGCTTCACTTATATTATTTTGAGAGTCCTTTAGAACAGCATGGTAATTTGCTTTGGTTATAAATTTAGTCCTAATATGATAGGCATCCAAGATAAAAACTTCCATATAAGTGCATTGAATACTAAGAGAAGTTTGATACTTGATAGTTGTTTTGAGATATGGAGATAGTGATATTAAAGTTGTGCAAGTTGAGTAGTTGTGAATTTGAGAAATACTTGTGTTGAAGTTTGCAAGTCCCGTAGCATGCACGTATGGTAAACGTTATGTAACAAATTTGAAACATGAGGTGTTCTTTGATTGTCATCCTTATGAGTGGCGGTCGGGGACGAGCGACGGTATTTTCCGACCAATCTATCCCCCTAGGAGCATGCGCGTAGTGCTTGGTTTTTGATGACTTGTAGATTTTTGCAATGAGTATGTGATTTATTATGACTAATGTTGAGTCCATGGATTATACGCACTCTCAACCTTCCATCATTGCTAGCCTCTTCGGTACCGTGCATTGCCCTTTCTCACCTTGAGAGTTGGTGCAAACTTCGCCGGTGCATTCTAATCCCGTGATACGATACGCTCTATCACACATAAACCTCCTTATATCTTCCTCCAAACAGCCACCATACCTACCTATTATGGCATTTCCATAGCCATTCCGAGATATATTGCCATGAAACTTTCCACCATTCCGTTTATTATGACACGCTTTATCATTGTCATATTGCCTTGCATGGTCATGTAGTTGGCATCGTATTTCTGGCAAAGCCACCATGCATATTATTCATACATGTCACTCTTGATTCATTGCCCTTCCTGGTACACCGCGGAGGCATTCATATAGAGTCATACTTTGTTCTAGTATCGAGTTGTAATCATTGAGTTGTAAATAAATAGAAGTGTGATGATCATCATTAATAGAGCATTGTCCCAAATAAAAAAAGAGAAAGGCCAAATAAAAAAGGAAAGGCCCAAAAAAAGAGGAAATAAAAAGGGACAATGCTACTATCCTTTTTCCACACTTGTGCTTCAAAGTAGCACCATGATCTTTATGATACAGAGTCTCTTGTTTTGTCACTTTCATATACTAGTGAATTTTTTTCATTATAGAACTTGGCTTGTATATTCCAACAATGGGCTTCCTCAAATGCCCTAGGTCTTCGTGAGCAAGCAAGTTGGATGCACACCCACTTAGTTTCTTTTGTTGAGCTTTCATACATTTATAGCTCTAGTGCATCTGTTGCATGGCAATCCCTACTCCTTGCATTGACATTAATTGATGGGCATCTCCCTAGCCCATTGATTAGCCGCGTCAATGTGAGACTTTCTCTTTTTTTTGTCTTCTCCACACAAACCCCATCATCATATTCTATTCCACCCACAGTGCTATATCCATGGCTCACGCTCATGTATTGCGTGAAAGTTGAATTTTTTTAGATTACTAAAGTATGAAACAAATGCTTGGCTTGTCATCGGGGTTGTGCAAGATGAGAGCATTCTTGTGTGACGAAAATGAAGCATGGCCAAACTATATGATTTTGTAGGGATGAGCTTTCATTGGCTATGTTATTTTGAGAAGACATAATTGCTTGGTTAGTATGCTTGAAGTATTATTATTTTTATGTCAATATTAAACTTTTATCTTGAACCTTTCGGATCTGAACATTCATGCCACAATAAACAAAATTACATTGAAGAATATGCTAAGTAGCATTCCACATCAAAAATTCTGTTTTTATCATTTACCTACTAGGAAAAGGCCTGCTAGTGGCACACCTGTTTTGCCTACTAATGGCGCACTACAGGTGCGCCACTAGCATCACGCCATTAGAACATTTTACTAATGGTGCACCAAGGGTGCGCCATTAGTATCTGGTATACTAATGGCGCACCACGCAGGGGGCCATATTTACCCATGTGCTCTGCTTACTAATGGCGCACTGGTTGATGATGCGCCACTAGTGTGCTCTGGCTTACTAATGGCGCACTAGTTGGTGGTGCGCCACTAGTATGAATATTAGGGATTTTTTTCTTTTCTGATATTTGCACATGTTACAAAATATATTATTGGACAGAATATAGACAACACCACACAACAACAGCAGATTCATCGAATACAATAGAAGATTAGTCTCCAAATACAATTCATCATATTAGTCTTCGAATTCAAAAGACCGAACAAAGATAGAACATTACAAGTCTCGAGACCACGAGTAGCGAGTTTGTCTTCACATTACAAGTCGTTATCGATCATCTAAACTACCATCACATAGAAGAGAGCTGCGGTCATCACGATGAGCATCATCGCGATGAAACTGATCTTCATTCGGTTCCTCCTCCGCTCCCTCCTCTCTCCCGCTAGATAGCGCGCGTATCTAGATTCCGCCTCCACCCTACTGGTGTACCCTTTGTAACTGTTACCGCTGAAACGGTGAACATGTCTCCGACACTCCCCCCAGTCGTCATAGACTCCGGGAACCTTACCCTTGTACATGACATAAGACGGCATCTCTATGCACTAGCCAAACAAAACGTTAGTAGCAATTCACAGACAATACATAAGCAATATATAAGTATGCAACAAAAGGATCGGAAGAGAAAAGCAAGACATTAATAGCACGATTCATGGTCCTACTAATAAATAGCATCGATTACATCTAAGTTGAACGACTGTCCAAACAAAAGAGACATACGAGTTCATTAAATTTTAATTACAACATGAGCTAATCGATATTTTAGAACTACATATAGCATCACTACTTTCGACTCGACTCAGGAACCGGAGCGTGGATGAAGCCGCCGTCTCTCGTGATGGTCATGAAATCGCGGGCGTTGTCAGCCTGCATTTGTTGCGTTGCGTCTATATCACTGTTGGACGGTTGATATCTGAGGTAGAAGTGCCCCGAGGTACGAAGGACATCTTGATGGATGATTTCTCCAAACTCCGACTGGATGCAAAAGAATTCTTGTCTGATGTACGCGTCCTGGATTGCCGACAAGCGTGCGGCCCAATCTTTGAGATTATTTGGTAGCAGAAGGTGATTATGGTCCCGTACGATCGCCCACATGTGATGGAGGGCGTAGTAGGCATCCTTCTGACGCCAGGTGGCTGCTTGACGCAGGGGAACGTCGTATTGTGGGTGAATATGTGCTTGCCCTACTTACGAATTGGCCTGTTGAAGGTGCCTCCAGATTGGGCGTAGCCGGGGAGAACATCATCAAGAACTTTCTTGATATTTGTGTAGTCTTTCTTTGACTGACGGTCCGAGTCGAAATACGTGGCCATGGAATATTTCGGGCTTAAGAGGATGAGTGTGCAATGTGTGTCACTGCACAAAACACAGAATGTTAGGAAAAAAAGAACGATTGGAATCTAAGAAATCATATGTTACGGGGCGGTGAGGGGATGACTTACTCGGGAAAGTAAGGCACGAGGAAGTTATCCTTATCTGGGTTTGCCAGAATGACGCCTTCAAGGTATGAACTCGCGACTTGCCAGTCCCCAGCGCTGCCCAAGATCTTGGCACGCATGTAGAAGGGGTCGAATATCACGATGTCCGGGGTCTTGTCTCTAATGATCCGCATCTCCATACTCAGCGAAAATAGCCGAACGAAGGTGTAGTGCAGCGGATGAAGGTTAAACATAGCGAAGATGTCATCAAACCGCAGGACGATCGTACCACCGATGGCATTATCCACAAAGCCCTTTCCCTCTGGTACCTTGGCCACAAAAACAGGGTATGCCACATCATTCTCGGTGAGATGGCGCTTCTCCAAAGAAAGAACACTGTCATGCAGACTCCACATAGCACCGGTTGCAGCATTGAGCAGATTAGTCAGTAGCATCGGCCTACCCGCCACATGCACCCTCCTCGAGATATCTTTTGGTGAAGGTGGACCGTCCTGAGCACGGATCATACTAGGTGCCGGCTGGCTCGCACCCTTGTTACTCTTTCTTTTCCATCCCTTCTTCTTCTGCTGTATTGGGATCGAGTTCTGCTCACAGACCGCCTTCTTGAGTGTGTTGGGGCTGATAATATTTCGCACCACGGCTATCTCAGGCTCGGTGAAGGCCGCAGCTGGAGGCGTCTCCTGAGAACTGAACACTAGACGACGCCTGTTGCAATTGGTTTCTCCGTGGTACCAGCTAGATCGCGATCGTCTTTTGTAGGGTTGAGTTCTTGAGAAGGAGGCCCCAAGAATTCGTCATCGTAACCATGTTCGGCAAAGTACTTATTGACGTTGGTAAATGTACCGTCGTCGTTGTCGTGGTCGACCAGATCCTGTGCCATATGCATGTTCGGATCCTGTGCCATAGGGATGTCCGGCATGTCCGGTAGCGTTGCGGCGGTCTTGCCATGGCTTGGCACCGGCACAACTAGCGGTGTTGTCCTTGGGGTGGTGTCCCCCGCCCCCCAAACGAATCTGGCTCTTCGGCAAAGCAGGGGCCAACTTACGCAGGCACTGAGGGTCATCACATCATCTTTGTCGGCCCCAGCGGGTCGAATCGGAGGTAACAACTCGTCGCAGCCTGGCAGCACCCGAACTAGTTGAACCCTATACACGGTGGGTGGCATCGGATTACCGTGGAACACGGGGTTGCCCGGTTGAACGATTCTACCCTTGGCGACATGGACCAACTCGTCGTTCACGAAGTGCAGGAGAGTGCACGGAACGTCGGCGGCGCTGAGGGAGTCCTGGATTAGGGGGTGTTCGGGTAGCCGGACTATACCTTCGCCGGACTCCAGGACTATGAAGATGCAAGATTGAAGACTTCATCTCGTGTCCGGAAGGGACTTTCCTTGGCGTGGAAGGCAAGCTAGGCAATGCGGATACTCAAGATCTCCTACCATTGTAATCGACTCTGTGTAACCCTAACCCTATCCGGTGTCTATATAAACCGGAGGGTTGTAGTCCGTAGAGAGAACCATCATCATACACAATCATACCATAGGCTAGCTTCTACGGTTTAGCCTCCTTGATCTCGTGGTAGATCTACTCTTGTACTACCTATATCATCAATATTAATCAAGCAGGAGTAGGGTATTACCTCCATCGAAGGGGCCCGAACCTGGGTAAAAACATCGTGTCCCTTGTCTCATGTTACCATCCGGCCTTGACGCACAGTTCGGGACCCCCTACCCGAGATCCGCCGGTTTTCACACCGACATTGGTGCTTTCATTGAGAGTTCCTCTGTGCCGTCACAATCAGCAAGGATGCCTCTTCCCGTATTTAAAGACAGCGCCATTACTAAGGGAGCCTTGGCTGTCGGCCAAACCCTCCGGCTAGGTGGTTTTCTCACGACCGCCTGTTCGGCCGTTGCGCCGACGGTGACCTCTCGGGTCATCGGAAGCAACCTTCACGTCAGCTCAGAACTCGCCGAGCAGCAGTATCCGATGGAGCTCTCTTCCGTAAACGAGCTCTTGGATCGCATCGCCGCATTGGGGGTCGCTACAAATTACGACCAGGTTGGGCTTAAACCCGATCTAAGAGAAATTAACTCTCCCCAAGTCACCCACCATGCTGCGGTGGTAGAGGCGCAGTGCGGCGAGCCTTCATCTATTCTAAGGACTAGCTACATCCGAATTCCCGAACCCTCCAGGCCGGATACCCGCAGAGGGGAGGATACTATTCAAGACCTGAGCTTAGAATCAGGCAACGGGCTAGATTCATTGGACATCATCCAAGGCTCCGAACTTCAGAGTTCGGAAGCTCTTCGGACTCCGAATCTTAAATTGGGTGAGGTCCCAGATTCAATGCCACCCGCCCGCCCGAACATAAGCGATCTTTCCCAAATCAGGCAAAAGCCCGAGGAAACAGTACATCACTACTGGGCCAGATTCCTCCTGGTTATGAACAGGACAAAGGGCTGCCACGAGGGAGACGCAATTTCAATCTTTTGCAGTAACTGCATGGATGAGGGAATACTTAACGCCATAAGTCGTCGTGATATTACACGCTTCGCTGACTTCGCGTCCATAGTACAAAAGTACTGTGCGATGGAAAGCGCTTGGAAAACCGAAATAAAATTTTGGGATAATCCGGCCTTGAATAGCAATCCCGTCCGAACTAAGAGGGTGAATCACAGTAAGACACCCGGATTAAATATTAAAAAGCCAAAACCCTCTACAGGGCATGGAACCGTACTGGAAAGGTGGCTTGATGGACCCTGTAGAATTCACAGTACAGAGGACGCCACACCAACTCACAGCCTTAGAGCATGTTGGATACTCCGGCAGGTGGCCAAAACTGGCGAGGACCTCCTAATTTCAGAGGCCGAAGAAAGCCAGCCCGAGAACACCAGTACCGTTCTCACAGTCTTTGAGACTTTCGCATCAAATAATATGCGAAAAAAAACACTCCGCAGCCTCACAGAAGTCTATCAAGTAGCAACAATAAACCCATGGAGCGACACTGCTATCACCTTCAACGTGAGTGACGAACCTAAATTCCGAACAGCTCGAGCACCAGCTGCATTGGTCCTCAGTCCCATAGTGGACGGCTCTCGCCTCACAAAGGTACTCATGGATGGAGGCAGCGGATTGAACCTCATTTATGAGGAAACACTCCAAAAGATGGAAATAGACTGGAACCGCATCGAGCGAAGCAACACAACCTTTAGAGGAATAATCCCCAGTCAGGAAGCGCGCTGCACAGGAAAGATCACACTAGATGTGGTGTTCGGCACGCCGGATAATTATAGGTCCGAAGAAGTCACGTTCCAGGTGGCCCCGTTCAATAGCGGATACCACGCTATATTAGGACGGGCGGCATTCACAGTCTTCCAAGCCATACCCCATTACGGGTACATGAAACTCAAAATGCCTGGGCCAAACGGAATTATCACTCTCGCTAGTGATCCAGACATAGCACTCCGCGCCGAAAACAAGACAGCCGCATTGGCCCTTGAGGCACTATCCAAAGCCTTAGCGGCCGAGGAACTAACTGCGCTGCGCTCCACGGTTAATAGGGATGATGTGATACTCGATAAGAGATCCAAATCCACATCCTTCAAACCAGCGGACGAAATAGTCAAATTCCAGGTCCATCCAACAGACCCCAATAAAACAGCTTCCATCGGGGCACGACTGAACCCTAATGTAGACGCCACACTGCGAGATTTCCTACGAGAGAACTGGGACATTTTTGCTTGGCACCCTTCAGACATGCCAGGAATCACACGCAGGCTGGTCGAACACAGCTTAAATATCCAGAAAGGATTCAAACCTGTCAAACAAGCCCTTTGGCGCTTTTCCGAACCGAAGAGACAGGCTATGGGAGAGGAGCTAGCCAAGTTATTGGAGGCCGGATTCATTAGAGATATAAAACACCCGGACTGGCTAGCAAACCTGGTGATGGTACCAAAGAAGGACAGATCCTGGCACCTGTGTGTCGATTTTCAAGACCTTAACAAGGCCTGCCCAAAGGATCCCTTCCCCCTCCCTCGTATCGATCAAATTATCGATGCCACTGCAGGACATGACTTGTGTGTTTCCTCGACGCATACTCCGGTTACCATCAAATCAAGATGGCAGAATCAGACCAAGCCGCAACAGCATTCATCACACCATACGGCCCATTCTGCTTCAACACAATACCCTTTGGGCTAAAAAACGCCAGCGCAACATATCAGCGCATGATACAAACATGTCTGGCCAACCAGATCGGCAAAACAGTGGAGGCATATGTGGATGATGTGGTCGTCAAATCAAAACATGTCGGCTCTCTAGTAGACGACTTGAGGCTTACATTCGATAACCTCCGAAAATACGACATTAAGCTCAATCCGGAGAAATGCGTCTTCGGCGTTCCAGCCGGAAAGCTCTTGGGCTTCATTGTATCCAGTAGAGGAATCGAAGCAAATCCAGCCAAAATCCGAGCTTTGTCACAATTGGATGTCCCAAAAGACCTCAAACAAATACAGAAACTAACCGGATGCGTGGCGGCTCTAAGTCGCTTCATCTCCCGCTTGGGAGAAAAGGCGCTGCCCCTTTACCGCCTCCTACGGTGCACCGAACACTTCGAGTGGACGGATGCCGCCACGGCCGGACTCGACGAAATAAAAGCCATATTGGCAACAAACCCAGTCCTGGCCGCGCCAAACACCGGCGAGCCAATGCTATTGTACATTGCGGCAACCCATCAAGTTGTCAGCGCGGTGCTCATCGTCGAGCGGGAAACGGACGGACACAAATTCCCCCTCCAAAGGCCGGTCTACTACGTGTCCACTGTCCTCACTCCATGCAAATCACGGTACCCGCACTATCAGAAAATTGCATACGCGGTATTCATGGCATCCCGGAAGCTACGACACTACTTTCAAGAGTGTTTGATTACAGTAGCCTCGGAAGTACCACTCAATGACATTATCAATAACCGCTATGCAACGGTCCGGATCGCAAAATGGGCCATTGAGCTCCTCCCGTTCGACATAACCTACAAGCCATGGCGAGCTATCAAATCGCAAGTGTTGGCTGACTTCGTCGCAGAATGGACGGAGGCTGAACTCCCTAAAGAGTACGGCACATACTCAAACTGGATCATGCATTTCGACGACTCCAAAATGTTGGCCGGACTAGGGGCTGGCGTCGTTTTGACGTCCCCCACAGGAGACACAGTCCAATACGTACTCCAAATTATGTACACGGACTCCAACAATGCAGCCGAATATGGGGCCCTCCTACATGGTCTTCGGATGGCAGTATCCATGGGCATTCAACGCCTAGAGGTACGCGGGGATTCGAACCTCGCGATCTCCCAAATAAATGGTGACTTCGACACCAAGGATCCAAAAATGGCAGCTTACCGCAATGCCGTCCTAAAAATGTCAGCTCGGTTCGAAGGGCTGGAGTTTCACCATATAGCCCGCGAAAATAATCAAGCAGCGGACGTCCTGGCACGCATCGGAGCAAAACGTGATGCAATCCCCCCAACATCTTTTTGGAAAGATTGGTCAAGCCATCCGTAACATGGGATGGGGAACCCACAATTAACAGCCCGGACGCAGCCGCACCACTCGACGCCGAACAACCTGACATAGTTGGAGGTCCTGCCAACGAAATTACACCTTCAGCCCACGCAATAATGGCGGTTATCGCCCCGTGGACAGAACTATTCCTAGCCTACCTTACTAGGCAGGAACTCCCAGAGGACCAAAACGAGGCCCGCTGCATAGTGCGGCGATCTAAAGCCTACAAAGTCCACGAGGGGGAGCTTTATAAGAAAAGCACTGCCGGAGTCCTTCAAAGGTGCATCTCCGCAGAGGAAGGGCGGAATCTTCTGGCCGAAATTCACGCCGGACTCGGTGGTCATCACGCTACTGCTCGGTCCCTTGTTAGCAAGGCTTTCCGTACAAGCTTTTATTGGCCGACGGCCTGGGCAAACGCTCAGGACTTAGTCCAATGATGCGTTGGTTGCCAAATTTTTGCCAACCAAAGCCATATGCCACCCACTGCACTCCAAACTATACCCATCACCTGGCCCTTTGCGGTCTGGGGGCTCGACATGGTCGGACCCCTTAAAAGTGGAACCCATAAGAAAAAATACTTACTGGTCATGGTGGATAAGTTTACCAAATGGATAGAAGCCAAGCCTGTTAAAACGGCTGAATCCGGACCTGTGATAGACTTCATATCCGGGGTTGTACACCGTTATGGCGTCCCCCATAGCATCATAACCGATAACGGTACAAACTTTACAGCCGACGAGGTAAAACTCTGGTGCAAAAACATGGGCATCAAGCTCGATTATGCTTCGGTCTATCACCCACAAACTAATGGCCAGGTCGAACATGCAAACGGTCTTATCATGAGTGGCATCAAACCCAGACTAGTGCGGTCCCTCAAGGAATCTAACACACACTGGGTAGAGGAGCTCGACTCCGTACTCTGGGGCTGCGGACCACGCCAAATCGCACCACCGGATACACACCATTCTTTATGGTGTACGGCGCAGAGGCAGTTCTGCCCTGCGACATAATTCATGACTCACCTAGAGTGCGCATGTACGAAGACAGCCTGGACGCCTTGGAGGAAGAGCGTGACGTGGCGAAAGCCCGTTCCACATTTTATCAACAACAGGCCCGAAGATACCAAAGCAGAGAAGTACGGGCCAAAAACTACAATGTTGGCGAACTAGTTCTATGCTTGCCGGATAAGAAAAAGGACAAACTCAAGCCCAAATGAGAAGGTCCATTTATAATCGACCAAGTCCTGACTGGTGGGGCGTACCGCTTGCGAGATGCGTCGGATAACCGACTCGAGACAAACCCGTGGAACGCCACACGTCTCCGAAGATTCTACACCTAGCGCCGGACTCCGTGTTCGTCTCCTTCCCCTGTCCATTTTTTATATTTTTCTATCTTATATTTCTCTTCGTCCCCCCTTTTTCCTTTATAGCCCTTAAAAGGCTCACTACATGACGCGCCACTTGCGCTCATTTAAACTGGGGGCTTCTTTAACAGAAGCTTATTTATACGGGCTTCATGCCCCATACATGTGTCAAACTTCCGCATGTACCTTTTTCTTCACCATTATATGCATCAATATGACTTAAGTTTTGGCCAAGCTGGGTTGCCAGGCTCCTGTGCTTACCCCTACGTTCCCGATTGTTCGGCTAGGCGGTAAAGGGAGCACCTCTGCGATTGTTACTGCCGGGTCAGCCGGATGTGTACCTCAGACTGGGTGAAGCCGAAATCTAGCGTTCTTAAGGGAATATTCGGTCGGTGAAATAAAATATGATCTTTTTTTATTAATTTTCATGTGCCCCTAGATGCTTTTTCTGCATTTTTTTACGCAGTTCGGACATGCACTTTAGGGCATGCCTCCCCAGCGAAAGGAACCCTTAACGGAACTATTCTCTCTGGAAGATGTTTCTTACTAACCATGTAATATAACATAACTAGTTGGGCACTTGTCTGATAAAGCACTAATGACCCCTATGCCTGGTCTCCACGCATACCACGACTCTTGTATAACCGCTATGGTATTCGGACACACTCCGGACCGCCAGGTCCCGAGGTTGAAGCGGAAAGGTCGGCAACGACAAACGATCTACAATCCGGCTAGAAGGCATTACATATGTCAATTCAAAAGTACATAGTCATTTTGACTGATTGTATTCCTCCTCTATACCATCTAACAGGCTGTCTAATTTACAGTCCTGCTGGGAATACTTTGCGGCCAATTCTACTTGGCCGTACACTAAGCTTACAGGGATCTCCTTCCCGTCAGGCCCCACCGGTCCGACCTCGGCCATGTGGTTTGGGTCAGACTTCGTAAAACGGGTCTTCACCATGGCCTAGGCCTCCCTAGCGCCTTGTCGGTAGGCTGATATCTTCCACAACCGGAAGCTCCACCGAGCTCCCTTCAGCTTCTCCGCAAGCTCCCCAAGGCCCTCGGGCGTGGAGTGGGCAGGCCATAAGGCTTGGGAAACGCCTTGCATTGCCTGCCGAATTCGCTCGTGCAGTTGCAGGAGTTCGGGAAGAAGGTCACCCGTAGAACCGTGCATCTCCTCTGCAGGACGACCTGTGAGCATACCTACAGACAATACTCTGTAATTCGACTTCCTCGCCGATCTCACTTTTCAAAGTTCGTTCAAGCACTTACTAAATATGCCGCGTCGAAGCCGCTGATTCTCCTTCGTGGAGTCCGATAGCTGGCCACGAACGTCCTTAAGCTCAACGTCCAGCTTGGTGTTGGCATCCTGAAGATCATTCTTCTCTCGCCTCACCTTTGTCAACATACTCTCACCGGCCTTTAACCGGCGTAGGAGTTGTTGCTTCTCCGGATCAAGTCCGGCGCCATCTGCAAACATGAATTGTCAGATTTGCACCCAAACCACACAATACTAATCTTTCGAAGTGTATCTTACCTGAGGGGGTCCCTTTGGGCTCCCCTGTTGCGGCTAGGGCGGCCTCTAGTTGGGCCTTGCACTTTTCCATCTCCTGGGACAGCACGGTGTTCTTCTCTGTAAGAACCTGCATGTTATATGATCCTTAAATCAGTTACTTTAACTATTTCAAGTCTCGGGGGCTACTGGTATATATATATATATAACCATAATTTTCTTACCCGTATGTCTTTCACATACTGCTTCGTGGCTCTGGCTAAACCATCTTGAGCGGCACAGAGATACGCATCTCCTGAATTAAAGGCATCTAAAGCCTCTCGGGAGAAACAAGCGTCGCGTAAAGCTGTCCGGCGACGCCTGTGGTTCATGGCACTCTCCACTTCAAAATTTGTGGCAGACAGCCTATCCGCATCCTCTGTCGGAGGAGCGCCCGGTGCACGCCTTGTGCTCGCCTCCGCTTCCTGGCCGGTCACTGGAACCTGGCTGGTGGAGGCGCGATTGGCAGCCTCTCCGGATATAGTCCAACGAGGTCTCTGAAGGAAATATGCCCTAGAGGCAATAATAAAGTTATTATTTATTTCCTTATATCATGATAAAGGTTTATTATTCATGCTAGAATTGTATTAACCGGAAACATAATGCATGTGTGAATACATAGACAAACAGAGTGTCACTAGTATGCCTCTACTAGACTACCTCGTTAATCAAAGATGGTTATGTTTCCTAACCATGAACAAAGAGTTGTTATTTGATTAACGAGGTCACATCATTGGTTGAATGATCTGATTGACATGACCCATTATATTAGCTTAGCACCCGATCGTTTAGTATGTTGCTATTGCTTTATTCATGACTTATACATGTTCCTATGACTATGAGATTATGCAACTCCCGTTTGCCAGAGGAACACTTTGGGTACTACCAAACGTCACAACATAACTGGGTGATTATAAAGGAGTATTACAGGTGTCTCCAATGGTAGATGTTGGGTTGGCATATTTCGAGATTAGGATTTGTCACTCCGATTGTCGGAGAGGTATCTCTGGGCCCTCTCGGTAATGCACATCACTTAAGCCTTGCAAGCATTGCAACTAATGAGTTAGTTGCGGGATGATGTATTACGGAACGAGTAAAGAGACTTGCCGGTAACGAGATTGAACTAAGTATTGGATACTGACGATCGAATCTCGGGCAAGTAACATACCGATGACAAAGGGAACAACGTATGTTGTTATGCGGTCTGACCGATAAAGATCTTCGTAGAATATGTAGGAGCCAATATGGGCATCCAGGTCCCGCTATTGGTTATTGACTGGAGACGTGTCTCGGTCATGTCTACATTGTTCTCGAACCGTAGGGTCCGCACGCTTAACGTTACGATTACAGTTATTATGAGTTTATGCATTTTGATGTACCGAAGGTTGTTCGGAGTCCCGGATGTGATCACGGACATGACGAGGAGTCTCGAAATGGTCGAGACATAAAGATTGATATATTGGAAGCCTATGTTTGGACATCGGAAATGTTCCAGGTGAAATCAGGATTTTACCGGAATACCAGGTGGGTTACGGGAACCCCCTGGGAGCGATATGGGCCTTGATGGGCCTTAGTGGAAAGGAGAAAGGGGCAGCCCTAGTGGCCGCGCGCCTCCCCCCTTCCCTAGTCCTATTAGGACTAGGAGAAGGTGGCCGGCCCCCCTCTCTCTCTTTCGCCCCCTTGAGGAATCCTATTCCAACTAGGATTGGGGGGGGGGATCCTACTCCCGGAGGGAGTAGGACTCCCTGGCGCGCCACCCCTTGGCCGGCCAGCCCCTCCCCCTTGGCTCCTTTATATACGGGGGCAGGGGAGCACCCTAGGACACACAAGTTGATCTACGGATCGTTCCTTAGCCGTGTGCGGTGCCCCCTTCCACCAAATTCCACCTCGGTCATATCGTTGCAGTGCTTAGGCGAAGCCCTGCACCGGTAACACATCAAGATCGTCACCACGCCGTCGTGCTGACGGAACTCTTCCCCGACGCTTTGCTGGATCGGAGCCCGGGGATCGTCATCGAGCTGAACGTGTGCCAAGAACTCGGAGGTGCCGGAGTAACGGTGCTGTGATCGGTCGGATCGTGAGGAGAACGTACGACTACTTCCTCTACGTTGAGTCAATGCTTCCGCTTCAGTCTACAAGGGTATGTAGACATCACTCTCCCCTCTCGTTGCTATGCATCACCATGATCTTGCGTGTGCGTAGGAATTTTTTTGAAATTACTACGTTCCCCAACAGTGGCATCCGAGCCTAGGTTTTTATGGTTTGATGTTATTTGCACGAGTAGAACAGAAGTAAGTTGTGGACGATACAAGTCATACTGCCTACCAGCATGTCATACTTTGGTTCAGCGGTATTGTTGGACGAGACGTTCCGGACCAACCTTACGCGTACGCTTACGCGAGACCGGTTCCCTCGACGTGCTTTGCACATAGATGGCTTGCGGAAGACTGTCTCTCCAACTTTAGTTGAACCGAGTGTGGCTACGCCCGGTCCTTGAGAAGGTTAAAACGGAGTCTATTTGACAAACTATCGTTGTGGTTTTGATGCGTAGGTAAGATGAGTTCTTGCTTAAAGCCCGTAGCAGCCACGTAAAACTTGCAACAACAAAGTAGAGGACGTCTAACTTGTTTTTGCAGGGCATGTTGTGATGTGATATGGTCAAGACATGATGCTAAATTTTATTGTATGAGATGATCATGTTTTGTAATCGAGTTATCGGCAACTGGCAGGAGCCATATGGTTGTCGCTTTATTGTATGCAATGCAATCGCGATGTAATGCTTTACTTTATTACTAAGCGGTAGTGATAGTCGTGGAAGCATAAGATTGGCGAGACGACAACGATGCTATGATGAAGATCAAGGTGACGCGCCGGTGACGATGGTGATCATGATGGTGCTTCGGAGATGGAGATCACAAGCACAAGATGATGATGACCATATCATATCACTTATATTGATTGCATGTGATGTTTATCTTTTTATGCATCTTATCTTGCTTTGATTGACGGTAGCATTATAAGATGATCTCTCACTAAATTATCAAGAAGTGTTCTCCCTGAGTATGCACCGTTGCAAAAGTTCTTCGTGCTGAGACACCACGTGATGATCGGGTGTGATAGGCTCTACGTTCAAATACAACGGGTGCAAAATAGTTGGACACGCGGAATACTCAGGTTATACTTGACGAGCTATGCATATAAGATATGACCTCGGAACACAGAGACCGAAAGGTCGAGCGTGAATCATATAGTAGATATGATCAACATAAAGATGTTCACCATTGAAAACTACTCCATATCACGTGATGATCGGTTATGGTTTAGTTGATTTGGATCACGTGATCACTTAGAGGATTAGAGGGATGTCTATCTAAGTGGGAGTTCTTAATTAATTTGATTAACTGAACTTAAACTTATCATGAACTTAGTATCTGATAGTATCTTGCTTGTTTATGTTGATTGTAGATAGATGGCTCGTGCTGTTGTTCCGTTAAATTTTAATGCGTTCCTTGAGAAAGCAAAGTTGAAAGATGATGGTAGCAATTACACGGACTGGGTCCGTAACTTGAGGATTATCCTCATTGCTGCACAGAAGAATTACGTCCTGGAAGCACCGCTAGGTGCCAGGCCTGCTACTAGAGCAACACCAGAAGTTATGAACGTCTGGCAGAGCAAAGCTGATGACTACTCGATAAATCAGTGTGCCATGCTTTACGGCTTAGAACCGGGACTTCAACGACGTTTTGAACGTCATGGAGCATATGAGATGTTCCAGGAGTTGAAGTTAATATTTCAAGCAAATGCCCGGATTTAGAGATATGAAGTCTCCAATAAGTTCTATAGCTGCAAAATGGAGGAGAACAGTTCTGTCAGTGAGCATATACTCAAAATGTCTGGGTATAATAATCACTTGATTCAATTGGGAGTTACTCTTCCAGATGATTGCGTCATTTACAGAATTCTCCAATCACTGCCACCAAGCTACAAGAGCTTCGTGATGAACTATAATATGCAAGGGATGACCAAGACTATTCCCGAGCTCTTCGCAATGCTAAAAGCTGCGGAGGTAGAAATCAAGAAGGAGCATCAAGTGTTGATGGTTAACAAAACCACTAGTTTCAAGAAGAAGGGCAAAGGGAAGAAAAAGGGGAACTTCAAGAAGAACGGCAAGCGAGTTGCTGCTCAAGAGAAGAAACCCAAGTCTGGACCTAAGCCTGAAACTGAGTGCTTCTACTGCAAGCAGACTGGTCACTGGAAACGGAACTGCCCCAAGTATTTGGCGGATAAGAAGGATGGCATGGTGAACAAAGGTATATGTGATATACATGTTATTGATGTGTACCTTACTAATGTCCGCAGTAGCACCTGGGTATTTGATACTGGTTCTGTTGCTAATAATTGCAACTCAAAACAGGGACTACAGAATAAGCGGACACTAGCAAAGGACGAGGTGACGATGCGCGTGGGAAATGGTTCCAAAGTCGATGTGATCGCAGTTGGCACGCTACCTCTACATCTACCTTCGGGATTAGTATTAGACCTAAATAATTGTTATTTGGTGCCAGCGTTGAGCATGAACATTATATCTGGATCTTGTTTGATGCGAGACGGTTATTCATTTCAATCAGAGAATAATGGTTGTTCTATTTATATGAGTAATATCTTTTATGGTCATGCACCATTGAAGAGTGGTCTATTTTTGATGAATCTCGATAGTAGTGATACACATATTCATAATGTTGAAGCCAAAAGATGCAGAGTTGATAATGATAGTGCAACTTATTTGTGGCACTGCCGTTTAGGTCATATCGGTATAAAGCGCATGAAGAAACTCCATACTAATGGACTTTTGGAGTCACTTGATTATGAATCACTTGGCACTTGCGAACCGTGCCTCATGGGCAAGATAACTAAAACACCGTTCTCCGGAACTATGGAGAGAGCAACAGATTTGTTGGAAATCATACATACGGATGTATGTGGTCCGATGAATGTTGAGGCTCGTGGCGGATATCGTTATTTTCTCACCTTCACAGATGATTTGAGCAGATATGGGTATATCTACTTAATGAAACACAAGTCTGAAACATTTGAAAAGTTCAAAGAATTTCAGAGTGAAGTTGAAAATCATCGTAACAAGAAAATAAAGTTTCTACGATCAGATCGTGGAGGAGAATATTTGAGTTACGAGTTTGGTGTACATTTGAAAAATTGTGGAATAGTTTCGCAACTCACGCCACCCGGAACACCACAGCGTAATGGTGTGTCCGAATGTCGTAATCGTACTTTACTAGATATGGTGCGATCTATGATGTCTCTTACTGATTTACCGCTATCGTTCTGGGGATACGCTCTAGAGACGGCCGCATTCACGTTAAATAGGGCACCATCTAAATCCGTTGAGACGACGCCTTATGAACTATGGTTTGGCAAGAAACCAAAGTTGTCGTTTCTTAAAGTTTGGGGCTGCGATGCTTATGTGAAAAAGCTTCAACCAGATAAGCTCGAACCCAAATCGGAGAAATGTGTCTTCATAGGATATCCAAAGGAAACTGTTGGATACACCTTCTATCACAGATCCGAAGGCAAGACTTTTGTTGCTAAGTTCGGAAACTTTCTAGAGAAGGAGTTTCTTTCGAAAGAAGTGAGTGGGAGGAAAGTAGAACTTGATGAGGTAATTGTACCTACTCCTTTATTGAGAAGTAGTACATCACAGAAAACTGTTTCTGCGACACCTACACCAATAAATAAGGAAGCTAATGATGATGATCATGAAACTTTAGATCAAGATACTACTGAACCTCGTAGATCAACCAGAGTGAGATCCGCACCAGAGTGGTACGGTAATCCTATTCTGGAAGTCATGTTACTAGACCATGATGAACCTACGAACTATGAAGAAGCAATGGTGAGCCCAGATTCCGCAAAGTGGCTTGAAGCCATGAAATCTGAGATGGGATCCATGTATGAGAACAAAGTATGGACTTTGGTTGACTTGCCTGATGATCGGCAAGCAATTGAGAACAAATGGATCTTTAAGAAGAAGACTGACGCTGATGGTAATGTTACTGTCTACAAAGCTCGACTTGTCGCAAAAGGTTTTCGACAAGTTCAAGGGATTGACTACGATGAGACTTTCTCACCCGTAGCGATGCTTAAGTCTGTCCGAATCATGTTAGCAATTGCCGCATTCTATGATTATGAAATTTGGCAGATGGATGTCAAAACTGCATTCCTGAATGGATTTCTGGAAGAAGAATTGTATATGATGCGACCGGAAGGTTTTGTCGATCCAAAGGGAGCTAACAAAGTGTGCAAGCTCCAGCGATCCATTTATGGACTGGTGCAAGCCTCTCGGAGTTGGAATAAACGCTTTGATAGCGTGATCAAAGCATTTGGTTTTATACAGACTTTCGGAGAAGCCTGTATTTACAAGAAAGTGAGTGGGAGCTCTGTAGCATTTCTAATATTATATGTGGATGACATATTACTGATTGGAAATGATATAGAATTTCTGGATAGCATAAAGGGATACTTGAATAAAAGTTTTTCAATGAAAGACCTCGGAGAAGCTGCTTACATATTAGGCATAAAGATCTATAGAGATAGATCAAAACGCTTAATTGGACTTTCACAAAGCACATACCTTGACAAGATTTTGAAGAAGTTCAAAATGGATCAAGCAAAGAAAGGGTTCTTGCCTGTGTTACAAGGTGTGAGATTGAGTAAGACTCAAAGCCCGACCACTGCAGAAGATAGAGAGAAAATGAAAGATGTTCCCTATGCTTCAGCCATAGGCTCTATCATGTATGCAATGCTGTGTACCAGACCTGATGTGTGCCTTGCTATAAGTTTAGCAGGGAGGTACCAAAGTAATCCAGGAGTGGATCACTGGACAGCGGTCAAGAACATACTGAAATACCTGAAAAGGACTAAGGATATGTTTCTCATATATGGAGGTGACAAAGAGCTCACCGTAAGAGGTTACGTTGATGCAAGCTTTGACACTGATCCGGACGATTCTAAATCGCAAACTGGATACGTGTTTACATTAAACGGTGGAGCTGTCAGTTGGTGCAGTTCTAAACAAAGCGTCGTAGCGGGATCTACATGTGAAGCGGAGTACATAGCTGCTTCGGAAGCAGCAAATGAAGGAGTCTGGATGAAGGAGTTCATATCCGATCTAGGTGTCATACCTAGTGCATCGGGTCCAATGAAAATCTTTTGTGACAATACTGGTGCAATTGCCTTGGCAAAGGAATCCAGATTTCACAAAAGGACCAAACACATCAAGAGACGCTTCAACTCCATCCGGGATCTAGTCCAGGTGGGAGACATAGAGATTTGCAAGATACATACGGATCTGAATGTTGCAGACCCGTTGACTAAGCCTCTTCCACGAGCAAAACATGATCAGCACCAAAACTCCATGGGTGTTAGGATCATTACAGTGTAATCTAGATTATTGACTCTAGTGCAAGTGGGAGACTGAAGGAAATATGCCCTAGAGGCAATAATAAAGTTATTATTTATTTCCTTATATCATGATAAAGGTTTATTATTCATGCTAGAATTGTATTAACCGGAAACATAATGCATGTGTGAATACATAGACAAACAGAGTGTCACTAGTATGCCTCTACTAGACTACCTCGTTAATCAAAGATGGTTATGTTTCCTAACCATGAACAAAGAGTTGTTATTTGATTAACGAGGTCACATCATTGGTTGAATGATCTGATTGACATGACCCATTATATTATCTTAGCACCCGATCGTTTAGTATGTTGCTATTGCTTTATTCATGACTTATACATGTTCCTATGACTATGAGATTATGCAACTCCCGTTTGCCAGAGGAACACTTTGGGTACTACCAAACGTCACAACGTAACTGGGTGATTATAAAGGAGTATTACAGGTGTCTCCAATGGTAGATGTTGGGTTGGCATATTTCGAGATTAGGATTTGTCACTCCGATTGTCGGAGAGGTATCTCTGGGCCCTCTCGGTAATGCACATCACTTAAGCCTTGCAAGCATTGCAACTAATGAGTTAGTTGCGGGATGATGTATTACGGAACGAGTAAAGAGACTTGCCGGTAACGAGATTGAACTAAGTATTGGATACTGACGATCGAATCTCGGGCAAGTAACATACCGATGACAAAGGGAACAACGTATGTTGTTATGCGGTCTGACCGATAAAGATCTTCGTAGAATATGTAGGAGCCAATATGGGCATCCAGGTCCCGCTATTGGTTATTGACCGGAGACGTGTCTCGGTCATGTCTACATTGTTCTCGAACCGTAGGGTCCGCACGCTTAACGTTACGATTACAGTTATTATGAGTTTATGCATTTTGATGTACCGAAGGTTGTTCGGAGTCCCGGATGTGATCACGGACATGACGAGGAGTCTCGAAATGGTCGAGACATAAAGATTGATATATTGGAAGCCTATGTTTGGACATCGGAAATGTTCCAGGTGAAATCAGGATTTTACCGGAATACCAGGTGGGTTACGGGAACCCCCTGGGAGCGATATGGGCCTTGATGGGCCTTAGTGGAAAGGAGAAAGGGGCAGCCCTAGTGGCCGCGCGCCTCCCCCCTTCCCTAGTCCTATTAGGACTAGGAGAAGGTGGCCGGCCCCCCTCTCTCTCTTTCGCCCCCTTGAGGAATCCTATTCCAACTAGGATTGGGGGGGGGATCCTACTCCCGGAGGGAGTAGGACTCCCTGGCGCGCCACCCCTTGGCCGGCCAGCCCCTCCCCCTTGGCTCCTTTATATACGGGGGCAGGGGAGCACCCTAGGACACACAAGTTGATCTACGGATCGTTCCTTAGCCGTGTGCGGTGCCCCCTTCCACCAAATTCCACCTCGGTCATATCGTTGCAGTGCTTAGGCGAAGCCCTGCACCGGTAACACATCAAGATCGTCACCACGCCGTCGTGCTGACGGAACTCTTCCCCGACGCTTTGCTGGATCGGAGCCCGGGGATCGTCATCGAGCTGAACGTGTGCCAAGAACTCGGAGGTGCCGGAGTAACGGTGCTGTGATCGGTCGGATCGTGAGGAGAACGTACGACTACTTCCTCTATGTTGAGTCAATGCTTCCGCTTCAGTCTACAAGGGTATGTAGACATCACTCTCCCCTCTCGTTGCTATGCATCACCATGATCTTGCGTGTGCGTAGGAAATTTTTTGAAATTACTACGTTCCCCAACAGTCTCTTCGTCCTGAAGAAAGCACGAACGTTAATATCCCCCGACGGAATGACACCACGGAAACGGAAGGTGCGTAATACCTTTGTGCCGGCATCTCGGGCCAGACTACCTTTCTTTTTTCCCCACGGGGCCCTGTGGCCCCTCGCTTGCTAGCCGCCGCAGGTTCGGCATCCCGCCTCGGAAATCTCCCCTGTGAAACACGGTTGTTGTTAGAAACGCCGGAATACATGAAAATGGAATCCCCTTCAAGGGAATAAAAACTCCGGTTTCTGTCACCTGGGAGGCCGGGATTTACCCGGGGTAGTCAGCCACAATAGCGACCAAGGTGTTGTCCTTGCTTAGCTGATGAAACACCCCATCGATAAGCTCCACCGATATGTCCGGATCCTCTTCAGAGTCCGGATCAAGGGACCGTTCTGGGTCCTCGGGTTGTGGAGGGCGGCTGCTTATATCTTTCACTTCCTGTCGCAGTTCCTGCATTGAAGTCGTCAGACTACGTATCTGACCATGGAAGTATAAAATGAATGGGCAAGCGCAATTGTTTGCTTACCCAACTTGGAGGTTCATACATAGTGAATCCGGCCCGCGGGTTAACGCGGAGGAACTCCTCCTTTTCTCACTTGTACAAAGAGGACAGAATCTTTATTAGGGCGGCAGTCGAGGCCGGCCCCTTACGACCGTAACGCGTGGCGTCGTCCTCCCCATTGAAATCCCACATAGGGTGGCCTCTGTATTGAAGCGGCTGCACCCCTCGCATAATGCATACGGCCATGACTCCGATCATGGTTAGTCCGGAATGAGCCAACAGTCTTATCCGGCCCATCAGGTAAAGGACGTCTCTGTCACTTTCTCTCTGAGAGCTCCGTGGACGCCAGCTCAAGCGTTTCTTCAATGGAGCACTGTTGAACTCAGGGAGACCGGCCCGGACAGGGTCCGGCAGCGGGACGTCGTCTATGTAAAACCATTCCGAAGGCCAGTCCTCGGACGCCTTCTTCGGGGTTCCGGATAAGTATCCGGTCCCGGCGATGCGCCATACTTCGGCTCCGCCCACTTGGTATATAGACCCCTCTTGAGAACGGGGCACCAGGCAAAATATCTTCTTCCACAGCAAGAAATGAGCCTCGACGCCTAAAAGTAGCTCGCAAAGGGAAACAAAGCCCGCAATATGTAACACGGAGCCGGGCGTGAGATTGTGCAGCTGGAGGCCGTAGAACTCCGGAAGCCCGCGGAGAAATGGATGAATTGGAAATCCCAGTCCCCTCATCAGATAGGGAACAAGGCACACTCGTTCTCCTTTAGAAGGACTGGGGGTGTTCTCCGTTTGTTTTCCGCCATTGTAGGTGGCGAGACCGGCTCGGACCGGGACCATGTATGCCTGAGGGAGAAATCCCTTGGCTTGAAGCGACACTAACTCGCTATGCAGAATGGTGCAACTCTCCCAGTCCCCGGGCCTAGGACCGGAGGGGCGAGGGGAGGAGTTGCGACGGCTGGCCATGTTGGAATGGACTTTAGCTGGGAAAGCTCTGATGATAACTCGCGGAGGGGAGAAGATGCGGTTAGGATCTAAATCCTCATCCCGTTAAATAGGCGGCTCGTTTATATGGATAGGGGTGTGGATGTAAAAACGCCCCAGGCCTTTTGCATTCGTTCAACACGTGGAAGACAGCCATTATTGGGCGCAGAAGCCGAGGAGCGCTACATTACAAAAATCGGACATTATTAGTACAGGTACACAGAATTTGGGAAAGAACCCACCTTGCAATGCCGAAGACAATTTGCGTGCCGGACTTGTCATCATTGAAGCCTTGTTCGGGGGCTACTGAGGGATCCTGGATTAGGGGGTGTTCGGGTAGCCGGACTATACCTTCGCCGGACTCCAGGACTATGAAGATGCAAGATTGAAGACTTCATCCTGTGTCCGGAAGGGACTTTCCGTGGCGTGGAAGGCAAGCTAGGCGATGCGGATACTCAAGATCTCCTACCATTGTAACCGACTCTGTGTAACCCTAACCCTATCCGGTGTCTATATAAACCGGAGGGTTGTAGTCCATAGAGAGAACCATCATCATACACAATCATACCATAGGCTAGCTTCTACGGTTTAGCCTCCTTGATCTTGTGGTAGATCTACTCTTGTACTACCCATATCATCAATATTAATCAAGCAGGAGTAGGGTATTACCTCCATCGAGAGGGCCCGAACCTGGGTAAAAACATCATGTCCCTTGTCTCCTGTTACCATCCGGCCTTGACGCACAGTTCGGGAACCCCTACCCGAGATCCACCGGTTTTGACACCGACAAGCGCCCTGCAAAAACATGTAGGGCGTCAGGGATGCCGAGTCAAAGGCAAGGAGATGAAGTCCTCGGTCGAGAGGCTTAATTAGTTACTGTGATGGCGTCGAGCTCGGCTAATGTCGAGGCACCGCCAACGGCGGGCGTGCAATTGACAGAGGGGCCGCTTGCTGCCGAGGTGCCGGCCGGCGTACACCCGGGTGCATTAAGCTCCAATGTCCGTGCCGGCGTCGGAGACACCAATACCGCCTCCGCCGGAGACACCAATTGCGCCGCCTGCGCGTTGTGCGAGTTATTGGCCGTGAAGCCGGGAATCGGGGGCGGCTCCTGTTGGTCGCCCGCAATCCACGTCGTCAGCCCATGAATCAAGGTAGGCACAATGGCGGTGAGCGTCGATCCCAGTTGTTGTTGCACTTTCTCTTGGGCAATCTCTGTAATCCGCGCCACTTGTGCCTTGAGTTCTTGAACCTCGCGCGACTGGCTTTCCGAGCTGGTCTTTCTCTCCTTTCGCCCACCAGCGTTATAGTATGACGACCATTTTGTGGACAAGCCTTTGTCGGCCACACGACTAGCTGACGACAGCTTACTGAGCTTATCCTTGTTTTTCATTATGTTTAACGCCCTATTTAGAGTGCTGTCCCAAGGGGTGCTCTGAGCCGACCCCGCGCTACTTCTTTCAGTCTCCTGCGAAAGGAATGTGAACCATTTAGAAATTTGGCTTCATTAATTAGAATGCAACCATATGGAGCTAATTACGCGGGGGTGTATTCCTTACCAGTACAAGCTCAAGCGCCCTGGTCTTCGGATCCGTGGTAAGCTCCTTTGTTACCGGGTCCTCCTTGTACCAGGCCCTGACATAGTTCCTGGTCTGCTTGTCACGGTATTTCTCGAAACGGGGCGGTAGGCCTTGCTCGGCACGCTCCGCGTCCTCCTTGTCCCATATAGGCTCCGCCACTCTGTAACCGCCGGGACCGAGTTTGTGTTCCGCTAAGTTCAACTCCCACATTTCTTTCCCCCACTGACTTGATTCAGAGGTTGCGCTGCTCTCACACTTGATCTTGAACTCCTTGTAGTCATCTGCGTTGATCGAATGATTTTTCGCCTTAATCTTCTCATAACTATCACCTTTGTCAATCATTCTCTTCACCGCGCTTCTCCAAGTAGACAGGGTCGTGCTCATCCTCGTGAGGGCGACATTGTTCACTTTATTTCTTGAGAGGCGTGTGTTTTCAAAGTCAGCGGGGAACTTGTATTGTTCGTGCAACTTCGTGAAGAGAAGGTTGCGCAAATTCCCTCGGTCCTTATGCCTTAGGTTCTTGGTGTTGATCGAGACGGTGCTCCGGAGAATGCACCCGAGCTGAACCGAGTACGCCTTGACTATTTCTTTGGGCGCCGTTGGATGCCCGTCGGAGTTCACTTCAGTAAATTCCTCGACGGTGCCGAGCACGTTCGGGCGCCGGTCCTTCCATTGCCTCTTCGGTTGGCTGCCATCTGTGCATGCGCTGCCATCATCAGTGGTGGCATCCTCGGCGGTACCATCAGTGGTGTCATCCCCGACGCCACTAGGGGTTGTGTAGTCAAGATCGGTGTCTTCCGTGGCATCCTCATAGCGGTGAAGTTCTTCCTCCATCTCCTGGGACAGCCCCCAGAATTGCTTGCCTGAACCGCCGGCCTCATCGTTGTGGGCCATGTTTCGCTCTAATAGGAAAAAAGATTTGGTCAAAAAGTTGGTTATTGTCAAGGAACAAGATCTCATCATTTAGCTTTTGTGAGGAATTATCATGGTCTCATCATTTAGGGTTTGTCGACACCGAGGCACCCTAAAAGCTAAGGTTTTATCATTTAGGGTTTGTCGACGCCGAGGCACCCTAAAAGCCTAAGCTTTCATCATTTAGGTTCTTATCGACACCGAGGCACCCTAAAAGCCAAGGTTTTATCATTTAGGGTTTGTCGACGCTGAGGCACCCTAAATGCTAAGTTAAGTTTTCATCATTTAGGGTTTGTCGATGCTGATCCTACTTAATTTAAGTACTAAGATACCCCAACCCATGCATTAGTCGCAAGTACCCCATATGTCCTATTTTTAGCAAAGTCATGCTAAAATTCACGGAAAATTCAGCATGGCCTTTGCTGATAATAGGACATATGGAGTACCCGAATTTGTCAGAACGGAAGTTAATCGACATTCCGGCAAACTCAAGGGCCTCTCGGGGTACAGCAGCAGCATCACAAGTTGACAAAATTCCCAAGCAGTACATGAGCAACATCACAAGTAGTACTAATGAACATATAGTCCAACAAGTTGAAAAAGATGAAGTTCTCAGCATGAAGTAAACAGGAGTATCCAGAATAGTTATTTGCTTGATCTCAAGTTTGACATATACGATAGTGATAGATGTAAGGAGCAGAACAATGCCAAAGCCACAACCTCAAATCAGGAACAAATAAAAACACAAACTACAAATTGATGCGACCTAAATATACTTTTTCCTTACAACAAAATAGCACTGTGATTTACAATGTAATTACTCTGAAAATAACACCATGATTACTCTAAAATTACACTATAAATAAAATGGAATTACATTCATGAAGCTGCTATAAACTTAGATGCAATACTGCACAAAACATAGAAAAACAGAAGAAATGGTTTTAAAATGGATGCAAATACTACCCAAGAAAGACAAACCACAACGAATAGGGTTCCAAAATGCTTGCAGATCCAACATAGAGAAACCCCTAGGAAAAAATCAGCTCAACTTAGATGACAATGTATATACTTTATCACATTATATAGGTGTTGCAACAACGTATATACTTTATCACATTATAAGTCCTCACACCATCAACTATGACAAAATCTGAGAGTATAAGTCTGGTTATATTCACCCAAGTCCAAACATAAAATTCTGTCCAAATGACCATTGCCATGAAAATGGGTTTAAATCACCGAGTTCATGACTTGGAAAAGAACTTCCACTTTTGTTTTACTTCATTAACACTCAGCCCAAAGTTGGTTCCACACACATGCATGTATGGCAGTCACTGCTAAACAGTACTACAAACAAAACTTGTGGCAAGCAACAGCAAAAATAGTTTCATCCAATTTGAATATGATATCCCAGTGAAATTCAGGTAGCATTCTACAAGTTTCAACTACGAGTAGCGTCCTTGGCGCCAACTCTAATCAATTCAACTACGAGTTGCTGATTCGACAACCTACAAGCTAAATCATGCTATTGGCTGGCCATATGCAGCAAGAACAACAACCCTGGGAGAAACACATGCTCAAAAATCAAAAGCTTCTGCAATAAATAAATAAAGACAATTCCCAAAACTTGCTAGTAAAATAGTACTTTGTGTACTAGAGGAGTCTTGTCAGGCACACAGATGCATATTCAGAAACCAAAACAATGATAAGTATAGGCAAGTGTAACTGGTCACTGAAGTAGCTTATGTCATTGGTTCTATCTGTCATGGACTGGTTTTTCAAGCAAAGCAGGATCATATTACAAGGATAGTAAATAAAAATCAGATCACCTTCCTCTTCCTCAAAACATCACAACACATGGGCATAATCGCCACTGTCAAGCTTATGTATAATAAGAGGACGGCAGTGTGGCTGGAGACCAAGTAGGATGACCAATATTGATAGTTACAACTACTTAAGCAAACAAAAAAGCAGGCTCAAACAACTAAATAAAAACACCACTCCCTTCAAAACTAGACAAACCGATACAATTCAGTTGAGTTTTAAGGTTGACTAATTGCGCCCTTGTAAGTGCCTATCAAACAAACTACATGAATGGCATAAAGAAAGGAACATGCCAGTGCACTCTAGGTTTTGCAGCAAGTTGTACTTAAAATATTCACCTTAGACAATCCATGACTGTGTATTGCGTTAGATAATGCAAACAAGAACAGAAGGCAACTTCGCTTATATAGAAATGTTAGCAAATGCAAACTCCCAAGTCTAACCAGGAAGCATCAGACGCCGATGCATAACACTGCTCACTCGCATACACACACTACCACCCCAAAATTCAGAACATAACCTAGTACTTGGCGCGTCGGCTCAATCAGGCATGGGGCGAAGGAAGGGGAAGAGGAGAGGGGAGGGGCACCTGCGCAGGGGCCGGGTAGTGACGGACGGCGGCGAGGTTGCATGGGCGACAGACGGCGGAGGCGAAGCCGCTCGGCAAAACAGAAGGCGGTGGCGACGGTGAGATGGGGTCGGTCGGATGGAGAAGACGTGCTCCGGCGGGCCTCCTCCTCCTGGTGGACACGGGCCTCCTCCTCCGAGTGCTCCGGCGGCGACTCCGGCGACGGAGCAGGCGCAGGGGTTGTCGGGTGCGGGGGAGGCAGCGGGGGCGCGGGGGCGGCGGCGGCGCAGTATGGGTGGGGCAGTGGGCGGGTGAGATGTGATCGATTGGGGAAGATAGAAACGGGACTACGGATTTTAGTGGGGGGAGGCTTAGCAATGGCGCACCCCCTAGCGATGCGCCATTAGAATGTTTTTTTGATAGCAATGGCGCACCCCCTAGCGGTGCGCCATTAGTAATCTTTTTTTTGGATAGCAATGGTGCACCCCTAAGAGGTGCGCGATTAGTAATCTTTTTTTGGATAGCAATGGCGCACCCCCTAGCGGTGCGCCATTAGAATATTTTTTTAGGATTTTTTGTTGCCTAGCGGAGTGCCGACAGCGGCGTCTTGAACCCTAGGTGTCACTCGGGGGGAGGGAGGGGTGCGTGGTGCGCTCGGCCGATTCCGTTCGGGGGAACCGAGTGAGGAGACAAGGGAGGGTGCGGGGAGTCGTATGCGGCGGTGGAGCGGGGGAGGGTCCGGGGGGTCGGCGGCGGCGGTGGAGCGGGGGAGGGTGTGGGGGGTCGTCGGCGGCGGTGGAGCAGGGGAGGGTGCGGGGGGTCATCGACGGCGGTGGAGCGGGGGAGGGTGCGGGGGGTGCTCGGCGGCGAGGGGGATCTGGTGAGGGGGGATAGCGATCGAGATGGAGGGGGATCGAGATCGAGTGTCGTCATGAATATTCAATATTTTTTGTGAATTAGAAATTCAATACCATAATAAATTCAATACTTTTTGTGAATTAGAAATTCAATACCATAGTAAACATAAATAAATATTCATGAGGACACTAGAACAGAAGAAATATCATTTCAATATGTCGAAATACAATCGAGAAACGAAGGCTACAATTTAAATACAATCGATCTTAGCTAGATATCTATTCACAATCTTCTTGCCCTTCTTTTTCGCAAATTTAGTTCTTCTATGGAACGGACGTCCTTTAGGTAGGGTGGTCCTGCTTCTTCTTGTGGTGTATGCTGCTACTTCATCGTCGTCGTCATGTTCCATCTTCGGTCGCCGTACTTGTCGAAGTCTTGCTCATTGGCGACTCCATCCATTCTGATGATCTTCCTTTTGCCTCTCCTCACGACAACACGACTGGGCTTTGACGGGTCGGTAATGAAGAAGCATTGGTCCACTTGGGAAGCCAGTACCCATGGCTCATTTTTCGCAGTGACGTTTGCGCCCGTGGTCTTGGATTTGGCTTCGGGTATAACCATGGTTGTGAAATACCGGTCTTCTTTTATGACGCTCTAGGCCCATCTGACACGGAACATCGAGACCTTCTCTCCAGCGTAGCTCAGCTCCCAGATCTCCTCGATCCTTCCGTAGATTCGTTACCAGTGTAGGATTCCATCATTACCTCGGAGTTCTGATAACCATCGCTCTTCATGTCGTTGTCCTCGGTGTAGAATGTGTAGCCGTTGATATCGTACGCCTCATAGGTCATCAGGTTCTGCTCGGCGCCCTGTGACAAGGTGAATATGAGTTGTTCTTCCGCGGAAGAATCCTCATGTAAAGGGTACGACAGAAGCTTCTGCTTGAACCAACGCGTGAAACATGAGTTGTGCTCTTTGATTATATCTTCGTCCGTCCTCTGTTGGCCTCGGTCATTGTACGTCTTCTCAATAAAGGTTTTGTGCTGTACCACCCAAGGATCGACCACGTCTATGTGTTGTAGCGCGACTAGGTTTGCTCTTTCAAAGTCGGAGAGTCAACCCTCGAAGTCGACATGCATTTCGCGGCGACCCTCGCGGTGACCCCACCCAGCAAGCCTGCCGAGGTGCCTGTTGACGGGCAGACCAACGGGGTTCTCGATGCCTAGATAATTCGTGCAGTAGGAGATGCACTCTTCGGTCAGAAAGCCCCTGGCTATGCTTCCCTATGGACGTGACATGTTGCGAACGTATCCTTTGATGACACCATTCATCCTTTCGAACGGCATCATGCTGTGCAGGAACGTCGGCCCGAGTTGGATGATATCCTCCACGATATGGACCAGCAGATGCACCATAACATCGAAGAATGCGGGCCGGAAGTACATCTCAAGCTTGCATAGTATCACCATGATCTCTTCCTGTAGCCTTCTGAGTTGCCTCACGCCAACCGAGTTCCGAGAGATGACGTCTAAAAATTTGCATAGGACAAATAGCGTTTCACGGACGTGCGCGTCCATGATCCCACGGATTGCAACTGGAAGTATCTGCCTCGTCAGCACGTGACAGTCGTGAGTCTTCATCCAGCTGAACTTCTGCTTCGCTGGGTCTAGGTATCTACTTATCTTCCCCGCGTAACCGTAAGGAAGTTTTACTCCTACGAGACAGGTGAAAAACTGCTCAATCTCCTCCTGACTTAGAGTGAAGCACGCGGGAGGGTAGTCATTTCCGGTCTTCTTGGCCTTTTTGCCTTTGCGACGACTTTCCGTGTCCTGCTTCGCCTCATCATCATCATCATCATCATCATCATCATCATCATCATTAGCGTGAAGCTCCTCCCTGATGCCCATTGGTTTCAAGTCTGCCCTTGCTTTCGGCCCATCTCTGGTCCTCTCTGGCATGTTGAGCAGGGTACCAAGCAGACTCTCGCACATGTTCTTCGTGATATGCATGACATCAAGGCTGTGAGGCACACGGTGGATCTTCCAGTACGGCAAGTCCCAGAAAACAGACCTCGTTTTCCATACCTTCAGCAGCGGCTCTGGCGCCTTTTGCTTCTTTCTCGGCTCCGGCGCCTTTTTCTTCTTTCCCGGCAGTGGGCAATCTTTCCAATTTTCAACAGTTCGTCTATTTCCTCGCCGCTCCTCCTACACGGGCATCTTCGGGGTTCAGTTTCACCATTGAACAGATCCTTGCGTTTTCTCCATGGGTCATCATCGCGAAGCCACCTTCGATGTCCCATGAACACGGTTTTCGAAGACCCGGGATCTCTATCTAGCTGGCGATACGTTGTGTCATCCATGCACCTGACGCATCCAGAAAATCCGTGGACCACCTGCCCCGCGAGATATCCGTAACCGAGATAGTCGTGCACCGTCGTGAGCAGTGCGGCTCTCATAGGGAAATATTCTTTCTCTGCGGCATCCCACATATTGGCTGGCATTTTCCATAGCGTGTCTAGCTCCTCTTTCAGCAGCCCCATATACAGATTGATGTCGTTCCCTGGTTGTTTCGGCCCTTCAATTAGCATACTCATGTGAATGTACTTCCTCTTCATGCACAACCAGGGGGAAGGTTGTACATCCACACAAACACAGGCGAGGTGCTATGTGTGCTTCTCTGGTTGCCAAACGGATTGACTCCATTGGTGCTAGTGCCCAGTATGATGTTCCTTGGTTTGTCACCATATTCTGGGTGTTCAAAGTTCAACTCTTGCCACTGGCTAGCATCCTTAGGGTGACTCAGCATCTTGTCTTTTTAATTTATCTCCGGATCATTTCTGTCATCTTCTCGCTTCTTCTCCTCCCTATCCGCGTGCCAAGGCAGGAGCTTGCTAGCTTATGGTCCACGAAATACCGCTGCAGACGAGGAGTGATCGGAAAGTACCACACCACTTTTCGAGGAGCTTTCTTCCTCTTTTTGTATCGAGTGACGCCGCACACCGGACATATGGTAGACTCTGCGTGCTCGTCCCGATAAATGATGCAATTGCTCATGAACACATGGTATTTCACGTACGGTAAATCCAGAGGACACACAATTTTCTTCGCCTCCTCAAAACTGGTCGGGCACTTGTTTCCCATGGGAAGACGTTTGTGCCAGAATGACATGTTCTCGTCGAAGCATGCGTCGGTCATTTTGTGTTTTACCTTCATCTCCAGAGCCATGAGCGTTACTTTCAGGCGGGTATCCTTGGGCCTGCATCCTTCATACAATGGAGTAACCGCGTCTATCTCCAGTTGATCCAGCTTGGCTTTTTCTCGGGCAGCAACTCTTGCGTTATTCGCCTGCTTGAGAAGCAGCTCTTGAATATGAGGGTCCTGCACCCAGCCTCCATCGTCGTCTGCTCCGGCATCTTCATCTTCATGATCATGCCCTTCGTCTTGATCTTCCTCATCATCATGTTCGACATCTTCTACATGATGACTGTGTACAGCATCACCGTCGTGATCATGTCCTGGAGATTCTTCGTCTTCTCGCCCGCCCTCACCGCGGTGGTTGTCTTGCTGCCCTTCCTTATTTCTTGCCCGGCTCCCATGGACGACTTCATAGTCATCTTCATCACCTTGCCACCGATAGCCATCCATGAAACCACGCAAGAGCAGGTGGTCCCGCACCTGCCCGGAATCTGGGTCAGCAATAAGGCTCTTCAGCTTGCATCTTCGACACGGACATCTTATCACTGTCTCGTTCTTTTGAAGCATCTCTGCCTTCGCGGAGTTCAAAAACCTATTCACGACACCTTCGGTCATCATGCGGACCATGGTCACCTGCGGGGTAGAGCAAAACGATATTTTAGAACCAAGAAAAAACTTGGCATGACTTTCCCTAAAAATAGGACCAAAAAGAATGCATAGTGCCAAAATTCTTGCCGAAACGGAAATGAATCAACATTCCGGCAAAATATTGGCAACTATCGCATTTCAAATACCGGTACCTGCAAACACAAACATATATGCAACACCACAAACATATGCAACACCACAAACATACATAGATCAAGCTAGGCCATAAAAAGTGCATGTGCACGTTGTTGGAGGGAGAAAAAAGTAGATCTACAACATGAAGAAAGCTTTCCCCTTACTTACCTATCAAAAAAGGTAATTTAACCACTTAATTTGGATGAATCTATGGTGCAAATGAGTTGAGGAGGAGGAGGCAGCTGAGACAAGCTTGGAGGAGGAGGTGGAGAGAATGAAGTGGGGAAAGTGAGTGTGTAGGTGGTTGTCCAAAATATCTAGCTGGTCCCAGGTTACTAATGGCGCACCACCTGCAAATGCACCATTAGTAACCCTGGTTACTAATGGCGCACTAGCTGGTGGTGCGCCATTAGTAGTTTTGCAGAAAAAATGATAGTAGTGGCGCACATGGTGTGTGGTGCGCCATTACTAGTTAAAACTAGTAATGGCGCACTGAGCCCTGGTGCGCCATTAGTATTTTTGTAAAAATAAAAAATATATGTTAGTAGTGGCGCACCGTGGGTGTGGTGCGCCATTAGTGTCTATCACAATAATGGCGCACCAGCACATGGTGCGCCACTGCTATGTAGTAGTGGTGCACCACATGTCTGGTGCGCCATTAGTGTCCATATCATCTATAGCCCTTTTCCTAGTAGTGAGTACTCGAGGACGAGCAGGAATTAAGCTTGGGGATGCTTGATATGTCTCCAACGTATCTATAATTTTTGGTTGCTCCATGCCATTATATATTTTGTTTTGGATGTTTAATGGGATTTATTATACACTTTTATATTATTTTTGGGACTAACCTATTAACCCAAGGCCCAGTGCAAATTGCTGTTTTTTTGCCTATTTCAGTGTTTCGCAGAAAAAGAATATCAAACGGAGTCCAAACGGAATGAAACCTTCGGGAGCGTGATTTTTGGAACAAACGTGATCCATAGGACTTGGAGTGGACGTCAAGCAAGCAATGAGGAGGCCATGAGGCAGGGGGCGCGCCTACCCCCTGGGCGCGCCCTCCACCCTCGTGGGCCCCTTATGGCTCCACCGACCTACTTCTACCTCTTATATATACCTACGTACCCCGAAACCATCGAGGAGCACCACGAAAACCTAATTCCACCGCCACAACCTTCTGTACCCGTGAGATCCCATCTTTGGGCCTTTTTTGGCGCTCCGCCGGAGGGGGAATCGATCACGGAGGGCTTGTACATCAACACCATAGCCTCTCCGATGATGTGTGAGTAGTTTAGCACAGACCTTCGGGTCCATAGTTATTAGCTAGATGGCTTCTTATCTCTCTTTCACTAGTGCAGAACCGGGCTTTAGCACCGGTTCATAAGGACCTTTAGTGCCGGTTCCACAACCGGCACTAAAGAGTGGGGACTAAAGGTCCCGCCCCTTTAGTACCGGTTCATCATGAACCGGCGCTAAAGTGCCACCACGTGGCACGAGCCAGGCCCGGGTGCGTGCAGGACATTAGTACCGGTTGGTAACACCAACCGGTACTAAATGTTTGGGGGTGTTTTGGTATCATTATTTTTTTATTTTAATTTTGTGTTTTCAATTTAATTTAGTGATTATTTTAGTTGTTAAATCATTAGGTGAAAGTACCGCAGATTAGTTTCGACTGGATGCATGTGGATCCTAGCTAAGTGATCAAGTATATGCCATATATAACCATATTATACTTGATCACTTAATTATATAGGTGATCAAGTATAATATGGATATGGCATATACTTGATCACTTAGCTAGGATCCATCCAGCTGAAACTAATATGCGGTTTCTTTCATAAATGATACAATAACTCATCATCATCATCATCATCATCATCATCATATTAATATAAAAACTCTTGCATCATATATATCATCAACAACAGTAAACTAGCTAGCTAAAAATCATCATAGTCGTCATTACCACTGTTTAATCATCATAGTCATTACCGCTATGTAATCACCACCAACACTAGCTTAAAGAAAAACATTCACTTGTACCAGAAGCAAAGATATCATCGAGTTCAACATGGTCATGATGTTATAAGCGTTCAAAACACCACAAAAGCAAATCACCCTTTGAGATTAAGTTCAGGACGAAGAACACAGACATGAGAGGACAAAAGTACTAAGAGCATGAACTAGCTAAATCACTCCTGCTGCTCTCTCTCAGGTAAAATAGCATAGAACATGTATAGCTCTCCTAATTCATCATACTGGAGCATGCAGATGAACCTGTCTCCTAATCATGGGCTGCGCTTGTCATTGATGCCCCCTTGTACTTCTCTGCTGGGATCGTTAACAATTTTGCTCCAATCTTTCACTATTAAGCATTCATCGCTTTTAGAAATCCTGAATGCACTCATGTGCAATGTAGGATATCTTGGCCGTAAGCTAAGCATTGACATGTGACCTTTAGTCTCGATCCACTGAGGCACAACTGTAATCGGGGGTCCCTGTTGAACAATGTCGTATAGTAATTAATATACGTAGCAATGAAAGTTTAGCAAAAAATAATGTATGCAAAAGATGCACTGAGGAAAAATAGTAAAAATCTTACCATCTTTCGTAAATAGATGTGACCGTAGTTCAATACGATCACTATTGGTCGCACGTTTTGAGTACTAATATTTCTAAGTGCAGGAAGAAAATTTTTCTTAACAGTATGTAGATCCTCAAGCCATGAAACATAATGACTTATCTCCTCGCAGTTCAGTTCAGCTCCGGGACAGTAGTAGGTCCTGTCTACCAAGCGTCGGACATGTTTGCTTGAATGGAAATAAGCTGTCAATAGAAATTAGTTGTCAAATATTTTTGAATAAACAATATCAAAGACATAATATATGGTTGAGAAACTCACATAATGGTAGAACTGGAGGCATCTGCACATCGACCCAGATGTCTCTGTTACCTTCAACATCATCTTCCGGACGAATATCAAAGGTGATAACCATATCAGGCTCAAATGCATAAGCCTTGCATAGTGCTTGCCAAGTTTTGCATTCAAAATAGGTGTACGTGTCTGCATTGTATAATTTGAAGTTGAAAGTATAACCATGCTCGGTCTTCAGGTAAACTCTCTTTACCTCCATAGTTTCCATAGCACTGAAACCTATCTTATCCAAGACAAAAATTCTTGCATGGCAGGGGATGCGCTAGTAGAATAGTGAAAATTTAAAATTCTAAGTTGAAGCAAATGAAGCATATATAAGTCATGCTTAATTACAGGAAAAAACTTGTCGTTCTGACTTATTGTATCCACTTCGAAGGTCTCATCCAGCTTGATGCTGAAGCGCCTATCATCAGCAAGGAAATTTCTGTCGCACAGGCCGCGCTGGTCTTCACAGTATTCGCACTTAATGAAATCTTTTTCGTCGTCAGACGACATTTCCTATTAATTAGATCATCAAATCTCAGATATCTAAATTTTCTTACTAAAAATAAACTAGTTCTATTAATTCAACTAAGAATTTACTAAAAATAAACTAGTTCTATTAGTTTTCTTACTAAAATATATAAAGTAGCTATATATAGTAATATTTTAATTAGATCATCAAATCTCATATATCTAAATTTTCTTACTAAAAATAAACTAGTTCTACTAATTCAACTAGTTCAACTCCGCATTTACTAAAAACAAACTAGTTATATTAATTCAACTAGTTCAAATAATCTCATATGCCTAAATTTTCATACCAAAAATAAACTTGTTTTATTAATTTTCATACTAAAAATAAACTAGTTATATTAATTCAACTAGTTCAAATCTCATATATATACCTAATTAATATCTAGATAATTCATCTAAAATTGACATTAATATTTAACATCCTTTCCATATAATTCATCTAACATTAACATTCTAACACATTCTTATCTACGTAATTCATCTAACATTAATCTAAACAACAGAAAACAGAAAATAACTAAAAAATGTGTGTGTGTGTGTGTGTATGAGCGGGGGGCGGCGGTGTACGGGCGGCGGCGCGAGACGGCGACACGACGGGGGCGCGCGACGCGACGACGGGCGGCGGGCCGGGGGCGACGACTGCCGGGACGGCGACGACGGGGACGGCAACGCGAGACGGCGACGACGGGGACGGCGCGGCGACGGGGGCGGCGGCGCGAGACGGCGAGGACGAGCGGCAGGGGCGACGGCGTGCGCTGGGGGCGGCGAGGGCGGCGTGCGATGGGCGACGGTGCGGCGGCAGCGGCGATGTCGCGCGAAGCAGTAGAAGAAGAAGTGGTGGTCTATGAATAAACTGAACTTTTAGTAAGTGCCATATATATAGGAGGGGCCTTTAGTGCCGGTTGGTGGCTCCAACCAGTACTAAAGGCCAATTGTCGCCAGGTGAAGCGGCGGGAAACGGCCCCCTTTAGTACCGTTTCGTCCCACGAACCGGTATTAAAGGCCCACGCATTAGTACTAGTTGGGGCCACCAACCGATACTAATGGTTGTGCGCTGCCACCAGCGGTGCACAATATTTAGTGCCACCTCACCGAGCGAAGGGCAGCCGCACTGGTTTATAAACCCAACCGCGCCTGCTCTTTCGAACTTCTCTATATAGCAGGCTTCTGGGCCTAATTTCGGCGCACTGCCCTGTGAGGCTGCTGGCCCTTCTGGGCATGTATTGGCAAACCCTAGGTCTGGCAGGCCCACTGGGCAGTGCACCCAAAAGTTTTTATATAGTTTTTTTTTCTTTTCTGCTATTTATTTTTGAGTACTTTTTTATATGGTTTTTTTCTTTTCTGCATTATTTGTTTTCTGCTATTTATTTTTGAGCAATTTTTTATATAGTTTTGGTGTTTTCCGTTTTATTTATTTTCTGCTATTAATTTTCTGCATTATGCATACTGAACTTAAAAATAGGCTGGAGTTCAAAAAAGTTTAAAAACCATTGAAGTGCCCGTGTAACAGATGAGTTCTCGTCCGAAACCCTGATACTCCGAAAGAGATTGTGCAGTTTGTACACGGGGTGCATTCAGTTTTCGCCGTGACCCTCTCTACTCTTTTGCACATGCTATGTGATACGTCTCCGTCGTATATACTTTTCCAAACACTTTTGCCCTTGTTTTGGACTCTAACTTGTATGATTTGAATGGAACTAACCCAGACTGACGCTGTTTTCAGTAGAATTGCCATGATGTTGTTTTATGTGCAGAAAACAACAGTTCTCAGAATGACCTGAAACTCCACGGAATATCTTAGAATAAATAATAAAAAATCCTCGCCAAAGATGAAGACTAAGGGGCCCACACCCTGTCCACGAGGGTGGGGGGCGCCCCCCTAGGGCACGCCCCCCTACCTCGTGGGCCCCCTGGACACCTTTCGACACCAACTCCAACTCCATATATTTCCTTTTGGGGAGAAAAAAATAGAGGACAAGAAATCATCGCGTTTTACGATGCCGCCAAGCCCTAAAACCTCTCGGGAGGGCTGATCTGGAGTCCGTTCGGGGCTCCGGAGAGGTATATTCGTCGTCGTCGTCATCATCAACCATCGTCCATCACCAATTTCATGATGCTCACCACCGTGCGTGAGTAATTCCATCGTAAGCTTGCTGGACGGTGATGGGTTGGATGAGATTTATCATGTAATCGAGTTAGTTTTGTTAGGGTTTGATCCCTAGTATCCATTATGTTCGATTGAAGTTGCTATGACTTTGCTATGCTTAATGCTTGTCACTAGGGTGTAGCGACCCGACCTCAGATGGTCAAGTCTCTGTGCTCCGGTGTCATCCCTGGATCAGTAATGCTGACACCACACAGTACTTCGAAGGATTTATACCAGAGTAGCAATCACACACTTATTACATCGTTGTCTCAAAGAGAACTTATTACAATAAATATGGCTTCATATAATAATGATAACAGCGGAAGACTTGGAAGATAAGTGAGTCCATCAACTCCAACGGCATCACTGAGTATAGAACCATGACCTAAAAGCACCTTACTCGTCGTCTGAAAAGTCTGCAACATGAAAGTTGCAGCCCAAAACGGGTCAGCACATGGAATATGCTGGCAATGTAACACATAGAGAGTAATGAATGATAAGCCTATACTACATGCATATATGGCTGGTGGAAAAGCTCTATGGTTACAGTTTTGCGTAAAGCCATTTTTTCCCTACTGCAAAGGAATAAATTTATTTAACTATCATGGTGGTTGAAACATCGAGAATGGTTGACAGCATTCCGATCCCAATTAAGTGAACAATTAAAACCCAAATTAATTAGAAGTAACATGATGAGATTCACATGATATTGAAGTACTAGATACTCACGATGTCCATAACAGGGGACACGGCTAATCATGATTAGTTTGTACACTCTGCAGAGGTTTGCGCACTTTTCCCCACAAGACTCGATCGCCTCTGTTTGGTTTCTCGCACTACAGGGTGTTTGAGAAACGGATGACCGAGACATAGTCTTTCAGAAGCGCTAGCACCTTACGTTTGGATAGACCGGTACACCTACTTTCCCCTACATCTGCTAGTCTACCTTGTAAGAGTTCGCACGACTTAATCAACTATGCCAGAGCCCATAATGGCTTGTGGCTGCACACGGAAGTTACTAGCATGAATGATCTTATGATCCCTTTTGAGCCTGGGTGGCGGTCCAAAGAAAAACAGACAAGTCCTGATAGAAACCAGGTGCCTCAATCCACCCAGATGTGTGTTTAAGTTTCCACCTTAGATAAACCATTAATTAACATAACTCACATTTGTCATGGATATCACTCACCCAATCCACGTCTACTAGCATAGCATGGCATAATAAGCAAACGTAGAAGTAACTCCCAAAGGTTCCATAAGTAAAACAGGTGATAGGTACTACCTCAACTACTTCCCATCCCACAGTTAAATTAGATCCTAATCATGCAATGTGTGAGGATGGATCTAATGCAATAAAAACTGGGCAATGAGAAGGTATGATCAAAGTGTTACTTGCCTTGCTGAGGATCTGCGAAACCTAGAGCTTCGAAATAACAGGCGGCGCACTCCGGGTGATCTATCGCAGACAAACAACAAGCATACAATAAGTACTCATCTAATGCATAGGTAAAACTCGAAAAAAAGATCGAACCAGAAAGTTCAACTTAAGAACTCCGGTTGCAAAAAGAAACGAACCGAACAAAACAACGGAAAACAAACTGCGGAAGAAAACAACTCGGTTCTAGCAATTTGAAACTAGGTCAAATTTTACAGTAGCAAAAACTTGTTTAAGTTGATTAGTCGGAACGATGGTTTCAAAACGAAACTCCAGGTGCTTGAATCACCTGATTCCGATAAACGAGCGAGAAGATAAACTAGAAAGAAGATCGGATCTGAAATCGCGATCACAAAATCGCGGAATAAATCCGACGAAAAGAAAAACGGCGAATGGTTAATCGAACGAACGTTCATTAACCGAGACTAACCGGTGATCACGTTCATTAAGACGAATGGTCCGGCGAACGCTCGCTAAACAATTAAACCGTAAAAAAACCGATCTAGGGTTTTGAAAAAAAACCGAAATATCGAAACGAAAATAAACCGGAACGATTTTTTTTAAAAAAAATCGAACCGAGGCGAGGGTGGCGGGCGCAGGGCTACCTCATCGGCGGGAGGCTCCGGCGGGGCGGCGGGGCAGCGGCGCGACGCGGGGGCGGCGGCAGGCGGCAGCGACGGGCAGGCGCGAGCGGCGGCGGCGGTGTAGGGAGGAGAGGGGAGAGGGGGGTATATATAGGAGGGGGGCAGGAGACTTGGGGGAGGGGGCAAGAAAGAGGCGGCGGCGGCGGCGGCTGCGCGCGGCGCGCGCGCGAGGGGAGGGGCGCGGTGCGGGCCGGCTCGGCTGGGCCCTTGGCCCAGTCGGGCGCTGCGCATATTTTTTTTTATAAATAGATACGCGCGCAGAAAATTAAATAAATGAAAATCTAATCGAACTCCAAAAATCCCGAAGTTAATTTTTCCCGACTCCTAAAAATGAGTCGAACAAAATGAACTTTTACTCGGGGCCTAAATGCAATATTTTAAAAACACGCATTTTTCCCTAATGCAAATAAACTCCGGAAAAATCCAAAAGATTTATTTATTAAATCTTTATTTTTCCTAAAATTGGGAAAGTCATATTATTCCCTTCTCATATTTTTGTTATTGGAAAAATAATTGAAGATGAAATAAATAAAATCAAATGATCCTCTTTTCAAAATTTGAGAAAACTCAAATATGAAAATAACGAAATCTCCAACTCTCTCCGAGGGTCCTTGAGTTGCTTGAAATTTCTTGGATCGACCAAAATGCAAGAAAATATCTTATGCATGATGATCTAATGTATAACATTCCAAATTGAAAATTTGGGATGTTACAAACCTACCCCCCTTAAGATGAATCTCGTCCTCGAGATTCGGGTTGGCTAGAAAATAGGTGAGGGTGGTCTTTGAGCAAATCTTCTTCTCTCTCCCAGGTGGCTTCATCCTCTGAGTGGTGGTTCCACTGAACTTTGCAAAACTTGATAACCTTGCTGCGGGTAACTCTGCTGGCAAAATCGAGAATCTTGACTGGTTTCTCTTCATACGTTAAGTCATCCTTCAACTGAATCGCTTCAAGCGGTACTGTATCTCTTAGCGGTACCTCCGCCATCTCGGCGTGACATTTCTTCAGCGGAGAAACGTGGAATACATCATGAACTCCTGACAGTCCCTCTGGTAATTCCAACTTATAAGCGCCTTCTCCCATGCGATGCAAAATCTTATACGGTCCAACGAAACGCGGCGCTAATTTTCCCTTAACTCCAAAGCGCTTAACTCCTCGAAGTGGGGATACTCGAAGATAAACCATGTCTCCGGTTTCGTAAACTGTCTCCTTGCGTTTAGAATCCGCGTAGCTCTTCTGCCTGGACTGGGCTACCTTGAGCCTATCGTGAATCAACTTAACTTTCCGTTCAGACTTCTTAATCAGATCTGGTCCAAAGAACTGACGGTCTCCAACTTCGTCCCATGACAACGGTGTCCTTTACCTCCTTCCATATAAAGCTTCGAAAGGTGCCATCTTCAAACTGGTTTGGTAACTGTTGTTATAAGAAAACTCCGCATACGGCAAGTTATCGTCCCAACTAGATCCATAATCTAGTGCACAGGCTCTCAGCATATCTTCCAAAATTTGATTGACTCTCTCCGTCTGTCCATCCGTCTGTGGGTGAAAAGCTGTGCTGAACTCTATTCTGGTTCCTAAAGTTTCATGCAACTGATTCCAAAACTTTGAGGTAAATTGGGTTCCTCTATCTGATACGATACACCTCGGAACTCCATGCAAACAAATGATCCTGGTCATGTATATCTTTGCCAACTTAGCACTGGTGTAAGTGGTCTTAACTGGGATGAAATGGGCTACGTTCGTCAAACGATCAACTACTACCCATATCGAGTCATAGCCTGCCTTCGTCCTGGGTAGTCCCGTGATAAAATCCATGCCTATATTATCCCATTTCCATTCGGGTATTGGCAATGGTTGTAACAATCCGGCTGGCTTGTGATGTTCTGCCTTCACTCTATGACACACATCACAAACTGCTACATATGCTGCAATATCCTTCTTCATTCCGGTCCACCAGAATGTTTCCTTCAAATCCAAATACATCTTGGTATTACCTGGGTGAATCGAATAGGGTGAATCATGTGCCTCTTGCAGAATCAACTTCCTGATCTCCGGGTCATTGGGAACATAAACACGGTCCTCAAACCATAGGGTATCGTGCTCATCCTCACGAAATCCTTTTGCTTTTCCTTCGCTCATTTTCTCTTTTATAGAAGCAATCTCCTTGTCAGATTTCTGAGCCTCTCTGATTTTATCCATCAAGGTAGATTGAATTTCCAATGCTGCTACATAGCCTCTCGGAACTATTTCCAAACATAGCTCACGAAGATTTTCTGCTAACTCCCTTGGTATTTCTCCCGTCATTAGGGTATTGACATGACTCTTACGGCTCAATGTGTCAGCTACAACATTAGCCTTTCCGGGATGGTAATGCAATCTCATATCATAATCCTTGATGAGCTCCAACCATCTCCTTTGTCTGAGGTTCAACTCCTTCTGCGTGAAAATATACTTCAAACTCTTGTGATCCGTATATACTTCACAATGATTCCCAATGAGAAAATGTCTCCAAGTTTTCAATGCATGCACTATGGCTGCTAACTCCACATCATGCGTGGCATAATTCAATTCGTGGGGCTTCAGTTGTCGTGAAGCATACGAAACAACTCTTCCTTCCTGCATAAGCACTGCTCCAAGTCCTCGACGTGAAGTGTCGCAATACACCTCATAATCCTTGGTCTGATCTGGCAGAATCAACACTGGTGAGGAAACCAATCGTTTCTTCAACTCGTGAAAACTGGCCTCACATTCCTCAGTCCAATTGAACTTGGTATCCTTCTTCAACAATTCAGTCATAGGCTTTGCAATCCTTGAGAAATTCTCAATGAATCTCCGGTAGTATCCTGCGAGTCCAAGAAAACTCCGGATCTCTCCAACTGTCGTTGGTGCTTCCCATTCGGTTACGGTCTCAACCTTTGTGGGGTCAACTGCTATCCCTTCTCCGGATATAACATGTCGAAGAAATCCAACTTCCTTTAGCCAAAACTCACATTTGCTGAATTTGGCATATAACTGGTGTTCCCTTAGTTTCTCCAAAACCAAACGCAAATGTTCCTTATGCTCTTCTTCATTCTTTGAGAAAATCAGAATGTCATCAATGAACACTACGACGAACTTATCCAAAAACTCCATAAACACTTTGTTCATCAGGTTCATGAAATAGGCAGGTGCGTTAGCCAGTCCAAATGACATAACGGTATACTCATATAATCCGTATCTCGTGGTAAAAGCTGTCTTGGGTATGTCCTGCTCCCGAATTTTCAACTGATGGTACCCTGATCGCAAATCGATCTTGGAAAACACTTTAGCTCCTTGCAACCGATCAAACAGATCATTTATCATTGGTAGTGGGTACTTGTTCTTGATGGTTACTTCATTCAATCCACGGTAACCAACAACCATCCTTAATGATCCATCCTTCTTCTCCACTAGAAGTACGGGTGATCCCCAAGGCGAAGAACTTGGGCGAATGTAACCTTTATCCAATAACTCCCTAATCTGCTTCTTAATTTCCACCAAATCTTGTGCTGGCATCCTGTACGGTCTCTTCGATATTGGCCCAATGCCTGGCAAAAGCTCAATCAAAACTCAATGTCTCTATCCAGTGGCATGCCTGGCAATTCCTCAGGAAATACGTCAGGAAAATCCTTTACTACTGGTACTTCCTCCTGTACAACTCCTGATAGAGAATTTACTTGTGTCCTGTTTGCCGTATGTCGAGATACATACTTGATCCTTCTTCCTTCGGGCATTGTAAGCAAAATTGTCTTACTGGCGCAATCGATGTTTCCTCCATACATCGACAACCAAACCATACCGAGAATTACATCCAAACCTTGGGATTCTAGAATGATTAAATCCGTTGGAAAAACATGCTTCCCTATACTTAATGGCACTTGAAAACATCCGTGTCTGTCCATGTACTCGGCTCCCGGCGAGCGTACTAGCATAGGTGTTTTAAGAATCTTAGTGGGCAGGTTATACTTTTCCACAAATCCCCTTGATATGTATGAATGCGATGCACCAGTATCGAAAAGAACGAGTGCGGTAAATGACTTAACCAAAAACTTACCGATTACTGCATCAGGCTGAGCTTCAACCTCCTCCACACTAACATGGTTCACCTGTCCCCTGTTGAAAGGGTTCGGCTTCTTTCCAGAGCTTCCATTTCCATTTTGGCCTTCGGGACATTCATTGGCATAATGTCCGGTCTTGGAACACTTGAAACAGGTGACTTGACTCAGATCTCTCTTGGCTGGGGTTGATGGGGTGGTGCGGTTCTGGCCGTTGCTTCCTCCATTCCCATTACCATTCTTGTGGCCATTATGGTTGTGCGAACTACCTCCTCCATGGGTATGCTGAAACTAAACTCCCGGTTTAGGGGCAAAACGGGGCTTCTGCTGGGCTCCAGAGTTATACTTCCCCTGTCCATACTTCCTCTTGCGGTTCTCAATCTGCTGTTGCTTCCCTTCAATCATGATGGCACGATCTACCAACTCCTGGTAGTTGTTGAAACTTGCTACCATCAACTGCATGCTTAGCTCATCATTCAGTCCTTCTAGAAACTTCTCCTGCTTAGCTGCATCCGTAGCAACGTCATCTGGGGCATAACGTGCTAATTTGCTGAAGTCGTCAACGTACTGGCCAACTGTCCTTCCTCCTTGGCGTAAGTTGCGAAACTCACGCTTCTTCATGGCCATAGCTCCTGCTGAAACATGGGAAATGCGGAAAGCTTGCTGAAACTGATCCCATGTGACAGTGTCAACTGGGTAAGTGGCTGTGAAATTCTCCCACCATGCTGCCGTGGGTCCGTCAAGCTGATGTGCGGCAAACTTCACCTTCTCAACATCTGTGCATCCTGCAGTGGTCAACTCCCTTCCTGTCTTGCGGAGCCAATCGTCTGCTACTATTGGCTCGGTGCTACTGGAAAACATCGGCGGATTCAGCCTAAGGAAACGGGTTAGGTGATCAACAGGTGGCGGCGGCGGAGGGTTGTTGTTGTTGTTGTTCTGCTGGTTCTGGACTAACAACTGCATCAATTGGTTCTGCTGCTGGATCAACTAAGTGAGCTCCGGTGGAAATCCATTGTCACGTCTCGGAGGCATCTGAGGGTTTAGAAAAGACGAGAATTAAGAATAGAGTGAGGTCTAAAGAGAAAACACTACCCCAAATGCACATGAGGCAAATGCACACAATTCACTTCATTCAATTCAAACAAGGGCATACAAACGGTCTAGAACTATCGCAAAAGTGCTCGAACTATAATGTATACATGGGGCAAATACTACTAATATTTGGTGGTCATCTAGAAATTTGAATTGGTGGAAGACTCCATGATGTCTGCTCCAGCTTCGTCTTCAAAGTCGGGTTCACTTGGGTCTGAATCGGTGTCGTCGATGATGATGTAGTTGTCCGGACATGCGACGTACTTGTCTTCCTTCTTGGATGCTAATTTCCCCTTGAGTTCTTCAATCTCCTGCTTAAGATCGACATTGTGCCTTGCTAGAGCTACGATCTCGTCCATGTAGTCCTTGCGTGTACCCTTCAGTTCTCCTTCTAGCTTGATGATCCTTGCCTTCGCATTCTTCAACTCTATCATATCATTGCACATCTGGTTCTCTTGGCGTCGAATGTGCTGGTTTAACTCCTGGATGAAAGCTGCAATGGATCTATTCTTCTTGGTGCTGACTATCCCCCATTGTTCATCTCGGCGTCCGCAAATCTGGTAGATAGTGTCCTTGAGGTCTTCTTGATAAACTTCTCCAATGCGTCCCATGGTGATATGAGCTGCCATGCTCTTTCCCAGACTCCAGGTTGGTGCACTGAAAACACTATCTATGGGCTTCGTGATTGGCGTGAATGTCCTTCCCGGAACGTGAGCTTGAATCTTCCAGCGCTCCTCTTCAGGCAGAGTGGCGTTGAAGATCCCGGTGAAGCTTGGTAGTCCAATGTTCAGGTACTTGGTGACTTCCTTCAAGTGAAATCCAAAAGGTGTGCCTTCATCCGGTTGAGCGTACTTGATCTTCGCGTCCGTCATCCTAAAAGAGTAGAAAAGATGAGGAGTTAGAAAATCAGAGGAGAATAGCGATCTATGGCTTTAACTTAGTGGTCGTGTCCTAAAGTCAGCGTGTGCTCTGATACCATCTCTGTAGCGACCCGACCTCAGATGGTCAAGTCTCTGTGCTCCGGTGTCATCCCTGGATCAGTAATGCTAACACCACACAGTACTTCAAAGGATTTATACCAGAGTAGCAATCACACACTTATTACATCGTTGTCTCAAAGAGAACTTATTACAATAAATATGGCTTAGGGCCATCTAATAATGATAACAGCAGAAGACTTGGAAGATAAGTGAGTCCATCAACTCCAACGGCATCACTGAGTACAGAACCACGACCTAAAAGCACCTTACTCGTCGTCTGAAAAGTCTGCAACATGAAAGTTGCAGCCCGAAATTGGTCAGCACATGGAATATGCTGGCAATGTAACACATAGAGAGTAATGAATGATAAGCCTATACTACATGCATATATGGCTGGTGGAAAAGCTCTATGGTTACAGTTTTGCGTAAAGCCAATTTTTCCCTACTGCAAAGGAATAAATTTTATTTAACTATCATGGTGGTTGAAACATCGAGAATGGTTGACAACATTCCGATCCCAATTAAGTGAACAATTAAAACCCAACAATATTAATTAGAAGTAACATGATGAGATTCACATGATATTCAAGTACTAGATACTCAAGACGTCCATAACCGGGGACACGGCTACTCATGATTAGTTTGTACACTCTGCAGAGGTTTGCGCACTTTTCCCCACAAGACTCGATCGCCTCTGTTTGGTTTCTCGCACTACAGGGTGTTTGAGAAACGGATGACCGAAACATAGTCTTTCAGAAGCGCTAGCACCTTACGTTTGGATAGACCGGTACACCTACTTTCCCCTACATCTGCTAGTCTACCCTATAAGAGTTCGCACGACTTAATCAACTATGCCAGAGCCCATAATGGCTTGTGGCTGCACACGGAAGTTACTAGCATGAATGATCTTATGATCCCTTTGAGCATGGGTGGCGGTCCAAAGAAAAACAGACAAGTCCTGATAGAAACCAGGTGCCTCAATCCACCCAGATGTGTGTTTAAGTTGCCACCTTAGATAAACCATTAATTAACATAACTCACATTTGTCATGGATATCACTCACCCAATCCACGTCTACTAGCATAGCATGGCATAATAAGCAAACGTAGAAGTAACTCCCAAAGGTTTCATAAGTAAAACAGGTGATAGGTACTACGTCAACTACTTCCCATCCCACAGTTAAATTAGATCCTAATCATGCAATGTGTGAGGATGGATCTAATGCAATAAAAACTGGGCAATGAGAAGGTATGATCAAAGTGTTACTTGCCTTGCTGAGGATCTGCGAAACCTAGAGCTTCGAAATAACAAACGGCGCACTCCGGGTGATCTATCGCAGACAAACAAGAAGCATACAATAAGTACTCATCTAATGCACAGGTAAAACTCGAACAAAAGATCAAACCAGAAAGTTCAACTTAAGAACTCCGGTTGCAAAAAGAAACGAACCAAACAAAACAACGGAAAACAAACTGCGGAAGAAAACAACTCGGTTCTAGCAATTTGAAACTAGGTCAAATTTTACAGTAGCAAAAACTTGTTTAAGTTGATTAGTCAGAACGGCGGTTTCGAAACGAAACTCCAGGCGCTTGAATCACCAGATTCCGATACACGAGCGAGAAGATAAACTAGAAAGAAGATCGGATCTGAAATCGCGATCACAAAATCGCGGAATAAATCCGACGAAAAGAAAAACGACGAACGGTTAATCGAACGGACGTTCGTTAACCGAGACTAACCGGTGATCACGTTCGTTAAGACGAACGGTCCGGCGAACGCTCGCTAAACAATTAAACCTAAAAAACCGATCTAGGGTTTCGAGAAAAACCGAAATATCGAAACGAAAATAAACCGGAACGGTTTTTTTTAAAAAACCAAACCAAGGCGAGGGTGGCGCGGCGTGGGGCTACCTCGTCGGTGGGAGGCTCCGGCGGGGCGGCGGGGCAGCGGCGCGGCAAGGGGGCGGCGGCGGCAGGGGGCGGCGGCGGCAGGCGGCGGCGACGGGCGGGCGCGAGCGGCGGCGGCGGTGTGGGGAGGAGAGGGGAGAGGGGGGTATATATAGGAGGGTGGAGGAGACTTGGGGGAGGGGGCAAGAAAGAGGCGGCGGCGGCGGAGTCCGATCCGGACTCGACGGCGGCGGCGGCGGCTGCGCGCGGCCCGCGCGCGAGGGGAGGGGCGCGGTGCGGGCCGGCTCGGCTGGGCCCTTGGCCCAGTCGGGCGCTGCGCATATTTTTTTTATAAATAGATACGCGCGCAGAAAATTAAATAAAAGAAAATCTAATCGAACTCCAAAAATCCCAAAGTTAATTTTTCCCGACTCCTAAAAATGAGTCGAACAAAATGAACTTTTACTCGGGGCCTAAATGCAATATTTTAAAAACACGCATTTTTCCCTAATGCAAATAAAATGCAAATAAACTCCGGAAAAATCCAAAATTTGATTTATTTATTAAATCTTTATTTTTCCTAAAATTGGGAAAGTCATATTATTCCCTTCTCATATTTTTGTTATTGGAAAAATAATTGAAGATGAAATAAATAAAATCAAATGATCCTCTTTTCAAAATTTGAGAAAACTCAAATATGAAAATAACGAAATCTCCAACTCTCTCCGAGGGTCCTTGAGTTGCTTGAAATTTCTCGGATCGACCAAAATGCAAGAAAATATGTTATGCAAGATGATCTAATGTATAACATTCCAAATTGAAAATTTGGGATGTTACATAGGGCCCGAGTGCCATGATTTCAGATCTGAACCTATTATGTTTTCATGAATATATGTGAGTTCTTGATCCTATCTTGCAAGTCTATAGTCACCTACTATGCGTTATGATCCGGCAACCCCGAAGTGACAATAATCGGGACCACTCCCGGTCATGACCATAGTTTGAGGAGTTCATGTATTCACTATGTGCTAATGCTTTGTTCCGGTTCTCTATTACAAGGAGGACTTAATATCCCTTAGTTTCCAATAGGACCCCGCTGCCACGGGAGGGTAGGACAAAAGATGTCATGCTAGTTCTTTTCCATAAGCACGTATGACTATATTCGGAATACATGCCTACATTACATTGATGAATTGGAGCTAGTTCTGTGTCACCCTATGTTATGACTGTTACATGATGAACCGCATCCGGCATAATTATCCATCATTGAGCTGGTGCCTACGAGCTTTCCATATACTGGTTTACGCTTATTTACTTTCTCGTTGCTACTGTTACAATCACTACAAAATACCAAAAATATTACTTTGCTTTCTTTACTCTTTTGTTACCGCTACCACCACTATCATATATTACTTTGCTACTAAACACTTTGCTGCAGATACTAAGTTTCCAGGTGTGGTTGAATTGACAACTCAGCTGCTAATACTTGAGAATATTCTTTGGCTCCCCTTGTGTCGAATCAATAAATCTGGGTTGAATACTCTACCCTCGAAAGCTGTTGCGATCCCCTATACTTGTGGGTTATCAAGACCAATTTCTGGTGCCGTTGCCGGGGAGCATAGCTCTATTCTTTGAGTCATTTGGGATTTATATCTGCTGAACACTATGAAGAACTTGAAAGACACTAAGACAACAATTTATCCCTCAACTACGAGGGGAGGTAAGGAACTGCCATCTAGCCTTGCACTTGATTCACCTTCTATTATGAGTAAGCTTGCGACACCTAAACCTGCTTCTGCTATTCGTTCCGATATGTCGCATGTTATTGATGATGCCACTTATGCTATGCATGACTTATGATGAAAGTGCTTCTATGCCTGATACTACTGTGCCCCTTAGTGAATTTCTTGATGAACAAATTGCTAGGGCTAGAGTGAAAGAAATTATTGAATCCGATTATAATGATGAAAGTGATGATGAAGATAGGCCTATTATTCCTGAGGGTTGTGTTTTTGATATGGAGTCTTCTGCCGCTATTCTAGCTTGCAGAGATCTTCATGAACTTAAAAGGCTATTAATTAAATGGAACAAAGAATCTCTTAAAGATAAAATGAGGCCTGACCCTGCTTTTGCTACTTCACCTATGTGTGTTCCTGATAAGGATTATGAATTCTCTGTTGATCCCGATATAATTACTTTGGTTGAATCTGATCCTTTCCATGGCTATGAATATGAAACTTTTGTGGCACATCTTACTAAATTAAATGATATAGCCACCCTGTTCACCAATGATGACAGATCTCGCTACTTTTATGTACTGAAAATATTTCCGTTCTCATTAAAGGGTGATGCTAAGATATGGTTTAATTCTCTTGATCCTGGTTGTGTGCGTAGTCCCCAGGATATGATTTATTACTTCTCTGCTAAATATTTCCCTGCTCATAAGAAACAAGCTGCCTTAAAGGAAATACACAACTTTGTGCAAATTAAAGAAGAGAGTCTCCCACAAGCTTGGGGGAGGCTTCTCAAGTTACTTAATGCTTTGCCTGATCATCCTCTTAAGAAACATGAAATACTTGATATCTTTTATAATTGACTACCCGATGCTTCCAGAGATTACCTGGATAGTTGTGTTGGTTCTCTTTTCAGGGAAAGAACACCGGATGAAGCTGAAATTCTATTGATTAATATGTTGACAAATGAAAATAATTGGGCACCTCCTGAGCCAGCCCCTGCTCCAATTAATGAGCCTATTCCTAAACCAACTCCGAAGAAGAGAGGTGTTCTATTTCTCAGTCCCGAAGATATGCAAGAGGCAAAGAAATCTATGAAAGAAAACGGTATTAAAGCTGAAGATGTTAAGAATTTACCTCCTATTAATGAGCCTACATTCTCTATTTATTGAAGAACCTCCAAACTTCGATAACCCGACACATGTAGTAAAGGTAAATTATCTCTATAGATATGATAAAGCTGAAGTCCCTCCTACTAAAATTGCTAGTCAGTGCTAGGATGAGTTTGATAACTTTATGTTTAAGCAAGACGACTTTAATGCTTATTTTGGTAGATAATTGAATTACGGTTCCGATATGATTAAACGCTTGGGTGATTATATGGCTAATATTAGAGGTGAACTTAAACTTGTTAGCAAAGCTGCTTCTATGGTTACCACTCAAGTGGAACAAGTACTTAAGGCTCAAAAAGAATTGCTCCATGAAATGAATAGTAAGAAAAATGATTATGCTGTTAGAGTGGCTACTAGAACTGGTAGAATGACTCAGGAACCTTTGTATCCTGAAGGCCACCCTAAGAGAATTGAGCAAGATTCTCAGAGAAATAATATTGATGCACCTAGTTCTTCTAAAAAGAAGAAAAAGAAAAATGATAGAACTGTGCGAACTTCTAGTGAACCTATTGCTGAACCACCTAATAATCCAAATGATATCTCTATTTTTGATGCTGAAACACAATCTGGTAATGAACATGAGCCTAGTGAAAATGTTAATGATGATGTTCATGATGATGCTCAACCTAGTAATGATAATAATGTAGAAATTGCACCTGCTATTGATCTTGATAACCCACAATCAAAGAATCAACGTTATGATAAGAAAGGCTTTGTTGCTAGGAAACATGGTAAAGAAAGAGAACCTTGGGTTCAGAAACCCATGCCTTTTCCTCCCAAACAATCCAAGAAAAAGGACGATGAGGATTTTGAGCGCTTTGCTGAAATGATTAGACCTATCTTTTTGCATATGCGATTGACTGATATGCTCAAAATGAATCCTTATGCTAAGTACATGAAAGATATTGTTACAAATAAAAGAAACATACCGGAAGCTGAAATTTCCACCATGCTTGCTAATTATACTTTTAAGGGTGGAATACCAAAGAAACTTGGAGATCCAGGAGTACCTACTATACTATGCTCCATTAAAACAAATTATGTTAAAACTGCTTTATGTGATCTTGGAGCCGGTGTTAGTGTTATGCCTCTCTCTTTATATCGTAGACCTGACTTGAATAAGTTGACACCTACTGAAATATCTTTGCAAATGGCTGATAAATCAACTGCTATACCTGTCGGTATTTGTGAGGATGTGCCTGTTGTGGTTGCAAACGTTACTATTTTAACAGACTTTGTTATTCTTGATATTCCCGAGGATGATAGTATGTCTATTATTCTTGGAAGACCTTTTCTTAATACTGCAGGGGCTGTTATTGATTGCAACGAAGGCAATGTCACTCTTCATGTTAATGGTAATGAGCATATGGCACACTTTCCGCGGAAACAACCTCAAGTTCACAGTATCAACTCAATTGGAAAAGTTCCGTCGATTATATTTGGAGGTTTTGAATTCCCTCTTCCTACTGTCAAGAAGGAATATGATATACTTATTATTGGAGATGTGCATATCCCCGTTGAGGTAACCTAGTGTTATTCGAAATTTATCCAGTTTCATGTTAATCAAAATGAGTTTGATAACAAGACTTACCTTGTTAGTGGATTCCTTTTGATGAGCATGAGATGGATGAAACTAGAAGCACAACCTTCAGTACCCTCTCTATACTTTCTGTTATTTAGTAGAAAAAAGTAAAAATAGTATTTTTTCTGCCTGTTTCCTGGTTTATCCGTGCAATATAAAAATATCCCGAAAATAAAAGTCCTCAAAATGACATGCCAATTTAATATGATTTTTTCAGGAATATTTGAGGATTTATGGTGCAAAAATCACCGCGGGGGGAGCTGCCACCTGGCCACGAGGGTGGAGGGTGCGCCCCCTACCTCGTGGGCCCATGGTGGCCCTCCTCCACTTATTCCTGCACGCATCTTCTTCTTGTTCCTCACACAAACACGAAAAACCAACTCAAGCACGAGTTCCAGCCCTCTTTGCTGTGATTTTCGATCTCCTTGCTCAAAGCACCTCTCACAAAACTGCTTGGGGAGATTGTTCCTTGGTATGTGACTCCTCCATGGGTCCAATTATTTTTTGTTCTAGTGCTTTATTCTTTGCAAATTTGTGCTGCATAGGTGACTATGTTCTTGAGCTTGCAAGTCAAATTTATATGGTTCCAAGTAGTCTAATGCTTGATATCGGCTCTAGGCACTTGTAGGAGTAGTTGCTATCAGTTTTATTAAAGTTGGTTCACTTTTGTTTGAAGTTACTGAAAATTTCAGAAATCTTTCAAAGAAAAGCAATATGCTTAGGAAGATGTTCCAAGGTGGTTCTTCTAAGAAGCAAGGACCTAGGCTTGCTATGCGTGATGCTGACGAGGAACCACCAAGAGACGCTCTAGTGCGGCCTTGCGAATGGCCGTCGGAAAACTTTATGGATCATGCAGGAATTAAAGAAGAATTTAACGCATATTTGCGTAATGCCGGTCTCGAGGATTTTGAGGCAGACAAATGCCCCCAGTACCATGATCTCACAAGTTCATTTGTGAGGAGGTTTGAATATTCATCTTCGCGTAATTCTCCTTCAGTCATGTTTGATCTTTATGACAAATCTTATACCATGGACTTAGAGGATTTCACTCTTGCTTGCAAACTTCCACAATGGGGTAGTGTCAGGGATCCCCCTAAATCTGAATTTAGAAACTTTCTTGCTAGTATAACTGTAGGGGAATCTAGAGATATAACGCAAGCTACTATAGGGAGCATTCATTTTCCTGCTATACATTATTTTGCTCTCTTCATAGGTAGATGCATAAATGCAAAGGATGAAGCATGTCATATGTGTGTCCCTGACCTTAGCATTCTCAGGAGTGCTGTGTTAGGAGACCAATCTTATCATATGGGAGCCATTGTAGCTCGTAGGTTGCATCATAATAGATATAATGGAGATTTCTTTGGAGGAATTTATGCAACCCGCTTAGCTAAATTTCTTGAGATAGACGTTTGTGAAGGAGTCATGGAGTTGCCTTCTGCTTATTCAGATTTTGATTCTATGGTTTCCCACCATTTTGTTGAGAGGACTGAGTCACCTCTCCAGTATCGATTAATTTTTAACAAACGACATGTTGTCTGTATTACTCTCCCTGCTCCTGCCTTCTTTTATTACCAGGCAAACGGAAGATATACTATTACTAGAGAGGAGGCAGATGAGTACGAGAGGAGAGCGGAGGCAGCCCGACTCCACGCTGCAGGTCAAGACGCGATAGCCGCTGCATCACAGTACAATCCCAACTATTCCTCGCGCACTACGATCCCAGCTACACCTATGGGTATCTGCCAGGCTATCCCTAGCAATAAACCAACTTAGGCCAAAAGCCTAAGCTTGGGGGAGTACATATTTCTCACCGACATTACATTTATGTTCACACACACTCATTGCTAGATGTCGGTGCTCATACTCTTTCACTGTAATATCCATGCTAGTTTATTTTCTTTTTCCTGCTTTCTTCTCGTGTGTTTGATAAACCTTAAGAAAGACCCAAAAAAATAGTAGTAGTTTACTTTCCTGCTGTAGTAGTAATTAAAAAGAAAAACCCAAAAATATTTCCTGTTCTTCTTTTGCTTCTTGAGAGCTTTCCCGTGTAAATAGTTTTTATTTCTTTTCTTTTCTTTGGGGATCAGTAGGAGAACACCATGATTAAATTGTTAAAGTGGCTCTCATATGCATGATTATTGATTTAACCAAGAGCCCATATTGCTTTGTCTTCTCCTGTTTATTGAATGCTCGTAGATTCCAGCTTAGTCCAATGCACGTGCACTCTTATTATTATTCACATCGTTCGGTCATGCAAGTGAAAGGCAATTATGATGATATATGATGGACTGACTGAGATGGGAAAAGCTGGTATGAGCTCGACCTCTTTTGTTTTTGTAAATATGATGAGTTCATTGTTCTTGATTCAGCTTATTATGAATAAACATGTTTGCAATGACAAATAGAGATCATAGTTGCTTGTGCCATGCTTGATTAGCTATGAGTTATAATGGTTTGCCCTGCGTGCCAACATGCTATTGAGATGATTATGATGTGGTATGATGGGGTGGTATCCTCCTTTGAATGATTTAAGTGACTTGACTTGTCACATGTTCACGCATGTAGTTGAAACAAAATCAACATAGCCTTCACGATATTTATGTTAATGGTGGATTATATCCTACTCATGCTTGCATCCAATGTTTATTAATTTTAATGCATGTACATGGCTGTTGTCGCTCTCTAGTTGGTCGCTTCCCAGTCTTTTGCTAGCCTTCACCTGTACTAAGCGGGAATACTGCTTGTGCATCCAATCCCTTAAACCGTAGAGTTATTCCAAATGAGTCCACTATATCTTCCTATATGCGGTATCTACCTGCCGTTCCAAGTAAATTTGTATATGCCAAACTCTAAACCTTCAAATAAACATTCTGTTTTGTATGCTCGAATAGCTCATGTATCAACCAAGGCTGCCCTTATCTTCCATGTTAGGCGGGTTATTCTCAAGAGGAGTGGACTCCGCTCCTCACTCACGAGAAAATGGCTGGTCACCGGGATGCCCAGTCCCATGATTTATGCAAACTAAACCAAAATTAATTGCAAACAAAACTCCCCCTGGGACCTGATGTATGTTGGAAGCACTCGTTGTTTCGAGCAAGCCATGGATTGATGCTTGTTGGTGGAGGGGGAGTATAAACTTTACCATTCTGTTTGGGAACCGCCTATAATGTGTGTGACATGGAAGATATCGCCATCTCTTAATTGTTATGTTGACAATAAAAGTATACCGCTCAAAATATTATTCATTCTCTGTTTCAAAACTGAGCTCTGGCACCTCTACAAATCTCTGCTTCCCTCTGCGAAGGGCCTATCTATTTACTTTTATGTTGAGTCACCACCCTCTTATTAAAAGCACTAGCTGGAGAGCACAACTGTCATTTGCATTCATCACTATTAATCTATGTTGGGTGTGACTATGATTGGATCTCTTTTACCATGAATTACAATGTCTAGTCAGTCCTTGATCTTTAAAGGTGCTCTGCATTTATGTTTTGCGGTCTCAGAAAGGGCTAGCGAGATACCATCTTGTTATATCATATTATGATTGTTTTGAGAAAGTGTTGTCATCCGAGATTTATTATTATGGCTCGCTAGTTTATTATGCTATTGATATGAGTAATTATGACACCTGAGAATTATTGCAAATGTGGTTAGTTATAATCTTTGCTGAAAACTAGAATGCTGGCTTGATATATTTACAACAACAAGAGCAAACAGAGTTTGTAAAAGTTTTTCTTTATTTCTTTTAGTTTGTCAACTGAATTGCTTGAGGACAAGCAAGGGTTCAAGCTTGGGGGACTTGATACGTCTCCGTCGTATCTACTTTTCCAAACACTTTTTCCCTTGTTTTGGACTCTAACTTGTATGATTTGAAGGGAACTAACCCGGACTAACGCTATTTCAGTAGAATTGCCATGATGTTGTTTTATGTGCAGAAAACAAAAGTTCTCGGAATGACCTGAAACTCCACGAAATATCTTAGAATAACTAATAAAAAATCCTCGCCAAAGATGAAGACCAGGGGGCCCACACCCTGTCCACGAGGGTGGAGGGGCCCCTAGGGCGCGCCCCCTACCTCATGGGCCCCCTGGACACCTTCCGACACCAACTCCAACTCTATATATTTGCTTTCGGGGAGAAAAAAATAGAGGAGAAGAAATCATCGCGTTTTATGATACAGAGCCGCCGCCAAGCCCTAAAACCTCTTGGGAGGGCTGATCTGGAGTCCGTTCGGGGCTCCGGAGAGGGGGATTTGATGCTGTCATCATCATCAACCATCGTCCATCACCAATTTCATGATGCTCACCGCCGTGCGTGAGTAATTCCATCATAGGCTTGCTGGACGGTGATGGGTTGGTGAGATTTATCATGTAATCGAGTTAGTTTTGTTAGGGTTTGATCCCTAGTATCCATTATGTTCTGAGATTGATGTTGCTTTGACTTTGCTATGTTTAATGCTTGTCACTAGGGACCGAGTGCCATGATTTCAGATCTGAACCTATTATGTTTTCATGAATATATGTGAGTTCTTGATCCTATCTTGCAAGTCTATAGTCACCTACTATGTGTTATGATCCGGCAACCCCGAAGTGACAATAATCGGGACCACTCCCGGTGATGACCATAGTTTGAGGAGTTCATGTATTCACTATGTGCTAATGCTTTGTTCCGGTTCTCTATTAAAAGGATGCCTTAATATCCCTTAGTTTCCAATAGGACCGCGCTGCCACGGGGGGTAGGACAAAAGATGTCATGCAAGTTCTTTTCCATAAGCATGTATGACTATATTCGGAATACATGCCTACATTACATTGATGAATTGGAGCTAGTTCTGTGTCACCCTATGTTATGACTGTTACATGATGAACCGCATCCGGCATAATTATCCATCATTGATCCGGTGCCTACGAGCTTTCCATATACTTGTTTACGCTTATTTACTTTCCCGTTGCTACTGTTACAATCACTACAAAATACAAAAAATATTACTTTGCTTTCTTTACTCTTTTGTTACCGCTACCACCACTATCATATATTACTTTGCTACTAAACACTTTGCTGCAGATACTAAGTTTCCAGGTGTGGTTGAATTGACAACTCAGCTGCTAATACTTGAGAATATTCTTTGGCTCCCCTTGTGTCGAATCAATAAATTTGGGTTGAATACTCTACCCTCGAAAGCTGTTGCGATCCCCTATACTTGTGGGTTATCACTATGCGGGTGAAATGATGATACCATGCCAAGTTCCAACATTTTCAGAGTTCATTTTGTAGTGATTTTCAATTTAACCGTCATTTACCTCTCTAAACAAATCGGTAAATGACTGAAAAACAGCAAATGATGTCAGAACGTGTTGGAAATTGATGGCGTCGCTTTGAATGATGCATACTGAACATAAAAATAGGCTGGAGTTCAAAAAAGTTTAAAAAACATTGAAGTGCCCGTGTAACAGATGAGTTCTCGTCCGAAACCCTGATACTCCAAAACAGATTGTCCAGTTTGTACACGAGGTACGTCCAGTTTTTGCCGTGACCCTCTATACTCTTTTGAACATGCTATGCGGGTGAAATGATGATACCATGCCAAGTTCCAACATTTTCAGAGTTCATTTTGTAGTGATTTTCAATTTCACCGTCATTTACCTCTCTAAACAAATCGGTAAATGACTGAAAAACAGCAGATGATGTCAGAACATGTTGGAAATTGATGACGTCGCTTTGAATGATGCATACAGAACGCAAAAAAGTCTGGAGTTCAAAAAAGTTTAAAAACATTGAAGTGCCCGTGTAACAGATGAGTTCTCGTCCGAGACCCTGATACTCCAAAACAGATTGTCCAGTTTGTACACGAGGTGCGTCCAGTTTTCACCGTGACCCTCTCTACTCTTTTGCACATGCTATGCGGGTGAAATGATGATACCATGCCAAGTTCCAACATTTTCAGAGTTCATTTTGTAGTGATTTTCAATTTCACGGTCATTTACCTCTCTAAACAAATCGGTAAATGACTGAAAAACAGCAAATGATGTCAGAACATGTTGGAAATTGATGACGTCGCTTTGAATGATGCATACTGAACGCAAAAAAAGTCTGGAGTTCAAATAAGTTTAAAAAACATTGAATTGCCCATGTAACAGATGAGTTCTCGTCCGAAACCCTGATACTCCAAAATAGATTGTCCAGTTTGTATACGAGGTGCGTCCAGTTTTCGCCGTGACCCTCTCTACTCTTTTGCACATGCTATGCGGGTGAAATGATGATACCATGCCAAGTTCCAACATTTTCAGAGTTTATTTTGTAGTGATTTTCAATTTCACCGTCATTTACCTCTCTAAACAAATCAGTAAATGACTGAAAAGCAGCAAATGATGTCAGAACGTGTTGGAAATTCATGACGTCGCTTTGAATGATGCATACTGAACACAAAAATAGGCTGGATTTCAAAAAAGTTTAAAAAACATTGATTATCATAAAAAATACCTTGATTATCAACGTCTTTTTGTGTACAATCTGAATTGTCAATATGAGTCCTCAACGGTTTAGAAACCGGTGAAGACTCATATTGCGACCACAAATTCTACACATAGAGTTCAATGAAGACCAATTGCTCGTTATAGTTTGAGAAGTAACAGATTTAAGGTGGTAAAAATCTTGCTAGGGGACTAAAAACAGCCTACCACAACATCTTTACTACCGGTTCGTGCCACGAACCGGTACTAAAGGTGCTGGCCGGGCCCCATCCTTTGTCGTACCGGTTCGTGGCATGAACCGGTACTAAAGGTTTGCCCCAAACAGGTACTAAAGATCTCCTCCCGCCTAGCCATTTGAACCGGCAGTAATGGACACATTAGTGCCGGCTCAAATGCAAACCGGCACTAATGTGTCTCACATTTGAACCTTTTTCTACTAGTGTTTGGATCTCAATACAAAGTTCTCCTTGGTCTTCGTGGAGATCTATTTGATGTAACTCTTTTTGCGGTGTGTTTGTCGAGATCCGACGAATTGTGGGTTTATGGTCAAGATTATCAATGAACAATATTTGAATCTTCTGTGAATTCTTTTATGTATGATTGGTTATCTTTGCAAGTCTCTTCAAATTATCAGTTTGGTTTGGCCTACTAGATTGATCCTTCTTGCCATGGGAGAAGTGCTTAGCTTTGGGTTCAATCATGCGGTGCTCGATCCCAGTGACAGTAGGGGAAACGACACGTATTGTATTGTTGCCATCGGGGATAAAAAGATGGGGTTTATATCAAATTGCTTGAGTTTATCCCTCTACATAATGTCATCTTACCTAATGTGGTACTCTGTTCTTATGAACTTAATACTCTAGATGCATGCTGGATAGCGGTCGATGTGTGGAGTAATAGTAGTAGATGCAGGCAGGAGTCGGTCTACTTGTCACGGACGTGATTCCTATATACATGATCATGCCTAGATATTCTCATAATTATGCACTTTTCTATCAATTGCTTCGCAGTAATTTGTTCACCCACCGTAATACTTATGCTATCTTGAGAGAAGCCACTAGTGAAACATATGGCCCCCGGGTCTATTTGCCATCATATTAATCTCCCGGCAACAAGCTATTTGTTTTGCCATTTATTTTGCAATCTTTACTTTTAAACTTTATCAAAAAATACCAAAAATATTATCTTATCATCTCTATCAGATCTCACTTTTGCAAGTGGTCGTTAAGGGATTGACAACCCCTTTATCGCGTTGGTTGCAAGGTTCTTATTTGTTTTTGTAGGTACGAGGGACTTGCGTGTGGCCTCCGACTGGATTGATACCTTGGTTCTCAAAAACTGAGGGAAATACTTACGCTACTTTGCTACATCACCCTTTCCTCTTCAAGGGAAAACCAACGCATGCTCAAGAGGTAGCACGCCCCCGATTCAATCATACACTAAACATACACAAAAATGTGTACAGTCAAGATCAGGGACTGACGGGAATATATGACAACACAACTCTAGTCAAAAATTAAAATAATACAAGCTTTATATTACAAGCGAGAGGCCTCGAGGGCTCGAATACATCAGCTCGAATACAAACGAGTCAACGGAAGCAACAATATCTGAGTACAGACATAAGTTAAACAAGTTTGCCTTAAGAAAGCTAGCACAAAAGTAGCAATGAGCAAAAAGGCAAGGCCTCCTCCTTGGGACCTCCTAACTACTCCTCGAAGCCGAACTCCACGTAGAAACATCCTAGGGATCCTCTGGCTCCTGGACTCCATCATATGATCGCAATAACCGGGAAAAGGGGGAAAAGGAGTTGCAAAGCAACCGCGAGTACTTATCAAAAGTACTCGCAAGACTGACATCAGATCTATACTACATATGCATCGGTATCAATGAAAGGGGTGGTATCTGTGGACTATACTGTGGAATGCCAGAATAAGAGGAGGATATTTAGTCCGATCGAAGACTACGCTTCTGGAAGCCTCCGTCTTGAAGCATATAGAAAAGAGTAGGAAGTATAGTATCAAGTGTCAACGTATAACATAATCCTACCCGGCGATCCTCCCCTCGTCGCCCCGTGGAAGAGCGATCACCGGGTTATCTCTGGAACTTATCTGGGTGTGTTTTATTATGTATCCGGTTATAGTTGTCATGAGGTCAGAATACAAGTCTGGGTCGTTCTGTTACCATGGACATGACTATACGAATAGATAAACTTCCCTACAGGGGTGTACCACATTGCCGAACACGCTTGATTACTCTAGTCGGGCACACAAGGATGGAAAAAGCGGTAGGCGTAAGCGAGGCGGTTGGCCTTCGCCTAGTGCCTAGGCGATGCCTAAGCGCCCTAGGCGTGGCCTAGGCGGTAATATAGTTTTTAGTCGTAGTGTATTTGTGATTATTATATGGGTGTTGATATTAGTTTACGGCATCTAAATAAGTTAATTACCGTCTACTGCCATTGGAATATAACCAGTTTGGCATATTAGTGTAGTATGTGGCATGATTTCTTGCTTGGCTAGGCAATTCCTTGCTTGCCCTGCCTAGACCTCCATTTCTGCCCTAGGCGAGGCGTTTGTCCATTGCCTAGCGCCTAGGCGTGCCTAAGCGCCTTCTAGGCACTGCCTTTTCCAACAGACACACTTTCTTGGGTCATACCCGGCCTCGGAAGATCAACACGCCGCAGCCCTATCTAGACCCAACAAAGAGGTCAGCACGCTGGTCTAAATCGTAAGTGCACAGGGGTCTCGGGCCCATCGCCCTTTGCACTCCTGCACGTTGCACTACAAAAAAAGACACATCCGTGACATTTTGGGCCAAACAATTTTTTTCTATCATGCTTATGACACTTCTATGACGATAATTGTGACAAACCCGGTATCATCATAGATGTGGTGGGCTCCTACTTCTATGACAAAAAATCATGATAGAAAATGGGCTATTCGTCCTAGGCAGGCCGGAGACGCAGCTGCAAGACATTCTTTGGGCCGTCCATGACAGAAAAAACCGTGGTAGAATCGAGGGCGAGGAAAATATCAGGGAGTTCCCGGTTATGGTGGGCGGTTGGGGGCCGAGCGATGCGCGTTTCTCTCGTACACGTATGCGCGTGTGTGCGAGGTGTTGCGCTCTAACTGAACCCAAGTGAGGCGTTGGGGTCTAACTGAACCCGAGCGATCGATCCCTTGCAGTTAACTTAACCCGAGTGATTCCTTTGCTACTGCTGCTAACTGAAGCCGATCGAACACTGCTGGCTCTTCCCTTGATGAACAGTGAGTGTTGTTGGGGCGTTTGGATGAACAGTTCCCGATGGGGGGTTGGATGAACAGTTCCCGATGGGGGGTTGGATGAACAGGACCCCGATCGATCGAGCCGGTTGGGGGGTGGATGAACAAGACCCCGTGGAGGGCGGGATGAACAGGACCCAGTGAAGGGCTGGTTGAATAGTAGCCCGTGGAGGGCTGGATGAACAGTAGCCCGTGGAGGGGTGGTTGAACAGGACCCTGTGGAGAGGGGTGGTTGAAGAGTAGCCAGTGGAGGAGCGGTGGAGGCTGGATGAACAGGAGCCCGTGGATGAACGGTCGCAGGTGGAGGCTGGAGGAGGTCGACGGTGGATGAACAGTAGCCCGTGGAGGCAGTCGGCGATGGAGATGAACAGTATCCCGTGGAGTCCTGTTTTGCGGTACGCCACACCCCTCCCGAGGAATAGGACCCCCGTTTCGACCGTAGCGCTCCAACACAAATCTGTTTCCTCCGTTTTGCGGCACGCCACACCCCTCCCGATCAACAAGATCTCGTTTCGACCGTAGGAGGTCCAAGAGAAGTCCGTTTCCTCTGTTTTGCGGTACGCCAGACCCCTCCCGATGAACAGGATCCCGTTTCGACCGTGGCTGGTCGAACACAAGGCTGTTTCCTCCGTTCTGCGGTACACCAGACCTCGTTTCGATCGGCTATTCCGTCCAAGCCGGTTGGCTCCCGAAGAACACGATGTATTCCGTTGCCTCCCGATGAACACGACGCGTTCTGTTGCCTCCCGATGAACACGACGACTACGCGGTTTCTCCGTTCCGACCCAGCCATGTACACGAGCCTTGGTCGTATGTATGCGCGAGTAGGCATTCGAGACCCCGCCCGTATGTACGTACGTGGCCGTATTTTCTTTCTTGCACCCTGGCCGCTATACCTACGTGTACACGATATTAACGGGATTGCGTGACATGCTACGTGCATGCCTCTACTACGACATGTGCCCTTCCATACACGGCCACGGTTCATCGCTGCAGCCAGCAGACAGACCGATCGACGAGTATGTACGTACACGTTCGCGGCAAGAATGACAATGCTATGTATGCTTCGACGAGGTGGGTCCCGACTGTCACGCACTTCCTTGCGTAAGAAGATGTAGCTGGTGGGTCCTAGCAGTCAGGGGGAAACATTTTTTGAGAAATATGGTGGCCCGTCCGGTGGGTTCCTGCTGTCAAGTGGAGGAATAATTATTTTGTGCATAATAAGGAGGCACTTCCTTGCTGCTGCCGTGGACCCAGCTGTTAGCCTCTCCACGTACAGTACTCTTCTGATGGAAGTCGTTCCTTGACCATGCTGACCACGCCGCGTCGAGAGCACCAGGGCGATGGACGACGGCGAAGCCTAGGAAGGGGACAGTGCGAAGCCGGGGAAGACGCGACAGTGGATGCCCACGCGGAGAGGAGTACGAGTATTCCCTGGTTCAACTGCGGTGTGAAGCTGCCGTCGGCGCAGAATAACCGGGGGTGTGGGTGAGTAGAGGGATGGTCTGGCCAGCGGTGGGAGTAGTAGGGGACGGTGAGGCCTCCGCGCCATCACAGCCGGCCACGGGAGGCAGGAGCACGCGGCACGACCGGCGCTGGTTTGGGCGGCTGGAGCAAGAAGACCAGAGGTTGAAGAAGCACTACGGCCATTGGATGGACATCGTACAGTCACTGGGGCTAGAATCGTTCATATTGACTAAGTTGACAAAGCCCTCTGCCCCCGTCATCTTAGTAGGCCCACAAGTCAGCCTCCCACTGGTGGGTCCCAGCTAGCAGGGGGTATTCATTTTTTTGTGCGTAATAACGAGGCACTTCCTTGCGTGCGAAGATATAGCTGATGGGTCCGACCTGTCAGCGGGGGAACATTTTTTTCACGAAATACAGGTTCCCACGTACAATAGTTTTTTTAATGCAGCAAAATATCCTTGATGTGCGGAAGACCATTGCTTCGAAGCAGTTTTCCATCCTTTGAACAAGGTCTTGCCTGCTGATGTGCATAAGGCGATCATAGCGGCTTGAAGGAAGTGACCACAACACATTGAAGAAGGCGTTTGCGGCGGCTTTGAAGATGCAACTTTGCAATTTTGGGAATTCATTTCGCCAGTAGTGCATCTCTGTTATCTTTGTGTGCCAAATGAAACTACATGTAACGAAACCAAATGTTGGGCTCTTTTGGATGGCTGGAATGATTATGAGTAGTTTGTAGTAAGGAAACATATTTTTTTTTGTTTCGAGATTTGATGGAAGCTATAACTATGTGGTGAATTTGTAAGCAAGTTATAAAATTTTCGCTGTTTGGTGCTCAAGTTTTTCAAGTTCATGGAATGCTTTTCATTTTTTGGTTTTCATGTGTGTATTTCTACCATGTGCTTCCTTATGTTGTCACAAAATCAGCCACAATGTTAAGGAATTGGAATGGCTAGAGGAAGCATGTTCATGAAACACTTTTTGTACAATTACTTTTTTTGAAGCAACAACTTTTTGTGATAAATGTTGCTGGAAGAAGCATTCTGGGAGATTTTGCAACTAAGCAGTGAGCACTTGAAGCATTATTTAGCTTGCTGAAAGAAGCATTCTCAAGAAAATTACTTGAAATTCTTTTGAGAGAATCAGCACATGTTGAGAAACTCATTTTTCTTTAATAACTGAAAATTATGTAACATTATTTAAAATAGATCCTTCTCAACTCACCACAAAACACAGTAAGAATGCTTCATAATTTTTTCGCCGTCACCTTTTTTTGTAGCAGCAATATGAACTTTTTGAACATACGCGGTTTTGAGAAGTAACATGAGCAGTAACATGAGCAATATGAGCCGCAACATGAGCAGTAATATGAACCAAAACCTCTAACAAAGTTCACATAATTTTTCAGTACTTCTACCCAATACAAATATGTCCTACTTTTGAAAGTACACTTTTAAAGTAGCTAACACATGAATTCAACTACAAAATGACCCTATTGAGCATGTGCCTCGACTTTTGCCATCGCAGCATTAAAATGAATGCATGATTTCATTGTGTGGCCTTGTACTCACGGAATGACTCACAGGTTTTGATAGTGTATTCTTCTTCGCTACAAAATTAACAAGTAACTTTCCTCCTAGGTTTTGGCTTGCTCGACGACTCCACGTTGTCTTCTTTCTTGCTTGGATGCTTTTTTGCTTTCTTTCTTGGCTTCTTTCTGAAGCTTCTTCTCGCTGCTCCAACAATGTCTTTTTTTCTTTTTGCTCGTTCTGTTGGTCGACCTTGCTTCGGCACACGAGCAGGATTTTGTAACGGTGCTAATGATTGTGGGTTTGCTCCAGTTTCAGCATTAGATGCACCTGCTTGAGGGGGTTGCTGCTGCTACACCACCTTTTCCCTTGCCATTTGCTATTTTTTCAATGAAGCAACTATGGGCCAGAGCTGCTTCATCACATCTGTCAGTAAGTTGTAAGCTGGATCAACAGAGCATGCTTCTGCTGCCACTGCATTCATGTCTCTGCACAACAAGTTGTACTTGAGAGTGTTTGTGTTTGGTAGTCCAAACTCAAGGAACCTCCCAGATGTGTCCATGTTTGTCGTAGCTGCTTCGGACCACCTTTCCAGCATGTATGTACTTGGAATTTCTTGCACATTAAGCTGTATCATCACCCTTATGATGTGTGAGCAAAGCACACCATTCATCTCAAAGTAATGGTAGCTACATGAGTACATCCCCTCTTCTATCATAGCATGCACATGGTACAACTTTGGATTATCATACAAGTTTGAGTAAAGCTCAAACATGATACCTTCCTGCTCAAGATTAGGCACTTGGTTGATATTATAAGTTGTCGATGCTACCGCTTGCTCTTGGAACTTGCCAAAGACACTGCGTGTGTAGAAGTTAACAACTTGGTGCTCTATTCTGTATCATCCCCATAGGGGTGTTGTTGTCGTTTCTTCGGTGAAAGCAGCATTATCTTCACGGTCTAGCATTGTTTCTTGTAGGAGTTCATACTGCCTTACAAATGTGAAAACCGAGTTTTGTGGATGCACCAATGTCTTGAAATAAGAATTCAGCCCTTCTGATCTCCTGGTTGTGCTTGTGAAAGGGAAGAAATCATTTTTGAAGTATGCAGGAGCCCATGTCTGACGGCATTCCAACATGTTTTGTAAGTGCCTATTCTCCGTGTACTCAAAGCAATGTGATATGTCTCCAACGTATCTATAATTTTTGATTGTTCCATGCTATTATATTATCCATCTAGGATGTTTTATATGCATTTATATGCTATTTTATATGATTTTTGGGACTAACCTATTAACCTAGAGCCCAGTGCCAGTTTCTGTTTTTTCCTTGTTTTTGAGTATCGCAGAAAGGGAAATCCAAACGGAGTCCAATTGACCTGAAGTTTCACGGAGATTATTTTTGTACCAGAAGAAGCCCACGGAGTATCGGAGATGGGCCAGAAGAGTCCCGAGGCACCCACGAGGGTGGGGGGCGCGCCTGATACGTCTCCAATGTATCTATAATTTTTGATTGTTCCATGCTATTATATATTCTATTTTGGATGTTTAATGGGCTTATTTATGCACTTTTATATTATTTTTGGGACTAACCTATTAATCGGAGGCCCAGCCCAAATTGTTGTTTTTTTGCCTATTTTAGTGTTTCGCACAAAAAGAATATCAAATGGAGTCCAAACAGAATGAAACCTTCAGGAACATGATTTTTGGAACAAACATGATCCAGAGGACTTGGAGTGGACGTCAAGCAACCGACGAGCAAGCCACAAGGCAGGGGCGCGCCCTCCACCCTCGTGGGCCCCTCGTGGCTCCACCGACCTACTTCTTCCTCCTATATATACCTACGTACCCCCAAACCATCGAAGAGCACCACGCAAACCTAATTCCACCACCGTAACCTTCTGTACCCATGAGATCCCATCTTGGGGCCTTTTACGGCGTCCTGCCGGAAGGGGGCATTGATCACGGAGGGCTTCTACATCAACACCATAGCCTCTCTGATGATGTGTGAGTAGTTTATCTCAGACCTTCGGGTCCATAGTTATTAGCTAGATGGCTTCTTCTCTCTCTTTGGATCTCAATACAAAGTTCTCGATTCTCTTGAAGATCTATTCAATGTAATCTTCTTTTGCGCTATGTTTGTCGAGATCCGATGAATTGTGGGTTTATGATCCAGATTATCTAGGAAACAATATTTGAATCGTCTCTGAATTCTTTTATTTATGATTGGTTATCTTTGCAAGTCTCTTCGAATTATCAGTTTGGTTTGGCCTACTAGATTGATCTTTCTTGCAATGGGAGAAGTGCTTAGCTTTGGTTCAATCTTGCGGTGTCCTTTCCCAGTGACAGTAGGGGCAGCAAGGCACATATTGTAGTGTTGCCATCGAGGATAACAAGATGGGGTTTATATCATATTGCATGAGTTTATCCCTCTAAATCATGTCATCTTACTTAAAGCGTTACTCTGTTCTTTTGAACTTAATACTCTAGATGCATGCTGGATAGCGATCGATATGTGGAGTAATAGTAGTAGATGCAGGCAGGAGTCGGTCTACTTGTCGCAGACGTGATGCCTATATACATGATCATACCTAGATATTATCATAAGTATGCTAAATTCTATCAATTGCTCGACAGTAATTTGTTTACCCACCGTAATACTTATGCTATCTTGAGATAAGCCACTAGTGAAACCTATGGCCCCCGGGTCTATTTTCCATCATATTAATTTTCCGTCAACAAGCTATTTCTATCTTTGTTTACTTTGCAATCTTTACTTTTAATCTTTATCATAAAAATACCAAAAATATTATCTTATCATCTCTATCAGATCTCACTTTTGCAAGTGGTCGTGAAGGGATTGACAACCCCTTTATCGCGTTGGTTGCAAGGTTCTTATTTTTTTGTGTAGGTGCAAGGGACTTGAGCGTGGCCTCCTACTGGATTGATACCTTGGTTCTCAAAAACTGAGGGAAATACTTACGCTACTTTGCTGCATCACCCTTTCCTATTCAAGGGAAAACCAACGCAGTGCTCAAGAGGTAGCAAGAAGGATTTCTAGCGCCGTTGCCGGGGAGTCACGCACAAGTCAAGACATACCAAGTACCCATCACAAACTCTTATCCCTTGCATTACATTATTTTCCATTTGCCTCTCGTTTTCCTCTCCCCCACTTCACCCTTGTTGTTTTATTCGCCCTCTCTTTCCGTTCGCCTTCTTCCCATGTCTTTTTGTTTGTGTTTCCACGTGCCTTCTATTTGCTTGCATCTTTGCTTGCTAAAAATCTATTGATATGGATCCACTTAAAGTGTTCTACTTGGATCATTTTTTATCCTTATGCGCTCGTGCTGAAACCACAACTAGCTTAGTTGATAGGAAATCTTTAGATGAGCATGCTCATTTTGTGCGTCATTGTTTTTCTGAAAAGGGGAGAATCTTATGGGATCAAACAAACAGATTGATGTGTTATGCTTGGAATCTTTCTGAAATTTATGATTTTACTTGTTGCTCTGAAAACATTAAGAAACACCTTCCCTACCAATGTGAGTTTAGTGATAATGGAATCGTATGTTCATACGCTAAGGGTGTTTATAATTACTATGATGTTCAACAAGTTGCAGAATTTGTTTCTTTTAAGGGTGCTTATGAAATTGCTTCTTTGATTGAAACGTATGATGCTACTCTTTACAAATCTGAAAATTTTGCCATACTTAAATATTGTTATGATAATTATGCTTCCAATGCCTATGTTAAACCATATATTGAGGACTCCTCCGCTGTCCAAGAAGAGGTTGATATTTTGCAGGCGTCTATGGAGGAAGAAAATAATGATATGCATGAATCTATAGATAATTATGATTTCCATGATTTGATTGAAATATCCCTTAATGAACATGATGCTTGCTATTCTTGTGGCCATGATGCCAATATTTATAAAGATGAATTTGCTATAGTCCCATATGTTAAACATGAGATCGTTGCTATTGCACCCATACTTGATAGTTCCTTCGATGAAAAGCATGATTGCAATCATTTTGCTATAAATTCTCTTGATGTCAATCGTGCTAATAATATGCAAAACCCTAAGCTTGGGGATGCTAGTTTTGCTATGTCTACTACTTGTTGCAATGATCATGATTGGGGTGATTCTTCTTATGATCTTGAAAATTTACTTAAGCCCCATGTTGAATATGAGATTGATAATAATGTTTGCAATAGTATTGAAAGTGGGTTTGGAAGAGTGTTGATACGTCTCCAACGTATCTATAATTTTTGATTGCTTCATGCTATATTCTATTCTGTTTTGGATGATTAATGGGCTTTGTTATACACTTTTATATTATTTTTTGGGACTAACCTATTAACCAAAGGCCCAACCCAAATTGCTATTTTTTTTTGCCTATTTCAGAGTTTCGCAGAAAAAAGAATATCAAACGGAGTCCAAATGGAATGAAACCATTGGGAACGTGATTTTCAGAACAAACGTGATCCACAGGACTTGGACCCTACGTCAAGATAGCAACCAGGAGGGCACAAGGTAGGGGGCGCACCTACCCCGCCTGGGTGCGCCCTCCACCCTCGTGGGGCCCATGTTGCTCCACCGACATACTTCTTCCTCCTATATATACCTACATACCCCCAAACCAACAGACGCATCCACGAAAACCTAATTCCACCGCCGCAACCTTCTCTACCCGTGAGATCCCATCTTGGGGCCTTTTCCGGCGTCCTGCCGGAGGTGGCATTGATCATGGAGGGCTTCTACATCAACACCATATCCTCTCCGATGATGTGTGAGTAGTTTACCTCAGACCTTCGGGTCCATAGTTATTAGCTAGATGGCTTCTTCTCTCTCTTTGGATCTCAATACAAAGTTCTCCACGATTCTCGTGGAGATCTATTCGATGTAATCTTCTTTTGCGGTGTGTTTGTTGAGAACGATGAATTGTGGGTTTATGATCAAGTTTATCTAAGAACAATATTTGAATCTTCTCTGAATTCTTTTATGTATGATTGGTTATCTTTGCAAGTCTCTTCGAATTATCAGTTTGGTTTGGCCTACTAGATTGATCTTTCTTGCAATGGGAGAAGTGCTTAGCTTTGGGTTCAATCTTGCGGTGTCCTTTCCCAGTGACAGTAGGGGCAGCAAGGCACATATTGTAGTGTTGCCATCGAGGATAACAAGATGGGGTTTATATCATATTGCATGAGTTTATCCCTCTAAATCATGTCATCTTACTTAAACTTTTACTCTGTTCTTTTGAACTTAATACTCTAGATGCATTCTGGATAGCGGTCGATGTGTGGAGTAATAGTAGTAGATGTAGGCAGCAGTCGGTCTACTTGTCTCGGACGTGATGCCTATATACATGATCATACCTAGATATTCTCATAACTATGCTCAATTCTATCAATTGCTCGACAGTAATTTGTTCACCCACCGTAATACTTATGTTCTCGAGAGAAGCCACTAGTGAAACCTATGGCCCCCGGGTCTATTTTCCATCATATTAATCTTCCAACACTTAGCTATTTCTATTTCCTTTTATTTACTTCGCATCTTTATTATAAAATACCAAAAATATTATCTTATCATATCTATCAGATCTCACTTTCGTAAGTGACCATGAAGGGATTGGCATCCCCTTTATTGCGTTGGTTGCGAGGTTTATATTTGTTTGTGTAGGTGCGAGGGACTTTGGCGTGGCCTCCTATTGGATTGATACCTTGGTTCTCAAAAACTGCGGGAAATACTTACGCTGCTTTACTACATCACCCTTTCCTTTTCAAGGGAAAACCAACGCAGTGCTCAAGAGGTAGCAAGAAGGATTTCTGGCGCCGTTGCCGGGGAGTCTACGCACAAGTCAAGACATACCAAGTACCCATCACAAACTCTTATCCCTTGCATTACATTATTTGCCATTTGCCTCTCGTTTTCCTCTCCCCCACTTCACCCTTGCTGTTTTATTCGCCCTCTCTTTCCGTTCGCCTTCTTCCCATGTCTTTTTGTTTGTGTTTCCACGTGCCTTCTATTTGCTTGCATCTTTGCTTGCTAAAAATCTATTGATATGGATCCACTTAAAGTGTTCTACTTGGATCATTTTTTATCCTTATGCGCTCGTGCTGAAACCACAACTAGCTTAGTTGATAGGAAATCTTTAGATGAGCATGCTCATTTTGTGCATCATTGTTTTTCTGAAAAGGGGAGAATCTTATGGGATCAAATAAACAGATTGATGTGTTATGCTTGGAATCTTTCTGAAATTTATGATTTTACTTGTTGCTCTGAAAACATTAAGAAACACCTTCCCTACCAATGTGAGTTTAGTGATAATGGAATCGTATGTTCATACGCTAAGGGTATTTATAATTACTATGATGTTCAACAAGTTGAAGAATTTGTTGCTTTTAAGGGTGCTTATGAAATTGCTTCTTTGATTGAAACGTATGATGCTACTCTTTACAAATCTGAAAATTTTGCCATACTTAAATATTGTTATGATAATTATGCTTCCAACGCCTATGTTAAACCATATATTGAGGACTCCTCCGCTGTCCAAGAAGAGGTTGATATTTTGCAGGCGTCTACGGAGGAAGAAAATAATGATATGCATGAATCTATAGATAATTATGATTTCGATGATTTGATTGAAATATCCCTTAATGAACATGATGCTTGCTATTCTTGTGGCCATGATGCCAATATTTATAAAGATGAATTTGCTATAGTCCCATATGTTAAACATGAGATCGTTGCTATTGCACCCATACTTGATAGTTCCTTCGATGAAAAGCATGATTGCAATCATTTTGCTATAAATTCTCTTGATGTCAATCGTGCTAATAATATGCAAAACCCTAAGCTTGGGGATGCTAGTTTTGCTATGTCTACTACTTGTTGCAATGATCATGATTGGGGTGATTCTTCTTATGCTCTTGAAAATTTACTTAAGCCCCATGATGAATATGAGATTGATAATAAAGTTTGCAATAGTATTGAAAGTGGGTTTGGAAGAGTGTTGATACGTCTCCAACGTATCTATAATTTTTGATTGCTTCATGCTATATTCTATTCTGTTTTGGATGATTAATGGGCTTTGTTATACACTTTTATATTATTTTTTGGGACTAACCTATTAACCAAAGGCCCAATCCAAATTGCTATTTTTTTCCCTATTTCAGAGTTTCGCAGAAAAAAGAATATCAAACGGAGTCCAAATGGAATGAAACCATCGGGAATGTGATTTTTAGAACAAACGTGATCCAGAGGACTTGGACCCTACGTCAAGAAAGCAACCAGGAGGGCACAAGGTAGGGGGCGCACCTACCCCGCCTGGGTGCGCCCTCCACCCTCGTGGGGCCCATGTTGCTCCACCGACATACTTCTTCCTCCTATATATACCAACATACCCCCAAACCAACAGACGCATCCACGAAAACCTAATTCCACCGCCGCAACCTTCTGTACCCGTGAGATCCCATCTTGGGGCCTTTTCCGGCGTCCTGCCGGAGGTGGCATTGATCATGGAGGGCTTCTACATCAACACCATATCCTCTCCGATGATGTGTGAGTAGTTTACCTCAGACCTTCGGGTCCATAGTTATTAGCTAGATGGCTTCTTCTCTCTCTTTGGATCTCAATACAAAGTTCTCCACTATTCTCGTGGAGATCTATTTGATGTAATCTTCTTTTGCGGTGTGCTTGTTGAGAACGATGAATTGTGGGTTTATGATCAAGTTTATCTAAGAACAATATTTGAATCTTCTCTGAATTCTTTTATGTATGATTGGTTATCTTTGCAAGTCTCTTCGAATTATCAGTTTGGTTTGGCCTACTAGATTGATCTTTCTTGCAATGGGAGAAGTGCTTAGCTTTGGGTTCAATCTTGCGGTGTCCTTTCCCAGTGACAGTAGGGGCAGCAAGGCACATATTGTAGTGTTGCCATCGAGGATAACAAGATGGGGTTTATATCATATTGCATGAGTTTATCCCTCTAAATCATGTCATCTTACTTAAAGTGTTACTCTGTTCTTTTGAACTTAATACTCTAGATGCATTCTGGATAGCGGTCGATGTGTGGAGTAATAGTAGTAGATGCTGGCAGGAGTCGGTCTACTTGTCTCGGACGTGATGCCTATATACATGATCATACCTAGATATTCTCATAACTATGCTCAATTCTATCAATTGCTCGACAGTAATTTGTTCACCCACCGTAATACTTATGTTCTCGAGAGAAGCCACTAGTGAAACCTATGGCCCCCGGGTCTATTTTCCATCATATTAATCTTCCAACACTTAGCTATTTCTATTTCCTTTTATTTAATTCGCATCTTTATTATAAAATACCAAAAATATTATCTTATCATATCTATCAGATCTCACTTTCGTAAGTGACCATGAAGGGATTGACATCCCCTTTATTGCGTTGGTTGCGAGGTTTATATTTGTTTGTGTAGGTGCGAGGGACTTTGGCGTGGCCTCCTACTGGATTGATACCTTGGTTCTCAAAAACTGCGGGAAATACTTACGCTGCTTTACTACATCACCCTTTCCTTTTCAAGGGAAAACCAACGCAGTGCTCAAGAGGTAGCAAGAAGGATTTCTGGCGCCGTTGCCGGGGAGTCTACGCACAAGTCAAGACATACCAAGTACCCATCACAAACTCTTATCCCTTGCATTACATTATTTGCCATTTGCCTCTCGTTTTCCTCTCCCCCACTTCACCCTTGCTGTTTTATTCGCCCTCTCTTTCCGTTCGCCTTCTTCCCATGTCTTTTTGTTTGTGTTTCCACGTGCCTTCTATTTGCTTGCATCTTTGCTTGCTAAAAATCTATTGATATGGATCCACTTAAAGTGTTCTACTTGGATCATTTTTTATCCTTATGCGCTCGTGCTGAAACCACAACTAGCTTAGTTGATAGGAAATCTATAGATGAGCATGCTCATTTTGTGTGTCATTGTTTTTCTGAAAAGGGGAGAATCTTATGGGATCAAATAAACAGATTGATGTGTTATGCTTGGAATCTTTCTGAAATTTATGATTTTACTTGTTGCTCTGAAAACATTAAGAAACACCTTCCCTACCAATGTGAGTTTAGTGATAATGGAATCGTATGTTCATACGCTAAGGGTGTTTATAATTACTATGATGTTCAACAAGTTGAAGAATTTCTTTCATTTAAGGGTGCTTATGAAATTGCTTCTTTGATTGAAACGTATGATGCTACTCTTTACAAATCTGAAAATTTTGCCATACTTAAATATTGTTATGATAATTATGCTTCCAACGCCTATGTTAAACCATATATTGAGGACTCCTCCGCTGTCCAAGAAGAGGTTGATATTTTGCAGGCGTCTATGGAGGAAGAAAATAATGATATGCATGAATCTATAGATAATTATGATTTCGATGATTTGATTCAAATATCCCTTAATGAACATGATGCTTGCTATTCTTGTGGCCATGATGCCAATATTTATAAAGATGAATTTGCTATAGTCCCATATGTTAAACATGAGATCGTTGCTATTGCACCCATACTTGATAGTTCCTTCGATGAAAAGCATGATTGCAATCATTTTGCTATAAATTCTCTTGATGTCAATCGTGCTAATAATATGCAAAACCCTAAGCTTGGGGATGCTAGTTTTGCTATGTCTACTACTTGTTGCAATGATCATGATTGGGGTGATTCTTCTTATGATCTTGAAAATTTACTTAAGCCCCATGATGAATATGAGATTGATAATAATGTTTGCAATAGTATTGAAAGTGGGTTTGGAAGAGTGTTGATACGTCTCCAACGTATCTATAATTTTTGATTGCTTCATGCTATATTCTATTCTGTTTTGGATGATTAATGGGCTTTGTTATACACTTTTATATTATTTTTTGGGACTAACCTATTAACCAAAGGCCCAACCCAAATTGCTATTTTTTTGCCTATTTCAGAGTTTCGCAGAAAAAAGAATATCAAACGGAGTCCAAATGGAATGAAACCATCGGGAACGTGATTTTCAGAACAAACGTGATCCACAGGACTTGGACCCTACGTCAAGAAAGCAACCAGGAGGGCACAAGGTAGGGGGCGCACCTACCCCGCCTGGGTGCGCCCTCCACCCTCGTGGGGCCCATGTTGCTCCACCGACATACTTCTTCCTCCTATATATACCTACATACCCCCAAACCAACAAACGCATCCACGAAAACCTAATTCCACCGCCGCAACCTTCTGTACCCGTGAGATCCCATCTTGGGGCATTTTCCGGCGTCCTGCCGGAGGTGGCATTGATCATGGAGGGCTTCTACATCAACACCATATCCTCTCCGATGATGTGTGAGTAGTTTACCTCAGACCTTCGGGTCCATAGTTATTAGCTAGATGGCTTCTTCTCTCTCTTTGGATCTCAATACAAAGTTCTCCACGATTCTCGTGGAGATCTATTCGATGTAATCTTCTTTTGCGGTGTGTTTGTTGAGAACGATGAATTGTGGGTTTATGATCAAGTTTATCTATGAACAATATATGAATCTTCTCTGAATTCTTTTATGTATGATTGGTTATCTTTGCAAGTCTCTTCGAATTATCAGTTTGGTTTGGCCTACTAGATTGATCTTTCTTGCAATGGGAGAAGTGCTTAGCTTTGGGTTCAATCTTGCGGTGTCCTTTCCCAGTGACAGTAGGGGCAGCAAGGCACATATTGTAGTGTTGCCATCGAGGATAACAAGATGGGGTTTATATCATATTGCATGAGTTTATCCCTCTAAATCATGTCATCTTACTTAAACTGTTACTCTGTTCTTTTGAACTTAATACTCTAGATGCATTCTGGATAGCGGTCGATGTGTGGAGTAATAGTAGTAGATGCAGGCAGGAGTCGGTCTACTTGTCTCGGACGTGATGCCTATATACATGATCATACCTAGATATTCTCATAACTATGCTCAATTCTATCAATTGCTCGACAGTAATTTGTTCACCCACCGTAATACTTATGTTCTCGAGAGAAGCCACTAGTGAAACCTATGGCCCCCGGGTCTATTTTCCATCATATTAATCTTCCAACACTTAGCTATTTCTATTTCCTTTTATTTACTTCGCATCTTTATTATAAAATACCAAAAATATTATCTTATCATATCTATCAGATCTCACTTTCGTAAGTGACAATGAAGGGATTGAAATCCCCTTTATTGCGTTGGTTGCAAGGTTTATATTTGTTTGTGTAGGTGCGAGGGACTTTGGCGTGGCCTCCTACTGGATTGATACCTTGGTTCTCAAAAACTGCGGGAAATACTTACGCTGCTTTACTACATCACCCTTTCCTTTTCAAGGGAAAACCAACGCAGTGCTCAAGAGGTAGCAAGAAGGATTTCTGGCGCCGTTGCCGGGGAGTCTACGCACAAGTCAAGACATACCAAGTACCCATCACAAACTCTTATCCCTTGCATTACATTATTTGCCATTTGCCTCTCGTTTTCCTCTCCCCCACTTCACCCTTGCTGTTTTATTCGCCCTCTCTTTCCGTTCGCCTTCTTCCCATGTCTTTTTGTTTGTGTTTCCACGTGCCTTCTATTTGCTTGCATCTTTGCTTGCTAAAAATCTATTGATATGGATCCACTTAAAGTGTTCTACTTGGATCATTTTTTATCCTTATGCGCTCGTGCTGAAACCACAACTAGCTTAGTTGATAGGAAATCTATAGATGAGCATGCTCATTTTGTGCGTCATTGTTTTTCTGAAAAGGGGAGAATCTTATGGGATCAAATAAACAGATTGATGTGTTATGCTTGGAATCTTTCTGAAATTTATGATTTTACTTGTTGCTCTGAAAACATTAAGAAACACCTTCCCTACCAATGTGAGTTTAGTGATAATGGAATCGTATGTTCATACGCTAAGGGTGTTTATAATTACTATGATGTTCAACAAGTTGAAGAATTTGTTTCATTTAAGGGTGCTTATGAAATTGCTTCTTTGATTGAAACGTATGATGCTACTCTTTACAAATCTGAAAATTTTGCCATACTTAAATATTGTTATGATAATTATGCTTCCAACGCCTATGTTAAACCATATATTGAGGACTCCTCCGCTGTCCAAGAAGAGGTTGATATTTTGCAGGCGTCTATGGAGGAAGAAAATAATGATATGCATGAATCTATAGATAATTATGATTTCGATGATTTGATTCAAATATCCCTTAATGAACATGATGCTTCCTATTCTTGTGGCCATGATGCCAATATTTATAAAGATGAATTTGCTATAGTCCCATATGTTAAACATGAGATCGTTGCTATTGCACCCATACTTGATAGTTCCTTCGATGAAAAGCATGATTGCAATCATTTTGCTATAAATTCTCTTGATGTCAATCGTGCTAATAATATGCAAAACCCTAAGCTTGGGGATGCTAGTTTTGCTATGTCTACTACTTGTTGCAATGATCATGATTGGGGTGATTCTTCTTATGATCTTGAAAATTTACTTAAGCCCCATGATGAATATGAGATTGATAATAATGTTTGCAATAGTATTGAAAGTGGGTTTTGAAGAGTGTTGATACGTCTCCAACGTATCTATAATTTTTGATTGCTTCATGCTATATTCTATTCTGTTTTGGATGATTAATGGGCTTTGTTATACACTTTTATATTATTTTTTGGGACTAACCTATTAACCAAAGGCCCAACCCAAATTGCTATTTTTTTTGCCTATTTCAGAGTTTCGCAGAAAAAAGAATATCAAACGGAGTCCAAATGGAATGAAACCATCGGGAACGTGATTTTCAGAACAAACGTGATCCACAGGACTTGGACCCTACGTCAAGTAAGCAACCAGGAGGGCACAAGGTAGGGGGCGCACCTACCCCGCCTGGGTGCGCCCTCCACCCTCGTGGGGCCCATGTTGCTCCACCGACATACTTCTTCCTCCTATATATACCTACATACCCCCAAACCAACAAACGCATCCACGAAAACCTAATTCCACCGCCGCAACCTTCTGTACCCGTGAGATCCCATCTTGGGGCATTTTCCGGCGTCCTGCCGGAGGTGGCATTGATCATGGAGGGCTTCTACATCAACACCATATCCTCTCCGATGATGTGTGAGTAGTTTACCTCAGACCTTCGGGTCCATAGTTATTAGCTAGATGGCTTCTTCTCTCTCTTTGGATCTCAATACAAAGTTCTCCACGATTCTCGTGGAGATCTATTTGATGTAATCTTCTTTTGCGGTGTGTTTGTTGAGAACGATGAATTGTGGGTTTATGATCAAGTTTATCTAAGAACAATATTTGAATCTTCTCTGAATTCTTTTATGTATGATTGGTTATCTTTGCAAGTCTCTTCGAATTATCAGTTTGGTTTGGCCTACTAGATTGATCTTTCTTGCAATGGGAGAAGTGCTTAGCTTTGGGTTCAATCTTGCGGTGTCCTTTCCCAGTGACAGTAGGGGCAGCAAGGCACATATTGTAGTGTTGCCATCGAGGATAACAAGATGGGGTTTATATCATATTGCATGAGTTTATCCCTCTAAATCATGTCATCTTACTTAAACTGTTACTCTGTTCTTTTGAACTTAATACTCTAGATGCATTCTGGATAGCGGTCGATGTGTGGAGTAATAGTAGTAGATGCAGGCAGGAGTCGGTCTACTTGTCTCGGACGTGATGCCTATATACATGATCATACCTAGATATTCTCATAACTATGCTCAATTCTATCAATTGCTCGACAGTAATTTGTTCACCCACCGTAATACTTATGTTCTCGAGAGAAGCCACTAGTGAAACCTATGGCCCCCGGGTCTATTTTCCATCATATTAATCTTCCAACACTTAGCTATTTCTATTTCCTTTTATTTACTTCGCATCTTTATTATAAAATACCAAAAATATTATCTTATCATATCTATCAGATCTCACTTTCGTAAGTGACAATGAAGGGATTGACATCCCCTTTATTGCGTTGGTTGCGAGGTTTATATTTGTTTGTGTAGGTGCGAGGGACTTTGGCGTGGCCTCCTACTGGATTGATACCTTGGTTCTCAAAAACTGCGGGAAATACTTACGCTGCTTTACTACATCACCCTTTCCTTTTCAAGGGAAAACCAACGCAGTGCTCAAGAGGTAGCAAGAAGGATTTCTGGCGCCGTTGCCGGGGAGTCTACGCACAAGTCAAGACATACCAAGTACCCATCACAAACTCTTATCCCTTGCATTACATTATTTGCCATTTGCCTCTCGTTTTCCTCTCCCCCACTTCACCCTTGCTGTTTTATTCGCCCTCTCTTTCCGTTCGCCTTCTTCCCATGTCTTTTTGTTTGTGTTTCCACGTGCCTTCTATTTGCTTGCATCTTTGCTTGCTAAAAATCTATTGATATGGATCCACTTAAAGTGTTCTACTTGGATCATTTTTTATCCTTATGCGCTCGTGCTGAAACCACAACTAGATTAGTTGATAGGAAATCTTTAGATGAGCATGCTCATTTTGTGCGTCATTGTTTTTCTGAAAAGGGGAGTATCTTATGGGATCAAATAAACAGATTGATGTGTTATGCTTGGAATCTTTCTGAAATTTATGATTTTACTTGTTTCTCAGAAAACATTAAGAAACACCTTCCCTACCAATGTGAGTTTAGTGATAATGGAATCGTATGTTCATACGCTAAGGGTGTTTATAATTACTATGATGTTCAACAAGTTGAAGAATTTGTTGCTTTTAAGGGTGCTTATGAAATTGCTTCTTTGATTGAAACGTATGATGCTACTCTTTACAAATCTGAAAATTTTGCCATACTTAAATATTGTTATGATAATTATGCTTCCAACGCCTATGTTAAACCATATATTGAGGACTCCTCCGCTGTCCAAGAAGAGGTTGATATTTTGCAGGCGTCTATGGAGGAAGAAAATAATGATATGCATGAATCTATAGATAATTATGATTTCGATGATTTGATTAAAATATCCCTTAATGAACATGATGCTTGCTATTCTTGTGGCCATGATGCCAATATTTATAAAGATGAATTTGCTATAGTCCCATATGTTAAACATGAGATCGTTGCTATTGCACCCATACTTGATAGTTCCTTCGATGAAAAGCATGATTGCAATCATTTTGCTATAAATTCTCTTGATGTCAATCGTGCTAATAATATGCAAAACCCTAAGCTTGGGGATGCTAGTTTTGCTATGTCTACTACTTGTTGCAATGATCATGATTGGGGTGATTCTTCTTATGATCTTGAAAATTTACTTAAGCCCCATGATGAATATGAGATTGATAATAATGTTTGCAATAGTATTGAAAGTGGGTTTTGAAGAGTGTTGATACGTCTCCAACGTATCTATAATTTTTGATTGCTTCATGCTATATTCTATTCTGTTTTGGATGATTAATGGGCTTTGTTATACACTTTTATATTATTTTTTGGGACTAACCTATTAACCAAAGGCCCAACCCAAATTGCTATTTTTTTGCCTATTTCAGAGTTTCGCAGAAAAAAGAATATCAAACGGAGTCCAAATGGAATGAAACCATCGGGAACGTGATTTTCAGAACAAACGTGATCTAGAGGACTTGGACCCTACGTCAAGAAAGCAACCAGGAGGGCACAAGGTAGGGGGCGCACCTACCCCGCCTGGGTGCGCCCTCCACCCTCGTGGGGCCCATGTTGCTCCGTCGACATACTTCTTCCTCCTATATATACCTACATACCCCCAAACCAACAGACGCATCCACGAAAACCTAATTCCACCGCCGCAACCTTCTGTACCCGTGAGTACCCATCTTGGGGCCTTTTCCGGCGTCCTGCCGGAGGTGGCATTGATCATGGAGGGCTTCTACATCAACACCATATCCTCTCCGATGATGTGTGAGTAGTTTACCTCAGACCTTCGGGTCCATAGTTATTAGCTAGATGGCTTCTTCTCTCTCTTTGGATCTCAATACAAAGTTCTCCACGATTCTCGTGGAGATCTATTCGATGTAATCTTCTTTTGCGGTGTGTTTGTTGAGAACGATGAATTGTGGGTTTATGATCAAGTTTATCTATGAACAATATTTGAATCTTCTCTGAATTCTTTTATGTATGATTGGTTATCTTTGCAAGTCTCTTCGAATTATCAGTTTGGTTTGGCCTACTAGATTGATCTTTCTTGCAATGGGAGAATTGCTTAGCTTTGGGTTCAATCTTGCGGTGTCCTTTCCCAGTGACAGTAGGGGCAGCAAGGCACATATTGTAGTGTTGCCATCGAGGATAACAAGATGGGGTTTATATCATATTGCATGAGTTTATCCCTCTAAATCATGTCATCTTACTTAAAGCGTTACTCTGTTCTTTTGAACTTAACACTCTAGATGCATTCTGGATAGCGGTCGATGTGTGGAGTAATAGTAGTAGATGCAGGCAGGAGTCGGTCTACTTGTCTCGGACGTGATGCCTATATACATGATCATACCTAGATATTCTCATAACTATGCTCAATTCTATCAATTGCTCGACAGTAATTTGTTCACCCACCGTAATACTTATGTTCTCGAGAGAAGCCACTAGTGAAACCTATGGCCCCCGGGTCTATTTTCCATCATATTAATCTTCCAACACTTAGCTATTTCTATTTCCTTTTATTTACTTCGCATCTTTATTATAAAATACCAAAAATATTATCTTATCATATCTATCAGATCTCACTTTCGTAAGTGACAATGAAGGGATTGACATCCCCTTTATTGCGTTGGTTGCAAGGTTTATATTTGTTTGTGTAGGTGCGAGGGACTTTGGCGTGGCCTCCTACTGGATTGATACCTTGGTTCTCAAAAACTGCGGGAAATACTTACGCTGCTTTACTACATCACCCTTTCCTTTTCAAGGGAAAACCAACGCAGTGCTCAAGAGGTAGCAAGAAGGATTTCTGGCGCCATTGCCGGGGAGCCTGCGCAAAAGTCAACATACCAAGTACCCTTCACAAACTCTTATCTCCTGCATTACATTATTTGCCATTTGCCTCTCATTTTCCTCTCCCCCACTTCACCCTTGCCGTTTTATTCGCCCTCTCTTTCTTGTTTGCCTCTTTTTCGTTTGTTTCATCGTTATGGCTAGTCCTCTATCTTCTCCGTTGTCTCCCGAGAATGAAGTTCTTAATTTTAAGCAAAGGGAGGGAGAAAATATAAAAGACGCTTGGTATAGAATTTGCAATGCTCAAAATAGATCTACCAGGAAGCAATCTACTTATGTTCTTCTCCGCAATTTTTATGTAGGCGCTACTCCTTGGTACAGATATATTCTTGATACCATTACCGGAGGGAATTTCTTGGGTAGCCATACTTATGATTCTTATAATGCTATGATAGATTTGTTTGGCTCACCCCCTATTTTGGTTAATGAAACTATGTTAACTTTGGAGCATGTAATGCAAAGACTTGAAATTATTGAAAATAAAGTTGCTACCATAGAGTTAATTGAAAATTTGGATAAAAAGATCCACAACCAAATTTGGATAAAAGGAACCCATAGTTGATGAAAGAATAAATCAGGATTCCACTAGAATCGATAAACTTGAGGGTATTATTACCAACTTGGGGACCGCCTTCTCTTCCGTAAAGAATACTCCAAGTCCTCCAACTAAAATTTCCAAGCTTGTTTATGTTCCTAAAAATAAGGATGAATCCTCTAGTATGGAAAACGCGGATCTAAAATCAATAAGTGTTCATCCCAATCCTTTTGCTATCATCAAGGAACCGCTTGTTGCAAATGTTTTTCTTTATTTTGTGCCTAGATGTTTGATAATTAATAGAAAGAAAGAAACTCCTAAGGGTGATAGGTGTCTTATTGAATAATTGTCTTCCAAAGACGGCAATACCTAGATCTATCCTTGCTTTTATGCCTAGCTAGGGGCATTAAACGATAGCGCTTGTTGGGAGGCAACCCAATTTTATTTTATTTTATTTTGCTTTTCACTTCTGTTTAGGAATAAATCTTTGATCTAGCCTCTGGTTAGGTTTGTTTTTATGTTTTATTAGTGTTTGTGCCAAGTTAAACCTATAGGATCTTCTTGGATGATAGTTATTTGATCTTGGTGAAAATTCCAGAAACTTTCTGTTCACGAAAACAATTGTTAAAAATCACCAGAACGTGATAAAATATTGATTCCAATTGCTTCTTATCAATAAACAAATTTTCTAGGTCTTCCTATTTTTTCTGAATTTTTGGAGTTCCATAAGTTTGCGTTAGTTACAGATTACTACAGACTATTCTGTTTTTGACGGATTCTGTTTTTCGTGTGTTGTTTGCTTATTTTGATGAATCTATGGCTAGTAAAATAGTTTATAAACCATAGAGAAGTTGGAATACAGTAGGTTTAACACCCATATAAATAAAGAATGAGTTCATTACTGTACCTTGAAGTGGTGTTTTGTTTTCTTTCGCTAACGGAGCTCACGAGCTTTTTAGTTAAGTTTTTTGTTGTGATGTTTTCAAGTTTTGGGTAAAAGATTTTATGGACTATGGAATAAGGAGTGGAAAGATACTAAGCTTGGGGATGCCCATGGCACCCCAAGATAATCTAAGGGCACCAAAAAGCCAAAGCTTGGGGATGCCCCAGAAAGCATCCCCTCTTTCATCTACTTCCATCGGTAACTTTACTTGGAGCTATATTTTTATTCACCACATGATATGTGTTTTTCTTGGAGCGTCTTGTATGATTTGATTCTTTGCTTTTTAGTTTAACACAATCATATTTTCTGCACACACCTTTTGAGAGAGACACATATGATTCGGAATTTATTAGAATACTCTATGCGCTTCGCTTATATCTTTTGAGCTATATAGTTTTTGCTCTAGTGCTTCACTTATATCTTTTAGAGCATGGCGGTGGTTTTGTTTTATAGAAACTATTATTCTCTCACGATTCACTTATATTATTTTGAGAATCTTAAATAGCATGGTAATTTTCTTAAATTAGGAAAATTAATCCTAATATGCTAGGTATGCAAAACTAGTAAAAAACTTTCTTATGAGTGTGCTGAATACTAAGAGAAGTTTGATGATTGATGATTTTTTTGAGATATGGAGGTATTGATATTAAAGTTGTGCTAGTTGAGTAGTTGTGAAATTGAGAAATACTTGTGTTGAAGTTTGCAAGTCCCGTAGCATGCACGTATGGTAAACGTTATGTAACAAATTTGGAACATGAGGTGTTATTTGATTGTCTTCCTTATGAGTGGCGGTCGGGGACGAGCGATGGTCTTTTCCAACCAATCTATCCCCCTAGGAGCATGCGCATAATGCTTGGTTTTTGATGACCTGTATATTTTTGCAATAAGTATGTGAGTTCTTTATGACTAATGTTGAGTCCATGGATTATACGCACTCTTACCCTTCCATCATTGCTAGCCTCTTCGGTACCGTGCATTGCCCTTTCTCACATTGAGAGTTGGTCCAAACTTCGCCGGCGCAACCAAACCCCATGATATGATACGTTCTATCACACATAAACCTCCTTATATCTTCCTCAAAACAGCCACCATACCTACCTATTACGGCATTTCCATAGCCATTCCGGGATATATTGCCATGCAACTTTCCACCGTTCCGTTCATCATGACACGTTCATCATTGTCATATTGCTTTGCATGATCATGTATTTGACATCGTATTTGCGGCAAAGCCACCGTTTATAATTTTTCATACATGTCACTCTTGATTCATTGCCATCCTGGTATACCGCCGCAGGCATTCATATAGAGTCGTACTTTGTTCTAGTATCGAGTTGTAATCATTGAGTTGTAAATAAATAGAAGTGTGATGATCATCATTCATAGAGCATTGTCCTAATACTAATAATAATAATAATAATAATAATAATAATAATAATAATAATAATAATAATAATAATAATAATAATAATAATAATAATAATAATAATAATAATAATAATAATAATAATAATAATAATAATAATAATAATAATAATAATAATAAATAAAGAAAGAAGAAAGGCAAAAAAGGCCCAAAAAAGGAAAATAAAAAGGGACAATGGTACTATCCTTTTTTCCACACTTGTGCTTCAAAGTAGCACCATGATTTTCATGATAGAGAGTCTCTTGTTTTGTCACTTTCAAATACTAGTGGGAATTTTTCATTATAAAACTTGGCTTGTATATTCCAACAATGGGCTTCCTCAAATGCCATAGGTGTTCGTGAGCAAGCAAGTTGGATGCACCCCCACTTAGTTGAAGGAAATATGCCCTAGAGGCAATAATAAAGTTATTATTTATTTCCTTATATCATGATAAATGTTTATTATTCATGCTAGAATTGTATTAACCGGAAACATAATACATGTGTGAATACATAGACAAACAGAGTGTCACTAGTATGCCTCTACTTGACTAGCTCGTTGATCAAAGATGGTTAAGTTTCCTAGCCATAGACATGAGTTGTCATTTGATTAACGGGATCACATCACTAGGAGACTGATGTGATTGACATGACCCATTCCGTTAGCTTAGCACTCGATCGTTTAGTATGTTGCTATGGCTTTCTTCATGACTTATACATGTTCCTATGACTATGAGATTATGCAACTCCCGTTTGCCGGAGGAACACTTTGTGTGCTACCAAACGTCACAACGTACCTGGGTGATTATAAAGGAGCTCGACAGGTGTCTCCAAAGGTACATGTTGGGTTGGCGTATTTCGAGATTAGGATTTGTCACTCCGATTGTCGGAGAGGTATCTCTGGGCCCTCTCCGTAATGCACATCACATAAGCCTTGCAAGCATTGCAACTAATGAGTTAGTTGCGGGATGATGTATTACGGAACGAGTAAAGAGACTTGCCGGTAACGAGATTGAAGTAGGTATTGGATACCGACGATCGAATCTCGGGCAAGTAACATACCGATGACAAAGGGAACAACGTATGTTGTTATGCGGTCTGACCAATAAAGATCTTCGTAGAATATGTAGGAGACAATATGAGCATCCAGGTTCCGCTATTGGTTATTGACCGGAGACATGTCTCGGTCATGTCTACATTATTCTCGAACCGTAGGGTCCGCACGCTTAAGGTTTCGATGACAGTTATATTATGAGTTTATGAGTTTTGATGTACCGAAGGAGTTCGGATTTCCAGATGAGATCGGGGACATGACGAGGAGTCCCGAAATGGTCGAGACGTAAAGATTGATATATTGGACGACTATATTCGGACATCGGAAAGGTTCTGAGTGGTTCGGGTATTTTTCGGAGTACCGGGGAGTTACGGGAATACGGGGAAGAGTATTGGGCCTTAATGGGCTTTAGTGGGAAGGAGCCAGGAGGTGGCACGCGCCCCTCCCAAGCCTAGTCCGAATTGGACAAGGGGTTTGGGGCGCGGCCCCCCTCTCCCTTCCTTCTCCACTTCCCTCCTTTCCCCCCTTCTCCTAGTTGGACTAGGAAAGAAGGAGTCCTACTCCCGGTGGGAGTAGGACTCCCCTTGGCGCGCCTTCCTCCTAGGGCCGGCCTCCTCCTCCCTTGCTCCTTTATATACGGGGGCAGGGGGCACCCCATGGACACACAAGTTGATCTTCGTGATCGTTCCTTAGCCGTGTGCGGTGCCCCCTTCCACCATATTCCACCTCGGTCATATCGTTGCAGTGCTTAGGCGAAGCCCTGCGTCAGTAGAACATCATCATCGTCATCACGCCGCCGTGCTGACGGAACTCATCCCCGAAGCTTTGCTGGATCGGAGCCCGGGGAGCGTCATCGAGCTGAACGTGTGCTAAGAACTCGGAGGTGCCGGAGTAACGGTGCTTGGATCGGTTGGACCGGGAAGACGTACAACTACTTCCTCTATGTTGCGTCAACGCTTCCGCTTTGGTCTACGAGGGTACGTAGACAACACTCTCCCCTCTTGTTGCTATGCATCACCATGATCTTGTGTGTGCGTAGGAAATTTTTTGAAATTACTACGTTCCCCAACAGTGGCATCCGAGCCTAGGTTTTATGGTTTGATGTTATATGCACGAGTAGAACACAAGTGAGTTGTGGGCGATATAAGTCATACTGCCTACCAACATGTCATACTTTGGTTCGGCGGTATTGTTGGATGAAGCGGCCCGGACCGACATTACGCGTATGCTTACGCGAGACTGGTTCTACCGCCGTGCTTTGCACACATGTGGCTGGCGGGTGTCGGTTTCTCCAACTTTAGTTGAACCGAGTGTGGCTATGCCCGGTCCTTGCGAAGGTTAAAACGGCATCAACTTGACAAACTATCGTTGTGGTTTTGATGCGTAGGTGAGATTGGTTCTTGCTTAAGCCCATAGCAGCCACGTAAAACTTGCAACAAACAAAGTAGAGGACGTCTAACTTGTTTTTGCAGGGCATGTTGTGATGTGATATGGTCAAGGCATGATGCGAAATTTTATTGTATGAGATGATCATGTTTTGTAACTGAGTTATCGGCAACTGGCAGGAGCCATATGGTTGTCGCTTTATTGTACGCAATGCAATCGCCCTGTAATGCTTTACTTTATCACTAAGCGGTAGCGATAGTCGTAGAAGCATAAGATTGGCGAGACGACAATGATGCTACGATGGAGATCAAGGTGTCTCGTCGGTGACGATGGTGATCATGACGGTGCTTCGGAGATGGAGATCACAAGCACAAGATGATGATGGCCATATCATATCACTTATATTGATTGCATGTGATGTTTATCTTTTTATGCATCTTATCTTGCTTTGATTGACGATAGCATTATAAGATGATCTCTCACTAAATTATCAAGAAGTGTTCTCCCTGAGTATGCACCGTTGCCAAAGTTCGTCGTGCCCAGACACCACGTGATGATCGGGTGTGATAAGCTCTACGTCCATCTACAACGAGTGCAAGCCAGTTTTGCACACGCAGAATACTCGGGTTATACTTGACGAGCCTAGCATATGCAGATATGGCCTCGGAACACGGAGACCGAAAGGTCGAGCGTGAATCATATAGTAGATATGATCAACATAATGATGTTCACCATTGAAGACTAATCCATTTCACGTGATGATCGGTTATGGTTTAGTTGATTTGGATCACGTGATCACTTAGAGGATTAGAGGGATGTCTATCTAAGTGGGAGTTCTTAAGTAATATGATTAATTGAACTTTAATTTATCATGAACCTAGTCCTGATAGTATTAGCATATCTATGTTGTAGATCAATAGCTCGCGTTGTTGCTTTCATATGTTTATTTTGATATGTTCCTAGAGAAAATTTTGTTGAAAGATGTTAGTAGCAATGATGCGGGGTCCGTGATCTGAGGTTTATCCTCATTGCTGCACAGAAGAATTATGTCCTTGATGCACCACTAGGTGACAGACCTATTGCAGGAGCAGATGCAGACGTTATGAATGTTTGGCTAGCTCAATATGATGACTACATGATAGTTTAGTGCACCATGCTTAACGGCTTAGAATCGGGACTTCAAAGACGTTTTGAACGTCATGGACCATTTGAGATGTTCCAGGAGTTGAAGTTAATATTTCAAGCAAATACCCGAGTTGAGAGATATGAAGTCTCTAACAAGTTCTATAGCTAAAAGATGGAGGAGAATCGCTCAACTAGTGAGCATGTGCTCAGATTGTCTGGGTACTACAATCGCTTGAATCAAGTGGGAGTTAATCTTCCAAATAAGATAGTGATTGACAGAATTCTCTAGTCACCATCACCAAGTTAGTAGAATTTCGTGAGGAACTATAATATGCAAGGGATGACGAAAGTAATTCCCAAGCTCTTCGTGATGCTAAAATCGACGAAGGTATAAATCAAGAAAAACATCAAGTGTTGATGGTTAACAAGATCACTAGTTTCAAGAAAAGGGCAAAGGGAAAGAAGGGGAACTTCAAGAAGAACGGCAAGCAAGTTGCTGCTCAAGTGAAAAGCCCAAGTCTGGACCTAAGCCTGAGACTAAGTGCTTCTACTGCAAAGGGACTAGTCACTGGAAGCAAAACTGCCCCAAGTATTTGGCGGATAAGAAAGGATGGCAAAGTAAACAAAGGTATATTTCATATACATGTTATTGATGTGTACTTTACTAGTGTTTATAGCAACCCCTAAGTATTTGATACTAGTTCAGTTGCTATGATTAGTAACTTGAAACGGGAGTTGCAGAATAAACAGAGACTAGTTAAGGGTGAAGTGACGATGTGTGTTGGAAGTAGTTCCAAGATTCATAGGATCATCATCGCACACTCCCTATACTTTCGGGATTAGTGGGGAACCTAAATAATTGTTATTTGGTGTTGAGCATGAATATGATTTGATCATGTTTATTGCAATACGGTAATTCATTTAAGTTAGAGAACAATTGTTGTTCTGCTTACATGAATAGAACCTTCGATGGTCATACACCCAATGAAAATAGTTCGTTGGATCTTGATCGTAGTGATACACATATTCATAATATTGTAGCCAAAAGATGCAAAGTTAATAATGATAGTGCAACTTATTTGTGGCACTGCCGTTTAGGTCATATTGGTGTAAAGCGCATGAAGAAACTCCATGCTGATGGGATTTTGGAATCACTTGATTATGAATCACTTGATGCTTGCGTCCCATGCCTTATGGGCAAGATGACTAAAACTCCGTTCTCCGGAACAATGGAGCGAGAAACTGACTTGTTGGAAATAATACATACTGATGTATGCGATCCGATGAGTGTTAAGGCTCGCGGCGGGTATCATTATTTTTTGACATTCACAGATGATTTGACCAGATATGGGTATATCTACTTGATGAAACACTAGTCTGAAACATTTGAAAAGTTCAAGGAATTTCAGAGTGAAGTGGAGAATCGTCGTAACAAAAATAAAAGTTTCTACGATATGATTGCATAGGTAAAATATTTGAGTTACGAGTTTGGCCTTCAATTAAAACAATGTGGAATAGTTTCACAAACTCATGCCACCTGGAACACCACAACATAATGGTGTGTCCGAACGTCATAACCGTACTTTATTGGATATAGTGCAATCTATGATGTTTCTTACCGATTTACCACTATCGTTTTGGGGTTATGCATTAGAGACAGCTGCATTCACGTTAAATAGGGCACCATCTAAATCCATTGAGACGACACTATATGAACTATAGTTTAGCAAGAAACCAAAGTTGTCGTTTCTTAAAGTTTGGGGTTGTGATGCTTATGTGGAAAAGTTTCATCCTGATAAGCTCAAACCCAAATCGGAGAAATGTGCCTTCATAGGATACCCAAAGGAGACAGTTGGGTACACCTTCTATCACAGATCCGAAGGCAAGACATTCGTTGCTGAGAATGGATACTTTCTAGAGAAGGATTTTCTCTCGAAAGAAGTGAGTGGGAGGAAAGTAGAACTTGATAAGGTAATTGTACCTTCTCCCTTATTGGAAAGTAGTTCATCACAGAAATCTGTTCCTGTGACTACTACACCAATTAGTGAGGAAGCTCATGATGATAATCATGTAACTTCAGATCAAGTTACTACCGAATCTCGTAGGTAAACCAGAGTGAGATCCGCACCAAAGTCATATGGTAATCCTGTTCTGGAGGTCATGTTACTAGACCATGACGAACTTGCGAACTATGAGGAAGCGATGATGAGCCCAGATTCCGCGAAATGGTTTGAGGCCATGAAATCTGAGATATGATCCATATATGAGAACAAAGTATGGACTTTGATGGATTTGCCCGATGATCGGCAAGCCATAAAAAATAAATGGATCTTCAAGAGGAAGATGGACGCTGATAGTAGTGTTACTATCTACAAAGCTAGAATTGTCTCAAAAGGTTTTCGACAAGTTCAAGGTGTTGACTACTATGAGAGTTTCTCACTCGTATCTATGCTTAAGTCTGTCTGAATCATGTTAGAAATTGCCGCATTTTATGAAATCTGGCAAATGGATAAACAAAACTGCATTCCTCAATAGATTTACTAAAGAAGAGTTGTATACGATGCAACTAGAAGGTTTTGTCGATCCTAAAGGTGTTAACAAAATATGCAAGCTCCAGCGATCCATCTATGGACTGGTGCAAGCATCTCGGAGTTGGAATATACGCTTTGATAAGATGATTAAAGCATATAGTTTTATACAGACTTGCGGTGAAGCCTGTATTTACAAGAAAGTGAGTGGGAGCACTACATCATTTCTGATAAGTATATGTAAATGACATATTGTTGATCAGAAATAATGTAGAATTATTCTGCAAAGCATAAAGGAGTATTTGAAAGGAGTTTTTCGAAGAAGGACCTCGGTGAAGCTGCTTACATATTGAGCATCATGATCTATAGAGATGGATCAAGACGCTTGATAAGTTTTTTCAATGAGTACATACCTTGACAAGATTTTGAAGTAGTTCAAAATGGAACAGTCAAAGAAAGAGTTCTAGCCTGTGTTACAAGGTGTGAAATTGAGTAAGACTCAAAACCCGACCACGGCAGAAGATAGAAAGAGAATGAAAGTCATTCCCTATGCCTTGGCCATAGGTTCTATAAAGTATGCCATGATGTGTACCAGATCTATTGTATACCCCACACTGATTTTGGCAAGGGAGTACAATAGTGATCTAGGAGTAGATCACTGGACAGCGATCAAAATTATCCTTAGTGGAATAAGGATATGTTTCTCGATTATGGACGTGACAAAAAGGTTCGTCGCAAAGGGTTACGTTGATGCAAATTTTGACACTGATCTAGATGACTCTAAGTCTCAATCTGGATACATATTGAAAGTGGGAGCAATTAGCTAGAGTATCTCCGTGCAGAGCATTGTTGACATAGAAATTTGCAAAATACATACGGATCTGAATATGGCAGACCCGTTGACTAAGCTTCTCTCACAAGCAAAACATGATCACACCTTAGTACTCTTTGGGTGTTAATCACATAGAGATGTGAACTAGATTACTGACTTTAGTAAACCCTTTGAGTGTTGGTCACATGATGATATGAACTATGGGTGTTAATCACATGATGATGTGAACTACTGATGTTAAATCACATGACGATGTGATCTAGATTATTGACTCTAGTGCAAGTGGGAGACTGAAGGAAATATGCCCTAGAGGCAATAATAAAGTTATTATTTATTTCCTTATATCATGATAAATGTTTATTATTCATGCTAGAATTGTATTAACCGGAAACATAATACATGTGTGAATACATAGACAAACAGAGTGTCACTAGTATGCCTCTACTTGACTAGCTCGTTGATCAAAGATGGTTAAGTTTCCTAGCCATAGACATGAGCTGTCATTTGATTAACAGGATCACATCATTAGGAGAATGATGTGATTGACATGACCCATTCCGTTAGCTTAGCACTCGATCGTTTAGTATGTTGCTATTGCTTTCTTCATGACTTATACATGTTCCTATGACTATGAGATTATGCAACTCCCGTTTGCCGGAGGAACACTTTGTGTGCTACCAAACGTCACAACGTAACTAGGTGATTATAAAGGAGCTCTACAGGTGTCTCCAAAGGTACATGTTGGGTTGGCGTATTTCGAGATTAGGATTTGTCACTCCGATTGTCGGAGAGGTATCTCTGGGCCCTCTCCGTAATGCACATCACATAAGCCATGCAAGCATTGCAACTAATGAGTTAGTTGCGGGATGATGTATTACGGAACGAGTAAAGAGACTTGCCGGTAACGAGATTGAACTAGGTATTGGATACCGACGATCGAATCTCGGGCAAGTAACATACCGATGACAAAGGGAACAACATATGTTGTTATGCGGTCTGACCGATAAAGATTTTCGTAGAATATGTAGGAGCCAATATGAGCATCCAGGTTCCGCTATTTTTTATTGACCGGAGACATGTCTCGGTCATGTCTACATTGTTCTCGAACCGTAGGGTCCGAACGCTTAAGGTTTCGATGACAGTTATATTATGAGTTTATGAGTTTTGATGTACCGAAGGAGTTCGGAGTCCCGGATGAGATCGGGGACATGACTAGGAGTCTCGAAATGGTCGAGACATAAAGATCGATATATTGGACGACTATATTCGGACATCGGAAATGTTCTGAGTGGTTCGGGTATTTTTTGGAGTACCGGGGAGTTACGGGAATACGGGGAAGAGTATTGGGCCTTAATGGGCTTTAGTGGGAAGGAGCCAGGAGGTGGCACGCGCCCCTCCCAAGCCCAGCCCGAATTGCACAAGGGGTTTGGGGCGAGGCCCCCCTCTCCCTTCCTTCTCCACATCCCTCCTTTCCCCCCTTCTCCTAGTTGGACTAGGAAAGAAGGAGTCCTACTCCCGGTGGGAGTAGGACTCCCCTTGGCGCGCCCTCCTCCTAGGGCCAGCCTCCTTCGTGATCGTTCCTTAGCCGTGTGCGGTGCCCCCTTCCACCATATTCCACCTTGGTCATATCGTTGCAGTGCTTAGGCGAAGCCCTGCTTAGGTAGAACATCATCATCGTCATCACACTGTCGTGCTGACGGAACTCATCCCCGAAGCTTTGCTGGATCGGAGCCCGGGGAGGGTCATCGAGCTGAACGTGTGCTAAGAACTCGGAGGTGCCGGAGTAACGGTGCTTGGATCGGTTGGACCGGGAAGACGTACGACTACTTCCTCTACGTTGCGTCAACGCTTCCGCTTCGGTCTACGAGGGTACATAGACAACACTCTCCCCTCTCGTTGCTATGCATCACCATGATCTTGTGTGTGCGTAGGAAATTTTTTGAAATTACTACGTTCCCCAACATTAGTTTCTTTTGTTTGAGCTTTCATGCATTTATAGCTCTAGTGCATCCGTTGCATGGCAACCCCTACTCCTTGCATTAACATCAATTGATGGGCATCTCCATAGCCCGTTGATTAGCCACGTTGATGTGAGACTTTCTCCTTTTTTTGTCTTCTCCACATAACCCCCATTATTATATTCTATTCCACCCATAGTGCTATATGCATGGCTCACGCTCATGTATTGCGTGAAGGTCGAAAAAGTTTGAGATAACTAAAGTATGAAACAATTGATTGGCTTGTCATCGGGGTTGTGCACGATGAGAGCATTCTTGTGTGAAGAAAATGACGCATGACTAAACTATATGATTTTGTAGGGATGAACTTTCTTTGGCCATGATATTTTGAGAAGACATAATTGCTTAGTTAGTATGCTTGAAGTGTTATTGCTTTTATGTCAATATTAAACTTTTATCTAGAATCTTTTGGATCTGAATACTCATACCACAATTAAGAGGGTTACATTAAAAAATTATGCCAAGTAGCATTCCGCATCAAAAATTCTATCTTTATAATTTACCTACTCGAGGACGAGTAGGAATTAAGCTTGGGGATGCTTGATACGTCTCCAACGTATCTATAATTTTTTATTGCTTCATGCTTTATTTTATTCTGTTTTGGATGATTAATGGGCTTTGTAATACATTTTTATATTATTTTTTGGACTAACCTATTAACCGGAGGCCCAACCGAAATTGCTGTTTTTTGCCTATTTTAGAGTTTCGCAGAAAAAGAATATCAAACGGAGTCCAAACGGAATGAAACCTTTGGGAACGTGATTTTCGGAACAAACATGATCCAGAGGACTTGGACCCTACGTCAAGAAAGCAACCAGGAGGGCACGAGGTAGGGGGCGCGCCTACCCCCCTGGGCGCGCCCTCCACCCTCGTGGGGCCCATGTTGCTCCACCGACGTACTTCTTCCTCCTATATATACCTATGTACCCCCAACCAATAGAGGCATCCACGAAAACCTAATTCCACCGCCGCAACCTTCTGTACCCGTGAGATCCCATCTTGGGGCCATTTACGGCGTCCTGACGGAGGGGGCATTGATCACGGACGGCTTCTACATCAACACCATAGCCTCTCCGATGATATGTGAGTAGTTTACCTCAGACCTTCGGGTCCATAGTTATTAGCTAGATGGCTTCTTCTCTCTCTTTGGATCTCAATACAAAGTTCTCCACGATTCTCGTGGATATCTATTCGATGTAATCTTCTTGTGTGGTGTGTTTGTTGAGACCGATGAATTGTGGGTTTATGATCAAGTTTATGTATGGACAATATTTGAATATTCTCTGAATTCTTTTATGTATGGTTGGTTATCTTTGCAAGTCTCTTCGAATTATCAGTTTGGTTTGGCATACTAGATTGATCTTTCTTGCAATGGGAGAAGTGCTTAGCTTTGGGTCCAATCTTGCGGTGTCCTTTCCCAGTGACAGTAGGGGCAGCAAGGCACGGATTGTATTGTTGCCATCGAGGATAACAAGATGGGGTTTATATCATATTGCATGAGTTTATCCCTCTACATCATGTCATCTTACTTAAAGCGTTACTCCGTTCTTTTGAACTTAATACTCTAGATGCATGCTAGATAGCGGTCGATGTGTAGAGTAATAGTGGTAGATGCAGGCAGGAGTCGGTCTACTTGTCCCGGACGTGATGCCTATATACATGATCATACCTAGATATTCTCATAACTATGCTCAATTCTATCAATTGCTCAACAGTAATTTGTTCACCCACCATAATACTTATGCTCTCGAGAGAAGCCACTAGTGAAACCTATGGCCCCCGGGTCTATTTTCCATCATATTAATCTTCCAACACTTAGATATTTTTATTGCCTTTTATTTTACTTTGCATCTTCATTATAAAATACCAAAAATATTATCTTATCATATCTATCAGATCTCACTTTCGTAAGTGACCGTGAAGGGATTGACAACCCCTTTATTGCGTTGGTTGCGAGGTTTATATTTGTTTGTGTAGGTGCGAGGGACTTTGGCGTGGCCTCCTACTGGATTGATACCTTGGTTCTCAAAAACTGAGGGAAATACTTATGTTGCTTTACTGCATCACCCTTTCCTGTTCAAGGGAAAACCAACGCAGTGCTCAAGAGGTAGCAAGTGTCAACTTTAGATCCCACATATTTGGATTTTGATCAATCTTATGATTTTTTTTATAAAAGTGGGTTTGGAGAGGTCATGACTTTAGTTAATGTTAATCCCACTATTTCGGAAGAGTGTCAACTTTGCATACATGTGGATCGTGTTAACAATATGTTTTGTGATAGCTATATTGTTTAATTTGCTTACGATCCTACATGTAATTATTATGAGAGAGGAAAATATGGTTCTAGAAATTTTCATGTTACTAAATTACCTCTCGTTATGTTGAGATTGCTATTGTTTCTTTTCGCTTCCTTGCATATGCTAGTTTTTGCTTGCATAGATAATTTGTTTGCCTATAAGATGCCTATGGATAGGAAGTATGTTTGAATTAGATGTGATTGTCACGTGTTTTATGATGCTCTCTTTGTGCTTTAATTCTTGTTTTTTTATGTGAGCATCATTAAAATTATCTATGCCTAGCTAGGGGCGTTAAACGATAGCGCTTGTTGGGAGGCAACCCAATTTTATTTTAGCTTTTTTTGCTTTTTGGTTCTGTTTAGGAATAATTAATCCATCTAGCTTCTGTTTATATGTGGTTTAATTAGTGTTTGTGCCAAGTTAAACCTATAGGATCTTCTTGGATGATAGTTATTTGATCTTGCTGAAAATTCCAGAAACTTTCTGTTCACGAAACAAATTGTTAAAAATCACCAGGACGTGATAAAATAATGATTCCAATCACAGCAGATCAATAAACAAATTATCTAAGTCTTCCATTTTTGGTGGAATTTTTGGAGTTCCGGAAGTTTGCGTTGGTTACAGATTACTACAGACTGTTCTGTTTTTGACAGATTCTGTTTTTCGTGTGTTTTGTTTGCTTATTTTGATGAAGCTATGGCTAGTAAAAGAGTTTATAAACCATAGAGAAGTTGGGATACAGTAGGTTTAACACCAATATAAATAAAGAATGAGTTCACTACAGTACCTTGAAGTGGTGTTTTATTTTATTTCGCTAACGGAGCTCACGAGATTTTCTGTTAAGTTTTGTGTTGTGGAGTTTTCAAGTTTTGGGTAAAGATTTGATGGATTATGGAACAAGGATTGGCAAGAGCCTAAGCTTGGGGGTGGCCATGGCACCGCAAGGTAAAATTCAAGGATAACCAAAAGCTTAAGCTTGGGGATGCCCTGGAAGGCATCCCCTCTTCCATCTTCGTCCATCGGTAAATTTACTTGGAGCTATATTTTTATTCACCACATGATATGTGTTTTGCTTGGAGCGTCTTGTATGATTTGATTCTTTGCTTTTTAGTTTGTCACAATCATCCTCGCTGTACACACGTTTTGAGAGAGACACACATGATTCGGAATTTGTTAGAATACTCTATGTGTTTCACTTATATCTTTTGAGCTATATAGTTTTTGCTCTAGTGCTTCACTTATATCTTTTAGAGCACGGTGGTGGTTGTATTTTATAGAAATTATTGATCTCTCATGCTTCACTTATATTATTTTTAGAGTCTTAAACATCATGGTAATTTGCTTTAATTGTGAAATTAACCTTCCATATTGAGTTCATTGAATATCATGAGAAGTTTGATACTTGATAAGTGTTTTGAGATATAAAGGTGGTAATATTAGAGTGTGCTAATTGAGTAATTTTGAAATTAAGAAATACTTGTGTTAAGGTTGGCAAGTCCCGTAGCATGCACGTATGGTAGAAGTTGTGTGGCAATTTTGACACATAAGGTGTTCTTTTATTTCTTTCCTTATGAGTGGCGGTCGGGGACGAGCGATGGTCTTTTCCTACCAATCTATCCCTCTAGCCGCATGCGTAGTAGTACTCTGCTTCGAGGGCTAATAAACTTTTTCCATAAGTATATGAGTTCTTTATGACTAATGTGAGTCCATGGATTATACGCACTCTCAACCTTCCACAATTTTCTAGCCTCTACGGTACCGTGCATTGCCCTTTCTCACCGTGAGAGTTGGTGCGAACTTAGCCGGTGCATCCAAACCCCATGATACGATACGCTCTATCACACAGAAACCTCCTGATATCTTCCTCAAAACAGCCACCATGCCTACCTATCATGGCATTTCCATAGCCATTCTGAGATATATTGCCATGCAACTTTCCACCTTTCCGTTTATTATGACACGCTCCATCATTGTCATATTGCTTTGCATGATCATGTAGATGACATCGTATTTGTGGCAAAGCCACCTTTCATAATTTTTCATACATGTCACTCTTGATTCATTGCATGTCGGAGGCATTCACATAGAGTCATATTTTGTTCTAAGTATTGAGTTGTAATTCTTGAGTTGTAAGTAATAAAAGTGTGATGATCATCATTATTAGAGCATTGTCCCATGTGAGGAAAGGATGATGGAGACTATGATCCCCCCCACAAGTCGGGATGAGATTCCGGACTAAAAAAAGAGAGAGAAAGAGGCCAAAGAAAAATAAAAAAAGAGAAGGCCCAAAAAAAGGAAAAAATGAGAGAAAATGAGAGAAAAGGAGAGAAGGCACAATGTTACTATCCTTTTTCCACACTTGTGCTTCAAAGTAGCACCGTGATCTTCATGATAGAGAGTCTCCTATGTTGTCACTTTCATATACTAGTGGGAATTTTTCATTATAGAACTTGGCTTGTATATTCCAATGATGGGCTGTGATAGCCTCGCTTATTAGGGATGATAGACTACTCATATCAATAAGGAATTCCTTCTTTTCCGGGAGCCCATTCGGACAGAACTCCAAAGTTAAGCGTGCTCAGCTTGGAGTAGTGTCAGGATGGGTGACCGACCGGGAAGTTGCTCCCGGGTGCGCACGAGTGAGGACAAAGTGCGCAGAAAAGACTAGTATTGATCTGTGGGGCCAGTCTAGATCCCGCCAGGAGTAACGACCACCGGCGTGTGTGTCCGGGGCGTTACAAGTTGGTATCAGAGCCGACCCTCGCGGTTACACGGATGGTTGCGGACAGGTGCGTGGTCATGTTGTTCATGACGTTTGTGACCCGTCGTGGCACCCGGCATGGCACATGTACCGGACTGGAAGCACAGACGTTTGTGCCAAGAGGGAACGTTCCTGTGGCCCGACGAGGACGTTGGTTCCTCTGAGTGGGGGTATATGTGATAGCCTGGCTTATTAGGTATGATAGACTACTCATATCAATAAGGAATTCCTTCTTTTCCGGGAGCCCATTCGGACAGAACTCCAAAGTTAAGCGTGCTCAGATTGGAGTAGTGTCAGGATGGGTGACCGACCGGGAAGTTGCTCCCGGGTGCGCACGAGTGAGGACAAAGTGCGCAGAAAAGACTAGTATTGATCTGTGGGGCCAGTCTAGATCCCGCCAGGAGTAACGACCACCGGCGGGTGTGTCCGGGGCGTTACATGGGCTTCCTCAAAATGCCCTAGGTCTTCGTGAGAAAGCGAGTTGGATGCATACCCACTTAGTTTCATTTGTTGAGCTTTCATACATTTATAGCTCTAGTGCATCTGTTGCATGTTGCAATCCCTACTCCTCTCATTGACATCAATCGATGGGCATCTCCATAGCCTATTGATTAGCCGCGGTGATGTGAGACTTTCTACCTTTTTGTCTTCTATCATAACCCCCATCATTATACTTTACTCCACCCATAGTGTTATATCTATGTATTGCGCTCATGTATTGCGTAAGGGTTGAAAAGGCTGAAGCGCGTTAAAAAATATGAACCAGTTGCTCGGCTTGTCATCGGGGTTATGCATGATGAGAACGTTTGTGTGACGATATTGAAACATGGCCTAACTATATGATTTTGTAGGGATGGGCTTTCTTTGGCTATGTTATTTTGATAAGACATAATTGCTTGGTTAGCATATTTGAAGTATTATTGTTTTTATGTCAACATTAAACTTTTATCTTGAATCTTTCGGATCTAAATATTCATGCCACAATAAAAATAATTACATTGAAAATTATGCTAAGAAGCATTCCACATCAAAAATTCTGTTTTTTATCATTACCTACTCGAGGACGAGCAGAAATTAAGCTTGGGGATGCTTGATACGTCTCCAACGTATCTATAATTTTTGATTGTTCCATGCTATTATATATTCTGTTTTGGATGTTTAATGGGCTTATTTATACACTTTTATATTATTTTTGGGACTAACCTATTAATCGGAGGCCCAGCCCAAATTGCTGTTTTTTGCCTAATGTAAGTGCATCTAGTGCCCCTTAGTCATTTTGGTGTATTGAAGACTTATAGGTTAAGGGACTAATGTGTTTATGAGTGTACACAGGTCTATAAGTCTATGAGGAGTTTGATATTTATAGAGAAAGTCGACCCCTAAAAATGAAGTTCTTTGCCTGAAGACTTTGGTATTCTGAAGACTTTCTGAAGACTTTGAAAGTGAGGAAATTGGTGTGACCTTGAAGACTTGGTATTCATTCGAGGAACATCAAATGTGAAGACTTTTGTTTTCGTAGTTTCATTTTCTCTTTCTTGAGTCATAGGAAACACCGTACTGTTAAAGGGGGTTGAGGAAATACTAAGGAAAATTTTCCATGTGATGCTCAACTCAAAATCCTACACCTACCAATCCCTTCGAGTGAAGCCATTGGAAATCTCATACAGTTCAGTCATATTCTTCGGTGACAGAGACTGTCGGGGGATATTGGCCTCCACGAGCACCTATGGGGACGGAGCCCCTTGTCGGTTCGGCGGGGGGAGGAGGTTGCACAAAGAGCAGATCAAGGCGACACACGCACACAGCGATTTTTACCCAGCTTCGGGCCGCATGGATGCGTAAAACCCTACTGCTGCTTGTCTGGTTGATTCGAGTTCTTGCTCTGCAGCGCAAGAAGCTACAGTAAGTTGGAGCTGGACGTAGACGAGGGTCTACTGGGTGTCCTTCTTCCGGTCTAGATCCCTCCTCCTAGGGTTCGATCCCCCCCTACGTGCGCATGGGCCTCCTTCTATATGCTAAGGGGTTTCCCACAGGTAGCGACGCAGGTGAGGGTAAAAATGGCAAGGAACTGTGCGAACAGTGGCCGCATAGTGCTATCGCACCTAACTCTGACGGCGGGGGACAAAGGCATTAAATGCCCGTCTGGATCGCCTGAACAGTGCCGAGGCGGACCGTTAGGGGCGCCTCCGCTTGCCACGGGGACGACTCTGCCAACGTCGCATGCCACGCGCGCGCCCCAGGTTGTGCGGCGCCTCGCCACGCGCCTCTGGGGAAGCCCCAGAGTGACGCGTGGGCAGGTGAGCTGGAGCGCATGCCTGAGGTGGTGGTTTGCCGCGGCAAGTGTCTTGCCGCGGTGTTTGCCTTGCCGCACCTGAGAGCTTGTCGCTCGTCAGGCCTTGCCGGGGCGCGCGGCGCGCCGCGGCGGGCTTCTCTTGGCGTGCCTTGGTTTGGCCATCCCGACGAGCTCCTCCCGCCGGGGCCTTGGTGCTTCGGCTTAGTCGTCCCGGCAAGCTCCTCTTGCCGGGGCCTTGTCGCCTTGGCCCGGCAAGCTCCTCTTGCCGGACCTCGCCTTCTTGGCCCGGCAAGCTCCTCTTGCCGGGGCTTGGTCTTCTTGGCTCGATCCCTTCGCCTTCGTCCGGCCCAGAAAGGGCCGTGGAGACTCTTGTCGCTCCCCTGGCAAGCCTTGCCGCGGGACGCTACTACTGCCCGTGCACAAGTTCGGGGTACTAAGGTACCCCTACTTTAGTACACCTACAGGAGCCCCCGGGTCTGGGCCATACACGGTGCCGAGCGTTGTTGGGCCAGGCCTTAACAGTGCACGGGCACGCGTGGCCTGGGTTGCGCTGCTCCTTAACTCTGTGCTCGTCGCGCCCTCCCCAAGTGGCGCGCGCTTATCGCGGCGTCGTGGGGGGGGGGCGAGGCGTGCGAGGCGTGCGTGATGTGGGTGGCGTGCGCGGGGCTTGAGGCCCGCAGGCATGCGTCACGTCGGGCACAATTTCTTTATTTGGAAAGGCGAAACGTCCGCCCCCACTTTCAAGTGGGGGGGGGGGGGAGAGGTCGCCTCATCTGTCGCCTCGGCCCTGCTCGCCCGCCACGCGTCCTCCATGCGCTTGGGGTTGCGGTGGTGGAGGCAGGAAGCCGGGCCGACGTGGGTCGAAGTAGAGGGTCGGCCCCGTCGCCTGCCCTTCCTCTGCTTTGATTGGTCGGGCGGGGCAGCCGAGCCCCCACTCCGCCCCTTTATAAGGAGCGGAAGGGGATGATGAGAGTCTGCACTCCTTCCTTCTTCCTTCTCTTAGATCCCTGGTCCCCTCTCCCCAACTGTCATGGAGGAAGGGAACCCTGGTCCTTCTTCGGTGGCGGCAAGGGTTGCCGCCAGGCAGCGCGCCCCTCCTCCCCTTGCACCCGCGGCGGCGGAGCCAACCGTAAGGGGAAGGGGGAGGGGGCGAGGTCGTGGACGAGGCCGTGGACGGGGTCGAGGCGCTCGAGGCGGGCGGGGCGGCGCGCCGGCCTCGCCTCCGCCGGCGGCTCCGTTTCCCCCGGCGGTTCATCTCGGGGACGACCCCTGCGAGTTCATCATCAGGCTGCGCCGGGCGCCTCGCCGTCGCCTCCGCCTCCCGGCTCCCTTCGCGGACGTCTTGGAGGCGGAACAACACGAGACGCTGAGACTGCGCATGAGGGGCTTCGGGATCAGTGGTACGCGAGTCCACGTCGAATCCCGAGCCCCCGGCGTGGTGTGTCTTGGCCGAGGGTGGAAGACGTTCGCCCGGATCCACAGCTTGATGGACGGGTTCACCCTCCATTTTAAGCTGATGGAGGGTGATCTCCTCTCCGTCAAGGCCTTCGGGGACCTCGGCACCCGGGCCCGGTGCTGCGTGGATAGCTCCTCCGACAGGGAAGGCTCCTCCTCGAGCGAGAGTGGCGAGGAGGGTAGCGACAGCGACGACGAGGGGAGCGGTCGCCGGGATGACGGGTCCGACTAGGTGTCGGTCGCAGCTCCGCGTGGCACCGGCGGCCCCCATCATCCGCGTCGCTGGCGCCGTGAACTCCCCGGGGTCGTCTCCTTGGGCGGCTGGCGTAGGGAGGCTGCGGAAGAGGAAGAGGGCGGGCGGCAAGGCCGCTGCCTCGTCTTCCAGCTTCGCCCCAGATGCCGTCACCACCCCTGCTCGCGGCGACGACCACCGGGGTCTTCTCTCCGGCCCGGCAAGCTCCTCTTGCCGGGGCTTCGTCTTCTCGGGCGGCCGGAGTGGCGAGGCTGCGGAAGAGGCCGGCGGCAAGGCCGTCAACTCGGAGTACGAGGGCTAGATGCCCTCGACAGCGTGTTGACGTCCCGCAGCCTCCTTCTCGAGCTCCGCTTCCAGCGTCGCCGTCTCCATCCGGCCTCCGGAGCCCCGGGGCGGAGCCCCGGATGCTCTCTTGGCGTCTTCTGCCGCCCGTAGCTTGTCTAGGCGCCCCTTTTGCCCTTCTCGCCTCCTTGCCCTACCTCCTGAGGAGAGAGACAAGAAAGGGACTACGGGCACCTTATCTCTTTTTATCTTGTAAGCCCTCGGGCCTCAATTGTGTTTAAATCTTGTAATCCCATCTTTCATGTTTTTCATTCTCTCTGAGCTGTACCTGAGTGGAATGTTTTTAATGAAAAGGGAGTGTTTGCCGGACCATTTGTCTCACGGGTACATCCCGCGGTAAGGAGCGAACCCTTTGCATCGTTAAGATAGACACTTCCCCGCCCGGCAACGGACCCTGCCGTTCCCCGCGCCCCTTGGCCCTCCTCACGCTCTTGGCGGAGGCAGGGAGAAGGCGGGTTCTGGCCCCTTGCTTCCTCCTCTTGCCGCTGCGGCTACTATCAGAAGCGGGCCCCGGGAACGTGCTCCGGGGTTTATCGCTTAAGAGAGCACGGCAGCTTTTAGGAGGAAGCAAGGTTTTCGCATTCCGTAGCTCACGAGAGAATGCATGATAAGGGATGTAAAGACTTATCTGAGGTTGCAGCCCCCGGCAACTGTGGCTTGCCGGGGCGCGGGTGCTGGCTCGCCCTTCTCCCCTTCTTCGTCCTTGAGCGGCTCGGCAAGGGTATGCAACTCCTGCGAGCCAAAGGGAAAGGACGGGAAAAAGACGCGGACTCGACCTCTAAGTTAGGGGTTAGCGACTGTTAGGCACTATCAACCCTAACCAAGGACGAGACTCGACTCAGCATGCATGCTAAAACTTGGGGGCGCCAGCGCTTCATTGCTGCCAGGGTCTGCGCCTGGCTTTGTACAAAGGATTACATGCAACTGCGGCAAGACTTTTGTACAAAGAGTTGGTTGCCAGACGGGGTCCGACAACCGCGCCTTACGGGTAAAACTTGCGACGATGCTCAATGTTCCAGGAATTGCTCACCGGAGTACCATCTTCGGTCTCGAGGCGGACGGTGCCGGGCCTCGTGACTCGTTTCACCCGGTAAGGGCCTTCCCACTTCGGCGTCAACTTGTTGTGTATCTTGGCCGACTGAACGCGCCGAAGAACAAGGTCGCCTTCCTCAAGGCTCCTGGCTTTAACTTTGCGGCTATGATAGCGACGCAGAGCTTGCTGGTAGCGAGCGGATCGTACAGCAGCCTGGAGACGATCCTCCTCGAGGAGCAGTGCATCATCTTTACGCGACCGCTCTTGCTCAAGCTCATCATAAGCGAGCACTCGAGGTGACCCGTATACGAGTTCCGTGGGGGTAACTGCTTCTGCTCCATAGACTAGAGCAAATGGTGTCTGGCCGGTGGCTCGATTTGGCGTCGTTCTGACCGACCAAAGAACCGCCGGCAGCTCCTCGATCTAGTTCCGTCCGCGCTTGAGCAGCTTGTCAAAACTTCTGGTCTTGAGACCGCGCAGTACCTCGGCATTGGCCCTTTCCGCTTGACCGTTGCTCCGGGGATGAGCAACAGAAGCGAAGCAGACCTTGGTGCCGAGGTTTTGGGTGTACTGCATGAAAGCGTGGCTTGTGAACTGCGTACCGTTGTCGGTGATGATCCTGTTGGGGATCCCGAAGCGGCAAACAATCGACCTGAAGAATTTGATCGCGGACGGGGCTGTCACCTTCCTCACCGGTTCCACTTCTGGCCACTTTGTGAACTTGTCGATGGCAACGAACAAGTACTCAAAGCCCCCGATGGCTCGGGGGAAGGGGCCGAGGATATCGAGCCCCTAGACCGAGAAGGGCCAGGACAAAGGGATCATCTGGAGAGCTTGAGCTGGCTGGTGTATCTTCTTGGAATGGAACTGGCACGCTTCACACTTGGTTACTTGTGCAGTTGCATCCTGGAGGGCTGTTGGCCAGAAGAAACCTTGCCGGAACGCTTTGCCGGCAAGTGCTCTGGCGCCAATGTGGTGTCCACATATGCCTCCGTGTATCTCCGCCAACAGCTCCTGTCCGTCTTCCCGGTGAATGCACTTCAATTTCACCCCATTGCGTCCTCTTCTGTACAGTGCGTCGTCGACGAACTGGTACATACTGGACTGCCGGGCTATTCTTTCCGCTTCTTCTTGTTCTTCGGGAAGTTCTCCTGTCTGGAGGAAATGGACGATCTGTTGTGCCCACGTCGGAGCCTGTGGCTCGACGACGAGGACTAAAGGCATGTCGGCGGCTGCGGGAACATCAGCTTCTACGGCGAGGACTTGGGGCTCAGCCGGAGCTTGACGTTCCCCGGCAGGCTTGCCGGGGCATGACTTGCCGGGAGCGCCTGCTTCGTCGGGACAAACCCTGGGGCTTGCCGGAGCGGGCAGCTCCTCAGCACTCTTGGCGTCGATCTTGGGGACTCTCTTGGCGGCGGCTTCGGGAAGCTCTGCCGGGAGATAGTCACCGGAGACCGATTTTCTCTTCTTGCTTGGCCCAGTCGATGGTGTCACGGATGGCTGAGTCAGCTTGAGCACAAAAGTCCCTGGTTCCACAGGTAGCTTTAGTGCGGCGCATTTTGACAGGCCGTCGGCGATGTCGTTCTCTGCTCTTGGAACGTATTCCATTTGCAGGCCGTCAAAGCGCTCTTCCAGCTTCCTCACTTCATCAACGTAAGCCTCCATCAACGGGCACTCGTAATCCTTGTTCACTTGGCGGACGACGAGCTGCGAGTCACCCCTGACAATGAGCTTCTTGATCCCAAGTTCTGCCGCGATCCTGAGACCGGCGAGCAAACCTTCATACTCTGCCGTATTGTTGGTTGCTTGCTCCTTGGGAAAGCGCATCTGGACGATGTACTTGAGGTGCTCTCCGGTGGGCGCGATTAGCAGCACGCCGGCACCGGCGCCTTCCAGCGAAAAGGCACCATCAAAGTACATCAGCCACTCTTTGGTTGCTTCCTTGCCGGGGATGCTCGTCTCCGGGATTTCTTCGTCCGGTGTCGGCGTCCACTCTGCTATGAACTCTGCCAATGCTCTGCTCTGGATGGTCGATGTGCTCTCGAACTTGAGGCCAAAGCTTGACAGTTCTAGTGCCCACTCGACAATCCTGCCTGTTGCTTCGGGATTCTGCAGTATCCTCTTAAGCGGAAAGCGAGTGACCACTGTGATCTCGTGTGCTTGGAAGTAATGGCGCAGCTTCCTCGAGGCCATGAGGAGGCCGAAGAGCAATTTCTGCACACCAGAGTACCTCGACCTAGCCCCCTGCAGGATGGAACTGACAAAGTAAACTAGGCGCTGCACCATCCTCTTCCTCTGCACTTCCCCTTGCGCTTGCGTGGATCCGCCCTTGCCGGGGCCAGAGCCTGTCGGGGAAGCCCCCTGCTTGTCGTCGGACGCGCTTGCCGCGGTTGCTGGCTCGTCATCAGCTTCCCTCTCCGCTACTAACGCAGCACTAGCCACTTGATTGGTTGCCGCTAGGTGTAGCAGCAACTTCTCTTGCGGTCTAGGCGCGACAAGTATTGGAGCGGAGGACAGGTATTTCTTCAAGTCTTGCAGCGCAGCCTCCGCTTCCGGAGTCCATTTTACTGGACCTGCCTTTTTCAAGATTTTGAAAAACGGCAGGGCGCGTTCCGCAGACCTGGAAATAAACCTGCTGAGAGCCGCCACGCAGCCGGCAAGTCTTCGCACGTCCTTGACACGCGTTGGTGCTTCAATCTGCTCGATGGACTTGATCTTGTCGGGGTTGGCTTCGATCCCACGCTGAGACACGAAGAACCCGAGAAGCTTGCTGGAGGGAACTCCGAACACGCACTTCTCGGGGTTGAGCTTGAGGCTGATCTTGCGCAAGTTCGCAAAGGTCTCTTCCAAGTCTTGAACCAAGGTTGCCTTGTCTCTGCTCTTGACCACAATGTCGTCCATGTAGGCCTCCACATTTCTGTGGATTTGTGGCTCAAAAGCAGTGTGGACAACCCTCGCAAACGTCGAGCCTGCGTTCTTCAGTCCAAAAGGCATCCGCACGAAACAGTACGTGCCGCATGGAGTGATGAACGCAGTCTTCTCTTCATCTTCTTTGGTCATGAAAATCTGGTGGTACCCGAAGTAGGCGTCGAGGAATGAAAGCAGGTCACATCCAGCCGTGGAGTCAACAATCTGGTCGATGCACGACAAGGGAAATGGATCTTTAGGGCAGGCTCTGTTGACATCGGTGAAATCGATGCAAAGCCTCCACTTCCCGTTTGCTTTGCGCATGACAACAGGATTGGCCAACCACGTCGGATGGAGCACGCCTCTGACGAGGCCTGCCGCTTCCAACTTCCTGATCTCCTCCGCGATAAACTCCTGGCGCTCCACCGCTTGTTTCCTCACCTTTTGCTTGACGGGCCGCGCATGAGTACAGACGGCAAGGTGGTGCTCAATCACTTCCCTGGGAACGCCGGGGATGTCAGACGGTTGCCAGGCAAACACATCGACATTCGCCCGCAGGAAAGCAACGAGCGCGCCTTCCTATTTGGGGTCTAGAGTGGCACTGATGGTGAAGGTACCACCAGTGCCGGCCTCCTTGGCGGGCACCTTCTTGGTCGCTGGTGGAGCAGCCGTCGTCTCCTTGTGTTTACCGGCGGGGCTCGATGGTGCGTCCTCAACGGCAGCGCAACGCTCCGAAGAGGCGCGCTTGCCGGAGTGGGCACCAAAGCATTCGCCGGGCTTGGCCTTCTTGCCGGCGGGGCTCGATGGCACGTCCTCGACGGCAGCGCAGCACTCCGAAGAGGCGCGCTTGTCGGAGTGGGCGCCAGAGCACTTGCCGGGCTTGGTCTCCTTGCCGGCGGGGCTCGATGGCACGTCCTCGACGGCAGCGCAGCACTCCGAAGAGGCGCGCTTGCCGGAGTGGGCGCCAGAGCATTCGCCGGACTTGGTCTTCTTGCCGGCGGGGCTCGATGGCACGTCCTTGACGGCAGCGCAGCACTCCGAAGAGGCGCGCTTGCCGGAGTGGGCGCCAGAGCACTTGCCGGACTTCTTCTTTCCCCCGGAAGCTCCAGCAGCAAGTGGGCCGCGGGCCGTTGCTGCTGTTGCGTCCCGGTATATTTGGTCGGCGCAGATAAGGGCATCCTTCTTGTCGCCGGGGACAGAAATGACGCTTATCGGGCCAGGCATCTTGAGCATGTTATACGCGTAGTGAGAGGCCTCCATGAACTTGGCGAGCGCCGGTCGGCCGAGGATCCCGTTGTAAGGCAACGGAAAGTCGGCGACGTCAAAGGTGACCTTCTCAGTCCTGAAATTCAGCTCGCTGCCAAATGTTACCGGCAGCGTGATCTTTCCCTTCGGCTTGCTCCTTCCCGGGTTGATTCCTTGGAATGTGCCAGTTTCTTCGAGCTCGCTGTCGGGAACTTGGAGTCTCCGGAGAACAGCAGAGGAGATCAGATTCAAACCGGCCCCGCCGTCAACTAGCTTCTTAGTGACCTTGAGGTTGCGGACCGTTGGGGAAACCAACATCGGCAAGCACCCGACCGCGGTTGTGCGATCAGGGTGGTCCTCAATGTCGAAGATGATAGGCGTGCTGGACCATCTCAGGGGTCTGCGTGACTCGGCGGGTGGCTCCGCTGCATTGACCTCCCGCACCCACCGTTTAAGCTAGTGGTGGGAAGCGTGCAGGGAGGCACCGCCGTCCACACACAAGACCTCAGTGGCTTTCTGAAACTCCTGCTCGCTGGTCTCGGGGTCTTCCATGTCTTCGTCGTCGTCATCGTCTTCGTCCTTGTCTCGCCCCCGGGGAGGTCTGTCTGCTTGCCGCTGCTTGTCCTTGCCGCGGCGCTCCCCCGGGCCGGGACGCTTCGTGCCGGATCCCCCGCCGCCTGCTTGGGCTCTCTCCTTGTCGCGTCGTGCGTACTCGGCCTTCTGCAGGTCGACGAGTCGCTCGACTTGCTTGCAACTCTGGAGGTCGTGGCCCCTGGTACGGTGGATCTTGCAGTACTTCTTGTCGGTACCGTCCCGCTTATCGGCAGCAGCCACTGCCCGGCAGTTGGCGCACCCGACAACCTCCTTGCCGGGGCCTCCCGCCTGGGCTTTCTTGGCGGAGCCCTCGCTGTCGGACTTCTTGACAACCAGTACCTCTGGGTTTTTCTTCTTTTTGCCGTTCCGCCGCTGGCCTCTCCTTGCCGGGGCGGTACCTTCACTGTCGGATTCTCCTTCTCCAACACTTTCTCCGGGGAGCTTCCTCCCCTCCTCAGTGCGTGCACACTTGTCGGCCAGGGCGTAAAGCTCGCTGACCTCCTTGATTTTGCACATCGCCATCTCCTCCCGCATCCTGCGGTTGCGCACGTTCTGATGGAACGCGCTGATCATCGCGGCGGGGTGGACGTCTGGGATGTTGTAGTGCACACGGCAGAACCTCTGGATGAACTTGCGCAAAGGCTCCCCCTCCTTTTGAACAAGCAGATGAAGGTCGCTTGCCTGGCCATGGGGTTTGTGGCCGCCCGTGAAGGCGCCAACGAACTGATGGCATAGATCTGGCCAGGAGGAGATGGAGCCGTCCGGCAAGTGCATGAGCCAGGATCTGACGTTGGGCTTGAGTACCAGCGGGAAGTAGTTGGCAAGGATCTTGTCGTCCCGTCCCCCGGCAACCTGCACCGCAATGGTGTAGATGCTGAGGAACTCCGACGGATGCGACTTGCCGTCGTACTTCTCGGGCACAGCGGGCTTGAAGTTCTTCGTGCTGGGCCACTACTTGCCGCAGCTCGCGGGTGAACGCGGGGCAGCCTACCGAATATGGCAGTTCGCCTGGTTCCCCCGGTGCGTGCATGTTTCCAGAGGGCTCAACGCGCTGGTCTGATTGACGCCGCGCCTCTCTTCTGCGCTCGATGCGGGTTCGAGCGTCTTCTTCCCTTCGTTCGTGAAGGACTTGGCGTTGGTCGCGGCGAGTTCGCGGGTTTGACGACGCGGTGGAGTCGTTGTCGAGGTGAGCCTGGCGAGTCAGCGGCCGCGGCTTCTGGGGCGGGGAGTGCACGGTGGTCGCACCCCCGTCATTCTTGGCGCCATCGGTTCTCGCCTGGGTGACTGGCCACGGCTGCGACGCGCTGTGCTGCCGCGGAGTGTCGCCGTTGGCGAAACCGATGAGGCTCTGGATGGTTGCCCTCCAGTCGTCGAGCTTGTCCGCCGTTGGAGGGTAGTCTAGGAGTAGCTGAGCTCGCGCGAGAGCTTCCGCTGGGGTGGCGGGCAGAGGCGGCGAACGCCGCGAGGAGCGGGATGTGCTCGAACTCCTAACTATGTTAGAAGGAGCAGCACCCGGTCCAGGCAGCCGCGTGACGCTCGTTCCGGCACGCTGGATCGCATGCTGGTCCTGAGCGCCTTGGGACCCACCAGCACGGTCTGGGTCCAGCGAGCGTATGGTACCATGGGTACCATGAGGCTGCTGGTTTCGCGCCTCCTGAGAGGGGCGCGGGGCGAACTCGGACGTCGCGGGACCAAGAACTGGTTCGACGACGCCCGTTCCTCCGCCGGCGTCCTCCCCACCACCCGTTTGCTCCATGGGCGGTGGGTTCGACGCTGACGGACCGGTCGCCTCCGGAGCTTTCTTCTTCGGCGCCATGCCGGCGCAAACAATGAGAGTCTGGCCCGCGCGGACGCCGGATCTGGTTCACACAACCTCGACGCAGCCCCCTACCTGGCGCGCCAAAGATGTCGGGGGATATCGGCCTCCACGAGCACCTATGGGGACGGAGCCCCTTGTCGGTTCGGCGGGGGGCGGACGTTGCACAAAGAGCAGATCGAGGCGACACACGCACACAGCGATTTTTACCCTGCTTCGGGCCGCATGGATGCGTAAAACCCTACTGCTGCTTGTCTGGTTGATTCGAGTTCTTGCTCTGGAGCGCAAGAAGCTATAGTAAGTTGGAGCTGGACGTAGACGAGGGTCTACTGGGTGTCCTTCTTCCGGTCTAGATCCCTCCTCCTAGGGTTCGATCCCCCCCCCTACGTGCGCATGGGCCTCCTTTTATATGCTAAGGGGTTTCCCACACGTAGCGACGCAGGTGAGGGTAAAAATGGCAAGGAACTGTGTGAACAGTGGCCGCACAGTGCTATCGCACCTAACTCTGACGGCGGGGGACAAAGGCATTAAATGCCCGTCTGGATCGCCTGAACAGTGCCGAGGCGGACCGTTAGGGGCGCCTCCGCTGGCCACGGGGGCGACTCTGCCAACGTCGCATGCCACGCGCGCGCCCCAGGTTGCGCGGCGCCTCGCCACGCGCCTCTGGGGAAGCCCCAGAGTGACGCGTGGGCAGGTGAGCTGAAGCGCATGCCTGAGGTGGTGGTTTGCCGCGGCAAGTGGCTTGCCGCGGTGGTTGCTTTGCCGCACCTAAGAGCTTGTCGCTCGTCAGGCCTTGCCGGGGCGCGGGGCGCGCCGCGGCGGGCTTCTCTTGGCGTGCCTTGGTTTGGCCGTCCCAGCGAGTTCCTCCCGCCGGGGCCTTGGTGCTTCGGCTTAGTCGTCCCGGCAAGCTCCTCTTGCCGGGGCCTTGTCGCCTTTGCCCGGCAAGCTCCTCTTGCCGGACCTCGCCTTCTTGGCCCGGCAAGCTCCTCTTGTCGGGGCTTGGTCTTCTTGGCTCGATCACTTGGCCTTCGTCCGGCCCAGAAAGGGCCGTGGAGACTCTTGTCGCTCCCCTGGCAAGCCTTGCCGCGGGACGCTACTACTGCCCGTGCACAAGTTCGGGGTACTAAGGTACCCCTACTTTAGTACACCGACAGAGACGAAGTTCTTCTGGTCTCTGAGGAATTTGTTCTGACTGAGGAGTTAGGAATTCGCTAGTGCGCATTGCCTACACAGTGAGGAACATGATAGCCCTGAGGAATTTGGACCTCAAATTTCCGACCGTTGCTGTGCTACGCGCCAGCTGTCCCAAAATATCTTATCCACCTAACGGTCATATCATTGAAGGGCATTTATGTCTTATCATGTCGGGGTGCTCCCTAGGCTATAAATAGCTGCCCCCTACAACCACTAGCTGGTTGGCTGCTCCGTGAGAAACTGACACTTGTCATTTGAGAGCATCCCATCCTCCGAGGACTTTGAGCGAAAATCATCGAGTGAGGAAAATCCAAAACCTAAACACAAACACCTACAAACCCAAAGTGATTGAGCATCACTGAAGAGATTGATCCTGCGTGGATCCGACGCTTGTTACCTTTGAAGATTGTGCTTCTTCCAGACGGTTAGGCGTCATGGTCTAGAGCATCCAAGAGGAATTGTGGATCGCGGAGTGACCGAGTTTGTGAAGGTTCGGAAGTCACCTGAAGACTTACCACGAGTGATTGGGCGAGGACTGTGTGTCCTTAGCTCAAGGAGAATACGGCGAGGACTGTGTGTCTGGGACTGTGTGTCCTTAGATTTAAATACCTAGCCGCTCCAACCAGATGTACAACTGAGACAGCAGTTGGAACTGGTCTACCAAATCATTGTCTTCACCAACCCAACTGGTTCTATTTCCTCAACTCTTTCACTTCCTCATTATTGTGTTGTTTGCTTATCATATTTGTGCTTGAAGGCTTTGACTGAAGACTTTCTCAATTTCCTCAGTTCAATTTCTTCAGTCTGTTTGTCTTCATCTAGTGTTATCCTGATTACGCTTTCTGTACTCTGTGCTTGTCTTCATTTCATCATGATGACTATGCTTGTCCTCTGCTATGTTTACTTCTGAGTACTTATTCCGCTACAAGTAGTTCTTCGCTAAGGAATTTCCTCACTAGCAAATTCCTTAGTGAAGAATTCATAAAAATCGCCTATTCACCCCCCCCCCTAGTCGATATAACGCACTTTCAATTGGTATCAAAGCAAGGTACCCCCTTGTTCTGTGTGATTTTGGTTTAACCACCTGGAGTTTTAGTTATGTTAACCGAAGGTAGGAAGAAAGTGACATGCCCTATCTTTGACGGTCACGAGTATCCCAAATGGAAGGCCATGATGAAGAAGCGCCTCGTGGCGATGAACAGCAAGTTGTGGACCGTCACTGAGATTGGTCTGACCGATCTGTGCAAGATGGCAGAAGCTGATGACATTCGCAAGTACACCCTCCTCAACCGCACGGCGAAGGATGTCATCTGCTCCTGTCTGTCTCGAAATCAGTTCAGGAACGTCATGCATCTCGATCATGCGAAGCTTATCTGGGACCGTCTCTCTGATGTCTATGAGGGTCATCGAACCTGTCATGATCCTTGGTTTGAGGACTTCAAGGAATCTCTCAAGTCAATGACATTTGAACCAGAATCATCATCCTCCTCACCATGTCTTATGGCAGATGGTGAAAAGGTAACTAAATGCTATCCGTATGAATCTAGTGATGATGAATCTGGTGATGAATTTGGACCCAGTTATGTCAAACTTGCTTCTCTTGCTGCTAAACAACAAAGAGCTTTGGAAAAGGTTCACGACATGCTTAGTAAGAGCGATGACATGTTGGGTGAAGAAATGGATCAGTCAAAAGCTTTGGCTGAAAGTCTTCAGAGACTTCACTCTAAGTATGACTCCCTTCAAGATCAACATAACATCCTCTTATCTGATCATGAGAAGCTTTCTTATGAATTTCTTCAAAGAAAGAAAGATCTTGAGAAGCTAAGAGTGAGTTATGAAGATCTTCAGAAGGAGCGCGATTCATTACTTGCTCAACAAATCAGCGCTGCTCAGGAAGAATTTGTTCCTCCATGTTTGAAATGCATTGAACATGAATCTGCTAATTCTTCACCTGAATGTTCAAATGCTTCTAATGTTACAAATTCTTCACCTGCCTCTGCTATCCCTAATTCCTCATCTGAGGACATTGCTAGTATCACTGACGATGCAGGGCTGAAGGAACTGTATATGACAGGCATGTACAAAAGCCTCAAAGGGCATCAGACTCTTTGTGATGTGCTTAAAAAGCAGATCCTCAACAGGAACCCTAGGAAAGAGGGTATTGCCTTTGAGAGGAAACTCAATGCTGATGGTACATATTGGAAGCCTGAGCAGTACCCCAAAACATCATGGGTTGCTGCAAAGGGACCTCCAGTTGATCCATCTAATTTATCCGGCTATACATGTGAATCTTCTCATTCTTCTGATGAGTCATTTGACTCCAATTATAAACTGTTCAAAAATCAGAATGGTGAAGTATTTGCTAGATATGTTGGCACTAACTGCATGAACGGTTCCCCTATGAAGAAAATCTAGGTTCCCAAAAGGTGCCTTGAAAGTCTTCAGGTGAATGTCTTCATGACACCACCTGTGAAGAATAGGAAACTCAGATCAAATTCTTCATATGGACCAGATTCTTCATATGGATCCAAGTCCTCATACGGACAGAATTCCTCACGTGGATCAAATTCCGCAAAAGGATCAAAGTCCTCATATGAACATCATCATGCTAACAACTCTATTTCGTAGGGAAGAGCCAGGGGCTATGAATATGAGCATTATTCTTCTAATCATTATGTTCATAAGTCCTCGAAGAATTTCTCTGCTTATTCATATGCTTAACCTAACCACTCTTATGTGAAACGTAATGGTATGGCCGCTATTCCAGCATTCTCATATGGAGCTCGCAGAGTGATGAACTCTTTGCCACCCCTTCAGATGTGGGTGGTGAAGAAAAAGAACTAATATCCTCTGCAGGGTTAGGTCTCCAGACGTGCTCAAATGTCTGAAGAATTTGCTGGGGACCTGACAAAATGCCTGAAAGGATGCAGGCTAACCATGAAGAAATGAATTTTCATTTCACACGTCCCCCTACTGCTTTATTTGTCTCACTGCTTGATGAAATTGATCTGATGAATTGTGATAGCATATTCTTCGCTGCTGAAGTATATGAAGTTCGTAAGCTGCACTAATTCATTTGCAGGATGATCAACCCAAATCCACTGAGTGGGTCCTCAATAGTGGATGTACAAATCACATGACTGCTGACAAGAATCTATTTATGGATGCTCCCTTATCATCATCGCATCTGAAGCATATCATCTTCGCTGACAAAAGCAAAAGTCATGTATTGGGTCTAGGTAAGGTAGCTATTGTTGGGGAACGTAGTAATTTCAAAAAAATTCCTACGCACACGCAAGATCATGGTGATGCATAGCAACGAGAGGGGAGAGTGTTGTCTACGTACCCTCGTAGACCAAAGCGGAAGCGTTGACACAACGTAGAGGAAGTAGTCGTACGTTCTCCTCGCGATCCAACCGATCACAGCACCGTTACTCCGGCACCTCCAAGTTCTTGGCACACGTTCAGCTCGATGACGATCCCCGGGCTCCGATCCAGCAAAGCGTCGAGGAAGAGTTCCGTCAGCACGACGGCGTGGTGACGATCTTGATGTGTTACCGGCGCAGGGCTTTTCCTAATCACTGCAACGATATGATCGAGGTGGAATTTGGTGGAAGGGGGCACCGCACACGGCTAAGGAACGATCCGTAGATCAACTTGTGTCTTTCTGGGGTGCCCCCTGCCCCCGTATATAAAGGAGCCAAGGGGGAGGGGCTGGCGGGCCAGGCCTTGGCGCGCCAGAGAGTCCTACTCCCTCTGGGAGTAGGATTCCCCCCCCCCCCAATCCTAGTTGGACTAGGATTCTCCAAGGGGGAGAGAGAGAGGGGGGGGCGCCCACCTCTCCTAGTCCTAATAGGACTAGGGGAAGGGGGGAGGCGCGCAGCCCCTAGGGCAGCCCTCTCACCTCTCCTCCAAGGCCCATGTTGGCCCATTATGCTCCCGGGGGGTTCCGGTAACCCTCCCGGTATTCCGGTAAAATCCTGATTTCACCTGGAATGCATCCGATGTCCAAACATAGGCTTCCAATATATAATTCTTTATGTCTCGACCATTTCGAGACTCCTCGTCACGTCCGTGATCACATCCGGGATTCCGAACTCCTTCGGTACATCAAAATGTATAAACTCATAATAACTGTCATCGTAACGTTAAGCGTGCGGACCCTACGGTTCGAGAACAATGTAGACATGACCGAGACACGTCTCCGGTCAATAACCAACAGCGGGACCTGGATGCCCATATTGGCTCCTACATATTCTACGAAGATCTTTATCGGTCAGACCGCATAACAACATACATTGTTCCCTTTGTCATCGGTATGTTACTTGCCCGAGATTCGATCGTCGGTATCCAATACCTAGTTCAATCTCGTTACCGGCAAGTCTCTTTACTCGTTCTGTAATACATCATCTCGCAACTAACTCATTGGTTGCAATGCTTGCAAGGCTTTATGTGATGTGCATTACCGAGAAGGCCCTGAGATACCTCTCCGACAATCGGAGTGACAAATCCTAATCTCGAAATACGCCAACCCAATATGTACCTTCGGAGACACCTGTAGAGCACCTTTATAATCACCCAGTTACGTTGTGACGTTTGGTAGCACACAAAGTGTTCCTACGGTAAATGGGAGTTGCATAATCTCATAGTTAAAGGAACATGTATAAGTCATGGATAAAAGCAATAGCAACATCCTAACCGATCGGGTGCTATGCTAATGGAATGGGTCATGTCAATCAGATCATTCAACTAATGATGTGATCTCGTTAATCAAATAACAACTCTTTGTTCATGGCTAGGAAACATAACCATCTTTGATTAATGAGCTAGTCAAGTAGAGGCATACTAGTGACACTCTGTTTGTCTATGTATTCACACATGTATTATGTTTCCTGTTAATACAATTCTAGCATGAATAATAAACATTTATCATGAATTAAGGAAATAAATAATAACTTTATTATTGCCTCTAGGGCATATTTCCTTCAGTCTCCCACTTGCACTAGAGTCAATAATCTAGTTCACATCGCCATGTGATTTATCAGCAATAGTTCACATCACCATGTGATTAACACCCATAGTTTCACATCGATATGTGACCAACACCCAAAGGGTTTACTAGATTCAGTAATCTAGTTCACATCGCTATGTGATTAACACCCAAAGAGTACTACGGTGTGATCATGTTTTGCTTGTGAGAGAAGTTTAGTCAACGGGTCTGCCACATTCAGATCCGTTATGTATTTTGCAATTTTCTATGTCTACAATGCTCTGCACGGAGCTGCTTTAGCTAATTGCTCCCACTTTCAATATGTATCTAGATTGAGACTTAGAGTCATCTAGATTAGTGTCAAAACTTGCATCGACGTAACCTTTTACGACGAACCTTTTTGTCATATCCATAATCGAGAAACATATCCTTATTTTACTAAGGATAATTTTGACCGATGTCCAGTGATCTACTTCCTAGATCACTATTGTACTCCCTTGCTTAACACAGTGTAGGGTATACAATAGATCTGGTACATAGCATGGCATACTTTATAGAATCTATGGCTGAGGCATAGGAAATGACTTTCATTCTCTTTCTATTATCTGCCGTGGTCGGGCTTTGAGTCTTACTCAATTTCACACCTTGTTATAGGCAAGAACTCTTTCTTTGACTGTTCCATTTTGAACTACTTCAAAAATCTTTTCAAGGTATGTACTTATTGAAAAAACTTATCAAGCGTCTTGATCTATCTCTATAGATCTTGATGCTGAATATGTAAGCAGCTTCACCAAGGTCCTTCTTCGAAAAACTCCTTTCAAATACTCCTTTATGCTTCACAGAATAATTCTACATTATTTCCGATCAATAATATGTCATTTACATATACTTATCAGAAATGCTGTAGTGCTCCCACTCACTTTCTTGTAAATACAGGCTTCACCACAAGTCTGTATAAAACTATATGCTTTGATCAACTCATCAAAGCGTATATTCCAACTCCGAGATGCTTGCACCAGTCCATAGATGGATCGCTGGAGCTTGCATATTTTGTTAACACCTTCAGGATCGACAAAACCTTCTAGTTGCATCGTATACAACTCTTTTTTTAATAAATCCATTGAGGAATGCAGTTTTGTTGATCCATTTGCCAAATTTCATAAAATGCGGCAATTGCTAACATGATTCGGACAGACTTAAGCATAGATACGAGTGAGAAACTCTCATCGTAGTCAACACCTTGAACTTGTCGAAAACCTTTTGCGACAATTCTAGCTTTGTAGATAGTAACACTACTATCAGTGTCCGTCTTCCTCTTGAAGATCCATTTATTTTCTATTGCTTGCCGATCATCGGGCAAGTCAACCAAAGTCCACACTTTGTTCTCATACATGGATCCCATCTCAGATTTCATGGCCTCAAGCCACTTTGCAGAATCTGGGCTCACCATCGCTTCTTCATAGTTCGTAGGTTCATCATGGTCTAGTAACATGAATTCCAAAATAGGATTACCGTACCACTCTGGTGCGGATCTTACTCTGGTTGATCTACGAAGTTCAGTAGAAACTTGATCTGAAGTTTCATGATCATTATCATTAGCTTCCTCCCTATTTGGTGTAGGTGTCACAGAAACTGATTTCTGTGACGTACTACTTCTCAATAAGGGAGTAGATATAGTTATCTCATCAAGTTCTACTTTCCTCCCACTCACTTATTTCGAGAGAAACTCCTTCTCTAGAAAGTTTCCGAACTTAGCAACAAAAGTCTTGCCTTCGGAACTGTGATAGAAGGTGTATCCAACAGTTTCCTTTGGATATCCTATGAAGACACATTTCTCCGATTTGGGTTCGAGCTTATCAGGTTGAAGCTTTTTCACATAAGCGTCGCAGCCCCAAACTTTAAGAAACGACAGCTTAGGTTTATTGCTAAACCATAGTTCATACGGTGTCGTCTCAACGGATTTAGATCGTGCCCTATTTAATGTGAATGCAGCTGTCTCTAATGCATAATCCCAAAAACGATAGTGGTAGATCGGTAAGATACATCATAGATTGTACTATATCTAATAAAGTACGGTTATGACGTTCGGACGCACCATTATGCTGTGGTGTTCCAGGTGGCATGAATTTGTGAAACTATTCCACATTGTTTTAATTGAAGACCAAACTCGTAACTCAAATATTTGTCTCCGCGATCAGATCGTAGAAACCTTATTTTCTTGTCACGATGATTTTCACTTCACTCTAAAATTCTTTGAACTTTTCAAACGTTTCAGACTTATGTTTCATCAAGTAGATATACCCATATCTGCTCAAATCATCTGTGAAGGTTAGAAAATAATGATACTTGTCGCGAGCCTTAATATTCATCGGACCATATACATCAGTATGTATGATTTCCAACAAATCTGTTGCTTGCTCCATTGTTCCGGAGAACGACGTATTAGTCATCTTGCCCAAGAGGCATGGTTCGCAAGCATCAAGTGATTCATAATCAAGTGATTCCAAAATCCCATCAGCATGGAGTTTCTTCATGCGCTTTACACCAATATGACCTAAACGGCAGTGCCACAAATAAGTTGCACTATCATTATTAACTTTGCATCTTTTGGCTTCAATATTATGAATATGTGTATCACTATGATCGAGATCCAACAAACCATTTCGTTGGTGTGTATAACCATAGAAGGTTTTATTCATGTAAACAGAACAACAATTTATTCTCTTACTTAAATGAATAGCGTATTGCGATAAACATGATCAAATCATATTTATGCTCAACGCAAATACCAAATAACACTTATTTTGGTTCAACACTAATCCCGAAAGTATAGTGAGTGTGCGATGATGATCATATCAATCTTGGAACCACTTCCAACACACATCGTCACCTTGCCCTTTAACTAGTCTTTGTTCATTCTGCAACTCCCGTTTCGAGTTACTAATTTTAGCAACTGAACTAGTACCAAATACTGAGGGGTTGCTATGAACACTAGTAAAGTACACATCAATAACATGTATATCAAATATACTTATGTTCACTTTGCCATCCTTCTTATCCGCCAATCACTTGGGGTAGTTCCGCTTCCAGTGACCAGTCCCTTTGCAGTAGAAGCACTTAGTCTCAGGCTTAGGACCAGACTTGGGCTTTTTCACTTGAGCAGCAACTTGCTTGCCGTTCTTCTTGAAGTTCCCCTTCTTTCCTTTTGCCCTTTTCTTGAAACTAGTGATCTTGTCAACCATCAACACTTGATGTTTTTCTTTGATTTCTACCTTCGCCGATTTTGGCATCGCGAAGAGCTTGGGAATATTTTCCGTTATCCCTTGCATATTATAGTTCATCACGAAGTTCTACTAACTTGGTGATGGTGACTAGAGAATTCTGTCAATCACTATCTTATCTGGAAGATTAACTCCCACTTGATTCAAGCGATTGTAGTACTCAGACTATCTGAGCACATGCTCACTAGTTGAGCGATTCTCCTCCATCTTTTAGCTATAGAACTTGTTGGAGACTTCATATCTCTCAACTCGGGTATTTGCTTGAAATATTAACTTCAACTCCTGGAACATCTTGTATGGTCCATGACGTTCAAAACATCTTTGAAGTCCCGATTCTAAGCCGTTAAGCATGGTGCACTAAACTATTAAGTAGTCATCATATTGAGCTAGCAAAACGTTCATAACGTCTGCATCTGCTCCTGCAAAAGGTCCGTCACCTAGCGGTGCATCAAGGACAAATTCTTCTGTGCAGCAATGAGGATAAACCTCAGATTACGGATCCAATCCGCATCATTGCTACTAACATTTTTCAACACAATTTTCTCTAGGAACATATCGAAAATAAACACAGGGAAGCAACAATGCGAGCTATTGATCTACAACATAGATATGATAATACTACCAGGACTAAGTTCATGATAAATTAAAGTTCATTTAATCATATTACTTAAGAACTCCCACTTAGATAGACATCTCTCTAATCCTCTAAGTGATCACGTGATCCAAATCAACTAAACCATGTCCGATCATCACGTGAGATGGAGTAGTTTCAATGGTGAACATCACTATGTTGATCATATCTACTATATGATTCACGCTCGACCTTTCGGTCTCCGTGTTCCGAGGCCATATCTGTTATATGCTAGGCTCGTCAAGTTAAACCTGAGTATTCCGCGTGTGCAACTGTTTTGCACCCGTTGTATTTGAACGTAGAGCCTATCACACCCGATCATCACGTGGTGTCTCAGCACGAAGAACTTTTGCAACGGTGCATACTCAGGGAGAACACTTCTTGATAATTAGTGAGAGATCATCTTATAATGCTACCGTCTATCAAAGCAAGATAAGATGCATAAAAGATAAACATCACATGCAATCAATATAAGTGATATGATATGGCCATCATCATCTTGTGCTTGTGATCTCCATCTTCGAAGCACCGTCATGATCACCATCGTCACCGGCGCGACACCTTGATCTCCATCGTAGCATCGTTGTCGTCTCGCCAATCTTATGCTTCCACGACTATCACTACCGCTTAGTAATAAAGTAAAACATTACATCGCGATTGCATTGCATACAATAAAGCGACAACCATATGGCTCCTGCCAGTTGCCGATAACTCGGTTACAAAACATGATCATCTCATACAATAAAATTTAGCATCATGTTTTGACCATATCACATCACAACATGCCCTGCAAAAACAAGTTAGACGTCCTCTACTTTGTTGTTGCAAGTTTTACGTGGCTGCTACGGGCTTAAGCAAGAACTCATCTTACCTACGCATCAAAACCACAACGATAGTTTGTCAAATAGACTCCGTTTTAACCTTCTCAAGGACCGGGCGTAGCCACACTCGGTTCAACTAAAGTTGGAGAGACAGTCTTCCGCAAGCCATCTATGTGCAAAGCACGTCGAGGGAACCGGTCTCGCGTAAGCGTACGCGTAAGGTTGGTCCGGATCGTCTCGTCCAACAATACCGCTGAACCAAAGTATGACATGCTGGTAGGCAGTATGACTTGTATCGTCCACAACTCACTTGTGTTCTACTCGTGCAAATAACATCAAACCATAAAACCTAGGCTCGGATGCCACTGTTGGGGAACGTAGTAATTTCAAAAAAATTCCTACGCACACGCAAGATCATGGTGATGCATAGCAACGAGAGGGGAGAGTGTTGTCTACGTACCCTCGTAGACCTAAGCGGAAGCGTTGACACAACATAGAGGAAGTAGTCGTACGTTCTCCTCGCGATCCAACCGATCACAGCACCGTTACTCCGGCACCTCCGAGTTCTTGGCACACGTTCAGCTCGATGACGATCCCCGGGCTCCGATCCAGCAAAGCGTCAAGGAAGAGTTCTGTCAGCACGACGGCGTGGTGACGATCTTGATGTGTTACCGGCGCAGGGCTTCGCCTAATCACTTCAACGATATGATCGAGGTGGAATTTGGTGGAAGGGGGCACCGCACACGGCTAAGGAATGATCCGTAGATCAACTTGTGTCTTTCTGGGGTGCCCCCTGCCCCCGTATATAAAGGAGCCAAGGGGGAGGGGCTGGCCGGCCAGGCCTTGGCGCGCCAGAGAGTCCTACTCCCTCTGGGAGTAGGATTCCCCCCCCCCCCAATCCTAGTTGGACTAGGATTCTCCAAGGGGGAGAGAGAGAGAGAGGGGGGCGCCCACCTCTCCTAGTCCTAATAGGACTAGGGGAAGAGGGGGAGGCGCGCAGCCCCTAGGGCAGCCCTCTCACCTCTCCTCCAAGGCCCATGTTGGCCCATTATGCTCCCGGGGGGTTCCGGTAACCCTCCCGGTATTCCGGTAAAATCCTGATTTCACCTGGAATGCATCCGATGTCCAAACATAGGCTTCCAATATATAATTCTTTATGTCTCGACCATTTCGAGACTCCTCGTCACGTCCGTGATCACATCCGGGACTCCGAACTCCTTCGGTACATCAAAATGTATAAACTAATAATAACTGTCATCGTAACGTTAAGCGTGCGGACCCTACGGTTCGAGAACAATGTAGACATGACCGAGACACGTCTCCGGTCAATAACCAACAGCGGGACCTGGATGCCCATATTGGCTCCTACATATTCTACGAAGATCTTTATCGGTCAGACCGCATAACAACATACGTTGTTCCCTTTGTCATCGGTATGTTACTTGCCCGAGATTCGATCGTCGGTATCCAATACCTAGTTCAATCTCGTTACCGGCAAGTCTCTTTACTCGTTCTGTAATACATCATCTCGCAACTAACTCATTGGTTGCAATGCTTGCAAGGCTTTATGTGATGTGCATTACCGAGAAGGCCCTGAGATACCTCTCCGACAATCAGAGTGACAAATCCTAATCTCGAAATACGCCAACCCAATATGTACCTTCGGAGACACCTGTAGAGCACCTTTATAATCACCCAGTTACGTTGTGACGTTTGGTAGCACACAAAGTGTTCCTACGGTAAATGGGAGTTGCATAATCTCATAGTTAAAGGAACATGTATAAGTCATGGATAAAAGCAATAGCAACATACTAAACGATCGGGTGCTATGCTAATGGAATGGGTCATGTCAATCAGATCATTCAACTAATGATGTGATCTCGTTAATCAAATAACAACTCTTTGTTCATGGCTAGGAAACATAACCATCTTTGATTAATGAGCTAGTCAAGTAGAGGCATACTAGTGACACTCTGTTTGTCTATGTATTCACACATGTATTATGTTTCCTGTTAATACAATTCTAGCATGAATAATAAACATTTATCATGAATTAAGGAAATAAATAATAACTTTATTATTGCCTCTAGGGCATATTTCCTTCAGCTATCACGAAGGATCGACACATGGACAAAGTCATGCTTGTTGAGTCCTTAGGATACAACCTTATGTCTGTCTCAATGCTTTGTGATCTTGATATGGTTGTTGTCTTTGGCAAGTATCGTTGTGTTGTGATTATGGAAGCTGACAATTCCAAAGTCTTCGAAGGCTTTAGGAGAGGAGACTTGTATATTGTTGATTTCTCTACAGGTTCACAACTCGCCGTGTGCCTACCTGCAAAAGCTTCAGAAGGATGGCTATGGCATCGATGACTTGGTCATGCAGGCATGAGGAATTTGCACACGCTTGCAAAGAAGAAGCATGTCATTGGCATTGAGAATGTCAAATTCCTCAAGGATCACTTATGCGGTGCCTATGAAGCTGGAAAGATGACCAAGGCCAAGCATCCAGCTAAGACTATCATGACCACTACTCGTCCATTTGAATTGCTTCACATGGATCTCTTCGGTCCTAATCATTATTCCACCATTTCAAATGAAGCATCTCAATATGGCTTTGTTATTGTTTATGATTACTCTCATTAGACATGGGTACACCTTGTTACTTACAAACATGAAGTGCAGGAAGTCTTCAAAATATTTTCCTCAAGGGCTTCAACCAACTTTGGTGTGAAGATCAAGCACATCAGAAGTGACAATGGCACTGAGTTCAAGAATTCGGGTCTCAATGACTATCTTGATGAACTTGGTATAACTCATGAGTTATCTGCTCCTTATACTCCTCAACAGAATGGCGTCGTGGAGCGCAAGAACAGAACTCTTGCTGAGATGGCTCACACTATGCTCGATGAGTATAAAACGCCTCGTCGTTTCTGGGTTGATGCAATTTATACTGCGTGCCACATCATCAACAGAGTGTATCTTCACAAATTCTTCAAGAAGACTGCCTATGAACTCCTAACTGACAAGAAACCCAATGTGAGTTATTTCAAAGTCTTCGATGCTAAATGCTGGATTAGAGATCCTCACCATAGCTCAAAATTTGCACCGAAAGCACATGAAGGTTTTATGCTTGGTTACGGAAAGGACTCGCACACCAATAGAGTCTTCAACAACGTTCTTCACAAGGTTGTTGAAACTGTAGACGTGCGGTTTGATGAAACTAATGTCTCGCAAAGAGAGCACCTACCTTCTGTGATAGATGAACAAGCACCTGAGGATTCTATCAAGCTCAAGGCAACTGAGGATGTCATTCCTACTAAAGAATTCATTCCAGAACGTGAAGAACGTCGAGCTGATGCACCTGAGGAAAATGCCGAAGAAATTGATGCTGAGGAAAATGCTGATCAAATTCCTCAATGACAACCAGCTCACCCTCGCGTTGCAAAAGAAGTGCAAGTGGAGAATATCATTGATGACATTAGAGCACCAGGTCCTCTCACATGCTCAAAAGCTTCACATCTGTCTAACTTTTGTGGGCACTATGCTTTTGTCTCTATCACAGAGCCCGCTAAGGTAGATGAAGCATTTCTGGAGCCTGAGTGGATTCAGGCCATGCAAAAAGGATTACATCAATTCAAGCTCAACAACGTTTGGGAACTGGTCAAACGTCCAGATCCTCGCAAGCATAATATCATTGGCACAAAGTGGATCTACCGCAACAAGCAAGATGAAAATGGCCTTGTGGTGAGGAATAAGGCACGACTAGTAGCTCAAGGCTACACACAGGTTGAAGGAATCGATTTCGATGAAACTTTTGCACCTTTTGCTAGACTTGAGGATATTCGCATATTACTTGCCTATGCTAACCATCATGATATCATCTTATATCAAATGGATGTGAAAAGTGCATTCCTCAATGTTAAACTTGAGGAAGAAGTATATGTTGCTCAACCCCCAGGTTTTGAAGATCCAAAGAATCCTGACAAAGTCTTCAGACTCAATAAGGCCCTCTATGGCCTCAAGCAGGCCCCTCGGGCGTGGTATGATACTTTTAAGGAATTCCTCATGAAGAATGGCTTCACACCCGGTTCACTCGATCCCACTCTCTTTACTAAATCTTATGATGGTGAATTGTTTGTGTGCCAAATATATGTTGATGATATTATCTTTGGTTGTACTGACCAACGTTGTAGTGATGAATTTGCCTATATGATGAGTGAAGAATATCAAATGTCTATGATGGGAGAGTTGAAATTCTTCTTAGGTATTCAAATTCGTCAACAGCGCAATGGCATATTCATATCTCAGGAGAAATACCTCAAGAATGTACTGAGGAAATTCGGCATGCAAGATTGCAAAGGCATCAAAATTCCTATGCCCACAAATGGTCATCTGTGCACTGATGAAAATGGTATTGACTTCGATCATAAGGTATACCACTCCATGATTGGTTCCTTATTGTACTTATGTGCATCTAGGCCAGATATAATGCTTAGTGTTTGCATGTGTGCCCGATTTCAAGCTGCACCGAAGGAATCACACCATAAGGCTGTGAAGCATATTCTTCGATATCTAGCTCACACACCAGCGCTAGGATTATGGTATCCCAAGGGCTCGGATTTTGATCTCATTGGATATTCTGACTCTGACTATGCTGGTGATCGTGTGGACCGCAAGTCAACATCTGGTACATGTCATTTTCTCGGACGATCTTTGGTCTGTTGGTCCTCGAAGCAGTGTATCACTGTTTACTGCTGAAGCTGAGTACATTGCTGCTGGCTCCTACTGTGCTCAACTACTATGGATGAAGCAAACTCTCAAGGACTATGGCGTCAATGTGAAGAATGTGCCTCTCCTCTGTGACAATGAGAGTGCCATCAAGATTGCTCACAACCCAGTTCAGCACTCGAAGACAAAGCACATTCAGATTCGTCATCATTTTCTTCGTGATCATGTGTTGAAGGGCGACATTTCTATTGAGCATGTGAAGACTGAAGAACAGCTAGCCGACATCTTCACAAAGCCTTTGGACGAGAAGAGATTTAGCAAGTTGCGGTGTGAGCTAAATATCTTAGAGTCTTCGAATGTACTTTCAAAAGACACTCATCCTAACACTTATGCAAAATTGATGACTTAGATGTGCAACACATGAAGAAACGTTTTTCTTCAATCAATGAAGAATAACACTCTAAGTGTGAAGAAATTAATGAAGAATTTGATTCTCAGAACCCTACGACAATTGTACGCGGTGTCTGAAATCATCATTTTTATACGGTGGGTCACGCCACCACACAAAAGTTAAAAATCTTCAATTCGAGTTTTTCCTCAGTGTTAAAATTCCTCAGTTGTTCAAATTCTTAAACTTTTCAAAATCTTCACTTGTTCCGAAGTTTTTCTTTGTTGGCTATGTCTCTCTCTCTCTCTCTCTCTCTCTCTCTCTCTCTATATATATATATATATATATATATATATATATATATATATATATATATATGAGTTTATGTCCTCTACAACATTCACTTATGGTTATTTCTTCAAGTTGGTTTTTCTACTAAGTGAATGTGATCGGACCCTTCCCCCTCTATGCTATACTCAACCCAATCTATTCACAAATTCTTCATGTGCGTTCTATTTGAAACTCGTTCAAAATCTTCACTATGTCCTTGTCAGCTGAAGAAATTGCGAACAAAACGTTAAATCTAATCTTATCCAAAATTTTCGGTTTTGCCGCTCAAACCGTTCCGCATCCCACGATGCATTTTTCTATTCACCCACGATCTTACACGATCTCCACCTCTCAGTACGTGGGTGACACATGTCGTGCGAAGGAGAAGGGTCAGGGGCATGTTCGTCCCAAATCTTCGGGCGAACAATTTTTCACCGTGGCTATAAATACCCCCGTCCCCTTCCTCACATCCTTTACTCCGCTCGAACTCTCTCTCCCGCTCGAGCTTCCCAAACCCTAGTGCTGCCGCTACTCCATCATCGCCGGTGAGGAAGAGCTTCACTGCGTCGACCTCGTCGTCGTCGTACTCGCGCCGGCCGCGGAAATCTTCACCTCCGCCACTGTCGTAGCCGTCTTCCTCCGCCGAGTTAGGGCGTGGAAGATCTACACCGACGAACCTCACTTCTCCATCTCTGTGTTCATTGTGTTCTTCATTCAGGGTAAATTAAAAGTTACTTTCACTGCCCTCTTTGACTCGAAATTTTTTCTACAAAATCTTCAAAGGTGTTTTTATTCCTCAAATCCTCACACACAGAACACCTCACAAGTCTTCTGTTCTTGATTCATTTCTCTAAGCATCATTTTCTTTAAGATTCCTCAATTGTGTGGATCTTCGATCTGTACAACTCTGGAACCTAAGACAAAGCACGCTTAGTGAAATTCTTCAAGACTCATCTGGTCAAGTTCCTCAAACTTGTTCTTTTTTAAAAACCTTCTGAGAATGCATATGACCTCTCCAAATTCCTCGCAACTATACTCTGTTCACAGGTACTCATGTCCGCTGCTGAATCACTAGGTTCTCATCAACTTAACTCATTTGCAGCGTTCCTCAAAGAAAAATTGCATACTTCTTCAGAGAATTCGATAGTTCAAATTCCTCATCTGAAGAATATGGCAGGCGGAAAGAAGCCACGGAAAGGAGGAAAGAGGCCTGAGGTCATGACTGCTTTTGAAATACCTGAGGACATTTACAAAGATTACTGCACACCTGATGAGGCCAAGTTTGGAAAGGAAAACAAAAATCAGCGCAAGGTGCGCATACAGAGGATTGAACGGAGATGGGCAAGCGAATGGAGGGAATACAGATATGTAACCCCAAAGTATATGAAGAAATTCGCATTGAATCCTCCGTGCCCAAGAGCCCCATTGGCACCTAGCCAAGAGGCAGATCTCACTAGCATCAAACGCGGTGAGGACTTTCCTGAAGAATGGGCCAAGCGCCAAGCCAAGTTGGCAAGACAAGCCAAACAAGCAGTGAGGAAATTCAATGAAGACTCTACTGCTGCTGCTGCTGCTGCCACTGCGGCCTCTGTCAAGCCGAGGAAATCTATGCCAAAGAAGCCTGCTCATAAGCCAAGTGCTTCACCAATAGTGCCCTCACGGCCAAGTTCCTCAGATGCGCCCTCACGGCCAGAATCTTCAAAATCTTCAAGACCAATTCCTCATGCTGCTCCTGCTCCATCAAAATCCTCAGCTCCTCCTCCAAAGTCCTTAGTTGTTCCGACAAAGTCCTTAGCTCCCGCGCATCTGGCCTCAAGCCAAAGGACTATAGGCATCTCCATTGCCTCTGGTGTCTCAGCAAGTTCCTCAGCTGCACCAAATTCTTCATCAGGCCCCACTTTGCTGAAGACCAAGGCAATTGCTGGACGAGGTCCTCGGCGAACTCCTAAGAAGAAGCAAGTCGCCTTCCATGTGCCGTCTGAAGAAGACGAAGCTGATGATGAAGAACTTGCTGGTATCATCAGAGACAGACAAGAAAGGGCCGATAGAGCCAAAGGCAAACCTGTGCCACTGCTTTTGGATCCAAGGGCGATCCTCGATTACATTGATCTCTGGCACAAGGACCCAAATACTCCTATGCCAGATTTCAAGTTGACTCCTGGCCAAAGTCACATGCTGACTCATTTCATCCAAGAGGAGAAATGGAAATATGAGCAGGCTAGGCAGATCCAGAAGGCCCAGTACAAGAAGGAAAAGTATCTGAAGACCAACGTGGTCAAAATGGCAACTGATGAACTCATCAAGATTCAGTATGAAATCAAAACCCTCAGCGACAACTTCAACTCCTACTATGCTGATTGGCAAGGAGCCAAAGTCAGGTTTGTGAAACTGACTGAGAACTTCACCAATGTTGCAGCCCCATCGCAACAAGAAGTTCCTCAAGCTGAAGCCTCTGCTCAGCCCACTGAAGAACATGCCAGCACGGCTAATGACTTTCAGGCTGCTGAAGAAAATGCTAGTTCCAGGGCTCATGACTCTATTCCAGTCGCTGAAGAAATTGCCAGGGCATCCACTAGTGGTGCGCCTGAAGAAACTGAAGAAGTCAGGGCAACTACATCAGTTGCGCCTGAAGAAATGCAAACAGATTCCTTAGCTCCTCCCGCGCCTATACCAACTCCTATCCTTCCATCTGCATCAGAAGTGAAGATGACCAAGGCTGCAGAGCGAGCTGCAGTGAAGAAAAGGAAAGCATCAGGTGCTTCAGAATCTTCATCTCCAAAGAAGATGAAGCCTATGACCAGCTCGTTTGAAAATCCAATTGATGTTGTTCCAATCTCAACCATGCCATCAAAGGACCTTGTTCCTTTTGGTGAAGATTATGAGATCCCAAGTGGATCTGATGAAGAAACTCAATCTGTTGTTTCGTCAGAGCAGATTGATGAAGAAATTGAAGTGGATGTGATCCCTTCAACACCTGTTGTATCCCCACCAATGCCTCAGTTCACTGCTGAAGAGGCTGGTGTTGAAGAATTGGAAGATGAAGATGTGGATATTGGAAGTACAACACCAGTAATGAATGATGACTTTTGGGAAAGTCAGCATCCCAATTCTCCACTCTTCACCCCGCTACAACAAATTCCTCTGTCCCCTGCTCCAACAGTTCAACTGGGCTCTGAAGAAACTCCTCCCACCTCATCTGTCCGTGAAGACATTCCAGCCACTAGTGCTGAAGAAACTGCTGCTGCTGATCATGTGACAACTCAGACTGCACCTGAAGAGGAACCAGAAATTCCTCAGACTGATGAACCTGAGATCGCGATTCCTGAGGTCGTGATGCAACTCACTGACACTCCTCTGCCAAAGCCAAAGGATCCGTTATCAAGGAAGCAAAAGTTCAAAGCTGAAGACTTCTTTGGCGAGCATGTATTCTTCACAGATTACAACCCATATGACTCTGCTCGCATAAGGAAGAGGCGTTTCTGGACTGCTAGTCAAGCAAACTTATATTCCTTAGTGCTGTTTAACAAAGACAAAGTCTTCGATCATGCACATATTCCTCACGTGGACATGGAGTCTCTGCCGTGCTTCGAGCCAGTCCTCAGTGTTCTTCACGACGCTGGGCTGCTAAACTTCTGCATTGACATCTGTGATTGGAATGAAGAACTCATTCTTCAATTCTATGAAACGCTGCACATCACAGGAAATTCTGAAGATGTGAACTCATGGGTACTAGACTGGATGACAGAAAATACTCATTACAAGGCACCAGCTTCTGAATTGCTTCATGCCCTATCACTCAGTCCTCCCCTTGAAGGTGCACGTTGTGTGTACAGTGAACCTGAGCTTAAAAATCACTACATGCAAGTTTTGATGAAGCCTTTGAAGCCAGGGCAGGCCCCTTGAACCAATTTCCTCGTCAAGGAATTACTGTATGTACCTCAGACTGTCTATCGCATTCTGTCGAAGACAATGAGTCCTATCAAAGGCCACGACTCAAATGATGAAGAGGTCGTTGGCATCATGAAGAATCTGCTTTTCACCATCATTCATGGCGTTCCCGTCAACTTTCATGATTTCTTCATGCGGACTCTGGCAAATATTGCTATGTCACCATTTGAGCTGAAGCCTTATGCGCCGTGGATTATGAGATTCATCAGGACAAGGTCTTCACTCAACTACAAAGCTGACACTCTGAACCACTGCAGCTACTTGCCTCCAATTGAAGTCCTCAAACGGACATTTTCCTCAGCTGATGACAAAGGCAAGGCTGTTGCTGTGATAGATGAAGGCATTCGTCCATTGGATGGTCAATTTCGCAAGACTGCATCCTATTCCACCAATGATGACTCTGCCACACATGACTCTGCTGCCAACAACTCAGCCAAGCAAAATCCTCAAGCCACAGCACCCAGGGTGATGACTGATCGTGAGTTACTCCTCAGTCTTCATCAGAAGGTTGATCGTAATCATAAATGGGTCAAGCGTCAGTTTGGTTCAATTCTTAACAACATGACCTCAACACACAATGCAGTGAAGAAAACCACTACTACCTCCATGAAACCTTCAACCGTACCTGGGTTGTTCTGTCTCATGTCTACAGCGCTGAAGATCTAAAGAAAATGGGTCTCAAGGAAGAATTTGACTGGTCTGCACCTCCTCCGAAGAAATACAAGAAGGTCAAGGTTCCTTCTTTTGTGGCCAGCTCCTATTCTTCATCGCGCGACACTGATGAAAATGAAGATTTGGACGACACAGCGGCAGGCCCTACTACAACAACCGACCCCGACAACGCTGGCGCTCCTTCATCAACTTGATTATGTTCAGGGGCGTTAGTCCTCAATTTCGATCCTTTTGGTCATTCGATGACAAAGGGGGAGAAATTTGAGTTAGTCTTCAAGCGGGTCTACTATATGGGTGTTTTTTTCTAAGTTACAACTCTCATTCTTTTGAAACTTTTATTGGATCGAGTTGTAAACTTAAACCCGATGGTGGTCTGATACTTCTGCTACGTTATTCTGCATGCTTATTATTATCGCACGCATGCTGAAATTCGTCAGTCACCATATGTCATCATGCATTTCAAATTCTTCATATTATATGTCAAATGCGTGTATGAATTACAAGATATAGGGGGAGATCTCCATGATTCAACTCTTCAAGTGTGCACTGCTTCAAAAGCAATTTCCTCACTATGCACACCTTCAGGGGGAGTTCTTCTATATCTTGCAATCAAATTCCTCAGTATCAGTTTTACACTTCATATGTCTATCCCCGTTGAAAACTTAACCTATATTGTCATCAATCACCAAAAAGGGGGAGATTGTAAGTGTGTCTAGTGCCCCTTAGTGATTTTGGTGCATTGAAGACTTATAGGTTAAGGGACTAATGTGTTTATGAGTGTACACAGGTCTATAAGTCTATGAGGAGTTCGATATTTACGGAGAAAGTCGACCCCTAAAAATGAAGTTCTTCGACTGAAGACTTTGGTATTCTGAAGACTTTCTGAAGACTTTGGAAGTGAAGAAATTGGTGTGACCTTGAAGAGTTGGTATTCATTCGAGGAACATGAAGCGTGAAGACTTTTGTCTTCGTAGTTTCATTTTCTCTTTCTTGAGTCATGGGAAACACTGTACTGTTAAAGGGGGTCGAGGAAATACTAAGGAAAAATTTCCATGTGATGCTCAACTCAAAATCCTACACCTACCAATCCCTTCGAGTGAAGCCATTGGAAATCTCATACAGTTCAGTCATATTCTTCAATGACAGAGACGGAGTTCTTCTGGTCTCTGAGGAATTTGTTCTGACTGAGGAGTTAGGAATTCGCCAGTGCGGATTGCCTACACAGTGAGGAACATGATAGCCCTGAGGAATTTGGACCTCAAATTTCGGACCGTTGCTGTGCTACGCGCCAGCTGTCCCAAAATATCTTATCCACCTAATGGTCATATCATTGAAGGGCATTTATGTCTTATCATGTCGGGCTGCTCCCTAGGCTATAAATAGCCGCCCCCTACAACCACTAGCTGGTTGACTGCTCCGCGAGTGTCGGTGAGAATGACACCTATGGGATCACAAGAATCCTTACAACGGTTGCGGGGCGCGGGGTCGTGAGAAGAGCGGATCAAACAGATAGCACATGGTTTCTTTGCCCAGGTTCGGGCCGCGAGGATGCGTAAAACCCTACTCCTGCTTTGGTGGATTGTATATCTGTGTTCTTGAGCTAGCTATGGGGCGTGAGGAGCTCCAAAAAGCCGAATCCTCCTCCTGGTCGCCTTGGGCCTCCTTTTACAGGGAAAGGGGTTGCCACAGTGGCACACAGGAGGTGGAATGGGTACATTGATGCGAGTTTATCCCTCGCATTACATGACAAGGCGCATTTAATGCGTCTTGCTTAGGTGTCCTTGCTTTATCGGGGATGGGGGAGAGCCATATCTCGTCCGTCGCCGCTCCCTCTTGCGTCGACACACGCCCTGGCCAGCAGTGCCCGCGGTGCCATGTAGGCAGGCAGGTAGGTGAGGTGGCGCAGTGGTGGGTCTCCACGAAGATCCGCATGCCGCCACGCAGGTGCCTGCCCAGCTGGTTGGGTCGGCAGCTGCATGCGGGCGGCGGTGGAGGTCTGATTGGCGTGGGCCTGATGATGGCCCTACGGGTGTTCATGGCAAGGGCCTTGCCGCGGCCCCGACAAGGGTCTTGCTGGGGCCCCGGCAAGGGTCCTGCCGTGGCGCCTGCTGTCATTCCCGGCACGGCTCTTGCTGGGGGCATTGTGGTCCTCCTCGGTTTGGATCCTGCCAAGGAACATCATCTTCTAAAGTGTGTATCTGATCTTGAATGTCTTCACAAAGATCTGCATGCCACCACGGGGATGTCTCCTGAATCCTTGCCCCATGGGGGCAGTGGACTCAAGGGTGACTCGCTCCGTAGGTGTGGGGCGAGCTGCCACGACAAGGGTCTTGCCGAGTTTGCTAAAACCGCCTCCCGGCAAGGATCTTGCCAGGGGAGTCCGCTTCGTCCCCTTTGCTCTTTGTGGTCTTGGTCTTGGCGTCGTTCTGCTTCTCTTGAGCTTCGGCCTTACCTTGGCTCACCTCCCTTGCCGTGCTCGGTATGGCGGTGCCCGTGGCTCAGACTGCCCGTGCACAGTTATAGTGGTACAAAAAAGTGTACCCCCCTTTTTGTACACCGACAGGAGCCCTCGGGCCTGGGCCACACATAAGCGCAACGCGTTGTTGGGCTAGGCCCAAAAACGGTGCGCGGGCAGGCGGGGCGGTTTTTTCCGCGGTAAGTTTCTTCGCGCGCTGCGCTTCCCACACGTCCCGCGCATGGCACGGCGTGGGGAGGCGTGCGTGATGTGGGTGGCATGCGTGGGGCTGAGCTCTGCACGCATGCGTCACGTCGTAGTAAAGGGGGCGGTTCGCGCCTTCCCCATAAATGGGGGGAGGCGTGGAGGCGCGGCCCATTTACTGAACGGGGCCGAGGCGTGGTCTTCAAGGCGTCCACTCCCCACGATCACGGGGTGGGGAGAGGTCGCCTTACCCGTCGCCTCGGTCCTGCACGCCTGCCACGTGGCTCTCATGCGCTTGGGGTGGCGAACGGTGGAGGCGGGAAACCGGGCCACCGCGGGCTGGGGCAGCGGGTCGGTCCTAGTTCCCTGCGCCTTCCGTGTCTTGATTGGCTGAGCGGGGCGGTCGAGCCCCCACCTCGTTCCTTTATAAAGAGCGGGAGGGGGGATGGCGTCCCGCATTCTTTCATCTCCTCCTTCCTTCAGCTTCTGCTCCCCCCTTCCATCCGCCATGGAGAGAGGGAATCCTGGTCCTTCAATGGTGGCGGCGAGGGTCGTCGCTCGACAATGAGTCCCTCCTTCTCCTGCACCTGCGGTGGCAGAGCCAGCCACGAGGGGAAGGGGGAGGGGCAAGGCCGTGGGCGAGGCCGAGGCGCTCGGGGAAGAGGAGGACGGGGCGGCGCGCCAGCCTCGCCTCCGCCAGCAGTTCCTCCCCCATGGAGGGCCACGTTGGGGACGACCCTTGTGAGTTCTTCGTCAGGCTGCGCCGGCCGCCTCGCCGTCGCCTTCGTCTCCCGACTCCATTCGCGCGGGAGATGGAGCTGGATCCACCGGAGCCATTGCGCTGCACATGAGGGGCTGTGGGATCAACGGCACGCGGGTTCACGTTGACTTTCCAACCCCTCACGTGATGTATCTTCGTCGGGGATGGAAGACGTTCGCTCATATCCACCGCTCGACGGAGGGGCTCACTCTCCATTTCAAGCTGGAGGGCGGCCTCCTCTCTGTCAAGGTCTTCGGGCCTTAGCTGAATTTAAAACTTGTAATCCCATCATTCATGTTTTTCATTCCCTATGGAATGTACCTGAGTGGAATGTTTTTAATGAAAAAGGGATGCTTGCCAGGTCATTTGTTTGCGGGTAGAACCCACATCAAGCAGTAAATCCTTGATATCTCTAAGATAAATATTTCCTTGCCCGGCAGCAGGCCTTGTCGTCTTCCCACGTCGCTTGACCTTTCTCACGCTTTTGGCGGAGGCAGGGATGAGGTGGGTTCAGGCTCCTTGTTTCATCCTTTCGCTACCGCGACTATGACCAAACCTGGCCCCAAGAATGAGCCCTAGGGCCTAGAGTTTAGGGGAGCACGGTAGCTTTAGGAAGGAACGAGGTTTCACATACCTCAGCCATAAGGGAATGCATGATAAGGGATGAAGAACTTATCTGAAGCTGTAGCCCCCGGCAACTCTGGTTTGCCGTGGGTGAATCTTTGCACTTGCAGCCCCCGGCAATATTGGCTTGCCGGGGTCTAGATGCTGGTGTGTCCCTCTTCTCTTTTTCGTCCTCAAGTGATCCGGCAAGGATATCTATGAGCCCTGCGAACCAAAGAAGACAAAAGAACGGCAAAGAGACGCACACTCGACCTCTAAGCTAGGGGTTAGTCGCCGCTAAGCACTATCAACCCTAACCAAGGACGAGACTCGACCTAGCATGCATGTTATAACTTAGGACGCCAGCGCTTCATTTATTTATGCTCAGGGTCTGCGCCTGGCTTTGTACAAAAGGTTACATGCATCATCGGCAATGCTTGTACAAAAAGGTGGCTTGCCGGGGGGCCCGGCAAGCGGCGCCTCACGGGTAAAACTTGCGACGATGCTCAATGTTCTAGGAGTTACTCACCGGAATGGCATCTTCGGTCTCCAGGCGGACTGTGCCGGGCCTGGTGACTCGTATTACCCGATAAGGGCCTTCCCACTTTGGCGACAACTTGTTGGAATTCTTCACCGATTGAACGCGCCGAAGGACAAGGTCGCCTTCCTCAAGGCTTCGGGCATGAACCTTGCGGCTATGGTAGCGGCGCAAGGCTTGCTGGTAGCGTGCTGCTCTCACAACCGCCCGAAGACGATCTTCCTCAAGGAGCATTGCGTCATCTTGCCGCAGTTGCTCTTTATCAAGCTCATCATAAGCGAGCACTCGAGGTGACCCGTATATGAGTTCAGTGGGGAGAACTGCTTCTGCCCCGTATACTAGGGCAAAGGGTGTCTGGACGGTGGCTCGATTTGGTGTCGTCCTGATCGACCAAAGAACCGTCGGCAACTCATCAATCCAGCGCCTTCCACTCTTGTGCAGCCTGTCAAAGGTCTTTGTTCTTAAGCCCCGCAACACTTCAGCATTCGCCCTCTCAGCTTGACCATTGCTCCGTGGATGAGCAACGGAAGCGAAACAGACTTTGCTGCCGAGGTCTTGGGTATATTGCTCCGTGGCTTGTGAATTGTGTGCCGTTGTCGGTGATGACCCTGTTGGGTACACCATAACGGCACACTAGTCCCTTGAAGAACTTGACGGCTGACTGAGCTGTGACCTTCCTCACTGCCTCCACCTCCGGCCACTTTGTGAACTTGTCGATTACAACGTACAAGTACTCAAAGCCCCCGACAGCGTGGGGGAAAGGGCCCAGTATGTCGAGCCCCCAGACCGAGAAGGGCCAGGAGAGAGGAATGGTTTGAAGGGCTTGAGCTGGCTGATGAAGCTTCTTTTAATGGAACTGCACGCTTCACACCTGGTGACTAGTGTCGTCGCATCCTGGAGGGCCGTGGGCCACAAGAAGCCTTGCCGAAATGCCTTGCCGGCAAGGGCCCTTGACCCGATGTGGGATCCACATATGACTCCGTGTATCTCTGCCAACAGCTCCAGTCCTTCCTCTCGAGGGATACACTTCAATTTCACACCGTTCGGCCTCTTTCTGTACAGGACGTCATCGACGAACTGGTACATGGTAGAGCGACGGGCTACTTTTTCCGCTTCTTCCTGCTCCTCAGGAAGTTCCCCTGTTTGGAGGGATCGGACGGTATGCTGTGCCCACGCTGGAGCCTGGGGCTCGACGGCGAGGACTAAAGGCATTTCCTCCGCCATAGGAGTGGCTGTCTCGACGGCAAGAGCTTGATGCTCCGCCGGAGCTAGCCGTCCCGTGGCGGGCTTGGTGTCCCCGGCAACATCCTTGCTGGCGGCTCCGGGGAGCTCGGCGGGAAGGTACTTGCCGGGCCCTGATTTCCTCCTCTTGTTCTGCTCTGTTGATGGATCAACGGATGGCTGAGTTAGCTCAAGCACAAAGGTACCTGGTTCCACAGGTAGCTTGAGGGCAGCGCGTTTTGACAGGTAGTCGGCGATATCGTTCTCCGCTCGGGGAACGTATTCAGCCTATATACCGTCGAAACACTCTTCCATCTTTCTCACTTCATCGACGTAGGCCTTCATCAACGGGCTCTGGTAATCCTTGTTGACTTTCTTGACGACAAGCTGCGAGTCGCCCCTGATGATGAGTTTCTTGATTCTGAGGTCCGTCACGATCCTGAGACCGGCAAGCAGCCCTTCGTACTCTGCCGTATTGTTTGTTGACACCTCCCTGGGGAATTGCATCTGGATCACGTACTTGAGGTGCTCTCCAGTGGGCGCGACAAGCAGTACGCCAGCCCCGGCGCCTTGTAAGGAGAAAGCTCAATCAAAGTACATGATCCAATCGCAACTTGCCTCCTTGCCGGGGAGAGCAATCTCTTGGGCTTCTTCGTCAGGTGTTGCGGTCTATTCTTCAATGAACTCCGCGAGGACTAGGCTCTGAATCGTCGAAGTACTTTCAAACTTGAGGCCAAAGCTGGACAGCTCCAGTGCCCATTCCACAATTATTTCTGTTGCATCTGGATTGTCCAATATCCGTTGCAGAGGGAGGCGAGTGACAACAGTGATCTCGTGTGCCTGGAAGTAGTGACGCAGCTTCCTTGAGGCCATAAGAAGGCCGAAGAGCAGTTTCTGCACGCCGGAGTACCTTGATCTAGCCCCCTGCAAGAGGGAACTAACAAAGTAGACCGGGTGCTGCATCATTTTCTTCCTCGACGGCACTTCAACTGGCTGTGTTGTCTCTGTATTGGTGGTGTCGGGCTCCGTCGCTGCCATTACCTAGTCGTCAACCTCTCTCTGCGCCACTAGTGCGGCGCTGACCACCTGGTTCGTTGCCGCCAGGTATAGCAGCAACGGCTCCTGTGGCCTAGGCGCAACTAGTATTGGCACGGAGGAGAGGTACTTCTTCAAATCTTGCAATGTTGCTTCGGCTTCTGGCGTCCACTCCATTGGGCCCGCCTTTTTTAGGATCTTGAAAAAGGGAAGGGCGCGCTCGGCAGACTTGGAAATGAACCTGCCCATGGCGGCGACGCAACCAGCAAGCCGACGCACATCCTTGATTCGCTTGGGTGCTTCAATCTGCTCTATAGCTTTGATCTTGTCCGGATTGGCCTCTATCCCACGCTGTGACACAAAGAACCCGAGAAGCTTGCCGGACGGGACGCCAAAGACGCACTTCTCAGGGTTCAGCTTGAGATTGATCTTGCGCAGGTTTGCAAATGTTTCTTGCAAATCTGGTATGAGGGTTGCCCTGTCCTTGGTTTTGACCACTATGTCATCCATATAAGCTTCCATATTTCTATGGAGCTGGGGTTCAAAACCAATCTGGACCGCCCTTGCAAACGTCGAACCAGCACTCTTCAACCCGAAAGGCATCCGTATGAAACAATACGTACCACATGGGGTGATGAATGTTGTTTTCTCTTCGTCTTCTCTTGTCATGAAGATCTGGTGGTAGCTGGAGTAGGCATCGAGGAATGACAACATATCACACCCAGCTATGGAGTCAACAATCTGGTCGATGCGCGGCAACGGGAAGGGGTCCTTAGGAGAAGCCTTATTGATATCTGTGTAATCAATACACAGCCTCCACTTCCCATTTTCCTTGCGCACCACGACCGGATTGTCCAACCACGTTGGATGGAGCACTCCTCTTACCAAACCCGCTGCTTCCAGTTTCCGGATCTCTTCTGTGATGAACTCTTGTCGTTCCAAAGCTTGCTTTCTGACCTTCTGCTTGATGGGCCGCGCATGAGGACAGACAGCAAGGTGGTGCTCAATCACCTCCCTGGGAACGTCGGGGATGTCGGAAGCTTGCCATGCAAACACATCGACATTCTCTCGCAGGAAGGTGACGAGCGCGTCTTCCTATTTGACGTCAAGGGTGGAGCTTATGGTGAAAGCTCCTCCCGTGCCATCCTCATTGACAGAAACCTTCTTGGTTCCCAGCGGTATGGCCCTAGGCTTCTTGTTTCCGCTGGTGGAACTCTCTGGCACGTCCTTGACGGCAGCGCTACAGTCCGAAGAGGTGCGCTTGCCGGAGTGGGTGTCCAAGGTCTCACAGGTATTCTTCTTCTTCTTCCCTCCCGGGGTCCCAGCGGCAGGAGCAAGTGCCCTAGTGGTGGCAGCTGCTGCAACTGCTTGCTGGTATAGTTGGTCAGCGCAAATCAGCGCATCTTTCTTATCGGAGGGGATGGTGATGATCGTCACAGGTCCTGGCATCTTCAGGGTGTAATAGGCGTAGTGTGACGCCGCCATGAACTTGGCCAGCACTAGGCGGCCAAGGATCCCGTTGTAGGGCAAGGTGATCTTGGCAACATCAAACACGATCCTCTCCGTCCTGTAGTTCAGGTCGCTTCCAAAAGTCATGGGCAGCGTGACCTTTCCCTTGGGTTGGCTTCTTCCCGGGTTGACCCCTTGAAACGTGCCCGTCTCTTCGAGGTCTCCATCAGGAATTTGTAGTTTCTCGATCACGGCAGGCGAGATCAAGTTCAGACCGGCCCCGCCATCGACTAGCATCTTCGTCACCTTGAGGTTGCGTATTGTTGGTGAAACCAACAATGGCAAGCACCCGACCACAGTAGTGCGATCAGGGTGATCCTCGGTGTCAAAAATGATAGGTGTGCTGGACCACTTCAACGGCCTTTGGGCATCAAACGACGGCTCTGCCGCTGTAATCTCTCGTGCCCACTGTTTAAGCCGGCGGTGAGAAGTATGCAGCGAGGCGCCGCCGTCGACGCACATGGCCTCTGTAGCTTTCTGGAACTCTTGGTCTCCGGATTCGTCGTCCTCTTCGTGATCGTCGTCTTCTGGCTTTCTGTCACGGCCTCGGGCGGGCCTCTCCTGTTGTTTATCCTTGTTGCGACGGCCCGCCTAGCCGTCGCGCTTCTTGCCGGACCCCTCAGCACTGTCTTGGCCCTTCTCCTTGTCCCGCCTCTCATATTCAGCCCTCTGCTTCTCAGCGAGGAGCTCAACCTGTCGGCAGTCTTGGAGAGCATGGCCTTTGGTGTGATGGATCTTGCAGTATCTCTTGTCGGAGTTTCCTGGCTTCTCGACAGCCGCCAAGGCCCGACAGGCGACACATCCGGCAATTTCCTTGCCGGGGTCATCTGCCTTGGTTTTCTTGGTGGAGCCGGTGTCATCAGATCCCTCAACGGCAAGCACGGCTTTAGCTTTGCGCTTCCTGTTGCGGCGCCGGCCCTTCTTCGCCAGGGCGGCAGTATCCTCATCTGAGGAGTCGGTTTCCACGCCGGCATCTTCGCCGGGGTACTTCCTTCCCTCTTCGGCTCAGGCACATCTGTCAGTAAGAACATAGAGTTCTGCTACATCTTTCACCTTGTTCATTGCCAGCTCTTCGCGCATCTTGCGGTTACGCACGTTCTGATGAAACGCGCTGATGATGGCGGCAGGGTGAACATCAGGGATATTGTACTGTATCCGGCTGAACCTCTGTATATACTTACGGAGACTCTCGCCTCCCTTCTGGGGAATGACGTGCAGGTCGCTCGCTTGGCCATGGGCTTGGTGGCCTCCAGTAAAGGCGCCCACGAACTCATGGCACAAATCCGACCAGGAGGAAATAGAGTCTACCGGCAAGTGCATCAACCATGACATGGCGTTGGGTTTAAGAGCCAACGGAAAGTAATTCGCAAGCACCTTATCGTCGCGGGCTCCAGCAGCTTGCATCGTGATGGTGTAGATGTTGAGGAACTCAGACGGGTGGGTCTTGCCGCTGTACTTCTCGCCCACGTCAGGTTTGAAGGTGCGGTGAGTGGGCCACTGGAACTGCCGCAGCTCACGGGTAAAAGCCGGACAGCCTACCTCGTAAGGTAGGCCTCCAGGGCTCTCCAGTGCCGGGTGGTTCACAGCAGGCCCTGCTCGCCTGTCCGATTGGTGGCGCGCTTCGCGCCGGCGCTAGATAGTGGTTCGAGCGTCTTCATGTTCTCATTCCCGAAGAACTTGGCGCTGGTCACAGTGGGTCCGCGGGTCGGACGACGCTATGGAGATTTCGTCGCCCGTAAAGTCGCGACGGGCTGGCGTCGGCGGTACCGGGCGAGGAGGAGGCGAGTGCACCATGGTCGCGGCGCCGCTGGCTTCCCTGCCACTGGTGCGTGGGACTCCGTCGGAGCGTCGACCCGGGGGCTCCACCGGACTCGGTTCGTCTTTGTTGGCCACCGCAACAAGGCTTCGGATAGTGGCTCTCCATTCGTCGAGTTTCCCCGTAGTGGGAGGAAAATCGAGGAGCAACTGCGTGCGCGCCAGGGCTTCTGCTGGCGTCGGTGGCAGCGAAACCTGCATGGATCGCGACGCGCTTCGACTTCTGACCATGTCAGAAGGAGCTCTATCACGACCCCGCGGTCACACGCCATCTTCACCAGTGCCTCGGCGAGCGGGCGGGTCTTCTACATCCCGGGAGTGGCGCTCGGGTCTCTTCCCGCGGCGACGCCCGGGGTCTTCGGCGTGATTACGCCGCTCGTCGCGCGCCGCTTGAGAGGAGCGCGCTGTCGGCGCCGGCGTGGGAGTCTTGGAAGCCCTCGCGTCGCCCTCGGGCAGGGTGGCAGCGATCCTGGAAGGCCCCGCGCCACCCGCGGAGGTCCTGGCTCCGTCCTTGGATTTGGCGGCGTGCGGCCCATTACCAGGCGCACGAACATCGCCGCCTCCCAAACTCCGGCTGCTGGGACGGTGTTGGTGTTCGCGAACGGCGCCCCGGGTCCTTTCTGCGACCGGTCCGCTGCTCGCCCGCGTCGGGGCGGGATGTCCGGCCTCCGACGGGCCAACCGCCACCGCCGTCTTCTTCTTGGGCGCCATGACGATGAAGAAGCGTCAAACTAGTTGTCAAAGCCGATTCTCACAACTGCGCCCCCTACCTGGCGCGCCAAAGATGTCGGTGGGAACGACACCTATGGGATCACAAGAATCCCTACTACGGTTGCCGGGCGCGGGGTCGTGAGAAGAGCGGATCAAACAGATAGCACACGGTTTCTTTACCCAGGTTCGGGCCGCGAGGATGCGTAAAACCCTACTCCTGCTTTGGTGGATTGTATATCTGTGTTCTTGAGTGGGGCGTGAGGAGCTCCAAAAAGCCGAATCCTCCTCCTGGTCGCCTTGGGCCTCCTTTTATAGGGAAAGGGGTTGCCACAGTGGCACACAGGAGGTGGAAAGGGTACAGTGATGCGAGGTTATCCCTCGCATTAAATGACAAGGCACATTTAATGCGTCTTGCTTAGGTGTCCTTGCTTTATCGGGGACGGGGGAGAGCCCTGTCTCGTCCATCGCCGCTCCCTCTTGCGTCGACATGCGCCCTGGCCAGCGGTGCCCGCGGTGCCATGTAGGCAGGCAGGTAGCTGAGGTGGCACAGTGGTGGGTCTCCACGAAGATCCGCATGCCGCCACACAGGTGCCTGCCCAGCTGGTTGGGTCGGCAGCTGCATGCGAATGGCGGTGGAGGTCTGATTGGCGTGGGCCTGATGATGGCCCTACGGGTGTTCATGGCATGGGCCTTGCCGCGGCCCCGGCAAGGTTCTTATCGCGGCCCCGGCAAGGGTCTTGCCGGGGCCCCGGCAAGGGTCCTGCCGTGGCGCATGCTGTCATCCCCGGCAAGGCTCTTGCCGGGGGCCTTGTGGTCCTCCTCAGCTGGGATCCCGCCGAGGATCATCATCTTCTAAAGTGTGTATCTGATCTTGAATGTCTTCACAAAGATCTGCATGCCACCACGGGGATGTCTCCCGAATCCTTGCCCCATGGGGGCAGTGGACTCAAGGGTGACTCGCTCCGTAGGTGTGGGGCGAGCTGCCACGACAAGGGTCTTGCCGGGTTTGCTAAAACCGCCTCCCAGCAAGGATCTTGTCGGGGGAGTCCGCTTCGTCCCCTTTGCTCTTTGTGGTCTTGGTCTTGGCGTCGTTCTGCTTCTCTTGAGCTTCGGCCTTACCTTGGCTCACCTCCCTTTCCGTGCTCGGTGTGGCGGTGCCCGTGGCTCAGACTGCCCGTACATAGTTATAGGGGTACAAAAAAGTGTACCCCCCTTTTTGTACACCGACAGCGAGAAACTGACACTTGTCATTTGAGAGCATCCCATCCTCCGGGGACTTTGAGCGAAAATAATCGAGTGAGGAAAATCCAAAACCCAAACCCAAACACCTACAAACCCAAAGTGATTGAGCATCACTAAAGAGACTGATCCTGCGTGGATCCGACGCTTGTTACCTTTGAAGACTGTGCTTCTTCCAGATAGTTAGGCGTCATGGTCTAGAGCATCCAAGAGGAATTGTGGATCACCGAGTGACCGAGTTTGTGAAGGTACTGAAGTCGCCTGAAGAATTACCACGAGTGATTGGGCGAGGACTGTGTGTTCTTAGCTCAAGGAGAATACGGTGAGGACTGTGTGTCCGGGACTGTGTGTCCTCAGGTTTAAATACCTAGCCGCTCCAACCAGATGTATAACTGAGACAGCAGTTGGAACTGGTCTACCAAATCATTGTCTTCACCAAGCCAACTGGTTCTATTTCCTCAACTCTTTCACTTCCACAGTATTGTGGTGTTTGCTTATCATATATGTGCTTGAAGACTTTGACTGAAGACTTTCTCAATTTCCTCAGTTCAATTTCTTCAGTCTGTTTGTCTTCATCTAGTGTTATCCTGATTACGCATTCCGTACTCTGTGCTTGTCTTCATTTCATCATGATGACTATGCTTGTCTTCTGCTATGTTTACTTCTGAGTACTTATTCCGCTGCGAGTAGTTCTTTGCTAAGGAATTTCCTCACTAGCAAATTCCTCAGTGAAGAATTCATAAAAATCGCCTATTCACCCCCCCCCCTCTAGTTGATATAACGCACTTTCACCTATTTCAGTGTTTCGCAGAAAAAGAATATCAGACCGAGTCCAAACGGAATAAAACCTTCGGGAACGTGATTTTTGGAACAAACGTGATCCAGAGGACTTGGAGTGGACGTCAAGCAACCGAGGAGGAAGGCACGAGGCAGGGGGCGCGCCTACCCCCCTAGGCATGCCCTCCACCCTCATGGGCCCCTCGTGGCTCCACCGACCTACTTCTTCGTCCTATATATACCTACGTACCCCCAAACCATCGAAGAGCACCACGAAAACCTAATTCCACCGGCGCAACCTTATGTACCCGTGAGATCCCATCTTGGGGCCTTTTCCGGCGTCTTGACGGAAGGGGGCATTGATCACGAAGGGCTTCTACATCAACACCATAGCCTCTCTGCGTATGTGTGAGTAGTTTACCTCAGACCTTCGGGTCCATAGTTATTAGCTAGATGGCTTCTTCTCTCTCTTTGGATCTCCATACAAAGTTCTCCTCGATTCTCTTAGAGATCTATTCGATGTAATCTTCTTTTGCGGTGTGTTTGTCGAGATTCGATGAATTGTGGGTTTATGATCCAGATTATCTATGAACAATATTTGAATCTTCTCTGAATTCTTTTATGTATGATTGGTTATCTTTGCAAGTCTCTTCGAATTGTCAGTTTGGTTTGGCCTACTAGATTGATCTTTCTTGCAATGGGAGACGTGGTTAGTTTTGGTTTCAATCTTGCGTTGCTCGATCCCAGTGACAGTAGGGGAAACGACACTTATTGTATTGTTGCCATCGAGGATAAAAAGATGGGGTTTATATCATATTGCATGAGTTTATCCCTCTACATCATGTCATCTTGCTTAAAGCGTTACTCCATTCTTATGAACTTAATACTCTAGATGCATGCTGGATAGCGGTCGATGTGTGGAGTAATAGTAGTAGATGCAGGCAGGAGTCAGTCTACTTGTCGCGGACGTGATGCCTATATACATGATCATACCTAGATATTCTCATAACTATGCTCAATTCTATCAATTGGTCGAAAGTGATTTGTTTACCCACCGTAATACTTATGCTATCTTGAGAGAAGCCACTAGTGAAACCTATGGCCCCCGGGTCAATTTTCCATCATATTAATCTTCCGTCAACAAGCTATTTCTATCTTTGTTTACTTTGCAATCTTTACTTTTAATCTTTGTCATAAAAATACCAAAAATATTATCTTATCATATCTATCAGATCTCACTTTTGCAAGTGGCCGTGAAGGGATTGACAACCCCTTTATCGCGTTGGTTGCAAGGTTCTTATTTGTTTGTGTAGGTGCAAAGGACTTGAGCGTGGCCTCCTACTGGATTGATACCTTGGTTCTCAAAAACTGAGGGAAATACTTACGCTACTTTGCTGCATCACTCTTTCCTCTTCAGGGGAAAACCAACGCAGTGCTCGAGAGGTAGCAGCGCCCTACTCCCCTCGGTGCACCCCCCTACCTCGTGGTCGCCTCGGAGATCCCCCTGACTTGTTCTTGGCGCCAAAACCTCTTATATATACCCAAACTTCCAGAACAAAACCTAGATCGGGAGTTCCGCCATCGCAAGCCTCTGTAGCCACCAAAAAACAATCGGGACCCTGTTCTAGCACCATGCCAGAGGGATGATCCCTCACCGGTGGCCTTCTTCATCAGCCCGGCGCTCTCCATGATGAGGGGGGAGTAGTTCACCCTCGGGGCTGAGGGTATGTACCAGTAGCTCTGTGTTTGATCTCTCTCTCTCTCTTGTGTTCTTGATTTGGCACGATCTTGATGTATCGTGAGCTTTGCTATTATAGCTGGATCTTATGATGTTTCTCCCCCTCTACTCTCTTGTAATGGATTGAGTTTTCCCTTTGAAGTTATCTTATCGGATTGAGTCTTTAAGGATTTGAGAACACTTGATGTATGTCTTGCGTGGGATACCCGTGGTGACAATGGGGTATTCTATTCACTTGATGTATGTTTTGGTGATCAACTTGCGGGTTTCGTGACCTTGGGAATCTATGCATAGGGGTTGGCACACGTTTTCGTGTTGACTCTCCGGTAGAAACTTTGGGGCACTCTTTGAGGTTCTATGTGTTGGTTGAATAGATGAATCTGAGATTGTGTGATGCATATCGTATAATCATACCCATGGAAGATTGAGATGACATTGGAGTATCTAGGTGACATTAGGGTTTCAGTTGATTTGTGTCTTAAGGTGTTATTCTAGTATGAACTCTAGGATAGATCGAGCGGAAAGAATAGCTTCACGTTATTTTACTACGCACTCTTGAATAGATCGATCAGAAAGGATAACTTTGAGGTGGTTTCGTACCCTACAATAATCTCTTCGTTTGTTCTCCGCTATTAGTGACTTTGGAGTGACTCTTTGTTGCATGTTGAGGGATAGTTATATGATCCGATTATGTTGTTATTGTTGAGAGAACTTGCACTAGTGAAAGTATGAACCCTAGGCCTTGTTTCAACGCATTGCAATACCGCTTACGCTCCCTTTTATCATTAGTTACCTTGCTGTTTTTATATTTTCATATTACAAAAACATATATCTACCATCCATATTGCACTTGTATCACCATCTCTTCGCCGAACTAATGCAGCTATACAATTTACCATTGTATTTGGTGTGTTGGGGACACAAGAGACTCTTTGTTATTTGGTTGCAGGGCTGTTTGAGAGAGACCATCTTCAACCAACGCCTCCCACGGATTGATAAACCTTAGGTCATCCACTTGAGGGAAATTTTCTACTGTCCTACAAACCTCTGCACTTGGAGGCCCAACAACGTCTACAAGAAGAAGGTTGTGTAGTAGACATCAAGCAGTTTCTGGCGCCGTTGCCGGGAAGGTTAGTGCTTGAAGGTATATCTTTAGATCTTGCAATTGAGTCTTTTAGTTTCTTGTTTATTATCACTAGTTTAGTTTATAAAAGAAAAATACAAAAAATGGAATTAAGGTTGCCTCATATGCTTCATCTTTTTAATGTCTTTCGTGAAAATGATGGGAAGGAAAATTGTGCTCAAGTACTAGAAGAAGAATTACATAGAATGCTTGGCATAAAATATGTGAATGATGAGCATGATTGCAATGTTGTTAGTATGAAATCTTTGAATACCTATGATGCTAATGATATGCAAAGCCACACGCTTGGGGATGCTATGTTTGATGAAGATGATATGTTTAGTCCCCCAAGTTTTGATGAGCAAATTTATTATGATGAAAGCATGCCTCCAATTTATGATGATTATTGTGATGACACGTATGCTATAAAGAATAAAGATAACCATGAAACTTGTCATCATGATTTTAATTATCAATTGGATTATGCTTCACATGATAGTTGTTTTGTTGAGTTTGCTCCCACTACTATTCATGAGAAGAATTTTGCTTATGTGGAGAGTAGTAAATTTTCTATGCTTGTAGATATTAAAAAGAATGCTTTATGTGATGGTTACATTGTTGAATTCATTCATGATGCTACTGAAAATTATTACGAGGGAGGAACATATGCTTGTAGGAATTGCAATAATATCAAGTTTCCTCTCTATGTGCTTAAAGATTTGAAGCTATGCTCGTTTTGCCTTCCTATGCTAGTTGATTATTGTTCCCATAAGTTGTTTGCTCACAAAATCCCTATGCATAGGAAGTGGGTTAGACTTAAATGTGCTAGTCATATTCTTCATGATGCTCTCTTTATGTTTCAATTCTTGTCTTTTATGTGAGCATCATTGAAATCATCATGCCTAGCTAGGGGCATTAAACGTTAGCACTTGTTGGGAGGCAACACAATTTTATTTTTCTCCTTTGCTTTTGCTCCAGCTTAGTAATCCATAATTCATCTAGCCTCTGTTTAGATGTGGTTTTATGTTTTAGTTAGTGTTTGTGCCAAGTAGAACCTTTGGGAAGACTTGGGTGAAGTCTTTGTGATCTTGATGTAAAAAACAAAAAATTTAGCGCTCATGAGAATAGCCGCCATTTTTTTTACTGGAGAGTGCTTTTAGGTTGATTCTTTTGGAAGATGATTAATAGATAAAATCCTCAGGTCCACCAATTTATTTCTGAATTTTTTGAGTTCCAGAAGTATACGTTTGATACAGATTACTACAGACTATTCAGTTTTTGACAGATTCTGTTTTCATTGTGTTGTTTGCTTATTTTGATGAATCTATGAGTAGTATCGGAGGGTATAAACCATAGAGAAGTTGGAATATAGTATCTATTACACCAATTAGAATTTATAATGAGTTCACAACAGTACCTAAGTGGTGGTTTTATTTTCTTATACTAACAGAGCTTACGAGTTTTCTGTTGAGTTTTGTGTTATGAAGTTTTCAAGTTTTGGGTAAAGATTTGATGGACTATGGAATAAGGAGGGGCAAGAGCCTAAGCTTGGGGATGCCCAAGTCACCCCAAGGTAATATTCAAGGATAACCAAGAGCCTAAGTTTGGGGATGCCCCGGAAGGCATCCCCTCTTTCGTCTTCGTTCATCGGTAACTTTACTTGGAGCTATATTTTTATTCACCGCATGATATGTGTTTTGCTTGTAGCGCCATTTTATTTTCTTTTGTTTTGCTTACTGTTTGAATAAAATACCAAGATCTGAAATTCTTAAATGGGAGAGTCTTCACATAGTTACATAATTATTCAACTACTCATTGATCTTCACTTATATCTTTCGGAGTAGTTTGTCATTTGCTCTAGTGCTTCACTTATATCTTTTTAGAGCATGGTGTTAGTTTTATTTTATAGAAATTATTGATCTCTCATGCTTCACTTATATTATTTTGAGAGTCCTAAATAGCATGGTAATTTTCTTTGGTTATGATAGGCATCCAAGATGGGTATAATAAAAAACTTCCATATAGAGTGCATTGAATACTATGAGAAGTTTGATACTTGATGATTGTTTTCAGATTTGAAGATGGTAATATTAGAGTTGTGCTAGTTGAGTAATTGTGGAATTGAGAAATACTTATGTTGAGGTTTGCAAGTCCCGTAGCATGCACGTATGGTAAACGTTGTGTGACAAATTTGAAGCATGAGGTGTTCTTTGATTGCCTTCCTTATGAGTGGCGGCCGAGGACGAGCGATGGTCTTTTCCTACCAATCTATCCCCCTAGGAGCATGTGTAGTGCTTGGTTTTGATGACTTGTAGATTTTTTCAATAAGTATGTGAGTTCTTTATGACTAATGTTGAGTCAATGGATTATACGCACTCTCACCCTTCCATCATTGCTATCCTCTTCGGTACCGTGCATTGCCCTTTCTCACCTTGAGAGTTGGTGCAAACTTCGCCGGTGCATCCGACCCCCATGATACGATACGCTCTATCACAGATAAACCTCCTTATATCATCCTCAAAACAGCCACCATACCTACCTATTATGGCATTTCCATAGCCATTCCGAGATATATTGCCATGCAACTTTCCACTGTTCCGTTTATTATGACACACTTCATCATTATCGTATTGCTTTGCATGATCATGTAGTTGACATCGTATTCGTGGCAAAGCCACCATGCATAATATTTCATACATGTCACTCTTGATTCATTACCCATCCCGGTACACCACCGGAGGCACTCATATAGAGTCGTGCTTTGTTCTAGTATCGAGTTGTAATCATCGAGTTGTAAATAAATAGAAGTGTGATGATCATCATTAATAGAGCATTGTCCTGAAAAAAATAAAAGAAAAGAAAGGCCAAAAAAAGAAAGGCCAGAAAAAAAAGAAAAAAAGAAAGTCTAATTAAAAAAGGCCAAATAAAAAAAGAGAAATAAAAGGGACAATGCTACTTTCCTTTTACCACACGTGTGCTTCAAAGTAGCACCATGATCTTCATGATAGAGAGTATCCTATATTGTCACTTTCATATACTAGTGGGAATTTTTCATTATAGAACTTGGCTTGTATATTCCAACAATGGGCTTCCTCAAATGTCGTAAGTCTTCGTGAGCAAGCAAGTTGGATGCACACCCACTTAGTTTCTTTTGTTGAGCTTTCATACATTTATAGCTCTAGTGCATCCGTTGCATGGCAATCCCTACTCCTCGCATTGACATCAATTGATGGGCATCTCCATAGCCCGTTGATTATCCACGTCAATGTGAGACTTTATCCTTTTTTCTCTTCTCCACACAACCCCCATCATTATATTCTATTCCACCCATAGTGTTATGTCCATGGCTCACGCTCATGTATTGCGCGAAAGTTGAAAAAGTTTGAGAATACTAAAGTATGACACAATTGCTTGGCCTGTCATCGGGGTTGTACATGATGGGAGCATTTTGTGTGAATAAATGAACCATGGCCAAACTATATTATTATGTAGGGATGAGCTTTCTTTGGCTGTGTTATTTTGAGAAGACATAATTGCTTGGTTAGTATGCTTGAAGTACTATTATTTTTATGTCAATATTAAACTTTTGTCTTGAACTTTTGTCTTGAATCTTATGGGTCTGAATATTCATGCCACAATAAAGAAAATTACATTGATAAATATGCTAGGTAGCATTCCGCATCAAAAATTCTGTTTTTATCATTTACCTACTTGAGGACGAGCAGGAATTAAGCTTGGGGATGCTTGATACGTCTCCAACGTATCTATAATTTTTGATTGTTCCATGCTATTATATTATCCATCTAGGATGTTTTATATGCATTTACATGATTTTTGGGACTAACCTATTAACCTAGAGCCCAGTGATTTTTCTGTTTTTCCTTGTTTTCGAGTATCGTAGAAAAGGAAAACCAAACGGAGTCCAATTGACCTGAAATTTCACGGAGATTATTTTTGGACCAGAAGAAGCCCACGGAGTATCGAAGATGGGCCAGAAGAATCCCGAGGCACCCACGAGGGTGGGGGCGTGCCCCCTGCCTCGTGGCCGCCTCAGAGACCCCCCTGACTTGTTCCCGACGCCAAAACCTCTTATATATACCCAAACTTCCAGAACATAACCTAGATCGGGAGTTCCGCCACCGCAAGCCTATGTAGCTACCAAAAACCAATCGGGACCCTGTTTCGGCACCATGTCGGAGGGGGGGTCCCTCACCGGTGGCCATCTTCATCATCCCGGCGCTTTCCATGATGAGGGGGGAGTAGTTCACCCTCGGGGCTGAGGGTATGTACCAGTAGCTATGTGCTTGATCTCTCTCTCGTGTTCTTGATTTGGCACGATCTTGATGTATCGTGAGCTTTGCTATTATAGTTGGATCTTATGATGTTTCTCCCCCTCTACTCTCGTGTAATGGATTGAGTTTTCCCTTTGAAGTTATCTTATCGGATTGAGTCTTTAAGGATTTGAGAACACTTGATGTATGTCTTGCGTGGGATACCCGTGGTGACAATGGGGTATTCTATTGATTCACTTGATGTATGTTTTGGTGATCAACTTGCGGGTTCCGTGACCTTGGGAATCTATGCATAGGGGTTGGCACACGTTTTCGTCTTGACTCTCCGGTAGAAACTTTGGGGCACTCTTTGAGGTTCTATGTGTTGGTTGAATACATGAATCTGAGATTGTGTGATGCATATCGTATAATCATACCCACGGATACTTGAGGTGACATTGTAGTATCTAGGTGACATTAGGGTTTTGGTTGATTTGTGTCTGAAGGTGTTATTCTAGTATGAACTCTAGGATAGATCGGACGGAAAGAATAGCTTCGTGTTATTTTACTACGGACTCTTGAATAGATCGATCAGAAAGGATAACTTTGAGGGGGTTTCGTACCCTACAATAATCTCTTCGTTTGTTCTCCGCTATTAGTGACTTTCGAGTGACTCTTTGTTGCATGTTGAGGGATAGTTATATGATCCAATTATGTTATTATTTTTTGACTATATACTTCAAGGCAACAACCTCACAGTCCTTTATTAATAACTAAAAAGAAGTATAGTTACAAGTTTACAAGTTTACAAGATAAGAGTAGAGATACTTACAAGAAAAAGGTCTAATAAAGGTTTGCTATCCAAGAAAGTAAACTATCTTTATATTTACATCTAATTCTATGAGACAGAAGAGAGATGTCATGGATAAAGTTCCTTCTCCAAGCTCTAAAAGAAGGTTGCTCATTTCTGAAGATCTTCCCATTCCTTTGTGTCCAAATATTCCAAGTAGCAGTGAGGACAACCTCAGTGAAGAAAGGGTGATTGAAATCCCTCCTAACTGTTTGAGCCATCTCATATGTGGTTTGGTTCGGTTGAACAGACCAAGATATCCCAAGATAGTTCCAAACCCTTTGACTAAAATTGCAAGCAAAGAAAAGATGAGCCCGATCCTCATGTTGTGCCAGGTTGCATAGCACACATGTGTCATCCTGGATGATCCAATGTCGACGTTGCATCATATCCCTAGTGTTCAAATGATCCATTAAGAGAAGCCAGCCAAACACGTTGAACTTGAGCGTGCATGCACTCTTCCAAATCCATTTGAAGATGGGGTCAACCACTAGGTGTGAGAAGCAAGAGTCATAGTATATCTTTGACATAAAAGCACCAGACTTCAAAGGCCACTTCCAAATGTCATTGCTCTCTCCATCCAGATTGATCAAAGGCAGCAGGGCCTGGAGCTGTGTGTATTCCGAATAAGCCTCCTGTGACAGAGGCAGATGGAAATGATTCGTGCATCAGGAAGCTCCATAAATTCCTTGACAGTGATTGCATCATCAGCTACAAATGAATGTTGTCTTGGGAAGCACTCATGTAATAGAACAGCACGATTTCCCAGCTGCCAACGATCGAGCCAAAAAAGCACCGTGTCGCCAACATGAAGTCGTGGAACAACTAGCTTGCAGAAATTGGGATATAAACGCATGACATCACGCCACCAAAAAGAGCCACGGGTCTGTGTGCTTTGAGGTGGTGATGATGCGTAATAAGTGTCCCAAATTAATGAGATACCCAAGGCACGTCCACTTTATTAAAGAACTTGAAGAGATGCTTTAGTAACAAAGCCTCATTTTGAATGCCCAAGTTAAGGACACCCAAACCACCGAAATTCTTAGGGCGACAGACTATATCCCAAGCAGCCAATGATTGGCGTGGGTTATCCGTGTTCCCTCTCCACACACATTGTCTCATGATTCGCTCTAATTGTTGCAAAATGCCCTTGGGAAGAGATAAGGTACACAAGAAATATATTGGCATGGAGCACAACACCGACTGTAGAAGTTGCAGTCGGCTTCCTTGATTTAGCAAGCATGAGGAAGCAGATAAGCGTTGCTCAACACGATCAACCAGAGGTAGCAGATCATAGATTGTAGGTCTAGAAGTTCCCATTGGCAATCCTAGATACGTGAATGGCATTGACCCAACGTCGCATCCGAGCAAAGAAGACACCCTAAGAACCCTAGGCCTTGTTTCAACGCATTGCAATACCGTTTACGCTCACTTTTATCATTAGTTACCTTGCGGTTTTTATATTTTTCAGATTACAAAAACGTATATCTACCATCCATATTGCACTTGTATCACCATCTCTTCACCGAACTAGTGCACCTATACAATTTACCATTGTGTTGGATGTGTTGGGCACACAAGAGACTCTTTGTTATTTGGTTGCAGGGTTGTTTGAGAGAGACCATCTTCAACCTACACCTCCCACGGGTTGATAAACCTTAGGTCATCCACTTGAGGGAAATTTACTACTGTCCTACAAACCTCTGCACTTGGAGGCCCAACAACGTCTACAAGAAGAAGGTTGTGTAGTAGACATCACAACGCAACATGTGTTGCCATGTTTCTTCAAATTCATCCACTATCTCGGATTCATTGATGCATTCATAGAAAGCTTTCTCAAAATTGAATCCCTTGTAAGCATCCTCCCAAGTTTCTCACGCGCCTTTTGTTGTACATGCCACTTGCAACACCTATGTATTGTGTGAGGGAACACATCAGAAATTGTAGTTTCCATTGCTCTGCACTGGTCAGTCATAAGGTTTGTTGGGTACTCATTGTTCATCGCAAGCAACCATTGCCTAAAGACCCACTTGAAGGTTTCAGTTTGCTCATTTGGAAGCAATGCACAACCTAGGACAATAGTCTAAAGATGGTTCTTGATGCCAATGATTGGAGCAAAGGCATATTATATTTGTTTGTGCAAAATGTTGTATCGAAAAAGACACAGTCCTTGTACTTTGGGTATGGTGCTCTTGTCCTTCCATCCACCCAAAACAATGCTTCTACCGCATTTGTCTCCTTATTCACTTGTGTTGCATAGAAGAACTGTGGGCTTTCAGCTTGCCACCTCTCAAAGTATTCAATTGTCATGGCCATGTCCTAAAACGCCATGGTTTGCCGCATCTCGGACCGTGCATTTGAAACATCCCTTTTGACATAACCAAGGCGCCTCTGATCACCTCCGTGACAATCTCCAAGGATCCCCATACAATCTGAGGTTGACAAGTTGCGTTCATGCAACGTCATAATCATTTGGAGGTCTTCTTGTGGGATTTTTTGATGAGACCGATAAAACCTAACCTTCTCTTCCTGTTGCACCAGAGCATGTGTATGGTCGTCTGTAAAGCACGTGACGGTCCATCGGTTATCTCGGAGTCCAACTATCATGTGAGCCTTGCAATCGTGACGTTGCAACCTATTCCTTTTTCTTGTGTCTACCATGTTCATCCAAAGTCCAGGGCGTTTGCCAGTGTTGCTTGACTCTGTTGCAATAATCTCTGTAGTGCTATCAGATTCACTTTTGCTTCCATCAGGTCGTGCATGAACACATGTGAAAGTCCTGCTAATTAACTTTGTGGGTCCTCTGGCCTGGCTGTTTTTTGAAGCAGATGTTCTGATTCCAAACCCATGCCTGAAAGCATATGCGTTGTAGAATTGCCTTGCATCGTCAACTGAATCAAAGTTCATGCCCACATATGGAACAAGTGGTCGCGATGATACTGCATCATCCACATCCTGTTGGATATCACCAGCATTAATCATCCCTTCCATACTAACTCCATTCACAGCAGAAATTCGCCCCATAATGTAGCTCTCATCATCATCACCTCCAGCACCAGCAGCCTATTTTTGTTGTTGCGGAAGAAAGTTATCACAATGTCAGTAAAAAAAGGTAAAAAGGTATAATATGCAAGAAAGTAGTGCTTCTAGCATAAAAGATGTATTACATTTGATTTTTGTGTTCATGTTTCTATGTTTTCACCTCATGATAGTAAGCAAAATGCTTCCTCATCTTTTCTACTTCAATGATCACAGTGCTACAAGCAAAGTAATCAAGTTGATAATGTTTTTTGTAATACAAATTAGATTTTTCCTACCTGATGCAACATTTCGGTCTATTTTTTTCTAGTAAAGGAACTTTTGTCCAGCATGATCGCTGTTTAAAACGATGCAACATTGTCAAAATAGCATTGGTGCTTTATAATTTTCACAACATATTGAGACTTTTTATTCAAACTTGGTTGTACTTTGTTAGGAGCATTCACCAAACATACAGATAACCCCCACCCGCCTTTTTGTTTTTGCAAATATTAAATTGAATATTGCAAGGAGCAAATTATACACGGTCCTGAATTGACTTCCTCCTGCACATTTTTTTGGTGCATTTTCTAAACTGAAAGTGTAAGGAGCATTTTTCAGATGACCTCCCCTAGCACATTTTGTTTGGAGCGGTTCTAAACTGAAATTGGGAGGAGTTTTTTCTGTACACACTTTCAGGAATTTTTCAGTTGGCATAAGGAGATATGTTGCAATTCATACTGCCATTTTTTAGGACAGTGATCAGAGAGAGAAACATAATTGTTGACATAGCAGAAGTCAAAACAACCTGATGCTTCATGCATGTGGCGATCTTGCAACTTACCCAACCCTGTGAGGAGCTTGCCCGGGAGGCTTCAGCAGAGAAGACTGGAGGATCACGGAGCTCCCTTGCAGCTCCAGACCAGCAAATCGGCTCGCCGGCGAGAATAGGGGCCGATCTGGCCTTCCCGCTGCTCGATGGAGCACCGGAGCTTCGATCCATGGCGGCCGACAACATAGATCGAACTATGTGGTGAGCTGCCATGGCGCTGGAAGGTGTACGGGGGCGTTGCTGCATTGACGGCGGCGAGGTAGAGGCGATGTTGCATCGTTTGTGGCGGTGGTAGAGTCGATGCTGCATTGGCGGCGACTGTGGTAGAGGCGACGCGACGTCGGTGGCGTGGATCTCCTCCTCACTCTAGCGTCGAGCGGGTGCATAGGAGCTACAGAGGAGGTGGGGATTATGCTTCCACGAAACGGTTGTAGCAACGTGGGTAACGACAAGAGGAACTGGTCGGGAGGTGGTACACGTGGCTTCAATCCGACGCCCGCGCATAATTAAATCCAACGGCAGTTTTGCGGGATGCTAATTGCGATATTAACAGGCGGATGACGCCTAGCAGCCGCCAAACGCTATTGGCATCAAAATTGTGATTCATTTATTGGTCCAAAACTTGCATACTAGTGTGCTAGACCATCTATTTTTGGCTTTACGCGTAGGAATCACAAACATTACCTACGTACCAAACCCCAAAGGGAACTACTATATGGTTTGGCCGGGAGTATGTTGAAATTCTTTTGGGGTAAAATTGCCGATCATTCCAATATGCCATACAATTGGATAATGGAAAATCAACCACAAAAAAAAAATCTGCTTGGACAATGAAAAATAAACCACAAAAAAATTAGTTGATGCAAAAATAGTAATCGACTGTTCATTTTGGTGATGTGGTTACTTTTGATTATACTTTTGGAACCAACCATGAACATAAGCCATGTTGTGTATTCGTTTGGTTCTATCAATTCATACAAACTGTTATTTGTGGTAATTGTATTTATATAATGAAACATATGCATCTTTCATATGGCCTTTTGGAACATTTCTATTAGCACATAATCAAAATCATCCAAGAACTATACATAAAGATCAATATGCTGCGATGGGAAATGTGGTTGGGATGTAGTTCTTATGGCATAACACGTGGCTTATGCACTTCTCACATAATGTAGAATGTCTTCAAGCATTTATCTTGTCACAAGGAGGAGGATGAGGAGGAGGTTGAGAGGGGGAGCTCAAGGGGGAGGAGGAGGACGAGTATGAACCAGAAATTTGTTTTCACTCTAGGATCCAAATGCTCCCGATATATGTACCATTCATGCCTCTTGTTATATGTGCCCTTCTTTGTATTTTCAAGCGTATTCAAGACACTCTCCACATTTTGGAACATTAGCCTACCCCACCAATGACTATCAATTATTGTTCGACTGGACATCTACATGACGCCGGTCCAGACGGAGGGAGGCACTCCTGTGCGGTTTAGCACACATCTATACCTTCATTTACTAACTGAAACATCTGCAGCTGGAGGTGTATATTGTAAGCCACTTGGCTATCCATCTCAATGCCCCCCAAGACGACGGTCCACTCCATTGCTTTCATTGCCCCAAGCCCACCAAGCAACTCACCTCAATATCATCATGGCATATTTCCCTCCGTCCTCTCAGTTGCCCAAGGTTCAGGAAGCACTCCCGGTGATTCCATGCCCATTCCGCAGTGACAAGATGCTCTTGTTCGTGTGCAGCATCATTGGATCCAGGGCTGAGGAAAGATTCTACAGATGTCGTTTGATGTAATTGTATTATCGAATGAATCCACTCATCTACATTGTTCTTCCATACATCACACGACGCTAACCATTACCCGTAATCTGCAGGTCGGGAAGTGCAATTTCTGTGAGTGGCAGGCAGCCACTAGTGGCAGGAGACATATGTGCAATATCTCCTTCATGGTGATGGACTGTTGGTGGCCGGCGTCACCCCCAGCTCCCTGATTCGCAATCCAACTCGATGAATCCAGACGTTGTCAGTGTTTGTGTTATTTGCTGCAACGCTTAATTACTCTCGAGCAAGGTCTTCTGATTTTTATCATATTGAATTGGCAATGCCGGTTGTCCCTGCTGCGTGCCCCCAAACTCTGTCTGTGTGCCCAGCCGTCAACTACCCTTGACACCACTACGCCAGCAATGCTCAAGGCCCACTCTGTATGCTAGGCACATACGCCACCCCCTTGTATTGGAGGTTTCCCACCCAACCATGTAGCCTATTAAAAAATGTTCCATACAAATCCACACGCACAGATGTACTGACAAGATATAGGGAGCATCTCGAACCTTGAGCCAAAATGCCCCTCCCAAGATATAAGTGTTTGGGGAACGTAGTAATTTCAAAATTTTCCTACGCACACGCAAGATCATGGTGATGCATAGCAACGAGAGGGGAGAGTGTTGTCTACGTACCCTCGTAGACCGAAGCGGAAGCGATCACAACGTAGAGGAAGTAGTCGTACGATCTCCTCGCGATCCAACCGATCCCGGCGCCGTTACTCCGGCGCCCCCGAGTTCTTGGCACACGTACAGCTCGATGACACTCCTCGGGCTCCGATCCAGCAAAGCTCCGGGGAGAGAGTTCCGTCAGCACGACGGCGTGGTGACGATCTTGATGTTCTACTATCGCAGGGCTTCGCCTAAGCGCTGCAACAATACGACCGAGGTGGAATATGGTGGAGGGGGGCACCGCACACGGCTAAGGAACGATCTCAAGGATCAACTTGTGTGTCCATGGGGTGCCCCCTGCCCCCGTATATAAAGGAGCAAGGGAGGGAGGAGGCCGGCCCTAGGTTAGGCGCGCCAAGGGGAGTCCTACTCCCACCGGGAGTAGGATTCCCCTTTTCCTAGTCCAACTAGGAATCCTTCCATGTAGGGGAAGTATGAGAGAAGGAAAGGGAAGAGAGAAGAAGAAGGAAGGAAGGGGGCGCCCCCCTTCCCTAGTCCAATTCGGACTAGAGCAAGGGGAGGGGCGCGGCCACCTTTTGGCCCTTTCTCTCCTTTTCCCGTATGGCCCAATGAGGCCCATTACGAATTCCCGTAACTCTCCGGTACTCCCGAAAATATCCGAATCACTCAGAACCTTTCCGAAGTCCGAATATAGTCGTCCAATATATCGATCTTTACGTCTCGACCATTTCGAGACTCCTCGTCATGTCCCCGATCCCATCCGGGACTCCGAACTCCTTCGGTACATCAAAATGCATAAACTCATAATAACTGTCATCGTAACCTTAAGCGTGCGGACCCTACGGTTCGAGAACAATGTAGACATGACCGAGACATGTCTCCAGTCAATAACCAATAGCGGGACCTGGATGCCCATATTGGCTCCTACATATTCTACGAAGATCTTTATCGGTCAGGCCGCATAACAACATACGTTGTTCCCTTTGTCATCGGTATGTTACTTGCCCGAGATTCGATCGTCGATATCCAATACCTAGTTCAATCTCGTTACCGGCAAGTCTCTTTACTCGTTCTGTAATACATCATCTCACAACTAACATATTAGTTGTAGTGCTTGCAAGGCTTATGTGATGTGCATTACCGAGAGGGCCCAGAGATACCTCTTCGACAATCGGAGTGACAAATCCTAATCTCGAAATACGCCAACCCAACATCTACCTTTGGAGACACCTGTAGTACTCCTTTATAATCACCCAGTTATGTTGTGACGTTTGGTAGCACCCAAAGTGTTCCTCCGGCAAACGGGAGTTGCATAATCTCATAGTCATAGGAACATGTATAAGTCATGAAGAAAGCAATAGCAACATACTAAACGATCGGGTGCTAAGCTAATGGAATGGGTCATGTCAATCAGATCATTCAACTAATGATGTGACCTCATTAATCAAATAACAACTCCTTGTTCATGGTTAGGAAACATAACCATCTTTGATTAATGAGCTAGTCAAGTAGAGGCATACTAGTGACACTCTGTTTGTCTATGTATTCACACATGTATTATGTTTCCTGTTAATACAATTCTAGCATGAATAATAAACATTTATCATGAATTAAGGAAATAAATAATAACTTTATTATTGCCTCTAGGGCATATTTCCTTCAATAAGGAATGGGCAGCTTGCTTCGAACTCTGTATAATGGACCTCATGTCCACCTTTGATGAGATGGTCATCAGGGTGGTCCTCCAATCACCAACCTCACATGCAAGTTTGATTGTCGTGTCCAACATTGCACAAGATGATGGCGATGGCGGAGTCCTTATTTCCTATTCCCCCTCCGAAGGCTAGGATTCTGTGTTCTGGAGTCATTTATGGTGGCTATATATGGGTGTATGCTCCTCGATCTGATTGCATAGGGGTGAAGTACTTGACTAGCCGGAGGCTATGGTGTGTGGTACGAGCGCATGCGCTCGTATCGTGCTTGACCTTGCGCTCTGGATCCCTCCGCAAGACTCCTTTCCTCTCCCATTTGCTTTATATGGTAATGTTGTGTCATGTTAATTGACGTGATTTTATCACCATATTTCATCGTTCTTTCCTTAAACTCCCAAACACATTCGGAAATGGCATCCTGGCAAAAACAGACAAAAAGAGGTGCGCAAATGCGGTAAAGTTCAACAAAGCCTTCTACTAAGGTACAAAACAATAGGTAAAACCATTACAAAATTTAGAATCATCAGTCATCATGGAGGGAGACAACGACATGGAAGACGAGAAAAAAATCAGTGAAATCTCGACGGGGGCTATGGGTGAGGGAGGCGGGGCCATAGGAAGGCACCAAGGGCGGCAGGGTGGAAGGGGGTGGCCAACAGTGAGGTGCACCACAACGGCAGCGGCCTTGGCCGGCTATTCATCTCCCTCCTTATTGTGAGTATGCCCATTTGGTCTAAATATAGTCTAGAAGGAAACTTTTAAGGGATTGCAAGCTAAATTTTTAAGAAAAAAATCGGTTTTGGGGATCTACTAGTTGAGTCTATTTTTTAGGAACAATCATCTAATCGAAAAAAATCCCCCAAATATAAATGGATCTGTTAGAGGTTGCCTTAGAGCAACACTAGGAGAGTCGTCAAAAGGGTAGCCTCCATAATCATTATGGAGTGCACTCCAAACAAATCATGGAGGCTCGAGAGGCAACACACAAAATTAGAGTTTCCATATTTGGTGCCTCCATGATCATGGGACCACCTGTCAATGGTACATCACTTTATTCCCATCCCCTTGCCATCCAACTTGAGGTGGGGGCCACCAGAAGTTTCCATCGTGGCACACATAACTGCTATATGAAGTGCCCTCCAAAATGGAGGATGCTCTATAAAATATGACAACTCAGGGTTGTATGACGACTCTGCTAGAGTGTCTTTTTTTAACCAAAAACACCATAATGTGGGTTATTATGACAAATCTGCTAGAGTTAGATTTAGTAAGAGTATACAACCATCACCACCACAAATAATATGCTTGAACTAAGAAAAGAGAAAACACGTGAAAAGTATATTTTTTGTATTTTTTATTTGACACATGATGCGATCTACTCATCCCTTGATCTGCATATGATCCCTCCGAATCATTTCTCTTTCTATTTTTCCATTTTGCGTAGTGTGGTATGCTGGTATAGTGTGCTAAACATTTTGAAAGCTAAGTTATTGTGGGACAGAAACAATGAAGCAATCGCTTAACTACTCCCTTCGACTTCGAAAAGATGGCATGTAAATTTTGGCTCTGGTCATACAGTGTAAAGTTCAATCAAGTTTTTGTGCGGGTAAAGTTTAATCAAGTTTATCAAAAAAAACTATTAGTAACTAGCATACTAAATAGATATAGCCTACGATTATATTCTATTATGTATCTAATGACATTAATTTGATATTACAATTTTTTTTATAAACTTGTCAAATAACATCGTTGGGGTTGTCAAATCTTCTTTTAGGAGCCGAAGAAATTATCCCTTTTGGCAAGAAGGGCAAAGATTCCACCGCCATCTCTTTCCTCCTCCACAAGAAAAGCTCTTCTCCTCCCGTCGGCGTTGCAGCCGATCCACCCCATCTTCGATGGCCTCTAGGCCATGGAGGTGCGGAGGATCTCGGCCCCCCATCGGCGGGAGGGCCCCGTTCTCGTTCTTGTTAGGTTCAGCGTCTTGGTTGGGGCTGTGTGGCGGCGACGATGTCCTTTAGTAGGAATAATGTTTCCCACACTCTATCCCCGTCCAGATGGTGCGTTTAGCATCGTCGGAGGACGTGTGGAGGTGTGTGTCCGTCGGATCTCGCGGAATTCGATCGGTGCTGGTCTCCGGTGGATCTGTTTGGATATGGTCTTCGTTCGTCTTCAGTCGAATGTTTACAGGTTTAATCCTTCTGATCTACGACTTTCTTCATCGGCAATGGTTGCTACTCTGGTGAGTTGGTCCTATGGAAACTCAGCACGACGACTTCCCGACTGTCTACTATAACAAGGTTTGCCCGACTCCGGTGAGGGAGGGGCGATGACGGCGGCGCGCCTTCGGCTCACTTCAGTGTTTGTAGTCGTCGATAGGTGGTCCACGGACATGGTTGTAATTTTTATTATATCTGTTATTATTTGTACTGCCATGCTCAAAGATAAATAGATTGGAAATTTCTAAAAAAAAGTCTTCTTCCAGGAGTAGGAGGGAGTAAATAAGATATGACCACCCATGGAATATTCTTCCAACTAACAGTGGTAGGAATAATTCAAAGACGCAAGTCTGGGCAACGCCACCAGCTGCTCCCTGTGTAAGTAAACGAATGTTCAACACTGACCGGGGGGCGCCCCGTCAACTACGTAGACGACAACTAGCATGCACGCCATTATTTAGCCCATGGTTTAATAACTGCATGCACTCAGAAGTCCACACTAGTTTAACTGCGTGCACTCAGAAGTCCACGATGGCCCTGTTTGGATCTATAGATTAGAGTTAGTTTGGATTAATTTGGACTCAACTAATTCAAAAATATCTAAACAGAAGAGTTAATTTGCATTAGATGCATCTAACCCATTAAAAATACTAACCCACCCAATAGGTGCTTATTTGGGTTAGTTCTTCTGGGACCACTAAAAAACACTTTTTTCTCTCGCTCTCCTCGCAGCAGATCCCTCCCCACTTCCTCAAAACTTCTCGTCCTCTCCCTCACTCCCTCCCACACCGCTCGTGAAGGCGGCTCACCATATCCGCGCTCCTGTCCACCCCCGTCAAGCAGCCCCGCCCTAATCTCCCATTCCAACCCCCTTGTCTCCCTGCGGTCCGTTCGCCCGCTGGTAAGCAGTCGCGACCAGGGGCGAAGCCAGCAATCTGGCAAGATTTGGCGCCCGCCACACCTAATATTTGGTGCAAATAATTACTCCTGTAGTACGTGTTTTATTTTAGCTGAGTCCTGCATCCATACCGGCGTACTGGGCTGACTACTAGTTTGTCAATGGATAATGAGCCGTGCTTCTCGATGGCTAATGGTGTGTGGGCATCTCAACGTGGCTTGAGTGGACTGCACATCAGCACGTAATAAAATTGCTAATGATTATATTAAAAAAAACTGTCATTACGCAACCCAAATCCTTCTGATGAGGAAACTGCTCCGTCTGCCTAATGAAAGTGAAGCTTCCTCAGGGGAGTGTATACTTTCTAACTGACTGCAATTGCATGATGTGTTTTCTATGATTCTATTACATTAGTCATTAATTCATGATTTATCTACTGTTTCTATATTTTGCATATTTTCTTTATGTTTGCATAGTTAATATAGATGATAAATTGGTGATCGGCCATCCATGTAATTTCTATTGAGTTAAAAAAAACTCCATCTAGTGAGATATTTTGAGTCCCAATACATAATTTCGGTTGTATTTGTTGAACATTAAGTTATATATAGTTAGTATTCTAGCTAGCTCTTGCATATAGTTATATTATATATAATTTTGTCCTTCATAAATTCTGCCACACCTGAAAAGTATTCCTGCCTTCGCCACTGGTCGCGGCTCCTTGCGCGGCCCGTCCCCGTCGGCCTCCCCCAGCGCGGCTCCTTTCGCAGGGATGGCGGATTCGGTCGGCGGGCTGTACGAGTAGCCAAATAATTATTAAAAAGTATTTATTGTGAATCTAACCCTGTCATCCAAACACCTCTTTGATTAGAGTTAATTTAGAGTTGGTTTGGGATTAAAATCAAACTCTAACCTTTGGTTGAATTAGAGTATCCATACAGAGCCGATGCCTCTCGTGTCTCGTCAGCTAACGTGTTCCAGCGCCTTCCAATTCCAAGTAGTCAGCGGCGCAGTCCGTCTCCCCCTAGAGAAGTTCGTCATCCGTCCACACCTTACAAAGGCAATCTGACTGGCTGGCTCTCCTACTTCAAAAACACACACACACACACACACACACACAAAAGACGCTCAGACATATATATTACGTGTATATACTCAGCATATGAACGTACGCATGCAACTTATACACATAGACAGCTCCGAGAGACTTACCCAACACTACTTGAATCTCAGCAGTTGTCGAGTTTTCAGCGAATCGATCGAATAGGTCGGCAATCAGTAACTTTAGGGAGATCTTATTATCGGAAACACAACAAAACATTTAAATAGTCATTGCAGAGTTTCGTAAAACGAAAACTCTGCAAAACTACCATGTTAGGTGAAACGGCCGTTAACGATGGTGCCATGTGGCCATATACTTGCATCGAGTCTGGAACTTGGCAATATGACAACGAATAGGTAGTAGACGTGTGGCACTACAAGTTTACCGAGTTCCCCAGCGCCAAAGAACTCGGCGTACCTTCAATGAGTGGGAAACCGACGCGTGGCACAACTTGTTTATCAAGTTTTCGCTGTCGGAACTTGGCAGATCTTCGATGAGCGGAAAACCGGCGCATGTCACAACTTGTCTACCCAGATTGCCGAGCTCTGGCACACTTGGCAAAGGTCGACACGTGTCACCCTCTGGTAAACCTTGACTTTACTAATTTTAAAAAGCTAGATGGTAAATGTTCCGAGTTTCCATTAGTAAAAACTCGACAACACAAGTACCGTAGGCATGATGGATCCGTCCTGAGACGAGCTGGCGACATCCACCATGAGTCCAGGGCGCGGTTGCGGCGCCCGGACTGCTGCACCATACGGGGCACCGAAGAATCCGACATCCACCGTCGCGAGGGCCGCCACCGCCTCCCTCACCCGCCCATGGTACGTCCATGGCCTCGGCGCGCCAAAGGAGGAGTTGTGCGTCCGCCACCATGTTTGGACACCAAAGGGACCGCACCGCCTCCGATGAGGCAGCGACGACACGCCTAGCACCGGACTCATGCGCCATTTGGGCGGACGCAATGGATTCCTGGCGGAAGGAGTCCGAGCGCTGCCTCGCACGGGCCTCCTCCCTGGTGCGGCGGAGCGCGAGCCGGATGGCCATCTCCTCCTCGGGGCCGTGTGAGATGAGCTCGTGGTCGGCGGATCTGGAGATGAAGGATTCGGATTCATTGCCCACCATGTCGATGATAGCGAGACATCGTTGGACGGGAGCATGGGTGGCGGAAGGGAGTAAAGGGGAGTGGAGTGAAGTGGTTAGGGTTTGGTCTAGCAGCGGATGAGAAGGAATATATATGGGATCGGATGGGCCAGCTAGCTGAGTCCGACGTAGCGGACGTGTCCGGGCATGTCAGGGCGCCCAACATCTGCCCCATATTTAAGCTGGATATGAGAGGCACTGGTCAGTGCGGACGTTTGAGACCCGTTTGAGGCATTCGTTTGAGTTAAATTTTTATGATCGATCAGTTACCGAGCTATCCGTCCGAACGTTCGAGATGGGATTGACTTACTCAATGTAGTCGGCGAAGGTAGGACATTGCTGAGTTTCGTGTGATCGTCGAGTTACTTTTCCTCGGGATTGGGCAAACTAAAATGTTTGCCGAGTTGCTTGTTATTTCCTCTGCACCACAGCTTCATTGCACCTGTGGTGAGCGGAGAAGTGTGCGTTTCTAAGTCAGTAAAATCGACGAAATTTCTACTTACCAGGGGGCGCCCCGTCAACTACGTCAGCCGTGCATGCATGCGGACTAGATTATTCCACCGAGATGGAAAATCACACATTTGAAAGTCACGATGCCTACCATCACCGGCGCGGCTTCCAATCATGTATCGGTGTCTCCGCCTAGCTCTAGCTATAAAACACCCTTGTGGTTCGCCAACTTCCGGGACCGTTGACTGAAAACAGATTTTGGGTCAGTTGACTGACCCAAAATTTGTTTCAGTCGAGTCCAGTTCAAGCAAGTTCTATCTCATGCATATATTCAGTTGGTCGGTGGTTAATTAGTCTATCCACCTGCAATTGACGTGAGCTGGCAATGCATTTCGAATGGCCATGCACGTACACATTTCAGCACATCATTAGGGATATCAATACCGGTTTTAACTAGCATGATTTAAATTACTGTGAGCTGCGATAACCAAAAGTAGAAAAAGGGGCGGTCACCTCAAACTGAAAATATCTGAATAAAAATAGTGGCAATGGTCTTACCTTAAAAAACAAATAACATATAAATAATCACAAAATTTGCATACAATTTATACAGAAATTGTGTTTTTTTATAATATACAAGAATAACTATATAATGGTGAAAGTTTCGCAAAAAAAAGTTTCCTAAGAAGGAAAATTTTAGTGAAATCGGTATTATCATTAAAAGGAAATAAAATATAAGAATGAATCAAATATTGACAAAACTTACACACAAATTACACAGAAGGGTTTCACAAAAACAATTGCACACAGTTTACACAGAAATTGGGCTTTCTATAATACGAAAGAATAATCATATATATATAATAATGGAATGATAATGGTATTACCGTTAAAGAAAGAAAATGAAGCAAAACAATAATTTTCTCTAGGGAAGAATAAATCCCTTTAAGAAGAAAGAAAATCAAAATCAAAAACAAAATAATGAAATTTTCTAGGGAAGATTGAAACCCTTTAAGAAGAAAGAAAATAAAAAGCAAAAACAAAAACAAAAACGAAATAATGAAGTTTTCTAGGGAAGCATGAAACCCTTTAAGAAGAAAGAAAATAAAAAACTAAAACTAAAACTAAATAATGAAGTTTTCTAGGGAAGAATGAAACCCTTTAAGAAGAAAGAAAATGAAAAACAAAAACAAAAATAAAATAATTAAGTTTTCGATGGAATAATGAAAATCTTTGTGAAAAGAAAAAACTAAAACTAGAACGAAATAGTGAAGTCTTCTATGTAAGAATGGAACCCTTTAAAAAGAAAGAGAATATAAAAACTAAAACTAAAACAAAATAATGAAGTTTTCTGGGGGAAAATGAAACCCTTTAAGAAGAAGAAAATTAAGAAATAACTTGCACACAAGTATGTCCTGAAATTGCACTTTTGTAATATGCAAAATATAAGCATATACCGTGCAATTTTTGCTCTCTACTATAATTTACACACATGTGTATCATACTTGCGTGTATACTTACTTACAAACACTAAAATAAAAATATTTTTTCTAAGAAGAAATCAAGTATAATGGCATTGGTACCACCCTTTAGGAATAAAGAAAGTAAAAAATGATATAATTTACACATAAATTGCACTTTTTTAGTTATGTAAGAATGAACATATAATAGTGAATTTTACATAAAAATGAAGTTTTTAAACAAGGAACGAATTAGTCGTATTGGTATCGTCCTTAAAAACAGGAAATGAACTAAAAACTAAACATAATAAAACAAATAAAGTTTTATAAGAGAGAATAATTTAGTGACATTGGTATTACTCTTAAGAAGAAAGAAGAAAGAAAATAAATAAAAACTTGCACACAACTTTGCAGTGAAATTGCACTTTTTATAATATGCAGTGAGTACACATATAATAATGCAACTTTAGCAGTCTAGTACAATTTACACACATACTTTATAGTACTTTAATGCATACATACACATAATAATATAAAAATGTATTTAATTAGCAAAAAAATTGCACTAAACAATTAGCACTGGTACTACCCTTAAAGAATAAAGAAATAAAAAAACAAAATTTTCCACACAGTTAGCAGAAAAATGCACTTTTTATACGTAGAATAAATATATAAGAGTGAAGTTTCTATACTGTAATGTAATTTGACATGTATTACTTGTATGTATACATTTACATACACTCAACATCTGAAAATAGATGTAAAAAACTCAACTGAAAAATAAAAAATAAAAGCATACACATGCAGAAAACAAAAGCAAACACATGGCAAAAAGTATGATACACCAAAATCCAGCCCAAGAAGGAAATCGACTGGCCCAAAATAGGGGTCAGTCAAATCCAAACAGCCCAATGCCCCAATATACCAGCAAAATGTGACAGAAAAAAGATAAACTACACAGATCTTAAGGCACAATCTAAGGGCCAGAAAACTGACTGACCAGAAAACCAAAAATCAGCTGACTGAAATCTAGCTAAAGTGCCAACTTCCTCCATCGATCGACATGGATCAAGTCGCCATTCTCGTGCTGGCCCCGTGCCTCGCCGCTGCCACCACCGCCGTAGCAGTGCTCTTACGGATGCCAAGAAACGGCAAACCACCCGGCGCCGTGGCATTGCTTTCGCCGGTGGCGAGCGGCGCCTCCGCGCTTGCGGCGTTGGGTACGCTTGTGACCAAGGGCCTCCCCGCCCTGATACAACCAACACGGGGAGCTGGGAAGCGTGTTCACGGTGAGCCTATTAGGGCTGAAGAAGGTGACGTTTCTGGTCGGGCCGGAGGTGACGGCTCACTTCTTCAAAGGCTCCGAGTCAGACATCAGGCAGTCGGACATCTACAAGATCACTGTGCCCGTGTTCGGCCGCGGGGTCCTCTTCGACGTGGATCTGCCGACCAGGAGCAGGCAGATCAGCTTCCTGTCCGACGCCGTAAAGCCCGCCAACTTGAGGGGCCACGTGGATTACATGGTTCGTGAAGTGGAGGTAAGCAACATTCATATATATGAAAAATATCCAGAAATGGAAGATAGATACACAGACGAGTTCACTCCAGACCATATGCACGCGCGTGCATGCCTGCATGGCTGTTTTTATAATCGTTATTTCGTCCTTTTCTTCATCCGTGTCACCATCTTTTGATCGTTCCTTCCCTTTGAGAATTAGCCTAGCGGCAACTACCAGGGTTCGACTCTTGTCGGGAGCGAATTTCTGATGTCTCACCTAAGTGATCACCTTCTATAAAAACAAAATATGTCTTGTGTGTCCGTGTCCATTTTTTTTTGACCGTAATGGCAGGTGCTCTGCCTTTTCATTAAGAGAGGGAAAACTGTACAACGGTCTGAAGAATCAGCCGGGGAAGCAAAACATTAAGCCAGAGATGCGACATGCATCCTGGCGAGAACAAATGGTACTACTCCCATGCCTCCTTCAGGAGGCCTAATTCATCCCTGATCAAAGAACATACCCCGGCGGCAGAGCGCTGTTGATTCTGAAAGATCCGCCGGTTGCGCTCGTTCCATAGGTTCCAAGCCACGTATGCAGCCTCCGTACACTCGTCCAGCAATATTCCTTTTTGCTTTAGTTTGAATGTCTTATCCCACCATGTGTTGACAGAAGAGGATTGGAGCGCAACCGCCGCGGCATTACTAAACTGATTGGCCATCAGGTGCCAAACCTCCTTCGCAAATGGACAACCCAGGATGATGTGGTTAGCCGATTCAAGAACCTGATCACAGGCGCAACAAGTGGCCTGATGCTCCCATCATCTACGCTGCAAGCGATCGGCCGTCCAGAGGCGATTCTGGATAAGAGTCCAAATGAAGAATTGGACCTTAGATTCACCTTAACCTTCCACACTCTTAATAAGCGCGGCATTGGGATACGCACAATGAATTGATGCTCATATGCAGATTTGGCCGAGTAGTTCCCATTGGCCGAGATGTTCCAAATGATCTTATCCTCCTCTCCATTTAAGCTGAATTGCTGAACTTTATGCCACAGAGAGACAAACGACTGCAGCAGTTCATCAGATGCCATGCACTGCAGCCCCTTCATCCATCCACCCTCGCGAATAGCATCAGCTACAGAAATCATCTTGTGTCTCGCAATGTTATAGAGGCCAGGTGCCAATTCCATCGGTGCCATTCCATCCAGCCAACGATCAGTCCAGAAAGTGGTTCTCGCTCCATTTCCCACAGTAATTTTTGTGCATGACTGAAAGAGTTGTTGATCAGCAGCGTCACACGGTGTAGGAGTCCCCTTCCACGGTCTATCCATATCGTCCCACTGAAACCAGGGCCAGCGCAGCCGCAGGGCCGTGCTGAAGGCGGAAAGGTTTTTGATGCCTAGTCCTCCAGCTGCCTTGGGAGCGCAGATTCGCTTCCAGTTCACCAAACATTTGCCCCCATGAGCTTCCTCATCAGCATTCCACAGAAAGTTTCTTCTTAGTTTGTCAAAAAAATTTATGAACCACTTATAAGGTGCAAAGATCGTCAAAAAGAAGGTCACCGTGCTGGTGAGCACCGAATTGATGAGAGCCAGCCGCCCGGTTCGTTGCAAAAGCCTTCCTTTCCAAGCTCTTAACGTAGCAGCCCCTTTATCCAAGTAAGGTTGAAGGTCAATCCGTCAAAGTTGCTGGTGGAGAGGGGGAGGCCCAAATAAGTGCACGGAAAGGAGCCTCCCGGCCCTCCAAACTGTTGTACGAACTCAGATATATTCAGGTCATTGCACTGTATTGGGTAAATAACACATTTGGCTTCATTAATCTTTAACCCGGAGATCTTTCCAAACGTCGAGAGAATCCGCTTTACGGCAGCAATCTCATCACCGCAAGGGTTCACAAAAAGTGCAGCATCATCCGCATAGAAACACTACTAGAAAAAGGGCTACTAATGGCGCACCTAATTTGGCCATTAATGACGCATAAGTGGTGCGCCATTAGTACCACGCCATTAGTATATTTTACTAATGGCGCACCACTGGTGCGCCATTAGTAGAAAAAGGGCTACTAATGGCGTACCTAATTTGGCCATTAATGGCGCATTAGTGATGCGTCATTAGTACCACGCCATTAGTATATTTTACTAATGGCGCATCACTGGTGCGTCATTAGTATCTGATATACTAATGGCGCACCTATGCGCCATTAGTATATACAACAGTGCGCCATTAGTATGCCTCCCAGGGGCCATGTATACCCAGGTGCTTTGGCATATTAATGGCGCACGACAACAAGATGCGCCATTAGTAACTTCGGCATACTAATGGCGCACTGTTTAATGATGCGCCATTAGTATCCTCTGGCATACTAATGACGCACTGTGATGTGATGCGCCATTAGTATGAATATTAGGTTTTTTTTTATTTTTTTATTTTCTGTTTTTTGCACAGGTTACAAAATGTAAAATTGGACAAAATATAGACAGCACACATCAACAACAGATTCATCGAATACAATAGAAGATTAGTCTCTGAATACAATTCATCATATTAGTCTCCGAATACAATTCATCATATTAGTCTCCGTATTGAAAAGACCGAACAAAGATAGAACATTATATTACATGTCTCGAGACCGCGAGTAGCGAGTTTGTCTTCACATTACAAGTCGATATCGATCATCTAAACTACCATCACATAGAAGAGAGATGTGGTCATCACGATGAGCATCATCACGATGAAACTCGTCTTCATCCGGTTCCTCCAACGCTCCCTCCCCTCTCCCGCTAGATAGCGGGCGTATCTAGATTCGGCCTCGACCCTAGTGGTGTACCCTTTGTAACTGTTACCGCTGAATCGGTGAACCTGTCTCCGACACTCCTCCCAGTCGTCGTAGACTCCGGGAACCTTACCCTTGTACACGACATACGACGGCATCGCTATGCACTAGCCAAACGAAACGTTAGTACCAATTCACAGACAATACATAAGCAATATATAAGTATGCAACAGAACGATCGGAAGAGAAAAGCAAGACATTAATAGCATCGATTACATCTAAGTTGAACGACTCTCGAAACCAAAGAGACATACTACAAGTTCATTAAAGTTTAATTACAACATGAGCCAATCGATGTTTCAGAACTAGACACAGCATCACTGCTTTCGACTCGACTCAAGGGACCGGAACGTGGATGAAGCCGCCGTCTATCGTGGGAGTCATGAAATTACGGCCGTTGTCAGCCTGCATTTGTAGCATTGTGTCGATGTCACTGTTGGACGGTTGATTTCTGAGGTAGAACTGCCCCGAGGTACGAAGGACATCTTGATGGATGATTTCCGCAAACTCCGACTGGATGCGAAAGAATTCTTGTCTGATGTCCGTGTCCTGGATTGCCGACACGCTCGCGGCCCAATCTTTGAGTTTACTCGGTAGCAGAAGTTGATGATGGTCCCGTACGATCGCCCGCATGTGATGGATGGCGTAGTAGGCACCCTTCTGACCGCCAGGCAGCTGCTTGACGCAGCAGAACGTCGTATTGTGGGAGAACACGTGCTTGCCGTACTTATGAATAGGCCTGGTGAAGGTGCCTCCAGATTTGGCGTAGCCGGGGAGAACATCATCAAGAACCTTCTTGACATTTGTGTAGTCTACGTTCGACTGACGGTCCGGGTCAAAATACGTGGCCATGGAATATTTGGGGCTTAGGAGGATGAGCGTGCAATGTGTGTCACTGCAGAAAACACGGAATGTTAAAAGAAAAACGATCGAAATCTAAGAATTCATATGTTACGGGGCGGTTGAGGGGAGGACTTACTCGGGAAAGTAATGCACGAGGAAGTTATCCTTATCTGGGTTTGCCAGAATGACGCCTTCGAGGTAAGAACTCGCGACTTGTCGGTCCCCAGCGCTGCCCAAGATCTTGGCACGCATGTAGAAGGGGTCGACTATCACGATGTCCGGGGTCTTGTCGCGAATGCGCATCTCCATACTCAGCGAAAATAGCCGAACGAAGGTGTAGTGCAGCGGATGAAGGTTCAACATAGCGTGGATGTCATCAAATCGCAGGACGATCGTACCCCCGATGGAGTTATCCACAAAGCCCTTGCCCTCTGGCACCTTGGCCGCGAAAACCGGGTATGCCACATCCTTCTCTCTGAGACGCCGCTTCTCCAAAGAAAGAACACTGTCATGCAGACTCCGCATAGCACCGGCTGCAACATCAAGCATATTTCTCGGTAGCATCGGCCTACCCGCCACATGCACCCTCCTCATTAAAATCCTCAGGTGAAGGTGGCCCGTCCTGAGCACGGATCGTACTCGGTGCCGGCTGGCCCGCACCCTTGTTAGTCTTTCTTTTGCATGCCTTCTTCTTCTCCTGTAATGGGACCGAGTTCTGCTCACAGACCGCCTTCTTGAGTGTGTTGGGGCTGAGAATATTTCGCACCTCGCCTATCTAAGGCTCGGTGAAGTCGGCAGCTGGAGGCATCTCCTGAGAGCTGAACGGCAGACGACGCCTGTTGCAACTTGGCTTCTCCGCGGTACCAGCTAGATCGCGCACGTCTTTTGTTGGGTTGGGTTCTTGAGAAGGAGGCCCCATGAAGTCGCCATCGTACCCATGATCAGCAAAGTACTGATCGACGTTGGCAAATGTATCGTCGTCGTCGTTGTTCTGATCCTGTGCCATATGCATGTTTGGATCCAGTGGCATAGGGATGTCCGGCACCGTTGCGGCGGTCTTGCCATGGGGCCGACTTGGCGCCGGCACGACTGGCGGTGTTGTCTTTGGGGTGGTGTCCCCCGCCCCCAAACGAATCTGGCTCTTCGGCCAAAGCAGGGGCCAGCTCAGGCAGGCGCTGAGGGTCATCATGTCATCATCGTCGGCCCCGACGGGTCGAATAGGAGGTAACAACTCATCGCAGTCTGGCAGCACCCGAACCAGTTGAACCCTAAACAAGTTGGGTGGCATCTGGGTACCGTGGAACAAGGGGTTGCCCGGTTGAACGATTTTGCCCTTGGCGACATCGACCAACTCGTTGTTCACGAAGTGCAGGAGAGTGCACGGAACGTCGGCGGCGCCCTGCGAAAACATGTAGGGCGTCAGGGATGCCCAGTCAAAGGCAAGGAGATGAAGTCCTCGGCCGAGAGAGGGTTAATTAGTTACCGTGATGATGGCGTCGAGCACGACTAATGTCGAGGCACCGCCAACGGCGGGCGTGAAGTTGACGGAGGGGCCGCTTGCTGCAGAGGTGCCGGCCGGCGTACACCTGGGTGCATTAAGCTCCCGTGCCGGCGTCGGAGACACCAATGCCGCCTCCGCCGGAGACACCAATGGCCCCGCCATCTCATTCTGCGAGTTGCTGGCCGTGAAGCTAGGAATCGGGGGCGGCCCCTGTTTGCCGCCCGCAATCCAGGCACTCAACCCCTGGATCAAGGTAGGCACAATGGCGGTGATCGTCGCTCCGAGTTGTTGCACTTGCTCTTGGACAATCTCCGGAATCCGCGCCACCTGTGCCTTGAGTTCTTGAACCTCGCGCGCCTGGCTTTCCGAGCTGGTCTTTTTCTCCTTTCGCCCACCAGTGTTATAGTATGATGACCATTTTGTCGACAAGCCTTTGCCGGCCACACGACCAGCTGACGTCGGCTTACTGAGCTTATCCTTGTTCTTCATTACATTCAACGCCCTATTTAGAGTGGTGTCCCAAGGGTTGCTCTTAGTCGACGCCGCGCTACTGCTTTCAGTCGCCTGCGGAAGGAATGTGAACCATTTAGAAATTTGGCTTCATTAATTAGAATGCAACCATATGGAGCTAATTACGCGGGGGTGTATTCCTTACCAGAACAAGCTCAAGCGCCTTGGTCTTCGGATCCGTGGTAAGCTCCTTTGTTTTCGGGTCCTTCTTGTACCGGGCCCTGACATAGTTCCTGGTCTGCTTGTCACCGTATTTATCGAAGAGGGGCGGTAGGCCTTGCTCGGTACGGTCCGCCTCCTCCTTGTCCCATATAGGCTCCACCACTCTGTAACCGCCGGGACCGAGTGTGTGTTCCCCTAAGTTCAGCTCCCGCATTTCTTTCCCCCGCTGACTTGATTGGGAGTTTGCGGTGCTCGAGCAATTGATCTTGAAGTCGTTGTAGTGATCTTCGGTGATCGAAGGATTTTTCTCCTTGATCTTCTCATAACTCTCACCTTTCTCGATCATTCTCTTCACATTGCTTTTCCAAGTAGACAGGGCCTTGCTCATCTTCGTGAGGGCCGCATTGTTCACTTTATTCCCTTTGAGGCTTGTGTTTTCAAATTCAGCGGGGAACTTGTATCGTTCGTGCAGCTTCGTGAAGAGGAGGTTGTGCAAATTCCCTCGGTCAGGATGCCTCGGGTTCTCGGTGTTGATCGAGACGGTGCTCCGGAGAATGCACCCGAGCTGAAGCGAGTACCCCTTGACTATTCATTCGGGCGCCGTTGGATTCCCGTCGGAGTCCACTTCAGTAACTTCCTCCTTGAGGGTGCGGAGCACGGTCGGGCGCCGGTCCTTCCGTTGCCTCTTCGGTTGGCTGCCATTTGTGCGTGCGCCGCCATCATCAGTGGTGGCATCCTCGGCGGCACCATCAGTGGTGGCATTAGTGGGGTCATCCTCGGCAGCACCATCAGTGGTCTCAGGATCGGTGGGGAAGGCGGCGTCCTCATACAAGTGAGGTTGTTCCTCCATCTCTTGGGACAGCTCCCAGAATGCCTTGCCGCCCGAACCCCCGCCCTCATCGTTGTTGGCCATGTTTCTCTCTAAATAGGAACAAAGTTTGGTCAAAAAGTTGGTTATTGTCAAGGAACAAGATCATGGTCTCATCATTTATGGTTTGTCGACACCGAGGCATCCTAAAAGCTAAGCTTTTATCATTGAGGGTTTTTCGACACCGAGGCACCCTAAAAGCCAAGGTTGTATAATTAATGGTTTGTCGACACCGAGGCATCCTAAAAGCTAAGCTGGGAAGGAGAATTCTAAGTTGGGCCTAATCACTTGGCTCTATTGCCGCCTATGGTTTAATGCAGCTAGAATAAAGAGGCACTTGATCCTATTTAATTAACTACTAAGATACCCGGCCCATGCATTAGTCACAAGTACCCCATATGTCCTATTTTTAGCAAAGTCATGCTAAAATTCACGGAAAATTTCAGCATGACCTTTGCTGAAAATAGGACATATGGAGTGCCCGAATTTGCCGGAACGGAAGTTAATCGACATTCCAGCAAACTCAAGGGCCTCCCGGGGTACCTGCAAAATCATCACGACACGATGGTCGGAGACATGACCTTTGCCTAACAGTTCTGAACTCCTGCCAAAACTGAACACAACATATATATACACTGGACATTTTAATATTAACCTAAGGAAAAATGAATAGTTAGGTTAATATTAACCCAAGATACATCAACTACTGCACTGTCCTGCCTAATAAAAACAGTCATGCCAGCATATAGTATATAAATCTGAATTTGTGTTTACAAGAAGAGTGCCCATTGCAGGCTAAGCATGGCAGATAGATATTGATATGACAGATAGAAAACTGAGAATGGATAAAAAAACTAAGCATGGCAGCAAGACGCTGATGATCCTTAGTTTGAAACTAATAGTTTCAGTAGCACAAATCCTGTGGTGGTGCACATTTATGCATACAAAATACCGTTACCCACTAATAAGAGTGAAAGCAGCAAAAATACTATAAAAATTAACACTGAGCAGGGCCACATCGACCTTTGAACAAAACATACTGTACAGCAGACTGAGGCTCAACACTTTGCTTATGATTAACTCAGTGCTCTATAGCAAAGTTGTGTGCATCACTAATGCAAAGACCATGACATTACCCTCTCTCTTTTCTCTTAAAACAAGAAGAAGAAATAGTGGTATTACTACTAGAACCCGCTGAATTTGGATTGCGAGTTGGCCGCGGGCTAGATAAAGTTTGGCATCTCCATGCCTAAAGCTGACATGAGACTTCATCGCAAGAAAAATGACTACGACGAGCTCCATTTTATCTGATTGTGGTGTCTTGTATTTTTGCTTCACTAACTTCAAATATTTTACCATCTCAACTCATATATTTAGAAGTTTGACACTTGTCTAGCCCAGCCAAGTACTAAAATAAGATCTGTAGTATGATTAACTTTGTCTAAAATAAACTTCCTGTCAATTTGGTCTCTACACGGGCAGCTTCACAATTTGAGGCAACTGTAGATTAATTATGTGTCAAGGAAATTATACTACAGAATTCATCAAAAAAAGTTCTTCATAAAAGCACTAACCACAACTGCATAAAGATCAACCAGGTAGGCAAGCAGGGCATCAGTAACAAAGACGAACTGAATGATTGACTAGCTACATCGATCTTGAACAAAGCTGGTATGAGCGAACAACTCGGTAAAGCAAAACTAATATGGCAATGCAGTTCACGGGGAATCATGGAAACGGAAATTGGTTAACGAATGAGAGGGGGAGAGGAGGAGGGGGAGCTCACGGGGGCCGTAGGGATAGGGCAGTGGGGTGCGGGGAGGATGTCGGGGACGACGACGACGCAGGGGAGGAGGCGATGAGGTCCGGGTGGTGGTGGTGCTCCGTCGACGGTGGTGTGGACGGGGCGGCGTCCGGGCCGCCGGCGATGAGGGCGGCGGGGCGATGGCGTCCAACGAGGTGGGGCGACGGGGAGAGCGGCGCCGACGTTGGGGCCTCAGGCGGCGGTGGTTGGGGACAGGCAACAGGGACGACGGGGCGCCGACGATGGGCGCAGGGGCAAGGCGCCCCGATCCAGATCGCATTTGGGAGGAGACGAGGACGACGGGGCGGCGTCGCGGCGTCGGGGCGGCGTCGAGGCGGCGGGACAGCGGCGTCGGGAGAGGAGAGGGGAAGGGGATCGAGGGCGAGGGCGAGGGAGAGAGAGGGGATAGGTTTGGGCCGGGGAGGGAATATGGATGGGGGCGGCACAATACTAATGGCGCACCACCCCTCGGTGCGCCATAAGTACATCCATACTAATGGGGCTCCTCACCCCGGTGCGCCATTAGTATTTTTTTTCTGCTCGAGCCAACGGGTTATCTTCCACCTGACCTGATCCACATCAAGTCCCCTCTACTAGCTCGACTGGTCAGCAGCCAGTTCTCACACTAGGAGGTCTTGGGTTCGATTCCCAGGCTCCACAATTTTTTTATGCATTTAAAATGTTGTTTGATACTTATTTGTGTTTAAATATATTCAAACTTGTTTAAATCATAACAGTAATATTTTTTTTATAAGACAGTAATAATTTTTTTTAAAAATATCATCAAATAGTAATGCCGGTGGAGCGGGGGAGGGTGCGGGGGGTCGGCGGCGGCGGTTGAGTAGGGGAGGGGTGCGGGGGGTCGGTGGCGGCGGTTGAGTAGGGGAATCGAGGGTGCGGGGGGTCGGCGGCGGCGGCCGGTGGACCGGGGGATGCTCGGCGGCGAGGGGGACCGGATCTGGCGAGGTGGGATAGCGATCAAGATGGAGGGGGATCGAGATCGAGTGTCCATGAAATTTAAAAATATTCATGATAGTTCAAAAAGTGCCCATGAAATACAATCAAGAAATGAAGGCTACGATTTAAATACAATCAATCTTAGCTAGCTATCTGTTCACAATCTTCTTGCCCTTCTTTTTCGCAAATGGAGTTCTTCTGTGGAACGGACGTCCTTTAGGTAGGGTGGTCCTGCTTCTTCTTGTGGTGTATGCTGCTACTTCATCATCGCCGTCATGTTCGATCCTTAGGTCGCCGTACTTGTCGAAGTCTTGCTCATTGGCTACTTCATCCATTCCGATGATCTTCCTTTTGCCTCTCCTCACGACAACACGACTGGTCTTTGACGGGTCGGTAATGAAGAAGCATTGGTCCACTTGGGAAGCCAGTACCCATGGCTCATTTTTCGCGGTGACGTTTGCGCCCGCGGTCTTGGATTTGGCTTCGGGTATAACCATGGTGGTGAAATACCGGTCTTCTTTTAGGACGCTCTTGGCCCATCTGACACGGAACATCGGGACCTTCTCTCCAGCGTAGCTCAGCTCCCAGATCTCCTCGATCCTTCCGTAGTATCTGTCCTTGTCGTTACCGGTGTAGGATTCCATCGTTACCCCGGAGTTCTGATAACCATCGCTCTTCATGTCCTTGGCCTCGGTGTAGAATGTGTAGCCGTTGATATCGTACGCCTCATAGGTCATCGGGTTGTGCTCGGCGCCCTGTGACAAGGCGAATATGAGTTGTTCTTCCGCGGAAGAATCCTCATGTAAAGGGTACGACAGAAGCTTCTGCTTGAACCAACGCGTGAAACATGAGTTGTGCTCTTTGAGTATATCTCCGTCCGTCCTCTGTTGGCCTCGGCCATTGTACGTCTTCTTAATAAAGGTTTTGTGCTCTACCACCCAAGGATCGGCCACGTCTATGTGTTGTAGCGCGACTAGGTTTGCTCTTTCAAAGTCGGCGAGTCGACCCTCGAAGTCGACATGCATTTCGCGGCGACCCTCACGGTGACCCCATCCAGCGAGCCTGCCGAGGTGCCTGTTGACGGGCAGACCAACGGGGTTCTCGATGCCTAGATAATTCGTGCAGTAGGAGATGCACTCTTCGGTCAGAAAGCCCCTGGCTATGCTTCCCTCTGGACGTGACATGTTGCGAACGTATCCTTTGATGACACCATTCATCCTTTCGAACGGCATCATGCTGTGCAGGAACGTCGGCCCGAGTTGGATGATATCCTCCACTATATGGACCAGCAGATGCACCATAACGTCGAAGAATGCGGGCGGGAAGTACATCTCAAGCTTGCATAGTATCACCACGATCTCTTCCTGTAGCCTTCTGAGTTGCCTCACGCCAATCGACTTCCGAGAGATGACGTCGAAAAAGTTGCATAGGCCAAATAGCGTTTCACGGACGTGCGCGTCCATGATCCCATGGATTGCAACTGGAAGTATCTGCGTCATCAGCACGTGACAGTCGTGAGACTTCATCCCGCTGAACTTCTGCTTCGTTGGGTCTAGGTATCTGCTTATCTTCCCCGCGTAACCGTAAGGAAGTTTTACTCCTAGGAGGCAGGTGAAAAACTGCTCGATCTGCTCCTGACTTAGAGTGAAGCACACGGGAGGGTAGTCATTTCCGGTCTTCTTGGCCTTTTTGCCTTTGCAACGACTTTCTGTGTCCTGCTTCGCCTCATCATCATCATCATCATCATCATCATCATCATCATCATCATCATCATCATCATCATCATCATATATAGCGTGAAGCTCCTGCCTGATGCCCATTGATTTCAAGTCTGCCCTTGCTTTCGGCCCATCTTTGGTTCTCTCTGGCATGTTGAGCAGGGTACCAAGCAGACTCTCGCACACGTTCTTCGTGATATGCATGACATCAAGGCTGTGAGGCACACGGTGGATCTTCCAGTACGGCAAGTCCCAGAAAACAGACCTCGTTTTCCATACCTTCAGCAGCGGCTCTGGCGCCTTTCGCTTCTTTCCCGGCTCTGGCGCCTTTTGCTTCTTTCCCGGCAGTGGGCAGTCTTTCCAATTTTTCAACAGCTTGTCTATTTCCTCGCCGCTCCTCGTACACGGGCGTTTTCGGGGTTCGGTTTCACCATCGAACAGATCCTTGCGTTTCCTCCACGGGTCATCGTCGCGAAGCCACCTTCGATGTCCCATGAACACGGTTTTCGAAGACCCGGGATCTCTATCTAGCTGGTGATACGTTGTGTCATCCATGCACCTGACGCATCCAGAAAATCCGTGGACTACCTGCCCCGCGAGATATCCGTAACCGAGATAGTCGTGCACCGTCGTGAGCAGTGCGGCTCTCATAGGGAAATATTCTTTCTCTGCGGCGTCCCACATATTGGCTGGCGTTTTCCACAGCGTGTCTAGCTCCTCCTTCAGCAGCCCCAGATACAGATTGATGTCGTTCCCTGGTTGTTTCGGCCCTTTAGTTAGCATACTCATGTGAATGTACTTCCTCTTCATGCACAACCAGGGGGGAAGGTTGTACATCCACACAAACACAGGCCAGGTGCTATGTGTTCTTCTCTGGCTGCCAAACGGATTGACTCCATCGGTGCTCGCGCCCAGCACGATGTTCCTTGGATCCTTCCCAAATTCTGGGTATTCGAAGTTCAACGCTTGCCACTGGCTCGCATCCTTAGGGTGACTCAGCATCTTGTCTTTTTTATCTATCTCCGGATCATTTGCGTCATCTTCTCGCTTCTTCTCCTCCCTATCCGCATGCCAACGCAGGAGCTTTGCTACCTTAGTGTCCGCGAAATACCGCTGCAGACGAGGAGTGATCGGAAAGTACCACACCACTTTTCGAGGAGCTTTCTTCCTCTTCTTGTATCGAGTGACGCCGCACACCGGTCATATGGTAGACTCCGCGTGCTCGTCCCAATAAATGATGCAATTGTTCATGCACACATGGTATTTCACGTGCGGTAAATCCAGAGGACACACGATTTTCTTCGCCTCCTCCAAACTGGTCGGGCACTTGTTCCCCTTGGGAAGACGTTCGTGCCAGAATGACATGTTCTCGTCGAAGCATGCGTCGGTCATTTTGTGTTTTACCTTCATCTCCAGAGCCATGAGTGTTACTTTCAGGCGGGTATCCTCGGGCCTGCATCCTTCATACAATGGAGTAACCGCGTCTAACTCAAGTTGATCCATCTTGGCTTTCTCTCGGGCGGTAGCTCTTGCGTTATCCGTCTGCTTGAGAAGCAGCTCTTGAATATAAGGGTCCTGCACCCAGCCCATCGATGGTCCACCGTTGTCTGCTCCGCCGGCATCATCATCTTCATGATCATGCCCGTCGCCTGCTCCGGCATCTTCCTCATCATCATGTCCTGCATCTTCTACATGATGACTGTGTACAGCATCACCGTCGTGATCATCTCCTGGGGATTCTTCGTCTTCTCACCCGCCCGAGCCGCGGTGGTTGTCTTGCTGCCCTTCCTCATTTCTTGCCCAGCCCCCATGGACGACTTCGTAGTCATCTTCATCACCTTGCCACCGATAGCCATCCATGAAACCACGCAAGAGCAGGTGGTCCCGCACCTGCCCGGAATCCGGGTCCGCAATAAGGCTCTTCAGCTTGCATCTTCGACACGGACATCTTATATCCGTCTCGTTCTTTTGAAGCATCTCGGCCTTCGCGGACCTCAAAAACCTATTCACGATGCCTTCAATCATCGTGCGGACCATGGTCGCCTGCGGGGTAGAGCAAAACGATATTTTAGAACCAAGAAAAAATTTGGCATGACTTTCCCTAAAAATAGGACCAAAAAGAATGCTTAATGCCAAAATTCTCGCCGAAACGGAAATGAATCAACATTCCGGCAAAATATTGGCAACTATCGCATTTCAAATACCGGTACACCTCCAAACACAAACACATATGCAACACCACAAACATATGCAACACCACGAACATACATAGATCTAGATAGGCCATAAAAAGTGCATGTGCACATTGTTGTAGGGAGAACAACATAAATATAGCTTCCCCCCTTACTTACCTATCAAAACAAGGTAATTTAACCACTTAATTTGAATGAATCTATGGTGGAAATGAGGTGAAAAAGAGGAGGCACCCGAGACAAGGAGGAGGTGGAGAGAATGAAGTGGGGGAGAAAGTGAGTGTGGGTAGGAGAGGCTGTCCAAAATATCTTGTTGCTGCCCACTTACTAATGGCGCACCAACCCCAAATGCGCCATTAGTAATCCAGGTTACTAATGGCGCACCTTCTGGTGGTGCGCCATTAGTAGTTTTGCAAAAAAAAATACTAATGGCTCCACAATGCGCCATTACTAGTTTAAACTAGTAATGGCGCACGGTGGAACAGTGCGCCATTAGTAGTTTGCAAAAAAAGGAATAAAATATATAATAAAAAAACAACATTAGTGGCGCACTTTCCGACAGGTGCGCCGTTACTAGTTACAACTAGTAATGGCGCATTTTGTCTGGATGCGCCATTAGTATGTTTGGACAGGCGCACTAGTTCAAAAAAAAATTTGTTTGATACTAATGGCGCACCCTGGGCCAGGTGCGCCATTAGTAGTTTCAACTCTAATGGCGTATCTGAAGGTGGTGCGCCATTAGTATATACTAATGACGCATCGCTTGTCTGGTGCGCCATTAGTGTCAATCCCATCTATAGCCCTTTTTCTAGTAGTGAAACTTGTGCGAAGTCAGGCAGCCCTCAACGGAATGGGGGAGAGGATGCTTTCCTCAGGAGCCCTCTGAAACAGCCGCTGCAATGGGTCCAAGGCGAGTATGAATAAAATTGGGGACAGGGGGTCGCCCTGCCTCAAACCCTTCTTGTGCAGAAAAGGAACACCAGGGGCTCCATTGAGCATAACCCGAGAGGAGGCCGAAGCCAGCAGAATACTAATCATGTCTCTCCAACACTGCCCGAACCCAAACGCTTCCAACACCTCCAACAAATAAGGCCAACTGACCGAATCAAACGCTTTGGCAATATCCAACTTAAGAAACAGGAGAGGCTTCTTCCTCTTATGAGCGTCCTTGATCACATTCTGGACATACAGGAAGTTATCTTGAATACATCTGCCCCTTATGAAAGCGCTCTGGCTATGGGAGATCAGACGGTGTAATTCCGGTCCAAGACGATTCGCAAGCACCTTGCAGACAAGCTTGGCAACACTATGCATAAGGCTTACAGGGCGGTAGTCTCCAACTCTGGTTGCGTCCACCCTCTTAGGCAAAAGCACTATCAAGGCATAATTCAACATCTTCCATTGATTCCCACGCAGCTGGTGAAATTGCTTGAGGGCATTGCAGATATCGTCAGAGATCCAGGGCCAGAATCTCTTAAAGAAACCCCCGATGAAACCATCCGGTCCCGGAGCCTTTTCGTCATGCAAATCAAATACAGCCTTCTTGATTTCATCTGTACTGAACGGAGAGTCCAGATGCTGCAGATTGAAGGACGGGATGCCCAATGCCTCCCAATTCATCCTGAGCGTTGGGGTAGCAGCAGTTCCAAGCAAGGAGTAGAAGTGGTCAAAAATGAGCTTGGCCTTATCCCCATGATCCAAAACCTCCCCCGAAGGTGAAGCCAATTTAGAAATAAAATTCTTCCTTCTGCGCCCATTAGCCTTAAGGAGAAAAAACTTGCAGTTCGCATCCGCCACTCTGATTTTGGTAAGCCGCGACCTCTGTCTCCATCGAGCCCGCTCCACAGCAGCAATGCCCAACAACCTGGCTTTGAGAAATCTACGCAACCCCCACTCAGCCTTCGAGAGCTCCCTCTCCTCCATGGCAAGATCAAGGTTGAAGATAACCTCGTTAGCAATGTTGAACGCCAAGTTATTATGAGCTCGGCAATCCTTGTCCCATTTCTTGAGTGCTGCAGCAGTTCTTGAGAGCTTAGTGTGCAGGGATCGCAATGCATCGTTGGAACGCACCGGCTTAGCCCAAGCCAACTTGATTACTTCGTGAACTCCCCTAGCATTCAGCCAGAAGGATTCAAATCTGAACACCTTGTAACGCTTGACCTCCATCTTCTTCAGGATTAGCGGACAGTGATCGGAAATAGCCGTGGAAGCTGGTGAGAGGTTATACTGAGGATAGGAAGTTTCCCACTCATTAGATACCAGAATTCTATCAATCCGAGTGAGAGTTGAGTGCTCTCTCTCATTTGACCAAGTGAATCTTCTCCCTGACGGCGGCATGTCCTTCATTTCCAACCCATCAATCAGATTCCTGAACCTGGCCAACATGCGCAAATTGACATTGGAGTTGTTCTTCTCACGGGTGCGGCAAATGAGATTGAAATCACCCAGGATCATCCACTTGTCCGACACCGTATTCTGAATGAAGCGCAGCTCATCTATAAACCTGATCTTATCCTCATCAGCTTGCGGCCCGTACACAGCAGTGATCGACCACGAAGAGCCATTGGATCTGTCAGTAACCGTTCCAGTAACCGAGAACTCCCGCACACCCCCAGGGATCAGAGAGAGCTGAAATGCATTGGATCTCGCAAGTACAATGCCTCCTCGTGTCCCCTCGGCCTCCTTGAAGAGAAAATTGTCAGCAAAAGCCTGTCCAATGGATTCAGCAATGAAGTCTCTGTCAACCACAGCAGCCTTGGTCTCCTGGAGACACACAATGTTACATCTAATCTGCTGCACAAAAGTTGACACAACCCTCCTCTTAGCCGGGCTACCAAGCCCTCTCACATTCCAATTAAGAAGAGCAACATCCATAACAAACTAAGGAGACTCTGTCACAGTCAACATGGCAAGACCCGGCCCCAACTGGAACCACAAACAACAATCCAGAAGGAACACGCTGATAATGGGCTGAGAAGCAAACAGCAGCATCTACTAGAACCTGAACTGAAGGGCAGCCAACAGCAGCTACCTGACGGGGTCCAACCCCCAACCTGACTAAGCAACAGACTAACATGATAAACTAATCCACCACAACAGCTCGCAGCAGCGAAGCACTCAGCCAAGAGAGGCGACCGCGGCAGGGGTCGTCCCCCGCTTCTCGTCCTTCTTCTTCCCTGGGGGCGCAGTAGCGGAGACCAGCGATTTCACGGCCGCAATGAACCCAGGCGGCAGCTCGCTCTTGTACAGATCCTTGTAGCGCAACAGCTCATCTTCCGTTGGCGGCTTGTCGCCAGCGCAGAATCCCTCCTTCCTAAGCAGCACCAGCCGCGCCTTCTCCAAGGACGGCATCCCAACGATGGGCTTGGCGGCCAGCCGGCCGCTGCTCCGAAGACCGCCCCCCCCCCCCCCCCCGCTGGCTTCCGCTGCAGTGGGATGGCTCGATTTGCCTGGGGTAGCAAGGGTGGCGGGGGTGAGTGGCGGCGGAGACGAGTTGAGGATTGGGGGCGGCGACCGCTCAGTCATCTGTCTGAGGAACTGCTCCACCCCGTCCCGTGATGCAGGCAGCTCATCGGGGGGCGGCAGGACGGCTTGGGCCCCGCTGGCGGGGTCGCACTCCTGGGCCTCCAGTGCCAGCCCATGAGGAGAGGAATCGGGCGGGCCGCCACGAGCCGGCCCATCCGAAGCAGCAGGGACCGCCCCCCTCCTCTCCGAGCCCAGGGGAATCCGGTGAAGCGCGGGGGGCCTGATCCGGGAGCACGCCCAGGCCCACCGACGACTCTAGAATATCCAGCAAAGGGAGAGCATCTCCACTTGGCATCTCCCCGCATATTCCATCTAGCTGTCTACCATCAGCCCATCCCCTGCCCGGATCAGAGGAGGCACGCACGCCTCTGGCCAAGTTTCCCATTGGTGCAGCCTGGCTTGCGAGCAAGAGGAAATCCCGTAGGGGTGCAGCCTCCGATGTCAGCGCCTCAGAGACCGGAACCTCGGCTGTCGACGTCAACGGTTGACCCAACAGTGGAGACCCGCCATTCGAACCCGCAAACGGGTCTATGCTCGAAGCAGGAGCGCCCGTTAGGTCAGGATCCACGAGCGGAGCAGCTATCTGGCCGGCGGCCCCAGCGTCCGCACCGGCACGCCTCCGGCCATCTCCACCACCTTGACGATTCGAGGACGAACCCAAAGTGCGTGGGTCATAGAGGCGCCGCCTGCTGCCTGCTCCAGAGCCGCCCGTGCCATGTCCGCCTCCAGCCACGCGACCGCTGCTGCCGCCAGCACCGCCATTGCCAGGATCTCGGTTCGCCGGAGCGCCAAGACGCGAAAGCGCAGGCACCCTGGGAGGTGGGGGTGGGAAGTCACCGTCTTCGTAGGAGAAGTACCATCGATACCCCCACCTAGCGGGCCAAGCCGGGGTCAAGGACACCTCCGAGGGCATGATGCTCACATCACTGTGATCGCTGAAGTTGCTGTCCGGGCTCGACGACGGAGGGTTGGTGAAGTCGATGACGTGGTCAAGGTGAATTAGGACAGGCGAGCCCAACAGGCTAACCTGTCCCCATCGCTCTGGCATCTCCTCCAGTAGGCCGAACTCCGGGAAGTGCCTATCCGGCGAGCCAACCTCTCTAGGCTCTTCTAGCTGCAGGACTCCGCGCGTGCGCAGCAGCTCCACATTACTCATCCACACCCACAGCCGCATGCAGCCCGTTTCCTCCTCCGATCGGGTCTCGTGGTCGATGCTGTCAATGATCGAGGACGGATCAAAAAGCTTGGCGACGCTCTCTAGGTTCCACGCATGCTCCGGGACCCCTTCCAGCACCACCCTGACCTTGTAAGGGAGCGAGGCTGGGGAAGCACGACGGAACCGAGACCAGGGCGCCAGCATGAAGGAGACCCGTCCAATCCGCAGAGCACCTTGCCTCCTTACAGCTTCATCTCGGACACGGGCATCGTCGAAGATGAGGAGGTATTCGCCTGTGGCCCGCAAGGAAACCTTCATCACCTCATCCTGGACGCGGAAGGCCGATGCCAAAGCCCGGTGAACCTCCCGGAGCAGCAGCTTGGGGGAGAAGCCGACCATCGTGGCTACCACCCCGCATCTGGAGAGCCGGCGCTCTGCGTCGGCCAAGGCGGCCGTCCGAGGAGCAGACGCCACCACCATGCCCCTTCTAACGCCCACATCTGCCGCTGGGGCCTCCATTGCCTGAGGACGATCAGGAGAGATCCGACCCGCACACGGAGGTGGCGTACCAGGAGGCGGAGGCGGAAGGACGAGCGTGGAGCAAGAATGGCGAGGCGGACGGGGAGCTGGGGCCGGCCAAGGAGAAGGGGAGCACCACCTCGCCTTGTGCCCCTCAGCACCGCACAAGAGGCACCGTGGAAGATTCTTGCAGGAGGCGATGCGATGCCCCGGCTCGAAACACCTGATGCACCCGCCCCTCGCTTTTCTCAGGAGTAGCTCACGGAACTGGGATGGCGAATGGCGTCGAAGAGGCGCAGGACGAGGATAAAGAGGGGGCCGGCGTCTCCTGCTCACTAAGTGCCATGCATTGACATCAATGCGAGGGGGTGGAAGGGGGGGAGCAGTAATGGTGGAGCGGCTACGCGGACGATGGTGGGACCCAGCAGCCGGCGCACGCCCCGCAACTACGGGCATTGAAGCCGCCGCAGGAGACAGCAGCGCATCTCGATAGGAGGCGAGGGCGTCAACGCCCGGTGGCAGCGGGGCGGGCGGGGGGGGGGGGAGGGGGTGGTGGGGGAGGTGCATGGGTGGCTGGGCGAGAGAGCAGAGGGGCCGGAGGCGGCCATGGCCGACGTCGCCGAGGAGGCGACCCGCTAGGAGGAGGGAGGGGTTGGCGTCTAGTGTGCCAAGCTTGTGTCCGTGTCTATGAATCTATTTTGTTTTCTTCCTTCTCTTCTAGCTTATCTGAACACAAATCTTGTAGGACTACTTTGGCAAATGGGAAGAGCATGGCACGGTGGATCTGAAGCATGAGCTCGGGCAGGTGCTCATGCGGATCGCCAACCGATGCCTGCTAGGAGAACAGATCCGAGACAACATGTTCGACGAAGTAACCCATCTCCACGAGCTCTTTGAAAACGGCCTGCACCTAACCAACCTCTTCTTCCCGTACCTCCCAATCCCACCGCACCGCCGACGCGATGCAGCCCGGGCCAAGCTGGGGGAGATATTCCACGAAGCTGTCAGATCACGCAGGCCGTCCGACCGAATCGAGAACGACGTGCTACAGAAGCTCGTGGAGTCGAGGTACGCCGACGGCCGCTCCGTGACCGAGAGCGAGATCGCCGGGCTGCTCATCGGCATGATTTTCGCCGGGCAGCACACCATCGCCAACACCGCTATCTGGACGGGAGCTTGCCTGCTCAGCCATGGAGACAGACGACATGGCAGGGGACGCGTCGACTACGACGTCCTGCAAGAGATGGGCACCCTGCGTTGCTGCATCATGGAGGCGCTGAGGATGCACACTCTGGCAAACGTGATCATCCGCCAGGTGAACAAGAGCTTCAGCGTGCAAGCAAGAGATGGTGGCAAATACACGATCCCCAAGGGACATACCTTGGTAACCTCGCCGGCGGTGAACAACAGGCCGCCACACATTTTCAAGGACCCTCATGTGTATGATCCGTCTAGGTTTGGTCCTGGAAGAGAGGAGGACAAAGTTGGCGGCAAATTCTCGTTCAAGCGGTTCAGTGCCGGGAGGCACGTTTGCTTGGGGCGTGTTTGGTTCCCTGGGTACGTTCACACTGCATTGCACGGGGGATGCGGGCTGAGTGTGGCCTGGTTGAGCCGATGCAAGAATGAACCAAGATTGGTGTTTGGTGAACCTGTACCATATAGCTGTACGAGGTGCAGATTCTTGTGAATGTCACTGAAATCAGAGAGAAACGGGGATCATTCGACGGCTCCAGACGGTGGGATCTCGCTTGCGGCGGCGCGAGGCAGCCTAACCCGGCGTGCGGCGGCAGGACCTGGTGTGGGGCGGCGCAAGATGACTGGATCCGGCGTGGACGACGAACGAGGACGGTGGCGGCGGCGCTTGACCAGGACGGTGGGAGCGGCGCTTGACCATGGACGGCGGCGACGGCGCTTGATGGAGGCGAACGAGGCAGCGGCGCTTGACGACGACGGCGGGCGATGTGGAAGCGGAGCTCACCTCACCACGCGGCGCTTGATGGGGGGCCAGGCCGGCGCTTGACGAGATGCTCTGGCAGACGGCGGCGGCGCTTGGTCTGGACGCGAGACGGAGGGGAGAGGAAGAAAAGCCACCACCGAGCCTGCACGCGAGAAACGCAAGAAACCTGCGTTTCCGCTCAGCCTGGCTGCGAGGCCGTTTTTGCATCCATCGGGCCAGGCCCAGTTAAGCATGCAGGGTACCAAACATCCAGTATTTGCATGACGGGTGCGAGCCAGATGCAATACGAGAAACCAAACACGCCCTTGGGGGAGGACTATGCTTACATGCAGTAGCGGAGCCAGAAAAAATTATCAGGGAGGCCGAGGGCTGTTAGAACTGGTTGTGGAGGGCCAAATCATTGAAAAGTAGTTTTTTAGCAGCAAATACTAACTAATTGTGCACTGTTCATTAGCTAATTAGTAGCCAATATGAGATGTTATGGGGGGGCCAAGGCCCCTGCTGGTCTCCGCTGTCTCCGCCACTGCTTACAAGCATATCAAGGTGATATGGAGCCATCTTCTAAGGAACTTTGAGCTCAATATCATCTCCCCTTTCCCGGACGAGGAATGGGAGAAATTCATTCCCGGGCCAAGAGACAAAGTGATGGTTACTTACAAGAGGCGGCTGTTGGAACGAGTATTACCTAGCTTGCACCTATTAATAAATTATTATGTAAGGATATATGTGTAAGAACTGATTTTCAGTTTGAGTTTTCCTTTTTAGTTTCTCTACCACCTAAATGTTCTTTCATATGTATATCTATTTAACCATTATATAAAAATTCCAATGATATTTGCAGAAAGGAAATGGGATATTAAGTCAAAAATAGGGAGCGCCTATCAACAGGTGCCTGGAAATTTCTGTTATTTCAATCGATTTTCAAATGCACCATTGGATTATAAAATCCAATGTGACAAACAAACGAAGAAACATGATTGAAATCATCTTCTCTCTCAGTCGATTTTACTGGGCCACAAGCCAACGTCCCACACAACCAACAAACGACCTTGATATTAAGAGTTAGGCCCAGATCCAACAACCCGTTAACCCACCTGCATCCAGTACCCACGTGCACTATTGTCACATGCTCGTCCTCCTCATGCTTCTGGCGCATAAACAAATTTGTTGCAAATTAAAGTCTCACTTGAAAATTAAAATGCTCGAAAATAATAATTACGTCCAAATTATTGAACTATGTAACATATAAGAAGAAATCATCGATAGACAAAAAATGGAAATTGCAATCTAGATTAAAATGAACAAAGACAAGAAAAATCAATCAAAGGAAAGAATAATTTTAGGAGTGACGTTACATCAAAGATGAAAAATGAAGATTCGGAAACAAACAAGATCAAATTCCTTCCAATGAATACGCAAAAAATAAAAAATAAATGATAGCAACGGGTGACGGGCACCCCCCGCACCGCTCCTACGGTCGTTGATCTCACCTCCATTAGCGATGTTCAGGGTGTGGCCTCCAACGAGGAAGAGTATGGCATGGGAGACGGTGGCGCCTCGTATCCTATGTGGACTAGTCCGTGTCTCATGTTTTACTCTTACTTGTCGGTGATCAGACCTTCAATTTACGGGTCTCAGGACTGCTGGACATAGTCACAGAAGAGGACAACAAGGACGGACACCGATGAAGATTAGACTAGGTGTTATGTTGCATGTAATTGTATGAATTTGAGAATTTGCTAATAAGGCATCTGTTTATGAAAGTCACTTTCTGCGGACGCTTCTGCGGACGCGTCCGCAGACGTTTAGTTGCTTGGATTCGCTATGTCTCGCTGTAGATCCTCACGGACGCATGAACGTTTAGAGGAGAGATCGAGTGGAGGTCCATGCATGCATGGCTTGGAGCAGGGAACCCCATACTCTGACAGATAGACGCGCTTTCTTTTTTTTTTTGCGAATAGATAGACGCGCTTTGGGAAGTTTACCGATGGGCTTATTACGGTACCGTGGTTTTTGGCAATGATACACGTACAAACGATTTACATGTTTTTATAGGATGGTTAACCTTGATTGATTAATAGGTGAGCGGGGCGGTCCACCCCCTGAAAATCAGGGATGAAAAGGGAGGAAAGGTTTGTTATTAGTTGTTAGATGAAAAAAGCGTGTAAAAGCGTGTAAGTCTTTGTATATCTAGCATTTTTGCGTGGTTTTCAAGCTGCTGCATGTGGTTACTAGTATATGTGCAGCGAGCCGAGGTGGGAGTGGTGCGCTGGTGATGCATGCATGCAGAAACAAAGAGACGGTCGCCGCCGTGCCGTCTAGTATCGATCGATATGATCGGGGTCACTCACGGTCGGCCCGCGCTTTCGCTTTACGCCGGAAACGGCAAGTTTCCACGCCGGAAGGAGGCGCGGTGACCCAACCACTTCCCAGACCGGCAACACAGCCGCCGCTTTTGTTTTCTTCCACGCGCACGGCAGCAGAGGATCGGTGACTGGCTTGCTGCTTTCCGGTCGGTCGGGCGTGACGGGCGGACCGGTCACAGTACTATCCATCACTAGTCCCCGGCGAAACTTCCTGGAATTTTCGTCTGTACGGCGGCGCGTGGCCATCCGCAGGCCATCACTAGAGGAGACGAGAGCACACCCAAGTTCACAGTTTCAGTCTCAGTTGTTACAGCCTTTCCCCGGAAGGACCAAGAAGAAGAAGAACAGTATACGTGCCACACAAGGTACTTTACAATGCTTCTCCTGCTACGATCGAGCCCCTTTTGCCGGCACCACGGACTGACTTGCTGCTCGATCTCTTCTTCTTCTAGCCAAGAGAAGATGGGGCGCGGGAGGACGGAGATGAAGAAGATCCACAACGATGTGTCGCGGCGGGCCACCTTCGGCAAGCGCCGCCGCGGCCTGCAGAAGAAGGCGCACGAGCTCGCCGTGCTCTGCGGCGTCGACCTCGGCCTCCTCGTCTTCGACGACGACGGCGCCGGCAAGTTGTTCGACTACTGCGCCCCCAACACAAGGTCCGTCCTCCGCCCGTTCCGTCACGCCTCCCTAATTTGGATTTGGTTCTAGCTAGCTTGTGAGGTGCCTCTCTGCTACCTTGTTTACGAACCTCTCAATTGATTCTTCTGTTTATAGTGCAAGTGTGGATGTGTGTTGTGATTCATTCCGGTCCGGGCAAGCGAAACTCTGCATTATGGTTTTGATGAACACATATACCGATTACTGAATCTGAATCTGAATCCTTTGCGAGTGCCAACCGGCCATCTTTGGCATCGTCCTAGCTAGGCTCCTAGCCAGCCACAGTATTGGCAATTGGCATGCTCGAATTGGGTTTTGTGATCAAGTTAGTCAGATGATGCTTTTGAATTTAGCTCTGATTTTAATCTTCTGCTCAGATTCAGATGTTTATGTTCATATTCAGTCTACAAATATACTATAGTTGTGACATGTTTATACTTGACTTGTCATTGTTAAGCTGGAGCGAGCTAATTGAGCGCTACGAGAGCATCACCAAACATCAGTTCCAGTTCCAGGGCCAGGGGATACAATCCGATACATCATATGAGGAGTGAAATGCGCCACTAGTCCACGAACTCAAGCTGATTGCACACTTTAGGCCATCAACTCAGAAAGTGATCAGATTTGATCCACAAACTCGTTTATTTGATCAAATAAGGCCAAAACCGATTAGGGAGGAGAAAAATCGGCCACATGGCTGCCACATAGGCGGCTCTTAGACCGTTGAACTGACTATTTTTACAGGGACCTATTCGCAAACTTGTCGGATTTTCTAAATTACCTTAGCTAAATGTACAGAGTAAAAATAATTAAAACCTGCATTGCAGGTGACTCGAACCTACAACCTTCAAAATTTCCCAGCAGCTGCGAACAATTGGGACACTATCTGACTTATTTATTTTTTGCCAGCCAGACATATATATATTATGTAGAACCAGGAGATTTGATGCAATCATCTTTTTGTTTCCTTTTTTTTCGGGTGGATCCCATGCAATCATCTGATCGATTTCCTTCTAGTGTTCGTCGATAGATTTCCTTATATTACATTCCTATCAAGTAAATGTTTGATCGTTTCCTTCCTTGGAGATTAATTGTTTGGAAAGAACAATTTTCTTAAAAAAATATAACACTATGGTGCATGAAAAGGTTAATGTCAACAGATTCATTGTAACATATATAGTCGGATGCAAATTAATACACAAGTCAGGTTGTGTTTTAATGGTCATTTGCTAGTTGCCAACACCTACAGGTTGTAGGTTCAAATCCCATGCAAGGTTGTTTTTTCTTTATATTATTTCATTTATACGCAGTTAGTTAAGATACGTTGGTAGAAAAACCGATCAGTTTGCAAAAAGAGCCCTCTGAACAATATAATTAGTTACAGAAGGGTCTAAGAGGAATGCTGATGTGGCAGCCATGTGGCCGGATTTTCTCCTCCCTAATTGGTTTTGGCCTTATTTGATCAAATAAACAAGTTTGTGGACTAAATCTGATCACTTTCCGAGTTAATGGCCTAAAGTGTGAAATCAATTTGAGTTCATGGACTAGTGACGCATTTCACTCTCATATGAGGATGATGATCAGGTCAATAAACAAACACATCCAGTCATGTACAACATACATACACACATTTGTACACTCAGAGTTAACTGCATGCTTACCTTCTGATTGATCTATGCGATTCTTTGCACACAGCAGCAACCGTTGGCGGATATCATCGCAGGGCTGAGGCGTGAGCATGACCGTCTCGAGGCCAGCGTGAGGAGGCAGACCGGAGAAGACCTGCCATCCGCCGCGACGGCGGCGGAGCTCGACGATCTGGAGCAGCGGCTGGAGTGCGTGCTGGGCAAAGTCCGTGAAGTGAAGGTACACTCACGCCCTACACTGCACAAAATTCTGTGTTGGCTCACATGCTCGGTGTTTGAGTGAACTGCATCACATTCTCGTGTGTGTGCAGGACAAGCTGCTGGAGCAGCAGCTGGACGAGTCATACCACAAGGTAAGAGAACCAAAATCAATTCAGAGGCACACAAAGCAATTTTTCATCCGGAATTTAACTGTGAATGACATTGTACATCTGACACGTAGGTGCACATCTTGGAGGACCAGAACAGCTCCCTTCGCCGCCTGGTAATTTGCATCTCTGCTTGCCTGCTAAGCTGCTATGCATGCTGGCTTCCTGAATGTGTCTTCACTCTTTGTCAGATGGGCCAGGAGGGGCAGCAATGTGCTGCTGTGGAGGCATCAGCTGTGGCGCCGAAGCTACCGGCGCCGGTGTTCGGGGGATCCTTCCCGGAGGTGGAGGAGGAGGAATTGACGTCGCTGCGGCTGTGGCCGCGGCAGCTCCCCGACGTGTAAGGCATAGGCCTGAAGCCCAGCCTGCAACTCTCTCTGGTGATTAAGCTCGTGCGAGTATGGACACACTACTAGACTACCTTCCTGCAGAAAAAAAGACTACCTCATTGGTGATCAATCTGCATCCTGACTAGTATTGTTTGTTGCATATTGTTGTGTTGTTTTGCAGGTCGAGGGGAGATGATAGCCTGACGGAACACAGACGGAGATTATAATTGACGATTAGTTATTAAGAATCTAGCTTAAACTTACTAGTAGCAGGCCTAAGAATCCGGCGTATGTTCACACGGCATGCATACTTCTGCTTCAATACACCCCCTAAACACATCAATGGCTGAGATTACCCCATACCCCTTCATAATAAAGGGTAGGATGGTCTTTTCTTCAAAATACATATTCCGTGCTAGAACTCTTGTACGTTTCTTTTTTTTTTTGAGGCAAGAGAACTCCGGTAGAAAATCGCAAGAAAAATGAGGTTGATGGGAATCGAACTTGCACATTCCAGTTTAAGTGCACGCTGTGCTTACCACTGCTACTACCAATCTGATCTATTAGACTTCTAGCGCAAATAATTAATTATTAAACTAAAGGTCATGGAAAATTTAAAACAAAAGCTCGCAAAATTAAGATAATCAAAAGTGTGCAATAGGGATCGAACCAGGGACATCACAACAGTCAACCACATCAGTAGCCACTATACTAACTGAGATTTGGTGTCCAAAAAGGTAGCCCAGTCTATATAAACCATAAGCCACGGAATTATTTAAAAAAAACTCGGACCTCATTTTCTTATTGGAAAAGGTAAATATTTTAAGAAACATATGGTCATTTAAAAATGTGTGATATTTTTAAAAGAACTAGAATATTTTGTGAGAATGTGAACGTGTTTTGGGAATCATAAAAGGAACAAAACTGGGAACGATAACATTTTTTGGAATAGCGAACAATTTTTTAGGAAATGTGAACATTTTCAAATTTGTGATTTAAAAAAACTAAAACATTTTGTGAAAACACAAAACTCTCACACTTTTACAAAGGAAAAAAACATTGAAAAGGAGAACATTTGTTGAAACAAGGAACTAACTGAAAACACGAACATTTTTCAAAATTACGAAGAATAGTTTCAGAGTGCAAACATTTTTTTGAAATTCCCCAAACATTTATTGAATTTGCGAACAACTCTTAAAATCAAGAATATATTTTGAATTTGGGAACAAATTTTGTAACCTCATCGTCCTTATTAAACTGGTTGCCATCCGACTACGACCGATTGTGATATTTAAAAGCAGAGAATGTATAAGGGTCAACCACCAAAATTTTCCAGCAGTTGGGCATGCGCAACGTTGTCCCCCATGCAAAATATGAACAAATTCGAATACCAAACGCATGTTGCGTCAGGCCTGGCCTGTGTTTTAGAGTTTTTCATCGGAAAAAACCTAGAAAAAGCATATAATATCTGATACCAACGAAACTTGGCATGCATGATGTCCATGGCAATGCCAATGTGTGAGAAAAAATTGGGTGCCTTAGGAGGAGGTGGAAAAATAATGGTTCGAGAGTTGCACTTTCAGCCTACCCGAACGCACTAGGCTGTACACGGTATGTTTGGTTGCAAGCATGAAATGACGCCAAATTTCGCCAGCACTTGGGCATGCCCAAGGTTGTCCCCCACATAAAATTTGAACGAATTTGGATACCGAATGCACGTTGCGTCACGTCCGGCCTATGTTTTAGGATTTTTTTTCACCGAAAAAACCCTAGAATAACATAGAATGTCTGAAACTAACGAAACTTGGCATGCATGCTGTCCATGGTAATGCCAAGTGAGGAAAAAATTTGGGTGCGTTTGGAGGAGCTGAAAACAAAATTGTTCGAGACTTTCCCTTCCGGCCTATCCAAAGTTCATGAATTTTATATAAGATCGCAGACTCGGAAAAAATCATGAATTTGAAAAAAGGTCATGAGTTTGTGAAAAGTTCATTAAAAATCAAATCATAAATTTTAAAAAGTTAAAGAAATTTTAAAAAGTTCTGTGAATTAAGAAAAGAAAATAAAAAATAGAAAGAAATAAGGAAAAATACTTTTTTTATTAGCGTTATATTTCGATAAGAAGTAGGAAAGAAGTTCCAGGCACAACAGTTAAAGTATCCCAGTGGTTGGTGGCCTCACTACAGAGGTGGAAAGTCTCGTTTCGAATCCCACACAGCACGGCTTTAATTTTTGTAGTTTAATACTGAAAAGAAAGAAAGAAAACGTAAATGGGCCAGGCCAGCCTAAGGAGCAACTAACATTGTATTGACGCCTAGCTAAGGTACGGCAGATTCTAAAAAAAGGCCAAGGTACGGCCGTATATCTCCAACGGTGTACGATACATCAAAAGTCGATATTGCCTTTTGTACGTTTTGTGAAGGGGGGGGGGGGGGGTGTACCGAAGCGCTTCTCATACGTCACAAGTAGCAGACGAACGCCATTATTTTGCTCCGCACAATTTCCTGTATAACTGCGAGCAGCACTCCCCATATGAATTTACAGTTGATAGTCTTACGTGAATGGATTGATCAACATGTGTGCTACTTCGATTTTTTAGACGATTATTAGTCAACCATAGCTTCCTTCTTCCTTGCGGCCTTGCCACGAGAATGTGTCAACGGCCAAACTGAATATTTATAGTAGTTATTCAAACAAAAAAATGGAGGGGGGAGTTCATGTTGCTTCGTGAATTTGTTCTAGAGTTTTAGACTTTTAGGTACAACTTAAACTTTGACCTCCAAACTTTGGAAACCGTTCGCTTTACAATCATTCTTCTCATTTAACTGGTTTAGACATCTTTGGCTCCCGTTATTTCTAGTGTTCTACAAAGTACTATAGAAAGATATTTGGGACTGGACAAAGAACAAGATTTTGGGAGCATGTGTGGTTAGAAGAGGTACCTTTTTGTATGAGCGTTGTCAGATTATATGGCTTGAATTTTAGTGACAACTGAAACTCATTGCAAATATGCAAACTTCCGATGTGGGTCGTTGGATCGACAACGGACGACAAAGATTAAAAAAAGGATTTCTATCCAGCCATTGAAGACTATTTTGCACAAAACCCATCTTATGTGTCATACTTGTCAAAAGCACAACCTCTTTGCAACCTGATGTAGCTGGAAGATCCAAGCAAACAATTTGCAAATACTAGCTAAATATCCCTGTGTTTCTTTCTAAATACTAGCAAACTTACGTTTTGTGCCATTTATAGGCAAGGGAGATGGAGGGTAAAAGCTTTGCCGAGTTTCCCTTAGTGTGGAAACTCGGCTAAGGTTTCCCCATGTCACTTGTGTGGTCCCGTGTGGGTCTCATCGGTCAGGTGTTTGCCGAGTTTCTTTTGCCTAGCGCTCCACAAATGTTAGACTTTACTGAGTTTCACTATCACCGAGTTTATTTCCATGATACTGGGCAATCTGTCTTACTTGCCGAGTTTCTCGTCATGTAAGTTAGTACTTGGCAAACGGGTACCATTCCGAGCTCCCAATGAAAAGCGCTCGGCAAATGTGTGGAACTATGCATCTTCGGCGATTTTAGTAGTGGCTAGAAACAAAGAAACAATCATACGCATCAGATCTCTCACAACTCATACTCCAAGATATTAAATTTAATATAGATATGCTCAATTCTTGACTCGGCCTAAACATAGTTGATTTAGAAACAATAATAATGCTAATAGTATGATAATTTTATTATAAATACTCCCTCTGTCTCAAATAAGTGACTCAATTTTATACTAACTTGGATGGAGAGAGTATGGAATAGTGTTCATACACTGTTAAGGAAGTTTCAACTATATAATGATTATCTTTAAATACAAAGAAATATTTTTTTAAATGTAAAAAATGTAGATTTAAAAGTACAAAATTAGAAAGATAACTAGCCGTATAATTGAACGAGTAACTCCGCTGACCGCTGGTTTGCATTGAACGTGTCGACACATGTCCATGTCTAGACTCTAGAATCCTTTCTTTTTGAGCAAGTAATATTGTTGTTTAGTTTCAGCACATGACTCAGGTTAACATATAGCAAACTTTAAGGAGTCCAAGCTTTCTGATTTTAACTTACACGAGGTTAATTCATTACCACTTTGCATCAGATATGAGCATTGACTAAGCAGAAACCAATCTAGTTCTAGTCCATGACCAGGCTGAAACTTCAAACTTGGGTACTCGGCCAGCGAATTCAGCAGGATAGTCTCATCCCATACTTGAGTTGGCTGTGTGTGCCTGCGGGTTGCCTGCCTGCTTCACGACGGCCGGCTTGGATCCATCACGCCTTTCCAGCAAGACGAGACTTGAGGAACTGGTAGAACTCCTCGTCGGGCGGAGATACTCCACGTAGCCTCCCCCCGCTCTTGAGGTGTAAAGTCTGCAAAAAAGCCGTATTTCTTTTGCATAGACGGGGGGCAGTGCGAGTCGATGAACTCGACACTGGCCTTGAACAATTGAAACCGCATGGCCTTCTCTTCCTCATCGAAGTATGTTTTCTTGTACTTCTTCATCCAGTCCTCGAACTCCGCCTCCATGTCCTGCTCTTCCTTCAGGGGCTCGCTGCCGGTCGCCTCATGTCTGGCCTTCCCATCGTCGCACACCTCGTCGCTGGTGATGATGACCTTCCGGGCATTGCTGGGCTTCTTGGAAGTAACCTCTTCCCTGGCCTTCTCGCTGATCGCCTTGCCAGCAGACTCGCGGTCGGAGCGGTATGCAGAAGTAAACAGGGTACTTTTCTTGGAGCCTCGGCGATAGTGTTTAATAACATCGATGATCCGGCGACACTGGAGACTCTGGCCATTCGAGAGGGACTGGCTCTGGCAGAAGACTTGAATCTACATCAACTACAGCTCGCTTCTGACTGTGAAGGAGTGGTACGAGATGTGAGATGTGGAACTGCTGCTGAATTTGGGGCCATCATCAATGAAATACAATTAAATTCAATGTCTTTCAATTCTTGTAATATAGTCTATGAAAGTAGGAGCTCAAATATTGAGGCTCACAATCTAGCGAGGCATGCATTAAGGTTAGGGCTTGGCCGCCATGTTTGGTTGGATCAACCCGATGGTATTCATTTCATCCCTGTAAACATTATGGTGGTTTGAATAAAGCTTCGCGAGATTGTCTCAAAAACAATCCGTGTCTTTCTTGAGATACATAAACGCGAACCCGCCAGATGACGCAGCTGCGGCTACAACAGCGCCACCAATGGCGAGGCTCGTCAAGGGGAGGAGAAAGCGTGCCGGCCTCCCCGCAGCTGATCCTCGGGTGGACGGCGCTTGAGCCTGCGCGGGTGGCGAGAACCTCCGTGTGATGAGCAAACCGAGGACCCGGAGAGACATGGTTGCGACCGATCCCTCTTCCTTCGCCTCCCCGATTCGATTTCCTTTTCCCTCGTCTCCGCCGCGGCCGCCACCTCGCCTCGATTCTAGGGTTTCGCATGTGTTAGAGTCCTGTACTAGCATTGCAGTGCATGTCTAACGTCCAGCTGGGTTCAAGGGCCTTGTTTTACCTTTTTTTAGCAATGCCTTTTTTTTAAGTTGTTTATTTAGGGGTTTTTAAAGTAGTTTGAATTGCTTACCACATGTTTCATATGGTTTTTTGAGCAATGCCTTGTTTCACCTTTCACGGTTCTTTCGGCTAAATAGCATATGGGTGGGTGTTGTTGGCCTGAGACATAATTGCTCTATGATGCAGCGCCAGGCTATTTCTCTCGAAACAGGCTCGTGCACTGTTTTATGGATAAAACAACAATTAAAATACACGGTCAAACGATACAAAGTGAAGAGGAAACCTTCTTACAAAGAAGATCCAGGGATCTTGATACTATAGACACTATGCTACCAAGGAAGAACAAGGGGAGGTCTGAGTACAATGTCACGCCACGCCCTAGCAAACCTAGCCTCCACGACAATGCCCTCGGGAGAGAGAACAACATCACTGCTGCCGAGTCCGGAATGGGCAAGGGTCTTCACCCGGAGCCCGGACATAGAGAGGAGAACCACAAGGACGTCTTCAGGAGGATAGCGGCACCCGCAAGCGTCACCGTCATCGGCGCCAAAGCGCGAGCTTTTGCTCGACAACTCACCCATGTCACACGGTGGCACCCAGGACATACGCGACGCATTCTGACTCCCAGATCCGGATCTGGGCACCGCCAACAATGACGTGCCCGAGCCAGCTGCCACTAGACCTCTCGCCACCCACACGATCGAGAAGATAAGCCACCGCCGCCACCATGAGGCCCGCCGGAGAGCCAAACATGGGGACCCTGCCCGGGGCCACCGCTCCGGCATCCCTGTCCCAAGACCCCCTCCGCCCATCCACCACATGGCACACCAACCCTGGCAGGTAGGGTAGAAGGTCATCCTTCCACACCTAGCCCGGCATCAGTCCCCAGATCTAGGGCAGCACCTCCACCGTAGGAAAGAGATGATGCTTGCATCCCCAACCAGTCCCAATGGACCTGGGGACGCGACCCTGGGACTGCCGAAGGCCGCCGCCAAGCCAAGCTTGCACGACACCAAATCCGAGATCATCGGTGCCGCATGGCACAACGAGTAAGCAGTGTCAGGACCACTACTACAGCACACCGCACCCGCGAGGACAACACTCACGGGTACATCCCGGCCCGAATCCAAACCTCACCTACCCGGAGAACACCCCGATCTGCCTCGGGCCCAAATCCGGCCCGCCCGAGCACAAACCCTAGGCCACGGGAGCTGCCATCATGCGTGCCGCCAACAACCCCGCACGCCACAAGCTCGAACCTAGGAGAAGGGAGGTCACCACGCCGCCACCCCGCGCCACCTACCAGACCACGTCCGCTGCGTCGCCGGATCTGTACCACCCCGCACCATCGTCCTCTCCCACTATGCCCAGAGAGGAGACCACCCCGCAGCATTTGCGTTGGCAGATGATCTTTATGTTTCAAAGGTTCATGTGGTGACGGGTTCTCGGCAACTGTACAGCACCTTCAAGGCGAATATCATGGCACCAGTAGTATGGTTATCAAGGACATTAGAGCAAAGATGGCGAGCCTGGATGATGTATGTGCTGAGCATGAGGCTAGAGAGTCTAATTATGAAGTTCATGAACTAGCTAAGGCTGCTGTTTATTTTGATTTGGGGCGTCATGTGTGGCTTTTAAATACCCGTGACATTGCATGCATTCCTTCTTGTGCTGCTGTGAGTGAAAATAAAGACTGGTAACGTGTGTGTTCCGCTACCCGGTTCAAAGAAGCTCGAAATCTTAAAACATTTGGGCTCGGGGGATATACCCTGTTTGAATTTACATGTCCACTTTTAGTAAAAAACACCTTCAAACACAATGAGATACATGCATCTATGGTTTCTTTTGCAGGTAAACATGCATCAAATCAAGTACTCCATGTAATTTTGATAGTGGCCTTGTATACAAAAATGGAGGGAGTATCTAACTCTAAAGAATGCAGTTATTGACTATTGGCAGCAGCAGCTCCATGTAATTTTCAGGACAATGGGAAATGTAAATAAAATGTACTGTCAGTATATGTGCTATATTCTTGTATACTTCATCTAAGGGTACTCTAATTAAATATGCGGAAGCTAGCTTTCCTATAGAGATTGTATGGACCTCAGAAGTAGCACAAACAAAGAAGTGAAGCAATGCTACTACCAAGTAGCTGCATAGGTCAGTACATTCTGTCAAGAACACAGTTTGCGACAGAAAGGCTACAAGCTCAACCATAGGCTTGATAAATGTCTACTCCTAAGACAACAAAATGGAAATCTAGCAACAACCATCAGTTTAACTTGACACACATTGTCAGAACAAGTAAACTAGTCATTACAACATATCGATAAGGGTAGATACTACTGGATATACGCAAGCATCAGGGCGTACCAAATCAATCCCAGATGGTAGTATGTCACTTCCAAATGCATATGTAACTCAAACATTGGCTGGGAAAAGCCAGGTAGGATGCCATACCCCGCGAGTTGCCTCCGTCGCCGCCGTCTCAAATGGCAATGACACCACTGTATTGTCTCTCACGTTGTACATGACACAGTCGAACAGGTCATCCTCAGGGACCCTCTTCTGCTCTCTCGGAAGAGGCAGATTCCGTTCGGTCATAGCGTAGACGCAGTCCTCTCGAGCTCCAGGCTGGGCAGGGAGCGACTCGGAGCAGCCTCGGCTGACAAACAGAGCACGTCCCATCAGTGTATCCACCTTGCTCCAGTGCCCAGGGCCGCTGCCGCTGAGGCCCACCGCCTCCGAGACCTCGAACCGGGTCCGTATCGCCCTCACGTAAAAGGGGTCCCAGTGATCCACGTCGACCTGCCGTTCCACCAGCAGCAGCTGATGGCCGGATGCGACCAGGTAGAAGAAGATGCCCAGTTGGCAGCCGGCAGTCGAGTCAGATTCCACGCGATTTCTTGGTGCGGCGCTTACGCATTGGACGGAGCTGACAGCGGCCTGCTCGTCGCTGGTATCCAAGACATGCAGCTCCGGCGGTTCAAGACAGCCATTACCATATTCTGCAGCGAGGACGTAAAGCTTCTCTTTGAAGATTGCAATGTCAACGACATGGGTTTCTCCAGGGGGCTCCCACACCTTGGCCGAGCATGTTCCGAAACCCTGTGGCGGCCCGCGAGCAAAGATTTTGACCTTGTCCCTGGCAATGAGAGCGACAATCTTATCAGACACCACCACCTTGCTTATCCTGTCAAAGCTGTGGTAACGTTGGTCCATGTCGTCTTTGTCCAGGCTGATCTGTTGAGGGATAGCGCCCCCGGTGGAGGGGTTCATTAAGCAGCAGCTGCGGTCGCAGAACACCAGGAAGAGCATGCTGCCTGCGGAGACACGGAATTCGATGTCATCATAGTCAAGATCCAAGTGGTGGATTTTGCCGTGGGGGAAGGTGAGGTAGGTCTCGTCACGGAGGACGATCCAGAGGAGCGCTGGGTGGAGCGGGGGATAGGGTTTTGGCGCGAGGAAGACTTCGGAACGATCGGCGCGTGCCCGTGTCACCTGCAATTAATATTAAAGCAAAGGAAGTCACGATGCAGTCATGCTTCAGGTTAGTTCTGAACAAGTTGTTAAACAATGAATGACGAAAAAGCTAAACATGGACAAGTTATTTAACATGAGAAAATGGAACCTTCACAGCAGTCATATATAACACTGAAGAAAAGTGGAGTACATTGGTTTCAGCTAAGAGTAGCATCAAACTGAACTTACTGTTTGCCACATTTGCTGGAAACTCACAAGACTACAGCATTTAGGCAAAACATTCTCACAGTAGTTCATGGTAAAGTAATACCAGGTTTGATGATTTATTTATTTATTGCAACCAAACATTTAGTTTTCATACTTTGGTTCCTCAATATAACTCTGACTATCCACCAGCTATCAGGTATGTGAAGTCAAGATTCAGATTGTCAATTTATTTATTTATTTACCCTTGTGAACTCCTAAGAAATACTGCACACAAGAGTACCTGGTAGTAGAAAATTCCGATTCACCAGGAACACAAATTGTATCCATGGACACACAAAGAACTACAGAAAAGTTCAGATCCTTACCTTGTTCTTCCGCGTCCTCTTTGTTCGAGGTTGCTCCTCCACGCGGGACTCGGCGTCGTCGACGATCCCTGGACGTTGTTGCTCCTCCATGCCAGCGCTCTGGCTTCCATTAAGTCCCCCTCCGCACCTGCTGCTGCCTTCGTCGCCATTGCCGGCGCCGGCGCCGTCGAGGCAGTCCTCCATCGGCCCTTGCTCCTCCTCGAAATGAGTAGAGGAGGTCAGAGGCTCAGAGTGGCAGAGGGCGCGGGATTGGAGAGGCCGGCGGCTGCGGCGGAGCGGGAGGATGTGAGGAGGCGGGTTGGTATCCGGGGATTGGACGGTGGGTAGCTAGCCGGCGGCGCTCCGGGCGCTCCTCGACCTAATAAACGCTCGTATCCTTTTTTTTTTTTTAGGGTAAAGCAATGCTTTATAAATCAACGGTGCCCAGGCATATCACCTGAAGCACAAACAGCCACTCGGGGCGGTACATTCGAGTCCCAACACAAAACATCATTCGATAAGCATGAACGACCTATAGAAGCTAGCTCATCAGCAACAGAATTCGCTTCCCTTGGACAAACAGAAATAATATGTTTAGAAAACCACATTTTCAGCTGGAACTTGATGTCCTCGATAGCCGCTGCGTATGGTGAAGAATCCACCTTCTGGAGATCGAGCGCCTCACCAAGCAGTTGGGAGTCAGTTTCAAAAACAACTCTGATCGCGCCCAGCTCAACCATCGTATCCACCGCTGCATTCATGGCAGAGACCTCTGCGCCGAATGCATCAGTAACATACTCATGTCTTCCTGATTTTGCCAGGATGATCTGCCCAGTTCCATCTCTGACTACAACTCCCCAGCTGGCGAACGAGCTTCCTGGCGTATACGCACCATCCAGGTTAATCTTCAGCATTCCATCACTTGGAGGGACCCATTTAGTGAGTGGTCTGCGTTTACACTTAGGATTGAAGAAGTCCATGTATTCAAGCGCATTGGCTCTGGTTCGGCGCACCACTTCGTCGACTGGAACAGCAAGTTCTCCTTCCCGTACTTTATTCCTATTATTCCACCAGTGCCACCACATTGTAACAATGTGCACTCGCTTCCTTTCGTCGACCCCCCAGAGATAATCAAGCATTTCATGCACACCTTTGATTTCCTCCATTGCAGCTCTTTCTTTCTCCAGTGTCAACTGTCGCCAGACTTCCTTGATGGATTTGCACTTGATGAATAGGTGGCCACCATCTTCTTCAGCAAGTCCGCAAAAGAAGCATTTTGACTGCTCTAGTTTCATTCCCCTTCTCACAAGGTTTGTACAGACAGCCGGTGCTTCATGCTTCATCCGCCATACGAACATCTGGATCTTCCTAGGACATGGAAGCTTCCAGATTCTTTTCCAAGAGTCCTCCTGTGTACTATTAAATTGGCCGCTCATGGTTGAACTCCCCCCTGGTGCGCCATTCCGCTCCAGTTTGTTCAGGTGGACATGGAGTTTGTATGCACTTTTCACAGAAAACCTTCCTTTTGGATCAAAGTGCCAAGCCGTATCCTGGCAATAAATGCTCGTATCCTGGCAACTGTACGAGACGTGTTCGACGTGGGGGACAGCCCACATATCCGATGCGGCCCGTGGATGGAGGATGTTCATCACCTAACGGGGCGTTAGGCCAACTTCAAGAAGAAGAAAAAAACTACAATGCACATATGCGTTTGGTCCGTTCACGTTCGTTTCAGTTTGTGCTGGCAAAAATCATGACTCAACGCGTCGATACAAAGGGACGAGTGTCCTAAATTTGGGTCGGGTTTGCGTCTGTAAGGACTATGCAAAGAATGTGTCAGGAGAAGCTGACTGACTGCATGGTAATATCGTTAGGAGCAGAGGACGTACTGCTTGGAGATTCATCAGTATAAAAAGAAGCCGAAAGAGTGGTAACAGCATCACGAGTAGGTGTACTTCTTGAGGACTTGTCGCAGTTTCAGCAGCAAGAGATCACTGTTAACCATTGTAACTACCATTCATTGGTGAAATGTGCTTGTTGTTATTTTTGACATGCATGATACGAAATCAAATTGATGTGCGAGTTTTCTACTTTGTTAAGTTGATTTCGGATACACTTATACTGAGCTATAGCAGCAAGGATTCCTATAAGTTTGTTGCTATGCTCCCCTCTTTCTATTTTGTTTTTAAACACTTAGATGCCTAGGTTGCTTTGATAAAAAATACGGAAATGCTAATATCACGGTACGTTTTCTGAGCTGTCACATGCAACCCCTCACTGGCATAGGGAAAATAGAAAGGAAAAAGTACAGAGTTATTTACAAGAATATATAGGGACAAGTGGATTTGCATCTTATAGTTGAGTATCAAGCGGAAATTTGAAATTGTCTCTTCTCTTCTCTTCTGGAAATGAATTTGTCAATGTAGTCATTGTGTTTTAGTCAAGAAACCAGAGTCCCTGACCAAACTGAGTTTCAAAGTTAAGAGGAATAGAGGATACACCGGTACACTTACAAAGTTGTCACCTGCAAGCTCACAGCAAGATAAAAACAATATAAAACAAACTTTAGATGTTATTTACAAGAGAATATGTGGAAAAGTGGATTTGAATCTTCCAGTTGAGCACCAAGTGGTTCAATTCAAGTGTCTCTAGTTCATTTACACAAGAAAGCAGAACCCTGACTGAACTGATGTTTGTAATGGCCTTATGGACCCTGCAGAGAATATGTCGGAAGAAGATGACAATGTGACAACATCGATTGGAGAATACATGCTACTTGGAGATTCATCCAACTGTCAGAAGAAGCTGAGAGGACAATGCCGACAGGAGAAGGCATACTACTTGGAGATTCATCGCGGTCTCAGCTACCAGAGATCAATATTAACCATGGTAAGTACCATTCATTGGTGACATGTTATTGTTATTATTTTCCACATGTATAATACAAAACTGAATCGATGTGATAGTTCTCATAGTTCGTTTAGTCAATTCTGAATACACTTATACTGAACAAAAGTAGTGAGGCTTCCTATGTACCTTTGCTCTCTTGTTGTCATTCTATTTTAGTTGTTTAGATGCCTACTGTGTCTTGCCTAAAAGGACGGAAATGCAGAGGCGCATTTTTTGTTGCCGGATGCCATCCACGAGCCATGGGAAAATATAAAGAACATTTCATCATTGTCGGTAATTTGGTATTTGGTTTGCACCTTTTGTCCGCTTCATCTTCATAAAGCCCCAGATTTGTCTTTTTTACATAGCTCTCATTTCAACGTATTTTGCCCTGAAAATTTACACACATGTGTGTTATGCCTTGATGTATATCTGTATTTTTTCAGGATTTTTTTAAACACAGAAAATATGAAATTTGATGAATTTTGATCTTTTTTCAAAACCGAGCTCGGCCTCCAAAGGCAATATTCAGTAAATTGAACCAAATCAAAGTTTTAGTTGTTACCTAAAAGTCTAAAACTCTAGAACAAGTTCAGCGAAGCAACATGAACTCCCCCCTCCATTTTTTTTGTTTGAATAACTTTTGTAAATATTCAGTTTGGCCAAGTTAATATTGGCACATTCTCTAGCGAAGAACCCTAGCTGCGGATCCAATTTGGTGTAAGGCCTGTATGACACCTGTTTTGACCCAGCACAAGGCAAGCAGGGACACTATGGTTGACTAATAAAGCTTAGCGGTATTGCCTAAAAAAATCCAAGTAGCACCCATGTTGATCAATCCATTCACGTCAGAGTTTCAACACTGATGTTAAAGAAAACGCGCCGTAAATTCATATGAACCAACGTGATACTATATGGGGAGTGCTGCTCACACAGTCGTACAGGAAATCACTGCAGGAAATTGTGCGGAGCAAAATACTGGCGTCTGCTACTTGTTGACGTATATGTCGTCTGAACATCTGGCCTGCTACTAGTAAGTTTAAGCTAGATTCGTTATTATTACTAATCGTCAATTATAATCTCCGTCTGTCTTCCGTCAGGCTATCATCTCTCCTCAATCTGCAAAACAGCAGAACAATATGCAACAATAATAGTCAGGATGCAGATTGATCACCAATAAGGTAGTCTACTAGTAGTGTGATCATGCGCACGACCTTAATCACCAGAGTTGCAGGCTGGGCTTCAGGCCTATCTATGCCTTACACGTCGGGGAGCTGCCGCGGCCACAGCCGCAGCGCCGTCAATTCCTCCTCCTCCACCTCCGGGAAGGATCCCCCGAACGCCGTCGCCGGTAGCTTTGGCGCCACCGCCGACGCCTCCACAGCAGCACGTTGCTGCCCCTCCTCGCCCATCTGACAAATTAAGAGTGAGGACACATTCAGGAAGCCAGCATGCATGGCAGCTTAGCAGGCAAGCAGAGATGCAAATTACCAGGCGGCGAAGGAAGCTGTTCTGCTCCTCCAAGATGTGCACCTACGTGTCATATGCACAATGTCATTCACAGTTCAATTGCTTTGTGTGCCTCTGAATCGATTTCGGTTCACAGTTGAATGATTTTGGTTCTCCTATACGATTTCACTTACCTTGTGGTATGATTCGTCCAACTGCTGCTCCAGCATCTTGTCCTGCACACACATACACGAGAATGTCATGCAGTTCACTCAAAAACCGAGCATGTGAGCAACACAGAATTTTGTGCAGTGCTGCAGCACGTGTGTGTACCTGCATTTCACGGACTTTACCCAGCACGCGCTCCAGCCGCTGCTCCAGATCGTCGAGTTCCGCCGCCGTCGCGGCGAATGGCAGATCTTCTCCGGTCTGCCTCCTCATGCAGGCCTCGAGACGGTCACGCTCACGCCTCAGATCCGCCAATGGTTGCTGTGTACGAAGAATCACATAGATCAATGAGAAGGCAAACATGCAGTCAACTCTGAGTGTACAAATTTGTGTATGTACTGTATGTTGTACATGACTGGATGTGTTTGTTTACTGACCTGATCATCAACATGATTTATCCCCTGGAACTGGAACTGGAACTTGTGGTTGGTGATGCTCTCGTAGCGCTCAATTAGCTCGCTCCAGCTTAACAATGACAAGTCAAGTATAAATACTCTATGTCAAAACCATTATTGTACACTGTACACTGAATATGAACATAAGCATCTGAATCTGAGCAGAAGAGTAAAATCAGAGCTAAATTTAAAAGCATCATCCGACTAACTTGATCACAAAACACAATTTGAGCATGCGAATTGCCAAAACTGCGGCTAGCTAGGACGATGCCAAAGATGGCCGGGGTTGGCACTTGCAAGGGATGCAGATTCAGTAATCGGTATGTATGTTCATCAAGACCATAATGTACTTGCACTATAAACAGAAGAATCAATTGAAAGGTTCGTAGACAAGGCAGCAGAGAGGCACTGACCTCACTAGCTAGCTAGCTAGATAGATAGATAGGGCGTACGTACGAAGCAAATCCAAATGGGTTAGCGCGTGACGGAGCGGAAGGAGGACGGACCTTGTGTTGGGGGCGCAGTAGTCGAACAGCTTGCCGGCGCCGCCGTCGTCGAAGACGAGGAGGCCGAGGTCGACGCCGCAGAGCACGGCGAGCTCGCGCGCCTTCTTGAGCAGGCCGCGGCGGCGCTTGCCGAAGGTGGCCCGGCGCGACACGTCGTTGTGGATCCTCTTCATCTCCGTCCTCCCGCGGCCCATCTTCTCTCTTGGCTTGGAACGCTGTAACAACTGAGACTGAAACTGTGAACTCGGGTGTGCTCTCATCTCCTCTCCTCTGGTGATAGTTCACGGCCACGCGCCGCCGTACAGAGGAAAATTCCAGGAAGTTTCGCCGGCGACTAGTGATGGATAGTACTGTGAAAGGTCCGCCCGTCACGCCCGACCGGAAAGCAAGCCAGTCATCGATCCTCTCTGCTACGGTGCGCGTGGAAGAAAACAAAAGCGGCGGCTGCGTTGCCAGTCCGGGAAGTGGGAAGTGTTTGGGTCACCGCGCCTCCTTCGGGGCCGTGGAAACTTGCCGTTTCCGGCGTAAAGCGAAAGCGTTGCCCGACCGTGAGTGACCCCGATCATATCGATCGATGCTAGTAGACGGCACGGCGGCGACCGTTTGTTTCTGCATGCATGCATGACCAGCGCACCCGTCCCACCTCGGCTTGCTGCACATGCACGGTAATAAGTCGATCGGTAAATTTCGCAAAGCGCGTCTACCGATTCACTAAGAAAAGCAAAAGAAAAGCGCGTCTATCTGTCGGAGTATGCGGGTTCCTAGCTCCAAGCCATGCATGCATGTTCCTCCACTTGATCTCTCGTCAGTCTAACATTACACAAAAATAATTCAAAAACTACCACTCCATGACTACTTTTTTGGAAAAAAATTACCATATCATAAAAGTGTCCGATTCAGCTCATCTAAACCCGTTTATATTTCTTGAAAACATGGAGTTGAGATGTCCTCTCCCCTTGAAAACATGCAGTGGGATGTGATTGACCACCAATTTTGCGTACATCATTTGTTCGTGATTGAAGCCACAAAGTTTCGGAATTTATTTTTTTGCTATTTTTTATCATGGGTGCAATGTCCCTCGTTGTAGAATAACCACCTAAGCAAAAGAGTAATTCCTTTTAAAAAAATAGGGACATAAAGGACGAGGGCTAGAATGAGGAACTAACTTACGGGGATCGGCTAGAGATGTTCTTAGTATATAGGTCTCACTTTCAAAATTCATTGCATAAAGTGAGAGAAACCAGGCTTACCGTCTATCAACGTTAATTTCCCATTTCTTTTCTGCAAATATCATTATTGGATTTTTTTTTATATAATGGTCACATAGGTTAACTTTGAATAGGTACATATGAAAGAACATTTAGGTGGGAAGAGAAAGTAAAATAAAAAAGGAAAACTCAAACTAAAAATCAGTTCTTACACACATATCCTTACATATAATTTATTAATTGGTGCTTGCTAGTTAATACTCATTCCAGCAGCCGCCTCTTGTAAGTAACCATCACTTTGCCTCTTGGCCCTGGAATGAATTTCTCCCATTCCTCGTCCGGGAAAGGGGAGACGATCTTGAGCTCAAAGTTCCTTAGCAGATGGCTCCATATCACCTTGATCTGCATGTAAGCATAGTCCTCCCCCAAGCAAACGTGCCTCCCGGCACTAAAGGGCGTGAACGAGAACTTGCCGCCAGCTTTGTCCTCCTCTCTCCCAGGACCAAACCTAGACGGATCATACACATGAGGGTCCTTGAAGATGTGCGGCAGCCTGTTGTTCACCGCCGGCGAGGTTACCAAGGTATGCCCCTTGGGGATCGCGTATCTGCCGCCATCTCTTGCTTGCAAGCTGAAGCTCTTGTTGGCCTGGCGGATGATCACGTTCGCCGGAGCGTGCATCCTGAGCGCCTCCATGATGCAGCAACGCAGGGTGCCCATCTCTCGCATGATGTCGTAGTCGATGCGTTCCCTACCGTGTCGTTCAATGACCTGTCTCTGCTCTTCGACAGCGGCCTCGAGGTGGCGGCCGTCTCCATGGCTGAGCAGGCAAGCTCCCGTCCAGATTGCGGCACTGGCGCTCGTGTGCTGCCCGGCGAAAATCATGCCGATGAGCAGCCCGGCGATCTCGCTCTCGGTAATGGGGCGGCCGTCGGCGTACCTTGACTCCACGAGCTTCTGTAGCACGTCGTTCTCGGCTCGGCCCGAGGCCCTGCGTGCTCTGACGGCCTCGTGGAATATCTCCCCCAGCTTGGCCCGGGCTGCGTCACGCCGGCGGTGCGGTGGGATCGGGAGGTACGGGAAGAAGAGGCTGGTCATGTGCAAGCCGTTTTCGAAGAGCTGGTGAAGGAGATGGGTTACTTCGTCGAACATGTTGTCTCCGATCTGTTCTCCAAGCAGGCAGCGGTTGGCGATCCGCATGAGCACCTGCCCGAGCTCGTGCTTCAGATCCACCGTGCCATGCTCTCCCCATTTGCCAAAGTACTCCTACAAGATTTGTGTTCAGATAAGCTAGCAGCAGGAAACGATCAAAAGATGATGACATGGATGAAGATATTGAATTTATTATCCAGCCAGTTGCTCAAAAGGGGGACGAAGTGATGCATGACCGCGTGTAGCCTCAAGACCTCTTAGCTCAGGTATCATATTTAATTCATTCTTCAGCCAACTCATTCAAGAATCTGGACGGATGAAAAAAAACGGACAATATATTTTAACAGAAAAGAAGAGTGAAACAATGATTATAAAAAAGAGCCATGCATGCATGCACGAGCATGCATGTACACGTAGGTCTGGAGTGAATTCTTCTGTGTGTCTATCATCCATTTCTAGATATTTTTCATATGTGTGTATGTATGTTGCTTAATTACCTCCACTTCACGAACCATGGAATCAACATGGCCCTTCAAGTTGACGGGCTTTATGGCGTCGGACAGGAAGCTGATCTGCCTGCTCCTGGTCGGCAGATCCACGTCGAAGAGGACCCCGCGGCCGAAGATGGGCACGGTGATCTTGTAGATGTCCGACTGCCTGATCTCCGACTCGGAGCCTTTGAAGAAGTGAGCCGTCACCTCCGGCCCGACCAGGAATGTCACCTTCTTGATCCCCAGGAGGCTCACCGTGAACACGCTGCCCAGCTCCCCGTGCAGGTCGTGTATCACGGCGGGGAGGCCCTTGGTTACGAGCGTGCCGAACGCCGCGAGCGCAGAGGCGCCGCTCGCCACCGGCGGAAGCAATGCCACGGCGCCCGGTGGTTTGCCGGTTTTTGGCCTCCTTATTAAAAGCAGTGCTGCGGCGGCGGCGAGGCACGCGGCCACTGCGAGAATGGTGGCTTGATCCATGTCGATCGATGGTGGGAGTTGGCGAGCCACATGGGTCTTTTATAGCTAGAGCTAGGCGAAGACGCCGATACATGATTGGAAGCCGCGCCGATGATGGTATGCATCCTGACTTTCAAATGTGCGATTTTCCATCTCGGTGGAATAATCCAGTCCGCATGCATGCATGGCTGACGTAGTTGACGGGGCGCCCCCCTGGTAAGTAGAAATTTCGTCGATTTTACTGACTTAGAAACGCACACTTCTCCGCTCACCACAGGTGCAATGAAGCTGCGGCGCAGAGGAAATAACAAGCAACTCGGCGAACATTTTAGTTTGCCCAATCCCGAGGAAAAGTAACTCGACGATCACACGCAAACTCAGCAATGTCCTACCTTCGCCGACTACAGCATGTACAACAGGACACCCCAAATTGTCCTCAAACGTTCGGGAGGATGGCTCGGTTCCTGATCGGTCATCAAAATTTGACCCAGACGAACGCGTCAAACGGACCACAAACGACTGGACTGACCAACGCCCCTTATATCCAAGAAAGAATTTCTTATTTGGCCATTTCTTAAAGTTTGGTTTCTTATTTGGCCTAAATAAAAGTTTCACCTGGGTGCCTGCCTGCTTGGTGTGAACGTGCACCCCAACTCCGGCGGAATCAGCTAGCTCGACCGAACCAAGTTACATGCCTGCAGACGACGACGCCCATGGCCGCTCCATCCAAGGCCTCACTTGTGAGCTCGGGCATCGTTGTGCTATATCCGACTACCACGGGTGCATTTTTAATCGTGACTGCCACGAACCGCAGGCGATGCCGGCGTCGTCTGCGACTCATGTAGACGCGCCAGCGGCGCCATGTCCGCTTGGACGTTCAAGGCTGAGCCCACCTCAGCGCCGTGGAACATATACACTCTGTAGCCGCATTCGCAAATGATGAACTAACCAAAATATTGGAGAATACATCCCTAAAACATGGATGAACTAATTGTCCTTTTACTACATCCAGGATAGTTACACAATACAATAGGGGCAAAACGGTCTTTTCACCTTACGCTTAACACCATTAGTGTCTACAATGAACGAAAGTGTCATATAAGGAAAAAAATACATAGGTATCAAATAGAGAAGACAATTTATTTTGGGCCAAATAGTGAACCAAATTTTAAGAAATGGTCAAATAAGGAATTCTCTCTATATCCAGCCCAAATACGGGGTGGATATGGAAGCGCCCGGGCATTGCCCGGACACGTCCGCCACGTCGGACCCGTCCGCTTGACTGCACATATATTCCTCCCCGCCCGCTCGCCGGACCATAGCCACTTCACTCCACTCCCCTTCACTCCTTTCCGCCACCCAATTAACCTCCCGTTCGGCGATCTCCGCCCATCTTCGGCATGGTGGGCAGCAGATCCGAGTCCTTCATCTCCAGATCTGTCGACCCCGATCTCATCCCACGCGGCCCTGAAGAGGAGATGGCCGCCCGGCTTGCGCTCCACCGCTCCCGGGAGGAGGCCCATCCGAGGCAGCGCTCGGACTCCTTCCGTTGGAAATCTATTGCGTTTGCCCAAATGACGCATGGATCCGGCTCAAGGTGTGCCGTCGCTGCCTTAGCGGAGGCGTTGCGGTCCGTCTGGCGTCTGAACGTGGTGGCAGACACGTAACCCTTCGATTGGCATGCCGAGGCCATGGACGCAACATGGGAGGGTGCGGGAGGTGGCGACAACCCTCGCGGCGGTGGATGTCGGCGAGGCGGAGTCGCATTCTTCGATGCCTCATATGGTGTAGTAGTCCGGGCGCCGCAACCCGTCGTGATGGATGTCGCCGGCTCGTCCCAAGACGGACCGCAACCCATCATGACTACGGTAGTTGTGTTGCCGATTTTACTGATGGAAACTCGGAGCATTTACCGTCTACTTTAAAAAAAAGTAAAGTCAAGGTTCACCAGAGGGAGACACGTGTCGACCTTTGCCGAGTGTACCAGAGCTCGGCAATCTCGGTAGACAAGTTGTGCCATGCGCCAGTTTTCCGCTCGTCAAAGATCTGCCAAGTTTCGACAGTGAAAACTCTGCAAACAAGTTGTGCCGTGCGTCGGTTTCCCGCTCACTGAAGGTATGCTGAGTTCTTTGACGCCGGGGAGCTCGGGAAACTTGTAGTGCCACACGTCTGCTACCTATTCGTCTGTCATATTGCCAAGTTCCACACTTGGCGTAAGCATATGGCCACATGGCACCACCGTTAACGGCCGTTCCACCTAACATGGTCGTTTGCTGAGTTTTCGATTTTCAAAACTCGGCAATGGCTACTTAAATGTTTGTCGTGTTTCTGATAATAAGATCTCGGCAAAGTTACTGATTGCGCCGACCTATTCCAATTGAGTCGTGTTTGCAAAGAACTGAAGTCGGTGAAGACAAAACCATGTTTTTTCTAGGGATTTGCCTATCTCGCTGAAAATTCGACAATTGCTGCGATTCACGTAGTGTTGGCTAAGTCTCGGAGTTGTATATATGTATAAGTTGCATGTGTACGTTCATATGGTGAGTATATACACGTATATCTAAGCAGCAAGGGAGGGGTGATGACGGCAGTACGCCTTCGGCTCGCTTCAGTGTTTGTAGTCGTCGCTAGATGGTCTATAGATCTGGATGTAATTTTTATTATTTCTGATGTTCGTTGTACTATCATGATTGAATATGAATAGATCCAAAGTTTTCTCGCACACAAAATATCTGAGCGTCTTTGTATTTTTTTTTTGAAGTAGGAGAGCCAGCCAGCCAGATTGCCTTTGTAAGGTGTGGACGGGTGGACGGATGACGAACAAACTTGGCTTTCTGTAGGCGGAGACGGACTGCGCCGCTGACTACTCGGAAGCTGCTGGAACACGTAAAAATTGACAGACACGAGAGGCATCGTGGACTTATGAGTGCATGCAGTTAAACCATCGGCTGAATAATCCATAGTGCATGCTAAGTTGTCGTCTACGTAGTTGACGGGGCGCCCTGGTCAGTGTTGAATATTCGTTTACTTGCTACCGAGAGCAGCTGGTCCGTTTGACTGGTGTTGCCCAGACTTGCGTCTTTGAATTATTTACCGTTAGTTGGAAGAATATTCCATGGGTGGTCATATCTTATTTACTCCCTCTGACTCCTAAAATAAGACTTGGCAATCCCAACGATGTTATTTGACAAGTTTATAGAAGAAACTGTAATACCAAATTAATGTCTTATTAGATACATAATAAAATATAATTGCACGTTATATCTGTTTAGTATGCTACTACATCCGTCATGATTTATTGGTCATCTTTGTATTTTCTAGCAAAATTTGATTATTGATGTAGTAACTGACAAAATATTAATGCATGTCATAAAAAAATATATCATTGGATTCGTATTTGAGCATAGTTTCCAGTGATACTATTTATTGTGACATGCATTAACATTTTGTTAATTAAATCCATGCTTAAAATTTGGCACACAAAATACTAAGGGGGGCAATAAACCAGGACGGAGGTAATAGTTACTAATAGTTTTTTTAACAAACTTGATTAAAACTTTACCAACAAAAAATTTGATTGAACTTTACAGCGTATGACCATAGCCACAATTTATATGCCATGTTTTCGAGATCGAAGGGAGTAGTTAAGTGATTGTTTCATTGTTTGTGTCCCACAACAACTTAGCTTTTAAAATGTTTTGCATGCTGCAAAATGGAAAAATAGAAAGAAAAATGATTCAGACGGACCATATGCAAAGCAAGGGATGAGTAGATCGCATCATGTGTCAAATCAAAGACAAAAATTAGACTTTTCACGTGTTTTCTCTTTTCTCGGTTCAAGAATATTCTTTGTGGTGATGGTTGTACACTCTTACTAAGTCCAACTCTACTACCAGAATTCTTATAATAACCCATATTATGGTGTTTTTGGCCCAAAAAAGACTCTGAATCATATTATGGAGTGACACTCTAGCAAAGTCGTCATATTTTATAGATCATCCTCCATATCGGGCCTTACATTCGCCATGTTTGGTATCTCAGGACTTCCCTTTGGAGGGCACTCCATATAGCAGTTATGTGTGGCATGAAGGAAATTTATGGTGCCCCCTGCCTCAAGTCGGATGGCAGCAAGATTGGCAAGAAAGGGATGTCCCATTGACAGGTGGTTCGACGATTATGGAGGCAACAAATATGGGAACTCTGAGTTTGTGTGTTGCCTCTCGAGCCTCCATAATTTTTTGGAGTGCACTCCATAATGATTATGGAGGCTGCACTTTTGATGACTCTCCTAGAGTTACTCTAAGGCAACCTCTAACAGATCCATTGTATGTTATATTTGTTTTTATTTTCTAGAATAGATGATTATTCCTAAAAAAGAGTCAACTAGCAGATCCCCCAAACCGTATTTTTCTTTAAAAAATATCTTTCAGTCCCTTAAAAGTTTCCTTCTAGCTTATATTTAGGGCCCGTTCGGAAGCTCGCTGGCTTCCAAAGCTAGCCAGCTTTTGAAGGGAGCCAACGTAGCCAGCTTCCCACGGGAGCAAGGTGTGTTTGGCGGCAGAAGAGAAGAGTTGCGCGAGACGCTGTGGTCGGGCCCACCAGGCTGGTCTTTCAGCGAAGAGAAAAACATTTTGACCAGTACTTCGGGGTGGCATTGGGATGTAATTTTGAGGAGCTTCTACTTCTGCCTTCAGCGAAGCTGGTCTTTCGTCGCTCCTCAAAATTGCACTGCAGGATATTTTTCTCCGTGGAGTGGGCTTCTTGGAGCAGGAGTGTTCGGCTGGCTTCACGCAGTGATTTTAGGAAGCTGGCTCGTGGAGCACTTCCGAACGGGCCCATAGTCCAAATGGGGGCATACTCACAATAAGGAGGGAGATGAATAGTAGCGGGCCAAGGCCACTGCCGTCATGGCGCTCCTCACTGTCTGCCGCCCTTGGTGCCTCCTATGGCCCCGCCTCCCTCAGCCACAGTTCCCGACGAGATTTCGGCGATTTTTTATTTTCTCGTCTTCCACGTTGCCTTCATCCATGATGACTGATGAGTCTAAATTTTGTAATGGTTTTATCTTTGTTTTGTGCCTTAGCAGAAGGCTTTGCCAAACTTTACCACGTTTGTGCACCTCTTTTCGCCCGTTTTCACCAGGATGCCATTTTTTAATGTGTTTGGGAGTTTAAGGAAAGAACGAAGAAATATGGTGATAAAACCACATCAATTAATGTGACAAAACATTACCATAAAAGGATAAAGCAAATGGGAGAGGAAATGGGTCTCGAGGAGGGATCCAGAGCCCAAGACGGCGCACGATAAGAGCACACACGCTCGTACCACACACCACACCGCGGCCTCTGCTTGGTCAAGTACTTCAGCCATGTGCAATCAGATCGAGGAGCATACACCCATATATAGCCACCAAAAATGACTCCAAAACGCATAAACCTAGCTATTGGAGGGCCGAAGGGGGAATCGACAAGAACTCCGCCATCGGCATCATCTTGTGCAATGTTGGACACGACAATCAAACCTGCCTGTGAGGTTGGTGATTGGAAGACCACCCTAACGACCATCTCGTCGAAGGTGGACATGAGGTCCATTATACAGAGTTCGAAGCAAGCTGCCCATTCCCTATATCTTGGAGGGGCGTTTTGGCTCTAGGTTCCATATGCTCCCTATATCTTGTCCGTACACCTGTGCGTGGGGATTTGTATGGAATGTTTTTAATGGGCTACACGGTTGGATGGGAAACCTCCAATACAAGGGGTGTGGTGTATGTGCCTAGCATACAGATTGGGCATTGCTGGCTTAGCGACGTCAAGGTTGGTCAACCACGGGACACTGACGGAGTTTGGGGGGCATGCAGTGGGGACAAACGACATTGCCAATTCAATATGATGAAAAAATCGGAAGACCTTGCTCGAGAGTAATGAAGTGTTGCATTCAGCAAATGACACAAACACCGACATGACAGTATCTGCATTGAGATTACACAACATGATTCTGAAGGAAATATGCCCTAGAGGCAATAATAAAGTTATTATTTATTTCCTTATTTCATGATAAATGTTTATTATTCATGCTAGAATTGTATTAACCGGAAACATAATACATGTGTCAATACATAGACAAACAGAGTGTCACTAGTATGCCTCTACTTGACTAGCTCGTTAATCAAAGATGGTTATGTTTCCCAACCATGAACAAAGAGTTGTTATTTGATTAACGAGGTCACATCATTAGTTGAATGATCTGATTGACATGACCCATTCCATTAGCTTAGCACCCGATCATTTAGTATGTTGCTATTGCTTTCTTCATGACTTATACATGTTCCTATGACTATGAGATTATGCAACTCCCGTTTACCGGAGGAACAATTTGTGTGCTACCAAACATCACAACGTAACTGGGTGATTATAAAGGTGCTCTACAGGTGTCTCCAAAGGTACTTGTTGGGTTGGCGTATTTCGAGATTAGGATTTGTCACTCCGAATGTCGGAGAGGTATCTCTGGGCCGTCTCGGTAATGCACATCACATAAGCCTTGCAAGCATTACAACTAATATGTTAGTTGTGAGATGATGTATTACGAAACGAGTAAAGAGACTTGCCGGCAACGAGATTGAACTGGGTATTGGATACCGACGATCGAATCTCGGGCAAGTAACATACCGATGACAAAGGGAACAACGTATATTGTTATGCGGTCTGACCGATAAAGATCTTCGTAGAATATGTAGGAACCAATATGGGCATCCAGGTCCCATTGTTGGTTATTGACCGGAGACGTGTCTCGGTCATGTCTACATTATTCTCGAACCGTAGGGTCTGCACGCTTAAAGTTACGATGACAGTTATTATGAGTTTATGCATTTTGATGTACCGAAGTTAGTTCGGAGTCCCGGATGTGATCACGGACATGACGAGGAGTCTCGAAATGGTCGAGACATAAAGATCGATATATTGGAAGCCTATATTAGGACATCGGAATGGTTCCGAGTGAAATCGGCATTTTACTGGAGTACCGGGGGGTTACCGGAACCCCCCCGGGGGTTAATGGGCTCATATGGGCCTTAAGGGAAAAGAGGAAGGGCGGCCAGTGCAGGCCGCGTGCCCCCTCCCCCCTAGTCCGAATAGGACAAGGAAGGGGGGGCGACGCCCCCCTTTTTCCTTTCCCCCTCTCTCCTTCCTTCTCCTACAAGGCAAGGGAGAGGAGTCCTACTCCCGGTGGGAGTAGGACTCCTCCCGGCGCACCCCTTGGGGGCCGGCCGCGCCCTCCCCTCCCCTCCTTTATATACGGGGGCAGGGGGCACCCTAGGACACAAGTTGATCATCGTGATCGTTCCTTAGCCGTGTGCGGTGCCCCCCTCCACCATATTCCACCTCGGTCATATCGTTGCGGTGCTTAGGCGAAGCCCTGCGTCGGTAGAACATCATCATCGTCATCACGCCGTCGTGCTGACGAAACTCATCCCCGAAGCTTTGCTGGATCGGAGCCCGGGGAGCGTCATCGAGCTGAACGTGTGCTAAGAACTCGGAGGTGCCGGAGTAACGGTGCTTGGATCGGTTGGACCGGGAAGACGTATGACTGCTTCCTCTACGTTGCGTCAACGCTTCCGCTTCGGTCTACGAGGGTACGTAGACAACACTCTCCCCTCTCGTTGCTATGCATCACCATGATCTTGCGTGTGCGTAGGAAATATTTTGAAATTACTATGTTCCCCAACAGTGGTATCATAGCCTAGGTTTTTATGGTTTGATGTTATATGCACGAGTAGAACACAAGTGAGTTGTGGGCGATATAAGTCATACTGCCTACCAGCATGTCATACTTTGGTTCGGCGGTATTGTTGGATGAAGCGGCCCGGACCGACATTACGCGTACGCTTACGCGAGACTGGTTCTACCGACGTGCTTTGCACACAGGTGGCTGGCGGGTGTCAGTTTCTCCAACTTTAGTTGAACCGAGTATGGCTACGCCCGGTCCTTGCGAAGGTTAAAACGGAGTCTATTTGACAAACTATCGTTGTGGTTTTGATGCGTAGGTGAGATTGGTTCTTGCTTAAGCCCGTAGCAGCCACGTAAAACTTGCAATAAACAAAGTAGAGGACGTCTAACTTGTTTTTGCAGGGCATGTTGTGATGTGATATGGTCAAGGCATGATGCTAAATTTTGTTGTATGAGATTATCATGTTTTGTTAAAGTTATCGGCAACTGGCAGAAGCCTTATGGTTGTCTCTTTATTGCATAAGATGCAAGCGCCAAATAATTGCTTCACTTTATCGCTATGCGATAGCAATAGTTGGCGAGACGACCATGTGATGACACATTGATATAGATCAAGATGATGGAGATCATGGTGTCATGCCGGTGACGATAGAGATCATGACGGTACTTTGAAGATGGAGATCAAAGGCGCAAGATGATCATGGCCATATCATGTCACATATTATTGATTGCATGTGATGTTTATATTTTTATGCATCTTATCTTGCTTTGATTGACGGCAGCATTATAAGATGATCTCTCACTAAATTATCAAGAAGTGTTCTCCCTGAGTATGCACCGTTGCCAAAGTTCGTCGTGCCCAGACACCACGTGATGATCGGGTGTGATAAGCTCTACGTCCATCTACAACGGGTGCAAGCCAGTTTTGCACACGCAGAATACTCGGGTTATACTTGATGAGCCTAGCATATGCAGATATGGCCTTGGAACACGGAGACCGAAAGGTCGAGCGTGAATCATATAGTAGATATGATCAACATAATGATGTTCACCATTGAAGACTAATCCATTTCACGTGATGATCGGTTATGGTTTAGTTGATTTGGATCACGTGATCACTTAGAAGATTAGAGGGATGTCTTTCTAAGTGGGAGTTCTTAAGTAATATGATTGATTGAACTTTAATTTATCATGAACTTAGTCCTGGTAGTATTAGCATATCTATGTTGTAGATCAATAGCTCGCGTTGTTGCTTTCATATGTTTATTTTGATATGTTCCTAGAGAAAATTGTGTTGAAAAATGTTAGTAGCAATGATGCGGATTGGATCCGTATTCTGAGGTTTATCCTCATTGCTGCACAGAAGAATTATGTCCTTGATGCACCGCTAGGTGACGGACCTATTGCAGGAGCAGATGCAGACGTTATGAACGTTTGGCTAGCTCAATATGATGACTACTTAATAGTTTAGTGCACCATGCTTAACGGCTTAGAATCGGGACTTCAAAGACGTTTTGAACATCATGGACCATACGAGATGTTCCAGGAGTTGAAGTTAATATTTCAAGCAAATACCTGAGTTGAGAGATATGAAGTCTCCAACAAGTTCTATAGCTAAAAGATGGAGGAGAATCGCTCAGCTAGTGAGCATGTGCTCAGATTGTCTGTGTACTACAATTGCTTGAATCAAGTGGGAGTTGATCTTCCAGATAAGATAGCGATTGACAGAATTCTCTAGTCATCATCACCAAGTTAGTAGAACTTCGTGATGAACTATGATATGCAAGGGATAACGGAAACAATTCCCAAGCTCTTCGTGATGCTAAAATCGACGAAGGTAGAAATCAAGAAAAACATCAAATGTTGATGGTAGTCAAGACCACTAGTTTCAAGTAAAGGGCAAAAAAAAGGGGGAACTTCAAGAAGAACAGCAAGCAAGTTGCTGCTCAAGTGAAGAAACCCAAGTCTGGTCCTAAGCCTGAGACTAAGTGCTTCTACTGCAAAGGGATTGGTCATTGGAAGCGGAACTACCCCAAGTATTTGGTGGATAAGAAAGGATGGCAAAGTAAACAAAAGTATATTTGATATACATGTTATTGATGTGTACTTTACTAGTGTTCATAGCAACCCCTCAGTATTTGGTACTAGTTCAGTTGCTATGATTAGTAACTAGAAACGGGAGTTGCAGAATGAACAGAGACTAGTTAAGGGTGAAGTGACGATGAAAGTTGGAAGTAGTTCCAAGATTGATATGATCATCATCGCACACTCCCTATACTTTCGGGATTAGTGTGGAACCTAAATAAGTGTTATTTGGTGTTGAGCATGAATATGATTTGATCATGTTTATTGCAATACGGTTATTCATTTAAGTAAGAGAATAAATTGTTGTTCTGTTTACATGAATAAAACCTTCTATGGTCATACACACCAACAAAATGGTTTGTTGGATCTCGATCGCAGTGATACACATATTCATAATATTGAAGCCAAAAGATGCAAAGTTAATAATGATAGTGTAACTTATTTGTGGCACTGCCGTTTAAGTCATATTGGTGTAAAGCACATGAACAAACTCCATGCTGATGGGATTTTGGAATCACTTGATTATGAATCACTTGATGCTTACATACCATGCCTTATGGGCAAGATGACTAAAACTCCGTTCTACGGAACAATGGAGCGAGAAACTAACTTGTTGGAAATAATACATACTGATGTATGCGATCCGATGAGTGTTAAGGCTCGCGGCGGGTATCATTATTTTTCTGACCTTCACAGATGATTTGAGCAGATATGGGTATATCTACTTGATGAAACATAAGTCTGAAAAGTTCAGAGTATTTCAGAGTGAAGTGGAGAATCATCGTAACAAGAAAATAAAAGATTCTACGATATGATCGTGGAGGAGAATATTTGAGTTACGAGTTTGGTCTTCAATTAAAACAATGTGGAATAGTTTCACAAACTCATGCCACCTGGAACACCACAGCATAATGGTGTGTCCGAACGTCATAACCTTACTTTATTGGATATTGTACAATCTATGATGTTTCTTACCGATTTACCAATATCGTTTTGGGATCATGCATTAGAGATAGCTGCATTCATGTTTAAAAGGGCACCATCTAAGTCCGTTGAGACGACACAATCTGAACTGTGGTTTAGCAAGAAACCAAAGTTGTCGTTTCTTAAAGTTTGGGATTGTGATGCTTATATAAAAAAATTCATCCTGATAAGCTCAAACCCAAATCGAAGAAATATGTCTTCATAGGATACCCAAAGGAGACTTTCGGGTACACCTTCTATCACAGATCCGAAGGCAAGACATTCGTTGCCAAGAATGGATCCTTTCTAGAGAAGGAGTTTTCTCTCGAAAGAAGTGAGTGGGAGGAAAGTAGAAAACTTGATAAGGTAATTGTACCTTCTCCCTTATTGGAAAGTAGTTCATCACAAAAATTTGTTCCTGTGACTACTACACCAATTAGTGAGGAAGATAATGATGATGATCATGTAACTTCGGATCAAGTTACTACCGAACCTCGTAGGTCAACCAGAGTGAGATCCGCACCAGAGTGGTACAGTAATCCTATTCTGGAGGTCATGTTACTTGACCATGATGAACCTATGAACTATGAGGAAGAGATGATGAGCCCAGATTCCGCGAAATGGTTTGAAGCCATGAAATCTGAGATATGATCCATGTATGAGAACAAAGTATGGACTTTGATGGATTTGCCCGATGATCGACAAGCCATAGAAAATAAATGGATCTTTAAGAGGAAGACGGACGCTGATAGTAGTGTTACTATCTACAAAGCTAGAATTGTTGCAAAAGGTTTTCGACAAGTTCAAGGTGTTGACTACGATAAGAGTTTCTCACTCGTATCTATGCTTAAGTCTGTCCGAATCATGTTAGCAATTGCCGCATTTTATGAAATATGGCAAATGGATAAACAAAACTGCATTCCTCAATGGATTTGTTAAAGAAGAGTTGTATACTATGCAACTAGAAGGTTTTGTCAATCCTAAAGGTGTTAACAAAATATGCAAGCTCCAGCGATCCATCTATGGACTGGTGCAAGCATCTCGGAGTTGGAATATACGCTTTGATAAGATGATCAAAGCATATAGTTTTATACAGACTTGCGGTGAAGCCTGTATTTACAAGAAAGTGAGTGGGAGCACTACAGCATTTCTGATAAGTATATGTAAATGACATATTGTTGATCGGAAATAATGTAGAATTATTATGCAAAGCATAAAGGAGTATTTCAAAGGAGTTTTTCGAAGAAGAACCTCGGTGAAGCTGCTTACATATTAAGCATCAAGATCTATAGAGATAGATCAAGACGCTTGATAAGTTTTCAATGATTACATACCTTGACAAGATTTGGAAGTAGTTCAAAATGGAACAGTCAAAGAAAGAGTTCTTGCCTGTGTTACAAGGTGTGAAATTGAGTAAGACTCAAAACCCGACCACAGCAGAAGATAGAAAGACAATGAAAGTCATTCCCTATGCCTTGGCCATAGGTTCTATAAAGTATGCCATGCTGTGTAACAGATCTATTGTATGCCCTACACTGTGTTTAGCAAGGGAGTACAATAGTGATCTAGGAGTAGATCACTGGACAACGGTCAAAATTATCCTTAGTGGAATAAGGATATGTTTCTTGATTATGGAAGTGACAAAAAGGTTCGTCGTAAAAGGTTACGTCGATACAAGTTTTGACACTAATCTAGATGACTCTAAGTCTCAATCTAGATACATATTAAAGGTGGGAGCAATTAGCTAAAGTAGCTCCGTGCAGAGCATTGTAGACATAGAAAGTTGCAAAATACATACGGATCTGAATTTTGGCAGACCCGTTGACTAAGCTTCTCTCACAAGCAAAACATGATCACACCTTAGTACTCTTTGGGTGTTAATCACATAGCGATGTGAACTAGATTACTGACTCTAGTAAACCCTTTGGGTGTTGATCACATATCGATGTGAACTATGGGTGTTAATCACATGGTGATGTGAACTATTGCTGGTAAATCACATGGCGATGTGAACTAGATTATTGACTCTAGTGCAAGTGGGAGACTGAAGGAAATATGCCCTAGAGGCAATAATAAAGTTATTATTTATTTCCTTATTTCATGATAAATGTTTATTATTCATGCTAGAATTGTATTAACCGGAAACATAATACATGTGTGAATACATAGACAAACAGAGTGTCACTAGTATGCCTCTACTTGACTAGCTCGTTAATCAAAGATGGTTATGTTTCCTAACCATGAACAAAGAGTTGTTATTTGATTAACGAGGTCACATCATTAGTTGAATGATCTGATTGACATGACCCATTCCATTAGCTTAGCACCCGATCGTTTAGTATGTTGCTATTGATTTCTTCATGACTTATACATGTTCCTATGACTATGAGATTATGCAACTCCCGTTTACCGGAGGAACACTTTGTGTGCTACCAAACGTCACAACATAACTGGGTGATTATAAAGGTGCTCTACAGGTGTCTCCAAAGGTACTTGTTGGGTTGGTGTTGGGGAACGTTGCAGAAAATTAAAATTTTTCCTACGGTTTCACCAAGATCCATCTATGAGTTCATCTAAGCAACGAGTCATGGGAGAGAGATTGCATCTACATACCACTTGCAGATTGCGTGCGGAAGCGTTCAAGGGGATGGTGATGACGTAGTCGTACTCGTCGTGATTCGGATCACCGATGACCAAGTGCCGAACGGACAGCACCTCCGCGTTCAACACACGTATGGGACGATCGACGTCTCCTCCTTCTTGATCCAGCAAGGGGAAGGAGAGGTTGAGGAAGAAGACTCCAACGGCAGCACGACGGCGTGGTGTTGTTGGTGCAGCAGAACTCCGACAGGGCTTCGCCAAGCACGTACGGAGGAGGAGAGGTGTTGGGGAGGGGAGGGGCTGCGCCTTGACTTGTGTATGCAGCCCTCCCCTCACCCCTCTATTTATAGGGGAAGGGCAAGGGGGGCCGGCCCCCTCTAGATGGGATCTAGAGGGGGGGCGGCGGCCAAGGGGGAGGGGGCTTGCCCCCCAAGCAAGGGGGGCGCCCCCTTTAGGGTTCCCCCAAACCCTAGGGCGCATGGGCCCTTGGGGGGAGGCGCACCAGCCAGTGGGCTGGTTCCCTTCCCCTTTGCAGCCCATGAGCCCCTCCGGGAGAGGTGGCCCCTCCCGGTGGACCCCCGAGGCCCCTCCGGTGGCCCCGGTACAATACCGATATGCCCCCGAACTTTTCCGGTGTCCGTATGACAACTTCCCATATATAAATCTTTACCTCCGGATCAATCCGGAACTCCTCGTGACGTCCAGGATCTCATCCGGGACTCCGAACAACATTCGGTAATCACATACAAGTCTTCCTAATAACCCTGGCGTCACCGAACCTTAAGTGTGTAGACCCTACGGGTTCGGGAGACATGCAGACATGACCAAGACGACTCTCGGGCAATAACCAACAGCGGGATCTGGATACCCATGTTGGCTCCCACATGTTCCTCGATGATGTCATCGGATGAACCACGATGTCGAGGGTTCAAGAAACCCCGTAAACTATTCCCTTTGTCAATCGGTAGGTTACTTGCCCGAGACTCGATCGTCGGTATCCCAATACCTCGTTTAGTCCCGTTACCGGCAAGTCACTTTACTCGTACCGTAATGCATGATCCCGTGGCCAAACACTTGGTCACTTTGAGCTCATTATGATGATGCATTACCGAGTGGGCCCGGTGATACCTCTCCGTCATACGGAGTGACAAATCCCAGTCTTGATCCGTGTCAACCCAACAGATACTTTCGGAGATACCTGTAGTGCACCTTTATAGTCACCCAGTTACGTTGTGACGTTTGGTACACCCAAAGCACTCTTACGGTATCCGGGAGTTACACGATCTCATGGTCTAAGGAAAAGATACTCGACATTGGAAAGCTCTAGCAAAACGAACTACATGATCTTGTGCTATGCTTAGGATTGGGTCTTGTCCATCACATCATTCTCCTAATGATGTGATCTCGTTATCAATGACATCCAATGGCCATAGCCAGGAAACCATGACTATCTATTGATCAACGAGCCAGTCAACTAGAGGCATACTAGGGACATATTGGTGTCTAGTATTCACACATGTATTACGATTTCCAGATAACACAATTATAGCATGAATAAAAGACAATTATCATGAACAAGGAAATATAATAATAATGCTTTTATTATTGCCTCTAGGGCATATTTCCAACAGTCTCCCACTTGCACTAGAGTCAATAATCTAGTTACATTGTGATGAATCGAACACCCATAGAGTTCTGGTGCTGATCATGTTTTGCCCTAGGGAGAGGTTTAGTCAACGGATCTGCGACATTCAGATCCGTGTGCACTTTACAAATTTCTATGTCTCCATCTTGAACATTTTCACGGATGGAGTTGAAGCGACGCTTGATGTGCCTGGTCTTCTTGTGAAACCTGGGCTCCTTGGCAAGTGCAATAGCTCCAGTGTTGTCACAGAAGAGTTTGATCGGCCCCGACGCATTGGGTATGACTCCTAGGTCGGTGATGAACTCCTTCACCCAAATTGCCTCATGCGCTGCCTCCGAGGCTGCCATGTATTCCGCTTCACATGTAGATCCCGCCACGACGCTCTGCTTGCAGCTGCACCAGCTCACTGCTCCACCATTCAACATGTACACGTATCCGGTTTGTGACTTAGAGTCATCCAGATCTGTGTCGAAGCTAGCATCGACGTAACCCTTTACGACGAGCTCTTCGTCACCTCCATAAACGAGAAACATGTCCTTAGTCCTTTTCAGGTACTTAAGGATATTCTTGACCGCTGTCCAGTGTTCCTTGCCGGGGTTACTTTGGTACCTACCTACCAAACTTACGGCAAGGTTTACATCAGGTCTGGTACACAGCATGGCATACATAATGGATCCTATGGCTGAAGCATAGGGGATGACGCTCATCTCTTGTTTATCCTTTGCCGTGGTCGGGCATTGAGTCGAGCTCAATTTCACACCTTGCAATACAGGCAAGAACCCTTTCTTGGACTGATCCATTTTGAACTTCTTCAAAATCTTATCAAGGTACGTACTTTGCGAAAGACCTATGAGGCGTCTTGATCTATCTCTATAGATTTTGATGCCTGATATATAAGCAGCTTCTCCAAGGTCCTTCATTGAAAAACACTTGTTCAAATAGGCCTTTATGCTTTCCAAGAATTCTATATCATTTCCCATCAATAGTATGTCATCCACATATAATATGAGAAATGCTACAGAGCTCCCACTCACTTTCTTGTAAACGCAGGCTTCTCCATAAGTCTGCATAAATCCAAACGCTTTGATCATCTCATCAAAGCGAATGTTCCAACTCCGAGATGCTTGCACCAGCCCATAAATGGATCGCTGGAGCTTGCACACCTTGTTAGCATTCTTGGGATCGACAAAACCTTCCGGCTGCATCATATACAGTTCTTCCTTAAGATAGCCGTTAAGGAATGCCGTTTTGACGTCCATTTGCCATATCTCATAATCATAGTATGCGGCAATTGCTAACATGATTCGGACGGACTTCAGCTTCGCTACGGGAGAGAAAGTCTCATCGTAGTCAATCCCTTGAACTTGCCGATAACCCTTAGCGACAAGTCGAGCTTTATAGATGGTGACATTACCATCCGCGTCCGTCTTCTTCTTGAAGATCCATTTATTTTCTATCGCTCGCCGATCATCGGGCAAGTCTGTCAAAGTCCATACTTTGTTTTCATACATGGATCCTATCTCGGATTTCATGGCTTCTAACCATTTGTTGGAATCCGGGCCCGCCATCGCTTCTTCATAGTTCGAAGGTTCACCGTTGTCCAACAACATGATTTCCAGGACAGGGTTGCCGTACCACTCTGGTGCGGAACGTGTCCTTGTGGACCTACGAAGTTCAGTAGAAGCTTGGTCCGAAGTATTTTGATCATTATCATTAACCTCCTCTCTAATTGGAGCAGGCACCACAGGAACATTTTCCTGCGCTGCGCCATTCTCCGTTTCAAGAGGCAGTACTTCATCAAGCTCCACTTTCCTCCCACTTACTTCTTTCGAGAGAAACTCTTTCTCCAGAAAGGTTTCATTCTTGGCAACAAAGATCTTGCCCTCGGATCTTAAGTAGAAGGTATACCCTACGGTTTCCTTAGGGTATCCTATGAAGACGCATTTTTCCGATTTGGGTTCGAGCTTTTCAGGTTGAAGTTTCTTGACATAAGCCTCGCATCCCCAAACTTTTAGAAACGACAGCTTAGGTTTCTTTCCAAACCATAATTCATACGGTGTCGTCTCAACGGATTTAGACGGTGCCCTATTTAAAGTGAATGCGGCTGTCTCTAGAGCATATCCCCAAAATGATAGCGGTAAATCGGTAAGAGACATCATAGATCGCACCATATCTAATAAAGTGCGATTACGACGTTCGGACACACCATTACGCTGAGGTGTTCCAGGCGGCGTGAGTTGTGAAACTATTCCACATTTTCTTAAGTGTGTGCCAAATTCGTGACTTAAGTACTCTCCTCCACGATCTGATCGTAGAAACTTGATCTTTCTGTCACGTTGATTCTCAACCTCACTCTGAAACTCCTTGAACTTTTCAAAGGTCTCAGACTTGTGTTTCATTAAGTAGACATAGCCATATCTACTCAAATCATCAGTGAGTGTGAGAACATAACGATATCCTCCGCGAGCCTCAACGCTCATTGGACCGCACACATCAGTATGTATAATTTCCAATAGGTTGGTTGCTCGCTCCATTGTTCCGGAGAACGGAGTCTTGGTCATTTTGCCCATAAGGCATGGTTCGCATGTGTCAAACGATTCATAATCGAGAGACTCTAAAAGTCCATCAGCATGGAGCTTCTTCATGCGCTTGACACCAATGTGACCAAGGCGGCAGTGCCACAAGTATGTGGGACTATCGTTATCAACTTTACACCTTTTGGCATTCACACTATGAATATGTGTATTATCACGCACGAGATTCATTAAGAATAAACCATTAACCAACGGAGCATGACCATAAAACATATCACTCATATAAATAGAACAACCATTATTCTCGGATTTTAATGAGTAGCCATCTCGTATTAAACGAGATCCAGATACAATGTTCATGCTCAAACTTGGCACTAAATAACAATTATTGAGGTTTAAAACTAATCCCATGGGTAAATGTAGAGGTAGCGTGCCGACGGCGATCACATCGACCTTGGAACCATTCCCGACGCGCATCGTCACCTCGTCCTTCGCCAGTCTTCTCTTATTCCGCAGCTCCTGCTGTGAGTTACAAATATGAGCAACAGCACCGGTATCAAATACCCAGGAGCTACTACGAGCACTGGTAAGGTACACATCAATTACATGTATATCACATATACCTTTAGTGTTGCCGGCCTTCTTATCCGCTAAGTACTTGGGGCAATTCCGTTTCCAGTGACCATTTCCCTTGCAATAAAAACACTCAGTTTCAGGTTTGGGTCCATTCTTTGACTTCTTCCTGGCAACTGATTTACCAGGCGCGGCAACCTCCTTGCCGTCTTTCTTGAAGTTCTTCTTACCCTTGCCTTTCTTGAACTTAGTGGTTTTATTCACCATCAACACTTGATGTTCCTTTTTGATCTCCACCTCCGCGGATTTCAGCATTGAATACAACTCGGGAATGGTCTTTTCCATCCCTTGCATGTTGTAGTTCATCACGAAGCTTTTGTAGCTAGGTGGGAGCGACTGAAGGATTCTGTCAATGACCGCCTCATCCGGAAGATTAACTTCCAGCTGAGTCAAGCGGTTGTGCAACCCAGACATCTTGAGTATGTGTTCACTGACAGAGCTATTTTCCTCCATTTTGCAGCTAAAGAACTTGTCGGAGACTTCATATCTCTCGACCCGGGCATGAGCTTGGAAAATCAATTTCAGCTCCTCAAACATCTCATATGCTCCGTGCTTCTCAAAACGCTTTTGGACCCCGGTTCTAAGCTGTAAAGCATGCCGCACTGAACGATGGAGTAATCATCAGTGCGTGACTGATGGGCGTTCATAACGTCCTGGTTTTCTGGGAATGGTGCATCACCTAGCGGTGCATCTAGGACATAATCTTTCTTGGCTGCTATGAGGATGATCCTCAAGTTCCGGACCCAGTCCGAGTAGTTGCTGCCATCATCTTTCAGCTTAGTTTTCTCTAGGAACGCGTTGAAGTTGAGGCTGACATTACCGTGGGCCATTTGATCTACAAGACATATTGTAAAGATTTAGACTAAGTTCATGATAATTAAGTTCATCTAATCAAATTAATGAATGAACTCCCACTCAGATTAGACATCCCTCTAGTCATCTAAGTGTTACATGATCCGAGTCGACTAGGCCGTGTCCGATCATCACGTGAGACGGACTAGTCATCATCGGTGAACATCTCTATGTTGATCGTATCTTCTATACGACTCATGTTCGACCTTTCGGTCTCCGTGTTCCGAGGCCATGTCTGTTCATGCTAGGCTCGTCAAGTTAACCCTAAGTGTTTTGCATGTGTAAAACTGTCTTACACCCGTTGTATGTGAACGTATGGATCTATCACACCCGATCATCACGTGGTGCTTCGAAACGACGAACTTTAGCAACGGTGCACAGTTAGGGGAGAACACTTCTTGAAATTTTGTAAGGGATCATCTTATTTACTACCGTCGTTCTAAGTAAACAAGATGTAAAACCATAATAAACATCACATGCAATTATATAGAAGTGACATGATATGGCCATCATCATATAGCTCCTTCGATCTCCATCTTGGGCTCCATGATCATCTTGTCACCGGCACGACACCATGATCTCCATCATCATGATCTCCATCATCGTGTCTCCATGGAGTTGCTCGCCAACCATTACTACTACTACTATGGCTAACACGTTTAGCAATAAAGTAAAGTAATTTACATGGTGACACGCAGGTCATAAAAGAATAATGACAACTCCTATGGCTCCTGCCGGTTGTCATACTCATCGACATGCAAGTCGTGATTCCTATTACAATAACAAGATCATCTCATACATCACATGATTCATCACAACTTCTGGCCATATCACATCACAAAGCACTTGCTGCAAAAACAAGTTAGACGTCCTCTAATGTTGTTGCAAGTTTTTACGTGGCTGTTATAGGTGGCTAGCAAGAACGTTTCTTACCTACGTTAAAACCACAACGTGAATTTGTCAATCTCTATTTACCCTTCATAAGGACCCTGTTCATCGAATCCGATCCAACTAAAGTGGGAGAGACAGACACCCGCCAGCCACCTTATGCAACTAGTGCATGTTAGTCGGTGGAACCGGTCTCACGTAAGCGTACGTGTAAGGTTGGTCCGGGCCGCTTCATCCCACAATACCGCTGAACCAAGATAGGACTAGTAACGGCAAGAAGAGTTGACAATTCGACGCCCACAACTACTTTGTGTTCTACTCGTGCAATAGAGAACTACGCATAAACCTGGCTCATGATGCCACTGTTGGGGAACGTTGCAGAAAATTAAAAATTTTCCTACGGTTTCACCAAGATCCATCTATGAGTTCATCTAATTAACGAGTCATGGGAGAGAGATTGCATCTACATACCACTTGCAGATTGCGTGCGGAAGCGTTCAAGGGGATGGTGATGACGTAGTCGTACTCGTCGTGATTCGGATCACCGATGACCAAGTGCCGAACGGACAGCACCTCCGCGTTCAACACACGTACGGGACGATCGACGTCTCCTCCTTCTTGATCCAGCAAGGGGAAGGAGAGGTTGAGGAAGAAGACTCCAACGGCAGCACGACGGCGTGGTGTTGTTGGTGCAGCAGAACTCCGACAGGGCTTCGCCAAGCACGTACGGAGGAGGAGAGGTGTTGGGGAAGGGAGGGGCTGCGCCTTGACTTGTGTATGCAGCCCTCCCCTCACCCCTCTATTTATAGGGGAAGGGCAAGGGGGGCCGGCCCCCTCTAGATGGGATCTAGAGGGGGGGGCGGCGGCCAAGGGGGAGGGGGCTTGCCCCCCAAGCAAGGGGGGCGCCCCCTTTAGGGTTCCCCCAAACCCTAGGGCGCATGGGCCCTTGGGGGGAGGCGCACCAGCCCACTTTGGGCTGGTTCCCTTCCCCTTTGCAGCCCATGAGCCCCTCCGGGAGAGGTGGCCCCTCCCGGTGGACCCCCGAGGCCCCTCCGGTGGCCCCGGTACAATACCGATATGCCCCCGAACTTTTCCGGTGTCCGTATGACAACTTCCCATATATAAATCTTTACCTCCGGATCAATCCGGAACTCCTCGTGACGTCCGGGATCTCATCCGGGACTCCGAACAACATTCGGTAATCACATACAAGTCTTCCTAATAACCCTGGCGTCACCGAACCTTAAGTGTGTAGACCCTACGGGTTCGGGAGACATGCAGACATGACCAAGACGACTCTCGGGCAATAACCAACAGCGGGATCTGGATACCCATGTTGGCTCCCACATGTTCCTCGATGATGTCATCGGATGAACCACGATGTCGAGGGTTCAAGAAACCCCGTAAACTATTCCCTTTGTCAATCGGTAGGTTACTTGCCCGAGACTCGATCGTCGGTATCCCAATACCTCGTTTAGTCCCGTTACCGGCAAGTCACTTTACTCGTACCGTAATGCATGATCCCGTGGCCAAACACTTGGTCACTTTGAGCTCATTATGATGATGCATTACCGAGTGGGCCCGGTGATACCTCTCCGTCATACGGAGTGACAAATCCCAGTCTTGATCCGTGTCAACCCAACAGATACTTTCGGAGATACCTGTAGTGCACCTTTATAGTCACCCAGTTACGTTGTGACGTTTGGTACACCCAAAGCACTCTTACGGTATCCGGGAGTTACACGATCTCATGGTCTAAGGAAAAGATACTCGACATTGGAAAGCTCTAGCAAAACGAACTACACGATCTTGTGCTATGCTTAGGATTGGGTCTTGTCCATCACATCATTCTCCTAATGATGTGATCTCGTTATCAATGACATCCAATGTCCATAGCCAGGAAACCATGACTATCTATTGATCAACGAGCCAGTCAACTAGAGGCATACTAGGGACATATTGGTGTCTAGTATTCACACATGTATTACGATTTCCAGATAACACAATTATAGCATGAATAAAAGACAATTATCATGAACAAGGAAATATAATAATAATGCTTTTATTATTGCCTCTAGGGCATATTTCCAACAGTTGGCGTATTTCGAGATTAGGATTTGTCACTCCGAATGTCGGAGAGGTATCTCTGGGCCCTCTCGGTAATGCACATCACATAAGCCTTGCAAGCATTACAACTAATATGTTAGTTGTGAGATGATGTATTATGGAACGAGTAAAGAGACTTGCCGGCAACGAGATTGAACTGGGTATTGGATACCGACGATCGAATCTCGGGCAAGTAACATACCGATGACAAAGGGAACAACGTATATTGTTATGCGGTCTGACCGATAAAGATCTTCGTAGAATATGTAGGAACCAATATGGGCATCCGGGTCCCGCTGTTGGTTATTGACCGGAGACGTGTCTCGGTCATGTCTACATTATTCTCGAACCGTAGGGTCCGCACGCTTAAAGTTATGATGACAGTTATTATGAGTTTATGCATTTTGATGTACCGAAGTTAGTTCAGAGTCCCGGATGTGATCACGGACATGACGAGGAGTCTCGAAATAGTCGAGACATAAAGATCGATATATTGGAAGCCTATATTTGGACATCGGAATGGTTCCGAGTGAAATCGGCATTTTACTAGAGTACCGGGGGGTTACCGGAACCCCCCCGGGGGTTAATGGGCCCATATGGGCCTTAAGGGAAAAGAGGAGGGGCGGCCAGGGCAGGCCGCGTGCCCCCTCCCCCCTAGTCCGAATAGGATAAGGAAGGGGGGGCGGCGCCCCCCTTTTTCCTTTCCCCCTCTCTCCTTCCTTCTCCTACAAGGCAAGGGAGAGGAGTCCTACTCCCGGTGGGAGTAGGACTCCTCCTAGCGCACCCCTTGGGGGCCGGCCGTGCCCTCCCCTCCCCTCCTTTATATACGGGGGCAGGGGGCACCCTAGGACACAAGTTGATCATCATGATCGTTCCTTAGCCGTGTGCGGTGCCCCCCTCCACCATATTCCACCTCGGTCATATCGTTGCGGTGCTTAGGCGAAGCCCTGCGTCAGTAGAACATCATCATCGTCATCACGCCGTCGTGCTGACGAAACTCATCCCCGAAGCTTTGCTGGATCGGAGCCCGGGGAGCGTCATCGAGCTGAACGTGTGCTAAGAACTCGGAGGTGCCGGAGTAACGGTGCTTGGATCGGTTGGACCGGGAAGATGTACAACTGCTTCCTCTACGTTGCGTCAACGCTTCCGCTTCGGTCTACGAGGGTACATAGACAACACTCTCCCCTCTCGTTGCTATGCATCACCATGATCTTGCATGTGCGTAGGAATTTTTTTGAAATTACTACGTTCCCCAACAGATTCCAACTTAAAACTAGGCCCCTACTAGACATATTCGGCTAGCTGATGTGAACACCACTCAAACTATTGACATTAGGGTTGCCAGCACTAGCACACGGGCCAACATGTTGATCATAGTGTTGGGAAACGTAGCATGCAATTTCAAAAAAATTCCTACGCTCACGCAAGATCTATCTAGGAGATGCATAGCAACAAGAGGGGGAGAGTGTGTCCACGTACCCTCGTAGACCGAAAGCGGAAGCGTTTGACAACGTGGTTGATGTAGTCGAACTTCTTCATGTTTCAACCGATCAAGCACCGAACGTACGACACCTCCGAGTTCTGCACACGTTCAACTCGATGATGTCCCTCGAACTCTTGATCTAGCAAAGTGAGGAGGGAGAGTTCCGTCAGCACAACGGCGTGGTGATGGTGATGGTGAAGTGATCCGCGCAGGGCTTCGCCTAAGCACTATGAAGAAATGACTGGAGGCGTAAAACCGTAGAGGGGGGCGCCGCACACGGCTAAGAATTGTTGGTGTGTGTTCTAGCGGTGCCCCCCTCATATATATAGGTTGGAGGGGAGGAGAGGCAGCCAAGGGGGCGCCCCAAGTAGGAGGAATCCTACTTGGGTGAAGGAAATATGCCCTAGAGGCAATAATAAAGTTAATATTTATTTCCTTATGTCATGATAAATGTTTATTATTCATGCTAGAATTGTATTAACCGGAAACATAATACATGTGTGAATACATAGACAAACAGAGTGTCACTAGTATGCCTCTACTTGACTAGCTCGTTAATCAAAGATGGTTAAGTTTCCTAGCCATAGACATGAGTTGTCATTTGATTAACGGGATCACATCATTAGGAGAATGATGTGATTGACATGACCCATTCCGTTAGCTTAGCACTCGATCGTTTAGTGTGTTGCTATTGCTTTCTTCATGACTTATACATGTTCCTATGACTATGAGATTATGCAACTCCCGTTTACCGGAGGAACACTTTGTGTGCTACCAAACATCACAACGTAACTGGGTGATTATAAAGGTGCTCTGCAGGTGTCTCCAAAGGTACATGTTGGGTTGGCGTATTTCGAGATTAGGATTTGTCACTCCGAATGTCGGAGAGGTATCTCTGGGCCCTCTCTGTAATGCACATCACTTAAGCCTTGCAAGCATTGCAACTAATGAGTTAGTTGCGGAATGATGTATTACGGAGCGAGTAAAGAGACTTGCCGGTAACGAGATTGAACTAGGTATTGAGATACCGACGATCGAATCTCGGGCAAGTAACATACCGATGATAAAGGGAACAACGTATGTTGTTATGCGGTCTGACCGATAAAGATCTTCGTAGAATATGTAGGAGCCAATATGAGCATCCAGGTTCCGCTATTGGTTATTGACCGGAGACGTGTCTCGGTCATGTCTACATTGTTCTCGAACCCGTAGGGTCCGCACGCTTAAGGTTTCGATGATAGTTATATTATGAGTTTATGAGTTTTGATGTACCGAAGAAGTTCGGAGTCCCGGATGAGATCGGGGACATGACGAGGAGTCTTGAAATGGTCGAGACGTAAAGATCGATATATTGGACGACTATATTCGGACATCGGAAAGGTTCCAAGTGATTCGGGTATTTTCGGAGGTACCGGGGAGTTACGGGAATACGAGGAAAGAAGCAATGGGCCTTAATGGGCCTTAGTGGGAAGGACCAGGAGGTGGCGCGCGCCCCTCCCAAGCCCAGTCCGAATTGGACAAGGGGTTTGGGGCGCGACCCCTCTCTCCCTTCCTTCCCCTCTTCCCCCCTTTCCCCCCTTCTCCTAGTTGGACTAGGAAAGGAGGAAACCTACTCCAACTAGGAGTAGGAATCCTACTCCCTGGCGCGCCCCTCCTAGGGCCGGCCTCCTCCCCCTTGCTCCTTTATATACGGGGGCAGGGGGCACCTCTAGACACACAAGTTGATCTTCGTGATCATTCTCTTAGCCGTGTGCGGTGCCCCCCTCCACAATAATCCTCGATAATATTGTAGCGGTGCTTAGGCGAAGCCCTGCGACGGTAGAACATCAACATCGTCACCACGCCGTCATGCTGACGGAACTCATCCCTGACACTTTGCTGGATCGAAGTCCGGGGATCATCATCGAGCTGAACGTGTGCTAAAACTCGGAGGTGCCGTAATTTCGGTGCTTCATCGATCGGGCCATGAAGACGTACGACTACATCAACCGCGTTGTCATAACGCTTCCGCTGTCGGTCTACGAGGGTACGTAGACAACACTCTCCCCTCTCGTTGCTATGCATCACCATGATCTTGCGTGTGCGTAGGATTTTTTTTGAAATTACTACGTTCCCCTACATTGGGCGCCTCCCAATCCGGCCTCCCCTTACCATATCCACCGGAGGGGGAGGAAAGAGGAGGGAGGAGGCAAGGAAGGGGGAGGCCGAATTCCTCCCCTTCCTTCTCTCTTCTCCCATTTCCTTTCCCTCAGGTGCGGCCCATATTGGGGGCACAACAGCCCCCGCTGTCTGCTGTGTTTCCCCTCTTGGCCCATTAGGCCCATATAGTTTGCCGGGGGATGCCTGGAACCCCTTCCGGTGACCCGTTACGTACCCGGTACCCCCGGAACACTTCCGGTGTCCGAATACTATCGTCCTATATATGAATCTTACCTCTCGACCATTTCAATACTCCTTGTCGTGTCCGTGATCTCATCCGGGACTCTGAACAATATTCGGTTACCAAATCACATAACTCATATAATACAAAAGCGTCATCGAACGTTAAACGTGCGGACCCTACGGGTTCGAGAACTATGTAGACATGACCGAGACACCTCTCTGGTCAATAACCAATAATGGAACCTGGATGCTCATGTTGGTTCCTACATATTCTATGAAGATCTTTATCGGTCATACCGTAATGACAACATACATTATTCCCTTTGTCATCAGTATGTTACTTGCCCGAGATTCGATCGTCGGTATCTTCATACCTAGTCCAATCTCGTTACTGGCAAGTCTCTTTACTCATTCTGTAATACATCATCCCACAACTAACTCATTAGTCACATTGCTTGCAAGGCTTCTTATGATGTGTATTACCGAGAGGGCCTAGAGATACCTCTCCGATACTCCGAGTAACAAATACTAATCTCGATCTATGCCAACCCAACAAACACCTTCGGAGATACATGTAGAGCATCTTTATAATCACCCAGTTACGTTGTGACATTTGATAGCACATAAGGTATTCCTTCGGTATCCGGGAGTTGCATAATCTCATAGTCAAAGGAATATGTACATGACATGAAGAAAGCTATAGCAATAAAACTGAGAAATCAATATGCTAAGCTAACGGATGGGTCTTGTCACTAGTAGAAAACATGGCTTTGGTTCGGGCCTGGCCAGCCCATTAGTCCCGGTTCTTCACGAACCGTGACCCATGGGGGGCATTAGTCCTGGTTCGTGAGCCCAGGGGGCCGACCGAGGCCTCGTGGGCATTAGTCCCTGTTTGTCTGGATCCATTTGTGCCGGTTTTAGGCACGAACCGGGACCAATGGGCCGTGCTCCTGGCCCACAGCCATTGGTACTGGTTCGTGCCTAGAACCGGTACAAAAGGCGTGATTTAGTTCCGGTTCCTGCCACGAACCGGCACAAATAAGTTGCCTATACCCCATCGTAGCGGCAGAGCACTCCACAGTGCTCTGTTTTTTGCTGGCCGGCGAGGGGGACAGCATTGGGTGCTCTAGCTCGCCTCGTATGCACATGAGGTGTTCGATGAAATGCCCGAGCCACACTAGTTAAGCTTTCTCCTCTCGAAGCTCGACCTCGGAGCTCCATTTTTCCCAAGATTTGTCTAGGTTTAGCGGTGTGTCACGCCCCGTCCCCGTTTTCACCGCCGTCGATCGCCCCCGCTGATCTCGTCGCTGGCACCACCGTGGTGAGCCTCTTGTTCTTATCTTCTTTCTGATTTTCTTAATTTAGATAGATACTTGTCTGATTTTCTTACTTTAGATAGATACTTGTCTGATTTTCTTACTTTTGACACACATAATTATATATAATGCACGCAGATGAACCGGCAATGAAGTTACGGTGACAGGCACACCTCCGAGTACATTAAGGGCGTGCATAATTTTCTTGAAGTGGCTAAGGGAAACAAGCAGAATGGTTTTATGTGTTGTCCATGCCCTAAATGTGGGAATACGAAGTCTTACTCTGACCGGAAAATCCTTCACACCCACCTGCTTTACAAGGGTTTCATGCCACACTATAATGTTTGGACGAGGCACGGAGAAATAGGGGTTATGATGGAAGACGGCGAAGAAGAAGAGGACGATGACAACTATGTGTCCCCTGAATACGGTGATGCTGCAACGGGGGGAACTACTGAAGATCAAGAGGAACCAAACGATGTGCCCGATGATGCTGCAATGGGGGGAGCTGCTGAAGATCAAGAGGAACCAGACGATGTGCCCGATGGTGTTGATCTTCGCCAGGTCATTGTCGACGCAAGGACGCAATGCGAAATTCAAAAGGAGAAGCTGAAGTTCGATCGCATGTTAGAGGATCACCAAAAAGGGTTGTACCCCAATTGCGAAGATGGCAATACAAAGCTCGGTACCATACTGGAATTGCTGCAGTGGAAGGCAGAGAATGCTGTGCCTGACAAAGGATTGGAGAAGCTACTGAAAATATTGAAGAAGAAGCTTCCAAATAGTACGTACGCAACAAAGAAGGTCGTATGCCCTCTAGAATTGGAGGTGCAGAAGATACATGCATGCCCTAATGACTGCATCCTCTACCGTGGTGCGTACGAGGATTTGAACGCATGCCCGGTATGCAGTGCATTGCGGTATAAGATCAGACGAGATGACCCTGGTGAGGTTGACGTGAGCCTCGCAGGAAGAAGGTTCCTGCGAAGGTGATGTGGTATGGTCCTATAATACCACGGTTGAAACGATTGTTCAGAAACAAAGAGCATGCCAAGTTGATGCGATGGCACAGTGAGGACCGTAAGAAAGACGGGAAGTTGATAGCACCCGCTGACGGGTCGCAGTGGAGAAAATTCGAGAGAGAGTACTGGGCTGAGTTTGCACGTGACCCAAGGAACGTATGGTTTGGTTTAAGCGCGGATGACATTAATCCTTTCGGGGAGCAAAGCAGCAATCACAGCACCTGGCCCGTGACTCTATGTATGTATAACCTTCCTCCTTGGATGTGCATGAAGCGGAAGTTCATTATGATGCCAGTTCTCATCCAAGGCCCTAAGCAACCTGGCAACGACATTGATGTGTACCTAAGGACATTAGTTGAAGAACTTTCACAACTATGGAATGGAAACGGTGTACGTACGTGGGATGAGCACAAACAGGAGGAATTTAACCTGCACGCATTGCTGTTTGTAACCATCAACGATTGGCCTGCTCTCAGTAACCTTTCAAGATAGACAAACAAGGGAAACCACACATGCACGCACTGTTTAGCTGACACCGAAAGTATATACCTGGACAAATGCAGGAAGAATGGGTACCTGGGCCATTGTCGATTTCTTCCGACCAACCATCAATGTCGAAAGAAATGCAAGCATTCAAAGGCGAGGTAGATCACCGGAAGAAGCCCGCCATGCGTACTGGTGATCACGTACTTGCTATGATCAATGATTTACACGTAATCTTTGGAAAGGGTCCCGACGGAGTAGCTGTTCCGAATGACGCTGAGGAACACGCACCCATGTGGAAGAAGAAATCTATATTTTGGGACCGACCCTACTGGAAAGACCTAGAGGTCCGCTCTTCGATCAACGTGATGCACGTGACGAAGAACCTTTGGGTGAACCTGCTAGGCTTCTTGTGTGTGTAAGGGAAGACGAAAGATACAGATGAGGCACGGGAGGACCTGCAACGTTTGCACGAAAAAGACGGCATGCCTCTGTTGGGGAACGTAGTAATTTAAAAAAAAATCCTACGCACACGCAAGATCATGGTGATGCATAGCAACAAGAGGGGAGAGTGTTGTCCATGTACCCTCGTAGACTGAAAGCGGAAGCGTTAGCACAACGCGGTTGATGTAGTCGTACGTCTTCACGATCCGACCGATCAAGTACCGAACGCATGGCACCTCCGAGTTCAGCACACGTTCTACCCGATGACGTCCCTCGAACTCCGATTCAGCCGAGTGTTGAGGGAGAGTTTCGTCAGCACGATGGTGTGGTGACGTTGATGACGTTCTACTGACGTAGGGCTTCGCCTAAGCACTGCTACAATATTATCAAGGTGGACTATGGTGGAGGGGGGCACCGTACACGGCTAAAAGATCGAACGATCAATTGGTGTGTCTATGGGGTGCCCCCTGCCCCCATATATAAAGGAGCAAGGGGGGAGGTGCGGCCGGCCAGGAGAGAGGGCGCGCCAGGAGGAGTCCTACTCCCACCGGGAGTAGGACTCCCCCCTTTCCTAGTTGGATTAGGACTTGGGAGGGGGAAAGAGGTGGAGGAGAAGAAGGAAGGGGGCGCCGCCCCCCTCTCCTTGTCCTGTTCGGACTAGGGGGGAGGGGCGCACGACCCTTGCCCTGGCCGCCTCTCCTCTCTTCCACCAAGGCCCGTTTAGTCCCCAGGGGGTTCTGGTAACCCCTCCGGTACTCCGGTAAAATCACGATTTCACCCGGACCACTTTCGATATCCAAACATAGGCTTCCAATATATCAATCTTCATGTGTCGACCATTTCGAGACTCCTCGTCATGTCCGTGAGCACATCCGGGACTCCGAACAACCTTCGGTACATCAAAACATATAATTTCATAATATAACTGTCATTGAAACGTTAAGCGTGTGGACCCTACGGGTTCGAGAACTATGTAGACATGACCGAGACACGTCTCCGGTCAATAACCAATAGAGGAACCTATTTTCTCATATTGGCTCCCACATATTCTACGAAGATCTTTATTGGTCAGACCGCATAACAACATACGTTGTTCCCTTTGTCATCGGTATGTTACTTGCCCGAGATTCGATCGTCGGTATCTCAATACTTAGTTCAATCTCGTTACCGGCAAGTCTCTTTACTCGTTCTGTAATACATCATCCCACAAATAACTCATTAGTTGCAATGCTTGCAAGGCTTAAGTGATGTGCATTATCGAGAGGGCCCAGAGATACCTCTCCGACAGTCGGAGTGAAAAATCCTAATCTCGAAATACGCCAACCCAACAAGTACCTTCGGAGACACCTGTAGAGCACCTTTATAATCACCCAGTTACGTTTCAACGTTTGGTAGCACACAAAGTGTTCCTCCGGTAAACGGGAGTTGCATAATCTCATAGTCATAGGAACATGTATAAGTCATGAAGAAAGCAACAACAACATACTAAACGATCGTCGGCTCAGCTAATGGAATGGGTCATGTCAATCACATCATTCTCCTAATGATGTGATCCCGTTAATCAAATGACAACCCATGTCAATGGCTAGGAAACTTAAGCATCTTTGATCAACGAGCTAGTCAAGTAGAGGCATACTAGTGACATTCTTTTTTTGTCTATGTATTCACACATGTATTATGTTTCCGGTTAATACAATTATAGCATGAATAATAAACATTTATCATGATATAAGGAAATAAATAATAACTTTATTATTGCCTCTAGGGCATATTTCCTTTAGTCTCCCACTTGCACTAGAGTCAATAATCTAGATTACACAGTAATGATTCTAACACCCATGGAGCCTTGGTGCTGATCATGTTTTGCTCGTGGAAGAGGCTTAGTCAACGGGTCTGCAACATTCAGATCCGTATGTATCTTGCAAATTTCTATGTCTCCCACCTGGACTAAATACCGGATGGAATTGAAGCGTCTCTTGATGTGCTTGGTTCTCTTGTGAAATCTGGATTCTTTCGCCAAGGCAATTGCACCAGTATTGTCACAAAAGATTTTCATTGGACCCGATGCACTAGGTGTGACACCTAGATCGGATATGAACTCCTTCATCCAGACTTCTTCATTTGCTGCTTCCGAAGCAGCTATGTACTCCGCTTCACACGTAGATCCCGCCACGACGCTTTGCTTAGAACTGCACCAACTGACAGCTCCACCATTCAAGGTAAACACGTATCCGGTTTGCGATTTAGAATCGTCTGGATCAGTGTCAAAGCTTGCATCAACGTAACCATTTACGATGAGCTCTTTGTCACCTCCATAAACGAGAAACATATCCTTAGTCATTTTCAGGCATTTCAGGCTGTTCTTGACCGCTATCCAATTATCCACTCCTCGATTACTTTGGTACCTCCCTGCTAGACTTATAGCAAGGTACACATCAGGTCTGGTACACAGCATTGCATGCATGATAGAGCCTATGGCTAAAGCATAGGGAACATCTTTTATTTTCTCTCTATCTTCTGCAGTGGTCGGGCATTGAGTTTTACTCAACTTCACACCTTGTAACACAGGCAAGAACCCTTTATTTGCTTGATCCATTTTGAACTTCTTCAAAACTTTGTCAAGGTATGTGCTTTGTGAAATTCCAATTAAGCATCTTGATCTATCTCTATAGATCTTAATGCCCAATATATAAGCAACTTCACCAAGGTCTTTCATTGAAAAACTCTTATTCAAGTATCCCTTTATGCTATCCAGAAATTCTATATCATTTCCAATCAGTAATATGTCATCCACATATAATATCAGAAATGCTACAGAGCTCCCACTCACTTTCTTGTAAATACAAGCTTCTCCAAAAGTCTGTATAAAACCAAATGCTTTGATCACACTATCAAAGCATTTATTCCAACTCCGAGAGGCTTGCACCAGTCCATAAATGGATCGCTGGAGCTTGCACACTTTGTTAGGTCCCTTTGGATCGAAAAAAACCTTATGGTTGCATCATATACAACTCTTCTTCCAGAAAACCATTCAGGAATGTAGTTTTGACATCAATCTGCCAAATTTCATAATCATAAAATGCGGAAATTGCTAACATGATTCGGACAGACTTAAGCATCGCTATGGGTGAGAAGGTCTCATTGTAGTCAATCCCTTGAACTTGTCGAAAACCTTTTGCAACAAGTCAAGCTTTGTAGACAGTAACATTACCGTCAGCGTCAATCTTCTTCTTGAAGATCCATTTATTCTCAATTGCTTGCCGATCATCGGGCAAGTCAACCAAAGTCCATACTTTGTTCTCATACATGGATCCCATCTCAGATTTCATGGCCTCAAGCCATTTCGCGGAATCTGGGCTCACCATCGCTTCTTCATAGTTCGTAGGTTCATCATGATCTAGTAACATGAGTTCTAGAACAGGACCACCGTACCACTCTGGTGCGGATCTTACTCTGGTTGATCTACGAGGTTCAGTAATAACTTGATCTGAAGTTTCATGATCATCATCATTAACTTCCTCACCAATTGGTGTAGGCGTCACAGAAACTAGTTTCTGTGATGAACTACTTTCCAATAGGGGAGCAGGTATAGTTCCCTCATCAAGTTCTACTTTCCTCCCACTCACTTCTTTCGAGAGAAACTCCTTCTCTAGAAAGGATCCATTCTTAGCAACAAATGTCCTGCCTTCGGATCTGTGATAGAAGGTGTACCCAAAGTCTCTTTTGGGTATCCTATGAAGACACATTTCTTCGATTTGGGTTCGAGCTTATGAGGTTGAAGCTTTTTCACATAAGCATCGCAGCCCTAAACTTTCAGAAATGACAACTTTGGTTTCTTGCCAAACCACAGTTCATAAGGCGTCGTCTCAACGGATTTCGATGGTGCCCTATTTAACGTGAATGCAGCCGTCTCTAAAGCATAACCCCAAAACAATAGTGGTAAATCAGTAAGAGACATCATAGATCGCACCATATCTAGTAAAGTACGATTACGATGTTCGGACACACCATTACGCTGTGGTGTTCCGGGTGGCGTGAGTTGTGAAACTATTCCGCATTGTTTCAAATGTAGACCAAACTCGTAACTCAAATATTCTCCTCCACGATCAGATCGTAGAAACTTTATTTTCTTGTTACGATGATTTTCAACTTCACTCTGAAATTCTTTGAACTTTTCAAATGTTTTAGACTTATGTTTCATTAAGTAGATATACCCATATCTGCTTAAATCATCTGTGAAGGTAAGAAAAAAACGATACCCGCCACAAGCCTCAACATTTATCGGACCACATACATCTGTATGTATGATTTCCAACAAATCTGTTGCTCTCTCCATAGTACCGGAGAACGGCGTTTTGGTCATCTTGCCCATAAGGCAAGGTTCGCAAGTACCAAGTGATTCACAATCAAGTGGTTCCAAAAGTCCATCAGTATGGAGTTTCTTCATGCGCTTTACACCGATATGACCTAAACGGCAGTGCCACAAATAAGTTGCACTATCATTATCAACTCTGCATCTTTTGGATTCAACATTATGAATATGTGTATCACTACTATCGAGATTCATCAAAAATAGACCACTCTTCAAGGGTGCATGACCATAAAAGATATTACTCATATAAGTAGAACAACCATTATTCTCTGATTTAAATGAATAACCGTCTTGCATCAAACAAGATCTAGATATAATGTTCATGCTCAACGCTGGCACCAAATAACAATTATTTAGGTCTAATACTAATCCCGAAGGTAGATGTAGAGGTAGCGTGCCGACCGCGATCACATCGACTTTGGAACTACGCGCATTGTCACCTCGTCCTTGGCCAGTGTTCGCTTAATTCATAGTCCCTGTTTCGATTTGCAAATATTAGCAACAGAACCAGTATTAAATACCCAGGTGCTACTACGAGCTCTAGTAAGGTACACATCAATAACATGTATATCACATATACCTTTGTTCACCTTGCCATACTTCTTATCCGCCAAATACTTGGGGAAGTTCTGCTTCCAGTGACTAGTTTGCTTGCAGAATACTTGGGGCAGTTCTGCTTCCAGTGACTAGTCTGCTTGCAGTAGAAGCACTCAGTCTCAGGCTTAGGTCCAGACTTGGGTTTCTTCTCTTGAGCAGCAACTTGCTTGCTGTTCTTCTTGAAGTTCCCCTTCTTCTTCCCTTTGCCCTTTTTCTTGAAACTGGTGGTCTTATTGACCATCAACACTTGATGCACCTTCTTGATTTCTACCTTCGCAGCTTTTAGCATTGCGAAGAGCTCGGGAATTGTCTTATCCATCCCTTGCATATTATAGTTCATCATGAAGCTTTTGTAGGTTGGTGGCAGTGATTGGAGAATTCTGTCAATGACGCTATCATTCAGAAGATTAACTCCCAGTTGAATCAAGTGATTATTATACCTAGACATCTTGAGTATATGCTCACTGGCATAACTATTCTCCTCCATCTTGCAGCTGTAGAACTTATTGCAGACTTCATATCTCTCAATCCGGGCATTTGCTCGAAATATTAACTTCAACTCCTGGAACATCTCATATGCTCCATGATGTTCAAAACGTCGTTGAAGTCCCGGTTCTAAGCCGTAAAGCATGGCACATTGAACTATCAAATAGTCATCAACTTTGCTCTGCCAGACGTTCTTAACATCGTCAGTTGCATCAGGAGCAGGCCTGGCACCTAGCGGTGCTTCCAGGACGTAATTCTTCTATGCAGAAATGAGGATAATCCTCAAGTTATGGACCCAGTCTGTGTAATTGCTACCATCATCTTTCAACTTTGCTTTCTCAAGGAACGCATTAAAATTCAACGGAACAACAACACGAGCCATCTATCTATAGACAAGCAAGATACTATCAGGTACTAAGTTCATGATAAATTTTAGTTCAAGTAATCATATTAGTTAAGAACTCCCACTTAGAAAGTCATCTCTCTAATCTTCTAAGTGATCACGTGATCCAAATCAACTAAACCATAACCGATCATCACGTGAAATGGAGTAGTTTTCAATGGTGAACATCACTATGTTGATCATATCTACTATATGATTCACGCTCGACCTTTCGGTCTCAGTGTTCCGAGGCCATATCTGCATATGCCAGGCTCGTCAAGTTTAACCTGATATTCTGCATGTGCAAAACTGGCTTGCACCCGTTTTAGATGGACGTAGAGCTTATCACACCCGATCATCACGTGGTGTCTGGGCACGACGAACTTTGGCAACGGTGCATACTCAGGGAGAACACTTTTATCTTGAAATTTAGTGAGAGATCATCTTATAATGCTACCGTCAATCAAAGCAAGATAAGATGCATAAAAGATAAACATCACATGCAATCAATATAAGTGATATGATATGGCCATCATCATCTTGTGCTTGTGATCTCCATATCCGAAGCACCGTCATGATCACCATCGTCACCGGCGTGACACCTTGATCTCCATCGTAGCATCGTTGTCGTCTCGCCAATCTTATGCTTCTTCGACTATCGCTACCGCTTAGTGATAAAGTAAAGCATTACAGGGCGATTGCATTGCATACAATAAAGCGACAAACATATGGCTCCTGCCAGTTGCCGATAACTCGGTTACAAAACATGATCATCTCATACAATAAAATTTAGCATCATGTCTTGACCATATCACATCACAACATGCCCTGCAAAAACAAGTTAGACGTCCTCTACTTTGTTGTTGCAAGTTTTACGTGGCTGCTACGGGCTTAGCAAGAACCGTTCTTACCTACGCATCAAAACCACAACGATAGTTTGTCAAGTTGGTGTTGTTTTAACCTTCGCAAGGACCGGGCGTAGCCACACTCGGTTCAACTAAAGTTGGGGAAACTGACACCCGCCAGCCACCTATGTGCAAAGCACGTCGGTAGAACCAGTCTCGCGTAAGCGTAAGCGTAATGTCAGTCCGAGCCGCTTCATCCAACAATACCGCCGAACCAAAGAGTGTCATGCTGGTAAGCAGTATGACTTGTATCGCCCACAACTCACTTGTGTTCTACTCGTGCATATAAAATCAACGCATAAAAACCAGGCTCGGATGCCACTGTTGGGGAACGTAGTAATTTCAAAAAAAATCCTACGCACACGCAAGATCATGGTGATGCATAGCAACGGGAGAGGAGAGTGGTTTCCACGTACCCTCGTAGACCGAAAGCGGAAGCGTTAGCACAACGCGGTTGATATAGTCATACGTCTTCACGACCCGACCGATCAAGTACCGAACGCACGATACCTCCGAGTTCAGCACACGTTCAGCCCGATGACATCCCTCGATCTCTGATCCAGCCGAGTGTTGAGGGAGAGTTTTGTCAGCACGACGGCGTGGTGACGATGATGACGTTCTACCGACACAGGGCTTCGCCTAAGCACCGCTACAGTATTATCGAGGTGGACTATGGCATGCACCGCACACGGCTAAAAGATCAAACGATCAGTTGTTGTGTCTATGGGGTGCACCCTGCCCCCGTATATAAAGGAGCAATGGGGGTGCGGCTGGCCAAGAGAGAGGGCGCGCCAGGAGGAGTCCTACTCCCACCGGGAGTAGGACTCCCCCCTTTCCTAGTTGGATTAGGACTTGGGAGGGGGAAAGAGGTGGAGGAGAAGAAGGAATGGGGGGGCGCCGCCCCCTCTCCTTGTCCTATTCGGACTAGGGGGGAGGGGCGCGCGGCCCTTGCCATCGCCGCCTCTCCTCTCTTCCACCAAGGCCCACTAAGGCCCATTTAGTCCCCGAGGGGTTCCGGTAACCCCTCCGGTACTCCGGTAAAATCACGATTTCACCCGGACCACTTCCGATATCCAAACATAGGCTTCCAATATATCAATCTTCATGTCTCGACCATTTCAAGACTCCTCGTCATGTCCGTGATCACATCCGGGACTCCGAACAACTTTTATTACATCAAAACATATAAACTCATAATATAACTGTCATCAAAACGTTAAGCGTGCGGACCCTATGGGTTCGAGAACTATGTAGACATGACCGAGACACGTCTCCGGTCAATAACCAATAGCGGAACCCGGATGCTCATATTGGCTCCCACATATTCTATCGGTCAGACCGCATAACAACATACGTTGTCCCCTTTGTCATCGGTATGTTACTTGCCCGAGATTCGATCGTCGGTATCTCAATACCTACATCAATCTCGTTACCAGCAAGTCTCTTTACTCGTTCTGTAATACATCATCCCGCAACTAACTCATTAGTTGCAATGCTTGCAAGGCTTAAGTGATGTGCATTACCGAGAGGGCCCAGAGATACCTCCCCGACAATCGGAGTGACAAATCCTAATCTCGAAATACGCCAACCCAACAAGTACCTTCGGAGACACCTGTAGAGCACCTTTATAATCACCCAGTTATGTTGCGACGTTTGGTAGCACACAAAGTGTTTCTCCGGTAAACATGAGTTGCATAATCTTATAGTCATAGGAACATGTATAAGTCATGAAGAAAGCAATAGCAACATACTAAACGATCGTGTGCTAAGCTAACAAAATGGGTCATGTCAATCACATCATTCTCCTAATGATGTGATCCCGTTAATCAAATGACAACCTATGTCAATGGCTAGGAAACTTAACCATCTTGGATCAACGAGCTAGTCAAGTAGAGGCATACTAGTGACATTCTTTTTTTGTCTATGTATTCACACATGTATTATGTTTCCGGTTAATACAATTCTAGCATGAATAATAAACATTTATCATGATATAAGGAAATAAATAATAACTTTATTATTGCCTCTAGGGCATATTTCCTTGAGCCTCCAAAGAAGTATGAAGGTCCTGCGAGCTACGCTCTTACCAAAGAAGAGAAGGAAATCTTCTTTGAATGCCTGCTTAGTATGAAGGTCCCGAATGGGTTCTCGTCGAATATAAAAGGAATAATAAATATGCCAGAGAAAAAGTTCTAGACCCTAAAGTCTCATGACTGCCGCGTGATTATGATGCAACTGCTTCTGGTTGCATTGAGGGGGCTTCTACCAGAAAACGTCTGATTTGCCATTGTGAAGTTATGTGCATTCCTCAATGCAATCTCTGAGAAGGTGATCGATCCAGAAATCATACCAAGGCTAAAGAGTGATGTTGTGCAATGTCTTGTCAGTTTCGAGCTGGTGTTCCCACCATCCTTCTTCAATATGATGACGCATGTCCTAGTTCATCTAGTTGATGAGATTTTCATTTTGGGCCCCGTATTTCTACACAATATGTACCCCTTTGAGAGGTTCATGGGATTCCTAAAGAAATATGTCCGTAACCGCGCTAGGCCAGAAGGAAGCATCTCCATGGGCCATCAAACAGAGGATGTCATTGGGTTTTGTGTTGACTTCATTCCTGGCCTTAAGAAGATAGGTGTCCCTAAATCGCGGTATGAGGGGAGACTGATTGGAAAAGGCACGCTTGGAGGGGACTCAATAATATGCAGGGACGGATATTCTTGGTATCAAGCACACTACACAGTTCTACAGAACTCTACCTTGGTGACCCCGTATGTCGATGAACACAAGAATAGTCTGCGCTCCAAACACCCGGAGCAGTGCGACGACTGGATTACATGTGAACACATCAAGACTTTCAGCAGTTGGTTGGAAACACGTCTCAGAGGTGACAACACTGTTTGTGATGAGCTTTACTCATTGTCTAGGGGACCATCTTCGACTGTATTGACTTACAAAGGATACGAGATAAATGGGAATACATTTTACACGATCGCCCAAGATTAAAAGAGCACCAACCAAAATAGCGGTGTCCACTTTGATGCAGCAACCGAGAGGGGAACTTGTAAAAACCGTAAATAAATAAATAAATTAGATAACGATAATTTCAACGGCGTTGCCAAAACAATAATTAAAATAATAGAATCAACTACATTTATTATTACAGCAAATAGCATTTAGTCATGCAAAACAATTCTTCTCCAAACCTCCATATATTTTATAGACCCTTGTCTCATTTGTTTCACACAAAGTAATTACCAACTAATGGCCAGCCAAGAAAACTACACTTGTCCCTAGTACAACCCACAAGAGACACAAGTGGAGGCATGCATGCAAGACTAGTCACGCATGCATGGCAGATGTAATGTGTCTTCAAACCGACATAGCTACTCACCCCACTATAAATAGGAGCCATCCCTTTCACTGGACCATTCTACCTCACACACACACATACGGTGGAGTACCCCCACCACTTGCCTTTTCACCTTCTAGCACACTGTTGTCCTTCACTGCGGTGAAGATCTTTGGGTTGCATGCGCCACTAGGTACTAATCAAGTACCTTGTTGTGTTAGCCCTTCTTGCTTGATTTCTTATCAATCTCCACCTCGGTTTGAATCAGTCCATAAGCATCTATTCACCTTGATCTCTTTACCTTGCTGTGAAAAAGAACAAAATGTTTGCGTAAACACCCAAGTTAGTCAAAACTAATTAGATCAATTGCAAAAGCATGTAAAAGATTCCTTGAATGACATCCGTGGCTTGTACTAGATCTAACATGCCAATAATCAAATCCTAAGTACTAGTAACTTGCTAAGACATGTATGTGTGTATCCAAAAGATCAACCTTCCTGTGTATACTGCCTTATCCTAATTATTAATCCCTGCCAATCTGTAGCACACACTGAGAGATTGATATTTATAATCTACTCACAAGTAATTATTTTTGGAGTTTCACTGCCACTGTTTACTTCTATATGGTGTTCAAGGATGAGTAGCACTAGTTAGGAACAGCATTTAGATCTAATCAGTAGCAATACCATGACCACACCATAGATTAAATCTTGATTAATTTCGTGGCCTTGAGATAAACAAAGAGAAAGAAGGCAATATGGCTGAGTGGGGAATAGTAGGGCCTGGGATAAAATGAACAACATATGCACACCCACATTCACTGATAGCAGGCACTTGTTGTGAAATTTGGAGCACTTCATGGAGAAGGAATTAGGATTAGTACTTACCAGTAATAGCAGTAGGATGTGGCTAGTCCACACCGTTAGCAGCAGAGCCATGGCGACCGAGCAGCGCCGGTGAAGCCGCACACGCCCGACGCCCGTGGCTGCACGCCTCGTGCGTGTGGCTGCGCTGGCGGAGGATGAAGGCATGGAGACGTCGTTGCCGCTGCAGCCGGTGGCAAGCCCACCGGACCTGGATCAGGCGGCGCTAGGATTGATTGGTGGTGACGTTTTTGGCGGCGGCGGATCAAATAAATAGGGGGAAATGGTAGAGGGAGACGAGGGGAATCTGTAGGTGTCCGCCGTGTCGCCGGAGATGCCCGGACGGGGCAGATCGAGGCGACGGCGGTCGTGCTCTGTTCTTGGGGGAGAGAGAGAGGTGAGCGGGCTGGTTCTGTTCGTGGGACAACAGAGAAGATGAGTAGTCTTTTTGATAGACTCGGGCTGGGGCTCAACCCGCGTAGTACTAGTAGTACAGTAGGCTACTGTTCTTTTTACTTATCAGTTCTTTTACCATTCTCTGGACTGGATGACATACGTGCATGCTACTCTGTTTTGGATGGCTTAATGTATTTTATCTCTCAATGGAACACTAGGACGTATCACCACTTAGTTAATTACATGTGGCTTGCTCATCATGGCCGTGTTGCTGGATGTTAGATTTTTAGTTAGGAAAATAAATAATAATATAAACATGTTCCTGAAATAATTACCAGGAGTCGATCTCGGACCCGTAGGAGCCACGTCTGGTGGTTCCGAGTTGATCGAAGCACTATCCGGCAAGTCGTCATCTCCTTGACCATGTCTTGATAAATGTTTTTCGGGCTATGGGTCATTTCAAAAAAATTGCATAAGAATTAAAAATAAATATTTTTCATAAATGAAATGAGTTTTGGATCAGGTGGATCCACTGATTTGGCAATTGGATCAGATTAGGTGAAGTATCTGTATTAAATAGTTGTGACCCGGGCAGGGTTACATTATAAATAAATATTTGATGGGTAGGGAAGCTCATGTTGGTGAAGGCAACCCGGGTAGGGTTGGCTTGGATGGCGGGCTCCTCTACATAGGATATCACATTAGGACACAACCAACTGGCGCTTACTTCAAAAGCGGCGCAAACCGTACTGACCATAGACCTGGAATGGGACGGGCTGAACCGACTACCCATGCCAAGTAGCTGCCTCTGCATGGGTGAGAAGGTGGCTGTAGCCGGGTAGGTACAATCACCCTTGGGCGGGACCGCCGGTCAGGGGTCTCGACCCGCGGGCCTTTAGTAAGGCAAGGTGGAAAAGCAGAGGTAGTGTACGGGCTGGTTAAAGGTTTTGGTTCCTTGGTCTAGTCGTGCGCACGGGTAGCGCATGGACAACTTGTACCAAGAGATGCTATGGGCAAAGCAGTACACCTTTGATCAGAGTAAATGTGATATCACTCCCAGCTTCCGGGTTTGGAAGTGCGTCGTGTGGGTTTTCCTCTAACACAGGATGTAAGATCCCACGTCGCTCTATCGCCAGTAGATTTTATGAATAAAATTTGGTTTTCAACAAAATGGGTTAAGGGAAAATATTTTTACCTACATAGTATTTTGAGATAATGGCTCGCTGGTGGTAGCCATGGCCGATGAAGTTTTTCCTCTTTAAAAACTCATGCATCCACTTTTCCCGGCGACTTGCGGAGTACGTATCTTATGTTGTTTTTCAGAGCAAGTGAGTTATGAGAACTCCGAGGCGATAGAGAATGGTACTTATGATGAGTCTGGTCATCTTGACGACTTCGGTTATTCTGAGGTGGAGTATGTTTATGAGGAAGTCGACAATCAAGGCCATGAAGAGTAGATGCCCTCCATGGTTGGTCTAAAAGGCTCGTACTAGAGACGGGTGACGATCTATCGTCATGGCCGCTTAGGCTTAGTCGACACTTGAGGTGTCTATGTAATAAAGCTTGCCTACTCATGGCAGCTGCTTCGCCATGTACATGATACTGTTCTCCTTAACTGATCCTGGCGCAACTCTGAAGTGACGGCTTCCGTTACGCCTGACTCTGTTGGACGTAACGGGGCGTCACAGAAGAGATGGTATCAGAGCCACGTTAAGGAAATAGTCATGTACTTGATTAGAAACCGTCTGAGCCCTAGGAAAGATAGGTTCCCTCCTTACCTAAAATAAACTAAAAGTTTTCTTTAAAAAAAATGACTCAAGTCAAGTGAAGATTAAATAATTTAGACCACACAATTGTGCAAGAAAAATGTGTTTATTTATTTAGTTACTGTCCTTGGTAAAATTAATTTTACACTGTGTTATAACTAACTAAATTCTTAAATTGCTTAATGTAGGATGACGAGTGGTAGGATGTTTGGTACGGGTGCTGAGTATGGTGGTTTTGCTCTGTTCTTGGTTGAGCTTCTTAGTCTTCTGGGTGTGTTGATTTCACCGTACTACACAGTGTTTCACGACCCGTGTTCCACGGGGTACTTAGTCACAGTGCACATTCCTGAGGGCTTAGATGTCCCTTCTAGGTACAGTATTGCACGTTACGACTTTGTTTCAGCACTTCAGGGTGCGGCACGGGATGCCGCTTTACACCTTTTCCACGCCTACCACCCTCTCCTTCAGTACGTGGGAAGAGGCGAGTGGCCTCATCAGCTAGAGGAGGCAGGGAGTTCGTCTACACCTATGCCCATTGTCGCTCCTTCGCCTTTTGCGTCCACTTCCACTTTCCCTCCACTTTCACCACGTCCTCCTATTTTACCTCCCACATTTTTACCACCACCAGCTTCAACTGCCGCTCGTCCACCTCTGTACCCGACAGTCCCACCCACTCGTGCAGACCACCCAGCTCCTAGAGTCATCAGGGGTTCCTCCTCTCGTGCAGTATCACGTCCCTCCACACCGTACGAGCGTCCACCTGCACCTCAGCTTGTTCAGGACCTATTAGATCAGGTTGACACTCTTCAGAGGCGTTGTTCCGAGCTTGAGCGGGCGAACAGCGAGATGTCCACTGCGTTGAGGGACTACACCCGTCCGGGTATGGCCCTCAACCCTCTTCAGATCGACAGTTCACCTTCAGCCTCTCCAGACCGGGTAGGGTACCCGATTGACCAGGAGTCTCTTGTCGCCGACGAGCCTTCCTCTCAGGTTGCTCCTACTCTGAGTTCCGTTGTAGTTCCACCACCTCCAGAGCACACTCCCCACACTCCACCAGGTTCTCCAACTACCGACCCTGCTCCACCTTCTCCCGATGGCACCCCCGACTTTTCAGTGATTGGCGTCACTTACTCAGAGCTTCTAGCACTCGACTCCCGCCAGGTGTCTTCTCAGCCCCCAGAGTACCTTCGTGTCGCTTCCGACGTCACACCCTCTGAGCACACTCCCTCTGAGTACCCTCTTAGCACCATCAGCGCACCCGAGTCTGACGCTGCTGCACCGAGTGTGTCTCTGCCTGCACTGACTTCTACCCTCGACCCCGACTTGCTCCTCACCGTTTCACCTAGTCCTCTTGTTAGGGAGGATTGACGTGCTACTACTAGTAGTAGTTGGTATTCTGGCAAGGTTGAAGCATCATAGCTACACCTCCCAGAGTTAGTTCCGCCACTTATTAGATGTCTGGGTAGATGCATGAAGGCTGTCCTTTTGGATTCTGTACATATCTGGAAAGGTTTTGTAGCCGTAGCTACCCTTCCAGAGTTTGCACAGCAGTAGTTAGCCAGACTAGTTCCGACGGACAGATAGGTCGGCAGGTATACTTTTGTTCCAGGTACACGTGTAGATAGCCGTGGTAGCCTGATGATGTGCGACACAGAGTCATGTGTGGTGTTGCTGCTATGATATGTGATGTATCCATGTGGACTGGTGGACTTATGGATGTACTGATATTCTATTACTAGATGATCTCGTGTGATGCATATGCCATGCCTCCATATTCATTTTAAATTCTGGTTCTTTTTATGCTCCTTGCTCTGGATGATGGAATACTGTATGTGATGTTGCCACATTGTTGCCAATGCCTCATAATGGCATCTAATGTATGGTATATTATTATTTTTTGGGTGATATCTTCATTCAAGTACATGCCTTGGTACATCACATGTTGGGTTAGTATATATATTATGTGCTGATGCTGCTACCTTTTTCCTAGCACTTTACGAGTTCAACTGATGTATGTCAGACACTTGATGGTTGCATGCTTTTAATCCAGTACGTGAAGAACTTGTGTGTGCATGTGCATGTGCAAGTGGCTCTATTTTTGACTTGTGATTAATCTCTTGCCTCTGTCATAAAAAAATCACTTTGTTTGACTGCTTTTATTCTTCGGCCAACAAAAAGTCAAAAAAAATACTTCGCAAAATTCTGTAGTATGCCGCTATTAAGTGCACTGTTTAAATTGATGCTTCAAAACAAGAAGCGTGAAGTGTACTGTTTGAGCTCAAATCTCACCTCTAAGCAAATAAATAAAATATTTTCACATGTAGAAGCTATCGTTATAACCTATGCCTTGCCCACCAGATCGGTAGCGATGGCATCTGGTAGTCGGTCATTCGAAGACAATGGGAACCCATCAGATTTAGCACCCGAGTCGCTAAGGAACATGGCAGATTTGCCGTCTAGAGTGACGTTACCTCCACCTCCACCATTACCCCATCATGCCTCAGGATCCGATCAACTTGCTCTAATGTATCAGTGGTTGGAGCAGTCTTGTCGGGACTCTCTAGAACACCAGAATAAATTCATGGAGCAGATGTTCGGTATGATGAGAGGCCAACTGACTAAAAACCCAGAACAAGGTGTCACGATTGGAGACTTCCAAAAGACTAGACCACCAACCTTTTCAACCGCCACAGATCCATTAGCCGCAGATGATTGGTTGATGGACATAGAGCTGAAACTTAACACTGTGGGATGCACGGACCAAGAAAAAGTTCGGTATGCATCCCATCAGTTAATTGGTCCTGCTGCCACATGGTGGAGAAATGTCCAAATTATCATACCCGAAAACCACATAGTTACTTGGGATGAATTTAAGAGGAGATTTCGAGATAACTACGTCCCGCAAAGTGCAATGGAAATAAAGAGGAAGGAATTCCTGAACCTCAAGCAAGGGTCTAAGACCATCGCAGAGTACCTAGATGAGTTTAATTCACTATCCCGCTATGCACCAGAGGACACAAACACTGAGACCAAAAAGGTGTACCGGTTCATAGAAGGATTGAACCCGTCCATACAACTTATTATAGCTCCTATAAAAATAACCGAGTTTCGGGAACTAGTAGACCGAGTCATTACAATCGAGAACCGGCAAATCGCCATAGAGGAAGAGCGAAGGAAGAAAGCTAGGATGGACCTGAGGTTTGCCATGAGAAGTGGGAATCGTCCTGTTGGCCTAGTCCGTGTACCAATGGTCGGGCCCGTCCGTCCTCCTTTCCGTCAAGCTCCTAGACCACCTTTTATGCCTCTGAGAGCCCCTATCAAATGTCACGTGTGCAGTGGACCACACTTGGCTCGAGATTGCCCAAAGGCGAGCGTTGTCTGTTTTGGTTGTGGACAAAAGGGACACTTCAAAAATCAGTGCCCAAGCAAGGGTCAACCACAATCTGGCACAAATGGAGCTGTCCCACCTCAAAATAAGCGCCAGGCTAATTCAGCACAAGTACACGGGAGTGCGTCCACTGCCAACCGCGGGCGTGGTCGTGGCGGTCTTGCACGTGGACCATTCCGCCTGGCACATATGGATGTGGCACAAGTGGACTCGGCTTCAGACATAGTGACGGGTAACCTACTAATCCCTCCCGGAGTAGGACTAGTATTGTTTGACCCAGGAGCAACACATTCTTTCATATCGCAATGCTTTGTTGAGACGCATAATCTAGACCGGACCCCCCTAGCCAAACCCATAAAAGTAGATTCACCTGGAGGCCCAATAATTGTTGAGCATGTCTGCCACAACCGTCCCATTTGCATTGAGGGCATAACCTTTAATGCTAGCCTATTTGTCATTGGCCTAAGAGGGTTAGACGTTATTCTTGGAATGGACTGGTTAGCGAATCATGGAGCAAGAATGGATTGTGCAGAAAAATCCATATCCTTGAGATGCCCAGATAATAAACGGATAACCTTTAATAGTAGAAGAACCGAGCGAAATCAAACCAAGCCTCAGTAGCCACTTTGGACAAAAAGGAGGCTAAAGATGTACCTGTGGTCCAAGAATTTTTGGACGTATTTCCGGAAGAATTGCCCGGGATGCCACCAGACAGAGAGATAGAGTTCACTATTGATATCATCCCAGGTACGGGGCCCATATCAAAACGAGCATACCGTATGTCTGCGGACGAACTAAAGGAATTAAGAAAACAATTGGATGAACTAGAAGAAAAGGGGTTTATTCGACCAAGTGTGTCACCTTGGGCAGCACCAGTCTTATTCGTTAAGAAAAAGGACGGAAGTATGAGGCTATGTGTGGACTATCGAGCCTTGAATGAGGTGACCATTAAGAATAAGTACCCACTACCCCGAATAGATGATCTATTTGACCAATTGAAAGGAGCCACCGTGTTCTCAAAAATAGATCTCCGGTCAGGGTACCACCAACTAAAAGTAAAGGAAGAAGATATACCTAAGACTGCTTTCATAACCCGATATGGTCACCATGAATTCATGGTTGTTCCCTTCGGGCTCACAAATGCACCAGCAGTTTTCATGAACCTGATGAACCTAGTCCTCATGCCCTACTTAGATAAGTTTGTGGTAGTGTTCATCGATGATATCCTCATATACTCTCGAAGTATTGAGGAACATGCTGAACACCTCCGGATAGTGCTACAGACCTTGAGAGAAAAACAACTCTATGCCAAATTCAAAAAGTGTGAATTTTGGTTACAAGAACTGTCCTTCTTAGGACACATTATATCAGGGAAAGGGATAGCCGTAGACCCTGCTAAGGTGGATGCAGTGTTGGCATGGAAATCCCCAACCAACGTAACAGAGATTCGTAGCTTCCTTGGTTTAGCTGGATATTATCGAAGGTTCATAGAAGACTTCTCCCAGAAAGCAGCCCCTATGACCAAATTACTAAGGAAGGGAGTTCCATTTGACTGGAATGACAAGTGTGAGCAAAGTTTTCAGGATTTAAAGAAACGGCTCACAACCGCTCCTGTATTGGCTCTACCCGAACCAGGCAAAGCATTCACAGTATATTGCGATGCCTCTAGAGTTGGTTTGGGATGTGTGCTAATGCAAGATGGGAGAGTCATAGCCTATGCCTCTCGCCAGTTAAAGCCCCATGAACAAAACTACCCCACCCATGACCTCGAGTTAGCTGCCGTGGTATTTGCGTTGAAGATGTGGAGGCACTACCTTTATGGAAACCGTTGTGAACTGTACACGGACCATAAAAGCCTCAAGTATATCTTCACGCAAAAGGAGTTGAATATGAGACAAAGACGGTGGTTAGAACTCATTAAGGATTATGACCTCAGTGTTAACTACCACCCAGGAAAGGCTAATGTGGTGGCAGATGCCCTTAGCCGAAAAACCTCATGCAATCATGTCAAGATCCCATCCTATGATAAGCATCTGATGCATGAGCTAGGAATGATGGGAATTGAATTCATACATAAACCGGGTGAGAAAATCCTAACCACATTAACAATCAGACCCTATTTGTTGGACGAAATCAAGGAAACCCAAACCAAAGATGAGTTCATTTTTGAGGAAAAACGCAGAATACAAGAAGGTCAACCATCAGAGTTTCGAATAGCAGAAGACGGGTCACTTTGGTATAAAACCCGGTTATGTGTGCCAAATATCCTTGATATTAAGCAAATAATACTCCAGGAGGCACACAACACTCCGTACACCATACACCCTGGTAGCACAAAAATGTACCGCGATGTCAAAGGTACATTTTGGTGGAGAAATATGAAAAGAGAAATTGCTCAGTATGTGGACGAGTGTGACACTTGTAAGAGAGTAAAGGCAGAACACCAGCGACCACCTGGATTGTTGCAACCTCTCCAAATTCCGCAATGGAAATGGGAGGAAATCCACATGGACTTTATCACCGGACTGCCCAGGACAAGAAATCGTGAGGAAATCATATGGGTCATAGTTGACCGACTCACTAAATCTGCCCATTTTATCCCTTTAGCCCCGGGTTGCTCCAGAGAAAAATTGGCTGAGCTATATATCCACAGGATAGTAGCTCTACATGGAACACCTTCCAGAATAGTGTCAGATCGTGGATCTATGTTTACATCTAAGTTTTGGGAAAAATTACAAGAAGCATTAGGAACAAAATTGGATTTTAGTACCGCTTACCACCCCCAGACTAGCGGTCAAGTCGAGAGGGTGAACCAAATCATAGAAGACATGCTAAGGGCTTGCGTGCTAGAATTTGGTGACTCATGGAGCAAGCACTTACCCTTAGCAGAGTTCGTGTATAACAATAGCTACCAAGCTAGTATTGGTATGTCCCCATTTGAAGCCTTATACGGCCGAAGATGCCGAACCCCAATATGTTGGGTGGAAACCGGAGAAAAGAAACTCTTAGCACCCGACTTGGTCCAAGAAACCAAGGAAAAAGTTCGTATAATTAGGGAGCGGCTCAAGACGGCGCAAAGCCGGCAAAAGAGCTATGCGGACAAGAGACGACGCGATATACAATACCAACCCGGAGACTTTGTTTATTTAAAAGTCTCACCAATTAAAGGTGTCAAGCGCTTTGGAGTACAAGGAAAACTAAGTCCGCGATATATTGGTCCCTATCGGATCTTAAAAAAAAGAGGGACGATGGCGTACAAATTAGAATTGCCAGCGCACCTACAAGGGGTTCATGATGTATTTCATGTTTCCCAATTACGCAAGAGCGTAAAGCCACCATTTGAGAGAGTCTCGGAGGAAGAATTAACCCTCTGAAAGGACCTAAGTATGAGGAGCATCCTAGTCATATTTTGGACACCGAGGAAAAGAAGCTCAGGAGTAAAACAATTAAATATTGCAAGGTGCAATGGGGAAATCATCCGGTGCGAGAAGCGACTTCGGAAAAAGAAGATGACCTCCGAGAAAAATATCCTTACCTTTTCGAGGTGCGACTCAACAAATTTCGAGGACGAAATTTTCTCTAAGGGGGAAAGGATGTAAAAACCGTAAATAAATAAATAAATTAGATAACGATAATTTCAACGGCGTTGCCAAAACAATAATTAAAATAATAGAAGCAACTACATTTATTATTACAGCAAATAGCATTTAGTCATGCAAAACAATTCTTCTCCAAACCTCCATATATTTTATAGACCCTTGTCTCATTTGTTTCACACAAAGTAATTACCAACTAATGGCCAGCCAAGCAAATTACCCTTGTCCCTAGTACAACCCACAAGAGACACAAGTGGAGGCATGCATGCAAGACTAGCCACGCATGCATGCCAGATGTAATGTGTCTTCAAACCGACATAGCTACTCACCCTACTATAAATAGGAGCCATCCCTTTAACTGGACCATTCTACCTCACACACACATACGCTGGAGTACCCCCACCACTTGCCTTTTCACCTTCTAGCACACTGTTGTCCTTCACTGCGGTGAAGATCTTTGGGTTGCATGCGCCACTAGGTACTAATCAAGTACCTTGTTGTGTTAGCCCTTCTTGCTTGATTTCTTATCAATCTCCACCTCGGTTTGAATCAGTCCATAAGCATCTATTCACCTTGATCTCTTTACCTTGCTGTAAAAAAGAACAAAATGTTTGCGTAAATACCCAAGTTAGTCAAAACTAATTAGATCAATTGCAAAAGCATGTAAAAGATTCCTTGAATGACATCCGTGGCTTGTACTAGATCTAACATGCCAATAATCAAATCCTAAGTACTAGTAACTTGCTAAGACATGTATGTGTGTATCCAAAAGATCAACCTTCCTGTGTATACTGCCTTATCCTAATTATTAATCCCTGCCAATCTGTAGCACACACTGAGAGATTGATATTTATAATCTACTCACAAGTAATTATTTTTGGAGTTTCACTGCCACTGTTTACTTCTATATGGTGTTCAAGGATGAGTAGCACTAGTTAGGAACAGCATTTAGATCTAATCAGTAGCAATACCATGACCACACCATAGATTAAATCTTGATTAATTTCGTGGCCTTGAGATAAACAAAGAGAAAGAAGGCAATATGGCTGAGTGGGGAATAGTAGGGCCTGGGATAAAATGAACAACATATGCACACCCACGTTCACTGATAGCAGGCACTTGTTGTGAAATTTGGAGCACTTCATGGAGAAGGAATTAGGATTAGTACTTACCAGTAATAGCAGTAGGATGTGGCTAGTCCACACCGTTAGCAGCAGAGCCATGGCGACCGAGCAGCGCCGGTGAAGCCGCACACGCCCGACGCCCGTGGCTGCACGCCTCGTGCGTGTGGCTGCGCTGGCGGAGGATGAAGGCATGGAGACGTCGTTGCCGCTGCAGCCGGTGGCAAGCCCACCGGACCTGGATCAGGCGGCGCTAGGATTGATTGGTGGTGACGTTTTTGGCGGCGGCGGATCAAATAAATAGGGGGAAATGGTAGAGGGAGACGAGGGGAATCTGTAGGTGTCCGCCGTGTCGCCGGAGATGCCCGGACGGGGCAGATCGAGGCGACGGCGGTCGTGCTCTGTTCTTGGGGGAGAGAGAGAGGTGAGCGGGCTGGTTCTGTTCGTGGGACAGCAGAGAAGATGAGTAGTCTTTTTGATAGACTCGGGCTGGGGCTCAACCCGCGTAGTACTAGTAGTACAGTAGGCTACTGTTCTTTTTACTTATCAGTTATTTTACCATTCTCTGGACTGGATGACATACGTGCATGCTACTCTGTTTTGGATGGCTTAATGTATTTTATCTCTCAATGGAACACTAGGACGTATCACCACTTAGTTAATTACATGTGGCTTGCTCATCATGGCCGTGTTGCTGGATGTTAGATTTTTAGTTAGGAAAATAAATAATAATATAAACATGTTCCTGAAATAATTACCAGGAGTCGATCTCGGACCCGTAGGAGCCACGTCTGGTGGTTCCGAGTTGATCGAAGCACTATCCGGCAAGTCGTCATCTCCTTGACCATGTCTTGATAAATGTTTTTCGGGCTATGGGTCATTTCAAAAAAATTGCATAAGAATTAAAAATAAATATTTTTCATAAATGAAATGAGTTTTGGATCAGGTGGATCCACTGATTTGGCAATTGGATCAGATTAGGTGAAGTATCTGTATTAAATAGTTGTGACCCGGGCAGGGTTACATTATAAATAAATATTTGATGGGTAGGGAAGCTCATGTTGGTGAAGGCAACCCGGGTAGGGTTGGCTTGGATGGCGGGCTCCTCTACATAGGATATCACATTAGGACACAACCAACTGGCGCTTACTTCAAAAGCGGCGCAAACCGTACTGACCATAGACCTGGAATGGGACGGGCTGAACCGACTACCCATGCCAAGTAGCTGCCTCTGCATGGGTGAGAAGGTGGCTGTAGCCGGGTAGGTACAGTCACCCTAGGGCGGGACCTCCGGTCAGGGGTCTCGACCCGCGGGCCTTTAGTAAGGCAAGGTGGAAAAGCAGAGGTAGTGTACGGGCTGGTTAAAGGTTTTGGTTCCTTGGTCTAGTCGTGCGCACGGGTAGCGCATGGACAACTTGTACCAAGAGATGCTATGGGCAAAGCAGTACACCTTTGATCAGAGTAAATGTGATATCACTCCCAGCTTCCGGGTTTGGAAGTGCGTCGTGTGGGTTTTCCTCTAACACAGGATGTAAGATCCCACGTCGCTCTGTCGCCAGTAGATTTTATGAATAAAATTTGGTTTTCAACAAAATGGGTTAAGGGAAAATATTTTTACCTACATAGTATTTTGAGATAATGGCTCGCTGGTGGTAGCCATGGCCGATGAAGTTTTTCCTCTTTAAAAACTCATGCATCCACTTTTCCCGGCGACTTGCGGAGTACGTATTTTATACGTACTCAGCTGCACTTATGTTGTTTTTCAGAGCAAGTGAGTTATGAGAACTCCGAGGCGATAGAGAATGGTACTTATGATGAGTCTGGTCATCTTGACGACTTCGGTTATTCTGAGGTGGAGTATGTTTATGAGGAAGTCGACAATCAAGGCCATGAAGAGTAGATGTCCTCCATGGTTGGTCTAAAAGGCTCGTACTAGAGACGGGTGACGATCTATCGTCATGGCCGCTTAGGCTTAGTCGACACTTGAGGTGTCTATGTAATAAAGCTTGCCTACTCATGGCAGCTGCTCCGTCATGTACATGATACTGTTCTCCTTAACTGATCCTGGCGCAACTCTGAAGTAACGGCTTCCGTTACGCCTGACTCTGTTGGACGTAACGGGGCGTCACAGAACTGACACATATTATGGTTACATAGTGGACATATGGGAACTTGACTATGGACATGATTTTAAGGTCCCTTTGTTTAAGTGCAAATGGGTCAATCTGTCAGGAGGCGGGGTATAGTTAGACCCGCAGTACGGAATGACAACAGTGGATCTGAACAATCTTGGGTACACTGACGAACCGTTCGTCCTAGTCAATGATGTGGCACAGGTTATCTATGTGAAGGACATGTCTACCAAACCAAGAAAAAGAAAAGATAAGGAAGCAAATACATCATACGATGAGTCAAAGCGCCACATAGTTCTTTCAGGAAAAAGGGACATCGTGGGAGTGGAGGGCAAGACAGACATGTCCGAAGATTATGAAAAGATTCATGAAATTCCTCCCTTCAAAGTCAAGGCTGGCCCAAGCATCCTGATAAATGATGAAGATTATCCATGGTTACGGCGCAATAAGGAAAGGACACTGATACGTCTCCAACGTATCTATAATTTTTTATTGTTCCATGCTATTATATTATGTGTTTTGGATGTTTATGGGCTTTATTAACACTTCTATATTATTTTTGGGACTAACCTATTGACCCAGCGCCAAGTGCCAGTTCCTGTTTTTTCCCTTGTTTCAGTGTTTTGAGGAAAAGGAATATCAAATGGAGTCGAAACGGAATGAAACCTTCTGGAGAAGTTATTTTTGGAAAGAAAGCTACCTGATAGACTTGGAGTGCACGTCAGGAAAGAAACGAGGGAGCTACAAGGCAGGGGGCACGCCCACCCCCTGGGCACGCCCTCCACCCTCGTGGGCCCGTCGTGGCTCCCCTGACGTACTTCTTCCTCCTATATATACCCATATACCCTAAAACGATCGGGGAACCGAATAGATCGGGAGTTCCGCCGCCGCAAGCCTTTGTAGCCACGAAAAACCAATCGGGACCCTGTTCCGGCACCCTGCCGGAGGGGGGAACCCTCACCGGTGGCCATCTTCATCATCCCGGCGCTCTCCATGATGAGGAGGGAGTACTTCACCCTCGGGGTTGAGGGTATGTACCAGTACCTATGTGTTTGATCTCTCTCTCTCTCTCTCTCTCTCGTGTTCTTGATTTGGTACGATCTTGATCACTACAAAAAAAATACACTTCCGTGATGATACGTGTTTGTCACAGTAGGTCGCTTTTTTTGTCATGCATGTACATCCATGACAAATTTATGACAGAACCAAGATAGTCATACTTGTGCTGTCGTACAAGTGTTCCATGACATTACCAAAATTATCATCATGGAAGTGTCCACTTCCATGATGATAAATCACGTGTCATAGAAGGGCTTTCATCAAGGGTGACCGACACATGGCATCCACCGTAACGGAATGCCGTTAAGCTATCGGGTCGTGTTTTGGATCCGACAACCCGTTAACAGCCGTGACCAATGGGAAATTTCCACGTGTAAAATTCTTACTGGCCGGACGAAACACGTGTCAGCTCGTCAGTGGGTCAGATAGGCGCCTATGATACGTCGACACATGGCACGACCCAATAGAGGCCCATTCCTATGAAAAGGTCGGCCCGTTTGACTTGGTTAAAAGCAGGCGGGCCCGCCCATGGACAGCCTGTTAACGGCTTGTTCGCATATAGCCCATTTACAGCCCGCTAACCCAAGGCCCGTTACGCCCTATCCGAATTAGGCCAAGTAGCGTCATCTGGGCCATCCAATATGATTCCAGCCCGTTTTCACTTCTGGCCCATGTATGGCCCATGATGTCTTTCGACCCATATGAGGCCCTATGTAACTCTTGGCCTATTAACGGCCCGTGGTGAAACTGGCCCGTAATGAACAGTGTATCACTTTACACCCATTAACGGCCCGTGGTGAAACTGGCCCGTAATGAACAGTGTATCACTTTATACCCATTAACGGCCCGTTATTCCGTTGGGCCGTTTCCAGCCCATGTTATCTTTCGGCCTTTGTAACACCCTCGATTCAATTATACACTAATCATACACGCAAATGTGTACGATCAAGATCAAGGACTCACGGGAAGATATCACAACACAACTCTAGACACAAATTAAAATAATACAAGCTTTATATTACAAGCCAGGGGCCTCGGGGGCTTGAATACATAAGCTCAAATACACAAGAGTCAGCGGAAGCAACAATATCTGAGTACAGACATAAGTTAGACAAGTTTGCGTTAAGAAGGCTAGCACAAAAGTAGCAACGATCGAAAAGGCAAGGCCTCCTTCCTGGGAGCCTCCTAACTACTCCTGGTCTTCGGCGGTCTCCACGTAGTAGTAGGCATCGACGGTGGCATCTGGCTCCTTGGCTCCGACATCTGGTTGCATCAACCGGAAAGAAGAAGAAAGGGGAAAACAGGGAAGCAAAGCAACCGTGAGTAGTCATCCAAAGTACTCTCAAGCAAGGATCTACACTACATATGCAACATTATCAAAGGAAGGCTGTATATGTGGACTACGCTGCAGAGATGCCAGAATAGAGAGAAGGCCTAGTCCTATCGAAGACTAGCATCTTCTGGAAACCACCATCTTGGAGCAACCGGAGGGAGTAGAGTAGCATAAAGTAAAGTAGTAGAAGTGTTATCAACCTCGGCCAGAGATCCTTTCTCGACTCCCTGCGAGAAAGGCATCCTAGAGCCATACTATCCAGTTATCATCACAATCCAATTCTCATCACCATCCAATTCTCATCACAAGTATCCAGTTCTAGTTGTGTCGATCGGGATACAACTCCAAGTGTCCGTTACCGTAGGACAGGCTATCGATAGATGTTTTCTTCCCTGCAGGGGTGCACCAACTTACCCACCACGCTTGATTAACTCCGGCCGGACACACTTTCCTGGGTCATGCCCGGCCTTGGCCAAACAATACGCCGCAACCCGACCTAGGCTTAATAGAGAGGCCAACACGCCGGACTAAACCTATGCCCCCAGGGGTCATGGGCCATCTCCCCGGGAACTCCTGCATGTTGCGGACGCGGCCAGTGAGCAGACCTAGCTACCTCCTTCAACAAGGCAGGCGCTTACGCAGTCCAACCCGGCGCGCGCCGCTCAGTCGCTGACGTCTATTAAGCTTCGGCTGATGCATACGATGCAGAGTGCCCATACTATGCCCACGTGATGGTTAGTGCTATCGGGCCAGAGGCCCCTCGGATCAAATATCCAAATCGTAGTGGATTAGGAACACGTGGTAACAAGCAGAGACTCACGAAAGATGTGACCCCGTTGCCCCGTCTCGAGGACTTGCGGCAAGGGCTCGGAATGCCCGACCACGCCTCGTAATTATCTCGAGGGCACCCTCCAGGTCAACCTGTCTCCACATCACTCGCAATTATGCTCGCATGGGTACCCCTCAGGGTTGACCTGTCTTTAGTAACATGGCTCAGTGTAAAGTCATAGTAACCATAGTAACTGTGTGTCCAAACATCAAGGGGAAAACCCCGAGGAATCACCCCCGGTGAATTCCAATCGATGTAATCATCAAGGTGAACGTAAGAGGAATCACCCCCGAGGTTCACACTTGAGGGGCTGCACGACAGAGTCGTATCGGAAGTGGTTAAGGCGGAATCACCCTTGGTGACCACGACCGAATAGCTACACTACAGGGTTAACATCAGAAGTGATGTAGAGGACTCACCCCCGGCACTCGATAGTAACCCAGTAGTGTCGAGCAACTAAGGGGAAAGTGATGTGCGGTGCCTGGTCTTCAATCCCGTTGATCGGGTCTTCGGTGATGAAGCAGGGGCAACAATGACAAGGTGGGGGGTCACTAACCAACCTATACTAAGCAGTTTAGGATAAGCAGGTAGGTAACAATGAGCAGGTTACAAAAGCGGGCTATGCAGCAGAATAGGAACAAACAATAGCAGTAGCAAAATCTAATGCACGCATGAGAGAATGGAATGGGCGATATCGGGATGATCAAAAGGGGGGCTTGCCTGGTAGCTCTGGCAAGGAGGGGTCATCGTCGACGTAGTCGATCACAGGGGCAACATCGGTCTCGGGGTCTACCGGAGAGAAGAGGGGGAAGAAACAGTAAATACATAGCAAACAGAGGTATCACTAAGCATGACATTATGATACGTAGCGCTAGGCGTGCTCTAACGCGGTACTACACGTTGCAGACGAAGGGGGAAAACATCCGAGGATGAACTCCAGGCGTTAGGCGGATTCCGGACAAAGGAAAAGAGGGGGAAAGTTCCAAGTTCAGCATGCTAGGGGCATGTGACAGATGAACGGACCGCGTATTCGGATCCGTTGGATTTTTCTGAGCAACTTTCATATATAAAACATTTTCATCCGAGCTACGATTTATTTTCTATGATTTTTCAAAGTTTTAAACATTTTTTGAAATTAACTAACTTAACAGAAATGGACTTATGACGTCAGCATTGCGTGGAGATGATGTCAGCAGTCAACAGACTCGCTGACCAGGGTCAAGCCTGACCTGTGGGTCCAGTGGGACTCACATGTCAGCCTCTGTTAGTCCAACAGTAATTTAAACTAAACTAACATGCTAATTAGAGGGGTGGGCCCCAGTGTCAGTGACTAACTAATAGCTAATTAAATAACAGATTTTAGTTAGTAGATTTATTTACTTTTAAAACGTTTTAAACAAGTGGGGCCCACACGTCAGTCTTACTGGGCAGCCCAGTCAGCAGTTGACTGGGTCAACCCAGTCAACTGACTATCAGGGCCCACTGGTCAGCGACCCAGGGGCGGGGCCCACTGAGCCACGTCGGCGTCGGCGTGGGAGAGAGCTCCGGCGAGCCTCTCTCGCGGCGGCTCTTCACCGGAGACGGCCGGAAAACGAGCACAGGGCTCCGTTTGACATCCGGCCAGGTGCGTTCGAACGCCCGCGGCAGCGTGCGTCGGGCGGCGGTCGTCGCGTGAGCAGGGGAGGACGGAATCGAAGGCGGTGGCGAGCACGGGTGGAGGCGGCGTTCGGGACCTCGTCGGGATCGCACTACGAGGCGCTAGAGAGCGTGTGCGATGGTGCGTTCAGACACATGAGTCGAGCAGCGACGACTGGTGGTGGTGACGGCCACCGAGGGGCACTATGGCGACGGTGGCGAGCTCGCGAGCGGCGGCCGGCATCGGGACTCGTCGTGGCGGCGCTAGGGGGTACATGAGGGGGTTGTGCGTGTGCGCGTTGTGCTCCTGGGAGCACCAGGAGCACGATGGTGGCCTCAGGCGCGGGCTGCGGCAGCGACGGAGCGGGGCGGCAGCGAGCTAAGCTTCCCGGGGATGGCGATCGAGCGTGCTAGAGCATGAAAGATAGGGAAGGAAGCAACGCGGAGGCTCACCGAGCGGCAACGAAATGCCGGCGACAGTTTAGGAGCAGCAGAGGTCGTCGGAGACGGAGAAGATCACCGGAGCCCGAGAAGAGAGGGGGCGGCTCGATCTGCTTGATGCGGAGCTTCCCGGCTCCAACCAGCGGTACCAGAGGTCGTGGCGGTCCACGGCGGTGTCGTCTAGCATGGCCAGGCCGCCTGGGAGGCACGGTGGCCGCGAAGACAACGAAGGGAGGCGGCGACGGCTATGCTTGGGTGGGCATCCGAGCGAGAGGGAGAGGCCAGAGGAAAGGGGATCTGAGAGGGGGTTGCGAGGAGAGGGGGGAGGAGTGGGTGGAGGTAGGTGGGGAAGGACTCGAGGAGCCGGAGGGGACGCTCTTATCGCCTCCCTCGTCGTCGACGGCGAGGTGGTCCGGGGCGACCGCGCCCCTGTAGCGACGGCGCCAGGGGAACAGGAGAAGGCGACCGGGGGAAGTGGGATGGCTGGGTCGGCCTGTTAGTCCAAGGCCCAGTGGGGGATACAGGGGAGGTTTTCTCTTTTATTTAAACAGCTTTGCTTTTCTGTTTTTTTATAAACAGAGATGGGTAAGAAAATATTGGGCATGCCATTTTCTTTGGAAAAATATGGGAAGTGCCCCTTTTATTCCCTGGTGATATTAGACAGTGCCATAAATATTTTGGAGACCAGAAGAATTCATTTGGTATTTTTCATAAATAGGATAGCACTTAAAAATGCTGAATTGGTGCTGTTATAATTGCTAATGCTCATCTTTGCACAAAAGTGATGTTGTGTTCCTTAACAAATAATTGTTATGGAATTTTTGACAAATGATGAACATTTTTCCAGCAACTTTTGAGCAACTTCAAACTTCACTAGAATTTGAATTGACTGGAATTTTCAAATGGGATATTGAACAAGGTGATTAAGCACTGCTGGAAAAATGATTAGCTTAATCACAGAGGGTTACTGTAGCATGACGTTGGGGGTGTTACAAATCTCCTCCACTACAAGAAATCTCGTCCCGAGATTTAAGTGGAGAAGTAAAGAGTAACTTAACTGACCCTTAGCCAGGTTTCGATCCTGGGACCTGTGGGTTATGGGCCCACCATGTGGTTCGAAAGTAGGAAGGACGCTGACATATTGCATGGTCATAGTAGCAAGGCATGTCAGATGATAGACTGCCAGTTATGTTGCCAACAACGTTGGTACCAAGGGCGAGGGACGAAGAGAACTATTTTCCTGCTCGTTGAACGAGGCGGACCAATAGGCAAAGTTCTCGTCCATCGGTGGTTACCGGAATGTCAACAACAATAATAACAAGGTCTTACTGACAAATTGTAAGGTCATATTCTCTTAAGCAGGGAACTGTTAGTGCTTAGATCATATAGATCACAAAAAGGTCAAACAAATCAAATGAAAGGAAAATGAAATTATCGGATTAATCAGACCTATGGAAAGGAAAATGTGTTTACACAAAAGAATTGGGAGTATATCCTTCCCAAGGGGAAGCGGAGAAGGATATACATGATATGACAACAAGTCCAAAAGCATTTAGATAAAGGGGGTGAGGGAAGAATCATGATATTACCCATACAATGGTGTTTGGATAAAAGATCAAGAAACATTCGACAATGTGCTTCCAGTGTTCTTGTTGATGTCCGAAATACCTCAGTCATGCTTCAAGGTAGCATTAACATGGTGTTCCGGGTAAGAGTTGGATCTAAAGATCTCAAAAGATACCAAGGAACACTTCCAAGACTATCTCGGAACGTAAGGAATAACCAAACACGACCAGGTCTGTGTTGGCAGGAAGTCAAGGATGTCATCGATGATATCACAAACCTTCAAGGGGCAGGGATGGTATTTCTAGCCATGAATTCAATTGACATCTCTGAAGAAGCCAAAGTGTTGACGGTGATCATGAAAATTTTTGTTGAGAGACTCTATGAAGATGCAATCGAGCAGCGACGACATCAAGCAAAAGGAAGGATGAAGTGAAAGGCTAAGAGAACCACGGATTCGACACAAGCTCGAAATCAAACTTGTTTTTCGAGATGAAATGATAGGATGCGGAAGATCAACGCAAGCTTAGCTTGTCGTCAGGAGTTGTGCTCCGGGAAGAAGGACCGGGTAGCACAGTTAAAATTAGCTCGATAAAGATATAGCCGATCAGGCTATGAATGATGTGATGGAGTATCATTCCAACGAGAATTCACAAGAGGTAATGCAATGACACAATATCCTCGGGATAACACGGGGAAATATGTCGGATTTCGGGTTCCGGCAGACCCTTGAGGTTCGAACACTGGGGTGCGCGCGGAGTTCTCTCCCCTACCGATCTACGTCTGATCTTCTCGTGCGAACTAAGATGAAAACGATGAACAACACAAGGGACACGAGATTTATACTGGTTCGGGCCACCGTTGTGGTGTAATACCCTACTCAAGTGTGTGGTGTGGTGGATTGCCTCTGGGGCTGATGATGAACAGTGCAAAGGAAGAACAGACACGCGAGAGGTGTTCTTGGGCTGGTGTGATGAACTGCTTAGGCCAGTTCAGTCGCCTCTCTCTCTATCTCTCTACTTAGGCTCTATCTCATTTTTCGATCTCCTATGGTGGCTAGCCCTAGTTATAGAGGCCCTGGGCCTCTTCCCAAAAAAATTGAGCAAGAAGGGCACCAAAAATTGGCCATTTTGAAGGGGAACATCTAGTACAAGTCATCCTGACCAAAGGTGGTCTTCGGCTACCAAAAGCTCTGGTGGTGACGCCGTCTTGGGCTCCACGGTGACCTCCGTCCGGCCGTCTGGCTGATCTTGGTCTCGTTGCACTGGAATGGTAACCTTTGCCTGATACCTTGGCCTGTGCTTGCCCCTTTGCACCAAAGGGGAAACAAGGACTCTGCCCAGGCTGGCGCCTGCCTGGCCTTGATCGTCATGGCTTGCGTCATGGGATCCTCGCGAGGTACGCTTGCATTGATCTCTCCGCCTCCTCGCGAGCCCTGCCTGATGAGGCCGCTCTTGAGGAAGCTCTCTGTCGTCCGCCCCGCGAGGCTTGTCCCCTCGCGAGGGTCTTGAGCCTGTGTTGATGAAGATAGGCCTCGTTGGGCCCCCACTTGAGCCACGCCGCAGGCCGTAGGCAGGCAAGTCTGGGGACCCCCGTTCCCAGAACGCCGACAGTAGCCCCCGGGCCCAAGGCGCGCGCGGGCTTGGCTTAGCGACGAAGAGAAGGGGCAAGCGCGAAGCGCCGCGGGCCCTAACAGCCTGCGGCCTTGGGCGCCGCATAGCGGTTGATTGGACGTGGGCGCCTGCGCTTCCCCATGATGCCTCGGCAACTGCGCGACTTGACAAGTCCCTGCATGCAGAGATATGGGTCTTGATTACCTGCGATCGTGGTGCTCGGCGGTTGGTCTTCTCCGGCTATAAGTACGAGGCTGTGTGAGCTCCGCCAGTTCGCCCCTTTCTGCTTCTTCCTCCTTCTCCTTCCTTGTCCTTGCTTTCTCTTGCGCCGATGGCACCGATCCGTCGATTCTCTGCGGAGGAGAAGGGAAAGGCCCCCCGAGAGGGTCCTGACCCCCTCCCACCGAAGAAGTGGCAAGTCCTCTGCCGCCGGGCCGAAGGTGCCTGGCAGGAAGTGTCGAGGCCGTGGTACGAGCGGCCGCCGCCTGGGTTTCCGCTGCCCTTGTATGCCTGCGTCGTGGGACCTAGGGAGGAGGACGCCGAGCAGCCCCAACAGCGCCGCCGCCGACGCCGTCGAGTCACGGTGGTGCGTGTCGTCCCTCCTGGAGTCCACGCGGAGCGCTCCTCTCGCGAGCTAGTACTCCACGCCGCCATGCCTCCAATGTCGTGGATCCGCCTTCCTCCCTCCTTCGCCTTCGAGATGCGGGGCAGGTCTCTAGAGCTCTGGCTGCAGCACGCCGACTGCAGCAGTCATGCGACCGGAGCGGAGGTCGCGGTCACCGCTCCGGGCAAGGTCTTCATGACCCGGGGCTGGGGTGAGATCGCCCGGGTCTGCCGATCGGTAGGCGCCCTCGTGATTCATCTTGAATACGACGACGCCTCCCTGATGTTCTTCAAGGTCTTCGATGCCGAAGGACGCCGGCTGGAGTGCTGCCCCGAGGGAAGCGGCGGGGACGACGAACACGTGAGAGCCCGACCCGCTGGTTGGTCCTCCAGCAGCTCCTCAGGCAGCAGCGGAGGGACTGATGGCTTCAGCGGCTCCCCTGAACTCCTCGTGACCCCGGAGATGAGCGATGACAACTATGAGCCTCCCAGCTCGCGCCGTGCTTGGAGTGGGGCAGCCGCATCGGGCCGTCGACGCCGCTGATTTGGATGGGGTTGGCGCCGGCGCCGGGCGGCCCACTGTTGATGATGGCGTCGCCAGCGGTGATGCTAGTAGTTAGCATTCCTTAGAGCTAGCTCCTTTTGTTCCCTGCGAGGAATTAGAGTAACACCCCACGGGGGTATGTAAGGCGTCTGCCATGCCTTTTGTAAATATTATATCCTGAATATGAATCGGCGTGAGGTGTCCGTCCTGTCCCGGCCGAGCTCCCCCTTTCTATCCTCACGAGGATTCGGTGCTCTACGCTGACAGGTCCCAGTCCCCAGGCAAGCTTCAGCCGTCGCTGGTATGCCAGGTCGCGATGCCGTGGTCAAGGCCAGGAGGTGAGCGGCCCGAGGTCCGGTGAGAGCCCCTGAGTCGCGATGCTTGGGAGGTCCCCTTTAGCGCTCAAGCAATCCTTGATGGGCGAGAAAGGAAGGTAGCATCGCCATGACAGAATTACACTGGGCGAGGATTCAGCGTTGCGTTGGTCTAACTCTTGTGAGGGTGCGACTTATCTTGTGCGCCTGACGTAGTCCCTCGGAGAAGCGCTAGGCCCGCGAGTCGGTGAACGAGGCATTGTCGGGTTGGGCCCTCGCGAGCTTCTTCCCCTTCTCCCGCACTTCCCTTAACGCTCTACGTCCTCAGGTCCCGGCCCTCGAGCGAGCTCAGCCGCCGCTGGTATGACAGGTCGCGATGCCATGGGTCAAGGCCAGGGGGTGAGGGCTGGAGAGCCAGTAAGAGCCCATGAGTCGCGATGCTCAGGCGCCCCCCCTTTAACGTGCAAGCGGTCCATGCCGAAGAGGGGAGAGAGTGCTCGCGACGCCCCAACATTGCTCCTGGAGTAGGTCCTGCTCACCAATAATGAGGAGAAACAAGGCCTGCCGTTACGGCTGCCAGCCAACCCTTGGTCACCCTGAGGAAGTCACTGGGGGCACTTGAGGGCTTGGTGAGGTGGCGCCTTGCGGGGCTGCCGCGGCCAGAGCTCAGCCACTCAGATTTATCGAGTTGCAGGGACGGACCCATGCGCAAGCGTCGTGCCAGAGCGGGCGGCTCCATAGGTGGGTGTTGATCGAGCAGGTGATTAGGTCGGATATGTTAAGCATAAAGGAAGGGATTCAACTTCAGGCGAATGTAGGTGAAAGCAATCGCCGCCGGGTCAGGCCCGAGTTGCGTGGGGGTGATGCAACCCGAGGGGCGCCCCCAACAAGGTAAGTAAAGAACATAAGCAAAATGGATACATGCCGCGGGGACGGACCCACGCGGCCTGGGAATGGTGCAGCCCTGCGGGCGCTCCCAGCTGAAAGTAGAACTCTGAAAGATGTCACCTGACGCCGTTGAAGATGGAGTGATGCTGAGGAAGTGAGCGATGCGCGGTGGAGATGTCGGCCCTCACGAGCCCCCAGGCCTAGGGGCCTCGGGAGGCTCCGCGAGCTCAAGCGGGTCCTCGAGAGCCATCTCCCTCCCTGCCAGGACCGCATGTTACCTGATCGCCTGAGCCTCTAGAGTGCTCCTCAGCAAACGCAGGTGAGCGACGGCCGCGTTCGGCAGGCCGAAGGGCATGCGAACGTAGCTGTGAGGTGGCCCCTCACAACGCCCCACGCGCGAAGGCCAGAGGCGCTCCTGAGACGCGGCTCGGTTGAGCCCCGGGACGTCGATGCAGACGCGCAGCCCACCATCCTTGCCTGGATGTGGGGCTATGGCAGGCAGGCGACGGCTGCCGCGCATGACTCTTGACCCTTGCAGCTCTTGAGTGTTTCTTGCGACGAACTCCTGAGGGTTTGGACTTCCTTGCCTTGTACCTCCCTGAGGGAAAAGCGCCTGAAAGCGCCCCTCCAAGTGATGCCCCAGCGCCTCCCTCGCGACCATGGCAAGGTCGGTGGCTCTCCAAGGAGGAGCCCCCGAGCCTTGCCCGAGGAGGGCGCTGGGCGCGCTTTCCTATGCGTGAGAGGGCGACGCTCCCCGATCGAGCGCGGAGCTCGACGCAACACCTCCGGAGGCGCCAGCCCCTTGTGGATTGAGCCTGACGAGGTCTTCTTCTTCTTGAGGGTCGCTTCGAGAGGTCTCCCACCCCTGTGATCTGGGTCTTCGATTGCCGCGGCTTGGAACGCATGCTCCGGTGAACACACTGCATCTCTTTCTTCACAGGGCACGGTAATGACTCCACCACTTCCAGGCATCTTGAGGACATTGTAACCATGGTGAGTCACTACCATGAACTTGGCTAGGACCGGGTACCCGAGGATGGCGTTGTACGGTAGGCGGATGTGAGCGACGTCGAAGTCGATGAGCTCGGTGCGGTAGTTGTTGCGCTGTCTGAAGGCGACTGGAAGGCGCACCTGCCCAATCGGAATGGTAGAACCATCGGTGACTCCTGAGAAAGGCTTGGTTGGCTGGAGCTGATCGTATGGCACTTGGAGATTGTCGAACATCTCGACGGACAGGACGTTGAGTCCAGCACCGCCATCGATGAGGGTCCTGGTGACCTGCACATTGCCGATGACTAGGGAGCAAAGCATCGGGAGGACTCCAGTCGTTGACGCACACTTGAGCTGATCCGCTGAGCTGAACGTGATAGTGCACGTAGACCACCTGAGAGGGCGCGTGGCCTCAAGTTGGGAAGAACTGCGTTCACCTCGGGAGCAAACTGCTTGAAGATCCGCTGTGAGGCTGGAGCCTGAGCGCCACCCAAGATGCAGGCAATTGCGCGTGGCTCCTGGAAGCCCCCAATTCCATTGTCCTGATGTTGGTCTTCATTCCTCCTTGGTGGTGGCGGCAGAGGCGGGAGGCCTGCGTTGTCGTGCAGGCGATCTTCGCGAGGCTAGTCCCTCCAGCCTCCCTCGCGAGGCTGGTCCTGCCAGCGGTCCTCGCGAGGGCGGTCACGCCATCCCTGGCGCGGGCCACGGTCTTGCCATCGTCCTCCACCTCTTCCTCCTCCTCGGCCATAGCCCCTGTCGTTGCGCTCGGGGCGTCGGCCGATCCGCCCGTCTCGCACGGCTCTGAGCTCCTGGCATTCGTTGGTGTTGTGGGTGTGGAGGTCGTGGTACACGCAGTAGAGTCCGCCCTTGGATGACTCAGGCTGATCCCTGCCTTGCTTGGTGTCCGGCTCTGCTGCTAGCACAGCAGCCCCCTTGCGATTCACGTCTTTGGCCTTGAGCTTCTTCTCTTCTGTGTCGGCCGCCGGGAGCTCGAGAAGGGAAAGGCGCCCTTCCTCAGCCCTGGCGTACTTGGTCGCCAAGTTGAACAGCTCCAGGGATGTGCACAGGTCTTCATGGATGGCTAGCTCCTCCTTCATCTTGATGTCGCGCACACCGTCAGAGAAAGCTCACATGATGGCTTCCTCGGTCACCTTGGGGATCTTGAGGCGAGCATAGTTGAAGCGTTGGATGTACTTCTGCAGGGTTTCCCCTGGCTGCTGCTTGATGCGGCGCAGGTCGCTCACGGACGGGGGCCGGTCGCGAGTGCCCTGGAAGTTGGCGATGAAGCGGGTGGGCATCTCGCTCCAGGAGGAGATCGTGCCGGGGGCCAAGTTCAGGAGCCAGGTGCGGGCTCCGTCCTTGAGCGCCATGGGGAACCAATTCGCCATGACCTTTTCGTCCCCGCTGGCGGCTACGATGCCTAGCTCGTAGAGCTGCAGGAACTCCGCGGGGTCCGTCGTGCCATCGTAGCGAGGAGGGAGGTCGGGCTTGAACTTGCCCGGCCATGTGACGCCGCGCAGCTCGGGGGTGAAGGCGAGGCAGCCCGCTGTGGCCACCGGCGCCCTCGGCTGGTACCGATCTTGCTCTTGCAGGTCACCACGCGCCGCCGCTGGGAGTAGCGCGGGGTCTTTTTGTGGAAGCGCTGGGACGCGATCTTGGCACGCCGGCACCGGGAGCGCGCGAGCACCTTCTCGGGGACGCGGGATCCCTTGGCAGCTCCTTTCTTGCTGCGCAGGCGCTGGACATAGTGAGTCTCGCCATGGGGCTGCGCGCCTTGCAGCCAAGGCGCCTTCTTGGGGAGGAGGTGGCGGAGGCGCCTCCTGGTCATCGCCTCCTGGGCGGAACAGAGGGCGCGGTAGCGAGGGGGACCGCAAGAGGGAGCCCCCTACGGCGCTGACGAGCTCGGTGATGCAGGCGAGCCAGTCCTCGTAGAGGTCGTCGACGGGGCGGTAACGGAGAAGCTCCTTCGCTAAGAGAAGCGAGACGCGCGCATCCATGGGGGCGCGATGGGCGTGGGACGACGAGCCAGCTGGGGTCAGCGACGGGGTGGCAGTGCGGCCATCCCGCCGCACCGAAGGATGCTGGGATGAAGCCTGCTGCTCGTTCCCCGCCGGGCCGGTTGAGGGAGTCCTGGATTAGGGGGTGTCCGGATAGCCGGACTATACCTTCAGCCGGACTCCTGGACTATGAAGATACAAGATTGAAGACTTCGTCCCATGTCTGGAAGGGACTTTCCTTGGCGTGGAAGGCAAGCTTGGCGATGCGGATATTTAGATCTCCTACCATTGTAACCGACTTTGTGTAACCCTAACCCTATCCGGTGTCTATATAAACCGGAGGGCTCTAGTCCGTAGGACAACAAACATACAATCATACCATAGGCTAGCTTCTAGGGTTTAGCCTCCTTGATCTCGTGGTAGATCTACTCTTGCACTACCCATATCATCAATATTAATCAAGCAGGACGTAGGGTTTTACCTCCATCAAGAGGGCCCGAACCTGGGTAAAACTTCGTGTCCCTTGTCTCCTGTTACCATCCGCCTAGACGCACAGTTCGGGACCCCCTACCAGGGATCCGCCGGTTTTGACACCGACATTGCTGCTTTCATTGAGAGTTCCTCTGTGTCGTCGCTTTTAGGCCCGATGGCTCCTCCGATCATCAATAATGATGCAGTCTCGCCCCGGACAGATCTTCGTCTTCGGCGGCTTCGCACTACGGGCCAATTCGCTTGGCCATCTGGAGCAGATCGAAAGCTACGCCCCTGGCCATCAGGTCAGATTTGGAAGTTTAAACTACACGGCTGACATCCGCAGGGACTTGATCTTTGACGGATTCGAGCCACAGCCGAGCGCGCCGCACTGTCGCGATGGGCATGATCTAGCTCTGCCGCCGAACAGTGCCCTGGAGGCCGCGCGCGCATCGGTTCCGACCCTGGATTCGAAACCAACTGCGCCGATCAAGGACGAGTGGTTGGATGCCGCCTCGGGGGCTGCGATCCCAACGGCGATTGAGCCGAACACCAGCCCCGCACTCCGCAAGGCCCATGACTCCGTGGGGCCGGAGTCCTCTCCGGACTCCGAGCCCCCCGCGCCCCTGCCGATCGAATCCGAGTGGGCGCCGATCATGGAGTTTACCGCCGCGGACATCTTTCAGCACTCGCCCTTTGGCGATATTCTGAAGTCATTAAAGTCTCTCTCTTTATCAGGAGAGCCCTGGCCGAACTGCGGTCAGCAAGGTTGGGATACGGACGATGAAGAAATTCAAAGCCCACCCACCACCCAATTTGTAGCCATTGTCGATGATTTAACCGACATGCTCGACTTCGACTCCGAAGACATCGACGGTATGGACGCCGACGTAGGAGACGACCAAGAACCAGCACCTATAGGGCACTGGAAAGCCACCTTGTCATATGACATATACATGGTGGATACCCCAAAAGAAGGAGATGGCGATGGAACAGAGGGGGATGACCCCTCCAAGAAACAGCCTAAGCGCCGGCGTCAGCGGCGCCGCTCTAAATCCCGCCAAAGCAAAAAGGGTGATTCTAGCACAGGAGATAATAACACTCCAGATAGCGCCAAAGAACACCCCCTCCAGCAAGATTCGGTGCAGGAGGATGGAGAAGCTAGCCCTCACGAGAGAGCGGCAGACAGAGAGGTCGAGGATGACAATTATATGCCTCCCTCCAAAGACGAGGCAAGCCTCGACGATGACGAAATTCGTCATGCCAGAGGATCCCATCGAACAAGAGCGTTTCAAACGCAGGCTTATTGCCACGGCAAGCAGCCTCAAGAAAAAACAGCAACAGCTTAGAGCTGATCAGGATTTGCTAGCCGACAGATGCACTGAAGTCCTTGCGGCCGAAGAGTATGAACTCGAACACCCCTCCAAGAGCTACCCAAAGCGCAGGCTGCTACCCCGATTAGAGGAGGAAGCACCTAAACCTACATCACCAGCGCATGACACGGCCGACCGGCCACCTCGTGGCCGCGACAGAGAGGCCTCTCGGCCCTCCACTCAAGCCGCACCCCGGCGCCGTTCAAAACATTTTAAGGCATGGGAAAATGCGCCAGGCCTGCGAGACATATTGGAGGACAAGGCAAAGTAAACAAGATCAATCTATGGATCGCGCGGACGCCCTACGGCACGTGACGGCGATCGTCACTCGGGATATAATAAATCCGGCCGGGCCGGACACAGTAGACAAAGCTCATTTGAGCTGCGTCGTGATATAGCCCAATACAGAGGGGCCGCACACCCCCTATGCTTCACAGATGAAGTAATGGATCATCAAATCCCTGAGGGTTTCAAACCCGTGAACATCGAATCATACGATGGCACAACAGATCCCGCGGTATGGATCGAGGATTATCTCCTTCATATCCACATGGCCCGCGGCGACGATCTACACGCCATCAAATACCTCCCACTCAAACTCAAGGGACCAGCTCGACATTGGCTTAACAGCTTGCCAGCAAAATCTATCAGGTGTTGGGAGAACCTGGAAGCCGCATTCCTCAACAATTTCCAGGGCATCTATGTGCGACCACCAGACGCCGATGACCTAAGCCACATAATTCAGCAGCCAGAGGAATCGGCCAGGCAATTCTGGACATGGTTCCTAACAAAGAAAAACCAAATAGTCGACTGTCCGGACGCTGAGGCCCTAGCAGCCTTCAAGCATAATATCCGCAACGAGTGGCTTGCCCGACACCTTGGACAGGAAAAGCCGAAATCCATGGCAGCACTCACGACGCTCATGACCCGCTTTTGCGCGGAAGAAGACAGCTGGCTAGCTCGTAGCAATAACTTGGCCAAGAGCCTTGGTAATACGGACACCAAGGACAACAGTGGCAGGTCGCGTCGGAACAAGCAAAAATGTCACGTTAACAGCGACAGCAACGAGGATACGACAGTCAACGCCGGATTCAGAGGCTATAAATCCGGTCAGCGGAAAAAGGCATTCAAAAGAAATACTCAGGGACCGTCCAGTTTGGACCGAATACTCGATCGCTTGTGCCAAATACATGGCACCCCCGAAAAGCCAGCCAATCACACCAACAGAGATTGTTGGGTGTTCAAACAGGCATGCAAGCTAAATGCCGAAAATAGAGGCAAGGGGCTGCATAGCGATGACGAGGAGGAGCCCCGGCCGCCGAACAACAGTGGACAGAAGGGTTTTCCCCCACAAGTGCGGACGGTGAACATGATATACGCTCAAGATGCCAGGCCCTCGAGGAGTAATCACGGTCAATGGAAACATAGAACGCTCCCTCCGAACGGAGGAACGCACGGCGGCCCTCGCAGGGGAAGTACAAAGCAGCCTCTCAAGGCAGCTCAACAGTCCGGCCGTTAAACGTCCCGACATCGTCAAGCGCACCCGGAGTAACCTACAACAAGACCGCCTGGCACGTTTCGAGCAGGCGTAGCAACGCGGCCCCAACCCCAGCCCTCGCGTACTAGCGAAACCAGTGCCTCGCGTACATAACTACGCTCTCGAAATAACATGGGCACAGGGGGAGGGGCACCATCACGGCGCGCCTGAAACACGGCTTAAACGGCACTAGGGGCTGCCGATTTCTTTATTTTCTCTTACTTTCAGGACTCCACACTTCGGAAGACCTGTTCGACAATCCAACTACCGCTCAAACGATGCAAGAACCAGGGAAGCAGAAAAGCTACGCCGCATTATATAACTCCCAGGTGGTCTCTATCACGAGCAGTATACCTGTTTTGCATACTATTCCGCAGCCTGCCCCTGGAAAGGACATGTTAAATAGTGCCACTTTTGCTTATCGCACTATTTGTATCGTTCTGCTTTGATCGCAGCCTTTTTATAAACAATGCATAGCTTTTTGTCTACTTTCGCATTACTGTTTTCACAAATATATGTTCATTAACGACATGTTGCACCCATACACTTTGGTACGGTCAATACGCCAGGGGCTTCAGTACCCCCCTTATATGGTGTGAGAAGTCCGAACACTTTAACAAGTGCAGCACCCCGAACTAATAGCATTATATGCATCGGCTCCGAATCATGTCTTGGGTCAATAGTTGGGTTTGCTCGGCTCCTATGTTTTGGTGCCTTATGTTCCGTTGTATCGGCTAAGGTAGCACTAGGAGAACTACTGTGATTGTGCCCCAGTTGAGCTGGGCGGAGCACCTCAATAGAGAAAGCTAAAACTGACTGTCATGACGAAGCGAGAGACTGGTCGCTGTTCAAGAGGTTTTTCGAGTCCCTAAAGACTTATGCCGCTTAGAGCGAGGAGTCGGCTTTGTCCGGCCAAAGGCATGGATAGCGCCCCGAATTCGGTCTTCTGAACACTAGGGGCTTCGCCGAAATTTAAAATTATAGAATTCTATGGCTAAGTGAGAGTGTTCAAGCACTATAGTCCGATTGCCTTGTTCGTTGTGCTGAGCGCCTCCCTCGAAGGACCCATACATGGTAAAAAGAGCGCTCAGGTTTCACCCGAACACCCCAGCACTAGTGGCATGGGGGCAGAAGCCGACGACTCGCCATCTCTCAAAATTTGATAAACGGCCGCACAGAAGGTAATATTTTAAATTCAAAACGCAATGCTTAAGCGCACATGAACAATTTTTCAGCGCACAGGATAACACGAGCGACTTTACTCCAAAATTACATCCATGGAACATTCATCCGCCACAAGGCGGGCACCCTTCAGAACATCCTTATAATAGTTCTCGGGCTTGCGATGCTCCTTCCCCGACGGTGGCCCGTCCTTCACAAACTTCTCGCCATCCAGCTTGCCCCAGTGCACCTTAGCACGGGCAAGGGCCCTACGGGCACCTTCAATGCAAACGGAGCGCTTGATGACCTCGAGCCTTGGACAGGCCTCCACCAGCCGCCGCACCAGTCCGAAGTAGCTCCCAGGTAGAACCTCTCCAGACCATAGCCGAACTATGAGTCCCTTCATGGCCTGTTCGGCCACCTTGTGGAGCTCGACCAGCTGCTTCAGCTGGTCGCTCAGGGGCACTGGGTGTCCGGGCTCAGCATACTAAGACCAGAACACCTTCTCCGTCGAGATGCCCTCCTCGGCTCGGTAGAATGCGGCGGCATCGGACACGCTATGGGGAAGATCTGCGAATGCTCCTGGAGAGCTCCGGATTCGGGTAAGTAACAAGAAGCTCACTTTTACATGTTTGCTTTGCATAAAGAATGCCTTACCCGCCACTATCTTCTTCGCCGGATCCAACTCCTGGAGGGCCTTCTGGGATTCAGCCTTGGCAGACTTGGCATTTTCAATAGCTGCCGCGAGCTCGGACGCTTGCGTCTTTGAGTCAAGCTCCAAACTCTCATGTTTTTTCATGAGAGCCTGGAGCTCTTGCCGCACCTCGCCAACCTGGGCTTCGAACCTCTCTCGCTCGGAGCGCTCCGTGGCCGCTCTCTTCTCGGCCTCGGCCAACGCTTGCTTGAGGGTCGCCACCTCAGTTGTGGCCCCTACAATAACCATGTTAATCCTGTCATATTTTTGCAATTGCACTTTTATATTTTTTTTCCTTTTTTATGGTATTTCTTACCTTCTTTCTCCTCGAGCTGCCGTTTGGCAAGGCCGAGCTCTTGCTCGGTCCGCTCGAGGCCCTGCTTCAGTGTGCCCACCTCCGCAGTCAGCGCGGCGGTCGCCAGCAACGAAGCCTGCATATGCATATTGACTCTTTTTCTGTTAGACTCCTGCGAATTTTATTAGATCCTCTATTCGGCTTTTCTTTCCGAACGCCAAACAGAGCATCAGGGGCTACTGTCTATGCGATAATATTTTTTATATATCCTGCACTCACCTCGAACCCTGTTAGAAGGCTGGCACAAGCTTTAGTCAGTCCGCTCTTGGCGGACTGAACCTTCTGGATCACCGCACTCATAATAGTGCGGTGCTCCTCGTCGATGGAGGCGCCGCTAAGCACCTCCAGCAGATTGTCCGGCGCCTCCAGTTGGATGGGGGCCGTCGGCTCAGTAGGCTTGCTCCTCTTGGAAGGAGTTCGCCTACCGTGGTCCGGAACTGTTGACGATTCCGGCGCAGTGTCCAGCTCAAAGCCGGACTCGGAGCCCTGGGGGGTTTTATCCCCTTTACTCCTGGAGTCCGAGAGGTCGCCTTGTGGCGCCTCCAGGACCACCTCCTCCTGGCTTGGAGCCTGTTGGGACACCACCTCGGCGTCACCTGTAGGGCGGGGGGAGGTGGCGGGCGGAAGTGAATTCATGTCCGATGAATCCAGGGAGCCGCTCGACGACTCGTCGAGCCCGGCCTAGGGCGGACTGCATAATTATATTCGACATAAGGAAAGGCTGTGCAATAAAGGAATGCTATGAATTGCTCAGGTGCCTAGATGCTTACGATTCCGCCGGACACTTGGCCCTGCGCGGCCACTCCTGTTCGTCGTCATCGGCGTCGGCGGGGTAGTCCGGAGGAAGGGTTTTCCCCTTCTTGGACCCTTCGGCCTCCCCGGTCGGGGTGACCTTCCTTTTCTTTCCTCCCCCCGCTGGAGGGGGAGAGGTTTCTTCTTCCTCCTCCTTGTTTTTACGGGAGGAGCGCGTCTCGGATTCGTCGGATGAAGAATCCGACACCTCCTGGTGCCAGGAACTCTTTCGGGTCCCCGTGGACCTCTTCTTGGCCTTCTTCTCTGACACCACATAAGGTGCCGGGGCCAACAGCTCTGCTAAGCGAGCATCGGCTGGGTCTTCGGGCAAAGGAGCCGGACAGTCGATCTGTCCGGACTTCGCCAGCCAATCCTGTCAAAGGAAAGGGAGTTTAGATCCCGCATAGAGTCAAACTATGAAAAACCAACACCCTGTAAAAGGTAAAAATAGCTTACCGCACTAGATGGAAGCTGCGTGCGGAATCCGCGGTCCTCGGAAGCGGATGCGGGAGCCTCGACGCCTTTGAATAGCACCTTCCAGGCGTCTTCGTACAATGTGTCGAAGAGCCTGCTCAGGGTTGGGTGCTGCGCCGGGTCGAACTCCCACAAATTGAAGCCCCGTTGTTGACACGGGAGTATCCGGCGGACGAGCATAACCTGGACTACATTGACAAGCTTGAGTTGCTTGTTCACCAAGGTTTGGATGCATTTTTGCAGTCTGGTTACCTCTCCTTTATCGCCCCACAACAGGCCTGTCTCTTTCCAAGACGTGAGCCACGTAGGGGGTCCGGACCGGAACTCGGGGGCTGCGACCCATTTGGGATCGCGCGGCTCGGTGATGTAAAACCACCCCGATTGCCACCCCTTCACGGTCTCCACAAAGGAGCCCTCGAGCCATAGGACGTTGGCTATCTTGCCCGCCATGGCAACTCCGCTCTCTGCCTGGGTGCCGCGCACCACCTTGGGCTTGACGTTGAAAGTCTTGAGCCATAGGCCGAAATGGGGGCGGACGTAGAGGAAGGCCTCACACACAACGATAAACGCCGAGATGTTGAGGATGAAGTTCGAGGCCAGATCATGGAAATCTAGGCCATAGTAGAACATGATCCCCCGGACGAACGGGTGGAGAGGAAAGCCCAGTCCATGGAGGAAATGGGGAAGGAATACTACCCTCTCATGGGGCCTTGGGGTGGGGAGGAGTTGCCCCTCTTCGGGAAGCCAGTGCGCGATGTCGTTAGACAAGTATCCGGCTTTCCTCAGTTTCTTGACGTGTCCCTCCATAACGGAGGAGACCATCCACTTGCCTCCCGCTCCGGACATGGTTGGAGAAGGTTGAGGTGGGAAGTGCGGGCTTGGGCGTTGGAGCTCGAGTGCGCGGAAGATGGATAGGCAAAGGAGGCAGAAGGCATAGGTAAAAAGGTGGATCCTTATCCCCTTATATGGGCGGATGCGGTTAAGCGTCCCCACCAGCCTGGTAAAACTCGCTTATCTCCCAAGCACCGTGATAAATGGCGCGGTTGGGTTACCCACGTCCGTATTGATGAGAATCCCGTAAATAAGGGGACACGATCTCTGCTTTGACAAGACGTGCCAAGGAAACCGCCTCGCGAAATGCGCTAAGGTGGGGAAGTAGAAAACGATTCGGATAAAGACTTGGCCGTGGTGTGATGTCACGCTACGGAATACGTCAGCAGATTAGATTTGTGTAAATATTATTCTCTCTATGGCAATATGTGGAAACTTATTTTTGCAGAGTCGGACACTGTCTTTTGTGTTCAAAATCTTCTATGAAGTACTTGGAGGAGGAACCCGCCTTGCAATGCCGAAGACAATTTGTGCGCCGGACTCGTCGTCATTGAAGCCTGGTTCAGGGGCTACTAAGGGAGTCCTGGATTAGGGGGTGTCCGGATAGCCGGACTATACCTTCAACCGGACTCCTGGACTATGAAGATACAAGATTGAAGACTTCGTCCCGTGTCCGGAAGGGACTTTCCTTGGCGTGGAAGGCAAGCTTGGCGATGCGGATATTTAGATCTCCTACCATTGTAACCGACTTTGTGTAACCCTAACCCTATCTGGTGTCTATATAAACCGGAGGGCTCTAGTCCATAGGACAACAAACATACAATCATACCATAGGCTAGCTTCTAGGGTTTAGCATCCTTGATCTCGTGGTAGATCTACTCTTGTACTACCCATATCATCAATATTAATCAAGCAGGACGTAGGGTTTTACCTCCATCAAGAGGGCCCGAACCTGGGTAAAACTTCGTGTCCCTTGTCTCCTGTTACCATCCGCCTAGACGCATAGTTCGGGACCCCCTACCCGAGATCCGCCGGTTTTGACACCGACACCGGTGGCGGCATTGGCGGCGGGCGACGGGGAACGACGAGGGGGAGCGCCGACGGGCACCGTCTGGGCGACGCAGGTGGCGAGAGCATCCCGGCGCTCGGTGCGAGCCCGACGAGCGTCAGCCATTGGCATGACGGAAGATCACACGCGAACAGCGGAAGAAGGGATTCCGGCGCACCCCTACCTGGCGCGCCAAATGTCGGATTTCGGGTTCCGGCAGACCCTTGAGGTTCGAACACTGGGGTGCCCGCGGAGATCTCTCCCCTACCGATCTATGTTTGATCTTCTCGTGCGAACTAAGATGAAAACGATGAACAACACAAGGGACACGAGATTTATACTGGTTCGGGCCACCGTTGTGGTGTAATACCCTACTCCAGTGTGTGGTGTGGTGGATTGCCTCTGGGGCTGATGATGAACAGTACAAAGGAAGAACAGCCTCGCGAGAGGTGTTCTTGGGCTGGTGCGATGAACTGCTTGGGTCAGTTCTGTCGTCTCTCTCTCTCTCTATCTCTCTACTTAGGCTCTATCTCATTTTTCGATCTCCTGTGGTGGCTAGCCCTATTTATAGAGGCCTTGGGCCTCTTCCCGAAATAATTGAGCGGGAAGGGCGCCAACAATTGGCCATTTTGAAGAGGAACATCTAGTACAAGATATCCTGACCAAAGGTGGTCTTCGGCTACCAAAAGCTCTGGTGGTGACGCCGTCTTGGGCTCCACGGTGACCTTCGTCCGGCCGTCCGGCTAGTCTTGGTATCGTTGCGCTGGAATGGTAACCTTTGCCTGATACCTTGGCCTGTGCTTGCCCCCTTTGCACCAAAGGGGAAACAAGGACTCTGCCCAGGCCGGCGCCCGCCTGGCCTTGATCATCATGGCTTGCGTCACGGGATCCTCGCGAGGTACTTGCATTGATCTCTTCGCCTCCTCGCGAGCCCTGCCTGATGAGGCCACTCTTGAGGAAGCTCTCTGTCGTCCGCCCCGCGAGGCTTGGCCCCTCGCGAGGGTCTTGAGCCTGTGTCGATGAAGATGGACCTCGCTGGGCCCCCACTTGAGCCACGCCGCAGGCCGCAGGCAGGCAAGTCTGGGGACCCCCGTTCCCAGAACACCGACACAATACTCGAGGTAGATCAAAATAGAGATTGGATAGATCAAAATATCTACAGAAGACAAGTATTTTAACTTGTCTGGGAAATGGAATCAAGGAGAAAATATGCTTAGAACCACGGTTGCAAAGAATCAATTTACAGGTGCAAGATGAGCTTATACCAAGGGAACATTTGATTATAAGAGAATCTTCCATGATAAGATATACATCGTGTCTATGGGCATGAACACAAGTTCAAGGTCGACTCCCACTTCTTCAATGCATATCATTTCATTTACTTCTCTCTTTCCAAGAAATTGTAGTGCAGAAGATTTATCTGGCGAAGTACCAGAAGAGTAAGACTCACATCTCTTTTGAGTTCACATGGATTAGGGAAGGCATAGGTTCAACCCATAGGGGCATCTTAGGAACCTATTCCACAAACTTTAGAAGTAAACAACACAAGCTCGAAAGCAGAGCATGGTTGACAAAAGGAGAGGATACAATTACCAAAGGCAAATTGTATCTGGGAAAGAACTTCATGAGGTTCTTTGAATATGAAGGACACTGTCGGATGATAATCCAACCAAGGATATGGCGGTCCATAAAAGATCTTATGTGAATATTGATACTCACCTAGAAGAAGAAAGAATGCAAAGGCATCGGGTTGTAGATATAACTGGATAACTTCCAAGCTTGAATGCAAAGGAATTACGATTTTCAAATCAGAAGATCTGAAGCAGAGGCTCTGAACAAAAGATGAGTAAGTTGAATAGACTTAAAGGTGCACCCGATCAAATCTTGATTGGGCAAGAACCAGCTCATAACCGGAGCGATGTCGAAGCTGGAAAGAAATTTTCCAAGGATTAATTGATGATTGCGAGTATTCGCTCACACGTTGAATCCATAGGAACAGAATGACTACCATAAATAATTTTAAAGAATATTGCTAGACACATGGAATTAATCCTAATGCAACCACGCAAGGAAAATCAAGAGCAATAGGCTGCAGAGGATTCTCGGAAGATCACATAGTATTTCCAAGTATTTTGGAAAGCATGTGAACAACTGGGGATGAACGGTTTCAGTGAATTATCCGCAGTGCAAAAAGAAGCCGCAAAGCAGAAGGCACAAAGGATTCTCGAAACAACGGAGGGTACATCTTGTAATAATAGGAGCAACTGGAAATGAAGGTACAAGCATCAAGGATGTTATTCGGGGGGATTATCGATGGTCAGGAACTGCAAGGCAGTTGGCACAGGGTCTCGAGAAACATCGAGGAGTATCTGCAGAATCTTCTGGCGAAGCAAGCGATCATCGGTAATAAGGGGCTCTCCGGGAGGAATTAGTTACGAGATCCTAATGTTATAGTTAGCAAAATTGGTTAACCCGAATGGAAGAGAGAGCAAAGTCCCAGAGTATAGACGAGGAATAAAAGATCCTAATACCACCCAATTGGCGACGTGGGCCCGTATGCCACACAGCCAAGTTAGTAAAACGGTTTTCGGTTTCTAGACTCAACTTTGTCCAAGGAGTTGGAAAGGGGGATCCTACAGGCAGTCGGCTCTGATACCAACTTGTGACGCCCTCGATTCAATCATACACTAATCATACACGCAAATGTGTATGATCAAGATCAAGGACTCACGGGAAGATATCACAACACAACTCTAGACACAAATTAAAATAATACGAGCTTTATATTACAAGCTAGGGGCCTCGAGGGCTTGAATACATAAGCTTAAATACACAAGAGTCAGCCGAAGCAACAATATCTGAGTATAGACATAAGTTAGACATGTTTGCCTTAAGAAGGCTAGCACAAAAGTAGCAATCATTGAAAAGACAAGGCTTCCTGCCTGGGAGCCTCCTAACTACTCCTGGTCGTCGGCGGTCTCCACGTAGTAGTAGGCATCGACGGTGGCATCTGGCTCCTGGGCTCCGACATCTGGTTGCATCAACTGGAAAGAAGAAGAAAGGGGAAAACAGGGAAGCAAAGCAACCATGAGTACTCATCCAAAGTACTCGCAAGCAAGGATCTACACTACATATGCAACATTATCAAAGGAAGGCTGTATATGTGGACTGGGCTGCAGAGATGCCAGAATATAGAGAAGGCCTAGTCCTATCGAAGACTAGCATCTTCTGGAAACCACCATCTTGCAGCAACCGGAGGGAGTAGAGTAGCATAAAGTAAAGTAGTAGAAGTGTTATCAACCTCGGCCGGAGATCCTTTCTCGACTCCCAGCGAGAAAGGCATCCTAGAGCCATACTATCCAGTTATCATCACAATCCAATTCTCATTACCATACAATTCTCATCACAAGTATCCAGTTCTAGTTGTATCGATCGGGATACAACTCCAAGTGTCCGTTACCGTAGGACAGGCTATTGATAGATGTTTTCTTCCCTGCAGGGGTGCACCAACTTACCCACCACGCTTGATTAACTCCGGCCGGACACACTTTCCTGGGTCATGCCCAGCCTCGGCCAAACAATACGCCGCAAGCCGACCTAGGCTTAATAGAGAGGCCAACACACCGGACTAAACCTATGCCCCCAGGGGTCATGGGCCATCTCCCCGGGAACTCCTGCACATTGCGTACGCGGCCGATGAGCAGACCTAGCTACCTCCTTCAACAAGGCAGGCGCTTACGCAGACCAACCCGGCGCGCGCCGCTCAGTCGTTGATGTCTATTAAGCTTCGGCTGATGCATACGATGCAGAATGCCCATACTATGCCCACGTGATGGTTAGTGCTATCGGGCCAGAGGCCCCTCGGATCAAATATCCAAATCGTAGTGGATTAGGAACGCGCGGTAACAAGCAGAGACTCACGAAAGATGTGACCCCGTTGCCCCGTCTCGAGGACTTGCGGCAAGGGCTAGGAATGCCCGGCCATGCCTCGTAATTATCTCGCGGGCACCCTCCAGGTCAACTCGTCTCCACATCACTCGCAATTAAGCTCACGCGGGTACCCCTCAAGGTCGACCTGTCTTTAGTAACATGGCTCAGTGTAAAGTCATAGTAACCATAGTAACTATGTGTCCAAACATCAAGGGGAAATACCCGAGGAATCACCCCCGGTGAATTCCACTCGATGTAATCATCAAGGTGAACGTAAGAGGAATCACCCCCGAGGTTCACAGTTGAGGGGTTGCACGACAGAGTCGTATCGGAAGTGGTTAAGGTGGAATCACCCTTGATGACCACGACTGAATAGCTACACTACAGGGTTAACATCAGAAGTGATGTAGAGGACTCACCCTCGGCACTCGATAGTAACCCAGTAGTGTCGAGCAACTAAGGGGAAAGTGATGTGCGTTGTCGGGGCCTGGTCTTCAATCCCGTTGATCGGTTCTGCGATGATGAAGCAGGGGCAACAAGGACAAGGTGGGGGGTCACTGATGGATGACTAACCAACCTATACTAAGCAGTTTAGGATAAGCAGGTAGGTAACAATGAGCAGGTTACAAAAGCAGGCTATGCACCAGAATAGGAACAAACAATAGCAGTAGCAAAATCTAATGCAAGCATGAGAGAATGGAATGGGCGATATCGGGATGATCGAAAGGGGGGCTTGCATGGTAGCTCTGGCAAGGAGGGGTCGTCGTCGACGTAGTCGATCACAGGGGCAACATCGGTCTCGGGATCTACCGGAGAGAAGAGGGGGAAGAAACAGTAAATACATAGCAAACAGAGGTATCACTAAGCATGACATGACGATACGTAGCGCTAGGCGTGCTCTAACGTGGTACTACACGTTGCAGACGAAGGGGGGAAACATCCGAGGATGAACTCCCGGCGTTAGGCGGATTCCGGACAAAGGAAAAGAGGGGGAAGATTCGAAGTTCAGCATGCTAGGGGCATGTGACAGATGAACGGAGTGCGTATTCGGATTCTTTGGATTTTTCTGAGCAACTTTCATATATAAAACGTTTTCATCCGAGCTACGGTTTATTTTCTATGATTTTTCCAAGTTTTAAACATTTTCTGAAATTATCTAACTTAACAGAAATGGAATTATGATGCCAGCATTGCGTGGAGATGACGTCAGCAGTCAACAGACTCGCTGACCAGGGTCAAGCCTGACCTGTGGGTCCAATGGGACCCACATGTCAGCCTCTGTTAGTCCAACAGTAATTTAAACTAAACTAACAGGCTAATTAGAGGGGTGGGCCCGAGTGTCAGTGACTAACTAATTGCTAATTAAATAACATATTTTAGTTAGTAGATTTATTTACTTTTAAAATGTTTTAAACAAGTGGGGCCCACACGTCAGTCTTAGTGGGCAGGCCAGTTAGCAGTTGACTGGGTCAACCCAGTCAACTGGCTATCAGGGCCCAATGGTCAGGATGGTACCAACTCTTTTACCTTGTTTTTACTCCTTGCACCATTTTAAAATTTACAACTGCGATTTATGCATATCTTTGTTTTCAGTACTTTTCAAAGCAGTTCACCGATGATTACCTCTCAAACCACCTACATGGTCAAGAGGCGAGGAAGGTATTCATTCAACACCCACGGTACAATATTGAAGTCTTTTTGAAGAGGACGAAGGTTGGGAGGGAATTATCCATAGCCACTGGCCTAAAGTTGTAAGGACATTCAATATCACTGAAGGCTCAATATTTGCCTTCCGCTTCTGCAGTTTTCCAGATGAGATTCATTTGTCTATTTATCGTGTATGATGCTACTTTCCAAAGGTTTTTTAGGTTGCATGTGAAACTTGGTGCTGTTGTGTACTGGCGTAACTGAGTGTCGAAGCTATCTGATGTAATTCTATTATGAAATCATGGTTGCTTTTATACGGATATGAAATATTTGGCGTGTTTTATAAGAAATATCAGTTTGATTAGTACATGGATAATCAATAATAGGCTAATTACCCTGCTTATTGGGGTTTTATAAACAGTTACTCAGACAGCACCGTGGGCGATGAACTCAAACAACCCGCGCGGTTTCTAGAAAGTAGGCATGTTCGATCAACTAACAATCACACACGGCTTCCGGCAGCGAACTGTTTGTGTTAGGCCACCTTGCACACACGTTTCCACACAAAGAACTGTGTGGGATGTACATACCTACGGAAATGACTTTCTGGAATTCACTGTGGGATGTACATACCTACGTAAATGATTTCTGGGATTCACCGTGTGGGATGAACATACCTACGGAAATGATTTCTGGGATTCACCGTGTGGGACTACAAACCTACGAAAATGATTTCTGGGATTCACCGTGTGGGATGTGCATACCTATAGAAATGATTTCTGGGATTCACCGTGTGGGATGTACATACCTATAGAAATGATTGGGTTTTCATGCCTCGCCCGATCGCACACGGCCGCAGCCTGGGTCCCAGGAGGGCCTATCCCCGACGATTTTTGGGTCGTGTGGGAAGGACCCCCCCTATCGCCCACACTCACTTGGCGACGGTTCCAAATGCCGTTGCGGAAAGGGGGTTTAAACCGTTTGTTTAGGACGTCGCTGTACCATTGACTTGCAAGATCGGATCTAAAACATGAATATAATGATGAATTCATAAACGGTTCAGATCTGAGTTCATGGCACCCGGGCCCAAAGTGACAAGCATTAAGCCTGGCAAAGTCATAGCAACATCAATCTAAGAACATAGTGGATACTAGGGATCAAGCCGTAACAAAACTAACTCGATTACATGATGAATCTCATCCAACTCCTCATCGACCAGCGAGCCTACGAAGGAATTACTCACTCCCGGTGGGGAGCATCATGGAGTTGACGATGAAGAATGGTTGGTGATGACGAAGAACGAAGATCCCCTTCTCAGGAACCCCAAACGGACTCCAGATCTGCCCTCCCGGGGAAGAACAGGGCTTGGCGGCGGCTCTGTCTCGTGAATCGCAATAATTCTTTTTCCCTGATTGTTTTCTGGAAATATGGGAAACCGAGGTGTTATGAGGACGACGAGGCGAGTGTCGCTGACTCGGTGGGCCCGCACTTAGTTCATGCCAAAATCGCTCGCCCCGGCGCTCCCAGGCGCCCCCCGCCGCGCCGGGTTCGGTCTGGGTTCGCCGACCCCAATTTCGGCCCAACCCGGCGAAAAACGGGCTCCTGAGGCGCGACTGGGTCAATTTTCACCCGTCGGCGCTAAAAAATCGCCTGGGGGCGTTGGGGGCGCGGCTGGAGATGCTCTTAGCAGTTAGCACAACCAAGAAAGAAATGAATTCGTCAGCCTTCACAGTTGTGGCGCTTATATCAGTCGAAACGCACCCTAGATAAGTTTCCAGCTCCTCCATATGAGGGAGCAGGCAAAGCACGAGAAAATACTGCATTCTTTCCTTTCACCATCAGTCCAGATTAGACGACAACAATAGATGACTTCGCCTTCTTTTTAGTATTTTGCCTAGTCTTGATATACTTTCTTCGTCTCATAATATAAAAGCGTTTTTTAAAAGCTACTGTAAAAGACGCTCTTATATTATGAGACGGAGGAAGTATTTGCCATGTGTTATATTAACGAAAAAAATTGCGCGCTACAAAATATAGCGTGATCCTTCTTCAAATGGTACACAAGTTATAACGCGCTAATAGCGTGCTATATTTTAAAATAGTGTTTGCAAAAGAAATGCCAAATATATCTAGAAATAAAGTATTTCAATACCTTAAGACATCATCATAGAGAGACATAATCTAGCTGTAGATGGGGAGCATAAATTTTAAATTGAATTTCAAACTTTAGTCAATCTATTTAACATATAAACTCTAAACATTGAGCAAAAGAAAAGGACCTCGATATTGTCCACACATTCGGTCTAGGAAACCCCAGATCGAACAATTTGTTCGGTGATCGGTGGGCCATCGGTCGAACGAGGTCGTTCGGTACGAGCTGCTCCCCAGCCCGAACACCCTTCGTACAACTCTCTCTATACGGGGCTTTTGCTGTGACTAAAAAAAGAAGGAAAAAAAGGCCCGGTTGATAATGTGACTAAAAAACCCATATTTTTCCATGGTGACAAAGTGAAAAGTTGCCATGATGAAACAAAATTAGTGTAAAAATTATCATGATAAAATGTAAAAAAAAAACAATTTGAGCAAATTGTTGTGGTAGATCAAAAATTGAACAAATTGCTATCGAAACTTGTTGTGTTCTCAAACTAGTTTGTAATTTTCATGGCAACATTCTTCGAATGAACATGTCAAAGGACACAACGAATCATGGTAAACGCATGCCATTAGTTGCCATGGCAAAAAAATTACGTCTACAAATATGCCAATTTTAGTTGCCATGGCAAGTTTGCCATGTTTTTGAATATCATAGGTTGCCAAAAATGTTTGTGAACATCTTAAGTTTGACATGGCAAGTTTGCCATTTTTAGCTATAAAATAAATGTGCCATGGACTATAAAATAAATTTTCCATGGGGTTTAAAAGTTAATTTGCCTATGGCTATACAAGTTAATTTGCCATGTTTGACATTGTGACCAATACAAATTGCTCTAAAAAAGGCTTTTAAAAAGCCATGTTTTTTAAATATTTATTATTGATTTTACCATGGGCTAGTACTATCAATTTTCAGAAAAATATACCAGGTTTTACCATGGCCTCCATGGTACTAAGCACGCCAAGCTGGTGAAGGAAAAAATAAATCTGCAGAAGCTATGAAGAATCGAAACGCATATAGAGCAGGGGATCATGACCCGAGCAAACTCACCACAGCTCTCCAGGCGCAAAAGCAGTCGCAGGGGCAGAGGTGCCCGAACGCGTTGGCGCCGGCCTCGTGTAGGCACCGCCCGCCGGTGGCGATACATGCCGCGCGGTCCTCTCGAGCTGGCAGCGGGCCACGGCGGGCCCTCTCTCAACACGCGCACGAACGCCCGCCGTTCTTCCCTTTGATGCTTTCCTCACCAAAACCAGAGTGCGCGTTCAGAAACCCTCTCACCACCAAAATGGCTGAATCCATCCCCTGAGCTCGTCCCTGATCCGCACCTCCTCTCCACCGCAGGCCGCCGCTGCCGTGTCTCCTCAGCCCGCGGTCCGCGCTTGCTCCAGCAGATCACCGTCCGCCGCCGAGTTGGGGTCTCGGAAAGCGACCTGAGGGGGGCCGATCGCAGTGGCGGGGTGGAGCGGATCTGCGCCGAGGTCGAGGGGGAGGTTCTGACGGCTCTCCACTTCCGCTTAGGAAATACGCGACGGTGATGCTCGGCGCCGGCCTCAGCTCCAGAATCAGCAAGGCGATGGCGGCCCTGCTCCGGCGCCGCCGCCGGCTGCTCCGAATCGCTACACCAGCTGGCAGCAGGGCGCCATGGTCGGAGCTCCCGCCGGACCTGCTGCTCCTCGTGCTCTCCCGCCTTCCCTCCTACGCCGACCGCGTCAGCCTCCGCGCCGTCTGCCGGCCGTGGCGCTCCGCCGCGCGCCTGCAGCCGCCGCCCTCGCCATTCGCGTGGCTCTTCGTCCGCGCCGACACCTTCCTCGCCCTCCCCGAGGGCGCGCTCCACCGCATGCCCCTCGACCGCAACGAAATCCTCTTACGTGTCCCCACTGACACTGGTCGCATGTTCTTCCTCGTGCACCGCGACGGCAGCTGCTACCTCACGAACCCTTCTTCCTCCGGGGAGAATAAGAATGAGATCGCCCCTCTACACATCAGCAGCAGCAGCCTCAAGATCGACCTCGGCTGCCGCAGCTACAACTGGATCAGGAAGGTGGTGGTCTCCGACGGCATCGTCGCCGTTCCCTACTGTGGCATGGTCACCATCTTTCCTCGCATGCCGTCGCCAGGTGCCAGATTGTGCTGGGTGCCCCCTGCAATGTTTCCAACACCAAGCATCCATGTCGACACCGACATTGCACTCTTCCAAGGCGAGCTCTACGTGGTCCTCACCAATAAACACAACAAGAGTGGCTCCGAACTGCCGGAGCTCCATCGCCTGGAAATCGACGACGAGCAGAACCGCGTCAGGTCGGTCCAATGCATACGCCGCACGCCAAGAAACCACGTGGACGACCCTGCCGGTCCTGGACGCCAAGAAACGGCATGGACCGAACCTGGCGCTCCGTCTTCTGCCTTGTCGCGTGCGGCGACCGGCTGCTAATGGTGGAAAGGCGGACCCTCGTTGAGCGCTTCGTGGTCTGGGAGGGTGCCGTCCGACAGCGCGGTTCGAGGCCCATACGGACCCAGCTCGAGGCCTGGGAGGGGGTGGACCTGATCGGTGGCCATGGGCATTGGAGCAAGGTGGACACGTTGATGGGGCATGCGCTCTTCGTCAGCCGAGGCTGCTCTCAGTCGCTCCCTGGACCCCAATGTATTGGAGCTCGAGAAGATTGCATCTACTTTGCGATGACTGAGCGTCCTAGACGGAAAAGGGAGCCTCAGGATGACGTTTTCCGCTGTGTTGTGTACAACGTGAGAGACGGGGCAATGGAGCCATTGGAGACGAGCGAACCGACGGTCAGTCCATGGGAACCCACCTGGTTTTTCCCTGCCCATGCTTGAGTGTCATATACAGTTCGAAGGTGTAATGGTACTGGTGTGCCATACCCAGTAGTATTTGATATATATTGGTTTGACAATGTGTGCCAGTTGGTTATAAAGAACATATACGCGATGAAGAACATTTACTTATATGGATGTTTTAGCAGTGAAGGGTCAGTTATATGACGATGCTCCAGTGAACCAGTGAGAACCCATAAGCCAAGCTTGAATTCAGTATGTTTGTTATGCACGGAAGATAGTTGAATGTGATTCTTGATTGGTTATGAATCAGTTCCGGTGTTTTATTTCTCAAGGTCACAAGCCTATTCCTAAAGTATAGACATGAGATTTCTCTGCCCATGTCCTGCTGCCTATCATTGTCTGGTCAGAGGGGCAAATGTTTTCATGGACATTTGTTGATGTACTGTACTTGGGGCGCTTTTCGGATCAAACGAAGAAGAAATGAACTCATCAACCTTTAAAATTGCGGGGCATATATTTGTCAAACACCAACCCAAAATGAGTTTCCAGCTCCTCCACATGAGGTAGCCGGCAAAGCACAAGAAATTGTTGAGTCCAGATTAGATGTCAATAGAGAACTTTGCCTTTTTTTTAGGACCTTGCCTGGTGAACAAAGCTGTTTGTACTGTTCATCTCTAGCTAGGTGCCAGCGTTATTTCCTGTTGACATATTTGCCATGTGTTGGTCTGTGTAGTGGTGTTCTCAGCTTTTGCATCAGCCTTTTTGAGCCTTTTTGTGTGTTCGTAAATATTGTGTGGCGAACAGATACAACTTCTGCTCCTACTTCCTAGAAATCCTTCCGTGTCATCAGGATGTTTTAGTGTCAAATCCTACACCTTTCACATCCGGTTTTGTCTTTTTTATTTCCCTATATGTGTACTTTGAATTTTGATATGATTTTTTTATTTGCAAACATGTGTGTTGTGTTCTGAACATCCCGTAAAAAAAACATCCATGATTTTTCCTGAATCTGTTTGAAACATTTAAAATTCGACTCTTTAAAATTTGTAGATATGATAATCGTGTTTTATTTTTCTCCTCCACAAGAAAGTTCTCTCATGATCAGGGTTTCTTCGCCTCCCCCCAGTGCTATCGCCGATTTACTTCGTCTTCTCTGGCCTTAGGGCCATGGAGGCGTGGTGGATCCAGACCCTTGCCGATGTGAGGGCTCTTGCTCCGTTTAAGGTGTTCTTTTTTATAGTTTGCGTCATGCTCGGTAAGATGAGACGGCGGCAGCTCCGTGAAGATGGAATAATGTTCTCCACCCATAACTCTCTCCTTGGCAGTGCGTTTTCGGTGGATCTTCTTGGATTCAGTCTTCGTTTGTGCGCACTCGTGTGTCTACGGGTGTGATGATTGTTGTTCTGGTGCGCTGGTTCTTCAGGGCCGACTTTTTGGCTGTCTACTACGATCAGCTTTGTCCAGCTCCGGTGAAGAAGGGATGATGACGGTGGCATGTATTCGGCTGACTCTAGTGTTTGTAGCCATCATTTAATGATCTACGAATATAATTTTTATTGTCTTTTGTGCTCTTTATACCGTCGTGATGTTGGAGGAATAGATAGAAAGTTTTCAAGAAAAATGACCAAGGGCATATACAACCACAAACACCAAAAGTCGGCCCCCAAATGTCCGCGAATGTGTCCGAGCACGTCTGCGGATTGTGACCGGACAGCACACCCAAAAAATTCGCCACAATCATGAAATTCAAACTTCACACCTCGAATCCATACTAGCCATCCAAATAAAAACCTACGTACTACGGACAAGTGTGGCAGCTCGTGCACCTACGGAGGCTCTGGTACCTTCCCCTCTGCCTCCGAGTCTAGTTCGGCGAATAGTGCCTCCGTTGTTGTCTGTGCTTGCCGGATGAACTGTTGGTTGGCCTGGACATAGGCCTCGTCCTGGATGGACTTGAGGATGGCGGTTTGCTCCGCCATCTCCATCGCTTGGGAGGCCTCATACTCCGCCTCTGCGTCCGTCATGTCGAAGCCCGCAGCTGGTAACGCCTCCACCTCCTCCTCTACCCCGTCGCCTCCTTCTCCATGGGCTTCGCTTCCGATGGCTGCTCCCCCTTCTCCTCATTCTCTTGCTCCGTCGCCTACTCCTCCGACAGCTTCGGCGAATCCGGTGGAAGGCCGACGGCGAAACGAGCCACCCGCCTGCCTGGATCTGCTCGAGCAGCTGGAGTCTTCTGGAATGAGCATGGCATAGGTGGTGATTCGACGCCTTGGCATGGTGTGGCGGCCAGATTGGAAGTTGTGGCGACGGAGAGGAGAAAGGAAGAATGGAGCGGATAGGGCATTGGCTATCGTCGTCCGGCTTAAATAGCCAGCCTCCTCCCTTGGGCGGCACCCCGGAGCGGAGCCATGCGGCATGGAGCGAAGGAGGTGCCCGTCGGACCACCGATATCTCCATATCTCCGTGTCGGCCTTATCTATCAATATGATGTGACAGGCGCGTCTGGGCCTTTTCATATCCGTCCCAGATATAGGCCGGATATGAGAAGTGTCGACCAGTCCCGGCGTTTGGCCCGGCTTTGAGACGACTATTTGGGTGGTGTCCCGGCGTTCGGAACCATTATGGGAAGTATCTGGTGATGTTGTGAGGATGTGTTTGTTGCTCGGACACTACAAACGTGTTTGGTTGCCTGCATTAGGCCTAGCCTGGCCCGCGCGGGAAAGATTGAGCATGTTTGGTTGGTTGCATTTGCTGTTGGAGATCAAGACGGTGCTTTGGAGATGGAGATTAAAGGCACAAGATGATGACGGCCATATCATGTCACATATTTTGATTGCATGTGATGTTTATCTTTTATGCATCTTATTTTGCTTGGTACGGCGATAGCATTATAAGATGACCCCTCACTAAATTTCAACGTATAAATGTTCTCCCTGAGTATGCACCGTTGCTACAGGTCGTCGTGCCGAGACACCACGTGATGATCGGGTGTGATAAGCTCTACATTCACATACAATGGGTGCAAGCCATTTTTGCACGTGCAAAATACTCGGGTTAAACTTGACGAGCCTAGCATATGAGGATATGGCCTCGGAACACTGATACCGAAAGGTCGAACGTGAATCGTATAGTAGATATGATCAACATAGAGATGTTCATCATTGAAAACTACTCCATCTCACGTGATGATCGGACATGGTTTAGTTGACTTGGATCACCTGATCATTTAGATGACTAGAGGAATGTCTATCTAAGTGAGAGTTCTTAAGTAATATGATTAATTAAACTTAATTTATCATGAACTTAGTCCTGATAGTTTTTGCATATGTGACGCCCCCGATTCAATCGTACACTAATCATGCACGCAAATGTGTACGACCAAGATCAGGGACTCATGGGAAGATATCACAACACAACTCTAAAACATAAATAAGTCATACAAGCATCATAATACAAGCCAGGGGCCTCGAGGGCTCGAATACAAGTGCTCGATCATAGACGAGTCAGCGGAAGCAACAATATCTGAGTACAGACATAAGTTAAACAAGGTTGCCATAAGATGGCTAGCACAAACTGGGATACAGATCGAACGAGGTGCAGGCCTCCTGCCTGGGATCCTCCTAACTACTCCTGGTCGTCGTCAGTGGGCTGCACGTAGTAGTAGGCACCTCCAGTGTAGTAGGAGTCGTCGACGGTGGCATCTGGATCCTGGGCTCCAACATCTGGTTGCGACAACTAGGTAGAAGGGATAGGGGGAAAAGAAGGAGAAAGCAACCGTGAGTACTCATCCAAAGTACTCGCAAGCAAGGAGCTACACTACATATGCATGGGTATATGTGTAAAGGGCCATATCAGTGAACTGAACTGCAGAATGCCAGAATAAGAGGGGGATATCTAATCCTGTCGAAGACTACGCTTCTGGCAACCTCCGTCTTGCAGCATGTAGGAGAGAGTAGACTGAAGTCCTCCAAGTAGCATCGCATAGCATAATCCTACCGGGCGATCCCCTCCTCGTTGCCCTGTTAGAGAGCGATCACCGGGTTATATCTGGCACTTGGAAGGGTGTGTTTTTATTAAGTATCCGGTTCTAGTTGTCATAAGGTCAAGGTACAACTCCGGGTCGTCCTTTTACCGAGGGACACGGCTATTCGAATAGATTAACTTCCCTGCAGGGGTGCACCACATAGCCCAACACGCTTGATCCCATTTGGCAGGACACACTTTTCGGGGTCATGTCCGGCCACGGAAGATCAACACGTCGCAGCCCCACCTAGACACAACAGAGAGGTCAGCACGTCGGTCTAAACCTAAGCGCGCAGGGGTCTGGGCCCATCGCCCTGAGCACACCTGCACGTTGCGAGGGCGGGCGGAAGCAGACCTAGCCTAGTGGCGTTCCAGGCCAATCCGGCGCGCGCCGCTCCGTCGCTGACGTCACGAAGGCTTCGGCTGATACCACGACGCCGGGATACCCATAACTACTCCCGCGTAGATGGTTAGTGTGTATAAACCAAATGGCCAGACTCAGATCAAATACCCAGATCTCGTTAAGCGTGTTAAGTATCCGCGAACGCCGACCAGGGCCGGGCCCACCTCTCTCCTAGGTGGTCTCAAACCTGCCCTGTCGCTCCGCCACAAAGTAACAGTCAGGGGCCGTCGTGAACCCAAGCCCTCCACTACATGGGTGGAACCACCTGCCCCTTCAGCCCCCAACTCCGAACAGTATCACAGGTAATGTAACAATGTAAAGTATACAGTATATGCCCGCGATCACTTCCCGAAGTGATCACGGTCCAATAGTATAGCATGGCAGACGGACAAGAGTGTAGGGCCACTGATGGAACACTAGCATCCTATACTAAGCAGTAGGATAGCAGGTAAAGGTAACAACAGTAGTAGCAAGGACAGGCTATGCAGCAGTATAGGATTAACTGAAAGCAGTAACATGCTACACTACTCTAATGCAAGCAGTATAGAGAAGAATAGGCGATATCTGGTGATCAAGGGGGGGGGGCTTGCCTGGTTGCTCTGGCAAGAAGGAGGTGTCGTCAACACCGTAGTCGTACTGGGGGTCGCCGGCAGCCTCGGGGTCTACCGGAAAGAAGTAACGGAGGGGGAACACAATAAATAACAGAGCAATCAAAGCATCACACAGCGTAATATAGCAATATGCGGTGCTAGAGATGATCTAACGCAGGGATAGGTGATATCGGCGAAGGAGGAAAACATCCGGGAAAGTATCCCCGGTGTTTGGCGTTTTCGGACAAAGGAACCGGAGGGTGAATGTTGCAGGTTCGCTATGCTAGGGATGCATGGCGGATGAACGGGATGCGTATCCGGATTCGTCTCGTTGTTCTGAGCAACTTTCATGTTGAAAATAATTTAATCTGAGTTACGGATTAAAAGATATGATTTTCTAAAGATTTACTAATTTCTGGAATCTAATTAATCCTTTAATTTTAATTCAAATTTAGATTAATGACCTCAGCATGATGTCATGTTGACATCAGCAATCAATAGGGATTGACTAAGTCAAACTGACAGATGGGGCCATTGACTGGGTCAACAGCAGAGTCAGCAGGTCCAGTCAGCAGTCAACAGTCCTGTTGACTTAGTCAAACTTACGTGTGGGTCCCACTTGTCATACCCTGTTTATTCTAATTAGGATTTTAACTAATCTAATTACTTTTAATTAATTAACAACAGTTAATTAGGTTAACTAAATATGATTAATTAAGTTAATTAATTAATTATTTAATTTTATTATTAATTATTTATTATATTTTTTAAAACGTCCTGGGGCTGGGCCCCATTGTCCAGTGGCCTATGGCCTTAGTGGGCGTGGGCGCCAGTGGTGCGCTTACGGGCGCAGCCCGATAGAGCGCTGCGGGTGTGGCCGGCAGGGGCGCACCCGACTCGGCGCCGGCGGCCACGGCACGGCGCCGGAGTAGGGGGAGGCCGGTGGCCTGAGGCGGCCGCGTGCGCGAGGGCCCACAACAGCGGTGTGAGCACGGGGAGGAGGTCAGGAGCGCTACGTGGTCGAACGACCACGATGGCCGAAGGCGCGGCCACGGGGCATGGGTGGGCGCGCACATGCGCATGTAGGGGCCGCTCGGCGCGGCCAGGGGCCGGACGGGGGCACGGTCCCGAGGCGACGTGGAGGCCGTAGGGGAGCTCCGACGAGCGCAGCGAGGGGCGACGTGGTGACGGATAGGGAGGGAGCCTCGGCTGCACGACAGCAGGGCAGCGAGGTCGTGGGCGCGTGCGAAGGCGCGCCGGGCGAGGCGAGGACGCGGTGAGCGCGGTGAGCGCGCGTACGGGGCGGTGGTCAGAGGCACGCGCCGGCGCGGTGAGCGCGTTCGTGGCCCGGTCGGCAAATGTGCTCGGTGACAGAGGGGAAGAGGAGGAAGGGGGAGGCCCGGGGCCTCACCGGGGTTCGCAGGGTCAAGGGCAGCGGTGCTCGAGGTGGGGGGACGGGGACGACGTGGACGGCGTGGAGGCAGACCGGTGGGGAGGAGGAAGCAGGCCGGCGAGGGAGCTCCGGCGTGGTGGCCTCCGGCGAGGTCCTCGGCGGTGGCGGGCGCGGTCAAACCAGGCGGCGGGGTCTGTGTTCGATCCCGATCCAGGAGAGGATCGGGGGGGAAGAGTGGGGATGGTGCGGCATCGGTGTGGAGGCGGGGCGTCGGCGTGAGGCGGGCTGGCGTCGGGGACGCGGGATCGATCATGATCCAGATCGGATCGGGAGGGGAGGAAGTGGCGACGTGGGGAGGGAGTGGGAGCGAGTGGGGAGGGGGTTAGGGTTTCGGTGCCCCCTGGAGGGGTTATTGGCATGGGTCTGGGCCGGCCTGGCCGGTCTGGTGGCCAGCTGGGCCGGTTGGCCCATCGGGTGGGGGAGGGGTCCTGTGGTTGCCTTTTCCTTTTCTTTTTTTCTTTTATTCAATTTTATTTTCCTGTTTGTAACATGTTTAGCACCCAAATGATTTTTATAAAATATGGGAGCTGGATCATAAGTTGTAGTGCATTAGATCCTTGCATCAAAAATTAGTTTGGGTGAAATACTAATTCATATTAAATTTAGATTAATTAAAAGGTTATCAAATGTTGTTGTTTGCCACTGTTTGAGGTTGTTAGGGTCACTCAACTGACCCATTTAATGTTAGTTGCAATTTTATAATTGCCTCTGAATTACTTCTTACTTAATGATCATTTTAGTTTTCAAATTTGAATTTTTTTATTTTTTGCTTGATTTTGAATTTCAATTTGATTCGGTTTTTTTGAATCATCGCAAGATGAACAACAGTAATCGTGCTGACGTGGCATCATTAGCGGAGGGTTACTGTAGCGTAACTATCCGGGCGTCAAATTCTCCTCCACTACAAGAAATCTCGTCCCGAGATTTAAGCGGTGGAATTAGGGGGGGGGGGGGGGGACTAGGTTACGAAATTTCTAACGGTTCTCCGCGGTCTTGGTTTTTCTTCTAGAAGAGGTCGATCCATTACATTGATGTCTTCATTTCTCTACTACAGGTCACCATGATGAAGTTGTCGTCCTTCCTTTGGGGAACTCCATCGTACTAATGAATAGTTAAGGGGGGAGCTCTACCACGATAGGATGTTATAAAGGAAAATCATCTGGGGGTATCCCAAGAATGAACACAAGAGTATCTCTCGAGTTGAACAAATGAAGCACATCGAGAGCAAAGTAAGAAGGTACCATAAGCAGTTTCAAGCGGATATACAATCGTTGTTGCCTGAAACAGCGCGTGAAAGGGGTTCAGAGCAACGAGAATTAATGTTGTGTCTGATACCAGAATTGACGATCTCTCAAAAGGTGGCTCGTGAATTACCTATGAGGTCACGCACGAGGAATAACTATGGAAATAGGGGGTGTGCAGGAGAGTTAGGTTTCGATCCTGTGGAACTGTGGGTTATGGGCCCACCATGTGGGTTAAAATAAGGAAGGGTGTTGACATCTTGCACGGCCACGATAGCAAGGCATGTTAGAGGGTAGCCTGCCAGTTATGTCGGCAACAACATCGATACCAAGGGCGAGGGACGAAGAGAACCATTTTCCTGCACGTTGAACGAGGCAGACTAATAGGCAAAGTTCTCGTCCATCGGTGGTTACCGGAATGCTATCGGCAAATGCAATAGGGTCTTACCGACACGGTAGTACACCAAGGTGTTTACATAAGCAGAAGATTATTACTGCTTAGATCATATGGATCACAAGGAAGGTTAAACAAATCAACGGAAAGGAAAAATGTGATCATCAGATCAAACAGAACAATGGAAAGGAAAATGTGTTTAAACACATATTTCAAGGGTATATCCTTCCCAAGGACAAGCAGAGCATGATATCCATGATAGGATATAATGTAGAAAAACCCTTTAGGTAAGGGGAGAGAAGTTTCATGACATGACCCATACAACGGTGTTTGAATAATTGAGCAAGAAACATTTAGCATTGGGCTTCAAATGTTCTTGTTGAAAATCGGAGTACCACAGCCATGCTTTGAGATAGCATTGACGAGGTCCTTAAGCAAGGTCAAACTTTGGATACACAAAGGATCCATCAGGAACAACTTATAGAATAAGTCTTACAATTTCCTCATGGAAGAATGGATAACCTTGCTGAAAAGGGATCTATAACAATAGTTCCTCCAACCAGGTGTGCTAGGCACGTTATCACCCTACCGGCTCATATAAAGATCAATGATATAACTCTTGGAAATATGTTCCAACCATCATATCTGACCGAGATTCAAATCCGATTGGTGTCATGATACCTCAGACTTAGGATGCCTGAGAAGAAAAGGTGCAACACCAATTGACGAGATGTCATTGTAAGATTATCAGGAAATGAACGATGAAAGCGAGTTCCGAAACAAGAGTTCATCATTAAACCAAGGGAAATGACGAGGGGGTGGCTGATGGCTCAGCGACCATTCCTCCAGATTTCCAAAAATATGGGTTTCCTCAACCATGTGAACAAGGAGATAACATTTGTCATATCAAATGATACAATGATGTATGCTCGAGGAAAACATACACAATTAAAAATTGGTTGAAAAGTGCACCCGGAATATGGGTTGGATTGCACGGCCAATGTTAGAATGGTGATGGTGAGAAGTATCACCATACCAAGAATTCTTAAGAGGTGGTGAAATTCTCACAACACTGAGGACATAAGATATGTTAATGTTCCAAGGTAAAGAAGAACAATTACTGGATAGCAAGGAACTCAAGGTATAACACCAAACACGAACATGCTTGTGTTGGTGGGAAGGCAATAAAGTGGTCGATGATAACACAGATCATCAAGGGCAAGGATGGTATTTCTCATCATGAACTCAATTGATATCCTGGAAGAGCTCATAAGGTTGATGATGATCACGACACATTTGTCGAGAGATTTCACGAAGATGTAATCCATCGGCGACGACATCAAGTCAAAGGAATGATGAAGCGAAAGGTTATTGGAACCAAGGGTACGACACAAACTCGAAACCAAGCTTGTTGTTTAAGGCGAAATGATATGACGAGGAGGATTGACGTAAGGTTAGTTCATCGTCGAAAATTGTGCTCCGGGAAGAAGGACCAGGTAGCACAGTTTAAAATTTAGCACGGTAATGATATAGCCGATCAGGCTAGGGATGACGTGATCGAGTACAAACTCGTAAGCAAAGAAGATTACTAAGAGTTGTTTAATCATGATGTGGACTCGATTCAGTTAATCGCTGTCCTTGAGTGTTTAATAACTCGAAGCCCGTGAAAAATTGGAATCAATGAGAATGTAGTACTTGATGGAGAATTCATAAGAAGTTTTGCAGTTCCGTGATAATCTCGAGATACCATGGGTTAATACTCGACGACAGACCAAAGTAGAGGTTGGACTGGGGTATTGTTCTGCAGAAGACAAGTGCTTAAACTTGCCCAAGAAATGGAATCAGGGAATATCAATTTGGCCGAAATCATAGTTGCAAGGGATCCAATTCAAAGACACCAAAAGAATCATCCAGCTGATTAAAAGTTTTGCAAGAAGCTTCCATGATAGGATCTACATCGTGTCCATGGGCATGAACTCAAAGTTCAAGGTCGACTCCCACTTCTTTAATGCATAACCTTCCATTCACTCCTCGCTTTGATAAAGGCATTAGTGTTGAAAGTTTTACCTGGTGAAATACCAGATGAGTATGACTCATGAAAACTTCCGAGTTCACACATATAAAGGAAGGCGTCGGATCAACCCGTTAGGGTATCGTGGAAACATACACCACAATATTCCAGAGTAGATATCACCAGCTCGAAAGCAGAGCATGGTTGGCAAAAGGAGAGGATACAATTTACCAAAGGCATTATGTATTGGAGAAAGAACTCACAAGGTGATTAATTATGAAGGACACTATCGGACAATAATCCAACAGTGGATATGGCGATCCACAATGGAGCTGATGTGAGTATCGATACCCAATCAGAGGAAGAAAGAAAGCATATGCATCGGTTTATAGGACATCTGAATAATTCAATGTTTAAATAGCAAAGGAATTATGATTTTTAAATCAAGGGATCAGGAGCAACGCTCTGATCAAGGATGGATAAGTTGAATAGACTTAGGGGTACCATCGATGGCAATCTGATTGGCCGAGAACCAGCTCATGTTCGAAAGACGTCTGAGCGGAAAGATAATTTATAAGGATCAAATGATGATTGCGTGCATTCGCACACATATAGAATCAACGGACTTAAATGATAGTGACAAAGGATGCCAATAAGATTACTAGACTTATGGGATTAACCAAAATGTAAGCAAGCAAGAATTTCAAGAGCAATAGGCTCCTGAGGATTTTTGGAAGATCGAATGGTATTTCGAAGATTGATGACATACATGAATCAACTGGGGATGAGTGGATACTCGGTAAGTGTGAGAAATTATCCGTAGGGATATTCATGTGTCAAGGACTGCAAGGCAGTAAGCTCAAAGGATTATCGAAACAACGATGAGTGTTTCGGGGTATCTTGTAATAACAAGACCAACTTGGGATGAATGTAAGACTAACAACTGTAAGTAGTTATCCTTAAGGGTTTACGGTGGAAGGGGAATTGCAAGAGGGATGGCACAAAGTATCGAGGGAACATCCGAGAGTATTGTCAGAAACTTTCATTGAAGCAGTCGATCATCCGTATTAAAGGGCTCTCCGGCATGAAGTGGTAACGAGAACCTAGAGTTAGATTTTAGCAAAATCATTTAACCCGAATAGAAGAGATGTCAGAGTCCCAGAGTATAGATCAAGGAGTAAAAGATCCTAGTACCACCCGATGGCGACGTGTGCCCGTAAGACACACAGCCAGGTTAGTAAAAGTTTTGCAATGCCTAGACTCGACTTCGGCCAAGGAGTTGGAAAGGGGAATTCCTACAGGCAGTTGGCTCTGATACCAACTTGTGACGCCCCCGATTCAATCGTACACTAATCATGCACGCAAATGTGTATGACCAAGATCAGGGACTCACGGGAAGATATCACAACACAACTCTAAAACATAAATAAGTCATACAAGCATCATAATACAAGCCAGGGGCCTTGAGGGCTCGAATACAAGTGCTCGATCATAGACGAGTCAGCGGAAGCAACAATATCTGAGTACAGACATAAGTTAAACAAGGTTGCCATAAGATGGCTAGCACAAACTGGGATACAGATCGAACGAGGCGCAGGCCTCCTGCCTGGGGTCCTCCTAACTACTCCTGGTCGTCGTCAGTGGGCTGCACGTAGTAGTAGGCACCTCCAGTGTAGTAGGAGTCGTCGACGGTGGCGTCTGGATCCTGGGCTCCGACATCTGGTTGCGACAACTAGGTAGAAGGGATAGGGGGAAAAGAAGGAGAAAGCAACCGTGAGTACTTATCCAAAGTACTCGCAAGCAAGGAGCTACACTACATATGCATGGGTATATGTGTAAAGGGCCATATCAGTGAACTGAACTGCAGAATGCCAGAATAAGAGGGGGATATCTAATCCTGTCGAAGACTACGCTTCTGGCAGCCTCCGTCTTGCAGCACGTAGGAGAGAGTAGACTGAAGTCCTCCAAGTAGCATCGCATAGCATAATCCTACCCGGCGATCCCCTCCTCGTTGCCCTGTTAGAGAGCGATCATCGGGTTATATCTGGCACTTGGAAGGGTGTGTTTTATTAAGTATCCGGTTCTAGTTGTCATAAGGTCAAGGTACAACTCCAGGTCGTCCTTTTACCGAGGGACACGGCTATTCGAATAGATTAACTTCCCTGCAGGGGTGCACCACATAGCCCAACACGCTTGATCCCATTTGGCCGGACACACTTTTCGGGGTCATGCCCGGCCGCGGAAGATCAACACGTCGCAACCCCACCTAGGCACAACAGAGAGGTCGCACGCCGGTCTAAACCTAAGCGCGCAGGGGTCTGGGCCCATCGCCCTGAGCACACCTGCACGTTGCGAGGGCGGGCAGAAGCAGACCTAGCCTAGTGGCGTTCCAGTCCAATCCGGCGCGCGCCGCTCCGTCGCTAACGTCACGAAGGCTTCGGTTGATACCACGACGCCGGGATACCCATAACTACTCTCGCGTAGATGGTTAGTGCGTATAGACCAAATGGCCAGACTCAGATCAAATACCCAGATCTCGTTAAGCGTGTTAAGTATCCGCGAACGCCGACCAGGGCCAGGCCCACCTCTCTCCTAGGTGGTCTCAAACCTGCCCTGTCGCTCCGCCACAAAGTAACAGTCAGGGACCATCGGGAACCCAGGCCCACCACTACCTGGGTGGAACCACCTGCCCCTTCAGCCCCCAACTCCGAACAGTATCACAGGTAATGTAACAGTGTAAAGTATACAGTATATGCCCGCGATCACTTCCCAAAGTGATCACGGCCCAGTAGTATAGCATGGCAGACGGACAAGAGTGTAGGGCCACTGATGGAACACTAGCATCCTATACTAAGCAGTAGGATAGCAGGTAAAGGTAACAACAGTAGTAGCAAGGACAGGCTATGCAGCAGTATAGGATTAACTGAAAGCAGTAACATGCTACACTACTCTAATGCAAGCAGTATAGAGAAGAATAGGCGATATCTGGTGATCACCGGGGGGGGGGGAACTTGCCTGGTTGCTCTGGCAAGAAGGAGGTGTCGTCAACACCGTAGTCATACTCGGGGTCGCCGGCAGCCTCAGGGTCTACCGGAAAGAAGTAACGGAGGGGGAACACAATAAATAACAGAGCAATCAAAGCATCACACAGTGTAATATAGCAATATGCGGTGCTAGAGGTGATCTAACGCAGGGATAGGTGATATCGGCGAAGGAGGGAAACATCCGGGAAAGTATCCCCGGTGTTTGGCGTTTTCGGAAATATGCCCTAGAGGCAATAATAAATTAGTTATTATTATATTTCCTTGTTCATGATAATCGTTTATTATCCATGCTAGAATTGTATTGATAGGAAACTCAGATACATGTGTGGATACATAGACAACACCATGTCCCTAGTAAGCCTCTAGTTGACTAGCTCGTTGATCAATGGATGGTTACGGTTTCCTGACCATGGACATTGGATGTCATTGATAACGGGATCACATCATTAGAAGAATGATGTGATGGACAAGACCCAATCCTAAGCATAGCACAAGATCGTGTAGTTCGTATGCTAAAGCTTTTCTAATGTCAAGTATCATTTCCTTAGACCATGAGATTGTGCAACTCCCGGATACCGTAGGAATACTTTGGGTGTGCCAAACGTCACAACGTAACTGGGTGGCTATAAAGGTACACTACAGGTATCTCCGAAAGTGTCTGTTGGGTTGGCACGAATCGAGACTGGGATTTGTCACTCTGTGTGACGGAGAGGTATCTCTGGGCCCACTCGGTAGGACATCATCATAATGTGCACAATGTGATCAAGGAGTTGATCACGGGATGATGTGTTGCGGAACGAGTAAAGAGACTTGCCGGTAACGAGACTGAACAAGGTATCGGGATACCGACGATCGAATCTCGGGCAAGTACAATACCGCTAGACAAAGGGAATTGCATACGGGATTGATCGAATCCTCGACATCGTGGTTCATCCGATGAGATCATCGTGGAACATGTGGGAACCAACATGGGTATCCAGATCCCACTGTTGGTTATTGACCGGAGAACGTCTCGGTCATGTCTGCATGGTTCCCGAACCCGTAGGGTCTACACACTAAAGGTTCGATGACGCTAGGGTTATGAAGGAAGTTTTTATGTGGTTACCGAATGTTGTTCGTAGTCCCGGATGAGATCCCGGACGTCACGAGGAGTTCCGGAATGGTCCGGAGGTAAAGATTTATATATGGGAAGTCATCATACGGTCACCGGAATAATTCGGGGGTTGCCGGTATTGTACCGGGTCCACCGAAGGGGTTCCGGGGGTCCACCGGGAGGGTCCACCTGCCCCGGAGGGCCCTATGGGCTGTATGTGGAGAGGGACCAGCCCCTTAGTGGGCTGGGCGCCTCCCCCCTAGGGCCCATGCGCCTAAGGGTTTGGGGAACCCTAAAGGGGGGGCGCCCCCTTGCCTTGGGGGGCAAGGCACCCCCTCCTGGCCGCTGCCCCTCCTCAGATGGGATCTGATGGGGCCGGGCCCCCTCTCCCTTGCCCCTATATATATGTGGGGAGTGGGAGGGCAGCCGTACCAATGTTCTGGCGCAGCCCTTCCCCTCTCCCAAGTCCTTCTCCTCTCCCGCGGTGCTTGGCGAAGCCCTGCAGGATTGCCACGCTCCTCCACCACCACCACGCCGTTGTGCTGCTGCTGGATGGAGTCTTCCTCAACCTCTCCCTCTCTCCTTGCTGGATCAAGGCATGGGAGACGTCACCGGGCTGTACGTGTGTTGAACGCGGAGGTGTCGTCCGTTCGGCACTTGGTCATCGGTGATTTGGATCACGACGAGTACGACTCCATCAACCCTGTTCACTTGAACGCTTCCGCTTAGCGATCTACAAGGGTATGTAGATGCACTCTATTCCCCTCGTTGCTGGTTTCTCCATAGATAGATCTTGGTGACACGTAGGAAAATTTTGAATTTCTGCTACGTTCCCCAACAGTGGCATCATGAGCTAGGTCTATTGCGTAGATTCCATGCACGAGTAGAACACAAAGTAGTTGTGGGCGTTGATTTTGTTCAATATGCTTACCGTTACTAGTCCAATCTTGATTCGGCGGCATTGTGGGATGAAGCGGCCCGGACCGACCTTACACGTACACTTACGTGAGACAGGTTCCACCGACTGACATGCACATGTTGCATAAGGTGGCTAGCGGGTGCCAGTCTCTCCCACTTTAGTCGGATTGGATTCGATGAAAAGGGTCCTTATGAAGGGTAAATAGCAATTGGCATATCACGTTGTGGTTTTGCGTTGGTAAGAAACGTTCTTGCTAGAAACCCATAGCAGCCACGTAAAACATGCAAACAACAAGTAGAGGACGTCTAACTTGTTTTTGCAGGGTATGCTATGTGATGTGATATGGCCAAGAAGAATGTGATGAATGATATGTGATGTATGAGATTGATCATGTTCTTGTAATAGGAATCACGACTTGCATGTCGATGAGTATGACAACCGGCAGGAGCCATAGGAGTTGTCTTTATTTATTGTATGACCTGCGTGTCATTGAACAACGCCATGTAATTACTTTACTTTATTGCTAACCGTTAGCTGTAGTAGTAGAAGTAATTGTTGGCGAGACAACTTCATGAAGACACGATGATGGAGATCGTGGTGTCATGCCGGTGACGATGATGATCATGGAGCCCCGAAGATGGAGATCAAAAGGAGCAATATGATATTGGCCATATCATGTCACTATTTGATTGAATGTGATGTTTATCATGTTTATACATCTTATTTGCTTAGAACGACGGTAGTAAATAAGATGATCCCTCATTTAAATTTCAAGAAAGTGTTCCCCCTAACTGTGCACCGTTGCGAAAGTTCGTCGTTTCGAAGCACCACGTGATGATCTGGTGTGATAGATTCTTACGTTCACATACAACGGGTGTAAGCCAGATTTACACACGCGAAACACTTAGGTTGACTTGACGAGCCTAGCATGTACAAACATGGCCTCGGAACACAAGAGACCGAAAGGTCGAGCATGAGTCGTATGGTAGATACGATCAACATGAAGATGTTCACCGATGATGACTAGTCTGTCTCACGTGATGATTGGACACGGCCTAGTTGACTTGGATCACGTAATCACTTAGATGACTAGAGGGATGTCTATCTAAGTGGGAGTTCATAAGATGAACTTATTTATCCTGAATATAGTCAAAAGGTTTTTGCAAATTATGTCGTAGCTCGCGCTTTAGTTCTACTGTTTTAGATATGTTCCTAGAGAAAATATAGTTGAAAGTTGATAGTAGCAATTATGCGGACAGTAGAAGGCTTGTGTCCTTAATGCACCGCTCGGTGTGCTGGACCTCGAACATGGTTTGTGGATGTTGTGAACATCTGACATACACGTTTTGATGACTACATGATAGTTCGGTAATGTTAAATGATTTAGAATTGAGGCACCGAAGACATTTTTGAAATGTCGCGGAACATATGAGACGTTTCGAGGGCTGAAATTGGGATTTCAGGCTCGTGCCCACATGAAGAGGTATAAGACCTCCGACGATTTTCTTAGCCTGCAAACTAAGGGAGAAAAGCTCAATCGTTGAGCTTGTGCTTAGATTGTCTGAGTACAACAATCACTTGAATCGAGTGGGAGTTGATCTTCCAGATAAGATAGTGATGGTTCTCTAAAGTCACTGTCACCAAGCTACTAGAGCTTCGTGATGAACTATAACATATCAGGGATAGATATGATCCTTGAGCTATTCGCGACACCGCGAAAGTAGAAATCAAAAGGGAGCATCAATTGTTGATGGTTAGTAAAACCACTAGTTTCAAGAAGGGCAATGGCAAGAAAGGGATACTTCATGAAACAACAAATTAGTTGTTGCTCTAGTGAAGAAACCCAAAGTTGAACCCAAGCCCGAGACTAAGTGCTTCTGTAATAAGGGGAACAGTCGCTAAAGCAGAACCACCCTAGATACTAGGTAGATGAGAAGGCAGGCAAGGTCAACAGAAGTATATTGGATATACATTACATTAATGTGTACTTTACTAGTACTCCTAGTAGCACCAGGGTATTAGATACCGGTTCGATTGCTAAGTGTTAGTAACTCGAAATAAAAGGCTACGGAATAAACGGAGACTAGCTAAAGGTGAGATGACGATATATGTTGGAAGTGTTTCCAAGGTTGATGTAATCAAATATCGTAGGCTCCCTCTACCTTCGAGATTGGTATTAAAACCTAAATAATTGTTATTTGGTGTTTGCGTTGGGCATAGACATGATTGGATTATGTTTATCGCAATACGGTTATTCATTTAAGGAGAATAATGGTTACTCTGTTTATTTGAATAATACCATCCCGATCGTAGTGATACACGTGTTCATTGCCAAAAGATATAAGATAGTAATGATAGTACCACATACTTGTGGCACTGCAATTTGAGTCATATTGGTATAAAACGCATGAAGAAGCTCCATGTTGATGGATCTTTGGACTCACTCGTTTTTGAAAAGATTGAGACATGCGAACCATGTTTATTGGTAGATATGCATGAAGAAACTCCATACAGATGGATCGTTTGGACTCACTTGATTTTGAATCACTTGAGACATGCAAATCATACCACATGGACAAGATGACTGAAAGACCTCGTTTTCAGGAACAAGAAAGCAACTTGTTGGAAGTAATACATCTTGATGTGCGCAGTCCAATGAGTGCTGAGGCATGTAGTGGATATCGTTATGTTCTTACTTCACAGATGATTTGAGTATATGCTAATATATTTACTTGATGAATCATGAGTCTGAATTATTGAAAGGTTCAAGTAATTTCAGAGTGAAGTTGAAGATCGTCGTGACAAGAGGATAAAATGTCTATGATACGATCTTAGAGATTTATATCTGAGTTACGAGTTTGGCACACAATTAAGACATTGTGGAAATTGTTTCACGACTAATACCGCCGGGAACACCATAGTGTGATGGTGTGTCCGAACATCATAACTGCACCCTATTGGATGTGGTGCATACCATGATGTCTCTTATCGAATTACCACTATCGTCTATGGGTTAGGCATTGGAGACAATCGCATTCACTTTAAATAGGGAACCACACAAATCAGTTGAGACAAAACCGTATGAACTATGGTTTAGAGAAACCTAAGATGTTGTTTCTTAAAAGTTTGGGGCTACGACGCTTATGTGAAAAAGTTTCAGGCTGATAAGCTCGACCCCAAAGCGGATAACTGCATCTTCATAGGACACCCAAAACAGTTGGGTATACCTCCTATCTCAGATCCGAAAGCAATAGGGATTGTTTCTGAAATCGGATCCTTTCTCGAGGAAAAGTTTCTCTCGAAAGAATTGAGTGGGAGGATGGTGGAGACTTGATGAGGTTATTGAACCATCACTTCAACTAGAGTGTAGCAGGGCACAGGGAGTTGTTCCTGTGGCACCTACACCAATTGAAGTAGAAGCTTATGATAGCGATCATGAAACTTCGGATCAAGTCATTACCAAACCTCATGGGACGATAAGGATGCGTGCTACTTCAGAGTGGTACGTAGTCCTGTCTTGGAAGTCATGTTGCTAGACAACAATGAACCTACGAGCTATGGAGAAGCGATGGTGGGCCCGGATTCCGATGAATGGCTCGAGGCCATAAAATCCGAGAGAGGATCCATGTATGAAAACAAAGTATAGACTTTGGCAGAACGGCTCGATGGTCGTGAGGCTGTTGAGTACAGATGGATTTTAAAAGGAAGACAGACAATGATGGTAAATGTCACCATTAAGAAAGCTCGACTTGCCGTTAAGATGTTTCCCGACAAGTTCAAGGAGTTGACTACGATGAGACTTTCTCACTCGTAGCGATGCTAAGAGTCTGTTGGAATTAGCAGGTACTGCAATATTTATGAAATCTTGCTGATAGGATGTCAAAATATTGTTTCCTTGTTCTTGAGGAAAGGTTGTATGTGATACAACCAGAAGTTTTTTGTCGATCCTGAAAGATGCTAACAAGTATGCAAAGCTCCAGCAATCCTTCTAAGGACTGGAGTAAGCATCTCGGAGTTGGAATGTACACTTTGATGAGATGATCAAAGATTTTGGGTTTATACAAAGTTTATGAGAAACTTGTATTTCCAAAGAAGTGAGTGGGAGCACTATAGAATTTCTGATGAGTATATGTTGTTGACATATTGTTGATCAGAAATGATGTAGAATTTCTGGAAAGCATATAGGGTTATTTGAAAAGTGTTTTTCAATGGAAAACCTGGATTAAGCTACTTGAACATTGAGCATCAAGATTTATAAGGATAGATCAAGACGCTTAATGGTGCTTTTCAAATGAGCACATACCTTAACATGATCTTGAAGGTGTTCAAGATGGATCAGTCAAAGAAGGAGTTCTTGCCTGAGTTGTAAGGTATGAAGTTAAGACTTAAAGCTCGACCACGGCAGAAGAAAGAGGAAGGATGAAGGTCGTCCCCTATGCTTTTGTCATAGGCTCTATACAGTATGCCATGCTGAGTACCGCACCTGATGTGTGCCTTGCTACATGTCTGGCAAGAGGGTACAAAGGTGATCTAGGAGTAGGTCACCAGATAGCGGTCAAAATTATCCTTAGAGGAATAAGGATATGTTTCTCGGTCATGGAGGTGATAAAGAGTTCGACGTAAAGAGTTACATCGATGCAAGCTTAACACCTATCCGGATAGCTCTGAGTAGAGTAGACCGGATTCGCATAGTAGAACAGTTGTTTGAAATATAGCGTAGTAGCGACATCTACAAGATGACATAGAGATTTGCAAAGTACATACGGATCTGAATGTTGCAGACCCGTTGACTAAAACCTCTCTCACGGACATAACATGACCAAACCAAGAACTCATTGAGTGTTAATCACATAGCGATGTGAACTGGATTATTGACTCTAGTGCAAGTGGGAGACTGTTGGAAATATGCCCTAGAGGCAATAATAAATTAGTTATTATTATATTTCCTTGTTCATGATAATCGTTTATTATCCATGCTAGAATTGTATTGATAGGAAACTCAGATACATGTGTGGATACATAGACAACACCATGTCCCTAGTAAGCCTCTAGTTGACTAGCTCGTTGATCAATGGATGGTTACGGTTTCCTGACCATGGACATTGGATGTCATTGATAACGGGATCACATCATTAGAAGAATGATGTGATGGACAAGACCCAATCCTAAGCATAGCACAAGATCGTGTAGTTCGTATGCTAAAGCTTTTCTAATGTCAAGTATCATTTCCTTAGACCATGAGATTGTGCAACTCCCGGATACCGTAGGAATACTTTGGGTGTGCCAAACGTCACAACGTAACTAGGTGGCTATAAAGGTACACTACAGGTATGTCGGGGGAAATCTGCCTCCACGAACACCTATGGGGACCGAGCCCCTTTCTGGTTCAGCGGGGGGCGGAGGTCGCGCGAAGAGCGGATCAAGGCGATGCACACAAGGGGTTTACCCAGCTTCGGGCCGCACGGATGCGTAAAACCCTACTGCTGCTTTGTGGTTTGTATTGCGTTCTTGTTCGGGAGCGTTGAGTGCTACAGTACACTCAGGCAACTAATCAGACCTAGCGTGAGTGGCCTCCTTCTCTCCTTTTCCACGTTGCGCATGGGGCCTCCTTTTATATGCGCAAGGGGTTACCCACAGGTGGCAACGTAGGCGGGGGTAAAACTGGAAAACGCTGTGTTGGGTACAGCTGTTTGCACAGTGCTATCATACCTAACTCTGACGGAAGGGGACAAGGGCATTAAATGCCCGTCTGGGTCGCCCAAATAGTGCAGAAAAGGGACCGTCAGGGGTGCCACCGTTTGCCACGACGGCTACCCTGTCAGCGTTGCTTCGCCACCGCATGCCCCTGGCTGCGCAGCCTCTCGCCACGTACGCCTGGAATGGCCCCAGAGCGATGCGTGGGTGGATGAGCTGGAACGCAGGCGCGGGGTGGTGACTTGCCGCGGCAAGCGCCTTGCCGCGGTTGATGCCTTGTCGCGCCTGGGAGCTTGTTGCTCACCGGTCCTTGCCGGGACGCGTGGCGCGTCGCAGCAAGTCTCTTGTCGGGCCCTGGTCGGCCTTCCTGGCAAGCTCCTCTTGCCGGGGCCTTGTGCTTCGAGCGGCCGTCCCGGCAAGCTCCTCTTGCCGGGGCCTTGCTCTCTTCGGGTGGCCTTCCCGGCAAGCTCCTCCTGCCAGGGCCTTGGCTCAAATACTTTGTTCTTGGATGGCCCAAAAAGGGACCATGGAGAGTTTTGGCGATGGCCTGGCAAGCCTTGCCGCGGGGTGCTACGACTGCCCGCGCACAAGTTCGGGGTACTAAGGTACCCCTACTTTAGTACACCGACAGGAGCCCCCGGGCCTGGGCCATACACGGTGCCGAGCGCTGTTGGGCCAGGCCCAAAACAGTGCACGGGCACGCGCGGCCTGGGTCACGCTCCATCTTCTGCTGCATCCACCACGTCCTCCCCGAACGGCACGCGTCGAACGCGGCATCGTGGGGAGAGGCGTGCGTGATGTGGGCGGCGTGCGCGGGGCTGAGCCCCGCAGGCATGCGTCACCTCGCAATAAAGGGGGACGGTTCGCGCCATCTCCATAAGTGGAGGAAGGCGTGGAGGCGTGGCTCATTTGCTGGACGGGGGCCGAGGCACGGTTTCCGAGGCGCCCGCTCCCCACGATCACGGGGCGAGGGGAAGTCGCCTCATCCGTTGCCTCGGTCCTGCACGCTAGCCACGCGGCTTCCATGCACCTGGGGTCGCGGACGGTGGAGGCAGGAAACCAGGCCGTCGCGGGTCGAGGCAGCAGGCCGGTCCCAGTCGCCTGCTCTTCCTGCGTCTTGGTTGGCTGAGCGGGGCGGCCGAGCCCCCACCCTGCTCCTTTATAAAGAGCAAGAGGGGGGGCGACGAAAACCCACACTCCTTCATCTTTTCTTCTCTTCAGCTTCCGATCCCCTCTCTCCATTCGCTATGGAGAAAGGAAACCCTGGTCCTTCATCGGTGGCGGCGAGGGTCGCCGCTAGGCAACACGCCCCTCCTCCCCTTGCACGCGCGGTGGCAGAGCCAACCGTAAGGGGAAGGGGGAGGGGCGAGGTCGTGGACGAGGCCGAGGCGTTCGGGGACGAGGCGGACGGGGTGATGCGTCGGCCTCGCCTCCGCCAGCGGCTCCTCCTCTCACGGCAGTCCACATCAGGGACGACCCTTGCGAGTTCTTCGTCAGGCTGCGCCGGGCTCCTCGTCGTCGCCTCCGTCTCCCGGCTCCCTTCGCAAGCGTGATGGAGATGGAACAACCCGAGACGCTAAGACTGCGCATGAGGGGCTGTGGGATCAGCGGCACGCAGGTCCACGTTGAGTCCCCAGCCCCCGGCGTGATGTATCTTGGTCGAGGGTGGAAGACGTTCGCCCGTATCCACAGCTTGATGGAGGGGTTCACCCTCCATTTTAAGTTGATGGAGGGCGATCTCCTCTCCGTCAAGGTCTTCGGGTGCTTCGGGATCCGGGCCCGGTGCTGCGTGGATAGCTCCTCCGACAGCGAAAGCTCCTCCTCGAGCGAGAGTGACGAGGAGGGGAGCGACAGCGACGACGAGGGTAGCGGTCGTCGGGATGACGGGTCCGACTAGGCGTCGGTCGCGGCTCCGCGTGGCACCGGCGACCCCATCATCCGTGTCGCCGGCTCCTTGAGCTTCCCGGGGTCGTCTCCTTGGCGGCTGGCGTAGGGAGGCTGCGGAAGAGGAAGAGGGCAGGCGGCAAGGCCGTCAACTAATAGTACGAGGGCACAGCGCCCTCGACAGCATGCTGACGTCCTGCCGCCTCATCGAGCCCTGCTTCCGGCGCCGCCGTCACCGTCCAGCTTTCAGACGGCCCCCGGGGTGTTCTCTTGGTGTCTTCTGCCACCCGTAGCTCGTCTAGGCGCCCCTTTTGCCCCTTTCGCCTCCTTGTCCTACCTCCTGAGGAGAGAGACAAGAAAGGGATTACGGGCACCTTATCTCTTTTTAACTTGTAAGCCTTCGGGCTCTAGTTGCATTTAGAGCTTGTAATCCCATCTCTCATGTTTTTCATTCTCTCTGAACTGTACCTGAGCGGAATGTTTTTAATGAAAAGGGGATGTTTGCCGGGCCATTTGTCTCACGGGTAAAACCCACGCCAAGGAGCGAATCCTTTATATCGTTAAGATAGACACTTCTTTGCCCGGCAACTGGCCCTGCCGTCTTCCCGCGCCACTCGACCTTCCTCACGCTTTTGGCGGAGGTAGGTATGAGGCGGGTTCGGGCTCCTCATTCCGTTCCTTTGCCGCCGCGGCTACTACCAAAACTGGCCCCAGGAACGCGCTCCGGGGCCTAGAGCTAAGGGAGCACAGCAGCTTTTTAGGAAGAAACAAGGTTTTCGCATTCCTCAGTCCATAAGAGAATGCATGATAAGGGATGAAAAACTTATCTGGGATTGCAGCCCCCGGCAACTTTGGCTTGCCGCGGGCGAATCTTTGTACTTGCAGCCCCCGGCAACACTGGTTTTCCGGGGACCAGATGCTGGTCCGCCCTTCTTCTCTTCTTCGTCCTTAAGCGGTCTGGCCAGGATATGCAAAACCCTGCGAACCAAGGGAAACGAAAGAACAGGAAAAAAGGACGCAGACCCGACCTCTAAGCTAGGGGTTAGCAGCTGTTAGGCACTATCAACCCTAACCAAGGACGAGACTCGCCTCAGCATGCATGCTAAAACTTAGGGCGCCAGCGCTTCATTTACTGCTGCTCAGGGTCTACGCCTGGCTTTGTACAAAGGATTACATGCAACAGCGGCAAGACTTGTACAAAAGGGTGGTTGCCGGACGGGGCCCGACAACCGCGCCTTACGGGTAAAACTTACGAAGATGCTCAATATTCCAGGAGTTGCTCACCGGAGTGCCATCTTCGGTCTCAAGGCGGACAGCGCCGGGCCTCGTGACTCATCTCACCCGGTAAGGGCCTTCCCACTTCGGCGTCAACTTGTTATGATTCTTGGCGGACGGAGCGCGCCGAAGAACAAGGTCACCTTCCTCGAAGCTTCTGGCTTTAACTTTGCGGCTATGGTAGCGACGCAAAGCTTGCTGGTAGCGAGAGGCTCGCATAGCAGCCTGAAGACGATCTTCCTCAAGGAGCAGCGCGTCATCTTCACGCAGCCGCTCTTGCTCAAGCTCATCATAAGCGAGCACTCGAGGTGACCCGCATACGAGTTCCATGGGGGTAACTGCTTCTGCTCCATAGACTAGAGCAAATGTTGTCTGGCCAGTGGCTCAATTTGGCGTCGTTCTGATCGACCAAAGAGCCACCGGCAGCTCCTCGATCCAGTTTCTTCCGCACTTGTGCAGCCTGTCGAAAGTTCTGGTCTTGAGCCCGCGCAGCACTTCGGCATTGGCCCTTTCCGCTTGACCGTTGCTCCTGGGATGAGCAACAGAAGCGAAGCAGACCTTGGCGCATAGATCTTGGACGTATTGCATGAAGGCGCGGCTCGTGAATTGCGTACCGTTGTCGGTGATGATCCTGTTGGGGATCCCGAAGCGGCAAACAATCGACCTGAAGAACTTGACTGCTGACTGTGCTGTCACCTTCCTCACTGGTTCCACTTCCGGCCACTTTGTGAACTTGTCGATTGCAACGTACAAGTACTCAAAGCCCCCGACAGCTCGGGGGAAGGGGCCGAGGATGTCGAGCCCCCAGACCGAAAATGGCCAGGATAAAGGGATCGTCTGGAGAGCTTGAGCTGGCTGGTGTATCTGCTTGGAATGGAACTGGCACGCTTCACACTTGGTTACTAGTGCAGTTGCATCCTGGAGGGCTGTCAGCCAGAAGAAACCTTGCCAGAACGCTTTGCCGGCAAGTGCTCTGGCGCCAATGTGGTGACCACATATGCCTCCATGTATCTCTGCCAACAACTTTTGTCCGTCTTCCCGGGAAATACACTTCAATTTCACACCGTTGCGCCCACTTCGGTACATCGTGTTGTCGACGAACTGGTACATACTCGAGCGCCGGGCTACTCTTTCCGCTTCTTCTTGTTCCTCGAGAAGTTCTCCGTTCTGGAGGAAATGGACAGTCTGCTGCGCCCATGCTGGAGCCTGTGGCTCGACAACAAGGGCTGAAGGCACATCTGCTGCTGCGGGAACGTCCGCTTCTACGGCGAGGATTTGGGGCTCAGCCGGAGCTTGACGTTCCCCGGCAAGCTTGCCGGGGTAAAACTTGTCGGGAGCGCCTGCTTCTACGGAACAAACCCTGGGGTTTGCCGGAGCAGACGGCTCCTCGGCGCTCTTGGCGTCGATCTTGGGGACCTTCTTGGCGGCGGCTCTGGGGAGCTCTGCCGGAAGATAGTCGCCGGAGACCAACTTCCTCTTCTTGCCCTGTCCGGTTGATGGTGTTACGGATGGCTGAGTTAGCTTGAGCACAAAGGTTCCTGGTTCCATAGGTAACTTAAGTGTTGCGCACTTTGACAGGCCATCAGCAATGTCGTTCTTAGCTCTTGGAATGTGTTCCATTTGCAGGCCGTCAAAGTGCTTTTCTAGCTTCCTCACTTCATCAACGTACGCTTCCATCAACGGACTCTGGTAATCTTTGTTCACTTGGCAGACGACAAGCTGCGAGTCACCCCTGACAATGAGCTTCTTGATCCCAAGTTCTGCCGTGATCCTGAGACCGGCAAGCAAACCTTCATACTCTGCAGTATTGTTGGTTGCTTGCTCCTTGGGGAAGTGCATCTGGACTATGTACTTGAGATGCTCTCCGGTGGGCGCGATAAGCAATGCGCCAGCACCGGCGCCTTGCAGCGAGAAGGCACCATAAAAATACATCAGCCACTCCTTGCTTGCCTCTTTGACGGGGATGCTCGTCTCTGGGATCTCTTCGTCTGGTATCGGTGTCCACTCTGCTATGAACTCCGCCAATGCTCTGCTTTGGATAGTTGAAGTGCTCTCGAATTTGAGACCGAAGCTTGACAGTTCCAGTGCCCACTCGACAATCCTGCCTGTTGCTTCTGGATTCTGCAGTATCCTCTTCAGCGGAAAGCGGGTGACAACTGTAATCTCATGTGCTTGGAAGTAATGGCGCAGCTTTCTCGAGGCCATGAGAAGGCCGAAAAGCAATTTCTGCACACCAGAGTACCTTGACCTAGCCCCCTGCAGGAGGGAGCTGACAAAGTAAACTGGGCGCTGCACCATTCTCTTCTTCTGCCCCTCCACTTGCTCCTGCGTAGATTCATCCTTGTCGGGGCCATAGCTTGTCGGGGAAGCCTCTTGCTCGTCGCTGGACGCGCTTGCCGCGGTTGCTAGCTCATCATCAGCCTCCCTCTCCGCTACTAACGCAGCACTAACCACTTGATTGGTTGCCGCCAGGTACAGCAGCAACTTCTCTTGTGGTTTAGGCGCGACAAGTATTGGAGCGGAGGACAGGTATTTCTTCAAGTCCTGCAGCGCAGCCTCCGCTTCCGGAGTCCATTTTACTGGACCCGCCTTTTTCAAAACTTTGAAAAATGGCAGGGCGCGTTCTGCAGACGTGGAAATAAACCTGCTGAGAGCCGCGGTGCAGCTGGCAAGCCTTCGTACATCCTTGACGCGTGTTGGTGCTTCAATCTGCTCGATGGCCTTGATTTTGTCTGGATTGGCTTCGATTCCTCGCTGAGACACGAAGAACCCGAGAAGCTTGCCGGAAGGGACTCCAAACACGCACTTCTCGGGGTTGAGCTTGAGGCTGATCCTGCGCAGGTTCGCAAAGGTCTCTTCTAAATCTTGAATCAGGGTTGCCCTGTTCCTGCTTTTGACCACTATGTCATCCATGTAGGCTTCCACATTTCTGTGAATTTGCGGCTCAAAAGCGGTATGGACAACCCTCGCAAACGTCGAACCAGCATTCTTCAAACCGAAAGGCATCCGTACGAAACAGTACGTGCCACATGGAGTGATGAATGCGGTCTTTTCCTCATCTTCTTCAGCCATGAAGATCTGATGGTACCCTGAGTATGCGTCAAGAAATGAAAGCAGGTCACATCCGGCCGTGGAGTCAACAATCTGGTCAATGCGCGGCAAGGGAAAGGGATCTTTGGGACAAGCTTTGTTAACATCAGTAAAGTCGATGCAAAGCCTCCATTTCCCATTTGCTTTGCGCACGACAACAGGATTGGCCAACCACGTCGGATGGAGCACACCTCTGACAAGGCCTGCCGCTTCCAACTTCTTGATATCTTCCGCGATGAACTCTTGGCGCTCCACCACTTGCTTCCTGACTCTCTGCTTGACGGACCGCGCATGAGGACAGACGGCGAGGTGGTGCTCAATCACTTTCCTGGGAACGCCGGGGATGTCAGATGGTTGCCAGGCAAACACATCGACATTCGCCCGCAGGAAAGCAACGAGCGCGCTTTCCTATTTGGGGTCGAGAGTGGCGCTGATGGTGAAGGTACCACCAGTGCCGTCCTCCTTGGCGGACACCTTCTTGGTCATTGGCGAGGCTGCCATTGACTTCTTACTCTTGCCGGCGGAGCTCGATGGCGTGTCCTCGACGGTAGCGCAGCACTCCGAAGAGGTGCGCTTGCCGGAGTGGGCACCAGAGCACTTGCTGGGCTTGGTCTTCTTCTTCCCTCCGGGAGCTTTAGCGGCAAGTGGCTTGTGATCCGTCGCGGCTGCTGCTTCGCGGTAGATCTTGTTGGCACAGATAAGGGCATCCTTCTTGTCGCCGGGGACAGAGATGACGCTTATCGGGCCTGGCATCTTGAGCATGTTGTACGCGTAGTGAGAGGCCGCCATGAACTTGGCGAGCGCTGGACGGCCGAGAATTCCATTGTAGGGCAATGGAAAATCGGCAACGTCAAAAGTGATCCTCTCTGTCCAGAAGTTCAGCTCGCTGCCAAATGTCACTGGCAACGTTATCTTCCCCTTCGGCTTGCTCCTTCCTGGGTTGATTCCTTGGAACATGCCGGTCTCTTCGAGCTCGCTGTCGGGGACTTGGAGTTTCTGGAGTACAGCGGAGGAGATCAGGTTCAAGCCGGCCCCGCCGTCGACTAGCATCTTAGTGACCTTGAGGTTGCGGACTGTTGGTGAGACCAACATCGGCAAGCACCCGATCGCAGTTGTGCGGTCAGGGTGGTCCTCAATATCGAAGATGATAGGCGTGCTGGACCATTTCAGAGGCTTGCGCGACTCGACGGGTGGTTCCGCTGCATTGACTGCCCGCGCCCACTGCTTGAGCTTGCGGTGAGAAGTATGCAGAGAAGCACCGCCGGCTACGCACAAGACCTCTGTGGCTTTCTGAAACTCCTGCTCACTGGTCTCGACATCATCCATGTCTTCGTCTTCGTCGTCGTCTTCGTTCTTGTCGCGACCGCGGGGAGGTCTGTCCGCTTGCCGCTGCTTGTCCTTGTCGCGGCGTCCTCCCTGGCCGGGACGCTTCGTGCCTGATCCTCCGCCACCCCCCGGGATCTCTCCTTGTCGCGCCGCTCGTACTCGGCCTTTTGCAGCTCAACGAGCCGCTCGACCTGCTTGCAGCTCTGGAGGTCATGGCCCTTGGTGCGATGGATCTTGCAGTACTGTTTGTTGGTGCCGCCCCGCTTGTTGGCGACCGCCACAGCCTGGCAGTTGGCTCATCCGGCAACCTCCTTGCCGGAGCTACCATCCTGGGCCTTCTTGGCGGCGCCTTCATCGCCGGACTGCTCAACAACCAGTACTTCTTGGCTCTTCTTCTTCCTGTTGCTCCGCCGCCGGTTCTTCCTTGCCGGGGTGGTATCCTCACTGTCAGATTCTCCTGCTCCAGTGTTCTCTCCGGGTAGTTTCCTTCCTTCCTCAGCACGTGCACACTTGTCGGCCAGGGCATATAGCTCGCTGACGTCTTTGATCTTGCACATCGCCATCTCCTCCCGCATCCTACGGTTACGCACGTTCTGATGGAACGCGCTGATGACCGCGGCAGGGTGGACGTCTGGAATGTTGTAGTGTACGCGGCTGAATCTCTGGATGAACTTGCGCAAGGATTCCCCTTCCTTCTGGACGAGCAGATGAAGGTCGCTCGCTTGGCCATGGGGTTTGTGGCCGCCTGTAAAGGCGCCAACAAACTGATGGCACAAGTCTGTCCAGGAGGTTATGGAGTTATCCGGCAAGTGCATGAGCCAGGATCTGACGTTGGATTTGAGTACCAGCAGGAAGTAGTTGGCAAGGATCTTGTCGTCTCGCCCTCCAGCAGCATGCACCGCAATGGTGTAGATGCTGAGGAACTCCGACGGATGCGACTTGCCGTCGTACTTCTCTGGTACGTCTGGCTTGAAATTCTTCATGCTGGGCCACTGGACTTGCCGCAGCTCACGGGTGAACGCAGGGCAGCCTACCGCGTACGGCAGGTCGCCTGGTCCCCCCGGCGCATGCATGTCGACAGAGGGGCCAGCGCGCTGGTCTGATTGACGCCGCGCTTCTCTCCGACGCTCGATGCGCGTATGAGCGTCCTCTTGCTCTCGTTCGTGAAGAACTTGGCGTTGATCGCGACGAGTTCGCGGATTTGACGACGCGGTGGGGTCGTTGTCGTGATGGCTCCGGTGAGTCGGCGATCTTGGCCTTTGGGGCGGGGAATGCACGGTGGTCCCACCCCCACCGGTCTTGGCGCCATCGGTTCTCGCCTGGCCGACCTGCCGCGGCTGCGACGCACTGTGCTGCCGCGGGGTGTCGCCATTAGCGAAGCCGATGAGACTCTGTATCGTGGCCCTCCAGTCGTCGAGCTTGTCCGCCGTTGGAGGGTAGTCTAGGAGCAGTTGAGCTCGTGCTAGAGCTTCTGCTGGAGTGGCGGGCAGCGGTGGTGAGCGGCGCGTGGAGCGGGATGTTCTCGAACTTCTAACTATGTTAGAAGGAGCAACACCCGGACCAGGCAGTCGCGCCACGCTCGCGCCAGCACGTTGGTGTGTATGCTGGCCTTGAGCACCCTGGGATCCGCCAGCTCGATCTGGGTCCAGCGAGCGTATGGTACCGTGAGTGCCAAGACGCTGCTGGTCCCGTGCCTCCTGAGAGGGGCGCGGTGCATGTTCGGACGCCGTGGCACCATGAGCTGGTTCGGCGACGCCCGTTCCGCCGCCGGTGTCGTCCCCACCACCCGTTTGCTCCAGGGGCGGTGGGTTCGACGCGGACGGACCAGCCACCTCCGGAGCCTTCTTCTTCGGTGGCATGTCGATGAAGATGATGGAGATCTAGCCTGTGCAGACGCCGGATCAGGTTCACACAACCTCGACGCCCCCTACCTGGCGCGCCAAAGATGTCGGGGGAAATCTGCCTCCACAAACACCTATGGGGACCGAGCCCCTTTCTGGTTCGGCGGAGGGCGGAGGTCGCGCGAAGAGCGGATCGAGGCGATGCACACAAGGGGTTTACCCAGCTTCGGGCCCCACGGATGCGTAAAACCCTACTGCTGCTTTGTGGTTTGTATTGTGTTCTTGTTCGGGAGCGCTGAGTGCTACAGTACACTCAGGCAACTAATCAGACCCAGCGTGAGTGGCCTCCTTCTCTCCTTTTCCACGTTGCGCATGGGGCCTCCTTTTATATGCGCAAGGGGTTACCCACAGGTGGCAACGTAGGCGGGGGTAAAACTAGAAAACGCTGTGTTGGGTACAACTGTTTGCACAGTGCTATCATACCTAACTCTGACGGCAGGGGACAAGGGCATTAAATGCCCGTCTGGGTCGCCCAAACAGTGCAGAAAAGGGACCGTCAGGGGCGCCACCGTTTGCCACGATGGCTACCCTGTCAGCGTTGCTTCGCCACCTCATGCCCCTAGCTGCGCAGCCTCTCGCCACGTACGCCTGGAATGGCCCCAGAGCGACGCGTGGGTGGATGAGCTGGAACGCAGGCGCGGGGTGGTGACTTGCCGCGGCAAGCGCCTTGCCGCGGTTGATGCCTTGTCGCGCCCGGGAGCTTGTTGCTCACCGGTCCTTGCCGGGACGCGTGGCGCGTCGCAGCAAGTGTCTTGTCGTGCCCTGGTCGGCCTTCCCGGCAAGCTCCTCTTGCCGGGGCCTTGTGCTTCGAGCTGCCGTCCCGGCAAGCTCCTCTTGCCGGGGCCTTGCTCTCTTCGGGTGGCCTTCCCGGCAAGCTCCTCCTGCCGGGGCCTTGGCTCAAATACTTTGTTCTTGGATGGCCCAAAAAGGGACCATGGAGAGTTTTGGCGATCGCCTGGCAAGCCTTGCCGCGGGGTGCTACGACTGCCCGTGCACAAGTTCGGGGTACTAAGGTACCCCTACTTTAGTACACCGACAAGGTATCTCCGAAAGTGTCTGTTGAGTTGGCACGAATCGAGACTGGGATTTGTCACTCCGTGTGACGGAGAGGTATCTCTGGGCCCACTCGGTAGGACATCATCATAATGTGCATAATGTGATCAAGGAGTTGATCACGGGATGATGTGTTGCGGAACGAGTAAAGAGACTTGCCGGTAACGAGATTGAACAAGGTATCGGGATACCGACGATCGAATCTCGGGCAAGTACAATACCGCTAGACAAAGGGAATTGCATATGGGATTGATCGAATCCTCGACATCGTGGTTCATCCGATGAGATCATCGTGGAACATGTGGGAACCAACATGGGTATCCAGATCCCGCTGTTGGTTATTGACCGGAGAACGTCTCGGTCATGTCTGCATGGTTCCCGAACCCGTAGGGTCTACACACTTAAGGTTCGATGACGCTAGGGTTATGAAGGAAATTTGTATGTGGTTACCGAATGTTGTTCGTAGTCCCGGATGAGATCCCGGACGTCACGAGGAGTTCCGGAATGGTCCGGAGGTAAAGATTTATATATGGGAAGTCATCATACGGTCACCGAAATAATTCGGGGGTTGCCGATATTGTACCGGTTCCACCGAAGGGGTTCCGGGGGTCCACCGGGAGGGTCCACCTCCCCCGGAGGGCCCTATGGGCTGTATGTGGAGAGGGACCAGCCCCTTAGTGGGCTGGGCGCCTCCCCCCTAGGGCCCATGCGCCTAAGAGTTTGGGGAACCCTAAAGGGGGGGCGCCCTCTTGCCTTGGGGGGCAAGGCACCCCCTCCTGGCCGCCGCCCCTCCTCAGATGGGATCTGAGGGGGCCGGCCCCCCTCTCCCTTGCCCCTATATATATGTGGGGAGTGGGAGGGCAGCCGTACCAATGTTCTGGCGCAGCCCTTCCCCTCTCCCAAGTCCTTCTCCTCTCCCGCGGTGCTTGGCGAAGCCCTGCAGGATTGCCACGCTCCTCCACCACCACCACGCCGTTGTGCTGCTGCTGGATGGAGTCTTCCTCAACCTCTCCCTCTCTCCTTGCTGGATCAAGGCATGGGAGACGTCACCGGGCTGTACGTGTGTTGAACGCGGAGGTGCCGTCCGTTCGGCACTTGGTCATCGGTGATTTGGATCACGACGAGTACGACTCCATCAACCCCGTTCACTTGAACGCTTCCGCTTAGCGATCTACAAGGGTATGTAGATGCACTCTCTTCCCCTCGTTGCTGGTTTCTCCATAGATAGATCTTGGTGACACGTAGGAAAATTTTGAATTTCTGCTATGTTCCCCAACAGAGGATTATCCTCATTGATGCACAGAAGAATTATGTCCTTGATGCACCGCTAGGTGACGGACCTATTGCAGGAGCAGATCAGACGTTATGAACGTTTGGCGAGCTCGGTATGATGACTACTTGATAGTTTAGTGCGCCATGGTTTACGGGCTAGAACCGGGACTTCAAAAATGTTTTGAACGCCACAGAGCATATAAGATGTTTCAAGAGCTGAAATTGATATTTCAGATTCATGCCCGAGTCGAGAGGTATGAGACCTCTGACAAGTACTTTGCCTACAAGATGGAGGAGAATAGCTCAACCAATGAGATTGAGCATGTGCTCAGAATGTCTGAGTATTATAATCGCTTGAATAAAGTGGGAGTTAATCTTCCAGATAAGATGGTGATTGATAGAGTTCTCTAGTTACTAATACGTCTCCAACGTACCTATAATTTTTTATTGTTCCATGTTGTTTTATTATCAATCTTGGATGTTTTATAATCATGTTATATCATTTTTTGGTACTAACCTATTGACATAGTGCCAAGTGCCAGTTGCTGTTTTTTTCCATGTTTTTTACATCGTAGGAAATTAATATCAGACGAAGTCCAAATGCCACGAAACTCCACGATAATTTTTTATGGGCCAGAAGGAACACATTGGGCCCTGGTTACACCTGGGGGGAGTCCCGAGAGGTGGGCACAACCCACCAGGGCGCCTGGGCCTCCAGGCGCCCTGGTGGGTTGTGCCCACCTCGGGTGCCCTCCGGACCGCCTCTTTGCTCTATAAATACCCCAAAAATACCAGAACCCTAGGGGAGTCGACGAAATATTCATCCAGCCGCCGCAGAGTCCAGAACCACCAGATCCAATCTAGACACCATCTTGGATGGGGTTCACCACCTCCATTGGTGCCTCTCGGATGATACATGAGTAGTTTTTTGTAGACCTTCGGGTCCGTAGTTAGTAGTTAGAATGGACATCACGCACTCAAACAACGTACATGCAAAAATAGTTCAGAATTTTTTTACTTTTTTTTTCTGAATTTACTGCTCACACGGACAAAAAATATTTTTTTGAATTTTTATTTTTATTTAAAACTTTTTTCAAATTTACTGTTCACCCGGTGAAAAAACAAAAAAAATCAACTTTTATTTCATTTGAATTTACTGTTCACCCAGTCAACAGGTCAAAACCGGTCAACAGGGAGAGGAGGGTTGAATTCCACCTGGTTTTGAGAGTTGGGGTGTAAAGTAGACATCATTGGAGTTAGGGATTGTATATTAGACTAGGGCTAAAGTTGAAGGGTGTAATATGTACTTCTCTCAATCAATAACTCCGAGAATCACTTGTTCGATTGGTTCAGTTGACACATTCAAAACAAAATGGCCTAATTCACCTCTGCCCAGCCGATTCACTTGTGATGTATGCATCGCTAGAACGAAAAAAAACATAGAAATGGAACCCCGGCGCTGATCTCCAAGCACCCCGGCAGGAGCAGGGCAGCTTGCGTTGGTGACCACGTCGGGGAGCGCAAATGCCTGGGGTGATTCGATGTTGGGACCGCTGGAGCTCCTCCTCGCCGCCACCCGCCTCGTCTTCGTCTCGCAACGACTCCGGCGAGGAAAGAGCAGCTCGCCCCATCTTCACCGTGCGTCGTCCCGAGGCTGGTCCGGTGGCGCTCCTCCCTGCAGACGCCGGCCTCGTCTCCGCCGCAACTCCGGCTAGGACAGAGTCCCGAGCAGGCGGACCGGCAAGGCGAGGAAGGCCGCAGCGTCCTCGGCCGATCTTGGAGGGATGGCGCTGGCTGCGCCTCGGCCGATCTTGGAGGGATGGCGCTTGCTTTTCCGAATGAAAAAAAGAGATGATGTGTCTGCCTGACATGCTTTAAGATTGGTGTTGTCATCTAACGGCCAGAAGGGTGTTCGGGGCGAGATGCTAAAAAACGGCACGTTCGGGGCTTATTGATTCCGTTAACTTTAGACAAAATTTATATGCAGACAAAAATGACAAAGGGAATACAAGGAAGACGGGGGAGAAGTTGACCGAGCGATATGTTGGCCATAACGTCCAGGTGCAGGATGGGCTTGTTCGTATAGGATGTTTATCCATGGCGGGGGAGGACACTGCACGTTTGCCACGTTAGTAGTACGTGTGAAACACCAACAATGAAATGAGTGCGGTTTTGGACCTGGAAGAGAGCGTCCTTGCCTGCCACTCCTCCCGTGCTCCCGCGTGGCGTCACATCAAAGCTCGGCTCTCGTCGCTTGTGCCTTGTGCTGTACACCACCGCCCGGCGCAGCTCCCGGGACAGACACCGCCTTTTCTCGTGTCCTCTCGCTCTCCGTCCAAGCACACTAGTCAGAGCGAACACGTCACACGGCCCCCTCAAGCCTGTCGCATTCGACCATGGACATGCCCACGGCGGCGTGCTCTCCCTCCTCGTCGGCGCAGCCTCCGCCTCCGCCGTCGTCGTCAGGTTTGTCTGTCTCCGCCTTCGTTGGATTCATTTACCATCCGTTTCTTTGCTTTTTATTTGGTATATACTTGGTCTGAGAGATACAGGCGTCGATGTGGTCGCTGACGCGCGGAACGACGAGGAACGGCGGCGCCTGCTCCTCGATGCCGCCATCGACGGCAACCTCGACCTCCTCGCCAGTACGTCCCGTAACGCCTTCGACGAAGCTTGTATTACTACTGTAAATCGACTAACAATCCATCTGATATTGGGACGCCAAGGGATGGCGCTGGAGCTGCTGCCGCCGGCACCTAGCGCCACGGGCGCGGACGCCACCGGCGTGTGGTCGACGTGCGGCAGGGCGCTGCACCTGGCTGCGACCAACGGCAGGACGGACGTCTGCCGCTACCTCGTCCAGGACCTCGGCATCCCCGTCGACGTCCCCTCCGACGAACGCGAGACGCCGCTGCTCCTTGCGGCCACCTTCGGCAACACCGCCACGGCGGCCTGGCTCCTGGAGCGCGGCGCCAGCCCGCGCGCCTCGGACGTCGACGGCGAGACCCCGCTCCACTGGGCCGCTTACAACGGTACGCACGCACGCCACCTCACTCTGCTCCGTGCTCCTGTTGCTTGCTCGCCTTGAGAGGAAGCTCCGCCGTGGCCATGGCCATGCCGTGCCGAGGGGGTACCGGTGCGCGTGCGCGACTGACACACTGGCGCATCGTCCGTGATGCAGGGGATCGCGACCTGGCGATGCTGCTCCTGTGCAAGGGCGCCGACGTGGGCGCGGCGAACCCCCGGGGCACGGCGCTCCACGTCGCCGCCATGCGGGGGTGCCCGGAAGTCATCCGCGTCCTGCTGCGCCACGGCGCCGATGTATGTGCGGCCGTTCCTATGGTGCGTGCATTCTGTTCATGGCTGACCAGCTTGCAATTTTGCAGCCCAACAGGTTCGCCAGCCGTGTCTTCACGCCCTTGGTCTCATCGCTTCTTGGTGGCTCCGTGGAATGCATGAAGCTGCTCATTGAGGTGCTGCATTACTTCATCTTCTGCTATTTGATCTATAAATTCGTGTTGATTGCATAAATCTTACTACTGTAGTTGTTTGCGATGTCGCGGCATAACGGTTATTTTTGTAAGTAGCACTTCCAATGCTTGGATCGCTAGAGTTCCATAAAATTTCCACATGAATTGCGCATATCGAACTCCCTTGTGCTAAAAACTGAGACTGTCCTGGAAATGTTAACTAGGCTGGGGCTAATGTTCATGCCGGTGGATTCAGCGGAGCGACCCCTCTGTTGTTAGCGTGCAGCCGCCGTGGCAACATCGGATTCGTCAAGTGCTTGTTGAAGGCTGGAGCAGATCCGAACGTTCCTGACGAAGTGAGCATACTGGATCCCCTTTCCTGCCACATTTCATACTCTTCAAGTACATATAGTATGACCTACACTTTAATCCTTAGCCCTGAACAAGAATGTTCTCCGGAAACTCATGGTTTCTATACTCTGTAACAGCTTGGTAGGTTGCCTATAGAAATTGCCGCGGTCCAAGGTGGAAAAAAACTCGTTCAACTTCTGTTTCCTGTGACTCGATGCCCTCCAAACATGTCTGGCTGGAGTGTTGCTGGCATCATGAGTCATGTGAATTCTGCTGCTTACAAGGAGCGGGTACGTCTTATTGATGTTAGTTACCAGTAGATACTAGCACTATTTACCGTCTCATGAACTCTTGCGGAGGGTCTTGTTTTAACCAGTTTCCATGCACTTGAAATGTAGCTAATATAGTAATTGGCCTTGCTCTTATCAACACTCCATGGTTATATGGTGATTGATTGCCGTCAAACTACTTTTCCGTTTTATAGGTGAGAAAGGATTCTTGTAAGAGGAAAGCTGAACTAAAACTAGAAGGGAACAAGGCCTACGAAATCAAGGACTACGACACGGCTATACTTATGTACAACATGGTAACTTCTTTTTTTGCCGCTGATTTTGTATGCACATGTTCAGTTTTTTTCTGAGCAACTATGCACATGTTCAGGTGCAAATGTTCTCTCTTATTCATTTTATTTTTGCTTTCCCTAATGTCAGAGCCACTATTGAAATTGCCGAGGCATATATCTCTGAACCCAATTCAAATCACGTGGTTCATATCTGCATTTCCGACATTCTGACCTTGGAAAACAATGTTTTTTCACATTTAGGCACTGAAGTTCGATGACCCAAACGACATAGACGCCTCCATATATGCAAACAAGAGCCTCTGTTGGCTGCGCCTTGGTGTCGGCGACGAGGCGCTTTCGGACGCCCAGGCCTGCGTCAGGTTATGGCCTGACTGGGGGAAAGGCTACTACCGCCAAGGCGAGGCCTTCCGCTTCCTGCAGGTGATCATCGCACTGCTGTTTGCACTTCTCTTCCGCGCTTCAGAACTTCAGATTCAACTATCCAATACTCACCCATCGGTCGGTCGATCCGCTCAACTAACTATTGGTGCCGGTCTGATTTGATTCGCCGTTATTCTTTCTTAGCTCATCGACATGGCATCTAATCTGTGCTTGTGTTAGGATTACGCCAGCGCTTACGCCGCGTTTGTCAAGGCATCGGAGCTTGATCCGCAGAACCCTAAGATCGCCAACGCCCTCCGGTAATCCATTACCGCACTTGCATCCTCACGTGGTTACACGCCCACGCCGTCGCCATCGCCATCGCCATCGTACAAATTGAAACTTACGTTACAAGCGTGCATGGTGGCCCGCATGACAGTGGCATGTTCATACCTCTGCAGGGATCTCGTGGAGCGCACGAAGGGCGCCTCGGTTTCACGGTGCTTGGAGGAAGGGGCACAAGGAAGAAGCCAGGTTCTATCTGGGCCGTGTGATCAAGCAGTCCGAGGGCAAGGCTCTTTTGGGCAGGCAGTAAGCAGAGGTCAGCCACTATCCAGTAGCCAGTAGGAAATGGTGGAGCGGTGTGAAAACAAACTGTGGCGGGAGTCGGAGGCTGTATAGTTGTGTTTCTGGTCTGCTTTTTTTTTAGGGGGTGTTTCTGGTGGGCTTTGTGGTTTGGTTTTGCGCACCTTTTGTTGTTTAACGCACGTGGGGCTCTTTGTTTCATGGGCCGGATAACAGTCAAGGCCGCCCGTCGTGATGGTCAACTGAAAATGTGTGTGTGCAGCCAGCGCCGTTATAGAAGTTCATCAAATACGCGTTAAAAGGTTCATCAGATTTGGAAATGTCGATTTTCATACAATGTTCATAAAATTTATTTCAGACTATTCGTTTTTTTGGAAAATTCGATTTTTTTACTAAAAATGTTCAAAGAATTCTGAACAAAGTTCATCAAATTTGAAACAAAAGTTAATTGATTAGAAAAAAAATTCATCAAATTTTAAAGAAGTTCATTGATTTCAAAAAAAGTTCATCGATTTTAAAAAATAGTTCATCGATTTTAATTTGGAAAAAGAGTTCATCAAATTTCGAAAATGATCATTGGTTTTGAAAAGTTCATTGAATTTGAAAAAAAGTTTATTAAATTTTAAAAAAAGTTCATCAATTTTGGAAAGAGTTCATCAAAACTGAAAAAAAATCATCAAAATTTTACAAGTTCATCAAATTTGAAAAAAATTCATTGAATTTCTGAAAAAGTTAATCATTTTTTAAAGTAATATAATTTAATAAGTTCATATATTTAGAAAAAAAAGTGGGTTGGCCCGTATTTATTCAATTTATAAAGAAAACGCTGGTGGGTTGGCCCGTATTTATTCAATTTAGAAAGAAAACGCTAGTGGGTCGGCCCGTATCTCTAGAAGCTTCGCTCACGCTTTATCGAGAGTTCGATACTTCTGGCGGTGGATTGAAGAGGAATTCTGCGGATCAGAAGGTTGGGGAGTATGTGGGAGCCGGCCTGTTCAGCAATCTACCCCGGGAATCGCTAAAAAAACAAGCAATCTACCTCGAATTAGCTCGCGATCAGGTCAACAATCCTTCGCCTTCTTCCCATCAGGCGGCCTCATCGAGAAGTGGGAACTATCCGTCTCGTATGTTTCTTAGATTTTTTTCTCTCTTTATGAAATCGACAAGGTGTTTTTTTTTTCTCTCCAGCAAGCGAACACGGAGGAGTCTTTTCACCTGCGATCCGACACCAACGAAGGGCATGTGAGAGTTTTGTGTCCCCAGATTTGTTGGGTTGTGATACAGCGACTTTGGCATTTGGCATTTTGCGACACGACTCGATTTTTCCAACCCTTTTGAACCAGTGTAATGAATTGTAAGCCTACATTGCATGGGTGATGCTCGACCCGATGTTGCTCCGGCGACGTCTAGATCTCGTCTCAACGGGCGAGTGACTATTGGGGTTTTCAAATCCTGATGGGACGCAGGTGCCCATTTCTTTTATTGTTGGTTGAATGCAATTTTCGATCTGCGGGAGGTGACGTACAATCGAAAGAAGAAGAAGACTACTATGATTTTCATTATATTTTGTTTTTACTAATCATTATACGTCCAGTTCTTTGTCTGTTGTACCGCATATTGTTTTCTTGATATTCATCAGATCATATATGTTTTCTTGATATATTGGAAAAAAGAAAAAGAAAATTCACCACTCCTTCCTTATGAAGGCTCTATGCTTATTGGGCATTGTAGAAGGATAAGTTATGGGTTGTGCAATCTCGATGTATTGATCGGTGCACCACACACGTATATATAAGTACAGAGGTGGGCCGCAACCTCAACTATACAAGAAAACAGAAGGTGGGCCCTACACACAAATATACACGTACACAATATACTCAACACCCCGCAGTCGAAGCGGCGCCAGTGACACAAAGACTGGAACGAAACTCCTCGATGGTAGAAGTCGGCAGTCCCTTCGTCATCACATCGGCGAACTGTTATGCAGTCGGCACATGGAGAACCCGAATACGTCCAAGAGCCACCTGCTCGCGCACAAAGTGAATGTCCAGCTCAATGTGTTTAGTCCGGCGATGATGAACGGGGTTGGCGGAGAGGTACACCGCAAAAACGTTGTCGCAATAGACAACCGTAGCCTGAGAGACGTCGTGATGCAGCTCCTGAAGTAACTGTCGTAGCCAGGTGCACTCGGCAACAGCGTTGGCCACAACTCGGTACTCAGCCTCCGCGCTGGAGCGCGAAACCGTGGGTTGTCGCTTGGACGACCACGAGACGAGTGAAGGACCGAGGTAGACGCAGTAGCCAGAGGTGGACCGACGAGTATCGGGGCAGCCAGCCCAGTCTGCATCGGAGTAGGCCACCATCTCTAGAGAAGTAGACGCCGTGAGTGTCAACCCGAGGGTCATCGTGCCGCGGATGTAACGAAGGATCCGCTTCACGAGAGTCCAATGGGAGTCACGAGGGGCGTGCATGTGGAGACACACCTGCTGAACAGCATACTGAAGATCCGGTCTGGTGAGAGTCAAGTACTGAAGAGCGCCGACGATAGACCGGTAAAAAGGAGCATCCGACGCACGCGAGTCCTCAAGAGCAGAGACCTTGGCCTTCGTGTCAACAGGAGTAGCAACAGGGTGACAGTTGAGCATGCCGGCACGCTCAAGAAGCTTATGTGCATACTTCTGCTGATGAAGAAAGAAACCATCCGGACGCCGAACGACCTCAATGCCAAGGAAGTAATGTAGAGCACCCGAGTCCTTAATGGCAAACTCGTCACGCAGCCGGAGAGTAATCTGCTGAAGAAGAGCTGCGGAGGAGGCCGTCAGGATGATGTCATCGACGTAAAGAAGCAAATATGCAGTCGTGTCATCGTGGCGATAGACAAACAGAGAGGCGTCCGAGCGAGTAACGCTGAAGCCCAGTGTCTGAAGAAACCCGGCGATCCGTTGGTACCAGGCGCGGGGTGCTTGCTTGAGCCCGTAAAGAGAGCGGGACAGCAAACACACGTGGCCAGGAAGTGAGGCGTCGACGAAACCAGTGGGTTGCTCACAATACACCTGCTCCTCAAGATGGCCGTGGAGAAAGGCGTTGGAGACATCCATCTGGTGAACGGGCCAGCCGCGGGAGACGGCGATCTGGAGGACGGTGCGGATCGTGCCCGGTTTGACAACCAGGGCAAACGTCTCAGTGAAGTCAACTCCAGCGCGCTGGCGGAAACCACGGACCACCCAGCGAGCCTTGTAGCGCTCGAGAGTACCATCCGAGCGAGTCTTATGGCGAAAGACCCACTTGCCGGTGATGACGTTGGCGCGAGGAGGCCGGGGAACCAGTGTCCAGGTGCGGTTCCGTTGAAGAGCATCGAACTCTTCCTGCATCGCCGCAAGCCAGTGAGGATCACGGAGGGCGGCGCGAGCGGACGTGGGAAGAGGCGACGGCTCCGCGGTGGAGGCTGCGAGGACATACTCATCGCTCGAGTACCGGAGGTTCGGGCGATGAACGCCGGCGCGAGCCCGTGTAACTGGGCCAGGCGGCGCCGGCGGAGCCACCGGCGAGGCGGCCGGCGAGGCGGCCGGTGTCGGGCCCGGCGAGTCGGCCGACGTCGGAGCCGGCGAGGTGGCCGGCGTCAGGGCCGACGAGGTGGCCGACGTTAGGGCCGGCGAAGAAGCGGCCGAGCCAGCGGCGCCCGACCCCGCGGCGCTCGAGTCGGGGGCGGCGGGTGAAGGAGGGGCGCCAGCTGCGCCGGCAGGGTCGGCCGAGTCGGCGAGGGGGCGGGCGCCGGCATGAGGGCGCGAGGACCGCCAAAGCTCGGAGGCGATCCGCGGGTCGAACGAGACCATCCACCTGACGAAGTCGTCGAAGAGCCGCCGGTGGCCGGCGGTGAAGAGGCGACCAGAGGTACCTGCTGCTGAAACGGAAACACCATCTCGTCAAAGTAAACGTGTCGGGAGTTGAAAACACAATGGGATACGGGATCATAGCAGCGGTAGCCCTTAGTGTTAGGTGGGTAGCCGAGAAAGATGCAGGCGACGGAGCGGGGTGCAAGCTTATGAGGCGCAGTAGCGGCGATGCTAGGGTAGCAAAGGCAGCCGAAGATGCGAAGCCCATCATAAGAGGGGGGTGCACCGAAGAGAAGATGATGAGGTGTAAAGCTCCCGCGAGTACGACATGGGCGAATGTTGATGAGGAGAGAAGCGGTGGCGAGAGCGTCAGGCCAAAAGCGCGGAGGCACATTGGCATGAAAGAGAAGTGTCCTAACGCAGTCACTGAGAGTGCGAAGGATGCGCTCAGCACGACCGTTCTGTTGCGAGGTGTACGGGCAAGTGAGACAAAAAATCATGCCATGTGTGATAAGAAGATTACGGACAGCGAGGTTGTCAAACTCCTTCCCGTTGTCTGTCTGCAATGCGAGAATGGGACGACCAAACTGCGTGAGAACATAGGAGTAGAACGCGGCGAGAGTGGATATAACATCCGACTTGCGGCGCAACGGGAAGGTCCACACATAATGCGAAAAATCATCAAGTATGACAAGATAATAAAGAAAGCCCGTATTACTGGCAAGAGGAGAGGTCCAAACATCACTATGAATTAACTCAAACGGGTACGACGCAACAAAAAAAGAAGCCCTAAACGGAAGACGAGCATGTTTGCCGAGGCGACATGCATGACACGAGTGATCCTCGTTCTTATTACACGTGAAAGAAAAACTCCGAAGTATGTGGCGAAGGGTGGCAGGATTAGGATGACCAAATGAGCATGCCAAAGATCCACTCCGGTAGCGAGAGCGACGGGGGCGGCGAAAGTGGTGGAGGTGGTGGAGTGAACCGGGTAGAGCTCGTCGGGGCTGTCACATCGGTGGAGCACCATCCGCGTGCGAGCGTCCTTAACAGAAAAACCATATTCGTCAAATTCAACGGTAACCGGATTTTCACGTGTAAGAGAACGAACAGAAACAAGATTTTTAATAAGTTCAGGAGAAACTAGAATATTAGACATGGATATTGGAGTGGAGTTAGACGGAAAATATGCATGACCAATATGGGTGATGGGAAGAGAAGATCCGTCACCGACGGTGATGCGGTTGGAAGTGTGGACAGGATGGGCGGTGTGGAGGTTACCGGGGTACGCCGCCATGTGAGCGGTGGCGCCGCTATCCATGTACCAGTCACCGCCGCCGGTGTAGCTGGACGGGGAAGGAGTGTTGTGGAGAGCCGCCAGAAGGGCCGGGTCCCACGGTGCCGGCGGGATAGGCGGCGCAGCCGTCAGGGGCAGCAGCGGCTGCGGCCCACCTGGCGGCGGCTGCTGGCCGAAGGGCGCCGTGTAGGGTGGCGCCGCGGCGTAGAACGCCTGGTGTGGCTGTGGCCTGGCGACGAGAAGTCCCGGGGCGGGGGCCCGAGGAACCGGCATGGAGTAGGCGTGCACAACGCCGGTCCATGGGTTTTGGCCGGCGTACCACGGGGCCGGCTGGGAGGCCTGCTGCGGTGGGCGGGGTGCTCCTCCCTGAGCGCCGGCGCCCCTGCTTGCGGCCACCACAACGGCCGCTGCGACGACCCCCCCATTGACCGCCGGCTGGGGCAGCGGGAAGGGGGCGGCCGGGGCGGGCGGGAAGGCAGGCGCCGCCGGCTGTGGCGGCGTCGGGCGCGGCGGTGGCGGGGCAGAACCCCCGCGGGTGCCGGCAACGAGAACGGTGTGAGTCACGCGAGGCCGCGCCACCCGCATCCGGCGTTCCTCCAGCTTGAGGTACGCGACCACCTTAGCGAAGGTGGGCTCCGGGATGAGGGTGAGGTTGGAGGCGGCGTTCCTGAAGTCCTCGTTGAGGCCGCCGGAGAGGATGCTGATGAGGAGCTCGTCGTCGATATTTTCCCCGAGATGACGGAGCTCATCGGCGAGCTTCTTGAGGCGCATGCAAAAATTATCGATGGATGAGTCAAGTTGCCGGCACCCGTAAAACTCACCGTAGAGCAGGACCTTGCGCTGCAGCCGGTTGTCGGTGAAGAGGCCGTTGAGCTTGGTCCAGACCGCATGGGCGTCATCCTCGCCGTCCACCACGGTGTGGAAGAGGTCGCTGGAGATGGTGAGGTAGAACCACCGGATGATGGTGGCGTCGAGGATCATCCACTCCTCATCGTTGATCATGAGCGTCGAGTCCACGGTGCCGTCCACGTGGCCGTGCAGGAGATACTCACGGAACACAAGCGAAAAATACCGCTTCCAGGCGGAGTAGGATGCGGTGGTGTGATCAAGCTTGACCGGAACACGCTCATGGATGTTGAGGTCGCGGACGAGGGTGACATCGGGACCGGCGGACGGGTTGGAGACGGTGGACGAGGAGGAGCTCATGGCGAGGGTTAGGGTTTGGGATCCGTGGTGCGGGTGGCGGCGCGGACTGAGAGGTGCGGCGGCGCAGGGGGAGGTGCGGGTGCGGCGCGGGTGGGAGGGGAGGGTGCGGCGGGGGTAAGAGGGAGAGGTGCGCGAAAGGAAGGGCGCGGGCGGAAGCGGGAGACGCGGCGGCGACGGCCTCGGGAAGAGGCGGCGGCAGCGGCGTGCGAGGAGGTGGGGAGAGGCGGCGGCGACGGCGATCGGGGGGGGGGGGGATGTAGCTGCGGCGGGAAGTAGCGGCGGCGGCGGCTTAGAGTTTAGGATCGTGCTGCGATAGATACCATGTAGAAGGACAAGTTATGGGCTGTGCAATCTCGATGTATTAATCGGTGCACCAGGCACGTATATAAAAGTATAGAGGTTGGCCACAACCTCAACTATACAAGGAAACAGGAGGTGGGCCCTACACACAAATATAGCGTACACAATATACTCAACAGGCATGATAGCGGCCCAAGCCTGTGGCGACGGCCCTGCTGGAAGTGTGCGCTCAGTCATGATGAGAGCCTTTGTGAACAAAGAAAGTGGGCATCGGCCCAGCGTGTTACTGGTAGGATGAAATAGCTGGAGCATCTAAAGACGGGCGAACATGACGCCGGGCGTGTCGACGGCGGGCACCCCCGGTGATCGCCGGAGGGTCGGCGGGCGGTTTTGGGCGCTTGCGGAAGAGGACAGCGGGGATGAGGATGAAGACGGTAGACGCTCCGGCGGTTCGACGGAATATTCACCGACTCCCTCATATATCATTTGTGAAGCCTTCAATCCCGGCTATGATGAAGAAGAAGTGGCGGAGATTGTGGAGGAGGTGGTCCCTCCAGAGGATCCGGCGAGGACCGGATTGCGCCCAGGCGAGAAATTGGAGTTACTTCGGCGTGTCGTACACCGAAGGACGACTGCGTCGGCTCCGCGGCCATGGAAGGGACCCATCCCCAAGGTAAGTCTCCCGAAACTTACTCTTCACGATTTGGTTCCTCCGGAAGCGTGGACGGTGGTAGTGAATAGGAAGAAGGGCGGCCGTGCGGCGGTCGGCCGGCAGCAAGCGGCGCTGGCGACACCGATCCCGATCGCGGCGGTCAGGGCGGTGCGTTTGAAAGCGCTCGTTGGCGCTGTTGGGCCACCAGAGGCCAATGGGCCGCCTTCGGCTGGGTATGAGGCCCAGAACGAAGGGGTCGCAGGTGGGCCGGTGCCTCTTGGGCTGGACTCAGAAGGGCCATCAGAAGAGACGATCGTTTACGTGCGAGAGGCATGCAACGATTCCGCTGGTCCTTCTCCTCCCGTCGAGCACCGTAGGGTTTTCTATCGCCGGGTTCCTCATCGCCTTGCAGATCGCGGGGGACATGCTCGTCGCATCCTGCCGCTTCTCATGGCGGGTCAGGGCTACGCGGGAAAGAATGCGGCGGAGCCGGTCGGGGCGGCTCGGGCCGGAGTTGTGCCGCCGCCGGTCTATGGTGGTGGTGGTGGCATGGTGGTGCCACAGCCGGCTACGGGTGCTGGTCGCGGCGCTGGCGCTCCTGGGGCGGACCGCAGCGTGCCGACGGCAGGACGGGACGCGGCACCAGTGGGTGCAAATACGACGACCCTAGGCCGCGGTGCTGGTGTTCCTGGTGCCCGCCCACCGGCTCCAGCGCAGGGTAGGGGTGGTTCCTTCCGCCCGCTTGCGCCTAGGTCTCTGCCTGCCGTGGGTCGGGCCGATGCTCATGGTGTCTGCCCGCCAATGCCGTGGCCGGCGGGGCTGTCCGGGTTGATGCCGGCTGCCGGACGAGGTGGACTGCGGCCTTCCGCGCCGGTCGTTGACGTTGCGGGGAGCGGCGCACCACCTAGATCTCCGGTGCCTGCGGCCGTGGGGCGGGGTGTCGTGCCATCAGTGCCTCGTGCTGCGCCACCGCCTCACTATGTTGCGAGACCGACGCAATAGCGTTCGGATCCACCGCAGGCACGGCCGGATGCAGGGAATGGTGGAGCCAATGGACCGCCCAAAGGGCAATGGGGAGATGATGGTTATGATGTTTACAGAAAATGCTAACACCGTGGTTTGTCATCTACGGGAGGTGGACGCGGACACGCCTGGCAAAGTGATGGTTCGGATGAGAGGCCATTCCTTGGCCCGGCGGGTGGTTTCGTCGAGGGGGCTTCGGGCCCGAACAACCGGCAGAGAGGTGGTTACCGTGGCCATCGTGGTGGACGTGGTGGTCGTCGTGGTCGGTTTCGCAAGCCGCCCCCAACACCGGTCGTGGTAGACCAGACCTCTTCGGATATGGCTATTGATCCTGTGCAGTCGACTGAGTTGCCTAGCCAGGAGATGGAGGTTGTGACAGCCTTGGCCAATGTGGAGGTTCCTACTACTGGTGGAGATGCCGAGGTAGGGGACAGGGCTGAGCCTGAGAGGGCGTCCAAATGGGCACGTAAGAAAGAAAAGATGTTGTGCTATCGATGTGGTGAGAAAGGCCACTTTATTGCAGAATGTATGGCGGAACTATGTAGCTTGTGTGGTAAGAATGCTCATGTTAAGGGGGACTGCCCAGTTATGCGTGATCAGGCTCCTGCGCTCACGATGTATGGAGTATATTGTGCCGAGCTCACTTTCTTTGAGTCCCCGGCGGCGAGGGAGATTACTGTTGAGGCCCAGAGTATGACTACTGGCATTGTGAAAGCCACCCGAGAGGTGGTGTCTGAGGCTCAAATTGTGCAGAGACTTCAGGAACTGGCTCCCGGTGACTTTCAATGGGAGCTTGTTCGAATCGAGGACAATGTCTTTAGGGTTGATTTCCCAACGGTGGAAGACTTGCAGAAGCTGTTGAGTTTCGGGTTGTGCAGGGTGCCTGGTACTAATTGCATCCTGGAGTTTCACGAGTGGAAAAAGGAGGAGCCTAAGGGCAAACCGCTGACACAGGTGTGGCTGCGGTTTTCAGGGGCCCCATCTGATGCTTTGACCGATGCTCTAGTAGTGGCGAGTTTGGGTATGCTGGTGGGCAAGACTGAGGAAGTAGACATGGCTTTCACCCGCACACATGGGGTGGCCCGGCTCTTGGTGGGTGTTTTGAACATTGATTTTATCCCGGACATGGTTAACTGGTTTTATCGGGGCGAGGTGTTTGCTCTTGTGATGGAGTTTGAGGATGCTGAGCTGTTTGCCGATGCGGGTTCTGGGGATGCTATGGATATGCACGAGGGGGATGGTGATGCCGGTGCTCGTGAGGACCCGACTGATGAGGCAGGATGGGAGAGGGCCAATGGGCCTAGTCCGGCTGCTCAGTTGCCTGGTGATGGCTCTGGAGTAGAACCTGAATCGGCCCCGACGGTACCGATGAGTACGTTGCGTTTTGAGTCCTTTAAGCCAGCATCGGCTCCTCCTCGGCTTTGGAGTGACAGGGTTGAGTCTGATGATTGCTTTGAGTGTATGCTCCCACCTTTGGAGCTTGATGTTGTGGCTGATCCTGTGATGGTTATGGAGGTGGATCCTCAGGTGGGTTATCTTCCGCCTACCATGGGTTTGAGTAGGGATATGACGACAGGTTCGGAGGCGTTCTATGGGGAGGGGAGTCTAGGGCAGGTGGCCCCGGATTCTCCCTCTCGTAGTCTGGCGCAGGTCACACCGGTGAGGCCGGTGTTGGTCGGTAGTGGGGGAGGTAGCCTAGCTTCCTTTCCTACTGCGACGCCGGTACCGGTCGGCTTGGCCAGCGCCGGGGTAGCGAGCCCGAGGCAGGAGGCCTCGGTTCTTGCTTCTCCGGTTGGGGCGCTGGCACCCGCGCCGGCGGCTGCGCTGGGGGGGGGGGAGCTGGGGCAGGTGGCCCTGGCTCTCCCCTCTTCTCCGGCGGTCAGGCAAACCGCTTCTCCTTCGCCGACGGTGGTCTCCCCTGCGCCGGCAGGTGGGACGGGAGGAGGGCGCAGGCAGGCGGCCTCTGCCTCCCCCATTCTGAGCGTACCCGTGGTCGTGGATCCTGACGTGGGCCTCGTTTCTGAGGGGCTTGGGAGCCAGCAGCCACCTCTTCCCATAACCTCGGTGGATCCTTTGAGGGATTCAACGCGAGGCTTTACCAGAGAGGAGGTCGTTGCTTTTGGCGGGATCCCCGACCCCGCCTCGACGGGGACTCGGATGAGTGCCCGCCTTCACGAGCTCCCGGAGGTTGACGATATGCAGCAGCGGTGCGCTATGAGGGCGGCCAAGCTTCAGGATGCTGCATCTTCTACTGGTACGTCTGTGAACATATCTAATTCTTTATTGCATTTTTCTAATGAAGAGATTATAAATAATGCAAACCAATTAGGAGTGTCACTAGGAGCTACTAACAGTGAGATTACCAATTCGGTCAATGATCTATTAGATTTGGAGGCGGAGCATGTTTTAGAGACTATTCGGAATATCGCAGCGGTTAAACCGATGAATGATGTAGAGATTGATGCGCTAGGGGTTCGAGTGCTTCATAATTTGTGTGCGGATATAGCACCCCCCATTCATGAGACTGAGGACGATTATATGCCCATGGAGAATGATGTTGGTATTACAGCTGAACCCGGTTATGAGGACCGGGTGTCAGAACCCAGTAAATCAAAACGCAAGTGGAAACGGAAGATCTATTCCGATTCCGCAGTCCGTAGGAGTGCTAGAATTCGTACTACTAAAAAATTTCATGATGAGTTATGAAAGGAATCTTTTGGAATAGCAGAGGTCTAAAGGACTTGGCTAAAAGAAGGTTTCTTGCTGAGGCAGCTTTAGAGCAGCGTCTGGACTTTATTGCTCTATCGGAGACTGGTAGAGAAAACTTTGCGCCCCAGTTCCTGTCTGCTCTTGTGGGTGGTATTGATTTCGATTGGCATTGCCTCCCCCCGCGAGGAAGATCGGGTGGTATCTTACTTGGTGTGAGATGCGATTCGCTTGAAGTACGAAGTGTGGTGATGGGCGACTTCGCGGTGAAATTTCGAGTCAGGTCTAAAGTAGATGGTTTCAACTAGGCTTTGGTGGCAGTGTATGGTGCCGCACAGCCTGAGCTTAAACCAGAGTTTCTGGCGGACCTTGTTTGAATTTGTGGATCGGAACAGCTTCCACTTTTAGTTGGAGGTGATTTCAATATCATTAGGAGGAGAGAGGAGAAGAATAATAGTAACTTTGACGGCAGATGGTCGTTTATGTTCAATACCATTATTGAAAGCTTGGATCTGAGGGAGATAGAGCTTTCTGGTAGGAAGTTTACCTGGGCCAATGCTCTGCCAAACCCAACTTATGAAAAACTTGATCGAGTTCTCGCAAGCGTGGAGTGGGAACAAAAGTTCCCTCTGGTTACGGTGCAAGCTCTCTCGAGGGGAATTTCCGATCACACGCCCTTATTCGTGGATTCTGGGGAGCCGAACCACGTGGGTAACAAAAACACCTTCTCTTTCGAGATGTCTTGATTCGAACGAGAGGTTTTTTTTGACCTGGTTGCCAGGGAATGGGATAAAGGCGCAGGAGGTAAGACTACGATCGAGCATTGGCAGAATAAGATTCGGCACTTGAGAAGCTTTTTACGGGGTTGGGCTAAGCACCTCAGTGGCGTCTATAAGATTGAAAAGGATAGACTCCTTTCTCTATACAGGCCCTAGACATCAAGGCCGAATCTTCGATCTTGTTGCCAGCTGAGCTACAGGTTAAAACTGAGGCGGAGACGAGGTTGAAAGAACTGCTCCGCGAAGAAGAATTGAAGTGGGCATTGTGTGCTAAAACCCGCAAAGTGGTCCAAGGGGATGCGAACACTCAATTCATTCATTTAATAGCTAATGGCAAGCACCGAAAGAAGCGTATTTTTCAACTTGAACAAGATGAGGGCACGATTTTAGGTCAGGATAACCTAAAAACATATATTACCGAGTATTACAAGCAGTTACTTGGACCACCGGAGGATAATTGTGTGTCCCTCGACGAGTCTAGGATTGAGGATGTGCCTCAACTATCGACTGCTGAAAATGATATTTTGGTTGCACCGTTCTCTGAGAAGGAGGTGTTTGATGCTATTGCACAGATGAAAAACAATAAGACTCTCGGACCGGATGGATTCCCGGCCGAGTTCTATAAAAAGTGCTAGCATATTATTAAGGGGATTTGTTACCTATGTTCAATGATCTGTTCTTAGGACAGCTTCACTTATTCCACCTGAACTTTGGAGCTATCACATTGCTTCCTAAGAGAACGGATGCTGTGAGGATTGAGCAATTCAGACCAATATGCCTCCTCAATGTTAGTTTCAAAATCTTCACCAAAGTCGGGACTAATAGGCTCACGCAGATTGCGCACTCTGTGGTGCAAAAGTCCCAAACTGCTTTCATGCCGGACAGAAATATCCTTGAAGGGGTGGTAGTCCTGCATGAAATGCTCCATGAAATCCATTCCAAAAAATTAGATGGAGTAATTTTTAAAGTGGATTTCGAGAAAGCGTATGATAAGATCAAATGGACATTTCTCCAACAGTCATTGCGTATGAAAGGTTTTGATGAAGCCTGGCGCAGACAGGTTGAATCATTTACGCAAAAAGGTAGTGTGGGAATTAAAGTGAATGACGATATAGGTCATTATTTCTAGACACATAAAGGCCTACGACAAGGAGATTCGATGTCACCTATCCTGTTTAACATTGTGGTGGATATGTTAGCAATTCTGATAGGAAGGGCTAAGGAAAATGGTCAAGTAGATGGATTGGTACCTCATCTTGTTGATGGAGGTGTGTCCATACTTCAATACGCTGATGATACAATCATCTTTATGGAGCATGACTTGGGCAAGGCGAGAAACATGAAGCTGGTGTTATGCCTATTTGAACAATTGGCCGGGTTAAAGATTAACTTTAATAAGAGCGAGCTGTTCTGTTTTGGTGGAGCCAAAGATGAACAAGAGGCGTATAGGCAATTGTTTGGGTGTGAGTTGGGAGAATTACCTTTTTCTTACCTAGGTATTCCAATCCACCATCGTAGGTTAACAAACCGAGAATGGAAGTGCATCGAGGACCGATTTGAGAAGAAACTGAGTTGCTGGAAGGGTAAACTCATGTCATACGGAGGCCGATTAATCCTGATTAATTCGGTGCTTACGAGTATGCCTATGTTTCTCCTATCGTTCTTTGAGGTCCCAGTTGGTGTTCGGAAGAGACTGGACTTCTATCGATCGCAGTTCTTTTAGCAGAGTGATGAGCTTAAAAGAAAATACCGACTTGCTAAATGGGATATCATCTGTAGACCAAAAGACCAAGGGGGTCTTGGTATAGAGAACCTCGAAGTTAAAAACAGATGCCTTCTTAGCAAGTGGCTGTGGAAGCTCTCTTTGGAGAATGATGCCATGTGGGCTCAAATCCTACGCAGCAAGTACCTTCAGACTAAAACTCTGTCACAGGTTACAGTCAGGCCAACTGATTCACCTTTCTGGAAAGGATTGATGAAAGTCAAACAATCTTTGTTCAATAGGACGAAGTTTGTTCTTGGCGACGGCACCAGCACGCGTTTTTGGGAGGATACTTGGCTCGGCGAGATACCATTGGCCGTCCAATATTCGTCTTTGTATCGTATTGTTCAACGACGTGAGGTGTTTGTAGCTACGGCACTCTCCTAATATTCATTTCCGACGGACGCTGGCGGGCAATCGTTGGGAGGAGTGGCTCCGTCTAGTTAGGAGACTGATGGAGGTCCAACTTTCCCAACAACCCGATGAATTACGCTGGAAGTTGACTAAGTCTGGAGTATTCACAGTTAAATCAATGTACATTGATGTTATTAATTCGAACTCCATTCCTACATCCAAGCATGTTTGGGATGTCAAAGTACCTTTGAAAATAAAAGTGTTTATGTGGTTTGTCCATAAACAAGTTATTTTAATCAAGGATAATTTAAAAAAGCGTAATTGGACAGGGCCTACTAGGTGTAGTTTTTGTGATCGGGATGAGACTAGAAATCACCTTTTTTTTGATTGCCCATTGGCCAAAGTCCTTTGGCAGACGGTTCACATTGCTTTTAATATCAAACCACCGAATTCTGTTAACGCGTTATTTGGGACATGGCTGAATGGGATTCAGCCTGACTTAGCGAAACACATTCGGGTTGGGGTTTGCGCTTTACTGTGGACTATCTGGACTTGCAGAAATGATTTGGTCTTTAACAGAATATCATGTATTCATTTTTTTGCAGGTTATATTCCGCACTACGGCTCTGATCCGTTCGTGGTCGCTACTCACTCAGACGGAGGCCAGGAAGCATTTGGTTACTGGATCTTTCCGCTGGGAGATGGTAGCTCGGGATATCTTCAACCGGTTTGGATGGCGATCATGTAATAGGATAGGCATCTAGTTTATCTATCTATTTATAGCCAGCCGGTTGTGGCAACCTATCTTGGCTAGTCGATGTTTCTAGCCTTTTTTGGCTCTGTGTAAGCTTTCTTTGTTTTCATTTTGTTTGGAGACTTTGGAACCATGTTGACACTGTTTTGTGGTTAATAAGATGGCCGTATGCATCATTCTGATGCAGAGGCCGGGGAGTCCCCTTTTTCGAAAAAAAAACCCACCTTCTAGAAAAAGCTGGAGCTCCTCCAAGGAAAAAAATACCTGCTGGAAAAGAAACTGAGACACATGTGACGCGGTACGGCAGCACGAAAGGCGTGGGGCTTTGTACCGCAAGGGCTCACATGCGCACAGTAGCTGCCCTGGCCTGGCCTTCCGCCACAGTCTTCCATGCCCGGTGCGCCAGAGCAGCCACTGGCTCTGGCTGCTCGCTTGGTCCAGTTCATCAGGGAAGGGGGGCTGCATGGGAACTCAGTGTAGCCTACTAATTAGTTAGAGGTAGGTAGGTATCACACATGCGCATCACTAGATCCGGTTAAGCAAATACAAGAACAGGGAGAGAGGGAGAGAGATTTGTGTGGCATGATGGTACTCCGCGTCCGAGCACCGCTGTTTGAGTAGTATAATGGGCGTAGCCGTCCGTGCGGTAGTTTGTAGTTATAGACTTATAATAAATCTCGCATTCCTACTACCGGCGGCCTCGTTGCTGCTGTGTACGTACTCCTACTCCTACTGGTATGGTAGGCTTGCGTTTGGAGGCGAGCGCACGGGGGCATGTTTTGTTCCACCATCCCCACACGACAAAGATGCTCTCGCTCGCTTCTCGGGACTCATGGCCGGCCGGCCGGCTTCGGACAAAATTACTGTTCTAACCCTTAGTGCAAAGAAAATCTCGATTTGACCTCGTTAGCAAAAAAATTTCGTTTCTGATCTTTTTTGGTGACGCCAAGGTCCCTGGCGTCTGAGTTACGAAGCAGACGCCAGGGTCCCTGGCGTCTGGCTCCTGGCCCGCACTGCCCGCCTCTGCCCGTTGACCTGCTGACGTGGCAAAGGGGCCAGACGCCAGGAACCCTGGCGTCTGGCCCTGGTAAGTGGATAACGGCGCGGGCCGAGCCCACCCATCCGCATCTCATCTTCTCCCTGGCGTCTGGGTCGAACAGAGGCTGTGTTCGTCGCCCCTTCTCTCCCTCCCACCACCACCCCCTTGATCTACTCCATTAACCGCTTAAACTCGCAGATCTGACCCCCCAAAGCTTCTTTGAGGTATTCTCCCCCATTCCCTCCAATTTTTTTTTGTTTTCCCCTCTCTTGTTGGATGCATTATTTCATATTAGGTAATGTTAGATTAGTAGATGGTTTATTTGTTTTAGGAAATTGTTTGTAGTTGATAGATGATTTGGTAGGCAGTAGATGATGTGTAGTTGAACATGTAGGCAAAATCAATTCCGTTTTGTGTATATGTTGTCCATAGGAATTTTTTTGAACTAAGAGGGGTGATGAATACATGATTTTTGTATGTAAAATAGACTTGTTTGATAATTTGGTTTGATAGATGATGTGTGTATGTGTATATAATCCTATTGTTGGCATACTATATTTGCAAAAGATATGGTGAAATTTGGTACTCTAGATGAAATTTGGTACTATATTTGACAAATTTATTTGATTGAGATGATGTTGGTATGTTTGAGAAGAATTATGTGTGCATATGAAAAAGAAAGAAATGATGTTGTTATTGTGTGAAGTGGTATGACAATATAGTTGAATATATAGATGGCAATTTTTTTATGCAAAAGAGATGATGAAATTTGATTATTGTGTTTGACATGATTTGTTCAATAAAATGGCGGATGATGATTACGAAATTTATTTGATGGTAAAATTTGGTACTCTAGATGATATGTGTGCATATGTAGAAGAAAGAAATGATGTTGTTATGTTTGAGAAGAATGGTGTTTTCATATGGCATAAACTTGGAGAAGCTAATTGTTTGATATTGTTCATGTATTCATAGATGATTGTTTGTGATTTGTTTTGTAGGATGGCGGATGATGAGGGACCTTGGTATGACGGATTAATCGATGAGTGGGATAAGGAGCATCGTGCTCGTGCCATTGAGAACAGAAATGTAAGAAGCAAGACTTATCATTTTTCGTTGTTTCTCATTTGTTTTTTGTATTGATTAAAACATCACTTTATTTGCAGGTTGTAGTTGCTATGCGCATGAGGGGTCATTCCGCTGATGACTTTGATTACGACCCGCGGTATGAGCCTTACATTCGGAGATTGGGTCTTCTCCCATTCGTGTTGCAGTTTAAGCGACGCGCTCCGCCGGTGAACCACGCGGCGCTGACCGCACTTGTGGATCGTTGGAGGCCGGAGACTCACTCGTTCCACCTTCCATGTGGGGAGATGACGATGACCCTACAGGACATGGCTATGATAAGCGGCCTTCCTATCAACGGACAAGCTGTTACCGGTCGTGTCAGCGTGGGTAATTGGCGAGAACGGACTGCCGATTTAATCGGTGTTCAGCCCGAGGGCCGTGAGGAAGGCAAGGCCGATACCGCGAAAGTGAGGCATTCTTGGCTAAAAATGGTCAGAGGAAACACCAATCCATGCCCTCAGGATGCCAATGACGTGGTTGTGCAGCAGTACGCGCGGGCCTATCTTTGGTATGTACTAACGAAGGTAGTCTTCTCAGATGCAACCGGGAACTCAGCCCTCTGGATGTTCTTGGAGCTACTCAATAACTGGGATACCCAGTATAGCTGGGGTTCGGCCGCACTAGCTTATTTGTATCGTCAGGTAAGAGATATTTGCAACCATTTATCTTGCATTTGTCATGCGTCTCCATATTTAATATGTTTGTTTGATTGCAGCTAGACTTGGCGTGTCGGAGAAAGGGAGATACATCCTCATTGTCTGGGTTTGTTTGGAGCCTATCCGTGTGGATGTGGGAGCGGATCCCGGTTGGACGGCCCGATTTCAAGAACCCCCTCTTGCCAAACCCACGGGGTAATCATGACGGGTTGCATGATGATGATACATATCGGCGCCCTACGCTTGCTTACTATTGGGAACAAGTGACAGTCTACACAGGAAGCTCGCAAGTGCGATACAAGTGCTATATGAACGAGCTGGACACCTTGACTGCTGAGCAGGTTTTTAGAAGTTCGATGAGATAAAATTTAGTCAAGAATAAAACTTATGTAGCTAACAATGTATCTCTTTGTTTTGCAGGTATATTGGTTGCCTTATGTGGAAGATCGTGACTTTGATCTTAATGAGATGTGCACGCGTGATAGCCATCTTTGGCGGTCGAGGTGTCCAATGATATGCTTCTTCGCAGTCGAGTGGCACTTTGTAGACCGTGTGGCAAGACAATTTGGAAAAAAGACAAGGTATTCCAATTGAGGGAGCAAGGAGGAAATGCTATCTCTGCATCGGTAAGAAAGCATGCCTTGAGTACGTAGTAGAGCATTGAATAAGTCAATGTTTGCTAAAGCTTTGTCCCGTGCATCATTTGTAGGTTCGATCGAAGGAACAATCAGGATATATCAGATTGGGCAAACAAACACCGTGCATGGATAGAAATTTGGAATCAAAGAGACACGCTAGTGCAATCAGAGAATAGACCTCACAATCAGATAGCATATCAGAAGTATCAAGTGTGGTATGCGAATCGTTACCGGTTGAAGCTGAAGCTAGGTTGGACTCACGACGAGTGGTCGGAGTTGGTGTCTGAAGACCCGGAGACTGCAGAAGGTTATAGTACCTTCAACATGGCTGTGAGAGAAACCAGAGGGGCTCATGTTGACTACGCACCGATGCATGACGAAATGGTAGCCTTTTTGACCTATTCTAACATACTTGCATCATGTTGTCTTCTTTGAAATACATAATATTGGTGTGTTCATGAATTGCAGGGCCGAGAGTTGCTTTTGTGCATCAACGATGCCAATGTTGCACTGAGTCATCCAGTTGGGGGTGGATTATCTGAGAGAACTCTTAGGAGCACGATGGAGGTGTGACAAATATATTAGAAAAGTTTCTTTTCACGGATTATTTATTTGCATCTCATATCATAGCATATTTTGTGTTGTTGCAGAAGTTTAAGAAGCGGTTCCATAAGATGGCAGCAATGCTTTCTTGCCATGGTGCTAAGTCCAGTGACGTGTACGCACCTGGTACCCGCGCCGCGAGAGCTCATAGACGGTGTTTACTCCAGGATGATGATGACATGGAGGAGGAGGCAACACATCAAGAGGAGCCAATGCATCAAGAGGAGCCAACACATGATGAGGAGCATCAGTATGATGCAACACAGCAAGAGGATCATGCGTATGATGTTGATGCTCCACAACCATCACAACCGACACAAGGCAATGCTCGCGATAGGAAAGGCAAATCCATTGCTAAGACAGCAGGCAAGAAAGGTAGAAAGAAGACATGGAACACACAATTCCATAGTCCGGAGTATCCTCTTAAGCTTATCCCAACAGGAATGCAAAGATATAAGGCCAACATTGAGGCGGAGGAGGAGGCATACAACGAAGAGGAGGAGGAGGAGGCTAGCGAAGAGGAGGCGCCTACAAGGGGAACCATTGTGAAGAGAGGAAGGAGGAAGTGAGCTTCTTGTTTGGAAGTGCATGAATTTGGTGTCGTGGTATGCACTTGGTTGTCTTGAACTTGGTTGACATAAATTTGGTGTCTTATGTATGCACTTGGTGTCTTATGTATGCTTGAATTTGTCGTGATGAAAAATCTATGAACTTGTCGTTTGTATGCAAGAATTTGTCGTGCTGAAAGTTATGTGAAATGTGCTATCTTCTGTGCTGTATGAACCTATCATATGAATATATATGTGCTTCTTGTGTCAAACAACAAGTTCAAAATAAAATACAGGGCACCAGATGCCAGGGTCCCTGGCGTCTGGTTTCATGTCAGGGGGCCAGACGCCAAGGACCCTGGCGTCTGGGGGTCGACTGGAAGCAAAACAGAGTCCTGACAGCAGAAACAGGGCGACCAGACGCCAGGGTCCTTGGCGTCTGGCCTTTGGTGTTGTACTTTTCATTTTGTTTTAGCCTCCTATAGTATCGAATGACAAATGAGAAGCATAGTTCATGAGCACACAAGGTCTCAAATTAAACAAATAGTCTCGAATGAGAAGTTCATCACATAATCTCAAATTACACAAATAGTCTCGAATAACATAGGTAGTTCATGAGCACACAAGGTCTCAAATTAAACAAATAGTCTCGAATGAGAAGTTCATCACATAATCTCAAATTACACAAATAGTCTCGAATAACATAGGTAGTTCATGACCACGATGGTCCACGATAGTTCAAACGACATGAACATCACATATAACTCGGTTTCCTGTAGCAATGCAAGTCAACAACCCTTTTCCATTTCCATTCTTGCATCATTTGTTGAATCTTGTCATCATCAGTTATGTCAACCAATTTTCTTTCCCTGAGGCCATCTGCCTGCCTCCTGCTGACGTAGTACACAAAATCCTCTTCCTTCAACCCTTGCTTCAACATGAATTTAGTCTTCAACCAATCAAAAGTGAGGTCTACTTCACTAACTTGCACAACACATGGAGACAAGCCTTGGACATGAACAACAGGGCTAAGCACCCACTGAGTACCATTAGCCATCTACAACACACAAATCTCTTAGTACCTAACATATGATACATTAAACCACGAGGAAAACAAACAAACTTGGGTTCACACAAAACTATGATACTGGAGATCCTGAAACCAACCAATAAGTGGGGGTGTAGTTGATTTACCTTCTAGTTTCGAAATACTGAAGATCCAACGGTGAAACCGGACCGATTCGTGAGAGATTTGAGGGGGGTTATGTTACTGGATGAGAGTGAGTGGACGAGAGGGCTAGAGGTGAGAGTGAGAGTGAGTGGAGATGAAAGAAATGACAGGGGTAGAGGTGGAGATGAATGGATGAGAGGGGTAGAGGTGGGCCCAAAGAATCTTATCCTCTCTGGTCAGGGAACCAGACGCCAGGGACCCTGGCGTCTGGGTCTCTATCCAGAGAGCATTTTCGAAAGCTCTCTGGTTAGAGACCCAGACGCCAGGGTCCCTGGCGTCTGGTTCCCTATCCAGAGAGCATTTTCAAAAGCTCTCTGGGTCAGGGAACCAGACGCCAGGGACCCTGGCGTCTGGGTCTCTATCCAGAGAGCACTTTCAAAAGCTCTCTGGTCAGGGAACCAGACGCCAGGGACCCTGGCGTCTGGTCAAAAGCTCTCTGGTCAGAAAACCAGACGCCAGGGACCCTGGCGTCTGGGTCTCTATCCAGAGAGAATTTTCAAAAGCTCTCTGGGTCAGGGAACCAGACGCCAGGGACCCTGGCGTCTGGGTCTCTATCCAGAGTGCATTTTCGAAAGCTCTCTGGTTAGGGACCCAGACGCCAGGGTCCCTGGCGTCTGGTTCCCTATCCAGAGAGCATTTTCAAATGCTATGTTTTAAACAGATTTTTAAACATTGAATAGGTTGCACATAATTTCAAACAAAGCATAGTTTGCACATAATTTCAAATAGGTTGCACATAAGTAGTTCATGACCACACAAGGTCTCGAATAACAAGTTCACACATGATGTCTCGAATGACATAAATAGTTCATGAGCACACAAGATCTCGATCAACAAGTTCATACATTAAACAAAGTCTTGACAGTTCGTCATCGACGCCGGTGCCTTTCCATTTGTCTACTGAGTAGTACGGGGCCACTTTCCCTTCTTGTCACGTGCCTCGTCCTCCTCTTGTGCATCGCGAGCCCTTGCAAGTTTTCTAGCCCTCTCTTCTTGACGAGCCTCCTTCTCTTTGCGTGCCCTCTCTTGCTCACGCTTCTTGCGCTCACGAGCCTCCTTCTCACGACGCTCCCGCTCCAATCCCCGTGCATAGGACTCCTCGAACAGGCGCTGCCTCCATAACCAATCTCGACGTTGGTACTCTTGGACATCTTTTGGTACCTCGTGATCTATCCAAGTGAAGTACTTGCAAAGTGGAGGAGGGGACTACATATAAACCATGATTTTGTTAGACATATGAGTGACAACTTGTTGATGTTTTTTGTATGTACACCTAACATACCGGTGGTATGTCATATGCGTTAGTTGGCCTTCGACGATCATGTGCATAGTTGGGACACACGAAAAACCTTCTACCTTCTGTCCATGACTTGTTGCGGTCAGTGGACACCTTCAGCTTGCAAACATCACCACACCAACATGGTGGTGTGGGCACATCCTTCTCCTTCTCCTTGTCCAAACTGGCCTCCAACCACATCTTCGGCATGTCCTCTTGGTCCGCGCACGCCGGCCTCGTCCTGGAACCGGATGAAGCCATGCCTACAAAAAGACCAATTGTTAGCACAAGACATAAAGATAGTAAATGCGTAAATACAGTAAATGAATAAATGCTAGGAATTGTATGAACAAATACTATACCATTATTATTAGATCAACCATCTGGATTATGCAAATAACCGAAGGCCGATCCATTATCAACCATTCGTCTACGACCACCAGCACCTCTAGCACTTGTGCTTCCTCTCCGACCACCACGACCTCTAGCACTTGTGCTAGCTCGACCACCACCTCTAGCACTTGTGCTAGCTCGACCAACACTGGCACCCCTAGCACTTGTGCTCCCTCTACGACCGCCACTACCACCTCTGACACTTGTGCTTCCTCGACCACCACCACCGTCACCTCTTCCACCTCGTTCACCATCGGTGCCGCCTCCACGACTTGTTTTTCTTTTTTTGGTTTTCTTTTTCTTGCATGTCCGCTCATTGTGTCCCCTTCACCGCACACCCCACAGTTGATGATGTCAGGAGCCTCCATGAAATGACCGCTACCAAATTGTTTCATGCCAGTGTATCCAGCCAGGTCATCCATATCACCCCTGAACCTCTTAGTTCTCCTTCTACCCTTCGTCTCCACCTTCAGAAGAGGGTCTGGCCTAATATGAGGGCCATGGTACTCAGGCCACTGTGATTGGTCCAAGAAAGGGTGAAATCTTGGCGCCCATGTCAACCTAGTAGCTTCCACATGGAACTCTCGCATCCTCACGGTTTTTCCATCATTAACATGTATGTTTCTCGCCTTCGCCGCCGTTATCAAATGCGAGCATGGCCAATGATACTTACTAGGCCTCTCGCACTGGCACCACCGAGTCTTCAGTTTCACCTCAAATGCAGCACCACCATATTGTCTACCGTCTCATGTTGTGCCACCTGGCTCATCAATTTGATAGATCATTTCAAGCCTATCGAATATGATAACTTGTTGCCGTGAAGACTTGCTTGCTTGTAACTGCAACCATTCATCAACCTTTTCCGGATAATCCTTTTTCTCACCTATCCATTTTGCAGTCTCTTCAGAATGCCTCTGAAAGTACTCATTAAGCTTAAAGAAGGTGTACTCCACTATTGCAGTCACCGGCAATGCACGAGCACCCTTCAACACATTGTTGAAACATTCTACGAGATTGCTCGTCATGTCACCATATCGCCAACCACCATCGTCATGAGCGCGTGCCCACTTGTGCTTCTCGCTTAAATTCCTAGTTAAGAAGTCTTTTCCCCCTTCGTTCACCGCTGCAAAGAGTTTGTTGTACCGAGCATCGAAACCTTGGGTGGTGAATGCCACACATACATGGGTAAGGTCTTTGCTGAGCTCCTTGCTCTTACATGCCCGGTAAAAGTTGGCCACGAAATGCCTCATGCACCATCTGTGGTGAAGCTTTGGAAATCCTGGAATAACAATGTCCATTGCCTTGAGTATGCCATGATGCCGGTCCGATATGATGCATACCTCCCTAGCCCCAATCACGTTGTGCCTAACATGACCCATGAACCACTCCCAGTTGTCTTGGTGCTCGGAAGGCACCAAAGCAAATGCACACGGCAACACGTTGTCGTTTGATGAGTGCGCCATTGCTACCATTAGTGTGCCCTTATATCTACCGGTCAAGAACGTGCCATCTATAGACAAGACCGGACGACAATGCTGAAATGCCTCCACACATTGTTCATAACTCCAGAAGGCACGGTGGAACACTCCCTCGTGATCCTCGACCACATGAAACATGCCCGGGTTCCTATGTGCAATCGCGGCCAACAACCTTGGGAGCTGGTTGTATGCTTCTTCATATCCACCGTACAACATCCTAATAGCATTTGCCTTTGCCTTCCATGCCTTCCCATACTTGACTTCGTAACCAAATTGTTTTTTCACCGTCCGCATGAGAAACCTCACTTTCACAGTGGGATCAAAGGCTATGTCTTTCATCCATTTGTATCCAAGATACTCAGATGTGAGTTGACGGTGTGTCTTTCTAAGTCGTTTGGATGGCGGTTTGCATCTATGAGTGGTATCACAACTTTTTAACACCCATTCTTTGGTTTCTTTAAGCTTCCTTGCACGAACCTTCCATGTGCAATCCTTTTGCTCACACACCACGGTGTAACGCAACTTCATGTCGGAGTGCTCAACATAAATTGGCCTATGGTTTCGAATGGCATAGTCAGCCAACCAAAACTTCAGCATAGGCAAGCTCAGAAACTTCAATCCTTTCTTCAAATAAGCATTCTCGTCCTCATTCTCCACCCTTGGTTCTCCTGGATCCGGGCATGGTGTTGGCTCAATCGCCGTCATTCTCATTCCACCGTCAACAACAGCTTTATGGGCAAGGCTCAGATCTTTAAACAAGTGAGTTCTTTTTTGTAAGCCCGTCAGCTCAAAGTGGATTTGGTTCTCCTCCTTTGTGAATCCATCCTCGTCCAACTGTTCAACTGGACCCTCGTCATCCGAGTCATACGCATATTGACGCCTAAAAGGCAAGTCACGATCCATGTCCTTTTGCGCTATGTACGCATCCAAGTCACCAACATCATTACCATGAAACCCTTCCTCTTGCTCTTCGTCATCATCATAAGCATCTTCATCCTCTTGAATTACTTCGTCACTAGAAATCACCTCAACTTCATTTGCTTGGCTAGTTGGTGGTTGGCTAGAAGCATTGGGGGCATACAACTCAACCTCATTTGCTTTGATAGATGGTACACGGGGACGTGGGCCGGGATAAACATTGGGGGCATCAACCACAACCCTATGCTCAACAAGTGGCACCATTGTCCTCTCGCTCATGTCATCCATTGGGGAAGAGGCATGCCGGTTCAAATCAAAGGCCAACCGAGGAGATTCAAGCTTGGTGGCAAACAATTCAAGTGACTTGTCTTCCGATTGGGATACTTTTTCCTTGTATACATCCCAATGCAAATCCGAGGTGATAGGCATACTTTTCAAGCGAGATTTGGCTCCAACTCCAACATCATACCTTCCTATTAACTTAACATCAACATTGGTGTCCATCCACTCTAAGACTTGTCTCACTTTTGCAACAACATCCTCATAGCTAGGGCTTGTATCAAAAACCAATGGTTCCTCACCCGTGTCGACATTGTTACTCAAGAATGCCTCCTTGTCCATGTAATGAACATTAACAAGTCTCTCCATCTAAAAATAACATGAATGCATTTAAGACTTCAATGAGAATTGGTGTGTTCATCATATCAAGACTAAATTATTGGTGATGTCCACAAAAATATCACTAATTAACACACACTAAGCTAAGTTAAACCTAATCACTAACTAACCCTAACCCCAAATCTTTCAACTCAACAAGCATATATTAGTACTACACACCATGCATAGCACTATATTATCAAAGTTAACCAAGCCATTCATACTAACATAAGGGAGAAAACATGAACTAGAGGGTTTCACCAACATGTATAAAATGCAACCAAAATAATAAGATTTGACAAAAAATAATTGGATGATTTGAGGGAGATTACCACAAGCAACAAAGTGATGGAAAGATCCACCTAAGGGAAGCACCTTTTGGGGTGAGGGGGGAGCTTGAGGGGTGAGAGAGAGTGGGGGGGGGGGCAGCAAAGCTTCTTCAACTTCGGGCAGGATTGGGGAAAGTGTGTGGGGTGGGTCCCACACATTTTCTTCAAAGGTTATCCACTTACCAGGGCCAGACGCCAGGGTCCCTGGCGTCTGGTCCCTTTGCCACGTCAGCAAGTCAACGGGCAGCCGGGCAGTGCGGGCCAGGGGCCAGACGCCAGGGTCCCTGGCATCTGCTTCGTAACCCAGACGCCAGGGTCCTTGGCGTCACCCAAAAAGGTCAGAAACAAATTTTTTTTAAGACGAGGTCAAATCGGGATTTAGTTTGCCTTAAGGGTCAGAACAGTAATTTTGTCCACCGGCTTCACCGAGTTCGGAGTCCAGAGTCTAGGCTCCGCTTCTGCTTCGAGACCACAAAACTACTCCGCCGCCCCAAACTTCTTACTATCTCTGATCCACACTGTAGCTGTAGCTATGGTGGATGATCAGGCGCGCACCAAATCGTGCTGATTGGTGTGCGAACGTACACGCATAATGCAGCTGCGTTCGTAAGCTATATAGGTTGCCTGGACAGACATAGCTAGCGTGACAGCAGGCAGCATCGTGCGTACAGCGTACATGCCATTGTCGCGTTCCACCGGCCGCAGCATTTTCTCGGCGCCGGGCCATTACTCGATACTGTAGCAGTAGTTAGGCCAACTTCATCACGCGATCCCATCATGTCCGCACGCATTCGTTTTGGACAAAACGGACGAATAACGCGGCCCAACGCGCGGCCTTAAACGGACAAATGTCCGGATTCCATCCGTTTTCGATCCATCCCCGGTCCAAATTTACGCTCGGTTTGGGGCGAAACGGACGCGCGCGGACGGCCTGGACGCACGCCCTTGTTCCTCAGTGGCCCGCCTGTCGGGGACACTAGCAGTCCCTTCGCTCCCAACGCTTCCACCCTCTCTCTCCCGCCCCGCCCCGCCGCCGGCGCCGCCGCTATTCTCCGGCCGCCTCCTCACCGCGCAGCCTCCGACCGTCCCTACCAAACCACGTCTCGACATGGCCGCCATCACACCCGCGCTTTCGCCGTAGTTTTGGCTGTCGATCGGAGGAGGTTTGGCTGTCGCCGTCTTTGCCGGTGGCAGAGAGGACACGACCACCGGCGACGTACCATGGCGGCCTTGGCAGCTTCCGACGAGAGCTCCAGAGCGGCCAGTAGCCGGCCGGCAACTACCCCTGCTGCGTCGAGTTGATCATCGCGGCCTCTTCGCCACCACGACCGCAAGGTGTTCGACATTTTGCCCACAAAGGTATGGACAGTGGAGACGAGTTTTTCTTCCATCACTTCCTTTGTTCATCGGACGATTCGTCGTCGGACGATGAAGATCTTGTGGTGGCTGCACTGGTCGTTCACGACCACATTCAACGGCAGCTTCCTCGGTACAGGGGGTCAGTCCCTGGCCGTGCTCCCAACCTGAACTGCAACAGGGAGAGAGGCCACGCCCTGCTCTATGCCGATTACTTTGCGAACACCCCGCTTTTCAAGCCAGATAAATTTCGTCGCCATTTTTGTGTGGCAAGGCATGTGTTCAATCGTATCCGAGAGGGGGTGGTTGCTCATGACCCATACTTCGAGTGCAAGACGGATGCCCTTGGCAAGCTTGGATTGTCCTCTTACCAGAAATGCACCGTGGCCATCCGCGTGCTTGCATATGGTATTCCAGGCGATCTGGTGGATGAGTATGTGCGTATGAGTGAGACAACATGTCTAATGTCAATGTACAAGTTTTGCCAGGCTGTGATCGAGGTGTTTGGTTCAGAGTACTTGAGGCAGCCAACTGCCGCTGATACAGAGAGATTGTTGGCGACCAACGCAGCTAGAGGCTTTCCAGGCATGCTTTGCAGCATAGATTGTATGCACTGGGAGTGGAAGAACTGTCCATTTGCTTGGCAGGGCCAATACAAGGGCATGTCAACGGGTGCACTGTCATATTAGAAGCGATGGCATCGCCGGATCTTTGTATATGACATTCTTTCTTTGGCATGGCAGGTTCTCACAATGATATCAACGTGCTGCAGCGTTCTCCAGTCTTCACGAGGCTTGCAGAAGGCCACTCCCCACCTATCAACTTTGAGTTCAACGACCACCAGTACAACAAGGCATACTATCTAGCTGATGGTATATATCCTCAGTGGTCAACTTTTGTGAAGACAATCTCGAAACCCCAAGGTGAGAAGAGAAAGAGATTTGCCCAAATGCAAGAGAGTGCTAGAAAGGATGTGGAACGTGCTTTCGGTGTGCTTCAATCCCGGTGTGGTATCGTTCAAAACCCTGCACTGTCATGCGATGAAAGGAAGCTTTGGGAAGTGATGACTGCTTGTGTGATCATGCACAATATGATCGTCGAGGATGACCGTGATGAGAGTATCTTCGACCAAGGATTTGATTACCAAGGTGAAGAGCCCCTGCACCAAGACCCAACCACATTTGAATAGTTTGTCCAATTCCACCGTGAGATGCGTGATTGGCACACTCATTTGAATCTTCAAAATGACTTGGTTGAGCACGTGTGGGATCACATTGGCAACCAATAGACATATTGGTTCATTTTATATTCAGTCAAGACAATTTCGATTTGGTTGTAAAACAATTTTATTAAAGACAATTTCAATTGGGTTGTAAAACTATTTTAATTTTCACACAAATATTTGGGTTGTAAACTAGTTTTGATGAAAATATGGGCATTTTTTGCCCTGACGGACAGGATGGGGCAAACGGATGCGGCCGCGCGCTGGGTGCACGACCACTGCATCCCAGGACACGCCCAGACATGACCCCATTGTTGGGGAACGTCGTAATTTCAAAAAAGTTCCTACGCACACGCAAGATCATGGTGATACATAGCAGCGAGAGGGGAGAGTGTTGTCCACGTACGCTCGTAGACCAAAAGCGGAAGCGTTAGCACAACGCGGTTGATGTAGTCGTACGTCTTCACGATCCGACCAATCAAATACCGAACGCACGACACCTCCGAGTTCAGCACACGTTCAGCCCGATGACGTCCCTCGAACTCTGATCCAGCAGAGTGTTGAGGGAGAGTTTCGTCAGCACGACGACATGGTGACGATGATAATGTTCTACCGACGCAGGGCTTCGCCTAAGCACCACTACAGTATTATCGAGGTGGACTATGGTGGAGGGGGGCGCCGCACACGGCTAAAAGATCAAACGATCAAATTGTTGTGTCTCTAGGGTGCCCCCTGCCCCCATATATAAAGGAGCAAGGGGTGGAGGTGTGGCCGGCCAGGAGGGGTGCCCCAGGAGTCCTACTCCCACCAGGAGTAGGACTCCCTCCCTTTTCCTTGTTGGATTAGGAGTGGAGGGGGAAAGAGGAGGGAGAGAGGAAGGAAAGGGGGGGGGGGCGCCGCCCCCCTCTCCTTGTCCTATCCGGACAAGGGGGGGAGGGGCGCGCGGCCCTGCCCTGGCCGCCTCTCCTCTTCTCCACAAGGCCCACTATGGCCCATTAAGCCCCGGGGGGTTTCGGTAACCCCTCAGTACTCCGGTAAAATCCCGATTTCACCCGGTACACTTCCGATATCCAAAGATAGACTTCCAATGTATCAATCTTCATGTCTCGACCATTTCGAGACTCCTCATCATGTCCGTGATCACATCCGGGACTCCGAACAACCTTCGGTACATCAAAACTCATAAACTCATAATATAACTGTCATCAAAACTTTAAGCGTGCGGACCCTACGGGTTCGAGAACTATGTAGACATGACCGAGACACGTCTCCGGTCAATAACCAATAGCGGAACCTAGATGCTCATATTGGCTCCCACATATTCTACGAAGATCTTAATCGGTCAGACCGCATAACAACATATGTTGTTCCCTTTGTCATCGGTATGTTACTTGCCCGAGATTCGATTGTTGGTATCTCAATACCTAGTTCAATCTCGTTACCGGCAAGTCTCTTTACTCGTTCTGTAATACATCATCCCGCAACTAACTCATTAGTTGCAATGCTTGCAAGGCTTAAGTGATGTGCATTACCGAGAGGGCCCAGAGATACCTCTCCGACATTCGAAGTGACAAATCCTAATCTCGAAATACGCCAACCCAACAAGTACCTTCGGAGACACCTGTAGAGCACCTTTATAATCACCCAGTTACGTTGTGATGTTTGGTATCACACAAAGTGTTCCTTCGGTAAACGGGAGTTGCATAATATCATAGTCATAGGAACATGTATAAGTCATGAAGAAAGCAATAACAACATACTAAACGATCGAGTGCTAAGCTAATGGAATGGGTCATGTCAATCAGATCATTCAACTAATGATGTGACCTCGTTAATCAAATAACAACTCTTTGTTCATGGTTAGGAAACATAACCATCTTTGATTAACGAGCTAGTCAAGTAGAGGCATACTAGTGACACTCTGTTTGTTTATATATTCACACATGTATTATGTTTCCGCCTAATACAATTCTAGCATGAATAATAAACATTTATCATGATATATGAGGAAATAAATAATAACTTTATTATTGCCTCTAGGGCATATTTCCTTCAGTCTCCCACTTGCACTAGAGTCAATAATCTAGATTACACAGTAATGATTCTAACACCCATGATCATGTTTTGCTCGTGGAAGAGGCTTAGTCAATGGGTCTGCAACATTCAGATCCGTATGTATCTTGCAAATTTCTGTGTCTCCCACCTGGACTAGATCCTGGATGGAATTGAAGCGTCTTTTGATGTGCTTGGTTCTCTTGTGAAATTTGGATTCCTTCGCCAAGGCAATTGCACCAGTATTGTCACAAAAGATTTTCATTGGACCCGATGCACTAGGTATGACACCTAGATCGGATATGAACTCCTTCATCCAGACTCCTTCATTTGCTGCTTCCGAAGCAGCTATGTACTCCGCTTCACACGTAGATCCCGCCACGACGCTTTGTTTAGAACTACACCAACTGACAGCTCCACCGTTCAATGTAAACACGTATCCGGTTTGCGATTTAGAATTGTCCGGATCAGTGTCAAAGCTTGCATCGACGTAACCATTTACGACTAGCTCTTTGTCACCTCCATAAACGAGAAACATATCCTTAGTCCTTTTAAGGTATTTCAGGATTTTCTTGACCGCTGTCCAGTGATCCACTCCTGGATTAGTTTGGTACCTCCCTGCTAAACTTATAGCAAGGCACACATCAGATCTGGTACACAGCATTGTATACATGATAGAGCCTATGGTTGAAGCATAGGGAACATCTTTCATCTTCTCTCTATCTTTTGCAGTGGTCGGGCATTGAGTCTTACTCAACTTCACACCTTGTAACACAGGCAAGAACCCTTTCTTTTCTTGATCCATTTTGAACTTCTTCAAAACTTTTTCAAGGTATGTGCTTTGTGAAAGTCCAATTAAGCATCTTGATCTATCTCTATAGATCTTGATGCCCAATATATAAGCAACTTCACCGAGGTCTTTCATTGAAATGCTCTTATTCAAGTATCCCTTTATGCTATCCAGAAATTCTATATCATTTCCAAACAACAATATGTCATCCACATATAATATTAGAAATGCTACAGAGCTCCCACTCATTTTCTTGTAAATACAGGCTTCTCCAAAAGTCTGTATAAAACCAAATGCTTTGATCGCACTACCAAAGCGTTTATTCCAACTCCGAGAGGCTTGCACCAGTCCATAAATGGATCGCTGGAGCTTGCACACTTTGTTAGCTCACTTTGTATCGACAAAACCTTCTGGTTGCATCATATACAACTCTTCTTCCAGAAATCCATTCAGGAATGCAATTTTGACATCCATTTGCCAAATTTCATAATCATAAAATGCGGCAATTGCTAACATGATTCGAACAGACTTAAGCATCGCTACGGGCGAGAAGGTCTCATCGTAGTCAATCCCTTGAACTTGTCGAAAACCTTTTGCAACAAGTCGAGCTTTATAGACAGTAACATTACTGTCAGCGTCAGTCTTCTTCTTGAAGATCCATTTATTCTCAATGGCTTGCCGATCATCGGGCAAGTCAACCAAAGTCCATACTTTGTTCTCATACATGGATCCCATCTCAGATTTCATGGCTTGAAGCCATTTTGCGGAATCTGGGCTCACCATCGCTTCTTCATAGTTCGTAGGTTCGTCATGGTCTAGTAACATAACCTCCAGAACAAGATTACCGTACCACTCTGGTACGGATCTTACTCTGGTTGACCTACGAGGTTCAGTAACAACTTGATCTGAAATTCCATGGTCATCATCATTAACTTCCTCACTAATTGGTGTAGACGTCACAGGAACCGGTTTCTGTGATGAACTACTTTCCAATAAGGGAGCAGGTACAGTTACCTCATCAAGTTCTACTTTCCTCCCACTCACTTCTTTCGAGAGAAACTCCTTCTCAAGAAATGATCCATTCTTAGCAACGAATGTCTTGCCTTCGGATCTGTGATAGAAGGTGTACTCAACAGTCTCCATTGGGTATCCTATGAAGACACATTTCTCCGGTTTGGGTTCGAGATTATCAGGTTGAAGTGATGTGGACAGAGACCTAGGGTAGGGTAACAGGCCTGACCTGTACGTCCTACCCAAAGTTCTTGTCCTAAGAACTAAGAAGTTCAAGAATCAGCAGCAGAAGTCCAGCAAAGGTGTCGAGTGATGTCCACTCGACCCGCTAAACACTCGGAGACCTCTCTTACCCAGGTCACTCGACCATCAAACCACTCGACATGTTAGAAGACCTAAGGCCGCTCTGTCCAGCAACGGTCATGCATTCATTCTCATACTTAATGATCATTTGTAGCACTTTATTACAGGCGTAACCTGTAACGCCCCTTCTTAATGTACATTGAACCCTGTGTAACGGAGGGGAGCTGGGGTCCTAGCGTACTCTATATAAGCCACCTCCCTCCTCTGGGACAAGGGTTCGCACCCCTGTAATCCATACATGCATAATCCAGTCGACCGCCTCCAGGCTCTGAGACGTAGGGCTGTTACTTCCTCCGAGAAGGGCCTGAACTCGTAAAGATCGTGCGTATACAACTACTCCATAGCTAGGATCTTGCCTCTCCATTCCTACCCCCCTACACTACTGTCAGACTTAGAACCATGAAAGTTGGCGCCCACCGTGGGGAAGGTGTCTTAGCGACTTGTTGGAGAAGTTGCGACTTTTCTGATTCCCTTCATCATGGTTTCAGGCGGAGTTTTGGTTGAGGGCCGCGAGATCCGTCTCGGCACGCTCACGTTCATCGCCGAAGACTCCGCTTGGCTTTAGGAGGCTCCGCTCGACGTCGACGCGCTCCCTGTCCATGGGGCAATGCACTTTCGTGCGTGCGTTCGCGGCGTCCTTCTGCGGCAACCGTCGACCCAGTATCGGTCGGCCCCTGTGTCGTCCTCCCTCCCGGTCTCCCGCCGGCGCAAGCGCTCTGGTCGGTCGAGGCTTTAGCGGTGGATGAGGCACGCGCTGGCTCGCCAGTGGCCACCCCCCAAGTCGCGGCAATCGAGCCCGACGAATCTCTCTACGGCCTGTTCGAATAGCTCCGCAGAGACTGCATCCGAGTGCGTTAGCAGTGATCCAGCGGCGGAGGTTCTGATGGTCGATGGACCACGCAGTCCTCATGGCTTTCCCCGCACCGACGGAGGCGACGGCGGAGGCGATCCGTCGCGTGCCCATGAAGAGTACCTCCCCGAACCCCTCACTTCGCTGCAGAGGGAAGAACTTCGCCGCCAGAACATGGATGCACTGCACACTCCTATCGTTGGAGAAACCCCTGAGGCTCGTGCCTTAGAGGACGTGCACTTGGCCAACTTGGCTGATCGCACTCGACTGGAGAACCTGCAGCGAGCACTCGACGAGCGTGCGCGACAACGGGTTCCAGAATCCAGTCGACGTCAGCTCTTCCCACCACCGACTCAGGTATATCGAACTCTGATTCAGAATTTAGCAGCTGCAACCCGTATAGCAGAGTCGATTCAGCCTTCCCAGTCAGACGCTGGCAGAGGCTTGTTGCAAATCAGAGCATTACTCCGGGCGGCTGGAGATCAAAATTCAGCTGTATCGCAGTCGCGGAATAGGATCCACAGCAGATCCGCCGCTGCAGATACAGTTCAATTGGCCCACAGCCCAAGATCACCCCCGAGGCGTGAGGGACGTGGGGACCGGCGTGATCAGTACAGGAACCGTGAGCATTATGATCACTGACTCAATCATGATGATCGGCATCGAGTGCCCACCCCTCCCCCAAGGAGTGGATCGTACGTGCCTCGACAGCAGGATGACAGACGCCCTCACAGTTTTGGGCGAAGGATTCCAGTCGACCCCAGGGAACCAGGCTTTGATGTGAGATCCATTCTCGTTCAGGGTTTGGTCGACAGGAACAGATCTCACCGAGAAGGTAATGACAGGGATGTACCCACCAGCAGCAGAGTACACGTCTCAGGACCAGGAGTGCTTCAGCAGGGCCATCAGGGCCGCGGTGATTCCTCCCAACTTCAGGTTGGCGACTGGAGTCAGTAAGTTCACTGGTGATTCCAAGCCCGATACTTGGCTTGAGGACTACCGAGTGGCTGTTCAGATTGGCGGCGACAACGATGAAGTGGCCATGAAACACCTGCCTCTTATGTTGGAGGGCTCGGCCAGAGCATGGCTGAGTTAGTTGGCACCCAGCATCATTTACACTTGGGAAGATCTTGCCCGAGTGTTTGTCAGAACATTTGAAGGAACTTGCAAGCGACCAGCAGGATTGACAGAGCTGCAATCTTGCATGCAGAAGTCGAATGAAACTTTGAGGGATTACATCCAGAGATGGATCACGTTGCATCACACGGTAGAGAATGTGTCTGATCACCAAGCAGTCCGTGCCTTCAAGGAAGGTGTTAAGCACAGAGAGCTGAACCTGAAATTCGGTCGAACCGGAGACATGTCTCTGAGTCGAATGATGGAGATTGCCACCAAGTATGCCAATGGTGAAGAAGAGGATCGGCTCCGGAGTGGCAAGCACAAGTCAGTCGCCCATGAAACCGGAGGAGGGAACTCCAGTCAGAAGCAGAAGCGGAAAGCCGAGCGAGCTGCTCCTGGAGAAGCCTTGGCCATGACTCAAGGAAAGTTTAAGGGGAAGCCCAAAGGGCCTTGGAACCCTAAGAAGGTGAAAGACCAAGACGGAAATGTTGTGTTGGATTTGCCATGCCACATTCACACAAAGAAAGATGAAGAGGGTAAAATCATTTACCCAAAACATACCACTCGACAGTGTCGGATCTTGATCCAGCAGTTCCAAGGAAAACAACCCAAAGATAAGAGTCGGACAAAGTTGAGGACAAAGAGGATAGTGATGATGGATATCCCCAGGTCAATTCCACCCTGATGATTTTTGCTGATGTTGAAAGCAAAAGTCGACTGAAAGTAAACAATAGAGAAGTGAATATGGTCGCCCCGGCGACACCTAGTTATTTGAAATGGTCTCAGACTGCCATCACATTCGACCAGTCCGATCACCCGACGCACATAGCCACCCCTGGGAGGCAAGCGCTGGTGGTCGACCCAATTGTCGAGGGCACTCGACTGACCAAGGTTTTGATGGATGGAGGCAGTGGCTTGAATATACTATATGCAGAGACGTTGAAAAGGATGGGCATTCTGATGTCCAGACTCAGTACCAGCAACATGAGTTTCCATGGAGTCATTCCTGGAAAGAAGGCTGAGTCACTCGACCAAATTGCTCTTGATGTGGTTTTCGGTGATTCCAAGAATTACCGCAAAGAAAAGTTGACATTTGAAGTTGTGGATTTCCAGAATGCTTATCACGCTATTTTGGGCAGGCCAGCTTATGCACGTTTCATGGCTCGACCATGTTATGTGTACCTCAAATTGAAGATGCCTGGTCCCAGAGGTGTGATCACTATTATTGGCAATCGGAAGAAGGCGGAAGAGTGCTTTCAGAAAGGCTCAAAATTCACCGATGCTCAGATGGCAGTGGTAGAGCTGCAGGAATACCAGAAAACTGCAGACCCGAGTGATTTGCTGCAAGCTAAGAAGCCTGCAACGGATTCAACATTTCAGTCGTCCGGTGAGACAAAGCTGATTCACATTCACCCGACCGATCCTAATGCTGCTCCGACTCATATCTCAACAACACTCGACTCCAAATAGAAAGAAGCGCTCATCCAGTTCCTCCGTGAGAACTGGGACATCTTCGCATGGAAGCCTTCTTACATGCCAGGTGTTCCCAGGGGGCTGGCTGAGCACCGTCTACAAGTCGACCCAAAAATGAAACCTGTCAAAGAACATCTTCGACGGTCCGCCGTCCAGAAGAGAAAGGCCATTGGCGAGGAGGTGGCTCGGCTCTTAGCAGCGGAGTTCATCCGAGAGATTTACCACTCCGAGTGGCTCGCCAATGTTGTCATGGTCCCCAAGAAGGACAAGTCACTTCGCATGTGCATTGACTTCAAACATATCAATCGGGCCTGCCCGAAAGATCATTTTTCTCTCCCCCGCATCGACCAGATAGTCGACTCGACTGCGGGGTGTGAGCGCCTATCTTTTTTAGACGCCTATTCCGGTTACCATCAGATCCGTCTGTACGGTCCCGACGAGATCAAAACATCTTTTATCACTCCATTCGGGTGCTTCTGTTATGTTACCATGCCATTCGGCCTCAAAAATGCCGGAGCCACGTTCATGAGGATGATTCAGAAGTGTTTGCTCACTCAAATCAGTCGGAATGTGGAAGCATACATGGATGATATTGTGGTCAAGTCACGGAAGGGTTCCGACCTGCTGACTGACCTTGCCGAGACATTTGCCAACCTCAGGAGGTATGATATCAAGCTTAATCCATCAAAGTGCACATTCGGAGTTCCTGGCGGAAAGTTACTCGATTTTCTCGTTTCCGAACGAGGAATCGACGCCAACCCAGAAAAAGTTGGTACTATACTCCGAATGAAGTGTCCTGTATGTGTGCACGATGTCCAGAAGCTTACTGGTTGCTTGGCCGCTTTAAGTCGATTCATCTCTCGTCTCGATGAAAAGGCATTGCCTCTTTACCAACTGATGAAGAAGTCAGACAAGTTCGAGTGGACTCCTGAAGCTGATGCAGCGTTTTCAGAGCTAAAAGCCCTGCTCTCCACCCAGCCGGTGCTTGCTGCCCCAATCAGCAAAGAGCCTTTGCTGTTTTACATTGCAGCCACGGGACAAGTCGTCAGTTCAGTACTTACGGTCGAGCGGGAAGAAGAAGGAAAAGCCTTTAAAGTTCAGCGCCCAATATATTATGTTTCTGAAGTTTTGACCCCATCAAAGCAAAGATATCCTCATTATCAGAAGCTTGTATATGGGATTTATATGACCACGAAGAAGGTTGCACATTACTTCTCTGACCATTCCATTACAGTCGTCAGCGACGCTCCATTGTCAGAGATTCTGCACAATAGAGACGCAACTGGTCGAGTGGAAAAATGGGCGATTGAACTCCTTCCCCTAGATATCAAGTTTGAGGCGAAGAAAGCTATCAAGTCCCAAGCAATAGCAGATTTCGTCACCGAGTGGATTGAACAGCAACTGCCGACTCAAGTTCACTCGGAGCACTGGACCATGTTCTTCGACGGCTCTAAGATGCTGAATGGTTCCGGTGCTGGGGTAGTATTGGTTTCCCCCCGAGGAGATAAGCTCAGATATGTTCTCCAAATTCACTTTGATTCCTCCAATAACGAAGCAGAATATGAAGCACTTTTGTATGGGTTGCGTATGGCCATTTCACTCGGCGTCCGTCGCCTCATGGTCTATGGCGACTCAGATTTGGCGGTTATTCAAGTGATGAAGGAGTGGGACATCAGAAGTCCGGCCATGACTGGTTATTGCAATGCAGTGAGAAAGCTAGAGAAGAAATTCGAAGGGTTAGAGCTGCATCATATACCCCGACTGAAAAATCAAGCAGCTGATGATTTGGCAAAAATAGGTTCCAAGAGAGAAGCCATTCCCAGCAATGTGTTTCTGGAACACATCCACACACCATCAGTTCAAGAAGATCCTTTCACCGAAGAAGCCTCGTAGCCAAAAAGTGCCACGGATCCGCCTGAAGTTGAGGTTCCAGCGGTGGTCGACTTGACCATGGAAGTTTTAGTCATCACTCCCGACTGGACGGTGCCGTACATCGTGTACATCCTAAGGAAAGAACTCCATGAGAATGAAGAAGAGGCTCAACAGATCGTCCGTCGATCCAAGGCCTTTACTGTGATAAAGGGACAGTTGTACATGGAAAGCACGACTGGAGTCAGTCAGAAATGTATAACACCAGAAGAAGGTCAAATAATTCTTGACGATATCCACTCGGGGACCTGTGGCCATCATGCGTCCTCTCGGACCATTATGGCTAAAGCATACTGAGCGGGATTTTACTGGCCAAAAGCAAATGAAATGGCAAAGGAGATAGTCGACAAATGTGAAGGATGTCAGTTCTATTCCAATATGTCACACAAGCCCGCCTCAGCCCTGAAGACCATTCCACTCATCTGGACCTTCACTATTTGGGGATTGGATATGGTTGGAACACTGAGAACTGGCAGGAGCGGCTTCACCCATGTGCTGGTAGCAGTCGACAAGTTCACTAAATGGATCGAAGCTAAGCCTATCAAGAATCTCGATGCATGCACTGCTATCAGCTTCATCAGAGAGTTGATATAAAGATATGGAGTTCCGCATAGCATCATCACTGATAATGGGTCAAACTTCGATTCCGACAAGTTCAGAGCTTTTTGCGCCTCTCAAGGCTCACGAGTCGACTACACTTCAGTCGCTCACCCCCAGTCGAATGGACAAGCGGAAAGAACAAACAGTCTAATTCTCAAAGGACTGAAACCCTGACTGATGCGTGATCTCAAGCACGCAGCAGGCACATGGGTCGAAGGGCTTCCATCAGTTCTTTGGGGATTGAGAACCACTCCTAATCGGTCAACTGGACGAACTCCATTCTTTTTGGTCTATGGAGCTAAGGCAGTTCTGCCGAGCGACCTGCTTCACAATGTACCACGAGTCAAGCTCTACTCTGAAGGTGAAGTAGAACAAGCCCGGCAGGACGCAGTCGACCTTCTAGAAGAAGAAAGAGAGATGTCCATGATTCGATCGACTATCTATCAGCAAGAATTGCGTCGATTCCATGCCAGAAATGTGAAGAGCTGAGCCTTCCAAGAAGGAGACTTGGTCCTCCAAGTGGATCAACAGAAACCACACAAGCTCGCTCCTACTTGGGAAGGCCCCTTCATCGTCACCAAAGTTCTCCACAATGGAGCATACCATCTTTACAATATCGATCGCTAGATTGATGAGCCACGAGCTTGGAATGCGGAGCTCCCCCGCCCCTTTTATACTTAAAGTACTCACTCGGATGAGATGTAATAAGAGATACCTTTGTAGTTTATTTATCAAAGACAAAAGTGTTATAGTTTTCCCAGTGATTGTTGTTACTTTTGTTTACGTAATAAATTCCCAAGTGGGTAGCTTAGCTGCGAATCCGTTTCGCCTAAGTTTGTAAAAAAAAAATTCTACCGAGTGATGAGTCAGCCTCTCACTCGGAGGCTTAGCTGCGAATCTGTTTCGCCTAAGTAGTTGAAAATCCTACCGAGTGATGAGCCAACCTCTCACTCGGAGGCTTAGTTGCGAATCTGTTTCGCCTAAGTATTTGAAAATCCTACCGAGTGATGAGCCAGCCTCTCACTCGGGGGCTTAGCTGCAGTCCAAATACTCGCCTAAGTTTGAAAAATCCTATCGAGTGGAGAGCAATCCTCCCACTCGTGGGCTTAGCTGTAGTCCAAGTACTCGCCTAAGTTTGAAAAATCCTACCGGGTGGAGAGCCAGCCTCCCACTCGGGGGCTTAGTTGCAGTCCAAGTACTCGCCTAAGTTTGAAAAATCCTACCGAGTGGAGAGCAATCCTCCCACTCGGAGGCTTACCCGCAGTCCAAGTACTCGCCTAAGTTTGAAAAATCCTACCGAGTGGAGAGCCAGCCTCCCACTCGGAGGCTTAGCTGCAGTCCAAGTACTTACCTATGTTTGCCGAGTGGTGAGCCAGCCTCCCACTCGGAGGCTTAGCTGCAGTCCAAGTACTCGCCTAAGTTTGCCGAGTGGTGAGCCAGCCTCCCACTCAGAGGCTTAGCTGCAGTCCAAGTACACGCCTAAGTTTGAAAAATCCTACCGAGTGGAGATCCAGCCTCCCACTCGGGGGCTTAGCTGCAGTCCAAGTACTCGCCTAAGTTAAAAAAATCCTACCGAGTGGAGAGCAATCCTCCCACTTGGGGGCTTAGCTGCAGTCCAAGTACTCGCCTAAGTTTGAAAAATCCTACCGAGTGGAGAGCAATCCTCCCACTCGGGGGCTTACCTGCAGTCCAAGTACTCGCCTAAGTTTGAAAAATCCTACCGAGTGGAGAGCAATCCTCCCACTCGGGGGCTTAGCTGCAGTCCAAGTACTCGCCTAAGTTTGAAAAATCCTACCAAGTGGAGAGCAATCCTCCCACTCGGGGGCTTAGCTCTAGTCCAAGTACTCGCGTAAGTTTGAAAAATCCTACCGAGTGGAGAGCAATCCTCCCACTCGGGGGCTTAGCTGCAGTCCAAGTACTCGCATAAGTTTAAAAAATCCTACCGAGCGGAGAGCAATCCTCCCACTTGGGGGCTTAGCTGCAGTCCAAGTACTTGCCTAAGTTTAAAAAATCCTACCGAGTGGAGAGCAATCCTCTCACTCGGGGGCTTAGCTGCAGTCCAAGTACTCGCCTAAGTTTAAAAAAATCCCACCGAGTCGAGAGCAATCCTCCCACTCGGGGGCTTAGTTGCAGTCCAAGTACTCTCCCAAGTTTAAAAAATCCCACCGAGTGGAGAGCAATCCTCCCACTCGGGAGCTTAGCTGCAGTCCAAGTACTCGCCTAAGTTTGAAAAATCCTACCGAGTGGAGAGCAATCCTCCCACTCGGGGGCTTAGCTGCAGTCCAAGTACTTGCCTAAGTTTGCCGAGTGGTGATCCAGCCTCCCACTCGGAGGCTTAGCTGCAGCCCAAGTACTCGCCTAAGTTTGAAAAATCCTACCGAGTGGAGAGCCAGCCTCCCACTCGGGGGCTTAGCTGCAGTCCAAGTACTCGCCTAAGTTTAAAAAATCCTACCGAGTGGAGAGCAATCCTCCCACTCGGGGGCTTAGCTGCAGTCCAAGTACTCGCCTAAGTTTGAAATATCCTACCGAGTGGAGAGCAATCCTCCCACTCGGGGTCTTACCTGCAGTCCAAGTACTCGCCTAAGTTTGAAAAATCCTACCGAGTGGAGAGCAATCCTCCCACTCGGGGGCTTAGCTGCAGTCCAAGTACTCGCCTAAGTTTGAAAAATCCTATCGAGTGGAGAGCAATCCTCCCACTCGGGGGCTTAGCTGTAGTCCAAGTACTCGCCTAAGTTTGAAAAATCCTACCGAGTGGAGAGCAATCCTCCCACTCGGGGGCTTAGCTGCAGTCCAAGTACTCGCATAAGTTTAAAAATCCTACCGAGCGGAGAGCAATCCTCCCACTTGGGGGCTTAGCTGCAGTCCAAGTACTCGCCTAAGTTTAAAAAATCCTACCGAGTGGAGAGCAATCCTCCCACTCGGGGGCTTAGCTGCAGTCCAAGTACTCGCCTAAGTTTAAAAAAATCCCACCGAGGCGAGAGAAATCCTCCCACTCGGGGGCTTAGTTGCAGTCCAAGTACTCGCCCAAGTTTAAAAAATCCCACCGAGTGGAGAGCAATCCTCCCACTCGGGAGCTTAGCTGCAGTCCAAGTACTCGCCTAAGTTTGAAAAATCCTACCGAGTGGAGAGCAATCCTCCCACTCGGGGGCTTAGCTACAGTCCAAGTACTTGCCTAAGTATTTTCCCACCTCAGAGCTGCATCCCAAGCACAAAGATTATTCCGAGTGAAAAACAAATTCCAATCGAAAGCAAACACCAGCATATTCGGAAATAAACCAAGTTCGGATAAATCCCAAAGTTCCAGACGGCAGATCAAAAGTATTCGAGCATCAAGCCCGAAGAACTTTAACGGTTACACAATCACTCGGCATTCCAAGGCAAATAAAAGTGGGGCATAATGTTTTTTGGTCACGCATCAGGTGAAGGATTGGCTGGGTCACAGAAGCTGTCAAGGTCAATACTGTCTGCAATGCGAGTGGCGGCGTCAAGGAAGGTCTCCATGAAAGACTGGAACGTGTGCCTCTTCTTGTTAGCAACCTTGAGCTTCGCCAACTTGTCTTCTTTGACATCCTTGCAGTGCACTCGAACCAGAGATAGAGCAACGTCAGCACCACAGCGAGAAGATGACTTCTTCCATTCTTGCACGCGCTCAGGGATTTGATTCAGTCGAGCCATCAAAGACTCGAGATCTTGAGACAGTTCCGCCTGGGGCCAAAGTTCAGCATCAACCCGAGTCATTGCAGCTTTCAAGCGAGCCAGATAAGCAACCGCACTGTCCATGCGAGACACCAACCACAACACATTCATTGCAACATCATCTTTGACTGGACAATTGATGGGATCAAGACCCATCTCGACCCGACCGGTTTCTACTTCAAAGTCTTGGCAAAATTCTGCATGGTCGAGTGAATTATGAGTCCACGGTGCCATTAGACTTGTCAGTCGACAGAAATAAGACAGATTAATCAATACCTTCAAGTTTCAAGACTAGCTTCGCAGCTAGTTGGCCCAGATAAGACTCTAGCTCGCCAGACTTGGCCTTGAGGCTTCCAAGTTTGTCGGTCAGTTTCTCCTTGTCCTTCTTCAATCGTTCGACCTCCTAATTGGCGTTAGATACATCAGTCTTCAGCTTGGAGTTTTCTTCTTCTAACTTGCGGACTGAAGCAAGCTTCTTGTCAGCAAGCGTTGTCTTCTCGCGCACCTCCTTCTGTGCTGCGGCAAGATCCAGATCCTTCTTCTCCAAAGCTTGCTTCATTTTCTCTAAAGAAATAACATTCTTCAGGCGAGCTTGGAGTTGGCGATTTTCACTACATACATCTGCTCGAGTGAAACCACTCGGTTCAAAGATGAAAAGGAAAAATGCCAGCGTTGGAATATAAAGTGGTCGATTGGTTACCTCCCATGGCAGCCACTTCATCACGAGCGGTCTTGAGATTCTTCTTGGCCAGTTCTAGATCAAGGTTGAGGCTGATTTGCTGTTTGTTCATGGCAGAAAGTTGAACCCCAAGATCACAAGATTTCTGCAGTTACAGCCATATCAGTGGACAGAGATAAAAGAAATCACAATGATAATTATTCAAGACTACCGCCGAATCAAACATTCAACGACAGTCTCGGGGACTACACCCAGTGGGTGCACTTAGTTTGCCCCCACTGATTTTCAGACTACAGTCGACAGTCGACTGACTTTCACAAAAAAGAGAGAGAGAGAGATCCAAATTCTCAGACCACAGTCGACTGCCCGCAGTCAACTATGGTCTCGGGGACTACACCCAGTGGGTGCACTCAGCGTGCCCCCACTAGTGCAAAGAGTCAGTTCAAATCGACACAAAGGGATATACAATTTCCGAACAGCCACACCCCAATGGGTGATCAGACAAGAAAAACAGTCGATCAAAAAAGCAACTAACCTGGACATTGGCTTGCATAGTAGCTCCAGCGTTGAAGGCCACCTGACTGGCCTCATGCACCATCTTCACCTGCTCCGTCACAAGGTTCAGCTGAAAAAGAGCTTCTTTGGTAGTAGCCGGTGGATCGTCCGGGGTTTGGTATGCAGTAAAAAGTGACGAAGGTAGAGCAATTGAAGCAGCCGCCAGAGCTGAAGCATGGAGTGACGTCGGCGCAGCAGGAGTCTCAGCAGCTGATCCAGAGGGGCAATCAGTCAACAGAGGAACGGCGAAGGTGACGTTGGTTCGAGCCGGATCTGTCGATCGCTCGACCGCCACCCCAGGCGCCCCAGTCGACCGAGGAACCTGGGTTCCAGTCGCCTTCCCGCCTGTCTCTTTGTCCTTCCTCCTCCTTCCTCTCAGCGGTACTTCTTCTTCATCATCTGGGAGCACAACAACATCTCGTGGAGCTACAATAAACAGAGAGAACCATAAAGACAACTGACAAACATTTCAGTCGACCAGACAAACTTCGAGTCGGGGAGACTTACTGGCTTTGGAGCTGACGGCGTCATCAGCTTCCTCGTCGGCAGGGGTCTTGTCAACATCCATATCAGTCGCAGCTGAGGTCGGGCTATACAAGTTCATCATTCACTCGGTCAGAACAAGAAAATCGATCGGAACGGAGAAAAATGAGAAGAACATTTACCCAGAGGCAACAGGGACGTCCATCTTGATTCTAGGCAGGGTCTTCCGAGCCTTCGAAGGATTAGCTTTGGGCTGCTTGGGGACTGTCTCAGTCAGTTCTGGAGTCGGAGACCGAGCGCGCTTGTGACATGGAGCACTCGACGCCACGGCCTTGCCGCGCCTATTCGTGGGATCATGCCGCTGCTTGGATCGATGTTCAGAGCGAGGCGGCGAGTCAGCTACCTCCTCATCGCCAGACTCGTCACTCTCGTCATCATCATCATCGGCAGGGGACTCCCACTCGCCGCTCTCCTCGGCGTTGTCCCCGCCCTCTTGGTCTTGCACTAAGGCTTGTTCACCATTGGGCATCGAATACATCTCCGTATAGATCTGCAAAACAAGGAACCGATCATAAGTCAGTCAGAACCACAATCAGTCAGAAAATATGTTCAAAAATTCAGTTATGATGACCGAACCTTGTCGGGCAGGTTGTTGTCGCTGAAAGGGTCGACTCTTCTGGCACCCCTGGGGTTGTCTTTGTTCCCAGTAATACTCACCAGCCACTCGGCCACGGTTTTGGCCTCCACCTCCTTCGGATGAACCCGAGCAGTGTCGCCAGCCCCGGAGTACATCCACATGGAATGATCGCGAGCTTGGAGGGGTTGAATCCGCCGACTGAGGAACACCTCGAGCAGATCCATACCAGTGACACCCTGATTTAGTAGTTGGACTACTCTCTCAACTAGCATGCCTGTCTCTGCCTTCTCAGCAGTGGTCACTTGCAAGGAAGATGGGGTTTGGACACAGTCAAGAGAAAAAGGGGGAAGTCCGGTCGACTGGCCTGGGGTCGCGATATCCTGGCAGTTGAACCAGGTCGACTGCCAACCTCTGACCGACTCAGGAAGGGTCATCGGAGGAAAAGAGCTCCTCTTCCTCTTCTGAATGCCCAGGCCCCCACACATCTGGATAACGTGTGTTTTCTCGTCTTTCGAATCCGCTTTCTTCACAGTTTGGGATCGGATGGTAAAGATATGTTTGAAAAGGCCCCAGTGCGGTCGGCACCCCAAGAAATTCTCACACATAGATACGAACGCAGCAAGATACGTGATGGTGTTGGGAGTGAAATGGTGGAGTTGGGCACCGAAAAAGTTTAAGAAACCCCGAAAGATAGGATGCGGTGGAAGCGAGAAACCGCGATCGACATGGGTGGCGAGCAAGACGCACTCACCCGGTTGCGGCTGCAGCTCCGACTCCCCTCTCGGCAGGCGCGCAGACTTATGGACGATCAGCCCTAACTCGGCCATCTCATCCAAGTCCTCTTGCCGGAGCGAAGATCGGATCCAGTCTCCCTGGATCCAACCTGACGGCAGCCCCGAGGGCGATGAAGACCCCCGATTCATCTTCTTGTTCTTCGCCTCCCCCGTCGCCTTCTTCGCACGCTCTAACGCTGCTGTTTTGTCCTTCCCCATGGCGGCAGGACAGCGGTGTCGAGAGTGGTCGAGCTAGGTGAGGTGGAGACGTGAGAGGAAGAAGAACGGGAATGAGCACGCACAGTGCAAATGCCTCGGCCTCGCCGCTTATAAAGGCCTACTTCCGAGTGGCTGACGCGTGGGTCCGAGCAATCCCGTCAAATCCCCCCAACAGTTGCACACGTGATACGTGGTGAAAAAGGTGGCACGAAAATTGAAACGTCCGATTTATCTACTCCACTTACCGCGGGACGCTCCGCCTGGCGCGCTTCCACTCAAATTCCGAATCCCGTGAGATCCGGGATCCTCTGTAACCGATCACGCCAAAGATTCCAAGCAGAGATATCACTCGACAGATGCCACAGAATAAACCAGTCGGTAATTTCTGAATCGATCAAGGCGACTAAAACGAAGTCAAAAGTTTTAGCAACTGACCTCCACTTGAAGATAGAGTCAAGACAGATCAAGGGCAAAAGCAAGGTCAACTACCTTCTTTCTTTTTCACTCAAACCTCGATCCATTCGGTGACTAATGATGTGGACACAGACCTAGGGTAGGGTAACAGGCCTGACCTGTACGTCCTACCCAAAGTACTTGTCCTAAGAACTAAGAAGTTCAAGAATCAGCAGCAGAAGTCCAGCAAAGGTGTCGAGTGAAGTCCACTCGACCTGCTAAACACTCGGAGACCTCTCTTACCCAGGTCACTCGACCATCAAACCACTCGACATGTTAGAAGACCTAAGGCCGCTCTGTGCAGCAACGGTCAGGCATTCATTCGCATACTTAATGATCATTTGTAGCACTTTATTACAGGCGTTACCTGTAACGCCCCCTTCTTAATGTACATTGAACCCTGTGTAATGGAGGGGAGCAAGGGTCCTGGCGTACTCTATATAAGCCACCTCCCTCCTCTGGGACAAGGGTTCGCACCCCTGTAATCCATACACGCATAATCCAGTCGACCGCCTCCGGGCTCTGAGACATAGGGCTGTTACTTCCTCCGAGAAGGGCCTGAATTTGTAAAACTCGTGCGTATACAACTACTCCATAGCTAGGGTCTTGCCTCTCCATTCCTACCCCCCTACACTATTGTCAGACTTAGAACCACGACATGAAGCGTTTTCACATAAGCATCGCAGCCCCAAACTTTAAGAAAGGACAACTTTGGTTTCTTGCCAAACCACAGTTCATAAGGCGTCGTCTCAACGAATTTCGATGGTGCCCTATTTAAAGTGAATGCAGTCGTCTCTAAAGCATAACCCCAAAATGATAGCGGTAAATCAGTAAGAGACATCATAGATCGCACCATATCTAGTAAGTACGACACGTTCGGACACACCATTACGCTGTGGTGTTCCGGGTGGCGTGAGTTGCGAAACTATTCCGCATTGTTTCAAATTTGGACCAAACTCGTAACTCAAATATTCTCCTCCATGATCAGACTATAGAAACTTTTATTTTCTTGTTACGATGATTTTCAACTTCACTCTGAAATTCTTTGAACTTTTTAAATGTTTCAAACTTATGTTTCATTAAGTAGATATACCCATATCTGCTTAAATCATCTGTGAAGGTGAGAAAATAACTTATGTTTCATTAAGTAGATATACCCATATCTGCTTAAATCATCTGTGAAGGTGAGAAAATAACGATATCCGCCGCGAGCCTCAACATTCATCGGACCACATACATCTGTATGTATGATTTCTAACAAATCTGTTGCTCGCTCCATAGTTCCGGAGAACGGCATTTTTAGTCATCTTGCCCATGAGGCACGGTTCACAAGTACCAAGCGATTCATAATCAAGTGGTTCCAAAAGTCCATCAGTATGGAGTTTCTTCATGCGCTTTACACCGATATGACCTAAACGGCAGTGCCATAAATAAGTTGCACTATCATTATCAACTCTGCATCTTTTGGCTTCAACATTATGAATATGTGTGTCACTACTATCGAGATTCATCAAAAATAGACCACTCTTCAAGGGTGCATGAACATAAAAGATATTACTCATATAAATAGAACAACCATTATTCTCTGATTTAAATGAATAACCGTCTTGCATCAAACAAGATCGAGATATAATGTTCATGCTCAACGCTGGCACCAAATAACAATTATTTATGTCGAATACTAATCCCGAAGGTAGATGTAGAGGTAGCGTGCCAACGACGATCACATCGACTTTGGAACTGTTTCCCACGCGCATCGTCACCTCGTCCTTGGCCAGTGTTTGCTTAATCCGCAGTCCCTGTTTCGATTTGCAAATATTAGCAATAGAACCAGTATCAAATACCCAGGTGCTACTGCGAGCTCTAGTAAGGTACACATCAATAACATGTATATCACATATACCTTTGTTCACCTTGCCATCCTTCTTATCCGCCAAATAATTGGGGCAGTTTCGCTTCCAGTGTCCAGTCTGCTTGCAGTAGAAGCACTCAGTCTCAGGCTTAGGTCCAAACTTGGGTTTTTTCTCTTGAGCAGCAACTTGCTTGCTGTTCTTCTTGAAGTTCCCCTTCTTCTTCCCTTTGCCCTTTTTCTTGAAACTGGTGGTTTTATTGACCATCAGCACTTGATGCTCCTTCTTGATTTCTACCTCCGCAGCATTTAGCATTGAGAAGAGCTCGGGAATCGTCTTATCCATCCCTTGCATGTTATAGTTCATCATGAAGCTCTTGTAGCTTGGTGGTAGTGATTGAAGAATCTGTCAATGACGCTATCATCCAGAAGATTAACTCCCAGTTAAATCAAGCACTACAAAAAAAATACACTTCCGTGATGATACGTGTTTGTCACAGTAGGTCGCTTTTTTTGTCATGCATGTACATCCATGACAAATTTGTGACAGAATCAAGATAGTCATACCTGTGCTGTCGTAGAAGCGTTCCATGACATTACCAAAATTATCATCACGGAAGTGTCCACTTCCATGACGATAAATCGCGCGTCACAGAAGTGCTTTCGTCAAGGGTGACCGACACATGGCATCCACCATAACGGAACACCGTTAAGCTATCGGGTCGGGTTTTGGATCGGATAACCCGTTAACAGCCCCGACCAATGGGGATTTTCCACGTGTAAAATCATCATTGGCTGGAGGAAACACGTGTCGGCTCATCATTGGGACAGATGTCAACCACTCATTGGACGGAAGGCGCCTATGATACGTCGACACGTGGCATGGCCCAACAGAGGCTCATTCCTGTGAAAAGGCCGGCCCGTTTGACTTGGCCAAAAGCTGGCGGGCCGACCATGGAAATCCTGTTAACGGCCTGTTCGAATATAGCCCATTTACAGCCCGCTAACCCAAGGCCCGTTACGCCCTATCCGAATTAGGCCCAGTAGCATCATCTGGGCCATCCAATATGATTCCAGCCCGTTTTCTCTTCTGGCCCATGTATGGCCCATGGCGTCTTTCGGCCCATATGAGGCCCTATGCAACTCTTGGCCTACTAACGGCCTGTGGTGAAACTGGCCCGTAATGAACAGTGTATCACTTTACACCCATTAACGGCCCGTGGTGAAACTGGCCCGCGATGAACAGTATATCACTTTATACCCAGTAATGGCCCGTTATTCCGTTGGGCCGTGTCCAGCCCATGTTATCTTTCGGCCTTCTCAGAGCCCATTTATTCTTGGGCTCATTTCCAACATTCGTTTACTTATGGCCCGTTATTGTCATTTTCTGCTTGTGGGCCAAACTCAGCCCGTGGTTACAGTCGGCACGTTTGTGGTCCGTTAATACGTGGGCCGTTTTCATAGCGTCATCAAATACGGCCTATTAACGATGGCCCGTTATGGTCGGCCCATGAATGGACGATTCCAACTCTAGCCCATTTACGGCCATAATGCGGCCTGTTATTGGCCCATGTTTGGCCATCGATCATACTGCCCGCCATTGATGATGCGGCCCGTAGAAGGCCCATTGTTTCTACGGCCCGTAAAAAATAGGTTATTGCAGCCACTAGCAAACCGTGGAAAAAGAACTGCAATGACTAGAAGCAAACAAATAAACAAGACAACAAGGAAATAAATAAGCAAGCAACTTACGCTAGGCTATCACGGCTATCACACATATTACATCCACTGGGCATCAAAGTTCGCCACCAGTGCAAATAAACGCGCCGACAAAAGAATATACAAAACTGAGAGCACTTCAGAAGGCACTAGGCCTGGCCAGGTCGCCCCCCCAAAACAGCTGAAGAAGCTGAGTAGATCTCAGTTGTGTCAATGATAGATGCATCAACACTAGATTTAAGGCATGATGGTGCGCACGGCAGTCCTCTGACATCTTTGACTTCAAGTCGGAGCTGAGCTGAAGCAAGCCTTTCCGCTTTAAGTTGAGACTGAAGAAGTCAAACTGATTGAGGCAGCAACTGCACAGAGGTTGTCTCACACCTGCTGGTGAGTAGCTTCAACTCACTGTATTCATCAAGACAGGACGTTGGGGTCATCTCGCTGTCCTCAAGATGGTTTGGCTCACTATCTTCCCTAAAGTCCTGCCTGGCGTAAGAGATACGAGTCTGAAAGAGAAACAAGGAGACACGTAACAGGTTTCACAATTATATAAGCAAATAAATGGATCTGTTCTGCATAAGGAACATGTTTTTACAACTACAATTTGAAACTGGTAGTTGTTGCAAACATCCAATCAGATGTAAACAGCAAAGCAAACAGCAGTGGAGGAAATGATGCCTATCCTAATCTATACTAGAACAAAGTTTGAAGGCTTGAGAGGGATGAACTTACATTACATGTTAATACGGGCTGGACAAAGCCCTTCTCCATGTTGATGGAAGGATAATTCAATAAATTCCCCAACGAAAATTCTTTATAAGCGTTGCCATTATTCTACATTTTGCAAAGAGTAAATATAGATCAAATAATATTGGAAGAAACAGAGGATAATGAAGCTCAGGTGCAGACTGATGATACATAATCAAATAGCAATTAATTAAGTACAACGTTACAAGGCAAAAGGGAGAGAGGTACTGACAAGAGCAATGTAGAGCCCATTATTGTTTTGAAATCATATGATCCTTTGAGCAAGGAGATTCATCTGAAATCAGTTTTCATACAAGAGAGAAGGTAAGGCACAAGCAGAAATTTAGGAGTTCAAATTTTGAATTGATATCATAGACAGTACCTGACACTGGGCTCCCAGCAGTTCTAATAGGGGTTTGGCCACTAGAGTAGGGGTAAAGTGTGGTACAGTTGGGCCTGTGTTTTCTATGGCTGCTGACCTATCTGATTTAACAGGTATCACTACCTTTTCCAAATACCTAGTTTGTACTCCTTGCGGATCTGCACTCACCCTCTTCCTTTTGGACATCTATTACAAAAGAACAACATTTGACTGGAAAAACATAGTGTGACAACACATGGAATAGGTACAGAAAATGGATAGGTATGGAATATACTCATATATGATGCTTAAACTAAGAAGATGGTGTAACAAAGTAGAAGTAATGCAAGAGGTCAGAAGCAAAATATGTGCGACCAATGCAACTTTGCAAAGTTAGAGCAAGCACCTTGATGGGTGAATAAGATAGGCCATCCTCCACCATGCCAAGTTTGTTAGCCAGTGGATCGTTCCGCAATATTCCTCTCGTGTGCCCATTCTCACATTCATTTTGATAATGTTCAATATCTGACATGCATGAAAACATAAAAACAAGTGAGATTTTCTTTGTAATGCAGAAGTGATTCTAATCCAATACTGCCTCCCTGTAAACCCCTTTGTGCTATCTCTGCAATTCTTTTAAAAGATGCCATGCATGCTGTAATTTGTTGTGTGCATTAATATAATGTGGCCTACTACTCAAAATATGAGAGCTCGAGAAGTGATGACACTTCGCAGATGATAGCTTCAACATATAGTAAAGAAGAACAAGTCGACCTGACCTGACAGATTCAAAATATACTAAGGGAGAACAACTCGACCTGACCAGTCGACCGCAAGAGAAGTGTATCATCTTAAAGAAGAGCAGAAGAGCAAGCAGATTGAAGATATTACAAGTCTTTTAATACAATGTCGGTTGGCCACCCATGATGAACCAGAGCGCACAGAGAAATACTATTCTTTCCGGTCTCTCCATATGTGGCTCACATGCATTTCAAAACTAAAGTAGGAACATTTAGCTAACCAATTAAACATCTCTCAGTCTTACTAATATCAGCAATAATATCAGATATGAATTTGTACAACTAAGATTGTTTAGCTCGATGGGTGGAGCAGTGCTATTACGACACGAACCACGTAGGCTGATTGTGGTCATCATAAAATGGGGAAAATATAAGCATGATGAGTACAGTCTTGACCGTGGCAGTGGGATGGCAGATCTGAAGCTGCAAACCGCGCAAAGGGTAGTTAGAACCGATGTTTGCTTTGAAATAACAACTAAGATTTGGTATGGACAAGAAAGTTCCGTCAACAAGTGACAAAGAAATGCAATTATGCTGTCTCTCTATATGTCGCGACATGCATTTGGAAACTCAAGTGGGACCTTTAGCTAACCAATTAAATGTGTCGGTTAACTAATATCAGTATCATATCGCAATCATATTTGAACAACTAAGCTTTCGTATTCTGAGTGTTGTGTTGTTTAGCTTGAAGGGTGGAGTAATGCTAGTACGACAGAAAGCACCTACGCACATCATAGTAGAGTAGATAAAAGGGTAAAACCCTAAGCATCAAGAGAAAAATCAGAAAAGTGGAACTAGCTGGACCAGTGGGTGGCGCACATTCTTTTCGAAACGAATATAGGAACATTAGGTGACCAATTAAATGTTCTCTGTTTTAGTGATATGAGCATCATATCAGATTCGTATTTCAACACGTAAGCTTTGGGTTGAGGTCTTGAGGAGCAGTGCTAGCACGACACGAAGCACCTACGATGATGGTAGTGAATATTAAGGGGGGAAACCATAAGCTTTACGAGTATAGTGCCCATTCCATGGCGGATCTGAAGGTGCAAACCTTACAAAGCTACTTCGCAACCAATGTTTGCTTTCAACTAGCCACTACGATTTGGCATGGACAAGAAAAGTACAGTAAACAAATTAAGACCTATTTTCCGGATGAGATCAACAACTTAAGCACATATGGAAGAGTACCACCTCTCTTGCGACGCCGTGTAGGCCTATGCTGATACGTTGAGGGTGTTGCGGGTGCGATGGCTGTCGACGGCGGGGAAGAAGACTTTAGACGGCAGACGGCCGGGTCTAGGGATATATCCTATTGCCGTGGATGAGGCGGTCGTAGGAGAGGCAATGGCAAGGTGGACGACGGCGTCGATGAAGCGACAGGAGGCATGAAAGGATCCTGGACCAGCGCCGTGGATGAGAGACGTCCATCTCTTGCAGTGGACGATGGGGTAGGGGTAGTGGCTCCGGCAAGGTGGCGGACGGAGGAGGCTGGCCGCAGTGCGGAGGTTGTCGTGCCGCCGACGGTGTATGAATGGGGAAATGGAGGGGAGGGGGATCTCAAACTTTGGGACGCGCTTCTCTGAAATGGGGGAAAGTTACGAACTTATCCCCCGTTTAAAATTTCGGACATCGCGTCGGTTCGGGATAGGACGGTAATCTTGCATCTCCCAAATATTTGCCGGTAACTATTTCGGGCAAGGAGAGGGTGTTTTTGCCGCCCACGGTTGGCGCCCACGGTGTATGAACGGGGCTGACAGGTAGGGCGGTTGTGTCACGTCTGATGGAAGTTACACATGTGCCCCTATTTAAAATATTAGCCTACATCGATTTCGGGCGAGGAGAGGGTGTTTTGCCGCCCACGGTTGGCGCCCACGGTGTATGAACGGGGTTGACAGGTAGGGCGGTTGTGTCACGTCTGATGGAAGTTACACATCTGCCCCTATTTAAAATATAAGACTACATTGATTTCGGACGAGGAGAGTTTGTTTTGCCGCCCACCGTGTATGAATGGGGAAACGGAGGAAGAGACACATGTCTTTCGGATGAGCTTGAATCAAATGTGTTTTGCCGCACACGTTTGGCGTCCACCGTGTCTGAACGGGCTCAGAGGCCGTTGTGTCACGTCTGATTGAAGTTACTAGTCTACCCCTATCGACAACAGTGTAAATCCTGTCGATAAGGATGTCAAGTGTCAGGGGTAGACACTAATTTCCATCTCGCAAACACTTGCTTCGAGCAGCCCACAAATTATAGTGGGTGTTTAGCCGCTTCGTTCAAAACTTGGAAGAATTAGCATTCACGTTTGCCCTGGGACCTGGCAAACTAAATTCAAATCCAATTTGTATTCGATTACGAATATCCACAGATAATTATACGTTTTGTTATTTATTTCTTCAAAACCACAACAAAGATTTATTCCACCTTTATATATGATTATGATTTAGAAATGCCGTGATCTTCGAATTCAGTAGGTTGGATACACTCTGAGTCAAAAAATTATTTCATCCAATACAATATGCTCACACGACAAACAATTCACCTTATGTCAATCATACAAGTACTGAGGATTACCTCGCCTAAAAAATTCGGATCATTACAACACATGGACAACATAGGGGGTCATGCAAAATAATCTATTCAGAGACATGACACAACATGCAAGTACAATAATCTAATGAAAATTTCAACTGGTATCTAAAGAAGAACCAGGATTATCTTGGGCTTCAGATAGCAGAAACAGCAGGACCTCCTCCGTCTTCAAATGCAACATTCTTACTTCCTCCAATTCTTGGGTTGCTTGCATAATGTGTGCCGCTAATTCCGTAATTTCCAGGTTCAAGATAAATATTACCTCATTCATGGCAGCCACACCATCTCTTTCTGCCACTAGTAAAGATTCAAGCACTATAATATCTGTGCTCAGACTGCTCTCCGGCGGTGTTGCCTCTGCACTGCTACCATCTGGTAACATGGATGGCGCACTGCTTCCACAAATAGATTCTGGGGTTGTACATTGTGTCCTAGTGTAAACGACATCCTGAAAGGTTTTCGCTAGACATCAGTAAGAGATAGTTATCGTATGATCCAGGCAGTAAGCTTACATGGTAAACGGACGAATTATTGCCGACCATGGCAAACTATATTTAAATGGTTCGAAGCAGCATCAGCCAAAAAGAAATTAAAATGGTAAGAGGAAACTAGGGATGTAAGTGGCAAATAAACGAAATCCGCCAGTCCCATCTAGTTAGTTTTTGCTACCTCCCTAGTTCATTTTCCTCAAAAAAAACAAAAACTCTTTTGAACTATCATACCACTAGTGGACTTTAATCGGGATTAAACCGGACCCAGCTGACATCCCTAGTTGAAAGGGAGTGTACAACCGCTATATTTAAGTTGCCAAGGCATCTAAGCAGTTGAAATAATCTAAGAAAGCACTTAACAGTGTGGCCTCATATAAATTATGAAGACAGTCTTGTGATGAAGTTGAGAGGAAAAGTTAAGGACTCAAATGAAATAGGCATGCATTTCTTTACGATAGTACAACAAGCACTGCTGACATATTGGCCAACTCAGGTATATCGTAACAACAAATAAGCATTCGAATCAAGCAATACAGCAAAGCATACAACTGAACTATTTGTAATTCGGTAGGATTACACGTTGAGGGCACAAGCCAAGAAAGTAGCCCACTCGTATTACATTTCACATGTACTAAAACACACTGGCTTACCATATGTTGCTGTGAAGCCTAGCTGTTGTTGTAATGTTCTTTGAAGATATCGTCAGCATCCTGTGGTTGCAAATCTAGTTGTTGTAGTTTATTCTGCACCATCTATTTAGGTAAAATTAATTTTAATCACATGCACTGGTCCTAATTGATCATCAATGGTTCATCTAAACTAATGAAAGAAGGGTGTGTGCATACACGACAATACTCCCTCCGATTCTTTTTTACTTTGCGTATAACTTTTTCTCAGTTTTCTCGTATTAGTCTGTGCGTTGCCGATTCCTAGCGGTGGTTTCCTTTTGTGCCCCGCCCCATCCGCCTCTGCCCTAATTAATTGGCAAATTAGTCCAGAAAAATTAAACCAGTGCCCTTCTTGGTATGCGGGTCAAGAGTTATGCGCAGAGTAAATAGAATCGGAGGGAGTATATCTGTTCCCTCTATTTTTATGCTTGTTCGAGGTGCCAGCCCCAAAAGAACAAATATTTTGCTTGATGGGGTTGGCAGCTCCATAATTAATAGAAGCATCAAATTGGTCATGCAACTTGGGAAGATCAAGAACACACAAACAAGTAATGAACAGAGGCTCGGAGCAGTGATGTAATAGCTAGCATCAGAAAATGTAGGGTAAAACGAACAAAAAGCAGCGGAACCACATGCTAGTTTGCTAATGTGTAATTAAGCATAGAGAACATTAAGCAATCTGATGGAACCAACAGGTGGCATCAGAACAAAACTAAAGCATATTAACTATATGTGCACTGGTATGTAATTTAGCACATGTAACATGTTCACTGCCAGAAGTATGGCCCTACAGGTGCAAGCAGAATAATGCGTCTCATGAAAAACTGAATGATGCCCTGAAGAAATTCAAAGGTGTGGTGCTTATGCTAGGAAAGTGAACGTAGGCGCCGGCCGTTGGATAATAGTACCTGATTCTCGGCGGCGTATGGGTATCGTTGTCATACTTGATAGCAAAGGATCGTCGATGGTGCTCGTGTTGCGGTTGAGTTTGGGCCGGCTGTCGCCGTCGCTGAAGCAGCTCCAGTGCTACGGTTGCGGCGCCTGTCGACATACAAGAAAGCTCATCTGTGGTAAGTGAACAGTTGCACGATAAAGAGAAAAACCGAAGGAGTACAAATCGAAATAACCTGATGAGGCTGCGGCGTCGGTAAAGCAGGGCCGGTGGAGTTGAATATGGCGTCCGTGGAGCGGGTCTGGTGCAGTGGACGAAAGCTTCGGCGGGTGCGTTGTACAGTGCTTTCGGTGAGGCGGATCTGTTGCGGCGGACAAGGGCTTGTATGAAGGGCCAGCGAAGGGGCGGACGAGGGAGTTAGTGAAGGGCCTACGCTGTGGTGGACGAGCGTGCCGGTTAAGCAGATCCGGTGCGGTGGACCATGATGGCGGTCAAGGAGATCTGGAGCGGTGGACAAGCCAGTCGCTGAAGCGGCTCCGGTGAAGTGGTGAGTTGGCAGTTGGGGGTTCCAAGGTGTGGAAGGTAGATCCGGCGGGGTGTAAGGTCCACCGCTGCGGCGGAGGACTAGATTCGGCGGCTTGCCGCAGTTGGGGGGGGTCGGGGAGGGGAAGGGGAGGGGCTCTGGGGAAGAATGTTGGGGGTAAAGAGGGGAAAACAATGGAGTTACCAAAGCAGCCCTTTTCCGTTCATGTGGCAGGGGTAAAACAGGAATATCGCAGGGCTAAACTTTCGGGCGCGTGATATTTCGAAGTGAGCGGGAAGTTTGAAAGCTTTTGGCGCCTAAAATTATAAGTATTCTGCTCTCGTACGGCCGACTATGATATCATGGCCGACAATTTGTTTGTTTTACACGCAAAATAATGTGCAAGTTTTGAAAATCAATGTCTCCAACTCGAAACTTAGATATTCCATTCAATTCAAATATGGATCATTGAGCTACTACAAGCAAATACCATCATACGGTCCAATTCAAATGAAATTCCAAATGTGTTTATCCTAAATATGATGACAAAAGCAAAAATGTGTATGTGTATGAATAAAGTGGATGATTATAAAGTTTGAACATGCCCGTATGTGTATATCTCTAGGTTTGATATATGAATTTGAAATCACGAAATCCCGGCTTAAAAAATGTATCTCCGTTTAAATGAATTACAAAAGCTAATGATGGAGTCGAATTCCAAAATTCCAATCTTAGGTTTGTAATTCTGATACATCAAGGTATATCACGCATGTTCAAAAGTATCATTATCTCATAGTACAAACTGTGAAACAAATTGATCAACCATGAGTGCACAATATCTCAATTACGCTAAAGTCCCTCAAATATAGACACCGCACTCTTTATCTGAAGTCAACCCCCCACCACCACACACACACACACAGAGAGAGAAGTCGTTCTCTCCCCCAAACACCAACACATGGGCACATTAACACCCCTCTCTCTTGTAAAGTCCAGACCCCAACATAGGTCTCTATCACTTTGTCTCTCGGGCATGCACACATCTCTTCCCTCACTCTCTAGGTCTCCCGCTATCTCTCTTACCCAAGCACATGCACTATGTAGAGTGTATATTTCCCATACACACAAAAGGTCGCCCCCAAACGTCTATCTCCCTAGTTATGTGGTTCTCACACACTCACCTCACACACAACCCCCATTACAAACAAGCACACTATGTCTCCTTGTGCACCACTCTCCTCTTTCTATCTCTCCCACATGCGGACCCTCCCCAGCTCCTTCCCTGTATACATATATGTCGTGACTCTTTGCATAGCTCCCTAATGTATAATCGTTCTTGATTTCGCACATTGTTCTCTACACCATCTATTCTAGATCTCTCATGAAGTCCCTATCACACACACGATGACTCGCTTCCCTTGCGTCTCCGTTCATAGGCCAATTTCAGACAACATCAACATTGTCTCCCTATCTATATGTCATTTATGGACACAAACGACCCCTCTCGCCCCCCTCTCTTCCTCTCTCTCTCCGTCGCTAGCTCTCTCTTTCTCTCGCTCTCACACCCCTCTCCCACACACACACTCGATGTCTCTTCCAAATAGTCTGCTCCCCCCGCCCACACCCGTGCTATCTCGCTATTGCACATGTCACACCATTCCCCCTTCCCTTATACTAGGTTTACATCATCAGTGGTCTCTCTACTCCACATACAGTCTCTCCCTCTCACACACAAACGCGTGCACAAACACACACAGACACGCACAAACACCCATTTACCTGGATCCTCATCTCTCCTCATGTCCGCATGTGTATCTCACACACTCACTCTCTAATTATGTATATGTGTCTCCACGTTACACAACACAAAGCCCCATGTACATGTCTCTCTCTATCCTCCACACACATAGACACAAAGAATATGTTATCAGTGCCTCGGTCTCTAACATATCATACACGCACTCTCTCTCTCTCTCTCTCTCTCTCTCTCTCGCAAACACACTCAACAAGGGTTTCCCCGTGAATAACTTACCGTCTATTCATGAACAGTCGTGGCAGTACGGCGAACATGAGACGTGAAATATAATAAATCTACACGTGCTTAGACCACCTAGTATGACTACTAGTACTAGAACAAGCCAAAAAGCGTGCCGCCGTCACTCCCTCCTTGTCGGCGACGGGAAAATCTTTGTTTTACACAGTCGAGAAGTCATTGTGCTAAGGCCCCACATGCCGAGGCGTTGAATAGAATGTAGATGCTAGTTTACGGAAGCAAGTATCAATAATACGTTTGTATCTCCATACTTATATTTCTTCTCTTATAAAAAACCGAGTTGGTGATGATGGTATGCGTGCCATCTTGCAATATAGACCGTCCGATCTATATCTGATGGATGGAAATTAAACTAAAAGATACCCGCACCCCTCTCCACATTTGTAGACAAGGCCTTCCCTCGTTCATCCTTATCTCCAACAAACCTTATTGTTGAGCAATTAATAAAGGAAGCCTCTGGACCAAACTGGCCTGGTGGCCGCTGCCGGCGTCGTCAATCCCCATGCCTCTGCTCAGTCCCACCACCACTCCCCACTCCTCTTCACCTTATATCATATTTCTCGAGATATCATTAGTTTTTACACATGGGATTACTCCCGCAAGGGTCAATCACAACAAGTGTTTTATAAAAAAATGCATCTTGATGTTCCGTGCAATGCACGGATCTTGCTAGTACTCCTACACAAGACTAAGTTGGTGATGCTGGTGTGTCTGCCATCCGTCGTTTCTGACCATTAGATCTACATCTAATGATTGTGAGGTAAGTTGTTGCCTTTTCTCACCAACATCTCACTTGTCTACCAATTTGCAGAAAAACCCATAATTAGTATCTTAAAACCAACCACATCCCACCCTGACCTCACCAAAACAGCCCAAGGAATATATTCTAATTGAAACATAATATGTCTCTAGTGACATATGTATATCAAAATTAGAGTGTTGTGAACCAAGTTTGTGAATAAGTATTATTCTAATTATGATTCGTTGCAATGGACATGAACATTGCTAGTATTTCCAACCATGCATTTCTTTTCCTAGTATTCCATAGTTTCGAGTTTTCCATCAAGATATTAGTCACTCATGGTTGATATTTACTTTCAATCATGTACACATATGCACTATGTAACTAGCCTTGCTTATTGGCTTCCAAAGCTTAACTTTCACTCCTACTTACAATATGTAGAGTATTTAACAAAAAACTACCACTTTCAACCAGCCCTAGGAGGAATCTATTGTACAAAAATAGCAAAAACATACCCAAAATTTCTTAATTCACGCCAAAAACTACCTAGTACTCCTACCGATTAGGTTCGTTTAAACCCATTTATGACAGGGTTGGCCCACATGTCCGTGCTGATGAGGCAGCTTAAACGAACACATTTTGTTTGACCATTGACACGAGGGACCCACATCTGACCTTCTATCATGTTATTCCCCCTCAAATCATTATTTTTCCTGAACATTACTTCAAACAGTACTGATGCGTGTTCGTCGGTGGCACAGGTGATGAGCGAGTTGGCCGCCGCTCCGCCAGACGGGCCGGAGGCCGCGCAAGCCTCTGCACGGGTTGGCAGGCTGGCCCGAGCGTGACTCACGAGCAAGCAAGCCGCCGCGCTGGCCTTCGCTCGAGCCAGATGGCTGGCCTTAGCGTGATGCGCGCGAGCAAGCCGCCGCGCTGCCGTGCCAATCTAGCTAGCAAACCTTGCACACAAGCAGCTGGACGGAGCTATCTTGGCTAGCTAGCGGTCGCGAGCGCCGGACGGAGCTGGCATCCGGGCTGCCGCAACATGGGCTCCGCACCACCAGAGGCTTTGACCTCGCCTTCTGCCGGTGTCGGTAGCTGCGTCCCATGGCCGAGGATGACTAGGTGGACGGGCCGGAGGTAGGAGGTCACTCGAGGATTTTTGTTGGTAAGAGCATGTACAATGGTTCATAAGGTAGTCTTATCTTAAGTCTGCCACGTATGCAAGTGGTAGTAGTTTCTTGGCATTTTAGTGGTTTCTTGCATTATTAGGGCAAGTATAATAGAGCTGAGTCAGCGAGCTATAAGAAATAAACTACTACTACATGTTGGCTATAAGATGGGCTGTAGATGACATGGCACTGGCTTATAGCCAGCAGCTGGCTATACTATTAACCATGCTCTTAGGGGTTTCTTGTAAGGAACAATGTACGTACTACTAGCGACAAAAGGCGATTCTAGGTTGCGTTGTACTCCAACGAGTACTACTAGTGGTCGCGGGAGTGTATACCTCGTTTTGTGGGTTCGATCCCGGCCGAACGCACGGCGGCCTTTTTACACTTTGCTGCAAGCCAATATTTTACACGGGTAGTTTGAGTTTTGAAGTCAAACGGATGTGCGGCCCCACAATCTGGGTGCGCTGGACAGCCTAGCCACGTGAACGGGTTTTCCTTCCCAGCATCCCGTGGCTCGTGTGCTAGCCCTAGCCGCACCTCGCTTGCAGCTTCCAGCTAGTAGCATATTTAAACTAGCGCCTCCCAATTAAGCCCGAGGAGCCGGAAAAGCCTGGCAGGGCATTGGGAACTGTGCAATATGGCTATGTACGTAAAGTGCTCTACTACTACTCTGTAGCTTGTGGCGTTGCATGCATGGACTTCACTCCATTATCGGCTCTACTATAAAAGAAATTCCTCTTGACGTGTTTTTTTTGAAACGGAAGCAAAAGCTTTGCTTCATCTCATTCATAAAGAAGGAACTACTAACAAAGTTTGACGAGATCCATTACACCTCCACAAATGGAAGCGAAAAGCCTAGTCTCGCTATATCAAATAACTCAAATGTTCTGCTTCCGCAGTAACCATCGCTGATAAACAGGCTGCTAGTGTGTGCGTGAGAGGAGCGTCTGAGTAGGCCAGCTACATGAGAGGAGCGGCTGCATAGAGCACCGAGAGTACCCACTAGGCCACTACGCAGGTGTACTTCCCCTGCATTGATAGTACAACGATGGTTCTAGAGAACAGTAGTACCCTCCACTTCCAACTGTAGCTCCTTGGTCCTGAGATTCAAGAGTTCAAAACTGGTGCACTATACAAGACTAGACTAGAAGTACAGTACATCGCACTACTAGTTGAGAAAAGTAGTACTAGTACTGCTACATTACGAGTACGTACTGTATAATGCAATCCCATAACGTTCCATAATGGTAGTACTAGTACTCCATGGTACCAAAAACTACTACCTAGTGCCAAAAATTTCTTACTAGTGCTATTATTTACTAGTGCTATTATTTAGAGTAGTAAATAATAGCCTCACCCCTTCACTGAGGAACGATCTACAGTTGGAAGGGACGAGGCCCTGCGGTTACTATGCTCTTATCTCCTCCTCGCCAGTTCCCCTCCCCCCGAAGAGAAGGCGGTTCGTCGCTACTCCCATGGATTCGCCAGGAGGTTCTCCTCCTCGTCGGGGCTGGGAGACCTTGGACGACGATTGTCTGGGAGAAATCGCACGCCGCTCCGACGTCCTCACCGCCGCAAGACTCGGTGCTTCCTGCACCAACTTTTTCAAGACGCTGCTTAAATAGGCTTGGGAAAAGGCCATGCTTGTTGGTCTTCCATGCGTCCTCGAGGAGAAGGTTCTTCTATGGGACAATTCTTCGAATAGTCCACCGCTCCCTGGCTATGGTTGCACGTTGACACCGCTAGAGTTGACGATGTTGAGAGGTAGTCGGATTTTGTCCGATGAGCAGGTCAGTAATGGAGTTTGATCATGTAGTGCTTAGTTATTCCATTTCCATCCCGTAATTTCTCCGCTGCCCACCATCTTATATATAGGTCTGGGTCGGTGCCAACGAAGATTGTCTTGCATACCTCCGGCCGGATACCACCATGATTTTGCACAACATCCACAGCAGTGCGGCCGTTCCGGTAGACCCCTTCTCCACCATTGCGATCGGCCTTCCGGACTGGCTGGGCAAGAATACGTATGATGATTCCTACATGAGATTGAAGAAGATAGCAATTGCGGACCCGCCGACAAAGCGACGCGGCTATGATGATTATTATCTCATCGCAGTGTTTGACATAAGGATTGCCATCAATGCAGGAGGCAGTAATGGCAGAGGCTGGCGCATGTTGGCGGAGGCAGATTTGTACCCCTACACGTTCGAAGACGCCGTGCGCCATCTAGGCCGCATCTTCATGGTGACAAGCCAGGGGACTTGTTTCATCTGGCTGACATCCTATGGTACGGGAGATTACAAACGGAATGCACAAACCATCATTTGCATCCCTAACGGTACTCCATTATTTTGCAGGGACCAATCATTCCCCGATCAAAATAAGATCGTCGATCCTGGATGTGCATTTGCATCCACGATTCAGTCTAACCTGGAACCTTGTAGCTGACTTTGGCATATTGGGATCAACTATCTTAGCAGTCGTTACCCATGGTACCACTGATGTGCAACATGATCACACAATCTACCACGATCGGACCGTCACCATCTACCCAGGTATTCCATTTTTTTAACCCTCTCGCCTTCTCTTTCATTGTTGTACTAGTAGTATACTTTGTAGTACTAGTAGGAGTACTTTTTACCTTGGAGGACGCATATAGCTAGCTAGGCCCTTGAAGACTTGAACCCACTAGCTGCCACCATTTTTGTTTTTCCATGTCTTACTATCTCATCCATGTAGCCAAGAGTGGCTATATATAATAAGTCGGTTATTTTACTTCCTCTATACCGGAGTAGTACTATTTGCTGCATGGTATTACTGAGCGCCATATTTGAGCACAACATTATTATGCATGGACCTTGACTATGTACGTCACCATGTGTCCAGATCTGGGATGCCGCGTGTACCAGATGAACGGCGCCGAGTTCGACCCCCGCGATGCTACGTGGGTGCCGAGGAACACTCTTGGAGAGTACTCGCTTTTCATCGGGGACAGCTACCCCATTGTGAAGCGGATGCCACCTTCCATGCACGACACGGAATGCCTGCCGTTCATGAAGCATGGTTGTGTCTTCAGTGCGCATCGCCGGATGAACGACATGCTGGGACACGCTATCCCTGATTTATGCCGCTTCAGCTTGGATGAGTCTCCATCGTGTTGAACCGGACTAGAAAGCTGCAACAATGATTCCCGTTGCACACCGCTATGGATCGTGCCATCCATGAAGAACACCTGGGACTGGAACCTGGAGGAGGACATGTAGCCCGTCTATAACGTGTAAGTGGAGTACAGTAATTGTGAACGGTAGCGATGTGAATATATGTAGACTAGTCGTGCACAGATTTATCACATGAATTGGAGACGAACTTGTGTGGCATACTGGCATTTGTCCTTTAGAATTTATTACTAGTAAATGTGTTATGTGTACGTGCAACTTGTGTGGTTGTTGCACGGGATCCAACACGCTCTTTGAGAAAAAAAGGTGGCACAACTTTGGATATACGTGACGTGGCGGCATCATACAGTAGCACCGTTCGCTATAGTTGTAGTACACTCCTACTAGGACGACAACTCCTGTAAAACCTTGCGCTTGGCTCTTTGCCTCTTCGGGAGGTTCAACAGTTCGTACTCGTGTGAACCTTGCACTTGGCTCTTCGCCTCTTCGGAAGGTCCAACAATGATGATACTATAGTACAATATGCTTCTGGCAATCTGACACCGATTGAACTGCTGCACGTCCACCGCGAGGGCGAGGGCAAGGTAGAGGGAGAGGGAGAGGGAGAGGGAGAGGGCGCTGTAGTCAAAACCCTCTCCTCGTCCTACGAACCACCGCGCGCGTGGGCTAGGGAGAGGCGTAGTAATCAAGCTTCTCCTCGTTCGGCGAGTTGACGGGACACATCAAAGCAGTACTAGTACTAGTAGTAGTAGTCCATACCGCGTCCTTTCCGATTAATATGGCTTAATTTGAAACAAGAAAAATACACTGGCGGTGAACATATGTAACAATACGCTCTTTACGGTCACTATATATAGTTTTGCGGCGATTATACAATCATTAGCTCATCGTAGAGCACCGTATTGCACCCTACTGACCGGCCACACAGTCAACGTGGCACTTTGTTGACTGGTTAAATTGTCACCTGATTTCTGGGTCCCACCTGTCAGTTGGCAGAGCAAAGAAATCAGTTAAAGAAAACTTTACGCAGGCGCGACACGAGTCCAACCCTTGCGCGCGAACCGCCCTGGCTGTGTATGTGAGTGCATGCACGTGTCCTTCATCGGTCTTCCAACAAAGAGTGTACTACATGATGTACATCTACACTTCCAATGCATCTAGCCTTTAATCTAAATCGATATTGATTGAGTAATGCACCAACTTGTGCTGTAGGTATAGGCTACATGTCTATCCTTAATTACAGCATGCAACGTCCTTCATTTAATCTTCTTATCTCAATGGTCGCATGCACACATAAGTATGCTACTTTTGGGCGTTAATTATGCCCTGGTCAATGTGTAATATCTAAATGTACAGTCTTTCACGAACGTAGGGAGTAGGTTGAGCACTTGAGCGTGAGCGTGTGTGTTGCGTCGTGTGATGTGTGCCGCATGGGTGCGTGAGTGTTGCGTGCGTCCATGTGTACGCGTGAGTGTTGCATGTTGCATGGATGCATGCATGCATGCATGGGGCTTACTCCCTCCCATTGACATGTTCATATTTCAAGCTTCCTCTGTTCCCTCCATATGGTGATACTCCCTCTGCTCCCAAATAGTACGCAGTAAAAGCCTCCCTCTGTTCCCAAATACGGAGTATTTGTATTTCTACAGATTTCAACAAGTGACTAGGTACGGAGCAAAATGAGTGAAGTGAGCGTAGAGGCATAGGGATACTGTAGAAAGGAAGTCCTCACGATCCATTTATTCCCCATCTCGGTCAGAGAGAACTATTCAACTAGTCTTCGCGACAATACACGCTGCAGTAGATGGGACACATAATTAATAAGCTGAACCAGCGTGTTGGTGTTACTAAATCAGCCTTACCCAGTACTGCCATCATGTTTGCCAGTAGAGCACGCTTCCGCAAATACGCCTACGCACCTCTGTCCTCCATTGACTGACATATGGGCCCTATTGTGGTAGACCCACATGTCATCGGTGTAACTATTTACACTCCGAAGGACGGTATATCCTGGTAATAGTACTAGTAGAATTGAGATTGAATGCACTTTCTTCCCCGTCTTCCACTCTTCTTCCTCCTCTCTTCTTCTTCCTCCTCTCTTCCCCATCGTCGGCCGCACACCATTTACCCCCGCTCACTGCTCGCCCGCCCGCGCCTTCTTCCTTGGTAGCTCGCGCGTACCATATCCCCCCGCTCACTGCTCGGCCACATGAGGAGAAGCTTCTTTGCTCGCCTGCCCGAATCCACTTCCCCGCTGGCTCGCAGGCACCAAAAACCCCAATGGCAGAACCGACTGACACGCAGAGCCGTGATTGGAATTCCCTCCACGATGTTCTCTTGGAGCAGATCTGTAGTCGTATGGACCTACTCAGCACCGTCCGTCTGGCCGCATGCTCGGTGTCTTTGTACGGTCGACTCGTCTGCAACCGGCCGGCTCTTTTCAAGACACCCTGCTTGCTGATGCCCGATCCTCGCAGGTGGCCCAGACACCGACTTGACGATCCTACGGAGGTTGCCGTGGTGCCCCTCGACATGCTACCACTACCCGTCCACCTGTCCTTCATGCGTGGCCTACTGGGCGGGCATGAAGGCCAATTGGATCGTCCTCATCCACCACACCGGTAGTCCGTAGCGTCTCGTGGATATCTACACCCAGCGAGAGATCACCCTTCCATCGTTGGATACCACCGCCATCGAGCCTCGCGGCCCGCCGGACACTCCTGCCTACTACGCACGAGACATGTCAAGCTTTTGGCTCGACCTTTGTTTGCAGAAAGTTGTAATCTGCGAAGTGCCCACACCATCAGAAGACTACATGGATTACAAGCTCATTGCCTTGTTCAACAAGGGATTAGTCTATCTGGAATCTGGTCGCCATACATGGTTATGGCTCATCATCAATCCTATTGAGGAAACATTTCTGTCTGATGCTATAGTGCACGATGGCATCGTTTACGCGGTCGACGCACAGATTGGCTACCTATATTGGTGGAATCTATCGCCGTGTAATTGTTCTATCTCATCTCATCTTTACCTTATGAATACGACTGCATGTTCATTTGTTACAAATTTAGAATGCATAGCATGTCTATAACCACATCATTGCTATATGTTCCTCTCATTTCCTAGATTTTTATGACCAGACATGTTATTGTTAGAGTTGATATGAGAACAATTGGCATCTAATGATTGTTAGAATACATATTATGAGCATAACATCATGATTGCTATATGTTACTCTCGTTTACAAGATTTTTATAACAACGCATGTTATTGCTTAGAGTTGATATCAGAACAGTAGTAGTAAGTGCTATGGTAGAATATGAGTAGGCACTGTCATAGCTGTTTTCCTCTCATTGTTACATGATGTTTGAACCATGACATATTGCTAGAATACGAAAGCCATTGGCTTATTTTTTTAACTTGGGGTATGATTATGACCACGGCATTGCAATTCTCTGTCTATGATATGTGTCACTGTTATAATAATCTTAATTCCACACATACTCTGAACATGATTGTTTATTTTGGTCCTTTTGGTCCATAATTTGAATTGTTGCAGCAGACGCAAATGCGCTGGCCTTCATGATTCCAGGACCTGGGATCATACCAGCCGATGGGTGGTGGTTTATCGCTCGTTCAGCTGACGGCGGTCATTTGGTGCTCATTCGCACGTACCAAATTGACCAAACCATTACATCAAACCACATGCAGTACAATGCATGGGGCGTTCGTGACATTGATGGCTATGGCTGCTTCGTGTTCGAGAAAGATCCCAGCTCCGTTGGGCCAGGCGTATTCAACTGGAGGCGGGTTTACAGCCTCGGCAACCACTCCTTGTTCCTCGGGCTCAATTATCCGATCATCCAACCAATCATCGATCATATCACCGGCGATGATTACTGTGCTATGCAACTTCCATTCGCGAGGGGGAGGGGCGGGCTGTGTTTACACATCATACCATGGGTTTCATGAATCACCATATCCAGAGATTTGTCGACACAGCTTGTTGCCAGATAATCTTCAGTGTGTGAAAGGCATCAAGCTTCCATGCGATGGATGGCTTTTGCAAACATGGCATGTGGCGATGTGGTTCATGCCAACAACAAATATGCACAACTTGATTCGTGCTGATATCTGGACTGAGCCATGTATTCTGTTGCTGTAGCACGACCCTCTTTTGTTGGATATTATGTACTGTTGTTAGTTTGAAGCACTCCTCTGGTTTGAAGGATAGATACCTTCCTGGGATCAAGTGCATCCTAAATCACCTGCGTAGGGTGTACTGATAATGATGATGGAGATGCTGTGTAGAAGCCATATATATCAGTTAGGCTTCAAGTGCGTACTTGTTAGTTAAACCTATGTATAAGTTGTGACACTAAATACGACTAGTAAGTAGTACAGTAGCAGTACTAGTATACATCGGTCAAATTATTCATCATGTCCACACATTGAATTGACACGACAACACGCTGCGCGTGAGGTGACACAAGAATCCCGGCGGCGTGTTCGGGTATTCTGGACTTCAGATTTGGAGTACCACTTATCTGTCGAAATCTTTCATCATTCACTTAAAATAGTCGATTGATCATACATAGAGTACCATATAACTAGAATTACCGATGCAAGTCGAAGAAGGATTGGCCCGTGCTGCCGGTTGGCGTCAAGTTCGATCCCACGGATCAGGAGCTGATCGAGCACCTTGAGGCCAAAGTGAGTGCTGACAACGCGAGATTTCAGTCTCTCATTGATTTGTTCAAACCAACCATCGACAGCGAGCACGGCATATGCTACACCCAACCTGAGAAACTTCCAGGTAAGACACCGATCGGCCGTCTACTTGCACAAACATATTCCTTTGTTTATAGCTCTATTTTTATTTTTAGACGCAGACCTGGTGAAGCAATTACAATTTGATAGTTAATAAAAAGTGAAACAAGTGACTGCAACATGCCAAAGATGTTATGAAAATGCCAACTAGGTACACTAAAACTTGTATTCCACAATACTGCAGGTATCACACCGAGTGGCCTAAGGAAGCATTTCTTCCAGTGCAATTCCAGGGCGTTCAAAAGGGGCGCGTGGACGCATCTCAAGATACAGTCAGAGTGCGGCATGCACGCGATGTGGCACAAGACCGGCAATACCTTGCCAGTGATGGTCAACGGCCAACATTCGGGCAGCACAAAAGGTTCTGGTGCTGCACACCAACAAGAACTTCGACCAACAGAGGACCAACTGGGTGATGCACCAGTACCACCTCGGGGACCTAGAGCAAGAGAAGGAGCGGGAGTTGGTCCTCTGCAAGATTTTCTACCAGACGAACACTAGGGCCAGGAGTAAAAAGATTATAAGTTAGTTTGGTATTGGTAGTTGTACTACCTTGTCGTCCGCAAGTTGGTATTGTTGTTAACGATCTTTTGGTATGAACTTGCATTTTCTTCCAACCATCATGCCGAGGGTCGACGTGGATATAGAGCTGAATCATTTGTTTCGAAACGAATTTTCAGGCACCTGATTTTTATTTGATGGGTAGCATAAGCACCTGCCGTTCGAATTCCCAGTTCTCCATTTTTTTGAAACAAGTGCATGCACTTATTATCACGATAAAAAAACAATATCCGTGCTGCATCCCAGTTATCAGTCTGTACTTGCAGAATTATCTCGTTTATTGAGCACGTATATTGTTTTTTCAAGTCGAGCAAGTTTCAACTGGGCTGTAGATTGCCCATGGTTGTTTTGTTTTTAACAGGCCCATCCCATGACGACAACGGGGCACAAAGATCCAGTAGGTATCTACTGGCCTCTGGCCCGCCAACGTTAGTTATATTTTGTCTTACAACATCCGCAAGCAGTTTTTTTTACTGAATCAAACACACATCCCAGTTCTATTTTCCTCTTGAAACGCATGTCCTACATCCGTTTTTAATCTCTACCTATAGTTTTAGTAGTTCATATACATGTATCATTATATTGAAAACACATAAAATTCCCTTTTCATATTTACATCCTTATTTTTGTTGTTTTTCCCACCCAGCGCTGATTTTTTTACCACTGGTTTTTCCCTTAAACCAGCTAAATTGTCCCACGTCTTATTTGCTTACAAAAACAAAACGATTTTTTTGGCAAATCAATAAGTTCTTAAAAAAATGTTTATCATTTCGGGATTACAACAGTTCGGACTCCACCGAAATATGCAAAATAAGGTTGGACTTTTTGACCGTGGTCCTGGGCAGAAAATGGGCTGTAATAAATTACTTAAGAATTAGCAAATGGGCTGCAAATTATAAAAAATAGCAAATGGGCTTTATGTTGTCTGCCACAGATTTGGAGGCTGACTTGTGGGCCTACTAAGTTCATGCGTACACAAGGTTTCTCAAAAAAGAAACTTAGTCAACAATCGACTCTACCAGCGTCAGACCATTAGATGTCAATGTAACGGCAATCGTGCTTCTTCGGTCTCTGATCTTCCTGCCCCAGCCGCCCAAACCAGCGCCGTCGGAACCGCCTGCTCCCGCCTCCCGTGGCCGGCAGTGCTGCCGGGAAGGCCTCACGGCCCCATCATACTCGCATTCCTGGCCTGTCTATCCCTCTACTCACCCACAGCTCCTGTTATTTTCCGGCGACGGCAGCCGAACCAGTCAGCCCTCGTACTCTCCACCGCGTGGGCAGCCACTGCCGTGTCTTCCCCAGCTCCCTGTTGTTCCCTTAGTAGGCCTCGCCGTCGTCCACCGCCCTGGTGCTCTCGGTGCTGCGTGGTCAACGATGTCCATCCAACGGCCGTAGTGCTTCTTCAACCTCTAGTCTTCTTGCCCCAGCCGCCCAAAGCAGCGTCGGTCGTGCCGCATGCTCCTGCCTCCCGTGGCCGGCTGTGCTGTCGCGGAGGCCTCACCGTCCCCATACTACTCCCACCACTGGCCAGGCCATCCCTCCACTCACCCACTCCCCCTGTTATTCTGCGGCGACGACAGCCTCACACCGCAGCCAAACCAGTGAACCCTCGTACTCGTCTCCGCGTGGGCATCTACTATCGCGTCTTCCCCGGCTCCGCGTCATCCCCTTCCTAGGCCTCGCCGTCGTCCACCGCCGTGGTGCTCTCGGCGCGGCATGGTCAATGTGGTCAACGACCGACTTCCATCGGAAGAGTACTGCACGTGGAGAGGCTGACAGCTGGGTCCACGACAACCGCAAGGAAGTGCCTCCTTATTACGCGCAAAATAATTATTCCTCCACCTGACAATAGGGACCCACCGGATGGGCCACCAGTATTTCGCGGAAAAACGTTTCCCCCCTGACTGCTGGGACCCACCGGACGGGCCACCGTTCGCGAAAAAAACGTTTGCCTCTGACTGCTGGGATCCACCGGATGGACCACCGTATTTTGCGAAAAAAACGTCCCCCCCCCGCTGTCAGCTCGGACGCACCGGGAGTGCCTCCTTATTAGGCACAGAAAAATGAATACTCCCCCTGCTAGCTGGGACCCACCATGGTGGGAGGCTGACTTGTGGGCCTACTAAGTTGACGAGGATGGATGGCTTTGTCAACTTAGTCAATATGAACGATTCTAGCTCCAGTGATCGTACGATGTCCATCCAACGGTCGTAGTGCTTCTTCAACCTCTGGTCTTCTTGCTCTAGCCGCCCAAACCAGTGCCGGTTGTGCCTCGTGCTCCTGCCTCCCATGGCCGGCTGCGATGCGGCGGAGGCTTAACCGCCCCCTACTACTCCCACCATTGGCCAGGCCATCCCTCTACTCACCCACACCCCCTGTTATTCTGCGGCGACGGGAGCCTCACACCGCAGCGAACCAGTGAACCCTCGTACTCCTCTACGCGTGGGCATCCACTGCCGCGTCTTCCCCGGCTCCGCGTCGTCCCCTTCCTAGGCCTCGCCGTCGTCCACCGCCTTGGTGCTCTCGGCGCGGCATGGTCAACGTGGTCAACGACATTCCATCGGAAGAGTACTGTACGTGGAGAGGCTGACAGCTGGGTCCACGGCCACAACCCAGTTTTTTGTGATTTGCCAAGTAAGTCGCTTTGTCAGGCCTGTTTGGCTGCAAATCTTTCAAGACGAGGAGAGCTTTCATTCGGCTGGCCGAGAAAATGGCCCATCAGTAATGAGAAATGGGCTGTACATTTTTAAAACACATCAAACCGACAATTAGTTTCAAATATCTTTTTTTATTTTCGAGATTTGAAATTACATTAATTTTTATGCGTGGAGAATTTGTTGGATTTTATATTGATATACATTTATTTTTAAAATCAGTTTGAATGTGAGTCGAAATTTCAGGATTAAAAACAGTCCAGACCGCACCGAAATATGCAAAATTTCGTATAATTTTTTAATCGTGGCCACAATATGGGTTGTAATGCTAACAAAAAGAATATGGGCTAAAAAAACCTTAATAATTAGCAAATGGGCTGTAAATTATTAGAAATAATGGCAGATGGGTTGTATGCTGTTTTCCACAGATTTGAGGCTTTCCTAAAGAATGGTTGACGCACAAGCAGTGACTGTTGCATGGCCATCCAACGGCCGTCGTGCTTCTTCAATCTCTGCTCTTCCTGCTTCAGCCACTCAAACAGGCACCGGCGGGACTGCCTACTCCCTCCTCCTCGCGGTCGGCTCTGCTGCCGCGCAGGCTTCACCGCCCCACCGTACTCCCATCGCTGGCCTAGCCATCCCTCTACTCACCCACAGCTGCTGTTATTCTCCGGCGACGGCAGACGAGCAAGTAAACCCTCGTACAGTCGTACTCCCCTCCGCGTGGGAAACAACTGCGGAGTCTTCCCTGCCTCCGTGTCATTCCCTTCCTAGGCCTCGTCGTCGTCCACCGCCCTGGTGCTCTCGGCGCGGCCTGGTCAACGTGGTCAACGACCGACATGCATCTGTAGTGGACTTTATGTGGAGAGGCCGATAGCTAGGTGCACGGTCGCACGCAAGGAAATGCCTCCTTATTACGCGCAAAATAATGATTCCTCCACTTGATATCAGGGACCCACCGAAAGGGCCTCTGTATTTCGTGAAAAAACGTTACCGCCACTGACAGCTCGGACCCACCAGCTATATCTTCGCACGCAAGGAAGTGCCTCCTTATTACGCACAAAAAAATGAATACTCCCCCTGTTAGCTGGGACCCAGTATAGTGGCATGCTGACTTGTGGGGATACTAAGTTGACGGGGACGGAGGGCTTTGTCAACTTAGTCAATATGCATGATTCTAGCTCCAGTGACCGTATGATGTCCATCCAACGGCCTAGTGCTTCTTCAACCTCTGGTCTTCTTGCTCCAGCCGCCCAAACCAGCATCGGTCGTGCCTCGTACTCCTGTCTCCCGTGGCCGGCTGCGATGCGGCGGAGGCCTCACCGCCCCCTACTACTCCCACCGCTGGCCAGGCCATCCCTCTACTCACCCACACCCCCTACTATTCTGCGGCGACGGCAGCCTCACACCGTAGCGAACCAGTGAACCCTCGTACTCCTCTACGCGTGGGCATCCACTGCCGCGTCTTCCCCGGCTCCGCGTCGTCCCCTTCCTAGGCCTCGCCGTCGTCCACCGCCTTGGTGCTCTCAGCGCGGCGTGGTCAACGTGGCCAAGGAACGCCTTCCATCGGACGTGGACTGTACGTGGAGAGGCTGGCAGCTGGGTCCATGGTCGCAGCAAGGAGGTGCCTCCTTATTACGTGCAAAATAATTATTCCTCCACCTGACAGCGGGGACCCACCGGACGGGCCAGCGTATTTCGCGAAAAAATGTTTGCCCCTGACTGCTGGGACCCACCAGCTACATCTTCGCACGCAAGGAAGTGCCTGATAGTCAGGACCCACCTGGTCGAAGCGTACGTAGCGTTGTCATTCTGGTCGCGAACGTGTACGTACATATATACTGGTGGATGTAGAGGCGCGCACGTGTCGTAGTAGAGGCGGCCAGGGTGCAAGAAAGAAAATACGGCTAAGTATGTGTACATACGGGCGGGGTCTCGAACGCCTACTCGCGCATACGTACGACGAGGGCTCGTTGACATGGCTGGGCCGGAACGGAGAAACAGCATCGTCGTCGTGTTCATGGGGAGGCAACGGAATGTGTCGTGTTCATGGGGAGGCAACGGAATGCGTCGTGTTCATGGGGAGGCAACGGAATGTGTCGTGTTCATCGGGAGGCAATGGAACACGTGGGAGCCAACCGGCTGGGTCAGAATGGAATGCGTGGTCGTGTTCATCGGGAGGGCTTGGACGGAACAGGCGATGGAAACGAGGCCTGGCGTACCGCACAACGGAGGAAACAGACCTCCTACGTTCGGAACGGGGTCCTGTTGATTGGGAGGGGTCTGGCGAACCGCAAAACGGAGGAAACGAACCTCCTACGGTCGAAACGGGGGTCCTGTTGATCGGGAGGGGTGTGGTGTACCGCAAAACGGACGAAACGGACTTGTGTTGGAGCGCTACGGTCGAAACGGGGGTCCCGTTCATCGGAAGGGGTGTGGCGTACCGCAAAACGGGACTCCACGGGATACTGTTCATCTCCACCGTCGACCCCCTCCAGCCTCCACGAGCTACTGTTCATCCACCGTCGACCTCCTCCAGCCTCCACCTGCGACTGTTCATCCACGGGCTCCTGTTCATCCAGCCTCCACCGCGCGCTACTCCACCGGCTACTGTTCAACCAGCCCTCTCCACGGGCTCCTGTTCAACCACCCCTCCACGGGCTACTGTTCATCCTACCCTCCACCGTCTACTGTTCATCCTGCCCTCCACGGAGTGGTCCTGTTCATCCAACCCTCCACGGGGTCCTGTTCATCCAGCCCCAACCGGCTCGATAGATCAGGGTCCTGTTCATCCAGAGGCAACACCATGGGGTCCTGTTCATCCACCCCCATCGGGAACTGTTCATCCAAACCCCCCGCAACGCTCACTGTTCATCCAGAGGCAGCATTGATCGGCTTCAGTTAGCAGCAGTAGCGAAGGAATCGCTCGATCGGGTTCAGTTAACAACCATCGATCGATCGCTCGGTTTCAGTAACACGTAGCCTGCAGTGCAATCGCTCGGGTTCAGTTAGAGCCCAACGCCTCACTCGGGTTCAGTTAGAGCCAGCCCTTCGCACACACACGCGTACGTGTACGAGAGAAACGCGCATCGCTCGGCCCCCGACCTCCCACCGTATCCGGGAACTCCCCGAAATTTTCCTCGCCCTCGCTTCTACCACGGTTTTTTCCGTCATGGACGGCCCAAAGAATGTCATGCAGCTGCATCTCCGGCACACCCAGAACGAAAAGCCCATTTTCTGTCATGATTTTTTGTCATAGAAGTAGGAGCCCCCCACATCTATGATGATACCGGGTTTTGTCACAATTATCGTCATAGAAGTGTCATATGTATGACAGAAAAAAAATCGTTCGGCCCAAAATGTCACGGATGTGTCTTTTTTTGTAGTGAAGTGATTGCAATACCCAGACATCTTGAGTATATGCTCACTGACAGAACTATTCTCCTCCATCTTGCAGCTATAGAACTTATTGGAGACTTCATATCTCTCAATCGAGGCATTCTTTTGAAATATTAACTTCAATTCCTGGAACATCTCATATGCTCCATGACATTCAAAATGTCATTGAAGTCCCGGTTTTAAGCCGTAAAGCATGGCACACTGAACTATCGAGTAGTCATCAGCTTTGCTTTGCCAGATGTTCTTAACATCGTCAGTTGCATCTACAGCAGGCCTGGCACCCAGCAGTGCTTCCAGGATGTAATTCTTCTATGCAGCAATGAGGATAATCCTCATGTTACGGACCCAGTCCGTGTAATTGCTAGCATCATCTTTCAACTTTGCTTTCTCAAGGAACACATTAAAATTCAACGGAACAACAACACGGGCCATCTATCTACAATCAACATAGACAAGCAACATACTATCAGGTACTAAGTTCATGATAAATTTAAGTTCAATTAATCATATTACTAAAGAACTCCCACTTAGATAGACATCCCTCTAACCTTCTAAGTGATTACGTGATCCAAATCAACTAAACCATAACCGATCATCACGTGAAATGGAGTAGCTTTCAATGGTGAACATCACTATGTTGATTGCTACCTCTTGACCACTGCGTTGGATTTCCCTGAAGAGGAGAGGATGATGCAGCAAAGTAGCGTAAGTATTTCCCTCAGTTTTTGAGAACCAATATATCAATCCAGTTGGAGGCTACGCGCGAGTCCCTCGTACCTACACAAAACAAATAGCTCAACGCAACCAACGCGATTAGGGGTTGTCAATCCCTTCACGGTCACTTACGGGAGTGAGATCTGATAGAGATGATAGATAATATTTTTTGGTATTTTTGGTATAGAGATGCAAAGTAAAAAGTAACATGCAAAGTAAAAAAGCAAAGCAATAATAAAGTGATGGAGCTTGATATGATGAGAATAGACCCGGGGGCCATAGGTTTCACTAGTGGCTTCTCTCAAGAGTATAAGTATTCTACGGTGGGTGAACAAATTACTGTTGAGCAATTGACAAAATTGAGCATAGTTATGAGAATATCTAGGTATGATCATGTATATAGGCATCACGGCCAAGACAAGTAGACCGACTCCTGCTTGTGTCTACTACTATTACTCCACTCATCGACCGCTATCCAGCATGCATCTAAAGTATTAAGTTAAAAACAGAGTAATGCCTTAAGCAAGATGACATGATGTAGAGGGATAGTTTCATGCAATATGATAAAAAGCCCATCTTGTTATCCTCGATGGCAACAATACAATACGTGCCTTGCTGCCCCTGCTGTCACTGGGAAAGGACACCGCAAGATTGAACCCAAAGCTAAGCACTTCTCCCATTGCAAGAAAGACTAATCTAGTAGGCAAAACCAAATTGATAATTCGAAGAGACTTGCAAAGATAACCAATCATACATAAAATAATCCAGAGAAGATTCAAATATTATTCATAGATAGACTTGATCATAAACCCACAATTCATCAGTCTCAACAAACACACCGCAAAAAGAAGATTAGATCGAATAGATCTCCACGAGAGAGGGGGAGAACATTGTATTGAGATCCAAAAAGAGAGAAGAAGCCATCTAGCTACTAACTATGGACCCCAAGGTCTGAGGTAAACTACTCACACTTCATCGGAGGGGCTATGATGATGTAGAAGCCCTCCGTGATGATGGCCCCCTCCGGCGGAGCTCCGGAACAGGCCCCAAGATGGGATCTCGTGGGTACAGAAGGTTGCGGCGGTGGAATTAGGTTTTTGGCTCTGTATCTGATCGTTTGGGGTACGTAGGTATATATAGGAGGAAGGAGGACGTCGGTGGATCTTCGAGGGGCCCACGAGGCAGGGGGCGCGCCCTAGGGGGCGCCCTCCACCCTCGTGACCACCTCGTGGCTTTCTTGACGGAGGGTCCAAGTCTCCTGGATCATATCTGATGAGAAAATCACGTTCCCGAAGGTTTCATTCCGTTTGGACTCCGTTTGATATTCCGTTTCTTCGAAACAGTGAAATAGGCAAAAACCAGCAATTCTGGGCTGGGCCTCCGGTTAATAGGTTAGTCCCAAAAGTAATATAAAAGTGGAAAATAAAGCCCAATATAGTCCAAAACAGTAGATAATATAGCATGGAGCAATCAAAAAATATAGATACATTGGAGACGTATCAGGCATCCCCAAGCTTAAATCCTGCTCGTCCTCGAGTAGGTAAATGATAAAAAGAAATTTTTTGATACGAAGTGCTACTTGGCATAATTTCAATGTAATTCTTTCTGAATTGTGGTATGAATATTCAGATCCAAAAGATTCAAGACAAAAGTTCATATTGACATAAAAATAATAATACTTCAAGCATACTAACAAAGCAATTATGTCTTCTCAAAATAACATGGCCAAAGAAAGTTATCCCTACAAAATTATATAGTCTGGCTATGCTCTATCTTCACCACACAAAGTATTTAAATCATGCACAACCCCGATGATAAGCCAAGCAATTGTTTCATACTTTTGACATTTTCAAAACTTTTTCGATCTTCACGCAATACATGAGCGTGAGCCATGGATATAGCACTATATGTGGAATAGAATGGTGGTTGTGGAGAAGACAAAAAGAGGGGAAGATAGTCTCACATCAACTAGGCGTATCAACGGGCTATGGAGATGCCCATCAATAGATATCAATGTGAGTGAGTAGGGATTGCCATGCAATGGATGCACTAGAGCTATAAGTATATGAAAGCTCAACAAAGGAAACTAAGTGGGTGTGCATCCAACTCGCTTGCTCACGAAGACCTAGGGTATTTTGAGGAAGCCCATCATTGGAATATACAAGACAAGCTATAATGAAAAATTCCCACTAGTATATGAAAGTGACAAAATGAGAGACTCTCTATCATGAAAATCATGGTGCTACTTTGAAGCACAAGTGTGGCAAAAGGATAGTAACATTGTCCCTTCTCTCTTTTTCTCTCATTTTCTCTTTTTTTGGGCCTTTTTCTTTTTATGGCCTCTTTTTTTCGCCCGGAGTCTCATCCCGACTTGTGGGGGAATCATAGTCTCCATCATCCTTTCCTCACTTGGGACAATGCTCTAAAAATGATGATCATCACACTTTTATTTTTCTTACAACTCAACAATTACAACTCGAAACTTAGAACAAAATATGACTCTATGTGAATGCCTCCGACGGTGTACCGGGATATGCAATGAATCAAGAGTGACATGTATGAAAGAATTATGAATGGTGGCTTTGCCACGAATACAATGTCAACTACATGATCATGCTAGCAATATGACAATGATGGAGCGTGTCATAATAAACGGAACGGTGGAAATTTGCATGGCAATATATCTCAGAATGGCTATGGAAATGCCATGATAGGTAAGGTGGCTGTTTTGAGGAAGGTATATGGTGGGTGTATGATACCGGCGAAAGGTGCGCGGTATTAGAGAGGCTAGCAATGGTGGAAGGAAGGAAAGTGTGTATAATTCGTGGACTCGACATTAGTCATTAAGAACCCATATACTTATTGCAAAAATCTAGAAGTCATCAAAGCAAAGTATTACGTGCATGCTCCTAGGGGGATAGATTGGTAGGAAAAGACCATCGCTCGTCCCCGACCGCCACTCATAAGGAAAACAATCAATAAATAAATCATGCTCCGACTTCATCACATAACGGTTCACCATACGTGCATGCTATGGGAATCACAAATTTTAACACAAGTATTCCTCAAATTCACAACTACTCGACTAGCATGACTCTAATATCACCATCTTCATATCTCAAAACAATTATCAAGCATCAAACTTTTCTTAGTATTCAACACACTCAAAAGAAAGTTTTACAAATCTTGAATACCAAGCATATTATTATTATTAGGAAAATTACCATGCTATCTAAGATTCTCAAAATAATCTAAGTGAAGCATGAGAGATCAAAAGTTTCTATAAAACAAATCCACCACCGTGCTCTAAAAGATATAAGTGAAGCACATAGAGCAAAACTATAAAGCTCAAAAGATATAAGTGAAGCACATAGAGTATTCTATCAAATTCCAATTCATGTATCGCTCTCTCAAAAGGTGTGTACAGAAAGGATGATTGTGGCACACTAACAAACAAAGACACAAATAATACAAGACGCTCCAAGCAAAACACATATCATGTGGTGAATAAAAATATAGCTCCAAGTAAAATTACCGGTGGAAGTAGACGAAAGAGGGGATGCCTTCCGGGGCATCCCCAAGCTTTGACTTTTTGGTGTCCTTGGATTATCTTGGGGGTTCCATGGGAATCCCCAAGCTTAGGCTCTTGCCACTCCTTGTTGCATAATCCGTCAAAAGATTTCACCCAAAACTTGAAAACTTCACAACACAAAACTCAACAGAAATCTCGTGAGCTCCGTTAGCGAAAGAAAACAAAAGACCACTTCAAGGTACTGTAATGAACTCAATATTTATTTGTATTGGTGTGAAACCTACTGTATTCCAACTTCTCTATGGTTTATAAACTATTTTACTAGCCATAGATTCATTAAAATAAGCAAACAACACACGAAAAACAGAATCTGTCAAAAACAGAACAGTCTGTAGTAATCTGTAACTAACGCAAACTTCTAGAACTCCAAAACATCTACCAACATAGGAAGACCTAGAAAATTTGTTTACTGATCAGCAGCAATTGGAATCAGTATTTTATCATGTTCTGGTGATTTTTAACAATTGTTTTCGTGAACAGAAAGATTCTGGAAATTACAGCAAGATCAAATAACTTTCATCCAAGAAGATCCTATAGGTTTAACTTGGCACAAACACTAATTAAAACACAAAACCACATCTAAACAGAAGGTAGATTGATTATTTATTCCTAAACAGAAACAAAAACAAAAGAACTAAAAATAAAATTGGGTTTCTCCCAACCAGCGCTATCGTTTAACGCCCCTAGATAGGCATTGAGATTTCAATGATGCTCACACGAAAGACAAGAATTGAAGCACAAAGAGAGCATCATATAGTATGTGAAAACACACATCTAAGTCTAACATACTTCCGATGCATAGGCATCTTATAGGAAAACAAATTATCAAGGAAAGCAAAAACAAGCATATGCAAGGAAGCAGAAAGAAATAATAGCAATCATGAAAATTTCTACAACCATATTTTCCTCTCTCATAATAATTACATGTGGGATCATAAGCAAATTCAACAAAATAGCTATCACACAAAATATTTTCAATACGATCCACATGCATGCAAAGTTGACACTCTTCCAAAATAGTGGGAGTGGGAGTATCATTAATTAAAGTCATGACCTCTCCAAACCCACTTTTATCAAAAATTTCATAAGATTGTACATTCTCCAAATATGTGGGGTCTAAAGTCGACACTCTTCCAAACCCACTTTCAATATTATTGCAAACATTATTATCAATCTCATATTCATTATGGGGCTTAAATAAAATTTCAAGATCATAAGAAGAACTATCACCCCAATCATGATCATTGCAACAAGTAGATGACATAGCAAAACTAGCATCCCCAAGCTTAGGGTTTTGCATATTTTTAGCACAATTGACATCAATAGAATTTATAGTGAAATCATTGCAATCATGATTTTTATTCAAAGATCTATCGTGAATCGCTTCATAAAGTACTTCATCACAATTTTTAGATTCACGAATTTCAGGCAAAACCTTATAAAGATAATCTAGTGCACTCAATTCACTAGCAATAGGTTCATCATAATTGGATCTCCTAAAGAGATTAGCAAGTGGATGAGGATCCATAAACTTTTAGCAAGCGAAGATACAAGCAAAAAGAAGGCACATGGTAACACAAGATTGAACGGAGGAAAGGCGAATAAAACGGCAAGGGTGAAGTGGGGGAGAGGAAAACGAGAGGAAAAAGGAAAATAATGTAGTGCGAGAGATAAGGAATTGTGATGGGTACTTGGTATGTTGACTTTTGCGTAGACTCCCCAGCAACGGCGCCAGAAATTCTTCTTGCTACCTCTTGAGCACTGTGTTGGATTTCCCCGAAGAGGAGAGGATGATGCAGCAAAGTAGCGTAAGTATTTCCCTCAGTTTTTGAGAACCAAGGTATCAATCCAGTAGGAGGCTATGCGCGAGTCCCTCGTACGTACACAAAACAAATAGCTCAATGCAACCAACGTGATTAAGGGTTGTCAATCCCTTCACGGTCACTTACGGGAGTGAGATCTAATAGAGATGATAGATAATATTTTTGGTATTTTTCGTATAGAGATGCAAAGTAAAAAGTAAAAGGCAAAGTAAAAAAGCAAAGCAATAATAAAGTGATGGAGCTTGATATGATGAGAATAGACTCGGGGGCCATAGGTTTCACTAGTGGCTTCTCTCAAGAGCATAAGTATTCTACGGTGGGTCAACAAATTACTGTTGAGCAATTGACAGAATTGAGCATAGTTATGAGAATACTTAGGTATGATCATGTATATAGGCATCACGTCCGAGACAAGTAGACCGACTCCTTCCTGCATCTACTACTACTACTCCACTCATCGACCGTTATCCAGCATGCATCTAAAGTATTAAGTTAAAAACAGAGTAATGCCTTAAGCAAGATGACATGATTTAGAGGGATAGTTTCATGCAATATGATAAAAACCCCATCTTGTTATCCTCGATGGCAACAATACAATACGTGCCTTACTGCCCCTGCTATCACTGGGAAAGGACACCGCAAGATTGAACCCAAAGCTAAGCACTTCTCCCATTGCAAGAAAGACTAATCTAGTAGGCAAAACCAAATTGATAATTCGAAGAGACTTGCAAAGATAACCAATCATACATAAAAGAATTCACAGAAGATTCAAATATTATTCATAGATAGACTTGATCATAAACCCACAATTCATCGGTCTCAACAAACACACCGCAAAAAGAAGATTACATCGAATAGATCTCCATGAGAGAGGGGGAGAACATTGTATTGAGATCCAAAAAGAGAGAAGAAGCCATCTAGCTACTAACTATGGACCCCAAGGTCTGAGGTAAACTACTCACACTTCATCGGAGGGGCTATGATGATGTAGAAGCCCTCCGTGATGATGGCCCCCTCCGACGGAGCTCCAAAACAGGCCCCAAGATGGGATCTCATGGGTACAGAAGGTTGCGGCGGTGGAATTAGGTTTTTGGCCCCGTATCTGATCGTTTGGGAGTACGTAGCTATATATAGGAGGAAGGAGTACGTCGATGGAGCTTCAAGGGGCCCACGAGGCAGGGGCGCGCCCTAGGGGGTCGCCCTCCACCCTCGTGACCGGCTCGTGGCTTTCTTGACGGAGGGTCCAATTCTCGTGGAACATATCTGATGAGAAAATCACGTTCCTGAAGGTTTCATTCCGTTTGGACTCCGTTTGATATCCCGTTTCTTTGAAACACTGAAATAGGCAAAAAACAGCAATTCTGGGCAGGGCCTCCGGTTAATAGGTTAGTCCCAAAAGTAATATAAAAGTGGAAAATAAAGCCCAATATAGTCCAAAACAGTAGATAATATAGCATGGAGCAATCAAAAATTATAGATACGTTGGAGACGTATCATTAATCATCGCGTGGTGTCTGGGCACGACGAACTCTAGCAACGGTGCATACTCAGGGAGAACACTTTTAACTTGAAATTTAGTGAGAGATCATCTTATAATTCTACCGTCAATCAAAGCAAGATAAGATGCATAAAAGATAAACATCACATGCAATCAATATAAGTGATATGATATGGCCATCATCATCTTGTGCTTGTGATCTCCATCTCTGAAGCACCGTCATGATCACCATCGTCACCGGCACGACACCTTGATTTCCATCGTAGCATCGTTGTCGTCTCGCCATTCTTATGCTTCTACAACTATCGCTACCGCTTAGTGATAAAGTAAAGCATTACAGGGCGATTGCATTGCATACAATAAAGCGACAACCATATGGCTCCTGCCAGTTGCCGATAACTCGGTTACAAAACATGATCATCTCATACAATAAAATTTAGCATCATGTATTGACCATATCACATCACAACATGCCCTGCAAAAACAAGTTAGACGTCCTATACTTTGTTGTTGCAAGTTTTACGTGGCTGCTACTAGGCTTAGCAAGAACAGTTCTTACCTACGCATCAAAACCACAACGATAGTTTGTCAAGTAGGTGTTGTTTTAACCGTCGCAAGGACCGGGCGTAGGCACACTCGGTTCAACTAAAGTTGGATAAACTGACACCCGCCAGCCACCTGTGTGCAAAGCACGTCGGTAGAACCAGTCCGCGTAAGCGTACGCGTAATGTCGGTCCGGGCCGCTTCATCCAATAATACCGCCGAACCAAAGTATGACATGCTAGTAAGCAGTATGACTTATATCGCCCACAACTCACTTGTGTTCTACTCGTGCATATGACATCTACGTATAAAACTTGGCTCGAATGCCACTGTTGGGGAACGTAGTAATTTCAAAAAAATTCCTACGCACACGCAAGATCATGGTGATGCATAGCAACGAGAGGGGAGAGTGTTGTCCACGTACCCTCGTAGACCAAAAGCGGAAGCGTTAGCACAACACGGTTGATGTAGTCATACGTCTTCACGATCCGACCGATCAAGTACCGAACGCACGTCACCTCCGAGTTCAGCACACATTCAGCCCGATGACGTCCCTTGAACTCCGATCCAGTCGAGTGTTGAGGGAGAGTTTCGTCAGCACGACGGCGTGGTGACGATGATGATGTTCTACCGACGCAGGGCTTCGCCTAAGCACCGCTAGAGTATTATCGAGGTGGACTATGGTGGAAGGGGGCACCGCACACGGCTAAAAGATCAAATGATCAAATTGTTGTGTCTCTAGGGTACCCCCTTCCCCCGTATATAAAGAAGCAAGGGGGAAGGTGCGGCCGGCCAGGAGGGGCGCGCCAGGAGGAGACCTACTCCCACCGGGAGTAGGACTCCCTCCCTTTTCCTTGTTGGATTAGGAGTGGAGGGGGAAAGAGGAGGGAGAGAGGAAGGAAAGGGGGGCGCCGCCCCCTCTCCTTGTCCTATTTGTACAAGGGGGGAGGGGTGCGCGGCCCTGCCCAGGCCGCCTCTCCTCTTCTCCACAAGGCCCACTATGGCTCATTAAGCCCCGGGGGGTTTCGTAACCCCTCGGTACTCCGGTAAAATCCCGATTTCACCTGGTACACTTCCGATATCCAAATATAGACTTCCAATGTATCAACCTTCATGTCTCGACCATTTCGAGACTCCTTGTCATGTCCGTGATCACATCCGGGACTCCGAACAACCTTCGGTACATCAAAACTCACAAAATCATAATATAACTGTCATCGAAACTTTAAGCATGCGGACCCTATGGGTTCGAGAACTATGTAGACATGACTGAGACACGTCTCCGGTCAATAACCAATAGCGGAACCTGGATGCTCATATTGCCTCCCACATATTCTACGAAGATCTTTATCGGTCAGACCACATAACAACATACGTTGTTCCCTTTGTCATCGGTATGTTACTTGCCCGATATTCGATCATCGGTATCTCAATACCTAGTTCAATATCGTTACTGGCAAGTTTCTTTACTCGTTCTGTAATACATCATCCCACAACTAACTCGTTAGTTGCAATGCTTGCAAGGCTTAAGTGATGTGTATTACCGAGAGGGCCTAGAGATACCTCTTCGACATTCGGAGTGAAAAATCCTAATCTCGAAATACGCCAACCCAACAAGTACCTTCGGAGACACCTGTAGAGCACCTTTATAATCACCCAATTACGTTGTGACGTTTGGTAGCACACAAAGTGTTCCTCCGGTAAACGGGAGTTGCATAATCTCATAGTCATAGGAACATGTATAAGTCATGAAGAAAGCAATAGCAACATACTAAACGATCGAGTGCTAAGCTAACGGAATGGGTCAAGTCAATCACATCATTCTACTAATGATGTGATCCCGTTAATCAAATGACAACTCATGTCAATGGCTAGGAAACATAACCATCTTTGATCAACGAGCTAGTCAAGTAGAGGCATACTAGTGACACTCTGTTTGTCTATGTATTCACACAAGTATTATGTTTCCGGTTAATACAATTCTAGCATGAATAATAAACATTTATCATGATATAAAGAAATAAATACTAACTTTATTATTGCCTCTAGGGCATATTTCCTTCACCCATTGCCCTACCCAAAAGGACAAAATCCAGACAAAACGGACGTCTGTTTGGGGCCGCGCGGTGGAGTTGTCCTTAGAGTACCTACCACCGGACTCTGACAAATCCGATCCATATACATCCGTGGACGCGCCCGGCCGGCGCATCCTGACGGACCCTTATATTTTCCTTCCGTCATCTGCATATCTTAAACTCATGCAAATCCATGCACCTTGATCATAAATGACAATGTCACACATAAATAACAAATGTTGGTACGGAGCATAGATAGTGTTTACATGAAATTTATTTTAAGTGCGCAACTCAAGCATCAGCTCCTTGGTTTTTTCATTATGAGTCCACATGTGCTCCATAAAATTATTGAGTAGTTGTGTGTGCACATGATGACCTCGAAGATTCTGATGCACCTGCGGAATGTTCATAAGCTGAGCCGCATCTTGATCTTTCGGGATTTCAACTTGTTCTTCGGGTGCTTGAAAATCATTTTTTTGGGCTACACCATCACCCTCATCCTCGACAATCATATCGTGCAAAATAACACAAATATCATCAGTTGCCACAAAGTTTCTGATTTTCACATCATTGTAGCGCTCCCATAATTCCTCAAAGAGCTTGAAGCACACCAAATGCCTTCGCCACATCCTACCTAGCTGCTTCCTGCATTGTTGTAAAGTGGCTCTGTTTTTTGCCATGCGGTTCGAAGATGGTCTTCGCAAACACCGCCCACTGAGGATAGATACTATCGGCAAGATAGTATCCCATGTTGTGGTCTCGGTCATTGACGATGTAGTTGCACAGCGGTGATTCCTCGTTGCAAATTCTCCTGAACACCGGAGATCGTTGAAGTACATTAATATCGTTGTGAGAACCCGGCATTCTAAAGAAAGCACGCCAAATTCATAAATCATGTGATGTCGCCGCTTCTAGTATGATGATGACCTCTCTGGTGTGACCTTAATACATTCCCCACAAACCTTAGGGGCGGATGTTCCATTGCCAATGCATGCAATCAATTAATCAAAGCATTCCTGGAACCCCCTTGCCTCTCCGATAGCCAACAACTTCTTTGTGTCCTGCGCATTTGGTTCTCTGAGATACTCAGGTCCAAACACCTCCACCATGGCACGGGCAAAGATGACAGTAATCTTCAAGCACACGCTCTCCCTCATGCTGGCCCATCTCACCAACGGCATCTGGATTAGTACCAAGTGCAAGCATCCCCAGAGAAGTCGTGCACCTCTACTTGGCAGAGAAAGAGAGTTGTCCGCGGCAATCCCTTGTGAGCTTGACGTAGTCGTCGTGTGCCTCCACTCCCTCCACAATGTGCAAAACACAATGATTTCTGCATATGAAAACGGCGACGAAACCATGGATCATCCGGAAAAGTGGGATTGTGAGCAAAGTAGTCCTTGTGCAATAGCTTTGCCCCGGACACTCTATCCCGGTTGATAACTCTTCTCCCTTTGATTGAGCCCTTGAAGTTGAGAATATGCTCCACTTGCCGGTCCATTTCCTCTTGCATGCTCATGAGCATGATCATGTCCACTTCTTCGTCCGAATCCGAGGAATCGAAGAACTCATCTTGAATCGTTTGATCAAGCTCCCTCAGTCCATACTCCTCGTCCGACGAAGCATTGGAATCCATCTATTCCCTAATAAAATCACAGAAGATCCGATCGAACAATGCGTCGAGCACATCAAGCACAAGGCGGAGCCAGAGAGTTGCCGGGCGTACAGGGGCGGCGTCTGGGCCGGCGACGACGTCCCCCACGGCGAGGACAGGAGAGAGGACTGCTCTGCCGGAGCTAACGGGGCAGAGGCTAAAAACGGTTGCGGAGCGCGTGTGGCGGCGAAGCTGCGAGACGAACGGCGTGGAGGAGGAAGAAGAGAGGAGATATCAAATGGATCCGGCAGGTCTTGAGGGTGAATTTAGCGTAATTTACGGTGGGATATGGCTGTTAGGTCCGACGTGACGGGCGTATCCGCCCATGTGTATGAGACGAGTTTAGGGCACCAAATGATGCTCTGCTCTTATGGTGGGATGATTAGACGGGCAGCAAATCATGCGGATTGATGAGCCAAAGTACACGCATAATGCATCTGCGTTCCTAGGCTAGGCTGCCTGGATAGACAGACATTGCCAGCGTGACAGCAGGCAGCATCGCGCGTACTGCGTACATGCATGCCATTGTCGCGTCCCACCGGCCGCGGAATTTTCTCCGCGCCGGGCCCAAGCATAATGGCAAGTACCATACGAATTGTATGCTATTCAAGCAGGCGTCCTACGATATGAGTAGCCGGTAGCCCGTGGTACACACAAATCTTGTACATTCCCCTACTCTGTCTCTGGAGCGCCCCGCATTCTGTAGAGGACAGTGAAACGGGTCGTCGCGCCGGGGGTACACATACAACACCTTCAATGAATGAAGCTGGCGCGTGGGCAATAAAAGAGTCAATTACACCTGTGATGTCTAAACTTGGCAAGAAAATTCACTTTGGTGTTGAAACTTGCAGCGTACAGATATGTGGTGACAGAACTTGGCTTCGTGTTTCATATACGGTCAGAATCGTGTCTGCATATGTACTAGGTGCTGACGAGGCACGCCAGCGAGGCACATGACCCTTTGTCAGTGGCTGGAAGGCGCGGGCAGAGGCGTGTGACATGTTTATTTGCGGTGTACCCCCTGGAAGTTTTATTTTTGACACGAAAAAGACCCTCCGGCCACATATTCCCACAACCACGGTCCAAAAAATCAGTTAGCTACTGTCGAAAAATTCAGTTAAGCTTAGTTCATGAAAATTACAAACTTCTGTACGCACATCCAATGTTTTCACACGAGCAAACATGTTCTAACAATCTTGTACAACAGATGGCTAATTTCTAAGGCATATCTCACTATTTACGTTCACAAAACAGAGCCCTTTTTAACCCAGGAGAAACCATGTACAGAACTGGCACTATGGATGAATGTGAAGGGGGTTTCATACACCTTAGCATTAAACAAGCACTCACGGACGAAATCAAGACCTAACTACAAATTTCCACCGATCCGACCAATTGACAAAAAACCCTAACATTAACAGGGGAGTGAGAGGTGGGGGAGAGAGAAATCGAGGGCATGCTCACCATATACAGGGGCTGGTTAACCTGGATCTCGCCGATGGGGTCCATCGTCTCGAAGCCGCCGATCAACGTCGTCGCCCCAATCGCCGCCGCTGTCACCTACGAACGATCAGGAGGAGAACTCCAGGCGAGGCAGTTGAAGATGCACGGTTTTGGTTCACTAATCCAGCCTCTGTAGGGTCTTTTTCGTGTCAAAAATAAAACTTCTAGGGGGTTCACCGCAAATAGACAGGCCACATGCCTCTCCGCGCTTTTCAGCCACTGAAAGAGGGCCCTGCGCCATGCTGGCGCGCCTCGTCGGCACCTAGTACGTATGCAAACACGATTTTGACTGTATATGAACCACGAAGTCAAGTTCTGTCATCACATATCTGTACGCCACGAGTTTCAGCACCAAATTGAATTTTCTTGCCAAGTTTAGACACCTGTGATGTAATTGACTCGCAATAAATGCTGATCTTAGAACTGTTTTGTGAGGTAGAACTATGTAAAAACGTCGAAGAAACAAGATTGAAATGGCACGGCGTATTGGGTGTTTATAAGCAAACAGAAGGCATGCGTTGTTGACAGGAAACATATTTTTTTTGAAGCGTCGCCGGGAGGGGGGTACCGACCCCCCACCTGGATTTTATTGCCAAGGACCCTGAGAACGAGGGGGGACGCCAGTTTTTACAATAGTTTTTCTACATGAGAGAGAGGGGGAGGAGTAGGGCTAGACTAGATCAGCGCCGCAGCGCGCGCACCTAAACATCAACATGCTGGCGATCACTACAGTGAAGACGCTCACGCCAGAGGACCGCCTCATCGCGGCAGCAACTTAGGATTCGATCGGTCCCCCTGGAAGACCACCCCATTCCGGTGTTTCCAGAGCTGCCATGCAGAGAAGGACGTCCCGTGTGTGGATCCGACGTCGGACGAGCAGCCAGGCGAAGAACTTCACCCTTGACGGCGCCCGTGTCCCCCATACCAGCGGCGCATGGGGCGAGAGCCTCCCGCCCAAGGTCAGCAGGGCATAGACGCACCCAGAGATCAGCCCCCCAGTGCGCGGATGCCCGCAGAGAGGCAAAACACGCACGTCCAGGCCTTGCGCCTCAGACACGCCTTGGAGAACGGCAAGGAGAGCCGACCGCTCCCTCGCACCGACGCTGGTAAGGCGGGTGACCAAGACACCATCTAGGGCGGATTGCCGCACCTGCCAGATGGTGGTCTCGGTACAGACGGAATGCGAGTGCAGGGCCGGGAAGGCAGCGCGCAGCGGCCCGCACGGCAACACCAGTCATGCCAGAAGGACGTCCTCTGTCCGTCCTTAACCCTGGCTCGGGATAAGTCGCGGTAGAGGGGCAGCAGGCCCCGAAGTGACCGCCCGTGTTCTCCGGCGCGGCGGCTGCTGCCGGGGGAGAGGAGGGATCGCCCATTCAATTCGTCCCAGACCCACGTTGCCCACTGCGACTCCGACGAGTGGAGGCGGTGAAGCATCTTGAGTAGAAGGCAGGTGTTCTGGGTAGCGAGGTCCTGCACCTCCTTCGCTCTTCACATGGTAGACCTGGGTCCAGGCAACCAAGCACTGGGCCCCCGACGCGTGGTCGGCCGCGTCCCACAGGAACGCGCGGCGGAGCGCGTCTATGTCCGTGACAACATCATGAGGGAGGGCGACCGCTGCCATAGCATACGTAGGGAGGGAGTCAAGCACGACGTTGATGAGCACCAGGCGCCCCGCGGGAGAAAGAAGGCGCGCTCGCCAGCCAGCAAGGTATTTGTCCACCTTGGCGATCATCGGGGCGAAGTCTGTCGCCGTGAGCTTCTCCCAAGACAACGGCAGCCCCAGGTACGGTTGCGGGAAACCTTGCACACAGCACGAGAGGGCAGCCGTGGCACCGTCGGCCACCTCCGGCGGCACATGGATGGGCACCAACGTGCTTTTGTTGTAGTTAATGCGCATCCCGGTGGCGGCTGCAAATCATCCAGGATGGCTCAGAGGCACCCCGCAGCGCCCTCGGACGCGCGCAGGATGACGAGCATGTCATCGGCGTACTGAAGCATGATTGGCGGCTCACCACAGGAAACAGATTGATACTGCCCGTGACAAATACTGGATTCTAAGATTAGGTGTGTCGCTTAATGAGAGAATGGAAGACTCAAACCGTACAGGGAGAGAAAAGCAGTTTTGCGTAGTCTTTATTAACTGAATGAGATTTTTCTCCAGTCTGTATCAATTCACTATTCAGTTTAGTCTCGTGGGTTGTGCAGATTGATAGAGAGCGTGTGTGCGCATTCATGGGACGAGTGTACGTGCTTGGTAGGAAATTGAGGAGGCCCAAAATATCATTGTTGATTGTTGGTCAAGGGGCATCAGAGATATTCAATCCTCTGCTTCTGTCATAAACTTTAAGATGAGGCGAACACGGGCTGCTCTCTGCAGCTGGTGCAGAAGACAATCCAGCTTGAAGCTGCTTATAGAGAACAACAAGCACGTGGTCTGTTTTCTGAATGCTGTTGAAGAGAGACGCAACTTGTCTGTTTTGGAATCTGTTTTGAGGGTGTTTGCCTCTGCCAAGGCAGAACAACTTATCCTGTGGCAAACGGCGTTCTGGAGACGACGTGCTAAGGTTCGCTGGTGTGTCTCAAGCGATGAAAACTATCAGTTCTTTCTTGCTGCTGCAAACTGTCAAGCACGTCGTAACAGCATCAAGGTTATTGTCAAAGATGGGGTGGAGCACTTTCAAAACTGCCAAAAGCTTAGTCTGGCTACGAGCTACTTCGCTGAGATACTTGGACAGCCTGCTCCTTCAAGGCCTTCTGTCCAGTTAAGCTCGTTATATCAGCATACAGACTTGTCAGAGCTCGCTGAGGTTTTCTCTTGGGCGGAAATTGTGGAGGCCATTGACAGGTTGCCAAACAACAAAAGTCCGGGGCCGGATGGCTTCACAAACGTATTCTACAAAGCCTTTAAACTCCTCTTGAAAGAAGACCTCGTCAGGTTCTTCAGTGCTTTTCATAGTAACAATGTGAGCTTGGATGGTATCAACACTGCGTTCATCACTTTGCTGCCTAAGAAAGACACTCCTTTAGAATTGAGTGACTACAGGCCGATCTCTCTGGTACACAGTACACCAAAGTTGGATTCCAAGGTAATGACTAATATACTAAAAAGAAGGATACTTGACTTAGTTCACACTCTGCAATCTGGGTTCATGCATGGGCGATCAATAGTGGAAAATTTTGCTCTGGCTGCTAAGATGGTACAGTATGCTCATAAACAGAGGTTGCCAGTTGTTGCCTTGAAGTTGGACTTTCACAAAGCTTTTGACTCTGTTAGTTGGCACTGTCTAGATCAAGTGCTTGAGGCCCGAGGCTTCCCTTCAACTTGGAATCAGTGGGTTCGTTCTCTGCTTTCCACCGGACAATCTCGAGTTCTGATCAATGGTGAGATGGGTGATCTTATCCTCGCCAAACGCGGGTTCCGGCAAGGTGATTCTCTGTCCCCGTACCTCTTCATCCTAGTTGCAGACGTGCTGCAGAGGATGTGTTGTCACCACTTCCAGGAGGGTACCCTGTTGTATCCCCTTGGCTCGGGCAGGTTCTTCCCAGTGCTTCAGTACGCAAACGACATGTTGATACTGTTTCGGGGTGACTTGCAACAGGCGTCTGTCATCAAGAGCATCCTCACCCGATTCTCAGATTTCTCTAGGCTGAAGATCAACTTCCACAAGAGCACGCTCGTACCTATTTCTATGGATGTGTGTGTGGCTGATGAGACTTCCCAACTCCTAGGCTGCCCAGTATCGGCGTTTCCTTGCACTTACCTCAGTTTGCCACTGTCTCTGCATAAAATCATGCATGGCATGCTGCTTCCTGTCATTCATAAGGTGCATCGGCGTCTGTCCGGATGGCTGGCCACTTTCCTTTCCATGGGTGGTAGGCTCACCCTCATTAATTCTGTTCTCGCTGGCATCCCGAGTTATTTCATGTCATGTTTCCCATGGCCCCAAGAATCCATTGACACTCTGGACAGTTTGCTGCGAGCTTTCTTTTGGCAGGGCAAAAACAAGGTCAAAGGGGGTCAATGTCTTGTGGCATGGGACAAAGCTACTCTCCCTCGAGCAAATGGGGGCTTGGGCGTACGAAACTTGCAAGCGCATAATCAGGCCATGCTAAGCAAGTTCGTCACTAGAATTCTGCAATTTTCCAAGGTGACGTGCTACCAATGGTTTGCCACGCAATATTGTAAGAGAGATGTGCCTCACGGCTCTGGTAGCAGGGACACGGCCATGTGGAAAGGTTTTAAGGAGTACATTCCTCTGGTGATCAACCCGTCTCACTGTGTGCTGGGCTCTGGTGACCTAATCTCCTTTTGGCATGATCAGTGGCTCCAGGTTGGCAGGTTAAGGCAGGTCTTCCCGGTGCTCTTCTCTTTTGCTAGAAGGTAAACCTGCTCTATTCGATCCCAGTTCAGTCACGGTTCCTGGGAGGTGCAGCTTCATCCTAACCTAACCCCTGCGGCCGCATCTGAGCTAGCGGCTCTCCATCTTCTCCTTCAAGAGGTGGCCCCTGATGACACAGCTGAAGATGTTCGATCTCCGTCAGTAACTGGGAGCCGCATCGGCACCAGTTACTTTTACCAGTTGCTCACCTTCCGAGGGGTCAAGTGTGCAGCAGAAGCTTGGATTTGGGACTCGTTAATTCCACTCAAGCATAGAACTTTCCTTTGGTTAGCTTTTTGGGGGAGGCTTAACACCAGAGACAACATGTTCAGTAAGAGATGGTCTGCTATTGCTCCGTTCGCCGATTGGGACACCTGCCCTACGTTAGATTGCATTGGTCGCCTTGTGTTGCATTGCAGGGCAGCATCTGCTCTATGGAACGCCCTGGGGTTGTGCTCTTTGGCGCATGCATCATCCGACATCCTTTCTTTTGTCGAAGCAGCGGGTACGCGTTTGCCTTCTAGGCGTAAATGGAATGTGGTTTTTGCTGCTTGCGCTGTCACTGCATGGCATGCCCGCAATGATCGAGTTTTTCTCTCAAAGCTATGGTCTGAGGCCCATATCAAGTATTATGCGGCTGATCTCATTCGTTAGAGCAAGAGGACAAATAGACAGCAAGACAAGACTGATCTTCTCTTCTGGTGCACTCTGATTGCTGGCTAATCTGCCAATGTTGCTGTCCCCTCTCCTCCTTGCTCCTGTAGTCTTCCTCCCCATACCCATCTCTTCTAACTTGCGATCTTGCACCTGGGTGCACCTCACAAGACCAATGTAACATGTAAGTTTCACAGGTTTCTAACCTACTTTGAAATATAAGGTTGGCATTCAGCCACCTTTTCTTTCAAAAAAAACATGTGTTACTCAAAAGAAAAAATGATTTGGTTCAGTTAAAATACAAGTGAGTGCAACTAAAAAAACAAGTGAGAAGATTGCACTCATTAAACTAAGTGCACCTTTCATAATCGACCGAGAATTTAGAAAAAGCTAACTCGATTGATAAATACACACGTCCCTAGGGCCAACTCCAACGCACGATCCCAAACAGACGTCCATTTTGACCGAATCCGTAGTCACAACCGAAGCGAAACAAAATGCCGCGAACAAAATGGACGTCCCAGACGCACGACCCCAGATGAGAATTAAGGAAAAGCTAACTCGGTTGATAAATACACACATCCCTAGGGCCAACTCCAATGCACGACCCTAGACGGACGTCCATTTTGTTCACGACATTTGATTGTAAACAAAACAAACCGAATCCGGAATCACAGCCGAAGCGAAACTAGCACGTACCCCATCATTTTTGCCTTGACAAACACTCATCTGGGAATGTTCCGACATTGTAGACACACGACGCACGGCCTTCAGTGAACAGTCGTCGCACTTTATGAACGACATTGGTTCGCCAACGAGCATTTGGGCGAGCACCGAACTCGGACGACGTCTGTTAGTGTATTTGACGAACCGCCGACGGGGCAGAGTTAGTACCTGCATGCGACCTGAAGGCGTTATTGGGGCTGTGCGGACCGGTACCCGGCCAGTCAATGGCACGCCGCGGCCTCCAGTGGCCTGCGGCGCACAAATCCAGCTAGAACCTTGATAATCCCCAAGTGCAGGGAATCATCGTAGCAATTTTCAAAGGTGGAAGTGATAAGTATGGAGTGTCGAACTCACAAGGAGCTAAAGGTAAGATCAATATTCTCTCAAGCCCTATCTACCACTGGTACGACTCTACGTGCACCGAACATTTGCTTCCAACTAGCAACGAGAAATAAAACTACGTTGTGGGTATGAAGAGGATATCTTTGTATGATATCGGAGAGCTAAAATATAAAAGTAGGTGCTGTTATCATAAAGTTAGAGTATATTACTAAATATTATAAATAGCGAGTGTGGAATAATGGTGGATCGGTGTGCGGAATTGTCCTAGGCAATTGTTAACAAGACCGATAGTCATCATTGCAATTTCATATGAGGGAGAGGCATAAGCTAACATACTTTCTCTACTTGGATCATATGCACTTATGATTAGAACTCTAGCAAACATCCACAACTACTAAAGATCATTAAGGTAAAACCCAACCATAGCATTAAAGCATCAAGTCCTCTTTATTCCCATACGCAACAATCCCTCTTACTCGGGTTTGTGTTTCAGTCACTCACCAACCCACTATAAGCGAATCATGAACGTATTGCAATACCCTACAGCGGGAATCCCTCACACTTGCGCGACACAGAGGGCACCATAGGACAGCACCAAAGTAAAACATACAACTCATACCAATCTAGATCATCAATCAACCCAAAGACAAAAGATATCTACTCAAAACATCATAGGATGACAACACATCATTGGATATTAATATGTGGCATAAAGCACCATGTTCAAGTAGGGATTACAACGGGGTGCGGGAGAGTGGACCGTGTAAAAGAGATGAGGATGGTGATGTTGATGAAGACGATCACCGTGGCGATGATTCCCCTCCCGATGGCACTCCGGCGCCACCAGAAGAGAGGAGGAGAGGTTCTCCCCCTTGTGCTTCCTCCTCCATGGCCTCCACCTTCTGGTCCTTGGCCTTCATGTTGATGATGGCCCCTCCGGGATACTCCTCCATGACCACCGTGTTGGAAATATGCCCTAGAGGCAATAATAAATTAGTTATTATTATTATATTTCCTTGTTCATGATAATCGTTTATTATCCATGCTAGAATTGTATTGATAGGAAACTCAGATACATGTGTGGATACATAGACAACACCATGTCCCTAGTAAGCCTCTAGTTGACCAGCTCGTTGATCAATTGATGGTTATGGTTTCCTCACCATGGACATTGGATGTCGTTGATAACGGGATCACATCATTAGGAGAATGATGTGATGGACAAGACCCAATCCTAAGCCTAGCACAAGATCGTGTAGTTCGTATGCTAAAGCTTTTCTAATGTCAATTATCATTTCCTTAAACCATGAGATTGTGCAACTCCCGGATACCGTAGGAATGCTTTGGGTGTACAAAACGTCACAACGTAACTGGGTGGCTACAAAGGTGCAATACGGGTATCTCCGAAAGTGTCTGTTGGGTTGGCACGAATCGAGACTGGTATTTGTCACTCCGTGTGATGGAGAGGTATCTCTGGGCCCACTCGGTAGGACATCATCATAATGTGCACAATGTGACCAAGGAGTTGATCACGGGATGATGTGTTATGGAACGAGTAAAGAGACTTGCCGGTAATGAGATTGAACAAGGTATCGGGATACCGACGATCGAATCTCAGGCAAGTATCATACCAGTAGACAAAGGAAGTTGTATACGGGATTGATTGAATCCTTGACATCGTGGTTCATCCGATGAGATCATCATGGAACATGTGGGATCCAACATGGGTATCTAGATCCCGCTGTTGGTTATTGACCAGAGAGATGTCTCGGTCATGTCTGCATGATTCCCGAGCCCGTAGGGTCTACACACTTAAGGTTCGATGACGCTAGAGTTATAGGGAAGGTATGTACGCGGTTACCGAATGTTGTTCGGAGTCCCGGATGAGATCCCGGACGTCACGAGGAGTTCCGGAATGGTTCCGAGGTGAAGATTGATATGTTGGACGAAGGGTTTTGGAGTCCGAAAGTGTTCTGGAGGTACCGGATGATGACCAGCATGACCGAAAGGTGTTTCGGGAGCCCCGGCAAGTGTTGGGGAGCTTCATGGGCCAAGGGAAGGGGGCAAACCAGCCCACTAATGGGTTGTGCGCCCCCCTCACCTATTCCCACGTGACCAGGGGGTTTGGGGTGCCCCAACTAGGGTTCCCACCTCCTGGCTTGGGGGCCAAGTCACACAAAGGGGAGATCCCATTATGCCCTGGACGCCGCCCCCCTAGGGGAAACCCTAGGGCGCCTCCCCCTCCCCTTGCCCCTATATATAGTGGAGGTTTTGGGGCTGCCTAACACACGAGTCTCTCTCTCCCAAGGCGCAGCCCTACGTCTCTCCCTCCTCGTCTCTAGTAGTGCTTGGCGAAGCCCTGCTGAAGTACCGCGCTCCTCCACCACCACCACGACGTCGTGTTGCTGTTGGGCAGAGTCTTCCCCAACCTCTCCCTCTATCCTTGCTGGATCAAGGCATGGGAGACGTCACCGGGCTGCACGTGTGTTGAACCCGGAGGCGCCGTTGTTCGGCACTTAGATCGGAATTGACCGCGATCTGAATCGCCACAGTACGACTACCTCATCCGCGTTCTTGCAATGCTTCCGCTTAGCGATCTACAAGGGTATGTAGATGCGCTCCCCTTCCCTCGTTGCTAGATTACTCCATAGATTGATCTTGGTGATGCGTAGAAATTTTTAAATTTTTGCTACGATCCCCAAAAGTGGCATCAGAGCTAGGTCTATGCGTAGTTTCTATGCACGAGTAGAACATAAGTTGTTGTGGGCGTCGATTTTGTCAATTTAATTGCCGTTACTAGTCTTATCTTGATTCGGCGGCATCGTGGGATGAAGCGGCCCGGACCGACCTTACACGTACTCTTACGTGAGACAGGTTCCACGGACTGACATGCACTAGTTGCATAAGGTGGCTAGCGGGTGTCTGTCTCTCCCACTTTAGTCGGATTGGATTCGATGAAAAGGGTCCTTATGAAGGGTAAATAGAAATTGGCATATTACATTGTGGTTTTGGTGTAGGTAAGAAACGTTCTTCCTAAGAAACCTATAGCAGCCACGTAAAATTTGCAACAACAATTAGAGGACGTCTAACTTGTTTTGTAGCATATGCCGTGTGATGTGATATGGCCAAAAGGATGTGATGAATGATATATGTGATGTATGAGATTGATCATGTTCTTGTAATAGGAATCACGACTTGCATGTCGATGAGTATGACAACCGACAGGAGCCATAGGAGTTGTCTTAATTTATTTATGACCTGCGTGTCAACATAAACGTCATGTAATTACTTTACTTTATTGCTAACCATTAGCCGTAGTAGTAGAAGTACTAGAAGACACGATGATGGAGATCATGGTGTCATGCCGGTGACGATGATGATCATGGCGCCCCACAGATGGAGATCAAAAGGAGCAAAATGATATTGGCCATATCATGTCAATATTTCATTGCATGTGATGTTTATCATGTTTTACATCTTATTTGCTTAGAACGACGGTAGCTTAAATAAGATGATCCCTCGCAATAATTTCAAGAAAGTGTTCCCCCCTAACTGTGCACTGTTGCGAAGGTTCGTTGTTTCGAAACACCACGTGAAGATTGGGTGTGATGGATTCTAACGTTCGAATACAACGGGTGTAAGCCAGATTTACACACGCAATACACTTAGGTTGACTTGACGAGCCTAGCATGTACAGACATGGCCTCAGAATACGGAAGACCGAAAGCTCGAACACGAGTCGTATAGAAGTTACGATCAACATGAAGATGTTCACCGATGATGACTAGTCCGTCTCACGTGATGATCGGACACGGCCTAGTTGACTCGGATCATGTATCACTTAGATGACTACAGGGATGTCTGTTTGAGTGGGAGTTCATTAAATAATTTGATTAGATGAACTTAATTATCATGAACAATAGTCTAAGTTGTCTTTGCAAAAAGGTTGTAGATCAATAGCTCGCGTTGTAGCTCCCTATTTCAATACGTTCCTAGAGAAAGATAAAGTTGAAAGATATTGTAAGCAATGATGCGGACTAGGTCCGTTGCCTGGGGAGTGTCATCACTGCTACACAGGAGGCTTATGTCTTTGATGCACCGCTCGATGTGCCAACCCCTCCAGCGTCGTCTGTGGATGTTATGAACATTTGACAGATACGTCCTGATGACTACTTGATAGTTAAGTGCACCATACTTTACGGCTTAGAATCGGGATTCAAATGACATTTTGAACGCCATAGAACATATGAGATGTTCCAAGAGCTGAAATTGGGATTTCAGGCTCATGCTCGTGTTGAGAGGTATGAGACCTCTAACAAGTTATTTGCCTACAAGATGGAGGAGAATAGCTCAGCTAGTGAGCATGTGCTCAGAATGTCTGGGTGCTACAATCACTTAAATCAAGTGGGAGTTAAACTTCCAGATAAGATAGTGATTGATAGAGTTCTCTAGTCACTATCACTAAGTTACTAGATCTTCGTGATGAACTATGATATGCAAGGGATGGAGATGATCCCGGAGCTGTTCACGGTGCTTAAGACCGCAAAAAGTAGAAATCAAGAAGGAGCATCAAGTGTTGATGGTTTAACAAGACCACTGGTTTCAAGAAGGGCAAGGGCTAGAAGGGAAACTTCATGAATGGCAATCCAGTTGCCGCTCCAGTGAAGGAACCCAAGGTTGAACCCAAACCCGAGACTAAGTGCTTCTATTATAAGGGGGACGGTCACTTGTAGAGGCACTACCCCAAATTCATGGTAGATAAGAAGGCTGGCAACTTCAACAAAGTATATACGTGTTATTAATGTGTACCTTACTAGTACTCCTGGTAGCACCTGGGTATTGGATACCGGTTCAGTTGCTATTATTGGTGACTTGAAGCAAAAGCTATGGACTAAACAGAGACTGGCTAAGGGCGAGGTGACGATGTGTGTTGGAAGTGTTTCCAAAGTTGATGAGATCACCATCGCATGCTCCATCTACCTTCGGGATTAGTATTGAACCTAGATAAATGTTATCAGGAGTCTACATTGAGCATGAATATGATTAGATCATGTTCGTTGCAATATGGTTATTCATTTAAGTTAGAGAATAATGGTTATTCTGTTTACATGAATAATACCTTTCATGGTCATGCACCCTATGTGAATGGTTCATTGAATCTCGGTCGTGGTAATACACATGTTCACGCCAAAAGATGTAGAGTTAATAATGATAGTACCACTTTCTTGTGGCACTACCGCTTAGGTCATATTGGCGTAAGATGCATGAAGAAACTCCATGTCGATTGATGTTTGGAGTCACTTGATTTTGAATCGCTTGACACATGTGAGCCATGCCTCATGGGCAGGATGACTAAAACCCCGTTTTCAGGTACAATGAAACGGGCAAGTGACTTGTTGGAAATCGTACATGCTGATGTGTGTGATCCAATAAGAATTGAGGCGTGTGGTGGACATCGCTAGTTTCTCATCTTCACTAACTATTTGAATAGATATGGGTATATTTACTTAATGAAGCACAAGTCTGAAGCGTTTGAAAAGTTCAAGCAATTTCAGAGTGAAGTTGAGGGAGTCCTGGATTAGGGGGTGTCCGGATAGCCGGACTATACCTTCGGCCGGACTCCTGGACTATGAAGATACAAGATTGAAGACTTCGTCCCGTGTCCGGAAGGGACTTTCCTTGGCGTGGAAGGCAAGCTTGGCGATACAATATGTAGATCTCCTACCATTGTAACCGACTCTGTGTAACCCTAGCCCTCTCCGGTGTCTATATAAACCGGAGGATTTTAGTCCGTAGGACAGAAGAAGAAGAACAATCATACCATAGGCTATCTTCTAGGGTTTAGCCTCTCTGATCTCGTAGTAGATCTACTCTTGTACTACCCATATCATCAATATTAATCAAGCAGGAGTAGGGTTTTACCTCCATCGAGAGGGCCCGAACCTGGGTAAAAACATCGTGTCCCTTGTCTCCTGTTACCATCCGCCTAGACGCACAGTTCGGGACCCCCTACCCGAGATCCGCCGGTTTTGACACCGACATTGGTGCTTTCATTGAGAGTTCCTCTGTGTCGTCCCTTTTAGGACCGATGGCTCCTCCGATCATCAACAGCGATGCGGTCCAGGGTGAGACTTTTCTCCCCAGATAGATCTTCGTATTCGGCGCCTTTGCACTGCGGGCCAATTCGCTTGGCCATCTGGAGCGGGTCGAAAGCTATGCCCCTGGCCACCAGGTCAGATTTGGAAGGTTGAACTACACGGCTAATATCCGCGGAGACTTGATCTTCGACGGATTCGAGCCACAGCCGGGCGCGCCGCACTGTCGTGAAGGGCATGATTTAGCTCTGCTGCCGGAGAGTGACGTGGAGGCCGCACCCATGTCCGCTCCGACCCTTAGCTCGAAGCCGACTGCGCCAATCAAGGACGAGTGGTTGGACACCGCCTCCGGGGCTGCAATCTCTATGGTGATCAAGCCAAACACCATCCCTAATCTCTACAAGGCCCGTGGCTCGAAGGTGCCGGACTCCTCTCCGGACTCCGAGCCCCCCGCGCCCTTGCCAATCGAATCTGATTGGGCGCCTGTCACGGAATTCACCGCCGCGGATATCTTTCAGCACTCGCCCTTCGGCGATATTCTGAACTCACTAATATCTCTCTCTTTATCAGGAGAGTCCTGGCCGGACTATGGTCAGCAAGGTTGGGATGCGGATGACGAAGAAATTCAAAGCACACCCACCACCCACTTCATAGCCACTGTCGATGATTTAACCGACATGCTCGACTTCGACTCCGAAGACATCGACGGTATGGACGACGATGTAGGAGACGAACAGGAACCAGTGCCTATAGGGCACTGGAAAGCCACCTCGTCATATGACATATACATGGTGGACACCCCAAAAGAAGGCAATGGCGATGGAACAGCGGAGGATGACACCTCCAAGAAGCAGCCAAAACACCGGCATCAGCGGCGCCGCTCTAAATCCCGCCAAAGCAAAAACGGTGATTCCGACACGGGAGATAATAATACCCCGTACAGTGCCGAAGACAACCCCCTCCAGCAGGATTCTGCACAGGAGGACGGAGAAGCCAACCCTCATGAGAGAGCGGCAGACAAAGAGATGGAGGACGATAATTGCATGCCCCCCTCCAAAGACGAGGCAAGCCTTGACGACGACGAATTTGTCGTGCCAGAGGATCCCGTCGAACAAGAGCGTTTCAAACGCAGGCTTATGGCCATGATGAACAGCCTCAAGAAAAAATAGCAACAACTTAGGGTTGATCAAGACTTGCTAGCTGACAGATGGACTGAAGTCCTGGCGGTCGAAGAGTATGAACTTGAACGCCCCTCCAAGAGCTACCCAAAGCGCAGGCTGCTACCCCGATTAGAGGAGGAAGCACCTAAACCTACATCACCAGCGCATGACGTGGCCGATCGGCCACCTCGTGGCCGTGACAGAGGGGCCTCACGGCCCTCCGTTCAAGCCGCACCCCGGCGATGCTCAGAAAATACCAAGGCACGGGGAAATGCGCCAGACCTGCGAGATATATTGGAGGACAAGGCAAGGCAAACAAGATCGATCTACGGATCGCGTGGGCACCCCACGGCACGAGACGGTAATCGTCACGCCGGATACAGTAAATCCGGCCGGGCCGAACACAGTAGACAAAGCTCGTTCGAGCTGCGTCATGATATAGCCCAATACAGAGGCGCTGCACACCCACTGTGCTTCACAGATGAAGTAATGGATCATCAAATCCCCGAGGGTTTCAAACCCGTGAACATCGAATCATACGATGGCACAACAGATCCTGCGGTATGGATCGAGGACTATCTCCTTCATATCCACATGGCCCGTGGTGATGACCTACACGCCATCAAATACCTCCCACTCAAGCTTAAAGGACCAGCTCGGCATTGGCTTAACAGCTTGCCAGTAGAATCAATTGGTTGTTGGGAGGACCTGGAAGCCGCATTCCTCGACAATTTCCAGGGCACTTATGTGCGACCACCAGACGCCGATGACCTAAGCCACATAATTCAGCAGCCAGAGGAATCGGCCAGACAATTCTGGACACGGTTCCTAACCAAGAAAAATCAAATCGTCGACTGTCCGGACGCAGAGGCCCTAGCAGCCTTCAAGCATAACATCCGCGATGAGTGGCTTGCACGACACCTAGGACAGGAAAAGCCGAAATCTATGGCAGCCCTCACAACACTTATGACTCGCTTTTGCGTGGGAGAAGACAGCTAGCTAGCTCATAGCAATAACATGACCAAGAGCCCTGGTAATTCGAATACCAAGGACAACAGTGGCAGGTCGCGTCGCAACAAGCAAAAGCGTCGCATTAACGATGACAATGCTGAGGATACGACAGTTAATGCCAGATTCAGAGGCTCTAAACCCGGTCAGCGGAAAAAGCCATTCAAAAGAAATACTCTGGGCCCGTCCAGTTTGGACCGAATACTCGACCGCTCATGCCAGATACATGGCACCCCCGAAAAACCAGCCAATCACGCCAACAGGGATTGTTGGGTGTTCAAGCAAGCATGCAATTTAAATGCTGAAAGCAGATACAAGGGGCTGCATAGCGACGACGAGGAAGAGCCCCGGCCGCCGAACAATAGTGGACCGAAGGGCTTCCCCCCACAAGTGTGGACGCTGAGCATGATATACGCAACCCACATCCCCAAGAGGGAGCGGAAGCGTGCGCTAAGGGACGTATACGTGATGGAGCCTGTCGCCCCAAAGTTCAACCCATGGTCCTCCTACCCGATCACTTTTGATCGAAGGGACCACCCCACTAGCATTCGTCATGGTGGATTCGCCGCATTGGTTCTAGACCCAATTATTGACGGATTTCACCTCACTAGAGTCCTTATGGACGGTGGCAGCAGCCTGAACCTGCTTTACCAGGATACAGTGCGAAAAATGGGCATTTAAACCCACTAAAACGACCTTTAAAGGCGTCATACCAGGTGTAGAGGCCAACTGTACAGGCTCAGTTACACTTGAAGTTGTCTTCGGATCTCCGGATAATTTCCGAAGCGAGGAGTTAATCTTCGATATAGTCCCGTTCCACAGTGGCTATCACGCACTGCTCGGGCGAACCACATTCGCAAAGTTCAATGCAGTGTCGCACTACGCATACCTCAAGCTCAAGATGTCAGGCCCTCGAGGAGTCATTACGGTCAATGGAAACACCGAACGCTCTCTCTGAACGGAGGAGCATACGGCGGCTCTCGCAGCGGAAGTACAAAGCAGCCTCTCAAGGCAATTCGTGTTGGGGAACGTAGTAATTTCAAAAAAATTCCTACGCACACGCAGGATCATGGTGATGCACAGCAACGATAGGGGAGAGTGTTGTCTACGTACCCTCGTAGACCGAAAGCGGAAGCGTTATATCAACGCGGTTGATGTAGTCGTACGTCTTCACGATCCGACCGATCCAAGCACCGTTACTCCGGCACCTCCGAGTTCTTGGCACACGTTCAGCTCGATGACGTTCCCCGGGCTCCGATCCAGCAAAGCTTCAGGGAAGAGAACCGTCAGCACGACGGTGTGGTGACGATCTTGATGTTCTACTGTCGCAGGGCTTCGCCTAAGCACCGCTACAATATGACCGAGATGGAATATGGTGGAGGGGGGCACCGCACACGGCTAACGAACGATCACGTTGATCAATTGTGTGTCTATGGGGTGCCCCCTGCCCCTGTATATAAAGGATGGAGGAGGAGGAGGCCGGCCAAGGCAAAGGTGCGGCTAGGATATGGAGTCCTACTAGGACTCCAAGTCCTAGTAGGAGTCCACCAAAAGGGGAGGAAGGGAGAAGGAATAGGAGGAGAAGGAGAGGTGGCCGGCCCCCTTTTCCCTAGTCCAATTCGGACCAAAGGGGAGGGGGGGCGCAGCAGCCTTTTCCTCTTCCCACTAAAGCCCATCAAGGCCCATTACTTCTCCCGTAATCCCGTAACTCCCCGATACTCCCGAAAATACCCGAATCACTCAGAACCTTTCCGATGTCCGAATATAGTCGTCCAATATATCGATCTTTACGTCTCGACCATTTCGAGACTCCTCGTCATGTCCCCGATCTCATCCGGGACTCCGAACTCCTTCGGTACATCAAAACTCATAAACTCATAATAACTGTCATCGTAACCTTAAGCGTGCGGACCCTACGGTTCGAGAACAATGTAGACATGACCGAGACACGTCTCCGGTCAATAACCAATAGCGGGACCTGGATGCCCATATTGGCTCCTACATATTCTACGAAGATCTTTATCGGTCAGACCGCATAACAACATATGTTGTTCCCTTTGTCATCGGTATGTTACTTGCCCGAGATTCGATCGTCGGTATCCAATACCTAGTTCAATCTCGTTACCGGCAAGTCTCTTTACTCGTTCCATAATACATCATCTCGCAACTAACTCATTAGTTGCAATGCTTGCAAGGCTTAAGTGATGTGCATTACCGAGAGGGCCCAGAGATACCTCTCCGACAATCGGAGTGACAAATCCTAATCTCGAAATACACAACCCAACATCTACCTTTGGTGACACCTGTAGTACTCCTTTATAATCACCCAGTTACGTTGTGACATTTGGTAGCACCCAAAGTGTTCCTCCGGCAAACGGGAGTTGCATAATCTCATAGTCATAGGAACATGTATAAGTCATGGATAAAAGCAATAGCAACATACTAAACGATCGGGTGCTAAGCTAATGGAATGGGTCATGTCAATCAGATCATTCAACTAATGATGTGACCTCATTAATCAAATAACAACTCCTTGTTCATGGTTAGGAAACATAACCATCTTTGATTAATGAGCTAGTCAAGTAGAGGCATACTAGTGACACTCTGTTTGTCTATGTATTCACACATGTATTATGTTTCCTGTTAATACAATTCTAGCATGAATAATAAATGTTTATCATGATTTAAGGAAATAAATAATAACTTTATTATTGCCTCTAGGGCATATTTCCTTCAATTCGCCAGTCCAGCCATTAAACGTCCGGACACCGTCAAGAGCGCCTGGAGTAACCTACAACAAGACCGCCTGGCACGTTCTGAGCAAGCGTAGCAATGCGGCCCCAACCCCATCCCTTGCGAACTTGTGAAACCAGTGTTGCGCGTACATAACTACACTCTGGAAATACCATGGGCAAAGGCGGAGGGGCACCATCACGGCACGCCCGAAACACGGCTTAAACCGCACTAGGGGCTGCCGACTTCTTCATTTTCTCTTACTTTCAGGACTCCATTCTTCGGAAGGTCTGTCCGGCAGTACAATTGCCGCACAAACGATACAACAACCAGGGAAGCAGAAAGCTACGCTGAATTCTCAGGTGGTCTCTATAACGAGCAACATACCTGTCTTACATATCATCTCGCAGCTCGCCCCTGGAGGGGGACATGTCAAATAGTCCCATCCCTTGCTTATCGCACTATTTGTATCGTTCTGCTTTTACAGCAGCTCTTTTAAATAAACAATGCTTAGCTTCAGCTTATTACTGCATTCTCTATTCATTTCCTTTTTAATATATATGTTCATTCATGACATTTAGCACCCGTACACTTTGGTACGGCCAATACGCCAGGGGCTCAAGCACCCCATAACACGGCGTGAAAAGTCCGAACACTTTCACAAGTGCGGCCCTCCGATCTTATAGCATTATATGCATCAGCTCCGAATCATGTCTTGGGTCAATAGTTGGGTTTGCCCGGCTCCTATGTTTTGGTACCTTACGTTCAGTTATATCGGCTAAGGTAGCACTAGGAGAACTACTGCGATTGTGCCATAGTTGAGCTGGGCTAAGCACCTCAGTAGAGAAAGCTAAAACTGACCGTCATGATGAGGCGAGAGTTGGTCGCTGTTCGAGAGGTTTTCGAGTCCCTAAAGACTTATGCCGCTTAGAGCGAGGAGTCGGCTTTGTCCGGCCTAGGCGTGGATAACGCCCCGAACTCGGTCTTCCGAACATTAGGGGCTTCGCCGAAATTTAAAATTATAGAATTCTATGGCTAAGTGAGAGTGTTCAATCATTATAGTCCGATTGCCTTGTTCGTTGTGTTGAGCGCCTCCCCCGGAGGACCCAAGAATGGGAAAAAGAGCGCTCAAGTTTATCTCGAACACCCCAGCACTCGTGGCATGGGGGCAGAAGCCGACGACTTGCCATCTCTCAAATTTGATAAACGGCCGAACATAAGGTAATATTTTAAATTAAACAAGCATTGCATAGCGCATATGAACAAGTTTTCAGCGCACAGGACAAGCCGAGCAAGTTTCACTCAAAAATTACATCTTTTGAACATTCGTCCGCCATAAGGCGGGCACCCTTCAAGACGCCCTTATAGTACATCTCGGGGTGGCGATGCTCCTTGCCCGGCGGCGGCCTGTCCTTCACAAGCTTCTCCACATCCAGCTTGCCCCAGTGCACCTTAGCACGGGCAAGCACCCTACGGGCACCTTCGATGCAGACGGAGCGCTTGATGACTTCGAGCCTTGGACAGGCCTCCACCAGCCACCTCACTAGCCCGAAGTAGCTCCCAGGCAGAGCCTTTCCAGGCCACAGCCGAACTATGAGGCCCTTAATGGCCTGTTCGGCCACCTTGTGGAGCTCGACCAGTTGCTTCAGCTGGTCGCTCAAGGGCACAGGGTGTACGGCCTCAGCATACTGAGACCAGAACACCTTCTCCGTCGAGCTTCCCTCCTCGGCTCGGTAGAAGGCGGCAGCATCTGACACGCTGCAGGGCAAATCTGCGAATGCTCCTGGAGAGCTCCAGATTCGGGTAAGTAACAAGTAACTCACTTTCACGTGCTTGCTTTGCATAAAGAATGCCTTACCCGCCGCTATCTTTTTCATCGCCTCCACCTCCTAGAGGGCCTTCTGGGCTTCGGCCTTGGCAGACTTGGCATTTTGAACTGCCGCCGCGAGCTCGGACTCTCGCATCTTCGAGTCAAGCTCCAAAATCTCATTTTTTTTCATGAGAGCCTGGAGCTCTCGCCGCACCTCGCCAACCTGCGCCTCATGCTTCTCCCGCTCGGTGCGCTCCGTGGCCGCCTTCTTTTCGGCCTCGGGTAGCGCCTGCTTAAGGGTTGCCACCTCAGGTGTGGCCCCTACAATAGTCACATTAATCCTGTCATTTTCTTGCAATTGCACCTTATATATATATATATATTAAAAAAGGTATCTCTTACCTTCTTTGTCCTCGAGCTGCTTCTTGGCAAGGCCGAGCTCTTTCTCGGACCGCTCGAGGTTCTGCTTCAGCGTGTCCACCTCCGCAGTCAGTGCGGCGGACGCCAGCAGTGAAGCCTACATCCGCATATTGACTTACTTTTGTTAGACTCCTGCGAATGTTATTAGATCCTCTATTTGGCTTTTCTTTCCGAACGCCAAACAGAGCATCAGGGGCTACTGTCTATGCGGTAATATTTCTACATATTCTTTACTTACCTCAAAGACTGTTAGAAGGCTGGCACAGGCTTCGGTCAGCCCGCTCTTGGCGGACTGAACCTTCTGGATCACCGTACTCATTACAGTACGGTGCTCCTCGTTGATGGAGGCACTGTTAAGCACCTCTAGCAAATTATCCGGTGCCTCCGGTTGGGAGGAGGTCACCGGCGTCGTAGGCTTGCCCTTCTTCTTGCAGGGCCGCCTGCCGGACTCCGAAACCTTTAAGGTTCCGGTGTGGTGTCCAGCCTAGGGCCGGACTTGGAGCCCTCGGGGTTTTTGTCCCTTTGGCGCCTGGAGTCCGGGAGGTCACCTTGCGGTGCCTCCAGGACCACCTCCTCCCGGGTTGGAACCTCCTGGGACAACACTTCGGCGTTGTCCGTAGGGCGGGGGGAGGTAGCGGTCGGAAGTGAATTCACATCCGACGAGTCCAGGGAGCCGCTCGACGACATGTCAAGCCCGTCTTTGGGCGGACTGCATAATTATATGCGGCGTCAGGAAAATCTATTCAATAAAGGAAACCCCATGAGTCATTCTGGTATCGGAACACTTACGATTTTGCAAGGGGCTTGGCCCTGTGCGGCCACTCCTCTTCGCCGTCATCGGCGTTGGTGGAGTAGTCCGTAGGAAGGGTCCTGCCCTTCTTGGACCCTTCGGCCTCCCCAGTTGGGGCGGCCTTCCTTTTCTTCCCTCCCCCCGCTGGAGGGGGAGAGGTCTCTTCTTCCTCCTCGTCTTCACGGGAGGAGTGCATCTTGGAGTCGTCGGATGATGAATCCGACACCACTAGGCGCCGGGCACCCTTTCGAGTCCCTGTGGCCTTCTTCTTGGCCTTCTTCTCCGGCACCACATAGGGTGCCGGAACCAACAGCCCTGTCAAACGGGCGTCCGCTAGGTCTTCGGGCAAAGGAGCCGGACAGCTGATATGTCCGGACATCTCCTGCCAATCCTGTCAAAGGTAAGGGAGTTTAGATCCCGCATAGAGTCAAAATATGAAAGATAAAAAACATGTAAAAGGTAAAAGCAGCTTACCGCGCCGGCTTGACGCCACGCGCTGAATCCGCGATCCTCGGAGGCGGATGCGGGAGCCTCGGCGCCCTTGAACAGCACCTTCCAGGCATCTTCGTACGTAGTGTCGAAGAGCCTGCTCAGTGTTCGGTGATGTGCCGGATTGAACTCCCATAAGCTGAAAGCCTGTTGTTGGCACGGGAGGATCCGGTGGATGAGCATGACCTGGACTATGTTGACGAGTTTGAGCTTCTTGCTCACCAGGTTTTGGACGCATGTCTGGAGTCCGGTCAGATCTCCTTTCTTGCCCCACAACAGGCCCGTCTCCTTCCAGGAGGTGAGCCGCGTAGGGGCTCCGGATCGGAACTCGGGGGCTGCGACCCATTCAGGGTCGCGTGGCTCGGTGATGTAGAACCACCCCGATTGCCACCCCTTTAGGGTCTCCACGAAAGAGCCCTCGAGCCATAGGACGTTGGGCATCTTGCCCACCATGGCCCCTCTGCACTCCGCCTGGCAGCTGCGCACTAGCTTCGGCTTGACGTTAAAGGTCTTCAGCCATAAACCGAAGTGGGGCGGGATGCGGAGGAAGGCCTCGCACACGACAATAAACGCCGAGATGTTGAGGATGAAATTCGCGGCCAGATCATGGAAATCTATTCCATAGTAGAACATGAGACCCCGGACAAATGGGTGGAGAGGAAAACCCAGTCCGCGGAGGAAGGGGGTGAGGAACATCACCCTCTCATGGGGCCTTGGGGTGGGGATGAGCTGCCCCTCTTTTGGAAGCCGGTGCGCGATGTCATTAGACAAGTATCCGGCCGTCCTCAGCTTTTTGATGTGACCCTCCGTGACGGAGGAGACCATCCACTTGCCTACCGCTCCAGACATGGCTGGAGAACGTTGAGGTGGGGTTTGCGGACTTGGGCGCTAGAGCTCGAGTGCGCGGAAATGGATAGGCAAAGGAGGAAGAGGGCGTAGGTAAAAAGGTGGATCCTTATCCCCTTATATGGGCGGACGCGAACTATGCGTCCCCATCCGCCTAGTAAAACTCGCTTATCTCCCAAGCGCCATAATCAATGGCATGGTTGGGTTACCCACGCCCGTATTGATGAGAATCCCGGAATAAGGGGACACGATCTCTGCTTTGACAAGACGTGCCAAGGAAACTGCCTCGCTAAATGCGCTGAGGTGGGATAGTAAAACGATTCGAATAAAGGCTTGGTTGTGGTGTGATGTCACGCTACAGAATACGTCAGCAGATTAGATTTGTGTAAATATTATTCTCTCTATGGCAATATGTGGAAACTTATTTTGCAGAGCCGGACACTATCCTTGTGTTCAAAAAATTCTATGAAGTACTTGGAGGAGGAACCCACCTTGCAATGCCGAAGACAATCTGCGCGCCGGACTCATCGTCATTGAAGCCTGGTTCAGGGGCTATTGAGGGAGTCCTGGATTAGGGGGTGTCCGGATAGCCGGACTATACCTTCGACCGGATTCCTGGACTATGAAGATACAAGATTGAAGACTTCGTCCCGTTTCCAGAAGGGACTATCCTTGGCGTGGAAAGCAAGCTTGGCGATACGATATGTAGATCTCCTACCATTGTAACCGACTCTGTGTAACCCTAGCCCTCTCCGGTGTCTATATAAACCGGAGGGTTTTAGTCCGTAGGACAGAAGAAGAACAACAATCATACCATAGGCTAGCTTCTAGGGTTTAGCCTCTCTGATCTCGTGGTAGATCTACTCTTGTACTACCCATATCATCAATATTGATCAAGCAGGAGTAGGGCTTTACCTCCATCGAGAGGGCCCGAACCTGGGTAAAAACACCGTGTCCCTTGTCTCCTGTTACCATCCGCCTAGACGCATAGTTTGGGACCCCGTACCCGAGATCCGCCGGTTTTGACACCGACAGAAGTTAAGAACCATCATAACAAGAAGATCAAATTCCTACGATCTAATCGATGGAGAATTTCTGAGTTATGAGTTTGGCAATCACTTAACACATTGTGAAATTGTTTCACAGTTGACACCACCTGGAACACCACAGCGTAATGGCATGTCCGGACGTCGTAATCAAACCTTATGAGATATGGTGCGATCTATGATGTCTCTTAGATCTACCGCTATCATTTTGAGGTTATGCGTTAGAGACAACTGCATTCACTTTAGATAGGGCACCATCTAAGTCCGTTGAGATGACATCGTATGAAAATTGTTTGGCAAGAAACCAAAGTTGTCGTTTCTTAATATTTGGTGCTGCGATGCTTAAGGCTTCAGCCGAAAAAGCTCAAACCCAAATCGGACAAATACATCTTCATAGGATACCCAAACGTAATAGTTGGGTATACCTTCTATCTCAGATCCGAGGGCAAAGTGTTTGCCGCTAAGAATGGGTCCTTTCTCGAGAAGGAGTTTCTCTTGAAAGAATTGAGTGGGAGGAAGATAGAACTTGATGAGGTTGTTGAACCTCTACTTCAACCGGAAAGTGGTGAAACACAGAAAGATGTTTCTGTGGCACCTATGTCAGTTGAAGAGGAAGTTAATGATAGTGATCATGAAGCTTCGGATCAAGTTGCTATCGAACCTCGTAGGTCGACAAGGATATGTACTACTCCTGAGTGGTACTGTGATCCTGTCTTAAATATCATGTTGGATAACAATGAACCTATTAGCTATGGAGAAGCGATGGTGGGCCCATATTCCGACAAATGGTTAGAATCCATGAAATCCGAGGTAGGATCCATGTATCAGAACAAAGCATGGACTTTGGTGGCCTTGCCCGATGATCGGCAAGCCATTGAGATAAATGGATCTTTAAGAAGAAGATGGACGTGGACGGTAATGTTACCGTCTATGAAGCTCGACTTGTGGCAAAGAGTCTTTTCACAAGTTCAAGGAGTTGACTACGATGAGATTTTCTCACCCGTAGCAAAGTTTTAAGTCTGTCGGAATCATGTTAGCATTAGCTGTATTTTTCGATTATGAAATATGACAGATGGATGTCAAAACAAGTTTTCTTACCAGTTTTCGTAAGAAAAAGTTGTATGTGATACAATAAAAGGTTTTGTCGATCCTAAGGATGCTAAAAGGTATGCTGGCTCCAGCAATCCTTCTATGGACTAGAGCAAGCATCTCGGAGTCGGAATATGTGCTTTGATGGAGTGATCAAAGCTTTTAGGTTTATACAATGTTTGCTAGAAACTTGTATTTACAAGAAAGTGAGTGGGAGCACTACAACATTTCTGATAAGTATATGTGGATGACATATTGTTGATACGAAATAATGTAGAATTTCTGGAAAGCATAAATGGTTGTTTGAAGAGTGATTTTCAAAGGAAGACCTGGATAAAGCTGCTTACATATTGGGCATCAAGATCTATAGAGATAGATCAAGACGCCTCATGATACTTTCAAAGAATGCACACCTTGACATAATTTTGAAGGAGTTCAAAATAGATCAGTCAAAGACTCAAAGCTTGACCACGGCAGAAGAAAGAGGAAGGACGAAGGTCATTCCCTATGCTTTTGTCATAGGCTCTATACGGTATGCCATGCTAAGTACCGCACTTGATTTGTGCCTTGCCACATGTCTGGCAAGAGGGTACAAAGGTAATCCAGGAGTGGATAACTGGACAGTGGTCAAAATTATCCTTAGAGGAATAAGAAAATATTTCTTGGTTATGGAGGTGATAAAGAGTTCGACGTTAAGAGTTACGTCGATGCAAGCTTTAACACCTATCCGGATGACTATGAGTAGAAAAACCGGATATGTATAATGGAGCAACCATTAGGAATAGCTCCAAGTGGAACGTGGTAGCAGCATCTACGATATGACATAAAGTTTTGCGAAGTACATGCGGATCTGATTGTTGCAGACCCGTTGACTATAACATCTCTCACAAGCATAACATGATCAAACCCTAAACTCTTTGGGTGTTAGTCACATGGCGATGTGACCTTGAGTGTCAATCACATAGTGATGTGAACTGGATTATTGACTCCAGTGCAAGTGGGAGACTGTTGGAAATATGCCCTAGAGGCAATAATAAATTAGTTATTATTATTATATTTCCTTGTTCATGATAATTGTTTATTATCCATGCTAGAATTCTATTGATAGGAAACTCAGATACATGTTTGGATACATAGACAACACCATGTCCCTAGTAAGCCTCTAGTTGACTAGCTCGTTGATCAATAGATGGTTATGGTTTCCTGACCATGGACATTGGATGTCGTTGATAACAGGATCACATCATTAGGAGAATGATGTGATGGACAAGACCCAATCCTAAGCCTAGCACAAGATCGTGTAGTTCGTATGCTAAAGCTTTTCTAATGTCAAGTATCATTTCCTTAGACCATGAGATTGTGCAACTCCCGGATACCGTAGGAATGCTTTGGGTGTACAAGACGTCACAATGTAACTGGGTGGCTATAAAGGTGCACTACGGGTATCTCCGAAAGTGTCTGTTGGGTTGGCACGAATCGAGACTGGGATTTGTCACTCCGTGTGACGGAGAGGTATCTCTGGGCCCACTCGGTAGGACATCATCATAATGTGCACAATGTGACCAAGGAGTTGATCATGGGATGATGTGTTACAGAACGAGTAAAGAGACTTGCCGGTAATGAGATTGAACAAGGTATCGGGATACCGACGATCGAATCTCGGGCAAGTATCATACCAATAGACAAAGGGAATTGTATACGGGATTGATTGAATCCTTGACATCGTGGTTCATCCGATGAGATCATCATGGAACATGTGGGAGCCAACATGGGTATCCAGATCCTGCTGTTGGTTATTGACCAGAGAGATGTCTCGGTCATGTCTGCATGATTCCTGAGCCCGTAGGGTCTACACACTTAAGGTTTGATGACGCTAGGGTTATAGGGAAGGTATGTACGCGGTTACCGAATGTTGTTCGGAGCCCGGATGAGATCCCGGACGTCACGAGGAGTTCCGGAATGGTTCGGAGGTGAAGATTGATATATTGGACGAAGCGCTTTGGAGTCCGGAAGTGTTCTGGAGGTACCGGGTGATGACCAGCATGACCGAAAGGTGTTTCGGGAGCCCCGACAAGTGTTGGGGGCTTCATGGGCCAAGGGAAGTGGCAAACCAGCCCACTAAGGGGTTGTGCACCCCCCTCACCTATTCCCACGTGACCAGGGGGTTTGGGGCGCCCCATCTAGGGTTCCCACCTCCTGGCTTGGGGGCCAAGTCACCCAAAGGGGAGATCCCATCTGCCCTGGCCGCCGCCCCCCCCCCCCTAGGGGAAACCCTAGGGCGCCTCCCCCTCCCCTTGCCCCAATATATAGTGGAGGTTTTGGGGCTACCTAACACACGAGTCTCTCTCTCCCAAGGCGCAGCCCTACCTCTCTCCCTCCTTGTCTCTAGTAGTGCTTGGTGAAGCCCTGCTGGAGTACCGCGCTCCTCCACCACCACCACGCCGTCGTGCTGCTGCTGGACAGAGTCTTCCCCAACCTCTCCCTCTCTCCTTGCTGGATCAAGGCATGGGAGACGTCACCGGGCTGCACGTGTGTTGAACGCGGAGGCGCCGTTGTTCGGCACTTAGATCGGAATCGACCGTCATCTAAATCGCCACGAGTATGACTACCTCATCCGCGTTCTTGCAACGCTTCCGCTTAGCGATCTACAAGGGTATGTAGATGCACTCCCCTTCCCTCGTTGCTAGATTACTCCATTGATTGATCTTGGTGATGCGTAGAAAATTTTAAATTTTTCCTACGATCCCCAACACACCAATGATGATGGCCCCCTCCGGCAGGGTGTCGGAGAGGGCCTAGATTGACTTCTCGTGGCTACAGATGCTTGCGGCGGCGGAACTTCCCATATAGGTTTGTTTCTGGAAGTTTGGGTATATATAGTAGAGTTTTGCGTTGATTTCATGTCAGGGGGGGGGGTCTCCGGACTATCCACGAGGCAGGGGGCGCCCTAGGGGGTGGGTGCGCCCCCCACCCTCGTGGGCAGCTCGGGACTCTTCTGGCCTGCTTATGGTACTCGTGGGCTTCTTCTGGTCCAAAAATGATCTCCGTCAAGTGGCACGTCAATTGGACTCTGTTTAGTTTTCCTTTTCTGCGATACTCTAAAACAAGGAGAAAACAGAAACTGGCACTGGGCTCTAGGTGTGACGCCCCCGATTCAATCGTACACTAATCATGCACGCAAATGTGTACGGTCAAGATCAGGGACTCACGGGAAGATATCACAACACAACTCTAAGACATAAATAAGTCATACAAGCATCATAATACAATCCAGGGGCCTCGAGGGCTCGAATACAAGTGCTCGATCATAGACGAGTCAGCGGAAGCAACAATATCTGAGTATAGACATAAGTTAAACAAGTTGCCATAAGATGGCTAGCACAAACTGGGATACAGATCGAAAGAGGCGCAGGCCTCCAGCCTGGGATCCTCCTAACTACTCCTGGTCGTCGTCAGCGGGCTGCATGTGGTAGTAGGCACCTCCGGTGTAGTAGGAGTCGTCGTCGACGGTGGCGTCTGGCTCCTGGGCTCCGGCTTCTGGTTGCGACAACCAGGTAGAAGGGAAAGGGGGAAAAGAGGGAGAAAAGCAACCGTGAGTGCTCATCCAAAGTACTCGCAAGCAAGGAGCTACACTACATATGCATGGGTATAAGTGTAAAGGGCCATATCGGTGGACTGAACTGCTGAATGCCAGAATAAGAGGGGGATACCTAATCCTGTCAAAGACTACGCTTCTGGCAGCCTCCGTATTGCAGCATGTAGAAGAGAGTAGACTGAAGTCCTGCAAGTAGCATCGCATAGCATAATCCTACCCGGCGATCCCCTCCTCGTCGCCGATCACCGGGTTGTATCTGGCACTTGGAAGGGTGTGTTTTATTAAGTATCCGGTTCTAGTTGTCATAAGGTCAAGGTACAACTCCAAGTCGTCCTGTTACCGAAGATCACGACTATTCGAATAGATTAACTTCCCTGCAAGGGTGCACCACATAACCCAACACGCTCGATCCCATTTGGCCGGACACACTTTCCTGGGTCATGCCCGGCCTCGTAAGATCAACACGCCGCAGCCCCACCTAGGAACAACGGAGAGGTCAGCACGCCGGTCTAAATCCTATGCGCGCAGGGGTCTGGGCCCATCGCCCATTGCACACCTGCATGTTGCATACGCGGTCGGAGAGCAGACCTAGCAACCTCCATTACAAAGGAAGTCACGTTACGTGGTCCAACCCGGCGCGCGCCGCTCAGTCGCTGACGTCACGAAGGCTTCGGCTGATACCACGACGTCGAGTGCCCATAACTCTCCTGCATAGTTGGTTAGTGTGTATAGGCCAGTGGCCAGACTCAGATCAAATACCAAGATCTCGTTAAGCGTGTTAAGTACCCGCAAATGCCGACCAGGGCCAGGCCCACCTCTCTCCTAGGTGGTCTCAACCCAGGCCCACCTCTACCGGGATGGAGCCACCTGCCCCTTTAGCCCCCATCTCCGAACAGTATCATGTGTAATGTAACAGTATCAAGTATATAGCATATGCCCGTGATCACCTCCCGAAGTGATCACGGCCCAGTAGTATAGCATGGCAGACGGACAAGAATGTAGGTCCACTGATGGAATACTAGCGTCCTATACTAAGCAGTAGGATAGCAGGTAAGGGTAACAACTGTAGCAACAATGATAGGCTATGCATCAGAATATGATTAACCGAAAGCAGTAACATGCTACACTACTCTAACGCAAGTAGTATAGAGAAGGAATGGGCGATATCTGGTGATCAAGGGGGGGGGGGGCTTGCCTGGTTGCTCTGGCAAGAAGGAGGGATCATCAACACCGTAGTCGTACTAGGTAGCAGTGGCGTCGGTCTCGGTGTCTACCAAAAAGAAGTAAGGGAGGGGGAACACAATAAATAACAGAGCAATCAAATCATCACAAAGCATAACATTGAAATACGCGGTGCTAGAGGTGACCTAACGCAGTACTAGGCGATACTGGCGAAGAGGGGAAACATCCGGGAAAGTATCCCCGGTGTTTCGCATTTTCGAACAGATGAACCTGAGGGGGAAAGTTGTGAGTTTGATAGGTTAGGGATGTGTGGCGGACGAACGGGCTGCGTAGCCGGATTCGTCTCGTTGTTCTGAGCAACTTTCATGTAGAAAGTATTTTCATCCGAGCTATGGTTTATTTTATATTAATTTAAAACGATTAAATCAATTTTTGGATTTAATAAATTAATTTAATTCGAAAATTAATTAATGCATCAGCATGATGTCAGCAGTCAACGTTCCGTTGACCTGGTCAACCTGACAGGTGGGTCCCACCTGTCAGAGACTGTTAGCTAATTAATAGTAGTTAATTAGGTTAATTAGTTATTATGTAATTAAGCATAATTAATTAAGTTAATTAATTAATTAATTAATTAATTAATTAATATTTTTATTTCTTATTATTTTTATTTAATAAACGTTCTGGGCGGTGGGGCCCTGTGTCTGTGACTCAGAGGGGCTAGCGGGCAATGGGTTACGGGCGTCGGGGCGGGGCGCATCCAGGCGCTGGGGTGCAACCCGCACGGTGTGAGGCGAGGTCACCGGCGACGGCAGAGCCCGCATGACGCCGCGGGCGAGTAGGGGGGTGAGTCCGCGGGCGTGGGACGGCAGACGGCGCGGGCAGGGGAAGCCGCGCAAGCGAGCGACGGGGGCGGGCGCGCGGCTTGGCGCCGGTGGCCGTGGACGGGGGGGGAGAGGCCGTGGCTGAGTGGAAGCAGGGCGACAGAGGCGAGGCCCGGGCGGCGCGGCCACGGGCGCGGTGGTGCGGCGCAGCTGCAGCAGGGGGTGCGGGCGGTAGGGCGGAGCGGGGCCACGGGGCGAGGGGAGCAGGGCGGCCCGCTGGCCATGGCCGGAGAGGGTGCGTGGCCGCAGTGGGCTGGAGGGGATGACGAAGCTGGGCACGCGCAAGGGGGGTGCTCAGGCGGAGCTACGACTGGCGGCGCGGCATGGCAGCAACAGCGGAGGCGGGGCGATGCGGCAGCAGTGGGTGAAGCGCGGCGAGGCGAGGCACCAGGGAAGCGTAGCGGCAGCAGTAGCAGAGTAGCAGAAGCAGGGGCGAGCGGGCGCGGCCCAGGGACGGCCGACGCATGATGTCTACTACGCAACCTTCTTCTTGTAGACGTTGTTGGGCCTCCAAGTGCAGAGGTTTGTAGGACAGTAGCAAATTTCCCTCAAGTGGATGACCTAAGGTTTATCAATCCGTAGGAGGCGTATGATGAAGATGGTCTCTCTCAAGCAACCCTGCAACCAAATAACAAAGAGTATCCTGTGTCCCCAACACACCCAATACAATGGTAAATTGTATAGGTGCACTAGTTCGGAGAAGAGATGGTGATACAAGTGCAATATGGATGGTAGATATAGGTTTTTGTAAACTCAAAATATAAAAACAGCAAGGTTGCGAGCGATAAAAGTGAGTGCAAACGGTATTGCAATGCTAGGGAACAAGGCCTAGGGTTCATACTTTCACTAGTGCAAGTTCTCTCAACAATAATAACATAATTGGATCATATAACTGTCCCTCAACATGCAACAAAGAGTCACTCCAAAGACACTAATAGCGGAGAACAAACGAAGAGATTATGGCAGGGTACGAAACCACCTCAAAGTTATTCTTTCCAATCAATCCATTGGGCTATTCCTATAAGTGTCACAAACAGCCCTAGAGTTCGTACTAGAATAACACCTTAAGACACAAATCAACCAAAACCCTAATGTCACCTAGATACTCCAATGTCACATCAAGTATCTGTGGGTATGATTATATGATATGCATCACACAATCTCAATTCATCTATTCAAACCAGCACATAGAACCTCAAAGAGTGCCCAAAAGTTTCTACCAGAGAATCACGCACTACTAGGAAAAGGGGTGCTAGCGGCGCACCTGTTTTCGCTACTAATGGCGCACTACAGGTGCGCCACTAGCACCATGCCATTAGAATTTTTTACTAATGGCGCACCACAGGTGCGCCATTAGTATAGCCCACGGTGCGCCATTAGTATCTGATATACTAATGGCGCACCACATAGAAGTGCGCCATTAGTAAAAAAAAATTTAATTTTTTTTCGTTTTTTATTTATCTCAGGTCACTATTTCACATATGAGATATCTAACACATATATATACAACAAGCATCCATATAACAATCATATCCAACACACAAGTTTCATCATATATACATACATAGCCAACACATAGTTCCATCGTTACATATTACAAAAGTTTCACATTGTTCATCCAACACCGTTATCCATCAATTCACAAAAGTTTCACATTGATACAAAATAAAAACACAAATGGAAAAGAAGCACTCCATCCATGCAAGCTTCCGTGAATTAAATCAAATCTACAAAATGATAAACAAGAAGTTAGAAGAAGAAGAAGAAGAAGAAGAAGAAGAAGAAGAAGAAGAAGAAGAAAAAGAAGAGAAGAAGAAGAAGAAGACTACAAATGGAAAAGAAGAAGAACAAGAAGAAGACTATAAGCTTATTATGTAAACTTGATCATTTTGTGCTAACATAAGTAATTTTGCAGCTAACCTATAGGAAACTAAGCATATAAGCTCTAATTTAGCATATTAGATGCAACTTAGGTAAAATGAAGCTAACCAATGTCATTTTGGAAAAGAAGAGGAATAAGAAGAAGACTATAAGCTTATTATGTAAACTTGATCATTTTGTGCTAACATAAGTAATTTTGGAGCTAACCTATAGGAAACTAAGCATATAAGCTCTAAGTTATCATATTAGAGCCAACTTAGGTAAAATGAAGCTAACCTATGTCATTTTGGATAAGAAGAAGAATAAGAAGAAGACTATAAGCTTATTATGTAAAATTGATCATTTTGTGCTAACATAAGTTATTTTGGAGCTAACCTATAGGAAACTAAGCAAATAAGCTCTAAGTTACCATATTAGAGCCAACTTAGGTAAAATGAAGCTAACATATGTCATTTTGGAAAAGAAGAAGAATAGGAAGAAGACTATAAGCTTATTATGTAAACTTGATCATTTTGTGCTAACATAAGTAATTTTGGAGCTAACTTATAGGAAACTAAGCATATTAGAGATAACATAGGTAACTAAGTATATATATATATATATATATATATATATATATATATATATATATATATATATATATATATATATCATTTTGGAGATCTGACATACCTGACATAGTTCAGTTTTCATTGTTCTTCTCCTTCTCCTTCCTCAGCCTGATGCGCCAAGAGCGGCGAGGCGGTGGAGGCAGCTGTGGGATGTAGTCTTCTACCACAATTGGCGTGGTCATGTCGCCCAGCTGTGGGATCGCCGACGCCACCACCGGTGCGTGGTAATTGTCAGGCACCACCACCATCGCGAGTCCACCCTCAGCCACCACCATCTCTTGCCCATGGTCAGCCACCACCATCTCTTGCCCATGGTCAGCCACCACCATTTCTTGCCCTTGGTCAGCCACCACCAGTGCTAGGTCATCCTCAGCCTGATGCCCATCGCCATCCTGCAGCTCCTCATCCCCACTCTGCTCCTCTTCTCCCCCACTCCGGTCCGGATCATCCTTCTTGTTGTCTTCGCTGCTGCCAGAATCGCTGTTGCTTTCGCTAAAGCCAGAATCACTGTTGCTTTTGCTACAGCCATAATCGCTGCTGCTTTGGTTGTAGCCAGTGTCGCTGCTGCTGCTCCCATTGCCTGTCCAAATGCAACAATGACCGTTAACAATTGATGTGAGACAAAAGCCAAATGTAGAGGAATAAGAAGAGGCAGAACACACTGGCATCTTCGTCTTCAGCGTAGCGCATGTGACACATAGTCACGTTGAAAACCTTCACGATGAGCATTGTGGCGTCATCGTCGTACCTGAAGAGAAGAAAGTACCCGGTCCGCAGGTCGTAGGCACTGTAGAACTTCTCCCAGCCACGGCACAGGTACATGTGGCCCTCCTCGATCACCAACTCCACGTCCCACAGCCTGCGAACCCCGCTGCTGGCCTGTCGGAGCTTCACATTATTTGGCGGATCTTCACCCAGCATGTTCATAAAAGTGTCAGGCAGCCTCTGCAATTTGGGACAAGGAATGATGTAGCAAACAACAGAGTTATCATAATGAGATGGGTGAAGGGGAGATCTCTCGTTTTATATACCTGCCTTGTGGCTGATAGTGAAGTCCCAAGTATGATACTGAAGAACTCGAAAGCATCCAACTCGTACTCCGGTGAGGCAGAGCGGCGGTGGCTGCTTCCCCCCATCTCTGATAACCAGTAGAAGAGACCAATTATTACCCTTACAACATTAGCATACAACATTATAGCAGCATAAATTTTGAGCAGAAGATAATCAACTACACCAATGCACTTCCGAAGTTCCCGCTTCCCACCCATGATGTTGTTAAGCGAGGACTAGTGCCAAATGCATTTTTGGTACGAAAATACATCACAGGCCATTATGTTATTTAATATCATTCTTCTCGAAGACTAATGATTGTTACATCCTACTAAAATGATGTTCTGTCCTCAGAGATGTCTCGTTGCTTATGAGGAAGCAGCAAATAAACACTTGAAAAAAGCTCTCGTCCTCGAAGATGCATTCTTGCTTATATTACCGTTCTGAGTTATGTTGTTCTGTTATTTTATTTGAAGACATGAAGGGTTACTTATTTGAAGATGCTACTCCTAAGAAAGGTCAACTTTTTGATCATCAGCCTCTACAATTAAACAATGATGCATTCTTCCTTTTCCTTTCCATCTTCTTCTTCTCCGCCTCTCTTGTTTTCTTGTTCTCCTTTTTCTTTCTTATCCTTCCTCCTCCTCCTCTTCTCCTTCTTCTTTTCTTGTTCTCCTTTTTCTTTCTTCTCCTTCCTCCTCCTCCTCTTCTCCTTCTTCCTTTCTTGTTCTGTTTTTCAACTTTCTTCTTATTCTTCTTCCTTTTTTTCCTTTTTCCTCTTCTTCTACTTCATCTTCTTTTTTTCAACTTTCTTCTTCTAATTATCTAAACCTAAATCTAGCACTAACCTAAACCAACCACTAACCTAAACCTATCAATAACCTAATTAAACCTAAATAGCAAAGAAAAGCAGTAGAAAAAAATGCTCACCTTGGCTTCGGGGGCAGGGGGTGGTGGTGGGCGGCCACGGTTAGGGCAGCGGCGGCGGGCCTGGCTCCGGGGGGGGGGGCGCGAGGCAGACGCAGGGGGCCCGCGGCGAGCGTGGCTCTAGGGGCGGCGCGGGCGCAGGGGCCGACGGGCAGGTGGTGGGGGCGGTGGGGCACCAGGGGGGCCGCCGTTCGGGCGACGGGGCGCCGGGGCGGTGGCGGGTGGTGGGGGCTACAGGGCGAGGGGCGGTGCGGCCAGGGGGCGGTGGCGGGTGGTGGCGGCGGCGGGTGGTTGGGACGGTGGGGCGACGGGGCGAGGGGAGGTGGGGCAAGGGGGCGGCGAGGGGAGGGGGCGACGGGGCGAGGGGAGGTGGGGCAAGGGGGCGGCGAGGGGAGGGGGCGACGGGGCGAGGGGAGGTGGGGCAAGGGGGCGGCGAGGGGAGGGGGCGACGGGGCGAGGGGAGGTGGGGCTCGATCGGCATTACTAACAATTTTTTTTATTTTTTTCAGAACTACTAATGGCGCACGGTGGGTGTGGTGCGCCATTACTATGTCAACTAGTTATGGCGCACTATAACACGGTGCGCCATTAGTAACAATTTTTTTTAATTTTTTTCAAAACTACTAATGGTGCACCACACACGAGGTATTACTAATGGCGCACCAACACATGGTGTGCCATTAGTATATAGTAATGGCGCACCACATGTCTGGTGCGCCATTAGTGGCCATATCATCTATAGCCCTTTTCCCAGTAGTGACGACGAAAACGTGTGCCAACCCCTATGCATAGGTTCATGGGCGGAACCCGCAAATTGATCACCAAAACATGCATCAAGTAAATCACGTGATATCCCATTGTCACCACAGATACGCACGGCAAGACATACATCAAGTGTTCTCAAATCTTTAAAGACTCAATCCGATAAGATAACCTCAAAGGGAAAACTCAATCCATTACAAGAGAGTAGAGGGGGAGAAGAAACATAAGATCCAACTATAATAGCAAAGCTCGCGATACATCAAGATCGTGCCAAATCAAGAACACGAGAGAGAGAGAGATCAAACACATAGCTACTGGTACATACCCTCAGCCCCGAGGGTGAACTACTCCCTCCTCGTCATGGAGAGCGTCGGGATGATGAAGATGGCCACCGGTGAAGGTTCCCCCTCCGGCAGGGTGCCGGAACAGGGTCCCGATTGACTTTGGTTGGCTACAGAGGCTTGCGGCGGCGGAACTCCCGATCTAATCTCCGTTCTGGAAGTTTTAGGGTACGTAGGTATATATGGGTGCAGGAAGTACGTCGGTGGAGCTTCGGGGGCTCCACGACGTAGGGGGGCACGCCCTAGGGGGGTGGGCGCGCCCCCCACCCTCGTGGCCATCTCCCTCCTTTCCTGACGTGGGGTCCAAGTCCATCCAGTAGCTTTCCTTCCAAAAATAACTTCTCTAGTTGATTTTGTTCCGTTTCGACTCCGTTTGATATTCCTTTTCTTCGAAACACTGAAATAGGCATAAAACAGCAAATCTGGGTTGGGCCTCCGGTTAATAGGTTAGTCCCAAAAATAATATAAAAGTGGATAATAAGGCACAATATGCCCAAACAGTAGATAATATAGCATGGAGCAATCAAAAATTATAGATACGTTGGAGACGTATCAGCGCGCGGTGAGGCACGGCAAGGGACGTGGCAATCGTGGCGACGAGCACGGTGGCAGAGGGCGAGCTACGACGGAGGCGGCTACTACGGCTACGGCCAAGGATCCGTGGGGAAAGGAGCAGAGCTCACCGGGGGAGCACCAGGAAGGCTCGTCGAGGGACGGGGAGCGGCAGAGGCGACGGGTCGAAGAGGGTCGCCGGTGGGTTGCCGGAGATGTCGATGATGATTACCGATGATGTAGGGGCATTGGGCTCGTGCTTGTTGGCCTAGTAGAAGTGGTGGAGGCGGATGGAGCTCCTGGACTAGCTCCTAGAGGTCGGGGGCGGCGGTGAGAGCGAGGGCGACGGCGGCCATGGCGAGGACGGCGTCGGGCGCGAGTTGTGGAGAAAGGGGGCGATGCGAGGGAGGAAAGAGGGGCGCTAGGGTTTCGTCCGCGGGGCAAGGAGGTTGTGGCAGCCCTTATAGACGTCGGGGAGCGGCGGATGGCCGACGCGTGCGGCATCCCGCGCCATGGACGACGCACAGGCGTCCAGCGCATCAGGGAACAGGAGGTGTCCGGATAGCCGGACTATAACCTTTGGCCGGACACTTGGACTATGAAGATACAAGATTGAAGACTTCGTCCTGTGTCCGGATGGGACTTTCCTTGGCGTGGAAGGCAAGCTTGGCAATACGGATATGTAGATCTCCTTCCATTGTAACCGACTCTGTGTAACCCTAGCCCTCTCCGGTGTCTATATAAATCGGAGGGCTTTAGTCCATAGGACGAACAACAATCATACCATAGGCTAGCTTCTAGGGTTTAGCCTCTCTGATCTCGTGGTAGATCTACTCTTGTACTACCCATATCATCAATATTAATCAAGCAGGAGTAGGGTTTTACCTCCATCGAGAGGGCCCGAACCTGGGTAAAAACATCGTGTCCCTTGTCTCCTGTTACCATCCGCCTAGACGCACAGTTCGGGACCCCCTACCCGAGATCCGCCGGTTTTGACACCGACATTGGTGCTTTCATTGAGAGTTCCTCTGTGTCGTCGTCGTTAGGCTTGATGGCTCCTTCGACCATCATTGGCGATGCAGTCCAGGGTGAGACTTTTCTCCCCGGACAGATCTTTGTATTCGGCGGCTTTGCACTGCGGGCCAATTCGTTTGGCCATCTGGAGCAGATTCAAAGCTACGCCCCTGGCCATTAGGTTAGATTTGGAAGTTTGGACTGCACAGCTGACATCTGCGGAGACTTGATCTTCGACGGATTCGAGCCGCAGTCGGGCGTGCCGCACTGTCACGATGGGCATGATTTAACTCTGCCGCCGAACAGTGCCTTGGAGGCCGTGCCCGCATCCGCTCCGACCCTCAGCTCGGAGCGAACTGCACCAATCGAGGACGGGTGGCTAGACCCAGCCGCGGGGGCTGCAGTCTCAACGGCGATCGAGCCGGACACCAGACTTATCCTCTGTGAAGCCTGTGACTCCAAAGTGCGGGACTCTTCTTCGGACTCCGAACCCTCCGCGCCCCTTCCAATCGAATCCGATTGGGCACCTATCATGGAATTCACCGCCGCAGATATCTTTCAGCACTCGCCCTTCGGTGACATCCTTAATTCACTAAGGTCTCTCTCTTTGTCAGGAGAGTCCTGGCCGGATTATGACCGGCAGGATTGGGATGCGGATGACGAAGAAATTCGACGCCCACCCACCACCCACTTCGTAGCCACTTTCGATGATTTAACCGACATGCTAGACTTCGACTCCGAAGACATCGATGGTATGGACGACGATACAGGAGACGAACATGAACCAGCGCCCACAGGGCACTGGACAGCCACCCCATCCTACGACGTATACATGGTGGACACACCCAAAGGAAACGACGACGAAGAATGGGAGGACGCAACGAAGGATCATTCCTTCGAAAAGCAGTCAAAGCGGCGGCGTAAGCGCCAATCCAAGCCCCGCCTCGACAGAGCCACAGAGCAGGGCGAGCCGGCGGACAATCAACATGGCATCGAGCAACCGTCCGAACAAGGCAACTTGGATAAACAAACCGCACAACCCGTCCCCAACAAAGATAACAGTCCGGACGACCATACACCGGACAAGTTCCTGGAGTAGAAGAACCTCCACAAAAGGCTCATCGCCACCGCGTGTAGCCTGAAAAAGTAGAAGCGGAAGCTCAAAACTGCGGGAGATGCACTCAGAATCAGATGGAGCAAAGTACTCAACTCCACAGATAGATATGGCGACAGTCGCGATACAAAAAGCTACCCGAACCGAAAGCTACTGCCTGAATTTGATGAGGAGGCCTTAGAGCCCCCGCAATCAAAAAACAAAGCAACCACCCGGTCAGATAGACGACCTCATGGCCGAAACAGAACGGCAAACAATGCCGCACACAAGCCAGCACGTGATCCACGCGAGGATTCGCATCAAAAGAATGGCCCAGCCAGATCTATCTACGGGCCAAGAAAGCAAGCTCTAGCAAGCAATTCAGCACAACTTATATCCGTAGACAACGGCACACCCAAATACAGGGGTGCCGCACACCCCCTATGTTTCACCAACGAGGTGCTGGACCATGAATTCCCAGCGGGATTCAAACCCGTACACATAGAGGCATATGACGGAACAACAGATCCTGGAGTCTGGATTGAGGACTATATCCTCCATATACACATGGCCAGAGGAGACGACCTCAACGCCATAAAATACCTACCCCTCAAGCTCAAAGGGCCAGCCCGGCATTGGCTTAAAAGCCTTCCCGAAAACACCATTGGAAGCTGGGAAGAGCTCGAGGACGCTTTTCGGGCAAATTTTCAAGGGACTTCTGTCCGAACACCGGATGAAGACGATTTAAGTCATATAACTCAACAACTTGGAGAGTCAGCCCGGAAGCTCTGGAACAGATTTCTTACTAAAAAGAACCAGATAGTCGACTGTCCAGGCCCGAGACGAATGGCACGCCCGACACCTCGGTCAAGAAAAGCCTAGAACAATGGCCACATTAACAAGCCTCATGACTCGCTTTTGTGCGGGAGAGGACAGCTGGTTGGCAAGATGCGGCACCAGCGACCCAAGTACGTCTGAAGTCAGGTATGGAAACGGGAAGCCACATCGCAGCAAAGACCAGAGCCGGAATAAGGCAAACAGTCCGAAGAGCACGGGAGTTAATGCCGGATTCAAAAACTCTCAGTAGGGTAAGCAGAAGCTGCCCCCCCCCCCAAAGATAACAGGGACGAACTGTCCAACTTAAATAAAATCCTGGACAAGATATGTCAAATCCACAGCACCCCTGGGAAGCCTGCAAACCATACCCACAGAGAATGTTGGGTCTTCAAGAAATCCAGCAAACTCAATGCCGAACAGAAGGGGCTGGATACTCCAAGTGAGGACGATGATGAATCCCACAAACAGAGCCCGGGGAAACAAAAGAAATTCGCACAAGAAGTTAAAACAGTAAATTTACTTCTCGTGACAAAAGGGAAAGACGAAGCGACACCTATAGAGACACACGCCATGCGCCCTATCGCAACGGAGTATCGCCACTGGTTGTTAAAACCGATCCCCTTCGACCATCAGGATTACTCCGGAAGTATACGGCACGCAGGCTGTGCTGCCTTGTATTAGATCCGATAATTGATGGATTCCACTTTACATGAGTCCTGATGGATGGCGGCAGTGGTTTAAACATGCTATATCAGGACACAGTCCGCCAAATTGGGATGGACCCAACAAAAATTCGCCATAGCAACACTTCCTTTAGAGGCGTAGCGCCACCCAGATGCCCATTGCATGGGTTCCCTCTTACTAGAAGTTATGTTCGGTTCTCCCGATAACTTCCGTAGCGAAATGCTGACCTTCCACATCGCCCCATTTTCAAGTTGCTATCACGCACTACTGGGACGCGAAGCGTTCGCACGCTTTAACGCAATACCACATTATGCATCTCTCATGCTTAATATGCCCGATCCACGGGGCATCATGTCACTAAAGGGAAATATTGAGTGTTTCTCTCGCACGGAGGACTGTGCGGCTGCCTTGACAGCCACACATTAAAACGGCTTCACCAATCAAAGCACCTAAACAGGTCGTTAAGACCATGGACTTGGCTAGACGAGTCCGGAGTAAACATACCATTGATAAAGACTTAATAACCGCATACCCCTGTACAAGGGGCTCCACGCATGTAAAACAAGAGACAATAAGGCTCAACTTTACCCATTTTGAATTATACTTTGTTTATTTAGTATAACGTACATTTCGCACGACCTTTTTCAACTAAAGTTCCTCTCCTTTTCAGATGAACACCATGCTATACCCGTCCAGGACACGGCACAACGAAGCACAGGCGCAGACGTGCAGCAGGGACCCGTTCCAAGGATTCTTTTCAGATTAAGACCCTGCGTAAACCTTTCTTACTGTCTTTTGTTGATACACATCCCCCGGATTCTCAGTATAGCCGAGGAGGAGACTGACGTCTTGGCATGTGGCCACGTCAGAATTTTGCGCGTACCTGCACACCAGGGGCTTATTACTAACGGCACTGTTCAGCCCGTTTTCATAAAGACCGAACACCTTAGGGAGTGTTCGCCGTCGCGAGTTTGGCCTTATATGCATCAGCTCCGAATCATGTCTTTGGTCAAATGTTGGGTTTGCCCGGCTCCTGCGTTTTGCTGCCTTACGTTCCGCTCTATCAGCTAAGGCGGCACCAGGAGAACTACTGCGATTGTGCCCCGGTTCAGCCAGGCGAGCACCTCAGTAGAGAAAGCCGAAAGCTGACTATCATGATATAGCGTGAGACTGGTCAACCACTCGATGACCCATCGGAATCTTCGGGATTCCTCCGCATTAATGAAGGGTCGTTTCCCGGCCAGGCACACACGTGCCCTGAATTCGGGCAAGCCTGATGCCACCAGGGGCTATATAGTAGCTCCACGGTCAAACTCCTATGGCTAAGTGAAAGTGATAAAGCATTATAGTCTGGTTGCCTAGTTCGCTGCGCTACCACCTCCTTAAGGGGCCAAGACGTTGGATCAAGTGTGATATTGCGCCTTTTGCGAACACCCCCGCATTATATGTGTGGGGGCTGAAGCCAACGACTGCAATCTTTCAGGTTATATATACATATACGTAAACAGCCGCACAGGAGGCATTATAATTCTTGCAAGCACAAGTATAAAAAGCTTCTACATTCCAGCAAAATATTGTTTTCAATAAAAATACATGTTATTCGAACATAATATCCTTCGAGCACTGCGTCTCTATTAAACGAGCGCCCTCCAGGGCTTCTTGAAAGTAGTGCTCGGCGGATAATCGGCTTTCGCCCGAATCTTGGGCTGCAACAGCGGTGGCCTCCGTCTCCACCTAGAATGTCTTGACACGGGCAAGGGCCATCCGCGGACCCTCCACACACGCTGACCTCTTCATCACGTAGATATACGGCACCACACCAAGGAAGTGCTGCACCAAGCTAAAATAATTGTTCGGCTTTGGCCTTTTCGGCCACAGATGATCCACGACATACTTCATGGCGAGTCCGGATAACCTATTCAGCTCGGCCCATTCGGCCAAACGATCGGTTAATGGAAGCGGACGCTCTGGATTGTGGAACTGCGACCAGAAAAGCTTTTCCACTTCGCGACCCTCCTGATCTTGGAAGTGTTCGACCGCATCAGCGGCACTCGCCGCTAAATCCAGATACGTGTCCGCCGAACTCCACATCCGGTCCAACGGAGCATATTTAGGATCCCCGAACTTCATCTGCAGCATAAAGGGCTTTCCAGCCACGATATCCCCGGCTTGACGTAGCTCCTCCTTCAACGCCCTCATCGCAGAGCGAGCATCCTTGGCCGCTGTATTGGCCTTCTCCAGGTCCGTCCGTTCCGCCTGATCTTCCTTTTCAAGAAGCTGGCAATGGTCAGCAGTGATCTTCAACTTCACAGCCATCTCGGCCATTTCCCTCTTGCTTCGGCAGTGAGCAGCTTGTTCGGCTTTCAGCTCCTCAACCGCCTTTATGGCAGCCGCATCACTTTTTCTGGCTTGCTCCTTGGATCGGGCAAGCTCTGCCCGAAGTTTCTCCACGGCGGCAGCCCCATCTACGTCAAACATGCGTGTTATAAGATACTGGCATCAAGCTCCTCTTACCAGGTGTCTCCGGAGAACTTACATACTGTGTGCCTCGTCAAGCCGCTTGTTGACAAGCGCGATGTCAGCATCTGCCATGTCAAGTTGCCGCTTTAGCTCGGCAAATTCATTAGTCCGGCTGGCCACCAGACACTTCGCCACCTGCATATGAAGGCGGAAAAATTATATTTGGGACTATGATCCTCCATGTGTCGTCGTCCTCGACACCACCTAGAGTCTCAGGGGCTACTATCTACATGGGGCGCATCTTAAAGTATGCGGCACTTTCCAAAAAAAGAGGGGTGCATCATTTCACGTACCTCAAAGCCCGTCAATAGACTCATGACAGCTTCATGCAACCCGCTTTCTGCGGATGAAATCTTTTCAATCACCGTACCCATCAACGTACGGTGCCCCTCTGAGATAAGCGCTCACCCTAGTAGATCCTTCAGTGCCTCCGACCGTGCACCAGGCGGTGCCAGACTCGTCCGATGGCCTTTTTCGAAAGCCGGACTCGGAGGGCTTCGGGTGGCCATATCATTATCTTCCGGCCTTACCGGGTCAGGAGAAACCCTCCGCGACGACACCTCGGGGTCGCCCGCCTCATGAGGCGGTATGGCAGGGGGAGGCGTTCCGCTCTCCATCATCTCCGGAAGAAGATCCCCCGAAGATGAGCTCTGCTGAGAAGGGCTAAGGTCCGAACTGCAAGGTAAATTTTCGGTTACTTTCCTCGGGAGTAAAGCAAAGATTTCTCTCATTATTAAAACGACCTCTCTACTTACTGCTCGATGGAGGGCTGATCCCCTTGAGGGCACAGTACGGCCGAGGTATCCCCCGGCATAGGACCCTCTGGTGAAGATTTCTTCCCCCGCTTTGAGACCATGGTCTCTGGGTCTTCAGAGGCGGTCCTCTTCTTCCCCTGAGTAAAGGGATTTTCGGTTCCTTCTTTCCGAACAGCCTCCTTCGGGGAGGCAGTAGCTCCCTTGTCCTCCCCTTTGCTTTCTTTCAAAGGCACGTTCTCCAGCATCCTGGTTAACACGGGATCCGGCGCGGTGTCAGGAAGGGGGGCTGGACACCTGATTAACTTCGCCTTCGCTACCCACTCCTGTTTCAAGGATAACTTTTTTAAGGTTGATGTTGTGATAAATGAAAGGATGGAGTGTCCGGGCACAGGGCTACTTACTTGAGTATCCAGACGATTGCAGCTCAGACCTGCGTCCTCCGTAGAATCCGGACACACTACTTGTGGTCCGAAGAATAATTTGTACATCTCCACAGGCGTCATGCCAAGAAAATGTTGGAGAGCTCGCGGTCCCTCCGGATTGAACTCCCACAGGCGGAGGGGGCGACATTTGCAGGGCAGAACTCGGCGAATTAACATAACCTACATCACCACGACCATACTGATGTCTCTTTCTAGGAGATCTCGGATGCGGCCCTGCAACAGGGGCACGTCCTTTGCCGGCCCCCAGTCCAACCCCTTATTGACCCATGACGCTAGTAGTGGTGGGGGACCCGAGCGGAAAGCAGGCGGTGCCACCCACTTGGTACCCTTGGGAGCTGTGATATAAAGCCACCCTTGTTGCCATAAGCTGAACTCCTCTTGAAAAGAGCCCTCGGGCCAGGGAGCGTCAGCATTCTTGCTTATAGCAGCGCCTCCGCACTCCGCGTGTTGTCCCTCGATCATCTTCGGTTCTACTTTAAAGGTCTTAAGCCACAGTCCAAAGTGAGGAGTAATACGAAGGAAGGCTTCGCACACAATGATGAACGACGAGATATGGAGGATGGACTCCGGAGCCAAGTCATGAAATTCCAGCCCATAATAAAACATGAGTCCCCTCATGAAGGGATCCGTCGCAAAGCCTAGCCCTCGGAGGAAATGAGACACGAAAACCACGCTCTCACCAGGCTTGGGAGTGGGAATAACCTGCCCTTGAGCAAGCAGCCTATGCGAGATTTTGCCTGTCAAAAACCTGGCCTCTCTCAGCTTTAGCATGTCTTCCTCCGTGATGGAGGAAGGCATCCATCGGCCTCGAAGGTCGGAACCGAACATCATCGAAGGTCCGAAGCGCCTAAAATCTAGGGCCTTTGGTCTTGGAACTCGAGGCGAGAGGTGGATTCGATTGAGATCGAAAGAAGGGAGTGAGGCCTTGGTCTCTTTATAAGAGGCTGAATACCGAGAGCCCTCCCCGTGACCGTTTGGGACTTACCTTTGATCGAGGAGATATACCGACGGGCACGATTGGGTTACTCACATCCGTAATGATGAGGACCCCATAAATAAAGGGGACACGATCTCTGCTTTGACAAAGACGTGCCAAGGAAACTGCCTCGCAAAACGCGCTGAGGTGGGACAGTAAAAATGATTCGAATAAAGGCTTGGCTGTGGTGTGATGTCATACTACTGAATACGTCAGCATATTAGATTTGTGTAAGTATTATTCTCTCTATGGTGGTATGTGGAACTTATGTTGTAGAGCCGGACACTATCATTATGTTCAAAATCTTCTATGAGGTATTCGGAGGAGGAACCCGCATTGCAATGCCGAAGACAATCTGCGCGCCGGACTCATTGTCATTGAAGCCTGGTTCAGGGGCTACTGAGGGAGTCCTGGATTAGGGGGTGTTCGGATATCCGTACAATAACCTTTGGCCGGACTCTTGGACTATGAAGATACAAGATTGAAGACTTCGTCCCGTGTCCGGCTGGGACTTTCCTTGGCGTGGAAGAAAAGCTTGGGAATACGGATATGTAGATCTCCTTCCATTGTAACCGACTCTGTGTAAACCCTAGCCCTCTCCGGTGTCTATATAAACCGGAGGGCTTTAGTCCATAGGACGAACAACAATCATACCATAGGCTAGCTTCTAGGGTTTAGCCTCTCTGATCTCGTGGTAGATCTACTCTTGTACTACCCATATCATCAATATTAATCAAGCAGGAGTAGGGTTTTACCTCCATCGAGAGGGCCCGAACCTGGGTAAAAACATCGTGTCCCTTGTCTCCTGTTACCATCCGCCTAGACGCACAGTCCGGGACCCCCTACCCGAGATCCGCCGGTTTTGACACCGACAAGGGGGAATGACGACGAGCGGGCCTAAGTGCACAGTGTCCTATGGCCGTTTCACTTTTCTACCTTTTCTTTTATTTCTAATCTGTTTTTCTTTTATTAATTCTGTTTTGTAATTCCTTTAGTCACTAGTTTGCTTTTGTGAAAATATGTAACTAGTCCCATAAATAACATTACATTATATAGCACAGCCACAAAGAGTTTGGCACTTAAATGAAAAGGTTTGGAATTTTTATAATTTAAAAAGCATTTAAATTATTGTTTTAGCCACTGATTTAAATATTTTTGGGCACTTAGACACTTTAAAAAATGTTGGTTTCTCCACCATAATTCTCTATGGATTATTTGTCACATTTAGAACATTTTAGTTTTAATGTTTGAAAACTTTTATTGTTTGCTTGATTTTGATTTTTAATTTGAATAGGTTTCGAACTAACGTGAGATTAGCAACAGTAATTGAAGTGACGTGGCACCATTAACAGAGAATTACTGTAGCTTAATTATCCGGGCGTCACGCTAGGTTAATAGGTTAGTCCCAAAAATCATATAAATGCATATAAAACATATAATAGCATGAATACTTCATAAATTATAGATACCTTGGAGCTGTATCAGCATCCCCAAGCTTAATTCCTGCTCGTCCTCGAGTAGGTAAATGATAAAATAAATAATTTATGAAGTGTGAATGCTAGCAAGTGCATAAGTTTGATCAATAATAATTGCAATCACTTTTTCTAGCATCATTTTATGTCATAACAATAGCTCATCTTATAGAACTTTTCATGATCAAGTAACAAGAAAGTCACAAGTTTAAAGTATAGATCATAAACTTTCTTGAAAACTAACAAACAATATTCTTAGTCATTAAACAATTGCAATTCATCCTATTTTCAGGAAGAGTCTATGTCAGAGCTTTGATTTAGCAAACTCCACATACTCAACTATCATTTAATCTTTCACAATTGCTAACACTCACGCAATACTTGTGGTTATGGAGTTTTAATCAGACACAGAGAAAGATATGGGCTTATAGTTTCGCCTCTCAACCTCTTACCTCAAGGGTAATATCAACAATAATAGCTCATGCTAACTTACATCCAATTAGATATATGTATCAGGATCCTTCCAACACCTTGTGCTTGCCAAAGGATAAAATGTAAAAAGGAAAGGTGAAGATCACCAAGACTCTTGCATAAGGTAGAAGATAAAAGTAAAAGATAGGCCCTTCGCAGAGGGAAGCAAAGGTTGTCATGCGCTTTCAGGGTTGGATGCACAAAATCTTAATGCGAAAGAACGTCACTTTATATTGCCACTTGTGATATGGACCTTTATTATGTAGTCCGTCGCTTTTATTTCTTCCACATGACAAGATCGTATAAAGCTTATTTCCTCCACACCAATCAATCATAAATATTTAGAGAGCAATTTTTATTGCCTGCACCGATGACAACTTACTTGAAGGATCTTACTCAATCCATAGGTAGATATGGTGGACTCTCATGGCAAAACTTGTTTTAAGGGTATTTGGAAGCACAAGTAGTATCTCTACTTGGTGCAAAGAATTTGGCTAGAATGAGGGGAAAAGGCAATCTCAACATGTTGGATGATCCATGACAATATACTTTATTTCAGATATAAGAAAACATAACCCATTACGTTGTCTTCCTTGTTCAACATCAACTCTTTAGCATGTCCTATTTTAATGAGTGCTCCCAATCATAAAAGATGTCCAAGATAGTGTATTTATATGTGAAACCTCTCTTCCTTCAATATTCTTTCTTGAATTGTTCAAATGACCAATTCTACGTTTGCTAACTTTCAATAAGTTTACTGCCTATAATTATTATGTGTGAAGTCATTACTCCCCATGTTATAAGCATACGAAACATATATAAATACAGATTTATGACATTCAATTCATTCAACCATTTACTCATAGGATATACGTGAAGCACATGAGTAAATGACAAACTACTCCAAAAGATACGAGTGAAGAACACTGAGTAGTCAATTAATTAACTAGCCATGGGAGGATTCGTTTTCATTATATATTTCAGATCCAATGATTTTATTCAAACAACAAGTAAAATTGAAAATATGCTCCAAGAAAAACACATATCATGTGACGAATAAAAATATAGCTCCGAGTAAGGTATACCGATAGTTTTGAAGACGAAAGAGGGGATGCCTTCCGGGGCATCCCCAAGTTTAGGTACTTGAGTCTTCCTTGAATATTACTGTCGGTGTCAAAACCGGCGGATCTTGGGTAGGGGGTCCCGAACTGTGCGTCTAGGCGGATGGTAACAGGAGACAAGGGACACGATGTTTTTACCCAGGTTCGGGCCCTCTCGATGGAGGTAAAACCCTACTCCTGCTTGATTAATATTGATGACATGGGTAGTACAAGAGTAGATCTACCACGAGATCAGAGAGGCTAAACCCTAGAAGCTAGCCTATGGTATGATTGTTGTTCGTCCTATGGACTAAAGCCCTCCGGTTTATATAGACACCGGAGAGGGCTAGGGTTTACACAGAGTCGGTTACAATGGAAGGAGATCTACATATCTGTATTGCCAAGCTTGCCTTCCACGCCAAGGAAAGTCCCATCCGGACACGGGACGAAGTCTTCAATCTTGTATCTTCATAGTCAAAGAGTCCGGCCAAAGGTTATAGTCCGGCCATCCGGACACCCCCGAATCCAGGACTCCCTCAGTAGCCCCTGAACCAGGCTTCAATGACGATGAGTCCGGCGCGCAGATTGTCTTCGGCATTGCAAGGCGGGTTCCCCCTCCAAATACTTCATAGAAGATTTTGAACACAAGGATAGTGTCCGGCTCTGTAAAATAAGTTGCACATACCACCGTAGAGAGAATAATATTTACACAAATCTAATCTGCTGACGTATTCTGTAGTATGACATCACACCACAGCCAAGCCTTCATTCGAATCGTTTTTACTGTCCCACCTCAGCGCGTTTTGCGAGGCGGTTTCCTTGGCACGGCTTGTCGAGGCACAGATTGTGTCCCCTTATTACGGGATTCTCATCAATACGGGCGTGGGTAACCCAACCGCGCCATTGATTACGGCGCTTGGGAGATAAGCAAGTTTTACCAGGCTGGTGGGGACACATAGTTTCGTCCGCCCATATAAGGGGATAAGGATCCGCCTTTTCACCCATGCCTTCTTCCTCCTTTGCTCATCCATTTTCGCATACTCGAGCTCCAGCGCCCAAGTCCGCATTTTCTTCCTCAACCTTCTCCAACCATGTACGGAGCGGGAGGCAAGTGGATGGTCTCCTCCGTCACGGAGGGAGACGTCAAAAAGCTGAGGAGAGCCGGATACCTGCCCGACAACATCACGCACCGGCCTCCAGATGAGGGGCGGCTCATCCCCACCCCCAGGCCCCATGAGAGGTTCGTGTTCCTTACCCATTTCCTCCGTGGACTGGGATTCCCTCTCCACTCATTCGTTCAGGGGCTCATGTTCTACTACGGCCTGGACTTCCATGATCTGACCCCAAACTTCATCCTCAACATCCCAGCGTTTATCGTCGTGTGTGAGGCCTTCCTCTGCATCCGACCCCACTTCGGCTTATGGCTGAAGACCTTCAATGTCAAACCGAAGGTAGTGGGCGGCCGCCAGGCGGAGTGCGGAGGCGCCATGGTGGGCAAGATGTCCAACGTCCTATGGCTCGAAGGCTCCTTCGTGGAGACCATAAAGGGGTGGAAATCGGGGTGGTTCTACACCACCGAGCCGTGTGACCCCAAATGGGTCGCAGCCCCCGAATTCCGATTCGGAGCCCCTACGCGCCTCACCTCCTGGAAAGAGAAGGGCTTGTTGTGGGGTAGTTCAGAAGAGCTGACCAGACTCCAAACATGCGTCCAAAACCTGGTGAGCAAGAAGCTCAAACTCGTCAACGTAGTCCAGGTCATGCTCATCCGCCGGATCCTCCCCTGCCAACCACGGGCTTTCAACTTATGGGAGTTCGACCCGGCCCAGCACCGAACTCTTAGCAGGCTCTTTGACACAACGTACGAAGATGCTTGGAAGGTGCTATTCAAGGGCGCCGAGGCTCCTACTTCCGCAATCGAGGATCACGGATTTTGCGCGCAGTGCCAAGCCAACACGGTAAGCTATTTTACCTCTTACAGGATACTTGTCTTTCATAGTTTGACTATATGCGCGATCTAAGCCCCCATGCCTTTGACAGGACTGGTAGAGGACGGTCGGACAAATCAACTGCCCGGCTCCTTTACCCGAAGACCCAGCAGACGCCCGCCTAGAGGAGCTGCGGGTTCCGGCACCTTACGTGGTGCCGGAGAAAAAGGCCAAGAAGAAGGCCACAGGAACTCGGAAGAGATCCCGGCACCCGGTGGAGTCGGACTCATCGTCTGATGACTCCGAGGCGCACTCCTCCCCTGGAGAGGAGGAGGAGGAGGAAAGAAAGGTTTCTTCCCCAGCAGGGGGAGAAAAGAAAAGGAAGGCCGCCCCAACTGGGGAGGCCGGAGGGTCCAAGAAGGGGAGGACCCTTCCTCCGGACTACTCCACCAACGCCGCCGACAGCGAGAAGGAGTGGCCGCCCAGGGCCAAGCCCCTGGCGAAGTCGTAAGTATTCGGACACCAGAGTGACTCATAGTGTTCCTTTATTGCACAGCTTTCCCTAACGCCGAATATAATCATGCAGTTCGGCCCGAGCCCAGCTCGGCGTATCGTCGAGCGGCTCCTTGGATTCGTCGGATGTGAATAGCTTTTCACTTCCGACTGCTTCCACCCCTCACCCTACGGACAACGCCGAGGTGTTGTCCCGAAAGGTCCCAAGCCAAGGGGAGGTGGTCCTAGGGGCGCCGCAAGGCGACCTTCCAGACTGCAGACAAAAACGGAGCAAGGCTCCTAAGGGCTCCAAGTCCGGCCCCGGGCCGAATACCGCACCGGAATCTTCAGCGGTTCCGGAGTCCAGCAGGTGGCCCCCCGCCAAGAAGGGCAAGCCTACCGCGCCGGTGAACTCCGTCCAACCGGAGGCACCGGATAACTTGTTGGAGGTGCTTAACGGCGCCTCCATCGACGAGGAGCACTGCACTATTATGAGTGCGGTGATCCAGAAGGTTCAGTCTGCCAAAAGCGGGCTGACTGAAACCTGTGTCAGCCTGTTAACAGGTTTTGAGGTATGTAGAGAATATATAAAAATATTACCGCATAGACAGTAGCCCTTGATGCTCTGTTTGGCGTTCACAAGGAAAAGCCGAATAGAGGATCTAATAATATTCGCAGGAGTCTAACATAATTATGTCGATATGCGTATTTAGGCTTCGCTACTGGCCTCTGCCGCACTGACTGCGGAGGTGGATACGCTGAAGCAGAACCTCGAGCGGTCTGAGCATGAGCTCGGCCTTGCCAAGAGGCAGCTCGAGGAGAGCCAAGGTACGTAATGCCTTGTGTAAATATATAAAAGATGCAGTTGCAAAAAATGACAGGATCGTTATTGGTGTCTTAGGGGCCACGACTGAGGTGGCGACCCTGAAGCAAGCGCTTTCTGAGGCCGAAAAGAAAGCGACCGCGGAGCGCACTGAGTGGGAGAAGCATGAGGCGCGAGTTGGCGAGGTATAGCAAGAGCTCCAGGCTCTCGTGAAAAAACACGAGAGTTTGGAGCTTGACTCAAAGACACGAGAGTCCGAGCTCGCGACGGTCCTCGAGAGCGCCAAGTCTGCCAAGGCCGAAGCCCAGAAAGCCCTCCAGGATGTTGAGGCGATGAAGAAGATAGCGGCGGGTAAGGCATTCTTTATGCAAAGCAAGCACGTGAAAGTGAATTACTTGTTACTTACCCGAGTCCGGAGCTCTCCAGGAGCATTCGCAGATTTGCCCCGCAGCGTGTCACATGCTGCCGCCTTCTACCGGGCCGAGGAGGAGAGCTCGACAGAGAAGGTATTCTGGTCTCAATATGCTGAGACCGGACACCCGGTGCCCTTGAGCGACCAGCTGAAGCAGCTAGTCGAGCTCCATAAGGTGGCCGAACAGGCCATGAAGGGTCTCATAGTCCGGCTGTGGCCCGGAGAGGCCATGCCTGGGAGCTACTTCGGGCTGGTGGGGCAGCTGGTGGATGCCTGTCCACGGCTTGAAGTCATCAAGCGCTCCGTCTGCATCGAGGGTGCCCGTAGGGCACTTGCCCGTGCTAAAGTGCATTGGGGCAAGATGGATGCTGAGAAGCTTGTGAAGGACGGACCGCCGCCGGGCAAGGAGCATCGCCACCCCGAGATGTATTACGAGGGCGTCCTGAAGGGTGCCCGCCTTGTGGCGGATGAATGTTCCAAGGATGTAATATTTCAATAAACTTGTTTGTTTTATCCTGTGCGCTGAAGACTTGTTCATGTGCGCTATGCAACGCTTGTTTTAATTTAAAATATTACCTTCTATGCGGTCGTTTATTAAATCTGAGAGATGGCAAGTCGCCGGCTTCTGCCCCCACGCCACTAGTGCTGGGGTGTTCGGGGATGAACCTGAGCACTCTTTTTCCCATTGTTGGGTCCTTCGAGGGAGGTGCTCAGCCTGGCGAACAAGGCAATCGGACTATAGTGCGTTATCACTCTCACTTAGCCAGAGAATTCTATAATTTTAAATTTTGGCGAAGCCCCTAGTGTTCGGAAGACCGGGCTCGGGTCGCTACACACGCCTTGGGCCGGACAAAACCGACTCCTCGCTCTAAGCGGCATAAGTCTTTAAGGACTCGAAACCTCTCGAACAGGACCAGCTCTCGCCCTATCATGACAGTCAGTCTTAGCTTTCTCTACTAAGGTGCTTAGCCCAGCTCGACTGGGGCACAATCGCAGTAGTTCTCCCATCGCTACCTTAGCCGATATAACGGAACGTAAGGTACCAAAACATGGGAGGCGGGCAAACCCAACTATTGACCCAAGACATGATTCGGAGCTGATGCATATAATGCTATAAGTTTGGGGTGCCGCACTTGTGAAAGTGTTCGGACTTCTTACGCCGTATTATGGGGTGCTTAAGCCCCTAGCGTATTAGCCGTACCAAAGTGTACGGATGCTAAATGTCATAACTGAACATATATATGAAAAAGGAATGAATAGAGAATGCAATAATAAGCTGAAGCTAAGCATTGTTTATTCCCAAAGGCTGCGCTGAAAGCAGAACGATACAAATAGTGCGATAAGCAAGAGATGGGACTATTTGACATGTCCCCCTCCAGGGGCAGGCTACGGGACGGTATGTAAGACAGGTATTTTGCTCGTTATAGAGACCACCTGGGAATTCGACGTAGCTTTCTGCCTCCTTGGTTGTTGCATCGTGTGTTCGGCGATTGTACCGCCGGACAGGTCTTCCAGAGAGTAACGTCCTGAAAGTAAGAAAAATGATAGAATCGGCGGCCCCTAGTATGGTTGAGCCGTGTGTTGGGGCGTTCCATGGTCATGCCCCTCCCCATGTGCCCATGGTATTTTCAGAGCGTGATTATGTACGCGTGGTACTGATTTCGCAGTTTCGGAGGGCTGGGGTTGGGGCCGCATTGCTACGCTTGCTCGGAACGTGCCAGGCAGTCTTGTTGTAGGTTACTCCGAGCGCACTTGACGGTGTCCGGACGTTTTATTGCCGGACTGGAGAATTGCCCTGAGAGGCTACTTTGTACTTCTGCTGCGAGGGCCGCCGTATACTCCTCTGTTCGGAGAGAGTGTTCGGTGTTTCCGTTGACTGTAATGACTCCTTGAGGTCCTGGCATCTTGATCTTGAGGTATGCGTAGTGCGGCACCGCATTGAACTTTGCAAATGCGGTTCGCCCGACCAGCGCGTGATAGCCACTGCGGAACGGCACTATATCAAAGATTAACTCCTCGCTTCAGAAATTATTCGGGGATCCGAAGACTACTTCAAGTGTGACTGAGCCCGTGCAATGGGCCTCTACACCAGGTATGACACCTTTAAAGGTAGTCTTTGTGGGTTTGATCCTTGAGGGATCTATGCCCATTTTGTGCACCGTGTCCTGATAAAGCAGGTTCAGGCTGCTGCCGCCGTCCATAAGGACTCGGGTGAGGTGAAAACGGTCAATGATTGGGTCGAGAACCAATGTGGAAAATCCGCCATGGAGGATACTAGTGGGGTGGTCCCTTCGATGAAAAGTGATCGGGCAGGAGGACCACGGGTTGAACTTTGGGGCGACTGGCTCCAACGCGTATACGTCCCTTAGCGCACGCTTTCGTTCCCTCTTGGGGATGTGAGTTGCGTATATCTGTTGGAAATATGCCCTAGAGGCAATAATAAAAGGATTATTATATTTCCTTGTTCATGATAATCGTCTATTGTTCATGCTATAATTGTATTGTCCGGAAATCATAATACATGTGTGAATACATAGACCACAATGTGTCCCTAGTAAGCCTCTAGTTGACTAGCTCGTTGATCAATAGATAGTCATGGTTTCCTGACTATGGACATGGGGATGTCATTGATAACAGGATCACATCATTAGGAGAATGATGTGATGGACAAGACCCAAACCTAAGCACAGCACAAAGATCGTATAGTTCGTTTGCTAGAGCTTTTCTGAATGTCAAGTATCATTCCTTAGACCATAAGATTATGCAACTCCCGGATGCCGTAGGAGTGCTTTGGGTGTATCAAACGTCACAACGTAACTGGGTGACTATAAAGGTGCAGTACAGGTATCTCCGAAAGTGTTTGTTGGGTTGGCATGAATCGAGACTGGGATTTGTCACTCTGTATGACGGAGAGGTATCTCTGGGCCCACTCGGTAAGACATCATCATAATGAGCTCAATGTGATCAAGGTGTTGTTCACGGGATGATGTGTTACGGGAACGAGTAAAGAGACTTGCCGGTAACAAGATTGAACAAGGTATCGGTATACTGACGATCGAATCTCGGGCAAGTATCGTACCGATAGACGAAGGGAATTGAGTACGGGATTGATTAAGTCCTCGACATCGTGGTTCATCCGATGAGATCATCGAGGAGCATGTGGGAGCCAACATGGGTATCCAGATCCCGCTGTTGGTTATTGACCGGAGATCGTCTCGGTCATGTCTGCATGTCTCCCGAACCCGTAGGGTCTACACACTTAAGGTTCGGTGACGCTAGGGTTGTAAAGATATTAGTGTGCAGCAAACCGAAGGTTGTTCGGAGTCCCGGATGAGATCCCGGACGTCACGAGAGGTTCCGGAATGGTCCGGAGGTAAAGAATTATATATAGGAAGTGTCGTTTCGGCCATCGGGAAGGATTCGGGGGTCACCGGTATTGTACCGGGACCACCGGATGGGTCCCGGGGGTCCACCGGGTGGGGCCACCCATCTCGGAGGGCCCCGTGGGCTGAAGTGGGGAGGGAACCAGCCCATAGTGGGCTGGTGCACCCCCCCCCATGGGCCTCCCCCTGCGCCTAGGGTTGGAAACCCTAGGGCAGGGGGCGCCCCACTTGCCTTGGGGGGCAAGGCTCCCCCCTTGGCCACCGCCCCCCCTTGGAGATGCATCTCCAGGGCCGGCGCCCCCCCTAGGGGGCCTATATAAAGGGGGGAGGGAGCGCAGTCGGACTACTGCAGCCTTGGCGCCTCCCTCTCCCCTGTTACACCTCTCCCTCTCTCCGTAGACGCTTGGCGAAGCCCTGCTGGAATTCTGCTGCATCCACCACCACGCCGTCGTGCTGCTGGATCTTCATCAACCTCTCCTTCCCCCTTGCTGGATCAAGAAGGAGGAGACGTCATCCCGACCGTACGTGTGTTGAGCGCGGAGGTGACGTCTGTTCGGCGCTGGTCATCGGTGATTTGGATCACGACGAGTACGACTCCATCATCCACGTTCTTCTTGAACACTTCCGTTGCGATCTACAAGTGGTATGTATATGCTCTCCTATCCCCTCATTGCTAGAATACTCCATGGATAGATCTTGGTGATGCGTAGGAAAATTTTAATTTCTGCTACGATCCTCAACAGTGGCATCATGAGCTAGGTCTATGTGTAGTTTCTACGCACGAGTAGAACACGAATTAGTTGTGGGCATCGAATTGTCAATTCTTCTTGCCGTTACTAGTCCTATCTTGATTCAATGGTATTGTGGGATTAAGCGGACTGGACCAACCTTACACGTACGCTTACGTGAGACCGGTTCCACCGACTGACATGCACTAGTTGCATAAGGTGGTTGGCGGGTGTCTGTCTCTCCCACTTTAGTTGGATCGGATTCGATGAACAGGGTCCTTATGAAGGGTAAATAGAGATTGACAATTCACGTTGTGGTTTTAACGTAGGTAAGAAACGTTCTTGCTAGCAACCTATAGCAGCCACGTAAAAACTTGCAACAACAATTAGAGGACGTCTAACTTGTTTTTGCAGCAAGTGCTTTGTGATGTGATATGGTCAGAAGTTGTGATGAATCATGTATGTGATGTATGAGATGATCTTGTTATTGTAATAGGAATCACGACTTGCATGTCGATGAGTATGACAACCGGCAGGAGCCATAGGAGTTGTCTTTATTTATTTATGACCTGTGTCAACTTAAATCGTCATGTAATTGTTGGGGAGCGTAGTAATTTCAAAAAAATTCCTACGCACACGCAAGATCATGGTGATGCATAGCAACGAGAGGGGCGAGTGTTGTCTACGTACCCTCGTAGTCCGAAGCGGAAGCGTTGACACAACGTAGAGGAAGTAGTCGTACGTCCTCCTCGCGATCCGACCGATCCAAGCGTCGTTACTCCGGCGCCTCCGAGTTCTTGACACACGTACAGCTCGATGACGTCCCCGGGTCTCGATCCAGCAAAACCTCCGGGGATGAGTTCCGTCAGCACGACGGCGTGGTGACGATCTTGATGAACTACCGACGCAGGGCTTCGCCTAAGCACCGCAACGATATGACCGAGGTGGAATATGGTGGAGGGGGGCACCGCACACGGCTAAGGAACGATCTCAAGGATCAACTTGTGTGTCCATGTGGTGCCCCCTGCCCCCGTATATAAAGGAGCAAGGGGGGAGGCCGGCCGGCCTAGAGAGGCGCGCCAAGGGAGGGGGAGTCCTCCTCCTAGTAGGAGTAGGACTCCCCTTTCCTAGTCCAACTAGGAGGGAGGAAGGGGGAAGGAAAGAGAGGGAGAGGGAGAGGGAAAGGGGGGCCGCGCCCCCCCTCCTTGTCCAATTCAGACTGCCCATGGGGGACACGCGCCACCTCTTGGCGCGGCCCTCTCTCTCCCCTCGCAGCCCAATAAGGCCCATACTTCCCCCGGGGGGTTCCGGTAACCCCTCCGGCACTCTGGTATTATCCGAAACCACTCGGAACCATTCCAATGTCCGAACATAGCCGTCCAATATATCAATCTTTACGTCTCGACCATTCCGAGACTCCTCGTCATGTCCGTGATCACATTCGGGACTCCGAACTCCTTCGGTACATCAAAATGCATAAACTCATAATAACTGTCATCGTAACCTTAAGCGTGCGGACCCTACGGTTCGAGAACAATGTAGACATGACCGAGACACCTCTCCGGTCAATAACCAATAGCGGGACCTGGTTGCCCATATTGGCTCCTACATATTCTACGAAGATCTTTATCGGTCAGACCACATAACAACATACGTCGTTCCCTTTGTCCATCGGTATGTTACTTGCCCGAGATTCGATCGTCGGTATCCAATACCTAGTTCAATCTCGTTACCGGCAAGTCTCTTTACTCGTTCCGTAATACATCATCCCGCAATTAACTCATTAGTTGCAATGCTTTCAAGGCTTATGTGATGTGCATTACCGAGAAGGCCCTGAGATACCTCTCCGACATTCGGAGTGACAAATCCCAATCTTGAAATACGCCAACCCAACAAATACTTTCGGAGACACCTGTAGAGCACCTTTATAATCACCCAGTTACGTTGTGACGTTTGGTAGCACACAAAGTGTTCCTACGGTAAACGGGAGTTGCATAATCTCATAGTCATAGGAACATGTATAAGTCATGGATAAAAGCAATAGCAGCATACTAAATGATCGGGTGCTAAGCTAATGGAATGGGTCATGTCAATCAGATCATTCAACTAATGATGTGACCTTGTTAATCAAATGACAACTCCTTTGTCTATGGTTAGGAAACTTAACCATCTTTGATTAACAAGCTAGTCAAGTAGAGGCATACTAGTGACACTCTGTTTGTCTATGTATCCACACATGTATTATGTTTCCGGTCAATACAATTCTAGCATGAATAATAAACATTTATCATGATATGTAAGGAAATAAATAATAACTTTATTATTGCCTCTAGGGCATATTTCCTTCAGTAATTACTTTACTTTATTGCTAAAGTGTTAGCCATAGTAGTAGAAGTAGTAGTTGACGTGACAACTTCATAAAGACACGATGATGGAGATCATGATGATGGAGATCATGGTGTCATGCCGGTGACGACGATGAACATGGCGCCCCGAAGATGGAGATCAAAGGAGCGAAATGATGTTGGCCATATCATGTCACTATTTGATTGCATGTGATGTTTATCATGTTTTTACATCTTATTTGCTTAGAACGATGGTAGCATAAATAAGATGATCCATCATTAAAATATCAAAAAATGTGTTCTCCCTAACTGTGCACCGTTGCTAAGGTTCGTCATTCCGAAGCACCACGTGATGATCGGGTGTGATAGGTTCTTACGTTCGCATACAACGGGTGTAAGCCAGATTTACACACGCAATACACTTAGGTTGGATTGACGAGCCTAGCATGTACAGACATGGCCTCGGAACACGGAGGACCGAAAGGTCGAACATGAGTCGTATAGAAGATACGATCAACATAGAGATGTTCACCGATGATAACTAGTCCGTCTCACGTGATGATCGGACACGGCCTAGTTGACTCGGATCATGTATCACTTAGATGACTAGAGGGATGTCAAATCTGAGTGGGAGTTCATTCATTAATTTGATTAGATGAACTTAATTATCATGAACTTAGTCTAAATCTTTACAATATGTCTTGTAGATCAAATGGCCCACGCTAATGTCACCCTCAACTTCAACGCGTTCCTAGAGAAAACCAAGCTGAAAGATGATGGCAGCAACTATGCGGACTGGGTCTGGAATCTGAGGATCATCCTCATAGCTGCCAAGAAAGATTATGTCCTAGAAGCACCGCTAGGTGAAGCACCATTCCCAGAAAACCAGGACGTTATGAACGCCCATCAGTCACGTGCTGATGATTACTCCCTCATTCAGTGCGGCATGCTTTATAGCTTAGAACCGGGGCTCCAAAAGCGTTTTGAGCAACACGGAGCATATGAGATGTTCGAGGAGCTGAAATTGATTTTCCAAGCTCAAGCCCGGGTCGAGAGATATGATGTCTCCGACAAGTTCTTTAGCTGCAAGATGGAGGAAAATAGCTCTGTCAGTGAACACATACTCAAGATGTCTGGGTTGCACAACCGCTTGACTCAGCTGGAAGTTAATCTCCCGGATGAGGCGGTCATTGACAGAATCCTTCAGTCGCTCCCACCTAGCTACAAGAGCTTCGTGATGAACTACAATATGCAGGGGATGGAAAAGACCATTCCCGAGTTGTATTCAGTGCTGAAATCTGCGGAGGTGGAGATCAAAAAGGAACATCAAGTGTTGATGGTGAATAAAACCACTAAGTTCAAGAAAGGCAAGGGTAAGAAGAACTTCAAGAAGGACGGCAAGGAGGTTGCCGCGCCTGGTAAATCAGTTGCCAGGAAGAAGTCAAAGAATGGACCCAAACCTGAAACTGAGTGCTTTTATTGCAAGGGAAATGGTCACTGGAAGCGGAATTGCCCCAAGTAATTAGCGGATAAGAAGGTCGGCAACACCAAAGGTATATGTGATATACATGTTACTGATGTGTACCTTACCAGCACTCGTAGTAGCTCCTGGGTATTTTATACCGATGCGGTTGCTCATATTTGTAACTCAAAGCAGGAGCTGCGGAATAAACGGAGACTGGCGAAGGACGAGGTGACGATGCGCGTCGGGAATGGTTCCAGGGTCGATGTGATCCCGTCGGCACGCTACCTCTACATTTACCTACGGGATTCGTTTTGAACCTCAATAATTGTTATTTAGTGCCAAGTTTGAGCATGAACATTGTATCTGGATCTCGATTAATTCGAGATGGCTACTCATTTAAATCTGAGAATAATGGTTGTTCTATTTATATGAGTGATATGTTTTATGGTCATGCTCCGATGGTTAATGGTTTATTCTTAATGAATCTCGTACGTGATGATACACATATTCATAGTGTGAATACCAAAAGATGTAAAGTTAATAACGATAGTCCCACATACTTGTGGCACTGCCGCCTTGGTCACATTGGTGTCAAGCGCATGAAGAAGCTCCATGCTGATGGACTTTTAGAGTCTCTCGATTATGAATCATTTGACACATGCGAACCATGCCTCATGGGCAAAATGACCAAGACTCCATTCTCAGGGACAATGGAGCGAGCAACCAACTTGTTGGAAATCATACATACAGATGTGTGTGGTCCAATGAGTGTTGAGGCTCGCGGAGGCTATCGTTATGTTCTCACTCTCACTGATGATTTGAGTCGATATGGGTATGTCTACTTAATGAAACACAAGTCTGAGACCTTTGAAAAGTTCAAGGAGTTTCAGAGTGAGGTCGAGAATCAACGTGACAGAAAAATAAAGTTCTTACGATCAGATCGTGGGGGAGAATATTTAAGTCATGAATTTGGCACACACTTAAGAAAATGTGGAATCGTTTCACAACTCAAGCCGCCTGGAACACCTCAGCGTAACGGTGTGTCCGAACATCGTAATCGCACTCTATTGTATATGGTGCGATCTATGATGTCTCTTACCGACCTACCGCTCTCATTTTGGGGCTATGCTTTAGAGACTGCCGTATTCACTTTAAATAGGGCTCCGTCAAAATCCGTTGAGACGACACCGTATGAATTATGGTTTGGCAAGAAACCCAAGCTATCGTTTCTGAAAGTTTGGGGTTGCGATGCTTATGTCAAGAAACTTCAACCTGAAAAGCTCGAACCCAAATCGGAAAAATGCGTCTTCATAGGATATCCCAAAGAAACAGTTGGGTATACCTTCTACCACAAATCCGAAGGCAAGATCTTTGTTGCCAAGAACGGGTCCTTTCTAGAGAAAGAGTTTCTCGCGAAAGAAGTAAGTGGGAGGAAAGTAGAGCTTGATGAAGTACTACCTCTTGAAAATCAGAGTAGCGCAGCTCAGGAAAATGTTCCTGTGGTGCCTGCAACAATTAGAGAGGAGGTTAATGATGATGATCAAGATACTTCTGATCAAGCTCCTACTGAACTTCGTAGGTCCACAAGGACACGTTCCGCACCAGAGTGGTATGGCAACCCTGTCCTGGAAATCATGTTGTTGGACAACGGTGAACCTTCGAACTATGAAGAAGCGATGGCGGGCCCAGATTCCGACAAACGGCTAGAAGCCATGAAATCCGAGATAGAATCCATGTATGAAAACAAAGTATGAACTTTGAATGACTTGCCCGATGATCGGCAAGCCATAGAAAATAAATGGATCTTTAAGAAGAAGACAGACGTGGATGGTAATGTGACCATCTATAAGGCTCGACTTGTCACTAAGGGTTATCGGCAAGTTCAAGGGGTTGACTACGATGAGACTTTCTCACCCGTAGCGAAGCTGAAGTCCGTCCGAATCATGTTAGCAATTGATGCATTCTATGATTATGAGATATGGCAAATGGACGTCAAAACGGCATTCCTTAACGGCTTTCTTAAGGAAGAATTGTATATGATGCAGCCGGAAGGTTTTGTCGATCCTAAGAATTCTAACAAAGTATGCAAGCTCCAGCGCTCTATCTATGGGCTGGTGCAAGCATCTCGGAGTTGGGACATTCGCTTTGATGAGATGATCAAAGCGTTTGGGTTTATGCAGACTTATGGAGAAGCCTGCGTTTACAAGAAAGTGAGTGGGAGCTCCGTAGCATTTCTCATATTATATGTGGATGACATACTATTGATGGGAAATGATATAGAATTCTTGGAAAGCATGAAGGCCTATTTGAACAAGTGTTTTTCAATGAAGGACCTTGGAGAAGCTGGTTATATATTAGGCATCAAGATCTATAGAGATAGATCGAGACGCCTCATCGGTCTTTCACAGAGTACGTACCTTGACAAGATTTTGAAGAAGTTCAAAATGGATCAGTCCAAGAAGGGGTTCTTGCCTGTATTGCAAGGTGTGCGATTGAGCACGGCTCAATGCCCGACCACGGCAAAAGATATAGAAGAGATGAGTATCATCCCCTATGCCTCAGCCATAGGGTCTATTATGTATGCCATGTTGTGTACCAGACCCGATGTAAACCTTGCCGTAAGTTTGGTAGGTAGGTACCAAAGTAATCCCGGCAAGGAACAATGGACAGCGGTCAAAAACATCCTGAAGTACCTGAAAAGGACTAAGGATATGTTTCTCGTTTATGGAGGTGCCGAAGAGCTCGTCGTAAAGGGTTACGTCGACAGCAGCTTCGACTCAGATCTGGATGACTCCAAGTCACAAACCGGATACGTGTATATTTTGAATGGAGGGGCAGTAAGCTGGTGCAGTTGCAAGCAAAGCGTCGTGGCGGGATCTACATGTGAAGCAGAGTATATGGCAGCCTCGGAGGCAGCACAAGAAGCAGTCTGGGTGAAGGAGTTGATTACCGACCTAGGAGTCATACCCAATGCGTCGGACCCGATGACTCTCTTCTGTGACAAAACTGGAGCAATTGCCCTTGCGAAGGAGCCCAGGTTTCACAGGAAGACCAGGCATATCAAGCGTCGCTTCAACTCCATTCGTGAAAGTGTTCAAAATGGAGACATAGAGATTTGTAAAGTACATACGGACCTGAATGTGGCAGATCCATTGACTAAACCTCTCCCTAGAGCAAAACATGATCAACACCAAAATTCCATGGGTGTGCGATTCATCACAATGTAACTAGACTATTGTCTCTAGTGCAACTGGGAGACTGTTGGAAATATGCCCTAGAGGCAATAATAAAAGGATTATTATATTTCCTTGTTCATGATAATCGTCTATTGTTCATGCTATAATTATATTGTCCGGAAATCATAATACATGTGTGAATACATAGACCACAATGTGTCCCTAGTAAGCCTCTAGTTGACTAGCTCGTTGATCAATAGATAGTCATGGTTTCCTGACTATGGACATGGGGATGTCATTGATAACGGGATCACATCATTAGGAGAATGATGTGATGGACAAGACCCAAACCTAAGCATAGCACAAAGATCGTATAGTTCGTTTGCTAGAGCTTTTCTGAATGTCAAGTATCATTCCTTAGACCATGAGATTATGCAACTCCCAGATGCCGTAGGAGTGCTTTGGGTGTATCAAATGTCACAATGTAACTGGGTGACTATAAAGGTGCACTACAGGTACCTTCGAAAGTGTTTGTTGGGTTGGCATGAATCGAGACTGGGATTTGTCACTCCGTATGACGGAGAGGTATCTCTGGGCCCACTCGGTAAGACATCATCATAATGAGCTCAATGTGATCAAGGTGTTGTTCACGGGATGATGTGTTACGGGAACAAGTAAAGAGACTTGCCGGTAACAAGATTGAACAAGGTATCGGTATACCGACGATCGAATCTCGGGCAAGTATCGTACCGATGGACGAAGGGAATTGAGTACGGGATTCATTAAGTCCTCGACATCGTGGTTCATCCGATGAGATCGTCGAGGAGCATGTGGGAGCCAACACGGGTATCCAAATCCCGCTGTTGGTTATTGACCGGAGATCGTCTCGGTCATGTCTGCATGTCTCCCGAACCCGTAGGGTCTACACACTTAAGGTTCGGTGACGCTAGGGTTGTAAAGATATTAGTGTGCAGCAAACCGAACGTTGTTCGGAGTCCCGGATGAGATCCCGGACATCACGAGAGGTTCCGGAATGGTCCGGAGGTAAAGAATTATATATAGGAAGTGTCGTTTCGGCCATCGGGAAGGATTCGGGGGTCACCGGTATTGTACCGGGACCACCGAATGGGTCCCGGGGTCCACCGGGTGGGGCCACCCATCCCGGAGGGCCCCGTGGGCTGAAGTGGGGAGGGAACCAGCCCATAGTGGGCTGGTGCGCCCCCCCATGGGCCTCCCCCTGCGCCTAGGGTTGGAAACCCTAGGGCAGGGGGCGCCCCACTTGCCTTGGGGGGCAAGGCTCCCCCCTTGGCCGCCGCCCCCCTTGGAGATGCATCTCTAGGGCCGCCGCCCCCCCTAGGGGGCCTATATAAAGGGGGGAGGGAGGGCAGCCGGACCGCTGCAGCCTTGGCGCCTCCCTCTCCCCTGTTACACCTCTCCCTCTCTCCGTAGACACTTGGCGAAGCCCTGCTGGAATTCTGCTGCATCAACCACCACGCCGTCGTGCTGCTGGATCTTCATCAACCTCTCCTTCCCCCTTGCTAGATCAAGAAGGAGGAGACGTCATCCCGACCGTACGTGTGTTGAACGCGGAGGTGCCGTCTGTTCGGCGCTGGTCATCGGTGATTTGGATCACGACGAGTACGACTCCATCATCCACGTTCTTCTTGAACGCTTCCGTTGCGATCTACAAGTGGTATGTAGATGCTCTCCTATCCCCTCGTTGCTAGAATACTCCATGGATAGATCTTGGTGATGCGTAGGAAAATTTTAATTTCTGCTACGATCCCCAACAATATCATGTTCACCGTCCGCACTTGTGGAGGGAAGCCCTTCTGTCCACAATTGTTCGGCGACCGGGGCTCCTCCTTGTCGTCGCTATGTAGCCCCTTGTCTCTATTATCGGCATTTATCTTGCCGGCCTGCTTGAACACCCAAAAATCCCTATTGGTGTGATTGGCTGGTTTTTCGGGGGTGCCATGTATCTGGCACGAGCGATCGAGTATACGGTCCAAATTGGACGGGCCCGGAGCGTTTCTTTTGAATGGCTTTTTTCGCTGACCGGGTTTAAAGCCTCTGAATCCGGCATTAACTGTCGTATCTTCGCCGTTGTCGCTATTCATGCGGCACTTGTGCTTGTTGCGATGCGACCTGCCATTGCTGTCCTTGGTATCCGAATTACCGGGGCTCTTGGTCATGTTATTGCTACGAGCCAGCCAGTTGTCTTCTCCTGCGCAAAAGCGGGTCATGAGTGTCGTGAGGGCTGCCATAGATTTCGGCTTTTCCTGTCCAAGGTGCCGGGCAAGCCATTCGTCATGGATGTTATGCTTGAAGGCTGCTAGGGCCTCTGCGTCCGGACAGTCGACGATTTGATTTTTCTTGGTTAGGAACCGTGTCCAGAATTGTGTAGAAGATTCTTCTGGTTGCTGGATTATGTGGCTCAGGTCATCAGCGTCTGGTGGTCGCACATACGTGCCCTGGAAATTGTCGAGGAATGCGGCTTCCAGGTCCTCCCAACAACCAATTGATTCTCCTGGCAAGCTATTAAGCCAATGTTGAGCTGGTCCTTTAAGCTTTAGTGGGAGGTATTTCATGGCGTGTAGGTCGTCGCCACGGGCCATGTGGATATGAAGGAGATAGTCCTCGATCCATACCGCAGGATCTGTTATGCCATCGTATGATTCAATGTTTACGGGTTTGAAACCCTCTAGGATTTGATGATCCATTACTTCATCTGTGAAGCATAGTGGGTGTGCGGCACCTCTGTACCGGGCTATATCACGACGTAGCTCAAATGAGCTTTGTCTGCTGTGTTCGGCCCGGCCGGATTTACTGTATCCGGCGTGACGATTATCGTCTCGTGACGTGGGGCGCCCGCGCAATCCATAGATCGATCTTGTTTGCCTTGCCTTATCCTCCAACATATCTCGCGGGTCTGGCGTGTTTCCCCGTGTCTTGGTATTTTTTGAACAACGTCGGGGTGCGGCTTGAGTGGAGGGCCGGGAGGCCTCTCTGTCGCGGTCGCGAGGTGGCCGGTCAGCCGCATCATGCGCTGGTGATGTTGGTTTAAGTGCTTCCTCCTCTAATCGGGGTAGCAACCTGCGCTTTGGGTAGCTCTTGGAGGGGCGTTCGAGTTCGTACTCCTTGGCCGCAAGGACTTCAGTCCATCTGTCGGCTAGCAAATCTTGATCAGCTCTAAGCTATTGCTGTTTTTTCTTAAGGCTATTTGCCGTGGCCATAAGCCTGCGCTTGAAGAGCTCTTGTTCGACGGGATCCTTAGGCACGACAAATTCGTCGTCGCCGAGGCTTGCCTCGTCTTTGGAGGGAGGCATGTAATTTTCATCCTCCTCCTCTCTGCCTGCCGCTCTCTCAGGGGGGGGGGGATGGTTTCTCCATCTTCCTGCGCTAAATCTTGCTAGAGGGAGTTGTCTTCGGCACTGTCCGGGGTGTTATTATCTCCCGTGCCGGTATCACCATTTTTGTTTTGGCGGGATTTAGAGCGGCGCCGCTGACGCCGGCGCTTGGGTTGCTTTTTGGAGGGGTCGTCCCCCGCGTCGCCATTGCTTTCTTTGGGTGTATCCACCATATATATGTCATATGACAAGGTGGCTTTCCAGTGCCCTATAGGCGCTGCTTCCTGTTCGTCTCCTACATCGTCGTCCATACCGTCGATGTCTTCGGAGTCGAAGTCTAGCATGTCGGTTAAATCATCGACAATGGCTACGAAGTGGGTGGTGGGTGGGCGTCGAATTTCTTCGTCGTCCGCATCCCAATCCTGCCGGTCATAATCCGGCCAGGACTCTCCTGACAAAGAGAGAGATCTTAGTGAATTCAGGATGTCGCCGAAGGCCGAGTGCTAAAAGATATCTGCGGCGGTGAATTCGTGATAGGCGCCCAATCGGATTCGATTGGCGGGGGCGCGGAGGGTTCGGAGTCCGGAGAAGAGTCCGACACTTTGGAGTCACGGGCTTCGCAGAGGATAAGGCTGGTGTCTGGCTCGATCACCGTTGAGACTACAGCCCCGCGGTGGGGTCTAGCCACCCGTCCTCGGTTGGCGCAGTGGGCTCCGAGCTAAGGGTCGGAGCGGATGCGGGCGCAGTGTAGCGACCGGTTTTCCAGACGTTAAATTCCAGAAAATGGCCGTCGAGCTCATCAGCCCCAGGATTACTGTTAGCTGATGAGGCACCAACTTGTTACAGAAATTCCAAGCAAAGGTACAAAATATGCAGTACAAAACCATTGTGGCCTATGAGTACAACAAATGGTTTCTAGTGGTTGAGGGCGGAAGCGATTTGTGGGTCACCACGGCTATGGGACTCCATTTCCCACGGGAACAGCTGACCAGGTTAACTCCTATCCTCACGAGGCTGCTATCACCGTTGCTCAGGTTCCGAGGCTGTCGTCGCAACGCTCCTCTCCAAGCAAGCAATCTGGCCAAGACAATAGCCAGGGACAAGCCAGTGAGTACTTTGAATGTACTCGCAAACATTAAGAACACAGGTATAATATAACCGTTGATGCTCATGCTTTGCAATATCCTTATACTCACTTAGTTAGTCATAAATGAATATCTTGATGCATGTAAACAGGTTATTCATATGCAACCGGAAATTTATGCAATGGCCACATAGAAGTAATAAATAGTGGGTGCCGAGCGAGTGTCTGAAAGACCCCTCGAGCGGAAAATGCAGAGTAATAATACTGGTACCAAACGAGTGTCTGAAAGACTCCTCGAGCGGAAAAAATGCAGAATAATAATAATACCACAGTCGGGCGTCTGAGCGACACCACATAAAGGGCTTAAAAGAAATGCCACAGTCGGGCGTCTGAGCGACACCACATAAAGGGCTTTAAAAGAAATGCCACAGTCGGGCGTCTGAGCGACACCACATAAAGGGCTTTAAAAGAAAAGCCACAGTCGGGCGTCTGAGCGACACCACATAAAGGGCTTAAAAGAAATGCCACAGTCGGGCGTCTGAGCGACACCACATAAAGGGCTTTGAAAGAAAAGCCACAGTCGGGCGTCTGAGCGACACCACATAAAGGGCTTAAAAGAAAAATAATCCTAGTGAAATATCCCGGAGGTAGAACCATCCCAGAGATATTCGATGATAACAATAATATCACGGGTTAGTCAACAATAGTAATAATCATAATCATCACTAGTCTCAAGTAGAAGTTCCCGTTCTGGTTTAACCGTTTCACCTCCGAAGACCGACACTAAGACCGACACTTGACCCATCCCAGACTGTAGTCCTTAACCATGGACACGGCTATTCGAATAGGTTTAATCTCTACAGAGGGTGTACTCTTTACCCACGAGTAACGGATTCCTTTAGTCCATCGGGACTAATTCCGCCTATGGCCTTTTAGTTGAAAACACGCCTAACTTGCACACACCAGCTTAACTCATCGGTGTCTGGAATCACCCACGACACTTGTCAAGCAAAACTCTAAGTGGGGAGGCTACAACCTCGCGTAGCATGGGATCAAATTTATATCGCGCGCTGGCTGGCCTCCCCTCTCGGTCCCAACCGGAAACACCCATGCCCCCTGACTAGGTGGCATGCCTACCGGCTACAACTGATATCTTCCACCATGGCCTCTCTGTATGGTGTGTGCTGGAAAGGGGTTAACAACTTACTGAACCGTACCCTACCTGCGGCAGGGACGAGTGGTAGTACGAGGCATGCAAGCAAGGCACATGAGGGTGATTACCATCACAATCATTACATTTCCAAAAGCAAGGAAAACGTCGATATGCTTCCATGCAAATGATCATGTCACATGAAATATCAATTCCACCGAAATGAGGTGGTGTTATAAATGTGTCAACCATCACATCAAAAATATTATGCCAAGGTTCAAGATGCTTGCCTTGAAGTTGTGGAGGGGTGAGGTGTTCTCCAAAATCTTTGAAAGTTTCTTCCCTCTTTCCAAAAATCCTATTTAAAAATATTTGGATTAACACACATTTCAAAACAGTACAAAAAGTTGTTTTGGAAAATTTTCAAATAAATATTAAAATAAACTAGATAAAATTTGAGGAAGGTAGGAAAAATAATCAACTCATTTGGAGTTGTATTTAAAAAGTTATAGGCAGTCAAAGTTGTGGTCAAAACTGATTTAAATAAAACAGAAAAGGAAAAACGTTTCAGAGGGGAATACGCTTTCGGAGCGGGGAGACGTACTGGGGGAAATTTCGCCTTCACTTAAACACATGGACGGCGCGGTGTGTCACTGACAGTGGGTCCAGGAGGCCCACTAGTCAGGTTTGACTAGTCTTCTCCCTCTCTTTCCTCTGTCCCGAGCGGAGGCGGAGCTCCGGCGATCGTCGCCGGCGACTGGCGGCTCCTCGCGGGGCTCCGAGGGCGGGGATGGATCCGCTACTCCGGGGCGGTCCTCCCGGTGGTCGCCTGGCAGGTGGGGGCGGAGGGAGCTGCCGGCGGCGAGCTCCTCGGCGGAGGTGGCCTCGGGAGCAAAGTGCCATTGGGGCTGCGGTGGCTCCCGATCAAAATTGAGCAGGGGGAAAGGTTCACGGGAGGATGAGGAGGCTTCTGGTGGAGAGAGTGGAGAGGGGGAGGTCCTGGTGGCGCCGGAACGGCAGGGGCAGTGGCGGTGGTCGGAGTTGCCGGAGACGGGGAAGAAGACCTCCCTGGGTCGAATGCGGGCTAGGGGAACGCCATGGGGGTGGCCTGAGGTCGCCTGCGAGCGGAAACGGGCTCGGGGACTCCTTAAATAGGTGTGGCAAGGCGGTTCCACGGCGGCCGTGGATAAGCTCTCCGGCGACCGCCATTCTGTAGCTAGGGGCGTCGTGGCGGCGACGAGCGCTAGGCGACACCCTGTGGATGAGCTTGCGCTGTTACAGGGGCCAGGTGGCGAGCGGGAGGGGCTTGGGTGGCGCTGCACGGAGCAGGAGCTGTCGGCAGACGCCGGCGTGCCGCCAAAAGGCTCTGGCGGTGGCGCTGTAGGGCGCCAGGGGTGGCTGGCGTGTAGTGGTGAGGCGGGGAGTGCGTGGCGAAGTTCTCCCGTGCGGGCCAAGGCAGGGGTTGCGACGCGGCGGCTCGGTTCACGCGGCTGCAATAGGCGCGCTCTGGGCGCGGCCGGAGCACGCTCACCAGCTGCTCGGCGAAATGCCAGGGCAAGCTAGGTGGCTCGGTTGGAGCAGGGGTTTAGCAGGTCTAGGTTAGGGGAAACAGGGAGTCTAGTGGACATGCCTGTCTGATCAGAGGTGCAAGATCATAGTGTAATGACAAGCATCATGCCAAAACAGATCATGCCCACAAGGTGTTTGACACAATGCCAAGGGCACTTAGGCAAGTCTTGGATTGGTCAAAAACTCCAGATCAGTGTCTCCTTGGATGCACAAGAGGGTGGTGAGGTTAGTTTGGCAAAAGGAGAAACTTGTTAGTGCAAGTTTTGCAGAATGACAATTCTGGACAGGAAATAAATGGCATCATTCCATGAACCAAAATTGCCCCAAAGGGTGCATGCTCCTGGACTTAGGGGTTTGGTAGGGAGGACTATGAGCATGAGAAAACACAAGGTCACTGGAGCAAGAAATAATAGGGTTGCAGTAGAAAACACCAGTCTGGTCCAGAATGAAGATGATGCTGATTCACTCAAAAATTGCAAATAACACCACTGGGTTTTTGCATAAAGTTGAATCATAGGCTATTACCAACATCCCATAATTTTGGTGGAGGCTAGAAAGGAATATTTAAATGGGTTGTAGTGCAAAAATGCGCACTGGACCAGAGAAGAAATTTAGGTGTAGAGCTCAATTTATTTCAAGAATAAAAGATCTTTTTGCATAAAAGTGATTTAATAACATCACATGACATCTCCAAATTTTGGTGGGAATTTTAAGTGAATTTATCAAATGGTTGTAGTTCAAATATGGCCATTTAACCTTGAAAAACCATTTTCAAGAAAGTGAAGATCAAGCAAATTAATTATGCAATTAGTTGTACTGATAAAAGTAAAGTTTTTCTAGAGAGGTTAAACAAGTCCAATAACACATTTGAAAAGTTCACACTTAGGGGAAAAACTCCATAATGACAAGGTTAAAGATCAAAAGGGAGCTCATAAAATAAAGTTTTTAAGTCCTGGCAAAAATTTAATTAATAAAACAAGGCCAAAAATTTTGGGGTGTCACAATACTACCCCCCTTAAAAAAAATCTCGTCCTCGAGATTTGTTAAAAGTCGCATAAGAAAAGATTGTATGCAACGAAAATGTGGCTACAGTAAGAGGGCAATAAGTGATAAAAACCACAGTGTGAAAACTGGTGCTGCATGGAAAAAATCTACGGTCTGAGACAAAAACGTGAGATTTCTACGCTGGGTATAAATTTAGAATAAAGTCTAAATTTAAATATATGCTGGTCGTACCCGGGAGCACAGTGCTCTCTCTGGCCGACAGGTGGACCCGGGGCCCACAGTCAGCCTCTTCTTCTCCCTCTGGCTCTTCTCCTTCCTCTCTCCTGCGCGCTTTCCCGCGCTTTCTCCACCGGCGACGCCTAGCGCGTAGGGCATCTAGGCCGTACCGCAGTAGTGCGCGGCGCGCTAGCTGCCGGAGCAGCGTGCACTCACCTCGCGGGCCAGCGCGCTGTCGGTACTGCTTGCGGATTCGACTCCGAACACCGGCGATCGGGCGACGAGCGGCGTTGGTGGACTTCGCCCACCGTGCACCGAGCTCGAGCTATAAAACGGCCGAGGTGTTTCTCTCTTCTCCTCACCTCTGGCCTTGCTTCTCCCCCTCCTTCCTCCTCCATTACTGCTTGCAGAAGCTCGGGCGAGGCTCTAATGGCGGAGGCGATGCCGGACTGGTACGCGATCTTGATATGCGGAGGGCTAGCGACACTGCTGGGGCTCTCCGTGCTCCTGTGCGCGATGATCCTCGATGACCGTCGCGATGCTGCTGCTCGGGTGTTGGCTCTCCACGGCGGTGGTGATCACGAGGAGTAGGTGGGATGCCGGGTGCTAACCGTGGTTAGGAGAGGGGTTAGCCAGCTGCAACACTGTTGCAAAGTTTTGTAAATGGTGTACGTGTGTGTGTCCGAGTGTTTGTGGTTGTGGGTCAGCTGTCGTCGTTGTGCTTGCGTGTAATCCACGTCATGAGAAAGTGCCAAAGTATCGACTCAGAAAAAGATGACTCACTCCAGGATTATACGCGGAAGAAAACAGTAATGCAACAGAATCGCTCATATTAATCGTAATTAGCAAAATAACACACTTAAAGCACACACTAAGCTCCACGCACAAGTTACAACATGCAAATAAAGGTTGCAATAAATAACGTAGCAGCGACGTCTATAATGCAAACGGTAACTGGATGGGGTCCCGAGAAAATATTTCTGGCACTGAGACACATTCTTCCTCTATCGGAGAAAGCGGATTGACTAGTCGATGCATGTGTCTCTCCTGGTCGGGCCTCAGTGATCTGCCAATGGCGATCTGAGGATTTAAGTCTGCGAGGCTCTGGAGATAACCCATCACGCGTTGGATCAAACTCTCTTGAGCGATGACATACTGGACAAGGTTGGCCAGGACGGGGTCTCTTTCGATTCGCACACCGGGAAACGATGTTACTCCTCCGGGCGCTGCACGGCTCGGGAAGTAATAATACCCACGCTCGCTGGCATAGGGTACCGCGAATCGAAGGCGAGCAAGTGCTTTGCAAGCTGCAGCTTCTACGACCATCTGTGGGGTTGGCATGGATTTCCCCACGAAGGAGACCTCTGTTGGGTCTTGGGCTGAGTTTACGGGAGGGATGTGCACTGCTGCCCAGTATCTCGAGGTGGAAGAGGTAATCCTCGATTTGAACAGCTCGTACTGGGGTGGCTGGGTAGCGCCCATGGTACTGCAGGTAAAATCCCACAATATCTTAACAAAACTACCCGGGGTTGCATCTGGGGTTCTCAGGTAAATGCTGGGGTTTGGCATGGCGAGGAAATCGTTGTGAGGGCGGTGAACAAGGTGAGAGGTGCTTGGCAAGGTCATGCGGTGGCCTTTTTATAGCACTGGAGCTGGATCATTTTTACCGTGGTGAAGGGTAATGAAATTTCCAGCTCTGATCCGGGATTCGAAGTCAATGCCATAGATACACTTATTCCACCGAGGTGACATGTTACTGTGGGAGTTGTCGGGAGGGTTTTTGGTAGCTGCGCCAGGGGGTAGCAATCTCACACCGCGTACTGGGCGTTTAACCAAGGCTATCATTAAAGCAAAGGCATGACAACAAGCAGCGTTTAAACACCAGGCCACACGATTACAAAGCGAGGATACACTGGGACTCGATACAGCTCGGGTTACTTAGTCTACCTCGTTTACATCCATGCGGGCGTGCCTTGTGGATGTCGAGGCTTCTCCACAGGTCTCGCCGTCGGAATTGACTGGAGTGGGTTGAGGGGCTGCAGGCTCGGGGTAGCGATGGTGGCCATCTCGGGGATTGCTGGCCACAACTCCGTTGGAGTGTGTTCCCAAAATGCGACGTAGCACTTCTGGGGTTATCGCAACACCTTGGCCGATGGCTGGGGTAGACCTCAGGGGCTCGATCGGTTGTCCAAACAGCACGACTGGGTTGTCAGCGTTGGGCTCGTCCTCTCCTCTTGCCGGGGCTCGACGAACCAGCTCTCCACGAGCTGCGATGAGATCAATTGTGATCTGATCGCACAGTTCTTCCAGTGCACTTACATAGCGCACCAGGTGCAACAATGCAGGATCTGACTCGTGATCTCCGTTGGCAACTTGGGGTGGTCTACCATACCCTTCACGCCTGGGGTAGTAGTGGAACGAGCGACAGTCAACTCTTGGCGACAAGTGTCGGAGATGAACTATAGCTTCTCGAGCAGCTAGTTGGATGGCTTGTGGCTCAAAGGAAGTTGTCCTTCCGGTGAACCTGTAGGGGCGTTCGGGTGCGAGACCCCTACCGTAGATGTGTACAGTGGCCCAGAATTGACGGCTTTCACCGCTTACGGGCCCTTGGTACACAACATATTCTGGGGGTTCTTCTAATGCATAGGCACGACGGGTGAGGTTTGCGAGTATGGTCACAAAACCTCCAAGGTTGGTCGCTGTGGTCTCATGGTGCACAATAGGACCAGGCATTGTGGCTTGGTTTAGGATAGCGGCCGGGCTGTGCTGGGTTGAGACTAGCGTGCCCTTTTTATAGGAAAAAGGGGTCGGAGTCTTCCTTCGCACGCTTGCGAGAAAGGACTATTTAGGGGGGCCGGTCACTGGCGCGTGATCGACGGCTAGGCTGGTAGGTTGGGCACCGACTGCCAAAAGGTGTCGGGTCACTGTGGGGCTATCTTGCAGGAGAAGCTTGGCTGCGGGTTTGGTTATGGCTCGGTGGTTTGGCATGCCTAAGTTTATTGACCTGGCTAGGATAGGATTAGCCAATGGTCAGCCTGGCTCTGATACCAAGTCTGTAGCGACCAGTTTTCCAGATGTTAAATTCCAGAAAATGGCCGTCGAGCTCATCAGCCCCAGGATTACTGTTAGCTGATGAGGCACCAACTTGTTACAGAAATTCCAAGCAAAGGTACAAAATATGCAGTACAAAACCATTGTGGCCTATGAGTACAACAAATGGTTTCTAGTGGTTGAGGGTGGAAGCGGTTTGTGGGTCACCACGGCTATGAGACTCCATTTCCCACGGGAACAGCTGACCAGGTTAACTCCTATCCTCACGAGGCTGCTATCACCGTTGCTCAGGTTCCGAGGCTGTCGTCGCAACGCTCTTCTCCAAGCAAGCAATCTGGCCAAGACAATAGCCAGGGACAAGCCAGTGAGTACTTTGAATGTACTCGCAAACATTAAGAACACAGGTATAATATAACCGTTGATGCTCATGCTTTGCAATATCCTTATACTCACTTAGTTAGTCATAAATGAATATCTTGATGCATGTAAACAGGTTATTCATATGCAACCAGAAATTTATGCAATGGCCACATAGAAGTAATAAATACTGGGTGCCGAGCGAGTGTCTGAAAGACCCCTCGAGCGGAAAATGCAGAGTAATAATACTGGTACCAAACGAGTGTCTGAAAGACTCCTCGAGCGGAAAAAATGCAGAATAATAATAATACCACAGTCGGGCGTCTGAGCGACACCACATAAAGGGCTTAAAAGAAATGCCACAGTCGGGCGTCTGAGCGACACCACATAAAGGGCTTTAAAAGAAATGCCACAGTCGGGCGTCTGAGCGACACCACATAAAGGGCTTTAAAAGAAAAGCCACAGTCGGGCGTCTGAGCGACACCACATAAAGGGCTTAAAAGAAATGCCACAGTCGGGCGTCTGAGCGACACCACATAAAGGGCTTAAAAGAAAAATAATCCTAGTGAAATATCCCGGAGGTAGAACCATCCCAGAGATATTCGATGATAACAATAATATCACGGGTTAGTCAACAATAGTAATAATCATAATCATCACTAGTCTCAAGTAGAAGTTCCCGTTCTGGTTTAACCGTTTCACCTCCGAAGACCGACACTAAGACCGACACTTGACCCATCCCAGACTGTAGTCCTTAACCATGGACACGGCTATTCGAATAGGTTTAATCTCTGCAGAGGGTGTACTCTTTACCCACGAGTAACGGATTCCTTTAGTCCATCGAGACTAATTCCGCCTACGGCCTTTTAGTTGAAAACACGCCTAACTTGCACACACCAGCTTAACTCATCGGTGTCTGGAATCACCCACGACACTTGTCAAGCAAAACTCTAAGTGGGGAGGCTACAACCTCGCGTAGCATGGGATCAAATTTATATCGCGCGCTCTAAGGGGTGGCCTCCCCTCTCGGTCCCAACCAGAAACACCCATGCCCCCTGACCAGGTGGCATGCCTACCGGCTACAACCGATATCTTCCACCATGGCCTCTCTGTATGGTGTGTGCTGGAAAGGGGTTAACAACTTACTGAACCGTACCCTACCTGCGGCAGGGACGAGTGGTAGTACGAGGCAAGTATGGGGGTTACTGGAACAAGACTCGATCTGCGGTCGACTCAGGAGGTTCATAAGTTCCCTGCATGACATGTATATCAAATATATTTCAATCAACAAATATCACCACTCAATATACCTTCCCATGCCATATCGGAAATAACCGTCCCGACGGGGACCGGCGACAAGCTCACGCCTACCCAAGGCCGAGGCTTTTCCCGGATTCCTTTCCGGCATGCAAGCAAGGCACATGAGGGTGATTACCATCACAATCATTACATTTCCAAAAGCAAGGAAAACGTCGATATGCTTCCATGCAAATGATCATGTCACATGAAATATCAATTCCACCGAAATGAGGTGGTGTTATAAATGTGTCAACCATCACATCAAAAATATTATGCCAAGGTTCAAGATGCTTGCCTTGAAGTTGTGGAGGGGTGAGGTGTTCTCCAAAATCTTTGAAAGTTTCTTCCCTCTTTCCAAAAATCCTATTTAAAAATATTTGGATTAACACACATTTCAAAACAGTACAAAAAGTTGTTTTGGAAAATTTTCAAATAAATATTAAAATAAACTAGATAAAATTTGAGGAAGGTAGGAAAAATAATCAACTCATTTGGAGTTGTATTTAAAAAGTTATAGGCAGTCAAAGTTGTGGTCAAAACTGATTTAAATAAAACAGAAAAGGAAAAACGTTTCAGAGGGGAATACGCTTTCGGAGCGGGGAGACGTACTGGGGGAAATTTCGCCTTCACTTAAACACATGGACGGCGCGGTGTGTCACTGACAGTGGGTCCAGGAGGCCCACTAGTCAGGTTTGACTAGTCTTCTCCCTCTCTTTCCTCTGTCCCGAGCGGAAGCGGAGCTCCGGCGATCGTCGCCGGCGACTGGCGGCTCCTCGCGGGGCTCCGAGGGCGGGGATGGATCCGCTACTCCGGGGCGGTCCTCCCGGTGGTCGCCTGGCAGGTGGGGGCGGAGGGAGCTGCCGGCGGCGAGCTCCTCGGCGGAGGTGGCCTCGGGAGCAAAGTGCCATTGGGGCTGCGGTGGCTCCCGATCAAAATTGAGCAGGGGGAAAGGTTCACGGGAGGATTAGGAGGCTTCTGGTGGAGAGAGTGGAGAGGGGGAGGTCCTGGTGGCGCCGGAACGGCAGGGGCAGTGGCGGTGGTCGGAGTTGCCGGAGACGGGGAAGAAGACCTCCCTGGGTCGAATGCGGGCTAGGGAAACGCCATGGGGGTGGCCTGAGGTCGCCTGCGAGCGGAAACGGGCTCGGGGACTCCTTAAATAGGTGTGGCAAGGCGGTTCCACGGCGGCCGTGGATAAGCTCTCCGGCGACCGCCATTCTGTAGCTAGGGGCGTCGTGGCGGCGATGAGCGCTAGGCGACACCCTGTGGATGAGCTTGCGCTGTTACAGGGGCCAGGTGGCGAGTGGGAGGGGCTTGGGTGGCGCTGCACGGAGCAGGAGCTGTCGGCAGACGCCGGCGTGCCGCCAAAAGGCTCTGGCGGTGGCGCTGTAGGGCGCCAGGGGTGGCTGGCGTGTAGTGGTGAGGCGGGGAGTGCGTGGCGAAGTTCTCCCGTGCGGGCCAAGGCAGGGGGTGCGACGCGGCGGCTCGGTTCACGCGGCTGCAATAGGCGCGCTCTGGGCGCGGCCGGAGCACGCTCACCAGCTGCTCGGCGAAATGCCAGGGCAAGCTAGGTGGCTCGGTTGGAGCAGGGGTTTAGTAGGTCTAGGTTAGGGGAAACAGGGAGTCTAGTGGACATGCCTGTCTGATCAGAGGTGCAAGATCATAGTGTAATGACAAGCATCATGCCAAAACAGATCATGCCCACAAGGTGTTTGACACAATGCCAAGGGCACTTAGGCAAGTCTTGGAGTGGTCAAAAACTCCAGATCAGTGTCTCCTTGGATGCACAAGAGGGTGGTGAGGTTAGTTTGGCAAAAGGAGAAACTTGTTAGTGCAAGTTTTGCAGAATGACAATTCTGGATAGGAAATAAATGGCATCATTCCATGAACCAAAATTTCCCCAAAGGGTGCATGCTCCTGGACATAGGGGTTTGGTAGGGAGGACTATGAGCATGAGAAAACACAAGGTCACTGGAGCAAGAAATAATAGGGTTGCAGTAGAAAACACCAGTCTGGTCCAGAATGAAGATGATGCTGATTCACTCAAAAATTGCAAATAACACCACTGGGTTTTTGCATAAAGTTGAATCATAGGCTATTACCAACATCCCATAATTTTGGTGGAGGCTATAAAGGAATATTTAAATGGGTTGTAGTGCAAAAATGCCCACTGGACCAGAGAAGAAATTTAGGTGTAGAGCTCAATTTATTTCAAGAATAAAAGATCTTTTTGCATAAAAGTGATTTAATAACATCACATGACATCTCCAAATTTTGGTGGGAATTTTAAGTGAATTTATCAAATGGTTGTAGTTCAAATATGGCCATTTAACCTTGAAAAACCATTTTCAAGAAAGTGAAGATCAAGCAAATTAATTATGCAATTAGTTGTACTGATAAAAGTAAAGTTTTTCTAGAGAGGTTAAACAAGTCCAATAACACATTTGAAAAGTTCACACTTAGGGGAAAAACTCCATAATGACAAGGTTAAAGATCAAAAGGGAGCTCATAAAATAAAGTTTTTAAGTCCTGGCAAAAATTTAATTAATAAAACAAGGCCAAAAATTTTGGGGTGTCACACGCGGCCTTCAGGGCACTGTTCGGCGGCAGAGTTAAATCATGCCCATCATGACAGTGCGGCGCGCCCGGCTGCGGCTCGAATCCATCGAAGATCAAGTCTCCGCAGATGTCAGCCGTGTAGTTCAAACTTCCGAATCTGACCTGATGGCCAGGGGCGTAGCTTTCAATCTGCTCCAGATGGCCAAACGAATTGGCCCGCAATGCAAAGCCGCCGAACACAAAGATCTGTCCTGGGAGAAATGCCTCACCCTGGACTGCATCGCCAATGATGGTCGAAGGAGCCATCAAGCCTAACGACGATGACACAGAGGAACTCTCAATGAAAGCACCAACGTCGGTGTCAAAACCGGCGGGTCTCGGGTAGGGGGTCCCGACTGTGCGTCTAGGCGGATGGTAACATGAGACAAGGGACATGATGTTTTTACCCAGGTTCGGGCCCTCTCGATGGAGGTAAAACCCTACTCCTACTTGATTAATATTGATGATATGGGTAGTACAAGAGTAGATCTACCACGAGATTAGAGAGGCTAAACCCTAGAAGCTAGCCTATGGTATGATTGTGGTTCGCCCTATGGACTAAAGCCCTCCGGTTTATATAGACACCGGAGAGGGCTAGGGTTTACACAGAGTCAGTTACAATGGAAGGAGATCTACATATCCGTATTTCCAAGCTTGCCTTCCACGCAAAGGAAAGTCCCATCCGGACACGGGACGAAGTCTTCAATCTTGTATCTTCATAGTCCAAGAGTCCGGCCAAAGGATATAGTCCGGCCATCCGGACACCCCCTAATCCAGGACTCCCTCAATTACCTTGGGGTGCCTTGGGCATCCCCAAGCTTAGGGTCTTTCCACTCCTTATTCTCCTCATATCGATATCTCACCCAAAACTTGAAAACTTCAAACACACAAAACATAACCAAACTTCGTGAGATAGGTTAGTATGATAAAGAGTAAACCATTCACTTTGGTACTGTTAAGGACAAGTTTCATAATTGTTCTCACACAATGCCTACTGTACCATACCATTTCTACAACTTATATTGAGGAATATAAGTCATAGAAACTAGAAAACAAGCAAACTATGCAATGAAAACAGAATCTGTCAGAAACTGAATAGTCTGTAATGATGTGTCATAGAAACTAGAAAACAAGCAAACTATGCAATGAAAACAGAATCTGTTAGAAATAGAACAGTCTGTAATGATCTGAACATAAACCATACTTCTGATACCCCAAAAATTATGAAATAAATTGGTGGACGTGAGGAATTTGTCTATTAGTCTTCTGCAAAAAGATTCAACTCAAAAGCACTCTTCTGCAAAAAAAATGACATCTATTCTCGTGAGCGCAAAGTTTCTGTTTTTTACAGCAAGATCACATTAACTTTCACCCAAGTCTTCCCAAAGGTCTTACTTGGCACTTTATTGAAACAAAAGCTATAAAACATGATTATTACAGTAGCTTAATCATGTAAACACACAAAAAAAATAAGGGTAAGTATTGCGTTGTCTCCCAACAAGCGCTTTTCTTTAATGCCTTTTAGCTAGGCATGATGATTTCAATGATGATCACATAAAAGATAGGAATTGAAACACAAAGAGAGAATCTTGAAGAATATGACTAGCACATTTAAATCTAACCCACTTCCTATGCCTAGGGATTTTGTGAGTACACAACTTATGGGAACAAGAATCAACTAGCATAGGAAGGCAAAACAAGTACAACTTCAAAACTTTAAGCACATAGAGAGGAAACTTGATATTATTGCAACTCCTACAAGCATGTATTCCTCCCGCATAATAATTTTCATTAGCATCATGAATAGCAACTTTGTTCTCATAATCAATTGGAACCTCTTCTGAAATAGTGGGATCATTACTAGCTAAAGTTGACACTCTTCCAAATCCACTTTCATAAATATCACACTAAGATTCAACACCCTCCAAAATAGTGGGATTACTAATTCCTAAAGTTGACACTCTTCCAAACCCACTTTAAATGATAGTATTATTCATACTCCAAAGGATATAAGCATTCTACAATTAATATAGACTAACCAAGCTCAAAATGTATAAGTGAAGCGCACGAAGCATTCTATAAAACCATACTCAAAAGATTTAAGTGAAGCACAAAGAGCAATTCTATAAGATCATTCTTAAAAGATATAAGTGAAGCACATGAAGTATTCTATAAATCAATGCAGGGCTATGTCATGCTAGCATGGTTCTTAAAGAAAAAGAAAAACATAAAGGACACAAATCATGTGAACAAAACAAAAACCGAGGTATACGGATAATTATTGAGGAAGAAAGATGGGATGCCAACCGGGGCATCCCCAAGCTTAGATGCTTGAGTATCCTTTGAAATATTTACTTGGGGTGCCTTGGGAATCCCCAAGATTGAACTCTTGCTTCTCTTTATTTTTCTCACATCGGTAACTCCTCGTTCTTCGAACACTTCAACCACAAAAACTTAACAAAAACTTTGTGAGATCCGTTAGTATAACAAAGCAAATCACTACTATAAGTACTGTTGCAAACCAATTCATGTTTTGTTTTTGCATTATAGCTACTGTAATATAACTTTTCCATGGCTTAATCCACTGATAGAGACCGATAGTTTCATCAAAACAAGCAAGCAATGCATCAAAAACAGAATCTGTCTTAAACAGGGCAGTCTGTAGTAATCTGGAAGTTTGGCAAACTTCTATAACTCCTAAAATTATGAACTAAATTTGGCAATTTGAAAATTTTGTACAGAAATAATGTGAAAAAAGTTTCAGACCCATTTGACTTACCAGTAAAAAAATGTAACTTCACGCACTACAGCCAAAGTTTCTGTTTTTGTTCTGCACATAGTAAACAAGCAATCTAAATCATCCTAAAACCCATGCTCAGCACATTATTGTTATAATACAATGGATATATACAAGGGGATAATTATTTACAGAGAAACTTCCATGAAAAATTCTACATTGTTTCCGTGAGCATGAACACAAGTGCTCAAGGTCGACCCTTACTTCTTCAATGCATAACTTTCCAATCACTTCTCTTTTTGAAAAAAAATTTAGGCATGAGAGTCAAGTAATAATTTTTTTTGAATTTTCTTTCTTTTAAATTTTTTTGTATGTTTCACGCAAACAGAAACAAAAAGGAAAAACAAAATCTACTTAGTGAAGAAAGCAAACAAGCACACACGAGAATATCAAACCCACGCTATTGCTCCCCGGCAACGGCGCCAGAAAAGAGCTTGATAATCCCCAAGTGCAGGGAATCATCATAGCAATTTCCAAAGGTGGAAGTGATAAGTATGGAGTGTCGAACCCACAAGGAGCTAAAGGTAAGATCAATATTCTCTCAAGCCCTATCTGCCACTGATACGACTCTACGTGCACCGAATGTTTGCTTCCAACTAGCAACGAGAAATAAAACTATGTTGTGGGTATGAAGAGGATAACTTTGTATGATATCGGAGAGCTAAAATATAAAAGTAGGTGTTGTTATCATGAAGTTAGAATATATTACTAAATATTATAAATAGCGAGTGTGGAATAATGGTGGATCGGTGTGCGGAATTGTCCTAGGCAATTGTTAACAAGACCAATAGTCATCATTGCAATTTCATATGAGGGAGAGGCATAAGCTAACATACTTTCTCTACTTGGATCATATGCACTTATGATTGGAACTCTAGCAAGCATCCGCAACTACTAAAGATCATTAAGGTAAAACCCAACCATAGCATTAAAGCATCAAGTCCTCTTTATTCCCATACACAACAATCCCTCTTACTCGGGTTTGTGTTTCAGTCACTCACCAACCCACTATAAGCGAATCATGAACGTATTGCAACACCCTACAACGAGAATCCCTCACGTTTGCGCGACACGAAGGGCACCATAGGACAGCACCAAAGTAAAACATACAACTCATACAATCTTGATCATCAATAAACCCAAAGACAAAAGATATCTACTCAAAACATCATAGGATGGCAACACATCATTGGATCATAATATGTGGCATAAAGCACCATGTTCAAGTAGGGATTACAGCGGGGTGCGGGAGAGTGGACCCCGTAAAAGAGATGAGGATGGTGATGTTGATGAAGACGATCACCGTGGCGATGATTCCCCTCCAGATGGCACACTGGCTCCACCGGAAGAGAGAAGGAGAGGTTCTCCCCCTTGTGCTTCCTCCTCCATGGCCTCCACCTTCTGGTCCTTGGCCTTCAAGGTGATGATGGCCCCTCCGGGATACTCCTTCATGGCCACCGATGATGATGGCCCCCTTCGGCAGGGTGCCGGAGAGGGCCTTGATTGACTTCTCGTGGCTACAAAGGTTTGCGGCGGCGGAACTTCCGATCTAGGTTTCTTTCTGGAATTTTGGGTATATATAGAAGAGTTTTGCGTTGATTTCACGTCAGGGGGGTCTCCGAGCAGTCCACGAGGTAGGGGGCATGCCCCCACCCTCGTGGGCAGCCCGGGACTCTTCGGGCCTGCTTCTGGTACTCCGTGGGCTTCTTCAGGTCCAAAAATGATCTCCGTCAAGTGGCACGTCAATTGGACTCCATTTAGTTTTCCTTTTCTGCGATACACTAAAACAAGGAGAAAACAGAAACTGGCACTGGGCTCTAGGTTAATAGGTTAGTCCCAAAAATCATATAAAATATCATATAAATGCATATAAAACATCCTAGAAGGATAGTATAATAGCATGAATACTTCATAAATTATAGATACGTTGGCGACGTATCAAACCTCTCCAAATCCGGTCGTTGGTTGAGCCGGGTGGGGGTTGGACACAGCTTGTACTGTGGAGAGCAGGCGGGCATGCTCGACAGCTACATGGCTGCGGCGGAGGCGGGGCGGCTAGGACGAGAAGGGAGAGGGGTGGGGTGTGCGACCGGAGTTTGAGGGGAGGGGGAATAGAAAAAGGAATGGGTGTGTCACCGACGGGAGGGCCAAGGGCGGACAAGGGCACGTGTCGTGATCGTCCGCGTGTGTCCGTTTGGCCACAAACACGGCCCAAAATTGGACCGGATAGGTCGAAAGCACACAAAAAATGGACATTTATCCATTTGCTCCCCGTGTTGGGCCATGGTTTCTGTCCATTTTATTTCAAACGGACACGGGCGGGCAATTTGACATCGTGCATTGGAATTGTCATAAACTATTGATCATCCCACCACCACTTCCTCTTCTGCCTCCACTTCCTCTAGTTTGTCGCTGTTTCCTCGAGCTCACCTCCACTTTCGCGGCAAGGGCTCAGAGCAACTCTAGCACACCCCGCATCCGCCCCCGACCCGCAAAATAACCGTCAAAATGCGGGTACGGGCCGGAAAGCCTGCCCGGACCAGACCCTGCATCTCGCCCCGGCCCGCAAAAATTTTTAGGGGGCGCGGCAAATTTCTGGCCCCAACCCGAGAAAACGCGGGTTTCCCCCTCGCGGTTCCAACTAGTAGTACTGATCATAACACTTCTATTAAAATGCTTAAGGAAGTTATTTTTCCGAGGTTTGGAGTCCCTAGATATTTAATGACTGATGGTGGTTCACACTTTATTCATGGTGCTTTCCGTAAAATGCTTGCTAAGTATGATGTTAATCATAGAATTGCATCTCCTTAACATCCTCAGTCTAGTGGTCAAGTAGAATTGAGTAACAGAGAGCTCAAATTAATTTTGCAAAAGACTGTCAATAGGTCTAGAAAGAATTGGTCCAAGAAACTTGATGATGCATTATGGGCATATAGAACTGCATATAAAAATCCTATGGGTATGTCTCCGTATAAAATGGTATATGGAAAAGCATGTCACTTACCTCTCGAACTAGAACATAAGGCATATTGGGCTATCAAAGAGCTCAACTATGATTTCAAACTTGCCGGTGAAAAGAGGTTATTTGATATTAGCTCACTTGATGAATGGAGAACCCAAGCTTATGAAAATGCCAAGTTGTTTAAAGAAAAAGTTAAAAGATGGCATGACAAAAGGATACAAAAGCGTGAGTTTAACGTAGGTGATTATGTATTGCTATACAACTCTCATTTAAGACTTTTTTGCAGGAAAACTTCTCTCTAAATGGGAAGGCCCCTACGTTATCGAGGAGGTCTATCATTCCGGTGCCATAAAAATCAACAACTTCGAAGGCACAAATCCGAAGGTGGTAAACGGTCAAAGAATCAAACATTATATCTCAGGTAATCCCATAAATGTTGAAACCAATATTATTCAAACCGTAACCCTGGAGGAATACATAAGAGACACTTTCGAGACCGTTTCAGACTCCGAAAAGGAATAAGTATGTGGAACGGTAAGTAAACCGACTCCAAAACAATTTTTAAGGCAATATTTCTCCGTTTTGGAATATTTAGAAAAATAGAAAAATAAGTAGCAGTCCGGGAAGGACACGAGGGCCCCACGAGGGTGGTGGGCCCACCCCCTACCTCGTGAGCACCTCGTGTGCCTTCCGGACTCCGTTTTCTTGCATGATACGTATTTTGGTCGGTAAAAATTCATTATATATTCTCCCGAAGGTTTTGACTCCCGTATCACGCAAATCTCCTGTGTTCTTGTTTCGAGCTGTGCTGCTGCAGATTAGATCAACACGTCTTCCCAGGATTCGGAAGGAGAAAGCTATGTGGATGATTACTTAGCCAATCCTAAGGTCTATGGAGATGTGGAGCACGATGGTTGGACTACGGAGGAAGAAGAGGACTATGAACCCAAAGGGAAGGAGGAGACAAGCTCGGATGAGGATGAAGCTCCATTACCTCAACCTGGGGACATGCACGTGGAGTTCAAAAATTCGAGTCTCCCTGATAGGGTAAAGAAACCAAAGTTCGAGTTTATCCCTTTTCCTCTCTTGCAGGAAAATAAGCAAGGCCTATGCAAAAAGATATTAACCCTGGAGTGGGAGATTGATGATCTGAGGGATCAAAATGCCGTCCTCAAGCGTAAATTAAGGGAGAAGTCTACGCCACCGACTAAGTCAACAACACCACCACCTTCTTCACCAAAAAAGGAGATATAATCACATGGGTATGGGCACTCCCCTTGGCAACTGCCAAGCTTGGGGGAGGTGCCCCGGTATCGTATCACAATCACATCTCCTACCTTTACCGTTTTTCTTTAGTTCGATCCTATTAGTAGTATCTTGATCTAGTAGAATAAAGTTTATGGCATGATCCAGTTTTGAGTTTTGCCTTATGATCTCTCTCTATGTAATCGAGTCCGTGAGCTATATAATAAAGATTAGTGTTGAGTCAAGGGCTTGATTAGTTTTGCCATGATCTTGGGTGAATAAAAGAAAAAGAATAAAAAGAAACAAAAGTTCATATTGATCTTATTGAAAGTAATGACTTCACATAGAAAGAGTATGATGATTAAAAGTTGTTGGGAGTTGGCAGACATAGCTTTCGTCATCGTTGCAATTAATAGGAAGTAATAAGGAAAGAGAGGTTTCACATATAGATATATTATCATTGACATCTTTTATGATTGGGAGCACTCATTAAAATATGAAATGCTAAAGAGTTGATGTTGGACAAGGAAGACAACATAATGAGTTATGTTTTCTAATATCTGAGATAAAGTATGTTGTCATGGATCCTCTAACATGTTGATCTTGCCTTTCCCCCTCATGCTAGCCAAATTCTCAGCACCAAGTAGAGATACTACTTGTGCTTCCAAATACCCTTAAACCAGTTTTTCCATGAGAGTCCACCATACCTACCTGTGGATTGAGTAAGATCCTTCAAGTAAGTTGTCATCGGTGCAAAGCAATAAAAATTGCTCTAAATGTGTATGATTGATTGGTGTGGGAGAAATAAGCTTTATACGATCTTGTGATGTGAAAGTAATAAAAGCGACAGACTGCATAATAAAGGTTCATATCACAAGGGGCAATATAAAGTGACGTTCTTTCGCATTGAGATTTTGTGCATCCAACCATAAAAGCGCATGACAACCTCTGCTTCCCTCTGCGAAGGGCCTATCTTTTATCATTATCTTCTACCTTATGCAAGAGTCGCGGTGATCTTAACCTTTCCTTTTTCATTTTATCCTTTGGCAAGCCCAGCATGTTGGAAAGAACATGATATATATATATATATATATATATATATATATATATATATATATATATATATATATATATATATAATTGGATGTAGGGGAGCATGAGTTATTATTGTTGACATTACCCTTGAGGTAAAAGGTTGTGGGGCAAAGCTATAAGCCCCTATCTTTCTCTGTGTCCGATTAAAACTTCGTAACCACAAGTATTGCGTGAGTGTTAGCAATTATGAAGGACTAGATGATAGTTGAGTATGTGGACTTGCTTTTTAGCTCTGACATAGACTCTTTCCGATGTTATGATAAATTGCAATTGCTTCAATGAGTGAGGTTATAGTTTGTTGGTTCTCAATAAGGTTTCTGATTCATACTTCTGCATTGTGAATAGATCGTCACTTGAACATAAGTAATCATATGACAAAATCTATATATGTTGCTGTTATGATAATAATCATGATGTCTTCATGTTCGTATTTTATTTTTATCGACGCCTCTACCTCTAAACATGAGGACATATTTATTGTTATCGGCTTTTCGCTTGAGGAGAAGCAAGGTCTAAGCTTTGGGGGAGTTGATACGTCCATTTTGCATCATGCTTTTATATCGATATTTATTGCATTATGGGCTGTTATTTCACGTTATGTCACAATACTTATGGCTATTTTCTCTTATTTTACAAGGTTTACATGAAGAGGGAGAATGCCGGCATCTGGAATTCTGGGCTGGAAAAGGAGCAAATATTAGAGACCTATTCTAAGAAACTCCAAAAGTCCTAAAACTCCACGGAATATCTTAAAATAAAAAAAATCCTCGCCAAAGATGAAGGCTAGGGGGCCCATACCCTGCTCACGAGGGTGGGGGGCGCGCCCCCCTCCTAGGGCGCGCCCCCTACCTCGTGGGCCCCTTGGTGGCTCTCCGATGCCCATATTCTCCTATATGAAGTCTTTCGTCAAGAAAAAAACCAGAAGCAACCTTTCGGGACGAGACTCCGCCGCCACAAGGCGGAACCAATCTAGAGCTCCGGCAGAGCTGTTCTGCCGGGGATACTTCCCTCCGGGAGGGGGAAATCATCGCCATCATCATCACCAACGCTCCTCTCATCGGGAGAGGGCAATCACCATCAACATCTTCAACAGCACCATCTCATCTCCAAACCCTAGTTCATCTCTTGTATCCAATTCTTGTCTCCAAGTCCGGGATTGGTGCTAGTAGGTTGCTAGTAGTGTTGATTACTCCTTGTAGTTGATGCTAGTTGGTTTATTTGGTGGAAGATCATATGTTCAGATCCTTTATGCATATTATTACCCCTCTGATTATGAACATGAATATGCTTTGTGAGTAGTTACGTTTGTTCCTGAGGACAAGGGAAAAGTCTTGCTATTAGTAGTTATGTGAATTTGGTATTCGTTCGATATTTTTATGAGATGTATGTCGTCTAGCCTCTAGTGGTGTTATGTGAACATCGACTACATAAAACTTCACCATTATTTGGGCCTAGAGGAAGGCATTGGGAAGTAATAAGTAGATGATGGGTTGCTAGAGTGACAGAAGCTTAAACCCTAGTTTATGTGTTGCTTCGTAAGGGGCTGATTTGGATCCATATGTTTCATGCTATGGTTAGGTTTACCTTAATACTTTTGTTGTAGTTGCGGATGCTTGCAATAGAGGTTAATCATAAGTGGGATTCTTGTTCAAGCAAGAACAACACCCAAGCACCGGTCCACCCACATATCAAATTATCAAAGTACCGAACGCGAATCATATGAACGTGATGAAAACTAGCTTGACGATATTCCCATGTGTCCTCGGGAGCGCGTTTCCTTATATAAGAGTTTGTTTCGGCTTATCCTTTGATACAAAAAGGATTGGGCCACCTTGCTGCACTTTATTTACTTTTGTTACTTGTTGCTCACTACAATTTATATTGTCACAAAACTATCTGTTACCACTTATTTCAGTACTTGCAGAGAATACCTTGCTGAAAACCGCTTATCATTTCCTTCTGCTCCTCGTTGGGTTCGACACTCTTACTTATCGAAAGGACTACGATAGATCCCCTATACTTGTGGGTCATCAAGACTCTTTTCTGGCGCCGTTGTCGGGGAGTGAAGCGCCTTTGGTAGGTGGAATTTGGTAAGGAAAAATTTATATAGTGTGCTGAAATTTACTGTCACATGTTACTATGGAAAGTAATCCTCTGAGGGGCTTGTTCGGGGTATCTTCACCCCGTCCAGTAGAGCAAATAGTTGCTCCTCAACCTACTGAACCTATGTAAAATGAAAATCATTTTGAATTTCCTTCGGGTATGATGGAAAAACTGCTAGCTAATGCTTTTACAGAAGATGGAACAAAGCATCCTGATGAGCAGTTAATATATGTGGATGAAGTTTGTGGATTATTTAAGCTTGCAGGTATACCCGATGATGTTGCTAAGAAGAAGGTCCTCCCTTTATCTTTGAAGGGAGACGCATTGACATGGTATAGCCTATGTGATGATACAAGATCATGGAACTATAAAAGATTGAAATTGGAATTTCATCAAAAGTATTACCCTATGCATCTTGTTCATCGTGATCGCAATTATATATATATTTTTTGGCCTCGCGAAGGAGAAAGCATCGCTCAAGCTTGGGGAGGCTTAAATCAATGTTATATTCATGCCCCAATCATGAGCTCTCAAGAGTGACAATTATTCAAAAAATTTATGCTCGGCTTTCTGAAAATAATCGCACCATGCTTGATACTTCTTGTGCTAGCACTTTTATGATGAAGACTATTGAATTTAGATGGGATTTATTGGATAGAATTAAACGCAACTCTGAAGATTGGGATCTCGACGAAAGGTAAGAAGTCAGGTATGACACCTAAGTTTGATTGTGTTATCTTTTATGGATTCCGATATTTTCCGTAAATTTAGCACTAAATATGGACTTGACTCTGAGATAGTAGCTTCTTTCTGTGAATCTTTTGCTACTTATGTTGATCTCCCTAAAGAGAAGTGGTTTAAATATCATCCTCCCATAGAAGTAAAAGTAGCTTCACCTATTAAAGCTGAAGAAAAGAATGCCACTTATAATGATCCTATTGTTCCTACTTCTTATGTTGAGAAACCACCTTTCCCAGTTAGAATAAAGGATCATGCTAAAGCTTCAACTGTTGTTCGTAAAAGCAATATTAGAACTTATACACCTCCTGGACAACTTAAAGTAGAACCCAATATTGCTATTGTTAAAGATCTCTTGCCTGATAATATTGATGGGCATGTTATTTAGTTCTGCGGTGAAACTGCTAGGATTGCTAAACCTTGTGCTAAAGATAAACATAGACCTGTGGTAGGCGTGCCTGTTATTTCTGTTAAAATAGGAGATCATTGTTATCATGGCTTATGTGATATGGGTGAATAGTGCTAGTGTTATACCTATTACCTTATTTGAAGAAATCAAGCATGAAATTGCACCGGCTGAGTTAGAACATATTGATGTTACAATTAAGCTTGCCAATAGAGACACTATTTCACCAATTGGGATTGTTAGAGATGTTGAAGTCTTGTGTGTTAAAACTAAATATCCTGCTGATTTTCTTGTTCTAGGTTCCCCACAAGATAGCTTTTGTCCCATTATATTTGGTAGACCCTTCTTGAACACTGTTAATGCTAAGATAGACTGCGAAAAGAATGTTGTTACTATTGGCTTGGATGATATGGTTCATGAGTTTAATTTCTCTAAATTTAGTAAACAACATCGCGAGGAAGAATTGCCTAGTAAGGATGAAATTATTGGTCTTGCTTCTATTGCCGTACCTCCTAGTGATCCATTAGAACACTATTTGCTAGACCATGAAAATGATATGTTCATGAATGAAAGAAGGGAAATAGATGAAGTATTCTTTAAACAGGAACCTATTCTAAAACACAATTTGCCTGTTGAAATCCTAGGGGATCCTCCTCCACCCAAGGGTGATCCCGTGTTTGAGCTTAAACCGTTGCCTGATAATCTTAAATATGCTTATCTTGATGAAAAGAAGATATATCCTGTTATTATTAGTGCTAACCTTTCAGAGCATGAAGAAGAAAGATTATTGAAAACTCTGAAGAAGCACCGTGCCGCTATTGGATATACTCTTGATGATCTTAAGGGCATTAGTCCCACTCTATGTCAACATAAAATAAATTTGGAAGCAGATGCCAAACCAGTTCGTGATCCTCAACGACGTCTGAATCCTAAAATGAAAGAAGTGGTAAGGAAAGAAATACTCAAGCTTCTGGAGGCAGGTATAATTTGTCCCGTTGCTGATAGTCAGTGGGTAAGTCCTGCCCATTGTGTCCCTAAGAAGGGAGGTATTACCGTTGTTCCTAACGATAAAGATGAATTGATTCCACAAAGAATTATCACAGGTTATAGGATGGTAATTGATTTCCGCAAATTAAATAAGGCTACTAAGAAAGATCATTACCCCTTACCTTTTATTGATCAAATGCTAGAAAGACTATGCAAACATACACATTATTGCTTTCTAGATGGTTATTCTGGTTTCTCTCAAATACTTGTGTCGGCTAAAGATCAACCAAAGACTACTTTTACATGCCCTTTTGGTACTTTTGCTTATAGACGTATGCCTTTTGGTTTATGTAATGCACCTGCTACATTTCAAAGATGCATGATGGCTATATTCTCTGACTCTTGTGAAAAGATTTGTGAGGTTTTCATGGACGACTGTTCCATCTATGGTTCCTCTTTTGATGATTGCTTGAGCAATCTTGATCGAGTTTTGCAGAGATGTGAAGAAACTAATCTTGTCTTGAATTGGGAAAAGTGCCACTTTATGGTTAATGAAGGTATTGTCTTGGGGCATAAAGTGTCTGAAAGAGGTATTGAAGTTGATAAAGCCAAGGTTGATGCTATTGAAAAGATGCCATGTCCCAAGGACATCAAAGGTATAAGAAGTTTCCTTGGTCACGCCGGATTTTATAGGAGGTTCACTAAGGACTCATAAATTTCTCGGCCTCTGACTAATTTATTGCAAAAAGATATACCGTTTGTCTTTGATGATGATTGTGTAGAAGCATTTGAGATACTTAAGAAAGCATTAATCTCTGCACCTGTTGTTCAGCCACCTGATTGGAATTTACCCTTTGAAATTATGTGTGATGCTAGTGATTATGCTGTAGGTGTTGTTCTAGGGCAAAGAGTTGATAAGAAATTAAATGTTATCCATTATGCTAGTAAGACTCTAGACAATGCTCAAAGAAAATATGCTACTACCGAAAAGTAACTTTTAGCAGTTGTATTTGCTTGTGATAAGTTCAGACCCTATATTGTTGATTCTAAAGTAACTATTCACACTGATCATGCCGCTATTAAATATCGTATGGAAAAGAAAGATGCTAAACCTAGACTTATTAGATGGGTTTTCTTGCTACAAGGATTTGATTTGCATATTGTTGATAGAAAAGGAGTTGAGAACCCCGTTGCAGACAACTTATCTAGGTTAGAGAATGTTCTTGATGACCCGCTACCTATTGATGATAGCTTTCCTGATGAACAATTAAATGTTATAAGTACCTCTCGCAGTACTCCTTGGTATGCTGAATATGCTAATTACATAGTTGCTAAATTCATAGCACCTAGCTTCACATACCAACAAAATAAAAAGTTCTTCTATGATTTGAGACATTACTTTTGGGATGACCCACATCTTTATAAAGAATGAGTAGATGGTGTTATTAGACGTTGTGTACCAGAGCATGAACAGGAACAGATCCTACGCAAGTGCCACTTCGAAGCTTATGGAGGACACCACGCTGGAGATAGAACTGCACATAAGGTATTGCAATCCGGTTTTTATTGGCCTACTCTCTTCAAGGATGCCCGTAAGTTTGTCTTGTCTTGTGATGAATGTCAAAGAATTGGTAATATTAGTAGACGTCAAGAAATGACTATGAATTATTCACTTGTTAATGAACCATTTGATGTTTGGGGCTTTGATTATATGGGACCGTTTCCTGCCTCTATTGGATATACACATATTTTAGTTGTTGTTGATTATGTTACTAAGTGGGTAGAAGCTATTCCAACTAGAAGTGCTGATCATAAAACTTCTATTAAAATGCTTCAGGAAGTTATTTTTCCGAGGTTTGGAGTCCCTAGATATTTAATGACTGATGGTGGTTCACACTTTATTCATGGTGCTTTCCGTAAAATGCTTGCTAAGTATGATGTTAATCATAGAATTACATCTCCTTATCATCCTCAGTCTAGTGGTCAAGTAGAATTGAGTAACAGAGAGCTCAAATTAATTTTGCAAAAGACTGTCAATAGGTCTAGAAAGAATTGGTCCAAGAAACTTGATGATGCATTATGGGCATATAGAACTGCATATAAAAATCCTATGGGTATGTCTCCGTATAAAATGGTATATGGAAAAGCATGTCACTTACCTCTCGAACTAGAACATAAGGCATATTGGGCTATCAAAGAGCTCAACTATGATTTCAAACTTGCCGGTGAAAAGAGGTTATTTGATATTAGCTCACTTGATGAATGGAGAACCCAAGCTTATGAAAATGCCAAGTTGTTTAAAGAAAAAGTTAAAAGATGGCATGACAAAAGGATACAAAAGCGTGAGTTTAACGTAGGTGATTATGTATTGCTATACAACTCTCGTTTAAGATTTTTTGCAGGAAAACTTCTCTCTAAATGGGAAGGCCCCTATGTTATCGAGGAGGTCTATCGTTCCGGTGCCATAAAAATCAACAACTTCGAAGGCACAAATCCGAAGGTGGTAAACGGTCAAAGAATCAAACATTATATCTCAGGTAATCCCATAAATGTTGAAACCAATATTATTGAAACCGTAACCCCGGAGGAATACATAAGAGACACTTTCCAGACCGTTTCAGACTCCGAAAAGGAATAAGTATGTGGTACGGTAAGTAACCGACTCCAAAACAATTTTCAAGGCAATATTTCTCCGTTTTGGAATATTTAGAAAAATAGAAAAATAAGTGGCAGTCCGGGAACGACACGAGGGCCCCACGAGGGTGGTGGGCGCGCCCCCTACCTCGTGAGCACCTCGTGTGCCTTCCGGACTCTGTTTTCTTGCACGATAGATATTTTGGTCGGTAAAAATTCATTATATATTCTCCCAAAGGTTTTGACTCCCGTATCATGCAAATCTCCTCTATTCTTGTTTCGAGCTATGCTACTGCAGATTAGATCAACATGTCTTCCCAGGATTCAGAAGGAGAAAGTGTTGGGGATCGTAGCAGAAATTTAAAATTTTCCACGCATCACCAAGATCAATCTATGGAGTAATCTAGCAACGAGGGGAAGGGGAGTGCATCTACATACCCTTGTAGATCGCTAAGCGAAAGCGTTGGAAGAACGCGGATGAAGGAGTCATACTCGTAGCGATTCAGATCGCGGTTGATTCCGATCTAAGCGTCGAACAACGGCGCCTCCACGTTCAACACACGTGCAGCCCGGTGACGTCTCCCATGCCTTGATCCAGCAAGGAGAGAGGGAGAGGTTGGGGAAGACTCCGTCCAGCAGTAGCACGATGGCGTGGTGGTGGTGGAGGAGCGCGGTACTCCAGCAGGGCTTCACCAAGCACTACGAGAGACGAGGAGGGAGAGAGGTAGGGTTGCGCCAAGAGGGAGATCAAATCATGTGTTGGGCAGCCCCCATACCTCAAGTATATATAGGGGGAGGGGAGGGGCTGCGCCCCCACCTAGGGTTCCCTCCCTAGGGGTGGCGGCAGCCCCCAGATCCTATCTGGGAGGCGGCCAAGGGGGAGAGAGAGGGGGCGCACCTAGGGTGGGCCTTAGGGCCCATGTGCGCCTAGGGTTTGCCCCCTCTCCTCTTGAGGGCGCCTTGGGCCTTGGTTGGAGGCGCCCCAGCCCACATAGGGGCTGGTCCCTTCCCACTTATGGCTCATGCAAGCCTTCGGGGCTGGTGGCCCTTCCCGGTGGACCCCCAGACCCTTCCGGTGGTCCCGGTACATTACCGGTGATGCCCAGAACACTTCTGGTGGCCAAATCCTCACTTCCTATATATTAATATTTACCTCCGGACCATTTCGGAACTCCTCGTGACGTCGGGATCTCATCCGGGACTCCGAACAACATTCGGTAACCGCGTACATACTTTCCCTATAACCCTAGCATCATCGAACCTTAAGTCTGTAGACCCTACGGGCTCGGGAGTCATGCAGACATGGCCGAGACAACTCTCCGGTCAATAACCAACAGCGGGATCTGGATACCCATATTGGCTCCCACATGCTCCACGATGATCTCATCGGATGAACCATGATGTCAAGGATTCAATCAATCCCGTATACAATTCCCTTTGTCTACCGGTATATTACTTGCCTGAGATTCGATCGTCGGTATCCCGATACCTTGTTCAATCTCGTTACCGGCAAGTCTCTTTACTCGTTCCGTAACACATCATCCCGTGATCAACTCCTTGGTCACATTGTGCACATTATGATGATGTCCTACCGAGTGGGCCCAGAGATACCTCTCCGTCACACGGAGTGACAAATCCCAGTCTCGATTCGTGCCAACCCAACAGACACTTTCGGAGATACCCGCAATGCACCTTTATAGCCACCCAGTTACGTTGTGACGTTTGGTACACCCAAAGCATTCCTACGGTATCCGTGAGTTGCACAATCTCATGGTGTAAGGAAATGATACTTGACATTAGAAAAGCTTTAGCATACGAACTACACGATCTTGTGCTAGGCTTAGGATTGGGTCTTGTCCATCACATCATTCTCCTAATGACGTGATCCCGTTATCAATGACATCCAATGTCCATGGTCAGGAAACCGTAACCATCTATTGATCAACGAGCTAGTCAACTAGAGGCTTACTAGGGACATGGTGTTGTCTATGTATCCACACATGTACCTGAGTTTCCTATCAATACAATTCTAGCATGGATAATAAACAATTATCATGAACAAGGAAATATAATAATAACAAATTTATTATTGCCTCTAGGGCATATTTCCAACAGTCTCCCACTTGCACTAGAGTCAATAATCCAGTTCACATCGCTATGTGATTAACACTCAAGGTCACATCCCCATGTGACTAACACCCAAAGAATTTACTAGAGTCAACAATCTAGTTAACATTACCATGTGATTAACACTCAATGAGTTCTGGGTTTGATCATGTTATGCTTGTGAGAGATGTTACAGTCAACTGGTCTGAACCTTTCAGATCCGTGTGTGCTTTACAAATCTCTATGTCATCTTGTAGATGCAGCTACCATGCTCTATTTGGAGCTATTCCAAATAACTGTTCTACTATACGAATCCGGTTTACTACTCAGAATCATCCAGATTAGTGTCAAAGATTGCATCGGTGTAACCCTTTACGACGAACTCTTTTACCACCTCCATAATCGAGAAAATTCCTTAGTCCACTAGTTACTAAGGATAACCATGACCGTTGTCTTGTGATCCACTCCTAGATCACACTTGTACCCCTTGACTGACTCATGGCTTGGCACACTTCAGGTGTGGTACACAACATAGCATACTTTAGAGCCTACGTCTAAAGCATAGGGGACGACCTTCATACTTTCTCTCTATTCTGCCGTGGTCAGGTCTTGAGTCTTACTCAATACTCATACCTTATAACACAGCCAAGAACTCCTTTGCCTATCATCTTGTCATGGTATGTGTTCGTTTGAAAGTACTATTAAGCGATTTTGATCTATCCTTATAGATCTTGATGCTCAATGTTCAAGTAGCTTAATCTAGGTTTTCCATTGAAAAACACTTTTCAAATAACCCTATATGCTTTCCAGAAACTCTACATCATTTCTGATCGACAATAGTCAACAACATATACTTATCAGAAATTCTATAGTGCTCCCACTCACTTCTTTGGAAATACAAGTTTCTCATAAACTTTGTATAAACCCAAAATCTTTGATCATCTCATCAAAGCGTACATTCCAACTCCGAGATGCTTACTCAAGTCCTTAGAAGGGTTGCTGGAGCTTTGCATACTTGTTAGCATCTTTCAGGATTGTCAAAAACTTCTAGTTTTATCACATACAATCTTTCCTCAAGAAAATCGTCGAGGAAACGATGTTTTTGACATCCTATCTGCAAGATTTCATAAATAATGCAGTAATTGCTAATATAATTCCAACAGACTCTTAGCATCGCTACGAGTGAGAAAGTCTCATCGTAGTCAACTCCTTGAACTTGTCGGAAAACATCTTAACGACAAGTCGAGCTTTCTTAATGGTGATACTTACCATCATTGTTCGTCTTCCTTTTAAAATCCATATGTACCTAACAGCCTTACGACCATCAAGTAGTTCTTCCAAAGTCTACACTTTGTTTTCATACATGGATCCTCTCTCGGATTTTATGGCCTCGAGCCAATTTTCGGAATCCGGTCCCACCATCGCTTCTCCATAGCTCGTAGGTTCATTGTTGTCTAGCAACATGACTTCCAAGACAGGATTACGTACCACTCTGAAGTAGTACGCATCCTTGTCGTCCTACGAGGTTTGGTAGTGACATGATCCAAAGTTTCATGATCACTATCATAAGCTTCCACTTCAATTGGTGTAGGCACTACTAGGGAAAAGCCTATACACAGAATCTTACCAGCAGCGCGCTTTAAAATCAGGCGTTGCTGCTAAGTAGCAGTAGCGCGGGTTTTTAAACCTCGCAACTACTAAGCTGATAGCAGTAGCACTGGTTTATAACCCTCGCTACTACTAAGCGGTCTCTACCGTGCCCCCCGGGACATGCCATAGTAGTAGCGCGGGTTTTTAACCCTCGCTACTACTAAGTTTATAGCAGCAGCGTTGGTTTTTAACCCTCGCTACTACTAAGTGGTCTCTACCGTGCCCCTGGACCATGCCATAGTAGTAGCGATGGTTATAAACCTCGCTACTACTAAGTTGATAGTGGTAGCGCGGGGTGTGGTCCCATTTCCAAACTCTACCCCCCCCCCCCCCCCCCCCGTGGATCGCCTTTTTAGTTTTCAAAAAAATAAAATAAAATGATGAAAATGTCAATAAAATAAAATAAAATAAGTTTCCCATGTGATATGTGGTCTAGTTGTTGGGAAAATTTGCAAATATGAATTTCGACTTCATTTGCTACGGAGGATTACTTAGCCAATCCTAAGGTCTATGGAGATGTGGAGCACGATGGTTGGACTACGGAGGAAGAAGAGGACTATGAACCCAAAGGGAAGGAGGAGACGAGCTCGGATGAGGATGAAGCTCCATTACCTCAACCTGGGGACATGCACGTGGAGTTCAAAAATTTGAGTCTCCCTGATAGGGTAAAGAAACCAAAGTTCGAGTTTATCCCTTTTCGTCTCTTGCAGGAAAATAAGCAAGGCCTATGCAAAAAGATATTAACCCTGGAGTGGGAGATTGATGAACTGAGGGATCAAAATGACGTCCTCAAGAGTAAATTAAGGGAGAAGTCTACGCCACCAACTAAGTCAACAACACCACCACCTTCTTCACCAACAAAGGAGATATAATCACATGGGTATGGGCACTCCCCTTGGCAACTGCCAAGCTTGGGGGAAGTGCCCCGGTATAGTATCACAATCACATCTCCTACCTTTACCGTTTTTCTTTAGTTCGATCCTATTAGTAGTATATTTATCTAGTAGAATAAAGTTTATGGCATGATCTAGTTTTGAGTTTTGCCTTATGATCTCTCTCTATGTAATCGAGTCCGTGAGCTATATAATAAAGATTAGTGTTGAGTCAAGGGCTTGATTATTTTTTCCATGATCTTGGGTGAATAAAAGAAAAAGAATAAAAAGAAACAAAAGTTCATATTGATCTTATTGAAAGTAATGACTTCACATAGAAAGAGTATGATGATTAAAAGTTGTTGGGAGTTGGCAGACATAGCTTTCGTCATCGTTGCAATTAATAGGAAGTAATAAGGAAAGAGAGGTTTCACATATAGATATATTATCATTGACATCTTTTATGATTGGGAGCACTCATTAAAATATGACATGCTAAAGAGGTGATGTTGGACAAGGAAGACAACATAATGAGTTATGTTCTTATATCTGAGATAAGGTATGTTGTCATGGATCCTCTAACATGTTGAGCTTGCCTTTCCCCCTCATGCTAGCCAAATTCTCAGCACCAAGTAGAGATACTACTTGTGCTTCCAAATACCCTTAAACCAGTTTTGCCATAAGAGTCCACCATACCTACCTATGGATTGAGTAAGATCCTTCAAGTAAGTTGTCATCGGTGCAAAGCAATAAAAATTGCTCTAAATATGTATGATTGATTGGTGTGGGAGAAATAAGCTTTATACGATCTTGTGATGTGAAAGTAATAAAAGCGACGGACTGCATAATAAAGGTTCATATCACAAGGGGCAATATAAAGTGACGTTCTTTCGCATTGAGATTTTGTGCATCCAACCATAAAAAGCGCATGACAACCTCTGCTTCCCTCTGCGAAGGGCCTATCTTTTATCATTATCTTCTACCTTATGCAAGAGTCGTGGTGATCTTCACCTTTCCTTTTTCATTTTGTCCTTTGGCAAGCCCAACATGTTGGAAAGAACATGATATATATATATATATATATATATATATATATATATATATATATATATATATATATATATATATATATATATATATATATATATACTATTCATCACCCAGGGTGCAGAATAAATTATTCTTCATCCGAGGTAATCTTACGATCATTTCATAATTAAATTACGTTTGGAATTCAAATAGTTACATTCCTATTGATTCACTACGTAAAATTTGACATAAGAAAATAAAAATATAGGTCATAAGACAAGAAAATTTGCAGTTTATGTGTATTTTATGTTATGTTTTTACGTCTGTAATTTTACATAACATAAAATATTTTTTACGACGATTATATATTTTCTTACAGTCTCTTTTTACGTCGGAAATAAGACAAAACTTACGGAATGTAAAATTATGGTGCATTGATGGTAAAATAGAGGGGGGTGAAGAATAACTATTCCTCACCCAGGGTGACGAATAGTCAATCCATATATATATATATATATATATATATATATATATATATATATATATATATATATATATATATATATATATATATATATATATAAAATTGGATGTAGGGAAGCATGAGTTATTATTGTTGACATTACCCTTAAGGTAAAAGGTTGTGGGGCAAAACTATAAGCCCCTATCTTTCTCTGTGTCCGATTAAAACTTCGTAACCACAAGTATTGCATGAGTGTTAGCAATTATGAAGGACTAGATGATAGTTGAGTATGTGAACTTGCTTTTTAGCTCTGACATAGACTCTTTCCGATGTTATGATAAATTGCAATTGCTTCAATGAGTGAGGTTATAGTTTGTTGGTTCTCAATAAGGTTTCTGATTCATACTTTTGCATTGTGAATAGATTGTCACTTGAACATAAGTAATCATATGACAAAATCTATATATGTTGCTGTTATGAGAATAATCATGATGCCTTCATGTCCGTATTTTATTTTTATCGACGCCTCTACCTCTAAACATGAGGACATATTTATTGTTATCGGCTTTTCGCTTGAGGACAAGCGAGGTCTAAGCTTGGGGGAGTTGATACGTCCATTTTGCATCATGCTTTTATATCGATATTTATTGCATGGGCTGTTATTTCACGTTATGTCACAATACTTATGGCTATTCTCTCTTATTTTATAAGGTTTACATGAAGAGAGAGAATGCCGGCAACTGGAATTCTGGGCTGGAAAGGAGCAAATATTAGAGACCTATTCTGCGCAACTCCAAAAGTCCTGAAACTCCACGGAATATCTTAAAATAAATAAAGAAAAATCCTCGCCAAAGATGAAGGCCAGGGGGCCCATAGCCTGCTCACGAGGGTGGGGGCGCCCCCCCTCCCCCCCCTCCTAGGGCGCGCCCCCTACCTCGTGGGCCCTCTGGTGGCTCTCCGACGCCCATCTTCTCCTATATGAAGTCTTTCGTCAAGAAAAAAACAGAAGCAACCTTTCGGGACGAGACTCCGCCAACACGAGGCGGAACCTAGGCGGAACCAATCTAGAGCTCCGGCAGAGCTGTTCTGCCGGGGATACTTCCCTCCGGGAGGGGGAAATCATCGCCATCGTCATCACCAACGCTCCTCTCATCGGGAGAGGGCAATATCCATCAACATCTTCAACAGCACCATCTCATCTCCAAACCCTAGTTCATCTCTTGTATCCAATTCTTGTCTCCAAGTCCGGGATTAGTGCTAGTAGGTTGCTAGTAGTGTTGATTACTCCTTGTAGTTGATGCTAGTTGGTTTATTTGGTGGAAAATCATATGTTCAGATCCTTTATGCATATTATTACCCCTCTGATTATGAACATGAATATGATTTGTGAGTAGTTACGTTTGTTCCTGGGGACAAGGGAAAAGTCTTGCTATTAGTAGTCATGTGAATTTGGTATTCGTTCGATATTTTTATGAGATGTATGTTGTGTAGCCTCTAGTGATGTTATGTGAACGTCGACTTTATAACACTTCATCATTATTTGGGCCTAGAGGAAGGCATTGGGAAGTAATAAGTAGATGATGGGTTGCTAGAGTGACAGAAGTTTAAACCCCAGTGTATGCGTTTCTTCGTAAGGGGCTGATTTGGATCCATATGTTTCATGCTATGGTTAGGTTTACCTTAATACTTTTGTTGTAGTTGCGGATGCTTGCAATAGAGGTTAATCATAAGTGGGATTCTTGTTCAAGTAAGAACAGCACCCAAGCACCGGTCCACCCACATATCAAATTATCAAAGTACCGAACGTGAATCATATGAACGTGACGCAAACTAGCTTAACGATATTTCCATGTGTCCTCGGGAGCGCTTTTCCTTATATAAGAGTTTGTTCCGGCTTATCCTTTGCTACAAAAAGGATTGGGCCACCTTGTTGCACTTTATTTACTTTGTTACTTGTTGCTCGTTACAATTTATCTTGTCACAAAACTATCTGTTACCACTTATTTCAGTACTTGCAGAGAATACCTTGCTGAAAACCGCTTATCATTTCCTTCTGCTCCTCGTTGGGTTCGACACTCTTAGTTATCGAAAGGACTACGATAGATCCCCTATAATTGTGGGTCATCAACTATCAATGGGCATGAATATACAAAGGGGTACTATCTTGCAGATGGTATATATCCTCCTTGGTGCACATTTGTCAAGAGCATCAAAGAACCCAAAACAAAAAAACAATGTGAATTTGCAAGGGTGCAAGAGGCAGCCCGAAAAGACATTGAAAGAGCATTCGGTGTTTTACAATCTAGGCTTGCCATTGTCCGAGGTCCTGCTTTTTTTTGGATAAGAAAACCCTGAAGAACATCATGACTTGTTGTGTTATCCTGCACAATATGATTCTTGAAGATGAGAGAGGAATTGACTTAGAATTATTTTATAATAATGTGGGTAGCCGTGTCAAACCAGCTAGAGACCCAAACCGCATTAGAGCTTTTCTTCAGACATATAAGGAGATTGAAAATGCAGACACACACTTTCAACTTCAGGATGATCTCATTGAGCACCATTGGCAAAGGGCTGGACAGTGACTCATTTTTGTATTCATTTGTATTTGTATTCATGACAGGTTTTGTATTGCATTATTTTAAGTTTGCTACGGTGATCTAAATAATTATTTGTAATGCAGATGATTATTGCTTTATGTTTGATTTGAATAATTCAGTTTGTTTTCGATTGTTGAATTATGTTGGATTTGAGATTCGCGGGCTGATGATTTGCGGGGATGCAGCGGTGCAAAGAGCAGAACCCGTAGCCGACCCGTAAAAAAACATATTCCACGAATATACTTTTTTACGGATCCGTTTGAGAGTCTGCATCTGTGCCAGCCCGCGCCGGCCCGCAAAAGTTGTTTTGCGCGAACTGCATACGTGTTTTGCGGCCCGACGTTTTGCGGGGTCTGCTAGAGTTGCTCTCACATGCGCATAGTAGCTGCCCTGGCCTTCTTCTGCTTGCGGGACTGGCTGCCACAGTCTTCCATGGCCGCCCTGGTGCGCTTGAGCAGCCGCTGGTTCTGGCTCCTCGCTCAGTCTAGTTCATCAGGGAAGGGGGCTGCATGGGAGCTCAGTGTAGCCTAATTAGTTAGAGGTCGCATTTCAAGAATAAAATAAATTTAGTTGAGGTAGTAGGCACACATGTGCATCACTAGATTCCGTTAAGCCAAAACAAGAACAGGGAGAGAGTTTTTTTTTCAAGATCAATAATAGTTTATTCTAATATGATAGACTTACAATTCAGAGGTAAAAGATTCTAAATACATGATGGTCCTCTTTCGAACTACACAACCGTTGTAGTGACCCGCTCCGAGCGGTTATATCTTGCCAGACAATCCGCAACTCTATTCTAAAATATATGGTATTTCTGAGTAATACACGCTCTACCGACCATTAAAAATTTAACCTCGGCAACTAAGTTACCATAAACCGAATGATCCAAAATCGAACCAGATAGACAGGAAAGGGCGGCAGGGAGAGAGATTTTGTGTGGCGTAATGACTCGGTCCTAAAATAAGTGCCGCTAATTTAATAAAAATATAATTTTGTACTAAATCATCGACAATTATATTGAAATATACGGGAGTATTAACTCCGTCCCAAATTACAAGTCTTACATTTTTTTAATATAAATGCATCTAACATTAAAACGTGTCTACACAAATTCAAGACAAATAAGGAATAGTATACAGTAGGTCCGTGTGGTACGGGTAGTTATAGTAAATCTCACATTCCTACTACCGGCGGCCTCGTTGCTGCTGCGTACTTACTCCTACTGGTTGGGATGGGGCTTGCGTTTGGAGGCGAGCGTACGGGGGCATGTTTGTTCCACCATCCTCACACGACAAAGATGCTCTCGCTTCTCGGGGCTCTTGGCCGGCCGTGGCCGTCTTCACCGAATTCGGAGCCCAGAGTCTAGGCTCTGCTTGTGCTTCGAGACAACAAAACTACTCCCCCGCCCCCAACTCCATCTCTCAACCTGCCAGCCGGCCATGACTGGTTAGGGCATTTTCAATAATAACCTATAAACAATTTCTCATACATTTTCACAATAACTCATACCAACAGGACTAAATTCGTGCAAACACAACCCAATTTCATAGAAACATGACGGATTTTATACAAACCCGATGCAAATGTTTACATTTTGGAAATATTTTAACTTAAAAGTTAAAACTATGTGCACGTACGGTCGCGTGGAGTTTTACTCTCATGACACGGATACACTACACTAGTCTATGGCCGACCGCGGCGGATCTCTTTATCACTGGACTGCCAAGAGTTCAAGAGGCATATTCTTCCCCAGTATCTTTCCTATGTCCGGCTGCACCGCTCATCGGAGTGTGGTGAAAAGGGTGCTTCAGCCGGAGAGAAAGGGTGCTTCAATGGATGCCCAAGCCGGGATGGTCTAAGATAAAGAATAAATCGGGCACGTCACCGGCTCTACAAGCCGGCGACGCATCGGAGGTGGCCTTTCTGGGACCCAAGGGGCGGCGGCCTCCCGTGTTCTACTTTCCCTCGAAGTTGTCAGCGGACGTGGACGCAGATGTGCTGCCACCGACTCGTCGATCTCCTCTGCGCACCCGCCTTCTTGCTCTGCCTACATGGCATGGCTACACGCGCGTCGACGGCGGATGGCGCTGTCGTAGGCACTAGAGGGGCGTTACCATGCGGCATCGTCCATGCCCGTGCCGCCGTGCTCCCCGTCGGGCCGGCTTAGAGCAACTCGCCACTCCTACGCGAGCTGGCTTGGAGCAGCGAGTTGCTGAACCATGCGCCGGATTGGGGTTGCAACTTGCTCTGTCGGCCTAGGGGAGGGAGGTGGAGCAGTGAGCTGCCTCGCTCGTATCTGCCGGGCTCGGCGGGCAATCATGGCGGCTTTTTTATGCCGGAGAACTGCTCTTGCTGCTCGTCGGATGCCATTGAAATGGTGGAGAAAATGATGAAGGAGGGGATGTGGGGAGTGGCGGGGAATGTGATTCTTGCCCGGCAGACACATCTGCCTTCGTTTAAATAGAGGGTGGACGAAAGGAGCTCAGCCGGCGTTGTGTTTAATGTCGGCCCGCTCATGAACGGACGTGTGCCTGAAGTAGATTTATCGGCTTCCATGCAGGGTTAATGGAGGCGTATGAATGCAGCGAGGAGGCTTGTTCAGGCGGTCGTGCAGTGGGAGGCGTCCTCGGCCGGCGCGTCGCTTCAACGATGAAGGCAGTGAGAGGTCGCGTCCGCCAGAACCACCTTCAATGTGAAGCGGCGCGCTCTACAGTGGCATGAAGGCGAGCAGCTGCCGCCGAAAGGACCGATGCATGTCAGCATTGGATGCATTCCGCGGTTCGGACAACGCAGTTTGGACGCGGTCCGCCTTGAAGATGCCCATACTGGTTAGTCCCTCTAATCAACACTGTAGCCGTAGTTATGGCTGATGATTAGGCGCGCAGCAAATCATGCTGATTGGTGAGCCAAACTACATGCATAATGCATCTGCGTTCCTAAAGTTAGGTTGCCTACTGGAGTGATAGATTTTTTCTTAACATCAGCATAGACACAAGCGCTCATATACACACGTGCATACACTCATCCCTATGAATACACACACGCACACCCTATTCTTATGAGCATCTTTAAAGACTGAGGCGGCAATATTATCTTAAGATTTACGAAGTCACCGTAGGCGCCTCGTCGTCGGGAACATCTCCTTCCACTGAATGCGTATCGCCAGAAATTCTAAAATAAATCCAGAAATAAATGCGAGCACCAGAATTTAAACTCTGAATTTAAACCCTGGTGGGCTGGGATACCCCAGTCTGTTCAGTGATAGATAGCCAGCGTGACAGCAGGCAGCATCGCGCGTACTGCGTACATGCCATTGTCGCGTTCCACCGGCCGCGGCATTTTCTCGGCGCCGGGCCCCTGCATAATGGCAAGGAGTACTATGCAGAATTATGCTGTGCTATTCAAGCAGGCGTCCTACGTATGGGTAACCAGTAGCCCGTGGTGCACACGAATCTTGTACATTCCCCTACTTTGTCTTTGGAGCGCATCGGCGTACCGTGCCCCCGGATTCTGTAGAGGACAGTGAAACGGGTCGGCACCCCGCCGGTACAAATGCAACACCTTCAATGAATGAAGCTGGCGAGCTTATCTTAAGACAGTTTCGTGAGGAGTGTAGAAATATGCAAACGCCCAAGAAACTAGATTGAAATGCCACGGCGTGTTGGGTGTTTATAAGCAAAAAATCAAAAGCGCATGCATTGTTGTCGAGAAACAGATTGGTACTGCCCGTGACAAATACTGGATTCTAAGATTAGGTGTGTCGCTTAATGAGGGAATGGAAGACTCAAACCGTACTGGGAAAGAAAACCAGTTTTGCAAAGTCTTATTATATGTTAGTCATAAGAAGAATGATTGGTTTCGTAAAAAAGTACAAGTGAGTGCAAAAAAAAAATGGAGTGAAAGAAAATATTGCACTCTCATAAAACTAAGTGCACCTTTCAGAGTCAAAAATGGAGTGAAAGAAAAGCTTGGTGATTGATAAATAGACACATTCCTAAAACAATTGATCTCCCTCCTCCACTTCCTTTAGTTTGTCGCCGCCACATGCAATCCCTTCGACCTGTTCATCACCGTCGAACACACCATTAAGTGGACCTACCGACATCTGGCATGTATGGCTCCTCGATGTTTCTCTCTTCACCAAATAGACGATATTACCCTTTTTTAATTTCGGTGACTAGCTTTTATCTGGACTATTGATTTGCACAAAAATTGTAAGGCCACCTTTGCTCAAGGGAAATGCGAAGGAAACATATAGGAACATGAAATTTTCCTACGATGACATATTGCTCAAGCCTTTGGTTCAAAGGAGGGAATTTTACAATCCACTTGGACCTCTTTTTAAAATTTCTACGCACAAAGAACGAGACTAGGATCCTTAGGCTGGTCATAGTGGGGAGTAACTTATACTAGTGTAATGCATATGACACTAATCTAAATTACTACCTTTATAGTGCAAAATAACATAGTAGTACTACTACCTCCGTCTCGGCGAATAAGTCATTTGCGTAGTTCTAGGTCGACGATTTAACTATCTAAATATGTATTATATGTGACAAAAAAAATATTTAGAAACAACATCCGTGTAGAAATCATTCTTTCTCAGGAAGCGATATGTTACAGTAACATATTATGTTACTCTAAACACCTCTCTCCTCATTAACTACATGCCACATAAGCAAAAATTTCTTGGAATGCGCTATATTACTATCTAAGTTACTGCCACTATGACTAGCCTTAGTGGCATAATAACATGGCAATGATACTTTTTCATAGGTTTATCTTTGATTTGACTATGTTTATGAGGATTCTTGTGTTTTTCGTGTTCTTGTGGACAAAGCATCCAAGTCTAAAAAAATTCATCGGCGTGTATGATAGGCTTCATACAGCCCAACCAGATAAATTAGACTGTTTGGTTGCCTGGGTCGCATCAAAATGTTGGCCCGCACAAACCTCAAAGCACTTTTGGGCCTGGCTTGGGGGGGACATCCAAATCAGCAATTTTTCCACGGCCAGGCCCGAGCGATCCAACTCGAGGAGGCAGGCTCGAGACGTCACTTTGTTTCCCGAAGCGCATACATAATTACCCTCACCTTCCCTCACCGCCCTCTCTCCCTCCCCTCTCTTCACTCTCCCCAATCTCACACCAGCGGCAGTGAGTAGCAGAGCGAAGAACTGCAAGTCAGTCACCGTCTTCACCACCACACTGGCAGGAGTTCAGCAATGTTGGTATGCCCTTTTCCCCCTCTTTTGATTTCCGCATTCGATTAGAGCGTTAGGGATCGGATTGAACATGGGGGGTTTGTAAGGGGATTGACATCACATCTGGATTTAGGTAGCACCGACGGATTTTAGGGTTCATACGGGTTTTTAGTATAAAGGAATTAGGAGATGGGGGGTAAATCAACCTTACAAGCACCGATACATCATAACAGCGGCGACCCTGGAGGCGCTTGGAGCAGAGAGGGACCATACCCTTGTCGTTGTCCGCCTCTGGCTTGACCGCATTTACCACCATCTCCTCCTCATCGTCGTCGTCTAGAACGAAGGGCATCACACGGCCGCCTGGTGCCGGCTCCCTGACCACCAGCTCCAGTACTGCTTCATGGCCGTCCTCTAGTGCCACCATGATGGCCGGTTGGGCTCTAGCACCACCATGATGGCTGGTTGGGCATGAGGAGGTCTGACAAGTCTGTACTTTGCCCATCTGGCTCGCTGACCAGGATTGCCGGACTAGATCTATCCATCGCCCATCGCAGTATGTCCACTGACATAACGCCTTTCACTAGGTCATGTAGCATCACCTTCAACTCCTCCTTCGTCGCGACATCGTCCGCCTCTTATCCATCTCCTCAATGCCGGTGAAGTAAGAGCACGCCTCCATGGTCTTGCCGAATTTGGTGCGGTCACCGGATGAGTAGCCAAGAAAGAAAGCCCTCCATCCAATGCCGCTGGGGAAGGGGCTGGGGATGGGTTTCATTGCGATGGAGAGGCGGTGAAACATAGCCGTGGACGAGAATAGAAGACAGAGAGAGACACGGTGCGGTGGTGGATAAATAGGGGCTCTAGACTAGGCGAGTCCGACAAATCAATGTTGATCAACAGCTATGATGTGTTGCCGTTGTGTCATTCATTGATCTTCATGCGTACTGTTCATAATCCAAATCAAGAATGCTCCTTCGAAAAATGAAAGCAAATGGTGTCGGCTGAAGAAAAGGGTAAGAAGGTGGTGGAGCTTCTCGGCGCCCCCAAGCAGGCAGAGGAACTTCGGCCATTTCCATGAGAAGGCCGGGCCAACCCACTTCTGCATGGCCATCCTTAAACCGAAGCTGGAGTGGGTGCTGATTCCACTGGACATCACCAAGCACTTCCCCGCCGTCCCTCAGGAATTCAAGCTCAAGAGTACGAGATTGATCCATTTTTCTCTCCCACCGCAAAAAGTAGTAATTTAATTTCAAAATCTTGGCAATTAAAAAATGACACACCGTGAAGAGTCCAATAAACAAGACCTGGATGAGTGAGCGCGAGGGATAAAGATTCTTGACACTGATACCGGGCTCGCTCGCTAGCTATGTATGGTAGAGTCTGGAGAGAGAAGGACAAGCAGAGAAATAAGGCCAACTCCATCGCGCGACCCTATCCTGTCTGGCCCGTCCGTTTGGGGTAAAAGGGACAAAGGAGGCGGCCCAGCGCGCGACGGCCCGAAACCATCTTGTCCGTTTTGTGTCCGGGTCGACCAATTTCGAGCGCAAACTTGCGCCGGGTTTGTGTCGCGGCGGACACCAAACGGACGCGCGCTCGTCCGCGGCGGGGCCGCGTGGCAGGCGGCCACCCACCTCCCACCCACCCACATCAATGTGCACGAGCGGGCGGCCCCACCTGTCATCCGCACATCGAGCGGTCGCCGTCCTTCTTGAAGGAAATATGCCCTAGAGGCAATAATAAAGTTATTATTCATTTCCTTATTTCATGATAAATGTTTATTATTCATGCTAGAATTGTATTAACCGGAAACATAATACATGTGTGAATACATAGACAAACAGAGTGTCACTAGTATGCCTCTACTTGACTAGCTCGTTAATCAAAGATGGTTATGTTTCCTAACCAAGGACAAAGAGTTGTTATTTGATTAACGGGATCACATCATTAGGTGAATGATCTGATTGACATGACCCATTCCATTAGCTTAGCATCCGATCGTTTAGTATGTTGCTATTGCTTTCTTCATGACTTATACATGTTCCTATGACTATGAGATTATGCAACTCCCGTTTGCCGGAGGAACACTTTGTGTCCTACCAAACGTCACAACGTAACTGGGTGATTATAAAGGAGCTCTACAGGTGTCTCCAAAGGTAGATGTTGGGTTGGCGTATTTCGAGATTAGGATTTGTCACTCCGATTGTCGGAGAGGTATCTCTGGGCCCTCTCGGCAATGCACATCACATAAAGCCTTGCAAGTATTGCAACTAATGTGTTAGTTGTGAGATGATGTATTACAGAACGAGTAAAGAGACTTGCCGGTAACGAGATTGAACTAGGTATTGGATACCGGCGATCGAATCTCGGGCAAATAACATACCGATGACAAAGGGAACAACGTATGTTGTTATGCGGTCTGACCGATAAAGATCTTCGTAGAATATGTAGGAACCAATATGGGCATCCAGGTCCCGCTATTGGTTATTGACCGGAGACGTGTCTCGGTCATGTCTACATTGTTCTCGAATCGTAGGGTCCGCACGCTTAAGGTTTCGATGACAGTTATATTATGAGTTTATGAGTTTTGATGTACCGAAGGAGTTCGGAGTCCCGGATGAGATCGGGGACATGACGAGGAGTCTCGAAATGGTCGAGAAGTAAAGATCGATATATTGGACGACTATATTCGGACATCGGGAAGGTTCTGAGTGATTCGGGTATTTTCGAGAGTACCAGGGAGTTACGGGAATACGGGGGAAGAAGTATATGGGCCTTATTGGGCTTTAGGGGAGAGGGAGAGGCAGGCCACGCGCCCCCCCATTGACTAGTCCGAATTGGACTAGGGGGAGGGGCGGCGCCCCCTCCTTCCTTCTCTTCCCTCTTCCCCTTCCTTGTCTCCTACTCCTAATACTTGGAAGGACTCCTAGTTGGACTAGGAAAGGGGGAATCCTACTCCCGGTGGGAGTAGGACTCCCCTAGGGCGCGCCATAGAGAGGGCCGGCCCTCCCCTCCTCCACTCCTTTATATACGGGGGCAGGGGCACCCCATACACACACAAGTTGATCTTCGTGATCGTTCCTTAGCCGTGTGCGGTGCCCCCCTCCACCATATTCCACCTCGGTCATATTGTTGCAGTGCTTAGGCGAAGCCCTGCGTCGGTAGAACATCATCATCGTCATCACGCCGTCGTGCTGACGGAACTCATCCCCGAAGCTTTGCTGGATCGGAGCCCGGGGAGCGTCATCGAGCTGAACGTGTGCTAAGAACTCGGAGGTGCCGGAGTAACGGTGCTTGGATCGGTCGGATCGGGAAGACGTACGACTACTTCCTCTACGTTGCGTCAACGCTTCCGCTTCGGTCTACGAGGGTACGTAGACAACACTCTCCTCTCTCGTTGCTATGCATCACCATAATCTTGTGTGTGCGTAGGAATTTTTTTGAAATTACTACGTTCCCCAACACTTCTTTAATAGTGGGAAGCGTGGACGGGTCGTCGTCCACACTGCCCCACGCCACCCAGCGGCCTCCTCGAACCCCGACAGCGCACAAACCCTAGCCCGACTCCCCTCGAGCTCGCCGGCCGCCCACCTCGCCATGGGCTTCTGGAACGACAAGGCCAAGCACGACCGCGAGGCCGGCTCCTCCTCGGGGCGCCGCCGCGGCTCCGTGAAGAAGGAGGAGCTCGCGTCTCCGCCGCGCTCCTCCCGTCGGGCCCCCGCGCCACCGCCGCACTCCTCCCGTCGAGCCCCCGCGCCGGGCCCCTTCACCATTGCCCCTAGGCCCTCCGGCGAGCGCGACCGGCAGTACATCTGTGCGGACATGTGCCGGAGGTACTGGGAGACGAGGACGCCGGTCCCGTGGAGCGACGCCCACCTCCCCAACGGGTGGCACCTCTCCGTGGACCGGGTCCCCATCCCGCCAGTGCCGGCGACCGGCCGTGCACGGCGCGATGAGATCAACCGCCGCCGCCGCCTCCTCCCTGACGACCTGTACTACGACCACAGGTATGCCCCCGACTCGCCGCTCTGGGACACATGGCTCCAGGACGAGCACGACGTGCGCCGCGCGTCCTACTTCGCCGGCACCGTGTCGGGGCCGCGGAGGCCACGTGCAGAGCCGCGCGGACGTACGCGGGTGCGTGGCCTGACGCCCACGCCGTCGCCTTCCCCGTCTCCGTCGCCCCCTCCCCCTCCTCGCATGACAGCGGAGGAGGAGGCCCGTCTCCTGCAGCGTGTCATGGACGACTCCATGAACACGCACGACGAGCGGCAGTGGGACGGCCTGGAGGAGGCCATGGCCCTCTCTGCCGTCGGGGACGTCGCCTTCCCGGAGCTGCAGCTGGTGGCCGCCAAGGAGGAGCCGATGGAGGAGGACTCGCCCGCGTTCGAGAATCTCCTGGGCCAGGGGTGGGGCTGGTCGTGCACTGCGCCGAAGATGGCCGCCGACCTGGGCGTGAACTGGTGCCCCACTCCGGAGCGGGAGGCGTCGCCGCGGGAGGAGGTGGTGCAGGCACCTCTGGACGCCGCCGGAGTACGTCGACCTCGTCAGCGACGACGACGGCACCGGCGGCCAGTGAAGACGGCGACGGCCACGGCACCGACGGGTGCGGCAGGAGCGCGCGGGAGGAGTTTTTTTTATTTTCTTATTATGTTAATTATGAATCCGGGCCTTTTAAGTGGCCGTTGAAACTGGGCCGTTTTGTGGCCAATCCATATATATGTTTTATGTTTTTTTAAATGCGTTTATTTGCTTTTTTAGTTATTTTAATTATTATTTTTAATCCCGTCCACCCCGGACACGATTTGGGGTGCGGCCGCATGGTGCGCGCACGCACGACCCAATGGACACAACCGGACACGGGCGTATCCATCGACGCCCCAAAGGGACAGATTCGGACCAATCCGGATGTCTGTTTGGGGTCGCGCGGTGGAGTTGGCCTAAAAGGCTCGGTCGCTCGCTCGCATGTGAGTCGGCAGTGCAGCGCGTGTCGTCGGTTCCTTGTTGTTCCCCTCGGGCTCCTTTCTTTATCCCGCATCATTCCGTTTTATAATCCAGTTGAGTACAACAACTCACCGCGGCGTAGAGGCCCGTGCCTGACTGCTTCGTAGACCGGTTTGTGACAAACATGCGCCCTGTCATTAGTTGCTAGAGTTCACCAATGCGACAAGCGTAACGATTCCAAGCTTACCCCGGTGGGGCATTGTTTTTTGCTCAACTCTGTACGGGAGTCAGTGGTAGCACAATTTGGTGCTAGTAATTTGTTTGCATGTGTTGTTGTGACCTGTGAGTACTAGTAGTAGATTCAGTGTTAATTTTGTAGACAGGCACAACTCAATCAAAAAATAAATAAAAATGTAGACAGACAGAGTGAGAGGTGGAGAGGATTGTCACTGGGGTCATCATCTCGGCTGCATTATTGGGCCATATGCCGTCTCTGGTACGCAAAGCCCCCGCACTTTCCTTGGATTTTCATTAGTTTAGCTTTCTCGGACAGAATTATTGTATGAATGTGGGGTATAATTGGTAGTCTATTTTTTGGTATAAAGAAGGACTAGACAAACAAATACAGTATGATGCTGTCTGTCCATGTACACCAACAATTATACTCGAGCTGGTGGGGAGAATACAGAGGCACAGAAGAGGAAATGGGTGGGAGGAGGGGCCGAAAGCCTGGGGCCGGGCCGGCAATGGGAGTGGGTCGCACGCCGGTGGCATGCGCGTCCGTCCGTGTCGGGCGCGTACGCGCTCACGGTCAGTCACAGCCACAGTCACAGAGAGGGGGAGAGAGAGAGGGAGGCTGGGTCCTTTTGGCGGTTTGCAGCAGCAGCGGCAGCGGCATGGATCGGTCGATAGGGTGCGGTGTGGCAGGTGCCTGTTGGCGTCTGCGTCTGCCTGCCCCCACTCCACTCCACCAGCACCAGAGCCAGCACCAACCTCCCTACCCCTGCTCTCCCCTCGCTTCCCTTGCTGCCCGGTAGTACTAGATTGGGCAGGCGGGCGGGATTGATTTTGATTGATCGCCTTCCTTCTGACGGGCGGCCGAGCGGGCTCCCTTTTGCTGCCGCGGCGCCGTGGGCGTGCTGGTGCCGAGGAGGGGGAACTTCGGTGCGGGTTGGTTCGGTCTTCTCCGTCGCCGCCGCCGTCGTCTTGGCCGGAGCGAATCTGCGGCCTAAGGAGGGGATGGAGACGTGGACGCGGTGGCGGTGGTGGGTGGTGGCCGCGGCCGGCGTGCTCTGCGTGGTCCTGCCGCCGGCCGCCGCCACGCTCTCTCCCACCGGCATCAACTACGAAGGTACCCCTCCCTCGCTCGCTCGCTCCCCCAAACTTCTGTCGATCTCGCTTCTACCCCCGAGTTTCTCTCAAGTAGAAAAGGTGTATTCCGGCGCAACAAGATTCAGTGAAATTGGTAAAGGATTTCCGGCTTCCCTTCTTGGCAACCCCCAATTTGGCGAGGCACGCCAATGCCGGTGCTTCCGTTGCTTTTTCGCCATAGCTGATGCAGAGTTTTCCCCTTGGCTGTCTGATGATTTGGTGAAGCTGAGCCTGAATCTTCTTGGGTCGCAGTGGTGGCGCTCATGGCCATCAAGACGGAGCTGCAGGACCACTACAACGTGCTCGACAACTGGGACATCAACTCCGTCGACCCCTGCAGCTGGAGGATGGTCACCTGCTCCTCCGACGGCTACGTCTCCGCGCTGTAAGCCCCGCTGCTCTTTGCCCCTCCTCCGGTCTATCTCCGGTGAGCGTCATCAGACTAATCTTCTCGCGTTTATCTGTGCTCACAGTGGTCTGCCCAGCCAACGCCTGTCTGGTAAACTGTCCCCCGGCATCGGGAACCTCACCAGGCTGCAATCTGTGTAAGCCGCTCATTGCTCAAATTTATTACTGTACTGTTTTTTTTAACTCAAATTTGCAGTTTCTTTGAAAAAACATCTAGATGTGAATTAGACAAACTGTTCTTTGAAACGGTATTGCTCTAGCTTCTGGACAAATGCAAGATTACAAAGTGTTCAACATATTTCCTGTTCTTGGACAGGCTACTGCAGAACAACGCGATTTCTGGCACTATTCCTAGCACCATAGGCAGGCTGGGGATGCTCCAGACGCTTGACATGTCAGACAATCATCTTACCGGGAGCATCCCGACTTCACTTGGCGATCTCAAGAACCTCAACTATCTGTAAGATTTCTTTCCCCGGCTATCCATTTCTCTGCCTTCTCGCTGTACACATCAACTCACACCTTGTCCTCTTGTTGCTGCCAGGAAATTGAATAACAACAGCTTATCTGGAGTTTTACCTGAATCACTGGCCACCATTAATGGCCTTGCACTTGTGTATGTCCTGTGTATCATTTAGTTATTCTTGTCTTCCTCTTTCCTCTGTGTACTGCAACAAGCAGCTCTAATTATTGGCCTGTTTCACAGAGACCTTTCGTTTAACAACCTGAGCGGTCCCGTGCCAAAGATTTCTGCAAGAACTTTCAGGTGAGTCGTTCAGCTTATGCCCGATCACCTGGCTAATTCAATTCCTACCTGAACACCCTCCGTGCATGCTCTAGACTATTATTGCTCATGCTCTTATTTCTTCTTTCCTTTATTGTTGCTTGTTTGTACAGCATTGCTGGGAATTCAATGATCTGTGGTGTCAAGTCTGGAGACAATTGCTCATCTGTGTCGCTGGACCCGCTTTCTTATCCACCAGATGACCTTAAGAGTGAGATTTTTTATCATTTTTTATTCTTGACAAGTATACATCAATAGTATTGTTTTGACTCCTCTGCTCTGCTCATATTCGTTTCCTTTTCCTCAGTTCAGCCACAACAAGCCATGTCAAGAAGTCACCGTATTGCTATCATCTGTGGAGCAACTGTGGGTTCTGTAGCGTTTGTTGCTATCGTGGTCGGCATGCTTCTTTGGTGGAGGCATAGGCGTAATCAGCAGATATTTTTTGATGTAAATGGTAATGCTCTTTTCGATGTTGTGCTTGATCATATTAACACTGCCTGGATTTAAACTTTAAAAAATAGACATCTTTCTTGCATCAAGGTTGAAGAACCTACTGTTTCTTGAATTTTGAGCTATACTTTTTATAGTTTCCAGTTTCATAGCAAATTAACTTTGGCAAAGAGAGTTATAAAATTGCTCTTGGTTCATTTGACATACTAACCTTCGGTCAAAGCTGAACGGTTAACATTGGACTAATCTTCAGTAATTTCATTTCCACACAGTGTTAAATTCAAGTAAAAACAGGATACCACACAATCCATTTTGTGGACTTCTGTAGCTTCTAGTGATAACATAGGCAATCAATCTGTTACAGTTCACTAGGACAGCCACTGCCAATTCAGAATTTTATACTTGGTTGCTTACAAGCCTAGGTGCCCCTTGCTACAAAAACCTTTGCTGCAGTTCTGCCCAGTTACTTTTGATACATTGATTTGCCTTGCAACAAACATGAGATCTCTCATTTTACACATATAGTACTTGATCTGGTAGTTATAATGTGCTTACAGTTTGTGTCCATGCTTTCCTGTCTGGCATGTTATGCTGTTTTAGTTCCATACTATGGTACCTGATACTGATACCTCCTCTTAGCTACAGATCAATATGACCCAGAAGTATGCTTGGGCCATCTGAAAAAGTATACCTTCAAGGAGCTTCGAGCATCTACCAACAATTTCAACTCAAAAAACATATTAGGTGAAGGTGGATATGGAATAGTATACAAGGGTTTCTTACGTGATGGCTCAATTGTTGCTGTTAAAAGGCTGAAAGACTACAATGCTGTTGGTGGGGAAGTTCAATTTCAAACTGAAGTTGAAGTCATAAGCTTAGCTGTTCATCGTAATCTCCTACGGCTCATTGGATTCTGCACTACCGAGTGCGAGAGATTACTTGTTTATCCTTATATGCCAAATGGAAGTGTTGCTTCTCAGTTGCGTGGTCAGTCTCTTTCCCCACGCGCTTAAGACACTTTTAAGTAATTAGCATTATTTTTGCAGTGGCCTGTTTAATTTCTGACTTTCCTTGCCATGCAATAGGCTTATTTCAGATTTACAGTCTAGCATGGATCCATGTTCGCGTATTGTTTTAGTCAACTCAGACTGACACCAAATGCTCAACTTGAAAAGCTGACACTTGTTAGCGTTCAGGACAAGAGATCCTCAACATGTTCACCTATCATATAGTAGTTTTATCTGCTTTTAGTGAAAGTTATACTACAATCTTGAAAGCATTAATTAGGCTCATACACAGTCTCCTAGCCATTTGTGGTTTTGAGTTTTGACCCACCTACCTTTCACCACATATCATCCTGGGTAGCTTCGTCCTTCTGTGTCGCCATCAAACAAAGCTCAACTATGGTGATTGCTCCTGTTGGAAGTACACTGCTTGTGCTGATAGAAGTAGTTCCATCAATTAATTCAAATCATACTCATGCTCTCTGACTCCCTCTATTTACTTAACTCTTTATTGACATTTCACAGTGCACCATATTTTGGAATATGAACTGAGCTATCCACAACATCACATGTCTAGATTTACTACTGATGAAATAATTAACCCCTCTGATCGGAGGGAGTAATAAAAAAAACATCTTATGATAGCTTTCCATGTACTCCCTCCGTTCGGAATTACTTGTCGCAGAAATGGATGTATCTAGACGTATTTTAGTTCTAGATATATCCATTTTCGAGACAAGTAATTCCGAAAGGAGGGAGTATATTATTCAGTTTGCAAGCAACTAACCTCCTTCAGTGCACCTAAACTTTCCTGCATTTCTTTTCCAGAGCATATAAATGGCAAGCCAGCTCTAGATTGGTCCAGGAGAAAGATGATAGCACTGGGTACAGCGAGAGGGCTGCTTTATTTGCATGAACAATGTGATCCAAAAATAATCCATCGTGATGTAAAAGCCTCCAATGTGCTTCTTGATGAATATTTTGAAGCAATTGTGGGGGATTTTGGATTGGCAAAACTGTTGGATCACCAGGAGACCCATGTTACCACTGCAGTGCGTGGTACCGTGGGACACATAGCTCCAGAGTATTTGTCAACTGGGCAGTCATCGGAGAAGACAGATGTGTTTGGGTTTGGGGTCCTGTTGGTTGAGCTGATCACTGGCCAGAAAGCATTAGATTTTGGAAGACTGGCAAATCAGAAGGGCGGAGTGCTTGATTTGGTAAGAATGTTATATCGTGTCCTTTCGGTGCAATGGTCTCAAGTTCACTTTATTACTTTATCTGAAAAGACCGCTTTCTCCTTTCCATTCGAGTTTCTTCGATTCTCGCCTTTAGTTTAGTCTCTTCAGAGCTTTTCGACAACTCTGTATGTCGCTTTTAGGTCCTTTCTCGCCTTTTACATTGAGTACACTCGAGATGCTGAAGCATATTTTCATAGTGAAAAACAGAAGCTGCAAAAATGATGCCATCCCTATTAGTTTATCTGGTATCCATTTCTGTTAATCGTGTATCATAGTGTCAGCATATTAACTACTCCCCCCTGTAAACTAATACAAGATCTTTTAGATCGCTACTTTAGTTTACAGAGGGAGTAATTTTTAACCATCGGTTACCATCTTCTGTCTAGAGTTCAGACTTCAGACCACTTGTCAAAAAAAGTATTCAAGGGCAGTATCTCTTCTTAGTGGTGTATACATTTTGAAGGGTGCCAACACAAAGAAATATGTCTTGCCGGACCACCTAGGTCTCTTTCTTTGTGTTCTTTGTAAGGGTGTCGATACGAAGAGATATTTCACGGTTGGAGTTGGAGGAAATGGGTCTTGTTTCTGATTCTTGCATGTGGTGGTTCCAGGTAAAGAAACTCCATCAGGAAAAGCAGCTGAACATGATGGTGGACAAAGACCTGGGCAGCAACTACGACAGGGTGGAGCTGGAGGAGATGGTGCAGGTGGCTCTGCTGTGCACGCAGTACTACCCGTCCCACCGCCCCCGGATGTCCGAGGTGATCCGGATGCTGGAAGGGGACGGGCTCGCGGAGAAATGGGAGGCGTCGCAGAACGTTGACACGCCAAAGTCCGTCTCGTCGGAGCTCCTGCCCCTGAAGTTCACTGATTTCGCGGGGGCCGACGAGTCCTCGGTCGGCCTCGAGGCCATGGAGCTCTCCGGACCAAGGTGACCGGCGACGGCGACCAATTTGATCGCGTAGATGCTTGTTGTTGCCTGGATGTGTTGCATTCGATTAGATTTGGAGAGACTGGGCAAGGGAGAGGTGACATTTTTTTCGATGTTGGATAGGGTAAGGGTAGGGGTGGTGGCATTCATTTGTACATACGGGCATGGTCGTTGTGTATTGCGTGAGCTGAGCTCGGCCCTTCGTTGCTGCTCATGTACATGTAGGCTAAGAGAGATGAGATGGGTTGAGTAAATATAGAAAGGAAATTTTCCGTTAGTCAGATATATCCTATGTCTTTCCTCTTCTTTCTTCGGCCTTGCACATGATAGTTATCTTTGTGTTCCTCTGTCTGAAAACTGTTCATTTTTGGCTTCTGAACTTAAAGCTGGAATCCCACACATTTTGCTTCTAAAAGCGGAGCCATCTGAGATTCAAACCCTAACTCGGCATTTCAAAAACCGCAGAGTTGTTGAGAGGCCGAAAGGGAACCTTTCTTCTTCTTCCTGATTTGCCTTGCAACGCACAAAGAACGTGCTTCTCTACTAAGTACAGAAAGATCTATGAAGACTAGGTACGTGTTTAGTTGCCCGCATCGATTTTGGTTGCAATGCATGTGTTTCTCCGATAGGCCTGGCCGAGGAAAAACAGCCTATAAATTACCATATGTACATAGTTTGGCTGCCTGAATATATGTTAGCTGCATGAGGGAACTAAATTTGATCCGCCGTTTGGTTGACTGCATTGCATTAGGCGCACGTATGACACGCTGTTTGGTTGCAACCTGTATAAGGTGCTGTCATCACTTCCCACTAGTGGTGATCTTATCACACATGATCTGAAAGGTTTCATCCTAACTATGAAACAAATTACGATTCATCCTAACTACTATCCAATGGCAGTACACATTATTAAGAGCCATATGGTTGAATAGGAGAAAGTTCATCATCGATGCTCCATCCTCTTCGTCTTCCTCTTCTGCTGCTGCTGGTAGTTCTTCCTCTTCATCTTCTTCTGCCACTGCTTCTTCCTCTTCAGATCCTTGTCTGACCTCTGTTATCTCACATTGCATGTGCCCACTTCATCCTTTTGTTCTTCCAGACTTCGTTGTGAAATGCCTCCACACCATGGCCGGACACAACTTCCTCCTCTGGCACCAGTTCATCACAACATCATTGCAGGATCCAGTTATGCAGAATGCAACAAGTAAGAACAAGCTTAACCTGAGTGGGAAAAGTGTGGACTGATCTAGGCTCTTAAACTTGTTCTTTAGAGCTCCAAAGGCCCTCTCAACAGTAACTCTAAGGCTGGAGTGTTTGAGATTGAACAGCTCCTGTGGAATCCTAGGATAGTTCCTACCAACAACTCATTCAGATGGTACCTAGTTTTCCTGAAGGGTGGAAGAATACATGGCCGACATGCATAGCGAGCATCTCCTAGGTAGAACTTGCCATCGGGATGTTGATGCCATCAGGACAACTCATGTTGTCACTGAGAATGTTAGCATAATGTGCTGACCCTTCCGAGCCAGCCATCACATAGGTGAGCTTTAGATCGAAGTCAACACCAACAAGCATATTCTGGCTTGTGTAGTGCTTCCTCCCCCCGTATGTTGCAGATTGTGACCTCGGCAATTTGGCAGTGACATGAGTACCATCTATTGCCCCAGTGCAATCCTGTAATGGCAAAGGAAGATTGTGTTAGTGCTCACCTTGAACAATGCAAGCATATCAAACCATGAAGCATATACTATCAATGCTTACCTTGAAGTATATCTCCCGAACGTGTTGTGTATAACCCTGAACCTCTGGTTATGGCCAACAACATGGAGGAACATGGTCACTTGCTCTTCCACACTGGTGTGGATGCTATCTTGTAGCAGCCCTCTGCCTCTAAAGGTTTGGACAAGTCAGGCAAATGATGCTCTTTTCAATCCGGGCATCCACAGGGCCTCTGTGGCGTTGCGGTTGTAGATGTAGTTCAGATAGGTGATCCTCTCTTGCTCGCGCATAAGCATTGGAGCATAGCCGATGGCAGGTCTCTCACGACGACGAACAACTCTCCTGTGCATGAACATGAGCCATGCTTGACTCGCAGTTATCGGTGCTGCTGCATGAACTACTAGCCTCATCAGTGCGTCCATAACCTAGTCGACATCGAGGGTCCGTTGAGCAATGGGGAAATCGATCCTAACAACCAACCTAACATAGGGGAGGGGGGGTTGCTTACCGGCATCAGAGACAAAGACGACGAAGGGGGGGGGGGATGGCTGAGTCAAGGACGACCCTATGGTGGCCAACATGAAGGGAAACACCAGCTTCTGCTTGCGGATAGTGTTGCTACCGCGTCGGCCGCCACCGCCTGCGCAGATCTGAGTCGCCGCCGCCACCGTCTGCGCAGATCTGAGTCGCCGCCGCCACCGGTGGTGAGGCTGCCATCCCCACTCGTTTCGGGTTGCTCCCGCGCGTGCAAGCTTGCGCCGCACTGAGTCTGGCTTGCTAGAAACTGCCGATTCAAGGGTTTCCAACGAGCCCGGCTCTGGGCCGCTTTAAGGTTCGTGCCCATGCGAGCCAGCCCACCCCATATGCAACCAAACACACTTTTTTTGGCCCAACACGGCTTGGTTGAGCCTAATGCGGGCAACCGAACATGAACTAGAATGCGCTAGCAGAGCTACCTCTAACATGGTAGAACCAAGTGTTTACAATGTGGATTAAAAAAAAGTGTCTATAATGTTACTGTGCGCACTGTTTTTTTTTCTTTTCTTTTGTAGGTTGTCTCTGTGCGTTTGTGTTAGTACTGTATCGAACTGTTCTCCTAGCTTGCTGATGCCTGATGGAATCATGCATGCATGCATGCATGCATGGGCAGCACCTCAGCTGTGAGCAAGCAGTACCTCCGGCTGTGGGGACTTGCAGCCGGAGCCCGGAGGGTAGCAGCAGCAGGCGGCTAGTCGCCACCGCACACATGGCGAAAAAGCTTTGGAGAGGGACAGTGTGATGGAACCGATCGATGGCGGGTTGCCGATTCAACTGGAGTGTCCCTTAAAGCAGCCTTCCTCGCCTCTGCTCGTCGTCGACGCAACCAACCAAGAGTTACCAACCACTGGGCGCGGGTGCGGGTGCGAGCTAGCGCCACTAGCACTCCAGCAGACGATCGATCGTGTCGCATGTATCGCGTCAACTGTGCTCTGACACTGTTCGCGGCCTTTCCTTCTTCTGCCGTGCCTTTGCTTGTCGCCGGACTGTCGGTCGCCCGGCTGCAGTGCAGTGATCACCCGGCCTCACCTGAGCGTGCATGCGTGAGACACACGGCGGAGGGCGGATGCGGCTGTCTTCGTTTCGCCGATCGATCGAGCGTCGGAGACGGCGGATTAATCCCGGCGCTGGCTTGGCCGGTCATCGGCGCAGAGGCAGCGGCGCCACCGGCCGGTGAAGCGCGCGGCGCGGCGCGGCAGCGTGCATCATGGGTGCCGGGCGGACGCGCTGGGCACGGTGGAGCGCGCGCACTGATTGCGCCTTTTTGTCCGCGCCCCGGTCTCGCGTCAAATCAGGGTCGCTCGCTCGCGCGATCGCTCGTCCACGGTTCCCCCGTGCCGTCCCCTCACGCCGGTTCGTTGGCCGTCCCGCTCCCGCGCCCGCCCATCCATCATTGCCCATGGATCATTACGCCGCACGCACCACCCAAGCTAGGAGCCATACTTGTACCATCCTACACGCCACGCCATTGCCTGCCTACACGCGCGCACCCCTCCAGGCTCCAGCTCCAGGGACGACGCCGGTCGCCACTCTACTTCGACCCCCCCCTGAGTACACCGTCTCTCCTACATCCGCATCCTTTTCTTCCACCCGTCCCGTCAAAAGCAGCCTCGATCACCACCGTTTATCTCCTCTTCCCCTTCTACTCCCCTGTCTCTTCCATCACTCGTCCGCTCCTCGTAGCAGCTAGCCCCCTTTCCCAGGTGAACGTGCTTGCAAGTTGCAACCACCACTGTCAGGTGAACCAGGCATGGGCGGCGTCGTCAGGTGCATCAAGATCCTCGCGCTGCTCTCGCTCGTCCCGCTGGCGCTAAGGGCCGGCTCCCTCCTCGGCCACGTCGTCGCGCCGCCGCCCTCGTCGGCCCGGCCTTCAGCCGCCACCTGGAGCGCCAGCGTCGTCGTCTCCGGCTCGGCGCACGGCAAGACGTCGGAGGGCGCTGCTCTGGCCGCCGCGAGGCTCCGGGATGGCGGCGGCGTAGGCGGGTTCGGCGACGACAAGAGGATGGCGCCGTCGGGGTCCAACCCGCTGCACAACCTGCGATGAGCCGTCGCCGTTCCTGCTCGCCGTCGCCGATGCATGTATGAATTCAACGACGTTCTCTGCTCTGCTCTGCTATTGCCTCGGTAGTAGCTTCTTCGTATGATTGATTACAGGTGATAATGTATACTACAATAATATACTAGTACTATATACGTATCGATTCTTCAGCTTGCATGTTTCCCTGTACATACCGCACAAAAGACTTATCGTCTGTTAAGTTCAGGAGATCGTATTGGTGCCTGAGTGAATTGTTCACAACTCTGAAGCTGTCGAAAATTTCCTTCTCATTTCCTACAAGGAGCCGAAATGTTATACCAAAATATAGCCAAAACCTTGTATTCTCTTGTTCTTCAAACAAGAAGTGCTCATTTCTCGAGACTAACCGAGTTCGATCTCCTCTCTACTCTCACAATGGGTACTGCTCAGCCATCGATTCCATGCATTGTCACACCACACGTTATTGTGTGCTAGGAACAAATCAATTGCTTTAGTTTCTCTTCATAAAATGAGCACGCTACCATAAGCCTGTACTCCTATATGATTACCAAAAACAATTTCACGATACCGCAATACTAGTACATACCAGGAACAAACTAATCGAGCTGTAAATCAAGATCACACTGGCCATGATCAGCTGAGTGACACAATAGTTAGTTTCAAGTGTTTCCCTTTCTGCTGTTGTCTCTTGCGTTGTGCTGAGAAGAAGCGGAATGAAAGCCAATGATATCAAGGAGGAAACATCCGAAGACCCTGACTGACATTCTCCATGCCTGTCCTACCTCACAATCATGGCGTCCTACCTTAGAATCAGCCATCCATCCCCCGAAAGTGCATCGCAAGCAATCCAAACACTCCAACCAAAGGAAAACAGAAACACCCGACAGTAATTGTTTCACAAGAGAACACTAATTCTGCAGCCTCTACTGGTGAATGACACGCATCAGTTTATTCTCTTCGATCGGCAACGAGACAAAGGCAGGCAGCAGAGCTGCAGTACACATTACAGAGTGACATAAGGAAGAAAGAACAGAGCTGAGCTAGCTAGCTAGCTAAACAAAGCAAAACAAACCGCTACTGTGCTACGTACTGAACTACTGATGATCCATGGGGCTAGACCTTGGCTACGGCCGGCTGGTCGACGACGACGGAGATCCTGCCCTCGTCGAGCAGGGCGTAGAACTCGCGGGTGCGGCGCTGGTTGCTCCAGTGGTGCAGCTTCCAGAGGTACCCCGCGAAGAGCCCCAGGCTCATCCCGTACACGATCTCCCTCACCACGCTCGGCGGCCGGCGGCCCTTCATTCTCGCCCCCGCCGCCGACGCCGCGTGCGTCGCCACCTTGTGCGCAGTTGTAGACATGGCAGACCTACCTCCTCCTCTTCTGCTCCTGTACTGCGTAGTCGCTTTGATACAGAGCACAAAGCACGGTTTCAGAGTAGGATGGTTATGGCCAAGAGGAACCGAGCGAGACAGCGCGCGGCATGCGGCGGAGGCGCCGTGTCGGCAAGAGGTGGCGGGCGCGTGGCGAGCTCGCGCCACGCGTGCGGCGCGCTCCCTCCAAGCGTCGCCGTCACATGCCACCTCGTACTCCGCGCATAGGGCGCTGGACGCGGAGCACACGCCCAGATAACAACGGTTCAATCTTCAAAATCAGAAATTTCCCAAGCGTTTAAATGGAGTGAGCACTGGGGAGCCCCTAATGTGACGCTCTTTTGCGTCAAAATGGCGATGTTTGGCACGTCGTTGTGTGGTTCACTAGCGTTTACACTTCCTGATTCGCTGTTTCTCCACGTATGAATTGGCACACAAAAGCAACAAACTATTTTGAAAACAATGAAGAAAGTGTTGAAAGGTTAATTTCAATAGAGAAACGTTTGTGTTCCTTTCTTTCAATTATGCACAACAGGAAACAAAAGAATGAATTGAAAGATTAATTTCAGTAGAGAACTATTTATGTTCCAGTTTCTAATTATGCACAACAAGAAACAAACAAATTTTGCTCTGGCTCAAAGAACTATACTAAAGTCGTAAAACAGAATTTCGTCTGTAGAAAAAAATAGGCTATAGCAAATGTTGTTTTTCTCCTTTTTTTTTCCAGGCGAAATGTTGTTTTTCTCAGAACTAGTATTCATACATAAAAATCGTTTTAGTGCTCTTCTACACTATAAAACTCCCTTCTCACTCATGTGTAAACTTGCAAAATCATTTGAATTAGAGTATGAAGCACAATTTCTTTCTTAGTTCAGATAAAAAAAATAGCCTTACCTTTCTGAAGATTTTTTGAATTTTAGAAAATATTCTTTAAAAAATGTATTTAGATTTCAAATATTTTGAAGACACTCAAAGTATTCTAGGAATCAATTTTTTATCTAAATATTCAAAAAATGTTATTGGATTCAAATCTATTCTTTTATTAAAAAATGTTATTGGATTAAAAAAATCCTTAAAATTCAAAAAGAAACCGGAATTTAAAATTTGTTCTTGGAATTGAAATTATGTTCTAAGATTTAAAAATATTCAGGGCATTCAAAAAAAACTATAGGATTCAATAAAATTCCGAGAATCATTTTTTAAAAATTCAAAAAATATTCTTGGAGTTTGAAATTTGTTCATGGAATTGAAATTATGTTCTAAGATTCAAAAAATATTCTAGGATTCAAAAAACATTCCGAGAATAAAAAATTGCCCCTGTATTAAAAAATGTTCTTAGTATTCAAAATATTCCAGAAAAACTAAGATTCAAATTTATTTCCAAGATAAAAGAAAATGCTCTAAGGTTCAAAACATGGTCTTCGAATTAAAAAATTGTTCTTGGAATTGAAATTATGTTTTAAGATTCTAAAAATGTTAAAAACAATTTAAAATGTACTTAAAATTTAAGTATTATTCGATACATGCAAAAAAGGTAATGAAAACCAAATTTATACATGTTCTGAGATTTAAAAAATGTTTTGGGCTCAGTCTGGTTCAAAAATATTTTATTTGTGGCTGTAATGTTGAGATTTAAATATTAGTCGAGAATGGAGACTTGTAGTCTGCTTACTCATGAATTTCCCGAGACTATGTATGGTCCAAACACATTTTAGGTCCCGTGCAAATTAAAATGAAAATTTTTGTACTAAAATTATATACATTAGAAAAACATCATACTACACTTTAATGTGTATATTTTTGTTATTTAGTAAACATAGTTAACCACATGACAATGTTGCTAAATTTTATTTACATTGTTCATTGTTATACATTCATAATACATATCACTGGAATTGTTGGCTTCTACTGATTGTAAATATGTGTAAAAAAGTTATTTTTAGTTAATATTGACAAGTGCATAAATTATACTGTGTACATATACTTGTGTGTGATATTTTAGTACCATTAAATATCATGGTAGAGATATGTACAATGCAACTTATCTCATAATGTCATGGTAGAGATATGTACAATGCAACTTATCTCTCATAGTGTCATGGCTGGAAGTAGTCGAGTTCCAGGAGATGTAGTCTTCTTCATTGGGCAAAAGAGTGATGTTCTGCAGCTGACATGTAGAACAATTGTCGTAACCGACTACATTAGTGATATGGTGAAAACCTTTCATCCATTACTGGTTCCTGAGGGCATTTGCAACGGAACTCTACTTAGGGCATCTTCAACGGCAAACCGTAAATTTCCTCCTGCATCCGTCCGCGGACTAACAGACCAATCCGCGATTGATGCGCAGGGTCGACAACCAACGCTAGCCACATACATTTCAAACTCTTTTTCAACAAACCAAATGAAATTCATGCAAACACGGCCGGATTTCATACAAACATGATGAATTTCATACAAACACGGTAGATTTAACTACATTTCGAACATTTAGAAGAGAAAAAGACACGTCCTTAACCAATACGACGGCTTAACCTGTCCTACGGTGGCAGCACATGGCGTCCAAGCCCGTGTCCTTCTCCTTCCGCCGTCTAAAGGAGCACCAGCGATAAGACTGATGAAGTGAAGCCGGCGAGGAAGAGTAGAACACGGGAGACGAACCGACCCAGATGGGACACCAGGCCTGTTGCCTCCCGTGGCTTACTAATCCTTGAAGAAGTCCACGCCTTGTCCTTCGCCGGTGGACGTGATGTCCACGAGGAAAATGGTGACGCTTTGGCTGTCGTCGTCCCACCATGCCGACTGATGGTTCATCGGCGGCGCGTAGGAGGCGCAACTAGCGATGTTCTCCTCCGTGATCGCCTGCAGCTACACCTCCGCGGCTGCCGCTTCCTGGCGAGCGGCGGCTTGAGCACAAAAGGCATCGTAGATGGCATGCTGCTCCGCAACAAAATATGAGTTCATTGCGGCCATGGCCACCACGGCCTCCTCGCTTGCGCGCTCGTCGTAGATCTGGGATCCACGAGTCGGTGATAATCCAGGAGGAACAGCGGGAGGAACAAGTCATACCGCTGTTCCTCCTGTGCCTGCTGGAACGCCGACAAAGGCGCTGGCGCAGGCTGCACTTCTGCCATGGCGGCATTGAACCGCGCCTGCTCCTGCTCCATGGTGAAGCTGGCGTGCACAGGAGGCACGGGAGCCGGGGCGGAGTTGTCGGAACCCGTCTCCATCGTGGTGTCGTCCTCATTGTCGGACACCTCGGGCGAGCTGGCCGGCAAGCGGACCTCAATCCGCCTGGCACAGCTGCTAGGCGACGGCAAGGGCGGCCACCACATGCTTCATCTCCGGCGACAGAATGTCCCATAGTGCTTTCCTGCTCGCGGTCATGGCGGATGCTATGCATGGGAGAAGAATGTGGAGGGGTTTGTGTTGTGGTATGGAGTTAGCCGGGTGTGGCCGCCTTTATATAGCGGACTCCGATGATGCGAAGCGTTCGGGTTCGTTAATGCTCGGCGTCGGAGTGGGTTTCTCGGCAGACTCGGGTTTCTCGGCCAGCGAGTCTGCTTAATGGCGGCAAACGAACGGACAACAACATTGAACGGGCATGGTAGATAACAACATTGAACGGGCATGGTAGATATCCGTCCCGCCCCGTCCAATCACGCGTCTTCGACATTGAACAGGCACGGGCACCGGAGACGCGTCGCGGGCAACGCCCTCAGCCGACGGGCCGCTTCAATGGCGGAGGCAGTAAGAGGTCGCATCCGCCCTAAGCCGGGCGAGAGCGCTCGTGGGAGGGGAAGGGGTTTTGGTGGGTCAGGGCGGTAAGAAGCGGGCTTGGGATCGGTCCGGACTCACGCAAACTTCCCTCACATTTGCCTTCGGTTTGCCGGAGAAATCGTGTCCAGACCGTCGTGCGGACCGATACAGGTCGGCGGTCGGCGTTGGATGACTCGGTCTGGGCGATTGTGGGTCCACCTTGAAGATGCCCTTAAAACATACTCCCTTCGTCCTTAAAAGAGTGTATTTCCAACTTTGTTGGAGGGTCAAAGTATCTTAAAATTTGATCGTGTTTGTGCAAAAATTATATTAATGCTTGTAAACCCCAATAGGTATATGTAGATAATATATTTTATCATTAATCTAATGCTACTAATTTGATGGTATAAATGTTGTTTTATTATTGCATAAATACGATCAAACATAAAAGAAAATTAAGGACGGAGGGAGTATCCAATAAAAGATGTAAAAGTTGCCGATGTATAATTTACATTTTCAAAAAGTACTTTTTACATTATAAAAAAGACCCAACTCCAACAAATGATGTATATTTAAAGATATAAAACTAGTGCTCCAAGAGGTGATGTATAGTTGAAGATGTAAACCGACTGACGGCCGGCAGCAATGCTACAGTGGCACTCCGGCCGCACCATTTCGAATCAAAATCATCACATAGAGATATAAAAAATGAGCAATATTTTCAAATTTAACATGAACTCAAACTTCCATAGAAAAGAAAATTCATAATCTAACAAACGAACACCATGATTGCAAGGTAGCACAAGAGACAACAACAGAAGGGAGAACACTTTGAGACTAACTATTGTGTCACTCAGCTGATCATGGCCAGTGTGATCTTGATTTACATGTCGATTAGTTTCTTCCTTTCTTCACTCAGATAATAAACTTTGTTTGACATAATGCACTCTTAGAATCAGCCATCGTCGACCCCGTGCCGAAAGTGCGCCGCAAACAATCCAAATACTCCAACCGAAGGAAAACAGAAACACCCAACACTAATTGTTTCACAAGAGAACGCTAGTTCTGCAGCCTCTACTGATGAATGACACGCATCAGTTTATTCTCTTCGATCGGAAAGGAGACAAAGGCAGGCAGCAGAGCTGCAGTACATATTACAGAGTGACACGAGGAAGAACAGAGCTGAGCAGAGCTAGCTAACTAAACAGCACAAAACAAACTAAACCGCTACTGTCCTACTGATGGTCCATGGAAGCAGAACTGGAAATACCTCTCCTAGTAGGTAGGTGAAACTATGGTTGGTGCTTAGTCCTTGGCTCCGGCCGGCTCGTCGACGACGACGGTGATCCTGCCCTCGTCGAGTAGGGCGTAGAACTCGCGGGTGCGGCGCTGGTTGCTCCAGTGGTGCAGCTTCCAGAGGTACCCCGCGAAGAGCCCTAGGCTCATCCCGTAGACGATCTCCCTCACCACGCTCGGCGGCCGCCGACCCTTCATTCTCGCCCCCGCCGCCGACGCAGCGTGCGTTGCCACCTTGTGCGCCGTCGTCGACATGGCAGATGGCACCTACCTCCTCCTCTTCTCCTGCGTATGTAGCCACTTTGCAGCAAAGCGTCAGAGTAAGATGCTTTTGACGAAGAAGAGGAACCGAGCGCGGCAGCCCTGCGGTGGACGGGTGGAGGCGCCGTGTCAGCCGAGATGGCGGGCGCGTGGCGAGCTCGGGCCACGCGTGTGTTGCGCTCTCCTTCCAAGCGGCGCCGTCATATGCGGGACCTAGTCCGCGCGTAGGGCTTTAAATGGGCCGGACCAGGTAACGGTTCAAGCTTCAACTAATTTACTCCCCTTTTTTATTCTAGTTTATTAAAGGGCGGCGCTACGCGTCGGCCGGCGGATGTGTTAGAATCATCCGCCACATCGAGTTCGTTGGATCAACACGCCAACAGCCGTCAGATGTAACAACCGCGACCGAGTGACCCTCTTTACTTCCTGCAACAACGGCTCTGTTTCGGAAACAAATCCCCTGTCCATCGTCCCGACAGAGCTGCTCCCAGCGCGGCGCTGTCCCCAACCACTGCAAAATCAGCTGCCGCCGGCGCGCGGGGACGAGTAATCCTTCTAGGGCACCTCTCTTCAACATCATGGCGCACCATATCACACGGGTGATGATTGGATCCAACGCACATCGACCTCACCAAGGGGCCTTGCTTCGAGAACACCCACTGCAATCCTTCTCAGCTCCAACCGCCACCGGGGGGCTTCCGCTGCGAGCTGGAGTCTCATCCTGGTTCAAAACTCCCCTGGTGGTGTTTCTTGAAGCTCCTTCGACCACATAGCATCAAGGGAGTTGGGTGAGTTCCTGTCTCTGAAACATGAACACATGTGTCGTGGTATTCTCATGGCAGGTGCCATGAGATGGCTAAAAGTGGGGGGCTGCGTGAAGACGTCGGTGGGTTTCGGATGCGAGGTTAGCATGCACAGGTGCGGGACACGAGGCGTACCCAGGTTCGGGGCCCTCCTGAGGAGGTAACACCCCTACTCCTGCCGAAATGGATGATATGCACTATCGTTACAAGATTGCTCCTGGAGTTGTTTGGTCGGAGGAGGAAGGAAGGGTTGGCCCTCTGCTCTTGCCTCTTGATACGTCTCCAACGCATCTATAGTTTTTGATTGCTCCATGCTATATTATCTACTGTTTTAAACAATATTGGACTTTATTATCCACTTTTATATTATTTTTGGGACTAACTTATTAACCGGAGGCCCAGCCCAGATTTGTTGTTTTTTGCCTATTTCAGTGTTTCGAAGAAAAGGAATATCAGACGGAGTCGAAACGGAACAAAATCAACTGGAGAGGTTATTTTTGGAAGGAAAGCTACCGGATAGACCTGGACCCCATGTCAGGAGCAAAGGGAGGTGCTCACGAGGGTGGGGGAGCGCCCACCCCCCTAGGGCGCACCCCCTGCCTCGTGGGGCCCCCCGAAGCTCCACCGACGTACTTCCTGCACCCATATATACTCACGTACCCTAAAACTTTCAGAACAGAGATTAGACTGGGAGTTCCGCCGCAGCAAGCCTCTGTAGCCACCAAAAATCAATCGGGACCCTGTTCTGGCACCCTGCGCTCTCCATGACGAGGAGGGAGTAGTTCACCCTTGGGGCTGAGGGTATGTACCAGTAGCTATGTGTTTGATCTCTCTCTCTCTCTCTCTCTCTCTCGTGTTCTTGATTTGGCACGATCCTGATGTATCGCAAGCTTTGCTATTATACTTGGATCTTATGTTTCTTCTCCCCCTCTACTCTCTTGTTATGGATTGAGTTTTCCCTTTGAGGTTTTCTTATCGGATTGAGTCTTTAAAGATTTGAGAACACTTGATGTATGTCTTGTCGTGCGTATATGTGGTGACAATGGGATATCACGTGCCACTTGATGTATGTTTTGGTGATCAACTTGCGGGTTCCGCCCATGAACCTATGCATAGGGGTTGGCACACGTCTTCGTCGTGATTCTCCGGTAGAAACTTTGGGGCACTCTTTGGGGTTCTATGTGTTGGTTTGAATAGATGAATTGAGATTGTGTGATGCATATCGTATAATCATGCCCACGGATATTTGAGATGACAATGGAGTATCTATGTGACATTAGAGTTTTTGGTTGATTTGCGTCTTAAGGTGTTATTCTAGTACGAACTCTAGGGCTGTTTGTGACACTTATAGGAATAGCCCAACGGATTGATTGGAAAGAATAACTTTGAGGTGGTTTCGTACCCTACCATAATCTCTTCGTTTGTTCTCCGCTATTAGCGACTTTGGAGTGACTCTTTGTTGCATGTTGAGGGATAGTTTTATGATCCAATTATGTTATTATTGTTGAGAGAACTTGCACTAGTGAAAGTATGAACCCTAGCCCTTGTTTCCTATCATTGCAATACCGTTTGTGCTCACTTTTACCACTTGTTACCTTGCTGTTTTTATATTTTCAGTTTACAAAAACCTATATCTACCATCCATATTGCACTTGTATCACCATCTCTTCGCCGAACTAGTGCACCTATACAATTTATCATTGTATTGGGTGTGTTGGGGACACAAGAGACTCTTTATTATTTGGTTGCAGGGTTGCTTGAGAGAGACCATCTTCATCTTACGCCTCCCACGGATTGATAAACCTTAGGTCATCCACTTGAGAGAAATTTGCTACTGTCCTACAAATCTGTGCACTTGGAGGCCCAACAACGTCTACAAGAAGAAGGTTGTGTAGTAGACATCACCTCTCATGTGTGTGTGTGTGGGTGTGTTCTACCGAGTCCAATCCCTTTGCATGGAGGGGCACTGGGGGGTCTTCACTGGTAGAAAAAGGGTTAAATGTGAGACACATTAGTCCCAGTTTGTAACAGAACCGGCACTAATGTGTCCATTAGTGTCGGTTCCAATGGCTAGGCGGGAGGAGCTCTTTAGTACCGGTTCGTGGCGAACCTTTAGCACCGGTTCGTGCCACGAACCGATACTAATGAAAATGGTGGCAGGATGTTGTCAGAGTGGGGCCCCTCCAACACCTTTAGTACCGGTTCGTGGCACGAACCGGTACTGAAGGTCATCCTATATAAACCCTTCGTCCACCAGCACTCTGTTCCTCCCCCTTTCCCCTCTCCCTCTCCTCTATTCTTTCCTTCTTCCTCTCGAGTTCATCACAAAATTTGCCCCAAATTTGTCAAGATTTGCAGGCCCCCATCCATTCAAATGATCACAAAGGTTAGCAACTTTGTCCTTTCATCTCTCATTGCTAGATTAGCTCTTGCATTGGTTTATATAGTGATTAATTGTGGGTTTTAGTAATTTGGGAGGAATTATATGTGGTAGTATTTGATTTATATGCAAATTGAGGTCAAAATAACACTTAGTTTGCATATGTACGTGTGGTTTACTTAGTGCCTTCTAAATCTCCGTCGTAACTACCGTCGATCGCCCGCACCGTCCCGTCGCCGGCACCACCTTGTGGTGAGCCTCTTGTTCATGAAATTTTATATAAAAAATTGATGTTTGTGTGATTTGGATATATAGTTACTCGTATAATTATCTTACCCGTGCGTTGTTTGTTATACATAGTGCCATGGTTTTGATATCCGTCCCCGTCGGCCCTCGTCCTTGTTATGATTCGGATGTGGTATATTCTCTTTTAAAACTATTTGTTGCATTTCGTGTTTATGACAAATTATGCCCATCAAGTTGACATAGATATTTTTATCTAGGAGGTATGTGAACCGGAAATTCCAACCGACCCTATTGTCGAGAGGTTAAATTTAGTTGAAAGAGAAAACGAGTATTTGAAAGAAAAATTAAAAAGAATTGAGGGGAGAAGATGGAATTGGAGTTGCATGTTGCCGATGTCGTCGATGATCACAAGATCAAGATGGAGAAAATGCGCTTGAAGATTAGAAAGATTAGAAAATATGCCATTGATAGTGAGGCTTGGTATCATTATGCTGTTGGATCAATTGTTACCTTAGTTGCGATCTTGATCGCATTTGTTGTTGCATTTAAATGCTTTAGCTAGAGAGTTATTTGTTTGTTGCATTTAAGTGTTGTATGAACTTTATGTATGAACTTTATGTATTGTATTAATTTGGTGTTTTCGGTGCTGTGTATTGAAGATGAGCCGGCAATGGATGTACGATGACCGATGTTCTCCCGAGTTCATTAACGGCGTGCATAATTTTCTGCTTGCGGCTGAGGCAAACAAGCGGGCGGATGGTTTTATGCCTTGTCCATGTGCTGGCTGTAAGAATGATCACAATTACTCTACGTCAAGAACCATTCACGTCCACCTGTTTGAGTCAGGTTTCATGCCCCACTATAATGTTTGGACCAAGCACGGAGAAAGAGGGGTTATGATGGAAGACAATGAAGAAGAAGAGGACGAAGACAGCTATCCTGGCCATGGGTTCCCAGAATACGATGATACAACAATGGGGGAAGAAGCTGAGCCGGTAATGCGGGAAGAAGTTGAGCCGGCAATGCGGGAAGAAGCTAAAGAAGAGGCATCATATGAGCCCGTTGATGATCTAGGTCGGGCCATTGCCGATGCAAAGAGAAACTGCGCAAGTGATTTGGAGAAGAAGAAGTTGCAGCGCATGTTAGAGGATCACAAAAAATTGTTGTACCCGAATTGCGTAGGTGACAAGAAAAAGTTGGGCACCACACTGGAATTGCTGCAATGGAAGGCAGAGGTGTATCTGACAAGGGATTTGGAAATTTGCTGGTAATGATAAAGAATATGCTTCCAAGGACAACAAATTGCTCGAGAGTACGTACGAAGCAAAGAAGGCTGTCTGCCCTCTAGGGTTAGAGGTGCAGAAGGTACATGCATGCCCTAATGATTGCATCCTCTACCGCAGTGAGTACGAGGATTTGAACGCTTGCCCGGTATGCGGTGCATAATTGCGCTATAAGATCAGCCACGATGACCTTGGTGATGTCGAGGGCGAGCGCCCCAGGAAGAAGATTCCTGCCAAGGTGATGTGGTATGCTCCTATAATACCACGGTTGAAACGTTTGTTCCAAAACAAAGAGCATGCCAAGGCGATGCGATGGCACAGAGAAGACCGTAAGAAAGACGGAAAGTTGAGAGTACCCGCTGACGGGTCGCAGTGGAGAAAAATCAAAATAAAGTACGGGAAGAAGTTTGCAGATGACGCAAGGAACGTATGGTTTGGTCTAAGCGCAGATGGCATTAATCCTTTTGGGGAGCAGAGCAGCAACCATAGCACCTGGCCTGTGACTCTATGTTTGTATAACCTTCCTCCTTGGTTGTGCATGAAGCGGAAGTTCATTATGATGCCAGCGCTCATCCAAGGCCCTAAGCAACCCGACAATGACATTGATGTGTACCTAAGGCCATTAGTTGAAGAACTCTTACAACTGTGGAATGGAACAGGTGTACGTGTGTGGGATGAGCACATGGGGGAAGAATTTGACCTAAAGGCGTTGATGTTCGTGACCATCAATGATTGGCCTGCTCTCAGTAACCTTTCAAGACAGACAGACAAGGGATACCGTGCATGCACGCACTGTTTGGACGATACCGACAGTATATATTTGGCTAATTGTAAGAAGAATGTGTACCTGGGACATCGTCGATTTCTTCCGAGCAGGCATCCCGTAAGAAAGAAAGGCAAGCATTTCAAAGGTGAGGCGGATCACCGGACGAAGCCTCGCCACCGTACTGGTGCTGATGTACATGATATGGTCAAGGATTTGAAGGTGGTCTTTGGAAAGGGTCCTGGTGGACAACCTGTTCCGAATGACGCTGACGGACGCGCACCCATGTGGAAGAAGAAATCTATATTTTGGGACCTGCCCTATTGGAAAGACCTAGAGGTCCGCTCCGCAATCGACGTGATGCACGTGACGAAGAATCTTTGTGTGACCCTGCTTGGCTTCTTGGGCGTGTATGGGAAGTGAAAGTGCAACTATCCCTAGGTGGTTTTGGTAATTCATAACAACATATAGCTCATTGAGCTAATGCTATTCCAAGATAATTATTTTAGGAAATCTCAATGATTGGCATGGCATGGATGGTGAAAGTGGAACCCTCAAAATGCTAAGGACAAAGGATTGGCTAAAGCTTCAAGCTCGAGACTCTTCATTTTACATTTTAGTGATCCAAGATCACATTGAGTCCATAGGAAAAGCCAATACTATTAAGGAGGGATGAGGTGTTGCTTAATGAGCCTTTTGCTTCATGTGCTTAATGATATGCTCCAAAATCCTCAGCTACTTTCCCATATCCACAAATGACCTAAACTCCAAGCCAAACTCGGTCCTACCGATTCTTTCTATCCGGCGCCACCCAGTTTCACTTGTCATAAGCCACTGTCAAACCCTAGCAATTCGGTTTCACCGATAGGGATCTCGGTCTCACCGAGATGGGGTTGCAATCTCTCTGTTTCCCTTTTGTAACTTTTCGGTCTCACCGAAAGAGCAAGTCGGTCCCACCGAGATTGCAATGTAAACTCTCTGTTTCCCCTTTGTAACTTTTCGGTCTCACCGAAAGAGCAAATCGGTCCCACCGAGTTTTCCTGACCAACTCTCTGGTTAGCTAATTACCAAAATCGGTCTCACCGAGTTTGTGTAATCGGTCTCACCGAGATTACGTTATGCCCTAACCCTCACTGAGATTACGTTATGCCCTAACCCTAACCATATCGGTCCTACCGAGTTGCTTGTCAGTCCCACCGAAAATCTCTAACGGTCACTAGGTTTACTATTTCGGTCCGACCGAGTTTATTGATTCGGCCCCACCGAGATTGGTAAATTGTGTGTAACGGTTGGATTTTGTGTGGAGGCTATATATACCCCTCCACCTCCTCTTCATTCGTGGAGAGAGCCATCAGAACACATCTACACTTCCAACTCATATGTTCTGAGAGAGAACCACCTACTCATGTGTTGAGACCAAGATATTCCATTCCTACCATATGAATCTTGATCTCTAGCCTTCCCCAAGTTGCTTTCCACTCAAATCTTCTTTCTACCAAATCCAAATCCTATGAGAGAGAGTTGAGTGTTGGGGAGACTATCGTTTGAAGCACAAGAGCAAGGAGTTCATCATCAACACACCATTTGTTACTTCTTGGAGAGTGGTGTCTCCTAGATTGGCTAGGTGTCACTTGGGAGCCTCCGACAAGATTGTGGAGTTGAACCAAGGAGTTTGTAAGGGCAAGGAGATCGCCTACTTCATGAAGATCTATCGCTAGTGAGGCAAGTCCTTCGTGGGCGATGGCCATGGTGGGATAGACAAGGTTGCTTCTTCGTGGACCCTTCATGGGTGGAGCCCTCCGTGGACTCGCGCAACCGTTACCCTTCATGGGTTGAAGTCTCCATCAACGTGGATGTAGGATAGCACCACCTATCCGAACCACGGGAAATACATCGGTGTCTCCAATTGCGTTTGAATTCTCCAAACCCTTCCCTTTACATTCTTGCAAGTTGCATGCTTTACTTTCCGCTGCTATATACTCTTTGCATGCTTGCTTGAATTGTGTGATGATTGCTTGACTTATCCTAAAGTTACTAAAATCTGCCAAGAACTAAAATTGGGAAAAGGTTAAGTTTTTATTTGGTCAAGTTGTTTAATCACCCCCCCTCTAGACATACTTCCGATCCTACAAGTGGTATCAGAGCTTTGGTCCCCATTTGCTTTGATTTCCATAGCTTTTGGTGGTCATAGCCTTGGTTTCACAACCTAGGAGAGTATGGCGTCTAGCGAGGGAAATTATCACCGTAGAGGTCCTTAATTTGATGGTACAAATTTTGCTAGTTGGAAGCATAAAATGAAAATGCATATTCTTGGACATATCCCCGCCGTTTGGGCTATTATGTGTGTTGGTTTGCAAGGTGACTTCTTCGACGGGAAGGAACCAAACCGTGAAGCTACCGCGGATGAGTTGAAGATGCTACAATACAACGCTCAAGCTTGTGATATTCTCTTCAACGGATTGTGCCCCGAAGAATTCAACAAAATCAGCCGTCTTGAGAATGCAAAGGAAATTTGGGATACTTTGATTGATATGCACGAAGGTACCGACTCCGTCAAGGAATCCAAATTGGATGTGCTTCAAAGTCAACTTGACAAGTTCAAAATGAAGGATGGTGAAGGTGTCGCTGAAATGTACTCTAGGCTTGCTCTCATCACAAACGAGATTGCCGGCTTAGGGAGTGAAGAGATGACTGACAGATTCACCATCAAGAAGATCCTAAGAGCCTTGGATGGAAAATATGATACCGTGTGCACATTGATCCAAATGATGCCCAATTACAAAGATCTCAAGCCAACGGAGGTCATTGGAAGAATTGTTGCTCATGAGATGTCGCTCAAGGATAAAGAGGAACTTCACAACAAATCAAGTGGTGCCTACAAAGCCTCATGTGAAGTACCCACATCATCAAGTGAGAAACAAAACTTCAACGAAGAATTGAGCCTAATGGTGAAGAACTTCAACAAGTTCTACAAGAGTAGAAGCAAAGATAGAAGCTCCAAGTCAAGGTCCTACAATGACAAAAGATCTTCTAGTCGAGAGCAAAACTGCTACAATTGTGGAAGACCCAGACACTATTCCAATGAGTGTACGGCTCCCTACAAAAGAAGAGAAGATTCTCCAAAAAGAAGAGGCAAAAGAGAAGAATCACCATCAAGAGAGAGAAGGAGTAGAGATGATCGTTATGAACGAAGATACTCACGGAGGAGCAAGGATTCGGAAAGAAAGGAAAAATCATCAAGGAGCTACACAAAACGAAGACATCAAGCTCATGTTGGTGAATGGGTATCCGGCTCCGACTCCGACAACCACTCCGAGAGAAGTTATCACTCTGATTTCGAATATACTCAAGATGAAGGTGTTGCCGGTCTAGCACTTGTGTCAACCAGCTCCTTCGACATATTTGACTCACCAAATGAAGGAATTGGAAGATGCTTCATGGCCAAAGGTCCTAAGGTAACTCACCCTGAGTATGTTGATTTCAATAGTGATGAGGATGACTTGTTAGGTGATGATGATTTACTTGTTGACAACTCTAGTGATGAATACTATGATGAAACGTCAATTAATCATGCTAATCAAGATAAAACGAATGACAATGATAAGGAGAAAATTGAGGCTCTAACTAAAGAAATAAACACTCTTAAGTTAGCTCATGAAACTATCTTCGAAGATCATCGAGAACTTTTAAGAGCTCATGAGAAGCTACGCTTTGAAAAGCTAAATCTTGAGCAAGAGCATGAGTCTTTAAAGGCAATCAATGATGATCTCCGCAAGAAAAGTTCTTCTTACATTGCCAAGCGTTTACTCTTATCCACTTACATGCCTCAAGTCAAGTCTAATAACAAGAACAAGAAAGATTCTTCCTCTAGTAGTAACAATGATCATGTTAAATCCAATATTGTTGCTTCTAGTAGTTCTCTTGATTCCACTAACGATTCTCTTAGCCAAGTTACTCTTGAGCAAGAAAATAGCTTATTGAAGGGAATCATAGAGAAAGGAGTGTACAACAGCCTTGCCGGAAGTAAGCAATTCGAGGAGATTGTACGCAAGCAAGGAAGGCACCGGAAGAATCAAGGTGTTGGTTTTGAACGAAAGTTCAATGCCAATGGAGTTGAGTGGGAAGAAGATCAATACCCCAAGACAAAGTTTGTTCCTCAGCAAGAGAAGTATGATCCTACTTCTTTCAAAGGGACACAAACTCAAGATGATCTTCCACCACAAGACTACAAGCAAAAAGGCAAGGACAAGCTTCAAGAGGAAATTGATGCATTTGAAGAAGCTCCTAAGACCTTAGTCAAGTGGATTCCCAAGACTACTTCAAGTTCCACTTCATCAAGTATGACTACAACTCCAAGGATTCCCATCAAGATGGTGTGGATCCAAAAGAAGAAGAACTAGAGAGTTCTTGAGGGTGACTCCGCCAACATACTTCACTCTTATCATTTTGGCAAGAACAAGTGCAATCAACTTCCACATCTTGCACTAGTTCAAGGAGTCACAAACCCTCTTGTTGGTAAGTGAAGGGACAAGGTAACCTAAAAGCCTTCATAGACATCATCTTGTGTGTGCATCACTCTATGTCTATGGATATCTTGTTTGTTCCTTGTGGGACTAACCCATGTAGGTATTGAAAGTGCAATTCACTCAAAAGGATAGCTCCAAGTGATCTACATCAACATTGAGCATCCACATCTTCAACATCTACATGAAGTCATCATCGACAAAACCCAAGGTTAGTTCATCCCTCTTAGGGGGGATATCACATCTAGGGGGAGCTTTACTCTAAGACTTGAGTTAAAGCAACTCTAATGATGTGAACACAACAATGCCTTATGTAAAAGTGGTAACCCCACTTGAGCTTAAACGATGAGTATGACCTATGATCAAATGTTTTCATTTGACTCCTATGTCAATATACTCATATATAGATGACCTAGTCATCGCCAATTGCTTGATAGATGCTAGAATTGGTTGTGCATGCTTTGTCACATATTTCAATTGCCATTTTATTGTGTGAGCATGTTGGTTGCATATTTTACTCATTCGAGGACATCCACTTGTTGTTTTGATTGTTTGGCTTTATTCTTTTTGCCAAGTGGATGGACAAGAATGCCTAAGAACCTTCTCTAGCTATCTATGCTTTTCTCGTCTCAAACTCTATTCATGCTACATCACAAAATTGATCAAGTCAGATTCGAACCACTCTGTGTGAGGAGGACTCGGAGTCCCCGATTCATCATAGACTTAAACTTCCAAAACCTCTTTGTGATTCTCGGTCTGACCGATACCCCACTTTTGGTCTTACCGAGATCATTAAGTTGATCTATGTTTTCGATCTCGATGCAACCAATTTGAACCATTCGGTCACACCGAGTTGCAATAACTGTATACAGTTTTGCATCTCGGTGCTACCGAGTTGTTCCACTCGGTCACACCGACAGGGTCGGGCTATATATAGACACGGGCAAAAATTTGGAAATTTCTCCGAACTCCTTCGCCCGCGCGATAGCTCGCTCTGCCTACGTGGTCTCCGGATCGTCTTCTCGACGCCAGCCGCCTCCAGTCGCTGGTCTCCGTCGCCGTCAACGGGAATCAACCCCGCCGTTGCCGCCGTAGCGAGTCTCCGCTGAACTAGGGTATGGACTCGATCTTTGTGCTATTCCTCAATCCGATTCCTAGCACATTGTGATCAGATGTATTCTTGCCACGTTTGATAAACTCCTGTCCAGTCAATGAACTCAATAGAATAGGTTTGATCCAAAAACTTTAGGGTTAGGTTTCCGCCGAAACCATCTCGGACCCACCGAGTTGAAAAACTCGGTCCCACCGATTTGGCTTATGCCATTGCACAAGTAAAACTCGGTCTGACCGAGTATTGCTAATCGGTGTGACCGATTTTGGAACTTTGTGAAACCCTAGCAGTCTCGGTGCCATCGAACTGTGACTCGGTCCAACCGAGTTCACTAGTTTAGGTTCCAAAAACTGCTTCGGTATCACCGAGTTTAAAAATCGGTAGATCCGAAATGCTTTCTGTGGGAAACTAAAACTAAGTTTTTGAATCATTCTTTTGCAAAAAACTCTGCATTTTGTGATGCTCATCCACTCTACCTCATCTATAAACTAATCACAGGGTCAGCAGTCAGCTTGTTCATCATGTAAGACTAGAGTGATACTCAGAACTAGGCAAGTCTAGAGAGAATCGTAGAACAAAAGTTCTATGACTTGGATATCAAGGTGACAGAAATTCAGACTGAAGTGGAGCAACTCCAAGATGACATGCAGGAGAGGAAAGGGAAGACTACCACTGATGCATTTGCTAGAGTGCCACGAGGTCCGAGGTCGTCTGCAGTGCCAGTTCCTGACACAAGAGCCACCGCCTCAGCTCCAGCCACAGTACCAGCCCAACCAGCTCTAGCATCTACTTCAGCTCCAACTCCAACCACGTCTACGGAAGCCTTCGTCCTTGGAGTGATCAGGACTCCACCACCACCAGAAGATCAAACCTGAGAGTCGATCTAGCACTATGCATTTCCAAGGAACTTTTTGGTAACTTGTTGCCAAAGGGGGAGAAAAATGTATAGATCATAGGCTTCGAGAGAGAGAGTGTTGTTTTCTTCTCTCTTGCTTTATTTGGTGGTTTTTCAAACATTGTTTGCTTTTGGTCGAGATACTTTGATATGCTTGTGAGACATTGATGATCATGTGTTTGATCATAAGCTACACTTATGCATGCTTGATATATCTTATCTATCTTATGTGGTCATTCACTTTTCCTTGGTGATGAGTGCATGTATTTCATTATTATCATTTTAAGCGCTCCACCAAGATGTATGTGACATGGAAGAGTAACCCATAATTCTAACTCTTTGTGCATTTGCAGTCCAAAGCAAATTTTAAATATGCACCAATTTAGGGGGAGCTCTTACTTATCACATACTTCTCAAAGCGACGATATAATTCATTCTTATTATCATTTGTCAAAGCTTTGATCTATATGTTGTCATCAATTACCAAAAAGGGGGAGATTGAAAGTGCACCTATCCCTAGGTGGTTTTGGTAATTCATAACAACATATAGCTCATTGAGCTAATGCTATTCCAAGATAATTATTTCAGGAAAGCTCAATGATTGGCATGGCATGGATGGTGAAAGTGGAACCCTCAAAATGCTAAGAACAAAGGATTGGCTAAAGCTTAAAGCTCGAGACTCTTCATTTTGCATTTTAGTGATCCAAGATCACATTGACTCCATAGGAAAAGCCAATACTATCAAGGAGGGATGAGATGTTGCTTAATGAGCCTTTTGCTTCATGTGCTTAATGATATGCTCCAAAATCCTCAGCTACTTTCCCATATCCACAAATGACCTAAACTCCAAGCCAAACTCGGTCCTACCGATTCTTTCTATCCGGCGCCACCCAGTTTCACTTGTCATAAGCCACTGCCAAACCCTAGCAATTCGGTTTCACCGATAGGGATCTCGGTCTCATCGAGATGGGGTTGCAATCTCTCTGTTTCCCTTTTGTAACTTTTCGGTCTCACCGAACGAGCAAATCGGTCCCACCGAGATTGCAATGTAAACTCTCTGTTTCCCCTTTGTAACTTTTCGGTCTCACCAAAAGAGCAAATCGGTCCCACCGAGTTTGCCTGACCAACTCTCTGGTTAGCTAATTACCAAAATCGGTCTCACCGAGTTTGTGTAATCGGTCTCACCGAGATTACGTTATGCCCTAACCCTAACCATATCGGTCCTACCGAGTTGCTTGTCAATCCCACCGAAAATCTCTAACGGTCACTAGGTTTACTATTTCGGTCTGACCGAGTTTATTGATTCGGCCCCACCGAGATTGGTAAATTGTGTGTAACGGTTGGATTTTGTGTGGAGGCTATATATACCCCTCCACCTCCTCTTCATTCGTGGAGAGAGCCATCAGAACACATCTACACTTCCAACTCATATGTTCTGAGAGAGAACCACCTACTCATGTGTTGAGACCAAGATGTTCCATTCCTACCATATGAATCTTGATCTCTAGCCTTCCCCAAGTTGCTTTCCACTCAAATCTTCTTTCTACCAAATCCAAATCCTATGAGAGAAAGTTGAGTGTTGGGGAGACTATCATTTGAAGCACAAGAGCAAGGAGTTCATCATCAACACACCATTTGTTACTTCTTGGAGAGTGGTGTCTCCTAGATTGGCTAGGTGTCACTTGGGAGCCTCCGACAAGATTGTGGAGTTGAACCAAGGAGTTTTTAAGGGCAAGGAGATCGCCTACTTCGTGAAGATCTACCGCTAGTGAGGCAAGTCCCTCGTGGGCGATGGCCATGGTGGGATAGACAAGGTTGCTTCTTCGTGGACCCTTCGTGGGTGGAGCCCTCCGTGGACTCGCGCAACTGTTACCCTTCGTGGGTTGAAGTCTCCATCAACGTGGATGTAGGATAGCACCACCTATCCGAACCACGGGAAAAACATCCGTGTCTCCAATTGCGTTTGAATTCTCCAAACCCTTCCCTTTACATTCTTGCAAGTTGCATGCTTTACTTTCCGCTGCTATATACTCTTTGCATGCTTGCTTGAATTGTGTGATGATTGCTTGACTTATCCTAAAGTTACTAAAATCTGCCAAGAACTAAAATTGGGAAAAAGGTTAAGTTTTTATTTGGTCAAGTAGTCTAATCACCCCCCCTCTAGACATACTTCCGATCCTACAGGAAGACAAAAGATACACCTGAGGCACGGGAGGACCAGCAACGTATGCACGGAAAAGATAGCATACATCAGGGTCATGCAAGCTACGCTCTTACCAAAGAAGAGAAGGAAATCTTCTTTGAATGCCTGCTCAGTATTAAGGTACCGTCTGGCTTCTCGTCGAATATAAAGGGAATAATAAACATGGCAGAGAAAAAGTTCCAGAACCTAAAGTCTCATGACTGCCACGTGATTATGACGCAACTGCTTTCGGTTGCATTGAGGGGGCTTCTACCGGAAAACGTTCGATTAGCCATTGTGAAGCTATGTGCATTTCTCAATGCAATCTCTCAGAAGGTAATCGATCCAGAAATCATACCAAGGTTAGAGAATGATTTGATGCAATGTCTTCTCAATTTCGAGTTGGTGTTCCCACCATCCTTCTTCAACATCATGACACATGTCCTAGTTCACCTATGCGAAGAGATTAATGTTTTGGGTCCTATATTTCTACACAATATGTTCCCCTTTGAGAGGTTCATGGGAGTCTTAAAGAAATATGTTCATAATCGTGCTAGGCCAGACGGAAGCATCTCCAAGGGCCATGAAAATGAGGAGGTCATTGAGTGTTGTATTGACTTTATTCCTAACCTTAAGACGATTGGTGTTCCTGAATTGCGGCATAAGGGCAGACTGGATGGAAAAGGCACGCTAGGAGGGGAACAAATAATATGTATGGACGGACATTATCTCACTGAAGCACACTACACAGTTCTACAGAATTCCGCGTTGGTGGCTCCGTATATGGATGAACACAAGAATTTGCTACGCTCCAAACACCCGGAGCGGTCTGATGACTGGATTACACGTGAACAAACCAAGAGTTTCGCCAGCTGGTTGCAGACACGTACCATGCATGACGCCTCTATTGAAGATGACATGTACTTGTTGTCCTAGTTACCATCTTCGAATATAATGACTTTCAAAGGTTAGGAGATAAATGGTAATACATTTTACACGATCGCCCAAGATAAGAAAAGCACCAACCAAAACAGTGGTGTCCGCTTTGATGCAGAAACCAAGACGGGAAAGGAAACATATTATGGTTATATACAGGACATATGGGAACTTGACTATCGACATAGTTTGAAGGTCCCTTTGTTTCGGTGCAAATGGGTCAATATGACACGAGGCGGGGTAAAGAAAGACCCGCAGTACGGAATGACAATAGTGGATCTCAACAATCTTGCGTATGCAGACGAACCATTCGTCCTAGCCAATGATGTGGCACAGGTTTTCTATGTGAAGGACATGTCTACCAAGCCGAGAAAAAGAAAAGATAAGGAAGCGAATGCATCGTACGATGAGCCAAAGCGGCACATAATTCTTTATGGGAAGAGAAACATCGTGGGAGTGGATGACAAGACAGACATGTCAGAAGATTATGAAAAGTTTGATGAAATTGCTCCATTCACAGTGAATATTTTCCCGAGCATCCCGTTAAATGATGAATATTTTCCATGGTTATGGCGCAAAGGGACACACGCGAAGAAAAAGTTTCACACCCAAAGATCTGGGATGTGATCGGCTTCACTATCATCACTTTCTTCTGTGTTTCACACCCAGGAGGGAATCTCTGTAATAGTTAGGGTAGTTATGTGTTTTGGCATTTGAAACGCGAAGAAATTTTATGTGCAAACAAATTCTTTCATGCCTTTACTGATTTTTAAAGTTAAGTTATTCACAAACTAGTGATTCACACAATTTCAAATAATTCAAAATTTAAACTATTCAAATTTGAAAACTACCGGCACTAACAGAAAATTTCTAATTTTTGTACCTAAAGAAAAAGTATTCACAAAGAAACTCTAAATACAGCAAAAACAACTAAAAATAAATAAAACAAAATAAATAAAGCAGAAAAGAAAAAACTAAATGAAAAAAGCCCACCTACTGGGCCACAGCGGCCTGCATACGACCAGAAACCCAAATTGTAATTGGGCCAGGATGCAGGCCCGCTAGCCCAATAGGCCCATCAGGGCATAGCAGCAGACATAGGCCCGGAAGGCCTGCTTAAGAGAGGAGCTCGAGAGAGCTACCGCACTGGGGCTTATAAACCAGTGCGGGCGCCCCTCGGCTAGCGAGGTGGGACTAAACTTGCCGCACAGCACCTGCGCCAGCGCACCACCTTTAGTACCGGTTGGTGGCTGGAACCGGTACTAAAGGGTGGGTCTTCAGTACCGGTTCCAGCCACCACCCGGTACTAAAGGCCTGCCCTTCCCGCCGCTTGGTCTGGCCAAAACAGGCCTTTAGTACCGGTTGGTGTCTCCAACTGGTACTAAAGGTGTCCCCTATATAAGAAACACTTCGAAAACTTTCAGTTTCTCATCTCTGCCGCCGCCCCGTCCCGCGCCATCATCGCCCCTGTCACGCCGTCCCCGTCGACTCCGCGACGCCCCCGTCCTCGTCGCGTCGTCCCCGTCGACTCCGCGGCGCCCCCATCGCCGGCCTGTCCCGGTCGCCGCATCGGCCCGTCGCCGTCCCCTCGCCTCGCCGTCGCCGTCGCCTCGCCGTCGTCGTCCCCTCGACCTCGCCCGCGCGCGCTATGAGCCCCTCCCCCGGCCCCTCTCCTCCCTCCAATCGATCAAAGCCACGCTGCGCGCCGGCGCCGGCCGTAGCGTACACACACGCGCGCGCGTGCGCACACACACACACACACACACACACACACACTACACGCGCACACACACAATTTTTCTGTTTTTAGCTTTTAGTTTTTTGTTTTTCTATTTTTCGTACAAAGTTTTAGATGAATTAATTAATTAGATTAGATTAATGTCAAATAGTATATAGAAATGTTAGTTATAATATATATAATGTCAAATGTTATAGAAATGTTAGTTATATAGAAATGTTAGAAATTTTGGAAATGTTAGTTTTAGCTAGCTAGATGAATTAGATTAATTTCAAATTGTTAGACGATGATCGTTGTTTTTTTAGTTTCTTATATTTTTAGTTATAAAATTTAGAATTTGCATATATGAAATCACAATCCATCATTTAAAAATGTTACTTTACTTTTGCGGCCTATAGTATTTGTTGCCGACGATGCCCGGCCCGCATCCTCGCCGTCGACCCGTTCGCGACGATGTCCTGCTTCAGAGGACCCATGTCCGGGACTGGGCTCCGCCGGGCTGGTACTGGGAGGTGCTACCTTCAGGGGCGCGACGCTTGGTGAGGAACCCAACCCCGTGTCCCGTCATCGACCCTCATCTCCTTTGGCGGCGTTCGCATGGGCCACTTTCGGTGCGGAGGGAGCCGGCCCCGCCGGAGGTGGTACGTCGCCGTGTCAGGGAGGAGGACGAGCACGTCCATCGCTACATGGCTGCTATGGACGTCAGGTTCTCCAATACCTGGCAGGTTCTTTGGGGAGATCACCTGAGCTATGATCCAGTGATGGTTCCTTCACTTTGGTTGTCCACCGCCCGCGCCTCAGGAACCGCGAGTGGCCTAGATTACTCTTTAGTATTCGATCTTTATTAGCTGCTAGATAGCTAGCAAGCTAGTGATGTATTCGATATATAATATTCGAGGTGATTTATTCGAGATTAAATATATTATTCGAGATGATGTATTCGAGATTATATCTATTATTCGAGACGATGTATTCGAGATTATATTCGATGATGCTTATTATGTAATATGATTGATTCAGTTTTTCCTTATTAATTGATTGCATCCATCCATTGTAATTTGAATACTAAATTGTTTTATATTTATTTTGGATTAGTTAAATAAAAGCTATGGCGGACAATACAGGCAGAGAGGGAGAAGAGACCCTGTTCGATATCATACGCCATCCTCGCGGGCCAGATGATGATCAGAATGAAGAAGATTATGACGGCTCCGAATTTCTAAACAACACCGGGGAGGGTGATATGATATTCGATCGCGACGATCGAATTGATGAAGTCATGAACTATGATTATGATGATGATGAAGAAAATGTTGATCTTGAAACAACAAAGACCGCCGAGGTATATATATTTATATAAGCAGGCATCTGGTGAGCATCGCATGTTATAAATGGCTTGAAGATATATTAACGAATCGATCTTTCTTCTTTCAGCCATCCGGATCGAGCAAATCTTCAGGCAACAAGAAACGAGGCCCGAACAAAAAGTTGAAGGAGAGCGTAAAGTACAATATCGAGGCCATCAAACCTAATGGCGAACCATTAGCGCCTAAGAAGATTGCGGACAAGTTCATTCGTCAGTGCGGAGTTCTTGTGAAGGACCAACTCCCGGTCTCCCTTCAAGCATGGAGAGAGCCAGCAAAGCCACGTCCAGATGTTACTTTTGTCGACGACAGACAAAAAGGTCTGCTTTGGGAAACTCTCATGGAACATTTCACCCTACCAGATCATTTCACAGATGCAAATGTGGAGAAAGTCAAGGACGCTGCTCTTAGGAAGATGGCGGTTGCATTCAACAACCACAAGAATCGTGTATGGGACAAGTACGTCAAGGGAGGAAGGAAGACTCCAGTATTCGAGGGAACACTAGAGAAGCAAAGTGCTCATTGGGACGATTTCGTGAAATTCAAGGATTCGGAATTAGCTAAGGAACGGTCGAGAATAAACAAGAAGAATGCCGAAAAAAGGATAAGTTCCATAAGCTGGGCTAGGTGGCTACGCGGTGGCAATGCCTAAGTGGGATAAGTCTGAGAAAGAGATGGAGGATGCAGGTGTCACTCCGATTACTAGGAGCTGGCCCCCCAGGTGCAGGACTTGGTTCTATGCGCATGGGGGGTTGGACCCGAAGACAGGCAAAGTCTCAATGAAGGCATGTCTGAACGGAGGCGACGATAAGCTACTTGTTGCAATAGAAGAGGCTCGATCGGGGGTGTTCTAGCCCAACAGAGAGAACGACGAGCTTACGCGTGCCCTGGGAAATCCTGAACACCCGGGAAGAACACGAGGCAAGGGCTCTATTCCGTGGTATGAGGGGTTTTCGGACTGGAACGCCAACTACAGAACTCGTGCGAGAAAGAAGATTGCAGAGGAGAAGAAGATGAAGATGGAGGAGGAGCAGAGGAAGCTGGACTATGAACGCCTTCAAGGCCTAGAATCAGCGCACGCGGACTTGGCAGTCAAATTCCAGCGGCAACAGGAGCAGATCGACTCACTTAGCCAGCAAAGGGGGTCTCAGCAGCTGCAGCAGCTAGCGGATGATCCAGCATTGGATAGCACCACCCCATCCATGCCGAGAAGCAGCGTGGGTTCCGCCCCGGGCGACGCAATGCTGGATAGATACCTCGTGGATGACATCATGGAGAACACTAACTGCGAGCTTCACTTCAAAGTGAAGAACATATCCATGAAGGTGGCGGACGCCGTTGCTTTTACAAATCCCCCCGAGGCAACCTTCCATTGCAACCCGATTCAAGCGGGCTATGCTCGTGTCTTGGTTGATGAGGTGGTGGACCCATATTCGGGGCTATAGCTTGACATTCCTGGAGGTGATGATGAGCACACATTGGGAGAGGCCATACATCGTATCATCCTATGGAGAAAGGATTGCATCGTCTTTCGAAGGCCACCGACACCGCGTCACCCGACTCTTCGTCGAAGTCCGCCACCGAGTCAGCAGACTCCCGCTCCTCCAAGTCCACCAACGCGTGAGGCCACTTCTCCTCCTCCAAGTCCGGCAAAGTGTCAGGCCACTCCTCCTCCAAGTCCGACACAGCATCAGACGTCCACTCCTCCTCCAAGTCCGGCACAACTTTAGGCCACTCCTCCTCCAAGTCCGGCACAGCTTCAGGCCACTCCTCCTCGTCCAACTCAGCCACGTCAGCCGTCTCCGCCGCCTCAGCAATCACGGAAGAGAGCCGCCGCAGCTATGGTGCGTAGCGGTACAAGTCGAGGTAGTACGGGAGGTACAGGCGGAGGCAAGCGATTTCAATATGGTCCAAGCAGCCTCGCGCCTCTTCCGCAGAGGCCTTATGACAAGTCCGAGGAGGAAAACGCAGCCATATCGAAGGCCGAGGTGGAAGCCCATTTTGCACCGAAACCGCCACCGCCGCCAAGGGAGAAAGTGCCTGAGGAAAAGATTGACCACTTCATTCGTATGGCTAGACCACCAGCTCCCAAGCCTGTTGACACAGACTATGAGCGCCACCTCAGGAAGTTAAATCGAGCACGTCTACAGAAAGAGGCGAGCTCGAGCTCGAGCAAATCAGCTGGCAAAAAATGCGGTAAAACCGTTCCCCAGCTGGGAGAACAGGCGGCGCAATCAATCCCCCCCCCCCCCGCTTGTTGTGCCAACAACACATAAGAGCACACGCGCCCAATATTATTGTGGGCAAACCGTTAATGTTCCCCAGCTGGGCGATGTGGTAATAACCGAGGAGCATATAAGGCAGGCTGAAATCCTCAAGATCACTGTTGGACAACTCCTCGATATCGAGCCCATGTCTCCGCTTAGAGAGGAGGAAATAAAACAGAAATATGTCCGGGGCCAACCTTTGGTCCAGCCAGACGAGGTCAAGAAGCTCCCAACGAGAATGTATGAATTGCGTCAATGGTACATGAACATTACCAAGATTTCCAATCGAGAGTCCCTCCTGGTGAATGTCAAGAAGGATCATTGCTACCATGAGAAAGTTGTGGCCGTTGAGTATTCTAAACTGTTTCAGTTATACAATCAAGGCGCGCTCGACAAATCTATCGTCAGTTGCTATTGTGTGTAAGTGATTTCTTTCTATAATTTAAGTCTCAAGCTAGCTGTAGTGATCATTTTGATCAATCATTACCTGTAATTATCTTCACTATATTCTTTTCTTTGGTATTATGCAGGATGAAGATGTATGAAATGAAAAAAGGTGGACGCTATGGCATTGGTTTCATTGACCCAATTACCGTTAATGAATACACATGAAAATTAGATGCATATTATGAAAAAAGTGTAGAGGACAGCATGTTAGAGCTCTACAAGCGCCTCAATATCAATGAAGATATATTACTTCCTTACAACTTCCAGTGAGTCATACTGTCTTGTACTACAAATTCTGTTTTTGCCTACTAGCTAGCTACATGTTATTGCTTACATATGCCCGCTTAATTAAGACATGCAAACGTGTGTGCATGCAGATTTCACTGGATCTTGTGTATCATTAAAGTTGATGAAGGAACAGTTTAAATACTGGACTCACTACTAAAAAAAAACTGACTACAACATCTTGTTTGGGATAGTCAACAGGTAATTTCAATCATTATTAACTATATATCTCGGCCTATTTAGTTCGTCATTTCCTGATATGAACTATTTAATAACCCCTTTATTCATTTTCTTTGTCGGCGGGCAGAGCTTGGACAAGGTTCATCAGCGTCACTCCAGGTCAATGGAAACGAAAGCTGAAATGGAATCGACCCAAGGTAAGTAATTAAGTAGTACTAGCTAGCTAGCTGCCATCTCTTTAATTATCATGCTTGATTAATTATTATCTGATCAAATTCCATTCTCGTAAAGGCCCATGAGCAGGCGCAGGGGACTGATCTGTGTGCATACTGCGTTTGCGAGAACATTCGCATGATGGCGTCCGAAAGGAGCAGATCTCAAAGATAGGAATGGGTACGTTTGTCAGAACACTATTCACAATTTTTACACCATTATCGATATCTAGTCACACAACTAATACATATGCATATTGATCTCCTTCTTAACAGTTCACAGAGGTGCGGGAGAAGCTCCTACCAACGGAGCGCGTACAATCACTTCAAGAGGAAATAGCGGGATTTTTGCTCGACCAGGTCATATATCCGAACGGAGAATACCATTACCCGCTACCGCCCCCATGAACCACTTCCAATTGTCATCGTGCTCCGAAGGCACCAATTAGGCTAATGCCACTGGCTCTGAAGGCAACATGTAGGAGAAATTGTATATAGCTAGCTAATTGTATATATATATATATATATATATATATATATATATATATATATATATATATATATATATATAGTGTTTTTATTCATCACCCAGGGTGCAGAATAAGTTATTCTTCACCTGAGGTAATCTTACGATCATTTCATAATTAAATTACGTTTGGAATGCAAATAGTTACATTCCTATCGATTCACGACGTAAAATTTCACATAAGAAAATAAAAATATAGGTCATAAGACAAAAAATTTTTACAGTTTATGTGTATTTTACACTATATTTTTACATTTGTAATTTTACATAACATAAAATATTTTTTTCGACGACTATATATTTTCTTACGGTCTCTTTTTACTTCGGAAATAAGGCAAAATTTACGGAACGTAAAATTACGGTCCATTGATGGTAAAATAGAGGGGGGTGAAGAATAACTATTCCTCACCCAGGGTGACGAATAGTCAATCCCTATATATATATGTGTGTGTGTGTGTGTGTGTGTGTGTGTGTGTGTGTGTGTGTGTGTGTGTGTGTGTGTGTGTGTGTGTGTGTGAATTAATATGGTGGTTTGTGAGACATTTGATGATATATATATATGATCGGTTCTACTAGAAATTCTATTTATATATATGCATAACATGTACAATGTGTAGTATCGTAAAATACCAGCAAACGGAAAAGAATTAAATGGAAAACACAAAATTAAATGAAAAAAGAAATCATAAACCCAAAACCCCCCCAACCTTTTAATACCGGTTGGTGTCACCAACCGGTACTAAAGGGTTCCCTGCCCCCGGAGCTGGATCGTGCCACGTGGTTGCCCTTTAGCACCGGTTCGTGCTGAACCGTTACTAAAGGGGGGGCCTTTAGTGCCCACACATTAGTGCCGGTTACAGAACCGGCACTAAAGGTCCTTACGAACCGGTGCTATAGCCCTGTTCTGCAGTAGTGCTTATAGGCCGTCCGCTGGGGTTACAGTGGTAAAGTTGCATGGGGACGGCCCCCTGGAGTCATTGTTTGGAGCCGACGGTGGGGTCCATCGGGCGCGCCGGGTGTGGGTCCCGTCAGATGGTTGCACTGTGGTCCATCTTGTCTTGCATCACGGAGTGGTTGGCGATGTATGGCTACGTACAGTGCATCGCCCGGTCGCCATTCGCCCCGGTCAGTGGTACCGGGCGCACTGTAGCCACGCGCGCCCCGATCAGCTGTACCGGGTGCACTGTAGCCACGCTTGTCCCATCGTGAGGCGTTGTCTTGTTATACGAATGGAGGGGACGGTCGCTGACTCTGGGCTAGCCGGCCTGAGTGAGGGACCGGACCGTGATCGGCAACCCCAGTTGAACGGCAAGGTCGAGCGGGAAGTCGGCCGGATGCGCGGGTATGCTTATGTGAGAAAAGCCACAATGAGTGAAAATATGTGTCTAATGTAGCTGATTTCGGGCATAAAAAGTTGCATGTTAATTGACCCCTGAAACATGACAGAGAAACTGTTGATAGATATATCTATGTACCTGAATTCCTAAAACAACATAAAGAACTACTTGATTCCATGTAGAGGAAAAATGGTTGTTGCCACAACACCTCTCTATTTACAAAAATCATGTGCCTCATTTGCAGGAAGCTTGGACTGAAGGGGAAGAGAGCTATGTCCAAGGGAACTTTTCTATTGATGGTGGTGAAGATTCAGATGGTTTGTTGCATGTCGATGATGCGATGCAAGATGATTCAGCTAATGGAGATGTTTCATCGTAGCCACTACCACCCTATGTTGGCATGGTGTTTGACACAATTGAGGATGCCCACAAATTCTACAATGACTATGCCTTGAAGTTGGGGTCGGAACACATATATATTCTTCAAAGTACAACCAGAAGAGGGGCCAGAAGAAAGAGGATGCAATAATGATCAAGAGGGTCTTTGAGTGTGTCCACCCTAGAAAGCCCGATAAAGCGGAAATGAGTAGCACCTCAAAGAGCATTGCAATAGAAAAAAGCAACTCCAGCAGGAAGCCTAGCACTGGAATGGATGTAACAAGAGCACGTCAGAAGAACAAGATGCTCCATCGTGATTGTAAGTCGCATATGATTGTTGGGCTTAGGCAGGAGAGATGGAACCTGACTTGCTTTGTTGCGGAGCATACACATCCACTAATGGAACAACCAGAGCGTGTTAGGTACTACTGCTTGCGCCGCAAGATACCTGCCAAGGATTACCAACTCTTGTTGACGTTGCATGATGTCGACCTATCAACTTCAGATTGCATGGGTGTGCTTGGTAGGATCCCTGGAGGTGACATCAGGACACCCCCGTACGTGAAGAGAGATGTTTCGAATGAACGTGCAAAGCTCCGACAAGCAATAACATTCCGAGACATGGATATGACAGTCAAGTACTTTGAGAGGAGGAAGGCCGAGAATCTAGAATTTTTCTTTGCGAAGCAAAAAAGATCCTGCAACAAACTCTGTGACTGCGTTATTTTGGGTTGATGGGAGAACAAGGGCGTTGTACCCGAAATATAAAGACTGCGTAATCTTTGATACAACCTTCTGCACTAATGGGTACGACATGCCTTTTGCTCCTGTCGTTGGGGTCAACGGACACTTTTAAACCATTGCTCTCGGATGTGCCTTATTGCCAGATAAGGCTATTGAAACATTTAACTAAGTCTTTGAGAAGTGGATGGTTGCAATCGATAAATTTTGAAAACATTATAAAGTGTTATTGGAATTTAAATATTATCCGAAATATGCAATAAAGTTGTAGGATTCACACCCCTGCAGGGTTAACATCATCTATTCGAATAGCCGTGTCCGCGGTGATGGACTTCTGGGTTGCCTATATCAGTTCATAGACAAGTGAAAGTGAATACTCTAAAATGCGCAAGATAAGCGTGAGTGCTATGGATGGCGTTCTCGTAGGGAGACGGGAGCGGATCCATAGTGGTGTATTGATATGGTGAATATGTGGACTCGTGTGCGCCACCTCAAAAGAGTTACTTGCAGTCGTAGTTCAGGATAGCCACTGAGTCAAAGCTGGCTTGCTGCAGTTAAACTCCACCACCCCCTTTATTGAAACTGATGCATATGTAGTTAGTTCTGATGTAAGTCTTGCTGAGTACGTTTGTACTCACGTTTGCCTATTTTATGTTTTTGCAGAGAGACGTCAGTCTCGCTAGTATTACCGCTTGGACTTCGACGTTTAGCTTGATACCTCAGCTACGATCTTGTGCCCTTGGCAGGATCTGGTAGATAGTCAGGCTTCTCAGCCTTTTCATTTGTAGATGTCTGTACTCAGACATGTTAAGCTTCCGCATGTGTTTGACTTGTATGCTCTGAATGTTGGGTCATGAGACCCATGTTTGTAATATCTCGCTCCTCGGAGCCTAGTGAGTTAATACTGGAGTCGTAGAGTCTTGTTGTGATGCCATGTTGTATCTACACATATCGAGCATATTGTGTGTATGATTGAAATGCTTGCTATGTGTGGGATCCGACTATCTAGTTGTTTATCCTTGGCAGCCTATCATATGAGGAAATGTAGTCTAGTGCTTCCTGAGCGATAGTAGTCCGCTACAGCCCGGTTCACCGGAGTCCTGCTAGCCCAGCACTACTGCTCGGAACACTTGACTGGCCGGCATGTGTTTCACTTCATTCCTATGTCTGTCCCTTTGGGGAAATGTCACGCGGTGTTATCCGGAGTCCTGCCTAGCCTGCTACAGCCCGGGTTACCGGAGTCCTGTTAGCCCAGTGCTACAGCCCGGATATATATACGTTGTTGACCGACATGCTCGATGTGATTCATGTATGCCTGTCCTCATGGGTTAGTGCCGCCTTGGGTTCACGACTAGCCATGTCGGCCCGGGTTCTCTGTCATATGGATGCTAGCGACACTATCATATACGTGAGCCAAAAGGCGCAAACGGTCCCGGGCCAGGTAAGGTGGCACCCGTGGGAACACCGTGCGTGAGGCCACAAAGTGATATGATGTGTTACATGCTGGATCGGTGTGACTTAGGATCGGGGTCCTGACAGCGTTGGTATCAGAGCCTGACTGCCTGTAGGATTACCAAGCCAAACTGGTCGAAGTTGTGTCTAGAAATGCTTTAGTTATGTAAGGGAATTGATTGTGGAAGGGAACGTAAGGCTCTTTTTACTCCTTATACCTCATGCCCTTCTGATCTGAGTCAACCTCTTCTCTTCTACGGGGGTTAAGAACTAGGCTTCTCTCCTATCTCTCAGGATGACGTGTTACTAAACTGTAGTTGCCTAGGATTGTTGAGTTCAAGCCTCTGTTCATTTTCTACTACTCCCATGTGTTCCTAGTTGATCTTAGAACATTGATATTGTGATGTTGAGTGGTTATGCCACCATTTTGCATGATGTCTCAAATCTTTTTGAGCATTTACAGCCGTTATGCTGTCCGAGTCATCCCAGGTTTCTAAATAGTCTGAAGCATTTGCAAATCCTTTCTTTCCGTTCCCGATGTCCTTTTGGGCCAGATTAAGCACACTACCGGTCTGTGAGGTACTTCGTTGCCTCGACATATATGTTGGAGCTATTATTATGACCCTAGGTGTCTTAGGGGTTCATCTAGTAATCTGTCCATGTTTTGTGTTTCCAGTGTGTTGAATCTGGCCACCATTCTCGAAAGCATCCCGTGATGCCACTTAGTAGTAGGTATTCTACTCTTGGGTTTTTGAACCCGAGATCCACCCTACTTACCTCATGTCGATAGTGCTTGCTAGTTCCTTTAGGACATTAGTAACCTTGGCGATAGTCATCGAGGTCCGTGGTACTTCCTTCTTCCAAATACTATGAACCGCTTATGGCAGAAGTTCTTTGAACCAAAAGATCACAACCAGGGTGCTCTTGAGGAGTACCCCATTCATATTGTGACTCTGCCAGTTCTATCATTCTGCATGGGTTATCCAGAAGAAATTTGTTGAACTCGTTTGACATACTAACCCATGAATCCACAACTCAGAAAAACATATGTTCCTTTGAGTTGTCCCTTCTTAGTTGTCTTCTGACCCTCGTCTATTAATTGATAGTCAAGAGTATGTGTGCATTCGTTCATCGATACCTATTATTCTTGTGGTCCGTCAAGCCATTCTATTCCAGAATGACTAGGAGAAACAAACTCCAGTACCTCATCCATTTCTAGGATTGGGTCAAAGTAGTTGTATCCCGCAGATCAAGTGCAATCAAGCTTTTGTTCTGTTCCACCGTGGAGTGTCACCTTCTTTCTTATCAAGAATGTCATGAGAATTGCACCGTGTCTTATGAATTCTTGACGAAGTGATACTTCTTGCCATCGTTCTTCATTCCTCGGTTCCGTGTTGTTGCAACCGGAATATCGACAAATGAGTTATGATGTGTGAAATCAATACTCCTAGCAACTCGTTGCTTGGTAGTAAATGGACAATATTTTCATTCTTAGCGTGTTGGGTTTTGACTCATCATTCTAAGATAGATTGTGCTACCTAGTCCTTATTTCTGGTGCACTCTTCGATCAATGAGTTAGGATTATTCAATCCCTTGCTTATTTGATCATATCGTCTTGCTCTGAAAGGCAAGATTGTTCTCGAGCTTAGAAACATATCGGTGGTTCGTGATTTTCCGAAGATCTTCTCGGAAGTATTACCTGGTTGTCACCTGACCGCTATGTTGAGTTCGTGATCAGTTGGTTTTCCTGTAAACCACCCCTTCTCCAAGAATCCGTATTGGATATCCCTGAGCTGGTTGGTTAAGCTAAACAACAACTTGGAGAGTTGGAAGATAAAAGCTTGTCCGACTTAGTTCATGTTAAGGAATATCCTTTTTGTGGTGTGTGTTGAAGAAAGATGATATCTTCACCAATTGGTCCTCGTGATCAGTTGTTGGATGTATTGTCTTGTCAAGACTTTAAATTGAGTATGGGCTATCGTCAAGTCAAATCAGAACCAACGATGTTCGTAATGTTGTCTTACTCGTGGTTGATCCCTCGAGCATACACCATTACATCTTTTGGTCTGACCAATACTATCACATCGTTCACATGATGGTGGAAGTCCAGTGATATGGAAATACCGATGAGTTGTTGCTGAGCCCATTAGCAGCATTTTGTCTCCCCCATGATTCATGTTGAACGCTACACTAGTATTGGAAACTTTGTAAGCAATGCCTTCGTGTTCCGTTCATGAAGCATATGCTTGGGTGGAAGAAGTGACTTCCTCGAATTCATGTGCATTTGGTGTAAGTTGCCGCCATGAATTTGAGAAAGGTTTGTTTTGTTTCCTCTGGAATCATCCCAAATCAGTCACGCATACGTGTAAAGTATTATGTGGATTGAAGACTTGCAACCTTCATTCTATATTATCCCTAGCACACCAAGCCACTGATTGATTGGTTCAAGGAGAAGAAGTTCCTTCATAAGAGCTAATCATATGACTTATGCAAGGACTTCGTTATCCGCAATGATGGTTCCCAACCAGAACTCGGTGGTGTTTCATTATAAGACTATCATGTGGTCATGCTTGTCTAGGACAACGTGTTCACATGCTTGTAGCAGAACCAGCTCATGTTTTGGAGCTTGCTATCGTCGTTCATTTCCTGAGAATCTCGCAACGTCATCTCGTCGGTTTGTGTTGCAAACTTCCTTTTTCGGACATGCTGTCTGAAATATCCTGCTTCCAACCAGATCTAAATCTCAGGCAAATATAATGGTTGGAACGTTTCCCGAGAACTATAATATTGGTCTCTCCGTAACCCGGTAAAGTGGATGTTGTGGCCAACACACCAGCCGGAAGACCTATTATCGTAGTATCTCGATTGAGGAAGTTGGCCACCTCCCCATAAGGATCTCGCAGGATTTACTTCCATAGTTATTCCTTGTGGATTCTTGTTCTCCCGAAGTCCAACCTTTTTACTTGATGTTCTAGATATCAAACCATACCTGTTAATGGGTTACACTAGCACATCAAGGGGAACATTAGAAGCGGAGTGCTAAATGTCTCTCGGTCGATCATCCATGTTTTGTTTCCTTGGCCTCGCTAAGGTGAAATCTGAGAAGGTGTTATCTTCCTTTGCATCTGCATCGTCCATCACTATTCATCATGGTAGTATGTTGTGTTGCCAAGATCCTTGACACGGATGTTGGTAGAACCTTGATGAATATGGAAATGCTGAAGTTCTTGAGAGCATGCGCAAGCAAATCATCCATTGCGTTGTCTTCAACAAGGTAGTCCACATCATCCATCCTAGTCCGAGTATGCCATTTCTTCGGGCCCTTTTCAAACGATCGTTGTGATTGCCTTAGGCTGGTATAAAGAATGTCAATGTTCTTTGTATCAAAAGTAATTCTTTTTGCCACTTAAGAGAATAGCTCTTCGAGTCACATTCCCTGAGGTGCCCCGTTACGGGATCAAGGCAATTATTTCCTCGCCACCTTGACACCATCCACCATCTTTCTAAGCGTGAAATTGTTGCCCACCAAATCAAACCCCATCGCTTGTTCTTCCATCCCTCTCGATGTGTTTCGTGTCTCAGCTCGAGAAGATGTTTCAATGTCTCACTCGATGATTGATCCTGAGTTGCACGATCTTCGAGAAGATCGATTCTTCTGGAGTTTTCCTTTTTCTCTCATTGTCATGTTAGTTAGAGCTCTTAGAGCAAGACTTCAAGACAAAGATGGTGATCATGTCAACGTTCTTATGAAGTGCAACCTGGATCGTGAAGACCGTGTTAGCTTGTGCCCCCTCTGTCTTCTTACCTCACGTCTTGAATCTCGGGACGAGATTCTTGTTTAGTGGGGGTGAGTTGTCACAGCCCCAGTTCAGACCTTGCTTGTCTTTGCATCTGCATCCTTGCATCATGATTTAAATTCCTTTTTAAACTTGAAATGGGGATGACAGAACCCCCAGCACCCCCTGGAAACAACTAGGGTTTACTAAAATCTTTTTCAATGAACCTGAAATGCCCTTCTAAAAAGTCCACCCTTTTTGTTATGGGTTAGAACCCTCTGACAAAATGGGTTCACATTTTTCCAGGACACATAAGGTCATTGGGTTAAATCATTACTAGTTGCATTTGGGCAATTTAAATCCTATAAATATTCTAAAATGCCCAAATAATCCTGAAAGTATTTTTAGGCTGTTGAGAATATTTTCAAATGTGCCTCAGAATATTTTCAAGTTTTTCCTAAATGGAATAGTATTTCTACTATTTCAAAACACAGAACAGAAATAAAATAAAAGGGAAAGAACAGAGGCTCACCTGGGCATTACCTGGCAGCCCAAGTGGCCGGCCCAGCCACCGGCCCAGCCCACCAGGGGCTCCTCCCTGTCGTCTTCCCCTTGCCAGGAGGACGAGCGCGTGGCCGGCGCGCGCGAGCACGCGTCCGGCCACCTCATGCTTGCTTGCCGCTGCTGGAATCGGCCCCGAGCGCCACGTGCATCGCCCCGACCTTCCCCTGGATCTCTCTCACTCTCCCTCGCGCCCCTCTCCCTCCTCTGCTCTCTCTCCCACGACCGACCCCGAGCGCCCGAGACCGCCGATGAGCTTCCCCGCGGCCACAGCCACCGCCAGACCCCCCCCCCCCGACGCCTCCCAAAGCCCCGCCTCGACCCCTATTTCTTCCACCCCGAGCCACGCCACCGGAGGAGCACTGCATCGCCGTCGCCATCGTCTTCTTCAACCTCGGGTCACCGAGATCGCCGGCGACCTCCCGTCGTCACCAGCCCCTCCCCGAGCTCGCCGATGCCCCCGTTGCAACCGCTGTGAGCTCCTGCCCCTAACCCCCCTCCTCCCCGCATCGATTGCACCGTGTTGCCGTCGATTTCACCGGAGCCGAGACCACCTCGCCGCCGGCCATGGCGCCGTCGCGGCTACAGGCGCCGTAGCTTGAACCTGAGCATGTAATCGTGCTCGGGTTGCTCCTAGGAGACGGCCCCGACCACCAGATGGTCCTGCCGTGCACCAGAACACTGAACCCGCGCGTGTCCGAACTCCGGCCGCCGCAAGAGTTGCCGCTGCCGTCGATTTAGTCTACTCCGGCGAGAGTTGTTGCCTCCGTTGGATGCACGGGCGCAAGGGCTATGCCCTGGTACCCTCAACGAGCCAAACCGCCGCCCGTAGCACGTTTCTGAGCCGCGCCACCGTCGTTTTGGTCGCCGCCGGCGAGGTTCCGGTGACGCTGACGTGGCAGATTAGACTAGTACTAATTATGTTATTAGTCTAACCCTATGACAATGACAGCTGGGCCCCGAGCCCTAATTAACCCAGGTTTTATCTGCGTTTAGATTAACCTAACCCCCATGGGCCCCACAGGTCAGTTTGACCTGGCCACGTCAACCGTTGACCGACCCCACACGTCAGTATTGACTTGCTGACGTGTCTGTTGACCTGGCCCCACCTGTCATTAACACAGACAGCACTGTGTGACTGACCAGTGGACCCCACTGGTCAGGTTTGACTTGGTCAGCCGCAGTTGACTTGCTGACATCATGCTTACTCAATGCTGACGCAGTATTTGTTTTCTGGAATTAAAATAAATCAGAAATGATTTATAAATTTCAGAAAATACTCTAAACTTCTAAAATTCATATCAATTCAACCGTAGCTCAGATTAAAATAAGTTATATATGAAAAATGATCAGAAAAATCCAATCTATCCATTTGTACCATTCTCATGCATGACTAAGCAACTTAACCTTGCTGTTTAGATGAAAACATGATAATACACCTTATAAATTCATAGTTTGATTTTGAATTTGAACCTTTGGTTCAAATCAACTCAAACCCTTCTCTTGATAGCTGCATTAGCTCAAATCACAGCATATTGCCATGTCATGATCATGCATCATATTGTCGCATTGCATTGATTGTGTTCTTTCTCAGTTGCCGGTGTTTGTCCCCTCTCGATAGACGTGGTTCCGACGATGTGATCGATGACACCGATGAAGAACTATATTATCTTCAGAAGTGCCAGGCAAGCAAAACCCCCTTGTTCATCCCGATACAATCCCATCCTCTAGCTCCTGCTCTCTTTTACTGCATTAGGACAACAACGATTCATGTGTTACTTGTTGCGGTAGCTGAACCCCTTTATCCTCTGCATGACCTGTCATTCCACAGTAAATAGATGAAACCCACTAGCATGAGTAGGAGTTGTTTGAGCCCATGTTGTGCCTACTCATTCATGCTTGTTGTCATGCCTGCTACTGCTTAGAGTTGAGTCGGGTCTGATTCATCGGGAATGAATTGGAATGGTGATGAACATGTCCTACAGTGTGTGAGCTAAGTGTGTGAATACGATTTGGTAAAGGTATTGGTGAGAGGCCATGTAGGAGTACATGGTGGGTTGTCTCATTGAAGCCGTCCTCAGGAACTGAGTTCTGTGTTTGTGATCCATGAAACAGCTACTACCATGCATTGGGCCCTGAAATATGACCCCGCTCGACTTCTTAATCACCCTTGTCCTCTGTCCAGGAGTTGCAAGTAGTTTCTGGTGTTTGTAGTATGCTGGGGGCCGCACGCAGCGCTGACCGTAGGGGTGGGCTGTGTTGCGGTAGGCACGTGGCCGGGCAGCCGGGCGCCCGTTTGGTGTCTCGGACCCTGTACACATCGTTCGGGGCCGTTAGTGGAAACCTCGGCCGGACTCCCTGCGGATGGAACCCGAATAGGCGATAAACCTGGACTAGAGACTTGAGTGTTTAGGTAGGTCGTGGTCTACACCCACGTCGGCTTTCGCTTGAAGTCTGCCGAGCACATGTCGTGTGCAGACGCTAAGTGGTGGAAACATGTATGAAGAAGTACACCCCTGCAGGGTTAACATCATCTATTCGAATAGCCGTGTCCGCGGTGATGGACTTCTGGGTTGCCTATATCAGTTCATAGACAAGTGAAAGTGAATACTCTAAAATGCGCAAGATAAGCGTGAGTGCTATGGATGGCGTTCTCGTAGGGAGACGGGAGCGGATCCATAGTGGTGTATTGATATGGTGAATATGTGGACTCGTGTGCGCCACCTCAAAAGAGTTACTTGCAGTCGTAATTCAGGATAGCCACTGAGTCAAAGCTGGCTTGCTGCAGTTAAACTCCACCACCCCCTTTATTGAAACTGATGCATATGTAGTTAGTTCTGATGTAAGTCTTGCTGAGTACGTTTGTACTCACGTTTGCCTATTTTATGTTTTTGCAGAGAGACGTCAGTCTCGCTAGTATTACCGCTTGGACTTCGACGTTTAGCTTGATACCTCAGCTACGATCTTGTGCCCTTGGCAGGATCTGGTAGATAGTCAGGCTTCTCAGCCTTTTCATTTGTAGATGTCTGTACTCAGACATGTTAAGCTTCCGCATGTGTTTGACTTGTATGCTCTGAATGTTGGGTCATGAGACCCATGTTTGTAATATCTCGCTCCTCGGAGCCTAGTGAGTTAATACTGGAGTCGTAGAGTCTTGTTGTGATGCCATGTTGTATCTACACATATCGAGCATATTGTGTGTATGATTGAAATGCTTGCTATGTGTGGGATCCGACTATCTAGTTGTTTATCCTTGGCAGCCTATCATATGAGGAAATGTAGTCTAGTGCTTCCTGAGCGATAGTAGTCCGCTACAGCCCAGTTCACCGGAGTCCTGCTAGCCCAGCACTACTGCTCGGAACACTTGACTGGCCGGCATGTGTTTCACTTCGTTCCTATGTCTGTCCCTTTGGGGAAATGTCACGCGGTGTTATCCGGAGTCCTGCCTAGCCTGCTACAGCCCGGGTTACCGGAGTCCTGTTAGCCCAGTGCTACAGCCCGGATATATATACGTTGTTGACCGACATGCTCGATGTGATTCATGTATGCCTGTCCTCATGGGTTAGTGCCGCCTTGGGTTCACGACTAGCCATGTCGGCCCGGGTTCTCTGTCATATGGATGCTAGCGACACTATCATATACGTGAGCCAAAAGGCGCAAACGGTCCCGGGCCAGGTAAGGTGGCACCCGTGGGAACACCGTGCGTGAGGCCACAAAGTGATATGATGTGTTACATGCTGGATCGGTGTGACTTAGGATCGGGGTCCTGACATTTGCAACAGGACCCTTGTTGCAAAAAATTATACAAAAGAAGATTTTTGCAACAAGCCCTAGAGAAAAAGAGATTACACAATATGGATCTTCTTGCAGAAAATTAAAGAAAAGAAAGTTTTGCAACAGGACCCTTGTTGCAGAAAATTATACAAAAGAAGATTTTTGCAACAAAGGGCTTGTTGCAAGAGGAATGGACACGTGTCTCACGTAACATGTGCCCCTGACTCGTCATGACTCCCTTCAAATTTTTCTGAAACAACATCAATGTTGCAGAACTTTCTCCCGTGACATTAGCTATGTTGCAAAAAAGTGAAGACAATTTTTTAAACAAACCTCAATTGTAAAAAAAAATCTGCAACAAAACCCCAGTTGCAAAAAGATTTCTTCGACACAGACAGTGTTTCAGAAAGTTAAATAGCGGTCCCGATGTTTTGCAACAAGCTTCCTGTTGCGGGATATGTTTTGCAACACCGCTCTTGTTGCGAAAGGGAGGTAGCGCTGGTGGGTGGGTAGATCGGATGGACATCCTCGCGTCCATCCAACGGCCGGTGAGGCGGTGGATGTTTACTAGTCATCCGCCGGCGGACGCGTAGCATGGCCCATATTAAAATACATACAGTACAAATTATAATAGTGTATTTCAATTTACTGATCAAATCCATAGGAAGGCATTAACTTTACAGATTTCCATCCTAGGCAACAGGTTTTGTAGCTGTTTATCTGGCATTTGATTCACACCCATGGAGCAAACTCTGCTCGCCAAAATGGCAGAAGCATTTTGAGAATCAACACAACTAGCTACAGTTGGAATAAAATCAAATATGTACAGATTGTGATTTTTTTTGTCGTGCTAACAATCCAGACCTGAGTATAGGTCATCCAACGCTTGGTACAGAAATTTAGCAGCATTTGGTTGCTCCAGATTCCCCATAAGTATATCACTGGTCGTCAGATACGGGTCGCCGTAGAACCGCAGATTGGCATCCATCCTGGTTGTAACAATGTTCCCTTCTAGTGAAACCCCGACAAATGCGCCTGTGAAGTCATCGAAAACCATCACAAATTAGTTGTAGGCTTGGCAGGACAGGTACATGCATGAGCAAGATGAACTACTACGAAGATTTACACTTGTACATAGTTCTAAAATATCTTTCTCCCAAGCTTGTTTACTCTTGGTATCAGGATGACTTTGTATACTAAGTTCATTGCTGGAGTCCGATTTTTCAGACTGCGGGTATTACATATAAGTTATCCACCAAGAACACCATTTCTTACTCATCTCGTGTCAGGGTACCCTTATCAGGCTCTGCACAAGTTAGGAACAAGAATACCATTTCTTACTCGACTCATGTCAGGGTACCCTTATTTGGCTCTGTGCATTTCGAGAATATAAAATTAAGCAGACCACAGAATATAGTTAAACCTCCGCTACACAAAAAATGTTCAAAACTTTTGCAGGGCAGTACATTTGTACCCAACAAACTGAAATATAACAGATCTGGTGCTGAGCATTCAAATAGGAGTAGCTTTCCTAATTTTGAGAATGTAAAACTTAAGTAGCCCCCAGAGGGCGCAGTGCCTAGCAAAGCAACTAGGGGTGTCGTGTTGTAATATCCAGGTGTTGGCCTTCTTAGGCATGTACAAACTCCTTCTATCAATGCATCGAAACACAAGGCTTTTGTGTTTTCTCAAAAATAAAAACGCAGTACAAACAGAGCTTGACTTCACATGATAAAAGGAGCCTAAAATTTTGAATTGAACAAGAACATTACCTTTGCTGTGACTATATGTATAGCAAACTCCAGAACCTTTATTACCAGCTCTTACATCAGCTTCTAATACTCTACCAACAGGTCCTGCTGCAGCACTTAAACCTGCACCGAGTGAAAAATGCATTCGGCTGCTGAAGGTCTTCACAGCTTCAGGGCCATGAAGCACTATGATGAAATCCATCAACTCACCACCAAGCTGTATGTTAAGATAAAACATGTAACATGTAAGAGATCTGAACACATAATATTGAAATTACAAGGGAAGTACATGAACCATGTCCGAAATCATAAATTATCAATTTTAGGCCACAGTCACCGTCCAACATGTTTTTGCTCAGCCCAAGACCATGTTCTACACAAACATAGCAACTTCAACCTGATGTTTTATCTAAAATCAGGCAAAAACAAGAGGAAATCTACCTAAATGCAAACACAGTTTCAGGGTTTCACTTAAAAAGAACACTGATAGAAACAAATAAACCATTCCATCCTAAGACATGAAACAAGTGTGTGTTTCATGTTTTCATCTAGGAAATTTTTAGATAGGAGAAATGCAGGGTTAAAGAATCATTGTCATACACCATTCGCCCTATGCCATGCAAGTAGTAGGTTATGGCTGCAATTATCCCCACATCAAAGGGAACCAGTCTAAAAATAAAAGATGTTGTATCTAATCAATTCATAGATTAGATGTTGGCCACATGAAAGATACAGAGAAGAATTCTGCAACCAAGTTACTAACCTGTGCTCCCCATCCTAATCCAGCTGAAGCTATAGCAGAGGGTGGAGACCATGACCCATCTGATCTACGAGCAACTACTAAGCCAGTTCCAAGTTTGTATGTAAGAAATGCACCAGCTTTTACAACTGTCAAGATAGCAAGTCCACTTGCTCCACTAAGGACTGCATGCGGAATAGATTTTCCCGGGTTTATCCTTGAAACCTGCAATGCAGTATTTATTTTTTATTAAGTAGGTATTGCCATTAAACATGTAAATATGGCAGAGAAAATGGAAACATAATTTGGACACCTGACTGTAGCTCCTAAGGGATACTGCTGCCTTGTATATCTCGTGTTCCAATGTTAATCCAATAGGCAAATTCAACCACCCTCTCGCAGAAGTCCAATCCATAACATCATGCTTTGCAGTTTGTGTCGCATTGCTGACAGAATTTATCAGTAAGTTCTGCAATGGATCAAGCCTATCATAGCATGCATCGCAGACCCTTTGTGGGTTTCGCTCACGAAACTTGGCTGGCAAAAGACATCTGCCTTTTGAACATGCCTTGCAAAATATCCCTCCACAGAATCGACAATGATGCCTTCCACGAGTAATAGCAGTGAAGGAGGCAGAACACTGCATGCACGAATCAGCATAGCTATCGGGCAGCCATTCTGGTGGTTCTGCCTCTAAAACAACCCTATAAATATTGTAACTCAAGGCTTCTTCATCCAGCAGAGGAGGAGCACTTGGTGCATAGACTGACGAATGCAATGATGTATCTCCATCATTGCCTGACCCCAAGAATGAGACACTAGTCTTAGAGTCCTTTGATTGTTGAATGTCATCATTTTTGCAACTGCGACCAATGATAGCAACTATGCCACCCAGCAGGTTTTTAATGTTAACTGGCTTTTGTGCCTTGTGCTGTTCATACTCCCAATAATCATCAGGACATTCATATCCATCAAGAAAATCATTTCCGCCATCAAAATCAAACGACTTCTGCCCGGACAGTTTTGACTCGAGGGAGTTGACGACATTTCCAGCTGTTTCCCATGCCCCTTCCAGTTGCTGAGGCAGTGCTTTTCGATCAATGGAGTTCATCATATTGCCTATTGTGCCCATAACCTTGGAGTGGATCTGATCCTTGAGGCTGTCTTCAGCTCCTGGTACGGGCAACGAGTGATAAAAGGGAACCTCGCTGGAGGTTTTCATAGTCAGTGACTAGATATAACTTCCTGAAAGAAGAAAAACAGTATTACAATTATCAGCATAGACAATGACAATAACCTGATGGAGAATAAATACAGGTAAAATGCTGCTCCCTTCGTTCACAAATGTAAGACATTTTGGCAGTTTAAATCATCTTACATTTGTGAACAGAGGAGTAGATTCAAAGAGGGGGTGGCCGCGCGCTTATTATATAACTGTTCTAAAATGTCATATATGACTTGACAGGTGCTACTGCAGTTAGTACTTGAAATGGGTGAAGGTTGTCCGGCCGCTCTCATCTAAAAGCTTTTCGTGGGCAAAGCCGGCTTTTGATTCCACACAGGGAAGTAGTGAAAGAATAAAACTAATTTATTACCAGTTATTACATAAGAACAAGGTTGTACTGGGTCCACCCAATCTACCATAACTAGTACTAGTAGGGTTGGACAACAAGGATGGCAACAATTGATCAAAGCATAACTCTTGACACAAAACAACGGCCTCCGACAACCAACGCCGCCGGAAATTTCAGTGTGACGTATGTACCCAACCACCGCAGCTGATACAGAGGAACAATAAAGACGGACAGGACAACGGCCGTTGTCAAATAAGGCAAAATAGGCATGAGCACAAACAAGGCGAAGCAAGAGGAACTCGATTCGTAGCAGCTAATTTATCTAGGTTGCCGTAATTTACCGATAACGTTGGTAGCGCGACTCCACGAACCCTAGAAAGAACCCCTGACAGACACGGAAGGTACGGAGGGAGAGGGAGGGAACGCACGAGCGCGGAAGGTATCGTGGATGGAGGGCGCACCTGCGACGCGGGAGCGGAGGAGAGCCCAAACACGCCGAAGACGAAGAATCGGAGGGGGGAAGAAGCCCGGCGGCGTTCGTGGTGGGGGAAGAAGAGAAGGACGGAAGGGGGAAAGGGGAAGACGAGAAGGACTCGGTTCGGTTGCTTCCCCGGGTTGGATTAGCTACGTGTTACGCCGTGGGGTCTTTTTTTTTTTGAGTTGTGTACGCCGTGGCTTGATTATAAACTGTGCATGCCTTCCTCCGCAAACTGCTCAGGTGCTCTCTTCCCCCACCGTTTCCTCCTCTTCCTCTTCCCAACGACCTCCTCTCCTCTGGTCGCGTGATCCATCCATTCGCCTCCCAACCTTTCGCCTCGCCTCCTCTCCCTCTTCTCCATAGACGTGTCGCTCCTTTCCGCCTGCATTTCTCAGGTAACAGAAGCTCCACTGTTCGCCTTGATCGTCCCGATGTTAAGTGATTGTAATGTGGTTTTCTTTCTTTTTTGGTCCTTTATTGCCCTTCTTTCGGATGGCCGTTAAATACGTTCATCAATCTTTGGCGTGGGTTCTCTCGGTATCAATGTGAATGTGTACGGATTAGTTGATCATTTTTGTCGGAGATAAGGAGGAGGGGTGACCAAACGTCGTTGATGTAAATTAGGGATTTGGCCTAGTCATCAAGAGGACCGGCCTGGCCTAGAATTAGGGATTCTGTTGATCCGTGAAGACGAATTTTACAAAAATTTCATAAATTATTCGATGTAATTCATAGAAAAACTCCTATATGCGTTATCCCAACCTCTGTTGACAAAGCGTTGCCTAGGTGGCGCTTAGGCGCGAAGCTTATGCGGGACAAGCAACAAATTGTTCACTCCAGAATGAATCATTTCATATTGAGCTAGCACGCCAAATGAGACATACTGAACTTTATATTTAATTCAGTTGTTGTTTGTGCAAAATTACATGTGATACTTAATTTTACATGCATGGAACTAAGTATTGAAATTCATCACCATTATATTTTGCCATATAATTTGAATGAGTTCGTTATCTTATGGCATCTACTTCTACTAGTCCTATTCCAGATGCGCAATAAACTCTCACTGCTAATGATAATAGGTTAGTAGGCCGACTAAAAAGAGCTTTTAGAAAATGTCAATAACAAAAAAAATACAAAAGTTCCTTCTGACGTTCTTCGCCAAGGATGGTTGACTTTTTTGGGTGTGTCTATTTATTAAAATGTATTGTGTTGAACTTATTTCATGATCTACTCTGAAAAAATAACCGCAAACATAGGAAAAACTGGTTGGCCAAACAAAATAAAATAGGCAAAGGCTAGTTTTAAAAGCTACATCATCATAATCCACCTTAATGCCGAGCATTGAATGTTACCTATACACATATTATTGACACACGTTCTCATTTGTTTTCTCAATTGTATCACTTAATCCTAGCACGCTCGTTCTTTATCTAAGGGATGACAAGTCGTTGCCATATCATCTATATTTATTTCTTCCAAATTAGTAAATATGTTGGTTGCCAGTGATAAGAAAATATCGAGCCATGATGTCGTGAATACCTAATGGAATCACCTTTTTTCCTTGATCTAGACATTGTTACAAGTGCCCCTCTTAAAGGCAAAATGGGGTAGGGATGTTAGGCATTGTTACAAATGCCCCTCTTAAAGGCAAAATGGGGTAGGGATGTAGTATTGAAATAGTCTTTTTTGTTCTAAATATGCTACTTTTATGTATTGCCAAGCTCTATGTCGTTTCTTGTTTAGTTTTTTCCATTGATTCTAAAGCTATTTTGTCAGTGTCATTTTTTCTCTCAATGCAATATCATGTAGTTATCCTTAATGTATGTTCTCTAAATTTTACTTCTATTAGAAACTGATAAGTAAACTATTGTTTGTATCACAGCATGTCATCCTCTGACAACACCAAGAAAGCTGACAAAGACCAGGATGAAGGAGAAGGAGGATTCTTCGACAAAGTTAAGGATTTCATCCAAGACATTGGAGAAAAGATTGAAGACGCGGTCAGCTTTGGAAAGCCTACTGCTGACGTTACTGGAATCCACATACCTCAAATTAGTCTTGAGAAGGTAGAGCTCATCGCTGATGTTCTGATTACAAACCCAAACCCTGTACCCATCCCTCTTGTCGACATTGAATACCTTATTGAAAGCGAAGGGAGGAAGCTCATGTCTGGAACAATCCCGGATGCTGGAACCATCGAAGCACATGGCTCAGAGACTGTTAAAATCCCCGTGTTGCTCATCTATGATGACATCAAGAGCACATATGGTGACATAAAGCCCGGGAGCATCATCCCTTACTTGGTCAAAGTTATTCTCCATGTTGACGTCCCAGTCATCGGCAGGATCTCCTTACCTCTCGAGAAAGCTGGTGAGATCCCGGTGCCTTACAAGCCAGACGTTGATATTAGCAAGATCAAGTTTGAGAAGTTTTCTTTCGAGGAGGCGACCGCGACTCTACATCTGAATCTCGACAACAAGAATGACTTTGACTTGGGACTTAATGCCTTGGATTATGAGATCTGGCTCTGCAATGTGAGCATTGCTTCTGCTGAGACCAAAGATTCTACAAACATCAAGAAGCAGGAAGTAACCACCATGACCTTGCCGATCAGCTTCAGGCCTAAGGATTTCGGGTCTGCTATGTGGGATATGATAAGGGGAAAGGGCACTGGTTACACCATAAAGGGGCATATTGATGTGAACACTCCCTTTGGACACATGAAGATACCTATTAGCAGAGAGGGTGGAACAACTCGACTAAAGAAGGAAGATGATGATGACGATAACGATGAGGTATACTATGTTAGTTTCTACAGTGTTTCGTCTACAATTTTCGTTAGACATTCATCAAATGTTGACTTGATAAATACTTGCATGTACATTTGGATATCCATATCACTTGTATCTTACCCATTGCCATTTTATCCAGGACTAAAAATTGAAGAATGCACTTTCCTGGGACTGAGTTAATGCTGTGAAGTTTTAACAAATGGCTCCCTATGACTCGAGAGCACTTTGTATGCTAATCATGTTCTTACATTTGAATCGCTGCTGACTGTGAGAATTTTGAGATATAAAAGATTGTGTAACACTTTTCTTGTCTTGACGCTTTTTGTATTTGTGATTCCAATTTGGGTCAAGAAGTAATTAAGATGTTCAATGACACAAAGTCATTGTTGTTTGGATTTTCTCTACTATTGCTCCGACATTCCATTATATGGGAAAATTCCTTCCAAAGAGTCCAAGCAACGAGGAAAATAACTAAGGCGGCGCTGGCATAGATTCTGCACCCTGGGATCACATCTCCAAGGTCTGTGTGTATGCAAAAATATAGAGTAGCAAATGATATTGGTGTGCCACGGCTTATCAGTAAGAGAAAGTGCAAAGTCTACTCATGTACGCTGCTCAATTTTATTGTGTAGCCTTGTATTCTTGTGTAGATGTTTAGAAACAGTCTCATCATAGATTGAGATGTCCTGTTTGATGGCTTGTGTTCATAGATAGATGAATTTACCTAAAACAGAAAAGGGAATACTCAGCACATGCAAGTGTAGGTCGAGGACTGGTACTAGACTTCACTTCTATGCGATAAAAATTCAAAGTTTTGTTATGCGCATTACTGGTACACAACATAGACACAGGGAACTAGTTTTACATTATAAAGAAAACAAAATGCAACAAGTCGTGCCTTCCCTTCTACTCCTCTACTACCGGCAACTACACACAAGTCACTGACCTGCGGGGCTGTGAAGGTGATGGGGCCAACCATGCGCGAGCGGCGATGTCCTGGCACGCGCAGGGGATGCGAGGTGCGGAGGAGATGAGGGAGAAGAGAGGTGATGGTGGCGCGGGCTTGTTGGCGTCCGCTTGTGGCGGGTCAGCGTGACTCGCAGTGGCAACGATGGGCAATCGAGACTCGGTCCAGGCGCAGTGGCGATGTGCACCCCTCATCCAAAAGGATAGAGAGATAGACAAAGTGGGAAGAAAGAAATGTGGTTGTGGATGTGGCTTTGATGGGTGTCGGACAGAACATAAGCTTAGACTTTTTCCTTCTCTTTCTTGTACGGGTTGTTGAAAGGATTGATATAGTTGACTAGAGGGGGGTGAATAGGCAACTGACAATTTTTAGCTTTTCTTTACCAATTTAAACTTTGCATCAAAGTAAGTTGTCTAGATATGCAACTAGGTGAGCAACCTATATGATGCAACAACAACAAGCACACAAGCAAGCAAGAGATATAACACAAATAAGCTTGCACAAGTAAAGGCACGAGATAACCAAGAGTGGAGCCGGTGAAGACGAGGATGTGTTACCGAAGTTCCTTCCCTTCGAAGGGAAGTATGTCTCCGTTGGAGCGGTGTGGAGGCACAATGCTCCCCAAGAAGCCACTTGGGCCACCGTATTCTCCTCACGCCCTCACACAATGGGAGATGTCGTGATTCCACTATTGGTGCCCTTGGAGGCGGCGACCAAACCTTTACAAACAAGGTTGGGGCAATCTCCACAACTTAATTGGAGGCTCCCAGCGACACCACGAAGCTTCACCATAATGGACTATGGCTCCGCGATGATCTCAACCATCTAGGGTGCTCAAACACCCAAGAGTAACAAGATCCGCAAGGGATTAGTGGGGGAATCAAATTTCTCTTGGTGAAAGTGTAGATCGGGGCCTTCTCAACCACTCCCGAGCAAATCAACAAGTTTGATTGGCTAGGGAGTGAGATCGGGCGAAAATGGAGCTTGGAGCAACAATGGAGTTTAGGGTTGGAAGAGGTAGTCAACTAGAGGAAGAAGACACCCCTTATATAGTCGAGAACAAAAGTCTAACCGTTATCCACCTAACCATCCCGCGGCATGCGGTACTACCGCACCAGGCAAGCGGTACTACCGCAAGGGCTCACGGTACTACCGTGACGACCCACGGTACTACCGCAGCCACGGCAGAAGCGAGGACAGGCCTGACGCGTAGAGGCGGAGGGCGGTACTGCCGCTGGCGCGGTACTACCGCTCCCCCTTGTGGTACTACCGCAAGGCAGATCTGGACTGACCTGGGAAGGACGCAGATGAGTAAAAATACATCCGTGCCAACTTCCGATGAAAAACACTCGATGCAAAAATCCGACACGGTACTACCGCATATGGCGTGCGGTACTACCGCGCAGGGAGCGGATGTAAAAAATTACATCCGCCCCTACTTCTGCTCATGTAGTTGTGTGAGACCAGGACTCGCGGTACTACCGCACGCATTGGGCGGTACTACTGCATAGGGCGCGGACGTAAAAAATTACGTCCGCCCCTACAGCCGCACGGGCGGCTGAGTCTGGTCTGAGGTCACGGTAGTACAGCTCTGTAGGAGCGGTACTACCGCGGGCGCCTACGGTACTACCGCAGGGACTTGCGGTACTGCCGCAGGGGCCTGCGGTACTACCGCTCTGCGGAGCAATACTACCCCATGCCCCAGAACAACAACACTTAGGAATCCTTCTCTTTGCATAGAGATGAGGAAAACGGAGGATGCTCCAAGGGCAAAGGGAAAGGAGGTGCAGAGGAAGAAATGTGTATGTGATGATTCCACCCGAACCTTTCCGACGCGGACCCCACTCTTAATAGTACGGCTTTCCTACGACTCAAATCCAGCGGAAAGAAACGTAGAAAACGCCGTCTTCAATAGTCTTCGAGGGGCACCAAACCGTCTTGTGCCTAGCGATGAAACGTCTGAGAAACTCATGGCACACGATTAGTCCGGAAAAGCATTGTCATCAATCACCAAAACACTTTCGGGATAAATATGCCCTTACAATCTCCCCCTTTTTGGTGGATTGATGACAATACGGGATTTGCACAAGGGGAAATAATATTGAGCAAACGCAAACCCCTCCTCTCTAAAATATAGGCGGGCTCCCCCTAGATGTGTGCAAACTAGATGGGTGCTTTGGACTGCACGGCACACATACTAGGATCAACACTCCCCCTATATTTTATAGACAAGGCATATCTTGCAATAGTAAGGCTAACACTAGACAAGATAGCAAACAAGAGCATAACATAAGTAGCACAATTATATCATAAGCTCACTAAGATAGAATAGAGTGCATATGTCTTACACCATATGAAGGATAAGTCTCAAGGGCGCAAACCAAACCAAAGCAAACGAGGTTCAAATGATAAAGCAAACACACCAAACACGACACACTACTCGCAAGCATGCAAATCCCTACACTCTCTCCCCCTTTGGCATCGAGACGCCAAAAAGGCAGAGAGGACACCTACACACAAGGGGTGGCTCAGGCAGAGAAATCGCTCCAATGCTCCCCATCAGACTCGGCGGCGAGGACGGTCTCCTTGATGTCCTCCTTAGAATCAGTCCACTTGTAGCCTTGCTTCGCCATCCATTCGGCCTCCGGGGTGATGTGCCTCTCTGACCCGCTGGATTCTACCTCACCAAAGACCTTCATGATCCTCTTGTCACGGTGGTGACTCTCCTTGGAAGCAACGTGAGTCATGTACTGCTCCTTTGCCTACATGCAGAACAGAGTCTTCATCTTGTCCTTTAGCTTCTTGGCCCACGAGGGCTTAGAGGAACGATGGGTATACCCAGCAGCACGGTCCTCGGCAACATCCTCTGCCTCAGCCTCCTCCTCATCAACAGCCCTCTTAGCAGCCGACGCCTCAGCACGAGTAGTAGTGTTGGCCCACTTGGGCTTGACACGGATACTGATGTACTCATGCTGAATCCAGTCTGGAGCAAGGAACTCATCACCAGGGAACAGCTTCTCCCAAGACTTGGAGATCAACAGAAATAGGTACCGTCCATAGATAGGTACCTTGCGGTTGAACACCGCGAACTGAAGCTCACACCACATGATATGTGAGACATCAAGTGGTTGAGTTTGAGACACATGCGCCTCCTCGCACAGGAGCATCATATCCACCAGATAGGCATGCACCTTGTCCTTGTCGCCAATGCGAGGAAACGGAGAGTTGCGGAAGAGGCGATACATGATGTCCGGAAATGGGTTCAGCACCCACATCGACTTGCCACTGGGAAGCACCTTCTCGACATAATACTGCTGGAGCTTGTTCTTGCTTGCGGACTCAGGGTTGGCATGAGGGCGAACACCTACGGGTGTGGTGAGCCCGTCATCAGGAACCTGTAGCAGATCAATGAAATCCTTCCAGGTAGCAGTCAACTAACGTCCATTGGTCATCCAGGTCATCCTCCGCTCCTCCCCAAGGTAAAAGTGAACTGAGGCAAAGAACTGACAAATAAGCTCAGGGTCATAGTCCAGGTGGAAGGAGATCACATGCTCAATACCAAACTTCTCCACCAAGTCCAGAGCCTCTCCAAAGTACTCATGATGCTTGTCCCGCCTCATGTGATTCATGTCAATCCACTTGACATCCATGTAGGTGTTTTGCTTGGCCTTGATCACATCCAGATAAATGAGAGTCTACTGCTTGGTCCAAAACAAGTCATTTCCTCTGAAGATAGCACATGCATTCACATATGGGTTGATCTGCCTTCGAGGGATAAACTCAGAAAGTGGAATCTCGTCCATGCCCTTTGCGGGTTCCTTGTACTTGCTAGCGGAGGACTTGACATTGCGCTTGGGGGCACTAGAGCCCTCTGGAGCTTCATCTTGATTGCGCAGACGCTTGGAGCCAGTGTCGCGAATGGGATTGGAACGGCGAGCAGGGGCACCGGAGCCACCACCTAAGACACCAAGCAAAAGCACACACAAAGAGCGAGAAGAATCAACGAAAAGACCTTAGCAAGACAAGGGAAACAAGTAGAAAGCATACGTGGTAATTGCCAAGAAGAAGATTGGACAACAACGATAGTACTGCCAGGTCGCGCGGTACTAAAATTTTAGTACCGCTCCTAGTCGCGGTAGTACCGCGTGAAGACACGGTAGTACCGGGGCTTGGAGCAGTAGTAGGACCTTAGTACCACAGCTCGTGCGGTAGTACTGCACCTGACGGGCGGTAGTACCGCATACGAGATGCGGAAGTACAGTACAGCGGCAGATCCAAACCACTTTGAATCTGAGAAAAACCGCGAAAACGCGGCGGTACTACAGTTGATCAAATCTACCACAGGACAACATATCAAGTATAATTTCTACGCAACACTCTCTCCTACATCCTACTCTTGCATAGATTTGGCCTAAAATCTCAAGAACACATGCATCTCCCCAAAAACCTAGAGGCAAAAGAACAACCAAGAGAGAGAGAGATTTGGGGAGAAACCTTGGTCCATGGCAAGAGGAAGTGGTGGGGAACGATCCCACCGGTCGGAATCCGAGGAGAGGGGCCGGAGATGGAGATCCGGAGAGGGTCTCCGGCGCCGTTCTTGAGCAAGAGAGAGAGAGAGAGAGGCGGCGGGGAGAGAGACAAGTGAATGGGTATGGGGAGTTGGAACTCCCCCTGCCCGAGTCATAACCCCCCACGCGCACTCGTCAGCGTGGTAGTACCGCGCTTCATCGCGGTACTACCGCTCGAGCGGAAGTGCCGCACCGAAGCGGTAGTACCGCTCTCCCAGGCGGCAGTAAAAAATTACTGCCACGCTGGGTGCGGTAGTACCGTGCTCTCCACACGCGATAGTACCGTGGCAGGCCGTGGTAGTACCGCGAGCTCAAGAAGATGCACGTTTCAAACACAAAGAAAAAGAGGTCTTCGCACGGAATCTTCAAGCAAACAAGACACCACAAGAACACGCTCAAAACGAAGAAAGAAGGGCAAAAGACAACAAGAATCAACCTCGAGACACCACCTCCCCAAAGAGAGGGCGGTGGCCGGAGCCACCTATGTTTGAGTCAATTGGTACGGCACCACGAAGAATTATCCTTGGGCCCATGACCAAAACTCGTCTTTGAAGCACAAGTACCATAAAAAATGGCTAATGTGAAAGAGTTGATCAATTTATGCATAATGGGGGAGGGAGAATACATTGAGAGAACAACACTCCCCCTATGTCCATGCCTACATCTAAACAAGACAACAAGTTGAGTATGGTGGGGTATGCAAGGGTTCAAGCAACATTGCTCGAATCAATGATATTTAGCTCATGCCTTAACTCGCGAAATATTGCTTCATCCAACGGCTTCGTGAAAATATCTGCAAGGTTATCATGAGTGTTGACGTAGTTGATCTCGATCTCCCCTTGCCTAATGTGATCCCGGAAGAAGTGATACCGAATCTCAATATGCTTCGTCTTGAAGTGTTGCACCGGGTTGAGAGAAATCTTGATGGCACTTTCATTGTCACACCAAAGAGGCACTTTGTCACAAATGACACTGTAATCCTTTAAAGTTTGCCTCATCCATAAGAGTTGTGCACAACAACTACCAGCCGCCACATACTCCGCTTCGGTGGACGAGAGAGACAGACAACTTTGCTTTTTAGAAGACCAACTTACCAAAGAGCAACCAAGGAATTGGCACCCTCCGGAAGTGGACTTCCTATCCACTTTGTCTCCCGCCCAATCGGAGTCCGAATACCCTACAAGCTTGAAGTTGCTCCTCTTGGGTACCATAAGCCAAAGTTTGGGGTATGAGCCAAATATCGAAAGATTCGCTTGACCGCCACAAAGTGGCTTTCCTTAGGTGCGGCTTGAAACCATGCACAAATTCCCACACTCATGATATCCAGTCTAGATGCACAAAGGTAAAGCAAGGATCCAATCATGGAGCGATATACCTTTTGATCCACCGCTTTACCATTGGGATCGATGTCAAGTTGGGACTTGGTGGGCATTGGAGTGGAAGCCGGCTTGACATCACTTAGCTTGAATCTCTTAAGCATGTCTTGAGTGTATTTGGTTTGGTTGATGAAGGTTCCTTCTCTTCTTTGCTTCACTTCGAATCCTAGAAAGAACTTCAACTCTCCCATGGAAGACATCTTGAACTTTGAGGTCATGAGAGCGGCAAATTCCTCATTGAAAGCTTTGTTAGGGGAACCAAAGATAATGTCATCAACATATAGTTGGCACACAAACAACTCCCCTTTGACCTTCTTAGTAAAAAGAGTGGGGTCGATTAGCCCAACTTCAAACCCACGATCTTGTAACAACTCGGTAAGGTGGTCATACCAAGCACGTGGGGCTTGTTTAAGGCCATAGAGTGCCTTATCGAGTTGACACACATGATTGGGAAAGTAGGGATCCTCGAACCCGGGGGTTGCTTGACATAAACCAACTCATTAATAGGACCATTAAGAAAAGCACTCTTCACATCCATTTGTTGCAACTTAAAGTTGTGATGAGAAGCATAAGCAATCAACAAACGAATGGATTCAAGGCGAGCAACGGGAGCAAATGTTTCACCGTAGTCGATACCCTCGACTTGGGAGTAGCCTTGTGCCACCAATCTTGCCTTGTTGCGAATGATGGTCCCATGAGCATCTTGCTTGTTCTTGAATATCCACTTGGTTCCAATGACACTGTGGTTCCCCGTTGGCCTTGGCACCAATCTCCACACATTGTTGTACTCGAAGTTGTTGAGTTCTTCATGCATGGCATTAAGCCAATCCGGATCTTCGAGTGGTTCATATACCTTTTGGGGTTCAACACAAGAGACAAACACGTGATGTTCACAATAGTTTGCCAATTGTCTACGAGTGCTTACCCCCTTTTGAATGATTCCAGGCACATTTTTCATGAGATGACCCTTGGTGGAGAGCTTGGATGCAATCTTGGCGGCACGACGCTCCAATTCCTCCTCGGTGGTGAGTTGAGGAGCGGTCACTTGATCATATTGAGGGTCGTCTTGAGCTTTTTCTTGATCTTGAACTTGCTCGGAGGAGAGAACTTGACCTTGGGCATCACTTGGTGTGTCAACACCGTCTTTAGGATGATCTTGCCCTTGGTCTTGTTCATGAGGTTGAGGGCCTTCACTTTGTTCTTCGGAAGCGTGTGGGCCTTGGGTTGGTGATGGCTCCACTTGAGTGGAGCATTGTCCTTCTCCTTCGGCCACAAGGGGTTCCTCAATAGGTAGGATAAAACCAACACCCATTCTTCTTATGCCTTGAGGAGGGATTTCATCACCTACATCACAAGTGTCACTTTGCTCCACTTGGGAGCCGTTATTCTCATCAAACTCCACGTTACACGTCTCCTCAATAAGTCCCGTGGATTTATTGAGGACACGGTAAGCATGAGAGCTTGTAGCATAACCAACAAATATGCCCTCATAAGCTCTAGCCTCAAATTTAGATAAACGAACACCTTTCTTGAGAATGAAACACTTACACCCGAACAACCGAAAGTACTTGAGGTTGGGCTTGTTACAGGTGAGAATCTCATATGGAGTCTTGTTCAAGCCCTTGCGGAGGTAGAGCCTATTGGATGCATGACACGCGGTGTTGATGGCTTCGACCCAAAAGTTGTATGGAGACTTGAACTCCGCCATCATGGTCCTTGCCGCATCCATCAACGTCCGGTTCTTCCTCTCCGCAACACCGTTTTGTTGAGGGGTGTAAGGTGCGGAATATTGATGCTTGATCCCCTCATCACTAAGAAACTCATCCAAGGTGTAGTTCTTGAACTCGGTGCTGTTGTCACTTCTTATTGTCAAGATCCTTGCATTGTGTTGACATTGTGCTTCATTTGCAAAGTCAATGACGGTTTTTTGAGTCTCGCTCTTCCTCTTGAAGAAATACACCCAAGTGTATCTTGAATAGTCATCCACAATCACCAAGCAATACTTCCTAACCCCAAGACTATCAAAGGATGGAGGCCCAAAGAGATCCAAATGAAGAAGCTCCAAAGGCCTCTTCGAGTAAATGATAGTCGTGGGAGGGTGAGCCTTCTCATGTAGCTTTACTTCGATACAAGCATTGAAAGCACGATATTTAGCAAAACTAACATTCGTTAGTCCACGGACATGGTCCCCCTTGAGAAGACTTTGCAAAGATTTCATATTTACATGGGCTAAACGACGATGCCAAAGCCATCCCACGTCAACTTTAGCCATTAGGCATGTCGCGGTCTTAGTGGGTCGCTCCGAAAAGTTAATCACATATAGACCGTTCTCGACATGCCCAACAAAGGCTACTTTAAGAGTCTTGCTCCACAAGAGGGCCACGGTATCAATATCAAAGAAGGTAGCAAAGCCCATGATTGCAAGTTGACGAACGAAAAGTAAATTGTATGCAAGGGACTCAACAAGCATGACCTTCTCGATCGTGAGATCATGAGAAATGACAACCTTGCCGAGTCCCAATACCTTAGAAGACGAGGCATCACCCCACTCGACATTGGTGGGCATAGATGGAATCTTGTGCACATCCACCACCAAGTCCTTGCTTCCGGTCATATGATTTGTAGCTCCACTATCGAGCAACCATGATCCCCCACCGGAAGCAAACACCTACAAGAGATCAATGCTTGGTTTTAGGTACCCATTTTGTAATGGGTCCTTTGATGTTAGTAATAAGGGTCTTAGGAACCCAAATATACTATTTAATATAGTCATGAGGAGAACCAACAAATTTGGCATAAACATGCCCATCACTAGCACGGCATAACACATAAGAAGGATTAAAGTCGCCGACTTTGTTGGAAGGGGTGGCATTGCCCTTCTTGACACCGCCACCCTTCGTATTGTTCTTCTTCTCCTTGGAAGCACCCTCTCCCTCCTTCACAAAAGTTTGCTTGAGAGAAGGAGGTCGTTTGGTCTTGTCATTCTTCTTCTTGTTCTTGGGATTGGGTGCGAACCCAATCCCCTCCTTGGCCACAACTTCCTTTTGATTTCTCAAAAGGTCATTGAGGTTCTTCTCACCTTGTATGCATGACACAAGGCCTTTCTCAAGTTGCTCCTTCAACTTAGCATTCTCCTCAACAAGATGCACATGCTCACAACAATGGTTAGTAGCATTTGTATTATCAATTAACACCATATGAGGAAAGGTGGCTTTCTCCTTGGTTAGCTTCACTTGGAGTTGATCATGAGACTCCTTGAGGCTAGCATGAACACCCTTCAAGACTTTGTGAGCCTTGTCGAGAATGTCAAACTCCTCTTTGAGTCTAGCAAGATCAACCCCAAGCTTTGCCTTCTTGGAGTTTAGCACACGAGAAACAACAAGAGCATGATCAAGATCTTTCTTTAACTTAGCATGATCATCGTTGTGTGACTCCTCAAGAGCCAAACGAAGACCACGCTCTTCCTCAAGAGCATTGGAAAGATCCGAAATCCCATCGGCATAGTCACGACTATGCCCCTCCATCTTAGAGATGGTATCTTCATGAGCCTCGATCATGTCATTGGCTTCACCAAGTTGTTCCAAGAGAGCAACAAAGTGCTTCTTGGATTTACCCTTGAGTTTACCCATAAAGGTCTCAAACTCATTCTCCTCCACATTTGCTCCCTCGTGTTCATCAATGGTATCCGTCAAAGAAGGATGATTAATGATGGTAGTTTTGATGTTGGGGGTTACCTTGTTGGTGGCTTTAGCCATGAGGCACTTGGCGGTGATGCTCTCATTGGGTGAGTCGAAGAGAGACACCCGTGGAGTCGTCGCAATGGCAATGGAGGCCATGGCAACCGACTCACCATCTTCATCGTCGTCATCATCCTAATTGTACTCTTCTTGTACCACCAATGCCTTGGGAGGCGTCTTCTTGGTGAAGTTGCTCTTGTTGGGGAACGACTTGGCCTTGTCCTTTCGGATGAGCTTGCCACCATTGTCTTCCCTCTTCTCATAAGGGCACTCTGCAACAAAGTGGCTCACATTGTCACAATTAAAGCAAGTCCTCACTCGTTGCTTGCCCTTTGCACCACTTGAATTGTTCTTGTTGAAGTTGGGCCTTGAGATTTTCTTGCTCCAAAATTGCCTTGAAGCAAGGGCCATGTGTTCATGATAGGCATACTTCGTATCTTCGAGGTTGCTCTCCTCTTCTTCCTCTTCATCCTCTTCCTCCATACTACCCTTGGCCTTTAGAGCAAGGTTGGGCTTCTTTACTCTTTGAGAGCGAAGTACCGCATTGTCGGCGGTCTTGTCCAAGATGCTCATAGCAACGAACTCATCCAACACTTCACTTGAGGACAAGGTGTGGAAGTCCAGCCTTTGACGAATGACGGAAGACATGGCTTTGTGGTAGGGCATCATTGCCTTGAGGAATTTGCGCTTGATCCAATTGTCATCCGTGTCCTTACTTCCATGATCTTGGAGAGAGACCGCGAGTTTGGTTACGCTCCGATAAAGCTCACGAGGTTCTTCATCTTCTTTCATTGCAAACATCGGCTTTATCTTGCACCACTTCATAGTTGGAGCGTTGAATGCTTGCGCTTCCCCTATAGAGGGAAACCACTTGGTGCCAAGCATCTTTGGCCATGGAGTAGGGCCGGAGATGAGGAAGATCTTCGGGTGGGATTGCTTCTTGGATGATGAAGAGAGCATTCTCATTGAATTGATTATCCACGGCTTCTCTGGGAGTGAAGTTGCTTCGGTCATGCGGATAGCAACCTTCTTCAATGATTCTCCAAAGGTTAGTGTTCACATGATTTAAATGACGCTTAAAGCGATAGACCCAAGAATCAAATTCTACATTCTTCTCAATCTTAGGGGCCAGGCGGGCATGATTCAAATGAGTGGAAGGAAGCGGTCCACCATAGACAAGTGGAGGTTCCACATGGGCAAAGATGCCGATGCCATTTTTACCACTAGAAGAAGGAGCTTTCTCGCTAGTAGCTTCCCCCTTGTCGGAGGTAGCATCCATCACCTTGTTAGCGGGATCACCCACTTTCAATGGTGCGGTGGAAAGTTTAAACCCTTCTAAGAATTTATTAAACATGCTTTCGACCTCGGTCGTCATGGAGGTTTTCAATGTGTCCAACGCCACATTGAATTCCTCACGAGAGACCGTGGTTCCCCCATCTCCCGTAGACGAGACCGGATTCGCACCGGAGTGCTCCTCCACACCGTCTACGACGTCAACCATACTCTTCGGATGGTAAAGTCCTTAATAAAGAGACGAGGCTCTGATACCAATTGAAAGAATCGATATAGTTGACTAGAGGGGGGGTGAATAGGCAACTGGCAATTTTTAACTTTTCTTTACCAATTTAAACTTTGCATCAAAGTAGGTTGTCTAGATATGTAACTAGGTGAGCAACATATATGATGCAACAACAACAAGCACACAAGCAAGCAAGAGATATAACACAAATAAGCTTGCACAAGTAAATGCATGAGATAACCAAGAGTGGAGCCGGTGAAGACGAGGATGTGTTACCGAAGTTCCTTCCCTTTGAAGGGAAGTACGTCTCCGTTGGAGCGGTGTGGAGGCATAATGCTCCCCAAGAAGCCACTAGGGCCACCGTATTCTCCTCACACCCTCACACAATGCGAGATGTCGTGATTCCACTATTGGTGCCCTTGGAGGCGGCGACCGAATCTTTACAAACAAGGTTGGGGCAATCTCCACAACTTAATTGGAGGCTCCCAACGACACCACGAAGCTTCACCACAATGGACTATGGCTCCGCGGTGACCTCAACCATCTAGGGTGCTCAAACACCCAACAGTAACAAGATCCGCAAGGATTAGTGGGGGGAATCAAATTTCTCTTGGTGGAAGTGTAGATCGGGGCCTTCTCAACCACTCCCGAGCAAATCAACAAGTTTGATTGGCTAGGGAGTGAGATCGGGCGAAAATGGAGCTTGGAGCAACAATGGAGTTTAGGGTTGGAAGATGTAGTCAACTAGAGGAAGAAGACACCCCTTATATAGTCGAGAACAAAATCCAACTGTTACCCACCTAACCAGCCCGCGGCATGCGGTACTACCGCACCAGGAAAGTGGTACTACCGCAAGGCCTCACGGTACTACCACGGCCCACGGTACTACCGCAGCCACGACAGAAGCGAGGACAGGCCTGACGCGCAAAGGCGGAGGGCGATACTGTCGCTGGCGTGGTACTACCGCTCCCCCCTTGCGGTACTACCGCAAGGTAGATCTAGACTGGCCTGGGAAGGACGCGGATGAATAAAAATACATCCGTGCCAACTTCCGCTGAAAAACACTCGATGCAAAAATCCGACACGGTACTACCGCATATGGCGTGCGGTACTACCGCGCAGGGAGCGGATGTAAAAAATTACATCCGCCCCTACTTCCGCTCATATAGCTGTGTGAGACAAGGACTCGCGGTACTACCGCACGCATTGGGCGGTACTACCGCGTAGGGCGCGGGCGTAAAAAATTACGTCCGCCCCTACAGCCGCACGGGCGGCTGAGTCTGGTCTGAGGTCACGGTAGTACAACTCCGTAGGAGCGGTACTACCGCGGGCGCCTACGGTACTACCGCAGGGACTTGCGGTACTACCGCAGGGGCCTGCGGTACTACCGCTCTGCGGAGCAGTGCTACCGCATGCCCGAGAACAGCAACACTTAGGAATCCTTCTCTTTGCATAAAGATGAGGAAAACGGAGGATGCTCCAAGGGCAAAGGGAAAGGAGGTGCAGAGGAAGAAAACGTGTACGTGATGATTCCACCCGAACCTTTCCGACGCGGACCCCCTCTTAATAGTACAACTTTCCTACGACTTAAATCCACCGAAAAGAAACGTAGAAAAACGCCGTCTTCAATAGTCTTCGAGGGGCATCAAACCGTCTTGTGCCTAGCGATGAAACGTCTGAGAAACTCAAGGCACACGATTAGTCCGCAAAAGTATTGTCATCAATCACCAAAACACTTTAGGGATAAATATGCCCTTACAGTTGTCCAAATGATTGGTTGTAGATGCTCTAAGAAACATAATTAAGGGAATATATGCTTTAATAGGATGTTTTTAGGGTAAAATGATGATTTTTAAGAGAGCAACAACTGTCCTAGTCAATGAGGCATGGTTTAATCGGACAGTAACAGGCGCCGCCTTGATCCGTGCAGGTTGAATCGGACCACCATATTTGATGCAAAACCTATATTTTTTTTCTTATAGCGAGTGCATCGCCTATCGCGCTTAAAGCTTTCCGCCTGCCGTGTAGTTACTGTGCCAGCCCATTTTCTTCTTCGCTTTGAGCGAGGCGACTTCTTCTCCTTTTCGATCGAGACGTGGTGGTCGACGTACTGGCTGCTTCCAGATTCCCCCTTTTTCTGTTTTCTTTTATTCTTTTATGGTTTCCTTTGTTTCCTCATCTTTTTTATTTTTTGCTTTTCTTTGTTTTTTCACCGATTTTTTTGTTTCTTTCACTGTTCATTTTTCTTTCACTTTTCATTTTTTCTTTTCTCGGATTTTACTTTTTTTCTTCTTTTCATTCTTTCTTCATTTTTTTCTTTCTGTATTTTCATTGGTTTTCTTATTTCTTTTTGTTCCTTTCTCTGTTTCTCTATTTTCGTTCTTTTGCATTGGTTTTCTTTATTTTTATTTTTTTAGCTTTCCTTTGTTTTCATCCAAGTTTTTTTGTGTTTCTTCCTTTTTCTTGGTTCCTTTATCGATTTTCATCAGTTATTACCTTTTTCTTCAACCCATGTCAATTTTTTCCAGTACACATTCAATATTGTTTTTTTTTCGAGGGGTGCACATTCAATATTGGTGCGGAGGGCCATCTAACTAATCAATCGAGGCCGGGCTTGATGCTATCGGCCTCAATATCGAAAACCGCTCCGCCCCCCAACTAATCAATCGAGGCCCATCTACGAAAAAAAAACAATCGAGGCCATTCTCTTGCCGGGCGAGGCTAGGGCTCCGATAGTGGGGCGCCATGGCGGCGGGCGACGGCGGCGACACGGTGGCGCTGCCGACGGAACTCGCCGCACTCCGGCTGCGCATACTGGTGCGGAGTACTAGCTGCTGCTGTGCTATCCCCCCCCCCCCCCTCCCCCCCGTTCGTACTTTTGGTTAATTGGTATGTTTTGGTGAATTCGATGTGGTTAGGAGTTGGAGAGGGAGAACCAGAGGCTGGCCCAGATTGTTTCCACCTGTAGCTGCAGCTCCAAGGTAAGACAAGAAGCTTCAAGCGGTTTCATTCCTTTATGCAGATGACAGCTTTGGCTGATTACTCCTCCTGCCATTGCTATGATTGCCATGCCACTTATGGCTATTCTGTTCAGTCATTAGTGTTTTTTGAGGGCAGAGATTAAGGACAGCTCTGCTTATGGTAAGTATGAGCTCCGGAGAGTAATTATGAAGTCCTGGATTTTATGTGAATGATACTGCTAATTGCTTTTGTGCTGTATATGAGCCCTTTGCCAAGTAAATTTAATAAAATCTCGATGTCATCAGGACTCCATAGTGTTTTCACACATGCATACTCAATAAGTATAATGGCAATAATGTAAATGATGCACACAGATTTAAAGTTAAACACTGTTAATTATTATGCAGCAATACTTGCATATTGAATGATGTTGATGCTTGTTATGTAACGTCAAGTTATTGATTTGTCGATGCTTTGTTAACTTTCCACTTTTATAGGAGGGCAATATACCGTCTTCTTTAGTTGAGAGCCGTGATCAACAAGTACAGAAGAATGTAAAATCACACGAAAGTAGAACCTCAGACCATGGCGTAAGCCTTCCGTTCGATCACATGACGATATCTACTGAAAATCAAGTACCAGTACACATTCTGAAACGAACTATCATCATATACATAACTTAACTTTATATCCTATCTAACTTGTGCATATGCATCTGACTTATAGTGCAATGTTAAAGGGGAAGGACATGATGATTTATCTAAAATTCGAAGGAAGCATTCTAAAAGAACAGGTATAACTTAAGACATGTTAATTGCACTAATTATAAGGCACTTTTTTGTATTGATGAACTCTGCCATTTTTTGCTTGCCACTTGATTAGATAGAAATTAAGTTCAGTATGTATTTATTGATATTAACAGGATATACTCTCCGCCTCAACTATTTGAAAATCAGTGGTTTTTTGTTTACCTCACAGGTCACCAAGTCGGGAATGTAAGCCACTGCCAAAAGCGATTAATTGCTCTCAAAATCATGTACTTCGGCCAGAGGTATGATTGTATTTCTAACAGGAAGTCAATGCTTACTTTGCACTGTATTTTGACTATTACGTGAAATTCTACTGACACCTGCATCTGCTCTCTGTTATTTGCTATTTCTGTCTGTAACCCTTTTTGTTGTGCTTAGTCCCTTCTTCATGTTTTTCTTCAACTACCGTTGTTCTTGTGCAGATTCTATGGCTTTGCTTCAGAAGCCCACACAGAGCCGACAGTTGAGGTAATTCTCCTATGAACTATTTCTTTGCTTTTTCCAAAGGCATCTAAGGTTTTCTTAAGGGCTTCTATCTTGGTCCTCTCAGTCTGAGATTTTCAAAGCAATTGAAAGAGCAAGACTACTGGTTGGAAGTAGGGAAGATTCATGCTATTCTAGGTGTGGAAGAACTGACAAAGGAGTTTCTGCCACTGGACAGGTAACTGCATTTGTGTAGGTAGCTCAATGTTGGACTGCCAGCTCACACATGATAATTATGTATTATTCAAGTTCTTGTCTCGTATATGCTTACATTACTGATAGTACTAGCTCATATATGTTCCAGAGTTATTTTTATATCTTATTTTATGTTTAAGTATCCTTTCAAGTGTCTAACAGAAATCGTGTCTTTTGAAGGTATTGCTACTGTTTATAGAATGTTATGTGCAGAAGTACCTGAGCACCTATGTTTAGATCGCTGTAATGTCACAATTATGTAGTTGACATCTTGATATTAGGACAATACATTTTTTAGAAACAACGAAGATATTTTTTTAGCTCGGACCTTAAGCTAATTAGAGTTAAGATCTACAACTGTTGATTTCTTTGGATTGTTAGGCCTCTATATAAAGGGGATACTCTATGAGGAACGAATTAAGCAGACCATAAACCAATCATATTCATGGTCTCTTTGTCAAGGTTCCGCCGGCCCTACTGTGATACCTATCCTACAACTTTGTGAGCAGGAAGCTCTGGATAGAAACAATTTTATCAGACTCCTTGCTCAATTTTTTGTTTGTCAGGAAATCTTGGGGAAAATAACTAGTGTTCCTTTGTCTCCATGATGCAATCACCATTGTTGATTTTTAACAAAAACATTGGTACAGAAGACAGTAACGAAAGTAACCTATGCCTAAGCATGCAGTACCCCACATGTTACACTCAATGTGGGTGACTTGTTGTGAAATAAAACATTATTTGTTAGCATATTCATTCATGTTTTTTTTTCCTAAGCGCATCGATGGTTTAAGCAATGCGTTAATTACACAGTATATCTCTGAAACAAAATGGGCATGGCATGTTACAAACTTACAACGTCCATGTACAAATAAACTAGCCATAGAGTGGGTACCCTATGCGTAGGTACAGAGCTGACCCTTATCAGGATAATAGTGCGGAAGTACTATTCAAGGCCAATGCTATGCTATTTCCATGTGACTGATCCATAAACTTCTTTAAAGACATGATTGGTGAAAGATGTAAAAGGTTTATGCATGTCCGTAAAGAGAGATCTGAAGGACTGGAATATCACCAAAGAACTAACCATTTTTTTTTGAGCATCCCAAAGAACTAACCATGGATAGGGGTGCGTGGAAGTTAGCTATCCACGTGCCAGAACCATGACTAGGTCTCAAGATCTTATGGGTTTTAACTCTAGCCTACCCCAACTTATCTCGGACTGAAAGGCTTTATTGTTATGCATCCTGCATGTCATATTCTTTTAGGTACGGAAAGAGAGTGTTGTTTTGGAGTTGTGCAGAAATTAGTGCTTTTTTGGAAATACAATTTTGTCTATGAACTAAGACTCCATGTTGCAACATGCAGGTAATATCCTTATATCTGCGATCAAATTTGAAAGGTGCAGGAGAGAATATATTGGGTGAAAGATCTGGTATGCTTCTGCCTTCTTGTAACTCTCCATAATAGTGAAAGCAACAAATAAATCAATGTCATAATCTTTGTTGCTCAATCAAATTGTTACGGTGTTACCTTGTTAATAGATAAGTCTCTAGCATTCTCCTATTATAATAAAATGTAAGCTCAGTTTGCGGTTGCTAAACTGTGCTGTTCTGTGCTTATTTTGTAATCTGTTTTTAAAGTTAGCCACAAAAGTACACAAAAGCGGATCAAATAAACACTAAAACAGGAAAAAGCTGCTTGGACAAATGGGATTATCATTATCCACCGCAATACGAAATGCAATCATAATATGTTATTTTCATGGTAGTTTTCATCATTCAAAGTCAGACGTCTCACTAGCATCTTTCACATCCATGCAATCATCCTCTCTCAGACTAAAAATTGTGCTTTGTTCCTTTCAGAAATCGATTATGTAAGTGTATTGAATAGAAATCTTCCACGAGATATACGTGTAATAGGTTGGTGTCCTGTTGCAGCAGACTTTCTTGCAAGGTTAGCTTGAATTCTATGTTTAGTACTTTTTTGGTTGCTGAGTGTAAGAGGCGTTCTTACTCAAATGGCTTCGACAAAAGATTAGATGTTTCTTCCTTGCTTCTTCCCTCTTTTCTTATCTCCCTTTTTGATCATGCTATTTATTACCTAGTTGTACTCTGTTCCTGAGTAATTGGAATTTGATTTGTTGACCCACTTCTTTTTTTGCAGATTCTCCTGCTTGGGTAGGGAATATAAATACCTGTTTTGGAAGCGGGGCTTGGATGTATCGGTAACTATGTTAGCCTTGATTTCTGTCCTTTGCTACATTTGCCATTTTTACCGAGCCATTGACTTTAAATTGTCAACAGAAAATGCAGAAAGCTGCATCTAAATTCATTGGGGAACATGACTTCAGGAATTTCTGTAAGATGGATGCAGCAAACGTGAGCAACTACAAGCGATACATTACAGATTTTAATATTTCTGCTTGTGACCAAAGGTTAAATTGCATTTCGCTCAAACTCTCCCTTCTTTCTAGTTACAAACATGTGATGCATGTAATACCTGAGCTAAATAATGGAAGTGCTCTGTATTTTCAAGGTCCAACCATGATGAGCTGTGGTCCATAAATATCAGGGGTAGTGCCTTTCTGTGGCATCAAGTTCGTTGCATGGCAGCTGTTCTGTTTTTTGTAGGTCAAGGCCTTGAATCACCTTGTGTGAGTATTTTTTTCCTCTTTCTGAAGCTTCCTTTTATTTTTTCAAACAGTGAAGTGAATTACACAATTGAACTTGGCGCAGAAGTTCCTTTGTGTCATTTGTTTGGATTATTTACATTCAGTAGCTCGTTTATTTTGGTACAGGTAGTTGACTCATTGCTGGATATTACCAAGACTCCTAGAAAACCTCAATATACAATGGCACCAGAGCTTCCACTGATTCTACGATCTTGTCTATTCGATGGAGTCAGCTTCATGTGTTCATCAGGTATGTCCCTGAAAATTTGGCGTTTAACTCTATACCCTTCCAGGGAGTATTTTTAGCCTTGAAATATAGTTGTACTATTGATCTGCTAACATCATGTCTTCATTCCTTGCTCGGTGAACTCAGTGATTTTCCTGCTGCTTCCAGTATATGGATTATATTGATAGTGAGATTTTAGATCACAGTGAGCATTATATCATCCTTTTTTGATTAATTATGCATGCATTCTTGAGAATTAAATATAAGGTGTATAGATTTTTGAGAAAAAGTCCAAAATATAAGGTGTATTGCGTTGCATCACTCGTTTGGATAATTTTTTTTAGGGATTTGATTACATTTCCTTATATCATGTAAGCTCCTCTATTTTCTCATGTCAATTAGTCATCTGTAATCTCACTCAAAACTTGTCAAATTTTCCCTTCACGTGCGTTCTTTAATTTCCGTGCCAAAAACTATACACCCTATATCTAGGAACGGAGGGAGTAAGATTTAACAGCAGTGGGATAGCATTGCCTGACAGTAAATGAAATATACTTGTCTCATATAACTTATGACAATGACATGATATTTTCACAAAAATGGAACCTTCATTTCGGAAATACTTGGTGTCAGTTCTGTTATATTGAGTGAAGTGAAGACCATCTAGGGTTTTTATTATCTATCTGCAACAATTATATTTTTTTTGTGACATAATTAATTCCAGTGCGCTTTATTCCTGTTTAGATGCCAGTCAGGCTTTGATTGAACACTTGAAGGATGAACACCATCAGTATATGCTCCAAGCTGCCATATTTGATGAGGCTTTGACCTGTTTATCTATTCCAGGTACATACATTTAGATCTTTGTGTAACTTTGCTGTAATATTTTTGTGTTCTGAAAGGAGTTAGATGTAAACGCAGAGCCTAATCCACTTGAACACCCTAAGAAGAAGAGAAAACACATCCCTCTCCTGTCACGGGAAGCTGAACGTAAGTTTTTTATCGTGTGAATTTGCAAAACATTTTTCGTCTTTACATCTTTTACAAGCGAACCAATGCTGTCTTAACACTAGTCTCTGTCAAGAGTCAACACTCTTCAACTTTCTAACAGTTTGCTATAACAGCTCCAATGATGCACGCATAATTACCCTCTTCAGCATCAACGCTTGATTTCAACCCTCTTGTTTGTACTTTGCATGTGAAAATGCATTTGCTAATACTTTGACGTTCCAGCTTCTTACGAGGAACGCAGAGCAAGAGTCAAAGCTAAGTCAGCAAATGTGTAGTTGAGTGGCTACCTTAAGTAGCACACACTAAGAGTTTCGCCTTCGAAGATCGGCGCGGCTGACTGGCTGAGTGTTATAATCAGTCCAGCATCAAGGTAAATTCTGCCTTCCTGTTCCAGTCAATTCGAGAAATATGCAAACAAATGCCTGCCAACATGCTCACGTAATTTACTTAAATCCTTATTTAGGGGCAAAATCTCCTCATCCCAACAACTCTCCTTGAAGCTTTTGTTCTTGCTGTGTACACTTCTGGGACGGGCTAAAGTGTTAAGTGGCGATGGGGAATCGACAAAAGAAGTTCATCGTTCAGATCTCCTTCGAGTTTTCTAGGTTATTCACCACCCCTTGCCACATACCAGCCTTCTGACAGAACTTGATGCGGATGATACATACTATGATTTCTCAAGCGGCAATGCTTGGTCCCTTGGCATTGCTTTTGTACCAGCGGTTGGCTGCAAGATGGCGACCTTTTATTTTGCACTATGCAGCGTCAATGTGTCATGTGATGGCTGGCTCGTACTTCATTTTTTTTAGGCCTGAACACATGTAATGGTTGTCCTCCAAAAGATTCATAAATTCTGAAATGCCGGGATCGTCTGGCTGTAGCAATCAAATCGAATCTAGAACAGTAATGCAATGGTATGAGACAAGTAGTTCACCGCATCGAGCAGAGCCGGGGAAAAAAATATAGGGCATCGCTAGGCGTTGGCTGATCGTCGCAGGGACCAGATCGGTCGCCTCCTGCACAGTACAGCTGGTTTGCTGATAGCCGTTGGATCACCCTGCCGTTCTCTTCTTGGATCTCATCCAGCCCCCCAACTCACGTGACAAACGCCGAGCCTCTTGTCCCCAATGACATTTGCGTCGACTGAATGGCTTGTACTCCCTTTGTTCCATAATATAAGATCGTTTTGCAGGTTAGGGAGTAGTATCAAGTATCAACATTTGCATGGGTTGCTGGTTCCTGTTGAACATCTCACCGGTCTCAGAATTGTGCATGGGCGCGCTGGCATATGCTACCTTTGTCCGGGTTTATTAAGGACCCACTTGTATTTTCGGTCAAACTTTGATCATCATTTGAGTAACAGATTATAAAATATATGTTTTTTTGAAACGATAAAATATATGTTAAAAAAGTAAAAAGACGTGCTCTTCGCGATCCGGACCAGGCATGTGAGGACGTAGAGGAGCAGGGCATTGTCCGTGGACATGGCCGCGAGGTTGATGGAGGCCGTAAGCCGCGCCATCTACGGTGGCGGTGCTTAGGCGGAGCTCTCTCCGTGGACAGAAAAAGGAAAGGAGAAACTGCATGATCTCTAGCTCCGGTGAGACACGACCGTCGCCTTGCTCTGCTCACGCCCTGGCTCTCCGGCTGGCGGGGCTTCAGCGGGTACGGCTGCCGGCCCTCCCGCGCGTGGCAGGGGATCGAGGCGTCGGCCCTCCCGTGAGATAGAGAGCTTTCCTTTTCCTTTTTTTTCTTCGTATGACAGATGGACTCCACACGACAGCAACGATGACCGTCTCACCCAAACATTATCCATTCCACGTTCACCCGCAAAAAAAAAGTTATCCATGCCATGTGGCCCTGACGGATGGGCCCCGATGTTAGCTTTTGTGGCAAAACGCGGTCAAACGTCATTTTTAGTGCTTTTAGCAAACAATTACTTACAATCGGTGTTTTTGGCAAACTTTTATGAAAATGGTGGTTTTCAGCACTAAGCGACGCAATTATGGTTGTTTTCGACAATTTACTCATGAAACTTTAGTCAAAAGATGAGGTGGCCTGATAAATTTGGACGATGGGAGTATACTCAAGAAAAATCTGACGGAACCTACTCAACCCTATTTATTCTCAACAACAACAAAAAAAACACTCTACACACGGCCGCAAACCTCCCACCTCCCGCAAGCACCGGCGCACAGCGATGGGGCGAAAGGGCAGGCGGCGGCCCCGGCGCGCTTCTCCGGCTGATTCGGCCTCGGCCTCGACCTCGACGGGGCAAGGAGGGCGTCGACAGCGACGCCGGCCTCCTCCTCCTCCTCCTCCTCCGGAGAATACCTATCTCAGGATAAGTGAGTCGCTGCCCGACGACGTCCATCACTCGAGATCTTGTACCTATCTCAGGAAACCCTACCTTGTAACCGCACTGCACATGTACGTAGTACGTAGATGTGGTGAGGAGGATCCTGCTTTTCTTGAGTTTGCTTGATTTGTCTACGCGCAGTTGCCGATCTGGGGGATAATTTGTTGATCATGGTGCTGTTCGAGACCCCCTCTGGGTTCGCAGTTTTCTATGCCGACGGGATCAGTCCCTACGAACCAGACGCCATGGAGGTGCGTGCTTTGTTCTTCTCCCTTGCGTCACAGCTCATGTGCTTTGTTGATCTTGTTTTTCACCCCTTGCTCTTGTTGTCATTGACCTATTTGTTCTGGATCCTCACTCTCTCATGCAGAATTTATGGGGGAACTTCGTCACGGAAAATAGGGCATATCATGTTAGTTCCACCTTCGTTTTCCCCTTTCTATTGTTGTTTCTTAGTGTTGCTTCTCACCAACTCAACAGAACCTGCATCATACATGCTTGACATTTTTGTCACTTGTTTGGCATCAAGGAGAGGATTCTGAACACAAGCCCATTGCTTATTTAACACGCTCAAGTGCATTTTCTAACCCGTAAGGCTACCCTGAAGAAATATGTCGTGTGATGTTGGTACGTGTATATGAGCCCAGGCATGGTACTACTAACAAAGAAAAACCGCCACAGGCTTATTTTCAGTGCTTGATTGAACCCACACATGGTATGGTAATACCACCAAAAATTACTGCCATGGTTCAACATGCATTTTATTACCTTAACACGTGAATTTATTCTGAAATTGGACTTTAAAATTCACACAAGGACACAAGTATGGTCAAGTCGCGTATGTGCGAAGAGTCCATTTCTGGAACATAGGTCCCACATTTCACTGACTTGGAAAACGTTGCAAGATTCCCTTCCGCGTGGTAAAGTGTGGCGGCAAAAGTTGATCGCCTAACCTCGTGTATGTTTGGCTAAAAAGCTCGGTCAATGGTGGCAACCTTAGTACACCAACCAAACAGGCCCATAAGTATCTGTACAATTGAGATGTAACTACAGATTCTACATGCATGATGTTTGACTCCTTGTTTCTTTAGCCTGTTTGATAACCTTGCCCATATTCATTCCGTTATCAGATAATTTGGCGAAAAGACTTCCAAGTATTTACGGACAAGGCTGATGCCATTAACCTTGATGATGGTGTCAACAATCAGCTTACTGACATGCTCTTGAAGTAAGATTGGCTGTGGGAAAGCCTGAATATAAAACAATAATTGGAGCAAGATTGGTAAGTGTAACAAGCTCCTGTTTTTTCTCCATTGGCTCAACAATTTTGAGCACCATTTTTCATGCGGCTTTATTCAGGGAATACCCTGCCTGTTCGACGAACCTGTGCTGGAGGTGATGCGCGGCCTGAATTATCTCATGCATAGTTTTTTCCCCGAAGAGAAGTCAAAGCAAGCTGAGGGGGAATGTCTCCGGACGAGTCGAGGGCTGAGAATGCTCGTAGAGCGATATGGCTTTGATAATGTCAAACTCGACAATGTGAGATCACCACTTTGCCTTCTCGCATGTCTGATATGAAAATGCTTCATGCTTTACTGCTCAGTCCATGAACACACACTTTCTGAAATTTTGTGCACTTCGTCGCTGACCAAAAGCTTCCACTGCAACAAGTTTGCCTAATCGATGCATCGGTCATTGACGGAGCAATGCTCTTTGTATCCAGGTTAACGAGTGCATTATTGAGACGGCATGCATGCTGAATGATTGTGATAGATGTTTGAAGTCAATTGGTGAGAGCTGGCGCGGTGCCAGTGCCTTCCTCGAGGGGGTATCGTCCATAAATTCCCAGGATTGGGACACGCTGAAAATCGCAACGGCTCTGAAGATGGTGTGTTTCCCAGAAGAGAAGATTGTATTTGGCGATCCGCACGAGGTAAATCGTAGCATAATGTTTTTGAGAATGTGCTGCGTTTGGTGGAAGCTTGTCGTTCATTCGAGTGAGTCGCTGAAGCTAGCCCGTGTGTGCTTCAGATGTTTTCAGCGGATGAACTGTCGACGTTGGTGGCTGATGCGCGTAAATATGAAGATTGTGCGTAGGCTATCCATTTTACGGTTTCAATTATTAGTATACAATCAACATTCAAAAAGATTATTAGTATACAATGATTCCTCTTTGGCACCCGTATACAATCAAAACGTATATGTTGTCTCACTCGTGCTACACAAAGTTACTACTAGTACTTGTGAAGGCATGAACAATGCAATTCCTACCAGTACAGGCTGATGTTTCTCTCTCTCTCTTTTTTTTGTGCGGGTGCAGGCTGGTGTTTATCGGAAGTGCCATTCTACTCCTGAGCTCAAATGCTCTTGATATAAATATAAAAAATAGGAAAAAAAATTCAAAGAAACCTGAAGTTTTTTGTCAGTAAACATTGCTTAGTTCTCTTACTGCATGTGAATTATTGCGGTGAAATGATATCCGTGGACGCATGGGGAAAAAGAATCAGTGCTCCAAAATGCTATCAGAAATAGTCTATTCGCAGCATCGATTTCGTTTCTTTTCCCAGACCTCCATGATGTCATACCATCATGAAAATTTACACGCAGATGATACACTCGTATATTTTTTTAATGTTTCTACTACTCCCTCCATTTCATAATGTAGTGTTTCCTCTATCCACGTGCTTCAACTTTGACCGTAAATTTAACTACCAAGACCGATTGCGGCGGGAGCAAAAATTATATCAATGAATTCGTATCCGAAAGAAGTTTTCAATTATATAATTTATTCTCCCGCCGCAGTTGGTCTCGTTGGTTAAATTTATGGTCAAAGTTGGACCTTGGGAAGCGCATGCGCGCTATATTTTGGAATGGAGGGAGTATTATTTTAAATGTGCACCCGGGAGCAGAAACTCCAAGCCCGATGTTTATCTGAAAATGTGAAATGGATCCATACATGGAGGGAGCCTATTATTTTTCCAAAAGGTAGAAAAAACATTTTCAAAAGCTAAAAAGGATAACTAAACAAAATATGTAGGCTTGTTGGACTTGCAAGTCGGCCCCTTAATATGAAGACGCGCATGGAGCGCCCGTTTCATTAGTGGTCGGATTTGGATTTGGCCATGAGCTCGGTTTTGGAGCCAGCTCCTTCAATTATGTCGACTGAGAGACATATAACGACTTTGCTAAAGTGCTATCTTGGGTCAAAATCGTTATATTAGCAGTTATTATGCCGATTGAAGCCATATATGATAGTTGCTCTAATGACTCGTTGAAATCAGTACAACATAGCTAGTACTGTCATTCCTGTGAGTAAGTATACCGAAAGATATATCCAGAGAGGCCCTAACAACAAGGCACTCAGCAGACGCACAAAGGTACAAGATTCCACTGCTATCTCTATTCTAAAATGCCGTCGCGTGCAGTACGGCAGTACGGCACTGTCGCCGGCCGCGTCTCTATGACACCGGCAGTTCAAGCAGCAGGCCGATGTGGCTGGACTCGGCGCTCGAGCTGCTGGCGCCGAAGCGTGCCCCTGCCGGCGGCGACCTCGCCACCACGCGCGGGGTGACCGGCTGGAACCCCAGCGTCAGCTCCAGCCCGATTTCGTCGTCATGTGCCTCCTCGTCCTTGGCCACCTGGTGCGCCGGGGGCACGGGGCTGTGCTCTGCTTGGCTCACGTGCGAGCCCGCGTCAACCTCGGTGCCCTCGGACGACTCTTCTCCCCTCGTCTGCTCGACTGCCATGCCGTCGTCCTCAACGTGGCTGCCGTGGTCGTGGCTGCCGGCCGACTCCTCGTGGCTCGGCGCTTGGTCGACGCCATCGTCGTTCTTGCCGCCGGGGAACCTCTTGGACTTGGACCTGGCCGTGGAGGAGGACGCGCGCTTGAACCTGGTGCGCCCGGCGCGCGAGACGCCGAGGAGTGCGCCGGCCGCGGCGGCCTCCGGAGACGCAGCAGGCCCAACCTTGGCGACGTGGCGGATGTCGCACGCCGTGAGGGGCGCGTCGGACGTGACCCGGACGATGGGGCGGCCCTTGAGCACGGCCTCGACGGCGGCCTGGCAGGCCCCCCACTGGCCGGACCAGAGCAGGCCGACGGAGCCGTAGACGGGGTTGACCATGCGGCCGCACGCCTCGTAGAGCAGCGAGCGGAAGAGCGCCGGGCGGAGGCCGGCGTCGTCGGCGTCGAGGAGGTTGAGCAGGCCGGCGCGGCCGTAGAACTTGGCGAGGAAGACGGTGGCGTTGGCCTGCGCGTCGGCGCTCCGGATCCACTCCAGGCAGGGCCGGATGGTGCACCCCTCGCCGCACCCCTTGCGGAGCACCCGGCACCCGTTGCAGCTCATCCGCATCCTCTTCTTCTTCCCTTCCGATCGCCGGAGTTTCTGGAGATCGATCGATCGTGGTGCTGTGGACTGTGGCTCTCTCTTCTTGCTTCTTTGGAATATTTTGCTCGGCGTGTTTTATGGTGAACTCGTGATGATCTGATGATGAGTTTTATAGGTGGGGTGGGCGCCAATGGTTTTGGGAAGGCGGGTTCGGCGCCGCTGCCAAAACAACGGGAGATGCCCACTAAACAATGGGAAATGTCCACTCCACGGCTACCCCGGTATCACGGAGCCGCGTCGCACGAATGTTCCAAAAGGGATTTTTTCAACGGCTTGCAGTGAAACTAGAGGCGGCATTTTCGGTGGACTTTGGGAGGTACCACGGTTTGGTTGGAGTGATAGACATGAGGCCAACTCCACACCAAAAGGACGTCTCGTTTGGCTGGATTTTGTCTTTTTGGGGCGGTAATGGGTTCGCCTATGTCCGCCTCTGTTCGTTGGGTCGTGGGTGCACCCAGCTCGCGGCCGCAACCCAAATCATCTCCGTGTTGGACATGATAAAAAAAAAGAAAAACTAAAATAAAATGACTTAAAAAAGTAAATAAACGCAGTTAAAAAAACTTAAAACATAAGTTAGGGGTCATGGCCACAAAACAGCCCAGTCTCACGGTTCACTTAACGGCCCAGTGTCATAATTAACACAAAAACAAAATAAAAAACATCGCCCGCGCGCTCCTAATGCGCCCGCCGGTGCCGTGGCTGTCGCCGTCTTCAATGGCCGCCGATGTCGTCGTCGTCGCTGACGAGGTCGACGTAGTCCGGCGGCGTCCAGAGGTGGGCCGGCGGTCCGTGGTGCCTATCGTCCTGGAGCCACGTGTCCCAGAGCACGGAGTCGGTGGCGTACCTATCGTCGTATTAGAGGTCGTCGGGGAGGAGGCGGTGGCGGCGCTCGATCTCATCGCGGCGCGCACGGCCGCTCATAGGCACCAGCGGGATCGGGACCCGGTCGGCAGAGAGGTGCCAATTGTTGGGGAGATGGACGTCGCTCCACGGGACCGGCGTCCTCGTCTCTTAGTAGCGCCGGCATACGTTGGTGTTGAGGTACTGCCGGTCGCGCTCGCCGGCGGCCCTAGGGGCGATGGTGAATGGGGCAGGCGCGGGGGCCCGACGGGAGGTGCGCGGCGGCGATGCGGCCTCCTCTTTCATGGAGCCGCGCGGCGTCCCGAGGAGGAGCCGGCCTCGCGGTCGTGCTTCCCCTTGCAGCCGTGGTTCCATAGCCCCATGGCTGCGGCCGGCCGGCGAGTTCGAGGACGGGGAGTGGCTAGGGTTCAGGGCGTGTCGGATTTCGAGGGGGCAGAGAGGGGCCGGAGTGGGAAGTGTGGACGATGACCGGTCAATGGCTTCACATTTCAGAGGAACGACGACCGTTCGCTGGGTGGATGACAGGTGGGGCCACCAGCGCGTGCGCATTGATGTTGGCGGGTGGGAGGTAGGTGGCCGCCTGCCACGCGACCCCGACGCGGACGTTCAACGCGTCTGTTCGCTGTCCGCCGCGACCCAAATTCGGCGCATGTTTGCGCTCGAAATGGGTCGGCCCGGACACAAAACAGACCAGATGGGTCCAAGCCGTCGCGCGCTGGGCCGTCTGGTTTGTCCCTTTTACCCCAAACGGACGGGGCCGGACGGGATGGGGGTCGCGCGGTGGAGTTGGCCTGATGGCACGAGAGCATCTACAACCGGGTGCCTCAAACCAGTCTCATATATTCAGGCGGGCCGTTCGGTCACTGACCGGTCATGATTTTTTAACCTAAATGGACGCCTCAAACGTCCGGGTTGACTAACCCCTCATATGCAGCCCAAATATGGGATGGATATGGGGCATCCGGGCTGACCGGCACCCCTAATATCCAGCCCAAATATGGGGCGGAAATGGGGCGCCTGGTCATGCCCGTCACGTAGGATTGACGAAGGCGTCCCACGCAGACTCATCTGAAAAACCGGCGGTCCGATGGACGCCTCTTTCGTTGCCGCGTGGCGCCGCTCCGGCTCGCCGCCCCAGAGCAAATCCGTCTATTTAACCCGACCGGAGTCCCGCAACCCTAGTCCATCCACCTCCCCCCTCTTCATCCCGCCAGTCTGAGCCCATCCACCTCCTCCCTCTCCCGCTCCGGCGCTCTGCCCACGCTCCGGCGCTCTGCCATGGTCCAGAGAAAGATCACCTACTACACAATGCTCACGCCGGAGCACCGCTACGAGATCCAGCAGGAGATTCGTGCGAGACAAGCCGCGTGCGCTGCCCGCATCGCTGCCAGGCTGCCTCCGGACTCGCCGAAACCGGAGAAGGAGCAGCCGGGGGAAAGGAGGAGGAGGAGGAGGAGCTTGCTCCGATGGAGGTGGAGGAGGCAGAGCAGTCGAAGCAGCAGCTGTTGGGCTTCAACATGGAGCAGCGGAGGCAGAGTTCGCCGTCGTCCAGTCCGATGAGATGGCGGAGTAGCAGGTCATCCTGGAGTCCATCCTAGATGACGCCTACGTGGAGGCAAACCGGGCGTTCCTCCGACAGGAGCAGGCGGCGTCCGGCGCGCTCTTCGCTCAACTTGACGGGAAGGTTGAGGTAGAGAAGGCCGGAGCGGAGCAACCGGAGGAGCCAGAGCTGCAGCTGCCATCAATGCTACCGGAGCCGGGCACGGAGATCGTTGACGTCTTCGACGATGAGTAGTTAGGTAATCGGCGTAGTAAGTAGGTTTATTTTGTTTGCATGTCTTTGTATTGATTTAAGAATCTAATATGACGTGTCTGGATGCAACTAGCGAAATTTGAGATGTGCCCGTCACTGGCTATGGACGCGCCCGGACGCGTTTGAAGGACTATATTTAACATATCCGGCTGTAGAGCTCTGACAAACCTATTGGAGAAACAAGTTACAGGTTCCCTGGTTTTACCGATGGAGGATGGCATCGTCATCTTTTGGTAAACCGCATGTCGTTTGACATGAAAAGTGCACCATATTGTTTACTCCAGGAAGTAAGTATATCCATATTAAAATCCCTAAGATTCGGTATCCCATACCATCAAACTCTTTCTTCGTATAAATGAGACTCCAATTGGCCAAATGATACTTATGCTCATCCCTAACATTCCCCCAAAAGAAATGAGCTATCTGAGAGGTTATAACCTCAGTGGCCCATTTTGGAAATTTCATGATAGACATGAGGTTAGTGGGAATGCTAGCAATACAAGTGGTGAGAAGAATAAGTTTGCCCCTATAGGATAGGCATCTCCCCATCCAACTAGATATATTCTTAATAATTTCATCAATAACGGGTTGGATGTCCTCTCTCATAAGTTTTTTAAAATGTAAAGGAACCCCCAAATATTTAAAGGGGAAATTCCCCAACTGGCAACATAAAATTTGAGCAACTTTAGAGGTTTCCTCATCAACATGAATGGTATGCAAGCCACTTTTGTGAAAATTAATCTTCAAGCCAGAAAGCTTTTCAAGCAAGCTAAAATCCATTTCAAGTTCCTAGCATGTTCCATAGAAACATCCAAGAAGAGGATAGTATCATCAGCATATTGCAAACTGGCAACACCACCAGGTATGACATTTGGGAGATGACCAACAATTAAATCATGAGAAACAACTTTAGAGAGCATCTTAGTGAATACATTTGCGACTATATTAAACAAAAGAGGAGAGTGAGGGTTACCCTGTTTCAACCCTTTCCCCCCACAAAATGTGGACCATTTGTATCATTGATCCTAACTTGGAAGGTACTCTGATGAAGATAACTATAAATCCACCCAATCCATTTCATACCAAAGCCTTAGAAGTGAGCATTTTCACAAGGAATTCACAATTCACTCTATCATAGGCTTTCTCATAGTCTAATTTAAGGATTAACACACTAGTACCAGATCTATGGACTTCATGAGCCATAACCACACTCTCCAAAATAAACCTGCCCTTCCTGAAGGCAGTTTGATTAGATGATAACAATCTGTCACAAAGAGGGGAAACTCTGATAGTCATAGCTTTAGAGAAAATTTGAACAACACAGTTACTCAAGCTAATTGGTCTAAAATTCTTTATATCTTTAGCAAAAGTAGTCTTAGGGATCAAAGTGATAAGGGCGAAGTTAAGTCTATACAGATCTAGGGTCCCCTCCTCAAAGTCTTTGACCAACCTCATGAAATCTTTTCTAATGAGATCCCAAAAGTTTTGATAAAACATAAAATAAAGGCCATCAGGGCTAGGAGCACTACCAACATAAGTTGGCATAATAGCATGTTTGATTTCATCCTCAGAAAAGGATCTATCCAAGGCATTTCTTTCTTCTTCTATAACTAGTTCATCCTCAGACTAAAAATGGTCATCTAGCTTAATATCAGGTCTAGGTTCGTAGGCCAAAAGGTCTTTATGAAAAGAAGTTGCAACATATAATATATCTCAGGGGTGGAGAACACAGGGACATTAGGCCCACTGAGCTCGGATAAGTGATTTTTTGTGATGTTTATGATTGGCCAAAGCATGGAAATATGCATTATTTTGGTCACCCTCCAAGATTTTTCTATCCCTAGATCTCAGCCATAAGGTAGTCTCCTCTTTATTCCAAATAACATCTAGTTCTCCTCCTCCTCCTCCTCCTCCTCCTCCTCCTCCTCCTCCTCCTCCTCCTCCTCCTCTTCTTCCTTCTTCTTTTTCATGGCAACCTCCACGTTAATACTCCAACCTTTGTTCTTTTTTCTAAGCACTCTAGTTTTCCTCATCTAGTTTTCCATAGATGAGACATGCTCAGGAACAGAGTTCCAGGCATCATGCACAGGCTGCACAATACCAGGTTGAGATAGCCACCATTTCTCAAATGTAAACATTTTGGGACTAGAGCTCCTTCTAGAACCAGTGTCAGTGACCAAAGGTGTGTGATCACTTCCCACCCTGGGAAGAGCAGTCAAAACAAACATGGGAAAGTGGGAATCCCAGCTCACAGAAGTGAACACCCTATCCAATAAAGCAAAAATAGGGTCATCTTGATTATTGGACCAAGTAAATTTTCTATTAGAAATGGGGAGCTCAATCAATCCCCACCTATTTACCCAATCATTAAAAACATAAAAGTTACTTGGGGGTTGATTAAGCCAAATCTTTTATCAACATCACTCCTAACCAAATTAAAATCACCACAGACCATAATAGGGTAAGAAGTAGAATCAAGTATATCATGCAGTTCAGAAATGAAATCCACTTTAAATTCAAGGTAAGCAGTACCATAAACCACCACAAGGTGCCACAGAAAACCATCATGTTTGTTCTTAGTAGTAGAAACTATAGCATATTTTTTATCACAGAACCCAACCACCTCAAACATATATTTCCAAACCCAACTAAAATGCCCCCTGCAGAACCTACGATAGGTAAGGAATGCCTACCAACAACCTTGAGGAAACCCTCACAAATAATCTCACGTTTTGTTTCTTGAAAATCAATAAAATCATGATCAACTTTGACAACAGTATCACACGGGCACTGAACTTTGCCAGGTTGACCAAGCCCCCTAATATTCCAAACAAGACCTATCATCAAGAAATCCTAAATGGGTGGGACTGGCCACAAGGCCTCACTTTAGTAAGGACGACAGGAGTCTTTCCTAACACATTAGTAGTGCCTACTGGGTTAGAGAAAGAAGACTTAGCAGGAGTTTTTGAAAACTTCAGTTTCATCTACATCAAGATTAGGAGGTAAAACAGTCTCAGGATTAGAATTAGCAAAAGCTAGACATTTCTCCTTCTCCTCCTCAATTAATTCATGTACTATCACATCTCTACTCATCATATCAGCCCCAATTGAAATATTTATCTTAGAAGCATGCTCAATCAGAAGATTAGGTTTTGGGACAGGGAATGAATTACCTTTAAGTGTAGAAGGAACCGCCAAATTTTGCTTCCTATATGCAGCAGCCTTGTCTGTAATGTTGATGTTGCCATGATTTCTGGTGGAAGGCTTCTGAGCCAGAAGAGGGCTCCATTTTGACTTTGACCTTAGGATGTTGCTTCTCTTCTGCCACCTCATCCAAAGAAGTCAACAGCTAGAGGAGGAAGGACATCCAACTCCTCCTCCAGTTCATCATCATCATCAGAATAAACCAAGTCCATAGACTTAAGTAATGTCTCACAGTACTGCATATGTTCAGATTGATTTCCTTCCTCATACCCCTTCCTCTGTAAAGTTGCCACATGAGTAGAAACCCCCACCACAATCCCACATCCCACCTTTGTATCCTTAGAAGAGGTAATATGTACTACTTAAAAGGAACGCAAGGTTTACATTTCACCTTTCTTCCCACCATCCGTTCGTCCAACCTTCCCTGTATGACAATCAATCGACTTAATTTACTTAACTTGTAAATCAATTTCACTTTAATTTACTTACCAAACTTCTGATCAAAATATAAGGTAAGTCACTGGCAGAATTTGACGAACATCTATTTACACAATCACATTATTATGGACAGTTAAATCACAAGCTAACATACTAGAATATTTATACCCCGTTGCAACGCACAAACATTATTCTAGTAATATCAATTTGATCAACACAATATCCTGCTGCTGCGAACCAACCTGTGGTTGGATGGTTAGAGTGACTGTGGTATCCCTAGCCCATCAGGGTTCAAGTCCTGATACTCGCATTTATTCCTGGATTTATTTCAGGATTTCCGGCGATGCGCGTCGACGACGAGGTGCCTACGGTGACTTTGTAAATTTCAAGATGATATGCCGGCTCAGTCTTTTGGAAATGGTCATAGGGGTAGGGTGTGCGTGTGTGTGTTCATAGGGGTGAGTGTATACGCGTGTATATAAGCACTTGTGTCTGTACTATGTTAAAAAAACACAATATCCTGCCATCTTCTCTTTGTTTGTCATCATTTCATCCATAAATGGCCCCTCAGTGATTGAGCAGCTTTTAGCACCAGCACAATCCTTAATAAACTTATCATCATCAAATTCCTGCACTCCACCAGAATAGAGAGTTGAACCGATTGAAGCCATATGACAGTTGCTCTAATGACTTGAAATCAGTACATCGTAGCTAGTACTATCATTCCTGTGAGTAATATGGGCCAATTACATCAGTGGTGTTAGAACTTGGCATAAAGAATCACTTTAGTGCAAGAATTTGTGGCATACATTAAAGTGGTGTAAAAACTTGATCTAAACGTGCAAATACGGTGCAAATCTCATTTGTATATTACTGCGATGCTGACGAGGCATGACAATGTGGCATAGGGTCGTGACTGCATGGTGAAAAGTGGACGTGTGGCGCTTGTCAGCATACACACGTTTATATATCTTTAAATTACGTAACATAACTCAAGAATTTAAATCCTAAAAAGGGTTGCCCATGGGGTTTCAAGCCAGCTACCCAAGTAAAACAATTAGGAGGGCGTGCCACTCCAACTATGTACTTCATGTGTAAATATAATTGTTACAGTTCAAATCTATAACAGAACATGCTCCTGGGCTACAATTTATGTTATTTTTTACTTTTCGAAAGTTGCAAAGAAATGTAAATTGTAACTATAAATAGTATACATATAAGAGCATCTCCAGCCGTTGGCCCCTCAGGGGGCGTGTAAAATCGCCGCCTAAGGGCGAGCAGGCGCTAAAATCGGCGTGGGGGCGAGCGGGTTCCCAGCCGCCGGCCCCAGGGCCGCCCCCAGACACCACCTTTAATAAAAGGGTATTCGGCAAAGTTCGGCAAACTGGATAAAGTATTCGGCTAAAGTTCGGCAAACCGGACATATATTCGACATTACATAGCAAAGTAATTTAAAAAAGGCCGCAACTACAACTATTTTTAAGGGGCGAAGAAGTCGCCGAGCGCGGCGAAGTCGCCGACGCCGCCGCCATCCTCGCCATCATTGTCGGCGGCCTTCTCCTCCTTGACGGGGCCGCCCCTGCTGGACCCCTGCCCGGCGTCGCCCTGGCGGACCGGTGGCGACGGCGCGTCGTCGTCGCTGTCGTCGAGGACGACGACGCCTCCCTCGTTGCGGACCCGACACCGAGCGGCGAACTGCTCGTAGGCGCTGGCGCTGGCGCTCTAGCTCTCTGCGCGCCGAGTCTTCACGCGCCCATTTCAAGGCCGCCGCGTCGTCGAGCTCCTCCTTGACGCCGCCGGCGAGCCCGGGCTCCATCTTCACGGCGGCGAGCCCCGGCTCCGTATTCGGTTTGACGTAGCGTGGAGGAGCCGAGGAGGAGGCACGCCGTCCGCCTTCGTTGATGACGATGTCGGCGCTGCAGGTGCGCCGGCCGAGCGGCGTCTTCACTGTGGGCTCGGCCTTGACGCCGAACACCACCGGCGAGCCGGAGGAATGGAAAGAGGAGCAGGAGGAGGAGTGAGAGAAGGAAGACGAGGAGGAGCCGATGTTGGAAATGTGCCCTAGGGGCAATAATAAAATGGTTATTATTATATTTCCTTGTTCATGATAATTGTCTATTGTTCATGCTATAATTGTGTTATCCGGAAATCATAATACATGTGTGAACACATAGACCACAACATGTCCCTAGTGAGCCTCTAGTTGACTAGCTCGTTGATCAACAGATGGTCATAGTTTCCTGACTATGGACATTGGATGTCATTGATAACGGGATCACATCATTAGGAGAATGATGTGATGGACAAGAACCAATCCTAAGCATAGCACAAGATCGTGTAGTTCGTCTGCTAGAGCTTTTCTAATGTCAAGTATCATTTCCTTAGACCATGAGATTGTGCAACTCTCGGATACCGTAGGAGTGCTTTGGGTGTACCAAACGTCAAAACGTAACTGGGTGGCAATAAAGGTGCACTACAGGTATCTCCGAAAGTGTTTGTTGGGTTGGCACGAATCGAGACTGGGATTTGTCACTCCGTATGACGGAGAGGTATCTCTGGGCCCACTCGGTGATGCATCATCACAATGATCTCATTGTGACTAAGTAGTTGGTCACGAGATCATGCATTACGGAACGAGTAAAGTGACTTGCTGGTAACGAGATTGAACGAGGTATTGGGATACCGACGATCGAATCTTGAGCAAGTAATGTACCGATTGACAAAGGGAATTGTATACGGGGTTGCTTGAATCCTCGACATCGTGGTTCATCCGATGAGATCATCATGGAACATGTGGGAGCCAACATGGGTATCCGGATCCCGCTGTTGGTTATTGGCCGGAGAGTTGTCTCGGTCATGTCTGCATGGTTCCCGAACCCGTAGGGTCTACACACTTAAGGTTCGATGACGGTAGGGTCATAAGGAATATTTATATGTGATTACCGAATGTTGTTCGGAGTCCCCGATGAGATCCTGGACGTCACGAGGAGTTCCAGAATAGTCCGTAGGTGAAGATTTATATATGGGAAGTCATCATACAGTCGCCGGAAATATCTGGGGATATACCGGTATTGTACCGGGACCACCGGAGGGTTCCGGGGGTCCACCTGCCCCGGAGGGCCTTATGGGCTGTAGGTGGAAGGGAACCAGCCCCAAGTGGGCTGGGGCGCCAACCCCCCTAGGGCCCATGCGCCTAGGGTTGGGGGGAACCCTAAAGGGGGCGCCCCCCTTTGGCTTGGGGGGCAAGCCCCCTCCCCCTTGGCCGCCGCCCCCCTCTAGATCCCATCTAGAGGGGCCGGCCCCCTTCCCCCTTCTCCCTATAAATAGAGGGGCGATGGGAAGGCTGCAACACCACATCCAAGGCGCAGCCCCTCCCCTCCCCAACACCTCTCCTCCTCCGCAAGAGCTTGGCGAAGCCCTGCTGGAGTACTGCCACTCCATCACCACCACGCCGTCGTGCTGCTGTTGGAGCCCTCTTCCTCAACCTCTCCCTCCTCCTTGCTGGATCAAGGCGTGGGAGACATCACCGGTCCGTACGTGTGTTGAACACGGAGGTGCCGTTCGTTCGGCGCTAGGATCATCGGTGATTTGGATCACGACGAGTACGACTCCATCAACCCCGTTCTCTTGAACGCTTCCGCTCGCGATCTACAAGGGTATGTAGATGCACTCCTCTCTCTCTCTCTCTCTCTCTCTCTCTCTCTCGTTGCTAGATGACTCCATAGATTGATCTTGGTGATGCGTAGAAATTTTTAAATTTCTGCTACGATCCCCAACAGTGGCATCATGAGCTAGGTCTATGCGTAGTTTCTATGCACGAGTAGAACACAAGTTGTGGTGGGTGTCGATTTTGTCAATTTACTTGCCGTTACTAGTCTTATCTTGATTCGGCGGCATCGTGGGATGAAGCGTCCCGGACGGACCTTTCACGTACGCTTACGTGAGACAGGTTCCACCGACTAACATGCACTAGTTGCATAAGGTGGCTAGCGGGTGTCTGTCTCTCCCACTTTAGTCGGATCGGATTCGATGAAAAGGGTCCTTATGAAGGGTAAATAGAAATTGGCATATCACGTTGTGGTTTTGGCGTAGGTAAGAAACGTTTTTTGCTAAGAAACCTATAGCAGCCACGTAAAAAATTTGCAACAACAATTAGAGGACGTCTAACTTGTTTTTGCAGCATATGCCATGTGATGTGATATGGCCAAAAGGATGTGATGAATGATATATGTGATGTATGAGATTGATCATGTTCTTGTAATAGGAATCACGACTTGCATGTCGATGAGTATGACAACCGGCAGGAGCCATAGGAGTTGTCTTAATTTATTTATGACCTGTGTGTCAACATAAACGTCATGTAATTACTTTACTTTATTGCTAAACCGTTAGCCATAGTAGTAGAAGTAATAGTTGACGAGACAACTTCATGAAGACACGATGATGGATATCATGATGATGGAGATCATGGTGTCATGCTGGTGACGATGATGATCATGGCGCCCCGAAGATGGAGATCAAAAGGAGCAAAAAATGATATTGGCCATATCATGTCACTATTTGATTGCATGTGATGTCTATCATGTTTTACATCTTATTTGCTTAGAACGACGGTAGCTGAAATATGATGATCCCTCGCAATAATTTCAAGAAAGTGTTCCCCCTAACTGTGCACCGTTGCGAAGGTTCGTTGTTTTGAAGCACCACGTGATGATCGGGTGTGATAGATTCTAACGTTCGAATACAACGAGTGTAAGCCAGATTTACACACGCAATACACTTAGGTTGACTTGACGAGCCTAGCATGTACAAACATGGCCTCGGAACACGGAAGACCGAAAGGTTGAACATGAGTCGTATAGAAGATACGATCAACATGAAGATGTTCACCGATGATGACTAGTCCGTCTCACGTGATGATCGGACACGGCCTAGTTGACTCGGATCACGTATCACTTAGATGACTAGAGGGATGTCTGTCTGAGTGGGAGTTCATTAAATAATTTGATTAGACAAACTTAATTATCATGAACTTAGTCTGAAATCTTTACAATATGTCTTGTAGATCAAATGGCCCACGCTAATGTTGTCCTCAACTTCAACGTGTTCCTAGAGAAAACCAAGCTGAAAGACGATGGTAGCAACTATACGGGCTGGGTCCGGAACTTGAGGATCATCCTCATAGCTGCCAAGAAAGCATATGTCCTTGAAGCACCGCTAGGTGAAGCACCAGTCCCAGCAAACCAAGACGTTATGAATGCTTGGCAGTCCCGTGTTGATGATTACTCCCTGGTTCAGTGCGGCATGCTTTACAACTTAGAACCGGGGCTCCAAAAGCGTTTCGAGCAACACAGAGCATATGAGATGTTCCAAGAGCTAAAAATGGTTTTCCAAGCTCATGCCCGGGTCGAGAGATATGAAGTCTCCGACAAGTTATACCATTGTAAGATGGAGGAGAATAGTTTCGTCAGCGAGCACATACTCAAAATGTCTGGGTTGCACAACCGCTTGTCTCAGCTGGGAGTTAATCTCCCGGATGACGCGGTCGTTGACAGAATCCTTCAGTCGCTTCCACCGAGCTACAAGAGCTTTGTGATGAACTTCAATATGCAGGGGATGGAGAAAACCATTCCAGAGGTATATTCGATGCTGAAATCAGCGGAGGTGGAAATAAAAAAGGAACATTAAGTGTTGATGGTGAATAAAACAACTAAGTTCAAGAAAGGCAAGGGTAAAAAGGGTTTCAAGAAAGACGGCAAGGGAGTTGCCGCGCCCGGCAAGCAAGCTGCCGGGAAGAAGCCAAAGAATGGACCCAAGCCTGAGACTGAGTGTTTTTATTGCAAGGGAAGTGGTCACTGTAAGCGGAACTGCCCCAAGTACTTAGCGGACAAGAAGGCCGGCAACACCAAAGGTATATGTGATATACATGTTATTGATGTATACCTTACCAGTACTCGTAGTAGCTCCTGGGTATTTGATACCAGTGCGGTTGCTCATATTTGTAACTCAAAACAGGAGCTGCGGAATAAGCGGAGACTGGTGAAGGATGAGGTGACGATGTGCGTCGGGAATGGTTCCAAGGTCGATGTGATCGCCGTCGGCACGCTACCTCTACATTTACCTATGGGATTAGTTTTAAACCTCAATAATTGTTATTTAGTGCCAGCTTTGAGCATGAACATTGTATCAGGATCTCGTTTAATACGAGATGGCTACTCATTTAAATCCGAGAATAATGGTTGTTCTATTTATATGAGAGATATGTTTTATGGTGATGCCCCGCTGGTCAATGGTTTATTCTTAATGAATCTCGAACGTAATGTTACACATATTCATAGTGTGAATACCAAAAGATGTAAGGTTGATAATGATAGTCCCACATACTTGTGGCACTGCCGCCTTGGTCACATTGGTGTCAAACGCATGAAGAAGCTCCATGCAGATGGACTTTTGGAGTCTCTTGATTACGTATCATTTGACACGTGCGAACCATGCCTCATGGGTAAAATGACCAAGACTCCGTTCTCCGGAACAATGGAGCGAGCAACCAACTTATTGGAAATCATACATACTGATGTGTGCGGTCCAATGAGCGTTGAGGCTCGCGGTGGCTATTGTTATGTCCTCACCCTCACTGATGAATTAAGTAGATATGGGTATGTCTACTTAATGAAACACAAGTCTGAGACCTTTGAAAGGTTCAAGGAATTTCAGAGTGAGGTTGAAAATCAACGTGACAGGAAAATAAAGTTCTTACGATCAGATCGTTGAGGGGAATATTTGAGTCACGAATTTAGCACACACTTAAGGAAATGTGGAATCGTTTCACAACTCAAGCCGCCTGGAACACCTCAACGCAATGGTGTGTCCGAACGTCGTAATCGCACTCTATTGGATATGGTGCAATCTATGATGTCTCTTACCGATCTACCGCTCTCATTTTGGGGCTATGCTTTAGAGACTGCCGCATTCACTTTAAATAGGACTCCGTCGAAATCCGTTGAGACGACACCGTATGAATTATGGTTTGGGAAGAACCTAAGCTGTTGTTTCTAAAAGTTTGGGGATGCGATGCTTATATCAAGAAACTTCAACCTGAAAAGCTCGAACCCAAGTCAGAAAAATGCGTGTTCATAGGATACCCTAAGGAAACCATTGGGTATACCTTCTACCTCAGATCCGAAGGCAAGATCTTTGTTGCCAAGAACGGATCCTTTCTGGAGAAAGAGTTTCTCTCGAAAGAAGTAAGTGGGAGGAAAGTAGAACTTGATGAAGTACTGCCTTTTGAAGCGGAAAGTAGCGCAGCTCAGGAAGATGTTCCTGTGGTGCCTGCACCGACTGGAGAGGAAGTTAATGAAGATGATCAAGGTACTTCAGATCAAGCTGCTACTGAACTTCATAGGTCCATGAGGACACGTTCCACACCTGAATGGTATGGCAACCCTGTCCTAGAAATCATGTTGTTAGACAACGGTGAACCTTCGAACTATGAAGAAGCGATGGCGGGCCCAGATTCCAACAAATGGCTTGAAGCCATGCAATCCGAGATAGGATCCATGTATGAAAACAAAGTATGGACTTTGATAGACTTTCCTGATGATCGGCGAGCGATAGAAAATAAATGGATCTTTAAAAAGAAGACGAATGCGGATGGTAATGTTACCATCTATAAAGCTCGACTTGTCGCTAAAGGTTATCGACAAGTTCAAGGGGTTGACTACGATGAGACCTTCTCACCCGTAGCGAAGCTGAAGTCTGTCCGAATCATGTTAGCAATTGCTGCATTCTATGATTACGAGATATGGCAACTGGACATCAAAACGGCATTCCTTAACGGCTTTCTTAAGGAAGAATTGTATATGATGCAGCCGGAAGATTTTGTCGATCCTAAGAATGCTAACAAGGTATGCAAGCTCCAGCGCTCCATCTATGGGCTGGTGCAAGCATCTCGGAGTTGGAACATTCGCTTTGATGAAATGATCAAAGCGTTTGGGTTTATGCAGACTTATGGAGAAGCCTGCGTTTACAAGAAAGTGAGTGGGAGATCTGTAGCATTTCTCATATTATATGTGGATGACATACTGTTGATGGAAAATGATATAGAGCTCTTGGAGAGCATAAATGCCTACTTGAATAAGTGTTTTTCAATGAAGGACCTTGGAGAAGCAGCTTACATATTAGGCATCAAGATCTACAGAGATAGATCGAGACGCCTCATAGGTCTTTCGCAAAGCACATACCTCGATAAGATATTGAAGAAGTTCAATATGGATCAGTCCAAGAAGGGGTTCTTGCCTGTATTGCAAGGTGTGAAATTGAGCTCGGCTCAAAGCCCGACCACGGCAGAGGATAGAGAAAAGATGAGTGTCATCCCCTATGCCTCAGCCATAGGGTCTATTATGTATGCCATGTTGTGTACCAGACCTGATGTAAACCTTGCCGTAAGTTTGGTAGGAAGGTACCAAAGTAATCCCGACATGGAACACTGGACAGCGGTCAAGAACATCCCGAAGTACCTGAAAAGGACTAAGGATATGTTTCTCGTTTATGGAGGTGACGAAGAGCTCGGCGTAAAGGGTTACGTCGATGCTAGCTTCGACACAGATCTGGATGACTCCAAGTCACAAACTGGATACGTGTATATTTTGAATGGTGGGGCAGTAAGCTGGTGCAGTTGCAAGCAAAGCGTCGTGGCGGGATCTACATGTGAAGTGGAGTACATGGCAGCCTCGGAGGTAGCACATGAAGCAATTTGGATGAAGGAGTTCATTACCGACCTAGGAGTTATTCCCAATGCGTTGGGCCCGATGACTCTCTTCTGTGATAACACTGGAGCTATTGCCCTTGCCAAGGAGCCCAGGTTTCACAAGAAGACCAGACACATCAAGCGTCGCTTCAACTCCATTCGTGAAAATATTCAAGATGGAGACATAGATATTTGTAAAGTGCATACAGATCTGAATGTCGCAGATCCGTTGACTGAACCTCTTCCACGGGCAAAACATGATCAACACCAGAACTCTATGGGTGTACGATTCATCACAATGTAACTAGATTATTGACTCTAGTGCAAGTGGGAGACTGTTGGAAATATGCCCTAGAGGCAATAATAAAATGGTTATTATTATATTTCCTTGTTCATGATAATTGTCTATTGTTCATGCTATAATTGTGTTATTCGGAAATCGTAATACATGTGTGAATACATAGACCACAACATGTCCCTAGTGAGCCTCTAGTTGACTAGCTCGTTGATCAACAGATGGTCATGGTTTGCTGATTATGGACATTGGATGTCATTGATAACGGGATCACATGATTAGGAGAATGATGGACAAGACCCAATCCTAAGCATAACACAAGATCGTGTAATTCGTCTGCTAGAGCTTTTCTAATGTCAAGTATCATTTCCTTAGACCATGAGATTGTGCAACTCCCGGATACCGTAGGAGTGCTTTGGGTGTACCAAACGTCACAACGTTACTGGGTGGCTATAAAGGTGCACTACAGGTATCTCCAAAAGTGTCTGTTGGGTTGGCATGAATCGAGACTGGGATTTGTCACTCCATATGACGGAGAGGTATCTCTGGGCCCACTTGGTGATGCATCATCATAATGATCTCATTGTGACTAAGTAGTTGGTCATGGGATCATGCATTATGGAACAAGTAAAGTGACTTGCTGGTAACGAGATTGAATGAGGTATTGGGATACTGACGATCGAATCTTGGGCAAGTAACATACCGATTGACAAAGGGAATTGTATACGGGGTTGCTTGAATCCTCGACATCGTGGTTCATCCGATGAGATCATCATGGAACATGTGGGAGCCAACATGGGTATCCAGATCCCGCTGTTGGTTATTGGCCGGAGAGTTGTCTCGGTCATGTCTGCATGGTTCCCGAACCCGTAGGGTCTACACACTTAAGGTTCGATGACGGTAGGATCATAAGGAAGATTTATATGTGATTACCGAATGTTGTTCGGAGTCCCGGACGAGGAGTTCCGGAATGGTCTGGAGGTGAATATTTATATATGGGAAGTCATCATACAGTCGCCGGAAATATCCGGGGGTATACCGGTATTGTACCGGGACCACTGGAGGGTTTCGGGGGTCCATTGGGAGGGTACACCTGGCCCGGAGGGCCTTATGGGCTGTAGGTGGAAGGGAACCAGCCCCAAGTGGGCTGGGGCGCCAACCCCCCTAGGGCCCATGCGCCTAGGGTTGGGGCGAACCCTAAAGGGGGTGCCCCCCTTTGGCTTGGGGGGCAAGCCCCCTCCCCCTTGGCCGCCGCCCCCTCTAGATCCCATCTAGAGGGGCCGGCCCCCTTCCCCCTTCTCCCTATAAATACAGGGGCGAGGGGAGGGCTGCAACACCACATCCAAGGCGCAGCCCCTCCCCTCCCCAACACCTCTCCTCCTCCGCAAGAGCTTGGCGAAGCCCTGCCGGAGTACTGCCACTCCATCACCACCACGCTGTCGTGCTGCTGTTGGAGCCCTCTTCCTCAACCTCTCCCTCCTCCTTGCTGGATCAAGGCGTGGGAGACATCACCGGTCCGTACGTGTGTTGAACGTGGAGGTGCCGTTCGTTCGGCGCTAGGATCATCGGTGATTTGGATCACGACGAGTACAACTCCATCAACCGCGTTCTCTTGAACACTTCCGCTCGCGATCTACAAGGGTATGTAGATGCACTCCTATCTCTCTCTTGTTGCTAGATGACTCCATAGATTGATCTTGGTGATGCGTAGAAAATTTTAAATTTCTGCTACGATCACCAACAGCCGAACCTCCTGGGCATCCATTGCCCGGCGCTTCGGCGGGGGACTGGGGCGGCAGGGTATGCCAGCGGCGGGTCATTGCCACCCTCGAGGTGCTGGAGCACCTCGTGGAGCATGCGGCCGGGGGCGCCCCACCATACGCGGCGCTCCTCGCTGTTCTTGACTCCCCCACCACCGGTGCCCCGTTGGTGGACGCCAGCCGCTGCGCCTGCTGGCGCTGGAAGTACGCCGCCCATGACGCGTGGTTGTCGGTGGCGTACTGCGGGAGGGCGTGCTGCTCCTCCGTCAGGGGTGCCCGCACGCGGTCGAGCTCGACGACGAAGATGGCAGGGCGCGCATCGACGTCGGGCACCGAGGGAATGGGGACGCCCCCGTTGCTGAGCCTCCACCCCGTCGGCCCGGCGCGCATGTCCTGGTGCAGGCATGTTCTCCTTGAAGAAGAGGTAGGCCTCCCACTCGTGGAGCGAGCGGTGGCCGAAGCCGTTGGCCGCCGCCGCGTCGCCAGGGAATCCCTCGGCCATCGGACGGGCTTGGGGAGAGAGGGAAGGGGAAGAACGTAGGCGGGTAGCTACGCACGGAGAGAGAGGAAGAGATCGGCGGCAGCTGTGGGCTGGTGTGGCCAGAGGCAAGGGAGAGGCGCTGGTTTTATAGCCCCGCGCTGTGTGTACGCGTGGCAGGAGGGGAGGCGTCGCCGCGCTGCCCGTGAGGAATCAATGGCAAGGCTGACCGGCGGCAGCCTTGCCATTGAATCCCCGCAGGAAACCGAGGCGTTATGAGGACGACGAGGCGTGTGTCACTGACTCGGCGGGCCCGCAGCTCTTTCGCGCCCAAACCGGTGAAAAACGGCCTCCTGGGACGCAACTGGGCCGATTTTTGGACGCCGGCGCTAAAAAATCGCCTGGAGAGGGCTTGTTGGGGGCGCGGCTGGAGATGCTCTAAATAAAATATTTTAGACTAAAACAATGGTCATCTATTAATAAAAAAGTTATTGCATATTAAATAAAATATCAAAGTAAATTTTATAAAATATGTGTATTTTATAAAATTATCATATCAGTTCAAAAAAATTACAAGTTTTTTAATAAAGTATTCATGTTGTATATAAAAATGTGCAAGCTTTAATGTTTGATGTTGTTTTAAAAGTGTTCATGCGTTTTCATAAAATTTGTGTGTTTTTAAAAATTAGATGTCTATTTTTAATTAATATAAATATATGTGTAAAAAATTAGCTTAGTGTGCCTCAGACCGGAGACTCTCAAACGCATACGTATTTAAAATTATATGTACACTTATAGTTTACATTTTGGGGCTAAAAAAGAAAAGGAAAAAACTAACATGTTTAAAATGGGCCGCACTAACTGCAGTCTATTTAGCCCAGCGGGCGTACTATGTAGACATAAAGGTTAACAATCCTATTATGGCACGAAATTCGGTTTGTTGTATACTCTCTCCGTTCTTTTTAGAGATTACAATAAAAGACTACATGTTGGGAACGTAGCATGCAATTTCCAAAAAATTCCTACCCTCATGCAAGATCTATCTAGGATATGCATAGCAACGAGAGGGGAAGAGTGTCTCCACGTACTCTCATAGACCAAAACCGGAAGCGTTTGACAACGCGGTTGATGTAGTCGAACTTCATCCCTTTCCGACCGATCAAGTACCGAACGTACGACACCTTTGAGTTCTGCACACGGTCAGCTCAATGACGTCCCTCAAACTCTTGATCCAGCAAAGTGTCGAGGGAGAGTTTCATCAGCACGACGGCGTGGTGACGATGATGGTGAAGTGATCCGCGCAGGTCTTCGCCTAAGCACTACGAGAATATGACCGGAGGTGTAAACTGTGGAGGGGGGAGTCGCACAATGCTAGGAATCAATGTTGTGTGTTCTAGTGGTGCCCCCACGTATATATAGGTTGGAGGGGAGGAGAGGCAGCCAAGGGGGCGAATCCTACTTGGGCCCCTAGTCCAATTTGGCCTCCCCCCTTCCTTTTACCGGAAAGGGAAAAGGGAAGAGAGGGGGAGGAAGGAAAGGGGGGAGGGGGCGAACCCCACCTCCTTCTTCTATTCGGCCTCCTTCCTTAGGGGGGGGGGGCGCACCACCCCTTGTGGGCTAGTGTGCTTCCCTCCTATGGCCCATAAGGCCCATTATTCCACCGGGGGGTTCCGGTAACCCCCCCCCCCGTGTATGCCCCAAAACACTCCTGGTGTCCGAATACCATCGTCCTATATATGAATCTTTACCTCTCGACCATTTCAAGACTCCTCGTCATGTCTGCGATCTCATCCGAGACTCCGAACAACTTCCGGTCAACAAATCACATAACTCATATATTACAAAATCATCATCGAAACGTTAAGCGTGCGGATCCTACGGGTTCAAGAACTATGTAGACATGACCGAGACACCTCTCCAGTCAATAACCAATAGTGGAACCTAGATGCTCATATTGGTTCCCACATATTCTACGAAGATTGTCGGTGTCAAAACCGGCGGATCTCGGGTAGGGGGTCCCGAACTGTGCGTCTAGGCGGATGGTAACAGGAGACAAGGGACATGATGTTTTTACCCAGGTTCGGGCCCTCTCAATGGAGGTAAAACCCTACTCCTGCTTGATTGATATTGATGATATGGGTAGTACAAGAGTAGATCTACCACGAGACCAGAGAGGCTAAACCCTAGAAGCTAGCCTATGGTATGATTGTTGTTATCCTACGGACTAAGCCTCCCAGTTTATATAGACACCGGAAGAGGCTAGGGTTACATAGAGTTGGTTACAAGGAAGGAGATCTACATATCCGTATTGCCAAGCTTGCCTTCCACGCCAAGGAAAGTCCCATCCGGACACGGGACGGAGTCTTCAATTTTGTATCTTCATAGTCCAACAGACCGGCCAAAGGTTATAGTCCGGATGCCCGAATACCCCCTAATCCAGGACTCCCTCAGTAGCCCCCGAACCAGGCTTCAATGACGATGAGTCCGGCGCGCAGATTGTCTTCGGCATTGCAAGGCGGGTTCTTCTCCAAATTCCGAATACCTGTTAAATAGTGTCCGGCTTCTTGTAAATGCTGCGCTCCCTGGCTTCTACGCCCAATAATGGCCACCTTCCACGTGTCGAACGAATGTGAAGAGCAGGGTATTTTTACATCTACCCCCCTAGCTGTGCAAATGAGCTGTCTATTAAAGCAACGAGGATTCAGATCCAAACCGCGCCATCTTCCCTCAGCGAGCATTCATCGGAGTGCGCCCGAAAGAAATCCATTCCATCATGGTCGATCGACGTAGCTCCTCTTCTCGTTCTCCCAGCCCCAAGCCCGGAGATTGGGAGAGGTGTTCTGTCCCGCACAGCCAACTGGTGAAGCTTCAGACCCAGGGATTTCTCCCCCCAGCGTATATGGTCCCGGTTCGAGCCGGGCTCGCCACCTACAATGGCGGAGAGCAGGCGGAGATCTTTCCCAGTCCTTCCAAGGGAGAGCGGGTATGCCTCGTTTCTTATTTGATAAGAGGACTCGGATTTCCAATTCATCCGTTTCTCCGGGGGCTTATGGAATTCTACGACCTCCAGTTGCACAGCCTTACTCGTGCCTCCATACTACATATCGCCGGCTACATAGCCTTTTGCGAGCTGTTTTTGGGATGCGAGGCTCACTTCGCACCGTGGAAGAAGCTGTTCTGCCTTGTGCCCCATTCTCAGAGGGGGTTAATATATCAAGTCAGCGGAGCCGAAACATGGCGCATCGCTGGGACCGGATATCCATCTGGAACCCCGAAGAAGGCGTCCGAAGACTGGCCTTCAGAATGGTTTTATATAGAAGACGTCCCTCTGCCGGATCCTATTCGGATCAGCCTTCCCGAGTTAGATAATGCTCCTTTGAAGAAGCGCCTGAGCTGGATGACAGAGACGTACCTTACCTGATGAGCCGGATGAAGTTGTTGGCTCAATCAGGACTGACCATGATTGAAGTCATGGCAACATGCATCATGCGGGGGGTGCAGCCGCTTCAATATCGAGGCCACCCCATGTGGGATTTCAACGGGGAGGATGACGCCACCCGCTGTGGCCGCAAAGGGCCGGACTCATCCGCCGCTCTGGCGAAAATCTTGTCTGATTTGTACAAAGGAGAAGAGGAGGAATTCCTCCGCATGAATCCACAGGGCGGATTTTCTATGTACAATCCTCCGAGCTGGGTAAGTCAACACTTTTTGCGCTCATCTGTTCTGTATTCCCATAGTTAAATAGTTTACCTTGCAAATTCAATGCAGGAGCTGTGTAAGGCAGTAAGGGAGATCAACAGCCCACCTCCACAACCAGAGGATCCTGAGCGGTCCCTCGACCCGGCCTTCAAAGAGGATCCGGACATATCCGTGGAGCTGATTGATAGGGTATTTTATCAATTAAGCGGCGACGATGCCTTGGTGGCCATTACGACCGATTACCCTGGGCTGCTCCCAGCTTCACAGGTAACTAAGACCGAAGTCCCAATGTTTTGTAAAAAGGATTCGTCCTTGTGTACTTTGCTCACCGTATGCCAACGGTGTTTTACAAGGAAGGCCCTTGGGACGCCATGCCGAGCCTGCGGCGACTAGCCAACAAGGGGCTCCGAGGCCGAGCAGGCTAAAGAGGAACGCAGTCCGGACTAAGACACCGGTGCAGAGGTATGGTGTGCCACCTCACTCCATGGTATCGTCTTTTTAAAGACATATTAACGCTCGTGCTTTCTAGGAAGAAAAACGCTCGCCGGACTATATCCCGAGAGGTCGTCAATCACGCCTCCTCCAGTCGGGCTCCAAGGCCGGACACGGAAGCGGAAGTGAGTATGAGGTGTACGCTGGACGCTCCTCCGACAGAGGATGCAGACAGAATGTCCGCCACAAATTTCGAGGTGGAGAGCGCCATAAACCACAGGCGTTGCCGAGCCGTTCTCCGTGACGCTTGCTTCTCCCAGGAGGCATTTGACGCCTTCAACTCGGGAGACGCGTACCTCCGTGCTGCTCAGAATGGTCTAGCCAGAGCCACAGAGCAATATGTGAAGGATATACGGGTGAGAAATTTGATGATTATATATAGTAGTAGCCCTTGAGACTTGAAGCAGTTAGAATAACTGATTTAAGGATCATTTGTTATGCAGGTTCTTACAGAAAAGAATACCCAATTGTCCCATGAGCTTGAAGAGTGCAAAGCCCAACTTCAGGCCGCACTAGCCGCAGCAGAGGAGCCCAAAAAGACCCCCTCTGGTAATATATGTTTCAAATGATAGGTATCATGTAGAGTGCGGCGTATATGCAAATCTGACAATAAATCTTTATTCTGGATCAGTAGATGACGCCGGAGTAAATCCGGATGAGCAACACCTCTTATGCAGGCCAAAGGCCGGCGAGAGCGTGCTTACGAGGGTTAGGCAGGAGAAGAATGATCTCCTAGATGGCAACACCCAGCTGGGCGTGGAACTAAAGGATGTTCGTGCCCAACTGTCGGACTCCGTGAAGGAGAATCAGCGGCTTCGACGCAACATTTTCAGTAAGTGCTTGAACGAACTTTGAAGAAGAGTTCGACGAAGAAGTCGACTAATGTGACACCCCAAAATTTTTGGCCTTGTTTTATTAATTAAATTTTTGCCAGGACTTAAAAGCTTTATTTTATGAGCTCCCTTTTTATCTTTAACCTTGATATTGTGGAGTTTTTCCTCTAAGTGTGGACTCTTCAAATGTGTTATTGGACTTGTTTAACCTCTCTAGAAAACTTTACTTCTATCAGTGCAACTAATTGCTCAATTAAGTTGCTTGATCTTCACTTGCTTGAAAATGGTTTTTCAAGGTTAAATGGCCATATTTGAACTGCAACCATTTGATAAATTCACTTAAAATTCCCACCAAAATTTGGAGATGCCATGTGATGTTATTAAATCACTTTTAAGCAAAAAGATCTTTTATTCTTGAAATATTTTGAGCTCTACACCCTTTTTTCTTCTCTGGTCCAGTGGGCAATTTTGCACTACAACCCTTTTAAATAATATCTTCTAACCTCCACCAAAATTATGGGATGTTAGTAATAACATGTGATTCAACTTTATGCAAAAACCCAATGATGTTATTTGCAAATTTTGAGTGAAACATCATCATCTTCATTCTGGACCAGACTAGTGTTTTCTACTGCAACCCTGTTATTTCTTGCTCCAGTGGCCTTGTGTTTTCTCATGCTCATAGTCCTCCCTACCAAACCCCTAAATCCAGGAGCATGCACCTTTTGGAGCAATTTTGGTTCATGAAATGATGCCATTCATTTCCTGTCCAGAATTGTAATTCTGCAAAGCTTGCACTAACAAGTTTCTCCTTTTGCCAAACTAACCTCACCACCCTCTTGTGCATCCAAGGAGACACTGATCTGGAGTTTTTGACCACTCCAAGACTTGCCTAAGTGCCCTTGGCATTTTTTCAAACACCTCATGGGCATGTTCTGTTTTGGCATGAAACTTTGGTTGCACTGTGACCCAGATCCTCTGACCAAACTGGCATGTCCACTATACTCCCTGTTTCCCCTAACCTCGACCTGCTAAACCCCAGCTCCAACCGAACCACCTAGCGTGCCCTGGCATTTCGCCAAGCAGCTGGTGAGCGTGCGCTGGGCGCGCCCAGAGCGCGCATATTGCAGCCGCGTGCACCGAGCCGCCGCGTCGCAAGCCCCCTGCCTTGGCCCGCACGGGAGAACCTCGCCACGCACTCCCCGCCTAACCACTACACGCCAACCACCCCTGGCGCCCTACAGCGCCACCGCCAGAGCCCTTTTGGCGGCACGCCGGCGTCGGCCGACAGCCCCTGCTCCGTGCAGCGCCGCCCAAGCCCCTCCCGCTCGCCACCTGGCCCCCGGAACAGTGCATGCTCATCCGCAAGCGTGTCTGCTAGCCCTCGTCGCCGCCACGTCGCCCTAGCTACAGAGAGGCGGTTCGCCGGAGAGCTTATCCACGGCCGCCGCGGAACCGCCTTGCCACGCCTATTTAAGGAGTTCCCGAGCCCGTTCCCGCTCGCAGGCGACCTCAGGCCACTCCTATGGCGTTCCCCTAGCCCACATTCGACCCAGGGAAGTCTTCTTCCTCGTCTCCGGCAACTCCGACCACCGCCTCTGCCCCTGCCGTTCCGGCGCCACCAGGACCTCCCCCTCTCCACTCTCTCCACCAGAAGCCTCCTCATCCTTCCGCGAACCTTTCCCCCTGCTCAATTTTGATCGAGAGCCACCGCAGCCCCAATGGCACTTTGCTCCCGAGGCCACCTCCGCCGAGGAGCTCGCCGCCGGCAGCTCCCTCCGCCCCCGCCTGCCAGGCGACCACCGGGAGGACCGCCCCGGAGTAGCGGATCCATCCCCGCCCTCGGAGCCCCGCGAAGAGCCGCCAGTCGCCGGCGACGATCGCCGGAGTCCCGCCTCTGCTCGGGACAGAGGTAGAGGAGGGAGTAGACTAGTCAAACCTGACTAGTGGGGCCCCCTGGACCCACTGTCAGTGACACACGCGCCGTCCACGCTGGAGTAAGTGAAGGCGTAATCCCCCCAGTACGTCTCCCCCGCTCCGAAAGCGTATTCCCCTCTGAAACGTTTTTCCTTTTTCTGTTTTATTTAAATCAGTTTTGACCACAACTTTGACTGCCTATAACTTTTTAAATATAACTCCAAATGAGTTGATTCTTTTTCCTACCTTCCTCAAATTTGATCTAGTTTATTTTAATATTTATTTGAAAATTTTCCAAAACAACTTTTTGTACTGTTTTGAAATATGTGTTAATTCAAATATTTTTAAATAGGATTTTGGAAAGAGGGAAGAAACTTTCAAAAGTTTTGGAGAGCACCTCACCCCTCCACAACGTGAAGGCAAGCATCTTGAACCTTGGCATAATATTTTTGATGAGATGGTTGACACATTTATAACACCACCTCATTTTGGTGGAATTGATATTTCATGTGACATGATCACTTGCATGGAAGCATATCAACGTTTTCCTTGCTATTGGAAATGAAATGATTGTGATGATAATCACCCTCATGTGCCTTGCATGCATGCCGGAAGGATTCCGGGAAAGTCTCGGCCTTGGGTAGGCGTGAGCTTGTCGCCGGTCCCCGTCGGGGCGGTTATTTCCGATATGGCATGGTACTTATAACCTCCTGAGTCGACCGCAGATCGAGTCTTGTTCCAGTAACCCCCATACCTGCCTCGTGCTACCACTCGTCCCTGCCGCAAGTAGGGTACGGTTCAGTAAGTTGTCAACCCCTTTCCAGCACACACCGTACAGAGAGGCCATGGTGGAAGATATCGGTTGTAGCCGGTAGGCATGCCACCTGGTCAGGGGGCATGGGTGTTTCCGGTTGGGACCGAGAGGGGAGGCCACCCCTTAGAGCGCGCGATATAAATTTGATCCCATGCTACGCGAGGTTGTAGCCTCCCCACTTAGAGTTTTGCTTGACAAGTGTCGTGGGTGATTCCAGACACCGATGAGTTAAGCTGGTGTGTGCAAGCTAGGCGTGTTTTCAACTAAAAGACCGTAGACGGAATTAGTCCCGATGGACTAAAGGAATCCGTTACTCGTGGGTAAAGAGTACACCCTCTGCAGAGATTAAACCTATTCGAATAGCCGTGTCCATGGTTAAGGACCACAGTCTGGGATGGGTCAAGTGTCGGTCTTAGTGTCGGTCTTCGGAGGTGAAATTGTTAAACCAGAACGGGAATTACTACTTGTGACTTGTGATGATTATGATTATTACTAGTGTTGACTAACCCATGATTATTATTGTTATCATCGAATATCTCTGGGATGGTTCTACCTCCGGGATATTCACTATGATTCATTTCTTTTAAAGCCCTTTCTGTGGTGTCGCTCAGACGCCCGGCTGTGGCATTTCTTTTAAAGCCCTTTCTGTGGTGTCGCTCAGACGCCCGGCTGTGGCATTTCTTTTAAAGCCCTTTCTGTGGTGTCGCTCAGACGCCCGGCTGTGGCATTTCTTTTAAAGCCCTTTCTGTGGTGTCGCTCAGACGCCCGGCTGTGGCATTATTATTCTGCATTTTCCGCTCGAGGAGTCTTTCAGACACTCGTCTGGCACCAGTATTGTTATTCTGCATTTTCCGCTCGAGGAGTCTTTCAGACACTCGTCTGGCACCAGTATTGTTATTCTGCATTTTCCGCTCGAGGAGTCTTTCAGACACTCGTTTGGCACCAGTATCTATTATCCCGCATTTTCCGCTTGAGGAGTCTTTCAGACCCTCGCTTGGCACCCAGTATTTATTACCTCTATGTGGCTATTGCATAAATTTCCAGTTGCGTATGAGTAACCTGTTTGCATGCATCAAGATAATTATTTTTATGACTAACTAAGTGAGTATAAGGATATTGCAAAGCATGAGCATCAATGGTTATATTATACCTGTGTCCTTAATGTTTGCGAGTACATTCAAAGTACTCACTGGCTTGTCCCTGGCTATTGTCTTGGCCAGATTGCTTGCTTGGAGAGGAGCGTTGCGACGACCGCCTCGGAACCTGCGCGGCGGTGATAGCAGCCTCGTGAAGATAGGAGTTATCCTGGTCAGCTGTTCCCGTGGGGAATGGAGTCCCACAGCCGTGGTGATCCACAAACCGCTTCCGCCCTCAACCACTAGAAACCATTTGTTGTACTCATAGGCCACAATGGTCTTGTACTTCATATTTTGTACCTTTGCTTGGAATTTCTGTAACAAGCTGGTGCCTCATCAGCTAACAGTAATCCTGGGGCTGATGAGCTCGACGGCCATTTTCTGGAATTTAATGTCTGGAAAACCGGTCGCGACAACTAACAGAGTTATGTCTGTAGGTATGCTAACAGGTCGTCCCGTGGAGGAAATGCCCGGTTCTACGGGTGACCTTATGCCCGAGTTCTCACAACTGCACGAACGAGTTCAACAGGTGATGCAAGGTGTTGCCCAGGCCTTGTGGCCATCCGTCTCCGTGCCCGAAGGCCTTGGAGAGTTTGCGGAGAATCTAAAGGGAGCGCGGCGGCCCTTCCGATTATGGAAGATATCGGCCTGCCGTCAAGGTGCCAGGGAAGCCTGGGCCATGGTGAAGACGTGGTATACCAGGGCTGATCCAAACCACATGGCTGGGGTTGGACCTATGGGGCCCGATGGGAAAGAGATCCCTGTTATTCTAATGTACAGACAAGTAGAATTGGCCGCAAAGTATTCCCAACAGGATTGTAAGTTAGACAGCCTGTTGGATGGTATAGAGGAAGAATTTAGTTAGTCAAAGTGACTATGTAATTGAAGTGACATTTGTAATGCCTTCTAGCCGGATTGTAGATCATTTGTCATGGCGGACCTTTTCGCTTCGACCTCTGGACCCGATACTCCGGAGTGAATCCGAATACCCTCTCGGTTATGAAAAACCAGGGCATGCGTGGAGACCAGGCGTAGGGGTCATTAGTGCTTGAATAGACAAGTGCCCAACTAGTTATGTTATATTACATGGTTAGTAAGAAACATCTTCCAGGGAGAATAGTTCCGTTAGGGGTTCCTTTCCCTGGGTATGCATGCCCTAAAGTGCATGTCCGGACTACGGAAAAGAATCGCAGGAAAAAACATCTGGGGGCATATATAAAAAATAGGTAAAAATCATCTTTTGTTCACCGACCGAATATTCCCTTAAGAACGCTAGCTTTTGGCTTCACCCAGTCTGAGGTACACATCCGGCTGACCCGGCAGCAACAATCGCAGAGGTGCTCCCCTTATGCCCTAGCCGATTTAACGGGAACATATGGCATAAATACAAGAGCCAGGCAACCCAGCTTGGCCAAAAATTAAGTCATATCGATGCATATAATGGTGAATAAAAGGTACATGCGGAAGGATAACACATGTGTTGGGCATGAAGCCCGTATAAATAAGTAAGCTTCTGTGAAAGAAGCCCCCAGGTATAATGAGCGCGGATAGCGCGTCAGTTGAGTGCAAACGAGGCACAAATTGGCCCTTAAAGGTTGTGAGAGAAAAGAAGGGGAGAAGGAGAGAAATAAAAGACAGATAGTGTATAAAAAATGGACAGAGGAAGGAGACGAACATAGAGTCCGGCGCTATGCGTAGAATCTTCAGAGTCTGGCTGCGTTCCATGGGTTCAGCTCGAGTCGATTGTCCGATGCATCCCGCAGACGGTACGCTCCACCAGTCAGAACTTGGTCAATAATGAAGGGACCCTCCCATTTGGGCTTGAGTTTGTCCTTTTTGTTCTCCAACAGGCGTAGAATTAATTCGCCAACATTATAAGTTTTGGCCCGTACTTCTCTGCTTTGGTATCTTCGAGCCTGCTGTTGATAGAATGCGGAACGGGCTTTTGCCACGTCACGCTCCTCCTCCAAGGTGTCCAAACTGTCCTTCCGATCAAGCTCGGATTCTAGTTCTTCGTACATGCGCACTCGAGGTGACTCATGAATTATGTCGCAGGGCACAACAACCTCTGTGCCGTATACCATAAAGAATGGTGTGTATCTGGTGGTGCGATTCGGCGTGGTCTGCAGTCCCCAGAGTACGGAGTCGAGCTCCTCTACCCAGTGCGTGTTAGATTCCTTTAGGGACCGCACTAATCTGGGTTTGATGCCGCTCATGATAAGACCATTTGCTCGTTCGACTTGACCGTTAGTTTGTGGGTGATAGACAGAAGCATAATCGAGCTTGATGCCCATGTTTTTGCACCAGAGTTTTACCTCGTCGGCCGTGAAGTTCCTGACGTTATCAGTGATGAAGCTGTGGGGGACGCCATAACGGTGTATGACCCCGGATATGAAGTCTATCACCGGTCCGGATTCGGCCGTCTTAACAGGCTTGGCTTCTACCCATTTGGTGAATTTATCCACCATGACCAGCAAGTATTTTTTCTTGTGGGTTCCACCTTTAAGGGGTCCAACCATGTCGAGCCCCCAGACCGCGAAGGGCCAGGTAATGGGGATTGTATGGAGGGAGGTGGGCGGCATATGGCTTTGGGTTGCAACAAGTTGGCAACCTACGCATCGTTGGACCAGGTCCAGTGCATATGCCCGGGACGTAGGCCAGTAAAAACCTATACGGAAGGCCTTGCTTACATGGGCCCGGGCTACTACGTGGTGGCCGCCGAGTCCGGCATGAATTTCCGCCAGAAGCTTCCGCCCCTCCTCCTCGGAGATGCACCTTTGAAGGACTCTGGTGGTGCTTTTCTTATAAAGCTCTCCCTCATGGACCCTGTAGGCTTTAGATCGCCGTACTATGCAGCGTGCCTCGTTTTGGTCCTCGGGGAGTTCCTGCCTGGTTAAGTAGGCCAGGAATGGTTCTGTCCACGGGGCGATGACGGCCATTATAACGTGGGCTGAAGGTGTTATTTCGGTGGCAGAGCCTCCGATTATGTCAGAGTGTTCGGAATCGGGCATTGCGGTTGGGTCCTGTCTGTTGTTATCCGTGTACCCTTCCCATATCATGGATGGCTTGAACATCCTCTCCAAAAAGATGTTAGGGGGGACTGCATCGCATTTTGCACCGATGCGTGCGAGGACATCTGCCGCCTGATTGTTTTCCCGGGCTACATGGTGAAATTCGAGCCCCTCGAACCGAGCTGAGTTTTTAGGACGGCATTGCGATAGGCCGCCATTTTCAGATCCTTTGCATCAAAGTCTCCATTTATTTGGGATATTGCGAGGTTCGAGTCCCCCCGCACCTCTAGGTGTTGAATGCCCATGGATACTGCCATCCGGAGACCATGTAAATGGGCCTCATATTCGGCTGCGTTGTTGGAGCCCGTATACATTATCTGGAGTACGTATTGAACTGTATCTCCGGTTGGGGACGTCAGAACGACGCCAGCCCCCAGACCAGCCAGCATTTTGGAGCCGTCGAAGTGCATGATCCAGTTGGCATATGCGTCGTACTATTTAGGGAGTTCGGCTTCCATCAATTTGGCGACAAAGTCGGCCAACACTTGAGACTTAATGGCTCGCCGTGGTTTGTAGGTTATGTCGAACGGGAGGAGCTCAATGGCCGATTTGGCAATCCGGCCCGTGGCGTCGCGGTTGTTTATGATATCGTTGAGTGGCACTTCCGAGGCTACTGTTATCGAACACTCTTGAAAGTAGTGCCGCAGCTTCCGGGATGCCATGAACACCGCGTGTGTTATCTTTTGATAATGCGGGTACCGTGACTTGCATGGAGTAAGGACAGTGGAGACATAGTAGACCAGTTTTTGAAGGGGAAATTTATGTCCGTCCGTTTCTCGCTCGACGACGAGCACTGCGCTCACAACTTGATGGGTGGCCGCAATGTATAACAACATAGGTTCGCCAATGTTTAGCGCTGCCAGGATTGGGTTGGTTGCTAGTATGGCCTTTATTTCTTCCAATCCGGCTGTGGCGGCATCCGTCCACTCGAAGTGTTCGGTGCGCCGTAGGAGGCGGTAAAGTGGTAATGCCTTTTCTCCCAGGCGGGAGATAAAGCGGCTTAGATCCGCCACACATCCGGTTAATTTCTGGATTTGTTTGAGGTCCGTTGGGTTATCCAACTGTGACAGGGCTCGGATCTTGGACGGATTTGCTTCAATTCCTCTGCCGAATACAATGAAGCCCAAGAGCTTTCCGGCTGGCACACCGAAGACGCATTTTTCCGGGTTGAGCTTGATGTCATATGTTCTGAGGTTATCGAATGTGAGTCTTAAGTCGTCTACTAGAGAGTCGACATGCTTGGTTTTGACGACCACATCATCTATGTATGCCTCCACTCTTTTGCCGATCTGGTTTGCCGGACATGTTTGAATCATGCACTGATATGTTGCGCCGGCGTTTTTGAGCCCAAAGGGCATTGTGTTGAAGCAGAAGGGGCCGTATGGTGTGATGAATGCCGTTGCGGCTTGGTTGGACTCCGCCATCTTAATTTGGTGGTAGCCGGAGTATGCGTCGAGGAAGCACAATGAACCGTGTCCTGCTGTCACATCGATAATTTGATCGATGCGGGGGAGGAGGAAGGGATCCTTTGGGCAAGCCTTGTTGAGGTCCCTAAAATCGACGCACAAGCGCCATGATTTGTCCTTCTTTGGTACCATCACCAGTTTTGCTAGCCAGTCCGGATGTTTTATCTTTCTAATGAATCCGACTTCCAATAACTTGGCTAGTTCCTCTCCCATAGCTTGTCTCTTAGGTTCAGAGAAATGCCGAGGAGCCTGCTTAACCGGTTTGAATCCCTTTAGGATATTAAGGCTGTGTTCGGCTAGCTTGTGTGGGATTCCTGGCATGTCTGAAGGGTGCCAGGCGAAAATGTCCTAGTTCTCGTGTAAGAATTCTCATAGTGCGGCGTCTACGGCAGGGTTTAGTTGTGCCCTGATGGAAGCTGTTTTTGTAGGGTCCATTGGATGGACTTGGAATTTGACTATTTCGTCTGCTGGCTTAAAGGAGGTGGACTTGGATCTCTTATCGAGTATCACATCGTCCCTGTTCACCGTGGAGCGCAGCGCAGTCAGTTCCTTAGCCGCTAGGGCTTCGGATAGTGCCTCAAGGGCCAGTGTGACTGTCTTGTTTTCGGCGCGGAGTGCTATGTCCGGATCACTAGCAAGAGTGATGATTCCATTGGGCCCGGGCATTTTGAGCTTCATGTAATTGTAATGGGGTATGGCTTGGAAGATTTTGAACGCCTCCCGCCCTAACAGGGCGTGATATCCACTACTGAACGGGGCCACTTGGAACATAACCTCTTCGGACCTGTAATTCTCCAGCGTGCCGAACACCACATCTAGTGTGATTTTTCCTGTACAGCGCGCTTCCCGACTGGGGATTATTCCTCTAAAGGTTGTGCTGCTTCGCTCAATGCGGTTCCAGTCTATTTCCATTTTTTGAAGGGTTTCTTCATAGATGAGGTTTAATCCGCTGCCGCCGTCCATGAGTACCTTGGCGAGTCGAAAGCCGTCCACTATAGGACTGAGGACCAATGTGGCTGCTGCTCGGGCTGCTCAGAATTTAGGTTCGTTGCTGGCATTGAAATTAATAGCCGTGTCACTCCATGGGTTTATTGTTGCCACGTGGTGGATTTCGGCAAGGCTGCGGAGTGTTCGCTTTCGCATATCATTTGATGCGAAGGTCTCGAAGACTATTAATACCATACTGGTATCCCTGGTATGGCACTCTGTGGCTTCTGGAATTAGAAGATCTTCGCCACTTTTGGCTACCTGCCGGAGTATCCAACATGCTCTAAGGCCATGAGTTGGTATGGCGCCCTCTGTACTGTGAATTTTACAAGGTCCATTGAGCCATCCCTCTAGTACGGTTCCATGCCCTGTAGAGGGTTTTTGCTTTTTGGTAGTTGACCCGGGTGTCTTTTGATAGTGCACCCTTTTATTTCAGACTGGGTTCGTATTTAGGGCCGGATTATCCCAAAAGTTTGTTTCGGTTTTCCAGGCATTTTCCATCGCATAGTATTTTCGTACTATGGACGCCAAGTCGGCGAAGCGTGATATCTCACGACGATTTATGGCGTTAAGGATTCCCTTGTCCGTGCAATTATTGCAGAAAAATAAGATCGCGTCTTCCCCGCGACAGTCCTTAACCTTGTTCATCGCAAGGAGGAATCTAGCCCAATAGTGATGTACTGTTTCCTGGGGCTCTTGCCTGATGCGGGAAAGATCGCTTATGTTTGGGTGGGTGGGTGGAATTGAATCCGAACCCTTACCCGATATGGGATCTAGGGGCCGAGGATTTTCCAATTTTGGGAATTCTGGTTCCGGGGTGTTGCCCGGTAATCTTGCCCCGCTGCCTGACTCTAAGTTCAGGGATTGGATGCTGTCCTCCCGCAAACGGGTATCCGGCTCGGAGAGCTTAGGAATCCGGACATAGTTGGTCCTCAATATGGAGGAGAGGTCGCCGCATTGTTCCTCCACCACTGCAATATGATGGGTGACCGGCGGAGAGTTAATCTCCCTTTGATTGGGTTTAAGCCCAATCCGATCATAGTCCATAGCGACTCCCAGGGCGGCGATGCGATCTAAGAGCTCGTTTAGCAAGGCGAGCTCCACTGGATCCATCTGTTCGGCGAGTGCCGATTTGACATGGAGGCTGTTTTCGATGACCCGAGAGGTCGTCGTCGGTGTGGCGGCCGAACAGGCGGTCATGATGAAACCACCTAGCCGGAGAGTTTGGCCGACAACCAAAGCTCCCCCAACAGTTGTACCGTCTTTAAAGACGAGATGAGACATCCTCCCTTCTGGCAACGGCACAGTGGAATGCTACCTCTTGAGCTTGCGTTGGTTTTCCCCAAAGAGGAGAGGATGATGCAACAGAGTAGTGTAAGTATTTCCCTAAGTTTTTGAGAACCAAGGTATCAATCCAGTAGGAGGCCACGCTCAAGTCCCTCGTACCTGCACAAATCGATAACAACTCGCAACCAACGCGATTAGGGGTTGTCAATCCCTTCACGGTCTCTTACGAGAGTGAGATCTAATAGAGATAATATTTTTGGTATTTTTGATATAAAGATGCAAAGTGAAAAGTAAAAGGCAAAGTAAAAACAAAGCAAGATTAAAGTGATTGAGATTGATATGATGAGAATAGACCCGGGGGCCATAGGTTTCACTAGTGGCTTCTCTCAAGAGCATAAGTTTTCTACGGTGGGTGAACAAATTACTGTTGAGCAATTGACAGAATTGAGCATAGTTATGAGAATATCTAGGCATGATCATGTATATAAGCATCACGTCCGTGACAAGTAGATCGAAACGATTCTGCATCTACTACTATTACTCCACTCATCGACCGCTATCCAGCATGCATCTAGAGTATTAAGTTAAAAAACAGAGTGACGCTTTAAGCAAGATGACATGATGTAGAGAGATAAATTCATGCAATATGAAATAAACCCCATCTTGTTATCCTCGATGGCAACGATACAATACGTGCCTTGCTGCCCCTTCTGTCACTGGGAAAGGACACCGCAAGATCGAAACCAAAGCTAAGCACTTCTCCCATGGCAAGAACTACCAATCTAGTTGGCCAAACCAAACGGATAATTCGAAGAGACTTGCAAAGATAACCAATCATACATAAAAGAATTCAGAGAAGATTCAAATATTGTTCATAGATAGACTTGATCATAAACCCACAATTCATCGGTCTCAACAAACACACCGCAAAAGAAGAAGATTACATCAAATAGATCTCCACAAGAGAGGGGGAGAACATTGTATTGAGATCCAAAAAGAGAGAAGAAGCCATCTAGCTAATAACTATGGACCCGAAGGTCTGAGGTAAACTACTCACACTTCATCAGAGAGGCTATGATGATGTAGAAGCCCTCCGTGATGACGGCCCTCTCCGGCGGAGCTCCGGAACAGGCCCCAAGATGGGATCTCGTGGATACAGAAAGTTGCGGCGGTGGAATTAGGTTTTTTTGCTCCTGTTCTGATCATTTGGGGGTACGTGGGTATATATAGGAGGAAGGAGTACGTCGGTGGAGCACCGAGGGGCCCACGAGGCAGGGGGGCACGCCCCCCACCCTCGTGACCGCCTCCGATACTTCTTGGAGTAGGGTCCAAGTCTCGTGTGTCTTATCCGGGAAGAAAATCACGTTCCAAAAAGGATTTTTCTGTTTGGACTCCGTTTGATATTCTGTTTCTTCGAAACACTGAAATAGGCAAAAAACAACAATTCTGGGTTGGGCCTCCGGTTAATAGGTTAGTCCCAAAAATAATATAAAAGTGGAAAATAAAGCCCAATATAGTCCAAAACAGTAGATAATATAACATGGAGCAATCAAAAATTATAGATACGTTGGAGACATATCAGGCATCCCCAAGCTTAATTCCTGCTCGTCCTCGAGTAGGTAAATGATAAAAAAGAGAATTTTTGATGCGGAGTGCTACTTGGCATAATTTCAATGCAAAATTTCTTAATTGTGGTATGAATATTCATATTAGAAAGATTCAAGACAAAAGTTCATATTGACATAAAGAATAATAACACTTCAAGCAAACCAACAAAGCAATTATATTTTCTCAAAGTAACATGGCCAAAGAAAGTTCATCCCTACAAAATCATATAGTTTAGTCATGCTCCATTTTCGTCACACAAGAATGCTCTCATCATGCACAACTTCGATGACAAGCCAAGCAATTGTTTCATACCTTAATAATTTCAAACTCATAAACTTTCATGCAATACATGAGCGTGAGCCATGGATATAGCACTATGGGTGGAATAGAATATAATGATGGGGGTTGTGTGGAGAAGACAAAAAAAAGGAGAAAGTCTCACATCAACGAGGCTAATCAATGGGCTAGGGAGATGCCCATGTTGATGTTAATGCAAGGAGTAGGGATTGCCATGCAACGGATGCACTAGAGCTATAAATGTATGAAAGCTCAACAAAAGAAACTAAGTGGGTGTGCATCCAACTTTCTTGCTCACGAAGACCTAGGGCACTTGAGGAGGCCCATTGTTGGAATATACAAGCCAAGTTCTATAATGAAATATTCCCACTAGTATATGAAAGTGATAACTCAAGAGACTCTCTATATGAAGAACATGGTTCTACTTTGGAGCACAATATATGAGACTCGCTATATCATGGTGCTACTTTGAAGCACAAGTGTGGAAAAAAGGATAGTAACATTGCCCCTTTTTTTGGGCCTTCTTTTTTTTTTCTTTGGCCTTTTTTTGGGGGCAATGTTCTATTGAATGATGATCATCACACTTCTATTTATTTACAACTCAATGATTACAACTCGATACTAGAACAAAGTATGACTCTATATGAATGCCTCCGGCAGTGTACCGGGATATGCAATGAATCAAGAGTGACAAGTATGAAAAAATTATGAATGGTGGCTTTGCCACAAATACTATGTCAACTACATGATCATGCTAAGCAATATGACAATGATGAATGTGTCATGATAAACTGGATGGTGGAAAGTTGCATGGCAATATATCTCGGAATGGCTATGGAAATGGCATAATAGGTAGGTATGGTGGCTGTTTTGAGGAAGATATAAGGAGGTTTATGTGTGAAAGAGCGTATCATATCACGGGGTTTGGATGCACCGGCGAAGTTTGCACCAACTCTCAATGTGAGAAAGGGCAATGCATGGCACCGTAGAGGCTAGCAATGATGGAAGGGTGAGAGTGCGTATAATCCATGGACCCAACATTAGTCATAAAGAACTCATAATTATTGCAAAAATCTACAAGCCATCAAAAACCAAAGTATTACACGCATGCTCCTAGGGGGATAGATTGGTAGGAAAACACCATCACTGGTCCCCGACCGCCACTCATAAGGAGAACAATCAAATAACACCTCATGTTTCAAATTTGTTGCATAATGTTAACCATACGTGCATGCTACGGGACTTGCAAACTTTAACTCAAGCACTTCTCAATTTCACAATTACTCTACTAGCATGACTTTGATATTCTACCTCCATATCTCAAAACAATTATCAATCATCCAACTTTTCTTAGTATTCAACGCACTCAAAAGGAAGTTTCACAAATCTTGAATACCAAGCAAGTTATTATTAAGCAAATTACCATGCTATTACGACTCTTAAAATAATTTAAGTGAAGCATGAGAGATTAATAGTTTCTTTAAAACAAACCACCACCGTGCTCTAAAATATCTAAGTGAAGCACACAAAGCAAAATTACAATGCTCGAAAGATATAAGTGGAGCACATAGAGCAAAACTACAAAGCTCAAAAGATATAACTGAAGCACAAAGAGTATTCTGACAAATTTTAATTCATAGATGACTCTCTCAAAATGTGTGTACAGAAAGGATGATTGTGGCACACTAACAAACAAAAACACAAATAATACAAGACGCTCCAAGCAAAACACATATCATGTTGGTGAATAAAAATATAGCTCCAAGTAAATTACCGATGGAAGTGGACGAAAGAGGGGATGCCTTCCGGGGCATCCCCAAGATTTGACTTTTTGGTGTCCTTGGATTATCTTGGGGGTGCCATGGGCATACCCAAGCTTAGGTTCTTGCCACTCCTTGTTCCATAATCCATCAAAAGAATTCACCCAAAACTTGAAAACTTCACAACACAAAACTCAATAGAAATCTCGTGAGCTCCGTTAGAGAAAGAAAACATAAAACCACTTAAAGGTACTGTAATTAACTCATTCTTTATTTATATTGGTGTTAAACCTACTGTATTCCAACTTATCTATGGATTATAAAATATTTTACTAACCATAGATTCATCAAAATAAGCAAACAACACACGAAAAACAGAATCTGTCAAAAACAGAACAGTCTGTAGTAATCTGTAACTAACGCAAACTTATGGAACTCCAAAAAATCTACCAAAATTAGACGACCTAGACAATTTGTTTATTGATCATCAGCAATTAGAATCAATATTTTATCACGTCCTTATGATTTTTAATAATTCGGGCACTGAACGCAAAGTTTCTGGAAATTACAGCAAGATCAAATAACTATCATCCAAGAAGATCCAATAGGTCTAGCTTGTCACAAACACTAATTAAAACACAAAACCACATCCAAACAGAAGGTAGATGGGTTATTTATTCCCTAAAAGAATAAAAGCACAAAAAACTAAAAATAAAATTGGGTTGCCTCCCAACAAGCGCTATCGTTTAACGCCCTCTAGCTAGGCATAAAAGCGAGGATAGATCTAGGTATTGCCATCTTTGGAAGGTAATCCATAAGTGGCTCTCATGATGATTTCATATGGAAATTTTATTTTCTTTCTTGGAAAGTGTTCCATGCCCTTTTTTAATGGAAATTGGAATCTAATATCCCCTTCCTTCATATCAATAATTGGTATGATTGTTGTTATCCTACGGACTAAGCCTCCCGGTTTATATAGACACCGGAAGAGGCTAGGGTTACATAGAGTTGGTTACAAGGAAGGAGATCTACATATCCGTATTGCCAAGCTTGCCTTCCACGCCAAGGAAAGTCCCATCCGGACACGAGACGAAGTCTTCAATTTTGTATCTTCATAGTCCAACAGTCCGGCCAAAGGTTATAGTCCGGATGCCCGGATACCCCCTAATCCAGGACTCCCTCAAAGATATTTATCGGTCGTCCCGTAATGACAACATACGTTATTCCCTTTGTCATCGGTATGATACATGCCTGAGATTCGATCGTCGGTATCTTCTTACCTAGTTCAATCTCGTTACCGGCAAGTCTCTTTACTCGTTTCGTAATGCATCATCCCGCAACTAACTCATTAGTCACATTGCTTCCAAGGCTTATTATGATGCATTACCGAGATGGCCCAGAGATATCTTTGTTGGGGAACGTAGTATTTCAAACTTTTCCTACGATCACGCAAAATCTATCTAGGAGAAGCATAGCAACGAGCGGGGAGAGTGTGTCCACGTACCCTCGTAGACCGAAAGCGGAAGTGTTAAGTAATGCGGTTGATGTAGTCAAACTTCTTCGCGATCCAACCAATCAAGTACCGAACGCACAACACCTCCGCGATCTGCACACATTCAGATCGTTGACGTCCCTCGAACTTCTAGATCCAGCTGAGGCCGAGGGAGAGTTTTGTCAGAACGACGGCGTGTTGACGATGATGATGAAGTTACCGATGCAGGGCTTCGCCTAAGCTCTACAATGATATGACCGAGGTGGAAATATGTGGATGGGGACACCACACACGGCTAAACAATCAACTTGTGTGTCTATGGGGTGCCCCCTCCCCCGTATATAAAGGAGGGGAGGAGGGGGGCGGCCGACCTCATGGTGCGCCCCTGATAACCCACAAGTATAGGGGATGGCAACCGTTTTCAAGGGTAGAATATTCAACCTAAATTTATTGATTCGACACAAGGGGAGCCAAAGAATATTCTCAAGTATTAGCAGTTGAGTTGTCAATTCAACCACACATGTAAGACTTAATATCTGCAGCATAGTATTTAGTAGCAAAGTAGTATGGAAGTAACGGTAACGGTGGCAAAAGTAACAGTAGCAGTTTTGTAGTAATTGTAATAGTGGCAACGGTAAAGTAACTAAGAAAAGAACAATATGTGAAAAGATCTTAGGCATTGTGTCGCGACCGGTTTTTCTGGACATAAATTTCCAGAAAAATGGCCGTCGAGCTCATCAGCCCCAGGATTACTGTTAGCTGATGAGGCAACAACTTGATATAGATATTCCAAGCAAAATTACAGAATATGTAGTACAAGACCATTGTGGCCTATGAGTACAACAAATGGTTTCTAGTGGTTGAGGGCGGAAGCGGTTTGTGGATCACCACGGTCTGTGGGACTCCATTTCCCACGGGAACAGCTGACCAGGATAACTCCTATCTTCGCGAGGCTGCTATCACCGCTGCTTAGGTTCCGAGGCTGTCGTCGCAATACTCCTCTCCAAGCAAGTAATCTGGCCAAGACAATAGCCAGGGACAAGCCAGTGAGTACTTTGAATGTACTCGCAAACATTATGAACACGGGTATAATAAAGCCACTGATAATCATGCTTTGCAATATCCTTATGCTCACTTAGTTAGTCATAAAAATAAATATCTTGATGCATGCAAACAGGTTATTCATATGCAACCGGAAATTTATGCAATGACCAAATATAAATAAGGTGTGCCGATCGGATGTCTGAAGCGACGTCTCGAAAGGATAGTGAAAAAAGAATATGCCACAATCGGGCGTCTGAGCGACACCACATAAAGGGCTTTAAAAGAAATGCCACAGTCGGGCGTCTGAGCGACACCACATAAAGGGCTTTAAGAGAAATGCCACAGTCGGGCGTCTGAGCGACACCACATAAAGGGCTTTAAAAGAAATGCCACAGTCGGGCGTCTGAGCGACACCACATAAAGGGCTTTAAAAGAAATGCCACAGTCGGGCGTCTGAGCGACACCATAGAAAGGGCTTTAGAAGAAATGAAACAATCATGGTGAATATCTAGGAGGTAGTACCGTCCCAGGGATATTCTTTATTTCAAATCATGCAAACGGTTAGTCCATAATGGTAATAATCATAACCATCATATATCACAAGTCATAATCAATATTCGGGTTTTAGTGGTTTCTCCTCCGAAGACCGACACTAAGACCGACACTTGACCCATCCCAGACTGAAATCCTTGACCAGGACACGGCTATTCGAATAGGTTTGATCTCTGCAGAGGGTGTACTCTTTACCCACGAGTAAAGGATTCCTTTAGTCCATCGGGACTAATTCCGTCTACGGTGTTTTAATTGAAAACACACCTGACTTGCACACACCAGCTCAACTCACCGGTGTCTGGAATCACCCACGACACCTGTCAAGCAAACTCTAAGTGGGGAGGCTACAACCTCGACGTAGCATGGGATCAAATTTCTATTCGCGCGCTCTAAGGGGTATCCCTCTCTCGGTCCCAACCGGATACACCCATGCCCCCGGACCAGGTGGCATGCCTACCGGATGCAGTCGGTATATTCCACCATGGCCTCTCTGTACGGTGTGTGCCAAGACAAGGGTTAACAACTTACTGAACCATACCCTCCTACGGTAGGGACTAGTGGCAGTACGAAACAAGTATGGGGGTTACCGGAACAAGACTCGATCTATGGCTGACTCAGGAGGCTTATAAGAGTTCCCTGCATGGTTAGCGCAACAAAATACTTCAACCAACAAATCACCACTCAATATACCTTACCATGCCATACCGGATGTAACCGTCCTGACGGAGACCGGCGACAAGCTCACACCTACCCAAGGCAGAGGCTTTCCCGGATTCCTTACCGGCATGCATGTAAGGCACATGAAGATGATTGCCATCACACGGGTATGCTCATTTCCAACAGCAAGGAAATCCACATAATGCATCCATGCTAAAGATCATATCACATGAAATAACACTACTCCGAAATGAGGTGGTATTTAATAAACGTGTCAATCATCACACCAACTTATTATTCCGGGGTTCAGAATGCTTGCCTTAAAGGTGTGGAGAGGTGGGGGTGCTCTCCAAAACTTTTGGAAGTTTTTCTTCTCTTCCAAAATCCTATTTTCAAAAAATATGCAAACAACACATATTTCAAAAACAGTACAAAAAAGTTGTTTGGAAAATTTTCAAATAAATCTTAAAATAAATTAGACAGAATTTGAGAGATGTAGGAAAAAGAATTAATTCATTTGGAGTTATATTTAAAAAGTTACGGCCGGTCAAAGTTTAGTCAAATCTGTTTTTAAAATAAATATATAAAAGAAAACGATTCGGACAGAATACGCTTTCGGTGTAGGGGAGACACACTGTGGGGGTTTACGCTTCCACTTAAACACGTGGACGGCGCGGGTGCCACTGACAGTGGGTCCAGGGGGCCCACTAGTCAGGTTTGACTAGTCCTTCTCCTTCTCCTTCCTCTGTCCCGAGCGGAGGCGGAGCTCCGGCGATCGTCGCCGGCGACTGGCGGCTCCTCGCGGGGCTTCGAGGGCGGGGATGGATCCGCCACTCTAGGGCGATCCTTCCGGTGGTTGCCAGGCAGGTGGGGGCGGCGGGAGCTGCCGGCGGCGAGCTTCGCGGCGGAGGAGGCTTCGGGAGCGGAGTGATTTTTCGGCCACGGTGGTTCCCGATCAAAATTGATTAGGGGGTTGGGTTCGTGGGAGGAAGGGGAGTATTCTGGTGAAGAGAACGGAGCGGGAGAGGCCTTGGTGGCGCCGGAACGGCCGGGGCAGTGGCAGCGGCAGGAGTTGCCGGAGACGGGGAAGAAAGCTTCCCTGGGTCGAACGCGAGCTAGGGGAGCACCATACGGGTGGCCTGAGGTCGCCTGCGTGCTCGGGGGAGTTCGGGGACCTCTTTTATAGCTCGACGAGGTCGGTGCTGCGGCGGTGGGGATAAGAACGGCGGCGAACCGCCTCTCTGTGTTGCAGGGCGACGTGGCGGCGACGGGTGCTAGTGGACAAGGCTGCGGATGAGCTCGGGCTGTTCAAGGGGCCAGGTGGCGAGCTGGGGTGGCTTGGGCGGCGCTGGACGAAGCAGCGGCTGTCGGCCGACGCCGGTGTGCCGCCAAAATGCTCTGGCGGTGGCGCTGTTGGTTGCCAGGGCGGCTTGGCGTGATGCTGTGAGGAGGGTAGCGCGTGGCGTGGTGCCGCAGAGCGAGCCAAAACCAGGGGGGCCAGCGTGTCGGCTCGGCAAGGTTCGTGCAATACGCGCGCTCTGGGCGCGTCTAGTGCACGCACGGAAGGTGCTCGACGCAATGCCGTGGCATGCTACAGGTCACAGGTGAGGTTGGCACGCAAGAGGGCTAGGTTAGAGCTGTAGGGGAACTCAAAGGACAAGGTGGTCTGGTCAGGTCGTCAAGATCATAGTGCAAACAAAAACTCATGACAAAACTGATCATGCCACAGGGTGTTTGATAAAATGCTAAGGTCATCTAGGTAGCTCTTGGAGGTGTCAAATTCTCCAGATCAGTGTCTCTTTGATAAAAGAGGGTGGTGAGGTTAGTTGGTGGAAAGCACAAACTTGCTAGTGCAAATTTTGTAGAACTCCAAATCTGGACAGGAGGTGGATGGCATTATTTCATGAATCAAAAATATGCCAATGGTTGCATGCTCCTGGACTTAGGGGTTTAACAGGGAGGGCTATAAGCAGGAAGAGTAATCATGGATAACAGAACAAGCAAAAATGTGGTTGCTGTACAAACCATCATGTTGGACCAGAATGAAGATGAGGTTGAAACACTCAAAACTTTCAAGGAACAACACTGGGTTTTTGCATAAAGTTGAATCATATGTTGCTACTAACATCCCATAATTTTGGTGGAGGCTAGAAGCAAAGATTTAAATGGGTTGTAGTGCAAATTGGCACTCTGGACCAGAGAAAGAAATAGGGTGTAGAGCTCAAAATATTTTATGAATCAAAGTTATTTTTGCATAAAAGTGATTTAAAAACATCACCTGACATCTCCAAACTTTGTTTGGAATTTTAAATGAATTTATCAAATGGTTGTAGTTCAAATATGGCCATTTAACTTGTAAAAACCATTTTCAAGAAAATAAAGAGCAAGCAAACTAATTATGTAAATTTGTTCTACTAATAAAAGAAAAGTTTTTCTTGAGAGGTTTAAACAAGCCCAAAAACATATTTGAAAGGTTCTCTTTTTGGGGAAAAACTCCATAACAACAGGGAAGAAAATGATTAAAAAGATCAAAATGGAGCTCAGAAATTTAAAGTTTTTAATTCGTGACAAAATTTTAATTCATTAAAACAAAGTCAAATTTTTTCGGGGTGTCACAATACTACCCCCCTTAAGAAAAATCTCGTCCTCGAGATTTGTTAAAAGCTGTTTTTATGAAAATAAAATATGCAATAAAATGTGGCTATAGTGAGAGGGCAGTAAGTGGTGGAAAACCACAGTGAGAAAACTGGCGCTGTGTGGAAAAAATCTACGGTTCGAGACAAAAACGTGAGATTTCTATACTGGATATAAATTTAGAATAATTTCTAAATTTAATTATGCGCTGGTCGTACCCGAGAGCACAGTGCTCTCTCTGGCTGACAGGTGGACCCAGGGCCCACTGTCGGCCTCTTCTTCTTCCTCTGTTCCTCTCCTCTTCCTCTCTCCCGCGCGTTTTCCCACGATTTCTCCACCGGCGACGTCTAGCGCGTAGGGCATCTAGGCCGTACCGCAGTAGTGCGCGGCGTGCTAGCTGCCGGGGCAGCGTGCACTCACCTCGCGGGCCAGCGTGCTGTCGGCACTGCTCGCGGATTCGACTCCGAGCACCGGCGATCGGGCAACGAGCGGCGTTGGTGGACTTTGCCCACCGAACACCGAGCTCGAGCTATAAAACGGCTGAGGTGTCTCTCCCTCTCTCTTCTTCCTCACACCTAGCCTCGCTTCTCTTCCTCCTTCTTCCTCCATTCCTGCTTACCGAAGCTCGGGTGAGGCTCTAATGACGGAGGCGATGCTGGACTGGTTCGCGATCCTGGTATGCGGAGGGCTGGCGACACTCCTGGGGCTCTCCGTGCTCCTGTGCGCGATGATCCTCGACGAGCATGGTGATGCTGCTGCTCGGGTGTTGGCTCTCCGCGGTGGTGACGATCACGAGGAGTAGGTGGGGTGTGCCGGGTGCTAACTGTTGTTAGAGGGTGGTTAGCCAGATGTAACACTGTTGGAAAGTTTTTGTGAACAGTGTATGTGCTTGGTTGATGATGGTCGAGAGTCTGTGGTTGTTGTGCTGTGTGTAATAAAATAGTCCATGTTGTGAGAAGATGCAGAAGTAGCGGTTTAGCGAAAAGAAAACTTATTCCAGGATTAATTGCGGGGGAAAACAATAATGCAACAGGATCACTCATTAATAAAGATTTACTCAAAGCGCACACTCGGTTACCATGCACAAGTTACATCGGATAATTAAATGTTGCAACAAACTAAAATGTAGCAGCGACGTCTTATAGTGCAAAGGGTAGCTGGACGGGGTCTCGAGAGAATGTTTCTGGCACTGAGACACATTATTCTTCTATCGGGGACAGTGGATTGACCAGTCGATGCATGTGTCTCTCCTGGTCGGGCCTCAGTGATCTGCCGATGGCGATCTGAGGATTTAAATCTGCGAGGCTCTAGAGATAACCCATCACGCGTTGGATCAAACTCTCTTGAGTGATGACGTACTGGACAAGGTTGGCCAGGACGGGGTCTCTCTCGATTCGCATACCGGGAAACGATGTTACTCCTCCGGGCGCTGCACGGCTCGGAAAGTAGTAATACCCTCGTTCGCTGGCATAGGGCACCGCGAAACGAAGGCGGGCAAGTGCTTCGTAAGCCGCAGCTTCCACGGCCATTTGTGGGGTTGGCATAGATTTCCCCACGAAAGAGACCTCTGTTGGGTCTTGGTTTGAATTCACGGGAGGGATGTGCACTGCTGCCCAATATCTCGAGGTGGAAGGGGTGATCCTCGATTTGAACAGCTCGTACTAGGGTGGCTGGGTAGAGCCCATGGTACTGCAGGTAAAATCCCACAATATCCTGACAAAACTACCCGGGGTTGCATCTGGGGTTCTCAGGTAAATGCTGGGTGTCGGCATGGCAAGAAATGGTTGTGAGTATGGTGCACAAGATGAGAAGTGTTTGGCAAGGTCACGCGGCGGCCTCTTTATAGCACCAGAGCTGGGTCATTTCTACCGTGGTGAATGGTAACGAAACTTCCAGCTCTGTTCCGCGGGTCGAAGTCAATGCCACAGATACACATATTTCACCGAGGTGACGTGTGACTGTGGGGGTTGTCGGGAAGGCTTGTGGTAACTGCGCCAGGGGTAGCAATCTCACACTGGTATTGGGTGTTAGACAAGGTTACTATTAAAGCAGAGGCATGACAACTAGCAGCGTTTATTCACAAGGCCACACGGTTACAAAGCGAGGGTACACTGAGACTCGATACAACTCGGGTTACTTAGTCTACCTCGTTTACATCCATGCGGGCGTGCCTTGTGGATGTTGAGGCTTCTCCACGGGTCTCGCCGTCGGAATTAACTAGAGTGGGTTGAGGGGCTGCAGGCTCGGGGTAGCGATGATGGCCATCTCGGGGATTGCTGGTCACCACTCCGTTGGAGTGTGTTCCCAAAATGCGACGTAGCACTTCTGGGGTTATCGCAACACCTTGGCCGATGGCTGGGGTAGACCTCAGGGGCTCGATCGGTTGTCCAAACAGCACGACTAGGTTGTCGGCGTTGGGCTCGTCCTCTTCTCTCGCCGGGGCTTGACGAACCAGCTCTCCACGAGCTGCGATAAGATCAATTGTGACCTGATCGCACAGTTCCTCTAGTGCATTTACATAGCGCACTAGGTGCAACAATGCATGATCTGTTTCATGATCTTCGTTGGCAACTTGGGGTGGCCTACCGTACCCTTCACGTCTGGGATAGTAGTGGAACGAGCGACAGTCAACTCTGGGCGACAAGTGCCGGAGATGAACTATAGCTTCTCGAGCAGCTAGTTGGATGGCTTGTGGCTCAAAGGAAGTTGTTCTTCCGGTGAACCTGTAGGGGCGTTCGGGTGCGAGACCCCTACCGTAGATGTGTACAGTGGCCCAGAATTGACGGCTTTCACCGCTTACGGGCCCTTGGTACACAACATATTCTGGGGGCTCTTCTAACGCATAGGCACGACGGGTGAGGTTTGCGAGTATGGTCACAAAACCTCCAAGGTTGGTTGCTGTGGTCTCATGGTGCACGATAGGACCAGGAATTGCGGCTCGGTTTGGGATAGCGGCCGTGCTGTGCTGGGTTGAGGCTAGCGTGCCCTTTTTATAGGAAAAGGGGACGGAGTCTTCCTTCGCACGCTTGCGAGAAAGGACTATTTAGGGGGCCGGTCACTGGCGCGTGATTGACGGCTATGCTGGTAGGTTGGGCACCGACTGCCAAAAGGTGTCGGGTCACTATGGGGCTATCTTGCAGGAGAAGCTCGGCTGGGGTTTGGTTAAGGCTTGGTGGGTTGGTTTGCCTAGATTTATTGACCTGGCTAAGATAGGATTAGCCAATGGTCAGCCTGGCTCTGGTACCAAGTCTGTCGCGACCGGTTTTTCTGGACATAAATTTCCAGAAAAATGGCCGTCGAGCTCATCAGCCCCTGGATTACTGTTAGCTGATGAGGCAACAACTTGATACAGATATTCCAAGCAAAATTACAGAATATGTAGTACAAGACCATTGTGGCCTATGAGTACAACAAATGGTTTCTAGTGGTTGAGGGCGGAAGTGGTTTGTGGATCACCACGGTCTGTGGGACTCCATTTCCCACGGGAACAGCTGACCAGGATAACTCCTATCTTCGCGAGGCTGCTATCACCGCTGCTTAGGTTCCGAGGCTGTCGTCGCAATACTCCTCCCCAAGCAAGTAATCTGGCCAAGACAATAGCCAGGGACAAGCCAGTGAGTACTTTGAATGTACTCGCAAACATTATGAACACGGGTATAATAAAGCCACTGATAATCATGCTTTGCAATATCCTTATGCTCACTTAGTTAGTCATAAAAATAAATATCTTGATGCATGCAAACAGGTTATTCATATGCAACCGGAAATTTATGCAATGACCAAATATAAATAAGGTGTGCCGATCAGATGTCTGAAGCGACGTCTCGAAAGGATAGTGAAAAAAGAATATGCCACAGTCGGGCGTCTGAGCGACACCACATAAAGGGCTTTAAAAGAAATGCCACAGTCGGGCGTCTGAGCGACACCACATAAAGGGCTTTAAGAGAAATGCCACAGTCGGGCGTCTGAGCGACACCACATAAAGGGCTTTAAAAGAAATGCCACAGTCGGGCATCTGAGCGACACCACATAAAGGGCTTTAAAAGAAATGCCACAGTCGGGCGTCTAAGCGACACCACAGAAAGGGCTTTAGAAGAAATGAAACAATCATGGTGAATATCTAGGAGGTAGTACCGTCCCAGGGATATTCTTTATTTCAAATCATGCAAACGGTTAGTCCATAATGGTAATAATCATAACCATCATATATCACAAGTCATAATCAATATTCGGGTTTTAGTGGTTTCTCCTCCGAAGACCGACACTAAGACCGACACTTGACCCATCCCAGACTGAAATCCTTGACCAGGACACGGCTATTCGAATAGGTTTGATCTCTGCAGAGGGTGTACTCTTTACCCACGAGTAACGGATTCCTTTAGTCCATCGAGACTAATTCCGTCTACGGTCTTTTAATTGAAAACACACCTGACTTGCACACACCAGCTCAACTCACCGGTGTCTGGAATCACCCACGACACCTGTCAAGCAAACTCTAAGTGGGGAGGCTACAACCTCGACGTAGCATGGGATCAAATTTCTATTCGCGCGCTCTAAGGGGTATCCCCCTCTCGGTCCCAACCGGATACACCCATGCCCCCGGACCAGGTGGCATGCCTACCGGATGCAGTCGGTATCTTCCACCATGGCCTCTCTGTACGGTGTGTGCCAAGACAAGGGTTAACAACTTACTGAACCATACCCTCCTACGGTAGGGACTAGTGGCAGTACGAAACAAGTATGGGGGTTACCGGAACAAGACTCGATCTATGGCCGACTCAGGAGGCTTATAAGAGTTCCCTGCATGGTTAGCGCAACAAAAATACTTCAACCAACAAATCACCACTCAATATACCTTACCATGCCATACCGGATGTAACCGTCCCGACGGAGACCGGCGACAAGCTCACACGTACCCAAGGCAGAGGCTTTCCCGGATTCCTTACCGGCATGCATGTAAGGCACATGAAGATGATTGCCATCACACGGGTATGCTCATTTCCAACAGCAAGGAAATCCACATAATGCATCCATGCAAAAGATCATATCACATGAAATAACACTACTCCGAAATGAGGTGGTATTTAATAAACGTGTCAATCATCACACCAACTTATTATTCCGGGGTTCAGAATGCTTGCCTTAAAGGTGTGGAGAGGTGGGGGTGCTCTCCAAAACTTTTGGAAGTTTTTCTTCTCTTCCAAAATCCTATTTTCAAAAAAATATGCAAACAACACATATTTCAAAAACAGTACAAAAAAGTTGTTTGGAAAATTTTCAAATAAATCTTAAAATAAACTAGACAGAATTTTAGAGATGTAGGAAAAAGAATTAATTCATTTGGACTTATATTGAAAAAGTTACAGCCGGTCAAAGTTTAGTCAAATCTGTTTTTAAAATAAATATATAAAAGAAAACGATTCGGACAGAATACGCTTTCGGTGTAGGGGAGATGCACTGTGGGGTTTACACTTCCACTTAAACACGTGGACGGCGCGGGTGCCACTGACAGTGGGTCCAGGGGGCCCACTAGTCAGGTTTGACTAGTCCTTCTCCTTCTCCTTCCTCTGTCCCGAGCGGAGGCGGAGCTCCGGCGATCGTCGCCGGTGACTGGCGGCTCCTCGCGGGGCTTCGAGGGCGGGGATGGATCCGCCACTCTAGGGCGATCCTTCCGGTGGTTGCCAGGCAGGTGGGGGCGGCGGGAGCTGCCGGCGGCGAGCTTCGCGGCGGAGGAGGCTTCGGGAGCGGAGTGATTTTTCGGCCACGGTGGTTCCCGATCAAAATTGATTAGGGGGTTGGGTTCGTGGGAGGAAGGGGAGTATTCTGGTGAAGAGAACGGAGCGGGAGAGGCCTTGGTGGCGCCGGAACGGCCGGGGCAGTGGCGGCGGCAGGAGTTGCCGGAGACGGGGAAGAAAGCTTCCCTGGGTCGAACGCGAGCTAGGGGAGCACCATACGGGTGGCCTGAGGTCGCCTGCGTGCTCGGGGGAGTTCGGGGACCTCTTTTATAGCTCGACGAGGTCGGTGCTGCGGCGGTGGGGATAAGAACGGCGGCGAACCGCCTCTCTGTGTTGCAGGGCGACGTGGCGGCGACGGGCGCTAGTGGACAAGGCTGCGGATGAGCTCGGGCTGTTCAAGGGGCCAGGTGGCGAGCTGGGGTGGCTTGGGCGGCGCTGGACGAAGCAGCGGCTGTCGGCCGACGCCGGTGTGCCGCCAAAATGCTCTGGCGGTGGCGCTGTTGGTTGCCAGGGCGGCTTGGCGTGATGCTGTGAGGAGGGTAGCGCGTGGCGTGGTGCCGCAGAGCGAGCCAAAACCAGGGGGGCCAGCGTGTCGGCTCGGCAAGGTTCGTGCAATACGCGCGCTCTGGGCGCGTCTAGTGCACGCACGGAAGGTGCTCGACGCAATGCCGTGGCATGCTACAGGTCACAGGTGAGGTTGGCACGCAAGAGGGCTAGGTTAGAGCTGTAGGGGAACTCAAAGGACAAGGTGGTCTGGTCAGGTCGTCAAGATCATAGTGCAAACAAAAACTCATGACAAAACTGATCATGCCACAGGGTGTTTGATAAAATGCTAAGGTCATCTAGGTAGCTCTTGGAGGTGTCAAATTCTCCAGATCAGTGTCTCTTTGATAAAAGAGGGTGGTGAGGTTAGTTGGTGGAAAGCACAAACTTGCTAGTGCAAATTTTGTAGAACTCCAAATCTGGACAGGAGGTGGATGGCATTATTTCATGAATCAAAAATACGCCAATGGTTGCATGCTCCTGGACTTAGGGGTTTAACAGGGAGGGCTATAAGCAGGAAGAGTAATCATGGATAACAGAACAAGCAAAAATGTGGTTGCTGTACAAACCATCATGTTGGACCAGAATGAAGATGAGGTTGAAACACTCAAAACTTTCAAGGAACAACACTGGGTTTTTGCATAAAGTTGAATCATATGTTGCTACTAACATCCCATAATTTTGGTGGAGGCTAGAAGCAAAGATTTAAATGGGTTGTAGTGCAAATTGGCACTCTGGACCAGAGAAAGAAATAGGGTGTAGAGCTCAAAATATTTTATGAATCAAAGTTATTTTTGCATAAAAGTGATTTAAAAACATCACCTGACATCTCCAAACTTTGGTTGGAATTTTAAATGAATTTATCAAATGGTTGTAGTTCAAATATGGCCATTTAACTTGTAAAAACCATTTTCAAGAAAATAAAGAGCAAGCAAATTAATTATGTAAATTTGTTCTACTAATAAAAGAAAAGTTTTTCTTGAGAGGTTTAAACAAGCCCAAAAATATATTTGAAAGGTTCTCTTTTTGGGGAAAAACTCCATAACAACAGGGAAGAAAATGATTAAAAAGATCAAAATGGAGCTCAGAAATTTAAAGTTTTTAATTCCTGACAAAATTTTAATTCATTAAAACAAGGTCAATTTTTTTTCGGGGTGTCACACATTGGATCGATGATGGAGAATTATGTCGGATGCGATTCCTCATGCAACAGTTATAACATAGGGTGACACAGAACTAGCTCCAGTTCATCAATGTAATGTAGGCATGTATTCCGAATATAGTCATACGTGCTTATGTAAAAGAACTTGCATGGCATCTTTTGTCCTACCCTCCCATGGCAGCGGGGTACTATTGGAAACTAAGGGATATTAAGGCCTCCTTTTAATAGAGTACCGGACCAAAGCATGAACACTTAGTGAATACATGAACTCCTCAAACTACGGTCATCACCGGTAAGTATCCCGATTATTGTCACTTCGGGGTTAACAGATCATAACACATAATAGGTGACTATGGACTTGCAAGATAGGATCAAGAACTCACATATATTCATGAAAACATAATAGGTTCAGATCTGAAATCATGGCACTCACGCCCTAGTGACAAGCATTAAGCATAGCGAAGTTATAGCAACATCAATCTCAGAACATAGTGGATACTAGGGATCAAACCCTAACAAAACTAACTCGATTACATGGTAAATCTCATCCAACCCATCACCGTCCAACAAGCTTACGATGGAATTAATCAGGCACGGCGGTGAGCATCATGAAATTGGTGATGGGGGAAGGTTGATGATGACGATGGCGATGGATTCCCCTCTCCGGAGCCCCAAACGGACTCTAGATCAGCCCTCCCGAGAGAGATTAGGGCTTGGCGGCGGCTCCGTATCGTAAAACGCGATGAATCCTTCTCTCTGGTTTTTTTCTCCCCGGACGTGAATATATGGAGTTGGAGTTCAGGTCGGTGGAGCACCAGGGGGCCCACGAGGCAGGGGGCGCGCCCCCACCCTCATGGACAGGGTGTGGGCCCCCTGACCTTGATTCTTTCGCCAATATTTTTTATATATTCCAAAAATATTCTCTGTGAAGTTTCAGGTCATTCCGAGAACTTTTATTTCTGCAAAAAAAATAACACCATGGCAATTCTGCTAAAAACAGCGCCATTTCGAGTTAGTTCCATTCAAATCATGCAAGTTAGAGTCCAAAACAAGGGCAAAACTGTTTGGAAAAGTAGATACGATGGAGACGTATCAACTCCCCCAAGGTTAAACATTTGCTTGTCCTCAAGCAATTCAGTGGACAAAGTGAAAGTGATAAAGATTTTTTTTACAAACTCTGTTTGGTCTTGTTGGTGTAAATATGTAAAGCCAGCATTCAAGTTTTCAGCAAAGATTATAAACTAACCATATTCACAATAACATTTATGTCTCATGTTTACTCATATCAATGGCATAATCAACTAGCGAGTAATAATAATAAATCTCGGATGACAATACTTTCTCAAAACAATCATAATATGAAATAACAAGATGGTATCTCGCTAGCCCTTTCTATGACCGCAAAACATAAATGCAGAGCACCTCTGAAGATCAAGGGCTGACTAGACATTGTAATTCATGGTAAAAGAGATCCAGCCATAGTCATACTCAATATAAATTAATATTAATGTATGCAAATGACATCGGTGCTCTCCAACTGGTGCTTTTTAATAAGAGGATGATGACTCAATATAAAAGTAAATAGATAGGCCCTTCGCAAAGGGAAGCATGGATTTGTAGAGGTGCCAGAGCTCGATTTTGAAGCAGAGATGAATAATATTTTGAGCGGCATACTTTCATTGTGAACATAACAACCGAGAGATCTCAATATCTTCCATGCTACACACATTATAGGCGGTTCCCAAACAGAATGGTAAAGTTTATACTCCCCCACCACCAACAAGCATCAATCCATGGCTGGCCCAAAACAACGGGTGCCTCCAACTAGCAACAGTCCTGGGGGAGTTTTGTTTGCAATTATTTTGATTTGATTTGAGCAAGGGACTGGACATCCCGGTGACCAGCCATTTTCTCGTGAGTGAGGAGCGGAGTCCAGTCCTCTTGAGAATAACCCGCCTAGCATGGAAGATACAGACAACCCTAGTTGATACATAAGCTATTCGAGCATACAAAACAGAATTTTATTTGAAGGTTTAGAGTTTGGCACATACAAATTTACATTGAACGACAGGTAGATACCACATATAGGAAGGTATGATGGACTCATATGGAATAACTTTGGGGTTTATGGAAGTGGATGCACAAGCAGTATTCCCGCTTAGTACAAGTGAAGGCTAGAAAAAGACTGGGAAGCGACCAACTAGAGAGCGACAACAATGATGAACATGCATTAAAATTAATAAACATTGAGTGTAAGCATGAGTAGGATATAATCCACCATGAACATAAATATTGTGGAGGCTATGTTGATTTTGTTTCAACTACATGCATGAACATGTGCCAAGTCAAGCCACTCGAATCGTTCAAAGGAGGATACCACCCTATCATACCACATCACAACCATTTTAATAGCATGCTGGCACGCAAGGTAAACCATTATAAACTCCTAGCTAATTAAGCATGGCATAAGCAACTATAATCTCTAATTGTCATTGCAAACATGTTTCATTCACAATAGGCTGAATCAGGAACGATGAACTAATCATATTTACAAAAACAAGATAGGTCGAGTTCATACCAGCTCCTCTTATCTCAATTAGTCCATCATATATCGTCATTATTGCCTTTCAGTTGCACGACCGAACGGTGTGAATAATAATAATAGTGCACGTGCATTGGACTAAGCTGGAATCTGCAAGCATTTAATACAAGGGAGAAGACAAGGTAATATGGGCTCTTGGTTAAATCAACAATAATGCATATAAGAGCCACTTCAACATTTTTGTTATGGTCTTCTCCTCTCGACCCCCAAAGAAAAGAAAAGAAATAAAACTATTTACATGGGAAAGCTCCCAATAGGCAAAAGAAGAATGAGAAATCTTTGTGGGTTTTCTTTTAGTTATTACTACTACAGGCATGGAAAGTAAACTAGCTGAAAAGCTACAACTAATTTTTTTCTTAAGGTTTTTCAAACACACAAGAAGAAGACTAGTAAATAAAATAAACTAGCATGGATAGTACAATGAAAAAGTATGAGCACTGACAACTAGAATGAGTGTGTGAACATGAATGTAATGTCGGTGAGAAATACATACTCCCGCAAGCTTAGGATTTTGGCCTAAGTTGGTCTACGCCCATGGATCAAGGCTACTCTCTTCGGTGTACCGAGGAGGATCCTCGGGGTGCCACTGGTTAGCGAGCTCCTCCGGATCCCACTGATAAACAGATTGCCGATAAGGGTCAAGTGGTGGTTCCGGTTCAGCCTCTGGAGAAGGTGTCGCGCTCAAGTATGCATGAATGGCCTCTGGGAAAATGAGGTAAGTGCCTGAAAATATGTTGAACAAGGAGGGCGCAGTCAAGATAATAATCTCACAATAATTTTTATCAAATATCAATTTATACTTAAGCATCTTCTTCTTATCCTTAACAATAAAATCATGTGCTACCATACTCTTATAATCTAGAAAAATAGGAGGCAACAACTTTTCTTCTTTCTCATAATGCCTATTAGGTATGTTAAAGTGTGGAGCAAGGCGCGAAGCAAAGATGCCTCCAAAGATGGGACCCTTTGTACGGTTCAGATTTAATCGTTTAACAAGAATAACGCCTAAACTGAAAGTAGTATCACGAAACAAGGCATGGCACAAAATAACAATATCAGGGGCACTAAGGTTTCCACTGTTCCCACGGCCAATTAAGCATCTACTAGCAAATATTGAAAAGTAACGCATAACAGGAAAATGTATGCTAGTAATTCTTGCATCGGAAACTTTCATCGTTTCCCCTACAACAATCATATCAATAAACCCTTCCACATCATTACGATGTGGTTCCTCTATGCTGCCTGCAAAGAGTAACTTGCAAACCGCACAAAAATCATAAAGTGACATTTCCTTAAACTCATAATATAGATAAAAATCCACCGAAGGTGGCGATCTCCTAGCATGGAAATGAAAATTTTGCACGAAAATATTAGTGAGGAGGAGATACTGTTCGCGCTGGTCGCGGAGGAAGTTGGTGAGGCCTGCATTCTCAGCCAAATAATAAAAATCATCATGAATCCCGGCTGCTCTCAAGAACTCATCACAAGGCCTCACACGGACAAACTTCCGCGGTGCGAGGAAGATTATATTTGGGCTTGTTATTCTCTTCACTTTGCTTATCCTTCGAGCTTCGGCTCGAAGAGCCCCTCAATAATCTCTTCATGATTTTCTGAAAATTTCTGAAATTATTAGTAACTCAAAATAAAAATGAACAAAACTCAACAAGATCGATAGCAACTGCTCCCACAAGTGCTTAGAGACTATATCATGCATTAGAACTACTTGGGACCAAATAAATTTGACATGCAAGCTCAAGAACAGGGTCACCTAAGCAGCAAAAATTTGCAATGAATAAAGCACTAGAACAAAAACTAATTGAACGATTGGAGGAGTCACATACCGAGGAACAATCCCCCAAAGCAGTTTTGTGAGTGGAGCTTTGAGCAACAAAATCGAAAATCGCAACAAAACGAGCTAGAACACGGGTTTGAGCTAGGTGGTGATTTTTTTTGGAGGAAGACGAAGTGTGTGGGTGCTGGAATAAGTGGAGGGGGACACGTGGGGCCCACGAGGCAGGGGGCGCGCCTAGGGGGTAGGGCGCGCCCTACACCCTCGTGGCCAGGTGGTGTGGCCCCCAGGTGTGTTCTTAGTGCCAATAATTCTTAAATATTCTAGAAAAAATCTTGTTTCAATTTCTGGACAACTGGAGAACTTTTATTTTCGGGGTAGTTTTTTATTGCAAGGATAATTCAGAAAACAGGCAGAAAATACTATTTTGCTTTATTTAATCTAAATAACATAAATTAAAAGGAGGGTACAGAAGGTCGTGCTTTCTAACTTCATCCATCTCATGCTCATCAAAAGGAATCCACTAACAAGGTTGATCAAGTCTTGTTAACAAACTCATTCCGAATCGCATGAAACCGGAGAATTTTCGAATAGCACTAGGTTACCTCAACGGGGATATGCACATCCCCAAAAATAAGAATATTGATGTCTACTACGCAACCTTCTTCTTGTAGACGTTGTTGGGCCTCCAAGTGCAGAGGTTTGTAGGACAACAACAAATTTCCCTCAAGTGGATGACCTAAGGTTTATCAATCCGTGGGAGGCGCAGGATGAAGATGGTCTCTCTCAAGCAACCCTGCAACCAAGTAAGAAAGAGTCTCTTGTGTCCCCAACACACCCAATACAATGGTAAATTGTATAGGTGCACTAGTTCGGCGAAGAGATGGTGATACAAGTGCAATATTGGATGGTAGATATAGTTTTTTGTAATATGAAAATATAAAAATAGCAAGGTAACTAATGATAAAAGTGAGCACAAACGGTATTGCAATGCTAGGAAACAAGGCCTAGGGTTCATACTTTCACTAGTGCAAGTTCTCTCAACAATAATAACATAATTGGATCATATAACTATCCCTCAACATGCAACAAAGAGTCACTCCAAAGTCACTAATAGCGGAGAACAAACCAAGAGATTATGGTCGGGTATGAAACCACCTCAAAGTTATCCTTTCTGATCGATCTATTCAACAGTCCGTAGTAAAATAACATGAAGTTTTTCTTTCCGTTCAATCTATTATATTGTTCGTACTAGAATAACACCTTCACACACAAATCAACTAAAACCCTAATGTCACCTAGATACTCCAATGTCACCTCAAGTATCCATGGGTATGATTATATGATATGCATCACACAATCTCAGATTCATCTATTCAAACCAACACAAAGTACTTCAAAGAGTGCCCCAAAGTTTCTACCGGAGAGTCAAGACGAAAACGTGTGCCAACCCCTGTCGGAGTAATGGGCCACGGGTAGGCTAACCCGGGGCCCAGAACCTTTCAAGACATCGGGGCAGGCTGCGCCCCTCAAAGAATCGCAAGACAAAGGGCCGACTCCGAGAGTTGGCTATAGCCCGCTCACGGCCGAATCTCGAAGCCGACACCCAGTTGGCGACTCCAGGAATGCCGACTATGGGGAGTCGGCCCATGACTTCGCCACCTCCAGCCTTCTGGAAGAAGGACAGGACTGGGGATGGCCGGAGTACGGCCCTCCCCTACCCTGGTTACCAAGGGCGGGTATGGCTATAGTGCGACGTACCGGAGGAGATCTTCGGTACGACGCGGCACTATGGCCATACCGGCCCTGACGTCCGCCCCAGCGGCGGAACCCTGTTCCCACATTGGCCCGCCAGTACGGCCTGGAGACGGCGGGCCCCACCAGTCAGCAGGAGAGATAGAAGACGGCGAGAGCGCCCGAAGACGGCCCCCGTGGGAGACGGCCTCTGAGAGTCGGCCAGCTCCTCCCGCGGGTCCCACGCGCCATTAACCAGATAAGACGGGGAGTGGCGACAGTGATCGCCCGCCAGACGGCAGCACTGTTGCCACGCCCCCACGACCCAGCCAACGTCATCCGAGGCACGGCTACAGTGGCCAGGTCAGTCGGCGGGGCCCACCAGAGGTGGCCCCCAGGAGTCGGCGGAAAGGACGGCGGCCTAAGAGACAGACGGCTGGGAACCGCACCCAGTCAGATTACCATTGTACCCCTGGGCGGTAGGCCTATATAAACCCCCCGGAGCACCCATGCAAAGGGTTCGATCCTTTTTCCACCAGACCAACAGCATAGAGGAGGGGAGAGCTAGCCTTGCCCTCTCCTACCTCTAAAACACAGCTCGAGGAGCAACTTTGTACACATATCTCCATAGTGACCATGGGGAGACCCCGCAGAGCAGCAGTAGGGGTGTTATCTCCTCGGAGAGCCCCGAAGCTGGGTAAGATCTGCCGGCGAGCATGTTTACGCCTCATCCCGCTTCCAGGCACCGACGACGTTCTACTCGCCCCCACCATGATAAGCCATCCTTTGGCATATGTCGCACATAACCCCCGACATTTGGCGCCCACTGTGGGGCGAGGTGCACCGCCGTCCGAAGATCTGTTCTGGACGGGAACCCTTTTCCTCCCTGGCGAGCGTAGCCAGCCCGGCACGCCAGAAGAAGTTCACGCCGACACGCTGCGCGACGTTGAGACCGTCTGCGCGGCCAGCTGCCTCGCCGATCTTGTCGGCGAGGTTAGCCTCTCCGACGAGCCTGCGTCCGACGCAGGCACCAGCGGCCCCGCGAACTTTCTCGTGGGCCTCCTCGACGGCCTCCACGTTGCTGGCGAGCCTGCCACTGACCTGGAGTCCGTAGCCTCCACCGACCCGATGTTGGTCGATTCCGACACCGCATCGCTCGACGCCTTCCCCACCAACGTGGTGGTCTACGACGAGCCGCTCCCTCGCGCGGAGGGCAGCGGAAGCACCGTCACTGAGGTGCTCGTCATCGACCATGGCGAGCACTCCGACGGGAGAGCTCGCGACCCGCTTGACGCGGCACTGCAAGACCTGGATGCGCCCATTCCAGAGGACGCCGACGCTGAAGCGCTGGAGGCACGCCGCCTCCAGCTCGTCGAAGGCGCGAAGAAGCTGGCCAGCATGAGACGCTTGTCAGAGGCCTACCAGCGCGAGATGGATCGCGCCGTGGGCGGCTCGCCGGCCCCTGTGGGGCCAAGCCACCTGGGCGCGGTCCGCCAGCGCGGCGCGGACATCGCCAGCATGTTCGGGGCCAACCGCCCCGTATACGCTACGCCCGCCGAGAACATTCGAGCAGCCCAGGCGGCGGCAGACGAGTTAGATGGACTCGAAGGCGAAGAGCGCCGACTGATGACAGAGCGAGTCCAGCAACTCCTCGACGCGGCTGGCGCGTAGAACGTGGCCGGCTGCCTAACCGAGGGGCCGCAGCAGCAGAAAGATGACCTGCCACCCCGCCGAGATCAAGGCGCAACATCTCGGGCTCCGACTGGCGGCGTCCGCGGAAGAAAAGACAAGGAGCCGGCTGCAAGCCGCAATCAGACTCATATCACCATCGAGCGCGACCAAGACGGCCGCCCGAGAGCAGTAGAGCGGCGAGACGACTATGTGCCTCCGCCACCCCGCAAGGAAAGGCGGGTCTCTCCACCGCCCGTTGAACATCCGACTCTCGGAGGTCGCCTAGGCCGCCGAGAAGGAGTCGGAGAGAACGATGCCCGCCTCCGGATCGACCGACTCCATCGATCTCTGGTACTGGAAGAAGAAGATGAGCTGGGGCCGCCGTGTTTTGGTCCCCGCATCCGAGATGAGCCCTTCCCCAAAGGATTCACTCTCCCCAGAGATACCCCCAAGTACACCGGCTCCGTGAAGCCAGAGGACTGGCTGGTCGACTACTCCACAGCCGTCAGCATAGCGAACGGCAACAAGCGCGTTGCCGTGAAGTATGTTCCGATCATGCTCCAGGGCACGGCCCGGACATGGCTGAACAGCCTGAAGCCCCGCAGCATCAACAGTTGGGTCGACTTCACCGAGGCTTTCATCCGCAACTTTACGAGCACATACAAGCGACCTCCCAAGCCTCGCCAGCTCTCCTTGTGCGTGCAAGGCCCCAACGAATCCACTCGTGACTACCTCACGCGGTGGGCCGAGCTCCGAAACTCCTGCGAGGGCGTGCACGAGGTGTAGGCCATCGAGTACTTCACCGCCGGGTGCAGAGAAGGCACCCTCCTCAAGCATAAGCTCCTCTGCGACGAGCCGGAGACCCTGGATGAGCTGCTGATCATAGCAGACAAGTACGCCACGGCCGACTCTTCTATGAAGACGGAGATCCAAGTCAGCGCAACAGGCAAAGTCGCCCCGCAGGCTCCCAGAGCCCCGGCTGGAGACGCCAGCCAGCGGCAGCAGCAGAGCGATCACAAGCGCAAGGGCCCGCAGCCGGCTTCCAATAGCTGGCAGGTCGCAACGGTCGATGATCAGCAACCAGAAGGGCAGCCTCCAGCCAAGCGGCAGAAGGGCAGCAAGCCCAATTGGCTGTCGGCTTTCTCCTACGAGCAGACTCTGGATGGCCCCTGCAAGTTTCACAGTGGCGCGAAGCCATCAAACCACACCACCAGAAAGTGCCACTGGCTGACTAGGATTGCCAAGGGAGACAACTTGGTGCCTCCTCCACCTGCTGGACAGCCGCCTCCGCCTCCGCCCCCGCAGCCGGCTGCCAGACCAGTCGACGCAGTACAAGATGAGTACCCCGAAGATCATGGAGCCTACGTGGTGTTCACCAGTGTGGCAGATGACAGACGCAGCAGGCGGCTGCAGCAGCAAGAAGTCAACGCAGTGGCATCAGAGACTCCAGAGTTCATGCACTGGTCCGAGAAACCTGGAGCAGAGCAGATCACCCAGAGGTGATGCCGAATCCAGGGTCCTATGCCCTAGTCCTGGAGGCTACCTTTGCCACTGATAGGCGGGCAGCTCGCTTTTTGCGAGTTCTGATAGATGGAGGTAGCAGCATCAACATCCTGTATAAGGATACAATGGAGAAGCTGGGAATCAAGCAAAGACAACTCCAGAACAGCCGGACTGTATTCCATGGGATCGTCCCTGGCCTTTCCTGCTCCCCAATCGGCAAGATTTTGATAGATGTCCTTTTCGGAGATAAGGATCACTTCCGCCGAGAGCCAGTCTGGTTTGAAGTGGTGCACCTCCGGAGCCCATACCATGCACTACTTGGCCGACCTGCCTTGGCCAAGTTCATGGCGGTCCCCCACTATGCCTACCTCAAGATGAAGATGCCGAGTTCCAAGGGAATCCTGACTGTAGTCGGCGACTACAGGAAGTCGTCCGCTTGTGCGGCCGAGAGTAGTCGGCTGGCTGAGTCCCTGGTTATTGCAGCGGAGAAGCGGCTTCTTGACCGGGTTGTGGCGATGGTCGGCAAGCAGCCTGAGTTGTCGCCCAACCCCAAGGAGTCGGAAGCTGAGGGCTCGTTCAAGCCGGAGAAGGAAACGAAGAAGATACCTTTGGACCCAGAGCACCCGGAGAGGTACGCAGTCATAGGTGCAAACCTTGACAGCAAATAGGAAGGCGAGCTCGTCGATTTCCTCCGTGAGAATCGGGACATCTTTGCATGGTCCCTCAAAGACATGCCAGGTGTACCGACGGAATTCACCGAGCACAAGTTACATGTCCGGTCTGATGCGAAGCCCGTCAGGCAGCCCTTGCGCCGCCTGTCAGAAGAGAAGAGAAGAGTTGTTAGTGAAGAGATAGCCCGGCTCCTTGCAGCCGGCTTCATCATGGAAGTATTTTTCCCAGAGTGGCTAGCAAACCCAGTCTTAGTGCTGAAGAAGAACAAGCAGTGGTGAATGTGTATCGACTACACAAGCCTGAAGAAAGCCTGCCCCAAGGACCCGTTTGCCCTGCCAAGGATCGATCAGGTGATAGACTCCACAGCCGGATGCGAGCTATTGAGCTTCTTAGATGCCTATTCAGGGTATCAACAGATCAATCTGAACCCGGCAGACAGACTGAAGACCGCCTTCATCACGCCCTTCGGAGCCTTCTGCTACCTGACCATGACGTTCAGCTTGAGGAACGCCGGCGCCACCTTTCAGCGTTGCATGCAGAAGTGCCTCCTCAAGCAACTCGGCAGGAATGCCCACGTCTACGTGGATGATGTGGTGGTGAAGACGGAGAAGCGCGGAACCCTACTGGGAGACCTCAAAGAGACCTTTGAGAACCTGCGCCGATTCCGAATCAAGCTGAACCCCGAGAAGTGCGTTTTCGGAGTACCAGCCGGCTAGCTACTCGGCTTCCTGGTCTCCGAACGCGGCATAGAGTGCAACCCTGTGAAGATCAAGGCCATCGAGAGGATGGAGGTACCCAGCCGACTGTTGGATGTGCAGAAGTTCACTGGCTGCCTGGCATCCATCAGCTTTTTCATCAGCCGGCTGGGCGAGAAAGCTCTCCCATTGTACCAACTCATGAAGAAGACCAATTTTTTCGAGTGGAACCACAAGGCGGACGAGGCCTTTCTGCAGCTGAAGAAGATTTTGGTTACTCCCCCTGTGTTGGCGGCTCCGACTCCCAAAGAGCCCATGCTCCTGTACATCGCCGCCACCAGTCGAGTAGTCAGCACGGTCATCGTAGTCGAGCGCAAGGAGGAAGGCAAGGCACTGCCGGTCCAGAGGCCCGTCTATTATCTGAGTGAAGTACTGTCAACCTCCAAGCAGAATTACCCCCACTACCAGAAGATGTGTTACGGCGTGCACTTCGCCGCCAAGAAGCTGAAGCCTTACTTCCAAGAACATCCAATCACAATGGTCTGCACAGCCCCATTGGCTGAGATCATTGGAAGCCGAGATGCGTTTGGCCGAGTGGCCAAATGGGACATAGAGTTGGCGCCCTACACGATCTACTATCAACCCCGCACCGCCATCAAGTCGCAAGCACTGGCCGACTTCCTCGTCGACTGGGCCGAAACCCAGTACCTGCCACCGGCGCCCGACTCCACCCATTGGCGGATGCATTTCGATGGCTCCAAGATGCGCACCGGCTTGGGGGCCGGCGTCATCCTCACTTCTCCCAAGGGCGACATGCTCAAATATGCACTGCAGATTCACTTCGCCGCCTCCAACAACGTCGCCGAGTACGAGGCGCTCGTTCACGGGCTCCGGCTTGCCAAAGAGCTTGGCATCCGCCGGATCCTGTGTTACGGCGACTCCGACTTGGTGGTACAGCAGTCGTCGGGCGACCGGGACGCCAAGGATGCAAACATGGCGAGCTACCGCTTCCTCGTGCAGCAACTCAGCGGATATTTCGAGGGGTGCGAGTTCCTCCACGTGCCGAGGAACGATAATAACCAAGAAGATACTTTGGCACGAATCGGCTCCACCCGCCAAGCAATACCTTTAGGCGTCGCCCTCCAGCGCCTCCTCAAGCCGTCGATCAAGCCCTCACCAGAGTCAGATTCAATTTTTGTGCCGACTCCCCCTGAGGAAGCCGGATCCGGCCCGAGAGCCCAAGCAAACAGCACAAGACCCGTTGCAGATGATCTCAAGAGTGCCGCAGTTGCAGCCGGCCCGGGGACTTCGGAACTCGGCCCGGGGACTGCGGCGGCCAGAGAGAAGACTCCAGAACTCGGCTCGGGGACTGCTCCAGTCGGCCCGGGGACTTTGTTAATCCAGCAAGCGGTTGCAGACTCCAGCCCGCCGACTCCCAGCCCAGCCGCTCGCGTCCAAGTCGCAGTTTTGACAATAGAAGAGATAGCAGCACCCTCATGGGCCCAACCCATCCTCCAATTCCTGGTGAACAAGGAGCTGCCAACCGATGAAACCTTGGCTCGGCAAATACAATGCCGAGCGGCAGCATACACCATAATCAACAGAGAGCTGGTCAGACGCAGCGTCACAGGCGTCTACCAGCGCTGCGTCGAGCCAGAGCAAGGCCAAGCAATTCTCAGAGACATCCATCAAGGCGAGTGCGGCCACCATTCGGCCTCAAGAGCGCTCGTCGCCAAAGCCTTCCGACACGGTTTCTTCTGGCCGACTGCCCTCGAAGAGGCCAAAGAGTTGGTCCAGAAATGCAAGGGGTGCCAGAAGTTCCGATCCAAGCCGCATCAGCCGGCTTCAGCACTCAAGACTATCCCCATCGCCTGGCCCTTTGCAGTTTGGGGCCTGGATATGGTGGGACCCTTCAAGACGGCACGAGGTGGCCTAACTCATCTGCTTGTCGCGGTGGACAAGTTCACCAAGTGGATAGAAGTGAAGCCCATCAAAACATTGAATGGTCCGACTGCCGTGACTTTCATCTCAGACATCACAATTCGGTATGGCATACCGCACAGCATCATCACCGACAACGGCACCAACTTTGCCAAAGGCGCCTTGGCCCGTTTCTGCGCGACGCAGGGCATCCGACTGGACCTAGCGTCCGTTGCCCATCCACAGTCAAACGGCCAGGTGGAGCGAGCGAATGGCCTCATCCTGTCTGGCATCAAGCCTCGGTTGGTCGAACCGCTGGAGCGTTCGGCCGACTGTTGGCTTGACGAGTTGCCGGCCGTCCTCTGGAGTCTGCGTACGACTCCAAACAAGTCAACCGGCTTCACGCCCTTCTTCCTCGTCTACGATGCTGAAGCCATCATCCCAACGGATATAGAGTTCGACTCCCCACGAGTCACGATGTACACCGCGGAGGAAGCAGAAGAAGCACGACAAGACGGCGTCGATCTGCTGGAAGAGGGCCGGCTGTTGGCACTCAGACGGTCCAGCATCTACCAGCAGAGCCTACGTTGCTACTACAATAGGAAGGTCAGGCCGAGATCCTTCCAAGAGGGCGACCTTGTGCTCCGGCTGATCCAGCGAACAGCCGGCCAGCACAAGTCGTCTGCTCCGTGGGAAGGCCCCTTCATCATCAGCAAGGTGCTGGGCAATGACTCCTACTACCTGATCGACGCTCAGAAGCCCCGAGCACGCAAGAGGGACGACTCCGGCAAAGAGACGGAGCGACCATGGAACACGAATCTTCTCCGAAGATTTTACAGCTGATGCAGTATGTATCACGCCCCCTTTTGTATTTTAAGTACCAAGACTCTGGGGCCCCCGAGACGGACTCGGGGACTGCCCCTTTTGTTATCTATATGATAAGAATTGTGCTTCCGAGTACGACACTCTTTATGCCTCTTGACCCCGGGCTCGACCAGTCGGCCCGGGGACTTGCCGTCTCGCACTATGAAAACGCTTCCCGCGTCTAGAAAAGTAGCGCGCGGCGCCTAAGCCGACTCCCGCCAAAGCCACAGCTCGCAGAGCGACTGACTGGTGGGCCGGAGTAAGGTAGAATAGGCGCCCACACGAAAAAAGGCTAAGGATCCAAAGCATAAAAACATAGCCCGAGCCGGCTTTTCAGCTGATCCTCGCAAAACCGACTCCGAGTAGTCGGCTTGCCGTCTTTCTGTCCGACTTGCTACAAAAACTCTCGAACGACTAAGTACTTGCCTTCCAAAGGCGGCCAGGTATTTGGTCTAGCGGCAGTCCGCGGAGCGGCTGTCCGACTGGCAAAGACGGCACCCAAGGGAAGGCGGCAAAAGGAAAAAAGCCTAAAGAGCAACAAGCAAGAAACGATAGAATATAGACAAATATTTACACCACAAAGGCCATTGGCCGAATCCATGAACAGATGTTCAAAATACACCCAGTGGGTGGAAATGTGCGAACTAACAAAGTCTTCGAGAAACTACTAAGCAGATAAGTAAAGCAAGACAACGGCTTATGAAGCGGCGGACGGGTTTGGGGGCTCGGCGGAGATGGCGGTGTCGGACGTCGGGGCAGCCAGCGGGGCAGACTCGGCTTGATCACCTCCAGCAGCAGTCGGCGCAGTTGGGCGCGGCTCGTTGTTGGAGGCTCGGTTGAGCTGAGGCTGGTCGCCCGCTCCGGCTTCTGGCACCTCCGTCTCGTCGCCGGCTTCCATCTCGTCTTCTTCCTCGACGCTGGAGCCAATCACCTCCGCCGAGTCCTTGCCGTAGTTCGGGTCCATCCGAAACCACTCCGGCGGCGCCTCCTCGCCGTTGTCAGCACGCTCAGGAACGAAGACGCTGGTGTCGACGTACTCGGCGATCGCCGCGGCGCGCTTGACGAAGTCATCCTCCATGGCTGCCAGTTCCGTCTGGGCGTCAGCTCGGAGCGTGGCCAGCTGCTCCAGACTCAGGTCTGGATACCACGCCTTGATGAACTCCAAGGCACAACGTGCCCCGGCACATGCCGAGGAGCCCTTCCAAGCCTCCAGACGGCCTGCTGCGACCTCCAGCCAGTCGGCAGTCCGACTGGGGGTGCGCAGAACCGGCATCTCCGGCCACAAGGCATCAATCGCCTGGGCGCCGACTCGTTGAAGCCGGCGCAGCATCCGGTGAGCCGGCCGTAGACGAGCCTCGATGCTCAAAAGCTGTTCGTCAAGAGACCGGGGGGCGTTGACAGCAACCTCCTCGCCGGCCGCCCTCCGCGCCTCACGGTCGGCCTCGATGGCTTGAACGGCAGTTTGTGCGTAACCCGGGAAGAAGTCTGCCAAAGACGAAAAAAGAAGCAAGTCAGAAAAAGAAAGAGTCGGCCCGACCCACAGTCGGCCGCTCAAAGAAAGCAGGCAAAGAAAACTTACCATCAACGATATCTTCAATCTCGTGGAAGCCGGAGGTCAGCATCGCCTCCTTGTCGGTCCAGGAGGAGCGTTCGACCTCGAACTCGGCCTGGAGCTCTGCCTCCTTGCCCTTCGCCTCCTCCTGCGCCTTTTTGAGCAGCTCCTTCTGCTCCGCCAGCTGCGCGGCCAGCAGGTCGCGCTCCGTGATGAGCTTGCCACACTCCACTTCCTTGGCGCGCAAGGCGGTGTTGGCTTCGCCCAGCTGCTGCTGAAGAACGGCGTTGGCCTCTGAAGAAATAAGAAAAAAAGGACACAAGTCATCAGAAAAGGTCGCCAGGAAGATCCGGCCCGACTGCGCAGCAGTCGACCCTAATCTCGGGGACTACAGCCCGCGGGTGCGCCAGCGCGCCCCCGCGAAGAAGCAAACTTACTCCGGCTCTCCGACAAGTCGCCAGTCCGCTTGCCCAGCTCTTCAACATTTCGGTTGAAGATGGTGGCTCGGAGGTTGTGGTAGTCCTACTGTGAGCATTTCAAAAAAAGAGTAAGCGTTGGAATTCGCCATTAGAGTTCCAACCCGCCTGCTCAGCAGCCGACCTGGAACTCGGGGACTACACCCAGTGGGTGCGCTGGCGCGCACCCATAGAGAAGAACCAGAAAAAAGAAGTCAGAAGGAACATACCCGGACGGCCGCTCGTGTCGCTAAGAGCAGTGCTGGATGGCGTCGCTTTCAGCTCGCAGCTTCGCCTGGACGTCCAGGAGGGCCTGGTTCAGCGGGCCAGTGCCGCCTCCTCGCGCCCACCCGATGGGCGCAGAACTCGTCACCTCGACCTCTGGCGCGGCCGAGCTGGCCGCTCCGGTTTCCAGAGGGCGTGGCGCCGAAGTCGCCTTCTCCAGCCGGCGACGAGTCGGCAGGGCGACTTGAAGAAGCAAGTTCGCCGTAGCTTTGTCTGAAGTCGGCGGTACTGGCGGGTCTGCCGACTGTTTACCCTTTGCGCCCCCCGATGACGGCGGGGGCGGTGGTGGCGGCGCCACCAGGTCTTGCCTGGGGATCTCGCCGCCCTCCCTCTCCACGACGGCGTGTCCCCCGCCGGCCTCCCCAGAATGCTCCATAGGATCCGGAGGTGGCGCCGAGCGCAACGGAACGACGAGCAGCGCCGATTGGCGGCGCGCGGCTTCTTCGGCCCGCTCTTGGGCCGCGGCGATGGCTCCGGCTCCCTCAAGACCCTGCTGGGCGGGGGCGGCCGTCTTCTCGGCCTCCGCCTTCTTTCGACGGGCGGCTTCGTCGTCGTCGCGTTTTTCCTGCGCGTTCCGCTCCGTCGCCTCCCGGAGGTCGGCGGCTGGGTCAATGCACCGAGTCATGGCGGACGACTCCACCGACCCCCTGATGGAGGCGGCGGCGACCCTCCCTAGGGTGAGAGGAGCTCTGAAGCGAGGAGCACATGTAAAAACTCAGACTAAACCCACCAGAAGACAAAAACAAGACAGAGAAGTTGGGGCACTCACGCAGAGGATAGCGGCGGCTTCTTCACTTCCTTACGGAAGCGCTGGGCCTTCGCGGCCACCTCTTCCCGTTTGGTCACGGCGGCTGCCCCCTTAAACTTTTTCTCCCGGCCTCTGAGGGAACCCGGCCCGGCCCGGCGCTTCCTCGCGCTGTCTTGCCTCGACTGGTGATGCGGGGCGACTTCCCCCTCTTTGCCGACGGGCCAGTCGGCGAAGGTGGTCGAAGGCCTTGGGCCGCCTTCTTCTCCTTCGCCCCCTCCTTCGGCGTCGGCCTCCAATGCCGCTGCCCCCAAGTCAGGGTCATCGACATCGCTCTCTGCTTGATCAGAGGCGAACTGGCGAGGTGGCCCCGTGGCACCAGATGAGGGCTGGAGAAGAGAGTTCTGGTTCAAAGGTTAAGAGAAGTAAAGAGCAGAAGCCGGATTCGGCTGAAAAAGAGAAAGAGAGGAAAAAGAGCAACTTACCACCGGCGGGGGGTTGGCGCGCGAGTATGGCTCCATGCCAAACTGCCAGTCCCCCGAGAGGCCGCAGTTCGCGATGAAGTTCACTGTGTCCGCAACCTCTGCGTGAGGAAGATCTTTGGTGCACGTCCGACTGGGGTCCCGGTGGCCGCTCATCTGACAGATCAGATGAGGCCGGCTTTGGAGCGACAGAACTCGGCGCGCCACGAAGGCGGCCAGCAAGTCGGCCCCAGTCAGGCCGGCTGACTGCGTCAACACCCGAAGTCACTGCACGGCGGCGGCTCCGGCCGGAGTCAGCGTCTTGGCGCGGTAGGACCAGCTGGGCTGCCTCCCAGCCAGCGCGCCGGCTTCGAAGGCCGGCAGGTTGACCCATTCGCCGTCTGCGGCGCCGTTCTTTACATAGAAGTAAGAACGCTGCCACATCTTCACCGACTTGATCAGCTGGATGGCGGGGAATGGGTTGTCAGCAGTCGACCTCCGCAGCGCGATGAAGGCGCCGCATTGGGCTGGCACGCCGGCGACGTGCGTACCGAGCTTCGAATGGAAGAATTGCCCCCACAGCTCGATGGTGGGGAGAACACCGAGGAATCCCTCGCAGAGCGAGGCGAAGGCCGCCAATAGCACCACCGTGTTTGGAGTAAGGTGGTGCAGTTGGAGGCCGTGAAACTCCAGGAACGAGTGGAAGAATCCGCTCGCCGGTAGCCCCAGGCCACGCGACAGGTGGGAGCGGAACACGACGCGCTCGCCCTCCGCCGGCATCGGCGACACCTCCCCCGGCGACGGGGCACGGGCCTGCACAAGGTTAGCACCGGGGATGCGGCGCGTCCTGCGAAGAAACTCGATGATGTCGTCGTCAACTTCAGAACCGTCCCACACGCCGGAGCGGACGGCGGCGGGCGCGGCAGCGGAAGAAGAGCTCATCGCCGGGAGCAGGGCGTGGTCCGGCGCGGCAGCAGTGAGAAGAAGAAGAAGAAGAAGGAACGGGAGGGAGCAGAGGGGAGCAGGCGCGCGTGCTTCGCCGCCCCGCTCCCTCTGCCTACTTATAAGCCTACGGGCTGAGGAGCCGAGGGGGCGTCGTGGGATTAACTGCGCCCACGCCCCCACGACCCCCACGATCTACCACGCGGGGTTACCGCGCGCATTTACTGCGCCAAAGCCCAACCGCCCGCGCGGCCGCAGCGGATCCGCTCAAGGGCCGAGGCGCGGTAGTGGCGGGCCCCGCCCGCGGGCCTGTCCCGTCGCGCGCGTGGGCTGGCAGGCTTGCCCGGCCACGTGGCGCCATGGAATGGTCCGCGGCGGGCGACGACCGCGTAGCTTCTCAAGCACGCCGTTTGCGTCTCGCCACGATCTTCAAACTACCTAAAGAAGAGCAAGGCGACTTGAAGGCAAGTCCGACCTCTGAGAGACGGCTCGACGAAGACGGCTGGGGCAGAATCGCCTCCTGATAATCGGCATGAAGGGAGACGGCAGGCGAGCTACGACACCAACTCCTCAAAGGAAGAAATTGTTGAGGCCCCTCGGCGCATCCCTCTGCGCCTCACCAGCTTCGGGGACTACTGTCGGAGTAATGGGCCACGGGTAGGCTAACCCGGGGCCCAGAACCTTTCAAGACATCGGGGCAGGCTGCGCCCCTCAAAGAATCCCAAGACAAAGGGCCGACTCCGAGAGTTGGCTATAGCCCGCTCACGGCCGAATCTCGAAGACGGCTACGACATAAGCCGACACCTAGTTGGCGACTCCAGGAATGCCGACTATGGGGAGTCGGCCCATGACTTCGCCACCTCCAGCCTTCTGGAAGAAGGACATGACTGGGGATGGCCGGAGTACGGCCCTCTCCTACCCTGTTTACCAAGGGCGGGTATGGCTACAGTGCGACGTACCGGAGGAGATCTTCGGTACGGTGCGGCACTGTGGCCATACCGGCCCTGACGTCCGCCCCAGCGGCGGAACCCTGTTCCCACGTTGGCCCGCCAGTACGGCCTAGAGACGGCGGGCCCCGCCAGTCAGCGGGAGAGATAGAAGACGGCGAGAGCGCCCGAAGACGGCCCCCGTGGGAGACGGCCTCCGAGAGTCGGCCAGCTCCTCCCGCGGGTCCCACGCGCCATTAACCACATAAGATGGGGAGTGGCGACAGTGATCGCCCGCCAGACGGCGGCACTGTTGCCACGCCCCCACGACCCAGCCAACGTCATCCGAGGCGCGGCTATAGTGGCCAGGTCAGTCGGCGGGGCCCACCAGAGGTGGCCCCCAGGAGTCGGCGGAAAGGACGGCGGCCTAAGAGACAGACGGCTGGGACCCGCACCCAGTCAGATTACCATTGTACCCCTGGGGGGTAGGCCTATATAAACCCCCCGGAGCACCCATGCAAAGGGTTCGATCCTTTTTCCACCAGACCAACAGCATAGAGGAGGGGAGAGCTAGCCTTGCCCTCTCCTACCTCTAAAACACAGCTCGAGGAGCAACTTTGTACACATATCTCCATAGTGACCATGCGGAGACCCCGCAGAGCAGCAGTAGGGGTGTTATCTCCTCGGAGAGCCCCGAAGCTGGGTAAGATCCGCCGGCGAGCATGTTTACGCCTCATCCCGCTTCCAGGCACCGGCGACGTTCTACTCTCCCCCACCATGATAAGCCATCCTTTGGCATATGTCGCACATAACCCCCGACAACCCCTATGCATAAGTTCACGAGCGGAACCCGCAAATTGATCACCAAAACATACATCAAGTGTATCACGTGAATATCCCATTGTCACCACAGATAAGCACGGCAAGACATACATCAAGTGTTCCCAAATCCTTAAAGACTCAATCAGATAAGATAACTTCAAAGGAAAAACTCAATCCATTACAAGAGAGTAGAGGGGGAGAAACATCATAAGATCCAACTATAATAGCAAAGCTCGTGATACATCAAGATCGTGCCAAATCAAGAACACGAGAGAGAGATCAAACACATAGCTATTGGTACATACCCTCAGCCCCGAGAGTGAACTACTCCCTCCTCGTCATGGAGAGCGTCGGGATGACGAAGATGGCCACCGGTGAGGGATTCCCCCTCGGGCAGGGTGCCGGAACAGGGTCCCGATTGGTTTTTGGTGGCTACAGAGGCTTGCGGCGGTGGAACTCCTGATCTATTGTGCTCCACGATGGTTTTAGGGTATATGGACATATATAGGCGAAAGAAGTCGGTCAGTGGAGCCACGAGGGGCCCACAAGGGTGGGGGCGCGCCTCCCTGCCTCGTGGCCACCTTGAAGCTTCCTTGACTTCAACTGCAAGTCTCCTGGATCACGTTCGTGCCAAAAATCACGCTCCCGAAGGTTTCATTCTGTTTGGACCCCGTTTGATATTCATTTTCTGCGAAACTCTGAAACAAGGGAAAAAACTGAAACTGGCACTGGGCTCTGGGTTAATAGGTTAGTCCCAAGAATAATATAAAAGTGTTTAATAAAGCCCATAAACATCCAAAACAGATAATATAATAGCATGCAACAATAAAAAATTATAGATACGTTGGAGACGTATCAAATATCATATTTCTTCTTGACAGTAGGAAGAGGAAATTCAAAACCTCCAATAATAATTCTTGGAATTTTTCCAATAGAATTGATACTGTGTACTTGAGGTTGTTTCCTCGGAAAGTGTACCGTATGCTCATTACCATTAACATGAAAAGTGGCATTGCCTTTGTTGCAATCAATAACAGCCACTACAAGAAATTTGTTCATTGTTGACCCTCCATTTTGGTCACGGAATCGTCATTATTCATGTTCTATGACCCTGTTTTGACCAAATTCAAAAGGTCAATAGTTGGCCGTCAAGAACGAACAAACATGACCTTTCTAAAATTTTGGTCGCAGATCTCTATTGACCAAAATTTTGGTTTGGTCATTACCCATTTCTCTGAGCCACATAGGATCTGATGTGGCTGAGCTGACGTGGCATTGCTAGTGACCAAATGGAATCATCATAAATTTCACAGCCCAGTCCACCAATCTAGCCTACATGGGCCCGACCCAATACATATTTTATTATAAAAATGTCTAATCTATTTGGGCTGATGCATTATTTTGTCAGCAGCATGCATATCTCAAGATAGGCCCATTAAAAAACAAGTACAACAAAATACAATATTGCAGTCAAACTGTATATTTCATTTCAGTAGCACATCACATGAAATACAATACATCATCCATCAACTCCTCTACACACCAAGGTTCAAGGCCCAACAAGTGCACAACAAAATGATTCTAAAAGTGTATAGAAAAATAGTTCTACATGTGCAAGTGCACAACAAAAGGATCCAACAAGTGCACAAGCGCACAACAACATAGTTCTACAAAGATTGGATGAGAAGCACAAGTTTTAAGTTATCACACATAACAACAATGAGAAACGAAGCTTCTTGTGCCCTCCTTCTATCCTCCGCTTCTTCTGAGTGATTCAGATCTGATTCAGATCATCCTGGTAATAGGAATAATCAAACATAAGAAAGCATACAAAATATGAGCAAACGAAAGACAAATGGTGGTTTTACATTCAAAAGTGAGACTTAAAATTCACATCAATGAACAGAAACACAAGACTTTAAGACATACTCCCATAGAAATTTCGGTACTTGCAAGATTATTCGTCTGTTAGCTCTCAACACTCTATGCAAAAAAAGCTCACATCAATAACTTCCAAGATAAAGATATGTGAATCGTGTAACTTTAACACAGTATAATAAACAGCACAGCCATGAGCAGTACAACACATCACATCTCATAAACAACCAAAACAAACTGATTGCAAACTATAAGTTAACCTCGAAGCAAACGACACCTGCACACAAAGTATACATGGCAGAAACACAACCTCATATGTAGAATTTAACATAATTCATATGTAGAACCAATCAGAACCATTTCTTGAAGTGATCTCAACCTTTATTATTGAACAGGAAATAGTTACAGAAATAAACTAATGAAATAATCTTCTCAGAAGAGTCCCAACAATTTGCATTAACTATTAACATGGTTGCAAAACTTTAGTAGTAAAGAGGGTACCATGTTTCTGTTATCTTTACTTGACTGGAATTGCAACATGAAGCACATGAACAAATCATATGAACAAGCAACCCCATAAACGCTCACTTGAATCTTGTTTATACCTTGTAGAACAACATGTGGGGGAAGAGCATTACCTTGATGGTTCTCAATCAAAGCATACAACCTAGACAATGTAGACTAAATCTGGAGAAAAAATATTACTTGTCCACAAGGGTAAGATTGACCTACACATTGCCAAACAACCCTTGCAGTCACTTGGTTTAGATCTTCCCTATGAGGTGATGAGCATTCCGCTGCAGCAAACAAATAGAATTAAATTCAAAATACAACCACTTTTATGGAGACTACCACAAGGCAAGTTTAGCTAATAGGACTTCTATAGCATGCAAGATGTTCCTTAGATCAACAAAAAACAAGAACAAGAGCTATGACAGCGAACCTTTGAGCAACATATAATGAGCAGGGTATTCAAAGGTCATATCTTCCACACAAAACTGATCAAAACAAGAAATATTCTAGTCTACTAATTTATTACTGAATCACATAGCATCATAGGAGAAAACAATGATTCAAGTTTAATTGCTAAGGAAAAGTAAGTCACAACCAAAAGCATTTTGACTTCCATTTATTTACACACGCAAAATCATCAGGTGCTCACAGTTTAGATCAGGTAATGTAATTTTGTAGCTCCCCACTGTTGCTGGCCTAACGAGACTTGTCCTCCAGCATAACAACATATTTGAAATCTCCATTATAGTAAATAAATGAGAGGACAATGCATAAGTCACATCATATTATACAAGCAAGCTAAATCTAGGGTTTGTGGTCAGTGGCGTATATACATACACATAGAGGAGGCTGGAGTTGTGGAAGTAAAACATACTTGCCACCGCGGTAGAGTGAGGTGCCATGGGGCAGGTAGCGGAAGGCCGCCGCCACCCAACACCCACTTACGCCCAAAGCCTTCTTTCTTCTCATCCTCCTCCTCTGCCCAATATGGCACCCGCGCCATTGCCGCGTACAAGAAAAAAATGATGGTAAGGCTCAAAAAGCATATCAAGGGGAACTAACATGATAGAGCATCAAATACTAATGCATAGATAAGCCTCTATACAATGAGCCGCATATAATAAAAAAAAGGGCAGCCGATACTAACCGACTATAGGTTCATGCACATGTACCACAAAAGATCTCCTTATATTATTTACCTCAAGAATTCCATGTAGATGTTAGACATGCTTGAAAAGAAACCTAGCTTCAAGAGAAAAAAAATCTACAATCTTAGGATAATCAAGACAATCTGGGTATAACAAGAATTTGGCAACAAGCAACATATCAGGCGACATACAGATAAAAGAATTAACTATTGTAATTTCAGCTAATAACCAGTTCTAAAAATTCTACTTAAGCAGATGCTGCTAACAATGGAGAAATTGTGAATAATCTGTAGCAAGTAAGTTTACCCATAGAGGCAAAAGGGAGGGACAAGGCCGGTATACAGCTTGTCGTGGACCTGGAAGGCCCTCTAGAAGTCAATGGTGATGGTTTGGAGCTTGCACGCCGAGCCTGTAGGCGAAGTGGAGCAAGCCTGAAGGTGGGGAAATCAAGATCTGAGGCACGGAGGCGCGGTATTGAGGTCCTTGGACAGGGTGGACTTGCCGACATGGCCAGAATCTTGGGTGGATTCTTCATTTGGTGAACAGGTAGGCTATGTTCGCAAACACTAGTAATTGAATTTGTGTCATTTTGGGGATTCAGAATGTACACAACATATTTATGTCAGATGGGTCATTATTCAGAGAAGCTAAACTAGGTGCAGGTCTGCCGAAACTAAATTTCTTGCAATCCAAACCATACAAACAGGAGGGAGATGGTTGCATAGATACAAATCCATGAAGTGGCAACCAAATTGACCAATCTGGACCTCATCTTCTCTCTCAGTTTGGCACTAACTAACTAAATAAAAAAACTGGACTTGTTCATACAAATCCCTCTTGAATTCCTTGAGGCAACCAGGATTTGCATCAAATATTCCTTAACTTAGCATCATTAGTGAGCAGAGGTAGAGAGGGAGGGATATGCTACCTGCCGCGATGGGTCGTCATGGCCGTGCTTGAGCTCGGGCAGGATCTCTTGGTCGCCCTAGCAGCGGACCCCTCCCGCCCCTCATCCTTGAGCAGAGCATGGCCGGCGGCTAGGTGCGCCCCTCCTCCTCCTCCTCGAGCAGGGCAAGGCCTTGCGCCCTCCTGCCGTCGTCGCCTTCTCCACGCCATGGTGGCCTGCAGCAAAGGGGCGGGTAGGAGGAGAAGGTGAGATGAGGAGGAGAGGGTGGATCCGGGCAAGGAAGGATGGGAAGGGCCTACCTGGGCAATGCCGGTGACGGATCTCATGAGCTTAGGCCTCGCCATCGCCAGTTGTGGCGGGTTTCGACTAAGAAACCCTAGCAGCGGGCGAGGTTGCGGGCCTTGAGGCGCGGATCTGAAGGGAGGGGCCAGGGGGCGGGGGAGGAGCGGATCTTGGGGAGCTCAGGGTCGTGTTGCGCGTGGCCTGAGCTCACCGGAACCGGCCGGCATGGTTGGTGGCGGTGGTGAGGAGATCGTAGGTTGGGAAGGAGTGGTTCGCACGAGAGAGGGAGGGAGAGGTTGGTGCGGTGGGCTACTCCTTTTTTTTCTCCTTTTTTTAGATGGATGGATGGATGAGTGGACAGTGGGAGTGCTGGGAATGAATGGCAGGATGTTTGCCATGTCATCAAACCATGGCACAAATGATTCCACCAATGAGAATTAAGCATATGCAAATTGTGTGTTTTTCCTTTTGTTTCTTTTATATTTTTTACCCTCCAATTACGGGTAAACACTCAACATATTACCCTCTTATAGTTTGTTCAAATGACCCAGTATTTTTCAAATGGCCTCTTATTCCGGGTAAACACTGTTACCGAATCGAGTTTTTATTTTCATTGCACGTTTTTTTTTCTAATTCCGAAGTGCCAAAGATGGGCCTTTTTAAGAACCTACCAAATATTTGTCAAAAAAAGTACCAAAACAATTTTTAAAAAAATAGACCACATTTTATGCACAGATAACCAAATGGTTGCATGTGAAAAGCTTTCGATACACCTCTTATCAAAAAGACATATTATCGCCGATTCAGGAGGAACTAAGTCAAATTTGAACTAAAGCTGCTTTATAGTTTGCTCTTTTTCCCAAAATCATTTCTAGATAGGAAAGTAGTTACTTCATCAGAGATTCACCAGGAGTTTTGCATTATTAAGCACCTACCTACTAACGGTCCCACATGTCAGGTCTGAGACAATGCTGAGGTGGCTTGACACATGGACACGTCACATCGGCAAAATTGGTGAGGTGTCTGACCAGTCATTTTGAAGCATTATGAATCAGTAGTCATGACCATTTAAATTGGTCAAGATAGGCTAAAATGAAAGGCGTAGATCAATGTTGTCTATGTTATGACCATTTTAGATAATAAAACTACGACCTTCTTGACAAAAATGGTCATGATGATTTAGAGTTTGGACCCTCCCAAACGGCTCACGACCATCTGCCGCACAATGGTCATAGATTTATGACCAATTCACCCAAGGTCACTACGAGAATGTCACAATTAAGCATATTTCTTGTAGTGAGCCCCTGGAGTATTCAAAAAGGGTCTACGAAGGATAATCAACATACTATCGTCCTCGGGAATATCAAGAATAACAAAGTCCGTCAAAATAGTAACATTTGCAACCACAACAGGCACATCCTCACAAATACCGACAGGTATAGCAGTTGATTTATTGGCCATTTGCAAAGATATTTCAGTAGGTGTCAACTTATTCAAATCAAGTTTACGATATAAAGAGAGAGGCATAACACTAACACCGGCTCCAAGATCACATAAAGCAGTTTTAATATAGTTTCTTTTAATGGAGCATGGTATAGTTGGTACCCCTGGATCTCCAAGTTTCTTTGGTATTCCACCTTTAAAAGTATAATTAGCAAGCATGGTGGAAATTTCAGCTTCCGGTATCTTTCTTTTATTTGTAACAATATCTTTCATATACTTAGCATAATGGTTCATTTTAAGTAGATTAGTCAAACGCATATGCAATAAGATAGGTCTAATCATTTCAGTAAAGCGCTCAAAATCCTCATCATCCTTTTTCGTGGATGGCTTAGGAGGAAAAGGCATGGGTTTCTAAACCCATGGTTCTCTTTCTTTACCGGGCTTCCTAGCAACAAAGTCTCTCTTATCATAACGTTGATTCTTTGTTGTGGGTTACCAAGATCAACAACAGGTTCAATCTCTACATCATTGTTATTGCTAGGTTGATCATCAATATGAACATCATCATTAACATTATCACTAGGTTCATGTTCATTACCAGATAGTGTTTCAGCATCAAAAATAGAAATATCATTGGGATTCCAAGGTTCGTCAACAACAGATTCACTAGAAGCATGCAAAATCCTATCATTTTTCTTTTTCTTCTTTTCAGAAGGACTAGGTGCATCAACATTAGTTATCTAAGAATCTTGCTCAGTTCTTTTAGGGTGGTGAGGGAGTCCTGGATTAGGGGGTGTTCGGATAGCCGGACTATACCTTCAGCCGGACTCCTGGACTATGAAGATACAAGATTGAAGACTTCGTCCCGTGTCCGGAAGGGACTTTCCTTGGCGTGGAAGGCAAGCTTGGCGATACGGATATGTAGATCTCCTACCATTGTATCCGACTCCGTGTAACCCTAGCCCTCTCCGGTGTCTATATAAACCGGAGGGTTTTAGTCCGTAGGACGAACAACAATCATACCATAGGCTAGCTTTTAGGGTTTAGCCTCCTTGATCTCGAGGTAGATCTACTCTTGTACTACCCATATCATCAATATTAATCAAGCAGGAGTAGGGTTTTACCTCCATCGAGAGGGCCCGAACCTGGGTAAAAACATCGTGCCCCTTGTCTCCTGTTACCATCCGCCTAGACGCACAGTTCGTGACCCCCTACCCGAGATCCGCCGGTTTTGACACCGACATTGGTGCTTTCATTGAGAGTTCCTCTGTGTCGTCACTTTTAGGCCCGATGGCTTCTCCGATCATCAGCAGCGATGCGGTCCAGGGTGATACTTTTCTTCCTTGACAAATCTTCATATTCGGCGGCTTTGCACCACGGGCCAATTCGCTCGGCCATTTGGAGCAGATCGAAAGCTACGCCCTGGCCATCAGGTCAGATTTGGAAGTCTTAACTATATGGATGACATCCGCGAAGACTTGATCTTCGACGGATTCGAACCACAGCCGAGCACACCGCGCTGTCACGAAGGGCATAATTTAGCTCTGCCGCCGAACAGTGCTTTGGAGGCCGCGCCCGCATCGGCCCCGACCCTTAGTTCGGAACCGATCGCGCCGATCGAGGATGGCTGGTTGGACACCGCCTCGAAGGCCGAAATCTCTGCGGCGATCGAGCCGAACACGAGCTTTGTCCTTTGCGAAGTCTGTGACTCCGAGGTACCGGACTCCCCTCCGGACTCCGAGCCTCCCGCGCCCCTGCCGATCGAATCCGATATGGCGCCGATTATGGAGTTCACCGCCGCGGACATCTTTGAGCACTCGCCCTTCGGCGACATCCTGAATTCACTCAGGTCTCTCTCCTTGTTAGGAGAGTCCTGGCCGGACTATGACCGGCAGGATTGGGATGTGAACAACGAAGAAATTCAATCCCCACCCACCACCCACTTCGTAGCCACTGTCGATAACTTAAACGACGTGCTCGAATTTGACTCCGAAGACATCGACGGTATGGACGACGATGTAGGAGACGAACATGAACCAACGCCTATAAGGCACTGGACTGCCACCTCATCTCATGATGTATACATGGTGGACACACCCAAAGGAAGCGACAACGAGGAACACAGGGATGCAACGAGGGATCGTTCACTCAAAAAGCAATCAAAGCAGCGACGTAAGCGCCGCTCCAAGCCCCGCCTCGACAGAGACAACAACCATACAGACCCAGCCATAGAGCAGGATGAGCCGGCGGACGACAAACATGCCTTCGTGCAACCGTCCGAACAGGGCAATTTGGATAAACAAACTGAACAACCCGTCCTCGGCGAAAACAACAGTCCAGACAACCTTACGCCAGATACGCTCATGGAGCAGAAGAACCTACACAAAAGGCTCATCGCCACTACGCGCAGCCTGAAAAAGCAGAAGCGGAAGCTCAAAACTGCGGAAGATGCACTCAGAATCAGATGGAGCAAAGTACTCAACACCGCAGACAAACATGGCGGCAGTCGCCGCACAAAAAGCTATCCGAAGCGAAAGGTACTGCCTGAATTTGACGAGGAGGCCTTGGAGCCCCCGCAGTCAAAAAATAAGAAAGCCACCCGGTCGGATAGACGGCCCCATGGCCAGCATGGAGCGGCAAGCGGCGCTGCACACAAGCCGGCACGCGATCCACTCAAGGATTCGCATCAAAAGGATGGCCCAGCCAGATCTATCTATGGGCCAAGAAAGCAAGCTCTAGTAAGCAACGCAACACAACAAATATCCGAACATCACGGCACACCCAAATACAGGGGTGCCGCACACCCCCTATGTTTCACCAATGAGGTGCTCCATGAATTCCTAGCGGGATTCAAGCCCGTAAACATAGAGGCGTACGACGGAACAACAGACCCTAGAGTCTGGATTAAAGATTATATCCTCCATATACACATGGCCAAAGGATATGACCTCCACGCCATAAAATACTTACCCCTCAAGCTCAAAGGGCCAGCACGGCATTGTCTTAAAAGCCTTCCCGAAAACACCATTGGAAGTTGGGAGGAGCTCGAGGATGCTTTTCGGGCAAATTTTCAAGGGACCTATGTTCGACCTCCGAATGCGGACGATTTAAGCCATATAACTCAACAGCCCAGAGAGTCAGCCCGGAAACTCTGGAACAAATTTCTTACTAAAAAGAACCAGATAGTCGACTGTCCGGATGCCGAAGCCTTAGCAGCTTTCAAACACAGCGTTCGAGACGAATGGCTCGCCAGACACCTCGGCCAAGAAAAGCCAAGAACAATGGCTGCACTAACAAGCCTCATGACCCGCTTTTGTGCGGGAGAGGACAGCTGGTTGGCAAGATGCAGCACCAGCGACCCAAGTACATCCGAAGTCAGGGATGGAAATGGGAAACCGCGACGCAACAAGGACCAGCGCCGGACTAAGGGAAGCAGTCTGAAGAGCACGGCAGTCAATGCCGGATTCAAAAGCTCTCGGCAGAATAAAAGAAAGCTGCCCCTTAAGGATGACAGGGACGAGTTATCTAACCTGAACAAAATCTTGGACAAGATATGTCAAATTCAAAGTACTCCCGGGAAGCCTGCGAACCGTACCCACAGAGATTGTTGGGTTTTCAAGCAATCCGGTAAACTCAACGCCAAACACAAGGGGCTCGACACACCAAGTGAGGACGATAACGAACCCCAGCACCAGGAAACAAAAGGATTTCCCACAAGAAGTCAAAACAGTAAATTTACTTTACGTGATGAACAGAGTGGCGCCAACAGAGATACGCGCCATACGGCCTATCCCAAAGGAGCCTCGCCCATGGTTGTTAAAACCGATCACCTTCGACCACCAGGATTACTCTAGAGGTATACGGAACGCAGGCTGGACTGCCCTGGTATTAGATCCAATAATCGACGGACTCCACTTTACAAATGTCCTGATGGATGGCGGCAGTGGTTTAAACCTGCTATATCAGGACACAATCCTCAAAATGGGAATGGACCCAACAAGAATTCACCGTAGCAATACTTCCTTTCAAGGAGTAACGCCAGGCCCGGAGGCCCATTGCATGGGTTCTCTGCGGCTAGAAGTTATGTTCGGCTCCCCCGATAACTTCCGCCGCAAAAAGCTAACCTTCCATATCGCCCCATTTTCAAGTAGCTATCAAGCACTACTGGGACGAGAGGCTTTCGCCCGCTTTAACGCAATACCGCATTATGCATCTCTTACGCTTAAAATGCCCGGTCCACGAGGCGTCATCTCACTAAAGGGCAATATTAAGTCTCCCTCAACCGCGAAAGAATATGCGGCTGCCTTGACAGCCATGCATTAAAACAGCTTCACCAGCGAAAGCATCTACCAGGTCATCTAGACCACGGGCTCGGCTAGGCGAGTCCGGAGCAAAAATTAAAGGTTTAGTAGCCATACACCCCTATACAAGGGGCTTCGCGTATGTAAAATACACGACAATAAGGCTCCATTTTACCCGTCTTAAATTATACATTGTTTATCTAGTACAGCGTACGTTCCGCACTACTTTTCTTTTTCTTGTTAGCTAAGTTCCTCTCTTTTACAGATGAACACCATGCTACGCCGTCCAGGACACGGCACAACGGAGACACAGGCGCATACATGCAGCAGGGACCCGTCCCCATGATTCTTTTTAGATTAAGACCCTGCGTAAACCTTTCTTACTGTCTCTTGTTGATACACATCCCCCGGATTCTCTACATAGCCGAGGAGGAGGCTGGCGTTTTGGCTTGTGGCCACGTCAGAGTTTTGCACGTACCTGGACATCAGGGGCTTATAACCAAGGAAGATGTTCCGCCCGTTTTCATAAAAGACCGAATACCTTAGGGAGTGTTCGGCGTCGCGAGTTTGGCCTTATATGCATCAGCTCCGAATCATGTCTTTGGTCAAATGTTGGATTTGCCCGACTCTTGTGTTTTGCTGCCTTACGTTCCGCTCTATCGGCTAAGGCGGCACCAGGAGAACTACTGCGATTGTGCCCCGGTTCAGCCAGGAGGGCACCTCAGTAGAGAAAGCCGAAAACTGACTATCATGATATAGCATGAGACTGGTCAACCACTCGAGGACCTGCCGGAATCTTTAGGATTCCTCCATATTAACGAAGGGCCGCTTCTCGGCCATGCACACACGCGCCCCGAATTCGGGTGAGCGCGGTGCCACAAGGGGCTGTATAGCAGCCCCACTGTCAAACTCCTATGGCTAAGTGAAAGTGATAAAGCATTATAGTTCGGTTGCCTAGTTCGCTGCGCTATCACCTCCTTAATAGGACCAAGACGTTGGATCAAGTGTGAAAATGCGCCGTCTGCGAACACCCCCGCATTATATGCGTGGGGGCTGAAGCCAAAGACTGCCATCTTTCAAGTTATATACACATATACATTAACGGCCGCATAGGAGGTATCTCAATTCTTGAAGGCACAAGTATAAAAAGATTTTATATATTACATCCAAACTTTCTTTTACAATAATGCATGTTATTCGAACATAATATCATTCGAGCACTGCGTCTCTATTAAACGAGCGCTCTGCAGTACTTACCAAAAATAGTGCTCGGCAGGTACTCGGTTCTCATCCGAGTCCGGGGTTGCAACAGCAGTGGCCTTCATCTCCGCCCAGTATGTCTTGACACGGGCAAGAGCCATCCGCGCACCCTATATGCAGGCTGACTTCTTCACTGCATTGATATGCGGCACCGCACCAAGGAACTGCTGCACCAAGCTAAAATAGCTCTTCGGCTCAGGCCTTTCCGGCCACAGATGACTCACGACATACTTCATGGCGAGTCCGGATAACCTACTCGGCTCAGCCCATTCGGCCAAACGATCGGTTAATGGAAGCGGACGCTCTGGATTGTGGAACTGTGACCAAAAAAGCTTTTCCACTTCGTGATCCTCCTTATCTCGAAAGTGTTCGGCCGCGTCCGCGGCACTCGCTGCCAAATCCAGATAAGTGTCCGCCGTACTCCACAACCGGTCTAGCGAAGCATATTTAGGATCCCCGAACTTCCTTCGCAGCACAAAGGGCTTTCCAGCCGCGATATCTCCGGCCTGACGTAGCTCCTCCTTCATAGCTCTCATCGCAGAGCGAGCATCCTTGGCCTCGGTAATCGCCTTTTCCAGGTCCGTCTGCTCCGCTTGGTCTTCTTTTTCCAGAAGCTTGCAGCGGTCAGCAGCGCTCTTCAGCTTCACGGCCATCTCGGCCATTTCCTTCTTGGTTAGGCAGTGAGCAGCCTGTTCGGCTTTCAGCTCTCCAATTGCCTTTTCGACAGCCGCATCACTTTTCCTGGCTTGCTCCTTGGCTCGGGCAAGTTCCGCCCGAAGATTCTCCATGGCAGCGGCACCATCTGCATCAAGCGCACACATTGTAAGATACTGGCATAAAGCTCCTCTTACCAGGTGCCGCCAGAGGAATCACATACCTTGTGCCTCGTCAAGCCGCTTGTTGACAAGCGCGATGTCGGCATCTGCCACGTCAAGTTGCCGCTTTAGCTCAGCAAATTCATCAGTCCGGCTGGCCACCGGACACTTCGCCACCTACGTATGAAGGCGGCATATTAGACCTGGGATTACAATCCTCTGCGCGCCGTCACTTTTGACAACGCACAGAGTCTCAGGGGCTACTATCTACACAGGGCGCATCTTATTTATGCGCAACTGTCAAAAAGGGTACATTATTTTGCATACCTCAAAACCTGTCAGTAAACTCCTGACGGCCTCGTGCAATCCTCTCTTCGCGGATGAAATCCTTTCAATCACCATGCTCATTAATGCACGGTGCTCCTCTGAGATAGATGCTCGCCCTAGCAGATCCTTCAGCCCCTCCGACCGTGCACCGGACGGTGCCGGACTCGTCCGATGGTCCTTCTCGAAGGCCGGACGCAGGGGGCTTTGGGGGCCCATATGACTACCTTCCGGCCCCGCCGAATTCGGAGAAACCCTCCGCGACGATACCTCAGGGTCGCCCGCCTCGCAAGGCGGTACGGCAGGGGGAGGCCTTCCGCTCTCCATCATCTCCGAAAGAAGATCCCCCGAAGATGAGCTCTGCTGAGAAGGGCTGAGGTGCGAACTACAAGGTAAATCTTTGGTTACTTTTCTCAAATATAAATCAAGGATTCCTCTCATTTCTTAAAAAGAAAAACTCCTCTATACTTACGGCTCGGTGGAGGGCTGATCCCCTTGAGGGCATAATTCGGGCGAAGTATTCCCCGGCGCAGGACCCTCTGACGAAGATTTCTTCCCCCGCTTTGAGGCCATGGTCTCCGGGTCGTCAGAGGCGGTCCTCTTCTTTCCCTGAGGAGAGGAACTTTCGATTCCTCCCTTCTTAACAGCCTCCTTCGAGGAGGCTGCAGCTTCCTTGTCCCCTCCCTCGCTTTGCTCCGAAGGCTCAACCTTCAACATCCGGACTAGCACGGGATCCGGCGTGGTCTCGGGGAGGGGGGGCGGACACCTGATTAGCTTTGCTTTCGCTATCCACTCCTGTTTACAGGACAGCTCCTTTAAGGGCAATTTTATGATAAATATACGGATAGCGAGTCCGGGCACAAGGCTACTTACTTCAGTATCCGGGCGATTGCAGCTCCGACCTGCATCCCCGGTCAAGTCCGGACACGTTGCTTGTGATCCAAAGAATAATCTATACACCTCCACGGGCGTCGCGCCCATAACATGTTGGAGAGCTCGTGGTCCCTCCGGATTGAACTCCCACAGGCGAAGGGGGCGGCGTTTGCAAGGTAGAGCTTGGCGAATCAGCATAACCTGTGTCACCATGACCAGACTGATATCTCTTTCTAGGAGATCTCGAATGCGTCCCAGCAGCAAGGGAACGTCCTTGGACGGCCCCCAGTCCAGTCCTTTATTGACCCATGATGCTAGCTGTGGTGGGGGACCCGAGCGAAAGGCAGGTGGCGCCACCCACTTGGTGCCCCTGGGAGCGGTAATATAAAACCACTCTTGTTGCCATAAGCTGGACTCCTCTTGAAAAGAGCCTTCAGGCCATGGAGCATCAGCATTCTTGCTTATAACAGCGCCTCCGCACTCCGCGTGCCGTCCCTCGATCATCTTCGGCTCTACTTTGAAGGTCTTGAGCCATAGTCCGAAGTGAGGTGTAATGCGGAGGAAGGCTTCACACACGACGATGCATGAGGAAATATGGAGGATGGACTCCGGAGCTAAGTCGTGAAATTCCAACCCATAATAAAACATGAGCCCCCTCACGAAGGGATCCGTCTGGAAGCCTAGCCCCCGACGGAAGTGAGACACAAACACCATGCTGTCACCAGGATTAGGAGTGGGAATGGCCTGCCCTTGCGCAGGCAGCCTATGTGAAATTTCGCCAGTCAAGAACCTGGCCTCTCTCAACTTCAGCCCGTCCTCCTCCGTGAGAGAGGAGGGCATCCATCGGCCTTGAAGGTCGGAACCGGACATTGTCGAAGGTCCAAAGCGCCTAAAATCTGGAGCTTTGGGTGTTGGAGCTCGAGGTGAAGGGCGAACTTGTTTGAGATTCAAAGAAAGGAGTAAGGCCTTGGTCTCTTTATAAGAGGTTGAATACCAAGGGCCCTCCCCGTGAACGTTTGGGACTCGCCTTTGATCGAGAAAACATACCAACGTGCACGACTGGGTTACCCACGTCCGTATTGATGAGGATCCCGTAAATAAAGGGGACACGGTCTCTGCTTTGAAAGGACGTGCCAAGGAAACCGCCTTGCAAAACACACTGAGGTGTGACAGTAAAAATGATTCGAATAAGGGCTTGGTCATGGTGTGATGTCACACTACAGAATACATCAGCAGATTAGATTTGTGTAAATATTATTCTCTCTATGGTAATATGTGGAACTTATTTTGCAGAGCCGGACACTATCCTTGTGTTCAAAATCTTCTATGAAGTACTTGGAGGAGGAACCCGCCTTGCAATGCCGAAGACAATCTGCGCGCCGGACTCGTCATCATTGAAGCCTGGTTCAGGGGCTACTGAGGGAGTCCTGGATTAGGGGGTGTTCGGATAGCCGGACTATACCTTCAGCCGGACTCCTGGACTATGAAGATACAAGATTGAAGACTTCGTCCCGTGTCCAGAAGGGACTTTCCTTGGCGTGGAAGGCAAGCTTGGCGATACGGATATGTAGATCTCCTACCATTGTAACCGACTCCGTGTAACCCTAGCCCTCTCCGGTGTCTATATAAACCGGAGGGTTTTAGTCCGTAGGACGAACAACAATCATACCATAGGCTAGCTTTTAGGGTTTAGCCTCCTTGATCTCGTGGTAGATCTACTCTAGTACTACCCATATCATCAATATTAATCAAGCATGAGTAGGGTTTTACCTCCATCGAGAGGGGCCGAACCTGGGTAAAAACATCGTGTCCCTTGTCTCTTGTTACCATCACGAGAAGCATAGATGATCACATCGTTAGAAGAGTGAGTCAATTTGATTTCCCTGGCAGCACACTCAAGATGAGCCTTGTGCTTAGAAAGCCAGTCCATCCCGAGAATAAGATCAATATCAGAATCACCAAGAACAACTGGTTTAGACAAGAATTTATAGTCGCCCATCTTGATAGAAACATCCGGGACACAAACATTAGATGTCATTTGCTTGCCCGGGGACACAATCTTCAACGGAATAGGGATCTTTTCGGTCACAAACTCATGCTTAGCAACAAAAGGTCTCGAAATGAAAGAAAGCGATGCACCAGTATCAAATAAGACTTTGGCAGGAATATCATTAACAGGAAGATTACCCATGATCACTTCAGAAGAATCCTCTGCTTGAGCTGCATTCAACATGTTCACCTTGGCATGCTTAGGATTATGCTTGACCACTGCATTGCTGGAAGATTTCACAGGAGGAGGAGGCGGAAGGCGCCTCTGGTTGAAGCACTTGTTCGCATAGTGACCCTTCTGCTGACATTTGTTACAAGTCACTTCTGAGAGCGGACGATGGTAAGGAGCACTTGGCCTTGGAACTTGATTCTGAGACTTGTTCTGATAGGCAGGGTTGGGTGGGTGGGAAGATCCACGGCCACTTGAGTTCTTCTGTTGATAAGGCTGACGGAACGGAGGAGGAGGAGGCAACCAGAACTTTTGTTGCTTAGCTGCCACAAGTGAGGAAGAAGAAGACTGGACTGCGTCTCTGACTCTCTTCTTAGAAGCCTCACACTTGAGCTGAGCAGCTTCTTGTTTCAGCACCATGTTGTAGAATTCATCATACTTTAATGGCTCGAAAAGCACGAGAGCAAGTTGCAGATCTTCTCTGAGACCACGTCTGAATTGGTAGATCATACTCTTCTCATCAGGGATGTCTTGCCTTGCAAAACGAGAGAGCTTCTGGAACTGAGTGTTGTATTGGTAGACAGACATGTTGCCTTGCTTGAGATTGCGGAATTCCTCACGCTTAAGCTCAACAACACTTTCTGGAATGTGGTGCGCTTTGAAGTCATGGCGGAAATCATCCCAAGTAATGACACGACCTCCTCTGGAATCTTTGTATTGCTGGAACCACTTAGCAGCTTGATCTTTGAGTTTAAAAGAGGCAAACTTGACAAAGTCCTCAGGTCTGACATTGCTGCACTCGAAATGCTTGCTGATGTCCACGAGCCAATCATCTGCGTCTGTGGCCTCGACACAGTAGCTGAAGGTCTTTGGCTGATTAGCAAGGAACTGGTTCAGTGAAGCGAAATGCGGCTGATTGTTGCCTTGGCTTTGATTCTCTTGATTAGCTTGCCCTTGGTTGCGATCTTGCAAGAGCTGAATCAGAATCTGAGCATTGGCATTTGTGGCAGTCATCAAGGCTTGCCAAGCTTCCGGAGGCGGAGGTGGTGGCGGAGGGTTAGCCTGATTCCCTTCATTGCGTTCCGGATTCTGACGCGTTGGTGGAGCCATCCTGAAGAGGGTGGCATCCATTAGCATCTTGACAGAGATATATTGAAGTTGAATCAAAGGAACGACATTGCAACATATAGTCTTCACAATAAACATCCGAACAAGAATGAACGAATGAATTCCAATGTAAAACATCACACTTCCAAAGCTGAGAAGCCACTTAGAACATGGTATGGAATAAAACCAACAAGGTACGGAAGTGAACAAATACTTGGTAAGGATTACCCAATCACAAACCAAATATCTGCGGAAGAAATACTAAAGCTACAAGAATTCCCACTTATAAACTCCCGAAACTTTCTGGTTATGCAATCAGGTGTTGGGGATACAGGGGAAGCATAATATCTCACCCAAACTAGCAAATCCTACAACCAGCTGTATCCATCCTTCAACACATAACCAAGAAACCTTCGGAAATCGTCTACCTCAACCTTCGAAAAGCATCCGTTATACAAGTCATGGCAATACCCCTGCACTCGCCACAGTACTGGGCTATCAGGGTTATCTCACCAACAACTGTACAAAAGAGATTTTCGATGTCGGCGTACTAAACTCAGGTATTCCAAAACCGCAACGATAAGATTATGACGACAACACCTCGGAGCTCAACTCCCCGGGACACTGCCACAACCCCTAAATGTCAGGAGGCAACCAAGACAATGTTGTCATCATAAAACCATCGGAACGATTGTAATATACCCGCGTGATCCTAAAATTTTTTTTAGTGAAATTTGAGAAGAGAAGAGTCAAAACTCTACGTCAGGATGCCTTACCAGAAGGTCGAAGGGACTGGAGAGTAAAAAGAATTCCTAAACTCTCCGATATATAATTCCTAAAAGACTCGAAACATTTTTCTAGACACAACTCGGCCACTAAAGACGATCAAACAGTGGGGGCTCCTAAGGTCGGGGAAAGGCTCTGATTACCAACTTGTAACGCCCTCGATGCGGCTATATCTCCCACGTGTCGAGGCACGACTTAGAGGCATAACCGCATTGAAAGCAATGTCGCAAGTGAGGTAATCTTCACACAATCCATGTAATAAATAAAGGGGAAAGATACATAGTTGGCTTACAATCGCCACTTCACACAAGTACATAAATAACATCCATCAAACAGGTTACACTCAAGGTCCGACTACGGTACCAAAATGAAAGAAGACTACCCCAAATGCTAACAGATCCCCGGATCACCCAACTGGGCTCCACTACTGATCATCTGGAAAAGAAACATAGTAACGGCCACGTTCCTCGTCGAACTCCCAAGTGAGCTCGGTCGCGTCATCTGCACTGACATTGTTGGTACCTGCAACTGTGGTGATAATATCTGTGAGTCACGGGGACTCAGCAATCTCACACCCGCGAGATCAAGACTATTTAAGCTTAAAGGTGGGAAAGGGGTTTGTGAGGTGGAACTGCAGCAAGCGGCTAGCATAAGGTGGCTACAGCGCAAAAGAGAGCGAGAAGAGAAGGCAAAGCACGGTCGAGAAACTAGAAGTGATCAAGAAGTGATCCTGAAACAACCTACGTCAGGCATAACTCCAACAACCGTGTTCACCTCCCGGACCCCGCCGAGAAGAGACCATCATGGTTACACACGCGGTTGATGTGGTTTTAGTTAAAGTCAACTTCGGGTTTTCTACAACCGGACATCAACAAATTCCCATCTGCCTCATAACCGCGGGCACGGCTTTCGAAAGATAATACCCTGCAGGGGTGTCCCAACTTAGCCCATGATAAGCTCTCACGGTCAACGAAGGATATTCCTTCTACCGGGAAGACCCGATCAATCTCGGAATCCCGGACTACAAGACATCTCGGCAGTAACAAAGCAAGTCCAGCAAAGCCGCCCGATTGTGCCGACAAATCCTGATAGGAGCTGCACATATCTCGGTCTCAGGGCACATCCGGATGAACACTACGTACGGCAACCGAAGATACCCCAAGTTGCCTCAGGGCGGCACCGCAAGTGGCTCTAGTTGGACCAGCAATCGAAGGAGAACTGGCCCGGGGGGTTAAAAATAAAGATGACCCTTGAGTCTGCAGAACCCAAGGGAAAAAGGCTAGGTGGCAAATGGTAAAACCAATGTTGGGCCTTGCTGGAAAAGTCTCATTCAAAGCGAACTGTCAAGGGGGTCCCATAAATCACCCAACCGTGTAAGGAACGCAAACTCCGGGAACATAACACCGGTATGACGGAAACTAGGGTGGCAAGAGTGGAACAAAACACCAGGCATAAGGCCGAGCCTTCCACCCTTTACCAAGTATATAGATGCATTAATTAAATAAGAGGTATTGTCATATCCCAACAAGTAAACATGTTCAAACAAGGAACAACAAGATCATGTTCCAACAAGGACCAAACTTCATCTTCACCTGCAACTAGCAACGCTATAAGAGGGGCTGAGCAAAGCAGTAACATAGCCAAACAACGGTTTGCTAGGACATGGATGGTTAGGGGCTGACACGGCAATATAGGAGGCATGATATAGCAAGTGGTAGGTATCGCAACATAGGCATAGCAAAAGAGCGAGCAATCTAGCAAGCAAAGATAGAAGTGATTTCGAGGGTATGGTCATCTTGCCTGCAAGGTTCTCAGAGTTGTCGAAAGCTTGGTCCTCGAAAGAGTTCTCAACAGGTTCCTCGTTCACGTACTCGTCTCCCGGCTCTACCCAAGACAAGAGAACAAGCAAAGGAACCAAAATCAACCATGATGCAATGCGCAAGCAATATGATGCAAAACATGGCATGATATGCGAGAGGTGATGTGCAATGCGTATGCATGCTCCGGAAGGACAAGGATGAACAGGGAATAATCTTTGTAAACCAAGCATGCCACTGGATAGATGAGGTGATTTCGGTTGAAATCGATATAAAGATCACCGGAATCGGATGCACGGTTTGCAAATGGCAAGCAATACAAGAAAGACACGAATCTGCCATAAACAGCATGATGCTACTTAGCAAGCAACAAATAATTAAGCTACCGCACCCAAACATGGCAACAAAGCATATTACAGTAATATACACAAGATGCGCGACAAAAGATGAACACTGAGCTACGGCTAAATCACATCAGAACAGGTCCAAACAATCAGGGCAAAAGTGCAAACGATAACAAGTTCCCAGACTTAGTGAAATTAACAAAGTAGCAGAAACTAACATCAGGATGACATGTTCAGAGCAACGAAACAACATGCTACAGGTTCAGAACATAGCAAAGAAAGGCATGGCATGAATCTACTCATAGCACTTGACAAAAGACTCTTACTGACCATAAGCTAAAAAGGATCAGAAAATAAGATTACACCCATGACAATTAAGCAAGTTTCGTTACAGGTTTCAGACTTAGCAGAAAACTGGGCATGGCAGAAAACTGATGACGACTAGGCATGTTCGTGAGCTCGATGCACTCACTACAGAGCATTTCATGATAAACTAAGCATACATACATCAAGAAGACATGGCATAGTAACTAGACATGGCAAGAATAACATCATATCATTCAAGGATCAACTACACCAAGCTTGGCAAAATCGAATAACACGTAAACAATCTGCCAGCAACATTTTGAAGCAAAAGTAGAGCTCGATTGACTCAAGCTATGGCCCTCCATAATTTCAAACAAAAGCATGGATGGATAGAGAAAATACTCAAGTTCAAAACTCCCTTACTGATCATGCTCAAATTATGCATAGATCTCTCAGAAACAACATGAATACATGGCATAAAAATAACAGCAGTCAGGGACTTAGTGAAATCCCTAAGTCTCTGAAATCAGCAACATCAGGTGACCTAGTTTGCATGCTTGTGCTAGTCACCACAAGTATCACAAAAATACATGGCAAAATTCTCTGGAATGGTAACATGGCATATTACAAAACTCATGTAGGACTCAACTTCATAGGAGGCACACATCAATCATGGCAAAAATGACAAAAGTGCATGTTCAGATAAGATCCAGCAACTAACATCAACTAGCCCGATTCTAACAGCATTTAGGGCATCAAGATGACTTCAAATGAAAATGATTCACTGGGGCAAAATGATGTACTCCTCGAGGCGAACAATTTTACATATAATACGCACGAATCGGAGCTACGGATGCAAAGTTATGGCATGATGAAGATGCGATGATGATGATGAAATTACAGGACTTAGAGAAAAATCGGGCTCGGGGAAGTCAACCCTGCCGGGCACGCGGATCGAGGCGGCGGCGCGGCTCGCCGGATCCGCGCCGGAGTTGCGCCGGGGACGACGCGGGTGGCCGGATCCGGCCCTCCCGCGGCCGGATCTGGCCGGGGCGGAGGAGGCGGGCGACGGCGGCGTGCGGGACGGCGACTGCGGCGGGCGGCGTCGCGCGGGACGCGGCGGCCGGAGCGGCGGCTCCGCGCCGGCGGGAGGAGGCGGCGGCGGCGACTCGGCGCTCGGGCGTGCGCGGCTGCGGGCGGCGCGGAGCGGGCCGGGGCGCGGGGGCGACAGGCGACGCGGACGGGCTCGGGGGCCTCGCGCGGGCCGCGGCGGGCCGGCGGCGCGGGGGCGGCGGCGTGGCCACGTGGCGAGGCCCGATTGGCCCGGGGCGGCGGTGGCGGGCGCGTCCGGCGCGACCGGACACGTCCGGCGGCGCGGGGCTACGGGGATCTAGGGTTAGGGTGGTTTTTGCCCGAGATTAGAGAAGGGGGAGGCCTTTTTATAGATAGGAGGAGCTAGGAGGCTCCAAATGGAGAGCGGTTTTCGCCCACGCGATCGTGAGCGAACGGCGGAGGACATGGGAGTGACTTAGATGGGTTATTGGGCTGTTTTGAAGGGGTGTTGGGCTGCAACACACACGAGGCCTTCACGGTTACCCGGTTAACCGTTGGAGTACCAAACGAACTCCGATTGACCCGAAACTTGACAGGCGGTCTTCCGGTGATATACCAAGGCCACATGTCAAACCTCGGTCCATTCCGAGAATGTTTAATACCCGCTCATGAAGGAATGTAAAAGGGGACGCCGGGAGTCATAGGAGCGCCGGATTGCAAAACGGACAACGGGAAAGATGCTCGGATTTATGAGACGAACACGTATGCGAATGCGATGCACATGATGACATGATATGAAATGCATGACATGACCAAAATGCAAAACGGAGAGAAACCCAACACGGATGAAATATCATAACACATAGCCGAAAATGGCAAGAGTTGGATTACAAATATGGCAAGTTGCATCTGGGGCGTTACAACACACCACCACTACGAGAGGATCTCGTCCCGAGATCTAGGACTGAAAGAACTCCGGATACTCAGAACGTATGTGGTCTTCACGCTCCCAGGTGGCTTCTCGGTCTGAATGATGTGACCATTTCACTTTGAGGAATTTGGTTGACTTGTTGCGAGTCTTGCGCTCAGTTGTCTCAAGAATAGCAACTGGATTCTCATGATAGGACAAATCTTCTTGAAGATCAATCTCTTCGAAGTTGATGGTGCGCTCAGGCGTCTTGAAGCACTTGCGAAGCTGTGACACGTGGAAGACATCGTGCACATTTGCAAAGTTGGAGGGAAGCTCAAGTTGATAGGCTAGATCGCCTCGTTTGCCGATGATCTTGAATGGACCGACGTATCGCGGGGCAAGTTTCCCCTTGATACCGAAGCGACGAGTACCTTTCATTGGATAGACGCGGAGGTAAACATGATCTCCGATCTCGAATGCCACATCGCGATGTTTGCTATCGTAATAGCTCTTCTGGCGCGACTGCGCGGCTTTGAGGTTCTCACGAATCACCTTGCACATAGCATCAGCCTCTGAGATCAAATCATTGCCGAGTAATTGACGTTCACCGGTTTCAGACCAGTTGAGAGGAGTACGGCACTTTCTGCCATAGAGAATCTCGAATGGGGCTTTGCCCGAGCTGGCTTGAAAACTGTTGTTGTAAGAGAATTCAGCATAAGGAAGGCAATCCTCCCACTTCATGCTGAAATAGATAACACAGGCTCTGAGCATATCTTCAAGAATTTGATTGACACGCTCAACTTGTCCACTAGTCTGAGGGTGGAACGCTGTGCTGAAGCGGATGTTGGTGCCCATGGCCTTCTGAAAAGAATCCCAAAACTTGGAGGTAAAGATGCTGCCACGGTCTGAAGAGATCAATTGCGGAATGCCGTGCAAAGAGACAATTCTGGAGGTGTAGAGCTCTGCCAGCTGCGCTGCTGTGATAGACTCTTTGATAGGAAGAAAATGAGCCACTTTGGTGAGCTTGTCGATGACGACGAAGATAGCATCATTTCCACGCTTGGACTTAGGAAAACCAGTCACGAAGTCCATTTCAATATGATCAAACTTCCATTCTGGAATCGCAAGAGGTTGGAGAAGACCAGCTGGTCGTTGGTGTTCTGCTTTCACCCTTCTGCAGACATCACACTCATTCACGAATTGAGCGATCTCACGCTTCATTCGAGTCCACCAATACGACTGCTTGAGGTCATGGTACATCTTTGTACTTCCAGGATGAATAGACAGGAGAGAGTTGTGCGCTTCGTTCATAATGACTTTACGAAGATCACCCTTTGGAACCACGATCCGGTCCTCGAAGAAAAGAGTATCTCTGTCATCAACTCGATAGCACTTGTATTTGGAAATGCCCTTATCAATACCACGTTTCACCTTCTTCACCATGGTATCCAACAGTTGTGCCTCATGAATTTGATCTTCCAAAGTAGGAGAGACAAAGAGGTTGGCAAGAACACCTTGAGGAACAACTTGGAGATTCAACTTGCGAAAAGCCTCACAGAGATCCGGTTGAAAGGGCTTGAGGATTAAGCTGTTGCAGTAAGCCTTCCTGCTCAAAGCGTCTGCAATCACATTAGCATTGCCTGGAGTATATTCAATACTCGGATTATACTCTTGAATCATTTCGACCCATCGAGTTTGCCTGAGGTTGAGATGAGGCTGAGTGAAGATGTACTTGAGACTCTTGTGATCTGTGAATATGTCCACTTTCCTTCCCAACAGGAGATGTCTCCATGTTATTAGTGCGTGGACAACTGCCGCCAACTCAAGATCGTGAGTGGGGTAGTTCCTTTCATTGGGCTTCAACTGGCGAGAGGTATAGGCAACAACCTTCTTCTCTTGCATTAACACAGCACCGAGGCCCTGAAGAGAAGCATCACAGAATACTTCATAAGGCTTGGATTCGTCAGGAGGAGTCAGAACTGGAGCAGTGACAAGTTTCTCTTTGAGAGTGTTGAAAGCAACGTCACACTCAGGAGACCAGACATACTTCACATGCTTCTGGAGGAGGTTGGAAAGAGGCTTGGCAATCTTGGAGAAATTCTCAACGAATCTTCTGCAATAGCTTGCAAGTCCAAGAAAACTGCGAAGCTGCTTGACATTCTGAGGAGGATTCCAATTCAAAACTGCAGCCACCCTCTCTGGATTAACAGCGATGCCCTTGGCAGAGATGATATGACCAAGATAAAGAACTTCATCAAGCCAGAATTCACATTTGGAGAACTTCGCATATAATTGATACTCTCTGAGCTTGTCGAGTACCAATCGCAAATGTTCGGCATGATCCTTCTTATTCTTGGAGAAGACCAAGATATCATCAAGATAGACCAAGACAAATTCGTTGATGTAGGGGTTGAAGATGAAATTCATCAAGCGAGTGAAATATGGAGGAGCATTGACGAGGCCGAAAGACATGACAGTATATTCATAAGAACCAAAGCTTGTTCTGAATGCTGTCTTGGGAATATCTTCTTCACGAATGCGAATCTAATGATAACCCATATGAAGGTCAAGCTTGGAGAACACCTTAGCACCTTTGAGTTGCTCAAATAGCTCATTGATGTTGGGAAGTGGGTACTTGTTCTTGATAGTCTTCTTGTTCAATGGACGGTAATCGACGCAAAGTCGGTCCGTGCCATCCTTCTTCTTGACAAAAAGAACACCACAACCCCACGGAGAAGAACTCGGTCTGATCAGACCCAGACGTTCTTGTTTATCAAGTTGAATCTTCAATTCCTTGAGCTCATCTGGTCCAAGCTTGTAAGGACGCTTGCAGACGGGTTCCGTGCCAGGCTCAAGCTCAATAACGAATTCAACTGGCCGACGGGGAGGCATACCCGGAAGCTCTTCTGGAAAAACATCTTGGTACTCACAAACGACTGGAATCTGAGAGATAGCCTCCAATTCATCATTCTCATTGAGAGAAAACAACCGAATGGTATCATCACGAGAAGCATAGATGATCACATCGTTAGAAGAGTGAGTCAATTTGATTTCCCTGGCAGCACACTCAAGCTGAGCCTTGTGCTTAGAAAGCCAGCCCATCCCGAGAATAAGATCAATATCAGAATCACCAAGAACAACTGGTTTAGACAAGAATTTATAGTCGCCCATCTTGATAGAAACATCCGGGACACAAACATTAGATGTCATTTGCTTGCCCGGGGACACAATCTTCAACGGAATAGGGATCTTTTCGGTCACAAACTCATGCTTAGCAACAAAAGGTCTCGAAATGAAAGAAAGCTATGCACCAGTATCAAATAAGACTTTGGCAGGAATATCATTAACAGGAAGATTACCCATGATCACTTCAGAAGAATCCTCTGCTTGAGCTGCATTCAACATGTTCACCTTGGCATGCTTAGGATTATGCTTGACCACTGCATTGCTGGAAGATTTCACAGGAGGAGGAGGCGGAAGGCGCCTCTGGTTGAAGCACTTGTTCGCATAGTGACCCTTCTGCTGACATTTGTTACAAGTCACTTCTGAGAGCGGACGATGGTAAGGAGCACTTGGCCTTGGAACTTGATTCTGAGACTTGTTCTGATAGGCAGGGTTGGGTGGGTGGGAAGATCCACGGCCACTTGAGTTCTTCTGTTGATAAGGCTGACGGAACGGAGGAGGAGGAGGCAACCAGAACTTTTGTTGCTTAGCTGCCACAAGTGAGGAAGAAGAAGACTGGACTGCGTCTCTGACTCTCTTCTTAGAAGCCTCACACTTGAGCTGAGCAGCTTCTTGTTTCAGCACCATGTTGTAGAATTCATCATACTTTAATGGCTCGAAAAGCACGAGAGCAAGTTGCAGATCTTCTCTGAGACCACGTCTGAATTGGTAGATCATACTCTTCTCATCAGGGATGTCTTGCCTTGCAAAACGAGAGAGCTTCTGGAACTGAGTGTTGTATTGGTAGACAGACATGTTGCCTTGCTTGAGATTGCGGAATTCCTCACGCTTAAGCTCAACAACACTTTCTGGAATGTGGTGCGCTTTGAAGTCACGGCGGAAATCATCCCAAGTAATGACACGACCTCCTCTGGAATCTTTGTATTGCTGGAATCACTCAGCAGCTTGATCTTTGAGTTGAAAAGAGGCAAACTTGACAAAGTCCTCAGGTCTGACATTGCTGCACTCGAAATGCTTGCTGATGTCCACGAGCCAATCATCTGCGTCTGTGGCCTCGACACAGTAGCTGAAGGTCTTTGGCTGATTAGCAAGGAACTGGTTCAGTGAAGCGAAATGCGGCTGATTGTTGCCTTGGCCTTGATTCTCTTGATTAGCTTGCCCTTGGTTGCGATCTTGCAAGAGCTGAATCAGAATCTGAGCATTGGCATTTGTGGCAGTCATCAAGGCTTGCCAAGCTCCCGGAGGCGGAGGTGGTGGCGGAGGGTTAGCCTGATTCCCTTCATTGCGTTCCGGATTCTGACGCGTTGGTGGAGCCATCCTGAAGAGGGTGGCATCCATTAGCATCTTGACAGAGATATATTGAAGTTGAATCAAAGGAACGACATTGCAACATATAGTCTTCACAATAAACATCCGAACAAGAATGAACGAATGAATTCCAATGTAAAACATCACACTTCCAAAGCTGAGAAGCCACTTAGAACATGGTATGGAATAAAACCAACAAGGTACGGAAGTGAACAAATACTTGGTAAGGATTACCCAATCACAAACCAAATATCTGCGGAAGAAATACTAAAGCTACAAGAATTCCCACTTATAAACTCCCGAAACTTTCTGGTTATGCAATCAGGTGTTGGGGATACAGGGGAAGCATAATATCTCACCCAAACTAGCAAATCCTACAACCAGCTGTATCCATCCTTCAACACATAACCAAGAAACCTTCGGAAATCGTCTACCTCAACCTTCGAAAAGCATCCGTTATACAAGTCATGGCAATACCCCTGCACTCGCCACAGTACTGGGCTATCAGGGTTATCTCACCAACAACTGTACAAAAGAGATTTTCGATGTCGGCGTACTAAACTCAGGTATTCCAAAACCGCAACGATAAGATTATGACGACAACACCTCGGAGCTCAACTCCCCGGGACACTGCCACAACCCCTAAATGTCAGGAGGCAACCAAGACAATGTTGTCATCATAAAACCATCGGAACGATTGTAATATACCCGCGTGATCCTAAAATTTTTTTTAGTGAAATTTGAGAAGAGAAGAGTCAAAACTCTACGTCAGGATGCCTTACCAGAAGGTCGAAGGGACTGGGGAGTAAAAAGAATTCCTAAACTCTCCGATATATAATTCCTAAAAGACTCGAAACATTTTTCTAGACACAACTCGGCCACTAAAGACGATCAAACAGTGGGGGCTCCTAAGGTCGGGGAAAGGCTCTGATTACCAACTTGTAACGCCCTCGATGCGGCTATATCTCCCACGTGTCGAGGCACGACTTAGAGGCATAACCGCATTGAAAGCAATGTCGCAAGTGAGGTAATCTTCACACAATCCATGTAATAAATAAAGGGGAAAGATACATAGTTGGCTTACAATCGCCACTTCACACAAGTACATAAATAACATCCATCAAACAGGTTACACTCAAGGTCCGACTACGGTACCAAAATGAAAGAAGACTACCCCAAATGCTAACAGATCCCCGGATCACCCAACTGGGCTCCACTACTGATCATCTGGAAAAGAAACATAGTAACGGCCACGTTCCTCGTCGAACTCCCAAGTGAGCTCGGTCGCGTCATCTGCACTGACATTGTTGGTACCTGCAACTGTGGTGATAATATCTGTGAGTCACGGGGACTCAGCAATCTCACACCCGCGAGATCAAGACTATTTAAGCTTAAAGGTGGGAAAGGGGTTTGTGAGGTGGAACTGCAGCAAGCGGCTAGCATAAGGTGGCTACAGCGCAAAAGAGAGCGAGAAGAGAAGGCAAAGCACGGTCGAGAAACTAGAAGTGATCAAGAAGTGATCCTGAAACAACCTACGTCAGGCATAACTCCAACAACCGTGTTCACCTCCCGGACCCCGCCGAGAAGAGACCATCATGGTTACACACGCGGTTGATGTGGTTTTAGTTAAAGTCAACTTCGGGTTTTCTACAACCGGACATCAACAAATTCCCATCTGCCTCATAACCGCGGGCACGGCTTTCGAAAGATAATACCCTGCAGGGGTGTCCCAACTTAGCCCATGATAAGCTCTCACGGTCAACGAAGGATATTCCTTCTACCGGGAAGACCCGATCAATCTCGGAATCCCGGACTACAAGACATCTCGGCAGTAACAAAGCAAGTCCAGCAAAGCCGCCCGATTGTGCCGACAAATCCTGATAGGAGCTGCACATATCTCGGTCTCAGGGCACATCCGGATGAACACTACGTACGGCAACCGAAGATACCCCAAGTTGCCTCAGGGCGGCACCGCAAGTGGCTCTAGTTGGACCAGCAATCGAAGGAGAACTGGCCCGGGGGGTTAAAAATAAAGATGACCCTTGAGTCTGCAGAACCCAAGGGAAAAAGGCTAGGTGGCAAATGGTAAAACCAATGTTGGGCCTTGCTGGAAAAGTCTCATTCAAAGCGAACTGTCAAGGGGGTCCCATAAATCACCCAACCGTGTAAGGAACGCAAACTCCGGGAACATAACACCGGTATGACGGAAACTAGGGTGGCAAGAGTGGAACAAAACACCAGGCATAAGGCCGAGCCTTCCACCCTTTACCAAGTATATAGATGCATTAATTAAATAAGAGGTATTGTCATATCCCAACAAGTAAACATGTTCAAACAAGGAACAACAAGATCATGTTCCAACAAGGACCAAACTTCATCTTCACCTGCAACTAGCAACGCTATAAGAGGGGCTGAGCAAAGCAGTAACATAGCCAAACAACGGTTTGCTAGGACATGGATGGTTAGGGGCTGACACGGCAATATAGGAGGCATGATATAGCAAGTGGTAGGTATCGCAACATAGGCATAGCAAAAGAGCGAGCAATCTAGCAAGCAAAGATAGAAGTGATTTCGAGGGTATGGTCATCTTGCCTGCAAGGTTCTCAGAGTTGTCGAAAGCTTGGTCCTCGAAAGAGTTCTCAACAGGTTCCTCGTTCACGTACTCGTCTCCCGGCTCTACCCAAGACAAGAGAACAAGCAAAGGAACCAAAATCAACCATGATGCAATGCGCAAGCAATATGATGCAAAACATGGCATGATATGCGAGAGGTGATGTGCAATGCGTATGCATGCTCCGGAAGGACAAGGATGAACAGGGAATAATCTTTGTAAACCAAGCATGCCACTGGATAGATGAGGTGATTTCGGTTGAAATCGATATAAAGATCACCGGAATCGGATGCACGGTTTGCAAATGGCAAGCAATACAAGAAAGACACGAATCTGCCATAAACAGCATGATGCTACTTAGCAAGCAACAAATAATTAAGCTACCGCACCCAAACATGGCAACAAAGCATATTACAGTAATATACACAAGATGCGCGACAAAAGATGAACACTGAGCTACGGCTAAATCACATCAGAACAGGTCCAAACAATCAGGGCAAAAGTGCAAACGATAACAAGTTCCCAGACTTAGTGAAATTAACAAAGTAGCAGAAACTAACATCAGGATGACATGTTCAGAGCAACGAAACAACATGCTACAGGTTCAGAACATAGCAAAGAAAGGCATGGCATGAATCTACTCATAGCACTTGACAAAAGACTCTTACTGACCATAAGCTAAAAAGGATCAGAAAATAAGATTACACCCATGACAATTAAGCAAGTTTCGTTACAGGTTTCAGACTTAGCAGAAAACTGGGCATGGCAGAAAACTGATGACGACTAGGCATGTTCGTGAGCTCGATGCACTCACTACAGAGCATTTCATGATAAACTAAGCATACATACATCAAGAAGACATGGCATAGTAACTAGACAGGCAAGAATAACATCATATCATTCAAGGATCAACTACACCAAGCTTGGCAAAATCGAATAACACGTAAACAATCTGCCAGCAACATTTTGAAGCAAAAGTAGAGCTCGATTGACTCAAGCTATGGCCCTCCATAATTTCAAACAAAAGCATGGATGGATAGAGAAAATACTCAAGTTCAAAACTCCCTTACTGATCATGCTCAAATTATGCATAGATCTCTCAGAAACAACATGAATACATGGCATAAAAATAACAGCAGTCAGGGACTTAGTGAAATCCCTAAGTCTCTGAAATCAGCAACATCAGGTGACCTAGTTTGCATGCTTGTGCTAGTCACCACAAGTATCACAAAAATACATGGCAAAATTCTCTGGAATGGTAACATGGCATATTACAAAACTCATGTAGGACTCAACTTCATAGGAGGCACACATCAATCATGGCAAAAATGACAAAAGTGCATGTTCAGATAAGATCCAGCAACTAACATCAACTAGCCCGATTCTAACAGCATTTAGGGCATCAAGATGACTTCAAATGAAAATGATTCACTGGGGCAAAATGATGTACTCCTCGAGGCGAACAATTTTACATATAATACGCACGAATCGGAGCTACGGATGCAAAGTTATGGCATGATGAAGATGCGATGATGATGATGAAATTACAGGACTTAGAGAAAAATCGGGCTCGGGGAAGTCAACCCTGCCGGGCACGCGGATCGAGGCGGCGGCGCGGCTCGCCGGTTCCGCGCCGGAGTTGCGCCGGGGACGACGCGGGTGGCCGGATCCGGCCCTCCCGCGGCCGGATCTGGCCGGGGCGGAGGAGGCGGGCGACGGCGGCGTGCGGGACGGCGACTGCGGCGGGCGGCGTCGCGCGGGACGCGGCGGCCGGAGCGGCGGCTCCGCGCCGGCGGGAGGAGGCGGCGGCGGCGACTCGGCGCTCGGGCGCGCGCGGCTGCGGGCGGCGCGGAGCGGGCCGGGGCGCGGGGGCGACAGGCGACGCGGACGGGCTCGGGGGCCTCGCGCGGGCCGCGGCGGGCCGGCGGCGCGGGGGCGGCGGCGTGGCCACGTGGCGAGGCCCGATTGGCCCGGGGCGGCGGTGGCGGGCGCGTCCGGCGCGACCGGACACGTCCGGCGGCGCGGGGCTACGGGGATCTAGGGTTAGGGTGGTTTTTGCCCGAGATTAGAGAAGGGGGAGGCCTTTTTATAGATAGGAGGAGCTAGGAGGCTCCAAATGGAGAGCGGTTTTCGCCCACGCGATCGTGAGCGAACGGCGGAGGACATGGGAGTGACTTAGATGGGTTATTGGGCTGTTTTGAAGGGGTGTTGGGCTGCAACACACACGAGGCATTCACGGTTACCCGGTTAACCGTTGGAGTACCAAACGAACTCCGATTGACCCGAAACTTGACAGGCGGTCTTCCGGTGATATACCAAGGCCACATGTCAAACCTCGGTCCATTCCGAGAATGTTTAATACCCTCTCACGAAGGAATGTAAAAGGGGACGCCGGGAGTCATAGGAGCGCCGGATTGCAAAACGGACAACGGGAAAGATGCTCGGATTTATGAGACGAACACGTATGCGAATGCGATGCACATGATGACATGATATGAAATGCATGACATGACCAAAATGCAAAACGGAGAGAAACCCAACACGGATGAAATATCATAACACATAGCCGAAAATGGCAAGAGTTGGATTACAAATATGGCAAGTTGCATCTGGGGCGTTACAAAAGGGGTTGTCAATCCCTTCACGACCACTTGCAAAAGTGAGATCTGATAGAGATGATAAGATAATATTTTTGGTATTTTTATGCTAAGACTAAAATTAAAGAAAGCAAAATAAACGGCACCAGACATAGCTTGTTGACGGGAGATCAATATGATGGAAAATAGACCCGGGGGCCATAGCATAAGTATTACGGTGGGTGAACAAATTACTATCAAGCAATTGATAGAAAAGTTCATAATTATGAGAATATCTAGGCATGATCATGTATATAGGCATCACTTTCGCGACAAGTAGACCGACTCCTGCCTGCATCTACTACTATTACTCCACACATCGACCGCTATCCAGCATGCATCTAGAGTATTAAGTTCATAAGAACAAAGTAACGCATTAGGTAAGATGACATGATGTAGAGGGATAAACTCAAGCAATATGATATAAAACCCATATTTTTGTCCTCGATGGCAACAATACAATACGTGTCGTTTCCCCTACTGTCACTGGGATCGAGCACCGCATGATTGAACCCAAAGCTAAGCACTTCTCCCATTGCAAGAAAGATCAATCTAGTAGGCCAAACCAAACTGATAATTTGAAGAGGCTTGCAAACATAAACCATAATACATAAAAGAATTCAGAGAAGATTCAAATATTGTTCATAGATAATCTTGATCATAAACCCACAATTCATCGGATCTCGACAAACAAACCGCAAAAAGAGTTACATCAAATAGATCTCCAAGAAGATCGAGGTGAACTTTGTATTGAGATCCAAAGAGAGAGGAGAAGCCATCTAGCTAATAACTATGGACCCGAAGGTCTGTGGTAAACTACTCACACATCACCGGAGAGGCTATAGTGTTGATGTAGAAGCCCTCCGTGATTGATGCCCCCTCCGGCGGAGTGCCGGAAAAGGCCCCAAGATGGGATCTCACGGGTATAGAAGGTTGCGGCGGTGGAATAATAAAGCCCATTAAACATCCAAAACAGAATATATAATAACATGGAGCAATAAAAAAATATAGATATGTTGGAGACGTATCAAGCATCCCCAAGCTTAATTCCTGCTCGTCCTCGAGTAGGTAAATGATAAAAACAGAATTTTTGATGTGGAATGCTACTTAACATATTCTTCAATGTAATTTTCTTTATTGTGGCATGAATGTTCAGATCCGAAAGATTCAAGATAAAAGTTTAATATTGACATAAGAATAATAATACTTCAAGCATACTAACCAAGCAATTATGTCTTCTCAAAATAACATAGCCAAAGAAAGCTCATCCCTACAAAATCATATAGTTTGGCCATGCTTCATTTTTGTCACACAAGAATGCTCTCATCTTGCACAACCCCGATGAAAAGCCAAGCAATTGTTTCATACTTTAGTAATCTCAAACTTTTTTCAACTTTCACGCAATACATGAGCGTGAGCCATGGACATATCACTATGGGTGGAATAGAATATAATGATGGGGGTTGTGTGGAGAAGACAAAAAAGGAGAAAGTCTCACATTGATGCGGCTAATCAACGGGCTAGGAAGATGCCCATCAATTGATGTCAATGCAAGGAGTAGGTATTGCGATGCAACGGATGCACTAGAGCTATAAATGTATGAAAGCTCAACAAAATAAACTAAGTGGATGTGCATCCAACTTGCTTGCTCATGAAGACCTAGGGCATCTGAGGATAGTAGCATTGAAAGTGACAAAACAAGAGACTCTCTATCATAAAGATCATGGTGCTACTTTGAAGCACAAGTGTGGAAAAGGATAGTAGCATTGTCCCTTTTTATTTCTCTGTTTCTCTCTCTTTTTTTCTCTCTTTTTTGGGCCTTTTATTATTATTTGGCCTTTCTGTTTTTTTGGAAGAATGCTCTATAAATGATGATCATCACACTTCTATTTATTTACAACTCGATACTTAGAACAAAATATGACTCTATATGAATGCCTTTGGCGGTGTACTGGGAAGGGCAATGAATCAAGAGTGACATGTATGGAATAATATGCATGGTGTCTTTGCCACAAATATGATGTCAACTACATGATCATGCAAGGCAATATGACAATGATGAAGTGTGTCATAATAAACGAAACGGTGGAAAGTTGCATGGCAATATATCTCGGAATGGCTATGGAAATGCCATAATAGGTAGGTATGGTGGCTGTTTTGAGGAAGATATAAGGAGGTTTATGTGTGATAGAGCGTGTCGTATCACAGGGTTTGGATGCACCGGCGAAGTTTGCACCAACACTCAAGGTGAGAAAGGGCAATGCACGGCACCGAAGAGGCTAGCAATGATGGAAGGTTGAGAGTGTGTATAATCCATGGACTCAACATTATTCATAAAGAACTCACATAATTATTGCAAAAATCTACAAGTCATCAAAAACCAAGCACTACCCGCATGCTCCTAGGGGGATAGATTGGTAGGAAAAGACCATCGCTCGTCCCCGACCGCCACTCATAAGGATGACAAACAAAGAACACCTCATGTTTCAAATTTGTTACATAACGTTTACCATACGCGCATGCTACGGGACTTGCAAACTTCAACACAAGTATTTCTCAAGTTCACAACTACTCAACTAGCACAACTTTAATAGTACCACCTCCATATCTCAAAACAATCATCAAGTATCAAACTTCTCTTAGTATTTTAATGCTCTTTAAAGTTTTTATCTTGGATGCCTATCATATTATGACTAATTTTATAACCGAAGCAAATTACCATGTTGTTCTAAAGGACTCTCAAAATAATATAAGTGAAGCATGAGAGATCAATTATTCCTATAAAATAAAACCACCGCCGTGCTCTAAAAGATATAGCGAAGCACTAGAGCAAAATTATTTAGCTCAAAAGATATAAGTGAAGCACATAGAGTATTCTAATAAATTCCGAATAATGTGTGTCTCTCTCAAAAGGTATGTACAGCAATGATGATTGTGGAGAACTAAAAATCAAAGACGCAAATCATACAAGACGCTCCAAGCAAAACACATATCATGTGGTGAATAGAAATATAGCTCCAAGTAAAGTTACCGATGGACGAAGACAAAAGAGGGGATGCCTTCCAGGGCATCCCCAAGCTTAGGCTTTTGGGTTGTACTTAGATTTTACCTTGGGGTGCCTTGGGCATCCCCAAGTTTAGGCTCTTGCCACTCCTTTTTCCATAATCCATCAAATCTTCACCCAAAACTTGAAAACTTCACAACACAAAATTTAATAGAAAATCTCGTGAGCTCCGTTAGCAAAAGAAAATAAAACACCACTTTAAGGTACTGTAATGAACTCATTATTTATTTATATTGGTGTTAAACCTACTGTATTGCAACTTCTCTATGGTTCATAAACTCCATTACTAGCCATAGGTTCATCAAAATAAGCAAACAACACACGAAAAACAGAATCTGTCAAAAACAGAACAGTCTGTAGTAATCTGTAACTAACGCAAACTTCTGGAACTCCAAAAATTCTAAAATAAATTGCTGGACGTGAGGAATTTATCTAATAATCATCTGCAAAAATAATCAACTAAATATCACTCTCCAGTAAAAAGTTGTAGCTAATCTCGTGAGCGCTAAAGTTTCTGTTTTTTACAGCAAGATCGCAAAGACTTTCCCAAGTCTTCCCAAAGGTTCTACTTGGCATAAACACTAACTAAAACACAAAACCACATCTAAACAGAAGCTAGATGGATTATTTATTCATAAAAAGAACCAAAAAGCAAAAAACTAAAATAAAATTGGGTTGCCTCCCAACAAGCGCTAGGCATAAAGGCAAGGATAGATCTAGGTATTGTCATCTTTGGCTTTTAATTTTTTAGCAGATTCATGCCCAAATCCGGGAGGTTCTTTACATTTCCCTTTATATTCAGAAATTTTTAGATCTAAAGAATCCAACCGCTTATTGCAAAGGGTAATCAACATGTTCATGCGGTGAAGATTTCCGCTAACACTCTTAAGAGGTTCCTCGATGGCAGCAATACAATATGTGTCGTTTCCCCTACTGTCACTGGGATCGAGCACCGCATGATTGAACCCAAAGCTAAGCACTTCTCCCATTGCAAGAAAGATCAATATAGTAGGCCAAACCAAACTGATAATTCGAAGAGACTTGCACAGATAACCAATCATACATAAAAGAATTCAGAGAAGATTCAAATATTGTTCATAGATAATTTTGATCATGAACCCACAATTCATCATATCTCGACAAACACACCGCAAAAAGAGTTACATCGAATAGATCTCCAAGAAGACTGAGGAGAACTTTGTATTGAGATCCAAAGAGAGAGGAGAAGCCATCTAGCTAATAACTATCGACCCGAAGGTCTGTGGTAAACTACTCACACATCATCGGAGAGGCTATAGTGTTGATGTAGAAGTCCTCCGTGATCGATGCCCCCTCCGGCGGAGCGCCGGAAAAGGCCCCAATATGGGATCTCACGGGTACAGAAGGTTGCGGCGGTGGAATTAGGTTTCCGTGGTGGTCCTCGATGGTTACGGGGTACGTAGGTATATATTGAAGGAAATATGCCCTAGAGGCAATAATAAAGTTATTATTTATTTCCTTATATCATGATAAAGGTTTATTATTCATGCTAGAATTGTATTAACTGGAAACATAATACATGTGTGAATACATAGACAAACAGAGTGTCACTAGTATGCCTCTACTAGACTAGCTCGTTAATCAAAGATGGTTATGTTTCCTAACCATGAACAAAGAGTTGTTATTTGATTAACGAGGTCACATCATTAGTTGAATGATCTGATTGACATGACCCATTATATTAGCTTAGCACCCGATCGTTTAGTATGTTGCTATTGCTTTATCCATGACTTATACATGTTCCTATAACTATGAGATTATGCAGCTCCCGTTTGCCGGAGGAACACTTTGGGTACTACCAAACGTCACAACGTAACTGGGTGATTATAAAGGAGTACTACAGGTGTCTCCAATGGTAGATGTTGGGTTGGCATATTTCGAGATTAGGATTTGTCACTCCGATCGTCGGAGAGGTATCTCTGGGCCCTCTCGGTAATGCACATCACTTAAGCCTTGCAAGCATTGCAACTAAATGAGTTAGTTGCGGGATTATGTATTACAGAACGAGTAAAGAGACTTGCCGGTAATGAGATTGAACTAAGTATTGGATACTGACGATCGAATCTCGGGCAAGTAACATACCGATCACAAAGGGAACAACGTATGTTGTTATGCGGTCTGACCGATAAAGATCTTCGTAGAATATGTAGGAGCCAATATGGGCATCCAGGTCCCGCTATTGGTTATTGACCGGAGATGTGTCTCGATCATGTCTACATTGTTCTCGAACCGTAGGGTCCACACGCTTACCGTTACGATGACAGTTATTATGAGTTTATGCATTTTGATGTACCGAAGACTGTTCGGAGTCCCGGATGTGATCACGGACATGACGAGGAGTCTCAAAATGGTCGAGACGTAAAGATTGATATATTGGAAGCCTATGTTTGGACATCGGAAGTGTTCCAGGTGAAATCAGGATTTTACCGGAATACCGGGAGGGTTACCGGAACCCCCCAGGAGCCAAATGGGCCAACATGGGCCTTGGTGGAAAGGTGAAAGGGATGCCCTCATGGGCTGTGCGCCTCCCCTTCCCCTAGTCCTATTAGGACTAGGAGAGGTGGCCGGCCCCCCTCTCTCTCTCTCCCCCTTTTAGGAATCCTATTCCAACTAGGATTGGGGGGGGGGGGGAATCCTACTCCCGGAGGGAGTAGGACTCTCCTGGCGCTCCAAGGGCTTGGCCGGCCAGCCCCTACCCCTGGATCCTTTATATACGGAGTCAGGGGGCACCCCATACACACACAATTGATCATTGAGATCTTTCCTTAGCCGTGTGCGGTGCTCCCTGCCACCAAATTCCACCTCGGTCATATTGTCGCAGTGCTTAGGCAAAGCCCTGCGTTAGTAGTACATCAAGATCGTCACCACGCCGTCATGCTGACGGAACTCTTCCCCGACGCTTTGCTGGATCGGAGCCCGGGGATCGTCATCGAGCTGAACGTGTGCCAAGAACTCGGAGGTGCCGGAGTAACGGTGCTTGGATCGGTCGGATCGTGAAGACGTACGACTACATCAACCGCGTTGATATAACGCTTCCGCTTTCGGTCTACGAGGGTATGTAGAAAACACTCTCCCCTCTCGTTTCTATGCATCACCATGATCTTGCGTGTGCGTAGGAAAATTTTTGAAATTACTACGTTCCCCAACAGTGGCATCCGAGCCTAGGTTTTTTTTATGGTTTGATGTTATTTGCACGAGTAGAACAAAAGTGAGTTGTGGACGATACAAGTCATACTGCCTACCAGCATGTCATACTTTGGTTCAGCGGTATTGTTGGACGAGACGATCCGGACCAACCTTACGCGTACGCTTACGCGAGACCGGTTCCCTCGACGTGCTTTGCACATAGATGGCTTGCGGAAGACTGTCTCTCCAACTTTAGTTGAACCGAGTGTGGCTACGCCCGGTCCTTGAGAAGGTTAAAACGGAGTCTATTTGACAAAATATCGTTGTGGTTATGATGCGTAGGTAAGATGAGTTCTTGCTTAAGCCCGTAGCAGCCACGTAAAACTTGCAACAACAAAGTAGAGGACGTCTAAGTTGTTTTTGCAGGGCATGTTGTGATGTGATATGGTAAAGACATGATGCTAAGTTTTATTGTATGAGATGATCATGTTTTGTAACTGAGTTATCGGCAACTGGCAGGAGCCATATGGTTGTCGCTTTATTGTATGCAATGCAACCGCGATGTAATGCTTTACTTTATTACTAAGCGGTAGTGATAGTCGTGGAAGCATAAGATTGGCGAGACGACAATGATGCTACGATGGAGATCAAGGTGTCGCGCCGGTGACGATGGTGATCATGACGGTGCTTCGGAGATGGAGATCACAAGCACAAGATGATGATGACCATATCATATCACTTATATTGATTGCATGTGATGTTTATCTTTTTATGCATATTATCTTGCTTTGATTGACGGTAGCATTATAAGATGATCTCTCACTAAATTATCAAGAAGTGTTCTCCCTGAGTATGCACCGTTGCAAAAGTTCTTCGTGCTGAGACACCACGTGATGATCGGGTGTGATAGGCTCTACGTTCAAATACAACGGGTGCAAAACAGTTGCACACGCGGAATACTCAGGTTATACTTGACGAGCTATGCATATAAGATATGACCTCGGAACACAGAGACCGAAAGGTCGAGCGTGAATCATATAGTAGATATGATCAACATAACGATGTTCACCATTGAAAACTACTCCATATCACGTGATGATCGGTTATGGTTTAGTTGATTTGGATCACGTGATCACTTAGAGGATTAGAGGGATGTCTATCTAAGTGGGAGTTCTTAATTAATTTGATTAACTGAACATGAACTTATCATGAACTTAGTACCTGATAGTATCTTGCTTATGTTGATTGTAGATAGATGGCTCGTGTTGTTGTTCCGTTGAATTTTAATGCGTTCCTTGAGAAAGCAAAGTTGAAAGATGATGGTAGCAATTACACGGACTGGGTCCGTAACTTGAGGATTATCCTCATTGCTGCACAGAAGAATTACGTCCTGGAAGCACCGCTAAGTGCCAGGCCTGCTGCTAGAGCAACACCAGAAGTTATGAACGTCTGGCAGAGCAAAGCTGATGACTACTCGATAGTTCAGTGTGCCATGCTTTACGGCTTAGAACCGGGACTTCAACGACGTTTTGAACGTCATGGAGCATATGAGATGTTCCAGGAGTTGAAGTTAATATTTCAAGCAAATGCCCGGATTGAGAGATATGAAGTCTCCAATAAGTTCTATAGCTGCAAGATGGAGGAGAGCAGTTCTGTCAGTGAGCATATACTCAAAATGTCTGGGTATAATAATCACTTGATTCAATTGGGAGTTACTCTTCCAGATGATTGCGTCATTGACAGAATTCTCCAATCACTACCACCAAGCTACAAGAGCTTCGTGATGAACTATAATATGCAAGGGATGAACAAGACTATTCCCGAGCTCTTCGCAATGCTAAAAGCTGCGGAGGTAGAAATCAAGAAGGAGCATCAAGTGTTGATGGTTAACAAAACCACTAGTTTCAAGAAAAAGTGCAAAGGGAAGAAAAAGGGGAACTTCAAGAAGAACGGCAAGCGAGTTGCTGCTCAAGAGAAGAAACCCAAGTCTGGACCTAAGCCTGAAACTGAGTGCTTCTACTGCAAGCAGACTGGTCACTGGAAGCGGAATTGCCCCAAGTATTTGGCGGATAAGAAGGATGGCAAGGTGAACAAAGGTATATGTGATATACATGTTATTGATGTGTACCTTACTAATGCTCGCAGTAGCACCTGGGTATTTGATACTGGTTCTGTTGCTAATATTTGCAACTCGAAACAGGGACTACAGAATAAGCGGACACTAGCAAAGGACGAGGTGACGATGCGCGTGGGAAACGGTTCCAAAGTCGAAGTGATCGCGGTCGGCACGCTACCTCTACATCTACCTTCGGGATTAATATTAGACCTAAATAATTGTTATTTGGTGCCAGCGTTGAGCATGAACATTATATCTGGATCTTGTTTAATGCGAGACGGTTATTCATTTAAATCAGAGAATAATGGTTGTTCTATTTATATGAGTAATATCTTTTATGGTCATGCACCTTTGAAGAGTGGTCTATTTTTGATGAATCTCGATAGTAGTGATACACATATTCATAATGTTGAAGCCAAAAGATGCAGAGTTGATAATGAAAGTGCAACTTATTTGTGGCACTGTCGTTTAGGTCATATCGGTGTAAAGCGCATGAAGAAACTCCATAATGATGGACTTTTGGAACCACTTGATTATGAATCACTTGGTACTTGCGAACCGTGCCTCATGGGCAAGATGACTAAAACACCGTTCTCCGGTACTATGGAGAGAGCAACATATTTGTTGGAAATCATACATACCGATGTATGTGGACCGATGAATATTGAGGCTCGTGGCGGATATCGTTATTTTCTCACCTTCACAGATGACTTAAGCAGATATGGGTATATCTACTTAATGAAACACAAGTCTGAAACATTTGAAAAGTTCAAAGAATTTCAGAGTAAGTTGAAAATCATCGTAACAAGAAAATAAAGTTTCTACGATCTGATCGTGGAGGAGAATATTTGAGTTACGAGTTTGGTGTACATTTGAAACAATGCGGAATAGTTTCGCAACTCACGCCACCCGGAACACCACAGCGTAATGGTGTGTCCGAACGTCGTAATCGTACTTTACTAGATATGGTGCGATCTATGATGTCTCTTACCGATTTACCGCTATCGTTTCGGGGTTATGCTTTAGAGACGGCCGCATTCACGTTAAATAGGGCACCATCGAAATCCATTGAGACGACGCCTTATGAACTGTGGTTTGGCAAGAAACCAAAGTTGTCGTTTCTTAAAGTTTGGGGCTGCAATGCTTATGTGAAAAAGCTTCAACCTGATAAGCTCGAACCCAAATTGGAAAAATGTGTCTTCATAGGATACCCAAAGGAGACTGTTGGGTACACCTTCTATCACAAATCCGAAGGCAAAATTTTTGTTGCTAAATTCGGAAACTTTCTAGAGAAGGAGTTTCTCTCGAAAGAAGTGAGTGGGAGGAAAGTAGAACTTGATGAGATAACTGTATCTACTCCCTTATTGAGAAGTAGTACGTCACAAAAATCAATTTCTGTGACACCTACACCAAATAGGGAGGAAGCCAATGATAATGATCATGAAACTTCAGATCAAGTTTCTATCGAACCTCGTAGATCAACCAGAGTAAGATCCGCACCAGAGTGGTACGGTAATCCTATTCTGGAAGTCATGTTACTAGACCATGATGAACCTACGAACTATGAAGAAGCAATGGTGAGCCCAGATTCCGCAAAATGGCTTGAGGCCATGAAATCTGAGATGGGATCCATGTATGAGAACAAAGTGTGGACTTTGGTTGACTTGCCCGATGATCGGCAAGCAATTGAGAATAAATGGATCTTTAAGAAGAAGACTGACGCTAATGGTAATGTTACTGTCTATAAAGCTCGACTTGTTGCAAAAGGTTTTCGACAAGTTCAAGGGATTGACTACGATGAGACCTTCTCACCCGTAGCGATCCTTAAGTCTGTCCGAATCATGTTAGCAATTGCCGCATTTTATGATTATGAAATTTGGCAGATGGATGTAAAAACTGCATTCCTGAATGGATTTCTGGAAGAAGAGTTGTATATGATGCAACCAGAAGGTTTTGTCGATCCAAAGGGAGCTAGCAAAGTGTGCAAGCTCCAGCAATCCATTTATGGACTGGTGCAAGCCTCTCGGAGTTGGAATAAACGCTTTGATAGTGTGATCAAAGCATTTGGTTTTATACAGACTTTCGGAGAAGCCTGTATTTACAAGAAAGTGAGTGGGAGCTCTATAGCATTTCTAATATTATATGTGGATGACATATTACTGATTGGAAATGATATAGAATTTCTGGATAGCATAAAGGGATACTTGAATAAAAGTTTTTCAATGAAAGACCTCGGAGAAGCTGCTTACATATTAGGCATAAAGATCTATAGAGATAGATCAAGACGCTTAATTGGACTTTCGCAAAGCACATACATTGACAAGATTTTGAAGAAGTTCAAAATGGATCAAGCAAAGAAAGGGTTCTTGCCTGTGTTACAAGGTGTGAGATTGAGTAAGACTCAAAGCCCGACCACTGTAGAAGATAGAGAGAAAATGAAAGATGTTCCCTATGCTTCAGCCATAGGCTCTATCATGTATGCAATGCTGTGTACCAGACCTGATGTGTGCCTTGCTATAAGTTTAGCAGGGAGGTACCAAAGTAATCCAGGAGTGGATCACTAGACAGCGGTCAAGAACATCCTGAAATACCTGAAAAGGACTAAGGATATGTTTCTCATATATGGAGGTGACAAAGAGCTCACCGTAAGAGGTTACGTTGATGCAAGCTTTGACACTGATCCGGATGATTCTAAATCGCAAACCGGATACGTGTTTACATTAAACGGTGGAGCTGTCAGTTGGTGCAGTTCTAAACAAAGCGTCGTAGCGGGATCTACATGTGAAGCGGAGTACATAGCTGCTTCGGAAGCAGCTAACGAAGGAGTCTGGATGAAGGAGTTCATATCCGATCTAGGTGTCATACCTAGTGCATCGGGTCCAATGAAAATCTTTTGTGACAATACTGGTGCAATTGCCTTGGCAAAGGAATCCAGATTTCACAAAAGGACCAAACACATCAAGAGACGCTTCAACTCCATCCGGGATCTCGTCCAGGTGGGAGACATAGAGATTTGCAAGATACATACGGATCTGAATGTTGCAGACCCGTTGACTAAGCCTCTTCCACGAGCAAAACATGATCAGCACCAAGACTCCATGGGTGTTAGGATCATTACAGTGTAATCTAGATTATTGACTCTAGTGCAAGTGGGAGACTGAAGGAAATATGCCCTAGAGGCAATAATAAAGTTATTATTTATTTCCTTATATCATGATAAAGGTTTATTATTCATGCTAGAATTGTATTAACTGGAAACATAATACATGTGTGAATACATAGACAAACAGAGTGTCACTAGTATGCCTCTACTAGACTAGCTCGTTAATCAAAGATGGTTATGTTTCCTAACCATGAACAAAGAGTTGTTATTTGATTAACGAGGTCACATCATTAGTTGAATGATCTGATTGACATGACCCATTATATTAGCTTAGCACCCGATCGTTTAGTATGTTGCTATTGCTTTATCCATGACTTATACATGTTCCTATAACTATGAGATTATGCAGCTCCCGTTTGCCGGAGGAACACTTTGGGTACTACCAAACGTCACAACATAACTGGGTGATTATAAAGGAGTACTACAGGTGTCTCCAATGGTAGATGTTGGGTTGGCGTATTTCGAGATTAGGATTTGTCACTCCGATCGTCGGAGAGGTATCTCTGGGCCCTCTCGGTAATGCACATCACTTAAGCCTTGCAAGCATTGCAACTAAATGAGTTATTTGCGGGATGATGTATTACAGAACGAGTAAAGAGACTTGCTGGTAACGAGATTGAACTAAGTATTGGATACTGACGATCGAATCTCGGGCAAGTAACATACCGATGACAAAGGGAACAACGTATGTTGTTATGCGGTCTGACCGATAAAGATCTTCATAGAATATGTAGGAGCCAATATGGGCATCCAGGTCCCGCTATTGGTTATTGACCGGAGATGTGTCTCGGTCATGTCTACATTGTTCTCGAACCGTAGGGTCCGCACGCTTAACGTTATGATGACAGTTATTATGAGTTTATGCATTTTGATGTACCGAAGATTGTTCGGAGTCCCGGATGTGATCACGGACATGACGAGGAGTCTCGAAATGGTCGAGACATAAAGATTGATATATTGGAAGCCTATGTTTGGACATCGGAAGTGTTCCAGGTGAAATCAGGATTTTACCGGAATACCGGGAGGGTTACCGGAACCCCCCGGGAGCCAAATGGGCCAACATGGGCCTTGGTGGAAAGGTGAAAGGGATGCCCTCATGGGCTGTGCACCTCCCCTTCCCCTAGTCCTATTAGGACTAGGAGAGGTGGCCGGCCCCCCTCTCTCTCTCTCCCCCTTTGAGGAATCCTATTCCAACTAGGATTGGGGGGGGGGGGGAATCCTACTCCCGGAGGGAGTAGGACTCTCCTGGCGCTCCAAGGGCTTGGCCGGCCAGCCCCTACCCCTGGATCCTTTATATACGGAGTCAGGGGGCACCCCATACACACACAATTGATCATTGAGATCTTTCCTTAGCCGTGTGCGGTGCTCCCTGCCACCAAATTCCACCTCGGTCATATTGTCGCAGTGCTTAGGCGAAGCCCTGCGTTAGTAGTACATCAAGATCGTCACCACGCCGTCGTGCTGACGGAACTCTTCCCTGACGCTTTGCTGGATCGAAGCCTGGGGATCGTCATCGAGCTGAACGTGTGCCAAGAACTCGGAGGTGCCAGAGTAACGGTGCTTGGATCGGTCGGATCGTGAAGACGTACGACTACATCAACCGCATTGATATAACGCTTCCGCTTTCGGTCTACGAGGGTATGTAGACAACACTCTCCCCTCTCGTTGCTATGCATCACCATGATCTTGCGTGTGCGTAGGAATTTTTTTGAAATTACTACGTTCCCCAACATATATAGGAGGAAGAAGTAGGTCGGTGGAGCCACGAGGGGCCCACGGGGGTGGAGGGCGCGCCCAGGAGGGTAGGCGTCGTACGTTCGGTACTTGATCGGTCGGATCATGAAGACATACGACTACATCAACCGCGTTGTGCTAACGCTTCTGCTTTCGGTCTATGAGGGTACGTAGACAACACTCTCCCCTCTCGTTGCTATGCATCACCATGATCTTGCGTGTGCGTAGGAAATTTTTTGAAACTACTACGTTCCCCAACAGTGGCATCCGAGCCTGGTTTTATGCGTTGATGTTATATGCACGAGTAGAACACAAGTGAGTTGTGGGCGATATAAGTCATACTGCTTACCAGCATGTCATACTTTGGTTCAGCGGTATTGTTGGATGAAGCGGCCCGGACCGACATTACGCGTACGCTTACGCGAGACTGGTTCTACCGACGTGCTTTGCACACAGGTGGCTGGCGGGTGTCACTTTCTCCAACTTTAGTTGAACCGAGTGTGGCTAAGCCCGGTCCTTGCGAAGGTTAAAACAACACCAACTTGACAAACTATCATTGTGGTTTTGATGCGTAGGTAAGAACGGTTCTTGCTCAGCCCGTAGCAGCCACGTAAAACTTGCAACAACAAAGTAGAGGACGTCTAACTTGTTTTTCCAGGGCATGTTGTGATGTGATATGGTCAAGACGTGATGAGATATAAGTTGTTGTATGAGATGATCATGTTTTGTTGAAGTTATCGGCAACTGGCAGAAGCCTTATGGTTGTCTCTTTATTGCAAAAGATGCAAGCGCCAAATAATTGCTTTACTTTATCGCTATGCAATAGCAATAGTTGCAAGAGCAATAGTTGGGAGACGACCATGTGACGACACATTGATATAGATCAAGATGATATAGATCATGGTGTCATGCCGGTGACGATTGAGATCATGACGATGCTTTGGACATGGAGATTAAAGGCATAAGATGATGATGGCCATATCATGTCACATATTATGATTGCGTGTGATGTTTATCTTTTATACATCTTATTTTGCTTAGTTCGACGGTAGCTTTATAAGATGATCTCTCACTAAATTTCAAGATAAAAGTGTTCTCCCTGAGTATGCATCGTTGCTAAAGTTCGTCGTGCCCAGACACCACGTGATGATCGGGTGTGATAAGCTCTACGTCCATCTACAACGGTGTTGGGGAACGTAGTAATTTCAAAAAAATTCCTACACACACGCAACATCATGGTGATGCATAGCAACGAGAGGGGAGAGTATTGTCTACGTACCCTCGTAGACCGTAAGCGGAAGCGTTATATCAACGCGGTTGATGTAGTCGTACGTCTTCACGATCCGACCGATCCAAGCACCGAAAGCACGGCACCTCCGAGTTCTGCACACGTTCGGCTCGGTGACGTCCTCGCCTTCTCGATCCAGCAAGAGGGGCGAAGTAGTAGATGAGTTCCGGCAGCACGACGGCGTGGTGACGGTATTGGTGAAGAACAATCTTCGCAGGGCTTCGCCTAAGCACTACAAAAACTATGATGGAGGATAAACTAGAGGAGACGGGGTTGCCGGCACACGGCTTGGTGTTTCTTGATTTGTCTTGGGTGCTAGCCCTACCCCTCTATTTATATGTTGAGCCTTGGGGTCGAAACTTGGAGAAAAATCCTCCACAAAGTTGGTTTCACCGAAAGGCAAGAGTCCTTCTCGGACTCCAGGGCCAGACGCCAGGGTTCCCGGCGTCTAGGCCCAGACGCCCGGGACCCTGGCGTCTGGCCTCTGGACTCCGCAAAACTTCCTTTTGCGCTTTCCAAAAACTTCGTGGGCTTTCCCCTTTGGCCCAGATAAAGTGTTCTCGTGCCCAAACATTTTGGGAAACATCCAGAACCCCTTCCGATGGATTCCACAACCTTTCCGGATATCAAACACTACTATCCACATATCAATCTTTACTTCCGGACCATTCTGGAGTTCCTCGTCATATTCGTGATCTCATCCAAAACTCTGAACAACATTCGGTCACCAACATACATAACTCATAGTACTATATCGTCAACGAACGTTAAGCGTGCGGACCCTATGGGTTCGAGAACTATGTAGACATGACCGAGACACCTCTCTTGTCAATAACCAATAGCGGGACCTGGATGCCCATATTGGCTCCTACATATTCTACGAAGATCTTTATCGGTCAAACCGCATAACAACATACGTTGTTCCCTTTGTCATCAGTATGTTACTTGCCCGAGATTCGATCGTCGGTATCCCAATACCTAGTTCAATCTCGTTACCGGCAAGTCTATTTACTCGTTCTGTAATACATCATCCCGCAACTAACTCATTAGTTACAATGCTTGCGAGGCTTATAGTGATGTGCATTACCGAGTGGGCCCAGAGATACCTCTCCGACATTCGGAGTGACAAATCCTAATCTCGAAATACGCCAACCCAACATGTACCTTCGGAGACACCTGTAGAGCTCCTTTATAATCACCCAGTTACGTTGTGACGTTTGGTAGCACACAAAATGTTCCTCCGGTAAATGGGAGTTGCATAATCTCATAGTCATAGGAACATGTATAAGTCATGAAGAAAGAAATAGCAACATACTAAACGATCGTGTGCTAAGCTAACGGAATGGGTCATGTCAATCACATCATTCTCCTAATGATGTGATCCCGTTAATCAAATGACAACTCATGTCTATGGCTAGGAAACATAACCATCTTCGATCAACGAGCTAGTCAAGTAGAGGCATACTAGTGACACTCTGTTTGTCTATGCATTCACACATGTATTATGTTTCTGGTTAATACAATTCTAGCATGAATAATAAACATTTATCATGATATAAGGAAATAAATAATAACTTTATTATTGCCTCTAGGGCATATTTCCTTCAGTCTCCCACTTGCACTAGAGTCAATACTCTAGTTCACATCACCATGTCATTTAACACCAATAGTTCATATCGTCATGTGACCAACACCCAAAGGGTTTACTAGAGTCAATAATCTAGTTCACATCGCTATGTGATTAACACTCGAAGAGTACTACGGTGTGATCATGTTTTGCTTGTGAGAGAAGTTTAGTCAACGGGTCTGCCACATTCAGATCCGCATGTATTTTGCAAATTTCTATGTCAATAACCAATAGCGGAACCTGGATGCTCATATTGGTTCCTACATATTCTACGAAGAACTTTATCGGTCAAACCGCATAACAACATACGTTGTTCCCTTTGTCATCAGTATGTTACTTGCCCGAGATTCGATCGTCTGTATCATCATACCTAGTTCAATCTCGTTACCGGCAAGTCTCTTTACTCGTTCCATAATGCATCATCCCGTAACTAACTCATTAGTCACATTGCTTGCAAGGCCTATAGTGATGTGCATTACCAAGAGGGCCCAGAGATACCTCTCTGACGATCGGAGTGCCAAATGCTAATCTCGATCTAAGCCAACTCAACAAACACCATCGGAGACACCTGTAGAGCATCTTTATAGTCACCCAGTTACATTGTGATGTTTGATAGCATACTAAGTGTTCCTCCTGTATTCGGGAGTTGCATAATCTCATAGTCATAGGAACATGTATAAGTTATGAAGAAAGCAATAGCAATAAAGTAAACGATCATAGTGCTAAGCTAACGGATGGGTCAAGTCAATCACATCATTCTCTAATGATGTGATCCCGTTTATCAAATGACAACTCTTGTCCATGGCTAGGAAACTTAACCATCTTTGATTAACGAGCTAGTCAAGTAGAGGCATACTAGTGACACTCTGTTTGTCTATGTATTCACACATGTACTAAGTTTCTGGTTAATACAATTCTAGCATGAATAATAAAAATTTATCATGATATAAGGAAATATAAATAACAACTTTATTATTGCCTCTAGGGCATATTTCCTTCAATCTCCCACTTGCACTAGAGTCAATAATCTAGATTACATTGTAATGATTCTTATACCCATGAGGTCTTGGTGCTGATCATGTTTTGCTCGTGAGAGAGGCTTAGTCAACGGGTTTGCAACATTCAGATCCGTAAGTATTTTGTAAATCTCTATGTCTCCCTCCTTGACTTGATCGCAGATGGAATTGAAGCGTCTCTTGATGTGCTTGGTTCTCTTGTGAAATCTGGATTCCTTTGCCAGGGCAATTGCACCAGTATTGTCACAATAGATTTTCATTGGACCCGATGCACTAGGTATGACACCTAGATCGGATATGAACTCCTTCATACAGACTCCTTCATTTGCTGCTTCCGAAGCAGCTATATACTCTGCTTCACATGTAAATCCCGCCACGACGCTCTGGTTGGAACTGCACCAACTGACAGCTCCACCATTCAAGAAAAATACGTATCCGGTTTGTGACTCAGTGTCAAAGCTTGCATCAACGTAACCATTTACGACGAGCTCTTTGTCACCTCCATAAATGACAAACATATCCTTAGTCCTTTTTAGGTATTTCAGGATGTTCTTGACCGCTGTCCAGTGATCCACTCCTGGATTACTTTGGTACCTCCCTGCTAAACTAATAGCAAGGCACACATCAGGTCTGGTACACATCATTGCATACATGATAAAACCTATGGCTGAAGCATAGGGAATGACTTTCATTTTCTCTCTATCTTCTGCAGTGGTCGGGCATTGAGTCTGACTCAACTTCACACCTTGTAACACAGGCAAGAACCCTTTCTTTGCTTGACCATTTTGAACTTCTTCAAAATTTTATCAAGGTATGTGCTTTGTGAGTCCAATTAAGCATCTTGATCTATCTCTATAGATCTTGATGCCTAATATATAAGCTGCTTCACCGAGGTCTTTCATTGAAAAATTCTTATTCAAGTATCCTTTTATGTTATTCAGAAATTCAGTACCATTTCCGATCAACAATATTTCATCCACATATAATATCAGAAATGCTACAGAGCTCCCACTCACTTTCTTATAAATACAGGCTTCTCCAGTAGTCTGTATAAAACCATATGCTTTGATCACACTATCAAAGTGTATATTTCAACTCTGAGATGCTTGCACCAGTCCATAAATGGATCGCTGGAGCTTGCACCCTTTGTTAGCACCTTTTGGATCGACAAAACCTTCTGGTTGCATCATATACAACTCTTCTTTAAGATATCCATTAAGGAATGCAGCTTTGACATCCATTTGCCAAATTTCATAATCATAACATGCGGCAAGTGCTAACATGATTTGGACGGACTTAAGCATCGCTACGGGTGAGAAGGTCTCATCGTAGTCTACTCCTTGAACTTGTCGAAAAACTTTCGCAACAAGTCAAGCTTTGTAGACAATAACATTACCGTTTGCATCAGTCTTCTTCTTAAAGATCCATTTATTCTCTATGGCTTTCCGATCATCGGGCAAGTTAACCAAAGTCCACACTTTGTTCTCATACATGCATCCCATCTCAGATTTCATGGCCTCAAGCCATTTTGCGGAATCTGGGCTCATCATCGCTTCCTCATAGTTCATAGGTTCGTCATGGTCAAGTAACATGACTTCCAGAACAGGATTACCGTACCACTCTGGTGTGGATCTTACTCAGGTTGACCTACGAGCTTCGATAGTAACTTGATCAGAAGTTTCATTATCATCATCATTAGCTTCCTCACTAATTGGTGTAGGAATCACTGGAACAGATTTCTATGATGAACTACTTTCCAATAAGGGAGCAGGTACAATTACCTCATCAAGTTCTACTTTCCTCCCACTCACTTCTTTTGAGAGAAACTCCTTCTCTAGAAAGGATCCATTCTTAGCAACGAATATCTTGTCTTCGGATCTATGATAGAAGGTGTACCCAACAGTCTCCTTTGGGTATCCTATGAAGACACATTTCTTCGATTTGGGTTCGAGCTTATCAGGTTGAAGCTTTTTCACATGAGCATCGCAGCCCCAAACTTTAAGAAACGACAACTTGGGTTTCTTGCCAAACCACAGTTCATATGGTGTCGTCTCAACGGATTTAGATGGTGCCCTATTTAACGTGAATGCAGCCGTCTCTAAAGCATAACCCCAAAATGATAGCGGTAAATCAGTAAGGGCCATCATAGATCGCACCATATCTAATAAAGTGCGGTTAAGACGTTCAGACACACCATTACGCTGTGGTGTTCCGGGTGGTGTGAGTTGTGAAACTATTTCGCATTGTTTTAAATGAAGACCAAACTCATAACTCAAATATTCACCTCCACAATCAGATCGTAGAAATTTTATTTTGTTGTTACGATGATTTTCCACTTCACTCTAAAATTGTTTGAACTTCTCAAATGTTTCAAACTTATGTTTCATCAAGTAGATATACTCATATCTGCTCAAATCATCTATGAAGGTAAGAAAATAACAATACCCGTTGTTGGGGATATTACTACTGGGCCTAAACCGGCCTACCTGGGCCGGGTTAACTTCATCAGTAGTCCAAAGGTGTTAAAGCCCAGAGGCTAGACAAAGGCCCAAGGCCATAGTCGGTTCAGTATCTGTAGCCGTAAACCGGCGTGTATATAAACTTATATTATAAGTTAGGAATAGGGAGAGACCAACCCGGATACGAGTATAAACCGGAGATTGGGACTCTATGAACCGACGGGTGTCACCCATGTATATAAGGGGACGAACCGATAGCGGTTCAAGGACAGACAATCATAACTCGAGGCCTAGGCGAAGCTTGTTTGCTCCCTAGTCATCGAAACCCCATCAATTCCATCACAAACTAGACGTAGGCTTTTACCTTCATCGAAGGGGCCGAACTAGTATAAACTCCATGTGTCCCTTTGTCCGCTTTAACCCCTTCGAGTTAACCCGTTGCGATGGCTCCACGACTAAGTCCTTTCGCTAGGACATCTGCCGTGACAAACCCACGATAGTTGGCACCCACCATGGGGCTATCGCACGATGGTTTCAAGTTCTTGGAGGGCCACTTTGAAGGACTCGAGGGATACGCCGTGGGCCGGATGACCAAGAGTCGTCGCGGCAAGATCTACATCGACGACGCAGGCTGGGGCCCCGAGGCCGGCTCAATTGAGTACGGGCACCGGGTCCCCTTTGGTGGCATACATGTCTTCATCGGCAAGATCGGTGAACCGGGCCTTGAGATGGACACCTGCACCGACCTCGTCGAGACAGCTCAGCGTGCATGACCTGCCCGGGTTAAACCGGCCGTGAAACGTGCCTTCGTGGGAGTCATCCATGGAGGAAGCTATGAGGACGGATCAGGATCTGGTGGTGAAACCGTCGTTTACTCTGGCGACGAGTCATCGACCGGAGAAACTGAGTCGTTGTATCAGCTACAAGATGGCCGGATTGGGGGCTGTTCCGATGGCGACAGTATTCCGGACCCCTCCGATCTGCCCAACCGCGTTGGAATATTCATTTCCGGTACACAAGCAGCACCTCACTCATGGACTGCCACGGCGATGATTTCCGGTTCAGCAGCAGCAACGGCTGCCGGAGCAGGAGGCTCTGTGCGCCCGCCGGCTCAAGTGTTATCCGATCTATTCGACACATTGCCTGCGCTCATGACGAAGGCTAATCCGGTAGATCAGGATGCTCATAATGTAGAGATCGCAAAGGTGAGAGAGCAGATTACTCAGGCCAAAGCGGATCTAGCAGCTGAAGAGGTCAGGATGACTGCAGAGCGGGCCGCTTTGGACGCGCAAGCCTTTAAACTCATGCTGGACCAGAACGCCTCACAGGAAGTCATAAGGAGGAAGTACCGATCTCGTTTGCCCTCGTTTTTTGAAGGAAGGAACCTTTTCAACACCCATGAAGCGGGAATCAATAATCCGCCGGTGGTAAACCGGGCGGAGGCACCTGCGACAGGAGCGCCGGTTCAGCCCCGTTTAATAGATCTGCCTTGTCATAATGCTGGTGTACCGCAAGCCATGCCTACACCTCCGGGTCACTACTCCAATCCGATGGATAACCTCGTTGCGGCTGCGGCACGACTGGAGGCTATTCCGGTTGAAGGTAATTCATTACAGGCGATAGAGACGCGCCGGGTTAAGGAGCTCCTTAGGACGGCTTTCATCCAACAGGAAGCATATTCATACAGCCGTGACTGGATTCATTCTACCCCATGTCCGGCCCAGAGTTATAGCAGGCATATGGAGGAACCAGCTGTGTCAAGTAACGCGCGGCGTGAAGCGCCCTGTGGCAACAATCCGGCTCCTGATGCCCAGGAGGTGGTAGACCGGGCCCAAGCGCACAGGGAAGCTGAGTTAGCAGCGCAGTATCAGACTCGTTAGTTCACGCCGGTTCGTCCCACCACTTCGGTTGAACCAGGGCTCACTTCTAGCGCTTTGGGAGTGCCTTGCCTTGTCCCCGCTTTACTCAATGTTCGCCTGCCTAAGGATTTTAAAGGCCCGCGCAAGGTGCCGAACTACACGGCGGATCAACCCCCAGAGACGTGGGTGGAGAGTTATGAGATGGCCATGGAGATGCTTGATGTGGATGAGGTGGCGTGTGCAAAATATTTCACCATGATGCTTGAAGGGACAGCCCGCACTTGGTTAAAAAGCCTGCCGCCCAATTCTATCGGTTCATGGGCCCAGTTGCGAGACCGGTTCATCAATAATTTCAAAGACACGTGTAAGCAGCCCATGTCGATAGTGGATTTAGCTTCCTGTGTCCAGGAGGAAGGAGAATCAATGACTCATTGGGTGCGCAGGGTCTCACGGGTTCTGCATTCCTCAGACCGCATCAATGCGGACATCGCAGTTATAACCTTGGAAGGCAATTGCCGATTTGGACCCTTGAAGTTGAAGTTAGGATGGATTAAACGCCATTGTACTGACATGGGGACCCTCATGGGCACCTTGGTAAAGTACGCTGATTCTGATAGTACCAAGGATCCCGAGTCTGATGATGAAAAGACAGGGAAGGGAAATAAGAATGGCAACTTCAGAGGTCAGCAGCATCACTCAGCAGGAAACGGTGGCGGAGGCAAGTGTAAAGCGGATGGCAGCATGGATTTTGTGGCCAATACTAACGTGCAGAACAGGGGCCAGCGACGTAAAGGGCAAAAACCGCAGTGGAGCGCCTAGTCCTAATCCGGAACGCCTAAATTATCTGTTGAACCAGCCCTATCCAAAGCATGGGACAAGGGAGGAACCAGCAAACCACCTTTGGAAAGATTGCTATATTATGCAAGACTACAAGAGCTCCAATGCCTTCCGGTATGACCCCGGCTCTGGTGGTGGTTCTGGATCTGGACCGAGTCACGGTGGAGGAAATTCCGATTCAGGATTTAATGGTAACCCGGGCGGACATAACAATCAGCATAATCAGAATAACCAGGGTGGTCACAATCAGCAATAGCAGCAGTCAGGTTACCAGAGCAATCCAAAGCAGCTAAATAGTGGGCAGTATCATGTATTCACCACTAGCTTGGACAAGCAGGACCGGAAGGTCCAGAAGCGGGCAGTTAATTCTGTTGAACCGGTCGTGCCCCGGTATCTGCGCTGGTCAGAGCAGCCAATCATATGGAGTAGAGAGGATCACCCTCCCCGGGTTGACAATCCGGGTCAGCTGGCTTTAGTGGTGGCACCTCAGGTGGGAGGTTATAAGTTCACCAAGGTACTCATGGATGGAGGTAGCAGCATTAACATCCTGTACTATAAGACTTTCCGTCGAATGGGGCTAACAGATAAAGAACTCCGGCCTTCGAATACGGTTTTTCATGGTGTGGTACCTGGCAAGCAGCATACCCCGTTGGGAAGATAGCATTGGAAGTGGCCTTCGGAGATGATCACGATTCCCGGTCCGAGACGCTGACGTTCGAGGTGGTGAAAATCCAAAGCCCGTATCACGCCCTGTTCGGTAGACCGGCCTATGCGAAATTCATGGCACGACCCTGTTATGTGTACCTGCAACTCAAGTTGCCAGGTCATAAGGGGACCATCACGGTTCACGGAAGCCGCAAGGTCGCTTTGGAATGCGAAGAAGGAGATGCGGTTTATGCAGAGTCGGTTTGTAGCACCGAGGAACTCAAGTATTGTTGGGGAACGTAGTAATTTCAAAAAATTTCCTATGCACACGCAAGATCATGGTGATGCATAGCAACGAGAGGGGAGAGTGTTGTCTACGTACCCTCGTAGACCGAAGCGGAAGCATTGACGCAACGTAGAGGAAGTAGTCGTACGTCTTCCCGGTCCAACCGATCCAAGCATCGTTACTCCGGCACCTCCGAGTTCTTGACACACGTACAGCTCGATGACGCACCCCGGGCTCCGATCCAGCAAAGCTTCGGGGAGGAGTTCCGTCAGCACGACGACGTGGTGATGATCTTGATGTTCAACCGTCGCAGGGCTTCGCCTAAGCACCACTACAATATGACCGAGGTGTAATATCGTGGAGGGGGGCACCGCACACGGCTAAGGAATGACCACGATGATCAACTTGTTTGTTCTAGGGTGCCCCCTGCCCCCGTATATAAAGGAGGGGAGGGGAGGGCGTGGCCGGCCCCCAAGGGGTGCGCCAGGAGGAGTCCTACTCCCACCGGGAGTAGGACTCCTCTCCCTTGCCTTGTAGGAGAAGGAAGGAGAGAGGGGGAAAGGAAAAAGGGGGGCGTCGCCCCCCCCCCTTCCTTGTCCTATTCGGACTAGGGGGGAGGGGGCGCGCGGCCTGCCCTGGCCGCCCCTCCTCTTTTCCCTTAAGGCCCATATGGGCCCATTAACCCCCGGGGGGTTTCCGGTAACCCCCCGGTACTCTAGTAAAATGCCGATTTCACTCGGAACCATTCCGATGTCCAAATATAGGCTTCCAATATATCGATCTTTATGTCTCGACCATTTCGAGACTCCTCGCCATGTCCGTGATCACATCCAGGACTCCGAACTAACTTCGGTACATCAAAATGCATAAACTCATAATAACTGTCATCGTAACTTTAAGCGTGCGGACCCTATGGTTCGAGAATAATGTAGACATGACCGAGACACGTCTCCGGTCAATAACCAATAGCGGGACCTGGATGCCCATATTGGCTCCTACATATTCTACGAAGATCTTTATCGGTCAGACCGCATAACAATATACGTTGTTCCCTTTGTCATCGGTATGTTACTTGCCCGAGATTCGATCGTCGGTATCCAATACCTAGTTCAATCTCGTTGCCGGCAAGTCTCTTTACTCGTTCTGTAACACATCATCTCACAACTAACATATTAGTTGTAATGCTTGCAAGGCTTATGTGATGTGCATTACCGAGAGGGCCCAGAGATACCTCTCCGACATTCGGAGTGACAAATCCTAATCTCGAAATACGCCAACCCAACAAGTACCTTTGAAGACACCTGTAGTACTCCTTTATAATCACCCAGTTACGTTGTGACGTTTGGTAGTACCCAAAGTGTTCCTCCGGCAAACGGGAGCTGCATAATCTCATAGTTATAGGAACATGTATAAGTAATGGATAAAGCAATAACAACATACTAAACGATCGGGTGCTAAGTTAATATAATGGGTCATGTCAATCAGATCATTCAACTAATGATGTGACCTCGTTAATCAAATAACAACTCTTTGTTCATGGTTAGGAAACATAACCATCTTTGATTAACGAGCTAGTCTAGTAGAGGCATACTAGTGACACTCTGTTTGTCTATGTATTCACACATGTATTATGTTTCCGGTTAATACAATTCTAGCATGGCATATTTTATAGAATCTATGACTGAGGCATAGGGAATGACTTTCATTTTCTTTCTATCATATGCCGTGGTCGGGCTTTGAGTCTTACTCAACTTCACACCTTGTAACACAGACAAGAACTCTTTCTTTGACTGTTCCATTTTGAACTACTTCAAAATCTTGTCAAGGTATGTACTCATTGAAAACTTATCAAGCGCCTTGATCTATCTCTATAGATCTTGATGCTTAATGTGTAAGCAGCTTCACTGAGGTCCTTCTTCGAAAAACTCCTTTCAAATACTCCTTTATGCTTCGCAGAATAATTCTACATTATTTCCGATCAACAATATGTCATTTACATATACTTATCAGAAATGCTGTAGTGCTCCCACTCACTTTCTTGTAAATACAGGCTTCACCGTAAGTCTGTATAAAACTATATGCTTTGATCAACTTTATCAAAGCGTATATTCCAACTCTGAGATGCTTGCACCAGTCCATAGATGGATCGCTGGAGCTTGCATATTTTGTTAACACCTTTAGGATCGACAAAACCTTCTAGTTGCATCGAATACAATTCTTCTTTAATAAATCCATTAAGGAATGCAGTTTTGTTTATCCATTTGCCGGATTTCATAAAATGCGGCAATTGCTAACATGATTCGGACAGACTTAAGCATAGATACGAGTGAGAAACTCTCATCATAGTCAACACCTTGAACTTGTCAAAAACCTTTGTGACAATTCTAGCTTTGTAGATAGTAACACTACTATCAGCGTCTGTCTTCCTCTTGAAGATCCATTTATTTTCTATGGCTTGCCGATCATCGGGCAAATCCATCAAGGTCCATACTTTGTTCTTATACATGGATCCCATCTCAGATTTCATGGCCTCAAACCATTTTGCGGAATCTGGGCTCATCATCGCTTCCTTATAGTTCGTAGGTTCGTCATGGTCAAGTAACATGACCTCCAGAATAGGATTACCGTACCACTCTGGTGCAGATCTCACTCTGGTTGACCTACGAGGTTCGGTAGTAACTTGATCCGAAGTTATATGATCATCATCATTATCTTCCTCACTAATTGGTGTAGTAGTCACAGGAACAAATTTCTGTGATGAACTACTTTCCAATAAGGGAGCAGGTACGGTTACCTTATCAAGTACTACTTTCCTCCCACTCACTTCTTTCGAGAGAAACTCCTTATCTAGAAAGTATCCATTCTCAGCAACGAATTTCTTGCCTTCGGATCTGTGATAGAAGGTGTACCCAACTGTCTCCTTTGGGTATCCTATGAAGACATATTTCTCCGATTTGGGTTTGAGCTTATCAGGATGAAACTTTTTCACATGAGCATCACAACCCCAAACTTTAAGAAACGACAACTTTGGTTTCTTGCTAAACCACAGTTCATATAGTGTCGTCTCAACGGATTTAGATGGTGCCCTATTTAAGGTGAATGCAGCTGTCTCTAATGCATAATCCCAAAACGATATTGGTGAATCGGTAAGAAACATCATAGATTGTACTATATCCAATAAAGTACGGTTATGACGTTCGGACACACCATTATGCTGTGGTGTTCCAGGTGGCATGAGTTTGTGAAACTATTCCACATTGTTTTAACTGAAGACCAAACTCGTAACTCAAATACTCTTCTCCATGATCAGATCGTAGAAACTTTATTTTCTTGTCACGATGATTTTTCACTTCACTCTGAAATTCTTTGAACCTTTCAAACGTTTCAGACTTATGTTTCATCAAGTAGATATACTCATATCTTCTCAAATCATCTGTGAAGATCAGAAAATAATGATACTTGCCGCGAGCCTTAACACTCATCGGACTGCATACATCAGTATGTATTATTCCCAATAAGTCAGTTGCTTGCTCCATTGTTCCGGAGAACGGAGTCTTAGTCATCTTGCCCATGAGGCATGGTTCGCAAGCATCAAGTGATTCATAATCAAGTGATTCCAAAATTCCATCAGCATGGAGTTTCTTCATGCGCTTTACACCAATATGACTTAAACGGCAGTGCCACAAACAAGTTGCACTATCATTATTAACTTTGCATCTTTTGGCTTCAATAATATGAATATGTGTATCACCATGATCGAGATCCAACAAACCATTTTCGTTGGTGTGTATGACGACAGAAGGGTTTTATTCATGTAAACAGAACAACAATTTATTCTCTTACTTAAATGAATAACTGTATTGCAATAAACATGATCAAATCATATTCATTCTCAACACCAAATAACACTTATTTAGGTTCCACACTAATCCCGAAAGTATAGGGAGTGTGCGATGATGATCATATCAATTTTGGAACCACTTCCAACTCTCATCATCACTTCACCCTTAACTAGTCTCTGTTCATTCTGCAACTCCCGTTTCGAGTTACTAATCTTAGCAACTGAACCAGCATCAAATGCCGAGGGGTTGCTATAAACACTAGTAAAGTACACATCAATAACATGTATATCAAATATACCTTTGATTACTTTGCCATCCTTTCTTATCCGCCAAATACTTGGGGCAGTTTTGCTTCCAGTGACCAGTCCCTTTGCAGTAGAAGCACTTAGTCTCAAGCTTAGGTCCAGACTTGGGCTTTTCACTTGAGCAGCAACTTGCTTGCCGTTCTCTTGAAGTTCCCCTTCTTTCCCTTTGCCCTTTTCTTGAAACTAGTGATCTTGTTAACCATCAACACCTTATGTTTTTCTTGATTTCTACCTTTGTTGATTTTTAGCATCACGAAGAGCTTGGGAATCGTTTCCGTTATCCCTTGCATATTATAGTTCATCACGAAATTCTACTAACTTGGTGATGGTGACTAGAGAATTCTGTCAATCACTATCTTATCTGGAAGATTAACTCCCACTTGATTCAAGCGATTGTAGTACCCAGACAATCTGAGCACATGCTCACTAGTTGAGCGATTCTCCTCCATCTTTTAGCTATAGAACTTGTTGGAGACTTCATATCTCTTAACTCGGGAATTTTCTTGAAATATTAACTTCAACTCCTGGAATATCTCATATGGTCCACGACGTTCAAAACGTCTTTGAAGTCCCGATTCTAAGCCGTTAAGCATGGTGCACTAAACTATCAAGTAGTCATCATATTGAGCTAGCCGAACGTTCATAACGTCTGCATCTGCTCCTGCAATAGGTCTGTCACCTAGTGGTGCATCAAGGACATAATTCTTCTGTGCAGCAATGAGGATAAACCTCAGATCACGGATCCAATCAGCATCATTGCTACTAACATCTTTCAACAAAATTTTCTCTAGGAACATATAAAAACATAGGGAAGCAACAACGCGAGCTATTGATCTACAACATAGATATGCTAATACTACCAGGACTAAGTTCATGATAAATTAAAGTTCAATTAATCATATTACTTAAGAACTCCCACTTAGATAGACATCCCTCTAATCCTCTAATTGATCATGTGATCCAAATCAACTAAAGCATAACCGATCATCACGTGAAATGGAGTAGCTTTCAATGGTGAACATCACTATGTTGATCATATCTACTATATGATTCACGCTCGACCTTTCGGTCTCCGTGTTCCGAGGCCATATCTGCATATGCTAGGCTCATCAAGTATAACCCGAGTATTCCGCGTGTGCAAAACTGGCTTGCACCCATTGTAGATGGACGTAGAGCTTATCACACCCGATCATCACGTGGTGTCTGGGCACGACGAACTTTGGCAATGGTGCATACTCAGGGAGAACACTTCTTGATAATTTAGTGAGAGATCATCTTATAATGCTACCGTCAATCAAAGCAAGATAAGATGCATAAAAAAAGATAAACATCACATGCAATCAATATAAGTGATATGATATGGCCATCATCATCTTGTGCTTGTGATCTCCATCTCCGAAGCACCGTCATGATCACCATCGTCACCGGCACGACACCTTGATCTCCATCGTAGCATCGTTGTCGTCTCGCCAATCTTATGCTTCTACGACTATCGCTACCGCTTAGTGATAAAGTAAAGCATTACAGGGCGATTGCATTGGATACAATAAAGTGACAACCATATGGCTCCTGCCAGTTGCCGATAACTTAGTTACAAAACATGATCATCTCATACAATAAAATTTAGCATCATGCCTTGACCATATCACATCACAACATGCCCTGCAAAAACAAGTTAGACGTCCTCTACTTTGTTTGTTGCAAGTTTTACGTGGCTGCTACGGGCTTAAGCAAGAACCAATCTCACCTACGCATCAAAACCACAACGATAGTTTGTCAAGTTGATGCCGTTTTAACCTTCGCAAGGACCGGGTGTAGCCACACTCGGTTCAACTAAAGTTGGAGAAACTGACACCCGCCAGCCACCTGTGTGCAAAGCACGGCGGTAGAACCAGTCTCGCGTAAGCGTACACGTAATGTCGGTCCGGGCCGCTTCATCCAACAATACCGCCGAACCAAAGTATGACATGCTGGTAGGTAGTATGACTTATATCACCCACAACTTACTTGTGTTCTACTCGTGCAAATTACATCAAACCATAAAAACCTAGGCTCGGATGCCACTGTTGGGGAACGTAGTAATTTCTAAAAATTTCCTACGCACACGCAAGATCATGGTGATGCATAGCAACGAGAGGGGAGAGTGTTGTCTACGTACCCTCGTAGACCGAAGCGGAAGCGTTGACGCAACGTAGAGGAAGTAGTCGTACGTCTTCCCGGTCCAACCGATCCAAGCACCGTTACTCCGGTACCTCCGAGTTCTTGACACACGTACAGCTCGATGACGCACCCCGGGCTCCGATCCAGCAAAGCTTCGGGGAAGAGTTCCGTCAGCACGACGGCGTGGTGACGATCTTGATGTTCAACCGTCGCAGGGCTTCGCCTAAGCACCGCTACAATATGACTGAGGTGTAATATCGTGGAGGGGGGCACCGCACACGGCTAAGGAACGACCACGATGATCAACTTGTGTGTTCTAGGGTGCCCCTGCCCCCGTATATATAGGAGGGGAGGGTAGGGCGCGGCCGGCCCCCAAGGGGTGCGCCAGGAGGAGTCCTACTCCCACCGGGAGTAGGACTCCTCTCCCTTGCCTTGTAGGAGAAGGAAGGAGAGAGGGGGAAAGGAAAAAGGGGGGCGCCGCCCCCCCCCTTCCTTGTCCTATTCGGACTAGGGGGGAGGGGCGCGCGGCCTGCCCTGGCCGCCCCTCCTCTTTTCCCTTAAGGCCCATATGGGCCCATTAACCCCCCGGTACTCCAATAAAATGCCGATTTCACTCGGAACCATTCCGATGTCCAAATATAGGCTTCCAATATATCGATCTTTATGTCTCGACCATTTCGAGACTCCTCGTCATGTCCATGATCACATCCGGGACTCCGAACTAACTTCGGTACATTAAAATGCATAAACTCATAATAACTTTCATCGTAACTTTAAGCGTGCAGACCCTACGGTTCGAGAATAATGTAGACATGACCGAGACACGTCTCCGGTTAATAACCAATAGCGGGACCTGGATGCCCATATTGGCTCCTACATATTCTACGAAGATCTTTATCGGTCAGACCGCATAATAATATACGTTGTTCCCTTTCTCATCGGTATGTTACTTGCCCGAGATTCGATCGTCGGTATCCAATACCTAGTTCAATCTCGTTGCCGGCAAGTCTCTTTACTCGTTCTATAACACATCATCTCACAACTAACATATTAGTTGTAATGCTTGCAAGGCTTATGTGATGTGCATTACCGAGAGGGCCCAGAGATACCTCTCCGACATTCGGAGTGACAAATCATAATCTCGAAATACGCCAACCCAACAAGTACCTTCGGAGACACCTGTAGAGCACCTTTATAATCACCCGGTTACGTTGTGACGTTTGGTAGCACACAAAGTGTTCCTCCGGTAAACGGGAGTTGCATAATCTCATAGTCATAGGAACATGTATAAGTCATGAAGAAAGCAATAGCAACATACTAAACGATCGAGTGCTAAGCTAACGGAATGGGTCAAGTCAATCACATCATTCTCCTAATGATGTGATCCTGTTAATCAAATGACAACTCATGTATATGGCTAGGAAAGATAACCATATTTGATCAACGAGCTAGTCAAGTAGAGGCATACTAGTGACACTCTGTTTGTCTATGTATTCACACATGTATTATGTTTCCGGTTAATACAATTCTAGCATGAATAATAAACATTTATCATGAAATAAGGAAATAAATAATAACTTTATTATTGCCTCTAGGGCATATTTCCTTCAAGTATTACAAAGACAATGTTGATCCGACGGATATGACTCCTTTAAAGAAGCCTACTACGTAGCATGATCCGGCCCTGAAGTTTACATCAGCTGCTGAGACTAAGCTTGTTGACTTCGTACCTGGCGATTCATCCAAGCAGTTCAGTATCAGTGCCAATTTGGATCCGAAATAGGAAAGCGCGTGCATCGAGTTCATCCGTGAGAATCGGGACATCTTTGCGTGGAAGCCTTCTGACATGCCAGGTGTACCGAGGCGACTCGCTGAGCACACTCTTAACGTGGATCCTAAATACAAACCGGTGAAACAGTTCACCCGCCGGTTCAACGAGGAGAGGCGAAAAGCTATTGGAGAAGAGGTGGCCAGGCTCTTAGCAGCTGGTTTCATTGTTGAAGTTTTCCACCCTGAGTGGCTTGCTAATCCGGTGCTAGTCCTTCAGAAAAATGACACCTAGCGCATGTGTGTGGATTATACTGATCTTAATAAAGCCTGTCCTGCAGATCCTTTTGCCCTCCCCCGTATTGATCAGATTATTGATGCTATGGCGGGTTGCGAGCGTTTATGTTTCCTGGATGCGTATTCCGGCTATCATCAGATCAAAATGGCAGTTAAGGACCAAGAGAAGACGGCGTTCATAACTCCTTTTGGAGCCTTCTGCTATGTGTCTATGCCTTTTGGGCTCAAAAGTGCCCAGGCAACCTATCAACGGTGTGTGCAAAATTGTCTCCACAAACAGATTGGCCGTAATGTGCATGCTTATGTGGATGATATCGTTGTTAAATCGAGGAAGAAGGAGACATTGGTCGATGACTTGAAGGAAACCTTTGATAACCTAAGGACGTACAAGATGATGCTCAATCCGGCCAAATGTGTCTTTGGTGTACCAGCAGGCAAGTTATTGGGTTTTCTAGTGTCCAACAGGGGAATTGAGGCTAATCCGGAGAAGATCACGGCTATCACTTCTCTGGCTAAACCGAAATGTATTAATGATGTTCAACGTTTGGCTGGCCGGATTGCCGCGTTGAGCTGGTTTATCAGCCGCCTTGGTGAGAAAGTGATCCCGTTGTATCAGATGTTGAAGAAAATGGATCAGTTCGTTTGGAGTTCTGCCGCTGATCAGGCGTTGGAGGATTTGAGGCGGCAATTGGCCAATCCGCCTGTACTCGCCGCCCCCATTGACAAGGAACCATTATTGTTGTATGTTGCTGCTAATGCACGTGCGGTCAGTGTAGCTATAGTGGTGGAGCGGAAGGAGGCGGGCAAAGAGTACCCGGTTCAGCGTCCGGTTTATTATATCAGCGAAGTGCTTATTGAGTCCAAACAAAGATATCTGCATTGGCAGAAGCTGGTATACGGAGTTTTCATGGCAAGCCGGAAGCTGAAGCAGTATTTCCAAGGGCATCCCATCAAAGTGGTCAGCTCTGCCCCTTTGGGTGATATCATCCAGAACCGGGAAGCAACAGGTCGGATTGCCAAGTGGGCTATAGAGCTTGGGCCACACGGTTTGAAATACATGCCTCGGACGGCGGTGAAGTCCCAAGCACTTGTCGATTTCATCAATGACTGGACAGAGCTGCAGGCCCCTGAAGAGAAGCCGGATCACACATATTGGACCATCCATTTTGACGGATCACGGCAATTGGAGGGCTCGGGGGCTGGAGTCGTATTAACTTCCCCATGAGGTGACAAGTTTTGTTATGTTCTCCGCTTAATGTTCCCTTGTACTAACAATGCAGCTGAGTACGAAGCCTTGCTCCATGGTCTCCGGATGGCTAAAGAGATGAACTTAAGCCGGGTTAAGTGCTTCGGTGACTCGGACCTGGTGGCTCAACAGGTGTCTGGTACTTGGGATTCTAAAGACCCACTCATGGCTGCATATCGTTGTGAGGTTGATGCTGTTGCTGGTCATTTTAAGGGTTATTAGGTGGACCACGTGGACCGTCGGAAGAATGAAGCGGCGGACGCTTTGAGCCGGCTAGGCTCACAGCGTAAACTGGTTCCGCCCAATGTCTTTCTCGATATACTACACAACCCATCAGTTCAACTACCTAGAGAAGCAGATTTGGTTGTTCCTGATCCGGAGGCTCAGTTGGTGGCAGCACTCCACGTCATTCCGGATTGGACACTTCCCTACCTGGCGTACATGAACCGGGGTGAGTTACCAGAGGATGAGACTCTGGCCAGACAAATAATACGGCGGTCCAAGTCCACGACAATTATCAATGGCGAGTTGCATCATTGCAGTGTATCAGGAGCATTTCAACGCTGTGTGTCTCCTGAGGAAGGCTGTGAAATTTTGCGTGAGAACCATGAAGGGGATTGTGGTCACCACGCCGGTTCAAAATATCTGGTGGCTAAAGCGTTCCGCCACGGTTTCTATTGGTTAACTGCCCATGCCGATGCGGAAGATCTGGTCCGACGATGTGATGGTTGCCAAAAGTTTTCAAGACGCGCTCATGTTCCGGCTCAAGAATTGAGGATGATTCCAATTACTTGGCCGTTTGCAACCTGGGGGCTGGATATGGTTGGGCCTTTGAAAAGGTCCAAGGACAAGAAGACCCACCTCCTGGTGGCGGTTGATAAATTTACAAAGTGGGTGGAAGCAGAGCCTGTTAGTAACTGTGATGCAGCCACCGCGGTTCAGTTCATCAAAAAGGTGATTTTCCGGTTTGGCTTTCCACACAGTATCATCACAGACAATGGTACCAATTTGTCCAAGGGTGCCATGAGAGAGTTCTGCGACCGAGAGCACATCCGCCTTGATGTGTCTTCAGTGGCGCACCCGCAGTCCAATGGTCAAGCAGAAAGAGCTAATCAGGAGATCTTGAGAGGCATCAAGCCCCGGGTTATGGTCCCTTTGCAGAGGACGCCGGGTTGTTGGGTTGAAGAGTTACCATCCGTGTTATGGAGTATTAATACTACACCCAACAGATCGACAGGATACATGCCGTTCTTCATGGTTTATGGAGCAGAGGCGGTTCTCCCTTGTGATATCTGTCACGATTCACCTCGGGTTGCGGCTTATGTTGAAGTGGACAACGAGACGGCTCGACAAGATGCTTTGGACCGGTTGGATGAAGAGCGAGACACAGCAACTGCCCGCTCGGTGATTTACCAACAAGATCTTCGTCGCTATCACAATCGTCGGGTCAGAACCAGAACCTTTCAAGAAGAAGATTTGGTGCTTCGACTCATTCAAGATCAAACCGATATGCATAAGTTATCCCCGCCTTGGGAAGGACCGTTCGTGGTCAGCAACAATCTGCACAACGGGTCATACTATCTGATTGATATTCGAGAGCATAAGGACTCACGCAAGTCAGAGGAGGAGACCAGCAGGCCATGGAACATAGCTCATCTTCGGCCTTACTATACTTGAGCCATTGGCTCTACTTATGTACATATTATGACAATGTATATATTATCAATACAATAAACCGGATCCTCAGCTAAAGCGGGGTATCTGTTCATTTCTATCATGTGTGGTTACATGGAGTTGTTCTGTTTTAAAGCGACCTCCGGTTTACCCCTTGCAAAATATTATAAATATCACCTGGGGGCTCGGTCATGTCTGAACCGATGCAATACCTTTTGATAGGCGAAAGCCACCAGATCACTTGGGGGCTCGGTCGTGTCCGAACCGATGCAACACCTTTTGATCGGCGAAAGCCACCAGATCACTTGGGGACACGGTCAAGTCTGAACCGGTCACGCCTCTTGATCGGCCTAAAGGCCTTAGAGTCACTTGGGGGCTTGGTCGAACCCGAACCATTGCCATGCCACTTGATCGGCGTAATGCCACGGTTTCATTTGGGGACCTGGCAGACTTGAACCATAGCTACGCCTATTGGGAGCTTGGTCGTGTCCGACCACGGTAACACCATCTGATCGGCTCAGTAAAGCCTCTTTTTTTGCAAATGGTTCTATCATTGCCTTTTGCTTCACATATCTTTTATTGATAAAATTACCGTTTTTTTGGTTGCATTCTTAAATCGAAATCGTTTTACACCGGTTCAAGCAGCCAAATTGGCGGAACACGGTCCATTTTTACACCGGAGATTATTTACTCGGTTTGAGTTTTCTGTTAACATCCTTTTTGGAGTATTAAGATATTTATTATGACAAAGGTACGGTTTACATAGTAATCCGGAGTTATATATCAGGAGCTGTTTTCTCCCATGACGGTTTAGGTTATTAAACCTCCGTTTCAAGATTGGCTAACGCCTACTTCATGCCCAATAATGGCAGTTTAAGATTTTATGATTGCAGGAGATATAAATTGGCAATATCGGTCTTCCAGATAAAAGTATCAGCACAGATGCACGAAGGCATCTCAAGAAGCAAAAGTATTATCTATCCTATTACAAGGCAGCATGGTACCCGAATAGGATCATTGTTCTCTTGGCGGAACGTAATCAGGCAGCTAATTAATCCTGCTTCCGGTTCACGCCTTCTCGCCGCTCCGGTTTGACTGTTGTGGGTCATCCTGCGCCGCTTCAGCTTCCTCATCCCTACCCAGTGGCTGGAAGTCAACAATGCTCCAGTCGATTCCCATTAATGCTTGAAAGACAGCCTCCTCTTGGATCAGTGAAGACGGTTCAATATCAGGGGCGTAAGTATGCTTACGGATTGGAGGAGTCAGGTTCTCCGCTTCGCGGATGGGTGCAGCCACTCGTTTGTTCTGATCATTGTACTGAGCTTGATAATGTGACAAGTCAGCTTCCTCTGCCAATTGACAGGCCAGAGGGCGCACCGCCCGGTTTATTGCTCTTAGATCCTCTTCATTGAATTCTGAACCATCTTCTTTCAAGCTGGGATAACCTTGAGCTGCTTCAACAAGATCAAAATCGGGTACCCATGCTTTGGCTCGGATTAAGGCATTGATGGCTCCGGTTCGAGCCGCAGACTTTTTTAGCTCTTCAATCCGAGCAGGAAGCATTGACAGTCTTTTCAGCGTATCTTGGATCAAGGTGGGTGCTGGATTATTATGTGACGCAGTTGAGATAATCCGCTGCGCTCCAGTGTACAGCTGCTCGATCAAGGTGTAGGCAGCTTTCAGCTTCATTCGCACATCTGACCCCAAGTGGCTAATGCGGGTGCCTACAACATGATAGAGCGGTTAACAAACCGGACCTATTCTAAGAGGATCAAGATTATCATGGAAGTTACAGGATGCTTACCAAATATGCCGGCGGTCATTGCATGCACTTGTCGTTTTACGCTGGTCAATTCATCTGTTACCGGTTTAAGGGCAGCCTCAGCATCTTCAATCTTCTTGGTTAAAGCGGCTTTTTCAGTGGCCCAATCAGCCCGTTCCTTCTTGAAGCCCTCCTTCAGCTGCTCCATGTTGCTTAAAGCGCTGGTTAGCTCCTCCTTTGCCTTGGAGGTTTCAGCTTGTTGGGTTTTCAAGTTCTCTTGAAGGTCGGCAACTTGGTTTTCTTTGGCCCTTAGTTCAGCCTGCATTCCGACAGTTATACGGTTTAACAAATAATGTGAACAATGAAGTACCAACCACATAACCGTAAACTGGCGTGTATATAAACTTGTATTATAAGTTAGGAATAGGGAGAGACCAACCCGGATATGAGTATAAACCGGAGATTGGGACTCTATGAACCGACGGGTGTCACCCGTGTATATAAGGGGAAGACCCGATAGCGGTTCAAGGACAGACAACCATAACTCGAGGCCTAGGCGAAGCTTGTTTGCTCCCTAGTCATCGAAACCCCATCAATTCCATCACAAACTAGACGTAGGCTTTTACCTTCATCGAAGGGGCCGAACTAGTATAAACTCCCTGTGTCCCTTTGTCCGCTTTAACCCCTTCGAGTTAACCCGTTGCGATGGCTCCACGACTAAGTCCTTTCGCTAGGACATCTGCCGTGACAAACCCACGACACCCGCCGTGAGCATCAATGCTCATCGGACCGCATACATCAGTATGTATTATTTCCAACAAGTCTGTTGCTTGCTCCATTGTTTCGGAGAACGGAGTCGTCATCATGCCCATGAGGCATGGTTCGCAAGCATCAAGTGATTCATAATCATGTGATTCCAAAAGCCCATCAGCATGGAGTTTCTTCATGCGCTTCAGACCAATATGACCTAAATGGCAGTGCCACAAATAAGTTGCACTATCATTTTTAAACTTATATCTTTTGGTTTCAATGCTATGAATATGTGTATCACTACTATCAAGATTTAGTAAAAATAGACCACTCATCAAGGGTGCATGACCATAAAAGATATTACTCATATAAATAGAACAACCATTATTCTCTGATTTAAATGAATAACCGTCTCACGTCAAACAAGATCCAGATATAATGTTCATGCTTAGGCTGGCACCAAATAACAATTATTCAGGTCTAAAACTAATCACATCGACTTTGGAACCATTTCCCACGTGCATCGTCACCTCGTCCTTAGCCAATCTTCGCTTAATCCGTAGCCCCTGTTTTGAGTTGCAAATATTAGCAACAGAACCAGTATCAAATACCCAGGCGCTACTGCGAGCATTAGTAAGCTACACATCAATAACATGTATATCAAATATACCTTTCACTTTTCCATCCTTTTTCTCCGCCAAATACTTGGGGCAGTTCCGCTTCTAGTGACCACTCCCTTTACAGTAGAAGCACTAAGTCTCAGGCCTAGGTCCAGACTTGGGCTTCTTCACTTGAGCAACAACTTGCTTTCCGTTCTTCTTGAAGTTTCCCTTTACCCTTTTTCTTGAAACTAGTGGTCTTGTTGATCATGAACACTTGATGCTCCTTCTTGATTTCTACCTCCGCAGCATTTAGCATTGCCTAGGCCGCCGCCGCCATCTCTAAATGCAGAGCGGCTGTTTTTTTACGGATATCCGCGGAGCGGCTGTTTACACGGTATCTCACCGTAACTCAATTATATGCACAGGGTAGTACATCACATATGGTTATGTAACGACAACTGTGTCTAACTTACGTTGTCTTCTCACACGGTTTGGTGCGGAAATCGTGTGTGACGTTGTAATACCTAACACAAACGACATGTACAAACAGTGTGTCATATACAACATATATATATAGTGCCATTAGTAGTTCCCGACCGTTAGCTTATCTCCACAGTTTCCCTATTTCCCCCAAATCTCTACATAGCCTCCAAATTCCCTCGTGTGGCGCTGATATTGGGGGAATGCAGACAAGTGTGCTGATGTTTTCGGTGTGGCTTCTCCTGCTCGTATCACCGCCACGACGGCGGTCGCCGTCGAGCACTTGCCTAAGGTCATCAGAAGGCAGGTGTACTACGGATCCGAATCGTCCTGTCAGGTTCCAATCTATCCCGATATTTTTTAGCACTGATGTCTACTACACAACCTTCTTCTTGTAGACGTTGTTGGGCCTCCAAGTGCAGAGGTTTGTAGGACAGTAGCAAATTTCCCTCAAGTGGATGACCTAAGGTTTATCAATCCGTGGGAGGCATAGGATGAAGATGTCTCTCTCAAGCAACCCTGCAACCAAATAAGAAAGAGTCTCTTGTGTCCCCAACACACCCAATACAATGGTAAATTGTATAGGTGCACTAGTTCGGCTAAGAGATGGTGATACAAGTGCAATATGGATGGTAGATATAGGTTTTTGTAATCTGAAAATATAAAAACAGCAAGGTAACAAGTAATAAAAGTAAGCGTAAACGGTATTGCAATGCGTTGAAACAAGGACTAGGGTTCATACTTTCACTAGTGCAAGTTCTCTCAACAATAATAACATAATTGGATCATATAACTATCCCTCAACATGCAACAAAGAGTCACTCCAAAGTCACTAATAACTGAGAGATTATGGTAGGGTACGAAACCACCTCAAAGTTATCCTTTCTGATCTATCTATTCAAGAGTCCGTAGTAAAATAACATGAAGCTATTCTTTCCGTTCAATCTATCATAGAGTTCGTACTGGAATAACACCTTAAGACACATATCAACCAAAACCCTAATGTCACCTAGATACTCCAATGTCACCTCAAGTATCTGTGGGTATGATTATACGATATGCATCACACAATCTCAGATTCATCTATTCAAACCGACACAAAGTACTTCAAAGAGTGCCCCAAAGTTTCTACCGGAGAGTCAAGACGAAAACGTGTGCCAACCCCTATGCATAAGTTCATGAGGTCACGAAACCCGCAAGTTGATCACCAAAACATACATCAAGTGAATCACGTGATATCCCATAGTCACCACAGATAAGCACATGCAATACATACATCAAGTGTTCTCAAATCCTTAAAGACTCAATCCGATAAGATAACTTCAAAGGGAAAACTCAATCCATTACAAGAGAGTAGAGGGGGAGAAACATCATAAGATCCAACTATAATAGCAAAGCTTGCGATACATCAAGATCGTATCACCTTAAGAACACGAGAGAGAGAGAGAGAGAGAGATCAAACACATAGCTACTGGTACATACCCTCAGCCCCGAGGGTGAACTACTCCCTCCTCGTCATGGAGAGCGCTGGGATGATGAAAATGTCCACCAGTGAGGGATCCCCCCTCCGGCAGGGTGCCAGAACAGGGCCCCGATTGGTTTTCAGTGGCTGCAGAGGATTGCAGCGGCGGAACTCCCGATCTATTCTGTTCCCCGATGTTTTTAGGGTATATGGATATATATATAGGCGAAGGAAGTCGGTCAGGGGAGCCATGAGGGGCCCACGAGGGTGGGGGCACGCCCAGAGGGCAGGCGCGCCTCGCTGCCTCGTGGCCACCTCGAAGCTTCCCTAACGTCTACTCCAAGTTTCCTAGATTGCTTCCGTTTCAAAAATAACTCTCCCGAAGGTTTCATTCCGTTTGGACTCCGTTTGATATTCCTTTTCTTCGAAACACTGAAATAGGCAAGAAAACAACAATTTGGACTGGGACTCCGGTTAATAGGTTAGTCCCAAAAATAATATAAAAGTGCATAATAAAGCCCATAAACATCCAAAACAGAATATATAATAGCATGAATACTTCATAAATTATAGATACGTTGGAGACGTATCAGCATCCCCAAGCTTAATTCCTGCTCGTCCTCGAGTAGGTAAATGATAAAAGAAATAATTTATGAAGTGTGAATGCTAGCAGGTGCACAAGTTTGATCAATGATAATTTCAATCACCTTTTCTAGCATCATTATATATCATAACAGTAGCTCATCTCATAAAGCTTCTCATGATCAAGTAACAAGCTATTCACATGTTAAAGTATAGATCATAAACTTTCTTGAAAACTAACAAACCATGTTATTAGTCATCAAACAATTACAATTCATCTTATTTTCAGGAAGAGTCTATGTCAGAGCTTTGATTTAGCAAACTCCACATACTCAACTATCATTTAGTCTTTCACAATTGCTAACACTCACACGATATTTATGGGTTCAAAGTTTTAATCAGACACAGAGAAAGATATGGGCTTATAGATTTGCCTCCCAACCTTTTACCTCAAGGGTAATGTCAACAATAATAGTTCATGATGCCTTACATCCTGTCGGTGTACTAAAGTAGGGGTACCTTAGTACCCCGAACTTGTGCACGGGCAGTAGTAGCGTCCCGCGGCAAGGCTTGCCAGGGGAGCGACAAGAGTCTCCACGGCCCTTTCTGGGCCGGACGAAGGCCAAGTGATCGAGCCTAGAAGACCAGGCCCCGGCAAGAGGAGCTTGCCGGGCCAAGGAGGCGAGGTGCGGCAAGAGGAGCTTGCCGGGCCAAGGCGACAAGGCCCCGGCAAGAGGAGCTTGCCGGGACGACTAAGCCGAAGCACCAAGGCCCCGGCGGGAGGAGCTCGCCGGGATGGCCAAGCCAAGGCACCCCAAGAGAAGCCCGCCGCGGCACGCCGCGCGCCCCGGCAAGGCCTGACGAGCGGCAAGCTTTCAGGAGCGGCAAGACAACCACCGCGGCAAGCCACTTGCCGCGGCAAACCACCACCTCAGGCCTGCGCTCCAGCTCACCTGACCACGCGTCACTCTGGAGTTTCCCCAGAGGCACGTGGCGGGGCGCCACGCAACCTGAGGCGCGTGGTGGCATGCGACGTTGGCAGAGTCGCCCCCGTGGCAAGCGGAGGTGCCCCCAACGGTCCGCCTCGGCACTGTTCGGGCGATCCAGACGGGCATTTAATGCCTTTGTCCCCCGCCGTCAGAGTTAGGTGCGATAGCACTGTGCGGCCACTGTTCGCACAGTTCCTTGCCATTTTTACCCTCACCTGCGTCGCTACCTGTGGGAAACCCCTTAGCATATAAAAGGAGGCCCATGCGCACGTAGGGGAGGGGGGAGAGAGGAGACCCAAGGGACACCGAGGACAGAGAAGACCCTCGTCTACGTCCAGCTCCGACTTACTGTAGCCTCTTGCGCTCCAGAGCAAGAACTCGAATCAACCAGACAAGCAGCAGTAGGGTTTTACGCATCCGTGCGGCCCGAAGCTGGGTAAAATCGTTGTGTGTGTGTCGCCTCGATCTGCTCTTTGCGCAACCTCCGCCCCCCGCCGAACCGAAAAGGGGCTCCGTCCCCATAGGTGCTCGTGGAGGCCGATTTCCCCCGACATCTTTGGCGCGCCAGGTAGGGGGCTGCGTCGAGGTTGTGCGAACCAGATTTGGCGACCACAGGTAAGCTCAGGTATGGCCAGGTACCTTTCCGCTCCAACCCGCGGAGCGGAGGCATTCCTCCTCACGGACTCGTGCACGGCCCTCCTCGAGTACCCACTCACGCAGAGCCCGGGCAAGAGCAGCTGCTCCTTGAGGAGGACCGCCTTCCGGCCGCTGAAGTTAGTGCCGGAAGTTGTGGGAAAGGCGACCTCGTTCTTCGGCGCGCCCAGGCCGCCAAGATCCAAACGAGTCAACGCCGACCGTGGGAGGGACCTTACCATCGCGGTAGTCGGAACCCGTTCCGTCGGCCATCCTCTCTGTCCAAGTCTTGCCGCAGTTGCATGTAATCCTTGGTACAGAGACGAGCGCAGATCCCAAGCATAGCTTATGTGCCCCGCACATCTTGTCGATTTCGCGCCTCTCCGCTTTGCGCATGCATTATTTGACACAATTGTGCAGCACTCGACTCCGGCAAGCGATGGCAGGCCGTGAAGCCCCGAGCCCTCGTTATTCCCTTACCTCGAGAAGGGGGGATGACAGGATAGGCTGGGCGTCGCCCGAGGAAGCTGTGCCTTGCCGGACTGCAAACAACAGAAAAGCTAAGTTGCCAAAGTTTGAGCAATTAAGCTCCTTTTTATCCTTGAGTTATCTTCCTCGAACGACCGAGCTTCGTATGGGAAACCTGTGCGCGGAGGGGCCGGCTCGTGGCTGGTTGCGCCCTTATTTCGTTTCGAGTCCGCTCAACGACTTAAGTGTGCTACATCCAGAGTGGCGTCCTTACTTTGTTTCGAGCTTGCTCGGCAGCTTAAGTGTGCTGCGACTGCAGTCGCAACGCTTACCTCGCCCTGAGCCTGCTCAACATTTTAAGTGAGTTGCGCCAGCCGCAGCAAGGTTTCTTGCCGGTGGAGGCACCGCCAGCGGGTTGCTGATGTCCCGCACTCGGCACCCGTGGCAAGGCGGAGGCTTGCGCCGACAAGTTCCTGGGAGCGTAGGGCGCGAACGTACGAAGCACAAAGTCGAACGAGGGAGATAACAGCGCAATGAACTGCCTAAGATAAAAGTTATATTCCAAAATGACTTGCCGCTGCTCTAATCAGCTGTTTCTATGACATGCTCAGCAGCGACAAGAGAAGAAAAGAAAGAGGTGGGCGGCCTAATCCGCGCGGTCGCCCTCGACCCTCCTGATCCCGGCCACCCTTTCCACAATGGGGGTGACGAGGGCCCTGATCTCCGTCAGGTCGGCGTCTTCCGGCAGGTGCCTGAGGACGTTGGTAAGCCTGATGGTGGGGTTGCGGAAGACGATCTTCACCAGCACCCTCTCGAGGGCCCCGGAGATGGCTTCCCGCGTCTCCTCGGCCAGCTACTCTGGGATCGTTTCCCGGAGATGCTGGAGCACCTCCACCAAGCCCTTGAAGAAGGAAGTGAGCTTGACGCTCGGCGAGACGTTCTCGCCGGAGGGGTACTCGTGGCCCTCCATCCCCAGCAGCTTGAGCTCCTTGTCGATGGTGGTGGCGATGTCAACGAGGCCTTCGGTCCACCGCTCCACCGTCTCCTGGAAGGCGTTCTGGGTAACGGCGGCGCGCTTCAATAGCTCCTCGTTGTCAGCAACCTCCTTCCGCAAGGTCGCTTCCTGCCCCTTGGCGCTCTCCAGCGCCTTGGCCAGGGTGTCCAGCTTCAGCTCGAGGTCGGCCTTGGAATCCTTGGCGGCATCGAGCTCCTGGATCTTCTCGGCGAAGCGGCCCTGCAGCTCGCCAAGGGTGTGAGCGCCATTCCCGCGCTCCTGTTTGAGCGCGGCAAGCTCTTCACCGCTCGCCTTGAGGTCGCTGACGAGCTGCGCCACCCTCGTCTCCAGCTCCCCCTTGACGACCTCGGCGGCTGTGGCAGCGTCCTGCGCTTTCTGCAGGGCCCCGCCAAGCGCCTGCTCGCGCGCGGCAACCTCCTCCTCGTGGCTGGCGAGGCTGGCCTTCTGTTGCACCAGTTCGCTTTCCCGCGCGGATAGCCCCGCGGCGGCAAGCCTCTGCTGCTCTTCGGCCTCTGCCTTCTCGAGGAGAAAGGCCGTCCGCGCCTCGTCGAGCAGCCTCCGCTCCTCCGCCAAGGACCGGAGAGAGCCTCCTGGTTGAGCTCCTGGAGCTCCCCGGCACGCTTCTCCATGTACGCGCCGGCCCTCGCGACGAGTGCCTCCTGGCGCTCCACCTTAGCCTGCCGGGCGCGGTAGAGCGACACAAGCTTCCGGAGCAGCCGCTCCTCCTCGGGCTCGCCGCTGCTGGTGCTTGGCGCGTCGACCACTGTCAGCCCGACGGAGGCGAGCACTTCTCCGTCCAAGGCCTCCCCCTCGACCGGCGCCCTGGAGCTAGGCTCCCAGGGGAGCCTGATGAAGACGCCATCGCCGGCCTTCAGGTAGGCACCCGCCGGGGGCTCCTCGGGGCCCGACGCGGCGGCAGCGGCGGGATCGCCGGACGGCGGAGTGCTTGACGCCCCTACCTCCCCGGGGCCGTCGGCACGGTCGCCGGTCCCCTCGCCGTCTGCCGCCGCGGCGGCCTTGGCGGCTTTGGCCTCCCCGCCGCCTGCGGGGTCATTGGTGCCGTCCGCCTCCTCGATGACGACGACGTCGTCGGCGTCGCCGCGCGCGCCCTCCCCGACGACGGCCTCGGTCTCCACCGGGTCCGCGATGGGCGGGTCTGATGGCCGGAAGAGGGGAGAAGAGTCGACCGAACAGCCGACAAAAAGGCTCATAAGGAAAGATAACCAGGGGAAGATTTCCGTGCAGGGGGGCTTACCGGTGGCAGGGTCCGTGGCCGCGGCCTCCGCTGCCGGGGGATCGCTGGCCGCGTCCCTCGCCGGAGATCCCTCCCTTGCCGGAGAGGTCTCCCTTGCCGGGGACTCCTCCCTTGCCGGGGAGGTCTCCCCTTCCGGGGGATCCTCCCTTGCCGGAGATTTCTCCCTAGGCGGGGTGGTCGACGCAGACGGCCCGGCAGGAGTGCCCCCCGGGGTCGCCTGCTGGGGCTGCTCTGCTCCTACCCAACAACAACAGCCACATGTCAACTACAAAGAGAAGGGGAGCTCACGCGCGCGCCAAACAGCAAGAACTAGCCGTGCACTCACCCTGGGGGCTGCGCTGTGTGCTGCCCTGGGGACCCGCTGCCAAGTCCGGGAAGGTCGTCTCCGGCACCTCCCCAGTTGCCGGGGGAGATTCGCCCTCAAGGACGACCAGCGGGATCTTGGCCCTCTTCGCCCTCCTCTGGGCCAGGCTCCTGAAAGGGAACGGTTTTGGGGGAGGATGAGTGGGCTGCGAAACAAGACGAAGCAACAGGAATCAAGAAGATACAAGCTCTACCAGGAACTTACTCGTCGTCCTCCTCTTCGTCGTCGGAGCTAAGCGCGGAATAGTCAAAAACCGGCTTGCTCCAGGCGCGAGGAGACAGGGGAGTAGGTTCCCGGGACCGCTTGGCGGGGGCGGTGGACGACCCCGCCCCCGTTGCCGCCGCAGTAAGGGGAGCGGCAGGAGCAGAAGCCGCGGCCCGTGAGGACCCCGCTCCCGCTGCTTCGGAGGCGCGTGTCACGCGGGGCTGCGGTTGCTGGTCGGCCTGCCGCACCACCTCTCCGGCCCTGCGGAGACGCCTCCTCGGCTGGGCAGGGGGCTCCGCCTGCGACGAGCTGCCCGGGAGCTGCGAGGAGGGCGCGTCAACCTCCGGCAAGCCGCTCGCGTCCTGGGCGGGCTCGCCCGCGCCACCGTGCTCGGCTGGTTCCTCCGCGCCGACGAACTCCATTTGGTCAGCGAGGCTCTCCGCCTCCGCCGCGTCTGCTTCGGCCAGGGTGAAGCCAGACTCGCCCGCGGCCGCGGCGGCCGCCGCCTCCTCCATCCTGGAGGCGATGTAAGCCAGCTCCTCGGGGGTGGTGTCCCGCGTGAGGCCCCTCTTCTCATCGGGGTCGACCGGCACCTCCTCCAAGTTGTCGAAGAAGGCCTGCACGACATCGTCCGCCGGCTCCTGCCAGGTCGCGTCGATCCCGTGCGAGTCGCACAGCGGCATCATCGCGAGGATGCGGCTGAGCGCCGAGTTGTTGCACAGGGGGACGACGCCCGACGGCAACCTGAGCCATTCTGGGTGCTCGGAGTCGTACCTGAACAGCCCCTTCAGCACTGCGACGAGCTCCAGAACGGTGAAGTTGTAGTTAAGGCCCGGGCGCAGCCTCATGATGTCCACCGCGTTTTGGAATTCCCAAGCCGGCCTCCCCCTCTCCTGCAGGGGGGCGATACACCGGCGAAGGATATCCGCGCCGACGGCACCGACGGTGAGCCCGGCAAACCTGAGGCGCAGGATTCGGGTGACGGCAATCTTCAGTTTGGCGTCGTCCGGGGCTAGGTCGCTCCAGTCACGGCCGCGCACCACTAGGGTTCGGCGCACGGCGGTGAACGGCGGTGGATTCTCCTCGACGATCAGGCACCACTCGGCCCTCCACTCCTCCCATCTGCCACGGAGTTCCCCCTCCAAGTAGACCTCTTTCTTGCCGGTCCTAGAGACCCAGGCGACTCCGTCGGACAGCGGCTCTCCTTTCTCCACCCGAGGAGTAAAGAAGTGGCGGAAGAGGGCTACGTTGGGGCGGACTCCGACAAAGTTCTCGCAAAGGTGTGCGAAAACCGCCATTGTCAGAACGGCGTTGGGGGTGAAATCAAGGAGGTGGAGGTTGTAGGTGTGCATGATGTCGCAGAAGAACTCGGAAAAAGGCGGGAAGAGCCCGCAATGGAAGAACACGGCAAAGAAAGGGTACCCGGTCGGGTACAGATTCTGGGCGATGGCGGGAAGAACTCGCGTGCGCGGATGCGCTCGCGTCGCCGTCGACCAGAAGAGGCGGTATCCGTTCTTCAGCCCCAGCGCATCGAGCTGAGGGGGGAATGTCGCTGTCTCCTTCCGAAGCGCTTCCAGCCGCAGCGCCTCGGCCGACTTCACGGCCTTCCCCTTCGCCTTGTCGCTCTTCGGGGCCATGGCAGAAACGGGGAGGGGGAGTTGTCGGCATTGGCGGCGCCGGGGGCTGCGAGGGCGAATCGCCGCTTTCTCTAGTAAGAAGGAAGTGGCGGAGATTTTCGAGGAACAGCAACCGGCGGAATGGCGAGCTGCCCCTGTTCCCCTCCGCTTATAAAGGGGGGGGCGGGCGTTTCTCCTTTCCAAATAAAGGAATCGTGCCCGACGTGACACATGCCTGCGGGCCTCAGCCCCGCGCACGCCACCCACGTCACGCACGCCTCGCACCCCCACGACGCCGCGATAAGCGCGCGCCACTTGGGGAGGGCGCAACGGGCACGGAGTTAAGGAGCAGCGCAACCCAGGCCACGCGTGCCCGTGCACTATTAGGGCCTGGCCCAACAACGCTCGGCACCGTGTATGGCCCAGGCCCGGGGGCTCCTGTCGGTGTACTAAAGTAGGGGTACCTTAGTACCCCGAACTTGTGCACGGGCAGTAGTAGCGTCCCGCGGCAAGGCTTGCCAGGGGAGCGACAAGAGTCTCCACGGCCCTTTCTGGGCCGGACGAAGGCCAAGTGATCGAGCCTAGAAGACCAGGCCCCGGCAAGAGGAGCTTGCCGGGCCAAGGAGGCGAGGTGCGGCAAGAGGAGCTTGCCGGGCCAAGGCGACAAGGCCCCGGCAAGAGGAGCTTGCCGGGACGACTAAGCCGAAGCACCAAGGCCCCGGCGGGAGGAGCTCGCCGGGATGGCCAAGCCAAGGCACCCCAAGAGAAGCCCGCCGCGGCGCGCCGCATGCCCCGGCAAGGTCTGACGAGCGGCAAGCTTTCAGGAGCGGCAAGACAACCACCGCGGCAAGCCACTTGCCGCGGCAAACCACCACCTCAGGACTGCGCTCTAGCTCACCTGACCACGCGTCACTCTGGAGTTTCCCCAGAGGCACGTGGCGGGGCGCCGCGCAACCTGAGGCGCGCGGTGGCATGCGACGCTGGCAGAGTCGCCCCCGTGGCAAGCGAAGGCGCCCCCAACGGTCCGCCTCGGCACTGTTCGGGCGATCCAGACGGGCATTTAATGCCTTTGTCCCCCGCCGTCAGAGTTAGGTGCGATAGCACTGTGCGGCCACTGTTCGCACAGTTCCTTGCCATTTTTACCCTCACCTGCGTCGCTACCTGTGGGAAACCCCTTAGCATATAAAAGGAGGCCCATGCGCACGTAGGGGAGGGGGGAGAGAGGAGACCCAGGGGACACCGAGGACAGAGAAGACCCTCGTCTACGTCCAGCTCCGACTTACTGTAGCCTCTTGCGCTCCAGAGCAAGAACTCGAATCAACCAGACAAGCAGCAGTAGGGTTTTACGCATCCGTGCGGCCCGAAGCTGGGTAAAATCGTTGTGTGTGTGTCGCCTCGATCTGCTCTTTGCGCAACCTCCGCCCCCCGCCGAACCGAAAAGGGGCTCCGTCCCCATAGGTGCTCGTGGAGGCCGATTTCCCCCGACACATCCAATTGGATATATATATATATATATATATATATATATATATATATATATATATATATATATATATATATATATATATATATTCGAATCTTTCCAACACAATGTGCTTGCCAAAGGATAATATGTAAAAAGGAAAGGTGAAGATCACCATGACTCTTGCACAAGAATAAAAGATAGGCCCTTCGCAGAGGGAAGCAGAGGTTGCCATGCGCTTTTATAGTTGGATGCACAAAATCTTAATGCGAGGGAACGTCACTTTATATTTCCACTTGTGATAGGGACCTTTATTATGCAGTCCATCACTTTTATTGCTTCCATATCACAAGATCGTATAAAGCATATTTTCTCCACACTAAAAGATCATACATATTTATAGAGCAATTTTTATTGCATGCACCGATGACAACTTACTTGAAGGATCTTACTCAATCCATAGGTAGGTATGGTGGAATCTCATGGCAATACTGGTTTAAGGGATTTTTGGAAGCACAAGTAGTATCTCTACTTGGTGCAAAGAATTTGGCTAGCATGAGGGGGAAAGTCAAGCTCAACATGTTGGATGATCCATGCCAATATACTTTATTTCGGATATAAGAAAACAAAACCCATTACGTTGTCTTCCTTGTCCAACATCAACCTTTTAACATGTCATATTTTAATGAGTGCTCACAACTACAAAAGATGTCCAAGATAGTATATTTATATGTGAAATCTCTCTTTCCTCAATATTCTTTCATGAATTGTTCAAGTGACCAATACAATGTTTGCTAACCTTCAATAAATTTACCACCTCTACTTCTTATATGTGAAGTCATTACTCCCCACGGGATAAGCATATGAAACATATATAATTTCAGATTTATGATATTCAAATCATTCAACTATTTAGTCATATGATATAAGTGAAGCACACGAGTAAATGACAAACTACTCCAAAAAGATATAAGTGAAGATCAATGAGTAGTTAAATAATTACGTAGCTATGTGATGACTCTCTCTCATTTAAGAATTTTAGATCTTGATATTTAATTCAAACAGCAAGCAAAACAAAATAAAATGACATTCTAAGAATAGCAAACATCACATGAAGAAGCAAAAACTTAGGATCAACCAATACTAACCGATAGTTATCAAAGAAGAAAGGTGGGATGCCAACCGGGGCATCCCCAAGCTTAGACGCTTGAGACTTCTTGAAATATTATCTTGGGATGCCTTAGGCATCCCCAAGCTTGATCTTTTGTGTCTCCTTGATTCCTCCAATATCATGGTCTCCCTACATCTCAAAAGCTTCATGCACACAAAACTCAACAAGGACTCGTGAGATAAGTTAGTATAAACCAATGCAAAAACCTTATCATACTATACTGTAGAAAATCACTAAAATTATTATTCAACATTGCATACTAAATGCCTCTGCATATTTAATAGTCCTATCCTCAAATAGAATCATTAAAGAAGCAAACATATGCAAACAATGCAAACATAACAGCAATCTGCCTAAACAGGACAATCTGTAAAGAATGCAGCAAGATCCATATTTCCCTAGCTCCAAAAATTATGAACAAAAATTCCCACTGTAGTAAATTTATCAGAGCTTATTATGCAAAAGGTTTCAACATTTATCGCATTCTGACTTTTCTAGGGAATTTTTGCAACAGAGGTAAAATTTCTGTTTTCAAACAGCAACATGTAGACTTGTAAAATAGGCATAGTAAAGGCTATCAATGCCACTTTTATTGAATAAAATATGCAAAACATTCTTCTAAATAACAGAAAGAAAATCCTAACAAAATAAATTGACGCTCCAAGCAAAACACATATCATGAGGCGAATAAAAATATAGCTCCAAGTAAAGTTACCGATGAACGAAGACGAAAGAGGGGATGCCTTCCGGGGCATCCCCAAGCTTTGGCTCTTGGTTGTCCTTGAATATTACCTTGGCGTGCCTTGCGCATTCCCAAGTTTAGGATCTTGCCACTCCTTGTTCCATAGTCCATCAAATCTTTACCCAAAACTTGAAAACTTCACAACACAAAACTTAACAGAAAACTCGTAAGCTCCGTTAGTATAAGAAAATAAATCACCACTTAGGTACTATTGTGAACTCAGTCTAAATTCATATTTGTGTAATATATAATGTATTCCAACTTCTATATGGTTCATATCCTCTGATACTACTCATAGATTCATCAAAATAAGCAAACAACACAATGAAAACAGAATCTGTCAAAAACAGAACAATCTGTAGTAATCTGTGTCAAACGTATACTTCTGGAACTCGTAAAATTATAAAATAAATTGGTGGACCTGATAAATTTATCTATTAATCATCTGAAAAAATAATCAACTAAATATCACTCTCCAGTAAAAAGTTGAAGCTAATCTCGTGAGCGCTAAAGTTTCTGTTTTTTACAGCAAGATCACAAAGACTTCACCCAAGTCTTCCCAAAGGTTCTACTTGGCACAAACACTAATTAAAACATGAAAACACATCTAAACAGAAGCTAGATGAATTATTTATTACTAAACAGGATAAAAATCAAGGAACAAAAACAAAATTTGGTTGCCTCCCAACAAGCGCTAACGTTTAACGTCCCTAGCTAGGCATGATGATTTCAATGATGCTCACATAAAAGATAAGAGTTGAAACATAAAGAGAGAATCATGAAGAATATGAGTAGCACATTTAAGTCTAACCCACTTCCTATGCATAGGGATTTTGTGAGCAAATAACTTATGGGAACAATAATCAACTAGCATAGGAAGGCAAAACAAGCACAACTTCAAAACTTTAAGCACATAGAGAGGAAACTTGATATTATTGCAATTCCTACAAGCATATATTCCTCCCTCATAATAATTTTCAGTAGCATCATGAATGAATTCAACAATATAACCATCACATAAAGCATTCTTTTCATGATCTACAAGAATAGAAAATTTACTACTCTCCACATAAGCAAATTTCTTCTCATGAATAGTAGTGGGAGAAAACTCAACAAAAAAACTATCATGTGAGGCATAATCCAATTGAAAACAAAAATCATGATGACAAGTTTCATGGTTATCATTATTCTTTATAGCATACATGGCATCACAATAATCATCATAGATAGCAACTTTATTCTCATAATCAATTGCAACCTCTTCCGAAATAGTGGATTCCTCACTAAATAAAGTCATGACCTCTCCAAATCCACTTTCATAATTATCACACTAATATTCAACATCCTACAAAATAGTGGGATCATTACTTCCTAAAGTTGACACTCTTCCAAACCCACTTTCATCAATATAATCATCATAAATAGGAGGCATGCTTTCATCATAATAAATATTCTCATCAAAACTTGGGGGACTAAATATATCATCTTCATCAAACATAGTATCCCCAAGCTTGTGGCTTTGCATATCATTAGCATCTTGGATATTCAATAAATTCATACTAACAACATCGCAATCATGCTAATCATTCAAATATTTAGTGCCAAACATTCTAATGCATTCTTCCTCTAGCAGTTGAGCACAATTTTCCTTCCCATCGTTTTCACAGAAGACATTAAAATAATGAAGTATATGAGGCACCCTTAATTCCATTTTTTGTAGTTTTCTTTTATAGAGTAAACTAGTGATAAAACAAGAAACAAAAAGATTCAATTGCAAGATCTAAAGATATACCTTCAAGCACTCACCTCCCCGGCAACGGCGCCAGAAAAGAGCTTGATGTCTACTACACAACCTTCTTCTTGTAGACGTTGTTGGGCCTCCAAGTGCAGAGGTTTGTAGGACAGTAGCAAATTTCCCTCAAGTGTATGACCTAAGGTTTATCAATCCGTGGGAGGTGTAGGATGAAGATGGTCTCTCTCAAACAACCCGGCAACCAAATAACAAAGAGTCTCTTGTGTCCCCAACACACCCAATACAATGGTAATTTGTATAGGTGCACTAGTTCGGCGAAGAGATGGTGATACAAGTGCAATATGGATGGTAGATATAGGTTTTTGTAATCTGAAAATATAAAAACAGCAAGGTACCAAGTAATAAAGGTGTCGGGGGTTGGGTGCGACATATGCCAAAGGATGGCTTATCATGGTGGGGGCGAGTAGAACGTCGCCGATGCCTGGAAGCGGGATGAGGCGTAGACATGCACGCCGACGAATCTTACCCAGCTTCGGGGCTCTCCGAGGAGATAATACCCCTACTGCTGCTCTACGGGGTCTCCGCATGATCACTGTGGTGATATGTGTACAAAGTTGCTCCTCGAGCTGTGTTCTGGAGGTAGGAGAGGGCAAGGCTAGCTCTCTCCCTTCTATGTTGCTGGTCTGGTGGAAAAAGGATCGAACCCTTTGCATGGGTGCTCCAGGGGGTTTATATAGGCCTACCCCCCCAGGGGTACAATGGTAATCTGACTGGGCGCGGGTCCCAGCCTTCTGTCTCTTAGGCCGTCGTCTTCTCCGCCGACTCCTGGGGGCCGCCTCTGGTGGGCCCCGCCGACCGACCGGGCCACTGTAGCCGCGCCTCTGATGACGTTGGCTGGGTCGTGGGGGCGTGGCAACAGTGCCGCCGCCTGGCGGGCGATCACTGTCGCCACTCCCCGTCTTATCTGGTTAATGGCGTGTGGGGCCCGTGGGAGGAACGGGCCGACTCTCGGAGGCCGACTCCCACGGGGTCCGTCTTCGGGTGCTCTCGCCGTCTTCGTCCCTCCCGCTGACTAGCGGGGCCTGCCGCCTCCAGGCCGTACATGCGGGCCAGTGTGGGAACAGCGCCCCGTTATCAGGGCGGACGTCAGGGCCAGCATGGCGACAGTGCCGCGCCGGACGGAGCTCTCCTCCGGTACGGCATACTGTAGCCATACCTGCCCCTGGTAATCAACGTAGGGGAGGGCCGTACTCCGGCCATCCTCGGTCTCGTCCTTCTCCCCGAAGGCAGAGAGTGGTGAAGTCGCGGCCCGACTCCCCATAGTCGGCCTCCCTGGAGTCGCCGATCGGGAGTCATAGCAGTCTCTGGGACTCGGCCGCGAGTGGGTATCGGCGATGCCGCGGCCGACTCCCAGAGTTGGCTGATCGTCTTGGGATTCTTTGAGGGGCGTAGCCTGCCCCGATGTCTTGAAAGGTTCTGGGTCCCGGGTTAGCCTACCCGTGGCCCATTACTCCGACAAAAGGTAAGCGTAAACAATATTGCAATGTGTTGAAACAAGGCCTAGGGTTCATACTTTCACTAGTGCAAGTTCTCTCAACAATAATAACATAATTGGAAACTATCCCTCGACATGCAACAAAGAGTCACTCCAAAGTCAGTAATAGTGGAGAACAAACGAAGAGATTATGGTAGGGTACGAAACCACCTCAAATTTATCCTTTCTGATCTATCCATTCAAGAGTCCGTAGTAAAATAACATGAAGCTATTCTTTCCGTTCAATCTATCATAGAGTTCGTACTAGAATAACACCTTAAGACACAAATCAGCCAAAACCCTAATGTCACCTAGATACTCCAATGTCACCTCAAGTATCCGTGGGTATGATTATACGATATGCATCACACAATCTCAGATTCATCTATTCAAACCGACACAAAGTACTTCAAAGAGTGCCCCGAAGTTTCTACCGGAGAGTCAAGACAAAAATGTGTGCCAACCCCTATGCATAAGTTCACGAGGTCACGGAACCCGCAAGCTGATCTCCAAAACATACATCAAGTGAATCACGTGATATCTCATTGTCACCACAGATAAGCACATGCAAGACATACATCAAGTGTTCTCAAATCCTTAAAGACTCAATCCGATAAGATAACTTCAAAGGGAAAACTCAATCCATTACAAGAGAGTAGAGGGGAAGAAACATCATAAGATCCAACTATAATAGCAAAGCTCGCGATACATCAAGATCGTATCACCTCAAGAACACGAGAGAGAGAGAGATGAAACACATAGCTACTGGTACATACCCTCAGCCCCGAGGGTGAACTACTCCCTTGTCATCATGGAGAGCGTCGGGATGATGAAGATGGCCACCGGTGAGGGATCCCCCCTCCGGCAGGGTGCCGGAACAGGGTCCCGATTGGTTTTCGGTGGCTATAGAGGCTTGCGGCATTGGAGCTCCTGATCTATTATGTTCCCCGATGTTTTTAGGGTATATGGATATATATAGGCGAAAGAAGTCAGTCAGGGGAGCCACGAGGGGCCCACAAGGGTGGGGGCGTGCCTAGGGGGTAGGTGCGCCTCCCTGCCTCGTGGCCACCTCAAAGCTTCCCTGACGTCTACTCCAAGTCTTCTGGATTGCTTTCTTTCCAAAAATAACTCTCCTGAAGGTTTCATTCCGTTTGAACTCCGTTTGATATTCCTTTTCTTCGAAACACTTAAATAGGCAAGAAAAGAACAATTTGGGTTGGGCCTCCGGTTAATAGGTTAGTCCCAAAAATAATGTAAAAGTGCATAATAAAGCCCATAAACATCCAAAACAGAATATATATAATAGCATGAATACTTCATAAATTATAGATACGTTGGAGACGTATCAAGCATGTCCAAAGTATACAACCTTGCTGAATCCGTCCTGAATGACCCCCCCCCCCCCCCCGGAAAGCGATCTGCCGCCGAATCCGAAGCTTGACTCTAGACTCCCGCAACACGAGTTCGACTCCGAGTTTTGTGCCACCGAGAAGTACCAAAAGCTGAGTTATGTGCACAGGCACACTCCCGCTCGATGTGTATGCACGGAGGGATTCGACATTGGCACGCGGTTTCTCAGTTGCCCGTTAGAGGTTAGTGCTAATTAAGTTCATCATTTTACTTCAGTTAATGCCACCACTCATCTAGAATACTCTTTAACCTTGGTAGGGATATGAGGCTTGTGCCTTTGTTAACTGGCTGGATAAAGAATGTCATGGTAGGGCTCAGAGTGTTGTCACCAAGCTCGCAGAAGATAATGTAAAGCTGAAGAAGAAACTGGCTGATCTGGAATGTACAATCAGTATGATGAAGCAAGAAAGAATCAATCACGGGCAACAGATGAAAGCAAGAGATAAGAAGGAACTAGCATGTGTAGTTCTGGTTGTCGCATTAGCCATGTTCTATGCGTTGTAATGCACATCTAGGTCCTATGCCATTGATGTTACGCGAAGACTCGTGCAGATATTTTTCTTTGTCTTTTCTCTTTTCCTTTCTAGTTTGATTTTTACTAGTTTCATCAATAAGAAGAGCTCAATGTATTGCTTGCCAACTGTCCTACTCCATTCGTACCGGTACCGGTGCATAATCCCAAAACTTGTTCCTTGTTTTTGTCCTGAAAAAAGAAACCAGCCAAATAGACAATAGGAGTCCTGCGCAACCCCGGGAATTTGGAGCGACTGGGTACAAATAATTGCGGTTGATTATATCAGCGGTTAGATAATACGTCAACCCCAGCTTCAATCCCCGCTTCAATTGGCAGTTCCTCTTCTCTGCATACCCCGCTTAAGTGTCCACCATCTTCATCGTCCCCAGCAGGCCACACTACACACTGGCACACACTCTGCAGCCATGTCGAGCGATAGCGAGGACGACAGTTCTGCCAGCAGTCTGGCGCCCGATGATAGGTCAACATCAGAATCATCTTGCTTGTGTTCCATGAGTCCGGCGTCGAGCCCAGACCTCGATTATATCCGGTTCATGGAAGGGACGCCGCCTCCGGAGTCGTCAGACGATAACCAGACGGACGAGGAGCCATCGGAGGACGAAGAAGAGAACGGCGATGAGGAGGAGGAGGAATGGTCGAATGAGGAGAATGAGGACGACGACAGCAACGACGATGACGACGGCAGCGGCGATGAAAAGCCAACGGTCAGCGGCAAGAAGCGTCCTCACCAAGACGATGTCGCGGGGCCATCCAACAAGAACAACAACAAGAAGAAGGACTAAATTAAGCAGACTCTATATATCTCTGTTTATCCTATCAATCTCATCGCAAACGGTTAGTAATATGTATTCAACAGAGATCTTCTACATTATCGCCAACAGGTTGGTTTGTTGAACTGTGTGCCCTGATGAGCACACAATTCACACAAAAAGACCGTATGGGATGTCTATAATGATCGCACACAATTCTGATTACCGACCTGTTTGCCGGGTATCACACACATCTTGTTACGCCGAATCGTTTGTGTTCACCTCACTCATCACAAACGGTTCATCAAAGTGAACTGTATGCCGTATATCGCACACACCTTGATCTGGCTGCCCATTTCTGTTGTTCTGTCTCAACGCAACGGTTCGTACAGATCAACCGTATGCCCCTCATCGCACAAGCAACTAAAATCTGGACCCTGTTTGATGTATCATTCATCGCTAATGTTTTGCATCTGTTTTGACGGTTTTTTACATCACGGTTTGTGATTAATGCATCGCACACAATTTCGTCAAAGGGTCTCTGATCGTAGTGTTGCCTTAGTAGCATCCTGCAGTAGTGAGTCATGAAGAAAGCAATAGCAATAAACTAAATGATTATAGTGCTAAGCTAACGGAAAGGTCTAGTCCATCACATCATTCTCTAATGATGTGATCCCGTTCATCAAATGACAACTCATGTCTATGGCTAGGAAAATTAACCATCTTTGATTAACGAGCTAGTCTAGTAGAGGCATACTAGGGACACTCTATTTGTCTATGTATTCACACATGTACTAAGTTTCCGGTTAATATAATTCTAGCATGAATAATAAACATTTATCATGATATAAGGAAATATAAATAACAACTTTATTATTGCCTCTAGGGCATATTTCCTTTAATTATACCTAGATCGGATATGAACTCCTTCATTCTGACTCCTTCATTCGCTGCTTCCGAAGCAGCTATGCACTCCGCTTCACACGTAGATCCCGCCATGACGCTCTGCTTGGGACTGCACCAACTGACAGCTCCACCATTCAATATAAATACGTATCCAGTTTGTGACTTAGAGTCATCCGGAGTGTCAAAGCTAGCATCGACGTAACCATTTACGACGAGCTCTTTGTCACCTCCATAAACGAGAAACCTATCATTAGTCCTTTGCAGGTACTTCAGGATGTTCTTGACCGCTGTCCAGTGATCCACTCCTGGATTACTTTGGTACCTCCCTGCTAGACTTATAGCAAGGCACACATCAGGTCTGGTACGCAGCATAGCATACATGATAGAACCTATGGCTAAGGCATAGGGAATGACTTTCATTTTCTCTCTATCTTCTGCAGTGGTCGAGCATTGAGTCTGACTCAACTTCACACCTTGTAACACAGGCAAGAACTCTTTCTTTGACTGATCCATTATCAACTTCTTCAAAACTTTATCAAGGTATGTGCTTTGTGAAGTTTCATGATCATTATCGTTAGCTTCCTCTTCTGTTGGTGTAGGCATTATGGGAACGGTTTTCTGTAATGAGCTACTTTCCAATTAGAGAGAAGGTACAATTACCTCATCAAGTTCTACTTTCCTCCCACTCATTTATTTTGAGAGAAACTCCTTCTCTAGAAAGGATCCATTCTTAGCAACAAAAGTCTTGCCTTCGGATCTGTGATAGAAGGTGTACCCAATAGTTTCTTTTGGGTGTCCTATGAAGACGAACTTCTCCAATTTGGGTTCGAGCTTATCAGGCTGAAGTTTTTTCACATAAGCATCGCAACCCTAAACTTTAAGAAACGACAACTTAGGTTTCTTGCCAAACCACAGTTCATACGGTGTTGTCTCAATGGATTTAGATGGTGCCCTATTTAACATGAATGAAGTTGTCTCTAATGCATAACCCCAAAACGATAGTGGTAAATCGGTAAGAGACATCATAGATCGCATCATATCCAATAAAGTACGGTTATGACGTTCGGACACACCATTACGTTGTGGTGTTCCAGGTGGCGTGAGTTGTGAAACTATTCCACATTGTTTTAAATGATCACGTGACCCATATCAACTAAACCATGTCCAATCATCACGTGAGATGGAGTAGTTTTCAATGGTGAACATCTCTATGTTGATCGTATCTACTATATGATTCATGTTCGACCTTTTGGTCTCCAGTGTTTCGAGGCCATGTCTGTACATGCTAGGCTCGTCAAGTTTAACCCGAGTATCCCGCATGTGCAAAACTGTCTTGCACCCGTTGTATGTGAACGTAGAGCTTATCACACCCGATAATCACGTGGTATCTCGGCACTACGAACTGTCGCAACGGTGCATACTCAGGGAGAACACTTATACCTTGAAATTTTAGTGAGGGATCATCTTATAATGTTACCGCCGTACTAAGCAAAATAAGATGCATAAAAGATAAACATCACATGCAATCAAAATATGTGACATGATATGGACATCATAATCTTGTGCCTTTGATCTCCATCTCCAAAGCACCGTCATGATCTCCATCATCACCGGCTTGACACCTTGATCTCCATCGTAGCGTCGTGGTCGTCTCGCCAACTATTGCTTCTATAACTATCGCTAACACATAGTGATAAAGTAAAGCAATTACATGGCGTTTGCATTTCATACAATAAAGCGACAACCATAAGGCTCCTACAAGTTGCCGATAACTTTTACAAAACATGATCATCTCATAAAATAACGTATATCACATCATGCCTTGACCATATCACATCACAACATGCCCTGCAAAAACAAGTTAGACGTCTTCTACTTAATTGTTGCAAGTTTTACGTGGCTGCTACGGGCTTCTAGTAAGAACCGTTCTTACCTACGCATCAAAACCACAGTGGTGATCTATCAAGTTTTCTGTTTTAACCTTCAACAAGGACCGACCGCAGTCAAATTCGATTCAACTAAAGTTGGAGAAACACACACCCGCTAGCCACCTTTATGAAAAACTAGTTGCATGTCTGTCGGTGGACCGGTCTCATGAACGTGGTTATGTAAGGTTGGTCCGGGCCGCTTCATCCAACAATACCGCCGAATCAAAATAAGACATTGGAGGTAAGCAGTATGACGATCACCTCCTACAAATCTTTGTGTTCTACTCGTGCATATCATCTACGCATAGACCTGGCTCGGATGCCACTGTTGGGGAACGTAGCATGTAATTTCAAAAAAAATCCTACACTCACGCAACATCTTGTTGGGGATTGTTGCAGAAATTAAAAAATGTATACGCATCACCAAGATCAATCTATGGAGCTTACTAGCAACGAGAGGGGAGTGCATCTTCATACCTCTGAAGATCGCGACACGGAAGCGTTACACGAACGCGGATGAGGGAGTCGTACTCGTAGCGATTCAGATCACGGTTGATTCCGATCCAAGCACCGAACAACGGCGCCTCTGCGTTCAACACACGTGCAGCCTGGTGACGTCTCCCATGCCTTGATCCAGCAAGGAGAGAGGGAGAGGTTGGGGAAGACTCCGTCCATCAGCAGCACGACGGCGTGGTGGTGTTGGAGCAGCGTGGTACTCCGGCAGGGCTTCGCCAAGCTTCGCGGGAGGAGGAGGAGGTGTTGGGGAGGGGAAGGGCTGCGCCTTGGATGTGGTGCGGCTGCCCTCCCTCTACCCCTCTATTTATAGGGTGAAGGGGGAAGGGGGCGGCCCCATCCAGATGGATCTAGAGGGTGCGGCGGCCAAGGAGGAGGGGGTTTGCCCCCCAAGCCAAGGGGGGCGCCCCCTTTAGGGTTACCCCCAACCCTAGGCACATGAGCCCTAGGGGGATGGCGCCCAGCCCACTTAGGGGCTGGTTCCCTTCCACAAACAGCCCATAGGGCCCTCCGGGGCAGGTGGACCCTCCCGGTGGACCCCCGGAACCCCTTCGGTGGTCCCGGTACAATACCGATAAACCCCCGAACCCTTCCGGTGACCGTATGATGACTTCCCATATATAAATCTTCACCTCCGGACCAATCCGGAACTCCTCGTGACGTCCGGGATCTCATCCGGGACTCTGAACAACATTTGGTAACCACGTACAAACTTTCCCTATAACCCTAGCATCATCAAACCTTAAGTGTGTAGACCCTACGGGTTCGGGAATCATGCAGACATGACCGAGATATCTCTCCGGCCAATAACCAACAGCGGGATCTGGATACCCATGTTGGCTCCCACATGTTCCACGATGATCTCATCGGATGAACCACGATGTCGAGGATTCAATCAATCCCGTATACAATTCCCTTTGTCAATCGGTACGTTACTTGCCCGAGATTCGATCGTCAGTATCCCAATACCTCGCTCAATCTCGTTACTGGCAAGTCACTTTACTCATTCCATAACACATCATCCCGTGACCAACCCCTTAGTCACATTGAGCTCATCACAACGATGTCTTACCGAGTGGGCCCAGAGATACCTCTCCGTCATACGGGGTGACAAATCCCAGTCTCGATTCATGCCAACCCAACAGATACTTTCGTAGTTACCCGTAGTGCACCTTTATAGCCACCCAATTACGTTGTGACGTTTGGCACACCCAAAGTACTCCTAAGGTATCCGGGAGTTGCATAATCTCATGGTCTAAGGAAAGGATACTTGACATTAGAAAAGCTATAGCAGACGAACTATACGATCTTTGTGCTATGCTTAGGATTGGGTCTTGTCCATCACATCATTCTCCTAATGATGTGATCCCGTTATCAATGACATCCAATGTCCATGGTTAGGAAAATGTAACCATTTGTTGATCAACGAGCTAGTCAACTAGAGGCTCACTAGGGACATGTTGTGGTCTATGTATTCACACATGTATTACGATTTCCAATTAACACAATTATAGCATGAACAATAGACAATTATCATGAACAAGGAAATATAATAATAACAATTTTATTATTGCCTCTAGTGCATATTTCCAAAAGTCTCCCACTTGCACTAGAGTCAATAATCTAGTTACATTGTGATGAATCAAACACCCATAGAGTTCTGGTGTTGATCATGTTTTGCTCGTGGAAGAGGTTTAGTCAACGGATCTGCGACATTCAGGTCTGTATGCACTTTACAAATATCTATGTCTCCATCTTGAACATTTTCACGAATGGAGTTGAGGCGACGCTTGATATGCCTGGTCTTCTCGTGAAACCTGGGCTCCTTGGCCAGGGCAATAGCTCTAGTGTTGTCACGGAAGAGAGCCATCAGGCCCGACGCATTGGGAATAACTCCTAGGTCGGTAATGAACTCCTTCATCCAGATTGCTTCATGTGCTGCCTCCGAGGCTGCCATGTACTCCGCTTCACATGTAGATCCCGCCACGACGCTTTGCTTGCAACTGCACCAGCTGACTGCCCCACCATTAAAAATATACATGTATCCGGTTTGTGACTTGGAGTCATCCAGATCTGTGTCGAAGCTAGCATCAACGTAACCCTTTACGACGAGCTCTTCGTCACCTCCATAAACAAGAAACACATCCTTAGTCCTTTTCAGGTACTTCAGGATATTCTTGACCGTTGTCCAGTGTTCCATGCCGGGATTACTTTGGTACCTTCCTACCAAACTTACGGCAAGGTTTACATCAGGTCTGGTATACAGCATGGCATACATAATAGACCCTGTGGCCGAGGCATAGGGGATGACACTCATCTTTTCTCTATATTCTGCCGTGGTCGGGCATTGAGCAGTGCTCAATCTTACACCTTGCAATACAGGCAAGAACCCCTTCTTGGACTGATCCATATTGAACTTCTTCAATATCTTGTCAAGGTACGTGCTTTGTGAAAGACCAATGAGGCGTCTTGATCTATCTCTATAGATCTTGATGCCTGATATATAAGCAGCTTCTCCAAGGTCCTTCATTGAAAAACACTTATTCAAGTAGGCCTTTATGCTTTCCAAGAGTTCTATATCATTTCCCATCAATAGTATGTCATCCACATATATATCAGAAATGCTACAGAGCTCCCACTCACTTTCTTGTAAACACAGGCTTCTCCATAAATCTGCGTAAACCCAAACGCTTTGATCATCTCATCAAAGCGAATGTTCCAACTAAGAGATGCTTGCACCAGCCCATAGATTGAGCGTTGGAGCTTGCATACCTTGTCAGCATTCTTAGGATCGACAAAACCTTCCGGCTGCATTATATACAATTCTTCCTTAAGGAAACCATTAAGGAATGCCGTTTTGACGTCCATTTGCCATATCTCATAATCATAGAATGCGGCAATTGCTAACATGATTCGGACGGACTTCAGCTTCGCTACGGGTGAGAAGGTCTCATCGTAGTCAACCCCTTGAACTTGTCGATAACCCTTAGCGACAAGCCGAGCTTTATAGATGGTCACATTTCCATCCGCGTATGTCTTCTTCTTAAAGATCCATTTATTTTCTATGGCTCGCCTATCATCAGGCAAGTCTTTCAAAGTCCATACTTTGTTTTCATACATGGATCCTATCTCGGTTTTCATGGCTTCAAGTCATTTGTTGGAATCTGGGCCCGCCATCGCTTCCTCATAGTTTGAAGGTTCACCGTTGTCCAACAACATTATTTCTAGGATAGGGTTGCCATACCACTCTGGTGTGGAATGTGTCCTTGTGGACCTAAGAAGTTCAGTAGTAACTTGATCCGAAGTTCCTTGATCATCATCATTAACTTCATCTCTAGTCGGTGCAGGCACCACAGAAACATTTTCTTGAGCTGCGCTACTTTCCGGTTCAAGAGGCAGTACTTCATCAAGTTCTACTTTCCTCCCACTTACTTCTTTTGAGACAAACTCTTTCTCTAGAAAGGATCCATTCTTGGCAACAAAGATCTTGCCTTCGGATCTGAGGTAGAAGGTACACCCAATAGTTTCCTTAGGGTATCCTATGAAGACGCATTTTCCGACTTGGGTTCGAGCTTTTTAGGTTGAAGTTTCTTGACATAAGCATCGCACCCCAAACTTTCAGAAACGACAGCTTAGGTTTCTTCCCAAACCATAATTCATACGGTGTCGTCTCAACGGATTTCGACGGAGCCCTATTTAAAGTGAATGCGGCAGTCTCTAAAGCATAACCCCAAAATGATAGCGGTAGTTCAGTAAGAGACATCATAGATCGCACCATATCTAATAGAGTGCGATTATGACATTCAGACACACCATTACGCTGAGGTGTTCCAGACGACATGAGTTGTGAAACAATTCCACATTTCTTTAAGTGCGTGCCAAATTCGTGACTCAAATATTCCCCTCCAAGATCTGATCGTAAGAACTTTATTTTTCTGTCACGTTGATTCTCAACCTCACTCTGAAATTCCTTGAACTTTTCAAAGGTCTCAGACTTGTGTTTCATTAAGTAGACATACCCATATCTACTTAAGCCATCAGTGAGGGTGAGAACATAACGATAACCACCGCGAGCCTCAACACTCATTGGACTGCACACATCAGTATGTATGATTTCCAATAAGTTGGTTGCTCGCTCCATTGTTCCGGCGAACGGAGTCTTGGTCATTTTGCCCATGAGGCATGGTTCGCACGTGTCAAATGATTCATAATCAAGAGACTCCAAAAGTCCATCTGCATGGAGTTTCTTCATGCGTTTGATACCAATGTGACCAAGGCGACAGTGCCACAAGTATGTGGGACTATCATTTTCAACCTTACATCTTTTGGCATTCACACTATGAATATGTGTAACATCACGATCGAGATTAAATAAGGATAAACCATTGACCAGCAGAGCATGACCATAAAACATGTCTCTCATATAAATAGAACAACCATTATTCTCAGATTTAAATGAGTAGCCATCTCACATTAAGCGAGATCCAGATACAATGTTCATGCTCAAAGATGGCACTAAATAACAATTATTGAGGTTTAAAACTAATCCCGTAGGTAAATGTAGAGGTAGCGTGCCGACGGCGATCACATCGACCTTGGAACCATTCCCGACGCGCATCGTCACCTCGTCCTTCGCCAGTCTCCGCTTATTCCGCAGCTACTGTTTTGAGTTACAAATATGAGCAACCGCACCGATATCAAATACCCAGGAACTACTACGAGCGCTGGTAAGGTACACATCAATAACATGTATATCACATATACCTTTGGTATTTCCGGCCTTCTTATCCGCTAAGTACTTGGGGCAGTTCCGCTTCCAATGATTGTTTCCCTTGCAATAAAAGCACTCAATCTCAGGGTTGGGTCCATGCTTTGGCTTCTTCCCGGCAACTGGCTTACCGGGCGCGGCAACTCCCTTGCCTTCCTTATTGAAGTTCTTATTACCCTTGCCTTTCTTGAAACAAGTGGTTCTATTGACCATCAACACTTGATGTTCCTTTTTTATCTCCACCTTCGCTGATTTCAGCATTGAATATACCTCAGGAATGGACTTTTCCATCCTCTGCATATTGAAGTTCATCACAAAGCTCTTGTAGGTAGGCGGGAGTGACTGAAGGATTCTGTCAACGACCGCGTCATCCGGGAGATTAACTCCCAGCTGAGATAAGCGGTTGTGTAACCCAGACATTTTGAGTATGTGCTCGCTGACAGAACTATTCTCCTCCATCTTACAACTGTAGAACTTGTCGGAGACTTCATATCTCTCGACCCAGGCATGAGCTTGGTGAAGGAAATATGCCCTAGAGGCAAAAATAAAGTTATTATTTATTTCCTTGTTTCATGATAAATGTTTATTATTCATGCTAGAATTGTATTAACCGGAAACATAATACATGTGTGAATACATAGACAAATAGAGTGTCACTAGTATGCCTCTACTTAACTAGCTCGTTGATCAAAGATGGTTAAGTTTCCTAGCCATAGACATGAGTTGTCATTTAACGGGATCACATCATTAGGAGAATGATGTGATTGACATGACCCATTCGTTAGCTTAGCACCCGATCGTTTAGTATGTTGCTATTGCTTTCTTCATGACTTATACATGTTCCTATGACTATGAGATTATGCAACTCCCGTTTGCCGGAGGAACACTTTGTGTGCTACCAAACGTCACAACGTAACTGGGTGATTATAAAGGAGCTCTACAGGTGTCTCCAAAGGTAGATGTTGGGTTGGCGTATTTCGAGATTAGGATTTGTCACTCCGATTGTCGGAGAGGTATCTCTGGGCCCTCTCGGTAATGCACATCACATAAGCCTTGCAAGCATTGCAACTAATGAGTTAGTTGCGAGATGATGTATTACGGAACGAGTAAAGAGACTTGCCGGTAACGAGATTGAACTAGGTATTGGATACCGACGATCGAATCTCGGGCAAGTAACATACCGATGACAAAGGGAACAACGTATGTTGTTATGCGGTCTGACCGATAAAGATCTTCGTAGAATATGTAGGAGCCAATATGGGCATCCAGGTCCCGCTATTGGTTATTGACCGGAGACGTGTCTCGGTCATGTCTACATTGTTCTCGAACCGTAGAGTCCGCACGCTTAAGGTTTCGATGACAGTTATATAATGAGTTTATGAGTTTTGATGTACCGAAGGAGTTCGGAGTCCCGGATGAGATCGAGGACATGACGAGGAGTCTCGAAATGGTCGATACGTAAAGATCGATATATTACACGACTATATTCGGACATCGGAAAGGTTCTGAGTGGTTTGGGTATTTTCGGGAGTACCGGGGAGTTACGGGAATACGGGGGAAGAAGTATATGGGCCTTATTGGGCTTTAGGGGAGAGGGAGAGGCAGGCCGCGCGCCCCCCCATTGGCTAGTCCGAATTGGACTAGGGGAGGGGCGGCGCCCCCTCCTTCCTTCTCTTCCCTCTTCCCCTTCCTTGTCTCCTACTCCTAATACATGGAAGGACTCCTAGTTGGACTAGGAAAGGGGGAATCCTACTCCCGGTGGGAGTAGGACTCCCCTAGGGCGCGCCATAGAGAGGGCCGGCCCTCCCCTCCTCCACTCCTTTATATACGGGGGCAGGAGGCACCCCATAGACACACAAGTTGATCTTCGTGATCGCTCCTCAGCCGTGTGCGGTGCCCCCCTCCACCATATTCCACCTCGGTCATATTGTCGCGGTGCTTAGGCGAAGCCCTGCGTCGGTAGTTCATCAAGATCGTCACCACGCCGTCGTGCTGACGAAACTCTTCCCCGAGAGCTTTGCTGGATCGGAGCCCGGAGAACGTCATCGAGTTGTACGTGTGTCAAGAACTCGGAGGCGCCGGACTAACGGCATTTGGATCGATCGGATCGGGAGGAAGACGTACAACTACTTCCTCTATGTTGTGTCAACGCTTCCGCTTCGGTCTACGAGGGTCCGTAGACAACACTCTCCCCTCTCGTTGCTATGCATCACCATGATCTTGCGTGTGCGTAGGAAATTTTTTGAAATTACTACGTTCCCCAACAGTGGCATCCGAGCCTAGGTTTTTATGGTTTGATGTTATGCACGAGTAGAACACAAGTGAGTTGTGGACGATATAAGTCATACTGCCTACCAGCATGTCATACTTTGGTTCGGCGGTATTGTTGGATGAAGCGGCCCGGACCGACATTACGCGTACGCTTACGCGAGACTGGTTCTACCGCCGTGCTTTGCACACAGGTGGCTGGCGGGTGTCAATTTCTCCAACTTTAGTTGAACCGAGTATGGCTACGCCCGGTCCTTGAGAAGGTTAAAACGGAGTCTATTTGACAAACTATCGTTGTGGTTTTGATGCGTAGGTGAGATTGGTTCTTGCTTAAGCCCGTAGCAGCCATGTAAAATTTGCAACAAACAAAGTAGAGGACGTCTAACTTGTTTTTGCAGGGCATGTTGTGATGTGATATGGTCAAGACATGATGCTAAATTTTATTGTATGAGATGATCATGTTTTGTAACCGAGTTATCGGCAACCGGCAGGAGCCGTATGGTTGTCGCTTTATTGTATGCAATGCAATCGCCCTGTAATGCTTTACTTTATCACTAAGCGGTAGCGATAGTCGTAGAAGCATAAGATTGGCGAGACGACAACGATGCTACGATGGAGATCAAGGTGTCGCGCCGGTGACGATGGTGATCATGATGGTGCTGCGGAGATGGAGATCACAAGCACAAGATGATGATGGCCATATCATATCACTTATATTGATTGCATGTGATGTTTATCTTTTTTATGCATCTTATCTTGCTTTGATTGATGGTAGCATTATAAGATGATCTCTCACTAAATTATCATAGTAATAGTGTTCTCCCTGAGTATGCGCCATTGCGAAAGTTCTTCATGCTGAGACACCACGTGATGATCGGGTGTGATAGGCTCTACGTTCAAATACAACGGGTGCAAAACAGTTGCACACGCGGAATACTCAGGTTTAACTTGACGAGCCTAGCATATAACAGATATGGCCTCGGAACACGGAGACCGAAAGGTCGAGCGTGAATCATATAGTAGATATGATCAACATAGTGATGTTCACCATTGAAACTACTCCATCTCACGTGATGATCGGACATGGTTTAGTTATTGTGGATCACGTGATCACTTAGAAGATTAGAGGGATGTCTATCTAAGTGGGAGTTCTTAAGTAATATGATTAATTGAACTTTAATTTATCATGAACTTAGTCCTGGTAGTATTAGCATATATATGTTGTAGATCAATAGCTCGCATTGTTGCTTTCATATGTTTATTTTGATATGTTCCTAGAGAAAATTGTGTTGAAAGATGTTAGTAGCAATGATGCGGATTGGATCCGTGATCTGAGGTTTATCCTCATTGCTGCACAGAAGAATTATGTCCTTGATGCACCGCTAGGTGACAGACCTATTGCAGGAGCAGATGCTGACGGTATGAATGTTTGGCTAGCTCAATATGATGACTACATGATAGTTTAGTGCACCATGCTTAACGGCTTAGAATAGGGACTTCAAAGACGTTTTGAACGTCATGGAGCATATGAGATGTTCCAGGAGTTGAAGTTAATATTTCAAGCAAATACCCGAGTTGAGAGATATGAAGTCTCTAACAAGTTCTATAGCTAAAAGATGGAGGAGAATCACTCAACTAGTGAGCATGTGCTCAGATTGTCTGGGTACTACAATCGCTTGAATCAAGTGGGAGTTAATCTTCCAGATAAGATAGTGATTGACAGAATTCTCTAGTCACCATCACCAAGTTAGTAGAATTTCGTGATGAACTATAATATGCAAGGGATGACGAAAGTAATTCCCAAGCTCTTCGTGATGCTAAAATCGACGAAGGTAGAAATCAAGAAAAACATCAAGTGTTGATGGTTAACAAGATCACTAGTTTCAATAAAAGGGCAAAGGGAAAGAAGGGGAACTTCAAGAAGAACGGCAAGCGAGTTGCTGCTCAAGTGAAGAAGCCCAAGTCTGGTCCTGAGCCTGAGACTAAGTGCTTCTACTGCAAAGGAACTGGTCACTGGAAGCGGAACTGCCCCAAGTATTTGGCGGATAAGAAGGATGGCAAAGTGAACAAAGGTATATTCGATATACATGTTATTGATGTGTACTTTACTAGTGTTTATAGCAACCCCTAAGTATTTGATACTAGTTCAGTTGCTATGATTAGTAACTCGAAACGGGAGTTGCAGAATAAACAGAGACTAGTTAAGGGTGAAGTGACGATGTGTGTTGGAAGTAGTTACAAGATTGATATGATCATCATCGCACACTCACTATACTTTCGGGATTAGTGTAGAACCTAAATAAGTGTTATTTGGTGTTTGTGTTGAGCATAAATATGATTTGATCATGTTTATTGTAATACGGTTATTCATTTAAGTTAGAGAACAATTGTTGTTCTGCTTACATGAATAGAACCTTCGGTGGTCATACACCCAATGAAAATAGTTCGTTGGATCTCGATCGTAGTGATACACATATTCATAATATTGAAGCCAAAAGATGCAAAGTTAATAATGATAGTGCAATTTATCTGTGGCACTGCCGTTTAGGTCATATTGGTGTAAAGCGCATGAAGAAACTCCATGCTGATGTGCTTTTGGAATCACTTGATTATGAATCACTTGATGCTTGCGAACCATGCCTCATGGGCAAGATGACTAAGACTCCGTTCTCCGGAACAATGGAGCGAGCAACAAATTTGTTGGAAATCATACATACTGATGTATGTGGTCCGATGAATACTAAAGCTTGTGACAAGTATCATTATCTTCTAACCTTCACAGATGATTTAAGCAGATATGAGTATATCTACTTAATGAAATAAGAAGTCTGAAACATTTGAAAAGTTCATATAATTTCAGAGTGAAGTGGAAAATCATCGTAACAAGAAAATAAAATTTCTACGATCTGATCGTAGAGAAGAGTATTTGAGTTACGAGTTTGGTCTTCAGTTAAAACAATGTGAAATAGTTTCACTACTCACGCCACCTGGAACACCACAGCATAATGGTGTGTCCGAACGTCATAACCGTACTTTATTGGATATAGTGCAATCTATGATGTTTCTTACAGATTTACCAACATCGTTTTGGGGTTATGCATTAAAGACAGCTGCATTCACGTTAAAAAGGGGCACCATCTAAGTCCGTTGAGACGACACAATATGAACTGTGGTTTGGCAAGAAACCAAAGTTGTCGTTTCTTAAAGTTTGGGATTGTGATGCTTATATGAAAAAGTTTCATCCTGATAAGCTCAAACCCAAATCGGAGAAATATGTCTTCATAGGATACCCAAAGGAGACAGTTGGGTACACCTTCTATCACAGATTTGAAGGCAAGATACTCGTTGCTGAGAATGGATCCTTTCCAGAGAAGGAGTTTCTCTCGAAAAAAGTGAGTGGGAGGAAAGTAGAACTTGATAAGGTAATTGTACCTTCTCCCTTATTGGAAAGTAGTTCATCACAGAAATCTATTCCTGTGACTACTACACCAATTAGTGAGGAAGCTAATGATGATGATCATGTAACTTTAGATCAAGTTACTACCGAATCTCGTAGGTAAACCAGAGTGAGATCCGCACCAGAGTAGTACGGTAATCCTGTTCTGGAAGTCATGTTACTAGACCATGACGAACTTGCGAACTATGAGGAAGCGATGATGAGCCCAGATTCCGCGAAATGGTTTGAGGCCATGAAATCTGAGATATGATCCATGTATGAGAACAAAGTATGGACTTTAATGGATTTGCCCGATGATCGGCAAGCCATAAAAAATAAATGGATCTTCAAGAGGAAGACGGACGCTGATAGTAGTGTTACTATCTACAAAGCTAGAATTGTCGCAAAAGGTTTTCGACAAGTTCAAGGTGTTGACTACGATGAGAGTTTCTCACTCGTATCTATGCTTAAGTCTGTCCGAATCATGTTAGCAATTACCGCATTTTATGAAATCCGGCAAATGGATAAACAAAACTGCATTCCTTAATGGAATTATTAAAGAAGAGTTGTATACGATGCAACTAGAAGGTTTTGTCGATCCTAAAGGTGTTAACAAAATATGCAAGCTCCAGCGATCCATCTATGGACTGGTGCAAGCATCTCGGAGTTGGAATACACGCTTTGATAAATTGATCAAAGCATATAGTTTTATACAGACTTGCGGTGAAGCCTGTATTTACAAGAAAGTGAGTGGGAGCACTACAGCATTTTTGATAAGTATATGTAAATGACATATTGTTGATCGGAAATAATGTAGATTTATTCTGCAAAGCATAAAGGAGTATTTGAAAGGAGTTTTTAGAAGACGGACCTCAGTGAAGCTGCTTACATATTAAGCATCAAGATCTATAGAGATAGATCAAGACGCTTGATAAATTTTCAATGAATACATACCTTGACAAGATTTTGAAGTAGTTCAATATGGAACAGTCAAAGAAAGAAGTTCTTGCCTGTGTTACAAGGTGTGAAATTGAGTAAGACTCAAAACCCGACCACGTCAGAAGATAGAAAGAGAATGAAAGTCATTCCCTATGCCTTGGCCATAGGTTCTATAAAGTATGTCATGTTGTGTACCAGATCTATTGTATATCCTACACTGTGTTTAGCAAGGGAGTACAATAGTGATCTAGATGTAGATCACTGGACAGCGGTCAAAATTATCCTTAGTGAAATAAGGATATGTTTCTCGATTATGGACATGACAAAAAGGTTCGTCATAAAAGGTTACGTCGATACAAGTTTTGACACTAATCTAGATGACTCTAAGTCTCAATCTAGATACATATTAAAGGTGGGAGCAATTAGCTAAAGTAGCTCCGTGCAGAGCATTGTAGACATAGAAAGTTGCAAAATACATACGGATCTGAATTTTGGCAGACCCGTTGACTAAGCTTCTCTCACAAGCAAAACATGATCACACCTTAGTACTCTTTGGGTGTTAATCACAGAGCGATGTGAACTAGATTACTGACTCTAGTAAACCCTTTGGGTGTTGATCACATATCGATGTGAACTATGGGTGTTAATCACATGGTGATGTGAACTATTGCTGGTAAATCACATGGCGATGTGAACTAGATTATTGACTCTAGTGCAAGTGGGAGACTGAAGGAAATATGCCCTAGAGGCAATAATAAAGTTATTATTTATTTCCTTATTTCATGATAAATGTTTATTATTCATGCTAGAATTGTATTAACCGGAAACATAATACATGTGTGAATACATAGACAAACAGAGTGTCACTAGTATGCCTCTACTTGACTAGCTCGTTGATCAAAGATGGTTAAGTTTCCTAGCCATAGACATGAGTTGTCATTTGATTAACGGGATCACATCATTAGGAGAATGATGTGATTGACATGACCCATTCGTTAGCTTAGCACCCGATCGTTTAGTATGTTGCTATTGCTTTCTTTGTGACTTATACATGTTCCTATGACTATGAGATTATGCAACTCCCGTTTGCCGGAGGAACACTTTGTGTGCTACCAAACGTCACAACGTAACTGGGTGATTATAAAGGAGCTCTACAGGTGTCTCCAAAGGTAGATGTTGGGTTGGCGTATTTCGAGATTAGGATTTGTCACTCCGATTGTCGGAGAGGTATCTCTGGGCCCTCTCGGTAATGCACATCACATAAGCCTTGCAAGCATTGCAACTAATGAGTTAGTTGCGAGATGATGTATTACGGAACGAGTAAAGAGACTTGCCGGTAACAAGATTGAACTAGGTATTGGATACCGACGATCGAATCTCGGGCAAGTAACATACCGATGACAAAGGGAACAACGTATGTTGTTATGCGGTCTGACCAATAAAGATCTTCGTAGAATATGTAGGAGCCAATATGGACATCCAGGTCCCGCTATTGGTTATTGACCGGAGACGTGTCTCGGTCATGTCAACATTGTTCTCGAACCGTAGGGTCCGCACGCTTAAGGTTTCGATGAAAGTTATATAATGAGTTTATGAGTTTTGATGTACCGAAGGAGTTCGGAGTCCCGGATGAGATCGGGGACATGACGAGGAGTCTCGAAATGGTCGAGACGTAAAGATCGATATATTGGACGACTATATTCAGACATCGGAAAGGTTCTGAGTGGTTCGGGTATTTTCGGGAGTACCGGGGAGTTACGGGAATACGGGGGAAGAAGTATATGGGCCTTATTGGGCTTTAGGGGAGAGGGAGAGGCAGGCCGCGCGCCCCCCCATTGGCTAGTCCAAATTGGACTAGGGGGAGGGGTGGCGCCCCCTCCTTCCCTCTCTTCCCTCTTCCCCTTCCTTGTCTCCTACTCCTAATACATGGAAGGACTCCTAGTTGGACTAGGAAAGGGGGAATCCTACTCCCGGTGGGAGTAGGACTCCCCTAGGGCGCGCCATAGAGAGGGCCGGCCCTCCCCTCCTCCACTCCTTTATATACGGGGGCAGGGGGCACCCCATAGACACACAAGTTGATCTTCGTGATCGTTCCTCAGCCGTGTGCGGTGCCCCCCTCCACCATATTCCACCTCGGTCATATTGTCGCGGTGCTTAGGCGAAGCCCTGCATCGGTAGTTCATCAAGATCGTCACCACGCCGTCGTGCTGACGAAACTCTTCCCCGAGAGCTTTGCTGGATCGAAGCCCGGAGAACGTCATCGAGTTGTACGTGTGTCAAGAACTCGGAGGCGCCGGAGTAACGGCGTTTGTATCGATCGGATCGGGAGGAAGACATACGACTACTTCCTCTACGTTGTGTCAACGCTTCCGCTTCGGTCTACGAGGGTACGTAGACAACACTCTCCCCTCTCGTTGCTATGCATCACCATGATCTTGCGTGTGCGTAGGAATTTTTTTGAAATTACTACGTTCCCCAACACTTGGAAAACCATTTTCAGCTCTTGGAACATATCATATGCTCTGTGTTGTTCAAAACGCTTTTAGAGCCCCGGTTCTAACCTGTAAAGCATGCCGCACTGAACCAGGGAGTAATCATCACTACGCGACTGCCAGGCGTTCATAACGTCTTGAGTTGCTGGGAAAACAGGTGCATCACCTAGCGGTTCTTCAATGACATATGCTTTCTTGGCAGCTACGAGGATAATCCTCAGGTTACGGACCCAGTCCGTGTAGTTGCTACCATCGTCTTTCAGCTTGGTTTTCTCTAGGAACGCGTTGAAGTTGAGGGCAACATTAGCATGGGCCATTTGATCTACAAGACATATTGCAAAGATTTGTAGACTATGTTCATGATAATTAAGTTCATCTAATCAAATTATTTAATGAACTCCCACTTAGACAGACATCCCTCTAGTCATCTAAGTGATACATGATCCGAGTCAACTAGGCCGTGTCCGATCATCATGTGAGACGGACTAGTCATCATCGCTGAACATCTTCATGTTGATCGTATTTTCTATATGACTCATGTTCGACCTTTCGGTCTTTCGTGTTCCGAGGCCATGTCTGTACATGCTAGGCTCGTCAAGTCAACCTAAGTGTATTGCGTGTGTAAATCTGGCTTACACCCGTTGTATGCGAACGTTAGAACCTATCACACCCGATCATCACGTGGTGCTTCGGAACAACGGAACTTAGCAACGGTGCACAGTTAGGGGGAACACTTTCTTGAAATTATTGCGAGGGATAATATTATTTAAGCTACCGTCGTTCTAAGCAAATAAGATGTAAAAACATGATAAACATCACATGCAATCAAATAGTGACATGATATGGCCAATATCATTTTGCTCCTTTTGATCTCCATCTTCGGGGCGCCATGATCATCATCGTTACCGGCATGACACCATGATCTCCATCATCATGATCTTCATCATCGTGTCTTCATGAAGTTGTCTCGCCAACTATTACTTCTACTACTATGGCTAACGGATAGCAATAAAGTAAAGTAATTACATGGCGTTTTCAGTGACACGCAGGTCATACAACAAAGTAAGACAACTCCTATGGCTCCTGCCAGTTGTCATACTCATCGACATGCAAGTCGTGATTCCTATTACAAGAACATGATCAATCTCATACATCACATATATCATTCATCACATCCTTTTGGCCATATCACATCACGTGGCATATGCTGCAAGAACAAGTTAGACGTCCTCTAATTGTTGTTGCAAGTTTTTTACATGGCTTCTATAGGTTTCTAGCAAGAACGTTTCTTACCTACGCCAAAACCACAACGTGGTATGCCAATTTCTATTTACCCTTCATAAGGACCCTTTTCATCGAATCCGATCCGACTAAAGTGGGAGAGACAGACACCCGCTAGCCACCTTATGCAACTAGTGCATGTCAGTCGGTGGAACCTGTCTCACGTAAGTGTACGTGTAAGGTCGGTCCGGGCCGCTTCATCCCACGATGCTGCCGAATCAAGATAAGACTAGTAACGGCAAGTAAATTGACAAAATCGATGCCCTCAACAACTTGTGTTCTACTCGTGCATAGAAACTACGCATAGACCTAACTCCTGATGCCACTGTTGGGAATCATTGCAGAAATTAAAAAATTTCTACGCATCACCAAGATCAATCTATGGAGTTTACTAGCAACGAGAGGGGAGTGCATCTTCGTACCTTTGAAGATCGCGACACGGAAACGTTACACGAACGCGGATGAGGGAGTCGTACTCGTAGCGATTCAAATCGCGGTTGATTCCGATCCAAGCGCCGAACAACGGCACCTCCGCGTTCAACACACATGCATCCCGGTGACGTCTCCCACGCCTTGATCCAGCAAGGAGAGAGGGAGAGGTTGGGGAAGACTCTGTCCAGCAGCAGCACGACGGCGTGGTGGTGTTGGAGCAGTGTGGTACTCCGGCAGGGCTTCGCCAAGCTTCGCGGGAGGAGGAGGAAGTGTTGGGGAGGGGGAGGGCTGCGCCTTGGATGTGGTGCGGCTGACCTCCCTCTACCCCTCTATTTATAGGGTGAAGGGGGAAGGGGGTCGGCCCCCTCCAGATGGATCTAGAGGGGGGCGACGACCAAGGGGGAGGGGGCTTGCCCCCCAAGCGAAGGGGGGCGCCCCCTTTAGGGTCCCCCCAACCCTAGGCGCGTGGGCCCTAGGGGGGATGGCGCCCAGCCCACTTAGGGGCTGGTTCCCTTCCACAAACAGCCCATAGGGCCCTCCGGGGCAGGTGGACCCTCCCGGTGGACCCACGGAACCCCTTCGGTGGTCCCAGTATAATACCGATAAACCCCCGAACCCTTCCGGTGACCGTATGATGACTTCCCATATATAAATCTTCACCTCCGGGCCAATCCGGAACTCCTCGTGACGTCTGGGATCTCATCCAGGACTCTGAACAACATTCAGTAACCACGTACAAACTTTCCCTATAACCCTAGCGTCATCGAACCTTAAGTGTGTAGACCCTATGGGTTCGGGAATCATGCAGACATGACCGAGACATCTCTCCGGCCAATAACCAATAGCAGGATCTGGATACCCATGTTGGCTCCCGCATGTTCCACGATGATCTCATCGGATGAACCACGATGTAGAGGATTCAAGCAATCCCGTATACGATTCCCTTTGTCAATCGATACGTTACTTGCCCGAGATTCGATCATCGGTATCCCAATACCTCGTTCAATCTCGTTACTGGCAAGTCACTTTACTCGTTCCATAACACATCATCCCGTGACCAACGCCTTAGTCACATTGAGCTCATTACGATGATGCCTTACCGAGTGGGCCCAGATATACCTCTCTGTCATACGGAGTGACAAATCCCAGTCTCGATTCATGCCAACCCAACAGATACTTTTGGGGTTACCCGTAGTGCACCTTTATAGCCACCCAGTTACGTTGTGACGTTTGGCACACCCAAAGTACTCCTATGGTATCCCAGAGTTGCACAATCTCATGGTCTAAGGAAAGGATACTTGACATTAGAAAAGCTCTAGCAAACGAACTATACGATCTTTGTGCTATGCTTAGGATTGGGTCTTGTCCATCACATCATTCTCCTAATGATGTGATCCCGTTATCAATGACATCCAATGTCCATGGTTAGGAAACCGTAACCATCTATTGATCAACGAGCTAGTCAACTAGAGGCTCACTAGGGACATGTTGTGGTCTATGTATTCACACATGTATTACGATTTCCGATTAACACAATTATAGCATGAACAATGGACAATTATCATGAACAAGGAAATATAAGAATAACCATTTTATTATTGCCTCTAGGGCATATTTCCAACACGTCTATCTAGGAGATGCATAGCAACAAGAGGGGAAGAGTGTGTCCATGTACCCTCGTAGACCGAACGCGGAAGCGTTTGACAATGCGGTTGATGTAGTCGAAGTTCTTCTCGTTCCGACCGATCAAGTACCAAACGTACGATACCTCCGAGTTCTGCACACGTTCAGCTCGATGACGTCCCTCGAACTCTTGATCCAGCAAAGTGTCGAGGGAGAGTTTCATCAGCACGACGGCGTGGTGACGGTGATGGTGAAGTGATCCGCGCAGGGTTTCGCCTAAGCACTACGACAATATGACCGGTGGCATAAACTGTGGAGAGGGGAGCCGCACACGGCTAGGAATCAATGTCGTGTGTTCTAGCGGTGCCCCCCCCCCCCACGTATATATATGTTGGAGGGGAGGAGAGGCAGCCAAGGGGGCACCCAAGTAGGAGGAATCCTACTTGGGCCCCTAGTCTAATTCGGCCTCCCCCATTCCTTTTTTCGGAAGGGGGAAAAGGGAAGAGAGGGGGGAGGAAGGAAAGGGGGGCGAACCCCCACCTCCTTCTCCTATTCGGCCTCCTTCCTTAGGGGGGGCGCACCACCCCTTGTGGGCTGGTGCGCTTCCCTCCTATGGCCCATAAGGCCAATTATTCCCCCGGGGGGTTCCAGTAACCCCCCCTCCCCCGGTACTCCGATATGTACCTGGTATGCCCGAAACACTTTCGGTGTCCGAATACTATCGTCCTATATATGAATCTTTACTTCTCGACCATTTCGAGACTCCTTGTCATGTCCGTCATCTCATCCAGGACTCCCAACAACTTTCGGTCACCAAATCACATAACTCATATATTACAAAATCGTCATCGAAACGTTAAGCGTGCGGACCCTACGGGTTCGAGAACTATGTAGACATGACCGAGACACCTCTCCGGTCAATAACCAATAGCGGAACCTGGATGCTCATATTGGTTCCCACATATTCTATGAAGATCTTTATTGGTCGTACCGTAATGACAACATACGTTATTTCCTTTGTCATCGGTATGTTATTTGCCTGAGATTCGATCGTCGGTATATTCATACCTTGTTCAATCTCGTTACCAGCAAGTCTCTTTACTCGTTCCGTAATGCATCATCCCGCAACTAACTCATTAGTCACATTGCTTGCAAGGCTTATTATGATGCATTACCGAGAGGGCCCAAAGATACCTCTCTGATGCTCAGAGTGACAAATCCTAATGTTGATCTATGCCAACCCAACAAACACCTTTGGAGATACATGTAGAGCATCTTTATAATCACTCAGTTATGTTGTGACATTTGATAGCACACAAGGTATTCCTCCAGTATCCGGGAGTTACATAATCTCATAGTCAAAGAAATATGTATATGACATGAAGAAAGCAATAGCAATAAAACTTAACGATCATTATGCTAAGCTAACGGATGGGTCTTGTCCATCACATCATTCTGCTAATGATGTGATCCCGTTCATCAAATGACAACACATGTCCATGGTTAGAAAACTTAACCATCTTTGGTTAACGAGTTAGTCTAGTAGAGGCTTACTAGGGACACGGTGTTTTGTGTATGTATCCACACATGTATCAAGTTTCCGGTTAATACAGTTCTATCATAAATAATAAACATTTATCATGATATAAGAAAATATAAATAACAACTTTATTATTGCCTCTATGGCATATTTCCTTCAGTACATACAGATCAAAATAAATGAATCTATATTCTAAAATATGTCTATATACATTCGTATGTAGTTTATAGTGAAATCTCTAAAAAAAACTTATATTTAGGAACGGAGAGAGTATTTGCTAGGTCCTTCTCGTGGTAACTTTCAGGTCGCTGGTACAAAATCTCACGGCTGTATCTTTTTTGTTTCAAATTAAAATTCTTATTTTACGCTGTTTAAGAAAGATGTAAAGGCTGAGTATTCTTATATGACATCAACTTCTATCTGGTCGGTCGGCTAGCCGTGCTCTCGGCTGACTTTAGGTCACCGGTTCAAATCCTTGGCTGAATCCTATTTTCCTTTTAATAAAATTTGTGATGTTTGGCTGACAGGTGCCGATGCCACACATGCAGTTACTGTGTACACCTAACAGGGGCCTTTACATGAGAAAAAAAATGAAAAATAGAAACTTGAGGTTTTTTCTTTTGCAAAAGGAGAACACCACACGTCCAGTCTTCACCGTATGGTCACTGACAGCGGGCCTCACGCCATGCTGTCATACCTCGTCAGCTTTGCCGATGTATATAAATGAGATTTGCACCGTATTTACACATTCAAACCAAGTTTTTGCATCAGTTTAACGTATACCGCAAGTTCTAGCACTAAAGTGATCGTTTACGCTGTTAAATTGTGATCCAAATTCTAGTACCGGGTTGGACTAGACGTAGTACAACTGGTGTGGGCTTTTGTGTTGGCGTCGTACAAGTACAACTCGTTTACTTGTCCTACAAGGACTCCTATATATTGCCCCTCTTATATACCCCATGTAGTCGCACCTCAGACGGTCTGTCGTCTCGTGCTTGTAATACTCCTCCTTATAGTGATCGTGCCTTCGTGCGTCCGTGGTTTTCTCCCGCAAGGGTTTCCACGTAAAAAGTCCGTGTCTCTCTATCTCGTTTATTCTCATTATTATCTAACAAGTGGTATACAAAGCTGAGGTTTCAGATACGAGTTTTGAGACGAGAGATTAGGGTTTGCGTCTGCGTGCGCCGCCGCCGCGTCGCGCAATCCGCCGAGTCCGATCGGAATTCAATCTACGGTGTTTTTCCTGCGGCTACCGTGCGCTATCCACCGAGCCATCAAATCGCCGCCAAGACTGAGATTTTTTGCTGCAGTCGTTCTTGACCAAGTCGTCAAGAGTTTTCGTACGGCTGCATCTGGATCGGCCCGTAGAGGAATCAACTCTCCAGCCGATCGAGCAGCATCAGCATCGTCACGTCTCTGAAGCTGCAGTCCCGAGGCACTACTACATCAACCAAGGTTGCTGTTGCTACTCCACGTGGGATCACAAGGCTCAAGTCTCCAGAAATAGTACAAGATCAGCTAGCTACTACTAGTACTATTCGTCACGTCAAGCTACAAGTTTTTTGTCTTGGATTACCAGAGACATACTACCAGGTGCTATCTGTTTTAGTTTTTTGCTCCGCATATTAAATTCTGTCAAGAATTTTAATACGGCTTGTACTACTTTGTGTACATAGTTTTATCGACTCATGGCACCCATGAAGTACGGTCTTCTGCTGCTGGACTGTGACACAAGGTTTACCCTATGGCAAGTCAAGATGCGAGCGTTGTTGGCACAGTCCGACTATGATGAAGCACTGGATAGTTTTGGGAAACAAAGGATTCAGGACTGGACTGATGAGGAGAAAAGAATTGATTATAAGGCTTTGTCACAAATTCAACTCCATTTGCATAATAATATTTTGCAGGAAGTTTTGAGCGAGAAAACTGCCGCCGCTCTATGGTTAAAACTGGAAGGGATTTGCATGACTAAAGATCTCACCAGCAAGATGCATCTGAAACAAAAATTATTCCTGCACAGGTTACCCGAGGGAGGTAATGTTTTGAATCATATTTCAGAATTTAAGGAGATTATATCCGATCTAGCTGCAATGGAGGTTAAGTATGAAGAGGAAGATACTGCTTTAATGTTACTTTGTTCACTGCCAAGTTCTTATACCAATTTTAGAGACACCATATTATACAGTCGTGATACTCTCGCACTTAATGAAGTTTATGAAGCTTTGAACTCTAAGGAGAAGATGAAACTAATGGTGCCTCATGATGGTTCAAGTTCATCCCAAGCAGAGGGATTATCTGTTCGTGGCAGGACAAAGGAGAAGAACTCCAATAATGAAAACAGAGGCAAAAGTAAAAACGGCTAAAGGGGCCTGTCACAATCCAGAGATAAGAAATATTGCAGATATTGCAAGAGAGACAGGCATGACATCTCAGAGTGTTTCAAGTTGCAGAATAAAGAAAAGAGGAAAGGTAACAAACAAGGTGAAAATTCTGCTAACGTTGCTCGTGATGATAGTTCCGATGATGCTCTTGTCCTTATTGCTGGATGTGCTGAGACCAATGATGAGTGTGTACTTGATACTGCATGTACTTTTCATATGTGTCCACATAGAGATTGGTTTAATACTTTTGATTCCACTACTTCTGCTGGTTCCGTTTTGGGTTTTGATAATTCACCATGCAAGATTGAAGGCATAGGTTCTATTCGAATCAAGATGTTTGATGGCATAATCAGAACTTTGACAGATGTTCGGTATATTCCGAAAATGAAGAGAAATCTTATTTCTATGAGCGCCCTTGATGCAAAAGGGATACAAGTATTCAGGTGGAGATAGTGTTTTGGAAGTCACCAAAGGTTCCCTTGTTGTGATGAAAGGTGACTTAAGTTCGACCAATGGTCTTTATTACCTTCGAGGTTCTACCGTTTCAGGTAAGCTACTCCAGCTATTTCAAAGAATTCTGATTGTGATGATGCTAACCTTTGGCATATGCGTCTTGGACATATGAGTGAACTTGGTTTAGCAGAGTTAAATAAGAGAGGTCTTCTTGATGGATATGAACCTGGTAAATTAAAATTTTGTGAGCATTGTATTTTCGGCAAGCACAAGAGGGTGAAGTTCAATACTTCGACTCATACAACTGAAGGTATTCTTGATTATGTGCATTCTGATTTATGGGGACCATCTCGCAAGAAGTCACTAGGTGGTGCTAGTTACATGCTGACTATTATTGATGATTATTCGAGAAAAGTTTGGCCTTATTTCTTGAAGCATAAATATGAAGCATTCTCAGCATTTAAGGAGTGGAAGATTATGATTGAAAGACAAACTGAAAAGAAGGTAAAGATACTTCACACTGATAATGGTATGGAATTCTGTTCTAAGCAATTTAAGAATTATTGCAAGTCTGAAGGCATTGTCAGACATTACACCGTTCCTTATACTCCTCAACAAAACGGTGTTGCTGAGCGTATGACCAGGACCATTATTTCCAGAGCCCGTTGCATGTTGTCCAATGCAGGTTTGCATAGGCGTTTTTGGGCTGAGGCCACTTCCACTGCCTGTTATCTCATTAACCGTTCACCATCTATTGCTCTTAATAAGAAAACTCCAATTGAGGTATGGTCTGGTTCACCTGCTGATTATTCACAGTTGAGAGTTTTTGGTTGCACTGCTTATGCTCATGTTGATAACGGAAAGTTGGAGCCTAGAGCTGTTAAGTGCATCTTTCTTGGTTATAAGTCTGGTGTTAAAGGTTTTAAATTATGGAATCCTGAAACCCAGAAGGTTGTTATTAGCAGAAATGTTATCTTTAATGAATCTGCTATATTACATGATGTTTCATCTACTAATGTTCCCGTTGAGAGTGAACAGCAGCCTATTGTTCAGGAGCCTACTGTTCAGGTGGAGCATGTTATTGATTCAGGTGATACATCTGGTAATGAAATTGTTGATGCACATGTTGAACTCGTCGTTAATGATGATCATGTCACTCCCACTCCAAATCAGCCTATTGTTTTGCCCAGTTGGAATCTTGCACGTGACAGAGTTAGACGGGGTACAAATAAACCAGACAGGTTAATTGAAGAGTGCAATATTGTTTCTTTTGCTTTATCTGTTGCAGAAGAAATTGAAGGTAATTCTGAGCCTTCTTCATATTCCGAGGCTATTATTTCTAGTGATAGTAATAAGTGGATGACCGCTATGCATGATGAGATGGAATCACTTGAAAAGAATGGCACTTGGGATTTAGTAAGATTACCTAGAGAGAAGAAACCTATTCGTTGCAAGTGGGTTTTCAAGAGGAAAGAAGGTGTTTCTCCTAATGATGAGACAAGATATAAAGCAAGGTTAGTTGCTAAAGGTTACAGTCAGATTCCAGGTATTGACTATAACGAAGTCTTTTCTCCTGTTGTGAAGCATAGCTCTATTCGCACTTTACTCAGTATTGTTGCCATGCATGATCTTGAGCTTGAACAATTGGATGTTAAAACTGCATTTCTACATGGAGAATTAGAAGAGGATATTTATATGGAACAACCTGAAGGTTTTGTTATTCCCGGAAAAGAAAAGCTTGTCTGTAAGTTAAAGAAATATCTTTATGGATTGAAGCAATCCCCTATACAGTGGTACAAGAGATTTGACACCTTTATGCTCTCTCAAGGTCTCAAAAGGTCTAATTATGATAGTTGTGTTTATTTGAAAACTGTCAAAGGTTCAACTATTTATTTGCTCCTTTATGTTGATGATATGCTTATTGCTGCAAAGAGTATGTCAGAGATTAATGAACTAAAGAAGCAATTGAGTAATGAATTTGAGATGAAGGATTTGGGTGCAGCAAAGAAAATACTTGGCATGGAAATATCCAGAGATAGACCATCTGGAAAAGTATATCTAAGTCAGAAGGGATATATTGATAAAGTTCTTCGTCGTTTTAATATGCATAATGCCAAGCCGGTGAGTACTCCGTTAGCTGCACACTTCAAATTATCATCAGCTTTATGTCCTAAGTCAGATGCAGATATTGAGTACATGTCTAGAGTTCCCTATTCAAGTGCAGTTGGTTCACTTATGTATGCCATGGTTTGTTCTCGTCTGGATTTATCATATGCATTGAGTGTTGTCAGTAGATACATGGCTAATCCTGGAAAAGAGCATTGGAGAGCAGTTCAGTGGATTTTCAGGTACCTGCAAGGTACTTCTAATGCTTATTTACAGTTTGGGAAAACTAGAGATGGACTTGTTGGTTTTGTTGATTCTGATTTTGCTGGTGATTTGGATAAGAGAAGATCACTCACAGGTTATGTTTTTACCATTGGTGGTTGTGTTGTGAGTTGGAGAGCAACTTTGCAGTCTATTGTGGCTTGTTCCACTACTGATGCCGAGTATATGGCTATTTCTGAGGCATGCAAAGAAGCTATCTGGTTGAGAGGTTTGTATTCTGAGCTTTGTGGAGATTCATCTTGCCCTACCGTATTTAGTGACAGTCAAAGTGCTATATATCTTACAAAGAATCCAATGTATCATGAGAGAACAAAGCACATTGATATCAGATATCATTATATTCGAGATGTTGTTGCTGAAGGTGATTTGAAGGTATGCAAGGTAAGTACTCATGATAATCCTGCTGATATGATGACAAAGCCAGTTCCGACCAATAAGTTTGAGCTTTGCTCAGGCTTAGTTGGTATTTCTCACTAGTCCTATGGACTTTGACGCACAAGGTGTTTATGCTGATTTGGATGGAGTTATTCACTTTCTTCGACTACTGGAGGAAATTTGGCTCAAGGTGGAGATTGTTAAATTGTGATCCAAATTCTAGTATCGGGTTGGAATAGACGTAGTACAACTGGTGTGGGCTTTTGCGTTGGCGTCGACGCGTACGAGTACAACTCGTTTACTTGTCCTACAAGGACTCCTATATGTTGCCCCTCTTATATACCCCATGTAGTCGCACCTCAGACGGTCTGTCGTCTCGTGCTTGTAATACTCCTCCTCATAATGATTGCGCCTTCGTGCGTCCGTGGTTTTCTCCCGCATGGGTTTCCACGTAAAAAATCCGTGTCTCTCTGTCTCGTTTGTTCTCGTTATTATCTAACATACGCCAAGTTCTAACACCACCGGTGTAATTGACTTGAGTAATATACCAGAAGATATACCCAGAGAGGCCCTAACAGCAAGGCACTCAACAGAATAGCAGATGCACAAGTATTGTTTTGGCTCCTAGGTGCATATGCACCCATTGTCTAAATATACATTTTGAAAAGTTTAAAAATTCGGAACAAAAATCGCGCGGGTATACCCGGACATTCTATGTGCATGCAAAAAGTTTAGTGAAAAACAAGGTTTTTTATAGCTTGTGTAAAAAAGACGCACATAGCATGTCCGAATATACATGCGGAATTTTTGTTCGGATTTTTCAACTTTTAAAATATGTATTTAGACAATGAATGCATATGCACCTAGGAGCCATTGCCAATTTCCGATGCACAAGGTACAAGATTCTACTGCTATCTTCTCTACTCTAAAATGGGGAAAAGGAAAACGAAAACCACGAAGGTCAAGGTGTATGTATGACACGATCCCAAAACTTATGGACTCTCTATCTCAGCTAGTTTCAAGGACAGCACTGTCGCCGGCCGCGTCTCCCTCTATGCCACGGGCAGCTCAAGCAGCAGGCCGATGTGGCTGGACTCGGCGCTCGAGCTGCTGGCGCCGAAGCGTGCCGGCGGCGACCTCGCCACCACGAGCGGGGTGACCGGCTGGAGCCCGAGAGTCAGCTCCAGCCCGATTTCGTCGTCATGTGCCTCCTCGTCCTGCCGCACCGGCGGCACGGGGCTCTGCTCTGCTTGGCTCACGTGCGAGCCCGCGTCAACATCGGTGCCCTCGGACGACTCTTCTCCCCTCGCCTGCTCGACTGCCATGCCGCCGTCGTCCTCAACGTGGCTGCCATGGTCGTGGCTTCCGGCCGACTCCTCGTGGCTCAGCGCATGGTCGAGCCCATCGTCGCGCTTGGCGCCGGAGAAGCTCTTGGACTTGGGCCTGGCCGTGGAGGAGGACGCGCGCTTGAACCTGGTGCGCCCGGCGCGGGAGACGCCGAGGAGCGCGCCGGCCGCGGCGGCCTCCGGAGACGCAGCAGGCCCAACCTTGGCGACGTGGCGGATGTCGCACGCCGTGAGGGGCGCGTCGGAGGTGACCCGGACGATGGGGCGGCCTTTGAGCACGGCCTCGACGGCGGCCTGACAGGCCTCCCACTGGCCGGACCAGAGCAGGCCGACGGAGCCGTAGACGGGGTTGACCATGCGGCCGCACGCCTCGTAGAGCAGCGAGCGGAAGAGCGCCGGGCGGAGGCCGGCGTCGTCGGCGGCGAGGAGGTTGAGCAGGCCGGCGCGGCCGTAGAACTTGGCGAGGAAGACGGTGGCGTTGGCCTGCGCGTCGGCGCTCCGGATCCACTCCAGGCAGGGGCGGATGGTGCAGCCCTCGCCGCACCCCTTGCGCAGCACCCGGCACCCGTTGCAGCTCATCCGCATCCTCCTCCTCCTCCTCACTTCCGATCAAAGCCCGGCGCCGGAGTTGTTGGAGATCGATCGATCGATCGTGGTGCTGTGGACTGTGGCTCTCTCTTCTTGCTTCTTTGGAATATTTTTGCTAGTGTGTGATGATGGTGGTGAGTTTGGTTGTGGTGATGGGTTTTATAGGTGTGGTTGGCGCCCGCGGTTTTGGGAGGGCGGGTTCGGCGCCGCTGCCAAAACAACGGGAGATGCCCAGTAAACAATGGGAGATGTCCACTGCACGGCTACCCCGGTATCACGGAGCCGCGTACGTCCCGCGAATGTTCCGAAAGGGAAATGGCTTTTTCAACGGCTTGCAGTGAAACTGGAGGCGGCACTTTCGGTGGACTTTGCGACGTACCACGGTTTGGTTGGAGTGATGGACAGGATGGACGTGATGGCATGACATCCACCGTTGGAGAAACAAGTTGCACGTCCCCTGGTTTTACCAATGGATGGCATCGTCATCTCTTGGTAGACCGCATGTTGTTTGACATTCAAGCTTTTCAGTTCCATAAAGTTCTTGAAAAAAAACTGTGTGTAAAATTTCACGATAAAATACCTTGAAATGCGGAGTTGCAAAAAAAACATAGATTTTTAGGATGAACATTACAAAGAGCCACAGTTTTGCTTTATTTTTTGTAGCTCTCATGTTAACTATTTCAACCTAAAAATTTACACACGTACACTATGTCTCTAGGAATACGTGTATTTTCTTTCAGAATTTTTTGTACTGAAAATTTTGATTTTTTTTAGTTTTCAAATTAAGGCCTTCATGGAGCTCGGTCCATATTTGGTATTTTCATATAATAAGCACATATATAGCGGGCGATGTTGCGGATAGCGGATGATATAGCGATCTGATAACTGATATTGCACCCACATCATTAGAAACACATTATTTTCGAACCAACCCGTGGCTGGATGGTTAGGAGAACAGTGGTATCTTCAGCCTACCAGGGTTGAAATCCTAGACTTGACATTGATGCTTGCATTTTCCTGGTGTTATTTCAGACTTCCGGCGACGTACGTTTAATGGGAGGAGACGTTCACGTCGACTGCGATGTTTGTAAAATCTCAAGATGCTATGTCTGCTCAATCTCTTAAAAGTGCTCATAGGGATAAGTGTATGCTTGTGTATATGAGCGACTTCAATTGTACTATGTGCAAAAAGACACGCAAACTATTATCTAGCACAACCTGAGACTCTACCGCTATTGCGGCTGCTATTTAAAAGCTTTCTTCAAAGCGCACCTGGTTTTGGCATACCCATACTTTTTTATTTTGTCAAGTGGGCTTGTCCCTTCCCAGTAATTGATCAACGCAAATAATAATTGCTTACAACTCACGGAGCACCAAGATGAGACAGAAAGAGAAAATCGAGTTATGGCACTAGTAGGAAATCTGCTGCGATGCATTCGCTGTCGAACGCATCCTACGGGGCGAAACCCTACTATCCCCGTACATGTCCACTTAAAAGACCGGCAAAATCAAACCAACATTAGCAACAAGCCAACAGAACAGAAGAACAGCTCCAGGAACACAGAGCTACAGACCGGAAACAACATCGGCTACACACATCAGATATACACAGGACAGCAGTCGCTGCACCACCATCCTTCAACTGCTCGACCAAAGAAGAAGCCATCAACATCAGTTGCTGGGCACCTTCACGCAACCTGTTCTTGCCCCCCCTCCCCTTCAGTAAAACTGCCCAGAGCAGTAAGAAAGCACAAGCAGTGAAGATCACTTCCACATGAATTCTGACCACATGAGATTCAGAAGTCACTTTGGCGCGGGTAGTCCAAATGCCCCAACAAATAGCATTATAGCAGCAATACCCAGTATGCTGCCAAATACAGCACATTACCGAGAGATACAGTATGCTGCCAAAAGAAGGGGTAGCCGACGGACTTGCACGCCGGGGGCGCAACCGGTCATCTATTCCAGCATATCATCTGGGACTAGACAGCTGCACGGCTGAAAGTAGACTATCAGCCGGCTTGAAAGCAGTCGGATGGAGCCTGTCCACAACATGCGAGGACGTCGGTGGCTGCGGCACATCACAGACGCCTTCGAGCATCTGGACAACTTTCGACATGGAAGGTCTCCAGGAGGAATCCTGCTGAATGCACCACTAGCTCTCTCCACCCGGTCATCTCCATCGTCGTACGCCAACTTGGCGTCGACGATATTGCGAAGATCGCCTTCCTCCAGCTTCCTGAAGGCGAAGGGAGGGAAATGGGCCTTCTCCGAGGCTTCCAAGGGATCGAAGCTCCTCCTTCCGCTGATTATCTCGAGCAGGACTATCCCGTAGCTGTACACGTCGCTCTTGTCTGAGATGGCGTGGTTGGTGATCCACTCGGGCGCAACATAGCCCCGTGTGCCTCTGAGCCCGGTGAAAACATGGCTTGCTCCCTGCTCATCAACTTGGCAAGCCCAAAGTCAGCTACCTTTGCATGGAAGTTGTCATCAAGCAGAACGTTCTCAGGCTTGATGTCGCAATGTATGATCTTGGACTCGCAGTCCTGATGGAGGTACGCCAGTCCCTTTGCTGTTCCAAGTGCAATCTGAAACCTTGTATCCCAGTCTAGAAGGGGAACATCCACTGTAGTACTGAAAATCCACCTGTTTAGAGACCCCTTGACCATGTACTCATACACAAGAAGCCTTTGTGACCCCTCAACGCAAAAGCCTCGGAGTTTAACTAGATGAACATGGTGGATGTTGCCAATTGTTGTCGTCTCTGAGCGAAACTCTTTCTCCCCTTGGCCTAGGCCCTCCAGCTTCTTTACAGCAATGCTACTCCCATCTGGGAGTGTTCCGAGATACACGGATCCAAATCCTCCCTGACCAAGCTTGTCAGCGAAGTTGTTTGTAGCACCTCGGAGCTCCGTGTAAGTAAACCGCATTGGTGCTCCAGATATTGTCTGCAGAAACCCATCATCTTGTTCTTGTGAAGGTGAAGGTTGCCTCCAACGACGACAATAGTTAGTGCCTCCCACCGCCACTCCCACCTTTTATAGAGCCATGGTTAGTGCTAGATACCTTGACGAAAGATACAGAAGCAGGTTCCGGTTCCCTTTCACCTTTCATGTACAAACTACCGATCTGGTTGAAAAGGAAGCAATTGCCTGACTTTTGCTCAAAGAACATAGCAATGCATGAGCAGTTGCCCATGCATGCGTCCTTGCAGCCTGTGATGTTTGTTCTAGCCAAGGGTCGGGTGAACCTAGTGCCAATATACCCAACTCCACTATCCACTTGAGCTAGCTGAAAGTCCTCTTTTGAGTTACATGGTGATATGAGACCGGGGTTGCAGTTTGGAAAGGTGCTAAGTGCTGACGGGCACTGGCATCCTGCTCCACTAATGCAAACGGAATAGGGGCTGCACTGGGCTGGCATGTCACATGAGTCCTCCGGGATTGTGGTTGGGAGAGCAATCGTGTTTGTGTCATGGGTAGTCTGTAGGATGTAGAAGGAAAGGGATCCATCATCGCCGTGGACAGAAGTCAACGTGTCATTGGCATCAGCCTCCTGCGCAATGAGAAGCTGTGATAGAAGAGACCCTGATTTATCATAGAAGTACCACGAAGTTGAATTGAGTTTTGAAGAGTAGATGTCGCCATTCATGTTCACGATCAACCTTGAATCCTGCAGCGCAGACCAGTAAGGTTGGGGGTTCTGGAAGCCTACGTACAACCTCATGTCCCCTGATGTGATCCCAAGTGTATAACTAATGTTGTGTGTGCTGGACTGGCTCACAAGTGTCATCCCATCAGTGAAGCGCTGGCCAGACAAAAGTGTGTCCGTTGGATGGCTGAAACTCTGCCATACAAGAGAAGAGCCATCTTTGCCGAGCACTATAAGATTGCCGGAGTCCAGCAGCCGAATAGAGGCGCCCTTGCCGGAGAGATTGGCAGTCCAGACAGTGGAGCCTTGAGACCGCAGGTAGGCATTACCATCCTTGTCGAACACAAAGGCATCCGTATCAGAAACAGGAGAGTTAGCATTGGCAGTCCAGACGACAGAAGTGGTGGCTAGATGCACCACCGTGAGAAGATAGGAGGTGCTCTCTGACACACTACTGGTCACCAAGCCGAAGCCATATACAGAGCCATTGGATAGCAGAAAAATTCCATTATTATCGATGTAATCATTTTCAGAGACACTGAACCCTGGCAGGACAACTTGTTTCTGAACACTGCCACTGCATATTATCCAGAGGTTGGCTATCACAAGCATCCGCAGCAAAACGAAGCCTGTTGAACAACTTATTCATATCAGATGCAGGCATGCAGTAACACAAACATCTAGCATCCCACCAAGGTTATTTCCAGATTGATGCATGTTTGAACTGCATAACTTAGCACTGGAAAGTTCATAGTAATACCTCTCATTCGAGCATGTTGTTGTCTAGCAGCCGCAACATCCCCTGAGGCGATGAGAAGGGAGGCCACCATGACGCACATCTGGAACATGGTTTTGGACGCGATGTTCATGACAGAATATTGCTGTTCATACATGTGGTGATGGGAGGAGCAGGCTAGGCTTGAGATATCGTATGTACGGTGTGGCAATCCTCTGCCACAATGTTACCGGTCATGCATCTGGTCCCCGGAGTCAGTCAATGGGAGTTGGCAGCTCTTTTTGTACATCTGTACTAAGTCGTAATCGAGCTAGCCTGCCCTACAGACCATGGTAACTCAAATACATTCAAAGAATGATCCTTATCATCACTCAGGTTATGTGGAGTAGATGGCATGTGGACCTACTGTGAAAGAGAAAAGTATTAAAAGGGAGAGATGAGATGGGGAAATATCAAAAAGTCACATTTTGTTGGGATATGTCCTTATCAGAAATACAGTTCCACACCTGAGCAGACATGCTGCTGGTATGTGTACCAACCAGTTCCACACAATGGACACTGTATTCCGTTCTGTATTATCAGTTTCCTTATGCATTTTCTTATGACCGTGGCCCACGGTTGGCCCATATCCATTGTTGGGGATATCCTTATGCCATGCCATGGACGACAATCAGAGTGCTTCGATTATCGATACAATGGGCGTACATTTTTATTGTTCTTTTTATAAATGAGAGTTCGTTAATTATGAGTGCCCAGTCACTACTAGAATTCAGCATTCCTAGAGTGCAATCCTTTTCTAGATGAATGGTTTTGCAGCACGGCTTTAAATAACAAATTAGTCGAGATCAAAACAAGGTTTTGATAAAATCCTATTAGAAAACATATCCTCAACGCTGATACAGATAAAAAAAATCACCCGGAGCCTGAAGGGGTCAAGGGGTGGAGCCCAACCAAGGGGAAAGCGATACCCATTGGCCTGCCCATTGGTGTAGTCGGCGGTCACGTACACCAGGTTGAGCTTTAGGTCGGCTCATGACTATCTTACAACGAACATTCACTAGCCCATGCGCCCTAACTAGCTGTGAGGAAGATGATTTGTCGTAACCGGGTCGAAGCCTCTACTAAATCTGGATCAAAGAGAGGAAGACGTGCTGGAGGACCCCATGCCAACCAAGGTGTCTAGCCAAACACCCTCAGCGTATGGACAGCTGGTGAAAGTTTTTTCATTTTCTTTTTGAGCTAGGATGAAAGTTCATCTTGGCCCTCTAAAGGTCCCCACAATAGAAGTAAACCGGCGTTGGTGATCCAGATAAAAAGGTAACATGAAAGGAGGAGAGTTAATGAAGACTTTTATTCCTATAGGTTTTGGTCATACTGACCACTTTGAGTATAGACAAGTCATACCTGAAGCCATCAGCCCCCACGTGTCCTTGTAGAGCATGCCACGGCCTGCCCTACCCTCCTGCGCGCAAGTACCCGCAAGGCGCTCCCCTGCCCGGCTCGATCCCCCTCTCCTAGCACCAAGCGCCGCCGGAGCACGATCAGCTTAATCCTCTTGACACATCAATCGCTGAAGTGATTAAGAGCTAGCATCAGATTCGTGGACATCTAGCACAGAGTGGCAGCATAAGTGAAAATCAAGCACTAGTTTGGCTAGTGACAAACCTGTGTCTTCTGCATAGGAGATCTATTGGTTGCTGCAGTAGAAAACCAACACGGTAAAAACTGTGTCCCGCTGAGGTGTGATGTTGGGTCATATACCAGAACCTACACACATGTACAATAGACAAAAGAAAAAAGGATGCAAACTAAATGACAGCAGACTTTGTATTTCTTTAACAAAGAAAAATATCTTATAAGAGATGTCACATGAGAACAGCATGTCCATTATTACAGATAGCCTGATTCTGAAAACGAAAGCCCTCAGTTTTCATTAACCAGTCCAGCAAACAAAATTAGCTGTTATCTTTAATGTTCCATATAGACACTATTTGTCATATGCCTTGTAGAATCCTACTGTCAACCTTAAACACAGTCATGCAGCCCCATATCACCTACAGGTGTGCACACATTTAAGTAGAGAACTAGAATATGACAGAATTTTGGAAGCTGAATGCATGCACGCACAAATACAGACTTATAACATGCCAAAAGCAAAGAGGGCAAGCTGTAATTAGGTCAAACAGAATGTAGGATGTTAACTGTTGACTGAAATGAGGCTTTCCGATTATCACAATATAAAAAGAATGAGACCAAGAAAACTTAAAAGCACTGAACATCAGAAAGATTTGAATCAATAAATGAATTCAGAGTCAATGTGATAGATGACACTGTACAATGCTATAGACATGTGAATGACATTATACTGGTTCAGTGCATTAAAAATGTTATCATACAGTATGTCATCATCAGCACTGGAAAAAGATTACCATTTACTGGTTCCTGCTCAGTGCATTAGTGCTTCGCAGAAGAACAAACCCTTACAGTAACAGGCAAGCAGAAATCCAGTGATCCATTTTGCATTGAAAAGGTCCTAGGAGCAGCATACACTCATAGAGTAGTTATGTTGGCAATAATCTTGTCTGGACTCCAAGGGATGCGCCATTTGATTTTGGTCTGCATCGTAGGTTGGCCTCATCCACTTGCACACAAGCAGAAAATAGCATGTATCCAACTAGAATCTCAGATTGTTCGCCTTACAAGGCGAGAAAAGAAAAATGGATTCTCTGTAATTCCTCCCCTCACTCGTAGGGCAGGTTTCATGTTCTTGGGAGTTAGGGAGGCTTTAATTTCTCCTCACATGTCCTTTTATTTTCAGCAGCCTTGTGGTGGTTCGCTGTTGACTAGCCTACTATTTTTACCATTGCCTTTGCAAAGGTACAATAAATGCAATATGTAGACCAATCTTATATTAAATAATAGCAACCTTCTCCTTCTTTACCTTCGCCTATCCTTTAGCTTCTCTCCCATCAAGCACAAACCATCTAACTGCGAGATCAGGTATTATGGGAATCATGTCTTTACTTTGATGACCCTTCTTACCAACATCATAAACGTATCCGCAGAGGGGATTAGCATCTCACTCCGTGCAATCATCCTGTCATATAACCGAAGTGCGCTCTTAGTGTTACCCTTCTCACAGTAACTGCTGATCAGCATATCGCCTATGTCACTAGTCGGAGCCAGCGATTTCCTTTCCATCACGGACACAAACTTCTCAGCTTCCTTTGGATTCCCACACCGGCACAGGCCACTGATCAGGGAGGTAAAAACTTCGATGCCATGGTTAAGTCCCCTGTGCTCCATCTCATAATAAATCTTGACAACACCTTCCGCATCACCAACCTTGCCGTACCCATCAATGAGCTTACGGTATGTATCCTGACCAGGAATAGTTCCTTTGTCGATCATTGCCGTCACCAACTCGTTCGCCTTGCCGACCTGTCCAGCACCACACATCGCCTCTAAGATCTCATTGCAAGTGCCAATGTCCGGCACAAGGCCTTCATGGAGCATCTTGTCGAAGTACTCCGAGCCCTCATCTGTCCTCTCATGTCTAAAACACCCAGTGATGAGGTGACTGTATGTAGCATCATACGGCTTCAACCCCCTGGACAGCATTTCTTGCAGCAACTGCATGCCCTCACTGACATTACCTTCACGGCAATGTACTCCGATGAGGCAAGTATACACAAATGGGTTCAGGCGGCAGCCTCGCCGGACCATGTCGTCCCACTGCTCGCGCGCCGACTCCAGATCACCAGTACGACAGTAAGCATGCACCATCAGCGAGTAAGCAACGTCGTCGAACACCATGTTCCTCTGCAGCATCCTCCTGAGCAGCAAGATCCCTTCCTCGGTCCTCCCCTCCTCGAAGATCCACAGCGCCAGCGCAACGTGCGCCACGACGCCCGGCGCGCACTTCTTGCCGTGGATCCTCTCCACGAGGGCCGCCATCCTGGCAAGCGCGCCCTCCCGGCTCAGCACGCCGACGACAAGCTCGACGGTGGCCTGGCTGGCGTACACCCGCTTGAGCGTCATTAGCTCGAACACCTCCCAGGCGACCCGGAACTGTCCCGTGCGCTGCGCCGCGTGCAGCACGGCGTGGAAGGCGGAGAGGGAGGGGAGCACGCGGCGGAGCGCCAGGTACCGGCAGGCCTCGAGGGCCTCCTCCGGGAGGCGGAGCTGCGCGTAGGCGTGCACCAGGAGGTGGAGGCCGCGGGTGGTCGCGGCGGTGCCGCTGTCCTCGTAGGCCGCGAAGAAGGCGTCCAGGAAGTGCGAGGCGGGCGAGGAGGAGTGCCGGGTGATGGCGGCCTGGAGGAGGACGGAGGCGTGGCTGATGAGGGCCGCGCGGGCGAGGAGGTGGACGAGGAGGCAGTAGGAGCGGAGCGAGTGGGGGGACGGCGACGAGGCGGCGGACCAGTGGAAGAAGCTGTGCGCGTTCTTGGCGATGGTCTCGGCTGAGGAGGAGCCGGGGTTCCTGGCGAGGGAGAGGAGCACGGCGTCGACGTGCCCGTCGGGCGCCGCGGCGGCGGGGAACGCGGCGGAGAGCGCCTCCCAGGTCACCCTCGGGCTGCTCGCGAGGTAGTGGGAGACGTGCTGGGGCGTCGCCGCGGCGGCCGCGGGCACGGCGGAGGCGGCACCACGGCAGGGGAACGGGGCGCCGCCGCGCCGCGCGAGCATGCGGCCGCCGGACTTGGCTGCGTTCATGTGGATGTGGCTAATTGCATGTTGGTACCACATTGCGCATCTATTCACGAATCAGTATCACTCCTCGTGCATGTCGCAGTTCAGTATCACTATTCGGCCTAACCGTTACAAAATGAACTGACAGCCGTATAAGTGTGTATTGACCATGTATCTGACAGACCGGACCCGCCTGTCAGGTGACACGGTGGCCAATCGGTGCGTGCCCGATGGCTGACTAGGACGAGGCTGGTGCGGTGGGTCTAAGCGGTCTCGGTCGGATCGGTCGTCGGTCGGTCCTCATTCTCGCTCTCCTTCCTCTCTCTGATTCTCCGCCGCCCGCCCGCCGCCGCCACCTCAACCGGCTCGCCATCGTGCCATGGAGGACGAGAGCAGCCAGGACTCCAGCGTTCAATACATGAACCTCTCCGACGACGAAGCCATGCATTACCGGGTGAGTTGTAGAGCTAGGGTTAGGGTTAGGTTCTCTGATTTGGGGATTTGATTTGATTTGGGGATTGTCTCTTCCTTTTGCTCCTGTAGATCCCTGCTAGCATTGAAGACCAAGACTACAGTGGCATTGAGACAGCACCCATCGTTCTTTGCCATCAGCATGGTGTGGCGGCTGAGAGGCGTGTAGCATTTGAAGCATTTAACACGGGCACGAGGTTTTTAGTGTGTCCTAAGAGTGTAAGATTCTGTACAAATCTCTGTGTCAATTGTATTGTTTAATCTAGCCATGTGCATAGAATTGTCCAGTGCATAGAATTCATGTCGTTTAATCTAGCCATGTGCTGATGCACATTGTTTAATCAGTACTCTTGTTTAATTGGGTGGTTGTGATGGCCATTTTGTAGCCATTTAGTACTACTGATGCTAATCATTGGATTAGAAAAATGTGTTGATGCTTTCCATGTATATTTAATTTGGCCTGTAATTTTATAATTGGTCAACAGCTTAGTTTGCAGTGCAGATGATCATTGTTTAGTTCACAAGACTACTCAATTTGCCAATTATTTGATTGTTTAATGTCAGAGAGATTCGATGTTAGAAGCTTAAAATTCAGTGAGTGTTTAGTGTCAGAGGTTCATTTTTTAATTGGCTAGATTATTAAAGTTGTTTCTCAAAGATGCTTAAGGTTCATTATTTAATTCAGTGGCAGATGCTTAAAGTTCATTTGATTTGTATTTCATTGTTTAAAGTTAGATGCTCAAAGTTCAGTTATTATTTAAAGCCAGTTGCTCAAAGTTTATTGCTTAAATAATTTGCCTAGGAGATTGATTTTGCACATGCTATGTTTGTTTATATTGCAGGAAGATGACAACTGTGGTATTGTTCTCTGGGTTGACCCGGAGTGGCCTCCTACTTTGCAGAATGCCTTGTTGAAGCTATGGGAAATGTATCATGACAACAAGAGTGATAGGAGGAAGGATAACCTGGAGAGTTCACTCACTATTCACCATTTGACTGAAGAAAAAAATAATCTAGAGGCCAACTATGACAAATTGGTTGAAGATGTGCACCAATTGTTCAATGCTCAAGAGGATAGGATGGTAGATTTCAACTATTTGCAGGCTAAGATGCAGAATGTGCATGTTTCTGATTCAGTTGTATCTGACATGAAGACAGAGATGGGGAAGAAAGATGCAGAGATCTTCAAGCTGCAGGAGAAGTATAAAGTACTGATGAACCTGACAATATCTCAAGGCACTTGCATCCAGAACCTGAAGTTCAATCATCTAAAAGAGAAGGAAGTGCTTAGTACATCCACCAGGAACCTGCTATTCTAGGTTGATGAACTCAAAAAAATCTGAGGAAAAGCTCACCCAGGAGAACACCCAGCTGCTCCCTCACATGGGTGATCTCAAGAAGGGGCATGATAAGCTCACAGCAAGGAGGGATCAGCTAAAGATTCAGATTGTTGAACTGTTGAAGTCAGAGGAGAAGAAGAAGCAGAAATTGAAGGGGATCCTGGACATCTTGTCAGAATGAAGATGTAGATGAAGAGGAAGAACAAGAGCAAGATCCAGATCAACATGAAGAAGAAGAATGCTTGCTTTGCTGACCTTTTGTGAAGTATGGTGTTGTTGTGAACTAAGTTGTGTACTATGGATGTGTACTTGTGAACTAAGTTGGAACTATGTTGTAGCTTTAAGTTGTGACCTAAGTTGAAGTCTAGTATGTTGTGTAAGAATCTATTAAATATGTTGCATCAAGCTATCCTTTATGATTTGAGTTGCTTGTCATAGTTGGTTGATATGTTACATGATTTAAGTTGTTGTCATAGTTGTTGTCATAGTGGTTACTCTACTCATTTAGGGTCCGTCGACATCGAGAACCCCCTAAACCATAGTGGTTACTCATTTAGGCTCCGTTGACGTCGAGAACCCCCTAAACCGTAGTGGTTACTCATTTAGGCTCCGTCGACGTCGAGAACCCCCTAAACCATAGTGGTTATTCATTTAGGCTCCGTCGACGTTGAGAACCCCCTAAACCATAGTGGTTACTCATTTAGGCTCCGTCGACGTCGAGAACCCCCTACACCATAGTGGTTACTCATTTAGGCTCCGTCGACATCGAGAACCCCCTAAACCATAGTGGTTACTCATTTAGGCTTCGTCGACGTCGAGAACCCCCTAAACCATAGTGGTTACTCATTTAGGCTCCGTCGACGTCGAGAACCCCCTAAACCATAGTGGTTACTCATTTAGGCTCCGTCGACATCGAGAACCCCCTAAACCATAGTGGTTACTCATTTAGGCTCTGTCGACGTCGAGAACCCCCTAAACCATAGTGGTTACTCATTTAGGCTCCGTCGACGTCGACGTCGAGAACCACCTAAACCATAGTGGTTACTCATTTAGGCTCCGTCGACGTCGAGAACCCCTAGAACCTAACCCAACCTAGCCAATAACACTAATCATCAAATCTCATCATCAAACATTAACATTGCCAACAAACTGATCCATGAGCTCCCCCGACGCCAACCTCGGGAGCTCATGGCTCTCCTCTCCCCCACCTCCCCTCCCCCACCTCCCCTCCCCTACCCTCCCACCCGCCCCCACCTACAATGGCGATCTCTAGCTCCAGCTTCCATGGAAAGCTTGCTGCATTGGGACTTTGCACCAGGCTTGGCCCTAGCAGACCAGGTGAGAAGGAAATTTGGTTCTACGGTTCATTTCTCCCCCTCCTGAGACATCAAGGAGTTCTTTTTGGTTGTCTCCTTCCCTTCGGCCTCATTCTCTCTTTCGGTGGAATCAGTGGGTATTGGCGTTACAATGTGGCCTTGGTGGGATCTCTTCTGGTTTCAACGTGCTGCCGATCACTTTGCGCTCATTTCGTTTTTCGGTAGCTAATAACAAAGTGGGACACTTCATCTATGGCCTCAAAGATCGTATTTGGCCAGACTCTGTTTGCCACTTTCAGTTGTTCAATGGCCGTTTTGCTAAAGCCCTTGCTATTGATAATCGTTGGCACGCGGATAAGGAGTTGGTTGATATTGCTGATCGTCGCACTGTAGCTCTCAAATCTTCCCTGGATTTTTTATCCTGCAAGGAGCATCATGATCATTCATTTGCAAAGGAGCTTAGTAAATTTGGGCTTATTCCTTTGAATAATTGGAGTTTTTCAAATAAGAATGCTCATGAAGCTTCTTCTTCTTCTTCTTCGGGTCCACAGCAGCAAATTCAAATTCAAATTGACCCAAATCCACCAAGATAAGTTGGGCGGAGTTTCTGCTCAGGACACTAATCACATTGCCTTAATGAATCATTATTTGTCCCAAGCAAAGTCTGAGGAGAATCAAGACATTGATAGCCTTTTATTAGGCACGTTTAAATGTCCTCTCAATATGCCTTATGCCCCGTTGCCCCTATGTTTTTTGAAGTCGTCTTTTAAATATGCTCCTCCTCATGAAGTTTGCCCCCCTCGGCTTAAAGCCCAACACAAAGCTGATCTAGCACAGGCCCAATATACGCTGATGGAAATAGAGGATCTAGCGGCTAAATGGGCTGCATTATGTTCAAAATGCCTACAATGGGGGCACAGCCGGATTAATTGCGAAGGCAGGCTAATTTGCATTAATTGATCCGGTGCTGATCACTGAGCCATTGACTGTCCCAAGCGTATCACCATATCGACAATTAATGGGCAAGTTTCATCAATTGGCAAGGCTAGGATCAATCCCGCCGGATCTTTGGGACAACCCATTTCTGTTCAGCAGCCGGTGCGTCAATCTAAACCGTCCATCCGCTGTGTTGCTTGTGGCTTCTATGACATGTGGAACGATCTTGTCGCAGGTCGAAATTCAGAAGAAATGGGGGTGGGTAGTAAAAGTTGTCCAGCCGGCCCGCCCACCCCCTCACGCTCCGTCTTCCACCTCGAAAACACAAGAGCCCCCGCGCTGCCCTGTCCCATCACCCCTGCAATCACTCCCTCTCACACGCAACTCGACCATGTCAAACTACCCCTTGAATCCAGTCCCTTTCCTCCCGCCGGGGTTCGCTGTTGAGCCCGGCCCGGCGGATCGGCTTGTCCGCAGCAGTATGATGGTTGGCCCCATTGCGCCGCTCAACCATGACTTTCTCGCCATTGCTAAATCCGGCCAGTATGTTCCTCTGCACCGAAGAACTACCATCCGCGGTCAAATCACAGCACTGTTGCATGAGTCTCAGCTGTTCACCACCGAGGTCAGTGATCATCCCTTTGGGATTGGAATATTAGGATTTGTTGACTCATTCATGAGAGATACCGTTGTTGCTGCTCCTATTGAGTTAGAGGAAGAGGATATGCTGATTTCGTTTGTTCCCCACAATGAGGCACTCAATAGGCGCACCACTTCATTTGGGCCAGAAGTTTGGCTGATGTTTTTGGGTTTTCCATATGATTATCAAACTGACTACTACATCAACAAGGCTCTGGGGGGGGGGTTATCGCTCTTTGGTTTCCTGGTACAATCCGAGGCAGGATCGTAGATTCGTGCTGCTCAAAGCTAGGGTGATTCGTCTCCGTTTAATCCCAAAAAGCTTCATTGTTTGGCAATTAGGAGGCGCTAGGGACTGCTGGACAGTTCAGATCACCATTTTACGCAGCAATGACTGGAATGGTCTCTTACCAGAGGTGCTGCCGCCAGGGGAGGAACCGCCGCCTCCAGATGGTAACCCCCACCCTCTATTTGGGCCTGATCTCACCGCTGAGCAGATGTACTAGCAGCAGGTACACAATTGGCTCGTTCTAAATGGTGCACCACCTGCGGGCAACAATGCAGGTCAGGGTGCAGTCCAGGATGCCCATGAGCAAGGTGGTTGGGGTCACTCGCCTCCTCCGCAACCTGTGTAGATTCTCCCAATGCCACCGCATCTTGTCAACTACCAAGCATGGCTTGCCTCTCTGGGCCTGACTGTTCAGCACGACCTAGTTCCTGAAGACAACATCACGGACAACGCTTTTCAGGCCTGGAACGAATCCATTACGGTGTCTAACAATTCTAGCTCCTCCCAGTCTGATTTGGATGCGTTGCCCGATCTGAATGTTGTTGCGGATGTGCTGCCCGATCTGGCTGTTGCTGTGGTTAGCCAGGTAGCTCCCCCCTGAATCTCTATCTGTCACTGTGGATATACATTCCTAGGGTATCCGTTTTGGTTTGTCTGCTCAAGGGGAGGAGTTGATGTCCATCTTACTGAATGATCCAGTCCCTCGACAGCGTCTCAACTCCATTTTTCAAGCTCTGCGACCAGTCATTGCTTCTGTTGGATGTTGGCGTGAGGGTTATGGCATGAGGAATGCTACTTCTGAAATTACTGTCAGAGTTTCAGTTGACTCAGAGGGTATCAACTTCTCTCAGGTTCAAGCTGTCAATGCAACCCCTCCCATTGCTTCGTCCGTGGTCATTGAAGAAATCGCGGATGATACGGTTTGGCCTAATACTGGTGAGCTTAAGTAATCCTATGAACCCTTGCTTCCTGCCCCTCCTGCTCCCCAGGTGGCTCGGGCAAGGCGTCCCAGGGCAGTAGCTCCAGTCTTCACCGCGGAAGTCAGGCGCAGTCAGCGTTCAAACAAGTATAATGGTTTCAAGTCTCAAGCTGTCAAGGACACTCGCCCGACCACTTCCAAGGTAAAGCCTCGTATTATGCCCTCGATTGTTTCTTCTAGCTCTCCTGATGGCGTCCCTCCCCCAACACCTGTCTCCACACTGCAAGCAATTGGTATCAACCGTTGTGCGATCCCTGAATATGATCTTACTTCTGAAGCTTTACTGGCTGCCCCCTCGGTTGCACCTGAACCTGAACAAATGCAAGGGGACGTGGCGTCTCCCACCTTAGAGTGATCCTACTGGCCCTCATGCCTCCTCTGCGATGCTGGAATGTGCTCTCATGGAACGTTAAAGGTTTAAACTCCGAGAAGAAATAGTTAGCCCTCAATAATGCAATTATCTCTAGTGGATGTGCGGTCGTTTGTTTGCAGGAGACCAAAATGCCTGATGTCTCTTTTGCGTTTATTAAAACCTGATTTCCTAAACAATTTGATTGTTTCACTTTTGTTCCCTTGCGCGGTGCTTCTGGAGGCCTTCTTACAGTGTGGAAAAGTGCTTTATCCTCGGGCAACGTCATTTTCGCTGATGTTTTTGCGTTAACCATCAGTTTTGTCAGCACTCAATCCTCTCAATCTTGGTCACTTGTCAATGTTTATGGTCCTTGCTCGGGGAATGACCGAGATGCGTTTACCACTTGGTTATATGATGTCCAAATTCCTAATGTACAAGATTGGTTATTACTCGGGGACTTCAACTATATGTGTGCTCCTGATAACCGTAACAAGTCGGGGGGAACTTAAATGACATGATTACATTCAATGATATCATTCGCAAGCAGCAACTCATTGAAATTCTGGTTCAAGGTAGATCTTACACGTGGAGTAACATGCAACTTGACCCTCTACTGAGCAAATCGATTGGTTCCTTATTTCCCTCCACTGGACCAATACGTACCCTAAAACCCTGGTTAAACCACTTGGCAGACCTGTCTCCGACCATATTCCATGTGTGGTAACAATTGAAACTAAAATCCCTTGCATCAAACTTTTTCGCTTCGAATCCTATTGGATCTTACACCCTGGGTTCATGGATGTAGTTCAAGAGGTTTGGAACAAGCCAGTTCTCAACAAAAATGCGGCTGCCACGCTTTCTCACAAGTTTAAGGCTCTCAGACATGCTCTAAAAATTTGGAGTAGACACATATCAAAGCTTTCCATTGCGATCAGTAATTGTAATGTTGTCCTGACTGATTTGGACGAGTTAGAAAACAAGAGATGCCTCACAATCCCTGAATCAAACTTCAAAAACAACCTTAAAGCTCAAATTCTCAAGTTGCTTAAATATCAGAAGCTATATTGGAAAAAATGTTGCACCATCCGTTGGATCAAATTTCGTGATGAGAATACCAAGTTTTTCCAAGCCATTGCTACTGAGAGGTTTTGTAAGAATAATATTGCTTCGTTCACCACTGAAGACGACAGTTTGGTCAAGGATCACCCTGGAAAAGAAGCCTTACTCCACTCCACATATAAAACCAGGTTGGGCACCACTGCCTCATGTGATATGAAATTTGATTTGCCCTCGATCATACCACATGCATGCAACCTTGATCTTTTTACTGAGCCATTCATTACTGAATAAATTGATGGAGTTGTCAAAGAAATGCCTCCCGATCGCGCCCCCGGGCCTGATGGATTCAGTGGGGCTTTTCTTAAGACCTGCTGGCCCATTATCAAGCATGATTTCTATGAGCTTTGCACGCAATTCTATGAAGGAAATCTTGACATCACCAGCATCAACGATGGTTTCATTATGTTAATCCCCAAGGTTAACTCGCCAGAGTCGGTCAATGATTATAGATTGATTACTCTGCTTAACTGTTGCCTGAAGTTGCTCACTAAGTTACTTGCCAATCGCCTCCAACATGCACCATCCTCCAACTGGTTCACCGTAATCAATACATATTTCTAAAAGGGCGCACCATACAAGATTGTCTGGCGTGGGCCTATCATTATATTCATCGATGCCATACTTTTGGCAGGGAGATTATTCTGCTCAAACTTGACTTCACTAAAGCATTCGGCACCATTGCTCACGAGCCCATGATCAATATAATGCGACATATGGGGTTTAACAATCGTTGGATCGCATGGATCAATGCCTCTTCTCTTCGGGCCGATCATCAGTTCTTCTCAATGGAGTGACAGGCCGTCAATTTCTCTGCAAGTGCGGGGTTTGGTAAGGAGACCCGCTCTTCCCTCTGATCTTTGTCCTCGCAGCCGAATTACTCCAGGCTGCAATTAATGAGGTGTTCAGGCAAGGCAGAATTCACCTCCCCTTTCCCTGCAGAGGACAGACTGATTATCCGGTCCTCCAATATGCGGACGACACACTCATAGTCCTTCCTGCGTGCGTTCAGCAAGCCATGTTGGTCAAGCAGATTCTATCCGATTATGCCTCCTCCATCGGGCTCAAGATTAATTTCCACAAGTCAACTTTAATACCGATCAACCTGGACTTGGCGGCTACGACTAATCTGGCCAGAGTTTTTGGGTGTGCAATTGGAAAAATGCCTTTCACCTACCTTGGCCTCCCGCTCTGCACGACCAAAACCTCTATGCAAGAGCTCATGCCTCTGGTTTGCAGATTGGAGAGACATCTCACGTCCACCATAGCAATGATGTCATATGGGGGCAAACTTTCCTGGCTGAATGCATTTGTCACGTCTCTCCTCGTGTTTGCCATGTGCACGCTTAAGTTTCCGCCCAAGCTCATTGAGATCCTTGATAAAATTAGACACATGTGTCTTTGGACTAAGAAAACGGAGCAAGGCGACAAGTGCAACTCTTTGGCTGCATGGGATATGGTCTGTAGACCAAAGAAAAAATGTGGACTAGGAGTGATCAACTTGAAGATTCATAATGAGGCCCTACTGCTAAAATTCTTGCACAAATTCTTCAATAAGCAGGATATCCCTGGGTAAACCTTATCTGGGACAATCACTACGTTGACAAGATCCCACATGCTGTTGACTCAATTGGTTCGTTTTGGTGGAAGGACATCCTAAAACTCACCCCCATATATCGAGGGACCTCGTGCGTTCAAGTGGTTGATGGCAAGATGACGCTCTTTTGGAAAGACCTTTGGAAGGAGGAGATCCTCCAAATCTCTCACCCTCGTGCCTTCTCCTTTGCTATTCATGAAGACCTGTCTGTGGCCGAGGCGATGGCCTGTACTGATTTGCATGAAACCTTTCACCTACCGGTCTCACCGCAAGCGTTTGATGAAATCCAAGACGTGCATTCCTCCTCACTTTGGATTTCTCCGTCCACCTCGTTGCATGATGTATGGCACTATTCTTGGGGCTCAGCGTGTTACAAACCAAAGGATTACTACAACTACTTTAGGGATGGGGAGGCGCACCCCGCATTCAACCAACTTTGGAAGTCACGGTGCACTATGAAGATCAAAGTGTTTGGTTGGCTCTTATTCCTGGACAGACTCAACACACGCAACATGCTTAAAAGGAGACATTATAATATTGGGGATAACTTTGATTGCATCCTTTGTGGTCAGCACAATGAGGAAACTGTTGACCATATGATATTTACTTGCCCCTTTAGTCAGAGCTGCTGGGCTAAACCTCACATTGTTTGAGCGCCCTTTGACTGCCGACTCACTCTTCTACAAGCCACAAAAGACACCTGGCCGAATCCATTCTTTTTGGAAACATCTCTAACCGCGACTTGGAGCATCTGGAAGGAGAGAAACAACAAACACTTCAGAGGGGTGGCTCCTAGTGTGGGGTCCTGGCTAAACCGCTTTAAAGAGGATCTTAAACTTCTTCAACATAGGGTTAAGGCAACACATAGAGCTGCCCTGATTACCTTTTGTAATTCTATTGTATAGTCTACACTCTCACACTGCTTGACCCCCGACCACACATTGGGTGTGGTGGACCTTGTAACAATGGTTGACATGTCTATGTAAACACCCCGTTTATATAGATATATGAAAATACAATAGGGTTTTTTCACCCTACTATCAAGTTTCTCAAAAAAACATTGCCAACAAACCAGGTCATCAAATCTCATCATCAAACCTTAACATTGACAACAAAACTAATTATCAAATCTCATCATCAAACCTTAACATTGCCAATAACACTAGCCAATAACATTAAAAATTAACTCAGGTAAGATAGTTGATAGCAATTCAGCACACTCAAACATAATCATCCAACCAGTTTGACTTGTTGGTTTAGTACAGTCAAACCTAAGCATCCAACCATGGTTTAGGACACAAAACATTGATCAGTACATTGTTTTGAGAAACGACAACTCATGACACTCATTTGTTACCACTGGCAGAAAACTAGGTCATCCAACCAGTGTGACTTCTTGGTTCAGAAGATGTAGAAGGAGTTGCATATCTTGGGGCAGTGAATGGCCTTGCACCACTAGTTGATGGATGTGACCTTACCAAATCTTGCACCAGATCTTGCACCAGACCTTGCACCAGATCTTGCAGGTGGAGGCTGTGATCTTACAGGTGGAGGCTGTGATCTTGCAGGTGGAGGCTGCTGCTGTGATCTTGCAAGTGGAGGTTGTGATCCTGCAGGTGGAGGCTCCTACTGCGATCTTGCAGGTGGGGGCTGTGATCTTGCAGGTGTAGGTTGCTACTGTGATCTTGCAGGTGTCTTGCAAAAAGAAGTGAGATTTGTATTAGTAATCAACATAAAAATATTAACAAATGCACTAGTCAACAAATACAAAAGCAGTGAGATTGGTATTACCACATGCATCTAGAGTATTAAGTTAAAAACAGAGTAACGCATTAAGCAAGATGGCGTGATGTAGAGGGATAGTTTCATGCAATATGATAAAAAACCCATGATACAATACGTGCCTTGCTGCCCCTTCTGTCACTGGGAAAGGACACCGGAAGATCGAACCCAAAGCTAAACACTTCTCCCATGGCAAGAAAAACCAATTTAGTAGGCCAAACCAAACTGATAATTCGAAGAGACTTGCAAAGATAACCAATCACACATAAAAGAATTAGAAGATTCAAATCTATCCCTAATAATAAAGCACAGATTGAATCTGTCGGGTTCACCGTCGTGGCATTTTTGCAAGAGGCCCCTGACTTTTTATTTAATCAACCCGCACACCCTTTTTTAAGTGGCTAAACCAAAAAACGATTCGTTCTTCAACCCACAATCCTTATTGTTGCGCTCGTCACATCTGGCGGCGGCAGCGATGCGGTGGCAGTGAGGCGGGAGGCATGCGCGGAGATAGAGGAGAACATGGAGAGTCGTCCGGGGGCGAGGAGTTCGCCGGCGTCGACGCCATGGACCATGGCGACGCAGGCTTGCAGGGGGTAGCAAGAAGACAAGCAGAGGGGAGCGTCATGAATGGGAGATGCTGGCAACAGGGCAACCGGGAACGCATCAGCGAGGGCAACCGACAGCAGCGGCGCGAACGGAAAGGAGGCGGCCATGGCTTCCTTCAGCGCCAGCAGGGAAGAGAAAGAGGGTGAGAGTGGGGCGATGGGGCACAGAGGGAGGAGGAGAACGCGCGAGAGACGCGGGTGGCGGTGGTGGAGGACCTCGCCGGCGGCAGCGGCCGACCGGTGCAGGGGATCGGGCGCGCGCTGCTCCTCTCCTCCTAGCGGCGCGAGGTGAGGTCGAGGGGATCGAGAGGAGGGAGATAGACGAGTGAGAATCGGGCTAGGGTTCTCTAAGTGGTGGGGATAAGTGGAGGCCCGGCTGGGCCTTGGGCTGGCTGGGGTGTGCTGGAATGGGCCGGCCTATTTTTTTTAAAAAAGAAGGGGTTTCCCTTTATTGGGAGGGTAGAAATCATGCGAGAGTTGCGTTCTTTTGTTCTACGTGGTGTGGGGACTGCATTTGTGGCTGAGAAAAAGCGTGGGGGAAAGCTCCATGTAGTTTTTTTTAACGTGGATGGGTCATAGGTCTTAATTGGCCGGCTTTAATTACTGAATTTCAATTAAATTGGGAATTTGGTTAGCAAATTCCAATGACCGAGCTCAACTCAATAATTCCGGTTTTTATCATTCGCTAACCGATAGAACAATCGAAGTTTCAGTCCTTGGTTTTTTCACTTTGGTTCCTGTTTTTTCGTCGTTGGTTCTTGTTTTTTATGCTCACCCTTAGGCACAAGGGAAGGAGGAGGGGATCGAGTTGTGCTAGGGTTTGTCAGGCGTGGACCGGCTAAAAAGGGTGGTCAAGTAAGCCGGTGTTGAGGCAAGGCAGGCAAATTCTGGTAGGCCAGCTTTCGGTTCTACCAAAAAAGTTTTCTTATTAACTAATAGTACTATTTCGATAATTCACACAAGATCTCATAAATTTATATATATTCCCAAATAGACATTCAACAAGCCTCTTCCGAAATAAACAAAACATAGAGTGAGGTGTGGCTATAATTTTACAATGACAGACCAGTAAATAAGGAATGCAAGTTGTATACAGGGTTGAGATGTGTGTGGCTATAACGTGGCAATAAGAGAGTGACCCGGTAAAAAAAGAATGAACATTACGTGGGTTGAGGTATGTAGCTATAACATGACAATAAAAGAGGACGGTGTGGCCATATAAAGTGACATACAAGAGAGATCTCATAAAGAAGGAATGGACAATGTTGATGTTTCCTCTCCCATTGATATACAATGCTACTCAAGATGAACATGTCGATATTGTTTTAACTGAAAACCGTAGTTTGCCAACTCTAAAAGACCGACTGTACGATGTGCGATTTTTTCCCGTTGCAACGCACGGGCCCTTTTGCTAGTATTATTCATAGATAGACTTGATCATAAACCCACAATTCATCGGTCTCAACAAACACACCGCAAAAAGAAGATTACATCGAATAGATCTCCACGAGAGAGGGGGAGAACATTGTATTGAGATCCAAAAAGAGAGAAGAAGCCATCTAGCTAATAACTATGGACCCGAAGGTCTGAGGTAAACTACTCACACTTCATCGGAGGGGCTATGATGATGTAGAAGCCCTCCGTGATGACGGCCCTCTCCGGCGGAGCTCCGGAATAGGCCCCAAGATGGGATCTCGTGGATACAGAAAGTTGCGGCGGTGGAATTAGGTTTTTGGCTCCTGTTCTGATCGTTTGGGGGTACGTAGGTATATATAGGAGGAAGGAGTACGTCGGTGGAGCACCGAGGGGCCCACGAGGCAGGGGGCACGCCCTATAGGAGGGGGCGCCCCCCACCCTCGTGACCTCCTCTGGTACTTCTTGGAGTAGGGTCCAAGTCTCTTGGATCACGTTCGGTGAGAAAATCACGTTCCCGAAGATTTTATTCCGTTTGGACTCCGTTTGATATTCTGTTTCTCCGAAACTCTGAAATAGGAAAAAAAGCAGCAATTCTGGGCTGGGCCTCCGGTTAATAGGTTAGTCCCAAAAATAATATAAAAGTGGAAAATAAAGCCCAATATAGTCTAAAACAGTAGATAATATAGCATGGAGCAATAAAAAATTATAGATACGTTGGAGACGTATCAGGCATCCCCAAGCTTAATTCTTGCTCGTCCTCGAGTAGGTAAATGATAAAAAGAGAATTTTTGATGCGGAGTGCTACTTGGCATAATTTCAATGCAAATCTTCTTAATTGTGGTATGAATATTCAAATTTGAAAGATTCAAGACAAAAGTTTATGTTGACATAAAAATAATAATACTTCAAGCATACTAACAAAGCAATTATGTCTTCTCAAAATAACATGGCCAAAGAAAGTTATCCCTACAAAATCATATAGTCTGGCTATGCTCTATCTTCACCACACAAAGAATTTAAATCATGCACAACCCCGATGACAAGCCAAGCAATTGTTTCATACTTTAACATTTTCAAAAAAAATTCAATCTTCACGCAATACATGAACGTGAGCCATGGGTATAACATTATATGTGGAATAGAATGGTGGTTGTGGAGATGACAAAAAGAGGGGAAGATAGTCTCACATCAACTAGGCGTATCAACGGGCTATGGAGATGCCCATTAATAGATATCAATATGAGTCAGTAGGGATTGCCATGCAACGGATGCACTAGAGCTATAAGTATATGAAAGCTCAACAAAAGAAACTAAGTGGATGTGCATCCAACTTGCTTGCTCACAAAGACCTAGGGAATTTTGAGGAAGCCCATCATTGGAATATACAAGCCAAGTTCTATAATGAAAAATTCCCACTAGTATATGAAAGTGATATCATAGGAGACTCTCTATCATGAAGATCATGGTGCTACTTTGAAGCACAAGTCTGGTAAAAGGGTAGTAACATTGTCCCTTCTCTCTTTTTCTCACATTTTTTTGTTTAGGCCTTTTCTTTTTTTATGGCCTCTTTTTTTTATTTTTTGTTCGGAGTCTCATCCCGACTTGTGGGGGAATCATAGTCTCCATCATCCTTTCCTCACTTGGGACAATGCTCTAAAAATGATGATCATCACACTTTTATTTTTCTTACAACTCAACAATTACAACTCGAAACTTAGAACAAAGTATGACTCTATATGAATGCCTCCGGTGGTGTACCGGGATATGCAATGAATCAAGAGTGACACGTATGAAAGAATTATGAACGGTGGCTTTGCCACAAATACGATGTCAACTACATGATCATGCTAGCAATATGACAATGATGGAGCGTGTCATAATAAACGGAACGGTGGAAAGTTGCATGGCAATATATCTAGGAATGGCTATGGAAATGCCATGACACGTAGGTATAGTGGCTGTTTTGAGGAAAGTATATGGAGGGTGTATAATACCGGCGAAAAGTGCACGGTATTAGAGAGGCTAGCAATGGTGGAAGGATGGGAGATAGTGCATATAATCCATGGACTCAACATTAGTCATAAAGAACTCATATACTTATTGTAAAAATTTAGAAGTTATCAAAGCAAAGTATTACGCGCATGCTCCTAGGGGGATAGATTGGTAGGAAAAGACCATCGCTCGTCCCCGACCGCCACTCATAAGGAAAACAATCAATAAATAAATCATGCTCCGACTTCATCACATAAGGTTCACCATACGTGCATGCTACGGGAATCACAAACTTCAACGCAAGTATTCTTTAAATTCACAACTACTAAACTAGCATGACTCTAATATCACCATCTTCATATCTCAAAACATTTATCATGCTTCAATCTTTTCTTATTATTCAACGTACTCAAAAGAAAGTTTCACATATCTTGAATACCAAGCATATTATTATTAAGCAATTTACCATGCTATTAAGACTCTCAAAATGATCTAAGTGAAGCATGAGATATCGATAGTTTCTTTAAAACAAATCCACCACCGTGCTCTAAAAGATCTAAGTGAAGCACATAGAGCAAAATTACAACGCTCAAAAGATATAAGTGAAGCACATAGAGCAAAACTACAACGCTCAAAAGATATAAGTGAAGCACATAGAGTATTATATCAAATTTTAATTCATATATGGCTCTCTCAAAAGGTGTGTACAGCAAGGATGATTGTGCCACACTAGCAAACATAGACACAAATAATACAAGACACTCCAAGCAAAACACATATCATGTGCTGAATAAAAATATAGCTCCAAGTAAATTACCGATGGAAGTAGACGAAAGAGGGGATGCCTTCCGGGGCATCCCCAAGCTTTGACTTTTTGGTGTCCTTGGATTATCTTGGGGGTGCCATGGGCATCCCCAAGCTTATGGTCTTGCTACTCCTTGTTCCATAATCCATCAAAAGAATTTACCCAAAACTTGAAAACTTCACAACACAAAACTCAATAGAAATCTCGTGAGCTCCGTTAGAGAAAGAAAACAAAAGACCACTTCAAGGTACTGTAATGAACTCATTATTTATTTATATTTGTGTTAAACCTAATATATTCCAACTTCTCTATGGATTATAAACTATTTTACTAGCCATAGATTCATCAAAATAAGCAAACAACACACGAAAAACAGAATCTGTCAAAAACAGAACAGTCTGTAGTAATCTGTAACTAACGCAAACTTCTGGAACTCCAAAAAATCTACCAAAATAGGACGACCTAGACAAGTTATTTATTGATCAGAAGAAATTGTACTAAGTATTTTATCACGTTCTGGTGATTTTTAACAATTGTTTTCGTGAACAGAAAGTTTCTGGAAATTACAGCAAGGTCAAATAACTATCATCCAAGAAGATCCTATAGGTCTAACTTGGCACAAACACTAATTAAAACACAAAACCACATCTAAACAGAAGGTAGATGGATTATTTATTCCTAAACAGGAGCAAAAACTAAAAAACTAAAAACTAAATTGGGTTGCCTCCCAACAAGCGCTATCGTTTAACGCCCCTATCTAGGCATAAGATTTCAACGATGCTCACATGAAAGACAAGAATTGAAGCACAAAGAGAGCATCATAAAACACATGACAAACACATCTAAGTCTAACATACTTACTATGCATAGGCATCTTATAGGAAAACAAATTATCAATGCAAGCAAAAACTAGCATAAGCAAGGAAGCGGAAAGAAATAATAGCAATCTCAATATAACGAGGGGTAATTTAGTGACATGCAAATTTCTACAACCATATTTTCCTATCTCAATTTAATTACATGTGGTAATTTAGTGAAGGAAATATGCCCTAGAGGCAATAATAAAGTTATTATTTATTTCCTTAATTCATGATAAATGTTTATTATTCATGCTAGAATTGTATTAACAGGAAACATAATACATGTGTGAATACATAGACAAACAGAGTGTCACTAGTATGCCTCTACTTGACTAGCTCATTAATCAAAGATGGTTATGTTTCCTAGCCATGAACAAAGAGTTGTTATTTGATTAACGAGATCACATCATTAGTTGAATGATCTGATTGACATGACCCATTCCATTAGCATAGCACCCGATCGTTTAGTATGTTGCTATTGCTTTTATCCATGACTTATACATGTTCCTTTAACTATGAGATTATGCAACTCCCGTTTACCGTAGGAACACTTTGTGTGCTACCAAACGTCACAACGTAACTGGGTGATTATAAAGGTGCTCTACAGGTGTCTCCGAAGGTACATATTGGGTTGGCATATTTCGAGATTAGGATTTGTCACTCCGATTGTCGGAGAGGTATCTCAGGGCCTTCTCGGTAATGCACATCACATGCCTTGCAAGCATTGCAACCAATGAGTTAGTTGCGAGATGATGTATTACGGAACGAATGAAGAGACTTGCCGGTAACGAGATTGAACTAGGTATTGGATACCGACGATCGAATCTCGGGCAAGTAACATACCGATGACAAAGGGAACAACGTATGTTGTTATGCGGTCTGACCGATAAAGATCTTCGCAGAATATGTAGGAGCCAATATGGGCATCCAGGTCCCGCTATTGGTTATTGACCGGAGATGTGTCTCGGTCATGTCTACATTGTTCTCGAACCGTAGGGTCCGCACGCTTAAGGTTTCGATGACAATTATATTATGAGTTTATGAGTTTTGATGTACCGAAGGAGTTCGGAGTCCCGGATGAGATCGGGGACGTGACGAGGAGTCTCGAAATGGTCGAGACGTAAAGATCGATATATTGGACGACTATATTCGGACATCGGAAGGGTTCTGAGTGGTTCGGGTATTTTCGGAGGTACCGGGGAGTTACGGGATTACGGGAGAAGTAATGGGCCTTGATGGGCTTTAGTGGGAAAAGGAAAAAGGCTGCTGCGCCCCCCCTCCCCTCTAGTCCGAATTGGACTAAGGAAAAGGGGGCCGGCCACCTCTCCTTCTCCTCCTATTCCTTCTCCCTTCCTCCCCTCTTGGTGGACTCCTACTAGGACTTGGAGTCCTAGTAGGACTCCACATCTTGGCCGCACCCTTTGCCTTGGCCGGCCTCCTCCTCCTCCATCCTTTATATACTGAGGCAAGGGGCACCCCTTGAACACACAAGTTGATCTACGGATCGTTCCTTAGCCGTGTGCGGTGCCCCCTTCCACCAAATTCCACCTTGATCATATCGTTGCAGTGCTTAGGCGAAGCCCTGCGCCGGTAACACATCAAGATCGTCACCACACCGTCGTGCTGACAGAACTCTTCCTCGACGCTTTGCTGGATCGGAGCCCGGGGATCGTCATCGAGCTGAACGTGTGCCAAGAACTCGGAGGTGCCGGAGTAACGGTGCTGTGATCGGTTGGATCGCGAGGAGAACGTACGACTACTTCCTCTACGTTGTGTCAACGCTTCCGCTTCGGTCTACGAGGGTACGTAGACAACACTCTCCCCTCTCGTTGCTATGCATCACCATGATCTTGCGTGTGCGTAGAATTTTTTTTGAAATTACTACGTTCCCCAACAGTGGCATCCGAGCCTAGGTTTTTATGGTTTGATGTTATTTGCACGAGTAGAACACAAGTGAGTTGTGGACGATACAAGTCATACTGCCTACCAGCATGTCATACTTTGGTTCAGCGGTATTGTTGGACGAGACAATCCGGACCAACCTTACGCGTACTCTTACGCGAGACCGGTTCCCTCGACGTGCTTTGCACATAGATGGCTTGCGGAAGACTGTCTCTCCAACTTTAGTTGAACCGAGTGTGGCTACGCCCGGTCCTTGAGAAGGTTAAAACGGAGTCTATTTGACAAACTATCGTTGTGGTTTTGATGCGTAGGTAAGATGAGTTCTTGCTTAAGCCCGTAGCAGCCACGTAAAACTTGCAACAACAAAGTAGAGGACGTCTAACTTGTTTTTGCAGGGCATGTTGTGATGTGATATGGTCAAGACATGATGCTAAATTTTATTGTATGAGATGATCATGTTTTGTAACCGAGTTATCGGCAACTGGCAGGAGCCATATGGTTGTCGCTTTATTGTATGCAATGCAATCGCGATGTAATGCTTTACTTTATTACTAAGCGGTAGTGATAGTCGTGGAAGCATAAGATTGGCGAGACGACAACGATGCTGCGATGAAGATCAAGGTGTCGCGCCGGTGACGATGGTGATCATGACGGTGCTTCGAAGATGGAGATCACAAGCACGAGATGATGATGGCCATATCATATCACTTATATTGATTCCATGTGATGTTTATCCTTTTATGCATCTTATCTTGCTTTGATTGACGGTAGCATTATAAGATGATCTCTCACTAAATTATCAAGAAGTGTTCTCCCTGAGTATGCATCGTTGCGAAAGTTCTTCGTGCTGAGACACCACGTGATGATCGGGTGTGATAGGCTCTACGTTCAAATACAACGGGTGCAAAACAGTTGCACACGCGGAATACTCAGGTTTAACTTGACGAGCCTAGCATATAACAGATATGGCCTCGGAACACGGAGACCGAAAGGTCGAGCGTGAATCATATAGTAGATATGATCAACATAGTGATGTTCACCATTGAAACTACTCCATCTCACGTGATGATCGGACATGGTTTAGTTGATTTGGATCACGTGATCACTTAGAGGATTAGAGGGATGTCTATCTAAGTGGGAGTTCTTAAGTAATATGATTAATTGAATTTTAAATTTATCATGAACATTAGTCCTGGTAGTATTAGCATATCTATGTTGTAGATCAATAGCTCGCGTTGTTGCTTCCCTGTGTTTATTTTGATATGTTCCTAGAGAAAAATTGTGTTGAAAAATGTTAGTAGCAATAATGCGGATTGGATCCGTGATCTGAGGTTTATCCTCATTGCTGCACAGAAGAATTATGTCCTTGATGCACCGCTAGGTGACGGACCTATTGCAGGAGCAGATGCAGACATTATGAACGTTTTGCTAGCTCAATATGATGACTACTTAATAGTTTAGTGCACCATGCTTAACTGCTTAGAATCGGGACTTCAAAGACGTTTTGAACGTCATGGAGCATATGAGATGTTCCAGGAGTTGAAGTTAATATTTCAAGCAAATACCCGAGTTGAGAGATATGAAGTCTCCAACAAGTTCTATAGCTAAAAGATGGAGGAGAATCGCTCAACTAGTGAGCATGTGCTCAGATTGTCTGGGTACTACAATCGCTTGAATCAAGTGGGAGTTAATCTTCCAGATAAAATAGTGATTGACAGAATTCTCTAGTCACCATCACCAAGTTAGTAGAACTTCGTGATGAACTATAATATGCAAGGGATAACGGAAAATATTCCCAAGCTCTTCGCGATGCTAAAATCGGCGAAGGTAGAAATCAAAGAAAAACATCAAGTGTTGATGGTTGACAAGATCACTAGTTTCAAGAAAAGGGCAAAAGGAAAGAAGAGGAACTTCAAGAAGAACGGCAAGCAAGTTGCTGTTCAAGTGAAAAAGCCCAAGTCTGGTCCTAAGCCTGAGACTAAGTGCTTCTACTGCAAAGGGACTGGTCACTGGAAGCGGAACTACCCCAAGTGATTGGCGGATAAGAAGGATGGCAAAGTGAACATAAGTATATTTGATATACATGTTATTGATGTGTACTTTACTAGTGTTCATAGCAACCCCTCAGTATTTGGTACTAGTTCAAGTTGCTAAGATTAGTAACTCGAAACGGGAGTTGCAGAATGAACAAAGACTAGTTAAAGGGCAAGGTGACGATGTGTGTTGGAATTGGTTCCAAGATTGATATGATCATCATCACACACTCCCTATACTTTCGGGATTAGTGTTGAAACTAAATAAGTGTTATTTGGTGTTTGCGTTGAGCATGAATATGATTTGATCATGTTAATTGCAATACAATTATTCATTTAAGTTAGAGAACAATTATTGTTCTGTTTACATGAATAAAACCTTCTATGGTCATACACACCAATGAAAATAGTTCATTGGATCTCGATCGTGGTGATACACATATTCACAATATTGAAACCAAAAGATGCGAAGTTAATAATGATAGTGCAACCTATTTGTGGCACTGCCGTTTAGGTCATATTGGTGTAAAGCGCATGAAGAAACTCCATGCTGATGGGATTTTGGAATCACTTGATTATGAATCACTTGATGCTTGCGAACCATGCCTCATAGGCAAGATGACTAAAACGCCGTTCTCCGGAACAATGAAGCAAGCAACAGAATTGTTGGAAATCATACATACTGATGTATGTGGTCCGATGAATATTAAGGCTCGCGACAAAATTATTTTCTGACTTTCACAGATGATTTGAGCAGATATGGGTATATCTACTTGATGAAACATAAGTCTGAAACATTTGAAAAGTTCAAACAATTTCAGAGTGAAGTGGAAAATCATCGTGACAAGAAAATAAAGTTTCTACGATCTAATCGCAGAGACGAATATTTGAGTTACGAGTTTGGTCTTCAATTAAAACAATGTGGAATGGTTTCACAAACTCATGCCACCTGGAACACCGCAGCATAATGGTGCGTTCGAACGTCATAACCGTACTTTATTAGATATAGTACAATCTATGATGTATCTTACCGATCTACCACTATCGTTTTTGGGATTATGCATTAGAGACAGCTGCATTCACATTAAATAGGGCACCATCTAAATCCGTTGAGACGACACCGTATGAACTATGGTTTAGCAATAAACCTAAGCTGTCGTTTCTTAAAGTTTGGGGCTGCGATGCTTATGTGAAAAAGCTTCAACCTAATAAGCTCGAACCCAAATCGGAGAAATGTGTCTTCATAGGATATCCAAAGGAAACTGTTGGATACACCTTCTATCACAGATCCGAAGGCAAGACTTTTTGTTGCTAAGTTCGGAAACTTTCTAGAGAAAGAGTTTCTTTCGAAAGAAGTGAGTGGGAGGAAAGTAGAACTTGATAAGGTAATTGTACCTTCTCCCTTATTGGAAAGTAGTTCATCACAGAAATCTGTTCCTATGACTACTACATCAATTAGTGAGGAAGCTAATGATGATGATCATGTAACTTCAGATCAAGTTACTACCGAATCTCGTAAGTAAACCAGAGTGAGATCCGCACCAGAGTGGTACGGTAATCCTGTTCTGGAAGTCATGTTACTAGACCATGATGAACTTGCGAACTATGAGGAAGCGATGGTGAGCCCAGATTCCGCGAAATGGTTTGAGGCCATGAAATCTGAGATATGATCCATGTATGAGAACAAAGTATGGACTTTGATGGATTTGCCCGATGATCGGCAAGCCATAGAAAATAAATGGATCTTCAAGAGGAAGACGGACACTGATAGTAGTGTTACTATCTACAAAGTTAGAATTGTCGCAAAAGGTTTTCGACAAGTTCAAGGTGTTGACTACGATGAGAGTTTCTCACTCGTATCTATGCTTAAGTCTGTCCGAATCATGTTAGCAATTGCCGCATTTTATGAAATTTGGCAAATGGATCAACAAAACTGCATTCCTCAATGGATTTATTAAAAAAAGAGTTGTATACGATGCAACTAGAAGGTTTTGTTGATCCTAAAGGTGTTAACAAAATATGCAAGCTCCAGCGATCCATCTATGGACTGGTGCAAGCATCTCGGAGTTGGAATATACACTTTGATAAGTTGATCAAAGCATATAGTTTTATACAGACTTGCGGTGAAGCCTGTATTTACAAGAGAGTGAGTGGGAGCACTACAACATTTCTGATAAGTATATGTAAATGACATATTATTGATCGGAAATAATGTAGAATTATTCTGTGAAGCATAAAGGAGTATTTGAAAGGAGTTTTTCGAAGAAGGACCTCGGTGAAGCTGCTTACATATTGAGCATCAAGATCTATAGAGATAGATCAAGACGCTTGATAAGTTTTTCAATAAGTACATACCTTGAAAAAGATTTTGAAGTAGTTCAAAATGGAACAGTCAAAGAAAGAGTTCTTGCCTGTATTACAAGGTGTGAAATTGAGTAAGACTCAAAGCCCGACCACGGCAGATGATAGAAAGAGAATGAAAGTCATTTCCTATGCCTCAGCCATAGATTCTATAAAGTATGCCATGCTATGTACCAGATCTATTGTATACCCTACACTGTGTTAAGCAAGGGAGTACAATAGTGATCTAGGAAGTAGATCACTGGACATCGGTCAAAATTATCCTTAGTAAAATAAGGATATGTTTCTTGATTATGGATGTGACAAAAAGGTTCGTCGTAAAAGGTTACGTCGATGCAAGTTTTGACACTAATCTAGATGACTCTAAGTCTCAATCTAGATACATATTGAAAGTGGGAGCAATTAGCTAAAGTAGCTCCGTGCAGAGCATTGTAGACATAGAAAATTGCAAAATACATAACGGATCTGAATGTGGCAGACCCGTTGACTAAACTTCTCTCACAAGCAAAACATGATCACACCGTAGTACTCTTTGGGTGTTAATCACATAGCGATGTGAACTAGATTACTGAATCTAGTAAACCCTTTGGGTGTTGGTCACATATCGATGTGAACTATGGGTGTTAATCACATGGTGATGTGAACTATTGCTGATAAATCACATGGCGATGTGAACTAGATTATTGACTCTAGTGCAAGTGGGAGACTGAAGGAAATATGCCCTAGAGGCAATAATAAAGTTATTATTTATTTCCTTAATTCATGATAAATGTTTATTATTCATGCTAGAATTGTATTAACAGGAAACATAATACATGTGTGAATACATAGACAAACAGAGTGTCACTAGTATGCCTCTACTTGACTAGCTCATTAATCAAAGATGGTTATGTTTCCTAGCCATGAACAAAGAGTTGTTATTTGATTAACGAGATCACATCATTAGTTGAATGATCTGATTGACATGACCCATTCCATTAGCATAGCACCCGATCGTTTAGTATGTTGCTATTGCTTTTATCCATGACTTATACATGTTCCTTTAACTATAAGATTATGCAACTCCCGTTTACCATAGGAACACTTTGTGTGCTACCAAACGTCACAACGTAACTGGGTGATTATAAAGGTGCTCTACAGGTGTCTCCGAAGGTACATATTGGGTTGGCATATTTCGAGATTAGGATTTGTCACTCCGATTGTCGGAGAGGTATCTCAGGGCCTTCTCGGTAATGCACATCACATAAAGCCTTGCAAGCATTGCAACCAATGAGTTAGTTGTGAGATGATGTATTACGGAACGAGTGAAGAGACTTGCCGGTAACGAGATTGAACTAGGTATTGGATACCGACGATCGAATCTCGGGCAAGTAACATACCGATGACAAAGGGAACAACGTATGTTGTTATGCGGTCTGACCGATAAAGATCTTCGCAGAATATGTAGGAGCCAATATGGGCATCCAGGTCCCGCTATTGGTTATTGACCGGAGATGTGTCTCGGTCATGTCTACATTGTTCTCGAACCGTAGGGTCCGCACGCTTAAGGTTTCGATGACAATTATATTATGAGTTTATGAGTTTTGATGTACCGAAGGAGTTCGGAGTCCCGGATGAGATCGGGGACGTGACGAGGAGTCTCGAAATGGTCGAGACGTAAAGATCGATATATTGGACGACTATATTCGGACATCGGAAGGGTTCTGAGTGGTTCGGGTATTTTCGGAGGTACCGGAGAGTTACGGGATTACCGGAGAAGTAATGGGCCTTGATGGGCTTTAGTGGGAAAAGGAAAAAGGCTGCTGCGCCCCCCTCCCCTCTAGTCCGAATTGGACTAAGGAAAAGGGGGCCGGCCACCTCTCCTTCTCCTCCTATTCCTTCTCCCTTCCTCCCCTCTTGGTGGACTCCTACTAGGACTTGGAGTCCTAGTAGGACTCCACATCTTGGCCGCACCCTTTGCCTTGGCCGGCCTCCTCCTCCTCCATCCTTTATATACTGAGGCAAGGGGCACCCCTTGAACACACAAGTTGATCTACGGATCGTTCCTTAGCCGTGTGCGGTGCCCCCTTCCATCAAATTCCACCTTGATCATATCGTTGCAGTGCTTAGGCGAAGCCCTGCGCCGGTAACACATCAAGATCGTCACCACACCGTCGTGCTGACGGAACTCTTCCTCGACGCTTTGCTGGATCGGAGCCCGGGGATCGTCATCGAGCTGAACGTGTGCCAAGAACTCGGAGGTGCCGGAGTAATGGTGCTGTGATCGGTTGGATCGTGAGGAGAACGTACGACTACTTCCTCTACGTTGTGTCAACGCTTCCGCTTCGGTCTACGAGGGTACGTAGACAACACTCTCCCCTCTCGTTGCTATGCATCACCATGATCTTGCGTGTGCGTAGATTTTTTTTGAAATTACTACGTTCCCCAACAATTTTCCTATCTCATAATAATTACATGTGGGATCATAAGCAAATTCAACAAAATAGCTATCACATAAAATATTTTCAATACGATCCACATGCATGCAAAGTTGACACTCTTCCAAAATAGTGGGATTATCATTAACTAAAGTCATGACCTCTCCAAACCCACTTTTATCAAAAGTTTCATAAGATTGAACATTCTCCAAATATGTGGGATATAAAGTTGACACTCCTCCAAACCCACTTTCAATATTATTGCAAATAATATTATCATTCTCATATTCATCATGGGGATCAAATAAATTTTCAAGATCATAAGAAGAACTATCGCCCCAATCATGATCATTGCAACAAGTAGAGGACAGAGCAATACTAGCATCCCTAAGCTTAGGGTTTTGCATATTGTTAGCACAATTGACATCAATAGAATTTATAGTAAAATCATTGCAATCATGCTTTTTATTCAAATATCTATCGTGAATCGCTTCATAAAGTACTTCATCCCAATTTTTAGATTCACGAATTTCAGGCAAAAAATCATAAAGATAATCTAGTGCACTCAACTCACTAGCAATAGGTTCATCATAATTGGATCTCTTAAAGAGATTAGCAAGTGGATGAGGATCCATAAACTTTTACCAAACGAAGAAGCAAGCAAAAAGAAGGCACATGGTAACACAAGATTGGACGGAGGAAGGGCGAATAAAACGGCAAGGGTGAAGTGGGGGAGAGGAAAACGAGAGGCAAATGGCAACTAATGTAATGTGAGAGATAGGGACTGTAATGGGTACTTGGTATGTTGACTTTTGCGCAGACTCCCCGGCATGGCGCCAGAAATTCTTCTTGCTGCCTCTTGAGCACCGTGTTGGTTTTCCCCGAAGAGAAGAGGATGATGCAGTAAAGTAGCGTAAGTATTTCCCTCAGTTTTTTAGAACCAAGGTATCAATCCAGTAGGAGGCCACGCGCAAGTCCCTCGTACCTGCACAAAGCGATAGCTACTCGCAACCAACGCGATTAGGGGTTGTCAATCCCTTCACGGTCACTTATGAGAGTGAGATCTGATAGAGATGATAGATAATATTTTTGGTATTTTTGGTATAGAGATGCAAAGTAAAAAAGCAAAGAAAGATTAAAGTGATGGAGATTGATATGATGAGAATAGACCCGGGGACCATAGGTTTCACTAGTGGCTTCTCTCAAGAGCATAAGTATTCTACGGTGGGTGAACAAATTACTATTGAGCAATTGACAGAATTGAGCATAGTTATGAGAATATCTAGGTATGATCATGTATATAGGCATCACGTCCGAGACAAGTAGACCGACTCCTGCCTGCATCTACTACTATTACTCCACTCATCGACCGCTATCCAGCATGCATCTAGAGTATTAAGTTAAAAATAGAGTAACGCCTTAAGCAAGACGACGTGATGTAGAGGGATAGTTTCATGCAATATGATAAAAACCCCATCTTGTTATCCTCGATGGCAACGATGCAATATGTGCCTTGCTGCCCCTTCTGTCACTGGGAAAGGACACCGCAAGATCGAACCCAAAGCTAAGCACTTCTCCCATGGCAAGAAAAACCAATCTAGTAGGCCAAACCAAACTGATAATTCGAAGAGACTTGCAAAGATAACCAATCATACATAAAAGAATTTAGAGAAGATTCAAATATTATTCATAGATAGACTTGATCATAAACCCACAATTCATCGGTCTCAACAAACACACCGCAAAAGAAGATTACATTGAATAGATCTCCACGAGAGAGGGGGAGAACATTGTATTGAGATCCAAAAAGAGAGAAGAAGCCATCTAGCTAATAACTATGGACCTGAAGGTCTGAGGTAAACTACTCACACTTCATCGGAGGGGCTAGGATGATGTAGAAGCCCTCCGTGATGAGGACCCTCTCCGGCGGAGCTCCGGAACAGGCCCCAAGATGGGATCTCGTGGATACAGAAAGTTGCGGCGGTGGAATTAGGTTTTTGGCTCCTGTTCTAATCGTTTGGGGGTACGTAGGTATATAAAGGAGGAAGGAGTACGTCGGTGGAGCACTGAGGGGCCCATGAGGCAGGGGGCGCGCCCTATAGGGGGCACCCCCACCCTCGTGACCGCCTCTGGTACTTCTTGGAGTAGGGTCCAAGTCTCCTGGATCACGTTCGGTGAGAAAATCACGTTCCCGAAGATTTTATTCCGTTTGGACTCTGTTTGATATTCTGTTTCTCCGAAACTCTGAAATAGGCAAAAAACAGCAATTCTGGGCTGGGCCTCCGGTTAATAGGTTAGTCCCAAAAGTAATATAAAAGTGGAAAATAAAGCCCAATATAGTCCAAAACAGTAGATAATATAGCATGGAGCAATAAAAAATTATAGATACGTTGGAGACGTATCACATAACTGGCATTGTCCATGCATTTCTTTAGATCTTCCCCCTAAAACCAGCATTCTAGAAATTTGCATACAAGTGTCTAAGACAATATCTCTGGTGGCAGTTTGGAAATACTCTATTCACTGCATTGAGTAGCCCCTGTTGAAATTACACAGGAGACTAAACTACTGACTACAGATATAGTTGAAGATAGACAACAAACTATGCTATTGAAATCACACAACAAACTATGTACTTACCTTCTGTCTATCTGACATGATAGTATAAGGACCAAATTGGCCAACTTCTCCTCCTAGACATATCTTCAGTTGGTGCAGAAACCAGCACCAATTTGTTGTATCCTCCTGACCAACAATGGCAAATGCAATTGGAAAAATGTTGTTATTGCCATCTCTGCCAGTGGCAGCAAGGATCTGTGCACCTGTGGTCAGCTTAATAAAGCATCCATCAACACCTGTTTTGCAAAAATAAAGAGCCAATTAAGTCAGTACATAGCAAATGAAACTAAAGCAAAGGTGTAATCATGTACATAGCAATGAAACTAAAGCAAAAATGTTATAGTGAATAAAGCAAAGAAACAACTAGCTAACCAATTAAAGGTCTGCATCCATTGAGAAATCCCTCCATTGCTCCATTTAAGAAGAAAAACATTGATGAAACCTTGGCCCTGGATGTGGCATTTTTTTGTTGCTTTAGGAACTAGAGTTGTAACTACAACCCTACTTCCAGGGTTTGTCTGCATGATGGTTGCTGCATAGTCCCTTAGCCTGGGATACTGCTTCTTGTGCTCTCCTAAGACAGCTTCCACAGCTACGTTTTTGGCCCTATAGGCCATGTGCTTAGGAACCTCAACACCATACTTCTCCTGGCAGACATCAATCATAGTTTGTGTGCTAGTGGTTGGATCAGACCTGAACAATAAGACCTCATAATGTAGTTGTTCCTCCTCTTCTGACTCATCATCCGAATATTCATCTTCATCATCTACTAGTTGTTCCTCATCTGCTTGTCTCTTGCCATCTAGTATCTCTGTGTCTTGAGAAATCATGTACCTCTCCATGTAGTTGTCACTGTCATATGCCCCTTTTGAATTATCACTACTGTAATAACCCTCCTCCAACAAAAATTCATCCTCCATCACAGATTTCAGCTTTTATTTACCTAGGTTTTTGCTATCTTGTGTGCAAAAACCACTAGCTTCAACATTGGTACTGCTGCTGCACTGACTATGAAAAACAACCCCTTCCTCATCAACAACAAGCACATCTGGCTCACAGAGATCATACACAACTAGTGGTGCATAAAGAATGGTTTGTAGTTCACATTTCTCTGACTTGCAACACAGTTAGTGGTTGTTGCTCTAACTAACAGATTCAGAACTAAAGTATGCTCATGCTACTTCTTAACTTCCTGCAATTTAATGTTTGTGTCAATCAAGTCTAGGCCATGCTCTCTTTGCTCTTATATGCATGTGTTCTCCATGTGATACAATTCATCAGAGAATGTAAATCCTTGTGTATGCAATAGTGCATACAGATTCAGAAAAGTGACATCATAACTGCATATCTTCCTATCCAAATTATGTAGGGCATCAAAGTGAATCCTAACATCCCAGATAGCATCATCCACACTACAAGGGCAGCAAATTTGGACATTTTCAGTAACACTAACCCTAGCCCCCAAATTGGAAGAAAGAACAGAGGAGAGGGAGGAGGACTTACAACACTCCACCACATCCATGGGTCCAGTGATGGCTCGTGAAAGGGTTGGCGACCCATATCTCTGCCATCCGCAGGCGCTGCTCCATGATCAGCGGGGCCTCCTCCATTTCTTCCTCGCCGCTCGAGTAGTACGACGAATTGTCGATGTCGGCCTTGGCCAATCCTGGGTGCGCATCAGCCCCGAGGCCAGGAAGATCTCCGTACCCGCCCACACCGCCACCGCTGCTCGAGCCGCCGTCTACACCGCCGCCTGGATTCGCCATCTCCATTGCTAGAGAGGAGCACAGGGAGGAGAGGGGGTGGGGAACGAGAGTTAGGGTTCGAACCGGTGGCTCGGTTCGACCTAGCCCGTTAGGTCTGACTCGTCTGAGTCAGCGCATCAGGCACGCGCCGATTCGGCCAGTGTGTCACCTGACATGTGGGCCCGACCTGTTGGATACGCGGTCAATACGCGTTTATACGATCCTTAGCCCGTTATGCACCACTTAGGCCCTGAGTTGGTACTGAATTACAAAATTTGACTAGTGGTACTGATTCGTGAGTAGATGCGCAAGTGTGGTACCAACATGCAATTAAATCCATCGAATGGAACACTGCCGAGTTACCTCGTCGGTGATGAAGCGGCACCTATTTCTATTTGGGCTCGAAGATCCCGTCCACCGTCCGATCAAGTAAATGGATGACACAGATGACTAACGGCAAACAGTATGCTATAAACTGAAATCCACAGTCCAATTCTTTACCATTTCATTGTAAGCCATGACCGTCACATCTCAAAATTGTGTTAACCCATCATGACGTCATCTGGCATTAACTTCGCATGAAGTGCAGCACATCTCAGCAGATCTTTTATTTTTAATGGACCTCCCGAAAATCAAGGCATCCGTATAGCCACATAATCATTTTTTCGGCCTCCTTGATTCCCGGGCATGCCATTTATCCATCTTCTTATAAATAGGGACAGGGGGTCCTTTTCATTTTTTACTCTACCCCCCCTCGCCTTCATCTTCCTCCTCGTGACGCCCTAGCAACCCGAGCTCCGCCGCCGCCGTCTTCCTCCAGCGACCTCAACTCCGGTCGCTGCATCAACCTGAATGGACCAGAAATCTGCGGCGCGCCTTCGCTGTTGATCATCATCTGTAAGTACTTCTTTTTCTCTATAATAGATCTGCATTCAGGTTTTACTGTTCGTCGGTGTTGTTCACTGTTCTTCCTCTGGCTCATTTAGATTGCATAGTCAGATCTAAGCTCAATCACCAAAGATATGCGGTAGTAGTTTCATCAGTTATTTTAATAACAAAAAACGCCCCTTCTGTAGAAGATCTCATCTGACCACATGAACACTTTTGTTGCCGCCACCTTAGGTTTAGAATTTATTTGCATTTTCTGAACTGTTGCAGATCCAAAATCATAGCTCCAATCTGCAGAACTTGTTTGTTCATGACTTAGTAGAAATTTACTTTCCAATCTGTTGTACTGCAATCATACGGGCGGCTTGTATGATAACCATAACCCGCCATATAGCATTAGTCCCCTTGTTAAGCCGCCAGTATTCGCTCACAATCCATATAACCCGACATTGTCTTCCGATTTAATCATGTCGACCTTTACATCACTTATCTTTTGATCATTGTCCGGCTTAACATCACAATCCTTAACCCGACAATATTTTCCTTTGTAGTCAAAAATGTCTAAAGCCAAGACTGTCACTTCATGCAACTGGGTTGTTTCCCGGGTCACCGAGGAAATGTTAAACGAGTATGTTCAAACGGGCGTCTTAGCCAAAAAATGATGTCATCCATTGGACGGTCCCAGGCACAGAAACCCCTCCTGAGCCCAAGGAAGGTGAAGTAATTGTTTTTATTGATCATCTGCTCCGAGGGTTTACCCCTCCCGGCTCAAAATTCTTTCGTGACGTGTTGCACTTTTTCAAGCTCCATACTCAATATATCGGGCCCAATTCCATTTCAAATATCTGCAACTTTCAAGTGTTCTACGAGGTGTACCTTCAACAGGAGCACACTGTAGAACTATTCAGGGAGTTTTACTATTTAAACCGGCAGACTGAGTTCACAGATGACCTAGCCTAGAGTTAGGTGACATTTCGACTCAGTGGCAGAAATAAGCCACCTTCCCAGCCGCCAAATTGCCTAGTCATCCTAAGGACTAGAACCAGACTTGGTTTTATTGCCAAGATACTTCTCCAGAAGGTGAAAATCCTCGGCCGGGTTATCGTGAAAACCGACTTAGCAACAGGCACCCTCTTCCAGAACGGATTAGCACAGGAGAACGGGCCAAATACATGCCCATCTTTTCAAAGATCAGAGCCTTAATGGCTAATGGTTTGACTGGAATCGACCTAGTCCGATGCTGGGTCAGCTGGAGAATTTTTCCCTTAAGTCGTTGCTCTAGTTTAATGTGTGAATATACTGGCAATGTCAAAGACCCTCAGCACCACTGTCAGATAGAGTTGATTGATGAAGATATCAATAATATGACTAAGACTCTGCTGAATGAGAGCTTGGAAGATTGCAACAAGGCTGGCTTAAATCCTTTTTGCACCCTTAACCAACCTCCACCTGTAAGCATTTGAAACAATTTCCGGTTTATTCAGTTATTCATTTGAAATTGCCTTCTTACAATCACTTTAACTTCCGCAGGCCGACTCTCCTTTCTGGAATAGGAAGTTGCATGATAAACCAGCCAAGAAGACCCGGACGAAGAATAAGGCTCAGAAAAAGCCTGCCAAGAAGAAGACCAGCCCATCTGAATCATTTAAATTGGATGATGATGAGTCAGAGGTAGAATTGACACCCTTGGCTCATTTTTTGTACATCTTATTGACAATGATTGCTATCAGGATGATGCGGAAGGCAGCCATGCACATGGTGAAAAGGTAACTATCCTTTCCTCTGACTCAGAACCTCTTCCAAGTCTGAAAGTTCGTCAAGTGAGCCGGAAAGTAAGGTTTTCTCACCCTTTAGCTTACTTGGATCCCAACTTTACTTTGAAGAAGCAGCAGCATGAAGTTCGCCGCACAACCCGGAACAGCGGTGGTGGGATTCTTTCCTCCGACTTACCCAACACGTCGGCTCCTCGCAAGCGCCGAGTAGAGGTTTCACAAATTTCCGACTTAGCTTTTCCAAAGGCGGGTCTTATTCGACAACCTCTTAACCCTTCTGATTCAAACTATTAGGGAACCTCTCATTCTTCTTCTGGCAACTCAACTAGGACTTAGGTTCCTCTTTTCAAGACTGTTTCTGGGTAAGAACATTTAGCTTTATTTGCTTCAGCACTTAATCAATTGTCATATTAATCTCATCATGTGTTTTACTTCCAGAGCTATGGCCAAACCCAGCAAGAAACTGAAGGTTAATAAACCAGCTGAAGATCCCAAGGTTGCTGACCCAGAGAAGCAGACAATGTCTGAGTCTTTGCATCAAACTTCAGAAGCAGCCATGGATGATCCACCACCAGAAGAGCACCATGTCACCATGGAGACCTTGAATGTTGACCCGGAGAATGCTAAGTCACCCAGTCCCGCTCAGCCGGCTCAAGAAACCGAAGATGTTATAGTTCTGGGACGGCTTATACAGCATCAGGTAACCTCACCGTCTTGTCCAAGCACAGCGCCAAAGAGGAATTCTCAGCTGCTGACAAAGGCAAGTGGAAACTGGATCTGGAGAGCTATGCTCAATTCAATGCCCAAGAGCTTCACACGGGTTACTTGAACTGTCTTCACACCAGTCGTGACTTTGAAGCCGGCTTGGTTAATCTCATGAAAGATCGTTTTGAGGTACGCAAAAAATTTGTCTCATACGAATATATATATGTCAGCCGCCAAGTCTATTGAATATGAAAAACTTGAATATGCTGTAGACTTTAAATATCCTTGTTGATCTTGTAATTATACCATAGTAATGTGTAACTTTGAAAAGCCAGAACAAGTAGATCGCAAGGGCCGGCTTAAACTGGAGAGTTAAGCCGTGACTTCAAATAGTAGCGATCAATTTTGGACCTGTAGCCCCCATGGGTTGGCTTAATCAACATGGCTCAGCCAGGACTGATTACCAAAATTATGAATAAAATCCAAATATGTAGCCCCCATGACCCGGCTGTAAACATAGAAAATTTAGCCGGGTCATTGAAAGATTCATCTTCAAAAAAGCAATGTGCATTAGCCCCCAAGTGCCAAGTAAAATACTTGTATTGTGCTTGGGACTTCAAATAAGATGATTATCATAACATATATTGCTGTTGACTCGCCTTCTCTTGTAGGCTGAATTGAATATGAAAGAATCTCAAGTGGTGGATCTGAGGCAAAACATCCAGTCCCAGCAAGCAGAAACTTCAAAGGCCAAGTCGGAACTGAAGACCGCTTTGGAAAACATTGAAAAGCTAAAAAGGGACTTCAGTACTGAAAGAACCGGCTGGGACACCGAGAAGGCAGCTCTATTGAAAAGAGCAGAAGATGCCGAAACTCCCCTTAAGCCGGTAACCAATGAGTTGTCCGGTTTAAAGTATCAAATCAACAGCATGACAGCGACCATCTTTGGTAAGTAATAATATACTTCAATCTTTCTTCATCAATATTGAGCAACCATTGAGACGGTTCATGAATATACTTGCTAATGCAGGTTCTAGAAGCTCCAAGATGGGTGATGATATGCACATGAGGCTGAAAGTTGTATATACCCTTGTGGAGCAGTTGTACACTGGCGCTCAACAGGCTATTTCTGCTGCCTTGCATAAGAAGCCACCACCTTCCCTCATCAAGGAAGTGTTGGAGAAGCTGTCTGTGTTGCCACAAAGGGTTGAGGAATTAAAGCAATCAGCCGCCAGAGCTGGCACCATCACCGCCTTGAGCCGGGCAAAGGCGTGGCAAGCTGAACTTGACCTGAAGAGATACCAACCGGCTGCCCCAGCTTAAAAGAAGATGGGTCTCCCTTCAGCGCCGATGACTTCACCAAAATAGTAAGGGAGATGCGTCCTTGGGCAAGAAAATTGGTTGAAGAAACTGATCTCTCCAAGTATCATCCGGTTTATGATGCTAAAAATTCCAAAGTGAAGGCGTCGGTTCATGAAGCTGTGGATCTTATCACGCCAATGCGTAAGCACACCTTCGCTCCTGCCATTGACCCGTCAACCCTTATAGACGATGAAGCTATTTTCAAAGCTTTGTCTGGGATCGATTGGTCATCGCCTAACTTCGAGACAATAGAGGAGGAAAAAGAATCGGCACAAGATGACCCGGAAGCCTCAACCCGCCAACACCAAGACGACTGATGCAAGGGCCGGCTTATCATCGACAGTATGGGATGTTGTGTATATTATAGCACTTATTCTTTTGGGCTGTTCAATGCCTTGTAATAGGCTAGATAAAAACCATGATCTGCCATGCCATCGTGCATGCTTATTTGCATAACACTTTTGAGCCGCCGATCTGATGTTGAAGATCTGCCACTTATGCTTACAATATCATCAATCATGCAGACCATACTTATCATATTCCCTGCACACAAGCAGATAACATGTGCCCTGGCGGTTTGGCCCAGGGCGGGTCATAATATCCCATATAAAATTGCTGATGACTGTATAGTCCATAACCAGGGCGGGTTATCAAAACCTCAGATACGCTCAAATATGAGCCATAAAGATTAAGGCTACATGGCCTGAACCATTTTTAAACCATATATCAATATGGTACAAAAGATGAACCCAAAAAATATTGAAAACAAATTAGATAAAACAAGGCCTTCATAGGCTGCCAAGCCTCAATATCAAGTGTGCTATTCAAGGGCTGCACAACCACTGAGTTAAACCTTAATTCAAACCTGTAAACCGGGCCTCACATGACCAATCGCTATTTTAACTTTGACAAGTTCAGGGTCTTTATAAGATTGACTGTCAAGAGTACGGCGAGTCATTCCAGGATTACCTGGTCGGAGTGGCAGGCATACAAAGGCAGGATAACCCAGATTTTTGGTGAATACACCTGGCGTCCAAGCCAATCAAAAGGGTAAATAAAGCTATGTTCATTGAACAGGAAGCCCCCAAGTGACCTTTAACAAGCCATCAAGGCAGGTTGCCTATGTTTGAACTACACATTATAGCAAGTTCTCTTTGGTAACCATTCAACTTGAGCAAAAAACCCCAAAGTTGTTTGCAACCCAGCGTATAAGCCGGTTCAAAGGGTAGTCATAGCTATGCTCAGTGAGCAGGAAGCCCCCATGCTTTTTGTAACAAGGCGTGCAAGCTGGATCAAGAGGGCAATCATAGCTATGCTCAGTGAGCTGGAAGCCCCCAAGTGATCTTATGAATTGACAATAAAGACTCAAATGCTCAGAAATGAAACGACAGAGGCCCTGAATTATCAGGGATGTCGGCTTTATTATACTAATCATAATATATACATTGGTAGAAGTATGTACATCACAAGAGCCGGTGGCTCATGTGTAATAAGGCTGAAGATGAGCAATATTCCACGGCCGGCGGGTCTCCTCCTCAGACTTGCGTGAGTCCTTGTGCTCTCGAATATCAAGAGGTAGTATTACCCATTGTTCAGCTTTTTTCTGACTAACTTGTGCATGTCTGTTTGATCCTGGATGAGCCAGAGCACCAAGTCACCTTCTTGAAAGGTCCGTGTTTTAACCCGGCGGCTATGATAACGACGCAGATCTTGCTGGTAAATCACCGAACGAGCTGCCGCAAGGTCACACTCCTCATCCAAAAGGTTAAGAGCATCCAGACGTGCTTTTCCATTATCAGCTTTAACATAAGCCACCACACGGGGCGAGTCATGACGGATGTCACTAGGGAGAACCGCCTCTGCTCCATAAACCATGAAGAAAGGCGTGTAACCCGTAGATCTGTTGGGGGTAGTATTGATGCTCCATAGCACTGAAGGCAACTCCTCAACCCAACAACTCGGCGACCTCTGCAAAGGGACCATAAGCAGGGGTTTTATGCCTCTCAAGATTTCTTGATTGGATCTTTCAGCTTGACCATTGGTCTGGGGGTGGGCCACAGATGAAACATCAAGACAAATATGTTCATGTTGACAAAATTCTTTCATAGCACCTTTAGACAGATTAGTGCCATTATCAGTGATGATATTGTGAGGGCAACCAAAATGGAAAATCACCTTTTTGATGAATTGAACCGTTGTTGCCGCGTCACACTTGCTGACCGGCTCTACCTCAACCCACTTTGTAAATTTGTCAACCGCCACCAAGAGGTGAGTCTTTTTGTCCTTGGATCTTTTAAAAGGTCCAACCATATCCAGCCCCCAGACTACAAATGGCCAAGTAATTGGAATCATCCTCAATTCTTAAGCTGACACATGAGCTCGTCTTGAAAATTTCTGACAACCATCACACTTGCTAACCAAATCCTCCCTATCAGCATGAGCCATCAACCAATAGAACCCATGATGAAAAGCCTTAGCCATAGGAGACTTAGAGCCGACATGATGGCCACAATCTCCTTCATGAATCTCTCGTAGAATCCCACGGCCCTCCTCAGGAGAAACACAACGTTGAAACGCCCCTATGACACTGCATTGGTGCAACTCTCCATTGACAAGAGTAATTGATTTAGACCACCGGGTTATATACCTGGCTAAAGTTTCATCTTCAGGTAACTCACCCCGGGTCATATAAGCCAAATATGGGACTGTCCAATCAGGAATAGCATGAAGAGCCGCCACCAACTGTGCCTCCGGGTCAGGAACATCAAGATCTTCCTCCGTAGGCAATTTAACTGAAGGATTATGCAAAATATCAAGGAAAACATTAGGTGGTACCGGCTTACGCTGGGACCCTAGCCGGCTTAAAGCATCATCCGCCTCATTTTTCCTGCGATCAACATGTTCCACTGGATAACCTTTGAAATGACCAGCAATAGCATCAACCTCTCGACGATAAGCCGCCATGAGTGGATCTTTGGAATCCCAAGTTCCTGAAACTTGCTGAGCCACCAAATCTGAGTCACCAAAACACCTTTCCCGGCTTAGATTCATATCTTTAGCCATCCGAAGACCATGGAGCAAGGCTTCATACTCGGCTGCATTATTAGTACAAGGGATCATCAACCTTAAGACATAACAAACTTTATCACCTCGTGGGGAAGTCAAAATAACTCCAGCCCCTGAGCCTTCCAACTGCCTGGATCCATCAAAGTGAATAGTCCAATATGTGCTATCCGGCTTCTCCTCGGGCATCTGCAACTCTGTCCAATCATTGATGAAATCCACAAGTGCTTGAGACTTGATAACTGTCCGAGTCATATACTTCAAACCATGGGGTCCAAGCTCAATGGCCCACTTGGTTATCCGACCTGTGGCTTCTCTGTTTTGAATAATATCCCCTAAGGGAGCATAACTGACCACAGTGATGGGATGACTGAAGAAATACTGCTTCAATTTATGGCTAGCCATGAACACCCCATAAACCAGCTTCTGCCAATGTGGGTACCTCTGCTTAGATTCAATGAGCACCTCACTGACATAATAAACCGGTCGCCGAACCGGATATTCCTTGCCTGATTCCTTCCTCGCCACAACAATTACCACACTGACGGCTCGGCTATTTGCAGCCACATATAACAATAAGGGCTCCTTATCAATAGGAGCTGCAAGGATTGGCGGCTCAACCAAATGCTTTTTCAATGCCTCAAACGCTTGATTGGCAGCATCACTCCCGACAAGATTATCTGTTTTCTTCATCATCTGATATAGAGGGATAGCCTTTTCACCCAAACGACTTATGAACCGGCTTAAAGCTACAACACGACCCGCCAAACGCTGGACATCATTAACACACGCCATTTTAGCCAAATAAGTGATGGCCTTGATTGTCTCCGAGTTAGCTTCAATGCCTCTTTCAGAAACCAAAAAACCCAAGAGCTTGCCTGCTGGCACCCCAAAGACACACTTGTTCAGGTTAAACATCATCTTGTAGGTCTGGAGATTGTCAAAGGTCTCTTTCAGATCATCTAGCAAAGTCTCCTTCCTCAATTTCACAACAATATCATCCACATAAGCATGAACATTGCGTCCAATCTGGTCATGGTGGCAATTCCGAACACACCGCTGATAAGTCGCCTAGGCACTCTTGATCCCAAAAGGCATAGACACATAGCAGAAGGCTCCAAAGGGAGCGATGAAAGCTGTCTTCTCCTGGTCCTTAACTGCCATCTTGATCTGATGATAACCATAATAAGCATCCAAAAAATTCAAACACTCACAACCCGCCGTAGCATCAATGATCTGATCTATGCGAGGGAGAGCAAAAGGATCAGCCAGACATGCCTTATTAAGATAAGTGTAATCCATGCACATGCGCTAGGTGCCGTTTTTCTTAAGTACCAGCACCGGGGTAGCCAACCATTCAGGATGAAAAACTTCAATGATGAACCCAGCTGCCAAGAGCCGGGCCACTTCTTCACCAATGGCCCTGCGCCATTCTTCATTGCAACGACGAAGGAATTGCTTGACCGGCTTAAATTTTGGATCAACATTAAGAGTGTGCTCAGCGAGTTCCCTCGGTACACCTGGCATGTCTGAAGGTTTCCATGCAAAGATGTCTTGGTTCTCATGGATGAACTCGATGAGCACGCTTTCCTATTTCGGATCCAGGTTAGCACTGATACTGAACTGCTTGGATGAGTCGCCAGGGACAAAATTAACTTGTTTAGTGTCATCTGCCGACTTAAACTTCAACAAAGGGTCATGCTTCGTAGTTGGCTTCTTCAAGGGGGTCATATCTGCCGGATCAACATTATCTTTGTAAAACTTTAACTCCTCTGTTGCACAAACAAACTCAGCATAAGCAGCATCCCCCTCTTCACACTCCAGAGCAATCTTCCTATCACCGTGCATCGTGTGCCTTTATGACCCGGCATTTTAAGCTGCAGATAAACATAACAAGGCCGTGCCATACATTTGGCATAAGCTGGCCGTCCGAATAAAGCATGTTAAGGACTCTTGATCTTGACCATGTCAAAGGTCAATTTTTCAGCTCTAGAGTCATGGTCATTGCCGAAAGCCACTTCCAATGTTATCCTACCCACCGGATATGCCGACTTACCAGGCACCACCCCATGAAAAATAGTAGTGGGTGACTTAAGATCTTTATCAGTCAAATTTATACGGTGAAAAGTATCATAGTAAAGGATATTGATACTACTGACTCCATCCATAAGCACCTTTGTAAGCTTGTATCCTCCCACCAGAGGAGCAACCACCAATGCCAATTGACCCGGATTTTCAACCCGGGGCGGGTGAACCTCACAGCTCCATAGGATAGGCTGCTCAGACCACCGCAAATATCGAGGGATCGCCGGCTCAACCGAGTTCACCGCCCCCTTATGAATTTTCTGATCTCGTTTGCACAACTCGTGGTAAACATATTGACCACTGATATGTCTCCAACGTATCTACTTTTCCAAACACTTTTGCCCTTGTTTTGGACTCTAACTTGCATGATTTGAATGGAACTAACCCGGACTGACGTTGTTTTCAGTAGAATTGCCATGGTGTTATTTTTGTGCAAAAATAAAAGTTCTCGGAATGACCTGAAACTTCATGGAGCCACTTTTTGGAATTAGTAAAAAATACTAGCGAAAGAATCAACCGAAGGGGGCCCACACCCTGGCCACGAGGGTGGGGGCGCGCCCTACCCCCTGGGCGCGCCCTCCTGCCTCGTGGGCCCCCTGGAGCTCCACCGACCTCAACTCCAACTCCATATATTCACGTTCGGGGAGGAAAAAAATAAGAGAGAAGGATTCATCGTGTTTTACGATACGAAGCCGCCACCAAGCCCTAATCTTCCTCGAGAGGGCTGATCTGGAGTCCCTTCGGGGCTCCGAAGAGGGGAATCCATCGCCATCGTCATCATCAACCATCCTCCATCACCAATTTCATGATGCTCACCGTCGTGCGTGAGTAATCGCATCATAGGCTTGCCGGACGGTGATGGGTTGGATGAGATTTACCATGTAATCAAGTTAGTTTTGTTAGGGTTTGATCCCTAGTATCCATTATGTTCTAAGATTGATGTTGCTATGACTTTGCTATGCTTAATGCTTGTCACTAGGGCCCAAGTGCCAGGATTTCAGATCTGAACCTATTATGTTTTCATGAATATATGTGAGCCCTTGATCCTATCTTGCAAGTCAATAGTCACCTACTATGTGTTATGATCCGGCAACCCCGAAGTGACAATAATCGGGACCACTCCCGGTGATGACCGTAGTAGGAGTTCATGCATTCACTAAGTGTTAATGCTTTGGTCCGATACTCTATTAAAAGGAGGCCTTAATATCCCTTAGTTTCCAATAGGACCCTGCTGCCACGGGAGGGTAGGACAAAAGATGTCATGCAAGTTCTTTTCCATAAGCACGTATGACTATATTCGGAATACATGCCTACATTACATTGATGAACTAGAGCTAGTTCTGTGTCACCCTATGTTACAACTGTTGCATGAGGAATCGCATGCGACATAATTATCCATCATTGATCCATTGCCTATGAGATTTTCACATATTGATCTTTGCTTAGTTACTTTTCCGTTGCCACTGTTACAATTGCTACAAAAACTGCTACTGTTACTTTTGTCATCGTTACCGTTACTTCCATACTACTTTGCTGCAGATATTAAGTCTTTCAGGTGTGGTTGAATTGACAACTCAACTGCTAATACTTGAGAATATTCTTTGGCTCCCCTTGTGTCGAATCAAGGTAACCAAGGTGGTTTTAAGACTATTTTCTGGCGCCGTTTCCGGAGAGCATAGCTCTATTCTTTGAGTCACTTGGGATTTATATCTGTTGGTCACTATGAGGAACTTGAAAGATGAAAGAACCAAGATTTTCCCTCAACTACGAGGGGAGGTAAGGAACTGCCATCTAGCTCTGCACTTGATTCACCTTCTGTTATGAGTAAATTTGCGACACCTACACCTGCTATTGATTCTGATATGTTGCATGTTATTGATGATGCCACTTCTGCTATGCATGATGCTTATGATGAAACTACTTCTATGCTTGATAATACTGTGGCATTAGGTGAATTTCTTGATGAACAACTTTCTAGGGTTAGAGATAATGAAATTATTGAAACAGATAATATTGAAGATTCTCCCCCTAGATATGAATTGCCTGATGTGCCTGAGGGTTATGTTATGGATGAAGAAACTGCTAGAGATATTTTTGCTTGCAAAGATAGATATGATCTTAAGAAACTGTTAGCTAAGCTGAAAGAAAAGTATTTGAATGCTAGAATGAAATATGACCCTGCTTTTGCTACTTCACCTATCTGTATTTCTTATAAGGATTATGATTTCTCTGTCAATCCTGAGTTAATTACTTTGGTTGAATCTGATCCTTTTTATGGCTATGAATCTGAAACTGTTGTGGTACATCTTACTAAATTGAATGATATAGCACCCTATTCACTCATGAGGAAAAAATTCGTTACTACTATATCCTTAAGTTATTTCCATTCTCCTTAAAGGGTGATGCTAAAAATATGGTTTAATTCTCTTGCTCCTAGTTGTGTGCGTAGTCCCCAAGATATGATTTATTACTTCTGTGCTAAATATTTGCCCGCTCATAAAAAACAAGCTTCCTTAAGGGAAATATATAATTTTGTGCAAATTGAAGAAGAGAGTCTCCCACAAGCTTGGGGGAGGCTTCTCCAATTACTTAATGCTTTGCCTAATCATCCTCTCAAGAAAAATGAAATACTTGATATCTTTTATAATGGACTAACCGATGCTTCCAGAGACCACCTGGATAATTGTACTGGTTGTGTTTTCAGGGAAAGAACTGTTGAGCAAGCTGAATTACTATTGAATAATATATTGAGTAATGATAATGATTGGACACTTCCTGAACCAACTCCTAAGCCAACTTTGAAGAAAAGGGGTATTCTATTTCTCAGTCCCGGAGATATGCAAGAGGCAAAGAAATCTATGGAAGAAAAGGGTATTAAAACTAAAGATGTTAAGAATTTACCACCTATTGAAGAAATACACGGTCTTAATAACCTGACACAAGTAGTAAAGGTAAATTCTCTCTATAGATTTGATGAAGGTGATATTCCTTGTAATAAGTCTGCTAGCCAATGCTTGGATGAGTTTGATAATTTTATTGTTAAACAAGAAAACTTCAATGCTTATGTTGGTAGACAATTGAAACGTAATGCTTATATGATTGAACACTGAGTGATTATATGTCTAGAGTTAAAGGTGACCTCAAACTTATTAGTAAACATGCTTCTATGGTTACCACTCAGGTAGAACAAGTGCTTAAAGCACAAGATGATTTGCTCAATGAATTAAATAATAAGAAAAATGATAATGCTGTTAGAGTTGTGACTAGAGGGGGTAGAATGACTCAGGAACCTTTGTATCCTAGGGGCCACCCTAAGAGAGTTGAGCAAGATTCTCAGAGAACTAATGTTGATGCACCTAGTCCTTCTAAGAAGAATAAAAAGAAAAATGATAGGACTTTTCATGCTTCTAGTGAACCTGTTGTTGACACACCTTAGAATCCCAATGATATTTCTATTTCTGATGCTGAAACACAATCTGGTAATGAATATGAACCTAGTGGTAATGCTGATTGTCGGTGTCAAAACCGGCGGATCTTGGGTAGGGGGTCCCGAACTGTGCGTCTAAGGCGGATGGTAACAGGAGGCGGGGGACACGATGTTTACCCAGGTTCGGGCCCTCTCGATGGAGGTAATACCCTACTTCCTGCTTGATTGATCTTGATGATATGAGTATTACAATAGTTGATCTACCATGAGATCGTAGAGGCTAAACCCTAGAAGCTAGCCTATGATATGATTGTTGTTGTCCTACGGACTAAACCCTCCGGTTTATATAGACACCGGAGGGGGCTAGGGTTACACAGAGTCGGTTACAAGGAAGGAGATCTACATATCCGTATTACCAAGCTTGCCTTCCACACCAAGGAGAGTCCCATCCGGACACGAGACGAAGTCTTCAATCTTGTATCTTCATAGTCCAATAGTCCGGCCAAAGGATATAGCCTGGCTGTCCGGATACCCCCTAATCCAGGGCTCCCTCAGTAGCCCCTGAACCAGGCTTCAATGACAATGAGTCCGGCGCGCAGATTTGTCTTCGGCATTGCAAGGCGGGTTCCTCCTCTGAATACTCCATAGAAGATTTTGAACACAAGGATAGTGTCCGGCTCTGCAAAACAAATTCCACATACCACCATAGAGAGAATAATATTCCCACACATCTAATCTGCTGACACATTTTGTAGCATGACATCACACCATGACCCGGTCATTATTCGGACCGTTTCTCTCAACCCACCTCAGCGCATATTGCGAGGCAGTTTTCTTGGCACGTCTTGTCGAAGCAGAGATCGTGTCCCCTTATCACGGGATTCTCTTCAATACGGGTGTGGGTAACCCAACCGCACCATCAATTATGGCGCTTGGGGAATAAGCGAGTTCACTTGGCAGGTGGGGGCGCATAGTTTCGTACGCCCTTATAAAGGGATAAGGGTTCACCTTTTTCACCCACGCCTTCTTCCCCCTCGCTCATCCATTCTCGCGCACTCGAGCTTCAACACCCAAGTTTGCGTCTTTCTCCTCAAACTGTTCCAAGCATGTCCGGAGCGGGAGGCAAGTGGATGAAATCCTCCGTCACGGAGGAGGACATCGAAAAGCTGCGGGGAGCTAGATACTTGGCCGCGGATATCGCGCATCGTCTGCCCAATGCGGCGCAGATCGTCCCTAACCCGGAATCTCATGAGAGGGTAGTTTTCCTCACCCACTTCGTCCGCGGACTGGGATTTCCCCTCCACCCGTTCATCCGCGGCCTCATGTTCTACTACGGGATGGACTTCCATGATCTGGCCCCGAACTTTATCCTCAACATCTCGGCGTTCATCCTCGTGTGCGAGGCCTTCCTCCGCGTCCGCCCCCACTTCGGCCTTTGGCTGAAGACCTTCAATGTTAAACCGAAGGTGGTGGGCGGCCAGCAAGCGAAATGTGGAGGCGCCATGGCGGGTAAAATGCCCAACGTCACATGGCTCGAGGGCTCCTATGTGGAGACCATAAAGGGGTGGCAATCGGGGTGGTTCTACATCACCGAGCCGCGCGACCCCACCTGGGTGGCGGCCCCCGAGTTCCGATCCGGAATCCCCGTGCGGCTCACCTCCTGGAAAGAGAAGGGCCTGTCTTGGGGTTCACTGGTGGAGCTGACTGGACTCCAGAAATGTATCCGGAACATGATAATCAAGAAACTCAAGCTTGTCAACGTAGTACAGGTCATGCTCTTCCGCCGGATCCTCCCGTGTCAACGACGGGCATTTAATTTGTGGGAGTTTGACCCGGCCGAGCACCAGACGCTGCGAGAGCTCTTCGACACGACGCACAAGGACGTCTGGAAGGTGCTGTTCATGGGCACCGAGGTTCCTCCTCCCCTTACCGAGGACTGCGGACTTAGCGTGAAGCGCCCTGCGAATCCGGTAAGTCTTTTATAAGATGTTTATTTTCCCCCATATGACTGTGTGCGGAATCTAAGCTTCCATGCCTTTAACAGGACTGGGTGGAGACGGCGGAGCAGATTGACTGCCCAGCCCCCTTGCCCGAAGATCCAGCAGATGCTCTCCTAACAGAGATGCTGGTTCCGGCACCTTATAAGGTGCCGGAGAAGAAGACCAAGAAGACCACGGGGACCCGAAAGGGTCTCCGACACGTGGTCATGTCGGACTCATCGTCCGAACACTCCGAGGCGCACTCCTCCCACGAAAACGAGGAGGAGGAAAGTTATCCCCCCCAACCGGGGGAGACAAGAAAAGGAAGGCCGCCCCAACCGGGGAGGCTGAAGAGTCCAAGAAGGGAAGGACCCTCCCTCCGGACTACTCCACGACCGCCGCCTACAGCGACGACGAGTGGTTGCCAGGGACAAGCCCCTGGCGAAGTCGTAAGTATCCGGATACCATAGTAATTCGATATGTTTCTATTGCACTACTCCGCCTTACGCCGAACATGATTATGCAGTCCATCCCGAGCCCGTATCGATGTATCTTCGTCGGACGGTTCTTTGGACCCGTCGGATATGAGTAGCGGCTCTCTTCCGACCGCTTCCACCCCTCGTCCTACAGAAAACATTGATGTGTTGTCTCAGAAGGCACCGGTCCGGGGGGAGGTAGTCCTTGAGGCGCCCCAAGGCGACCTTCCGGACCCTGGGCGCAAAGGGAGCAAGACTCCCACGGGCTCCAAGTCCGGCCCCCAGCCGAACACTGTGCCGAAACCTCTGGTGGTTCCCGACTCCGGCAGGCGACCCCCCGCTAAGAGGGGCAAGCCGCCCATGCCGGTGACCTCTGTCCATACAGAGGCACTGGACAACTTGCTGGAAGCGCTTCCAGGCGCTTCCGTCGACGAAGAGCACCCCACTATCATGAGTGCGGTGATCGAGAAGGTTCAGTCCGCCAAAAGCGGACTAACTGAAGCTTGTGCCAGCCTCCTAACAGGCTTTCAGGTATGTAATAGAAATATGGGAGATATTACCGCATAGACAGTGGCCCCTGATGCTCTGTTTGGCGTCCGCGAAGAAAGGCCGAATAGAGGATCGAATAATAATCACAGGAGTCTGATTATAATATGTCTATGTGGATATGCAGGCTTTGCTGCTGGCCGCTGCCGCACGTACTGCGGAGGTCGCTGCACTGAAGCAGGACCTTGAGCGGTCCGGGGAAGAGCTCGGCCTTGCCAAGAGGCAGCTCGAGGAAAACAAAAGTAAGCAATACCTTGTCTATATGAAAAAAGATTTGGTTGCAGAATAATAGGATCATCATGAATTTTGCCAGGGGCCACGACCGAAGTGGCGACTATGAAGAAGGCGCTATCCGAGGCTGAGAACAAAGCGGCCCAGGAGTGCGGTGAGCGAGAAAAACAAGAGGCCCGCGTAGGCGAGGTGCAGCAAGAGCTCCAGGCTCTCGTCAAGAAGCACGAGGCCTTGGAGCTTGACTCTAAGACGCGAGAGTCTGAGCTTGCGAAGGCTCTCGACAGCACGAAACATGCCAAGGCCGAAGCCCAAAAGGCCCTCCAGGAAATTGAGGCGGTTAATAAGATAGCGGCGAGTAAGGCATTCAATATGCAAAGCAAGCATGTGAAAGAAAATTTCTTTTTACTTACCTGAGTTCAGAGCTCTCCAAGCGTCCGCAGATCTGCCCCGCAGTGTGTCTGATGCCACGGAGTTCTACCGGGCTGAGGAGGGGAGCTCGACGGAGAAGCTGTTCTGGTCTCAGTATACTGGGACCGAACATCCGATGCCCTTGAGCGACCAGCTGAAGCAATTGGTCGAGCTTCACAAGGCCGCCGAATAGGTCATGAGTGGGCTCATAGTCCGGCTGTGGCTTGGCGAGCCCCTGCCGAACAGCTACTTCAGCCTGGTGAGGCGGCTTGTAGATGCGTGCCCACGACTGGAAGTCATAAAGCGGTCCGTCTGCATCGAAGGTGCATGCAGGGCTTTTGCCCGTGCGAAAGTGCACTGGGCCAAGATGGACGCCGAGAAGCTGGTGAAGGAGGGGCCGCCGTAGGGCAAGGAGCATTGCCACCCTGAAATGTATTATGAAGGTGTCCTGAAGGGTGCCCGCCTTGTGGTGGAGGAGTGTACCCAAGATGTAATTTTTGAATGAACTTGCTCATGTGATCCTGTAATATGAAAACTAGTTCATTTGCGCTATGCAATGCTTTTTGAATTTAAAATATTACCTTCTGTGCGGCCGTTTATAAAATCTAAGAGTTGGCCAGTCGTCGGCTTCTGCCCCCATGCAGCTACTGCTAGGGCGTTCGGGATAAATCTGAGCACTCTTTTTTCCCATTTTTGGGTCCTTCGAGGGAGGTGCTCAGCGCAACGAACCAGGCAATCGGACTATAATGCTTTATCACTCTCACTTAGCCATAGAAGTCTACAATTTTAAATTTTGGTGAAGCCCCTAGTACTCGGAAGGCCGAATTTGGGGCGCTATATACGCCTAAGTCAGACAAGGCCGACTCCTCGCCCAAAGCAGAAAAAGTCTTGAAGGACTTGAGACCTCTCGAACAGCGACCAGCTCTCGCCTCATCATGACAGTCAGTTTTGGATTTATCTACTGAGGTGTTTGTCCGGAAGAACCGGGACACAATCGCAGTAGTTCTCCCAGTGCTACCTTAGTCGATATAGCGGAACGTAAGCTACCAAAACATGGGAGCCGGGCAAACCCAACTATTGACCCAAGACATGATTCGGAGCTGATGCATATAATGCTATAAGTTCGGGGTGCCGCACTGTCGAAAGTGTTCGGACTTCTCACGCCGTATTGTGGGCTATACAAAAGCCCCTGGCATACCAGCCGTACTAGAATGTACGGGTGCTGATTGTTGTAAATAAACATATATAAAAAGAATAGAAAATGCAATAATAGACTGATGCTGTGCATTGTTATTTAAAGAATACGTCGAAATGTACTGATACAAGTAGTGCAATAAGCAAAAAATAGGACTATTCGATATGTCCTATCCAAGGGCAAGCTGCGGATTGGTATTTAAAGCAGGTATTTCGCTCATTATCAGAGACCACCGGGGGATTCCATTGTACGACGTAGCTTCCTGCCTCCTTGGTTGTTGTATTATGTGTCCAGCAATCACACTGCCGGATAGGGCTTCCAGAGAGTAAGGTCCCGAAAGAAAGAAAATGATAAAGGTATTCATCCCCTAGGGCGGTTGAGCCGCACTGTGAGACGTGCCATGGTCGCGCCCCCGCTTATGCCCATTGTATTTTCAATGCGTAATTATGTACGTGTGGCACGGATTTCGCCGTGTGACTGGGACTGGGGCGGGGGCCGAATTGCTAGGTGAGCTCTGAACATGCTAGGCGATCCTGTTGCAGGTTACTCCGGACTCGCTTGACGGTGTCCGGGGGCTTTATCACCGAATTGCTGGATTGCCTTAAGAGGTTGCTTTGTGCTTCTGCTGCAAGGGCCACGGTGTGCTCCTTCGTGCGGAGCGAGCGCTCTGTGTTTCCATTGACTGTAATGACCCCCTTGGTCCTGGCATCTTGAGCTTGAGGTATGCGTAGTGCGGTACCGCATTGAATCTTGCAAATGCGGTTCGCCCAAGCAGTGCGTGATAGCAACTGTGGAACGGGACGATATCGAAGATTAACTCCTTGCTTCGGAAGTTGTCTGGAGATTCGAAGACCACTTCCAGTGTGATTGAGCCCGTGCAATGAGCCTCTACACCTGGGATGACGCCTTTAAAGGTCGTTTTTGTGGGTTTGATCCTCGAGGGGTCTATACCCATTTTGCGCACTGTATCCTGATAGAGTAGGTTCAGGATGCTGCCGCCGTCCATAAGGACTCGAGTGAGATGAAATCCATCAATGATGGGGTCTAAGACCAATGCGGCAGATCCGCCATGACGGATACTAGTGGGGTGATCCCTACGATCGAAGGTGATCGGACAAGAGGACCACGGGTTGAACTTTGGGGCGACGAGCTCCATCGCATAGACGTCCCTTAGTGCACACTTCTGTTCCCTCTTGGGGATGTGGGTTGCGTATATCATGTTCACAGTCCTTACTTGTGGCGGAAATTTCTTCTGTCCTCCCATGTTCGGCGGCCGGGACTCCTCCTCGCCGTCACTATGCAGGCCCTTGTCCTTGTTTTCGGCATTTAACTTGCCGGCCTATTTGAACACCCAACATTCTTTGTTGGTGTGATTGGTTGGCTTATCGGGGGTGCTGTGTATTTGACACGAGCGATCGATTATGCGGTCCAAACTGGACGGGCCCGGAGTACTTCTTTTGAATGGCTTTTTCCGCTGACCGGATTTAGAGCCACTGAATCCGGCATTGACTGTCGTATCCTCGGTGTTATCGCCGTTGTTGCGGCGCTTGTGTCTGCTACGACGTGGTCTGCCGTTAATATCCTTGGTACCCGAAGTGCTAAGGTCTCTTGATATGTTGTTGCTGCGAGCCAACCAGCTGTCCTCCCCGCGCAAAAGCGGGTCATGAGTGTCGTGAGGGCTGCCATAGACTTCGGCTTCTCCTGGCCGAGGTGCCGGGTGAGCCACTCGTCACGGATGTTATGCTTAAATGTCGCTAAGGCCTCTGCATCCGGACAGTCGACAATTTGATTTTTCTTGGTTAGGAACCTTGTCCAGAATTGCCTGGCCGATTCCCCCGGCTGCTGAGTTATATGGCTCAAGTCATCGGCATCCGGTGGTCGCACATAAGTGCCCTGAAAGTTGTCAAGGAATGCATCTTCCATATCCTCCCAACAGCTAATGGAGTCTGCTGGCAAGCTATTGAGCCAATGCCGAGCTGGTCCTTTGAGTTTTAGCGGGAGATACTTGATGGCATGTAGATCATCACCGCGGGCCATGTGGATGTGGAGGAGGAAATCCTCGATCCATACCGCGGGATCTGTTGTACCATCATATGATTCGATATTTACGGGTTTAAAACCCCTTGGGAATTCATGATCCATTACTTCGTCCGTGAAGCAAAGGGGGTGTGCGGCGCCTCTGTGCTGGGCTATATCACGATGCAGTTCGTATGAGTCTTGTCTGCTGTGTTCGGCCCGGCCGGATTTACCTTTACTATATCCGGCGTGACGGTCATCGTCCCGCGTAGGTACGCGCCCCCGTGATCCGTAGATCGATCTTGCGTATTTTGCCCTGTTTTCCAATACGTCTCGCAGGTCTCGCGTGTTTCCCCGGGCCTTGGTATTTTTGTTTGAGCGGCGGCAGGGTGCAGGCTGAGCTTCAGGCTGAACTGCCTCTCTGTCTTGATCACGAGGTGGTCGGTCAGCCACATCGTACGTTGGTGATGTACGTTTTAATGCTTCCTCCTCGAGTCTGGGTAGCAACCTGCACTTTGGGTAACCCTTGGAGGGGCGTTCGAGTTCATATTCCTCGGTCGCAAGGACTTCAATCCATCTGTCTACTAGCAAATCTTGATCAGCTCGAAGCTGTTATTGCTTTTTCTTTAGGCTATTTGCTGTGGCTATAAGCCGGTGCTTAAAGCGCTCCTGCTCGATGGGATCCTCAGGCACGATAAATTCTTCGTCGCCGAGGCTTACCTCTTCTTTGGAGAGAGGCATGTAATTGTCATCCTCTACTTCTCCGTCTGCTGCCCACTCAGGAGGGCTGGATTGGTCATCCTCTTGCTCTAATTCTTGCTGGAGGGGATTGTCATCATCTTCGGCACTGTCCGGAGTGTTATTGTCTCTTGTGCCGGTATCGCTCCTTTTGCTATGGCGAGACTTAGAGCAGCGCCGCTGACGTCGGCGCTTGGGTTGCTTCTTGGAGGGGTCATCCTCCGCTGTCTTATCGCCATTGCCTTCTTTGGGTGTATCCACCATGTATATATCATATGATGAGGTGGAGGTCCAGTGCCCTGTGGGCAGTGGTTCCTGTTCGTCTCCTGCATCGTCGTCCATACCATCGATGTCTTTGGAGTCGAAGTCAAGCATGTCGGTTAAATCGTCGACAGTGGCTACTAAGTGGGTGGTGGGTGGGGAACGGATTTCTTCATCGTCCACATCCCATCCCAGCCAAACATAGTTTGGTCAAGGTTCTCCAGATAGGGAGAGGGATCTTAACGAGTTTAGCACATCGCCGAAGGGCGAGTGCTGAAAGATATCCGCGGAGGTGAACTCCATGATCGGCGCCCAATCGGATTCGATAGGCATAGGCGCAGGCAGCTCGGAGTCCGTGGCTGGAGATGAATCCAGTGGTTCGGTATCACGGCTCTTGTGAGGGGTAAGGTCAGTATCCGGCTCTATCGCCGCTGAGAGTACGGCCTCCATGGCGGGGTCTATCCACCCATCATTGGATGACGCAATTTGCTCCGGATTAGAGGCCGGAGTAGTTGCCGGTGCGATCTCCCGGACACCGTCCGACGGCAGAGCTATATCATGCTCGTCGTGATCGTGCGGCGCACCTGGCAAGGGCTTGAATCCGTTGAAGATCAAGTCTCCATGGATATCGGCGGTGTAGTTCAAGTTTCCTAACCTGACCTGGTGGCCAGGGGCGTAGCTCTCGATCTGCTCCAGATGGCCAAGCGAGTTGGCCCGCAGTGCGAAGCCGCCGAATACAAAGATCTGTCCGGGGAGGAAGACCTCACCTTGGACCGCATCGTTACCGATGATCGAATGAGCCATCAAGCCTTATGGTGACGGCATAGTGGAACTCTCAATGAAAGCACCAATGTCGGTGTCAAAACCGGCGGATCTCGGGTAGGGGGTCCCGAACTGTGTGTCTAAGGCGGATGGTAATAGGAGGCGGGGGACACAATGTTTACCCAGGTTCGGGCCCTCTCGATGGAGGTAATACCCTACTTCCTGCTTGATTGATCTTGATGATATGAGTATTACAATAGTTGATCTACCAGGAGATCATAGAGGCTAAACCCTAGAAGCTAGCCTATGGTATGATTGTTGTTGTCCTACGGACTAAACCCTCCGGTTTATATAGACACCGGAGGGGGCTAGGGTTACACAGAGTCAGTTACAAGGAAGGAGATCTACATATCTGTATTGCCAAGCTTACCTTCCACGCCAAGGAGAGTCCCATCCGGACTCTAGACGAAGTCTTCAATCTTGTATCTTCATAGTCCAACAGTCCGGACAAAGGATATAGTCCGGCTGTCCGGATACCCCCTAATCCAGGACTCCCTCAATGATGTTCATGTTGATGCTTAACTTAGCAATAACAATGATGTAGAGATTGAACCTGCTGTTGATCTTGATAACCCACAATCAAATAATCAACGTTATGATAAGAGAGACTTCGTTGCTAGGAAGGACGGTAAAGAAAGACAACCATAGGTTCAGAAACCCATGCCCTTTTGCTCCTAAACCATCCAAGAAAAAAGATGATGAGGGTTTTGAGCGCTTTGCTGAAATGATTAGACCTATCTTTTTGCGTATGTGTTTGACTGATATGCTTAAAATGAATCCTTATGCTAAGTATATGAAGGATATTGTTACAAATAAAAGAAAGATAGCGGAAGCTAAAATTTCCACCATGCTTGCCAATTATACTTTTAAAGGTGGAATACCAAAGAAACTACGAGATCGAGGAGTACCAACTATACCATGCTCCATTAAAGGAAACTATGTTAAAACTGCTTTATGTGATCTTGGAGCCGGTGTTAATGTGATACCTCTCTCTTTATATCGTAGACTTGATTTGAATAAGTTGACACCTACTGAAATATCTTTGCAAATGGCCGACAAATCAACTGCTATACCTGTCGGTATTTGTGAGGATGTGCATGTTGTGGTTGCAAACGTTACTATTTTAACGAACTATGTTATTCTTGATATTCCGAGGATGATAGTATGTCGATTATCCTTGGTAGACCCTTTTTGAATACTACAGGGGTTGTTATTGATTGCAACAAAGGCAATGTCACTTTTCATGTTAATGGTAATGAGCATACGGTACACTTCCCGAGGAAACAACCTCAAGTCCACAGTATCAATTCTATTGGAAAATTTTCAACGATTACTATTGGAAGTTTTGAATTCCCTCTTCCTACTGTCAAGAAGAAATATGATATTCTTATTGCTGGGGACATGCATATCTCCATTGAGGTAACCTAGTGTTATTCGAAAATTCTCCTGTTTCATGTTATTCGGAAAGAGTTTGTTAACAAGACTTGATCAACCTTGTTAGTGGATTCCTTTTGATGAGCACGAGATGGATGAAGTTAGAAAGCGCAACTCTCTGTACCCTCCTTTTACTTTCTGTTATTTAGATTAAATAAAGCAAAAATCGTATTTTCTGTCTGTTTTCTGAATTATCCTTGCAATAAAAATACCCCGAAAATAAAAGTTCTCCAAATGTCCTGAAAATGAAATATTGTAGAATATTTAAGAATTTCTGGCACTGAGAACACACCAGGGGGCCCACCATTTGGCCACGAGGGCACAAGGTGCGCCCACCCCCTTGGGACATGCCCCTGGCTCGTGGGCCCCACATGGACCCCCTCACTTATTCGAGCACCCACTCACTTCGTCTTCCTCCAGAAAAAATCTTCCCATAGCTCAAACCCGTGTTCTAGCTTGTTTTGCTGCCATTTTTTATCTCCTTGCTCAAAGCTTCATTCACAAAACTGTTGTGGGGGTTCGTTCTTTGGTATGTGACTCCTCCAATGGTCCAATTAGTTTTTTGCTCTAGTACTTTATTTATTGCAAACTTTTGCTGCTAAGGTGACCCTATTCTTGAGCTTGCATGACAAATTTAAATGGTCCAAAGTAGTTTTAATGCATGATATAGCCTCTAGGCACCTGTGGGAGTAGTTGCTATAAATCTCGTTGAGTTTGGTTCACTTTTATTTTGAGTCACTAAAACTTCAGAAATTTTTCAGAGAAAGAAAAATGCATAGGAAAATGTACCAAGGTGGTTCCTCAAGGAAGCAAATACCAAGGCTTGCGATACGTGAGCCGGACGATGAACCACCGAGGGAAGCTCAAGTGCGGCCTTGTGAATGGCTGTCAGAGGAGTTTATGGTCCAGGCAGGCATTAAGGATGAATTTGACGTGTATGTGCGTAATGCTGATCTTGAGGACTTCGTGACAGATAAGTGCTTACAGTACCACTACCTAACTGATTCCTTTGTGAGGATGTTTAAATTTGCATCTTCGCGCAATTCTCACATTGTTTTATTTGATCTTTATGATAAATCATATATCATGGACTTAGAAGATTTTACTACTGCTTGTAAACTCCCGCAGTGGGGCAATGTTAGTGAACCTCGCAAATCTGAATATAAAGACTTTCTTGCTAGTATCACTATGGGGGAATCTAGAGAAATCACACAAGCTACCATAGGGAGCATTCATTTCCCTTCCATATGTTATTTTTCTCTCTTTATAGATAGATGCATTAACGGTAAAGATGAGGCTTGTCACATGTGCGTTCCAGATCCCAGTGTCCTCAAGAGTGCGGTATTAGGTGATAAACAATATAACTTGGGGGCCATTGTTGCACGAAGGTTGCATCTTAACGGTACAAGTGGAGATTTGTTTGGTGGAATTTATGCAACTCGTGTAGCTAATTATCTTGGTGTACCCATACATGGAAATGATATGGAGTTGCCTCCTACTTATCTAGATTATAATGCTATGGTTCGCCAATAGTTTCTTGAGAAGAATGAACAGTTCCTCCAGTACCAACTAATCTTTGGCAGACAACGCACTGTCCATGTTGCCCTCCCTGCTCCTACTTTCTTTAACTTTCAGGCAAAAAGGAGATAGGTTATAACCAGGGAGGAGGCGAACGAGTATGAGAGGAGGACGGAGACAACTCGCCTCCAAGCTGCAGCTCTTCAGGCAGTAGCTGCTGCATCTCAGTACAACCTCGAGGCCAGCAGTGGCCATAGACCAACTTAGACCAAAAGCCTAAGCTTGGGGGAGTATGTATTTCTCACCGACATTACATTCATGTTCACACACTTATTCTAGTTCTCGGTGCTCATACTTTTTCATTGTACTATCCATGCTAGTTTATTCTCTTTTCTAAGCCTTCTTCTTGTGTGTTTGAAAAACCTTAAGAAAAACAAAAAAATTAGTTGTAGCTTTCAGCTAGTTTACTTTCCATGCCTGTAGTAGCAATAATTAAGAGAAAACCCAAAAAGTTTTCTCGTTCTTCTTTTGCTTGTTGGGAGCTTTCCCACGTAAACAGTTTTATTTCTTTTCTTATTCTTTGGGGGTCGAGAGGAGAAGACCATGATGAAAATGTTGAGTGGCTCTCATATGCATTATTGTTGATTTAACCAAGAGCCCATATTACCTTGTCTTCTCCCTTGTATTAAATGCTTGCAGATTCTAGCTTAGTCCAATGCACGTGCACTATTATTATTATCCACACCGTTCGGTCGTGCGAATGAAAGGCAATAATGACGATACATGATGGACTGATTGAGAAGGGAGAAGCTGGTATGAACTCGACCTATCTTGTTTTTGTAAATATGATTAGTTCATTGTTCCTGATTCAACCTATTATGAATGAAACATGTTTGCAATGACAATTAGAGATTATAGTTGCTCATGCCATGCTTAATTAGCTAGGAGTTTATAATGGTCTACCTTGCGTGCCAACATGCTATTAAAATGGTTGTGATGTGGTATGATAGTGTGGTATCCTCCTTTGAATGATTCGAGTGGCTTGACTTGGCACATGTTCACGCATGTAGTTAAACAAAATCAACATAGCCTCCACGATATTTATGTTCATGGTGATTTATATCCTACTCATGCTTGCACTCATTGTTGATTAATCTTAATGCATGTTCAAGACTGTTGTCGCTCTCTAGTTAGTCGCTTCCCAGTCTCTTTCTAGCCTTCACTTGTACTAAGCAGGAATACTGCTTGTGCATCCACTTCCATAAACCCCAAAGTTATTCCATATGAGTCCATCTTACCTTCCTATATGCGGTATTTACCTGCCGTTCCAAGTAAATTTGTATGTGCCAAACTCTAAACCTTCAAAAGAAATTCTGTTTTGTATGCTCGAATAGCTGATACGTCTCCAACGTATCTATAATTTTTGATTGCTCCATGCTATATTATCTATTGTTTTGGACTATATTAGGCTTTATTTTCCACTTTTATATTATTTTTGGGACTAACCTATTAACCGGAGGCCCAGCCCAGAATTGCTGTTTTTTGCCTATTTCAGAGTTTCGGAGAAACATAATATCAAACGGAGTCCAAACGGAATGAAACCTTCGGGAACGTGATTTTCTCATCAGATAAGACCCAGGAGACTTGGACCCTCCGTCAAGAAAGCCACGAGGCAGTCACAAGGGTGGGGGGCGCGCCCACCCCCTAGGGCGCGCCCCCTGTCTCGTGGGCCCCTCGGAGCTCCACCAACGTACTTCTTCCTCCTATATATACCTATGTACCCCCAAACTATCAGATACGGAGCCAAAAAAACCTAATTCCACCGCCGCAACCTTCTGTACCCACGAGATCCCATCTTGGGGCCTGTTCTGGAGCTCCGCCGGAGAGGGCCATCATCATGGAGGGCTTCTACATCATCATAGCCACTCCGATGAAGTGTGAGTAGTTTACCTCAGACCTACGGGTCCATAGTTATTAACTAGATGGCTTCTTCTCTCTTTTTGGATCTCAATACAATGTTCTCCCCCTCTCTCGTGGAGATCTATTCGATGTAATCTTGTTTTTGCGGTGTGTTTGTTGAGACCGATGAATTGTGGGTTTATGATCAAGTCTATCTATGAATAATATTTGAATCTTCTCTGAATTCTCTTATGTATGATTGGTTATCTTTGCAAGTCTCTTCGAATTATCAATTTGGTTTGGCCTACTAGATTGGTCTTTCTTGCAATGGGAGAAGTGCTTAGCTTTGGGTTCAATCTTGCGGTGTCCTTACCCAGTGACAGAAGGGGCAGCAAGGCACGTATTGTACTGTTGCCATCGAGGAAAACAAGATGGCGTTTTTATCATATTGCATGAAACTATCCCTCTACATCATGTCATCTTGCTTAAGGCATTACTCTGTTTTTAACTTAATACTCTAGATGTATGCTGGATAGCGGTCGATGAGTGGAGTAATAGTAGTAGATGCAGGCAGGAGTCGGTCTACTTGTCTCGGACGTGATGCCTATATACATGATCATACCTAGATATTCTCATAACTATGCTCAATTCTGTCAATTGCTCAACAGTAATTTGTTCACCCACCATAGAATAATTATGCTCTTGAGAGAAGCCACTAGTGAAACCTATGGCCCCCGGGTCTATTTTCCTCATATTAATCTCCATCACTTTAATCTTGCTTTCTTTTTACTTTGCCTTTTTACTTTTCATGTTGCATCTCTATATAAAAAATACCAAAAATATTATCTATCATCTCTATTAGATCTCACTCCCGTAAGTGACCGTGAAGGGATTGACAACCCCTAATCGCGTTGGTTGTGTTGAGTTATTTTTTTGTGTAGGTACGAGGGACTCGAGCGTAGCCTCCTACTGGATTGATACCTTGGTTCTTAAAAATTGAGGGAAATACCTACGCTACTTTGCTGCATCATCCTCTCCTCTTCGGGGAAATCCAACGCAGTGCTCAAGAGGTAGCAATAGCTCATGTATCAACTAGGGCTGTCTATATCTTCCATGCTAGGTGGGTTATTCTCACGATGAGTGGACTCCGCTCATCACTCACGAGAAAATGGCCGGTAACCGGGATGCCCAGTCCCATGCTCAAATCAAATCAAAATAATTGCAAAACAAAACTCCCCCAGGACTGTTGTTGGTATGGACGGTACCCGTTGTTTCGGACCAGCCGTGGAGTGTGCTTGTTGGTGGAGGGGGAGTATAAACTTTACCATTCTGTTTGGGAACCGCATATAATGTGTGTAGCATGGAAGATATCGAGATCTCTTGGTTGTTATGTTGACAATGAAAGTATACCACACAAAATATTATTTATCTCTGTTTCAAAACTCGAGCTCTGGCACCTCTACAAATCCCTTCTTCCTAATGTCTACTACACAACCTTCTTCTTGTAGACGTTCTTGGGCCTCCAAGTGCAGAGGTTTGTAGGATAGTAGCAAATTTCCCTCAAGTGGATGACCTAAGGTTTATCAATCCGTGGGAGGTGTAGGATGAAGATGGTCTCTCTCAAACAACCCAACAACCAAATAACAAAGAGTCTCTTGTGTCCCCCAACACACCCAATACAATGGTAAATTGTATAGGTGCACTAGTTCGGCGAAGAGATGGTGATACAAGTGCAATATGGATGGTAGATATAGGTTTTTGTAATCTGAAACTATAAAAACAGCAAGGTAACTAATGATAAAAGCGAGCGTAAACGGTACTGCAATGCTTCGAAACAAGGCCTAGGGTTCATACTTTCACTAGTGCAAGTTCTCTCAACAATAACAACATAACTGGATCATATAACTATCCCTCAATATGCAACAAAGAGTCACTCCAAAGTCACTAATAGCGGAGAACAAATGAAGAGATTATTGTAGGGCACGAAATCACCTCAAACTTATCCTTTCTGATCGATCTATTCAAGAGTCCGTAGGAAAATAACACGAAGCTATTCTTTCCGTTCGATCTATCCTAGAGTTCGTACTAGAATAACACCTTAAGACACAAATCAACCAAAACCCTAATGTCACCTAGATACTCCAATGTCACCTCAAGTATCCGTGGGTATGATTATATGATATGCATCACACAATCTCAGATTCATCTATTCAACCAACACAAAGAACTTCAAAGAGTGCCCCAAAGTTTCTACCGGAGAGTCAAGACGAAAACGTGTGCCAACCCCTATGCATAAGTTCACAAGGTCACTGAACCTGCAAGTTGATCACCAAAACATACATCAAGTAGATCACGTGAATATCCCATTGTCACCACAGATAAGCACATGCAAGACATACATCAAGTGTTCTCAAATCCTTAAAGATTCAATCCGATAAGATAACTTCAAAGGGAAAACTAAATCCATTACAAAAGAGTAGAGGGGGAGAAACATCATAAGATCCAACTATAATAGCAAAGCTCACGGTACATCAAGATCATGCCATATCAAGAACACGGGAGAGAGAGAGAACAAACACATAGCTACTGGTACATACCCTCAGCCCCGAGGGTGAACTACTCCTTCCTCGTCTTGGAGAGCACTGAGATGATGAAGATGGCCACCGGTGATGATTCCCCTCTCCGGCAGGGTGCCGGAACAGGGTCTCGATTGGTTTTTGGTGGCTACAGAGGCTTGCGGCGGCGGAACTCCTGATCTAGGTTATGTTCTAGAAATTTGGGGATATATAATAGGTGTTGGCGTCGGGAACAAGTCAAGGGGGTCCACGAGGCGGCCACGAGGTAGGGGGGCGCGCCCTCCACCCTCGTGGTGGCCCTGGGACTCTTCTGGTCCATCTCTGATGCTTCGTGGGCTTCTTCTTGTCGAAAAATAATCTCCATAAATTTTCAGGTCAATTGGACTCCGTTTGATATTCCTTTTCTGCGAAACACTGAAATAAGCAAAAAACAACAACTGGCATTGGGCCTCGGGTTAATAAGTTACTCCCAAAAATAATATAAAAGAGCATATTAAAGCCCATTAAACATCCAAAACAGATAATATAATAGCATGGAACGATAAAAAATTATAGATGCATTGGAGACGTATCAACATCCCCAAGCTTAATTCCTGCTCGTCCTCGAGTAGGTAAATGATAAAAACAGAATTTTTGATTTGAAATGCTATCAAGTGCACAAGTTTGGTAAATGATAATTTCAATCACTTTTTCTAGCATCACTATATATCATGGCAGTAGCTCATATCATAAAGCTTCTGATGATAAAGTAGAAAGCTATTCACATGTTAAAGCATAGATCATAAACTTTGTTGAAAACTAACGAACTATGTTCTCAGTCATCAAACAATTGTAATTCATCTTATTTTCAGGAAGGGTCTATGTAAGAGCTTTGATTTAGCAAATCCCACATACTCAACTATCATATAGTCTTCCATGATTGCTACCACCCAAAGCATATTTTTAGAACAAATAGCATCAATCGAACACAGAGAAAGATAGGGGCTTATTGTTTCGCCTCCCAACTTATTTATCATATAGATAACTGTCAACAATAATAATTCATGATCAAATATATTTGAATGGCCATATATGCTTAGATCTTTCCCCATCACATGATGCTTGCCAACTAAAAGGTAGGTTGGAATGATAAGGAATACTACTGACTCTTGCACAAAAGTAAAAGATAGGCCCTTCGCAGAGGGAAGCAGAGATTTGCAGAGGTGCCAGAGCTCGAAGCTTTAAAGCGGAGATGAAAATAATTTTGAGAGGTATGCTTTCATTGTCAACATAACGACTAAGAGTTCCCAATATCTTCCATACTAGATACATTATAGGCGGTTCCCAAACAGAAAGGTAAAGATTTTACTCCCCCTCCACCAACAATCACACTCCCCGGCTTGTGCGAAACAACGGGTGTCATCCAACTATCAACAATCCTGGGGGATTTTTGTTTAAATTATTTGCGATCTTGTTTTTGATCTTTTGATCATAGGACTGGGCATCCCAGTTACCAGCCATTTTATCATGAATGATGAGTGGAGTCCACTCATCGTGAGAATAACCCACCTAGCATGGAAGATACCGACGGCCCCTAGTCGCTACATGAGCGATTCAGGCATACAAAACAGATTATTATTTGAAGGTTTAGAGTTTGGCACATGCAAATTTACTTGGAACGGCAGGTAAGTACCACATATAGGTAGATACGGCGGACACTCATGGCAGAAACTTGGTTCAAGGATTTTGGATGCACAAGCAGTATTCCCGCTTAGTACAGAAATTTTGGCTACCAAAGGATTATAAATAGCAAGCACCACATGTTGGAGGATCTATAACAATATAACTTATATACAAATATACCCAAACATAACTCATTAAGTTGTCTTCCTTGTCCAACTTCAACTAATTTGATCAAGTTTGAAAATAATTAATGGGGCTCATAATCATAGAAGATGTCCAAGATAGCGTATTTATATGTTAAATCTCTCTTCCTTCAATATTCTTTCATGAATTGTTCAAGTGACCAATACTATGTTTGCTAACTTTCAATAAATTTATCACCTATACTTCTTATATGTGAAGTCATTACTCCCCATGGGATAAGCATACAAAACATATATAATTTCAGATTTATGATATTCATATCATTCAACCATTTATTCATAGGATATAAGTGAAGCACACGAGTAAATGACAAACTACTCCAAAAAGATATAAGTGAAGATCAATGAGTAGTTAAATAATTATGTAGCTATGTGAAGACTCTCTCTCTCATTTAAGAATTTCATATCTGATGTATTTTATTCAAGCAGCAAGCAAAGCAAAATAAAATGACATTGCAAGGATAGCACAACTCATGTGAAGAAGCAAAAACTTAGGCTCAACCGAGGCTAACCGATAATTGTTGATGAAGAAATGTGGGATGGCAACCGGGGCATCCCCAAGCTTAGATGCTTGAGACTTATTGAAATATTATCTTGGGATGCCTTGGGCATCCCCAAGCTTGAGCTTTTGTGTCTCCTTAATTCCTCTCATATCATGGTTTCCCTAAATATTCAAAAAAAACTTCATCCACACAAAACTCAACAAGAACTCGTGAGATAAGTTAGTATAAACCAATGCAAAAACCTTATCATTCTCTACTGTAGAAAATCACAAAAGTTATTATTCAACATTGCATACTAAATGTCTCTGCATGTTTAATACTCCTATCCTCAAATAGAATCATTAAGCAAGCAAACATATGCAAACAACGCAAACATAACAGCAATCTATGAGTATCAATACTTCCCTAACTCCAAAAGTTATGAAAATTTACCACACTGTAGATAATTTATCAGAGCTAAATATGCAAAAAAAATTCAGCATTTTATCATATTCTTATTTTTCTGGGGAATTTTTGCAAGAGCGACAAACTTTCTGTTTTGAAATAGCAACATGTATACTTGCAAAATAAGCATGGTAAGGGCTATCCTTGACATTTTTATTGAAAATAAAGATGCAAAACATTACTCAAAATAACAGCAAGCAAATCCTAGCAAAATAAAATGACGCTCCAAGCAAAACTCATATCATGTGGTGAATAAAAATATAGCTCCAAGTAAAGTTACCGATGAACGAAGACGAAAGAGGGGATGCCATCCGGGGCATCCCCAAGCTTAGTTGCTTGGTTATCCTTGAATATTACCTTGGGGTGCCTTGGGCATCCCCAAGCATAGAACTTTTACTACTCTCCACATAAGCAAATTTCTTCTCATTAGGAATAGTGGGAGTATCATAAGAGACTCGAATACTATAAATTGTTTCCACATTAAAAGAGTAATGTTCAAAAAAATTGTAATCATAATCATGAAAAGTTTTATAAATATAATCATCACTACTTTTTATAGCATAAGTATCACCACAATAATCATCATAAGTAGGAGGCATGCTATCATCATAATAAATTTGCATATCAGAACTTGGGAGATTAAAAATATCATCTTCATTAAACATAGCATCCCCAAGCTTGGGACAAACATTAATTGCAGCAAATAAATTCTCAAACATGTCATTCTCATCAAACATACCATCCCCAAGATTGGGCCTTTGCATATCATAAGTGTCGGGGAAACTGATCCACGAGCACCTATGGGGACCGGCGGACCGGGCCCCTTTCGGTTCGGCGGGGGCGGAGGTCGCACGAAGAGCAGATCGAGGCGGAGCACACGAGCAGTTTACCCAGGTTCGGGCCGCACGGATGCGTAAAACCCTACTCCTGCTTTGTGGTTTGTATTGAGTTCTTGCTCGGGAGCATCGAGTGCTACAGTACACACCAGCAGCTAACGAGACCGAGCGTGAGTGTTTTTCTGTTCCTCCCCCCCTTCTATGTTGCGCATGGGCCTCCTTTTATATGCTCAAGGGGTCACCGACAGGTGGCAACGTAGACAAGGGTAAAAATGGAAATGTGTTGCGGTTGGTACAGCTACCTGTACAATGTATCATACCTAACCCTGACGGCAGGGGACAAGGGCATTAAATGCCCATCTGCGTCGCCCAAACAGTGCAAAAAGGGACCGTCAGGGATGCCACCGTTTGCCACGATGGCAATCTTGTCAGCGCCGCTTGCCACCGCGTACCACTGGCTGCACAGCCTCCCGCCACGTACGCCTGGAAGAGTCCCACAGCAAAACGTTGGTGGATGTGCTGGAGCGTGGGTACGGAGTGGTAGCTTGCCGCGGCAAATGCCTTGTCGCGGTCGTTGTCTTCTCGCGTCCGGAGGCTTGCTGCTCACCGGGCCTCGCCGGGACGCGTGGCGCGTCGCGGCAAGTTCCTTGAGATGCCTTGGTTGGCCTTCCCGCCAAGCTCCTCTTGCCGGGGTCTTGTGCCTTGAGTAGCCTTCCCGGCAAGTTCCTCTTGCCGGGGCCTTGTCTCCTTGGCTTGAATACTTTGTTCTTGAATGGCTCCAAAGGAACCACAGAGGACCTTGGCGGTCACCCGGCAAGCCTTTTCCGCGGGGTGCTGCGACTGCCCGTGCACAAGTTCGGGATACTAGGGTACCCCTACTCTAGTACACCGACAGGAGCCCCCGGGCCTGGGCCATACACGGTGCCGAGCGCTGTTGGGCCAAGCCCAAAACAGGGCACGGGCACGCGCGGCCTAGGTTACGCCGTATCTTTCTCCGTATCCACCGCCCCCCCCCCCGAACGGCACGCATTGATTGCGGCGTCGTGGGAGAGATCGTGGGTGGTTTCTTTTTTCGGAAAGGCGAAACGTCCGCCCCCTCCCTCCTTATAAGCAGGGGAAACAGGAGCAGTTCGCCCATCCGCCAGTTGCTACTCCAACCTCGAAAATCTCCGCCACTCCCTTTCTTCCCAAAGCCGAAAGAGAGCAGCGCTCCGCCCCCCATCGCCACCAGCACCACAAACGCCGTCGACCTCCCTCGCCACTTCCGCCATGGCTCCGAAAGCCAAGAAGGGGAAGGTCGTGAAGTCGGCCGAGGCGCAGCGGCTCGCGGCGCTGTGAAAGGAGCGGGCAATCTTCCCCCCCCCCAAGCTTGCCGCGAGGGACCTGAGGGAGTACTACTACCTCTTCTGGTCGACGGAGACGCGGGCGCACCCGCGCACGAAGGTACTTCCAGCCGTCGCTTGGAAAACGACTCCAACTGGATACCCCTTTTTCGCCTTGTTCTTCTACTGCGGGCTCTGCCCGCCTTTCTCTGAGTTCTTCTGTGATATTATGAACACCTACGGGCTCCGCCTCCTTGACTTCACCCCCAATGCTGTCCTGACCATGGACGTTTTCGCACATCTCTGCGAAAACTTTGTCGGAGTCCATCCAAATGTAGCCCTTTTTCGCCACTTCTTTATGCCCCGAGTTGAGAAGGGAGAGCCTTTATCCGGCGGAATCGCCTGGATCTCAAAAGCCGGCAAGAAGGAAGCTTATCTGGAGGGAGAGCTCCACAGCAAGTGGGAGGAATGGAGAGCAGACTGGTGCTGGATTGTCGAGGAGGACCCGCAGCCGTTTACCGCCCGGCGCCAAACTCCAGTAGTGCGCGGCAGCGATTGGAGCAATGTGGCCCCGGAAGACGACAGGCTGAAGATTGCCGTCGCCTAGATCCAACGCCTCAGGCTTGCCGGGCTCACTGTAGGCGCCGTTGGCGCAGATTTCCTTCGCCGCCGCATTGCCCCCCTGCAGGAGAGGAGGAGACCCGCCTGGGAGTTCAAGAATGCGGCAGATATCATGAGGCTGCATCCGGGCCTCAACTTCAACTTCACTGTTCTAGAGCTTAACGCGATGCTCCAGGAGCTGTTCAAATACGACCCTCAACATCCCGAGGTGTTCAGGTTGCCGAGGGGTGTCGTTCCACTATGCAACAATTCCTCACTCAGCCGCATCCGTGCAATGATGCCGCTGTGCGACTCGCATGGAATTGACCCAGCTTGGCAAGAGCCTGCAGACGACGCCGTGCGGGCGTTCTTTGATGGCTTGGTAGAAGTGCCTATCCACTCCGACGAGCAGAGAGGCCTCACCGGGGACACCACCGACGAGGAGGTGAAGCACATCGCCACTAGGCTGGAAGAGGCGGCGGCAGCCGCAGCCGCGGGCGAGTTTGGATTCATCGTGGAGGAGGCAGAGGCAGTGGAGGCGGCAAGCCTTGCCGAGTGAGAGAGGCTTGCCGGCGAGGAAGAGCCTGCCGGGCATGACGTCGAGTCGGGCGAGCCCGCCGAGGATACGAGCGGCTCATTGGAGATCAACTCCTCTTCCTCCTTATCTTCGGGCAGCTTGCCGCAAGCAGAGCCCCCGGCTCCACCAAGAAGGCGTCTCCGCAAGGCCGGGGACGTAGCGGAGCGGCAGACGGTTCGACAGCCGCCGTGCCGCGTGACACGCTCCACCGCGGCAAGTTCTGTTGCCGCGGAAGCACCTCACGCTGCTGTGGCAACTGGAGCGGGGTCTTCCCAGACCGCCGCTTCTGCTCCTGCCGCTTCTCATGCCGGGGCGGCAGCTGGAGCGGGGTCGTCTCAGACCACCGTCACTGCTCCCGCCAAGCGGCCAAGGGAACCTACTCCTCCGCCTCCTCGCGCCGGAGGTGAGCCAGGCTTTGACTTCTCCGCGCTCAGCTCCGACGAGGAAGGAGAAGAGTAAGATTCTTGTTGTACTTGTATTTCTTCAATTCTTGTTGTTTTGTCTCGTATCTCATTTGCTTTACTCTGAACTTATTCCTTTTTAGGACTCTAGCCCAGAGAGCGGCAAAGAGGGCCAAGGTCCTGTTGATTATCATCGAGGACGAGCCCACCGCGACAGCAGGGGGTGCGCCCGAGACAACCTTGCCGGACCCGGCAATTGTTCTTCAGAGCAGCCCCCAGCGCAGCCCCCAGCGTAAGTATATGGTTTGCTTCCCGCTGTTAGGCGCACATGGATACTCTTTGTTTGCTGATATCTGATTGTTGGTTTGTGTAGGAGCAGAGCAGCCCCACCAGGAGCGTCCGGAGACCGTCCCTGACATGCCATCTGCTTCGACTACACCGCCAAGGGAGAGTTCTCCGGCAAGGGAGAATCCTCCGACAAGGGAGAGCTCTCCGGCAAGGGGGAGTTCTCCGACAAGGGAGAAGTCTTCGGCAAGGGACAGCACCAGCGGGCCCCCGGCGGCGGAGACCACAACTGCAAAGCCCGGTACAGGTAAACTTCTTGCTTCGAAACTTCCCTTGGGTTCTACTTCATTTGATCTTCTTTTTGGATATTTGCTTGACTTTTCTTCCTTTTCCGGCCGTCAGACCCATCTGCTGCGGAGCTGATGGAGACCGAGGTTGCTGTCGACGACGCCGCTGCCACCAAAGAAGCGGCCGGCGCTGACGATCCCGCCGGTGAAGAGGCCGCCAAGGCTGCCGCTGCAGCAGCTGGTGAGGAGTCTGGCGATCGTACTGACGGCCCTGAGGCCGTAGGAGCGCCAGGCGCTACGCCGATCGCCGACCCTTCCGCCGCTGACGCAGCGCCAGGCTCCGAAGAGCCCCAGCCAGGCATCTACTTGAAGGCCGGCAATGGCGTCTTCATCAACCTCCCCTGGGCATCAACGTCCAGGGCGCCGGTCGAAGGAGAAAGCTTCGACGGAGAGGTGCTCGCCTCCACTGGGCTGACGCTGGTCGACGCGCCAAGCAGCAGCATCGGCGAGCCCGAGGAGGAGCGGCTACTGCGGAAGCTGTTGTCGCTCTACCGCGCTCGGCAAGCCAAGCTGGAGTCCCGCGAGGCGCTTGTCGCGAAGGCGGGAGCAGACATTGAGAAGCACGCGGAGGAGCTCCGAGGTCTCAACCAGGCAGCTCTCCGGTCCCTGGCGGAGGAGCGGGAGCAGTTCACTGAGGAGCAGAAGGCCTTCCTCCTCGAGAAGGCTGACGTCGAAGAGCAGCAGCGGCTTGCCGCTGAGAAGCTGTCTGCACAGGAGGGCGAGCTGGCGCAGCGGAAAGTCAACCTCGATAGCCACGAGGAGGAGCTTGCCGCACGCGAGCGAACATTTGGCGGAGCTCTCAAGCAAGCAGAGGACGCTGCCGCAGCTGCCGAGGCCGCCAAGAAGGAGCTGAAGACGAAGGTGGTGTAGCTGGAGGCCGATCTCAAGGCGAGCGGCGAGGAGCTTGCCGCGCTCAAGCGTGAGCGGGAGAAGGACGCCTACAGCCACTCAAAGCTGCAGGCCCGTCTCGCCGAGAAGGGCAAGGAGCTCAGCGCCACCAAGGACTCCAACGCAGATCTTGAGTTGAAGCTGACCACTTTGACCAAGACGCTGGACGGCGCCAGGGAGCGGGAGGTGGCCTTGACGGAGGAGATCAAGGCCGACAAGGCGCTGCTGGAGAGTGTTGCTGTCACCCAGAACACTTTTAGGGAGACTGTGGAGCACTGGACGGAGGGTCTTGTGAATGCTGCCGCAGATATTGACAGGGAGCTGGCGCAGCTGGGGATGGAGGATCTCGGGTATCCCTCCGATGAGAACCTCCAATCCAGCGCCAAGCTCACCTTGTTCTTCAAAGGCCTGGCGACGGCCCTCCAGCGACTCCGGGAGAGGATCCCAAAGCAGCTGGCCGACGAGTCGCGCAAGATCTGCGCGGGAGCTCTTCCAAAGGTGTTGGTGAAGGTGGCCTTCCGCAACCCGGGCCTCAACCTCACCAACGTCCTCAAGACCCTGCCGCCGGAAGCTGATCTGGAGGCGCTCAAGGCCCTTGTCGCACCCATTGTGGACAAGGTGAGCGGGATCAAGAGGGTTGAGGGCGATCGTGTAGACTAGGCCGCCCGTTTTCTTCTTTTCTTGTCGCTGCTGGTCATGTTATGAAAACAATCTATTAGAGCCGCGACAAGCTATCTTGTAATATAACTCTATTTTGGGTAGTGATTGCAATGTTATTTCCTTTACTTGATTCCTTCCTTTGTATGTTTGCCCTACGCTTTTAGGGAACTTGCCGGCGCAGGCACCTTAGCCGCGAGCGCTGAGTGCGGGACGTCAGCAGCCTGCTGGCGGTGCCGTTATCGACAAGAAACCTTGTCGCAACTAGTCGCAGCTCACTTAAGTTGTTGAGCGGACTCGAAACAAAGTAAGGGCCCAACTCTAGTCGCAGCACACTTAAGTTGTTGAGCGGACTCGAAACAAAGTAAGGGCGCAACTAGCCACGAGCTGGTTCCTCCACGCACAGGTTTTCCATACAAAGCATGGTCGTTCAAGGAAGATAACTTAAAAATTTAAAAATCTGATTGCTCAAACTTTGGCAACTTAGCTTTTCTGTTGTTTGCTTTGCGGCAAGGCGAAACTTTCTTGAACGACGCCTGGCCCATACCATTATCTTCTCCTCCCCCCCCCCCCGGCAAACTTGTGGGCGAGGGAACCTTCCTTTCCTTGAGAAAAAAGAAAGAAGAGAAAATAAAGAATATGGAGCCTTATGGCTCGTTATTGCTTACCGGGGGTTGGCGCTGCACAAAGTGTCACATAACTCATGGAAAAAATAAAAAGCATGTAATTGACAAGATGTGCGGAGCACATGAGCTTTATTTATGCACAGGGTCTGCGCCTGGCTTTGTACAAAGGATTACATGCAACAGCGGCAAGACTTGTACAAAAGGTGGTTGCCGGAACAGGGTCCGGCAACCGCGCCTTACGGGTAAAACTTACGAAGATGCTCAATGTTCCAGGAGTTGCTCACCGGAATGCCATCTTCGGTCTCAAGGCGGACAGCGCCAGGCCTAGTGACTCGTTTCACCCGGTAAGGTCCTTCCCACTTCGGCGTCAACTTGTTGGAATTCTTGGTGGACTGAACGCGCCGAAGAAGAGGGTCGCCTTCCTCGAGACTTCTGGCGTTAACTTTGCGGCTATGGTAGCGGTGCAAAGCTTGCTGATAGCGAGCAGCTCGTACAGCAGCCTGAAGACGGTCTTCCTCAAGGAGCAGCGCGTCATCTTGTCGCAGCTGCTCTTGCTCAAGCTCATCATAAGTGAGCACTCGAGGTGACCCGTATACGAGTTCCGTGGGGAGAACTGCCTCTGCTCCGTAGACCAGAGCGAAAGGTGTCTGGCCAGTGGCTCGATTTGGCGTTGTTCTGATCGACCAAAGAACCACCGGCAGCTCCTCAATCCAGTTTCTTCCGCACTTGTGCAGCCTGTCGAAAGTCCTGGTCTTGAGCCCACGCAGCACTTCAGCATTTGCCCTCTCCGCTTGACCGTTGCTTCTGGGGTGAGCAACAGAAGCGAAGCAGACCTTGGCGCCAAGATCTTAGACGTACTGCATGAAGGTGCGGCTCGTGAATTGCGTACTTTTGTCGGTGATGATCCTGTTAGGGATCCCGAAGCGGCAAACAATCGACCTGAAGAACTTGATTGCTGACTGTGTTGTCACCTTCCTCACTGCTTCCACTTCCGGCCACTTTGTGAACTTGTCGATTGCAACGTACAAGTACTCAAAGCCCCCGACTACTTGGGGGAAGGGGCCGAGGATGTCGAGCCCCCAGACCGAAAATGGCCAGGATAAAGGGATCGTCTGGAGAGCTTGAGCTGGCTGGTGTATCTGCTTGGAATGGAACTGGCACGCTTCACACTTGGTTACTTGTGCAGTTGCATCCTGGAGGGCTGTCGGCCAAAAGAAACCTTGCCGGAATGCTTTGCCGGCAAGTGCTCTTGCGCCAATGTGGTGACCACATATGCCTCCATGTATCTCTGCCAACAGCTTTTGTCCGTCTTCCCGGTGAATACACTTCAATTTCACACCATTGAGTCTTCTTCTGTATAGTGTGTTGTCGACAAACTCGTACATACTTGACTGCAGGGCCACTCTTTCCGCTTCTTCTTGCTCTTCGGGAAGTTCTCTTGTCTGAAGGAAACAGACAATCTGCTGTGCCCATGCTAGAACTTGTGGCTCGACAGCAAGGACTAAAGGCAAATCTACTGCTGCGGGAACATCCGCTTCTACGGCGAGAGCCTGCGGCTCAGCCGGAGCTTGACGTTCCCCGGCAAGCTTGCCGGAGCAAAATTTCTCGGGAGCGTCTGCTTCAACAGAACAAACCCTGGGGCTTGTCGGAGCAGACTGCTCCCCAGCACTCTTGGTGTTGATCTTGGGGACCTTCTCGGCGGTGGCTTCGGGAAGCTCTGCCGGAAAATAGTCACCAAAAATCAACTTCCTCTTCTTGCTCTGTCCAGTTGATGCGTTACAGACGGTTGAGTCAGCTTGAGCACAAAGATCCCTGGTTCCACAGGTAACTTAAGTGCTGCGCACTTTGACAGGCCATCGGCAATGTCGTTCTGAGCTCTTGGAACATGTTCCATCTGTAGGCCATCAAAGTGCTCTTCTAGCTTTCTCACTTCATCAATGTAGGCTTCCATCAACAGACTCTGATAACTCTTATTGACTTGGCGGACGACAAGCTGCGAGTCACCCCTGACAATGAGCTTCTTGATCCCAAGGTCTGCCGCGATCCTGAGACCGGCAAGCAAACCTTCATACTCTGTAGTATTGTTTGTTGCTTGCTCCTTGGGAAAGTGCATCTGGACTATGTACTTGAGGTGCTCTCCGGTGGGTGCGACAAGCAGCACGCCAGCACCGGCGCCTTGCAGCGAGAAGGCACCATCAAAGTACATCAGCCACTCTTTGCTTGCTTCCTTGACGGGGATGCTCGTTTCTGGAATTTCTTCATCTGGTGTTGGCATCCACTCTGCTATGAATTCTGCCAATGCTCTGCTTTGGATAGTTGAAGTGCTCTCAAACTTGAGGCCAAAGCTTGACAGTTCCAGTGCCCACTCAACAATCCTGCCTGTTGCTTCTGGATTCTGCAGTATCCTCTTCAGCGGAAAACGAGTGACAACTGTGATCTCATGTGCTTGGAAGTAATGGCGCAGCTTTCTCGAGGCCATGAGAAGGCCGAAAAGCAATTTCTGCACACCGGAGTACCTTGACCTAGCCCCCTGCAGAAGGGAACTGACAAAGTAAACCGGGCGCTGCACCATTCTCTTTTGTATCTCCTCACGCGCCTGCGCAGATCCATCTTTGTCGGGACCAGAGCTTGTCGGGGAAGCCCCCTGCTTGTCACTGGATGCGCCTGCCGTGGTTGCTGGCTCATCATCTGCCTCCCTCTCCGCTACTAACGTAGCACTAACCACTTGATTGGTTGCCGCCAGATACAGTAGCAACTTCTCTTGTGGCCTAGGTGCGACAAGTATTGGAGTGGAGGACAGATATCTTTTCAAGTCCTGCAGCGCAGCCTCCGCTTCCGGAGTCCATTTCATTGGACCTGCCTTTTTCAATATTTTGAAAAACGGCAGGGCGCGCTCAGCAGACTTAGAGATAAACCTGCTGAGAGCTGCCACGCAACCGGCAAGTCTTCGTACATCCTTGACGCGCTTTGGTGCTTCAATCTGCTCAATGGCCTTGATCTTGTCGGGATTGGCTTCAATTCCCCGCTGAGACACAAAGAACTCGAGAAGCTTGCCGGAAGGGACTCCAAACACACACTTCTCGGGGTTGAGCTTGAGGCTGATCTTGCGCAGATTTGCAAAAGTCTCGTCTAAATCTTGAATCAGAGTTGCCTTGTCCTTGCTCTTGACCACTATGCCATCCATGTAGGCTTCCACATTTCTGTGTATTTGTGGCTCAAAAGCGGCATGGACTACCCTTGCGAATGTTGAACCAGCATTCTTTAAGCCGAAAGGCATCCGTATGAAACAGTACATGCCACATGGAGTGATGAATGCAGTCTTCTCCTCATCCTCTTCTGCCATGAAGATCTGATGGTATCCTGAGTATGCGTCAAGAAATGAAAGCAAGTCACATCCGGCCGTGGAGTCAACAATCTGGTCAATGCGCGGCAAGGGAAATGGGTCTTTGGGACAAGCTTTGTTAACATCGGTAAAGTCGATACAAAGCCTCCATTTCCCGTTTGCTTTGCGCACGACTACAGGATTGGCCAACCACGTAGGGTGGAGCACTCCTCTGACAAGGCCTGCCGCTTCCAACTTCTTGATCTCTTCTGCGATGAATTCTTGGCGCTCCACTGCTTGCTTCCTGACTTTCTGCTTGACGGGCCGCGCATGAGGACAGACGGCAAGGTGGTGCTCAATTACTTTCCTGGGAACACCGGGGATGTCAGACAGTTGCCATGCAAACACATCGACGTTCGCCCGCAGGAAAGCAATGAGCGCGCTTTCCTATTTAGGGTCGAGAGTGGCACTGATGGTGAAGGTACCACCAGTGCCGTCCTCCTTGGCCGACACCTTCTTGGTCTCTGGCGGAGCTGCCATTGTCTTCTTACACTTGCCAGTGGAGCTCGATGGTGCGTCCTCGATGGTAGCGCAGCACTCCGAAGAGGTGCGCTTGCCGGAGTGGGCATCAGAACTCTTGCCGGACTTGGTCTTCTTCTTCCCCTCGGGAGCTTCAGCGGCAAGTGACTTGCGATCCGTTGCGGCTGCCGCTTCCCGGTAAATCTTGTCGGCACAGATAAGAGCATCCTTCTTGTTGCCAGGGACAGAGATGACACTTATCGGGCCTGGCATCTTCAGTATGTTATACGCATAGTGAGAGGCCGCCATGAACTTGGCGAGCGCTGGACGGCCGAGAATCCCATTGTAAGGCAATGGAAAATCGGCAACGTCAAAAGTGACCCTCTCAGTTCTGAAGTTCAACTCGCTGCCAAATGTCACCGGCAACGTGCTCTTCCCCTTCGGCTTGCTCCTTCCCGGGTTGATTCCTTGGAATGTGCCGGTCTCTTCGAGCTCGCTGTCAGGGACCTGGAGTTTCTGGAGCACAGCGGAGGAGATCAGGTTCAAGTCGGCCCCGCCGTCAACTAGCATCTTAGTGACCTTGAGGTTGCGGATAGTTGGTGAAACCAACATCGGCAAGCACCCGACCGTAGTTTATCAAAGATGATAGGCGTGCTGGACCATTTCAGAAGCTTGCGTGACTCGACGGGTGGTTCGGCCGCATTGACTTCCCGCACCCACTGCTTGAGTTGGCGGTGTGAAGTATGCAGAGAAGCACCGCCGTCAACGCACAAGACCTCTGTGGCTTTCTGGAACTCCTGCTCGGTGGTCTCGACATCATCCATGTCTTCGTCGTCGTCGTCATCTTCATCATTGTCGCGGCCGCGGGGAGGTCTGTCTCCTTGCCGCTGCTTGGCCTTGCCGCGGCGTCCTCCCTGGCCGGGGCGCTTCATGCCAGATCCTCCAGCACCTCCTTGGGCTTTCTCCTTGTCGCGTCGCTCGTATTCGGCCTTTTGCAGCTTGACAAGCTGCTCGACCTTCTTGCAGCTCTGGAGGTCATGGCCCTTGGTGCGGTGGATCTTGCAGTACTGTTTGTTGGTGTTGTCCTGCTTGTCGGCGACCGCCACAGCCTGGCAGTTGGCGCATGCGGCAACCTCCTTGCCGGAGCTACCAGCTTTGGCTTTCTTGGCGCCACCTTCGTTGCCGGACTGCTCAACAACTAGCACATCTTTGCCTTTCCTCTTCCTGTTGTTCCGCCACCGGTTTTTCTTTGCCGGGGCAGCATCCTCGCTGTCAGATCCTCCTGCTCCTGTATTCTCTCCGGGGAGTTTCCTCCCTTCCTCAGCACGTGCACACTTGTCGGCCAGGGCATACAGCTCACTGACGTCTCTGATCTTGCACATCGCCATCTCCTCCCGCATCCTGCGGTTACGCACGTTCTGACGGAACGCGCTGATAACCGCGGCAGGATGGACATCTGGGATGTTGTGCTGTACACGGCTGAATCTCTGAATGTACTTGCGCAGGGGCTCTCCTTCCTTCTGGGCAAGCAGATGAAGGTCACTCTCTTGGCCATGAGGTTTGTGGCCACCTGTAAAGGCGCCGACAAACTGATGGCATAGGTCTGCCTAGGTGGATATGGAGTTGTCCGGCAAGTGCATGAGCCAGGACCTGACATTGGGCTTGAGCACCAGCGGGAAGTAGTTGGCAAGGATCTTGTCGTCCTGCCCCCCAGCAGCTTGCACCGCGATGGTGTAGATGTTGAGGAACTCCGACGGATGCAACTTGTTGTCGTACTTCTCTGGTACGTCTGGCTTGAAATTCTTTGTGCTGGGCCACTGGACTTGCCGCAGCTCACGGGTAAACGCAGGGCAACCTACCGCGTACGGCAAGTCGCCTGGTTCCCCTGGCGCATGCATGTCGACAGAGGGCCCAGCGCGCTGGTCCGATTGACGCCGCGCTTCTCTTCGGCGCTCGATGCGAGTTCGAGCGTCTTCTTGCTGTCATTCGTGAAGAACTTGGCGTTGATCGCGATGAGCTCGTGGATCCGATGACGCGGTGGAGTAGCTGTCGAGGTGGATCCGGCGAGGCGGCGATCTTGGCCTTAGCGGCGGGGAGTGCACGGTGGTTACACCCCCACCGGTCATGTCTCCACCGGCTCGTGCCTGGCTGACTTGCCGCGGCTGCGATGTACTCGGCTGCCGTGGAGTGTCGCCGTTGGCAAAGCCGATGAGACTCTGAATGGTGGCCCTCCAGTCGTCGATCTTGTCCGCCGTTGGAGGGTAGTCTAGGAGCAGTAGAGCTCGCGCCAAAGCTTCCGCTGGGGTGGCGGGTAGCGGTGGCGAACGGTGTGAGAAGCGGGATATGCTCGGACTTCTAACTATGTTAGAAGGAGCAGTATCCCGTCCAGGCGACCGTGCCTCGCTCGCGCCAGCATGTTGGCGTGCATGCTGGTCTCGAGCATTCCGAGATCCACCAGCTCGATCTGGGTCCAGCGAGCGTATGGTACCGTGAGTACCATGACGCTGCCGGTACCGCGCCTCCTGAGATGAGCGCGGTGCATGTACGGACGCCGAGGTCTTGGAGTGCGCCCGGTCGTTGTGGGAGCCAGCTACGCCACCGATGGGCAGCGCAACCTTGTCCTTGGACCTGGCGGCACCGTGGGATCCCTCGCCGACGCCCGTTCTTCCGCCGGCGTCTACCCCACCAGCCGTTTGCTCCGGCGGTGGTGGGTTTGTCGCGGACGGAGCAGCCGCCTCCGAAGCCTTCTTCTTCGGCGGCATGTCGATGAAGATGATGAAGATCAAGCTCGTGTGAACGCCGGATCAGGTTCACACAACCTCGACGCCCTCTACCTGGCGCGCCAAAGATGTCGGGGAAACTGATCCACGAGCACCTATGGGGACCGGCGGACCGGGCCCCTTTCGGTTCGGCGGGGGCGGAGGTCACACGAAGAGCAGATCGAGGCGGAGCACACGAGCAGTTTACCCAAGTTCGGGCCACACGGATGCGTAAAACCCTACTCCTACTTTGTGGTTTGTATTGAGTTCTTGCTCGGGAGCGCCGAGTGCTACAGTACACACCAGCAGCTAACGAGACCGAGCATGAGTGTTTTTCTGTTCCTCCCCCCCCCCTTCTACGTTGCGCACGGGCCTCCTTTTATATGCTCAAGGGGTCACCGACAGGTGGCAACGTAGACAAGGGTAAAAATGGAAATGTGTTGCGGTTGGTACAGCTACCTGTACAGTGTATCATACCTAACCCTGACGGCAGGGGACAAGGGCATTAAATGCCCATCTGCGTCGCCCAAACAGTGCAAAAAGGGACCGTCAGGGACGCCACCGTTCGCCACGATGGCAATCTTGTCAGCGCCGCTTGCCACCGCGTACCGCTGGCTGCACAGCCTCCCGCCACGTACGCCTGGAAGAGTCCCAGAGCGATACGTTGGTGGATGTGCTGGAGCGTGGGTACGGAGTGGTAGCTTGCCGCGGCAAACGCCTTGCCACGGTCGTTGTCTTGTCGCGTCCGGAGGCTTGCTGCTCACCGGGCCTCGCCGGGACGCGTGGCGCGTCGCGGCAAGTTCCTTGAGATGCCTTGGTTGGCCTTCCCGGCAAGCTCCTCTTGCCGGGGTCTTGTGCCTTGAGTGGCCTTCCCGGCAAGCTCCTCTTGCTGGGGCCTTGTCTCCTTGGCTTGAATACTTTGTTCTTGAATGGCTCCAAAGAAACCACGGAGGACCTTGGCGGTCACCCGGCAAGCCTTGCCGCGGGGTGCTGCGACTGCCCGTGCACAAGTTCGGGATACTAGGGTACCCCTACTCTAGTACACCGACAATAAGCATAATCACTCTCATCATTAATAGTATGGATAGCACCAATAGTATAGCAATTATCATCATCACAATGAGTAATAGGAGCAACATCATTTGGCAGGGATACCTTTTTACCTTTGCTTCTCCATCTTTTCTTTTTCTTCTTCACATTATGTGTGGTTTTAATCCTATTTTTGGAGCTCCTTATTAATGAGATTGGTTGAATAAAAGGCGCCTCCTCGTTACCTGGTTCATCATAAGAAATAATAGGAGGATACGGTGAAACCTCTTCCCTTTCATTAGTATTCTCTTCATCTTCTATTTGTTTTCTTGTCTTTATGTAATTAGAAATATAAGGATTTTCAATGCAATTCACCGCACAATACATATTTATTTCCTCTAGATCAAAATCAAGAACTTTATCAAGGACAAATTCTGGAAGATCCTTAGTTATACGTTTTACTTCTTCATAACCCAAAAGCAAACCAAGTTCATTATGATGCACAAGGGAAATCAAGTCATCACAATTTTCAGCACAAACATCTAGCCTCTCTTGCAACCATTTAGTTTCTAAATACTTATGCCTCTTGCAAAATCTATCTTCCCTATTTGGTGTGTACTTGCAAACTCTATGCACTCCACAAAAGTTGACATGCTTATAAGAGACATTTTCATCATGACTAGTGCAATCATCATTAGTACTATGGATATTCAAAGAGTTCATACTAACAGCATTGCAATCATGCTCATCATTCAAAGATTTAGTGCCAAACATTTTAATGCATTCTTCCTCTAGCAAGTGAGAACAATTACTGGAATCCTTATTTTCACGGAAGACATTAAAAAGATGAAGCATATGAGGCACCCTCAATTCCATTTTTTGTAGTTTTCTTTTATAAACTAAACTAGTGATAAAACAAGAAACTAAAAGATTCGATTGCAAGATCTAAAGATATACCTTCAAGCACTCACCTCCCCGGCAACGGCGCCAGAAAAGAGCTTGATGTCTACTACACAACCTTCTTCTTGTAGACGTTGTTGGGCCTCCAAGTGCAGAGGTTTGTAGGACAGTAGCAAATTTCCCTCAAGTGGATGACCTAAGGTTTATCAATCCGTGGGAGGCGTAGGATATGAAGATGGTCTCTCTCAAACAACCCTGCAACCAAATAACAAAGAGTCTCTTGTGTCCCCAACACACCCAATACAATGGTAAATTGTATAGGTGCACTAGTTCGGCGAAGAAATGGTGATACAAGTGCAATATGGATGGTAGATATAGGTTTTTGTAATCTGAAAATATAAAAACAGCAAGGTAACAAGTGGTAAAAGTGAGCGTAAACGGTATTGCAATGATAGGAAACAAGGCCTAGGGTTCATACTTTCACTAGTGCAAGTTCTCTCAACAATAATAACATAATTAGATCATATAACTATCCCTCAACATGCAACAAAGAGTCACTCCAAAGTCACTAATAGCGGAGAACAAACGAAGAGATTATTGTAGGGTACGAAACCACCTCAAAGTTATCCTTTCTGATCGATCTATTCAAGAGTCCGTAGTAAAATAACATGAAGCTATTCTTTCCGTTCGATCTATCCTAGAGTCCGTACTAGAATAACACCTTAAGACACAAATCAACCAAAACCCTAATGTCACCTAGATACTCCAACGTCACCTCAAGTATCCGTGGGTATGATTATACGATATGCATCACACAATCTCAGATTCATCTATTCAACAAACACAAAGAACTTCAAAGAGTGCCCCAAAGTTTCTACCGGAGAGTCAAGACAAAAACGTGTGCCGACCCCTATGCATAAGTTCACAAGGTCACTGAACCCGCAAGTTGATCACCAAAACATACATCAAGTAGATCATGTGAATATCCCATTGTCACCACATATAAGCACATGCAAGACATACATCAAGTGTTCTCAAATCCTTAAAGACTCAATCCGATAAGATAACTTCAAAGGGAAAACTCAATCCATTACAAGAGAGTAGAGGGGGAGAAACATCATAAGATCCAACTATAATAGCAGAGCTTGCGGTACATCAAGATCGTGCCATATCAAGAACACGAGAGAGAGAGAGATCAAACACATAGCTACTGGTACATACCCTCAGCCCCGAGGGTGAACTACTCCCTCCTCGTCATGGAGAGCGTCGGGATGATGAAGATGGCCATCGGTGATGATTCCCCCCTCCGGCAGGGTGCCGGAACAGGGTCCCGATTGGTTTTTGGGGCTACAGAGGCTTGCGACGGCGGAACTCCTTATCTAGGTTATGTTCTAGAAGTTTGGGGATATATAAGCGAGGTGTTGGCGTCGGGAACAAGTCAGGGGGGTCCACGAGAAGCCACTAGTGAAACCTATGGCCCCCGGGTCTATTTTCCTCATATTAATCTCCATCACTTTAATCTTGCTTTCTTTTTACTTTGCCTTTTTACTTTTCATGTTGCATCTCTATATAAAAAATACCAAAAATATTATCTATCATCTCTATTAGATCTCACTCCCGTAAGTGACCGTGAAGGGATTGACAACCCCTAATCGCGTTGGTTGTGTTGAGTTATTTTTTTGTGTAGGTACGAGGGACTCGAGCGTAGCCTCCTACTGGATTGATACCTTGGTTCTTAAAAATTGAGGGAAATACCTACGCTACTTTGCTGCATCATCCTCTCCTCTTCGGGGAAATCCAACGCAGTGCTCAAGAGGTAGCAATAGCTCATGTATCAACTAGGGCTGTCTATATCTTCCATGCTAGGTGGGTTATTCTCACGATGAGTGGACTCCGCTCATCACTCACGAGAAAATGGCCGGTAACCGGGATGCCCAGTCCCATGCTCAAATCAAATCAAAATAATTGCAAAACAAAACTCCCCCAGGACTGTTGTTGGTATGGACGGTACCCGTTGTTTCGGACCAGCCGTGGAGTGTGCTTGTTGGTGGAGGGGGAGTATAAACTTTACCATTCTGTTTGGGAACCGCATATAATGTGTGTAGCATGGAAGATATCGAGATCTCTTGGTTGTTATGTTGACAATGAAAGTATACCACACAAAATATTATTTATCTCTGTTTCAAAACTCGAGCTCTGGCACCTCTGCAAATCCCTGCTTCCTGATGTCTACTACACAACCTTCTTCTTGTAGACGTTCTTGGGCCTCCAAGTGCAGAGGTTTGTAGGACAGTAGAAAATTTCCCTCAAGTGGATGACCTAAGGTTTATCAATCCGTGGGAGGTGTAGGATGAAGATGGTCTCTCTCAAACAACCCAACAACCAAATAACAAAGAGTCTCTTGTGTCCCCCAACACACCCAATACAATGGTAAATTGTATAGGTGCACTAGTTCGGCGAAGAGATGGTGATACAAGTGCAATATGGATGGTAGATATAGGTTTTTGTAATCTGAAACTATAAAAACAGCAAGGTAACTAATGATAAAAGTGAGCGTAAACGGTACTGCATTGCTTCGAAACAAGGCCTAGGGTTCATACTTTCACTAGTGCAAGTTCTCTCAACAATAACAACATAACTGGATCATATAACTATCCCTCAATATGCAACAAAGAGTCACTCCAAAGTCACTAATAGCGGAGAACAAATGAAGAGATTATTGTAGGGCACAAAACCACCTCAAAGTTATCCTTTCTGATCGATCTATTCAAGAGTCCGTAGTAAAATAACACGAAGCTATTCTTTCCGTTCGATCTATCCTAGAGTTCGTACTAGAATAACACCTTAAGACACAAATCAACCAAAACCCTAATGTCACCTAGATACTCCAATGTCACCTCAAGTATCCGTGGGTATGATTATATGATATGCATCACACAATCTCAGATTCATCTATTCAACCAGCACAAAGAACTTCAAAGAGTGCCCCAAAGTTTCTACCGGAGAGTCAAGACGAAAACGTGTGCCAACCCCTATGCATAAGTTCACAAGGTCACTGATCCTGCAAGTTGATCACCAAAACATACATCAAGTAGATCACGTGAATATCCCATTGTCACCACAGATAAGCACATGCAAGACATACATCAAGTGTTCTCAAATCCTTAAAGATTCAATCCGATAAGATAACTTCAAAGGGAAAACTAAATCCATTACAAAAGAGTAGAAGGGGAGAAACATCATAAGATCCAACTATAATAGCAAAGCTCGCGGTACATCAAGATCATGCCATATCAAGAACACGGGAGAGAGAGAGAGAACAAACACATAGCTACTGGTACATACCCTCAGCCCCGAGGGTGAACTACTCCCTCCTAGTCTTGGAGAGCACTGAGATGATGAAGATGGCCACCGGTGATGATTCCCCCCTCCGGCAGGGTGCCGGAACAGGGTCCCGATTGGTTTTTGGTGGCTACAGAGGCTTGCGGCGGCGGAACTCCTGATCTAGGTTATGTTCTAGAAATTTGGGGATATATAATAGGTGTTGGCATCGGGAACAAGTCAGGGGGGTCCACGAGGCGGCCACGAGGTAGGGGGGCGCGCCCTCCACCCTCGTGGTGGCCTCAGGACTCTTCTGGTCCATCTCCGATGCTCCGTGGGCTTCTTCTTGTCGAAAAATAATCTCCGTAAATTTTTAGGTCAATTGGACTCCGTTTGATATTCCTTTTCTGTGAAACACTGAAATAAGCAAAAAACAATAACTGGCATTGGGCCTCCGGTTAATAAGTTACTCCCAAAAATAATATAAAAGAGCATATTAAAGCCCATTAAACATCCAAAACAGATAATATAATAGCATGGAACGATAAAAAATTATAGATGCATTGGAGACGTATCAACATCCCCAAGCTTAATTCCTGCTCGTCCTCGAGTAGGTAAATGATAAAAACAGAATTTTTGATGTGAAATGCTATCAAGTGCACAAGTTTGATAAATGATAATTTCAATCACTTTTTCTAGCATCATTATATATCATAGCAGTAGCTCATATCATAAAGCTTCTCATGATCAAGTAGAAAGCTATTCACATGTTAAAGCATAGATCATAAACTTTGTTGAAAACTAACGAACTATGTTCTCAGTCATCAAACAATTGTAATTCATCTTATTTTCGGGAAGGGTCTATGTAAGAGCTTTGATTTAGCAAATCCCACATACTCAACTATCATATAGTCTTCCATGATTGCTACCACTCAAAGCATATTTTTAGAACAAATAGCATCAATCGAACACAGAGAAAGATAGGGGTTTATTGTTTCGCCTCCCAACTTATTTATCATATAGATAATTGTCAACAATAATAATTCATGATCAAATATATTTGAATGGCCATATATGCTTAGATCTTTCCCCATCACATGATGCTTGCCAACTAAAAGGTAGGTTGGAATGATAAGGAATACTACTGACTCTTGCACAAAAGTAAAAGATAGGCCCTTCGCAGAGGGAAGCAGAGATTTGCAGAGGTGCCAGAGCTCGAAGCTTTAAAACGGAGATGAAAATAATTTTGAGAGGTATGCTTTCATTGTCAACAAACCGACTAAGAGTTCCCAATATCTTCCATACTAGATACATTATAGGCGGTTCCCAAACAGAAAGGTAAAGATTTTACTCCCCCTCCACCAACAATCACACTCCCCGGCTTGTGCGAAACAACGGGTGTCGTCCAACTATCAACAATCCTGGGGGATTTTTGTTTAAATTATTTGCGATCTTGTTTTTAATCTTTTGATCATAAGACTGGGCATCCCAGTTACCAGCCATTTTATCATGAATGATGAGTGGAGTCCACTCATCGTGAGAATAACCCACCTAGCATGGAAGATACCGACGGCCCCTAGTCGCTACATGAGCGATTCATGCATACAAAACAGATTATTATTTGAAGGTTTAGAGTTTGGCACATGCAAATTTACTTGGAACGGCAGGTAAGTACCACATATAGGTAGATATGGTGGACACTCATGGCAGAAACTTGGTTCAAGGATTTTGGATGCACAAGCAGTATTCCCGCTTAGTACAGAAATTTGGCTACCAAAGGATTATAAATAGCAAGCACCACATGTTGGAGGATCTATAACAATATAACTTATATACAAATATACCCAAACATAACTCATTAAGTTGTCTTCCTTGTCCAACTTCAACTAATTTGATCAAGTTTGAAAATAATTAATGGGGCTCACAATCATAGAAGATGTCCAAGATAGTGTATTTATATGTGAAATCTCTCTTCCTTCAATATTCTTTCATGAATTGTTCAAGTGACCAATACTATGTTTGCTAACTTCCAATAAATTTATCACCTATACTTCTTATATGTGAAGTCATTACTCCCCATGGGATAAGCATACGAAACATATATAATTTCAGATTTATGATATTCATATCATTCAACCATTTACTCATAGGATATAAGTGAAGCACGCGAGTAAATGACAAACTACTCCAAAAAGATATAAGTGAAGATCAATGAGTAGTTAAATAATTATGTAGCTATGTGAAGACTCTCTCTCATTTAAGAATTTCATATCTGATGTATTTTATTCAATCAGCAAGCAAAGCAAAATAAAATGACATTGCAAGGATAGCACAACTCATGTGAAGAAGCAAAAACTTAGGCTCAACCGAGGCTAACCGATAATTGTTGATGAAGAAATGTGGGATGGCAACCGGGGCATCCCCAAGCTTAGATGCTTGAGACTTATTGAAATATTATCTTGGGATGCCTTGGGCATCCCCAAGCTTGAGCTTTTGTGTCTCCTTAATTCCTCTCATATCATGGTTTCCCTAAATATTCAAAAAAAACTTCATCCACACAAAACTCAACAAGAACTCGTGAGATAAGTTAGTATAAACCAATGCAAAAACCTTATCATTCTCTACTGTAGAAAATCACAAAAGTTATTATTCAACATTGCATACTAAATGTCTCTGCATGTTTAATACTCCTATCCTCAAATAGAATCATTAAGCAAGCAAACATATGCAAACAACGCAAACATAACAGCAATCTATGAGTATCAATACTTCCCTAACTCCAAAAGTTATGAAAATTTACCACACTGTAGATAATTTATCAGAGCTAAATATGCAAAAAGTTTCAGCATTTTATCATATTCTTATTTTTCTGGGGAATTTTTGCAAGAGCGATAAACTTTCTGTTTTGAAATAGCAACATGTATACTTGCAAAATAAGCATGGTAAGGGCTATCCTTGACATTTTTATTGAAAATAAAGATGCAAAACATTACTCAAAATAACATCAAGCAAATCCTAGCAAAATAAAATGACGCTCCAAGCAAAACTCATATCATGTGGTGAATAAAAATATAGCTCCAAGTAAAGTTACCGATGAACGAAGACGAAAGAGGGGATGCCATCCGGGGCATCCCCAAGCTTAGTTGCTTGGTTATCCTTGAATATTACCTTGGGGTGCCTTGGGCATCCCCAAGCTTAGGATCTTGCCACTCCTATTCCATAGTCCATCAAATCTTCACCCAAAACTTAAAAACTTCACAATAGAAACTCAACAGAAAATCTTATGAGCTCCGTATAAATCACCACTTTTGGTACTGTTGAGAACTCATTCTTTATTTATATTTGTGTAATATCTATTGTATTCCAACTTCTAGATGGTTCATACCCTCCAATACTACTCATAGATTCATCAAAATAAGCAAACAACACATAGAAAACAGAATCTGTCAAAAACAGAACAGTCTATAGTAATCTGTAACTCTCGAATACTTCTATAACCCCAAAAATCCTGAGAAATTAGGAAGTCCTAAGAAATTTGTTTATTAATCTTCTGAAAAAAGAATCAACTGAAAAGCATGTTCCCATGATTTACGAAAATTGTTTTCGTGTGCGCAAAAGTTTCTGTTTTTCAGCAAGATCAAATTAACTATCACCGTATGCTATCCTAAAGGTATTGCTTGGCACTTTATTGAAACAAAATCTATAAAACATGATTACTACAGTAGTATAATCATGTGAACACACAAAAACAGTAAGGGTAAATATTGGGTTGTCTCCCAACAAGCGCTTTCCTTTAATGCCTTTTTAGCTAGGCATAATGATTTCAATGATGCTCACATAAAAGATAAGAATTGAAACATAATGGGAGCATCATGAATAATATGACTAGCACATTTAAGTCTAACCCACTTCCTATGCATAGGGATTTTGTGAGCAAACAACTTAGGGGAACAATAATCAACTAGCATAGGAAGTCAAAACAAGCATGACTTCAAGATTTTAAGCACATAGAGAGGAAACTTGATATTATTACAATTCCTACAAGCATATATTCCTCCCTCATAATAATTTTCAGTAGCATCATGAATTAATTCAACAATATAGCCATCACATAAAGCATTATTTTCATGATGCACAAGCATAGAACTTTTACTACTCTCCACATAAGCAAATTTCTTCTCATTAGGAATAGTGGGAGTATCATAAGAGACTCGAATACTATAAATTGTTTCCACATTAAAAGAGTAATGTTCAGAAAAATTGTAATCATAATCATGACAAGTTTTATAAATATAATCATCACTACTTTTTATAGCATAAGTATCATCACAATAATCATCATAAGTAGGAGGCATGCTATTATCATAATAAATTAGCATATCAAAACTTGGGAGACTAAAAATATCATCTGCATTCAACATAGCATCCCCAAGCTTGGGACAAACATTAATTGCAGAAAATAAATTCTCAAACATGTCATTCTCATCAAACATACCATCCCCAAGCTTGGGCCTTTGCATATCATAAGCATAATCACTCTCATCATTAATAGTATGGATAGCACCAATAGTATAGCAATTATCATCATCACAATGAGTAATAGGAGCAACATCATTTGGCAGGGATACCTTTTTACCTTTGCTTCTCCGTCTTTTCTTTTTCTTCTTCACATTATGTGTGGGTTTAATCCTCTTTTTGGAGCTCCTTATTAATGAGATTGGTTGAATAAAAGGCGCCTCCTCGTTACCTGGTTCATCATAAGAAATAATAGGAGGATACGGTGAAACCTCTTCCCTTTCATTAGTATTCTCTTCATCTTCTATTTGTTTTCTTGTCTTTATGTAATTAGAAATATAAGGATTTTCAATGCCATTCACCGCACAATACATATAAATTTCCTCTAGATCAAAATCAAGAACTTTATCAAGGACAAATTCTGGAAGATCCTTAGTTATACGTTTTATTTCTTCATAACCCAAAAGCAAACCAAGTTCATTATGATGCACAAGGGAAATCAAGTCATCACAATTTTTGGACACGATTCGATCATGAAACAATTTGCATTGGAGATTTAAATGATCACGTTCATTGCAAAGTTCACAAGGATGGCAAAGAAATTTTAAATTTTCAGCACAAACATCTAGCCTCTCTTGCAACCATTTAGTTTCTAAATACTTATGCCTCTTGCAAAATCTATCTTCCCTATTTGGTGTGTACTTGCAAACTCTATGCACTCCACAAAAGTTGACATGCTTATAAGAGACATTTTCATCATGACTAGTGCAATCATCATTAGTACTATGGATATTCAAAGAGTTCATACTAACAGCATTGCAATCATGCTCATCATTCAAAGATTTAGTGCCAAACATTTTAATGCATTCTTCCTCTAGCAAGTGAGCACAATTACTGGAATCCTTATTTTCACGGAAGACATTAAAAAGATGAAGCATATGAGGCACCCTCAATTCCATTTTTTGTAGTTTTCTTTTATAAACTAAACTAGTGATAAAACAAGAAACTAAAAGATTTGATTGCAAGATCTAAAGGTATACCTTCAAGCACTCACCTCCCCGGCAACGGCGCCAGAAAAGAGCTTGATGTCTACTACACAACCTTCTTCTTGTAGACGTTGTTGGGCCTCCAAGTGTAGAGGTTTGTAGGACAGTAGCAAATTTCCCTCAAGTGGATGACCTAAGGTTTATCAATCCGTGGGAGGCGTAGGATATGAAGATGGTCTCTCTCAAACAACCCTGCAACCAAATAACAAAGAGTCTCTTGTGTCCCCAACACACCCAATACAATGGTAAATTGTATAGGTGCACTAGTTCGGCGAAGAAATGGTGATACAAGTGCAATATGGATGGTAGATATAGGTTTTTGTAAACTGAAAATATAAAAACAGCAAGGTAACAAGTGGTAAAAGTGAGCGTAAACGGTATTGCAATGATAGGAAACAAGGCCTAGGGTTCATACTTTCACTAGTGCAAGTTCTCTCAACAATAATAACATAATTAGATCATATAACTATCCCTCAACATGCAACAAAGAGTCACTCCAAAGTCACTAATAGCGGAGAACAAACGAAGATATTATTGTAGGGTACGAAACCACCTCAAAGTTATCCTTTCTGATCGATCTATTTAAGAGTCCGTAGTAAAATAACATGAAGCTATTCTTTCCGTTCGATCTATCCTAGAGTTCGTACTAGAATAACACCTTAAGACACAAATCAACCAAAACCCTAATGTCACCTAGATACTCCAACGTCACCTCAAGTATCCGTGGGTATGATTATACGATATGCATCACACAATCTCAGATTCATCTATTCAACCAACACAAAGAACTTCAAAGAGTGCCCCAAAGTTTCTACCGGAGAGTCAAGACGAAAACGTGTAACGACCCCTATGCATAAGTTCACAAGGTCACTGAACCCGCAAGTTGATCACCAAAACATACATCAAGTAGATCACGTGAATATCCCATTGTCACCACATATAAGCACATGCAAGACATACATCAAGTGTTCTCAAATCCTTAAAGACTCAATCCGATAAGATAACTTCAAAGGGAAAACTTAATCCATTACAAGAGAGTAGAGGGGGAGAAACATCATAAGATCCAACTATAATAGCAAAGCTCGCGGTACATCAAGATCGTGCCATATCAAGAACACGAGAGAGAGAGAGAGAGAAAGAGAGAGAGGGAGATCAAACACATAGCTACTGGTACATACCCTCAGCCCCGAGGGTGAACTACTCCCTCCTCGTCATGAAGAGCGCCGGGATGATGAAGATGGCCATCGGTGATGATTCCCCCCTCCGGCAGGGTGCCGGAACAGGGTCCCGATTGGTTTTTGGGGCTACAGAAGCTTGCGGCGGTGGAACTCCTTATCTAGGTTATGTTCTAGAAGTTTGGGGATATATAAGCGAGGTGTTGGCGTCGGGAACAAGTCAGGGGGGTCCACGAGGCGGCCACGTGGTAGGGGGGGCGCGCCCAGGGGGTAGGGCGCGCCCTCCACCCTCGTGGTCGACTCGGGACTCTTCTGGTCCATCTCCGATGCTCCGTGGGCTTCTTCTGGTCCAAAAATAATCTCCATAAATTTTCAGGTCAATTGGACTCGGTTTGATATTCCTTTTCTGCAAAAAACCGAAATAAGCAAAAAAACAGCAATTGGCACTGGGCCTCCGGTTAATAAGTTAGTCCCAAAAATAATATAAAAGAGCATATTAAAGCCCATTAAACATCCAAAACAGATAATATAATAGCATGGAACGATAAAAAATTATAGATACGTTGGAGACGTATCACTTCCCTCTGCGAAGGGCCTATCTATTTACCTTTATGTTGAGTCATCATCCTCTTATTAAAAAGCACCAGTTGGAGAGCACCGCTGTCATTTGCATGCATTACTATTAACTTACACCGAGTATGACTCTGACTAGATCTCTTTTACCATGAATTACAATGTCTAGTCAGTCCTTGATCTTCAGGGGTGCTCTGCATTTATGTTTTGCGGTCTCAGAAAGGGCTAGCGAGATACCATCTTGTTATATCATATTATGATTGTTTTGAGAAAGTGTTGTCATCCGAGATTTATTATTATTGCTCGCTAGTTGATTATGCCATTGATATGAGTAAACATGAGACCTAAATTTTATTGTGAATATGGTTAATTCATAATCTTTGCTGAAAACTTGAATGCTGGCTTTCCATATTTGCAACAACAAGAGCAAATAGAGTTTGTAAAAGTTTTTCTTTATCACTTTTAGTTTGTCAACTGAATTGCTTGAGGACAAGCAAAGGTTTAAGCTTGGGGGAGTTGATACGTCTCCAATGTATCTACTTTTCCAAACACTTTTGCCCTTGTTTTGGACTCTAACTTGCATGATTTGAATGGAACTAACCCGGACTGACGTTGTTTTCAGCAAAATTGCCATGGTGTTATTTTTGTGCAAAAATAAAAGTTCTCGGAATGACCTGAAACTTCACGGAGCCACTTTTTGGAATTAATAAAAAATACTAGCGAAAGAATCAACCAAGGGGGCCCACACCCTTGCCATGAGGGTGGGGGCGTGCCCTCCTGCCTCGTGGCCCCCCTGGAGCTCCACCGACCTCAACTCCAACTCCATATATTCATGCTCAGGGAGAAAAAAATAAGAGAGAAGGATTCATCGCGTTTTATGATACGGAGCCGCCGCCAAGCCCTAATCTTCCTCGGGAGGGCTGATCCGGAGTCCGTTCGGGGCTCCGGGGAGGGGAATCCGTCGCCATCGTCATCATCAACCATCCTCCATCACCAATTTCATGATGCTCATCGCCGTGCGTGAGTAATCCCATCATAGGCTTGCTGGACGGTGATGGGTTGGATGAGATTTACCATGTAATCGAGTTAGTTTTGTTAGGGTTTGATCCCTAGTATCCATTATGTTCTAAGATTGATGTTGCTATGACTTTGCTATGCTTAATGCTTGTCACTAGGGCCCGAGTGCCATGATTCTAGATCTGAACCTATTATGTTTTCATGAATATATGTGAGTTCTTGATCCTATCTTGCAAGTCAATAGTCACCTACTATGTGTTGATCCGGCAACCCCGAAGTGACAATAATCGGGACCACTCCCGGTGATGACCGTAGTTTGAGGAGTTCATGTATTCAGTAAGTGTTAATGCTTTGGTCTGATACTCTATTAAAAGGATGCCTTAATATCCCTTAGCTTCCAATAGGACCGTGCTGCCACGGGAGGGTAGGACAAAAGATGTCATGCAAGTTCTTTTCCATAAGCATGTATGACTATATTCGGAATACATGCCTACATTACATTGATGAACTGGAGCTAGTTCTGTGTCACCCTATGTTATAACTGTTGCATGAGGAATCGCATCCGACATAATTATCCATCACTGATCCATTTCCTACGAGCTTTTCACATATTGATCTTTTCTTAGTTACTTTTCTGTTGCCACTGTTACGATTGCTACAAAAACTGCTACTGTTACTTTTGCCACTGTTACCATTACTTCCATACTACTTTTCTACTAAATACGTTGCTGCAGATATTAAGTGTTTCAGGTGTGGTTGAATTGACAACTCAACTGTTAATACTTGAGAATATTCTTTGGCTCCCCTTGTGTCGAATCAATAAATTTGGGTTGAATACTCTACCCTCAAAAACTGTTGCGATCCCCTATACTTGTGGGCTATCAACCACTATTCAGCTTCTTCGGATTACTCTGATAACTAGACTGCTGTTGTTGATTTCCTCGACTAGTTGCTGATTAAAACCACCTTGGTTACCTTGTCCCTAAAAACCGGAGCTTGAGCCGCCACCTCCAAAGCCAGGTCTGTGAGAGCCGGATCCTGAGCCGCCATCCGAGCCATGATTATTAAAAACAGGAATTTGTGTACTCCCTCATGATGAAGCAACCCTTCCATAGATGACTGGCCGGCTTATCTTGCGTACCGTGCTTTGGGCAAGGCTGATTCATCATCGCCTCAAGGTTGAACTGTGGCCCTCCAAATCGGGGCGTTGACGCTTTCCCCATACGAGGCTAATTATTACCCTGCGTGTTGGTATTGGCCACAAAGTCTGAACCGTCGTCGCTTTGCACTTACCATTGCCACCTTGACTCGCTGTATTATGTTGTTGTCCCTTTGCATTGCCACTCTTCTTCCCCTTGCCAGTCTTCTCCTCATCAGACTCGGGATCTTTAGTGCTATCTGAGTCGGCATATTTGACAAGAGCCGCCATGAGCTCTCCCATATCATTGTAGTGGCGCTTAAGCCGCCCCAGTTTCTACTTAAGAGGAAGGAAACAACAATTCTTTTCCAGCATCAGGACGACTGAACCGGCGTTGATACTGTCTGACGAATGGATAACGGCCGAGATCCGGCGCACCCAATTAGTTGTTGACTCGCCCTCACCCTGGACACAAGAGTCTAAATCCAGAATCGACATAGGTTGCTTGCATGTGTCTTTGAAATTCTGGATAAAGCGCGTCTTCAGTTCAGCCCATGACTTGATGGAGTTAGGGGGCAATCCTTTCAGCCAAGTGTGTGCCGGCCCATCCAACATCATGGTGAAATATTTAGCACACACAGCATCACTAACGTCCAACATCTCCATGGTCATCTCATAACTCTCTATCCAAGCCTCTGGGGGCTGATCCGCCGTGTAGTTAGCCACCTTGCAGGGGGCCTTAAAATCCTTGGGCAAGCGCTCGTTATGTAGAGCCGGTACTAAACATGGCACACCAAGGGTTCTAGAGGTCACTCCTGCCTCCACAGACGCCGTTGGTAAGCCAGAGATTGTTGATGAGCCGCCAACTGAGCCACCAGCTCAGCCTCCCGGCATGCCCTGCCCTGATCCACCAAAGTCTGAGCATCATTACCAGCACGCGGGGGGTCAGGCCTACGTGGCTGGTTATGGTGCCGCTCACTGCTTGAAACCGCTGGCGAATCAATATGCCTGCTATAACTCTGGCTTGGATGCGGGGTTGAATGAATCTGATCACGGCTGTACAAATAAGCCGCCTATTGAGCAACTGCTATCTGAAGAAGCTCTCTGGCCCTTCGTATCTCCATCGCAGCTGGAGACTCGTTTTCAACAGGGAGAGCCGCCAATCACGTAGCTAGAACTATCATATTGTCCAGAGGGTTAGAATAATGACCCGGCAGTGTTGGAACGTGCAGAGGCGGGGTCAAATTCAAACGAGGTGGGTCTGCAACACGTGGTTGAACTGCCGCTCCGGTCCCAGGCGCCTCAACAACCCGGCTTACCTCAGGTGGATTGCTTGGCCCTGCCCCAGGCGTGTTGAAAAGGTTCCTAGCCTCAAACTCTGTGGGTAGACGGGTCTGATGCCTCCTCCTCATAACAACGTTCGAAGCATTCTGATCCAAGGTAAGCCGGAACGACTCTACCTGAATCCGCTGTGATTGCGCGTCCAAGGCGGCCCGCTCTGTCGCCATCTTAGCGTTCTCAGCAGCAAGTTCTTCCTTGGCTTGAGCTATCTCATCTCGCAGTTTCACAACATCCACCTTATGTTGTGGTTGAGTCTCTGGGGTTATCTCTACCCCCATTAAAGTAGCCACAACATCCAAATGCTCGGTCAGAACCTGAGCCGAACTGGAAGTCATAGCAGCAACAGTTGTTGAATTGAGTATCGGTTGTGCGCCGGCCATGAAGATCCCAACTCTGTTCGTCGGCTCGTAGGGTTCCGGAATACTGTCACCATCGGAACAACCCCCAAGCCCACCATCTTGCAATTGATACATGGAATGTCTCTCCAGTTGAGGACTCATCACCAGAGTAAATGGTCGTCTCTCCACCGGACACAGATCCTTCCTCAAGATACACTCCTTGAATAAAACCCACGAAAGTGTGCTTCATGGCAGGTTGAACCCTGGCGGGTCGTGCACGCTAAGCCATCTTGACGATGTCGGTGCAGGTGTCCGGCTCAGGCTCCGACTCACCGATCTTGCCGATGAAGACGTGGATTCCGCCGAAAGGGGACCCGATATCCGTACTCGATTGAGCCGACCTCGGGGCCCCAGCCAGCCTCATCGATGTAGAGCTTGTCACGGCGGCTTTTGGTCATCCAGCCGACGGCGTATCCCTTGATCCCTGCGAAGTTGCCCTTCAAGAACTCAAAACCACCGTGCGCTGGCCCCACGGTGGGCGCCAACTGTCGTGGACTTAACACGGCAGATGCCCTAGCAAAAGGACTTAGGTGTGGAGCCATTGCAACTAGGTTAGCTTGAAGGGGTTAAACGGGACAAAGGAGACAGAGAGTTTACCCAGGTTCGGCCCCTCTCAACGAGGTAAAAGCCTACTCCTGCTTTAGGTTGTATTGCTTGGGTTTCGATTACCAGGGAGCGAATACGCTTGACCTAGTCCTCGACAGGTTGATGCCCAACGGCTTACAGAGTCTCGCCCGGCTCATACAAGACGTGTCCAGCTCGGTACCTAACTAAGCTTGCCTTACAATACAAGTCAAACATATGGCGGCTCACACCCATGGGCCTCAAGTAGTCCCCGGGGCTTGGGCCTTTAATAAGCTTGCTCTATGAACCGCCATCTTCACATCTTCTTGGGCCTCTTCAAGAAGAAGCCGCCAGTGGCATGACCCGACCCCTCTTGGGCGGGTCATACCCAGTAGTTATATCCCCAACAAAAAGGCAATAATAAAAGTTACTCCCTCCGTCCCATAATATAAGAGCGATTTTGACTATACACTAGTGTAAAAAACGCTCTTCCATAATATAAGAAGTGACCAAAATTAATGTTTATGTTCAACTGAAGTGGTTGAATTGACGGGGGGAGTATTATTTATTTTCATGTTCATAATTAATGTTTATGTTCAACTGAAGTGGTTCTAGAGTCTGCAATAACCATGATGCTCAGAGAAAATTCATATTCACGTGTGGAATAATAAATGGTAAATAGATTCCTAGTCTCGTCTCTAAGGCTAGCTCAAGTGTTGAATGATGGTTCCATTTTTCTGATCATGGCATAAATTAAGTGTAGCGAGGATGTCGGCAACTTTGATGGCATAATGTTAAAAAACACTTGTGTTGAAGTGACCAAAATTGTGTTATACTAAAAGTCTTTCATCATAAGTTCATAGTTTATAGCAAAGAAAAGTTAACGTGTGCATAATTCTTTAGACCATTGGAGTATTGATAACTTCACACCGGACGGTGTGCTTTGATGTCGTTAAACGTCACGAGGGGTGATCATAACGGTAACTTACAGGTGCGTCAAAAAAGTATGACAAAATACTTGATAGCTCAAGACTGAGATTTGCTCCTCTAACACTGAAGATATATTCTTAGGGCCCTCTTAATGTGACGGTATCTATCATCATCCAAAGACAGCGTGACTTGCTCATGGGGATGTCGGAACACGAGAACGAGAAAAAGAACAAAACCGATAACGAGAAAACTAACACATTGGTCATGTTGTTGATTCACGGGAGTGCCAATATATCTCACCTTGGGTTTTCTAAAGTATCACCAAGCAAAAGTAATCGCACATGGTAAGTGTAGGAAAGGGAAAGGGACTACATCAGGCACCTCAATTCATTTTTGGCTGGATCAGGAATAAGCGGCTAAATCTTCTTAGTCCTCCAATCATTTTGTATTCTTCATCTTCAGCCTAGCGACCTCCCCCCCCCCCCCTTGGCCCCCTAAGCCCCGTTGTGACATCCTACCTTAATCTGAATGATAAGCTACTCATATGAACAAAGAATTCCTTCTTTCCCCATCAGCCATAACGGTCAGGAACCGGTGACAGTCTAGATGCCAGTGTGTGTACATGTAGATGTTGTCATCCTGGCTTAATACGAATGATGTTAGTAATATCAACAAGAAGTTCCTTCTTTTCCCACCAGGCATAATGGCTGGGAACCGGTGGTTGTGGCCGGGGGTGTAACACCCGCCTTGATGACCTTTAGTCTCGCTCTTCGCAAAAAAAGTAACTGACGCCATAAAAAATTAGGGATGTGGCTAGGCAGCGCATTGACGCTCAATGGACTGGTCGAGCGCACCCACCATATTAGGAAATTGTTGTAACATGTCATCCTAGCTTATCAAAAAAGGAAAGTACATCGTCATCCATCCTCGAATTACCTCAGCTAAGAGACCACGTGCATTTATGTGCGGTTTCAAAAAAATTAAAAAGTCATAATTTTTTATTCGAATATCAGAATTTAGATCTGTTTTCACTATTGGGTTTCTTGCGACGAGTTCTTCAAAACTAGCTCCCATATGAATAGATTTTGACAAAAAAATTCTCGAGCAACTTTGTGTGCTACACAGGCAACTTCAATGTTATAGGAAAGCAACTCCTTTTTTCCCTTAGTATGACTACCTATCAGCGATGGATACTTATAAGTTGGTTACTATGACTACCAATTGACTAACTTCACCTCTAAGTTGCCTACCATAAGGACTCCCAATCACCCCAAATGCCGAGATTGACTTTTCTAGACACCTTTAACCATCCAATGACGGTCACCTAATTTGTTTGAACAAGTCCGTACGTCCGAGATCTTCCAAACCGAACGGCGAGGGGGCGTTCTTAGAGCCCCTCAGCGTCCATTGCTCCCTTCGACATCAAGTCAGATCCCATCTCCTCATACAACAAGAGGAGCAGAATCCGCCAAGTATTTTCGATCTTACCAAGGGATCCCACTCCGAGGAAATAAATTATTGACACATCTCTGTGACACAAACTTGAAAGGTATCTAAAACCTTTACATATTAGCCAAATTATGGTCTTCGTAATGTTTCCGTTCATGAGGATAAGGGCAATTGGACACATGATTTTAGATAACTGTATGGTTGATTGTGGGCAACTGGATACATGATTTTAGACAACTGTACGGCTGATTGCGGGCAGTTGGAACAATATTTTAGACAACTGTATGGTTGATTATGGGCAACTGGATACATGGTTTTAGACAACAGTATCGTTAATTGTAGGCAACTATGACACCTAAATAAGGGATAAAGAATATACACATGTTCATTTTTGGAGGGGGTTAAAGATAAACTTAATCCCCTAAAAACACTTCGTGGTTTTAGTAATGTCTCCATGTCCAGCTCCACACCACTCTCCCTCTATGATCATTTGCAAAGTATTTACGATCATACCAAGGGATCCCACCCCGAGGAGATGAAATTCTTGATGCATCTCTATGAAAAAAATCTTAATTGAAAGGTATCTAAAACCTTTACGTATTAGCCAAATTGTGTATTTGGTAATGTTTTTATTCATGAGGATTGGGCAACTGGATATATGGTTCTAGGCAACTATATAGCTTATTATGGGCAACTATCATACCTCAAAAAGGGGTAATGAACATACACATAATCGTTTTCTTATGAATTCACAGATAAACTTAATACCATAAAAAAACTTCATGGTTTTAGTTATGTTCCCATGACCAGCTCCACCCTGCCACCCTCTACGATCATTCACCAAGTGTTTACGATCATATCATCGGATCCCATCCGAAGAGAAGAAATTCTTGACACACCATTGTGACACAGACTTAATTGAAAGGTATCTAAAACCTTTAGATATTGGCCAAACCGTGGTCTTGGTAATGTTTCTATTCATGAGGAATGGGCAATGGGATACATGGTTTTAGGCAAATGTATGGTTAATTGTGGGCAACTATCTTATCTTTCATGTATTGTGTATAAAAAAGGATCCAAGTATCTTTTTTTGTGTTTTTTTGTTGCTTTTGTTGTGTGATAGTTTTTCTGAAATCCAGCCGCGATTTGTGTGGTCACCGAGGTCGCCTGCTGCCTCCCTCCGATGGTGAATCACTGCGGGGCACGAGCGAATCCCCTCCCCTTTCTCTCTCCATCTCTTCGATGGTAACCGACAGAAAAATGGGGTGGGAGTGCGGGTGGGAGTGGGGGCGACGCTTCCACGAACTGCAGTGGTTATTCCTTTTCTGTTTTTTGGAAGGGGCCTCACCATACCTTCGGTCACCACACCAGACAGCACCTGCGTGAGGTTCATGCCAAATCAAATGGCTCGGGAGGGTACGCTCGACGTTTCCAAATAGTGTAGCTGCACTAATAAGCATTTGGGGACAACTGATATATGAACTTAGTTAACATGATAGTCATGGGAGACAGCTTATAATGACTTCTCGTTGATTGGCAATCATAGTAGGCAAACTAAGGAGAAGTTGCTTTTTTATTGCACTAAAGTTGCCTCTTTAGTATCCAAAGTTGCTCAAAACAGAAAGTTTGTCGAAACATATCCATAGGGAATCTAGTTTTGAAAAACTCGTCGCAAGAAACCCAACGGTGAAAACGGATCTGAATTCCGATACTTGAAGCAAAAGTTATGGCTTTTTAAATTTTTATTAAGCCCAAATAAATGCACATAATTGGCCTTTCCTGATTGATCTGTGCAAAGTAGGGTGTTCAAATGGTGAGGAAAAATTAGGCACCTGATATTAATTAGCAACACCAAAAGGAAATCATGCAACTGTTCAATATGTGGTCCCAGTCTATAAGAGTCTATAAGTTTCAGGTAATTTTACATTCAGAGTCCAATCCCACAGTATTGGCTTATTGCTGTGAACTTTATGCGAGGATACAAAAGAGATGTGCCTGAGTGCACGCCAAGCACACCTTACTGTCATATTAGTATTGATTTACATGCTATCGCATGGACGTTAACGTTACTATGTCGTTCTTACAGACGATTTATCTTCTTGTTTTCCCTTTCGGGATCACAGACGGTAATAGCATCCTCCGTAGCACTGCAGCTACATGTTCTCCTTCACAACCGTGACCGGGCAGGCCGCGTGGTTCACAACGTAGGTGCTCACGCTCCCCATCAGAGCCCTGCCGCCAAGAAACAACAGCGGTCACACGAAGCCCAAACAGGAAAAGAAAGAAAGCAATATGGTCGTATACAGGATCAAGCTCATCAAGCTAGATATCCACGGTTTGACCATCGACCGCAAGCTCGACAAATTGCAGGTAAAGTTCAGCTACGGACCGATCATGCTGAATCTGTGCGTATGCATACCTCTTGAGCGTGCTCAGACCTCTGCTTCCGATGACCAGGCAGCTGAGGGGAACCAGGTCAACTGCCTCGCACACCTTCTTGGTCGGGTCGCCGTAGAATATCTTCCCAAAGACCTCAACCTGCGAATCACGTAGTTTCGTCGACAAGATAGTTGGCAGACAGGATCAATATCAAGCACAGGAATTTGATCAGGAGTAGTGATTACTAGTACAAAATTCTGCGGATGAAAGATGAAAAAACTGGTACCCCGCTCTGGTGTGCCACTTGGGCCAGGATCTCCAGTGTCTCCTTGTCTGGCGACAGGCCGTACTTCTTGGTGACATGGGGGTCCGAGAACTCTACCAGAGGGATGAGCGCTGAAATCCACAAGAATCGTCATTTCAGAAGCACGGTAATTTGATGGCACAATGGAGAACACAGACATACAAACTTTGTTCGTCAGTCCCAGACCAACAGAAGCAAATACAGAAGAAATCGATCATGTTGTGGGACTCACTATGGCTATCCTACGGATTTGAAGATACAGAAAACGAGAACAGTCGTCGTCGGGGAGTGGACTTACGTGAACCACTCTGTTCCCAGAGATGCATCGCTCCTTGCTCATTCTGGTAGGAGTTGTTGACATGGATCAGCACGAGTTGATCACCGCTCCTGGCAAGGTTGGTTGACGCCCATCGCAGAGCCGCTTTGCTGCACGATGAGAAGTCCACAGCAACTCCGATATTCCTCCCACCCATGATGTCCCTGCAAAGCTCAGATAAACACAAACAGGTTTTCGATTTCCAGACCAGTGTGTCTAACGATGGCAATGAGGTTTCAGCTGTGGTCAGGCCCATATAAATAGATAACAATAATAAGTAGCATTATTGGAAATATTAAACAAAAGAGGGGGGAAACATTGGCTGAACCGATGGTCTTTCTCCTCTTTGTTACTTTGCCTGATTCCTTATCACCACTTTACCTCCCCCTGGAAACAGACATGTTCCACTTGCTCACCTCCGCTAGAGAAGCCTATGGGTACAAGAGGCATGAAAAATCAAGATTCACGATGCAAAGCAAAAGGCGGCAAAAAAGAATTTTACTCCAGTTTCTTTCATCCCACTGGCACTGGAATGCAGATTCTACTTCATCGGTTAACTAAAGCGGCACCGTCGGCACGGCACCAGGTATGGACAAGAGGAAAGAAATTCTGATGTAAACTGATTCTCACCAAAGCAGCAACCAAAGAAAAGCCAGGTTGATCAGGAATAAGATAGTACCAGATGCTCCCAATACAGATGAAATGAAAGATAAAGCATTTTGATATGGGGAATCCGATAAGATGCAGCGTAGTAGTTTGGCCTTTGATAAAAATAAAATGCCTCATTCAGCTATTCTTTACAAGAAAAATATCAATAACAAGTTCGGCACTCATGTTCAAGACAGATAATAATGCACTCATATACCGACCCGGCATGCGGAATGAAGAAAATAAGAGACAACAGACCTTGTTATATCTAGGTAACAACAGCATGATCTCATATCCCAAATAAACTCAGTGCCATGTTATTTCTTAAGAAAACAACGGCAGAGAAATGCAACTCAAGTGGACGTAACTTCACACTGCAAGCAGATACAAGTTAATCGATGCATCCATCAAACAAATCCCACGGATGACCAGTAGAGCTAGATCTTCCAGACAAACTAGTGATGTTAAAGCATTTTTAGCATTACATGCAAAAGCAGTGCTCCGAAACATTCACAGTCAATATCCCCCTACTACAGTCCTACAGATGTCAACAACTTCAGGTAGTTACTATTATTAACCAGCTCTTCGAAATGAAAAGTTACAAGTACAACTGCTCCACTCTCTTGTCATACGACACATGATAGATCCACCAATTGCCCAGAATTCCAATCATATGCAGTACTGTTCTGTCTTTTAATTCGACCGTCCCAATAGAAAAGAACTTGTAGTCTTCGGTATCAACTTTTCTTGTCTGGATGACCTGAGGACAAATGAAGAAGGGTTTAACTATTAAATTAGTACATGAAAAGAGTGCTGAGGAGCTAAATATTGCCATGCAAATGGATTGACCTTGCCAACACTATATATTACTTCACCAAAAAATATCATCTTGATTTTCGGAATCATGTTTCCTTTGAAAACATGCAATTCAGACATCCATCCAAAAAACTGGAGTCGCTGAAACATAAAACTTAATTGAACTGACATTATGCCTAATTTTCAATAACAGAGTTTCTCTTTTGCTTACCAAAGTAGATTTTGTGACGAGAGAAAGCATGTCAGAGAGCTACAAGCATATAAAGCACAGCATCTCAAAAGCTGTAGTCTACTTGTTCTGTCAGACGATTAGGTCCGTGCTTAATATATGATTTAAGATGTCATAACTCCACCAAAGCAACACAGGAATACCAGATCATCTAGTACTCGAAATACAGGAAAAGAACACAAGCGCCGAAACATCCAATTAACAGATGAGAGGTTTGCAGTTCTTCATCAGGAACCAAGGAAGAATCGTGAAGCTTTGCATACTTTCTGCCTAAATTATATTCTCAACTCCACAAGTATAGTCATTTTTACCTCATGGTCCTTTGATAGTTTTGTATCTGGGTTCATGTTATTTTTTTACTTTAATAAGGTCATTTTTTACCTTCAGGAACCAAGAATCACGAGGCTTTGCAGTCCTTCATTGTTTGCAGAACTTTTGACTATGATTTTTGTGGGTAATGTACTAGCTAAAAAAACTTAACTTCAGAAGACGTGCTCCATGTCTTTCTATGGCTCCTGGCCAGTGACAGACTTCTCACGTGTGATAACCTTCAGAAACACCCAAATGTTGAAGACAAGGCATGCTTGTTTTGTGCTGAGACTGAATCTATGCATCACCTTCTTTTTTACTGTGGTGGCCAAACAAGAGTGGAAAATGATCTACTGTATATTCAGCGTCCAGCTATGTTCTGAGTTCTGACTTTGAATATGTTGCTGGTTGGTGTTTTAGTAATAATAAGAATGCAATTTTAAAATTGTTCTGCTCGGCTACTCTCTGATCAATATGGTCTCAACAGAATCAACTCTGTTTTCAGGGCAAAAACTGGCACGGTACAGCAATGCTCTGGAAACTGATGGTGGCACACATTGGAAGATGGAAGGTGCTTTCCAAAGATGTTCACTCAAGACTGCTCGACCACAACCTGCTGCTCCTGGAGAGGATCAGGAGAGAGCTGATGAGGATTGCCTGGAAGTGGAGATGATCAAGAGTGGATTTGCCCCCTTAGACAAACTCTACAGCCGCTCTCCATTGCCAACAGATCACACAAGGAAACAGGCTGAAGCCTGTGATCATCTGATTCAAGAGGACGTACTGAAGAAGCTTTGAAAATGCTCCAATATTTTCTGCCTGTCGCACATCTTAGATTTGCCCTTGGCAACTCATAAATTTCAGTGTATGCATAACGATCTTAACACAGCGCTGACCTGTAGAGGATGGCCCGTACTAGGCCAGGGCAGGGGAACTGTAGAAGGAGCTAAGATCAAACCTGATCCGGTATATCCATCTTTCTAGCACGAGAAACTTAGTTAGCTGGATTTCACCCTCGCTAATAGACGCCTGGTGCTAACGTAGTTAGCTGGATTTCACCCTCGCTAATAGACGCCTGGTGCTAACTTATATGCCTACGTTTACAGGAAAATCACGCGGAATTACCAGGAAACTGGATTCTTCTGGGAAAATTATGACCAGAAGAACAAAGGGAAGGGAAAGGGCGTTAGGTCGTTCACCGGATGGATGTCACTTGTTGTTCTTATCATGGCTGAGTCTACCCATTGTTGCTTACCTCTTTTTGTTTTGCTGTTTCTACCAGCTGCCTACAACTGTACCTGGATGATGTTATCGGTTGCACTTAAAATGCAATCTAGGGGGGGGGGGGTGCTATTGTGCTATTTTCCTAAAATACAATGTTTCGTTAATTATCAGACTTTGCAAGACAAGTTCAATGACATTATGAAGGCCAGATGTACGCAAGATTGACCGTACGACCCATGACGACCTATATTTAGAGTGTAAGTATGGTTCTAACCCCAGGGAGCTACCACCCCAATCATCATCACTGTAAAATACCCTCATTTCACACCTTAAGAAAGTCAAATATATAGTGTTGTCGTGCATAGGACATGCTTAATGTGATATGGATTTGACTATCATCTAATCACGAATTCATTTCATAGCACATCATGCATGTGCATGGAAATGAAATAGTACAAGCTAGATATGGTCCTATGGATTAGTCTGTTATAGAGAGTAGAAGGCTGCATCCTGTTGAGACACAAAATATGTGAATCTTCAAGCCCGAACTCAGGCTGGATCTAACGGTGGTAGCTACCCTCCGGGGATAGAAAATCTGGTCTCGTGTTTACTGTTTAGAGATGGAAGGAGTACAATACACACAAATCACACCACTTCAAAGATTTACACTACAGATAGATGAGTGATCAAAAACTTGAAACCTACAAGCATGAACCTGGTCAATGTTCCAAACCACCTTACCTAAGGTAGACATATCATTGCTGTCGGATTCTGGTTTGGTATAAGAGGAAATACAGTTTTGAGATAAAGGATCAAAACAAGATCATCTTTCCAACTGGTTCCGAAAAGGGGTATGATCTTCTTAATATGTTCAAGTTTCGGGGTGGTTGGGGGGTTCTTTCAATTGTGCAAAAGCTAAAAAGAGTGTGAGTGAAAGTTCAAGACCATATGGAAAGCACTTCAATATGTAATGTCATGTAGAACTATTAAACTACTCCAAAATGCAGGTATATGTAATCTAGCTCTCTTAAGGGGAAACGCGTGAAGCTCACCTCCTCCTTCCACAATGCAGGATTCTGCTGCACCTTCCCTTGATGAATCTGAAACAGTAAAAGTTATATCAGGTACAGAAACAGGGAAAACGTAGAACATCCGCTCATAAGTTTGTTATTTTGGGTAGCATAAATAAATCTCAAACAATGCTAAATCATTCCACATTGAGCACCATCAAACTGTAAATGTGAACTTGTTTAATTATAAGATGCATAATCATTTAACTAACCTCCTGAAGAAACAAGTATATGGAATAGGGGTCCGGCCTTGTAGAGTAGAGAAGAAGCAATGTGTTGATGGCAAGAACCATCGGTTTCCGCCAACCATACACAATCAAAAGAATCAAACCGATAGGCAGCTGAAATTTTCTGACCAAATTCCAGAATTTCCTAAGAACTTGTTTCGCATATGGTGAGAGCACAGTGATATCTTCTGATGGGCTCTTTGCCGGTCGCTCTGCGATGCAAGCAATTACACACAGGAAAAATGTGCATTAGGATAATAATAGTGACTAGCATTTGGATTATCTGTAGCTAGGTCTGAGTGTGTAACAACTTAAATGGAGCTTTTTCAAGGGGTAAACTGAATGAAATTGGACTATAGGGCATGTATCAACTTCACTAAACTCTGTCCTACTCTTATACACACCCAATTACCAGATCATACCTAATATAAGCATGCTCAGGAAAAAGAACAATCATATCGGGGGAATGCACTAAATGTTTTTCTCCATATGAGCAAGCACTAGAGGGGAAAAAACATACACATTCTAATGTGCCTGGTGTCTGTGGCAAGAAATTACCTTGTGCCTCAGCAACCTTTGTGGGATAAAGCATCACAGCAATTGCGGAGCCGCCGGTCCCAAATCCCCTCAGCAGACCTAGAATAATGGTTAAAGTCAGTGAACATAATCCTGGTCAACTGACATTCTAGACCAAAACATGGTTATCTGAGATATGTTTTCGAGACAAATATACAAGGAGAGCTTGAAAGGACGGCCACGGCGCACTGACAAACACTGAACCGCAGCGCATGATCCTAACCCCTTAGGCTACCTGGAAGCTTCGGACGAACTCCGGGGGACACCCTCGCGGCCAGCAGAGTTCGGAACACGGGGGCGCGAGCCTGAAACGCGGGGGCCGAGCTCGAACACCGCGACCAGATGCCCTGCAAGGCGTGCCTGGCAGGAACTGGTGGGGAGTCAGTCGAGGGCATCAGCGCGTGGACCAAACAAACGAGGACGCCGGAGAAGCAAGGAACTCACGGGTAGGGTTGGCGGCGGGAGGGCCGCAGAGGGCGGAGAAGGTGCGGGCGGGGGCGAAGTGGGGGGAGAGGCCGCCCCGCCGGAGATGCGCCGCCATGGCGGCGCCGCTCGCCAGTCGCCTCCACGCCATTGTCAGCAGCCTCCCTTGGTATCGGGAGGGATCGAGCGGCCCTGGCAGTGGTAGGCTGGTAGCTTGGCTTCGTCGAGGAGAGGGGGGAAGGGGAGGAAGAGGAGGAGAACTCCGGAGACGGCGGGGCGAGAACGGGAGCTTCCGCTTGTGCTGTCCCCGCTGCCGAGTCCCGTTCCGTCTCGCCGAGTTTTGGGCCGTGTGGGCTATTAGGGGTTTTGGGTCTCGCAGAAAAAAAAACTCTCGCGTCGAATGCACAGTAACGAGCTGGCCCAATAGAATGCACTTACAAAAATAACGAGAAAAGGGGAGCGAGGGTCTCCTCGATGAGGAATTGCGAAGCTAACCACTAGGTTTCTTTTTTTTAAAGTTAACACCGTGATCGTAGCTTTGGTTTGAGAAGCCTTTAAACGAAATTGTAGTGTTCCTCACAAACGGTGTATATACAACTTATAACAAATGAATAAAGTTGGAGTTCTGTTTTCAATAAACACCGTGCTCGTAGCGAGCGACGGCTCCTCTCCCTCCAACACAGGCGAGCGGAGGCGGACGGTTCCACTTTTGCGGCCGGTTAGGAGTGGGCTCTCCTGCTCTCCTCTCGTCGCTCTAGCGGCGGCAGGAGGGTGGGGGAGCTCGGCTCCTTTCATCTGTAGTAGGTAGGATAGGTTCCTTACTATGACGGTGTTTGAGCGGTGCCAAAGTCATCACCGTGAATAATATCTTCCGAGCCACCAACTCGCTAGCATTCTGCAACGACGGTGAGGTGCTGCGGACTTGTTTCTCCATCGTGCTTTCAGACCGATGGACGTGTTTGTTCCAGGCGAGAACGCCGAGGCGACGGCAGAGACCTCCCTTCGGAAGTTTGTTCTTTGGCTCTGTCCGCGTCACGTTAGCGTCTTCTCCGGCGTCGGCAAGGAGCCGACATTTTCTGTTTAGGGGATGATCGAGGTAGCAGCGTCGACCTCGTCCAGGAGGTGGCTCGCCTGAATGTTGGGCAGTGGAAGAAGGCCGGCGGGTCTGGAGTTTCTCCGGCAGCAGCGCCGTTTGGAGACATCAGGGCCGAGATCCAAGGGAGTGGGGATTTTCCCCGGCCGACGATCCACATCATCAAGCATGTCGTTGTTCGCAACCACGTCTATTCTGAGGTTCTTAACGCAGCAAGGCTGCCATGACGCTTTATTGGATCGTGGCAGTAGGTGTCCTGGGTTTCTCTCCTCCGCCGGATGCTATGGCGATGGTGGGGGGTGATTTCCATGGGCGTGAAGATGGTGGTTACAGGTACCTTCTGCAGATTTTCTTATTCTTAGGTTTTTTCTGTATTTTTGGTGAGCTGTCTCTTTGGAATGTTCTAGATAGATGCCATGCTTTGTGTAACCCGTTTGCTATTTGAATGGAACTTGGCAATTTCCTCAAAAAAGAAACACACTATGATCATGATGAATGCTAGGGCGTGCCCTACTTATACATAAAAAGAGCCGGTTTTTTCTTCTTCTTTTTGTTTTATCCTTCTTCAGGTTTTTTCATTTGTCTCTTCGGTTTTTTTCATTTTCGTTTTCCTTTGATTTATTTTGTTTCTTTTTTGGGCTTTCTTTGTTTCTTTTTTGTTTTTCACTCTACATTATTATATACATGTTCAACATTTTTTAATACTTATTCAACATTTTCTGAATACCTGTTAAACATTTTTATATATATGATAAAAAAAGTTAAATACTTTGTCAATCTTTTTTCAAATACTTGTTCAACAGTTTTTTCAAATACTTTTTCAACATTTTTTTAAATACTTCTTCAACATTTTCCAAATACTTGTTCTACATTTTTCAAACAGTGTTTCAACATTTTTATATGCATGATCAACATTTTTAAAATACTTGTTCAACATGTTTTTAAATACTTGTTCAACATTTTTCAAATAGTTGTGCAACATTTTTCAAATAGTTGTTCAAAAAAATTTAAATACTTGTTCAACATTATTCAAATGTTTTTTGAAGAATATTTTTTGTAATACATATAAAAAATATATATATATATATATATAATACTGAAACTATAAACAAAAGTACAAAAATAAAAGCAAAAAAGAAAACAGAAAACGTAAAACGTAAAAAAAAAAAGGAAAAGAGGCTGTGGCCTCCCGCACTGGTGGGCCGGCCCAGCTCGCTCGCCCAAGCCCATATGCCCAATGCACCTGCTCCATAAGAGGCGACGCGAACCAGACGAGAGTTTTGGTTGGTCGATCCCAAAAAAAATAAAAATTGGTCGATCCGTCACTTCAGACGGCGCTCTTCTCCTCCGGCCGAGCCGACCCACGGCCGCCGCCGATTCGTGCCGTTCTTCTCTCCCGTTCGTGCTGACGGCGGCGCCCTTTCCTGTATTCCGTCTGAAGAAACAGCCCCAACCTCGGTTCGTTAGCTCTCAACTTCAGATGCTTATACGGATCCTGTCTTCCTTTCTTTCGATTTAGATGGTTGATTGACACATGGAACCCTAGTTTTTGCGGGTAATTTTTATGTCCAATCCCGTGATTTTCTTGCTAAAGGCAAAAAGATAATTAGTGTCGCTCAGCAAAATCCAAGATGTCGGTTCAGCAGGTGGATGTTATCTTCTACGAGCAGTTATTATGTCTGTAGATTTCCTCCTTGCTTTCATTTTCCCAGCAATTCAGATATGTCTCTACGTGATTGTGTGACTTATGGATTCTTTGTTGTCTGCTCAGAGATTTAGAGATAAATAGGGTGGTACCGTTAATGTTCTTTCGAAAGATGAACACATGAATCTTCGATATATATATATACTTGAAAGAATGTTTTTCCCATCTATCGATGATACTTGAGTATACATGTTTCAGAATTTCGATTGTTGTCCTTTAACTGTTGTAGTTTCTGTTCTATTGATGCAACTTCCTCAGGAGCACCTAGGTCTCAGTCCTCACATGGAGGTTTTCATGCGATCGGTCAGATCACTGTTATCTCGTAGACTCATATTTCTGGTTGGTTGTTTCTGGATGCTGTCTTTCTTTATTAATTTAGCAGTTTCAGATACTTGGGATGAAAATTACTTCGATGTTGTTCCTTATTAGTAACACATGAATTTTCACAAGTACAATACAGTTATCTTTATCGCTATCGCTAAAGTGATCTTATAGCCCTGCTATGCTTAACTCTGATTCTCATTAATTTCTGTCCAGTGCTCTGCGTACCTATTGAACTTCAGGATTACCATACTTGCACACTACATTGCTCGATGGAGGACCTCCCGGAGGAACTGTTTGCAGAGTTTCTCAAAAGGATCACCAGGACAATTGATCTGAATTCTCTTTCCCTTGTGTCGAAGCAGCTCTACAAGATTGAGGCAGATCAGAGGGGTGCTATCCATGTTGGCTGTGGCCTTTTCCCTGCTACAGAAGCCTTGGCATCGCTGTGCACCCGATTCCCTAATTTGTATAAAGTGGAAATCGACTACTCTGGTTGGACGGCGGACCATGGCAATCAGTTGGACAACCAAGGCATCTCTGTGTTATCATCTCACTGCCCCTCGCTGACTAGTCTCGGTTTAAGCTTTTGCTCATACATCGATGACTCTGGTCTTGGTTATCTAGTCTGTTGCAAGAAACTAGTGTCCCTTAGGTTGACTTCCACACCAAACATAACTTCAAGAGGGCTTCTCACCGTGGCTGTTCGTTGCAAGAGTCTTTCTGCTCTCCACATTATTGACTGCCATAAAGTAGGTAGCAAAGATTGGTTGGAGTACCTTGGCTCTGTAGGATCATTGGAAGAGCTTGTAGTAAAGAAGTGCGAAGGCATCAGCCAGGATGACCTCCTGAAGTTTGGCCCAGGATGGATAAATCTACAGAAGTTTGTGTTTGAAATCAAGAAAAGATTCTTTCGTAATGACGGGGCTGGGCCTGGTGAGGGCTATGATCCCTCATACGACCCTCATAGCCTGAATATGTATGATTTCAGTTGTGAGAATATGAAGGACTTGAGGTTGGCAGGTATCGAAATTGCGACAGGAAAAGGACTTCGTTTTCTCTTTGGGAGGTGCAAAGCACTAGAGAAGCTTTGCTTGGAGTATGTTCGGGGTCTAAATGACAACGACATGATTGCGTTATCCCAGAGCTGCAACAATCTTAAAAGCATCTCACTTTGGCTGGATCCTCAGAACTATTACGATACTTTCAGGACGGCATTTACTGATAACAGCCTTAAGGCTCTATCTCTCAGTTGCCCTATGCTTGAGAGTGTTGATCTCACATTTTCAGGTTGCTCTGCCATGTACACGTCAGAAATAGGCTTCACACGGAAGGGCCTAGTGTCTCTCATTAAGTCTTGCCCGATTCGTGTTCTCGTGCTAAGGGGTGCCAACTTCTTTAATGACAAGGGGATGAAGGCCCTCTCATCTGCTCCATTACTGGAGACACTCGAGCTTGTGGATTGCAAGGCCATAAGTAATGCTGGGCTGCGGTTCATTGTGCGTGCCCCATGCTTGATTAGTCTCACGCTCCGGCTCTGTGACCGTGTGACTAATGCTGGAGTATCGAAGCTGGCACATTCACAGAAGTTAGAGTCTCTGATCATTGAACGTTGTTCCCGGGTCTCTGAGCAGGCTGTGCGTGGGGCTGCTAGATCAGTTCAATACTCCGAGTCTGTACCCCTCAGCGAGCTAGAAAAATTGTTCACAACATCGTGCAGTTGATGAAGTGGCCTCCAAAATTTGTCAGTTCAAAACCCTCCTCTGAAGTGATCAAGGTGTTGCTGAGTGCTGGCTCCGTTATGCTTCTCCGTCTTCTCCTTACCTCTCTGACCTTGTTTTTGCTTGGACCATTTGCTGCCGTTATTTGCCTTAGTGTGAGAGAATCTGCAGGGGATTTTGGACAGCGTACCGGTGCACTTTTCTTGCTCTTGTAGTTTATTTTCCTCAGCTTGATGTTTCCGAAATTCAGTTACCTAGGTGGTTGGGCTGTAAGGTTTTTGCTGCCCAAATTATCAAACTTTGTGAAACTGATATTGCAGAAGTAGTTGTGTGGTAAGCGTAAAAATAAGTAGTTTTCGAGACTTATGTACCAGTATACTGATATATATTTTTCTTGTGATATTTGTTATACTTGCACATGAATTATCAAAATTTGTTGGCATGCACATAAATCGACATTACATTGAGTTTTCAGAGTTTTGTTGGCCTCTACATAGTAACAAAACCTGCTTTTCGCCCGTTTTGTTTCCGTCACTTGATTCAGAAAACCCTGAAATTTAAAGGTCATTTGATTGAAGGAAAAGCATCCAAAAGATTTGAGTGATAGAAGTTTTTTGTAAGATATAGTGAAAAACAACCGTTACCAAAAAAAACTGAATATTCAATTGCACAAATGAAACAACTCAGATAACAAAGGTTTCTAAGAATTTCATTTCTCCATTTTTCTGTACAAAGATGCCCAAGATAGAAATAAAAAACACAGAGTATGATTTCCTTTGACAAGCGAGCGTTCTAAGGGCATCTACAAGGCTATCCCTCAAACGGACTCCCTCAAATGTCCGTGGCCATCTGGCCGGGTGAATGTCATCCAACGTTCTCCCTCAAATAATTGCCTCATCCATCTTTCTAATACGCTAAATATTGAAAACAATCAAAGATAGATACCATGATCCATCAATAATTTAAAGATAAATATTCCAATACAACAATAATTCAACATAAAGTTTGAAATAAAATGTTTAATTTAAATTCAGTTTATTTGGACACAAGCTCTAGTTGTCTATATGAACCGTCCACAAATGCTCCATCATACCATTTTAAAGTTGTGTTTGGGTTCCTCGACTGGGAATCTAATAATGCATCCGGAGAAAATTGCTCAAACGTTGCTGCTTTCTGCTCAGGAAACTGGACAAGATCACACATCTATTCAAATACATTACTTGGTGAATTGCCTCACCCTCATCCTCCACAACCATGTTGTGCGTAATCATATAAACTGTCATCACCTCTCACATTGTCTCTGGATCTCATTGTTTGGTAGGTCCGTAAACAACTACAAAACGGGCTTTGATCACTCCAGATGTCCTCTCAGCATTCTTTTACTTGCCACAACGTGTGATTTTTGGTTACCTAGTGGATTGGAGATGGTTTTGACAAAAGTCGTCCACGGAGGATAGACGCGAACACAAAGATAGTACCACATCTTGTACTCATGCCCATTTATGGTATAGTTGCACGCAGGAGCTTCGCTCGCACACACCCTTGCAAACAATGGAGACCGTGCATCATGTTGATCTCATTATGAGACTCTGGCATGCCAAATAAAGATTGTCAAATCCGAAGATCTTCTGATGCAACTACTTCAAGAATGACAGTGGGATTTTTTTTGCTGGCCTTGACACTGCCTTTGTTATTACCAGTGCATGCAATACAAGGATCCGAGCATATGTGGAAACCCTCTCGCTTCTCCCATTGTCATGAGCCTTGTCGCGACTTCGGCATTTATTTCTCTCAAGTACTCCGGTCCAAACACCTTGACCACTTCCTTGGCAAATCTGAGTTTAGGTTCAAGGCATGTGCTCCCAAACATTCAGAGGTACTCATCCCACTAGTTTGCGGTTGTGCCAACACAAGCATCCTCACAACACTCATGCACTTCTAGAGACCATGGAACCAGTACAACCGACTACATCCTTCTTGAGCTTCAAGTAATCATCATATGCCCTGAAACCTTCCATGTTGTGCAAGAGCAATGGTCACTACATCCAATACCAACCTCGGAAATAGCGGTCGAATAGCACATCATGGGCAAAGTATTCCTCGTGGAGATCAACACGCTCCTATGCATGATCTTGATTCAACTCACGATGTCCCGACGTTGAGCCCTTGAAGTTGAGAAAAATGCTCCTATGCAAGATCCATTTCGTCCAAAATTGCCATCATTATCGCCATTTCAATATCATCTTCGTTATCATCCGACGAAGACGAATCCATAAACTCCACGTCAAAGTACTCCTCATCTGAATCCATCATGTTTGCTTCAAAGTAAACAACAAAAACGTCAAAAAATGCGGTCTGGCATTTGACCGAACACTTCCGCATGCAGCGCACACCCTCCTCCCTTTGCTAGTTTCTAAGTGCGCCGACCCATTTAGTCCCCTGCCTCAATGGGTTTTTTGGCTGATTTTCTTTGTGTTTTATTTCTGTTTTGCCAGGTTTTTCTTGTTCAGTTTTAATTTATTATTTATTATTTCCCCTTTTTTTAACTCGTGATTTTCTAAAACTCATCCTTTAAAAAAATATTGCAATTAGGAGAACAATTGCAAATATTTATCTATGAAGTTTTCGTATTTCACCAATTTTTTAAAAATAGGAGAACAATTGCAAATATTTTCCAGAGACTGCAGTAGCATAAGATGAGTAAAAGAAACAATGAACTGAAGGGGAACGTTGCATGAAAATAAAAAATTTACGTTCTTTATGTGAACAAAGTTATATATTTTCATGAATATTTATTTATATCCATGAGCATTTTTTGAATTTTGTGAAAAACATTAAATGGTACAAGTTGTTTCCATATGTTATAAACATTTACTAAAAGTTGTGTTAACAAATTTTCTATTTTTATGAACATTTTTAAACCTATGAACATATTTTAGTTGTGTGCACAATTTTTTAAATGGCACATAATTTTTTTATATGTTATGATTTTTTGAGGAAAAAATATGCGAACAATTTTTTATCCTTTCATGAACATTCTTAGATGTCATGAAGCATTTTATAAATGTGTGAAAACTTTTTCTTAATCGTACGAACATATTTTCAAATCATGAACTTTTAAAAATATAGGAACATTTATTAAAATGTGAGAAAAACTCAATTTTCATATTGTAGATGCATGAAACATTTTCAAAAGTTTCAACAACAATTTTTAAAGTACATGAACACTTTTTTGCAGTACACAAATATATTTTGAAATCACGTAAATGTAACATATTTAACCAAAGTACATTAATTTCTAGGAATAGGACAACAATAAATTTAAACATGAAAGATGGAAAGAAATAGAAAAAGTGTGCGTACGTTGTGCTGCATGATGGGTTAGGCGAGGAAGAGTAGGACATGAGACGTCGTCATGAATTAGGTCACAGGAGGGCCACGCCCCACGTCTTATTCTTCCCCTTCCATAGCTTCACTTTTCAGGGGTCATGTTCGGTGAGCTTGCTGGATATAGGAAATACATTGATATGGGACATGCATGTCGCCATGGCTAGTGGTCATTTAGACTACTTTACAAAATATTTTCCTTTTTTGTTTAACTGAAATATGTTGAAAGTATAATGATTTTAATCATTTTGCAGAAGAATCGTTCGGTTTGTTCAAATCTCATTTAAAGTATAATACTCCCTCCGTTTATAAATATAAGTTTTTCTAGAGATTTCAACAAGTGACTACATACGAAAAAATTGAGCGAATCTACACTCTAAAATATGTGTACATACATCCGTATATTGTTGTTCATTTGAAATGTCTAAAAAAATTTATATTTAGGAACGGAGGGAGTATGTGACATGAGGTACATTTGGATGGTCAGCTCAGCTTTCATATTCACTGTCGACGGACGTATACTGTTACCTAGGTCCGTTTTGGAGATGCCCTGCCACGCTACGCTAGGCTCAGAGCATCTCCAACGGCCGCGCGAAACGACGCGCGCGGGGTAAACGCAGCCTTTAGCGCGCTCCAGCGGTGGCGGGAAAACCACGCGTGCGGGAACCGCTTGCGCGCGCGCGAAAAGGCGCCAGCTCGCGCGCCATATTTTGCGCACCGTTTCCGGCGCGCCTATAAAAGTGCGGGCGCACGCCACGCACCTCTTCACGCCTTCTCTTCTCCTCTTCATCTCTCTCTGCTACGCGTCGCTCCAGCGCCCCGCCACCGACGCGCCTCCGCCGGCCCAGCGCCGCGCCGCCGAGGAGCGTCCGGCTACCGCGGCGTCTGCCTGCGCCCCAACGGCGGCTTCTACGCGGAGATACGCTCCGGCGATCTCCGGCTCGGCCTCGGCACGTACGGGACGCCGCGCGAGGCCGGCAGCGCGTACAACGCGGCAGCGTGGCGCCTAGGCCGGCCGCACATCCAGATGAACTTTCAGGATGTCTACATGCTCCAGCAAGCGCTCGACCGTGCCCCACCGCCGCGTCTGAACACGGCACAAGACCGTGCGGAGCACGCCGAGCGGCAGCGCCGCCTCCTCGTCGCCCAGGAGGACGAGCGGGTCATGGCGGAGTGACGCCACCGCCACCTGGAGGACGTCGCCTACGAGCAGGCCTACTGAGCAAGGCGTCGCGAGGAAGACATGCGAAGGCGCCGCGAGGCGCAGTTGGACAGGCGTCGGCGCAAGGCGTTGGCGAACGCGCAGTCCGATCTCGTCGCAACAGGCGGGCAGTCGTTCTTTGCGCCGGACGATGATCGGTGGTTAGACATCTGGCTGAATACCTCGGACGACACCGCCGAGGAGGATAATGGTGATGATAGTGATGATAGCGACTTAGAGTAGTTTTTTTTATGCAATCTATCTCGTTTTTTATCGTTTGTCGTTTTTAATTATTATGCAATGTATGTTTCGGATGTAAAATACCATTGTATCGTTTAGCCTAAAAAATCTATGCAATCTATCTATTTTCCAATGCTAGCCTAGAATGAACGCGCGCTGCTGGAGCGGCGCGCGCGCTGCATTTTAGCGCGGCTGCTGAAGCGGGAACCAGCCGATGCGCGCGCGGCATATGTATTTTTTGCGCGCGGCGCGACCGGCGCCTGTTGGAGATGCTCAAGCTCTTATGCCCGTATGCCAATTGCATTGCACCTGCTCCAAAAGAGGCGACGCCAAAAAGACTAGGGTTTTAGAGTCGGGGCTGCAGCGGGCGTGAGGCGTTTGGCTGGTCGATCCGTCATTGCAAGACTGGTCGGAGGCGGCCGCTCTGCTCCTCCGGCCGAGCAGACCCACGACCGCCGCCGATTCGTACCCTTCTTCTCTCCCGTTCGTACTGACGGCGGCTCCCTTTCCTCTGTTTCCGTCTGAAGAAAACAGATCCAACCACGGTTCGTTATCTCCTCAACTTGAGATGCTCATATGGATCATTTCTTCCTTTCTTTCGATTTCGATGGTTGATTGACACATGGAACTCCTAGTTATTACTACTACTTATTAGCGTTCTTGCTGCCGGTAATTTTTAGGGATCCCTAATTTTTATGTCCAATCCCGTGATTTCCTTGCTGAAGGCAAAAAATAAAATAAAAAAAATCAGCAGGTGGATGTTATCTCATACTGGATTTGCGTCGATTCTAGTTATTATGTCCGTAGATTTATTCCTTGCTTTCATTTTCCCAGCAATTCCAGATATGTCTCTGCATTATTGTGTGACTTATGGGTTCTTTGTTGTCTGCTTAGAGATTTAGAGATAAATAGGGTGGTGCCTTAATTAATGTTCTTTCGTAAGATGAACACATGAATCTTCGATATATACTTGAAAGAAAAAAATCGTGCATCGATGATACTTTATTGTACATGTTTCAGAATTTCGATTGTTGCACTTTAATTGATGACTTAATGTCCAAAGGATTATACTTGAAAAAAAAACATAGTTTCTGTTCTACTGATGCAACTTCTTCAGGAGCACCTAGGTCTCAGTCCTCACATGGAGGAGGTTTTCATGCGATCGGTCAGATCAGTGTTATCTCTTAGACTTGTATTTCTGATTGGTTGTTTCTGGATCCCTTCTTTCTTTATTATTTTAGCAGTTTCAGATACTTGGGAGGATAATTACTAAGATGTTGTTCCTTATTAGTAACACATGAATTTTCACCAGTATAATATATTAATATTTATCTTTATCGCTATCGCTAAAATGATCTTATAGCCCTGCTATGCTTATCTCTGATCTCATTAATTTCTGTCCAGTGCTCTGTACCTATTGAACCTCAGGATTACCATACTTGCACACTGCATTGCTCGATGGAGGATCTCCCGGAGGAACTGTTTGCAGAGTTCCTCAAAAGGATCACCAGGACAAGTGATCTGAATTCTCTTTCCCTTGTATCGAAGCGGCTCTACAGGATTGAGGCAGATCAGAGGGGTGCTATCCATGTTGGCTGTGGCCTTTGCCCTGCTGCAGAAGCCTTGGCATCGCTGTGCACCCGATTCCCTAATTTGTGTAAAGTGGAAATCGACTACTCTGGTTGGACGGCAGGCCATGGCAATCAGTTGGACAACCAAGGCCTCTCTGTGTTATCATCTCACTGCCCCTCGCTGGCTAGTCTCGGTTTAAGCTTTTGCTCATACATCGATGACTCTGGTCTTGGTTATCTAGCCTGTTCCAAGAAACTAGCGTCCCTCAGGTTGACCTCCACACCAAACATAACTTCAAGAGGGCTTCTCACCGTGGCTGTTCATTGCAAGAGTCTTTCTGCTCTCCACCTTATTGACTGCAATAATGTAGGTAGCAAAGATTGGTTGGAGTACCTTGGCTCTGTAGGATCATTGGAAGAGCTTGTAGTAAAGAAGTGTGAGGGCATCAGCCAGGATGACCTCCTGAAGTTTGGTCCAGGATGGATAAATCTACAGAAGTTTGTGTTTGAAATCAAGAAAAGATTCTTTCTTAATAGAGGGTCTCGGCCTAATGAGGGCTATGATCCCTCATATGACCCTCATAGCCTGAATATGTATGATTTCAGTTGTGAGAATATGAAGGACTTGAGGTTGGCATCTATTGAAATTGCGGCAGGAAAAGGACTTCGTTTCCTGCTTGGGAGGTGCAAAGCACTGGAGAAGCTTTGCTTGGAGTATGTTCGGGGTCTAAATGACAATGACATGATTGCATTATCCCAGAGCTGCAACAACCTTAAAAGCATCTCACTTTCGCTGGATCCTCAATACTACCATGATGATTTCAGGACGGCATTTACTGATAACAGCCTTAAGGCTCTAGCTCTCAGTTGCCCTATGCTTGAGAGTGTTGATCTCACATTTTCATGTTGTGATACCATGTACCCGTCAGAAATAGGCTTCACACAGAAGGGCCTAGTGGCTCTCATTCAGTCTTGCCCGATTCGTGTTCTCGTGCTAAGGGGTGCCAACTTCTTTAATGACAAGGGGATGAAGGCCCTCTCATCTGCTCCATTACTGGAGATCCTCGAGCTTGTGGATTGCGAGAGCATAACTGATGCTGGCTGCGTTTCATTGTGTGTGCCCCATGCTTGATTAATCTCACGCTCCGGCTCTGTGAAAGTGTGACTAATGTTGGAGTATCGAAGCTGGCACATTCACAGATCATTGAACGATGTTGCCAGGTCTCTGAGCAGGCTGTGCGTGGGGCTGCCAGATCAGTTCAATACTCCGAGTCTGTAAGCGACAGCGAGCTAGAAAAATTGTTCACAGTTAGCTGTTGATAAAGTGGCCTCCAAAATTTGTCAGTTCAAAACCCTTCTTCTGAAGTGATCAAGGTGTTGCTGAGGCTGGCTCTGCATCAATCAGTTGGATGTCCCTGTCATCAACCATTATGTTTCTCCGTATTCTCCTTATCTTTCTGAACCTGTTTTTACTTTGACCTTTTGCTGCTGTTATTTGCCTTAGTATGAGGGCATCTGTAGGGAATTTTGGACTGCGTACCGGTGCACTTTTCTTGCTCTCGTAGTTTATTTTCCTCAGCTTGATGTTTCCGAAATTCAGTTACCCACGTGGTTCGGCTGCAAGGATTTTGCTGCCCAAATTATCTAACTTTGTGGAACTGATATTGCAGATGTAGTCGTGTGGTAAGCGTAAAAATAAGTGGTTTTGGGGACTTACGTACTTCTATATATTTTTCTCATGATATTTGTTATACTTACACATGAATTCTCGAAACTTGTTGGCCTGAACGTAAAATCAACATTACATTGAGTTTTCATAGTTTTAGTGGCCTGTGCGTAGTAACAAAACCTGCTCTTCACCTGTTTTGTTTCAGTTGAGACACAAGATCTTTACAGTATTTTTTTTTGTTTTGAAAACGGCACTTGCAGCGTACTGTCACTTGATTCAGAAAACCCTGAAATAGAAAGGTCGTTCGATTGAACACTAGAAAAACAAAGGAATCTCCAAAAGATTTGAGGGGTAGAAGCTTTCTGTAAAATACACTGAAAATCGGTACAAAAGAAACCCTTTAATATTCAATCGCACAAATCAAACAACCCATATAACAAAGGTTTCTGAGAATTTCATTTCTCCATTTTTCTATTTTCTTATGAAAAGATGTGCAAAAATAGAAGGAAAAAAAGGGCTGTGTTCTGCGCCGGCCGGCCCAAAATTTCGGCCGGTCGCGTGCGAACCGTCCGATGCGAACCGCGTGGGCCATTGGATCGGGCAGAAAACAGTTCGCCCCGAGTTTCTCCTTCCTTGCGTTGGTCCCGCATCTCGCGCAGCACCTCGGATATGGGCCGCCACACTCTGTCGCCTCCAATCGCAGCACCGCGCCGCCTGTCGCTCCACGCTAGATAGTCGTCCTGCTCGCACGTCGCCGCCGTCGTGGTTCGCAGCAACCCACCACCAACATCTCGCAGCCCCCTGAAGTAATGCGGGAGTTCGTGAATGGATGTAGCAAAAAAGGTCGTCGGTAGTAGCAAAAAACGATACGGTTGCAGCAAAAACTTCCGCTGTCGTCGCCGGTTTGTAGCTCGCCGTGCAGGATCGTAGCATCGTCATCTCTCGTTGTAACTCCGATGTCGGCTGGTTCCAGCAAATTTCCAGTATGTTTGTAGCTCGACGTCAGTTAGTTCTAGCGCGTGGTGACCGCTTCTCCAACCTCGGGCTGCCGGGTTGCATCTCCGACCATCGCTAGGTGCACCGACTGGCTTGCTGGTCGGTGCTCGCCCCTCGTTGCGTGGGGCCATGGCGTCCTCTACACGAAGCATGTGAAAAGCCCAAGAAAAAGCAGTGGGGGTGGGTCTGTGGCACAAGAAGGGAGGCAGGGAGAGGCTGTTGGTCAGTGGCGGGGGCGAAGCAAGGGCGCGCGATCGTGCGAGCTCAACGCGCGGTGGTGGTTTGCCGGGGGAGAGAGAATAAAATGAGGAGACCCTGTTAGTGGAGGGAGAGAAGATACATGATCTGGGAGAGGCGCACCAGGGACGCACAATTCGCTTCGATCGTACGCATGCGGCGTGGTCGATCGAAGTTTCAGTCGGCCGGATACAAACGATTTCCCAAAAAAGAATATGAACTCTTTTGACAACTGAGCGTTCTAAGGGTGACTTCAAGCTATCCCTCAAACTCACTCCCTCAAATGTCCACGGACATCCGGTCGGGCAGATGCCATCCAACGCTGTCCAATACAAACATAAAGTTTTGAAATAAAATAGTTTAAATTTAAATTTAAATTATTTGGACACATGCTCTAATTGTCTATATGAACCGTCCACAAATGCTCCACCACATAATACTAACGTTGTATTTAAGTTTCTCGATTGCAGATCTGATGATGCATTCATAGAAATTGCTCACATGTTGCCGCATTCTTCTTTGCAAGTTGGACATGATCACCCATCTGTTCTAAATCCAGAACTTGGTGAACTGCCTCACTCTCATCCCCCACAATCACCTTGTGCACATACAAGCTGTCATGACCTCACATGAATGTCTCATTGTTTAGTAGGTCCGTGAGTTGGATTTCCGCGTGAATAACTGTAAAATGGGCTTGGAGTACTCCAAATGTCCTCTTTGTATCATTTTTAGCACATTCTTGTCTTGCAACAAAGTGGGATTTTTGGTTACCTAGTGAATTGAAGATGGTTTGACAAAAGTCGCCCACGAAGGATAGATATGATCAAAAAAATATTATATGTGTTGTAGGCATGCCTATTAATGGTATAGTTGCACATAGGAGCTTCTCACACACAACCTTACAAACAATAGAGACCATGCACCACATTGATGTCATTATGAGACACTGGCATGTCGGAAAAAGAGTGTCAAGCCTTTGGATCTTGCGATGCAACTGCTTCAAAAATGATGGTGGGCTTTTTGTGATGACCTGATATTGCCTTTATTTAGATGTGTGCATTTCTTTCGTTTTTCAGTGCATGCAATACATGGATCCGAGCATACATGGAAACCCTCTTACTTCTCCCACTGCCATGAGTCTGTTGGGGATCGTAGCAGAAATTTAAAATTTTCTACGCATCATCAAGATCAATCTATGGAGTAATCTAGCAACGAGGGGAAGGGGAGTGCATCTACATAACCTTGTAGATCGCTAAGCGGAAGCGTTGTGAGAACGCGGATGAAGGAGTCGTACTCGTAGCGATTCAGATCGCGGTTGATTCCGATCTAAGCGCCGAACAACGGCGCCTCCGCGTTCAACACACGTGCAGCCCGGTGACGTCTCCCATGCCTTGATCCAGCAAGGAGAGAGGGAGAGGTTGGGGAAGACTCCGTCCAGTAGCAGCACGACGGCGTGGTGGTGAAGGAGGAGCGTGGCAATCCTGCAGGGCTTCGCCAAGCACCGCGAGAGAGGAGGAGGACTTGGGAGAGGGGGAGGGCTGCGCCAGAACTTGGGTGCGGCTGCCCTCCCACCCCCCACATATATATAGGGGCAAGGGAGAGGGGGGCCGGCCCTTCAGATCCAATCTGAGGAGGGGGCGGCGGCCAGGGGGGTTGCCTTGCCCCCCAAGGCAAGGGGGCGCCCCCCTTTAGGGTTCCCCCCAAACCCTAGGCGCATGGGCTCTAGGGGGGAGGCGCCCAGCCCACTAAGGGGCTGGTCCCTCTCCACACACAGCCCAAAGGGCCCTCCGGGGCAGGTGTACCCTCCCGGTGGACCCCCGGAACCCCTTCGGTGGTCCCGGTACAATACCGGTAACCCCCGAATTATTCCGGTGACCGTATGATGACTTCCCATATATAATCTTTACCTCCGGACCATTCCGAAACTCCTCGTGACGTCCGGGATCTCATCCGGGACTCCGAACAACATTCGGTAACCACGTACATCTATTCCCTATAACCCTAGCATCATCGAACCTCAAGTGTGTAGACCCTACGGGCTCGGGAGTCATGCAGACATGGCCGAGACAACTCTCCGGTCAATAACGAACAACGGGATCTGGATACCCATGTTGGCTCCCACATGCTCCACGATGATCTCATCGGATGAACCATGATGTCAAGGATTCAATCAATCCCGTATACAATTCCCTTTGTCTACCGGTATAGCACTTGCCCGAGATTCGATCATCGGTATCCCGATACCTTGTTCAATCTCGTTACCGGCAAGTCTCTTTACTCGTTCCGTAACACATCATCCCGTGATCAACTCCTTGGTCACATTGTGCACATTATGATGATGTCCTACCGAGTGGGCCCAGAGATACCTCTCTGTTACACGGAGTGACAAATCCCAGTCTCGATTCGTGCCAACCCAACAGACACTTTCGGAGATACCCGTAGTGCACCTTTATAGCCACCCAGTTACGTTGTGACATTCGGCACACCCAAAGCACTCCTACGGTATCCGGGAGTTGCACAATCTCATGGTCTAAGGAAATGATACTTGACATTAGAAAATCTTTAGCATACGAACTACACGATCTTGTGCTAGGCTTAGGATTGGGTCTTGTCCATCACATCATTCTCCTAATGATGTGATCCCATTATCAACGACATCCAATGTCCATGGTCAGGAAACCGTAACCATCTATTGATCAACGAGCTAGTCAACTAGAGGCTTACTAGGGACATGGTGTTGTCTATGTATACACACATGTATCTGAGTTTCCTATCAATACAATTCTAGCATGGATAATAAACGATTATCATGAACAAGGAAATATAATAATAACTTATTTATTATTGCCTCTAGGGCGTATTTCCAACAGTCTGCCACTTGCACTAGAGTCAATAATCCAGTTCACATCGCTATGTGATTAACACTCAAGGCCACATCCCCATGTGTCTGACACCCAAAGAGTTTACTAGAGTCAACAATCTAGTTCACATTACCATGTGATTAACACTCAATGAGTTCTGGGTTTGATCATGTTATGCTTGTGAGAGATGTTATAGTCAACAGGTCTGAACCTTTCAGATCCGTGTGTGCTTTACAAATCTCTATGGCATCTTGTAGATGCAGCTACCACGCTCTATTTGGAGCTATTCCAAATAACTGTTCTACTATACAAATCCGGTTTACTACTCAGAATCATCCAGATTAGTGTCAAAGATTGCATTGGCGTAACCCTTTACGACGAACTCTTTTACCACCTCCATAATCGAGAAAATTCCTTAGTCCACTAGTTACTAAGGATAACCTTGACCGTTGTCCTGTGATCCATTCCTAGATCACACTTGTACCCCTTCAGGTGCGGTACAACATAGCATACTTTAGAGCCGACGTCTAAAGCATAGGGGACGACCTTCGTCCTTTCTCTCTATTCTGCCGTGGTCAGTTCTTGAGTCTTGCTCAACACTTATACCTTATAACACAGCCAAGAACTCCTTCAAAATCTTGTCATGGTATGTGTTCATTTGAAAGTGCCATTAAGCGTTTTTGATCTATCCTTATAGATCTTGATGCTCAATGTTCAAGTAGCTTAATCCAAGTTTTCCATTGAAAAACATTTTTCAAATAACCCTGCATGCTTTCCAGAAATTCTACATCATTTCTGATCAACAATATGTTAACAACATATACTCATCAGAAATTCTATAGTGCTCCCACTCACTTCTTTGGAAATACAAGTTTCTCATAAACTTTGTATAAACCTAAAATCTTTGATCATCTCATCAAAGCATACATTCCAATTCCGAGATGCTTACTCCAGTCCTTAGAAGGATTGCTGGAGCTTTGCATACTTGTTAGCATCTTTCAGGATTGACAAAACCTTCTGGTTGTATCATATACAACCTTTCCTCAAGAAAATCGTCGAGAAAACAATGTTTTGACATCCTATCTATAAGATTTCATAAATAATGCAGTAACTGCTAACATAATTCCAACAGACTCTTAGCATCGCTACGAGTGAGAAAGTCTTATCGCAGTCAACTCCTTGAACTTGTCGGGAAACATCTTAACGACAAGTCGAGCTTTCTTAATGGTGACACTTACCATCATTGTCCGTCTTCCTTTTAAAATCCATATGCACCCAACAGCCTTACGACTATCAAGTAGTTCTTTCAAAGTCTACACTTTGTTTTCATACATGGATCCTCTCTCGGATTTTATGGCCTCGAGCCAATTTTCGGAATCCGGGCCCACCATCGCTTCTCCATAGCTCGTAGGTTCATTGTTGTCTAGCAACATGACTTCCAAGACAGGATTACGTACCACTTTGAAGTAGCACGCATCCTTGTCGTCCTACGAGGTTTGGTAGTGACTTGATCCGAAGTTTCATGATCACTATCACAAGCTTCCACTTCAATTGGTGTAGGTGCCACATGAACAACTCCCTGTGCCCTGCTACACACTAGTTGAAGTGATGGTTCAATAACCTTATCAAGTCTCCACCATCCTCCCACTCAATTCTTTTGAGAGAAACTTTTCCTCGAGAAAGGACCCGATTCTAAAAACAATCCCTATTGCTTTCGGATCTGAGATAGGAGGTATACCCATCTGTTTTGGGTGTCCTATGAAGATGCATTTATCCGCTTTGGGTTCGAGATTATCAGCCTGAAACTTTTTCACATAAGCGTCGCAGCCCCAAACCTTTTAAGAAACAACAGCTTAGGTTTCTCTGAACCATAGTTCATACGGTGTCGACTCAAACGAAATTGCGTGGTGCCCTATTTAAAGTGAATGTGGTTGTCTCTAATGCCTAACCCATAAACTATAGTGGTAATTCGATAAGAGACATCATGGTATGCACCATATCCAATAGGGTGTAGTTATGATGTTCGGACACACCATCACACTATGGTGTTCCAGGCGGTATTAGTTGTGAAACAATTTCCATAATGTCTTAACTGTGTGCCAAACTCGTAATTCAGATATTCATCTCTATGATCATATCATAGATATTTTATCCTCTTGTTACGACGATCTTTCAACTTCACCCTGAAATTACTTGAACCTTTCAATAATTCAGACTCGTGATTCATCAAGTAAATATACTTAGCATCTACTCAAATCATCTGTGAAGTAAGAACACAATGATATCCACTACATGCCTCAGCACTCATTGGACTGCACACATCAAGATGTATTACTTCCAAGAAGTTGCTTTCTTGTTTCATCTTACTGAAAACGAGGCCTTTCGGTCATCTTGCCCATGCGGTATGATTTGCATGTCTCAAGTGATTCAAAATCAAGTGAGCCCAAATGATCCATCTGCATGGAGTTTCTTCATGCATATATATACCAATAAGCATGGTTCGCATGTCTCAAGTGATTCAAAATCAAGTGAGTCCAAAGATCCACCAACATGGAGCTTCTTCATGCGTTTTATACCATTATGACTCAAATTGCAGTGCCACAAGTATGTGGTACTATCATTACTATGTTATATCTCTTTGGCATGAACATGTGTATCACTACGATCGGGATTCAATAAACCATTCATTTTAGGTGCAAGACCATTGAAGGTATTATTCAAATAAACAGAGTAACCATTATTCTCCTTAAATGAATAACCGTATTGCGATAAACATAATCCAATTATGTCTATGCTCAACGCAAGCACCAAATAACAATTATTTAGGTTTAACACCAATCCCGATGGTAGACGGAGCGTGCGATGTTTGACACATCAACCTTGGAAACACTTCCAACACATATCATCGTCTCACCTTTGGCTAGTCTCCGTTTATTCTATAGCCTTTTATTTCGAGTTACTAACACTTAGCAACCGAACCGGTATCTAATACCCTTCTGCTACTAGGAGTACTACTAAAGTACACATTTAATATAATGTATGTCCAATACATACTTCTGTCAACCTTGCCAGCATTTCTCATCTACCAAGTATCTAGGGTGGTTCTGCTTCAGTGACCGTTCCCCTTATTACAGAAGCACTTAGTCTCGGGCTTGGGTTCAACTTTGGGTTTCTTCACTAGAGCAGCAACTGATTTGTCGTTTCATGAACTATCCCTTTCTTGAAACTAGTGGTTTTACTAACCATCAATAATTGATGCTCCTATTTGATTTCTACTTTTGCGGTGTCGTGAATAGCTCAAGGATCATCATATCTATCCCTGATATGTTATAGTTCATCACGAAGCTCTAGTAGCTTGGTGGCAGTGACTTTGGAGAACCATCACTATCTCATCTGGAAGATCAACTCCCACTCGATTCAAGCGATTGTAGTACTCATACAATCTGAGCACATGCTCAACGATTGAGCTTTTCTCCTTAGTTTGCAGACTTAGAAAACTTGTCAGAGGTCTCATACCTCTTGACGTGGGCACTAGCCTGAAATCCCAATTTCAGTCCTTGGAACATCTCATATGTTCTGCGACGTTTCAAAAAAAACGTCTTTGGTGCCTCAATTCTAAACCATTTAGCATTACGCACTGAACTATCATGTAGTCATCAAAACGTGTATGTCAGATGTTCACAACATCCACAACCGACGCTCGAGGTTCAGCTCACTGAGCGGTGCATTAAGGACATAATCCTTCTGCGCAGCAATGAGGACAATCCTCAGTTTACGGACCCAGTCCGCATAATTGCTACTATACTTTCAACTAAATTTTCTCTAGGAATGTATCTTAAACAGTAGAACTAAAGCGTAAGCTACAACATAATTTGCAAAGATCTTTTGACTACGTTCATGATAATTAAGTTCATCTGATTGTTTAATGAACTCCCACTCAGATAGACATCCCTCTAGTCATCTAAGTGATACATGATCTGAGTCAACTAGGCCGTGTCCGATCATCACGTGAGACGGACTAGTCATCATCGGTGAACATCTTCATGTTGATCGTATCTTCTATACGACTCATGTTCGACCTTTCGGTCTTCCGTGTTCGGCCATGTCTGTACATGCTAGGCTCGTCAAGTCAACCTAAGTGTATTGCGTGTGTAAATATGGCTTACACCCATTGTATTCGAACGTTAGAATCTATCACACCCTATCATCACGTGGTGCTTCGAAACAACGAACCTTCGCAACGGTGCACAGTTAGGGGGAACACTTTCTTGAAATTTTAGCGAGGGATCATCTTATTTATGCTACCGTCGTTCTAAGCAAATAAGATGTAAAACATGATAAACATCACATGCAATCAAATAGTGACATGATATGGCCAATATCATTTTGCTCCTTTTGATCTCCATCTTCGGGGCGCCATGATCATCATCGTCACCGGCATGACACCATGATCTTCATTATCATGATCTCCATCATCGTGTCTTCATGAAGTTGTCTCGTCAACTATTACTTCTACTATTACGGCTAACAGTTAGCAATAAAGTAAAGTAATTACATGACGTTTATGTTGACACGCAGGTCATAAATAAATTAAGACAACTCCTATGGCTCCTGCCGGTTGTCATACTCATCGACATGCAAGTCGTGATTCCTATTACAAGAACATGATCAATCTCATACATCACATATCATTCATCACATTCTTTTGGCCACATCACATCACATAGCATACCCTGTAAAAACAAGTTAGACGTCCTCTAATTGTTGTTGCATGTTTTTACGTGGCTGCTATGGGTCTCTAACAAGAACGTTTCTTACCTACGCAAAAGCCACAACGTGATATGCCAATTACTATTTATCCTTCATAAGGACCCTTTTCATTGAATCTGGTCTGACTAATGTGGGAGAGACAGACACCCGCTAGCCACCTTATGCAACTAGTGCATGTCAGTCGGTGGAACCTGTCTCACGTAAGTGTACGTGTAAGGTCGGTCCGGGCCGCTTCATCCCACGATGCCGCCGAATCAAGATAAGACTAGTAACGGCAAGTAAATTGACAATATCGACGCCCACAACAAACTTGTGTTCTACTCGTGCATAGAAACTACGCATAGACCTTGCTCTGATACCACTGTTGGGGATCGTAGCAGAAATTTAAAATTTTCTACGCATCACCAAGATCAATCTATGGAGTAATCTAGCAATGGGGGGAAGGGGAGTGCATCTACATACCCTTGTAGATCGCTAAGCGGAAGCGTTGCGAGAATGCGGATGAAGGAGTCGTACTTGTAGCGATTCAAATTGCGGTTGATTCCGATCTAAGCGCCGAACAACGGCGCTTCCGCGTTCAACACACGTGCAGCCCGGTGACGTCTCCCATGCCTTGATCCAGTAAGGAGAGAGGAAGAGGTTGGGGAAGACTCCGTCCAGCAGCAGCACGACGACGTGGTGGTGAAGGAGGAGCGTGGCAATCCTGCAGGGCTTCGCCAAGCACCGCGAGAGAGGAGGAGGACTTGGGAGAGAGGGAGGGCTGCGCCAGAACTTGGGTGCGGCTGCCCTCCCACCCCCCACATATATATAGGGACAAGGAAGAGGGGGGGCCGGCCCCTTTAGATCCAATCTGAGGAGGGGGCGGCGGCCAGGGGGTTGCCTTGCCCCCCAAGGCAAGGGGGCGCCCCCCTTTAGGGTTCCCCCAAACCCTAGGCGCATGGGCCCTAGGGGGAGGCGCCCAGCCCACTAAGGGGCTGGTCCCTCTCCACACACAGCCCATAGGGCCCTCCGGGGCAGGTGGACCCTCCCGGTGGACCCCCGGAACCCCTTCGGTGGTCCCGGTACAATACCGGTAACCCCCGAATTATTCGGGTGACCGTATGATGACTTCCCATATATAAATCTTTACCTCCGGACCATTTTGGAACTCCTCGTGACGTCCAGGATCTCATCCGGGACTCCGAACAACATTAGGTAACCACGTACATCTATTCCCTATAACCCTAGCGTCATCGAACCTTAAGTGTGTAGACCCTACGGGCTCAGGAGTCATGCAGACATGGCCGAGATAACTCTCCGGTCAATAACCAACAGCGGGATCTGGATACCCACGTTGGCTCCCACATGCTCCACGATGATCTCATCGTATGAACCACGATGTCAAGGATTCAATCAATCCCGTATACAATTCCCTTTGTCTACCGGTATAGCACTTGCCCGAGATTCGATCGTCGGTATCTTGATACCTTGTTCAATCTCGTTACCGGCAAGTCTCTTTACTCGTTCCGTAACACATCATCCCGTGATCAACTCCTTGGTCACATTGTGCACATTATGATGATGTCCTACCGAGTGGGCCCAGAGATACCTCTCTGTTACACGGAGTGACAAATCCCAATCTCGATTCGTGCCAACCCAACAGACACTTTCGGAGATACCCGTAGTGCACCTTTATAGCCACCCAATTACGTTGTGACGTTCGGCACACCCAAAGCACTCCTACGGTATCCGGGAGTCACACAATCTCATGGTCTAAGGAAATGATACTTGACATTAGAAAAGCTTTAGCATACAAACTACACGATCTTGTGCTAGGCTTAGGATTGGGTCTTGTCCATCACATCCTAATGATGTGATCCCGTTATCAACGACATCCAATGTCCATGGTCAGGAAACCATAACAATCTATTGATCAACGAGCTAGTCAACTAGAGGCTTACTAGGGACATGGTGTTGTCTATGTATCCACACATGTATCTGAGTTTCCTATCAATACAATTCTAGCATGGATAATAAACGATTATCATGAACAAGGAGATATAATAATAGCTTATTTATCATTGCCTCTAGGGCATATTTCCAACAGAGTCTTCATGTGTCTTCGACATTTGATTCTCTATAGTACTCCAGTCCAAAAACCTTGATCACTTTAGTAGCAAACCTGACCATGGGTTCGAGACATGTGCTTTCAGATATCGAGGGGTACTCATTCCACTAGTTTGCGGTTGTGCCAACGGAAACATCCTCATAGCAGTCGTGCACTTCTGAAGACTAGAGAACCCAACGCAACCAACGACATCCATCTTGAGCTTGAAGTAATAATCATACGCCCTGACACCTTCCATGTTGCGCAAGAACAATGGTCGCTGCATCCAGTATTGACGCCGAAAATTGCGGCCGAGGAGCGCACCGGGGGAAAAGTAGTCCTCGTAGAGACTAACATGCCATTGTGCACGATGCTGATTCAACACTTAATGTCCCGGCGTTGAACCCTTGAGGTTGAGAAAATGCTCCTCATCATGCTCCGTTTCATCAAGAATTGCCATCATCATCGTAGTTTCAGTATCACCTTCGTTATCATCCGACGAAGATGAATCTATAAACTCGGCGAAAAGTACTCCTCGTCTGAATCCTTCGTGTTTGCTTCAATGTAAACAACAAAAACGTCGAAAAAAATGCGCTACGGCATTTGACTGAACACTTCTATATGGAGCGCACACCCTCCTCCCTTTACTAGTTTCTAAGTGGGTCAACCATGCAGTCCTTTGCCTCACTGGTTTTTCAGGCAAGTTTTATTTGTGTTTTACTTCTATTTTGCTGGTTATTTATTCCATGTTATTCTTTATTTATTCTTTATTTTATTTTTTAAAACTTGTAACTTTTTAAACCTCATTTTTTATATTTTGAGAAAGAATAATTGAATCCATGAATATTTTTTCAAATTCATTTTTATTCGCGTTTTTTCATTTTTTTTTAAAATAGTAGAAAAATTGACCTGTTTTTCCTGAGACCAATGAGCAAAAAATACCAATTAACGACATGGGCTGAGCAAGCGAGTGGGTGATCCAGCAAAGTCGAGTGAGCAGATGGGCGCCATTATTGGGCTCCGCCATGCAGTGACGTGTTGTGTGCGGTTAAGGGTGAGAGCTATTTTTAGGAAGCTTCTACTATGTTTTGGGTAGTTTGAGGAAGCTTATCGTCGGTCTTTCCATTTTCCTTGTAATTTTTGCCAGTTTTCCGTCTTTCTTCTTGGTTTTGATTTTCTGTTTGGTGTTTTCATTTTTTTGTCTTTTTCGTTTATGTTCCTTCGTTTTTCCTTTTTTATCTTTTAAATTCGTCAACACTTTAATCTGCCCACTTCAGTGTACGAATATTTTTAAAAGTCATGAACGTTTTTAAGAAATTATGTGAAAAATTGTTTACATTTTCATGAATATTTTTATAGGTGTGAACATTTTTTGATTGCTGTGAGTTTTTTAATTGATACAAACATTTTTCTATATGTTATAAAGATTTAATAAAAGTTACACGAACAAACTTTTATATTTTTATGAACATATTTTAAGTTCTGTGAACAAAGTTTTTGAATGGCATTTTTTATATGTTATTATTTTCTTAGAAAAAAAATGTGTGATGCCCTTTCATGAACATTCTTTTTTGGCATTAACCATTTTTTGGGCGTATGCCCAATTTTGCTAAATGAAACACACATTTTTTTAAATGGTACAATTTTTTAAATATACTTATCAAAATTGCAAATAATTTATTTTTCATAAAAAAATCTGGATGCACGAAACATTTAAAAAATGCAAGAACACTTTTTTTTGAACTACAAGAAAACTTTGTTGTACTGCAGAAATAATTTTTCGAAATCACATAAAAGTAGCATGTTTTACCAAATATACATTAATTTACTAATAGGGGAAATAATAAATATTTTTCTGAACACTAAATAAATAAAAGAAAGATGGAAAGAAAGAGAAAAAAAGGGAAAAGAACATGCGTACATTGTGCCGCACGATGGGTCAGGCGAGAGCTAAGCGAACAGAAATTTAGGCCTATCCCATTTAGAGCAAGTACAATAAGGTGATGTAGGCGGGCTGTAAGACATTAAATATTATATTTTTGCTTAGTTGGAAGAGAGAGAGAGGAGGAGAGAGAAGAGAAGCCTGCTACTAGTTAACAGCCGGCTGCACCACGTGCTCCTAGACACTTTGTGAGAGAGCAAATTGGGCCATGTATCAACAAAGTAGTACATATTTATATCCAGCTATTGTACTTGCGGCTATAGCTTTGGCTATGTATGACTTGGCAACATCTTATAGCCAGCAGCTGGCTATATTATTAACCATGCTCTTAAGGTGTGTGTTTTCTTTTTGGAGGGGTTTTAAGGTGCATGATAGGCGAGCGTGTCATACGTCTCGAACAAGCGGGGTTTGCTAAATTTTTTTGGTGTTGTGACGCCCTCGATTCAATCGTACACTAATCATACACGTAAATGTGTACGATCAAGATCAAGGACTCATGGGAAGATATCACAACACAACTCTAGACACAAAATTAAAAAAATAATACAAGCTTTATATTACAAGCCAGGGGCCTCGAGGGCTCGAATACATCAGCTCGAATACACAAGAGTCAGCGGAAGCAACAATATGTGAGTACAGACAAGTTTGCCTTGAGAAGGCTAGCACAAAAGCAACATCGATCGAAAAGGCAAGGCCTCCTGCCTGGGAGCCTCCTAACTATTCCTGGTCATCGGCGGCCTCCACGTAGTAGTAAGCATCGGCGGTGGCATCTGGCTCCTGGGCTCCGACATCCGGTTGCATCAACCGTAAAGAAGAAAGGGAGAAAAGAGGGAGCAAAGCAACCGTGAGTACTCATCCAAAGTACTCGCAAGCAAGGATCTACACTACATATGCATCGGTGTCAATGAAAAGGGTTGTATCTGTGGACTGAACTGCAGAGTGCCAGAAGAGAAGGGGAAAGCTTAGCCTATTGAAGACTAGCATCTTCTGGAAACCACCATCTTGCAGTAACAAGAGGGAGTAGAGTAGCGTAAAGTAAAGTAGTAGTAGTGTTATCAACCTCGGCCAGAGATCCTTTCTCGACTCCCTGCGAGAAAGCAATCCCAGAGCCATACTATCCAGTTCTCATCACAATCCATTTCTCATCACAAGTATCCAGTTCTAGTTGTATCGATCAGGATACAACTCCAAGTGTCCGTTACCGTAGGACAGGCTATCGATAGATGTTTTCTTCCCCGCAGGGGTACACCAACTTACCCACCACGCTCGATTAACTCTGACCGGACACACTTTCCTGGGTCATGCCCGGCCTCGGCCAAACAATATGCCGCAACCCGACCTAGGCTTAATAGAGAGGTCAGCACGCCGGACTAAACCTATGCCCCCAGGGGTCATGGGCCATCTCCCCAGGAACTCCTGCACGTTGCGTGGGCGGCCGGTGAGCAGACCTAGATACCTCCTTCAACAAGGCAGGTGCTTACGCAGTCCAACCCGACGCGCGCCGCTCAGTCGCTGACGTCCATTAAGCTTCGGCTGATGCATACGACGCAGAACGCCCATACTATGCCCACGTGATGGTTAGTGCTATCAGGCCAGAGGCCCCTCGGATCAAATATCCAAATCGTAGTGGATTAGGAACGCGCGGTAACAAGCAGAGACTCGCGAAAGATGTGACCCCGTTGCCACGTCTCGAGGACTTGCGGCAAGGGCTAGGAATGCCCGGCCACGCTTCGTAATTATCTCGTAGGCACCCTCCAGGTCAACCCGACTCCACATCACTCGCAATTAAGCTCGCGCGGGTACCCCTCAGGGCCGACCTGTCTTTCCAAGTAACAGTGGTAAAGTCAAGTATCCGTGTGTCCAAACATTAAGGGGAAAACCCGAGGAATCACCGCGATGAATTCCACTAGATGTAATCATCAAGGTGAACGTAAGAGGAATCACCCCCGAGGTTCACACTTGAGGGGTTGCACGACAGAGTCGTATCGGAAGTGGTTAAGGAGGAAATCACCCTCGATGACCACGACCGAATGACTACACTACAGGGTTAACATCAAAAGTGCTGAAGAGGTCTCACCCTCGGTACTCGATAGTAACCCAGTAGTGTCGAGCAACTAAGGGGAAGTGATGTGCGGTGTCGGGGCCTAGTCTTCGATCCCGTTGATCGGGTCTTCGATGATGAAGGAGGGGCAACAAGGACAAGGTGGGGGTCACTGGTGGATCACTAACCAACCTATACTAAGCAGTTTAGGATAAGCAGGTAGGTAACAAAGAGCAGGTTACAAAAGCAGGCTATGCATCAGAATAGGAGCAAACAATAACAGTAGCAAAATCTAATGCAAGCATGAGAGAAAGGAAATGGGCGATATTGGGATGATCAAAGGGGGGGGCTTGCCTGGTTGCTCAGACAAGAAGGAGGGGTCGTCGGTGACGTAGTCGATCACAACGGCATCATCAGTCTCGGGGTATACCGGAGAGAAGAAGGGGAAGAAACAGTAAATACAGAGCAAACAAGTGAATAACAGGACAACATGCAAAGCTAGACGTGTTCTAACGTGGTGCTACACGCTACCGGCGAAGGGGGATAACATCCGGGAATGCTTTCCCGAAGTTTGGCATTTTCGGACAAACAAATCGGAGGGGACGGTTGCAGGTTCGCTATGCTAGGGGCACATGACAGATGATCGAAGAGCGTATCCGAATTCGTCTCGTCGTTCTGAGCAACTTTCATGTATAAAACTTTTTCATCCGAGCTACGGATTATTTTATATGATTTTTCAAAGATTTAACAATATTCTGAAATTATTATTAATTCAAAAAAGGACTTATTGCGTCAGCAGGACATCATGCTGATGTCAGCAAGGTCAACAGTCAACTTTGACTGGGTTGACTGGTCAAAGGGGCAGTGGGCCCCATCTGTCGTTGACTTAACTAACTAACATAATTAAATTAACTAATCTAATTCATTAGGCTAATGAAGCAAGGTTAATTAAGTTAATTAATTACATATTTAAATAATTAACCAACTAATTATTTTTATATTTTTTAAAAAAACCTTTTTTTATAAATAGGGGATGTGGCCCCGCTGGCAGTGGCACACCCGACCACTTGAGAGGGTGGCCTACGGGCGCGCGGGTGCGGGCGCAACCAGGCGGCCCGCACCCGAGGGGGGTCGAGGCCGGCCGGAGCGTGGCCGGCGGGAGCCGGCGAAGCAACTGGGCGGCGGCCCATAGGTGAGAGCGGGGCCGCGGGGAGGGGAGCGCCCGCGTCAGGCGGTGTAGTCGCGGGGTGGGGGGGGCGCGAGACGGTGGGGGTCGCGGGTGCCGGGCCGAGCTCAGCGAGCCGGTGCCGCGGCGAGGCAACCAGCAGCGGCGGCTAGTGGACGCAGGCGAGGGCGACATCAGGGCGGCAGGAGCCGAAGGCAGCGGGACGTGGGCGGCGACGGCCAGCAGGGGCGCGTCCAAGCGCCGATGGCCGCGGCCGAAGTGGCCAGGGGGGTGCGGCGCAGGCGTGCGGGGGCGCGAATTGGGCGGCCGGGCGGCCGAGCAGGGTGGCCCGCTGCGGGCACGCGCGAGCGTGGCCCAGGGTGCGGTGGTCGCGGGGATTACGACGGGCGGTGAGCGCGGTCGATGGTGAGGTGCGGGTGAGGGAGTCCTGGATTAGGGGGTGTTCGGGTAGCCGGACTATACCTTCAGCCGGACTCCTGGACTATGAAGATACAAGATTGAAGACTTCGTCCCGTGTCCGGATGGGACTTTCCTTGGCGTGGAAGGCAAGCTAGGCGATGCGGATACTCAAGATCTCCTACCATTGTAACCGACTCTGTGTAACCCTAACCCTATCCGGTGTCTATATAAACCAGAGGGTTGTAGTCCGTAGGAGGAATCATCTTCATACACAATCATACCATAGGCTAGCTTCTAGGGCTTAGCCTCCTTGATCTCGTGGTAGATCTACTCTTGTACTACCCATATCATCAATATTAATCAAGCAGGAGTAGGGTATTACCTCCATCGAGAGGGCCCGAACCTGGGTAAAAACATCATGTCCCTTGTCTCCTGTTACCATCCGGCCTTGACGCACAGTTCGGGACCCCCTACCCGAGATCCGCCGGTTTTGACACCGACATTGGTGCTTTCATTGAGAGTTCCTCTATGTCGTCGCCTTTAGGCCCGATGGCTCCTCTGATCATCAACAACGATGAGGTCCAGGGTGAGACTTCTCCCCGAACAGATCTTCGTTTTCCGCGGCTTCGCTCTGCGGGCCAATTCGCTTGGTCATCTGGAGCAGATCGAAAGCTACGCCCCTGGCCATCAAGTCAGGTTTGGAAGCTTAAACTACACGGCCGATATCCACGGAGACTCGATCTTCGATGGGTTCGAGCCACAGCCAAGTGTGCCGCACTATCTCGAGGGGCATGATCTAGCTCTGCCTCCAAACAGTGTCCTGGAAGCCGCACACGCACTGGTTCCGACCCTTAACTCGAAGCCTATTGCGCCAAGCGAGGATAGACGGTTGGAGGTCACCTCGGGGGCTGCGATCTCAAAGGCAATCAAGCCGAACGCCAGCCCCGCACTCCGCATGACCCATGACTCCGAGGGTCCGGACTCCTATCCGGACTCCGAACCCCCCGTGCCCCTACCAATCGAATCCGATTGGGCACCTATAATGAAGTTCACCGCCGCGGACATCTTTCAGCACTCGCCTCTTGGAGACATCTTGAACTCTCTCAAGTCTCTCTGTTTATCAGGAGAGCCCTGGCCGGATTACGGTCAGCAAGGATGGGATACGGACGATGAAGAAATTCAAAGCCCACCCACCACCCACTTTGTAGCCACCGTCGACAACCTAAACGACGTGCTCAACTTCGACTCCGCAGACATCGACAACATGGATGACGATGCAGGAGATACCGATGAACCAACGCTCATAGGGCATTGGAAAGCCACCGCATCTCACGATGTGTACATGGTGGATACCCCTAAAGGAAATGACAACGAGGAAAAAGGGGATGGAACGGGAGATAGACCCCCCAGAAAACAATCAAAGCGTCGGCATAAACGCCGACCCAAGCTCCGCCTCGATAAAAACCCAGCCATAGAGCAGGACAAGCCGGTAGACGATGAGCAGGCCTTAGACCAGCCGTCCGAACAGGGCAACACGGATAGAGAAACCGAAACTCCCTCCCCCGGCGAAAACGGCATTCTGGACAACCTTACGCCGGATAAATCCATGGAGCAGAAGAGTCTCCACAAGAGGCTCGTTGCAACTGCACGCAGCCTGAAAAAGCAGAAGCGGAAGCTAAAGACAGCGGAAGATGCACTCCGTATTAGATGGAATAAAGTAATCAACACCGCAGATAGATACGGCGATGATCTCCGTACTAAAAGCTATACAAAGAGAAAGCTACTGCCCGAATTCGACGAAGAGGCCCTAGATCCCTCGCATTCAAAAAATAAGAAAGCCATACGGTCGGATAGACGACCCCATAAAGCGGCAAGTGGCGCCGAACTTAAATCGGTATGCGACCCACCAAAGGATTCGCATCATGGCCCAGCCAGGTCCATTTATGGGCCAAGAAAGCAAGCTCTTGTAAGCAATGCAAAAAAACCATCGTCAGAATCCGGCACACCCAAATACAGGGGCGCCGCACATCCCCTATGTTTCACTGATGAGGTTCTGGACCACAAATTTCCCGAAGGATTCAAACCCGTCAACATAGAGGCGTATGATGGAACAACAGACCCCGGAGTCTGGATTGAGGACTACATCCTCCACATACATATGGCTAGAGGAGATGATCTCCACGCCATTAAATATTTACCCCTTAAGCTTAAAGGGCCAGCCCGACACTGGCTTAAAAGCCTTCCCGAAAACACAATTGGAAGTTGGGAAGAGCTCGAGGATGCTTTCCGAGCAAATTCTCAAGGGACCTATGTCCGCCCTCCGGATGCAGACGATCTTAGTCACATAACTCAACAGCCGGAGAATCAGCTCGGCAGTTCTGGAATAGATTCCTCACTAAAAAGAATCGGATAGTCGACTGTCCGGACACCGAAGCCTTAGCAGCTTTCAGGCATAATGTCCGAGACAAATGGCTCGCCAGACACCTCGGCCAGGAAAAGCCAAGAACAATGGCCGCACTCACAAGCCTCATGACCCGCTTTTGCGCAGGAGAGGACAGCTGGTTGGCAAGATGCAGCCCCAGCGACCCAAGTACATCCGAAACTAGGGATGGAAACGGAAAACCGCGACGCAACAAGGATCGTCGCCGGACTAAAGAAAAAAGTCCGAAGAGCACGACAGTCAATGCCGGATTCAAAGGCTCGCGACAAAATCAGACAAAACCACCCCTCCAGGATAATAGGGATGATCCGTCCAACTTAAATAGAATCCTGGACAGGATATGTCAGATACACAGTACTCCGGGGAAGCCTGCTAACCATACCCACAGAGATTGTTGGGTTTTCAAACAATCCGGCAGACTCAATGCCGAACACAAGGGGATCGACACACCAAGCGAAGACGAGGACGAACCCCAGAAGCAGAGCACCAGGAAACAAAAGAACTTCCCACAAGAAGTAAAAACAGTGAACTTACTTCACGTAACAAAACGTGTGGCACCCATAAAGGTACGCACAATACGACCTATCCCCAAGGGGTCCTGCCACTGGTTATTAAAACCAATCACCTTTGATCAGCTAGACTATTCTAGAAATATCAAGAACGCAGGCTGGACTGCCCTGATACTCGATCCAATAATTGGCGAATTCCAGTTTGCAAATGTCCTTATGGACGGCGGCAGTGGACTAAACCTGATATATCAGGATACAATCCATCACATGGGGATAAACCCAGCAAGAATCCGCCGCAGCAAAACCTCCTTTCAAGGGGTAGCACCTGGTCCGGACACCCATTGTATGGGTTTTCTCCGGCTCGAGGTTATATTCGGCTCTGCCGATAACTTCCGTCGCGAAAAGCTGACCTTCCATGTCGTCCCGTTCTCAAGTCGCTATTAAGCACTACTGGGACGCGAAGCTTTCGCTCGCTTTAACGCAATACCGCATTATGCATCTCTCACGCTTAAGATGCCCGGTCCACGAGGCATCATCTCTTTGAAGGGGAAGCACTAAAGTGCACCTCCCCTAAGCGGAGGATTGTGCGCCCGCTTAGACAGCCCCACAGCAAAATGGCCTCGCCGGCCAAAAAACTTCGAAATAGGTCGTTAAAGACCACGAACGCGGATAGACGAGTTCGGTATAAAATCATCATTAATGCAGGCTTAATGGCCATACACCCCCGCACTAGGGGCTACATGCAGAGACAATAAAGCTCAATTTTATATTTTACTTTATACTTAATTTATTTTAAAACCTTTTGTTCGGCACGACCCGTTTTCAATTTAGTTCCTCTCTTTTACAGATGAACGTCGTGCGGCGCCCGTCCAGGATACGGCACAATGGAGACACAGGCGCAGACGTGCAGTAGGGACCCGTCCTAAAGGATTCTTTTCAGATTAAGACCCTGTGTAAACCTTTTTTTACTGTCTCTTGTTGCAACACATCCCCTGGTTTTTTTCGATATAACCAAGGAGGAGGCTGGCATCTTGGCATGTGGCCACGTCAGAATTTTTGCACGTACCTGGACACTAGGGGCTTTTTTTAGCAAAGAGTGTTATTTCGCCCGCACTCGTAAAGGCCGAACACCTTAGGGAGTGTTCGGCGTCGCGAGTTTTGGCATTATATGCATCAGCTCCGAATCATGTATTTGGTCAAATGTTGGGTTGCTCGGCTCCTGAGTTCGGCTACCTTACGTTCCGCTCTATTGGCTAAGGTAGCACCAGGAGAACTACTGTGATTGTGCCCCGGTTCGGCCGGGCGAGCACCTCAGTAGAGAAAGCCGAAAACTGACTGTCATGATGTAGCGTGAGACTGGTCAGCCACTCGATGACCTATTGGAAATCTATAGGATTCCTCCGCTTTAACAAAGGGCCGCTTCCCGGTCAGGCACATACGCGCCCCGAACTCGGGCGAGCGCAGTCGCCACTAATGGGCTACCTAAATAGTCCCACTGTCAAGCTCCTATGACTAAGTGAAAGTGTTAAAGCATTATAGTCTGGTTGCCTGTCCGCTGCGCTATCACCTCCTTTGTAGGACCAAGACGTTGGGTTAAGAGTGAAAATGCGTCTTCTGCGAGCACCCCTGCACTATGTGCGTGGGGGTTGAAGCCAACGACTGCAATCTTTCAGATTTTATACATATATTTTAAACGGCCGCACAGGAGGTGTTCATAATACTTGAAGGCACAAGTATAAAAAGGCCACTACAGTTTATCAAAATATTACTTCATCATTACATATGCTATAATAACATAGCATCCTTTGAGCACTGCGTCTCTATTACACGAGCGCCTTCAAGGACTTCCTGAAAATAGTGCTCGGAGGACACTCGGCTTTTATCCGAATCTCGGGACGCAATAATGGTGGTCTCCATCTCTGCCCAGTATGTCTTGACACGGGCAAGAGCCATCCTTGCACCCTCTATACACGCCGACCTCTTCATTGCATTAATGCACGGCACTGCGTCAAGGAATTGCTGCACCAAGCTAAAATAACTCTTCGGCTCCGACCTCCCCGGCCACAGATGACCCATGACGTACTTCATGGCGAGTCCGGACAACCTATTAAGTTCGGCCCATTGAGCCAAACGATCGTCCACTGCCAGTGGACGCTCTGGATTGTGAAATTGCGACCAGAACAGTTTTTCCACTTCACGATCATTCAGATCTCGAAAGTGTTCGGTCGCATCAGCAGCACTCGCTGCCAAATCTAGATAGGTGTCCTCCACACTCCACATCCGGTCCAACGGAGCAAACTTCGGATCGCAACATTTTCTTCGCAACATGAAGGGCTTTCCAGCCGCAATCTGTTCGGCCTGACGCAGCTCCTCCTTCGCACCTCTCATCGCAGAGCGCGTGTCCTTGGCATCAGCAACGGCCTTCTCTAGGACCGCCTGTCTTGCCTGGTCTTCTTTCTCAAGAAGTATGCAACGGTCTGCAGTGCTCTTTAACTTTTCGGCCATACTGGCCATCTCTTCCTTGCTTCGGCAATGAGCAGCCTGTTCGGCTCTCAGCTCTTCAAGGGCCTTCTTGGCAGCCGCATCACTTTTCCTGGCCTGATCTTTAGCCCGGGCAAGTTCTGCCCTAATACTCTCCACGGCGGCCGCACCATCTGCGTCAAGCACACATATCGTAAGACACTGGCATAAAACTCTTCTTACCTACTCCCGCCCGAGGAATCACATACCTTGAGCCTCATCCAACCGCTTGTTGACAAGCGCGATGTCGGCATCTGCCACGTCCAGTTGCCGCTTTAGTTCGGCAAAACCAGCAGTTCGGCTTGATTCCGGACACCCTGCAGCCTACATTAAAAGGCGATATTTTAGACCTGGGATTATGATCCTCCGTGTGCCGTCATTTCTTGACGACATGCAGAGTCTCAGGGGCTACTATCTACATAGGGCGCATCTTATTTACGCGCAACTGACAAAAGTACACATTATCTAATGTACCTCAAAACCCGTCAATAAACTTTCGACGGCCACACGCAATCCGCTCTCTGCGGACAAAATCCTTTCAATCACCATGCCCATTAATGCACGGTGCTCCTTTGAAATAGAAGCTCGCCCTAGCAGAACCTTTAGCTCCTCCGACCGAGCACCAGACGGTGCCGGACTTGTCCCATGACCTCTTTCAAAGGCCGGACGCGGAGAACCTCGGGGGGCCCCATAGCGATCTTCCGCCCCTGCCGGACTCGGAGAAACCCTCCGTGACGACACCTCAGGGTCGCCCGCCACGTTAGGCGGTACAGCAGAAGGAGGCGTCCTGCTCTCCATCATCTCCGGAAGAAGATCCCCCGAAGACGAGCTCTGCTGAGAAGGGCTGAGGTCCGAACTACAAGTTAAAAATTCGGTTAAACTTCTCAGATATAAATCACAGATTTCTCTCATCCCTCAAAAGGAAAAATCTTTCTCTACTCACGACTCGCTGGAGGGATGATCTCCTTGAGTACGCAGTCCGGCCGTGGAACTCCCCGGCGTCGGATCCTCTGACGAGGATCTTTTCCCCCGCTTCGAGACCATGGTCTTCGGGTCGTCAGAGGCGGCTCTCTTCTTTCCCTTAGGAGAGGAATCGTCGGTTCCTCCCTTCGGAGCAGCCTCCTTCGAGGAGGCCATAGTTTCCTTGTCCTCCCCCTTACTTCCCTCCAAAGGCACTACCTCCAGCATCCTGACTAGCACGGGATCCGGCCTAGTTTCGGGAAGGGGAGCCGGACACCTGATCAGCTTCGCCTTCGCTATCCACTCCTGTTTAAAAGGACAGCTCTTTTAAGGGCAAGTTTATGATAATTATACTGATAGAAGGTCCGGGCACAAGGTTACTTACTTGAGTATCCGGGCGATTGCGGCTTAGGCCTGCGTCCTCGGTCAAATCCGGACACACTTCTTGTGATCCGAAGAACAGTTTATACATCTCCGCGGGCGTCGCGCTCATAAAATCCCGGAGAGCTCGTGGTCCCTCTGGATTGAACTCCCACAGGCGAAGGGAGCGACGTTTGCCGGGCAGTGTCCGGCGAATCAGCATGACCTGCGTCACCTTGACCAGGTTGAGGTCTCCTTCCAAGAGATCCTTAATGTGGCCCTGCAGCAAGGGTATGTCTTTGGGCAAACCCCAATCTAACCCTCTGTTGATCCACGACGCTAGCCGTGGTGGGGGACCCGAGCGAAAGGCAGGAGGCGCCACCCATGTGGTGCCTCGGGGAGCGGTGATATAAAACCACTCTCGTTGCCACAAGCCTAGCTCCTCTTGAAAAGAGCCCTCGGGCCATGGAGCATCGGCATTTTTTCTTATAACAGCGCCTCTGCACTCTGCGTGCCGTCCCTCGATCATCTTCGGCTCCACTTTGAAGGTCTTGAGCCATAATCCAAAGTGAGGGGTAACACGGAGGAACGCTTCACACACGACGATAAACGAGGAGATATGGAGGATGGACTCTGGAGCTAAATCATGAAATTCCAGCCCGTAATAAAACAACAGTCCCCTCACAAAGGGATCCATGGGGAAGCCTAACCCTCGGAGGAAGTGAGACATGAACACCACGCTCTCGCCGGGCTGGGGACTGGGAATAACCTGTCCTTGAGCAGGCAACCTATGCGAAATCTCGCCGGTCAGGAACTTAGCCTCCCTCAACCTTAATACGTCCTCCTCCGTGACGGAGGAAGGCGTCCATCGACCTTGAAGGTGAGAACCGGACATTGTCAAAGGTCTGAAGCGCCTGGAATCTGGAGCCTGGGGTGTTGGAACTCGAGGCGACAGGCGAATTCGTTTAAGATTAAGAAAAGGAGCGAGGCCTTGGTCTCTTTATAAGAGGTTGAATACCAAGAGCCCTCCCCGTAACCGTTTTGGACTCGCCTTTAATTGAGGGAACGTGCTAACGGGCAGTTACCCACGTCCGTATTGATGAGAATCCCATAAAAGGGGCACACAATCTCTGCTTTGACAAGACGTGCCAAGGAAACCGCCTCACTAAACGTGTTGAGGTGGAAAAGTGAAAACAATTTGTATAAAGAGCTTGGTCGTGGTGTGATGACGCACTGCGGAATACGTCAGCAGATTTGATTTGTGCTAATATTATTCTCTCTATGGCAATATGTGGAAACTTATTTTGCAGAGCCGGACACTATTCTTGGTGTCTACAATCTTCTATGAAGGACTTGGAGGAGGAACCCGCCTTGCAATGCCGAAGACAATCTGCGCACCGGACTCGTCGTCATTGAAGCCTGGTTCAGGGGCTACTGAGGGAGTCCTGGATTAGGGGGTGTTCGGGTAGCCGAACTATACCTTCAGTCGGACTCCTGGACTATGAAGATACAAGATTGAAGACTTCGTCTCGTGTCCGGATGGGACTTTCCTTGGCGTGGAAGGCAAGCTAGGCGATGCGGATACTCAAGATCTCCTAGCATTGTAACCGACTCTGTGTAACCCTAACCCTATCCGGTGTCTATATAAACCGGAGGGTTGTAGTCCGTAGGAGGAATCATCTTCATACACAATCATACCATAGGCTAGCTTCTAGGGTTTAGCCTCCTTGATCTCGTGGTAGATCTACTCTTGTACTACCCATATCATCAATATTAATCAAGTAGGAGTAGGGTATTACCTCCATCGAGAGGGCCCGAACCTGGGTAAAAACATCGTGTCCCTTGTCTCCTGTTACCATCCGGCCTTGACGCACAGTTCGGGACCCCCTACCCGAGATCCTCCGGTTTTGACACCGACAGCGGGCGCATAGGAGAGAGAGAGAGGGGAAGGGAAGAGGGCTCACAGGGCCCTGTAGTCGAGTGAGGTGGGCTCGGGGAAGGGTCGGGGAGGCACCGGAGCAGCGGGACGACGGTGCGGCAGTGGCGGCGGATCGACGACGAGGCAGAGGCAGACGCCGACGGAGGGGATCGGCGAGGGCGACATCGATGCGGCATCCCGGCTTGCGCTAGTTGGCGAAGAAGAAGCGGAGGAGCGTCCCAGAGCTCCTCGTCAGGGCGGAGTGTTGAGGGGAGGTCGATGGCCGCGGTGGCGGGCGGTGGACGGCGGAGGGCGCATCGGCCCTTCCTCCAGAACGATAGAGAGGGAGAGATGGAGATGGGGGGGAAGAGGGGGAAACGGATGTGGGCGGTCTAGGGTTCCTCTAGGGGGTGACGGAGCCGTTCTTATCCATCCACGGGGCCGCGGGATCGTCGACACGGCGACATCGACAGCCATGGTGGCCTGGATGGCCGCCACGCCTTCCTCTGCCTCTCCTGCCGAGAGGTCGAAGAAAAGGCCGTGGTGCTGGGCTGGGCTGCACCGTGGCCACGATTGGGCCTAGTGCCCAGTAGTGTATTTTGTTTCATTACTTTCCTTTCTGTTTATTGCTATAGCTCTTGTTTTATTTATTGTCAGCAACAAATGATTTTCGTTCCACATGGTACTCCACACATAACTCAAGTACAATATCTTGGTGCTACACACAAAGTGTCATTTTATTTGGGAAAGTTTAAACAATTGTTTAAATCGAAAAGACCATTTTATTTGTTGTTGGCCCACATCATAAATTCCTAGGAATTAATTGGTGGGTCATATAATGTTGGATTCAACATGACCATGATCATGGGAAATTTATAGGATAAGGTGAACATTTTAGTTTTACTGCCCAAAGAAATAATTTATTCGACTTATTTTAAATTTGAAAAAGGCTTGATTTTTGGACAAGTGGCAAGCTACATAGAATCACGATGACATGGCCACCATTAAGGGGAGATTACTGTAGCATGATTCTCGGGGTGTTACAGGTGTTTATTCTTATTGCGAATTAGCTACAACGTTTTTATCACGCACAAAATTACAATGTAATACTTCAGATCATAGATACAAAAAGATTACAAAATTCTTTTAGAACAATCCCACAAGGGTTGGGGATTGTTCCCTCAAAACACAATTCTGGGACCTTTTTGCATTTGCAATCAAGTTGAATGTTCAGTGGCCCAGGTTTGGGATGGTGATAATCTTAAGTTAACTTTTAGAAGATGTGTAGACAATGCAGGTTTTGAACGCTGGATTCAGTTGGTAGATCTGGTCAAAAGCTCTCATTTGAGTGATGAAGCTGACTCTCTTATTTCTACTTTGGAGGCGAATGGAGTGTATTCGGCGAAATATTTTTATAAACAAATCAACTTTTGGGGGTGTGGTCTCTGATATTGGTGACAAGCTTTGGAAAGTCCTTTGTCCTCAAAAAGTACATGTGTTTCTTTGGCTAGGTGCTTATAACAAGATTCTTACCTGTGATAATTTGGCTAAGAGAAGACCTGTAGAAAATTTAACTTGTGTGTTTTGCTTTGAAAACGAATCTGTGCAACACTTGTTATTTGATTGTGTGGTTCCAAAACAGGTTTGGGATTTTGTCTCTGAAGCTTTTGATTATCTTTACACCAACAATTTCAATGATGTGTGCGCCTTGTGGCAAATGCATAAAAGGAAACCCGTGCTTAATTTGACAGTGGCTGCATCCTTATGGAGCATTTGGAAATTAAGAAATGATTTATGCTTTCAGGGCCGTACCTGGAGAAGTGTCAAATGTGTTCTTGCGAAGCTAAGCTCTCATCTGCAGGAATGGAAAGTTCTTTGCGACGACACTCAGGCAACACTTTTGCAGCGGTGCATTCTCCTTCTGGTAAAACGTCATGGAGAACTCCTGTGGATCGCCTGGAGATGATCGTGAAGGCCGAGAAGTTCAAGGCGTGCCATGGATACTGTTAGATTCTTGTGGTGTTCTTGTACTAGGCCTGTAATAAAATAAGTACTCCCTCCGTCTAGGTGCATTAGGCATCTTAGAAGGTGCACCGCAACCTAGGCGTGAAGAGATTGGGTTAGGAGGAAAATTGAATAGCTGAGGAAGCCAATCACATCATTCCTTTGTCAACTAAAAATGTGCTATTAATTAGGAGACTCCTTCAAATTTCAATAGCATGCCACAAAAATTGCATACATTGGTCCTCCAATTAATAGATGGGGTCTAATTAATATGCATGCAACTAGTACTACTGTTTCTTGCCTTAGTGTTTTGGGATTATTTAATTTTCGTTAGATGCCTAATGCACGGAGACGGAGGGAGTAGCTCTAATACTTCGGTTTGAGAGAAATGTGCTCTCTGGATTCTATCTTTTAATTAGCCGGGTGGCGTTACACCGGTGGGTGTTGTTTGTGGGTGTTGAACAACTATGGTTTCTGATTTCGCTTCATTAATGAAATGGGGCGGGGGGGGGGGGGGGGAACACTTTCATTAAAAAAAAGATTACAAAATAAGTCCTATAATTAATAATTACATTAAAATATCCCAGAATTGTTTTCTTCGTGGTATAAATATTTGCAACATGAAATACTGACAAGACTTCTGTAGAAAGACTGTGGTCAGATTGGAGAAGTGACGCCACTCTATAATTATGAAATAAATTTCCTTTTCACCTTGAAAAAAAAAATCTTTTGAATACACTATGGAGATGCACGGTTCCTCACACCTTGCAGCACGGCGAAAATCCCTGGCAACTTCCCGTGGAGCCCTAAGCCTCTCGTCTCCCTATCCTCCGCACTCAAGCGAGGTATAGACGTTAAGCAACAAGGAGGTGAGAGTTCTCGTGGGCCTTTAGGTCTCTTCAGCCCATGTGTTTATTACTCCACTTATCCCTCAGTACCATTTTATTCGGCCCATTAAACCACTCCGGCAAGGCGAGGACGCTGGGGAAGCGGCGCGGCACCCACGGTGCCCCTCCGGCGAACGGCGGCGATGGACGGGAGCGACGCCGACCCCGGGACGGGAAGCGGCGGCGGGGGGTTCGAGTGGGACGCGGATTCCCAGCTCTACTACCACGCCAGGTTCCCCTTCCTACCCCCCTACGGTCTAGGTTTCTTCTTCCAAAGCTCGAGCAGTTGCGGCTGCTCGAATCCATTCTGGTATCCAGTTTTTTCCTAGGCGGGAGCGTTGATAAGTGATAGAATCATTTGTTCGAGAACGGGCTGGTAGTTAGTACTAGCAAATTCAGGGACATCAGGGTTCAGGGGTTAGCATTGCTGCCCCAGTGCAGATTACTTGCGATTATTTACATTTTTGGGTTAAATATCTGTTGCTGTTGTGAATTTCACTTGAATACGTACTTCTATCTGTTTGTGATGCAATAGAGGGGTTGAATCTCTCCTGTCTTGGGATATGAAGTTTTTTTTTATGGTGCATCGTCACAACTAATTAGCAGTAAGAGAGCACATAGGGTTAGTTATGTTAGAGCATCTCTAACAGATCCCTTATAATCGGTTAGAGGAGGATAAATTCACGTTTTCTCCTCTAAAGTGCACCTAACCGAACTATAGGAGTAACTGTTAGTGGAGTATATTTTTTACTCCGTGGTGGCCGTGACCTTTAAACATACTCGGCCGCTCACCTGCGGAGTAAAAATTCCCCACACCTCTCCTCCTCTTCCATTCCGCCGCTGCCCAAGCCCTGCCGGCACGCCCCCACCCCCACCCCCATCCACTCCAGCGCCACCCCGCCGCCAAAAATGGCCGGATCCGGCCATTTTAAGTGAAGAAATTTGTGAGTCTAGCTTTGTTGATTTTGTGTAAACACTGGACAGTGGTCTGCTAATTATATGATGTGTACTCTAAGTTCGAGATATCATGATAATCACCCGGGTGACCTTTTTGACTGTGCAAATACTTCATTCTTATATCTGTTCATTGCGTTATACAGAGTTTGGATGATTTTATATGTCACTCACTTCATTCTTCAACCGTGAATCAGTAGGTGCAGAATACTGGGCACAAATAGCTTGTAATTTGCTTGATAGTTCATTTTTTTTGTATCAACCTAACTTATTCTTTGGATACAGTTCATGTTATAGAAATATAAGGCTTCCTCTGTCTAAGACTCTACTGTACTCCTCTGTTCAGCATATTTTCCATCCTTCTCGTTTTGGTTATTACCATTGTTATATTTTAAACTTTTCTTCTGATGTTTACTTACATTTTCAGTACTGGGTTTTACCATGACCCTGTCGCTGGCTGGTACTACAGCAGTACAGATGGTCAGTACTACATCTATGAGAATGGAGATTACGTGTTATGGACTTCAGATGCGGTACTTACAAGTTCATCTGGTTCCTCAAAGTTTCTCAACGTATCATTGTCTTGTGTGATCTTACACCCATGCCCATATTCAAACAGGGCAAGGAACCCAATGTACAGAGTCCATGTGATGAAGCTAGCCAAAGTTTCCTGGAATCCTCTTGTAAGTCTCATTAGTTGATAATGCTGCAACTTTTGAGGGCATATTTGTTCGGCATCTATATCTATCTTGGAATTAATTGTTGAAATACAAACATGCGATTTTTAGCTTCAGAACAGTAACACCAGCCATATCTGAAAGGGAACCTGTAGTACAGTGTTGTAGTTTTGTTTTTCTTGTATAGAAAGGGTCCAGGCTATCTTTTTGGGAAACAAATCATGAGAAATAGAAGTCTTTGTAACAGTTGGTATTGGAAAGATAATGCGATGTTTTTTTTTACTTTTAATAGCAGGACCGGAACCGGATATTCCACATCAACCGCCATCAGAATGGTTCTTGCATAAATAATCACTCTCTCTTATCTGATAAACATCTTTTTTAGACACCTGATTCTTTTGCGCTTGATTCTGTTATTCTTTTACAGGCTGGAGGAAACACTAATTAACATGTATTTATCAGGATACTCTAATATAGAGGTCAACACGGAAAATTTACTAGGAGAATCACATATAAGTGGTTAGTAACTTGAATTATTGCTGTTTTCCCCTACCTTCTTGTGTTGTGAGATGCTGAAAGTCTGCACTGGCAATTCTAATAAATTTATTATGGTCACCAGAGGAAGGCAAAAGTGATGCAGTTGAGAACAAACTCAGTAACGTGGCTTCAGATAATGCGTCAGACTCTCTGAATGATGCTACATTACAGCAAACAGAAGATAAAATGCAAATCGAGAACTTCACAGCTGTGCATGAATCTTTAGGGGAAGGTGAGGGGCCATCATATTACTATCTTCATTTTATTTACTGAAATGCTGAGCACTGACACATGTTAGGGATTATCTGGTTTGTTGTCTCTGTGATGTGTGTGTCTTACTGATATTTTGCTTTGCATATTGTTTCCCCAGAAGAAAAGAACTGGCTTTCTCAGTATGGTCAAGTAGAGAGAGTAAATGATGAGCTGCCATTGTTTCCGAGCGTTGATCTTTGGGACTGGCATATGGTCACAGAACCTGTTAGCAAAGGTCAGCCCATGACTAGGCTTGTGGGACGTTTAACTAGGGGTTCTAGTAAGCTTCATCCTTCTCTGCCTGCTCGTGGTGGCCTTCTAAGAACCGCTCCTGTTCGTGAAGTTCATCTTGATCTTGTACGTGTTTCATCAGGTAAGACTGGATACTTTGATAGGGTAGAAAGATAGGAATGTGCACCGCTCTTTTGAAACCAAGGCATAGACGGTTTTCCTTCCTAATATACTCCCTCCGTCCTCAAATAAGTGGACATATAGAAATTTTAAGACAGATTATGGGGTGGAGTAGAAAATGCATTGGGAAGGTGCAAGCCACTATCTCTCTCCTCTTTAATTCCCCACCTCCAATGAGCCAAGTGCATGTAGAAAATGAGGAGACCTGTTGAATGTTATTGGGCTTGATTCCCATGTGATGAGAGAGAGAAAAAATTCTACTTTAAAGTGCACTGGGAAGATAGAAACACACTCTTTTGTGGACAAATTTCGAATGCTAAACGTCCACTTATTTGAGGATGGAGGGAGTAAGTAAGTTTCTTTTGCTGAAACTTGAATATAATATGATGGTATTTTCTATATCAGATACCATTATTAAAGCTTACAATAAGACAGAATACTGTGAAGAAAAATTTCCACCTGTTCTTTGGTTGACAATTATTGGGCCTAAAACTCCATGTAATACTTATACTAGTACTCATGTATCAGGGAAGTTGTACAGGCTGAGGAACCCAAGCAGAAAATACCTGGCCTCTTTATCAGCGTATGACTCTTCGAACCCAACAAAAGATTGGGCTTTTCCTGACCTATATGCCAACCCTAATAACAATTCAGATAAGCAGTCTACTGCATGTTGCCTGTCTGATGTTGCTCATGAATCTTCTACCGGGGAAGGTGTTTCAGCTGCCAGTGGCAAGGTAAGTTAATGTTTAACTGATTCCTCTCGTTGCCATTTACTGCAATATTGTCTAACCTGTTTGTTTCCCAACAATTTATTGAGAGTCAAACCCATTTCGAGACCTATGTGCCAACTATTGTCTTGTACCCTTTTCAGGGACATTAAGTTGGTTTTGACAGTGTTTAAGTTTGTGCTATTTTCAGCTTATTAGTGAATTTTGAATTTTGCAACCTATTTGTTTGTCATCTCATGCCGCATTGGAGATCATGTGATTGGAAGTAATTGTTAAAAAACATAGAAGAAATCTTAAAGGCTAGAGGAAGCATCAATGCTTCCTTTGTCTAGTGAGTACTACTCTTAGGTAACAATTTAAATGCCAAACGTTAAACTCAAGAGGTTTGATATTTATATAGACAGAGGTTTATTAATTGTTTTGTGCCAACAATGCTTTCCATCGAATTAGAATTTTATTGACAGTAGTTTTATGGCTTATGTACACTATGTAGCCTGATTCTGGGTGTCTTAAACAATGTATATGCATGGTTGAAAAGTTACTGTATCATATTGCCATATCAAAATACAGTGACAATGCTATATTGCTCCATGTTCTAATCTTTCTTAATTTCATATCTATGGAAGTTCGGAGTACCACCTCTGTTGAATAGTTTCCTTATACAGCCACATTTCTAATTTATGTTGTAAATAACAAACTTAAAGCATCAGCACTGATGTTCCTGACAACAATATTCTGAGATTTTTGCAATATTTGTAGGAGCACAAGATAAATACTTATAGGGACAGGGCTGCTGAGAGAAGAAAGCTACACCGCGGCTTAGGGATAGGACCCGGGCAGAAGCAAAGTAATGGCATGAGTTCTGATGAATATGAAGAGGCAACCGAGGACATGGACTCCTTGGGAGCTGGACCAGTTGATATGAACTTATGTTCCAGTGGTTTGAAGTCTGCCAAAAGAATCATGGAGAACATGGGCTGGAAAGAAGTATGTGTCTATCTTATCTGTACTGTTGGACTTGGTATATGCCTTTGCATTCTATAGGATGGAAAAAAATATATACTATCAAGAACAACGAGAAAAAAAAATCCAACTCTATAAGAACAAAAAATATTCTGTATATATAGTTTTTCGTAAACACCACTTCCCTCGTGTCTCAGTGCCTGAGGACATCAGGGCAGACATATCTACGAAGTAACATATTTCCTACAGTTAGTTCTCTTTTGTGTGCTAAAATACGTTTCTGAACCAACGGTGATAAGCGATTTTTAAAATTAAGTACTCCCTCCGTTCACTTTTGTAAGTCGTTTAAGACAGCTGAAATTGAACTGTTTTAGGTGCTGTCTTAAATGTCTAAAACGTCTTACAAAAGTGAACGGAAGGAGTATAATATTTGGTGAAGCATGTTTTTCATTGATCAGTTTTTTTAGCAAACACATAGCAAAATATTGATAAGTAATCTATTTCTTACACCAAATATTCGACTTTCTTATTGATTTTATTTTATTGTCAAACTTGTTTAGGGAGAGGCCCTTGGTAAAAGCAGACAGGGTATTGTAGAACCTATACAGCCTACTTTCAACAAACATGGTGCTGGTTTGGGATGGAGTCAAACCCGCTGAGACGTTCTGATCTCTGAACCCCTGTACATGGTGATTCCAGCGCACATTGTTTTTACCTCCGGAGGTAAATTTTGCATCTAATAAGATAGTGAGAATGCACCAAATTTATATATTCATTAGTTTGCAGAGCTTCTCTCATGCATCTTAAAAATTGGAACTTAATAACTCATACTGGAGAGCATATGTTGGACATAATTTGCTATCTGAGACATGGAAATTCACTGACTATTGTTTTTGGTTATATCTTGGAAGTGTGAGTAGTAACTTCTCAAACTTTGGCATGGTTGATTGAGGTGTAACTTCTTCTATCCAGGATAGGTGTAACAGACTCATGGTCATCGCGGCAGTCCTGACTGTTCCAAGGACATTGTATTACTAATGCAGTAAAGGTTCTGCTTCCGACTTATGTTTAATTTGTCCTGTACTGCATGTAGGAAACCTATTGTAGCTGAAATTGTCTGGATTAAAATCCTTAAGGATGGCTTTACCTGTCGTTTTAACGTAATCTACATATTTTGTGCTTTTCCACCTGAGACCTGATAAAATGTACAACGACCTGGAATTGCTCTTTTTAACACTATTTATTTCTCTATTTGCGATGTGATAAAATGCTTTTAAACCTGTGGATCTTTGATCATGCTTTTTTCTTAGGCGTAGTTTGTAGTAGATGCAATTATTTTCTACTTACGAGGCTCTAGGATACCATCATATCTTAAACATATTTCTTTGGAAGTAGCGTTATACTATGGACTTCAGCTTCATTATCTTATTTAATGTCATTTGACTGACAACTACCTCAGTTCTTCAAGAAATTGCATTCATTGGATCGATGTAGAACAGTAGCCGAGGTTCATAAAAATGCTAGAGCGGAACTCTTGGACGTGCCACTATGCTGCGACGTAAGTGAAAGAGCGCATTCGGGGTCTAGTAGGATTGATTAGTCGTCCTGATCCTGCATTTCATGCGGTGTGAATTAGTACCTTGGACAAGCAAGTCTCTTGCATATGACAAAAGACGCTGAGATCATATGATCATAGTGTACCGAAAAGTAAAGTTAGTCTTCCTTGGGAGTGATTAACAATCTAAATATTTTGGGAGGAGGCTGGGGCTGCTCATTGTGCACAAGCAAGGTATATATGTACCGCATATGACAAAAGACCAATGAGATCACAGAGAGGAGGGAAGAGGGGTGGTTAGGACTTACTATATGCGTACTTTTGGCCTAATCGCTTTCTAGGGCGGAAAGAAACCAAAGGGCTCAATTCCACGACCCTGGAAACCCGGGCACTGCTCCCAATATGGCTATGTAAAGAACAGTTCTTGGTGTGGCAATCACTCTGATGTGGGTTCAACTGCCCAAGTGTGAGTTGACGCCAGAGCAACTCTGACGTGGGTTCAAACTACTATTTGAATCTGCAGTTATTTACTACTACTTTAGTGTGCATAATTCATCGTGATTGTCTGTATCTTTTGTTGCTAAGATTCATCATCAGACCTTATGCGTGTTTTTTGGTCCTGCAGGCACCAGAGGATACTGGGGAAATTCGAATTTCAGCAGCGGTTACCATGGACTTACGAAGTTATTACTCCTTTTGTGACTAATCTATTTCGATTTGTAAATATAACAAGAGGAAGCATTTGATGTGATGGTCAAAATATCTATCTGGTGTTAGTTGATTTGCTGGCCCCGACCCTTAGCTCATGAAACCGATTCACTCTTATGAAGCTGCGGTAAAGAGGATTGATCCATGTGAAGGACGAGGTGAAACCGAAGAACATGCGATAAACAAACACAAGGAAAACCAACACAACTTGGGAGATTTTTCATTGGAGTTGCAGACACTTGTTCTTCTGGACAGTTGAAGCCTTATGGTGAAGCTCTCCTCCATCAATCTACTAAGGCATTACCAGTTCCTATTAGGTAAAGCACACAAACGTAACTCTCTTACTCCTAGATAATGTTGACCTTGGTATACTGTCAATTCCTGATTCCCCTTTGTCCCAAAATATAAGATCATTTTTGACATTATCAGGGACGGAGGGAGTAGTACACAAATCCTTTTAAGTATTTAGACTGGAGACTTGAAACTTTGTCTTAAAAAGTGTTTAATAGTACTATAATTGTGTGGAACATTATGCATACAGTAGCACTAAAAACTACTCCCTCCGTCCCAAAATATAAGAACGTTTTTTATACTAGTGTAGTATCAAAAATGTTCTTATATTTTGGGACGGAGGGAGTACTCATGAACATCTTAAACTGTGTCAATGTTTGAAACGTCACTTTCTTTTGTGAGGTGGGGTGAGTATATAAGAGCATATACAAACAGACTTGGCAAATCCGTCCCCCTATATGATCGTGGACGCGCTTGGGCACGCCCGTGGAAGCATCCGCACCGCCCCTCTCATGCCTGGCAACCACATACCTCAAATCCGGACTCTCAAATACATGCACGTCCATCATACACACAAATGTTGCACGTAAATAACAAATGTTGGTAGCGAAAATACATAGTTCTTACATAAAATTTATTTTAAGTGCACAACTTAAACATTAGCTCTTTGGTTCTTATTGTGGGTCCACATATCCTTCACAAGATCACCGAGTAGCTACGCGTGCATCTGATGATGTTGAAGATTCTGATGCATCTGCTAAAAGTTTATAAGCCGATTTGCATCTTGATCTTCCGGCATTTGAACTTGTTCTTCAGGCACTTAAAAATCGTTAGTTTGGGCTACACCATCATCCTTATCCTTGATAATCGTATTGTGCAAAATAACACAACATGTCACTGGTTGCTACACAGTTTCTGATTACCACATCACTACAGCTCCACAAATAACAATTCTCCAATGAGTTTGAAGCACTCTGAATGCCCTCTTCACATCCTTCCTTGCTGCTTCCTGCATTGTTGTAAAGTGGCTTTGTTTGTAGCCTTGTGATTCAGATCGATGCCATCAGCAAGATAGTATCACATATTGTAGTCACAACCATTGACAGTGTAGTTGCACGACAATGATTCCTCATTACAAAGTCTCCTGAACACGGGAGATCGTTGAAGCATGTTGATGTCGTTGTGAGAACTCAACATTTCAAACAAAGCATGTCAAATCCATAAGTCATGTGATGTCACTGCTTCTAGTATTGGTGGCCTCTTTGGTGTGACCTTGATACATTCTACACAAATCTTTGGGACAGTTCTTTCATGCCAATGCATGCAATTAATTGATCCGAGCATTCCTGAAAATCCTCTTGCCTCTTTAATAGCCAACAACTTTTCTGTGTCGTGCACATTTGGTTCTCTTGGATACTCTGCTCCAAACACTTGCACCACGAGGCGGGCAAACCTGAAAGTAGTCTTCAAGTATGTGCTCCCTCCATTCGGACTATCTCACCAATGGCATCGACGACAGTACCAAGTGCAAGCATCCTCTGAGCAGTCATGCATTTCTGCTTAGTAGAGAAAGAAAGTTGGCTGCAACAGTCCCTTGTGAGGTTGAAGTAGTCATCGTGTGCCTCCACTCCCTTCACAACGCGCAACAACAATGGTTTGCACATACAAAAAGGGCGACAAAATCATGGAACATCCAAAAAGTTGGATCCAGAGTAAAGTAGTCCTTATGCAGTAGCCGTGCTCCGGAGACCCTATCCTGATTGATCACTCTTCTTCCTTTGATTGAGCCCTTGAAATTAAGAATATGCTCCACCTGCCGATCCATTTCCTTTTGCATGCTCATGAGCATGAGCATGTCCACTTCTTCGTCTGAACCCAATGAATCGAAGAACTCATCTTCAATCATTTTATCAAGCTCCGTAGGTCCATACTCCTGGTCCGATGAAGCATCAAAATCCATCTTTTTCCTTATGAATAAATCACAAAAAGTTGAGCTGGACAATGTGTCAAACAATAGAGCGTAAGGGGCAACCCGATAGTTGTCGGACGTCCCGCGGTGGCGTCCGGGGTGACGACGATGTCTGGGGTGGCGAGCATTGTAGAGAGGATTGTTGTGCCGTGTTGGCGGCGATGAGGCCCGAAACGACTTCGAAGCAAGGGTGGCGGCGGAGCTACGAGACGCCCGACACGGAGGAAGAAGAAGAGATGAGAGAAGAACTGAAATTGGTAGGTCGAGGGGGGTAGATTTGGTGCAATTTGTGGTGTGGGCGGGGTGTTGTCCCCACATGATGAACGTGCCCGGTCGCGCTCGGGCCTCTCCGTATCCTCCCTATATTTGGGCTGTATATGAAGGGTGTCGGTCAGTTCGGTCATTTGAGGCGTCTGTCTGGGTTAGTCCTGATTAGTCAGTTCACTAAGGGCATCTCCAAGGCGGTCCTACAAACTGCCCACATTCATCCCGGACCGCGCTGTCCGGACCGCGGAAGCCATCCAACGTGGGTCTGTATCGGTCCGCAGGGCGGTCCGGACGCATTTTCTCCCGCAAATTGGAAACAAAGTGGGGGAGGTTTGCGGGAGTCCGGACACCCGAAACGTAGGACTCTGACACCCTCGGCCCACCAAATCCCCCTCCTGGTCCCATTTCCTTCCACTCCGCCCCTCTCCCCTTTGTTTTGCATCCGCACTCTCCACCTTCGCCATTGCTGTTGTACGTCTTCGGCCGCCACAGAGGTATTGTCGGACGTCCGCAACCGCACCGACGTGCTTGCTCGCCTTTACGACAGCGCTGTCCATGCTAGAGCCGTTCGTACCCAGGTACATTTCGCCCCCTATCGACAACTTCCATGGCGGACACCACGCCCGACAAGTGTTCGGTCAAATGCCATTGAGCTTTTTTCAAATGCTATGTCATTTTTAGGGTACGAAGGATGGTGAGCTACTTGACCATGGAGGATGAGTTGTCGTGCGATGCGTGGCTGGCCATATCCGCAGATATCATAGGCAGGAGCAGAGGGGAGCCCTTCTGGGAGCAAGTGCATGAAAAGTTTCACGCACGAAAGCACATTGCGCCCTACGACATGTACATCATTCAACCCCGCAAGCGTTGTTGTATCGCTGGCAGGCTATCCAGATCAGCGTCACCAAGTTTTGCGACGTGGTTTGTCAGCTCGATGCAATGTAGCCATTGCACACAACAGAGGGACGAGATCGTAAGTCTTTCTTGCTCTTGCTCAACTTATCAATTAATTCATTCACTCAATGCTGGTCTATATGTAGCCCGCACGCGCTGCTATGGTGTACCACAGGAAGAGGGACGGTCATTTATGTGCACACACTGTTGGATGAAGCTGAAGGGGAAATATGTGTGGGACGACATGATCCGTTCATTGAAAACTTGTTGGACATCCGTGATCTAGTCGAATTCGAGGCCTTGTTGTACTAGACTTCATTTGCATGATATGTATGGATGATTTATGCTATTTTCTATCCGAGCTTTGATAAATATCAACCGGTTAAATGCGGGTTGAAATGTATATGGCTAAAATTAGATAGCGTTCTTCCGCATCCGTGTCCGTAGATTGATATCTTTTCGCGTACGGACGCGAAAGGAAATTTGCGGTTGCTGTCGGGATGCCGTAAGCACCCTAAGCACCGAGCATCCGTGTCTGGATCTATCTTTGACCCATACCAAAAATTTTCCACGAGGGGGAGCATGCATGCATGGCGGGGACGAACCCCTGCCACTGCCGGTTCCATCGGGAACGTACGCAAGGTCCTGGCGGGAGGGCATCTAGCCGTGTCAAATCATTGGCACTGTTGTCCGGCCTCGACAGGAAAAGATGCAATCGCGATTTCCCATGACACGTCGTTACCTCAGACAGCGGCCTGCCGGTGCCCGTCCGTCCATGCAGAAAAAAGAAGAAACCTTCCAATCCTGATGATCGCCCTGGTCGAGGACGCAAGTCCCGATCCATCCATCAGCCTCAGTTTGACGTACGTGGCCACACAACAAGTGGTGCACTCTGCAGCTCGCATGCAGAGAAAAGAAAGGAAACTTGGCGGCAAGGTGAACACCCTGGCTATTGCTGCGTGTAACTCTCTCCTGGCCTGGAGCTCTATCCATCTAGCTCAAGTGAAGGTGCCTTCTCTACTTTTCATGTGTGTCACGGTCACGGTCATGCTCGTGTGTTGTGCTTGCCTGACGGCCCCAGCCACAGGGCCGCAAATAATGGCACACCCCTAGCTAAGCCAAGCTAAGCTAGGTAGGGCACTGAATGATGATGCTTGTTTACGGTTAATCGCTGCATGCTTGCTCACCCTTGCTGGCCTTAATTGCCCTGGAGCGGAGCTAAACAAACGGACACCTATCATATCAGTAGTAGAAGTGCGTTGCAAGCACCACCTCCTCCTCACATGACCCCAACCCTACCCCTACCCGGGCCCTGTCCTTGTGACTTGTATTCTTCTTGTCTTTAGCCCATTCCATGTGCCCCCCTCATGCCTAGATTCTCTCCTTGCCTCCCTCAACAACTTTCTTTCTCCCTCACGCGCTCCCGCCGTGCCTTACCGACACCATTTGTTAACTAAGCAATCTTTGCTCCTGTTTATAAACATATGCTAACTGTTGCTTGCAAGCCTGTTCAAACATTGCTGCTCAATCACCAAATTTCCTTTCCTCCCTTTTATTAGATGTTTTTCTTCGAGTTTATCCAGTGTCTCTTTCCGCTGTGCGGCCTCACCCGTCTCATGTCATGTGTTTTTCCAGTTCATGCATGGCTTTGTAGAACGGCCTGCAGTTGCCTCCACACATCAGATACAAGTGTTACTAACAAATTGGATGAGCCATCCTGGGATGGAAAATTATTGAGTGGATGCTGTCACGCGGCAAGCAGCTCGAGGAGTCCACTGCCTCACGTGATCCATTGATCAACTTCAGGCTTATCTGCACCCCATCTTTCTTTTCCTTTAATTATGATGATAAGAGCGATTGTATTCAGATTCTGCTCGGCAATAATATTGGATCCTGCAGATCGTCTCGCCCTTAATTACCACCGCCGGTCGCTTGCCATACTTCAAATCTTGTCATTTGGTCAAAAGAAAAAAACTTGCCTGTGCTGTGTACTATGTGTACGTAGTCTATGCTAGCAGTATGAACATGGTAGAAGTATACTGTTATTGGTAAAGCAGGAACTGCTAGTCCAGTCTGGTAGTAGATCTACACTCTGGTGCGGTGAAAAACCCTAGGAGCTAAGCTACTGTGCGTGGGGTTAATAATTAGTCCGTTAAACTCTATTCTAATTTTGCAGTCTTTTTCACCATCAGTGTAGAAAACTGACCAGCTTTTGACACCACACTACCGGACTCGCCGCCTATGCCGACGGCCACTTTTAAGCTTCACCGCATGCTGGCGCATCATTGCCCAACACACCAGCTCTACCAACATAGACATACTTGTGAACTAAGCCTACCCACAGTGAAGATATTTTTCCTGCTCTTAGATGAACTGAGGCAAGCAGATGTTTTTACCCAACTTTGTCAGTAAAAAGTCATCTGAAGCATGGATCAACACACCAGAGTGTAATTAATTAGTTACCGCGAGAGAAGAGCAGAAAAGCATGCTGCTGCTGCTGCTGCTGCTTGTTGTTTATCAGGCAATGCAACTTACAATGCATGACATTTGCCTGCCCCAAACCCAAATGGAAGCCCTAGTTCCGATGTAAATACTCTGTAACCTCCACTCATTGGAATTACTGCTCCTATCCTCCACGGGATTAGCTAGAGGCGCTGCGCCCCGGTTAATTAGGACTGCCGCCACATTTACCAATGGGAATTTGTAGTCGCCTCAGGGGTAGATCTAGATCTGTGAGCCTGCGAAATTTTCCCAGTAGAGTACAATGCCAGAGATATTTTAACCGCTGCTAACGGCGGCTTCCTCGCAATTAACACAAAGTACAAGAAAGGCGGGCAGGGGTGAGGAGGCCGGCACTAGTTTAACCATGAGCTAGCTAAGCTAAGCCACCAGCTGTTTGGCAGTGAAAAGTATTGGCTAAGCAGCAGTAGATCCCATCTACTCCCACTGCTTTGCATGTGCATGGTGCCCTCCATTAGGGGTGTAGCAGGAGTGGTAGATTAGATCTAACCCTTTTGTTTAACTTTAACCTGCAGAGCAGACAGCCACTAGCTAATCCTACAGTTTGAGTATGGTTTTCACTGCGTGGGAATGAACTGTCATGTGAGTGTTACACCAGCTATGATGCATGCCTTGCCTGCCCTCCTAGCTTGATTATTCTTCCCCACTTTTCGCCTTTGATTTCAACCCTTGAAGATTCCTGCAGGCAGGGAGGCCATGCCCATGATCACAACTACTACTACTCAAAGCCTCACCGACTGGATCCTTTTTACACAAGGACAGGGAGGCTCATGCTGCTCCAAATTTTCTGAAAGGAACTTGTTCCACACTGTTGTGCTGCATTTCCGAGATATTCCCGCGCCGCTTTAGCTGCAGCTGCAGTTTTTGTTGCTGCTGCTGCTGCACCGCCAATTGCTTGCGAGCTCATCGGTTTTTACTCTCTGATGGGAGCACGGAGCCATGCCCTTTTCACCGGACCTTCCCGATGCAACGCAGCAACCGCCGTGACTCTGATGATGCAACCATGTATCTTTCCCTTAATTCCCTGAGGAGGAGCAAGAGCAAAGCTGCCGCAGCAGTTAAAAAATACTTATGCTCACTCAAGCATCACACCTCCCTTTTTCCCGCTAATTTTGGCAAAGCGAAAGCAATTAGTCGTTGGTGAGCCCTCCCTCCCTACCCGGAAATTTGAAACCAGATCGATCGATGAGGCCTGCAGGCCCTCTTAATTATCGCCAGGCATAAACAACTGGGGATTACTAATCTATTGGTTAATTGACAGTCTGCAGTGGATGGATTAAACTAAGTTAGCTAAGCTAAGCACAAGGAGGGACAGGGGTGCCCCTGACCCAACCGGTGGCCTTGGATCCGGAGATTCTGCAGACACACATGACACACACCCTCCCCCTCCCTCCCTCTGCCGCTTTACAATGTCAGCGGCTCAAAACCCTTTGATCTGGTTAAAATTTAGTTAATTTGGTAACACGGCTCCACCGCTGGTGTGCTCGCGGCCACCTATGGCCACCTAATCCGCCATTTCCTTGCCGGTTTGCCGCTGCTGATTGGATTGCTCCGTCCGTCTCCCCCACCCCCCTGCCGATCTCCTTTTCCATGGAGAAGATATAAAATTTGCAGCCATGGCGGCCTGCATGCCCCTCTCCTCCTCCTCCTCCTCCTCCGTTACTAAACCTAGTGTGAGCGTGAGACTGAGTGAGTGAGTAAACCTCGCCACCAAGCCACCTAAAAGCAAGTGCTCTGTTATTATCTATCCATCTACCCTTCCAACGCAAGCAAGAAAGATTTTGCTTGTGTTCCTACTGAATTTGACGCAGCAGCATGTGCAGCTGAGCCGCCGCACCGCCTCTCAATCTGTTCGACGGTGCGGTGTCAATCAGTCCATTGTAGCTGGCTTGACTGCTCGCTCGTCGTACGCGCATGCCTCCCGATATGGGCGGTTGTGGGCGCGTGGCGGCGGTGCTGTGCTGCGCGGTCGTCGTGGCGTGCATGGGCGGTGGCGCCCTCGCCGTGGACGCGCAGGGCGCGGCGCTGCTGGCGTGGAAGCGCACGCTGGGCGGCGGCGGCGCGGGGGCGCTGGGGGACTGGAGCCCGGCCGACAGGTCGCCGTGCCGGTGGACCGGCGTGTCCTGCAATGCCGACGGCGGCGTCACAGAGCTGAGCCTGCAGTTCGTCGACCTGCTGGGCGGCGTGCCGGACAATTTGGCGGCCGCTGTGGGCGCCACGCTGCAGCGGCTGGTGCTCACCGGCACGAACCTGTCGGGCCCCATCCCGCCGCAGCTCGGCGACCTGCCGGCGCTCAGGCAGCTTGATCTCAGCAACAATGCGCTCACGGGCTCCATCCCGGTGAGCCTCTGCCGGCCGGGGAGCAAGCTGGAGAGCCTCGCTGTCAACTCCAACCACCTCGAGGGCGCCATCCCGGACGCCATCGGCAACCTCACGGCCCTGCGCGAGCTCATCTTCTACGACAACCAGCTCGAGGGCGCCATCCCGGCCTCCATCGGCAAGATGGCCAGTCTCGAGGTCCTCCGCGGCGGCGGCAACAAGAACCTCCAGGGCGCGCTCCCGCCGGAGATCGGCAACTGCTCCAACCTCACCATGCTCGGCCTCGCCGAGACCAGCATCTCCGGCCCCCTCCCGGCGAGCCTCGGCCAGCTCAAGAACCTCGACACGCTGGCCATCTACACCGCGCTGCTCTCCGGCCCGATCCCGCCGGAGCTCGGGAAATGCGCCAGCCTGCAGAACATCTACCTGTACGAGAACGCGCTGTCGGGCTCCATCCCGGCGCAGCTCGGCGGCCTCAGCAACCTCAAGAACCTGCTGCTGTGGCAGAACAACCTCGTCGGCGTCATCCCGCCGGAGCTGGGCAAGTGCACGGGGCTCAACGTCATCGACCTCTCCATGAACGGCATCACCGGCCACATCCCGGCGTCGCTCGGGAACCTCGTGGCGCTGCAGGAGCTGCAGCTCAGCGTCAACAAGATGTCCGGCCCAATCCCGGCGGAGCTCGCGCGGTGCACCAACCTCACCGACCTCGAGCTCGACAACAACCAGATATCCGGCACCATCCCGGCCGAGATCGGCAAGCTCACGGCGCTCCGCATGTTGTACCTCTGGGCCAACCAGCTCACGGGCACCATCCCGCCGGAGATCGGCGGCTGCGTCAGCCTCGAGTCGCTCGACCTGTCGCAGAATGCGCTCACCGGGCCCATCCCGCCGTCCATGTTCAGGCTGCCCAAGCTGTCCAAGCTGCTGCTCATCGACAACGTCCTCTCCGGCGAGATACCGCAGGAGATCGGCAACTGCACGTCGCTCGTCCGGTTCCGGGCAAGCGGCAACCACCTCGCCGGCGCCATACCTGCCCAGATTGGCAAGCTCGGCCACCTCAGCTTCCTGGACCTAAGCTCGAACAGGTTGTCTGGCGCCATCCCCGCCGAGATCGCCGGGTGCCGGAACCTCACGTTCGTCGACCTGCACGGCAACGCCATCACCGGCGTGCTGCCGCAGGGCTTGTTCCAAGGAATGATGTCCTTGCAGTACCTCGACCTCTCGTACAATGCCATCGGCGGCTCGCTCCCGTCGGAGGTGGGGATGCTCGGTTCGCTCACCAAGCTCGTTCTTGGCGGGAACCGGCTCTCCGGCCAGATACCTCACGAGATCGGCTCGTGCGCGCGGCTTCAGCTACTGGACCTCGGCGGCAACTCGCTGTCCGGCGCCATACCGGCGAGCATCGGCAAGATTGCAGGTCTGGAGATTGGTCTTAACCTCAGCTGCAACGGCCTGTCGGGTGCCATGCCCAAGGAGTTCGCCGGGCTCACGCGGCTCGGCGTGCTCGACGTCTCGCACAACCAGCTGTCCGGCGACCTCCAGCTGCTGTCCGCTCTCCAGAACCTCGTCGCGCTCAACGTCTCCTTCAACAATTTCTCCGGGCGCGCGCCGGAGACGGCGTTCTTCGCGAAGCTGCCCATGAGCGACGTCGAGGGCAACCCGGCGCTCTGCCTCTCCCGGTGCCCCGGCGACGCCAGTGACCGCGAGCGCGCAGCACAGCGCGCCGCTCGCGTCGCCACGGCCGTTCTGCTCTCTGCTCTCGTGGTACTCCTGATCGCCGCGGCGGTCGTCCTACTCGGCCGCCGGCGCCAAGGCTCGCTTTTCGGCGGCGCGCGGCCGGACGAGGACAAGGACGCCGAGATGCTGCCGCCGTGGGACGTGACGCTGTACCAGAAGCTGGAGATCAGCGTGGGCGACGTGACCCGCAGCCTCACGCCGGCGAACGTGATCGGGCAAGGCTGGTCCGGCGTGGTGTACCGCGCGAGCGTCCCGTCCACCGGGGTCGCCATCGCCGTGAAGAAGTTCCGGTCGTGCGACGACGCGTCCGTGGAGGCGTTCGCGTGCGAGATCGGCGTGCTGCCCCGCGTGCGCCACCGAAACATCGTGCGGCTCCTGGGGTGGGCCTCCAACCGGCGGGCGCGGCTCCTGTTCTACGACTACCTCCCCAACGGCACCCTCGGCGGCCTGCTGCACGGCGGCGCGACGGGCGCCCCCGTGGTGGAGTGGGAGCTGCGGCTCTCGATCGCCGTCGGCGTGGCCGAGGGCCTAGCCTACCTCCACCACGACTGCGTGCCGGCGATCCTCCACCGCGACGTCAAGGCCGACAACATCCTTCTCGGGGAGCGGTACGAGGCGTGCGTCGCCGACTTCGGCCTCGCCAGAGTCGCCGACGAGGGCGCCAACTCGTCGCCCCCGCCGTTCGCCGGATCCTACGGCTACATCGCTCCGGGTAAGGCCTCCGATTCCCGCCACGCAATTCCATCTTTGTACCACCGTACTTTCGCTGTCAGTTATAGTGGAGTTCGTTACACAGCAGTACGTCATCTGATCCCATTCAAACTTGTGATCCAGAGTACGGATGCATGATCAAGATCACGACCAAGAGCGACGTGTACAGCTTCGGGGTGGTGCTGCTGGAGATCATCACGGGGCGGCGGCCGGTGGAGCACGCGTTCGGCGAGGGGCAGAGCGTGGTGCAGTGGGTGCGCGAGCACCTCCACCGCAAGTGCGACCCGGCAGAGGTGGTCGACGCGCGGCTGCAGGGCCGGCCGGACACGCAGGTGCAGGAGATGCTGCAGGCCCTCGGGATCGCGCTGCTCTGCGCCAGCACGCGCCCCGAGGACCGGCCGACGATGAAGGACGTGGCGGCGCTCCTCCGCGGCCTCCGGCACGACGACGGCGGCGAGTCGCGCAAGATGAGCGGCGGCGGCGGCGCCGGCGGGTCCTTCGGCAAGTGGAGCGAGCAGAGTAGACCGGTGCCGCTGCCGCGCCCGGGCCAGACGCAGGCGCAGGCCCAGACCCAGTCCAGCTCGCTGGCCTACTCAACAACCGGGAGCGTGTAGCCCGTTGGTCCAAGCAAGAGGACGGATCCCATCCCGGTGACGCCAAACGCGGCACTGTGGCGACGGCGACCGCACCGCGCGTCGTCGAGCGGTGGTGGCGCTGTCGCCGGCCCGCCGCCGATCCAGGAGCTAGTAGCCCCGCCGGACAGGGTGGGATCGACGCGTCGTGTGGTCCGGCCCGGTGGAGCAAACAAGGTAGAAGACGCCACCGCGAACACGTACCACAGCAACACAAGCAACAGCAATAATGATTCGCATAATACCATAGCCAACGCCTGGTGATGCAGACGATGCATCGCATCTGGCGCGTGTATGTACATTGATCCTGTCCAATCTCTATGATCTCTTTGGCGTGACTGTGATCTGGTGACGTGACTCCGCTCCACATTCCCATTGCCGTGCATGCATCTGTCACCGCTCGTGTTGGCTGCCGCCGTGCAATCATGTGACCGGTGATTTGTTCCGGGGCCGCTTTGGGTGAGCTCGTGGGGCGGTGAAGTTTGCCCGGGCGGAAATGGACGGACGGACGCACTGGCGCCTGCCGGGGCCGGCGACAATCGGTGGTGCGGCAAGGCGGCGGACACTGCTTTCTGCAGGTTACTAGTGGCGAGCGTGAAATTGGAATTTTACTCCTTTAGGCCAGGCCGCCAGGGCTTTCGGCACGCTGGGCCATGGAATGTTGAGAGCTTTATTTAATTTTATTTTAGGCAAAAGCTATTTTCCTGCCGGCAAGAAATTTGCAACAGGTCCGAACGACCTCCGCGCCGTTGGATCCATATCGTATGGGCCATGGAATGTTGAGAGCTTTATTTAATTTTATTTTAGGCAAAAGCTATTTTCCTGCCGGCAGGAAATTTGCAACAGGTCCGAACGACCTCCGCGCCGTTGGATCCATATCATACGCTCGCATGGAGTTCGATCTAATCCACAATTTCAGGGCTGTTTCCCACCTTCCGCTAACTAATCTGCTGCGCCGGATCCGCTTTTTCAGGTTCCCACGTTCCGTTGACGTCAACGCTGGTGTAGCAACCATCACACCAGGTTGTGCTTGTTGTGAACTAAGGGCATGTACAATGGTTCTATCTTAAGCGTGCCACATAGGATAAATGATGAGGTGGAGGAGAGAGAAATCATAAGAGAAGACTTGTCTTATCTTATTTAAGAGAAGACAAGAGATGATCTCTTAGCACAATTTGTCTCACCATGTTTTTAGGAACAACTAATTATTGAAGATAAGGCTAAGAGATGACCCATTGTAAATATGTTTTTTTGTCATCTCTAACTTACATGCAAAACTTAAGATAAGACTGTCTTATCAACCATTGTACATGCCCTAAATGGTATCACATTACATGACCTTTTGTAAACTGTAGTAGCAAAGTTTTTTTTTCCTGTGATTTTCTCCATAAGCTTCTTAAATAGCATGGTAACTCACGTACATGGACAATGGTAATGCACCTTCCATGTTTTTGGCGCTAGAATAAAAGTTGTTGAAATCATACTACGGTAATTTATGTGAAAATACGCACACCAAAGCTGATAAATCGCGTACAGGCACCATGGTACCTTTTTACCCGAAAAAACTATAAAATTAATGTAGCCCGGTAACTTGTGTGTAAAAAAGCATGATAATATATATAGACACACCAAAGGTGATAAGTCACGTACAAATACTATGGTAACCTTTTGACCCGGGGAAATTTTATTGAAAAACAAACCTTGGTAACTTCTATGTAAATAAGTTGGTAATACACACAACGGAGCTGATAACTCACGTAAAAACACCGTGATAACTCTTTTTTTACCCTGGTATAAAATTTGTTGAAAACTATACCCCTGATAACTTATGTGCAAATAGCGCGGTAATACACACACACAGTAGAGCTGATAACTTTGACTAGGGAAATTTTCCCTCTGAAAAACACAACTCCAATAACTTTTGTGTAAATGAAATGATAATTTGTGCACCGCAACCCTGATAATTTAGATAGAAACATGGTGGTAACATTTTCGACACGAGGCTTGCTTGAAACGGGCCCTTGCTAATTTCTGTGTAAATAGCATGATATTCTATGCACTGTTGACATGATAACTTTTTTTTGCAAGGGAATTTTTTTTCATTCATTAAGGGGAATCATTACATTCTTCTTGGCATAGGTCAGCGATCTCAGGAGGCCCAAACCTAAGCCAAACGGCAGTACGAGGACCTGCCCTTCCCATTTGACATAGAAAGTGGCTAGTCTTATTTCTGTTCACGTCGAACATGTGATAAAGCATGCTCCCTACCCAGGCCTAGGAGTATTTTAATCTCACCAACAAGGGACGCTGTGGGAGATCTATCCTGGGTGTTGCTCCTTATCATCTCTAGTGTTGTGCTGACATGATAACTTATATACAAACATTATGATAACTTAGGTAAAAACACCCTGATAATTTTTATCTGGGAAAAAAATGTTTGAAGACACATTCGCGATAACCTCTGTATAAATAGCTTGGTAATATTAGGACAACGGACCTGATAATTTATGTACCAACATGCTGATAACTTTAATCTGAGAAAAAAATGGTTGTTCAAAACGTAATACAGACCTGATAGCATGGTAATATAAGCACAACAGTGTTTGTGAGTGAGTCACCAGGTTTGTGGCGTATATACTACCATGTTTCTTATAGAGAATTTATTAGGTGTTACAACAACTCTTTTTTTCTTTTTCTTTTTGCGGGTAGCAACTCTTTTTTCCATGCGGTAAAAAAAGTCACCACCGTGTTTGTGTGTGAGTTATCAGATTTGTGGCGTATAAATTATCATGCTCTTTTTTACAGATAAATTATTGGAATGTGTTACAATAATATTTTTTCTTCGGAGCGAAAGTTACCATGTTTGTGAGTGAGTTATCAAGTTCGTGGCGTATAATTACCATGCTCTTTTACATTTAAGTTATCAGAGTGTATTACAACAACTTTTTTACCTAGGGTAAAAAACTTACTGTTTTGTGCGTGAATTATTAGGTCTGTGATGCATGAATTACCATGTACAAAAGGAAAAAAATTAGTAAAAAGTTAAAGAAAGAAAAACGGCTTGTTTTCTGGTCGTGTATGTAGAAGTATAAATATTTATCGACCCTCCTTATTATCACAACGTGAAGTTAGACCAGGTGGATATGACAAGCTATATAATGGACCTAGAGGTTGTGAGTTCGACTCCCACCTCTTTCTCTTTCAGAGAAGTGGATCGCGATCGTCCGCACCTGTGGCTTAACTTCCTGCCGTACGGAAGTTAGTCGCGTCCTTTATCTTACATTCTTAAGAAGTTGATCCCCATTACTATCAATTCTCTCAACATGCAGCCCGTCCACATCATCATCTAGCCACCTCAGCAATTTCCACCCATGTCATTTTATCTCTTCGTTTTTTTCTTCACGTTCACATAGCATCGGTTGATTGCATATTCCACCGAAGGGTTTTTACTAGCACGTAGCTTCAGTTATTGTTGTGACAACCAACAAGAGATCCTCACATCCTACGAGATGACCCCTCGGTGCTCCACAATCCACGCCCTCCCGTTTGGATCTCTGTTCTTCAACCAGCGGAAGCCAAAGCAAACGTCCCCAGAACGAAACATCATGAATCCCTCATAAACTGGCCTCCCCGTCTCCCATCCCCACCATCTCAACCCCCGAGGCCCCGACGAAGCGACGAACGCAAGCGAAGCCAGCCTCCTCTAGGGTTTATGGTGGTCGTCCCGGGGCAGAACCGGCGGGTACGATGGCGATGGCGGAGCAGCGACCAGATCTCAAGAAGATCGATCTAGAGGCTGGGTGGGGCATCAATAATCTCATCAACATCCTCGAGGGCAAGCCAGCGCCGCAGTTCAGCTTCGAGGACTAAATGAGGAATACACGTAAGTCGACTCCTCCCTCTGGAGATGCCTTGGCTAGGCCCGATTAATTCGTACTAGGCCCGATTTGTTCCCCTGTTTTTCTCTATTTGTCACACATCCTGATATACAACATCTGCACTACTTGCAGCAGCTCTACGACATGTTCCTTAGTCCTTACATACTGGCAGGGGTATCATCTCGGCTGTGTTGGGCATTTGTCTAATTCGAGTATGTCTGGTGGAATTTATGCATGAGCACATATTCGTTGCTCAAGTATACCAAGTAATTTGTTCCCGTTGAATAGCTCTATGTGCCACCATCTATAAGTAGCCTCTCTCAATCTATTTTTTGCCGCATCATAAATTATCTTGCTGCTTTCAGAAAATCGTACAGAAGACTGTCTTCTTTCGTGCTTCTGGTCACTGTCTTCTTTCATGCTTCAGGTGGACTGAGTTACATATCTTGATGTATGCACAAGGCATCATAAATTATCTTACTATACTTTCTAAACAACGTACTGAAGACTGTCTTCTTTCATGCTTCTGGTCACTGTCATCTTTCATGCTTAAGGTGGACTGATTATAAGCATTACGTCCAAGGTGGTAAATAAAATAACTCAACCAATTTCAAAGTGATGTGTTACTTGGTGCAGTTGTAAGTGCATCTAGTGCCCCTTAGTGATTTTGGTGTATTGAAGACTTATAGGTTAAGCATCTGATGTGTTTATGAGTGTACACAGGTCTATAAGTCTATGAGGAGTTTGATATTTACAGTAAAAGTCGACCCCTAAAAATGAAGTTCTTCGACTGAAGACTTTGATATTCTGAAGACTTTCTGAAGACTTTGAAAGTGAAGAAATTGGTGTGACCTTGAAGACATGGTATTCGTTCGAGGAACGTGAAGCGTGAAGACTTTTGTTTTTGTAGTTTCATTTTTCTCTTTCTTGAGTCATAGGAAACACCGTACTGTTAAAGGGGGTCGAGGAAATACTAAGGAGAAAATTTCCATGTGATGCTCAACTCAAATCCTACACCTACCAATCCCTTCGAGTGAAGCCATTGGAAATCTCATACAGTTCAGTCAATTTCTTCAGTGACAGAGACGCAGTTCTTCTGGTCACTGAGGACTTTGCTCTAACTGAGGAGTTAGGAATTCGCCAGTGCGAATTGCCTACACAGTGAGGAACATGATAGCCCTGAGGAATTTGTACTCCAAATTTCCGACCGTTGCTGTGCCACGCGCCAGCTGTCCTAAAATATCTTGTCCACCTAACGGTCATATCATTGAAGGGCATTTATGTCTTATCATGTCGGGCTGCTCCCTAGGCTATAAATAGCCGCCCCCTTCAACCACTAGCTGGTTGGCTGCTCCGTGTGAACTTGACACTTGTCATTTGAGAGCAACCCATCCTCCGAGGACTTTGAGCGAAAATCATCAAGTGAGGAAAATCCAAACCCAAACCCAAAACACCTACAAACCCAAAGTGATTGAGCATCACTGAAGAAATTGATCCTGCGTGGATCCGACGCTTGTTACCTTTGAAGACTGTGCTTCTTCCAGACGGTTAGGCGTCAAGGTCTAGAGCATCCAAGAGGAATTGTGGATTGCCGAGTGACCAAGTCTGTGAAGGTTTGGAAGTCACCTGAAGACTTACCCCGAGTGATTGGACGAGGACTGTGTGTCCTTAGTTCAAGGAGAATACGGTGAGGACTTGGTGTCCCGAGCTGCGTGCTCAGGACTGTGTGTCCTCGAGTTTAAATACTCAGCCGCTCCAACCAGACGTACAACTGAGACAGCAGTTGGAACTGGTCTACCAAATCATTGTCTTCACCAAGCTTACTGGTTCCATTTCCTTAACACCTTCATTTCCTCATTACTGTGTAGTCTGTTTGTTCATATCTGTATTTGAAGACTCTGACTGAAGACTTTCACAAATTCCTCAGTTCAATTTCTTCAGTCTGTTTGTCTTCATCTAGAGTTATCCTGTGCCTACGCTTTCTGTACTCTGTGTTTGTCTTCATTTTATCATGATGACCATGCATGTAATCTGTTATGTTTACTTCTGAGTACTTATTCCGCTGCTAGTATTTCTTCGCTAAGGAATTTCCTCACGAGCAAATTCCTCAGTGAAGAATTTCATAAAAATCGCCTATCCACCCCCCTCTAGTCGATATAACGCACTTTCAATTGGTATCAGAGCAAGGTACTCCCTTGTTCTGTGTGATTTTGGTTTAACCGCCTGGAGTTTTAGTTATGTCGATCGCAGATATGAAGAAAGTACGTTGCCCCATCTTTGATGGTCACGAGTATCCCAAATGGAAGGCTATGATGAAGAAGCGTCTCATGGTGATGGACAGCGAGCTATGGACCGTCACTGAGATTGGTCTGACCGATCTGTGCAAGATGGCGGAAGCTGATGACATTCGCAAGTACACTCAACTCAACCTCACATCGAAGGCCGTCATCTGCTCCAGTCTGTCTCAAAACCAGTTCAGAAACATCATGCATCTCGATCAGGCAAAACTTGTCTGGGACCGTCTCTCTGATGTCTATGAAGTCCATCGAACCCGTCATGATCCTTGGTTTGAGGATTTCAAGGAATCGCTCAAATCGATGACATTCGAACCAGAATCATCATCCTCTACTTCATGCCTTATGGCAAAAAGTGCCGAGGTAACTGAATGCTACCTATCTGAGTCTAGTGATGAAGAATCTGGTGATGAATTTGGACCCAGTTATGTCAAACTTGCTTCCCTTGCTACTAAACAACAAAGAGCTTTGAAAAATGCTAATGATATGCTTAGTAAGAGCAATGATATGTTGGGTGAAGAAATGGATCGCACTAAGGCCTTGACTGAAAATCTTCAGAGACTTCAGACTAAGCTTGACAACCTTCAAAATCATCATAACACTCTCTTATCTGATCATGAGAAGCTTTCTTATGAATATCTTCAAAAGAAGCAAGATCTTGAGAAGCTAAGAGTGAGTTATGAAGATCTTCAGAAGGAGCGCGATTCATTACTTGCTCAACAAATCAGCGCTGCTCAGGAAGAATTTATTCCTCCATGTTTAAAATGCATTGAACGAGAATCTGCTAATTCTTCACCTGAATGTTCAAATGCTTCAAATGTTACAAATTCTTCACCTGTCTCTGCTATCACTAATTCCTCATCTGAGGACATTGCTAGTATCATTGGCGATGCATGGCTGAAAGAATTGTACATGACAGGCATGTACAAAAGCCTCAAAGGGCATCAGGCTCTTTGTGATGTGCTTAAAAAGCAGATCCTCAACAGGAACCCTAGGAAAGAGGGTATTGCCTTTGAGAGGAAACTCAATGCGGATGGTACTTATTGGAAGCCTGAGCAGTACCCCAAAATCTCATGGGTTGCTGCAAAGGGACCTCCAGTTGATCCATCTGATTTATCTGGCTATACATGTGAATCTTCTCATTCTTCTGATGAGTCATTTGACTCCAACTATAAACTGTTCAAAAATCAGAATGGTGAAGTATTTGCTAGATATGTTGGCACTAACTGCAGGAACGGTTCCCCTATGAAGAAAATCTGGGTTCCCAAGAGCTGCCTTGAAAGTCTTCAGGTGAATGTCCTCATGACACCACCTGTGAAGAAAAGGAACCCCAGATCTAATTCTTCATATGGACCAAATTCTTCATATGGATCCAAGTCCTCATATAGACTAAATTCCTCAAGAGGATCAAATTCCTCACATGGATCAAAGTCCTCATATGAACATCATCGTGCTAACAACTCTGTTTCGCAGGGAAGAGCCAAGGGCTATGAATATGAGCATTATTCTTCAAATTATTATGTTCATAAGTCCTCGAAGAATTTCTCTGCTTATTCATATGCTTATCCTAACCCCTCTTATGTGAAACGAAATGGTTTGGCTGCTTTGCCACCATTCTCATATGGAGCTCGCAGAGTGATGAACTCTTTGCCACCCCTTCAGATGTGGGTGGTGAAGAAAAAGAACTAATCTCTTCTGCAGGGTCAGGTCTCCAGTCGTGCTGTAACGTCTGAAGAATTTGCTGGGGACCTGACAGAAATGCCTGAAAGGACGCAGGCTAACCATGATGAAATGAACTTTCATTTCACACGTCCTCCCTCTGTTTTATCGGTTCTACTGCTTGATGAAATTGATCTGATGAATTGTGATGTCATATTCTTCACTACTGAAGTATATGAGGTTCGTAAGTTGCACTAATTCATCTGCAGGATGATCAACCCAAAGCCACTGAATGGGTACTTGATAGTGGATGTACAAATCACATGACCGGTGACAAGAATCTGTTGATGGATGCTCCCTTATCAGCATCACACATGAAGCATATCATCTTCGCTGATAAAAGCAAAAGTCAGGTATTGGGTCTAGGTAAGGTTGCTATCACAAAGGATCGACACATGGACAAAGTCATGCTTGTTGAGTCCTTAGGATACAATCTTATGTCTATCTCAATGCTTTGTGATCTAGATATGGTTGTTGTCTTCGGCAAGTATCGTTGTGTTGTGATTATGGAATATGACAAATCCAAAGTCTTCGAAGGCTTTAGGAGAGGAGACTTGTATATTGTTGATTTCTCTGCAGATTCACAACCTGCCGTGTGCCTACTTGCAAAAACTTCAGAAGGATGGCTATGGCATCGACGACTTGGTCATGCAGGCATGAGGAATCTGCACACGCTTGCGAAGAAGAAGCATGTCATTGGCATTGAGAATGTCAAATTCCTCAAGGATCACTTATGCGGTGCCTGTGAAGCTGGAAAGATGACCAAGGCCAAGCATCCAGCGAAGACTATCATGACCACTACTCGTCCATTTGAATTGCTTCACATGGATCTCTTCGGTCCTAACCATTATTCCTCTGTCTCTAATGAAGCATCTCAATATGGTTTTGTTATTGTTGATGATTACTCTCGTTACACATGGGTGCACCTTGTCTCTTACAAAACTGAAGTGCAGGAAGTCTTCAAACGATTTTCCTCGAGGGATTCAACTAACTTTGGTGTGAAGATCAAGCACATCAGAAGTGACAATGGCACTGAGTTCAAGAATTCGGGTCTCAATGACTATCTTGATGAACTTGGTATTACTCATGAATTATCTGCTCCTTATACTCCTCAACAGAATGGCGTCGTGGAGCGCAAGAACAGGACTCTTGCTGAGATGGCTCGCACTATGCTCGATGAGTACAAAACCCCTCGTCGTTTCTGGGTTGATGCAATTGATACTGCGTGCCATATCATCAACAGAGTGTATCTTCACAAATTCTTCAAGAAGACTGCCTATGAACTCCTCACTGACAAGAAACCCAATGTGAGTTATTTCAAAGTCTTCGGTGCTAAATGCTGGATTAGAGATCCTCATCACAACTCTAAATTTGCACCGAAAGCACATGAAGGTTTCATGCTTGGTTACGGAAAGGACTCGCACACCTACCGAGTCTTCAACAATGTTCTTCACAAGATTGTTGAAACTGTAGATGTGCGGTTCGATGAAACTAATGGCTCGCAAAGAGAGCACCTACCTTCTGTGTTAGATGAACCATCACTTGAGGAATCGATCAAGCACAAGGCTACTGAAGATATCATTCCTACTGAAGAATCTGCTGAAGAATTCGTTCCAGAATGTGAAGAACGTCGAACTGATGCACCTGAAGAAAATGCTGAGGAATTTGATGCTGAAGAAAATGCTGATCAAATTCCTCAACGGCAACCAACTCACCCTCGCATTGCAAGAGAAGTGCAAGTGGAGAAGATCATCGATGACATTAGAGCACCAGGTCCTCTCACACGCTCAAAAGCTTCACATCTATCTAACTTTTGTGGGCACTTTGCTTTTGTCTCTATCACAGAGCCCACCAAGGTAGATGAAGCATTTCTGGAGCCTGAGTGGATTCAGGCCATGCAAGAAGAATTACATCAGTTCAAGCTCAACAATGTATGGGATCTGGTCAATCGTCCCGATCCTCACAAGCATAACATCATTGGTACAAAGTGGATCTACCGCAACAAGCAAGATGAAAATGGTGTTGTGGTGAGGAATAAGGCACGACTAGTAGCTCAAGGCTACACACAGGTTGAAGGAATTGATTTCGATGAAACTTTTGCACCTGTTGCTAGACTTGAAGCTATTCGCATATTACTTGCTTATGCTAACCATCATGATATCATCTTATACCAAATGGATGTGAAAAGTGCATTCCTCAATGGTAAGATTGAGGAAGACGTATATGTTGCTCAACCACCAGGTTTTGAAGATCCAAAACATCCTGACAAAGTCTTCAGACTTAACAAGGCCCTCTATGGCCTCAAGCAGGCCACACGGGCGTGGTATGACACATTGAAGGAATTCTTCATGAAGAAAGGCTTCACACCCGGTTCACTCGATCCCACTCTTTTTACTAAATCATATGATGGTGAACTGTTTGTGTGCCAAATATATGTTGATGATATCATCTTTGGCTGTACTGACCAACGTTATAGTGATGAATTTGCCTACATGATGAGTGAAGAATATCAAATGTCTATGATGGGAGAATTGAAATTCTTCTTAGGTCTACAAATTCGTCAACAGCACAATGGGATATTCATATCTTAGGAGAAATACCTCAAGGATGTCCTGAAGAAATTCGGCATGCAAGATTGCAAAGGTCTCAAAATTCTTATGCCCACAAATGGTCATCTATGCACTGATGAAAATGGTACTGACTTCGATCACAAGGTATACCGCTCCATGATTGGCTCTTTATTGTACTTATGTGCATCTAGGCCAGATATAATGCTTAGTGTTTGCATGTGTGCACGATTTCAAGCTGCACCGAAGGAATCACACCATACGGCTGTGAAGCATATTCTTCGATATCTAGCTCACACACCAACACTAGGATTATGGTACCCCAAGGGCTCAGACTTTGACCTCATTGGATATTCTGATTCTGACTATGCTGGTGACCGTGTGGATCGCAAGTCAACATCTGGTACTTGTCATTTCCTCGGACGATCCTTGGTCTGTTGGTCCTCGAAGAAACAGAACTGCGTATCACTGTCTACTGCTGAAGCTGAGTACATTGCTGCTGGTTCTTGTTGTGCTCAACTACTATGGATGAAGCAAACACTCAAGGACTATGGAGTCAATGTGAAGAATGTGCCTCTTCTCTGTGACAATGAGAGTGCCATCAAGATTGCTCACAACCCAGTTCAGCACTCGAAGACAAAACACATTCAGATTCGTCATCATTTTCTTCGTGATCATGTGTTGAAGGGCGACATTTCTATTGAGCATGTGAAGACTGAAGAACAGCTAGCCGATATCTTCACTAAGCCCTTGGATGAGAAGAGATTTAGCAAGTTGCGGTGTGAGCTAAATATCTTAGAATCTTCGAATGTACTTTGAAAATGCACTCATCCTAACACTTATGCAAAATTGATGACTTAGATGTGCAACACATGAAGAAACATTTTTCTTCAATCAATGAAGAATAACACTCTAAGTGTGAAGAAATTAATGAAGAATTTGATTCTCAGAACCCTACAACAATTGTACGCGGTGTCTGAAATCATCATTCTTACACGGTGGGTCACGCCACCACAAAAGTTGAAAATCTTCAATTTGAGTTTTTCCTCAACTTTTGAAATTCTTCAGTTTTTCAAATTCTTCAAACTTTACAAAGTCTTCACTTGTGCCGTTGTTTTTCTTCATTCGCTATATATATATATATATATATATATATATATATATATATATATATATATATATATGTTGGAAATATGCCCTAGAGGCAATAATAAAAGCATTATTATTATATTTCCTTATTCATGATAATTGTCTTTATTCGTGCTATAATTGTGTTAACCGGAAATCGTAATACATGTGTGAATAACAGACAACAAACATGTCCCTGGTGAGCCTCTAGTTGACTAGCTCGTTGATCGACAGATAGTCATGGTTTCCTGACTATGGACATTGGATGTCATCGATAACGGGATCACATCATTAGGAGAATGATGTGATGGACAAGACCCAATCCTAAACATAGCATAAGATCGCATAGTTCGTTTGCTAGAGTTTTCCAATGTCAAGTATCCTTTCCTTAGACCATGAGATCGTGTAACTCCCGGATACCGTAGGAGTGCTTTGGGTATGCCAAACGTCACAACGTAACTGGGTGACTATAAAGGTATGCTACGGGTATCTCTGAAAGTGTCTGTTGGGTTGACATGGATCGAGACTGGGATTTGTCACTCCGCTTGACGGAGAGGTATCACCGGGCCCTCTCGGTAATGCATCATCACAATGAGCTCAATGTGATCAAAGTGTATGATCACGGGATCATGCATTACGGTAACGAGAAAAGTGACTTGCCGGTAACGATATTGAACGAGGTATTGGTATACCGACGATCGAATCTCGGGCAAGTAAAATACCGATTGACAAAGGGAATCGTATACGGGATTAATTGAATCCTTGACATCGTGGTTCATCCGATGAGATCATCGTGGAGCATGTGGGAGCCAACATGGGTATCCAGATCCCGCTGTTGGTTATTGCCCGAGAGCCGTCTCGGTCATGTCTGCATGTCTCCCGAACCCGTAGGGTCTACACACTTAAGGTTCGGTGACGCTAGGGTTGTGAAGATATGTATGTGCAGTAACCAGAATGTTGTTCGGAGTCCCGGATGAGATCCCGGACGTCACGAGGAGTTCCGGAATGGTCCGGAGGTAAAGAATTATATATAGGAAGTGCTATTTTGGCCATCGGGACAAGTTTCGGTGTTATCGGTATTGTACCGGGACCACCGGAGGGGTCCCGGGGTCCACCAGGTGGGGCCACCTGCCTTGGGGGGCCACATGGGCCTTAGGGGGTGCGCCTTGGCCCACTTGGGCCAAGGGGAACCAGCCCCAAGGGCCCATGCGCCAAGGAAACTTGGAGGAGGGAGAGTCCAAAGGGGGAAAGGCACCTCCGAGGTGCCTTGGGGAGGATGGACTCCTCCCCCCCTCTTGGCCGCACCCCTTCCTTGGAGGAAGGGGCAAGGCTGCGCCCTCCCCCCTCTAATGCACCTATATAAAGGGGGGCAGGGGTGGGGGGCAGCGCACCTAATGCCCTGGCTCCTCCCTCCTCCCTGCAACACCTCCTCTTCCTCCCGTAGTTGCTTAGCGAAGCCCTGCCGGAGTTCTGCTGCATCCACCACCACACCGTCGTGCTGGATCTTCCTCAACCTCTCCTTCCCCCTTGCTGGATCAAGAAGGAGGAGACGTCTCCCGTCCCGTACGTGTGTTGAACGCGGAGGTGCCGTCCGTTCGGTACTAGATCATCGGTGAATTGGATCACGGCAAGTACGACTACCTCATCCACGTTCACTCGAACGCTTCCGTTGCGATCTACAAAGTGGTATGTAGATGCTATCCAATCTGAATACTCGTTGCTAGATGAAATCATAGATGGATCTTGGTGAAACCGTAGGAAAAATTTTAATTTTCTGCAACGTTCCCCAACAGTGGCATCATGAGCTAGGTCTATGCATAGTTCTTCTTGTGCGAGTAGAACACAATTTGTTGTGGGCGTAGATGTTGTCAATTCTTCTTGCCGTTACTAGTCAATCTTGATTCAGCGGTATTGTGGGATGAAGCGGCCCGGACCAACCTTACACGTACGCTTACGTGAGACCGGTTCCACCGACTAACATGCACTAGTTGCATAAGGTGGCTGGCGGGTGTCTGTCTCTCCTACTTTAGTTGGATCGGATTCGATGAACAGGGTCCTTATGAAGGGTAAATAGAGATTGACAAATCACGTTGTGGTTTGAACGTAGGTAAGAAAACGTTCTTGCTAGAACCCTAATTCAGCCACGTAAAACTTGCAACAACAATTAGAGGACGTCTAACTTGTTTTTGCAGCAAGTGCTATGTGATATGATATGGCCAAAGTTGTGATGTATGATGAATGATCTATATGTGATGTATGAGATGTTCATGCTATTGTAATAGGAATCACGACTTGCATGTCGATGAGTATGACAACCGGCAGGAGCCATAGGAGTTGTCTTTATTTTTTGTATGACCTGCGTGTCATTGAGAATCGCCATGTAAGTTACTTTACTTTATTGCTAAACGCGTTAGCCATAGTAGTAGAAGTAATAATTGGCGAGCAACTTCATGGAGACACGATGATGAAGATCATGATGATGAAGATCATGGTGTCAAGCCGGTGACAAGATGATCATGGAGCCCCAAGATGGAGATCAAAGGAGCAATGTGATATTGGCCATATCATGTCACTTTTATTATTTGATTGCATGTGATGTTTATCATGTTTTTGCATCTTGTTTACTTAGAACGACGGTAGTAAATAAGATGATCCCTCATAATAATTTCAAGAAAGTGTTCACCCTAACTGTGCACCGTTGCTAAGGTTCGTCGTTCCGAAGCACCACGTGATGATCGGGTGTGATAGGTCCTTACGTTCGCATACAACGGGTGTAAGACAGATTTACACACGCAAAACACTTAGGTTGACTTGACGAGCCTAGCATGTACAGACATGGCCTCGGAACACAGAAGACCGAAAGGTCGAGCATGAGTCGTATAGAAGATACGATCAACATGAAGATGTTCACCGATGTTGACTAGTCCGTCTCACGTGATGATCGGACACGGCCTAGTTGACTCGGATCATGTAATACTTAGATGACTAGTAGAGGGATGTCTATCTAAGTGGGAGTTCATTAAATAATTTGATTAAATGAACTTTATTATCATGAACTTAGTCTAAATATTTACAATATGTCTTGTAGATCAAATGGCCAACGTAGTCCTCAACTTCAACGCGTTCCTAGAGAAAACCAAGCTGAAAGACAATGGTAGCAACTATACGGACTGGGTCCGGAACCTGAGGATTATCCTCATATCTGCCAAGAAAGATTATGTCCTAAGAGCACCGCTGGGTGACGCACCTATTCTCCCTGCAGAACAAGATGTTATGAACGCTTGGCAGTCACGCTGCGATGATTACTCCCTCGTTCAGTGCGGCATGCTTTACAGCTTAGAGCCGGGGCTCCAAAAACGTTTTGAGAGACATGGAGCATATGAGATGTTCGAAGAGCTGAAAATGGTTTTCCAAGCTCATGCCCGGGTCGAGAGATATGAAGTCTCCGACAAATTCTTTAGCTGTAAGATGGAGGAAAATGGCTCTGTCAGTGAGCACATACTCAAAATGTCTGGGTTGCACAACCGCTTGACTCAACTGGAAGTTAATCTCCCGGATGAAGCGGTCATTGACAGAATCCTCCAGTCGCTTCCACCTAGCTACAAGAGCTTTGTGATGAACTACAATATGCAGGGGATGGTAAAGACCATTCCTGAAATATATGCTATGCTGAAATCAGCAGAGGTAGAAATCAAGAAGGAGCATCAAGTGTTGATGGTGAATAAAACCACTAAGTTCAAGAAGGGCAAGGGTAAAAAGAACTTCAAGAAGGACGACAAGGAAGTTGCCGCGCCCGGTAAACAAGTTGCCGGGAAGAAGCCAAAGAATGGACCCAAGCCCGAAACTGAGTGCTTTTATTGCAAGGGAAGTGGTCACTGGAAGCGGAACTGCCCCAAATACTTAGCGGACAAGAAGGCCGGCAAAACCAAAGGTATATGTGATATACATGTAATTGATGTGTACCTTACCAGTACTCGTAGTAGCTCTTGGGTATTTGATACCGGTGCAGTTGCTCATATTTGTAACTCAAAGCAGGAGCTGCGGAATAAACGGAGACTGGCGAGGGACGAGGTGACGATGCGCGTCGGGAATGGTTCCAAGGTCGATGTGATCGCCGTCGGCACGCTGCCTCTGCATTTACCTACGGGATTAGTTTTAAACCTCAATAATTGTTATTTAGTGCCAAGTTTGAGCATGAACATTGTATCTGGATCTCGTTTAATTCAAGATGGCTACTCATTTAAATCCGAGAATAATGGTTGTTCTATTTATATGAGAGATATGTTTTATGGTCATGCTCCGATGGTTAATGGTTTATTCTTGATGAATCTCGTACGTGATGATACACATATTCAAAGTGTGAGTACCAAAAGAGTTAAAGTTGATAACAATAGTCCCACATATTTGTGGCACTGCCGCCTTGGTCACATAGGTGTCAAACGCATGAAGAAGCTCCATGCAGATGGACTTTTAGAGTCTCTTGATTATGAATCATTTGACACGTGCGAACCATGCCTCATGGGTAAAATGACCAAGACTCCGTTCTCAGGAACAATGGAGCGAGCAACCAACTTATTGGAAATCATACATACCGATGTGTGCGGTCCAATGAGTGTTGAGGCTCGCGGTGGCTATCGTTATGTTCTCACCCTCACTGATGACTTGAGTAGATATGGGTATATCTACTTAATGAAACACAAATCTGAGACCTTTGAAAAGTTCAAGGAATTTCAGAGTGAGGTTGAAAATCAACGTGATAGAAAGATCAAGTTTCTACGATCAGATCGTGGAGGAGAATACTTGAGTCATGAATTTGGCACACACTTAAGAAAATGTGGAATAGTTTCACAACTCACGCCGCCTGGAACACCTCAGCGTAATGGTGCGTCCGAACGTCGTAATCGCACTCTATTAGATATGGTGCGATCTATGATGTCTCTTACCGACTTACCGCTATCTTTTTGGGGCTATGCTTTAGAGACTGCCGCATTCACTTTAAATAGGGCTCCGTCGAAATCCGTTGAGACGACACCGTATAAATTATGGTTTGGGAAGAAACCTAAGCTGTCGTTTCTAAAAGTTTGGGGATGCGATGCTTATGTGAAGAAACTTCAACCTGAAAAGCTCGAACCCAAATCGGAAAAATGCGTCTTCATAGGATACCCTAAAGAAACTGTTGGGTATACCTTCTACCACAGATCCGAAGGCAAGATCTTTGTTGCCAAGAATGGATCCTTTCTGGAGAAAGAGTTTCTCTCGAAAGAAGTAAGTGGGAGGAAAGTAGAACTTGATGAAGTGTTACCTCTTGAACCGGAAAATGGCGAAACTCAAGAAATCATTCCTGAGGTGCCTCCACCGACTAGAGAGGAAATTAATGATTATGATCAAGATGCTTCTGATCAAGCTCCTACTGAAATTCGAAGGTCCACAAGGACACGTTCCGCACCAGAGTGGTACGGCAACCCTGTCTTGGAAATCATGTTGTTAGACAACGGTGAACCTTCGAACTATGAGGAAGCAATGGCGGGCCTGGATTCCGACAAATGGCTGGAAGCCATGAAATCCGAGATAGGATCCATGTATGAAAACAAAGTATGGACTTTGACTGACTTGCCCGTTGAACGGCGAGCCATAGAAAATAAATGGATCTTTAAGAAGAAGACAGACGCGGATGGTAATGTGACCATCTATAAAGCTCGGCTTGTCGCTAAGGGTTATCGACAAGTTCAAGGGGTTGACTACGATGAGACTTTCTCACCGGTAGCGAAGCTGAAGTCCGTCCGAATCATGTTAGCAATTGCCGCATACTATGATTATGAGATATGGCAAATGGACGTCAAAACGGCATTCCTTAATGGTTTCCTTAAGGAAGAATTGTATATGATGCAGCCGGAAGGTTTTGTCGATCCTAAGAATGCTGACAAGGTGTGCAAGCTCCAACGCTCGATTTATGGGCTGGTGCAAGCATCTCGGAGTTGGAACATTCGCTTTGATGAGATGATCAAAGCGTTTGGGTTTACACAGACTTATGGAGAAGCCTGTGTTTACAAGAAAGTGAGTGGGAGCTCTGTAGCATTTCTCATATTATATGTAGACGACATACTTTTGATGGGAAATGATATAGAACTCTTGGACAGCATCAAGGCCTACTTGAATAAGAGTTTTTCAATGAAGGACCTTGGAGAAGCTGCTTATATATTAGGCATCAAGATCTATAGAGATAGATCGAGACGCCTCATAGGTCTTTCACAAAGCACATACCTTGATAAGATATTGAAGAAGTTCAATATGGATCAATCTAAGAAGGGGTTCTTACCTGTGTTACAAGGTGTGAAATTGAGCTCAGCTCAATGTCCGACCACGGCAGAAGAAATAGAAGAGATGAGTGTCATCCCCTATGCCTCAGCCATAGGTTCTATTATGTATGCCATGCTGTGTACCAGACCTGATGTAAACCTTGCCGTAAGTTTGGTAGGTAGGTACCAAAGTAATCCCGGCAAGGAACACTGGACAGCGGTCAAGAATATCCTGAAGTACCTGAAAAGGACTAAGGAAATGTTTCTCGTTTATGGAGGTGACGAAGAGCTCGTCGTAAAAGGTTACGTCGACGCTAGCTTCGACACAGATCTGGATGACTCTAAGTCACAAACCGGATACGTGTATATTTTGAATGGTGGGGCAGTAAGCTGGTGCAGTTGCAAGCAAAGCGTCGTGGCGGGATCTACATGTGAAGCGGAGCACATGGCAGCCTCGGAGGCAGCACATGAAGCAATTTGGGTGAAGGAGTTCATCACCGACCTCGGAGTCATACCCAATGCGTCGGGGCCAATCAAGATCTTCTGTGACAACACTGGAGCTATTGCACTTGCAAAGGAGCCCAGGTTTCACAAGAAGACCAGGCACATCAAGCGTCGCTTCAACTCCATTCGTGAAAATGTTCAAGATGGAGACATAGAAATTTGTAAAGTGCACACGGATCTGAATGTCGCAGATCCGTTGACTAAACCTCTCCCTAAGACAAAACATGATCAGCACCAGAACTCTATGGGTGTTCGATTCATCACAATGTAACTAGATTATTGACTCTAGTGCAAGTGGGAGACTGTTGGAAATATGCCCTAGAGGCAATAATAAAAGCATTATTATTATATTTCCTTATTCATGATAATTGTCTTTATTCGTGCTATAATTGTGTTAACCGGAAATCGTAATACATGTGTGAATAACAGACAACAAACATGTCCCTGGTGAGCCTCTAGTTGACTAGCTCGTTGATCGACAGATAGTCATGGTTTCCTGACTATGGACATTGGATGTCATCGATAACGGGATCACATCATTAGGAGAATGATGTGATGGACAAGACCCAATCCTAAACATAGCATAAGATCGCATAGTTCGTTTGCTAGAGTTTTCCAATGTCAAGTATCCTTTCCTTAGACCATGAGATCGTGTAACTCCCGGATACCGTAGGAGTGCTTTGGGTATGCCAAACGTCACAACGTAACTGGGTGACTATAAAGGTATGCTACGGGTATCTCTGAAAGTGTCTGTTGGGTTGACATGGATCGAGACTGGGATTTGTCACTCCGCTTGACGGAGAGGTATCACCGGGCCCTCTCGGTAATGCATCATCACAATGAGCTCAATGTGATCAAAGTGTATGATCACGGGATCATGCATTACGGTAACGAGAAAAGTGACTTGCCGGTAACGATATTGAACGAGGTATTGGTATACCGACGATCGAATCTCGGGCAAGTAAAATACCGATTGACAAAGGGAATCGTATACGGGATTAATTGAATCCTTGACATCGTGGTTCATCCGATGAGATCATCGTGGAGCATGTGGGAGCCAACATGGGTATCCAGATCCCGCTGTTGGTTATTGCCCGAGAGCCGTCTCGGTCATGTCTGCATGTCTCCCGAACCCGTAGGGTCTACACACTTAAGGTTCGGTGACGCTAGGGTTGTGAAGATATGTATGTGCAGTAACCAGAATGTTGTTCGGAGTCCCGGATGAGATCCCGGACGTCACGAGGAGTTCCGGAATGGTCCGGAGGTAAAGAATTATATATAGGAAGTGCTATTTTGGCCATCGGGACAAGTTTCGGTGTTATCGGTATTGTACCGGGACCACCGGAGGGGTCCCGGGGTCCACCAGGTGGGGCCACCTGCCTTGGGGGGCCACATGGGCCTTAGGGGGTGCGCCTTGGCCCACTTGGGCCAAGGGGAACCAGCCCCAAGGGCCCATGCGCCAAGGAAACTTGGAGGAGGGAGAGTCCAAAGGGGGAAAGGCACCTCCGAGGTGCCTTGGGGAGGATGGACTCCTCCCCCCCTCTTGGCCGCACCCCTTCCTTGGAGGAAGGGGCAAGGCTGCGCCCTCCCCCCCTCTAATGCACCTATATAAAGGGGGGCAGGGGTGGGGGGCAGCGCACCTAATGCCCTGGCTCCTCCCTCCTCCCTGCAACACCTCCTCTTCCTCCCGTAGTTGCTTAGCGAAGCCCTGCCGGAGTTCTGCTGCATCCACCACCACACCGTCGTGCTGGATCTTCCTCAACCTCTCCTTCCCCCTTGCTGGATCAAGAAGGAGGAGACGTATCCCGTCCCGTACGTGTGTTGAACGCGGAGGTGCCGTCCGTTCGGTACTAGATCATCGGTGAATTGGATCACGGCAAGTACGACTACCTCATCCACGTTCACTCGAACGCTTCCGTTGCGATCTACAAAGTGGTATGTAGATGCTATCCAATCTGAATACTCGTTGCTAGATGAAATCATAGATGGATCTTGGTGAAACCGTAGGAAAAATTTTAATTTTCTGCAACGTTCCCCAACAATATATATATATATATATATATATATATATATATATATATATATATATATATATATATGAGTTTATGTCCTCTACAGCATTCACTTATAGCTATTTCTTCAAGTTGAATTTTTTTTTGCTAAGTGAATGTGATCGGACCCTTCCCCTCTATGCTATACTCAATCCAGTCTATTCACAAATTCTTCATGTGCGTTCTATTTGAAACTCGTTCAAATTCTTCACTGTGTCCTTGTCAGCTGAAGAAATTGCGAATGGAACGTTAAAACTAATCTTATCCAAACCTTCGGTTTTGCCGCGCAATCCGTTCCACTTCCCACGATGGATTATTTTACTCACCCACGATCTTACACGATCTCCACTACACGGTACGTGGGTGACACATGTCAAGTGAAGGAGAACGGCCAGGGGCATGTTAGTCCTAAATCTTCGGACGAGCAGTTTTTACTGCGGCTATAAATACCCCTCCGTTGCCATCCTCACTTTCTTTACCTCGCTCGAGCTCTCCAAACCCTAGCGCCGTCGCTACTCCATCGTCGCCGGTGAGGAAAAGCTTCACTGCCTCGACCTCATCGCCGACGTACTCGCGCCGACAGCGGAAATCTTCACCTCCGCCGCCGCCGTAGACGTCTTCCTCCGCCAAGTTAGGGCGTGGAAGATCTGCATTGACGAACTTCTCTGTTCCAACTCACAGTTCGTCGTGTTCTTCATTCAGGGTAATTAAAAGCTATTTTTACTGCCCTCTTTTATTCGAAGTTTTTCTACAAAATCTTCAAAGGTGTTTTTATTCTTCAAATCCTCACACACAAAACACCTCACTTATTCTTTGTTCTTGATTCATTTCCCTAAGTCTAAATTTCTTCAAGATTCCTCAATTGTGTGGATTCTCAATCTATACAACTCTGGAACCTAAGATATATATGGAGCTTAGTGAAATTCCTCAAGACGAATCTGGTCAAATTCCTCAAAACTTGTTCTTTATGAAAAACCCTCTGAGAACGCATATGACCTCTTCAAATTCCTCACAACTATACTCTGTTCACAGGTACACATGTCCGCTGCTGAATCCTTAGGTTCTCATCAACTTAACTCATTTGCAGCGTTCCTCGAAGAAAAGTTGCATACTTCTTCAGAGAATTCCATTGTTCAAATTCCTCATCTGAAGAAAATGGCTGAAGGTAAAAGGCCGCAGAAAGGAGGAAAGAGACCAGAGGTCATGACTGCATTTGAAATCCCTGAGGACATTTATGCTGGGTACTGCACACCTCCTGAAGAAGATAGAAATCAGCGCAAGGTGCGCATACAGAGGATTGAAAGGAGATGGGCAAGAGAATGGAGGGAGTACAGATATGTTACTCCTAAGTACATGAAGAAATTCGCCGTAAACCCTCCATGTCAACGCCCTCCACTGGCACCTGGCCAAGTGGCTGATCCCTCTAGCATCAGAAGAGGTGAGGAATTTCCTCAAGAATGGGCCAAGCGCCAGCGTAAACTGCAAAAGCAAGCAAAAGAAGCAGTGAGGAAATTCAATGAAGAATCTGCTGCTGCTGCTGCCACTGAGGCTTCTGCCAAGCCGAGGAAATCAATGATGAAGAAGGCTGCTCGTAAGCCAAGTGCTTCACCTTCAATGCCCTCACGGCCAAGTTCCTCAGCTGCGCCCTCACGGCTAGAATCTTCAAAATCTTCAAAGCAAATTCCTCATGCTGCTCCTGCTCCCACAAAGTCCTCTGCTCCTGTGCATCTGGCCTCATGCCAAAGGACAACTGGCATCTCTATTGCCTCTGGTGTCTCAGCTAGTTCCTCAGCTGCACCAAAATCCTCAGCTGGACCCTCGTTACTGAAGAAAAAGGCTACCGCTGGACGCGGCACTCGCCCAAGTCCAAAGAAGCAAGTGGTCTTCACTATGCCCTCTGATGATGATGAAGCTGATGAAGAAGAACTCGCTGAAATCATCAGAGACCGCCAAGAAAGGGCTGCTAAAGCCAAAGGCACACCTGTGCCCCTGCTTTTGGATCCAAGGGCGATCCTAGACTATATTGATCTCTGGCACAAGGATCCCAACACTCCTATGCCTGGTTTCAAGCTGACACCTGGCCAAAGTCACATGCTGACTCACTTCATCCAAGAGGAGAAGTGGAAATATGATAGGGCCAGAGAGATCAAGAAATCCCAGTACCGCAAAGAGAAGCTGCTGAAGAAAAATGTTCTCAAAATGAAGCCTGAGGAACTTGTCAAGATGCAGGCTGAGATCAAAGCCCTCAGCGACAACTTTGACTCGTACTATGCTGATTGGCAAGGAGCCAAGGTCAGATTTGTGAGGCTGACTGATACCTTCACCAAGGGTACTGCCTCAAAGCAACAAATTCCTCAAGCTGAAGCATCTGTTCAGCAAACTGAAGAACATGCCAGCACCGCTGATGAAGTTCAGGCTGCTGAAGAAAATGCTAGTTCCAAGGCTGATGACTCTGCTCCAGCCGTTGATGAAATTGCCAGGGCATCCACTAGTGGTGCGCCTGAAGAAAATGAAGAGACCAGGGCAACTGCATCAGTTGTGCCTGAAGAAAATGAACCAGATTCCTCAGCTCCACCTGAACCAACTCCAACTCCAATTCTTCCCTCAGCTTTAGATGAAGCCCATGACCAGCTCATTTGCCAATCCAATTGATGATGTTCCTATCTCCTCCATGCCATCAAAGGACCTTGTTCCTTTTGGTGAAGATTATGAGATCCCAAGTGGATCAGATGAAGAAACTCAGTCTGCTGCTTCCTCATAGCATATTGATGAAGAAATTGAAGTGGATACAATCCCTTCAAACCCAATAGTCTCATCACCAATGCCTCAGCTTGATGCTGAAGAGGCTGGTGTTGAAGAAATTGATGATGAAGATGTGGATATTGGAAGCACAACTCCAGTAATGAATGACGACTTTTGGGAAAGTCAGCATCCCAATTCCCCACTCTTCACTCCCCTGCAGCAAATTCCTCACTCTTCTTCACCAACCATAAAATTGGGCTCTGATGCAACTCATCCCACTGCTTCTGTGAATGAAGAAATTCCAGCCACTAGTGCTGAAGAAACTGCTGCTGAAGTAGACAAGGTGACTGCACCTGAGGAGAATACTGAAATTCCTCAGCCTGAAGAACCTGAGCTTGTGATTCCTGAGGTCGTGATGCAACTCACTGACACTCCTCTGCCAAGGCCAAAGGATCCATTCTCACGCAAACAGAAATTCAAGGCTGAAGACTTCTATGGCGAGCACGTATTCTTCACTGAATACAATCCTTATGACTCTGCTCGCATAAGGAAGAGGCGTTTCTGGACTGCCAGCCAAGCAATCTTCTATTCCTCAGTGCTTTACAACAAAGACAAAGTCTTCGATCATGCTCATATTCCTCACATGGATATGGAGTCTATGCCGTGCTTCACGCCAGTCCTTAGTGTTCTTCACGACGCTGGGCTGCTCAACTTCTGCACAGATATATGCGATTGGAATGAAGAGCTTATTCTTCAGTTCTATGCGACACTGCACATCACAGGCAACTCTGCAGATGTCAATTCATGGGTTCTGGACTGGATGACTGAAAATACACATTACAAGGCCCCAGCAACTGAATTGCTTCGCTGCCTTTCTCTTAGTCCACCCACTGAAGATGCGCGTTGCGTGTATGATGAACCTGAGCTGTCAAACCACTATATGCAAGTGCTCATGAAGCCTCTGAAGCCAGGGCAATCACCTCGTACCAAATTCCTCGTCAAGGAATTGCTGTATGTGCCTAGGACTGTCTATCGCATTTTGACGAAGACAATATGTCCCATCAAAGGACACGATTCTTCCGATGAAGAAATTGTTGGCATCATGAAGAATATGCTTTTCAATATCATACATGGCGTTCCCATAAACTTCCATGATTTCTTCATGAGGACTCTAGCCAACATTGCTATGTCACCATTTGAGCTGAAGCCTTATGCACCTTGGATTATGAGATTCATCAGGACAAGGTCTTCACTCAACTACAAGGCTGAAACTCTCAACCACTGCAGCTACTTGCCTCCTATTGAAGTCCTCAAAAGGACATTTTCCTCAGCTGATGAAAAAGGCAAGGCCACTACTGTGATAGATGAAGGCATTCGTCCATTGGATGGTCAATTTCGCAAGGCTGCTTCTTATTCCACCAATGATGACTCTGCCACACATGACTCTGCTGCTAATACTGCCAAGACAAATCCTCAAGCCACAGCACCCAGGGTGATGACTGATCGTGAGTTACTCCTCAGTCTTCATCAAAAGGTTGATCGCAATCACAAATGGGTCAAGCGTCAGTTTGGTTCAATTCTTCACAACATGACTGCCACATATAATGCAGTGAAGAAAAACCATTACTACCTTCATGAAACCTTCAACCGCACCTGGGCTGTTCTGTCTCAAGTATATAGTGCTGAAGATTTAGAGAACATGGGCCTCAAAGAAGAATTTGCCTGGTCGGCACCTTCGCCGAAGAAATTCAAGAAGGTCAAGGTTCCTTCTCTGGTGGCCAGTTCATATTCTTCATCACGCGACACTGATGAAAATGAAGACTTGGACGACACTGCAGCAGGCCCCACTTCAACAACCGACCCCAACAACACTGGCGCTCCTCCATCAAATTGAATATCTTCGGGGGCGTTAGTCCTCAGTTTCGATCCTTTTGGTCATTTGATGACAAAGGGAGAGAAATCTGAGTTAGTCTTCAAGCGGGTCTATAATAAGGGCATATTTTTTTAAGTTGCAACTCTCGTTTTTCCGAAACTTTTATTGGATCGAGTTGTAATCTTAAACCCTATGGTGCTCGGTGCTCTGATACTTTGATACATGTTTGAGCTCTGAGACTTTTGATGCGCTATTCTGCATGCTTATTCCTCATTAATGTTATCGCACGCATGCCGAATTGCATCAGGCACCATATTTCATCATGCATTTCAAATTCTTCATATCATATATCAAATGCGTGTATGAATTACAAGATATAGGGGGAGATCTCCATGATTTAACTCTTCAAGTGTGCATTGCTTCAAAAGCAAATTCCTCACTGTGCACAACTTCAGGGGGAGTTCTTCTATATCTTGCAATCAAATTCCTCAATATTAGTTTCTACACTTCATATATTTATCCCCGTTGAAAACTTAACCTATATTGTCATCAATCACCAAAAAGGGGGAGATTGTAAGTGCATCTAGTGCCCCTTAGTGATTTTGGTGTATTGAAGACTTATAGGTTAAGCATCTGATGTGTTTATGAGTGTACACAGGTCTATAAGTCTATGAGGAGTTTGATATTTACAGTAAAAGTCGACCCCTAAAAATGAAGTTCTTCGACTGAAGACTTTGATATTCTGAAGACTTTCTGAAGACTTTGAAAGTGAAGAAATTGGTGTGACCTTGAAGACATGGTATTCGTTCGAGGAACGTGAAGTGTGAAGACTTTTGTTTTCGTAGTTTCATTTTTCTCTTTCTTGAGTCATAGGAAACACCGTACTGTTAAAGGGGGTCGAGGAAATACTAAGGAGAAAATTTCCATGTGATGCTCAACTCAAATCCTACACCTACCAATCCCTTCGAGTGAAGCCATTGGAAATCTCATACAGTTCAGTCAATTTCTTCAGTGACAGAGACACAGTTCTTCTGGTCACTGAGGACTTTGCTCTAACTGAGGAGTTAGGAATTCGCCAGTGCGAATTGTCTACACAGTGAGGAACATGATAGCCCTGAGGAATTTGTACTCCAAATTTCCGACCGTTGCTGTGCCACGCGCCAGCTGTCCTAAAATATCTTGTCCACCTAACGGTCATATCATTGAAGGGCATTTATGTCTTATCATGTCGGGCTGCTCCCTAGGCTATAAATAGCCGCCCCCTTCAACCAATAGCTGGTTGGCTGCTCCGTGTGAACTTGACACTTGTCATTTGAGAGCAACCCATCCTCCGAGGACTTTGAGCGAAAATCATCAAGTGAGGAAAATCCAAACCCAAACCCAAAACACCTACAAACCCAAAGTGATTGAGCATCACTGAAGAAATTGATCCTGCGTGGATCCGACGCTTGTTACCTTTGAAGACTGTGCTTCTTCCAGACGGTTAGGCGTCAAGGTCTAGAGCATCCAAGAGGAATTGTGGATTGCCGAGTGACCAAGTCTGTGAAGGTTTGGAAGTCACCTGAAGACTTACCCCGAGTGATTGGACGAGGACTGTGTGTCCTTAGTTCAAGGAGAATACGATGAGGACTTGGTGTCCCGAGCTGCGTGCTCAGGACTGGGTGTCCTCGAGTTTAAATACTCAGCCGCTCCAACCAGACGTACAACTGAGACAACAGTTGGAACTGGTCTACCAAATCATTGTCTTCACCAAGCTTACTGGTTCCATTTCCTTAACACCTTCATTTCCTCATTACTGTGTAGTATGTTTGTTCATATCTGTGTTTGAAGACTCTGACTGAAGACTTTCACAAATTCCTCAGTTCAATTTCTTCAGTCTGTTTGTCTTCATCTAGAGTTATCCTGTGCCTACGCTTTCTGTACTCTGTGTTTGTCTTCATTTCATCATGATGACCATGCATGTAATCTGTTATGTTTACTTCTGAGTACTTATTCTGCTGTTAGTATTTCTTCGCTAAGGAATTTCCTCACGAGCAAATTCCTCAGTGAAGAATTTCATAAAAATCGCCTATTCACCCCCCCTCTAGTCGATATAACGCACTTTCAGCAGTCCAACTCTGAACGTTTTCTGCTTTTTATTTTCTTACTGAAGGTTAATTCTCACACACGCTATAGTCTGAAGGTACATGCAAAAATTATGTTTCTGAGTAGATATACATGTTTTACTACATATCATGATGGCTCGCTTCCTTTTTAATTGAAATTCCACAATAGTTCCTCTATACTAACATCTACATATCATGATGGCTGGCTTCCTTTTTAACTGAAATTCCACAATAGTTCCTCTATTTTAACGTCTGTGTAAGTGTTCCATGTAGTAGGTTTTAGGATAAGAGCATATATTATGGATGCATAAATAGAATATTCTGGAGTTTCTTTTGTTTGGTCGATGGCAGATCAGCAAAACTGAATAGTGTTGTAGAAATTCTGAACTTTTTTGCAGGGACAGAAATTATGAACACTATAGTCTCATAAGACAAGGAGCTGGAGCTGTAGTTTACCTTTGAGGACTAAATGAGGAAGATACAACATGGTCGAGCTTCTAGCATGGCAATGATAGTGTTTTTTTGGCGAGCTGACTCTGCAGCTGCTGAGGAAGCCATCTAGGCTGCTCCTTTCTATCGGTGGTAAGCTTATGAGTGGGGACATTGATGACGATTCTGAAATTGGAGGTGTTGTTGTCCTCTTGACCTGTTCTTGCAATATACTTGACCATGTCAAGTAATTTTGCGCTCAGTTCCTCCTGGACCGGTTTCTCTCTGCTTCTCCAGTAACATGTGAGGTGACTGGTGCAGCTTGAAATAGCCATTTCAAACTCATAAATTAATGGACATCTGAGGAGACACACGATGGGCTTTATAATACCGTTCTCGATATGATCTCGCCATCAACTCCTTACCTAGCACGTCGATGTAGTATTTCTGATGCTGACTTAATGATCATTGTCTTCTTCAGGTCGAAGGTCTTGATCATCGTATATTCAAAGTTACATTGGACACATTCATAGTTCCTGATGGAATGAATTTTCTTTCATCTGACTTTTCATTTATTCTATTGCTATACTATTATCCATTAGTTGACATCCCAAAAATGTCGTTTTGTTTGATTTTGAGAGTTGCAGGTTAGTGATTGTTGACTTTGATGCATTGGTAGTAGATTTGAAGTTCAATTAAACTAGGTGACATTTCTGTACAAGTTTTCGCGTATGTGGCAACATTTTTTTGTCTCCTATAGTTATTTTCTTCTGGAAGATAGTTATGGGTTTCCTGCATTTTGACGTTACTCCAAGAATAAGAATAGTTGTTCAGCTCAGATAACATGATAACCACACGTACATGGATCCAACATCCAAATTTATTACTTTTAGCTATATGCTGATCATGATGCACTCTTTTCATGTATGTAATAGGCAAGTTTCGTCACTTAAAGACTTCTTTGTTTCGAATTTTTTGTATTAGCTCATCATTCCAATTCTTTGTATTAACACAACTGTTACAATTTGATGCAAGCAATTCTTTTGTATGCACTCATTTGAAAGATATGCCTTCCCCACAAAAAGAGAAATGCTTTTGATGCACATGCAAGTCACTATTTTTCTTTACATGACGTATCTCTCCAAATTAGAAATTTTAGCACAAAATATCCCGCAGCAACGCACGGGGATTCATCTAGTTTTATAAAAGAGAGCCGCCTCTCCGATTTCCATTACTAGAAATCAACAGGTTCGTACACCAGCAAAATATGAAAAGATAGCAAAGCTTTAACAGGAGTAGGAGCCCTCCCTCCCACCCTTACATCTACTATCTAGCAGCTCTGATCTAAGGACCGGGCTCAAATCTAGATACAGACCGAGTAAACATGAACGGAAAAGGTTCTACACGTTTTTTTTAAAACGGAGGCAAAAATTACATTATCTATTAATTAAGCCGAAGAGAATTGCCCAGTTAATTACGAAAAACCGGGCGAAAACCGGAACAAGGGCCAAGCCCACACCCATAGACTGAAACACACAGGGCAAAGCCCACCCTTATCGACGACATGTCGACCTGCGGCCATACAACACAACACCGACTCTGACGGAGAACTCAGAAGAACGAAACCAGGCACGGCTGGCGCCACGGAAGATCGCCGAAAGAGCCGCCAGTAGCCAGTCATCGTACACCACAGGGCCCCGCCGCCGCAGCTTCGACTCCACAGCAACAAACAAATCGAGGCAATACCGTGGGCACGCCGGAGAAGAGCCGACTATCGCAACCACTGCCGCGTCGCCGACATCGCTCCCACCATCATCGTTGCCACAGAAGTTTGGTCGCCACCGTGATTCTCTCGAGGCCGCCGCCCCGACACCACTTTCTGGGGCCACCGCCCCGACATACCACCGCTCCCATCGAGCAGCAACGCCGCATAACCCAGCTGCCCGCAGCCCCCGCTGCTCAGGGCGACTGCTCGCAGACCACAAACGTCGCACCACATCCGGGGCCGCCGCCCCGACGTACAGTCAGACCGCCCCCACTGGAGCGCGTCGACCGGACCGACAAGCCTGCCACCCAAGTGGTCCAAGATTTCCACCCAAGCGAAGGCCGAGCCGCTGCCCCGCCCCATGGAGCCGCCCCGCGCATCACTTTCCGAGGCCGCCGCCTCGGCGCACATCAGCCGTCCGGGGCCGCTGCCCCGGCATCCACCAACCCCGGCGTAGGAGAAAATCAGACGCGCCAAGCACAAGCTAACTCTCCCAAGCAACGCCCCCAAGGGGGAAACGACGAAGACGCCGCTGTCGCCCGCTCCGAAAATATCTAGAGCTTAGGTTTTCACCCGGAAAGCCCGAGCCCCATGTAGAAGAAGGTGAGTTCCACAACGACGCCTCCAAGAAGGGGACGACGCCCAAAAGCGCCGCCGTCGACTGCACCGACAAAGTCGGGTCAAGGCTTTCGCCCGGAACACACACATCCCAATGGAGGCCTGCAGATCCGATCCACCCAAAAGCGTGGAGATCGTTCGAGCCGTTCCTGCTGTGCCTTGCACTCTCCATCGTCGACCACCAAGCTTCACCGCGCAGCACCCACATCAGCAGCACCTCAAGCTGCGAATGAGGAGTGAGCGCACACGCCACCACGGCCAAAACGCCATGGCACCCAGCCCGGGGCCGCCGCCCCGGCTTCCTCCTCGCCCCTGCTCCGCACCTCCCCGCTAGAGCACCACCAGGCCACACCCACACCTGCCATGCCCGCCCCGCGCCGGACCAGATCGGACGAAGCCCGGAGCACCGCCCCACAGCGCTAGGGCCGCCGCCGCAGGCCGGCCCCGCAAGCACACCACCAGATCCGGGCGCGAGGGCCCCGGATCCGCCGCCCCCGCCGGAGGAGAGGAGCTCCAGCCCGCCGGCGACGAGTCCGGGCACGACGACCACGCGCCGACGCCGCACGAGGCAGCCACGGCCCGCCCGCCCCTGGGGAAGAAACCCCGCCGCCGCCGCTGCCACATGGGCTTTGCCTGGCGGCGCATCCCGGCGGCGGCGAGGGGAGGGGGAGACGATGGAGGGAGCGCGGTCGGCAGAGGTTTCCGTCGCCGCCCGTGTCGCTCGTGCGGAGCGACGCGGGGGCCTTTCCACCTTTTGTTTTGATTCTAGACGTATTTACATCATACTAGCATATAGTATAGGATAGCAGCAGAGTAAAGCTCCAGGGAGTGAAGGAAGCAAAAGGAAAAAGTCCAAAACAAACCTTGAAATTGTAGACGAAAGCTAAATCAAACCCCGAACTTTGAATCCCGGAAATTGGCACTCTAAACTTGTAATCCCGGTCTATTTTAGACCCTAGACTTGTTTGGCACACTGGGAATGCTACAATCCCGGATTGCCTGCTATTCTCACAAACAATAATTTGGGCCAGCCCACTATAATACAAAAAAAATTCGTGAAGTCTGAAAAATGTTCGTGCATTTCTAAAATTGTCCAGAAGTTAATTTTTTTTGCTGTTTTCCATTTTTGACACAAATTCATACCTTTTTATTTTTTAGAAAAATATTTGATATTTGAAATTCTATTCGTACTTTTCGAAACTGTTCATGATTTCAAAAAAATATGTTTCCAACAGATTTTCACATGTTATGAAAAATGATTCGGATTTTAAAAATTGTTGTAACATTTTTTAAATAATATTTTTGTAATTTCATAAATTATTTCATAAATAATGTGTCGGATTGTTGGGTGAGGGATTAGACAGGGCCGGCCCACCAGACATGAAACTTTTACCGTGGAGTCAAACTTGGGACCTGGCAGCATTGACCTTATTCTGCTTTCTAATTAAAGGCCTGAACTATTTAATCAGACGACTATGAGTGACATAATCAGAGGCCCTAACTATTTAATAAAAAACAAAAGCGTCAAACTTTGAAAAGATTTTTTAGGGAATAAATATATCTAGTATTGAAAACGTATTGTTTTCCTAAAATATTCAAACATTTTATAAAGTGCGAGCACTTTTTAAAATTTATGAATACTTTTAGAAACATTTTTTTTTGTGAAACCTGAACAAAATTTTAAAGTGCGTACACTTTTTGAAGCATAAACATTTTCTGAAAGCTGAAAATATTTTGTGACATCTAAAAAATATAACAAGTTTTAAAAAATGTACAGGCCAATTCAAACAAATGTTTATACAATGTATAGTAATATTTGTGTGATTCAAAAAAATGTTTCGTACGTTAAAAAATGTAACATTTCAAGAATGTTCACGAGTTTCAGAAAATGTGGTTACAATGTACAAAAAAGCTTTGCTTGTTGTAAAAAAAGTGCCATACCCTTAACAGAATATATGTGGCATGCGTTTGAAAAAACTGTATACAAAATTAAAAATGTTGAACCATGTAAAAGAAAAGAAAAGGAAAATGAAAAAAACAACGAAAACCCACATCAGTGCACGCGCGAGCGACTGTGCTAATGGGCCGGCCCAATTCAGCAAATACCGGCTGAGTCCTCTCAAGGTTCAAAATAGACCGGGATTAGAGAGTTTGGTGTGCTGATTTCAGGGATTGAGAGTTCAGGGTTTGATTTAACGTTCACCTACAAGTTCAAGGTTTGTTTTGAACTTTTTCCGAAGCAAAAGCAGTCCCAGATGTGCCCTTCTGGCCAAGGTCGTCGTCCCAGGAAGCAAAATATCAGCCGTTTTTATTCAGCTGCAATCCTCTTCGCACAAGGTCGCCATCCATGAGCCACCAAGAACACCCCTTCTGTGACTTTTCCAACCTGTCTCACTCCTGCTGCCATCAACTCACTTCTTTCGGGGGTTTTCCGCAAAATCATCCAATCATGAAGACATTTTAGAAAGAAGTTACCTAATATACAAGGGTCGTCTACCTTGCTATTATCAAACACCACACCATTTCTTAATTTCCAAAGTGTCTAGGCAGAAATCCCTACAATTACCAGACCTCTCTCATCTCTACTAAATTTCTTAACCCAGGATCCCATTACAGAATCTAATTATTCAGGGATATTTGACAGATTGGAAGCACACTTCAGAACATTCCACAACATACGAGCTACCGAACATGTAAAGAAAATATGATTAACAGTTTCTTTTTTACCACGAAAATGGCATTTTTGTCCCCTTTCCACCCCCTGCGTAACAATTATCTTTGGTAAGTATACTATTTCTAAGAGCTAACCACATAAAAACTTTAACTCTAGGGGAAACTTTTGCTTTCCACATAAAGAAATGTGGATATTTAATACCAATTTCATTCAAGTGTATATATAGTGATTTGACAAAGTAAATGCCATTTTTATTCAAGGTCCATTTAACTTCATCTTTTTTGTCTGACAAAGTATAAGAAGCACACCATCCTTTTATGTGTTTCCATAACTCAAAAGAGTCACCAGTTAAGGTTCTTCTGAACTGTACTGAATCTAAACCTTTTCCGAAAACTTCTTTAACAGTTTTGTTTTTATCAAAGCAAATGTTATATAAATGAGGGAAGCTCTTTTTTAGAGTTGTGGGTCCAATCCACCAATCTTCCTAGAATCTCACAGTTTTTCCATCTCCCACAGTAAATCTGCAAAGAGAGAGGAAAAGATCTTTGTGTTTTAAGATCTCACGCAGAACTGCTAATCATCCCTGCCTGGCAGTGACTACATTTAATTTCTTATATATTTTTTATGAATAATATCTTGCCAAAGTCATTCAGAAGTAAACAACTTCCACCACCATTTAGAAAGTAAAACTATATTCATCAACTCTAGGTTTTGTATCCCTAAACCTCCCATATCCTTGGGTCTACACACTTTTGACCATTTTAACCAAATGATATTTTTCTTCTTATCATTTCTCTCCTGCCATAATAATCTAGCTCTAAAGAAGTCCATGCTTTTGCACACCCCAACATGCAGTCCATAAAAGGACATCATGAAGTATAAGATCCCAGTTAGTGAGGATTGTATTAAAGTAATCCTACCAGCACTTGCCAGTAGCCTCCCCTGCCAGTTTTCACATTTTCCTTCCATCCTCTCCTCATGAGGTTTCCAATGTTTATTTCTAATCCTTATTTCATGTACAGGGAGCCCTAAGTACTTCATGGGTTGGGTGCCAACAAGGCAAGTGAAAAATTCTAGAGAATTCATTAGATTTATCAATAGCATCACCAAACAAAACAAGTTCACTCTTGTGAAAGTTGATTTTCAAACCCGACATATGCTCAAACAGGCAAAGAACATATTTTAAATTATGTGCGCTTTCATAATCATCTTGCAGCATAGGGCTAGCATTTTTTCGTACATATGTACGCCATTTTTAATTTTATATTTGTCACATTTTTCGTACATAGGGCTAGCATTTTTTCGTACATATGTACGCCATTTTTCGTACATATGATTAACAGTTTCCATATAGATGATAAGAAAATTATTTTCCATTCAGATTTATACATTTTTCACGTACAATATAGATATTTTTCTATACACGTTTCACATTTTTGAAATGCAAGCTTAATATTTTTTCAGATTAACATTGTAATGTTTTTTTTGGAAAATATTCCGAACATATTTTTGAAACTTGTGATACTTTTTGTACGAATCATTTTGTTGAATACAAACATTTTTTACAAATGCATATACAATTTGTGTACACATGATTAACATTTTTGTTTCTCATTGTACATTTTTCTATACATACTTAGCATTTTCCAAATGCAAGATTAACATGTTGAAAATTTTATGTATAGTATTATTTATTTATATATTTGTACATTTCTTAATATAAGAAAAACTTAAATAAGGAAAAAAAGTAGAACGAAAAATGAAGAAAAACACAAAAACAAAACATGACCTCAGCAGACGATCTGTAGCTACTGCACCGGGTCAAAACCTGCAATGCAGGCGAGCCACAGCAGGACTAGCATCCTGCCTGGGGAAACCCAGATGGGCCAGCCCATCCGCGCGGCAGGCAAGGGCCTGCTTTTATCTGTTTTTTATTTCTGTTTTCTGTTCTCGTTTTTTGCTTTATTTTTGTAAATTTTCTTTATGTTTTAAATATACTACACATATATTAAAAACAATATTTAAAAACATGTTAAAAATATTGATCAGGTATTTGAAAAATGTTGAACAAGTATTTAACATTTTAAACTATTTGTAAAAAATTGAATAAGTATAAAATAGATGTAGAACAAGTATTTGAAAATTGACGGACCAGTATTTGAAAATATTGAATAAGTATTAAAACGTTAAATAAATATGTGAAAAATGTTAAATAAGCATTTGAACAAAGTTGAACGCGTATACAAAATTTTTTGAACACTTATTAGAAAACATTTTTGACATATATGAAAATGTAGAGTTAAAACAAAAACAAACAAAGAAAAATTCAAAAAGAAAAAGAAAAAAAATTGAGAAAATGGGGAAAAACTGAAGTAATGAAAAAACTCGGAGAAAGAAAAAAAAAAAGAAACCTATTTGATCATCTTAAAGCGAGAAATAGCTCTTTAGGCAGCACATAGCTGTGGCCGGCAATTTGCGAGATCCTATTTGATGCAAGCTGTGTCAAAGTGTTGGTGTTTCGCATAGGCGAGCGGCCGAAGGGACGCGTTGGCTGGTTTGATCCCTTGCGAGGTTGACTTTTTTGCGAAGTTTGTAGGCAGTCATGGGCTGGCCCAGTCGGAGACCCATGTGTGCGAAACCATGACTCTTTGCCACAGAGAGCGGCGTATAGGAGGTTCCCGGCAATTTGTCCTATAGGAGAATACGTGGGCCTTCAGGTTCGGTCGACAGTTCGCCACTGATTTCACCATGGCAACAGTGTCGTGGAGGCCCAAAGTTTAGCTTGGCTTTGCGCCTTTTTTTTCCCTCCAGGCACATCCTCGAAATAAGTAATGCATTGTCTACAAAAGATTGCTTAAAAGTTTTACAGACAAGCTGATGTTGGGAATTATGATTGGTAATAGGGGATGAAGGGGGCACCCCAACTGAATTCAAGGGGGGAGAGATTTATAGTTTGAAAAGTTAAGTAAATCGTTTGTAAATTCTTTGTAGGTCTAAATTATTTCCTCAAAATCCTCATCAAATCATTAACAGAAAGAAAATAGTCTACATTTAATCCTATAAAATATGTAGGAACCCTAGTGTGTTATAGATCATTTGGTATTAGGATTTAATATCCTCATCGTATATTTATGTTAATAGTCTTTTTGAAGTTGGGTGAAGTCGACCATCTAACATATGCCTATTTTAGACGGAAGGTTATTACTGTTGGCGGGCCAGTTGGTCCCAAAGGTAGATACGTGATAGGGCTTATCTTCCTTCACCTCGGATAGCTGCAACAGGGGTAAAACAGAGACCATGTATAGGTTGCATGAAGGGGACCTTTTCCCTCATAATCACCGTTTGATAACCGGAGTGAGGAAGAATGGTGTCAGCATATGTGATACAGGGCTGCCGCATGTATGCACGTATCTGTATCGGCTCTGTCCACAAATAAAAATATGCAAAGTGGCTTAGAAATCTAACATGACATTGTGTTTAGGCACCGCTATAAATGCACGCTAGTGAGGAACCAGACTCCCTAAGAAGACCTTAATCCTATTGATTTCGACACTCTAGTTTACGTCCCTATTACTAAATTCTATTTTGGTATTTTACCTTTACGCTCGCTACACTGTTTTAACCATTTTACCACCGCTTTGGATTTCCTACAATTTGCAGGCATGGCTATTAGAATCCTACAAGAGACAAAAAACTGATTCTTGTGCTTTCTGGGGGGATTGATACTCTTACTTTAAAAAGGCTACGACTAAAGCATGTACACTTACAAGACATCAAGTTGTGCCTCTCACAAAAGCAAACCTGTACCTACACGACAAGCTAACTAGTGCCTCTCTCGGGAGCAAAAAAACTGTTGGGGACGCAGTAATTTCAAAAAATTCCTACGCACACGCAAGATCTATCTAGGTGATGCATAGCAACGAGAGCGGAGAGTGTTGTCTACGTACCCTCGTAGACCGAAAGCGGAAGCGTTATGACAACGCGGTTGATGTAGTCATACGTCTTCACGATCCGACCGATCCTAGTACCGAAAGTATGGCACCTCCACGATCTGCACACGTTCGGCTCGGTGACCTCCCATGAACTCTCGATCCAGCTGAGTGTCGAGGGAGAGCTTCGTCAGCACGACGGCGTGATGACGGTGATGATGAAGTTACCGACGCAGGGCTTCACCTAAGCACTACAACGATATGACCGAGGTGGAATCTGTGGAGGGGGGCACCGCACATGGCTAAGACAACTGTTAACTTGTGTGTCTATGGGGTGCCCCCTCCCCCGTATATAAAGGAGTGGAGGAGGGGGAGGGCCGGCCCTCTAATGGCGCGTCCCATGGGGAGTCCTACTCCCACCGGGAGTAGGATTCCCCCCTTCCCTAGTTGGAGTAGGAGAGGAAGGAAGGAGGAGAGAGGGAGAAGGAAAGGGGGGCGTCGCCCCCCTTCCCTAGTCTAATTTGGACCCAAGGGGTAGGGGGCGTGCGGCCTGCCCTGGCCGCCCCTCTCTATCTCCACTAAGGCCCATATGGCCCATTAGACTCCCCGGGGGGTTCCGGTGACCCCGGTACTCCGGTAATTGCCCGAACTCACCCGGAACCATTCCGAAGTCCAAACATAGTCGTCCAATATATCAATCTTTATGTATCGACCATTTCGAGACTCCTCGTCATGTCCGTGATCACATCCGGGACTCTGAACAACCTTCGGTACATCAAAACCCATAAACTCATAATACCAATCGTCACCGAACATTAAGCGTGCGGACCCTATGGGTTTGAGAACTATGCAGACATGACCGAGACTCATCTTCGGTCAATAACCAATAGCGGAACCTGGATGCGCATATTGGTTCCTACATATTCTACGTAGATCTTTATCGGTCAAACCGCATAACAACATACGTTGTTCCCTTTGTCATCGGTATGTTACTTGCCCGAGATTCGATTGTCGGTATCTCAATACCTAGTTCAATCTCGTTACCGACAAGTCTCTTTACTCGTTCCGTAATGTATCATCCCGTGACTAACTCATTAGTCACATTGCTTGCAAGGCTTATAGTAATGTGCATTACCGAGAGGGCCCAGAGATACCTCTCCGAAACACGGAGTGACAAATCCTAATCTCGATCTATGCCAACCCAACAAACACCATCGGAGACACCTGTAGAGCATCTTTATAATCACCCGGTTACGTTGTGACGTTTGATAGCACACTAAGTGTTCCTCCGATATTCAGGAGTGTTGCATAATCTCATAGTCATAGGAACATCTATAAGTCATGAAGAAAGCAATAGCAACAAACTAAACGATCAAGTGCTAAGCTAAGGGAATGGGTCAAGTCAATCACATCATTCTCTAATGATGTGATCCCGTTAATCAAATGACAACTCATGTCTATGGCTAGGAAACTTAACCATCTTTGATTCAACGAGCTAGTCAAGTAGAGGCATACTAGTGACACTCTATTTGTCTATGTATTCACACATGTACTAAGTTTTCGGTTAATACAATTCTAGCACGAATAATAAACATTTATCATGATATAAGGAAATATAAATAACAACTTTTTTATTGCCTCTAGGGCATATTTCCTTCAGTCTCCCACTTGCAGTAGAGTCAATAATCCAGATTACTCAGTAATGATTCCAACACCCATGGAGTCTTGGTGTTGATCATGTTTTGCTTGTGAGAGAGGCTTAGTCAACGGGTCTGCAACATTAAAATCCATATGTATCTTGCAAATCTCTATGTCTCCCTCCTTGACTTGATCGCGGATGGAATTGAAGCGTCTCTTGATGTGCTTGGTTATCTTGTGAAATTTGGATTCCTTTGCCAAGGCAATTGCACCAGTATTGTCACAAAAGATTTTCATTGGACCTGATGCACTAAGTATGACACCTAGATCGGATATGAACTCCTTCATCCAGACTCCTTCATTTGTTGCTTCTGAAGCAGCTATGTACTCCGCTTCACACGTAGATCCCGCCACGACACTTTGCTTAGAACTGAACCAACAGACAGCTCCACCCTTCAATATAAATATGTATCCGGTTTGTGACTTAGAGTCATACAGATCAGTGTCAAAGCTTGCATCGACGTAACCATTTACGACGAGCTCTTTGTCACCTCCATAAACGAGAAACATATCCTTAGTCATTTTCAGGTATTTCAGGATGTTCTTGACCGCTATCCAGTGATCCACTCCTGGTTTACTTTGGTACCTCCTGGCTAAACTAATAGCAAGCACTACAAAAAAAAGACACATCCGTGACATTTTGGGCCGAACGAATTTTTTTCCTGTTATACTTATGACACCTCTATGACGATAATTGTGACAAAACCCGGTATCATCATAGATGTGGTGGACTCCTATTTCTATGACAAAAAATCATGACAGAAAATGGGCTTTTCGTCCTGGGCGGGCCGGAGACGCAACTGCATGACATTTTTGGGCCGTCGATGACGGAAAAAACCGTGGTAGAAGCGAGGGCGAAGAAAATATCGGGGTGTTCCCGGCTACGGTGGGTGGTCGGAGCCGAGCGATGCACGTTTCTTTATTACACGCACGCGCGTGGGTGCGAGGCGTTGGGCTCTAACTGAACCCGAGCGATTGCACTGCAGGCTACGCGTTACTGAACCCGAGCGATCGATCGATGGCTGTTAACTGAACCCGATCGAGCGATTCCTTCGCTACTGCTCCTAACTGAAGCCGATCGATGCTGCCTCTGGATTAACAGTGAGCGTTGCTGGGGGGTTTGGATGAACAGTTCTCGGTGGGGGTGGATGAACAGGACCCCGTGGTGTTGCCTCTGGATGAATAGGACCCCGATCGATCGAGCCGGTTGGGGCTGGATGAACAGGACCCCGTGGAGGGCTGGATGAGCAGGACCACCCCGTGGAGGGCTAGATGAACAGTAGACGATGGAGGGCTGGATGAATAGTAGCCCGTGGAGGGGTGGTTGAACAGGAGCCTGTGGAGAGGGCTGATTGAACAGTAGCCGGTGGAGTAGCACGCCGTGGAGGCTAGATGAACAGTCGCAGGTGGAGGCTGGAAGAGGTCGACGGTGGATGAGCAGTAGCCCGTGGAGGCTGGAGGGGGTCGACGGTGGAGATGAACAGTATCACGTGGAGTCCCGTTTTGCGGTATGCCACACCCCTCCCGATGAACAGGACCCCTGTTTCGACCGTAGCGCTCCAACAAAAGTCCGTTTCCTCCGTTTTGCAGTACGCCACACCCCTCCCGATCAACAGGACCCCGTTTCGACCGTAGGAGGCCAGTTTCCTCCATTTTGTGGTACGCCAGACCCCTCCCGATGAACAGGATCCCGTTTCGAACGTGGCCGGTCGAAAACAAGGCTGTTTCCTCCGTTCTGCGGTACGCCAGGCCTCGTTTCCATCGACTGTTCCGTCCAAGCCGGTTGGCTCCCACGCGTTCTGTTGCCTCCCGATGAACACAACGCATTCCGTTGCCTCCCCATGAACACGACGATGACGCAGTTTCTTCGTTCTGACCCATCCATGTACACGAGCCCTAGCCGTACGTACGCGCGAGTAGGCGTTCGAGACCCCGCCCGTATGTACGTATGTGGCCATATTTACTTTCTTGCACCCTGGCCACTGTACGTACGTGTACATGCTATGTGCGTGCCTCTACATCGACCAATATGTACGTACACGTTCGCGACCAGAATGAAAACGCTATGTACGCTTCGACCAGGTGGGTCCCGACTGTCAGGCACTTCCTTCCGTGCGAAGATGTAGCTAGTGGGTCCCAGCAGTCAGGAGGGCGAATCTTTTTTTGCCCGGACGCACTTCCTTGCGTGCGAAGATGTAGCTGGTGGGTCCCAGCAGTCAGGGGGGAAACGTTTTTTTCGTGAAATACGGTGGCCTGTCCGGTGGGTCCCTGCTGTCAGGTGGAGGAATAATTATTTTACGCGTAATAAGGAGGCAATTCCTTGCGGACGCCATGGACCCAGCTGTCAGCCTCTCCACGTACAGTACTTTTTTGATGGAAGTCGTTCCTTGACCACGTTCACCACGCCGCGCCGAGAGCACCAGGGCAGTGGACGACGGCGAGGCCTAGGAAGGGGACGATGCGGAGCCGGGGAAGACGCGACAGTGGAAGCCCGCGTGGAGAGGAGTACGAGGGTTCACGGCTGACGTGTGAGGCTGCCGTTGTCGCAGAATAACAAGGGGTGTGGGTGAGTAGAGGGATGGCCTGGCCAGCGGTGGGAGTAGTAGGGGGCGGTGAGGCCTCCGCGACATCACAGCTGGCCATGGGAGACAAGAGCACGCGACACGACTGGCGCTGGTTTGGGTGGCTGGAGCAAGAAGACCAGAGGTTGAAGAAGCACTACGGCCGTTGGATGGACATCGTACGGTCACTAGAGCTAGAATCGTTCATATTGTCTAAGTTGACAAAGCCCTCCGTCCCCGTCAACTTAGTAGGCCCACAAGTCAGCCTCCCACCAAGGTGGGTCCCAACTACCAGGGGGAGTATTCATTTTTTCTGCGTAATAAGGAGGCACTTCCGGTGGTCCGAGCTCACAGCGGGGGGAACGATTTTTTGCGAAATACGATGGCCCGTCCGGTGGGTCCCAGCATTCAGGGGGGAAATGTTTTTTCGCAAAATATGGTGGCCCGTCCGATAGGTCCCTGCTGTCAGGTGGAGGAATCATTATTTTCCGTGTAATAAGGAGGAACTTCCTTGCTGCGGCCGTGGACCCAGCTGTCAGCCTCTCCACGTACAGTACACTTCCGATGGAAGTCGTTCCTTGATCACGTTGACCACGCCACGTTCCATTGCATGCATGCGTCCATGGGCATGGTGCGTCCCCACTATTAGCCTCTCATGTATAGTCATCTTGCGATGACTCTCGGTTGTTGACCACGTTGACCACACCGTGCCGAGCGCACCAAGGCCGGTGGACGACAGCGAGGCCCCATACTGGGACGACTCGGAGATGGGGAAGACGGGGCAGTGAAGTCGTAGATGGAGAGGAGTGGGAAACTTGGCTGGTTTAGGTGCGCGGAAGCACAGCCGCGGTGCCGCCCACGGGAGACAGGAGCAAGAACATAGGTTGAAGAAGGAGCACGGCTATTGGATTAACATCCAACGGTCCAGCTGCTAGAATCATTTGTTGATTAAGTTGACAAAGCCCTGCGTACATGTCCGCTTTGTAGGCCCACAAGTCAGCCACCAAATCTGACGGGTCCCAGCTGTCAACTGGAGGAACAAATTTTTTTCGCATAACAAGGAGGCACTTCCTTTCGTGCGAAGATACAGCCGGTGGGTCCCAGCTGTCAGGTGGAGGAAACATTTTTTCCAGCTTAATAAGGAGGAACTTTCCTTGTGTGCGACCATGGACCTCGTGGGTCCCAGCCGTCAGGCTCTCCACGTACAGTCCTCTTCCGACGACTCTCGTTTGTTGACCACGCCACACCGAGCGCAGCGAGGTGGTGGACGACTGCGTGGACCCGGACGGGAACAACTCGAAAATGGGAAGACACGGCGGTGGAGTCGCAGATTGAGTGGAGGAGAAGGGTTATAACTGGTTCTGGTATGGCGTGGGGCTGCAGTCGGTGGAGAATAACAGGAGGTGTGGAGGGGTGGAGGGATAGCCTGGCCGGCGGTGGGGTAGCTGAAGGAAATATGCCCTAGAGGCAATAATAAAGTTATTATTTATTTCCTTACATATCATGATAAATGTTTATTATTCATGCTAGAATTGTATTAACCGGAAACATAATACATGTGTGGATATATAGACAAACAGAGTGTCACTAGTATGCCTCTACTTGACTAGCTTGTTAATCAAAGATGGTTAAGTTTCCTAACCATAGACAAAGGAGTTGTCATTTGATTAACAAGGTCACATCATTAGTTGAATGATCTGATTGACATGACCCATTCCAATAGCTTAGCACCCGATCGTTTAGTATGTTGCTATTGCTTTTGTTCATGACTTATACATGTTCCTTTGACTATGAGATTATGCAACTCCCGTTTACCGTAGGAACACTTTGTGTGCTACCAAACGTCACAACGTAACTGGGTGATTATAAAGGTGCTCTACAGGTGTCTCCGAAAGTATTTGTTGGGTTGGCGTATTTTGAGATTAGGATTTGTCACTCCGAATGTCGGAGAGGTATCTCAGGGCCTTCTCGGTAATGCACATCACATAAGCCTTGCAAGCATTGCAACCAATGAGTTGGTTGCAGGATGATGTATTACGGAACGAGTAAAGAGACTTGCCGGTAACGAGATTGAACTAGGTATTGGATACCGACGATCGAATCTCGGGCAAGTAACATACCGATGGACAAAGGGAACAACGTATGTTGTTATGCGGTCTGACCGATAAAGATCTTCGTAGAATATGTAGGAGCCAATATGGGCATCCAGGTCCCGCTATTTGTTATTGACCGGAGACGTGTCTCGGTCATGTCTACATTGTTCTCGAACCGTAGGGTCCGCACGCTTAAGGTTACGATGACAGTTATTATGAGTTTATGCATTTTGATGTACCGAAGGAGTTCAGAGTCCCGGATGTGATCACGGACATGACGAGGAGTCTCGGAATGGTCGAGACATAAAGATTGATATATTGGACGGCTATGTTCGGACATCGGAATGGTTCCGAGAGGTTTCGGATATTACCGTAGTGCCGGAGGGGTTACCGAAACCCCCCGGGGGAAGTATGGGCCTTATTGGGCCGCGAGGGGAGAGAGAGGGCCGCACCAGGAGGTGGCGCGCGCCCCCCCATGAGGAGTCCGAATTGGACAAGGAGGGGGGGGGGGCGCGGCCCCCCTTTCCCTCTCCCTCTCCCTCTCCTTCCTTTCCCCCTTCCCCCTCCTAGTTGGACTAGGAAAGGGGAGTCCTACTCCCACTAGGAGGAGGACTCCCCCTCCCTTGGCGCGCCCCTAGGGCCGGCCGGCCCTCCCCCCTTGCTCCTTTATATACGAGGGCAGGGGGGCACCCCAGGACACACAATTGATCAACGTGATCGTTCCTTAGCCGTGTGCGGTGCCCCCCTCCACCATATTCCACCTCGGTCATATTGTCGCGGTGCTTAGGCGAAGCCCTGCGTCGGTAGTACATCAAGATCGTCACCACGCTGTCGTGCTGACGGAACTCTTCCCCGAAGCTTTGCTGGATCGGAGCCCGGGGAACGTCATCGAGCTGAACGTGTGCCAAGAACTCGGAGGTGCCGGAGTAACGGTGCTTGGATCAGTCGGATCGTGAAGACGTACGACTACATCAACCACGTTGATATAACGCTTCCGCTTTCGGTCTACGAGGGTACGTAGACAACACTCTCCCCTCTCGTTGCTATGCATCACCATGATCTTGCGTGCGCGTAGGATTTTTTTTGAAATTACTACGTTCCCCAACAGTGGCATCCGAGCCTAGGTTTTATGGTTTGATGTTATTTGCATGAGTAGAACACAAGTGAGTTGTGGACGATACAAGTCATACTGCCTACCAGCATGTCATACATTGGTTCAGCGGTATTGTTGGACGAGACGATCCGGACCAACCTTACGCGTACTCTTACGCGAGACCGGTTCCCTCGACGTGCTTTGCACATAGATGGCTTGCGGAAGACTGTCTCTCCAACTTTAGTTGAACCGAGTGTGGCTACGCCTGGTCCTTGAGAAGGTTAAAACGGAGTCTATTTGACAAACTATCGTTGTGGTTTTGATGCGTAGGTAAGATGAGTTCTTGCTTAAGCCCGTAGCAGCCACGTAAAACTTGCAGCAAACAAAGTAGAGGACGTCTAACTTGTTTTTGCAGGGCATGTTGTGATGTGATATGGTCAAGACATGATGCTATATTTTATTGTATGAGATGATCATGTTTTGTAACCGAGTTATCGGCAACCGTCAGGAGCCGTATGGTTGTCGCTTTATTGTATGCAATGCAATCGCCCTGTAATGCTTTACTTTATCACTAAGCGGTAGCGATAGTCGTAGAAGCATAAGATTGGCGAGATGACAACGATGCTACGATGGAGATCAAGGTGTCGCGCCGGTGATGATGGTGATCATGATGGTGCTGCAGAGATGGAGATCACGAAGCACAAGATGATGATGAACATATCATATCACTTATATTGATTTGCATGTGATGTTTATCTTTTATGCATCTTATTTTTGCTTTGATTGACGGTAGCATTATAAGATGATCTCTCACTAAATTATCAAGAAGTGTTCTCCCCGAGTATGCACCGTTGCCAAAGTTCGTCGTGCCCAGACACCACGTGATGATCGGGTGTGATAAGCTCTACGTCCATCTACAACGGGTGCAAGCCAGTTTTGCACACGCGGAATACTCGGGTTATACTTGACGAGCCTAGCATATGCAGATATGGCCTCGGAACACGGAGACCGAAAGGTCGAACGTGAATCATATAGTAGATATGATCAACATGATGATGTTCACCATTGAGAACTAATCCATTTCACGTGATGATCGGTTATGGTTTAGTTTGATTTGGATCACGTGATCACTTAGAAGATTAGAGGGATGTCTGTCTAAGTGGGAGTTCTTAAGTAATAGGATTAATTGAACTTAAATTTATCATGAACTTAGTCCCTGATAGTATCTTGCTTGTTTATGTTAATTGTAGATAGATGGCTCGTGCTATTGTTCCGTTGAATTTTAATGCGTTCCTTGAGAAAGCAAAGTTGAAAGATGATGGTAGCAATTACACGGACTGGGTCCGTAACTTGAGGATTGTCCTCATTGCTGCACAGAAGAATTACGTCCTGGATGCACCGCTAGGTGCCAGGCCTGCTGCTGGAGCAACACCAGATGTTATGAACGTCTGGCAGAGCAAAGCTGATGACTACTCGATAGTTCAGTGTGCCATGCTTTACGGCTTAGAACCGGGACTTCAACGACGGTTTGAGAACCATGGAGCATATGAGATGTTCCAGGAGTTGAAGTTGATATTCAAACAGAATGCCCGGATTGAGAGATATGAGGTCTCCAATAAGTTCTATAGCTGCAAGATGGAAGAGAATGGGTCTGTCAGTGAGCACATACTCAGAATGTCTGGGTATTACAATCACTTGAGTCAACTGGGAGTTAATCTTCCGGATGATTGTGTCATTGATAGAATTCTTCAATCACTGCCACCAAGCTACAAAGGCTTCGTGATGAACTATAATATGCAAGGGATAGATAAGACTATACCCGAGCTCTTCGCAATGCTAAAGGCTGCGGAGGTAGAAATCAAGAAGGAGCATCAAGTGTTGATGGTCAATAAGACCACCAGTTTCAAGAAGAAGGGCAAAGGGAAGAAGAAGGGGAACTTCAAGAAGAACAGCAAACAAGTTGCTGCTCAAGCGAAGAAACCCAAGTCTGGACCTAAGCCTGAAACTGAGTGCTTCTACTGCAAGCAGACTGGTCACTGGAAGCGGAACTGCCCCAAGTATCTGGCGGACAAGAAGGATGGCAAAGTGAACAAAGGTATATGTGATATACATGTTACTGATGTGTACCTTACTAGAGCTCGCAGTAGCACCTGGGTATTTGATACTGGTTCTGTTGCTAATATTTGCAACTCGAAACAGGGACTACGGATTAAGCGAACACTGGCAAAGGACGAGGTGACGATGCGCGTGGGAAATGGTTCCAAAGTCGATGTGATCGCGGTCGGCACGCTACCTCTACATCTACCTTCAGGATTAGTATTAGACCTAAACAATTGTTATTTGGTGCCAGCGTTGAGCATGAACATTATATCTGGATCTTGTTTGATGCGAGACGGTTATTCATTTAAATCAGAGAATAATGGTTGTTCTATTTATGTGAATAATATCTTTTATGGTCATGCACCCTTGAAGAGTGGTCTATTTTTGATGAATCTCGGTAGTAGTGATACACATATTCATAATGTTGAAGCCAAAAGATGCAGAGGTGATAATGATAGTGCAACTTATTTGTGGCACTACCGTTTAGGTCATATCGGTGTAAAGCGCATGAAGAAACTCCATACTGATGGACTTTTGGAACCACTTGATTATGAATCACTTGGTACTTGCGAACCGTGCCTCTTAGGCAAGATGACTAAAACACCGTTCTCCGGTACTATGGAGAGAGCAACAGATTTATTAGAAATCATACATATAGATGTATGTGGTCCGATGAATATTGAAGCTCGTGGCGGATATCGTTATTTTCTCATCTTCACAGATGATTTAAGCAGATATGGGTATATCTTCTTAATGAAACACAAGTCTGAAACATTTGAAAAGTTCAAAGAATTTCAGAGTGAAGTTGAAAATCATCGTAACAAGAAAATAAAGTTTCTACGATCTGATCGTGGAGGAGAATATTTGAGTTACGAGTTTGGTCTACATTTGAAACAATGCGGAATAGTTTCGCAACTCACGCCACCCGGAACACCACAACGCAATGGTGTGTCCGAACGTCGCAATCGCACTTTACTAGATATGGTGCGATCTATGATGTCTCTTACAGATTTACCGCTATCGTTTTGGGGTTATGCTCTAGAGACGGCCGCATTCACGTTAAATAGGACACCGTCAAAATCCGTTGAGACGACGCCTTATGAACTATGGTTTAGCAAGAAACCAAAGTTGTCGTTTCTTAAAGTTTGGGGCTGCGATGCTTATGTGAAAAAGCTTCAACCTGATAAGCTCGAACCCAAATCGGAAAAATGTGTCTTCATAGGATACCCAAAGGAAACAGTTGGGTACATCTTCTATCACAGATCCGAAGGCAAGACATTTGTTGCTAAAAATGGATCCTTTCTAGAGAAGGAGTTTCTCTCGAAAGAAGTGAGTGGGAGGAAAGTAGAACTTGATGAGGTAACTGTACCTGCTCCCTTATTGGAAAGTAGTACCTCACAGGAACCAGTTTCTGTGACATCTACACCAATCAGAGAAGAAGTTAGTGATGATGATCATGAAACTTCAGATCAAGTAACTGCTGAACCTCGTAGATCAACCAGAGTGAGATCCGCACCAGTGTGGTACGACAATCCTATTCTGGAAATCATGCTACTAGATCATGACGAACCTACGAACTATGAAGAAGCGATGGTGAGCCCAGATTCCGCAAAATAGCTGGAAGCCATGAAATCTGAGATGGGATCCATGTATGAAAACAAAGTGTGGACTTTGGTTGACTTGCCCGAGGGTCGGCAAGCAATAGGGAACAAGTGGATCTTTAAGAAGAAGACTGACGCCAACGGTAATGTTACTGTCTACAAAGCTCGACTTGTCGCAAAGGGGTTTCGACAAGTTCAAGGGATTGACTACGATGAGACCTTCTCACCCATAGCGATGCTTAAGTCTGTCCGAATCATGTTAGCAATTGCCGCATTTTATGATTATGAAATTTGGCAAATGGATGTAAAGACTGCATTCCTGAATGGGTTTCTGGAAGAAGAGTTGTATATGATGCAACCAGAAGGTTTTATTGATCCAAAGGGAGCTAACAAAGTATGCAAGCTCCAGCGATCCATTTATGGACTGGTACAAGCATCTCGGAGTTGGAATAAACGTTTTGATAGTGTGATCAAAGCATTTGGGTTTGTACAGACTTTTGGAGAAGCCTGTATTTACAAGAAAGAGAGTGGGAGCTCTGTAGCATTTCTGATATTATATGTAGATGACATATTACTGATTGGAAATGATATAGAATTTCTGGATAGCATAAAGGGGTATTTTAATAAGAGTTTTTCAATGAAAGACCTCGGTGAAGCTGCTTACATATTGGGCATTAAGATCTATAGAGATAGATCAAGACGCTTAATTGGACTTTCACAAAGCACATACCTTGACAAGATTTTGAAGAAGTTCAAAATGGATCAAGCAAAGAAAGGGTTCTTGCCTGTATTGCAAGGTGTGAAGTTGAGTCAGACTCAATGCCCGACCACTGCAGAAGATAGAGAGAAGATGAAAGATGTTCCCTATGCTTCAGCCATAGGCTCTATCATGTATGCAATGCTGTGTACCAGACCTGATGTGTGCCTTGCTATAAGTTTAGCAGGGAGGTACCAAAGTAATCCAGGAGTGGATCACTGGACAGCGGTCAAGAATATCCTGAAGTACCTGAAAAGGACTAAGGAAATGTTTCTCGTGTATGGAGGTGACAAAGAACTCATCGTAAAGGGTTACGTTGATGCAAGCTTTGACACTGATCCGGACGATTCGAAATCGCAAACCGGATACGTATTTACATTAAACGGTGGAGCTGTCAGTTGGTGCAGTTCCAAACAAAGCGTCGTAGCGGGATCTACATGTGAAGCGGAGTACATAGCTGCTTCGGAAGCAGCAAATGAAGGAGTCTGGATGAAGGAGTTCATATCCGATCTAGGTGTCATACCTAGTGCATCGGGTCCAATGAAAATCTTTTGTGACAATACTGGAGCAATAGCCTTGGCGAAGGAATCCAGATTTCACAAGAGAACAAAGCACATCAAGAGACGCTTCAATTCCATCCGGGACTTGGTCCAGGTGGGAGACATAGAGATTTGCAAGATACATACGGATTTGAATGTGGCAGACCCGTTGACTAAGCCTCTTCCACGGGCAAAACATGATCAGCACCAAGACTCCATGGGTGTTAGAATCATTACTGTGTAATCTAGATTATTGACTCTAGTGCAAGTGGGAGACTGAAGGAAATATGCCCTAGAGGCAATAATAAAGTTATTATTTATTTCCTTACATATCATGATAAATGTTTATTATTCATGCTAGAATTGTATTAACCGGAAACATAATACATGTGTGGATATATAGACAAACAGAGTGTCACTAGTATGCCTCTACTTGACTAGCTTGTTAATCAAAGATGGTTAAGTTTCCTAACCATAGACAAAGGAGTTGTCATTTGATTAACAAGGTCACATCATTAGTTGAATGATCTGATTGACATGACCCATTCCAATAGCTTAGCACCCGATCGTTTAGTATGTTGCTATTGCTTTGGTTCATGACTTATACATGTTCCTTTGACTATGAGATTATGCAACTCCCGTTTACCGTAGGAACACTTTGTGTGCTACCAAACGTCACAACGTAACTGGGTGATTATAAAGGTGCTCTACAGGTGTCTCCGAAAGTATTTGTTGGGTTGGCGTATTTCGAGATTAGGATTTGTCACTCCGAATGTCGGAGAGGTATCTCAGGGCCTTCTCGGTAATGCACATCACATAAGCCTTGCAAGCATTGCAACCAATGAGTTGGTTGCGGGATGATGTATTACGGAACGAGTAAAGAGACTTGCCGGTAACGAGATTGAACTAGGTATTGGATACCGACGATCGAATCTCGGGCAAGTAACATACCGATGGACAAAGGGAACAATGTATATTGTTATGCGGTCTGACCGATAAAGATCTTCGTAGAATATGTAGGAGCCAATATGGGCATCCAGGTCCCGCTATTGGTTATTGACCGGAGATGTGTCTCGGTCATGTCTACATTGTTCTCGAACCGTAGGGTCCGCACGCTTAAGGTTACGATGACAGTTATTATGAGTTTATGCATTTTGATGTACCGAAGGAGTTCGGAGTCCCGAATGTGATCACGGACATGACGAGGAGTCTCGGAATGGTCGAGACATAAAGATTGATATATTGGACGGCTATGTTCGGACATCGGAATGGTTCCGAGAGGTTTCGGATATTACCGGAGTGCCGGAGGGGTTACCGAAACCCCCCGGGGGAAGTATGGGCCTTATTGGGCCGCGAGGGGAGAGAGAGGGCCGCACCAGGAGGTGGCGCCCCCCCATGAGGAGTCCGAATTGGACAAGGAGGGGGGGGGGGCGGCCCCCCCCTTTCCCTCTCCCTCTCCCTCTCCTTCCTTTCCCCCTTCCCCCTCCTAGTTGGACTAGGAAAGGGGAGTCCTACTCCCACTAGGAGGAGGACTCCCCCTCCCTTGGCGCGCCCCTAGGGCCGGCCGGCCCTCCCCCCTTGCTCCTTTATATACGGGGGCAGGGGGGCACCCCAGGACACACAATTGATCAACGTGATCGTTCCTTATCCGTGTGCGGTGCCCCCCTCCACCATATTCCACCTCGGTCATATCGTCGCGGTGCTTAGGCGAAGCCCTGCGTCGGTAGTACATCAAGATCGTCACCACGCCGTCGTGCTGACGGAACTCTTCCCCGAAGCTTTGCTGGATCGGAGCCCGGGGAACGTCATCGAGCTGAACGTGTGCCAAGAACTCGGAGGTGCCGGAGTAACGGTGCTTGGATTGGTCGGATCGTGAAGACGTACGACTACATCAACCGCGTTGATATAACGCTTCCGCTTTCGGTCTACGAGGGTACGTAGACAACACTCTCCCCTCTCGTTGCTATGCATCACCATGATCTTGCGTGCGCGTAGGAATTTTTTTGAAATTACTACGTTCCCCAACAGTAGCGCTTCGCAGCAATGCATGCTAAGCAGAGCCGCTAGCCGCCGGAGGCCGGACCAAGCGGTCCTGGCGACGCTGGAGGAAGAAGACGAGAGATTGAAGGTGCATGCCAACCAAGTTGACAACGCCCTGCGTAGGCTTCGACCTATTGGCCCACATGTCAGCCTGCAAAAATGTGGCATATATTTAACCCATGTTTTCTAGAATGTACAGTCCATTTGCTGGACTGGGTGAATAAATAATTTCACGTAAATGCGTCCCATTTATATTTTCTAAGAAATCCCAGCCCATTTGCACTTCCTTCAAATACACGAATTAGCTGGGCTTGTTATATATATAATGTTATGTTAGAAGGAGCAATTAGTATCAAAAAATAAACCGGAGAGGCACATTTTTTTATATAAATAATTAACAAATTAGCGAGTTATTGCTCAAAATTAAAATGAGCGTGTTATTATTACATTGGTCCTTAAAATCTTCGCAAGCTTTTGTATGCAATCACCAGGATTTTCCTTGCCTGTGAGTCAAAAACAACCAGGATTTTCCTTGCCAACTTCTGTTAAACATTTACTTTTATAATTTAATAACACGTGGGATGTTTTTATAATGTATATAGAAGTCTCTATAAAATATACGATAATAGTAATAATATAAATATATATATAATGTGGTTAAAAATACATTAGGCTGCCAATCTTTAAGAAAAAGCCCATAGGCCGGTATGGACCTCAAAAAATAAGTTGTAACCACTGTCACAGTATGTCGTGGGCTACGCATGTTAAAATACAAAACCTAGGCCTAGCTGATACTTGTTCGCCCTCTGAAAAAAAATGACACCAGATCCCCGAGCAAACTGGATTAAAGAGGGGGCCGACGGCATTACCGAAGAAGCACATCAGGAGCTATTTTTTTCTTCAGTGGATGGCTCTCGATGGCGTTTTTTTACTTGCCTCTGCACCATACAACTTGTATTTTTAGCCTCCCAGTCCGTGGTGGACCAGCAACCCATTTGCTGGGCGGGCCAACCTACAGAAACCAGCACTCGATTTTTCATCAAGCCCCAAAAACAACACAGTACTATGTTTGTTTTGAGTCTGAAAACATTACGGCAGGGGTTGAGCGGGGGAGGGGGCAAGACAGAGCAAAAAGATTAAAAGGAGCTGATGCGTCGTTGCTACCCTAATAAAGCAGGTGCAATTCCTCTCGGGAAGGTGTGCCGTTGACACCCACACGTCACATACCCCACAGTAGGCATAGTAACAAGTTCACACACAAGTACAACAGAAAAGGTAAACATTCGTATCAAACTTAGGTTCACATGACACGTTAATATTCACAGCCAACATTCACTATCAGCAACTCAAAAGATTCATATATACACAAGTTCAACATGTCTATGGATCCAAATGATTGATAGATCACACAACAATATTCATAGATAATTCACAAAAAGATTCAGATATACACATGTTCAGTATGTTTATGCATCCAAATGATTGAGATCACATCCAATATGATTGAGATCACATCCAATATGATCAATGGACGAACTTTAATTACCTAGGGTACAGACTAGTAAATGGTGTTCAGTCGGAGGTACTTCTTGCTAAAATTAATGCTTGTACGAGTAAACTTTCGAGTACATAAGAGGCAGCACAGACAATCTGAACTTTGCTTGTAGGTTTATCCTCAAATAGTGGCCTCGTGCCGAGGGAGGTTTGAGCAACTTGGCCACTACTTTCATCCAATTAGTTTACTGGCTCATCTTGGTCCTGTAGCTCGCCAAAATTCTACATTGCAGACGAGAAAGGAGGCGGTTGAGAAAATGAACCACCCAAATTTTTTGTGCAGTTCAACTGAAATGGAGCATCCCTGCTGTGCAGACTGATTAAGTACTAGATGAATATATGCATCAACCAACTTGTCTGGAATCTTTAGATTCCATGCCATACAGTTCGCTACCATATGTGTCGATAACCAAAAGGCACAAGTTGGGACCAAAGACTGGACTGCGTTTTTCTGGGCTATGCGCCAAGCAATATTTTTGGCGTTCAATCTCCTAATACTTGGAGTTTGACAATTGGTTGACGCCGATTGATACTCGAATGAATATAGGCACTTCTTCTTGTCAACATCGATGCTTGTCTGAGTGAACTTTGGAGTACATAGCAGCAGCATAAGTACCTGTCCATCTGATCATTTTGTGCAGTTCTACTGAAATCACCCGATGTAATGATTTGCCCGCGAGTTCAGGCTCCAAGTTACTCCTTTATGAAATCGGCAAATAGTAGCACAATACCAAATTACCAATACATATGACAAGCACAATAATCAGGATAAAGACCAGTACCAACCTGTGTGAGGTAACATATCAATTACTATTTCCTTTGACTGGAAGCCGAGATAAGCCAAGCGACTTACAACAAAGGAAGAATGCAAGCTGAGATTAGCGACTACTAGGAAAGGAAGGAAGCTGTCGAGGCAATGAAGCACCCAAAGTTTTTGTGCAGTTCCACCAAAATCGATCATCCCTGTTGGCACATATATTGAGAGAGTGAGATTACTGTAATAGTGGACTAGTTGATGAAACATACACTAACAAATAGAAGCACCCTCATTATCTTAATGGGTAAAGTTAGCATTCCCTCCCTGCTCCACCACATGACTCACCTCCTGTAACGCCCCGGATGTAACTTGCCATAATTGTAACTCCAACTCTTGCCATTTTCGGCATTGTGATATAATATTTCCTCCGTGGTTGGGTTTCCCTTCGTTTTGCTTTTTGTTCATGTCATGCTTTTCATATCATGTCATCATGTGCATCGCTTTTGCATACGTGTTCGTCTCATGAATCCGAGCATTTTCCCCGTTGTCCGTTTTGCAATCCGGCGCTCCTATGCTCCCCGGCGTCCCCTTTTACCTTTTTTCCGTGAGCGGGTATTAAACTTTCTCGGAATGGACCGAGGTTTGTCAGGCGGCCTTGGTATAGCACTGGTAGACCGCCTGTCAAGTTTCGGGTCATTCGGAGGTCGTTTGATACTCCAACGGTTAACCGGGTAACCGTGAAGGCCTCATGTGTGTTGCAGCCCAAAACCCCTCCAAAACAGCCCAATAACTCATCTAAGGCACTCCCATGTCCATCGCCGTTCGATCACGATCGCGTGGCCGAAAACCGCACTCCATTTGGAGCCTCCTAGCTCCTCCTACCTATAAGTATACCTCCCCCTCCAAAATCCCGGGTCCATTCTACCCTAACCCTAGCTCCCCGCTCCCTCCGCGCGCCGGACACGTCCGGTCCGCGCCGGACGAATCGCCGCCGCCCCGCAGCCAGTGGCCGCGCGCCACATGGCCCGCCGCCACCTCCCACCGCGCTGGCCCGCTCGGCCCGCCGCGAGCCCCCGCGGGCCCTAGCGCCCCGCGCCGCCCGCCTCCCGCCTCCGCGCCGCCGCCCGGCGCCGGCCCCGCCGCCGCTGACTCCACCGCCGCCCGGCGCCGGCCCGCGTCGCCGACCCCGCTGCCGCCCGACGCCGGCCCCACCGTCGCCGACCTTGCCGCCGTCCTCCCCCGTCACCGGATCCCGCGTCCCCGCCCGCCGGCATCCTCCTCCTCCTTGCTCTGGCCGCCGCGGCCCGCGTCTCCGGCCAGATCCGCCGCCCGCCTCGGGACCCGCGCCGTCAAAACCCTAGGTGAAATTTCGGCTAAGTCTTTTTCTGCGGATATTTTGTTGCATGTTCATCGCCTCATAACTTTGCACCCGTGGCTCCATTTCGGGCGTATAGCATATCAAATTGTTCGCTTGATGAGTACATCATTTCATCTCATTGCATCATTTTCATTTGAGCTCATCTTGATGCCCGAAATGCTGTTGGAAGAGGGCTATGTGATGTTAGTTTCAGATCTGTTTCAGAACATGCACTTTTGTCATTTTTGCCATGATTGATGTGTGCACCCTATGAAGTTTAGTCCTACATGTGTTTTGAAATATTCCATGCTATCTTTCCAGGGGTGTATGCCATGTATTTTTGTGATCTTTGTGGTGACTAGCACAAGCATGCAAACTAGGGTACTTAATGTTGCTGATTTCAGAGACTTAGTAATTTCACTAAGTCCCTGCCTGCTGTTATTTTTATGCCATGTGTTCATGTTGTTTCAGAGAGATCTACGCCTCTTTTGAGCATGATCAGTAAGAGTGATTTTAGCATATGGATTTGCTCTATCAATCCATGCCTTTTTTGGTATTTATGGAGTGCCATAGATTGAGTCAATCGAGCTATACTTTTGCTATAAAATGTTTCCTGGCAGATTGTTTACATGTTATTCGATTTTGCTAAGCTTGTTGTAGTTGATCCTTGCCATGTATAGCTCCTATGCCATGTCTTATTGATGGATGTATGCTTAGTTTATCATGTAGTGCTCTGCAGTGAGTGCATCGAGCTCACGAACATGCCTAGTTGTTATCTGTTTTCGACATGTCCAGTTTTCTGCCAAGTCTGAAACCTGTAACGAAACTTGCTTATTTGACATGGGTGTTATTATATTTTCTGATCCTTTTTGGCCTAGGGTCAGTAAGGGACTTTTGTCAAGTGCTTTGATTAGATTCACTCCATGCCTTATTTTGCTATGTCCTGCTCCTCTAGCATGTTGTTTCATTGCTCTAAACATGTCATCCTGATGTTAATTTCTGGCATGTTGTTATTTTCACTAAGTCTGTGAACCTGTTATCTTTTGCACTTTTCCATGCTTGTTTGAACCTGTTGTGGTGCGATTTAGCCGTAGCTCAATGTTCATCTTTTGTCAAGCATCTCGAGTAGATTACTGTCATATGCTTTGTTGATATGTTTGGGTGTAGTAGCTTAATTTCTTGTTTCTTGCTAAATAGCATCATGCTGTTAATGGCAGAATCTTATCATTCTTGTTTTGCTTGTCATTTGCAAACCGTGCATCCGGTTCCGGTGATCTTTATATCGATTTCAACCGAAATCACCTCACCTATCCAGTGGCATACTTGGTTTGCCAAGATTATGCCTTGTTCATCTTTGTCCTTCCGGAGCACGCATATGCATTGCATATCACATCTCGCATATCATGCCATGTTTTGCACCATGTTGGTTGTGCATTGCATCGTGATTGATGTTTGTCCCCTTTGCTTGTGTTCTTGCTTTGGGTAGAGCCGGGAGACGAGTACGTGAACGAGGAACCTGTTGAGAACGCTTTCGAGGACCAAGCTTTCGACAACTCTGAGAACCTTGCAGGCAAGATGACCATACCCTCGAAATCACTTCTATCTTTGCTGGCTAGATGCTCGCTCTTTTGCTATGCCTATGCTGCGATACCTAACACTTGCTATATCATGCCACCCATATTGCCATGTCAGCCCCTAACCATCCATGTCCTAGCAAACCGTTGTTTGGCTATGTTACCGCTTTGCTCACCCCCTCTTATAGCGTTGCTAGTTGCAGGTGAAGATGGAATTTGTTCCTTGTTGGAACATGGACTTGTTGTTCCTTGTTGGAACTTGTTTACTTGTTGGGATATCACAATACCTCTTATTTAATTAATGCATCTATATACTTGGTAAAGGGTGGAAGGCTCGGCCTTATGCCTGGTGTTTTGTTCCACTCTTGCCACCCTAGTTTCCGTCATACCGGTGTTATGTTCCTTGATTTTTGCGTTTCTTACACGGTTGGGTGATTTATGGGACCCCCTTGACAGTTCGCTTTGAATAAGACTCCTCCAGCAAGGCCCAACGTTGGTTTTACCATTTGCCACCTAAGCCTTTTTCCCTTGGGTTCTGCAGACTCAAGGGTCATCTTTATTTTAACCCCCCCGGGCCAGTTCTCCTTCGATTGCTGGTCCAAACTAGAGCACCGTGCGGGACCGTCCCTTGGCAACTTGGGTTATGTTGGTTCCTGTACGCTTAGCTTATCCGGATGTGCCCTGAGACCGAGATATGTGCAGCTCCTATCAGGTTTTGTCGGCACAATCGGGCGGCTTTGCTGGACTTGTTTTATTACTGTCGAGATGTCTTGTAGTCCGGGATTCCGAGACTGATCGGGTCTTCCCGGTAGAAGGAATATCCTTCGTTGACCGTGAGAGCTTATAATGGGCTAAGTTGGGACACCCCTGCAGGGTATTATCTTTCGAAAGCCGTGCCCGCGGTTATGAGGCAGATGGGAATTTGTTAATGTCCGGTTGTAGAAAACCCGAAGTTGACCTTAACTAAAACACATCAACCGCGTGTGTAACCGTGATGGTCTCTTCTCGGCGGGGTCCGGGAAGTGAACACGGTGTTGGAGTTATGCCTGACGTAGGTTGTTCTAGGATCACTTCTTGATCACTTCTAGCTGCACGACCGTGCTTTGCTTCTCTTCTCGCTCTCTTTTGCGTTGTTAGCCACCATATATGCTAGTCGCTTGCTGCAGCTCCACCTCACAATCCTTTCCTACCTATAAGCTTAAATAGTCTTGATCTCGCGGGTGTGAGATTGCTGAGTCCCCGTGACTCACAGATTCTACCAAACAGTTGCAGGTGCCGATGATGCCAGTGCAGACGTTTCAACCGAGCTCAAGTGGGAGTTCGACGAGGAACGTGGTCGTTACTATGTGTCTTTTCCTGATGATCAGTAGTGGAGCCCAGTTGGGGTGATCCGGAGATCTGTGTAGCATTTGGGGGTAGTCTTCTTTCATTTTGGTTCCGTAGTCGGACCTTGAGTGTAATCTGGATGATGAATGTTTATTTATGTATTGTTTGAAGTGGCGACTGTAAGCCAACTATGTATCTCTTTCCCTTATGTATTACATGGATTGGGTGAAGATTACCTCACTTGCGACATTGCTTTCAATGCGGTTATGCCTCTAAGTCGTGCCTCGACACGTGGGAGATATAGCCGCATCGAGGGCGTTACAAGTTGGTATCAGAGCCTTCCCCGACCTTAGGAGCCCCCACTGATTGATCGTTTTTAGCGGCCGAGTTGTGTCTAGAAAAATGTTTTGAGTCATTTAAGAATTATATATCGGAGAGTTTAGGAATTCTTTTTACTTCCCAGTCTCCTCATCGCTCTGGTAAGGCATCCTGACGTAGAGTTTTGACTCTTCTCTTCTCAAATTTCACTAAATTTTTTTTAGGATCATGCGGGTATCTTAGAATCGTTCCGATGGTTTTATGATGACAACATTGTCTTGGTTGCCTCCCGTCAGCAGGGGTTTTAGAGGAGGTGTCCCGGGGAGTTGAGCTCCGATGTGTTGTCATCATAATTTTATGGTTACAGTTCTGGAATACCTGAGTTTAGTACGCCGACATCGAAAATCTCTTTTGTACAGTTGTTGGTGAGATAACCCTGATAGCCCAGTACTGAGGCGAGTGCGGGAGTATTGCCATGACTTGTATAACGGATGCTTTTTCGAAGGTTGAGGTAGATGATTTCCGAAGGTTTCTTGGTTATGTGTTGAAGGATGGATACAGCTGGATCTAGGTATTGTTAGTTTGGGTGATATATTTTGTGTCCCCTGTATCCCCAACACCTGATTGCATAACCAGAAAGTTTCGGGAGTTTATAAGTGGGAATTCATGTAGCTCTAGTACTTCTTCCGCAAATATTTGGTTTGTGATTGGGTAATCCTTACCAAGTATTTGTTCACATCCGTACCTTGTTGATTTTATTCCATACCTTTTTCTAAGTGGCTTCTCAACTTATGGAAGTGTGATGCTTTACTTTGGAATTCATTCGTTCATTCTCGTTCGAATGTTTATTGTGAAGACTATATGTTGCAATTTCGATCCTTTGATTCAGCTTGAATATATGTCTTTCAAGATGCTAATGGATGTCACCCTCTTCAGGATGGCTCCGCCAACGCGTCAGAATCCGGAACGCAATGAAGGAAGTCAGGCTAACCCTCCGCCACCACCTCCGCCTCCGGAGGCATGGCAAGCTTTGATGACTGCCACAAATGCCAACGCTCAGATTCTGATTCAGCTCTTGCAAGATCGCAACCAAGGGCAAGGTAATCAGGGAAATCAAGGCCAAGGCAACAATCAGCCGCATTTTGCTACCCTCAATCAGTTCCTTGCTAATCAGCCAAAGACTTTCAGCTACTGTGTCGAGGCCACAGACGCCGATGATTGGCTCGTGGACATCTACAAGCATTTCGAGTGCAGCAATGTCAGACCTGAGGACTTTGTCAAGTTGGCCTCTTTTCAACTCAAGGATCAAGCTGCTGAGTGGTTCCAGCAATACAAAGATTCCAGAGGAGGTCGTGTGATTACCTGGGATGATTTCCGCCGTGACTTCAAAGCTCACCACATTCCAGAAAGTGTTGTTGAGAGTAAGCGTGAGGAGTTCCGCAATCTCAAGCAAGGCAACATGTCTGTCTATCAATACAACACTCAGTTCCAGAAGCTCTCTCGCTTTGCGAAGCAAGACATCCCTAATGAGAAGAGTATGATCTACCAATTCAGGCGTGGTCTCAGAGAAGATTTGCAACTAGCTCTCGTGCTTTTTGAGCCGTTAAAGTATGATGAATTCTACAACATGGCGCTGAAACAAGAAGCTGCTCAGCTCAAGTGTGAGGCTTCTAAGAAGAGAGTCAGAGACGCAGTTCAGTCTTCTTCTTCCTCACTTGTGGCAGCTAAGCAACAGAAGTTCTGGTTGCCTCCTCCTCCTCCGTTCCGTCAGCCTTATCAGCAGAAGAACTCAGGTGGTCGTGGATCTTCCCACCCACCCAACCCTGGCTATCAGAACAAGTCTCAGAATCAAGCTCCAAGGCCAAGTGCTCCTTATCATTGTCCGCTCTCAGAGGTGACTTGTAACAAATGTCAGCAGAAGGGTCACTATGCGAACAAGTGCTTCAACCAAAGGCGCCTTCCGCCTCCTCCTCCTGTGAAATCTTCCAGCAATGCAGTGGTCAAGCATAATCCTAAGCATGCCAAGGTGAACATGATGAACGCGGTTCAGACAGAGGATTCTTCTGAAGTGATCATGGGTAACCTTCCTGTTAATGATATTCCTGCAAAAGTCTTATTTGATACTGGTGCATCGCATTGTTTCATGTCGAGATCATTTGTTTCAAAGCATGACTTCATTTCGGAATTGTTGGAAAAACCCATGGGGGTTGTTTCTCCGGGCAAGCCTATGAGGGCTACCACAATGATCCCGAATGTTTCTATCAAGATGGGCGACTATAGATTCTTGTCTAAACCAATGGTGCTTGGTGACTCTGATATTGATCTTATTCTCGGGATGGACTGGCTTTCTAAGCACAAGGCTTAGCTTGACTGTGCTTCTAGGGAAATTCAATTGACTCACTCTTCTAACGATGTGATCATCTATGCCTCTCATGATGATACCATTCGGTTGTTTTCTCTCAATGAGAATGGTGAATTGGATGCTATCTCTCAAATTCCAGTCGTTTGTGAGTACCAAGATGTTTTTCCAGAAGAGCTTCCGGGTATGCCTCCCCGCCGGCCAGTTGAATTCGTGATTGATCTTGAGCCTGGCACGGAACCCGTTTGCAAGCGTCCTTACAAGCTTGGACCAGATGAGTTGAAGGAATTGAAGAAACAACTCGATAAACAAGAGCGTCTGGGTTTGATCAGACCGAGTTCTTCTCCTTGGGGTTGTGGATTTCTTTTTGTCCGGAAGAAGGATGGCACGGACCGACTTTGCGTCGATTACCGTCCACTGAACAAGAAGACAATCAAGAACAAGTACCCACTTCCCAACATCAATGAGCTATTCGAGCAACTTAAAGGTGCTAAAGTGTTCTCCAAGCTTGACCTTCGTATGGGGTATCATCAGATTCGCATTCGTGAAGAAGATATTCCCAAGACAGCATTCAGAACAAGCTTTGGTTCTTATGAATATACTGTCATGTCTTTCGGCCTTGTCAATGCTCCTTCAGCTTTCACTCGCTTGATGAATTTCATCTTCAACCCCTACATCAACGAATTTGTCTTGGTCTATCTCGATGATATTTTGGTCTTCTCCAAGAATAAGGAGGATCATGCCAAACATTTGCGATTGGTACTCGACAAGCTCAGAGAGTATAAATTATATGCGAAGTTCTCCAAATGTGAATTTTGGCTTGATGAAGTTCTTTATCTTGGCCATATCATCTCTGCCAAGGGCATCGCTGTTAATCCTGAGAAGGTGTCTGCAGTTGTGAATTGGGAACCTCCTCAGAATGTCAAGCAGCTTCGCAGTTTTCTTGGACTTGCAAGCTATTGCCGAAGATTCGTTGAGAATTTCTCTAAGATTGCAAAGCCTCTTTCCAACCTCCTCCAGAAGCATGTGAAGTATGTCTGGTCTCCTGAGTGTGACGTTGCTTTCAACACTCTCAAAGAGAAACTCGTCACTGCTCCAGTTTTGACTCCTCCTGACGAAGACAAGCCTTATGAAGTTTTCTGTGATGCTTCTCTTCAGGGCCTCGGTGCCGTCTTAATGCAAGAGAAGAAGGTTGTGGCCTATACCTCTCGTCAGTTGAAGCCCAACGAAAAGAACTACCCCACTCACGATCTTGAGTTGGCGGCAGTTGTCCACACACTAATAACATGGAGACATCTCCTGTTGGGGAGGAAAGTGGACATTTTCACCGATCACAAGAGTCTCAAGTACATCTTCACTCAGCCCAACCTCAACCTCAGGCAAACTCGATGGGTCGAAATGATTCAAGAGTATAATCCGAGTATTGAATATACTCCAGGCAAGGCTAATGTGATTGCAGACGCTTTGATCAGGAAGGCTTACTGCAACAGCTTAATCCTCAAGCCCTTTCAACCGGATCTCTGTGAAGCTTTCCGCAAGTTGAATCTCCAAGTTGTCCCTCAAGGTTTTCTTGCCAACCTCATCGTCTCTCCTACTTTGGAAGATCAAATTCGTGAGTCACAGCTGTTGGATACCATGGTGAAGAAGGTGAAACGTGGTATTGACAAGGGCATTTCCAAATACAAGTGCTATCGAGTTGATGACAGAGATACTCTTTTCTTCGAGGACCGGATCGTGGTTCCAAAGGGCGATCTTCGTAAAGTCATTATGAATGAAGCGCACAACTCTCTTCTGTCAATTCATCCTGGAAGTACGAAGATGTACCATGACCTCAAGCAGTCGTATTGGTGGACTCGAATGAAGCGAGAGATGGCTCAATTCGTGAATGAATGTGATGTCTGCAGAAGGGTGAAGGCAGAACACCAACGACCAGCTGGTCTTCTCCAACCTCTTGCTATTCCAGAATGGAAGTTCGATCATATCGAAATGGACTTTGTGACTGGTTTTCCAAAGTCCAAGCATGGAAATGATGCTATCTTCGTCGTCATCAACAAGCTCACCAAAGTGGCTCATTTTCTTCCTATCAAAGAGTCCATCATAGCAGCGCAGCTGGCAGAGCTCTACACCTCCAGAATTGTCTCCTTGCATGGCATTCCACAATTGATCTCTTCAGACCGTGGCAGCATCTTTACCTCCAAGTTTTGGGATTCTTTTCAGAAGGCCATGGGCACCAATATTCGCTTCAGCACAGCTTTCCACCCTCAAACTAGTGGACAAGTCGAGCGTGTCAACCAAATTCTTGAAGATATGCTCAGAGCTTGTGTTATCTCTTTCGGCATGAAGTGGGAGGATTGTCTTCCTTATGCTGAGTTCTCTTACAACAACAGTTTTCAAGCCAGCTCTGGCAAAGCCCCATTCGAGATTCTCTATGGCAGAAAGTGCCGTACTCCTCTCAATAGGTCTGAGATGGGCGAACGTCAACTTCTTGGCAACGATTTGATCTCAGAGGCTGAGGCAATGTGCAAGGTCATTCATGAGAACCTCAAAGCCGCGCAGTCGCGCCAGAAGAGCTATTACGATAGCAAACATCGTGATTTGGCATTCGAGATCGGAGACCATGTCTACCTCCACGTCTCTCCAATGAAAGGAACTCGTCGCTTCAGTATCAAGGGGAAACTTGCCCCTAGATACGTCGGTCCTTTCAAGATCATCGGCAAACGAGGCGATCTCGCCTATCAACTTGAGCTTCCCTCCAACTTTGCAAATGTGCACGATGTCTTCCACGTGTCACAGCTTCGCAAGTGCTTCAAGACGCCTGAGCGCACCATCAACTTCGAAGAGATTGATTTTCAAGAAGATTTGTCCTATCATGAGCATCCCATTGCTATTCTTGAAGATACTGAGCGCAAGACTCGCAACAAGTCAATCAAATTCCTGAAAGTGAAGTGGTCACACCATTCAGACCAAGAAGCCACCTGGGAGCGTGAGGACCACCTACGTTCCGAGTATCCGGAGTTCTTTCAGTCCTAGATCTCGGGACGAGATCCTCTCGTAGTGGTGGAGTGTTGTAACGCCCCAGATGTAACTTGCCATAATTGTAACTCCAACTCTTGCCATTTTCGGCATTGTGATATAATATTTCCTCCGTGGTTGGGTTTCCCTTCGTTTTGCTTGTCATTTGCAAACCGTGCATCCGGTTCCGGTGATCTTTATATCGATTTCAACCAAAATCACCTCACCTATCCAGTGGCATACTTGGTTTGCCAAGATTATGCCTTGTTCATCTTTGTCCTTCCGGAGCACGCATATGCATTGCATATCACATCTCGCATATCATGCCATGTTTTGCATCATGTTGGTTGTGCATTGCATCGTGATTGATGTTTGTCCCCTTTGCTTGTGTTCTTGCTTTGGGTAGAGCCGGGAGACGAGTACGTGAACGAGGAACCTGTTGAGAACGCTTTCGAGGACCAAGCTTTCGACAACTCTGAGAACCTTGCAGGCAAGATGACCATACCCTCGAAATCACTTCTATCTTTGCTGGCTAGATGCTCGCTCTTTTGCTATGCCTATGCTGCGATACCTAACACTTGCTATATCATGCCACCCATATTGCCATGTCAGCCCCTAACCATCCATGTCCTAGCAAACCGTTGTTTGGCTATGTTACCGCTTTGCCCACCCCCTCTTATAGCGTTGCTAGTTGCAGGTGAAGATGGAATTTGTTCCTTGTTGGAACATGGACTTGTTGTTCCTTGTTGGAACTTGTTTACTTGTTGGGATATCACAATACCTCTTATTTAATTAATGCATCTATATACTTGGTAAAGGGTGGAAGGCTCGGCCTTATGCCTGGTGTTTTGTTCCACTCTTGCCACCCTAGTTTCCGTCATACCGGTGTTATGTTCCTTGATTTTTGCGTTCCTTACACGGTATGGTGATTTATGGGACCCCCTTGACAATTCGCTTTGAATAAGACTCCTCCAGCAAGGCCCAACGTTGGTTTTACCATTTGCCACCTAAGCCTTTTTCCCTTGGGTTCTGCAGACTCAAGGGTCATCTTTATTTTAACCCCCCCGGGCCAGTTCTCCTTCGATTGCTGGTCCAAACTAGAGCACCGTGCGGGACCGTCCCTTGGCAACTTGGGTTATGTTGGTTCCTGTACGCTTAGCTTATCCGGATGTGCCCTGAGACCGAGATATGTGCGGCTCCTATCAGGTTTTGTCGGCACAATCGAGCGGCTTTGCTGGACTTGTTTTATTACTGTCGAGATGTCTTGTAGTCCGGGATTCCGAGACTGATCGGGTCTTCCCGGTAGAAGGAATATCCTTCGTTGACCATGAGAGCTTATAATGGGCTAAGTTGGGACACCCTTGCAGGGTATTATCTTTCGAAAGCCGTGCCCGCGGTTATGAGGCAGATGGGAATTTGTTAATGTCCGGTTGTAGAAAACCCGAAGTTGACCTTAATTAAAACACATCAACCGCGTGTGTAACCGTGATGGTCTCTTCTCGGCGGGGTCCGGGAAGTGAACACGGTGTTGGAGTTATGCCTGACGTAGGTTGTTCTAGGATCACTTCTTGATCACTTCTAGCTGCACGACCATGCTTTGCTTCTCTTCTCGCTCTCTTTTGCGTTGTTAGCCACCATATATGCTAGTCGCTTGCTGCAGCTCCACCTCACAATCCTTTCCTACCTATAAGCTTAAATAGTCTTGATCTCGCGGGTGTGAGATTGCTGAGTCCCCGTGACTCACAGATTCTACCAAACAGTTGCAGGTGCCGACGATGCCAGTGCAGATGTTTCAACCGAGCTCAAGTGGGAGTTCGACGAGGAACGTGGTCGTTACTATGTGTCTTTTCCTGATGATCAGTAGTGGAGCCCAGTTGGGGTGATCCGGGGATCTGTGTAGCATTTGGGGTAGTCTTCTTTCATTTTGGTTCCGTAGTCGGACCTTGAGTGTAATCTGGATGATGAATGTTTATTTATGTATTGTTTGAAGTGGCGACTGTAAGCCAACTATGTATCTCTTTCCCTTATGTATTACATGGATTGGGTGAAGATTACCTCACTTGCGACATTGCTTTCAATGCGGTTATGCCTCTAAGTCGTGCCTCGACACGTGGGAGATATAGCCGCATCGAGGGCGTTACACCTCCATAGACAAACATACACACGTACATGATTCAGCATAGGGTGCTACTAAAGATTTGTTTAACTCCGACAGGAAAATTAGGCAGCAATAAATTAGTGGTACTTAAGTACTCCTAATTAATTAAGTGGGACAACAAAAGTGGAAGGGCTCCCTGGAGGATCGTCTCACATGTAAGGTAGTCGTTGTCGGAGCCCTTGAATGGCCTCGACTGAGGCCTCTGGCTTTAGCAAGATCGCCTTGGCACTGTTTACTCTTCTTCTTCTTCCTCTTCATGCTCTGTTTCTCATTATCCTCACCAGTTGGTGAAACCAAGTACATGATTGGCCTTCTATTTCAGAATTGGTTTTGTCAGTGATGGAGTACAAGTGTACTAGTAAAACATAGCATTATTTTCTCATGGCAGTCGCATGCATTAAACATCATTCTTACCTAAAGGAAGGTTATGGTGCCAATATGGATGATGAGGATTGGAACACATATCTCCCTTTGTGCAGTTCCACCGAAATGAACCAACTGTTCCATTCTAACATTCCAGTTAAACAACAAAAAAGTCACTTCTTTTAAGAAGAGTTTTGTGCAGTGCACCAAAAGGTCACAACATCAACCAGGTGAAATGGATATCCCTGTTTGCACAAAAAGCTACAGAGGAAACAGTCAGAGTCTCAAACAATTACAGGCAAAAACATTTGGCTAAACTTGTCATGGCTTATAACAGTGGCATGGCTTCATTTTTACTAGGGGCATTAGATTAAGAACAACTAAATATTTGGTATAAGGGCATGGGACAGTGGGTGCACCAGTAGTCCGGCACCATGTACCTAAATAGGGGCATAAAGTGGTGATTCATAGTTTGTTGCCCCGAGAAACAAACATCCAAGAAACATATCTGGGTTGCTCCCATTTTTGTTCACTCTAGCCACCTACTCCTATGTGTGGATAGCAAATCTAGTCCTGGTCATACCACTGTGTACATCGTTACCCTATATTTCCCTTTTCGACCAAGAGACCGGTTGGATGACCAGTTTGTACTACTTTCACCCCCTTTCCTTCCTGTTTGTACCAAGTCCGATGTACTACATACTAAATTCCCCCACCCCCACTTTATTTCTTGTTTGAACCAAGTACAAGATTCGACTCCATGAAGTAGCTTTACCTCTAGCAATAGAAGAAAAAAATAGGTGACGTTGGACCATCCAATTGAGAGGGGCTGAGAGGTAGAAAATGATGCACATGCAGCAACGTAGCAAGCTGGGGAAGTAGAGCTAAGGTGGTTTTGAAGGAAGATATACCTGAAGGTCGTAGGGATGTGGATAGGTGGGCGGCGGGAGGCTGGATCCGCCCACACTAGGGCAACAACGAAGGGATCGGAGGACCTCCCGCGCCGGCGCTCGGCCAGAGATAACGGTGCGGCCGGCAGTGGGTCTCCTCCCTCGCTGTCGACGACGGCCTAAACGCTGCCCCTCCTCCCCTTCACCAGCGGAGGGGGATACGTCCGGATCTATAACCAGCGGTGAGGATAGAAAGAAAGTGTTTTTTGAAGGGAGAAAGACAGTGTTACCACCCTATCTTGTTTAGATCCGGAGAGGATGAGAGTGTGTGAATAGAGCAACCCTAGCAAGCAAGCGCGGAGGCTCCGGCCTATATATACGTAGTGGGGTAGTTTTCCTTTTTCACTCCATCAAAACAATCATTTAAAATTGTGTACTACGTGCCAGGTCGCTGTTTTTTTAGTTGTTGATTGTTTTTTGAGATAGCTACCCGCTTGTTCCAAGTGGTGTTACGGTGTGCCAGGTCGCACTTTGTATCGTTCAAGTCTGGTACAAGCCCCTCCATTAAATGAACAACCACCCCCTCTTAAAAATTGTGAACAAGCCCACAGCTAAAATTACCGGAAACGTGGGTTGCCCCAACATGCATTATTATTTATATTTTCTACTCCCTCCGTTCCTAAATATAAGTCTTTTTTATTAGCCACACCTAAGACAAGATTTTTTTATTAGCAGTGAACCCCACACGTCATAGACACAAAAAGTGTGGCAAGATTTTCCTTAGGCAAGGCAGAGTGTGTCTAACAATTTGAGCAACTCAAGTTAGGCAAGTGTGGCAAGTGTGGGAAAAATAATGTGGGAACATAAAACAAACATAGTCACAATCCAAACAGCCCCGTAATTTTTTGTGACATGCATGAAAATTTGGTTAGTTAAATTTATAGTCAAAATTTGGCAAGGTGCATCAAATCAACACATGCAAGTATCAAAAGGGAAGTCACGACATGCATGCATGCGTTGTACTCCCTCCGTTTCCAAATACAGGTCTTTTTAGAGATTGCAACAAGTGACTACATACGAAGCAAAATATGTCTACATTCATCCGTATGTTGTAGTCCATTTGAAATGTGTAAAAAGACTTATAAAGAGTGCAGTGCTTTGATGTGCCGCATCAACTCGTACAAGACCGAGAAGTTTGATTACTACAACGCCCTCTCCATCGCGGACTGAGCTCCGGTGCCTTAACTGCACCTGCCTTTGGCTGCATGATAGGTGGGCCAACCACCTGTTGGGCCCACCTATCATAGACACAAAGGTAGGAGCAGTAAGTCAATGAAGCTACGTCCCTCCCTCGCGCATGAGCGTGGTGGCTGGCAGGACTAGTAGGAGCTTTCGCTACATGCTTCTTGATGGCGGTGAACTTGCGGATGGTGTTGACCATCATGTCGTCCATGCGAGAGGCGAAGCCAGCGTCGGCGAGGGCTACGACACCGGCGGTCGCCAGCACCGTCTGGAAACGCTGCATGGTGCGGGGCCATAGGCCGGCGCCTTGGATGATTTGGCACAGCCGACTGCCGCTCACGTCCATCACCTCCATAGGTGCTTCTGGCTTCTGGTCACTTGGTCTTGGATTGGAGTGAGCAGTTTTGCGCAGAGACTAAGGAGTAGATGGATTGGAGTGGTGGGGCAACTTTATATGAGAATCCAAACTCTGTTGCATTCACATCGTGCTGGCTCTATTCTGCTTCTCCAATTAATTCCCTCTGCATGTAATTTGAGGATGCATCATTGATCGTTCAACGTCTCGGGAACCGCTACCCTTTCCCTCCTTGGCATTCAAGCACCTATGGAGGCGACTGCTGCTCGCGTCTATCGCGTGTCAGGAGATGTTCCCATCGACGACGAGGTGCCTATGGTGACTTCATAAATTTGAAGATGATATTGAGTACTAGTATACTCAATATTGTGCACCGTGACCAAGGGCGAGAGGAAAACAAGAGAACTACGTATTTATTTACGGTGTAGATTTACTCATTTTGCTCCATATGTACTCCGTCTTGGTGTAGTCTAGTCACTTGTTGAAATCTCTAGAAAGGCAAATACTCCTTTCTGGTTTACAGGGCTATACTAGCAAGTACTACAATAGTGGGCTCACATAGCAATTTTTTCTAATGCAAGAGCCTGGCTATATGTGTGCTCCAAGGTTCGCAACTGCCACGTTCGGGTTGCACTTGGCTCTTCGCCTCTTCGAGAAGACGAACAATGATGTTACTACTACTGCTTCTACAGTATCGAATCCATTGCTGCATGTCCGTCCATCGCGAGCGGGAGGGATAGCTTGTTGTAGTACTATAAGCAAAAGCCCGTCCTTGTCTGCGAGCCACCGCGCGCATGGGCGAGGGAGAAGGCGTGTAGTAGTAAAATCAAGCTTCTCCTCGTTGTACGAGTTGACGCGACACATCATAGCACTGGCCCCACATGGTTGCCTCTAAACTTGGCTGAAAGACCCAGAGTGTACAATACTCCATTTGCTGCAACCTCTAACATTTACCCCACCACAAATTAAAATATATATTCCTGTCTTGACCAGATGAGTGTGCAAACTAGAATCACCAGGATGACAGGTAGGGCCAGAAGATTATTTTAATCAAAAAAATATAGCATGGAGCCGACCCCAACGATTTTAAGCTTACATGCACGATACACGCTATCCTAGACTACTCTACACATGAAACTGCCACATGAGTGTCCGGGCTGCGCTTGGCTCTTCACCTCTTCGGGAATTCGAACAATGATGGAGTACTACTGCAGTGGAGGAGTACTACAGTATGCTTCTGGCCATTTGACACCGATTGAACTGCTGCATGTCCACCGCGTGCGGGAGGGAGAGCGTGTAGCGAACAAAAGCTTCTCCTAGTCTTGCCAGCCACCACGCTCATGGGTGAGGGAGGGATGCCGCTTCATTGACTTACTGCTCCTGCCTTTGCGTCTATGACAGGTGGGCCCACCTGTCATGCAGCCAAAGGCAGGCGCGGTTAAGGCGAGAGGGCGTTGTAGTAATCAAACTTCTCGGTCTTGTATGAGTTGCCGCGACACATCAAAGCATTGCACTCGATATATTTCAATAATTTGCGTTTACCGATGCATTAATTACAATGCATGCATGCATGCCATGACTCTCCTTTTGATACTTGCATGTGTTGATTTAATGCACCTTGAAGTAGTATGAATATGTGACGGTAAAGCTTTGTAATGCCCCGGCCCTAATAAAGCGAGAGATGGTTGTGCACGAGGAGGGCGAGATCATGCAGACAGAACAGGACCCGACGATGGAGCTCTCTATGGTCTCGATGGACCTCACCTTGCTCCACTGCCCCTTGTGCCTCCGCCCCTTGAAGCCTCCAGTGTATGAGGTTCGAGTACACCTCGTCCGTTCGGTTGATCGAGCAAGGTGCATGTTTCTTGATTGATGTGTTGTTCGATTGATTTGTGCAGTGCAAGGGAGGGCACCTGGCTTGCGCGGACTGCCGCATGGAGCGCCCCGGGAACCAGCGGTAGTGCCAGAAGTGCGAGCGCGGCGGTGGCTTCGACATGCGGAACATGGCGGTGGATGCCGTCCTCTCCTTGGTGAGGGTGGAGTGCCCGCACGAAGGCTGTGGGCTCTACGTCACTTACCACAAGCTCGCCGATCACCAGAGCATGTGTCCGCTCGCGCCCTGCAAATGCCCCGTGCCCGTCTGCGGGTACGAAGGCCCGCCGCCGGTGCTCTCCCACCACATCAGCACCATGCATCCCATGCCCGTGCACATGATCCAGTACGACAAGGCGCTCCAGCTGCAAGTGCCACTGTCGGAGCCACGGCTCTTGCTATTCGCGGAGGAGGACGACCACGCGTTTTTCTTGGTCGGCGGCATGCTCGACATCAGCACGCCTATCGCCGTGTCAGTCGTCTACATCAGAGCGGGGGCGTCCCCACTGCCACACTACGTGGCCAAGCTGTGGGCGAATGGCCCGCCGGGGGAGCCCAAAGGCAGGACCGACGCAGTCAAGGTGGAAATGGAGGTGACAGGCAGCAGGAATCCTGACGACGTCGCCGTGCAGGAGCTGACCTTCTTCACAGTTCCGCCCAAGCTGCTGGCTGGGGCTAAGCTAGTGTCCCTCCACATTCAGATTGACAAGCTCACGTCCTAAATGATTCTACAGTGCCTTCTGTTTATCTTAGTAATATGCTAATATAGGGGTTAGCTCGGTCTACTTTAGCTTAAGAGATGGTGGGTTTTGGTGGCAATGCAGTAGTTACCTCGACATCAGATCAGCAGTGAAAGTAATTTCGAACAGTCGAATGGATATTTTGTGTCTGTTGGATATAAAGATCCTTTGGGTAATAAGTAACAGCTTATATGCTTTTTTTTCGAAACAGAACAACGATAGTATAATTTTTGTCGGCATGCACTGATATTTTTTAAGTTAAATATTTAGTCAAAATTTCGCACAAATTACAAAGGGGAATAATAAACTATGACGGAGGTAGTACCACGCTATATTTAATTGCAAACCTATTCACACCGATCACAACCTAAATGGTTTCCCACTTAGGAGCGTATTAGTAGTACTCGGTTATACATACTACTATGCCAAGATGATTGCACATTCCTAATATGTGCCTCCAATTAATATAGTAGTAGTAGAGTACTTAGTCACGTACTCCATAACATCACCGGGCATTGCACGTACAACATTGAGTGGTAGTAAGAGACAAATGCCTATATGCCACGCATGTTCATACTATTTGTGCCTTTCTACTTCACTTACTGCGCTACATTACACAGGTTCGCACGTCCACTAGTGGATACACGTCCGTCTCGTAGTTCCAGTCCCACGTGTTCTTCATATAGATGGAATGATCCTTGCATGACACATGCACCTTGATGCTAGATGTCTCACGTGTTGGCAAAAGGATGAACAAAGCTCACGTAAAAAATAGAGTGGAAGAACATAGATTCCCGACGAACGAGAAGGAGCAAGGAGCCTCGTGGTGGGGCGTCTGCACTCATAATATTTTATATTATTCAGCGATATAAAATCAACCAATCATCTCCACAGTGGGCTGGAAGAGTACGGAACATGGCAGCCCAGTGTAGTTACATCATACTAGTACATGGCTAACCCACGCTATCACCATATTTCTTGGCTTCCGTGCGACACCTATCTCTAGTAATCCAGCAGCCCGTATCGCTTCTCCCTCCTCGTCTCTCTCAAAGTGCGGCGGGCTGGCGTTTTTGCCGTCTATTGAGGTCGGTTAACTCATCACATGTTAGCGACATGCCAAGAGCATTCTAAAAAAAATTCCTTTCACTTTCTGTTTACAAAAAGAAAAAAATCCTTTCACGTACGAATTTGACTGTATGTTTTGAGCAACTTGCATGTCCTATACTGCTCCTGTTTGGATACTCTAACTTAGCTAGAGGTTAGACTAACTCATGACTAACCCTGAACTAACTGTAGCCAAAGAGGTGTTTGGGTGACAGGGTTAGATTGACAATAAATGCACTTGATGGAGAGAGAAAAGTGATTTTTTAGTGGTCCCAATGAGGACTATCTCCAGTTAGCACCTCTTGGGAGGGATATTCGGTGCAACTTGCTCCAATTTAAACCCTCACGCTTGGATACTTTAGGGCTATTTGAGCCCCAACTAGCTCAAACTAACTCTAACGCATGGATCCAAACAGGGCCTATGGCCAGCCTCGACGCGGAGCAGTCGCGTGCACTGGTAAGCGGCGCTCTCTCGGCCGTCGCGCCGCTTCAAAGCCGGCGCCAGTGAGAGGTCGCCTCCGCTCTGCCCGGGCATTAATGTGGCACTGACGCTCCAGGGCGACACTGACCGTTTCACGCAGGAAGCGCGCACTGGCAAGGGAGTATAGGTTTTGAACCATTTCAGGTGTAGTACTGGTAGTTTGCAAAACTACTCAATTATTGCACTTAGTTTCCTAAGAAATTATGGTAAAAAACGTTACTCCACAGCCCACTTCCCTTCTCCTTCCTCTTCCACCGCCCGCGCATGTCCGTGGGAAGCGACCGGTCAACCCTTATATAGGAGTGCTAGCTCAAAAAGATGCATGCATGACCACTAAAATTTCCAGATTAAAGCGCCGCTCCGGCGGGAGTATGGCGTATGTTGTTACCTTTGGCCGGGCCATGGCTACCGGGAGACGGCGACCAGAGAAGAGGCGGCGGGAGGGGAATGAATGCAGCTACTGTTTGGGTTCGCCGTCCGGCTTAAATAAATGCGCAACATCACGTGTACCCGCGGGTGCACAAATTGTAACATACGTGTCTGCTTAAGTGGGCGTCACGTAACTGGTGTGTGTGTGTGTGTGTGTGTGTGTGTGTGTGTGATTCTGAGAGACAGAGTGCGTGTGTGCGACTCTACTCTTCGGACATGTACTCAACCTTTTGCATCGGGATATAAGTATAATGGTATTTACTTTAGCTAGTGATTTACGTGGCCATGTTAACGTGGTTGTGTAAAAAAAATGTCACTTCCTGCTTGTGATTTGCGTTATATAATTAGAAGCAAGATGCTCGTGCATTGCACGGAACATCAATATGCATTTTTTTACAAAACACCTGTTGTGATTTACCCATGCAGGAGTAATCCCATGTGTAAAAACTAATGATATTTTGAGAATTTTATTGGAAAACTGGTATCTCAAGAATGTCATCGAAATAATGAAAGATGAGAGATAAGGTGAGGAGGAGTGGAGCGCGGTGGTGACTTGTGGTCGGAATGGGCGGAGGCATGGGGATGGACGGCGCCGACAGGCGGCAGCGGCCACCATGCTAGATTGTTCCAGAGACTTCCCTTTTTAATTGCTCAACAATGAGGTTGTGGGAGATAAGGATGTGGAGAGAGGTGCGGGTATCTTTTGTAAAATTATCATAGTTTGCTTTCTATTCGTCAGATATAGATCAGACGGTCTATATTACAAGATGGTAGGCACACCATCATCACCAACTCGGTTTTTATAAGGGTACAGATGATAAGTTTGCTAACTACTAAAGTAAAGTGGAATTTGTCCATGTTATACAAGTAAATTAAGGTGATTGTTCATCATACGGGTAAGGTTGGATGAAGGGTGGTAGGAACAAATGCTCCGCCTAGAGCATGTGTTTGTGAGATGGAGTCTTAGTGTGTGTGTGTTTGTGTGTGTGTGTGTGTGTGGTTGTGTGTGTGTGTGTGTGTGAGAGAGAGATGGAGTCTTAGTGTGTGTGTGCGTGTGTATGTGTGATGGAGTCTTAGTGTTTGTGTGTGTGTGTGTGGGTGGGTGGGTGCGTGCGTGTGTGTGTGTGGGGTGTGTGTGTGTGTGTCGCGGGGTCCTCGGTTGCGGATGTAATTTCATTAAGTGTGCATGGCTTCATCATAGAGAGGTGATGTGTATGGCAGAGGCCACCAACAATGGGGTGCAAGAGAGAAAATGCCCGTAGAGAGGGAAGATAAGGTGTGTGCGCATGAGAGGAGTCGACATCGAGAGAGCGTGTTTGTTCGAGAGACACCGAGGAAGACTACTATATATCGATGGTGCATGTAGGCGGGAATTAAACGAAGGGATGGTCTTATTGGTTTCGGGGATATAGGGGAAGAGTGAGAGGGCGGCGGGGGGGGGGGGGGGTAGCTAGAAGGAGATTGTTAAGTGTGAGTGTGTGTTTTACCCATCCAGGCAGAAGTTATGTGCACACAAAAAGAGAACGATTCGATGTGGCGTTAGGGGTGAGGGTAATTAACTACGTATGGAGACATAGAGACCTTGAACGTGCATGTGTGGAAGGTATACATGTATACGTGGGATGTGTGTGTGTGCATGCGCATGATCGAGATAAAAGAAAGAAGACATAAGTCATAAGATCAACGACATGTGAGAGACGGATCGGTATGACAATATGCATGCATGTGAGAATGCAGGGAAGAAGGCCCGACAATTGAGCATGTGTTTTTGTCTTCAAGAGATAGTGGCGTGGGCTGAAGCATGCATCTATGGCGAGCAGAGGGAGCGAGGCACAACGATTGTGCAAAAGAGATCAACCTATAAATGAAAGAAGGTTGATGGAGAAACAGATAAATAGAAAGATAAAGATGCTAGCTAGTGCGCGTTAGAGATAGGAGTCGAGTGGATCAGAAGGCTGAGTTATGGGTGTGGGTGTGAGAGAGATGAAGAAAGGGTGCATGTGACTCACATACAAACAAATATCGGAGAGAAATGAGATCCCGAGAGACAGAGTTTTGTGTCTGCGAGAGAGAAAGATATTTCAAAACGAGAGTGATAGCTAGAGAGACATATGAGGGAATGCAAGATATCTCGAGGGAGAGAGAGTGTGTGTGAGCGACATACAAGAGAACAATGGAGAAATATGAGACCCTGGGAGACAGAGTTTGTGTTTGTGTGTGAGAAAGAGATATTTAAGAGGAAGATTCGTAGGTTCTCATACCTAAGGAGCGAAAGACATCTCTATATGAGGGGTGTGCGAGTGGCACACAGGGGAATAGTAGAGAGAAATGAGACCCCGGGAGACAAAGTTTTGTGTTTGTGTGAGAGAAAGAGATTCCACATGGGAAATCATAGTTAGAGACACATAGTAGGGAGTGAGATATACTTAGAGAGAGATAGAGTGATGAAGGTTGAGGGAGAGAGTACCGTCAGTGTGTTACGAAGATAAAAGATCATTGTCGACATACAGGTAGCACGAGAGATACCCGAGAGATGATGAACGCGTATAGGTCTAGAGAGATAGTCCTATATAAGCATGAGTGATAGTTATATGAGACGAATATCTGGATTAAATGGGATTCAAATATTTAAACTCGAGATCACGACATCGATAATATCATAACACAAATTGGTGTATCAAACATGCATATTCATTTGAATTTGGGGACACGTGTAATGTTATATAGTTTATCAATATTGGTGATCCATAGATTCTTTAATTAGAAACAATGCATGGTTTATATACAATTAATGTCTAAACGGGATTACACTATATGTTGCGTGTGTGAAACACATTATACATGTTTGAGAAGTAAAAAAGACCCCACATGTAACACACATTAATCGGAGACAGTTAGCGAGGAATGCATACATTTGATTTCAACATAAAGTGGTTTCAAATAGTTGAAAATCCAAATTGATGGATACAACCTTATGAATCTGAGATCATGCCATTTGTAAACCATATTTATGTATAAAGGGTGTTGTGCTTTTGAAAGTATATATAAAAATGATGTATATAGAATTTTATTCCAATCAAAAATGGATCCCGCCTGAAAAAATAGAATACAAACGGGATTCAAATTGAGTTGGCACGGTAAACGTGCACTCTGCAAAATTTGAACGAAGCGGGGAAAGTCGCAGTAACCGCCCAAAACCAAAATCTGTGAGATGGGAATTACTATGCCTATCCCTGCCACGCAAAGCCTATCTGCTCGATTTCTATAGGTTTCGATAGGGGTACGTTTGTAATTTCACTCAAACGTGACATAACCGCCTCTCACCTGGATTCATACACGGTGGGCGCCAAAACACAGTGTGTCCTTGGCCAAAATCGACTCGCTCCCCGATTCATACACGGTGGGCGCCAAAAACAAACTCTCGTCGACAAATATTTGGTGTATGCGAGATTACCGTCCTATCGATCCCCACCCGACTAATATTGCTGTGATGTAGGAAATTTGAAACGGGGGCTAAGTTTGTAAATTTCCTCGCATTTGAGACAAGCGCACCCTAAAGACATGGTTCCCCCTTCCTCTCCACCTCCATTTCCCCATTCGTACTTCTTGGGCGCCAAAACACCCTCTCCACCCCAGCCTCCTCCGTCCGCCACCCCATCCACCGCCGTCCTCCTCCACCATGCCGGAGTTGATACCCCGACGCCGCCGTCCATTACAAGAGATCAACCTCTCTCATCCACGGCTTCGGACCGGGATCCTTGCATCCCGTCATCTCGCTTCATCCCCGCCGTCGTCCACCTTGCTAGCGCTGCTCCTACGACCGCCTCGTCCACCGCGCCCCGCTGCCACCGTCTACCCTCCTAGATATGCTTCCACATCGCCGACAGCCACCGCTATCGCAGCACCGTCAAATTCTCAGTAGATGCATACACGGCGCCGCACCAAAGGCGGTACTCTTTCGTATCTGCTCAACTTATTTATCGCAACAAGAAAATAGATTGCCACTGCTTTACTCTGATTTATTGTCCATCACTTACTTGCTAGTTGAAAGCAAACATTGGTTGAGAAGTTGCCTTTGTCCGGTTTGCACCTTCAGATCCGCCACGTCATGCTCAACACTATACTCCCAATGCTTATGGTTTTCCCCTTTTATATTCCACACTAGTTAAATCACAGTAGACTAAATTTCAAAATTGGGTCAGTCGATTTTTCAGAGCTCGCCGGAGTTCGCCGATGCGAACGAAGGGGATCGGGTGGGGACGGTGGTTGTTGGGGGGGGGGGGGGTGGGGCCTCGCCAAACGAAGAAAACTCGATGAGGGTGGGGGGGTGGGGGTGGCGGAGGAACACAGGCGGTGGGGGCCGGTGGTCCGGCCGGCAGCCCGTGCAGTGTTCTGTATGGGAAGAATCAGAGGCGAGGAAGAAGAAGGTTTAGGAGACGTAGGATCTTCATCCAACTGCCTGAAATGGTCCACTGACCCAAATGAAAAAAGTCACGCGACTTGCATGCATACATGCCTTTATATTCAGTACCATCATCGTACCTGCTTAGCACTGCTCTTAAATCCATCAAGCTAAACAACGTGCCACTCATAATTCCAAACTTGTTGCTCAAGTACGAATCTGAAATGATGCTGATATTACTTAAACAGATAACATTTAATTAGTCAGCTAATGTTCCTACTTTACTTTCGAAAAGCACGTGCACCACATATAGAGAGACAACAGGGAGTTGCTTTCTTAATGCGCTCTGGTTCATCATGTGTGGGCACTACGCAACGAACATTTTATTATCCAAAATATGCTTGCTCTTCTTTAGCATGTTCCTCTTCCGTTCTTCTTTAATAAGTACTCTCTCCGTTCCTAAATACAAGTCTTTGTATAGATTCCACCATGGACTACATATAGAGAGACATCAGGGAGTTGCTTTCTTAATGTGCTCTTTGATTCGTAGGATTTTGTAAACATGGGAATAGGATTTGTAGTGGCCTGCCCACTTGAATCCTATAAGAATAGCAAGGAAATGCGGGGAGCTATGTCGCCTTTGAGAGTTACACTGATATTAACAGTATCGCACATATATTCCAGCAAGTTCCACTTTGCTGATTTTACTCTGATGCTTACTGTTTTCCCGTTATATCTACACTATGATCTGTGTAGCTGCTTTGTGTCGCACTAGCAGCAGTCCACTCTTGAAGCTAAACACCGCAATGACTTACAAAATTGGCACCAAGGCATTGAGTGTCATTCTGGATGCAATGAAACTCATACGCTCCCCACCTGTTGATTCTTGTTCAGAACATGATCCTAATGACTATTCTAACTTTGAGGAGTCAAAGGCAGATGGCCTGTCCTGTTCACCCATCAAGGTGCCTGTTCTAATTTGGCAAGGTTTTATTGATTGCGCGTATCTTGCATATGTTGTCTTGCATTTCTTCTACTTTGTTGCACCACCATCTGCTTAGTTTACTCATCATATATGTCGAGATGCCATGCCCATCCATTATCAATACATATTCCATCTGTCATCATACCATGTTTTTCCACTCAAATGCTGCTCTTGTGCATCAGACATCAAAAAGGAAGAGGGTGATTGCCGAACCTGAAGGAGCACCAACAAAGTCCTTGAAAAACGTGGTTGTGCCGGAGAAATCAGACAACACCCCACTTATATTGGCTGTACAACCAATGACACAAAACGTAGGACCGACTCCAGCAGACTATACCCATACTTCACTGGCCACACCACTAGCCCCACCACACAGGACCTGCACTCCAGCAAAAGGTATGACGATTTCAATTGCCATAGCACCAGCCGTACCATAGAAAAATCCCACTCCAGCAAAAAGTACAGCAAATCCACCGGCCGAAGACCTATCCCAACTACAGAGACGACCAATTCCTGTAGATTGGATCCCTATTCCAGTTATTCCCAGTTTAAAAGAAAATGCTTTCAATGTTGTTAGGGACTACTGATAACCCACAAGTGTAGGGGATCGCAACATCTTTCGAGGGTAGAGTATTCAACCCAAATTTATTGATTCGACACAAGGGGAGCCAAAGAATATTCTCAAGTACTAGCAACTGAGTTGTCAATTCAACCACACCTGGATAACTTAATATCTGCAGCAAGGTATTTAGTAGCAAAGCAATATGATAGTAGTGGTAACGGAAGCAAAAGTAATATTTTTGGTATTTTGTAGTAATTGTAACAATAGCAACGGGAAAGTAAATAAGCGTAAACTAGTATGTGGAAAGCTCGTAGGCATTGGATCGGTGATGGATAATTATGCCAGATGCGGTTCATCATGTAACAGTCATAACATAGGGTGACATAGAACTAGCTCCAATTCATCAATGTAATGTAGGCATGTATTCCGAATATAGTCATACGTGCTTATGGAAAAGAACTTGCATGACATCTTTTGTCCTACCCTCCCGTGGCAGCGTGGTCCTAATGGAAACTAAGGGATATTAAGGCCTCCTTCTAATAGAGAACCGGGACAAAGCATTAGCACATAGTGAATACATGAACTCCTCAAACTATGGTCATCACCAGGAGTGGTCCCGATTATTGTCACTTTGGGGTTGCCGGATCATAACACATAGTAGGTGACTATAGACTTGCAAGATAGGATCAAAAACTCGCATATATTCATGAAAACATAATAGGTTCAGATCTGAAATCATAGCACTCGGGCCCTAGTGACAAGCATTAAGCGTAGCAAAGTCATAGCAACATTAATCTCAGAACATAGTGGATACTAGGTATCAAACCCTTACAAAACTAACTCGATTACATGATAGATCTCATCCAACCCATCACCGTCCAGCAAGCCTACGATGGAATTACTCATGCATGGCGGTGAGCATCATGAAATTGGTGATGGAGGATGGTTGATGATGATGACGGCGACGAATCCCCCTCTCCGGAGCCCCGAACAGACTCCAGATCAGCCCTCCCGAGAGGTTTTACGGCTTGGCGGCGGCTCCGTATCGTAAAACACGATGATTTCTTCTCCTCTATTTTTTCCTCCCCGAAAGCAAATATATAGAGTTGGAGTTCGCATCGGAGGAGCCTCAGGGGTCCACGAGGTAGGGGGGCGCCCCTACCCTCGTGGACAGGGTGTGGGCCCCCTAGTCTTCATCTTTGGCAAGGATTTTTTATTATTTTTAACTAGATGTTCCGTGGAGTTTCAGGTCATTCCAAGAACTTTTGTTTTCTGCACATAAAACAACATCATGGCAATTCTGCTGAAAACAATGTCAGTCCGGGTTAGTTCCATTCAAATCATGCAAGTTAGAGTCCAAAACAAGGGCAAAAGTGTTTGGAAAAGTAGATACGACGGAGACGTATCAACTCCCCCAAGCTTAAACCTTTGCTTGTCCTCAAGCAATTCAGTTGACAAACTGAAAGTGATAAATAAAAACTTTTACAAACTCTGTTTGCTCTTGTTGTTGTAAATATGTAAAGCCAGCATTCAAGTTTTCAGCAAAGATTATAACTAACCACATTTGCAATAATTCTCAGGTCTCATGTTTACTCATATCAATGACATAATCAACTAGCAAGCGATAATAATAAATCTCAGATGACAACACTTTCTCAAAACAATCATAATATGATATAACAAGATGGTATCTCGCTAGCCCTTTCTGAGACCGCAAAACATAAATGCGGAGCATATTTAAAGATCAAGGACTGACTAGACATTGTAATTCATGGTAAAAGGGATCCAGTCATAGTCATACCCAATATAAATTAAAAGTAATGAATGCAAATGACAGCTGCGCTCTCCAGCTAGTGCTTTTTAATAAGAGGGTGATGACCCAACATAAAAGTAAATAGATAGGCCCTTCACAGAGGGAAGCAGGGATTTGTAGAGGTGCCAGAGCTCGCTTTTGAGATAGAGATAAATAATATTTTGAGCGGTATACTTTCATTGTCAACATAACAACTAAGAGATGGCGATATCTTCAATGCTACACACATTGTAGGTGGTTCCCAAATAGAATGGTAAAGTTTATACTCCCCCTCCACCAACAAGCATCAATCCATGACTTGCTCGAAACAACAAGTGTCTCCAACTAGCAACAGTCCCAGGGGGAGTTTTGTTTGCAATTATTTTGATTTAGTTTGCATAAAGCATGGGACTGGGCATCCCGGAGACCAGCCATTTTCTCGTGAATGAGGAGCGGAGTCCACTCCTCTTGAGAATAACCCGCCTAACATGGAAGATAAAGGCAGGGCTAGTTGATACATGAGCTATTCGAGCATACAAAACAGAATGTTTATTTGAAGGTTTAGAGTTTGGCACATATAAATTTACTTGGAACGGCAGGTATATACCGCATATAGGAAGGTATGGTGGACTCATATGGCATAACTTTGGGGTTTAAGGGATTGGACGCACAAGCAGTATTCCCTCTTAGTACAAGTGAAGGCTAGCAGAAGACTGGGAAGCGACCAACTAGAGAGCGACAACAGTCATGAACATGCATTAAAATTAATAAACATTGGATGCAAATATGAGTAGGATATAATCCACCATGAACATAAATATCTTGAAGGCTATGTTGATTTGTTTCAACTACATGCGTGAACATGTGCCAAGTCAAGTCACTTAAATCATTCAAAGGAGGATACCACCCCACTATACCACATCACAACCATTTTAATAGCATGTTGCCATGCAAGGTAAACTATTATAACTCACAGCTAATCAAGCATGGCACGAGCAATTACGATCTCTAATTGTATTACAAACATGTTTATTCATAACAAGCTGAATCAAGAACGATGAACTCATCATATTTACAAAACCAAGAGAGGTCGAGTTCATACCAGCTTTTCCCATCTCAGTCAGTCCATCACATATCATCATAATTGCCTTACACTTGCACGACCGAACGATGTGAATAATAATAAGAGTGTTCGTGCATTGGACTAAGCTGGAATCTACGAGCATTCAATAAACAGGAGAAGACAAGGCAATATGGGCTCTTGGTTAAATCAACAATAATGCATATAAGAGCCACTTCAACAATTTGATCATGGTCTTCTCCTATCGACCCCCAAAGAAAAGAAAAGAAATAAAACTATTTACACGGGAAAGCTCCCAACAGGCAAAAGAAGAACGGGAAATATTTTTGGGTTTTCTTTTTAATTAATACTACTACAGCAAGAAAAGTAAACTACTACTAATTTTGTTTTTTTGTTTTTTACTTAAGGTTTAACAAACACACAAGAAGAAAGCAGGAAAAATGAAATAAACTAGCATGGATATTACAGTGAAAGAGTATGAGCACTGACATCTAGCAATGAGTGTGTGTGAACATAAATGTAATGTCGGTGGGAAATACGTACTCCCCCAAGCTTAGGCTTTTTGCCTAAGTTGGTTCATTGCCAGGGATAGCCTGGCGGATACCCATAGGTGTAGCTGGAGTCATACTATGATGCAGCATTTATCGCCTCCTGAGCTGCAGCGTGGCGTCGGGCTGCCTCTGCTCTCCTCTCGTACTCATCTGCCTCCTCTCTGGTAATAAAATATCTTCCTTTTGTTTGAGAATCAAAGAAGGCAGGAGCAGGGAGAGTAATACGGACAACACGCTGTTTGTCAAAGATTAGTCGATATAAGAGAGGTGATTCATTCCTCTCGACAAACTGGTGGGAGGCCATAGAATTAAAATCTAAATAAGCAGGTGGCAACTCCATATCACCCTCACGAACGTCCACCTCAAGAAAATTAGCTAAGTGGGTTGCATAAATTCCTCCAAAGAAATCTCCATTATATCTATTATGATGCAACCTACGTGCTACAATGGCCCCCATATGATAAGATTGGTCTCCTAACACAGCACTCCTGAGAATGCTAAGGTCAGGGACACACATGTGACATGCTTCATCCTTAGCATTTATGCACCTACCTATGAAGAGAGGAAAATAATGTATAGCAGGAAAGTGAATGCTCCCTATGGTAGTTTGTGTTATATCTCTAGATTCCCCTACAGTTATACCAGCAAGAAAGTCTCTAAATTCAGATTTACGGGGATCATTAATACTACCCCATTGTGGGAGTTTGCAAGCAGAAGTAAAATCCTCTAAGTCCATGGTATAAGATTTGTCATAAAGATCAAACATGACAGTAGGAAAATTACGCGAAGATGAAAATTCAAACCTCCTCACAAATGAGCTAGTGAGTTGATGGTACTGTGGGCATTTGTCTGCCTCAAAGTCCACAAGATCGGCGTTACACAAATATGCGTTAAATTCCTCCTTGATTCCCGCTCGATCCATAAAATTATCTGAAGGCCATTCACAAGGCCGCACTTGAGCGTCCCTGGGGGCTCCTCATCAGCATCACGCATTGCAAGCCTGGGGCCTTGCTTCCTTGAAGAACCACCTTGGAACATCTTCCTAAGCATATTGTTTTCTTTGAAAAATTTCTGAAATTTTTAGTAACTTCAACCAAAAGTGAACCAAGCTCAACAAAATTTATAGCAACTACTCCTACAAGTGCCTAGAGCCTATATCAAGCATTATAACTACTTGGAACCATATAAATTTGACATGCAAGCTCAAGAACATGGTCACCTATGCAACACAAATTTGCAATGAATAAAGCACTAGAGCAAAAACTAATTGGACCAATGGAGGAGTCACATACCAAGGAACAATCTCCCCAAGCAGTTTTGTGAGAGGTGCTTTGAGCAAGGAGATCGAAAATCGCAGCAAAATGAGCTAGAACTCGTGCTTGAGCTGGTTATTTGTGTTTGTGGGAGGAAGAAGAAGAGGATGGGTGCAGGAATAGGTGGAGGAGGGCCACCGTGGGCCCACGAGGCAGGGGGGCACGCCCTTGGGGGTAGGGCGCGCCCTCCACCCCCGTGGCCAGGTGGCAGCTCCCCCCGCGGTGCTTTCAGTACCATAAATCCTCAAATATTCCCAAAAAAATCATATTAAATTGGCACGACATTTGGAGGACTTTATTTCAACTAAATCAGAAAACAGGGTATTTTTATATTGCACGGATAAATCAGAAAACAGACAGAAAAAAAATACTATTTTTACTTTATTTCAACTAAATAACAGAAAGTATAAAGAGGGTACGGAAGGTTGTGCCTTCTAGTTTCATCCGTCTCATGCTCATCAAAAGGAATCCACTAACAAGGTTGATCAAGTCTTGTTAACAAACTCATTCCGATTAACATGGAACCGGAGAAATTTTGAATAACACTATGTTACCTCAACGGGGATATGAACATCCCCAATAATAAGAATATCATATTTCTTCTTGACAGTAGGAAGAGGAAATTCAAAACCTCCAAATATAATCGATGGAATTTTTCCAATAAAATTGATAATGTGAACTTGAGGTTGTTTCCTCGAAAAGTGTACCATATGCTCATTACCATTAACATGAAAAGTGACATTGCCTTCGTTGCAATCAATAACCACCCCTATAGTATTCAAAAAGGGTCTTCCAAGAATAATAGACATACTATCATCCTCAGGAATATCAAGAATAACAAAGTCCGTTAAAATAATAACGTTTGCAGCCACAACAGGCACATCCTCACATATACCGACAGGTATATCAGTTGATTTATCAGCCATTTGCGAAGATATTTCAGTAGGTGTCAACTTATTCAAATCAAGTCTACGATATAAAGAGAGAGGCATAACACTAACACCGGCTCCAAGATCACATAAAGCAGTTTTAACATAATTTCTTTTAATGGAGCATGGTATAGTAGGTACTCCTGGATCTCCAAGTTTCTTTGGTATTCCACCCTTAAAAGTGTAATTAGCAAGCATCATGGAAATTTCAGCTTCCGGTATCTTTCTTTTATTTGTAACAATATCTTTCATATACTTAGCATAAGGGTTCATTTTGAGCATATCAGTTAATCGCATACGCAAAAAGATAGGTCTAATCATTTTAGCAAAGCGCTCAAAATCCTCATCATCCTTTTTCTTGGATGGTTTGGGAGGAAAAATGCATGGGTTTCTGAACCCATGGTTCTCTTTCTTTACCATGTTTCCTAGCAACAAATTCTCTCTTATCATAACGTTGATTCTTTGATTGTGGGTTATCAAGATCAATAGCAGGTTCAATTTCTACATCATTATCATTACTAGGTTGAGCATCATCATGAATATCATCATTAACTTTTTCACTAGGTTCATGTTCATTACCAGATTGTGTTTCAGCATCAGACATAGAGATATCATTTGGATTCTCAGGTGGTTCAGCAATAGGTTCACTAGAAGTTTGCAAAGTCCTATCATTTTTCTTTTTCTTCCTTTTATAAGAACTAGGTGCATCAATATTATTTCTCTGAGAATCTTGCTCAATTCTCTTAGGGTGGCCTTCAGGATACACAAGTTCCTGAGTCATTCTACCAGTTCTAGTAGCCACTCTAACAGCATAATCATTTTTATTACTATTCATTTCATTGAGAAAATCATTTTGAGCTTTAAGTACTTGTTCTACTTGAGTGGTAACCATAGAAGCATGTTTACTAACAAGTTTAAGTTCACCTATAATATTAGCCATATAGTCACCCAAGTGTTTAATCATATCGGAATCGTACTTCAATTGTCTACCAAAATAATCATTAAAATTTTCTTCTTTGACAATAAAATTATCAAACTCATCAAAGCATTGTCTAGCAGACTTATAGTGAGGGATATCTGAAGGAAATATGTACTAGAGGCAATAATAAAGTTATTATTTATTTCCTTATATCATGATAAATGTTTATTATTCATGCTAGAATTGTATTAACCGGAAACATAATACTTGTGTGAATACATAGACAAACTAAACGTCACTAGTATGCCTCTACTTGACTAGCTCATTAATCAAAGATGGTTATGTTTCCTAACCATAGACATGTGTTGTCATTTGATTAATGAGATCATATCATTAGGAGAATGATGTGATTGACATGACCCATTCCATTAGCTTAGCACCCGATCGTTTAGTATGTAGCTATTGCTTTCTTCATGACTTATACATGTTCCTATGAATATGAGATTATAAAGGAGGAACACTTTGTGTGCTACCAAACGTCACAACGTAACTGGGTGATTATAAAGGAGCTCTACAGGTGTCTCCAAAGGTACATGTTGGGTTGGCGTATTTCGAGATTAGGATTTGTCACTCCGATTGTCGGAGAGGTATCTCTGGGCCCTCTCGGTAATACACATCACATAAGCCTTGCAAGCATTGCTACTAATGAGTTAGTTGCGAGATGATGTATTACATAAACGAGTAAAGAGACTTGCCGGTAACGAGATTGAACTAGGTATTGAGATACCAACTATCAAATCTCGGGAAAGTAACATACCGATGACAAAGGGAACAACGTAGAATATGTAGGAGCCAATATGAGCATCCAGGTTCCGCTATTGGTTATTGACTGGAGACGTGTCTCGGTCATGTCTACATTGTTCTCGAACCCGTAGGGACCGCACGCTTAACGTTATGATGATAGTTTCATTATGAGTTTATATATTTTGATGTACCGAAGTTTGTTCGGAGTCCCGGATGCGATCACGGACATGACGAGGAGTCTCGAAATGGTCGAGACATAAAGATCGATATATTGGACGGCTATATTCGGACACCGGAAGTGTTCCAGTTGATTTCGGAGAAAACTGGAGTGCTGGAGGGTTACGGGAACCCCCCAAGAGAAGTAATGGGCCTTATGGGCCCTAGTGGAGAGAGAGAGAGGGGCGGCCAGGGTGGGCCACGCGCCCGCTCCCCCTCTGGCCCGAATTGGACTAGGAGAGGGGGGGGGGCGGTGCCCCCCTTTCCTTCTCCCTCTCCCCCTTCCTTTCCCCCTCCTAGTAGGAGTAGGAAAGAGGGGAGTCCTACTCCTACTAGGAGGAGGACTCCTCCTCCTGGCGCGCCCTGCTAGGGCCGACCGGCCTCCCCCCTTGCTCCTTTATATACGGGGGCAGGGGGGCACCTCTAGTCACACAAGTTAATCTTCGTGATCGTTCTCTTAGCCGTGTGCGGTGCCCCCCTCCACCATAATCCTTGATAAAACTGTAGCAGTGCTTAGGCGAAGCCCTGCGACGATAGAACATCAAGATCATCACCACGCCGTCGTGCTGACGGAACTCATCCCCGACACTTTGCTGGATCGGAGTCCGGGGATTGTCATCGAGCTGAACGTGTGCTAGAACTCGGAGGTGCCGTGCTTTCGGTGCTTGGATCGATCGGATCGTGAAGACGTACGACTACATCAACCGCATTGATATAACGCTTCCGCTTATGGTCTACGAGGGTATGTAGACAACACTCTCCCCTCTCGTTGCTATGCATCACCATGATCTTGCGTGTGCGTAGGATTTTTTTTGAAATTACTACGTTCCCCAATAGTGGCATCCGAGCCTGGTTTTTATGTGTTGATGTTATATGCACGAGTAGAACACAAGTGAGTTGTGGGCGATATAAGTCATACTGCTTACCAACATGTCATACTTTGGTTCGGCGGTATTGTTGGATGAAGCGGCCCGGACCGACATTACGCTTACGCTTACGCGAGAATGGTTCTACCGACGTACTTTGCACACAGGTGGCTGCCAGGTGTCAGTTTCTCCAACTTTAGTTGAACCGAGTGTGGCTACGCCCGGTCCTTGCGAAGGTTAAAACATTACCAACTTGACAAACTATCGTTGTGGTTTTGATGCGTAGGTAAGATTGGTTCTTGCTAAGCCTGTAGCAGCCACGTAAAACTTGCAACAACAAAGTAGAGGACGTCTAACTTGTTTTTGCAGGGCATGTTGTGATGTGATATGGTCAAGACATGATGCTAAATTTTATTGTATGAGATTATCATGTTTTGTAACCGAGTTATCGGCAACTGGCAGGAGCCATATGGTTGTCGCTTTATTGTACGCAATGCAATCGCCCTGTAATGCTTTACTTTATCACTAAGCGGTAGCGATAGTCGTAGAAGCATAAGATTGGCGAGACGACAACGATACTACGATGGAGATCAAGGTGTCGCGCCGGTGATGATGGTGATCATGACGATGCTTCGGAGATGGAGATCACAAGCACAAGATGATGATGGCCATATCATATCACTTGTATTGATTGCATGTGATGTTTATCTTATATGCATCTTATCTTGCTTTGATTGACGATAGCATTATAAGATGATCCCTCACTAAATTATCATGGTAAAAGTGTTCTCCCTGAGTATGCACCGTTGCGAAAGTTCTTCGTGCTGAGACACCACGTGATGATCGGGTGTGATAGGCTCTACGTTCAAATACAACGGGTGCAAAACAGTTGCACACGCAGAATACTCAGGTTTAACTTGACGAGCCTAGCATATAACAGATATGGCCTCGAAACACGGAGACCGAAAGGTCGAGCGTGAATAATATAGTAGATATGATCAACATAGTGATGTTCACCATTGAAACTACTCCATCTCACATGATGATCGGACATGGTTTAGTTGATTTGGATCACGTGATCACTTAGAGGATTAGAGGGATATCTATCTAAGTGGGAGTTCTTTAGTAATATGATTAATTGAACTTAAATTTATCATGAACTTAGTACCTGATAGTATCTTGCTTGTTTATGTTTGATTGTAGATAGATGGCCCGTGCTGTTGTTCTGTTGAATTTTAATGCGTTCCTTGAGAAAGCAAAGTTGAAAGATGATGGTAGCAATTACACAGACTGGGTCCTAACTTGAGGATTATCCTCATTGCTGCACAGAAAATTTACGTCCTGGAAGCACCGCTAGGTGCCAGGCCTGCTGCTGATGCAACTGATGACGTTAAGAACGTCTGGCAGAGCAAAGCTGATGACTACTCAATAGTTCAATGTGCCATGCTTTACGGCTTAGAATCGGGTCTTCAACGACGTTTTGAACGTCATGGAGCATATGAGATGTTCCAGGAGTTGAAGTTAATATTTCAAGCAAATGCCCGGATTGAGAGATATGAAGTCTCCAATAAGTTCTATAGCTGCAAGATGGAGGAGAACAGTTCTGTCAGTGAGGATATACTCAAAATGTCTGGGTATAATATCACTTGATTCAATTGGGAGTTAATCTTCCAGATGATTGCGTCATTGACAGAATTCTCGAATCACTTCCACCTAGCTACAAGAGCTTCGTGATGAACTATAATATGCAAGGGATGGATAATACAATTCCCGAGCTCTTCGCAATGCTGAAAGCTGCGGAGGTAGAAATCAAGAAGGAGCATCAAGTGTTGATGGTCAACAAGACCACTAGTTTCAAGAAAAAGGGAAAAGGGAAGAATAAGGGGAACTTCAAGAAGAACAGCAAGCAAGTTGCTGCTCAAGAGAAGAAACCCAAGTCTGGACCTAAGCCTGAAACTGAGTGCTTCTACTGCAAGAAGACTGGTCACTGGAAGCGGAACTGCCCCAAGTATTTGGCGGATAAGAAGGATGGCAAGGTGAACAAAGGTATATGTGATATACATGTTATTGATGCGTACCTTACTAATGCTCGCAGTAGCACCTGGGTATTTGATACTGGTTCTGTTGCTAATATTTGCAACTCGAAACAGGGACTACGGATTAAGCGAAGATTGGCTAAGGACGAGGTGACGATGCGCGTGGGAAATGGTTTCAAAGTAGATGTGATCGCGGTCGACACGCTACCTCTACATCTACCTTCGGGATTAGTATTAGACCTAAATAATTGTTATTTGGGGCCAGCGTTGAGCATGAACATTATATCTGGATCTTGTTTGATGCGAGACGGTTATTCATTTAAATCAGAGAATAATGGTTGTTTTATTTATATGAGTAATATCTTTTATGGTCATGCACCCTTAAAGAGTGGTCTATTCTTATTAAATCTCGATAGTAGTGACACACATATTCATAATGTTGAAGCCAAAAGATGCAGAGTTGATAATGATAGTGCAACTTATTTGTGGCACTGCCGTTTGGGTCATATCGGTGTAAAGCGCATGAAGAAACTCCATACTGATGGACTTTTGGAACCACTTGATTATGAATCACTTGGTACTTGCGAACCGTGCCTTATGGGCAAGATGACAAAAACACCGTTCTCCGGTACTATGGAGAGAGCAACAGATTTGTTGGAAATCATACATACAGATGTATGTGGTCCGATGAAAGTTGAGGCTCGTGGCGGATATCGTTATTTTCTCACCTTCACAGATGACTTAAGCAGATATGGGTATATCTACTTAATGAAACATAAGTATGAAACATTTGAAAATTTCAAAGAATTTCAGAGTGAAGTTGAAAATCATCGTAACAAGAAAATAAAGTTTCTACGATCTGATCGTGGAGGAGAATATTTGAGTTACAAGTTTGGTGTACATTTGAAACAATGCGGAATAGTTTCGCAGCTCATGCCACCCGGAACACCACAGCGTAATGGTGTGTCCGAACGTCGTAATCGTACTTTACTAGATATGGTGCGATCTATGATGTCTCTTACTGATTTACCGCTATTGTTTTGGGGTTATGCTTTAGAGACGGCCGCATTCACGTTAAATAGGGCACCATCAAAATCCGTTGAGACGACGCCTTATGAACTATGGTTTGGCAAGAAACCAAAGTTCTCGTTTCTTAAAGTTTGGGGCTGCGATGCTTATGTGAAAAAACTTCAACCTGATAAGCTCGAACCCAAATCGGAGAAATGTGTCTTCATAGGATATCCAAAGGAAACTGTTGGATACACCTTCTATCACAGATCCGAAGTCAAGACTTTTGTTGCTAAGTTCGGAAACTTTCTAGAGAAGGAGTTTCTCTCGAAAGAAGTGAGTGGGAGGAAAGTAGAACTTGATGAGGTAACTGTACCTACTCCCTTATTGGAAAGTAGTACATCACAGAAACCGGTTTCTGTGACACCTACACCAATTAGTGAGGAAGCTAATGATAATGATCATGAAACTTCAGAACAAGACACTACTGAACCTCGTAGATCAAACAGAGTGAGATCCGCACCAGAGTGGTACGGTAATCCTGTTCTGGAAGTCATGCTACTAGATCGTGGCGAACCTACGAACTATGAAGAAGCGATGGTGAGCCCAGATTCCGCAAAATGGCTTGAAGCCATGAAGTCTGAGATGGGATCCATGTATGAAAACAAAGTATGGACTTTGGTTGACTTGCCGATGATCGGCAAGCAATTGAGAATAAATGGATCTTCAAGAAGAAGACTGACGCTGACGGTAATATTACTGTCTACGAAGCTCGACTTGTCGCAAAAGGTTTTCGACAAGTTCAAGGGATTGACTACGATGAGACCTTCTCACCCGTAGCGATGCTTAAGTTTGTCCGAATCATGTTAGCAATTGCCGCATTTTATGATTATGAAATTTGGCAGATGGATGTCAAAACAGCATTCCTGAATGGATTTCTGGAAGAAGAGTTGTATATGATGCAGCCAGAAGGTTTTGTCGATCCAAAGGGAGCTAACAAAGTGTGAAAGCTCCAGCGATCCATTTATGGACTGGTGCAAGCCTCTCGGAGTTGGAATAAACACTTTGATAGTGTAATCAAAGCATTTGGTTTTATACAGACTTTTGGAGAAGCCTGTATTTACAAGAAAGTTAGTGGGAGCTCTGTAGCATTTCTGATATTATATGTAGATGACATATTACTAATCAGAAATGATATAGAATATCTGGATATCATAAAGGGATACTTGAATAAGAGTTTTTCAATGAAAGACCTCGGTGAAGCTGCTTACATATTGGGCATTAAGATCTATAGAGATAGATCAAGACGCTTAATTGGACTTTCACAAAGCACATACCTTGACAAAGTTTTGAAAAAGTTCAAAATGGATCAAGCAAAGAAAGGATTCTTGCCTGTGTTACAAGGTGTGAAATTGAGTAAGACTCAATGCCCGACCACTGCAGAAGATAGAGAGAAAATGAAAGATGTTCCCTATGCTTCAGCCATAGGCTCTATCATGTATGCAATGCTGTGTACCAGACCTGATGTGTGTCTTGCTATAAGTCTAGCAGGGAGGTACCAAAGTAATCCAGGAGTGGATCACTGGACAGCGGTCAAGAACATCCTGAAATACCTGAAAAGGACTGAGGATATGTTTCTCGTACATGGAGGTGACAAAGAGCTCATCGTAAATGATTACGTTGATGCAAGCTTTGACACTGATCCGGACGATTCTAAATCGCAAACCGGATACGTATTTACATTAAACAGTGGAGCTGTCAGTTGGTGCAGTTCTAAACAAAGCGTCGTGGCGGGATCTACATGTGAAGCGGAGTACATAGCTGCTTCGGAAGCAGCAAACGAAGGAGTCTGGATGAAAAAGTTCATATCCGATCTAGGTGTCATACCTAGTGCATCGGGTCCAATGAAAATCTTTTGTGACAATACTGGTGCAATTGCCTTGGCAAAGGAATCTAGATTTCACAAGAGAACCAAGCACATCAAGAGACGTTTCAATTGCATCTGGGATCTAGTCAAGGTGGGAGACATAGAGATTTGCAAGATACATACGGATCTGAATGTAGCAGACCAGTTGACTAAGCCTCTTCCACGAGCAAAACATGATCAACACCAAAGCTCCATGGGTGTAAGAATCATTGCTGTGTAATCTAGATTATTGACTCTAGTGCAAGTGGGAGACTGAAGGAAATATGCCCTAGAGGCAATAATAAAGTTATTATTTATTTCCTTATATCATGATAAATGTTTATTATTCATGCTAGAATTGTATTAACCAGAAACATAATACTTGTGTGAATACATAGACAAACTAAACGTCACTAGTATGCCTCTACTTGACTAGCTCATTAATCAAAGATGGTTATGTTTCCTAACCATAGACATGTGTTGTCATTTGATTAACGGGATCACATCATTAGGAGAATGATGTGATTGACATGACCCATTCCATTAGCTTAGCACCCGATCGTTTAGTATGTTGCTATTGCTTTCTTCATGAGTTATACATGTTCCTATGAATATGAGATTATGCAACTCCCGTTTACCGGAGGAACACTTTGTGTGCTACCAAACGTCACAACGTAACTGGGTGATTATAAAGGAGCTCTACAGGTGTCTCCAAAGGTACATGTTGGGTTGGCGTATTTCGAGATTAGGATTTGTCACTCCGATTGTCGGAGAGGTATCTCTGGGCCCTCTCGGTAATACACATCACATAAGCCTTGCTACTAATGAGTTAGTTGCGATGTATTACAGAAACGAGTAAAGAGACTTGCCGGTAACAAGATTGAACTAGGTATTGAGATACTGACTATCAAATCTCGGGAAAGTAACATACCGATGACAAAGGGAACAACGTATGTTGTTATGCGGTCTGACCGATAAAGATCTTCGTAGAATATGTAGGAGCCAATATGAGCATCCAGGTTCCGCTATTGGTTATTGACCGGAGACGTGTCTCGGTCATGTCTACATTGGTCTCGAACCCGTAGGGTCCGCACGCTTAACGTTACGATGACAGTTTCATTATGAGTTTATATATTTTGATGTACCGAAGTTTGTTCGGAGTCCCGGATGTGATCACGGACATGACGAGGAGTCTTGAAATGGTCGAGACATAAAGATCGATATATTGGACGGCTATATTCGGACACCGGAAGTGTTCCAGGTGATTTCGGAGAAAACCGGAGTGCTGGAGGGTTACTGGAACCCCCCAAGAGAAGTAATGGGCCTTATGGGCCCTAGTGGAGAGAGAGAGAGGGGCGGCCAGGGTGGGCCACACGCCCCTCCCCCTCTTGGACTAGGAGGGGGGGGCGGCGCCCCCCTTTCCTTCTCCCTCTCCCCCTTCCTTTCCCCCTCCTAGTAGGAGTAGGAAAGAGGGGAGTCCTACTCCTACTAGGAGGAGGACTCCTCCTCCTGGCGCGCCCTGCTAGGGCCGACCGGCCTTCCCCCTTGCTCCTTTATATACGGGGGCAGGGGGGCACCTCTAGACACACAAGTTAATCTTCGTGATCGTTCTCTTAGCCGTGTGCGGTGCCCCCCTCCACCATAATCCTCGATAAAATTGTAGCAGTGCTTAGGCGAAGCCCTGCGACGGTAGAACATCAAGATCATCACCACGCCGTCGTGCTGACGGAACTCATCCCCGACACTTTGTTGGATCGGAGTCCAAGGATTGTCATCGAGCTGAGCGTGTGCTAGAACTCGGAGGTGCCGTGCTTTCGGTGCTTGGATCGGTCGGATCGTGAAGACATACGACTACATCAACCGCATTGATATAACGCTTCCGCTTACGGTCTACGAGGGTATGTAGACAACAGTCTCCCCTCTCATTGCTATGCATCACCATGATCTTGCGTGTGCGTAGGAATTTTTCTCAAATTACTACGTTCCCCAACAGTGGCATCCGAGCCTGGTTTTTATGTGTTGATGTTATATGCACGAGTAGAACACAAGTGAGTTGTGGGCGATATAAGTCATACTGCTTACCAACATGTCATACTTTGGTTCGGCGGTATTGTTGGATGAAGCGGCCTGGACCGACATTACGCTTACGCTTACGCGAGAATGGTTCTACTGACGTGCTTTGCACACAGGTGGCTGGCGGGTGTCAGTTTCTCCAACTTTAGTTGAACCGAGTGTGGCTACGCCCGGTCCTTGCGAAGGTTAAAACAGCACCAACTTGACAAACTATCGTTGTGGTTTTGATGCGTAGGTAAGATTGGTTCTTGCTAAGCCCGTAGCAGCCACGTAAAACTTGCAACAACAAAGTAGAGGACTTCTAACTTGTTTTTGCAGGTCATGTTGTGATGTGATATGGTCAAGACATGATGCTAAATTTTATTGTATGAGATGATCATGTTTTGTAACCGAGTTATCGGCAACTGGCAGGAGCCATATGGTTGTCGCTTTATTGTATGCAATGCAATCGCCCTGTAATGCTTTACTTTATCACTAAGCGGTAGCGATAGTCGTAGAAGCGTAAGATTGGCGAGACGACAACGATACTACGATGGAGATCAAGCTGTCGCGCCGGTGATGATGGTGATCATGATGATGCTTCGGAGATGGAGATCACAAGCACAAGATGATGATGGCCATATCATATCACTTGTATTGATTGCATGTGATGTTTATCTTATATGCATCTTATCTTGCTTTGATTGACGGTAGCATTATAAGATGATCCCTCACTAAATTATCATGGTAAAAGTGTTCTCCCTGAGTATGCACCGTTGCGAAAGTTCTTCGTGCTGAGACACCACGTGATGATCGGGTGTGATAGGCTCTACGTTCAAATACAACGGGTGCAAAACAGTTGCACACGCAGAATACTCAGGTTTAACTTGACGAGCCTAGCATATAACTGACACCCGCAAGTGGGAGACTGAAGGAAATATGCCCTAGAGGCAATAATAAAGTTATTATTTATTTCCTCATATAATGATAAATGTTTATTATTCATGCTAGAATTGTATTAACCGGAAACATAATACATGTGTGAATACATAGACAAACATAGTGTGACTAGTATGCCTCTACTTGACAAGCTTGTTAATCGAAGATGGTTAAGTTTCCTAACCATGGACATGAGTTGTCATTTGATTAATGGGATCACATCATTAGGAGAATGATGTGATTGACTTGACCCATTCCGTTAGCTTAGCATTTGATCGTTTAGTATGTTGTTATTGCTTTCTACATGACTTATACATGTTCCTATGACTATGAGATTATGCAACTCCTGTTTACCGGAGGAAAACTTTGTGTGCTACCAAACGTCACAACGTAACTGTGTGATTATAAAGGAGCTCTACAGGTGTCTCCAAAGGTACATGTTGGGTTGGCATATTTCGAGATTAGGATTTGTCACTCCGATTGTCGGAGAGGTATCTCTGGGCCCTCTCGGTAATACACATCACATAAGCCTTCCAAGCATTGCTACTAATGATTTAGTTGCGAGATGATGTATTACAGAAACGAGTAAAGAGACTTGCCGGTAACGAGATTGAACTAGGTATTGAAATACCGACGATCAAATCTCGGGCAAGTAACATACCGATGACAAAGGGAACAACGTATGTTGTTATGCGGTCTGACCGATAAAGATCTTCGTAGAATATCTAGGAGCCAATATGAGCATCCAGGTTCCGCTATTGGTTATTGACCGGAGACGTGTCTCGGTCATGTCTACATTGTTCTCGAACCCGTAGGGTCCGCACGCTTAACGTTACGATGACAGTTTCATTATGAGTTTATATATTTTGATGTACCGAAGTTTGTTCGGAGTCCCGGATGTGATCACGGACATGACGAGGAGTCTTGAAATGGTCGAGACATAAAGATCGATATATTGGACGGCTATATTCGGACACCGTAAGTGTTCCAGGTGATTTCGGAGAAAACCGGAGTGTTGGAGGGTTACCGGAACCCCCCAAGAGGAGTAATGGGCCTTATGGGCCCTAGTGGAGAGAGAGAGGGGCTGCCAGGGTGGGCCACACGCCCCTTCCCCCTCTGGCCCGAATTGGACTAGGAGAGGGGGGGGGGGGCGCCCCCCTTTCCTTCTCCCTCTCCCCCTTCCTTTCCCCCTCCTAGTAGGAGTAGGAAAGAGGGGAGTCCTACTCCTACTAGGAGGAGGACTCCTCCTCCTGGCGCGCCCTGCTAGGGCCGACCGGCCTTCGCCCTTGCTCCTTTATATACGGGGGCAGGGGGGCACCTCTAGACACACAAGTTAATCTTCGTGATCGTTCTCTTAGCCGTGTGCGGTGCCCCCCTCCACCATAATCCTCGATAAAATTGTAGCAGTGCTTAGGCGAAGCCCTGCGACGGTAGAACATCAAGATCATCACCATGCCGTCGTGCTGACGGAACTCATCCCCGACACTTTGTTGGATCGGAGTCCAAGGATTGTCATCGAGCTGAACGTGTGCTAGAACTCGGAGGTGCCGTGCTTTCGGTGCTTGGATCGGTCGGATCGTGAAGACATACGACTACATCAACCGCATTGATATAACGCTTCCGCTTACGGTCTACGAGAGTATGTAGACAACAGTCTCCTCTCTCGTTGCTATGCATCACCATGATCTTGCGTGTGCGTAGGAATTTTTCTGAAATTACTACGTTCCCCAACAGTGGCATCCGAGCCTGGTTTTTATGTGTTGATGTTATATGCACGAGTAGAACACAAGTGAGTTGTGGGCGATATAAGTCATACTGCTTACCAACATGTCATACTTTGGTTCGGCGGTATTGTTGGATGAAGCGGCCCGGACCGACATTACGCTTACGCTTACGCGAGAATGGTTCTACTGACGTGCTTTGCACACAGGTGGCTGGCGGGTGTCAGTTTCTCCAACTTTAGTTGAACCGAGTGTGGCTACGCCCGGTCCTTGCGAAGGTTCAAACAGCACCAACTTGACAAACTATCGTTGTGGTTTTGATGCGTAGGTAAGATTGGTTCTTGCTAAGCCCGTAGCAGCCACGTAAAACTTGCAACAACAAAGTAGAGGACTTCTAACTTGTTTTTGCAGGCCATGTTGTGATGTGATATGGTCAAGACATGATGCTAAATTTTATTGTATGAGATGATCATGTTTTGTAACTGAGTTATCGGTAACTGGCAGGAGCCATATGGTTGTCGCTTTATTGTATGCAATGCAATCGCCCTGTAATGCTTTACTTTATCACTAAGCGGTAGCGATAGTCGTAGAAGCGTAAGATTGGTGAGACGACAACGATACTACGATGGAGATCAAGGTGTCGCGCCGGTGATGATGGTGATCATGATGATGCTTCGGAGATGGAGATCACAAGCACAAGATGATGATGGCCATATCATATCACTTGTATTGATTGCATGTGATGTTTATCTTATATGCATCTTATCTTGCTTTGATTGACGGTAGCATTATAAGATGATCCCTCACTAAATTATCATGGTAAAAGTGTTCTCCCTGAGTATGCACCGTTGCGAAAGTTCTTCATGCTGAGACACCACGTGATGATCGGGTGTGATAGGCTCTACGTTCAAATACAACGGGTGCAAAACAGTTGCACACGCAGAATACTCAGGTTTAACTTGATGAGCCTAGCATATAACTGACACCCGCAAGTGGGAGACTGAAGGAAATATGCCCTAGAGGCAATAATAAAGTTATTATTTATTTCCTCATATAATGATAAATGTTTATTATTCATGCTAGAATTGTATTAACCGGAAACATAATACATGTGTGAATACATAGACAAACATAGTGTGACTAGTATGCCTCTACTTGACAAGCTTGTTAATCGAAGATGGTTAAGTTTCCTAACCATGGACATGAGTTGTCATTTGATTAACGGGATCACATCATTAGGAGAATGATGTGATTGACTTGACCCATTCCGTTAGCTTAGCATTTGATCGTTTAGTATGTTGCTATTGCTTTCTACATGACTTATACATGTTCCTATGACTATGAGATTATGCAACTCCTGTTTACCGGAGGAAAACTTTGTGTGCTACCAAACGTCACAACGTAACTGGGTGATTATAAAGGAGCTCTACAGGTGTCTCCAAAGGTACATGTTGGGTTGGCGTATTTCGAGATTAGGATTTGTCACTCCGATTGTCAGAGAGGTATCTCTGGGCCCTCTCGGTAATACACATCACATAAGCCTTGCAAGCATTGCTACTAATGATTTAGTTGCGAGATGATGTATTACAGAAACGAGTAAAGAGACTTGCCGGTAACGAGATTGAACTAGGTATTGAGATACCGACGATCAAATCTCAGGCAAGTAACATACCGATGACAAAGGGAACAACGTATGTTGTTATGCGGTCTGACCGATAAAGATCTTCGTATAATATCTAGGAGCCAATATGAGCATCCAAGTTCCGCTATTGGTTATTGACCGGAGACGTGTCTCGGTCATGTCTACATTGTTCTCGAACCCGTAGGGTCCGCACGCTTAACGTTACGATGACAGTTTCATTATGAGTTTATATATTTTGATGTACCGAAGTTTGTCGGAGTCCTGGATGTGATCACGGACATGACGAGGAGTCTTGAAATGGTCGATACATAAAGATCGATATATTGGACAGCTATATTCGGACACCGGAAGTGTTCCAGGTGATTTCGGAGAAAACCGGAGTGCCGGAGGGTTACCGGAACCCCCCGGGAGAAGTAATGGGCCTTATGGGCCCTAGTGGAGAGAGAGAGAGGGGCGGCCAGGGTGATCCGCGCGCCCCTCCCCCTCTGGTCCGAATTGGACTAGGAGAGGGGGGGGGGGTGGCGCCCCCCTTTCTTTCTCCCTCTCCCCCTTCCTTTCCCCCTCCTAGTAGGAGTAGTAAAGAGGGGAGTCCTACTCCTACTAGGAGGAGGACTCCTCCTCCTGGCGCGCCCTGCTAGGGCCGACTGGCCTCCCCCCTTGCTCCTTTATATACGGGGGCAGGGGGGCACCTCTAGTCACACAAGTTAATCTTCGTGATCGTTCTCTTAGCCGTGTGCGGTGCCCCCCTCCACCATAATCCTTGATAAAACTGTAGCAGTGCTTAGGCGAAGCCCTGCGACGATAGAACATCAAGATCATCACCACGCCGTCGTGCTGACGGAACTCATCCCCGACACTTTGCTGGATCGGAGTCCGGGGATTGTCATCGAGCTGAACGTGTGCTAGAACTCGGAGGTGCCGTGCTTTCGGTGCTTGGATCGGTCGGATCGTGAAGACGTACGACTACATCAACCGCGTTGATATAACGCTTCCGCTTACGGTCTACGAGGGTACGTAGACAACACTCTCCCCTCTCGTTGCTATGCATCACCATGATCTTGCGTGTGCGTAGGATTTTTTTTGAAATTACTACGTTCCCCAACAATATCACCTTCATCAAATATATAGAGAGAATTTACCTTTACTACCTGTGTTGGGTTTTCAGGATCAGGAGGTTCTTCAATAGGTAATGAATTAAGATCATATGTTTCTTCAACAGGTGGTAGATTAATACCATGTATTTCTTCAATAGGAGGTAAATTCTTAACATCTTCAGCTTTAATACCTTTTTCTTTCATAGATTTCTTTGCCTCTTGCATATCTTCGGGACTGAGAAATAGAACACCTCTCTTCTTCGGAGTTGGTTTAAGATTAGGCTCATTAATTGGAGCAGGAGCTGGCTCAGGAGGTGCCCAATTATTTTCATTTTTCAACATATTATTCAATAGAATTTCAGCTTCATCCGGTGTTCTTTCCCTGAAAAGAGAACCAACACAACTATCCAGGTAATCTCTGGAAGCATCGGTTAGTCCATTATAAAATATAGAAAGTATTTCATTTTTCTTAAGAGGATGATCAGGCAAAGTATTAAGTAACTTGAGAAGCCTACCCCAAGCTTGTGGGAGACTCTCTTCTTCAATTTGCACAAAGTTGTATATTTCCTTTAAGGCAGCTTGTTTCTTATGAGCGAGGAAATATTTAGCAGAGAAGTAGTAAATCATATCCTGGGGACTATGCACACAACCAGGATCAAGAGAATTAAACCATATCTTAGCATCACCCTTTAATGAGAACGGAAATATTTTAAGGATATAAAAGTAACGAGATCTCTCATCATTAGTGAACAGGGTGGCTATATCATTTAATTTAGTAAGATGTGCCACAACAGTTTCAGATTCATAACCATGAAAAGGATCAGATTCAACCAAAGTAATTATATCAGGATCAATAGAGAATTCATAATCCTTATCGGCAACACAAATAGGTGAAGTAGCAAAAGCAGGGTCGGCTCTCATTCTATCATTAAGAGATTGCTTGTTCCATTTAGCTAATAGCGTTATAAGCTCATCATTATCTTTGCAAGCTAAAATAGCCGCAGAAGCTTCTTTATCAAAAATATAACCTTCAGGAATAACAGGCATGTTTTCATCATCAATTTCATCGACATGATCAGTTTCAATAATTTCTTTCTCTCTAGCTATAGCAATTTGTTCATCAAGAAATTCACTAAGTGGCACAGTAGTATCAAGCATAGAAGTAATTTCATCATAAGTATCATGCATAGCAGAAGTGGCATCATCAATAACATGCGACATATCAGAACGAATAGCAGAAGCATGTTTAGGTGTCGCAAGCTTACTCAAAATAGAAGGCGAATCAAGTGCAGAGCTAGATGGCAGTTCCTTACCTCCCCTCGTAGTTGAGGGATAAATTGTTGTCTTAGCGTCTATCGGCGTTCTGGGAACGGGGGTCCCCAGACTTGCCTGCCTGCGGCCTGCGGCGTGGCTCAAAGGAGGCCCACTATGGCCCATCTTCATCAACACAAGACTCAAGACCCTCGCGAGGGGCCAAGCCTCGCGGGGCGGACGACACAACGCTTCCTCAGGCGCGGCCTCCTCAGGGTGGCTCACGAGGAGGCGGAGAGATCAAGGCAGGGTACCTCACGAGGTGCCCATGATGCAAGCCATGACGACCAAGGGTGCCAGGCGAGCGCGAGACCGCGCAGCTTCCTCCCTTTCCTCTTCGGTGCAAAGGGGGCAAGCGCAGGCGAGAGGATCAAGCAAAGGCACCCATTTCGGTGCAACGAGACCAACACCAGTCCAACGGTGGGAATGAGCTCATCGTGGAGCCCAGAACGGCATCACCACAGGGCCTTTGGCAGGCGAGGACCAACTTTGGTCAGGATAAGTGTACCAGATGTTCCCCTTCAAATTGGCCAATTGTTGGCGCCCTTCCCGCTCAATATTTGGGAGGAGGCCCAGGGCCTTTGCCTATAAATAGGACTAGCCACCCCCAGGGTAGAGGCAACTGGCAGGTAGCCATAGAGAGCAATCGTGGAGCAAGTAGAGAAAGAGAGAGAGAAGGGCGGCTGAACTCCCCTAGCAGTTCATCGTCCCAGCAAGAACACGCCCTCACGAGGCTGTTCTCCTTTGTACTGTTCATCATCATCAGCCCAAGAGGCAATCCACCCACCACACTGGAGTAGGGTATTACACCACATCGGTGGCCCGAACCAGTATAAACTCTGTGTTCTTTGTGTTGTTCCTTTGGTAGTTTAGATCCTTGCGAGACGGAGAGGTAGAGGGCAGAATCTCCGCGTGCACCCCAGAGTTCGAACCTTAAGGGTCTGCCGAAACCCGTGATTCGACAGCGTCTTTCAAGTTCTTCATAGTGACCAGCAGATATAAATCCCAAGTGACTCAAAGAATAGAGCTATGCTCCCCGGCAACGGCGCCGGAAATTAGTCTTGATAACCCACAAGTGTAGGGGATCGCAACAGCTTTCGAGGGTAGAGTATTCAACCCAAATTTATTGATTCGACACAAGGGGAGCCAAAGAATATTCTCAAGTATTAGCAACTGAGTTGTCAATTCAGCCACACCTGGATAACTTAATATCTGCAGCAAGGTATTTAGTAGCAAAGTAATATGATAGTAGTGGTAATGGAAGCAAAAGCAATATTTTTGGTATTTTGTAGTAATTGTAACAATAGCAACGGGAAAGTAAATAAGCGTAAACCAGTATATGGAAAGCTCGTAGGCATTGGATCGGTGATGGATAATTATGCCGGATGCAGTTCATAACAGTCATAACATAGGGTGACATAGAACTAGCTCCAATTCATCAATGTAATGTAGGCATGTATTCCGAATATAGTCATATGTGCTTATGGAAAAGAACTTGCATGACATCTTTTGTCCTACCCTCTCGTGGCAGCTGGGTCCTAATGGAAACTAAGGGATATTAAAGCCTCCTTTTAATAGAGAACCGGAACAAAGCATTAGCACATAGTGAATACATGAACTCCTCAAACTATGGTCATCACCGGGAGTGATCCCGATTATTGTCACTTCGGGGTTGCCGGATCATAACACATAGTAGGTGACTATAGACTTGCAAGATAGGATCAAGAACTCACATATATTCATGAAAACATAATAGGTTCAGATCTGAAATCATGGCACTCGGGCCCTAGTGATAAGCATTAAGCATAACAAAGTCATAGCAACATCAATCTCAGAACATAGTGGATACTAGGGATCAAACCCTAACAAATCTAACTCGATTACATGATAGATCTCATCCAACCCATCACCGTCCAGCAAGCCTACGATGGAATTACTCACGCACGACGGTGAGCATCATGAAATTGGCGATGGAGGATGGTTGATGATGACGACGGCGATGAATCCCCCTCTCCGGAGCCCCGAACGGACTCCAGATTAGCCCTCCCGAGAGGTTTTAGGGCTTGGTGGCGGCTCCGTATCGTAAAACGTGATGATTTCTTCTCCTCTATTTTTTTCCTCCCCGAAAGCAAATATATAAAGTTGGAGTTGGCATCAGAGGAGCCTCAGGGGATCCACGATGTAGGGGGCGCGCCCCCCACCCTCGTGGACAGGGTGTGGGCCCCCTGGTCTTCATCTTTGGCAAGGATTATTATTATTATTTTTAACTAGATGTTCCATGGAGTTTTAGGTCATTCCAAGAACTTTTGTTTTCTGCACATAAAACAACACCATGGCAATCCTGCTGAAAACAACGCCAGTCCCGTTTAGTTCCATTCAAATCATGCAAGTTAGAGTCCAAAACAAGGGCAAAAGTGTTTGTAAAAGTAGATACGACGGAGACGTATCAACTACGTGCATATATTCCCATCATGGGAAGATTATAGTGAAGACAAACACCATTTTCACATCTTCCTGTCCCACTTACATGTAAGTGCTATTATTCATGGTGATTATTTTCCTGTTTTCTGCTGATTGAACACATCAATGATTTACCTTACATTGTTGTAAGTCGGCGAGGGTCAATCTGGATAGTCATGATGAGCAAAGCTTGCTTGTGCTTTTCAAGGAAGCATTGCAGCAGTATCGGTGTTACCTGAGGAAATCACACTTTCATGGCAAGTCTATAAATGAATTTCTGGTGAAGTCTCCTGTGCTAAATTTAGAAGACATTAAATGAAAAACCTTGTTATGCACTGGCCTCATTCCCAGGTTCTGCTTTTCCGCATGTGCTTTACAGATCTTTTTTCCAGGAAATTTGCTCGAAGAAGAATTTTTGGTTTAAAAAGAACGACATGATATCGCAAATATGCTGCCCGTTGCTTTGCTCTTGTTAGTACCTGTTGTCCTGTATCATTGTACTTGCATACATACCTGGTTCATTATGTGACAGCAGTATGCATGATAGCTTACTTATCAACTGTTCGCTCCAAATTATCTGATTTGTATAAATGGTTACATTAGTGTAGAATATATCCAATGCCAATGAATTTTTTTAGCTCTGCATTGTTCTTGTAAGTACTTGCTGTCCTTTATCAGTGTACTTATATTGACAGGTAGTTGTTCATGTACCATCACTCTGCAGCTTATTTTCCTTTGCCCTCCATTTTCTACACATCAGATTTATATTTACCCTTACTATAAGGTTGGATAACACCGATGGTACTGAAGAAGTTTAGATGTGCATTGCTCTTGGCTGCACCTTTTGCCTGTATCGATGTACTTACATTTATAGCTACTTGGTTATGTAGCATCACTCTTCATCTTATCTTAAATATTCTCCATTTTTTCTTATATTATCACATCTATATTTACTCTTAACAAAATGTAGAATAAAGGCAATGCTTATGAAGAAGATTCTGTGGTAAACTTCTTGAATTGCCCCCCATCATCATGGACATGAGCTTTATAGAGCCCGTCTTCACCAATAATGTAAGTTTGTCCTTCTCAAGCCTTCAAACTTTGTTGTGTATTTGTTGTGTATATTTGGTTAGGCATGACTGCAACAGCTGTTTATTTTTGGTGTTTGCATCAAATTGCATGCTTAAAGTTTATTATGTAGTTCGTAAACAAAAGTTTGTCCTTCTCAATTTAAGTTTTCAGTTGTACAACCAAGTGCTTCTTCATACCATGTAAATTAAGCTATACAGAGCAAGTGATCTTCTTTTGCACTGCATGTATGCTTCTGTTCTTGATCCGTAATCCAGTGGTGTGGTGAACCTACCCACTATAGCACAATGTCATATTCTGCAATGTCTTAACTATGAACAATGTCATATCATTCTACTATTATTTAAACCGTCTCTTTATTTGCCAATCTGAAATGGGATAAATTGACAACACACTAACCATTGATACTTATGAGTTCTTGATCTGTAATCCAGTGGTGTCGTGAAGCTGCCAACTCCTTCACAATGTCATTTCCTGCCATGTCTTGACCTGAACAATACCGGATTGTGTTAATGCAATTTTAAACTGTGTCACTTTATTCGTTAGTAAGAAATGTGTTGAATTTTCAGCACTGATACTTTTATGTGCAAAACCTGTCATCTGTCTGCTTGTTTATCTTTCAGAGTGAGGATGATATAAGTGTTAAACAAGCGCAGTCTCATCAGCTTGCTCAGCTGCTTGCACTGCAGTTCCCCAGCAGGGCTAACCTTTCTTGAACTCTATTGAAGTGCTGTCAGTTTTGTATATTATTTTGTCGGCATGTTTATTTGCACTGGTGGTGATCTTTGATGCCCAGTGTATGTAATCTGTTGTCTGCTTGTGCTTTATTATCATAGTGGCGAACTTTGATGCCCGATGGATGTAATATGCCATAATTCTTTACTGTATAGTCTAGGTTTTTTTATTATTCACAATGCTGCAGTTATTTTACTATATATATATATATATATATATATATATATATATATATATATATATATATATATATATATATCCTGTCTTCGCAGTAAATGGGCCAAGCCGTAAAATTACGGTACATAATCAGGCCGTCATGCAATCATGATGTATGATCCGCATCATGGGCCCCGTCATCTTGGTCCGTTAAAAGGCTTAAATGTAAACTGGCCCACTAGTAGATTCGGGCCTTTAATAGGCCAAGTAAACCGTCGACACTCTTTTCGCAAGAAAACTCAATTGGCTTTTAGGAGGCTGAGAAGTAGGTTGGGCCTGAAACGTGCTGAACAGCTCATGGGCCAGCAGCAACCCTAAATGGACCACGTCCCATGATTGTGCCAATCAAATCATGGGCTTTTAATAGGCCAAAATTGTGTCGATCGTTGTTCGGCCAATCAGATTATCAACTGCGAGCAGGCCGGATGCAAACCGGGCCGTAGTTAGGCCCAACTATATGATGGGCTTTTAACAGGCCAAAATTAATATAGGGCCGACATGTTAAACATGCCCTTAACAGGCCAAAACTAATATCAGGCCGAATTACTAAATGGGCCTTTAGCAAGTGGGCCCAAAAGCATAGTGTCCAGTTGACGGGCCGAATCTGATATGGGCCATAATTTAGCCCAAAGCCTCTTAAAGGGCCGGACCTGATCTGGGCCGTAATTTGGCCCAGAACGTGGGAGGCTTTTAACGAGCCGGATCTCATATGGGCCATTATTAGGCATGGAACATGGCAGACCATTAATGGACCGGATCAAATATGGGCCGACATTAGGCCCAAAACATGGCAGCCAGTTAATGGGCCGGCCTACTAGGGTCCTCAAAATCTTGTGGGCCTTTAGCTGGGCCGACCCATTAATGTTGGCGAAATCTCGTGGGCCTTTAGCTGGGCCGACCCATTATGGTCCACAAAAATCTTGTGGGCCTTCACCTGGGCTGGCCAAAATCTTGTGGGCCTTTAGCTGTGCCAGCCCATTATGGTCCGCAAAATCTTGTGGGCCTTTAGTTGGGCCGGCCCATATAAACTTTATGGGCCGGTCCACATGTGAACATATCATAGGCGCATCTCGCCCATTGGATGAGTGACACCTGTGCCAACGCGGAGCTGACACATGTTTCCTCCAGCCAATGATGATTTTACACGTGGAAAATCCCCATTGGTCCGGGCTGTTAACGGGTTATCGGATCCAAAACTCGACCCGATAGATTAACGACGTTCTGTCACGGTGGATGCCACGTGTCAGTCACCCTTACCAAAGCACTTCTGTGACGCGCGATTTATCATCATGGAAGTGGACACTTCCGTGATGATAATTTTGCTAATGTCATGGAACACTTCTACGATAGCACAGGTATGACTATCTTGATTCTGTCATAAAATCGTCATGGATGTACATGCATGACAGAAAACGCGACCTACTGACAAACACGTATCATCACGGAAGTGTATTTTTTTGTAGTGAAGGCACACATCAGGTCTGGTACACATCATTGCATACATGATAGAACCTATGGCTGAAGCATAGGGAATGCCTTTCATTTTCTCTCTATCTTCTGACGTGGTCAGGCATTGAGTATGACTCAATTTCACACCTTGTAACACAGGCAAGAACCCTTTCTTTGCTCGATCCATTTTGAACTTCTTCAAAACTTTATTAAGGTATGTGCTTTGTGAAAGTCCAATTAAGCGTCTTGATCTATCTCTATAGATCTTGATGCCTAATATATAAGCAGCTTCACCGAAGTCTTTCATTGAAAAACTCTTATTAAAGTATCCTTTTATGCTATTCAGAAATTCTATATCATTTCCAATCAACAATATGCCATCCACATATAATATTAGAAATTATACAGAGCTCCCACTCACTTTCTTGTAAATACAGGCTTCACCAAAAGTCTGTATAAAACCATATGCTTTGATCACACTATCAAAACGTTTATTCCAACTCCGAGATGCTAGCACCAGTCCATAAATGGATCGCTAGAGCTTACACACTTTGTTAGCATCCTTTGGATTGATAAAACCTTTGGGTTGCATCATATACAACTCTTCTTCCAGAAATCCATTCAGGAATGCAGTTGTCGGTGTACTAGAGTAGGGGTACCCTAGTATCCCGAACTTGTGCACGGGCAGTCGTAGCGTCCCGCGGCAAGGCTTGCCGGGTGACCGCCAAGGTCCTCCGTGGTTCCTTTAGAGCCATTCAAGAACAAAGTATTCAAGCCAAGGCACAAGGCCCCAGCAAGAGGAGCTTGCCGGGAAGGCCGCTCAAGGCACAAAACCCCGGCAAGAAGAGCTTGCCGGGAAGGCCACTCAAGGCACAAGACCCCGGCAAGAGGAGCTTGCCGGGAAGGCCAACCAAGGCATCTCAAGGAACTTGCCGCGACGCGCCACGCGTCCCGGCAGGGTCCGGTGAGCGACAAGCTTCCGGACGCGACAAGACAACGGCCGCGGCAAGGCGCTTGCCGCGGCAAGCAACCACTCTGTACCTGCGCTCCAGCACACCCACCTACGTGTCGCTCTAGGACCCTTCCAGGCGTACGTGGCGGGGGGCTGTGTAGCCAGGGGTACACTGTGGCAAGCGGCGCTGACAAGATCGCCATCGTGGCGAGCGGTGGCGTCCCTGACGGTCCCTTTTCTGCACTGTTTGGGCGACGTAGATAGGCATTTAATGCCTTTGTCCCCTGCCGTCAGGGTTAGGTATGATGCACTTTGCAGGTAGCTGTACCAACCGCATCACCTTTTCCATTTTTGCCCTTGCCTACGTTGCCACCTGTTGGTGACCCCTTTAGCATATAAAAGGAGGCCCATGCGCAACGTAAGGGAGGGGAGGGACGAACAGTAGAACACTCACGTTCGGTCTCGTTAGCTGCTGGTGTGTACTGTAGCAATCAACGCTCCCGAGCAAGAACTCAATACAATCCACAAAGCAGCAGTAGGAGTATTATCTCTCCGGAGAGCTCCGAAGCTGGGAAAAACCCCTCGTGTGCCTCGCCTTGATCCGCTCTTTGCGCGACCTCCGCCCCCCGCCGAACCAAAAGGGGCTCCGTCCCCATAGGTGCTCATGGAGTCAGCTTCCCCAACATCTTTGGCGCGCCAGGTAGGGGGCGTCGAGGTTGTGTGAACCTGATCCGGCGTTCACACGAGCTAGATCTTCATCGACTTCATTGACATACCGCCGAAGAAGAAGGCTCCGGAGGCGGCTGCTCCGTCCACGTTGAACCCACCGCCGCCGGAGCAAACAGATGGTGGGGAAGACGCCGGCGGAAGAACGGGCGTCGACGAGGTAGCCCACGGTGCCGCCAGGTCCAAGACAAGGCTGCGCTGCCCGTCGGCGGCGTAGCAGGTTCCCACGATGACCGGGCGTCCGTGGATGCTCCGCGCCCATCTCAGGAGGCGCGGGACCGGCAGCGTCATGGTACTCACGGTACCATATGCTTGCTGGACCCAAATCGAGCTGGCGGATCTTGAGATGCTCCAGGCCAGCATGCACGCCAACATGCTGGCGCGAGCGAGGCACGGTCGCCTGGACGGAATACTGCTCCTTCTAACATCGTTGGAAGTCCGAGCATATCCCGCTCCTCGCACCGTTCGCCACCGCTACCCGCCACTCCAGCAGAAGCTTTGGCGCGAGCTCAACTGCTCCTAGACTTCCCTCCAACGCCAGACAAGATCGACGACTGGAGGGCCACCATTCAGAGCCTCATCGGCTTCGCCAACGGTGACACTCCGCGACAGCCGACTGCGTCGCAGCCACGGCAAATCAGCCAGGTGCGAACCGACGGCGACAAGACCGGGGGGGGGGGGGTGCAACCACCGTCCACTCTCTGCCTCGAAGGCCAAGATCGCCGACTCGCCGGGTCCACCGCGACAGCGACTCCACCGCTTCATCAGATCCACGAGCTCGTCGCGATCAACACCAAGAGTGCTGAGGAGCAGTCTGCTCCGACAAGCCCCAGGGTTTGTTTCGTTGAAGCAGACGCTCCCGACAAGTTTTGCTCCGGCAAGCTTGCCGGGGAACGTCAAGCTCCGGCTGAGCCGCAGGTTCTCGCCGTAGAAGCGGATGTTCCCGCAGCAGCAGATATGCCTTTAGTCCTTGTCGTCGAGCCGCAAGCTCCTGCATGGGCGCAGCAGATCGTCCGTTTCCTCCAGACAGGAGAACTTCCCGAATAGCCAGAAGAAGCGGAAAGAGTAGCCCGGCAGTCAAGTATGTACCAGTTTGTCGACAACACACTGTACAAAAGAAGACTCAACGGTGTGAAATTGAAGTGTATTCACCGGGAAGATGGACAAAAGCTGTTGGCAGACATACATGGAGGCATATGTGGTCACCACATTGGCGCAAGAGCGCTTGCCGGCAAAGCTTTCCGGCAAGGTTTCTTTGGGCCGACAGCCCTCCAGGATGCGACTGCACAAGTAACCAAGTGTGAAGCGTGCCAGTTCCATTCCAAGCAAATACACCAGCCAGCTCAAGCTCTCCAGACGATCCCTTTATCCTGTCCATTTTCGGTCTGGGGGCTCGACATTCTCGGCCCCTTCCCCCGAGCAGTCGGGGGCTTTGAGTACTTGTACGTCGCAATCGACAAGTTCACAGAGTGGCCGAAAGTGGAAGCAGTGAGGAAGGTGACAACACAGTCAGCAGTCAAGTTCTTCAGGTCGATTGTTTGCCGCTTGGGGATCCCTAACAGGATCATCACTGACAACGGTACGCAATTCACGAGCCGCACCTTCATGCAGTACATCCAAGATCTTGGCGCCAAGGTCTGCTTCGCTTCTGTTGCTCACCCCAGGAGCAACGGTCAAGCGAAGAGGGAAAATGCTGAAGTGCTGCGTGGGCTCAAGACCAGGACTTTCGACAGGCTGCACAAGTGCGGAAGAAACTGGATCGAGGAGCTGCCGGTGGTTCTTTGGTCGATCAGGACGACGCCAAATCGAGCCACTGGCCAGACACCTTTCGCTCTAGTCTATGGAGAAGAGGCAGTTATCCCCACGGAACTCGTATACGGGTCACCTCGAGTGCTCGCTTATGATGAGTTTGAGCAAGAGCAGCTGCGACAAGATGACGCGCTGCTCCTTGAGGAAGATTGTCTTCAGGCTGCTGTGCGAGCTGCTCACTACCAGCAAGCTTTGCGCCGCTACCATAGCCGCAAAGTTAACGCCAGAAGTCTCGAGGAAGGCGACCTTGTTCTTCGGCGCGTTCATTCCGCCAAGAATTCCAACAAGTTGACGCCGAAGTGGGAAGGCCCTTACCGGGTGAAACGAGTCACTAGGCCTGGCGCTGTCCGCCTTGAGACCGAAGATGGCATTCCGGTGAGCAACTCCTGGAACATCGAGCATCTTCGTAAGTTTTACCCGTAAGGCACGGTTGTCGAACCCTGTTTCGGCAACCAACTTTTTGTACAAGTCTTGCCTCTGTTGCATGTAATCCTTTGTACAAAGCCAGGCGCAGACCCTGAGCATAAGTGAAGCGCTGGCGCCCTAAGTTATAGCATGCATGCTAGGTCGAGTCTCGTCCTTGGTTAGGGTTGACAGTGCTTAGTAGCGGCTAACCCCTAACTTAGAGGTCGAGTGTGCGTCCTTTTGCTGTTCTTTCGTTTCCCTTGATTTGCAGGGTTCGCATATCCTGGCCGGACCACTTGGAGACGAAAAAGAAAAGAAGGATGGACCAGCATCTGGACCCCGGCAAGCCTGTGTTGCCGGGGGCTGCAAATACAAAGATTAACCCACGGCGAACCAGAGTTGCCGGGGGATGCAATCTCAGATAAGTTTTTCATCCCTTATCATGCATTCTCTTATGGACTGAGGTATGCGAAACCTCGTTTCCTCCTAAAAGCTACCGTGCTCCCTTAAACTCTAGGCCCTAGGGCTCGTTCCCGGGGCCAGATTTGGTCGTAGTCGCGGCAGCAAAGGGACGAAACGAGGAGCCTGAACCAGCCTCATCCCTGCCTCCGCCAAAAGCGTGAGAAAGGTCGAGCGACGTGGGAAGACGACAGGGCCTGCTGCCGGGAAAAAGTGTCTATCTTGAAGATATCAAGGATTTGCTCCTTGACGTGGGTTCCATCCGCAAGACAAGTGACCCGGCGAGCATCCCCTTCTCACTAAAAGAGCATTCCACTCAGGTACAGTTCATAGAGAATGAAAAACATGAATAATGGGATTACAAGTTTTAAATGCAGCTAAGGCCCGAGGGCTTACAAATTAAAAAGAGATAAGGTGCCCGTAATCCCTTTCTTGTCCCTCTCTTCAGGAGATAGGTCAAGGAGGCGAAAAGGGCAAAAGGGGCGCCTAGGCGAGCTACGGTTGGCAGAAGACACCAAGAGAACATCTCGGTGGTCGCCCAAAGGTTGGACGGTGATGGCGGCGCCGGGGGCAGGGCTCGAAGACGAGGCAGCAGGACGTCAGCACACTGTCGAGGGCGTCGCGCCCTCGTACTCCGAGTTGACGGCCTTGCCGCCCGCCCTCTTCCTCCTCCGCAGCCTCCCTACGCCAGCCGCCCAAGGAGACGACCCTGGGAAGCTCAAGGAGCCGGCAACACGGATGATGGGGTCGCCAGTGCCGCACGGAGCGGCGCCCGACACCTAGTCGGACCCGTCATCCTGCCGCCCGCTACCCTCGTCGTCGCTGTCGCTGTCCTCCTCGTCACTCCCGCCCGAGGAGGAGTCTTCGCTATCGGAGGAGCTCTCCACGCAGCACCTTGCCCGAGTCCCGAAGCACCCGAAGACCTTGACGGAGAGAAGACCGCCCTCCATCAGCTTAAAATGGAGGGTGAGCCCCTCCGTCAGGCGATGGATACGGGCAAACGTCTTCCACCCTTGACCAAGATACATCACATTAGGGGCTGGGAAGTCAACGTGGACTCGGGCACCGCTGATTCCACAGCCCCTCATGTGCAGCCTCAGTGTCTCGGGCAGATCCAACTCCATCTCGCTCGCGAATGGAGTCGGGAGACGAAGGCGACGACGAGGCAGCCGATGCAGCCTGACGAAGAACTCACAAGGGTCGTCCCCAATATGGATCGTCGTGGGAAGAGGAGCCGCTGGCGTAGGCGAGGCCGGCGCGCCGTCCCGTCCACCTCTTCCCCGAGCGCCTCGGCCTCGCCCTCGACCTCGCCCACGGCCTTGCCCCCTCCCTCTTCCCCCTACGGCTGGCCCTGCCACCACGGGTGCGGGAGAGGGAGGGACGCGTTGTCTAGCGGCGACCCTCGCCGCCACCGTTGAAGGACCAGGATTCCCTTTCTCCATGGCAAATGAGAGAGAGGGTAGCAGCAGCTGAAGGAAAGAGGAGATGAAAGAATGCGGACCTCCGTTCCCTCCCTGCTCCTTATAAAGAGGCGGGGTGGGGGCTCGGTCGCCCCGCTCAGCTAATCAAGACACAGAAGGAGCAGGGAACTGGGACCGGCCCTCTGCCTCGACCCACGACGGCCCGGTTCCCCGCCTCCACCGTTCGCCGCCCCGAGCGCATGGAAGCCGCGTGGCAGGCGTGCAGAACCGAGGCGACGGATGAGGCGACCTCTCCTCACCCCGTGATCGTGGGGAGTGGACGCCTCAAAAACCGCGCCCCTGCCCCTGATTCCCCTGGTTATAGGAGGGGAGGGGGGCAGACGTTCCGCCTTTCCGAATAAATAAACCACCCACGACCTCTCCCACGACGCCGCAATCGACGCATGCCGTTCGGGGAGGGCGCGGTGGATGCGGAGTAAGATACAGCGTGATCCCGGACGCGCGTGCCCGTGCCCTGTTTTGGGCCTGGCCCAACAGCGCTCGTCACCATGTATGGCCCAGGCCCAGGGGCTCCTGTCGGTGTACTAGAGTAGGGGTACCCTAGTATCCCGAACTTGTGCACGGGCAGTCGCAGCGTCCCGCGGCAAGGCTTGCCGGGTGACCGCCAAGGTCCTCCGTGGTTCCTTTGGATCCATTCAAGAACAAAGTATTCAAGCCAAGGCACAAGGCCCCAGCAAGAGGAGCTTGCCGGGAAGGCCGCTCAAGGCACAAAACCCCGGCAAGAGGAGCTTGCCGGGAAGGCCACTCAAGGCACAACACCCCGGCAAGAGGAGCTTGCCGGGAAGGCCAACCAAGGCATCTCAAGGAACTTGCCGCGACGCGCCACGCGTCCCGGCAGGGTCCGGTGAGCGACAAGCTTCCGGACACGACAAGACAACGGCCGCGGCAAGGCGCTTGCCGCGGCAAGCAACCACTCTGTACCTGCGCTCCAGCACACCCACCTACGTGTCGCTCGGGGACCCTTCCAGGCGTACGTGGCGGGGGGCTGTGCAGCCAGGGGTACACTGTGGCAAGCGGCGCTGACAAGATCGCCATCGTGGCGAGCTGTGGCGTCCCTGACGGTCCCTTTTCTGCACTGTTTGGGCGACATAGATAGGCATTTAATGCCTTTGTCCCCTGCCGTCAGGGTTAGGTATGATGCACTGTGCAGGTAGCTGTACCAACCGCATCACCTTTTCCATTTTTGCCCTTGCCTATGTTGCCACCTGTCGGTGACCCCTTGAGCATATAAAAGGAGGCCCATGCGCAACGTAAGGGAGGGGAGGGACGAACAGTAGAACACTCACGCTCAGTCTCGTTAGCTGCTGGTGTGTACTGTAGCACTCAGCGCTCCCGAGCAAGAACTCAATACAATCCACAAAGCAGCAGTAGGAGTATTATCTCACCGGAGAGCTCCGAAGCTAGGTAAAACCCCTCGTGTGCCTCGTCTCGATCCGCTCTTTGCGCGACCTCCGCCCCCCGCCGAACCAAAAGGGGCTCTGTCCCCATAGGTGCTCGTGGAGTCAGCTTCCCCGACAGCAGTCTTTACATCCATTTGCCAAATTTCATAATCATAAAATGCAGCAATTGCTAACATGATTCAGACGGACTTATGCAACGCTATGGGTGAGAAGGTCTCATCGTAGTCACCTCCTTGAACTTGTCGAAATACTTTCGCAACAAGTCGAGCTTTGTAGACAGTAACATTACCATCAGCGTCAATCTTCTTCTTGAAGATCCATTATTCTCTATGGCTTGACGATCATTGGGCAAGTCAACCAAAGTCCATACTTTGTTCTCATACATGGATCCCATCTCAGATTTCATGGCCTCAAGCCATTTCGCGGAATCTGGGCTCATCATCGCTTCCTCATAGTTCGTAGGTTCGTCATGGTCAAGTAACATGACCTCCAGAACCGGATTACCGTACCACTCTGGTGCGGATCTTACTCTCATTGACCTACGAGGTTCAGTAGTAACTTGATATGAAGTTACATGATCATCATCATTAACTTCCTGACCAATTGGTGTAGTAGTCACAGGAACTGATTTCTATGACGAACTACTTTCCAATAAGGGAGCAGGTACAGTTACCTCATGAAGTTGTACTTTCCTCCCACTCACTTCTTTCGAGAGAAACTCCTTCTCTAGAAAGGATCCATTCTTAGCAACGAGTGTCTTGCCTTCAGATCTGTGATAGAAGGTGTACCCAACAGTCTCCTTTGGGTATCCTATGAAGACACATTTCTCCGATTTGGGTTCGAGCTTATCAGGTTGAATCTTTTTCACATAAGCATCATAGCCCCAAACTTTAAGAAATGACAATTTGGGTTTCTTGCCAAACCACAGTTCATAAGGTGTCGTCTCAACGGATTTAGATGGTGCCCTATTTAACGTGAATGCAGCCGTCTCTAAAGCATAACCCCAAAATGATAGCAGTAAATCAATAAGAGACATCATAGATCGGACCATATCTAATAAAGTGCGGTTACGACGTTCAGATAGACCCTTACACTGTGGTGTTCCAGGTGGCGTGACTGGCGAAACTATTCCATGTTGTTTCAAATGAAGACCAAACTCGTAACTAAAATATTCTCCTCCACGATCAGATCGTAGAAACTTTATTTTCTTGTTACGATGATTTTCCACTTCACTCTGAAATTCTTTGAACTTTTCAAATGTTTCAGACTTATGTTTTATCAAGTAGATATCCATATCTTCTCAAATCATCTGTGAAGGTCAAAAAAAATAACGATACCCACCGCGAGCCTCAATATACATCGGACCACATACATCAGTATGTATGATTTCCAACAAATCTGTTGCTCGCTCCATCGTTCCGAAGAACGGAGTTTTAGTCATCTTGCCCATGAGGCATTGTTCGCAAGTACCAAGTGATTCATAATCAAGTGATTCCAAAAGTCCATCTGAATGGAGTATCTTCATGCGCTTTACACCAATATGACCCAAACGGCAGTGCCACAAATAAGGTGCACTATCATTATCAACTCTGCATCTTTTGGCTTCAATATTATGAATATGTGTGTCACTACTATCGAGATTCAACAAAAATAGACCACTCTTCAAGGGTGCATGACCATAAAATATATTACTCATATAAATAGAACAACCATTATTCTCGGATTGAAATGAATAACTGTCTCACATCAAACAAGATCCAGATATAATGTTCATGCTTAATGCTGGCACCAAATAACAATTATTCAGGTCTAAAACTAATCCCGAAGGTAGATGTAGAGGTAGCGTGCCGACGGCGATGACATCGACTTTGGAACCATTTCCCACGCGGATCGTCACCTCGTCCTTAGCCAATCTTAGCTTAATCCATAGTCCCTGTTTCGAGTTGCAAATATTAGCAACAAAACCAGTATCAAATACCCAGGCACTACTGCAAGCATTAGTAAGGTACACATCAATAACATGTATATCACATATACCTTTGTTCACGTTGTCATCCTTCTTCTCTGCCAAATACTTGGGGCAGTTCCGCTTCCAGTGACCAGTCCCTTTGCAGTAGAAGCACTCAGTCTCAGCCTTAGGTCCAGACTTGGGCTTCTTCACTTGAGCAACAACTTGCTTTGCCGTTATTCTTGAAGTTCCCCTTCTTCCCTTTACCCTTTTTCTTGAACCTGGTTTTCTTGTTGACCATCAACACTTGATGCTCCTTCTTGATTTCTACCTCCGCAGCCTTTAGCATCGCGAAGAGCTCGGGAATTATCTTATACATCCCTTGCATATTGTTGGCTTTCTGGGAACGGGGGTCCCCAGACTTGCCTACCTGCGGCCCACGGCGTGGCTCTGCGAGCGGGCCCATATGGCGCATCTTCATCAACAAGGCATTCAAGACCCTCGCGAGGCGGGCGACGCAAGACCTCGTCAGGAGCGGCCTCACCAGGTCGGCTCGCGAGGGCGGAGAGATCAAGGCAAGGCAAACCTCGTGAGGTTCTCGTGACGTGAGCCGTGACGACCGAGACCAGGCGGACGCCAGCGCGGACAATGTCCTTGTTTCCTCTTTGGTGCAAAGGAGGCAAGCGCAAGCGCGGAGTACCAAGGCGTCAAGCAAAGGTTTCCATATCAGTGCAACGAGACCAAGACCAGCAGGATGGCAAGATGGATGTCACCATGGAGCCCAAGACGGCGTCATCACCAGAGCCTTTGGCAGGCGAAGACTACTTTTGTCCGGATAAGTTGTACTAGCTGTCCCCCTTCAAACTCTGATGAGGACATCAATTCGTTTGCTCGCAGGAAACAGGCCCTCGTGGTCAGGTTGATCGTGCTCCGGCGTGGTCAATAACCCTCGGAAGTTGGTTTAGCGATTGCTAAGGCGCGACGTCTCGCACGATCGTAGTCGGATCGTCAAGGTCGACTCCCACAGAAACGATAGCGACCATCTCATCGAAACATCGGGACACCTTTGCCTCTATCAAACTCGGCCGTTGTGGGATCCCTTCCCGCTCAATATTTGGAAAGAGGCCCGGGGCCTCTATAAATAGGACTACAACCACAGTAGGAGGCATCTGGATCTCATCTTGAGTAATCCTCACCCACACAAGTTCACCAAGCACAAGAACACCTCAACCTCAGGAGGCTGTTCTTCCCCTTGTATTGTTCATCCTCAGCCCAAGAGGCAATCCACCACCACCACACCGGAGTAGGGTATTACACCACCACGGTGGCCTGAACCAGTATAAATCTTGTGTCCCTTGTGTTGTCAGTTCGTCGAGTTAGCCCTTGATATCTTAGTGAAGCTAGGACGTGGGTCGGTAGGGGGAGAATCTTCGTGTGCACCCTAGTGTTCGAACCTTGAGGGTTTTGCCGGAACCCGTGATTTGACATTTGGCGCGACAGCTAGGGGTGCGCCATAGCCTTCCTTCGGTCGATCTACGCTCCGCCACCACCGCGCTCTGCCCTCATGGCAGGCGCCTTGCTCCTAGCTCCAACGGCTGGTGCCGACGACGGTGCCAGGGGGTTCCGAGCCCTGGCCCCCACCTTACGACAGGTACAGTGACCGCCCAAGTTCAAGCCAGAGATGCCGCCGTTCTACGACGGCGCGGCAGACCTGTCAGCTTTCCTACTGGCATACGAGGAGGCCGTCCTCGAGGCGGGGGGCGACGACAAGGTCATGGCCAACTGGTTCCCCATGTCCCTCGCTGGCGTGCCGCGCGCCTGGCTGCTCAGCCTCCCTGGATCCACGGTGGCATCTTGGGAGGAGCTGCGCGACCTCTTCACTGCGTGCTACGCGGCACCGATGCACCACTCGGTAGCGGCCCTACTAGGTGGCTCTCAAGCACCGCCTTTAGATCACCATATCAAGCCATTCCTTCGTCAGATCGGCGCCGCTTCCAGGCGCTCGGGGGCTTCGTCGGGCTGGGCTGCGCTCGAGGCCAACCTCACCTTCGACTCAGAAGACCACCCTGTCACCACCGCCGGCTCGGGTATGCTCCCGATGCTTTGCAGGCCCACCATTTGCAACGTGGCCGTCACCAAGACCCTCATCGATGGCGGCGCTGGCCTGAACATGCTCTATGTGGAGGCCTTCATCCTCCTTTGTGTGCTGCTCGGGCGGCTTAGCCTCATCAAGTCTTCCTCAGGAGTTGGCGGCGGCACCACCCACTCCCTGGGGCAGATCCGTCTCCCTGTCACCTTCGGCATGCACGATAACTACTGCACCGAGCTGGTCGACTTCGACATCGCCCGCATCGGCCTCCCTTACAACACCATCCTCGGGTACCCAGCTCTGGCCCAGTTCATGGCAGCGACCCATCCGGCCTACAACCTCATGAAGATTCCGGGGAGCAAGGGCATCCTCACCATCAAGGGGGGCACCAAGGAGGCCCTGGCAGCGCTCAAGCTTGCCCTCAAGACCACCGCGGCGGTGCAGCCCACCGGCGCGGGCGCCTCTGAGGCCAAGGAAGCCGCACCAACCAAGAAGAAACAACTGTTCACCCAAGACAAGGCAGAAACCAAGCAGGTACCGGTCGATGAGGACGGGTCCTCGGCAGCCACCTTCACCATAGGTGCCGACCTCGACCCGAGCCAAGAGGAAGCGTTGGTGAAGTTCTTGCACGCAAACAAGGAGATATTCGCATGGGAGCCCAAGCAGCTGGTGGGGGTCCCAAGAGAGGTGATTCAGCATCATTTAAGGGTGTGCCCCAATGTACGCCCCGTGAAGCAGCGGGCGAGACGGCAGTCCACGAAGAAGCAGGCCTTCATCGTCCAAGAAACCCGCATGTTAGAGGCGGCGGGTGCCATTCGCGAGGTTAGGTACCCTGAATGGCTGGCGAACCCAGTCGTTGTGCCGAAGAAAGGTGGGAAGGAGCGAATGTGCATCCACTTCACCAACCTCAACAAGGCCTGCCCCCAAGATCCGTTCCCGCTCCCACGCATCGACCAGATCGTCGACTCCACCGCCGAGTGCGACCTGCTATGCTTCCTGGATGCGTTCTCAGGATATGACCAGATCAAGATGGCGGTAGAAGATGTAGAGAAGACAACCTTGCTGACCCCGTGTGGCGTGTACTGCTACACTTGCATGCCTTTCGGACTGCGTAACGCATGCGAGACCTTTCAACGGTTGATGCACATCGCCTTGGGGCGGCAGCTCGGGAGAAACGTGGAGGCCTACGTCGACGACATTGTGTTAAAATCTCGGGAGGCGAGAACCATGATCCAACAATTGGAGGAGACTTTCGCGAGCCTGCGCCAGGTGAACTTGTGACTTAACGTGGAGAAGTGCGTGTTTGGTGTCCCTTTCGGCAAGCTGCTGGGTTTCCTCGTATCCCACAGAGGGATCGAGGCCAACCCAGAAAAGATCAAGGCCATTGAAGACATGAGCCCACCGCAGACCCTCAAGGAAATGCAGAAGCTGGATGGTCGGGTGACTGCGTGGGGGCGCTTCATCTCCAAGTTCAGAGAGCGCGCCCTACCCTTCTTCAAGATGATGAAGAAAAATGGCCCATTCGAGTGGACCCCAGAGGCCGACCGAGCTTTTTGAGACCTCAAGAGATACCTGACCAGCCCTCCAGTGATGGTGGCGCCAGGACCTCTCGAGTCCCTAGTACTTTATCTTGCCGCCACCCCGTACTCCGCCAGCGCGACTCTGGTGGCGGTTCGGGAAGAACACTAAGCCAAAGGGACGATGCGCCGAGCCACGCCACCAGCCGATATGACGCAAGACCAGGGACGTTGTAACACCCCGAGAATCATGCTACAGTAACTACTCTCTAATGATGCCAAGTCATCATCGTTAACTCACTATTAGTCATTGAGATCTAAGATCCTTTCCAATTCAACAGATCAAATAGTGAGTAAAATAAAACTTCTTCAAATAAATGAACAAAAGTGTTAATGTTATAGCAAAATTTCACTAACTATCTTTCATGTAGAAACCAACATTATATAAGTTGTTGGAATGCCCCTAGGATTTAAACAGTGGAACACCATCCATTTAATTGACCTTTTCTTTTGTCAAGACAATATATTAACTAAACCAAGTGCCCTGAAACTTTTGTGCAACACCACAATATTGTACATAATTTATGTGACAAGTTCCAAATATATCAAAATTAATTTGGAGGACCAATTAAATATAAAACAACAACTAAATAGAAATAGGGAACAAAAAAATGTAGGGCTCACTTTCGCAACTGGGCCTTGAGTTAATAGTGAAGGCCCAGCCCACCCCGCAGCCATCCTCAATCTCCTGTTCACAGAAGCCTCGGTGGTCGCCGTTCGCTCGTACACGCCGCGGATCCTACACACGTCGTGCATCCGCCGCCTCCTCACGTGGATAAGAGTCCCCTCACTCCCTGGCAAACCCTAATCTCCTTTCTCCTCTCCATCTCAGCCGCTCTCTCTCGCTCGTCCCCTCCGTGTCTTCACGCCCGACGCGGTCGCCGAAGCGCCGTCGCCATTGACGCGGCCACCGGTCACCTCGAGCTGCGCTTGGAAGTCCAGCAGCTTCGTCGGGCTCGTCCTCATCTTCTCCGCCCACAGATCGACACCGGGAACTACCGCATCGTCGCCATTGTCCTCTTCTTCCCATCTGCACCGCCACGGTCACCGCCTCGATTTGCCTCTCCGACACCACTCCAACCGCCCCGAGCTCTCCACCGCCCTCCTCCCAGTGAGCCGTGTTCCCCTCCCCTTTCCCCACCGATTCCACCGTTGATTGGCGCCGTCTCGCTTGCGCCCGAAGCTCACTGCGACCTCGTACTCACCGCGCCCCCCACTCACTAGGCATCGTCCGCGCCCCGCGGGCCTCCTGACGCGCGCCCCGTGCCCTGGCTGCGCGCTCGCGCCCCCCGCCCGCGCTGGCCGCAACCACTATCGCCGTTGCCGCCCCTGCCCACACCGCCTAGAGCCCGCGCCCCTGCACGCTACCAAGCTCGCCTCCAGCCTCCTGCCTGCATCGCTCGCTTGGCCGCGCCCGGCTGCGCCGGAGGTCGCGCCTGGCCGAGCTGGGGCCGTGCCGGCGGCCGCTTCCCGCAGCGGCTCCACCCGACCGCTACCTCGCGCCGCCGCTTCCCGCTTCACCCAACGCCTCCCTACCAGGCCCGCTCGCGCGTGGCCGCGCGCGCCCGCTTCGTCGGTAGCCCCCCTGCCGGCTCCCGTGCGCCCCCCTCCCTGCCTTCGCCGGGCCCATGCGCCTGCTCGTCGGCGGCTGCTCCTGCCTGCCGCCTCCTGCTGCACAAGGTCGTCGGCGCCCTCCGCGCGAGCGTGCCGCCCAACCACAGAGGTCGTTTGACTCTTTGTATATGAGGCCGGTCCTTGTTTAATTAGCTCTAGCTAATTATGCTTGATAGAAGATGACAAGTGGGCCACCCGTGTTTATTATATTTTATTTATTGGCTTAATAAAAATGGTGTCTATGACAGGTGGCCGCATCACTTAGTCAGTCTATTAAAACTTTTCTATCTGAACATGAGCCTATGACATGCGGGCCCCCTTGTTAGTTGATCCAGTCAACAGTCAAACTAGTTGACTGCTGACTGGATGTTGACTTGGTCAATTGGAACCCCTGGCCCCACTGTCATACACATGGCTAGCCCCCGGGCTGGTGTGAACAGTATTCTGTTATCTAGTATTAGAGTAAATGGATAAAAGGAATTTCAGAAAATGGTTTAATCTTTGAAAAATCATAGAAATTAAACCGTAACTCGGATGAAAATGTTTTGTACATGAAAGTTGCTCAAAAAAAATCCAATGAATCCGGATACGTGTTCCGTTCATCTGTCACATGCCCCTACCATACTGACATTCCCCTCCAGTCATCTGTCTGACACAGGTCCGGAACCGGGATTACATTCCTGGATGTTTTCCCTCTTCGTCTGTATCACCTAGCACAGCGTTAGTTCACCCCTAACACCGCGTTTTACCATGTTATGCATTATGATGCTTTGTTTGCTTTATATTTCTTGTTTCTTCCCCCTCTTCTCTCCGGTATACCCCGAGACCGATGCTCCTGTGATCGACTACATCGACGACGACCCCTTCTTGCCAGAGCAGCCAGGCAAGCCCCCCCTTGATCACCAAATATTGCCTATTTTTCTCTACACTGCTTGCATTAGAGTCGTGTAGCATGTTACTGCTTTCCATTATTCCTATCCTGATGCATAGCCTGTCCTTGCTACTACTGTTTTTACCTTTACCTGCAATCCTACATGCTTAGTATAGGATGCTAGTGTTCCATCAGTGGCCCTACACTCTTGTCCGTCTGCCATGCTATACTACTGGGACGTGATCACTTCGGGAGGTGATCACGGGCATATACTATATACTTTACACTGTTACATTACCTGTGATACTGTTCGGAGATAGGGGCTGAAGGGGCAGGTGGTTCCACCAAGGTAGTGGTGGGCCTGGGTTCCCGACGGCCCCCGACTGTTACTTTGTGGCGGAGCGACAGGGCAGGTTGAGACCACCTAGGAGAGAGGTGAGCCTGGCCCTGGTCGGCGTTCGCGGATACTTAACACGCTTAACGAGATCTTGGTATTTGATCTGAGTCTGGCCATTTGGTCTATACGCACTAACCAACTACGCGGGAACAGTTATGGGCACTCGACGTCGTGGTATCAGCCGAAGCCTTCGTGACGTCAGCGACTGAGTGGCGCGCGCTGGGTTGGACCGTGTAACGTGACTTCCTTTGTAATGGAGGTTGCTAGGTCTGCTCACCGGCCGCGTTCGCAACATGCAGGTGCGCTAAGGGCGATGGGCCCAGACCCCTGTGCGCTTAGGTTTAGACCGGCGTGCTGACCTCTCTGTTGTGCCTAGGTGGGGCTGCGACGTGTTGATCTTCCGCGGCCGGGCATGACCCAGAAAAGTGTGTCCGGCCAAATGGGATCAAGCGTGTTGGGTTATGTGGTGCACCCCTGCAGGGAAGTTTATCTATTCGAATAGCCGTGTCCCTCGGTAAAAGGACGACCCGGAGTTGTACCTTGACCTTATGACAACTAGAACTAGATACTTAATAAAACACACCCTTCCAAGTGCCAGATACAACCCGATGATCGCTCTCTAACAGGGCATCGAGGAGGGGATTGCCGGGTAGGATTACGATATGCGATGCTACTTGGAGGACTTCAGTCTACTCTCTTCTACATGCTGCAAGACGGAGGATGCCAGAAGCGTAGTCTTCGACAGGATTAGCTACCCCCCTCTTATTCTATCATTCTGCAGTTCAGTCCACTGATATGGCCCTTTACACATATATCCATGCATATGTAGTGTAGCTCCTTGCTTGCGAGTACTTTGGATGAGTACTCACGGTTGCCTTGTTCCCCCTTTCCCCCTTTCTCTACCCGATTGCTGCGACCAGTCGATGGAGCCCAGGATCCAGATGCCACCGTCGACGACGACTCCTACTACACCAGAGGCGCCTACTACTACGTGCTGCCCGCTGACGACGACCATGAGTAGTTAGGAGGATCCCAGGCAGGAGGCTTGCGCCTCGTTCGATCTGTATCCCCGTTTGTGCTAGCCATCTTATGGCAACTTGTTTAACTTATGTCTGTACTCAGATATTGTTGCTTCCGCTGACTCGTCTATGATCGAGCACTTGTATTCGATCCCTCGAGGCCCCTGGCTTGTATTATGATGCTTGTATGACTTATTTTATTTGTAGAGTTGTGTTGTGATATCTTCTCGTGAGTCCCTGATCTTGATCGTACACATTTGCGTGCATGATTAGTGTATGATTAAATCGGGGGCGTCACAAGTTGGTATCAGAGCCGACTGCCTGTAGGAATCCCCCTTCCAACTCCTTTGCCGAAGTCGAGTCTAGACATTACAAAACTTTTACTAACATGGCTGTGTGCCTTACGGGCCCACGTTGCCATTGGGTGGTATTACGATCTTTTATTCCTCGTCTACACTCTGGGATTCTAATCTCTCTTCCATTCGGGTTAAAGATTTTACTAACTCTGACTCTAGGGTCTCGTAACCACTTCGTCCCGGAGAGCACCTTCACTACAGATGATCACTTGCTTCGGCAGAAGATTCTGCAGGTACTCCTCGATGTTTCCCGAGACCTTGTGCCCACTACTTTGCAGTTCCTGACCACCGTTAATCCTCGTGAATAACATCCTTGTCGCTTGTACATTCTTCCCAGTTGTTCCTGTTGTTACTAGATACCCCTGGTACTCTCCGTTGTTTCGAGAATCCTTTGTGCCTTCTGCTTTGCGGATTCTTTCGCACTGCGGATAATTCCTCACACTTATCAGGGATTCGTTCATCCCTAGTTGGTCATGTGCTTCGCAACATCATTCCCGTTGTTAATCGATCTTCCGAAATTTCTCTGCACCCTTTTGCTCTTGAAATTCATGCCTGCTGGCATTATGGATAGTTCCATATGTCAAGTAATCCTCATTGACATTCCTTGATACTACTATTTTGAATTCCTTGAATCAATATGATGCCAATGTTTGTAATCATCAGTTGAATCATAGAATTCATCCTTCCGACTCAGACATCATTTAAGCAGGAGCTGGTTCTCGACCAATCCGTTTGCCGTCGATTGTACCCCTAAGTCTATTCAACTTATCCATCCTTAATCAAAGTGTTCGCTTCTGATCCATTGATTTGGAAATCATAATTCCTTTGCATTTGAGCTTTGAATTAGTCAGTTGTTTCTATAATCTGATCGCCTTGCATTCTTTCTTCTTCTGGTTGGGTACCGATGCTCACATCAGATCCCTTGTGGACCTCCACATCCTTTGTTGGATCATTATCCGACAGTGCCCCTCGTATTTAATCACCTTGTGAGTTCTTCCCTGATACATAATGCCTTTGGTAAATTTTATCCTCTCCTTTGGCCAACCATGCTTTACCTTTGACCTTGTGCTAGTTACTCTTTAAGTTTGTGGTATATGTTCCTAAGATGCCCCGTTGGGTTGAACCTATGCCTTCCCTAAATCTGTGTGAACTCGAAAGTTATGCGGGTTTTACTCTACTGGCTTTTCGTCAGATAAAAGTTCATTGCTACAACTTCTTCTAAAGCGGGAAGTGAATGAAATGTTATGCATTGGAGAAGTGGGAGTCGACCTTGAACTTTGTGTTCATGCCCATGGAAACGATGTAGATCTTATCATGGAATCTTCTCGTAACAATAATTGTTCCGTTGGTATAATTTGATCATTTACCTGTGATTTTGGCCTTTGCAATCGTGATTCCAACCGAGATTGTTCTTCTCTGATCCCATTTCTCGGTCAAGTTGAAGTGCTTCTCTTCTCCATATCAATACACATGTCCAGTCTCTAATATGATCTACCTTCGAGTATTACCCCTAGTATCTCGAGAATAACAAAGAACTGTGTTGTTTCCTATGAGTCTTCATCTGGTATTGCTCCTCAGCAATTCAAATTGCCCCGGGTTCCGAGTTATTAGTCACTCAAGAACATCAATAAGTGAATCGATTCCGCACTCCGATTTTGTAACTCGAAGTAATTTTCGTTGCTTACGAGTTTAATAATCCTTCAAGTCATCCCTAGCCCGATCGACTATATCATTTTCGTGCTAAATTTAAACTATGCTACCTCGTCCTTCTTCTCGGAGCACAATCTTTGACGATGAGCTAAGCCTACATCAATTTTCCTCGTCATATCTGTTCTCCTTGAACATCAAGCTTGATTTCGAGCTTGTGTTGCATTCGTGGTTCCAATAACCTTCCGCTTCATCATTCATTTTGCTTGATGTCATCGCTGTTCGATGGCCTCTTCATAGTACCTCGACAAAATTTGTCGTGATCCCCATTAATATACTGACCTGTTTAAGGATATCAATCGAATTCATGATGAGAAATACCATCCCTGCCCCTCGATGGTTTGTGATATCATCGATGACATCCTTGACTTCCTGCCAATATAGACCTGATCATGTTTGGCTATTCCTTACATTCCAAGATAAACTTGGAAGTGTTCCTTTGTATCTTTTGAGATCTTCAGATCCAACACTTACCCGAAACACCATGTTATTGCTACCTCGAAGCATGACTATGGTACTCTGTATATCAACAAGAACATTGGAAGCGCAATGCTAAATGTTTCTTGATTTATTATGCAAACACCATGGTGTGGGCAATATCATGATTCTTCCCTCGCCCCTTTGTCTAAATACCTTTTGAACTGCTGTCCTACGATGTATATCATGCCTCGCCTTTCCTTGGGAAGGATATACCCTAAATTCTTGTGTGCAAACACATTTTTCCTTTCCTTTGATCTGATTAATCCTGATAATCACATTTTCCTTTCCATTGGTTTGTTAGTCTTTCTTTCGATCTATATGATAAAAGAAGAAATAATTCCCGCCTTATAAAAACACCTCAAGGAACAATTCGGTCAGTACGACCCTATTACTAATGTTGATGACATTCCGGTAACCACCGATGGACGAGAACTTTGCCTATTGGTCCGCCTCGTTCAACGAGCAGGAACATAGTTCTCTCCGTCCCTCGCCCTTGGTACCAATGTTGTTGACAACATAAATGACAGTCTATCCTCTGACAGGCCTTGCTACCATGACAGTGCAATATTTCAATGTCCTTCCTACTGTTGAACCACATGGTGGGCCCATAACCCACAGTTCCACAGGATCGAAACTTGACTCCTGTACATCCTTGATTCCGAAGTATCCTTTTTCACTTGCCTTCATTTGTAATTCATGAGCCACCTTCCTAGTGATCTATTCTAGTATCAGACGCAATATTTCCTTTCGTTGCTCCAAACCCCCTTTTCCTTCGGATTAGGCAACAGACGATTGCCTGCCCGCTCGAAACTTCTTATGGTACCTTCTTATTTGCTCTCGATGTTTTCTTAAGATCAACTCGAGAGTTACTTTCTACCTCATTCCCTGAGTTATCTACCATTTAATCAACCAGGTAGATGTCCATTCTTCCAAAGTTACCCCTTACCCTTTTCATAAGTACGATGGAGTTTCCGAAGAAAGGATGACCACTTCAACACGGTGATGTTAAGCAAAGAAATGAAGACATCAATGAAAGGGATCACCTTGTTCAGGAAGTGCAGCCAAGAACGAGAAGACCCGCTAGCATTTCGTAACCAGAACTTTTCCCTTTACTTCCCTACTTAAATCTCGGGACGAGATTTCTTGTAGTGGAGGAGATTTGTAACACCCCGAGAATCATGCTACATTAACTACTCTCTAATGATGACCTCAAGGAACAATTCGGTCAGTACGACCCTGTTACTAATGTTGATGACATCCCGGTAACCACCGATGGACGAGAACTTTGCCTATTGGTCCGCCTCGTTCAACGAGCAGGAACATAGTTCTCTCCGTCCCTCGCCCTTGGTACCAATGTTGTTGACAACATAAATGACAGTCTATCCTCTGACAGGCCTTGCTACCATGGCAGTGCAATATGTCAATGTCCTTCCTACTATTGAACCACATGGTGGGCCCATAACCCATAGTTCCACAGGATCGAAACTTGACTCCTGTACATCCTTGATTCCGAAGTATCCTTTTTCACTTGCCTTCGTATGTAATTCATGATCCACCTTCCTAGTGATCTATTGTAGTATCAGACGCAATATTTCCTTTCGTTGATCCGAACCCCCTTTTCCTTCGGATTAGGCAATAGACGATTGCCTGCCCGCTCGAAACTTCTTATGGTACCTTCTTATTTGCTCTCGATGTTTTCTTAAGATCAACTCGAGAGTTACTTTCTACCTCATTCCCTGAGTTATCTACCAGTTAATCAACCAGGTAGAGGTCCATTCTTCCAAAGTTACCCCTTACCCTTTTCATAAGTACGATGGAGTTTCCGAAGAAAGGATGACGACTTCATCACGGTGATGTTAAGCAAAGAAATGAAGATATCAATGAAAGGGATCACCTTCTTCAGGAAGTGCAGCCAAGAACGAGAAGACCCGCTAGCATTTCGTAACCAGAACTTTTCCCTTTACTTCCCTACTTAAATCTCGGGACGAGATTTCTTGTAGTGGAGGAGATTTGTAACACCCCGAGAATCATGCTACAGTAACTACTCTCTAATGATGCCAAGTCATCATCGTTAACTCACTATTAGTCATTGAGATCTAAGATCCTTTCCAATTCAACGGATCAAATAGTGAGTAAAAATAAAACTTCTTCAAATAAACGAACAAAAGTGTTAATGTTATAGCAAAATTTCACTAACTATCTTTCAGGTAGAAACCAACATTATATAAGTTGTTGGAATGCCCCTAGGATTTAAACAGTGGAACAACATCCATTTAATTGACCTTTTCTTTTGTCAAGACAATATCTTAACTATCCCAAGTGCCCTGAAACTTTTGTGCAATACCACAATATTGTACATAATTTATGTGACAAGTTCCAAATATATCAAAATTGATTTAGAGGACCAATTAAATATAAAACAACAACTAAATAGAAATAGGGAATAAAAAAATGTAGAGCTCACTTTCGCAACTAGGCCTTGAGTTAATAGTGAAGGCCCAGCCCACCCCGCAGCCATCCTCAATCTCCTGTTCACAGAAGCGTCGGTGGTCGCCGTTCGCTCGTACACACCGCGGATCCTCCACATGTCGTGCATTCGCCGCCTCCTCACGTGGATAAGAGCCCCCCTCACTCCCTGGCAAACCCTAATCCCCTCTCTCCTCTCCATCTCAGCCGCTCTCTCTCGCTCGTCCCCTCCGTTTCTTCACACCTGACGCGGTCGCCGAAGTGCCGTCGCCATTGACGCGGCCACCGGTCACCTCGAGCTGCGCTTGGAAGTCCATCAGCTTTGCCGGGCTCGTCCTCATCTTCTCCGCCCACAGATCGACACCGGGAACTGCCGCATCGTCGCCAGCGTCCTCTTCTTCCTGTCTGCACCGCCACGGTCGCCGCCTAGTTTCGTCTCTCCGACACCACTCCAACCGCCCCGAGCTCTCCACCACCCTCCTCCCAGTGAGCCGCGTTCCCCTCCCCTTTCCCCATCGATTCCACCGTTGATTGGCGGCGTCTCGCTCGCGCCCGAAGCTCACTGCGACCTCGTAGTCACCGTGCCCCCCGCTCACTAGGCATCGTCCGAGCCCCGCGGGCCTCCTGACGCGCACCCCGCGGCCTGGCTGCGCGCTCGTGCCCCCAGCCCGCGCTGGCCGCAACCACTATCGCCGTTGCCGCCCCCGTCCCACGCCGCCTGGAGCCCGCGCCCCTGCGCGCTACTGAGCCCGCCTCCAGCCGCCTGCCTGCATCACTCTCTTGGCCGCGCCCGGCTGCATCTGGCCAAGCTGCGGCCGTGCCGGCGGCCGCTTCTCGTAGCGGCTCCACCCGACCGCTACCTCGCACCGCCGCTTCCCGCTTCGCCCGACGCCTCCCCACCAGGTCCGCTCGCGCGTGGCCGCGCGCGCCTGCGTGGCCGCGCGCGCCCGCGTCGTCGGTAGCCCCCCTGCCGGCTCCCGCGCGCCCCCCTCCCTGCCTCCGCCGGGCCCATGCGCCTGCTCGCCGGCGGCTGCTCCTGCTTGCCGCCTCCTGCTGCACAAGGTCGCCGGCGCCCTCTGCGCGAGCGTGCCGCCCAACCACAGAGGTCGTTTGACTCTCTGTATATGAGGCCAGTCCTTGTTTAATTAGCTCTAGCTAATTATGCTTAATAGAAGATGACAAGTGGGCCACCCCTGTTGATTATCTTTTATTTATTGGCTTAATAAAAACGGTGTCTATGACAAGTGGCCCCATCACTTAATCAGTCTATTAAAACTTTTCTATCTGAACATGAGCCTATGACATGCGGTCCCCCTTGTTAGTTGACCCAGTCAACAGTCAAACTAGTTGACTGCTGACTGGAAGTTGACTTGGTCAATTGGAACCCCTGGTCCCGCTGTCATACACATGGCTAGCCCCTGGGCTGGTGTGACAAGCATTCTGTTATCTAGTATTAGAGTAAATGGATAAACGGAATTTCAGAAAATGGTTTAATCTTTGAAAAATCATAGAAATTAAACTGTAACTCGGATGAAAATGTTTTGTACATGAAAGTTGCTCAGAAAAATCCAACGAATCCGGATACGCGTTCCTTTCATCTGTCACATGCCCCTAGCATACTGAACATGGGACATTCCCCCTCCGGTCATTTGTCTGACACAGGTCCGGAACCGGGATTACATTCCCGGATGTTTTCTCTCTTCGTCTATATCACCTAGCACTGCGTTAGTTCACCCCTAACACCGCGTTTTACCATGTTATGCATTATGATGCTTTGTTTGCTTTATATTTATTGTTTCTTCCCCCTCTTCTCTCCGGTAGACCCCGAGACCGATGCTGCTCCTGTGATCGACTACGTCGACGACGACCCGTTCTTGCCAGAGCAACCAGGCAAGCCCCTCTTGATCAGCAAATATCGCCTATTCTTCTCTATACTGCTTGCATTAGAGTAGTGTAGCATGTTACTGCTTTCCGTTATTCCTATCCTGATGCATAGCTTGTCCTTGCTACTACTGTTGTTACCTTTACTTGCAATCCTACATGCTTAGTATAGGATGCTAGTGTTCCATCAGTGGCCCTACACTCTTGTCCGTCTGCCATGCTATACTACTGGGACGGGAATATACTATATACTTTACACTTTTACATTATCTGTGATACTGTTCGGAGATGGGGGCTGAAGGGGCAGGTGGTTCCACCCAGGTAGTGGTGGGCCTGGGTTCCCGACGGCCCCCGACTGTTACTTTGTGGCGGAGCGACAGGGTTGGTTGAGACCACCTAGGAGAGAGGTGAGCCTGGCCCTGGTCGGCGTTCGCGGATACTTAACACGCTTAACGAGATCTTGGTTCGCGGATACTTAACACGCTTAACGAGATCTTGGTATTTGATCTGAGTCTGGCCATTTGGTCTATACGCACTAACCAACTACGCGGGAACAGTTATGGGCACTCGACGTCGTGGTATCAGCCGAAGCCTTCGTGACGTCAGCGACTGAGTGGCGCGCGCCGGATTGGACCGTGTAACGTGACTTCCTTTGTAATGGAGGTTGCTAGGTCTGCTCGCCGGCCGCGTTCGCAACGTGCAGGTGTGCTATGGGCGATGGGCCCAGACCCCTGTGCGCTTAGGTTTAGACCGGCGTGCTGACCTCTCTGTTGTGCCTAGGTGGGGCTGCGACGTGTTGATCTTCCGCGGTCGGGCATGACCCAGAAAAGTGTGTCCAGCCAAATGGGATCAAGCGTGTTGGGTTATGTGGTGCACCCCTACAGGGAAGTTTATCTATTCGAATAGCCGTGTCCCTCGGTAAAAGGGCGACCCGAAGTTGTACCTTGACCTTATGACAACTAGAACCAGATACTTAATAAAACACACCCTTCCAAGTGCCAGACACAACCCGGTGATCGCTCTCTAACAGGGCATCGAGGAGGGGATTGCCGGGTAGGAATATGCTATGCGATGCTACTTGGAGGGCTTCAGTCTACTCTCTTCTACATGCTGCAAGACGGAGGCTGCCAGAAGCGTAGTCTTCAACAGGATTAGCTATCCCCCTCTTATTCAATCATTCTGCAGTTCAGTCCACTGATATGGCCCTTTACACATATATCCATGCATATGTAGTGTAGCTCCTTGCTTGCGAGTACTTTGGATGAGTACTCACGGTTGCCTTGTTCCCCCTTTTCCCCCTTTCTCTTCCCAATTGCTACGACCAGTCGATGGAGCCCAGGATCCAGACGCCACCGTCGACGACGACTCCTACTACACCGGAGGTGCCTACTACTACGTGCTGCCCGCTGACGACGACCAGGAGTAGTTAGGAGGATCCCAGGCAGGAGGGCTGCGCCTCGTTCGATCTGTATCCCCGTTTGTGCTAGCCATCTTATGGCAACTTGTTTAACTTATGTCTGTACTCAGATATTGTTGCTTCCGCTGACTTGTCTATGATCGAGCACTTGTATTCAAGCCCTCGAGGCCCCTGGCTTGTATTATGATGCTTGTATGACTTATTTTATTTGTACAGTTGTGTTGTGATATCTTCCCATGAGTCCCTGATCTTGATAGTACACATTTGCGTGCATGATTAGTGTATGATTGAATCGGGGGCGTCACAGAGGTGCCGAAAGAGCCGTAGCAGCAACAACGGAGGACCAAGCTCGGCAAGACGACGCCGCCAAGGCCCTGACAAGCGATCAAGCAACAGGGGTCCCACTACCTCAGGAGACGCCCCAACCTCCACAAGGCACGAGCCTCACCAACGCACCGGCTCTCGTCGAGCACCCGGTGTATTTTGTCAGCACAGTGTTGCGGGACGCAAGGGCATGATACCCCATGCCTCAGAAGCTCTTACTCGCGCTCTTGGTGGCCTCGCGTAAGTTGCGGCACTACTTCCAAGGCCACCCATCAAGGCCGTCTCAGCCTACCCATTGGAGAGAGTGCTCAGGAGCCCCAACTCTGCTGGAAGGATCGCTGAGTGGAACATCGAGCTGCACGCATTCCAGTTGGAGTTCAGCACTACCAGGGTCATCAAGGGAGCCGCACTCACTGATTTTGTGGCATAATGGATGGATGCCCCGACACTTGAAGTAGGCGAGGACCAGTCCACCTCGTCGGGAAGTGAGGCGCCTGATGGCTGGGTCATGTATTTTGATGGCGCCTTCGAGCACCAGGGCACGGGGCCTGGAGCGGTGCTCATTTCACCCACTCAGGACAAACTCTACTACGCTATGCAGCTCTGCTTTCAGCAAGGCGAGAAGGTCTCCAACAATATCGCAGAATACGAAGGCCTCATAGTTGGCCTGAAAGCTGCGGCAGCTCTGGGAGTGAAGCGCCTCACCATTAGGGGCGACTCGCAGCTTCTCGTCAATTTCTCCAACAAGGTGTACGAGCCGAAGGACGAGCACATGGAGGCATACCTCACGGATGTGCGCAAGATGGAGAAGCAGTTCCTGGGCCTGGAGTTGCAGCACGTGCCCCGCAGCACCAACAAGGAAGATGACGACATCGCCAAGAGGGCGTCCAAGCGGCAGCCCCAAGAGCCGGGCGTCTTCGTGGAGCGGCTCTTCAAGCCATCAACGACACCACCACTTTCAAGGACAACCCAGCCTCGGGAGGAACTCCTGTAGCCGCCTGCCACAGGAGCCCCAGCCTGTGGCCCGACCTCGGGAGAGCGCTTGCTCTTGGCGCTCGAGCCCCAGGAGGAATGCTGGACCAAGGAATTCAACGAATACCTGATGCAATGGACGCTGCCGGAGAAGGAGGAGGACGCGGAGCGCGTGGCCCGGCAAGCCACGGCATATTGCATCCGGGACGGTGAGTTATACATGAAGCGACCGAATGACGTTTCACTACGTTGCATCTCCAGAGACCAGGGGAAGAAGTTGCTATCTGACATACACGATGGGGACTGCAGGCACCACTCGTCATCGCGGACCCTCGTCGGCAGGGCATTCCGCAGCAGATTCTACTGGCCCACGGTGCTCAACGACGCAGCCGAGCTGGTGAAGTCCTGTGAAGCCTGCCAGTTCCACGCCAAGCAGATCCATCAGCCGGCTCAGGGCCTCCAGACCATCCCACTCACGTGGCCGTTCACGGTCTGGGGGCTGGATATCTTGGGCCCATTCCCTTGAGCGCTGGGGGGCTACCGCTACCTCTACGTCGCCATCGACGAGTTCACCAAGTGGGCGGAGGTGGAAGCCGTCCGCACCATCCCAGCTGGCTCTGCGGTCAAGTTCATCAAGGGTCTTGTGAGCCGTTTCGGGGTCCCCAACCGCATCATCACTGATAACGGCTCGCAGTTCACTAGTAATCTCTTCAAAACATACTGTGCTAACCTTGGAATGCAGATCTGCTACGCTTCGATGGCGTACCCCAGGAGCAATGGCCAGGCCGAACGCGCCAACGCGGAGGTCCTGAGGGGCCTCAAGACCAGGACTTTCAAGAAGAAGCTCGAGGCCTGCGGCAGGGGCTGGTATGACGAGCTCCAGTCCATGTTGTGGTCCATACGCACCACCGCCACCAAGCCAACGGGCGAGACCTCGTTCTTCCTCGTCTATGGAGCAGAAGCGGTCCTCCCTCACGAGGTCAAGCATCGCTCTGCACGGGTCCTAGCGTTTGATGAAGTGCAACAGGACGCCATGCGGGGGATGGACCTCGTGCTGGGGGAGGAACGCCGCCGCGAAGCCGCGCTGCGGGCAGCAAGGTATCAGCAGGCGCTGCGACAATACCACTGCTGCAACATCCGCTCCAGGACGCTGGAGGCGGGTGACCTCGTCCTAAGGCGGGTCCTCTCCAGGGATGGGCTGCATAAGCTCTGACCCATGTGGGAGGGCCCGTTCAAGGTCGTCCATGTCTCCAGGCCTGGCGCCGCGCGCCTAGAGACACAGGACGGGGTACCCATCCAAAACGCCTGGAACATCCAGCACCTCCGGAAGTTCTACCCATGAAGAAAGGCCTAGTGCCTGTGAAGAAGGCCCAGTGCTTGTGAAGATCGCCGCCCGTGACACTCTCACGTAATAATGAGTGGGGCTGTACACGCCCCAGAGTCTCAGGAGTGCCGCCCTCGGGCCTCGGGGGCTCCCTCCCACGTCCTAGTGGTAGCACTTAGCTCCGCGCTGGTGAGAATACATGAAGACTAGACTAGGTGCCGAACGCGGCTTTTCATTTGCTTTCTGTAGTTGGCTCGCCTCCTTTTAATCAAAGTTTGCTTCTGGTGTTCCTTGTTGGTTTGGTTCCGTTGCCTTTTGTTGCTGTTTCTGGCTCCGATAACTTGTTCTCTCTCTCTCTCTCTCTCTTGCATACCTCGCGGGGGGGGGGGCTAGGAAGGTGCCCACGCGAGCGTTTTTCCTTTCCTCTGCCCTCGCAAGCATTTTCCCCTTCCTCTGCCCTTCGTCTGTTTTTTTTGCGAGGCAACCTCGTTCGAGCCCACAAACTGGCGCACCTCTCCTAAATCCGTGTCCCTCGGGCATCACGATACGAAGCGCTGGATCAACGCTCGGTTGAATGATAAGCCTCCTAGCGAGCCTCGTAACGAATTTTTTGCAGTTCCTAAGCGCCCACTGAGTCAAGGAAGGCCTTGACAGGCACCAGGAAACAAGTGCCTCGTGAGGAAGAGGCTACCCTGCACGTGCCAAGCTAAGTTGCCTCTACACAAAAAGCGGCACAACACAGAAACAATAAGCATAACATAGCGATTGAGGAATCCTGGTTCGATACACGCCCCTCCGGGGCGCACACTGGTTTCTGTAGGATCGAAAGTATGTCTAGACGGGGGGGGGGGGTGATTAGACTACTTGACCAAATAAAAATTTAACCTTTTCCCAATTTTAGTTCTTGGCAGATTTTAGCTATTTTAGGACAAGTCAAGCAATCTTCACACAACTCAAGCAAGCATGCAAAGAGTATATAGGCATCGTAAAGTAAAGCATGCAACTTGCAAGAATGTAAATGGAAGGGTTTGGAGAATTCAAACGCAATTGGAGACACGGATGTTTTTGGCGTGGTTCAGATAGGTGGTGCTATCCTACATCCACGTTGATGGAGACTTCAACCCACGAAGGGTAACGGTTGCGCAAGTCCATGGAGGGCTCCACCCACGAAGGGTCCACGAAGAAGCAACCTTGTCTATCCCACCATGGCCACCGCCCACGAAGGACTTTCCTCACTAGCGGTAGATCTTCATGAAGTAGGCGATCTCCTTGCCCTTACAAACTCCTTGGTTCAACTCCACAATCTTGTCGAAGGCTCCCAAGTGACACCTAGCCAATCTAGGAGACACCAATCTCCAAGAAGTAATGAATGGTGTGTTGATGATGAACTCCTTGCTCTTGTGCTTCAAATGATAGTCTCCCCAACACTCAACTCTCTCTCACAGGATTTGGATTTGGTGGAAAGAAGATTTTAGTGGAAAGCAACTTGGGGAAGGCTAGAGATCAAGATTCATATGGTAGGAATGGAATATCTTGGCCTCAACACAAGGGTAGGTGGTTCTCTCACAGAACATATGAGTTGGAAGTGTAGATGTGTTCTGATGGCTCTCTCCACGAATGAAGAGGAGGTGGGGGGTATATATAGCCTCCACACAAAATCCAACCGTTACACACAATTTACCAATCTCGGTGGGACCGAATCAACAAACTCGGTCGGACCGATTTAGTAAATCTAGTGACCGTTAGAGATTTTCGGTGGGACCGACATGCAACTCGGTAGGACCGATATGGTTAGGGTAAGGGCATAACGTAATCTCAGTGAGACCGATTACACAAACTCGGTGAGACCGATTTGGTAATAATCTAACCAGAGAGTTGGTCAGGTAAACTCGGTGGGACCGATTTGCTCTTTCGGTGAGACCGAAAAGTTATAAGAAGGAAACATAGAGTTTACATTGCAATCTCGGTGGGACCGATCCGCACTTTCGGTGAGACCGAAAAGTTATGAAAAGGAAACAGAGAGATTGCAATCCCATCTCGGTGAGACTGAGATCCCTATCGGCAGAACTGAATTGCTAGGGTTTGGCAGTGGCTTATGACAAGTGAAACTCGGTGGCGCCGGGTTGAAAGAATCGGTAGGTCCGAGTTTGGCTTTGGGTTTAGGTCAAATGTGGATATGGGAAAGTAGTTGAGGGTTTTGGAGCATATCACTAAGCACATAAAGCAAGAGGCTCATTAAGCAACACCTCATCCCTCCTTGATAGTATTGGCTTTTCCTATAGACTCAATGTGATCTTGGATCACTAAAATATAAAATGAAGAGTCTTGAGCTTTTGAGCTTGAGCCAATCTTTTGTCCTTAGCATTTTGAGGAATCCACTTTCATCATCCATGGCATGCCAATCATTGAGCTTTCCTGAAATAATCATCTTGGAATAGCATTAGCTCAATGAGCTATATGTTGTTCTAAATTACCAAAACCACCTAGGGATAGTTGCACTTTCAATCTCCCCCTTTTTGGTAATTGATGACAACATATATATCAAAGCTTCGACAAATGATAATAAGAATGAAATATATCGTCGCTTTGAGAAGCATGTCATAAGTAAGAGCTCCCCCTAAATTTGTGCATATTTAAAATTTGCTTTGGACTGCAAATGCACAAAGAGTTAGAATCATGGGTTACTCTTCCATGTCACATACATCTTGGTGGAGCGCTCAAAATGATAAGAATTAAATACATGCACTCATCACCAAGAAACGTGAATGATCACATAAGATAGATAGGATAATATCAAGCATGCATAAGTGTAGCTTATGATCAAAACACATGATCATCAATGTCTCACAAGCATATCATAGTATCTCAACCAAAAGCAAACAAAGTTTGAAAAACCACCAAATAAAGCAAGAGAGAATAAAACCAACTCTCTCTCTCTCTCGAAGCCTATGATCTATACATTTTTCTCTCCATTTGGCAACAAGTTACCAAAAAGTTCCTAGAAAATGCATAGTGTTAGATCGACTCTCAGGCTTGATCTTCTGGTGGTGGTGGAGTCCGAATCACTCCAAGGACGAAGGCTTCTGTAGACGTGGTTGGAGCTGGAGCTGAAGTGGATGCTGGAGCTGGTTGGGCTGGAGCTGTAGCTGGAGCGGAGGTGGTGGCTCTGATGTCAGGAACTGGCACTGCAGTTGACCTCTGAGCTCGTGGCACTCTGGTAAATGCATCAGTTGTAGTCTTTCCTTTCCTCTCCTGCATATCATCTTGAAGTTGCTCCACTGCAGACTGAATCTCTGTTACTTTGACATCCAAGTCATAGAACTTTTGTTCTACGATTCTCTCTAAGCTCTCCTGATTCTGAGTGAGGGTGGCCAATCCTTTCTCAATCCTCAGTGTGGATGCAATCAAGTAACTAAGCTGCGCTTGCTTGGTTTTCAGGAAATACTCAGATGCCTCCTCTTGAGTTGGCATCTTGGCAGCTTTCTCCTTCCTTGCCTTCTCCTTCTTAGCTTGTGCATGAGCTGATAATGGTTCATCCCTGTTCATCACAACTTGATTATCCTCAAAGTCTGGATGAAGAGGCAAATGTTCCTTGTCCAATAAGTATATGCCTGTGCCCATCTTGGAGTTTATCAGCTCTTGGATCTGAGGGGCATAACCACAGCTCCTCTTCTGATCTGCTGCAGTCCTTCTGATAGTTTCTACCATGAGGCTCATCACCTTGAACTTCTGTGGCACATCAAAGATATGAAGCAAATTGATTGCATGGCCTCTGATCATCTTGTGATCACCTGACTTGGGCAATAAAGTGTGCCTCAGAATCCAATTAATGGTTGCCAGCCCTGACAGAAGATAATGTACTGACCCAAACTTGAAAGTATCAAGTGCCTTGTTTGGGATCTCCTTGTACATGTTGGACATGGAGTTGTGGTCCATCTTCTTCTTAGCATATATGTCTAAGTCATCTTCATGCTCCTCTGGGGCATTGATCAATTTGGCCCATTCTGTAATTGTTGATTGATAACTTGTTCCTTCTGACATCCATACAATCCTTCCATCTGCATAGAAGTGTGCTGTGGAGTAGAACTGCATGATCAGCTTTTCATTCCACTTTGTGAGCTTCTGCCCAACAAAGTCAGCTACTCCACAAGCCTTGAAACTGTCTTGCACTCCAGGAAAGTGCTCTTCATTGTCCTTGATGTATTCCAAGTCTACCCATCTCATGTCACAAACTATGGGCTTCTTATCAAGCAAAACTGTCTCATAGAAGTCCTGCTGTTCCCTAGTGTGGAACCTGTAGTCAATAGCAGTTCTCCTCCTTGTAGCATATGGATCTTTTGCTCACCACTCCCTCAGCCCTGAGTCTCTTCTGATCTTCATATCCTCAGCCACATGATGAGCATCGTTGTGGTCTGGGATCTTGGGCTTTAGCTTCCTTAGAACTTGATCTTCTTCCTCTTCTGCAATGTCAGGCACTGGGGCCTTGTTCTTTTCAGCAGCTGGGATGATCCTTGTATTTCTCTTTGGTTTTGGCTTTGGAGCTAGCTTGGCCTTTGATGCAGCTTTGGGTGCTTCCTTGGGCTTGGATGCAGTAGCCCCTGATCTTATAGCATCGCCCATGAGCTTTGGTTCCTTAGGTGCTAGTGCAACAACCTCTTCTTCTTCTTCCTCTTCTTCCTCAGAAGAATGCTGTTCAAACTCAGCCATGGGATCAACTTTCTTGCACCATCTGCCCCTTTTCCTTTCCTTCTTTCCTTCAGTAGCAACTGGCTCTTTGGGTGCAGACTTTTCAGGAATCTGAGTTGAGGCTCTGGCCTTAGGCATAGGCTATCTACCTGCTGGCCTTTTGACTTTCAAGCCTGGCTGGGTGCTCTGTCTTGACCCATACTCCTTTTTGAGCACTACTCTCTTAGAAGTAGCTTCTTCTTCTTCTGCCACATAATACTCATCCTTTGATTCTGAGGTTCTCTTCTTCTTTTGTCTAGTGGCAGCTTTTGGCAAATTGCTAGGAGTGCTCCTGCTGCCTTCATCTGAAGAACTAGAGGGACTAGTGCCCTCACTCATGTGCATTTGCTGTTCTGACACATTCTGGCTGTCACTCTGATCAGACATGATGAAATAGCTGACTGCTGACCTTGTGAAGAGTTTATAGATGAGGTAGAATAGATGAGCATCACAAAATGCAGAGATTTTTGCAAAAGAATGATTCAAAATCTTCGTTTTAGTTTCCCACAGAAATCATTTCGGATCTACCGATTTTCAAACTCGGTGATACCGAAGCAGTTTTTGGAACCTAAACTGGTGAACTCGGTCAGACCGAGTCATAGTTCGGTGGCACCGAGACTGCTAGGGTTTCACAAAGTTCCAAAATCGGTCACACCGATTAGTAATTCTCGGTCAGACCGAGTCTCACTTGTGCAATGGCATGAGCCCAATCGGTGGGACTGAGTTTTTCAACTCGGTGGGTCCGTGATGGTTTCGGCGGAAACCTAACCCTAAAATTTCAAATCAAACCTATTCTACGAATTGCATTGACTGGATAGGAGTGTTTCAATCGTGGCAAGAATCAATATGATCATAATGTGCTAGGAATTGGATGGGGAATAGCACAAAGATCGAGTCCATACCCTAGTCCGGCGGAGACTCTCTACGGCAGCAACGGCGGGGTTGAATTCCGTTGATGGCGATGGAGACCAGCGACTGGAGGCGGCTGGCGGCGAGGAGACGATCCGGAGACCACGTTGGCAGAGCGAGCTATCGCGCGGGCGAACGGGTTCGGAGAAATTTCCAAATTTTTGCCCGTGACTATATATAGCCAGACCCTGTCGGTGTGACTGAGTGGAACAACTCGATGGCACCGAGATGCAAAACAGTATACAGTTATTGCAACTCGGTGTGACCGAATGGTTCAAATCGGTTGCACCGAGATTGAAAACATAGATCGACTTAATGATCTCGGTAGGACTGAAAAGGAGATATCGGTCAGACCGAGAATCACAAAGAAGTTTTGGAAGTGTCTATGACGAATCGGGGACTCCGAGTGCTCCTCACACAGAGTGGTTCGAATCTGACTTGATCAAATTTTGTGATGTAGCATGAATAGAGTTTGAGACGAGAAAAGCATAGATAGATAGAGAAGGTTCTTAGGCATTCTTGTGCATCCACTTGGCAAGAGAAAAGAAAACCAATCAATCCAAACAACAAGTGGATGTCCTAGAATGATTAAAATATGCAACCAACATGCTCACACAATAAAATGGCAATTGAAATATGTGACAAAGCATGCACAACCAATTCTAGCATCTATCAAGAAAGTGGCGATGACAGGTCATCTATATATGAGTATATTGACTTAGGAGTCAAATGAGAACATTTGATCATAGGTCATACTCATCGTTTAAGCACAAGTGTGGTTACCACTTTTACATAAAGAATTGTTGTGTTCACATCATTAGAGTTGCTTTAGCTCAAGTCTTAGAGTAAAGCTCCCCCTAGATGTGATATCCCCCCTAAGAGGAATGAACTAACCTTGGGTTTTGTCAATGATGACTTCATGTAGATGTTGAAGATGTGGATGCTCAATGTTGATGTAGAACAATTTGAGCTATCCATTGGAGTGGATTGCACTTTCAATACCTACATGGATTAGTCCCACAAGGAACAAACAAGGATATCCATAGACATAGAGTGATGCACACACAAGATGATGTCCATGAAAGCTTTTAGGTTACCTTGTCCCTTGACTTACCAACAAGAGGGTTTGTGACTCCTTGAACTAGTGCAAGATGTGGAAGTTGATTGCACTTGTTCTTGCCAAAATGATAGGAGTGAATTATGTTGGCGGAGTCACCCTCAAGAACTCTCTAGTTCTTCTTCTTTTGGATCCACACCATCTTGATGGGAATCCCTGGAGTCGTAGTCGTACTTGATGAAGTGGAACTTGAAGTAGTCTTGGGAATCCACTTGACTAAGGTCTTAGGAGCTTCTTCAAATGCATCAATTTCCTCTTGAAGCTTGTCCTTGCCTTTTTGCTTGTAGTCTTGTGGTGGAAGATCATCTTGATTTTGTGTCCCCTTAAAAGAAATAGGATCATACTTCTCTTGTTGAGGAACAAACTTTTTCTTAGGGTATTGATCTTCTTCCCACTCAACTCCATTGGCGTTGAACTTTCGTTCAAAACCAACACCTTGATTCTTTCGGTGCCTTCCTTGCTTGCGTACAATTTCCTCGAATTGCTTACTTTCGGCAAGGCTCTTGTAGACTCCTTTCTCTATAATTCCCTTCAATAAGCTATTTTCTTGTTCAAGTGTAACTTGGCTAAGAGAATCATTGGTGGAATCAAGAGAACTACTAGAAGCAACAATATTGGATTTAACATGATCATTGTTACCACTAGAGGAAGAATCTTTTTGTTCTTGTTACTAGACTTGACTTGAGGCATGTAAGTGGATAAGAGTAAACACTTGGCAATGTAAGGAAGAACTTTTCTTGCGGAGATCATCATTGATTTCCTTTAAAAACTCATGCTCTTGCTCAAGATTGAGCTTTTCAAAGCGTAACTTCTCATGAGCTCTTAAAAGTTCTCGATGATCTTCGAAGATAGTTTCATGAGCTAACTTAAGAGTGTTTAGTTCTTTAGTTAGAGCCTCAATCTTCTCCTTATCATTGTCATTCGTTTTAGCTTGATTAGCATGATTAATTGACGCTTCATCATACTATTCATCACTAGAGTTGTCAACAAGTAAATCATCATCACCTAACAAGTCATCTTCATCACTATTGAAATCGACATACTCGGGGTGTGTTACCTTAGGACCTTTGGCCATGAAGTATCTTCCAATTCCTTCATTTGGTGAGTCAAATATGTCGTAGGAGTTGGTTGACACAAGTGCTAGACCGGCAACACCTTCATCTTGAGTATATTCGGAATCAGAGTGATAACTTCTCTCGGAGTGGTTGTCGGAGTCAGAGCCAGATACCCATTCACCAACATGAGCTTGATGTCTTCATTTTGTGTAGCTCCTTGATGGCTTCTCCTTTCTTTCCGAATCCTTGTTTCTCCGTGAGTATCTTCGTTCATAACGATCATCTCTACTCCTTCTCTCTCTTGATGGTGATTCTTCTCTTTTGCCTCTTCTTTTTGGAGAATCTTCTCTTCTTTTGTAGGGAGCCGTACACTCATTGGAATAGTGTCCGGGTCTTCCACAATTGTAGCAGTTTCGCTCTCGACTAGAAGATCTTTTGTCATTGTAGGACCTTGACTTGGAGCTTCTATCTTTGCTTCTACTCTTGTAGAACTTGTTGAAGTTCTTCACCATTAAGCTCAATTCTTCATTGAAGGTTTGTTTCTCACTTGATGATGTGGGGGCTTCACATGAGGCTTTGTAAGCACCACTTGATTTGTTGTGAAGTTCCTCTTTGTCCTTGAGTGACATCTCATGAGCAACAATTCTTCCAATGACTTCCGTTGGCTTGAGATCTTTGTAATTGGGCATCATTTGGATCAATGTGCACACGGTATCATGTTTTCCATCCAAGGCTCTTAGAATCTTATTGATGATGAATCTATCGGTCATCTCTTCACTCCCTAAGCCGGCAATCTCATTTGTGATGAGAGCAAGCCTAGAGTACATTTCAGCGACACCTTCACCATCCTTCATTTTGAACTTGTCAAGTTGACTTTGAAGCACATCCAATTTGGATTCCTTGACGGAGTCGGTACCTTCGTGCATATCAATCAAAGTATCCCAAATTTCCTTTGCATTCTCAAGACAGCTGATTTTGTTGAATTCTTCGGGGCACAGTCCGTTGAAGAGAATATCACAAGCTTGAGCGTTGTATTGCAGCATCTTCAACTCTTCTGCGGTAGCTTCACGGTTTGGTTCTTTCCCATCAAAGAAGTCACCTTGCAAACCAACACACACAATAGCCCAAACGGTGGGGTTATGTCCAAGAATATGCATTTTCATTTTATGCTTCCAACTAGCAAAATTAGTACCATCAAAGTAAGGACCTCTATGGTGATAATTTCCTTCGCTAGACGCCATACTCTCCTAGGTTGTGAAACCAAGTCTATGATCACCAAAAGCTATGGAAATCAAAGCAAATGGAGACCTACGCTCTGATACCACTTGTAGGATCGAAAGTATGTCTAGAGGGGGGGGGTGATTAGACTACTTGACCAAATAAAAATTTACCCTTTTACCAATTTTAGTTCTTGGCAGATTTTAGCTATTTTAGGACAAGTCAAGCAATCTTCACACATTCAAGCAAGCATGCAAAGAGTATATAGGAAGCGGAAAGTAAAGCATGCAACTTTCAAGAATGGAAAGGGAAGGGTTTGGAGAATTCAAACGCAATTGGAGACACCGATGTTTTTGGCGTGGTTCAGATAGGTGGTGCTATCCTACATCCACGTTGATGGAGACTTCAACCCACGAAGGGTAACGGTTGCGCGAGTCCACGGAGGGCTCCATCCATGAAGGGTCCACGAAGAAGCAACCTTGTCTATCCCACCATGGCCATCGCCCACGAAGGACTTGCCTCACTAGCGGTAGATATTCACGAAGTAGGCGATCTCCTTTCCCTTACAAACTCCTTGGTTCAACTCCACAATCTTGTCGAAGGCTCCCAAGTGACACCTAGCCAATCTAGGAGACACCACTCTCCAAGAAGTAACAAATGGTGTGTTGATGATGAACTCCTTGCTCTTGTGCTTCAAATGATAGTCTCCCCAACACTCAACTCTCTCTCACAGGATTTGGATTTGGTGGAAAGAAGATTTGAGTGGAAAGCAACTTGGGGAAGGCTAGAGATCAAGATTCATATGGTAGGAATGGAATATCTTGGCCTCAACACAAGGGTAGGTGGTTCTCTCTCAGAACATATGAGTTGGAAGTGTAGATGTGTTCTAATGGCTCTCTCCCTGAATGAAGAGGAGGTGGAGGGGTATATATAGCCTCCACACAAAATCCAACCGTTACACACAATTTACCAATCTCGATGGGACCGAATCAACAAACTCGGTCGGACCGATTTAGTAAATCTAGTGACCGTTAGAGATTTTCGGTGGGACCGACATGCAACTCGGTAGGACCGATATGGTTAGGGTTAGGGAATAACGTAATCTCGGTGAGACCGATTACACAAACTCGGTGAGACCGATTTGGTAATAAGCAAACCAGAGAGTTGGTCAGGTAAACTCGGTGGGACCGATTTGCTCTTTCGGTGAGACTGAAAAGTTACAAGAAGGAAACAGAGAGTTTACATTGCAATCTCGGTGGGACGCCACACTTTCGGTGAGACCGAAAACTTATGAAAAGGAAACAGAGAGATTGCAATCCCATCTCGGTGAGACCGAGATACCTATCGGTACAACCGAATTGCTAGGGTTTGGCAGTGGCTTATGACAAGTGAAACTCGGTGGCGCCGGGTTGAAAGAATCGGTAGGTCCGAGTTTGGCTTTGGGTTTAGGTCAAATGTGGATATGGGAAAGTAGTTGAGGGTTTTGGAGCATATCACTAAGCACATAAAGCAAGAGGATCATTAAGCAACACCTCATCCCTCCTTGATAGTATTGGCTTTTCCTATAGACTCAATATGATCTTGGATCACTAAAATATAAAATGAAGAGTCTTGAGCTTTTGAGCTTGAGCCAATCTTTTGTCCTTAGCATTTTGAGGAATCCACTTTCATCATCCATGGCATGCCAATCATTGAGCTTTCCTGAAATAATCATCTTGGAATAGCATTAGCTCAATGAGCTATATGTTGTTATGAATTACCAAAACCACCTAGGGATAGTTGCACTTTCAATTTCCTTTCTTTTTTTACGCACGAAGGAAAGGGAGAACAAAATAAAAGCGGCGCCTACCCCCACAGCGGTCCGCAGGGGCAGGCTCCTGGCGCCGTCCTGAGCTCAGCCAGACCCCTCCTCGCGCTTCACGGAGGCACGGCGACGAGACGATCCGCTACCGCCTTCGAAGCGGGCGCGGCGGCTGGTCGTAGCCAACCCTGCTGGAGCTGTCGCCGGGGGAAGAGCTGTTGTTGCTAGACGAGACGCAGTCAGCACCAAGGGTGGGTTCGCCCTCAACCTCGTATCGACCGTCGCCAAGCCCGAGCACCTCCTCGCCGTCGTTCACCTCGGGGCAGCACCCGGCGCGGCAACCATCTTCCCCAAACACCCTCACGTAGAGGGTCACGTCACCGTCGTACCTGAAATGGAGGGTGGACCGCTTGCCTAGGCCGCGCGCGTGGGCGAACGTCTGCCAACCGCAGGCCAGAGCTATGTTGCCCGGGATGGAGACCTCAACCGCAACCCAAGAAGCTCTGCTGCAGCAACCGTCCGCCTGCAGCCAGAGCCCGCCTGGACCGGAGGCTGGCAGCTTGTCGGCGAAGAAGCGCGGGAGCTGAAGCCAGTTGCCGGCCGGGTTCTCCCATCAGACGACGAACTTCGGCAACACCTCCGCTGAGTGGAAGTGCGGCCGGGGAGGCCGTGCAACCATGGCGCGTCTCCCTTCATCGACAGGGCTTCCACATCTGGAACGACCCCTGCCACGCGCAGCGGCGCTACCACAGGAATAGAGGCCGCGGCGTGGGTCACGGTGTGCTTGTGGGGACGGCCGCGTCCACGCTTGGGCGCCGTGGAGCCGGGCCCCTCGCGAGGGGCCTTCCCCTTCTTCGCGGCGGAGAACCTCTTCAACGACGCCATTGGTGTCGGCGATGGAACAGGAGAGGAGAAGCAAGCGGAACAGGAAGAGATGGGCGACGGGGGCTCCGCCCCCTCCCCATTTGTAGCAGGAGAAGGCCAACCAGCACCCACCACGATCACATGTAATGATGGTTTTTCCTTGCATGTCGCAGGGACTTGTCAAGTCAGGAAGTTGCCGAGACAGCGTGGGGAAGCGGAGACGCCCATGTCCAATCAACCGCCACGCGTCAACCAAGGCCGCAGGCTATTGGGGCCCGCGGCGCTCTGCACTTGACCTTTGGCTTTGCCTCGAAGCCAAGCCTGAGCGCGCCTTGGGCCCGGGGGCTACTGCAGCGTTCTGGGAACGAGGGTCCCCAGACTTGCCTGCCTGCGGCCCACGGGGTGGCTCTGCGAGCGGGCCCGTATGACCCATCTTCATCGACAAGGCATTCAAGACCCTCGCGAGGGGCCAAGCCTCGTGAGGCGGGGGACGCAAGACCTCCTAGGGAGCGACCTCACCAGGTCGGCTCGCGAGGGGCGGATAGATTAAGGCAAGGCAAACCTCGCGAGGTTCTCGTGACGTGAGCCGTGACGACCGAGACTAGGCGGGCGCCAGGCGGGCGCCAGCGCCGACAGTGTCCTTGTTTCCTCTTTGGTGCTAAGGAGGCAAGCGCAGGCGCGGAGTACCAAGGCGTCAAGCAAAGGTTTCCATATCAGTGCAATGAGACCAAGACCAGCAGGACGGCAAGACACAGGTCACCATGGAGCCCAAGACGGCGTCACCACCAGAGCCTTTGGCAGGCGAAGACTACTTTTGTCAGGATAAGATGTACTAGCTGTCCCCCTTCAAACTCGGCCGTTCTGGGATCCCTTCCCTCTCAATATTTAGAGGATCGGGGCCTTATAAATAGGACTAGCCACCACAGTAGGAGGCATCTGGATCTCATCTTGAGTAATCCTCACCCACACAAGTTCACCAGGCACAAGAACACCTCAACCTCAGGAGGTTGTTCTTCCCCTTGTACTGTTCATCCTCAGCCCAAGAGGCAATCCACCACCACCACACTGGAGTAGGGTATTACACCACCATGGTGGCCCAAACAAGTATAAATCTTGTGTTCCTTGTGTTGTGAGTTCGTCAAGTTAGCCCTTGACATCTTAGCAAAGCTAGGACGTGGATCTGTAGGGGGAGAATCTTCGTGCGCATCTCAGTGTTCGAACCTTGAGGGTTTTGCCGGAACCCGTGATCCGACACATATTATAGTTCATCACGAAGCTCTTGTAGCTTGGTGGTAGTGATTGAAGAACTCTGTCAATGACACTATCAACTGGAAGATTAACTCCCAGCTGAGTCAAGTGATTATGATACCCAGACATTTTGAGTATATGCTCACTGACAGAACTATTCCCCTCCATTTTGTAGCTATAGAACTTATTGGAGACTTCATATCTCTCAATCCGGGCATTTGCTTGAAATATTGACTTCAACTCCTGGAACATCTCATATGCTCCATGGCGTTCAAAACGCCGTTGAAATCACGGTTCTAAGCCATAAAGCATGGCACACTGAACTATCGAGTAGTCATCAGCTTTGCTCTGCCAGGCATCACAACGTCCGGCGTTGCTCCTGCAGCGGGTCTTGCACCTAGCGATGCTTCCAGGACGTAATTCTTCTATGCAGCAATGATGATAATCCTCAAGTTACGGACCCAGTCCGTGTAGTTGCTACCATCATCTTTCAACTTAGCTTTATCTAGGAACGCATTAAAATTCAAAGGAACAGTAGCACGGGCCATTGTTCTACAACTACATAGACATGCAAAATACTATCAGGTACTAAGTTCATGATAAATTAAAGTTCAATTAATCATATTACTTAAGAACTCCCACTTAGATAGACATCCCTCTAATCATGTAAGTGATCACGTGATCCAAATCAACTAAACCATGTCCGATGATCACGTGAGATGGAATAGTGAACTTCACTATGTTGATCCTATCTAGTATATGATTCATGTTTGACCTTTCGGTCTCAGTATTCCGAGGCCATATCTGCATATGCTAGGCTCGTCAAGTTTAACCCGAGTATTCTGCTTGTGCAAAGTGCACCCGTTGTATGTGAACATAGAGCTTATCACACCCGATCATCACGTGGTGTCTCGGCACGACGAACTTTTGCAACGGTGCATACTCAGGGAGAACACTTGTACCTTGAAATTTAGTGAGAGATCATCTTATAATGCTACCGCCGAACTAAGCAAAATAAGATGCATAAAGGATAAACATCACATGCAAACAATATAAGTGATATGATATGGCCATCATAATCTTGTTCCTTTGATCTCCATCTCCAAAGCACTCATGATCACCATCGTCACCGGCGCGACACCTTGATCTCCATCGTAGCATCGTTGTCGTCTCGCCAACTATTGCTTCTATGACTATCGCTACCGCTTAGTGATAAAGTAAAGCAATTACATGGCGATTGCATTTCATACAATAAAGAGACAACCATATGGCTCCTGCCAGTTGCCGATAACTCTGTTACAAAACATGATCATCTCATACAATAAAATTTAGCATCATGTCTTCACCATATCATATCACAAATGCCCTGCAAAAACAAGTTAGACGTCCTCTACTTTGTTGTTGCAAGTTTTACGTGGCTGCTACGGGCTTAGTAAGAACCGTTCTTACCTACACATCAAAAACCACAACGATTTTTCGTCAAGTGTGCTGTTTTAACCTTCAAAAAGGACCGGGCGTAGCCACACTCGATTCAACTAAAGTTGGAGAAACTAACACCCGCCAGCCACCTGTGTGCAAAGCACGTCGGTAGAACCAGTCTCGCGTAAGCGTACGCGTAATGTCGGTCCGGGCCGCTTCATCCAACAATACCGCCGAATCAAAGTATGACATGCTGGTAAGAAGTATGACTATTATCGCCCACAACTCTTGGTGTTCTACTCATGCATATAACATCTACGCATAGACCTGACTCGGATGCCACTATTGGGGAACGTAGTAATTTCAAAAAATTTCCTACGGACACGCAAGATCTATCTAGGTGATGCATAGCAACCAGAGGGGAGAGTGTTTACTACGTACCCTCATAGAACGAAAGCAGAAGCTTATGACAATGCGGTTGATGTAGTTGTACGTCTTCACGATCTGACCGATCCTAGTACCGAAAGTACGTCACCTCCGCGATCTGCACACGTTCGGCTCGGTGACGTCCCACGAACTCTCGATGCAGCTGCGTGTCGAGGGAGAGCTTCGTCAGCACGACAAAATGATGACGGTGATGATGAAGTTACTGACGCAGGGCTTCGCCTAAGCACTACAACAATATGACCGAGGTGGAATCTGTAGAGGGAGCACCGCACACGGCTAAGACAACTGTCAACTTGTGTGTCTATGGGGTGCCCCCTCCCCCGTATATAAAGGAGTGGAGGAGGGGGAGGGCCGACCCTCTCATGGCATGGCCCATGGGGAGTCCTACTCCCACCGGGAGTAGGATTCCCCCCTTCCCTAGTTGGAGTAGGAGAGGAAGGAAGGAGGAGAGAGGGAGAAGGAAAGTGGGGCGCCTCCCCCCTTCCCTAGTCCAATTCGAACCCATGGGGGAGGGGGCGCGGCCTGCCCTGGCAGCCCCTCTCTATCACCACTAAGGCCCATATGGCCCATTAGACTCTCCGGGGGGTTCCTGTAACCCCCCTGTACTCCGGTAATTGCCCAAACTCACCTGGAACCATTCCGAAGTCCAAACATAGTCGTCCAATATATCAATCTTTATGTCTCAACCATTTCGATACTCCTCGTCATGTTTGTGATCACATCCGGGACTCCGAACAACCTTCAGTACATCAAAACCCATAAACTCATAATACCGATCGTCACCGAACGTTAAACGTGCGGACCCTACGGGTTCGAGAACTATGTATACATGACTGAGACTCATCTCCGGTCAATAACCAATAGCGAACCTGGATGCTCATATTAGTTCCTACATATTCTACGAAGATCTTTATCGATCAAACCGCATAACAACATACGTTGTTCCCTTTGTCACCGGTATGTTACTTGCCTGAGATTGGATCGTTGGTATCTCAATACCTAGTTCAATCTCGTTACCGGCAAGTCTCTTTACTCGTTCCGTAATGTATCATCCCGTGACTAACTCATTAGTCACATTTCTTGCAAGGCTTATAGTGATGTGCATTACCGAGAGGGCCCAAAGATACCTCTCCGAAACACGGAGTGACAAATCCTAATCTCGATCTATGCCAACCCAACAAACACCATCGGAGACACCTGTAGAGCATCTTTATAATCACCCAATTACGTTGTGACATTTGATAGCACACTAAGTGTTCCTCCGATATTCGGGAGTTGCATAATCTCATAGTCTTAGGAACATGTATAAGTCATGAATAAAGCAATAGCAACAAACTAAACGATCAAGTGCTAAGCTAGCGGAATGGGTCAAGTCAATCTCATCATTCTCTAATGATATGATCCCGTTAATCAAATGACAACTCATGTCTATGGCTAGAAAACTTAACCATCTTTGATTCAACGAGCTAGTCAAGTAAAGGCATACTAGTGACACTCTGTTTGTCTATGTATTCACACATGTACTAAGTTTCCGGTTAATACAATTCTAGCATGAATAATAAACATTTATCATGATATAAGGAAATATAAATAACAACTTTATTATTGCCTCTAGGGCATATTTCCTTCAAAAACAACGTATTTTTTCCTTTTCGAGAGGCACAACTCGACCCCTCATGGCAAACCAGTGTCTCTGGTGGAAGAAAAAAACATCTTTTTCATGCATATTTTTGTTGATTTTTTGTCTAAAACCTAAAGAAAACCGAGCAAAAACCAAAAAGCCGAAACAAAACAAAAAACCTATCTAAAATCCAAAAACACGTGTAGAAAAAAAATCGAAAGGATCACCCAACACACGACATATGGCGGCTGCCGAGATCCACAAAAAATGACCCTTACGGGGCTCCCACAGGCAGTACTCCCAAGAAAAGAACAAAAAGCTACTGGGCCGACAATTTTCGGAGAGGAAAATGCACGGGCTTTAAGCTTGGGCCGGTAATTCTCCACTGATTTCGCCTCCTGGGCCTTGGTTTCGCCAGAGCACCATTATCAAGGAGGCCCAAAGTTTAGCCTGGCTTTGCGTCTTTTCTTCTTTTTTTGTGCCTTTTCTTCTTCATCAGGGGGCATCGCGGAAATCTCATCAGTTCATGAACAACAAGGCAAGCAATTGTGTTTTTTGAACATCAACTGTAGCTTGATGTATAGCCGAAAACACTATGGTACAACACACGTACTACTACATAAGAGGATCACAAATCAACAACACTCTCTCTATATCCGTGTGAGTTTCTTCACGTATACACGCTACATAGCTCAAAAAGAGAAAAGAAAGAAAAAAACAAGCCTCAACCACATCAAAAGAAGCACCCCGCGCGCGAAACCACTAGTTAGCTATATGGGATCATCGTCGTTGCCGTCCGTTCCCTTGTTAAGGATCATCACGTACGTACATAGTAGAAAGAATTAACAATCAATCAGTAGTACTTTTTTCTATTAAGCAGATCGATGGTCTCCTCCATCTCCTGCCGGCACCAACGATGATAGGTACTACGTAGACGTACTAGGGGCAGTGCATGTTCCGCCACAGCCCACCATAGTAGAAGTAGTTTCCCCAGGCGTGGTTGTAGCCGCCCTGGATGCCGTAGAAGGCAGGGTGGTCGGCGACGAGTCGGAGGTCCCTAGCGGGGAGGAGGTTGTTGTCCCAGTCCACCACCTGGACGTTGCGGAAATAGGCGGCATGGTTGAATCCCTTGTGCGGGAAGTGGCCGCTCCCCATCTGCGTGGGGGTGTGGGAGCCTGAGGGACGCGTGTTGAGGACCTCGCCGCCGAACTGCACCATGTTGGCATGGCTGCCGAGGTGGGAGAAGAGGGAGGAGGGCCAGTAGCCGACGAGCGGGCCGGAGCCCAGCTGCAGCCACCAGTGGCCCCGGCTTGCAACTGAGCCCCTACAAACATATGTCCCCTGGTTGCGAGTCGATGGTTGAGTTGCAACTGGCTCCCCAACAAACATACGCCCCCCGTTGAGAGTCAATGGTTGACTTGCAATTGGGGCAACTACAAAAAAGTACGACGCGTCCCAATTGCGAGTTGATGGTTGACTTGCAACTGCCCCCTTCAAACATACGCCCCTAGTTGCAAGTTAATGGTTGACATGCAACTGGGTCCAGTAAAAAAAGTATGATGCGTCCTAGTCGTGAGTCGATGGTTGACTTGCAACTGGGCCCCTACAAACATACGCCCCCTAGTTGTGAGTTGATGGTTGACTTGCAACTAGGATGCTACAAACACACACCCCCTAGTTGCAAGTCGATGGTTGACTTGTAACTGCCCCCCTACAAACATACGCCCCCCCGATTGTGAGTCGATGGTTGACTTGCAACTGGGACAAGAAAAAAATGTATGACGCGTCCTAGTTGCGAGTTGATCGTTGACTTGCAACTAGGCCCCTACAAACATACGTCCTCCTAGCTGCAAGTCAATGGTTGACATGCAACTGGGTCAAGTACAAAAATGTATGATGTGTCCAAGTTGTGAGTCGATGGTTGACTTCCAATCGGGCCCTTACAAACATACGTCCACCCCCTAGTTACGAGTCGATGGTTGACATGCAACCGGGCCCCTAAAAACACGCGTCCGCCTCCTAGTTGCAAGTCGATGCTTGATTTGCAACAAACATACGCCTCCTAGTTGCGAGTCAATGGTTGACTTGCAACTGGGGCAACTACAAAAAAGTATGGCGCATCCTAGTTGCGAGTCGATGGTTGACTTGCAAATGGGCCCCTAGAAACATACGTCCACCCCTAGTTACAAGTCGATGGTTGACATGTAACTGGGCCCCTACAAACATACGCCTGTGTCCTAGTTGCGAGACAATGGTTGACTTGCAACAAACATACGCCTCCTAGTTGCGAGTCGATGGTTGACTTGCAACTGGCGCAACTACAAAAAAGTATGACACATCCCAATTGTGAGTCGATGGTTGACTTGCAACTGGGCCCCTAGAAACATATGCCCCCCTTAGTTGCGAGTTGATACTTGAAATGCAACTGCTCCCCCCTCGAAAAACACACCCGCCACCCCAAAGTTGCGACTCGATAGTTGACTTGCAACTGGCCCCCCTACAAAAAACAGATGCCGCCCCTAGTTGCGAGTTGATGGTTGACTTGTAACTGGGCCTATACAAACACACACACCCCTCTCTAGTTTGTGAGTCGATAGCGGTACCTATGACAAACTCACTCCCACCCTCTAGTTGTGAGTCGATGGTAGACTTGCAACTGAGGCCCCTAAAAAAACACACAGCTCCCCTAGTTGCGGGTCGATGGTTGACATGCAACTGGCCCCCCTACAAAACAGCAGACACTGCCCCCACCCCAGTTGCGAGTCGATGGTTGACTTGCAACAACCCCCTTGAAACACACTCCCCACCTAGTTGCGAGTTGACGGTAGACTTGCAACTGAGACAAAAATAGGTTGGGCCCATTTATGCATCAAGGTTAGGGATGGCAACGGGGCCCCATACCCGCCTAACCCGTGGGGATTTCATCTATTAGGGGGTGGGGATGGGCGAAAAACATCCCCATGGGGATATTTACCAAACTATTTTATTCCCCATAGGGTACAACGGGGATGGGGACGATATCCTATTCCCCAGACCCAATACCCATCGGGGACCCGGTTAGTAACTGTGATACTACGGTCAACCTTAAAATATTCACAAACAAACTTGCGAAAACAAAAAAAGCTTTGAAAAAAACCCTAAACCTATCTCACGTCCTCACCCCAGCTGCCACCATGACCAAGAAGTCAATACAACCTAGATAGGCGCAGGACAAGGACATCACCATATATGTATGTTGATTATAGGGTGTCATATTATGTATATGAGTATTTGTTTATGGGGATGGCGACCCTAATGGGGCCCCGTTCCCCGGCGGGGAATGGGTATGGGGAAATTTCATCCCCAGTCATGTAAACGGGGATGGGGATGGGATGATAGGGAATAGATGGGGATGGGGATGTTGTAGGTATCCCCATAGGGGATTGTCCCCATTGCCATCCCTAGTCAAGGGCAAGTAAGAGCCCGTCTCTTGACATCGACCATAAAAGAAAAAACCCACAAAAAAAACTTAAAAGAAAATAGAAAATAGGCAGCGAGAAACGACATAGGTTTGTTTTCGTTTGTTTTTCTTCTGTTTTTTCTTATGTTTGTTTTCATGTTCACTCTACATTTTCGTATATGTCAAAAACATACTTTACATAAGTGATCAACAATTTTTTTATACACGTTCAACATTGACCTAACGCTTATTCAACATTTTTCAAATACTTTTTCAATATTTTAATACTTGTTCAACATTGTTTCAAATACTCGTTCAACATTTGTCAATACTTATTCAACATTTTTTCAAATACGCATTCAACATTTGTTAGCACTTATTCAACATTTTTCTGAAGGAAATATGCCCTAGAGGCAATAATAAAGTTGTTATTTATATTTCCTTATATCATGATAAATGTTTATTATTCATGCTAGAATTGTTGACGACATGTGTGAATACATAGACAAACAGAGTGTGTAAGTGCATCTAGTGCCACCCCTAGTTGGTTTTGGAGTGTTGACGACAAACCTGGTTGAGGGACTAATGTGTTTGTGAGAATTGCAGGATAACACAGGTAGTAGTCCCTCATTGATTCGGTTTACTTACCGGAGATGACCCCTAAAAATGTATGGAGACATTGAAGACAATGGTGGTATGCGAAGATATTCACATTGAAGATTATGACAAGAGAAGACATCGCGTGAAGACTATGGAGCGCGAAGACTTAGTTGTTTTGTTGTTTCCTTTTCTTCTTTGTTGAGTCATAGGAACCACCGTACTATTAAGTGGGGTCCCAGTGAACAAAGTCAGAGTGACTGAAGTGGTGATCAACCAAATCCTATGTCTTCGAGCGAAGACAATGAGAGCGAATCTTATCCAGAGCTGGATGAGTCACCTTTACTTGTAGCCCAAGTCAAGCTGTCGCGTGTGTTTGAAATCTGACCATTGGAACACGTGTCAGTTCCTTAGTGACCCAGGGTCATTTTTGACAAATCAGGTCGGGTTGCCTAGTGGCTATAAATAGCCCACCCCCTACACCATAAATTGGTGGCTACTCAGAGTTAGTGCACGAATTTTGTCATTTGAGAGCAACCCACCTCCGAAGCTTTTGAGAGAGAGAAATCCTTGCGAGGATAAAGCCCAAACACCCAGAGCCAAAGAGTGTTAGGCATCACTGGAGTCTTTCTGTCCGAGTGACCTGAAGACTTGTTACACTTGAGGACTGTGAATCCTCCAGCCGGTTAGGCGTCGCGTTCTGAGCATCCAGGAGTCATTGTGGATCGCCGGTGAACAAAGTCTGTGAAGGTTTGGAAGTCTTCATTGAAGACTTACCAGAGTGATTGGGCGATGACTGGGTGTCCTTAGCTCAAGGGGAATAAGGTAAAGACACAATATTCTGAGTTAAATCTCAGCCTCCCTAACCAGACGTACAGTTGTCACAGCAACTGGAATTGGTCCAACAAATCCTTGTCCTCACCAAGTGACTGGTTCTATCCTATCCTTCTCTTTACTTATAGTTTGTCTTCGTGAAGTCATTGCCTGCTTGCGCTACCTGTTTGTATTCACTGTGTGACTACTATCGTTGTTTGGCTTCATACTATCTTCCATCCTGATCTTTGCTACCTAGCTGCTATTAGTCTTCATGCTTTCACTTCATTGAATACTTGACTATGGCTTGCTTAGTGTAGTCTACCTTCCGCTGCATATCAATAGGTTCATTTCTATTGTTTGTCTTCGAAACCCTCATGTTTTGAAGACTTTCATAAAAATCGCCTATTCACCCCCCTCTAGTCAATAACTAGCACTTTCAATTGGTATCAGAGCAAGGTACTCCCTTGTTCTGTGTGATTTGGTTTAACCACCTGGAGTTTTAGCTATGTCAACTGCAGGGATAATCAAACTCTCCCCTGCTTGCCCCGTCTTCGATGGAACTTAATATTCCTACTAGAAGAATAAGATGCGCATGCATCTTGAAGCCATTGATGTCGACCTCTGGTATGTCGTCAAGAATGGTGTACCCAAGACTGGTGAAGGTGTCACCCCTGCCGATGTCAAGAAGTTCATTCAACTGGATTCTACTGCCAAGAACATCATCTGTGTTCATCTCATCAAAGGACAGTATGGCCGTGTGAGTGCTCTGGAAACGTCAAAGCTAGTCTGGGACTGGCTCTCCAAGGTCAACGAAGGCATCTCAACCCAGAGAGATCAAAGGATCAGTGTTCTTGGCAACCTCTTTAATCGCTTCAAGAGAAACAACAATGACAATGTGAATGTCTAGCTCATGTTTGATCGCCTCACTGACATCACAAATGAGCTTCGTGCTCTCAGTGCCACTGAGATCACCAAGCATGAAATCGTCAAGACACTGCTGAGATCACTTGACAGCTCGTTCGACACCCTTGCCCTGATGATACAAGAATGCCCTGACTTCAAGACACTCGATCCGTCTGACATACTTGAGAGGCTCAACACACATGAGTTCCAGCTATCTGAGAAAAGAGATATCTATGGTCCCAACTATGGCCGAACTCGTGCTTTAAAGGCAAAAGCCGTGTCCTCATCTGAAGAAGAATCTGACTGCAGTTCTGGTGATCTTGAAGACATTGGAAAGGAACTTGCTATGCTTGTGAAGAAGTTCCAGAAGTTCACTAAGAAGAAGGGCTTCAGAAAGTCTTCACGATCCAACTCAAGAAATGATTAAGCTTCCACTCATGATTACAAGAAGGGAACATGTCACAAGTGCAAGATACCTGGACACTACATCTCTGAGTGTCCACAATGGGGCAATAAGAACAACAAGAAGAAGAAGAGCAAGGAATATGATTCTGATGACAACAACAAGAAGAAATCCTCAAAGTATTCTTCCAAGCCCTCATCCAAGTCTTCATCTCATAAGAAGAGCTCATCTGGCAAGGCTCATGCTTTTGTTGGCAAGGAGATGGATTCAGAGGAGGAGTCTGCTTCTGAGGAGGCGGAGGTGGAGTCTGAGGAGAAGTCCGACCCTGGCGTTGCAAGTCTGGCTCAAGCTACAACCTATGTTGCCAAGTCCATCTTCAACACTGAAGACAATGGCCCCGTCACCAACGCTGATGCTAATGACAAGGACGACTTTGCTCCCCCTACTGCTTCATGGCACATGGTGCCAAGGTAAAATCATGCGATGCTTACTTTCAAACATCAAGTGAAGATGACTCTGATTGTGAATCCGAACCCAGCTACAAAACAACTGCTAAAATTGCAACTGAACAACAGAAAGCTATGGAACATAATCAAAAACTGTTAGACAAAAGCGATGACCTGCTGGACGCGGAAATGACCCGTTCTCAGTCCTTAATTGAAGACATAAAAAATCTTCATATTAAGTACCAAGAACTTTAAAGTCATCATGCAACGCTCTCAACCACTCATGAAAAGCTTTCCTATGATTATCTTCAAAGGAGGCAAGAGCTTGAGAAATTGAGAGCGGCTCATGAAGATCTTCAAAAAGAGAATGAGTCACTTCGCACTCAACAGATCAGTCCCGCTCAGGAAGGATTTGAACCACCATGTCTAAAATGTCTTGAGGGTGATAACGCTACTTCTGTTGCTGAATGTTCTACTGCTTCTACTGTTGCAATATCTTCAACTGTTGATGTGGTAACTAACCCCTCTGCTGAGGATACCACTACTATTGCTGATGAAAATGCTAGATTGACGAAATTGCTTGAAACAGGGATGTACAAAAGTCTCAAAAGGCATCAGACACTGTGCGATGTCCTCAAAAAGTAGATTCTGAACCAAAACCCTAGGAAAGAGGGTGTTGGTTCGAGAGGAAAATGAATGTTGATGGTTCTTACTGGAAGCCTGAGCAGTAACCCAAAACCACATGGATTGCTGCAAAGGAACCTTTAGTAGATCCATCCACCTTATCTGGCTTCACTTGTACTAACCCTATTATCATTGATGAATCCTTTGATGCAAACTATAAACTGTTTAAGAATCAGAATGGTGAAGTGTTTGCCAGGTATATTGGTACTAACTGTAGGAATGGGCCACCTATGAAGAAGATCTGGGTTCCCAAAAGATGTCTTGAGAATCTTCCTGTAAATGTCATCATGACACCGCCTGGGAAGAAGACTAATCCCAGACCAAAAGCTTCATATGGTCCAAAGGCTTCATACAGATACATGACTAAACCGAGTCACCCTAACACCAATGTTTTGCAGGGAAATCGTGCTCAGACTTATGAATATGAGCGTGTGTCTTCAAACCGCTATGTTCATAAAACTAAGAACTTTTCTGCTTATTCATATGAGTATCATTCATGTCCTGCAAGGCTATTTGCTAGGGCTCCAAAGCCGAAGTTCTCAGATGCTGCACTTAGACTCATTGCTTCTAAGCCACCCCTGAAGATGTGGGTGGTTAAGAAGAATTTAGTTTCTTTTGCAGGGAAAGGTCTCCAGCCGGAAATCAAAGGCGTCTGATGCTATTGCTGGGGACCTAAAACATCTTGTAGGGCGCAAGATCAAATGCCCAAATGGTCTTACTATGTATTTTGTTCCTGAATCGCTTGCCAATCATCCTATCAGTCCTAATCTTGATCTGAGCTTTGATAATCCTCTTGCCCGTCAAATGTTTATGCTTCACAATACTCTTGGTGAAGACTATCCCCCTAACTGTACTTTAGGGTATGACACCTCATGCTTCAGAATGGATTATGGACAGCGGATGTACTAATCACATGACTGGTGATCGAAGTCTTCTCATGGACTCAACCTTATGTCCATCTGACAAGAGTCACATCTCACATTTGCTGATACTGGTAAAAGAAAGGTATTGGGTCTAGGTAGAGTTGCAATATCAAAGGATCAGCACATGGATAAAGTGATGCTTGTTGAATCCCTTGGTTTCAACTTAATGTCTATCTCAATGCTTTATGACTTGATCATGATTGTGATATTTGGAAAATACCGTTGCCTTGTACTAATGGAATCTGACAAGTCTCTAGTCTTTGAAGGGTATCGGAAAGATGATCTGTACATGGTAGATTTCTCAGTAGGGCCACAGCTTGCCGTATGTTTTCTAGCAAAAGCTTCAGAGTGCTGGCTCTGGCATCGAAGCCTAGGGCATGCTTGCATGAGGAACTTACACACTCTCGCAAAGAAGAAGCATGTCATAGGCATCGAGGGCGTCAAGTTCAAGAAGGATCACTTATGCGGTGCCTGCGAAGCTGGAAAGATGACAAGGGCCAAGCATCCCTCGAAGACAATCATGACGACATCTCAACCCTTCGAGTTGCTACACATGGACTTATTTGGCCCTACTCACTACTATACTCTCACTACTACTGCTTGTCTCTATGGCTTTGTCATTGTTGATGATTATTCAAGATATACGTGGGTGCACATAATTCTCTACAAGACTGAAGTGCAGGATGTCTTCAGACACTTCGCCAACCATGCCATGAACAACTATGGCGTCAAGATCAAGCACATCAGAAGTGACAACGGCACTGAGTTCAAGAACACCGGCCTCGACCTTTACTTGGATACATTGGGAATCACTCATGAGTTCTCCGCTCCGTACACCTCAACAGAATGGCATCGTGGAGCGCAAGAACAGAACACTCATTGAGATGGCTCGGACGATGCTCGATGAATACAAGACTCCAAGAAAGTTCTGGCCTGAAGCTATTGATACTGCATGCCATTTCATTAACCGTGTTTATCTTCACAAGCTTCTAAAGAAAACATCCTATGAACTACTCACTGGTAAGAAGCCAAATGTCAGTTACTTCAGAGTATCTGGTGCTAGGTGCTGGATCAAGGATCCACATCACACTTCAAAATTTGCACCGAAAGCACATGAAGGTTTTATGCTTGGTTACGGAAAGGATTCGCACTCCTACAGAGTCTTCAACCTCTTTCACTATAAAGTGGTTGAAAATATGGATGTGCGGTTCGATGAGACTAACGGCTCGCAAAGAGAGCACCTGCCAAATGTGCTAGATGAAGTTCCACCTAGTGAATCCGTCAAGCTCATGGGAACTGGAGAAATCGTACCAAAGGAAGCACGACCTGAAGAGGAACTTATCATTTCTGCTCCTAATCAACCTGAAGACAATGCTCAGCCCGAAGACAATCCTCCTAATGATGACAATGATCAGCAAGAGCAAAATCATCGTCCGGTTCATCCTCGTGTTGCAAATGAAGTACAAATTGAGAAGATAATTGATGGCATCAATGCGCCTGGTCCCCTCACTCGTTCAAGAGAAACACAGCTAGCAAATTTCTGCGGGCACTTTGCATTTGTCTCAATATCTGAACCCAAGAAAGTTGCTGAAGCCTTCATGGAACCTGAATGGATTCAAGCTATGCAAGAAGAGCTTCAACAGTTCAAGCTGAACAATGTCTGGGAACTTGTCAAGCGTCCTGACCCCCGCAAGCACAACATAATAGGCACAAAATGGATATATCGCAACAAGCAAGATGAGCATGGTCAAGTTGTCAGAAACAAGGCCCGTCTCGTTGCTCAAGGATACACTCAAGTTGAAGGGATTGACTTCGATGAAACATTTGCTCCTATGGCTAGGCTTGAAGCTATTCGCATACGACTAGCCTATGCAAATCATCACAACATCCTGCTGTATCAAATGGATGTGAAGAGTGCATTTCTCAATGGAAAGATTGAAGAAGAAGTGTATGTTGCACAACCTCCTGGCTTTGAAGATCCAAAACATCCTGATATGGTGTACAGACTAAACAAGGCACTGTATGGCCTCAAACAAGCCCCTCGCGCTTGGTATGACACACTCAAAGACTTCCTGAAGAGCAAAGGCTTCAAACCTGGTTCTCTGGATCCCACACTCTACACGAACATATATGACGGTGAACTGTTTGTGTGCCAAATATACGTGGATGACATTATCTTCGGCTGCACCAACCAGAAATATCAGATGTCCATGATGGGTGAGCTGAAGTTCTTCCTTGGTATTCAAATTCGTCAGCAAAGCAATGGCATCTTCATATCACAAGAGAAATATCTCAAAGATTGCCTGAAGAAGTTTGGAATGCAAGACTGCAAAGGTTATACGACGCCAATGCCAACATAGAGTCATCTGGGTCCTGACGCCAATGGTAAAGAGTTCTATCAAAAGGTATACCGCTCCATGATTGGTTCTTTACTTTACTTATGTGCATCTAGGCCAGATATCATGCTTAGTGTTTGCATGTGTGCCCGATTCCAAGCGGCACCAAAGGAATCACATCACTTAGCTGTGAAGCGAATTCTTCGATATTTGGCTTACACCCCAACACTAGGATTATGGTATCCAAAGGGCTCAGAGTTTGATCTAGTTGGATTCTCGGATGCTGATTATGCTGGTGACAAGGTGGATCGCAAGTCTACATCAGGCACGTGTCACTTTCTAGGACGATCACTTGTCCGTTGGTCTTCAAAGAAGCAGAACTGTGTATCACTCTCCACTGCTGAATCCGAATACATTGCTGCTGGATCTTGCTGCGCTCAGCTTCTATGGATGAAGCAAACACTCAAGGACTATGGCATCCATCTGAAACAAGTACCACTCTAGTTTGACAACGAAAGCGCCATCAAGATTGCCAACAACCCAGTTCAGCACTCGAAAACAAAGCACATTGAAATTCGTCATCACTTTCTCAGAGATCATGTCATGAAGGAAGATATTGATATAAATTATCATACACGTCAACACTGAAGAGCAATTGGCAGATATCTTCACAAAGCCCATGGATGAGAAAAGGTTTTGCAAGTTGCGGTGTGAGCTAAATATCTTGGAATCCTCAAATGTCTTGTGATCAGGCACACATCCTAACACTTATGCATGTTGATGACTTAGATGTGCAACACACGAAGTAATGTATGTCTTCAATCAATGAAGACTTACACTCTGAGTGTGAATACATTAATGCAGAATTTGACTTCGGAGCGCCACGATAATTGTGCGCCGTGTCTGGGTCTAATACTTCCTATACGGTGGGTAACGCCACCACCAAATTCTTCTTTTTGAAGTGTTTTTCTCATGGCGTTACATTTGCCATGTCTTCGCATTTGGTTTGTCTTCAATATCAACATGACTTCATGTTTATCTTCACAATGTTGATTTGGTCTTATTCTGAAATATATACATATTAGTGTTCTGTCCTCTACAACATTCACTTATAGCTATGTCTTCTCATTTGAATCTTTTGAACTAAGTGAATGTGATCGGATCCTAACCTCTCTATGCTTCCTATCTCAAACTCCATCTATCCAAATCATATGCATTCTGTTGAAACTATCGAATGTCTTCTCTGCATCCTTGTCAGCAGATGATACAGAGACAAACATTAAATCTGTTTTAAATGCTCAATTCTTATTGCCTAAATCCCGGAGAAGCCGAAACGACCACCCGACAGTCCAGGCGTGCGTGGGAACATGGGACAACTCCCAATGTATTGCATGTTCGCCACGGGTCCCTCAGATGTGAACCGCCAGGGGCACCTGTGTAATTGCGCTATGCCGTCCCTTTCCCTATAAATGCACATCCCATCCCGGTCAAAAATCTTTCTTCTACGTCTCCACCGCGACAAACCCTAGCACCACTGCTAGCTCTCGACACCTGCGACGAAGCGCGTAGCTGCCGCGACCTCTTCGACGCCGGTCGTGGACATTGTCTTCTCCGCCGCTGCCGTAGGTGTCCTCCGTCGCCAAGTTAGGGCACAGAAGATCGAACTGCTCGGCCTCATCTTGTACTCCGTCTAGCAGTTCATCGTGTGGTAAATTAAAACCCTCTTTTTACTGTCTTTTTGATCCGATAGATTCATCCTTTCTACCAAAAGTGGTTTCTGTCTCCACAAATTTGGATATATCCTGTTCTGCATCTCATATGATGCCAAGTATATTCACTTATGCTTCACACGTAGTTAGATTCCTCACTTGTACTCATTCTTGGATTTGTACACATCTGGAACCAACTCTCAACATATAAGTGAATGTCTTCTCACTATGAGGTCAATGTCTTCTAAACTGATTTATCTTCAAAATCTTCTGAGAATGCATATGACCTCTTCCCCTTCCCTCGCATCTCTAATGCTGTCACAGGTACATGTACATGGGAGAATCCCTTGGTTCTCATAGTCTGCATTCATTTGCAGAATTCTTACAACATCATATCAACTCTCCCAAAGCCAGTTCCTGTCTGACCAGCAGACGAAAGACTTTGACAGTGTTGAAGCCATTCAGTCTGAACTTCATGGCAACAGATAAGTCAGCAAGGAAGGGAGGTAGACAACACCGTGGGAATACATCAAGAGATTTGCCTCCTGACCTCTATGAGTTGTACAAGACAGATCCAGAGGAGGACTACAATAAGCACAAAACTTGAATCCAATGGATTCGAAGATATTGGGCAGAACAGTGGTACAAGTACAGGTTCGTGACCCAGGAATATGCTAAAAAGAATGCCATCAAGTGACCCTCGAGAGACATCTTGTACAAAAATCTTCCACCCAGGTCCAGAGTTGAAGCCATTGAACAAGGCTTCTACCCTTGCATGGTCCGTGGACCACAGCCTGCTGATGCCGACCCATCTTCGCTGCTATGGTGTCGTGACAACAATCTGTTCAAGAGAAACTTTCAGTTTGCCAAGAACTCGGCCGAAGAAAACAAGAAGTCACGGGGATTAGACTGCAACCCCGGTCCCTCTGCTCCTCGTGCCGATGGCACACGCGAAGCTGAATCAATCTTGTTGGGCCCTTCTACAACTTAGAAGGTCTCATCACTCACATTATGGTGCAAGGGATTGTCGTGGATCAACCTGCAGATGAAGCTGATTCTAACGCAGCGCCTGCACCACCGAAGCCTAAGAAGCTGAAGAATCCCATGGCTTCGAAGCCTTCCACTGCACCAAGAGCTTCGCGAGCGAAACCTCTGGCCACTGCTCCTCTTGCACCAAGTGTGCAGTCTGAAGATCTCTCACGCATTTCCAAGTCTGAGAAGAAGAAGAAGAAGCCCATGCACACGCCTGGTCCAGCTCTGACCCCTGCTGCCATTCTGAGGAATGAGAACGACGCCATTGATCTGTTGAGTGATGACGATCTTGCTGATGATGCTCTTGAGCTGCTGATAAAGAGCAAGCAAGAGGCAGAAATCTTCAATGATCTTCCCCTCTTCGATGTGGACATTCTGAACAAGTTCATTGACGAGTGGTTTGATAGCCCTAATCTCAACTTTGATGATCTTCAACTTCCGATTGGCCTCAGCGTCTCCTTCCATGGAGCCATTGCTCCTGAGCTGGCTCTTGCTCAGAAAATTGTTGAGCTGAAGCACAAGATTGCTTATGAAAAGGCTGAGTTCAAGAAGCATGTGGCCAAGCTCAGCGTGACAGACATCCAAAACTTCAAGACTATGATGCATGAGCTCAAGGAAGCGTTTCACAAGAAGCGTGATGAATCCAAAGGTTCTCGAGAGTGCATGAAGATCCTTGCAGCCAAGTGTGTTCAAGCTTACAATCAAGATGAGAAGCGCAAGGCACTTGGGTGTCCTGGCATCGACCCCAAGATGGCTGCCAAGCAAAAGAAGCCTGCTGTGGACCAAGCTGAACCATCCAGGCGGGAAGAACCTCGCACTGTCTTCCCCGCCAGTATGACTGGCGTGAAGCCTAAGGTCAACATAGTGGCTTCAGAGCTTCAGAAAACAAGGGCAGCTGAAGCCAAAGCCAAAAAGCGCAAGACCAAGAACGCCACTGACAATGCTCCCCCCACCAAGAAGCGTAAAACCAAGAAGAGAGATCGGGCTGCTCACAGAGAGCCCCTTGTCGTCGAGCCAATTTCTGTTGCTCGTCCTGCATCTGCACAACAAGAGTGTCATATGATAATTCATGAGCCTGCTTCCCCAGAGGCTCCTGAAGCTGAAGACATTCCAGCTGTTGACCCTACCGCAGCTGAAGACATTGGTCACCATGACAATGTAGAAGATGATGAAGTCCTTCCTCAGATCAAGAACAATGTGGTATCATCGCCTGTTCGCACGAACAACAAACTCATCAGCATTGGTCGTCCTTTGATGCCAATTGCTCAGGATGATTCTTGGGCCAATCCCCCTCAAGACTCCCCCCGTCAAGAAGAAACAACAGCTACTCCCCCAACTCAAGTCACCACTCCGGTGCTTGAAGATGATGACTTTGAGGCCCAACCTACTCCATCTCCACATGCGTCACCAGCGTTCCGCAGGCTTCGCAAAGGACCAAGGCCACAAGTCACTCCGTCGAGTGTTCCAGAAGGAGAAGAGCGCCAATCAGTATCTCGCCAAGTATTTCCTGAAGCCTCTCCAACTGTGAACAACTCCAAGTCTGAAGCCAATACGGCTGAAGATATTCTGGCTGCATCAGCGGATGAACAAGAAGAATAAAAAATTGAAGAAGAACGTGTTGCTACACCCCCAACCAACCCTGAAGTTGTTCTTGAGGAGATCGTGTCCGACCCTCCAACTACTCTAGTGGAGGCTGCTAACATTGAGGCGACCACCAACACCAACACTGAAGCCAATGACGTTGTCATGGCTGAAGCTAATGTGGCGCCTGAAGTTAATGTGGTGCCTGAAGTGATTGCACCTGAAGCCAATGCTGCACCTGATGCAAATCTGCAGCCTGAAGTCAATGCCACTGCTCTAGTACCGCCTCCAAGGCCACACTCAATCGAGCAAGCATATGATCATGGTCAACTGGTCACTGTCAGATGGACCATTCTGGTTCCTCCGCCTGCTGCTGGTCCTCAATTTGATTATCATGTCGAGCACAGGCCTCAGGTCCAGAAGCCTAAGCCAAGACTGCCCAGGTTTCCAGGTACTGCCACATCATCAGGGTCATTCAATGCCAATGGCTTTATTGCGCACAACACTTTCTTTGATAGTGCCAAGAACCCCTATTCCAAGCCAAGGATTTCATCATATCGGTTCTGGAGCTATCAGCAATGCAGTTATTATTCTTGTGTTCTTTATGACCAAGGGCGCATCTTTCCACATATGCGTCTAGACTGTGAAGCCATTGCTGGATTGCCATGCCTAGAAGAAGCCCTTGACTGCTTCCGTGATGCTGGACTACTGAACTTTGTGACTGATAAGGAGCATTGGAATGAAGAGCTACTGCTACAATTTTATGCTACCCTCCACATTCGCGGCTACAATAGGGATCCGAAGACTTGGGTCCTTGAGTGGATGACAGGCAATGTCCATCATGAAGCCAAAGCTCTTGATATCATTGAGCTAACTGGCCTGCCCACTCCAGGTGAACTTTTCGAGCCTGGTTGTCAGCTTCACCGCAATGCATTGGAGAGTATCTTCCATAAGCCAGATCCCAACATGAGCCAAATGCTAAGCATGATGAAGCCTCTGCCACGCAATGCTGAATACGCAAGAGAATTCTTTGTTGAAGACCTAGAGTATCTGCCCCACACGATTTATCATATCATAAGGCAAACTCTATGGCCCATCAAAGGACATTCTTCTACAGCGAAGCTTGAAGGAGCAATGAAGACTTTGGTCTTTTATATCTTCAATGGCATCAACTTCAATGCTCAAGACTTCTTTATCAGGCAATTGGCTGCATCAGGCTCTGATCTCTTTGGTCTGAAGTTCTACGCTCCATGGGTTATACGCCTTATCAACCTTCATTCAGCTATCAACTACCAACCTTCTACTTGCAACCATCTGATATTTCTGCCAGAGGTTGATATGTCAGTTTAAGCCATATACCCAGAGCCTGCCAAGGAGCCTGTTTGTCTTCACAATCTGATCACCAAAGCTTCACATAGCCTATTGAAGGAGTCCAGGCCATCACTCGTGTTTATCCTTTAGCTGGCAATACACGTGGCCCTCATCATGCCAATACTGAAGCCACTGAGAGCACAATTGTGCAAAGGTCTCGGAAGCGCTCTCGTGTTGTCAATGACCGAGAGCTTCTCGTTGTCCTGCATCAGAAAGATGATAAGCATCATTACTGGCTGAAGCGACAGATGCAAAGCCTCTTGATGGATGTCAATCTCATTCGCAACCTTGCCACCAAGAATGCCTTTGTCACTCATGAAACCTGTCGGAGGTTGAGGGAGTCCTGGATTAGGGGGTGTTCGGATGACCGGACTATACCTTCAGCCGGACTCTTCACTATGAAGATACAAGATTGAAGACTTCATCCCGTGTCCGGATGGGACTTTCCTTGGCGTGGAAGGCAAGCTTGGTGATGCGCATATTTAGATCTCCTACCATTGTAACCGACTTTGTGTAACCCTAACCTTCTCCGGTGTCTATATAAACCGGAGGGTTTCAGTCCGTAGGACAATAAAACATACAACAATCATACCGTAGGCTAGTTTCTAGGGTTTAGCCTCCTTGATCTGGTGGTAGATCTACTCTTGTACTACCCATATCATCAATATTAATCAAGCAGGACGTAGGGTTTTACCTCCATCGAGAGGGCCCGAACCTGGGTAAAACTTCATGTCCCTTGTCTCCTGTTACCATCCGCCTAGACGCACAGTTCGGGACCCCCTACCCGAGATCCGCCGGTTTTGACACCGACATTGGTGCTTTCATTGAGAGTTCCTCTGCGCCGTCGCAATTAGGAAGGATGCCTCTTCCCGTCTTTAAAGACGGCATCGTTTCTAAGGGAGCCTTGGCTGTCGGCTCAACTCTCCAGCTAGGTGGTTTCCTTATAACCGCCTGTTCGGCTGTTGCGCCAAAGGTGACCTCTCGGGTCATCAAAAGCAATCTTCACGTCAGCTCGGAACTCGTCGAGCAGTTAGATCCAGTGGAGCTCTCTTCCGTAAACGAGCTCTTGGATCGCATCGCCGCCCTGGGGGTCGCTACAGATTATGACCAAGTTGGGCTTAAACCCGATCTAAGAGAAATTAACTTTCCCCAGGCCACCCATCACATTGCCATGGTCGAGGCGCAGTGCGGCGATCCTTCATCTATCTTAAGGACTAGCTACGTCCAGATTCCCGATCCCTCCAAGCCGGATACCCGCGGAGGGGAGGATGTAACTCAAGACCTGAACTTAGAATCAGGCAGCGGGCTGGATTCATTGGATAACTTCCCAGAATCCAAATTTCAGAGTTCGGAAACTCCTTGGCCTTTGAGTCTCAGATTGGGTGAGGTTTGAGATTTAATTACACCCACCCACCCGAACATAAGCGATCTATCCCAAATCAGGCAAAAGCCCGAAGAAACAGTACATCATTACTGGGCCAGATTCCTCCTGGTTATGAGCAGGATAAAGGACTGCCGCGAGGAAGACGCAATTTCAATATTCTGCAATAATTGCACGGACAAGGGAATCCTCAACGCCATAAGTCGTCGCGATATTATGCGCTTCACTGACTTGGCGTCCATAGTACAAAAGTACTGTGCGATGGAAAGCGCCTGGAAAACCGAAATAAAATTTTGGGACAATCCGGCCCTAAATAGAAACCCCGTCCGAAACAAAAGGGCGCATCATCGTCAAACGCCCGAGTCGAACACCAAAAAACCAAATCCCTCTACAGGGCATGGAACCGTACTGGAAGGATGGCTTAATGGACCCTGTAAAATCCACAGTACAGAGGGCGCCACACCAACTCATAGCCTTAGAGCATGTTGGATACTCCGGCACGTGGCCAAAATTGGCGAAGATCTCCTAATTCCGGAGGCCGCAGAAGGCCACCCCAGGGTCACCAGTACAGTCTTAACAGTCTTCGAGACTTTTGCATCAAATAATATGCGAAAAAGAACACTCCGCAGCCTCGCCGAAGTCTACCAAGTAGCAACAATAAACCCATGGAGTGACACAGCTATTACTTTTAATGCAAGTGATGGACCTAAATTCCGAACAGCCCGAGCACCAACCGCACTGGTCCTCAGTCCAACAGTGGACGGCTTTCGCCTCACCAAGGTACTCATGGATGGAGGCAGCGGATTGAACCTCATTTACGAGGAAACCCTTCAAAAAATGGAAATAGACTGGAACCGCATTGAGCGAAGCAGCACAACCTTTAGAGGAATAATCCCCAGTCGGGAAGCGCGCTGTACAGGAAAAATCACACTAGATGTGGTGTTCGGCGCACCGGATAATTACAGGTCCGAAGAGGTCATGTTCCATGTGGCCCCGTTCAGTAGCGGATACCACGCTCTGCTCGGGCGGGAAGCATTTACAATCTTCCAAGCAATGCCCCATTATGGGTACATGAAGCTAAAGATGCCCGGGCCAAATGGAATCATCACTCTTGCTAGTGATTCGGACACAGCACTCCGCGCCGAAAATAAGACAGCCGCACTGGCCCTTGAGGCACTATCCGAAGCCCTAGCGGCTGAGGAGCTGACCGCGCTGCGCTCCATGGTGAATAGGGATGATGTGATAATCGGCAAGAGATCCAAGTCCACCTCCTTTAAACCAGCAGATGAAATAATCAAATTCCAGGTCCATCCAACGGACCCCGATAAAATAGCTTCCATCGGGGCGCAATTAAACACTGATGTAGACGCCGCACTGCGAGAATTCCTACGTGAAAATTGGGACATCTTCGCCTGGCACCCTTCAGACATGCCAGGAATCCCATGCAGGCTGGCCGAACATAGCTTAATCCTAAAAGGATTCAAACCTGTCAAACAAGCTCTTCAGCGTTTTTCCGAACCTAAGAGACATGCCATGGGAGAGGAGCTAGCCAAGCTATTGGAGGCCAGATTCATTAGAGATATAAAACATCCGGACTGGCTAGCAAACCTGGTGATGGTACCAAAGAAGGACAAATCCTGGCTCCTGTGCGTTGATTTTAAAGACCTTAACAAGGCTTGCCCAAAGGATCCCTTTCCCCTCCCCCGCATCGATCAAATTATCGACGCTACCGCAGGACACGATTCGTTGTGCTTCCTCGATGCATATTCAGGCTACCATCAAATCAAGATGGCAGAATCTAACCAAGCCGCAATGGCATTCATCACACCATACGGCCCATTCTGTTTCAACATGATGCCCTTTGGGCTCAAAAACGCCGGCGCAACATATCAGCGCATGATTTAAACATGTCTGGCAAACCAGATCGGCAAAACAGTGGAGGCATACGTGGATGATGTGGTCGTAAAAACAAGACATGTCGAATCTCTAGTAGACGACTTGAGGCATACATTTGACAATCTCCGACCATACGACATAAAGCTCAACCCAGAAAAATGCGTTTTCGGCGTTCCAACCGGAAAGCTCTTGGGCTTCATTGTATCCGGTAGAGGAATTGAAGCAAATCCAGCCAAGATCCGAGCTCTGTCACAACTGGACATCCCAAAGGACCTCAAAAAAATACAAAAATTAACAGGATGCGTGGCGGCTCTAAGCCGCTTTATCTCCCGTCTGGGAGAAAAGGCTCTACCTCTTTACCGCCTCCTTCGGCGCACCGAACACTTCGAGTGGACGGATGCCGCCACGGCCGGACTCAATGAAATAAAGGCCATATTGGCAACAAACCCAGTCCTGGCCGCGCCAAATATCGGCGAACCAATGCTATTGTACATTGCAGCTACCCACCAGGTTGTTAGCGCAGTGATCGTCGTCGAACAAGAAGCGGACGGACACAAATACCCCCTTCAAAAGCTGGTCTACTATGTGTCCACTGTCCTCACTCCATGCAAATCACGGTACCCGCATTATCAAAAGATCGCATACGCGGTATTCATGGCATCCCGGAAGCTGCGACACTACTTTCAAGAGTGTTCGATAGCAGTAGCCTCCGAAGTACCACTTAATGATATTATAAATAACCGTGAAGCAACGGGCTGGATTGCAAAATGGGCCATCGAGCTCCTCCCATTCGATATAACTTATAAGCCACGGTGATCTATTAAGTCACAGGTTTTGGCCGACTTCGTCGCAGAATGGACGGAGGCCGAACTCCCTAAAGAGTACGACACATACTCAAACTGGATCATGCATTTCGACGGCTCTAAAATGTTGGCCAGTATGGGGGCTGGCGTCGTTTTGACGTCCCCCACGGGAGACATAGTCCAATACGTACTCCAAATTATGTACACAGACTCCAACAATGCACCCGAATATGAGGCCCTTTTACACGGTCTCCGGATGGCAGTATCCATGGGCATTCAACGCCTAGAGGTGCGAGGGGATTTGAACCTTGCAATATCCCAAATAAATGGAGACTTCGATGCCAAGGATCCAAAAATGGCATCTTATCGCAACGCCATCCTAAAAATGTCAGCTCGGTTCGAAGGGCTCGAATTTCATCATATAGCCCGGGAGAACAATCAGGCGGCAAACGTCCTGGCACGCATCGGCGCAAAACGCGACGTAGTCCCCCCCAACATCTTCTTGGAACGGCTGTTCAAGCCATCCGTAGTATGGGAAGGGGAATCCGGCAATAACATTCCGGACTCAATCGCACTGCCCGATGACGAACAATCTGACACAATCGGAGGCTCCGCCAATGAAGTCACACCTTCAGCCCACGTAATAATGGTCGTTATCGCCCCGTGGACAGAACCATTCCTAGCTTACCTTACTAGGCAGGAACTCCCAGAGGACCAAAACGAGGCACGCTGCATAGTGCGGAGATCTAAAGCCTATAATGTCCATGAGGGAGAGCTTTATAAGAAAAGCACTATCGGAGTCCTTCAAAGGTGCATCTCCGAAGAGAAGGGCAGAACTTGTTGGCTGAAATTCACACCAGACTTGGTGGTCATCACGCTGCAGCTCGGTCCCTTGTTAGCAAGGCTTTCCGTACAGGCTTTTATTGGCCAACGGCCCGGGCAGACGCTCAGGACTTAGTCCAATGACGCGTCGGTTGCCAGCTTTTCGCAAACCAAAGCCATATGCCACCCACCGCCCTCCAAACTATCCCCATAACATGGCCCTTTGCGGTCTGGGGGCTTGACATGGTGGGACCCCTTAAAGGCGGAACCCACAAGAAAAAATACTTACTGGTCATGGTGGATAAGTTCACCAAATGGATAAAAGCCAAGTCTATTAAGACGGCCGAATCCGGACCAGTGATAGACTTCATATCCGGGGTCGTACACCGTTACGGCGTCCCCCATAGCATCATCACTGATAATGGCACGAACTTTACGGCCGACGAGGTAAAACTCTGGTGCCAAAACATGGGCATCAAGCTCGATTATGCCTCCGTCTATCACCCACAAACTAACGGCCAGGTCGAACGTGCAAATGGTCTTACTATGAGCGGCATCAAACCCAGATTAGTGCGATCCCTCAAGGAATCCAACACGCACTGGGTAGAGGAGCTCGACTCCGTATTCTGGGGGCTGCGGACCACGCCGAATGACACCACCGGATACACACCATTCTTCATGGTGTACGGCACAGAGGCCGTTTTGCCTTGCGACATAATTCATGACTCACCTCGAGTGCGCATGTACGAAGAAAGAGAGGCCAAACTCAATCGGCAAGACAGTTTGGACACCTTGGAGGAGGAGCGTGACGTGGCAAAAGCCTATTCCGCATTCTATCAATAGCAGGCCCGAAGATATCAAAGCAGAGAAGTACGGGCCAAAAATTACAATATTGGCGAACTAGTTCTATGCCTGTCGGACAAGAAAAAGGACAAACTGAAGCCCAAGTGGGAAGGTCCCTTCATAATCGACCAGGTCCTGACTGGTGGAGCGTACCGTCTGCGAGATGCATCGGATAACCGACTCGAGCCGAATCCATGGAACGCAGCCCGTCTCTGAAGATTCTATGCGTAGCGCCGCACTCTGTGTTTGTCTCCTTCCTCTGTCCATTTTTTACATTTTCTGTCTTACATTTCTCTCCTCCCCCTTTTTTCCTTTTCTCTCTTATAGCCCTTAAAGGCTCATCAAGAGATGCGCTACCCGCGCTCACTAAACCTGGGGGCTTCTTCAAAACAGAAGCTTATTTATACGGGCTTCATGCCCAACACATGTGTCAAACTTCCGCGTGTACCTTTTATTCACCATTATATGCATCGATATGACTTAAGTTTTGGCCAAGCTGGGTTGCCTGGCTCCTGTGCTTACCCCTACGTTCCCGATTGTTCGGCTAGGTGGTAAAGGGAGCACCTCTGCGATTGTTACTGCCGGGTCAGCCGGATGTGTACCTCAGAATGGGTGAAGCCGAAAGCTAGCGTTCTTAAGGGAATATTCGGTCGGTGAACTAAAGATGACCTTTTTACTTATTTACTTATGTGCCCCCAGATGCTTTTTCTGCGTTCGCGGTCCGGATATGCACTTTAGGGCATGCCTCCCAGGGAAAGGAACCCCTAACGGAACTATTCTCCCCGGAAGATGTTTCTTACTAACCATGTAATATAACATAACTAGTTGGGCACTTGTCTGATAAAGCACTAATGACCCCTACGCCTTGTCTTCATGCATACCCCGGTTCTTATATAACCGCAAGGGCATTCGGACACACTCCGGACCGTCTGGTCCCGAGGTCGAAGCGAAAAGGTCGGCAATGACAAACGATCTACAATCCGGCTGGAAGGCATTATAAAATGTCAATTAATTTACATAGTCACTTTGACTGATCGTATTCCTCTTCAATACCATCTAACAGGCTGTCTAATTTACAGTCCTGCTGGGAATACTTTGTGGCCAATTCTACTTGGCCGTATACTAAGCATACAGGGATCTCCTTCCCATCGGGCCCCACAGGTCCGACCTCCTCCATGTGGTTTGGGTCAGCCTTTGTGTACCGCGTCTTCACCATGGCCCAGGCCTCCCTAGCGCCTTGATGGCAGGCCGATATCTTCCACAATCGGAAGCGCCACCGCGCTCCCTTCAGATTTTCCGCAAGCTCTCCAAGGCCCTCGGGCAGGGAGAGGGATGGCCATAAGGCTTGGGCAACGCCTTGCATCGCCTGCCGAACTCGCTTGTGCAGTTGCGAGAGCTCGGGAAGAAGGTCACCCGTAGAACCAGACATCTCCACCGCAGGACGACCCGTTAACATACCTACAGACATCGCTCGGTTAGTCGACTTCCTCGCCGAACCTTTTTTTTCAAAAGTCCGTTCAAGCACTTACTAAATATGCCGCATCGAAGCCGCTGTTTCTCCTTAACGGAGTCCGACAGCTGGGCATGAACATCTTTCAGTTCAGTACCCAGCTTGGTGTTGGCATCCTGAAGATCATTCTTCTCCCGCCTCACCTTCGTTAGCACGCTCTCGCCAGCTTTTAGCCGGCGTAGGAGTTGTTGCTTGTCCGGATCTAGTCCGGCGCCATCTGCAATTTCATTTGTCAGATCGGCACATATGCCGCACTTCACACTTATCTTTTTGAAGCATATATTTACCAGAGGGGGTCTCCTCGGGCTCCCTCGTCGCCGCTAGTGCGGCCTCAAGTTGGGCTTTGCACTCTTTTAGCTCCTCGGACAGTTGGGTATTCTTCTCTGAAAGAACCTGCGTATTACACGATCCTTAAATCAGTTATTCTAACTGTTTGAAGTCTCGGGGGCTACTGGTATATATAACAATTAAAATTTTCTCACCCGTATGTCTTTTACGTATTGCTCCATGGCTCTGGCTAGACCATTCTGAGCAGCACGGAGATATGCATCTCCCGAATTGAACGCGTCCAATGCCTCTTGGGAGAAACAAGCGTCGCACAGAACTGTCCGGCGATGCATGTGGTTCATGGCACTTTCCACCTCGGAAGGGGTGGCAGACAGCCTTTCCGCGTCCTCTGTCGGAGGAGCGTCCGGTGCGCGCCTCGTGTTCGCCTCCACCTCCGGTCTGGGCTTTGGAGCCTGGCTGGTGGAGGCGCGATTAGAAACCTCTCCGGATATAGTCCGGCGAGGTCTCTTTGTCCAGAACAGAGCATGAATATTAATATGACTTGAAGGAATAACACCTGGGAATAAGAGGGCGCGCTATACCTTTGCACCGGTGCCTCAGTCCGGACTTCACTTCTTTTCATCCCACGGGGCCCTGCTGCCCCTTGTTGGCTAGTCGCCGCAGGCTCAGCCTCCCGCCTCGAGAATCTTCCCTGCAAAATACGGTTGTTGTCAGGAAACTGAAAACACGCAAGGACGGATTCCTTTTTGAGGTGCTGGGATTCCGATCTCAGTTACCTGGGAGGCTGGGAGTAGCCCCGGGTAATCGACCGTAATGGCCACCAGGGTATTATCCCTGCTCATCTGATAAAACACCCCGTCAATCAGCTCCACGGACAGGTCCGAATCCTCTTTGGAGGCCGGATCGAGGGACCGTTCTGGGTCCTCGGGCTGCGGGGGAGGGCTGTTTATTTCCTTTACTTCCTGGTGCAGTTCCTGCGCTGAAATCATCAGACTATATAACTAATGATGGGAATATAAAACGGATGGGCAAGTAGAATTGTCCACTTACCCAACTCGGAGGATTGTACATAGTAAATCCACCTTGAGGGTTGATGCGGAGAAATTCCTCCTCTTCTCCCTTGTACAAAGCGGACAAGATCTTTATTAGAGCGGCAGCCGAGTCCGGCCCCTTGCGGCCGTGGCGGGTGGCGTCATCCTCCCCATTAAAGTCCCACATGGGGTGGCTTCTATACTGAAGCGGTTGCACCCCCCGCATGATGCATGCGGCCATGACTCCGATCATGGTTAGTCCGGAATGAGCTAGCAGTCTTATCCGGCCCATCAGGTAAAGGACGTCCCTGTCACTTTCTTTCTAAGAGCTCCGTGGACGCCAGCTTAGGCGCTTCTTCAGGGGGCACTGTTGAACTCAGGAAGGCCGATCCAAACAGGATCCGGTAGCGGGACATCCTCTATATAAAACCATTCTGAAGGCCAGTCCTCGGACGCCTTCTTTGGGGTTCCGGATAAATATCCGGTCCCGGCGATGTGCCACACTTCGGCTCCGCCCACTTGATATACTGACCCCCTCTGAGAGCGGGGCACCAGGCAGAATAGCCTCTTCCACAGTGCGAAGTGAGCCTCAACGCCCAAGAACAGCTCGCAAAGGGCGACAAAGCCCGCGATATGCAAGATAGAGGCAGGCGTGAGGTTGTGCAGCTGGAGGCCATAGAACTCCAAAAGCCCCCGGAGAAACAGATGAATTGGAAATCCGAGTCCCCTTATTAGATAAGGGACAAGGCATACCCGCTCTCCTTTGGAGGGAGTGGGGGCACTCTCCACCTGCTCTCCGCCATTGTAGGTGGCGAGTCCGGCTCGGACCGGGACCATGTAGGCCGGAGGGAGGAATCCCTTGGTCTGAAGCGATACTAGCTTGCTATGCGGGGTGGAGCACCTCTCCCAGTCTCCAGGCTTAGGACTGGAAGGGCGAGAGGAGGAGTTGCGACGGATAGCCATGGTGGAATGGATCTTCGCTGGATGCGCTCTGATGACTACTCGCGGATGGGAGAAGGTGTGGTTTGGATCTAAATCCCCATTCCTTTAAATAGGCGGCTCATTTACGCGGCTAGGGGTGTGAATGTGAAAACGCCCAGTCTTTTCGTATTCGTTTGACACGTGGAAGGTGGACATTATTGGGCGTAGAAACAAGGAGTGCTACATTCACAAGAAACAGGACATTATTCTACAGGTACACTAAATCTGGAGGAGAACCCGCCTTGCAATGCCGAAGACAATCTGCGCGCCGGACTCGTCGTCATTGAAGCCTGGTTCAGGGGCTACTGAGGGAGTCCTGGATTAGGGGGTGTTCGGATGACCGGACTGTACCTTTAGCCGGACTCCTGGACTATGAAGATACAAGATTGAAGACTTCGTCCCGTGTCTGGATGGGACTTTCCTTGGCGTGGAAGGCAAGCTTGGCGATGCGGATATTTAGATCTCCTACCATTGTAACCGACTTTGTGTAACCCTAACCTTCTCCGGTGTCTATATAAACCGGAGGGTTTCAGTCCGTAGGACAACAGAACATACAATAATCATACCATAGGCTAGCTTCTAGGGTTTAGCTTCCTTGATCTCGTGGTAGATCTACTCTTGTACTACCCATATCATCAAATTAATCAAGCAGGACGTAGGGTTTTACCTCCATCGAGAGGGCCCAAACCTGGGTAAAACTTCGTGTCCCTTGTCTCCTGTTACCATCTGCCTAGACACACAGTTCGGGACCCCCTACCCGATATCCGTCGGTTTTGACACCGACAGAGGTCATGGAAGAGTTTGACATTGTTGAGTGCTGAAGCTGATCTTAAAGACGATGGCTTCACTAAAAGATTCAAATTTGACTCCACTCCTCCAAGGAATGTCGTCTTGCGTCGAACTCCCTCTCTTGAAGACTCTGACTATTCCTCCTCAGCTGCAACGGTGAATGCCAGAATCATAGATAATCAAGATGATGCTACCTCACCACCTCCTACTTCAGCGCGTATCGACAATGCACCAAGTTCTTCAGCACCGCCAAACCCCGACGCTGACCCTGCATCTTCTTCTACTCCTTCTGGGAACGAGTAGAGGCTCTATGTCTTCAAACCTTTTTGGTTCTTACTGACAAAAGGGGGAGAACCATATGAGTTGATAGTCTTCAAGCGGGTCCATATGGGCGGTTGCTTTATATTTTTCCTAGTGTTTACAACTCTCGCTGCTTTTGATACATTTGGTTCTTTGAGTTGTAACACTTAAACTTGATGATCGTCTGCTACTTGTTTGCTATTCTGTGATGCGATGATAAATTCCGCATGTGCGAAGATAGATTCCGCACGAAGTCATATTGCAGACGTCCATTTTTCATTATGCATGTCATTATCTTCGTTATATCAAATCATGCATGATGAATTGTCTTCATAAGTTGAAGAGGATCTCCACAAGTACAACCTGCCATGTGCATTTGCATTCCAAAAGAAAATTACTTATATGCACATCTTCAAGGGGAGCCATTTTCTACTGATGAAGACAATACCCTTATCCTTTACAATTTCACATACTTTTATCCCCGTTAGTCGGGGATATGCCCCGCGGTATGAACTGGCCGGAAATATGACCCGCTCGGGCTTGGCAGTTTACTTGAGACTCGGTTGACACTTGGCGGTTCACTGGTGACCCGCCCTGACCAGACGGTTTACAAGCAACCTGCCTGAACATCATGACTCACTGGTAACCCGGTGGGCGGCGGACGGATGACAAGGCCCAAGGCCCATAAGGCCAATTTATGTTAATGGTGAGCTGGTTTATGAGGAAAGCACAAGGAATATTCTCCTACAAAGGAAGCAAGACTAGGACTCCAATTGTAATAGAGTAATCCTAATCCTACTAGGATTAGTCATGTAACCCGCCCCTTCAACATATATAAGGAGGGGCAGGGCTCCCCAAAGGGGGACGGGCAAGAAGAAACAATCTCTAGGGCTAGACACAAAGAGCTGGTTTACCGGCAACTCCCTCGTGATGATAATGAGACCTAGCCACAACAGCATGTAGGGCTATTACCGGATGATGTTTCCCGGGGCCCGAAGCTGTCTAAACCCTTGTCTTGTGCGTTGATCCGCCCTGCGTCTCTCATCCCAATCAACCCCTTTCAAGCTACCACAAAGATGCGCTAGCCTAACGATTAAGCCCTCACCCTAGGACATCTACCGTGACAACTCCACGACAGTTGGCGCCCACCCTCGGGCTCGCGCACGGTGGTGTCGAGTTCTTCAAGGGATCTCTCCTAGGGATCGAGGGGGCTCGAAATTTTTCAGATGAAGAATAGCTGAGTAACAACTTTGGTCAAGCCGCCTTGGGATCGTTTGGACTGATTTCAAGTCGCCAAGACGGATGGATTTTTTGAAGAGGACGTGTTAGATTAACCGGCAAAAATCGCTGATTCGTTTGTTCGTGGTTATGGCTACAATTGAGAAGAAGAAAAGTTATACGCGTGGTTGCTTCACCGAGACAGACTTGGCTATCATCCATGTGCGGATCAGCATGACACGACTCGTAGGACTACAACAGTACCGAGGCGAACTCTGCAAGCATCGTGCAGTTGATTCCTCGTCGGAGTGTGCAGAAAAGATCAAAGAGTGCTACTGTAAAAAAGGGAAATCCCATGACGCGATCTGCAGTCTTGATGTCCACATCATGGTATTAAGGTGAGTTAAAAGTGCTACTAGGAAAAGACAAAGCTACTACTACTACTACTTCGCGCAAGCCTGGGAAGTACCTCCCTCACATGGAGATAATGGATTCTATCATGCGAGATGCAAGTACCAGTACTCCGGTCATCAAGGGAAAATTACTATTCAAAAAAAGGGTCACGACCTGGAGGTTGAGGCGGACGTGGATTCGGAAAAAATGTGCGGCCCGGAAACGGACTTGGCCAGAGACTCATGCCTCTGCTGCTCACGCCCTCGCGTCGCCTGAGCCGTCGTTGCCGGCCGGCTGCTGCTGTTTCCACGTTGGTCAAAACAAGTCACCTTAAACTACTGATGTTCAAAGTTGCTGTGAACTGCTACGTCCACTACATGATACAACCACGTGTTATCTTTCCTATCTATTTACTACATATTAATTTTATCCTGAGAGCAATAACGTTTTTCTTGCAATACATTTTACGCAGGACAATTACACATTATAAAGGTGTCGCAAAGGGGCGTGCGCTGAAATTATTTTTGCACTAAGCGCTTATCCGTGCCGTGTTATACGTACGCAAGTCGCCGCCCCCGCCACATCAACACGACGGGACTGACTCACCCGTCCGCACGGTTTACCGCGCCTGCGGTTGACTCGCCCATCCACACCGGCTTACACCGTTGCTGTCGACTCTCCCGTCCGCACCGGCTTACAATGCCGCGGCCGGTTCATTCGTCTGCTCCCGCGGCCGACTCACCCGTGGTGATCATCAACTCCGCGGTGGACAATTTCTAGCCTAACATATCAAGGAGCAATTATTCATCACAAAAGCTATGGCCGTGTCATGGATGCATAGCTTGTGCCACCATTATAATGCGCTAGTATCCGACCACACCATCATGCTCGGTGAATATATCTGCAAGCCGCCATTCTGCAGACCATTTTACATCTACATGATGTGGTTAACTCGCCCGTCCGCACCGGTTTACAATGCCGGGACCGACTCATCTGCTCTTGCTGCCTCTGTTGGTGTCAAAACCGGCGGATCTCGGGTAGGGGGTCCCGAACCATGAGTCTAAGGCGGATGGTAACATGAGGCGGGGGACACGATGTTTACCCAGGTTCGGGCCCTCTCGATGGAGGTAATACCCTACTTCCTGCTTTATTGATCTTGATGATATAAGTATTACAAGAGTTGATCTACCACGAGATCGTAGAGGGTAAACCCTAGAAGCTAGCCTATGGTATGATCGTTGTTGTCCTACGGACTAAACCCTCCAGTTTATAGGGTTACACAGAGTCAGTTACAAGGGAGGAGATCTACATATCCGTATTGCCAAGCATGCCTTCCACGCCAAGGAGAGTCCCATCCGGACTCTTCAATCTTGTATCTTCATAGTCCAACAGTCCGGCTGTCAGGAGACCCTCTAATCCAGGACACCCTCGGTAGCCCCTGAACCAGGCTTCAATGACGATGAGTCCGGTGCGCAGATTGTCTTCGGCATTGCAAGGCGAGTTCCTCCTCCGAATAATCCATAGAAGATTTTAAACACAAGGATTGTGTCCGGCTCTGCAAAACAAATTCCACATACCACCGTAGAGAGAATAATATTTCCGCAAATCAATCTGCCGACCATTTCTCATAATATGACATATGGCCGTGGTCTGGTCACAACAGACCGTCTTTTTTTATCAGCCTGCCACTGCATGTTTTGCGAGGCGATTTTATTGGCACGTCTTATCGAAGCAGAGATCGTGTCCCTCTTATTACGTGATTCTCATTAATACGGACATGGGTAACCCAATCGTGCCCATTGGTATGACTCCGCGATTTTAGGCAAGTCCCAAACGGCCACGCGGAGGTCGCTTGATAGTCATCCCCTTTATAAGGAGGCCAAGGCCTGTCCTTTTTCTTCTTGCGCTCAATCAAATCCTTCCCCCACCTCGAGTTCCAACGCCCAAGGCTCAAGTCAAGCACTTCGGACCTTCAACCATGTCCGGATCCAACCTTCAAGGTCGGTGGATGCCTTCCTCTGTCACAGAGGAAGACATCAAGAAGCTAAGAGAGGCCAGGTACTTGACCGGCGAAATCTCACACAGGTTGCCTGCTCGAGGGCAGGTCATTCCCACTCCCAAACCCGGCGAGAGCATTGTATTCATCTCTCACTTCCTCCGAGGGCTAGGCCTTGCTCTAGATCCCTTTGTAAGGGGGCTCATGTTCTATTACGGGCTGGATTTCCATGATCTGGCTCCAGATTCCATCCTCCACATCTCGTTGTTCACCGTCGTGTGTGAAGCTTTCCTCCGCATTACCCCACACTTCGGCCTGTGGCTCAAAACTTTCAACATGGAGCCGAAGATGATCGAGGGGCGACACGCAAAGTGCGGAGGCGCTGTCATAAGCAAAGGCACCGAAGTTCCATGGCCAAAAGGTTCCTTCTCGGAGGTGTCCAGTTTATGGCAACGGGAGTGGTTTTATATCACAGCTCCCCGGGGTACCAAGTGGGTGGCCGCCCCTGCCTTTCGCTCGGGCCCCCCACCACAACTAACGTCGTGGATCAATAAGGGGCTGGACTAGGGGCCAGTAAATGATGTGCCGATATTGCAAAGCCGCATCTGAGATCTCCTCGAGAGAGATGTCGGCCTGGTTACAACAATGCAAGTCATGCTAGTTCGTCGGGTCCTACCTTGCAAACGTCGACCCCTCCAAATGTGGGAGTTCAACCCGGAAGGACCGCGAGCTATTCAACATTTCCTTGGCATGACGCCCGAAGAGATGTACAAATTGTTCTTCGGACCACAAATAAGGTGTCCAGACCTCACCGAGGATGCGGGTCTGAGCTGCAATCGCCCAGACACCCAAGTAAGTAATCCCATGGCCGAATACTGTCTTTTTATTTATCACAACATCATTCTGAAAAATCGTTCTTTGACCAGGACTGGGTGACAAAGGCAAAGATGATCAGGTGTTTGGCTCCCCTTCCCGAAGGAACAGCAGATCCGGTACTGGCCAGAATGCTCGAGCCCGCGCCTTATCAGGCGCCCTTAGGGGAAGACGAACGGGGGAATAAAGAGGCTGAAAACAGGCCTCACTCGTTGTTCATCCAAACCGGGGGAATTAGCGCCTCCACGAAGGAGGACAACCGGGGAGAAGGATCTGAAATTCCCTCTCCCCAAGGAAGGAAGAGGACCGCCTCTGAAGACCCGGAAACAAAGGTTTCCAAACGGGGGAAGAAATCTTCGCCAGAGGGTCCTGTCTTGAAGGGTGCCCTTGCCGCACAGTGTCCGCAAGGGGATCAACCTCCCACCGAGTTGTAAGTAAACAAAAAGTGCATAGTAGTAAAAATATCCTGCTTTACCTCTGAGGACAATAACCAAAACATATACCTTGTAGTTCGGATCATAGCCCTTCTCGACAGAGTTCGTCTTCGGAGGATCTTCTTCCAGAGATGACGGAGAGCGAAGCACCTCCCCGTGCCACCTTGCCTCATGAGGCGGGCGACGTTGAAGTGTCGTCGCGAAGGGCTTCTCCTGATCCGCCAAGGCCAGAGGGTAATCCCTTGGCCACCCGAAGTCCTCAGTATTCGGCTTCTAAGGAGAGCGACAGAAAGAGTCCGGAACCATCCGGTGCATGATCAGACGCACTAAAGGATCTTCTGGAGCAAGCGGCTATCTCAGAGGCGCATCGTACGCTAATGGGTATGGTGATTCAGAGGATTTCATCCGCCAAAAGTGGGTTGCATGAAGCTTTCATGAGTCTACTGAAAGGCTTTGAGGTACGTGAAATAGTGTGTGCTTTTTACAGTACCGCACACGGGAGGTGTGTCTTATGCAGATAGTAGCCCCTGAGACTCTGGTTGCCGTCGAGAACGGCGGCAAGCAGAGGATCATAATCCTAGGTAATAAACAGTCCGCCTTCATGTGCAGGTGGTGGAGGGTCCGGTGTCTAGCCGGACTGGTGAGTTTGCCGAGCTGAAGCGGCAGCTTCATGCGGCAGATGCCGACATCGTGCTTGTCAACAAGCGGCTCGACAAGGCACAGGGTATGTGATTTCTCCGGTGATCAACACATAGTAAGAGGAGCATGATGCTAGTATCTTTAATATGTGTGATTGCAGATGGGGTTGCCGCCGGGGAGACCCTATGGGCGGAACTTGCCCGAGCCAAGGAACGAGCCAGGAATAGTGATGCGGCCGCTCTAAAGGCGGTCGAAGAGCTGAGAGCCGAATAGGCTGCGCATTGCCAAAGCAAGGAAAAAATGGCCAAGATGGCAGTTGAGTTGAAAGATGCCGCTGACCGTTACCACCTCCTTGAAAAAGAAAACCGAGCGAAGGCGACGGACCTGGAGAAGGCCATGGTAGCAGCCAAGGAAGCCCGCTCTAAAATTAGAGCGGCGAAGGAAGAGCTGCGTCAAGTTGGAGATATCACAGCTGGGAAGCCCTTTTTGTTGCGGACAAGGTTCGGAGATCCGAAGTATGCCCCTCTTGATAAACTATGGAGTTCTGCAGACGCATACGTGGATTTGGCAGCCAGTGCCGCTGATGCGGCCGAGTACTTCAAGGATCAGAAAGATCGTGAAGTGGAAAAGTTGTTCTGGTCACAGTTCGATGGTCCAGCATCTCCGCTGCTGTTGAATGAGCGAATGGCCGAATGGGCCGAGATCCATAGGTTGTCCGGGCTTGCCATGACACTAGTAGAAAAGGGGGCAACGGTTCAGGCCGAGGCAGCCCATTAGTCCCGGTTCAGTCTAGAACCGGGACCAATGGGGGCATTGGTCCCGGTTCGTGAGCCCAGGGGGCCGGCCGGGCCACGTGGGCCATTGGTCCCGGTTCGTCTGGACCTTTTGGTCCCGGTTGGTGGGACGAACCGGGACCAATGGGCCTGGCTCCTGGCCCACCACCATTGGTCCCGGTTGGTGGCATGAAACGGGACCAAAGGCTTCCCTTTAGTCCCGGTTCATGCCACGAACTAGGACCAATAGTGCTACCTATATATACCCTCGCCCGCGAACAAAGCACTGGCTAGTGCTTTGTTTTCCTGGGCCGGCGAGGGGAGGTGTTTGTGGTGCTCTAGCTCACCTCCTATGCACATGAGGTGTTCAATGAAATGCCCGAGCCACACTAGTTAAGCTTTCTCCTCTCGAAGCTCGACCTCAAAGCTCCATTTTCCTCGAGATTTGTCTAGATTTAGCGGTCCGTCACGCCCCACCCCCGTCTTCACCGCCGTCGATCACCCACGCCGATCTCATCACCGACACCACCGTGGTGAGCCTCTTGTTCTTATCTTCTTTCTGAAAGGAAAAATATTGTTACTTGTATGTTTAGATAGATACTTGTATCATTTTCTTACTTTTATTATTGCATCTTATATAGTGCGATGGTTTTGGTATCCGCCCCCGTCGGCCCTCGTCCTGTCTATGATTCGGATGTGGTATATACATTAATCTTTATAACTATTGGTTCATTTATTGTTTATGAAAATTATGCGGACCAACGTGACATAGATTTTATTTGTCTAGGATGTATGTGAACCGGAAATTCCAACCGACCCTATTGTCGAGAGGTTAAATTTAGTTGAAGAAGAAAACAATTTGTTGAAGGAAAAAATAAAAAAATTGAGGAGGAGAAGATGATATTGGAGTTGCATGTTGCGGATGTCGTCGATGATCACAAGATCAAGATGGATGCAATGCGCTTGAAGATTAGAAAGATTAGAAAATATGCCATTCATACCGAGGCTTGGTATCATTATGCCGTTGGATCAATTGTTACCTTGGTTGCGATTATGATCGCCTTTGTTTTCGCATTAAAATGTTTTACATAGTTTCAATGTATGGTTTAATTAATTAGATGCTCTGGAGAGCTATATGTTGTTAGATGAGAACTATGTATGTACTTTGCTTTTAATGCATGTCATGATGAACTTCTATTAATTTGGACACTTAATTATATATAAGGCACGCAAATGAACCGGCAATGGATGTACGGTGACAGACACACCTCCGAGTACATTAAGGGCGTGCATGAGTTTCTCGATGCGGCTGAGGCAAACAAGCAAAATGGTTTTATGTGTTGTCCATGCCCTGATTGTGGGAATACGAAGTCTTACTCTGACCGGAAAATCCTTCACACCCACCTTCTTTACAAGGGTTTCATGCCACACTATAATGTTTGGACGAGGGACGGAGAAATAGGGGTTATGTTGGAAGACGACGAAGAAGAAGAGTACGATGACAACTACGTGCCCCCTGAATACCGTGATGCTGCAACGGGGGGAGCTGGTGAAGATCAAGAGGAACCAGACGATGTGCCCAATGATGCTGCAATGGGTGAAGGTGCTGAAGATCAAGAGGAACCAGACGATGTGCCCGATGATGATGATCTCCGCCGGGTCATTGTCAATGCAAGGACGCAATGCGAAAGTCGAAAGGAGAAGCTGAAGTTCGATCGCATGTTAGAGGATCACAAAAAAGAGTTGTACCCCAATTGCGAAGATGGCAACACAAAGCTCGGTACCGTACTGGAATTGCTGTAGTGGAAGGCAGAGAATGCTGTGCGTGACAAAGGATTTGAGAAGCTACTGAAAATATTGAAGAAGAAGCTTCCAAAGGATAACGAATTGCCCGACAGTACATACGCAGCAAAGAAGGTCGTATGCCCTCTAGGATTGGAGGTGGAGAAGATATATGCATGCCCTAATGACTGCATCCTATACCGCGATGCATACAAGGATCTGAACGCATGCCCGGTATGCGGTGCATTGCGGTATAAGATCAGACGAGATGACCCTGGTGATGTTCACGGCGAGCCCCGCAGGAAGAGGGTCCCTGCGAAGGTGATGTGGTATGCTCCTATAATACCACGGTTGAAACGTCTGTTCAGAAACGGAAATCATGCCAAGTCGATGCGATGGCATAGTGAGAACCGTAAGAAAGATGGGAAGTTGAGAGCACCCGCAGAAAAAGTCGCAGTGGAGAAAAATCGTGAGAAAGTACTGAGATGAGTTTGCAAAGGACCCAAGGAACGCATGGTTTGCTTTAAGCGCGGATGGCATTAATCCTTTCGGGGAGCAGAGCAGCAATCACAACACCTGGCCGGTCACTCTATGTATGTATAACCTTCCTCCTTGGATGTGCATGAAGCAGAAGTTCCTTATGATGCCAATTCTCATCCAAGGCCCTAAGCAACCCGGCAACGACATTGATGTGTACCTAAGGCCATTAGTTGAAGAACTTTTACAGCTGTGGAATGGAAACGGTGTACGTACGTGGGATGAGCACGGACAGGAAGAATTTAACCTAAAGGCGTTGTTGTTCGTGACCATCAACAATTGGCCCACTCTCAGTAACCTTTCAGGACAGACAAACAAAGGATACCACGCATGCACACACTGTTTAGATGACACTGAAAGTATATACCTGGACAAAAGCAGGAAGAATGTGTAGCTGGGCCATCGTCGATTTCTTTCGACCAACCATAAATGTCGAAAGAAAGGCAAGCATTTCAAAGGCGAGGCAGATCACCGAAAGAAGCCCGCCATGCGTACCGGTGATCACGTACTTGCTATGGTCAATGATTTACACGTAATCTTTGGAAAGGGTCCCGGCGCAGTAGCTGTTCCTAATGACACTGAGGGACACGCACCCATGTGGAAGAAGAAATCTATATTTTGGGACCTACCCTACTGGAAAGACCAAGAGGTCCGCTCTTCAATCGACGTGATGCACATGACGAAGAACCTTTGCGTGAACCTGCTAGGCTTCTTGGGCGTGTATGGAAAGACAAAAGATACACCTGAGGCACGGGAGGACCTGCAACGTTTGCACGAAAAAGACGGCATGCCTCAGAAGCAGTATGAAGGTCCTGCCAGCTACGCTCTTACGAAAGATGAGAAAGAAATCTTCTTTGAATGCCTGCTCAGTATGAAGGTCCCGACTGGCTTCTCGTCGAATATAAAGGGAATAATAAATATCCCAGAGAAAAATTTCCAGAACCTGAAGTCTCATGACTGCCACGTGATTATGACGCAACTGCTTCCGGTTGTATTGAGGGGGCTTCTACCGGAAAACGTCCGATTAGCCATTGTGAAGCTATGTGCATTTCTCAATGCAATCTCTTAGAAGGTGATCGATCCAGAAAAGGTACCAAGGCTAAGGTGTGATGTGGACCAATGTCTTGTCAGTTTCGAGCTGGTGTTCCCACCATCCTTCTTCAATATCATGACGCATGTCCTAGTTCATCTAGTCGACGAGATTGTCATTCTGGGGCCCGTATTTCTACATAATATGTTCCCCTTTGAGAGGTTCATGGGAGTCCTAAAGAAATATGTCCGTAACCGCGCTAGGCCAGAAGGAAGCATCTCCATGGGCCATCAAACAGAGGATGTCATCGGGTTTTGTGTTGACTTCATTCCTGGCCTTAAGAAGATAGGTCTCCCTAAATCGCGGTATGAGGGGAGACTGACTGGAAAAGGCACGCTAGGAGCGGACTCAATAATATGCAGGGACGGGCATTCTTGGTCTCAAGCACACTACACAGTTCTACAGAACTCTACCTTGGTGACCCCGTATGTCGATGAACACAAGAACAGTCTGCGCTCCAAACACCCGGAGCAGTGTGACGACTGGATTGCATGTGAACACATTAGGACTTTCAGCAGTTGGTTGGAAGCACGTCTCAGAGGTGACAACACTGTTTGTGATGAGTTGTACTTGTTGTCCAGGGGACCATCTTTGACTGTATTGATTTACAAAGGATACGAGATAAATGGGAATACATTTTACATGATCGACCAAGATCAAAAGAGTACCAACCAAAACAGCGGTGTCCACTTTGATGCAACAACCGAGAAGGGAAAGGACACATATTATGGTTACATAGTGGACATATGGGAACTTGACTACGGAAAAGATTTTAAGGTCCCGTTGTTTAAGTGCAAATGGGTCAATCTATCAGGAGGCGGGGTACATGTAGACCCACAGTACGGAATGACAACAGTGGATCTGAAAAATCTTGGGTACACTGACGAACCGTTCGTCCTAGCCAATGATGTGGCACAGGTTATCTATGTGAAGGACATGTCTACCAGACCGAGAAAAAGAAAAGATAAGGAAACGAATACATCATACGATGAGCCAAAGCGCCACATAGTTCTTTCAGGAAAAAGGGATATCCTGGGAGTGGAGGGCAAGACAGAAACGTCTGAAGATTATGAAAGGTTCCATGAAATTCCTCCCTTCAATGTCAAGGCTGACCCAAGCATCCTGATAAACGATGAAGATTATCCATGGTTACGGCGCAATAAGCAAATGACAAAAGCGAAGAAAAAGTGAAGACTTTCTCCCACAACTATTATGATGATACCATGCCAAATTTGTAACAAACGAGCATGCTATGACAACTTTTTCAGAGTTCATTTGAAAACTATGAATTTAGGTCGAATTTTCTCTATAGGTGCATCTATTATCATTTTTTTAGTAAAGTTAATCACAAACTTGTGACTCACACAAATTTCAAAGAATTCAAATTTTAACTATTCAAATTTGAGTTTATAATTTTTCTAAAACTAATGGCACTAACAGAAAGTTTATAATTTTGCTGACCTAAAAGCAAAAAGAATAAAAAAATAAAGCAAAAACAAAAGAAAAATGCCTATAATATTTGTTATGACTAACTAAAATTACCAAATTGATTATAATGATAAAACACAGTAATATTAAATAGCAGGAAAAACAATGACTCAAAAATCAATTTTTATTGTAAAGTTATTCATAAACTAGTGACATAAAATAAAAAAGAAATCACTACAAAACTATAAGTATTTAGTTCTAAGTAGAAATGAAAAAAATAGCAAAAAAATGCCACCAACTGGGACACCACGGCCTGAATACGACTAGAAACCCAACCATGGGCCAGGATTCAGGCCCGCAGCAGGCCCAGTAGGCCCACAGGCATTGAAGTGACAGATTAGGCCCGAAAGCCTGCAGTTGAGAGGAGCTCGAGAGGGTGAGCGCAGCAGCGCTTATAAACCACTCCCGAGCCCTCTCAACTAGCGAGGTGGGACTAAAATTTTGGGCCCGGGGCAGCACAAGGCCATTGGTACCGGTTGGTGGGACGAACCGGGACCAAAGGGTGGCATTGGTCCCGGTTCGTGGCACAAACCGGGACCAATGCCCCCCTTTAGTCCTGGTTGGTGCCACCAACCGGGACCAAAGGCCGCCGCTTCCCGCCCTTTGGGCCGCTGAAAAGAGGCCTTTGGTCCCGGTTGCTCGCACAAACCGGGACTAAAGGAAGGGATTGGTCCCGGTTTGTGCCACGAACCGGGACCAATGGCTTTGCTATATAAGCAAAGACTTAGGAAATTTTCACATTTTCCTCGCAGTTGCCCCTAACGACGCCGAGCACATCGACGCCGCCAGGCTGCCCCGACGCCGCCCGCCACCCCCGCCGTCGCCGTCGCCCGCGCCCTCGTCGCCATCGCCCGGGCCCTCACCGACCCTCGCCCGCGCCCTCGCCCGACGCCGTCGCTGCGCCCTCGCCCGACGCCATCGCCCTCGCCGCGCACCACCGTCCCCTGCCCCGACGCGCGCCGCCCCTGCCCCGTCGCCGTCGCCGTCCCGCTGTCCCCTGCCCCGATGCGTCGCCGCCTCTGTGAGCACCACGCGTCTGCCGCCACCGCCGCCGCCGTGCAATTTTTTTTAATTATGTACATGCTATTTTTTTACATGTTTTTACATATTCATATATATATATATATATATATATATATATATATATGTATGTATGTATTTTTTAGATATATGTATTTTTTATGTATGTTCATATATGTATGTATGTATTTTTTACATGTTTCTTGTATGTATGTATGTATTTTTTCAATTGTAATGATGTTTAAAAAATACATATATGCAAAAGTTAGATTTTTAGTTAGAAAAGTTTTATCTATATATGTTCTCTGATTTAGTACATTTTAGGTTAGTTTTATATATTTAGGAAGAAGGAATAGAAGGTTCGAAGAAGAAGGAAGAAAAGGTTTTATATATGCAAAAGTTACATTTTTAGAAAAGTTTTATATATCTAGCTAAAGGAAGAAGAAGAAAAATAATGAGTGGAAAAAGGAAAATAAGAAGATGAAGAAAGGAGAAGAAGAGGAGAAAGAAGAGGAAAAAAGAAGAAAAATAAGAGGAGAAGAAGAAAGGAATAGAGGAGAAGAAGAAAAAATAGAAATTTCTATTTTTTCTTCTGCTCCTCTATTCCTTTATTCTTCTCCTCTTTTTTCCTTCTTTTTTTTCTTCGATCTTCTCCTCTATTCCCTTCTTCTTCTTCTCTCTATTCCCTCTGCCGATAACTTCAATACGAGGGGGGGTCGATATACCCCTCGAATAACTTCGACATGAGGGGCGGTCGATATATATACCCCCTCTCGACTGTGATAACTTATACCGCGGGAGCACCCCCCGACCCTCTCGCTCGACCAAAACTCTCGAGGACACCCAAACCCTAGAAAAAAACGATGTCGGTCTCCTACCCCCTCCCACCGCGCCCCTACCCGACAAACTCTCTCTAGGCCACCCCAAACCCTTGAAGCGTTGTCGAGGCCACCCCAAACCCTAGAGAAGCAGCGTCGAGGCCACTAATTAATATATATGATTCCTTACTATGATTAGCTAGGTAGTTCTACGTTTGCCACTAATATATCCATCTGTCATGTTTGAATAATAATTGCCATGTTGTAAATATTTGTAGAAACTATGGACACCACCCGAGACAAAGCAAACGAAGCGATGTTGAGGGACATAATCGCAGAAGGAAGTGATGCCGTCTCGTTGTATATCAACGACACCGAAGGTACTCTGGAAGGAGAGGGTGAAGAAACTGGCTCTGGTGACCTAATGCCGGTGCAAGAAGAAGAACGTGAGGACGGCTCCGGTGACCCAATGCTGGTGCAAGAAGGAGACCGTGATGACGGCTCCGGTGACCGAACCGAGTCCGGCCAGGTATATATATTAGTTAAGCCTGTGCTGACTAGCTAATTGATGCATTCATTGTTTTGGTATGTACACATATTAATTAAGTCTTTGCTCTTTTTTCTAGACCTCCAGATCGAGCACAACTGAGGTAAAGAGACGAGACCCGAAGAAAAAGTTGAGCTCGGATGAAAGGTTTGAGATCATAGCAATCGCGCCCGACGGCCAACCTATTGAACCCATCCGAACAAAGAAGGCATTTGTTGCTCAGTGCGGGGTTCTGGTTAGGGACAAGATCCCGATCAGCATCCAGCAATGGTTCAAGCCGGCTACAGAAGACCCTGAGGTGTCTTAATTACATCAATGATATGCAGAAAAATGATCTTTGGACTGAGCTGAAGATAAATTTCACCCTACCGCCAGAGGATGATCCGGAGAAGCCAGTTGAGCAATTAATCAAGTCTTTTGCTCTTAAGAGGATGGCAGACCTATTCAGGAGGTGGAAGAATGGCCTGAATAGGTTTGTCGAGAAAAAAGAGACACCAGAATTCAAGGGCATATATGAGAAGATCAGAGATGACTGGCCTGCATTTGTGGCCTACAAGACATCGGAAAAGAGTAAGAAGATGTCGGAGACAAACAAGAAAAATGCTGCAAAGAAGAAGCTTCACCATCGCACGGGGTCAGGTGGCTACCTCGTAGCCCGGCCTAAGTGGGCCAAGGCTAAGAATGATCTGATTGCAAAAGGGATCGAACCAGAGACAATGAGCTGGCCAGACCGTTGCCGGACTTGGTTCTTCGGGGCTGGCGGAACCTTGGACCCTGTAACAGGGAAGTGCATTTGGACGGATGAGCAACTTGACATACCCTTGAAGAAGCTTCAGTACTATATCGCTGCAGCGTAGAAAGGGAAGTTCCTTCCAGATAGAGAGAACGACGAGCTCACAAAGGCCCTCGGAAATCCTGAGCACCCTGGACGGACACGAGGCACGCCAGGCTCCATTGCGTGGAAGGCTGGGTTTCCGGACGCAGGCGGTTACAAAAGCCAGGAGAGGAGGAAGAAAGTGCAGCAGTCCGAACTGCAGGCGCTTAAAGAAAGGGTACTCGGGATAGACGAACGAGAAGCAAATCGCAGCAAATGAACTGCCGAAGCTTCCCCTGAAGCTACCCCGCCATCTCAGCGGAGAAGCAGCGTGGCTTCCACCGAGCTGCTTCAGCCGGAGCTTGTCTTGACGGCTCCTGCCAGCTATCCCGTGGATGCTATCACGCAGGCTCAAATTTGCCACCTTATGACGCAATGGATGAATATGAAGGTCAAGGCGGTTGTTGGCTCTATTTTTCCTAATGAACCCGACGCAACTTTTCACTGCCAGCCGATTCCAGAAGGATATGCTAAGGTGATGGTGGATGAAATAACGGAGGGATCTGAGGACCTCCCGCTTGACCACCCTACCGGAGAAGGGGAGACTCGGCTGGGTTCTGCTCTGAAGACTCCATTCCTATGGCGGAAAGAGCTCATCAAGCTTCCAAACTGGACGCCTCCGCCTCCTCCTCCTCCTCCGGCGAGTCAGGGCACTCCTCCTCCTCCACCGCCTCCTCCTCCGGCGAGTGACGATCAGGGCCCTCGGCCAGCTCCTTCTCCGGCGCGTGGCGGCACTCTGCCTCCTTCTCCGCCTGCGCCGGCGCGCCAGAGCAGCCAACCTACTCCTTCTCTGCCTCGTCAGCAAGGGCGGAAGAGACCCGCCGCCGCTCTGGCTGCTGCTCCGGCGCGTCGTAGTCCTTCTCCTCCGCCTCGTAAGCAAGTCAAGAAGACTGCCGCTCCGTCTGCTCTGCCGGCGTCTAGCAGTACAGCCAGAGGAGGGAGAAAATACAAATTCGGTCCTTCTCTGAAGACTCCAGAGAAGTTACCATATGAGATGAGCCCGGAGGAGAACGCGAGGATCGCACGAACCGAGAAGGATGACTGGTTTCAAGGGTTGAAAGCACAGAGACATCCACCTCTGAAGGAGAAGGTAGATTTGTTGAAAGTGAAGCACACTCTGGCTGCCCTGGCAAAAGCACCCAAGTCTCCGCCGAAAGGCAACTATGAGCACATTATTGCAAAGACATGGGCCGAAGCGTCGTGGTCGGGAAGTACAGTCAGTGATCAAAGGCTGAAAGAACGACGAGTAGCTGGGAAACAAATTGCCCATCTCGGCGAACAAGCAAAGCAATCGTGCCCCCCGCTCAAGGTGCCTAGCGTCGATCCGAGGATGGCGCCCGGTTATACCAATCTTGACGATTACCTGCCCGACGATGTAGATTATGATTTCCTGGATGTGCAGATACACAAATACGAGTACGGGAAGCCTCTCGTCAAAGATGAAAGATCTCTAACAACGATGATGCGAAGATTGCATGATTGGTACATGAAAACCTGCAGAGAGTCTAGGGGAGGAATACTTTGTATATGAGAGTAAAACCGGAGCATGACCTCGTTGGAATTGAACTGTTGCATGTTCCATTTGAGGAGTTCTATTAGTTTTTCAATCAATTGGCCCTCGATAAAGCAACGGTCACCTGCTACTGTCTGTAAGTACTACTACTTCTGTCATTAAGTCTCTCTATATAGCTCAGCTCTTTCATTGCATGTATTTATAATTATCCTCACTATATTATGCAGATTGAAGATCGCCGAATTGAAGAAAAGACAAATCGGTGATATTGGGTTCATTAACACAAATCTCATAGATGTAGTTCAGGTTAAAGATCATGCCGCAGAAACCGAGGCCAACTTGCTAGGATCATTCAAAATAAATGAACACAAAGATATAATACTCTTTCCTTACAACTTCAAGTGAGTGTTGTCTTGTGCATATTCGGTTTCCCTTATATATTAGTCCAGGTTATAGTAATGCAATTGATGAGTTATGCATGCGTGCGCAGTTTCCACTATATTCTCCTGGAGATTAGGCTTGAGAAGGGAGTAGTAACTGTCTTGGACTCGAGACGAAAAGATCCCCAGGAGTATGCGGACATGACTGAAATCCTCAAGAAGTAAGTTAAATCGATCATTATCCACCATATCAGCAAATTTGTTCATTTCCTGATATCAAGTAATTGTTTTCTTTTGTCTGGCAGTGTTTGGAGAAAATTCAGCACAAATTCCCCGGGACTCCCGAAGGAGCTGGAATTTAGATATCCGAAAGTAAGTACTATAGTACCATGTTCCGCGCGTCTCCTAGATATTGATTCAAGCGCTAGTTTCATCAATACCATTTGGCATTTTTGCTTATCTGTTTGATTGACCTCTATTTCTTGTAAAGTGGTTGTGGCAGGAACAAGGGAATGATTTCTATGGATACTACGTCTGCGAGTCCATCCGCCACACGACCTGTGAGCGGGGCGGGTACTCTGAGAAACAATATGAAGTGCGTAAGAAATAATATTCACAATTTTTGTTTATTACCATCATTTGTGTTGAGTTTCATTCATTCATTCATATATATATATATATATATATATATATATATATGTATATATATGTATATATATATATATAGTGTTACTATTCATCACCCAGGGTGCAGAATAAGTTATTCTTCACCCGAGGTAATCTTACGATCATTTCATACTTGAATTACGTTTCAAATTCAAATAGTTACAATCCTATTGATTCACTACATAAAATTTGACATAAAAAAATAAAAATAAATGTCATAAGAAAAGAAAATTTGCAGTTTATGTGTATTTTAGACTATGTTTTTACGTTTGTAATTTTACATAACATAAAATATTTTTTATGGCAATTATATATTTTTTTACGGTTCCATTTTACGTCGGAAATAAGACACAACTTATAGAACGTAAAATTACGATGCATTGATGATAAAATAGAAGGGGGTGAAGAATAACTATTCCTCACCCAGGGTGACGAATAGTCAAACCCTATATATATATATATATATATATATATATATATATATATATATATATATATATATGTATGTATGTATGTATGTATGTATGTATGTATTGACCCCCTTCTTCAAATTAGATGTTTCGGCAGTGGAATGAACTCCTAGGACCAGATCGCATGCGAGCAATTCAAGAGGAATTGGCGGCATTCTTTCTTGACCACGTGATTGCTGAAGACGGAGAATACTATGTGGACCATGCGTTCATAATTTAAGAGATTATATTTGTAAAAGATAATTATTGTATATATGTAGCCGGTAGTGTCGGACGATAGATATACGAGAACTTGTTGTTAGACCAATCTCTCGGAGAAGGAGAGGTGGTCGATATCACTTCTCTCTGTATGCATATATGTTCATGACGATCTTCTGTTTCCTTTGTTTGCTTACTAGCTAGCTAGCGTGTCTAGTCCTCTCGATACGTATGTATAGTACGTAGCGTCGACCAAGCACGGACATAAGAGAGGACACTTCTCTCTATTAATTAGCTATCTAACACAATATATGAAATACCTAAATTAACCCCCCAAAACCCCCAACCCCCCCCCCTTCAGAAAAAACCAAAAACCCCAGCCACAGAAATGCTAACGCATGGAGGTCTATTGGTCCCGGTTGGTGCCACCAACCGGGACCAAAGGCCCTCCTGCCTGGGCTCGGCGCGTAGGCCACGTGGAGGCCTATCTGTCCCGGTTCTGGTTTGAACCGGGACTAAAGGGTGAGGGTATTAGTAACGACACTTTAGTCCCGGTTCGGGAACCGAGACTAAAGGCCCTTACGAACCGGGACAAAAGGCCGGTTTTCTACTAGTGTGAGGTCTGTTGTGGATCATCTGTGGTCGGAAGGGCCAAGGCCGAACAATTATTTTAGTTTAGTGCAACAGTTCCTTGGTGTTGTGCAGCACATCGACGCTATGAAGAGGTCGCCGTGCATAGAGGGTGCGCGGATGGCACTTGCCCGTGTTAAAACATACTGGGCAAAGATGGAACCCACTGCTGTTGCAACCCCGAGTCCGGCCGTGGGCCGAGTATTTGCCGAGCACTACTTTGCAGAAGTCCTTGAAGGCGCTCGCTCAATAGAGGCTCAGTGCTTGAAGAATATTATGTTCTAGTGACATGTATTCCCATTGTAAAAACAATGTTTTATTGAATTATAAAGGTTGTGTTTATACTTTTGCCTGAAAGTATTATGATGCCTCATGTGCGACCATTTATGTATGTATGTATATAACCTGAAAGTTTGCAGTCGTCGGCTTCAGCCCCCATGCATATAAAGCGGGGATGTTCGCAAAAAACGCCTATTCACACTTGATCCAATGTCTTGGTCCATTAAGGAGGTGGTAGCGCAGCGAACAAGGCAATCAGACTATATTGCTTTAACACTTTCACTTAGCCATAGGAGTTTGACGATGGGGCTACTATATAGCCCCTGGTACCTCCGCGCTCGTCTGGATATGGGGTGTGTATGTGCATGACCAGGAAACGGCCCTTTGTTAATGCGGAGGAATCCCGAAGATTCCAGTAAGTCATCGAGTGGTTGGCCAGTCTCGCGCTTTGTCATGACAGTCAGTTTTCGGCTTTCTCTACTGAGGTGCTCATCCGGATGAACCAGGGCACAATCACAGTAGTTCTCCCGGTGCCTCCTTAGCCGATGGAGCAGAACGTAAGGTAGCAAAACACGGGAGCCAGGCAAACCCAACATTTTGCTAAAGACATGATTCGGTGCTGATGCATATAAGGCCATACTTGCGACGCCGAACACTCCCTAAGGTATTCGGTCTTTATAACATATGCCGGGCTGAACGGTGCCCTTGATAATGAACCCCGAGTGTCCAGGTACATGCAATTCTCTGATGCTCGTCCTCGTGTTCACTTGGTGTATCCCTCCCCTTGTATTCGGCGTTTAGCTTACCGGCCTGCTTGAAGACCCAACATTCTCTGTGGGTGTGATTTGCAGGTTTATCGGGGGTGCCGTGAATCTGACATAGTTTGTCTAGAATCTTGTTTAGGCCGGACAGTCCATCTCTACTGCCTTTAGAAGGCTTTTTCCGTTGACCTGGTCGAGAGCCTCTGAATCCGGCGTTTACCGCCGTATTGTCTGGGCTGTCTTCTGTATTTCGACGCTTGCTTTTACTGCGTCGCGGTTTTCCATTGCCATCCCTGACTTCGGATGTTCTTGGGTTGCTGGTGCTACTGTGGGCTAACCAGCTATCTTCGCCCACGCAAAAGCGGGTCATGAGGCTTGTCAGGGCTGCCATTGTTCTTGGTTTTTCTTGGCCGAGGTGTCTGGCGAGCCATTCGTCTCGGACACTGTGCTTGAAAGCTGCTAAGGCTTCAACGTCGGGGCAGTCGACGATTTGATTCTTCTTCGTGAGAAACCTGTTCCAAAGTTTTCAGGCTGACTCTCCGGGCTGTTGAATTATATGACTTAAATCGTCTGCATTTGGAGGTCGGACATAGGTCCCTTGAAAATTAGCCCGAAAAGCATCCTCGAGCCCCTCCCAACTTCCAATTGAGATTTCGGGGAGGCTTTTCAGCCAGTGCCGAGCTGGTCCTTTAAGCTTGAGGGGCAAGTATTTAATGGCGTGGAGATTGTCTCCGCGAGCCATATGTATATGGAGGATAAAGTCCTCAATCTAGACCACAGGGTCTATGGTCCCGTCGTACGCTTCTATGTTCACTGGTTTGAATCCTTTTGGAAATTCGTGGTCCAGCACTTCATTGGTGAAACATAGGGGGTGTGCGGCACCCCTGTATTTAGATGTATCATGGTGTTCGGATGGTTGTAGTATCCGGTTTTGGTTATGTGCCGTAGCGCGCTTCCTAGATCCGTAGATGGATCTGGTCATGTTAGATTTTTTGCACAAATCCTCACGTAGATCGTGTGTTGACTTATGTGCGGCCTTGTTAGCCGCTCTATCGCGGCCGCAAGGTGGTCGATCCGACCGGTTGGCAGTTTGATTTTTCTGCTGTGTGGTCTCGAAGGCCTCATCGTCGATGTCGGGCAGTAGCTTGCGCTTTGGATAACTCTTTGTGTGGTAACTACCACCATACTTTTCTTCATTGTCGAGCACTTTGTTCCATCTATTGTTGAGTGTATCCTGCGTGGCCTTAAGCCTTTGCTTCTGCTTCTTCAGACTCCTCGCTGTGGCAATAAGCCTTTCACGGAGGTTCTCTTGTTACAAGTGCCTTTCCGGGAGGATGTGTGTATCTTCTTCCGGACTGTTTTCCTCCCTGGAGGGAGGTTGATGAGCTTTATCCTTGGCGTCGTCGTGTTCAGACGTTGGATCTGTACTATGTTCGCCGTTTGCAGGTTCATCCTGCTCTGTCGCTGGGTCAATGTGGTCGTCTTTTCCTATGGAGTCGACTGGGGTGTTATTTTCTCTTTCGCTGTTATCGCTGTTTTTTGCCGAGGCGGGATTTGAACGGCGCCAATGCCTACGCTTTGTTTGCTTCTCAATGGAGCTGTTCTTTGATGCGTCCTTTCGTGCCTCGTCATTGTATTCTTTTGGTGTATCCACCATGTATATGTCATGTGATGAATTGGCTGTCCAGCGCCCTTTGGGCGAGGGTTCCTGTTTATCTCCTGCATCGTCATCCATATTGTCGATGTCTTCGGAGTCGAAGTCGAGCATGTCGGTTAAATCGTCGACAGTGGCTACTAGGTGGGTGGTGGGTGGGCAGCGAGTTTCTTCGTCGTCCGCATCCCATTCTAGACGGACATAGTTCGGCCAAGGTTCTCCTCACAAGGAGAGAGACCTTAACGAATTTAGCACGTCGCCAAGGGGCGAGTGCTGGAAGATATCCGCGGAGGTAAACTCCATGATCGGCGCCCAATCGGATTCGGTAGGCACGGACGTAGGCGGCTCGGAGTCTGTGGCCGGAGACGAATCCGGTGGTTTGGCAGCACGGCTCTCGTAAGCGGTGAAATCAATATCCGCCTCTATCGCCACTGAGAGTGCGGTCTCGATGGAGGGGTCTATCCACCCATCCTCGGATGGCGCAATTTGCTCCGGATTGAAGGCCGGAACGGTCACCGGTGTGATCTCCCGAACACTGTCTGTCAGTGTCAAAACCGGCGGATCTCGGGTAGGGGGTCCCGAACTGTGCGTCTAGGCGGATGGTAACAAGAGGCAGGGGACACGATGTTTTACCCAGGTTCGGGCCCTCTTGATGGAGGTAAAACCCTACGTCCTGCTTGATTAATATTGATGATATGGGTAGTACAGGAGTAGATCTACCACGAGATCAAGGAGGCTAAACCCTAGAAGCTAGCCTATGGTATGATTGTATGTTGTATATGATCTATCGACTAGCCCGGCCTCGGTTTATATAATGCACCCGAGGCCTAGGATAACAAGAGTCCTAGCCGAATACGCCGGTGGGGAGGAGTCCTTGTCGTGATCACCAAGTCTTGTGGAATCTTCCATGTATGCGGCAGCTATCCGAACCGACCCGTGAGTATACGGCCATGGGGGTCCTCGGCCCAATCTAACAGATCAGGAGATGACGTGGTGAGTACCCCCTAGTCCAGGACACCGTCAGTAGCCCCCTGAACCGGTCTTCAAGTTAGGGACGCTCCTCGATTCTTCCAAACTGTTCTTCATCTTCGGTCGTTGGTCTTGAAAACTGGTTCAACAAATCTTCTCATCTTCGATCTTGAGGATCGCCGAAATGCATTCGACGAGTTTACACGTCGGGTATCCGAGGAGCCCCTTTAAGTTTCCGGCCTTTATCAATGCCTTTTTATTTTTATGCCACACCTCGGGTTTGAAGTTGTTCCCGGGCGGTAGCGTCCTCTTACGTTCGAGCTCTAACGCCGGACTGCATTCGAGGTATCTTTTGCAGCCGAGCACCAATGCCGGACCGCTTCCTAGCTCCAACGCCAGACAGTATCCGAGCTCCAACGCCGGACTGTATCCAAGGTGTCGTAAATCACCTTGGTTCAAAGAAGTTTGAAGGAGTTTAGCCGAGCTTAATGCCGGAAATGCCCTCTATGGAGCCAGCCACTAGCGCCCGAGCTTTATGACGGACTGCTTCCGAGGTGGTGCACCACCCTGAATGTGGGCCGATTTTTGTCAATATTTTTGATTGGTGCAATTTATTCTCTGCGAGATATATAGCCAGTAGCCCTCAAGGTGGGTATCGGTCTAAAACCCGAGATGCACATGAAGGATGACATAAGACCGCTGATCCCCATAGCCGCTGAGACTCAAGTTGATTTGAAAAATTGGTCTGAGGATCAAGTCCTAGCTCGGCAGAATACTTCGGGACACCAAAAGCGGTGTGCTCAATCCTCGAGACTCAAGTTGGCTGCGGCCGACCAACCTGAGGATCAAAATCTCCTCAGAGACTGTATTACACTTAAAATTTTCTGCATTGGATGGGCAATGCAGTAGCCCCTGAGACACTGGTCGGGTGGCAACACCAGATCAGGGGATCGATGTACCCCTTTAATATTTGTAAATAATAAGCCTGAAGCCCAGTAGCCCCTGAGCCTTAATGCGGGCACGGGTGGCCAAATTAAGGATTGATATCCATAGTAAAATCACAAATTATGTGTAATGACTCTATGTATCCAAGTACTTTACGTCATTAATGCTCAGATCCGCATTGTACAAAACTTTGTTGACCGACCATCGGCTTCCACCTCCTCGGCCAATAGCCGAGGAGTGTTTGTCCTACTTTATAAAGCCTTTATGAGGGAAAAGATTTACAACAAACAAGGCAATCTGGCCATACGGTTTTATAAACAAAGGTACGCAGAGAGATATGTTATATTACTGTTTAACAAAAGAAATGTCTTCCAAAGAAAATAGTCCCGCTATCGGTTCCTTTCTTTGGGTTGTCATGCTAAGCATGATCATGAAACCTCAGCTCCAATGTAAGAGCAATATATCGAGGATTTAGTTTGGGAGGCCAGTTAATAGCCCCCGATAGTGTTCAGCGACAGTTGAGGTCAAGCCGTAAACACTTCGGCCATTTTTATGAATGGCCCGTCATTTAACACCGTCATCGGATCGCTGACCAGTTTACGCTCATTGTGACAGTCAGTTTTCGGCTTTCTCCACTAAGGTGCTTAACCATGTGAGCTGGAAGCACAATCGCAGTGGTTCTCCCTTTGCACACCTATCCGAACATAGCGGAACGTAGGAGGCAAGCGCAGGAGCCGGGCAACCCAACTATTGACCGAAGACACAATTCGAAACCGATGCATATATAGAAATATCCGCGAATGTTTTTGCCGAATCTCTAAAGGTGTCCGCCTTTGCACTGCGAGACTTGTGCTGAAAACACACAAATAGTTTAAAAGTGCCATAAGCTTGGAAAACCAAAAAACGTCAGTAAAAACTTGACGTCCGAACAAGATCAAGTGTTCGGTGCCAATCCGAAAATTGGCCTTAACAAAAGAAGTGCTTCTGTCGTGCTTTAACATGATACATCCTATCTCAAGACTTCAAGCGGGTCAGCCTACGGCTTCAACCTCCTATCCCAAGGGCGGAGTACTTCTCACTAGGCCAGTTTAGCAAACTAAACTCTAGCGGCTTTGAGAGAGAAATTAGGCTCCCCGACTAGTGACCACATGCTCGTGTCGAAAAAAGGAGTGATAGATAATAATAATAAAAATAAAACTTTGCAGTGACTAAGAAGAAGAACACTTATCATAAAATGGCCCATATAAATTTAAGAGCCCCCAAGTGATTTGGGTAAAAAAATGATTGCATGTATCGAAGTACTTATATCATATCTATGTTCAACCGAACTATAAATGCGTCTTAACTGACCGTAGCTTCTCCCTCTTCGGTCAAGGACCGAAAAGTGTTATGTACTCCATCTGTGGAGAATATCGACGGTGTTTCCAATAACCAGGCAATTAGGCCATATGGCTGTAACAGACAAAGTGCGCTCAGGGAACTTATGCTATGTTACTGCAAAGTGTAAGAAGCATCTTCGAAGAAAATAGTACCCCCACCGATACCTTTCTTCGGTGCTCATAGTTATTATGAGACTTGTGCAATAGATTTTTTGTACTCATGAGTTCCGTTGTGTGCCGACCATCATTGAAAACTATAAGAGCGCTAGTGTCGGTGTCAAAACCGGCGGATCTGGGGTAGGGGGTCCCGAACTGTGAGTCTAGGCGGATGGTAACAGGAGACAAGGGACACGATGTTTTTACCCAGGATCGGGCCCTCTCGATGGAGGTAAAACCCTACTCCTGCTTGATTAATATTGATGATATGGGTAGTACAAGAGTAGATCTACCACGAGATCAAGGAGGCTAAACCCTAGAAGCTAGCCTACGGTATGATTGTGTATGATGATGGTTGTCCTACGGACTACAACCCTCCGGTTTATATAGACACCGGATAGGTTTAGGGTTACACGGAGTCGGTTACAATGGTAGGAGATCTTGAATATCCGCACGCCTAGCTTGCCTTCCACGCCAAGAAAAGATCTTTCCGGACACGGGACGAAGTCTTCAATCTTGTATCTTCATAGTCCTGGAGTCCGGCTGAAGGTATAGTCTGGCTATCCGAACACCCCCTAATCCAGGACTCCCTCAGTAGCCCCTGAACCAGGCTTCAATGACGACGAGTCCGGCGCGCAGGTTGTCTTCGGCATTGCAAGGCGGGTTCCTCCTCCAAGTTCTTCAAGAAGATTGTAAACACCAAAAATAGTGTCCGGCTCTGCAAAATAAGTTTCCACATATTGCCATATAGATAATAATATTAACACAAATCAAATCTGCTGACGTATTCCGCAGTGCGTCATAACACTGCGGCCAAGCTCTTTATATAAATTGTTTTCATTGTTCCACCTCAGCGTGTTTAGCGAGGCGGTTTCCTTGGCACGTCTTGTCAAAGCAGAGATCGTGTGCCCCTTTTAACGGGATTCTCATTAATACGGACGTGGGTAACCCAGTCATGCCCGTTAGCACGTTTTGCCTTAATTAAAGGCTAGTCCAAGACGGTTACGGGGAGGGCTCTTGGTATTCTGCCTCTTATAAAGAGACCAAGACCCTGTTCCCCTCTTCTATTCTCAAAACGAGCTCGCCCGTCGCCTCGAGTTCCAACACCCTAGGCTTCCAGATTCCAGGCGCACCGGATCTTCGACAATGTCCGGCTCCGACCTCCAAGGCCGATGGATGCCCTCCTCCGTTACGGAGGAGGATGTATTAAGGTTGAGGGAAGCTAAATTCTTGACCGGCGAGATTTCGCACAGGTTGCCTGTTCAAGGACAGGTGATCCCTAGCCCTCAGCCCGGTGAGAGTGTGGTATTCATATCCCACTTCCTTCGGGGATTAGGCTTCCCAATGGACCCCTTTGTAAGGGGGCTGATGTTTTATTATGGGCTGGAATTCCACGACTTAGCTCCGGAGTCGATCCTCCATATCTCCTCGTTCATTGTTGTGTGCGAAGCGTTCCTCCATGTTACCCCTCACTTCGGATTATGGCTCAAGACCTTCAAAGTGGAACCGAAGATGATCGAGGGGCGCCACGCAGAGTGCGGAGGCGCTGCTATTAAAAGAAATGCCGATGCTCCATGGCCCGAGGGCGCTTTTCAAGAGGAGCTTGGCTTATGGAAACAAGAGTGGTTCTATATCACCGCTCCTCGGGGCACCGCATGGGTGGCGCCTCCTGCCTTTCGCTCGGGTCCCCCACCGCGGTTAGCGTCGTGGATCAACACAGGGTTAGATCGGGGCTTGCCCAAAGACGTACCTCTACTGCAGGGCCGCATTAAGGATCTCTTGGAAGGAGACCTCAACCTGGTCAAGGTGACACAAGTCATGCTGATTCGCCGGACACTGCCCGGCCAACGTCGCCCCCTTCGCCTGTGGGAGTTCAATCCAGAGGGACAGCGAGTTCTCCGGGATTTTATGGGCGTGACTCCCGCGGAGATGTATAAACTGTTCTTCGGACCACAAGAAGTGAGTCCGGATTTTACGGAGGATGTGGGTTTAAGCCGCAATCGCCCGGATACTCAAGTAAGTGACCTTGTGCCCGGACCTTCTATCTGCATAATTGACTTGCTCTTAACAGCGCTTCTCCTTTTAAGCAGGAGTGGATAGCGAAGGCGAAGCTGATCAGGTGTCCGGCTCCCCTTCCCGAAACCAGGCTGGATCCCGTGCTAGTCAGGATGCTGGAGGTAGTGCCTTTGGAGGGAAATAAGGGGGAGGACAAGGAAACCATGCCCTCCTCGAAAGAGGCCATTCTGAAGGGGGGGAATCGACAGTTCCTCTCCTAAGGGAAAGAAAAGGGCCGCCTCCGACGACCCGGAGACCATAGCCTCGAAGCGGGGGAAAGAATCCTTGTCAGAGGGCCCGACGCCGGGGAGCCCCTCGGCCGAACTAAACCCTCAAAGGGATCAGCTTTCCAGCGAGCCGTAAGTAGAAGAAGAGATTTTCTTTTAATAGAAATCCTTGATTTATATCTGAGAAGTTTTAACCGAAACCTTACTTTGTAGTTCCGACCTCAGCCCTTCTCAGCAGAGCTCGTCCTCGGCGGATCTTCTTCCGGAGATGATGGAGAGCGGAACGCCTCCTCCTTCTGTACCGCCTAGCAAGGCGGGCGACGCTGAAGTGTCGTCGCGGAGGATTTCTCCGGAACCGACAGGGGCGGAAAGTGGCCATGTGGCCCCCCGAGGTTCTCCGCGTCCGGCCTTTGAGGGAGGCCATGGGACGAGTCCGGCACCATTTGGTGTTCGGCCGGAGGAGCTAAAGATTCTGCTGGGGCGAGCCTCTGTCTCAGAGGAGCTTCATGCGTTGATGAGCACGGTGATTGAAAAGATTTCATCCGCAGAAGGCGGATTGCACGAGGCCGTCAAAAGTTTACTGACAGGCCTTGAGGTACGTTTTAAATAATGTACACTTGTGTTAGTTGCGCATAAATAAAGTGCGCCCTGTGTAGATAGTAGCCCCTGAGACTCTGTGCGTTGTTAAAATTGACGGCGCGCAGAGGATCTTAATCCCAGGTCCTTTAAGTGGCACCTTTATATGTAGGTGGCGGATTGTCCGGAGTCAAGCCGGACTGGTGAATTTGCCGAACTGAAGAGACAACTTGATGAGGCAGAAGCCGACATCGCGCTTGTTAACAAGCGGCTTGATGATGCTCAAGGTATTGAAATCATCGGGCGATGGTTAGTAAGAGGAGCTTTATGTCAATATCTTACCGTGTGAATGCTTGACGCAGATGGTGCGGCCACCGTGGAGGGTCTTAGGGCCGAACTCGCCCGAGCGAAGGAACAAGCCAGGAAAAGCGATGCGGCTGCCGTGAAAGCCCTTGAAGAGCTGAAAGCCGAACAGGCTGCCCATTGCCGAAGCAAGGAGGAGATGGCTGATATGGCCGTAAAGTTAAAGAGTGCTACTGACCGTTGCAAGCTGCTTGAAGAAGAGGGTAGGGCGAGGCAAACAAGCTTAGAGAAGGTTGTTACTGACGCCAAAGATGCCCGCTCTATAATGAGAGCGGCAAGGGAAGAGCTGCATCAAGCTGGACAAATTGCGGATGGAAAGCCCTTCTCGCTGCGGAGAAAATTTTGTGATCCGAAGTTTGCCCCGTTGGACCGGATGTGGAGTGTAGAGGACACCTATCTGGATTTGGCGGCTAGTGCTGCTGATGCGACCGAACACTTTCGAGATAAAAAGGATCATGAAGTGGAGAAGCTCTTTTGGTTGCAATTCCTCAATCCAGAGCGTCCACTGGCAGTGGACGATCGCCTGGCCCAATGGGCCGAACTGAATAGGTTGTCCGGACTCGCCATGAAGTACGTCATGGACCATCTGTGTCCGGGGAGATCGAAGCCGAAGAGTTATTTCAGCTTGGTGCAGCAATTTCTAGACGTGGTGCCATGTGTCGATGCTATGATGAGGTCAGCGTGCATACAGGGCGCTCGGCTGGCTCTTGCCCATGTCAAGACATACTGGGCAGATATGGAGCCCACCATTGTTGCGTCCCGGGATTCGGATAAAAGCTGAATACCTTCCGAGCACTATTTTGATGAAGTCCTCGAAGGCGCTCGCGTAATAGAGACGCAGTGCTCGAAGGATGCTATATTATGATAGCATATGTAATCATAAAACAGTATTTTGATAAATTGTAGTGGCATTTTTTAGACTTGTGCCTTCAAGTATTAAGAACACCTCCTGTGCGGCCATTTTAATATATAAATTCTGAAAGATTGCAGTCGTTGGCTTAAGCCCCCACGCACATAGTGCGGGGGTGCGCGCAGAAGACGCATTTTCACACTTGACCCAACGTCTTGGTCCTACAAAGGAGGTGATAGCGGAGCGGGCTAGGCAACCGGACTATAATGCTTTAACACTTTGACTTAGCCATAGGAGCTTGACAGTGGGACTCTTTAGGAAGTCCCTTAGTGGCGACTACGTTTGCCCGAATCCAGGGCGCATACGTGCCTGACCGGGAAACGGCCCTTCGTCAAAGCGGAGGAATCCAATAAATTCCTATAAGTCATCGAGTGGCGACCAGTCTCGCGCTACATCATGACAGTCAGTTTTCGGCTTTCTCTACTGAGGTGCTCGCCCGGCCGAACCGGGGCACAATCGCAGTAGTTCTCCTGGTGCTACCTTAGCCGATAGAGCGGAACGTAAGGTAGCCGAACTCAGGAGCCGGGCAACCCAACATTTGACCAAAGACATGATTCGGAGCTGATGCATATATTGCCAAAACTCGCGACGCCGAACACTCCCTAAGGTTTTCGGTCTTTATGAGTGCGGGTGAAACAACACCCTTAAAAAAAAGAGCCCCTAGTGTCCAGGTACGAGCAAAAATTCTGGCGTGGCCACATGCCAAAACGCCAGCCTCCTCCTTGGTTATAGTAGAAAAAACCAGGGGATGTATAGCAGCAAGAGACAGTAAAAAAGGTTTACGCAGGGTCTTAATCTAAAAAGAATCCTTAGGACGGGTCCCGACTGCACGTCTGTGCCTGTGTCTCCGCTGTGCCGTGTACTGGACGGGCGCCGCACGACGTTCATCTGTAAAAGAGAGGAACTGAATTGAAAAATGGGTCGTGCGGAACAAAAAAGATAATAAACAAAATATAAAGTAGAAAATATATAAAGTTGAGCTTTATTGTCTCTGCGTATAGCCCCTGGTACGGGGGTATATGGTGTTTAAGCCTGCGTTGATGATGGACTTGTGCCGAACTCATTTGGTCCGGGTCTGTGGCCTTTAATGACTTATATTGAAGAAGTCCTTTGGCTGGCGAGGCCACTTTATTGTGCGGTTGTTTAAGCGGCCGCGCAATCCTCCATTTGGAGGAGGCGTATTTTAGTGCGCTCCCTTAAAGAGATGATGCCTCGTGGATCGGGCATCTTAAGCGTGAGAGATGCATAGTGCGGTATTGCGTTAAAGCGAGCGAAAGCTCCGCGTCGCATTAGTGCTTGATAGCGACTTGAAAACGGGACGACATGGAAGGTCAGCTTTTCGCGACGGAAGTTATTGGCAGAGCCAAATATGACTTCAAGCCGGAGAAAACCCATACAATGGGTGTCCGGGCCCGGTGCTACACCTTGAAAGGAGGTTTTGCTGTGGCGGATTCTTGCTGGGTTTATGCCCATGCGGTGGATTGTATCCTGATATATCAGGTTTAGTCCATTGCCGCCGTCCATAAGGACATTGGTAAACTGGATTCCGTCAATTATTGGATCCTGTATCAGGGCAGTCCGGCCTGCGTTTTTGATATTTCTAGAATAATCTAGCTGATAAAAAATGATTGGTTTTAATAACCAGTGGCGGGACTCCTGAGGGATAGGTTTTATTGTGCGTAGCTTTATGGGTGCCACACATTTTGTTACGTGAAGTGAGTTCACTGTTTTAACTTCTTGTGGGAAGTTCTTTTGTTTCCTGGTGTTCTGCTTCCGGGGTTCGTCCTCATCTTCGCTTGGTGTATCGAGCCCCTTGTGTTTGGCGTTAAGCCTTCCGGATTGTTTAAAGACCCAACAGTCTCTGTGGGTGTGATTAGCAGGCTTCCCAGGAGTACCGTGTATCTGACATATTCTGTCCAGGATTCTGTTTAAGCTTGATGGATCGTCCCTATTGTCTTGAAGGGGTTGTTTTTTCTGATTTTGCCGTGAGCCTTGGAATCCAGCATTGACTGTCGTGCTCTTCGGACTTTTTTCTTTGGTTCGGCGACGGTCCTTATTTCGTCGCGGTTTTCCGTTTCCATCCCTGATTTCGGATGTACTTGGGTCGCTGGGGCTGCATCGTGCCGACCAGCTGTCCTCTCCTGCGCAAAAGCGGGTCATGAGGCTTGTGAGTGCGGCCATTGTTCTTGGCTTTTCCTGGCCGAGGTGTCTAGCGAGCCATTCGTCTCGGACATTATGCCTGAAAGCTGCTAAGGCTTCGGCGTCTGGACAATCCACTATCTGATTCTTTTTAGTAAGGAATCTGTTCCAGAACTGTCAAGCTGATTCTCCGGGCTGTTGAGTTATGTGACTGAGATCGTCTGCGTCCGGGGGGCGGACATTGGTCCCTTGAAAATTTGCTCGGAAAGCGTCCTCGAGCTCTTCCCAACTTCCAATTGTATTTTCGGGAAGGCTTTTAAGCCAGTGCCGGGCTGGCCCTTTAAGCTTAAGGGGTAAATATTTGATGGCGTGGAGATCATCTCCTCTAGCCATATGTATGTGGAGGATATAATCCTCGATCCAGACTCCGGGGTCTGTTGTTCCATCGTATGCCTCTATGTTGACCGGTTTGAATCCCTCTGGAAATTCATATTCCAGGACCTCATCGGTGAAACATAGGGGGTGTGCGGTGCCCCTGTATTTGGGTGTGCTGGATTCTGATGATGGCTTTTTTGCATTGCTTGTGAGAGCTTGCTTTCTTGGCCCATAAATGGACCTGGCTGGGCCATAATGCGAGTCTTTAATTGGGTCGCATGCCGCATTGAGTGCGGCGCTGCTTGCCGTTTTATGGTGGCCGTGGGGTCGTCTATCCGACCGTGTGGCTTTTTTATTTTTTGAATGCGAGGGCTCTAGGGCCTCTTGGTCGAATTCGGGCAGTAGTTTTCTCTTCGGATAGCTTTCAGTGCGGCGGCTGCCGCCGTATTTGTCTATGGTCTTGATTACCTTGCTCCATCTTATTCTGAGTGCATCTTCCGCCGGCTTTAGCTTCCGCTTCTTCTTTTTCAGGCTGCGTACTGTGGCAACGAGCCTTTCGTGGAGATTCTTCTGCTCCGTGATTTTATCCGGCGTGAGGTCGTCCGGAGTTCTGTTATGGCCGGGGGAGGGCTGTCTATCCTCTCTATCCGCGTTGCCCTGTTCGGACGGTTGCTCTGAGGCATGCTCGTCGTCTACCGGCTCATCCTGCTCTATGGCTGGGTCTTGATCGAGGCGGGGCTTGGCTCGGCGTTTCGTCGCCGCTTTGATTGCTTTTCGGAGGGTTTATCCCTTTTTTCGTCCCCTTTTTCCTCGTTCTCGTTTCCTTTAGGGGTATCCACCATGAATACATCATTAGGTGGGGCGGCGGTCCAGCGCCCTATAGGTGTTGGTTCCTGTTCGTCTCCATCTTCGTCGTCCATACCGTCGAAGTCTTCGGATCCGAAGTCAAGTATGTCGGTTAAATCATCGACAGTGGCTATTAAGTGGGTGGTGGGTGGGCTTTGAATTTCTTCGTCGTCCGAATCCCAACCTCGCAGACTGTAGTCCGGCCTAGGCTCTCCTGATAGGGAGAGAGACTTGAGAGAATTCAGGATATCACCGAAAGGTGAGTACTGAAAGATGTCCGCGGCGGTGAACTCCATTATAGGCGCCCAATCGGATTCGATCTGCAGGGGCACGGGAGGCCCGAATTCCTTGGAGTCATGGGCCGTGCGGAGTGCGGGGCTGGCGTTTGGCTCGATCGCCTTCAAGATCGCAACCCCCGAGGTGACGTCCAACCGTTCATCCTCAAAGAACGCAGCGGGCTCCGAGTCGAGGATCGGGGCCGGTGCGTGTGCGGCCTCCAGGGCACTATTCGGAGGCAGAGCTATATCCTGCCCCTCGAGGTAGTGCGGCGTGCTTGGCTGTGGCTCGAACCCATTGAAGATCAAGTCTCCGCGGATATCTGCCGTGTAATTTAAGCTTCCAAAACTGACTTGATGGCCAAGGGCGTAGCTTTCGATCTGCTCCAGACGACCAAGCGAATTGGCCAGCAGAGCGAAGCCGCCGAACACAAAGATTTGTCCGGGGAGGAAAGTCTCACCCTGGACCTCATCGTTGTTGATGATCAAAGGAGCCATCGGGCCTAAAAGCGACCACACAGAGGAACTCTCAATGAAAGCACCAATGTCGGTGTCAAAACCGGCGGATCTCGGGTAGGGGGTCCCGAACTGTGCGTCAAGGTCGGATGGTAACAGGAGACAAGGGACACTTTATTTTACCCAGGTTCGGGCCCTCTTGACGGAGGTAAAACGCTACTCCTGCTAGATTAATATTGATAATATGGGTAGTACAAGAGTAGATCTACCACGAGATCAAGGAGGCTAAACCCTAGAAGCTAGCCTACGGTATGATTGTGTATGATGATGGTTGTCCTACGGACTACAACCCTCCGGTTTATATAGACACTGGATAGGGTTAGGGTTACACAGAGTCGGTTGCAATGGTAGGAGATCTTGAATATCCGCACACCTAGCTTGCCTTCCACGCCAAGAAAAGATCTTTTCGGACACGGGACGAAGTCTTCAATCTTGTATCTTCATAGTCCTGGAGTTCGGCTGAAGGTATAGTCCGGCTATCCGAACACCCCCTAATCCAGGACTCCCTCAGCTAGCTTTCGGCTTCACCCAGTCTGAGGTCCGGCTCGGGTGACCCGATCGTGACAATCGCAGAGGTGCTCCCTTTACTCCCTAGCCGAACAATCGGGAACGTAGGGGTAAACACAGGAGCGAGGGAACCAAGCTTGCAAATCGCTTAAGTCAATATGGTGCATATTGTGGCATAATACACGAACAAGGAACGAAGCCGTACAAGTATAATCATATGTAAGAGGAAAAGCTTCATGAAGGAAGCCCCCAAATGAATTGGGTATTTGAATTTATGCGTCACAAACAAAGTTTGGACAAGGAAAAATTTTACAAGCAACTTTTTCCCAAAAAAGTATAATGCTTGGTCAAACCGAACACAAGTTAGAAATTAAAGCTTTGAGCATGAAAGCGACTTAGCTGGTTAATGTCTTCGGTATTGATGACGCGGTCCGAGCTTGATGCGGGACAAGGTTCCATCCCCAAAGCTGGTCCCGAGGTGGCGGAGCAGAGAGCTCGACACGCCGAAGTGGTGAAATAGCACGGTCAATGCAGATCGACAGAGTGACGCTAAAGTCCCCGGATCATTTTCCTGTGCACAAAAAATAGTGCAAACCGGAGATAATAGTAATAATGATAATTAAAAAAATCGTTGCATAATAAATAATTTATGCAAAGTGAGTAATAAAAGAAATATGGCCTGGCGCCAAATTCAATGTCGATGCAGGGCGTCGGCGTGATGCGGTAAAGGCGTGGCAAAGCCTGAATTCACAGGTCGATCTGAGCTCCGGATGCGGCGTTCGCCGGACTATGTACGGAAACTGACCGAACCACCATGCGACTGTCGTTAATGCGGCCACCGTTTGATAGATCTGTGTACATATGATGGACAAACCAGAGTAATAATTCCTTGGGAAAAACGAACCCAAACAAGCATAAAATACTGGGATTAATAGCACCTGGTTTATTTGTTGTAGAAATCCGAAGGAAGGTGATTCCCAAAATTGGGACTCGATCCGCGCATCCATTGCCTGATGGGCGATAAAACGACGGCATGGCAAAGCTGGCAAAGGTTGGCTCGCCGAGGCAAGGCCCTCGGTCCAGCTAACGTGACGGAGCTTGTCGACTAGTGACGCCGAAGTGTCTGGAGTAGGTTGATGAAGAGATGGCAAAGCCCCCGATCCAGCCGAGATGTCGAAGTAGGTTGGCGTGATGGACACCAGCTTGAAGAAGCAATAGTGTGGCCCTGCCGATGCAGGTCGTGACGTGGTCGATGCCGGCTTGATGAAGCGACCGTGCGGCGATGCCGGTATGCCCACTCCGTGTAATCCGTGGGGCGGCGATGTTGGTGATGATTTATCCTTCGCGATGCCGGACTCTTGTTCGGCTTGCCGAGATGATGATCCGAAGAAGTTGAGCTCAGCTCAACAAAGTGACGACGTGTCTAGCGCAGGTCAGCAGCCGTGGAGCAATATTGCCGGACTGGTTTGACACCAGCATGATGTTGAAGATCATGTTCAAAAGATCTTAAAGTTAGTGGGATGTGTTCGGGAACAAAACACAATACCCCATACAAAACTTCCTTCAAAAGGGATGTCCGAAATCCCGTTCATAAAAAAGACGAACTCGGGTCGGATTCGTTTTCGCGCAGAAAACAGATCCGAAAAGTGATGCACTAATCGAAAGGTTCCCGGAGTTTGGACGGTCAGATCTAGCTGAAAGTTTGAGAGGTGGTAGATATAGGAATTATGCAGCCAATCAATGGTTGGATCTTCCAAAGGAAGTCTGAGCTATAAGCTGGACACCACGCCCTAAACTCATCCAGATTCCCGTCCAGATTTGACAGGGCTCTGGTATATCGTGGATTGCTAGAGACTCCTCCATCGGAACTCGACGAAATTTTCCAGGGTTGTTGTAGACTCAATTCCGCACAATTCCACCAGAGTGATCATTAAAAAGACACCTGAGGAGACGGTGGCGGCGGACACAAGTTTTTTGTCCCCAAAAACAGCACGGTCGCCCGAGGGCAATGTTGACGTTGAGCCCCGGGCTACCTGGATGATTCCTCCATGATCTTGATAGAGATCGGAGTTGATGTTTATAAAGGCCCTCATCCGAACATGACGATCGGAGGTAGGGTGTAGTCCTTGGTCAAAACAAGGTGACCAGTCGAGCTGGTGACGAAGATGCCGAAGTCGTAGTTGATCTGCAGGCGAACCATCAACCTTTTGCCGAACACACAGCAGAACTCTCAATGAAAGCACCAATGTCGGTGTCAAAACCGGCGGATCTCGGGTAGGGGGTCCCGAACTGTGCATCTAGGCAGATGGTAACAGGAGGCAGGGGACACGATGTTTTACCCAGGTTTGGGCCCTCTTGATGGAGGTAAAACCCTACGTCCTGCTTGATTGATATTGATGATATGGGTAGTACAAGAGTAGATCTACCACGAGATCAAGGAGGCTAAACCCTAGAAGCTAGCCTATGGTATGATTGTATGTTGTATATGATCTATCGACTAGCCCGGCCTCGGTTTATATAATGCACCCGAGGCCTAGGATAACAAGAGTCCTAGCCGAATACGCCGGTGGGCATGAGTCCTTGTCTTGATCACCAAGTCTTGTGGAATCTTCCATGTATGCGGCAGTTGTCCGAACCGGCCCATGAGTATATGGCCATGGCGGATCCTCGGCCCAATCTAACAGATCAGGAGATGACGTGGTGAGTACCCCCTAGTCCAGGACACCGTCACTATCCGACGGCAGAGCTAAATCATGCTCGTCGTGATCGTGCGGCGCACCGGGCATGGGCTCGAATCCGTCGAAGATCAAGTCTCTGCGGATGTCGGCAGTGTAGTTCAAGTTTCCGAACCTGACCTGATGGCCAGGGGCGTAGCTCTCGATCTGCTCCGGATGGCCAAGCTAGTTGGCGGGCAGTGCGAAGCCGCCGAATACGAAGATTTGTCCGGGGAGGAAAACCTCACCCTGGACCGCATGGTTACCGATGATCGAAGGAGCCATCAAGCCTTATGGTGACGGCATAGTGGAACTCTCAATGAAAGCACCAATGTCGGTGTCAAAACCGGCGGATCTTGGGTAGGGGGTCCCGAACTGTGCGTCTAAGGCGGATGGTAACAGGAGGCAGGGGACACGATGTTTACCCAGGTTCGGGCCCTCTCGATGGAGGTAATACCCTACTTCCTGCTTGATTGATCTTGATGATATGAGTATTACAAGAGTTGATCTACCACGAGATCGTAGAGGCTAAACCATAGAAGCTAGCCTATGGTATGATTGTTGTTGTCCTACGGACTAAACCCTCCGGTTTATATACACACCGGAGGGGGCTAGGGTTACACAAAGTCGGTTACAAGGGAGGAGATCTACATATCCGTATTGCCAAGCTTGCCTTCCACGCCAAGGAGAGTCCCATCCGGACACGAGACGAAGTCTTCAATCTTGTATCTTCATAGTCCAACAGTCCGGCCAAAGGATATAGTCCGGCTGTCCGGAGACCCCCTAATCCAGGACTCCCTCAGCCTCTGATACGGCGGACGTCTTTACCATCCATCTCCCGTGATCTGTTCTACATCAACACACCGGGCCGCACCTGTCTGCATGAGATGTTTATTGAGTATGAGCAAGTCACAGCTTGGGTAGCCTAGTTATCTTTCAACAAAATGGAGGCAAATTATCATATACTATCAACCGTTGTCTGCATTGGGTGGTTCAATGGGCAGGCGCACAAGTCGCCGCCACTATAGTTTGGTTAACTTCAAATCGCCAGTTGGAAGGAACCATTGGCCGAGTTGCTAACACGGCTGATACGGGATCATTTATAACCCGCCGTAGTCACCTCAACCTTCCGTGGATTCACATCGTGCTATCAACACCAATGATATACAAGTTATGCTGGTTTATATCACGGTCAAATATGGATAGTCTCAAGTTAACTCCTCGAGTCAACTTTGAGACTCGGGGGCTACGATGACATGACTCAGCAAATCTTGCCAGTTTCAGCAAATTTAAGAACCCCAGGACGATGGAGGGAAAGATAACCCGATCCCGGAGGCTACTGTTATATTGATGAAAATTTAAAGGCTGTCAGAAAATTTCCGGCTTAGAAAGTATATGACAATTACAAAATCCCGGCTCAATGAAGAAGTTTCGGGTCATCAGAAAGGATTCCGGTTTAAAATCCGGCTCAAGGGAAGTTAGTCTCGCTGAAGCTCTCAAATATCTGGTTTACAATCCGGTTTAGGGGAAAAATGTCTCCCACAAAGCTTTGAAGCTCTCAATATCCGGTTTAAGAATTTCCGGTTCAAGAAGAAATATTCCTCGCAAGTTCGATTTCTCAGAAAAATTATAGGCACCAAAGAGAGTTTGTTGCACAGCACAACTCAACATAGGCACCCGGCGAGCACAGCTCAGAAAATATATCACTTGGGGGCTTGGTCGTATTCGAACCATGGCTACACCTCTTGATTGGTGTAAGGCCACCAGGGAAGTCACTTGGGGGCTTGGTCGTATTCGAACCATAGCTACACCTCTTGACCGGCTCAAGGACAAAAAGGAAATAAATTCGGGGCCAAAGAGAGTGTTTCAAAAGAACAACTCAAACATAGGCACCCACCTTGCACAGCTCAAAATATTGCTTGGGGATTCTTTGCTATCGCAATGAACAAAGAATCTACACTTGTAATAGGCTATCAAGCCACCGCTTGTAAGCCTGGTGTATACACCTAAAACCCTGGGTTAGCCTGCCTTTTTTAAGTAAGTCACTCCGTCCAGGTAAACCTAGTATGACCTGCCGAACCTTGACAAGTCAATCTCATAAGACCCTGAACTTGTGAAAGTTAAAACGAGAATTGGTTAAAGATTGAGGTCCATCTTAAAAGGCTTTGTAAAATGGTTTAACTTAGCGGCCTGGCAGCCCATGATAAGCCTCGAATTTGGGGCCTGGCAGCCCGTGAAAAGCCTCGACTACAAGTTTTCATATGCTTTTATTTGCCAATTTTTTCTCCTTTGATAAGATTTATGATGTTTTTGATAAACCGACGTTCATTAACCTGGTTCGGCTTTCAACTACAAAGTTGTCAGTACATGATCACTTATAATCCAGAGTTTATTAACCCGGTATGGTTTCGACTATAAGTCGCCAATATTATAAATGGTTAATCTGGTGTTTATCACAACCCGGTACGGTTTTATCACAAACCAACGCACTATGGAAGCAGTTATTAGTACTCATGATTTTGGTTATCACCCTTACTACAAAAAGTTGGTAAACCAACAATGTGATTCAATGTCATAGGTATGATATATTTCATATTTGATTATTCTTAAGTGCAGCCTTGGTTATAAACCCGAGTTATATGTTGGGCATTATGACCCATCCGGCGGTAAACCGCCAGGACACTTTAAACTTGTTGTATGCAGAAACAGGTTGAATAAAGAATGATTATAAATCACCGGCGTTTATTAACCCGGCCTAGTTTTCGACTATAAATCGCCAGTATGATGATAAATTATCCAGTGTTTATTAACCCAGACTGGCTTGGGATTATAAGTCGCCAGTATATATTTGGATTGCGCCATTGGAATCACGCCCTCATAAATCATTGGATTATATTATTCAAATCTTCAAATGGCCAACATGGCTGGATTTTATTATGGTTATCAATAACCAATATTATGATTGAGGTTTTCAAAGTCGCTTTAGCGCAATGGCTATTATTTTATCAATGGATATGATTTATTCTACAATGGAGGAAATAGTCCCGAGTCATTGCAGTCTTATGACCCGACACTTGGGGGCTGCATCATTCAAAGTTGAGATTATATCAAATATGCAAGTCTCATGTCGCTGCAAGCATGCACCATGACACTTGGGGGCTAATGCAAAGTCATTTTTTGCTCATCTTATTGAAGATCCGACTCATCACATTATAATGAGCCGGCCCTTGGGGGCTACCAAATGCTGTTGTCAACAATTCAAGGTACACAAGTCTTAATCCATTATATTGAAGGGTCCACTGCTCAGTTGGTAAAGCACAAAGCTCTTAACCTTGTGGACGTGGGTTCAAGCCCTATGGTGGAGTTACATCATATGATGTTATTTTCAATGAAGCATGATCATATTTAGAAAGTCCCTGCTCATTATTGCATAATGAACCGGCCCTTGGGGGCTACACTGGTTGAAGTTTTTTGAGCATCAGGCAATTACAAGTCCCAGGTTGCTGCAAGCATGACAACCCGGCACTTGGGGGCTACATAATATGGAGTATTCAATTTTTACTACTGTCTGGGATGAATAACATGGATTTCTTCAAAAGTGGTAGTATTTATATTGAAGCAAGTCTTAAGCCATCACTTTGTTCTGCTCAAGACTTGGGGGCTACAGGTATTATATTATTATAGAAGAAATATTTTCAAATTCTCTATTTTGAGCAAACCAGATTGCCCCGGCGTCACCAATCATTATGACCCTGTGTCTGCAACCCGGCATCATCAATAATCACGAACCGGCGTTAGCAACAATCATGAACTGGCATTGGCAACAATCATAACCCAGCGTCATCAATGATCATGACACTACTAGGAAAAGGGCTATAGATAGGATTGATACTAATGGCGCACCATGGAAGCAGTGCGCCACTACTATATACTAATGGCGAAATGGTTGGTGATGCGCCATTAGTGTGGAAGACACTAATGGCGCACCAGAAACAGGGTGCGCCACTAGTATTAATTTTTTTTTCCATTTTTCCATACATACTAATGGCGCATCAGGTCGAAGTGCGCCATTACTAGTTCTAACTAGTAATGGCACACCAAGAAGACAGTGCGCCATTACTGTAAAAAAAATTATTCTTTTTTTTTGCAAAACTACTAATGGCGCATCGTTTCACAGTGCGCCATTACTAGTTTAAACTAGTAATGGTGCACTACTACACGGTGCGCCATTAGTGTGTGTATATATATATATATATATATATATATATATATATATATACACACACACATATATATATACATATATATATATATATATATATACTTTTTTGCAAAACTACTAATGGCGCACCACCTGCAGGTGCGCCATTAGTAACCAGGGTTACTAATGGCGCATTTGCTGGTGGTGCGCCATTAGTAACCTGGGGCCCCAACAAGATATTTTGGACAGCCCCACACCTACCCACTCACTTTTCCCACTTCATTCCCTCCTCCTCCTTCTCCAAGCTTTCGGCCATCTGCTCCTCCTCACCTCATTTCCACCATAGATTCATCAAAATTAAGTGGTGAAATTACCTTTTTTTGATAGGTAAGTAAGGGGAAAGCTATCTTCATGATGTAGATCTACTTTTTTTCTCCCTAGCTCGCTCCAACAACATGCACATGCACTTTTTGTGGCCTAGCTAGATCTATGTATGTTTGTGGTGTTGCATATATGTTTGTGTTTGAAGGTACCGGTATTTGAAATGCGATAGTTGCCAATATTTTGCCGGAATGTTTTGATTCATTTCCGTTTTGGCGAGAATTTTGGCACTATGCATTCTTTTTGATCCTATTTTTAGGGAAGGTCATGCCAAATTTTTTCTTGGTTCTAAAATATCGTTTTGCTCTACTCCGCAGGCGACCATGGTCCGCACGATGACTGAAGGCATCGTGAATAGGTTTTTGAGCTCCGCGAAGGCCGAGATGCTTCAAAAGAACGAGACGGAGATAAGATGTCCGTGTCGAAGATGCAAGCTGAAGAGCCTTATTGCGGACCTGGATTCCGGGCAGGTGCGGGACCACCTGTTCTTGCGTGGTTTCATGGATGGCTATCGGTGGCAAGGTGATGAAGATGACTATGAAGTCGTCCATGGGGGCTGGGCAAGAAATGAAGAAGGGCAACAAGACAAGTACCACCGCGGCGAGGGCGGGCGAGAAGACGAAGAATCTCCAGGACATGATCACGATGGTGATGCTGTACACAGTCATCATGTAGAAGATGTCGTACATGAAGATGGGGAAGATCAAGACGAAGGGCATGATCATGAAGATGAAGATGCTGGAGCAGACGACGATGGAGGCTGGGTGCAGGACCCTCATATTCAAGAGATGCTTCTCAAGCAGACGGATAACGCAAGAGCTGCCGCCCGAGAGAAAGCCAAGCTGGATCAACTGGAGATAGACGCGGTTAATCCATTGTATGAAGGATGCAGGCCCGAGGATACCCGCCTGAAAGTAACGCTCATGGCTCTAGAAATGAAGGTAAAACACAAAATGACCGACGCATGCTTCGACGAGAACATGTCATTCTGGCACGAACGTCTTCCCAAGGGGAACAAGTGCCCGACCAGTTTCGAGGAGGCGAAGAAAATCGTGTGTCCTCTGGATTTACCGCACGTGAAATACCATGTGTGCATGAACAATTGTATCATTTATCGGTACGAGCACGCGAAGTCTACCATATGTTCCGTGTGCGGCGTCACTCGATACAAGAAGAGGAAGAAAGCTCCTCGAAAATTGGTGTGGTACTTTCCGATCACTCCTCATCTGCAGCGGTATTTCGCGGACCCTAAGGTAGCAAAGCTCCTGCGTTGGCACACGGATAGGGAGGAGAAGAAGCGGGAAGATGACGGAAATGATCTGGAGATAAATAAAAAAGACAAGATGCTGAGTCACCCTAAGGATGTGAGCCAGTGGCAAGCGTTGAACTTCGAATACCCAGAATTTGGGAAGGATCCAAGGAACATCGTGCTGGGCGCGAGCACCGATGGAGTCAATCCGTTTGGCAGCCAGAGAAGCACACATAGCACCTGGCCTGTGTTTGTGTGGATGTACAACCTTCCCCCCTGGTTGTGCATGAAGAGGAAGTACATTCACATGAGTATGCTAATTGAAGGGCCGCAACAACCAGGGAACGACATCAATCTGTATCTGGGGCTGCTGAAGGAGGAGCTAGACACGCTGTGGAAAACGCTAGCCAATACGTGGGACGCCGCAGAGAAAGAATATTTCCCTATGAGAGCCGCACTGCTCACGACGGTGCACGACTATCTCGGTTACGGATATCTTGCGGGGCAGGTAGTCCACGGATTTTCTGGATGCGTAAGCTGCATGGATGACACAATGTATCGCCAGCTAGATAGAGATACCGGGTCTTCAAAAACCGTGTTCATGGGACATCGAAGGTGGCTTCGCAACGATGACCCGTGGAGGAAGCGCAAGGATCTGTTTGATGGTGAAACCGAACCCCGAAAATGCCCGTGTACGAGGAGCGGCGAGGAAATAGACGAGCTCTTGAAAAATTGGAAAGACTGCCCACTGCCGGGAAAGAAGCAAAAGACGCCAGAGCCGGGTAAGAAGCGAAAGGCTCCAGAGCCGCTGCTGAAGGTATGGAAAACGAGGTCTGTTTTCTGGGACTTGCCGTACTAGAAGATCCACCGTGTGCCTCACAGCCTTGATGTCATGCATATCACGAAGAACGTGTGCGAGAGTCTGCTTGGTACCCTGCTCAACATGCCAGAGAGGACCAAAGATGGGCCGAAAGCAAGGGCAGACTTGAAATCAATGGGCATCAGGCAGGAGCTTCACGCTAATGATGATGATGATGATGATGATGATGAGGCGAAGCAGGACACAGAAAGTCGTCGCAAAGGCAAAAAGGCCAAGAAGACCGGAAATGACTAGCCTCCCGCGTGCTTCACTCTAAGTCAGGAGGAGATCGAGCAGTTTTTCACCTGCCTCCTAGGAGTAAAACTTCCTTACGGTTACGCGGGGAAGATAAGCAGATACCTAGACCCAGCGAAGCAGAAGTTCAGCGGGATGACGCAGATACTTCCAGTTGCAATCCGTGGGATCATGGACGCGCACATCCGTGAAACGCTATTTGGCCTATGCAACTTTTTCGACATCATCTCTCGGAAGTCGATTGGCGTGAGGCAACTCAGAAGGCTACAGGAAGAGATCGTGGTGATACTATGAGAGCTTGAGATGTACTTCCTGCCCGCATTATTCGACGTTATGGTGCATCTGCTGGTCCATATCGTGGAGGATATCATCCAACTCGGGCCGACATTCCTGCACAGCATGATGCCGTTCGAAAGGATGAATGGTGTCATCAAAGGATACGTTCGCAACATGTCACGTCCAGAGGGAAGTATAGCCAGGGGCTTTATGACCGAAGAGTGCATCTCCTACTGCATGAATTATCTAGGCATCGAGAACCCCGTTGGTCTGCCCGTCAACAGGCACCTCGGCAGGCTCGCTGGATGGGGTCACCGTGTGGGTCGCCGCGAAATTCATGTCGACTTCGAGGGTCGACTCGCCGACTTTGAAAGAGCAAACCTAGTCGCGCTACAACACATAGACGTGGTCGATCCTTGGGTGGTAGAGCACAAAACCTTTATTAAGAAGACGTACAATGAACGAGACCAACAGAGGATGGACGGAGATATACTCAAAGAGCACAACTCATGTTTCATGCGTTGGTTCAAGCAGAAGCTTCTGTCATACCCTTTACATGAAGATTCTTCCACGGAAGGACAACTCATATTCGCCTTGTAACAGGGCGCCGAGCACAACCTGATGACCTATGAGGCGTACGATATCAAGGGCTAAACATTCTACACCGAGGACAAGGACATGAAGAGCGATGGTTATCAGAACTCCGGGGTAAAGATGGAATCCTACACTGGTAAGGACAAGGACAGATACTACGGAAGGATCGAGGAGATCTGGGAGCTGAGCTACGCTGGAGAGAAGGTGCTGATGTTCCGTGTCAGATGGGCCAAGAACGTCCTAAAAGAAGACCGATATTTCACCACCATGGTTATACCCGAAGCCAAATCCAAGACCGCGGGCGCAAACGTCACCGCGAAAAATGAGCCATGGGTACTGGCTTCCCAAGTGGACCAATGCTTCTTCATTACCGACCCGTCAAAGCCCAGTCGTGTTGTCGTGGGGAGAGGCAAAAGGAAGATCATCGGAATGGATGGAGTAGCCAATGAGCAAGACTTCGACAAGTACGGCGACCCGAAGATCGAACATGACGAAGACGATGAAGTAGCAGCACACACCACAAGAAGAAGCAGGACCACCCTACCTAAAGGACGTCCGTTCCACAGAAGAACTCCATTTGCGAAAAATAAGGGAAAGAAGATTGTGAACAGATAGCTAGCTAAGATCGATTGTATTTAAATCGTAGTCTTCATTTCTCGATTGTATTTCATGGGCACTTTTTGATATCATGAATATTTTTAAATTTCATGGGCACTTTTTGAATTCATGAGGACACTTGATCTCGATCCCCCTCCATCTCGATCTCGATTCCCCCTCCATCTCGATCTCGATCCCCGCACCCTCCCCCGCTCCACCACCGCCAACGGGCACCCCCCGCACCCTCCCTCGCTCCACCGCCGCTGCCGATGATATTTTCAAGTAACAAATTTGAACATATTTTTAAAAAAAGTATTACTGTTTTTATAAAAAAATATTACTGTTATGATTTAAACAAGTTTGAACATATTTAAACACAAATAAATATAAAAATCAGCATTTAAAATGCATAAAAAAATATTGGGGAGCCTAGGAATCGAACCCAGGACCTGCTAGTGTGTGTGCTGCGTGCTGACCAGTCGGGCTAGTGGGTGGGTTCTGTTGTAGATAGGGTTAGGTTGTAGATATGGTTAGTGGGATAGATTAAAACAAAATTCTAATGGCGCACCGCAGGGAGGTGCGCCATTAGAATAGTCATACTTATGGCGCACAACTGGATGGTGCGCCATTAGAACCCTCCCCCTAGCTATCCTCCCTCCCCCTCGCCAGATCCCCTTCGACCCTCTCTCCCTCGCCACCAAATCCACCCGCGCGCTGCCCCGACCCACGACGTCGCCGCTCCGACCCTCACCGGACTACACCCCCGCCGCCCCCGCGCCCCCGCGCCCCACCCCCGCCGCCCCGACCCTCGCCGAACTCCTCCTCGCCGTCTGCGCCTTCTTCCACCTCCGACCACCGCGGCCTCACCGTCTGTGGAGGTATCTGCTCGACGGACGTGCTCCTCGACGGCGGCGCGAGCCTCCCCACACGGCTGCTGCTCATCGACGACGGTTAGTCTCTGTCCCTCCCTCCATCTCTCCCCCGCTCATCCCCATGCCCCCACGGGGCGGCGACCTAGGGTTAGGAGCAGGAGCTCGTCGTAGGGCGGCGACCACGGGGCGGCGACCTAGGGTTAGGAGCAGGCGACTCTTACTGCATTGCACTTTTCTCAGGATATATGCAGATTCTTGACGCCTCTAGATGATCACTTGAATCTGGTTTTCTTTACTTATTGAAAGGAACTCTTGCTGCACTTTTCTCAGGATGTATACATACTGAGTTTCTGTAACAACTATAGAGAACAGTTTGGGAAACAAAATATAATTTAAGATATGCAACAAGGAGCATAACTTAGATAAGGCAATGTTCTTTATTCAAGTATATGTGATGCTGCTCATACATGTTGGTGCTGGTGCTTTGGGTGATTTGAGAGAGCCTGAAGCCCGGCTTACTGCACATTTTTTTAAAGACAGTATTCGGGGTTCATATTTGTGCTGGTGATTTTATGCAGTTGCATTCCATCCATTATTTCCCATATTTGTGCTGAGAACTATAAGTTCGCAGTTTGGAAAGTCAAAAACTTGTTGTAACTCATGAAAATGATAGAGTATCTGATCGTGTATCTAAGACATGTTGTACCTGTATGCATGTGTGTGTGGTACTGGTGCTTGGGTGACATTTTTTAAGACTGAGGTTTCAGAAGTGTGAAAACAATTTAGTTTGCAGGGTTCGGACTAGTATTACTCTGGTGTTTATTTTTCCTTTTGATTGTTTCAAACTGCAACCAAGTTGTTATAGCATGCATCATAAACCAACTCTGGAATATGTTTAACTACCATACATGCATCTATCTTCCTGTTGATGATCAAGTCGTTTGAACAATATTAATGAAGAGGCAGATTTTAGGTACAATACGTTACCAACCAAATCGGTGGCATTCGATTTGCATTAGTAAGCGAGCATTTGGTGCCTTTGATCTGGAGCAGCATCCTCTGCTCCTTTGTTTACCAGCAGATTTAACTTCAGTACTTCAAGTAATTTGCATGAAAGATTTTTGAAGTCCAACTTCTGAATCCAGAATTTGATTAGTTCCATTAATTTGTATGACCACAGATTTAGAAAATTTTCAGAGATTTGTATGACCAAAGATACAGTTTAGATTTGATTAGTTCCATAAATTTGTATGACCAAATATATTTTTCAGATTTGTATAGTTTCAGAGATTTGTATGACCAAAGATACAGTTCAGATTTGAATTGTTTCAGAAATTGGTATGACCAAAGATGCTATTGTATATAAATGGGCTGCTGTAGAACTGTTCTTCATCTTTACAGTGCTATTGTATAGAAATATGCTGAATTTTCTGCTCTGATTGTTGCTCAAAGAAATTTAGCAAAAAAATGGGGTCCTGGGAGACGCCGCTGCTGCTTGAGGCCCTTGAGAGGCCCTTCGTGTCGTGATGATTTTGCAGGTACCCCGAGAGGCCCTTGAGTTTGCCAGAATGTCGATTAACTTCCGTTCTGGCAAATTCGGGTACTCCATATGTCCTATTTTCAGCAAAGGTCATGCTGAAATTTTTCGTAAATTTTAGCATGACTTTGCTAAAAATTGGACATATGAGGTACTTGCTACTAATGCATGGGCCGGGGTATCTTAGTACTTAATTAAGTAGGATCAACTGCCCCTTTATTCTTGTTGTATTAAAACATAGGTGGCAATAGAGCCAAGTGATTAGTGCCAAGTGATTAGGCCCAACCTAGGGTGCCAGCCGGTACCGAGTTCGATCCATGCTCAGGATGGGCCACCTTCACCTAAGGATATCCCGAGGAGGGTGCATGTGGCAGGTAGGGCGATGCTACCACCAAATATGCTCAATGCTGAAACTGGTGCTATGCGGAGTCTGCACGACGGTGTTCTTTCTTTGGAGAAGCGGCGTCTCAGAGAGAAGGATGTGGCATACCCGGTTTTCGTGGCCAAGGTGCCAGAGGGCAAGGGCTTTGTGGATGGCGACATCGGGGGTACGATCGTCCTACGGTTTGATGACATCTTTGCTGTGTTTAACCTTCATCCGCTGCACTACACCTTCGTTCGGCTGTTTTCGCTGAGTATGAAGATGCGGATCATTAGAGACAAGACCCCGGACATCGTGATAGTCGACCCCTTCTACATGCGTGCCAAGCACTTGAGCAGCGCTGGGGACCGCCAAGTTGCGAGTTCACACCTCGAAGGTGTCATTCTGGCAAACGCAGATAAGGATAACTTCCTTGTGCCTTACTTTCCTGAGTAAGTCATCCCTTAACCGCCCCGTAACATATGATTTCTTAGATTTCGATTGTTCTTTTATTTATAACATTCCGTGTTCTGTGCAGTGACACACATTGCACACTCATCCTCTTAAGCCCGAAATATTCCATCGCCACGTATTTAGACCCGAACCATAACTCCAAGATAGACTACACAAATGTCAAGAAAGTTCTTGATGATGTTCTCCCCGGCTACGCTAAATCTGGAGGCACCTTTACCAGGGCAGTTCGTAAGTACGGCAAGCACATGTTCTCACACAATACGAAGTTCTGCTGCGTCAAGCAGCCGCCTGGCGGTCAGAAGGATGCCTACTATGCCCTCCATCACATGCGGGCGATCGTAAGGGACCATCATCACCTTATGCTACCAGATAATCTCAAAGATTGGGCCGCGAGCTTGTCAGCAATCCACGACGCGGACCTCAGACAAGAATTCTTTCACATCCAGTCGGAGTTTGCGGACATCATCCATGAAGATGTCCTTCATACCTCGGGGCAGTTCTTCCTCAGATATCAACCGTCCAACAGTGAGATAGACGGAATGCTACAAATGCAGGGTGACAACGCCCGCGATTTCATGACCATCACGACAGACGGCGGCTTCACCCACGCTCCTGTCCGATGAGTCGAGTCGAAAGTAGTGATGTGTAGTTCTGAAACATTGATTGGCTCATGTTGTAATTAAACTTTAATGAATTCATATGTCTCTTTGGTTTGGATAGTTGTTCAACTTAGATGTAATCGAAGCTATTTATTAGTAGCACCATGAATCGTGCTATTAATGTCTTGCTTTTCTCTTCCGATCCTTTTGTTGCATACTTACATATTGCTTATGTATTGTTTGTTGTTTGGCTTGTGCATAGAGATGCCGTCGTATGTCGTGTACAAGGGTAAGGTTCCCGGAGTCTACGATGACTGGGAGGAGTGTCGGAGATAGGTTCACCGTTCCAGCGATAACAGTTACAAAGGGTACACCACTAGGGCGGAGGCCGAATGTAGATACGCCCGCTATCTAGCGGGAGAGAGGAGGGAGCGTTGGAGGAACCGGATGAAGACCAATTTGATCGCGATGATGCTCATCGTGATGACCACAGCTCTCTTCTATGTGATGGTAGTTTAGATGATCGATATCGACTTGTAATGTGAAGGCAAACTCGATACTCGCGGTCTTGAGACTTGTAATGTTTTATCTTTGTTCGGTCTTTTGAATTCGGAGACTAATATGATGAATTGTATTCGGAGACTAATCTTCTATTGTATTTGATGAATCTGATGTTGCTGTGTGCTGCTGTCTATATTCTGTCCCATAATATATTTTGTAACCTGTGCAAAAATCAGAAAAGCAAAAAAAATAAAACCTAATATTCATACTAATGGCGCACCACACAAGACACTAATGGCGCAGTGTGATCATCACACTAATGGCGCATTAGCTGCTGGTGCGCCATTAGAATGCCAAAGCACATGGGTACATATGGCCCCCTGGGAGGCACTCTAATGGCCCACTGCGGGCTATACTAATGGCACACTACGTGGGGCGCCATTAGAACACCAGATACTAATGGCGCACCAGTGGTGCGCCATTAGAATTTAATTCTAATGGCGTGATGCCAGTGGCGCACCAGCAGTGCGCCATTAGAAGGCAAATTCGGTGCGCCACTAGCACGCCTTTTCCTAGTAGTGTGAACCCACCGGAAATTTTATAACCTGGCGATTTTGGAAATCATAGATCGGCAAGTTCTATATTTTCAAGCCGGCTGAATATCAGTTGAATATTTGAAGACCAATATTTTTGTCAAGTCAGAGCATTGAAGGCCAAGTCAAATGGATTCTTTATTTACAAATTTTTTCTACAAGCAAATTGATTATGAAGCTGGTCTACTAACCCGGATTTTCTAGAAGGAGGAAATGACAAGGATTTAAGGATGATCAGGTGCCGGTTTACAATAGTTTTTAACCCGGAGTACAACCTGTCAAAATTGTTCTTGTGTTTGTTTTCAGGATCAGTTTACCGTGGATCAATCCAAGCTAAACTGGGGGCTAATGTCAGGGATATGCCCCGCGGTATGAACCAGCCGGAAATATGACCCTGCCGGGCTTGGCGGTTTACTTGAGACTCGGTTGACACTTGGCGATTCACTGGTGACCCGCCCTGACCAAACGGTTTACAAGCAACCTGCCTGAACATTATGACTCACTGGTAACCGGGCGGGCGGCGGACGGATGACAAGGCCCAAGGCCCAGAAGGCCAGTTTATGTTAATGGTGAGCCGGTTTATGAGGAAAGCACAAGGAATATTGTCCTACAGAGGAAGCAAGACTAGGACTCCACTTGTAATAGAGTAATCCCAATCCTACTAGGACTAGTCATGTAACCCGCCCCTTCAACATATATAAGGAGGGGCAGGGCTCCCCAAAGGAGGACGGGCAAGAAGAAACAATCTATGGGGCTAGACACAAAGAGCCGGTTTACCGGCGACTCTCTCGTGATGATGATGAGACCTAGCCACAACAGCATGTAGGGCCATTACTGGATGATGTTTCCCGGGGCGCGAAGCTGTCTAAACCCTTGTCTTGTGCGTTGATCCGCCCTGCGTCTCTCATCCTAATCAACCCCTTTCAAGGTACCACAAAGATGCGCTGGCCTCACGATTAAGTCCTCACCCTAGGACATCTGTCGTGACAATTCCACGACGCCATTGAAAACTTCAACCAGTTTGTCATCAATCACCAAAAAGGGGGAGATTGTAAGTGCATCTAGTGCCAACCCTAGTTGGTTTTGGAGTATTGACGACAAACATGGTTGAGGGACTAATGTGTTTGTGAGAATTGCAGGATAACACAAGTAGTAGTCCCTCATTGATTCAGTTTAACTATCGGAGATGACCACTAAAAATGTATGGATACATTGAAGACAATGGTGGTATGTGAAGATATTCACATTTAAGATTATGACAAGAGAAGATATCGCGTGAAGACTATGGAGCGTGAAGACTTAGTTGTTTTGTTGTTTCCTTTTCTTCTTTGTTGAGTCATAGGAACCACCGTACTGTTAAGTGGGGTCCCAGTGAACAAAGTCAGAGTGACTGAAGTGATGCTCAACCAAATTCTATGTCTTCGAGCGAAGACAATGAGAGCGAATCTTATCTAGGGCTGGATGAGTCACCTTTACTTGTAGCCCAAGTCAAGCTGCCGCGTGTATTTGAAATCCGACTGTTGGAAAACGTGTCAGTTCCTTAGTGACCCAGGGTCATTTTGGACAAATCAGGTCGGGTTGCCTAGTGGCTATAAATAGCCCACTCCCTACACCATAAATTGGTGGCTGCTCAGAGTTAGTGCACGAATTTTGTCATTTGAGAGCAACCCACCTCCGAAGCTTTTGAGAGAGAGAAATCCTTGCGAGGATAAAGCCCAAACACCTAGAGACAAAGAGTGTTAGGCATCACTGAAGTCTTTCTGTCCGGGTGACCTAAAGACTTGTTACACTTGAGGACTGTGAATCCTCCAGCCGGTTAGGCGTCGCGTTCTGAGCATCCAAGATTCATTGTGGATCGCCGGTGAACGAAGTCTGTGAAGGTTTGGAAGTCTACCTTGAAGACTTACCAGAGTGATTGGGCGAGGACTGGGTGTCCTTAGCTCAAGGGGAATAAGGTGAAGACACGGTCTTCTGAGTTAAATCTCAGCCTCCCTAACCAGACGTACAGTTGTCACAGCAACTGGAACTGGTCCAACAAATCCTTTTCCTCACCAAGTGACTGGTTCTATCCTCTCCCTCTCTTTACTTACAGTTTGTCTTCGTGAAGTCATTGCCTGCTTGCACTACCTGTTTGACTTCACTGTGTGACTACTATCGTTGTTTGGCTTCATGCTATATATCTTCCATCCTGATCTTTACTACCTAGCTGCTATTAGTCTTCGTGCTTTCACTTCATTGAATACTTGACTATGGCTTACTTAGTGTAGTCTACCTTTCGCTGCATATCAATAGGTTCATTTCTATTGTTTGTCTTCGAAACCCTCATGTTTTGAAGACTTTCGTAAAAATCACCTATGCACCCCCCCTCTAGTCGATAACTAGCACTTTCAGAGTGTCACTAGTATGCCTCTACTTGACTAGCTCGTTGAATCGAAGATGGTTATGTTTCCTAACCACAAACATGAGCTGTCATTTGATTAACGGGATCGCATCATTAGAGAATGATGTGATTGACTTGACCCATTCCGTTAGCTTAGCATTTGATCTTTTAGTATATTGATATTGATTTCTTCATGACTTATACATGTTCCTATGACTATGAGATTATGCAACTCCCGAATACCGGAGGAACACTTTGTGTGCTACCAAACATCGCAGCGTAACTTGGTGATTATAAAGGTGCTCTACATGTGTCTCCGATGGTACTTGTTGAGTTGGCATAGATCGGGATTAGGATTTGTCACTCCGATTGTCGGAGAGGTATCTCTGGGCCCTCTCGGTAATGCACATGACTATAAGCCTTTCAAGGAATGTAACTAACAAGTTAGTTGCGGAATGATGCATTACAGAACGAGTAAAGAGACTTGCCGCTAACGAGATTGAACTAGGTATTGAGATACCGACGATCGAATCTCGGGCAAGTAACATACCGATGACAAAGGGAACAACGTATGTTGTTATGCGGTTTGACCGGTAGAGATCTTCGTAGAATATGTGGGAGCCAATATGAGCATCCAGGTTCCGCTATTGGTTACTGACCGGAGACGTGTCTCGGTCATGTCTACATAGTTCTCGAACCCGTAGGGTCCGCACGCTTAACGTTCGGTGACGATCGGTAATATGAGTTTATGTGTTTTAATGTACCGAAGGTAGTTCGGAGTCCCGGATATGATCACTGACATGACGAGGAGTCTCCAAATGGTCGAGACATAAAGATCGATATATTGGATGACTATGTTTGGACTTCGGAAGGGTTCCGAGTGAGTTTGGACGAATACCGGAGTACCCGGGGTTTACCTGAACCCCCGGGGAGTGTAATGGGCCTCATGGGCCTTGGTGGAGAGAGGAAGGGGCGGCCAGGCCTTCTTCCGCTCCCTCGACCACCTTGGATGCAGGCCTTCTTCCGCGAGCATCCGTGGTTCCCAACTGCCTACCGCCGCCGCTGTCGTCGACCCCCAAGGTTCAATCCACCCCTTGTCCTTTTTCGATTCTCCCTGTCGATCTGTGTGTTTGATTTGTGATTTTTTTACTCCAAGCAGTAGACAAGGATGATGAAGATGTGAAGGATGACGAGGATCCGAGCTTGAGCCGGACCCCGAGCAAGATGATGCACCACACAAAGGTCCATGCTTCCTGCCTTCCCGTCCTCGACTAGCTGCTGTTGTTGCTGCTGCCCCCCACTCCGACATCGATGTTCGCCACCCCGCTGACGCCATCAACATCCCGGTGATCGTGGGGCTCTGATGATGGCACGATCTTCCCCTCGTTGTCCCCAGCCAGCAGCTCCCAAGACTCTGCCTTACGGTGTGTGCCCCTCTCTATTTGTCCTTCTCTCCTTTTTGTTAGTGATTTTTGCCATGATGGTGACATCCAACCAACAGGCGAGGATGTCTTAGTGGTAGTTGATTTGTTTGCTAATGATTCTAGCTTACTGACTGATGGTATGGGATCTGGAGATGCTCCACATCGAACTGTGTGGTTGAGGTTGCAGGGAACCATCTTTGTGATGATCTTGTTAGGATTTGTAACTTGTGACAAAGTTTACTGTTCTGCGCGTGCAACTTTTTTGTATGCATGCGTCCAATTTTGTTGAATTGGATGTTTGTACCGTTGTTCTATAACCATGCTTTACAATGGAACCGGGTCAGTTAAAATTGTATGGAAAATAAAATGAGTTCTACGGTAAGCCATGTCTCTTCCCCTCCTGGTTATTGATTCCACCTCCTCACATGACATGGCATGGCATTTCGTTCCTGGTTTATTTCTAATTGTATTCTGGACTCATGATGATCCATTTAGTTGATAGAGCATTGCCGAGTCATAAAATCCCAGGCTTTCCTGAACAATAATAACATGGTTATGGCATAAGTAAGATGAAGGGAGAGTTGCAGAACCAGTACGCCGAGCATCGAAATCTAAAGAATGTCGGTTTGAAGCAGATTAGCTCATGTAGCTCACCCTGTCAGTAGACCCACTATTCTGGCTGCTCCTCATGTCCTTGTTCAAATCACATTGCTCAGTAGACCCTCTCCTTGTACTCTTATTTGCCTTGATTATTGTTCTTCTACCTGTAATCCGTTGCTTCAATTTGTCTATGTCATTATATGTGTCGTACATCTTTGCATCTCTCTGGTTATATATGTATTTGTGTGCTTATCCTATAGACTACAGTACTCCATTCATCTATTTGCAACCTGATGATGTTTCAGATATTGATATGGTATCTGATTTATATCTTTGGCTGTTACTTCTTCAACTGCATCAGCAGTATATACTGCAGAATTCTATAAAATGCTTCCATCTCATGAGAGAAGGAGAATACCTTTGTTTGTAATAAATTGTGTAATTTTGTACCATGATGATACAGATTTGGTGGGCTCACATGGCATGATAAACACAGAAGAGCGACAGACTTAACTTGATGACATGGTGGAATATAGAGCTAGAAGTGGGATCACGTGGCATGATAAACACAGAAGAGCGACAGACTTAACTTGATGACACGATGGAATATAGAGCTAGAAGTGGGCTCACGTGGCGTGATAAACATAGAAGAGCGACGGACTTAACTTGATGACACGGTGGAATATAGAGCTAGAAGTTGTTGATCACAGAGGTAGACTTTGTAGTCTGCTGCTCATGTCTTTATTGTTAAATCAAATTACATTGTTGCAATCCTTGTACTCTTTGCTTGTGCTCATTTGCTTCAGTCAGCTATGTGTGCCGTACATCTCTGCATCTCTAGCTGGTTATGTGTATCTGCGTGTTTGCTTATAGTTTTCCTATAAACTTTAGTGCTCTGTGTGTCCATCTGTAATCAGATGATGTTTCAGATATTGATATGGCATCTAATTTGCTTCTTTGGCAGTTACTTCTTGTACTACATCATGTGGACATATTTTCCAGAAATCAATAAAATGTCCCCATTTTCATGAGGAAGAGAATATGATTGCTACTTGCCTGCTTGTGCAGTTAGACGGTAGTTCTAGTTAACTTCTGAATGTTCTTATACATCATGCATGTGTAGTTTTGCTTTCGGTTACTATGATCTTAGCTAATTGGTAGGTAGTGGTATTCATCGAGACACTTGTATATAATTTAAGATGTTTTTTATTTTGGTAATTGGGAAAACCCCTTGTACTTGTATCGATGGCAGTGGGTGCTACCACTTCTCAACCACTGAATGTGCCTTGAGTTCTGTGCATATTCTCACATTGTCAGTGAATATGTCCATTTATTAACAGTGGAAGTTTTTTTCTTGAGGTACTGTGGTTCTCATTTGTTGAACTTAAACAAGACTAACATGCGAAAAGTTCGTTTGATATTTTTAATATTATATATATTATGGAAGTGCTCTGCATGTGTAGTAGTACCAAAATTACGTAATGGCTTTTGGTTCTACCAAGGGCACTAGATTCTATATTTGGGCTCTTTGACTTGTTATATCTCACAAGTAAAGTTTGAAACCTCTGGTGCTTTACCTTGATTGAGGATAAGAACCTGAAAAGGAATGCTTGATCTGTCAATGCAGGCCGCAGGTCATGTATGTTTCAGATTTTCAGTAGCCTGATTGCAATGTACTTCTAAATTCATGCAGAATCTGCAGTGAGAAACTAAGGAAATAATCTGGACACTGCTACAGTTTACTTTTCTCCTGTTTTTGGCACTACTGCTAACTGTAAAACATGGAGAATGCATCATGTACCTATTTTGTGCTGGATGTTTGGACGTCCCACTGATTAGTATACCGTGAAAGCATGAAAGCCCGCATTTGATTTTTTTTACCTCCGATTGAGCAGGTCTCTTTGTTTAGGTGTTAGCGTGCCCTTTCTTCTATGGCTCATGTCGTGGCTCATAAGTCATTATGTTTGGCATGTTCATCACTCGTTTCTTTAGATTAGGGTTTGGTTAGCAAACTAATTAGTACTATCAGATACTATTCCTTTTAAAATATCTTTCTTTTCTTTTGAGTTCTTCTGAGAAACTGGTTCTAACATTTGAATTCATGATAGGTGGGAGAACACATTGATGGGATGGACATCGACTGGGTGATCTGTATGCTAATGTTTGTGAAGCTGGATTTAAGTTTTACATGGCTGAGTCAGCAAAGGCTTTTTTGCTGAAAAACACGCATGGGAATATGTGGTGGGTCTTTTTCCTCCTAGCTAGTATTCTGGTAGATAAGTTGACTTAGCAAATAAGATGTTCTATTCAGGACTGGAACTTCAGAAAATTGGGAAAGATTGAATAATGATTGATTACACTTTTGTATATCTAGGATAGTTCAATTCTTCATTCTTCTAATTAAAGTGTTCAAGTTGGGCTGATCTTAAAGGGTTCCCATCATCCCATGGGCACATATCCAAACTAGGCTAGGCCTATTTGATCCAGTATAGATAGAGATAGATTTCATGCTAGTCATATACTATGTATGAAGTTTATTTCTAGTAACTGTGAAGTCCTTGTTTTTGATAGCTTAATCTGCCAAGTAAATAGGCAGTTAAGTATGTCTAGGCTGCTGCCTGTCGATGCCTCATTGAGAAGTTTGCTGAATAATTCCCATCTCGGTCATTTTGCTCAATTAAGTTAGCAGAAATTATTTTCTCCACAAATTACCTCTCATCTGTTCTGCATTAAAATTTATCATTTATATTACATGTGTTATGTTGTTTGCTTAGATTCCTATTAATTGTTTCATAGGTAATATATCCTTTATATATCTTAGAGATATGCTAATAAATTATGTCCACTAAAAGTCAAACCTTTATAATCTTCCTTTTGTCAGAAACCCATTAGAACCAGAGATTGTTATCTATGAGCTCACTGTATTGTTTCCAACTTTAATGACACTAGTTTTGGTGTTACTTTGCATGGAGTTTTTTAGCTGAAGTTGTCTTAAACATTTTTCAAGTCAATTTTTGGAGTAAAATTTATGTTGAGTTGAAACTCCTTGGGATATTGTGTAGTATTTAATAAGATGTGGTGTGCCAGGTCATCAAGACGGTACTATATGTGAAGTTCATCATTAGAACATTATGTCATGCTTAACTACTTTACTAGCCATTTAAGTGTTAAATAGGCTGTTTAAATGTTCTCTGTTCATGATCGTGCTAGGTTTGCTTATTCGTGTAGATGATGACATGGGGCAATGCTTCACTGCCTTGATGTGTCCATGCTTAGAAATGATGAACTCAAAACTCAACGGTATGTTTTGCAGGGCACGATATCATCATTTTTATGTTGTTTATTTGTGTTCTAAGCAAGCATGTGGTTTGTTTTTGTTCTTGGAGAGAGAGGGAGTGTTTGGTTTTTGTTCTTGGAGAGGGAGAAATACCGCTCTATAAGCATGGGTAGATGTATTTCTCGCAGCTCGGTGTTGAAATCGAGGCACCATCATTGTATGATTAGTTTCACATCACACCGATACTGCTCTATAAGCATGACATGACCAGATGTATTTCTCGCAGCTTGTTAGCTAGCATGGTTGTTAAATTGCGACTAAATGAAGATGTACCAGTCATGTTAGCTAGCAAGCTTATTAATTGTACCAAACAATCTCTTTTCTTGCAAATATATGAAGATGCGCACATAGTGTTCTCTCTTGCTGCAACAAGTTCTTTTCCTAAAGCTCCACTGTTCTATTGTTGCTTTGTGCAACTCTTTCTTGGTCTTTGGATCTAAGAATTGATTCAGGTCCAAATCCTTGGATGAGGACTTTGGACTGCTACAACATTGTTAGTCTACTATTAAACAATAGACCACGAAATAAAACAATGCATAGCCCTTCTTCCAAATCATCGTGTTTTTGTTCAAGATTCGTGTGTTGTGTGCCGACCAGCAAGCCGCCGCTAGCTTTGATGCTGACCATTATAGTTATATAGTATGGTGTCATGCTTAATTACTTTAGGCATGTTTAAGTGTGTGTATGCCAGATTTCTAAATGTTCTCTGGTCATGCTTGCACTAAGTTTGATTTTTCGTGTACATGCTGATGCGTTGCAAGGCTTGTCTACCTAGTTGCGTCCAGGCTCAGAAATGATGAACTCAGCTCTGTTGCAAAGGATGCAATACCATTTTGCTGTTGTTCAATTGTGTTGTGAGTAGGACCGTTGTTTGGTTTTTGTTGTGTGTGTGAGAGAGATTTCTAAATGTGAGTTCCCTTGTTCAGTCCACCCACTTAGTTATGCGAATAAAACTGCAGGCTTGCTGAGTTACAGTATCGTCTATAACAAGTTTCCGATCTCACTGATGCATGAGTAGATGCATTCTTGCTTGTTAGCTAGCATGGTTGTTAAGTTGTGACTACATCAAGATGTATTGTTTCTGTTTGTTGGCTAGCTAGCTGATTAATTGTACCAAATAATCTGCTTTCTTGCAAATATCTGAAGATGCCCACATAATGCTCTCACTTGCTGCAACAAGTGCTCCTCTATAATTTTATTACTGTTGGGCTGATCCTGACTAGACCATGTGCAACCAAAACATGTACACATCTTCTGTAGTATTACTTTGATTTTCCATTTTCATTATACTACAATGATTTTGTTTTATTGGTATTCTTAATTGGTACTGGTGACTGGTGAGATGATGTTGTTGGATTTATGGGTTTGATGCCATACTGTTAGTTGGTTTTATTGTTTTTTGAAGGATGATACCCTGCCTAACATGTCTGGTTCACGTTTCATTGATTTCTTGCTCTTTGTTTGCTCCATAGCCAGATACAACACTTTTAACTATGGTTCTTAGATGTGCTATGCTATAATGCAGGCGACAGTTGAGTCTATATCTGAAGAGCGGTAAAAGAATACTTTTAAGCTTAGCCACATGAATCAAAGTCCAGGTCATCTAGTGAGCGAGTTGTAATGCTTGGAGAGGGAGGAGCTGTGACACGACACCCCTCCCCCTCCCCCACTCGCATGGCGACACCATTTTTCATGGTAACCCCCCGTTGAAGTTTATTTAAGCTTATGTGTTCTTGTGCGATACCCCCCTCTGTTCCACTTGCTTTGGGACATAACCCTGAGCTCTGGCCGCTCTGGGTCTTGGCCATCGATTCTATGGTGATGAACTGTCATGCTATGGATCTAGTCTTTTCCCTATGGTTTAATTTGGTATGTTGACAATTCTAGGCTGCTTGATGATGCCTAGTTGTCGTTCGGTTTACTCATGCAGTAAATATTATGCTTATGTTAACTGAATATCATGGTTTACCATTTTCTGCTTATGCCAGAATTTGGGAATTGCTACTGTGTTTGGCTTAGTGTGCTAAATAATGCTCTTAGATGTGCAACACCATGGTTTAGGTTAATTTCAAACTGTCAACAATATGATACTACACTAATTTTTATCTTCAAGACTTATGTGTTGTGTTCGGGCCATCGAGGTGCCACTATCTTTCATGTTGATAAGTGCAGTATGTGCCATGCTTAATTGTTGTACCTGCTGTGTTTATTAGTGTACGTATTATTAGGCTTCTAACTATTTCAATGAAACAACAAATGGTACCGTATAGAAGGGGCCATAAACTGGAGAGTCTTGACCAATTCGAAAGAACATTAGACGTGTAGTTGGAATAACAGAATTGTCTGCTTATTATTGCTAAGTTTGCTTATTTGTGTACATGCTGATATGTAGCAATGCTTGGCTGCCTTGATGCTCCAAGCTCAAAAACGATGAACTCAAATCGGTTCTTATGGGCATGATATTACTATCATGTGGTTTAATTGTTTTCCGAGCAGGTTCATTGTTTGGTGTTGTTCTAGCGGATGGAGCGAGAGAGAGATTTCTAGTTATGAGTTTCCCATTTCAATCCCCCAAATTGAAACAACTGATTTGTGGAGTTTTAGTTTGTGTGGATATTAGCAACTGAGGCCCCATCATCATATACCCATTTTTTGCCACTCACTGATATTGCATTATATGCATGGTTAGATGCATTGTTTGTAGCTTGTTAGGTAGTATAGTTTTTAAGCTGCCACTATATGAAGATGTAGCATTTCTCAGCAAGCTGGTTAATTGTACCAAATAATCTCTGTTCTTGCAAATATATGAAGATACGCGCATAATGTTCTCTCTTGTTGGAACAAGTGGTCCACGATAATTTTGATAGTCTTTGTCTGATTCTGAATAGTTCATTTTGCAAACAAAACATGTGTGCATCTTTCATAGCATTACCAGGTCTTTCCATTGTCAATATACGACAATGACTTCTTTTTCATTGGTTTTCTCAATTGGTACTAGTGAGTGGTCAGATAATGTTGTTAAACTTGTGGGTTTGGCCATACTGTTAATGGTTTTTTTAATGATGTATCTCTACCTAAAATGTGTGGTTCATGTTTAATCGATTGCTTGCTCCATAACTAGATACCGCTCTTCGAATTGTGTATCTTACAAGTGCTATGGTATAATGCAGGTGCCTGTTGGGCATATAACTGAAGGGCAACAAAAGAAAGCTATTGAGCTTAGGCACACAAATCAAGCACCCAAAAAACCGACGTCCGGTAGCGAGTTGCATGCTGGGAGAGGGAGGAGCTATGATGCGACTTCCTGGCCTGGCGACACCACTTTGCCTAGCAACCTCCTGTCGAAGATATTTTAGCCTTATGTGTTCTTGTGTGGTACTCCCCTCTGTTCTACTTGCTATCCTTTGAAGCTGATTAATTGTACCAAATAATCTCTGTTCGTGCAAATATATGAAGATACACGCATTATGTTCTCTCTTGCTGCAACAAGTGGTCCACAATAATTTTGGTAGTGTTTGTCCGACTCTGAATAGTTCAGTTTCTAAACAAAACATGTATGCATCTTTCATAGCATCACCAGGTCTTTGCCATTGTCATTATACGACCATGACTTCTGTTTCATGCCCTGTTGTTATTCTTGAGTGATTTGTCAGTGACTCGATTAACAAATATAAAATGGCAGGTGCTCCTGAAGAGAGGTGCCAATTACGTGGTGGTGCACGAGGTGCCACTCACTGCCTGCCACTGGCCATGATGCTAACTTGACTAGTAGATTGGATGTGGACCTAACTCCCTACAGCCGTCGATGGCGTCCACTCCAAAGGTTTGATCCGCCTCTCATCCTTCCACATGGCTCTATATATGTACACATCCCATTCTTGCTAGTGTTCAAGTTTTAAAATTTCAAACTCCATTGCACCTGACACTGCGCAATATGGCATCTAGCAATGTCTCTTATCTAGTCTACCACCAGGAAGATTCATGACTATCTCTCATGGTCAATTGAACATCACAATTATAATTTCCGTGATGCATCCTGGTCATAAGTTTCTATAAATTCGACAAAGATCTGTCTCCACTCACAACATCATCTTCACTAATGGTCTGTAGCAATACCAAATCATCTAACCCGAGAAACAATAACATACCATATAATTAAATACAACCTTGTTGCAGCAAAAGAAGCACTTCACAGTCCACAAATTCAAGTAAATTAAACGTTTTAGGCGGCGTACATACTAGTCAACACCCACTTATGCATCTTACAACATAATCCAATTACAACTCTGCCTGGAAGCAGGCAGGTGCTGAGTTACATACAAACATCATAAACATGGCCTGTATGAATCAATTCATTTTTGCCAATGTCCATTGTACCTTACTACAACTGTTGGGCATTATGTACTCATCCATACACGCCATCACCTACCTCAATTCCATCGGTTTAGTACAATTGTTCCTTTGCGGCATTATGAGGCACGCCTCATCTTGAAAACCAGAAATAGACGTCTCGGCTGAGCTCTTTGTGGACGGATGGGGCTGTTATCCTGGCCCATAGTACAGGAAGGCCTCCTATGTATGCCAGTCCATTTACCAATTATAACCGCTCCCGTATCTGCAGCAATTAGGAAAAGGCACAGATCTGTACACATCAATTAATGTTTCAGATATACGGTGCAATAGTGCTCGTGACTAGAAACTCCGATCCGAGAATCACTTGCTAATCCATGAAACGATCTTCTTTAGCCACATGCTGCTGCAAATGCCAATGCACTACTGTTGCTGTATACACTTGCCAAATTAATGAATACCTTCCTTGTTCTTCTAGTATACACTTCACTTCAGTACTGGTGTTTGAGTGTTGTGAGGATGCGTGCTGTGATGTGAAATTTCCCTCAATTTCTTCATTTGTGTATGTATGGATGGATGCAAAACGACCTTGGTTGCCTTTGTTGATGTGATGAACAGTCGATTGATTGTAACTGAAAGAACACCTTTTTACAGGGCTTGCTGACCAGCAGGATCAACTTGGGTGACAACATGGTTCGGCCTCGCCTACAAGCAATTAAAGGTATTCTCTTCTAACCCTTGCTCTGAGCACGTGGTCATCAAACTACGGTTACGCCGTATAATTCTTGATCATGGTCTAGGTGTTGAGTTTGGCCTCAATTGGATCGGTAGATGATGCTCTAGTCAGTAGTTTCCATTTGGTGGCTTCATATTATATTAGTAAATCACTATTGTATCCCCTCTAATCACTACATTTTCCATTAAATAATTTTCTTGGTATAGGATGACAAATAGGTGGTTGGTTGGGGCAAATTTCATTGTAATTTATTATGTAAATATAAGACAATGGTGGTCGGCTCTTTGTACATATGGAACTATCTGGATCTGAACTCTTTCTAGCATGATGGTCGGCTGTAACATAACCTTTGATTTCATCACTGCACTGTGTGCCAGGCAACAAGAAGACGCCCCTGGAGCATGTCGTGGATGGCAGGAACTTGCCAGCCCCTAGATACCTCTTTGACCATGTTGCAGATCTCAATCGGCAAGGGGAAGAGGCACTGGTAGAAAAAGAGGTTTCCGTCCAGCCCCATTAGTCGCGGAACTGTAGGAACCGCGACTAATGAAGTCTTTAGTCCCGGTTCGGCAGACGAACCGCGACCAAAGGCCTGCGCCCAGGGCGCTCGGTGGCCAGCTGGTGCACGTGAGGGGCTTTAGTCGCGGTTGGCCAGGCCAACCGCGACTAAAGCTCCTACCCTATATATACCAGTTCAGCGCACTCACTTAGCCATTTGGTGCCACTTCTCTTCACAAGCTTCACAAGGGGGTGTAGGTTTGCTTTTGGTTCCTCTTATGCACGCAAGGTGTTTGATGAAATGCCCCAAGAGCCACACTTGAGGTTCCTCATTCATTTTTTTCCTCCTCGATCGCGGTTAGCAACTTGAACCTTTCATGCATGTGTGTCATTGATAAAATATGCATGTGTGTTGTTCATTGTTTAATTTCTATTGTTTATAGTTAGTTAGTTTAACAAATGCATGATGGTTAATTATATATTTTATATTATAATAATGCAGATGAATCGGCAATGGATGTACGGTAACCGACTCTCCCGCGAGTTCACTACGGGTTTGAAAGATTTCCTCGTAGTGGCTAATGCGAACAAGCAGAAGGGTTTTGTTATCTGTCCATGTGTTGACTGTAAGAATCAGAAGGGTTACTCTTCCTCAAGAGAAGTTCACCTGCACCTGCTTCGGCACGGTTTCATGCCAAGCTATAATTGTTGGACCAAGCATGGAGAAAGAGGGGTTATAATGGAAGAAGATGAAGAAGGGGATGATTTCATCGATGAAAGCTATCTTGCTGATTTGGTGATACTTTCATGGAGGATGCTGAAGGTGAAGGGGAAGGTGAAGGGGAAGGTGAAGGGGAAGGTGAAGGGGAAGGTGAAGGTGAAGAACAGGCACGTGATGAGACCGTTGATGATCTTGGTCGGACCATTGCTGATGCACGGAGACGCTGCGAAACTGAAAAGGAGAGGGATAATTTGGATCGCATGTTAGAGGATCACAGAAAGTCGTTGTACCCCGGATGCGATGATGGTCTGAAAAAGCTGGGCTGCACACTGGATTTGCTGAAATGGAAGGCACAGGCAGGTGTAGCTGACTCGGCATTTGAAAACTTGCTGAAAATGTTGAAGAATATGTTTCCAAAGAATAACGAGTTGCCCGCCAGTACGTACGAAGCAAAGAAGGTTGTCTGCCCTCTAGGTTTAGAGGTTCTGAAGATACATGCATGCATCAACGACTGCATCCTCTACCGCGGTGAATACGAGAATTTGAATGAATGCCCGGTATGCACTGCATTGCGTTATAAGATCAGAGGCGATGACCCTGGTGACGATGTTGAGGGCGAGAAACCCAGGAAGAGGGTTCCCGCCAAGGTGATGTGGTATGCTCCTATAATACCACGGTTGAAACGTCTGTTCAGGAACAAAGAGCATGCCAAGTTGTTGCGATGGCACAAAGAGGACCGTAAGTCGGACGAGGAGTTGAGACACACAGCAGATGGAACGCAATGGAGAAAGATCGACAGAGAGTTCAAAGATTTTGCAGCTGACGCAAGGAACATAAGATTTGGTCTAAGTACAGATGGCATGAATCCTTTTGGCGAGCAGAGCTCCAGCCATAGCACCTGGCCCGTGACTCTATGCATCTACAACCTTCCTCCTTGGTTGTGCATGAAGCGGAAGTTCATTATGATGCCAGTGCTCATCCAAGGTCCTAAGCAACCCGGCAACGACATCGATGTGTACCTAAGACCATTAGTTGATGAACTTTTACAGCTGTGGGGCAGACCTGGTGTCCGTGTGTGGGATGAGCACAAACAAGAGGAATTTGACCTACGAGCGTTGCTTTTCGTAACCATCAACGATTGGCCTGCTCTTAGTAACCTTTCGGGACTGTCAAATAAAGGATACAATGCATGCACGCACTGCTTACATGAGACTGAAAGTGTACATTTGCCAAATTGTAAGAAGAACGTGTACCTTGGGCATCGTCGATTTCTTCCGAAAATTCATCCAGTAAGAAAGAAAGGCAAGCATTACAACGGCAAGGCAGATCACCGGCCAAAGCCTGCAGAACGCACTGGTGCTGAGGTATTTGATATGGTCAAGGATTTGAAAGTCATCTTTGGAAAGGGTCCTGGCGGACAATCAGTTCCGAAGGGAGCTGACGGGCACGCAGCCATGTGGAAGAAGAAATCTATATTCTGGGAGCTAGAATATTGGAAAGTCCTAGAAGTCCGCTCTGCAATCGACGTGATGCACGTTACGAAGAATATTTGCGTGAACCTCCTAAGCTTCTTGGGCGTGTATGGGAAGACAAATGATACAAAGGAAGCACGGCAGGACCAGCAACGTTTGAAAGACCCTGATGACCGGCATCCGGAATGGTTTCAAGGTCGTGCCAGCTACGCTCTGACCAAAGAAGAGAAGGTCATCTTTTTTGAATGCCTGAGCAGTATGAAGGTCCCGTCTGGATTCTCGTCCAATATAAAGGGAATAATAAACATGGCGGAGAAAAAGTTCCAAAACCTGAAGTCTCACGACTGCCACGTGATTATGACGCAATTGCTTCCGATTGCTTTGAGGGGGCTCCTGCCGGAAAATGTTCGAGTAGCCATTGTGAAGCTATGTGCATTCCTCAATGCAATCTCTCAGAAGGTAATCAATCCAGAAGATCTACCACAGTTACAGAACGATGTGGTCCAATGTCTTGTCAGTTTCGAGTTGGTGTTCCCGCCATCCTTCTTCAATATTATGACGCACCTCCTGGTTCACCTAGTCGAAGAGATTTTCATTCTCGGTCCTGTATTTCTACACAATATGTTCCCCTTCGAGAGGTTCATGGGAGTATTAAAGAAATATGTTCGTAACCGTGCTAGGCCAGAAGGAAGCATCGCCAAGGGCTATGGAAATGAGGAGGTAATTGAGTTTTGTGTTGACTTTGTTCCTGACCTTAAGCCGATTGGCCTTCCTCGATCGCGGCACGAGGGGAGACTAAGTGGAAAAGGCACGATCGGAAGGAAATCAACGATATGTATGGACGGCCATTCTCTGACTGAAGCACACCACACTATACTGACCAATTCCATCTTGGTGGCTCCGTACTTTGAGAAACACAAGAATATTTTACGCTCGGACAACCCGGGGAAGCCTGAATCCTGGATTAGGAAGGCCCACATGGAGACTTTCGGCAGTTGGTTGAGAAAACATTTAATGAATGACAATGATGTTGTAGATCAGCTGTACATGTTGGCCAAGACACCATCTTCGACTATAACGACTTTCCAAGGGTACGAGATAAATGGGAATACATTTTACACGATCGCCCAAGATAAAAAGAGCACCAACCAAAACAGTGGTGTCCGCTTTGATGCAGCAACCGAGAATGGGCAAAAGGTCACATATTATGGTTACATAGAGGAGATATGGGAACTTGACTATGGACCCTCCTTTAAGGTCCCTTTGTTCCGGTGCAAATGGTTCAAGCTAACAGGAGGTGGGGTAAAGGTGGACCAGCAATACGGAATGACAATGGTGGATTTAAAAAATCTTGGTTACCTTGACGAACCATTCGTCCTAGCGAAAGATGTCGCTCAGGTTTTCTATGTGAAGGACATGAGTAGCAAACCGAGGAAACGGAAAGATAAGAAAACGATCAGTACATCATGCGATGATCCAAAGCGCCACATTGTTCTTTCAGGGAAAAGAAACATCGTGGGAGTGGAGGACAAGACAGACATGTCAGAAGATTATAATATGTTTGCTGAAATTCCGCCCTTCAAAGTGAACACCGACCCAAGCATTAAGTTAAATGATGAGGATGCTCCATGGATACGGCACAATCGTAAGCAAGCAGGGACACAAGGGAAGAATTGATGTGTAATAATTTATTGTACCAAACTTTGTATTTGGTCGATGAACTGAATGATGTATCAAACCTTTTGTCAAACCTTCAAGGGATTAGTTTTATTTTTCTGATTTTTTGGATATATAATTGTATTTTTAAGATTTTAAAATGAATTAGTTTTATTTTTCTGATTTTAAAAGGAAAAAGGAAGAAGAAGAAAGAAGGAAAAAGGAAAAAAACAGAAGAAAAAAGGAAAAACAGAAGAAAAAAACAAACAGAAGAAAAAAGGAAAAACAGAAGAAAAAACAAACAGAAGAAAAACATAAGAAAAAAACAAACAGAAGAAAAAGAGAAGAAAAAAGGAAAAAGGAAGAAAGGAAGAAAAAAAAGAAGAAAAACAAGAAAAAGGAAGAAAAAAACAGAAGAAAAAAATAGAAGAAAAAAGGAAGAAAAAAATAGAAGAAAAACAAGAATTTAAAATGAATTAGTTTTATTTTCTGATTTTTTTGATATATAATTGTATTTTTAAGATTTTAATAACATAAATAAATAAGTAATTAGAAACTTTAATAGCAAAAATAATTATCATAAAGTAAAATAAATAAGTAATTAGAAACAAAATAAAATAAAATAAATAAGTTTTTTGTTGTAAGTAGAAACAAAACAAAATAAATAAAGCAAAAATGAAAACAAAAAACAGGCAAAAAATAAAAAGTATGCCACCTACTGGGCCACCACGGCCTGAATACGACTAGAAACCCATTATTGGGCCAGGATTCAGGCCCGCAGGAAGGCCCAGTAGGCCCACAGGCTAATAGTAACAGAATAGGCCCGTAAGCCTGCATTTGAGAGGAGCTCGAAGTGGTCAGCGCAGCCGCGCTTATAAACCACTGTCGAAGCCTCTCGGCTAGCGAGGTGGGACTAAATATCCCACCGCACCGCGCCAGTGCCAGCACAGACCTTTAGTCGCGCTCCGCCACACCAACCGCGACTAAAGGCTAGCTTTAGTCGCGGTCCGCCTCCCCAACCGCGACTAAAGGCTCTTCCTCCGCGGGAACGAAAGCGGCGCCAAAACCCTTTAGTCGCGGTTGGTGTGGCGGACCGCGACTAAAGGTAGCCTTTAGTCGCGGTTGGTGTGGCGAACCGCGACTAAAGCTACCCTTTAGTCGCGGTTGGTGTGGCGGACCGCGACTAAAGCTACCCTTTAGTCGCGGTCCGCCACCAACCGCGACTAAAGGTCTGCCTATATATACTGCACTTAGCAGTTTCCGCCACTTCCCATTCTTCTCTCGACGCCGAAGCCCCCTGCCCCGACGCCGATCGACGCCGAAGCCCTGCCCTGACGCCGATCGACGCCGACGCCGACGCCCTGCCCCGACGCCGCCTCCTCCCCGAGTGAGCGCCGCTGCCGCCCGTGCCCTGCCCTAGCGCGCCGCCGCCGCCCCTGCCCTGCCCTGCCCTTGCCCGCCGCCCCCCTGCCCGCCGCCCGCCGCCCCTGGCCCTGCCCCTGGCCGCCGCCCCTAGCCCTGCCCCTGGCCGCCGCCCCTGGCCCTGCCCCTGGCCGCCGCCGCCGCCCGCGCGCTGCCCGCTGCCCGCCGCTGCCCGCCCCTGACTAAAGAAAGAAGAAAGAAAGAAGAAAGAAAAAGGAAGAAGAAAAAAAGAAGAAAGAAAAAGGAAGAGGAAAAAAAGAAGAAAGAAAAAGGAAGAAGAAAAAAAATGAAAACAAAACAAAACCAAAAGAAAGAAGAAAAAAAAGGAAGAAGAAAAAAGGAAGAAGAAAAAAAGAAAGAAGAAAGAAAGAAGAAAGAAAAAGGAAGAAGAAAAAAAAGAAAGAAGAAAAAGGAAGAAGAAAAAAAGAAAGAAGAAAAAGGAAGAAGAAAAAAAGAAAGAAGAAAGAAAGAAGAAAGAAAGAAGAAAGAAAAAGGAAGAAGAAAAAACAAGAAAGAAAAAGGAAGAAGAAAAAAATGAAAACCAAATGAAAACCAAATGAAAACCAAAAGAAAGAAGAAAGAAAAAGGAAGAAGAAAAAAAGTAACTTAAAACTTGATAATTAACAAAAAACCGTAAAATTTGATAATTAACCAAATGGCGAGGGTTATACATGTGTGTTGTCCTCGCCTCCCTCTCCGTGACGCCGTCGTCTGCCGCCCCGTCTCGCGCTCTACCGCGACACCCTCTCCCACCCCTTCCTCGCCCCCTCCTTTTGCCACCGCCCTTTCGCCACCGCCACCGCCACCGCCCCCCTTCTTCACTTAATTAATTTGTTTTTACTACATGTTTTCAGGACTGACATAATGGCGGACGATAGAGCTGACCCGATTATGGACAACTATGATCCGGACGGTGAAGCACATATGTTCGGCATCATAAACGGCGATATTCTATATGTGCCGACCGGACAAGAAGAAGATGATGTCTCTTCTTATCTGAACCTTGACGGTGAAGATGAAGGGCGCCGTCAGCAAGATGATGCCGAACAAACGTCGATAAACGACGATCTTCAAATGGAAGTAGCAACCACCTCCGGCGCCGAGGTATATATATACATTGAGCCTCTGGTGATACAAACTAACTTATTTGAATAAATATGTGTGTACTAACGTGCGCGACTCTCTTTCTTATTTTAGCCCTCGGCCGGATCGTCGAAACAATCGAGTACGTCGTTAAAGCGTGGCGCAACCAAGACGATGAAACAAGGAGAAACATGCACCATCGAGGTTGTCGACAGTGCAACCGGCAGGCCGCTGGAGCCCCGCAAGAACGCCATCAAGTTTGTCAGCCAATGCGGAGCCGTTGTTAGAGACAATGTCTCGATCACCGTCCAGGAGTGGAATGAGCCAAAGAAGGCACGAATTGTTGGTTTCACTTTTGTCGATAAGAGAACAAAAAAAGATTGCTTCAAGAAGCTTATGGAACATTTCGTTCTACCTCCGGAATACAACAAATTCGATGAGGAGGGTAACAAGATTGAGGAAAACAAGGAGAGGAGGAGGCTAGTCAAACAGTTCGCTCTTCATAAGATGGCCGACGCATTCCAGAAATTCAAGCAAAATCTAAACCATGACTTTGTCAAGCAGAACAAGACTCCGGATTTCAAAGGACAATATGAGAAACTGAAACATGATTGGCCAGAATTTGTGAAGCAAAAGAAATCGGAGCAGTTCATTCAAATATCGAAAAAAATAAGGAAAATGCGGCTAAGAAGGAGTACAATCATATTATGGGGCCAGGAGGGTATCGCCTTTGGCAGCCTAGGTTGGAGAAGATGGAGAACAAGCTGAGGGCGCGAGGAATCTGTCCAGGTACGGAGGGATGGGACCCAAGGGCCAAAAGCTGGTGGTACGGGCATGGGGGAACGCTGAACCCGGAGACAGGGGAGTGTGTTTACCAGGGCAAAATAATTAAACCCACCCAAGCCCTTATTGACGCAATGAGGGATGCTCAAGAGGGGAAGATCAAGTTCAACAGAGAGAACGACGCACTGACAAAAGCCCTCGGGAATCCTGAACACGGAGGACGTGTACGAGGCATGGGGCACATTCCGTGGAAAATAGGGTTCCCCCAGAACGATGACCCGTACGGTTACAGAAGCCGTAAGAGAAAGATGGATCGGGAAGCAGATGTTGTGGCGCGGTTGGCATCGGAAATGGATGTGATGAAGAAAACCGTGAGTGTACTAGTAGCCGAAAGAGATGCAGCTTGGGCGCAGCATGAAGATCATCCAGCGGATCTCGGAAGCCAGCAGCGGAGAAGCAGCGTGGCTTCCACGGAGGCCCCACCGGCTGGTGCAGATGCACCGACGATCGAAATTACTGCACCGGAGCCTCTGGTGGTCGAAATTACTGCACCGGAGCCTCCTCGCTACCCCGTGGACGATATAAAGGAGAGGAAAGAATGTCCTCTGTATTATCCTATCGGGAACATGTCCATGAAGGTAGCCATCAGCAGTGCTTTACCATGTTTACCTGGAGCACTCCACCACAACAACCCCATTCAAGATGGCTATGCTCGTGTCACGGTGGAGGACATAGTCCAAGGGTTTGAGGACCTGGAGATTGACATTGCTACACCTGAAGGGGAGAAAAGACTTGGAGATGTCAAGCGCCATTTTATTCTATGGCAAAAGAAGTTTATCAAGTTTCCAGGCGAGGCGCCAAGGACAACAAGTCCACCCCCCTATGGTGGTGGTGGTGGTGGTGGTGGTGGTGGTGGCGGTTCACCTACACCTCCGTCACGTCAGCCGACGCCTCCCAGTCCACAACGTCCGGCGGGTGATCAGACGCCGCCCCCCAGTCCTCGTCCGGCGGGTGATCAGACGCCGCCCCCCAATCCACCTCCGGCAAAGAAGCAGAAGCAGTCCTGGATTATTAACCCGGACCCTTATGTACCTAAGACCACAAAGGTACCGGAGCCATCACTGAAGCCTCTCCCCACAAGGCCTTGGGAACGTAGTGCCGAGGAAACTGCCGCGGCCGCGGCTGCTGATCTTGAGAAATGGAAGGCGGACTGCAAGAAGAAAAGAGAGCCCGAGCCCAAGCCAGTATTTTCTGATGAGCAAAAGAAGTGGGCTAAGTCATTTTTGAGCACACCGTCCCAAGCCGCGAAGAATCTGCCTGAGGACTATGCACGTGAACTTCGTAGGCAGGCACTCATGTTGAAGGAGAAGAAAGAGCGGGAGGATGACCCCGATCCGGAACAAAGTAAACGAGTTGCCCAGCTCGGGGAACAAAGTAAACAATCGATTGCCCCTCTTATAGTGAAAGCCGCCGGTCCGGATGACCCCGATATCATAGCAGCTGCGGCAGCACTTGGATTGACTGTAACGAGTGCCAGAGAACAAGCGGCCAACTTAGGTATTACTCTTCGTGAACTGTTAGGCCTTGATGAGGCGCCAGTGAAGGAGGTAGTAATTACATATGTGAAGAATGGGCCTCTCGTCGAGCCTGCGCAGGAACAGGATCTACCTCCACAAATGAAAGGTCTGCTGAAATGGTACAAGGGTTACATAAAAAATAAAAACGCCAACGAATATATTTATGCGGAAGTTAGATATGAGCATCACTTCAAACATTACTATGTACAAATTCATCTGAGTGAATTGTTCCAGCTTTTCAATCTGCGCGAGCTCGACAAATCTATCATCAGTTGCTACGTTCTGTAAGTGATTTATTTCTACCCCATCTCGTTCATATTGCCTGCACTATATATATGTCCTAACTATATTGTTGTGTCCGCTATTATACATGCAGAATGAAGATTAAGGAATGCAGAGTAAGGAACATCCATGATGTTGGATTCATTGACCCACACATCGTTAATGGATATGTGTTGCGGCATCACCCCGCCGACATGGAGGCAGACCTGTGGCAGTTTCTTACAAAGCAGGAACTCAAAAGTGATATTCTATTTCCTTACCATTTTGGGTGAGTGTTTCTGTCTTGAGCACATTCTCTTTTGTTTACTCCATGCATGGTATGTGGCCGGCTAATCGATGAGTTATGCATGACGTACTGTGCATGTATCGTGTCCGCAGGTTCCACTGGATTCTGCTAGTAATTAAAGTTGACACCTCAGAATGTCTCGTCCACGACTCTCTGAATATGGATCCAAAGCTTTGGGGCGACATGAGAAGAATGCTGCAGAAGTAATTATTTTCATTCATTTGCGCTCTATATCGATCGGCCTATTTCGTTCATTTCCTAATATCAAGTAACTAATAACTCTCTTGTTCATTTAATTTTCTTTTCCTCGTAGGGTTTGGAGACGGTTTGTAGATACAAAGGTCGGTGAATTCAAAAAAGAGCTAGAATTCAAAAAGTCAAAGGCTAAGAATGTTGGGGATATTCAGCCAGCGGGGACCAATCTATGTGGATACTATGTCTGTGAGATGATCCGGAGATACACCTCTGAGCGGGTTCCGAGTGATACCAATGCTTAGAGGAATAACCTCCGGATGATGCTTAGTCCAGAAGCTCGCTTCCGACCACTTCAAGAGGAACTAGCTGGATGGTTCAGGAGGGAAGTCCTCCATCCTAAAGGAGAACACCATTACGAGGACGTAGAACTTTATATGCCTTAAATTATGTATGGAAACTTGTTCAAAATTGTATATGGTCATCCGATGATATTTAATATATATTGTATATTCCTCTTGAATTCTTTTTGGTTCTAATTTCAAATTTGTTTGAAATTGTACATTCATATGCATGTATGTAGTAGCGTAGAATATGTGAAACTCCTTCAAAATTAAAATAAAGCATAAAAGAAATAAAACAATACAAATTAAACAGAAAACAAGTTTAGGGGGGGGGCAGGTTTAGGGGGGGGGGCTAAAACCCTAAACCTGCGGCGGTCTTTAGTCGCGGTTGGCCAGAAGAACCGCGACTAAAGGTCCTCCGCCCCGACGGCCACCTGGCGCCCACGTGGACGGGCCTTTAGTCGCGGTTCTTAAGCAACCGCGACTAAAGGGGGGAGCCTTTAGTCCCGCCTGTTTGGTCGCGGTTGCGCAACCGCGACTAATGGCAGTTGCGAACCGTGACCAAAGGCCCTTTTTCCACCAGTGAGGGTGCCACTGTTCTTCATCTGGCCATAAAGAATGAGGTAGCAGTAACTGCCATCAACACTTTGTTATAAAACAGTTGGCGCTCTCTCTAATATACATGCTTTGTGTAACCCGCATAATTACCTGGCCACAAGGACTACATGTGAATATGTGTCCTCAAAATCTTGCAATGTACTTTTTTCTTCTCCTGTAGGTGGTGATAATTTGGTATAAATCAAACCATAGCCTGCTCTTGTACTGTTACACAATTCATATGTCCATTAGCATCTTCAATAACTTGACAACGGACCAAGATGATTAGTTTGCAAATTTCTTTAGATAAAAGTATGATGATAATGACCTATTGTTTGTCTACTGCAATGCTTTCGTGGTAAAAAAGGAAGGTTGCATCATGCTTGCTGATGCCTTTTGTTTAGACCAACAAGATCAAACTGATACATTTGGTTTTTGCTCATAGGTTTGTATGTGTCTATTCACAGAATTGGATACATCCAGATAACTTGCATTAGACATCTCACTGACTGATGGGATCTTTCATTTAGACTATGCGTTGCCAGAATTAAAACTCTTCTGTTTAGTCAGGCTAAGTGTTTGTGGTTGCTTCCTTGAGGTGTATTAACAAGATAATAGTTATGCCGATATTGACCCATTGCCTGCATGGCTGATTCTAAATTAGTTGTTAATATGTGTATGCATAGCCATAGTTTTAAAGTCTTACATATTGGGAAATGTTGTTAGAATTAAAATGCAAGGAACAGAATGGTGAAATGTGAATAGGCAGTGCCCTATTTAAGGTTTTGTTTACATAAGCTATAGAATACTCCCTCCGTTCCTAAATATAAGTGTTTCTAGAGATTCCACTATGGACTACATACATAGATAAATGAGTGAATCTATACTCTAAAGTACATCTATATACATCTGTATGTAGTCCACATTGAAATCTCTAAAAAGACTTACTTGCTTCAATATCGAGTTCTACAGTGGTGGTAAGACGATGACCCTTCCTTGCTTCATTGCTTTGCAACGCTTTAATGTTCCCCTAGCAGAAGACAATAAAGAAAAATAAGTCTAGGATATGGTTCTGTTTGTAATGGGCAAGATAATGAACTTTGTATTACCCTTATTGATACCAAGTCATTTTTGAAACCGAGCTTTGTCAACACTGACCCCTTGTAGATTTTCAAGCCAATATATGATGGCTATGTAAGCGTTGATACGGTCTCAGCCGCAATTTGATTGGAGATAGAAGAAAGTGTAGGTAGTTCTTCTTGCCTAAAATACATAGCTTGGATGAGTGTCACCAACAATCTAGCTAAGCATAAGCATCTATGGAACCATTTTTAAGTCAAGACGTTCATACCTACAAGGTTTTGTTTTTTCTTGCCACAAGTAAGCACCCAGGGACGGGTGTCTAGTTCATGGACCACACTTTTTATGCTTAAGAGACAACAATAAGATCTCTCTTTACTGTTTACTGTCGATTAATAGGTAATCATTATATTTGTCAGTTTGATGCAAATATAATAGTAACGTGCAATGCAACTAAATGTTTCATATCTACTTAGAAATGCTTTTGGCCAATGTTTGAAAACTGCATCCTTATGTGGACCAGCATGTTTCTCTTTATAACCCTGAAGTAGCATGTTATTCATATCAGTTCAATTGAGTGCTTGAGATATTGATAGCCTCATGGTGCTACATTAAACTTTAGGGAACTATCTGGATATGAACTCTTTTAGCATGGTGGTCGGCTGTAACATAAACTTGATTTCATGTACTGTGTTGTGTGGCAAGCAAGAAGATGCCCCTGGACGGCGGGAACATGCCAGCCCCCAGATACCTCTTTGACCATGGTGCAGATCTCAGTCAGGAAGGGGAAAAGGGTGCCACTGTTCTTCATCCGGTCGCAAAGAATGAGGTACCAGTAACTGCCATCAACATTTGTTAAACACTTGCTGCTCTCTCTAATATACATCCTCTATCATCCCCCATAATTACCTGGACCATAAGGACTACATGTGAATATGTGTCCTCGAAATCTTGGTATGTCCTTTTTGCTTTTCATGTAGGTGGTGATAATTTGGTATAAATCAAAACCATAGCAGGATCTTAGTTCATCATATGTCCATTAGCATCTTCGGTTACTCGACAGCGGACCAACACTATTAGTTTGCAAATTTCTTTAGATAAATTACGATGATATTGGCTTGTTGTTTGTCAACTGCATTGCTTTCGTGGTAAAAAAGTTTAGGCAACTTGAAAAGGTTGCATCATGATTGCTGACGCATTTTGTTTAGACCAACAAGATCAAATTGATACTTTTGATTTTTGTTCATAGGTTTCTTTGTGTCTGTTCACAGAATTGGATACATTCAAATAACTTGCATCAGCCATCTCAACGACTGATATGATCTTTTATTTAGAATTTGTGTTGCCAGAATTAAAACTCTTCTGTTTAATCAGACTGACTATTGTGGTTGCTTCATTGAGGTGTATTCACAAGATAATAGTTATGTCGGTATTGACCTTTTGCCCTCATGGCTGGTTCCAAATTAGTTGTTAGTATGTGTATGCATAGCCATAGTTTTTGTCTTAAGTCTTACATATTTGGGAAATGTTGTTAGAATTAAAATGCAGGCAACAGAAATGGTGAAAATGTGAATAGGCAATGCCCTATTTAATGTTTCTTTACAGAAGCTTTAGAATACATGCTAGTTTGGTGTGCTATTTTTTGTTAAGTTAATTAACTGTTTTCTTATTTTCTGCATTAGATTGATTGCACAGGCTGAATATCTTGGAGACCAGCTTTTGGTAGCTTTAGGGGATACACAGGATTTTTGAACTTGTTGATAAGCTTGAAGACTTTGATCTCATATTGCTTCCTAGCTTTGAACTTGGGAGGCCATTGAAGTTGGCCAAAGAAGCAATAGGCATCATGTATGTATCCAACTACGAGGTTGCCACCTGCATGATATATGCTATGAGGAAAGGGCGCGGTTCCTAGATGGTCAAGGTTGAATTCTCCCACACGTTCTGCTACAACTGCTTAAATGCATACGTTGAAGACATGTGGAAGGCCTCGAAGCTACTTGTAAGATGTCTAGGTGTAAATATCAATTTTCGGCCGGCACGTGTAGATCCCTTCCGGTTAGCAAGCTACGAGTCACTAAAGTTGACCCGTAGTAGGTAGATCCTATGTTTGTGTCGTTTTTGTTTTGGTAGATGATTGTTGGGTAGTTAGTTGTAAGAGATGCAAGTTGGCATGTGGTGGAGTTGTTGTAAAGGCACATGTCGTGCATGTGATTCTTTGCCATGTGTTATGCTGTCGAAATTTCTAGTGAAAAAACCTACACCTTGTCAAAATTTTGGCCTTGTTTGTAAGAGAAAAAAACTTCATGGTGTTGAATTCAAAATGTTATGTCCTTGTGTGTAAGGAAACAAGGAGTTCACGGTGTTGAATAAATGTTGGCCTTGTTTGTAAGAAAACAAAAACTTCATGCTTTTTTGAATACATGTTCAAAAAATTTGTATACATATTTAATATTTTTGAATATATGCTTCATTTTTATTATTTCTGTTTTCTATATATATATATGTGTGTGTGTGTGTGTGTGTGTATATATATATATATATATATATATATTAAAAAACACTCTTCAAAACTCATTAAAAATGTTGATCAGGTACTTGAAAAATGTTAAATAAGTATTCAAAAATGTTGAACGACTATTTCAAAATATTGAACAAGTATTTGAAATTTTTGAATAAGTATTAAAAATATTGAACAACTATTGGAAAAATTTTGAGTAAGTATTAAAAATGTCAAACTGTTTGAAAGTTTTGAATAAGTAATAAAAAATGTTGAAAAAAATATTAAATACGTATAAAAATGTTGAATAAATATTTAAAAATGTTAAATAAGTGTTCGAACAATGTTGAACGTCTATAAAAACAATGTTGAACAATATTAAAAATATGTTTTGACATGTACGAAAATGTAGAGTGAAAAACAAAACAAACATAGGAAAATACAAAAAGAAAAAAAAGGAGAAAATGGAAAAAACTAAAGAAATGAAAAAACCCAGAGAAAGAAAAAATAAAAAGGAAAATGAGAAAGGTATTCGATTTGCTTAAAGCGAGAAATAGCTCTCACGGGAGAACATAGCTGCGGCCGGCAATTTGCAAAATCCTATTTGATGCGAGCTGTGTTAAAGTGCTGGTGTTTCGTATAGGCGAGTGGCCGAAGCGACGCGATGGGCATATTTGGGTAGTGCACCCACTAGATTAATTACACATGTAATCGGGCAACACTAAATGCAAATATGCAATACACTTATCTCTATATAAAATGAGGGCATATCCTAGCATGATATGGTTAGTCTTATTAATGCTTTAATAAATATACCAATCTTAGAAAATCAATTTTAGCACATTATTTTTTGGCCCAAGAGCATTCAATATGGTTATCAGATATCGCAAGGCCATCCATAAGATTTAAGATCTAATCCAACAAACGAAATCTACATGTAGATTTGTTGGTTGGAGAGATGTTGTATTTAAGTGTGCTCACCACCATAGCCCATATAAAAAACCATGTGGTGTAGAAGTCTTGCATAACCAAAGATTGATCAACACACCTGCCTAGTGTTAACATCTTCCACAAGAAAGATGGCTAGTTCTAAAGTAATGTGGGTGTTCTGCCTCCTAACTTTACTGGCCTTCACTTCTTGTTCCTATCATGTACGAGCAGAAGATCATGCCACCAAGGAGAAAAATGAGGTGATGGAGTATTGCAAGAGGTACATATTCAAAAATTATGGTGATCAGCATCCCGACCCCCACAGGAAATGTTGCCAAATAATAAGAGAATCAAGACACATCCATGCTATATGCCAGAAATTCACGCACGCAGATTTGCATAAGATCAGTCTAGCCAAGTGGGCTCATGTTACATATTGGTGTGGCAACGGATTGCATCCAGGGACTAATTGCGCAGGTGTGTTAATATGATTATATATATATATTACTAGCATTTTGATATAATTTCCTAGCTTATCTTCATGAAATTAATTACTTACGAGGAACTCAATCTCATATGCAGGTTTCATCGTTCCAGATTATAGTGCGCCACCACCTCCAGAACACTCAGCGTAAGGCTGGTCCTGTTAAATAAGGAAAGGAGTGTTATGATATGGAGCACTTAGTCTAAGGCAGTCTTAATCCCTGCAAAAATAATAATAAGGCAGTCTTAATGAACAAAGGAAGAGTATGGTATTGATGCTTTATCATGGGACCTCTGCAATAATGTATCTTACTTTTAGTGTTGTGACTAATAAAAGGACTGCCCGCATGTTTTCTTTGTGTTTAGCATGATATTTAGTTGTCCATCGACATACATGGCCTCAATAGATGACTTCCACTTTTGATAAAATGGAATGCTGAATTAAATCCAAAGTCTTGAAACAAACATAGCTTGTTCTATTCCTAATACTCAATATAATAAACACTAATCAAAATTTTGTGTTTGTCGAGTGTCATAGTGTTTGCCAAGATCTATTTTACGGGATATCAACAGACCACCTATTTGACGAGAACCACACTCGGTAAAAGCAAGCACTTGATAGAGTCTTTAGTTTGCCAAGAGCTGTGAGAAAAATACTCGGCAACCCCAAAACACTCAGCCAATGCAACTTTTGATGAGAGCTCGCAACATAGTACTCGGCAACTAGGAGCCATGTGGCACAGTCGTCCAAGGTCGGCGACACATTTGCGGAGTACCCCATCTATGGGATTCAGCGAAGACTTTTTTTGTGTAAAAAAAATCATTTCTTGAGTTCTGTGAGAAGGATGTAAGTGCATCTAGTGCCCCTTAGTGATTTTGGTCTATTGAAGACTTATAGGTTAAGGGACTGATGCGTTTGTGAGTGTACACAGGTCTATAAGTCTATGAGGAGTTTGATATTTACAGAGAAAGTCGACCCCTAAAAATGAAGTTCTTCCACTGAAGACTTTGGATTTCTGAAGAATTTTTGAAGACTTTGAAACTGAAGAAATTGGTGTGACCTTGAAGACATGGTATTCATTCAAGGAACATGAAGCGTGAAGAATTTTGTTTTTGTAGTTTCATTTTCTCTTTCTTGAGTCATAGGAAACACCGTACTGTTAAACGGGGTCGAGGAAATACTAAGGAAAAATTTCCAAGTGATGCTCAACTGAAAATCCTACACCTACAAATCCCTTCGAGTGAAGGCATTGGAAATCTCAAACAGTTCAGTCAATTTCTTCAGTTATAGAGACGAAGCTCTTCTGGTCTCTGAGTAATTTGTTCTGACTGAGGAGTTAGGAATTCGCTAGTGCGGATTGCCTACATGTGAGGAACATGATAGCCCTAAGGAATTTGATAGTCGAATTTCCGAGCGTTGCTGTGCTACATGCCAGCTGTCCCAAAATATCTACCCACCTAACGGTCATATCATTGAAGGGCATTTATGTCTTATCATGGCGGTCTGCTCCTAGGCTATAAATAGCCACACCCTACAACCACTAGTTGGTTGGCTGCTCCGAGAGAAACTGGCACTTGTCATTTGAGAGCATCCTATCCTCCGAGGACTTTGAGCAAAAATCATCAAGTGTGGAAACCCAAACCCAAACACCTACAAACCCAAAGTGATTGAGCATCACTGAAGAGATTGATCCTGCATGGATCCAACGCTTGTTACCTTTGAAGACTGTGCATCTTCCAGATGGCTAGGCGTCATGGTCTAGAGCATCCAAGAGGAAATTGTGGATCGCCGAGTGACCGAGTTTGTGAAGGTTTGGAAGTCACCTGAAGACTTACCACGAGTGATTGGGCGAGGTTTGTGTGACCTTAGCTCAAGGAGAATAAGGTGAGAACTGTGTGTCCTCGGGTTTAAATACCTAGCCGCTCCAACCAGACATACAACTGTCACAGCAGTTGGAACTGCTCTACCAAATCATTGTCTTCACCAAGCCTACTGGTTCTATGTCGGGGAAGCTGACTCCGCGAGCACCTATGGGGACGAAGCCCCTTTTCGGTTCGGCCGGGGGCGGTGGTCGCACGAAGAGCAGATCGAGGCGAGGCACACGAGCGGTTTACCCAGCTTCGGAGCTCTCCGGAGAGATAATACTCCTACTGCTGCTTTGTGGATTGTATTGAGTTCTTGCTCGGGAGCGCTGAGTGCTACAGTACACACCAGCAGCTAACGAGACGGAGCGTGAGTGTTCTACTATTCGTCCCCCTCCCTCTACGTTGCGCATGGGCCTCCTTTTATATGCTAAAGGGGTCACCGACAGGTGGCAACGTAGGCAAGGGCAAAAATGGAAAAGGAGCTGCGGTTGGTACAGCTACTTGCACAGTGTATCATACCTAACTCTGACGGCAGGAGACAAAGGCATTAAATGCCTATCTACGTCGCCCAAACAGTGCAGAAAAGGGACCGTCAGGGACGCCACCGCTCGCCACGATGGCGATCTTGTCAGCGCCGCTTGCCACAGTGTACCCCTGGCTGCACAGCCTCCCGCCACATACGCCTGGAAGGGTCCCAGAGCGACACGTAGGTGGGTGTGCTGGAGCGCAGGTATAGAGTGGTTGCTTGCCGCGGCAAACGCCTTGCTACGGCCGTTGTCTTGTCGCGCCCGGGAGCTTGTCGCTCGCCGGGTCTTGTCGGGACGCGTGGCGCGTCGTGGCAAGTTTCTTGAGATGCCTTGGTTGGCCTTCCCGGCAAGCTCCTCTTGCTGGGGTCTTGTGCCTTGAGTGGCCTTCCCGGCAAGCTCCTCTTGCCGGGGACTTGTCTCCTTGGCTTAAATACTTTGTTCTTGAATGGCTTAAAAAGGGCCACAGAGGGCCTTGGCGGTCACCCGGCAAGCCTTGCCGCGGGACGCTGCGACTGCCCGTGCACAAGTTTGGGATACTAGGGTACCCCTACTCTAGTACACCGACAGGAGCCCCCGGGCCTGGGCCATACACGGTGCCGAGCGCTGTTGGGCCAGGCCCAAAACAGGGCACGGGCACGCACGGCCTGGATCACGCTGTATCTTACTCCGCATCCACCGCGCCCTCCCCGAACGACACGCGTCGATTGCGGCGTCGTGGGGGAGGTCATGGGTGGTTTCTTTATTCGGAAAAGCGAAACGCCCGCCCCCTTCCTCCTTATAAGCAGGGGAAACAGGGGCAGTTCGCACCTTCCCCATAAATGGAGGGAGGCATGGAGGCGTGGTTTTCGAGGCGTCCACTCCGCACGATCACGGGGTGGGGAGAGGTCGCCTCATCCGTCGCCTCGGTTCTGTACGCCTGCCACGCGGCCTCCATGCGCTTGGGGTGGCGAACGGTGGAGGCGGGAAACCGGGCCGTCACGGGTCGAGGCAGCGGGTCGGGCCCAGTTCCCTGCTCCTTCCGTGTCTTGATTAGCTGAGCGGGGCGGCCGAGCCCCCACCCTGTTCCTTTATAAGGAGCGGGAGAGGGGGGGGGGGGGAACGGAAGCCTGTATCCCTTCATCTCCTCTTCCCTTCAGCTTCTGCTCCCCTCTCTCTCATTTGCCATGGAGAAAGGGAATCCTGGTCCTTCAACGGTGGCGGCGAGGGTCGCCGCTAGACAACGCGTCCCTCCCTCTCCCGCACCCGTGGTGGCAGGGCCAGCCGTAGGGGGAAGAGGGAGGGGGTGAGGCCGCGGGCGAGGTCGAGGGCGAGGCCGAGGTGCTCGGGGAAGAGGTGGACGGGGCGGCTCGCCGGCCTCGCCTCCGCCAGCGGTTCCTCGTCCCATGGCGGACCATATTGGCGACGACCCTTGCGAGTTTTTTGTTAGGCTGCGTCGGCCGCCTCGTCGTCGCCTTCGTCTCCCGACTCCATTTGCGAGCGAGATGGAGTTGGATCCGCTCGAGACACTGAGGTTGCACATGAGGGGTTGTGGAATCAGCGGTACGCGAGTCCGCGTTGACTTCCCGGCCCCTAATGTGATGTATCTTGGTCGAGGGTGGAAGACGTTCGCCCGTATCCACAGCTTGACGGAGGGGCTCACCCTCCATTTTAAGCTGATGGAGGGCGGTCTCCTCTCTGTCAAGGTCTTCGGGTGCTTCAGGACTCGGGCAAGGCGCTGCGTGGAGAGCTCCTCCGATAGCGAAGGCTCCTCCTCGGGCGGGAGTGACGAGGAGGGCAGCGTCAGCAACGACGAGGGTAGCGGGCGGCAGGATGAGAGGTCCGACTAGGTGTCGGGCGCCGCTCCGTGTGGCACCGGCGACCCCATCATCCGTGTCGCTGGCTCGTCGAGCGGCTCGGGGTCGTCTCCTCGGGCGGCTGGCGTAGGGAGGTTGCGGAAGAGGAAGAGGGCAGGCGGCAAGGCCGTCAACTCGGAGTACGTGGGCACGACGCCCTCGACAGCGTGCTGACGTCTTGCCGCATCGACTTCGAGCCCTGCCTCCGGCGCCGCCATCACCATCCAGCCTTTGGACGACCACCGAGATGTTCTCTTGGTGTCTTCTGCCACCTGTAGCTCGTCTAGGCGCCCATTTTGCCTTTTTCGCCTCCTTGACCTGCCTCCTGAAGAGAGGGACAAGAAAGGGATTACGGGCACCTTATCTCTTTTTAATTTGTAAGCCCTCGGGCCTTAGTTGCATTTAAAGCTTGTAATCCCATCATCCATGTTTCTCATTCTCTATGAACTGTACCTAAGTGGAATTTTTTTTGTGAAAAGGGGATGCTTGCCGGGTCACTTGTCTTGCGGGTGGAACCCACGTCAAGGAACAAATCCTTGATATCTTTAAGAGAGACACTTTTTTCCCGGCAGCAGGCCCTGCCGTCTTCCCACGTCGCTCGACCTTTCTCATGCTTTTGGCGGAGGTAGGGATGAGGCGGGTTCAGGCTCCTCGTTTCGTCCCTTTGCTGCCGCGACTACGACCAAACCCTGGCCCCGGGAACGAGCCCTAGGGCCTAGAGTTATGGGAGCACGGTAGCTTTTAGGAAGACACGAGGTTTCGCATACCTCAGTCCATAAGAGAATGCATGATGATAAGGGATGAAAAACTTATCTGAGATTGCAGCCCCCGGCAACTCTGGTTTGCCGTGGGTGAGTCTTTGTACTCGCAGCCCCCGGCAACACTGGCTTGCCGGGGTCCAGATGCTGGTTCATCCTTCTTCTCCTTTTCGTCCTCAAGTGGTCCGGTCAGGATATGCGAGCCCTGTGAACCAAGGGAAACGAAAGAACGACAAAGGGACGCACACTCGACCTCTAAGTTAGGGGTTAGCCGCTACTAAGCACTGTCAACCCTAACCAAGGACGAGACTCAACTCAGCATGCATGCTATAGCTTAGGGCGCCAGCGCTTCACTTATGCTCAGGGTCTGCGCCTGGCTTTGTACAAAGGATTACATGCAACAGCAGCAATACTTGTACAAAAGGTGGTTGCCGGAACAGGGTCCGACAACCGCGCCTTATGGGTAAAACTTAGGAAGATGCTCGATGTTCCAGGAGTTGCTCACCGGAATGCCATCTTCAGTCTCAAGGCGGACAACGCCAGGCCTAGTGACTCGTTTCACCCGGTAAGGGCCTTCCCACTTCGGCGTCAACTTGTTGGAATTCTTGGCGGACTGAACGCGCCGAAGAACAAGGTCGCCTTCCTCGAGACTTATGGCATTAACTTTGCGGCTATGGTAGCGGCGCAAAGCTTGCTGGTAGCAAGCAGCTCGCACATCAGCCTGAAGACGGTCTTCCTCAAGGAGCAGCGCGTCATCTTGTCGCAGCTGCTCTTGCTCAAGCTCATCATAAGCGAGCACTCGAGGTGACCCGTATACGAGTTCCGTGGGGATAACTGCCTCTGCTCCATAGACTAGAGCGAAAGGTGTCTGGCCAGTGGCTCGATTTGGCGTCGTCCTGATTGACCAAAGAACCACCGGCAGCTCCTCAATCCAGTTTCTTCCGCACCTGTGCAGCCTGTCAAAAGTCCTGGTCTTGAGCCCACGCAGCACTTCAGCATTTGCCCTCTCCGCCTGACCGTTGCTCCTGGGTGAGCAACAGAAGTGAAGCAGACCTTGGCGCCAAGATCTTGGACGTACTGCATGAAGGTGTGGCTCGTGAATTATGTATCGTTGTCGGTGATGATCCTGTTAGGGATCCCGAAGCGGCAAACAATCGACCTGAAGAACTTGACTGCTGACTGTGCTGTCACCTTCCTCACTGGTTCCACTTCCGGCCACTTTGTGAACTTGTCGATTGCGACGTACAAGTACTCAAAGCCCCCGACTGCTCGGGGGAAGGGGCCGAGGATGTCGAGCCCCCAGACCGAAAATGGCCAGGATAAAGGGATCGTCTAGAGAGCTTGAGCTGGCTGGTGTATCTGCTTGGAATGAAACTGGCATGCTTCACACTTGGTTACTTGTGCAGTCGCATCCTGGAGGACTGTCGGCCAAAAGAAACCTTGCCGGAAAGCTTTGCCGGCAAGCGCCCTTGCGCCAATGTGGTGACCACATATGCCTCCATGTATCTCTGCCAACAGCTTTTGTCCATCTTCTCGGTGAATACACTTCAATTTCACACCGTTGAGTCTTCTTCTGTACAGTGCGTTGTCGGCAAACTGGTACATACTTAACTGCCGGGCTACTCTTTCCGCTTCTTCTAGCTCTTCGAGAAGTTCTCCTGTATGAAGTAAACGGACGATCTGCTGTGCCCATGCTGGAGCTTGGGGCTCGACAACAAGGACTAAAGGCATATCTGCTGCTGCGGGAACATCCGCTTTTACGGCGAGAACCTGCGGCTCAGCCGGAGCTTGACGTTCCCCGGCAAGCTTTCCGGAGCAAAACTTGCCGGGAGCGTCTGCTTCAACGAAACAAACCCTGGGGCTTGTCGGAGTAGACCGCTCCTCAGCACTCTCGGCGTTGATCTTGGGGACCTTCTTGGCGGCGGCTTCGGGAAGCTCTGCCGGAAAATAGTCACCAGAAATCAAATTCCTCTTCTTGCTCGGTCCAGTTGATGGCGTCACAGACGGTTGAGTCAGCTTGAGCACAAAGATCCCTGGTTCCACAGGTAACTTAAGTGCTGCGCACTTTGACAGGCCGTCAGCAATGTCGTTCTGAGCTCTTGGAACATGTTCCATCTGTAGGCCGGCAAAGCGCTCTTCTAGCTTCCTCACTTCATCAACGTAAGCTTCCATCAACGGACTTTGATAATTCTTGTTCACTTGGCGGACGACAAGCTGCGAGTCCCCCCTGGCAATGAGCTGCTTGATCCCAAGGTCTGCCGCGATCCTAAGACCGGCAAGCAATCCCTCATACTCTGCAGTATTGTTCGTTGCTTGCTCCTTGGGAAAGTGCATCTGGACTACGTACTTGAGGTGCTCTCCGGTGGGTGCGACAAGCAGCATGCCAGCACCGGCGTCTTGCAGCGAGAAAGCACCATCAAAGTACATCAGCCACTCTTTGCTTGCTTCCTTGACGGGGATGCTCGTTTCTGGAATTTCTTCATCTGGTGTTGGCGTCCACTCTGCTATGAATTCTGCCAATGCTCTGCTTTGGATTGTTGAAGTGCTCTCAAACTTGAGGCCAAAGCTTGACAGTTCCAGTGCCCACTCAACAATCCTGCCTGTTGCTTCTGGATTCTGCAGTATCCTCTTCAGCGGAAAGCGAGTGACAACTGTAATCTCATGTGCTTGGAAGTAATGGCGCAGATTTCTCGAGGCCATGAGAAGGCTGAAAAGCAATTTCTGCACACCAGAGTACCTTGACCTAGCCCCCTGCAGAAGGGAACTGTCAAAGTAGACTGGGCGCTGCACCATTTTCTTCTGTTGTATCTCTTCGCACATCTGCGCAGATCCATCTTTGTCGGCACCAGAGCTTGTCGGGGAAGCCCCCTGCTTGTCGCTGAATGTGCTTGCCGCGGTTGCTGGCTCATCATCTGCCTCCCTCTCCGCTACTAACGCAGCACTAACCACTTGATTGGTTGCCGCCAGATACAGCAGCAACTTCTCTTGTGGTTTAGGTGCGACAAGTATTGGAGTGGAGGACAGGTATCTCTTCAAGTCCTGCAGCTCAGCCTCCGCTTCCAGAGTCCATTTCATTAGACCCGCCTTTTTCAAAATTTTGAAAAACGGCAGGGCGCGCTCAGCAGACTTAGAGATAAACCTGCTGAGAGCCGCCACGTAGCCGGCAAGTTTCCGCACATCCTTGACGCGCTTCGGTGCTTCGATCTGCTCAATGGCCTTGATCTTGTCGGGATTGGCTTCAATTCTCATCTGAGAAACGAAGAACCCGAGAAGCTTGCCGGAAGGGACTCCAAACACGCACTTCTCGGGGTTGAGCTTGAGGCTGATCTTGCGCAGATTTGCAAAAGTCTCTTCTAGATCTTGAATCAGAGTTGCTTTGTCCCTGCTCTTGACCACTATGTCATCCATGTAGGCCTCCACATTTCTGTGTATTTGCGGTTCAAAAGCAGTATGGACTACCCTTGCGAATGTTGAAACAGCATTCTTCAAACCGAAAGGCATCCGTACGAAACAGTACGTGCCACATGGAGTGATGAATGCGGTCTTCTCCTCATCTTCTTCTGCCATGAAGATCTGATGATATCCTGAGTATGCGTCAAGAAATGAAAGCAAGTCACATCCGGCCGTGGAGTCAACAATCTGGTCGATGCGCGGCAAGGGAAATGGATCTTTGGGACAAGCTTTGTTAACATCGGTAAAGTCGATACAAAGCCTCTATTTCCCGTTTGCCTTGCGCACGACTACAGGATTGGCCAACCACGTAGGATGGAGCACTCCTCTCACAAGGCCTGCTGCTTCCAACTTCTTGATCTCTTCTGCGATGAATTCTTGGCGCTCCACTGCTTGTTTTCTGACTTTCTGCTTGACGGGCCGCGCATGAGGACAAACGGCAAGGTGGTGCTCAATTACTTTCCTGGGAACGCCGGGGTTGTCAGACGGTTGCCACGCAAACACATCGACGTTCGCCCGCAGGAAAGCAATGAGCGCGCTTTCCTATTTAGGGTCAAGAGTGGCACTGATGGTGAAAGTACCACCAGTGCCGTCCTCCTTGGCGGGCACCTTCTTGGTCACTGGCGGAGCTGCCATTGTCTTCTTACACTTGCCGGTGGAGCTCGATGGTGCGTCTTTGACGGTAGCGCAGCACTCCGAAGAGGTGCGCTTGCCGGAGTGGGCATCAGAACTCTTGCCGGACTTGGTCTTCTTCTTCCCCCCGGGAGCTTCAGCGGCAAGTGTCTCGCGATCCGTTGCGGCTGCTGCTTCCCGGTAGATCTTGTCGGCACAGATAAGAGCATCTTTCTTGTCGCCAGGGACAGAGATGACACTTATCGGGCCTGGCATCTTCAGCATGTTGTACGCGTAGTGAGAGGCCGCCATGAACTTGGCGAGCGCTGGACGACCGAGAATTCCATTGTAAGGCAATGGAAAATCGGCAAAGTCAAAAGTGATCCTCTCAGTCCTGAAGTTCAACTCGCTGCCAAATGTCATCGGCAGCGTGATCTTCCCTTTCGGCTTGCTCCTTCCCGGGTTGATTCCTTGGAATGTGCCGGTCTCTTCGAGCTCGCTGTCAGGGACTTGGAGTTTACGGAGCACAGCGGAGGAGATCAGGTTCAAGCCGGCCCCGCCGTCAACTAGCATCTTAGTGACCTTGAGGTTGCGGATAGTTGGTGAGACCAACATCGGCAAGCACCCGACCGCAGTTGTGCGATCAGGGTGGTCCTCAATATCAAAGAGGATAGGCGTGCTGGACCATTTCAGAAGCTTGCGTGACTCGATGGGTGGTTCTGCCGCATTGACTTCCCGCACCCACTGCTTGAGTTGGCGGTGTGAAGTATGCAAAGAAGCACCACCGTCAACGCACAAGACCTCTGTGGCTTTCTGAAACTCCTGCTCACTGGTCTCGTCATCATCCATGTCTTCTTTGTCGTCGTCTTCATCTTTGTCGCGACCACGGGGAGGTCTGTCTCCTTGCCGCTGATTGGCCTTGCCGCGGCGTCCTCCCCGGCCGGTGCGCTTCGTACCGGATCCTCCAGCACCTGCTTGGGCTTTCTCCTTGTCGCGTCGCTCGTACTCGGCCTTTTGCAGCTCGACAAGCTGCTCGACCTTCTTGCAGCTCTGGAGGTCATGGACCTTGGTGCGGTGGATCTTGCAGTACTGTTTGTTGGTGCCGTCCTGCTTGTCGGCGGCTGCCACAGCCTGGCAGTTGGCGCATGTAGCAACCTCCTTGCCGGAGCTACCATCTTTGGCTTTCTAGGCGCCACCGTCGTTGCTGGACTGCTCAACAACGAGCACATCTTTGCCCTTCCTCTTCCTGTTGTTCCGCCGCCGGTTTTTATTTGCCGGGGCGGCATCCTCGCTGTCAGATCCTCCCGTTCCTGTATTCTCTCCGGGGAGTTTCCTCCCTTCCTCAGCACGTGCACACCTATCGGCTAGAGCATACAGCTCACTGACGTCTCTGATCGCCATCTCCTCCCGCATCCTGCGGTTACGCACGTTCTGATGGAACGCGCTGATGACCGCGGCAGGGTGGACATCTGGGATGTTGCGTTGCACTTGGCTGAATCTCTGGATGTACTTGCACAAGGGCTCTCCTTCCTTTTGGGCAAGCAGGTGAAGGTCACTCTCCTGGCCATAAGGTTTGTGGCCGCCCGTAAAGGCGCCGACAAACTGATGGCATAGGTCTGCCCAGGAAGATATGGAGTTTTCTGGCAGGTGCATGAGCCAGGACCTGACGTTGGGTTTGAGCACCAGCGGGAAGTAGTTGGCAAGGATCTTGTCGTCTCGCCCCCCGGCAGCCTGCACCGCGATGGTGTAGATGCTGAGGAACTCCGACGGATGCAACCTGCCGTCGTACTTCTCCGGTACGTCTGGCTTGAAATTCTTCGTGCTGGGCCACTGGACTTGCCGCAGCTGACGAGTGAACGCAGGGCAACCTACCGCATACGGCAGGTCGCCTGGCTCCCCTGGCGCATGCATGTCGACAGTGGGCCCAGCGCACCGGTCCGATTGATGCCGCGCTTCTCTTCGGCGCTCGATGCGAGTACGAGCGTCTTCTTGCTGTCGTTCGTGAAGAACTTGGCGCTGATCGCGGCGAGCTCGCGGATCTGATGAAGTGGTGGAGTCGCTGTCGCGGTGGACCCGGCGAGTCGGCGATCTTGGCCTCCGCAGCGGAGAGTGCACGGTGGTTGCACCCCCACCGGTCTTGTCGCCATCGGCTCGCACCTGGCTGGCTTGCCGCGGCTGCGATGTAGTCGGCTGCCGCGGAGTGTCGCCGTTGGCGAAGCCGATGAGGCTCTGAATGGTGGCCCTCCAGTCGTCGATCTTGTCTGGTGTTGGAGGGAAGTCTAGGAGCAGTTGAGCTCGCGCCAAAGCTTCTGCTGGAGTGGCAGGTAACGGTGGCGAACGGTGCGAGGAGCGGGATATGCTCGGACTTCCAACGATGTTAGAAGGAGCAGTATTCTGTCCAGGCGACCGTGCCTCGCTCACGCCAGCACATTGGCGTGCATGCTGGCCTTGAGCATCCCGAGATCCGCCAGCTCGATTTGGGTCCAGCGAGCGTATGGTACCTTGAGTACCACGACGCTGCCGGTCCCGCACCTCCTGAGATGGGCGCGGAGCATCCACGGACGCCCGGTCGTCGTGGGAGCCTGCTATGCCACCGACGGGCAGCGTAGCCTTGTCCTTGGGCCTGGCGGCATCATGGGCTCCCTCGTCGATGCCTGTTCTTCCGCCGGCGTCTTCCCCACCAGCCGTTTGGTCCAGCGGCGGTGGGTTCGACGCGGACGGAGCAGCCGCCTCCGAAGCCTTCTTCTTCGGCGGCATGTCGATGAAGATCTAGCTCGTGTGAACGCTGGATCAGGTTCACACAACCTCGACACCCCCTACCTGGCGCGCCAAAGATGTCGGGGAAGCTGACTCCGCGAGCACCTATGGGGACGGAGCCCCTTTTTGGTTCGGCGGGGTGCGGAGGTCGCACGAAGAGTAGATCGAGGCGAGGCACACGAGCGGTTTACCCAGCTTCGGAGCTCTCCGGAGAGATAATACTCCTACTGCTGCTTTGTGGATTGTATTGAGTTCTTGCTCGGGAGCGCTGAGTGCTACAGTACACACCAGCAGCTAACGAGACCGAGCGTGAGTGATCTACTGTTCGTCCCCCCTCCCTCTACGTTGCGCATGGGCCTCCTTTTATATGCTAAAGGGGTCACCGACAGGTGGCAACGTAGGCAAGGGAAAAAATGGAAAAGGAGCTGCAGTTGGTACAGCTACTTCCACAGTGTATCATACCTAACTCTGACGGCAGGAGACAAAGGCATTAAATGCCTATCTACGTCGCCCAAACAGTGTAGAAAAGGGACCGTCAGGGACGCCACCGCTCGCCACGATGGTGATCTTGTCAGCGCCGCTTGCCACAGTGTACCCCTGGCTGCACAGCCTCCCGCCACGTACGCCTGGGAGGGTCCCAGAGCGACACGTAGGTGGGTGTGCTGGAGCGCAGGTACATAGTGGTTGCTTGCCGCGGCCGTTGTCTTGTCGCGCCCGGGAGCTTGTCGCTCGCCGGGTCTTGTCGGGACGCGTGGCGCGTCACGGCAAGTTTCTTGAGATGTCTTGGTTGGCCTTCCCGGCAAGCTCCTCTTGCCGGGGACTTCTCTCCTTGGCTTAAATACTTTGTTCTTGAATGGCTTAAAAGGGTCCACAGAGGGCCTTGGCGGTCACCCGGCAAGCCTTGCCGTGGGACGCTGCGACTGCCCCTGCACAAGTTCAGGATAGTAGGGTACCCCTACTCTAGTACACCGACATTCTATTTCCTCAACTCTTCCATTTCTTCATTAGTGTGTTGTGTGCTTATTCATATCTGTTTGAAGACTTTGACTGAAGACTTTCTCAATTTCCTCAGTTCAATTTCTTCAGTCTGTTTGTCTTCATCCTGTTTTATCCTGTGCTTACACTTCCTGTACTCTGTATCTGTTTTCGTTTCATCATGATGTCCATGTTTATGTTATGTCATGTATGCATCTGAGTACTTATTCCACTACAAATAGTTCTTCGCTTAGGAATTTCCTCACGCTGAAATTCCTCAGTGAAGAATTCATAAAAATCGCCTATTCACCCCCCTCTAGTCAATATAACGCACTTTCAATTGGTATCAGAGCAAGGTACTCCCTTGTTCTCTGTGATTTTGGTTTAACCGCCTGGAGTTTTAGTTATGTCGACAGCAGAAATGAAGACCATGTCATGCCCCATCTTTGATGGTCACGACTATCCCAAGTGGAAGGCCATGATGAAGAAGTGCCTCATGGCGATGAATAGCAAGCTGTGGACCCTCACTAAGATTGGTCTTACTGATCTGTGCAAGATGGCGGAAGATGATGTTATTCGCAAGTAAACTCTTCTAAACCTCATGATGAAGGGCGTAATTTTCTCCTGTCTATCTCAAAATCAGTTTACGAATATCATGCATCTCAGCCATGTGAAGCTTATCTGGGACCGACTATCTAAGGTCTATGAAGGTCATCGAACTCGTCATGATCCTTGGTTTGAGGATTTCAAGGAATCACTCAAAGCCATGACATTCGAACTAGAATCATCATCCTCTACACCATGCCTCATGGAAAAAGGTGCTAAGGTAGCTAAATGCTACTTATCCGAGTCCAATGATGATGAATCTAGTGATGAATCTGGACCCAGTTATGTCAAACTTGCTTCCCTTGCCACTAAACAACAAAGAGCTTTGGAAAAAGTTCAATACATGCTGGATAAGAGCGATGATATGTCGGGTGAAGAAATGGATCAGTCGAAAGCTTTGGCTGAAAGTCTTCAGAAAATTCAGTCTAAGTTTGACAACCTTCAAAGTCATCATAACACTCTCTTATCTGATCATGAGAAGCTTTCTTATGAATTTCTTCAAAGAAAGCACGATCTTGGAAAGCTAAGGGTGAGTTATGAAGATCTTTAGAAGGAGCGCGATTCATTACTTGCTTAACAAATCACGCTGCTCAGGAAGAATTTGTTCCTCCATGTTTGACGTGCATTGAACGTGAATCTGCTAATTCTTCACCTGAATGTTCAAATGCTTCCAATGTTACAATTTCTTCACCTGTCTCTGATATAACTAATTCCTCATCTGAGGACACGGATAGTATCACCGATGATGCATGGCTGAAGGAATTGTATATGATAGGCATGTACAAAAGCCTCAAAGGGCATCGGGCTCTTTGTGATGTGCTTAAAAAGCAGATCCTCAACAGGAACCCTAGGAAAGAGGGTATTGCCTTTGAGAGGAAACTCAATGCTGATGGGACATACCGGAAGCCTCAGCAATATCCCAAAACCTCATGGGTTGCTGCAAAGGGACCTCCAATAGATCCATCTACTCTATCTGGCTTTACATGTGAATCTCCTCATTCTTCAGATGAGTCATTTGACTCCAACTATAAATTGTTCAAAAATCAGAATGGTGAAGTATTTTCTAGATATGTTGGCACTAACTGCAGGAATGGTTCCCCTATGAAGAAAATCTGGGTTCCCAAAAGGTGCCTTGAAAATCTTCAGGTGAATGTCATCATGACACCACCTGTGAAGAATAGGAACCCCAGATCAAATTCTTCATATGAACCAAATTCTTCATATGAATCCAAGTCCTCATACGAACCAAATACCTCACATGGATCAAATTCCTCAAAAGGATCAAAGTCCTCATATGAACATCATCGTGCTAACACTTCTGTTTCGCAGGGAGGATTTAAGGGCTATGAATATGAGCATTATTCTTCTAACCATTATGTTCATAAGTCCTCGAAGAATTTCTCTGTTTATGCATATGCTTATACTAACTCCTCTTATGTGAGACGAAGTGGACAGGCTTCTATGCCACCTTTCTCATATGGAGCTCCCATAATGATGAACTCTTTGCCACCCATTCAGATGTGGGCGGTGAAGAAAAAGAAATAATTTCTTATGTAGGGTCAGGTCTCCAGAGGTGCTTAAACGTCTGAAAAATTTGCTAGAGACCTGAAATTGCTTGAAAGGACGCAAGCTAATCATGAAGAAATGAACTTTCATTTCTCACGTCCTCCTATTGCTTTATGTGTTCCATTGCTTGATGAAATTGATCTGATGAAATTGATGTCATATTCTTCACTGACGAATTATATGAGTTCGTAAGCTGCACTAATTCATCTGTAGGATGATCAACTCAAAGCCAATGAGTGGGTCCTCGATAGTGGATGTAAAAATCACATGACTGGTGACAAGAATATATTGATGGATGATCCCTTATCTCCATCGAATCTGAAGCATATCATCTTTGCTGACAAAGGCAAAAGCAAGGTATTGGGTCTAGATAAGGTTGCGATCACAAAGGGTCGACACATGGACAAAGTCATGCTAGTCGAGTCCTTAGGATACAACGTCATGTCAATCTCAATGCTTTGTGATCTTGATATGGTTGTTATCTTTGGCAAGTATCGTTGTGTTGTGATCATGGAAGCCGACAATTCCAAAGTCTTCGAAGGCTTTAGGAGAGGAGATCTGTATATTGTTGATTTCTCTACTGGACCACAACCAGCTATATGTCTACTTGCAAAAGCTTTAGAAGGCTGGCTATGGCATCGACGATTAGGTCATGTTGGGATGAGTAACTTGCACACGCTCGCGAAGAAGAAGCATGTCATTGGCATTGAGAATGTCAAATTCCTCAAGGATCACTTGTGCGGAGCCTGTGAAGCTGGACAGATGACCAAGGCCAAACATCCAGCGAAGACTATCATGACTACCACTCGACCATTTGAATTGCTCCACATGGATCTCTTTAGTCCTAACCATTACTTTGCATTCACTAATGAAGCATCTCTATATGGCTTTGTCATTGTTGATGATTACTCTCGTTACACACGGGTACATATTATCACTTACAAAAGTGAAGTGCAGGAAGTCTTCAAACGATTTTCCTCGAGGGCTTCAACCAACTTTGGTGTGAAGATCAAGCACATCAGAAGTGACAATGGAACTGAGTTCAAGAATTCTGGTCTTGATGACTATCTTGATGAACTTGGTATTACTCATGAGTTATCTTCTCCTTATACTCCTCAGCAGAATGGCGTCATGGAGCGCAAGAACAGGACTCTTGTTGAGATGGCTCGCACTATGCTTGACGAATACAAGACGCCTCGTCATTTCTGGATTGAGGCAATTAATACTGCGTGCCACATCATCAACAAGGTATATCTTCACAAATTCTTCAATAAGACAGCATACGAACTCCTCACTGACAAGAAACCCAATGTGAGTTATTTCAAAGTCTTCGTTGCTAAATGTTGGATTAGAGATCCTCATCACAATTCTAAATTTGCACCGAAAGCACATGAAGGTTTTATGCTTGGTTACGTAAAGGACACACACACCTACAGAGTCTTCAACAATGTTCACCACAAAGTTGTTGAAACTGTAGATGTGCGGTTCGATGAAACTAATGGCTCGCAAAGAGAGCACCTACCTCCTGTGCTAGATGAGAAGTCACCTGAGGAAACCATCAAGTTCAAGGCTACTGAGGATGTCATTCCGACCGAAGAATCTGCTGAAGAAGTCATTCCAGAATGTGAAGAACATCATGCTGATGCACCTGAGGAAAATGGTGCTGATGAAAATGCTGATCAAATTCCTCGAATGAAACCCGCTCATCCTCGCATTGCAAATGAAGTGCAGATTGAGAAAATCATCAGCGACATCAACATTCTAGGTCCTCTCACACGCTCAAGAGCTTCACATTTGTCTAACTTTTGTGGGCACTTTGCTTTCGTCTCTATCACAAAGCCCACTAAGGTAAATGAAGCATTTCTGGAGCCTGAGTGGATTCAAGCTATGCAAGAGGAATTACATCAATTTGAGCTCAACAACGTTTGGGAACTGGTCAAACGTCCAGATCCTCGCAAGCAAAATATCATTGGCACAAAGTGGATCTACCGCAACAAGCAAGATGAAAATGGTCTTGTGGTGAGGAACAAGGCACGCCTTGTAGGTAAGGCTACACACAGGTTGAAGGAATTGATTTCTATGAAACTTTTCACTAAAAAAATACACTTCCATGATGATACGTGTTTGTCATAGTAAGTCGCGTTTTCTGTCATACATGTACATCCATGACGATTTTATGACAGAATCAAGATAGTCATATCTGTGCTGTCGTAGAAGTGTTCCATGACATTACCAAATTTATCATCACGGAAGTGTCCACTTCCATGATGATAAATCACGCGTCACAGAAGTGCTTTCGCCAAGGGTGACCGACACGTGGCATCCACCATAACGGAACACCGTTAAGCTATCGGGTCCGGTTTTGGATCCGATAACCCGTTAATAGCCCTGACCAATGGGGATTTTCCATGTGTAAAATCGTCATTGCCTGGAGGAAACACGTGTCGGCTCACCGTTGGGACAGGTGTCACTCATCCAATGGGCGAGATGTGCTTATGAAATGTTGACACGTGGATCGGCCCAAAAGTGGCCCATAAAGTTTAAATGGGCATGCCCAACTAAAGGTCCACAAGATTTTCCGGTCCATAATGGGTCGGCCCAGCAAAACGTACCATAATGGGCTGGCCCAGCTAAAGGCCCACGAGATTTTGCGGGCCATAATGGGCTGTCCTAGCTAAAGGCCCATGAGATTTTGCGTACCATAATGGGCCGGCCTAGCTAAAGGCCCACAAGATTTTGCGGACCATAATGGGTCGGCCCAGCTAAAGGCCCATGAGATTTCGCCGACCATAATGGGCCGGCCTAGCTGAGGCCCAAAAGATTTTGATGACACTAGTAGGCCGGCCCATTAACAGGCTGCCATGTTTTGGGCCAAATGTCGGCCCATATTTGATCCGGGCCATTAACAGTTTGCCATGTTCCGGGCCTAATAAAGGCCCATATGTGGTCCGGCCCGTTAAAATCCTACCATGTTGTGGGCCAAATTATGGCCCAGATCAGGTCCGGCCCTTTGAGAGGCTTTGGGCTAAGTTATGGCCCATATCAGATTTGGCCCGTCAACGGGACGCTACGCTTTTGGGCCCACTTGAGAAAGGCCGATTTAGTAATTGGCCTGATATTAGTTTCGGCCTGTTAAAGGCCCATTTAACATTTAGGCCCTATATTAATTTCGGCCTATTAAAAGCCCTTCATATAGTTGGGCCTAACTACGGCCCCGTTTGTATCTGGCCTGCTCACAGACGATAATCTGATTGGGCCAAACAAGGTCCGAGACAATTTTGGCCTATTATAAGCCCATGATTTGATTGGCACAATCATGGGTCGGGGTCTATTTCGGCCTGCTGCCGGCCCGTGAGCTATTCGGCACGTTTCAGGCCCAACCTACTTTTCAACCTCTGAGGGAGTCCTGGATTAGGGGGTGTTCGGATAGCCAGACTATACCTTCGGCCAGACTCCTGGACTATGAAGATACAAGATTGAAGACTTCGTCCCGTGTCCGAAAGGGACTTTCCTTGGCGTGGAAGGCAATCTTGGCAATACGGATATGTAGATCTCCTACCATGGTAAACGACTCTGTGTAACCCTAGCCCTCTCCGTTGTCTACATAAACCGGAGGGTTTTAGTCCGTAGGACCGAAGAACAATCATACCATAGGCTAGCTTCTAGAGTTTAGCCTCTCTGATCTCGTGGTAGATCTACTCTTGTACTACCCATATCATCAATATTAATCAAGCAGGAGTAGGGTTTTACCTCCATCGAGAGGGACCGAACCTGGGTAAAAACATCGTGTCCCTTGTCTCCTGTTACCATCCGCCTAGACGCACAGTTTGGAACCCCCTACCCGAGATCCGCCGGTTTTGACACCGACATTGGTGCTTTCATTGTGAGTTCCTCTGTGTCGTCGCTTTTAGGCCCGATGGCTCCTCCGATCATCAACAGCGATGTAGTCCAGGGTGAGACTTTTCTCCCCGGACAGATCTTCGTATTCGGCGGCTTTGCACTGCGGGCCAATTCGCTTGGCCATCTGGAGCAGATCGAAAGCTATGCCCCTGGCCATCAGGTCAGATTTGGAAACTTGAACTACACGACTAATATCCTCGGAGACTTGATCTTCGACGGATTCGAGCCACAGCCGGGCGCGCCGCACTGTCGTGAAGGGCATGATCTAGCTCTGCTGCCGGACAGTGGCTTGGAGGCCGCACCCATGTCCGCTCCAACCCTTAGCTTGGAGCAGACTACACCAATCGAGGACGGGTGGTTGGACACCGCCTTGGGGGCTGTAATCTCTACGGCGATCGAGCCGAACACCATCCCTATTCTCTGCGAGTCCCGTGGCTCCAAGGTGTCGGACTCCTCTCCGGACTCTGAGCCCCCCGCGCCCTTGCCAATCAAATCCGATTAGGTGCCGGTCATGGAATTCACCGCCGCGGATATCTTTTAGCACTCGCCCTTCGGCGATATTCTGAAGTCACTAAAATCTCTCTCTTTATCAGGAGAGTCCTTGCCGGACTATGGTCGGCAAGGTTGGGATGCGGATGACGAAGAAATTCAAAGCCCACCCACCACCCACTTCGTAGCCACTGTCGATGACTTAACCGACATGCTCGTATTCGACTCCGAAAACATCGACGGTATGGACGACGATGTAGGAGACGAACAGGAACCAGCGCCTATTGGGCACTGGAAAGCCACCTCGTCATATGACATATACATGGTGGACACCCCAAAATAAGGCAATGGCGATGGAACAGCGGAGGATGACCCCTCCAAGAAGCAGCGTAAATGCCGGCGTCAGCGGCGCCGCTCTAAATCCCGCCAAAGCAAAAACGGTGATTCCGGCACGGGAGATAATAACACCCCAGACAGTGCCGAAGACAACCCCCTCCAGCAGGATTATGCACAGGAGGACAGAGAAGCCAACCCTCATGAGAGAGCGGCAGACAAAGAGATGGAGGACGATAATTGCATGCCTCCCTCCGAAGATGAGGCAAGCCTCAACGACGACGAATTTGTCGTGCCAGAGGATCCCGTCGAACAAGAGCATTTCAAACGCAGGCTTATGGCCACGACGAGCAGCCTCAAGAAAAAACAGCAACGGCTTAGAGCTGACCAAAACTTCCTAGCCGATAGATGGACTGAAGTCCTTGCGGCCGAAGAGTATGAACTCGAACGCCCCTCCAAGAGCTACCCCAAGCGCAGGCTGCTACCCCCATTAGAGGAGGAAGCACCTAAACCTACATCACCAGCACATGACATAGCCGATCGGCCACCTCGTGGCCGCGACAGAGAGGCCTCTCGGCCCTCCACTCAAGCCGCACCCCTGCGATGCTCAAAAAATACCAAGGCATGGGAAAATGTGCTAGACCTGCGAGATATATTGGAGGACAAGGCAAGGCAAACAAGATCGATCTACGGATCGTGTGGGCGCCCCACAACACGAGACGGTAATCGTCACGCCGGATACAGTAAATCCGGCCGAGCCGAACACAGTAGACAATGCTCGTTCGAGCTGCGTCGTGATATAGCCCAATACAGCGGCGCCGCACACGCACTATGCTTCATAGATGAAGTAATGGATCATCAAATCCCCGAGGGTTTCAAACCCGTGAACATCAAATCATACGATGGCACAGCAGATCCTGTGGTACGGATCGAGGACTATCTCCTTCATATCCACATGGCCCGTGGTGATGACCTACACGCCATCAAATACCTCCCACTCAAGCTTCAAGGACCAGCTCGGCATTGGCTTAACAGCTTGCCAGCAGAATCAATTGGTTGTTGGGAGGACCCGAAAGCCGCATTCATCAACAATTTCCAGGGCACTTATGTGCGACCACCTGACGCCGATTACCTAAGCCACATAATTCAGCAGCCAGAGGAATCGGCCAGACAATTCTAGACACGGTTCCTAACCAAGAAAAGTCAAATCGTCGACTGTCCGGACGGAGAGGCCCTAGCAGACTTCAAGCATAACATCCGCGACGAGTGGCTTGCACGACACCTAGGACAGGAAAAGCCAAAATCTATGGCAGCCCTCACGACAATTATGACCCGCTTTTGCGCGGGAGAAGACAGTTGGCTAGCTCGCAACAATAACATGACCAAGAGCCCTGGTAATTCGGATACCAAGGACAGCAGTGGCAGGTCGCGTCGCAACAAGCAAAAGCGCCGCATTACTGGCGACAATGTTGAGGATACGGCAGTTAATGCCGGATTCAGAGGCTCTAAACCCGGTCAGCGGAAAAAGCCATTCAAAAGAAATACTCCGGGCCCGTCCAGTTTGGACCGAATACTCGACCGCTCATGCCAGATACAAGGCACCCCCGAAAAACCAGCCAATGACACCAACAGGGATTGTTGGGTGTTCAAGCAGGCAGGCAAGTTAAATGCCGAAAGCAGAGACAAGGGGCTGCATAGCGACGACGAGGAAGAGCCCCGGCCGCCGAACAATAGTGGACAGAAGGGCTTCCCCCCACAAGTGCGGATGGTGAACATGATATACGCAACCAATATCCCCAAGAGGGAGCGGAAGCGTGCGCTAAGGGACGTATACGTGATGGAGCCAGTCGCCCCAAAGTTCAACCCATGCTCCTCCTGCCCGATCACTTTTGATCGAAGGGACTACCCCACTAGCATCCGTCATGGTGGATTCGCCGCATTGGTTCTAGACCCAATTATTGAAGGATTTCACCTCACTAGAGTCCTTATGGACGACGGCAGCAGCCTGAACCTGCTTTACCAGGATACAGTGCGAAAAATGGGCATCGATCCCTCGAGGATTAAACCCACTAAAATGACCTTTAAAGGCGTCATACCAGGTGTAGAGGCCAACTATACAGGCTCAGTTACACTTGAAGTGGTCTTCGGATATCCGGATAATTTCCGAAGCGAGGAGTTAATCTTCGACATAGTCCCGTTCCGTAGTGGCTATCACGCACTGCTCGGGCGAACCGCATTCGCAAAGTTCAATGCAGTGTCGCACTACGCATACCTCAAGCTCAAGATGCTAGGCCCTCGAGGAGTCATTACGGTCAATGGAAACACCGAACACTCTCTCCGAACGGAGGAGCATATGGCGGCTCTTGCAGCGGAAGTACAAAGCAGCCTCTCAAGGCAATTCTCCAGTCCGGCCATTAAACGTCCGGACACCGTCAAGCGCGCTCGGAGTAACCTACAACAAGACCGCCTGGCACATTCCGAGCAAGCATAGCAATGTGGCCCCAACCCCAGCCCTCGCGAACTTGCGAAAATAGTGTTGCGCGTACCTAACTACGCTCTGGAAATACCATGGGCAAAGGAGGAGGGGCACCATCACGGCACGCCCGAAACACGGCTTAAACCGCACTAGGGGCTGCCGACTTCTTCATTTTCTCTTACTTTCAGGACTCCATTCTTCGGAAGGTCTGTCCAGCAGTACAATTGCCGCACAAATGATACAACAACCAGGGAAGCAGAAAGCTACGCAGAATTCTTAGGTGGTCTCTATAACGAGCAACATACCTGTCTTACATATCATCTCGCAGCTCGCCCCTGGAGGGGGACATGTAAAATAGTCCCATCCCTCGCTTATTGCACTATTTGTATCGTTCTACTTTTACAACAGCACTTTAAAATAAACAATGCTTAGCTTCAGCTTATTACTGCATTCTCTATTCATTTATTTTTTAATATATATGTTCAGTTATGACAATTAGCACCCGTACACTTTGGTACGGCCAATATGCCAGGGGCTCAAGCACCCCATAACACGGTGTGAAAAGTCCGAACACTTTCACCAGTGCGGCTCTCCGATCTTTTAGCATTATATGCATCAGCTCCGAATCATGTCTTTGGTTAATAGTTGGGTTTGCTCGGCTCCCATGCTTTGGTACCTTACGTTCTACTATGTCGGCTAAGGTAGCGCTGGGAGAAGTACTGCGATTGTGCCCCAGTTGAGCTGGGCCTAAGCACCTCAGTAGAGAAAGCTAAAACTGACTGTCATGATAGGGCGAGAGCTGGTCGCTGTTCGGGAAGGTTTTGGGTCCTTAAAGACTTATGCTGCTTAGAGCGAGGAGCCGGCTTTGTTCGGCCTAGGCGTGTATCGCACCCCGAACTCGGTCTTCCGAATACTAGGGGCTTCGCCTAAATTTAAAATTATAGAATTCTATGGCTAAGTGAGAGTGATAACGCATTATAGTCCGATTGCCTTGTTCGTTGTGTTGAGCGCCTCCCTCGAAGGACCCAAGAATGGGAAAAGGAGTGCTCAGGTTTATCCCGAACACCCCAGCACTCGTGGCATGGGGGCAGAAGCCGATGCCTCGCCATCTCTCAAATTAGATAAACGGCCGCATAGAAGGTAATATTTTAAATTAAACAAGCGTTGCATAGCGCATATGAACAAGTTTTCAACGCACAGGACAAAACGAGCAAGTTTCACTCAAAAATGACATGTTTTAAACATTCGTCCGCCATAAGGAGGGCTCCCTTCAAGATGCCCTCATAGTACATCTCGGGGTGGCGATGCTCCTTGCTCGGCGGCAGCCCGTCCTTCACAAGCTTCTCCGCATCTAGCTTGCCCCAGTGCACCTTCGCATGGGCAAGCGCCCTACGGTCACCTTCGATGCAGACGGAGCGCTTGATGACTTCGAGCCTTGGACAGGCCTCCACCAGCCGCCTCACCAGCCCGAAGTAGCTCCCAGGCAGAGCCTCTCCAGGCCACAGCCGAACTTTAAGGCCCTTCATGGCCTGTTCGACCACCTTGTGGAGCTCGACCAGTTGCTTCAGCTGGTCGCTTTAGGGCACAGGGTGTCCGGCCTCAGCATACTGAGACCATAACATCTTCTCCGTCGAGCTTCCCTCCTCAGCTCGGTAGAAGGCAGCGGCATCTAACACGCTGCGGGGCAAATCTGTGAACGCTCCTGGAGAGCTCCGGATTCGGGTAAGTAACAAGTAACTCACTTTCACGTGCTTGCTTTGCATAAAAAATGCCTTACCCGCCGCTATCTTCTTCATCGCCTCCACCTCCTGGAGGGCTTTCTGGGCTTCGGCCTTGGCAGACTTGACATTTTCAATGGCTGCCGTGAGCTCGGACTCTCGTGTCTTCGAGTCAAGCTCCAAACTCTCATATTTTTTCATGAGAGCCTGGAGCTCTCGCCGCACCTCGCCAACCTGCGCCTCATGCTTCTCCCGCTTGGTGTGCTCCGTGGCCGCCTTCTTTTCGGCCTCGGACAACGCCTGCTTAAGGGTTGCCACCTCAGTTGTGGCCCCTACAATAGTCACATTAATCCTGTCATTTTCTTGCAATTGCACCTTATATATATATATATTTAAAAAAGGTATCTCTTACCTTCTTTGTCCACGAGCTGCTTCTCGGGAAGGCCGAGCTCTTGCTCGGACCGCTCGAGGTTCTCCTTCAGCGTGTCCACCTTCGCAGTCAGTGCGGCAGACACCAGCAATGAAGCCTACATACGCATATTGACTTACTTTTGTTAGACTCCCGCGAATGTTATTAGATCCTCTATTCAGCTTTTCTTTCCGAACGCCAAACAGAGCATCAGGGGCTACTGTCTATGCGGTAATATTTTTTACTCACCTCAAAGCCTGTTAGAAGGCTGGCACAGGCTTCGGTCAGCCCGCTCTTGGTGGACTGAACCTTCTGGATCACCGTACTCATTACAGTACGGTGCCCCTCGTCGATGGAGGCGCTGTTAAGCACCTCCAGCAAGTCATCCGGTGCCTCCGGTTGGGCGGAGGTCACCGGCGTTGTAGGCTTGCCCTTCTTCTTATGGGGCCGCCTGCCGGACTCCGGAACCTTTGAAGGTTCCGGAGCGGTGTCCGGCCTAGGGCCTGACATGGAGCCCTTGGGAGTTTTGTCCCCATGGCACCTAGAGTCTGGGAGGTCGCCTTGCGGCGCCTCTAGGAGCACCTCCTCCTGGCCTGGAGCCTCCTAGGACAACACCTCGGCGTTATCCGTAGGGTGAGGGGAGGAGGCGGCTGGAAGTGAAGTACTGTTCACATCCGACAAATCCAGGGAACCGCTCGACGACATGTCGAGCCCGTCTTTGGGCGGACTGCATAAATATATTCGGCGTTAGGAAAAGCTATGCAATAAAGGAACGCCATGAGTCATTCTAGTATCTGAACACTTACGATTTCGCCAGGGGCTTGGCCCTGTGCGGCCACTCCTCTTTGCCGTCATCGGCGTCGGTGGAGTAGTCCGGAAGAAGGGTTTTCCCCTTCTTGGACCGTCCGGCCTCCCCAGTTGGGGTGGCCTTCCTTTTTTTTCCTCTTCCCACTGGAGGGGGAGAGGCCTCTTCTTCCTCCTCCTCGTCTTCACGGGAGGAGTGCGTCTCGGAGTCGTCGGACGATGAATCCGATACCACCAAATGCCGGGCACTCTTTCGAGTCCCCGTGGCCTTCTTCTTGGCCTTCTTCTCCGGCACCACGTAGGGTGCCGGAACCAGCAGCCCTGTCAAACGGGCGTCCGCTGGGTCTTCGGGCAAAGGAGCCGGACAGCTGATCTGTCCGGACCTCTCCTGCCAATCCTGTCAAAGGTAAGGGAGTTTAGATCCCGCATAGAGTCAAACTATGAAAGATAAAAAACCTGTAAAAGGTAAAAGCGGCTTACCGCGCCGGCTTGACGCTGCACACTAAATCCGCGATCCTCGGAAGCGGATGTGGGAGCCTCGGCGCCCTTGAACAGCACCTTCCAGGCATCTTCGTACATAGTGTCGAAGAGCCTGCTCAGTGTTCGGTGCTGTGCCGGATTGAACTCCCACAAGCTGAAAGCCCGTTGTTGGCACGGGAGGATCCGGCGGATGAGCATGACCTGGACTATGTTGACCAGTTTGAGCTTCTTGCTCACCAGGTTTTGGACGCATGTCTGGAGCCCAGTCAGCTCTCCTTTCTTGCCCCACGACAGGTCCGTCTCCTTCCAGGAGGTGAGCCGTGTAGGGGCTCCGGATCGGAACTCGGGGGCTGCGACCCATTCAGGGTCACGCGGCTCGGTGATGTAGAACCACCCCGATTGCCACCCCTTTAGGGTCTCCACGAAAGAGCCCTCGAGCCATAGGACATTGGGCATCTTGCCCACCATGGCCCCTCCGCACTCCGCCTGGCAGCCGCGCACTACCTTCGGCTTGATGTTAAAGGTCTTTAGTCATAAACCGAAGTGGGGAGGGATGCGGAGGAAGGCCTCACACACGACGATAAACACCGAGATGTTGAGGATGAAGTTCGGGGCCAGATCGTGGAAATCCAGGCCGTAGTAGAACATGATTGTCGGTGTCAAAACCGGCGGATATCGGGTAGGGGGTCCCCAACTGTGCGTCAGGTTCGGGCCAGGGACACGATGTTTTTACCCAGGTTCGGGCCCTCTCGATGGAGGTAATACCCTACTCCTGCTTGATTAATATTGATGATATGGGTAGTACAAGAGTAGATCTACCATGAGATCAAGGAGGCTAAACCCTAGAAGCTAGCCTATGGTATGATTATATAGACATCGGATAGGGTTAGGGTTACACAAAGTCGGTTACATAGGTAGGAGATCTTGAATATCCGCATCGCCAAGCTTGCCTTCCACGCCAAGGAAAGTCCCATCCGGACACGGGACGAAGTTTTCAATCTTGTACCTTCATAGTCCAGGAGTCCGGCTGAAGGTATAGTCCGGTTACTTGAACACCCCCTAATCCAGGACTCCCTCAGTAGCCCCTGAACCAGGCTTCAATGACGACGAGTCCGGCGCGCAGATTGTCTAAGACATTGCAAGGCAGGTTCCTCCTCCAAGTCCTTCATAGAAGATTGTAAACACCAAAAATAGTGTCCGGCTCTGCAAAATAAGTTTCCACATATTGCCATAGAGAGAATAACATTAACACAAATCAAATCTGCTGACGTATTCTGTAGTGCGTCATCACACTACGGCCAAGTTCTTTAAGAATCGTTTTTACTTTTCCACCTCAGCACGTTTTGCGAGGCGGTTTCCTTGGCACGTCCCATCGAAGCAGAGATCGTGTGCCCTTTTCACGGGATTCTCATCAATACGGACGTGGGTAACCCAACGGAGCCATTTACCACGGCGCTTGGGAGGCAAGCGAGTTTTATTAGGCAGGTGGGGACGCATAACCGCATCCGCCCATATAAGGGGATAAGGATCCACCTTTTTACCTATGCCTTCTTCCTCCTTTGCCAATCCATCTCTTGCGCACTCGAGCTCCAGCGCCCAAGCCCGCTCTTTTCACCTCAACCTTCTCCAACAATGTCCGGAGCAGGAGGCAAATGGATGGTCTCCTTCGTCATGGAGGCCCAAGTAAAAAAGCTAAGGAAGGCCGGATACCTGTCCAAGGACATCCTGCACCGGCTTCCCGGGAAGGGGCAGCTTCTCCCCACCCCAAGGCCCCATGAGAGGGTAGTTTTCCTTCCCCACTTTCTCCGCGGACTGGGCTTCCCACTCCACCCATATGTCCGGGGACTCATGTTCTACTACGGCCTGGATTTCCATGATCTGGCCCCAAACTTCATCCTCAACATCTCGACGTTTATCGTCGTGTGTGAGGCCTTCCTCCGCGTCCGCCCCCATTTCGGCCTCTGGCTCAAGACCTTCAACGTCAAGCCCAAGGTGCTGTGCGGCAGCCAAGCGGAGTGCGGAGGCGCCATGGCGGGCAACATGGCCAATGTCCTATGGTTCGAGGGCTCCTTTGTGGAGACCCTAAAGGGGTGGCAAGCAGGGTGGTTTTACATCACCAAGCCATGCGATCCGAAATGGGTCTCAGCCCCCGAGTTCCGATCCGGACCCCCCACGCGGCTAGTGTCCTGGAAAGAGACGGGCCTGTCGTGGGGCAACGAAGAAGAGGTGACCGGATTGCAAACTTGCATCCTGTCCCTGGTGAACAAGCCAATCCGGCTTGTTAATATAGTCCAGGTTATGCTCGTCCGCCGGATCCTCCCGTGCCAACAACGGGGCTTCAATTTGTGGGAGTTTGACCCGGCGCAGCACCCAACCCTCAACAGGCTCTTCGACACGACGTACGAAGATGCTTGGAAGGGGCTCTTCAAGGGCGCCGAGGCTCCCGCATCCGCCTCCGAGGACCGCGGATACAGCTCGCAGCGTCACGCTAGCGAGGTAAGCTATCTTCGCCTTTTATAGGATACTAAGCTCTTTCTTCCTTTCACAGTTTTGACTCTGTGCGGGATCTAAACTCCCTTAGCTTTAACAGGCTTGGCAGGCGATATCAGGACCAATTAACTGTCCGGCTCCCCTGCCCGAGGACCCAGCCCCTGCGCTCCTAGTTAAGCTGCTGATTCCGGCACCTTATGTGGTGCCGGAGAAGAAGGTCAAGAAGAAGAAGACCACGGGGACTCGAAAGAGTGCCCGGAACATGGTGGTGTCAGACTCGTCGTCTGAAGAGTCCGAGACGCCCTCCTCCCGTGAAAACGAGGAGGAGGAAGAAGAAAGCTCTCCCCCCCCAGCGGAGGAAGGAGAGAAGAAGAAGGCCGCCCCAGCAGGGGAGGCTGAGGGGTGTAGGAAAAGGAAGACCCCTCTGCCGGACTACTCCCACGACGCCGAAGGGAGCGAAGAGGAGTGGCCGGACAGGTCCAACCGTCCGGCGGAATCGTAAGTTCGGACATCAGAGTAACTCATGATGTTCCCTTGTTGCACAGCTTTCCTTAATGTCGAATGTAATTATGCAGCCCGCCCCAGGCCGAATACAACGAATCGTCGGGCGGCTCCCTGGACTCACCGGACGTGAACTCCGTTCCGCCCGCTGTCTCCCCCGGCACTGCGGATGACGCCGAAGTGGCGTCGAGACAAGCTCCGGGGCAGGAGGAGGTGGTCCCGGAGGAGCCGCAAGGCAACCTCCCGGACTCCAGGAGTGAAGGGGACAAGACCCCCCAGGGCTCCAAGTCCGGCTTTGAGCCGGACACCGTGCCGGAATCTTCAACAGTTCCGAGCCGCGGTAGGCGAACTTCTTCCAAAAGGAGCAAGCCTTCTAAGCCATCGACTTCCATCCAACCGGAGTCGCTGGACCATCTGCTGGAGGTGCTTGACGACGCCTCCATCGACAAGGGGCACCGTACTATTATGAGTAGGTGATACAAAAGGTTCAGTCCGCCAAGAGCGGGCTGACTGAAGCTTGCGCTAGCCTTCTAACAGGCTTCGAGGTGAGTAAAAAAATTGTCAAAATATTATCACATAGACAGTAGCCCCTGATGCTCTGTTCGGCGTTCGGAAAGAAAAGCCGAATAGAGGATCTATTAATTTTCGCAGGAGTCTAACAATAAAGAGTCAATATGCGTATGCAGGCTTCGCTGCTATCCACCGCCGCACTGACTGCGCAGGTGGATGTCCTAAAAAAGGACCTCGGGCGGACCGAGCAAGAGCTCGGCCTTGCCAAACGGTAGCTCGAGGAAAAGGAAGGTAAGAAATACCTTACAGAAAAAGGTGCCTATAGAGAGGCATGATTGCAAAAAATAACAGGATCATACTGCTTATTATAGGGGCCACAACTGAGGTGGCGACCCTCAAGCAGGTGCTATCTAAGGCCATAAATAAAACGGCTGAGGAGCGCACCGAGCGAGAAAGACTTGGGGCTCAGGTCGGCGAGGTGCAGCAAGAGCTGCAGGCTCTCATGAAAAAACATGAGAGCTTGGAGCTTGAGTCAAAGGCGCAAGCATCCGAGATCGCGTCGGCCCTAGAGACCGCCAAGGGTGCCAAGGCCAAAGCCCAAAAGGCCCTCCAAGAATTGGAGGAGATGAAAAAGATAGCAGCGGGTAAGGCATTCTGAATGCAAAGTAGAAATATAAAAGTAAACTACTTGTCACTTACCCGAATCCGGAGTTCTCCAGGGTCGTTCGCAGATCTTCCCCACAGTGTATCCGACGCCGCTGCATTCTACCGAGCTGAAGAGGGCAGCACGATGAAGAGTGTGTTCTGGTCTCAGTATTCTGAGGCCGGACACCCTGTACCCCTGAGCGACCAGCTGAAACAGCTGGTCGAGCCCACAAGGCGGCCGAACAAGCCATGAAGGGCTTCATAGTTCGGCTGTGGCCCAGAGAGGCCCTGCCGGGGAGTTATTTCGGGCTGGTGCGGCGGCTGGTGGAGGCTTGTCCAAGGCTCGAGGTCATCAAGCGCTCCGTTTGCATCGAAGGTGCCCGTCGGGCCCTTGCCCTTGAGAAGGTGCACTGGGGTAAGCTGGACGGAGAGAAGCTTGTGAAGGACGGGCCGCCGGTGGGGAAGGAGCATTGCAAGCCCGAGAACTACTACAAGGATGTTCTTGCAGGTGCCCGCCTTCTGGCGGATGAATGCACCAAAGATGTAATTTTTGAATGAACTCGCTCGTGTTTATCCTATGCGCTGAAAACTTGTTCATATGCGCTAAGCAATGCTTATTGAATTTAAAATATTATTTTCTGTGACACTCCAAAAATTTCATTTTGGGTTTTTGCAAAATCCTTGCTGGATTTTTCCTTGAAACTTGAGGCTTTCAGTAAAACAACCTTCTTAAAATTTCCTTTTCCTTGACTAGGGTTTTTCTGTTTTCTCCTTCAAGCCCTGGGTTTGACCTTCTTAAAAACTCCTTCTCTCTATTGTTTCCCTTCTCAGATTTTTATTGGAGTTTTCTTTTTAAGAAAAACTCTATGAAAAAGATTTGGGATTTTCATTCTATTGAAAACCATCCATGACCTTGTACCTTGCCCATGAAGCAATACCACTCCAACATCTTCACCCCTCCTTGTCAACAACTCAAATTCCCTATCCCAACTCATCCAAACAAGTTTTGGATTTTATTTTTATCTCTCAAATATTTTCTGTCAATTATTTTGAGCCTGTTGGATTTTCAAAGCAAGTACCCTTTTCCATTTGAGATTTGACTTCAAACCAACTCTACTGGCTAGTCCTTTGCACCCACAACCCAGAACCATCTTGATCCACTCATCTTCTTTTCAAAATTTTCAACTTACACTCCCTGCAAGTTTGGACCAGATTTGTCAAATTTGGTGAAATTCATATCTACACTTCTCCAAAAATTCCACCAAAAATCAGGCAGCCTACTAGAGCAATGAGGAGTCACTCCACCAAAAATCAGCCCAAGGAAAAATCCCTACATGCCTGGATCATTCTGTTGAACACCTTGCATGCACTGTTCAAACACATTCAGCAATTTCAGTCTTCAGTGTTGATTTCTTCAGATCATCTTCAGTCACGCGCACACAGTGCCCTTGGCACGTTGCTCGCCACCTGGTCTGCGTGTCCAGAGCCCCGCACGCGCGCTTGGCTTCTTCCTGGCATCGGTGGCGCTCTGACCCGACCGCGCCGGCGTGTCCCGCGGCGGCTGAACCGCCGTGGCAGCCAACAGGGAGCAGAACGGCGGCTCAACGCCGTTCCGCGCCGCACAGCCCCGCTGATGGCTCCGCGTGTCCACCTCCACGCCAGCGCACGCATGCAGCACAGCCGTCGTGGCGCGGCACACACAGAGCGTGCTCTCTGCCGCCGATGGACCAGCGTCGTCCCGTTCCGTCGAGCTCCACCTCAGCAAGCTTAAACCAACGCCGTTGGCTCCAAAATGGACTCCGCGAACCTCCACGACGGTGCTCAACTCCTAAACTCCCCCGACCAAGCACTGCACCACCGTAATCACTCGCTGGAGAACGCCATTCTCGGCCACCGCCTCGGATCGCCTATAAAAGGAGACCCCGAGCCCTTCCGCGAGCACGCACCACCCCTACACTCCACCAACACCCTGTCAGGTCACTGGGAGGGCCACGGGGAGGTCTTCTCCCCCGACTCCGGCCACCCCGCTCCGCCGCGGCCTCCAGCTCGATTCGCTCCGGTGAGGCCGTCTCCGGCGCCCAAACTCCGTCCATCGCCCTCTATAGCTACCAGATCCTTGACCCCCTCCTCAATTTGATCTATGCAGCTCTCTCCGGCGACCTCCATCCACGCCCGAACCGCCGTCCGCCGGAGCAGGGGGCCACCGCCGACGTGGTGCTTCCCGGCGACCACCTCGACCACCATCCAACGCAGAATGGCACCCTGAGCACGGAGGTAACCTCCGATCTCCCCACCTCGCCGTGAATCGCCGCCGGCGACCACCGCGGCCCTCGGGTGCCAGCGAGCCCCGACCCGCCTCTTTTAAATTTTAAACCTGACGGATGGGACCCGCCTGTCAGCCTCTCTGTCTTTTCTGATCGAATCGTTTTCTGAAGGCGTCTTTTGCCAGAATACGCTTTCCCTCTGGGCCGGCATAGTTTCTATCGAAACGTTTTCTGTTTTTATAATAAAAACCCTGGGAAGTTTCTGTTTCATTACAGATGAGTCCCTGGGCAAAAACCCTTATAACTTTTTATCAGAAGCATATTTTTGAGTGATTCTTTTTCTGTTCTCTTCAAAATTTTGTCTAGTTTTTTATCAGATTTATTTGAAAATTATTTGCAATATTTTTGCTGCACCTCTCGGTATTCACGTTAGCGCGTATGTTTTCTCTGTACCGTAGATACCGACGGAGGTGGCGGGACCGCGAACTTCACCGAGCTAGGCTCCGACTACTCTGAACCAGGCAAGCATGTTCGAACTTTTGATATGATGAGTGTATTGGCATGGTTGCATGTAGATAGTTTCATGGCATGCGTGGAGCATACCAATGAACCGTTCGTTATGCATTGTTGGGGCAAGTAAGCCCGATGATTTCACACGTCGATGGACGTGAGCATGTAAGGCCATGTGTTGGCATGAAGATGGGTAAGATGGCAGTGTTGTAGCATGCCAGTCTTAGGCCATGCAAGTTATCTTCAGTACCAACCCGTATCGGTTGGTTCATATCCATTCCCTTTCCTTGTACTACCACATGTTTCCCGAAAGGGGTATGGTTTAGTAAGTCGCAAACCGCTTTCTTGGTACACACCAAAAAGGAGAGGCCGGGATGCTGGTTCCATGGCCCTGGATTAAAGCCAGGCATCCGGTCAGGGGGCATGGGTGTTTTCGGTTGGGACCGAGAGGGGGGCACCCCTTAGAGCGCGCGTATATAAATTTGATCCCATGCTATTCGAGATTGTGATCTCCCCGTCTCAATAGTTTTTCTTGGACGATGTTGAGGGTGATTCCTGGCATCAAAGAGTTGGATGGGTGTGTACTAGATTGCTGTGTTTTCTTATGAATACCGTAACGGAACTAGTCCTAGGGACTACGGAAATCCGTCGACTGTGGGAAATTTTTGGTACAAACTCTGCAGAGCTCTATACCCTTAAATCATCTTATCTATTTCCAAGCTCCCTGCTAACAGTCATGTGCCAGTTTGGTGACAGCTTTCCCGGTGGGACGCATGAGCTCTAAGACCGGCTAAATGTTTATTCTTGTGGATGGTCTAACCCGTTTAATTCCATGAGTTGATTATACTTATGAAGAGTATATTATTTCCTTATCAGTTAAAAGCCCTTTGTGTGGTGTCGCTCAGACGCCCGACTGTGGCATTTCTTTTATAGCCCTTTATGTGGTGTCGCTCAGACGCCCGACTGTGGCATTTCTTTTAAAGCCCTTTATGTGGTGTCGCTCAGACGCCCGACTGTGGCATTTCTTTTAAAGCCCTTTATGTGGTGTCGCTCAGACGCCCGACTGTGGCATTTCTTTTATAGCCCTTTATGTGGTGTCGCTCAGACGCCCGACTGTGGCATTATTATTCCGCATTTTCCGCTCGAGGAGTCTTTCAGACACTCGTTTGGCACCAGTATTATTATTCCACATTTTCCGCTCGAGGAGTCTTTCAGACACTCGTTTGGCACCAGTATTATTATTCCGCATTTTCCGCTCGAGGAGTCTTTCAGACACTCGTTTGGCATCAGTATTATTATTCCGCATTTTTCCGCTCGAGGAGTCTTTCAGACACTCGTTTGGCACCCAACATTATCAATTCTATGTCGGATCGTACTGGTTATTTATCCATGTATCTCATGTTGGCATTTGTTATATCTTACGTCCGAACTGTCTTGCGAGTACTTTCAAAGTACTCACTGGCTTGTTGATTTGGCCAGATGCTGACGAAGGTGATCTCATGGATGAAGAGTTCGATAGCGAATCCGACGCCTAGAGGAGTCCCAGTCAGTCTCGTGCAACCTTGGAGTTGGTCACTGTTTCATATCCGCTTCCGCTACCCTAATAAATTCTTCGAGCTTCACCTCGACGCTCGATGGGACGTTAGTTTGAGAATCCCATAACCCCTCCCACTGTATTACTCCACCTCTACCATATTTGCGAGTCAGTAGTATGCCACCACTCCTTGTGTCATTATTCGCCTTTATGTATAATTATTGGCACGCTTGTAATAAATTGTTGAGCATCGTCAGCTCAACCCTGTAATATATTTATGCTACTGGCTTATTGTATCAAAAGTTTGTCTGCCAGTGAGGAGGTTTTATCTCAAACTGGGTTCTAAAGATTGGTTTCTCAATAAATATTTTTATTGGGAAAACCGGTCGTGACAAGCTTGGTACCAGAGCCAGGCTGACTGTAGGAAGCCACTAGGTGCGATCGCTAATCGGTTATGAGCATGATAGAGCTTATTCATGTCTTTACAATAGTAGTCATTTTTCTGACAGTCAGCATATATTTATGATCTGACCATTCAGGATTTTTGCCTACTTTTGTAGATGGCCGACCGCAGCTGCGAGTCTCAGACCTTCGCCAACGTACCCGATGGGTTCGTCAAGCTTCTCTCCTTCGTCGTTCAGGTCGCGATGGGGCCGTCTGTGCGCCCAGTCGTCACTCTCTGTCAGCACAGAGTCAACGACAGTCTAACTATGCACCAGGCCGCAGTGCAGTTCAAGGGAGGGCGTGGTGATCTACGCCACTTCCGATTCTTGGGGAGAGCCATGCCTTCGGAGAAGCATGCCATCCAGATGGCAGCCCGCGAGGCGATAGCTCGTCTCAGGGATGTCCTTCCCTCGATGAAGGCTCGTCGCTACCGCTATCTACCTTGCCATGTGCCCTACACCTGTCACTACGCATTCTCCTGCCACAGAGGAGAACGGGACGAGGCTTTTGAGATGCTTATTGAGTATCTCCGGGCCTTGGAGGCAGCCTTCGACAACTTGGTGGATGACTTTGTGGCCGCCCGCATGGACTCAGTCCACGGTTGTGCCGCCAACAGGAGGGAGCTCCTGCCCACCGCACCGCCACTGACTTTCGTCTCGTCCTCTGCATCCCATGCTCCTGCTCGTCGCCTGCCTACCACCGAGGAGTTCAACCAGGTCATTGCGCCCACTCCAGCGCGCACTGCTCCGCCACTCGCACCAACTCCAATCCGTGTCGTTCCGCCCCTGGCACCCGCTCCATCTACTCGGCGCAGTACTACTCACATGGAGCCTATCAGCGAGGAAGTCGAGTCCCCGGCTTCACTACGCCTCACCCTTGGCAGGGCCAAGGACGTCGTCAACATCTCCGACTGAGTACGCGTAGCCACCATGCGTTGCATCGCCATGTAAGAGGTTGTGAGAAGTAGCTTGTATGCGCATCATGTAGGATCTGGAGAAGTGCACTAGCCTAAATAACATGTCAGGATTATGTACACATATCCTGAGTGATGTATTGTATAATTATCGCCGCGTGTAAGATACGTAATGATGCAGTCCTTCTCTATGCGCAAATCAATTTGTTTTCCCTTGAGTATCTTGGTTTTAAAAATTTTATTTGTCAACCTCGTGCATTTTGGGTTTTATCTTTGCAACCCTTCCATTTTTTCTTATGGTGTTATAAATACATCCCCAGAGTGAAAAATGTCTCGTCCTTGGACTCGCTCCATGCCCACTCCACCAGAGGAAGATTATGGCAACCAACCGGACAACAACTTTGCACGAGGGCAGTCAAGTCAACACTATAATACTCAATCAGGCAACAATTTTACTCGAGGTCAGACAAGTCAACAGGACGGTGAAACGGCACTTTCCCAAATGTGCCGCCTTTATGAACAGAGTCAGCAACAACATCGGGAAATGATGAACCAAGTCATTAACATGGGAAATCACCATGGGCAGTATCCGCAGCATTCCAAGCTATCTGAGCTACAGAAGACACGTCCTCCAACATTTTCTCATACTGACAAGCCACTTGAGGCCGAAGACTAGCTTCGCGATATGGAGAGAAAGTTAATTATTGCAAAATGCTCAGACCCAGAAAAGGTACTGTACGCACCGCATTATCTCACGGGAGCAGCCGCATCCTGGTGGGAAAATTTTCTGCACATGCATCCCAACGAAAATGATATAACATGGGATGATTTCAAGGAAGGTTTCCGTGGCACGCATATTCCTAAGAGTATTATGAAAATCAAGAAAAGAGAGTTCGATGACCTCAAGCAAAGGAACATGCCAGTGTCAGATTACAACAGCCAATTTACTCTGTTATCCCGCTACGCCAACGAAGAGCGTATGACTGAAAGCAAGAAAATGGAGAAGTTCCTTGATGGCCTAGCACCTGCGCTTAAATGCCAACTAGTCATACACACTTTCCCAGATTTTAAGACGCTGGTGGATAAAGCCATTACTCTGGAAAATGAAAGACGCAGTTTGGATGATATCCGCAAGCGAAAAAGGGACCAGACTAACCATACTCGCAATCACCGAAGTAAGACCGATTTTCAGAAGGGTGGGACGCACAAATCATCATCCAACGTCTCACGCCCAACCAGGAATTTTCATGCTAGGGACAAGGAGTTCACCTATCACCCAGGTGTTACTTGTTACGCCTGTGGAGAAGAAGGACACTATGCCAAGCAGTGTCCCAAGCCAAGAAGCTCAGCACCAAAGCCGAACAACGGCAACAATAATTCAGCGCCCAAGCGAAACAACTTCAATCCCAACAATAACCACAGGAAAGGTCATCTGAACCACATGACCAAAGAGGAGGCACAAAATGCTCCAGATATCGTACTCGGTACGTTCCCTGCCAACACAATACCTGCAACGGTTTTGTTTGATTCTGGAGCTTCTCACTCTTTTATTTCGAAAAGTTTTGCTTCGCAAAATAATTTTTCGATGCTTCCTTTGGAGAAATCCATGATCATCAAGTCCCCTGGAATTCAGCAAGTTACTCAGAATTACTGTCAGGATGTGATTATTGAGTTCAAAGGATTGAAGTTTCACGCCAATCTCATTGTGTTGGAAAATAAAGGACTAGATGTCATCCTAGGGATGGACTGGTTAACCACCAACAAAGGTTTCATTGATTGCTTCAATCGGACCGTGATTCTCACACACCACCATGGTAAGACAATAAGAGTATCCGCCAAAGAAAGGGAAATGCCCAGGCAACCAAGACTGAACAAGGTGGACATTTCTAAATTAAACAAGGTTCCAGTAGTACATGAATTTCCAGACGTATTTCCCGAAGAGCTACCAGGCATGCCACCCGACCGAGAGATAGAGTTCAGCATTGAGCTAGCACCAGGAATCACCCCCATATACAAGAAACCATACAGAATGGCACCATCCGAGTTGGTTGAACTAAAGAAACAAATAAAGGAATTGCTTGACAAGGGATACATTCGAGCCAGTTTCTCACCATGGGGATCACCAATTTTGTTTGCCAAAAAGAAAGATGGAACACTGCGATTGTGTATTGACTACCGAGCACTCAACATGGTCACAATCAAGAACAAATACCCTATGCCAAGAATAAATGATTTATTCGATCAACTCGCTAAGGCCAAGGTATTCTCAAAAATCGACCTAAGGTCAGGATACCATCAATTAAAAGTACGAACAGAAGATATCCCCAAGACAGCCTTCACCTCCAGATATGGACTGTATGAGTTCACAGTAATGCCTTTTGGATTAACAAATGCCCCTGCATATTTTGTTCACCTCATGAACAAAGTATTTATGAAGTTTATGGACAAGTTCGTTGTGGTATTCATCGACGATATTTTAGTATACTCCAAGACAACAGAAGAACACGCTGAACATCTCAGAATTGTACTAGGAGAACTCAGGAAACACCAATTGTACGCCAAGTTCAGCAAGTGTGAATTTTGGTTAAGGCAAGTAGGCTTTCTAGGCCACGTGCTAACCCAAGACGGGATCGCCGTGGACCCAGAGAAAGTCAAGGCCGTACTTGGCTGGAAGTCACCAGCCAGCGTAACGGACATACGGAGTTTCTTGGGAATGGCAGGATATTACCGCAGATTTATTGAAGGATTCTCCACCATAGCCAAGCCAATGACGCAATTGCTCAAGAAAGATAAGAAATTTGAATGGACAGAAGCCTGTGAGAAAAGTTTCCAAGAGCTAAAACGGAAATTAACAACAGCCCCAGTATTGATTGTGCCGGACATACGCAAGAATTTTGAAGTATTTTGTGACGCGTCCAGGAAGGGACTCGGATGCGTATTAATGCAAGAAGGCAAGGTTGTCGCATACGCTTCAAGGCAACTTCGCAAGCATGAGGAAAACTATCCCACTCATGACTTAGAAATGGAAGCAGTTATTCATGCACTCAAGGAATGGAGGCACTTCCTACTTGGAAATCGATGTGAAATATATACGGACCATAAAAGTCTCAAATATATTTTCACACAGCCAGAGCTGAATTTAAGGCAACGACGCTGGTTGGAGCTAGTAAAGGATTATGATGTCGGAATCCACTATCATCCTGGAAAAGCAAATGTAGTAGCCGATGCTCTTAGTCGGAACCCCAGCGCCAACAACAACAATCTGCCCAACTTAAGACCCGAATTCCAACAGGAATTTGCCAGACTCAACTTGTTGATAATAGCAGAAGGCACCATAACAAACTTGGAGATACAGCCCAACCTTGTGACAAGAATCAAAGAAGCCCAGCCCGGTCACCCCAGCATTGAAGGTATCAAAAGAAAGGTGAGTATGGGCAAGGCCTCGGAATTCATCATAGACGAAGAAGGGACACTATGGTACGGAAACAGACTCTGCGTACCGGACGTAGAAGACCTCAAACGGCAGATTCTAGCTGAAGCCCACACCGCTCCATATTCGATCCACCCTAGAGGAACCAAGATGTATAAGGATATCCAAGAAGGATTTTGGTGGCACGGTATGAAAAGGGACATAGCCACCTTCATTGCATGTTGCGACTCTTGTCAACGTATAAAGGCCGGACATCATAGACCAGCTGGACTACTGCAACCAAATAAAATACCTGAGTGGAAATGGGATGAAATAGGGATGGATTTCATTGTCGGACTACCTCGATCACGACACGGGAATGATGCCATATGGGTTATCACCGAAAGATTGACTAAGGTGGCACATTTCATTCCAGTAAAGACGACCCACACCACTCAGAAGCTTGCCAAAATATATCTCTCTCGCATAGTTTGTCTGCACGGTGTCCCGAAGACTATAATATCCGACAGAGGAACACAGTTCGTCTCAAGATTCTGGGAGCAGTTACAACAGGCTCTAGGAACTCAACTAGCCTTGAGCACGGCATACCACCCTCAGACAGATGGACAAACAGAATGGGTAAACCAGATTTTAGAGGACATGCTGAGAGCATGTGTCCTCACCTACGGAGCCAGTTGGGAAGACAGCCTGCCATACGCCGAGTTCGCGTACAACAACAGTCATCAGGCCAGCCTGCAAATGGCACCGTTTGAAGCCTTGTATGGGCGAAGATGTCGTACCCCGTTAAATTGGTCAGAGACCGGAGACAGCCGTATCTTCGGCCCAGACGTGCTCAAGGAAGCCGAGGAAAAGGTCCAGTTAATCAGAGATCGACTCAAGACCTCCCAAAGCCGACAAAAGATTTATTACGATCAGAAACATCGTGGGGTCAACTTCGAACCAGGTGAATTCGTGTACCTACGAGTGTCACCTATGAGGGGGTTGCAACGATTCAAAATTAAGGGAAAGCTAGCGCCAAGATTCATCGGGCCATTCGGTATATTGGCACGGAAAGGCGCAGTGGCATACCAACTAGACCTACCTGAGGAACTGTCTGATATCCACAACGTGTTCCACGTATCGCAATTGAGGAAATGCGTGAGCAACCCAGAGAAACAAGTATCCCATGAGAACATAGACGTGCAGCCAGACCTCACTTATCGGGAACACCCAGTAAACATATTAGAGGAGTCTGAAAGGAGGACCCGACAGAAAACCGTCAAATTTTTCAAAGTTCAGTGGAGTAATCACACCGAAAGTGAAGCAACATGGGAAAGAGAGGATTTTCTTCGAGCAGAGCATCCACACTTATTTAAGGATCAACTGAAATCTCGGGGACGAGATTTTTCCTAAGGGGGTAGGTGTTGTGACACTCCAAAAATTTCATTTTGGGTTTTTGCAAAATCCTTGCTGGATTTTTCCTTGAAACTTGAGGCTTTCAGTAAAACAACCTTCTTAAAATTTCCTTTTCCTTGACTAGGGTTTTTCTGTTTTCTCCTTCAAGCCCTGGGTTTGACCTTCTTAAAAACTCCTTCTCTCTATTGTTTCCCTTCTCAGATTTTTATTGGAGTTTTCTTTTTAAGAAAAACTCTATGAAAAAGATTTGGGATTATCATTCTATTGAAAACCATCCATGACATTTTACCTTGCCCATGAGGCAATACCACTCCAACATCTTCACCCCTCCTTGTCAACAACTCAAATTCCCTATCCCAACTCATCCAAACAAGTTTTGGATTTTATTTTTATCTCTCAAATATTTTCTGTCAATTATTTTGAGCCTGTTGGATTTTCAAAGCAAGTACCCTTTTCCATTTGAGATTTGACTTCAAACCAACTCTACTGGCTAGTCCTTTGCACCCACAACCCAGAACCATCTTGATCCACTCATCTTCTTTTCAAAATTTTCAACTTACACTCCCTGCAAGTTTGGACCAGATTTGTCAAATTTGGTGAAATTCATATCTACACTTCTCCAAAAATTCCACCAAAAATCAGGCAGCCTACTAGAGCAATGAGGAGTCACTCCACCAAAAATCAGCCCAAGGAAAAATCCCTACATGCCTGGATCATTCTGTCGAACACCTTGCATGCACTGTTCAAACACATTCAGCAATTTCAGTCTTCAGTGTTGATTTCTTCAGATCATCTTCAGTCACGCGCACACAGTGCCCTTGGCACGTTGCTCGCCACCTGGTCTGCGTGTCCAGAGCCCTGCACGCGCGCTTGGCTTCTTCCTGGCGTCGGTGGCGCTCTGACCCGACCGCGCCGGCGTGTCCCGCGGCGGCTGAACCGCCGTGGCAGCCAACAGGGAGCAGAACGGCGGCTCAACGCCGTTCCGCGGCGCACAGCCCCGCTGATGGCTCCGCGTGTCCACCTCCACGCCAGCGCACGCATGCAGCACAGCCGTCGTGGCGCGGCACGCACAGAGCGTGCTCTCTGCCGCCGATGGACCCGCGCCGTCCCGTTCCGTCGAGCTCCACCTCAGCAAGCTTAAACCAACGCCGTTGGCTCCAAAATGGACTCCGCGAACCTCCACGATGGTGCTCAACTCCTAAACTCCCCCGACCAAGCACTGCACCACCGTAATCACTCGCCGGAGAACGCCGTTCTCGGCCACCGCCTCGGATCGCCTATAAAAGGAGACCCCGAGCCCTTCCGCGAGCACGCACCACCCCTACACTCCACCAACACCCTGTCAGGTCACTGGGAGGGCCACGGGGAGGTCTTCTCCCCCGACTCCGGCCACCCCGCTCCGCCGCGGCCTCCAGCTCGATTCGCTCCGGTGAGGCCGTCTCCGGCGCCCAAACTCCGTCCATCGCCCTCTATAGCTACCAGATCCTTGACCCCCTCCTCAATTTGATCTGTGCAGCTCTCTCCGGCGACCTCCATCCACGCCCGAACCGCCGTCCGCCGGAGCAGGGGCCACCGCCGACGTGGTGCTTCCCGGCGACCACCTCGACCACCATCCAACGCGGAATGGCACCCTGAGCACGGAGGTGACTTCCGATCTCCCCACCACGCCGTGGATCGCCGCCGGCGACCACCGCGGCCCTCGGGCGCCAGCGAGCCCTGACCCGCCTCTTTTAAATTTTAAACCTGACGGATGGGACCCGCCTGTCAGCCTCTCCGTCTTTTCTGATCGAATCGTTTTCTGAAGGTGTCTTTTGCCAGAATACGCTTTCCCTCTGGGCCGGCGTAGTTTCTATCGAAACATTTTCTGTTTTTATAATAAAAACCCTGGGAAGTTTCTGTTTCATTACAGATGAGTCCCTGGGCAAAAACCCTTATAACTTTTTATCAGAAGCATATTTTTGAGTGATTCTTTTTCTGTTCTCTTCAAAATTTTGTCTAGTTTTTTATCAGATTTATTTGAAAATTATTTGCAATATTGTTGCTGCACCTCTCGGTATTCACGTTAGCGCGTATGTTTTCTCTGTACCGTAGATACCGACGGAGGTGGCGGGACCGCGAACTTCACCGAGCTAGGCTCCGACTACTCTGAACCAGGCAAGCATGTTCGAACTTTTGATATGATGAGTGTATTGGCATGGTTGCATGTAGATAGTTTCATGGCATGCGTGGAGCATACCGATGAACCGTTCGTTATGCATTGTTGGGGCAAGTAAGCCCGATGATTTCACACGTCGATGGACGTGAGTATGTAAGGCCATGTGTTGGCATGAAGATGGGTAAGATGGCAGTGTTGTAGCATGCCAGTCTTAGGCCATGCAAGTTATCTTCAGTACCAACCCGTATCGGTTGGTTCATATCCATTCCCTTTCCCTGTACTACCACATGTTTCCCGAAAGGGGTATGGTTTAGTAAGTCGCAAACCGCTTTCTTGGTACACACCAAAAAGGAGAGGCCAGGATGCTGGTTCCATGGCCCTGGATTAAAGCCAGGCATCCGGTCAGGGGGCATGGGTGTTTCCGGTTGGGACCGAGAGGGGGGCACCCCTTAGAGCGCGCGTATATAAATTTGATCCCATGCTATTCGAGATTGTGATCTCCCCGTCTCAATAGTTTTTCTTGGACGATGTTGAGGGTGATTCCTGGCATCGAAGAGTTGGATGGGTGTGTACTAGATTGCTGTGTTTTCTTCTGAATACCGTAACGGAACTAGTCCTAGGGACTACGGAAATCCGTCGACTGTGGGAAATTTTTGGTACAAACTCTGCAGAGCTCTATACCCTTAAATCATCTTATCTATTTCCAAGCTCCCTGCTAACAGTCATGTGCCAGTTTGGTGACAGCTTTCCCGGTGGGACGCATGAGCTCTAAGACCGGCTAAATGTTTATTCTTGTGGATGGACTAACCCGTTTAATTCCATGAGTTGATTATACTTATGAAGAGTATATTATTTCCTTATCAGTTAAAAGCCCTTTGTGTGGTGTCGCTCAGACGCCCGACTGTGGCATTTCTTTTATAGCCCTTTATGTGGTGTCGCTCAGACGCCCGACTGTGGCATTTCTTTTAAAGCCCTTTATGTGGTGTCGCTCAGACGCCCGACTGTGGCATTTCTTTTAAAGCCCTTTATGTGGTGTCGCTCAGACGCCCGACTGTGGCATTTCTTTTATAGCCCTTTATGTGGTGTCGCTCAGACGCCCGACTGTGGCATTATTATTCCGCATTTTCCGCTCGAGGAGTCTTTCAGACACTCGTTTGGCACCAGTATTATTATTCCGCATTTTCCGCTCGAGGAGTCTTTCAGACACAAGTTTGGCACCAGTATTATTATTCCGCATTTTCCGCTCGAGGAGTCTTTCAGACACTCGTTTGGCATCAGTATTATTATTCCGCATTTTTCCGCTCGAGGAGTCTTTCAGACACTTGTTTGGCATCAGTATTATTACGTCCGAACTGTCTTGCGAGTACTTTCAAAGTACTCACTGGCTTGTTGATTTGGCCAAATGCTGACGAAGGTGATCTCATGGATGAAGAGTTCGATAGCGAATCCGACGCCTAGAGGAGTCCCAGTCAGTCTCGTGCAACCTTGGAGTTGGTCACTGTTTCATATCCGCTTCCGCTACCCTAATAAATTCTTCGAGCTTCACCTCGACGCTCGATGGGACGTTAGTTTGAGAATCCCATAACCCCTCCCACTCTATTACTCCACCTCTACCATATTTGCGAGTCAGTAGTATGCCACCACTCCTTGTGTCATTATTCGCCTTTATGTATAATTATTGGCACGCTTGTAATAAATTGTTGAGCATCGTCAGCTCAACCCTGTAATATATTTATGCTACTGGCTTATTGTATCAAAAGTTTGTCTGCCAGTGAGGAGGTTTTATCTCAAACTGGGTTCTAAAGATTGGTTTCTCAATAAATATTTTTATTGGGAAAACTGGTCGTGACATTTTCTGTGCGGCCATTTATCAAAAAATTGAGAGATGGCCAGTCGTCGGCTTCTTCCCCCATGCCACTAGTGCTGGGGTGTTCGGGATAAACCTGAGCGCTCTTTTTCCCATGGTTGGGTCCTTCGAGGGAGGCGCTCAGCACAACGAACCAGGCAATCGGACTATAATGCTTGAACACTCTCACTTAGCCATAGAACTTTATAATTTTAAATTTTGGCGAAGCCCCTACTTCGGAAGACCGAGTTCGGGGCGCTATCCACGCCTTTGGCCGGACAAAGCCAGCTCCTCACTCGAAGCGGCATAAGTCTTTAGGGACTAGAAAAACCTCTCGAACAGCGACCGGTCTCTCGCCTCATCATGACAGTCAGTTTTAGCTTTCTCCACTGAGGTGCTTAACCCAGCTGAACCGGGGCACAATCGCAGTGGGTCTCCTAGTGCTACCTTAGCCGATATAGTGGAACGTAAGGCACCGAAACATAGGAGCCGGGCAAACACAACTATTAACCCAAATCATGATTCGGAGCCGATGCATATAGTGCTATAAGTTCGGGGTGCCGCACTTGTGAAAGTGGACGGACTTCTCACACCATAATAAAGGGTACTGAAGCCCCTGGCGTATTTTCCGTACCATGATGTACGGGTGCGGTCATGTCATTTAATGAACATATATATGAAAAGAGGATAATGCAAAAAATAGACAAAAAGCTATGCATTGTTTATAGAGAGGCTATTTATCAGAGCCGAACGATACAAGTAGTGCGATAAGCAAAAAATATATTGGACTATTTAACATGTCCTGTCTAGGGGCAGGCCGTGGAATTGTATTCAAAATAGGTATACTGCTCGTGACAGAGACCACCTGTGAGTTCCATAACACGGCATGGCCTTGTCTGCTTCCCTGGATCTTGCATCGTTTGTGCGGCAGTCGAATTGCCGAACAGGTCGTCCGAAGTGTGGAGTCCTGTAAAAAAAAGAATTCGGCAGCCCCTGGTACGTTTTAAGCCGTTTTTTGGGCGTGCCGTTATTGTGCCCCTTCCCCTGTGCCCATGGTATTTCAAGGGCGTAGTTATGTGCGCGAGGCACTGGTTTCGCTATATCGCGAGGGCCGGGGTTGGGGCCGCATTGCTATGCCTGCTCAGAACATGCTAGGCGGTCTTGTTGTAGTTATGTGCGCTTGGCAGTGTCCGACTTTTTAACGGCCGGACTGGGGAATTGCCTAAGAAGGCTGCTTTGTACTTCCGCTGCGAGAGCCGCCGTGTGCTCCTCCGTACGAAGGGAGCGTTCGGTGTTTCCGTTGACCGTGATCACTCCTCGAGGGCCTGACATCTTGAGCTTGAGGTATGCGTAGTGCAGCACCGCATTGAACTTTGCAAATGCGGTTCGTCCGAGCAGGGCGTGATAGCCACTGCAGAACGGGACTATATCGAAGATTAACTCTTCGCTTCGGAAATTATCCGGAGATCCGAAGACCACGTCAAGTGTTACTGAGCCTGTACAATTGGCCTCTACACCTGGTATAATGCCTTTGAAGGTCATCTTTGTGGGCTTAATCCTTCAGGGATTGATGCCCATTTTCTGCATTGTATCCTGGTAAAGCAGGTTCAGGCTACTGCCACCGTCCATGAGGACTCTTGTGAGATGATATCCATCGATGATTGGGTCGAGAACCAATGCGGCAAAGCCGCCATGACGGATGCTAGTGGGGTGGTCCCTTTGATCAAAAGTGATCGGGCAGGAAAACCATGGGTTGAACTTTGGGGCGACTGGCTCCATCGCGTATACGTCCCGTAGCGCACGCTTCCGCTCCCTCTTGGGAATGTGGGTTGCGTATATCATGTTCACCGTCCGCAGTTGTGGGGGAAACCCCTTCTGTCCATTGTTGTTCGGCGGCCTGGGCTCCTCCTCGTCATCGCTATGCAGCCCCTTGTCTTTGTTTTCGGCTCTTAACTTGCCTGCCTGCTTGAACACCCAACAGTCCTTGTTGGTGTGATTGGCTGGCCTTTCGGGCGTGCCATGGATCTGGCACAAGCGGTCGAGTATTCGGTCCAAACTGGACGGGCCCTGAGTATTCTTTTTGAATGGATTTTTCTGCTGACCGGATTTATAGCCTGTGAATCCGGCATTAACTGCCGTATCTTCATTGCTGTCGCTGCTAACGCGACGCTTTTGCTTATTTCGACGTGTCCTGCCACTTTTGTCCTTGGTATTCGAATTACCAGGGTTCTTTGATAAGTTGTTGCTGCGAGCTAGCCAGCTATCTTCTCCTGCGCAAAAGCGGGTCATGAGTGTCATGAGGGCTGCCATAGATTTCGGCTTTTCCTGTCCCAGGTGCCGGGCAAGCCACTCGTCGCGGATGTTATGCTTGAAGGCTGCTAGGGCCTCTATGTCCGGACAGTCGACTATCTAGTTTTTCTTTGTTAGGAACCGTGTCCAGAATTGCCTGGGCGATTCTTCTGGCTGCTGAATTATGTGGCTTAAGTCGTCGGCATCCGGTGGTCGCACGTAGGTGCCCTGAAAGTTGTCGAGGAATGCGGCTTCCAGGTCCTCCCAAGAACCGATTGAGTCTGCTGGCAAGCTGTTAAGCCAATGCCGGGCCGGTCCTTTAAGTTTGAGCGGGAGGTATTTGATGGCGTGTAGATCATCGCCACATGCCATGTGGATGTGAAGGAGATAATCCTCGATCCATACCGTCGGGTATGTGGTACCATCGTATGATTCGATGTTCACGGGTTTGAAACCCTCCGGGATTTTATGATCCATTACTTCGTCTGTGAAGCATAGTGGGTGTGCGGCGCCCCTGTACTGGGCTATGTCACGACGCAGCTCGGAAGAGCTATGTCTGTTGTGTTCGGCCCGACCGGATTTGTTATTTCCGGAGTGAGGATCATCGTCACGTGTCGTCGGGCGCCTGCGCGATCCGTAGATCAACCTTGTTTGTCTTGCCTTGTCCTCCAGTATGTCTCGCAGGTCTGGCGCATTTTCCCGTGCCTTAGTTGAGCGGTGTCGGGGCATTGCTTGGTTGGGGTGCCGACAGGCCTCTATGTCGCGGCCGCGAGGTGGCCGGTCTGCCATGTCGTGCGCTGGTGATGTAGGCGCTTCCTCCTCTGATCGGGGTAGCGGCCTGCGCTTTGGGTAACTCTTGGAGGGGCGCTCGAGTTCATACTCTTCGGCCACAAGGACTTCAGTCCATCTATCAGCTAGCAAATCCTGATCAACTCTAAGCTGTTGCTGCTTTTTCTTTAGGCTGTTTGCCGTGGCTAGAAGCCTGTGTTTGAAACGCTCTTGTTCGGCGGGGTCTGATGGTACGACGAATTCGTCGTCATCGAGGCTTGCCTCGTCTTCGGAGGGAGGCATGTAGTTATCATCCTCAACCTCTCGTTCTGCCGCTCTCTCATGAGGGCTGGCTTCTCCATCTTCCTGCGCCGAATCTTGCTGGGTTGGGTGTTCTTCGGCGCTATCCGGGGTAGTATTATCTCCCGTGCCGGAATCACCGTTTTTGCTTTGGCGGGATTTAGAGCGGCGCCGCTGCCGCCGGTGCTTTGGCTGTTCCTTGGAGGTGTCATCCCCCGCTGTTCCATCGCCATCTCCATCTTTTGGAGTGTCCACCATATATATGTCATATCACGAGGTGGCCTTCCAGCGCCCGATAGGTGCTGGTTCCTGTTCGTCTCCTACCTCGTCGTTCATACCGTTGAAGTCTTCTGAGCCGAAGTCAAGCATGTCGGTTAAATCATCGACAGTGGCTACAAAGTGGGTGGTGGGTGGGTTTTGAATTTCTTCATCGTCTGCATCCCATCCTTTCTGACCGTAATCTGGCCAGGGCTCTTCTGATAAAGAGAGAGACTTGAGAGAGTTCAGGATGTCGCCAAAAGGCGAGTGCTGAAAGATATCCGCGGTGGTGAACTCCATTATCGGTGCCCAATCGGATTCGATTGGTAAGGGCGCGGGGGGTTCGGAGTCCGGAGTAGAGTCCGGACCCTCAGAGTCACGGGTCACACGGAGTGCGGGGCTGGTGTTCGGCTCGATCGCCTTTGAGATCGCAGCCCCCGAGGCGACGTCCAACCGCTCATCCTCGATTGACGCAATAGGCTCCGAATTAAGGGTCGGAACCGGTGCGCGTGCGGCCTCCAGGACACTGGCAGAGCTAGATCGTGCCCCTCGAGATAGTGCGGCGCGCTTGGCTGTGGCTCGAACCCGTCAAAGATCAAGTCTCCGCGGATATCAGCCGTGTAGTTTAAGCTTCCAAACCTGACTTGATGGCCAGGGGCGTAGCTTTCGATTTGCTCCAGGTAACCAAGCGAGTTGGCCCGCAGAGCAAAGCCGCCGAAGACGAAGATCTGCCCGGGGAGAAAAGTCTCGCCCTGGATTTCATCGTTGTTGATGATCGAAGGAGCCATCGGGCCTAAAGGCGACAACAGAGAGGAACTCTCAATGAAAGCACCAATGTCGGTGTCAAAACCGGCGGATCTCGGGTAGGGGGTCCCGAACTGTGCGTCAAGGCCGGATGGTAACAGGAGACAAGGGACACGATGTTTTTACCCAGGTTCGGGCCCTCTCGATGGAGGTAATACCCTACTCCTGCTTGATTAATATTGATGATATGGGTAGTGCAAGAGTAGATCTACCACGAGATCAAGGAGGCTAAACCCTAGAAGCTAGCCTATGGTATGATTGTGTATGAAGATGATTGTCCTACGGACTACAACCCTACGGTTTATATAGACACCGGATAGGGTTAGGGTTACACAGAGTCGGTTACATATGTCGGATCACGGGTTCTGGTAGACCCTTAAGGTTCGAACTCTGGGGTGCGCGCGGAGATCGTGCCCTCTACCTCTCCGTCTCGTAAGGATCTAACTACTACTAGAATAACACAAGAGACACAAAGTTTATACTGGTTCGGGCCACCGATGCGGTGTAATACCCTACTCAAGTTTGGTGGGTGGATTGCCTCTTGGGCTGATGAGGAAGAACAGTACAAGGGAGAACAGCCTCGTGAGGGTCTGTTCTTGGTAGGGGATGAACTGCTAGGGGGAGTTCGATCGCCCTTCTCTCTCTCTCTCTCTCTCTCTCTCTCTCTCTCTCTAGATGCTGAATCAGGTCCTAGCTCATTCCAATCTCTAGTTTCTTCGTACTTGATCCGATTCGCCTCTACCCTGGGGGTGGCTAGTCCTATTTATAGGCAAAGGCCCTGGGCCTCTTCCCAAATATTGAGCGAGAAGGGCGCCAACAATTGGCCAATTTGAAGGGGAACATCTGGTACACTTATCCTCACTAAAGTTGGTCTTCACATGCCAAAGGCCCTGTGGTGACGCCGTCCGGGACTCCATGGTGACCTCCTTCCCACCGTTGGACTGGTCTTGGTCTCGTTGCACCGAAATGGGTGCCTTTGCTTGATCCTCTCGCCTGCGCTTGCCCCCTTTGCACCAAAGAGGAAAGGGAGACGCTGCGCGGGCTGGCGCCCGAAAGGCACCCTTGGTCGTCATGGCTTGCGTCATGAGCACCTCGTGAGGTACCCGCCTTGATCTCTCCGCCTCCTCGCGGGCCAGCCTAAGGAGGCTGTGCTTGAGGAAGCGCCATGTCGTCCGCCTCGCGAGGCTTGGCCCCTCGCGAGGGTCTTGAGCCTTGTGCTGATGAAGATGGGCCACGGTGGCCCCCGTTTGAGCCACGCCGTAGGCTGCAGGCAGGCAAGTCTGGGGACCCCCGTTCCCAGAACGCCGACAGTAGCCCCCGGGCCCAAGGCGCGCACGGACTTGGCTGTGCCGAGAGGCGAAAGGGCAAGGGCGAAGCGCCGCGGACCCTAACAGCCTGCAGCCTTGGGCGCCGCGTGGCAGTTGATTGGACGTGGGCGTCTCCGCTTCCCCATGACGCCTCGACGATCGCGCGGATTGGACAAGTCCCTGCATGCAAATCGTGTCATGATTACCTGTGATCGTGGAGGCCGACGGTTGGCCTCCGCCGGCTATAAGTACGGCACCGCGCGTGCCCTTCCACTCCATCTCTCCTTGCTTCCTCCTCCGCCTCAGTTCTTGCTCCGTCTTGGTGTGATGGCTCCGATTCACCAGTTCTCTGCAGCGGAGAAGGGAAAGGCTCCTCAAGAGGGACCTGACCCGCTCCCGCCGAAGAAACGGCCTGCCTTGCGCGGCCGAGACGAGGAGAACCGCCTGGTGGTGCTGAGGCCTTGGTACGAGCGGCCTCTGCCGGGATTCCCGCTTCCCTTGTATGCCCACGCCGAGGGCCTTGGAAGCGGAGATGCCGATCCCCTAGGCCAGCGCCGTCGCCGGGGCCGGAGGGTCACGAAGGTGTGGGTCGTTCCTCCTGGAGTCCACGCTGAGGGCTCCTCCCGCGAGCTCGTGCTCCACGCCGCCATGCCTCCGCGGACTTGGATTCATCTTCCTCCCTTCTTCGCCTCCGTCTTCCCGCGGGGAAGACTCCTGGAGCTGTGGCTGCAGCACACCGACTGCAGAACTCCTGCGACCGAGGCAGAGGTCGCGATCACTGCCCCGGGCGAGGTCTTCATGACTCGCGGCTGGGGCGAAATCGCTCGGTGCTGCAGAACGAGGGGCGCCCTGACGATCCACCTGGAGTACGACGGCGCTTCGGTGATGTTCTTCAAGGTCTTCGACGCGAACGGTCGCCGGCTAGAGTGCTGCCCCGGGGGAGGCGGCCAGGACCTCGCTATGGCGACGGCTGGGCCTGCCAACTGCCCCCTGGACAGCTCCACAAGCGACGGGAGTGCCGGAGGATCCTGCGATCCCAGTGAGGTCTTCGCGACGCCGGAGACGAGCGACGACAACTACGAGCCCGCGAGCCAACGCCGCTCCCGGAGCAGGGCAGGCTCGCTTGGTCGCCGCCCGTCCTGATCTGTATGGGGTTGGCGCCGGTGCTTGATGGCCCACTGTTGATGATGGCATCTTTTGCAAGGCTGCGTGTAGTTAGCACCCTTTAGGATCCGTTCCCTGCGAGGAATCACATTGTGCCCCATAGGGGCTTGCAAGGCGGCTGTGATCCTTGTTGTTAATATGTAACCCTTGCTATGGATCTGTGCGAATCGCAAATTCCGTCATAGTTCGGTCCTCCCTTTCGCACCTCGCGAGGGCTTGGTGCTCTGCGTCGACAGGTCCCAGTCCCAAGGCGGCGTCAGCCATCGCTGGTATGCCAGGTCGCGATGTCGTGGTCAAGGCCAGGAGGTGAGCGACCCGGGGTCCGGTAAGAGCCCCTGAGTCGCGATGCTCAGGAGGTCTCCTTTGGCGCCCAAGCAGCCGTCTCTTGGTGAGAAAGAGAAGCAATGTCGCTAGTACGGAGTCGCTTTAGGTGCGGGGGTAGTGCCACGGTAGCCAACGCTTTGGATGGTGACTTATCTTGAGAATCAGAGATTGCCCCCAGCACGTCGTCGGGTCCGGGGGGTAATTTGAAAGGAGTTGCTTGGCAAGGTCCTCGCGTGCCCCTTCTCCGTCGCCTCTGCTCCCCTTTCAGCTCTACGTCCTCGGGTCCAGGCCCTTGAGCTGGTCTCAGCCGTCGCTGGTATGCCAGGTCGCGATGCCGTGGACAAGGCTAGAGGGTCAGGGCTGGAGAGCCAGTAGGAGCCCTGAGTCGCGATGCTCAGGCACCCCCCCTTTAACGTGCAAGTGGTTCACGCGGGCGAGGGCGAAAGGAACGCCGTGAGGGCCTTGGCTAGCGCGGTTCCCTCTATGGGCTCTGCAGATTCATCACAAAAAGAAGACGGGGTTTCCATAGCAGCCATTAGTTGATTGTTAGTCGCCCAGGAGCTCGCTGGTTGGAGCGGGTGAGGTGTGTTTGGGCACCCATGAGCCAGCGCGGGACTCACGAGGCCCTACCTCTAGGCGGGTTGCGCCCGACGCTGGGCCGTATCTTGAGATGTGTTCCTGCAAAATCTGGTTAGATGCCGGCACTCTACGTCCTCGGGTCCCGGCCCTCGAGCTTGTCTCAGCCGTCGCTGGTATGCCAGGTCACGATGCCGTGGACAAGGCCAGAGGGTGAGGGTTGGAGAGCCAGTAGGAGCCCTGAGTCGCGATGCTCAGGCACCCCCCTTTAACGTGCAAGTGGTCCACATGAAGAAGAAAAGGTGCCGTGGACGACATCAAGTAATCAAGCATGATGCATAATTGGAAATAAACGCGGAAGGGATACATGCCGTTGGGCCTAGCCCGAGTGGCCTGGGGATGATGCAGCCCAAGGGGCGCCCCCAGCAAAGCAAGCTAGCGACTGAAAAGATAAAAAGGGATACATGCCACAGGGACGGACCCACGCGGCTTGGGAATGACGCAACCCTGGGAGGGCGCTCCCAGCTAGGAATGAAACTTGAAAGATGTCACCTGAGATGTCGTCGGTGCAGTGGCGTTGGTGCAGCAAACTCGGTGGGCTGCAGAAGCCGATCCTCACGAGCCCCCAGGCCCAGGGGCCTCGGGAGGCTCCGGAGGCACTGGTGGCTCCTCGTGAGCAGCCTCCATCTCCGCCAGGGCTGTGGAACGCCTGTCTTCTTGCGCCTCCAAGATGCTCCTCATGATGCGCTGGTACGCCGCAGCCACGCTCGGCAGGCCATAAGGCATGCGAACATAGCAGTGGGGTGCTCCTCCGCAGCGCCCCACTTGTGAGGGCCAGAGGCGCTCCGCTGTGGCGATCTCATTGAGCCCTGGTACGTCGACGCAGACGCGCAGCCCACCATCCTCACCTGGTGTAACGCCCCGGATTCGATGCGCCAGGTGTCCGCCAGTTATTCGCCGTCGTTGCCATGTCATGTGCTTGCGTGTTGCACTTTGCCATGTCATCATCTGCATTTCATATCATGTCATCATGTGCATCACATTTGCATACGTGTTCGTCTTACGAATCCGAGCATTTTCCCCGTTGTCCGTTTTGCAATCCGGCGCTCCTACGCCCTCTGGCGTCCCCTTTTACATTTTCCGTGAGCGGGTATTAAACCTTCTCGGAATGGACCGAGGTTTGTCAAGTGGCCTTGGTATAGCACCGGTAGACCGCCTGTCAAGTTTTGGGTCATTCGGAGGTCGTTTGGTACTCCAACGGTTAACCGGGTAACCGTGAAGGCCTCGTGTGTGTTGCAGCCCAAAACCCCTCCAAAACAGCTCAATAACCCATCTAAGACACTCCCATGTCCATCGCCGTTCGATCACGATCGTGTGGGCGAAAACCACACTCCATTTGGAGCTCCCTAGCTCCTTCTACCTATAAATATACCTCCCCCTCCAAAATCCCGGATCATTTCACCCTAACCCTAGCTTCCCGCACCTCCGCCGCCACCGGACGTGTCCGGGCCGCACCGGACACCGTCCGCGCCGCCGCCCCGGGCCAACCAGGGCGCGCCACGTGGCCCCGGCGCCCGCGCGTCGCCGCCGATTCGCCAGGCCCGCGCGGGGCCCCCGCGGCCCGTTCCGCCCCGCCGCCGCCCGCGCGAAGCCGCCTCCTCGCCGTCCGCCCGCTCCAGCGCGCGTCGCCGCCTCGCCCCGCCTCGTCGGCCGGCGCCGCCCGTGCCGCCGCCGACGACCGCGGCCGTAGCCGCCTTCGCGCCGCCCCGGTCCTCCTCCGCCCTCCACCGCCGTCGCCGGCACCGGATCCGGCCGGATCCGGCCCGGATCCGCCTCGCCGCCGCCTCCCGCGCCTCCTCGACTCCATCTCCGGCGAGCTCCGTTTGCAGTTTTATATTTTGCAGTTTTGCAGTTCTGTCTCATGTTCATCGCATTATATCTCGGTGTCTGTAGCTCCGTTTCGTGCGTATAATATGTCAAATTGTTCGCCTCGATGAGTACATCATTTCATTCCATTGCGTTATTTTTATTTGAGCTAATCTTGGTGCCCGAAATGCTGTCAGAAGAGGGCTATGTGATGTTAGTTCCTGATTATTATCAGAACGTGCACTTTTGTCATTTTTGCCATGATTGATGTGTGCATCCTATGAAGTTGAGTCGTACATGTGTTTTGTAATATGACATGCCATATTTCCAAAGGTTTATTCCATGTATTTTTTTGATCTTTGTGGTGACTAGCACAAGCATGCAAACTAGGGTACTTGATGTTGCTGTTTTCAGAGACTTAGTAATTTCACCAAGTCCCTGTCTGCTGTTATTTTTATGCCATGTGTTCATGTTGTTTCAGAGAGATCTATGCCTCTTTTGAGCATGATAAGTAAGAGTGTTTTGATCTTATGGATTTGGTCTATCCATCCATGCCTTTTTTTTGTATTTATGGAGTGCCATAGCTTAGTCAATCGAGCTCTAATTTTGCTATAAAATGTTGCTGGCAGATTGTTTACATGTTATTCGATTTTGCCAAACTTGGCGTAGTTGATCCTTGCATGCTATGATGTTATTATTTCCATGTCTAGATTCTATTCCATGTCTTCTTGATGTATGTATGCTTAGTTTATCATGTAATGCAATGTAGTGAGTGCATCGAGCTCACGATCATGCCTACTTGATATCTGTTTTTGACATGTCCAGTTTTCTGCTAAGTCTGAAACCTTTAACGAAACATGCTTAATTGACATGGGTGTTATTATATTTTCTGATCCTTTTTGGCTTATGGTCAGTAAGGGACTTTTGTTAAGTGTTTTGATTAGATTCATGCCATGTCTTGTTTTGCTATGTCCTGTTCGCGTAGCATGTTGTTTGCTTGCTCTAAACATGTCATCCTGATGTTAGTTTCTGGCATGTTGCTATTTTCACGAAGTCTGTGAACCTGTTATCTTTTGCACTTTTGCCATGCTTGTTTGAACCTGTTGTGTTGTGATTTAGCCGTAGCTTAGTGTTCATCTTTTGTCAAGCATCTTGAGTAGATTACTGTCATATGCTTTGTTGATATGTTTGGGTGCAGTAGCCTAATTTCTTGTTGCTTGCTAAGTAGCATCATGCTGTTAATGGAAGATTATTGTCATTCTTGTATTGCTTGTCATTTGCAAACCGTGCATCCGATTCCGGTGATCTTTATATCGATTTCAACCGAAATCACCTCACCTATCCAGTGGCATACTTGGTTTGCCAAGATTATGCCTTGTTCATCTTTTCCTTCCGAAGCACGCATATGCATTGCATATCACATCTCGCATATCATGCCATGTTTTGCATCATGTTGTTTGCGCATTGCATCGTGATTGATGTTTGTCCCCTTTGCTTGTGTTCTTGTTGTGGGTAGAGCCGGGAGACGAGTACGTGAACGAGGAACCTGTTGAGAACGCTTACGAGGACCAAGCTTTCGAAAACTCTGAGAACCTCGCATGCAAGATGACCATACCCTCGAAATCACTTCTATCTTTGCTTGCTAGATGCTCGCTCTTTTGCTATGCCTATGCTGCGATACCTACCACTTGCTATATCATGCCACCCATATTGCCATGTCAGCCTCTAACCATCCATGTCCTAGCAAACCGTTGTTTGGCTATGTTACCGCTTTGCTCAGCCCCTCTTATAGCGTTGCTAGTTGCAGGTGAAGATGAAGTTTGTTCCTTGTTGGAACATGGACTTGTTGTTCCTTGTTGGAACATGCTTACTTGTTGGGATATCACAATACCTCTTATTTAATTAATGCATCTATATACTTGGTAAAGGGTGGAAGGCTCGGCCTTATGCCTGGTGTTTTGTTCCACTCTTGCCACCCTAGTTTCCGTCATACCGGTGTTATGTTCCTTGATTTTGCGTTCCTTACACGGTTGGGTGATTTATGGGACCCCCTCGACAGTTCGCTTTGAATAAGACTCTTCCAGCAAGGCCCAACCTTGGTTTTACCATTTGCCTACCACCTACTTCTTTTCCCCCGGGTTTTCGCGAGCCCGAGGGTCATCTTTATTTTAGCCCCCCCCAGACCAGTGCTTCTCTAAGTGCTGGCCCGAACTGAGCTGCCTGCGGGGCCCCCTCGTGGAAACTCGAGGCCTGGTTTTACTCGTAGCTAGTCTCATCCGGATGTGCCCTGCTGAGACCGAGATATGTGCAGCTCCTATCAGGATTTGTCGGCACAATCGGGCGGCTTTGCTGGACTTGTTTTATTACTGCCGAGATGTCTTGTAGTCCGGGATTCCGAGACTGATCGGGTCTTCCCGGTAGAAGGAATATCCTTCGTTGACCGTGAGAGCTTATAATGGGCTAAGTTGGGACACCCCTGCAGGGTATTATCTTTCGAAAGCCGTGCCCGCGGTTATGAGGCAGATGGGAATTTGTTGATGTCCGGTTGTAGAGAACCCGAAGTTGACCTTAATTAAAACACATCAACCGCGTGTGTAACCGTGATGGTCTCTTCTCGGCGGGGTCCGGGAAGTGAACACGGTGTTGGAGTTATGTTTGACGTAGATTGTTCTAGGATCACTTCTTGATCACTTCTAGCTTCACGACCGTGCTTTGCTTCTCTTCTCGCTCTCTTTTGCGTTGTAGCCACCATATATGCTAGTCGCTTGCTGCAGCTCCACCTCACAACCCTTTTCCTACCTATAAGCTTAAATAGTCTTGATCTCGCGGGTGTGAGATTGCTGAGTCCCCGTGACTCATAGATTCTACCACAACAGTTGCAGGTACCAACGATGCCAGTGCAGATGACGCGACCGAGCTCACTTGGGAGTTCGACGAGGAACGTGGCCGTTACTATGTGTCTTTTCCTGATGATCAGTAGTGGAGCCCAGTTGGGGTGATTCGGGGATCCGTGTAGCATTTGGGGTAGTCTTCTTTCATTTTGGTTCCGTAGTCGGACCTTGAGTGTAACTTGAATGATGGATGTTTATTTATGTATTGTGTGACGTGGCGACTGTAAGCCAACTATGTACCTTTTTCCCTTATGTATTACATGGGTTGTGTGAAGATTACTTCACTTGCGACATTGCTTTCAATGCGGTTATGACTCTAAGTCGTGCCTAGACACGTGGGAGCTATAGCCGCATCGAGGGCGTTACACCTGGATGGGGGGCCACAGCTGGTGGGCGACGACAACCTCTTATGATCCTTGACTCCTGTAGTTCTTGAATGGCCTTGCTAACAAACTCCTGCTGGTCTGACCTTCTTTCCCTGGCTTACTTTCGAGGGAAACGTGCTTCGAAACACGCCTCCACATGGTGCCCCAGCGCCTCCCTCGTGACCTTGGCTAGGTCGGTGACCCTCCAGGTGAGAGCCCCCGAGCCCAGCCTGAGGAGGGCGCCGGGCGCGCTTTCCTATGCGATTGAAGGAGGATCCCCCTGGGCAGACGCGGGCCTTGAAGGGCCTGCCTCCTGAGGGGTTGACTCTGACGTTGTCTTCTTCTTCTTGGGGGTGGTCTCAGGAAGCCTCCTACTTCCGCGATCTGGGTCTTCTAGTGACGCGTCTTGAAAGGCTCGCTCCAGGGTACACACTGCATCCTTCCCTTGACATGGCACCGTGATGACGCCGCCGCTTCCTGGCATCTTGAGGATGTTGTAGCCGTGGTGAGTCACGGCCATCAACTTGGCCAGCGCCGGGTACCCAATGATGGCGTTGTACGGCAGGTGGATGTGGGCGACGTCAAAGTCGATGAGCTTGGTGTGGTAGTTGTTGCGGGCCCCGAAGGTGACTGGGAGGCGGACCTGCCCGATCGGGACTGTGGAACCATAGGTGACTCCGGAGAAGGGCTTGGTTGGCTGAAGCTGGTTATAGGGCACTTGGAGGCTGTTGAATGCTTCCACGGACAAGACATTGAGCCCTGCCCCTCCGTCGATGAGGGTCCTGGTGACCAGAACGTTGCTGATGACTGGGGAACAAAGCATTGGGAGGACTCCGGCTGTGGCCGCGCACTTGAGCTGGTCTGCGGAGCTAAACGTGATGGCGCAGGCCGACCACCTGAGGGGACGCGTTGCTTCGAGCTTGGGGAGAATTGCGTTCACTTCGCGAGCAAACTGCTTGAAGATACGTCGAGAGGCTGGGGCCTGAGCTCCGCCCAGGACGCAGGCGATTGCGCGAGGCTCTTGGAAGCCCCAAGCCCCCTCGTCTTGGTGGCGGTCTTCATTCCTTCTCGGCTGAGGCGGCAATGGCGGCAGGCCTGGGTTGCCATGAGGGCGATCCTCACGAGGCTGATCCCTCCAGTCCCCCTCGCGAGGCGGGTCACGCCAGCGGTCCTCGAGAGGTTGGTCACGCCAGCCTTGACGTGGGCCACGATCTTCCCAGCATCCCGGGTTCCTTCCTCCTCCTCGGCCGTAGCCCCGGTCAGCACGGTCAGGGCGTCGACCGAATCTTCCTTCTCGCACGGCGCGGAGTTCTTGGCATTCATTGGTGTTGTGGGTGTGGAGGTCGTGGTACACACAGTACCGGCTGCCCTTAGAGGATTCGGGCAGATCCTTGCCTCGCTTGGTGTCCGGCTCTGCCGCGAGCACGGTAGCCCCCTTGTGCTTCACGTCCTTGGCCTTGGGCTTCTTCTCTTCTGGGTCTGCGGCAGGCAGCTCGAGGAGGGAGAGGCGTCCCTCCTCAGCCCTGGTGCACTTGGTCGCCAGGTTGAACAGCTCCAGGGAGGTGCAGAGGTCTTCATGCATCGCCAACTCCTCCTTCATCTTGACGTCGCGGACGCCATCGGAGAAGGCCGAAATGGCTTCCTCGAACACCCTCGGGATCTTGAGGCGCGCACTGTTGAAGCGCTGGATGTACTTTTGCAGGGTCTCTCCAGGTTGCTGCTTGATGCGGCGCATGTCGCTCACGGCGGGAGGCCGGTCGCGGGTACCTTGGAAGTTGGCGATGAAGCGGGTACGCATCTGGTCCCAGGAGGAGATCGTGCCTGGGGCCAGGTTCAGGAGCCAAGTGCGAGCACCTTCCTTCAGCGCCATGGGGAACCAGTTCGCCATGACCTTTTCGTCCCCGCTGGCAGCTTCCATTCCCAGATCGTAAAGCTGGAGGAACTCTGTGGGATCAGTCGTGCCATCATAGCGAGGGGGCAGGTCCGGCTTGAACTTGCCGGGCCATGCGACTCCGCGCAACTCGGCGGTGTAGGCGCGGCAGCCAGCGGTGGCCGCGGGAGGTTTTGATTGAGGGAGAGCTTGGCCTTGCGGGTCCCCTTGCGCTACAGCTGGGAGCAGTGCCGGGTCTTGACGTGCCGGAGCTGGAGCGGGGTCTTGGCGAGCCGGGGCTGGGAGCGCCCGGGCGGCCTCTTGCGGTCGCGGGACTTCTTGGCAGCTCTGTTCCTGCTGGGCCGGCGCACGACGGAGTGGGTTCCGCCCAGGAGATGCGCGCCTTGGAGCCATGGCATCTTCTTGGAAACGAGGCATCTGGAATGCCCCCGGGGCTTCATTGCCCACGCGGGGCGGAGTGCGGCGCAGCGGTGCGGAAGGCGCGGGAGGGCCCCCTACGGCGCGGACGAGCTCGGCGACGCGGTCGAGCCACTCCTCGTAGACGTTGTCGACGGGGCGGTAGCGCAGGAGCTCGTTCGCCGCGATGAGCGCAGCCTGAGCCTCCAAGGGCGCGCGAAGCGCGCGCGACGAAGAACCGGCCGAGGTGAGCGACGGTGTGGCGGTGCGGCCATCCCGCCGCATGTACGGGTGCTGAGAGGATGCTTGCTGCTCGTTCCCCGCCGGGCCGATGGCGGCGTTGACGGCGGGCGACGGGGAACGACGAGGACGCCCATCGACGGGGGCCGTCTGGACGGCGTGGGAAGCGATGGCAGCCCGGCGCTCGGCGCGGGCCCGACGAGCGTCAGACATGGATGCGACGGACGGAGGAGAGCGGAGCGGTGGAAGACAGATTCCGGCGCACCTCTACCTGGCGCGCCAAATGTCGGATCACGGGTTCCGGCAGACCCTTAAGGTTCGAACTCTGGGGTGCGCGCGGAGATCGTGCCCTCTACCTCTCCGTCTCGTAAGGATCTAACTACTACTAGAACAACACAAGAGACACAAAGTTTATACTGGTTCGGGCCACCGATGCAGTGTAATACCCTACTCCAGTGTGGTGGGTGGATTGCCTCTTGGGCTAACGAGGAAGAACAGCCTCGTGAGCGTCTGTTCTTGGCTAGGGGATGAACTGCTAGGGGGAGTTCGATCCCCCTTCTCTCTCTCTCTCTCTCTAGATGTTGAATCAGGTCCTAGCTCATTCCAATCTCTAGTTTCTTCGTACTTGATCCGATTCGCCTCTACCCTGGGGGTGGCTAGTCCTATTTATAGGCAAAGGCCCTGGGCCTCTTCCCAAATATTGAGCGGGAAGGGCGCCAACAATTGGCCAATTTGAAGGGGAACATCTGGTACACTTATCCTGACTAAAGATGGTCTTGCCTGCCAAAGGCCCTGTGGTGACGCCGTCTTGGGCTCCATGGTGACCTCCTTCCCACCGTTGGACTGGTCTTGGTCTCGTTACACCGAAATGGGTACCTTTGCTTGATCCTCTCGCCTGCGCTTGCCCCCTTTGCACCAAAGAGGAAAGGGAGACGCTGCGCGGACTGGCGCCCGCCTGGAACCCTTGGTCCTCATGGCTTGCGTCATGAGCACCTCGTGAGGTACCCGCCTTGATCTCTCCGCCTCCTCGCAAGCCAGCCTAAGGAGGTCGTGCTTGAGGAAGCGCCATGTCGTCCGCCTCGCGAGGCTTGGCCCCTCGCGAGGGTCTTGAGCCTTGTGCTGACGAAGATGGGCCATGCTGGGCCCCCGTTTGAGCCACGCCGCAGGCCGCAGGCAGGCAAGTCTGGGGACCCCCGTTCCCAGAACGCCGACAACATAGGTAGGAGATCTTGAATATCCGCATCGCCAAGCTTGCCTTCCAAGCCAAGGAAAGTGCCATCCGGACACGAGATGAAGTCTTCAATCTTGTATCTTCATAGTCCAGGAGTCCGGCTGAAGGTATAGTCCGGTTACCCGAACACCCCCTAATCCTGGACTCCCTCAATGAGCCCTCAGACAAATGGATGGAGAGGAGAACCCAGTCCGCGGAGGAAGTGGGTGAGGAACACCACCCTCTCATGGGGCCTTGGGGGGGGATGAGCTGCCCCTCTTTTGGAAGCCGGTGCGCGATGTCGTTAGACAAGTATCTGACCTTCCTCAGCTTTTTTATGTGACCCTCCGTGACGGAGGATACCATCAACTTGCATCCCGCTCCGGACATGCCTGGAGAAGGTTGAGGTGAGGAGTGCGAACTTGGGCGCTGGAGCTCGAGTGTGCGAAAATGGATGAGCAAAGGAGGAAGAAGGCGTAGGTAAAAAGGTGGATCCTTATCCCCTTATATGGGCAGACGCAAATTGCGCATCCCCACCTGCCTAGTAAAACTCGCTTATCTCCCAAGAGCCATAATCAATGGCGCGGTTGGGTTACCCACGCCCGTATTGATGAGAATCCCGGAATAAGGGGACACGATCTCTACTTTGACAAGACGTGCCAAAGAAGCCGCCTCACTAAACGCGCTGAGGTGGGATAGTAAAACAATTCGAATAAAGACTTGGCCGTGGTGTGATGTCGCACTGCGGAGTACGTCAGCAGATTACATTTGTGTAAATATTATTCTCTCTATGGCAATATTTAGAACTTATTTTGCAGAGCCGGACACTATCCATGTGTTCAAAATCTTCTACGAAGTACTTGGAGGAGGAACCCGCCTTGCAATGCCGAAAACAATATGAGCGCCGGACTCGTCGTCATTGAAGCCTGGTTCAGGGGCTACTGAGGGAGTCCTTGATTAGGGGGGTGTTCGGATAGCCGGACTATACCTTCGGCCGGACTCCTGGACTATGAAGATACAAGATTGAAGACTTCGTCCCGTGTCCGGAAGGGACTTTCCTTGGCGTGGAAGGCAATCTTGGCAATACGGATATGTAGATCTCCTACCATTGTAACCGACTCTGTGTAACCCTAGCCCTCTTCGGTGTGTATATAAACCGGAGGGTTTTAGTACGTAGGACAGAACAACAATCATACCATAGGCTAGCTTCTATGGTTTAGCCTCTCTGATCTCGTGGTAGATCTACTCTTGTACTACCCATATCATCAATATTAATCAAGCAGGAGTAGGGTTTTACCTCCATCGAGAGGGCCCGAACCTGGGTAAAAACATCGTGTCCCTTGTCTCCTGTTACCATCCGCCTAGACGCACAGTTCGGGACCCCCTACCCCAGATCCGCCGGTTTTGACACCGACAACCTCCTAAAAGCCCATTGAGTTTTCTTGGGAAAATGGGGTCGGCGGTTTACTCGGCCTATTAAAGGCCCGAGTCTACTAGTGGGCCAGTTTACATTTAGGCATGTTAACGGATCAAGATGACGGGGCCCATGATGCGGATCATACATGGTGATTTCCATGACGGCCCGATTATGTACCATAATTTTACGCTTTGACCGGTTTACTATGAAGACAGGATATATATATACAGTAAAATAACTGCAGCATCGTGAATAAGAAAAAAACCTAGACTATACAATAAAGAAATTACGGCATATTACATCCAATGGGCATCAAAGTTTGCCATTATCATAATAAAGCACAAGCAAACATCAGATTACATACACTGGGCATCAAAGGTTGCCACCAATGCAATTATACACGCCGACAAAATAATATACAAAACCGACAACACTTCAATAGAGTTCAAGAAAGGTTAGCGCTGCTCGGGAGCTGCAGCGCAAGCAGCTGAGCAAGCTGGTGAGACTGCACTTTTTTGACACTTATATCCTCCTCACTCTGAAAGATAAACAAGCACACATATGACAGGTTTTGCACATTTAAGTATCAGTGCTGACAATTCATCACATTTCTTACTAATGAATAAAGTGACACAGTTTAAAATAGCATTAGCACAGTATGGTATTGTTCAGGTCAAGGCATGGTAGGAAATGACATTATGAAGGAGTTGGCAGCTTCAGGACACCACTGGATTACAGATCAAGAACTCATAAGTATCAATTGTTAGTGTGTTGTCAATTTATCCCATTTCAGATTGGCAAAATAAGATCACTTGCTCTGTATAGTTTAATTTACATGGTATGAAGAAGGAACTTGGTTGTACAACTGAAAACTTAAATTGAGAAGGACAAACTTTTGTTTATGAACTACTCCCTCCGTCCCATAATATAAGAACGTTTTTTACACTACACTAATGCCAAAAATGTTCTTATATTATGGGACGGAGGGAGTACATAATAAACTTTAAACATGCAATTTGATGCAAACAGCAAAAATAAACAACTGTTTAGTCATGCCTAACCAAATATACACAACAAAGTTTGAAGCCTTTAGAAGGACAAACTTACATTATTGGTTAAGGCGGGCTCTATAAAGCCCTTGTCCATGCTGATGGGGGGGCAATTCAAGAAGTTTACCACAAAATCTTCTTCATAAGCATTGCCTTTATTCTACATTTTGTTAACAGTAAATATAGATGTGACAATATAAGAAAAAATGGAGAATATTTAAGATAAGATGAAGAGTGATGCTACATAACAAAGTAGCTATAAATGTAAGTACAGTGATAGAGGCAAAAGGCACAGCCAAGAGCAATGCAGAGCTAAACTTCTTCAGTACCATCGGTGTTATCCAACCTTATGGTAAGAGTAAATATAGATCTTATGTGTAGAAAATGGAGGGCAAAGGAAAATAAGCTGCAGAGTGATGGTACATGAACAACTACCTATCAATATAAATACACTGATAAAGGACATCATGTACTTACAAGAACAATACAGAGCTAAAAAAAATCATTGGCATTGGATATATTCTACACTAATGTAACCATTCATACACATCAGATATATTTGGAGCAAACAATTGATAAGCAAGCTATCATGCATACTGTTGTCACATAATGAACCAGGTATGTATGCAAGTACAGTGATACAGGACAACAGGTACTAACAAGAGGAAAGCAGTGGGCAGCATATTTGCGATATCCTGTCGTTCTTTTCAAACCGGAATTCTTTTTCGAGCAGATTTCCTGCAAAAAAGATTCGTAAGGCACATGCGGAAAAGTAGAAGTTCAAGTTGTCATGCGATATCATAGACAGTACCTCATCCTCGGAACGAGACCAGTGCATAACAAGGTTTTTCCATTCAATGTCTTCTAAATTTAGCACAGGAGACTTCACCAGAAATTCCTTTATAGACTTGCCATCAAAGTGTGATTTCCTCAGGTAACACCAATACTGCTGCAATGCTTCCTTGAAAAGCGCAAGAAAGCTTTCCTCATCATGACTATCCAGATTGACCCTCGCCTACTTACACCAATGTAATGTAAATCATTGATGTGTTCAATCAGCAGAAAACAGGAAAATAATCACCATGAATAATGGCACTTACACGTAAGTGGGACAGGAAGATGTGAAAATGGTGTTTGTCTTCACTATAATCTTACCATGATGGGAATATATGCACGTAGTCCCTAGCAACATTGAAAGCATTGTCTTTCAAACTGGGAATAACTGGAATGGGGTTCCAATCTGCGGGAATTGGCCGTCTCTGCAGTTGGGATAGGTCTTCGGCCGGTGGACTTGCTGTACTTTTTGCTGGAGTGGGATTTTTCTGTGGTACGGCTGGTGCTATGGCAACTGAAATCGGCATACCTTTTGCTGGAGTGCAGGTCCTGTGTGGTGGGGCTAGTGGTGTGGCCAGTGAAGTATGGGTACAGTCTGCTGGAGTCGGTCCTATGTTTTGTGTCACTGGTTGTACAGCCAATATAAGTGGGGTGCTGTCTGATTTCTCCGGCACAACCACGTTTTTCAAGGACTTTGCTGGTGCTACTTTAGGTTCGGTAATCACCCTCTTCCTTTTTGATGTCTGATGCACAAGAAAAGCATTTGATTGAAAAAACATGGTATGATGATAGACGGAATATGTATTGATAATGGATGGGCATGGCATCTCGACATATATGATGAGTAAACTAAGCAGATGGCGGTGCAACAAAGTAGAAGAAATGCAAGACAACATATGCAAGATACACGCAATCAATAAAACCTTGCCAAATTAGAACAGGCACCTTGATGGGTGAACAGGACATGCCATCTGCCTTTGACGCCTCGAGGTTAGAATAGTCATTAGGATCATATTCTGAACAAGAATCAACAGGTGGGGAGCGTATGAGTTTCATTGCATCCAGAATGGCACTCAATGCCTTGGTGCCAATTTTGTAAGTCATTGCAGTGTTTAGCTTCAAGAGTGGAGTGCTTCTAGTGCGACACAAAGAAGCTACACAGATCATAGTGTAGACATAACGGGAAAACCGTAAGCATCAGAGTAAAATCAGCAAAGTGGAACTTGCTGGAATATATGTGCTTGTATTGCCGATACAACTAGAAAGGCTTCGGATACTAGCTCTCTTCAACTGAAGGTGCGGTACTGTTAATATCAGTGTAACTCTCAAAGGCGACACAACTCCCCGCATTTCTTTGCTATTCTTATAGGATTCAAGTGGGCAGGCCACTACAAATCCTATTCCCATGTTTACAAAATCCTACGAATCAAAGAGGCCCGAAGAGTTCAAAGTGTCCATCACAACCGACCGTATAGACCTCTACACTGCAAATGTCCCTGCTCATCTTCACTACAAGGAACATATTGTACTACTATCATACTCCCTCCATTCCAAAATATAAGTCTTGGTAGAGATTTCCACTATGGATCACATACAGATGTATCCAGATACATTTTAGAGTGTAGATTCACTCATTTTGCTCCATATGTAGTCCATGGTGGAATATATACAAAGACTTGTATTTAGGAACGGAGAGAGTACTTATTAAAGAAGAACAGAAGAGGAACATGCTAAAGAAGAGCAAGCCGATTTTGGATAATAAAATGTTCGTTGCGCAGTGCCCACACATGATGAACCAGAGCGCATTAAGAAAGCAACTCCCTATTGTCTCTCTATATGTGGTGCACGTGCTTTTCGAAAGTAAAGTAGGAACATTAGCTGACCAATTAAATATTATCTGTTTTAGTAATATCTACATCATATTAGATTCGTACTTGAGCAACAAGTTTGGAATTATGAGTGGCACGTTCTTTAGCTTGATGAATTCAGGAGCAGTGCTAAGGAGCTACGATGATGGTACTGAATATAAAGGCATGTCAGCATGCAAGTCGCGTGACTGTTGTCATTTGGGTCGGTCAACCATTTCAGGCGGTTGGATGAAGATGCTACATCTCCTAATCCTTCTTCTTCCGTGTCTCTGATTCTTCCCATACAGAACACCGCACGGGCCACAGGACGGACCACCGCCCCCCATGCTACCTCTTGAGCACTACGTTGGATTTCCCCGAAGAGGAGAGGATGATGCAGCAAAGTAGCGTAAGTATTTCCCTCAGTTTTTTGAGAACCAAGGTATCAATCCAGTAGGAGGCTACACACGAGTCCCTCGTACCTACACAAAACAATAGCTCAACGCAACCAACGCGATTAGGGGTTGTCAATCCCTTCACGGTCACTTACGATAGTGAGATCTGATAGAGATGATAGATTATATTTTTGGTATTTTTGATATAGAGATGCAAAGTGAAAAGTAAAAGGCAAAGTAAAAATAAAATCAATAATAAAGTAATGGAGATTGATATGACGAGAATAGACCCGGGGGCCATAGGTTTCACTAGTGGCTTCTTTCAAGAGCATAAATATTCTACGGTGGGTGAACAAATTACTGTTGAGCAATTGACAGAATTGAGCATAGTTATGAGAATATCTAGGTATGATCATGTATATAGGCATCACGTCTGAGACAAGTAGACCAACTCCTGCCTGCATCTACTACTATTACTCCACTCATCGACCACTATCCAGCATGCATCTAGAGTATTAAGTTAAAAATAGAGTAACGCCTTAAGCAAGATGACATGATGTAGAGGGATAGTTTCATGCAACATGATAAAAACCCCATCTTGTTATCCTCGATGGCAACAATACAATACGTGCCTTGCTACCCCTTTTGTCACTGGGAAAGAACACCGCAAGATTGAACCCAAAGCTAAGCACTTCTCTAGGTATTGCCATCTTTGGTAGGCAATCCATAAGTGGCTCTCATGATAGATTCATATGGTAATTTTATTTTCTTTCTAGGGAAGTGTCCCATGCCCTTTTCTAATGGAAATTGAAATCTAATATTCACTTCCTTCATATCAATAATCGCACCAATCGTTCTAAGGAAAGGTCTACCAAGAATAATAGGGCAAGAAGGATTGCAATCTATATCAAGAACAATAAAATCTACGGGCACATAATTCCTATTTGCAACAATAATAACATCATTAATTCTTCCCATAGGTTTCTTAATAGTGGAATCCGCAAGATGCAAGTTTAGAGAGCAATCATCAAAATCACGGAAATCTAGCAAATCACACAAAGTTTTGGGAATAGTAGAGACACTAGCACCCAAATCACACAAAGCATAAAACTCATGATCCTTAATCTTAAATTTTATAGTTGGTTCCCACTCATCATAAAGCTTTCTAGGGATAGAAACTTTCAACTCAAGTTTTTCTTCATAAGATTGCATCAAGGCATCAACGATATGTTCGGTAAAGGCTTTATTTTGACTATAAGCATGAGGAAAATTTAGCACGGATTGCAACAAGGAAATACAATCAATTAAAGAGAAACTTTCATAATTAAATTCCTTGAAATCCAATATAGTGGGTTTAGCAACAACTAGGGTTTTATTTCTTTCAATCCCACTTTTATCAATTTCATCATCAAGATATAAATACTCTGAATTTTTGGAACACCATCTTGGTAAGTGTGTATCATATCCAGTTTCATCAGGATTCATATTGCAAAACAAAGATTTAATAGGAGACACATCAATAACTTTTATATCTTCATCTTGATTTTCATAGGAATTGGAAGAACACGCTTTAATAAAAGGCATCTTTCATAGCACGCGTCCTAGCAGTTCTTTCCTTGCACTCATCAATGGAAATTGTCATGGCTTTGAGAGACTCATTGATATCATGCTTAGGAGGAATAGATATAAGCTTCAAAGATTCAACCTCAAGAGAAATTCTACCAATGTTCCTAGCCAAATCATCAACTTTAAGCAATTTCTCTTCAAGCAAAGCATTAAAATTATTTTGTGAATTCATAAACCCTTTAACACTATTCTCAAATTCAGAGGGCATATTATTAAAATTTCCATAAGAGTTGTTGTAGGAATTTCCATAAATATTAGAAGGATTAGTAGGATAAGGCCTAGGATTAAAATTCCCTCTATACGCGTTGTTACGAAAATTATTCCTACCAACAAAATTCACATCCATTGTTTCATTATTATTCTCAATCAAAGTAGACAAAGGCATATCATTGGGATGAGAAGAAACACTCTTAGTAGCAAATAATTTCTTAAGTTCATCGATCTTTCCACTCAAAACATTAATTTCTTCTATCACATGCACTTTTTTATTAGTGGATCTTTCAGTGTGCCATTGAGAATAATTAACCAAAATATTATCTAGGAGTTTAGTAGCATCTCCTAAAGTGATTTCCACAAAAGTGCCTCCCGCGGCCGAATCTAAAAGATTTATAGAAGCAAAATTCAATCCGGCATAAATTTTTTGTATAATCATCCACATATTCAAACCATGAGTAGGGCAATTACGTATCATTAATTTCATTCTCTCCCAAGCTTGTGCAACATGTTCATGATCAAGTTGCTTAAAATTCATAATGTCGTTTCTAAGAGAGATGATCTTAGCGGGAGGAAAATACTTAGAGATAAAATGTCGGGGAAACTGATCCACGAGCACCTATGGGGACCGAGCCCCTTTCGGTTCGGCGGGGGGCGGAGGTCGCACGAAGAGCAGATCGAGGCGGAGCACACGAGCAGTTTACCCAGCTTCGGAGCTCTCCGGAGAGATAATACTCCTACTGCTGCTTTGTGGTTTGTATTGAGTTCTTGCTCGGGAGCGCTGAGTGCTACAGTATGCACCAGCAGCTAACGAGACCGAGCGTGAGTGTTCTACCGTCCCCCCTTCTCTACGTTGTGCATGGGCCTCCTTTTATATGCTCAAGGGGTCTCCAACAGGTGGCAACGTAGACAAGGGTAAAAATGGAAAGGTGCTGCGGTTGGTACAGCTACCTGTACAGTGTATCCTACCTAACCCTGACGACAGGGGACAAGGGCATTAAATGCCCGTCTGCGTCGTCCAAACAGTGCAGAAAAGGACCGTCAGGGACGCCACTGTTCGCCACGATGGCGATCTTGTCAGCGCCGTTTGCCACCGCGTACCCCTGGCTGCATAGCCTCTCGCCACGTACGCTTGGGATAGTCCCTGAGCGACACGTTGGTGGATGTGCTTTAGCGTGGGTACGGATTGGTAGCCTGCCGCAGCAAAGTGCCTTGCCATGGTCGTTGTTTTGTCGCATCCGGAAGCTTGCCGCTCGCCGGGCCTTGCCGGGACGCGTGGTGCGTCGCGGTAAGTACCTTGAGATGCCTTGGTTGGCCTTCCCAGCAAGCTCCTCTTGCCGGGGTCTTGTGCCTTGAGTGGCCTTCCCGGCAAGCTCCTCTTGCCGGGGCCTTGTCTTCTTGGCTTGAATACTTTGTTCTTGAATGGCTCAAAAGGAACCACAGAGGGCCTTGGCGGTCACCCGTCAAGCCTTGCCGCGGGGTGCTGCGACTGCCCGTGCACAAGTTCGGGATACTAGGGTACCCCTACTCTAGTACACCGACATAAAAGCATCTTTGCACTAGTTCCAAGAATCAATACTATTTCTTGGGCAAAGACGAAAACCAAGCTTTAGCACGATCTCTAAGCAAAAAAGGAAATAGCTTCAATTTAACAATATCATTATCGACATATTTCTTCATTTGCATATCACATAAATCAACGAAGCTATTCAGATGAGCAGCGGCATCTTCACTAGGAAGGTCGGCGAATTGATCTTTCATAACAAGATTCAACAAGGCAGTATTGATTTCACAAGATTCAGTATTGGCAAGAGGAGCAATCGGAGTGCTAAGGAAATCATTATTGTTGGTATTGGTGAAGTCACACAATTTGGTAGTATCTTGAGCCATCGCGACAAACAAGCAATCCAACACACGAGCAAACAAAAGGCAAGCGAGAAAAAGGCAAACGGAAAAGAGAGGGCGAATAAAACGGCAAGGGTGAAGTGGGGGAGAGGAAAACAAGAGGCAAATGGCAACTAATGTAATGCGAGAGATAGGGATTGTGATGGGTACTTGGTATGTTGACTTTTTGGCAGACTCCCCGACAACGGCGCCAGAAATTCTTCTTGCTACCTCTTGAGCAATGCGTTGGATTTCCCCGAAGAGGAGAGGATGATGCAGCAAAGTAGCGTAAGTATTTCCCTCAGTTTTTGAGAACGAAGGTATCAATCCAGTAGGAGGCTACGCACAAGTCCCTCCTAGCTACACAAACCAATAGCTCAACGCAACCAACACGATTAGGGGTTGTCAATCCCTTCACGGTCACTTATGAGAGTGAGATCTGGTAGAGATGATAGATAATATTTTTGGTATTTTTGATATAGAGATGCAAAGTGAAAAGTAAAAGGAAAAGTAAAAAAGCAAAGCAATAATAAAGTGATGGAGATTGATATGATGAGAATAGACCCGGGGGCCATAGGTTTCACTAGTGGCTTCTCTCAAGAGCATAAGTATTCTACGATGGGTGAACAAATTACTGTTGAGCAATTGACAGAATTGAGCATAGTTATGAGAATATCTAGGTATGATCATGTATATAGGCATCACGTCCGAGACAAGTAGACCGACTCCTGCCTGCATCTACTATTGTTACTCCACTCATTGACCGCTATCCAGCATGCATCTAGAGTATTAAGTTAAAAACAGAGTAACGCCTTAAGCAAGATGACATGATGTAGAGGGATAGTTTCATGCAATATGATAAAAAACCCATCTTGTTATCCTTGATGGCAACAATACAATACGTGCCTTGCTGCCCCTTCTGTCACTGGGAAAGAACACCGCAAGATCGAACCCAAAGCTAAGCACTTCTCCCATTGCAAAAAAAACCAATCTAGTAGGCCAAACCAAACAGATAATTCGAAGAGACTTGCAAAGATAACCAATCATACATAAAATAATTCAGAGAAGATTCAAATATTATTCATAGATAGACTTGATCATAGATCCACAATTCATCGGTCTCAACGAACACACCGCAAAAATAAGATTACATCGAATAGATCTCCACGAGAGAGGGGGAGAACATTGTATTGAGATCCAAAAAGAGAGAAGAAGCCATCTAGCTACTAACTATGGACCCGAAGGTCTGAGGTAAACTGCTCACACTTAACCGGAGGGGCTAGGATGATGTAGAAGCCCTCCGTGATGGCCCTCTCCGGCGGAGCTCTGGAACAGGCCCCAAGATGGGATCTCGTGGATACAGAAAGTTGCGGCGATGGAATTAGGTTTTTGGCTCCTTATCTGATCGTTTGGGGGTACGTAGGTATATATAGGAGGAAGGAGTACGTCGGTGGAGCTTCGAGGGGCCCACGAGGCAGGGGGCGCGCCCTAGGGGGGGTGCCCTCCACCCTCGTGACCGCCTCGTGGCTTTCTTGACAGAGGGTCCAAATCTCCTGGGTCTTATCTGATGAGAAAATCATGCTCCCGAAGGTTTCATTCCGTTTGGACTCCGTTTGATATTCTGTTTCTCCGAAGCACTGAAATAGGCAAAAAACAGCAACTCTGGGCTGGGCCTCCAGTTAATAGGTTAGTCCCAAAAATAATGTAAAAGTGGAAAATAAAGCCCAATATAGTCCAAAACAGTAGATAATATAGCATGGAGCAATCAAAAATTATAGATACATTGGAGACGTATCACCCCACCGCCTGTGTTCCTCTGCCACCCCCACCCCCGCCCACACCCGTGTCGAGTTTTCTTTGTTCGGCGAGGCCCCACCATCGCCCCCCACAACCACCGTACCCACACTCGAGCCCCTTCGTTCGCACCGGAGAACTCCGGCGAGCTCTGAAATATCGACTGACCCAATTTTGAAATTTAGTCTACTGTGATTTAACTAGTATGGAATATAAAAGGGGAAAACCATAAGCATTGGGAGTATAGTGTTGAGCGTGCCATGGCGGATTTGAAGGTGCAAAGCGGACAAAGGCAACTTTGCAACCAATGTTTGCATTCAACTAGCAAGTAAGTGATGGACAAGAAATCAGAGTAAGGCAGTGGCGATCTATTTTCTTGTTGCGATAAATAAGTTGAGCAGATACAAAAGAGTACCGCCTCTGGTGCAGCGCCGTGTATGCATCTGCTGAGAATTTGACGGTGCTGTGGTAGCGATGGCTGTCAGCGGCGTGGAAGCAGATCTAGGAGGGTAGACGGTGGCGGCGGGGCGCGGTGGACGAGACAGTCGTAGGAGCGGCGCCGGCAAGGTGGATGGCGGCGGGGTTGAAGTGAGAGGACGGGATGCAAGGATCCCGAGTCCGAAGCCGTGGATGAGAGAGTTCGATCTCTTGTAATGGACGACGACGTCGGTGTCGGATTTGGGGTTCCGACAGACCCTTAAGGTTTGAACTCTGGGGTGCGCGCGGAGATTATATCCTCTACCTCTCCGTCTCGCAAAGATCTAAACTACTGAAAGAAAAACACAAGAGACACAGGGTTTATACTGGTTCGGGCCACCGATGTGGTGAAATACCCTACTCCACTGTGGTGGGTGGATTGCCTCTTGGGCTGATGATGACGAACAATACAAGGAAGAACATCCTCGTGAGGGTCTTCTCTTAGCTAGGACGACGAACTGCTAGGGGGAGTTCAGCCGCCCTTCTCTCTCTCTCTCTGTCTCTCTCTCTGTGTGTGTGTGTGTGTGTATGTCCAACTGATTGCCGGGTTGCTAGATGTTCCAATCTTCCTAGGTCCTCTCTCAGATCGTCACTCTCCCTACCCTGGGGATGGCTAGTCCTATTTATAGGCAAAGGCCCTGGGCCTCTTCCCAAATATTGAGCGGGAAGGGCGCCAACAATTGGCCAATTTGAAGGGGAACATCTGGTACACTTATCCTGACTAAAGTTGGTCCTCGCCTGCCAAAGGCCCTGTGGTGACGCCGTTCCGGGCTCCACGATGACCTCATTCCCACAGTTGGAATGGTCTTGGTCTTGTTGCACCGAAATGGGTGCCTTTGCTTGATCCTCTCGCCTACGCTTGCCCCCTTTGCACCAAAGAGGAAAGGGAGGACACCGCGCGGGCTGGCGCCCTCCTGGCACCATTGGTCATCATGGCTTGCGTCATGGGCACCTCGTGAGGTACCCCGCCTTGATCTCTCCGCCTCCTCGTGAGCCAGCCTGTCGAGGCCGTGCCTGAGGAAGCGCCATGTCATCCGCCCCACGAGGCTTGGCCCCTCGCGAGGGTCTTGGGTCTCATGTTGATGAAGATGGGCCGTGCCGGGCCCTTTTTCGAGCCACGCCGCAGGCAGGCAAGTCTGGGGACCCCCGTTCCCAGAACACCGACAGTAGCCCCCGGGCCCAAGGCGCGCCCGGACTTGGCCGTGCTGAGAGGCGAAAGGGCAAGGGCGAAGCGCCGCAGGCCCTAATAGCCTGCGACCTTGGGCGCCGCGTGGCGGTTGATGGGACGTGGGCGCCTCCGCTTCCCCACGACGCCTCGACGATCGCGCGGATTGGACAAGTCCCTGCATGCAAATCGTGTCAAGATTACCTGCGATCGTGGAGGACGACGGTTGGCCTTCGCCGTCTATAGTTACGGCACCACGCGTGCCCTTCCAGTCCATCCCTCCTTGCTTTCTCCTTCGCCCTAATTCTTGCTTCGCCTTGCCGTGATGACTCCGATCTGCCGGTTCTCTGCAGCGGAGAAGGGAAAGGCTCCTCGAGAGGGACCAGATCCACTCCCGCTGAAGAAGCGGCCTGCCCTTCGCGGCCGGTACGAGGAAGACCGCCAGGTGGTGTCGAGGCCTTGGTACGAGCGGCCTCCGCCGGGGTTCCCGCTTCCCTTGTATGCCCACGTCGAGGGCCTCGAAGGGGGCGATGCCGATCCCTGCGGCCGGCACCGTCGCCGGCGCCGACGGGTCACGAAGGTGTGGGTCGTTCCTCCTGGAGTCCACGCCGAGGGCTCCTCCCGCGAGCTCGTGCTCCACGCCGCCATGCCTCCGCGAACTTGGATTCGCTTTCCTCCCTTCTTCGCCTCCGTCTTCCCGCAGGGAAGACTCCTGGAGTTGTGGCTGCAGCACGCCGACTGCAGCACCCCCGCGACCGAGGCAGAGGTCGCGGTCATTGCCTCGGGCGAGGTCTTCATGACTTGCGTCTGGGGCGAGATCGCTCAGGGTTGCAAAGCAAGGGGCGCCCTCACGATCCACCTGGTGTATGATGGCGCTTCGGTGATGTTCTTCAAGGTCTTCGACGCGAACGGGCGCTGGCTGGAGTGCTGCCCCAGGAGAGGTGGCCAGGACCTTGCCATGGTAAGGGATAGGCCCGCCGACCGCTCCCTGGACGGCTCCACAAGCGACGAGAGTGCCAGAGGATCCAGCGATCCCAGCGAGATCTTCGCGACTCTGGAGACGAGCAAAGACAGCTACGAGCCCGCGAGCCAGCGCCGCTCCCGGAGCAGAGCGGGCACCCTCGGCCGTCGCTGCCTCTGATCTGGATGGGGTTGGCGCCGGTGCTTGACGGCCCACTGTTGATGATGGCATCTTTTGCAGGGGCGCACATAGTTACATCCCTTAGGATCCGTTCCCTGCGAGGAATCACACTGCGCCCAATGGGAGCTTGTAAGGTTCCTATGATCCTTTTTGTTAATATGTAACCCTTGCTATGGAACTGTGCGAGTTGCCAATTCCGTCGTAGCTTAGTTCTCCCTTTCGAACCTCGCGAGGGCTTGGTGCTCTGCGCCGACGGGTCCCAGTCCCAAGGCGGCGTCAGCCGTCGCTGGTATGCCAGGTCGCGATGCCGTGGTCAAGGCAAGGAGGTGAGCGACCCGGGGTCCGGTAAGAGCCCCTGAGTCACGATGCTCAGGAGGTCCCCTTTGGCGCCCAAGCAGCCGTCGCTCGGTGAGAAAGGGGAGCGACATTGCTAGTACCGAATTGTGTTAGGTGCGGGGGTAGTGCCACGGTAGCCGGTGTTTTTAGGTGGTAAATTACCTTGTTAATCAGGGGTTATTCCTGGTGTATCGCCGGGTCCGCGCGACAGCAGGAGCGGAGTTGCTTGGCGAGGTCCTCGCGTGCCTCTTCTCCCTCGCCTTTGATCCCCTTTCTGCTCTACATCCTCGGGTCCCGGCCCTCGAGCTGGTCTCAGCCCGTACTGGTATGCCAGGTCGCGATGCCGTGGACAAGGCCAGAGGGTGAGGGCTGGAGAGCCAGTAAGAGCCCTGAGTCGCGATGCTCAGGTACCCCCCCCTTTAACGTGCAAGTGGTCGACATGGAGAAGAAGATGTGTCGTGGACAGGCATCAAGTAATCAAGCATGATAGGCGAATGCATAGTTGGAAATAAACGCAAGGGAGATACACGCAACTAGGCCTGGCCCGAGCGGCCTGGGGATGATGCAGCCTGAGGGGCGCCCCCAACAAAGCAAGCTAATGACCAAAAAATAAAAAGGGATACATGCCGCAGGGACGGACCCACGCGGCCTGGGAATGAAGCAGCCCTGGGAGGGCGTTCCCAGCCGGAAATGAAGCTTGAAAGATGTCACCTGAAGGTGTCGAGGACGAAGTGGTGTTGGTGCAGCAGACTCGGTAGGCTGCGGAAGCCGATCCTCACGAGCCCCCAGGCCCAGGGGCCTCAGGAGGCTCCGGAGGCGCTGGTGGCTCCTCGCGAATCATCTCCATCTCCGCCAGGACTGCGGAACGCCTGTCTTCCTGAGTCTCCATGATGCTCCTCATGAGGCGCTGGTATGCAGCAGCCACGCTCGGTAAGCCGTAAGGCATGCGAAGGTAGTTGTGGGGTGGACCTCCGCAACGCCCCACTTGCAAGGGCCAGAGGCGTTCCGTCGTGGCGACCTGATTGAGCCCTGGTACGTCGATGCAGACACGCAACCCACCATCCTCGCCTGGATTGGGAGCTACAGCCGATGAACGGCGGCAACCTCTCATGATTCTTGACTCCTGTAGTTCTTGAACGGCCTTGTTGACGAACTCCTGCTGATCTAACCTTCCTTGCCTTGCTCCTTCTTGAGGGAAACGTGCTTTGAAGCACGCCTCCACATGGTGCCCAAGCGCCTCCCTCGTGACCTTGGCCAGGTCGGTGGCCCTCCAGGTGAGAGCCCCCGAGCCCTGCCTGAGGAGGGAGCCGGGCACGCTTTCCTATGCGATGGAAGGAGGGTCCCCATGGGCAGACGTTGGCCCTGGGGGGCCCACCTCCTGAGGGGCCGGTCCGGACGATGCCTTCTTCTTCTTGGGTGTGGTCTCGGGAAGCCTCCTGCTTCCGCGATCTGGGTGTTCTAGTGACGCGGCCTGAAAGGCTCGCTCCAGGGAACACACTGCATCCTTCTCTTCACACGGCACCGCGATGACTCCGGCACTTCATGGCATTTTGAGGACGTTGTAGCCATGATGAGTTACGTCCATGAACTTGGCCGCGCTGGGTACCCGAGGATGGCGTTGTACGGCAGGCGGATGTGGGCGACGTCGAAGCCGATGAGCTCGGTGCGGTAGTTGCTGCGGGCCCCGAAGGTGACAGGGAGGCGGACCTGCCCGATCGGGATCGTGGAACTGTCGGTGACTCCGGAGAAGGGCTTGGTTGGCTGAAGCTGGTCATAGGGCACTTGGAGATTGTTGAATGTTTCCACGGACAGGACGTTGAGCCCTGCTCCACCATCGATGATGGTCCTGGAGACCAGTACGCTGCTGATGACTGGGGAGCAAAGCATCGGGAGGACCCCGGCTGTCGGGGATATACCCCGCGGTGTAAACCGGCCAGAAGTTAACCCGGCCGGACTTGACGGTTTATCTGAAGACCCGCCCTGACCTTGATGGTTTACAAGCAGCCCGCTTGGTCGTTATGACTTACTGATAACCCGGCGGGCGGATTAGACGGATGACAAGGCCCAAGGCCCAGAAGGCCGGTTCAACTATGATGGGTCGGTTTAAGAGGAAAGGAATATTTGCCTTACAAGGAGTTAAAGCCAGGACTTGTATCCGGTTTGTATTAGAGATAGACTAGTCCTAATCCCAATAGGACTCCACATGTAAACCGCCCCTTCAACATATATAAGGAGGGGCAGGGCTATCCAAAGAGGGACAGGTTAGAAGTTAGAAGCGACAAGCTACAGACAACAATCAATAATCTCTAGGGCTAGACACAAAGAGCCGGTTTACGGCGTCTCCTTCAGGGATGATAATGAGACCTAGCCTCAAACAGCATGTAGGGTTATTACCGGATGATGTTTCCCGGGGCCCGAAGCTGTCTAAATCCTTGTCTTGCGTGTTGATCCGCCCTGCGTCTCTCGTCCCACTCAACCCCTCTCAAGCTACCACATAGATGCGTTGGCCTCACGACTAAGTCCTGACACTAAGGACATCTGACGTGACAATTCCACGACAGTTGGCGCCCACCGTGGGGCTAGCGCGGTGGTGTTGAGTTCTTGGAGGGATTTCTTCTAGGGATTGAGAGGTTTGCAATTTATTTGGTTGAAGATGAGCCGGTTCGGAAGGATCTGCATCAAGTGCAAGTTTACTAGATTGAGATGAAACTAATTAGGGTTTGATGTTCTGTGCGCCGTCGGCGGCACGACACGATCCGTCGACAGGAGATTGATTTTCGTTTGTACACTGAGTCCTACAAGCTGTCAAATCGCTGGAATCCTCGTTTTCCTCTGATCGACCAATGAAGATGCATACACACGAAGGAATCGGACCAACTTTGGATCCTTAAAACAATGGGAAGACACCTCTGTTCATACAAGACAACAGTAGCAATTGTACTATTTTAAATTAGTACTCGGCCACGTGACGGTCAGAGTAAGTACATGGCCGCGTGCTGCCGTTTCTCTTCGAACCGAGCGGCCTCAAGTCTCCGGTTTGGTCTCTATTCCAAATCACAGCCAGCTGCTTTGCTCCGTTCGCCACTGGAGAATCTTAAGTCGAGCTAAAACCGCCCCGGATTCACTTTACCATCTCCTTAGTCGAGCTACTATGTCGCCAAACCATCAGGTGCACCCCACGTGGCCAATCTGCTTACACCGCGGGTGAGCCGCCTCCTGCTCCGTTGAACCACCGCAGCCGCCGTCCGAACCAGGCTGACCGGATCACTAAACCCGCCTATGTTGTTGCGTGCCAAGTTGCCGCGGTTAAACCGCCGTCTCCATTATAGACGACCCGCCCGCGTTGGCCAACCCGCCAGTCACCCTGACTGGTGCCGGGTCGCAGCTGTCACTACTGTAATAGTCAAAACAACCACCAGGGTTGACAGATGCCCTCACACATCTAGAAGAAAACCGGAGACTGGGTGCAAGTTACTGGACCAAGCGCATACACGGTTCAGGTTTCAAGGTTGAGTTGGCCGCAGAACAAGATGTACTTATCCGGAATGAGCGTCTGTGCTCATCCGATAAAAAAATATCAGGTGATACCCATCCTATCTATTTTATCTGTGTACAATAATCTGTCTGCGAACAGTTACTCTGTCTTGTAATATTTTACACAGGACAAAATCCACTATAAAGTGGTATTATGCCACGGAGATAGAGGCATGCCGACATCATTTCAGCACAGTTGGTCGTCGTTACTCAATGTATTCCCGCACCGGTTTATAACGCCGTGGCCGTTTCTCACGATCGCGCCAGTTTACAACGCCGTGGTCGTCTGCCGCAGTCGACCCGCCCATGAGCGATTTCAACTTCACATAGTGATCATCAATTTCATGACGGATTATTTCCGGCCCAAACGAATCAGGTGATATCCATCTAAATTTATTTTTGACATATATTGTTTTTGTAAAAAGAACAATTACGTTGGTTTTGCATATTTTTATATGCAGGACAATTATTCGCCACAACATTGGTGTTGCAATATGCATGTGGAGCATGCACCGGCGTCATTATATATTGACTTTTGACCATTCCACACTGCTTAACGGACGCGCGCAAACCGCCGGTGGTCCGGTTTTCATCAACACGCGGCCGGTTCTCCATCTGCGCTGGCTTACAACACCTGCGGCCGGCTCTCCGTCAGCGCCGGTTTATAATGCCCGCAGGCGACTCTTCGTCTGTGCCGGTTTATAATGCCCACAGGCGACTCTCCGTCCGCGCCGGTTTATAATGCCCGCAGGCGATTCTCCGTCCGCGTTGGTTTACAATTCCCGCGGCCGACATTCATCTGCACTGGTTTGCAACGCCGTGGCCGACTCGGCCGTGATTAAATTTTGGCTTCACCATGGTGATCATCAACTCTACGGTGGATAACATCTGGCATGATATATCAGGACAAATTGTCTATTGCAAAAAGGGGTTATTATATCGCTGAACTATTGGATAACTCGTGCCGGTTTATATCGCGATCCAGTCCGCGTCAACTCGTCAGGACCATGCGAATTACCCAATAGCGCATGCACAGGCTGCCATCCCCTGCAGTCCGGTCTACATCAACATACCGGGCCGCACGTGTCTGCACGAGCCATTTATTGAGTATGAACAAGTCACAGCTTGGGTAGCCCGGTTTTCTTTCAAATTGGAGTCAAATTATCATCAACCGCCGTCTGCACTGGATGGATCAATGGGCAGGCGCACAAGTCGCCGCCGCTATAGTTTGGTTAACTTCAAATCACCATTTGGAAGGAACCATTGGCCGAGTTGCTGACACGGTTCATACGGGATCATTTACAACCCGCCGCAGTCACCTCAACCTTCTGTGGATTCACATCGTGCTATCAACACCAATGATATACAAGTTATGCCGGTTTATATCACGGTCAAATATGGAGAATCTCAAGCCAACTCCTTGAGTCACCTTGAGACTTGGGGGCTACGATGATATGACGCAGCAAGTCTTGCCAGTTTCAGCCGGTTTAAGAACCCGAGGACGATGGAGGGAAAGATAACCCGATCCCGGAGGCTACTGTTATGTTGATGAAAATTTAAAGGCCGTCAGAAAATTTCCGGCTTAGAAAGTATATGACAGTTACAAAATCCCGACTCAATGAAGAAGTTTCGGATCATCAGAAAGGATTCCGGGTTGAAACCTGGCTGAAGGGAAGTCAGTATCACTGAAGCTCTCAAATATCCGGTTTACAATCCGGTTCAAGAGAAATCTATTCTCCCACAAAGTTCTGAAGCACTCAGATCCGGTTTAACAATGTCCGGTTCAAAACGCAATTAACTTCTCGCAAGTTCGAGTTTAAAGGCCGTCAGAAAATTTCCGGCTGAAAATGAAGATTCCGGTTTAAAATCCGGTTCAAGGGAAAGATGTCTCCCACAGCTTTGAAGCTTTCAATATCCGGTTCAAGATCCCGATTCAAGAAGAATTTATCTCTTGCAAAAAAAAGTTAAAAATTACCAAAGAGGACCTGCTGCCATGATGCGCGGTTCAAACATGGGTATCCGGCCTTATTGGCCTGACATATTCTTTATCACATGGGGGCTCCCACTTTATAAAGTGGGGTATCTATTCTTTATATCATGTGTGGTTACACGGGGTTGTTTTCAAGCAACATCCGGTTTACCCTTTGCAAGTCTTAACAAGATCACTTGAGGCTTCCTGTTCAAACATAGGTCGTATTCGAACCAAAGAGAACATAGCTATCCTTATGAGGTCATTTGGGGGCTCGGTCATGTTTGAACCGATGCAATACCTCTTGGCCGGTGAAAGCCACCAGAGTCATTTGGGGGCTCGGTCGCGTCCGAACCGATGCAACACCTCTTGGCCGGCGAAAGCCACCAGAGTCATTTGGGGGCTCGGTCGTGTCCGAACCGATGCAATACCTCTTGGCCGGCGAAAGCCACCAGAATCATTTGGGGACACGGTCACGTCTGAACCGGTCACGCCTCTTGGTCGGCCTACGGGACTTGGAGTCATTTGGGGGCTTGGTCGAACCCGAACCATAGCAATGCCACTTGGCCGGCGTAACGCCACGCGTCATTTTGGGGTCCTGGCTGACTGGCACCATCGCTACGCCTTCGGGGGGCTTGGTTGCGTCTGACCATGGTAATTCCATCTGACCAAGCTCAGTAGAGCTCTTCTTTTGCAAAAAGTTGTTGCCATTGCTTTTGCTTTAATAGCCTTTCTTGAGAAGTTGCTATTTTATTTGCGTTTTTTAAACCGACAGTATTTTGTACCGGTTCAAACAGCTAAATTGGCGGAACACGGTCCATTTTTAGACCGGAGATTATCTGCCCGGTTTGATTTTCTGTTACCATCCTATTATGGAGTAAACCGGTGTTTATCAACCCGGCTCGGCTTTCAACTACAAGTTGTGAGTGCATGATCAAATTATAATTCGGAGATTATCAGCCCGGTCTGGTTTGGCTACAAGTCACCAGTATTATATATGGTTAATCCGGTGTTTATCACAGCCCGGTACGGTTTTATCATAAACCGGCACAATATGGAAGGAGTTATGATTACTCAAGATTGGGGTTATCACTCTTACTACAAAAAGTTGGTAAACCAACGATGTGATTCAATGTCACAGGTATGATATATTTCATATTTTTAAGTGCAGCCTTGGTTATAAACCCAGGTTATATGTTGGGCATTATGACCCGTCCGACGGTAAACCGCCAGGACACTTTAAACTTGTTGTATGCAGAAACAGGTTGAATAACGCATGGTTATAAATTATCCGGTGTTTATTAAACCGGCCTGGCTTTAAGACGATAAAGTTGCTAGTATATGATGAGAAATTATCCAGTGTTTATTAAACCGGTCTGGCTTTGGACTATAAGTCGCCAGTATATATTTGGATTGCGCCATTGGAATCATGCGCTTATAAGTTATTGGATTATACTATTCAAATAGCCAAACTTGGCTGAATTTTCATTATGATATTGGATGAATAAGATTTTCATACCAGATTATATTATCTTGAATAGCCATCATGGCTGGATTTTTATTATGGTTATCAATAACCAGTATTATAATTAAGGTTTTCAAAGTCGCTTTAGCGCAATGGCTTTCATATTATCAATGGATATGATTTATTCTACAATTGAAGGAATAGTCCCGAGTCGCTGCAGGCTTACTACCCGGCACTTGGGGGCTACATTGTTCAAAGTTGAGATTCAAATATGCAAGTATCATGTCGCTGCAAGCATGCACCATGACACTTGGGGGCTAATGCAAAGTCATTTTTGCTCATCTTATTAAAGACCCAACTCATCACATTGTAATGAGCCGGCCCTTGGGGGCTACACATTGCTGTTCAAAGTTTACAAGATTATACTTACAAAGTCCCTGCTGATTATTACATAATGACCCGGCCCTTGGGGACTACATTGGTTGAAGTTTTATGGGCATCAATCAATTACAAGTCCCAGGTTGCTGCAAGCATGACAACCCGGCACTTGGGGGCTACAGGTATTATATTATTATCGAAGAAAGATTTTCAAATTCTCTGTTGAGCAAATTAGATTGACCCGGCGTCACCAATCATTATGACACCTGTGGCTGCAACCCGGTGTCATCAATAATCATAAACCGATGTTGGCAACAATCATGAACCGGTGTCTGCAACAATCATAATCCGGGGTCATCAGTTTTTATAACCCGGCCATTTGGTAATGTTAAACCGGCAAGTTTTCAAGACCGGGATCATCTTCAAACCGGCTGAATATCAGATGAATATTTTAAGACCAATATTTCTTAAACCGGCGCTTTGGAAGCCGACTCAAGTGGATTATTCTTCACAATATTTTTCTATGAGAAACCACTGTCAGCAGTTTAAAGTATGAAGCTGGTTATTGATCCGGATTTTTCTAGAAGGAGGGAATAACAAAGATTTAAGGATGATCAGGGTCGGTTTACAAGAATTCTTAACCCGGAGCACAACCTGTCAAATTTGTTCTTATGTTTATTTGCAGCATAAGTTTACCATGGATAAATCCAAGCTAAACTTGGGGGCTAATGTCGGGGATATACCCCGCGGTGTAAACCGGCCGGAAGTTAACCCGGTCGGACTTGACGGTTTATCTGAAGGCCCGCCCTGACCTTGACGGTTTACAAGCAGCCCGCTTGGTCGTTATGACTTACTGATAACCCGGCGGGCGGATTAGACGGATGACAAGGCCCAAGGCCCAGAAGGCCGGTTCAACTATGATGGGTCGGTTTAAGAGGAAAGGAATATTTGCCTTACAAGGAGTTAAAGCCAGGACTTGTATCCGGTTTGTATTAGAGATAGACTAGTCCTAATCCCAATAGGACTCCACATGTAAACCGCCCCTTCAACATATATAAGGAGGGGCAGGGCTCCCCAAAGAGGGACAGGTTAGAAGTTAGAAGCGACAAGCTACAGACAACAATCAATAATCTCTAGGGCTAGACACAAAGAGCCGGTTTACGGCGTCTCCTTCAGGGATGATAATGAGACCTAGCCTCAAACAACATGTAGGGTTATTACCGGATGATGTTTCCCGGGGACCGAAGCTGTCTAAATCCTTGTCTTGCGTGTTGATCCGCCCTGCGTCTCTCGTCCCACTCAACCCCTCTCAAGCTACCACATAGATGCGTTGGCCTCGCGACTAAGTCCTGACACTAAAGACATCTGACGTGACAATTCCACGACAGTTGGCGCCCACCGTGGGGCTAGCGCGCGGTGGTGTTGAGTTCTTGGAGGGATTTCTTCTAGGGATTGAGAAGTTTGCAATTTATTTGGTTGAAGATGAGCCGGTTCAGAAGGATCTGCATCAAGTGCAAGTTTACTAGATTGAGATGAAACTAATTAGGGTTTGATGTTCTGTGCGCCGTCGGCGGCACGACACGATCCGTCGACAGGAGATTGATTTTCGTTTGTACACTGAGTCCTACAAGCTGTCAAATCGCTGGAATCCTCGTTTTCCTCTGATCGACCAATGAAGATGCATACACACGAAGGAATCGGACCAACTTTGGATCCTTAAAACAATAGGAAGACACCTCTGTTCATACAAGACAACAGTAGCAATTGTACTATTTTAAATTAGTACTCGGCCACGTGACGGTCAGAGTAAGTACATGGCCGCGTGCTTCCGTTTCTCTTCGGACCGAGCGGCCTCAAGTCTCCGGTTTGGTCTCTATTCCGAATCACAGCCAGCTGCTTTGCTCCGTTCGCCACTGGAGAATCTTAAGTCGAGCTAAAACCGCCCCGGATTCACTTTACCATCTCCTTAGTCGAGCTACTATGTCGCCAAACTATCAGGTGCACCCCACGTGGCCAATCCGCTTACACCGCGGGTGAGTCGCCTCCTGCTCCGTTGACCCACCGCAGCCGCCGTCCGAACCAGGCTGACCGGATCACTAAACCCGCCTATGTTGTTGCGTGCCAAGTTGCCGCGGTTAAACCGCCGTCTCCATTACAGACGACCCGCCCGCGCTGGCCAACCCGCCAGTCACCCTGACTAGTGCCGGGTCACAGCTGTCACTACTGTAATAGTCAAAACAACCACTAGGGTTGACATAGGATGCAGGCGATTGAGCGCGGCTCCTGGAAGCCCCAGCCCCCTTGTCTTGATGGCGGTCCTCGTTCCTCCTTGGCTGAGGCCACAGTGGAGGGAGGCCTGCGTTGCCCTGCAGGCAATCCTCACGAGGCTGATCCCGCCAATCCCCCTCGCGAGGCAGGTCTCGCCAGCGGTCCTCGCGAGGTTGATCACGCCACCCTTGGCGCGGGCCGTGGTCTTCCCAGCGTCCTGCGTTTCTTCCTCCTCGGCCGTAGCCCCGGTGAGCGCGGTCGGGACGACGGTCGATCCTTCCTTCTCGCACGGCGCAGAGCTCTTGGCATTCATTGGTGTTGTGGGTGTGGAGTTCGTGGTACACACAGTATCGGCTGCCCCTGGAGGACTCGGGCAGATCCTTGCCCCGCTTGGTATCTGGTTCCGCCGCAAGCACGGCAGCCCCCTTGCGCTTCACGTCCTTGGCCTTGGGCTTCTTCTCCTCTGGGTCTGCGGCGGGCAGCTCGAGGAGGGAGAGATGCCCTTCCTCAGCCCTGGCGCACTTGGTCGCCAAGTTGAACAGCTCCAGGGAGGTGCACAGGTCTTCATGCATCGCCAGCTCCTCCTTCATCTTGATGTCGCGCACACCATCGGAGAAGGCTGAGATGATGGCTTCCTCGGACACCTTGGGGATCTTGAGGCGCGCACTGTTGAAGCGCTGGATGTACTTTTGCAGGGTCTCTCCGGGTTGTTGCTTGATGCGGCGCATGTCGCTCACGGCGGGAGGCTGGTCGCGAGTGCCTTCGAAGTTGGCGATGAAGCGGGTGCGCATCTGGTCCCAGGAAGAGATCGTGCCTGGGGCCAGGTTCAGGAGCCAGGTGCGAGCTCCCTCCTTGAGCGCCATGGGGAACCAGTTCGCCATGACCTTTTCATCCCCGCTGGAAGCTTCGATGCCCAGCTCATAGAGCTGGAGGAACTCTGCAGGGTCGGTCGTGCCGTCGTAGCGAGGAGGCAGGTCCGGCTTGAACTTGTCGGGCCATGCGACGCTGCGCAGCTCGGTGGTGTAGGCGCGGCAGCCAGTAGTGGCCACGAGAGGCTTTGGTCGAGAGAGATCTTGGCCTTGCGGGTCCCCATGCACTGCAGCTGGGAGCAGCGCGGGGTCTTGACGTGCCGGAGCTGGAGCAGGGAGTGCCTGGGCAGCCTCTTGCGGTCAAGGGACTTCTTGGCAGCTCCGTTCTTGTTGGGCTGGCACCTGACGGAGCGGGTTCTGCCCAGGGGCCACGCGCCTTGGAGCCATGGCGTCTTCTTGGAGAGGAGGTGGCTGGTACGTCCTTGGAGCTTCGTTGCCCGCGCGTGGCGGGGTGTGGCGCAGCGGAGCGGACGGCATAGGAGAGCCCCAGCGGCGCGGACGAGCTCGGCGACGCGGTCGAGCCACTCTTTGTAGACGTCGTCGACAGGACGGTAGCGCAGGAGCTCGTTTGCCGCGATGAGCGCAGCTCGAGCCTCCAAGGGTGCACGGAGCGCGCGGGACGAAGAGCCAGCTGGTGTGAGCTATAGAGTAGCGGTGCGGCCGTCTTGCCGCACGGACGGATGCTGAGACGACGCTTACTGCTCGTTCCCCGCCGGGCCGGTGGCGGCGTTGATGGCGGGCGACGGGGAATGACGAGGACGCCCACCGACAGGAGCCGTCTGGGCGACACGGGAAGCGATGGCGGCCCGGCGCTCGGCGCGGGCCCGACGAGCATCAGACATGGACGCGACGGCCGGAGGAGAATGGAGTGGTGGAAGACAAATTCCGGCGCACCCCTACCTGGCGCGCCAAATGTCGGATTTCGGGTTCCGGCAGACCCTTAAGGTTTGAACTCTGGGGTGCGCGCGGAGATTATATCCTCTACCTCTCCGTCTCACAAAGATCTAAACTACTGAAAGAACAACACAAGAGACACAGGGTTTATACTGGTTCGGGCCACCGATGTTGTGTAATACCCTACTCCAGTGTGGTGGGTGGATTGCCTATTGGGCTGATGATGATGAACAATACAAGGAAGAACATTCTCGTGAGGGTCTGCTCTTAGCTAGGACGACGAACTGCTAGGGGGAGTTCAGCCGCCCTTCTCTCTGTCTGTCTGTGTGTGTGTGTGTCCAACTGATTGCCGGGTTGCTAGATGTTCCAATCTTCCTAGGTCCTCTCTCAGATCGTCTCTCTCCCTACCCTGGGGGTGGCTATTCCTATTTATAGGCAAAGGCCCTAGGCCTCTTCCCAAATATTGAGCAGGAAGGGCGCCAACAATTGGCCAATTTGAAGGGGAACATCTGGTACACTTATCCTGACTAAAGTTGGTCCTCGCCTGCCAAAGGCCCTGTGGTGACGCCGTTCCGGGCTCCACGATGACCTCATTCCCACCGTTGGACTGGTCTTGGTCTCGTTGCACCGAAATGGGAGCCTTTGCTTGATCCTCTCTCCTGCGCTTGCCCCTTTGCACCAAAGAGGAAAGGGAGGACACCACGCGGGCTGGCGCCCGCCTGGCACCCTTGGTCGTCATGGCTTGCGTCATGGGCACCTCGTGAGGTACCCCGCCTTGATCTCTCCGCCTCCTTGTGAGCCATCCTGTCGAGGCCGTGCCTGAGGAAGCACCGTGTCATCCGCCCCGCGAGGCTTGGCCCCTCGCGAGGGTCTTGGGTCTCATGTTGATGAAGATGGGCCGTGCCGGGACCCTTTTCGAGCCACACCGCAGGCCGCAGGCAGGCAAGTCTAGGGACCCCCGTTCCCAGAACGCCGACAGTCGGGGTCTCAGCTCCGGCATGGTGGAGGAGGACGGCGGTGGATGGGGTGACGGGCGGAGGAGGCTGGGGTGGAGAGGGTGTTTTGGCGCCCACGGAGTATGAATGGGGAAATGGAGGTGGAGAAGAAGGTGGAACGATGTCTTCAGGGGGCGCTTGTCTCAAATGTGAGGACATTTAAAAACTTAGCCCCCGTTTCAAATTTCCTACATCACAACAATATTAGTCTGTTGGGGATAGGACGGTAATCTGCATACACCGAATATTTGCCGACGAGAGTTTGTTTTTGGGGCCCACCGTGTATGAATTAGGGAGGGAGTCGATTTCGGCTGAGGACACACTATGTTTTGCCTAGGGATGAAAATGGAGTGGAAAGTTTCCGCTTTTCCGGAGGGAAAATAGAAACGGAGAGGAAATATGAAAACGGAAACGAAAATTTGCAAACGGAAATGGAAATGGATTTTTTTTATGCAAAGCAGAAACAAAAATGGAATGGTGTTTTCCGGTGGAACACACGTGGAAACGGAACTTTCCGTTTCCGTTAATATGGAATTTCCATTTCTACTATAGGCCCATGGCTACTTTGTAGCCCAACTACCAAACAATACACAATGACACAGTGAGTAAAATGAGCAGAATGTATTATTCGAGTACCAAGTTTTACTACCACACACATACTCAACTAGACCTATATGAAACTATCATGTACAACTAAAATACTACCCTATTATACCAACACAACCATATTATTTTGTAGCCATGTTAACAATTCCATCAATTTGTTTCTTTTTTGTCTGTATTTCTCAATGATTCAACGGGGTTTTAAGTTCTGGTCAACAAACAGTTTTTTTTCCGTGTCTGCTCCGTATTTGTTTTCGGTAGAATCCGTTTCCGTATTTGTTTCCAGGGTTTCTGTATTCGTTTATGCTTCTACAAAGAAAATATGAAATCAAATATGGTAGCACCCAGTTTTGTCCGCTTCCGCGCCGTTTTCATCCCTAGTTTTGGCGCCCACCGTGTATGAATCCAGGTGAGAGGCGGTTATGTCACGTTTGAGTGAAATTACAAACCTAACCCTATCGAAACCTATACAAATCGAGCAGATAGGCTTTGCGAGGCAGGGATAGGCAGTAGTAATTTCCATCTCGCAGATTTTGGTTTCGGGCGGTTACCGCGACTTTCCCCGCTTCGTTCAAATTTTGCAGAGTGCACATTTACCGTGCCAACTCAATTCGAATCCTATTTGTATTCTATTTTTTCGGGTGGGATCAATTTTTGATTGGAATAAAATTCTATATACATAATTTTTTATATATACTTTCAAAACCACAACACCCTTTATACATAAATATGGTTTACAAATGGCATGATCTTAGATTCATAAGGTTGTATCCATCAATTTAGATTTTCAAATATTTGAAACCACTTTATGTTGAAATCCCATGTATGCATTCCTCGCTAGCTGTCTCCAATTAATGTGTGTTTCATGCGGGGTTTTTTTACTTCTCAAACATGTATAATGTATTTCACACACGGAACATATAGTGTAATCCCATTTAGACATTAATTGCATATAAACCATGCATTGTTTCTAATTAAAGAACCTATAGATCACCAATATTGATAAACTATATAGCATTACATGTTTCCCCAAATTCAAATGAATATGCATGTTTGATACACCAATTTGCGTTATGATATTATCAATGTCGTGATCTCCAGTTTAAATATTTGAATCCCATTTAATCCAGATATTCGTCTCATATAACTACCACTGATTCTTATATAGGACTATCTCTCTAGACCTATACGCGTTCATCGTCTCTCGGGTATCTCTCGTGCTACCTGTATGTCGAAAATGATCTTCTATCTTTGTAACACACTGACGGTACTCTCTCCCTCGACCTTCGTCACTCTATCTCTCTCTAAGTATATCTCGCTCCCTGCTATGTGTCTCTAACTATGATTCTCCATGCGGAATCTCTTTCTCTCACACAAACACAAAACTTTGTCTCCCAGGGTCTCATTTCTCTCTACTATTCCCCTGTGTGCCACTTGCACACACCCCTCATACAGAGATGTGTTTCGCTCTTTAGGTATGAGAACTTATGACTCTTCCTCTTAAATATCTCTTTCTCACACACAAACACAAACTCTGTCTCCCAGGATCTCATATTTGTCCACTGTTCTCTTGTATGTCGCTCACACACACTCTCTCTCCCTAGAGATATCTTGCGTTCCCTCATATGTCTCTCTAGCTATCACTCTCATTTTGAAATATCTTTCTCTCTCACAGACACAAAAGTCCGTCTCTCGGGATCTCATTTCTCTCCGGTATTTGTTTGTATGTGAGTCACATGCACCCTTTCTTCATCTCTCTCACACCCACACCCATCACTCAGCCTTTTGATCCACTCGACTCCTATCTCTAACGCACACTAGCTAGCATCTTTGTCTTTCTATTTATCTGTTTCTCCATCAACCTTCTTTCATTTATAGGTTGATCCCTTTTGCACAGTCATTGTGCCTCACTCCCTCTACTCACCATAGATGCATGTTGTAGCCCACGCCACTATCTCTTAAAGACAAAAACACATGCTCAATTGTCGGGCCTTCTTCCCTGCATTCTCACATGCATGCATATTGTCATACCGATCCGTCTCTCCCATGTCGTTGATCTTATGACTTATGTCTTCTTTCTTTTATCTCGATCATGCGCGCGCGCACACACACATCCCACGTATACATGTATACCTCTCACACATGCACGTTCAAGGTCTCTATGTCTCCATACGTAGTTAATTACCCTCAACCCTAATGCCACATCGAATCGTTCTCTTCTTGTGTGCACATAACTTCCGCCTCGATGGGTAAAACGCACACTCACACTTAACAATCTCCTTCTAGCTACCCCCTCTCACTCTTCCCCTATATCCCCGAAACCAATAAGACCATCCCTTCGTTTAATTCCCTCCTACATGCACCATCGATATATAGTAGTCTTCCTCGGTGTCTCTCGAACAAACACGTTCTCTCAATGTCGACTACTCTCACGCGCACACACCTTCTCTTCCCTCTCTACGGGCATTTTCTCTCTCGCACCCCATCGTTGGTGGCCTCTGCCATACACATCACCTCTCTATGATGAAGCCATGCACACTTAAATTACATCCGGCACCGAGGACCCCGCGACACACACACCCACCCACCCACAAACACACACACACACGCACCCACCCACCCACACACAAACACACTAAGACTCCATCACACACAGACACACTAAAACTCCATCTCTCTCTCTCACACACACACACACGCACACACACTAAGACTCCATCTCAGACACACATGCTCTAGGCGGAGCATTTGTTCCTACCACCCTTCATCCACCCTTACTCGTATGATAAACAAGCACCTTAATTTACTTGTATAACATGGACAAATTCCACTTCACTTTAGTAGTTAGCAAACTTATCATCCGTACCCTTATAAAAAACTGAGTTAGCGATGATGGTGTGCCTGCCATCTTGTAATATAGACCGTCTGATCTACATCTAACGGATAGAAAGCAAACTATGATAATTTTACAAAAGATAGCCGCACCTCTCTCCACATCCTTATCTCCCAGAACCTCATTGCTGAGCAATTAAAAAAGAAAGCCTCTGGAACAATTTAGCATGGTGGCTGCTGCCGCCTGCCGGCGCCGTCCATCCCCATGCCTCCGCCCATTCCGACCACCAGTCACCACCATGCTCCACTCCTCCTCACATTATCTCTCATCTTTCATTTTTTTGATGACATTCTCGAGATACCAGTTTTCCGATAAAATTCTCGAATTATCATTAGTTTTTACACATGGGATTACTCCTGCATGGGTAAATCACAACAGGTGTTTTGTAAAAAAATGCATATTGATGTTCCGTGCAATGCACGAGCATCTTGCTTGTAATTATATAACGTAAATCACAAGCAGGAAGTGACATTTTTTTACACAACCACGTTATACTTATATCCCAATGCAAAAGGTTGAGTACATGTCCGAACAGTAGAGTCGCACACACACACACACACTGTCTCTCAGAATCTCTCTCTCTCTCTCTCTCTCACACACACACACACACACACACACACACCAGTGACGTGACGCCCACTTAAGCAGACACGTATGTTACAATTTGTGCACCCATGGGTACACGTCATGCTGCGCATTTATTTAAGCCGGACGGCGAACCCAAATAGTAGCTACATTCATTGCCCTCCCGCCACCTCTTCTCTGGTCGCCGTCGCCTGGTAGCCATGGCCCGGCCGAAGGTAACAACATACGCGATACTCCCGCCGGAGCGGCGCTTTAATCTGGAAATTTTAGTGGTCATGCATGCATCTTTTTGTGCTAGCACTCCTATATAAGGGTTGACCGGTCGCTTCCCACAGACGTGCACGTGCGGTGGAAGAGGAAGGAGAAGGGAAGCGGGCTGTGGAGTAAATTTTTTTTACCACAATTTCTTAGGAAAATGAGTGCAATAATGGAGTATTTTTGCAAACTACTAGTACTACACCTGAAACGGTTCAAAATCTATACTCCCTTGACAGCGCGCGCTTCCCACGTGAAACGGTCAGCGTTTCCCTGGAGCGTCAGTGCCACATTAATGCCCGGCCAGAGCGAAGGCGACCTCTCACTGGCGCCGGCTTTGAAGCGGCGCAACGGTCGAGAGAGCGCCGCTTCCCGGTGCATGCGACTGCTCCGCGTCGAGGCTGACCATAGGCCCTGTTTGGATCCATGGGTTAGAGTTAGTTTGAGCTAGTCGGGGCTCAAATAGCCCTAAAGTATCCAAGCATGAGGGTTTAAATTGGAGCAATTTGCACGAAGCCCACCAAAAAAACTATCCCACCCAAGAGGTGCTAACTGGAGATAGTTCTCATTGGGACCACTGAAAAATCACTTTTCTCTCTCCATCAAGTGCATTTATTGTCAATCTAACCATGTCACCCAAACACCTCTTTGGCTACAGTTAGTTCAGGGTTAGTCATGAGTTAGTCTAACCTCTAGCTAAGTTAGAGTATCCAAACAGGAGCAGTATAGGACATGCAAGTTGCTCAAAGCATCCAGTCAATTTCGTACATGAAATGATTTTTTATTTTTGAAAACAGAACGTGAAGGGAATTTTTTTTTGAATGCTCTTGGCATGTCGCTAACATGTGATGAGTAAAACGACCTCAATAGACGACAAAAACGCCAGCCCGCCGCATATTGAGAGAGACGAGGAGGGAGAAGCGATACGGGCTGCTGGATTACTAGAGATAGGTGTCGCACGGAAGCCAAGAAATATGGTGATAGTGTGGGTTAGACATGTACTAGTATGATGTAACTACACTGGGCTTCCGTGTTTCGTACTCTTCCAGTCCACTGTGGAGATGATTGATTGATTTTATATCGCTAAATAATATAAAATATTATGAGTGTAGACGCTCCACCCCGAGGTTCCTTGCTCCTTCTCGGTCGTCGGGATTCTATGTTCTTCCACTCTATTTTTTTACGTGAGCTTTGTTCATCCTTTTGCCAACACGCGACACATCTAGCATCAAGGTGCACGTGTCATGCAAGGATCGTTCCATCTATATGAAGAACACGTGGGACTGGAACTACGAGACGGACATGTACCCAGGAGTGGGCATCCGAACCTGTGTAATGTCGCGCAGTAAGTGAAGTAGAAAGGCACAGATAGTATGAACATGCGTGGCATATAGGCATTTGTCTCTTACTACCACTAAATGTTGTACGTGCAATGCCCGATGATGTTATGGAGTACGTAACTAAGTACTCTACTACTACTATATTAATTGGAGGCACATATTAGGTTTTATATTTATTTACGTGTATGCCCCGAGACCTTCCAACTAGATGTGTCTTTCTCTCCGGGTCGCACTTTGTATCGTTCGTACCACTAGTACAGCAGTACTACTACGTGTGGTCTCCGACCCAGAAGTGGAGACGCTCTACCACGATGTTCATGTCCCACTCCTTTCTATGACGTGTGGGACATCCAGCACGTGCCGTGTGTTTGGCACTCCTTCGTCATAAGAGTTGAAACGCTAGCATTCATTAGAAATAAAAATAAATATAAATCACCAGTGATACTATACCACGCGGTTTCCTTGCTCCTCGATATCGGAAAGAATACTTCCGTTCGCCGACATGGGGGACGTCGACCATCCTGGTCCACTTGCCATGCCCGCAGAACTCCAAGGGAGAGTCACCCTGGTCGTCGGGCCGCAGTAATTACTAATGAGCCGTCAAATCACAAGCCCAACCTTACCCACTGTGAAGTTGCTTGGACGAAGGAACCATCATGACTTTGTTCAATTCCGCTTCTTGAAGAAAACTACTGTACCAGTAGTACTGCTAGCTACATTAGTTACTCCAGCAGAGGCCTCCTTTGGTTCATAGGATAGGAATTTTATAGGAATATGAAAATCATAGGAAGTGAGATGACATGCATCTCAATTCCTATAGAGAAAGAGATGCCATTTGATGCATAGGATAGGATTTTTTCCATTGAGTCTAGGCTAATGTGCTGGTAATTTGCTCTAAAAACTACAGTAGTAACTAGTAGTACTGGTACATGCTCGTAATTAATTAAACAAACATACTGGCGACATAGACACACACACTAACTACTAGTACTACTACTTCTCACATGCTGGCCAGATGCCGTCGTTCTCCTTCCCGGCTTTGTCGGCAACACCCCACCATGCTTGGATCTCCATCGACCCTAATTTCTTGCGGCGGCGGGCCTCTCTTTTCTTGCGTGCTTTCTGAATTTTCCGCTCCCTCTGTGCGGCTTTGGCCGCCTCATGCTCTATCGCCCATTCGGCCTTGGCAGCTTCAAATTCCACCCAGATAGGTGTGAGGTCGCGAGCGGTGATGTCGGGGGGAATCGGCTTCCTCGAACACCTATGGGGACGGAGCCCCTTTTCGGTTCGGCGGGGAGCGGAGGCTGCGCAAAGAGCGGATCGAGGCGACACACACACAACGATTTTACCCAGCTTCGGGCCGCACTGGTGCATAAAACCCTACTGCTGCTTGTCTGGTTGATTTGGGTTCTTGCTCGGGAGCGCGCGGTGCTACAGTACACGCGGGCCGCCGGCGAGGTCGAGCGTAAAGATTGGTCTCCCCCCTCTACGTGCGCATGGGGCCTCCTTTTATATGCTCAAGGGGTTACCCACAGGTGGCAGCGTAGGTGAGGGCAAAAATGGTAGAATGCTGTAGTGGGTACAGCTGCCTGCACAGTGGTTGTACATTGCTATCATACCTAACTCTGACGGCGGGGGACAAGGGCATTAAATGCCTGTCCGCGTCGCCCAGATGGAGCAGGGAGTGGACCGTCAGGAGCGCCACCGTTTGCCACGATGGCTACTCTGTCAGATTCGCTTCGCCACCGCATGCCCCTCGCTGCTCAGCCTCCCGCCAAGTGCGCCTGGGATGCCCCCCAGAGCGACACGTTGGTGGGTGAGCTGGAGCACAGGCACGAGGTGGTAACTTGCCGCGGCAAGCGCCTTGCCGCGGTGGATGTCTTGTCGCGCCCGGGAGCTTGTTGCTCACCGGGCCTTGCCGTAGCGCGGGGTGCGCCGTGGCAGGGTCCTTGTCGTGCCGTGGATGGGCTTCCCGGCAAGCTCCTCTTGCCGGGGTCTTGTGCTTCGAGCGGCAGTCCCGGCAAACTCCTCTTGCCAGGGCATTGCTTTCTTCGGGTGGCCTTCCCGACAAGCTCCTCTTGCCGGGGCCTTGGCTCAAATACTTTGTTCTTGAATGGCCCAAGAGGGGACCATTGAGGGTCTTGGCGATCGCCTAGCAGGCCTTGCCGCGGGGTGCTACCACCGCCCGTGCACAAGTTCGGGGTACTAAGGTACCCCTACTTTAGTACACCGACAGGAGCCCCCGGGCCTGGGCCATACACGGTGCCGAGCGCTGTTGGGCCAGGCCCAAGACAGTGCACGGACGCCCGTGGCCTGGGTCAGGTTGCATCTTAACTCCAAGCCCCACGCACCTTCCCCAGATGGCACGCGTCGAACGCGGCCCTGTGGGGGAGAGGCGTGCGGGACGTGGGCGGCGTGCGCGGGGCTGTGCTCCGCAGGCATGCGTCACGTTGCGGGCGATGTGCTGGGCTCGGAAAGGCGAAACGTCCACCCCTCCTCTCCTTATAAGCAGGGGAGACAGGGGCAGTCCGCCCACCCGCCAGTTGTGATTCCTCGAAATCTTCCGCCGTTCCCTAAGAGAAACAGCGCTCCGCTTTCGCCCCCCTTCCGCCACCGCCAGCGCCGCCGACGCCTTCGACCTCCCCCCCCCTCCGCCATGGCCCCGAAGGGCGACAAAGGAAAAGGGAAAGCCGTGAAGTCGGCCGAGGCGCTGCGGCTCGAGGCGCAGCGAAAGGAGCAGGCGGTCTTCCCCCCGGAGCTCGACGCGCTGACCCTAAGGCTGGAGTACTACCTCTTCTGGTCGGCGAGGACGCTCGCACACCTGCGCACGAGGGTTCTTCCTGGCATTGCTCAGAAGGAGTATCCAACCGGGTATCCCTTCTTTGCTCTGTTCTTCTATTGCGGGCTCTGCCCGCCCTTCTCTGAATTTTTCTGCGACGTTATGAACACCTACGGGTTCCACCTTCTTGATTTCACCCCCAATGTTGTCTTGACCATGGCAATCTTCGCAAACCTCTACGAAAACTTTGTCGGGGTCTTTCCGAACGTAGCTCTCTTCCGCCACTTCTTCATGCCTCGAGTGGAGAGAGGAGAGCCCCTCTCCGGCGGGATCGCCTGGATCTCGAAGCCTGGCAAGAAGGATGCTTATCTGGAGGGAGAGCTTCGCAGCAAATGGGAGGAATGGAGGGCAGATTGGTGCCTGGTCGTCGAGGAGAATCCGCAGCCCTTCACCGCCGTGCGCCAAGTCCCCGTGGTACGCGGCAGGGATTGGAGCGAGGTGGCCCCGGACGACGACAAGCTACGCATTGCCGTCACCCGGATCCTGCGGCTCAGGAGTGCGGGGCTCACAGTTGGGGCCGTTGGCGCAGATTTCCTCCGCCGTCGCGTCTCTCCCTTGCAGGAGAAGAAGAGGCCTGCTTGGGAGTTCCAGAACGCGGCGGACATCATGAGGCTGCGCCCGGGCCTCAACTTCAATTTCACCGTCTTGGAGCTTGACGGGGTGCTCAAGACGCTGTTCAAGCACGACCCTGAACACCCCGAATGGTTCAGGCTGCCACGAGGCGTTGTCCCGTTGTGCAATAACTCGTCGCTCAGCCGCATCCTTGCAATGATGCCGCTGTGCGACTCGCACGGGATCGACTCCACCTGGCAGGAGCCTGCCGACGATGTCGTGCGGGCGTTCTTCGACGACCTGGAGGAGAGGCCAGTCAACACTGACGAGCAGAGGGATCTCACCCGTGACACCACCGACGCGGAGTTGAAGTACATCGCTTCCCGGATGGAAGAGGCCGCGGCAGCCGTGGCCGCGGGCGAGTTCGGCTTCACGTTGGCGGAGGCGGACGCAGCGGAGACGGAAAGCCTAGCCGATCGAGCGGAGCTCGCCGGTGAGGAAGAGCTTGCCGGGCACGATGCCGGGGGCGAGCCCGCCCAGGACACGAGCGTCCTGCCGGAGGTCGGCGCCTCTTCCTCCCGTCCCGTGGCTGGCTCGTCGCAGGCGGAGCCCCCTGCCCAGCCACGGAGGCGTCTCCGCAAGGCTGGGGAGGTGGTGCAGCAAACGAGCCCACAATCGCAGCGCCGCGTGACGCGCTCCTCTGAGGCAGCAGGAGCGGGGTCTTCGCGGGCCGTGGCTTCCGCCCCAGCCGCTTCTCATGCCGCGGCGGCGGCCGGAGCGGAGCCGTCCACTATCCCCGCCAAGCGGCCCCAGGAGCCTACTCTCCTGCCTCCCCGCGCTAGGAGCAAGCCGGTCTTCGACTTCTCCGCGCTCAGCTCTGACGAGGAAGAGGGAGAGGAGTAAGATCCCTGCTGTTCTTGCGTTTCTTCAATTCTTGTAGTTGTGTCTCGCATCTCATTTGCTTTCCCCCAAATTTGGCCCTTTTCAGGACCCTGGCTCAGAGGGCGGCAAAGAGGGCCAAGATTCCGGTGGTCATCCTCGACGACGAGCTCTCCGCGATGGCGGGGGGTGCGCCTGAGGTGACCTTGCCGGACCCGCAAACCAATCTTCAGAGCATCCCCCAGCGCAGCCCCCAGCGTAAGCATGCAGCTCGCTTCCCGCCGTTAGGCGCGCCCGGGCTCCCTTCACTTCTTTTGACGTTTAGCTGACGATTCGTGTAGGAGCAGAGCATCTCCACCAGGAGCGTCCGCAGACCGCCCCCGAAGAGCCACTTGCTGCAACCACACCACCAAGGGGGAGTTCTCCGGCGAGGGAGCCGTCCCCGGCGCGGGAGCAGTCCCCGGCAAGGGAGCAGCCCCCGCAAGGGAGCCGTCTTCGGCGAGGGACGACGCCGACGTCTCTTTGGCGACGGAGACCGCGACGGCAGACCCTGGCCCAGGTGACCTTCTCGCCTCGAAACTCCCTTGGGGTTCTTCTTCTTTTGGATAGCTGTTTGACTTCTCCCCCTCCTACGGCCTTCAGACCCGCCCGCCACGGACTCGATGGAGACCGAGGTCGTCGTCGTGGAGGACCCACGCGGCTCCACAGACGACGTGGCCGCCGCCGGGACGGCGGAGGGTGATGAAGATCCGGCCGGCGAAAAGGCCGCCGAGGCAGCCGCGGGCGAAGGGGCCGGCGATCGTACTGACGGCCCTGAGGCCGCAGGGGCGCCAGGCGCTGCGTCGACCGCCGATCCTGCCTCCGCAGCGGCGTCGGGCCCCGAGGAGCCCCAGCCAGGCGCCTACCTGAGGGCCGGCGACGATGTCTTCATCAAGCTCCCCTGGGAATCGACTTCCAAGGCGCCGATCGAGGGGGGGGGCCTTGGACGGAGAGGTGCTCGCCTCCGCTGGGCTAACGCTGGTCGACACGCCCAGCAGCAGCGGCGGTGAGCCCGAAGAGGAGCGGTTGCTCCGGAAGCGGGTGTCGCTCTACCGCGCCCGACAAGCCCAGGTGGAACGCCGGGAAGCGCTTGTCGCGAAGGCGGGGGCTGACATGGAGAAGCGTGCCGGGGAGCTGCGGGAGCTCAACCAGGAGGCCCTCCGTTCTTTGGCGGAGGAGCGAAGGCAGCTTGACGAGGCGCGGACGGCCTTCATCCTCGAGAGGGAGGAAGCCGAGGAGCAGCAAAGGCTCGCCGCCGCGGGGCTAGCCGCGCGAGAGGGCGAGCTGGCCCAGCAGAAGGCCAGCCTCGCCAGTCACGAGGAGGAGGTCGCCGCGCGCGAGCTATCGCTTGGCGGAGCCCTCAAGGAGGCGCGAGATGCCGCCGCGGCCGCCGAGGCCGCCAAGGAGGCACTGGAGGCGAGGGTGGTGCAGCTCGACACCGACCTCAAGGCGAGCAGCGAGGAGCTCGCCGCGCTCAAGCAGGAGCGCGAGAAGGGCGCCCACACTCTTGGCGAGCTACAGGGCCGGTTCGCCGAGAAGATCAAGGAGCTCGACGCCGCCAAGGACTCCAACGCCGACCTCGAGCTGAAGCTGGGTACCTTGTCCAAGGCGCTGGACAGCGCCAGGGAGCAAGAGGCAGCCCTGCGGAAGGAGGTCGCGGGCAATGAGGCGTTGTTGGAGAGCGCCGCGGCCACCCAGAAAGAGTTCAGGGCGGCGGTGGAGCAGTGGACCGAGGGCCTCGTGGACATCGCCACCTCCATTGACAAGGAGCTGACGCTGCTGGGGATGGAGGGCCACGAGTATCCTGCCGGCGAGAACGTCCAACCCAGCGCCAAGCTCACTTCGTTCTTTAAGGGCGTGGTGGCGGCCCTCCAGCATCTCCGGAACGAGATCCCAGAGCAGCTGGCTGACGAGACGCGCGAAGCCGTCGCCGGGGCCCTCGAGAAGGTGTTGGTTAAGGTCGCCTTCCGCAACCCCGACATCAGGCTCACCAACGTCCTCAAGCCCCTGCCGGCGGAGGCCGACCTTGAGGAGATCAAAGCCCTCGTCGCGCCCATAGTGGAGAGGGTTGCCGGGATCAAGAGGATCGAGGGCGACCGCGTGGACTAGGCCGCCCTTTTCTTTTCTTGTCGCCGCTGGCCGAGTCATGAGGACGATTCATTAGGGCCGTGACAAGCTTGCTTTTGTAATACAACTCTATCTTAGGTAGCAACTGCACTGTTATTTCCTCTACTTGATTCCGTGCTTTGTATGTTTTTGCCCTACGTTTCTGGGGACTTGCCGGCGTAGGCCTCTGCCTTGCCGCGGGCGCTGAGTGTGGGACGTCAGCAGCCCGCCAGCGGTGCTACTACCGGCAAGAAACCTTGCCACGGCTAGCTGCCACTCACTTAGATTGTTGAGCAGGCTCAGGACAAAGTAAGTGTTGCGACTGCAGTCGCAGCACACTTAAGCTGTCGAGCGAGCTCGAAACAAAGTAAGGACGCTACTCTGGGTCTAGCACACTTAAGTCGTTGAGCGGACTCGAAACGAAATAAGGGCGCAACTAGCCACGAGCCAGCCCCTCTGCGCACAGGTTTTCCATACAAAGCACGGTCGTTCAAGGGAGATAACTCAAAAATTTAAAAACTTAATTGCTCAGACTTTGGCAACTTAGCTTTTCGATCGCTTACTACCCGGCAGGGCGAAGCTTTCTTGGGTGACGCCTGGCTCATACCGTTATCCTCTCCTCCCCCCCTCTCCCCGGCAAACTTGTGGGGAGGGGGGCCCTCCCATTTTCGCGAGAGAAAAGAGAGGTAGAGAAAATAAAGGCACGGGGCTTCGCGGCTGGCCATTGCCCGCCGGGGGTAAGTGCTGCACAACATGTCAGATAATACATGCATAAAGTAAAAAGGCATGGAATCGACAAGATGTGCGAGGCACATGAACTATGCTCGGGGTCTGCGCCCGGCTTTGTACCAAGGATCACATGCAACTGCGGCAAGACTTGGACAAAGAGGGTGGTTGACGGAACGGGTCCCGACAACTGCGCTGGCAAGGGCCTCCCCTCGGTCGGTGTCAACTTGTTTGGATCTTGGCGGACGGAGCGCGCCGAAGAACAAGGTCGCCTTTCCCGCAACTTTTGGCGCTAACTTTTGCGGCTACAAGAGCGGCGCAAAGCTTGCTGGAAGCGAGAAGCTCGCTCAGCGGCCTGAATACGGTCCTCCTCAAGGAGCGGCTGCTCTTGTTCGAGCTCAGCGTGAGCGATTACTCGAGGAGGGCCGTACGCGAGTCCGTGGGGAGAAATGCCTCCGCTCCATGAACTGGAGCGGAAAGGTACCTGGCCATACCTGAGCTTACCTTTGGTCACCAGATCGGGTTCACACAACCTCGACGCCCCCCTACCTGGCGCGCCAGAGATGTCGGGGGGAATCGGCTTCCTCGAACACCTATGGGGACGGAGCCCCTTTTCGGTTCGGCGGGGAGCGGAGGCTGCGCAAAGAGCGGATCGAGGCGACACACACACACAACGATTTTACCCAGCTTCGGGCCGCACTGGTGCGTAAAACCCTACTGCTGCTTGTCTGGTTGATTTGGGTTCTTGCTCGGGAGCGCGTGGTGCTATAGTACACGCGGGCCGCCGGCGAGATCGAGCGTAAAGATTGGTCTCCCCCCTCTACGTGCGCATGGGGCCTCCTTTTATATGCTCAAGGGGTTACCCACAGGTGGCAGCGTAGGTGAGGGCAAAAATGGTAGAATGCTGTAGTGGGTACAGCTGCCTGCACAGTGGCTGTACAGTGCTATCATACCTAACTCTAACGGCGGGGGACAAGGGCATTAAATGCCCGTCCGCGTCGCCCAGACGGAGCAGGGGAGTGGACCGTCAGGAGCGCCACCGTTTGCCACGATGGCTACTCTGTCAGCTTCGCTTCGCCACCGCATGCCCCTCGCTGCTCAGCCTCCCGCCACATGCGCCTGGGATGCCCCCCAGAGCGACACGTTGGTGGGTGAGCTGGAGCGCAGGCACGAGGTGGTAACTTGCCGCGGCAAGAGCCTTGCCGCGGTGGATGTCTTGTCGCGCCCGGGAGCTTGTTGCTCACCGGGCCTTGCCGGGGCGCGGGGCGCGCCGTGGCAGGGTCCTTGTCGTGCCGTGGATGGCCTTCCCGGCAAGCTCCTCTTGCCGGGGTCTTGTGCTTCGAGCGGCAGTCCCGGCAAACTCCTCTTGCCAGGGCATTGCTTTCTTCGGGTGGCCTTCCCGGCAAGCTCCTCTTGCCGGGGCCTTGGGTCAAATACTTTGTTCTTGAATGGCCCAAGAGGGGACCATTGAGGGTCTTGGCGATCGCCTGGCAGGCCTTGCCACGGGGTGCTACGACCGCCCGTGCACAAGTTCGGGGTACTAAGGTACCCCTACTTTAGTACACCGACAGGTGATGAACTCGGCATGGCATGATGCCACCGCTTCCCTACCATTCGTGTGCGGTCCTGGGCGGCGAGGAACTCGGCGCGGCAGGATGCCATCGCTTCCTTACCGGTTAGTGTGCGACGCGGTGGCATGAATGACGCTTGGTGACAGCTCTGGGGTGGAGTGGCCGGACAACCGTAAAGTGCATTGGTTTGTCAAGAGCTCAAGGACAAAAGATGAAGGAAATTTGGATTCCCCTTCAATCCTGGTCATTTATTACCGAGTAAAATGCATTGGCGGTCATCCAACTTGTCTTGATAGCTCACTTTGATCATTGTATACGAGATATGGTGATTATACGGTCACTGGCTCAGCGTATAGCTCTGTATTTGTCTGGTTGACCAGTAAAACAGTCCGCATTCGCCTCATCAGCTCGTGTTCTTTATCTATCTATCTATGCGGGCCTACCTGTCGGTGGAGAAAGAAATAAAAACCAAAATTATGCGTATGTGACATTACTATTTAGACGTTTGCTGGAGGCCTCTGTTGGGGAACGTAGTAATTTCAAAAAATTTCCTACGCACACGCAAGATCATGGTGATGCATAGCAACGAGAGGGGAGAGTGTTGTCTACGTACCCTCGTAGACCGAAGCGGAAGCGTTGACACAACGTAGAGGAAGTAGTCGTACGTTCTCCTCGCGATCCAACCGATCACAGCACCGTTACTCCGGCACCTCCGAGTTCTTGGCACACGTTCAGCTCGATGACGATCCCCGGGCTCCGATCCAGCAAAGCATCGAGGAAGAGTTCCGTCAGCACGACGGCGTGGTGACGATCTTGATGTGTTACCGGCGCAGGGCTTCGCCTAAGCACTGCAACGATATGATCGAGGTGGAATTTGGTGGAAGGGGGCACCGCACACGGCTAAGGAACGATCCGTAGATCAACTTGTGTGTCTTTGGGGTGCCCCCTGCCCCTGTATATAAAGGAGCCAAGGGGGAGGGGCTGGCCGGCCAAGCTAGGCGCGCCAGGAGAGTCCTACTCCCTCTGGGAGTAGGATTCCCCCCCCCCCCCCAATCCTAGTTGGACTAGGATTCTCCAAGGGGGAGAGAGAGAGAGAGGGGGCGCCCACCTCTCCTAGTCCTAATAGGACTAGGGGAAGGGGGGAGGCGCGCAGCCCATGAGGGCAGCCCTCTCACCTCTCCTCCAAGGCCCATGTTGGCCCATTATGCTCCCGGGGGGTTCCGGTAACCCTCCCGGTATTCCGGTAAAATCCTGATTTCACCTGGAATGCATCCGATGTCCAAACATAGGCTTCCAATATATCATTCTTTATGTCTCGACCATTTCGAGACTCCTCGTCATGTCCGTGATCACATCCGGGACTCCTAACTCCTTCGGTACATCAAAATGCATAAACTCATAATAACTGTCATCGTAACGTTAAGCGTGCGGACCCTACGGTTCGAGAACAATGTAGACATGACCGAGACACGTCTCCGGTCAATAACCAATAGCGGGACCTGGATGCCCATATTGGCTCCTACATATTCTACGAAGAGCTTTATCGGTCAGACCGCATAACAACATACGTTGTTCCCTTTGTCATCGGTATGTTACTTGCCCGAGATTCGATCGTCGGTATCCAAGACCTAGTTCAATCTCGTTACCGGCAAGTCTCTTTACTCGTTCCGTAATACATCATCTCACAACTAACACATTAGTTGCAATGCTTGCAAGGCTTATGTGATGTGCATTACCGAGAGGGCCCAGAGATACCTCTCCGACAATCGGAGTGACAAATCCTAATCTCGAAATACGCCAACCCAGCATGTACCTTCGGAGACACCTGTAGAGCACCTTTATAATCACCCAGTTACGTTGTGACGTTTGGTAGCACACAAAGTGTTCCTACGGTAAACGGGAGTTGCATAATCTCATAGTTAAAGGAACATGTATAAGTCATGGATAAAAGCAATAGCAACATACTAAACGATCGGGTGCTATGCTAATGGAATGGGTCATGTCAATCAGATCATTCAACTAATGATGTGATCTCGTTAATCAAATAACAACTCTTTGTTCATGGTTAGGAAACATAACCATCTTTGATTAATGAGCTAGTCAAGTAGAGGCATACTAGTGACACTCTGTTTGTCTATGTATTCACACATGTATTATGTTTCCAGTTAATACAATTCTAGCATGAATAATAAACATTTATCATGATATAAGGAAATAAATAATAACTTTATTATTGCCTCTAGGGCATATTTCCTTCAGTCTCCCACTTGCACTAGAGTCAATAATCTAGATCACATCACCATGTGATTAACATCAATAGTTCACATCATCATGTGATTAACACCCATAGTTCACATCGATATGTGACCAACACCCAAAGGGTTTACTAGATTCAGTAATCTAGTTCACATCGCTATGTGATTAACACCCAAAGAGTACTACGGTGTGATCATGTTTTGCTTGTGAGAGAAATTTAGTCAACGGGTCTGCCACATTCAGATCCGTTATGTATTTTGCAATTTTCTATGTCTACAATGCTCTGCACGGAGCTACTTTAGCTAATTGCTCCCACTTTCAATATGTATCTAGATTGAGACTTAGAGTCATCTAGATTAGTGTCAAAACTTGCATCGACGTAACCTTTTACGACGAACCTTTTTGTCACCTCCATAACCGAGAAACATATCCTTATTCCACTAAGGATAATTTTGACCGCCGTCCAGTGATCTACTCCTAGATCACTATTGTACTCCCGTGCCAATCTCAGGGTAGGGTATACAATAGGTCTGGTACACAGCATGGCATACTTTATAGAACCTATGGCCAAAGCATAGGGAATGACTTTCATTCTCTTTCTATCTTCTGCCGTGGTCGGGCTTTGAGTCTTACTCAATTTCACACTTTGTAACGCAGGCAAGAACTCTTTCTTTGACTGTTCCATTTTGAACTACTTCAAAATCTTGTCAAGGTATGTACTCATTGAAAAAACTTATCAAGCGTCTCGATCTATCTCTATAGATCTTGATGCTTGATATGTAAGTAGCTTCCCCGAGGTCTTTCTTTGAAAAACTCCTTTCAAATACTCCTTTATGCTTTACAGAATAATTCTACATTATTTCCGATCAATAATATGTCATTTACATATACTTATCAGAAATGCTGTAGTGCTCCCACTCACTTTCTTGTAAATACAGGCTTCACCGCAAGTCTGTATAAAACTATATGCTTTGATCAACTTATCAAAGCGTATATTCCAACTCCGAGATGCTTGCACCAGTCCATAGATGGATCGCTGGAGCTTACATATTTTGTTAACACCTTCAGGATCGACAAAACCTTCTAGTTGCATCGTATACAACTCTTCTTTAATAAATCCATTAAGGAATGTAGTTTTGTTTATCCATTTGCCGGATTTCATAAAATGCGACAATTGCTAACATGATTCGGACAGACTTAAGCATAGATACGAGTGAGAAACTCTCATCGTAGTCAACACTTTGAACTTGTCAAAAAACCTTTTTTCGACAATTCTAGCTTTGTAGATAGTAACACTTCTATCAGTGTCCGTCTTCCTCTTGAAGATCCATTTATTTTCTTTGGCTTGCCGATCATCGGGCAAATCCCTCAAAGTCCATACTTTGTTCTCATACATGGATCATATCTCAGATTTCATGGCCTCTAACCATTTCGCGGAATCTGGGCTCATCATCGCTTCCTCATAGTTCGCAAGTTCGTCATGGTCTAGTAACATGACTTCCAGAACAGGATTACCATACCACTCTGGTGCGGATCTCACTCTGGTTTACTTACGAGATTCGGTAGTAACTTGATCTTGAAGTTACATGATCATCATCATTAGCTTCCTTACTAATTGGTGTAGTAGTCACAAGAACAGATTTCTGTGATGAACTACTTTCCAATAAGGGAGAAGGTACAATTACCTTATCAAGTTTTCTACTTTCCTCCCACTCACTTCTTTCGAAAGAAACTCTTTCTCTAGAAAGTTTCCGAACTTAGCAACAAAAGTCTTGCCTTCGGATCTGTGATAGAAGGTGTATCCAACAGTTTCCTTTGGATATCCTATGAAGACACATTTCTCCGATTTGGGTTCGAGCTTATCAGGTTGAAGCTTTCTCACATAAGCATCGCAGCCCCAAACTTTAAGAAACGACAACTTAGGTTTATTGCTAAACCATAGTTCATACGGTGTCGTCTCAACGGATTTAGATGGTGCCTCTTTTAACGTGAATGCAGCTGTCTCTAATGCATGATCCCAAAACGATATTGGTAAATCGGTAAGAAACATCATAGATTGTACTATATCCAATAAAGTACGGTTATGACGTTCGGACACACCATTATGCTGTGGTGTTCCAGGTGGCATGAATTTGTGAAACTATTCCACATTGTTTTAATTGAAGACCAAACTCGTAACTCAAATATTTGTCTCAGCGATCAGATCGTAGAAACCTTATTTTCTTGTCACGATGATTTTCACTTCACTCTAAAATTCTTTGAACTTTTCAAACGTTTCAAACTTATGTTTCATCAAGTAGATATACCCATATCTGCTCAAATCATCTGTGAAGGTTAGAAAATAATGATACTTGTCGCGAGCCTTAATATTCATCGGATCATATACATCAGTATGTATGATTTCCTACAAATCTGTTGCTTGCTCCATTGTTCCGGAGAACGGCGTTTTTAGTCATCTTGCCCAAGAGGCATGGTTCGCAAGCATCAAGTGATTCATAATCAAGTGATTCCAAAATCCCATCAGCATGGAGTTTCTTCATGCGCTTTACACCAATATGACCTAAACGGCAGTGCCACAAATAGGTTGCACTATCATTATTAACTTCGCATCCTTTTGGTTTCAATATCATGAATATGTGTATCACTGCGATCGAGATCCAATGAACTATTTTCATTGGTGTGTATGACCATAGAAGGTTTTATTCATGTAAACAGAACAACAATTGTTCTCTAACTTAAATGAATAACTGTATTGCAATTAACATGATCAAATCATATTCATGCTCAACGCAAACACCAAATAACACTTATTTAGTTTCAACACTAATCCCGAAAGTATAGGGAGTGTGTGATGATGATCATATCAATCTTGGAACCACTTCCAACACACATCGTCACCTTGTCCTTTAACTAGTCTTTGTTCATTCTGCAACTCCCGTTTCGAGTTACTAAATTTTAGCAACTGAACTAGTACCAAATACTAAGGGGTTGCTATGAACACTAGTAAAGTACACATCAATAACATGTATATCAAATATACTTATGTTCACTTTGCCATCCTTCTTATCCGCCAATCACTTGGGGTAGTTCCGCTTCCAGTGACCAGTCCCTTTGCAGTAGAAGCACTTAGTCTCAGGCTTAGGACCATACTTGGGCTTTTTCACTTGAGCAGCAACTTGCTTGCCGTTCTTCTTGAAGTTCCCCTTCTTTCCTTTTGCCCTTTTCTTGAAACTAGTGATCTTGTCAACCATCAACACTTGATGTTTTTCTTTGATTTCTACCTTCGCTGATTTTAGCATCGCGAAGAGCTTGGGAATATTTTCCGTTATCCCTTGCATATTATAGTTCATCACGAAGTTCTACTAACTTGGTGATGGTGACTAGAGAATTCTGTCAATCACTATCTTATCTGGAAGATTAACTCCCACTTGATTCAAGCGATTGTAGTACCCAGACAATCTGAGCACATGCTCACTAGTTGAGCGATTCTCCTCCATCTTTTAGCTATAGAACTTGTTGGAGACTTCATATCTCTCAACTCGGGTATTTTCTTGAAATATTAACTTCAACTCCTAGAACATCTCATATGCTCCATGACGTTCAAAACGTCTTTGAAGTCCCGATTCTAAGCAGTTAAGCATGGTGCACTAAACTATTAAGTAGTCATCATATTGAGCTAGCAAAACGTTCATAATGTCTGCATCTGCTCCTGCAATAGGTCCGTCACCTAGCGGTGCATCAAGGACATAATTCTTCTGTGCAGCAATGAGGATAAACCTCAGATCACGGATCCAATCCGTATCATTGCTACTAACATTTTTCAACACAATTTTCTCTAGGAACATATCAAAATAAACATAGGGAAGTAACAACGTGAGCTTTTGATCTACAACATAGATATGCTAATACTACCAGGACTAAGTTCATGATAAATTAAAGTTCAATTAATCATATTACTTAAGAACTCCCACTTAGGTAGACATCCCTCTAATCCTCTAAGTGATCACGTGATCCAAATCAACTAAACCATGTCCGATCATCACGTGAGATGGAGTAGTTTCAATGGTGAACATCACTATGTTGATCATATCTACTATATGATTCACGCTCGACCTTTCGGTCTCCGTGTTCCGAGGCCATATCTGTTATATGCTAGGCTCGTCAAGTATAACCTGAGTATTCCGCGTGTGCAACTGTTTTGCACCCGTTGTATTTGAACGTAGAGCCTATCACACCCGATCATCACGTGGTGTCTCAGCACAAAGAACTTTCGCAACGGTGCATACTCAGGGAGAACACTTCTTGATAATTAGTGAGAGATCATCTTATAATGCTACCGTCAATCAAAGCAAGATAAGATGCATAAAAGGATAAACATCACATGCAATCAATATAAGTGATATGATATGGCCATCATCATCTTTGTGCTTGTGATCTCCATCTTCGAAGCACCGTCATGATCACCATCGTCACCGGTGCGACACCTTGATCTTCATCGCAGCATCGTTGTCGTCTCGCCAATCTTATGCTTCCACGACTATCACTACCGTTTAGTAATAAAGTAAAGCATTACATCGCGATTGCATTGCATACAATAAAGCGACAACCATATGGCTCCTGCCAGTTGCCGATAACTCGGTTACAAAACATGATCATCTCATACAATAAAATTTAGCATCACGTCTTGACCATATCACATCACAACATGCCCTGCAAAAACAAGTTAGACGTCCTCTACTTTGTTGTTGCAAGTTTTACGTGGCTGCTACGGGCTTAAGCAAGAACTCATCTTACCTACGCATCAAAACCACAACGATAGTTTGTCAAATAGACTCCGTTTTAACCTTCTCAAGGACCGGGCGTAGCCACACTCGGTTCAACTAAAGTTGGAGAGACAGTCTTCCGCAAGCCATCTATGTGCAAAGCACGTCGAGGGAACCGGTCTCGCGTAAGCGTACGCGTAAGGTTGGTCCGGATCGTCTCGTCCAACAATACCGCTGAACCAAAGTATGACATGCTGGTAGGCAGTATGACTTGTATCGTCCACAACTCACTTGTGTTCTACTCGTGCAAATAACATCAAACCATAAAACCTAGGCTCGGATGCCACTGTTGGGGAACGTAGTAATTTCAAAAAAATTCCTACGCACACGCAAGATCATGGTGATGCATAGCAACGAGAGGGGAGAGTGTTGTCTACGTACCCTCATAGACCGAAGCGGAAGCATTGACACGACATAGAGGAAGTAGTCGTACGTTCTCCTCGCGATCCAACCGATCACAGCACCGTTACTCCGGCACCTCCGAGTTCTTGGCACACGTTCAGCTCGATGACGATCCCCGGGCTCCGATCCAGCAAAGCGTCGAGGAAGAGTTCCGTCAGCACGACGGCGTGGTGACGATCTTGATGTGTTACCGGCGCAGGGCTTCGCCTAAGCACTGCAACGATATGATCGAGGTGGAATTTGGTGGAAGGGGGCACCGCACACGGCTAAGGAACGATCCGTAGATCAACTTGTGTGTCTTTGGGGTGCCCCCTGCCCCCGTATATAAAGGATCCAAGGGGGAGGGGCTGGCCGGCCAAGCTAGGCGCGCCAGGAGAGTCCTACTCCCTCTGGGAGTAGGATTCCCCCCCCCCCAATCCTAGTTGGACTAGGATTCTCCAAGGGGGAGAGAGAGAGAGGGGGGGCGCCCACCTCTCCTAGTCCTAATAGGACTAGGGGAAGGGGGGAGGCGCGCAGCCCATGAGGGCAGCCCTCTCACCTCTCCTCCAAGGCCCATGTTGGCCCATTATGCTCCCGGGGGGTTCCGGTAACCCTCCCGGTATTCCGGTAAAATCCTGATTTCACCTGGAATGCATCCGATGTCCAAACATAGGCTTCCAATATATCATTCTTTACGTCTCGACCATTTCGAGACTCCTCGTCATGTCCGTGATCACATCCGGGACTCCGAACTCCTTCGGTACATCAAACTGCATAAACTCATAATAACTGTCATCGTAACGTTAAGCGTGCGGACCCTACGGTTCGAGAACAATGTAGACATGACCGAGACATGTCTCCGGTCAATAACCAATAGCGGGACCTGGATGCCCATATTGGCTCCTACATATTCTACGAAGATCTTTATCGGTCAGACCGCATAACAACATACGTTGTTCCCTTTGTCATCGGTATGTTACTTGCCCGAGATTCGATCGTCGGTATCCAATACCTAGTTCAATCTCGTTACCGGCAAGTCTCTTTACTCGTTCCGTAATACATCATCTCACAACTAACACATTAGTTGCAATGCTTGCAAGGCTTATGTGATGTGCATTACCGAGAGGGCCCAGAGATACCTCTCCGACAATCGGAGTGACAAATCCTAATCTCGAAATACGCCAACCCAGCATGTACCTTCGGAGACACCTGTAGAGCACCTTTATAATCACCCAGTTACGTTGTGACGTTTGGTAGCACACAAAGTGTTCCTACGGTAAACGGGAGTTGCATAATCTCATAGTTAAAGGAACATGTATAAGTCATGGATAAAAGCAATAGCAACATACTAAACGATCGGGTGCTATGCTAATGGAATGGGTCATGTCAATCAGATCATTCAACTAATGATGTGATCTCGTTAATCAAATAACAACTCTTTGTTCATGGTTAGGAAACATAACCATCTTTGATTAATGAGCTAGTCAAGTAGAGGCATACTAGTGACACTCTGTTTGTCTATGTATTCACACATGTATTATGTTTCCAGTTAATACAATTCTAGCATGAATAATAAACATTTATCATGATATAAGGAAATAAATAATAACTTTATTATTGCCTCTAGGGCATATTTCCTTCAGCCTCTGCGAACACCGAGCATGTATTCACCTGGCTCAACACCAACTGTCATACGTACTCGTGACTCGGAGCCTTGCTCATGTATATCGTCCATCACAACGACAATCTATAAAATAGCCTAGCTAGAGAGGGTACTATGGTGTGGAGTATGTACTATCGTGAGAAATCGATCATAGTGCCACTGCGCATGAGTGTGTGTCTGATTGGTTCGTCCATTATTCGTAAGTTATGCATGGTTGTGTGGTGTCTAAGGGTGGTCCTCGAATGCTAGCTGGCGACAAGAGCAGTTGCATGGACGCCTTGTTGTCAATACGTGCCGCATACGCTTCAAAGGCTCATCATCCATGAGTTCACATTTTACCACCACGCTAGCGTCTGACCGCCCTAGCCTACCAAAACCCCTTCCATCGCTAGCGCGCGCTTCCCGCCTGAAACGATCACCGTCTCTCCAGAATGTCAATGCCGCATTCACCGGCCTTAACTAAAGGTGCAGTTGGTATGTCACTAACATGCGGGCCAGATGCCCGTTGGGCCCACATGACAGTGAGACAACACACCTGCGATTATGTCACTGAAGCAGCGTCCACATTCATGCCCGACGCGACCTCTCACTGGCGCCGGCATTGCAGCAGCGCGACGTCCGAGAGAGCACCACCCGCGCGGCATCCTGGTGCAAGCGACTGCTCCGCGTTAATGACACCACGGCCATCCTTCCGTCCGCCGCCAACATTAATGACATGCGGCTGCCTACGAACCTACTCCGGTGCCAGCCGTCCATCCGTCTGCCGCTGCTCATTGCCATTCACCCGCTATATTAACTTGAGCCCCAGCTTCCAGCCATAGCCAAAGACCCACACTCATTCTCCTTCGGTCCCTTCCTTCTGTTAGCACCACTCCAACCATGGCCTCCGGGCACTCCAAAGCTCTCCTGGACGTACTGTCGCAGGAGCAGACGAAGGACATTGGTGGCTCCGCTCTGGGCACGCTCCAAAGCTCTCTTGGACATACTCTCACAGGAGCAGACGAAGGAGATCGTCGGCTCCCCCCAGCCACCCTCTGCTTCCACGACCATGAAGCCGGCAGCGAGGAAGAGTAATACACGGTAGGTCACCATTGCTCTGGTCCCAGGAAGGCCACAACTCCTCCACTTAGTCGACGCCAAGCTTGGTGGGATAAAAATCAGTGGCCGATTAGCCGCTTGACGGCGACGTGGAGGCAGAAATCTTCATAACCTTGTGCTCTAGAGGAGGAGGTTATCAAGGCATATAAGGAGGAGGCAAAGGCAATGGCCGGCTTTCTCGGTTCATGGCCAGACTTGGTGGTCGGGGCCCGGCGATCGTTTAGATTAGGTTTACAGTAGGTTTTAGTACGGTTTGAGCGAAATACGTAATGAATTTCGTCCAGTTTAGAGAATTTCATCCGGTCAATTTGAAATTTGCTTTGTTTGCATGAATTTCGTCCGGTTAGTTCATATATTTGTCGAAAGGTATGCGGGCAGCATTGGATGGCATCCATCAGTGTCCTCGAACAGATGTCTGTGTAAATTTGAGGGCCAGCACTGGAGATGCCCTAACTATCATGCTATAATCGCTAACAGTGCTCCATTATTTCGCAGGGAACAGTTATCCCTCGATCAAAATCAGATCCATCATGTTTCGCACTCCTCCCATGTAAGTGTAGACTCTTGCTTACATAAAAATGGAGCAAGTGGACGGCACTGTAGCACGTCATATCACTCAAACTAGCCCACCTAACGCGCGGGAAAGCACCGCCCTCGTCATTTTGTTCTGGATTTCTATCAATCGATCGCACGAAAATGTTAGGCTTTGCAAGTTCAAAAGGAAAAGGCGGGACACTTACAACTCGTACGTGTCGCGTTCACATCGCACCCCTGACAGTCCGGCTCGCACGCCGCTCACCAGAAGGGACACACGTTGTCTTGCATTTTCACTGACATGTGGGACTGCAATTGAATAAATTGTCGCTAGCCGAAATCTAATCGCTCGGCGGGCGTCGGCTGAGAGGAGAGAGAAGGGGGGAGGAGAAGAGATCGCCCGCCTGCCATGCACGGACTCCAAGAAATATGTGGTGATAATGTGAGGTGGGCCATGCGGGAGTCCGCACCGCTTCCAAGCCCGCTTCTTACCACCCTGGCCCACCAGAACCCCTCCCCACCCCACCACCTCCCCGTGCACGCTCCCCCGTCAGAGGCCAGCTGCCCGCATTCATAGCAAGTAGTACCAGTAAAACTCTGGGCTATAAAGGGCATGTACAATGGTTGATAAGATAGTCTTATCATAAGTCTTGCATGTAATTTAGAGATGACAAAAAATATGTGTACAATGGATCATCTCTTAGCCTTATCTTCAAGAATTAGTTATTCCTAAAAACATGGTGAAACATATTGTGCTAAGAGATCATCTCTTGTCTTCTCTTAAATAAGAGAAGAAAAGCCTTTTCTTATGATTTCTCTTTCCTCCAGCTCATCATTTATCCTATGTGGCATCCCTACAATAGAACCATTGTACATGCCCTATGCCCGCTTATGTGGAGGAGAGAGAGGCATCGACAAAGTCAAGGAGTGGGATTTGCAGGAGCCCGTCTCTACACGTGCTCCTAGGTATGAAAAAACTAATTCTAAAAAAAGAGGCATAAAAAAACAATTGTGTTTAAAAAAATAAAGGTAAAAAACATTTGAGAGGAAATAGATAGAGAGAAAGTGAGAAAAAGTTGTAACCTTATAGCCAACCTTATACTCAACACTATGGTAGTATTACATGAGGAAGGAGGGAGTGGTTCACATGCCAAGTTCACTAGGCTGCCGTGTTTCACACTCCTCCGTCGTAACAATGGAGACAATAGGTTTCATAAAAAATAAACAATGAATACTCGTTGTCCGTCCACTATATCGGAAAGAATACCTTCATTCGCCGACGTGTGGGACGTCGACCATCCTGGTCCACCTGCCATGCACAAAATTTTCCTAGTCCACCCCAGTCATAGCATAGGCTCAACCTTTCCCACTTTAAGTTAGTCGGACGAAGGAACCATCATAACTTCGTTGAATTCCGCTTCTCCATGATAACTTACTCTACCCGCAGTATTGCTACCACACGCGAAGACTGGACGGCACTGTACCACGTCATATCACTAAAACCCACTAGGCCAAATTAACACGCCTAGGATTTGTACTCCCTCCGTTTCAAAGTTAGTAGTATGATAACCCACAAGTATAGGGGATCGCAACAGCTTTCGAGGGTAGAGTATTCAATCCAAATTTGTTGATTCGACACAAGGGGAGCCAAAGAATATTCTCAAGTATTAGCAGCTGAGTTGTCAATTCAACCACACCTAGAAACTTAGTATCTGCAGCAAAGTGTTTAGTAGCAAAGTAATATGATAGTGGTAGTAGCGGCAACAAAAGTAAAGACATCAAAAGTAATGTTTTTGGTATTTTGTAGTGATTGTAACAGTAGCAGCGGGAAAGTAAATAAGCGAGAACCAGTATATGGAAAACTCGTAGGCACCGGATCAGTGATGGATAATAATGCCGGATGCGGTTCATCATGTAACAGTCATAACATAGGGTGACACAGAACTAGCTCCAATTCACCAATGTAATGTAGGCATGTATTCCATAAATATTCATACGTGCTTATGGAAAAGAACTTGCATGACATCTTTTGTCCTACCCTCCCGTGGTAGCGGGGTCCTATTGGAAACTAAGGCATATTAAGGCCTCCTTTTAATAGAGAACTGGAACAAAGCATTAGCACATAGTGAATACAGGAACTCCTCAAACGAGGGACAACACCGGGAGTGGTCCCGATTATTGTCACTTCGGGGTTGCCGGATCATAACACATAGTAGGTGACTATAGACTTGCAAGATAGGATCAAGAACTCACATATATTCATGAAAACATAATAGGTTTAGATCTGAAATCATGGCACTCAGGCCCTAGTGACAAGCATTAAGCACAGCAAAGTCATAGCAACATCAATCTCAAAACATATTGGATACTAGGGATCAAACCCTAACAAAACTAACTCGATTACATGATAAATCTCATCCAACCCATCACCGTCCAGCAAGCCTACGATGGAATTACTCACGCACGGCGGTGAGCATCATGAAATTGGTGATGGAGGATGGTTGATGATGACGACGGCGATGAATCCCCCTCTCCGGAGCCCCAAACGGACTCCAGATCAGCCCTCCCAAGAGGTTCTAGGGCTTGGCCGCGGCTCCGTATCGTAAAATGTGATGATTTCTTCTCTCTATTATTTGCTCCCTGAAAGCCAATATATAGAGTTGGAGTTGGCGTCGGAGGGTTTCCAAGGGGCCCACGAGGTAGGGGGGCGCGCCCTAGAGGGGGAGCCCCCCACCCTCGTGGACAGGGTGTGGCCCCCCTGGTCTTCATCTTTGGCGAGGATTTTTTATTGTTTTTTCTAAGGTGTTCCGTGGAGTTTCAGGACTTCTCGAGAATATTTTCTTTCTGCACATAAAACAACACCATGGCAATTCTGTTGAAAACAGCATCAGTCCGGGTTAGTTCCATCCAAATCATACAAGTTAGAGTCCAAAACAAGAGCAAAAGTGTTTGGAAAAGTAGATACGACGGAGACGTATCAACTCCCCCAAGCTTAAACCCTTGCTTGTCCTTAAGCAATTCAGTTGACAAACTGAAAGAAAGAAAGAAAAACTTTTACAAACTCTGTAACTATGTCAAGCCAGCATTCGAGTTTTCAGCATATATCATAACTAACCACATTTTCAATAATTCTCAGGTCTCACAGTTACTCATATCAATAGCATAATCAACTAGCAAGCCATAATAATAAATCTCGGATGACAACACGTTCTCAAAACAATCATAATATGATATAACATGATGGTATCTCTCTATCCCTTTCTGAGACCACAAAACATAAATGCAGAGCACCTTTAAAGATCAAGGACTGACTAGACATTATAATTCATGGTAAAAGAGATCCAATCATAGTCACACCCAACATAGATTAATAGTGATGAATGCAAATGACAGTTGTGCTCTCCAGCTAGTGCTTTTTAATAAGAGGGTGATGACTCAACATAAAAGTAAATGGATAGGCCCTTCGCAGAGGGAAGCAGGGATTTGTAGAGGTGCCAGAGCTCGGTTTTGAAATAGAGATAAATTGCATTTTGAGCGGTATACTTTCATTGTCAACGTAACAACTAAGAGATGGCGATATCTTCCATGCTAAATAAATTATAGGCAGTTCCCAAACAGAATGGTAAAGTTTATACTCCCCCTCCACCAAAAGCATCAATCCATGACTTGCTCGAAACAACGAGTGTCTCCAACATACATCAGGTCCCAGGGGGAGTTTTGTTTGCAATTAATTTTGATTTAGTTTGCATAAAGCATGGGACTGGGCATCCCGGTGACTAGCCATGTTCTCGTGAGTGAGGAGCGGAGTCCACTCCTCTTGAGAATAACCCGCCTAACACGGAAGATAAGGACAGCCTTGGTTGACACATGAGCTATTTGAGCATACAAAACAGAATATTTATTTGAAGGTTTAGAGTTTGGCACATACAAATTTACTTGGAATGGCAGGTAGATACCGCATATAGGAAGTTATAGTGGACTCATCCGGAATAACTTTGGGGTTTAAGGGATTGGATGCACAAGCAGTATTCCCGCTTAGTACAGGTGAAGGCTAGCAAAAGACTGGAAAGCGACCAACTAGAGAGCGACAACAGCCATGTACATGCATTAAAATTAATAAACATTGGATGCAAGCATGAGTACGTTATAATCCACCATGAACATAGATATCGTGAAGGCTATGTTTATTTGTTTCAACTACATGCATGGGCATGCGCCAAGTCAAGTCACTTAAATCATTCAAAGGAGGATACCACTCCATCATACCACATCAAAACCGTCTCAATAGCATGTTGGCACGCAAGGTAAACCATTATAACTCATATCTAATCAAGCATGGCACAAGCAACTATGATCTCTAATTGTCATTGCAAACATGTTTATTCATAATAAGCTGAATCAAGAACGAGGGGCTCATCATATTTACAAAAACAAAAGAGGTCGAGTTCATACCAGCTTTTCCCATCTCAGTCAGTCCATCATATATCATCATAATTGCCTTTCACTTGCACGACCGAACGGTGTGAATAATAATAAGAGTGCACGTGCATTGGACTAAGCTGGAATCTGCAAGCATTCAATAAACAGGAGAAGACAAGGCAATATGGGCTCTTGGTTGAATCAACAATAATGCATATAAGAGCCACTACAACAATTTAATCATGGTCTTCTCCTACTGACCCCCAAAGAAAAGAAAAGAAATAAAAACTATTTATACGGGAAAGCTCCCAACAAGCAAAAGAAGAGCGGGAAATATTTTTGGGTTTTCTTTTTAATTACTACTACAGCAAGAAAGTAAACTACTACTATTTTTTTGGTTTTTCTTAAGGTTTAACAAACACACAAGAAGAAAGCAGGAAAAATAAAATAAACTAGCATGGATATTACAGTGAAAGAGTATGAGCACCGACATCTAGCAATGAGTGTGTGTGAACATAAATGTAATGTCGTTGAGAAATACGTACTCCTCCAAGCTTAGGCTTTTGGCCTAAGTTGGTTTATGGCCAGGGATAACCTGGCGGATACCCGTAGGTGTAGCTGGGGTCGTACTGCGACGAGGAATAGTTGGGATCATACTGATGTGCAGCGGTTATCGTCTGTTGAGCTGCCGGTGGAGTCGGGCTGCCTCAGCTCTCCTCTCGTACTCATCTGCCTCCTCTCTAGTAATAGTATATCTTCCTTTTGTCTGTGAATCAAAAAGGGCAGGAGCAGGGAGAGTAACACAGACAACATGCCGTTTGTTAAAAATTGAACGATATAAAAGAGGTGTTTCGGGTCTCTCGACAAAATGATGTGAGGCCATGGAGTCATAATCTAAATATGCAGTGGGCAACTCCGTATCACCCTCATGGATGTCTATCTCAAGAAAATTAGCTAAGCGGGTTGCATAAATTCCTCCAAAGAAATCTCCATTATGTCTATTATGATGCAACCTACGAGCTACAATGGCTCCCATATGATAAGATTGGTCTCCTAACACATCACTCCTAAGAATGCTGAGGTTAGGGACACATATGTGACATGCTTCATCCTTAGCATTTATGCATCTACTGATGAAAAGAGCAAAATAATGTATAGCAGGAAAGTGAATGCTCCCTATGGCAGCCTGCGTTATATCTCTAGATTCCCCTACAGTTATACTAGCAATAAAGTCTCTGAATTCAGATTTAGGGGGATCCCTAATACTGCCCCATGATGGAAGTTCGCAAGCAAGAGTGAAATCCTCTAAGTCCATTCTATAAGATTTATCATAAAGATCAAACATGACTGAAGGAGAATTACGCGAAGATGAATACTCAAACCTCCTCACAAATGAACTTGTGAGATCATGATATTGGGGGCATTTGTCAGCCTCAAAATCCTCAAGACCGGCATTGCGCAAATATGCCTTGAATTCTTCTTTAATTCCCGCACGGTCCATAAAATTTTCCGACGGCCATTCAGAAGGCCGTACTGGAGCGTCTCTTGGTAGATCCTCGTCAGCATCACGCATAGCAATTCCGGGTCCTTGCTTCTTAAGAACCACCTTGGAACATCTTCCTAAGCATATTGTTTTTCTCTGAAAAATTCTGAAATTTTTAGTAACTTCAAACAAAAGTGAACCAACTTCAATAAAACTGATATCAACTACTCCTACAAGTGCCTAGAGCCTATAGCAAGCATTAGAACTACTTGGAACCATATAAATTTGACATGCAAGCTCAAGAACATGGTCACCTATGCAGCACAAATTTGCAAAGAATAAAGCACTAGAACAAAAAATAATTGGACCAATGGATGAGTCACATACCAAGGAACAATCTCCCCAAGCAGTTTTGCGAGAGGTGCTTTGAGCAAGGAGATCGAAAATCATAGCAAAAGTGGCTGGAACTCATGCTTGAGTTGGTTTTTCGGGGTCGTGTGAGACAGAGGAAGAAGATGGGTGCTGAGATAAGTTGAGGAGGGCCACCGTGGGCCCACAAGGCAGGGGGCGCGCCCTAGAGAGGGGGACGCGCCCACCACCCTCGTGGCCAGGTGGCAGCTCCTCCCGTGGTAATTTTTGCACAGTAAATCCTCAAGTATTCCCGAAAAAATCATATTAAATTGGCATGTCATTCTGAGGACTTTTATTTTCTGGATATTTTTATATTGCACGGATAAGCCAGGAAATAGACAGAGACATACTATTTTTACTTTATTTCTACTAATTAACAGAAAATTTAAAGAGGGTACAGAAGTTTGTGCTTCTAGTTTCATCCATCTCATGCTCATAAAAAAGAATCCACTAACAAGGTTGATCAAGTCTTGTTAACAAACTCATTCTAATAATCATGAAACCGGAGAAATTTCAAATAACACTAAGTTACCTCAACGGGGATATGCACATCCCCTATAATAAGTATATCATATTTCTTTTTGACAGTATGAAGAGGAAATTCAAAACCTCCAAATATAATCGATGGGATTTTTCCAATGGAGTTGATACTGTGGACTTGAGGTTGTTTCCTCGGAAAGTGTACCGTATGCTCATTACCATTAACATGAAAAGTGACATTGCGTTTGTTGCAATCAATAACAGCCCCTGCAGTATTAAGAAAAGTCCGTTAAAATAGTAACATTTGCAACCACAACAGGCACATCCTCACAAATACCGACAGGTATAGCAGTTGATTTATCAGCCATTTGCAGAGATATTTCAGTAGGTGTCAACTTATTCAAGTCAAGTCTACGATATATAGAGAGAGAGGCCTAACACTAACACCGGCTCCAAGATCACATAAAGTAGTTTTAATATAATTTCTTTTAATGGAGCAAGGTATAGTAGGTACTCCGGGGTCTCCAAGTTTCTTTGGTATTCCACCCTTAAAAGTATAATTAGCAAGCATGGTGGAAATTTCAGCTTACGGTATCTTTCTTTTATTTGTAATGATATCTTTCATATATTTAGCATAAGGATTTGTTTTGAGCACATCGGTCAATCGCATATGCAAAAAGATAGGTCTAATCATTTCAGCAAAGCGCTCAAAATCCTCATCATCCTTTTTCTTGGATGGTTTCAGAGGAAAAGGCATGGGTTTCTGAACCCAAGGTTCTCTTTCTTTACCATGTTTCCTAGCAACAAGGTCTCTTTTATCATAATGTTGATTCTTTGATTGTGGGTTATCAAGATCAACAGCAGGTTCAATTTCTACATCCTTATCATTACTAGGTTGAGCACCATCATGAACATCATCATTAGTATTTTCACTAGGTTCATGTTTATTACCAGATTGTGTTTCAACATCAGACATAGAGATATCATTTGGATTATCATGTGGTTCAGCAATAGGTTCACTAGAAGTTTGCACAGTTCTATCATTTTTCTTTTTCTTCTTCTTAGAAGAACTAGGAACATCAATATTATTTCTCTGAGAATCTTGCTCGATTCTCTTAGGGTGGCCTTCAGGATACAAAGGTTCCTGAGTCATTCTACCAGTTCTACTATCCACTCTAACAGCATAGTCATTTTTCTTATTATTCATTTCATGGAGCAATTCTTTTTGAGCTTTAAGTACTTGTTCTACTTGAATGGTAACCATAGAAGAATGTTTGCTAACAAGTTTAAGTTCACCTCTAATATTAGCCATATAATCACCCAAGTATTTTATCATAACAGAATCATATTTCAATTGTTGACCAAAATAAGCATTGAAATTTTCTTGTTTGACAATACAATTATCAAACTCATCAAAGCATTGACTAGCAATTTTAGTAGGAGGAACTTTAGCTTTATCATATTTATAGAGAGAATTTACCTTTACTACCTGTGTTGGGATATCGGGATCAGGAGGTTCTTCAGTAAATGAGTGATCAAGTTCATATGTTTCTTCGACAGGTGGTAGATTAAGACCATGTATTTCTTCAATAGGAGGTAAATTCTTAACATCTTCAGCTTTAATGCCTTTTTCTTTCATAGATTTCTTTGCCTCTTGCATATCTTCGGGACTGAGAAATAGAACACCTCTCTTGTTTGGAGTTGGTTTAGGAATAGGTTCAGTAATTGGAGCAGGAGCTGGCTCAGGGGCTGGCTTAGGAGGTGCCCAATTATTTTCATTTGTCAACATATTATTCAATAGAATTTCAGCTTCATCTGGTGTTCTTTCCCTGAAAAGAGAACCAGCACAACTATCCAGGTAATCTCTGGAAGCATCGGTTAGTCCATTATAAAAGATATCAAGTATTTTAGGTTTCTTAAGAGGATGATCAGGCAAAGCATTAAGTAACTTGAGAAGTCTCCCCCAAGCTTGTGGGAGACTCTCTTCTTTAATTTGCACAAAGTTGTATATTTCCCTAAAGTGGCTTGTTTCTTATGAGCAGGGAAATTTTTAGCAGAGAAGTAATAAATCATATTCTAGGGACTACGCACACAACCAGGATCAAGAGAATTAAACCATATCTTAGCATCACCCTTTAATGAGAACGGAAATATTTTGAGTATATAGAAGTAACGCGATCTCTCATCATTAGTGAACAGGGCAGCTATATCATTTAACTTAGTAAGATGTGCCATAACAGTTTCAGATTCATAGCCATAAAAAGGATCAGATTCAACCAAAGTAATTATATCTGGATCAACGGAGAATTCATAATCCTTATCAGGAACACAGATAGGTGAAGTTGCAAAAGCAGGATCAGGTTTCATTTTATCTCTAAGTGATTCTTTGTTCCATTTAATCAATAACCTCTTAAGATCATATCTATGTTTGCAGGATAAAATAGCTAAGGAAGAATCTTTATCAAAAAGATAACCCTGAGGAATAACGGGCATATTTTCATCATCACTTTCATCATCGTATTTAGATTCATCAATTTCTCTTTCTTTAGGCCTAGCAATTTGTTCTTCAAGAAATTCACTAAGGGGCACAGTAGTATCAGGCATAGAAGCAGTGTCATCATAAGTATCATGCATAGCAGAAGTGGCATCATCAATAACATGCAACATATCGGAACGAATAGCAGAAGCAGGTTTAGGTGTCGCTAGCTTACTCATAACAGAAGGTGAATGAAGCACAGAGCTAGATGGCAGTTCCTTACCTCCCCTCGTAGTTGAGGGATAAATTGTTGTCTTAGCATCTTTCAAGTTCTTCATAGTGTCCAGCAGATATAAATCCCAAGTGACTCAAAGAATAGAGCTATGCTCCCCGGCAACGGCGCTAGAAAAAGGTCTTGATAACCCACAAGTATAGGGGGTCGCAATAGCTTTCGAGGGTAGAGTATTCAACCCAAATTTGTTGATTCGACACAAGGGGAGCCAAGGAATATTCTCAAGTATTAGCAGCTGAGTTGTCAATTCAACCACACCTGGAAACTTAGTATCTACAGCAAAGTGTTTAGTAGCAAAGTAATATGATAGTGGTAGTAGCGGCAACAAAAGTAAAGACAGCAAAAGCAATGTTTTTGGTATTTTGTAGTGATTGTAACAGTAGCAACGGGAAAGTAAATAAGCGAGAACCAGTATATGGAAAACTCGTAGGCACCGGATCAGTGATGGATAATTATGCCGGATGCGGTTCATCATGTAACAGTCATAACATAGGGTGACACAGAACTAGCTCCAATTCATCAATGTAGTAGGCATGTATTCCGTATATAGTCATACATGCTTATGGAAAAGAACTTGCATGAAATCTTTTGTCCTACCCTCCCGTGGCAGCAGGGTCCTATTGGAAACTAAGGGATATTAAGGCCTCCTTTTAATAGATAACCGGAACAAAGCACTAGCACATAGTGAATACATGAACTCCTCAAACCAGGGTCATCACCGGGAGTGGTCCCGATTATTGTCACTACGGGGTTGCCGGATCATAACACATAGTAGGTGACTATAGACTTGCAAGATAGGATCAAGAACTCACATATATTCATGAAAACATAACAGGTTCAGATCTGAAATCATGGCACTCGGGCCCTAGTGACAAGCATTAAGCATAGCAAAGTCATAACAACATCAATCTCAGAACATAGTGGATACTAGGGATCAAACCCTAACAAAACTAACTCGATTACATGATTAATCTCATCCAACCCATCACCGTCCAGCAAGCCTACAATGGAATTACTCACGCCCGGTGGTGAGCATCATGAAATTGGTGATGGAGGATGGTTGATGATGATGACAGCGACGAATCCCCCTCTCCGGAGCCCCGAACGGACTCCAGATCAGCCCTCCCGAGAGGCTTTAGGTCTTGGCGGCGGCTCCGTATCGTAAAACACGATGATTTCTTCTCTCTGATTTTTTTTCTCCTCGAAAGCCAATATATAGAGTTGGAGTTGGCGTCGGAGGGTTTCCAGGGGGCCCACGAGGTAGGGGGCGCGCCCTAGAGGGGGGTGCGCCCCCATCCTCGTTGACAGGGTGTGGCCCCCCTGGTCTTCATCTTTGGCGAGGATTTTTTATTGTTTTCGCTAAGGTGTTCCGTGGAGTTTTAGGACTTTCCGAGAATATTTTCTTTCTGCACATAAAACAACACCATGGCAATTCTGCTGAAAACAATGTCAGTCCGGGTTAGTTCCATCCAAATCATACAAGTTAGAGTACAAAACAAGGGCAAAAGTGTTTGGAAAAGTAGATACGACGGAGACGTATCATAGTACAAAGTTGACTCATCTATTTTGGAACGGAGGGACGTCTCTGTACTGCTATGATTTTGTGTCATACGTCTTTGTAAATTTTCTACGATTTTCCTACCCTATGAACCAAATGAGGCCTGAATGTATCCGTGTCGACTATTGTCTGATCGATCGCTAAGCCTACAATTTTAGGAGCTTAGGCTATTGGCCGATCGACGACGGATCAGTATAAGCGTACCACGAGCTCATCAGCCCCAACATTTCTCTTTGGTGAGTGTTTTGCAAGTACTATAGCTCGCACAGGAGCTAGCCTACTAACACCCAGAATCATCAAATAAGCCCTGCTGATATGATAAATAGTTCAAACTTACATCTAAGCATGCCATGTATTACATCAAAAGCTGGTGACGATACATCTGTTTCCAAAACTCGGAGAGGGTTCGCATGATTCACTATCAAACAAAAGTAGCAAGTACCGCCCACACAAGACAGTGCACTAGCCCTAAGATGGTTTGATAACACGCATCGTTCTGGTAATTAAACACAGGGCAATGCAAACTACTCTGAAGGATTAGCGCGACCAACTATTTCTTGTCATCGATCTCTCGGTCAATGACCATAGCACGGACAGCGGCATGGGAATCGATCTCTAGGGAGATGTCCACAGGACTGACCACGATATCGGAATCGATCTCTTGGGCGATGTCCACAGGATGGACAACAGTGTCGGAATCAATTTATGGGGCGATGCCAACAGGACGGACCGCGACATCGAAAACGATCTCTGGAGAATTGTCCACAGGACGGGCCGTGACATCGGAATCATCAAGGACGTTCACCAGCACCTGCACAACCCTAACATATTAGCAAGCACATTGCAAATAATCAAAAACCACAACTATGGTAATAAGCCATTATTTTTTACCTTGTGCACCTCACCAAGGGATCCCATCCCTCTGGGGGCCATCTCCTCGTCCTTGATGGGGGCCATCACTTTGCCAGGGGAATACTGCTTCTCAATGGCGACTATCTCCTCAAACTCGGCCTTGAGCCTCGCATAGGTGGCCATCAGAGTTTCTGGGGTAGGCACGGTGGGGCCCTTGCTATTCTTCCAACTTTATTTGAGGAGTTCGTCCTCCAATGTTGTCAACTCTTTGGCCAGTGCTTGTTTCTTGGAGTTCTTTGTCTCCATGGGTTGGCCCGCCAACATGGTCAACTCGTTGGTCGGTGCTCGCTTCCAGGAGATCGCTGTCTCCAGTGAGGTTGTCCGCCGGCAACTCTTTTCCTAGTGCTCCAGGATCCATCAATGAACTAACAAACAAAAAGCAATCGAAAGGAAACCACAATCGCAATGAAAACGGGAAAAGAATAGGCTGTGAGAATCGGTCAGTGCTTCACAAAAAGAAGATTCTTGGAATAAAAATATAGCAGCATCACTGATTCGCCCACCTTCCCTTCGTCGGTACCGAAGAAAAATGGCAGAAGTGAGTAGCCTGGAGTGAGGTTTTCTTCAAGAAAGGGGAGAAAGGGCTTCAACGAGCGTTCTAGTGAAATGATGGTTGCTTCGTCCAGTCCAACTTTGAGGCCACTTTACCACTGCTGGTAAAGGTGTGGGTTTTGTGATATGACGGGTCATGACGGCCACACTCGGGTGACCGGTGATTTTCGACTGTAGCACCTCGCTCTGATTTGGTGGATGGCACGCGGGCCCGGATGCTTTGATGTCCCGCATGTAGATAGAGCGGCTAGTCATATAGGAGTGCTCAATATTGTGCACCGCGACCAAGGCCGAGAGGAAAACGAGAGAACTACTTAATTAATGCATGAGTTTAATTGGGGTAGTTTTGTAAAAAACGAGATACATTCCTCCAATCGCAAAATGCCCTGGTTGATGAGATTTGAGATTTGAGCCCTATAAACCGAAAGGGAGATTTGAGATACTGCACGCGGTGTAGTCTAGTCACTTGTTGGAATCTCTAGAAAGACTTATACTGCATGATTCTTTGCTCCTTCTTACTACTACGTACTACTTCGCCGACGTGTGGGACAGCCAGCAGCATCCGGGTTGACGTAATACGTGTCATGCACCAGATTAGAGTGCGGAACGGAAGGGGGGCATCACCCCGGTCGTACCGCCTGGCCCTGTTTGGATACTCTAACTCAGTTAAAGGTTAGAGTTAGATTCTAATCCTGAACTAACCCTAAAGTAACTCTAGCGAAAGAGGTGTTTGGATGACAGGATTAGATGGAGCGCGGATACGGCGAGTAGCCTTCATGGGCGGTGCGAGAGGGAGGGAGTGCTGGGGAACGTAGTAATTTCAAAAAAATCCTACACACACGCAAGATCATGGTGATGCATAGCAACGAAAGGGGAGAGTGTTGTCCACGTACCCTCGTAGACCGAAAGCGAAAGCGTTAGCACAACGCGGTTGATGAAGTCGTACGTCTTCATGATCTGACCGATAAAGTACCGAACGCACGGCACCTCCGAGTTCAGCACACGTTCAGCCCGATGACGTCCTTTGAACTCCGAACTAGCCGAGTGTTAAGGGAGTGTTTCGTCAGCACGACGGCGTGGTGACGATGATGATGTTCTACCGACGCAGGGCTTCGCCTAAGCACCGCTACAGCATTATCGAGGTGGACAATGGTGGAGGGGGGCACCGCACACGGCTAAAAGATCAAACGATCAATTGTTGTGTCTATGGGGTGCCCCCTGCCCTCGTATAAATGAGCAAGGGGGAGGTGGCCGGCCTAGGAGGAGGGCGCACCAAGGGGGGAGTCCTACTCTCACCGGGAGTAGGACTCCTCCTTTCCTTGTTGGAGTAGGAGAGAAGGAAAGAGGGGGAGAGGAAGAAGGAAAACGGGGCTGCACCCCTTTGTCCAATTCGGACCGGAGGGGGGCGCGCGCCTCCTTCCTTTTGGCCTCTCTCCTCTATTCCCGTATGGCCCAATAAGGCCCATATACTCCCCGGCGAATTCCCGTAACTCTCCGGTACTCCGATAAATACTCGAATCACTCGGAACGTTTCCGATGTCCGAATATAGTTGTCCAATATATCGATCTTTACGTCTCGACCATTTCGAGACTCCTCGTCATGTCCCCGATCTCATCCAGGACTCCGAACTCCTTCGGTACATCAAAACATATAAACTCATAATATAACTGTCATCGAAACATTAAGCGTGCGGACCCTACGGGTTCGAGAACTATGTACACATGACCGAGACACATCTCCAGTCAATAACCAATAGTGGAACCTAGATGCTCATATTGGCTCTCACATACTCTACGAAGATCTTTATCGGTCAGACCGCATAACAACATACGTTGTTCCCTTTGTCATCGGTATGTTACTTGCCCGAGATTCGATCGTCGGTATCTCAATGCCTAGTTCAATCTCGTTACCGGCAAGTCTCTGTACTCGTTCCATAATACATCATCCCGCAACTAACTCATTAGTTGCAATGCTTGCAAGGCTTAAGTTATGTGCATTACCGAGAGGGCCCAGAGATACCTCTCCGACAATCATAGTGAGAAATCCTAATCTCGAAATACGCCAACCCAACAAGTACCTTCGGAGACACCTATAGAGCACCTTTATAATCACCCAATTACGTTGTGATGTTTGGTAGCACACAAAGTGTTCCTCCGGAAAACGGGAGTTGCATAATCTCATAGTCATAGGAACATGTATAAGTCATGAAGAAAGAAATAGCAACATAGTAAACGATCAAGTGCTAAGCTAACGGAATGGGTCATGTCAATCACATCATTCTCCTAATGATGTGATCCCGTAAATCATATGACAACTCATGTCTATGGTTAGAAAACATAACCATCTTTGATCAACGAGCTAGTCAAGTAGAGGCATACTAGTGACACTCTGTTTGTCTATGTATTCACACATGTATTATGTTTCCGGTTAATACAATTCTAGCATGAATAATAAACATTTATCATGATATAAGGAAATAAATAATAACTTTATTATTGCCTCTAGGGCATATTTCCTTCAGTCTCCCACTTGCACTAGAGTCAATAATCTAGTTCACATCGCCATGTGATTCAACACTAAAAGTTCACATCACCATGTGATTAACACCCATAGTTCACATCGTCATGTGACCTACACCCAAAGGGTTTACTAGAGTCAGTAATCTAGTTCACATCGCTTATGTGATTAACACCCAAAGAGTACTAAGGTGTCATCATGTTTTGCTTGTGAGAAAATTTTAGTCAACGGGTCTGTCACATACAGATCTGTAAGTATTTTGCAAATTCTATGTCTACAATGATCTGCACGGAGCTACTTCTAGCTTAATAGCTCCCACTTTCAACATGTATCTAGATTGAGACTTAGAGTCATCTGGATTAGTGTCAAAAACTTGCATCGACGTAACCCTTGACGACGAACCTTTTGTCACCTCCATAATCAAGAAACATATCCTTATTCCACTAAGGATAATTTTGACCACTGTCCAGTGATCTACTCCTAGATCACTACTGTACTCCCTTGCCAAAATCAGTGTTGGGCATACAATAGATCTGGTACACGGCATGGCATACTTTATAGAACCTATGGCTGAGGCATAGGGAATGACTTCCATTCTCTTTCTATCTTCTGTCGTGGTCGGGCTTTGAGTCTTACTCAATTTCACACCTTGTAACACACGCAAGAACTCATTCTTTGACTGTTCCATTTTGAACTACTTCAAAATCTTTTCAAGGTATGTACTCATTGAAAAAACTTATCAAGCGTCTTGATCTATCTCTGTAGACCTTGATGCTCAATATGTAAGAAGCTTCACCGAGGTATTTCTTTGAAAAACTCCTTTTAAATACTCCTTTATGCTTTCTAGAAAAATCTACATTATTTCCGATCAATAATAAGTCATCCACATATACTTATTAGAAATGTTGTAGTGCTCCCACTCACTTTCTTGTAAATACAGGTTTCATCGCAAGTCTGTATAAAACTATATACTTTGATCATCTCATCAAAGTGCATATTCCAACTCTGAGATGCCTGCACTAGTCCACAGATGGATCGATGGAGCTTGCATATTTTGTTAGCACCTTTAGGATTGACAAAACCTTCTGGTTGCATCATATACAACTCTTCTTTAATAAATCCATTAAGGAATGCAGTTTTGTTTAACCATTTGCCAGATTTCATAAAATGCGACAATTGCTAACATGATTCGGGCAGACTTAAGCATAGATACGAGTGAGAAACTCTCATCGTAGTCAACACCTTGAACTTGTTGAAAACCTTTTGCGATAATTCTAGCTTTGTAGATAGTAACACTACTATCAGCGTCCGTCTTCCTCTTGAAGATCCATTTATTTTCTATGGCTTCCCGATCATCGGGAAAGTCAATCAAAGTCCATACTTTGTTCTCATACATGGATCCTATCTCAGATTTCATGGCCTCAAACCATTTCGCGGAATCTGGGCTCATCATCGCTTCCTCATAGTTCGCAAGTTCGTCATGGTCTAGTAACTTTATTATTGCCTCTAGGGCATATTTGCTTTAGGGAGGGAGAGGAAGAGAAACTTCGAGGAAGTGGGGAGGGATCTGCTGCGGGGAGAGCGAGAGAAAAATGTGTTTTTTAGTGTCCCGAGAAGAACTAACCCAAATAAGCACCTCTTGGGTGGTTTTTTTTGAATGGGTTAGATGCATCTAACCCAAACTAACCCTCTTGTTTCGATATTTTTGGGTTAGTTTAGTTCAAACTAACCCAAACTAACTCTAACACATGGATCTAAACAGTAACGCGCTGTCAAATCGCACCGCCCGACATTTCCAGCAATAAGTAAGTTGAATCGGCTACTCCCTCACCCTCCTCGCCTCTCTGTCAAACTGCCTACACGAAAACTGCCGCGCGTACTGCCCGGGAAAAGCCCCACCCTCGACTTTTAACTCCGCAAAAATAGTTCGAGCTTGTTCGTTCTATATAAATACTACTACTGTATGTTTATTCACCCGTGGGGTTGTTCAATGAATGGATGGCCGGGGAGGACAAGTGAACAATACTACTACTAGCAGTAGTAAGTAGGAGTCATACGGTTAGTCACCTTAAATAGAGAGTTTCTTTTCTTTAATGCCACGTACACAAATTGACATGCTTGTTGTGGAGAGAAAAAGATAATCACTCCACTATATATGTACGTTGGGGCCTGAGCGCTTGCTTTACTAGGGTTGCTCTCTTCATTCTCTCATCCTCTCCAGATATAAACAAGACAGCGGTAGCGACATTTTCCCTCTGCTCACCGCTGGTCACAGATCCGGCTGAATCCCTTCGGCTGGTGTGTGTAGAGGACTAGGTGCATTATTCACGCGGTCATCACCGGCGAGGGAGGAAACCCACAGCTGCCAGAGGGGCATGATCCTCTGCCCGTGTCGTTCTCTCCGACACAGCGCCGGCTTGGGAGGTCCTCCGGCCCTTCTTCCTTCCTGTCGTATTGTCCGCAGATCCGACCTGCCGCCGTCGACATCCCGACGACCCTCAGGTATAAGTTCTTCAAAAGCGGCCTTGCTCTACTACCCCAACTCCCCACGTGTCTGCATGTGCATCTTTTTCTACTCCCATCAGCTCTTCCAAAGCCACCTAAATTTTTAGTATTATTAGAGGTAAAGCTACTTCATGCATTCGAATCTAGGACTTTGTTCAAACAACGAAGAAAGGGGGGAAAGTTGTAGCATGAATCTAGGACTTGATTCAAAGAGGAAATAATATGGTGAAAGTAGTAGAGACCGGATACCCAACCAGTCTCTTGGTTGAAAAGGGAAATAATGGGAAAATGCAGTACAAAGTGGATAAGGAACAGATCTATTATTGGTTGAAAAAATGATAGAAAGTGGCGGCTGGTCGACAAGTCAACAGAGTATGTCCAGGATTAGATTTGTTGCCCTCACATAGTAAAAGGTCTCCAGGATTAGAATTGCTGCCCTCACATAGTAAAAGGTCTCAGGATTAGATTTGCTGCCCTCACATAGTAAAAGGTATCCAGGATTAGATTTGCTGCCCTCACATAGTAAAAGGTCTCCAGGATTAGATTTGCTCCCCTCACATAGTAAAAGGTCTCCAGGATTAGGTTTGCTGCCCTCACATAGTAAAAGGTCTCAAGGATTAGATTTGCTGCCCTCACATAGCATGAACAAACTCGGCATCACCACTTATGCCTCCTTGTAGGTACATTGTGTTGATGCGTCGAGTGTCGCATGTCCTTATACCAACCTTTCACTGTTGTTAATGTAAGGGCGCATGTAAAATGAAGCGATCACACTATTACATTAGGGACATGTCTAACCAGTGTTATTGTTAATCTAATGCCTCTAGTGATAAGATGCAATTAAACTTTGTTACAAATGGTACTCGTGCTATTTTCCCCAGTATGATAAGTAAGTTGCTCCTTTATGCTCCTGAGTGTCCTGGTGTCCCCATGGTCCCGTGCCCTTAAACCAACTCTTTAGCTGCCGTTGATTTACTGTATCTGGTAAACAAGCAATGCCACATTAAAGTAATCCCATATTTGAGGAATCTCATTGTTGATCGTAATGCTTCTGGTAACATGAAGCATTGCTGATGTTTTAAAATTTCTGCTGTCCTTGCATGATTGCCATGAACATAATTAAGATGCTTCTTTTCATTTCATATATGTTTCGTATATTCTTATTGACCAGCAACTGTTTACTTTCTATCTTTTTGTGTAGATAGGGATATCCATTTCACCTTGTTGCTATTGTGACCTTTTGGTGAAGTGCACAAAACACTTTTTTTGGAATGAGTGTCTTGTGCAGTTCAACTAAAATGTCACTTGGGCAACATCTCTCAATTTTGGTGGAACTGCACAAAATGGTGATCGGAGTTTCCAAAATCTCCGTCAAATTCTGCTGGTAATCTCGTGTAACATTTTATTAGCCTTTGCAAGATGAGTTGTCACTATCACCACAATGGCACTTTATTTTAGTGGAATTGCACAAAAGGATAAGCAAATTATAGTTGCACCTTACATGAGTCGGACAGCCAACCTTAATGTTCCTCAATTTTAGTGCAACTACTAAAGAAGAACCTGCCAGCTCACAAGAGCAAGTACATCTTGCTAGCTAAATGATGCAATCTTTGCTTCATTTCAGGTGAACTGCAGAAAAAGGCGCATGGATTGAATCATCGAAGTCCAGGCAGGCCTCATTCGAGTGGAGCTGCAGGTTGAGTTCAAAGGGTGCCACTATTATAGTAAGCATGCTCTCCTTGTTTGTGTTGTGCAAACATGAATACTCAACTACAAATGTTGTGATGGTCAAGAGCATTTGCCAAGTTCTTTGATTGTATGACAAGGCTAGCCAAGATGGATTTAATCCCAATATTTACTTTATCAAAAGGCTCTAATGGGTTGGTTCTAATTCTTGCAAGCTGGGAATCGATCAGATGTGTAGGCATCTTTGTTGTACTTATTATTTGAATTTTATTTGTTGGTTATGAATCTTACAAGATGGAAATCAATGAGATGTGTAGGCATCTTTGTTGTACTTATTATTTGGATCTCATTTGTTGGTTTTGAATCTTACAAGCTGGGAATCAATGAGATGTGCAGGCATCTTTGTTGTACTTATTATTTGGATCTTATTTGTTGGTTCTGAATCTTGAAAGCTGGGAAACATGGCATGATGATGCAGAGGACAACAACCATAACAAGCAATTCAAACTTGGTAGTATTATCTTTGTGAAAGTGCGACAAATGTGCTGATCGTGTGCGTCCTGAGAATAATAATTCTAATTGTTGTGTATGTTGATCCTGTGGCACTGATAGAACGAGCCGATGCATTGCTTGTTTTAAGTATAAATTTCTATTAAAGCTAATTAAATTTAAGTAAAGTGACCACTAACTCCTGTTATTATAGTACCAATACTGACCCGCTTGTGAACCGACGTGTGGCCGGAGTAGGTTTCTTAATGGAGGCGTTTGAATGTGCCGAGGGTGCATCTTCTGTCGGGCGTGCAGCGGACGAGGGAGGGGTACTAACTGTTGTCGCCTGTACACACTCAGTTTACTGTTGAATCCAGTTCCCCAAGAGCTGAAACAAGGAACCGATGCCGCCGCCTACACACTTGTTCACTTGAAGAGACTCCAATGGAGATCCGAGGGGTGAGCCTGCTGGATATGGACTTCAGCAAGGAGTTCTCCTTTGAGTTCGTCGTTGAGTCCTATGGCTGCACCAAGTTGAATGTGATGTACACCAACGATCCGGACTCGGTGAAGCTCTGCCTCGCTGAGTTCAAGCAGTACCTACAGGACGAGAAAGCACAAGGTTGCAAGACTAGACCTTGTGCCCATCCATTCGTCTCCTGATAGGGGCCAGCAGATCGCCATCTCCCAGGTATGTGTGCGGGACAAGGTTCTCATCTACCACATCTGTAGGGCTATCAGAGGTTCTGGAGCATTCACCCTTTCATCGGCAGCGCCGACTGCACCTTCGCTACGGTGGAGAGAAGGAAGAAAGCGACAATTCGGCCATCTGGTGCAACAAGCTTGTCGACATCCAAAAGCAATACAAGATCATCAGTAATGGGCAGGAGAAGGACTCCGTGGTTGACCTCGCCGAGACCATCATCGACCCCTGATACGCCAACATGAAAGAAGACAACGATACCAAGGACCTGAACACGTGGGAGGTACCTCTGAATCTAGCCTACATAACCTACGCGGCCAAGGACGCATACGCATGCTACGACATGTACATGCAGATCTTGTACATGAGGACGTGTCTGCTTCCCGTAAGCGACGAGTACACGGACAGCTGCAGCATCATGATCAAGCGTGCGAGGAAGGTCTAGATGTTGTACTTTATCTGTTTATAAGCACCTTGATCATCTGAGTGTTTCATGCATTAGCCTATGTGTCGTAATTATCTATTTTGTCCGAAATATTTCTTTTAAGAACCCATTAACCTGTTTGCTTTTTTTAGTGGCTATTTGCTTATGTATGTAACTAGTTCACTTGTCCGTTAAAAAATTAGTTCACTCGGCTGCCGTGCTTTGAATCTCCTTCCTCCCAACATATTCCCCTCCTCAGGTGGACCCAGCAGGTCTCGTACACAGACATATGGGACCAACCACCTATCCATTTGTATTTCTTTATTTTGTTAAATCTTTCGTCCTCTTCCTATACAGCGGCTGGCCATTATAGCCTATGGCGTTGGCCAGGCCATCCCCCTACTACCACACATTGTCGGGCGGCGGCAGCTCCATCGGCCCACCCTACACCCGAACAAGTCAACCCTCGTACTCCCCTCCGCCTGCGTCTTCTCCCGCTCTAGTTCGTTCGGTCCGAGATCTCGACGTCGTCCTCTGCCTTGGTGCTCTAGCCACGGCGCCGCCGTCTGTCGTTCCCAACATGGTCAGCAAAACAAGAGGAATCGAGAGACAACTGTTCGTCGAGAGGCTGACAGTCCAGGCCCACCAAGTCCTGGCCTAGGTTTTGTTGTTTAACATGGGCAGCCCATGACATGTTTCAACATTTTTTGGATCCAGCAGGTATCAAGTAGCCTCCGGGCCTCCCAACCTAGCTTGTCTATAACATCAGCAGCCCAAGTTATGTTTGTTTTTTCAAGGGGACGCACAACTCAGTTATATTTTTCTATAAGAATAAAAAATTGAACCTGTTTTCTATAAGAATGCAAAACTGAACCTATATTTATATCTTATTATATATATATATATATATATATATATATATATATATATATATATATATATATATATATATATATATATATATATATATATTAGAAACAACATAAGTTTCCGTTAAACCTATCGTTCGTCCAACCATTTAAAGACCTTCCCACTTCCTTTATTTTACGTTTTCATTACTCCTATATCTGAATTTTCTCCCACTTTCTTTTCCAATGTAAACTGAGTTTTCTCCCAGTACTTTTCCCTAGAACCAACTCAACTGTCCCACATCTAGCCTAAAAAATAATAATACCCCACGTACTATTAACTCATCAAATTAAAATGATATTTTATTTCGTAAGTTGAAAGTTCTTACAAAATAATAATAATAATTGTTTATATATAACTTGGCAAGTTAACTCCTAGTGATTGCGTACATAAGCTTGCAAAGATTTTACTGACGAATGCAGTAATGGGCGTGGAATCATGTGTTTATGTTTTTGTAACATTTCTCCGTCTAGCCCAACATGATATTTTCACCCAGCTCAACAAGTCCGTGAATTTCGAGAAAAATGCAAATGGGCTTCAAATTCTACCATATATATAAATGGGCTGCATAGATGCTACATCATTGTTTCACCCAGCCCCCCAAATGGACTAAAAAACAAATGGACTGGCTGACATGTGGGCCAGTAGGTCGAAGTATAAGAAGGCGTTGGATTTACATCCAATGGTCGACTTCTTCAATCTCTCGTCTTCTTCCCCCAGCGCTGATGGGACCGCCTTCTCCAGCCTCCGGCGTCCAGCGGCGTTGTTTTGCGCTCCTCAGCGAAACGCTACCCCACCGACGGCCAAGATCCCTCCACTCCGCACCTCCTGTTATTCTTTGCTGAGTGTAGGCCACCTCGCACCCGAACTAGTCAAGTTTCCCACTCCTCTCCGTATGCAACTCCACTGCCATGTCTCCCCATCTCTGGGTCATTCCAGTCTAGGGCCTCGTCGTCGTCCACCGCCTCGGTGCGCTCGGCGCGGCGTGGTCAACATACGAGAGTCATCGAAAGAGGACTGTACGTGGATAGCCTGACGGCTGGGACCCATGAGGTCCATGGTTGCATGCAAGGAAAGTTCCTCCTTATTACGCACTGTACGTGGACTATACGTGGGAAGGGCTTCTGTATTCTGCGAAAAAAATGTGCCCCCCGCTGACAGGTCGGACGCACCAGCTATATCTTCGCACGCAGGGAAGGGCCTCCTTATTACGCACAAAAAAATGAATACCCCTCTGCTAGTTGGGACCCACCATAGTGGGTGGCTGACTTGTGGGCCTACTACCTTGACATGGACGGAGGGCTTTGTCAACTTAGTCAATATGAAAGATTCTAGCTCTAGTGACCGTACGATGTCCATCCAACGGCCATAGTGCTTCTTCAACCTCTAGTCTTCTTGCTCCAGCCGCCCAAAGCAGCGCCAGTCGTGACGCCTGCTCCTGTCTCCCGTGGCCGGCTGTGCTGCCGCGGAGGCCTCACCGCCCCCATACTACTCCCACCGCTGGCCAGGCTATCCCTCCACTCACCCACACCCCCTGTTATTCTGTGGCGACGGCAGCCTCACACCGTAGCCGAACCAGTGAACCCTCGTACTCCTCTCCGCGTGGGCATCCACTGTCGCGTCTTCTCCAGCTCCGTGTCATCCCCTTCCTAGGCCTCGTCATCGTCCACCGCCTTGGTGCTCTCGGTGTGGCGTGGTCAATGTGGTCAACGACCGTGAAAGTGCAACTATCCCTAGGTGGTTTTGGTAATTCATAACAACATATAGCTCATTGAGCTAATGATATTCCAAGATAACTATTTCAGGAAAGCTCAATGATTGGCATGGCATGAATGGTGAAAGTGGAACCCTCAAAATACTAAGGACAAAGGATTGGCTCAAGATCAAAAGCTCAAGACTCTTCATTTTAAATTGTAGTGATCCAAGATCACATTGAGTCCATAGGAAAAGCCAATACTATCAAGGAGGGATGAGGTGTTGCTTAATGATCTCTTTGCCTTATGTGCTTAATGATATGCTCCAAAATCCTCAACTACTTTCCCATATCCACATATGACCTAAACCTTAAGCCAAACTCGGTCATACCGATTCTTTCTATCCGGCGCCACCGAGTCTTCATATGTCATAAGCCACTGCCAAAACCCTAGCAAATCGATTCTACCAATAGGTATCTCGGTCTCACCGAGATGGGATTGCAATCTCTCTGTTTCCTTTTCGTAAATTTTCGGTCTCACCGAAAGAGCAGATCGGTCCCACCGAGATTGCAATGCAAACTCTCTGTTTCCCTTTTGTAACTTTTCGGTCTCACCGAAAGAGCAAATCGGTCCCACCGAGTTTGCCTGACCAACTCTCTGGTTAGCTAATTACCAAATCGGTCTCACCGATTTTGTGTAGTCGGTCTCACCGAGATTACGTTATGCCCGAACCCTAACCATATCGATCCTACCGAGATGCTTGTCAGCCCCACCGAAAATCCCTAACGGTCACTAGGTTTACCTTTTCGGTCCGACCGAGTTTGTTGATTAGGTCCCACCGAGATTGGTAAATTGTGTGTAACGGTTGGATTTTAAGTGGAGGCTATATATACCCCTCCACCTCCTCTTCATTCGTGGAGAGAGCCATCAGAACACATCTACACTTCCAACTCATATGTTTTGAGAGAGAACCACCTACTCTTGTGTTGAGACCAAGATATTCCATTCCTACCATATGAATCTTGATCTCTAGCCTTCCCCAAGTTGCTTTCCACTCAAATCTTCTTTCCACCAAATCCAAATCCTATGAGAGAGAGTTGAGTGTTGGGGAGACTATCATTTGAAGCACAAGAGCAAGGAGTTCATCATCAACACACCATTTGTTACTTCTTGGAGAGTGGTGTCTCCTAGATTGGCTAGGTGTCACTTGGGAGCCTCCTACAAGATTGTGGAGTTGAAGCAAGGAGTTTGTAAGGGCAAGGAGATCGCCTACTTCGTGAAGATCTACCGCTAGTGAGGCAAGTCCTTCGTGGGCGATGGCCATGGTGGGATAGACAAGGTTGCTACTTCGTGGACCCTTCGTGGGTGGAGCCCTCCGTGGACTCGCGCAACCGTTACCCTTCGCGGGTTGAAGTCTCCACTAACGTGGATGTAGGATAGCACCACCTATCCGAACCACGGGAAAAACATCCGTATCTCCAATAGCATTTGAATTGTCCAAACCCTTCTATCGGTGTACTAGAGTAGGGGTACCCTAGTATCCCAAACTTGTGCACGGGCACCCGCAGCACCCCGCGGCAAGGCTTGCCAGGTGACCGCCAAGGCCCTCTGTGGTTCCTTTGGAGCCATTCAAGAACAAAGTATTCAAGCCAAGGAGACAAGGCCCCGGTAAGAGGAGCTTGCCGGGAAGGCCACTCAAGACACAAGACCCCGGCAAGAGGAGCTTCCGGGAAGGCCAACCAAGGCATCTCAAGGAACTTGCCGCGATGCGCCATGCGTCCCGGCGAGGCCCAGTGAGCGCCAAGCCTCCGGAAGCGACAAGACAACGACAGTACACACCAGCAGCTAACGAGACCGAGCGTGAGTGTTTTTCTGTTCCTCTCCCCCCTCTACGTTGCGCATGGGCCTCCTTTTATATGCTCAAGGGGTCACCGGCAGGTGGCAACGTAGACAGGGGTAAAAATGGAAAGGTATTGCGGTTGGTACAGCTACCTGTACAGTGTATCATACCTAACCCTGACGGCAGGGGACAAGGGCATTAAATGCCCATCTGCGCCGCCCAAACAGTGCAGAAAAGGGACCGTTAGGGACGCCACCATTCGCCACGATGGCAATCTTGTCAGCATCTACACCATCGCGGTGCAAGCTGCTGGGGGGCGGGACGACAAGATCCTTGCCAACTACTTCCCGCTGGTGCTCAAGCCCAACGTTAGGTCCTGGCTCATGCACTTGCCGGACAACTCCATATCCTCCTGGGCAGACCTATGCCATCAGTTTGTCGGCGCCTTTACAGGCGGCCACAAACCTCATGGCCAAGAGAGTGACCTTCATCTGCTCGCCCAGAAGGAAGGAGAACCCCTGCGCAAGTACATTCAGAGATTCAGCCGTGTACAGCACAACATCCCAGATGTCCACCCTGCCGCGGTTATAAGCGCGTTCCATCAGAACATGCGTAACCACAGGATGCGGGAGGAGATGGCGTTGTGCAAGATCAGAGACGTCAGTGAGCTGTATGCCTTGGCCGACAAGTGTGCACGTGCTGAGGAAGGGAGGAAACTCCCCGGAGAGGATACAGGAGCAGGAGGATCTGACAGCGAGGATGCTGCCACGGCAAGGAAAAACCGGCGGCGGAACAACAGGAAGAGGAAAGGCAAAGATGTGCTAGTTGTTGAGCAGTCCGGCAACGAAACTGGCGCCAAGAAAGCCAAAGCTGGTAGCTCCGGCAAGGAGGTTGCCGCATGCGCCAACTGCCAGGCTGTGGCGGTCGCCGACAAGCAGGACGGCACCAACAAACAGTACTGCTAGATCCACCGCACCAAGGGCCATGACCTCCAGAGCTGCAAGAAGGTCGAGAAGCTTGTCGAGCTGCAAAAGACCGAATACGAGCGACGCGACAAGGAGAAAGCCCAAGGAGGTGCTGGAGGATCAGGCATGAAGCGCCCCGGCCGGGGAGGACGCCGCGGCAAGGCCAAGCAGCGGCAAGGAGACAGACCTCCCCGTGGCCGCGACAAGGATGAAGATGACGACGACGACGAAGACATGGATGATGTCGAGACCAGTGAGCAGGAGTTCCAGAAAGCCACAGAGGTCGTGTGCGTTGACGGCGGTGCTTCTCTGCATACTTCACACCGCCAACTCAAGCAGTGGGTGCGGGATGTCAATGCGGCAGAACGACCCGTCGAGTCACGCAAGCTTCTGAAATGGTCCAGCACGCCTATCATCTTTGATATTGAGGACCACCCTGATCGCACAACTACGGTCGGGTGCTTGCGATGTTGGTTTCACCAACTATCCGCAACCTCAAGGTCACTAAGATACTAGTTGACGGCGGTGCCGGCTTGAACCTGATCTCCTCCGCTATGCTCCAGAAACTCCAAGTCCCTGACGGCGAGCTCGAAGAGACCGGCACATTCCAAGGAATCAACCCGGGAAGGAGCAAGCCGAAGGGGAAGATCACGTTGCCGGTGACATTTGGCAGCGAGTTGAACTTCAGAACTGAGAGGGTCACTTTTGACGTTGCCGATTTTCCATTACCTTACAATGGGATTCTCGGCCGTCCAACGCTCGCCAAGTTCATGGCGGCCTCTCACTATGCGTATAACATGATGAAGATGCCAAGCCCGATAAGTGTCATCTCTGTCCCTGGCGACAAGAAGGATGATCTTATCTGTGCCGACAAGATTTACCGGCAAGCGACAGCCGCAACGGATCGCAAGTCACTTGCCGCTGAAGCTCCCGGGGGGAAGAAGAAGACCAAGTCCGGCAAGAGTTCTGATGTCCACTCCGGCAAGCGCACCTCTTCGGAGTGCTGCGCTACCGTCGAGGATGCACCATCGAGCTCCACCGGCAAGTGTAAGAAGACAATGGCAGCTCCGCCAGATACCAAGAAGGTGTCCGCCAAGGAGGACGGCACTGGTGGTACCTTCACCATCAGTGCCACTCTCGACCCTAAATAGGAAAGCGCGCTCATTATTTTCCTGCGGGCGAACGTCGATGTGTTTGCGTGGCAACCGTCTGACATCCCCGGTGTTCCTAGGAAAGTAATTGAGCACCACCTTGCCGTCTGTCCTCATGCGCGGCCCGTCAAGCAGAAAGTCAGGAAGCAAGCAGTGGAGCGCCAAGAATTCATCGCAAAAGAGATCAAGAAGTTGGAAGCGGCAGGCCTTGTTAGAGGAGTGCTCCATCCTACGTGGTTGGCCAATCCTGTAGTCGTGCGCAAGGCAAATGGGAAATGGAGGATTTGTATTGACTTTATCGATGTTAACAAACCTTGTCCCAAAGACCCATTTCCCTTGCCGCGCATTGACCAGATTGTTGACTCCACGGCCGGATGTGATTTGCTTTCATTTCTTGACGCATACTCAGGATACCATCAGATCTTCATGGCAGAAGAGGATGAGGAGAAGACCGCATTCATCACTCCATGTGGCACGTACTGTTTCATACGGATGCCTTTCGGTTTAAAGAATGCTGGTTCAACATTTGCAAGGGTAGTCCATGCCGCTTTTGAGCCTACATGGATGACATAGTGGTCAAGAGCAAGGACAAGGCAACTCTGATTCAAGATTTAGACGAGACTTTTGCAATTCTGCGCAAGATCAGCCTCAAGCTCAACCCCGAGAAGTGTGTGTTTGGAGTCCCTTCCGGCAAGCTTCTTGGGTTCTTCGTGTCTCAGCGGGGAATTGAAGCCAATCCCGACAAGATCAAGGCCATTGAGCAGATTGAAGCACCAAAGCGCGTCAAGGATGTACGAAGACATGCCGGTTGCGTGGCAGCTCTCAGCAGGTTTATCTCTAAATCTGCTGAGCGCGCCCTACCGTTTTTCAAAATATTGAAAAAGGCAGGTCCAATGAAATGGACTCCGGAAGCGGAGGCTGCGCTGCAAGACTTGAAGAGATACCTATCCTCCACTCCAATACTTGTCGCACCTAAGCCACAAGAGAAGTTGCTGCTGTACCTGGCGGCAACCAATCAAGTGGTTAGTGCTGCGTTAGTAGCGGAGAGGGAGGCAGATGATGAGCCAGCAACCACGGCAGGCGCATCTAGCGACAAGCAGGGGGCTTCCCCGGCAAGCTCTGGTCCCGACAAAGATGGATCTGCGCAGGCGCGTGAGGAGCTACAGAAGAGAATGGTGCAGCGCCCAGTTTACTTTGTCAGTTCCCTTCTACAGGGGGCTAGGTCAAGATACTCTGGTGTGTAGAAATTGCTTTTCGGCCTTCTCATGGCCTCGAGAAAGCTGCGCCATTACTTCCAAGAACATGAGATCACAGTTGTCACTCATTTTCCGCTGAAGAGGATACTACAGAATCCAGAAGCAACAGGCAGGATTGTTGAGTGGGCACTGGAACTGTCAAGCTTTGGCCTCAAGTTTGAGAGCACTTCACCTATCCAAAGAAGAGCATTGGCAGAATTCATAGCAGAGTGGACGCCAACACCAGATGAAGAAATTCCAGAAACGAGCATCCCCGTCAAGGAAGCAAGCAAAGAGTGGCTGATGTACTTTGATGGTGCCTTCTCACTGCAAGGCGCCGGTGCTGGCGTGATGCTTGTCGCACCCACCGGAGAGCACCTCAAGTACATAGTCCAGATGCACTTTCCCAAGGAGCAAGCAACAAACAATACTGCAGAGTATGAAGGTTTGCTTGCCGGCCTCAGGATCGCGGCAGACCTTGGGATCAAGAAGCTCATTGTCAGGGGTGACTCGCAGCTTGTCGTCCGCCATGTGAATAAGAGTTATCAGAGTCCGTTGATGGAAGCCTACGTTGATGAAGTGAGAAAGCTAGAAGAGCACTTTGTCGACCTACAGATGGAACATGTTCCAAGAGCTCAGAACGACATTGCCGATGGCCTGTCAAAGTGTGCAGCACTTAAGTTACCTGTGGAACCAGGGATCTTTGTGCTCAAGCTGACTCAACCGTCTGTAACGCCATCAACTGGACAAAGCAAGAAGAGGAAGTTGATTTCTGGTGACTATTTTCCGGCAGAGCTTCTCGAAGCCGCCGCCAAGAAGGTCCCCAAGATCAACACCAAGAGTGCTGGGGAGCGGTCTGCTCCGTCAAGCCCCAGGGTTTGTTTCGTTGAAGCAGACGCTCCCGACAAGTTTTGCTCCGGCAAGCTTGCCGGGGAACGTCAAGCTCCGGCCGAGCCGCAGTTTCTCGCCGTAGAAGCGGACGTTCCCGCAGCAGCAGATGTGCCTTTAGTCCTTGTTGTCGAGCCACAAGCTCCAGCATGGGCACAACAGATTGTCCGTTTCCTTCAGACAGGAGAACTTCCCGAAGAGCAAGAAGAAGCGGAAAGAGTAGCCCGGCAGTCAAGTATGTACCAGTTTGTCGACAACACACTGTACAGAAGAAGTCTCAACGGTGTGAAATTGAAGTGTATTCACCGGGAAGACGGACAAAAGCTGTTGGCAAACATACATGGAGGCATATGTGGTCACCACATTGGCGCAAGAGCACTTGCCGGCAAAGCATTCCGGTAAGGTTTCTTTTGGCCGACAGCCCTCCAGGATGCAACTGCGCAAGTAACCAAGTGTGAAGCATGCCAGTTCCATTCCAAGCAGATACACCAGCCAGCTCAAGCTCTCCAGACAATCCCTTTATCCTGTCCATTTTCGGTCTGGGGGCTCGACATCCTCGGCCCCTTCCCCCGAGCAGTCGGAGGCTTTGAGTACTTGTACATTGCAATCGACAAGTTCACAAAGTGGCCGGAAGTGGAAGCAGTGAGGAAGGTGACAGCACAGTCAGCAGTCAAGTTCTTCAGGTCGATTGTTTGCCGCTTCGGGATCCCTAACAGGATCATCACCGACAACAGTACGCAATTAACGAGCCGCACCTTCATGCAATGCGTCCAAGATCTTGGCGCCAAGGTCTGCTTCGCTTCTGTTGCTCACCCCAGAAGCAACGGTCAAGCGGAGAGGGCAAATGCTGAAGTGCTGCGTGGGCTCCAGACCAGGACTTTCGACAGGCTACACAAATGCGGAAGAAACTGGATTGAGGAGCTGTCGGTGGTTCTTTGGTCGATCAGGACGACGCCAAATCGAGCCACTGGCCAGACACCTTTCGCTCTAGTCTATGGAGCAGAGGCAGTTCTCCCCACGAAACTCATATACGGGTCACCTCGAGTGCTCGCTTATGATGAGCTTGAGCAAGAGCAGCTGCGACAAGGTGATGCGCTGCTCCTTGAGGAAGACCGTCTTCAGGCTGCTGTACGAGCTGCTCGCTACCAGCAAGCTTTGCGCCGCTACCGCCACAAAGTTAACGCCAGAAGTCTCGAGGAAGGCGACCTTGTTCTTCGGCGCGTTCAGTCCGCCTAGAATTCCAACAAGTTGACGCCGAAGTGGGAAGGCCCTTACCGGGTGAAACGAGTCACTAGGCCTGGCGCTGTCCGCCTTGAGACCGAGGATGGCATTCCGGTGAGAAACTCCTGGAACATTGAGCATCTTCGTAAGTTTTACCCGTAAGGCGCGGTTGCCGGACCCTGTTCCGGCAACCACCTTTTGTAGAAGTCTTGCCGCTGTTGCATGTAATCCTTGGTACAAAGCCAGGCGCAGACCCTGTGCATAAATAAAGCTCATGTGCTCCGCACATCTTGTCAATTTCATGCTTTTTATTTTTTGCATGAGTTATCTGACACTTTGTGCAGCGCCAACCCCCGGTAAGCAATAACGAGCCATAAGGCTCCATATCTTTATTTTCTCTTCTTTATTTTTTTCAAGGAAAGGAAGGTTCCCTCGCCCACAACTTTGCCGGGGGGGAAGGAGAAGATAATGGTATGGACCAGGCGTCGTTCAAGAAAGTTTTGCCTTGCCAGAAAGCAAACAACAGAAAAGCTAAGTTGCCAAAGTTTTAGCAATCAGATTTTTAAAATTTTTAAGTTATCTTCCTTGAACGACCATGCTTTGTATGGAAAACCTGTGCGCGGAGGAACCAGCTCGTGGCTAGTGGCGCCCTTACTTGGTTTCGAGTCTGCTCAACAACTTAAGTGTGTTGCGACTAGAGTTGCGCCCTTACTTTGTTTCGAGTCCGCTCAACAACTTAAGTGAGCCGCGACTAGTTGCGACAAGGTTTCTTGTTGGTAACGGCACCGCCAGCAGGCTGCTGACGTCCCACACTCAGTGCTCGCGGCTAAGGTGCCTACGCTGGCAAGTTCCCTAAAAGCGTAGGGCAAAAACATACAAAGGAAGTAATCAAGTAAAGGAAATAACATTGCAATCACTACCCAAAATAGAGTTATATTACAAGATAGCTTGTCGCGGCTCTAATAGATTGTTTTCATAACATGACCAGCAGCGACAAGAAAAGAAGAAAACGGGCGGCCTAGTCTACACGATCGCCCTCAACCCTCTTGATCCCGCTCACCTTGTCCACAATGGGTGCGACAAGGGCCTTGAGCGCCTCCAGATCAGCTTCCGGCGGCAGGGTCTTGAGGAGGTTGGTGAGGTTGAGGCCCGGGTTGCGGAAGGCCACCTTCACCAACACCTTTTGAAGAGCTCCCGCGCAGATCTTGCGTGACTCGTCGGCCAGCTGCTTTGGGATCCTCTCCCGGAGTCGCTGGAGGGCCGTCGCCAGGCCTTTGAAGAACAAGGTGAGCTTGGCGCTGGATTGGAGGTTCTCATCGGAGGGATACCCGAGATCCTCCATCCCCAGCTGCGCTAGCTCCTTGTCAATATCTGCGGCAGCATTCACAAGACCCTCCGTCCAGTGCTCCACAGTCTCCCTAAAAGTGTTCTGGGTGACAGCAACACTCTCCAGCAGCGCCTTGTCGGCCTTGATATCCTCCTTCAAGGCCACCTCCCGCTCCCTGGCGCCGTCCAGCGTCTTGGTCAAAGTGGTCAGCTTCAACTAAAGATCTGCGTTGGAGTCCTTGGCGGCGCTGAGCTCCTTGCCCTTCTCGGCGAGACGGCCCTGCAGCTCTGAGTGGATGTAGGCGTCCTTCTCCCGCTCAAGCTTGAGCGCGGCAAGCTCCTCGCCGCTCGCCTTGAGATCGGCCTCCAGCAGCACCACCTTCGTCTCCAGCTCCTTCTTGGCGGCCTCGACAGCTGCGGCAGCGTCCTCTGCTTGCTTGGTAGCTCCGCCAAATGTTCGCTCGCGCGCGGCAAGATCCTCCTCGTGGCTATCGAGGTTGACTTTCCGCTGCGCCACCTCGCCCTCCTGCGCAGACAGCTTCTCAGCGGCAAGCCGCTGCTGCTCTTCGGCGTCAGCCTTCTCGAGGAGGAAGGCCTTCTGCTCCTCAGCGAGCTGCTCCCGCTCCTCCGCCAGGGACCGGAGAGCTGCCTGGTTGAGACCTCGGAGCTCCTTCGCGCGCTTCTCAATGTCTGCTACCGCCTTCGCGGCAAGCGCCTCGCAGGATTCTAGCTTGGCTTGCCGAGCACGGTAGAGCGACAACAGCTTCCGCAGCAGCCGCTCCTCCTCGGGCTCGCCGCTGCTGCTGCTTGGCGCGTCAACCAGCGTCAGCCCAGCGGAGGCGAGCACCTCTCCGTCAAAGCTTTCTCCTTCGACCGGCGCCCTGGACGCTGACGCCTAGGGGAGGTTGATGAAGACGCCGTCGCCGACCTTCAAGTAGACGCCTGGCTGGGGCTCTTCGGAGCCTGGCGCTACGGCAGCGGCGGAAGGGTCGGCGGTCGGCATAGCGCCTAGCGCTCCTGCGGCCTCAGGGTCGTCAGTGAGATCACCAGACCCCTCGCCAGCTACTGCGGCAGCAGCCTTGGCGGCCTCTTCGCCGGCGGGATCATCAGCGCCGGCCGCTTCTTCGGTGGCAGCAGCGTCGTCGACAACAACCTCGGTCTCCATCGGCTCTGCAGCAGATGGGTCTGACGGCCGGAAAAGGAAGAAAAGTCAAGCAAATATCCAAAAAGAAGATCAAACGAAGAAGAACCCAAGGGAAGTTTCGAAGCAAGAGGTTTACCTATACCGGGCTCTGCAGTTGTGGTCTCCGCCGCCGGGGGGCCGCTGGTGCTGTCCCTTGCCGGAGACTTCTCCCTTGCCGGAGAACTCCCCCTTGCCGGAGAGCTCTCCCTTGTCGGAGGATTCTCCCTTGCCGGAGAACTCTCCCTCGGCAGTGTAGTCGAAGCAGATGGCATGTCAGGGACGGTCTCGGGACGCTCCTGGTGGGGCTGCTCTCCTCCTACACAAACCAGCAATCAGATACCAGCAAACAAAGAGTATCCATGCGCGCCTAACAGCGGGAAGCAAACCATATACTTACGCTGGGGGCTGCGCTGGAGAACAATTACCGGGTCCGGCAAGGTTGTCTCGGACGCACCCCCTTCTGTCGCGGTGGGTTTGTCCTCGATGATAATCAACGGGACCTTAGCTCTCTTTGCCGCCCTCTGGGCTAGAGTCCTAAAAAGGAATAAGTTCAGAGTAAAGCAAATGAGATACGAGACAAAATAGCAAGAATTGAAGAAATACAAGTACAACAAGAATCTTACTCTTCTTCTGCCTCGTCGGAGCTGAGCGCGGAGAAGTCAAAGCCTGGCTCACCTCCGGCGCGAGGAGGCGGAGGAGTAGGTTCCCTTGGCCGCTTGGCGGGAGCAGTGACGGTGGTCTGAGACGACCCCGCTCCAGCTGCCGCCACGGCATGAGAAGCGGCAGGAGCAGAAGCGGCGGTCTGGGAAGACCCCGCTCCAGTTGCCGCAGCAGCGTGAGGTGCTTCGGCGGCAACAGAACTTTCCGCGGTGGAGCGTGTCACGCGGCGCGGCGGCTGTCGACTCGTCTGCCACTCTGCTCCGTCCCCGGCCTTGCGGAGACGCCTTCTTGGTGGAGCCGGGGGCTCTGCTTACGGCAAGCTGCCCAAAGATGAGGAGGAAGAAGAGTCGATCTCCAACAAGCCGCTCGTATCCTCGGCGGGCTCACCCGACCCGACGTCATGCCCGGCAGGCTCTTCCTCGCCGGCAAGCCCCTCTTGCTCGGCAAGGCTTGCCGCCTCCGCTGCCTTTGCCTCCTCCACGGTGAATCCAAACTCGCCCGCGGCTGCGGCTGCCGCCGCCTCTTCCAGCCTAGTGGCGATGCGCTTCACCTCCTCATCGGTGGTGTCGCGAGTGAGGCCCTTCTGCTCGTCGAGGCAGATCGGAATTTCTACCAAGCCATCGAAGAACGCCTGCACGACGTCGTCTGCATGCTCTAGCCAAGCTGGGTCAATTCCATGCGAGTCGCACAGCGGCATCATTGCAAGGATGCGGCTGAGCGAGGAATTGTTGCACAGTGGAACGACACCCCTCGGCAACCTGAACACTTCGGGATGCTGAGGGTCGTATTTGAACAGCTCCTGGAGCATCGTGTTAAGCTCCAAAACAGTGAAGTTGAAGTTGAGGCCCGGACGCAGCCTCATGATATCCGCCGCATTCTTGAACACCCAGGCGGGTCTCCTCCTCTCCTGCAGGGGGGCGATGCGGCGGCGAAGGAAATCTGCGCCAACGGCGCCTACAGTGACCCCGGCAAGCTTGAGGCGTTGGATCCGGGCGATGGCAATCTTCAGCCTGTCGTGTTCCGGGGCCACGTTGCTCCAATCGCTGCCACGCACTACTGAAGTTTGGCGCCGGGCGGTGAACGGCTGCGGGTCCTCCTCGACAATCCGGCACCAGTCTGCCCTCCATTCCTCCCACTTGCTGCAGAGCTCTCCCTCCAGATAAGCTTCCTTCTTGCCGGCTTTTGAGATCCAGGCGATTCCACCGGATAAAGGCTCTCCCTTCTCAACTCGGGGCATAAAGAAGTGGCGGAAAAGGTCTACATTTGGATGGACTCCGACAAAGTTTTCGCAGAGATGTGCGAAAACTGCCATGGTCAGGACATCATTGGGGGTGAAGTCAAGGAGGCGGAGCCCGTAGGTGTTCATAATATCACAGAAGAACTCAGAGAAAGGCGGGCAGAGCGCACAGTAGAAGAACAAGGCGAAAAAGGGATATCCAGTTGGAGCCATTTTCCAAGCAACGGCTGGAAGTACCTTCGTGCGCGGGTGCGCCCGCGTCTCCGTCGACCAGAAGAGGTAGTAGTACTCCCTCAGGTCCCTCGCGACAAGCTTGGGGGGGGGGGAGATTGCCCGCTCCTTTCGCAGCGCCGCGAGCCGCTGCGCCTCGGCCGACTTCACGACCTTCCCCTTCTCGGCTTTCGGAGCCATGGCGGAAGTGGTGAGGGAGGTCGACGGCGCTGGTGGTGCTGGTGGCAATGGGGAGCGGAGCGCTGCTCTCTTTCGGCTTTGGGAAGAAGGGGAGTGGCGGAGATTTTCGAGGTTGGAATAGCAACCGGCGGATGGGCGAACTGCCCCTGTTTCCCCTGCTTATAAGGAGGGAGGGGGCGGACGTTTCGCCTTTCCGAATAAAGAAACCACCCACGATCTCTCCCACGACGCCGCAATCAACGCGTGTCGTTCGGGGAGGGCGCGGTGGATACGGAGAAAGATACGGCGTAACCCAGGCCGCGCGTGCCCGTGCCCTGTTTTGGGCCTGGCCCAACAGCGCTCGGCACTGTGTATGGCCCAGGCCCGGGGGCTCCTGCCGGTGTACTAGAGTAGGGGTACCCTAGTATCCCGAACTTGTGCACGGGCAGCCGCAGCACCCCGCGGCAAGGCTTGCCAGGTGACTGCCAAGGCCCTCTGTGGTTCCTTTGGAGCCATTCAAGAACAAAGTATTCAAGCCAAGGAGACAAGGCCCCGGCAAGAGGAGCTTGCCGGGAAGGACACTCAAGACACAAGACCCCGGCAAGAGGAGCTTGCCGGGAAGGCGAACCAAGGCATCTCGAGGAACTTGCCGCGACACGCAACGCGTCCCGGCGAGGCCCGGTGAGCGGCAAGCCTCCGGAAGCGACAAGACAACGACTGCGGCAAGGCGTTCGCCGCGGCGAGCTACCACTCCGTACCCATGCTCCAGCACATCCGTGTGTCGCTCTGAGACCCTTCCAGGCGTACGTGGCGGGAGGCTGTGCAGCCAGTGGTACGCCGTGGCAAGCGGCGCTGACAAGATTGCCATCGTGGCGAACGGTGGCGTCCCTGACGGTCCCTTTTCTGCACTGTTTGGGCGACGCAGATGGGCATTTAATGCCCTTGTCCCCTACCGTCAGGGTTAGGTATGATACACTGTACAGGTAGCTGTACCAACCGCAATACCTTTCCATTTTTACCCCTGTCTACGTTGCCACCTGTTGGTGACCCCTTGAGCATATAAAAGGAGGCCCATGCGCAACGTAGAGGGGGGAGCGGAACAGAAAAACACTCACGCTCGGTCTCGTTAGCTGCTGGTGTGTACTGTAGCACTCGGCGCTCCCGAGCAAGAACTCAATACAAACCACAAAGCAGGAGTAGGGTTTTACGCATCCATGCGGCCCGAACCTGGGTAAACTGCTCGTGTGCTCCGCCACGATCTGCTCTTCGTGCGATCTCCGCCCCCGCCGAACCGAAAGGGGCCCGTTCCGCCGGTCCCCATAGGTGCTCGTGGATCAGTTTCCCTGACACCTTCCCTTTACATTCTTTCAAGTTGCATGCTTTACTTTCCGCTGCCTATATACTCTTTGCATGCTTGCTTGAATTGTGTGATGATTGCTTGACTTGTCCTAAAGTTGCTAAAATCTGCCAAGAACTAAAATTGGGAAAAGGTTAAGTTTTTATTTGGTCAAGTAGTCTAATCACCCCCCCTCTAGCCATACTTCCGATCCTACAGACCGACTTCCATCGGAAGAGGACTGTACGTGGAGAGGCTGACAGCTGGGTCCACGGACGCAGCTGGGTCCACGGCCACAACCCAGTTTTTTTTGTGTTTTGCCAAGTAAGTCGCTTTGTCAGGCCTGTTGGGCTGCAAATCTTTCAAGACGAGGAGAGCTTCATTCGGCTAGCCGAGAAAATGGCCTATCAGTAATGAGAAATGGGTTGTACATTTTTAGAACACATCAAACCGACAATTAGCTTTAAATTTCTTTTTTCATTTCGAGATTTTAAATTGCATTGATTTTTATGCATGGACAATTTTTTAGATTTTATATTGATATACATTTATTTTTAATATCAGTTTGAATGTGACTCGAAATTTCGGGATTAAGAACAGTTTGGACCGCACCGAAATATGCAAAATTTCATACAATTTTTTAACCGTGGCCACAATATGGGCTATAATGCTAACAAAAAAACATGGGCTCCAAAAAACCTTAAAAATTAGCAAATGGGCTGTAAATTATTAGAAATAATGGAAGATGGGATGTATGCTGTTTTCCGCAGATTTGAGGCTTTCCTAAAATAAAGGTTGACGCACAAGCAGTGACTGTTGGATGTCCATCCAACGGCCGTCGTGCTTCTTCAATCTCTGCTCTTCCTGCTCCAGCCACTCAAACAAGCGCCGGCGGGACTGCCGGCTCCCTCCTCCTCGCGGTCGGCTATGCTGCCGCACAGGCCTCACCGCCCCACTGTACTCCCATCACTGGCCTAGCCATCCCTCTACTCACCAACACCTGTTGTTATTCTCCGGCGACGGCAGACGAACCAGTAAACCCTCGTACAGTCGTACTCCCCTCCGCGTGGGAAACAACTATCGAGTCTTCCATGGCTTTGTGTCGTTCCCTTCCTAGGCCTCGCCGTCGTCCACCATCCTGGTGCTCTCGACGCGGCCTGGTCAATGTGGTCAGCGACCGACATGCATCTGAAGTGGACTGTACGTGGAGAGGATGACAGCTGGGTCCACGGCCGCATGCAAGGAAATGCCTCCTTATTAGGCGCAAAATAATGATTCCTCCACCTGACATCTGGGACCCACCGAAAGGGCCTCTTTATTTCATGAAAAAAATGTTACCGCCGTTGACAGCTCGGACCCATCAGCTATATCTTCTCACGCAAGGAAGTGCCTCCTTATTACGCACAAAAAATGAATACTCCCCCTGCTAGCTGGGACCCAGTATAGTGGTAGGCTGACTTGTGGGCCTACTAAGTTGACGGGGACGGAGGGCTTTGTCGACTTAGTCAATATGCATGATTCTAGCTCCAGTGACCGTACAATGTCCATCCAACGGTCGTAGTGCGTCTTCAACCTCTGGTCTTCTTGCTCCAGCCGCCCAAACCAGCGCCGGTCGTGCCTCGTGCTCCTGCCTCCCATGGCCGGCCGTGCTGCCACGGAGGCCTCACCGCCCCTTACTACTCCCACCGCTGGCCAGGCCATCCCTCCACTCACCCACACCCCCTATTATTCTGTGACGACGGCAGCCTCACACCACAGCCGAACCAGTGAACCCTCGTAATCCTCTCCGCGCGGGCTTCCACTGCCGCGTCTTCCTTGGCTACGTGTCATCCCCTTCCTAGGCCTTGCCGTCGTCAACCGCCCTGGTGCTCTCGGCGCGGCGTGGTCAACATGGTCAAGGAACGGCTTCCATCGGATGAGGACTGTACGTTGAGAGGCTGACAGCTAGGTCCACGGCCACAGCAAGGAAGTCCCTCCTTATTACGCGCAAAATAATTATTCCTCCACCTGATAGCGGGGACCCACAGGATGGGCCACCGTATTTCGCAAAAAAAACATTTCCCCCTGACTGTTGGGACCCACCAGCTACATCTTCGCACACAAGGAAGTGTGTCCGGGCAAAAAAAATGATTCTCCCCCCTGACTGCTGGGACCCACCAGCTACATCTTCGTATGCAAGGAAGTGCCTAACAGTCGGGACCCACCTGGTCAAAGCATATGTAGCGCTGTCATTCTGGTCACGAAGCTGTACGTATATACTAGTCAATGTAGAGCGCGCACGTGTCGTAGTAAAGGCGTGCACGTAGCATGTACACGTACGTACAACGGCCAGTGTGCAAGAAAGAAAATACGGCCACGTACGTACATACGGGCGGGGTCTCGAACGCCTAGTCGCGCATACGTATGGCCAGGACTCATGTACATGGCTGGGTCGGAACAGAGAAACTGTGTCGTCGTCGTGTTCATGGGGAGGCAATGGAATGCGTCGTGTTCATCGGGAGGCAACGGAGCGCGTGGGAGCCAACCGGCTTGAACCGAACAACCGATGGAAACGAGGCCTGGCGTACCGCAGAACGGAGGAAACGTCCTTGTGTTTGACCGACCATGTTCGAATCGGGATCATGTTCATCGAGAGGGGTCTGGCGTACCGCAAAACGGAGGAAACGGACCTCCTACGGTCGAAACGGGGGTCCTGTTGATCGGGAGGGGTGTGGCGTACCGCAAAACGGAGGAAACAGACTTGTGTTGGAGCGCAACGGTCGAAACGGGTGTCCTGTTCATTGGGAGGGGTGTGGCGTATCGCAAAACGGGACTCCACGGGATACTGTTCATCTCCACCGTCGACACCCTCCAACTTCCATGGGCTACTGTTCATCCACCGTCGACCTCCTCCAGCCTCCACCTGCGACTATTCATCCACGGGCTCCTGTTCATCCAGCCTCCACCGCGCGCTACTCCATGGGATACTATTCAACCAGCCCTCTCCACGGGGTCCTGTTCAACCACCCCTCCACGGGCTACTATTCATGCAGCCCTCCACTATCTACTGTTCATCCAGCCCTCGACGGGGTGGTCCTGTTCATCTAGCCCTCCGCGGGGTCCTGTTCATCCAGCCCCAATCCGCTCGATTGATCGGGATCTTGGTCATCCAGAGGCAACACCACAGGGTCCTGTTCATCCACCCCCACCGAGAACTGTTCATCCAAACCCCCCCAGCAACGCTCACTATTTATCCAGAGGCAAAGGAATCGCTCGATCGGGTTCAGTTAACAGCCATCGATCGATCGCTCGGGTTGAGTAACGCGTAGCCTCAAGTGCAATCGCTCGGGTTCAGTTAGAGCCCAACGCCTCGCTCGGGTTCAGTTAGAGCCCAACGCCTTGCACCCATGCGCGTGCGTTTACGAGAGAAACGCGCATCGCTCGGCCCCGACCACCCACCGTAACCGGGACCACCCCGATATTTTCCTCGCCCTTGCTTCTACTATGGTTTTTTCCGTCGTGGATGGCCTAAACAATGTCATGCAGCTGTCTCTCCGGCCCGCCCAGGATGAAAAGCCCATTTTCTGTCATGATTTTTTGTCATAGAAGTAGGAGCCCACCACATCTATGATGATACCGGGTTTTGTCACAATTATCGTCATAGAAGTGTCATAAGTATGAAAGAAAAAAATTACTTCGGCCCAAAATGTTACGGATGTGTCTTTTTTTGTAGTGTTTGCACCTGTTGCTAGACTTGAGGCTATTCGCATATTACTTGCTTATGATAACCATCATGGTATCACTTTATATCAAATGGATGTGAAAAGTGCATTCCTCAATGGTAAGCTTGAGGAAGAAGTATATGTTGCTCAACCCCCAGGTTTTCAAGATCCAAAGCATCAGTCTTCAGACTCAATAAGGCCCTCTATGGCCTCAAGCAGGCCCCTCGGGTGTGGTATGATAGTTTGAAGGAATTCCTCATGAAGAAAGGCTTCAATCCGGTTCACTTGACCCAACTCTTTTCACCAAATCTTATGATGGTGAATTGTTTGTGTGCCAAATATATGTTGATGATATCATTTTTGGTTGTACTGATCAACGTTACACTGACGAATTTGGTTATATTATGAGGGAGGAATATGAAATGTCTATGATGGGAGATCTGAAATTATTCTTAGGTCTTCAAATTCATCAACAACACAATGGCATATTCATATCTCAGGAGAAATACCTCAAGGACGTATTGAGGAAATTCGGCATGCAAGATTGCAAAGGGGTCAAAATTCCTATGCCCACAAATGGCCATCTATGCACTGATGAAAATGGTATTGACTTCGATCAAAAGGTATACTGCTCCATGATTGGTTCTTTATTGTATTTATGTGTATCTAGGCCAGAAATTATGCTTAGTGTTTGCATGTGTGCCCAATTTCAAGCTACACCGAAGGAATCACACCATTAGGCTGTGAAGCATATTCTTCGATATCTAGCTCACACACCAACACTTGAATTATGGTACCCCAAGGGCTCGGCTTTTGATCTCATTGGATATTCAGACTCTGACTATGCTGGTGATCGTGTGGACCGCAAGTCAACATCAGACACATGCCATTTCCTTGGACGATCCTTGGTCTGTTGGTCCTCGAAGAAACAGAACTGCGTATAACTGTCTACTGCTAAAGTTGAGTACATTGCTGCTAGTTCTTGTTGTGCTTAGTTACTGTGGATGAAGCAAACCCTCAAGGACTACGGCGTCAACATGAAGAATGTGCCTCTCTACTATGACAATGAGAGTGCCATCAAGATTGCTCATAACCCAGTTCAGCACACGAAGACAAAACACATTCAGATTCGTCATATTTTCTTCGTGATCATGTGTTGAAGGGCGACATTTCTATTGAGCATGTGAAGACTGAAGAACAACTAGCCGATATCTTCACAAAGCCCTTGGATCAGAAGAGATTTAGCAAGTTGCGGTGTGAGCTAAATATCCTAGAATCTTTGAATGTCCTCTAAAAAGGACACACATCCTAACACTTATGCAAAATTGATGACTTACATGTGCAACACACGAAGAAAAGTTTTTCTTCAATCAATGAAGACTAACACTCTAAGTGTGAAGAAATTAACGAAGAATTTAATTGTCAGAACCCTACGACAATTGTATGCGGTGTCTGAAATCATCATTCTTATACGGTGGGTCACGCCTGTTCATCCAGCCTCCACCGCGCGCTACTCCACGGGCTACTATTCAACCAGCCCTCTTCACGGGCTCCTATTCAACCACCCCTCCACGGGCTACTATTCAATCATCCCTCCACTATCTACTCTTCATCCAGCCCTCCACGGGGTGGTCCTGTTCATCTAGCCCTCCGCGGGGTCCTGTTCATCCAGCCCCAACCGGCTCGATTGATCGGGGTCTTGTTCATCCAGAGGCAACACCACAGGGTCCTGTTCATCCACCGCCACTATGAACTGTTCATCCAAACCCCCCCAGCAACACTCACTATTTATCCAGAGGCAAAGGAATCGCTCGATCGGTTTCAGTTAACAGCAATCGATCGATCGCTCGGGTTGAGTAACGCGTAGCCTGAAGTGCAATCGCTCGGGTTCAGTTAGAGCCCAACGCATCGCTCGGGTTCAGTTAGAGCCCAACGCCTCGCACCCACGCGCGTGCGTTTACGAGAGAAACGCGCATCGCTCGGCCCCGACCACCCACCGTAACCGGGAACACCCCGATATTTTCCTCGCCCTCGCCTCTACCACGGTTTTTTCCGTCGTGGACGGCCCAAAGAATGTCATGCAGCTGTGTCTCCGGCCCGCCCAGGATGAAAAGCCCATTTTCTATCATGATTTTTTGTCATAGAAGTAGGAGCCCACCACATCTACGATGATACTGGGTTTTGTCACAATTATCGTCATAGAAGTGTCATAAGTATGAAAGAAAAAATTACGTTCGGCCCAAAATGTTACGGATGTGTCTTTTTTTTGTAGTGTTTGCACCTGTTGCTAGACTTGAGGCTATTCGCATATTACTTGCTTATGATAACCATCATGATATCACTTTATATCAAATGGATGTGAAAAGTGCATTCCTCAATGGTAAGCTTGAGGAAGAAGTATAGGTTGCTCAACCCCCAGGTTTTGAAGATCCAAAGCATCAGTCTTCAGACTCAATAAGGCCCTCTATGGCCGCAAGCAGGCCCCTCAGGTGTGGTATGATACTTTGAAGGAATTCCTCATGAAGAAAGGCGTCAAATCCGGTTCACTTGACCCAACTCTTTTCACCAAATCTTATGATGGTGAATTGTTTGTGTGCCAAATATATGTTGATGATATCATTTTTTGCTGTACTGATCAACGTTACACTGACGAATTTGGTTATATTATGAGGGAGGAATATTAAATGTCTATGAAGGGAGAATTGAAATTCTTCTTAGGTCTTCAAATTCATCAATAGCACAATGGAATATTCATATCTCAGGAGAAATACCTCAAGGACGTATTGAGGAAATTCGGCATGCAAGATTGCAAAGGGGTCAAAATTCCTATGCCCACAAATGGCCATCTATGCACTGATGAAAATGGTATTGACTTTGATCAAAAGGTATACTGCTCCATGATTGGTTCTTTATTGTATTTATGTGCATCTAGGCCAGATATTATGCTTAGTGTTTGCATGTGTGCCCGATTTCAAGCTACACCGAAGGAATCACACCATTAGGCTGTGAAGCATATTCTTCGATATCTAGCTCACACACCAACACTTGGATTATGGTACCCCAAGGGCTCGGCTTTTGATCTCATTGGATATTCAGACTCTGACTATCACTACAGGAATCAGCCATTTTGCCGTCTGCCACGGCGGACAGCAAAGGCATGAACGGCGGACGACAAAGGCCTTTGCCGTCAGCCGTGGACGGCAAAAGGCTCCGGCAACGTAGGCTACGGTAAACAGCTACTTTGTCGTCTGCTTTCTGGCGGCTGACGGCAAAGGACCTTTGCCGTCCGCGGCGGACGGCAAAGAGAGCGGACGGCAATAATTGCGTTGTCAGTCCGTTAAGTGGCTAACGGCAGGCCTTTGCCGTCCGCCGCTGACGGCAAAATTTCTAGTGTCTTTGCCATCCGTCGTATGATGTCATCTACACGTCTCTGCATGGCAGGTTCTTTGTCGTCTGCCACTAATGGCAAAGTCTTTGCCGTCTGCCACTGTAGGCAAACTGGCCAAATGGGTCAGCTCCCAGGAAGCACAGCTGGATGCCACGTGTCTTCTTTGCCGTCCGCGGGAGACGGTAAAGAGGCTGTTGCCGTCGGTGGCAGACGGCAAAGAGCCTGCATATTGGCTCTTTTATCTGTTTTTTATTAAATCCAACAATTTTCATCACAAATATATATGACATATATAGATATATTTCAAAAGGCCATTACAGAGCAAACATATAAGATATCCAACACATAACTTCATCATCCAACCATATATATTACATGCATAGTTCCATCATACATAACAAGTTCAACAAGAGGCATCCAACCATATATATTACAATAGTTTCATCCAACGATACATGCATAGTTCAACTATACAAAATAAACAGAGAAAGGGATAAGGAGCACTCCATCTATGCAAGCTTTCGTCAAGTGAATGAAATCTTCAAAATGAAAAATAAGAAAGTTAGAACAAGAAGAGTAGAACAAGAAGAAGAGTAGAACAAGAAGAAGACTAGAACAAGAAGAGTATAACAAGAAGAAGACTAGAACAAGAAGAGTATGTCATTTATGAGCTAACTTATGTGAAATGGATCATATATGAGCTAACTAAGTTGAAATGGGTCGTTATGAGCTAGCTAAGGTGAAATGGATCATTTATGAGCTAACTTAGTTGAAATGGGTCGTTTATGAGCTAACTAAGGTCAAATGGATCGTTTTTGAGGTAACTAAGGTGAAATGGATCGTTTTTTAGCTAACTTAGGTGAAATGGATCGTTTTTAGCTAACTTAGGTGAAATGGATCATTTATGAGCTAACTTAGTTGAAATGGATCGTTTTTGAGCTAACTTAGGTGAAATGGATCATTTATGAGCTATTTTAGTTGAAATGGATCTTTTTGAGCTAACTTAGGTGAAATGGATCATTTAAGAGCTAATTTAGGTAAAATGGATCGTTTTTTAGCTAACTTGGTGAAATGGATCGTTTATGAGCTCAATTAGTTGAAATGGATCGTTTATGAGATAACCTAGGTAAGATGGGTCATTTTGGAGTTAACCTAGGTGAAATGGGTCATTTTAAAGCTAACGTAGGTAAAATGGATCATTTAGCAGCTAATCTAGGTAAAATGGGTCATTTTTGAGCTAACTTGGATGAACTGGATCATTTATAAGCTAACCTAGGTAAAATGGGTCATTTTTGAGCTAACTTAGGTAAAATGGATTGTCTATGAGCTAACTAAGCTAATTATGCAATTTTTGACATAAGTAAGCTAAGTACAGATCGTTTTAGAGCTAACTTAGGTAAAATGGATGGTTTTGGAGGTCAGTAAGCTTATTAAGTCATTTTGGAGGAGAAGAAGCTAAGTCTAGGTCATTATGGTAAGCATTGGAGGAAATAAAGCTAAGTCTAGGTCTTTATGGATGTGTTAAGCAAAACACTAGATAAACTTACCAAGTTCCAGGAGGTGTAGGAGCGGGGTGGCTCATGTCGGTAGCTGGAGAAGGATCGTGCGATGCTTGTCTGGAGTTAGCCTCCACCAAAGATCATTTCCAATGTCCTCTTAGCATGATGACACTCAAATGTTAAGACTAGCAAGTAATGTCCATTCAAATAAAACTCACCGTGGTCCCAGGAGCAATCACTGGCATCGGCGGAGCGGTCTGACCTGTCTTCTCGCACACAGACTGCACATTTGGTTTTGACGACTCAGTCATACTAGTTAGTAATGAGACAAACACTACATGAATGTTTTGGCTAATCTGCAGAAGAAACTTACCACAAGGAGCTCGTACATGGCCCTTGCCTGCATGTCATTCCGTGCCCTCTCCTCCTCCATCATCTTTGCCGTCCTCTCCTCCAACCTCCGCTGCCTCTCCGCCGCCTCTGCCAGAAGTTTCTCCGTTCTATCTCTCTCACTCTGTATACCCGTTGATGTCGTACTTGTCAAATGAACGGACCTTATAGTCAAAACCATTAGCGACTTGTCTCAATTCGGCGTCCATAGACTCTGAATTAGCCTACAAGTTTAACATATGAAAGGATTGTTGCATTATGCACAAATTAGCGAATGAAATGAAATTTTCTAATAGAAATTACCATTTGTTTTAACCAAGAGATGAAACCGGGATAGCCACCTCCTTGCTTTGCGAGAAGCTCATACTCGTCGACGGAATCCTTTTGGATCTCCGCTCCATACGAGAATATGGCGACGTATCGACTATATGACATCTCCAGGAATAAGTGTAGTTCAAAGGAAATAGAAGTTGTGAAACAATGTACCGAGAACTTACTCGATGTACGGCCGCACTTCTATCAGGCTGTTGAAGATATACAACGAAATGGTCCGCCATTCTTCGTTATCCAAAGATACTGGATGTGAAACACTAGCTGGTGCGAGAGTCCCTTTGAATAGGCTGAGGTTGGATGCACCCTTTTTAGGCTCGTCAGCATTGTACCGAGGCTTCGGATTATGCAAATGACGATTTTTGGCTTCGTAGTGCGCTGTTACGAAGTTTGCCGCCTCCTCTGTGATGAATGCCTCAGCCATCAATGCTTCAATTCTACGTTTATTTTTACATTTTTCTCGAAGCGTCTTCTGCATCCTATTAGTTGGGTAGCACCAACGATTTTGCACGGCCCCCCCCCCATTCTTGCCTCGGTCGGGAGATGCAAAATCAAATGCTGCATTGGATTAAAGAAGCCCGATGGAAAGATCTTCTCTAACTTGCAAATCAACTCCGGCGCCAACTCTTCCATTTCTTCTAGCACGTCAGGAGATAGTTCTTTCGCACAAAGAACACGGAAGAAATAGCTGAGTTCTGCCAGTACTAGCCATTCATCCTCGGGGATGAAGCCACACAACATCACCGGCATTACCCGCTCAATCCATATGTGCCAATCATGACTCTTGAGACCAAACATCCTCAGTTTATCAAGATTCGCTCCCCTCTTTAGATTCGCTGCATACCTATCGGGGAACATCAACTGTTGTTGCACCCACAAGAGAATTTCCCTCATAGCTGGCCTTCCAAGATTGAACCATGCCTTTGGCTTCGTCCAGTTCTGTTTTCCTTTCGGTTCTTTCATGTTTTGTAACGGCCTATCACATAGCGCCTCCAGATCGACTCTAGCCTTAGTATTATCCTTTGACTTCCCATCTATGCCGAACATTGTACCAAAAAGTGCCTCGGCGATATTCTTCTCAGTGTGCATCACGTCGATGTTGTGTGGGCAAAGGAGGTCTTTGAAGTAAGGCAGATCCCATAAGCATGTTTTGTGAGTCCACGCGTGCTTAGTATTATACCCCTTGAAGTACCCTGGACGTTGTGGATCTGGCTCGAGAGCGTTTAACTGATCCAGGGTCTGTTAGCCTGTCAATGCAGGTGGTGCAGAGTTTTTGACAACTCTACCCCTGATGAAGTTCTTCTTGTCTTTCCTGAACTTATGGCGAGGATCAAGGAACTGTCTATGCATGTCGAAGCAAGAAAACTTGCGCCCGGCCTGAAGCCAACGAAACTCAAGAGCTCCCTTGCATGTGGGGCACGGGAACCTTCCATGCACACACCAGCCAACGAATAGTGCATACGCCGGCAAGTCATGCGTCGAGTACATGTACCAGACACGCATTATGAAGTTCCGTTTGCTAAAGGCGTCGTATGTCTTGAACCCATTATCCCAGGCTTCTTGCAATTCGTCCTTAAGCGGCTGCATGTACACATTCATATTTTTGCCCGGATAGTTGGGTCCTGGAATTATCAACGTCAGGAAAATGTTCTTTCTTTGCATAATCTGTCCGGGGGGGAGATTGAGTGGAAAGACAAATACGGGCCAACAACTGTATTGGGCTGCCGTCATACCAAACACACTGAACCCATCCGTGCTGACGCCGACTCGAGGATGCCTCGGATCTGCCGCTTTGTCAGCATGTAATTCATCAAACTTTTTCCATGCAACACCATCCGATGTGTGTACCATCATCAGATTCCCATCTGAATCTAGTTCGGTTCTTTTGCCTGTTTTGTGCCATTACTTGTGAGATGGCATCCAACTGAGATGGCATCCAACTGACAAAGCTTAGTGTGCTCGTGGAGCGGATGTTTCTAAGACTCTAACATTTCATTGAAGGCCTTTGCAAATTCCTCCATCTCCTCGTCCGAATCCCGAGCATCATCATAGCCTTGCACCATGTTTTCCATCCCGGTACCATGCTCGTCGGTGCGACGACGATCCACCTCAGCTCGGTCACGTTGTGCAGACTCACCATGAAATGTCCACACCGTATAATCGGGCGTAAAACCACTCTTCTGCAGGTGTTTGCCCATTTCAGCCTCTGTCTTCTTTTCCCAATTGCCGCACCGGAAACAGGGGCACTAGGTTTTCTTTTGGCCATTTGCAAATGCGGCTTGCACAAATCCCTTAGTTTTTGTGAACCATTCAGCGCTCCATTTGTTCTGACCAGTGTGACCGGTATACATCCACGCATGGTCACTCATCTTGACTTTCAGAGCTACTGGGCACACAACAATTATATATGTAATTCATCATGTATATATTCATCAGTTGATCTACTTTGTCAATTTTATTACGTCAATGCAACCTACACTCTAATAGGTAATGATAGGTCCTATTCCCACCCGTGTATGTGTAGATTGGGTTCATTTTCCCATGCTATGCTCCAGATCCGACGCAAAATTTCGGCAGCACCTCCCCGCTATTCTCCTGATACACGTCTCTGCAATAAACAGAGAGGATGTGTACCCGGAGAACAACAGGGGAGGCACTGACGAAATATATGCGTCGGATCCGGAGCAAAGCATATGGGAAAACGAACCCAATCTACACATACTCGGGCTGTCCATGGATAGCGTTGGACAATTCAAAAGAATCAAGGTTATAAATATGCAAATGCATGCATATTTATAACTATGACGCTTTCGAACGGGAGACACATATTGGTTACGCATACTGATGATTCAAGACACATATATAGCTAGCTATCAAGTTTCATCGGCACGAACACCGGAACAGAGCAAATAATTAATAGGGGAGGAGGACATGTCATTTGTGCTCACCCACGAACGAAGGGGCAGAGCTCGTCAAACGCACGGCGAGGTCGTCGAACACAAAACCTCGCAGCGGTGAAACAACTGCACATTTAAATCAACCCGATCAACACAATTATATATGATGTTTTTCATAAAAAATCGTTAAATATATGACCTAACTAATCGGGGTGTCTGGGTGTGGTGTCGGGGTCGGGGTGTGGTGTCGGGGTCAGGGGTCAGGGGGTCGGGGTGTCGGGGTCGGGGTGTCGGGGGTCAGGGGGTCGGGGTATTTCCTTCTATCCTTCTTCTTCTTTCTTTCTCTTCTTCTTCTTCTTTCCTTTCTTCTTCTTCTCCTTCCATCTTTTTTCTACTTTTTTTACTTCTTTTCATTTCTTCTTTTCTTCTTCTTCTTCTTCTTCTTCTTCTTCTTCTTCTACTTCTTTTCTTCTTCCTTTTTTTTCATCTTTCTACTACTTCTACTTCTTCTAATTCTTTTCTAACACTAACACTAACACAATCCAGCACTAACAATTAAATAGCAAAAAAAATGAAAAAACAGAAAAAAAAAGTAGTTCCCTCACCGGAGCAATGGGCCGGGACGGTCGGCGGCGCGGCGCCGGGCGGCGGGGGCGGCGCTGGCCGGCGGGTGCGTCGTCGGGCGGCGGGTAGGGTGGTGGGGGCGGAGGGGTGGTGGGGCGGAGGGGTGGTGGGGGGCGGGGGCGGCGCCGGGCGGCGGGGGGGCGCCGGGCGGCAGGGGCGGCGCCGGGCGGCGGGGGGGCGGCGCCGGGGCGAAGGGGCGTCGCCGGGCGGCGGGAGGGGTGGTGGGGGCGGAGGGGTGGTGGGGGGCGGGGGCGGCGCCAGGCGGCAGGGGCGGCGCCGAGCGGCGGAGGGCGGGGCCGGGGCGACGGGGCGTCGGCGGGTGGGGTGGGGGGTGGCGCCGGGCGGCGGGGGGGGCAAGGCGGGGGCGGCGCCGGGCGGCAGGGGCGGGGGCGGCGATGGATCGATCTAGGGCGGGCCGTCGGGGAGTAGAGAGGAAGAGGAGAGTAACGGGTGGGGGGGTTATGGACGTCCGTTAGTTACAGAAGCTCTCTGCCGTCCGCCAGTCTTTGTCGTCCGCCGTTGTACCTCTTTGCCGTCCGCTAGCTGACGGCAAAGAGGTGGGGGTGTTAAGTTTTTTTAAACGGGCGGGTGGGTGGGGGGCACCTCCCTCTTTGCCGTCAGCTGGCTGACGGCAAAGAATCTTTGCCGTCAGCTGGCCGACGACAACGAAATGGCTCATGGCAAAGAGCTTCTTTGCCATCCGTCGTTTCTTTGTCGTCGGCTTATAGGTAGCTGATGGCAAAGAGCTTGTTTGTCGTCCGCTAGCAGACAGCAAAGAGCTGGCAGATGGCAAAGTAGCTGATTCCAGTAGTGTATGCTGGTGATCGCGTGGACCGCAAGTCAACATCAGGCACATGCCATTTCCTTGGACGATCCTTGGTCTGTTGGTCCTCGAAGAAACAGAACTGCGTATAACTGTCTACTGCTGAAGTTGAGTACATTGCTGCTAGTTCTTGCTGTGCTTAGTTACTGTGGATGAAGCAAACCCTCAAGGACTACGGCATCAACATGAAGAATGTGCCTCTCTACTTTGACAATGAGAGTGCCATCAAGATTGCTCATAACCCAGTTCAGCACTCGAAGCCAAAACACATTCAGATTCGTCATATTTTCTTCGTGATCAAGTGTTGAAGGGCGACATTTCTATTGAGCATATGAAGACTGAAGAACAACTAGCCGATATCTTCACAAAGCCCTTGGATGAGAAGAGATTTAGCAAGTTGCGGTGTGAGCTAAATATCCTAGAATCTTTGAATGTCCTCTAAAAAGGACACACATCCTAACACTTATGCAAAATTGATGACTTAGATGTGCAACACACGAAGAAAAGTTTTTCTTCAATCAATGAAGACAAATACTCTAAGTGTGAAGAAATTAACGAAGAATTTGATTCTCAGAACCCTACGACAATTGTATGCGGTGTCTGAAATCATCATTCTTATACGGTGGGTCACGCCTGTTCATCCAGCCTCCACCACGCGCTACTCCACGGGCTACTATTCAACCAGCCCTCTCCACGGGCTCCTGTTCAACCACCCCTCCATGGACTACTATTCATCCAGCCCTCCACTATCTATTGTTCATCCAGCCCTCCATGGGGTGGTCCTGTTCATCTAGCCCTCCGCGGGGTCCTGTTCATCCAGCCCCAACCGGCTCGATTGATCGGGGTCTTGTTCATCCAGAGGCAACACCACAGGGTCCTGTTCATCAACCCCCACCGGGAACTGTTCATCCAAACCCCCCAGCAACGCTCACTATTTATCCAGAGGCAAAGGAATCGCTCGATCAGGTTCAGTTAACAGCCATCGATCGATCGCTCGGGTTGAGTAACGCGTAGCCTGAAGTGCAATCTCTCGGGTTCAGTTATAGCCCAACGCCTCGCACCCACGCGCGTGCGTTTACGAGAGAAACGCGGATCGCTCGGCCCCGACCACCCACCGTAACCGGGAACACCCCGATATTTTCCTCGCCCTCGCTTCTACCATGGTTTTTTCCGTCGTGGACGGCCCAAAGAATGTCATGCAGCTGTGTCTTCGGCCCGCCCAGGATGAAAAGCCCATTTTCTGTCATGATTTTTTGTCATACAAGTAGGAGCCCACCACATCTATGATGATATCGGGTTTTGTCACAATTATCGTCATAGAAGTGTCATAAGTATGAAAGAAAAAAATTACGTTCGGCCCAAAATGTTACGGATGTGTCTTTTTTTTGTAGTGTTTGCACCTGTTGCTAGACTTGAGGCTATTCGCATATTACTTGCTTATGATAACCATCATGATATCACTTTATATCAAATGGATGTGAAAAGTGCATTCCTCAATGGTAAGCTTGAGGAAGAACTATATCTTGCTCAACCCCCAGGTTTTGAAGATCCAAAGCATCAGTCTGCAGACTCAATAAGGCCCTCTATGGCCTCAAGCAGGCCCCTCGGGTGTGGTATGATACTTTGAAGGAATTCCTCATGAAGAAAGGCTCCAAATCCGGTTCACTTGACCCAACTCTTTTCACCAAATCTTATGATGGTGAATTGTTTGTGTGCCAAATATATGTTGATGATATCATTTTTGGCTGTACTGATCAACGTTACACTGACGAATTTGGTTATATTAAGAGGGAGGAATATGAAATGTCTATGATGGGAGAATTCAAATTCTTCTTATGTCTTCAAATTCATCAACAGCACAATGGCATATTCATATCTCAGGAGAAATACCTGAAGGACGTATTGAGGAAATTCGGCATGCAAGATTGCAAAGGGGTCAAAATTCCTATGCCCACAAATGGCCATCTATGCACTGATGAAAATGGTATTGACTTTGATCAAAAGGTATACTGCTCCATGATTGGTTCTTTATTGTATTTATGTGCATCTAGGCCAGATATTATGCTTAGTGTTTGCATGTGTGCCCGATTTCAAGCTACACCGAAGGAATCACACCATTAGGCTGTGAAGCATATTCTTCGATATCTAGCTCACACACCAACACTTGGATTATGGTACCCCAAGGGCTCGGCTTTTGATCTCATTGGATATTCAGACTCTGACTATGCTGGTGATCGTGTGGACCGCAAGTCAACATCAGGCACATGCCATTTCCTCGGACGATCCTTGGTCTGTTGGTCCTCGCAGAAACAGAACTGCGTATAACTGTCTACTGCTGAAGTTGAGTACATTGCTGCTAGTTCTTGCTGTGCTTAGTTACTGTAGATGAAGCAAACCCTCAAGGACTACGGCGTCAACATGAAGAATGTGCCTCTCTACTGTGACCATGAGAGTGCCATCAAGATTGCTCATAACCCAGTTCAGCAATCGAAGACAAAACACATTCAGATTCGTCATATTTTCTTCGTAATCATGTGTTGAAGGGCGACATTTCTATTGAGCATGTGAAGACTGAAAAACAACTAGCCGATATCTTCACAAAGCCCTTGGATGAGAAGAGATTTAGCAAGTTGCGGTGTGAGCTAAATATCCTTGAATCTTTGATTTTCCTATAAAAAGGACACACATCCTAACACTTATGCAAAATTGATGACTTAGATGTGCAACACACGAAGAAAAGTTTTTCTTCAATCAATGAAGACTAACACTCTAAGTGTGAAGAAATTAACGAAGAATTTGATTCTCGGAACCCTACGAAAATTCTATGCGGTGTCTGAAATCATCATTCTTATACGGTGGGTCACGCCTGTTCATCCAGCCTCCACCGCGCGCTACTCCACGGGCTACTATTCAACCAGCCCTCTCCATGGGCTCCTGTTCAACCACCCCTCCACGGGCTACTATTTATACAACCCTCCACTATCTACTGATCGTCCAGCCCTACACGGGTTGGTCCTGTTCATCTAGCCCTCCGCGGGGTCCTGTTCATCCAGCCCCAACCGGCTCGATTGATCGGGGTCTTGTTCATCCAGAGGCAACACCACAGGGTCCTGTTCATCCACCCCCACCGGGAACTGTTCGTCCAAACCCCCCCAGCAACGCTCACTATTTATCCAGAGGCAAAGGAATCGCTCGATCGGGTTAAGTTAACAACCATCAATCGATCGCTCGGGTTGAGTAACGCGTAGCCTAAAGTGCAATCGCTCGGGTTCAGTTAGCGCCCAACGCCTCGCTCGGCTTCAGTTAGAGCCCAACGCCTCGCACCCACGCGCGTGCGTTTACGAGAGAAACGCGCATCGCTCGGCCCCGACCACCCACCGTAACTGGGAACACCCCGATATTTTCCTCGCCCTCGCTTCTACCATGGTTTTTTTTCGTCGTGGACGGCCCAAACAATGTCATGCAGCTGTGTCTCCGGCCCGCCCAGGATTAAAAGCCCATTTTCTGTCATGATTTTTTGTCATAGAAGTAGGAGCCCACCACATCTATGATGATACCGGGTTTTGTCACAGTTATCGTCATAGAAGTGTCATAAGTATGAAAGAAAAAAATTACGTTTGGCCCAAAATGTTACGGATGTGTCTTTTTTTTGTAGTGTTTGCACCTGTTGGTAGACTTGAGGCTATTCGCATATTACTTGCTTATGATAACCATCATGATATCACTTTATATCAAATGGATGTGAAAAGTGCATTCCTCAATGGTAAGCTTGAGGAAGAAGTATATGTTGCTCAACCCCCAGGTTTTGAAGATCCAAAGCATGAGTCTTCAGACTCAGTAAGGCCCTCTATGGCCTCAAGCAGGCCCCTCGGGTGTGGTATGATACTTTGAAGGAATTCCTCCTGAAGAAAGGCTTCAAATCCGGTTCACTTGACCCAACTCTTTTCACCAAATCTTATGATGGTGAATTGTTTGTGTGCCAAATATATGTTGATGATATGATTTTTTGCTGTACTGATCAACGTTACACTGACGAATTTGGTTATATTATGAGGGAGGAATATTAAATGTCTATGATGGGAGAATTGAAATTCTTCTTAGGTCTTCAAATTCATCAACAGCACAATGGAATATTCATATCTCAGGAGAAATACCTCAAGGACGTATTGAGGAAATTCGGCATGCAAGATTGCAAAGGGGTCAAAATTCCTATGCCCACAAATGGCCATTTATGCACTAATGAAAATGGTATTGACTTCGATCAAAAGGTATACTGCTCCATGATTGGTTCTTTATTGTATTTATGTGCATCTAGGCCAGATATTATGCTTAGTGTTTGCATGTGTGCCCGATTTCAAGCTACACCGAAGGAATCACACCATTAGGCTATGAAGCATATTCTTCGATATCTAGCTCACACACCAACACTTGGATTATGGTACCCCAAGGGCTCGGCTTTTGATCTCATTGGATATTCAGACTCTGACTATGCTGGTGATCGTGTGGACCGCAAGTCAACATCAGGCACATGCCATTTCCTTGGACGATCCTTGGTCTGTTGGTCCTCGAAGAAACAGAACTGCGTATAACTATATAGTGCTGAAGTGGAGTACATTCCTGCTAGTTCTTGATGTGCTTAGTTACTGTGGATGAAGCAAACCCTCAAGGACTACGGCGTCAACATGAAGAATGTTCCTCTCTATTGTGACAATGAGAGTGCCATCAAGATTGCTCATAACCCAGTTCAGCACTCGAAGACAAAACACATTTAGATTCGTCATATTTTCTTCGTGGTCATGTGTTGAAGGGCGACATTTCTATTGAGAATGTGAAGACTTAAGAACAACTAGCCGATATCTTCACAAAGCCCTTGGATGAGAAGAGATTTAGCAAGTTGCGGTGTGAGCTAAATATCCTAGAATCTTTGAATGTCCTCTAAAAAGGACACACATCCTAACACTTATGAAAATTCATGACTTAGATGTGCAACACACGAAGAAAAGTTTTTCTTCAATCAATGAAGACTAACACTCTAAGTGTGAAGAAATTAACAAAGAATTTGATTCTCAGAACCCTACGACAATTGTATGCGGTGTCTGAAATCATCATTCTTATATGGTGGGTCACGCCTGTTCATCCAGCCTCCACCGCGCGCTACTCCATGGGCTACTATTCAACCAGCCCTCTCCACGGGCTCCTGTTCAACCACCCCTCCACGGGCTACTATTCATCCAGCCATCCACTATCTACTGTTCATCCAGCCCTCCACAGGGTGGTCCTGTTCATCTAGCCCTCCGCGGGGTCCTGTTCATCCAGCCCCAACCGGCTGGATTGATCGGGGTCTTGTTCATCCAGAGGCAACACCACAGGGTCTTGTTCATCCACCCCCACCGGGAACTGTTCATCCAAACCCCCCCCCCCAAGCAACGCTCACTATTTATCCAGAGGCAAAGGAATCGCTCGATCGGGTTCAGTTAAAAGCCATCGATCGATCGCTTGGGTTGAGTAACGCGTAGCCTGAAGTGCAATCGCTCGGGTTCAGTTAGAGCCCAACGCCTCGCTCGGGTTCAGTTAGAGCCCAACGCCTCGCTCGGGTTCAGTTAGAGCCCAACGCCTCGCACCCACGCACGTGCGTTTACGAGAGAAACGCGCATCGCTCGGCCATGACCACCCACCGTAACCGGGAACACCCCGATATTTTCCTCGCCCTCGCTTCTACCATGGTTTTTTCCGTCGTGGACGGCCCAAAGAATGTCATGCAGCTGTGTCTCCGGCCCGCCCAGGATGAAAAGACCATTTTCTGTCAAGATTTTTTGTCATAGAAGTAGGAGCCCACCACATCTATGATGATACCGGGTTTTGTCACAATTATCATCATAGAAGTGTCATAAGTATGAAAGAAAAAAATTACGTTCGGCCCAAAATGTTACGGATGTGTCTTTTTTTTGTAGTGTTTGCACCTGTTGCTAGACTTGAGGCTATTCGCATATTACTTGCTTATGATAACCATCATGATATCACTTTATATCAAATGGATGTGAAAAGTGCATTCCTCAATGGTAAGCTTGAGGAAGAAGTATATGTTGCTCAACCGCCAGGTTTTGAAGATCCAAAGCATCAGTCTTCAGACTCAATAAGGCCCTCTATGGCCGCAAGCAGGCCCCTCGGGTGTGGTATGATACTTTGAAGTAATTCCTCATGAAGAAAGGCGTCAAATCCGGTTCACTTGACCCAACTCTTTTCACCAAATCTTATGATGGTGAATTGTTTGTGTGCCAAATATATGTTGATGATATCATTTTTTGCTGTACTGATCAACGTTACACTGACGAATTTGGTTATATTATGAGGGAGGAATATTAAATGTCTATGATGGGAGAATTGAAATTCTTCTAAGGTCTTCAAATTCATCAACAGCACAATGGAATATTCATATCTCAGGAGAAATACCTCGAGGACGTATTGAGGAAATTCGGCATGCAAGATTGCAAAGGGGTCAAAATTCCTATGCCCACAAATGGCCATCTATGCACTGATGAAAATGGTATTGACTTTGATCAAAAGGTATACTGCTCCATGATTGGTTCTTTATTGTATTTATGTGCATCTAGGCCAGATATTATGCTTAGTGTTTCCATGTGTGCCCGATTTCAAGCTACACCGAAGGAATCACACCATTAGGCTATGAAGCATATTCTTCGATATCTAGCTCACACACCAACACTTGGATTATGGTACCCCAAGGGCTCGGCTTTTGATCTCATTGGATATTCAGACTCTGACTATGCTGGTGATCGTGTGGACCGCAAGTCAACATCAGGCACATGCCATTTCCTCGGACGATCCTTGGTCTGTTGGTCCTCGAAGAAACAGAACTGCATATAACTATATACTGCTGAAGTAGAGTACATTGCTGCTAGTTCTTGCTGTGCTTAGTTACTGTGGATGAAGCAAACCCTCAAGGACTACGGCGTCAACATGAAGAATGTGCCTCTCTACTGTGACAATGAGAGTGCCATCAAGATTGCTCATAACTCAGTTCAGCACTCGAAGACAAAACACATTCAGATTCGTCATATTTTCTTCGTGATCATGTGTTGAAGGGCGACATTTCTATTGAGCATGTGAAGACTGAAGAACAACTACCCGATATCTTCACAAAGCCCTTGGATGAGAAGAGATTTAGCAAGTTGCGGTGTGAGCTAAATATCCTAGAATCTTTGAATGTCCTCTAAAAAGGACACACATCCTAACACTTATGCAAAATTGATGACTTAGATGTGCAACACACGAAAAAAAGTTTTTCTTCAATCGATGAAGACTAACACTCTAAGTGTGTAGAAATTAACGAATAATTTGATTCTCAGAACCCTACGACAATTGTATGCAGTGTCTGAAATCATCATTCTTATACGGTGGGTCGCGCCTGTTCATCCAGCCTCCACCGCGCGCTACTCCACGGGCTACTATTCAACCAGCCCTCTCCACGGGCTCCTGTTCAACCACCCCTCCACGTGCTACTATTCATCCAGCCCTCCACTATCTACTGTTCATCCAGCCATCCACGGGGTGGTCCTGTTCATCTAGCCCTCCGCGGGTTCCTGTTCATCCAGCCCCAACCGACTCGATTGATCGGGCTCTTGTTCATCCAGAGGCAACAACACAGGGTCCTGTTCATCCACCCCCACCGGGAACTGTTCATCCAAACCCCCCCAGCAACGCTCACTATTTATCCAGAGGCAAAGGAATCGCTCGATCGGGTTCAGATAACAGCCATCGATCGATCACTCAGATTGAGTAACGCGTAGCCTGAAGTGCAATCGCTCGGGTTCAGTTAGAGCCCAACGCCTCGCTCGGGTTCAGTTAGAGCCCAACGCCTCGCACCCACGCGCTTGCGTTTACGAGAGAAACGCGCACCCAAGCAGGCCCCTCGGGTGTGGTATGATACTTTGAAGTAATTCCTCATGAAGAAAGGCGTCAAATCCGGTTCACTTGACCCAAATCTTTTCACCAAATCTTATGATGGTGAATTGTTTGTGTGCCAAATATATGTTGATGATATCATTTTTTGCTGTACTGATCAACGTTACACTGACGAATTTGGTTATATTATGAGGGAGGAATATTAAATGTCTATGATGGGAGAATTGAAATTCTTCTAAGGTCTTCAAATTCATCAACAGCACAATGGAATATTCATATCTCAGGAGAAATACCTCGAGGACGTATTGAGGAAATTCGGCATGCAAGATTGCAAAGGGGTCAAAATTCCTATGCCCACAAATGGCCATCTATGCACTGATGAAAATGGTATTGACTTCGATCAAAAGGTATACTGCTCCATGATTGGTTCTTTATTGTATTTATGTGCATCTAGGCCAGATATTATGCTTAGTGTTTCATGTGTGCCCGATTTCAAGCTACACCGAAGGAATCACACCATTAGGCTATGAAGCATATTCTTCGATATCTAGCTCACACACCAACACTTGGATTATGGTACCCCAAGGGCTCGGCTTTTGATCTCATTGGATATTCAGACTCTGACTATGCTGGTGATCGTGTGGACCGCAAGTCAACATCAGGCACATGCCATTTCCTCGGACGATCCTTGGTCTGTTGGTCCTCGAAGAAACAGAACTGCATATAACTATATACTGCTGAAGTAGAGTACATTGCTGCTAGTTCTTGCTGTGCTTAGTTACTGTGGATGAAGCAAACCCTCAAGGACTACGGCGTCAACATGAAGAATGTGCCTCTCTACTGTGACAATGAGAGTGCCATCAAGATTGCTCATAACTCAGTTCAGCACTCGAAGACAAAACACATTCAGATTCGTCATATTTTCTTCGTGATCATGTGTTGAAGGGCGACATTTCTATTGAGCATGTGAAGACTGAAGAACAACTACCCGATATCTTCACAAAGCCCTTGGATGAGAAGAGATTTAGCAAGTTGCGGTGTGAGCTAAATATCCTAGAATCTTTGAATGTCCTCTAAAAAGGACACACATCCTAACACTTATGCAAAATTGATGACTTAGATGTGCAACACACGAAAAAAAGTTTTTCTTCAATCAATGAAGACTAGCACTCTAAGTGTGTAGAAATTAACGAATAATTTGATTCTCAGAACCCTACGACAATTGTATGCGGTGTCTGAAATCATCATTCTTATACGGTGGGTCGCGCCTGTTCATCCAGCCTCCACCGCGCGCTACTCCACGGGCTACTCTTCAACCAGCCCTCTCCACGGGCTCCTGTTCAACCACCCCTCCACGTGCTACTATTCATCCAGCCCTCCACTATCTACTGTTCATCCAGCCCTCCACGGGGTGGTCCTGTTCATCTAGCCCTCCGCGGGTTCCTGTTCATCCAGCCCCAACCGACTCGATTGATCGGGGTCTTGTTCATCCAGAGGCAACACCACAGGGTCCTGTTCATCCACCCCCACCGGGAACTGTTCATCCAAACCCCCCCAGCAACGCTCACTATTTATCCAGAGGCAAAGGAATCGCTCGATCGGGTTCAGTTAACAGCCATCGATCGATCACTCAGATTGAGTAACGCGTAGCCTGAAGTGCAATCGCTCGGGTTCAGTTAGAGCCCAACGCCTCGCTCGGGTTCAGTTAGAGCCCAACGCCTCGCACCCACGCGCTTGCGTTTACGAGAGAAACGCGCATCGCTCGGCCCCGACCACCCACCGTAACTAGGAACACCCCGATATTTTCCTCGCCCTCGCTTCTACCATGGTTTTTTCCGTCGTGGACGGCCCAAAGAATGTCATGCAGCTGTGTCTCCAGCCCGCCCAGGATGAAAAGCCCATTTTCTGTCATGATTTTTTGTCATAGAAGTAGGAGCCCACCACATCTATGATGATACCGGGTTTTGTCACAATTATCGTCATAGAAGTGTCATAAGTATGAAAGAAAAAAATTACGTTCGGCCCAAAATGTTACGAATGTGTCTTTTTTTGTATTGTTTGCACCTGTTGCTAGACTTGAGGCTATTCGCATATTACTTGCTTATCATAACCATCATGATATCACTTTATATCAAATGGATGTGAAAAGTGCATTCCTCAATGGTAAGCTTGAGGAAGAAGTATATGTTGCTCAACCCCCATGTTTTGAAGATCCAAAGCATCAGTCTTCAGACTCAATAAGGCCCTCTATGGCCTCAAGCAGGCCCCTCGAGTGTGGTATGATACTTTGAAGGAATTCCTCATGAAGAAAGGCTTCAAATCCGGTTCACTTGACCCAACTCTTTTCACCAAATCTTATGATGGTGAATTGTTTGTGTGCCAAATATATGTTGATGATATCATTTTGGCTGTACAGAACTGCGTATAACTGTCTACTGCTGAAGTTGAGTACATTGCTGCTAGTTCTTGATGTGCTTAGTTACTGTGGATGAAGCAAACCCTCAAGGACTACGGCGTCAACATGAAGAATGTGCCTCTCTACTGTGACAATGAGAGTGCCATCAAGATTGCTCATAACCTAGTTCAACACTCGAAGACAAAACACATTCAGATTCATCATATTTTCTTCGTGATCATGTGTTGAAGGGCGACATTTCTATTCAGCATGTGAAGACTGAAGAACAACAAGCCGATATCTTCACAAAGCCCTTGGATGAGAAGAGATTTAGCAAGTTGCGGTGTGAGCTAATATCCTATAATCTTTGAATGTCCTCTAAAAAGGACACACATCCTAACACTTATGCAAAATTGATGACTTAGATGTGCAACACACGAAGAAAAGTTTTTGTTCAATCAATGAAGACTAACACTCTATGTGTGTAGAAATTAACGAATAATTTGATTCTCAGAACCCTACGACAATTGTATGCGTTGTCTGAAATCATCATTCTTATACGGTGGGTCGCGCCTGTTCATCCAGCCTCCACCGCGCGCTACTCCACGGGCTACTATTCAACCAGCCCTCTCCACGGGCTCCTGTTCAACCACCCCTCCACGGGCTACTATTCATCCAGCCCTCCACTATCTACTGTTCATCCAGCCCTCCACGGGGTGGTCCTGTTCATCTAGCCCTCCGCGGGGTCCTGTTCATCTAGCCCCAATCGGCTCGATTGATCGGGGTTTGTTCATCCAGAGGCAACATCACAGGGTCCTGTTCATCCACCCCCACCAGGAACTGTTCATCCAAACCCCCCCAGCAATCCTCACTATTTATCCATAGGCAAAGGAATCGCTCGATCGGGTTAAGTTAACAGCCATCGATCGATCGCTCGGGTTGAGTAACGCGTAGCCTGAAGTGCAATCGCTCGGGTTCAGTTAGAGCCCAACGCCTCGCACCCACGCGCTTGCGTTTACGAGAGAAACGCGCATCGCTTGGCCCCGACCACCCACCGTAACTGGGAACACCCCGATATTTTCCTCGCCCTCGCTTCTACCATGGTTTTTTCCGTCGTGGACGGCCCAAAGAATGTCATGCAGCTGTGTCTCCGGCCCGCCCAGGATGAAAAGCCCATTTTCTGTCATGATTTTTTGTCATATAAGTAGGAGCCCACCACATCTATGATGATACCGGGTTTTGTCACAATTATCGTCATAGAAGTGTCATAAGTATGAAAGAAAAAAATTACGTTCGGCCCACAATGTTACGGATGTGTCTTTTTTTGTAGTGTTTGCACCTGTTGCTAGACTTGAGGCTATTCGCATATTACTTGCTTATGATAACCATCATGATATCACTTTATATCAAATGGATGTGAAAAGTGCATTCCTCAATGGTAAGCTTGAGGAAGAAGTATATGTTGCTCAACCCCCAGGTTTTGAAGATCCAAAGCATGAGTCTTCAGACTCAATAAGGCCCTCTATGGCCTCAAGCAGGCCCCTCGGGTGTGGTATGATACTTTGAAGGAATTCCTTATGAAGAAAGGCTTCAAATCCGGTTCACTTGACCCAACTCTTTTCACCAAATCTTATGATGGTGAATTGTTTGTGTGCCAAATATATGTTGCTGATATCATTTTTGGCTGTACTGATCAACGTTACACTGACGAATTTGGTTATATGATGAGGGAGGAATATGAAATGTCTATGATGGGAGAATTGAAATTCTTCTTAGGTCTTCAAATTCATCAACAACGCAATGGCATATTCATATCCCAGGAGAAATACCTCAAGGACGTATTGAGGAAATTCGGCATGCAAGATTGCAAAGGGGTCAAAATTCCTATGCCCACAAATGGCCATCTATGCACTGATGAAAATGGTATTGACTTCGATCAAAAGGTATACTGCTCCATGATTGGTTCTTTATTGTATTTATGTGCATCTAGGCCAGATATTTGCTTAGTGTTTGCATGTGTGCCCGATTTCAAGCTACACCGAAGGAATCACACCATTAGGCTGTGAAGCATATTCTTCGATATCTAGCTCACACAAAAACACTTGGATTATGGTACCCCAAGGGCTCAGCTTTTGATTTCATTGGATATTCAGACTCTGACTATGCTAGTGATCGTGTGGACCGCAAGTCAACATCAGGCACATGCCATTTCCTCGGACGATCCTTGGTCTGTTGGTCCTTGAAGAAACAGAATTGCGTATAGCTGTCTACTGCTGAAGTTGAGTACATTGCTGCTAGTTCTTGTTGTGCTTAGTTACTGTGGATGAAGCAAACCCTCAAGGACTACGGCGTCAACGTGAAGAATGTGCCTCTCTACTGTGACAATGAGAGTTCCATCAAGATTGCTCATAACCCAGTTCAGCACTCGAAGACAAAACACATTCAGATTCGTCATATTTTCTTCGTGATCATGTGTTGAAGGGCGACATTTCTATTGAGCAGGTGAAGACTGAAGAACAACTAGGCGATATCTTCACAAAGCCCTTGGATGAGAAGAGATTTAGCAAGTTGTGGTGTGAGCTAAATATCCTAGAATCCTTGAATGTCCTCTAAAAAGGACACACATCCTAACACTTATGCAAAATTGATGACTTAGATGTGCAACACACGAAGAAAAGTTTTTCTTCAATCAATGAAGACTTACACTCTAAGTGTGAAGAAATTAACGAAGAATTTGATTCTCAGAACCCTACGACAATTGTATGCGGTGTCTAAAATCATCATTCTTATACGGTGGGTCACGCCACCACCAAAAGTTGAAAATCTTCAATTTGAGTTTTTCCTCATTTTTGAAATTCCTCAGTATTTAATTTTCTTCAACTTTGCAATGCCTTCACTCTTTCTGTCGTTTTTCTTCAATGTCTATATATATATATATATATATATATATATATATATATATATATATATATATATATATATATATATATATATATATATATATATATATATATATATATATATATATATATATATATATATATATATATATGAGTTTATGTCCTCTACAACATTCACTTATTGCTATTTCTTCAAGTTGCCTTTTCTGCTAAGTGAATGTGATCGGACCCTACCCCTTCTATTCTAAACTCTACCCAATCTATTCCCAAATTCTTCATGCGCGTTCTATTTGAAACTCGTTCAAAACCTTCACTGTGTCCTTGTCAGCTGAAGAATTTGCAAACGAAACTTTAAAAAATGAACTTATCTGAATTTTCGGCGTTTGCTGCTCAAACCATTCCACATTCCATGATATAGTATCCTATTCACCCACGATCTCGCACGATCGCCACCTCTCAGTACGTGGGTGACACATGTCGCGCGAATGAGAAGGGTCAGGGGCACGTTCGTCCAATTTCCTCGGCCGAGCAGTTTTTCAGTTTGTCTATAAATACCACTCCCTTTCCTCACTTTGTTTTTTACTCCGCTCGACCTCACTCCCTCGCTCAAGCTTCCCAAAACCTAGCGCCGCCACTACTTCCATCATCCGCGGTGAGTACGAGCTTCACTGCCTCGACCTCATCGCCGTCGTACTCGCGCCGGCTGCGGATTTCTTCACTCTGCCGCCGCCGTAGTTGTCTTCCCGAGCCAAGTTAGGGCATGGAATATCTGAACCGACGAGCTTCAAATCTACACTTCTAGTTCGTCGTGTTCTTCGTCAAGGGTAATTAAAAGTAACTTTTACTGCCCTTGTTGATTCTGATGTTTTCTACAAAATCTTCAAAAGGTGTTTATTCTTCAAATCTTCACACACTAAACACCTCACATATCATCTGTTCTTGATCGGGTTCCCTAAGCATCATTTTTCTTCAAGATTCCTCAATTGTGTGGATTTTTAAATCTGTACAACTCTGGAACCTAAGAAATAGAATGCTTAGTGAAATTCCTCAAGACTCATCTGGTCAAATTCCTCAAACCTATTCTTTTTGCAAAAACTTATGAGAACGCATATGACCTCTCCAAGTTCCTCGCAACTATATTTTATTCATAGGTACACATGTCCGCTGCTAAATCTCTAGGTTCTCATCAACTTAACTCATTTGCAGCATTCCTCGAAGAAAAGTTGCACACCTCTTCAGAAAATTCTAGTGTCCAAAATCCTCAGCTGAAGAAAATGGCTGACAACAAGAGACCTCAGAAGGGAGGAAAGAAATTGGAAGTCAACACCATGTTTGAAATCCCTGAGGATATCTATGATGAATATTGCACTCCTGATGAGGCTAAACATGGCAAGGAGACCAAAAATCAGCGCAAGGTGCGCATACAGAAGATAGAGAGGAGATGGGCACGGGAATGGAGGGAATATCGTTATGGTACACCTAAGTACATGAAGAAATTCGTTGTACACCCTCCATGGCCAAGACCTCCATTGGCACCTGGCCAAGTTGCTGATCCCTCTAGCATCATAAGAGGTGAAGAATTTCCCAAGGAATGGGTCAAGTGTCAAGCTAAACTGGCCAAACTGGCAAAAGAAGCAGTGAAGAAATTTAACGAAGATTCTGCTGCTGCCACTGTTGAGGCCTCTGCTAGCAATCCTAAAAAGGTTGTGCCCAAGAAGCCTGCTCACAAGCCCAGTGCTTCAACATCTATGCCCTCACAGCCAAGCTCCTCAGCAATGCCCTCACGGCCAAGTTCTTCAAAGCCCTCACGGCAAATTCTTCAAGCTGCACCAGCTCCTCCAAAGTCCTCAGCTCCTCCGTCAAAATCCTCAGCACCTGTGCATCTTGCCTCATGCCAAAAGACAACAGGCATCTCCATTGGCTCAGGAGCCTCTGCTACTTCTTTAGCTCCTCCAAATTCCTCAACAGGCCCCACACTGCTGAAGACAAAGGCCACTGATGGACGAGGTTCTCGACCAAGTCCCCACAAGAAGCAGGTCGCCTTTCAAGTACCGTCTAAAGACGACGAAGATGATGATGAAGAACTCACTGAAATCATTAGAGACAGGCAGCACAGGGCCACTAGAGCCAAAGGCAGCAATTTGCCATTGATACTGGATCCAAAGTTGATCCTAGAATTCATTGACCTATGGCACAAGGACCCCAACACACCTCTGACAGAGATGAACCTCACTCCTGGTAAAAGTCATGTATTGACTGCCTTCATTGATAAAGAGAAATGGAAATATGAACAGGGGAGGAGGGTGAAGAAACCGCAGTACAAGAAAGAGTGCTTTCTGAAGCAAAACGTCTTGAATCTTTCAGCTGAAGAACTTGTAGCTCTGCAATCAGAGATCAAGCAACTGAGTAATGAATTTGATCGCTACGCTTGGAGCCAAGGTTAGATTTGTGAAGATAACTGAGAAGTTCACTACCAATGTTGCAGCCCCAACGCAACAGGAAATTCCATAGGCTGGGGCATCTGCTCAACCTACAGAAGAACATGCCAGCACCGCTGATGAAAATTAGGCTACTGATGAAACTACTAGTGTGAGGGCTGATGACTACATTCGAGCCTTTAATGACTATGCCAGGGCAACCACTAGTGTTGCGCCTAAAGAAACTGTCAGGAGAGCTGAAACTTCAACAGCTGTGCCTGAAGAAACTGCAAATGCCAGGGCAACTGCATCAGTTGTGCCTGAAGTTATTGAACCAATTTGTCCTGCTCCTCCCGCACCTACACCAAGTCCAATTCTCCCTTCTGCATCAGAAGCGAAGAAGACCAAGGTTGCGGAGCGTGCAACTGTGAAGAAAATGAAAGCATCAACTTCATCAGATTCTTCAGCTCTGAAGAAGATGAAGAAATTGACTAGCTCTTTTGAGAATCCAATTGATGATATTTCAGTCTCAAGCATGCCATCAAAGGAACTTGTTCCTTTTGATGAAGAACATGTGATCCCAAGCGGATCCGATGATGACATTCCTTCTGCTGCTTCTTGAGAGCAGTTGGATGAAGAAATTGAAGTGGATGCCATCCCTTAAACTCCAGTTGTCTCATCGCCCATGCCTCAGTTCACAGCTGAAGAGGCCATCGTTGAAGAAATGAGTGATGAAGATGAGGATGTGGACATTGGGTGCACAACGCTTGTGATGAATGATGACTTTTCGGAAAGTCAACACCCCAATTCTCCTATGTTCACTCCTCTGCAACAAATTCCTCAGTCCCAAGTGAACACTGAAGTTCAAATGGAATCTGAAGAACCACACCCCACTCCATCTATTCATGAAGAGATCCCAGCCACTAGTGCTGATGTTAATATTGATGAATAATTGAAGACCCAGGCTGCCACTGAAGAAGAACCTAAAATTCATCAGCCTGTGGATCCTGTGATTGCGATTCCTGAGGTTGTGATGCAATTAACTGATATACCTCAGCCCAAGACAAAGGATCCCTTCTCGAAGAAGCAAAAATTCAAGGTTGATGACTTCTTCGATGAGCATGTGTTCTTCACAGAGTATAACCCATATGACTCTGCTCTTCTTAGAAGGAAGCACTTCTGGACTGCCAGCCAAGCCAACTTCTATTCTTCACTGCTTTTCAACAAATACAAAGTCTTCGACCATCATGATATTCCTCACCTGGACATGGAATCACTTCCTTGCTTTGCCCCAGTCCTCAGTGTGCTTCAAGCTGCAGGACTGCTCAACTTTTGCACTGACATTGTTGATTGGAATGAAGAGATAATTCTTCATTTCTATGCAACGCTGCACATCACAGGAGATGCTAATGATGTGAACTCTTTGGTATTGGACTGGATGACAGAGAATACACACTACAAAGCACTGGCCTTTGAATTGCTTCATGCCCTGCCTGTCAGTCCTCCCCTTGACGGCGCTCGTTGCCTATACCCTGAACCTGAACTTACCGCTCACTACATGCAAGTGCTGATGAAGCCACTGAAGCCCGATCAAGCCCCAAGGACCAAATTTCTCATGAAGGAATTGATGTATGTGCCTCGAACTGTCTATCACATTCTGTCGAAGACATTGAGTCCAATCAAAGGCCACGACTCGAATGATGAAGAAGTCGCTGGCATCATGAAGAATCTGCTTTTCAATATCATGCATGGCATTCTTGTCAACTACCATGATTTCTTCATGAGGACTCTGGCAAATGTTGCACTCTCTCTGTTTGAGTTGAAGCCTTATGCTCCGTGGATTATGAGATTCCTCAGAACAAGGTCTTCACTCAACTACAAGGCTGATTTTTAAATCATCTCAGCTACTTGCCCCCCATTGAAGTCCTCAAACGGGCATTTTCCTCAGCTGATGAAAAGGACAAGGCCCCTGTTGTTATTGATGAAGGCATTCGTCCATTGGATGGTCAGTTCCGCAAAAGCTGCATCTTACTCCACCAATGATGACTCTGCCACTCATGACTCTGCCGCACATGCTCCACAGCAAAATCCTCAAGGCACAGCTCCAAGGGTGATGACTGATCGTGAGCTTCTCCTCAGCCTTCACCAGGAGGTCAATCGCAACCACAAATGGGTTAAGCGTCAGTTTGGTTCAATTCTTCACAACATGACTGCTACACACAATGAAGTGAAGAAAAACCATTACTACCTCCATGAAGTTTTCGGTCGCACCTGGGCTGTTCTATCACATCTGTATGGCAAAGAAGATCTGAAGCAAATGGGTCTCAAGCAGGAATTTGACTGGTCTCAACCACCAGTGAAGAAATACAAGAAGGTCAAGTTCCCTCCTTGGTGGCCAGCTGATATTCTTCATCGCGTGACATGGATAAGCATGAAGATTTGGACGACACTGCGACAGGCCCTACTACAACAATCGACCCCAACAACGTTGGCGCTCCTCCATCAACTTGATATTCTTCAGGGGTGTTAGTCCTCATTTTCGATCCTTTTGGTCATTCGATGACAAAGGGGGACAAATAAGAGTTAGTCTTCAAGCGGGTCTACCTATATGGGAGTTTTTTTTGCTAAGTTACAACTCTCGTTCTTTTGAAGACTTTGCTGAACCGAGATGTAAACTTAAACTCTATGGTGGTCTGATACTTTTGATTTGTTCTTCTGCATACTTATTCCTCATATATGTTAATGCACGCATGCTGAATTACACCAGTCACCATATTTCATCATGCATTTCAAATTCTTCATGTTATATGTCAAATGCGTGTAAGAATTACAAGGTATAGGGGGAGATCTCCATGATTCTACTCTTCAAGTGTGCATTGCTTCAAAAGCAAATTCCTCACTATGCACATCTTCAGGGGGAGTTCTTCTATATATTGCAATCAAATTCCTCAATATCAGCATTTACACTTCATATGTTTATCCCCGTTGAAAACTTAACCTATATTGTCATATATCACCAAAAAGGGGGAGATTCTAAGTGCATCTTGTCGGTGGGAAATGACACCTATGGGATCACGAGAATCCCTTTCTGTGGTTGCAGGGCGCGGGGGTCGTGAGAAGAGCGGATCGAGCAGGCAGCACACGATTCCCTTACCCAGGTTCGGGCCGCGAAGATGCGTAAAACCCTACTCCTGCTTTGGTAGATTATATCTTTGTGTTCTTGAGCTAGCTATGGGGCGTGAGGAGCTCCAAAAAGCCAAATCCTGTTCCTGGTCGCCTGGGGCCTCCTTTTATAGGAAAAGGGGCTGCCACAGTGGCACACAGGAGGTGGAAAGGGTACAGTGATGCGAGGTTATCCCTCGCATTACACGACAAGGCACATTACTGCACCTTGCTTAGGTGTCCTTGCTTTATCGGGGGCGGGGTGTGACACTCCAAAAAAATTTATTTGGTTTTCAGCAAAAACTTTGTTGGTTTTTGAAAAAAAAGAGGCCATTTACAAATTTTGCCGGAAAACCTTCCTCTTAAAAACTTCCTTTTCTTTGGCAAGGATTTTTGTTTCTGTATCTTCTGCAAACTATGGTGTTTGATCACTTAAAACTTTTTCTCTGTTGGCTCCCTGCTCAAAACATATTTTGGAAAATTAATTATTTTCCTTTTAAAAAAGAACTCTATGAAATTTGGGGTTCTTCATATCTTGAGATCCACCCATGATTTTGTTTTGCCCCATGTGGTAAAAGCCCTCCAAAAACCCTTCCCTCCTCCTTGGAACAATCTAAAATTCTCTGTCCCATCAAGTCCAAACCATTTTTGGATTTTATTTAAATCATTTTATCTCTCAAATCTTTTCTGTCAATTATTTTGAGCCTGAGTGATTTTCAAAGCAAGTACCCCATTGCAGTTGAGTTTTGAACTCAAACCAACTCTCCTGGATAGTCCTTGGTACCCACAACCCAGAACCATCTTGATCCACTCTTCCTCTTTTCAAATTTCAGCCTCTGCAAGTTTGGACCAGATTTGCCAAATTTGGTGAAATTCATTATCTCCTCTTCTCCAAAAATTCTACCAAAATTCAGGCAGCCTCCTGGTGCAATGAGAGGCCACCCCACCAAGTTTCAGCTCAAGGAGAAATCCTACATACCAAAATCATTCTGTCGAACACCTGGCCAGCACTGTTTCTATGCAAATTCAGAGAAGTTCAGAGTTTCAGAGATTCAGTGTCGTTTCCTTTCGTCAGGTTCAGTCACGCGTCGGCAGTGCGCCGTGGCGTGATGCGCGCAGCCTTTCCTCGTTGTCCAGAGCGCCGCACGCGCACTTGGTGGGTTCCCGGCGTCGGTGACTCCCTGGCCCGCCTGCGCTAGCGTCTGCTGCGGCGGCAGCGCCTCCCGTCGCGGCCAACAGTGGCAGCACCAGCTTTGCAACGCCGTTCCACGCTGCCCTTTGCTCCCTAGCTCTACGCGTGGCTCATGCATGCTAGCGTATCCCCGCTGCACCGTCGGCGTGGCCCGGCAAGCACTGGACGCGCTCTCTGCCGCCGGCGGACCCGCGCCGTCCCGTTCTGACAAAACCTGCCCTAAGCTTCTAATCCCAGTCCGTTGAGCGTCGGAGTGGAACCAGTGGACCTCCACGTTGATGGCCAGGCTCCTAAACTCCCCGACCAAGCACTACACCGACGTAATCCATCGCCAGAGAACTCCGTTCACGGCCACCGCCTCGGATCGCCTATAAAAGGAGACCCCGAGCTCACCCTCGAGCACGCACCACCCCTACACCTCACCAACGCCCCGCCAGGCCACTGGGAGGACCTCGAGGAGGTCTCCTCCCCCAACTCCGGCCGCCCCGTTCCGCCTCAGCCTCCACCTCGTTTCACTCCGGTGAGGCCATCCCCGGCTCCCAAACTCCGTCAGCTACCTCCTCTAGCTACCAGAAGTCTAACCCCCTCCTCAATTTGCCCTTCGTAGCACTCTCCGGCGAGCTCCATCCACGCCCGAACCACCGTCCGGCGGAGCAAGGGCCGCCGTCGACGTGGTGCTCGCCGGCGACCACCACCACCACTAACTGATGCGGAATGGCGCCCTGAACATGGAGGTACCCTCCGATCCTCCCGCCCCGCCGTGGATCGCCGCGGCCCTCTGGTGCCAAAACTCTGCTTCTGTTTTCAAACCCGACGAGTGGGTCCACCCCATCAGCTTTTTATTCTTTTTGAATCGTCTTATGGAAACGCCTTCGGGCAAAATACGCTTTCTCCACTGAACTAGCGTATTCGGGACAGAAACGTTTTCTATTTTTATAAAGAGGACCCTGGAAAGTTTCTGTTTCATTACAGAAATGTCCCTGGACAAAAACACTAATAACTTTTAAACAGAAGAGTATTTTTGAATGATTCTTTTTCTGTCCTCTTTGAAATTTTGTCTAGTTTTTTATCAGATTTATTTGAAAAATATTTGGAATAATGTTTATGCACCTCTCGGTATTCACGTTAGCGTGTATGTTTCCTTTATACCGTAGATACCGAAGGAGGTGACGGGGCCGCGAACTTCACCGAGCTAGGCTCCGACTACTCTGAACCAGGCAAGCATGTTTGAACTTTTGATATGACGAGTGTTTTGGCATGTTTGCAGTAAGTAGTTTCATGGCATGTTTGTGAGCATACCGATGAACGTCATTTTTCATGCAATATAGAGGCAAGTAAGTTCGATAATCCATACGTGTTGGATGTGAATGTGCATGGCCATGTGTTGGCATGAGGATGGGTAAGATGGCAGTGTTGTAGCAGGCCAGTCTTATGCCATACTATTGACTTCAGTACTAGCCCGTATCGGTTCTTTTTCCATCCATTTCCCTTCCCGTACTACCACAAGTTTTCCACAAGGGATATGGCTTAGTAGGTTGCAAACCGCTTTCCTAGTAAACACCAAAAGGAGAGGCCGAGATGATGGTTCCATGGCCCTGGATTAAAGCCAGTCATCCGGTCAGGGGGCATGGGTGTTTCTGGTTGGGACCGAGAGGGGGGCACCCCTTAGAGCGCGCGTATATAAATTTGATCCCATGCTATTCGATATTGTGATCTCCCCGTCTCAAAGTTTTCCTTGTACGTTGTCTAGGGTGATTCTTGACATCGTGAGGTATGATGGGTGTGTACTGGATCGCTGTGTTTCCTACCGAAACACCGTAAACGGAACTAGCGCTTCGGGACTACGGAAATCCGTTAGCTGTGGGAAATTTTAGTACAAACTCTGCAGAGTCCTAGATCCTCGAATCATCTTATCCATGTTCAAGTTCTGCATTATCTTATCCTGACAAGTGTCAGTTTCTGGTGACAGATACTCCGGTGAATCACATGAGTGCTAAGTCCAGTTAAATGTTTATTTCTGTGGAAGGACTAACCCGTTTATTATCATGAGTTGATTATTTATTATGAGTATTGTTTTCCTTATGAAGAAAGCCCTTTCTGCGATGTCTCTCAGACGTCCGACAGTGGCATTGTCATTATTTACTTTCAGTAAAAGCCCTTTCTGCGATGTCGCTCAGACGTTCGACTGTGGCATTGTCATTTTTTTACTTTCACTAAAATCCCTTTGTGCGATGTCGCTCAGACATCCGACTGTGGCGTTGTTATTATTTACTTTCAGTAAAAGCCCTTTCTGCGATGTCGCTCAGACGTCCGACTACGGCAGTACTGTTATTTCCTTTCAATGCAAGCCCTTTCCGTGAGTCGCCCCGACGTCCGTCTGTGGCATGCATGTCATTTATTTTCAGTTTAAGCCCTTTATGTGGTGTTGCTTAGACGCCCGACTGTGGCATGATCTTTATTTACTTGTTCACCTTTCGAGGCGTCGCTTCAGACACCCGATCGGTTTTCCTTTTATTTTGTTGGGATTTCAGGCGAACTACCGCCGATTCCCTTTTTCTTACCTTGCCTGCTAAATTCTGAATGTGCATTGGTAAATTAATCATGACGCATTCATGCATGCATTTGTTATATCTTACGTCCGAACTGTCTTGCGAGTACTTTCAAAGTACTCACTGGCTTGTTGATTTGGCCAGATGCTGACGAAGGCGATCTCATGGATGAAGAGTTCGATAGCGAGTCCAACGCCTAGAGGAGTCCCAGTCAGTCTCATGCGACCCTGGATTGGTCACTGTATTATATCCGCTTCCGCAACCCGAATAAATTCATCGAGCCTCACCTCGACGCTCGATGAGAAGCTAGTTTGAGAGTCATGTTATCCACTCCCCACTGTGTTATTCCACCATCACTTTATTCTCGAGTCAGTAGTATGCCACCACACCATCGTGTTATACCCGCCATTATGTATAATTATTGGCGCGATTGTAATAAATTGTTGAGCACCCTTAGCTCGACCCTGTAATATATTTTATGCTACTGGCTTATCGTATCAAGAGATTGTCTACCAGTAAGGAGGACTTTTCCTCATGCTGGACTCAAAAGATCAGTCTTTCAATAAATATTTTAATTGGAAAACCGGTCGTGACAAGCTTGGTACCACAGCTAGGCTGACTGTAGGATGCCGCTAGGTGCGATCGCTAATTGGTTATTAGCAAAATAGAGCTAAATTGTATTTTTGCAATTGTAGTCATTTTCTGACAGTCAGCATAAATTTATGATCTGACCATTCAGAATTTTTGCATACTTTTGTAGATGGCCGACAACAGCTACAAGTCTTAGACATTCGCCAACGTGCCCGATGGGTTCATCAAGCTTCTCTCCTTCATCGTTCAGGTCGCGATGGGGCCATCTGTGTGCCCAGTCGCCACTCTCTGCCAGCACAGAGTCAACGACAGTCTGACCATGCACCAGGCCTCGGTGCAGTTCAGGGGAGGGCGTGGTGAGTTATGCCGCTTCCGGTTCATGGGAAGAGCCATGCCCACGGAGAAGCATGCTATTCATATGGCAGCCCGCGAGGCGATAGCTTGTCTCAGGGATGTCCTTCCCGTGATGAAGGCCCGTCGTTACCGCTATCTCCCATGCCATGTGCCCTACACCTGTCACTACGCATACTCATGCCCTAGAGGAGAACGAGACGAGGCCTTTGAGATGCTTATTGAGTATCTCCAGGCCCTGGAGGCCGCCTTCGACAACCTGGTGGACGACTTCGTGGCCGCCCGCATGGACTCAGTCCATGGTTGTGCTGCCAATAGGAGGGAGCTCCTGCCCACCGCACTGCCACTGACTTTTGTCTCGTCATCAGCTTCTTATGCACCTACTCGTCGCCTGCCTTCTACCGAAGAGTTCAACCAAGTCATTGCGCCCACTCCAGTGCGCACTGCACCACCCTTCGCGCCAACTCCTGTTCGTGTTGTTCCACCGCTGGCACCCACCCCATCTACTCAGCGCAGCACTGCTCGCATGGAGCCCATTAGCGAGGAGGAAGTCGAGTCCCCAGCCTCGCTATGCCTCACCCTTGGCAGGACCAAGGACATCATCAACATCTCCGACTAAGTACGCTTAGCCGTCATGCGATGTACTGCCTTGTAAGATATGCTGTGAGAAGTAGCTTGTTTGCGCATCATGTAGGGACTGGAGTAGTGCACTAGCCTAAATAACATGTCAGGATTATGTACGCATATCCTGAGTGATGTATTGTATAATTATTGCCGCGTGTAAGATACGTAATGAGCAGTCCTTCTCCGTGCGCAAATTGATATATTTTTCCTTAAGTAATCTTGGCTATTTAATTCATTTGCCAACCTTGTGCATTTGTGTGCTTGTTGTTGCGACCCCTTTTCATTTTTCTTATGGGTTTTACAAAATATATCCCCAACGTGAAAAATGTCTCGTCCTTGGACTCGCTCCATGCCAGCTCCGCCAGAGGAAAATTATGGCACTCAACCAAACAACAATTTTGCACAAGGGCAGTCAAGTCAATATTATGACACTCAACGAGGCAACAATTTCACACAAGGTCAGTCGAGTCAACAGGACAGTGAAACGGCACTTTCCCAAAATGTGCCGCCTTTATGAACAGAGTCAGCAACAACATCGGGAAATGATGAACCAAGTCATCAACATGGGAAATCACCATGGGCAGTATCAACAACATTCCAAGTTATCTGAGCTATAGAAGACACGTCCCCCAACATTTTCTCAAACTGACAAGCCTCTTGAGGCCGAAGACTGGCTTTGAGATATGGAGAGAAAATTAATTATTGCAAAATGTTCAGACCCCGAAAAGGTACTTTATGCTCTGCACTATCTCACAGGAGCAGCTGCATCTTGGTGGGAGAATTTCCTGCACATGCATCCCAACGAAAATGATATAACCTGGGTTGATTTCAAGGAAGGTCTCCGTGGCGCACACATTCCTAAGAGTATTATGAAAATCAAAAAGAGAGAGTTCGATGACCTCAAACAAAGGAACGTGACAGTGTCAGATTACAACGGTCAATTTACTCTATTGTCTCGCTACGCCAATGAAGAGCGTATGACTGAAAGCAAGAAGATGGAGAAATTCCTTGACGGTCTAGCACCCGTGCTTAAATGCCAACTAGTCGTGCACACTTTTCCAGATTTTAAGACACTAGTGGACAAAGCCATTACTCTGGAAAATGAGGGTATCCGCCAAGGAAAGAAAAATACCCCGGCAACCGAGATTGAATAAGGTGGACGTTTCTGAGCTAAACAAGGTTCCAGTAGTGTGTGAATTTCCAGACGTGTTCCTCGAAGAGCTACCAGGCATGCCACCAGACCGAGGGATAGAATTCAGCATTGAGCTAGCACCAGGAACCACCCCCATATACAAGAAACCATACAGAATGGCACCATCCGAGTTGGTTGAGTTGAAGAAACAAATAAAGGAATTGCTGGACAAAGGATACATTCGAGCCAGCTCCTCACCTTGGGGATCACCAATTTTGTTCGCCAAAAAGAAGGAGGAACACTAATATTGTGTATTGACTATCGAGCACTTAACATGGTCACAGTCAAAAACAAATACCCGATGCCACGGATAAACGATTTGTTTGATCAACTTGCTCAGGCCAAGGTATTCTCAAAGATTGACTTAAGGTCAGGATACCATCAATTAAAGGTGCGAACAGAAGATATCCCCAAGACATCCTTCACCTCCAGATATGGACTATATGAGTTCACAGTAATGCCATTTGGATTAACAAACGCCCCCGCCTATTTTGTTCACCTCATGAACAAAGTATTTATGAAGTTTATGGACAAGTTCGTTGTGGTATTCATCGACGATATTCTGGTATACTCCAAGACACCAGAAGGGCACGCGGAACATCTCAGAATTGTGCTTGGAGAACTCAGGAAACATCAATTGTATGCCAAGTTCAGCAAGTGCGGATTTTGGCTAAGACAAGTAGGCTTTCTAGGCCACGTACTGACCCAAGACGGTATTGCAGTGGACCCGGAGAAAGTCAAGGCCGTACTTGGCTAGAAGTCACCAGCCAGCGTAACGGACATACGGAGTTTCTTGGGAATGGCAGGATATTACCGCAGATCTATTGAAGGATTCTCCACCATAGCCAAGCCTATGACGCAGTTACTCAAGAAAGACAAGAAGTTTGAATGGACAGAAGCCTGCGAGAAGTTTCCAAGAGCTAAAACGGAAATTGACGACAGCCCCGGTATTAATTGTGCCAGACATACACAAGAACTTTGAAGTGTATTATGACGCTTCCAGAAAGGGTCTCGGATGCGTGTTGATGCAAGAAGGCAAGGTGGTCGCGTACGCATCAAGACAACTTCGCAAGCATGAGGAAAATTATCCCACTCATGACTTAGAAATGGCAGCTGTCATTCATGCGCTCAAGGAATGGAGGCATTTCTTGGAAATCGATGTGAAATATATACGGACCATAAAAGTCTCAAATATATTTTCACACAGCCAGAACTAAATTTACGGCAACGACGCTAGTTGGAACTAGTAAAGAATTATGATGTCGGTATCCACTATCGTCCAGGAAAAGCAAATGTAGTGGCCGATGCTCTTAGTCGGAACCCCAGCTCCGACGACAACAGTCTGCCCAACTTAAGACCAGAATTCCAACAAGAATTGGACAAACTCAACTTGTTGATGGTAGCAGAAGGCACCATAACAAACTTGGAAATACAACCCAACCTTGTGGAGAGAATTAAAGAAGCTTGGCCTGGTCACCCCAGCATCGAAGCCATTAAAAGAAAGGTGGGTATGGGCAAGGCCTCGGAATTCGTCGTAGACGATAGAGGAATATTATGGTACGGACACAGACTCTGCGTGCCAAACCTAGAAGACCTCAAACAACAAATTCTAGCAGAAGCCCACACCGCCCCATATTCGATCCACCCTGGAGGAACCAAGATGTATAAGGATATACAGGAAAGATTTTGGTGGCACGGTATGAAGAGGGACATAGCCGCCTTCATTGCATGTTGCGACTCTTGTCGACGCATAAAAGCTGAGCATCAGAGACCAGCCGGACTACTGCAACCAAACAAAATACCTGAGTAGAAATGGGATGAAATAGGGATGGATTCTATTGTCGGACTACCTCGGTCTCGACACGGGAACGATGCCATATGGGTCATCACCGACAGGTTAACCAAGGTGGCACACTTTATTCCAGTAAAGACGACCCACACCACTCAGAGGCTTGCCAGGATATATCCCTCCCGCATAGTTTGTCTGCACGGTGTCCCGAAGACTATAATATCTGACAGAGGCACCTAGTTCGTCTCAAGGTTCTGGGATCATTTACAACAGGCTCTGGGAACTCAACTGGCCTTCAGTACGGCATACCACCCCCAGACTGATGGACAAACGGAACGAGTAAACCAAGTTTTAGAAGACATGCTGAGAGCATGTGTACTCACCTATGGAACCAGTTGGGAAGAAAGCCTACCATATGCCGAGTTCGCGTACAACAACAGTTACCAGGCCAGCCTGCAAATGGCACCATTTGAAGCTTTATACGGACGGAGATGTCGTACCCCACTAAATTGGTCAGAGACCGAAGACAGCCGCATCTTCGGCCCAGACATGCTCAAGGAAGACGAGGAAAAGGTCAAGCTAATCAGAGACCGACTCAAGACCGCTCAAAGTCGACAGAAGAGTTATTACGATCAGAAACATCATGGAGTCAGTTTCAAACCCGGTGAATTCGCGTATCGAAGAGTATCCCCTATGAGGGGATTGCAACGATTCAAGATTAAAGGAAAGCTGGCACCGAGATTCAACGGACCATTCCGTATAGTGGCACCAAGAGGCACGGTAGCCTACCAGCTAGACTTAACCGAGGAATTATCCGATGTCCATGACGTGTTCCACGTCTCGCAGTTAAGGAAGTGCGTAAGCAACCCAGAGAAACAAATATCCCATGAGAACATAGATGTGCAGCCAGACCTCACCTATTAGGAACATCCAGTAAAGATATTAGAGGAGTCTGAAAGGAGGACCCGACAGAAAACCATCAATTTTTTCAAAGTTCAGTGGAGCAATCACACCGAAAGTGAAGCAACTTGGGAAAGAGAGGATTTTCTTCGAGCAGAGCATCCACACTTATTTAAGGATCAGCTGAAATCTCGGGGACGAGATTTTTCCTAAGGGGGTAGGTGTTGTGACACTCCAAAAAAATTTATTTCGTTTGTAGCAAAAACTTTGTTGGTTTTTGAAAAAAAAAGAGGCCATTTAAAATTTTTGCCAGAAAACCTTCCTCTTAAAAACTTCCTTTTCTTTGGCAAGGATTTTTATTTCTGTATCTTCTGCAAACTATGGTGTTTGATCACTTAAATCTTCTTCTCTGTTGGCTCCCTGCTCAAAACATATTTTGGAAAATTAATTATTTTCCTTTTAAAAAAGAACTCTATGAAATTTGGGGTTCTTCATATCTTGAGATCCACCCATGATTTTGTTTTGCCCCATGTGGTAAAACCCCTCCAAAAACCCTTCCCTCCTCCTTGGAACAATCTAAAATTCTTTGTCCCATCAAGTCCAAACCATTTTTGGATTTTATTTAAATCATTTTATCTCTCAAATCTTTTCTGTCAATTATTTTGAGCCTGGGTGATTTTCAAAGCAAGTACCCCATTGCAGTTGAGTTTTGACCTCAAACCAACTCTCCTGGATAGTCCTTGGTACCCACAACCCAGAACCATCTTGATCCACTCTTCCTATTTTCAAATTTTTCAAATTTCAGCCTCTGCAAGTTTGGACCAGGTTTGCCAAATTTGGTGAAATTCATTATCTCCTCTTCTCCAAAAATTCTACCAAAATTCAGGCAGCCTCCTGGTGCAATGAGAGGCCACCCCACCAAGTTTCAGCTCAAGGAGAAATCCCTACATACCAAAATCATTCTGTCGAACACCTGGCCAGCACTGTTTCTTTGCAAATTCAGAGAAGTTCAGAGTTTCAGAGATTCAGTGTCGTTTCCTTTCGTCAGGTTCAGTCACGCGTCGACAGTGCACCGTGGCGCGATGCGCGCAGCCTCTCCTTGCTGTCCAGAGCGCCGCACGCGCACTTGGCGGGTTCCCGGCGTCGGTTTCTCCCTGGCCCGCTTGCGCCGGCGTCTGCTGCGGCGGCAGCGCCACCCGTAGCGTCCAACAGTGGCAGCACCAGCTTTGCAACGCCGTTCCGCGCCGCCCTTTGCTCCCTAGCTCTACGCATGGCTCATGCATGCCAGCGCAGCCCCGCTGCACTGTCGCCGTGGCCCAGCAAGCACTGGACGCGCTCTCTGCCGCCGGCGGACCCGCGCCGTCCCGTTCTGACAAAATCTGCCCTAAGCTTCTAATCCCAGTCCGTTGAGCGTCGGAGTGGAGCCAGTGGACCTCCACATTGATGGCCAGCCTCCTAAACTCCCCGACCAAGCACTGCACCACCGTAATCCATCGCCGGAGAACTCCGTTCACGGCCACCGCCTCGGATCGCCTATAAAAGGAGACCCCGAGCTCACCCTCGAGCACGCACCACCCCTACACCTCACCAACGCCCCGCCAGGCCACTGGGAGGACCTCGAGGAGGTCTCCTCCCCCAACTCCGGCCGCCCCGTTCCGCCTCGGCCTCCACCTCGTTTCACTCCGGTGAGGCTGTCCCCGGCGCCTAAACTCCATCAGCTACCTCCTCTAGCTACCAGAAGTCTAACCCCCTCCTCAATTTGCCCTTTGCAGCACTCTCCGGCGAGCTCCATCCACGCCCGAACCACCGTCCGCCGGAGCAAGGGCCGCCGTCGACGTGGTGCTCGCCGAAGACCACCACCAACACCAACCGACGCGAAATGGCGCCCTGAACACGGAGGTACCCTCCGATCCTCCCGCCCCGCCATGGATCGCCGCGGCCCTCTGGCGCCAAAACTCTGCTTCTGTTTTCAAACCCGACGAGTGGGTCCACCCCGTCAGCTTTTTATTCTTTTTGAATCGTCTTATGGAAACGCCTTCGGGCAAAATACGCTTTCTCCACTAAACTAGCGTATTCGGGACTGAAACGTTTTCTGTTTTCATAAAGAGGACCCTGGAAAGTTTCTGTTTCATTACAGAAAGGTCCCTAGACAAAAACACTAATAACTTTTAAACAGAAGAGTATTTTTGAATGATTCTTTTTATGTCCTCTTTGAAATTTTGTCTAGCTTTTCATCAGATTTATTTGAAAAATATTTGGAATAATTTTATGCACCTCTCGGTATTCACGTTAGCGCGCATGTTTCCTTTATACCGTAGATACCGAAGGAGGTGACGGGGCCGCGAACTTCACCGAGCTAGGCTCCGACTACTCTGAACCAGGCAAGTATGTTTGAACTTTTGATATGACGAGTGTTTTGGCATGTTTGCATTAAGTAGTTTCATGGCATGTTTGTGAGCATACCGATGAACGTCATTTTTCATGCAATATAGAGGCAAGTAAGTTCGATAATCCATACGTGTTGGATGTGAATGTGCATGGCCATGTGTTGGCATGAGGATGGGTAAGATGGGAGTGTTGTAGCAGGCCAGTCTTATGCCATACTATTGACTTCAGTACCAGCCCGTATCGGTTCGGTTTCCATCCATTTCCCTTCCCGTACTACCACAATTTTTCCGCAAGGGATATGGCTTCGTAGCTTGCAAACCGCTTTCCTGGTACACACCAAAAGGAGAGGCCGAGATGATGGTTCCATGGCCCTAGATTAAAGCTAGTCATCCGGTCAGGGGGAATGGGTGTTTTCGGTTGGGACCAAGAGGGGGGCACCCCTTAGAGCGCGCGTATATAAATTTGATCCCATGCTATTCGAGATTGTGATCTCCCCGTCTCAAAGTTTTTCTTGTACGTTGTCTAGGGTGATTCCTAACATCGTGAGGTATGATGGGTGTGTACTGGATCGCTGTGTTTCCTACCGAAACACCGTAAACGGAACTAGCCCTACGGGACTACGGAAATCCGTTAGCTGTGGGAAATTTTAGTACAAACTCTGCAGAGTCCTATATCCTCGAATCATCTTATCCATGTACAAGTTCTGCATTATCTTATCCTGACAAGTGTCAGTTTCTGGTGACAGATACTCCGGTGAATCACATGAGTGCTAAGTCCAGTTAAATGTTTATTTCTATGGAAGGACTAACCCGTTTATTATCATGAGTTGATTATTTATTATGAGTATTGTTTTCCTTATGAAGAAAGCCCTTTCTGCGATGTCGCTCAGACGTCCGACTGTGGCATTGTCATTATTTACTTTCAGTAAAAGCCCTTTCTGCGATGTCACTCAGACGTCCGACTGTGGCGTTGTCATTTTTTTACTTTCAGTAAAAGCCCTTTCTGCGATGTCGCTCAGACATCCGATTGTGGCGTTGTTATTATTTACTTTCAGTAAAATCCCTTTCTGCGATGTCGCTCAGACGTCCAACTGCGGCAATACTGTTATTTCCTTTCAATGCAAGCCCTTTCCATGATGTCGCCCCGACGTCCGTCTGTGGCACGCATGTCATTTATTTTCTGTTTAAGCCCTTTATGTGGTGTCGCTTAGACGCCCGACTGTGGCATGATCTTTATTTACTTGTTCACCTTTCGAGGCGTCGCTTCAGACACCCGATCGGTTTTCCTTTTATTTTGTTGGGATTTCAGGCGGACTACCGCCGATTCCCTTTTTCTTACCTTGCCTGCTAAATTCTGAATGTGCATTGGTAAATTAATCATGACGCATTCATGCATGCATTTGTTATATCTTACGTCCGAACTGTCTTGCGAGTACTTTCAAAGTACTCACTGGCTTGTTGATTTGGCCAGATGCTGACGAAGGCGATCCCATGGATGAAGAGTTCGATAGCGAGTCCGACGCCTAGAGGAGTCCGAGTCAGTCTCATGCGACCCTGGATTTGGTCACTGTATTATATCCGCTTCCGCAACCCGAATAAATTCATCGAGCCTCACCTCGACACTCGATGAGAAGCTAGTTTGAGAGTCATGTTATCCACTCCCCACTGTGTTATTCCAGCATCACTTTATTCTCGAGTCAGTAGTATGCCACCACACCATCGTGCTATACCCGCCATTATGTATATTTTATGCTACTCGCTTATCGTATCAAGAGATTGTCTACCAGTAAGGAGGACTTTTCCTCATGCTGGACTAAAAAGATCCGTCTTTCAATAAATATTTTTATTGGAAAACCGGTCGTGACACGGGGGAGAGCCATGTCTCCTCCGTCGCCGCTCTCTCCTGCGTCGACACGTGCCCTGGCCAGCGGTGCCTGCGATGCCATGTAGGCGGGCAGGCAGCTGAGGTGGCGCAGTGGTAGGTCTCCACGAGGATCTGCATGCCGCCAGGCAGGTGCCTGCCCAGCTGGTTGGGTCGGCAGCTGCATGCGAACGGTGGTGGAGGCGTGACTGGAGCGGGTCCGATGGTGGCCCCGCGGGTGTCCTCGGCAAGGGCCTTGCCGCGGCCCCGGCAAGGGTCTTGTCGGGGTCCCGACAAGGGTCTTGCCGCGGCGCCTGTTGCCATCCCCGGCAAGGCTCTTGCCGGGGGCCTTGTGGTTTTCCTTGGCTGGGATCCCACCAAGGACCGTCATCTTCTAAAGTGTGCATCTGATCTTGAATGTCTTCACAAAGATCTGCATACCACCACGGGGATGCCTCCCGAATCCTTGCCCCATGGGGGCAGTGGACTCAAGGCTGACACGCTCCGTATGTGTGGGGCGAGGCTGCCACTGCAAGGGTCTTGCCGGGTTTGCAAAAACCGCCTCCCGGCAAGGATCTTGCCGAGAGGGGGGGGACCCGCTTCGCCCCCTTTTCTCTTTGTCGTCTTGGTCTTGGCGTCGTTCTGCTCCTCTTTGGCTTCAGCCTTACCTTGGTTCTACCTCCCTTGCCGGGCTCGGTGCGGCGGCGCCCGTGGCCCAGACTGCCAGTGCACAGTCGTAGGGGTAGAAAAAGTGTACCCCTCTTTTTGTACACCGACAGCGGGTGTCCTCAGCAAGGAAAACCACAAGGCCCCAGGCAAGAGCCTTGCCGGGGATGGCGACAGGCGCCACAGCAAGGGCCTTGTCGCGGCCCCGGCAAGATTCCTTTACCCAGCTTCGGGCCGCGAAGATGCGTAAAACCCTACTCCTGCTTTGGTGGATTATATCTTTGTGTTCTTGAGCTAGTTATGGGGCGCGAGGAGCTCCAAAAAGCCGAATCCTCTTCCTGGTCGCCTGGGCCTCCTTTTATAGGAAAAGGGGCTGCCATAGTGGCACACAGGAGGTGGAAAGGGTACAGTGATGCGATGTTATCCCTCGCATTACACGATAAGGCATAGTGCCCCTTAGTGATTTTGGTGTATTCAAGACTTATAGGTGATACGTCCATTTTGCATAATGCTTTTATATCGATATTTATTGCATTATGGGCTGTTATTACACATTATGTCACAATACTTATGCCTATTCTCTCTTATTTTACAAGGATTACATAAGGAGGGAGAATTCCGGCAGCTGGAAATCTGGGCTGGAAAAGGAGCAAATCTTAGAGACCTATATTGCACAACTCCAAAAGTCCTGAAACTCCATGTAAGTCATTTTTGGAAATAGTAAAAAATACTGAGTGGAAGAAATACTAGAGGGGGCCCACACCCTGGCCACGAGGGTGGGGGCACGCCCTACCCCCCTGGGCGCGCCCCCTGCCTCGTGGGCCTCCTGTTGGCCCTCCGGTACTCATCTTCTACTATATGAAGTCTTCCGTCCGAAGAAAAATCATAAGCAAGCTTTCAGGACGAGACTCCGCCGCCACGAGGCGGAACCTTTGCGGAACCAATCTAGGGCTTTGGCAGAGCTGTTCTGCCGGGGACACTTCCCTCCGAGAGGGGGAAATCATCGCCATCGTCACCACCAACGATCCTCTCATCGGGAGGGGGCAATCTCCATCAACATCTTCACCAGCACCATCTCCTCTCAAACCCTAGTTCATCTCTTGTATCCAATTCTTGTCTCTAAGTCTGGGATTGGTACTTGTAGGTTACTAGTAGTGTTGATTACTCCTTGTACTTGGTGCTAGTTGGTTTATTTGGTGGAAGATCATATGTTCAGATCGTTTTATGCATATTAATACCCCTCTAACTATGAACATGAATATGCTTTGTGAGTAGTTACATTTGTTCCTGAGGACATGGGAGAAGTCTTGTTATTAGTAGTCATGTGAATTTGGTATTCGTTCGATATTTTGATGAGATGTATGTTGTCTCTCCTCTAGTGGTGTTACGTGAACGTCGACTACATGACACTTTACCATTATTTGGGCCTAGAGGAAGGCATTGGGAACTAATAAGTAGATGATGGGTTGCTAGAGTGACAGAAGCTTAAACCCTAGTTTATGCGTTGCTTCGTAAGGGGCTGATTTGGATCCATATGTTTCATGCTATGGTTAGGTTTACCTTAATACTTCCTTTGCAGTTGCAGATGCTTGCAATAGGGGTTAATCATAAGTGGGATGCTTGTCCAAGTAAGGGCAGCACCCAAGCACTGGTCCACCCACATATCAAATTATCAAAGTACCGAACGTGAATCATATGAACGTGATGAAAACTAGCTTGACGATAATTCCCATGTGTCCTCGGGAGCGCTTTTCTCAATATAAGAGTTTGTCAGGCTTGTCCTTTGTTACAAAAAGTATTGGGACACCTTGCTGCACTTTATTTACTTTTGATACTTGTTGCTCGTTACAATTTATCTTATCACAAAACTATTTGTTACCTATAATTTCAGTGCTTGCAGAGAATACCTTGCTGAAAACCGGTTATCATTTCCTTCTGCTCCTCGTTGGGTTCGACACTCCTACTTATTGAAAGGACTACGATAGATCCCCTATACTTGTCGGTCATCAAGACTCTTTTCTGGCGCCGTTGCTGGGGAACGAAGCGCCTTTGGTAGGTGGAATTTGGTAAGGAAAATTTTATATAGTGTGCTGAAATTTACTGTCACTTGTTAGTATGGAAAGTAATCCTCTAAGGGGCTTGTTCGGGGTATCTTCACCCTGACCAGTAGAGCAAAGAGTTGCTCCTCAACCTACTGAACCTACTGAAAATGAAAAATTCTACTTTGAGATTCCTTCGGTATGATAGAAAAACTGCTAGCTAATCCTTTTGCAGGAGACGGAACAATGCATCCTGATGAGCACCTAATATATGTGGATGAAGTTTGTGGATTATTTAAGCTCGCAGGTGTGCCCGATGATGTTATTAAAAAGAAGGTCTTCCCTTTATCTTTGAAGGGATATGCATTGACATGGTATAGGCTATGTGATGATATGGGATCATGGAACTACAAACAATTGAAATTGGAATTTCATCAGAAGTTTTATCCTATGCACCTTGTTCATCGTGATCGCAATTATATATATAATTTTTGTCCTCACGAAGGAGAAAGCATCGCTCAAGCTTGGGGGAGGCTTAAATCAATGTTATATTCATGCCCCAATCATGAGATCCCAAGAGAAATAATTATTCAAAAAATTTATGCTCGGCTTTCTGATAACAATCGCACCATGCTCGATACTTCTTGTGATGGCTCTTTTACGATGAAGACTATTGAATTCAAATGGGATTTATTGGAAAGAATTAAATGCAACTCTAAAGATTGGGACCTCGACAAAGGTAAGGAGTCAGGTATGACACCTAAGTTTGATTGTGTTAAATCTTTTATGGATACCGATGTTTTCCATAAATTTAGCACTAAATATGGACTTGACTCTGAGATAGTAGCTTCTTTCTGTGAATCTTTTGCTGCTTATGTTGATCTCCCTAAGGAGAAGTGGTTTAAATATAATCCTCCCATAGAAGTAAAAGTAGTTGCACCTATTAAAGTTGAAGAAAAGACTATCACTTATAATGATCCAATTGTTCCTACTACTTATGTTGAGAAACCACCTTTTCCTGTTAGGATAAAAGATCATGCTAAAGTATCAACTGTGGTTCGTAAAAGCAATATTAGAACCTATACACCTCCTAAGCAAGTTAAAGTTGAACCTAATTGTCGGGGGTTGGGTGCGACATCTGCCAAAGGATGGCTTATCATGGTGGGAGCGAGTAGAACGTCGTCGGTGCCCGGAAGCGGGATGAGGCGTACACACGAACGCCGGCGTACTTTACCTAGGTTCGGGGCTCTCCTAGGAGATAATATCCCTAGTCCTGCTCTGCGGGGTCTCCGCATGATCTCTAAGGTGGAAAGAGTACAAGCTTGCTCCTCGAGCTGTATGCTAGAGGTAGGAGAAGGCACGGCCAACCTTTTCCCTCTCTATATGATCTGGTCTAGATCTAATGGGTTGGACCCCTTTGCATGGGTGCCCTGGGGGTTTCTATAGGCCTACCCCTAGGGGTATAATGGTAATTCGGCTGGGCGCAGGGCCCATCCGTCAGTCTCTTTGGTCGCCGGCTTCTCCGCCGATTGTCGGGGCCCGCCGACTGGTCCGGTACGGAGCTGGCAGTCCGTGTCCGCCACTTGTGGGTCTTGCCGACTGCTGATTATTGTAGTCGTGCCTCTAATGATGCAGGCTTGGTCATGGGGTCGTGGCTACAGCCCCGCCGCCTGGCGGGCGATTACTATAGCCATTTCCCGTCTCGTCTGGTTAATGCCGCGTGGGACCCGTGGGAGGGGCTGACTCCCAACGGGTCCGACTGGTGCGCTCTAGCCGTCTTCTGGACTCTCGCTAACTAGTGGGACCCGTCGTCCCTAGATCGTATAGACAGGCCGTCGTGGGTGCAGGACTCTGCCCACAGGTGCTGATGTCAAGGCTGGCATGGCAACAGTGCTGCGCCGGACGGAGATCTTCGTGGGTACGGCCCACTGTGGCCACGCCAGCCTTCGTGAAAGGGGAGGGAATGGGCTTTACTATGCCCACTCCCAGTCCCATCCCCCTTGATCAGGGCATGGGCATCCGTGGGTGCTGTGGGCCGACTCCCCGTGGCCGGCTTCTCTGGAAGCCGCCTGATAGGAGTCGGCTTGTCTTGAACTCGTCTTCTGGACTCGGCCGCCTTCGGGTAGTCGGTTGTTCCTTCAGCCGGCCTCCAGAAGGTGGCCTCTCATCTTGGCGTCTTGAGGGGTGCAGTCAGCCCCGATGTCTTGAAAGGTTCTGGGCCCCGGGTTAGCCTACCTGTGGCCCATTACTCCGACAGTAGTCCCCGAAGCTGGTGAGGCGCCGCGGATGATCAGCCGAGGAGCCTCAGCAGTTTCTCTCTCCGGGTGCTTGAGGTCAGAACTTCGTCTGACTTCTGCCGAACCGACTAGTAGGACTCGGACTCGCCCAAATCTGCTTGTCCAATTTTTCGAACCCGCCGGCGGGATCCAGATGGCGTGCTAGCTAAGCTTCCAGGCCGCAGCCCGTTTTGGGCCTGTCACGTGGCAACGCGCGGCCAGGCCAGTCTACCCACCCACGCGCATGACGGGACAGGTCTTCAGGCGGGGCCCGCCACTACCGTACCTCGGCACGCGAGCGGATCCGCTGCGGTCGTGGCGGACGGTTGGGGTTCACGCGGAGTTACTGTGCGCAGTAACTCCGAGCGATAAACGTAGCGGTCGCAGGGTCGTGGCGCAGTAAATCCCACGACCGCCCCCTCGGCTTCGCAGCCCATGAGTCTATAAGTAGGGGGAGGAGGGGAGCGGCAGAGCACGCGCGCCCCTCCTCCACGCTACTCCTCTTTCTTCCTCTTCTTCCTCGTACTGCCGCGCCCCAAGATTCGCCGAGCGCTGCGGTGATCCGCTCACGATGAGCTCCTCTTCCACCGCCGCGCCCCCCTCAGTGCACTCCGGCAATTGGGATGGCTCAAAGGTCCATGACGACCACATCGAGTTCCTCCGCAAGACGCGTCGGCTCCCCAGCAAGGATTATGTGCGGGTTCGCCTTGTGCCACGGGGGGGAATCTCGTCGGTGCCGTAGGAGGGCGAGCGGGTCATCTTCCGCTCGCACTGCCTTCGTGGCCTATGCCTGCCGGCGAGCGGTTTCTTCCGCTCCTTCCTTGAGTTTTACGGCCTCCAGCCGCACCACCTTACGCCCAACACATTGGTACTACTGTCCACCTTTGTCACCCTGTCCGAAGGCTTCCTTGGCGTCCTCCCCACCGTCAAGCTCTAGGGGGAGTTCTTCTTCTCCAAGCTTGGCACCCAGGCCGCAGGTGTGCCGGCTCAGTGCGGCGCGTTCATCGCCGTGCGGAGGTTGGGGGCTGACAACCCATTCCCCCTCATCAAGCTGATCAAATGGGTGAAGATGTGGCAGCGGTCGTACTTCTACGTGAAGAGCGTCTTCACGAAGGGCGACTGGGTCAATCTGCCGCCCTACGTAGTCGGCCCACCGGCTGGGAGGCAGCCCAACTGGTCGTATCAGGCCAGGACGCTGACGCCTGCAGGAGCCAGCACCGTCTCGCGACTCCGAGTGCTGACGCAGGCGGATGGTCTGACTGGCCGGACTTGCTGGTCTTCATGGCGCACCAAGTTCTCCCGCTCCAAGGTCGCCCCCACGTGATATGCCAGATGAGCGGGCATCGGAACCCGAGTCGGATGTGCACCAAGGAGACGCCCCACGAGGAGGTGGCCTACATGGTAAACTACCTCTCCTCCATCCAGCAGCCGGCATCACGGGTCAACCCCCCGCCCGTGGTAAGTTGTTTCCTTTTTCTCTTTTCAGCTTTCTCGACTTTTTGCCGTCGAGTCCGTCTTTTCCATTCTGATCAGTCGGCTTTGGTCAGAACCCTCTCCTCCATCCAGCAGCCGGCATCACGGGTCCAGCCCGCGAATTCCTCACCGACCGGGCGGAGAGCGACCTTGACGACCCCGATCTGGGGGCGACGGCCTTGGAAGACGTCGCCGAGGGAGGTAGCGGCCCACGGCTCGGGGCCAGTCTCGAGGACTGGCCTCACGATGATGAGGAGGTCGCCCCCCGCCACCAGCCAGGAGCCGGCCAGCCCGACGCGAGCTCTTCCGCCGCGCCGGACGCTCAAGGCGGTGCGAAGAAGCGCATGGCCGTGCCGAGTTTGTTCGGCAGCCGTCCGAAGAAGCCCAAGAGCTCGGCCGCGGCGACCAAGCGGGACGAGGCGAGCGCCAAGGCCCTCCGCTTCCGCAAGGAGGTGAAGAAGCCGCCGCTGGTCTCCACGTGAGTGCTCGCACTTTTCGCCTTTATTCTTTCTTTGTAGGTTTTGTCTGAGTCTCTACTTGTTTCCCTTGGTCCAGGGCTCCCCTCACTCTTGAGAGGGTCGCCGCCGCCTCCGTCATGGGGTCGGCGGAGACATCCGCCACCACTCGGCGGGTTGACCACGCCGCCGACCTTCGGGAGGCGACGGAGCGGAACGTGCAAGAGAAGCACGAGGAGGAAGAGGCCGCCCGCCCGGAGAAGGCGGAGGCCGAGAAGGTGGAGGCCTCCGCCAAGAAAAAGCTGGCAGAGGCTGAGGCCGCCGTCGCGGCGGGGAGGCAGACAGAGGAAGTCGCGCACCACCAATCAGCGGTGTTCGTCACTCCGCTGAACTCTGGGCTGCTGTGACCGGGGTTCATGGGGCAGACCAGGGAAGCCGGAGGCGAGAACCCAATCATGGAGAGGGAAGGCGGCGACGCCTCCGTGCCGGAAGTGATGGTGCCGCCGCCACCGTCTGGAGGCGCGCAAGGCGAGCAGCCGGCGGACCCGCCGGTGCCGCCGACTGAAGACGAGGTCGTGGCGGGCCTGCTTCTTCAAGTCGGCACGCCAACGCGTCGCCGCCTTGCGAAGGCGACTTCGGCGCCGCGCCCTTTGGAAGCCGGCACCGCGAGCTCCACGATCCCATATGCCGAGGCGACGAGTGCCGCGCCCACTGGGTGGGTGCGAGGAGGCGGGATGGGCCCGTTGAACCAGATGCTTCCGGACGTCCAGGCCAAGCTCCGAGATGAGGGCGACGCCATCCAGGACTGCACCAAGGCGCATCTGGCGTTGCGGACAGCCATCCGGGTATGTCTCCTCCTTCTTGTTTTGTTTGTTTTTCTTTTTCCTCTCTATGGGGGCACGCCAGCGCACCCACTGTGTGTAGTCCCCGAGTTTCGGGCCGGCTGCTGAGCAGGCGGCTTGGAACTCTAATCGGCGAGTTCCAAGTACTAACGTTCGTCTGAAATGTTTGTCACAGGACTATCACAATCTTCGTGCGACCGCCTTCAACTGCAACGTTGAAGAGCTGGGCAAGCGGACTGCCGACTTGTCGGAGAGCCGGAGTGAGTCCTATTTCTTCTCTGCGGGGGCGAGCTGGCGCACCCGCGGGCTGAAGTCCCCGAGATTCGGGCCGACTGCTGAGCAGTCGGGCCGGATCTCCCCGACGACCTTCTTTTTGTTGAAGACTAATGCTTTCTTTCTTCTTTTTCTTCAGAGGCCAACGCCACCCTGCAGCAGCAGCTGGGCGAGGCCAACACCGCACTGCGTGCGAAGGAGGAGGAGTGCAACAAGCTGGCCGCAGAGCGCGACCTGCTGGTCGCGCAACTGGCAGAGCAGAAGGAGCTGCTCAAGAAGGCCCGGGAGGAGTCGGAAGAAAAGGAGGTCGCCCTCTTGGTTGAGTTCGCAAGCGAACGCTCCTCCTGGACCGACAAGGAGGCGCTGCTGACCTCCGGCTTCCATGAGATTGAGGATCTTGTCGACAGTAAGCCTCCTCATTTTCCTTTTTGAGTTACCGGCTGTTGGTCGAGCCGACTTCTAGTTTTTGACTTGTTCTTCGTTCTTTCGTCTTGGCAGACTTCTTCCCTGGCCACTCGCAGGACGCTAATCAAGCCATCGAGGCTGATCACGAGGGGCGGAGGGCGGATGGCGCGGAAATCGCCGCCGACGCCCCCAGAACCCTTGATGAGCAGATCCTGAGCATTGAGGCTCGCCTACAGCCAGCCCACCGGATGTTGCGCCGGCTTCAGCCTGTTGGCTGCCACTTTGTCTTTTGTTTTTCCTTCTTAATAGTCTTGAAGAACTTGTTAATTCACATAATTCCACCCACGGGGTGTATTTTGAACTTCTGCTCGAAGATTCGGCCAAGGGCCTCTGCTATGTAAATATTTATGCGAGTTCTATCTCTTCGTGTTTATTGCTCCTTTGGCTTTTTCCCTTGCCACCTTCCCTTAGTGGTCGTCTTGCCAGCCGGACAGCCGCTCTGCACACTATTGCTGGATCAAGTACCTGGCTACTTTGGGAAGGAAAGTACTAAGCCGTTTAGAGTTTTCTAGCAAGTTGGATAGAAATGGTAATCCGGCTGCTCAAGAGTCGGTTGCAAAGGGCTGGAAGTCGGCTTAAACTATGTTCATGCTTTGAGTCCTTAGCCATTTTTCATGTGGACACCCATTCTACCTTACTCCTGCCCACCTGTCAGTCGCTCTGCGAGCTGCTGCTTTTGACAGGAGATGGCTTAAGTGCCGCACACTACTTGTCTGGCTACAGGAAGCATTTCATAGCGCAAGTCGGCAAGTCCCCGGGCCGACTAGTCGAACCCGGTGCCAAGCAGCGTAACAACGAATTACATACTCGTAGGCATAATTCTTATCATATAGATAAAAGAGGACAGTCCCCGAGCTCTTCTCGAGGGGCCCGAAGTCTTGGTGCTTAAATACAAAAGGTAGCGTGGTACATACTGCATCAACTGTAAAATCTTCAAAGGAGATTTGCATTCCATGGCCGCTCCGTCTCTTTGCCAGAGTCGTCCCTCTTGTGTGCTCGGGGCTTCTGAGCGTTGATCAGGTAATAGGAGTCGTTGCCCAACACTTTGCTGATGATGAAAGGGCCTTCCCAAGGTGCCGAGAGCTTGTGGTGGACGGCTGTTCGCTGGATCAGCCGGAGCACAAGGTCGCCCTCTTGGAAGGATCTCGGCCTGACCTTCCGGTTGTAGTACCGACGTAGGCTCTGCTGGTAGATGCTGGACCGGCTGAGTGCCGACAGCCGACCCTCTTCCAGCAGATCGACGCCGTCTTTTCGCGCTTCTTCTGCTTCCTCCTCGGCGTACATGGTGACTCGTGGGGAGTCGAACTCTATGTCCGTTGGGATGACGGCTTTAGCACCGTAGACGAGGAAGAAAGGCGTGAAGCCGGTTGACTTGTTTGGAGTTGTGCGAAGACTCCAGAGGACGGCTGGCAACTCCTCGAGCCAGCAGTCGGCCGAGCGCTCCAGAGGCTTGACCAGTCAAGGCTTGATGCCCGACAGGATGAGGCCGTTTGCTCGCTCCACCTGGCCGTTTGACTGCGGATGGGCAATGGACGCTAGGTCCAGTCGGATGCCCTGCATCACGCAGAAACGGGCCAAGGCACCTTTGGCAAAATTTGTGCCGTTGTCGGTGATGATGTTTTGTGGTATGCCGTACCGAATTGTGATGTCCGAGATGAAAGTCACGGCAGTCGGACCATTCAGCTTCTTGATCGGCTTTGCTTCTATCCACTTGGTGAACTTATACACCGCGACAAGTGAGTCAGGCCGCCTCGTGCCGTCTTGAATGGCCCCACCATGTCCAGGCCCCAAACAGCGAAGGGCCAGGCAATGGGAATAGTCTTGAGTGCAGAAGCCAGCTGATGCGGCCTGGAGCGGAACTTTTGGCACCCTTTGCATTTTTGTACCAAATCCTTAGCGTCTTCCAAAGCAGTCGGCCAGAAGAAACCATGGCGGAAGGCTTTGGCGAAGAGTGCTCTTGAAGCCGCGTGGTGGCCACACTCACCTTGATGGATATCTTTGAGAATTGCATGGCCTTGATCTGGCTCCACGCAGCGCTGGTAGACGCCAGTGACACTGCGCCTTACAAGCTCTCTATTGAATATGGTGTAGGCTGCTGCTTGGCGTTGCACTTGCCGAGCTAGGATCTCGTCAGTTGGCAGCTCTTTGCTCACCAAGAACTTGAGGATGGGCTGGGCCCATGAGGGTGCTGCGATTTCTTTGACTGTCAGAACTGCGACCTGGACGGGGGTGGCTGGGCCGGGAGGCAGCGGGTTGGAGTCGGCAGCCGCTTGCTAGATCGATGGAGTCCCCGGGCCGATTGGTGCAGTCCCCGGGCCGAGTTCTTGTTGGAAATATGCCCTAGAGGCAATAATAAAATGTTTATTGTTATATTTCCTTGTTCATGATAATTGTCTATTGTTCATGCTATAATTGTGTTATTCGGAAATCGTAATACATGTGTGAATACATAGACCACAACACGTCCCTAGTGAGCCTCTAGTTGACTAGCTCGTTGATCAACAGATAGTCATGGTTTCCTGACTATGGGCATTAGATGTCATTGATAACGGGATCACATCATTAGGAGAATGATGTGATGGACAAGACCCAATACTAAGCATAGCACAAGATCGTGTAGTTCGTTTGCTAGAGCTTTTCCAATGTCAAGTATCATTTCCTTAGACCATGAGATCGTGTAACTCCCGGATGCCGTAGGAGTGCTTTGGGTGTACCAAACGTCACAACGTAACTGGGTGACTATAAAGGTATACTGCAGGTATCCCCGAAAGTATCTGTTGGGTTGACACGGATCGAGACTGGGATTTGTCACTCCGTATGACGGAGAGGTATGTCTGGGCCCACTCGGTAATGCATCATCATAATGAGCTCAATGTGGCCAAGTGTTTGGTCACGGGATCATGCATTACGGTATGAGTAAAGTGACTTGCCGATAACGAGACTGAATGAGGTATTGGGATACCGACGATCGAATCTCGGGCAAGTAACATACCGATTGACAAAGGGAATTGTATACGGGATTACTTGAATCCTCGACATCGTGGTTCATCCGATGAGATCATCGAGGAGCATGTGGGGGCCAACATGGGTATCCAGATCCCGCTGTTGGTTATTGACCGGAGATTTGTCTCCGTCATGTCTGCGTGTCTCCCGAATCCGTAGGGTCTACACACTTAAGGTTCGGTGACGCTAGGGTTGTAGAGATATTAGTATGCGGTAACCTGAAAGTTGTTCGGAGTCCCGAATGAGATCCTAGACGTCACGAGGAGTTCCGGAATTGTTCGGAGGTAAAGATTTATATATGGGAAGTCCTATTTCGGCTATCGGGAAAGTTTTGGGGGTCATCGGTATTGTACCGGGACCACCAAAAGGGTCCCGGAGGTCCACCGGGTGGGGCCACCTATCCCGGAGGGCCCCATGGGCTAAAGTGGGAAGGGGAACCAGCCCCTGGTGGGCTGGTGCGCCCCCCTTGGGCCTCCCCTGCGCCTAGGGTTGGAAACCCTAGGGGTGGGGGCGCCGCACTTGGCTTGGGGGGCAAGCCACCCATTGGCCGCCCCCCTCCCCATGGAGATTGGATCTCCTAGGGCCGGCGCCCCCCCTAGGGGCCCTACATATAGTGGGGGCAGGGAGGGTAGCCGCACCCTTGTTCCTGGCGCCTTCCTCTCCCTCCGTAACACCTCTCCTCCCCGCTTGCGCTTGGCGAAGCCCTGCCGGGATCCCGCTACTTCCACCACCACGCCGTCGTGCTGCTGGATCTCCGTCAAACTCTCCCTCTCCCTTGCTGGATCAAGAAGGAGGAGACGTCTTCCCCAACTGTATGTGTGTTGAACGCGGAGGTGCCGTCCGTTCGGCACTTGGTCATCGGTGATTTGGATGACGACGAGTACGACTCCCTCAACTCCGTTCTCTTGAACGCTTCCGCTCGCGATCTACAAGGGTATGTAGATGCACTCCTCTCTCTCGTTGCGAGATGACTCCATGGATTGATCTTGGTGAAGCATAGAATTTTTTTATTTTCTGCAACGTTCCCCAACAGTGGCATCATAAGCTAGGTCTATGCGTAGTTTCTATGCAAGAGTAGAACACAAGATGTTGTGGGCGTCGATTTTGTCAATTTACTTGCTGTTACTAGTCTTATCTTGATTCAGCGGCATCGTGGGATGAAGCGCCCCGGACCGACCTTACACGTACGCTTACGTGAGACAGGTTCCATCGACTGACATGCACTAGTTGCATAAGGTGGCTAGCGGGTGTCTGTCTCTCCCACTTTATTCGGATCGGATTCGATGAAAAGGGTCCTTATGAAGGGTAAATAGAAATTGGCATATCACGTTGTGGTTTTGACATAGGTAAGAAACGTTCTTCCTAGAACCCTATTGCAGCCACGTAAAAACATGCAACAAAAATTAGAGGACGTCTAACTTGTTTTTGCAGCATATGCCTTGTGATGTGATATGGCCAAAAGGATGTGATGAATGAATTATATGTGATGTATGAGATTGATCATTTTCTTGTAATAGGAATCACGACTTGCATGTCGATGAGTATGACAACCGGCAGGAGCCATAGGAGTTGTCTTTATTTATTGTATGACTTGTGTGTCATTGAATAACGCCATGTAATTACTTTACTTCTTTGCTAAACCGTTAGCCATAGTAGTAGAAGTAATAGTTGGCGAACAACTTCATAGAGACACGATGATGGAGATCATGGTGTCATGCCGGTGACGAAGATGATCATGGCGCCCCGAAGATGGAGATCAAAAGGAGCAAATGATATTGGCCATATCATGTCACTATTTGATTGCATGTGATGTTTATCATGTTTTGCTTCTTATTTGCTTAGTACGACGATAGTAAATAAGATGATCTCTCATAATAATTTCAAGAAAGTGTTCCCCCTAACTGTGCACTATTGTGAAAGTTTGTTGTCTCGAAGCACCACGTGATGATCGGGTGTGATAGATTCTAACGTTCACATACAACGGGTGTAAGCCAGATTTACACATGCAAAACACTTAGGGGTTGACTTGACGAGCCTAGCATGTACAGACATGGCCTCGGAACACAAGAGACCGAAAGGTCGAACATGAGTCGTATGGAAGATACGATCAACATGGAGATGTTCACAGATGATAACTAGTCCGTCTCACATGATGATCGGACACGGTCTAGTTGAGTCGGATCATGTATCACTTAGATGACTAGAGGGATGTCTAATCTAAGTGGGAGTTCATTAAATAATTTGATTAGATGAACTTAATTATCATGAACTTAGTCTAAAATCTTTGTAATATTTCTTGTAGATCAAATGGCCCACGCTAATGTCAACCTCAACTTCAACGCGTTCCTAGAGAAAACCAAGCTAAAAGATGATGGCAGCAACTATACGGACAGGGTCCGGAACCTGAGGATCATCCTCATAGCTGCCAGGAAACAATATGTCCTAGAAGCACCACTAGGTGAGGCACCCATCCCAGAGAACCAAGACGTTATGAACGCTTGGCAGCAGCGTGCTGATGATTACTCCCTCGTTCAGTGCGGCATGCTTTACAACTTAGAACCGGGGCTCCAAAAGCGTTTTGAGCAACACGGAGCATATGAGATGTTCGAAGAGCTGAAAATGGTTTTCAAAGCTCATGCCCGGGTCGAGAGATATGAAGTCTCCGACAAGTTCTACAGTTGTAAGATGGAGGGAAATAGTTCTATCAGTGAGCACATACTCAAAATGTCTGGGTTGCACAACCTCTTGACTCAGCTGGGAGTTAATCTCCCAGATGACGCGGTCGTTGATAGAATCCTTCAGTCGCTCCCATCGAGCTACAAGAGCTTTGGGATGAACTTCAATATGCAGGGGATGGAAAAGACCATTCCTGAGGTATATTCAATGCAGAAATCAGCGGAGGTGGAGATCAAAAAGGAACATCAAGTGTTGATGGTGAATAAAACCACTAAGTTCAAGAAAGGCAAGGGTAAGAAGAAGGACAGCAAGGGAGTTGCCACGCCCGGTAAGCCAGTTGCCGGGAAGAAGCCAAAGAATGGACCCAAGCCTGAGACTGAGTGCTTTTATTGCAAGGGAAAGGGACACTGGAAGCGGAAGTGCCCCAAATACTTAGCGGACAAGAAGGCCGGCAACACTAAAGGTATATGTGATATACATGTAATTGATGTGTACATTACCAGTACTCGTAGTAGCTCCTGGGTATTTGATACCGGTATGGTTGCTCATATTTATAACTCAAAACAGGAGCTGCGGAATAAACGGAGACTGGCGAATGACGAGGTGACGATGCGCGTCAGGAATGGTTCCAAGGTCAATGTGATCGCCGTCGGCATGCTACCTCTGCATTTACCTACGGGATTAGTTTTAAACCTCAATAATTGTTATTTAGTGCCAGCTTTGAGCATGAACATTGTATCTGGATCTCGTTCAATGCGAGATGGCTACTCATTTAAATCCGAGAATAATGGTTGTTCTATTTATATGAGAGATATGTTTTATGGTCATGCCCCGCTGGTGAATGGTTTATTCTTAATGAATCTCGAACGTGATGTTACACATATTCATAATGTGAATACCAAAACATGTAAGGTTGATAATGATAGTCCCACATACTTGTGGCACTGCCGCCTTGGTCACATAGGTGTCAAACGCATGAAGAAGCTCCATACAGATGGACTTTCAGAGTCTCTTGATTTCAAATCATTTGACACGTGCGAACCATGCCTCATGGGTAAGATGACCAAGACTCCGTTCTCCGGAACAATGGAGCGAGCAACCAACTTATTGGAAATTATACATACTAATGTGTGTGGTCCAATGAGCGTTGAGGCTCGCGGTGGCTATCGTTATGTTCTCACTCTCACTGATGACTTAAGTAGATATGGGTATGTCTATTTGATGAAACACAAGTCTGAGACCTTTGAAAAGTTCAAGGAATTTCAGAATTAGGTAGAGAATCAACGTGATCGAACGATAAATTCTTACAATCAGATCGTGGGGGAGAATATTTAAGTCACGAATTTGGTACGCACTTAAGGAAATGTGGAATCGTTTGAAAACTCACACCGCCTGGAACACCTCAGCGTAACGGTGTGTCCGAACGTCGTAATCGCACTCTATTGGATATGGTGCGATCTATGATGTCACTCACTGATTTACCGCTATCATTTTGGGGATACGCTCTAGAGACAGCTACATTCACTTTAAATAGGGCACCGTCTAAATCCGTTGAGACGACACCGTATGAATTATGGTTTGGGAAGAAACCTAAGCTGTCGTTTCTAAAAGTTTGGGGATGCGATGCTTATGTCAAGAAACTTCAACCTGAAAAGCTCGAACCCAAGTTGGAAAAATGCGTCTTCATAGGATGCCCTGAGGAAACCATTGGGTATACCTTCTACCTCAGATCCGAAGGCAAGATCTTTGTAGCCAAGAACGGGTCCTTTCTGGAGAAAGAGTTTCTCTCGAAAGAAGTAAGTGGGAGGAAAGTGGAACTTGATGAAGTATTGCCTCTTGAACCGGAGAGTAGCGCAGCTCAAGAAAATGTTTCTGTGGTGCCTCCACCGACTAGAGAGGAGGCTAATGATGATGATCATGAAACTTCAGATCAAGTTGCTACTGAACTTCGTAGGTCCACAAGGACACGTTCCGCACCAGAGTGGTACGGCAACCCTGTCCTGGAAATCATGTTGTTAGACAACGGTGAACCTTCGAACTATGAAGAAGCAATGGCGGGCCCAGATTCCAACAAATGGCTTGAAGCCATGCAATCCGAGATAGGATCCATGGATGAAAACAAAGTATGGACTTTGACAGACTTGCCCGATGATCGGCGAGCGATAGAGAATAAATGGATCTTTAAGAAGAAGACGGACGCGGATGGTAATGTTACCATTTATAAGGCTCGACTTGTCGCTAAGGTTTATCGACAAGTTCAAGGGGTTGACTACGATGAGACCTTCTCACCCGTAGCGAAGCTGAAGTCCGTCCGAATCATGTTAGCAATTGCCGCATACTATGATTATGAGATATGGCAAATGGACGTCAAAACGGCATTCCTCAATGGCTTTCTTAAGGAAGAATTGTATATGATGCAGCCGGAAGGTTTTGTTGATCCTAAGAATGCTAACAAGGTATGCAAGCTCCAGCGCTCCATCTATGGGCTGGTGCAAGCATCTCGGAGTTGGAACATTCGCTTTAATGAAATGATCAAAGCGTTTGGGTTTATGCAGACTTATGGAGAAGCCTAAATTTACAAGAAAGTGAGTGGGAGCTCTGTAGCATTTCTCATATTATATGTGGATGACATACTTTTGATGGGAAATGATATAGAACTTTTGGACAGTATTAAGGCCTACTTGAATAAGTGTTTTTCAATGAAGGACCTTGGAGAAGCTGCTTACATATTAGGCATCAAGATCTATAGAGATAGATCGAGACGCCTCATAGGTCTTTCACAAAGCACATACCTTGATAAGATATTGAAGATGTTAAATATGCATTAGTCCAAGAAGGGGTTCTTGCATGTGTTGCAAGGTGTGAAATTGAGCTCAGCTCAATGTCCGACCACGACAAAAGATAGAGAAAAGATGAGTGTCGTCCCCTATGCCTCAGCCATAGGGTCTATCATGTATGCCATGCTGTGTACCAGACCTGATGTAAACCTTGCCGTAAGTTTGGCAGGAAGGTACCAAAGTAATCCCGGCATGGAACACTGGACAGCGGTCAAGAACATCCTGAAGTACCTGAAAAGGACTAAGGATATGTTTCTCGTTTATGGAGGTGACAAAGAGCTCGTCGTTAAGGGTTACGTCGACGCTAGCTTCGACACAGATCTGGATGACTCTAAGTAACAAACCGGATACGTGTATATTTTGAATGGTGGGGCAGTAAGCTGGTGCACTTGCAAGCAAAGCGTCGTGGCGGGATCTACATGTGAAGCAGAGTACATGGCAGCCTCGGAGGCAGCGCATGAAGCAATCTGGATGAAGGAGTTCATCACCGACCTAGGAGTCATACCCAATGCATCGGGGCCGATCACTCTCTTCTATGACAACACTGGAGCTATTGCACTTGCCAAGGAGCCCAGGTTTCACAAGAAGACCAGGCACATCAAGCGTCGCATCAACTCCATTCATGAAAATGTTCAAGATGGAGACATAGATATTTGCAAAGTACATACGGATCTGAATGTCGCAGATCCGTTGACTAAACCTCTTCCGCGAGCAAAACATGATCAATACCAGAACTCTATGGGTGTTCGATTCATCACAATGTAACTAGATCATTAACTCTAGTGCAAGTGGGAGACTGTTGGAAATATGCCCTAGAGGCAATAATAAAATGATTATTATTATATTTCCTTGTTCATGATAATTGTCTATTGTTCATGCTATAATTGTGTTATTCGGAAATCGTAATACATGTGTGAATACATAGACCACAACACGACCCTAGTGAGCCTCTAGTTGACTAGCTCGTTGATCAATAGATAGTCATGGTTTCCTGACTATGGGCATTAGATGTCATCGATAATGTGATCACATCATTAGGAGAATGATGTGATGGACAACACCCAATCCTAAGCATAGCACAAGATCGTGTAGTTCGTTTGCTAGAGCTTTTCCAATGTCAAGTATCATTTCCTTTGACCATGAGATCGTGTAACTCCCGGATGCCGTAGGAGTGCTTTGGGTGTACCAAACGTCACAACATAACTGGGTGACTATAAAGGTATACTACAGGTATCCCCGAAAGTATCTGTTGGGTTGACACGGATCGAGACTGGGATTTGTCACTCCGTATGACGGAGAGGTATCTCTGGGCCCACTCGGTAATGCATCATCATAATGAGCTCAATGTGACCAAGTATTTGGTCATGGGATCATGCACTACGGTACGAGTAAAGTGACTTGCCGGTAACGATATTGAACGAGGTATTGGGATACCGACGATCGAAACTCGGGCAAGTAACGTACCGATTGACAAAGGGAATTGTATACGGGATTACTTGAATCCTCGACATCATGGTTCATCCGATGAGATCATCGAGGAGCATGTGGGAGCCAACATGGGTATCCAGATCCTGCTGTTGGTTATTGACCGGAGAGTTGTCTCCGTCATGTCTGTGTGTCTCCCGAACCCGTAGGGTCTACACACATAAGGTTCGGTGATGCTAGGGTTGTAGAGATATTAGTATGCGGTAACCCGAAAGTTGTTCGGAGTCCCGGATGAGATCTCGGACGTCACGAGGAGTTCCGGAATGGTCCGTAGGTAAAGATTTATATATGGGAAGTCCTATTTCGGCTATCGGGAAAGTTTTGGGGGTCATCAGTATTATACCGGGACCACCAGAAGGGTCCCGGGGGTCCACCAGGTGGGGCCACCTATCCCGGAGGGCCCCAAGGGCTGAAGTGGGAAGGGGAACCAGCCCCTGGTGGGCTGGTGCGCCCCCCTTGGGCCTCCCCTCTGCCTAGGGTTGGAAACCCTAGGGGTGGGGGCGCCCCACTTGGCTTGGGGGGCAAGCCACCCCTTGGCCGCCGCCCCCCCCCCCCCCCCTGGAGATTGGATCTCCTAGGGCCGGAACTCCCGCTAGGGGCCCTATATATAGTGGGGGGAGGGAGGGCAGCCGCACCCTTGCTCCTGGCGCCTCCCTCTCCCTCCGTAACACCTCTCCTCCCCGCTTGCGCTTGGCGAAGCCCTGCCGGGATCCCGCTATTTCCACCACCACGCCATCGTGCTGCTGGAACTCCGTCAACCTCTCCCTCTCCCTTGCTGGATCAAGAAGGAGGATACGTCTTCCGCAACTGTATGTGTGTTGAACACGGAGGTGCCATCCGTTCGGCACTTGGTCATCGGTGATTTGGATCACGACGAGTACGACTCCCTCAACCCCGTTCTCTTGAACGCTTCCGCTCACGATCTACAAGGGTATGTAGATGCACTCCTCTCTCTCTCTCGTTGCTAGATGACTCCATGGATTGATCTTGGTAAAGCGTAGAAAATTTTTATTTTCTGCAACGTTCCCAAACAATTCTGAAGTCTCCGGGCTGACCGCCGCAGTCCCCGGGCCGGGCTTTGAAGTCCCCGGGCCGGCTTTGACTACCGCGGACCCGGAGCCGCCTGTCAGGATTCTTTTGCCGTCTGCTGGAGCTCTTGAGTCGGATCCGACTGCTTCGGGTGGGGCCGGCACAAAGATAGACTCTGATTCTGGTGAAGGCTTGACAGACGGCTTGAGGAGACGATGAAGGGCGACACCGGACGGTATTGCTTGACAGGTAAAGCCGATTCTTGCCAGGGCGTCTGCTTGGTCGTTGTCGTTTCTTGGCACATGGAGAAACTCGCACCCCTCAAAATATCCACTGAGTTGTTGCACGAGGAAGCAGTAGCTCGCCATGTTTGCGTCTTTGGCATCCTAGTCGCCGGACGACTGCTGGACCACCAAGTCGGAGTCACCATAGCACAGGATCCGGCGAATGTCGAGCTCTTTGGCAAGCTGGAGCCCGTGAATGAGTGCCTCGTACTCAGCGATGTTGTTGGAGGTGGCAAAATGAATTTGCAGCACATATTTGAGCTTGTCGCCTTTGGGAGAGGTGAGGACAATGCCGGCTCCCAAGCCAGCGCGCATCTTGGAGCCGTCGAAATGCATCCGCAAATGGGTGGAGTTTGGCGCTGGTGGCAGGTACTGGGTCTCGGCCCAGTCGACGAGGAAGTTGGCCAGTGCCTGTGACTTGATGGCGTTGCAAGGCTGGTAGTAGATGGTGTAGGGGGCCAACTCTATGGCCCATTTGGCCACTCGGCCTGAAGCATCTCGGCTTCCGATGATTTCGGCTAGTGGAGTTGTGTAGACCATAGTGATTGATGCTCTTGAAAGTAAGGCTTCAACTTCTTGGCGGCAAAGTGCACGCCGTAGCACATCTTCTGGTAGTGGGGGTAGTTTTGCTTGGAGGTCGACAGTACTTCACACAAGTAATACACCGGTCTCTGGACTGGTAGTGCCTTGCCTTCCTCCTTGCGCTCTACCACAATAACTGTGCTGACTACTCAGCTGGTGGCGGCGATGTGTAGGAGCATGGGCTCCTTAGTAGTCGGAGCCGCCAGAACAGGCAGAGTAGTCAATATCTTTTTCAACTAGAAAAAAGCTTCGTCCTCCTTGTGGTTCCACTCGAAAAAAAGTGGTCTTCTTCATCAGTTGGTACAGGGGGAGAGCCTTCTCGCCCAGCCGGCTGATGAATCTGCTGATGGATGCCAAACAATCGGTGAACTTCTGTACGTCCAGCAGTTGGCTGGGCACTTCCATCCTCTCAATGGCCTTGATCTTCACAGGGTTGCATTCTATGCCGCGTTCGGAGACCAGGAAGCCAAGAAGCTGGCCGGCTGGTACTCCGAAGACGCACTTCTCAGGGTTGAGCTTGATCTGAAATCGGCGCATGTTCTCAAAGGTCTCCTTGAGGTCTTCCAGCAGTGTTCCATGCTTCTCCGTCTTCACCACCACATCGTCCACGTAAACGTGGGCGTTTCTGCTGGGTTGCTTGAGGAGGCACTTCTGCATGCAACATTGAAAGGTGGCGCCGGCATTCCTCAAGCCGAACGTCATAGTCAAGTAGCAGAAGGCTCCAAATGGTGTGACGAAGGCGGTCTTCAGTCTATCAGCCGGGTTCAACTTTATCTAGTGGTATCCTGAATATGCATCCAAAAAACTCAACAGCTCGCATCCGGCTGTGGAGTCTATTACTTGGTCGATCCTTGGCAAAGCGAAGGGTCCTTGGGGCAAGCTTTGTTGAGGCTGGTGTAATCAATACACATTCGCCACTGCTTGTTCTTCTTCAGCACTAGGACCGGGTTGGCTAGCCACTCTGGAAAGAACACCTCCATGATGAAGCCGGCTGCCAGAAGCCGGGCTATCTCTTCTCCAACAACTCTTCTCTTATCTTCTAATAGGAGGGGCAAGGGCTGCCTGACTGTCTTTGGGAGACCATGCGAAGATGTCCCGATTCTCACGAAGGAAATCGATGAGGTTGGCTTCCTATGTGCTGTCGAGGTTCGCACCTACGACAGCGTACCTCTCTGTGTGCTCCAGGTCCAAGGGTATCTTCTTCATCTCTTTGGCCGGCTTGAACGAACCCTCAGCTTCCGACTCCTTGGGGTTGGGCTACATCTCTGGCTGCTTGCCGGCCATCGCCACAATCCGGTCAAGGAGCCGCTTCTCGGCCGCGATCACCAGGGACTCGGCCAGCCGATTGCTCTCAGCTGTGCAGGCGGACGACTTTCTGTAGTCGCCGGCTATAGTCAGAATCCCCTTGGAACTCGGCATCTTCATCTTGAGGTAGGCGTAGTGGGGGACGGCCATGAACTTGGCCAGGGCAAACCGGCCAAGCAACACATGGTATGGGCTCTCGAGGTCCACCACTTCAAACCACACTGACTCTCAGCGGAAATGATCTTTGTCTCCGAAGAGGACATCTATTAGGATCTTGCCGATTGGTGAGCAGGAAAGGCCAGGAACTATGCCATGGAATACAGTCCAGCTGTTCTAAAGCTGTCTTTGCTTGATTCCTAACTTCTCCACCATATCCTTGTACAGGATATTGATGTTGCTGCCGCCGTCTATCAGGAATCGGGAGAAACGAGCAGCTCGCTTGTCCGTGGCAAAGGTGGCATCCCATACCAAGGCGTAGGAGCCTGGACTCGGCATCACCTCTGGGCGGTCAGCTCTGCTCCAGCTAATGGGTTTCTCCGACCAATGCATGAACTATGGTGTATCCGATGCTACTGCATTCACTTCTTGTTGTTGCAGCCGTCTGCTGCGTCGATCATCGGCCACACTGGTGAACACCACGTAGGCCCCCTGCTCTTCTGGGTACTCGTCTTGTACTATGCCGACTGGTCTGATAGCCGGCTGCTGAGGCGGAGGAGGAGGCGGCTAACCAGCAGGCGGAGGAGGCACGAGGACGTCTCCCTTGGCGATCCTGGTGAGCCAGTGGCACTTCCGAGTAGTGTGGTTGGACGGCTTCGCACCACTGTAGAACTCACAGGGGCCATCCAAAGTCTACTCATAGGAGAAAGCCGGCAACCGGTTTGGCTTGCTGCCCTTCTATCTTTTGGCCGGAGGCTGCCCCTCCGGTTGCTGGTCTTCGACCGTCGCCACCTGCCGGCTGCTGGAAGCCGGTTGTGGGGCATTGCACTTGTGGTCGCTCAGCTGCTGTCGCCGACTAGCCTCTACAGCCGGGGTTCTAGGAGCGTGAGGAGCCACTTTGCCAGTCGCACTGACTTGAATCTCCGCCTTCATGGAGGAGTCGGCCGTGGCATACTTGTCTACTATGATCAGCAGCTCGTCGAGGGTCTCTGGCTCGTCGCAGAGGAGCTTGTGCTTGACGAGGGTGCCTTCTCTGCACCCGGCGGTGAAGTACTCGATAGCCTGCACCTCGTGCACGCCCTCGCAGGAGTTCCGGAGCTCGGCCCAACGTGTGAGGTAATCGCGAGTTGACTCGTTGGGGCCTTGCACGCACAAGGAAAGCTGGGGAGGCTTGGGAGGTCGCTTGTACGTGCTGGTGAAGTTGCGGACGAAGGCGTCGTGAAGTCGACCCAGGTGTTGATGCTGCGGGGCTTCAGGATGTTCAGCCATGTCTGGGCCGTGCCCTGGAGCATGAGCGGAACGTATTTCACGGAAACACGCTTGTTGCCGTTTGCTATGTTGACGGCGGTGGAGTAGTCAACTAGCCAATCTTCCGGCTTCACGGAGCCGGTGTACTTGGGCGTGTCTCTTGGGAGCGTGAACCCTTTGGGAAAGGGCTCATCTCGAATGCGGGGGCCGAAACACGGCGGACCCAGCTCGTCTTCTTCTTCCAGCGTAGGGATCGGTGGAGTCTGTCGATCCGATGGTGGGCGTCGTTCTCTCCGACTCCTTCTCGGCGGCCAAGGCGGTCGCCGAGTGTCGGCTGATCAACAGGCGACGGGGAAACTCGCCTTTCCCTGCGAGGGGGAGGAGGCGGACAGTCGTCCCGTCGTTGCACTGCTCTTGGGCGGCCGTCTTGGTCGCACTCGATGGTGACGCGAGACTGACTGCGGCTGGCAGCCGGCTCCTTATCTTTTCTTCCGCGGACACCGCCAGTCGGCATCCAAGACATCGCGCCTTGGTCTCGGCGAGGAGGCGGGTCGTCGTTTTGCCGTTGCGGCGCATCAGTGTGGCAGCCGGCCTCATTCTGCTCGGCAGCCGCGTCATGGAGTCAATAGACGCGCTCCTCATCAGGTGGCGTTCTTCGCCCTCGAAATTGTCCAGCTCGTCAGCCGCCGCCTGGGCGGCTCGGATGTTCTCCGCAGGCGTGGCATAAACGGGGCGATTCGCCCTAAACAGGTCGTTGGCGATGGCCATGCCGCGCTGCTGGACCGCGTCGAGGCGGCTAGGCCTAGCTGGAGCCGGCGAGCCACCCACAGCGCGATCCATCTCGCGCTGGTAGGCCTCTGACAGGTGTCTCATGGTGGCCAGCTTCTTCGCGCCCTCGACGAGCTGAAGGCGGCGCGCCTCCAGCGTCTTGGCGTCGGCGTCTTCGGGAATGGGCGCGGTCACGTCTTGTAGCGCTGCGTCAAGTGGGTCATGAGCTCCTCTGCCGGAGTGCTCGCCATGACCGATGACAAGCACCTCCGTGATGGTGCTTCCGTCCCTCTCTGCGCGAGGGAGCGGCTCATCGTAGACCACCACGTTGGTGGGGAACGCGTCGAGCGACGCGGTGTCGGAATCGACCAACATCGGATCGGTGGAGCCTACGGAGTCCAAGTCCACAGCTGGCTCGCTGGCGACGTGGAGTTGATCGAGGAGGCATGCGAGGAGGCTCTCGAGGCCGCCTGTGCACGCGGTGGATGCGGGATCGTCGGAGAGGCGAACCTCGCCGACAAGATCGGCGAGGCAGCTAGCCGCGCAGGCGATCTCAGCGCCAAGCAGCGCGTCGGCGCAGACTCCGTCTGGCGTGCCGGGCTGGCTGCGCTCACCAGGGACGAAAAGGGTTCCCGTCCAGAGCAGATCTCCGGACGACGGTGCACCTCACCCCCACGGTGGGCGCCAAATGTCGGGGGTTGGGTGCAACATATGCCAAAGGATGGCTTATCATGGTGGGAGCGAGTAGAACATCACCGGTGCCCGGAAGCGGGATGAGGCGTAGACACGAACACTGGCGTACTTTACCCAGGTTCGGGGCTCTCCTAGGAGATAATACCCCTAGTCCTGCTCTGCGGGGTCTCCGCATGATCTCTAAGGTGGAAAGAGTGCAAGCTTGATCCTCGAGCTGTATGCTAGAGGTAGGAGAAGGCAAGGCCAGCCTTTTCCCTCTCTATATGATCTGGTCTAGTTCTAATGGGTTGGACCCCTTTGCATGGGTGCCCTGGGGGTTTATATAGGCCTACCCCCAGGGGTACAATGGTAATCCGGCTGGGCGCCGGCCCAGCCGTTAGTCTCTTTGGTCGCCGGCTTCTCCGCCGACTGCCGGGGCCCGCCGACTGGTGGACCCCGCCTATTGGTCCGGTACGGAGCCGACAGGCCGTGTCCGCCGCTTGTGGGTCTTGCCGGCTGCTGATTACTGTAGTCGTGCCTCTAATGACGCAGGCTTGGTCATGGGGCCGTGGCTACAGCCCCGCCGCCTGGCGGGCGATTACTGTAGCCACTTCCCGTCTCGTCTGGTTAATGGAGCATGGGACCCGTGGGAGGGGCTGGCCGACTCCCGAGGGCCGACTCCCAACGGGTCCGACTGGTGGCGCTCTCACCGTCTTCTGGACTCTCTCTGAATGGTGGGACCCGTCGTCCCTAGGTCGTACAGACAGGCCTTCGTGGGTGCAGGCTCCGCCCACAGGTGCTGATGTCAGGGCTGGCATGGCAACAGTGCCGCGCCGGACGGAGATCTTCGTGGGTATGGCGCACTGTGGCCTCGCCAGCCTCCGCGAAAGGGGAGGGAATGGGCTTTACTATGGCCACTCCCCATCCCATCCCCCTTGATGAGGGCATGGGCATCCGTGGGTGCTGTGGGCCGACTCCCCGTGGCCGGCTTCTCTGGAAGCCGCCTGATAGGAGTCGGCTTGTCTTGAACTCGTCTTCTGGACTCGGCCGCCTTCGGGTAGTCGGCTGTTCCTTCAGCCGGCCTCCAGAAGGTGGCCTCTCATCTTGGCATGTTGAGGGGCGCAGTCAGCCCCGATGTCTTGGAAGTTTCTGGGCCCAGGGTTAGCCTACCCGTGGCCCATTACTCCGAACTAATATTGCTATTGTTAAAGACCTCTTGTCTGATAATATTGATGGGCATGTTATTCATTTCTGTGATGAAACTGCTAGAATTGCCAAACCTTGTGCTAAAGATAAACATAGACCTGTGGTAGGCATGCCTGTTATTTCAGTTAAAATAGGAGATCATTGTTATCATGGCTTATGTGATATGGGTGCGAGTGCTAGTGCAATACCTTTTGACTTATACGAAGAAATTATGCATGATATTGCACCTGCTGAGATAGAAGATATTGATGTCACAATTGAACTTGCCAATAGAGATACTATATCACCAATGGGAATTGTTAGAGATGTTGAAGTCCTGTGTGGGAAACCTAATATCCTGCTGATTTTCTTGTTCTCGGTTCCCCACAAGATAGATTTTGCCCCATTATATTTGGTAGACCCTTCTTGAACACTGTTAATGCTAAGATAGACTATAAAAAGGATGTCGTTACTATTGGTTTGGGTGATATGTCTCATGAGTTTAATTTCTCTAAATTTCGTAGACAACAGCGTGAAGAGGAATTGCCTAGTAAAGATGAAATTATTGGTCTTGCTTCTATTGCCGTACCTACTAGTGATCCTTTACAACAATATTTGCTAGACCGTGAAAATGATATGTTTATGAATGAAAGAAGGGAAATAGATGAACTATTCTTTAAACAGGAACCCATTCTGAAACACAATTTGCCTGTTGAAATTCTAGGGGATCCTCCTCCACCCAAGGGTGATCCCATGTTTGAGCTCAGACCGTTACCTGATACTCTTAAATATGCTTATCTTGATGAGAAGAAGATATATCCTATTATTATTAGTGTTAATCTTCCACAGCATGAAGAAGAGAGATTATTGAGAACTCTGAAGAAGCACCGCGCTGCTATTGCATATACTCTTGATGATCTTAAGGGCATTAGTCCCACTCTATGTCAACATAAAATAAATTTGGAGAAAGACGCCAAACCAGTTCGTGAACACCAACGGCGGCTGAATCCTAAGATAAAAGAAGTGGTAAGAAAGGAAATACTGAAGCTCCTTGAGGTAGGTATAATTTATCCCGTTGCTGATAGTCAGTGGGTAAGTCATGCCCATTGTGTCCCTAAGAAGGGAGGTATTACTGTTGTTCCTAATGATAAAGATGAATTGATTCCGCAAAGAATTATTACAGGTTATAGAATGGTAATTGATTTCCGCAAATTAAATAAAGCTACTAAAAAAGATCATTACCCCTTACCTTTCATCGATCAAATGCTAGAAAGATTATCCAAACATACACATTTTTTCTTTCTAGATGGTTACTCTGGTTTCTCTCAAATACATGTGTCAGTCGATGATCAATCAAAGACCACTTTTACTTGCCCTTTCGGTACTTTTTCTTATAGACGTATGCCTTTTGGTTTATGTAATGCACCTGCTACCTTTCAAAGATGCATGATGGCTATATTCTCTGACTTTTGTGAAAAGATATGTGAGGTTTTCATGGATGATTTCTCCGTTTATGGATCCTCTTTTGATGATTGCTTGAGCAACCTTTATCGAGTTTTGCAGAGATGTGAAGAAACTAACCTTGTTTTGAATTGGGAGAAGTGCCACTTTATGGTTAATGAAGGCATTGTCTTGGGAAATAAATTTCTGAAAGAGGTATTGAAGTTGATAAAGCCAAAGTTGATGCTATTGACAAGATGCCATGTCCCAAGGACATCAAAGGTATAAGAAGTTTCCTTGGTCATGCCAGTTTTTATAGGAGGTTCATTAAGGACTTCTCAAAAATTTCTCGGCCTCTGACTAATTTATTACAGAAAGATATACCATTTGTTTTTGATAATGATTGTGTAGAAGCATTTGAAATACTTAAGAAAGCATTGATCTCTGCACCCATTGTTCAACCACCTGATTGGAATTTACCCTTTGAAATCATGAGTGATGCTAGTGATTATGCTGTAGGTGTTGTTCTAGGGCAAAGAGTTGATAAGAAATTGAATTTTATTCAATATGCTAGTAAAACTCTAGACAATGCTCAGAGAAATTATGCTACTACTGAAAAGGAATTCTTAGCAGTTGTATTTGCTTGTGATAAGTTCAGACCTTATATTGTTCATTCTAAAGTAACTATTCGCACTGATCATGCTGCTATTAAATATCTTATGGAAAAGAAAGATACTAAACCTATACTTATTAGATTGGTTCTCTTGTTACAAGAATTTGATTTGCATATTATTGATTGAAAGGGAGCTGAGAACCCCGTTGCAGACAACTTGTCTAGGTTAGACAATGTTCTTGATGACCCACTACCTATTAATGATAGCTTTCCTGATGAAGAATTAAATGTCATAAATACTTCTCGTACCGCTCCATGCTATGTTGATTATGATAATTACATCGTTGCTAAATTCATACCACCTAGTTTCACATACCAACAAAAAAAAGTTTTTCTATGATTTGAGACATTACTTCCGGGATGACCCGCATCTTTATAAAGAGGGAGTAGATGGTGTTATTAGACGTTGTGTACCTAAGCATGGAAAGGAATAGATCCAACGCAAGTGTCACTCCGAGGCTTATCGAGGACACCACGCTGGAGACAGAACTGCACATAAGGTATTGCAATCCGGTTTCTATTGGCCTACTCTCTTCAAGGATGCCCGTAAGTTTGTTTCATCTTGTGATGAACGTCAAAGAATTGGTAATATTAGTAGACGTCAAGAAATGCCTATGAATTATTCACTTGTTATTGAACCATTTGATGTTTGGGGCTTTGATTATATGGGACCTTTTCCTACCTCCAATGGATACACACATATTTTAGTTGTTGTTGATTACGTTACTAAGTGGGTAGAAGCTATTCCAACTAGTAGTGTTGATCATAACACTTCTAATAAGATGCTTAAAGAAGTTATTTTTCCGAGGTTTGGAGTCCATAGATATTTCATGACTGATGGTGGTTCACATTTTATTCATGGTGCTTTTCGTAAAATGCTTGCTAAGTATGATGTTAATCATAGAATTGCATCTCCTTATCACCCGCAGTCTAGTGGTCAAGTAGAATTGAGTAATAAAGAACTCAAATTAATTTTGCAAAAGACTGTTAATAGATCCAGGAAGAATTGGTCCAAGAAACTTGATGATGCATTATGGTCCTATAGAACTGCATATAAAAATCGTGTGGGTATGTATCCATATAAAATGGTTTTGTGGAAAAGCATGTCACCTACCTCTTGAACTAGAACATAAGGCTCATTGGGCTATTAAAGAGCTCAATTATGATTTCAAACTTGCCGGTGAGAAGAGGTTATTTGACATTAGCTCACTTGATGAATGGAGAACCCAAGCTTATGAGAATGCCAAATTGTTTAAAGAAAAAGTTAGAAGATGGCATGACAAAAGGATACAAAAGCGTGAGTTTAATGTAGGTGATTATATATTGTTATACAACTATCGTTTAAGATTTTTTGCAGGGAAACTTCTCTCTAAACGGGAAGGCCCTTACGTTATCAAGGAGGTCTACCGTTCTGGTGCCATAAAAGTCAACAACTTCGAAGGCACAAATCCAAAGGTGGTGAACGGTCAAAGAATTAAACATTATATCTCAGTAATCCTATAAATGTCGAAACCAATGTTATTGAAACCGTAACCCCGGAGGAATACATAAGGGACACTTTTTGGAACGTTTCAGACTCCGAAAAGGAATAGGTATGTGGTACGGTAAGTAAACCGACTCCAAAACAGTTCAAATGGAAAATTTCTCCGTTTTGGAATATTTAGAAAAATAGAAAAATAAGAAGCAGCCCGGGAAGGACACGAGGTCTCCACGAGGGTGGAGGGCGCGCCCTACCCCCCTGGGCGCGCCCCCTGCCTCGTGGGCACCTCGTGTGCTCTCCGGACTCCGCATTCTTGCACGATACGTACTTTAGTCTGTAAAAATTCATTATATAATCTCCCGAAGGTTTTGACTCCTGTATCACGCAATTATCCTCTGTTCTTGTTTCGAGCTGTTTTTCTGACAGATCTAGGTCATCATGACTTCTCCAAGTGCCCCCAAGGACAAGTTCTTCGAGAAGGTCATCAATCCCAACCTCGAGGAGGTGCTACAACACCCTCAAACCATTGAGGTGCATGAGGGGGTGCTGCACATCCGCGATGTTGAGGGATCGAGGAAGACCGGGAGCGTGGAGACAAGGCTCGAGGCAATGGAGCAACAAGTCTTCATGTGCCAGGAGATGGTGGAGCGTGGACTTGACTCGAATCACATGATGATCGCGGAGTTCACCAACAACCACAAGTTGGATGCCAAGGACATTGGGGAGGCCATCTTCAAGCTCCACGAAAAAATCGAGCACCTCTAATCCCAAATCAATGACTTGCAAAACCAAAACTGTGAGTATGAATATAGATTCAAGAGAATGAGTTTGGCTACAGATTTGAGGATCCCGGAGACTCGATCATCCTTCTATGATGGTGAGCCCATGCCTTGGAAGATGGACGACAAGCCTACCTCATCAACAACCCCATCACCACCACTTCTGAGGAAGGACACATAACCACATGGGTATGGGCACTCCCCTTGGCAACTGCTAAGCTTGGGGGAGGTGCCCCGATATCGTATACCATCTCACTCCTATCTTTACCGTTTTTCTTAGTTCGATCCTTTTAGTAGTATCTTGATATAGTAGAATAAATTTTTAGTATGATTTAGTTCTGAGTTTTGCTTTATGATCTTTCTTTGTAATCGAGTCTGTGAGCTATATATAATAAAGATTAGTGTTGAGTCAAGGGCTCGATTATTTTTCTATGATATTGAGTGAGTAAAAGAAAGAGAAAAGAATAAAAGAAACAAAGAGATCATATTGATCTTATGGAGAGTAATGACTTCACATAGAAAGAATATGATGATTAAAAATTGATGGGAGTTGGCAAACATAACTTTGGTCATCGTTGCAATTAATGGGAAGCAATAAAGAAAGAGAGGTTTCACATATAAATATACTATCTTGGACATCTTTTATGATTGGGAGCACCCATTAAAATATGACATGCTAAAGAGTTGATGTTGGACAAGGAAGACAACGTAATGGGTTATGTTTTATTATATCTAAGATAAAGAATATTTTCATGGATCATCCAACATGTTGAGCTTGCCTTTCCCCCTCATGCTAGCCAAATTCTTTGCACCAAGTCGAGATACTACTTGTGCTTCCAAAAACCCTTAAACCAGTTTTGCCATGAGAGTCCACTATATCTACCTATGGATTGAGTAAGATCCTTCAAGTAAGTTGTCATCGGTGCAAGCAATAAAAATTGCTCTCTAAATATGTATGATTGATTGGTGTGGAGGAAATAAGCTTCATACGATCTTGTGATGTGGAAGAAATAAAAGCGACGGACTGCATAATAAAGGTTCATATCACAAGTGGCAATATAAAGTGATGTTCTTTCGCATTAAGATTTTGTGCATCCAACCCTGAAAGCGCATGGCAACCTTTGCTTCCCTCTGCGAAGGGCCTATCTTTTATTATTTCCTTCTACCTTATGCAAGAGTCATGGTAATATTCACCTTTCCTTTTTACATTTTATCCTTTGGCAAGCACGGGATGTTGGAAAGATCTTGATATATATTTCTAATTGGATGTGGGTTAGCATGAGTTATTATTGTTGACATTACCCTTGAGGCAAAAGGTTGGGAGGCGAAACTATAAGCCCCTATCTTTCTCTTTGTCCGATTAAAACTCAGTAACCACAAGTATTGCATGAGTGTTAGCAATTCTGAAAGACTAAATGATAGTTGAGTATGTGGACTTGCTAGAAAGATCTGACATATACTCTTTCTGATGTTATGATAAATAGCAATTGCCTCAATGACTGAGATTATAGTTTGTTAGTTCTCAATAAAGTTTCTGATTCATACTTTGCATTGTGAATAGATTATTACTTGAGCATAAGAAATCATATGACAATATCCATATATGTCGCTGTTATGAGAATAACTAGCAAAGAGGCCCATGCGTTGCAACGGGAGACAAAAATACCGCACACTCTTAATTTACAAAAAATGTCTATAATCTAAGAATTTGTAGCTACAGCCCGAACAAAGATGGTCTTAGCCTATAAAAACGCAGTTCAAGATTCCACAGGTATTCTATTTCAACATGGCTTGCATATAGATTTAATCCGTACAAAGAAACGGGCAAGTGATCATGCAGTTATTCATGTCATGTGTGAAATAGGGTATTGATACGGGCCGGTAAAGGAAAACGACAAAAATAGAGGATGACACATTAGCACACTATGGACACATGTGTGCATCAAGGGCAGTTTTCAGTTTAAGCATCATCAACTTAGAGTAACTCTTGAACACTTTTCTCACATGCATATTTTTTAAATACATGAAGATTTGTTAAAAAGATACAAGATTTTTTAAGCATAAAGAGAGATATTTTTTTTAGGAAAATAACATTTTTGTATGGTCTGCTATGGATGCAGGTACTTGCGTCCATATTTCATCACTATTTCTTGTCATACATGTCATAGGTATTGGTCCTTATTTCATTATTATTTATATCTTGTAAAACATGTCTTTTATTTTTATTTTTTGTCGTGCATGGCTCCTTTTTACTTTTTGCCACCGATGTCCTCTCTTTCTTCTTCTTATATATAGGAGAATAGCGCAATATCTCATCTTTACCGGATCTCCTATGCATTTTCTCTTTTATTTTTTATAGTGGACATCCCATATTTATTCGGTCCTTCTTTTATTTTTTGTCATGCATGTCCTTACTTATTGGGTGTCTCTAGCAAATTTCTCTTCAATTTTGTGTCCAATCCTAATTTTGCTGAGATGTTCATCCCCAATCCGAATCACTACCGGTATGAAAGAAAGACGGATAATGCATTATTTATTAAGATTGCATCCAATATAATTTTTTATTGTTAATAGGTAAAATAACATCATACTTAGATTCTACATATTTTTCTTATCAAAATTCATATATAAAATGTTAAATTTGGAGTTACGGTTTAGAAGATATGAGTATTTTAAAAAATATTTGATATCTACTGCGGGTTTAATGTCAGAAAAATCAAGGGTTTTCTATAAAATAGCATGACGGACTAAGAATACCTATTTATTTTATTAGTAGGTATAGATCATGATGCCCTCATGTCCGTATTTTATTTTATCGACACCTCTACCTCTAAACATGTGGACATATTTATCGTTATCGGCTTCCGCTTGAGGACAAGCGAGGTCTAAGCTTGGGGGAGTTGATACGTCCATTTTGCATCATTCTTTTATATCGATATTTATTGCATTATGGGCTGTTATTACACATTATATCACAATACTTATGCCTATTCTCTCTTATTTTACAAGGTTTACATAAGGAGGGAGAATGCCGGCAGCTGGAATTTTGGGCTGGAAAAGGAGCAAATATTATAGACTTATTCTGCACAACTCCAAAAGTTCTGTAACTCCAAGAAAGTCATTTTTGGAAATAATAGAAAATACTGAGCGGAAGAAATACCAGAGGGGGCCCACACCCTGGCCACGAGGGTGGGGGCACGCCCTACCCCCCTGGGCGCACCCCCTGCCTCGTGGGCCCCCTGTTGGCCCTCCGGTGCTCATCTTCTGCTATATGAAGTCTTTCGTCCGAAGAAAAATCATAAGCAAGCTTTCGGGACGAGATTCCACCGCCACGAGGCGGAACCTTGGCGTAACCAATTAATCTAGGGCTCCGGCAGAGCTGTTCTGCCAGGGACACTTCCCTCCGGGAGAGGGAAATCATCACCAACGATCCTCTCATCAGGAGGGGGGCAATCTCCATCAACATCTTCACCAGCACCATCTCCTCTCAAACCCTAGTTCATCTCTTGTATCCAATTCTTGTCTCTAAGTCTGGGATTGGTACCTGTAGGTTACTAGTAGTGTTGATTACTCCTTGTAGTTGATGCAAGTTGGTTTATTTGGTGGAAGATCATATGTTCAGATCCTTTATGCATATTAATACCCCTCTGATTATGAACATGAATATGCTTTGTGAGTAGTTACGTTTGTTCATGAGGACATGGGAGAAGTCTTGCTATTAGTAGTCATGTGAATTTGGTATCCGTTCGATATTTTGATGAGATGTATGTTGTCTCTCCTCTAGGTGTGTTATGTGAACGTCGACTACATGACACTTTACCATTATTTGGGCCTAGAGGAAGGCATTGGGAAGTAATAAGTAGATGATGGGTTGCTAGAGTGACAGAAGTTTAAACCCTAGTTTATGCGTTGCTTCGTAAGGGGCTGATTTGGATCCATATGTTTCATGATATGGTTAGGTTTACCTTAATACTTCCTTTGTAATTGCGGATGCTTGCAATAGGGGCTAATCATAAGTGGGATGCTTGTCCAAGTAAGGGCAGCACCGAAGCACTGGTCCACCCACATATCAAATTATCAAAGTACCGAACATGAATGATATGAACGTGATGAAAACTAGCTTGACGATAAATTCCATGTGTCCTCGGGAGCTCTTTTCTCTATATAAGAGTTTGTCCAGGCTTGTCCTTTGCTACGAAAAGGACTATGCCACCTTGCTGCACTTTATTTACTTTTGTTACTTGTTGCTCGTTACAATTTCTTATCACAAAACTATCAGTTACCTATAATTTCAGTGCTTGCAGAGAATACCTTGCTGAAAACCGCTTATCATTTCCTTCTGCTCCTCGTTGGGTTCGAAACTCCTACATATCGAAACGACTACGATAGATCCCCTATACTTGTGGGTCATCAATAGGTTAAGGGACTGATGCGTTTGTGAGTGTACACAAGTCTATAAGTCTATGAGGAGTTTGATATTTACAGAGAAAGTCGACCCCTAAAAGTGAAGTTCTTTGACTCAAGACTTTGGGTTTTTGAAGAATTTCTGAAGACTTTGAAAGTGAAGAAATTGGTGTGATCTTGAAGACTTGGTATTCATTCGAGGAACATGAAGCGTGAAGATTTTTGTTTTCGTATTCATTTCAGTCCTAGGAAACACCGTATTGTTAAAGGGGGTCGAGGAAATACTAAGGAAAAATTTCTAAGATTTGCTCAACTCAAAATCCTACACCTACCAATCCCTTTGAGTGAAGCCATTGGAAATCTCATACAGTTCAGTCAATTTCTTTAGTGACAGAGATGAAGCTCTTTTGGTCTCTAAGGAATTTGTACTGATTGAGGAGTTAGGAATTCGCAAGCGCGGATTGCCTACAAGTGAGGAACATGATAGCCCTGAGGAATTTGATAGTGAAATTCCCGACCGTTGCTGTGCTACGTGCCAGCTGTCCCAAAATATCTACCCACCTAACGGTCATATCATTGAAGGGCATTTATGTCTTATCATGTCGGGCTGCTCCCTAGGCTATAAATAGCCGCTCCCTACAACCGCTAGTTGGTTGGCTGCTCTGAGAGAAACTGACACTAGTCATTTGAGAGCATCCCATCCTCTGAGGACTTTGAGCAAAAATCATCAAGTGAGGAAACCCAAACCCAAACACCTACAAACCCAAAGTGATTGAGCATCACTGAAGAGATTGATCCTGTGTGGATCCGACGCTTGTTACCTTTGAAGACTGCATCTTCCATAGAGTTAGGCGTCATGGTCTAGAGCATCCAAGAGGAAATTGTGGATCGCCGAGTGGCCGAGTTTGTGAAGGTTTGAAAGTCACCTGAAGACTTACCATGAGTGACGGGCGAGGTCTGTGTGATGTTAGCTCAAGGAGAATACGGTGAGGACTGTGTGTCCTCAGGTTTAAATACCTAGCCGCTCCAACCAAACATACAACTGTCACAGCAGTTGGAACTGGTCTACCAAATCATTATCTTCACCAAGCCTACTGGTTCTATTTCCTCAACTCTTCCATTTCTTCATTAGTGTGTTGTGTGCTTGTTCATATCTGTTTGAAGACTTTTACTAAAGACTTTCTCAATTTCCTCAGTTCAATTTCTTCAGTCTATTTGTCTTCATCCTATTTTATCATGTGCTTACACTTCCTGTACTCTGTATCTCTTTTCGTTTCATCATGATGTCCATGTTTATGTTATGTCATGTATGCATCTGAGTACTTATTCCGCTGCAAGTAGTTCTTCGCTTAGGAATTTCCTCACCCTCAAATTCCTCAGTGAAGAATTCACAAAAATCGCCTATTCACCCCTCTCTAGTCGATATAATGCACTTTCAAAGGAACTAGGTATGAAGGCACTCCAATGTTCTGCCATTTGGTAAGATTTACCGACTCTAGAGGCGCTTGGAAAATTGTTAGGGATGGTTAGGCACCGCTACTGTTGAGTATGGTACTCGCTAAAGGGGGCTGTTGCCAAGTTCAATACTCAGCAAAAGCTTCAGCCATGTGTTTTTACTAATTATTTTTTTGTAAAGTGCACACATGCATGTACGCATGCACACAGATAGGATGGATCTATTTTACAAACACCCCTTAGAGTTGTATGCTTGGAGAGGGAGGAGCGGTGACACGACACACCCCTCCCCCTCCCCCACTCGCATGGCGACACCATTTTGCCTGGTAAACCCCATTGAAGTTTTTCTTAACCTTATGTGTTCTTATGTGATAATCCCCTCTGTTCCACTTGCTTTGGGACATAACCCTGAGCTCTGGCCGCTCTGGGTTTTTGCCATCGATTCTATGATGATGAACTATCATGTTATGGATCTAGTCTTTTCCCTATGGTTTAATTTGGTATGTTGATAATTCTAGGCTGCTCGATGATGCCTAGTTGTCGTTCGGTTTACTCATGCGGTCAATATTATGCTTATGTTAACTGAATATCATGGTTTACCATTTTCTGCTTATGCCAGAATTTGGGAATTTCTACTGTGTTTGGCTTAGTCGTGCTAAATAATGCTCTTAGATGTGCAGCACGATGGTTTAGGTTAATTTCAAACTGTCAACAATATGATACTACACTAGTTTTTATCTTCAAGACTTATGTGATTGAGGTGCCACTATCTGTCATATTGATAAGTGTAGTATGTGCCATGCTTAATTGTTGTACCTGCCGTGTTTATTAGTGTATGTATTATTAGGCTTCTAACTATTTCAATGAAACAACAAATGGTACCGTATAGAAGGGGCCATAAACTGGAGAGTCTTGACCAATTCGAAAGAACATTAGGCGTATAGTTGGAATAACATAATTGTTTGCTTATTATTGCTAAGTTTGCTTATTCGTGTACATGTTGATATGTAGCAAGGCTTGGCTGCCTTGATGCGTCCAAGCTCAAAAACGATGAACTCAAATCGGTTCTTATGGGCATGATATTACTATCCTGTGGTTTAATTGTTTCCCGAGCGGGTTCATTGTTTGGTGTTGTTCTAGCGGATGGAGCGAGAGAGAGATTTCTAGTTATGAGTTTCCCATTTCAATCCCCCAAATTGAAACAGCTGACTTGTGGAGTTTTAGTTTGTGTGGATATTAGCAATTGAGGCCCCATCATCATATACCCATTTTTTGCCACTCACTGATATTGCATTATATGCATGGTTAGATGCATTGTTTGCAGCTTGTTAGGTAGCATAGTTTTTAAGTTGCCACTAAATAAAGATGTAGCATTTCTCAACAAGCTGGTTAATTGTACCAAATAATCGTTGTTCTTGAAAATATATGAAGATACGCGCAGAATATTCTCTCTTGCTGGAACAAGTGGTCCACGATAATTTTGGTAGTCTTGTCTGATTCTGAATAGTTCATTTTGCAAACAAAACATGTATGCATCTTTCATAGCATTACCAGGTCTTTTCCATTGTCAATATACGACAATGACTTCTGTTTCATTGGTTTTCTCAATTGGTACTGGTGAGTGGTCAGATACTATTGTTAAACTTCTGGGTTGGCCATACTATTAATTGTTTTTTTAATGATGTATCTCTACCTAAAATGTGTGGCTCATGTTTAATCGATTGCTTGCTCCATAACTATATACCGCTCTTCGAACTGTGTATCTTACAAGTGCTATGGTAAATGCAGGTGCCTGTTGGGCATATATCTGAAGGGCAACAAAAGAAAGCTATTGAGCTTAGGCACACAAATCAAGCGCCCAAAAAACGTCGTCCAGTAGCAAGTTGCATGCTGGGAGAGGGAGGAGCTATGATGCGACTTCCTGGCCTGGCGACACCACTTTGCCTAGCAACCTCCTGTCAAAGATATTTTAGCCTTATGTGTTCTTGTGTGGTACTCCCCTCTGTTCCACTTGCTATTCTTTGAAGCTGATTAATTGTACCAAATAATCTCTGTTATTGCAAATATATGAAGATACACGCATTATGTTCTCTCTTGCTGCAACAAGTGGTCCACAATAATTTTGGTAGTGTTTGTTCGACTCTGAATAGTTCATTTTGCAACAAAACATGTATGCATCTTTCATAGTATCACCAGGTCTTTGCCATTGTCATTATACGACCATTACTTCAGTTTCATGCCCTGTTGTTATTCTTGAGTGATTTGTCAGTGACTCGATTAACAAATATAAAATGGCAGGTGCTCCTGATGAGAGGTGCCAATTACGTGGTGGTGCACGGGGTGCCACCCACTGGTTGTGTGCCGCTGGCCATGATGCTAACTTGGCTGGTAGATTGGATGAGGACCTAACTCCCTACAGCAGTCGATGGCGTCCACTTCAAAGGTTTGATCTGCCTCTCATCCTTCCACATGGCTCTATATATGTACACATCCCATTCTTGCTAGTGCTCAAGTTTTAAAATTTCAAACTCCATCGCACCTGACACTGCGCAATATGGCATGTAGCAATGTCTCTTATCTAGTCTACCACTAGGAAGATTCATGACTGTCTCTCATGGTCAATTGAACATCACAATTATAATTTCCGTGATGCATCCTGGTCATAAGTTTCTATAAATTCGACAAAGATATGTCTCCACTCACAGCATCATCTTCACTAATGGTTTGTAGCAATACCAAATCATCTAACCTGAGAAACAATAATAGATCATATAATGAAATACAACCTTGTTGCAGCAAAAGAAGCACTTCACAGTCCACAAATTAAAGTAAATTAAACGTTTTAGGCGACGTACATACTAGTCAACACCCACTTATGCATCACACAACATAATCCAATTACAACTCATCCTGGAAGCAGGCAGGTGCTGAGTTACATACAAACATCATAAACATGACCTGTATGAATCAATTCATTTTTGCCAATGTCCATTGTACCTTACTGCAACTGTTGGGCATTATGTACTCATCCATACACGCCACCACCTACCTCAATTCCATCGGTTTAGTACAACTGTTCCTCTGTGACGTTATGAAGCACGCCTCATCTTGAAAACCAGAAATAGACGTCTCGGTTGAGCTCTTTGTGGACGGATGGGGCTGTTATCCTGGCCCATAGTACAGGAAGGCCTCCTACGTATGCCAGTCCATTTACCAATTATAACCACTCCTGTGTCTGCCACAATTAGGAAAAGGCACAGCTCCATGCACATCAATTAATGTTTCAGATATACGGTGCAGTAGTGCTCATGACCAAAAACTCTGAGTCCGAGAATCACTTGCTAATCCATGAAATGATCTTCTTTAGACACATGCTGCTGCAAATGCCAATGCACTACTGTTGCTGTGTACACTTGCCAAATTAATGAATACCTTCCTTGTTCTTCTAGTATACATTTCACTTCAGTACTGGTGTTTGAGTGTTGTGATGTGAAATTTCCCTCAATTTCTTCATTTGTGTATGTATGGATGGATGCAGAACGATCTTGGTTGCCTTTGTTGATGTGATGAACGGTCGATTGATTGTAACTGAAAGAACACCTTTTTATAGGGCTTGCTGACCAGCAGGATCAACTTGGGTGACAACATGGTTCGGCCTCGGCTACAAGCAGTTAAAGGTATTCTCTTCTAACCCTTGCTCTGAGCACGTGGTCATCAAACAACGGTTATGCCGTATAATTCTTGGTCATGGTCTAGGTGTTGGGTTTGGCCTAAATTGGATCGGTAGATGATGCTCTAGTCAGTAGTTTCCATTTGGTGGCTTCATATTATATTAGTAAATCACTATTCTATCCCCTCTCATCACTACATTTTCCATTAAATAATTTTCTTGGTATAGGATGACAAATAGGTGGTTGGTTGGGGCAAATTCATTGTAATTTATGATGTAAATATAAGACAATGGTGGTCGGCTCTTTGTAGATATGGAACTATCTGGATCTGAACTCTTTCTAGCATGATGGTCGGCTGTAACATAACCTTTAATTTCATGCACTGCACTGTGTGCCAGGCAACAAGAAGACGCCCCTGGAGCATGTCGTGGATGGTGGGAACTTGCCAGCCCCTAGATACCTCTTTGAACATGTTGCAGAACTCAGTCGGCAAGGGGAAGAGGGTGCCATTGTTCTTCATCTGGCCACAAAGAATGAGGTAGCAGTAACTGCCATCAACACTTCCTTATAAAACAGTTGGCGCTCTCTCTAATATACATGCTTTGTGTAACCCGCATAATTACCTGGCCACAAGGACTACATGTGAATATGTGCCCTCAAAATCTTGCAATATACTTTTTGCTTCTCCTGTAGGTGGTGATACTTTGGTATAAATCAAACCATAGCATGCTCTTATACTGTTACACAATTCATATGTCCTTTAGCATCTTCAATAACTTAACAACGGACCAAGATGATTAGTTTGCAAATTTCTTTAGATAAAGTATGATGATATTGACCTATTGTCTGTCTACTGCAATGCTTTCGTGGTAAAAAAGGAAGGTTGCATCATGCTTGTTGATGCCTTTTGTTTAGACCAACAAGATCAAACGTATACATTTGTTTTTTGCTCATAGGTTTGTATGTGTCTATTCATAGAATTGGATACATCCAGATAACTTGCATTAGACATCTCACTGAGTGATGTGATCTTTCATTTAAACTTTGCGTTGCCGGAATTAAAACTCTTCTGTTTAGTCAGGCTTAGTATTTGTGGTTGCTTCGTTGAGGTGTATTAACAAGATAATAGTTATGCCGATATTAACCCATTGCCTGCATGGATGATTCTAAATTAGTTGTTAATATGTGTATGCATAGCCATAGTTTTAAAGTCTTACATATTGGGAAATGTTGTTATAATTGAAATGCACTGAACAGAATGGTGAAATGTGAATAGGCAGTGCCCTATTTAAGGTTTTCATTACATAAGCTATAGAATACTCCCTCCGTTCCTAAATATAAGTGTTTCTAGAGATTCCACTATGGGCTACATACAGAGCAAAATGAGCAAATCTATACTCTAAAGTACATCTATATACATCTGTATGTAGTCCAGTTGAAATCTCTAAAAAGACTTCCTTGCTTCAATATCGAGTTCTACGGCGGTGGTAAGACGATGACCCTTCCTTGCTTCATTGCTTTGCAATGCTTTAATGTTCCCCTACCAGAAGACAATAAAGAAAAATAAGTCTAGGATATGGTTCTGTTTGTAATGGGCAAGATAATGAACTTTGTATTACCATTATTGATACCAAGTCATTTTTTAAACTGAGCTTTATCAACACTGACCCCTTGTAGATTTTCAAGCCAATATATTACGGCTATGTAAGCATTGATATGGTCTCAGCCGCAATTTGATTGGAGATAGAAGAAAGTGTAGGTATTTCTTCTTGCCTAAAATACATAGCTTGGATGTGTGTCACCAACAATCTAGCTGAGCATAAGAAGCTATGGAACCATTTTTAAGTCAAGACGTTCATACCTACAAGGTTTTGTTTTTTCTTGCCACAAGTAAGCACCCAGGGACGGGTGTCTAGTTCATGGACCACAATTTTTATGCTTAAGAGACAACAATAAGATCTCTCTTTACTGTTTACTGTCAATTAATAGGTAATCATTATATTTATCAGTTTGATGCAAATAATAGCACTACAAAAAAAGACACATCCGTGACATTTTGGGCCGAACGAAAAAAAATTCTGTCATACATATTACACTTCTATGACGATAATTGTGACAAAACCCGGTATCATCATAGATGTGGTGGGCTACTACTTCTATGACAAAAAATCATGACAGAAAATGGGCTTTTCGCCTTGGGCGGGCGGGAGACCCGGCTGCATGACATTCTTTGGGCCGTCCATGACGGAAAAACCCGTGGTAGAAGCGAGGGGGAGGAAAATTTCGGGGAGTTCCCGGTTATGGTGGGAGGTCGGGGGCCGAGCGATGCACGTTTCTCTCATACACATACGCGCGTGTGTGCGAGGCGTTGGCTCTAACTGAACCCGAGCGAGGCGTTGGGCTCTAACTGAACCCGAGCGATTGCACTGCAGGCTACGCGTTACTGAACTCGAGCGATCGATCGATGGCTGTTAACTAAAACCGATCAAGCGATTCCTTCGCTACTGCTGCTAACTGAAGCCGATCGATGGGATGAACAGTGAGTGCTGCGGGGGGTTTGGATGAACAATGAGCGGTGGCATTGCCTCTGGATGAACAGGACCCCGTGGTGTGGTGGAGGGCTGGATGAACAGTAGACGGCGGAGGGGTGCTCGTGGAGGGGTGGATGAACAGGACCCCGTGGTGTGGAGGGCTGGATGAACAGTAGATGGTGGAGGGCAGGATGAACAGTAGCCCATGGAGGGGTGGTTGAACAGGAGCCCGTGGAGAGGGCTGGTTGAACAGTAGTCGGTGGAGTAGCGCGCGGTGGAGGCTGGATGAACAAGAGCACGTGGATGAACAGTAGCAGGTGGAGGCTGGAGGAGGTCGACGGTGGATGAACAGTAGCTCATGGAGGCTGGAGGGGGTCGACGGTGGAGATGAACAGTATCCCGTGGAGTCCCGTTTTGCGGTACGCCACACCCCTCCCGATGAACAGGACCCCCTTTCGACCGTAGCACTCCAACACAAGTCTGTTTCGTCCGTTTTGCGGTACGCCACACCCCTCCCGATCAACAGGACCCCCGTTTCGACCGTAGGAGGTTCGTTTCCTCCATTTTGCGGTACGCCAGACCCCTCCCGATGAACAGGAGGAGGCGACAAGCCTTGCGGGCGAATTTGGATTCACAGTGGAGGAGGCGGACGCAGCGGAGGCGACAAGCCTTGCCGATCGAGCGGAGTTTGTCGGCGAGGAAGAGCCTGCCGGGCACGGCGTCGAGGCGGACAAGCCCACCAAGGACACGAGCGGCTTGCCGGAGATGGACGCCTCTTCCTCCCAACCTTTGGGCAACTCGTCGCAAGCGGAGCCCCTGGCTCAACCACAGAGGCGTCTCCGCAAGGCTAGAGACGTGGTGGGGCGGCAGACGAGCCAACAGCCGTAGCGCCGCGTGACACGCTCCGCTGTGGCAGCAGGAGCGGGGTCTTCACAGGCCGCCGCTTCTGCTCCTGCCGCCCCTCGCGCCACGGCGGCAGCCGGGGCAAGGCCGTCTCAGGCTAGCGCCACCACTGCCTCCGCCAAGCGGCCGAGGGAGCCTACTCCTCCGCCTCCTCGCGCCAGAAGCGGGCCAGTCTTCGACTTCTCCGCGCTCAGCTCCGACGAGGAAGAGGGAGAGGAGTAAGATCCTCGTTGTACTTGTATTTCTTCAATTCTTGCAGTTGTGTCTCGCATCTCATTTGCTTTCCTTTGAATTTACTCCTTTTCAGGACTCTGGCTCAGAGGGCGGCAAAGAGAGCCAAGGTCCCGGTGGTCATCCTTGATGACGAGCCCACCGTGACGGCAGGGGGTGCGCCTGAGATGACCTTGTCGGACCCACCAAATAATCCTCAGAGCAGCCCCCAGCGTAAGCATATGATTTGCTTCCTGCCATAGGGCGCGCCTGTGTACTCTTCGTTTTTTGATATCTGACTGTTGATTTGCGTAGGAGCAGAGCAGCCCCACCAGGAGCGTCCGGAGACCGCCCCCGATGCGCCACCTACTAAAACTACTCCGCCAAGGGGGAGTTCCCCGGCAAGGGAGGAATCCCCGGCAAGGGAGCAGTCTCCGGCAAGGGACAGCACCGGCGACCCCTTGGCGACGGAGACCGTGACCGCAGACCCTGGCGCAGGTAACCTTCTTGCCTCGAAACTCCCCTGGGGTTCTTCTCTTCTTTTTTTTGAATCTCCTTCTTTGGATAGTTGCTTGACTTCTCTCCCTCTTTCGGCCTTCAGACCCGCCCGCCGCGGACCCGATGGAGACCGAGGTCTTCGTCGAGGAGGATGTGCGCGGCCATACCGACGACGTGGCCGCCACCGTAGAGGCGGACGGTGCTGAAGATCTGGCCGGCGAAGAGGCCGCCAAGGCTGCCGCAGCAGCCGCTGGCGAGGGGGCCGGCGATCGTACTGACGGCCCTGGGGCCGCAGGAGCGCCAGGCGCTGCGCCGACCGCCGATCTTGCTTCCGCCGCAGCGTCGGACCCCAAGGAACCCCAGCCAGGCGTCTACCTTAAGGCCGGCGATGATATCTTCATCAAGCTCCCCTGGGAGTCTACTTCCAGGGCGCCGGTCGAGGGGGGGACCTTGGATGGAGAGGTGCTCGCCTCCGCTGGGCTGACGCTGGTCGATGCGCCAAGCAGTAGCGGCGGCGAGCCTAAGGAGGAGCGGCTGCTCCGGAAGCTGGTGTCACTCTACCGCGCCCGACAAGCCAAGGTGGAATGCCGGGAAGCGCTTGTCGCGAAGCGGGAGTGGACATGGAGAAGCGCGCCGAGGAGCTCCGGGAGCTCAACCAGGAGGCCCTCCGATCCTTGGCGGAGGAGCGGAGGCAACTCGACGAGGCGCGGACGGCCTTCATCCTTGAGAAGGCCGAATCCGAAGAGCAGCAGAGGCTTGCCGCCGAGGGGCTGTACGCGCGGGAGGGCGAGCTGGTGCAGCAGAAAGCCAGCCTCGCCAGCCACGAGGAGGAGGTCGCCGCGCGCGAGCAAGCGCTTGGCGGAGCCCTCAAGGAAGCGCAAGATGCTGCCGCGGCCGCCGAGGCCGCCAAGAAGGAGCTGGAGACGAGGGTGGCGCAGCTCGACACTGATCTTAAGGCGAGCGGTGAGGAGCTCGCCGCGCTCAAACAAGAGCGCGAGAAGGGTGCTTATACCCTCGGCGAGCTGCAAGGATGCTTCGCCGATAAGATCAAGGAGCTTGATGCTGCCAAGGACTCCAATGCTGATCTCGAGATGAAGCTGGCCACCTTGTCCAAGACGCTGGACAGCGCCAAGGAGTGAGAGACGGCCTTGCGGAAGGAGATCACGGACAACGAGGCGCTGTTGAAGAGCGCCGCAGTTACCCAGAACAACTTCAGGGCGACGGTGGAGCAGTGGACGGAGGGTCTGGTGGACATCGCCGCCTCCATCGACAAGGAGCTGTCGCTGCTGGGGATGGAGGGTCACGAGTATCCCTCCGGCGCGAACCTCCCACCCAGCGCCAAGCTCACTTCGTTCTTCAAAGGCGTGGCGACGGCCCTTCAGGAACTCCGGGACGCGATCCTAGAGCGGCTGGCCGACGAGACGCGCGATGCCTGCGCTGGAGCCCTTGAGAAGGTGTTGGTGAAGATCGTCTTCCGCAACCCAGGCCTCAAGCTCACCAACGTCCTCAGATCCCTGCCGCCAGACGCTGACCTAGAGGAGATCAGGGCCCTCATCGCGCCCATTGTGGAAAGGGTGGCCGGGATCAAGAGGATCGAGGGCGGCCGTGTGGATTAGGCCGCCCGCCCTTTTCTTTTCTTGTCGCCGCTCGCCGAGTTATGAAAACAATTCATTAGGGCTGCGACAAGCTATCTTGTAATATAACTTCATCTTAGGTAGTGAATGCACTGTTACTTCCTCTATTTGATTCCCTCCTTTGTATGTTATTGCCCTACGCTTTTAGGGAACTTGCCGGCGTAGGCACACTTGCTGAGTGCGGGACATCAGCAGCCCGCTGGCGGTGCCGTTGCCGGCAAGAAACCTTGTCGTGACTAGCCGCGGTTCACTTAAGTTCTTGAGCAGGCTCGAAGCAAAATAAGGGCGCAACTGCAGTTGCAGCACACTCAAGTCGCTGAGCAAGCTCGAAACAAAGTAAGGGCGCGAGTCTGGTCGCAGCATACTTAAATCATTGAGCAGACTCGAAACGAAGTAAGGGCGCGACTAGCCACGAGCTGGTTCCTCCGCGCACAGGTTTTCCATACAAAGTACGGTCGTTCGAGGAAGATAACCTTAGAATTTAAAAACTTGATTGCTCAAACTTTGGCAACTTAGCTTTTCCGTGGCTCGCTGCCCGGCAAGGTCGCTTTCTGGCAAGGCGAAACTTCATCGAACGTCGCCTGGTCCTCACCATTATCTTCCCCCTTCCCTCCCTGGCAAACTTGTGGGGGAGGGAACCTTCCTTTTCTTGAGAAGAAAAGGAAGAAGAGAAAATAAAGGTTCGGAGCCCCATGGCCCGTCATCGCTTACCGGGGGTCAGTGCTGCACAGAGTGTCAGATAATGCATGCAAAGAATAAAAAGCATGAGATCGACAAGATGCACGGAACACATGAACTTAATCTGTGCACAGGGTCTGCACCTGGCTCTGTACAAAGGATCACATGCAACAGCGGCAAGACTTGTACAAAAGGGTGGTTGCCGGACGGGGTCCGACAACCGCGCCTTACGGGCGAAACTTACGAAGATGCCCAACGTTCCAGGAGTTGCTCACCGGAGTGGTATCTTCGGTCTCAAGGCGGACAGCGCCAGGCCTAGCGACTTGTTTCACCCGGTAAGGGCCTTCCCACTTCCTTGAAGCTTCTGGCACTAACTTTGCGGCTATAAAAGCAGCGCAAAGCTTGCTGGTAGCGAGCAGCTCGCACAGCGGCCTGAAGACGGTCCTCCTCGAGGAGCAGCGCGTCATCTCGTCGCAACTGCTCTTGCTCGAGCTCAGCGTGAGCGAATACTCGAGGTGGCCCGTATGCGAGATCCGTGGGGCTAACTGCCCCCGCTCCATGGAATAGAGCAAAAGGTTGCCTGGTCATACCAGGGCTTACCTGCGCCAAGAGGTGTCGGCGTATGTTCGGACGCCGTGGCACCATGAGCTGGCTCGATGACGTCCACTCCGCCGCCGGCGCCGTCCTCACCACCCATTTGCTCCAGGGGTGGTGGGTTCGACGCGGACGGACCAGCCACCTCCGGAGCCTTCTTCTTCGGTGGCATGTCGATGAAGATGATGGAGATCTAGCTTGTGCAGACGTCGGATCAGGTTCACACAACCTCGACGCCCCCTACCTGGCGTGCCAAAGATGTCGGGGGAAATCTACCTCCACGAACACCTATGGGGACCGAGCCCCTTTCTGGTTCGGCGGGGGGCGGAGGTCGCGTGAAGAGCGGATCGAGGCGATGCACACAAGGGGTTTACCCAGCTTTGGGCCACACGGAGGCGTAAAACCCTACTGCTGCTTTGTGGTTTGTATTGTGTTCTTGTTCGGGAGCGCTAAGTGCTACAGTACACTCAGGCAACTAATCAGACCGAGCATGAGTGGCCTCCTTCTTCCTCCCTCTCTACGTTGCGCATGGGGCCTCCTTTTATATGCGCAAGGGGTTACCTATAGGAGGCAACGTAGGCGGGGGTAAAACTGGAAAACGCTGTGTTGGGTATAGCTGTTTGCACAGTGCTATCATACCTAACTCTGACGGCAGGGGACAAGGGCATTAAATGCCCGTCTAGGTCGCCCAAACAGTGCAGAAAAGGGACCGTCAGGGGCGCCACCGTTTGCCACGATGGCTATCCTGTCAGCGTTGCTTCGCCACCGCATGCCCCTGGCTGCACAGCCTTTCGCCACGTACGCCTGGAATGGCCCTAGAGCGACACGTTGGTGGATGAGCTGGAACGCAGGCGCGGGGTGGTGACTTGCCGCGGCAAGCGCCTTGCCGCGGTTGATGCCTTGTCACGCCCGGGAGCTTGTTGCTCACCGGTCCTTGCCGGGACGCGTGCCGCGTCGCAGCAAGTCTCTGGTCGTGCCCTGGTCGGCCTTCCCGGCAAGCTCTTCTTGCCGGGGCCTTGTGCTTCGAGCGGCCGTCCCGGCAAGCTCCTCTTGCCGGGGCCCTGCTCTCTTCGGGTGGCCTTCCCGGCAAGCTCCTCCTGCCGGGGCCTTGGCTCAAATACTTTGTTCTTGGATGGCCCAGAAAGGGACCATGGAGAGTTTTGGATATCACCTGGCAAGCCTTGCTGCGGGGTGCTACGTCTGCTCGTGCACAAGTTCGGGGTACTAAGGTACCCCTACTTTAGTACACCGACACAGGGGGTGTGGGTGAGTAGAGGGATGGCCTGGCCAGCGGTGGGAGTAGTAGGGGGCGGTGAGGCCTCCGCCGCATCGCAGCCGGCCACGGGAGGCAGGAGCACGAGGCACGACCGGCGCTGGTTTGGGCGGCTGGAGCAAGAAGACCAGAGGTTGAAGAAGCACTACGGTCGTTGGATGGACATCGTACGGTCACTGGAGCTAGAATCGTGCATATTGACTAAGTTGACAAAGCCCTCCGTCCCCGTCAACTTAGTAGGCCCACAAGTCAGCCTGCCACTATATTGGGTCCCAGCTAACAGGGGGAGTATTCATTTTTTTGTGCGTAATAAGGAGGCACTTCCTTGCGTGCGAAGATATAGCTGGTGGGTCCGAGCTGTCAGCGGCGGTAACGTTTTTTTCGCGAAATAGAGAGGCCCTTCGGTGGGTCCCTGATGTCAGGTGGAGGAATCATTATTTTGCGCGTAATAAGGAGGCATTTCCTTGCGTGCGGCCGTGGACCCAGCTGTCGACCTCTCCACGTACAGTCCACTTCAGAAGCATGTCAGTCGTTGACCACGTTGACCAGGCCGCGCTGAGAGCACCAGGGCGATGGACGACGACGAGGCCTAGGAAGGGAACGACACGGAGGCAGGGAAGACTCGGAAGTTGTTTCCCACTCGGAGGGGAGTACGACTGTATGAGGGTTTACTGGTTCGTCTGCCGTCGCCGGAGAATAACAGCAGGTGTGGGTGAGTAGAGGGATCACTAGGCCAGCGATGGGAGTACGGTGGGGCGGTGAGGCCTGCGCAGCAGCACAGCCGGTCGCGGGGAGGTGGGAGCAGGCAGTCCCGCCGGCGCTTGTTTGAGCGGCTAGAGCAGGAAGAGCAGAGATTGAAGAAGCACGACGGACGTTGGATGGACATCCAATAGTCAGTGCTTGTGCGTCAACCTTTTTTTAGGAAAGCCTCAAATCTGTGGAAAATAGCATACAGCCCATCTGCCAATATTTCTAATAATTCACAGCCCATTTGCTAATTCTTAAGGTTTTTTTGGATCCCATATTCTTTTTGTTAGCATTACAGCCCATATTGTGGCAACGGTTAAAAAATTATACAAAATTTTGCATATTTAGGTGCGGTCCGAACTGTTTTTAATCCTGAAATTTCGACTCACATTCAAACTGATTTTAAAAATAAATGTATATCAATATAATATCCAACAAATTCTCTACGCATAAAAATTAGTGTAATTTAAAATCTTGAAATGAAAAAAAAGATATTTGAAACTAATTGTCGGTTTGTTGTGTTTTAAAAATGTACAACCCATTTCTCATTACTGATGGGCCATTTTCTCGGCCAGCCGAATGAAAGCTCTCCTCGTCTTGAAAGATTTGCAGCCCAACAGGCCTGACAAAGCGACTTACTTGGCAAATCACAAAAAAATTGGGTTGTGGTCGTTGACCCAGCTGTCAGCCTCTCCACGTACAGTACTCTTCCGATGGAAGTCGTTCCTTGACCACGTTGACCATGCCACGCAGAGAGCACCACGGTGGTGGACGACGACGATGCCTAGGAAGGGGACAACGCGGCAGTGGAAGCCCGCGCGGAGAGGACTACGAGGGTTCACTGGTTCGGCTGCAGTGTGAGGCTGTCGTCGCCGCAGGGCCTGGCCAGCGGTGGGAATAGTAGGGGGCGGTGAGGCCTCTGCGGCAGCACAGCCGGCCACGGGAGGCAGGAGCATGCGGCACGACCGGCGCTGCTTTGGGCGGCTGGAGCAAGAAGACTAGAGTTTGGAGAAGCACTACGGCTGTTGGATGGACATCGTACAGTCACTGGAGCTAGAATTGTGCATATTGACTAAGTTGACGGCGGGAACTTGCCAGCCCCCAGATACCTCTTTGACCATGGTGCAGATCTCAGTCAGGAAGGGGAACATGGTGCCACTGTTCTTCATCCGGCCGCAAAGATGAGGTACCAGTAATTGCCATCAACACTTGTTAAACACTTGCCGCTCTCTCTAATATATATGCTCGGTTATCCCCCATAATTACCTGGACCATGAGGACTACATGTGAATATGTGTCCTCAAAATCTTGGTATGTTCTTTTTGCTTTTCATGTAGGTGGTGATAATTTGGTATAAATCAAAACCATAGCAGGCTCTTAGTTGATCATATGTCCATTAGCATCTTCGGTTACTTAACAGCGGACCAACACGATTAGTTTGCAAATTTCTTTAGATAAATTACGATGGTATTGGCTTGTTGTTTGTCTACTGCATTGCTTTCATGGTACAAAAGTTTAGGCAACTTGAGAAGGTTGCATCATGATTGTTGTTGCATTTTGTTTAGACCTTCTCAAGTTGCAACCTTCTCAAGTTGGCCAAAGAAGCAATAGGCATCAAGTATGTATCCAACTACGAGGTTGCCACCTACATGATATATGCTATGAGGAAAGGGCGCGGTTCCCAGATGGTCAAGGTTGAATTCTCCCACACGTTTTGCTACAACTGCTTGAATGCATACGTTGAAGACAAGTGGAAGGCCTCGAAGCTACTTGTAAGATGTCCAGGTGTAAATATCAATTTTCGGCCAGCGCGTGTAGATCCCTTCCGGTTAGCAAGCTACGAGTCCCTGAAGTTGACCTGTAGTCGGTAGATCCTACGTTTGTGTCGTTTTTGTTTTGGTAGATGATTGTTGGGTAGTTAGTTGTAGGAGATGCGAGTTGGCATGTGGTGGAGTTGTTGTAAAGGCACATCTCGTGCATGTGATTTTTTGCCACGTGTTATGCTGCCGAAATTTCTAGTGAAAAAACCTGCAACTTGTCAAAATTTTGGCCTTGTTTGTAAGAGAACAAAAACTTCATGGTGTTGAATTCAACATGTTATGGCCTTGTTTGTAACGAAACAAAAACTTCACGGTGTTGAATTCAAAATGTTGGCCTTGTTTGTAAGAAAACAAAAACTTCATGCTTTTTTTAATACATGGTCAAAAAATTTGTATACGTATTTAATATTTTTTAATATATGCTTCATGTTTATTATTTCTGTTTTCTGTTCTTGTTTTTTTGCTTTATTTTTGTACTTTTATTTATGTTTAAAAATATTATATATATATATATATATATATTAAAAAACACTCTTCAAAACTCATAAAAAAATTGATCAGGTACTTGAAAAATGTTAAATAAGTATTCAAAAATTTTGAACGACTATTTAAAATATTGAACAAGTATTTGAAATTTTTGAATAATTATTAAAAATATTGAACTTGTATTTGAAAATGTTGAGTAAGTATTAAAAATGTCAAACTGTTTGAAAATATTGAATAAGTATAAAAAATGTTGAAAAAATATTAAATAAGTATAAAAATGTTGAATAAATGTTGAAAAATGCTAAATAAGTGTTCGAACAATGTTGAACGTGTATACAAACAATATTGAACACTTATTAAAAAATGTTTTGACATGTACGAAAATGTAGAGTGAAAAAGAAAACAAACATAGGAAAATACAAAAAGGAAAAAGGAGAAAATGGGAAAAATTGAAGAAATGAAAAAACCCGGAGAAAGAAAAAACAAAAAGGATAATGAGAAAGCTATTCGATTAGCTTAAAGCGAGAAATAGCTCTCACGGCAGAACATAGTTGCGGCCGGCAATTTGCAAAATCCTATTTTATGTGAGCTGTGTTAAAGTGTTGGTGTTTCGTATAGGCGAGCGGCCGAAGTGACGCGATGGGCATATCTGGGTAGTGCACCCACTAGATTAATTACACATGTAATCGGGCAACACTAAATGCAAATATGCAATACACTTATCTCTATAGAAAATGAGGGCATAACCTAGAATGATATGGTTAGTCTTATTAATGCTCTAATAAATATACCAATCTTAGAAAATCAATTTTAGCACATTATTTTTTGGCCCGAGAGCATTCAATATGGTTATCGGATATCGCAAGGCCATCCATAAGATTTAAGACTTAATCCAACAAACAAAATCTACATGTAGATTTGTTGGTTGGAGAGATGTTGTATTTAAGTGTGCTCACCACCATAGCCCATATAAAAAACCATGTGGTGTAGAAGTCTTGCATAACAAAAGATTGATCAACACCTGCCTAGTGTTAACATCTTCCACAAGAAAGATGGCTAGTTCTAAAGTAATGTGGGTGTTCTGCCTCCTAACTTTACTGGCATTCACTTCTTGTTCCTATCATGTACGAGCAGAAGATCATGCTACCAAGGAGAAAAATGAGGTGATGGAGTATTGCAAGAGGTACATATTCAAAAATTACGGTGATCAGCATCCTGACCACCACAGGAAATGTTGCCAAATAGTAAGAGAATCAAGACACATCCATGCTATATGCCAGAAATTCACGCACGCGGATTTGCATAAGATCAGTCTAGCCAAGTGGGCTCATGTTACATATTGGTGTGGCAACGGATTGCACCCAGGGACTAATTGCGCAGGTTTGTTAATATGATTATATATATTACTAGCATTTTGATATAATTTCCTAGCTTATCTTCATGAAATTAATTACTTACGAGGAACTCAATCTCATATGCAGGTTTCATCGTTCCAGATTATAGTGCGCCACCACCTCCAGGACACTCAGCGTAAGGCTGGTCCGGTCAAATAAGGAAAGGAGTGTTATGATATGGAGCACTTAGTCAAAGGCAGTCTTAATGCCCGCAAAAATAAAAATAATAAGGCAGTCTTAATGAACAAAGGAATAGTATGGTATTGATGCTTTATCACGGGACCTCTGCAATAATGTATCTTACTTTTAATGTTGTGACTAATAAAAGGATTGCCCGCATGTTTTCTTTGTGTTTAGCATGATATTCAGTTGTCCATCGACATACATGGCCTCAATAGATGACTTCCACTTCTGATAAAATGGAATGCTGAATTAAATCCAAAGTTTTGAAAAAAAAAACATAGCTTGTTCTATTCCTAATACTCACTATAATAAACACTAATCAAAATTTTGTGTTTGTCGAGTGTCATAGTCTTTGCCAAGATCTATTTTACAGGATATCGACAGACCACCTCTCTGATGAGAACCACACTCGGTAAAAGCAAACACGTGATAGAGTCTTTGGTTTGCCGAGAGCTGTGAGAAAAATACTCGGCAACCCCAAAACACTCGCCCAATGCAACTTTTGATGAGATCTCGCAACATAGTACTCGGCAACTAGGAGCCATGTGGCACAGTCGTCCAAGGTCAGGGACATGTTTGCGGAGTACCCCGTCTATGGGATTCAGGAAGACTTTTTTTGCGTAAAAAATCATTTCTTGAGTTCTCTAAGAAGGAACTAGGTACGAAGGCACTCCAAGGTTCTGCCATGTGGTAAGATTTGCCGACTCCATAGGCGCTTGGTAAATTGTTAGGGATGGTTAGGCACCGTTACTGTTGAGTATGGTACTCGCTAAAGGAGGTTGTTGCCAAGTTCAATACTCAGCAAATGCTCTAGCCATGTGTTTTTACTAATTATTTTTTGTAAAGTGCACACATGCACGTACGCACGCACACAGATAGGATGGATCTATTTTACAAACACCCCTTAGAGCATTTACAACCGGACCCTCATATCCGCCCTAAACGCTCGGAAGATCTGCCCGGTCACTATCCGTACGAATAAAAGGCCACCCAATGGGATGCCCTGCAATATGGGAGTTTTCCCTTATTTCCGTAGATTCGTTTATTCAAAATGGTTTATCTCATAAACCGTGCGTCTAAATTCTGAACCGTTTTCACCAGATTCCTTGCGTCGAGATGTTCGGAACAAAATCCATGTTAATTGGTTTCAGCAAAAAAAAAGATTCACGAAAAAATCAGAAGAAAAAACTCTGAGCTAGAAGCCCCCTTTTTCACCTTTATCAATTTAAGAGGCACAATTGTGCCTCTCGCGGAAGCAAACTTCTTTCTCCACAAGAAGCAAACTTGTGCATCTGGCGAAAACCAAAAAAAGTATTGTTTTTTTCTTTTTCGATAGGCACAACTATGCCTCTTGCGGAAGCAAACCTATGCCTCGCACGGTAGCGAAAAAACACATTTTTTCCTTCTTCGCCAAAGTAAACCTGTGGCTCCCGCGGAAGCAAAAAAATGTGTTTTTTCATTTTGCCGAGAGGCACAACACTGATGAGTCCAATTTATGCCTACATGATAGACTTTGTGGAGTTTTACCGCTTTCGCATACTATATTTTGTCGGTATCCCTAAGGTAACTTTATTAGGAGCAAAAAAAATTGTAGAAGGAATCCCAGGAAATGGTGGTGGAACCATGTTATTTAAGGTGATAATCAACTACTGTAAAACAATGAAGCAAAGGGACCAAGTGAAGAGCTCCTGCAGTGCCTCTAGAGCCAAAGACGACCTTTCATACGAGCGCTCCGCTGGTATGAGCGGTCGTATGAGGTGCCAGTGTCACCGCCTCGTCCACTACTTCCATCCCATGAAGTCGGATCAGGGATCAGAGACAGGGAGGGATGTGAAACACATCCAGAGGAGAGAACCCTAGCCTTCAGAGGAGAACTGATTCAAGACTCCGTTACCGAGACTCTGCATCAAGAGGGATTCATCATCATCATCATCCCAGCCCCATCCATTTGTAATACATTAGTTGGAGTGGATTCGATCTTGTATTACTTGTGTGGGATTATCCTGTTCATCGTGATTTATTTCACCTCTTTTATGTCCCAGATGTGTGAGAAGTCTACATTTAATTCTCTAAAATATGTAGGAACCGTCGTGTGTAATAGATCGTTAGTAGTCTTCTTGATGTTGGGTGAAGTCGACCATCCAACATATGCCAAATTTGAAAGAAAGGTTATTACAGCTGGCGAATCGGTTGGTCGGAAAGGTAGGTACATGATAGACCCTATTCCCCTTCGTCATGGATCGTTGCAGCAAGGGTAAAACAGAGAGCACCTATAGGCTGCATCTACGGGGACGTTTTTCCCTTAATCACCGTGTGGTAACCGGAGTGGGGAAGAATGGTGGTGCCATATGATATGGTGCTACCGCGTGTATGCACATGTCTGTACCAGCTCTACCCACAAATAGAAATATACAAAGTAACATTGATGTGCGCTAGTGAATCCAGACTCCCTGGGAAGGCCTTAATCCTATTGATTTCGACATTCTACTTTACGTCCCCTATTACTCAACTCTATTTCAGTATTTTACCTTTACGCTCGCTACCCTGTTTTCACCATTTTACTACTGCTTTGGATTTCCTATAGCTTGCAGGCATGGCTATTTAAACCCTACATGAGATAAAAGACTAACTTTTTTGATCCCTGTGAAATTGATACTCTTACTTTAAAAAGGCTATAACTAAACCCTGGGCACTTACAGGACATCAAGTTGTGCCTCCAGCAGAAGCAAACCTGTGCCTCCATGAGAAGCTAACTTGTGCCTCTCTCAGAAGCAAAAAAAATGTACTTTTTCCTTTTCGAGAGGCACAACTCTGCCTCTCGTGGAAGCAAACAAGTGCCTCAACGAGAAGAAAACCTGTGTCTTTGGCGAAAGCAAAAAAAACACATTTTTCATGCATATTTTTTATTTATTTTTGTCCAGGACCTAAAGAAAACCGAGCAAAAATCGAAAAGCTGAAAAACACATCTAAAACCCGAAAGCGCATATAGAAAAACAAAAGGAACAAAATTCAAAAGGAGCGCCCGGCACACGACACGTGTCGGCGGCTGAGATCCCACCAAAATAACCCTTGCAGAGCTCCCACAAGCAGTACGCCCTAAAAACGAACGAAATGCTACTGGGTTGACAATTGTCCAAGAGGAAAATGTGTGGGCTTTCAGTTTCATCCGCTAATTCGCCACTGATTTCGACTCCTGAGCCTTGGTTTCGTCGTAGCAGCATTATTGTGGAGGCCCAAAGTTTACTCTAGCTTTGCTTCGTTTCTTCTTCAACCAGGGGGCATCCCAAAATCTTCATCAATTCATGTAAAACAAGCAATTTTCTTTTTTGAACATCAACTATAGCTTGATGTATAACCGAAAACACTATGGTATAACACACAAACATAAGAGGATCACAAATCCACAATACTCTCTCTCTCTCTCTCTCTCTCTCTCTCTATATATATATATATATATATATGTGTGTGTGTGTGTGTGTGTGTGTGTGTGTGTGTGTGTGTGTGTGTGTGTGTGTGTGTGTGTGTGTGTGTTTGTCATACAAGCCTTAACCATACTAAAAGAAGCACTGCGCGACGAACGTATGTGTCAACCCGATCGAGAAGACACTAGCTAGCTAGGATCGATGATATTGACGTCCGTTCCCTTGTAATGATCGAACCCCTAGCGGCATCTTGGTAACCCGAACCCAGATCAGGGTAATTTTCAATTCATACACCTCTAGTGTTTTCGTCGGGTCAAAATCAACCATAATAATGACATCCTTACCAACGATCCATTGGCTTTCTTTCAGTGCCTTGCTCTTCCCTGTTGATTGCAAAAATATGAACTGGAACATGTTCTCCCCAACCTCCTTGCACTTTATCCCTTAGAGAGGGCACCAAACTCTCACTAGCGATTTGATCATACCTTCCACGAACACAGGCTTTTCAGAGAAAACCTTACCAAACGCCTAAGGTTGTTTCGTCACCGCACTCCTACCTCCTTCTATTTCAATCTTGACTCCCTTCTTCTCAGGTGCTCCTATTGGGCGCTTTAGGCGCTAGGGAAGCTCCCTCACGCCCACGCACCAACCTTGGTGGGCCGACCCATGTAGAGGGAGACTTGATGGCATTTTATTTTCTCTCGGTTCGCTTGGTCACATTTGAAAAACTGAAAGAAAAAAGTCATAAAAATTGAAAAAATTAGTGAATTCAAAAAAGTTCATGGATTTTGAGAAAAAGTTCATGAGTTTGAAAACAAGTTCATCAATTCGGAAAAAGTTTACCAATTTAACAAAATCATTGAAAATGAAAAAAACTCATGGATTTTAAAAAAAGTTCGTTAAACTTTATAAAAGTTCATCAAATTTGAAACACATTTCACTGAAATTTCAAGAAAAATTATCAAATTTCAAAAAAAATCATTGATTTGAAGAAAAAGTTCACGTATTTTCAAACAACTCATCGAACCAGGAGAACAAAAAAAGGAAAACAAAAAAGAAAAGAAAGGAAAGGAAAAATAAAAAAGGAAAATGTTGTAACTTACTAGATCCCGTTGGGTGGCGGGATGGTTACACCAACGTACCTCGATGAGGCCGATTTTTGGCTTGATTCACAATCAGGGCGCATTTTTTGTCAGATTAAAAACACAGAAAAACCTACATGGGCTGGCCAGCGCGGGGGCGCTTCAGGTGCCTGTTTGCAAAATACACAATAATGATCGCCTGAAGCCCAAATAGGATTTACCCTTCTTCTCTGCCTCACACAACCTCAACTTGTGCATCAGACCTCCCACTGAGGGAGTCCTGGATTAGGGGGTATTCGGACAGCCGGACTATAACCTTTGGTCGGACTGTTGGACTGTGAAGATACAAGATTGAAGACTTCGTCCTGTGTCCGGATGGGACTCTCCTTGGCGTGGAAGGCAAGCTTGGCGATACGGATATGTAGTTCTCCTCCCTTGTAACCGACTCTGTGTAACCCTAGCCCCCTCCGGTGTCTATATAAACCGGAGGGTTTAGTCCGTAGTACACAACAACAATCATACCATAGGCTAGCTTCTAGGGTTTAGCCTCTCTGATCTCGTGGTAAATCAACTCTTGTACTACCCATATCATCAATATTAATCAAGCAGGAGTAGGGTTTTACCTCCATCGAGAGGGCCCGAACCTGGGTAAAAACATCGTATCCCTTGTCTCCTGTTACCATCCGCCTAGACGCATAGTTCGGGACCCCCTACCCGAGATCCGCCGATTTTGACACCAACATTGGTGCTTTCATTGAGAGTTCCTCTGTGTCGTCATCTTTAGGCTTGATGGCTCCTTCGATCATCAACAGCGATGCAGTCCAGGGTGAGACTTTTCTCCCCGGACAGATCTTCGTGTTCGGCGGCTTCGTACTGCAGGCCAACTCGCTTGGCCATCTGGAGCAGATCGAGAGTTACGCCCCTGGTCATCAGGTCAGGTTTGGTAGCTTAAACTACATGGCCGACATCCGCGGAGATTTGATCTTCGACGGTTTCGAGCCCCGGCCGAGTGCGTCGTACTATCACGATGGGCATGATTTAGCTCTGCCACCGAACAGTGTCCTGGAGACCGCACCTGCAACCACTCCGACCTTTAATTCGGAGCCAATTGCGTCATCCGTGGGCGGGTGGTTAGACCCCGCCACGGAGGCAGCGGCCTCAACAGCGATCGAGCCGAACACCAGCCTTACCCTTCACGAGGCCCGTGACTCCACATCGCCGGACTCTCCTCCGGACTCTGAACCACCCGCGCCCCTGCCAATCGAATCCGATTGGGCGCCGATCATGGAGTTCACCGCTGCGGATATTTTTCAGCACTCGCCCTTCGGCGACATACTAAATTCACTAAGGTCTCTCTCCTTGTCAGGAGAGTCCTGGCCGGATTATGACCGGCAGGATTGGGATGCAGATGACAAAGAAATTCGACGCCCACCCACCACCCACTATGTAGCCACTGTCGGTGATTTGACCGACATGCTCGACTTCGACTCCGAAGACATCAACGGTATGGACGATGATGTAGGAGACAAATAGGAACCACCGCCCACAGGGCAATGGAGAGCCACCCCATCATATGACATATATATGGTGGACACACCCAAAGAGGGCAACGACGACGGAACAACGGAGGAAGACCCCTCCAAGAAGCAACCTAAGCGCCGGCGTCAGCGGTGCCGCTCTAAATCTCGCCAAAGCAAAAATAGTGAAACCGGCACAGGAGATAATAACACCCCGGATAGTGCCGAAGACAACCCCCTCCAGCAAGATTCAGCGCAGGAGGATGGAGAAGCCAGCTCTCCTGAGAGAACGGCAGATAGAGAGGTAGAGGATGATAATTACATGCCTCCCTCCGAAGACAAGGCAAGCATCGACGACGACGATTTGTCGTGCCTGAGGATCCCGTCAAGCAAGAGCGCTTCAAGCGCCGTCTTATAGCCACGGCGAATAGCCTTAAGAAAAAGCAGCAGCAGCTTAGAGCTGATCAAGACCTGCTAGCTGATAGATGGACTGAAGTCCTTGCGGCCTAGGAACATGAACTCGAACGCCCCTCCAAGAGCTACCCAAAGCGCAGGCTGCTACCCCGATTAGAGGAGGAAGCATTTAAACCTATGTCTCCAGTGTATGACGCGGCTGATCGGCCACCTCGTGGCCGCGACAGAGAGGCCTCTGGGCCCACAGCTCAAGCCGCACCCCGGCGTCACTCAAAAGACACCAAGGGACGGGGAAATGTGCTAGATCTGCGAGACATATTGGAGGACAACGCAAAGCAAACAAGACCGATCTACGGATCGCGTGGGCGCCCGACCACACGAGATGATAACCGTCACGCCGGATACAGCAAAAGTAAATCCGGTCGGGCCGAACACAGCAGACAAAACTCATTTGAGCTGCGTCATGATATAGCCCAGTACAGAGGTGCCTCACACCCGCTATGCTTCACAGATGAAGTAATGGATCATCAAATCCCAGAGGGTTTCAAACCCGTGAATGTCGATTCATATGATGGTATGACAGATCCCGCGGTATGGATTGAGGACTATCTCCTTCATATCCACATGGCCCGTGGCGACGATCTACACGCCATCAAATACCTCCCACTCAAGCTTAAAGGACCAGCTCGGCATTGGCTCAACAGCTTGCCAGCATAATCCATTGGTTGTTGGGAAGATCTGGAAGCCGCATTCCTCGACCACTTCCAGGGCACTTATGTGCGACCACCAGATGCCGATGACTTGAGCCACATAATTCAACAGCCAGAGGAATCGGCCAGGCAATTCTGGACATGGTTCCTAACCAAGAAAAATCAAATCGTCGACTGTCCGGATGCAGAGGCCCTAACGGCTTTCAAGCATAACATCCGCGACGAGTGGCTTACTAGGCACCTTGGACAGGAAAAGCCAAAATCTATGGCAGCCCTCACGACACTCATGACCCGCTTTTGCGCGAGAGAAGACAGCTGGCTGGCTCGCATCAATAGCATGTCAAAGAGCCCTGGTACTTCGGATACCAAGGACAGCAACGGCAGGTCACGTCGCAACAAACACAAACGCCGCATTAACAGCGACAATACTGAGGATACGGCAGTTAACGCCGGATTCAGGGGCTCTAAGCCCGGTCAGCGAAAAAGCCATTTAAAAGAAGCACTCCGGGCCCGTCCAGTTTGTACCATATACTCGATCGCTCGTGTCAAATACATGGCACCCCTGACAAGCCAGCCAACCACACCAACAGGGATTGTTGGGTGTTCAAGCAGACCGGCAAGTTAAATACCGAAAACAAAGACAAGGGGCCACATAGCAACGACGAGGAGGAGCCACGGCCGCCGAACAACAGAGGACAGAAGGGTTTCCCCCCACAAGTGCGGACGGTGAACATGATATACTCAACCCACATCCCCAAGAGGGAGCGGAAGCATGCGTTAAGGGACGTATACGCGTTGGAGCCAGTCGCCCCAAAGTTCAACCCATGGTCCTCCTGTCCCATCACTTTCGATCGCAGGGACCATCCCACTAGTATCCTCCATGGTGGATTTGCCGCATTGGTTCTAGACCCAATCATTGACGGATCTCACCTCACTCGAGTCCTTATGGACGGCGGCAGCAGCCTGAACCTGCTTTATCAGGACACAGTGCGCAAAATGGGCATAGATCCCTCAAGGATTAAACCCACAAAAATGACCTTTAAGGGCATCATACCAGGTGTAGAGGCCCATTGCACAGGCTCAGTCACACTAGAAGTGGTCTTCGGATCCCCGGATAATTTCTGAAAAGAGGAGTTAATCTTCGATATAGTCCCGTTCCGCAGTGGCTATCATGCACTGCTCGGGCGAACCGCATTTGCAAAATTCAATGCGGTGCCGCACTATGCATACCTCAAGCTCAAGATGCCAGGACCTCGGGGGGTCATCACAGTCAATGGAAACACCGAGCGCTCTCTCCGAACGGAGGAGCACACGGCGGCCCTCGCAGCGGAAGTACAAGACAACCTCTCAAGGCAATTCTCCAGTCCGGCGACGAAACGTCCGGACGCTGTCAAGCGCGCTCAGAGTAATCTACAACAAGACCACCTGGCACGTTCTGAGCAAGCATAGCAATACGGCCCCAACCTCAGCCCCAGCGAAACGGCGAAATTCGTGCTACGCGTACATAATTACGCTCTGAAAATACCATGGGCACAGGGGAAGGGGCACGACCACAGCATGCCCCAAAATGCGGTTCAACCGCACTAGGGGCTTCCGACTTTGTCAGTTTTTCTCACTTTCAGGACTTTACTCTCCGGAAGACCTATTCGGCAGTACAATCGCCGAACACACGAACAACAACCAGGGAGGCACAAAGCTACGTCACACTATGGAACTCCCAGGTGGTCTCTATAACGAGCAAAATACCTGCTTTAAATACCATTCCGCAGCTCGCCCCTGGAGGGGACATGTCAAATAGTCCCATCTCTTGCTTATCGCACTATTTGTATCATTCTGATTTTAGTGCACCTTTTTCAAATAAACAATGCATAGCTTCAGTCTATTATTGCATTTTCTATTCCTTCCTTTTTATGTATATATGTCCATTCATGACATTCAGCACCCGTACACTTTGGTACGACTAATACGCCAGGGGCTTAGGCACCCCATAATACGGCGTGAGAAGTCCGAACACTTTCACAAGTGGGGCACTCCGAACTTATAGCATTATATGCATCAGCTCCGAATCATGTCTTGGGTCAATAGTTGGGTTTGCCCGGCTCCCATGTTTTGGTACCTTATGTTCCGTTATATCGGCTAAGGTAGCACTGGGAGAACTACTGCAATTGTGCCCTGGTTCAGCTGGGCTAAGCACCTCAGTAGAGAAAGCTAAAACTGACTGTCATGATACGGCGAGAGCTGGTCGCTGTTCGAGAGGTTTTGAGTCCCTAAAGACTTATGCCGCTTAGGGCGAGGAGCTGGCTTTGTTCGGCCCAGGCGTGTATAGCGCCCCGAACTCGGTCTTCCGAACACTAGGGGCTTCGCCAAAATTTAAAATTATAGAATTCTCTGACTAAGTGAGAGTGATAAAGCATTATAGTCCGATTGCCTTGTTCGTTGTGCTGAGCACCTCCCTCGAAGGACCCAAGAATGGGAAAAAGAGTGCTCATGTTTATCCCGAACACCCCAACACTCGTGGCACGGGGGCAGAAGCCGACGACTCGCCATCTCTCCGATTTAATAAACGGCCGCACAGAAGGTAATATTTTAAATTCAAACAAGCGTTGCATAGCGCATATGAACAAGTTTTCAGCGTACATGATCAAACGAGCGAGTTCACTCAAATATTACATCTTTGGAACATTCATCCGCCATAAGGCGGGCACCCTTCAGGACGCCCTCATACTACATTTCAGGGTGGCGATGCTCCTTGCCCTGCGGTGGCCCATCCCTCACCAGCTTCTCAGCGTCCATCTTGCCCCAGTGCACTTTAACATAGGCAAGCGCCCTGCGGGCGCCCTCGATGCAGACGGAGCGCTTGATGACCTCAAGCCAAGGACAGACATCCACAAGCCGCCTCACCAGCCCGAAGTAGCTCCCTGGCAGGGCCTTTCCAGGCCACAGCTGGAATATAAGATCCTTCATGGCCTGTTCGGCCGCCTTATGGAGCTCGACCAATTGCTTCAGTTGGTCGCTTAAGGGCACCGGGTGTTCGGCCTCAGAATACTGAGACCAGAACACCTTCTCCGTCGAGCTCCCCTCCTCGGCTCGGTAATGCTTTGCAGCATCCGACACACTGCGGGGCAAATCTACGAACACTCCTGGAGAGCTCCGGACTCGGGTAAGTAACAAGTAATTTACTTTCACATGCTTGCTTTGCATAATGAATGCCTTACCCGCCACTATCTTCTTCATTGCCTCAATTTCCTGGAGGGCATTCTAGGCTTCGGCCTTAGCATGCTTGGCGCTCTCAAGGGCCAAGGCAAGCTCGGACACTCGCGTCTTGGAGTCAAGCTCCAAACTCTCATGCTTTTTCACGAGAGACTAGAGCTCTTGCTGCACCTCGGCAACCCACGCCTCTTGCTTCCCCCGCTCGGTGCACTCCGTGGCCGCTTTGTTTTCGGCCTTGAATAGTGCTTGCTTTAGGGTTGCCACCTCGGTCGTGGCCCCTAGCACATCAATAACGATCCTATCATTTTTTGCAACTGCGTCTTTTTTATATATACACACATAGACAAGGCATTACGTACCTTGGTTCTCCTCGAGCTGCTTCTTGGCAAGGCCGAGCTCTTTCTCGGACCGCTCGAGGTTCTGCTTCAGCACGTCAACCTCCGCAGTCAGTGCGGCAGAGGTCAGCAGCGAAGCCTGCATACGCATATCGACATAATTATGTAAGACTCCTGCGGATATTTTTAGATCCTCTATTCGGCTTTTCTTTGTGAACACCAAACAGAGCATCAAGGGCTACTGTTTATGCGGTAATATTTTCATATATTTCTAATATATACCTCAAAGCCTGTTAGAAGGCTAGCACAGGCTTCAGTCAGTCCGCTCTTGGCAGACTGAACCTTCTGGACCACCGCACTCATGATAGTGCGGTGCTCCTCGTCGATGGAGGCGCCGTTAAGCACCTCCAGCAAATTATCCGGTGGCTCCGATTGGACGGAGGTCACCGGCGCGGTAGGCTTGCCCTTCTTAGTGGGGGGCCGCCTGCCGGAGTCCGGAACCACTGGGGGTTCCAGTGCGGTATTCGGCCCAGGGCCGAACTTGGAGCCCTTGGGAGCCTTGCTCCCCTTGCGCCTGCAGTCCGGAAGGTCGCCTTGTGGCGCCTCCAGGACTACCTCCCCTCGGCTTGGTGCCCTTTGAGACAACACCTCGGCGTTGTCCGTAGGGCGAGGGGTGGAGGCAGTCGGAAGTGATCCTCCGCTGCTCATGGCCGACGGGTCCAAAGAATCGCTCGATGAGGATACGTCGATACGGGCCCGGGACGGACTGCATAACCGTGTCCGGCGTCAGAAGAAGCGGTGCAATTAAACAGCGCCATGAGTTAATCTGGTGTCCGAATACTTACGATCTTGCCAGGGGCTTGGCCCTGGGTGGCCACTCGTCTTCGCTGTCGGCGGTGGTGGCGGAGTAGTCCGAAGGGAGAGTCCTTCCCTTCTTGGACCCTCCGGCCTCCCCAGTTGGGGCGGCCTTCCTCTTCTTGTCTTCCCCGACTGGAGGGGAAGAACCTTTATCTGCCTCCTCCTCGTTTCCATGGGAGGAGTGCGTCTTGGAGTCATCGGACGATGAGTCCGATAACACCTGGCGCCGGGAACTCTTTCGGGTTCCCATAGCCTTCTTCTTGACCTTTTTCTCCGGCACCTCGTAAGGAGCCGGAGTAAGCATGTCCGTCAAGAGAGCATCTGCAGGGTCTTCGGGCAGGGTGGCTGGGCAATCAATTTACCCCGACGTCTCCACCCATTCCTGTCAAAGGCATGGAAGCTTAGATCCCGCACATAGTTAAACTATGAAAAATACCCTATAAAGAGATAAATAGCTTACCGTGCTGGCTTGGCGCTTCGCGCTGAATCCGCAATCCTCGGTAAGGGGAGGAGGAACCTCAGTGCTCTTAAACTGCACCTTCCACGCATCCTCGTGTGTTGTGTCGAAGAGCTCGCTCAGAGTTTGGTGCTGGGTCAGGTCAAACTCCCACAAGTTGAACGCACGTTGTTGAAACGGAAGGATCCGGCGGATGAGCATGACCTGGACTATGTTGAAAAGCTTGAGCTTCTTGTTCACCATGTTTTGGACACAGGTTTGGAGTCTAGTCAGCTCTCCCGGACTTCCCCAGGGCAGGCCCTTCTCTTTCAATGAGGTGAGCCGCGTGGGGATTCCGGATCAGAACTCGGGGGCTGCTGCCCATTCGGGGTCACGCGGCTCGATGATGTAGAACCACCCCGATTGCCACCCCTTTATGGTCTCCATGTAGGAGCCCTCGAGCCATGTGACGTTGGGCATCTTGCCCACCATGGCGCCTCCGCACTCCGCCTGCTGGCCGCCCACCACCTTCGGTTTGACCTTTTTAGGTCTTTAGCTATAGGCTGAAGTGGGGCCTGATACGGAGGAAGGCCTCGCACACGACGATAAATGCCGAGATGTTGAGGATGAAGTTCGGGGCCAGATCGTGGAAGTCCAGGCCGTAGTAGAACATGAGCCCCCGGACAAATGAGTGGAGAGGGAATCCCAGTCCGCGGAGGAAATGGGTAAGGAACACTACCCTCTCGTGGGTCCTGGGGGTGGGGATGAGCTGCCCCACATCTTGGAGCCGGTGTGCGATATCGTTGGGCAAGTATCCGGCTCCCCTCAGCTTCTTGATGTGTCCCTCCATGACGGAGGAGACCATCCACTTGCCTCCCGCTCCGGACATGGTTGGAGAAGGTTGAGGAAGAAAACGTGAGCTTGGGCGTTGGAGCTCAAGTGTGCGAGAATGGATGAGCAAAGGAGGAAGAATGCGTGGATGGAAAAAGGTGAATCCTTATCCCTTTATATGGGCGGACGAAACTATGCGTCCCCACCAGCCTGGTAAAACCCGCTCATCCCCCAAGCGCCGTAATTGATGGCGCGGTTGGGTTACCCACGTCCGTATTGATAAGAATCCCGCGATAAGGGGACACGATATCTGCTTTGACAAGACGTGCCAAGGAAACCGCCTCGCAAAACGTGCTGGGGTTGGCTGTAAAAAACGATTCGCATAAGGGCTTGGCTATGGTGTGATGTCACACTACGGAATACGTCAGCAGATTAGATTTGTGGAAATATTATTCTCTCTACGGTGGTATGTGGAACTTGTTTTGCAGAGCCGGACACGATCCTCGTGTTCAAAATCTTCTATGAACTATTCGGAGGAGGAACCCGCCTTGCAATGCCGAAGACAATCTGCGCGCCGGACTCATCGTCATTGAAGCCTCGTTCAGGGCTTACTGAGGGAGTCCTGGATTACGGGGTATCCGGACAGCCGGACTATAACCTTTGGTCGGACTGTTGGACTGTGAAGATACAAGATTGAAGACTTCGTCCCGTGTCCGGATGGGACTCTCCTTGGTGTGGAAGGCAAGCTTGGCGATACGGATATGTAGATCTCCTCCCTTGTAACCGATTCTGTGTAACCCTAGCCCCCTCCGGTGTCTATATAAACCTGAGGGTTTAGTTCGTAGGACACAACAACAATCATAGCATAGGCTAGCTTCTAGGGTTTAGCCTCTCTGATCTCGTGGTAGATCAACTCTTGTACTACCCATATCATCAATATTAATCAAGCAGAAGTAGGGTTTTACCTCCATCGAGAGGGCCCGAACCTGGGTAAAAACATCGTGTCCCTTGTCTCCTGTTACCATCCGCCTAGACGCACAGTTCGGGACCCCCTACCCGAGATCCGCCGGTTTTGACACCGACACCCACCCTCTCCATCATACCCAAAACCATGCCTTGGTTTTCTAAAGGGGTGTATTTGAACGTGCATCCTAGCACCACACGTAAGGCTTATGGTGGATTCGGAAGGGCTGCGAGATCGTCTGAGTGTTGATCACCAGGGTGGAGGAATGGGATTCCAGCTGCCGAACAAGCAACACTATTGGAGATCGAGATCACCTAAGAGGACTCTAGGGTTTGCCAGTAGGAGCCGTTGAACCGCCTCGAGATCGCCCGACTGCCAATCATGAAACTGTCAGTAGAAAGACGAACAATAGGCTTTATACACGGGCATGTTTTCTATACATATAAAAAGAACAAAAGAACGAACAAAAAATCAACACAAATGTACGAACGAAACACCACTGGGCTAGAAATTGCCCGAGAGGAAAATGCCGGGCTTTCAGTTTCGGCCGGTAATTCTCTACTGATTTCGCCTCCTAGGCCTTCAGTTCGCCATAGCAGCATTATCGTGGAGGCCCAAAGTTTAGCCTGGCTTTGCGCCTTTTCTTATTCAGGCGCATCCCCGAAATCCTCATCGGTTCGAACAACAAGCAATTGTCTTTTTGAACATAAATTGTACTCCCTCTGTCCCGTAATAGAAGAACGTTTTTGACACTACACTAGTGTCAAAAACGCTCTTATATTATAGGACGGAGGGAGTAGCTTGATGTATACCCAGAAGCATTATGGTACAACACACGCACATAAGAGGATACAAAAAGATCCACATTACTCTCTCTATATATATGTCAGTTTCTTCAATATGCACGCTACGAGAGAAAAAAAATACTGATTTCGCCTCCTGTGCCTTCATTTCGCCGTAGCAGCATCGTGGAGGCCCAAAGTTTAGCCAGGCTTTGCGCCTTTTCTTCTTCTGGTGCATCCCTGAAATCCTCATCAGCTCATGAACAGCCAGCAATGGTCTTTTTGAACATCAATTGTAGCTTGATGTATATCCGGAAACACTATGGTACAACACACGCACATAAGAGGTTAAAAAATCCACATTACTCTCTCTGTATATATGATAGTTTCTTCACGTATACACGCTACGTAGCTCAAAAGAAAAAGAAACAAGCCTCAACCACATCAAAAGAAGCGCCGCGCGACATACATATCAACCCGATCGATAAAGCACTAGCTATCTATATATAGGATCGATGCTGTTGCTGCCCGTTCCCTTGGCAATGCTCATCACGTACGTACGTAGTAATAAGAATTAACGACCAATCAGCAATACTTTTTTCAATTATTGCATTGCGTAGTAATAGATTGTCGCTCCATATCTCCCGCCTGAAATTTTACCGCCCAATTTCTTGCATTGTGTGTTCCGATCCAAAAAATTCTGCCCAATTTCTCAGGTCATGTGATAAAAGTTATTATTATTTCGCATGTCAAATATTCAAATACCTAGCTTTAGTTAAGATTGGGTATTTATAACAAGAAGAATAAAGATTTACAATAATACACGAAGAAATTTATTAGGCTAGAGTTGGTTGTCGGGTTTTATTTATATGAAGCAGAGACCGTGATCCACGTGACATAAGGTGTCCATCGCCGGATCCGAAAGGTAAAGAGATGGGTGGTCGAGATCAGCTGAAGGGAGACGATCGAGCCGTGAAAGGTCGAGCCTGACCAATCAGATGAAAGGGAATCACTTGCCCTCGAAAACCATGGCGCGCGCGCTTTCTCTCAGAGATTTCGCGCTCAAAATTGGGTCCTCCGCGAAAAGTCCGACGCCCGCGCTTTCTCTCAAAGACTTCGCGTCAAGGCCATGACGAAAATTTCAAAGGGAAATGAAAAAAAGCCACCAACGAACCTTCACGGAGGCCCAAACCCAAAACAGCCCCCATACTCGCTCTATCTTCTCCTCCTCGTCTCCCCCGACGCCACCCATCCAGCCGCCGGCGACACCCTCTCGTCCACCCCACCGGTGACCTCCCGGCCTCCGCCCTCTCCCACCGCCGGCTCTCCGCCTCAAGCCTCCTTCTCTACCGAGCCACCGCGTCCAACCCCCGCGGTCTTTCCTCCTCGTGCCTGAAACCCTAGCTCGCGCCCATGGCCACCAGGCTCTGGATCCACACTCGCAGGATGCGTCGGCGACGAGCAGGAGCCGCTAGATCCCGGGAACAGGGCGGTGCACCCTGCAGCCACCTGTCGGGACGAGCGCGGCGGCGACGAACGCCGCTTCTCCTTCACTTCCTCGACCTCCTTGGATGCAGGCCTTCTTCCGCGAGCATCCGCGGTTCCCAACTGCCTACCGCCACCGCCGTCGTCGACCCCCAAGGTTCAATCCGCCCATCGTCCTTTTTCGATTCTCCCTGTCGATCTGTGTGTTCGTTTTCTGATATTTTTTTGACTCCAAGCAGCAGGCGAGGATGACGACGATGTGGAGGATGACGAGGACCTGAGCTCGAGCCGGACCCCGAGCAAGATGATGCACCGCACAAAGGTCCATGCTTCCTGCGTTCCCGTCCTCGGCTAGCTGTTGTTGTTGTTGCTGCCCTCCACTCCGACATGACGTTCGCCACCCGGCTGACGCCATCAACATCCCCGTGATCATGGGGCTCTGATGATGGCACGAGCATCCCCTCGTCGCCCCCACATGTCAATAAAGGTAGAGGCAAAAAATTTGGAGATATTTTGACTCCACAAGTGGAATCGAACCCGGGCGGAACAGCTGTCGGGTAGTGTCACTCGGCCACTAGGCTAGTTCAATTGTTTCGTTACTAATAAGGCACTTCCTCAGGTGGTCGGATCTCCTCCCGCGCCTTTGTGCGCTCGCCGCGACGCCGCTGTCTGCCGTTGTGAACATGCTGAACAAACGAGAGGAATCTGGAGAGGACTGTATGTGAAGAGGCGGACAGTCGGGACCCATCAGGTCTATGGCCGTACGCAAGCAAGTGCCTTATCGAGAAAATACTTCCTCCTAATGCTATACTGACGTTGGGGCCCACGGGTTTGTCAACATGGTTACATTTGTTTAGGTGCTTCAACGTAGTTACTATAGGAGATAAATTCACAACGAAGCCGGGGAGCTGGCAGGTATCATTTATTATCACTGGTGCAGCAAGTATCAGCTGGGTTTTGGGCTGCCCCGTCTAGACTTTCTTTTTTAACATGCGCAGCCCACGACCTCGGATGTGAGGTCCATAAGGTTGTTTGTATTTTCTTGAGGGTCGTCATGTATCGTTGGCCTATGGACCTCCCATCCGAGGGTTTATTTTTCCTGAAACATCGGCAGCCCAATTTATGTATTTTTTTAAGAAAACGCAGAGGTCTGTTCTATTTTTCTATATAAGAATAGGAACGCCTGGTCCAACTTATGTTTCCCTTCTAACTATATTATATATATTTAAATTATTTTATATGTTATTATATATTATTGTTATTGTCATCATATATTTAATAGATACTTACATATGTAAGAAAACAATATCCCACATCTTGTTAAGTTATAAAAATAATTTCTTAACAATAAAATCCTGGATTTTTTTTTTGGCAACGAAAATCCTGATGATTGTGTACAAAACCTTGGTAAGATTTAAGGACCAATGTAATAATAAATCACTTCTTATTTAAATATATATATATAACAAAATGCTCAGCCCCTGTTTATTTTTTGATAACATTGCTGCGCCCACCCCAACATTATAATTAGAATCAACCCAGCAAAATCGTGTATTTCGAGAAAGTGCAAATGGCATGTAATCTTTTAGGAAAAACATAAATGGGCCACATGGACGCTACATTATTTGTTCACCCAGCCCAGCTAATGGACTGTAATTCAAAAAAAAGATCAAATGGACTGTAAATTCTATCCCACAAAAAAAAGACTGTAAATTCTAAAAAAATGGGTTGAATACGTGCCACATTTTTGGAGGCTGAAATGTGGGCCAATAGGCCGAAGCCAATGCAAGTCGTTGTCAACTTAGTGAACAAATGATTCTGAAATCGTTAGCCGTTGGATTTACATCCAACGACCGGTGATACGCCCATTTTGCATCATGCTTTTATATCGATATTTACTGCATTATGGGTTGTTATTTCACGTTATGTCGCAATACTTATTGGCTATTCTCTCTTATTTTACAAGGTTTACATGAAGAGGAAGAATGCCGGCAGCTGGAATTCTGGGCTAGAAAAGGAGCAAATATTAGAGACCTATTCTGCGCAACTCCAAAAGTCCTAAAACTCCGCGGAATATTTTAAAATAAATAAAGAAAAATCCTTGCCAAAGATGAAGGCCAGGGGGGCCACACCCTGCTCACGAGGGTCTCGTGGGCCCCCTGGTGGCTCTACGATGCCCATCTTCTCCTATATGAAGTCTTTCGTCAAGAAAAAAACGAGAAGCAATCTTTCGGGACGAGACTCCGCCGCCACGAGGCGAAACCTTGGCGGAACCAACCTAGGGCTCCGGCAGAGCTGTTCTGCCGGGGATACTTCCCTCCGGGAGGGGGAAATCATCGCCATCGTCATCAGCAACGCTCCTCTCACCGGGGGAGGGCAATCTCCATCAACATCTTCACCAGCACCATCTCATCTCCAAACCCTAGTTCATCTCTTGTATCCAATTCTTGTCTCCAAGACCGGGATTGGTGCTAGTAGGTTGCCAGTAGTGTTGATTACTCCTTGTAGTTGATGCTAGTTGGTTTATTTGGTGGAAGATCATATGTTCAGATCCTTTATGCATATTATTACCCCTCTAATTATGAACATGAATATGCTTTGTGAGTAGTTACGTTTGTTCCTGAGGACATGGGAGAAGTCTTGCTATTAGTAGTCATGTGAATATGGTATTCGTTCGATATTTTGATGAGATGTATGTTGTCTAGCCTCTAGTGGTGTTATGTGAACGTCCACTACATAACACTTCACCATTATTTGGGCCTAGAGGAAGGCATTGGGAAGTAATAAGTAGATGATGGGTTGCTAGAGTGACAGAAGCTTAAACCCTAGTTTATGCGTTGCTTCGTAAGGGGCTAGTTTGGATCCATATGTTCTATGCTATGGTTATGTTTACCTTAATACTTTTGTTGTAGCTATGGATGCTTGCAATAGAGGTTAATCATAAGTGGGATGCTTGTTCAAGTAAGAACAGCACCCAAGCACCGGTCCACCCACATATTAAATTATCAAAGTACCGAACGCGAATCATATGAACGTGATGAAAACTAGCTTGACGATATTCCCATGTGTCCTCGGGAGCGCTTTTCCTTATATAAGAGTTTGTTCCGGCTTGTACTTTGCTACAAAAAGGATTGGGCCATCTTGCTGCACTTTATTTACTTTTGTGACTTGTTTCTCGTTACAATTTATCTTGTCACAAAACTATCTGTTACCACTTATTTCAGTACTTGCAGAGAATACCTTGCTGAAAACCGCTTATCATTTCCTTCTGCTCCTCATTGGGTTCGACACTCTTACTTATCGAAAGGACTACGATAGATCCCCTATACTTGTGGGTCATCAAGACTCTTTTCTAGCGCCATTGCCGGGAAGTGAAGCGCCTTCGGTAGGTGGAATTTGGTAAGGAAAAATTTATGTAGTGTGCTAAAATTTACTGTCACTTGTTACTATGGAAAGTAATCCTCTGAGGGGCTTGTTCGAGGTATCTTCACCCCGTCCAGTAGAGCAAAGAGTTGCTCCTCAACCTACTGAACCTATTGAAAATGAAACTCCTTTTGAATTTCCTTCGGGTATGATGGAAAAACTGCTAGCTAATCCTTTTACAGGAGATGGAACAAAGCATCCTGATGAGCACTTAATATATGTGGATGAAGTTTGTGGATTATTTAAGCTTGCAGGTATACCCGATGATGTTGCTAAGAAGAAGGTCTTCCCTTTATCTTCGAAGGGAGACGCATTGACATGGTATAGGCTATGTGATGATACGAGATCATGGAACTATAAAAGATTGAAATTGGAATTTCATCAAAAGTATTACCCTATGCATCTTGTTCATCGTGATCGCAATTATATATATAATTTTTGGCCTCGCGAAGGAGAAAGCATCGCTCAAGCTTGGGGGAGGCTTAAATCAGTGTTATATTCATGCCCCAATCATGAGCTCCCGAGAGAAATAATCATTCAAAGTTTTTATGCTCGGCTTTCTCATAACAATCAAACCATGCTCGATACTTCTTGTGCTGGCTCTTTTATGATGAAGACTATTGATTTTAAATGGGACTTATTGGATAGAAATAAACGCAACTCTGAAGATTGGGATCTCGACGAAGGTAAGGAGTCAGGTATGACACCTAAGTTTGATTGTGTTAAATCTTTTATGGATACCGATATTTTCCGTAAGTTTAGCACTAAATATGGACTTGACTCTGAGATAGTAGCATCTTTCTGTGAATCTTTTGCTACTTATGTTGATCTCCCTAAGGAGAAGTGGTTTAAATATCATCCTCCCATAGAATTAAAAGTAGTTGCACCTATTAAAGTTGAAGAAAAGACTGTCACTTATAATGATCCTATTGTTCCTACTCCTTATGTTGAGAAACCACCTTTCCCTGTTAGAATAAAGGATCATGCTAAAGCTTCAATTGTTGTTCGTAAAAGAAATATTAGAACTTATACACCTCCTAAACAAGTTAAAGTGGAACCCAAGATTGCTATTTTTAAAGATCTTTTGTCTGATAATATTGATGGGCATGTTATTCAGTTTAACGGTGAAACTGCTAGAATTGCTAAACCGTGTGCTAAAGATAAACATAGACCTGTGGTAGGCGTACCTTTTATTTTTGTTAAAATAGGAGATCATTGTTATCATGGCTTATGTGATATGGGTGCTAGTGCTAGTGTTATACTGCATACTTTGTACGAAGAAATTAAGCATGAAATTGCACCTGCTGAATAAGAAGGAATTGATGTCACAATTAGACTTGCCAATAGAGATACTATATCAGCAATGGGAATTGTTAGAGATGTTGAAGTCCTGTGTGGGAAAACTAAATATCCTGCTGATTTTCTTGTTCTTGGTTCCCCACAAGATAGCTTTTGTCCCATCATATTTGGTAGACCCTTCTTGAACATTGTTAATGCTAAGATAGATTGCGAAAAGAATGTTGTTACTATTGGCTTGGATGATATGGTTCATGAGTTTAATTTCTCTAAATTTAGTAAACAGCATCGTGAGGAAGAATTGCCTAGTAAGGATGATATTATTGGTCTTGCTTCTATTGATGTACCTCCTAGTGATCCTTTAGAACATTATTTGCTAGACCATGAAAATGATAAGTTCATGAATGAAATAAGGGAAATAGATGAAGTATTCTTTAAACAGGAACCTATTCTGAAACACAATTTGCCTGTTGAAATCCTAGGGGATCCTCCTCCACCCAAGGGTGATCCTGTGTTTGAGCTTAAACCATTGCCTGCTAATCTTAAATATGCTTATCTTGATGAAAAGAAGAAAACGAGAAGCAATCTTTCGGGACGAGACTCCGCCGCCACGAGGCGGAACCTTGGCGGAACCAATTTAGGGCTCTGGCAGAGCCGTTCTGCCGGGGATACTTCCCTCCGGGAGGGGGAAATCATCGCCATCATCATCACCAACGCCCCTCTCATCAGGAGAGGGCAATCTCCATCAACATCTTCACCAGCACCATCTCATCTCCAAACCGTAGTTCATCTCTTGTATCCAATTCTTGTCTCCAAGACCGGGATTGGTGCTAGTAGTGTTGATTACTCCTTGTAGTTGATACTAGTTGGTTTATTTGGTGGAAGATCATATGTTCAGATCCTTTATGTATATTATTACCCCTCTGATTATGAACATGAATATGCTTTGTGAGTAGTTACGTTTGTTCCTGAGGACAAGGGAGAAGTCTTGCTATTAGTAGTCATGTGAATTTGGTATTCGTTCGATATTTTGATGAGATGTATGTTTTCTAGCCTCTAGTGGTGTTATGTGAACGTCGACTACATAACACTTCACCATTACTTGGGCCTAGAGGAAGGCATTGGGAAGTAATAAGTAGATGATGGGTTGCTAGAGTGACAGAAGCTTAAACCCTAGTTTATGCGTTGCTTCGTAAGGGGCTGATTTGGATCCATATGTTTCATGCTATGGTTAGGTTTACCTTAATACTTTTGTTGTAGTTGCGGATGCTTGCACTAGAGGTTAATCATAAGTGGGATGCTTGTTCAAGTAAGAACAGCACCCAAGCACCGGTCCACCCACATATTAAATTAACGCGAATCATATGAACGTGATGAAAACTAGCTTGACGATATTCCCATGTGTCCTCGGGAGCGCTTTTCCGTATATAAGAGTTTGTTCTGGCTTGTCCTTTGCTACAAAAAGGATTGGGCCATCTTGCTGCACTTTATTTACTTTTGTTACTTGTTGCTCGTTATAATTAACTTGTCACAAAACTATCTGTTACCACTTATTTCAGTATTTGCAGAGAATACCTTGCTGAAAACCACTTATCATTTCCTTCTGCTCCTCGTTGGGTTCGACACTCTTACTTATCGAAAGGACTATGATAGATCCCCTATACTTGTGGGTCATCAACCGGCATCCATCTTCAATCTCTCGTCTTCTTCCTCCAGCGCCGCCGGGACCACCTGCTCCCGCTTCCTGCTGCTAGCAGCTCTGCTTAGCACGCTTCGCTGTGAAGCGCTACTCCACTGTTGGCCAGGCCATCCCTCCACCCCTCCACACCTCATGTTTTTCTCCACCGACTGCCGAACCACACCGCACCAGAACCAGTTAACCCTCCTACTCCTCTCCGTCTGTGACTCTACTCCCGCGTCTTCCCATCTCTGGCTCGCTGCTATTTGGAGCCTCGCTGTCGTCCACCACCTTGGATGCGCTCGGCGCGGAGTGGTCAACATGGTCAACGAACGACACCATCGAGGCTGACAGCTGGGTCCACGGCCGCACGCAAGGAAATGCCTCCTTATTATGCGCAAATAATGATTCCTCCACCTGATAGCTGGGACCCATCGGACGGGCCACCGTATTTCGCAAAAAAAAACGTTTGCCCCCTGACTGCTGGGACCCACCGGAAGGGCCACCGTATTGCACGAAAAAAATGTTCCGCCCGCTGTCAGCTCGGACCCACCAGAAGGGCCTCTGTATTTCACGAAAAAAACGTTCCCACCGCTGACAGGTCGGACCCACCAGCTATATCTCCGCACGCAAGGAAGTGCCTCCTTATTATGCACAAAAAATAAATACTCCCCCTGCTAGTTGGGACCCACCTTGGTGGGAGGCTGACTTGTGGCCCTACTAAGTTGACGGGGACGGAGTGCTTTGTCAACTAAGTCAATATGAACGACTCTAGCTCCAGTGACCGTGCGATGTCCATCCAACGGCCGTAGTGCTTCTTCAACCTCTGGTCTTGTTGCTCAAGCCGCCCAAAGCAGCGTCGGTCGTGTCGCATGCTCCTGCCTCCCATGGTCGGTTGTGCTGCCGCGGAGGCCTCATTGCCCCTACTATTCCCACCGCTGGCCAGGCCTTGCGGCGACGGCAGCCTCACACCGCAGCCGAACCAGTGAACCCTCGTACTCCTCTCCGCGCGGGCTTCCACTTCTGCTTCTTCCCCGGCTCCGCGTCGTCCCCTTCCTAGGCCTCGCCATCGTCCACCGCCCTAGTGCTCTCGGCGCGGCGTGGTCAACGTGGTCAAGGAACGACTTTCATCGGAAGAGTATTGTACGTGGAGAGGCTGACGGCTGGGTCCACGGCGGCCGCAATGAAGTGCCTCCTTATTATCCGCAGAATAATTATTCCTCCACCTGACAGCAGGGACCCACCGGACGGGCCACCGTATTTCATGAAAAAAACGTTTCCCCTGACTGCTGGGACCCACCAGCTACATCTTCGCACGTAAGGAAGTGCGTCCGGGCAAAAAAAAATATTCGCCCCCTGACTGCTGGGACCCACCAGCTACATCTTCGCAGGCAAGGAAGTGCCTGATAGTCGGGACCCACCTGGTCGAAGCGTACGTAGCGTTGTCATTCTGGTCGCGAATGTGTACGTACATAATGGTCGATGTAGAGGCGCCACGTGTCGTAGTAGAGGTGCGCACGTTGCATGTACACGTACGTACAGCGGCCAGTGTGCAAGAAAGAAAATACGGCCACGTACGTACATACAGGCAGGGTCTCGAACGCCTACTCGCGCATACGTACAGCTAGGGCTCGTGTACATGGCTGGGTCGGAATGGAGAAGCTGCGTCGTCGTCGTGTTCATGGGGAGGCAACGAAATACGTCGTGTTCATCGGGAGGCAACGGAACGCGTGGGAGCCAACCGTCTTGGACGCAACATCCAATGGAAACGAGGCCTGGCGTACCGCAGAACAGAGCAAACGACATTGTGTTCGACCGGCCACGTTCGAAACGGGATCCTGTTCATTGGGAGGGGTCTGGCGTACCAATAAACGGAGGAAACGGACCTCCTACGATCGAAACAGGGGTCATGTTGATCGGGAGGGGTGTGTCGTACCGCAAAACGGAGGAAACGAACTTGTGTTGGAGCGCTACGGTCGAAACGGGGGTCCTGTTCATCGGGAGGGGTGTGGCGTACCGCAAAACAGGACTCCACGGGATACTGTTCATCTCCACCGTTGACCCCCTCCAGCCTCCACGGGTTACTGTTCATCCACCGTCGACCTCCTCCAGCCTCCACCTGCGACTGTTCATCCAGCCCTCCACCATCTACTGTTCATCCTGCCCTCCACGGGGTGGTCCTGTTCATCCAGCCCCAACCGGCTCGATCGATCGGGGTCCTGTTCATGCAGAGGCAACACCACGGGGTCCTGTTCATCCACCCCCACCGGGAACTATTCATCCAAACCCAACCCCCCCCCCCCAGCAACGCTCACTGTTCATCCAGAGGCAGCATCGATCGGCTTCAGTTAGCAGTAGTAGCGAAGGAATCGCTCAATCGGGTTTAGTTAACAGCCATCGATCGATCGTTCGGGTTCAGTAACGTGTAGCCTGCAGTGCAATCGCTCGGGTTCAGTTAGAGCCCAACGCCTCGCACCCACGCGCGTGCGTGTACGAGAGAAACACGCATCGCTCGGCCCCGACCACCCACCGTAACCGGGAACACCCCGATATTTTCCTCGCCCTCGCTTCTACCAATGTTTTTTCCGTCATGGACGACCCAAAGAATGTCATGCAGTTGCGTCTCCGGCCCGCCCAGGATGAAAAGCCCATTTTTGTCATGATTTTTTGTCATAGAAGTAGGACCCCACCACATCTATGATGATACCGGGTTTTTTCACAATCATCGTCATAGAAGTGTCATAAGTATGACAGAAAAAAAAATTTAGTTCGGCCCAAAATGTCACGGATGTGTCTTTTTTTTTGTAGTGGTAGGTGGTGATAATTTGGTATAAATCAAAACGTTAGCAGGCTCTTAGTTCATCATATGTCCATTAGCATCTTCGGTTACTTGACAGCGGACCAACTCGATTAGTTTGCAAATTTCTTTAGATAAATTACAATGATATTGGCCTGTTGTTTGTCTACTGCTTTGCTTTCGTGGTAAAAAAGTTCAGGCAACTTGAGAAGGTTGCATCATGATTGCTGATGCATTTTGTTTAGACCAACAAGGTCAAACTGATACTTTTGATTTTTGTTCATAGGTTTCTTTGTGTCTGTTCACAGAATTGGATACATTCAAATAACTTGCATCAGCTATCTCACCGACTGATATGATCTTTCATTTAGAATTTGTGTTGCCAGAATTAAAACTCTTCTATTTAATCAGACTGAGTATTGTGGTTGCTTCATTGAGGTGTATTCACAGGATAATAGTTATGTCGGTATTGACCTTTTGCCCTCATGGCTGGTTCCAAATTAGTTGTTACTATGTGTATGCATAGCCATAGTTTTTGTCTTAAGTCTTACATATTTGGGAAATGTCGTTAGAATTAAAATGCAGGGAACAGAAATGGTGAAAATGTGAATAGGCAGTGCCCTATTTAAGATTTCTTTACAGAAGCTATAGAATACATGCTAGTTTGGTGTGCTATTTTTTTGTTAACTTAACTAACTGTTTTCTTGTTTTCTGCATTAGATTGATTGCAGAGGCTGAAAATCTTGAAGACCAGCTTTTGGTAGTTTTAGGGGATACACAAGATTTTTGAACTTGTCGAGAAGCTTCAAGACTTTGATCTCATATTGCTTCCTAGCTTTGAACTTGGGAGGCCGTTGAAGTTGGCCAAAGAAGCAATAGGCATCATGTATGTATCCAACTACGAGGTTGCCACCTACATGATATATGCTATGAGGAAAGGGCGCAGTTCCCATATGTTCAAGGTTGAATTCTCCCACATGTTTTGCTACAACTGCTTGAATGCATACGTTGAAGACAAGTGGAAGGCCTCGAAGCTACTTGTAAGATGTTCAGGTGTAAATATCAATTTTCGGCCTGCGCGTGTAGATACATTCCGGTTAGCAAGCTACGAGTCCCTGAAGTTGACCCGTAGTCGGTAGATCCTACGTTTGTGTCGTTTTTGTTTTGGTAGATGATTGTTGGGTAGTTAGTTGTAAGAGATGCGAGTCGGCATGTGGTGGAGATGTTGTAAAGGCACTTGTCGTGCATGTGATTCTTTGCCACCTGTTATGCTGCCGAAACTTCTAGTGAAAAAACTGCAATCTGTCAAAAATTTGGCCTTGTTTTGTAAGAGAACAAAAACTTCATGGTGTTGAATTCAAAATGTTATGGCCTTGTTTGTAAGGAAACAAAAACTTCACGGTGTTGAATACAAAATGTTGGCCTTGTTTGTAAGAAAACAAAAACTTCATGCTTTTTTGAATACATGGTCAAAAAAATTGTATACATATTTAATATTTTTTAATATATGCTTCATGTTTATTATTTTTGTTTTCTGTTCTTGTTTTCTGTTCTTGTTTTTTGCTTTATTTTTGTACTTTTATTTATATTTTAAAATATTCTACATATATATTAAAAAAACACTCTTCAAAACTCATTAAACAATGTTGATCAGGTACTTGAAAAATGTTAAATAAGTATTCAAAAATGTTGAACGAGTATTTCAAAATATTGAACAAGTATTTGAATTTTTTTAATAAGCAATAAAAATATTGAACAAGTATTGGAAAAATGTTGAGTAAGTATTAAAAATGTCAAACTATTTGAAAATATTGAATAAGTATTAAAAAATGTTGAAAATATTAAATAAGTATAAAAATGTTGAATAAATATTGAAAAATGTTAAATAAGCGTTCAAACAATGTTGAACGTGTGTACAAACAATGTTGAACACTTATTAAAAAAATGTTTTGACATGTACGAAAATGTAGAGTGAAAAAGAAAACAAACATAGGAAAATACAAAAAGAAAAACAAAAAAGGAGAAAATGGGAAAAACTGAATAAATGAAAAAACCTGGAGAAAGAAAAAACAAAAAGGAAAACGAGAAAGCTATTCGATTCGCTAAAAGCGAGAAATAGCTCTCACGGAAGAACATAGCTGTGGCCGGCAATTTGCAAAATCCTATTTGATGCGAGCTGTGTTAAAGTGCTGGTATTTCATATAGGCGAGCGGGCATATCTGGGTAGTGCACCCACTAGATTAATTACACATGTAATCGGGCAACACTAAATGCAAATATGCAATACACTTATCTCTATATAAAATGAGGGCATATCCTAGCATGATATGGTTAGTCTTATTAATGCTTTAATAAGTATACCAATCTTAGAAAATCAATTTTAGCACATTATTTTTTGGCCCGAGAGCATTCAATATGGTTATCGGATATCGCAAGGCCATCCATAAGATTTAAGATCTAATCCAACAAACGAAATCTACATGTAGATTTGTTGGTTAGAGAGATGTTGTATTTAAGTGTGCTCACCACCATAGCCCATATAAAAAACCATGTGGTGTAGAAGTCTTGCATAACCAAAGATTGATCAACACACCTGCCTAGTGTTAACATCTTCCACAAGAAAGATGGCTAGTTCTAAAGTAATGTGGGTGTTCTGCCTCCTAACTTTACTGGCCTTCACTTCTTGTTCCTATCATGTACGACCAGAAGATCATGCCACCAAGGAGAAAAATGAGGTGATGGAGTATTGCAAGAGGTACATATTCAAAAATTACGGTGATCAGCATCCTGACCCCCACAGGAAATGTTGCCAAATAGTAAGAGAATCAAGACACATCCATGCTATATGCCAGAAATTCACGCACGCGGATTTGCATAAGATCAGTCTAGCCAAGTGGGCTCATGTTACATATTGGTGTGGCAACGGATTGCACCCAGGGACTAATTGCGCAGGTTTGTTAATATGATTATATATATTACTAGCATTTTGATATAATTTCCTAGCTTATCTTCATGAAATTAATTACTTACGAGGAACTCAATCTCATATGCAGGTTTCATCGTTCCAGATTATAGTGCGCCACCACCTCCAGGACACTCAGCGTAAGGCTGGTCTGGTCAAATAAGGAAAGGAGTGTTATGATATGGAGCACTTAGTCAAAGGCAGTCTTAATCCCAACAAAAAAAATAAGGCAGTCTTAATGAACAAAGGAAGAGTATGGTATTGATGCTTTATCATGGGACCTCTGCAATAATGTATCTTACTTTTAATGTTGTGACTAATAAAAGGACTGCCCGCATGTTTTCTTTGTGTTTTGCATGATATTTAGTTGTCCATCGACATACATGGCCTCAATAGATGACTTTCACTTATGATAAAATGGAATGCTGAATTAAATCCAAAGTCTTGAAAACGAACATAGCTTGTTCTATTCCTAATACTCACTATAATAAACACTAATCAAAATTTTGTGTTTGTCGAGTGTCATAGTCTTTGCCAAGATCTATTTTACGGGATATCAGCAGACCACCAATTTGACGAGAACCACACTCGGTAAAAGCAAGCACTTGATAGAGTCTTTAGTTTGCCGAGAGCTATGAGAAAAATACTCGGCAACCACAAAACACTCGGCCAATGCAACTTTTGATGAGAGCTCGCAACATAGTACTCAGCAACGAGGAGCCATGTGGCATAGTCGTCCAAGGTCAGGGACACGTTTGCGGAGTACCCCGTCTATGGGATTCAGCGAAGAATTTTTTTGCGCAAAAAAAATCATTTCTTGAGTTCTCTGAGAAGGAACTAGGTATGAAGGCACTCCAAGGTTCTGCCATGTGGGAAGATTTGCCGACTCCAGAGGCGCTTGGAAAATTGTTAGGGATGGTTAGGCACCGCTACTGTTGAGTACTCAGTAAAAGCTCCAGCCATTTATTATTTTTTGTAAAGTGCACACATGCACGCATGCACGCACGCACACAGATAGGATGGATCTATTTTACAAACACCCCTTAGAGCATTTACAACCGGAGCCTCATATCCGCCCTAAACGCTCGGGAGATCTGCCCGGTCACTGTTTGTACGAAAAAAGGCCACCCAACGGGACGCCCGGCAACATGGGAGTTTTCCCTTATTTTCGTAGATTCGTTTATTCAAAACGGTTTATCTCTTAAACCGTGTGTCTAAATTCTGAACCGGATTCCTTGGGTCGAGATGTTCGAAACAAGATCCATGTTAATTGGTTTCCGCAAAAAAAATCACAAAAAAAATCAGAAGAAAAAACTCTGAGCCGGAAGCCCCCTTTTTTCACCTTTATAAATTTTCTCTCGTAGAAGCAAACTTATGTCTCCACAAGAAGCAAACTTGTGCATCTGCCGGAAACCAAAAAAAGTTTTTTTTTCTTTTCCGATAGGCACAACTATGCCTCTTGCGGAAGCAAACCTATGCCTCTCACGGAAACAGAAAACACATGTTTTTCCTTCTTCGCCGGAGTAAACCTGTGGCTCTCGCGGAAGCAAAAAAATGTGTTTTTCCTTTGCCGAGAAGCACAACAGTGATGAGTCCAATTTATGTGTTTGATAGCTATTTTGTGCCTACATGGTAGACTTTGTGGAGTCTTACCGCTTTCGCGCACTATATTTTGTCGGTATCCCTAAGGTAACTTTAGCAAATGATTTTTTATAGAAGGAATCCTAGGAAATGGTGGTGGAACCATGTTATTTACGGTGATAATCAACTACCGTAAAACAATGAAGCAAAGGGACCAAGTGAAGAGCTCCTGCAATTGTCGGAGTAATGGGCCACGGGTAGGCAAACCCGAGGCCCAGAACCTTTCAAGACATCGGGGCAAGCTACGCCCCTCAGAGAATCCCAAGACGATCGGCCGACTCTGAGAGTCGGCCGCAGCATCACCGACGCCTACTCACGGCCGAATCTCGAAGACGGCTACGACATAAGCCGACTCCCAGTTGGCGACTCCAGGAATGCCGACTATGGGGAGTCGGCCCACGACTTCGCCACCGTCAGCCTTCTGGAAGAAGGACAGGACTGGGGATGGCCAGAGTATGGCCCTCCCCTACCCTGTTACCAAGGGCGGGTATGGCTACAGTGCGACGTACCGGAGGAGATCTTCGGCATGGCGCGACACTGTGGCCATACCGGCCCTGACGTCCGCCCCAGCGGCGGAACCCTGTTCCCACGTTGGCCCACCTGTACGGCCTGGAGACGGCGGGCCCTGCCAGTCAGCGGGGGAGATAGAAGACGGTGAGAGCACCCGAAGACGGGCCCCATGGGAGTCGGCCTCCAGGAGTCGGCCAGCTCCTCCCACGGGTCCCACGCGCCATTAACCAGATAAGACGGGGAGTGGCGACAGTGATCGCCCGCCAGGCGGCGACACTGTTGCCACGCCCCCACGACCAAGCCAACGTCATCAGAGGCGCGGCTACAGTGGCCAGGTCAGTCGGCGGGGCCCACCACAGGTGGCCCCCAGGAGTCGGTGGAAAGGACGGCGGCCTAAGAGACAGACGGCTGGGACCCGCACCCAGTCAGATTACCATTGTACCCCCCGGGGGAAGGCCTATATAAACCCCCCGGAGCACCCATGCAAAGGGTTCGATCCTTTTTCCACCAAACCAACTGCATAGAGGAGGGGAGAGCTAGCCTTGCCTTCTCCTATCTCTAGAACACAGCTCGAGGAGCAACTTTGTACACATATCTCCATAGTGACCATGCGGAGACCCCGCAGAGCAGCAGTAGGGGTATTATCTCCTCGGAGAGCCCCGAAGCTGGGTAAGATCCTCCGGCGTGCATGCCTACGCCTCATCCCGCTTCCAGGCACCGGCGACGTTCTACTCGCCCCCACCATGATAAGCCATCCTTTGGCATATGTCGCACCCAACCCCCGACATTTGGCGCCCACCGTGGGGCGAGGTGCACCGTCGTCCAGAGATCTGTTCTGGACGGGAACCCTTTTTCTCCCCAGCCAGCGTAGCCAGCCTGGCACGCCAGGGGGAATCTGCGCCGACGCGCTGCGCGACGTTGAGACCGTTTGCGCGGCCAGCTGCCTCGTCGATCTTGTCGGCGAGGTCAGCCTCTCCGACGAGCCTGCATCCGACGCAGGCACCGGCGGCCCCGAGAACCTTCTCACGGGCCTCCTCGACGACCTCCACGTTGCTGGCGAGCCTGCCACTGACCTGGAGTCCGTAGGCTCCACCGACCCGATGCTGGTCGATTCCGACACCGCGTCGCTCGACGCCTTCCCCACCAACGTGGTGGTCTACGACGAGCCGCTCCCTCGCACGGAGGGCAGCGGGAGCACCGTTACAGAGGTGCTCGTCATCGACCATGGCGAGCACTCCGACGGGAGAGCTCACGACCCGCTTGACGCGGCACTGCAAGACCTGGATGCGCCCATTCCAGAGGACGCTGACGCTGAAGCGCTGGAGGCACGCCGCCTCCAGCTCGTCGAAGGTGCGAAGAAGCTGGCCAGCATGAGACGCTTGTCAAAGGCCTACCAGCGCGAGATGGATCGCGCCGTGGGCGGCTCGCCGGCCCCGGTGGGGCCGAGCCGCCTGGGCGCGGTCCGCCAGCGCGGCGCGGACATCGCCAGCATGTTCGGGGCCAACCGCCCCGTATAAGCTACGCCCGCCGAGAACATTCGTGCTGCCCAGGCGGTGGCAGACGAGTTAGATGGACTCGAAGGCGAAGAGCGCCGACTAATGACGGAGCGAGTCCAGCAACTCCTCGACGCGGCTGGCGCGCAGAACGCGGCCGGCTGCCGGACCGAGGGGCCGCAGCAGCAGAAAGATGACCTGGCACCCCGCCGAGATCAAGGCGCGACATCTCGGGCGCCGACTGGCGGTGTCCGCGGAAGAAAAGACAAGGAGCCGGCTGCAAGCCGCAGTCGGACTCATATCACCATCGAGCGCGACCTAGACGGCCGCCCGAGAGCAGTAGAGCGGCGGGACGACTATGTGCCCCCGCCACCCCGCAAGGAAAGGCGAGTCTCCCCACCGCCCGTTGAACATCCGACTCTCGGAGGTCGCCTAGGCCGCCGAGAGGGAGTCGGACAGAATGATGCCCGCCTCCGGATCGACCGACTCCATCGATCTCTGGTACTGGAAGAAGAAGATGAGCTGGGGCCGCCGTGTTTTGGTCCCCGCATCCGAGATGAGCCCTTCCCCAAAGGGTTCACCCTCCCCAGAGATACCCCCAAGTACACCGGCTCCGTGAAGCCGGAGGATTGGCTAGTTGACTACGCCACCGCCGTCGACATAGCAAGCGGCAATAAGCGCGTCGCCGTCAAGTACGTTCCGCTCATGCTCCAGGGCACGGCCCGGACATGGCTGAACAGCCTGAAGCCCCGCAGCATCAACAGTTGGGTCGACTTCACCGAGGCTTTCGTCCGCAACTTCACGAGCATGTACAAGCGACCTCCCAAGCCTCGCCAGCTCTCCTTGTGCGTGCAAGGCCTCGACGAATCAACTCGCGACTACCTCACGCGGTGGGCCGAGCTCTGAAACTCCTGCGAGGGCGTGCACGAGGTGCAGGCCATCGAGTACTTCACCGCCGGGTGCAGAGAAGGCACCCTCCTCAAGCATAAGCTCCTCTGCGATGAGCCGGAGACCCTAGATGAGCTGCTGATCATAGCAGACAAGTACGCCACGGCCGACTCTTCTATGAAGACGGAGATCCAAATCGGTGCGACAGGCAAAGTCGCCCCACTGGCTCCCAGAACCCCAGCTGGGGACGCAAGTCGGCGACAACAGCAGAACGACCACAAGCGCAAGGCCCCGCAGCCGGCTTCCAATAGCCGGCAGGTCGCAACGGTCGACGATCAGCAACCAGAGGGGCAGCCTCCACCCAAGCGGCAGAAGGGCGGCAAGCCCAATTGGCTGCCGGCTTTCTCCTACGAGCAGACTCTCGATGGCCCCTGCAAGTTTCACAGTGGCGCGAAGCCATCAAACCACACCACCAGAAAGTGCCACTGGCTGACTAGGATTGCCAAGGGAGACGGCTTGGTGCCTCCTCCACCTGCTGGACAGCCGCCTCCGCCTCCGCCCCAGCAGTCGGCTGCCAGGCCAGTCGGCGCAGTACAAGATGAGTACCCCGAAGAGCACGGGGCCTACGTGGTGTTCACCAGCGTGGCAGAAGACAGACGCAGCAGGCGGCTGCAGCAGCAAGAAGTCAACGCAGTAGCATCAGACACTCCAGAGTTCATGCACTGGTCCGAGAAACCTATCAGTTGGAGCAGAGCAGATCACCCAGAGGTGATGCCAAATCCAGGTTCCTACGCCTTGGTTCTGGAGGCCACATTTGCCACTGATAGGCGGGCAGCTCGCTTCTCGCGAGTTTTCATAGATGGGGGTAGCAGTATCAACATCCTGTATAAGGATACAATGGAGAAGCTGGGAATCAAGCAAAGACAACTCCAGAACAGCCGGACTGTTTTCCATGGGATCGTCCCTGGCCTTTCCTGCTCCCCGATCGGCAAGATTTTGATAGATGTCCTTTTCGGAGATAAGGATCACTTCTGCCGAGAGCCAGTCTGGTTTGAAGTGGTGGACCTCCGGAGCCCATACCATGCACTACTTGGCCGACCTGCCTTGGCCAAGTTCATGGCGGTCCCCCACTACGCCTACCTCAAGATGAAGATGTCGAGTTCCAAGGGGATCCTGACTGTAGTCGGCGACTACAGGAAGTCGTCCGCTTATGCGACCGAGAGTAGTCGGCTCGCCGATTCCCTGGTTATTGCAGCGGAGAAGCGGCTTCTTGACCGGGTTGTGGCGATGGCCGGCAAGCAGCCTGGGTTGTCGCCCAACCCCAAGGAGTCGGAAGCTGAAGGCTCGTTCAAGCCGGCGAAGGAAACGAAGAAGATACCTTCGGACCCAGAGCACCCGGAGAGGTACGCAGTCATAGGTGCAAACCTTGACAGCAAATAGGAAGGCGAGCTCGTCGATTTCCTCCGTGAGAATCGGGACATCTTTGCATGGTCCCCCAAAGACATGCCAGGTGTACCGACGGAATTCGCCGAGCACAAGTTACATGTCCGGTCTAATGCGAAGCCCGTCAGGCAGCCCTTGCGCCGCCTGTCAGAAGAGAAAAGAAGAGTTGTTGGTGAAGAGATAGCCCGGCTCCTTGCAGCTGGCTTTATCATGGAAGTATTTTTCCCAGAATGGTTAGCGAACCCAGTTTTAGTGCTGAAGAAGAACAAGCAGTGGCGAATGTGTATCGATTACACAAGCCTGAACAAAGCCTGCCCCAAGGACCCGTTTGCTTTGCCGAGAATTGATCAGGTGATAGACTCCACAGCCGGATGCGAGCTATTGAGTTTCTTAGATGCCTATTCAGGATATCACCAGATCAAGCTGAACCCGGCAGACAGACTGAAGTCCGCCTTCATCACGCCGTTCGGAGCCTTCTGCTACCTGACCATGACGTTCGGCCTGAGGAACGCCGGCGCCACCTTTCAGCGTTGCATGCAGAAGTGCCTCCTCAAACAACTCGGCAGGAATGCCCACGTCTACGTGGATGATGTGGTGGTGAAGACGGAGAAGCGCGAAACCTTACTGGAAGACCTCAAAGAGACCTTTGAGAACCTGCGCTGATTCCAGATCAAGCTTAACCCCGAGAAGTGCGTTTTCGGAGTACCAGCCGGCCAGCTACTCGGCTTCCTGGTCTCTGAACGCGGCATAGAGTGCAACCCTGTGAAGATCAAGGCCATCGAGAGGATGGAGGTACCCAGCCGACTGTTGGATGTGCAGAAGTTCACTGGCTGCTTGGCATCCATCAGCCGTTTCATCAGTCGGCTGGGCGAGAAAGCTCTCCTGCTGTACGAACTCATGAAGAAGACCAATTTTTTCGAGTGGAACCACAAGGTGGACGAGGCCTTTCTGCAACTGAAGAGGATGTTGGTTACTCCCCCTGTGTTGGCGGCTCCGACTCCCAAGGAGCCCATGCTCCTGTACATCGCCGCCACCAGCCGAGTAGTCAGCACGGTTATCGTAGTTGAGCGCAAGGAGGAGGGCAAGGCACTGCCGGTCCAGAGACCCGTCTATTATCTAAGTGAAGTACTGTCAACCTCCAAGCAAAACTACCCCCACTATCAGAAGATGTGTTACGGCGTGCACTTCGCCGCCAAGAAGCTGAAGCCTTACTTCCAAGAACATCCTATCACAGTGGTCTGCACAGCCCCATTGGCTGAGATCATTGGAAGCCGGGCTGCGTCTGGCCGAGTGGCCAAATGGGCCATAGAGTTGGCGCCCTACACGATCTACTATCAACCCCGCACCGCCATCAAGTCGCAAGCACTGGCCGACTTCCTCGTCGACTGGGCCGAGACCCAGTACCTGCCACCGGCGCCCGACTCCACCCATTGGCGGATGCATTTCGATGGCTCCAAGATGCGCACCGGCTTGGGAGCCGGCGTCGTCCTCACCTCTCCCAAGGGTGACATGCTCAAGTACGCACTGCAGATTCACTTCGCCGCCTCCAACAACGTCGCCGAGTACGAGGCGCTCGTTCATGGGCTCCGGCTTGCCAAAGAGCTTGGCATCCGCCGGATCCTGTGTTACGGCGACTCCGACTTGGTGGTACAGCAGTCGTCGGGCGACTGGGACGCCAAGGATGCAAACATGGCGAGCTACCGTTTCCTCGTGCAGCAACTCAGTGGATATTTCGAGGGGTGCGAGTTCCTCCACGTACCGAGGAATGACAATAACCAAGCAGATACTTTGGCACGAATCGGCTCCACCCGCCAAGCAATACCTTTAGGCGTCGCCCTCCAACGCCTCCTCAAGCCGTCCATCAAGCCCTCACCAGAGTCAGATTCAATTTTTGTGCCGACTCCCCCTGAAGAAGCCAGATCCGGCCCGATAGCCCAAGCAAACAGTACAAGACCCGTTGCAGATGATCTCAAGAGTGCCGCAGTTGCAGCTAGCCCGGGGACTTCGGAACTCGGCCCGGGGACTGCGGCAGCCAGAGAGAAGACTTCAGAACTCGGCCCAGGGACTGCTCCAGTCGGCCCGGGGACTTCATTAATCCGGCAAGCGGCTGCGGACTCCAGCCCGCTGACTCTCAGCCCAGCCGCTCGCGTCCAAGTCGCAGTTTTGACAATAGAAGAGATAGCAGCACCCTCATTGGGCCCAGCCCATCCTCCGATTCCTGGTGAACAAGGAGCTGCCGCCTGACGAAACCTTAGCTCGGCAAATACAACGCCGAGCCGCAGCATACACCATAATCAACAGAGAGCTGGTCAAGCGCAGCGTCACAGGCGTCTACCAGCGATGCGTCAAGCCAGAGCAAGGCCAAGCAATTCTCAGAGACATCCATCAAGGCGAGTGCGGCCACCATGCGGCCTCAAGAGCGCTCGTCACCAAAGCCTTCCGACACGGTTCCTTCTGGCCGACTGCCCTGGAAGAGGCCAAAGAGTTGGTCCAGAAATGCAAGGGGTGCCAGAAGTTCCGTTCCAAGCCGCATCAGCCGGCTTCAGCACTCAAGACTATCCCCATCGCCTGGCCCTTTGCAGTTTGGGGCCTGGATATGGTGGGACCCTTCAAAACGGCACGAGGCGGCGTGACTCATCTACTTGTCGTGGTGGACAAGTTCACCAAGTGGATTGAGGTGAAGCCCATCAAGAAGTTGAATGGTCCGACTGCCGTGACTTTCATCTCAGACATCACAATTCGGTATGGCATACCGCACAGCATCATCACCGACAACGGCACCAACTTTGCCAAAGGCGCCTTGGCCCGTTTCTGCGCGACACAGGGCATCCGACTGGACCTAGCGTCCGTTGCCCACCCGCAGTCAAACGGCCAGGTGGAGCGAGCGAATGGCCTCATCCTGTCCGGCATCAAGCCTCGGTTGGTCGAACCACTGGAGCGTTCGGCCGGCTGTTGGCTTGACGAGTTGCCGGCCGTCCTATGGAGTCTGCGTATGACTCCAAACAAGTCAACCGGCTTCACGCCCTTCTTCCTCGTCCACGGTGCTGAAGCCGTCATCCCGACGGACATAGAGTTCGACTCCCCACGAGTCACGATGTACACCGCGGAGGAAGCAGAAGAAGCACGACAAAACGGCGTCGATCTGCTGGAAGAGGGCCGGCTGTTGGCACTCAGCCGGTCCAGCATCTACCAGCAGAGCCTACGTCGCTACTACAACAGGAAAGTCAGGCCGAGATCCTTCCAAGAAGGCGACCTTGTGCTCCGGCTGATCCAGCGAACAGCCGGCCGGCACAAGTTGTCCGCACCTTGGGAAGGCCCCTTCATCATCAGCAAGGTGCTGGGCAACGACTCCTACTACCTGATCGACACTCAGAAGCCCCGAGCACGCAAGAGGGATGACTCCAGCAAAGAGACGGAGCGACCATGGAACGCGAATCTTCTTCGAAGATTTTACAGCTGATGCAGTATGTGACACGCCCCCCTTTTTATTTTAAGTACAAAGACTCTGGGGCCCCCGAGACGGTCTCGGGGACTGCCCCTTTTGTTATCTGTATGATAAGAATTATGCTTCCGAGTACGACACTCTTTATGCCGCTTGACCCCGGGCCCGACCAGTCGGCCCGGGGACTTGCCGTCTCACGCTATGAAAACGCTTCCTGCGGTCAGACAAGTAGTGCGCGGCGCCTAAGCCGACTCCCGCCAAAGCCACAGCTCGCAGAGCGACTGTCTGGTGGGCCGGAGTAAGGTACAATGGGCGCCCGCACGAAAAAAGGCTAAGGATTCAAAGCGTAAAAACATAGCCCGAGCCGGCTTTTCAGCTGATCCTCGCAAAACCGACTCCGAGTAGTCGGTTTGCCGTCTTCCTATCCGACTTGCTACAAAAACTCTCGAACGGCTAAGTACTTGCCTTCCCAAGGCGGCCAGGTATTTTGTCTAGCGGCAGTTCGCGGAGCGGCTGTCCGACTGGCAAGGACGGCACCCAAGGGAAGGCGGCAAAAGGAAAAAAGCCTAAAGAGCAACAAGCAAGAAATGATAGAATCTAGACAAATATTTACACCACAAAGGCCGTTGGCCGAATCCATGAACAGATGTTCAAAATACACCCAGTGGGTGGAAATGTGCGAATTAACAAAGTCTTCGAGAAACTACTGAGCAGATAAGTAAAGCAAGACAGCTGTTTATGAAGCGGCAGACGGGTTCGGGGGCTCGGCGGAGATGGCGGTGTCGGACGTTGGAGCAGCCGGCGGGGCAGACTCGGCTTGATCACCTCCAGCAGCAGTCGGCGCAGTTGGGCGCGGCTCATTGTTGGAGGCTCGGTCGAGCTGAGGCTGGTCGCCCGCTCCGGCTTTCGGCGCCTCCGTCTCATCGCCGGCTTCCATCTCGTCTTCTTCCTCGACGCTGGAGCCAATCACCTCCGCCGAGTCCTCGCCGTAGTTCGGGTTTATCCCAAACCACTCCGGCGGCGCCTCCTCGCCGTTGTCAGCACGCTCAGGAACGAAGACGTTGGTGTCGACGTACTCGGCGATCGCCGCGGCGCGCTTGACGAAGTCATCCTCCATGGCTGCCAGTTCCGGCTGGGTCTCAGCTCGGAGCGTGGCCAGCTGGTCCAGACTCAGGTCTGGATACCACGCCTTGACGAACTCCAAGGCACAACGTGCCCCGGCACGTGCCGAGGAGCCCTTCCAAGCCTCCAGACGGCCTGCTGCGACCTCCAGCCAGTCGGCAGTCCGACTGGGAGTGCGCAGAACCGGCATCTCCGGCCACAAGGCAGCAATCGCCTGGGCGCCGACTCGTTGAAGCCGGCGCAGCATCCGGTCAGCCGGCCGTAGACGAGCCTCGATGCTCAGAAGCTGTTCATCAAGAGTCCGGGGGGCATTGGCAGCAACCTCCTCGCCGGCCGCCCTCCGCGCCTCGCTATCGGCCTCATTGGCTTGAACGGTGGCTTGCGCATGGCCTGGGAAGAAGTCTGCCAAAGACGAAAAAAGAAGCAAGTTAGAGAAAGCAAGAGTTGGCCCGACCCACAGTTGGCCGCGAGCAAAGAAAACTTACCATCGACGATATCTTCAATCTCGTGGAAGCCGGAGGTCAGCATCGCCTCCTTGTCAGTCCAGGAGGAGCGTTCGACCTTGAACTCGGCCTGGAGCTCAGCCTCCTTGTCCTTCGCCTCCTCCTGCGCCTTCTTGAGCAGCTCCTTCTGCTCCGCCAGCTGCGCGACCAGCAGGTCGCGCTCCGTGACAAGCTTGCCACACTCCACCTCCTTGGCGCGCAAGGCGGTGTTGGCTTCGCCCAGCTGCTGCTGAAGAACGGCGTTGGCCTCTGAAGAAATAAGAAAAAAGGACACAAGTCATCAGGAAAGGTCGCCAAGAAGATCCGGCCCGACTGCGCAGCAGTCGGCCCGAATCTCGGGGACTACAGCCCGCAGGTGCGCCAGCGCGCCCCCGCGAAGAAGCAAACTTACTCCGGCTCTCCGACAAGTTTGCAGTCCGCTTGCCCAGCTCTTCAACATTTCGGTTGAAGACGGTGGCTCGGAGGTTGTGGTAGTCCTACAGTGAGCATTTCAAAAAAGAATAAGCGTTTGGAATTCGCCATTAGAGTTCCAACCCGCCTGCTCAACAGCCGACCTGGAACTCGGGGACTACACCCAGTGGGTGCGCTGGCGCGCCCCCACAGAGAAGAACAAGAAAAAACAAGTCAGAAGGAACATACCCGGACGGCCACTCGTGTCGCCAGGTGCGCCTTTGTGTCGTGCTGGATGGCGTCGCTTTCAGCTTGCAGCTTCGCCTGGACGTCCAGGAGCGCCTGGTTCAGCGGGCCCGTGCCGCCTCCTCGCGCCCACCCGACGGGCGCGGAGCTCATCACCTCGACCTCCGGCGTGGCCGAGTTGGCCGCTCCGGTCTCCAGAGGGCGTGGCGCCGAAGTCGCCTTCCCCAGCCGGTGGCGGGTTGGCAGGGCGACTTGAAGAAGCAAGTTCGCCGTGGTTTCGTCTGTAGTCGGCGGTACTGGCGGGTCCGCTGACTGTTTACCCTTTGCGCCCCCCGATGACGGCGGGGGCGGTGGTGGCGGCACCACCGGGTCTCGCCTGGGGATCTCGCCGCCCTCCCTCTCCACGACGGCATGTCCCCCGCCGGGCTCCCCAGAATGCTCCATAGGATCCGAAGGCGGCGCCGAGCGCAACGGAACGATGAGCAGCACCGATTGGCGGCGCGCGGCTTCTTCAGCCCGCTCTTGGGCTGCGGCGGCGGCTCCGGCTCCCTCAAGACCCTGCTGGGCGGGGGCGGCCGTCTTCTCAGCCTCCGCCTTCTTCCGACGGGCGGCTTCGTCTTCGTCACGTTTTTCCTGCGCATTCCGCTCCGTCGCCTCCCGGAGGTCGGCGGCTGGGTCAATGCGCCAAGTCGTGGCGGACGACTCCACCGACCCCCTGATGTAGGCGGCGGCGACCCTCCCTAGGGTGAGAGGAGCTCTGAAGCAAGGAGCACATGTAAAAGCTCAGACTAAACCCACCAGAAGACAAAAACAAGACAGAGAAGTAGGGGCACTCACGCAGAGGACAGCGGCGGCTCCTTCACTTCCTTACGGAAGCGCTGGTCCTTCGCGGCCGCCTCTTCCCATTTGGTCGCGGCGGCTGCCCCCTTAAACTTCTTCTCCCGGCCTCCGAGGGAAGTCGGCCCGGCCCGGCGCTTCCTCGCGCCATCTTGCCTCGGCTGGTGGTGTGGGGCGACTTCCCCTTCTTCGCCGACGGGCCAGTCGGCGAAGGTGGCCGAGGGCCTCAGGCCGCCTTCTTCTCCTTCGTCGCCTCCTTCGGCGTCGGCCTCCAATGCCGCCGCCCCCAAGTCAGGGTCGTCGACATCGCTCTCTGCCCGATCAGAGGCGAACTGGCGAGGCGGCCCCGTGGCGCCAGATGAGGGCTGGAGAAGAGAGTTCTGGTTCAAGGGTTAAGGGAAATAAAGAGCAGAAGCCGGATTCGGCTGAAAAAGAGAAAGAGAAGGAAAGAGCAACTTACCACCGGCGGGGGGTTGGCGCGTGAGTATGGCTCCATGCCAAACTGCCAGTCCCCCGAGAGGCCGCAGTTCGCGATGAAGTTCACCGTGTCCGCAACCTCCGCGTGAGGAAGATCTTTGGTGCACGTCCGACTTGGGTCCCGGTGGCCGCTCATCTGACAGATCAGATGAGGCCGGCTTTGGAGCGGCAGAACTCGGCGCGCCACGAAGGCGGCCAGCAAGTCGGCCCCGGTCAGGACGGCTGACTGCATCAACACCCGAAGTCGCTGCACGGCGGCGGCTCCAGCCGGAGTCAGCGTCTTGGCGCGGTAGGACGAGCTGGGCTGCCTCCCAGCCGGCGCGCCGGCTTCGAAGGCCGGCAGGTTGACCTAGTCGCCGTCTGCGGCGACGTTCTTTACATAGAAGTAAGAACGCTGCCACATCTTCACCGACTTGATCAGCTGGATGGCGGGAAATGGGTTGTCGGCGGTCGACCTCCGCAGCGCGATGAAGGCGCCGCATTGGGCTGGCACGCCGGCGACGTGCGTACCGAGCTGAGAATGGAAGAATTCCCCCCACAGCTCGATGGTGGGAAGAACACCGAGGAATCCCTCGCAGAGCGAAGCGAAGGCCGCCAACAGCAACACCGTATTTGGAGTAAGGTGGTGCGGTTGGAGGCCGTGAAACTCTAGAAACGAGCGGAAGAATACGCTCGCCGGCAGCCCCAGGCCGCGCGACAGGTGGGAGCGGAACACGACGCGCTCGCCCTCCGCCGGCACCGGCGACACCTCCCCCGGCGGCGGGGCGCGGGCCTGCACGAGGTGCACGCCGGGGATGCGGCGCGTCTTGCGAAGAAACTCGATGATGTCGTCGTCAACTTCGGAACCGTCCCACACGCCGGAGCTGACGGCTGCGGGCGCGGCGGCGGAAGAAGAGCTCATCGCCGGGAGCGGGGTGTGGTCCGGCGCGGCAGCAGTGAGAAGAAGAAGGAAGAAGAAGGAACGGGAGGAAGTAGAGGAGAGCAGGCGCACGTGCTTCGCCGCCCCGCTCCCTCTGCCTACTTATAGGCCTGCGGGCTGAAGAGCCAAGGGGGCATCATGGGATTAACTGCGGCCACACCCCCACGACCCCCACGATCTACCACGCGGAGTTACCGCGCGCATTTACTGCGCCGAAGCCCAACCGCCCGCGCGGCCGCAGCGGATCCGCTCGGGGCCGAGGCGCGGTAGTGGCGGGCCCCGCCCGCGGGCCTGTCCCGTCGCGCGCGTGGGCTGGCAGGCTTGCCCGGCCACGTGGCGCCCCATGGAATGGTCCGCGCGGGCAGCGGCCGTGTAGCTTCTCAAACACGCCGTTTGCGTCCCGCCACGATCTTCAAACTACCTAAAGAAGAGCAAGGCGACTTGAAGGCAAGTCCGACCTCTGAGAGACAGCTCGACAAAGACAGCCGGAGCAGAATCGCCTCCTAATAATCGGCACGAAGGAAGACGGCAAGCGAGCTAGGGCGCCGACTCCTCGAAGGAAGAAACTGCTGAGGCCCCTCGGCGCATCCCTCGGCGCCTCACCAGCTTCGGGGACTACTGTCGGAGTAATGGGCCACGGGTAGGCAAACCCAAGGCCCAGAACCTTTCAAGACATCGGGGCAGGCTACGCCCCTCAGAGAATCCCAAGACGATCGGCCGACTCTGAGAGTCGGTCGTAGCATCACCGACGCCTACTCACGGCCGAATCTCGAAGACGGCTACGACATAAGCCGACTCCCAGTTGGCGACTCCAGGAATGCCGACTATGGGGAGTCGGCCCACGACTTCGCCACCGTCAGCCTTCTGGAAGAAGGACAGGACTGGGGATGGCCAGAGTACGGCCCTCCCCTACCCTGTTACCAAGGGCGGGTATGGCTACAGTGCGACGTACTGGAGATCTTCGGCACGGCGCGGCACTGTGGCCATACCGGCCCTGACGTTCGCCCCAGCGGCGGAACCCTGTTCCCACGTTGGCCCGCCAGTACGTTCTGGAGACGGCGGGCCCCGCCAGTCAGCAGGGGAGATAGAAGACGGTGAGAGCACCCGATGACGGGCCCCGTGGGAGTCGGCCTCCAGGAGTCAGCCAGCTCCTCCCACGGGTCCCACGCGCCATTAACCAGATAAGACGGGGAGTGGCGACAGTGATCGCCCGCCAGGCGGCGGCACTGTTGCCACGCCCCCACGACCAAGCCAACGTCATCAGAGGCGCGGCTACAGTGGCCAGGTCAGTCGGCGGGGCCCACCAGAGGTGGCCCCCAGGAGTCGGCGGAAAGGACGACGGCCTAAGAGACAGACGGCTGGGACCCGCACCCAGTCAGATTACCATTGTACCCCCGGGGGGAAGGCCTATATAAACCCCCCGGAGCACCCATGCAAAGGGTTCGATCCTTTTTCCACCAGACCAACTGCATAGAGGAGGGGAGAGCTAGCCTTGCCTTCTCCTATCTATAGAACACAGCTCGAGGAGCAACTTTGTACACATATCTCCATAGTGACCATGCGGGGACCCCGCAGAGCAGCAGTAGGGGTATTATCTCCTCGGAGAGCCCCGAAGCTGGGTAAGATCCGCCGGCGTGCATGCCTACGCCTCATCCCGCTTCCAGGCACCGGCGACGTTCTACTCGCCCCCACCATGATAAGTCATCCTTTGGCATATGTCGCACCCAACCCCCGACAGCAATACCTCTAGAGCCAAAGACGACCTTTCATACGAGTGCTCCGCTCGTATGAGCGGTCGTATGAGGTGCCAGTGTCACCACCTCGTCCACTACTTCCATCCCATGAAGTCGGATTGGGGATCAGAGACAGGGATGGATGTGAAACACATCCAGAGGAGATAATCCTAGCCTTCAGAGGAGAACCGATTCAAGACTCTGTTACCGCTACTCTGCATCAAGAGGGCTTCATCATCATCATCATCATCTTCATCTCCGCCCCATCCATTTGTAATACATTAGTTGGAGTGGATTCGATCTTGTATTACTTGTGTGGGATTATCCTATTCATCATGATTTATTTCACCTCTTTTATGTCCCAGATGTGTGAGAAGTCTACATTTAGGGTGTGTTTGTTTGGGCTGCATCTTCTTCGGCTGCAGCTGCACCAGCTCCAGCTGGAAGGAGCGGCTGTAGCTGCTAGCTGTGGCTGGAAGGTTGGAGCCGAAGTGCAGCCGTTTGGTAGTTGTGCTGTGGCAGCTGCGGCTGTTGCTGAAACATACTGAAATGATGAGAACGCCCTCTGTTTTTCTATAGAATAGGTTTAAGTGCTCATTATACTGTTCTAACAGTAAACAACCCGATTAAGAGCAGTGTCAATACTCTCTTTGTTGCCATCACAAAATCATCAACCATGTCACATGTTTATCATTGCATTACACACAATTTAAACAAGGTTATGATTGCATTACTACTATAGTCAAACAAGATCTCAAATAAGGATGCTAATACATGACAGTACACATGAGGAGAAACTACTTCTTCCTTTCCTCGCAATGTCGCATGAGCCAATGAAGTATCCTTGCATTTTTCTTCATTGCATAAAAGAAGCTGCGGTTTGAAGGTTCAAGACAATCAACTTTGTAGCCATGTAATACTCATCACTAATCTTGGAGGCCCCACACATTATTTTTCTGCAACTTCGATGGACTCCGAGTAATTGCACTTGCTTCCTTACGCTTGGGATTTGGTGGTACTGGGATTGAGGGTCCATCAACATTTGCTCCTCCAATTAGGATGTGAAGCGCCTTTACATTCGCTGGAGGTCCTTTGCGGAAAGCTCTACTTGCCATATGAATCTGCACATAAGATGAAACTTGGTACTTGTCAGAGACATAATAAAATATGACATTACTAAACCAGATTTCCGCAGTTGAAATCAACCAACCTTGAAAGCAACCAACCATGTCAAGTACATGGTTGCCCTATCACCAATTGCATCCGCGAAAGGAACACACATCTACATATACAGTCATCAATTTTGCATACAAATTTAAACACAGCAGAGCAGCAGTACAAAGCATAGCATCAAAATGACATTGAACATACATGGTGATGGGGATTGGCCGATGGAGGAGGCAGTGGACGCGGTGGTGGCGCTCCTGCGCTCTAGGAAACATTATCCACTCCAGGCATGAGAGATGAGAGTCCATCAACATTAGCCTTTTCAAACATGATCACTAGCTTATTCAAGCAGTCTGGAGGTCCATGACGGAAAGCTTTAATTGGCTTGTGAATCTGCATGAACAAAAGAAGAAGAAAATAACACTTGTTAGTGGCATATTATAGCATGATAGTACTAGATATTCATGTATCAAATAAACTAACCGCGATCAATGCAGCCCATTGATCATTCTCTGCCATAATAGTTTGCTTCGCATCATGCCATCCTAGCCCAGTTGCTTTGTTTTTGTAAAATATCCATGCTGAGTATATAGCTTTCATATCATCCCAGAGATTCTTGAATTGCTTATGTACATACTTTCTTTCGGTCTTTGCATTGAAGTCTGCAATTAAACCCTTATAGCCAGCGGTAGTTAAAGCTTGGGTTGTCCTATTTCCAAGCCGTACTTGTGTTGCGGCACACTCACAGAAAATTCTGGTGGCCTCTCGATCCCACTGAGCTTTTGCTTTCGGTCCTTCCATCTATACATCCAAGTATTAATTCTCAGATGACAAACTAGCAGTTCAGCAGTACAATTTTCTTGTACTGATTCAACTAGTTCACAAGTACCAAAAGCAAGCAATCAAATTCGTAATTTATATAAGCAGAGCACACACTTGCACTTCACTAGTACCAAATGTGAGCAGTCAAATTAGCCATAGCACACACACACTAGCAGTTCGCTTGTATCAAATGAAAGATAGTAACAGTTCACTGATCACTAGTACTACATGAAATACTAGTAGCCAGGCAGCACAAGCACAGAGCACGGCCATCATGCACGCATAGCATACATACAAGAACGCAGAGAAGTCGTCCAACCACACATGCAGAAACAGAGCACACAGGCAGGCAGCACATGCTGGAAGAAGGGGAGGGAGCGGACAAAGGACAGAGGGAAAGAGGTTACCGCGGTGACGGACGGCGATCCGAGTGGTCGGTGGCCGGGGTTGGGGCGGGTGGAGGCGGTGCGGTGATGGGGAGTGGCCGGTGGAGGATGCAGCGGACGCGACGGCTGCTTCCCGGCGCTTCGGGAAAGGGGGGTTACGTAGGCGTCGCCTCCGATTCGCCGGTCGGCGCTGGCCGAGCCGCCGGGGGTCGAGGTAGGGACCGGCGGCGACGGCGACAAGGAACGGTGAACCCTAGCGAGCGTGGGGGGCAGGCAGTCGAGGGGAGAAGAAACAGATACGTACCGGGCAGTGGCAATTCGTCCGTATAATGATCTTCGGTGGGGGAGTAAACCTGTCTTTCATCGATTTGGAGCCAGCTGCGACCGGAAGAAGCCCAAATTGTGAGCTGCGGCTTTTGGACCATTTTTCTGGAGTGCTCCGGATTTGGGCTGCGAGGAGCCGGCGCAAAAAATGGGCCTTTGTTTGGGCTCCAGCTTCTAGGCAGTAGAAGCCATAGAAGCCAGTAAAAAGAGCCCAAACAAACACGCCCTTAATTCTCTAAAATATGTAGGAACCCTCGTGTGTAATAGATCGTTAGTAGTCTTCTTGATGTTGGGCGAAGTCGACCATCCAACATATGCCAAATTTGAACGAAAGGTTATTACTGCTGGTGAATCGGCTGGTCGGGAAGATAGGTACGTGATAGAGCCTATCTTCCTTCGACATGGATCATTGCAGCAGGGGGTAAAACAGAGACCACCTATAGGCTGCATCCACGGGGACCTTTTTCCCCTTAATCACCGTTTGGTAACCGGAGTGGGGAAGAATGGTCGTGCCGTATGATATGGTGCTACCGCGTGTATGCACATGCCTGTACCAGCTCTGCCCACAAATAGAAATATGCAAAGTAACATTGATGTGCGCTAGTGGGGAATCCAGACTCCCTAGGAAGGCCTTAATCCTATTGATTTCGACATTCTACTTTATGTCCCTTTTGCTAAATTCTATATTGGTATTTTACCTTTACCCTTGCTACACGAGAGCATTCAGTATGGTTCTCGGATATCGCAATGCCATCCATAAGATTTAAGATCTAATCCAACAAACGAAATCTACATGTATATTTGTTGGTTAGAGAGATGTTGTATTTAAGTGTGCTCACCACCATAGCCCATATAAAAAACCATGTGGTGTAGAAGTCCTGCATAACCAAAGATTGATCAACACACCTGCCTAGTGTTAACATCTTCCACATGAAAGATGGCTAGTTCTAAAGTAATGTGGGTGTTTTGCCTCCTAACTTTACTGGCCTTCACTTCTTGTTCCTATCATGTACGAGCAGAAGATCATGCCACGAAGGAGAAAAATGAGGTGATGGAGTATTGCAAGAGGTGCATATTCAAAAAATACGGTGATCAGCATCCTGACCCCACAGGAAATGTTGCCAAATAGTAAGAGAATCAAGACACATCCATGTTATATGCCAGAAATTCACGCACACGAATTTGCATAAGATCAGTCTAGCCAAGTGGGCTCATGTTACATATTGGTGTGGCAACGGATTGCACCCAGGGACTAATTGCGCAGGTGTGTTAATATGATTATATATATTACTAGCATTTTGATATATTTTCCTAGCTTATCTTCATGAAATTAATTACTTACAAGGAACTCAATCTCATATGCAGGTTTCATCGTTCCAGATTATAGTGCGCCACCACCTCCAGAACACTCAGCGTAAGGCCGGTCCAGTCAAATAAGGAAAGGAGTGTTATGATATGGAGCACTTAGTCTAAGGCAGTCTTAATCCCCGCAAAAATAATAATAATAAGGCGGTCTTAATGAACAAAGGAAGAGTATGGTATTGATGCTTTATCATGGGACCTCTGCAATAACGTATCTTACTTTTAATGTTGTGACTAATAAAAGGACTGCCCGCATGTTTTCTTTGTGTTTAGCATGATATTTAGTTGTCCATCGACATGCATGGCCTCAATAGATGACTTTTACTTTTGATAAAATGGAATGCTGAATTAAATCCAAAGTCTTGAAAACGAACATAGCTTCCTAATACTCACTATAATAAACACTAATCAAAATTTTGTGTTTGTCGAGTGTCATAGTCTTTGCCAAGATCTATATTACGGGATATCAGCAGACCACCTATTTGACGAGAACCACACTCGGTAAACGCAAGCACTTGATAGAGTATTTAGTTTCCCGAGAGCTGTGAGAAAAAATACTCGGTAACCCCAAAACACTCGGCCAATGCAACTTTTGATGAGAGCTCGCAACATAGTACTCAGCAACTAGGAGCCATGTGGCACAGTCGTCCAAGGTCGGGGACACGTTTGCGGAGTACCCCGTCTATGGGATTCAGCGAAGACTTTTTTTGTGTAAAAAACCATTTCTTGAGTTCTCTGAGAAGGAACTAGGTACGAAGGCACTCCAAGGTTCTGCCATGTGGTAAGATTTGCCGACTCCAGAGGCTTTTTGCAACTTGTTAGGGATGGTTAGGCACTGTGACGCTCTCGATTTAATCGTACACTAATCATACATGCAAAATGTGTACGATCAAGATCAAGGACTCACGGGAACATATCACAACACAACTCTAGACACAAAATAAAATAATACAAGCTTTATATTACAAGCCAGGGGCCTCGAGGGCTCGAATACATAAGCTCGATTACACAAGAGTCAGCGGAAGCAACAATATCTGAGTACAGACATGAGTTAGACAAGTTTGCCTTAAGAAGGCTAGCACAAAAGCAACATCAATCGAAAAGGCAAAGCCTCCTGCCTGGGAGCCTCCTAACTACTCCTAGTCATCGGCGGCCTCCACGTAGTAGTAAGCATCGGCGGTGGCATCTGGCTCCTGGGCTCCGACATCTGGTTGTATCAACCGGAAAGAAGAAGAAAAGGGGGGAAAAGGGGGAGCAAAGCAACCGTGAGTACTCATCCAAAGTACTCGCAAGCAAGGATCTACACTAGATATGCAACATTATCAAAGGAAGGCTGTATATGTGGACTGGGCTGCAGAAATGCCAGAATAGAGAGAAGGCCTAGTCCTATCGAAGACTAGCATCTTCTGGAAACCACCATCTTGCAGCAACAGGAGGGAGTAGAGTAGCATAAAGTAAAGTAGTAGTAGTGTTATCAACCTCGGCAAGAGATCCTTTCTTGACTCCCTGCGAGAAAGCAATCCCAGAGCCATACTATCCAGTTATCATCACAATCCAATTCTTATCACCATCCAGTTCTCATCACAAGTATCCAGTTCTAGTTGTATCGATCGGGATACAACTCCAAGTGTCCGTTACCGTAGGACAGGCTATCGATAGATGTTTTCTTCCCTGCAGGGGTGCACCAACTTACCCACCATGCTCGATTAACTCCGGCCGGACACACTTTCCTGGGTCATGCCCGGCCTCGGCAAAACAATATGCCGCAACCCGACCTAGGCTTAATAGAGAGGCCAACACGCTGGACTAAACCTATGCCCCCAGGGGTCACGGGCCATCTCCTCGAGAACTCCTGCATGTTGCGAACGCGGCCGGTGAGCAGACCTAGCTACCTCCTTCAACAAGGCAAGCGCTTACGCAGTCCAACCCGGCGCGCCGCTCAGTCGCTGACGTCTATTAAGCTTCGGCTGATGTATACGACGCAGAACGCCCATACTATGCCCACGTGATGGTTAGTGCTATCAGGCCAGAGGCCCCTCGAATCAAATATCCAAATCGTAGTGGATTAGGAACGCGCGGTAACAAGCAGAGACTCACGAAAGATGTGACCCCGTTGCCCCGTCTCGAGGACTTGTGGCAAGGGCTAGGAATGCCCGGCCACGCCTCGTAATTATCTCGCGGGCACCCTCCAGGTTAACCCGTCTCCACATCACTCGCAATTAAGCTCGCGCGGGTACCCCTCAGGGTCGACCCGTCTTTCCAAGTAACGGTGGTAAAGTCCAAGTATCCGGGTGTCCAAATATCAAGGGGAAAACCCGAGGAATCACCCCCGGTGAATTCCACTCGATGTAATCATCAAGGTGAACGTAAGAGGATCCACCCTCGAGGTTCACACTTGAGGGGTTGCACGACAGAGTCGTATCGAAAGTGGTTAAGGAGGAAATCACCCTCGCTGACCACGACCGAATGACTACACTATAGGGTTAACATCAGAAGTGCTGAAGAAGTTCACCCTCGGTACTCGATAGTAACCCAGTAGTGTCGAGCAACTAAGGGGAAGTGATGTGCGGTTCCGGGGCCTGGTCTCCGATCACGTAGATCGAGTCGTCGATGATGAAGCAGGGGCAACAAGGACAAGTGGGGGTCTCTGATGGATCAGTAACCAACCTATACTAAGCAGTTTAGGATAAGCCGATAAGGTACAACAGCAGATACAAAAGCAGGCTATGCATCAGAATAGGAGCAAACAATAACAGTAGCAAAATCTAATGCAAGCATGAGAGAATGGAATGGGCAATATCGGGATGATCAAAGGGGGGGCTTGCCTGGTTGCTCTGGCAAGGAGGGCTTGTCGTCGACGTAGTCGATCACAGGGGCGGCATCGGTCTCGGGGTCTACCGGAGAGAAGAGGGGGAAGAAACAATAAATATAAAGCAAGCATAGCATCACAAAGAATAACATGGCAATATGTTGTGCCGGGTGTGACCTAACGTAAGGCTCCACAATATAGGTGAAGGGGGAATTCAACCGGGAATGTATTCCCGGTAACGGACATGTGTCAGACAGACGACCGGAGGGGGAATGTTTCATGTTCAGCATGCTAGGGGCATGTGACAGATGAACGGACCGCGTAATCAGATTCGTTGGATTTCCCCGAGCAACTTTCATATAGAAAACATTTTCATCCGAGGCACGGTTTATTTTCTATGAATTTTCAAAGAATAAAGCATTTTTTTGGAATTATTAATATTAACAGAAAAGTAATTATGATGTCAGCAGAGTGTCAGCATGACATCAGCAGGTCAACAGACCCGCTGACTGGTCAAACTGACCAATGGGTCCCACCTGTCATAGGCAGTGGATTAACAGAACTTTAAACTAACTAAAAATAGGTTAATTAACAGCTGGGCCCCACATGTCAGTGACTAATTAACTTAACTAATCATTTTTATTTATAAAAATGTTTATTTAACATAATATGTGAAGGGGCCCGCGTGTCAGTGGCACTATGTGCCCAGTCAGCACAGTTGACCATGGTCAACATGGTCAACTGGGCCAGGGGGGCCATGGGCAGTGACCCAGAGGCGGGCCCCACCGGTCCCAGGTCAGCGCCGGCGCCGGAGCAACGCCAGCGAGGCCATCCACGGCGGATCTGTGTCGGAGTTGGCCAAAATTCGCGCACAGGACGCGAGAGGGGGTGTGGCCTAGTGCGTTCGATCGGGCGTCCTATGCCGCATCGATCTATGGCGGTCCCGTGGGCTAACTCGACCGGAGTGGAGCGCTACATCAACGGCGGCGGGCGGCGCGTTCAGACTGAGATCTGGATCTGCGCTACAGAGCACGGGCGAGCGAAGTAAAGGGCTAGGCGAGGTCTATGGCGCTCCAGGAGCTCGTCGGAGCTACTAGCTCGAGCGGAGGAGCTCGGTGGCGAGTCCTACGGCGGCAATGGCGGACGGCGGAGCTCGGCTTGTGGGCGAGCTAGCTACGGCGCGGGGAAGAGCACGGGGAGAGAGGGAGAGGGAGGCGGAGCTCACTGTGCGTCTGTAGGGGAGGGCAGCGGGCTCGAGGAGGGCGCGAGGTAGCCGGAATCGACGGAGAAGCGGCGGCTGCCGAAGGAAGAAGAAGACGAGGATCCGGCGATGTAGCTGCTCCGAGCTCGAGGTGGCGGTTGTAGGAGAAGTGGAGGTCCACGACAAAGCTAACGGGCACGTCGGACGGACATGGGGACGACGGTGGTCGCGAGGGCGACGGCGGCCATGGCGGCAGTGGCGTCAGCGGTGCGCGGGGAAAGGGGATCTGGGGCCAGAGAGGGCGAGAAGGGGAACTGGGGGGTGTCTAGGGTTAAGGGAGGGCGCGGGCATCCTTGTAGGTCGTCGGGGAGCCGCCGGATGGCCGGCGCGTGGCCATCTGCGGCCACGGCTGGTATGTGTGCAGCCAGCGCGCCATGGATGAGCAGTGGGAAGGGAGGGAGGTGAGGTTGCGCTGGGCCGGTGCACTGGGCTGACAAGCCTAAGTGCACAGTGCCCCTCAGCCTTCTTTCCTTTTGCTTCTGTTTTTTTAATTAATAAACAGAGATGGGTAAAAATATTGGCCATGCTATCTACTTAGGAAAAATATGGGAAGTGCCCTTTTTATTCCCTGGTGATCTTAGACAGTGCCACAACTATTTTGGAGACCAGAAGAATTCATTTGGTATTTTTCATAAATAGGATATCATAAAAAAATGTTGAATTGGAGCTGTTATAATTGCTAATGCTCATCTTTGCACACAAGTGATGTTGTCTTCCTTAACGAATAATTGTTATGGGATTTTAGACAAATGATGAACATTTTTCCAGCAACTTTTGAGCAACCTCAAACTTCACTTGAATTTGAATTGACTAGTATTTCAATTGGGATATAGAACAAAGGTGATTAAGCACTGTTTGAAGAAAATGATTAGCTTAATCACAGAGGATTACTGTAGCATGACACTGGGGGTGTTACAGGCACCGCTACTGTTCAGTACAGTACTCGCTAAAGGAGGCTGTTGCCAAGTTCAATACTCAGCAAAAGCTCCGGCCATGTATTTTTACCAATTATTTTTTGTAAAGTGCACACATGCACGTACGCACACACACAGATAGGATGGATCTATTTTACAAACACCCCTTAGAGCATTTGCAACCGGACCCTCAGATCCGCCCTAAACGCTCGGAAGATTTGCCCGGTCACTGTCCGTACGAAAAAAAGGCCACCCAATGGGACGCCCGGCAACATGGGAGTTTTCTCTTATTTCCGTAGATTCGTTTATTCAAAACAGTTTATCTCTTAAACCGTGCGTCTAAATTTTGAACCGTTTTCACCGGATTCCTTGCGTCGAGATGTTCGAAACAAGATCCATGTTAATGGGTTTCGGCAAAAAAAAAATTCACGAAAAAAATCAGAGCTGGAAGCCCCCTTTTTTCACCTTTATCAATTTAAGAGGCACAATTGTGCGTCTCGCAGAAGCAAACTTCTGTCTCCATAAACGATTTGGCACTGTCAACCGTCGGATTATGCTAGAAACGCGTCAGATCTTCTGGTCGTCCAAAGCCTGCTTCCGCGCGCTACGCTGGCCGGCGACCTAAATGGGCTGATGTTCCGCGGACCAACTAGGCTTGCTTTTCGTTAATTTGGGGTTAGTGGGCTTGATAATAAGCGGGTTAGTAGTAGAGAGGAGACCCAGGTTCCAAAAAGAAGTACTATAGGAGACCCGCTCGACCCTCTAGATTGCTACTCTTTCCTCCCGACCCATCTCTCTCACGCGGCATCTGACAAACCTTTGGCCGCGCCGCCGCCGCCGCCATGCCCTCCCGCTCCACTCCATTAACGCTGAAGTAGGGGAATTATGCAGCGATGCACAAGAATGCAAATACAAGCCTTAACCATATCAAAAGAGGATCACAGATCCACAATACTCTCTCTATCAATGTGTGTGTGTGTGTGTGTCAATTTCTTCACGTATACACGCTACGTAGCTCTAAAGGAGAAAAAACAAGGCTTAACCATATCAAAAGAAGCACTGCGCGCGACAAACGTACGTGTCAACCCGATCGAGAAGCCACTAGCTAGCTAGGATGGATGATGTTGCCATCCTTTCCCTTGGTAATGATTGAACCCATAGCGGCATCTTGGTGACCTGAACCCAGATCAGGGTAATTTTCAATTCATACTCCTCTAGTGTTTTCGTCGGGTCAAAATCAACCATAATAATGACATCCCTACCAACTATCCATGGGCTTTCACTGCCTTGCTCTTCCCTATTGATTGCAAAAATGTGAACAGGAACAAGTTCTCCCCGACCTCCTTGCACTTTATCCCTTAGAGAGGGCCCCAATCTCTCCCTAGCGATTTGATCATACCTTCCACGAACACAGGCTTTTCAGAGAAGACTTGCCCAACGCCTAAGGTTGTTTCGTCACCGCCCTCCTACCTCCTCCTATTTCAATCTTGATTCCCTTCTTCTCAGGTCCTCCTGTTGGGCGCTTTAGGCGCTAGGGAAGCTCCATGACGCCCACGCACCAACCCCTAGTGGGCCGACCCATGTAGAGGGGGACTTGATGGCATTTTATTTTCTCTGGGTTCGCTCGGTCAGCTTTGGAAAACAGAAAGAAAAAAGTCATAAAAATTGAACAAAAAATAGTGAACTCAAAGAAGTTCATGGATTTTGAGAAAAAGTTCATGAGTTTGAAAACAAGTTCATCAATTCGGAATTTTTTTATCAAATTTTAAAAAAAGTCATTCAAAATGAAAAAAAAGCTCATGGATTTTGTTTTTTTTTGAATTTTATAAAAGTTCATCAAATAAGAAAAAAATCACTGAAATTTCAAGAAAATTATCAAATTTCAAGAAAAAAAATCACCGAAAAAGTTCACGTATTTTCAAACAATTCATCGAACCAGGAGAACAAGAAAAAAGAAAAGAAAAGAAAAGAAAGGAAGAATAAAAAAGGAAAAGGTTGTAACTTACTAGATCCCGTTGGGTGGCGGGACGGTTACACCAACGTACCTCGATGAGGCCGGTTGTTGGCTTGATTCACAATCAGGGTGCATTTTTTGTCAGGTTAAAAACACAGAAAAAACCTATATGGGCTGGCCCAGCGCGGGGGCGCTTTAGGTGCCCGTTTGCAAAATACACAATAATGGTCGCCTGAAGCGCCAAATAGGAATTACCCTTCTTCTCCGCCTCACACAACCTCAACTTGTGCATCAGACGTCCCACACTCTCCATCATACCCAAAACTATGATGACCTTGGTTTTCTAAAGGGGTGTATTATGAACGTGCATCCTAGCACCACACGTTAGGCTTATGGTGGATTGGGAAGGGCTGCAAGATCTTCCGAGTGTTGATCACCAGGGCGGAGGAATGGGATTCCCGCTGCCGAACAAGCAACACTATTGGAGATTGAGGTCACTTAAGAGGACTTTAGGGTTTGCCAGTAGGAGCCGTTGAACTGCCTCGATATCGCCCGAGTGCTAATCATGAAACTGTCAGTAGAGGGTCGGACAATAGGCTTTATACATGGGCATGTTTGCCATACATATAAAAAGAACAAAAGAACGAATAAAAAAACCAAACAAACATACGAACGAAACGCTACTGGGCCAGCAATTGCCCGAGAGGAAAATGACCGGGCTTTCAGTTTCGGCCGGTAATTCTCTACTGATTTCGCCTCCTGTGCCTTCATTTCGCCATAGCAGCACTATCGTGGAGGCCCAAAGTTTAGCCAGGCTTTGCGGGACGCGTTTTCTTATTCAGGCGCATCCCCGAAATCCTCATCGGTTCGAATAGCAAGCAATTGTCTTTTTGAACATAAATTGTAGCTTGATGTATACCCGGAAGCATTATGGTACAACACACGCACATAAGAGGATACAAAAAAATCCACATTACTCTCTCTATATATATGTTAGTTTCTTCAGTCTGCACGCTCCGAGAGGAAAAAAAGTACTGATTTCGCCTCCTGTGCCTTCATTTCGCCATAGCAGCACTATCGTGGAGGCCCAAAGTTTAGCCAGGCTTTGCAGGACGACTTTTCTTATTCAGGCGCATCCCCGAAATCCTCATCGGTTCGAACAGCAAGCAATTGTCTTTTTTAACATAAATTGTAGCTTGATATATACCCGGAAGCATTATGGTACAACACACGCACATGAGGATACCAAAAAAAACCACATTACTCTCTCTCTATATATGTCAGTTTCTTCAATATGCACGCTACGAGAGGAAAAAAAATACTGATTTCGCCTCCCGTGCCTTCATTTCGCCGTGGCAGCACTATCGTGGAGGCCCAAAGTTTAGCCAGGCTTTGCGCCTTTTCTTCTTCAGGTGCATCCGGGAAATCCTCATCAGGTCATGGACAGCGAGCAATGGTCTTTTGAACATCAATTGTAGCTTGATGTATAGCCGGAAACACTATGGTACAACACACTTTCTACATAAGAGGATCACAAATCCATAACACTCTCTCTATATATGTGTCAGTTTCTTCACGTATACACGCTACGTAGCTAAAAAGAAAAAGAAACAAGCCTCAACCACATCGAAAGAAGCACCGCGCGACATATGTATCAACCCGATCGATAAAGCACTAGCTAGCTATATATAGGATCGATGCTGTTGCTGCCCGTTCCGTTGGCAATGCTCATCACGTACGTACGTAGTAGTAAGAATTAACGATCAATCAGCAGTACGTTTTTCAGTTAAGCAGATGGATGGATCTCCTTCTTCTCCGGCACCGGTGATGACCAGCACGTAAGTACGTAGTAGTTAGGGGCAGTGCACGTTCCGGCCCGGCCCGCCGTAGTAGAAGTAGTTGCCCCAGGCGCGGTTGTACCCGCCCTGGATACCGTAGCATGCGGGGTGGTCGGCGACGAGCCGGAGGTCCCTGGCGGGGAGGAGGTTGTTGTCCCAGTCGACGACCTGGACGTTGCGGAAGTAGGCGGCGCGGTTGAATCCCTCGCGCGGGAAGTGGCCGCTCCCCATCTGCGTGGGCGTGTGGGAGCCCGAGGGGCGCGTGTTGACGACCTCGCCGCCGAACTGCACCATGTTGGCGTGGCCGCCGAGGTGGGAGAAGAGGGAGGAGGGCCAATAGCCCACCAGGGGGCCGGAGCCGAGCTGCAGCCACCAGTGGCCCCGGCGCGGGTCCTTCCAGATGAGGAGGCTGATGTCGAACTGGCGGCCGTTGTAGGCGGACGCCGGCGAGATGGCGGCCCCGATGGCGATCCGCCGGTTGGTCTGCACAAAGCCCGAGCAGTGCAGGTTGTAGCACCCCGTCGCCTGGTACGCGTCGCTCTGCATGCATCATTTGCAACGACGACACTTCATTTAATTTTTTGTTTCTTGCACAGTTGCACTGTTATGAACTATGAAGAAAAATGCCTGGTGGTGCAGTGCTACAGTGTTTTAGTTGAGAGGAGGAGGGGTTTTACCGTCCAGTAGGTGAAGAAGCGTGGGCTGTTGTCGCCATACAGTTGAGGGCTCACCTAAAAGAAAGCAAGGAACAGTGCACAGAGTTAACACACGTATGGACTGCATGCGCCCAGCTCAGCTCACTTCGGTTTGACCACGATGTACTACAACCACACTCGTTTCAAACCCAACAACCAAAAAACAAGAAGTAATCAGGTCAACTGTGGCACTGGCTTACATGTCGATCGAATCTCATTAATGATCGATCCCCAGTTGTGTTTCAACCTCCTTTCTATACTACAAATTAACATGCAACCACATGCAGGTCAAACATATACTCCTACTAACAAGATTCTACACTTACAGTTTACTGCAAGGAGACAAGGATGCATGTTCACGCTTAAGATGGCGATCAAGGATGCATGTTCAGATATTCTTGATTGAATCTCAGCTATAATGGTGGCTTGACTACTCTGCTAATCTGAATATATGTGCATGTTTGAGCATTAAAAATGCTGTAGCATGCTTGATCATGACTTATCCTCCATGCATGTAGCTAGTAATGTGACTAGGGATGGAGGGAGGGAGGGATGAAGCTGGGCATTCAAGCAAGGGCCTGCGGTGCAGAGCTCTGTGCTGCTATGCCATTGCTAGCGCATACACACCACATCGATCGACCTGCCACATTTACTCGCTTTCACCAACCAGAGAACGGACAGCCTGAAGAACGCGTTTTGCGACTTCCCTCCCATTATAACGAGATCGCTTTGCAGCCACGGCGATGTGAAAGCTGCCACTGTCAACTCACTCAGCTCCTTGTATTAACTTCCTACACTATACAGCTCTAGTCGGTAAAAGATCATGCAGCTATTCACCATATCTTTCACATTAATAAACTTGGATGTTTTGTTTTCTCGAGAAGAAAACAGATTGTTCTTTCATAGTAAGAGTATATTTTGCATGCAACGAGGTAATAAGGGGAAGATGGAGATGGAAGGTACCTGCCAGCCGGCTTCGATGGTGTTGAGGTCGTTGCCGAAGGTGCCGGAGATGACCCAGATCTGGGAGAGGCTGAACTCCGCCGCCGACGCCACCCTGGCCGGCCACACGTTCAGGCTCGCCTTGGCGCCGTAGAACTGGTCGCCGGTCACGTACCCCACCGCGTGCTGCACCACACATACGCCAAACGCCCATCATCAAGCTAAGGTCCATGCTGATGAATGCCACTGACTGCCAGCCAGCGCGCGCGCTAGCTAGGCGGGCGGCGCCATTACCGCCGCTGCCGCGGTTGTCGCCGCGCCGATCGCCATTGCATCGCCATCCCCGGCCAGTGCCTCAATCAATGTCCTGTGCGCGCACAGACGCAGGTTGATGCTAGCTATGCCCAGCACAATCAATGTCTTCCAGCTACTACGCGCTATACTATTGAGCGATCGTGATCATGATTTGGTCGCGTGGTTAAGGCCGCAGTTACTGGCTACGAGCCTACGACTGTTGGTCAGTGAAGCCGCTGTCGATCAATTTGCATTTTTCAATGGTACCGCTAATCTGGTGGGTCAGTATTGATGATGACGATTGATGGGATCGCCGTACGTCGTGTTAGTTATCAGCTGGGCGGGGTAGGAAGTACCTCGTGGCCGTCGCTGGTGGAGTCGCGCCGGACGCCGGCGGCGCGGGGCTTCATGCCGTACCGCCGGAGGGAGCCGGAGTACCGCCGCAGGTCGCTCTCCATGGTCCGCCGTATCGGGACCGTCCCGCCGGGGCACGACTCGCCGCCGTCGCTCCACGCCTGCGGGAACACCGCGTCCCCTTCTTCCTCCGCTGCGTCGGCGCTCATCTTGGGCCTCTCCTCCGGCTCAGCCTGCAAACAATCTCTACTTCAGAACGACGGCCGCTGATCGGCACAAGACAGACGAATAAGAATGCAGCATTGGTGTGGTTGGCTACAGAGAAGGGACGGATGGGATGGACGACCTCTGGCTTTTGGCCTCTCAACATTGGGTGGTCAAACGCCGGCTGGAGGTGCGCCGGCACGCAGTGGATGATGTCGCCGTCGGCGCTCTGCGTGCAAAACCAAATTCGTCAAACATTTTGCCACAAGAAAAGAAAAGTATGGCGAACAAGGTGGTCGAGAGATTGAGGTCGGAGGTCAAACATCCATGGCCGGCTCATGGAAAAGTAGCAAAGCCACTCACCTGAATGGTCTTGACGGAGGCCTTCTCCATCTTGTCCATCTTGGCCAGGATGCTCTGGTACGCTCGCAGCTCGTCCCCGGAACGAAACTCCGTCTTCCGCGTGCCGTTGCCCCTGGCGCCGCCGCTTGCCCACACCGACGAGCACGAGACGACGAGCAGCGCCAGCAGCAAGGGGACGGCTTGTCTGGGCCGCTTGCCGCAGCAGCTAGACGCCATCGACGCCCGTGCGTGGGCTTCTTCTTCTCTTGGATTCACCTCAAAACCTCGTAGACAGGGAGTAGAGTCGTTGCTGCTCGCTTGTCTGTATCCGCTTCCACCGGATCGCCTGCTTGTCCTCTTCCCCGCCTCCTCCCCTGCCCCTCTCGCTTGGCTTCTTCTTCCCTTGACTCGCCCGAGAGAGACCACTCGACTATAAATATAGGAGCGTGGTGGAGGCGGAGGTGGAGTGTGGCCGAGGCGCCGAGCGGAGCCTCGGTCGATATGGAGCTGGAAGGTCAACCAATGTCGCCGTGCAGCGGTTGGGGGTGGGGATGGGGAGGGTGGGGGAAGTGAGCTTGAAGCCTTGAAGTGATGTGGTGGGCGGATTGACGAGTTCCGACACGGCGGGGTGAGATGAGCTTCAAGTTGAGTTGCTCGCGGCCGGGGGCGCGCTTTTTCCCGAGGAGAGGAGAAATGGAAAGAGAAAGACACGCCCCTGCCCCGCGCAGCCCATGCCTAGCCATGGCATCATCTCATTTTATATCATGCTTGGGTCCATGGTCCTGTCCCCCTCTCCACATTCCCTTCCCTTCCCCGCTCCTCCCCCATGAACGAAAAAGAAAGGTCGGAGCTGGATGGATGGATTACTGCAAGCAAAGCACCATCGTCGATGCAGACAGTGGGGGGTTCAGCTCAGTCTCAGTGGCACTGAGCTTTGCTAGTACGTCAGGGGAATAAAGAAAGAAACAGAGCGTGTGTGTGCGCGCGCTCTGGGGCATCGCATCGCACCGCACCGCACGCGTCCTTGGGTGAGTGTGCATTGCACCGAGGAGGGGAGCGAGCTTTTCCTTTGAAAGGCGGGGCAGGGGAGGGTGGCGGCCATGTGCCAGGGGGGTGGGGGCGGGAATTTTCAAAGGCCGGCTCCGACCGGCAGTGGCGTTCAGCTGGTGCAATCATGAGGCAGCGCCCCGCGCTTCCTATCCCTGTCCGCCATGATAGAAATCGCTTCCTTGTAGCTACCTCCTTGGAGCAACCAGCAGCGCCTCTCGATCGATCGATCGGCAACCATGCATGTAGGACAGCGCAGCCATGGCTTTTGTTCTCTTTCTTGTTTCCACTGTACGTCTTTGACAGCCATGGTTGGTGTTGAGATCGGATCCAGATGAGATGAGAGATCACGTACGTACTACGTAGTGCACCTTTGGCTTTGATCATTGTTCACTTTCGCGGCCAAATTTAAAGTGATCGATTCGGTTGCTTGCTCGGAATCGTCTTTAATTCGCTCAAAGTAACTAAACATGCGCTGCTACTCAAGTCAAATCTGAATTAAGCTATGCGCGCATCTACAAAACTCACCTAGAATACCCTGCACACGCCATAGCCGTCCGTTGTCTCTTCTTGTTCTCTTTTCTTGTTTCCACTGCACGTTTTTGACAGCCATGGCTGGTGTTGAGATCGGATCCAGATGAGATGAGAGATCACGTACGTAGGTAGTGCACCTTTGGCTTTGATCATTGTTCACTTTCGCGGCCAAATTTAAAGTGGTCGATCCGGTTGCTTGCTTTTGCTTATCAGATACGGAATCATCTTTAATCCGCTCAAAGTAACTAAGCACGGCACTGCACTGCTACTCAAGTCAAATCTGAATTAAGCAATGCGTGTGCCGTGCGCATCTACAAACCTCACACTTAGATTCTTAGAATACCCTGCACATGCCATAGCCGTCCACTGTCTCCCAGCACAGCACTCGAAAGTTCTTCTTCGATCCTTTCCTCAACAAAGGCGACCGACGGCGACATCATTGGCGTCGCAAATGCGATGGCAACCTGCACAAGCAACACATCCCCGTCTTCATGGCGCCATGCCCACGCATCGCAATGCATTTGATGCGCCTTCCCTCCCTGGCCAGTGCAAGCCGGAGGGCTGCTGGTTGACAGCACTGTACGTTCCCAGCACCGCCATGATCACTGCTACTATATCTCCCCAAGTCCCAACAGCAAAGAGAGGAGTACCATGCATGGTCACTCTCACATTGAATTGAATTGCACTGCCAGAGGAGGGAGAGACATGTAGCATGAATGGGGTAGGACCCCATGCATGGCGAGGCGAGAGGAGCAGCCCTTAAATGGTCAGGTATGCCTTAATTTCTTGAGTACCACTCTCCTCTCCGGCTCTCCCTCACTTTGCTTTGCTAGCTGCACTGCACTGCGCCGGGCATCTTTAACATTTGGCTTCTCTCTCCCTCCCGCACCTACCGGTACCAGGGTCCAGGGGTCTCAGTGACGCGCCCCCGCGCGCGCGCGCGCGCGCACACACACACACACACACACACAGTGCTCAGGGTTCATGAAAAGGGGGAGGTCACTCGGGCCAGGTCCACATGAGTCATGAGCCCACTGCCTGCTTCTGCTTTTGCAAAGAGTGTGGCTGTGTGGGGGAAACAGTAAGATAGTCTCTCACTTTCACTCAGAGTGGGAGCTAAGCAATTTGCTTCCCAGTGTGGGGGATTTGTGTGTAATTATGCATGAAGCATGCAGCAGTGGATTGATTATGCGGGGAAGATGAAATCAGGAGAACCGATGCGGCTTAGGTTTTGGTGCCATTGCAATCCTTGTTGCTTTAGAATATGCAGCTGGCTACGCTTCTTTTCATGATCGCAAGGCCTGACCGGCAGGCTGGCAAGGCAAATATACTCTCTCTTTTCTTTCATGCCATGCTTGTTCCCTTGACTGACATTTTGATGCACACCACTAGCTAACCCGCATGCCCTGCCTACTGTCTACTGAACACAGCATGCTTATTATCATTCTGTTTAGGGTACTTTCTTCAGCCTCCCCTTTTGGTTACCTTCTGGATTATGTACATGCTGACAGCGGAGTGAAACAATGCGTGTAAACTTAGGTTGGCAAGGTGATAATGCAAAGGTACTTTATCCAGAGTAATAATGAGAGAGCATACCTCCCGATCTGGGTGGCATTGAGCTCCTAAATGTTATGAACAGGAGAAAGCAACGCGAGCGTTGATCCTAGCGGGCGGCTAGCTCCGGCGAAACCCTAGCCACCGTCCACGTCTCGTCTCCTCTCGCTCACCTCGCCGCCGCCTGTTGAATTATGTGTCAGTTTTATTTTTTGAGAGAACATCGATCAGCTTTATTCATCAAACAACAACATTACATAGAGTTCCCCGGATCACTAGTAGAAAAGAGGGCTTTGGTTCAGGCCGGGTCAGCCCATTAGTCCCGGTTCAGTCCAGAACCGGGACCCATGGGCACTGGTCCCGGTTCGTGAGGCCAGGGGCCCGCCGGGCCTCGTGGGGGCATTGGTCCCGCTTCGTCTGGACTTTTTGGTCCCGGTTGGTGGGACGAATCGGGACCAATGGACCTGGCTCCTGGCCCACCATCATTGGTCCCGGTTATATACCCCTCGCCCGCGAGCAGAGCACTCCAGTGCTCTGTTTTTCTCTGGCCGGCGAGGGGAGGGCTTTGTGATGCTCTAGCTCACCTCCTATGCACATGAGGTGTTCGATGAAATGCCTGAACCACACTAGTTAAGCTTTCTCCTCTCGAAGCTCGACCTCAAAGCTCCATTTTCCTCGAGATTTGTCTAGGTTTAGCGGCCCGTCACGTCCCATTCCCATCGTCACTGATGAAGCTATGTACCTAGGGTACGGTCATGGACCTGTCCGAGATACCCTCCCCAAGGGCATCCTTAGAAGAAATCGTCTTTCAATCGACTCAAAAGTGCTCCACTCGACAGGCTTGAAGACACTCGACCATGAAGAATATCACTCGACCATGAAGCTAACCACTCGACCACCAGGAGATCTAAAGTCACTCCACACGCTAACGGTCAGTCATTAAGTAGCTTTTATGGTCATCATAATACTTTATTAATGCCCGACCTTAATGTACCTTAAACCCTGCATAACTGAGGGCCGGAGGGGTCTGGCAAACTCTATATAAGCCACCCCCTCCTCAGTGTAAGGGGTTCGCACCTTTGTAATTCACACACACATAATCCGGTCGACTGCCTCCGGGCTCCGAGACGTAGGGCTATTACTTCCTCCGAGTAGGGCCTGAACTCGTAAACCTCGTGTGTCTACAACTACTCAATAGCTAGGATCTTGCCTCTCCATTCCTACCCCCTACACTACTGTCAGACTTAGAACCACGACAGTTGGCGCCCACCGTGGGGTCGGTGTCTTAGCGACTTGTTGGAGAAGTTGCGATTTTTTCGGTCCCCTTCATCTTGGTTTCGAGCGGAGTTTTGGTAGAGGGTCGCGAGATCCGTCTCGGCACGCTCGCGTTCATCGCCGACGACTCCGCTTGGCTTCAGGAGGCTCCGCTCGACGTCGACGCGCTCCCTGTCCGCGGGGCAATGCACTTTCGCCCGTGCGTCCGCGGCGTCCTCCTGCGGCTACCGTCGACCCATTATCGGTCAGCCCATGTGTTGTCCTCCCTCCCTGTTTCCCGCCGGCGCAAGCGTTCCGGTCGGTCGAGGCTTCAGCGGTGGGTGAAACACGCGGTGGCACACCAGTCGGCCACCCCTCAAGTCGCGGCGATCGAGCCCGACGAATCTCTCTACGGCCTGTCCGACCTGTCGACTGGCTCCGCAGAGACTACATTCGAGTGCGACAGCAGTGATCCAGCGGCGGAGGTTCTGATGGTCGGTGGACCGCGCAGTCCTCCCGGTTTTCCCCGCACCGACGGAGGCGCCGGCGGAGGCGATCCGTCGCATACCCATGAAGGGTATCACCCCGAGCCCCTCACATCGCTGCAAAGAGAAGAACTTCGCCACCGGAACACGGATGCGCTGCACACTCCTATCGTTGGAGAAACCCCCGAGGCCCGTGCCTTAAAGGACGCGCTCTTTGCCAACTTGGCTGAGCGCACTCGACTGGAGAACCTCCAGTGAGCACTCGACGAGCGTGCGCGATAACGGGTTCCAGAATCCAGTCGACGTCGGCTCTTTCCACCATCGACTCAGGTATATCAAACTCCGATTTAAAATTTAGCAGCTGCAGCCCGTATAGCAGAGTCGATTCAGCCTTCCCAGTTAGAGGCTGGCAGAGGCTTGTTGCAAATCAGAGCATTACTCCGGGTGGCAGGAGATCAAAATTCAGCTGTATCACAGTCACGAAATAGGATTCACAGCAGATCCGTCGCTGCAGATACAGTCCAGTCGGCCCACAGCCCAAGATCGCCCCAGAGGCGTGAGGGACGTGGAGACCGGCGTGATCAGTACAGGAACCATGAGCAGTATGATCACCGACTCGATCGTGATGATCGACGTCGAGTGCCCACCCCTCCCCCAAGGAGTGGATCGTACGTGCCTCAACAGCAGGATGACAGACGCCCTCACAGTGTTGGGCGAAGGATTCCAGTCGACCCCAGGGAACCAGGCTTTGATGCGAGATCCATTCTCGTTCAGGGTTTGGTTGACAGGAACAGAGCTCACAGAGAAGGTCATGACAGGGATGTACCCACCAGCAGCAGAGTACACGTCCCAGGACCAGAGTGCTTCAGCAGGGCCATCAGGGCCGCGGTGATTCCTCCCAACTTTAGGTTGGCGACTGGAGTCAGTAAGTTCACTGGTGAGTCCAAGCCTGATACTTGGCTTGAGGACTACAGTGTGGCTGTTCAGATTGGCGGCGGCAACGATGAAGTGGCCATGAAACACCTGCCTCTCATGTTGGAGGGCTCGGCCAGAGCATGGCTAAATCAGTTAGCACCCAGCAGCATTTACACTTGGGAAGATCTTGCCCGAGTGTTTGTCAGAACATTTGAAGGAACTTGCAAGCGACCAGCAGGATTGACAGAGCTGGAATCTTGTGTGCAGAAGTCGAATGAAACTTTGAGGGATTACATCCAGAGATGGATCACGTTGCATCACACGGTAGAGAATGTGTCTGATCACCAAGCAGTCTATGCCTTCAAGGAAGGCGTTAAGTACAGAGAGCTAAACCTGAAATTCGTTCGAACCGGAGACATGTCTCTGAGTCGAATGATGGAGATTGCCACAAAGTATGCCAATGGTGAAGAAGAGGACCGACTCCGGAGTGGCAAGCACAAGTTAGTCGCCCACGAAACCGGAGGAGGGAATTCCAGTCGGAAGCAGAAGCGGAAAGCCGAGCCAACTGCTCCGGGAGAAGCCTTGGCCGTGACTCAAGGAAAGTTTAAGGGGAAGCCCAAAGGGCCTTGGAACCCTAAGAAAGTGAAGGACCAAGACGGAAATGATGTGTTGGATCTGCCATGCCACATTCACACAAAGAAAGATGAAGAGGGTAAACTCATTTACCCGAAACATACCACTCGACAGTGTCGGCTCTTGATCCAGCAGTTCCAAGGGAAGAAACCCAAAGATAAGGAAAAGGAGTCGGACAAAGTTGAGGACAAGGAAGATAGTAATGATGGATATCCTAGGTCAATTCCACCCTGATGATTTTTGCTGATGTTGAAAGCAAAAGTCGACTGAAAGTTATCAACCGAGAAGTGAATATGGTTGCTCCGGCGACGCCCAGTTATTTGAGATGGTCTCAGACTGCCATCACATTCGACCAGTCCGATCACCCAACGCACATTGCCACCCCTGGGAGGCAAGCTTTGGTGGTCGACCCAGTTGTCGAAGGCACTCGACTGACCAAAGTGTTGATGGATGGAGGCAGCGGCTTGAATATATTGTATGCAGAGACGTTGAAAGGGATGGGCATTCCGATGTCCAGACTCAGTACTAGCAACATGAGTTTCCATGGAGTCATTCCTGGAAAGAAGGCTAAGTCACTCGGCCAAATCGCTCTTGATGTGGTTTTCCGTGACTCCAAGAATTACCGCAAAGAAAAGTTGACGTTTGAAGTTGTGGATTTCCAGAGTGCTTATCACGCTATTTTGGGCAGGCCAGCTTATGCACGTTTCATGGCTCGACCATGTTATGTGTATCTCAAATTGAAAATGCCTGGTCCCAAAGGTGTGATCACTATTACTGGCAATCGGAAGAAGGCGGAAGAGTGCTTTCAGAAAGGCTCAAAGATCGTCGATGCACAGATGGCAGTGGTAGAGCTGCAGGAATACCAGAAAATGGCAGACCCGAGTGATTTATTGCGAGCTAAGAAGCCCGCCACGGAATCAACGTTTCAGTCGTCCGGTGAGACAAAGCCGATTCATATTCACCCGACCGATCCCAATGCTGCTCCGACCCATATCTCGACAACACTCGACTCCAAATAGTAAGAAGCGCTCATCCAGTTCCTCCGTGAGAACTGGGACATCTTCGCATGGAAGCCTTCTGACATGCCAGGTGTTCCCAGGGGGCTGGCTGAGCACCGTCTACGAGTCGACCCAAAAATGAAACCTGTCAAAGAACATCTTCGGCGGTCCGCCGTCCAGAAGAGAAAGGCCATTGGTGAGGAGGTGGCTCGACTCTTAGCAGCGGAGTTCATCCGAGAGATATACCACTCCGAGTGGCTCGCCAATGTTGTCATGGTCCCCAAGAAGGACAAGTCACTCCGCATGTGCATTGACTTCGAACATATCAATCGGGCCTGCCCGGAAGATCATTTTCCTCTCCCCCGCATCGACCAGATAGTCGACTCGACTGCGGGATGTGAGCGCCTGTCTTTTTAGACGCCTATTCCGGTTACCATCAGATCCGTCTGTATGGACCCGACGAGATCAAAACAGCTTTTATCACTCCATTCGGGTGCTTCTGTTATGTTACCATGCCATTCGGCCTCAAGAATGCCGGAGCCACGTTCATGAGGATGATTCAGAAGTGTTTGCTCACTCAAATCAGTCGAAATGTGGAAGCATACATGGATGATCTTGTGGTCAAGTCACGGAAGGGCTTCGACCTGCTGACTGACCTTGCTGAAACCTTTGCCAACCTCAGGAGGTATGATATCAAGCTTAACCCATCCAAGTGCACATTCGGAGTTCCTGGCGGGAAGTTGCTCGGTTTTCTCGTTTCCGAACGAGGAATCGGTGCCAACCCAGAAAAGCTTAGTACTATACTCCGAATGAAGCGCCCTGTGCGCGTGCACGATGTCCAGAAGCTTACTGGTTGCTTGGCCGCTTTAAGTCGATTCATTTCTTGTCTCGGTGAAAAGGCGTTGCCTCTTTACCGACTGATGAAGAAGTCAGATAAGTTCGAGTGGACTCCTGAGGCTGATGCAGCATTTGCAGAGCTAAAAGCCCTACTCTCCACCCAGCCGGTGCTTGCTGCCCCAATCAGCAAAGAGCCTTTGTTGCTTTACATTGCAGCCACAGGACAAGTTGTCAGTACAGTACTTACGGTCGAGCGGGAAGAAGAAGGAAAGGCCTTTAAAGTTCAGCGCCCAGTATATTATGTTTCTGAAGTTTTGACTCCATCAAAGCAAAGATATCCTCATTATCAGAAGCTTGTATATGGGATTTATATGACCACAAAGAAGGTTGCTCATTACTTCTCTGATCATTCAATTACAGTCGTCAGCGACGCTCCATTGTCAGAGATTCTGCACAACAGAGATGCAACTGGTCGAGTGGCAAAATGGGCGATTGAACTCCTTCCCCTAGATATCAAGTTTGAGGCAAAGAAAGCTATCAAGTCCCAAGCAATAGGAGATTTCGTCGCCGAGTGGATTGAACAGCAACTGCCGACTCAAGTTCACTCGGAGCACTGGACCATGTTCTTCGACGGTTCTAAGATGTTGAATGGTTCCGGTGTTGGAGTAGTATTGGTTTCCCCCCGAGGAGATAAGCTCAAATATGTTCTCCAAATCCACTTTGATTCCTCCAATAACGAAGCAGAATATGGAGCACTTTTGTATGGGTTGCGCATGGCCATTTCACTCGGCGTCCGTCGCCTCATGGTCTATGGTGACTCAGATTTGGTGGTTAATCAAGTGATGAAGGAGTGGGACATCAGAAGTCCAGCCATGACTGGTTATTGCAATGCAGTGAGAAAGCTAGAGAAGAAATTCGAGGGGTTAGAGCTTCATCACATACCCCGACCGAAAAATCAAGCGGCTGATGATTTGGCAAAAATAGGTTCCAAGAGAGAAGCCATTCCCAGTAATGTGTTTTTGGAACACATCCACACGCCATCAGTTCAAGAGGATCCTTTCACTGAAGAGGCCCCGCAGCTAAAAAGTGCCACGGATCCGACTAAAGTTGAGGTTCCAGCAGTGGTCGACCTGATCATGGAAGTTTTGGTCATCACTCCCGACTGGACGGTGCCGTACATCGCGTACATCCTAAGGAAAGAGCTCCCAGAAGATGAAGAAGAGGCTCGACAGATCGTCCGTCGATCCAAGGCCTTTACCGTCATAAAGGGACAGTTTGTATAGAGAAAGCGCGACTGGTGTCAGCCAGAAGTGTATAACGCCAGAAGAAGGACAAATAATTCTTGATGATATCCACTCGGGGACCTGTGGCCATCATGCGTCCTCTCAGACCATTGTGGCTAAAGCATACCAAGCGGGATTTTACTGGCCAAGAGCAAATGAAATGGCAAAAGAGATAGTTGACAAATGTGAAGGATGCCAGTTCTACTCCAATATGTCGCACAAACCCGCGTCAGCCCTGAAGACCATTCCACTCGTCTGGCCCTTCGCTGTTTGGGGATTGGATATGGTTGGACCTCTGACAATGGGCAGGAGCGGCTTCACTCATGTGCTAGTAGCAGTCGACAAGTTTACCAAATGGATTGAAGCTAAACCTATCAAGAATCTTGATGCCTGCACTGCTATCAGTTTCATCAGAGATTTGATATTCAGATATGGAGTTCCACATAGCATCATCACTAACAATGGGTCAAACTTCGATTCTGACAAGTTCAGAGCCTTTTGTGCCTCTCAAGGCACACGAGTCGACTATGCTTCAGTCGCCCACCCCCAGTCGAATGGACAAGCAGAAAGAGCAAACGGCTTAATCCTCAAAGGACAGAAACCCCTGCTGATGCGCGACCTCAAGAACGCAGCAGGCGCATGGGTCGACGAGCTTCCATCAATTCTTTGGGGATTGAGGACCACCCCGAACCGGTCAACTGGAAGAACTCCATTCTTTCTGGTCTATGGAGCTGAAGCAGTTTTGCCGAGTGACTTGCTTCACAATGCACCCCGAGTCGAGATCTACTCTGAAGATGAAGCAGAACAAGCCCGGCAGGATGCAGTCGACCTCCTGGAAGAAGAAAGAGAGATGGCCATGATCCGGTCGACTATCTATCAGCAGGACTTGCCTCGATTCCATGCCAGAAATATGAAGAGTCGAGCCTTCTAAGAAGGAGACTTGGTCCTCCGAGTGGATCAATAGAAACCACACAAGCTCGCTCCTACTTGGGAAGGTCCCTTCATCGTCACCAGAGTCCTCCACAATGGAGCGTACCACCTTTACAATGTCGATCGCCAGATCGATGAGCCACGAGCTTGGAATGCGGAGCTGCTCCGCTCCTTTTACACTTAAGTACTCACTCGGATGAGATCTAATAAGAGATACCTCTATAGTTTATTTATCAAAGACAAAAGTGTTATAATTTTCCCAGTGTTTGTCGTTGCTTTTGTTTACATGAGAAATCCCCTAGTGGGTGGCTTAGTTGCGAATCCGTTTCACCTAAGTTCAAAAATCCTACTGAGTGGTGAGCCAGCCTCCCACTCGGGGGCTTAGCTGCGAATCCGTTTCGCCTAAGTTTAAAAAATCCTACCGAGTGGTGAGCCAGCCTCCCACTCGGAGGCTTAGATGCGAATCCGTTTTGCCTAAGTTTAAAAAATCCTACCGAGTGGTGAGCCAGCCTCCCACTCGGAGGCTTAGCTGCAGTCCAAGTACTCGCCTAAGTTTAAAAAAATCCCACCGAGTGAAGAGCAATCCTCCCACTCGGGGGCTTAGCTGCAGTCCAAGTACTCGCCTAAGTTTGAAAAATCCCACCGAGTGAAGAGCAATCCTCCCACTCGGGGGCTTAGCTGCAGTACAAGTACTCGCCTAAGTCTAAAAAAAATCCCACCGAGTGAAGAGCAATACTCCCACTTGGGGGCTTAGCTGCAGTCCAAGTACTCGCCTAAGTTTAAAAAATCTCACTGAGTGAAGAGCAATCCTCCCACTCGGGGGCTTAGCTGCAGTCCAGTACTCGCCTAAGTTTAAAAAATCCCACCGAGTGAAGAGCAATCCTCCCACTCGGGGGCTTAGCTGCAGTCCAAGCACTCGCCTAAGTTTGAAAAATCCCACCGAGTGGAGAGCAATCCTCCCACTCGGGGGCTTAGCTGCAGTCCAGTACTCGCCTAAGTATTTAAAATCCTACCGAGTGGAGAGCAGCCCTCCCACTCGGGGGCTTAGCTGCAGTCCAGTACTCGCCTAAGTATTTAAAATCCTACCGAGTGCAGAGCAGCCCTCCCACTCGGGGGTTTAGCTGCAGTCCAGTACTCGCCTAAGTATTTAAAATCCTACCGAGTGGAGAGTAGCCCTCCCACTCGGGGGCTTAGCTGCAGTCCAGTACTCGCCTAAGTATTTAAAATCCTACCAAGTGGAGAGCAATCCTCCCACTCGGGGGCTTAGCTGTAGTCCAGTACTCACCTAAGTATTTAAAATCCTACCGAGTGGAGAGCAACCCTCCCACTCGGGGGTTTAGCTACAGTCCAGTACTCGCCTAAGTATTGAAAATCCTACCGAGTGGAGAGCAGCCCTCCCACCCGGGGGCTTAGCTGCAGTCCAGTACTCGCCTAAGTATTTAAAATCCTACCGAGTGGAGAGCAATCCTCCCACTTGGGGGCTTAGCTGCAGTCCAGTACTCGCCTAAGTATTTAAACTCCTACCAAGTGGAGAGCAGCCCTCCCACTCGGGGGCTTAGCTGCAGTCCAGTACTCGCCTAAGTATTTAAAATCCTACCGAGTGGAGAGCAGCCCTCCCACTCGCTCTCCACTCGGGGGCTTAGCTACAGTCCAGTACTCACCTAAGTATTTAAAATCCTACCGAGTGGAGAGCAATCCTCCCACTCGGGGGTTTAGCTGCAGTCCAGTACTTGCCTAAGTATGAAACCCATCCCGATCCGCAAGGACGACGAGGTGCAGGTCGACTGTTACCTTCTCCTTCGGACCTGTGCCAGAAGTACAACGTGCGCACCATCCCGATCCGCAAGGACGACGAGGTGTAGGTCGACTGGATTTTCCACCTCAAAACTACATCTCAAGCACAGAGTGTATTCCGAGTGAAGAACAGAGTTTGCTCCAAGTCAAATGCAAGCAAATTCAGCGATAAACCGAGTTCAGATAAATCCTAAAGGTCCCAGATCGCAGATCAAAGTACTCGAGCATTTGACCCGAAAGAGTTTAACGGTTACAAAATCCACTCGCCATTCCAAGGCAAATTTAAAGTGAAGCATAGAAGTTTTACTCCTCAGGTGGAGGGCTGGAGGGCGTGACAAACTGGTCCAAGTCAATCCCGTTAGCAATCCGAGTGGCAGCAGCAATGAAGGTCTCCATGAAAGACTGAAAGTTGTGCTTCCTGGTATTGGCAACTTGGATAGCCGCCAGCTTTTCCTCTCGCGCCTCCTTGCAGTGAACACGGACCAAGGACAGAGCAACGTCAGCGCCGCACCTGGCAGAAGACTTCTTCCATTCCTGCACTCGACCTGGAACTTCATTCAGTCGAGTCATTAGAGACTCGAGGTCATTTTGAAGCGTCGCTCCTGGCCATAGCGCTGTGTCGATCCGCGACGCCGCAACCTTCAGTCGAGCAAGGTAGTCAACCACACCAGCAACACGAGACTCCAGTCGGAGCACGTTCATAGCAGCCTCATCCTTCACCCAAGAATTAATGGGGTCCAAACTTGTCTCTACTCGGCTGGTCTCCTCCTCGAAGTTCTGGCAGAATTATGTAAACACAATTCAAACATAAGTCAGTGGCTCTACATTGGGTTGATGACAACAAGTCAGTCTGGTAGCATGACGAATAACTTCTTGGCGAGCCCACCCAGATAAGCCTCCAGATTGTTCCTCTTCCCCGCCAGTTCACTTGCCTTGTCATTCAGGGCTATCTTATCATTCTTCAGACGGCTGACCTCTTTGTTGGCCGCGTCAAGAGCAACTTTCAGTTTGGAGTTCTCCTCTTCAAGATTACCGACTGAAGCCAGCTTTTCTTCCGCAAGCCTCGTTTTGTCCGAAGCCGCTTTCTGCGCCTCGGCAATGTCATGGTCCTTCTTCTTCAGAGCCTCCTCCATTTTATCTGCAAAATGTCAATGGGATCAGCATCAAGAATGGGCAGAAAGAAAAGACAGTCCTCAAGTTCTCACCAGCCATACCTTTCGCTTCGTCTCTCGCCTTCTGCAAGTTCTCCTGGGCAAGCTTCAAGTCGAGGTTGAGCTGGATCTGTTTGTTTTCCAATTCAGTATAGCAAGCCACAAGCTCGCAGGATTTCTGCGAAGAGTCAGTCGACAGACATCAAAGATGGGTTGCTTCCGAGCGACTAAGAGAAAAATCGCAACATTTCTAAGACTACAGCTGAATCAAAAACATTCGACAGTAGTCTCGGGGACTACACCCAGTGGGTGCACTCAGCGTGCCCCCACTGGTTTGACCGACTCGGCTCGACCAGTCGAGCTAAAGAAGCTAAGAGGTTATGATCTCATACCCTAGCCAACTGCCAGCAGTCAGCAACGATCTCATCAGGGCCTGCAAAAAACAACAAACAAAATAGGTTCTTCAGACCTCAGTCGACTGCACGCAGTCGACCACGGTCTCGGGGACTACACCCAGTGGGTGCACTTAGCGTGCCCCCACTGGTTCCAAGATTCTATTCGACATGGCCTGATCGGACCGAGTGAAGAAGTTCGAGTGCAGAAATAAAAAAATACAAAGACTATAGTCGACTGCCAGCAGTCCACCATAGTCTCGGGGACTACACCCAGTGGGTGCACTCAGCGTGCCCCCACTAGTACAAAACATTCAATCGACACACCCTGTGGGTGTACAGATGTAAAGACCTTCGGAAAGAGAGTCTTCAGATAGCATATCCTAACAGAACAAGTGGTGATCAACTAACCTGAACATTACTTTGAAGAGCTGAAATAGCGTCATAGGCCGCTTGGCTAGCTTCTCGGACCACCTTCACCTGCTCCATCATAATCCCCGCCTGGCGTATAGCCTCCTTAGCAGCACTCACTTGGTCCTCTGGGACGTGGTGTGTGGCAAAAAGGGAGGGCGGATCAGCAGTCGACGATGAAGGCCGAACACTCGTCAGCGGCACAGCGAAGGGCACAGAAGTCCGAGTGGTATTACCACCCTCCCGAACTGCTGTATCAGGTGCTGATGTAGTTTGTGATGTCTTGCCAGCTGACGCCTTCCTGTTCTTCCTCGCCCTCAGCGGCACTTCGTCATCATCATCAGGGAGATCAATGACATGAGGAGGAGCTATAAGAAAAATCCAAAGTTAAAGACGAAAATCCAATCGACCAGAAAAGATCGTCAATCGACCAAGAGTGAAACATCAGAGATTGTACCAAGGTTGGAGGTGACAGCGTCTTCCATTTCCTGGTCTTCGTTCTTGGCAGAGGTCTCGGAGGTAGCAGCACTACAGATTTCAGAAACCAGTCGGTTTAGTCAATGAGTCGACCAAGAGCCTGTCCATGCTCAACGAAAAAACGCAAGTTCTGCTGTTACCCGGAAATGGTGGGAATGGTCATCTTCATCTTGGGCAGGGCCTTCGGATGAACCCGAGTGTTGTCATCGAGACCCGAATACATCCACATCGGATGGTCACGAGCTTGGAGCGGTTGGATGCGCCTCCGGAGGAAGACCTCTAATAAATCCATACCAGTCACCCCGTCGCAGACGAGCTGAACCACTCGACCGACCAACACTTTGGCTTGCACCTTCTCTTATGGTGTCACTCTCAGAGAGGAAGGTTTTTCTGCTCGGTTCAGGGAGAAAGGAGGAAGGCCTGTCGCCTGTTCTGGAGTCGCCTGGTCTCTGCAGTAGAACCAGGTCGACTGCCACCCGCGGACTGAATCGGGAAGAATCATAGCTGGAAAAGAACTTTTGCTTCTCATCTGGATCCCAAGACCCCCGCACATCTGAATCACTTGCGTCTTATCGTCGCTCGACTTGGTTTTCTTAACTGACTAAGAGCGACAAGTGAAAATGTGCTTGAAGAGGCCCCAATGAGGACGGCAACCCAAGAAATTCTCGCACAAAGACACGAAGGCAGCAAGATACACGACGGAGTTTGGAGTAAAGTGATGGAGCTGCGCTCCGAAAAAGTTCAAGAAGCTCCGGAAAAAAGGATGAGGGGGCAGAGAAAATCCGCGATCGACGTGAGTGGCGATGAGGACGCACTCACCCTTGCGAGGCTGCGGTTCGATCTCGTTCCCCGGGAGATGCGCAGATTTGTGAGGAATGGATCCCCCCTCGATCAGATCATCGATGTCGTCTTGTCGAATCGCCGAAGGCATCCAATCGCCCTGGATCCAGCCCGGCGGCAGGGCGGACCTCGAAGAAGATCCGCCCCGACCGGACTTCTTCACCTTCGCCTGTGTTGTCGCTTTCTTCGCGCGCTCCAGGGCCGCCGTCTTCTCCTTCACCATTGCTGAAAGCAAAACTCGAACAAGCCGGCGGCGCTGAGACGAGAGCAGAGGTGGCGGAGGAATTCGAGAAGAAAGGGGAAAAGTGAAGGCGCACTGTTCAAAAGCCCTGGGCCGGCAGCTTAGATGGAGTCGCTTCCGAGTGGCTGACCTGTAGGCCCAGACAATCCTGTCAAATCCCGCAACGGACGCGCGCGCGATACGTGGCGAAAAAGTTGGCGCGGAGATCGAGGCGGTTCCGCCCTATCCCATCCGATTACGGCGGCCTCCTCCACCCTGCGCGCTTCCCGAAATTCGAACCCCGCAAAATCCGCGGGCAGCAGAACAACTTGTCAGATGGAAGATCCCCTCCACACCGTCACTCGGAGATCTTCAAGTAAAGAAATTCACTCGACAAAAATATGAATGGATCAAGGCGACCAAAAAGAAGTTGAAGCCGTCGTTGCAGTTCATTGATCCAAGATCAGACACACTTGAGGCACTAAAGATGGGTCGGGAATATATGTTCAACTCCTTCCCCACTCAAACCTCGATCCATTCGGGGGCTAATGATGAAGCTATGTACCTAGGGTAGGGTCATGGACCTGTCCGAGATACAGTCACCGTCGTCGATCGCCCGCGCCGATCTCGTCGTCGGCACCACCGTGGTGAGCCTCTCGTTCTTATATTCTTTCTGAAAGAAAAAAAATCTTGCTTTAGATAGATACTTTTCTAATTTTCTTACTATTTTATTGTTTGTTATTATATAGTGCGATGGTTTTGGTATCCGCCCCCGTCGGCCCTCGTCCTGTCTATGATTTGGATGTGGTATATATTATCTTTATAACTATTGGTTCATTTATTGTTTATGAAAATTATGCCGACCAACATGACATAGATTTTATTTATCTAGGAGGTATGTGAACCAGAAATTCTAACCGACCCTATTGTCGAGAGGTTAAATTTAGTTGAAGAAGAAAACAATTTCCTGAAGGAAAAAATAAAAAAAATTGAGGAGGAGAAGATGATATTGGAGTTGCATGTTGCGGATGTCGTCGATGATCACAAGATCAAGATGGATGCAATGCGCTTGAAGATTAGAAAGATTAGAAAATATGCCATTCATACCGAGGCTTGGTATCATTATGCCGTTGGATCAATTGTTACCTTGGTTGTGATTATGATCGCATTTGTTTTCGCATTGAAATGTTTTACATAGTTTCAATGTATGGTTTAATTAATTAGATGCTCTGGAGAGCTATATGTTGTTAGATGAGAACTATGTATGTACTTCGGTTTTAATTGGATGATGAACTTCTATTAATTTGGTCACTTAATTATCTATTCATGATGTTCTGTAATGGTTTTTGACACACTTAATTATATATAATGCACGCAGATGAACCGGCAATGGATGTACGGTGACAGACACACCTCCGAGTACATTAAGGGCGTGCATGATTTTCTCGAAGTGGCTGAGGCAAACAAGCAGAATGGTTTTATGTGTTGTCCATGCCCTGAATGTGGGAATACGAAGTCTTACTCTGACCGAAAAATCCTTCACACCCACCTGCTTTACAAGGGTTTCATGCCACACTATAATGTTTGGACGAGACACGGAGAAATAGGGGTTATGATGGAAGACGGCGAAGAAGAAGAGGACGATGACAACTATGTGCCCCCTGAATACGGTGATGCTGCAACGGGGGAAGCTGCTGAAGATCAAGGGGAACCAGACGATGTGCCCAATGATGCTGCAACGGGGGAAGCTGCTGAAGATCAAGAGGAACCAGACGATGTGCCCGATGATGATGATCTCCGCCGGGTCATTGTCGATGCAAGGACGCAATGCGAAAGTCAAAAGGAGAAGCTGAAATTCGATCGCATGTTAGAGGATCACAAAAAAGGGTTGTACCCCAATTGCGAAGATGGCAACACACAGCTCGGTACCGTACTGGAATTTCTGCAGTGGAAGGCAGAGAATGTTGTGCCTGACAAAGGATTTGAGAAGCTACTGAAAATATTGAAGAAGAAGCTTCCAAAGGATAATGAATTGCCCGACAGTACATACGCAACAAAGAAGGTCGTATGCCCTCTAGGATTGGAGGTGCAGAAGATACATGCATGTCCTAATGACTGCATCCTCTACCGTGGTGCATATAAGGATCTGAACGCATGCCCGGTATGCGGTGCATTGCGGTATAAGATCAGACGAGATGACCCTGGTGATGTTGACGGCGAGCCCCCTAGGAAGAGGGTTCCTGCGAAGGTGATGTGGTATGCTCCTATAATACCATGGTTGAAACGTCTGTTCAGAAACGAAGAGCATGCCAAGTTGATGCGATGGCATAGTGAGGACCGTAAGAAAGACGGGAAGCTGAGAGCACCCGCTAACGGGTTGCAGTGGAGAAAAATCAAGAGAAAGTACTGGGCCGAGTTTGCAAGTGACCCAAGGAACGTATGGATTGGTTTAAGCGCGGATGGCATTAATCCTTTCGGGGAGCAGAGCAGCAATCAGAGCACCTGGCCCGTGACTCTATGTATGTATAACCTTCCTCCTTGGATGTGCATGAAGCGGAAGTTCATTATGATGTCAGTTCTCATCCAAGGCCCTAAGCAACCCGACAACGATATTGATGTGTACCTAAGGCCATTAGTTGAAGAACTTTTATAGTTGTGGAATGGAAACGGTGTACGTACGTTAGATGAGGACAAACAGGAGGAATTTAACGTGCACGCGTTGCTATTTGTAACCATCAACGATTGGCCCGCTCTCAGTAACCTTTCAGGACAGACAAACAAGGGATACCACGCATACACACACTGTTTAGATGAAACTGAAAGTATATACCTGGACAAATGCAGGAAGAATATGTACCTGGGCCATCGTCGATTTCTTCCGACCAACCATCAATGTCGAAAGAAAGGCAAGCATTTCAAAGGCGAGGCAGATCACCGGAAGAAGTCCGCCATGCGTACCGGTGATCACATACTTGCTATGGTCAATGATTTACACGTAATCTTTGGAAAGGGTCCCGGTGGACTAGCTGTTCCGAATGATGCTGAGGGACACGCACCCATGTGGAAGAATAAATCTATATTTTGGGACCTACCCTACTGGAAAGACCTAGAGGTCCGCTCTTCAATTGACGTGATGCACGTGACGAAGAACCTTTGCGTGAACCTGCTAGGCTTCTTGGGCGTGTATGGGAAGACAAAAGATACACCTGAGGCACTGGAGGACCTGCAACATTTGCACGAAAAAATATGGCATGCCTCCGAAGCAGTATGAAGGTCCTGCCAGCTACGCTCTTACGAAAAAAGAGAAAGAAATCTTCTTTGAATGCCTGCTCAGTATGAAGGTCCCGACTGGCTTCTCATCGAATATAAACGGAATAATAAATATGCCAGAGAAAAAGTTCCAGAACCTGAAGTCTCATGACTGCCACGTGATTATGACGCAACTGCTTCCGGGTGCATTGAGGGGGCTTCTACCGGAAAACGTCTGATTAGCCATTGTGAAGCTATGTGCATTCCTCAATGCAATCTCTCAGAAGGTGATCGATCCAGAAATCGTACCAAGGCTAAGGAGTGATGTGGCGCAATGTCTTGTCAGTTTCGAGCTGGTGTTCCCACCATCCTTCTTCAATATCATGACGCGCGTCCTAGTTCATCTAGTCGACGAGATTGCCATTCCGGGGCCCGTATTTCTAGACAATATGTCCCCATTTGAGAGGTTCATGGGAGTCCTAAAGAAATATGTTCGTAACCGCGCTAGGCCAGAAGGAAGCATCTCCATGGGCCAACAAACAGAGGATGTCATTGGGTTTTGTGTTGACTTCATTCCTGGCCTTAAGAAGATAGGTATCCCTAAATCACGGTATGAGGGGAGACTGACTGGAAAAGGCACGCTTGGAGGGGACTCAATAATATGCAGGGACGGATATTCTTGGTCTCAAGCACACTACACGGTTCTACAGAACTCTACCTTGGTGACCCCGTATGTCGATGAACACAAGAACAGTCTACGCTCCAAACACCCGGAGCAGTGCGATGACTGGATTACATGTGAACACATCAGGACTTTCAGCAGTTGGTTGGAAACACGTCTCAGAGGTGACAACACTGTTTGTGATGAGCTATACTTGTTGTCCAGGGGACCATCTGTGACTGCATTGACTTACAAAGGATACGAGATAAATGGGAATACATTTTACACGATCGCCCAAGATCAAAAGAGCACCAACCAAAACAGCGGTGTCTGCTTTGATGCAGCAACCGAGAGGGGAAAGGACACATATTATGGTTACATAGTGGACATATGGGAACTTGACTACGGACATGATTTTAAGGTACCTTTGTTTAAGTACAAATGGGTCAATCTGTCAGGAGGCGGTGTACAGGTAGACCCACAGTACGGAATGACAACAGTGGATCTGAAAAATCTTGGGTACACTGACGAACCGTTCGTCCTAGCCAATGATGTGGCACAGGTTATCTATGTGAAGGACATGTCAATCAAACCAAGAAAAAGAAAAGATAAGGAAGCGAATACATCATACGATGAGCCAAAGCGCCACACAGTTCTTTCAGGAAAAAGGGACATCGTGGGAGTGGAAGGCAAGACAGACATGTCTGAAGATTATGAAAAGTTTCATGAAATTCTTCCCTTCAAAGTCAAGGCTGACCCAAGCATCCTGATAAATGATGAAGATTATCCATGGTTACGGCGCAATAAGCAAATGACACAAGCAAAGAAAAAGTGAAGACTTTCTCCCACAACTATTATGATGATACCATGCCAACTTTGTAACAGACGAGTATGATACCATTGTCCGTTTTGTACATGCACATGTTATGTGGGTGAAATTATGATACCATGCCAACTTTCAACTTTTTCAGAGTTCATTTGAAATGCTTTAATGTCTTATGATTCGGCCCTCGTAATACCATTAATCCCGGTTCACTCCTTGTCAACTATGTTCTCACCAAGAACACTCAAGAGGGCAGCCACGTGGGCCATTGGTCCCGGTTCGTCTGGACCTTTTGGTCCCGGTTCCACGCACGAACTGGGACCAATGCGCCTCGCCCCTGGCCCATGACCATTAGTCCCAGTTTGTGCCACAAACCGGGATTAAAGGGTTGGTCCTCGTTGCGGTCAGAGTTTAGTCCCACCTCGCCAACCGAAGGGCGCTCACACCGGTTTATAAGTCCGTCCCTCTCTGCCTTGTTGAGCTCCTCTCAAAGTGAAAATAGATGCCCTTATACAAGGAATTTGACCTAAATTCATAGTGAATTTCTCTTAAATTCATAGAAATTTATTATGAATTTAGGTTGAATTCTCTCTGTAGGCGCATCTATGCTCATTTTTTTAGTAAAGTTAATCACAAACTTGTGATTCACACAAATTTCAAAGAATTCAAATTTTAACTATTCAAATTTGAAAACTAATGACACTAACAGAAAGTTTATAATTTTTCTAAAACAAATGGCACTAACAGAAAGTTTATAATTTTGCTGACCTAAAAGCAAAAAGAATTAAAAATTAAAGCAAAAAACAAAAGAAAATAAATAATGCAAAAAACAAAACAAAAAATGAAAAAAAACTATTTTTATAGTAAAGTTAATCACAAACTTGTGATTCACACAAATTTCAAAGAATTCGAATTTTAACTATTCAAATTTGAAAACTAATGGCACTAACAGAAAGTTTATAATTTTTCTGACCTAAAAGCAAAAAAGAATTAAGAAATAAAGCAAAAAACAAAAGAAAATAAATAATGCAAAAAACAAAACAAAAAATGGAAAAAAAATAAAAAAACTGCCACCTATTGGGCCACCATGGCGTGAATACGACTAGAAACCCAACCTCGGCCAGGATTCAGGCCTGCAGCAGGCCCAATAGGCCCACAGACAGCATAGTGTGACATTAGGCCCGTAAGCCTGCATTTGAGAAGAGCTCGAGAGGGCAGCCGCAGTGGGGCTTATAAACCACTCTGAGCCCCTCTCAACTAGCGAGGTGGGACTAAACTTTTGGCCGCGGGCAGCGCAAGGCCTTTGGTCCCGGTTGGTGGCACCAACCGGGACTAAATGGGGGAATTGGTACCGGTTGGTGCCACCAACCGGGACCGATGCCCACCTTTAGTCCCGATTGGTGCCACCAACCGGGACCAAAGGCCTCTGTTTCCCGCCATTTGGGCTGCCGAAAACTGACATTTGGTCCCCGTTGGTGGCACCAACCGGGACTAAAGGGGGCCATTGGTCCCGGTTGGTGCCACGAACCGGTACCAATGGCTTTGCTATATAAGCAAACACTTAGCGTTTTTCATTTTCATCTCTGCAGTTGCCCGTGCCGACGACGCCGCTAGGCTGCCCGATTCAGCTCACCCCGCCGACGCCGCCGCCGCCCCCGTCGCCGCCCGCGCCCCGCGCCGTCACTACCCCGCGCCGCCCCGACGCCGTCGCCGCGCGCCACCCCGCGTCGTCACGGTCACCTCCCCGCGCCGCCCTGACGCCGTCGCCGCCCCGCGTCGCCCCGACGCCATCGCCGCCCCACACCACCGCCGCCCCGACCTCGACGCCTTGACGCCACCGCTGCCTCGCGCCGCCCCGACATCGTCCCCTGCCCCGCGCGCCACCGCCTCTGCCTCAGGTCGGCCCCGACCTCGCCGTCGCCGACGCCGCCCATAGTAAGCCCCCGCGCCCTGCCCTGCCCCCTGCCGCCACCGCCGCCCATAGTGATGCTTTGTTTGCATATATGTTGATGTAATGTTTTTTGCATATATTTTGATGTATGGATATATGCTTTGTATGTATGTATGTATTTTTTCAATTGTAATGATGTTTTAAAAATACATATATGCAAAAGTTAGATTTTTAGAAAAGTTTTATCTATATATGTTCTCTGGTTTAGTAAGTATTAGGTTAATTTCATTTTTAGAAAAGTTTTATATATTTAGGAAGAAGAAATAGAAGGAAGAAGAAGGAAGAATAAAAAGTTTAATATATATGCAAAAGTTACATTTTTAGAAAAGTTTTATATATCTACCTAGGAAAGGAAGAAGAAGAAAAAGAATGAGAGGAAAAAGGAAAATAAGAAGAGGAAGAAAGGAGAAGAAGAGGAGAAATAAATAAGAAGAGGAAAAAAGAAGAAAAAGAAGAGGAGAAGAAGAAAAAATAGAAAATATTCTAATTCTATTTTCTCTTCTTCTCCTCTTTTTTTTCTTCTTTTTTTGTCCGATCTTCTCCTCTATTCCTTTCTTCTTCTCCTCTTTTTATTTCTTCTTCATTTTCTTATGTTTTATTGGGTCTGTCGTCGTTAATATACCCCTCCCGATAACTTCAACATGAGGGGGGGTCGATATACTCCCTCCCCGACAATATTATTTTCCCATGTACGTATGTCGTCGTTGTCGATATAACCCCCTTCCGATAACTTCAACACGTGGGGTGGCGATATACACCCTCCCCGATAACATTATTTTCCCATGTATGTATGTCGCCGTTGTCAATTTTACCCCATCCCTGATAATTTCGACATGAGGGGCGGTCGATATATATACCCCCTCTCGACTGTGATAACTTATACCGCGGGAGCACCCCCCGACCCTCTCGCTCGACCAAAACTCTCGAGGACACTTAAACCCTAGAAAAAACGATGTCGGTCTCCTACCCCCTCCCGCCGCGCCCCTACCCGACAAACTCTCTCGAGGCCACCCCAAACCCTTGAAGCGTTGTCGAGGCCACCCCAAAACCTAGAGGAGCAGCGTCGAGGCCACTAATATGATTCCTTATTGTGATTAGCTAGATAGTTCTACATTTGCCACTAATATATCCATTTGTCATGTTTGAATAATAATTGCCATGTTGTAAATATTTATAGAAACTATGGACAACCCCCGAGACGAAGCAACAGAAGCGGTGTTGGGGGACATAATCGCACAAGGAAGTGATGTCGTCTTGTCGTTTCTCAACGACACCGATGGTCTGGAAGGACAGGGTGAAGAAGCAGGCTATGACTATGATGGCTCCTTTGACCCAATGCCGGTGCAAGAAGGAGACTGTGATGACGGCTCCGGTGACCCAATGACGGTGCAAGAAGGAGACCGTGATGACGGCTCCGGTGACCGAACCGAGTCCGGCCAGGTATATATATTAGTTAAGCCTGTGCTGACTAGCTAATTGATGTACACATGTTAATTAACTCTCGTCTTTCTTCTTTTTTCTAGTCCTCCGGATCGAGCACAACTTCGGTAAAGAGACGAGGCCCGAAGAAAAAGTTGCGCTCGGATGAAAGGTTTGAGATCACAGCAATCGCGCGCGACGGCCAACTGATTGAACCCATCCGGTCAAAGGAAGCATTTGCTGCTCAGTGTAGGGTTCTTGTTAGGGACAAGATCCCGATCAGCATCCACCAAAGGTATAAGCCTAAGAACGAAGGCCCTGAGGTGTCTTATGTCAATGATATGCAGAAAGATGATATTTGGACTGAGCTGAAGTCAAATTTCACCCAACCGCTAGAGGAGGATCCGGAGAAGCCGGTTAAAGAGCATTTAATCAAGTCTCATGCTCTTAAGAAGATGGCAGACCTATTCAGGAGGTGGAAGAATGAGCTGAAAAGGTTTATCGACAAAGAAGAGACGCCAGAATTCATCGGCAAATATGAGAAGATCAGAGATCACTGGCCCGCATTTGTGGCCCACAAGACATCAGAAAATAGTAAGAAGATGTCGGCGACAAACAAGCAAAATGATGCGAAGAAGAAGCTTCACCATCGCACGGGGTCAGGTGGCTACCTCAAAGCCCGGCCTAAGTGGGCCAAGGCTGAGAATGATCTGCTTGATAAAGGGATCGAACCAGAGACAATGAACTGGCCAGACCGATGCTGGACTTGGTTCTTCGGGGCTAGCGGAACCTTGGACCCTGTATCAGGGAAGTGCCTTTGGACGGACGAGCAAATGAAAATACCAGTCAAGAGGCTTCAGCACTATATCGATGCAGCGCAGCAAGGGACATTCGTTCCAGACACAGAGAACGACGAGCTCGCAATGGCCCTCGGGAATCCTGAGCACCCTAGACGGACACGAGGCACGCCAGGCTCCGTTTCGTGGAAGGCTGGTTTTCTGGACGCAGGCGGTTAGAAATGCCAGGAGAGGGGGGGAAATTGGATCAGACCCAAATTCATACGCTGCACGAAAGGGTTCAAGCGCTAGAGGAACGAGAAGTAGCTCGCAGCAAGCGACCTGCCGAAACTACCCCCGAAGCTACCCCGCCATATCAGCGGAGAAGCAGCGTGGCTTCCACCGAGCTGCTTCAGCCGGAGCTTGTCTTGGCGGCTCCTGCTAGCTACCCCGTGGATGCTATCACGGAGTCTCAACATTGCCACCTTATGACGCAATGGTAGAACTTCAAAGTCAAGACGGTTGTCGGCTCTGTTCGACCTCCTGAACCTGGCGCAACTTTTCACTGTCGTCCAATTCCAGAAGGATACGCTAGGGTGACGGTGGATGAAATAACGGAGGGATTTGAGGACCTCCAGCTTGACCACCCTACCGGTGAAGGGGAGACTCGGCTGGGTTCTGCTCTGAAGACTCCATGCCTATGGCGGAAGGAGCTCATCAACCTTCCGAACTGGACGCCTCCGCCTCCTCCTCCTCCTCCGGCGAGTCAGGGCACTCCGCCTCCTCAACCGCCTCCTCCTCCGGCGAGTGACGATCAGGGCACTTAGCCTCCTTCTCCGGCGTGTGGCGGCACTCCGCCTCCTTCTCCGCCTGCGCCGGCGCGCCCGAGCAGCCAGCCTCCTCCTTATCCACCTCGTCAGCAAGGGCGGAAGAGACCCGCCGCTGCCCCGGCTGCTCCGGCGCGCCGTAGTCCTTCTCCTCCGCCTCGTAAGCAACGAAAGAAGACAGCTGCGGCCGCTCCGTCTGCTCTGCCGGCTTCTAGCAGTACAGCCAGAGGCGGGAGGCAATACAGATTCGGTCCTTTTCTGAAGACTCCAGAGAAGTTACCATACGAGAGGACCCCGGGGGAGAACGTGAAGATCGCGCGAGCCGAAGTGACGAACTTCTTTCAAGGGGTGAAAGCAAAGAAACATCCACCTCCGGAGGAGAAGGTAGATCCGGTGAAAGCGAAGCGCACTCTGGCTGCCCTGACAAAACCACCAAAGTCTCTGCCGAAAGGCAACTATGAGCGCATAATTGGAAAGACATTTGTCAAAGCAGAGCGGTCGGGAAGTACTGTCAGTGATCAAAGGTTAAAAGAACGATGAGCTGGGAAAAGAATTGCCCAGTTCAGCGAACAAGAGAACCAATCGTGCCCCCCGCTCAAGGTGTCTAGCGACATCGTCGCTAATGATCCGAGGATGGTGCCCGGTTATAGCAATCTTGGAGATTACCTGCCCGACGATGTACATTATGATTTCTTGTAGGTGGTACACAGATATGAGTACGGGAAGCCTCTCGACAAAGATGAAAGATCTCTAACAACGATGATGCGAAGATTGCATGATTGGTACATGAAAACCTGCAGAGAGTCTGGGAGGAGGAATACTTTGACGCTGAGAGTTAGAGAGGAGCATGACCTCGTTGGAATTGAACTGCTGAATGTTCCATTTGAGGAGTTCTTCCAGTTTTTCAATCAAAGGGACATCGATAAAGCAAAGGTCACTTGCTACTGTCTGTAAGTAGTACTACTTCTGTCATTAAGTCTCTCTATATAGGTCAGCTCTTTCATTGCATGTATTTATAATTATCCTCACTATATTATGCAGATTGAAGATCGCCGAATTGAAGAAAAGACAAGTCGGTGATATTGGGTTCACTAACACAAGTCTCATAGATGCAACTGAGGTTGAATATCATGCCGAAGATACCGAGGCCAACTTGCTACGATCATTGGTAATAAATGAAAACAAAGATATAATACTCTTTCCTTACAACTTCAAGTGAGTGTTACTGTCTTGTGCATATTCCGTATCCCTTATATATTAGTCCAGGTTATAATAATGTAATTGATGAGTTATGCATGCGTGCGCAGCTTCCACTATATTCTCCTAGAGATTAAGCTTGAGCAGGGATGTGTAATCGGCTTAGACTCGAGATGAAAAGATCCCCAGGAGTATGCAGACATGACTCAAATGCTCGAGAAGTAAGTTAAATCGATCATTATCCACCATATCAGCAACTTTTTTCATTTCCTGATATCAAGTAATTGTTTTCTTTGCCTGGCAGGGTTTGGAGAAAATTCACCAAAAAAGCTCCGGGACTGCCGAAGAAGCTGCAATTTAGACACCCGAAAGTAAGTACTATAGTAGCATGTTCCGCGCGTCTCCTAGTGATTCAAGCGCTAGTTCCATCAATACCATTTGGCATGCTTGCTTATCAGTTTGATTTACCTCTATTTCTTGTAAAGTGGTTGTGGCAGGATCAAGGGAATGATTTCTGTGGATACTACGTTTGCGAGTCCATCCGCCACACGACCTGTGAAGGGGGGTACTCTGACGAACAATATGAAGTGCGTAAGCAATAATATTCACAATTTTATTTTATTACCATCATTTGTGTTGAGTTTCATTTATTCATATATATATATATATATGTGTGTGTGTGTGTGTGTGTGTGTGTGTGTGTGTGTGTGTGTGTATTGACCCCCTTCTTCAAATTAGATCTTTCGGATGCGGGATGAACTCCTAGCACCAGATTGTATGCGAGCAATTCAAGAGGAATTGGCGGCACTCTTCCTTGACCACGTGATCGCTGAAGACGGAGAATACTATGTGGATCCTGTGTTCATATATAATTAGGAGATTATATTGTAAGAGATAATTATTGTATATATGTAGCCGGTAGTGTCGGATAGATATACGAGAACTTGTTGTCCGACAAATCTCTCGGAGAAGGAGAGGTGGTCGATGTCACTTCTCTCTGTATGCATATGTTCATGACGATCTTCTGTTTCCTTCGTTTGCTTACTAGCTAGCTAGCATGTCTAGTCCTCTCTGTACGTATATAGTACGTAGCGTCGACCAAGCACATACATAAGAGAGGACACTTCTCTCTATTAATTAGCTAGCTAACACAATATATGAAACACCTAAATTAACCCCCCCAAACCCCCAACCCCCCCCCCCCCCTCAAAAAAATAAAAACTCCAGCCCCTGAAATGCTGACGCGTGGACGCCTATTGGTCTCGGTTGGTGCCACCAATCGGGACCAAAGGCCCTCCTGCCTGGGCTCGCCGCACTGGCCACGTGGAGGCCCATCTATCCCGGTTCATGTAAGAACCGAGACTAAAGGGCCAGGGCATTAGTAACGACCCTTTAGTCCCGGTTCAACAACCGGGAAAAAGGCCCGTATGAACCGGGACAAATGGTCCCTTTTCTACTAGTGGATGCAGTCTGGACCAGAATGAAAAATACTCGAATTAACAGAGAGTGCATACATGATCCAGCTGATAGATGAGCCACTACATACATTGCCGGCGAACGTGCTTTGTGACGACACGACTTTCTTTTCTCTCTCCAGCAGTCGCTGGCGATGGAGTAAGAGCGAGATTTTCATCCCAAGTGGTTGCATCCCCAATGATGGAGATCTTAGCACATTGTGGAAGCCACGAGGAAGATGGACCACATTGCAATGTTCAACTCGGGTGCATCGTGCATGCTTTTTTTAAATAAAAGGTAGAAGATCTACCTTATATATTTCAAAACAGGCAGCGAGCCTGGAGGCCGAAAGGCCAATTTACATGAGGCACGTGAGTGCACCATGGTGCACAAGGACACAAGCAGCCAAGTTTGAGAAGAGGGGAGGAAGAGGAGGAGGATAAAACAGGGTACAAACAGGCTATAAAGCCCAAAGCAATCACTAAGTATCTGTGATTCGCGCCCACTCCAGCAGGTCCCCCTTGTGTTGTTGCCTTCTAACTCTGTAACCCACATCCGAAGCAAATCTGCTGCATAAAACCTGACATAGGCCCCTGACTAGCGTTTGCTGTTGAACACACGATCATTTCGGGCGTGCCATACCGTGACAGCACACGCCGCAACCATTACATTCCACTTACGCCGGGAAGCTAGCTGATCAGGAACATACTCCAAGAAAAGCGGCAAACTATCAGAACGTTCTGCCAAGGAGGATAGATTCAGCGCATTCCAGATGCAATTTGTAGGCTCACAACACAATAACAGATGATCAATGGTTTCCAAGGCCGGGCAGATATCACAACCAGCATGTTGGGCAATTGCTAACCAATTCTTTCTCACCGTGTTATCCCTTGTATTTAGACGTCCCAGGCAAGCAAGCCAAAGGAAGACTCTATGCTTAATTGGTATTAACGCATCCCAAATCCAGTAGCCAAAAGAGGGTTCCACACCCCTAAAGATCAGCAGGTGATAGAAGTAACTCGTGCTGATCTTATTGACATGAATAGAAGCAGATCGTATATCTGGACCGTCAGCAACCGGCATCACTTGAGCGAGTAGATTGTGCAGAACCAGTAACTCATTAACGGCCGTATGAGATAGGTTCGGATGCAGCTGAATGTCCCAAGCATCCAGGGGGTACTGCGAGGCAACAAAGCAAAGTTGATCTCTGGCGAAAGAATATAGCACTGGAAACACATGCATTAGACGTCCAACCCCCAGCCACTGGTCCTACCAGTAGGAGATCAAATTGCCAGTACCAAGCAAACAACATGAGGAGGACAGTTTTTAAAACCCTTCCAAATCATGCATGGTCTTTTCTATAAAGTTCTTGGTCTGGGTTGTTATTATCTTTTCTTTAGAGATCCTTGGAGCAGCTGTACTGAAATTCAAAATGAATGAAGTTGTTTCTGATTCATTCGGGGCCCATCTCATGTTCAAAAAAGATTTCCTTAATCGTGCATGGCCATAAAGTTTGATATTTTCAATTCAAAGGCTCATAGGACTAGGTTAAAAAGATCCCATGCATGCAGTTTCATAGGGCTTGTTTGGTAGCTGATAACTGATACGTCTCCGTCGTATCTACTTTTTCAAACACTTTTGCCCTTGTTTTGGACTCTAACTTGTATGATTTGAACGGAACTAACCCGGACTGACGCTATTTTCAGCAGAATTGCCATGATGTTGTTTTATGTGCAGAAAACAAAAGTTCTCGGAATGACCTGAAACTCCACGGGATGTCTTATAAAAAATAAAAAAAATCCTCGCCAAAGACGAAGACCAGGGGGCCCACACCCTGTCCACGAGGGTGGGGGCGCACCCCCCTACCTCGTGGGCCCCCTGGAGATCCTCCGACACCAACTCCAACTCTATATATTGGCTTTCAGAGAGAGAAAAATAAGAGAGAAGAAATCATCGCGTTTTACGATACGGAGCCGCCGCCAAGCCCTGAAACCTCTCGGGAGGGCTGATCTGGAGTCCGTTTGGGGCTCCGGAGAGGGGGATTCGCCACCGTCGTCATCATCAACCATCCTCCATCACCAATTTCATGATGCTCACCGCCGTGCGTGAGTAATTCCATGATAGGCTTGCTGGACGGTGATGGGTTGGATGAGATTTATCATGTAATCGAGTTAGTTTTGTTAGGGTTTGATCCCTAGTATCCACTATGTTCTGAGATTGATGTTGCTATGACTTTGGTATGCTTAATGCTTGTCACTAGGGCCCGAGTGCCATGATTTCAGATCTGAACCTATTATGTTTTCATGAATATATGTGAGTTCTTGATCCTATCTTGCAAGTCTATAGTCACCTATTATGTGTTATGGTCCGACAACCCCGAATTGACAATAATCGGGATACTTCTCGGTGATGACCATAGTTTGAGGAGTTCATGTAATCACTATGTGCTAATGCTTTGTTTCGGTACTCTATTAAAAGGAGGCCTTAATATCCCTTAGTTTCCATTAGGACCCCGCTGCCATGGGAGGGTGGGACAAAAGATGTCATGCAAGTTCTTTTCCATAAGCACGTATGACTATATATGGAATACATGCCTACATTACATTGATGAATTGGAGCTAGTTCTGTGTCACCCTATGTTATGAGTGTTACATGATGAACCGCATCCGGCATAATTATCCATCACTGATCCAGTGCCTACGAGCTTTCCATATACTGGTTCTCGCTTACTTACTTTCCCGCTGCTACTGTTACAATCACTACAAAATACCAAAAACATTACTTTTGCATCCTTTACTTTTGTTGCTGTTACCACCACTATCATATTACTTTGCTACTAAACACTTTGCTGCAGATACTAAGTTTCCAGGTGTGGTTGAATTGACAACTCAGCTGCTAATACTTGAGAATATTCTTTGGCTCCCCTTGTGTCGAATCAATAAATTTGGGTTGAATACTCTACCCTCGAAAGCTGTTGCGATCCCCTATACTTGTGGGATCTGCAGCAAAGTGTTTAGTAGCAAAGTAATATGATAGTGGTGGTAACGGCAACAAAAGTAAAGGAAGCAAAAGTAATATTTTTGGTATTTTGTAGTGATTGTAATAGTAGCAACAAGAAAGTAAGTAAGCGTAAACCAGTATATGGAAAGCTCGTAGGCATTGGACCGGTGATGGATAATTATGCCGGATGCGGTTCATCATGTAACAGTCATAACATAGGGTGAAATAGAACTAGCTCCAATTCATCAATGTAATGTAGGCATGTATTCCGAATATAGTCATACGTGCTTATGGAAAAGAACTTGCATGACATATTTTGTCCTACCCTCCCGTGGCAGCGGGGTCCTATTGGAAACTAAGGGATATTAAGGCCTCCTTTTAATAGAGAACCGGAACAAAGCATTAGCACATAGTGAATACATGAACTCCTCAAACTAAGGTCATCACCGGGAGTGGTCCCGATTATTGTCACTTCGGGGTTGCCGGATCATCACACATAGTAGGTGACTATAGACTTGCAAGATAGGATCAAGAACACACATATATTCATGAAAACATAATAGGTTCAGATCTGGAATCATGGCACTCGGGCCCTAGTGACAAGCATTAAGCATAGCAAAGTCATAGCAACATCAATCTCAGAACATACTGGATACTAGGGATCAAACCCTAACAAAACTAACTCGATTACATGATAGATCTCATCCAACCCATCATCGTCCGGCAAGCCTACGATGGAATTACTCACGCACGGCGGTGAGCATCATGAAATTGGTGATGGAGGATGGTTGATGATGACGACGGCGACGAATCCCCCTCTCCGAAGCCCCGAACAGACTCCAGATCACCCCTCCCGAGAGGTTTTAAGACTTCGCGGCGGCTCCGTATCCTAAAACACGATGATTTCTTCTCTCCTATTTTTCTCCCCGAAAGCAAATATATAGAGTTGGAGTTGGCGTCGGAAGGTCTCCAGGGGGCCCACGAGGTAGGGGGATACGCCCTGGGGGCGCCCCCCACCCTCGTGGATAGGGTGTGGGCCCCCTGGTCTTCATCTTTGGTGAGGATTTTTTATTATTTTTTATAAGACATCCCGTGGAGTTTCAGGTCATTTTGAGAACTTTTGTTTTCTGCACATAAAACAACATCATGGCAATTCTGCTGAAAATAGCGTCAGTCCGGGTTAGTTCCATTCAAATCATACAAGTTAGAGTCCAAAACAAGGGCAAAAGTGTTTGGAAAAGTAGATACGACGGAGACGTATCAACTCCCCCAAGCTTAAACCCTTGCTTGTCCTCAAGCAATTCAGTTGACAAACTGAAAGAGAAAAAGAAAAACTTTTACAAACTCTGTTTGCTCTTGTTGTTGCAAATATGTAAAGCCAGCATTCAAGTTTTCAGTGTATATCATAACTAACCACATTTGCAATAATTCTCAGGTCTCACAATTACTCATATCAATAGCATAATCAGCTAGCGAGCGATAATAATAAATCTCGGATGACAACACTTTCTCAAAACAATCATAATATGATATAACAAGATAGTATCTCGCTAGCCCTTTCTGAGACCGCAAAACATAAATGCAGAGCAACTTTAAAGATCAAGGACTGACTAGACATTGTAATTCATGGTAAAAGAGATCCAATCATAGTCATACCCAATATAAATTAATAGTGATGAATGAAAATGACAGTTGTGCTCTCCAGCTAGTGCCCTTTAATAAGAGGGTGATGACTCAACATAAAAGCAATTGGATAGGCCATTCGCAGAGGGAAGTAGGGATTTGTAGAGGTGCCAGAGCTCGGTTTTGAAATAGAGATAAATAATATTTTGAGCGGTATACTTTTATTGTCAACATAGCAACTAAGAGATGGCGATATCTTCCATGCCACACACATTATAGGCGGTTCCCAAATAGAATGGTAGAGTTTATACTCCCCCTCCACCAACAAGCATCAATCCATGACTTGCTCGAAACAACGAGTGTCTCCAACTAACATCAGGTCCCAAGGGGAGTTTTGTTTGCAATTAATTTTGATTTAGTTTGCATAAAGCATGGGACTGGGCATCCCGGTGACCAGCCATTTTCTCGTGAGTGAGGAGTGGAGTCCACTCCTCTTGAGAATAACCCTCCTAACATGGAAGATAAGGGCAGCCCTAGTTGATACATGAGCTATTCGAGCATACAAAACAGAATGTTTATTTGAAGGTTTAGAGTTTGGCACATACAAATTTACTTGGAACGGCAGGTAGATACCGCATATAGGAAGGTATAGTGGACTCATCTGGAATAAATTTGGGGTTTAAGGGATTGGATGCACAAGCAGTATTCCCGCGTAGTACAAGTGGAGGCTAGCAAAAGACTGGGAAGCGACCAACTAGAGAGCGACAATAGCCATGTACATGCATTAAAATTAATAAACATTGGATGCAAGCATGAGTAGGATGTAATCCACCATGAACATAAATATCGTGAAGGCTATGTTGATTTTGTTTCAACTACATGCGTGAACATGTGCCAAGTCAAGTCACTTAGATCATTCAAAGGAGGATACCACCCCACTATACCACATCATAACCATCTCAATAGCATGTTGGCACGCAAGGTAAATCATTATAACTCATAGCTAATCAAGCATGGCACAAGCAACTATGATCTCTAATTATCATTGCAAACATGTTTATTCATAATAAGCTGAATCAAGAACGATGAACTCATCATATTTAGAAAAACAAAAGAGGTCGAGTTCATACCAGCTTTTCCCATCTCAGTCAGTCCATCATATATCATCATAATTGCCTTTCACTTGCACGACCGAACAAGGTGAATAATAATAGGAGTGCACGTTCATTGGACTAAGCTGGAATCTGCGAGCATTCAATAAACAGGAGAAGACAAGGCAATATGGGCTCTTGGTTAAATCAACAATCATGCATATAAGAGCCAATTCAACAATTTAATCATGGTCTTCTCCTACCGAACCCCAAAGAAACGAAAAGAAATAAAACTATTTACACGGGAAAGCTCCCAACAAGCAAAAGAAGAACGGGAAATATTTTTGGGTTTTCTTTTTAATTATTACTACTACAGCAGAAAAGTAAACTACTACTAATTTTTTTGGTTTTTCTTAAGGTTTAACAAGCACACAAGAAGAAAGCAGGAAAAAGAAAATAAACTAGCATGGATATTACAGTGAAAGAGTATGAGCATCGACATCTAGCAATGAGTGTGTGTGAACATAAATGTAATGTCGGTGAGAAATACGTACTCCCCCAAGCTTAGGTTTTGGCCTAAGTTGGTTTATTGCCAGGGATAACCTGGCGGATACCCATAGGTGTCGCTGGGGTCGTACTGCGACGAAGAATAGTTGGGGTCGTACTGTGATGCAGCGGTTACCGCCTCCTGAGCTGCAGCGTGGAGTCGGGCCGCCTCTGCTCCCCTCTCGTACTCATCTGCCTCCTCTCTAGTAATAGTATATCTTCCTTTTGTCTGAGAATCGAAGAAGGCAGGAGCAGGAAGAGTAATACAGACAACATGTCGTTTGTTAAAGATTAGTCGATACTGAAGAGGTGATTCAATCCTCTCGAAAAACTGGTGAGAAACCATAGAATCAAAATCTAAATACGTAGGAGGCAACTCCATGTCACCCACACGAACGTCTACCTCAAGAAAATTAGCTAAGCGGGTTGCATAAATTCCTCCAAAGAAATCTCCATTATATATATTATGATGTGATGTCTACTACACAACCTTCTTCTTGTAGACGTTGTTGGGCCTCCAAGTGCAGAGGTTAGTAGGACAGTAGCAAATTTCCCTCAAGTGGATGACCTAAGGTTTATCAATCCGTGGGAGGCGTAGGATGAAGATGGTCTCTCTCAAGCAAGCCTGCAACCAAATAACAAAGAGTCTCTTGTGTCCCCAACACACCCAATACAATGGTAAATTGTATAGGTGCACTAGTTCGGCGAAGAGATGGTGATACAAGTGCAATGTGGATGGTAGATATAGGTTTTTGTAAACTGAAAATATAAAAACAGCAAGGTAACTAACGATAAAAGTGAGCATAAACGGTATTGCAATGATAGGAAACAAGGCCTAGGGTTCATACTTTCACTAGTGCAAGTCCTCTCAACAATAATAACATAATTGGATCATATAACTATCCCTCAACATGCAACAAAAAGTCACTCCAAAGACACTAATAGCGGAGAACAAACAAAGAGATTATGGTAGGGTACGAAACCACCTCAAAGTTATTCTTTCCAATCAATCCGTTGGGCTATTCCTATAAGTGTCACAAACAGCCCTAGAGTTCGTACTAGAATAACACCTTAAGACACAAATGAACCAAAACCCTAATGTCACCTAGATACTCCAATGTCACCTCAAGTATCCGTGGGTATGATTATACGATATGCATCACACAATCTTAGATTCATCTATTCAAACCAACACAAAGTACTTCAAAGAGTGCCCAAAGTTTCTACCGGAGAATCACGACGAAAACGTGTGCCAACCCCTATGCATAGGTTCATGGGCGGAACCCGCAAGTTGGTCACCAAAACATACATCAAGTGGCACGTGATATCCCATTGTCACCATAGATAAGCACGGCAAGACATACATCAAGTGTTCTCAAATCTTTAAAGACTCAATTTGATAAGATTACTTCAAAGGGAAAACTCAATCCATTACAGGAGAGAAGAGGGGGAGAAGAAACATAAGATCAACCTATAATAGCAAAGCTCGCGATACATCAAGATCGTGCCAAATCAAGAACATGAGAGAGAGAGATAGAGAGATCAAACACATAGCTACTAGTACATACCCTCAGCCCCGAGGGTGAACTACTCCCTCCTCGTCATGGACAGCGCCGGGATGATGAAGATGGCCACCGGTGAGGGTTCCCCCCTCCGGCAGGGTGCCGGAACAGGGTCCCGAGAGGTTTTTGGTGGCTACAAAGGCTTGCGGCAGCGAAACTCCAGATCTACTCTCTGTTCTGGAAGTTTTATGATACGTAGGTATATATGGGTGCAAGGGGTACGTTAGTGGAGCTGCGGGGGCCCCACGAGGCAGGGGGCACGCCCTAGGGGGTGGGCGCGCCCCCCACCCTCGTGGCCAGCTCCTGTATCTTCTGACGTAGAGTCCAAGTCTATCCGGTAGGTTTCCTTCCAAAAATAACTTCTCCAGTTGATTTCGTTCCGTTTCGACTCCGTCTGATATTCCTTTTCTTCGAAACACTAAAATAGGCATAAAACAGCAAATCTGGGCTGGGCCTCCGGTTAATAGGTTAGTCCCAAAAATAATATAAAAGTGGATAATAAAGCCCAATATTGCCTAAAACAGTAGATAATATAGCATGGAGCAAAAAAAATTATAGATACGTTGGAGATGTATCAAGCACATCCCCAAGCTTAATTCATGCTCGTCCTCGAGTAGGTAAATGATAAAAAAGATAATTTTTGATGTGGAATGCTAGTTGGCATAATTTCATTGTAATTCTTCTCAATTGTGATATGAATATTCAGATCTGAAAGATTCAAGACAAAAGTTCATATTGACATAAAAAATAATAATACTTCAAGCATACTAATAAAGCAATTATGTCTTCTCAAAATAACATGGCCAAAGAAATTTATCCCTACAAAATCATATAGTCTGTCTATGCTCCATCTTCACCACACAAAGTATTTAAATCATGCACAACCCCGATGACAAGCCAAGCAATTGTTTCATACTTTAACATTTTCAAAACTTTTTCAATCTTCACACAATACATGAGCGTGAGCCATGGATATAGCACTATATGTGGCATAGAATGGTGGTTGTGGAGAAGACAAAAAGAGGGGAAGATAGTCTCACATCAACTAGGCGTATCAACGGGCTATGGAGATGCCCATTAATAGATATCAATGTGAGTGAGTAGGGATTGCCATGCAACGGATGCACTAGAGCTATAAGTATATGAAAGGTCAACAAAAGAAACTAAGTGGGTGTGCATCCAACTCGCTTGCTCACGAAGACCAAGGGCAATTTGAGGAAGCCCATCATTGGAATATACAAGCCAAGTTCTAAAATGAAAAATTCCCACTAGTATATGAAACTGATATCATAGGAGACTCTCTATCATGAAGATCTTGGTGCTACTTTGAAGCACAAGTGTGGTAAAAGGATAGTAACATTGTCCCTTCTCTCTTTTTCTCTCATTTTTTTGGGCCTTCTTTTGTTTGGCCTTTCTCTTTTTTTATTTTTTTATTCCTCACTTGGGACAATGCTCTAGAGAATGATGATCATCACACTTCTATTTATTTACAACTCAATGATTACAACTCGATACTAGAACATCTTCGCAAAAAAAACTCAATACTAGAACAAGGTATGACTCTATATGAATGCCTCCGGCGGTGTACCGGGATATGCAATGAATCAAGAGTGACATGTATGAAAGAATTATGAATGGTGGCTTTGCCACAAATACGATGTCAACTACATGATCATGCTAGCAATATGACAATGATGGAGTGTTTCATAATAAACGGAACGGTGGAAAGTTGCATGGCAATATATCTCGGAATGGCTATGGAAATGCCATGATAGGTAGGTATGGTGTTCTGTTTTGAGGAAGATATATGGTGGTTTATGTGTGAAAGAGCGTATCATATCACGGGGTTTGGATGCACCGGCGAAGTTTGCACCAACTCTCGATGTGAGAAAGGGCAATGCACGGTACCGAAGAGGCTAGCAATGATGGAAGGGTGAGAGTGTGTATAAACCATGGACTCAACATTAGTCATAAAGAACTCATATACTTATTACAAAAATCTAGAAGTTATCAAAGCAAAGTATTACGCGCATGCTCCTAGGGGGATAGATTGGTAGGAAAATACCATCGCTCGTCCCCGGCCGCCACTCATAAGGAAGACTATCAATAAACACCTCATGCTCCGACTTCGTTACATAACGGTTCACCATACGTGCATGCTACGGGAATCACAAACTTCAACGCAAGTATTCTTTAAATTCACAACTACTCAACTAGCATGACTCTAATATTATCACCTCCATATCTCAAAACAATTATCATGCTTCAATCTTTTCTTAGTATTCACAACACTCATAAGAATTTTTCTTTTATTAGTCTTGTATGCCTAGCATATTAGAATTAAGCACATTACCATGCTATTTAAGACTCTCAAAATAATCTAAGTGAAGCATGAGAGTTCATCTATTTCTTCAAAATAAAACCACCACCGTGCTCTAAGAGATATAAGTGAAGCACTAGAGCAAACAACAAACTACTCCGAAAGATATAAGTGAAGATCAATGAGTAGTCGAATAATTATGCAACTATGTGAAGACTCTCCCACATTTAAGAATTTCATATCTTGATACTTTATTCAAACAGCAAGCAAAGCTAAAGAAAATGACATGACGCTCCAAGCAAAACACATATCATGTGGTGAATAAACATATAGCTCCAAGTAAAGTTACCGATGAACGAAGACGAAAGAGGGGATGCCTTTCGGGGCATCCCCAAGCTTAGGCTCTTGACACTCCTTATTCCGTAGTCCATCGAATCTTTACCCAGAACTTGAAAACTTCACAACACAAAACTTAACAGAAAACTCGTGAGCTCCGTTAGTGAAAGAAAACAAAACACCACTTCATGGTACTGTGATGAACTCATTATTTATTGATATTGGTGTTAAACCTACTGTATTCCAACTTCTCTGTGGATTATAAACTATTTTACTAGCCATAGATTCATCAAAATAAGCAAACAACACACGACAAACAGAATCTGTCAAAAACAGAACAGTCTGTAGTAATCTGTAACTAACGCAAACTTCTGGACCTCAAACAATTCTAAAATAAATTGGTGGATCTGAGCAATTTGTCTAGTAATCATCTGCAAAAAGAATCAACTAAATATCACTCTCCAGTAAAAATTTGAAGCTAATCTCGTGAGCACTAAAGTTTCTGTTTTTTACAGTATGATCATAAAGACTTCACCAAAGTCTTCCCAAAGGTTCTACTTGGCACAAACACTAATTAAAACACAAAACCACATCTAAACAGAAGGTAGGTGGATTATTTATTCCTAAACAGAACCAAAAATCAAGAAACTAAAATAAATTTGGGTTGCCTCCCAACAAGCGCTATCGTTTAACGCCCCTAGCTAGGCATGATGATTTCAATGATGCTCACATAAAAGATAAGAATTGAAACATAAAGAGAGCATCGTGAAGAATATGACTAGCACATTTAAGTCTAACCCACTTCCTATGCATAGGGATTTTGTGAGCAAACAACTTATGGGAACAATAATCAACTTGCACAGGAAGGTAAAACAAGCATAACTTCAAAATTTTAAGCACATAGAGAGGAAACTTGATATTATTGCAATTCCTACAAGTATATGTTCCTCCCTCATAATAATTTTCATTAGCATCATGAATGAATTCAACAATATAACCAGCACCCAAAGCATTCTTTTCATGATCTACAAGCATAGAAAATTTAATACTCTCCACATAAGCAAAATTCTTCTCTTGAATAGTAGTGGGAGCAAACTCAACATAATAACTATCATATGATTGAGAATTAAGATCAAGATGACAAGTTTCATGGTTATTATTATTCTTTAAATCATATGTGTCATCACAATAGTCATCATAGATAGGAGGCATGCTTTCATCATAGTAAATTTTCTCATCAAAGCTTGGGGGACAAAAAATATCATCTTCATCAAACATAGCTTCCCCAAGATTGTGGCTTTGCATATCATTAGCATCATGGATATTCAAGGAATTCACACTAACAACATTGCAATCATGCTCATCATACAAAGATCTAGTGCCAAACATTTTATATAATTCTTCTTCTAACACTTTGGCACAATTTTCTTTTCCATCATACTCACGAAAGATATTAAAGAGGTGAAGCGTATGTGGTAAACTCAATTCCATTTTCTTGTAATTTTCTTTTATAAACTAACTATTGCTAAAACAAGAAACAAAAAGATTCAATTGCAAGATCTAAAGATATACCTTCACTTACCTGGCCTCCCCGGCAACGGCGCCAGAAAAGAGCTTGATGTCTACTACACAACCTTCTTCTTGTAGATGGTCTCTCTCAAGCAAGCCTGCAACCAAATAACAAAGAGTCTCTTCTGTCCCCAACACACCCAATACAATGGTAAATTGTATAGGTGCACTAGTTCGGCAAAGAGATGGTGATACAAGTGCAATATGGATGGTAGATATAGGTTTTTGTAAACTGAAAATATAAAAACAGCAAGGTAACTAACGATAAAAGTGAGCGTAAACGGTATTGCAATGATAGGAAACAAGGCCTAGGGTTCATACTTTCACTAGTGCAAGTCCTCTCAACAATAATAACATAATTGGATCATATAACTATCCCTCAACATGCAACAAAGAGTCACTCCAAAGACACTAATGGCGGAAAACAAACGAAGAGATTATGGTAGGGTATGAAACTACCTCAAAGTTATTCTTTCCAATCAATCCGTTGGGCTATTCCTATAAGTGTCACAAACAGCCCTAGAGTTCGTACTAGAATAACACCTTAAGGCACAAATCAACCAAAACCCTAATGTCACCTAGATACTCCAATGTCACCTCAAGTATCCGTGGGTATGATTATACGATATGCATCACACAATCTTAGATTCATCTATTCAAACCAACACAAAGTACTTCAAAGAGTGCCCAAAGTTTCTACCGGAGAATCACGACGAAAACATGTGCCAACCCCTATGCATAGGTTCATGGGCGGAACCCGCAAGTTGATCGCAAAAACATACATCAAGTGGCACGTGATATCCCATTGTCACCACAGATAAGCACGGCAACACATACATCAAGTGTTCTCAAATCTTTAAAGACTCAATCCGATAAGATTACTTCAAAGGGAAAACTCAATCCATTACAAGAGAGAAGAGGGGGAGAAGAAACATAAGATCCAACTATAATAGCAAAGCTCGCGATACATCAAGATCGTGCCAAATCAAGAACATGAGAGAAAGAGATGAAACACATAGCTACTGGTACATACCCTCAGCCCCGAGGGTGAACTACTCCCTCCTCATCATGGAGAGCGCCGGGATGATGAAGATGGCCACCGGTGAGGGTTCCCCCCTCCGGCAGGGTGCCGGAACAGGGTCCCGAGAGGTTTTTGGTGGCTACAGAGGCTTGCGGCGGCGGAACTCTAGATCTAATCTCTGTTCTGAAAGTTTTAAGATACATAGGTATATATGGGTGCAAGGGGAGCGCGCCCTAGGGGGGTGGGCGCGCCCCCCACCCTCGTGGCCAGTTTCCGTATCTTCTGACGTAGAGTCCAAGTCTATCCGGTAGGTTTCCTTCCAAAAATAACTTCTCCAGTTGATTTCATTCCGTTTCGACTCCGTCTGATATTCCTTTTCTTCGAAACACTGAAATAGGCATAAAACAACAAGTATGGGCTAGGCCTCCGGTTAATAGGTTAGTCCCAAAAATAATATAAAAGTGGATAATAAAGCCCAATATTGCCTAAAACAGTAGATAATATAGCATGGAGCAATCAAAAATTATAGATACGTTGGAGAGGTATCATGATGCAACCTACGAGCTACAATGGCTCCCATATGATAAGATTGGTCTCCTAACACAGCACTCCTGAGAATGCTAAGGTCAGGGATACACATGTGACATGCTTCATCTTTAGCACTTATGAATCTACCTTTGAAGAGAGCAAAATAATGTATAGCAGGAAAGTGAATGCTCCCTATGGTAGCTTGCGTTATATCTCTAGATTCCCCTACAGTTATACTAGCAAGAAAGTTTCTAAATTCAGATTTACGGGGATCAATAGTACTACCCCATTGTGGGAGTTTGCAGGCAAGAGTAATATCCTCTAAGTCCATGGTATAAGATTTATCATAAAGATCAAACATGACTGAAGGAGAATTACGAGAAGATGAAAACTCAAACCTCCTCACAAATGGACTAGTGAGATCATGATATTGTAGGCATTTGTCTGCCTCAGAGTCCACAAGATCGGCGTTGTGCAAATATGCGTTAAATTTTTCTTTAATTCCCGCTCGATCCATAAAATTTTCTGAAGGCCATTCACAAGGCCTCACGGGAGCATCCCTTGGGGGCTCCTCATCAGCATCACGCATTGCAAGCCTGGGGCCTTGCTTCCTTGAAGAACCACCTTGGAACATCTTCCTAAACATATTATTTTTCTCTGAAAAAATTCTGAAATTTTTAGTAACTTCAAACAAAAGTGAACAAAGCTCAACAAAATTGATAGCAACAACTCCTACAAGTGCCTAGGGCCTTTATCAAGCAATAGAACTACTTGGAACCATATAAATTTGACATGCAAGCTCAAGAACATGGTCACCTATGCAGCACAAATTTGCAAAGAATAGAGCACTAGAACTCGTGATTGAACCAGATATTCGTGTTTGTGTGAGGAAGAAGAAGAGGATGGGTGCTGGAATAAGTGGAGAAGGGCCACCGTGGGCCCATGAGGCAGGGGGGCGCGCCCAGGGGGGTAGGGCGCGCCCTCCACCCTCGTGGCCAGGTGGCAGCTCCCCCGCGGTGATTTTTGCACCATAAATGCTCAAATATTCCCGAAAAAATCATATTAAATTGGCATGGCATTCTGAGGACTTTTATTTTCGGGATATTTTTATATTGCACGGATAAACCAGGAAACAGACAGAAAAATACTATTTGTTTACTTTATTTCAACTAAAGAATAGAAAGTATAAAGAGGGTACAGAAGGTTGTGCCTTCTAGTTTCATCCATCTCATGCTCATCAAAAGGATTCCACTAACAAGGTTGATCAAGTCTTGTTAACAAACTCATTCCGATTAACATGGAACCGGAGAAATTTTGAATAACACTATGTTACCTCAATGGGGATATGCACATCCCCAATAATAATAATAATAATAATAATAATAATAATAATAATAATAATAATAATAATAATAATATCATATTTCTTCTTGATAGTAGGGAGAGGAAATTCAAAACCTCCAAATATAATCGATGGAATTATTCCAATAGAGTTGATACTATGAACTTGAGGTTGTTCCTCAGAAAGTGTATCGTATGCTCATTACCATTAACGTGAAAAGTGACATTGCCCTTGTTGCAATCAATAATAGCCCCTGCAGTATTAAGAAAAGGTCTTCCAAGAATAATAGACATACTATCGTCCTCAGGAATATCAAGAATAATAAAGTCCATTAAAATAGTAATGTTTGCAACCACAACAGGCACATCCTCACAAATACCGACAGGTATAGCAGCTGATTTATCAGCCATTTGCAAAGATATTTCAGTAGGTGTCAACTTATTCAAGTCAAGTCTACGATATAAAGAGAGAGGCATAACACTAACACCGGCTCCAAGATCACATAAAGCAGTTTTAACATAATTTCTTTTAATGGAGCATGGTATAGTAGGTACTCCTGGATCTCCAAGTCTCTTTGGTATTCCACCCTTAAAAGTATAATTAGCAAGCATGGTGGAAATTTCAGCTTCCGGTATCTTTCTCTTATTTGTAACAATATCTTTCATATATTTAGCATAAGGATTCATTTTGAGCATATCAGTCAATCGCATACGCAAAAAGATAGGTCTAATCATTTCAGCAAAGCGCTCAAAATCCTCATCATCCTTTTTCTTAGATGGTTTGGGAGGAAAAGGCATGGGTTTTTGAACCCATGGTTCTCTTTCTTTACCATGTTTCATAGCAACAAAGTCTCTCTTATCATAACGTTGATTCTTTGATTGTGAGTTATCAAGATCAATAGCAGGTTCAATTTCTACATCATTATCATTACTAGGTTGAGCATCATCATTAACATTTTCATTAGGTTCATGTTCATTACCAGATTGTGTTTCAGCATCAGACATAGATATATCATTTGGATTATCAGGTGGTTCAGCAATAGGTTCACCAGAAGTTTGCAAAGTTCTATCATTTTTCTTTGGGCCATTTACATTTCTGCCCCTAACTGGATCCCACTACTCAGATTTGCCCCTAATTTCGAAGGGTGCTCAAATTTGCCCCTCTGTCGTCAATTCCACTTATAGAAATGCCCCTCCGTGCCGTTTCCGTCCGATCAAGGCTGTTTGACCGCTAACTTGCCGTCAGTTTGACATATTTGCCCACTTATAGAAACAGCCTTGACCGGATGAAAACGACACGGAGGGGCATTTCTATAAGTGGAATTGACGGTAGAGGGGCAAATTTGAGCACCCTTCGAAATTAGGGGCAAATCTGAGTAGTGGGATCCAGTTAGGGGCAGAGATGTAAATGTCCCTTTTTCTTTTTCTTCCTTTTAGAAGAACTAGGTGCATCAATATTATTTCTCTGAGAATCTTGCTCAATTCTCTTAGGGTGGCCTTCAGGATACAAAGGTTCCTGAGTCATTCTACCAGTTCTAGTAGCCACTCTAACAGCATAATCATTTTTCTTACTATTCATTTCATCGAGCAATTCTTTTTTAGCCTTAAGTACTTGTTCTACTTGAGTGGTAACCATAGAAGCATGTTTGCCAACAAGTTTAAGTTCACCACTAATATTAGCCATATAATCACCCCAAGTGTTTAATCATATAAGTATTATGTTTTAATTGTCTACCAAAATAAGCATTAAAGTCTTCTTGCTTAAACCTAAAGTTATCAAACTACCCCAAGCATTGACTAGCCATTTTAGTAGGAGGGACTTCAGCTCTATCATATCTATAGAGAGAATTTACCTTTACTACCTGTGTCGGGTTATCGGGATCAGGAGGTTCTTCAATAGGTAATGGATCAAGATCATAAGTTTCTTCAACAGGCGATAAATTAAGACCATGTATTTCTTCGATAGGAGGTAAATACTTAACATCTTCAGCTTTAATACATTTTTCTTTCATAGATTTCTTTGCCTCTTGCATATCCTCGAGACTGAGAAATAGAACACCTCTCTTCTTCGGAGTTGATTTAGGAATAGGATCATTAATTGGAGCAGGAGCTGGCTTAGGAGGTGCCCAATTATTTTCATTTGTCAACATATTATTCAATAAAATTTCAGCTTCATCCGGTGTTCTTTCCCTGGAAAGAGAACCGGCACAACTATCCAGGTAATCTTTGGAAGCATCGGTTAGTCCATTAAAAAGATATCAAGTATTTCATTTTTCTTAAGAGGATGATCAGGAAAAACATTAAGCAACTTGAGAAGCCTCCCCCAAGCTTCTGGGAGACTCTCTTCTTAATTTGCACAAAGTTGTATATTTCCTTTAAAGCAGCTTGTTTCTTATGAGCAGGGAAATATTTAGCAGAGAAGTAATAAATCATATCCTAGGGACTACACACACAACCAGGATCAAGAGAATTAAACCATATTCTAGCATCACCCTTTAATGACAACGGAAATATTTTAAGTATATAAAAGTAGCAAGATCTCTCATCATTAGTGAACAGGGTGGCTATATCATTTAATTTAGTAAGATGTGCCACAACAGTTTCAGATTCATAACCATAGAAAGGATCAGATTCAACCAAAGTAATTATATCAGGATCAATAGAATTCATAATCCTTATCGGGAACACAGATAGGTGAAGTAGCAAAAGCAGGGTCAGGTTTCATTTTATCTTTAAGAGATTCTTTGTTCCATTTAACTAATAGCCTTTTAAGCTCGTTTCTATCTCTGCAAGCTAAAATAGCGGCAGAAGATTCCATATCAAAAACATAACCCTCAGGAATAACAGGCCTATCTTCATCATCACTTTCATCAGTATAATCAGATTCAATAATTTCTTTCTCTCTAGCCCTAGCAATTTGTTCATCAAGAAATTCACTAAGGGGCACTGTATTATCAGGCATAGAAGTAGTTTCATCATAAGTATCATGCATAGTAGAAGTGGCATCATCAATAACATGCGACATATCAGAACGAATAGCAGAAGCAGGTTTAGGTGTCGCAAGTTTACTCATAATAGAAGGTGAATCAAGTGCAGAGCTAGATGGCAGTTCCTTACCTCCCCTCGTAGTTGAGGGATAAATTACTGTCTTAGCGTCTTTCAAGTTCTTCATAGTGTCCAGCATATATAAATCCCAAGTGACTCAAAGAATAGAGCTATGCTCCCCGACAACGGCGCCAGAAATTAGTCTTGATAACCCACAAGTATCGGGGATCGCAACAGCTTTCGAGGGTAGAGTATTCAACCCAAATTTATTGATTCGACACAAGGGGAGCCAAATAATATTCTCAAGTATTAGCAGCTGAGTTGTCAATTCAACCACACCTGGAAACTTAATATCTGCAGCAAAGTGTTTAGTAGCAAAGTAATACGATAGTGGTGGTAATGGCAACAAAAGTAAAGGAAGCAAAAGTAATATTTTTGGTATTTTATAGTGACTGTAACAGTAGCAACAAGAAAGTAAGTACGCGTAAACCAATATATGGAAAGCTCGTAGGCATTGGACCGGTGATGGATAATTATGCCGGATGCGGTTCATCATGTAACAGTCATAACATAGGGTGACATAGAACTAGCTCAAACTCATCAATGTAATGTAGGCATGTATTCTGAATATAGTCATACGTGCATATGGAAAATAACTTGCATGACATCTTTTGTCCTACCTTCCCGTGGCAGCGGGGTCCTATTGGAAACTAAGGGATATTAAGGCCTCCTTTTAATAGAGAACCAAAACAAAGCATTAGCACATAGTGAATACATGAACTCCTCACACTAAGGTCATCACCGGGAGTGGTCCCGATTATTGTCACTTCGGGGTTGCCGGATCATGACACATAGTAGGTGACTATAGACTTGCAAGATAGGATCAAGAACACACATATATTCATGAAAACATAATAGGTTCAGATCTGAAATCATGGCACTCGGGCCCTAGTGACAAGCATTAAGCATAGCAAAGTCATAGCAACATCAATCTCAGAACATAGTGGATACTAGGGATCAAACCCTAACAAAAATAACTCGATTACATGATAGATCTCATCCAACCCATCACCGTCCAGCGAGCCTACGATGGAATTACTTACGCACGGCGGTGAGCATCATGAAATTGGTGATGGAGGATGGTTGATGATGACGACGGCGACGAATCCCCCTCTCCGGAGCCCCGAACGGACTCTAGATCAGCCCTCCCGAGAGGTTTTAGGGCTTGGCGGCGGCTCCGTATCGTAAAACGCGATGATTTCTTCTCTCCTATTTTTTTCTCCCCGAAAGCAAATATATAGAGTTGGAGTTGGCGTCGGAAGGTCTCCAGGGGGGCCACGAGGTAGGGGGCGCGCCCTAGGGTGGGGCGCCCCCCACCCTCGTGGACAGGGTGTGGGCCCCCTGGTCTTCATCTTTGGCGAGGATTTTTTATAATTTATTGTAAGATATTCTGTGGAGTTTCAGGTCATTCCGAGAACTTTTGTTTTGTGCACATAAAACAACATCATGGCAATTCTGCTGAAAACAGCGTCAGTCCGGGTTAGTTCCATTCAAATCATACAAGTTAGAGTCCAAAACAAGGGCGAAAGTGTTTGGAAAAGTAGATACGACGGAGACGTATCAATAGCCCACATGCTTGTCAGCCAAGCTTTTGTGGATGCAGTTTTGGCCCGTTTGGTAGCGTGTAACACTATTGGGCATACATGACACCATTGGCGGAACCAGCGGGTGTGCCAGCGGGTGTGCAGTGGCAGATCCAGAAAGTCTGAGATTTATATATATATCACTCATTGACTAATGTCTAGTGACCATTGACTACTGAGCCCAGGCCTACCTCATCCTCTCGGGCTCCATTGTGACTCTATGAGCGAGGGAAACGAGAGAAAGGCAGAGCCGCATCGCACTTAGCTACCGCCGCTCCCTGCTCACGCTCCGCCCCGCCCCCCGCTCGCGTTCGGCCGCCACTGCTTCCCGCTCGCTTTCGGCTGCCACCGCTTCCCGCTCGCGCTCGGCCGCTGCTGCTCGCGCTTGGAGGCCGCCGCTGGAGTTCCTTCTCGTCGCGGCCATCGCACATCCCGCCTCCCCTGCCGAGGCGCCGGCGGCGTCGAGCCGCCCCGGACCAGACGGGCGTCGCCGCTCCGGTCTCTGGCCTCTGGTCCTTCCCGTTCCGGCGCTCTCCAACCCGGTCGTGGACTAGCTAGACCCGGCGACACTCGTTGGGGTTCTCATTTTAAAACCATTATGCACATTGTTAGCATATATTCCACAATCCTTGAATGACTTGATGCCATTGGAAAAGATCCTTCACAAAAAGGTGAGTGGACAAGAATATGTGGAGTTGCTCAAGCCTTTGAATCGTTTGACTTTGTTTTCAATCGTCACTTGATGCTTGTTATTCTTGGCTATACAAATGAGTTGTCCAAATCTTTGCAAAAGAGATCAAGATATTGTTAATGCAATGACACTTGTTAGTTTGGCAAAGAGTAGAATGCAACACATGAGGTCTCATGGTTGGGAGGAATTTCTTGCAAAGCTAACCTTATTTTGCAACAAACATGACATTCAAGTTCCTTTGTGGGAGGATATTTATGATCCTAATCAAATATCACGTCGGGTATTATGAAGTACAAACAAATGATGATCGTTATAGAAGAGAAGTATATCTTGGTATCATTGATCAAACCATTCAAGAGCTTGACAATCCCCTCAATTTGCATGTCAGCTTTGAATCCCCTCAATTCATTTGCTTCTTATGATGCACTCAAGGTAATGAGACTTGTTGAATTCTATCCCATGGGCATATCAAGCACAGATTTGATAAGGCTAGAATTTCAACTTGCTAATTTTATTGATGATATGAGACAAGATGATAGATTTAGGAATGCAAGTAATATTGGTGAGCTCTCTATTATGCGTGTTGCAACAAAGGACCATGTTCTTTAAGATTTGGTCTACTTACTAATCAAATTGATATTGATTTTACCGGTGGCAACAACGAGTGTTGAAAGAGTATTTTGAGCAATGAATCTAGTGAAAAGTAAGTTGAGGACTAGTATGAGTGATGATGGCTTGGTGACATTTATTGAACGAAATGTGTTCATGAAAGTAAGTGAAGATGACATAGTTGATGCTTTCATGGCAATGCAAAAACGTAGAGTTACCCAGTGATGTAATTTTCTACTTGTGTTTCTTTTATGTAAGACTATTCGTATTGTAATTGAGCACATTTGAGATACATTTTGTGAACTAAATGTTGTGAGATTTGAATTAAGCTATTCATATTGTTTTTCTGTTCTATTTTGTCTGACACTTGGATTAGGTGGATTTTTTCTTGGAGTGTGCACACCCTTCATTTTATTGCTGGGTCGGCCACTGTTTGGCACGTTGTTTAAAGCACCTCTCAACCTGGCTCCGGAGGTATGGCCGACCCAACTGTTTCTAGCGAGCCAGGTCCAAACTGGCGCAAAAGTCTCCATCGAACCGATCTGGTGGCTCTGACGGTGTAGTTTTTGTACATAGGTTTGCACGTGTTCGTGTTTTGCTCAACTCCTTTATCTCCTTCACATAATGTCTTCTAATCCACACAACGGTGCTTCAATTCAAGATAAGCTCTACACATAAATGATGCACATCGGCGTTGTGGTTTCATTCATGCGATCATTTCCTAATTTCGAGTGTGTTTAGAGCTTTTCTAGACACATTTTGACAAATTTGCCGCACATGGTTGGCTGTTTGAAATTTTGTTTGACAAGTAGTTTCATCTCTTTGTTTGAAACAACTTTCGCGTTGTATGTTTTCGGTTTCAGCGCTCATAGACGAGTAGATATATATCTCCCTACTGTTATTTTAGATGAATTTGATAAATTTGTCGCACATGGTCGACATTTGAAGTTTCTTTGACCACTAGCTTCATCTCGATGTTTTCACATGACTTTCATGTTGTACGTTTTCTGTTTCAATGGCCATAGATGGGTATATATCTCCGTAGTGGACTGTACAAAAGTGTTCATGTGCGCATGTTATTTTAGACGAACTTTGAAAGAAAAACGCACACGTCCGACGTTTAAAACATATTTTTTTAGCACTAGCTTAATCTCGTTGTTCCAACAACTCTCATGTTATAAGGTTTTTTATTTCGACGCTTATATAGACCAAGTTGTTTATGTTTGATGATGTGAGATAAGTTCACCACGTACGTGGACAAAGTGAGGTTAAAGCATCAATCCGCACGTAACCAAACAGCCGCACGGTGTATATGAAAAGTGATGGCATGCAACAAAACTTGAACTAGTGTTTTCTACTTTGATGCAAGATGGTGCTTTTTGAGCAACCAAATGAACCGCAAACACATGGTTTAAAATCCGCATTAGCTTAGCCAGACTCAATCAAAACAACATATGCAAGCAGACCAAAACACGCGTATATATTCACCTCTACACTGGTTGTGCTACGAGATTAGAGAGGGAGTTACACTGTGGATATGTGTTCGGCTCTGTACCGCTGCCGTCTAACACTTCTCTCCCCTGCAACTTTGCAGAGGGCAAAGAGGGGGGCAGAGGAGGCCTTCGCGAGTTCTTTCCAGAACCAAGATGAGATTCACACACTCCATTTCATCAGCTCGCAAGACATGCATATGAACAGTCGGGAAAGGAGTAGCAGTTGTAGAAGAAGGTTGCCGGCATGTAAAGAAAAAAAAGAGGTTGCCGCGATTCCGTTTCAGTTTCGCGCCCACCGTTGCATGCATGCAGCGAAGACATTGAAAAGAGACGCGATTTTCCGGGACAGTGAAAAGAGACGCGATTTTCGTGCAGACATTTCAGGCAGGAACAACCGACTGATCTAAAAAAAACTGTGGGATTCGTGTACTGAAATGAGCACATCTCATTGCCCCACCACAACACCGGCCTTTACGGCCTATATAAAAAAGGCTCAGATATTTGAGCCCATCTCATTGGCCCACCACAACACAGGCCTTTACGGCCTATAAAAAGAGGCTCAGATTTTACAAGGACCTCCTATTTGACACTCTTCGATGCCCTCAAAAAAAAAATGACACTCTTCGATGCCCTAAAAAAATTGACACTCTTCAGAAAAAAAAATTGCGAGAAAACATCTAATCTATTTATCAACTATCAAGGCAGTACGGAGAACACCAGAAATAATAAAAATTGCATCCAGGTTCATTGACCACCTAGCGACAACTACAAGCACGAGAGCAAGCCAAAGGCGCGCAGTCATCATTGCCCCTCGTTCACTATAGAAAGTACAGGGATCCGGTTTTGGGAAGTTCCTCACTGCTTTTGGGAACTTTCTAGAACGTCCCTGACTGTTTTTTTTATGTTTGATGTTTACTTGTTTTTTCTATACAGGTTTTGTTCGGTTTTTTATTTACTTTTTCAAAAATAATGAAAAAAAATTCGTGATCTCAAAAAATGCCTGAAATTTAAAAAATAAATGATTTAAAGAAAAGGTTTGTCTTATTTTAACGGTTCATGTTTTAAAAAATGCTTATTTTTCAGGAAAACATGTCGCATTTAAGAATTTCAAAATTGCAAAAACAAAATGTGTGTTTCATTGAGTGTTTGGTTTTTTAGAATGCTCAAAAACTCGATGAAATTACATTTCAAAAAAATGATTGAAAATCTGAAAACATGTTTGAGCTTTCAAAAAAAATAGCATTTTAAATAAATCTTTACTTTTTATAAGAATGGTCAAATTTAAAAAAATTATTGTTTTTAGTCAAAATGGTGAGAAAATTATAAAAAATGTTCTCTTTTGAATAACTAACAAATTTCATGTTTTTTGGAATAAACATTAAAAACTAAAGAAAACAAAGAAAAACACAAAAACCGGAAAAGATAATTATTTTAGGGGAAATGGAAAATCCAGTTGGATTGCTCGCTTTGCACGTATAAAGAACACAAGAAGCAAGTTACATCCATGTACATAGATCATCTAGCGACAACTACAAGTACTGAAGCGATCCGAAAAGCGCCATAGTCATCGTCCCTCCCTTAGCGGACCCAGGCAAACCATGTAGTAGACGGTCAGGAAGTTGTCATGCTAATACCCTAATGGACCAGCACACCAGAATATTAACCGTCGCTGATGAAGATAAGCGTAGAAACACGAACGCAGACAAAAGATGACTGGATCCAAGCAAATCCACCGAAGAAAAATACCGACCAAATCCGCAATATCTGACAAAGACACACCTCCGCGAGCCTTTCGACAACGCTAGATGCACCGACGGGACTGCGCTAGGCGGGGAGAACCTTATTCCATCTTCAGAGAGTCGCCGTCATCTTGTCTTCTTGAGCAGGACATAAACCCTAAACAAACAAAACAAACACTTAAAACAAAAGTTGGAGCCCTCCCACCGATAAAGGGTTGGGATCCACCGCGCCTCCTTGGCCCTAAGGCCACAGTAGACGAGACTATTCGCGCGGCACTGACGGAAGCCGGCGAAACCCTAGCGTGGGAGTCGCTCGTGGGAGCACAATGAGGAAACGTTTCTAGGCATCTAAGCTAAACATTATCTTGCAAAATGATGAACTTTTTCTATATTTGTACGGACAATTGGTAAAGTCGACTGAGGTTTGTAAAGATTCTTGTACATTTAGATAGATAAATTATGACAACATGGCGAACATTTTCTAGATAGGTATGACCGAATTTCTTAAGTGAAATTAAAAAGGGTGTTTTCAATTGAGCCGCATATGAACAAAAGAAAACAATACTTTCCATGGAAAAACTTCTTTCACATGTTAATTTTAGACTCTCCCATAAAAATAAGACTCTTATATGCGCATTACTTTTTCATGTAAAAACATTGACCACTCTGATCTCGCCTAAAATATAATTTGTGCATGAAAATATATTTTCTATAGTACCAATAAAATAGCACAAAGCAATGTATTTTTTCTATGGAATTTCAAAAACATTTTTTATGATTTAGTTATGATATTAATATTATAACACAAATTAAATTCTGATAGAATTTAGCGTTGAAATATGAGCAATTTCTGTATTGTTCTTTGCAGCAAAAACGTGGAACTAGTGCACATTTGTAATTTTTCTTTTGATTGTTTGTTGCCACCTCAAACCGAAAATGTTTGTCCCGAGTTTCACATCAAGTCAGTGTTTATGTATCCCATTCTTTTTTAAACACATTATAGACGGATAGGAAAATCCAAAAAATATTTTTCTCAGGCAACAACCAGACCCAGCGGATGCGAACCAAACTAGCTCATACACTCGCTCTTTAGAATGCACCTTCTATCCCTGAACACTTCCGAGAGACTGAGCTAGCACCTCATCTTGAGATTAACGAAGTCACCACAGACGTCTCCGTAGTTGACGGGAATGTCTCCTCCCACTGAACGAACTTCGGTGAAAGCCTGAAATAAATTCAGGAAAATGCGACCACCAGTGCCAAGTCTAGGATTTGAACCCTGGTGGCTGGTTCCTCCACACACCAAATCATTTGGACTAGGCTTATTCTATTCTTGAAGATTTTTTTGCAACAAAGAATGTTGACTTAGTTAGAGAATGATGAGTTAGGGTTTCTCGTCATATGACGAGATTTGCTGTCAGGTGCTTCAGATCTATGCAAGGATTCAATGACACCGACTGCAGCTTCAAGACGGTGGTCCTTAGGGGCACGTGCATGAAGACTTCTTGGCTGTCATCGACAACATCAAACCAGCCCCAGCAGGGGAGCGGTGACAGCCGCGCATCGGCAGCTTGTTTTGGCGGCGGTATTGGTTGTTAGGTGGTCTCGGAATTTCCATGTAATTTTTACTATATTTCATATGCTTTGTACTTCGTGTGAACTTTTATAATAGAACTAATCCTTGCAAAAAGGTGTTTCGTATCGCATATTGTAATGTCGCTGGTATTTCTGTGTGACAATATTTTGTTACATGTGTGCATAAAACTCTCTTGTTCGACGGTGGTGTGGAACTCTAGTTGCGGAACTATTATTGTGTCATCGGCATGTAATTTTCATTTCTTTTGTGGATTTTTCCATAATGCTGGACCTTTTTGAATAAAGAGCCCCTGGAGAGAGATAAAAGAAATCAACTGATAAGTGCCACACGTCAGGTGTGTGGCACTCTGGCTCTGACTTTTTTGATAACAATCCCAGTCATGCAGGGATGGCAAATTTCAGTGACACACAACAAGTTTTCTGTCAAAATATAAGTGAAGTACGAAGTTGCCTTACTTGCCAACTAAAGTTGTCATTCTCATGTAACTAGAATTGGTATAAAAAACGTTCAGAGTTGCCATATGCTCGTACCTAACGTTCGGCTCTTATGAAGATCCTAAAAGAAGTGCACGGACATGCATCCTCAATTCCTCACAAACTTTCCTTGATTTTCTCTTTTCCTTGGGGAAAAGAGAGGGAGGAGAAGGGCCATGGCCCATGGGTATGTGCATCGGATTTCGCGCCAAAGCAGCCAAGGTCGGTCCGCATGGACAACACGGCGAGACCTCCTATATGACGCATTTTGAGTCATATAGGAGCTCGACACAAGGTGAGATGCGCGACTCGGCCAGCCCACCGACACGAAGGTGCATGTATTTCCTATCGTGCGACCTATAAAACAATAGAGCGAGCAATGATTCGTTCCCTCAACCTCGATCACATCTGATTCCTGACCGCAAGCCATCAGCCGCTCCACCATACATTAGAAGTCTGAACATGAAGGCGCGAAAATGTACTAGAACACACAACCGGGTTGAGATTTGGAAAATAATTTTAAAACATTTCTTCAAAATTACGAAGAATTTTGAAATGTCGCAATTCTAATTTGATATTCCTGTTTTTTTAAAACGTGATTTTTTGTAATTTTGAACAAATTTTGAAAATGAGATTTTTTTTTATCAAAATTCATGAACATGTTTTTTGAAATTGTGCACAAAATTTTGAGAAACGAAAACATTTCTTGAATCTCCCGACCACAGTTTGAAACATAATTGTTTTTGAAATTGCAAACAAATATTAAAATCGAGAAGATTTTTTCAAATTCCTAAACATTTTTAAACACAAACATTTTGTGAAATTGGGAACAAATTTTGAAAAGGACAACATGTTTTGAAACATGGACATTTTTTCAAATTGTGAACAAATTTTGAAAAACGATAACTATTAATTTCTTAACATTTTTTGAAAACATGAAGATAAAAAAATTTAAAATGGAGAATATTTTTCTAATTCCTGAACAAATTTTGAATTGTGAACAAATTTTGAAAAAGAAAATTTTTCTAAATTTGCTATACATTTTTTCAAACACAACCAGTTTTTTAAAAAATTGTAAAGAAATTTTGAAGATGAGCACATTTTTGAAATTTTGAACATAATTGGAAATTCCAAATAAATATTTGAAATTTCAAAAGAAAGAAACATGAAAAAGAAAAAAGGAAAAAGGAAAGAAACATAGATGCAAAAAAAAAGGAAAAGGAAAAGAATTAGAAGGAGAAAAAAGAAAAAGAAACAAAAAAAAGTAAAAGGAAATGAGAAAAATAGAAAACCGGTTCAAGAACCTTCTAGAAGGTTCCCAAAACCAATAAAACCCGTTGCGAACCCTCAAAAGATTCCCAAAACCAAAACATTGTACCTACTAGATATGTCGGCCCAATCGCTCGTTCGGTCGCCTCCTATGCAAACGAGACACTAAAGATACCCGTATGTACAAGAAATTCGAAGGATTTCTGGGCATGTCATCTGGACAAAAAAGGGCGCTTGACGGTAAGCTCCGCTTACATGTTCATGGATAGAACAAAGATACAACAGGACAGCTGGCTCGAGGGGAGAAGTGGAAGTTGTCGGAGTAATGGGCCACGGGTAGGCAAACCCGAGGCCTAGAACCTTTCAAGACATCGGGGCAGGCTACGCCCCTCCGAGAATCTCAAAACGATCGGCCGACTCTGGGAGTCGGCCGCAGCATCACCGACACCTACTCACGGCCGAGTCCCAGAGGCGGCTGAGACTCCCGATCGGCGACTCCAGGGAGGCCCGCGACTTCATCACCTTCCGCCTTCTGGAAGAAGGACAGGACTGGGGATGGCCGGAGTACAGCTCTCCCCTACCCTGATTACCGAGGGCGGGTATGGCTACAGTGCGACGTACCGGAGGAGACCTTCGGTACGGTGCGGCACTGTGGCCATACCGGCCCTGACGTCCGCCCCAGCGGCGGAACCCTGTTCCCACGTTGGCCCGCCTGTACGGCCTGGAGACGGCGGGCCCCGCCAGTCGGCGGGAGAGATAGAAGACGGCGAGAGCGCCCGAAGACGGCCCCCGTGGGAGTCGGCCTCCGAGAGTCGGCCGGCTCCTCCCACGGGTCCCACGTGCCATTAACCAGATAAGACGGGGAGTGGCGACAGTGATCGCCCGCCAGGCGGCGGCACTGTTGCCACGCCCCCACGACCCAGTCAACGTCACCAGAGGCGCGGCTACAGTGGCAAGGTCAGTCGGCGGGGCCCACCAGAGGCGGCCCCCAGGAGTCGGCGGAAAGGACGGCGGCCTAAGAGACAGACGGCTGGGACCCGCATCCAGTCAGATTACCATTGTACCCCCGGGGGGTAGGCCTATATAAACCCCCCGGCGCACCCATGCAAAGGGTTCGATCCTTTTTCCACCAGACCAACTGCATAGAGGAGGGGAGAGCTAGCCTTGCCTTCTCCTACCTCTAGAACACAGCTCGAGGAGCGACTTTGTACACATATCTCCATAGTGACCATGCGGAGACACCGCAGAGCAGCAGTAGGGGTATTATCTCCTCGGAGAGCCCCGAAGCTGGGTAAGATCCGCCGGCGTGCATGCCTATGCCTCATCCCGCTTCCAGGCACCGGCGACGTTCTACTCGCCCCCACCATGATAAGCCATCCTTTGGCATATGTCGCACCCAACCCCCGACATTTGGCGCCCACCGTGGGGCGAGGTGCACCGTCGTCCGAAGATCTGTTCTGGACGGGAACCCTTTTTCTTCCCGGCCAGCGTAGCCAGCCCGGCACGCCAGAAGAAGTTCACACCGACGCGCTGCGCAACGTTGAGACCGTTTGCGCGACCAGCTGCCTCGCCGATCTTATCGGCGAGGTTAGCCTCTCCGACGAGCCTGCATCCGACGCAGGCACCGGCGGCCCCGCGAACCTTCTCGCGGGTCTCCTCGACGACCTCCACGTTGCTGGCGAGCCTGCCACTGACCTGGAGTCCGTAGGCTCCACCGACCCGATGCTGGTCGATTCCGACACCGCGTCGCTCGACGCCTTCCCCACCAAAGTGGTGGTCTACGACGAGCCGCTCCCTCGCGCGGAGGGCAGCGGAAGCACCGTCACTGAGGTGCTCGTCATCGACCATGGCGAGCACTCCAACGGGAGAGCTCGCGACCCGCTTGACGCGGCACTGCAAGATCTGGATGCGCCCATTCCAGAGGACGCCGACGCCGAAGCGCTGGAGGCACGCCGCCTCCAGCTCGTCGAAGGCGCGAATAGGCTGGCCAGCATGAGACGCTTGTCAGGGGCCTACCAGCGCGAGATGAATCGCGCCGTGGGCGGTTCGCCGGCCCCGGTGGGGCCGAGCCGCCTGGGCGCGGTCCGCCAGCGCGGCACGAACATCGCCAGCATGTTCGGGGCCAACCGCCCCGTATACGCTATGCCCGCCGAGAACATTCGAGCTGCCCAGGCGGCGGTAGACGAGTTAGATGGACTCGAAGGCGAAGAGCGCCGACTGATGACGGAGCGAGTCCAGCAAGTCCTCGACGCGGCTGGCGCGCAGAACGCGGCCGGCTGCCGAACTGAGGGACCGCAGCAGCAGAAAGATGACCTGCCACCCCGCCGAGATCAAGGCGCGACATCTCGGGCGCCGGCTGGCGGCGTTCGCGGAAGAAAATACAAGGAGCCGGCTGCAAGCCGCAGTCGGACTCATATCACCATCGAGCGCGACCAAGACGGCCGCCCGAGAGCAGTAGAGCGGCGGGACGACTATGTGCCCCCGCCACCCCGCAAGGAAAGGCGAGTCTCCCCACCGCCCGTTGAACATCCGACTCTCGGAGGTCGCCTAGGCCGCCGAGAGGGAGTCGGAGAGAACGATGCCCGCCTCCGGATCGGCCGACTCCATCGATCTCTGGTACTGGAAGAAGAAGATGAGCTGGGGCCGCCGTGTTTTGGTCCCCGCATCCGAGATGAGCCCTTCCCCAAAGGGTTCACCCTCCCCAGAGATACCCCCAAGTACACCGGCTCCGTGAAGCCGGAGGATTGGCTAGTCGACTATGCCACCGCCGTCGACATAGCAAGCGGCAACAAGCGCGTCGCCGTCAAGTACGTTCCGCTCATGCTCCAGGGCACGGCCCGGACATGGCTGAACAGCCTGAAGCCCCGCAGCATCAACAGTTGGGTCGACTTCACCGAGGCTTTCGTCCGCAACTTCACGAGCACGTACAAGCGACCTCCCAAGCCTCGCCAGCTCTCCTTGTGCGTGCAAGGCCCCGACTAATCAACTCGCAACTACCTCACGCGATGGGCCGAGCTCCGAAACTCCTGCGAGGGCGTGCACGAGGTGCAGGCCATCAAATACTTCACCACCGGGTGCAGAGAAGGCACCCTCCTCAAGCATAAGCTCCTCTGCAACGAGCCGGAGACCCTAGATGAGCTGCTGATCATAGCAGACAAGTACGCCAGGGCCGACTCTTCTATGAAGACGGAGATCCAAGTCGGTGCGACAGGCAAAGTCGCCCCACTGGCTCCCAGAACCCCGGCTGGGGACGCGAGTCGACGACAACAGCAGAACGATCACAAGCGCAAGGCCCCGCAGCTGGCTTCCAATAGCCGGCAGGTCGCAACGGTCGACGATCAGCAACCAAAAGGGCAACCTCCACCCAAGCGGCAGAAGGGCGGCAAGCCCAATTGGCTGCCGGCTTTCTCCTACGAGCAGACTCTAGATGGCCCCTGCAAGTTTCACAGTGGCACGAAGCCATCAAACCACACCACCAGAAAGTGCCACTGGCTGACTAGGATTGCCAAGGGAGACGGCTTGGTGCCTCCTCCACCTGCTGGACAGCCGCCTCCGCCTCCGCCCCAGCAGCCGGCTGCCAGGCCAGTCGGCGCAGTACAAGATGAGTACCACGAAGAGCACGGGGCCTACGTGGTGTTCACCAGCGTGGCCGAAGACAAACGCAGCAGGCGGCTGCAGCATCAAGAAGTCAACGCAGTAGCATCAGACACTCCAGAGTTCATGCACTGGTCCGAGAAACCTATCAGTTGGAGCAGAGCAGATCACCCAGAGGTGATGCCAAATCCAGGTTCCTACGCCTTGGTTCTGGAGGCCACATTTGCCACTGATAGGCGGGCAGCTCGCTTCTCGCGAGTTTTGATAGATGGATGTAGCAGTATCAACATCCTGTATAAGGATACAATGGAAAAGCTAGGAATCAAGCAAAGACAACTCCAGAACAGTCGGACTGTATTCCATGGGATCGTCCCTGGCCTTTCCTGCTCCCCAATCGGCAAGATTTTGATAGATGTCCTTTTCGGAGATAAGGATCACTTCCGCCGAGAGCCAGTCTGGTTTGAAGTGGTGGACCTCCGGAGCCCGTACCATGCACTACTTGGCCGACCTGCCTTGGCCAAGTTCATGGCGGTCCCCCACTACGCCTACCTTAAGATGAAGATGCCGAGTTCCAAGGGGATCCTGACTGTAGTCGGCGACTACAGGAAGTCGTCCGCTTGTGCGGCCGAGAGTAGTCGGCTGGCCGAGTCCCTGGTTATTGCAGCGGAGAAGCGGCTTCTTGACCGGGTTGTGGCGATGGCCGGCAAGCAGCCTGGGTTGTCGCCCAACCCCAAGGAGTCGGAAGCTGAAGGCTCGTTCAAGCCGGCGAAGGAAACAAAGAAGATACCGTTGGACCCAGAGCACCTGGAGAGGTACGCGGTCATAGGTGCAAACCTTGACAGCAAATAGGAAGGCGAGCTCGTCGATTTCCTCCGTGAGAATCGGGACATCTTTGCATGGTCCCCCAAAGACATGCCAGGTGTACCGACGGAATTCGCCGAGCACAAGTTACATGTCCGGTCTGATGCGAAGCCCGTCAGGCAGCCCTTGCGCCGCCTGTCAGAAGAGAAAAGAAGAGTTGTTGGTGAAGAGATAGCCCGGCTCCTTGCAGCCGGCTTTATCATGGAAGTATTTTTCCCAGAATGGTTAGCGAACCCAGTTTTAGTGCTGAAGAAGAACAAGCAGTGGCGAATGTGTATCGACTACACAAGCCTGAACAAAGCCTGCCCCAAGGACCCGTTTGCTTTGCCGAGAATTGATCAGGTGATAGACTCCACAGCCGGATGCGAGCTGCTGAGTTTCTTAGATGCCTATTCAGGATATCACTAGATCAAGCTGAACCCGGAAGACAAACTAAAGACCGCCTTCATCACGCCGTTCGGAGCCTTCTGCTACCTGACCATTACGTTCGGCCTGAGGAACGCCGGCGCCACCTTTCAGCGTTGCATGCAGAAGTGCCTCCTCAAGCAACTCGGCAGGAATGCCCACGTCTACATGGATGATGTGGTGGTGAAGACGGAGAAGCGTGGAACCTTACTGGAAGACCTCAAAGAGACCTTCGAGAACCTGCGCCGATTCCGGATCAAGCTTAACCCCGAGAAGTGCGTTTTCGGAGTACCAGCCGGCCAGCTACTCGGCTTCCTGGTCTCCGAACGCGACATAGAGTGCAACCCTGTGAAGATCAAGGCCATCGAGAGGATGGAGGTACCCAGCCGACTATTGGATGTGCAGAAGTTCACTGGCTGCCTGGCATCCATCAGTCTTTTCATCAGTCGGCTGGGCGAGAAAGCTCTCCCGTTGTACCAACTCATGAAGAAGACCAATTTTTTCGAGTGAAACCACAAGGCGGACGAGGCCTTTCTGCAGCTGAAGAAGATGTTGGTTACTCCCCCTGTGTTGGCGGCTCCGACTCCCAAGTACGACACTCTTTATGCTGCTTGACCCCGGGCCCGACCAGTCGGCCCGGGGACTCGCCGTCTCACGCTATGAAAACGCTTCCTGCGGTCAGACAAGTAGTGCGCGACGCCTAAGCCGACTCCTGCCAAAGCCATAGCTCGCAGAGCGACTGACTGGTGGGCCGAAGTAAGGTAGAATGGGCGCCCGCACGAAAAAAGGCTAAGGATTCAAAGCGTAAAAACATAGCCCGAGCCGGCTTTTCAGCTGATCCTCGCAAAACCGACTCCGAGTAGTCGGCTTGCCGTCTTTCTATCCAACTTGCTACAAAAACTCTAAAACGGCTAAGTACTTGCCTTCCCAAGGCGGCCAGGTATTTGGTCCAGCGGCAGTCTGCGGAGCGGCTGTCTGACTGGCAAAGACGGCACCCAAGGGAAGGCGGCAAAAGGAAAAAAGCCTAAAGAGCAACAAGCAAGAAACGATAGAATCTAGACAAATATTTACACCACAAAGGCCATTGGCCGAATCCATGAACAGATGTTCAAAATACACCCAGTGGGTGGAAATGTGCGAATTAACAAAATCTTCGAGAAACTACTGAGCAGATAAGTAAAGCAAGACGGCGGTTTATGAAGCGGCAGACGGGTTTGGGGGCTCGGCGGAGATGGCGGTGTCGGACGTTGGAGCAGCCGGCGGGGCAGACTCGGCTTGATCACCTCCAGCAGCATTCGGCGCAGTTGGGCGCGGCTCGTTGTTGGAGGCTCGGTCGAGCTGAGGCTGGTCGCCCGCTCCGGCTTCCGGCGCCTCCGTCTCGTCGCCGGCTTCCATCTCGTCTTCTTCCTTGACGCTGGAGCCAATCACCTCCGCCGAGTCCTCGCCGTACTTCGGGTTCATCCCAAACCACTCTGGCGGCGCCTCCTCGCCGTTGTCAGCACGCTCAGGAACGAAGACGCTGGTGTCGACGTACTCGGCGATCGCCGCGGCGCGCTTGACGAAGTCATCCTCCATGGTTGCCAGTTCTGGCTGGGCCTCAGCTCGGAGCGTGGCCAGCTGGTCCAGACTCAGGTCTGGATACCACGCCTTGGCGAACTCCAAGGCACAACGTGCCCCGGCACGTGCCGAGGAGCCCTTCCAAGCCTCCAGACGGCCTGCTGCGACCTCCAGCCAGTCGGCGGTCCGACTGGGAGTACGCAGAACCGGCATCTCCAGCCACAAGGCGGCAATCGCCTGGGCGCCGACTCGTTGAAGCCGGCGCAGCATACGGTAGACGAGCCTCGATGCTCAGAAACTGTTCATCAAGAGTCCGAGGGGCGTTGGCAGCAACCTCCTCGCCGGCCGCCCTCCGCGCCTCGCGATCGGCCTCAATGGCTTGAACGGCGGCTTGCGCATGGCCTGGGAAGAAGTCTGCCAAAGACGAAAAAAGAAGCAAGTTAGAAATAGCAAGATCCGCCGGACCCACAGTCGGCCGCGAGCAAAGAAAACTTACCATCGACGATATCTTCAATCTCGTGGAAGCCGGAGGTCAGCATCGCCTCCTTGTCGGTCCAGGAGGAGCGTCCGACCTCGAACTCGGCCTGGAGCGCAGCCTCCTTGTCCTTCGCCTCCTCCTGCGCCTTCTTGAGCAGCTCCTTCTGCTCCGCCAGCTGCGCGGCTAGTAGGTCGCGCTCCGTGACAAGCTTGCCACACTCCACCTCCTTGGCGCGCAAGGCGGTGTTGGCTTCGCCCAGCTGCTGCTGAAGAACGGCGTTGGCCTCTGAAGAAAGAAGAAAAAAGGACACAAGTCATCAGAAAAGGTCGCCAAGAAGATCCGGCCCGACTGCGCAGCAGTCGGCCTGAATCTCGGGGACTACAGCCCGCGGGTGCGCCAGCGCGCCCCCGCGAAGAAGCAAACTTACTCCGGCTCTCCGACAAGTCGGCAGTCCGCTTGCCCAGCTCTTCAACATTTTGGTTGAAGACGGTGGCTCGGAGGTTGTGGTAGTCCTACAGTGAGCATTTCAAAAAAGAATAAGCGTTTGGAATTCGCCATTAGAGTTCCAACCCGCCTGCTCAACAGCCGACCTGGAACTCGGGGACTACACCCAGTGGGTGCGCTGGCGCGCCCCCACAGAGAAGAGCAAGAAAAAACAAGTCAGAAGGAACATACCCGGACGGTCGCTCGTGTCGCTAGGTGCGCCCTTGAGCGGTGCTGGATGGCATCGCTTTCAGCTCGCAGCTTCGCCTGGACGTCCAGGAGCGCCTGGTTCAGCGGGCCCGTGCCGCCTCCTCGCGCCCACTCGACGGGCGCGGAACTCGTCACCTCGACCTCTGGCATGGCCGAGCTGGCCGCTCCGGTCTCCAGAGGGCGTGGCGCCGAAGTCGCCTTCTCCAGCCGGCGGCGAGTTGGCAGGGCGACTTGAAGAAGCAAGTTCGCCGTGGCTTCGTCTGTAGTCGGCGGTACTGGCGGGTCCGCCGACTGTTTACCCTTTGCGCCCCCCGATGACGGCGGGGGCGGTGGTGGCGGCACCACCGGGTCTCGCCTGGGGATCTCGCCGCCCTCCCTCTCCACGACGGCATGTCCCCCGCCGGCCTCCCCAGAATGCTCCATAGGATCCGGAGGCGGCGCCGAGCGCAACGGAACGACGAGCAGCGCCGATTGGCGGCGCGCGGCTTCTTCGGCCCGCTCTTGGGCCGCGGCGGCGGCTCCGGCTCCCTCAAGACCCTGCTGGGCGGGGGCGGCCGTCTTCTCAGCCTCCGCCTTCTTCCGAAGGGCGGCTTCGTCTTCGTCGTGTTTTTCCTGCGCGTTCCGCTCCGTCGCCTCCCGGAGGTCGGCGGCTGGGTCAATGCGCCGAGTCGTGGCGGACGACTCCATCGACCCCCTGATGGAGGCGGCGGCGACCCTCCCTAGGGTGAGAGGAGCTCTGAAGCGAGGAGCACATGTAAAAACTCAGACTAAACCCACCAGAAGACAAAAACAAGACAGAGAAGTAGGGGCACTCACGCAGAGGACAGCGGCGGCTTCTTCACTTCCTTACGGAAGCGCTGGGCCTTCGCGGCCGCCTCTTCCCGTTTGGTCGCGGCGGCTGCCCCCTTGAACTTTTTCTCCCGGCTTCCGAGGGAACTCGGCCCGGCCCGGCGCTTCCTCGCGCCGTCTTGCCTCGGCTGGTGATGCGGGGCGACTTCCCCTTCTTCGCCGACGGGCCAGTCGGCGAAGGTGGCCGAGGGCCTCGGGCCGCCTTCTTCTCCTTCGCCGCCTCCTTCGGCGTCGGCCTCCAATGCCACCGCCCCCATGTCGGGGTCGTCGACATCGCTCTCTGCTCGATCAGAGGCGAACTGGCGAGGCGGCCCCGTGGCGCCCGATGAGGGCTGGAGAAGGGAGTTCTGGTTCAAAGGTTAAGAGAAATAAAGAGCAGAAGCCGGATTCGGCTGAAAAAGAGAAAGAGAAGAAAAGAGCAACTTACCACCGGCGGGGAGTTGGCGCGCGAGTATGGCTCCATGCCAAACTGTCAGTCCCCCGAGAGGCCGCAGTTCGCGATGAAGTTCACCGTGTCCGCAACCTCCGCGTGAGGAAGATTTTTGGTGCACGTCCGATTGGGGTCCCGGTGGCCGCTCATCTGACAGATCAGATGAGGCCGGCTTTGGAGCGGCAGGACTCGGCGCGCCACGAAGGCGGCCAGCAAGTCGGCTCCGGTCAGGCCGGCTGACTGCGTCAACACCCGAAGTCGCTGCACGGCGGCGGCTCCGGCCGGAGTCAGCGTCTTGGCACGGTAAGACCAGCTGGGCTGCCTCCCAGCCGGCGCGCCGGCCTCGAAGGCCGGCAGATTGACCCAGTCGCCGTCTGCGGCGACGTTCTTTACATAGAAGTAAGAACGCTGCCACATCTTCACCGACTTGATCAGCTGGATGGCGGGGAATGGGTTGTCGGCAGTCGACCTCCGCAGCGCGATGAAGGCGCCGCATTGGGCTGGCACGCCGGCGACGTGCGTACCGAGCTTGGAATGAAAGAATTCCCCCCACAGCTCGATGGTGGGGAGAACACCGAGGAATCCCTCGCAGAGCGAGGCGAAGGCCGCCAACAGCACCACCGTATTTGGAGTAAGGTGGTGCGGTTGGAGGCCGTGAAACTCTAGGAACGAGCGGAAGAATCCGCTCGCCGGCAGCCCCAGGCCGCGCGACAGGTGGGAGCGGAACACGACGCGCTCGCCCTCCGCCGGCACCGGCGACACCTCCCCCGGCGGCGGGGTGCGGGCCTGCACGAGGTGCGCACCGGGGATGCGGCGCGTCTTGCGAAGAAACTCGATTATGTCGTCGTCAACTTCGGAACCGTCCCACACGCCGGAGCGGACGGCGGCGGGCGCGGCGGCGGAAGAAGAGCTCATCGCCGGGAGCGGGGTGTGGTCCGGCGCGGTGGCAGTGAGAAGAAGAAGGAATGGGAGGAAGCAGAGGTGCGCAGGCGCGCGTGCTTCGCCGCCCCGCTCCCTCCGCCTACTTATAGGCCTGCGGGCTCAAGAGCCAAGGGGGCGTTGTGGGATTAACTGCGACCACACCCCCACGACCCCCACGATCTACCACGCGGAGTTACCACGCGCATTTACTGCGCCGAAGCCCAACCGCCCGCGTGGCCGCAGCGGATCCGCTCGGGGCCGAGGCGCGGTAGTGGCGGGCCCCGCCCGCGGGCCTGTCCCGTCGCGCGCGTGGGCTGGCAGGCTTGCCCGGCCACGTGGCGCCCCATGGAATGGTCCGCGGCGGGCAGTGGCCGTGTAGCTTCTCAAACACGCCGTTTGCGTCCCGCCACGATCTTCAAACTACCTAAAGAAGAGCAAGGCGACTTGAAGGCAAGTCCGGCCTCTGAGAGGCGGCTCAACAAAGACAGCCAGAGCAGAATCGCCTCCTAATAATCGGCACGAAGGAAGACGGCAAGCGAGCTACGGTGCCGACTCCTCGAAGGAAGAAACTGCTGAGGCCCCTCGGCGCCTCACCAGCTTCGGGGACTACTGTCAGAGTAATGGGCCACGGGTAGGCAAACCCGAGGCCCAGAACCTTTCAAGACATCGGGGCAGGCTACGCCCCTCCAAGAATCCCAAAACGATCGGACGACTCTGGGAGTCGGCCGCAGCATCACCGACACCTACTCACGGCCGAGTCCCAGAGGCGGCTGAGACTCCCGATCGGCGACTCCAGGGAGGCCCGCGACTTCATCACCTTCCGCCTTCTGGAAGAAGGACAGGACTGGGGATGGCCGGAGTACAGCCCTCCCCTACCCTGATTACCGAGGGCGGGTATGGCTACAGTGCGACGTACCGGAGGAGACCTTCGGTACGGTGCGGCACTGTGGCCATACCGGCCCTGACGTCCGCCCCAGCGGCGGAACCCTGTTCCCACGTTGGCCCGCCAGTACGGCCTGGAGACGGCGGGCCCCGCCAGTCGGCGGGAGAGATAGAAGACGGCGAGAGCGCCCGAAGACGGCCCCCGTGGGAGTCGGCCTCCGAGAGTCGGCCGGCTCCTCCCACGGGTCCCACGCGCCATTAACCAGATAAGACGGGGAGTGGCGACAGTGATCGCCCGCCAGGCGGCGGCACTGTTGCCACGCTCCCACGACCCAGTCAACGTCACCAGAGGCGCGGCTACAGTGGCAAGGTCAATCGGCGGGGCCCACCAGAGGTGGCCCCCAGGAGTCGGCGGAAAGGACGGCGGCCTAAGAGACAGACGGCTGGGACCCGCACCCAGTCAGATTACCATTGTACCCCCGGGGGTAGGCCTATATAAACCCCCCGGCGCACCCATGCAAAGGGTTCGATCCTTTTTCCACCAGACCAACTGCATAGAGGAGGGGAGAGCTAGCCTTGCCTTCTCCTACCTCTAGAACACAGCTCGAGGAGCGACTTTGTACACATATCTCCATAGTGACCATGCGGAGACCCCGCAGAGCAGCAGTAGGGGTATTATCTCCTCGGAGAGCCCCGAAGCTGGGTAAGATCCGCTGGCGTGCATGCCTACACCTCATCCCGCTTCCAGGCACCGGCGACGTTCTACTCGCCCCCACCATGATAAGCCATCCTTTGGCATATGTCGCACCCAACCCCCGACAGAAGTTCAGATAATTCACCGGAGGAGAAAGATTGGTCCTCCCTTTGGACTGTGGCGGTCCCTTCAAAAGTTAGGGTCTTTTTGTGGAGGCTGGCACGTCACTCAATACCTACTATTGATGTCTTGCATAGGAGAAACATGGCACAGGTAAATTCTTGCCCTTTGTGTGGACAAGAAGACACTTGGCGACACGCATTCTTGTCTTGCACAATGTCAAGGTGCACTTGGGCACTTTCAGATGAGGACCTTGTAGCCCAGATTACGAAGAATGTGGAGCCTAGAGCAAAAAATCGGTTGTTCGAGCTTAATGAATCACTCAGCCGTGACAAGTTCACCAAGCTAGTCGTGACATAGTGGTCTATATGGTATGCTCCGCGCAAGGCAATTCATGAAGCTATTTTCGAGAGCCCACATCAAACAATGTCCTTTGTGAATTCATACATTAATGAGCTTGAACAGCTACCAAGAGGAGACGAGCATCCAAGGATGGCGACTCAAGTTGATAACTAGCTGCACTGTCTTCCCCCGCCGGCCAATGCTATGAAGCTTAATGTGGATGGTGCGGTAGCCCACCACAAACATGGAGGTGCGGTAGCCCACCACAAACATGGAGGCGCGGCAGCGGCGGTTTGCCGTGATCATAATGGTGTCTACCTTGGTTCATCAACGGTGGTGTTCCGCATTACAGATCCGGTGGTGCTTGAAGCATATGTGTGTAGGGAATCCATGGCTTTGGTTGAGGACCTGGATATTCAGAACCTGATAGTTGCTTCACATTGTCAAGGAGTAGTGAATGACATCAACCATGTATCAAGAGGTCACCATGCGGCAATCATACATGAAATCATAGCTCGTAGGAGTAGTTTTCAGTCTTCTAGTTTCATTTATGAATGCAGAAACTTTATTTTTGAGGCTCATAATCTTGCCAAGTTTGCTTGTAGTTTAGGTTTAGGCAGACATGTGTGGCTGGGTATTCCTCATGACCAAGCGTGTGTACCTATGGACAGGGAAAATATCTGGTACTCACATTCTTGGGGTACTCCCGGTGCTCCAAGTTTAAAAACAAATCTTAAATGTTTCAAAAAATTCTAGAAAAAATATAAATGTTCGCAAGAGATGTGACTACAACCCCTAGAAATTTCAGATCCAAACTCAAAATGTACATTGAGAAACAAAAATGTGAAATCCAGATATAAATAGTGTCAATGTTGATTTTGTCTTTTTGTTTACACTATTCATGCCAGACTTCACATTTTTGTTTCTTAATGTGCATTTCGAGTTTGGACCTGAAATTTTTAGAGGTTGTAACTACATTCCTTGCGAACATTCACTTTTTTTCAGAAATTTTTAAACATTTATGAATGTTCTTTTTTAACTTGAAGCACCAGGAGTACCCTAAGAATGGGAGTACCTGATACTTTCCCCCTGTAAACATTACCTTGAATCAATAAAGACGGCAAGTTTTCTCAAAAGAAAAAAAAAAGACTGTTCGACGCAAAATGCGTCAAATAAATTTTATTTGTAGTACTCAAATAGGGATTTCCCACCACACCATCGTTTGGTTGGGAGTTGCCGTTGGCCTCCGGTCACGTAGGGCGTGTTTGGTTACCATAGTGAATAGTAGTTGCATTGCATACACATCTCAACCCAGCCTGGCTCTCGAAAAACAGCCTCATATGCGACATCTGCGAGTTGTTTGGTTGCCTGCATCTAGGGTCCTTGCATTAGGTAATACGCAAGTGCACCTTGTTTGGTTGCCTACATTGGCCCAAGTGGCACATGAACTCGGTGTTTGGTTGCACACATGAGGTATGATTAACATCTAGCACTTCACTTAGGAGACAGGTTAAGAGCTAGTAGAGGGAAGGGGAGAAGAAGAGGGGAGAAGAAGTGCAGTGTGCGCCGGACAATGGCGACTACGGTGGATAGTGGCCGTGGCGCCGTGTCCTACATGACAAGCATGGATCGAGTCGTGGACAAGCGACCCCGTCGGCGGCACGGCTAGCGACACCGTCGACGAACTAGTTGCGGTGCTCGCGCAAAGACAGTCGACAGAGGAGAATGCAGTGCCCGCGCCATGGTATTGTCAGTGCAGTGGACGAGAGAGAGGAGGCCGAGATGATCGACACCGGAAATGACTCGAGTGTAGTAGGGCGAGAGAGAGGAGGCCAAGATGATCGACCCCGTCGGCAATGCGGCGAACTGCTATGTGCACGGAGGCAGAGGACACAAGAAGCAGTGTGCGCGCCATTGCAGCGTGAGTGCAGTAGGAGGACGACAGAGAGTAGGCCGAAATGAGCGACGCCGGAAACGATTCTAGTATAGTAGGACGTGGGCAAGGAGATCAAGGGGAAGGGCTTCGGCGTGAGGACGAATAGGAGGGCTCTGGGCAAAGGACAGAGGAGCTCGACATGGCCCGTCAGTGCAGTAGACTGCTGCTCAAAGAGAGATGAAGTTATGATCGTCGAAACCAAAAACTTACAACACGAATGTTGTGAGGAACTGCGAGATTAGGCTGCTGGTCAAAGGAAGTTTCATATGATCGATCGTGCGCGACGAATGTGACAAACTTCGTCCAGATTAGCTCCAAGCAAGAACACGAGATTAAGAACTTACAACCGACGAAACTACGAACCGATCATCTGAATAGAACCGTAGCATCAAGGTTTATCTTTTTCATGTAGAGCTTACCTCGAACCGAAGCACCGTTGTGTAGATTAGAAGAAGGAGCTTAGATAGGAGCTCAGTGGAGGTTGAAAAAGAAATCACGTAGTCACCTCGCATTCCTCTGGTCTTCATTAGTGCAAGGGCCCGCTGGCTTGCACTCGCCTCGGCCTGGCTCGCGAGAAACAACCGATTCTTACGTTTTCAGTGAGCCACACCTAGAATTGCTTTAAGTTTCATGTTATGCAAGCCAAACATGAAAACCAGTCAACCAAACAGTCCGTTCTCTTTCAGCTTCCTTGAGCTCGCACCGAGACGGGAGCAAAAGCGCCGAAAATTTCCTGGTCGCCGATCGACCATGCACGCGCGCATGGGATGGAAGGCACCAGAACAATTCGGAAGATGTGGAAGCTGCAGGCCACCTGGATTACGCCTCTGCAGGATAAGATCCGGCGAAAAGCAGAACGAGAGCTGGCCCTGCTCTGCACTCACGTACGTGCAGACGGAGGGTGACGAGGGTCGATGGCGTTCGTCTCCGCCCGGAATACTCTACTCACGCAGGTACGTGTTGACCTTGCTTCAGCCCTCGTGCATGGCAAACCTCCAGGAGCCCACGAATCGCAACGGGAATGACACAGAGGAGCCCCGAAAAGTTCAGTCTTTTTTGCCTGTCGGCCTGGGACTGGGACTATGTGTTGCGTAGAACCGGCTAGCGTGGGGCTGCTGGCCTTTTGCCCTTGTGCGCTAGCTCTCTCGATTGTTCTGGTGCAACGGCCATGACCTGCCACGGGACAAAAAGCAACGACTGAAGCTGGCTAGGAAGGCGCTCGATTGGTCTGAAAGTTGCTGGCGAGCACAAATGGGAAGAATGAAAGGCGGTATAAATTCCACTCAGCGTAGCCTCATGTAGCGTGATTTCTCTAGAAAGACGGACGATAACGTCTGCATATTCACACACCATCGCCACGCGTAGTGTCAGTGCAAGCACCCAAGGTTTTGTGATGTTAATGCATCCCAAAGAGTTTACATTGAACACTCCGGTTTTTTGCAAAAATATGCTACCAAGCTTTGTATATAGCACCGCCACCAAGTACCTTATGCACACGGTTACAGGATGTTTTACCTATCCTCGTTATCTATGAAAACATCATCTCCTACTGAGAAAAAAGCTTTATTTAGACATATGGTGCTCAAATATGGGGTCTGATTCAATGATAATTTTACTAAAAAGTCCCGATGACTCATTTTAACTGTGTATCATGTGTATAATATTTAGTCTCACATTACTAGGGGGCGGGATAGGGCGGGGCCGAGGGAGGGGGTGGACAACGCTCACCACGCCACTGTGACACGATGTGTCTTTTGTAAGTGAAGAGAGTCAAAGCATAAAAGTTGTGCTAACAAATTATCAACATATGCAAACTACACATACAATACATTAGTAAACAATAAACACACATTGAGGGAGTCCTGTATTAGGGGTTGTTTGGATAGCCGAACTATATCTTCAGCCGGATACCAGGACTATGAAGATACAAGATTGAAGACTTCGTCCCGTGTCCGGAAGGTTCTTTCCTTGACGTGGAAGGCAAGCTAGGCGTGCGGATATTCAAGATCTCCTACCAATGTAACCGACTCTGTGTAACCCTGACCCTATCCGGTGCCTATATAAACCGAAGGGTTGTAGTCCGTAGGACGAACACATCATAACCATTATCATACCCATAGGCTAGATTCTAGGGTTTAGCCTCCTTGATCTCGTGGTAGATTTACTCTTGTACTACCCATATCATCAATATTAATCTAGCAGGAGTAGGGTTTTACCTCCATCGAGAGGGCCCGAACCTGGGTAAAATAAAGTGTCCCTTGTCTCCTGTTACCATCCGACCTTGACGCACAGATCGGGACCCCCTACCCGAGATCCGCCGGTTTTGACACCGACATTGATGTTTTTATTGAGAGTTCCGCTGTGTGATCGACAAAAGGATCGATGGCTTGCCTGCAGATCAACTGCGACTTCGGCATCTTCGTCACCAGCTCGACTGGTCACCTTGGTTCGACCAAGAATTGCGCCCCGTGTTCGGATCACCATGTTCGGACGAGGGCCTTCATCAAACATCAACTCCAATCTCTATCAAGATCACGGAGGAATCATCCATGAAGCTCGGGGGCACAACGTCAACATTGCCCTCAAGCGACCGTGCTGTTTTTCTGGACAGCGAACTCGTATCTGCTGCCACCACCTCCTTGAGTATCGTTTTGACGATCGCTTTGGTGGAATTGTGCGGAATTGAGTCTACAACAAACCTAGAAAATTTCGTCGAGTTCCGATGGAGGAATCTCCGGCAATCCATAATATACCGGAGCCCTGTCAAATCTGGACGGGAATCTGGACGAGTTTAGGGCGTGGTGTCCAGCTTCTAGCTCGGGCGTCCTTTGGAAGATCCAACCGTTGATCGGCTGCGGAATTACTATGTCTACCACCCCTCCAAATTTCAGCTCGATCCGACCGTCCAAACTCCGGGAACCTTCCGACTAGTGCATCACTTTTCGGATCTGTTTTCTGCGCGAGAACGAATCCGACCCGAATTCATCTTTTTTATGAACGGGATTTCGGACATCCTTTTTGAAGGAAGTTTTGTATGGGATATTCTGTATTTTTCCCGAACACATCCCACTAATTTTAAGATCTTTTGAACATGATCTTCAACATCATTGCTGGTGTCAAACCAGTCCGACAATATTGCTCCATGGCTGCCGACCTGTGCTAGACACATCGTCACTTTGTTGAGCCGAGCTCAACTTCTTCGGATCATCATCTCGGCAAGCCGAACAAGAGTCCGGCATCGCGAAGGACAAATCATCACCAACATCGCTGCCCCACGGATTACACGGAGCGGGCATACCGACATCACCGCACGGTCGCTTCATCAAGCCGGCATCTACCACGTCACGACCTGCATCGGCAGGGCCGCACTGTTGCCCCTTCAAGCCGGTGTCCGTCACGCCGGACTACTTCGACTGATCGACTGGCCTCGAGGCTTCGACATCTCGGCTGGACCGGAGGATTCATCATCTCTTCATCAACCTACTCCGGACACTTCGGCGTCTCTAGCCGACCAGCTTCGTCATGATTGGCTGGACCGAGGGCTTTGCCTCGGCGAGCCAACCTTTGCCAGCATCATCTTCCTTTGGATTACTACAACAAATAAACCAGGTGCTATTAATCCTAATATTTTTTGCATGTTTGGGTTCATTTTTTCCAGAGGATTATTACTCTGATTTGTCCATCATATGTTCACAGGTCTATCAAATGGTGGCCGCATAAACGACGGTCGCATGCTGGTTCGGTCAGTCTCCGTACATAGTCCGGCGAACGCCGCATCCGGAGCGCGGACCGACCTGTGAATTCAGGCTTTGCTACGCCTTTACCGCATCACGCCGACGCCCTGCATCGACATCAACTTCGGCGCCAGGCCATATTTCTTTTATTACTCACTTTGCATAAATTATTCATTATGCAACGATTTTTTATTTATCATTATTACTATTATCCCCCGTTTGCACTATTTTTTGTGCACAGGAAAATGATCCGGGGACTTCGGCGTCACTCTGCCGGTCTGCATCGACCGTGCTATGTCACCACTTCGGCGTGTCGAGCTCTCCGCTCCGCCACCTCGGGACCAGCTTGGGGGATAGAACATTGTCCCGCATCAAGCTCGGACTGCGAACACATTAACTAGCTAAGTCGCTTTCATGCTCAAAGCTTTAATTTCTAACTTGTGTTCGGTTCGACCAAGCGTTATACTTTTTTTTTTAAAAGTTGCTTGTAAAAAAAAATTGTCCAAACTTTGTTCACACATACTTGACGCGCTACCCGCGCTCATTATACCTGGGGGCTTCTTTAATAGAAGCTTATTAATACAGGCTTTATGCCCAACACATGTGTCACACTTCCGCATGTATCTTTTATTCACCATTATATGCATCGATATGACTTAAGTTTTGGCCAAGCTGGGTTGCCTGGCTCCTGTGCTTACCCCTACGTTCCCGATTGTTCGGCTAGGCGGTAAACGGAGCACCTCTGCGATTGCTACTGCCGGATAAGCCGGATGTGTACCTCAGACTGGGTGAAGCCGAAAGCTAGCGTTCTTAAGGGAATATTCGGTCGGTGAACTAAAGATGAACCTTTTTTACTTATACATGCCCCCAGATGTTTTCCTGCATTTGCAGTCCGGACGTGCACTTCAGGGCACGCCACCCCAGCGAAAGGAACCCTTAACGGAACTATTCTCTTTGGAAGATGTTTCTTACTAACCATGTAATATAACATAACTAGTTGGGCACCTGTCTGATAAAGCACTAATGACCCCTACGCCTGGTCTCCATGCATACCTCGGTTCTTATATAACCATTATGGTATTCGTACACACTCCGGACCGTCAGGTCCCGAGGTTGAAGCGAAAAGGTCGGCAACGACAAACGATCTACAATCCGGCTAGAAGGCATTCTATATGTCACCTTACATTATATAGTCAACTGTTACCCAAGTCACTTGGGGGCTCTTATGTTTATTTGAGTCCTTTCATACTATGTGTTTTTCTTCTTAGTCGTTGCAAAGTTATTATTATTTATCACTCTTTTTTCGGCACGAGTGTGCGGTCACTAGCCGGGGAGCCTAATTTCTCTCTCAAAAGCCGCTAGAGTTTAGTTTGCTAAATTGGCCTGATGAGAAGTACTCCGCCCTCGGGATAGGAGGTTGAAGCCGTAGGCTGACCCGCTCGAAGTCTTGAGATAGGATGATCATGTTAAAGCACGACAGAAGCACTTCTTTTTTCTAAGACCAATTTTCGGGTTGGCACCGAACACTTGATATTGTTCGGACGTCATGTTTTTACTGACGTTTCTTGGTTTTCCAAGCTTTTTGGCACTTTTAAACTATTTGTGTGTTTTCAGCACAAGTCTCGTAGTGCAGTGCCGGACTCCTTTAGGGATTCAGCAAAAACATTCTCGGATATTGCTATATATGCATTGGTTTCGAATTCTGTCTTCGGTCAATAGTTGGGTTGCCCGGCTCCTGCACTTGCTTCCTATGTTCCGTTTTGTTCGTCTAGGCGTGCAAAGGGAGAACCACTGCGATTGTGCTTCCAGCTCACATGGTTAAGCACCTCAGTGGAGAAAGCCGAAAACTGACTGTCACAATAAGCGTAAACTAGTCAGCGATCCGATAACTATGTTAAATAACAGGCCGTTCATAACATTGGCCGAAGTGTTTACGGTTTGACCTCGACTGACGCCGAACACTACCGGGGGCTATTAACTAGCCTCCCAAACTAAATCCTCGATATTTTGCTTTTACATTGGAGCTGAGGTTTTATGATCATGCTTAGCATGACAACCTAAAGAACGGAACCGATAGCGGGACTATTTTCTTTGGAACACATTTCTTCTGTTAAAACAGTAATATAACATATCTCTCCGCGTACCTTTGTTTATAAAACCGTATGGTCAGATCGCCTTGTTTGTCATAAATCTTTGCCCTCATAAAGGCTTTATAAAGTAAGACAAACACTCCTCGGCTACTGGCCAAGGAGGTGGAAGCCGATGGCCGGTCAACAAAGTTTTGTACAATGCGGATCCGAGCATTAATGACGTAAAGTACTTTGATACATAGAGTCATTACACATAATTTGCGATTTTACTATGGATATTGGTCCTTAATTCGGCCACCCGTGCCCGCATTAAGGCTCGGGGGCTACTGGGCTTCGGGCTTATTATTTAAACATATTAAAGGGACACATTGATCCCCTGATCTGGTGTTGCCACCCGACCAGTGTCTCGGGGGCTACTGCATTGCTTGTCCAATGCAGAAAATTTTATGTGCAATATAGTTTCCGAGGAGATTTTGATCCTCAGGTTGGTCGGCCGCACCCAACCTGAGTCTCGAGGACTGAGCATGCCGCTTTTTGTCTCCCGAAGTATTCTGCCGAGCTAGGACTTGATCCTCAGACCGATTTTGCAAATCAACCTGAGTCTCAGCGGCTACGGGGATCAGCGGTCTTATGTCATCCTTCATGTGCATCTCGGGTTTTAGACCGATACCCACCTTGAGGGCTACTGGCTATATATCTCGGCAGAGAATAAATTGCATCGATCAAAAATATTGACAAAAATCGGCCCACATTCGGGATGGTGCACCACCTTGAAAGCAGTCCGGCATAGAGCTCGGGCGCTAGTGGCTGGCTCCATAGAGGGCATTTCCGGCATTGAGCTCGGCTAAAACTCCTTCAAACTTCTTTGAACAAAGGTGATTTATGACACCTCGGACATAGTCCGGCGTTGGAGCTCGGATACATTCCGGCGTTAGAGCTGGGAAGCGGTCGGGCGCTGGAGCTCGGGTGCGAAGAAGATGGGTAGGCAAAGGAGGAAGAAGGCGTAGGTAAAAAGGTGGATCCTTATCTCCTTATATGGGCGGATGCGGCTATGCGTCCCCACCGGCCTAGTAAAACTCGCTTGCCTCCCAAGAGCCATGATAAATGGCACGGTTGGGTTACCCACGTCCGCATTAATGAGAATCCCGTTAAAAGGGGCACACGATCTCTGCTTCGACAAGACATGCCAAGGAAACCGCCTCGTTGAACGTGCTGCGGTGGAACAACAAAAAATAATCCATACAGAAGGCTTGGTCGCAGTGTTATGACACACTGCGGTACGTCAGCAGATTTGATTTGTGTTTGTATTATTCTCTATATGGCAATACGTGGAAACTTGTTTTGCAGAGCCGGACACTATTTTTTGGTGTTTATTATCTTCTTGAAGAATTTGGAGGAGGAACCCGCCTTGCAATGCCGAAGACAATTTGCGCGCCGGACTCATCGTCATTGAAGCCTGGTTCAGGGGCTACTGAGGGAGTCCTGGATTAGGGGGTGTTCGGATAGCCGAACTATATCTTCAGCCGGACTTCAGGACTATGAAGATACAAGATTGAAGACTTCGTCCCGTGTCCGGAAGGTTCTTTCCTTGGCGTGGAAGGCAAGCTAGGCGTGCGGATATTCAAGATCTCCTACCAATGTAACCGACTCTGTGTAACCCTAACCCTATCCGGTGCCTATATAAACCGGAGGGTTGTAGTCCGTAGGACGAACACATCATAACCATTATCATACCCATAGGCTAGCTTCTAGGGTTTAGCCTCCTTGATCTCGTGGTAGATTTACTCTTGTACTACCCATATCATCAATATTAGTCTAGCAGGAGTAGGGTTTTACCTCCATCGAGAGGGCCCGAACCTGGGTAAAATAAAGTGTCCCTTGTCTCCTGTTACCATCCGACCTTGACGCACAGATCGGGACCCCCTACCCGAGATCCGCCGGTTTTGACACCGACACACATATCTAGCCATCTGATACACATCTCTACAAGTTCTAGCTCTCTGGAAAGGGAGAGCCTTGGTTGCTCCGGGTTGTGAGGGACCCGCCTGCCAACCCGTTAGAGTGGGTGTTTGCCGCTTTGGGCCCACATTCCATTTAACCATGGCGTCTTTGTAGCCCTTCTAGATTATGTTACGTTGTGGTTGTGTCTTAGATTGGGGAAGCTTCCCTCAATAACCAGATAGTTAAATGCAGTTCCCAAAAGCCTATCTTTAATCACTTGATGTCAGTTTCCAAGTGAAGCGACGCCGGTACCCTCTTAACTAATGACCATACTTAATGCACCATCCTGATTTACAAAAAAGAATGCAACGTATGCATTTGTATATTTCCTTGTTAATTAACTTAATTTTTGTTCATTTTTTAACAAGTCACCCATAGTGGATTGGAAATACAACCACCCGTGTAACCATCAATAGTGGACGATCTGTGTCAGTCTATTAGTCCCTACTTTCGTGAATATTTTGAAACTGATGTTCAGAAGACAGATCGGCCTAAACTGCTCGATACGAACCGCTCCTTATTTCTTTGGCAATAACGTAATCATACCAAAGTTAAGATGAAATAGTTCTGGATGCCCGTTAAAAAAAATCGTGAAACATAGGCATAAGATCATCCTTAATAACATGCCAACATTTCCTATAAAACTCCGCAGGGAACCCATCTGGTCCCGGTGCTTTGTTCGGTTTCATTTGTGATATTGCATCTAGAACCTCCTTCTCAGTAAATGATGCAGTTAGGACCTCATTTTCCTCTGACCTAAGCTGAGGGATATCTCCAATAACAGACTCATTCATGGAAGCCGTGCTCTCTTCCGGAGGCCCGAATAGTTGTTTATAGTAATTGGAGATATACGATTTAAGATTCTCATGACCCACTACAGTCCCTTCGTCCTGCTCAAGTTGGATTATTTTCTTCTTTCTATGCTTTCCATTCGCAATTATGTGAAAGAATTGTGTATTGTCATCCCTTTGGACAACCTTGAGAACCTTAGCCTGCAATGCCCATTTGAGCTCTTCTTCTCTAAGAAGAGCCCGCAGGCGTTGCTCCGCTTTGGATTTCGTGGCCTGCTCGGCTACATCCAATAGGGTCACTTCTGCTTTTAGGTTCAGAGCATCTATTAATTGGATGATTCTTTCTTTTTCTTGTTTGTAAATCCTACTCTCGTTCTGGCCCAACCCCGTAAAAATTGTCTTAAATGTCTAATCTTGTTTTGCCATCTCTATACGCTTGTTCGTCCAGTAACAGGCTTTGCTCATTCTCGTGCAATAATGACCAAGAAATTCTCTTTTTCGAACCAACTCAGTTCGAAAGAGAAAGTGTTCATGTTACCAATATGTGTTGCATCTCCTGAGTCAACTAGCAATGGTGTGTGGTCTGAGATTGCCCTCTGCATCGCATGAACCGACACCAATGGGTATTTTTGTTCCCATTCAACACTAGCAAGCACCATATCCAACTTCTCATAAGTCGGAGTAGGCAACGAATGAGCCCATGTAAATTGTCTACTTGTGAGTTCAATCTCCCTTAGACTGAGACTCTCGATAATCATGTTAAACATGAGTGACCACCGTCCATCAAAATTATCATTGTTCTTCTCATCTCGCCTTCTTGTAATATTGAAATCTCCTCCAACTAAGATTGGAAGTGTTTCATCCCCACATATCCGTACTAGGTCAGCTAGGAAATCATGTTTGAGTTCGGGTTGGGCTGCTCCATATACAGCTATGAGAGACCAATGGAAACCATTTAACTTTGATCTCACCTGAAACTTGACCGCAAAGTCCCCCCTAACAACATTAAGGACCTCTAGCGTTTCACGCCTAACCCCCAGCAGTATCCCACCGGATCTTCCTCTAGGGGGTAAAGAGTGCCAGTCAAAATCTATTCCACCGGACAAAGTTCCGAGAAACTGTGAGGTGAGATTATCTCTGCCTATTTCAAGAAGTGCGATAAAATCGAGCTTTTGTTCTATCGATGTCTCTGCAAGGAACCTTCTTTTAGCCAAGTCAGCCAGACCTCCGCTATTCCAAAAGATTACCTTCATAGATCATCATGGAATTTCTTTTTAAGCTTAACCCTAGCACTCCTCCGAACAACCGAAGTAGGATACACCTTCTTTTTCCAGGATCGCTTGGGCTTGTCCCCCATACCCAACGTACCTATATTATTATGGTGATTAGAGACAATACCGTCCGCCGGTAAAGGCTCTACACTATCCTTAGTGTCCGACCCTTCTATTTCACATTCGGCCTCCAAAGTAGGCATAAGATCACTACATAAGCTTTCAAGTGATGATATTCCTAAGTGTTTCATATCTTCATCATTCATGGGTATAACGGCTGCTATGTTGCGAATAATTTCAGAAGCCCGCTCCGCTTCTAAATCTAAAAGGTCATTAATAGACTTCGCAACTTCCTTTTCATTCGAACCCAAAGAAACCCCTAGGTTGTTGGCCTTATCGATAATTTCATGTTCCGAGAAATGCATAATAGAACAGCTTTTATTAAAAGACAAACTTGCAGTTGACTCGACATCGCGAAGCTTGGCCGCTCTCATGGCACGCCCCAACCGCAGGTCATCTGCGTCTGGTTGTTCCTTGATCCGGTTGCCGACACGCCTGCCAACCATCACCGGGTCCATGATCCCACCAAAGGCGGTGATCTTCTCCATAGACCTCTCCTGGGGTGTATGCTCCCCAATGATACGACGTCCTCCACCCTACAAGTGTATAATAGCAACAAGTGGATTGATCCGACGTCCGCCACTCCATAACCTAATTGCACTATCCACTCGACCAGGAATAAATTGATGCAAGACAAAGAAGCGAAATTTTCTTTAACACACTGTTCACTCAGCCAACAAAAAAATAAGCAAAAACTAAATACCTGTCGTGTTGTTGTTTCCTGCAGGAATAAATTGATGTATGAAAACAACTTATATTCTGTTGTTTGAGGCATTAATAAAATGTTCACGCATTACAAAGAAAGTACATGACGTTTGAAAAATGTTTAAGCACTGTAAAAGTATTTGTGTAATTTAAAAAAGTACGTTGCATTTAAAAATGTGCACACGTTTCCTTTTTTAGGGTTTATGTTTACACACTTTAGAAAAAATGTTCATGCGGGGCATATAAATGTTTGTGTGTATGTTGTTTCTTGTTGTGGGGTGTATATGTTGTTATTATCTTGTTCTATTTAAGAAAATTACGCGGGGCATAGAAGTTCTCCATGACATGCGCATATTATCACATCGAGAGTGGGATCATTCTGATTGAACGGTCTATTTTTTTCAAATTTGAAATTATTCAAATTGAAATTTCTATTGGACAAATCATCTGATCTATATTTTCTTTGATTTTCAAATTTCAAATTATTCGAATTCAAACAAAATTTCTACTGATTTGTCAGAAAGAAATTTACGTACATTCATTGTGCACTATATCTTTTTTATCTAGATTTTTTAGTTTAAAGCTATTCAAATTTAAAACATAGTTCATTTGTCAAAAAAATACATATGTGCATTCTGACCTATATTTTCCTTTACCAAGATTCAAAATTAAAATTATTTGAATTCAAACAGAAATTCTGATGATTTGTCCAAAACCAATTGCATGCACTCATTCTGACATATATTTTATTTTATCTAGATTTTCAAATTTAAAATCATTCGAATTCAAAGAAAAAATTCATTGATTTCTCCACAAGAATTTATGTTTATTCGTGGTGCACTAGATTTTAAAAGTTAAAATTATCATAATTCAAAGAAAAATTGAGTTGGGCTTTCAAAAAATATATGTTTACATACATTCTGCACTATATTTCATTTTATACAAATTTTAAATTATTTGTATGAAAAAAGTGTTGATTTTTCTAAAAGAATTTACATACATTCATTCTGCCTAGAATTTTTTAAGTTAAAGTTATAGGAATTCAAACAAAAATTAAGTTGCTTTGTTAAAAAAAATACGTACATTCGTTGTGCACTATATTTCCTTTTATGATTTTCAAATTAAATTATTTAAAATCAAACAAAAATTTTGTTGATTTGTCCAACAAATATCTAGAGTATAAGTTGTTTGCGTACATAGAAAAAAAAAGATAGAAGAATACAGAAGACTCTTTAATTCATGTCAGGAGGTCATAGGTTCAGTCCGGGGCTTTGCCTTTTTGAACACACAGTCCCCTTTTGTTTTTTACTTTAATTCGTAATTGTCCGTCTTATATAAAGCTAACTATGCTACCTAATCGTCATACATCAGTTGCTCGAGCGCTGATATTCGCAGGAGGTCGTGCGTTTGAGTCTGTGATCCGGCGTTTTTATTTTATTTTATGATACCGTGTGTATATTTAGGTTGTCAATTTTATCACCTTAATATAAACTATATAACACAACAATTATACAGTTTGAAAATAGAACATCTGAAGTTTATATTGATATATTTTTTGTAATATATGACTTGTATTAGATTGGTCAAATTGAACCTAGAAATACACGTACGTCCTGTAAACTGAGAGAGAGGGAGTAACGTAATTAAACAAAAGCGAAGGTGTTTTGTGCAACAAAAAAAGATAATGTGTGCCTCACCCAACGCCTCACCACCCAGGCACTGACATGTGGGCCGCGTTCATGCAGACACGCCACGTGAGCATTAGATACTGCTAGATACAAACGGAATGACCGTATCTGCACACATGGACAAGTTATGTGATTACAATAACGTATTTTATAACTTTTAGCACTAAACTAAACATCAGATGCAAATTTTATGACTGTCAATGATATTACCTCCGTCCAGAAGCACAAATAACCCGTATCTTCGTCCAGACGAATACCAAGTGTTAAACAAGCCATGCATGGACCAGTAACCGTTGGTGCCTAGCACTAGGCAACTGGACCAATGGCGACGTATCACGTATACCACGCGTCGGGAAAAGTATTACACAGTACATGGCGCCGGTCCGTGGCTTCGCGCCAATGAAAACCGGCCCGTCGCGCTGTCGGCCGAGTCGTTGTGGGCTCGCGGCAGAGCGCCAACGCAATCCCGCTGAAAACGGAGTGGATAGGGCAGTTTCACCGGCCCGTTCAACTCGATCGGCGACGTGAGAGAAGAGCGAACAAGTGTCCGAGACGCTGACCCACGGCGCTCAGGATCGAGGGTGAAATGAACACCTGGAAGAGCTGGCGAGGACAAGACGTACGGCGCCATTGGCCATGCTCCATATGCCCCGGACAGACACCACCGGCCACGGCGCGTCAACAAGAAAGAAAAAAGGACACCGGCCACGGCCAGCGTACGCAACACACGCAGCCTGAATCCTGCGACGACCAGGACCGCATGCGAAGCCTGGCTCCACGCGCAAGCACCGGCCACCCATGCTCCACACGGGCCCCGCTCATATCTTCGACGGAAGCAGCTCGATCACGACTGATTTAAATTAATCAGCTGGGCACACATGGTCTCAGCTACTCCGACTGGTACGTGGTGGTACTACAGTAAGTACCGGTCATTGTCTATTTTTTTTTGAAACAAGAAGTACCGGTCATCGTCGAGGAGGTCGGCGCAAAAGTTAACCGAACGGACGTTCGCATGGCAGTTAACTCACGCTACTCACCGTTCTTGGTGTTGGTGAACCGCGACGTACGTGGCGTTCACCCACTTGCTTGCACCGCTAGCGGCAGCAGGGCTCGTCGACGTCACGGTTAGTATAACGGATTTGGCTGAAACGTTGTCAAAATTGACTCTTGGGTCCGTCGACTTGCACACCGACCAAAATAGCTGCTCGAGCTAGGTGCGCTGCTTACGTACCGTAACGTAGTGCGTGCCTCCGGGACAGCGACAGGCGCGGCCACGCGAGCATCGTCGGCGGAGGAGAGCGTCGACGCGCGGCCAGCTGCAGCCTAGTTTGGACCTATGGCCCACGGCCAATGCAGAGGAGTCGCGTCTGTGGCCCACGGCCTGCATTCAAGAGCCGGGGAGGATGTGTCCTCTTCTGGAGAGGCCTGGACGGCTGTGTTTGGTGAATTGTCAAGGCAGCCCGGTTTCCTAAAAGAGACGACGCTTTTCGTTACCGCCAAGACATGCACGTGTCAACCGGTGGCCTAGCGGCTGGTTATTGGAGTATAGCCATGCACCTGGACATGCCATGTACTGTACTTCCTGTGTCCATAAATATTTGTCTTTTTAGATATTTCAAATGAACTATCACATACGGACGTATGTAAACATATTTTAAAGTATAGATTCACTCATTTTGCTCCGTACGTCATCATTTATTGAAATCTTTAGAAAGACAAATATTTAAAAACAAAAGGAGTATTTTTTGTAGCAGAGCAGAAAATAGTTTTAAAAGAAACATAGATTTGCACGTAGGAGCATATGCGCCAAGTATGGAAGGGAAATACACTTTGAAACCTCAAACCTGGTTGTATATACACCATATATGGGATTTTTTTTAATAATTAAACAAAAGCAAAATAGTTTAGAAGTTTTTTAAAATAAACTTGACTTTCTTTTACACTAGCATATAAATTTTCACAAAAAAAACCAACATTGACTTCAGGGAAAAAAAGATAAAATTTACTTGCTACACTATTCACACTTCACACTATTTTTGCCAAAAGTTTGTCTTTATTGCAAAGAAGGCAAAGGAGGGTTTTATTTTTGTAGATTTTTTTATATTTTCAGAATTTTTGACTTTTTATTTTATTCCCTGGATCCTTGATTAATACAGTCTTTATTGCAAAGAAGGCAAAGGAGGGTTTTATTTTGAGGTAATAACACCAGCGGTGCCTAAACTTGCCACCGATGTTCACTTTGGTGCCTAAACTTGAAAAATACATCAAACTGGTTCTATAACTTGGCGGTATGGTTCAAATACGGTTCAAATCACGTCCAGATATGTATTTATTGTTGACTAAACATGCCAGCGTGGCACGGAGCCCAGTTGCAGTGCCTAGACAGACCGACATGGAAAGAGTGCGTCTAAATGAACATCGGTCCCACCTGTCAGTGCACAACAGAAAAAAAAATGAAGCACAACTGTGATTTGAATCGGCGACCTGTGCGTTGTGAAGGACCTGCGCAAACCACATCACGAGGGAAAGTTAGTTGACTATTATGCATCGCTAACCTTTATGTAGCTAACTAGAGTGCAATCAGTGCGGCCAATTTTCCACATGCTAGTTATTTTTCCTTTTTTTAGAAAAATATTCAAACTATAGTCACAATATTGAATTAATAGTTAATGACCCCTCAAAAAATGTTAATATAAATTTAAATATCTACAAAATTGAAATAATAAAAAATAATTAACAAAATGGTTTCATAATATTTGTAAGAATTCACACATATAATAAAATAATTTTGCAATTTTTTAATGTTATACATTTTCGAAATGTTAATCTAATTTTCAAAATCTTCATATTTTAAAAACATATCATGTGGTCATTTGTTTACATATTAGTTCTTTTTTCCTTTTGTACATGACCCTTCGACGTGTGGGTTTCTTTTTTGTTTTTATTAATTCTAAAACTTATGCAAATTATTGTAATGGTAATAAAATAAAGCTAGTATCTACTTGTCTTAGAAATAATATGCATAACTTTTATGTTAAAACATGTTAATGTAATTAAAAAATATTTACGTATTATTATAAATTCAGGTGATTAAAATGTTCTTTTTACTAGATAAATGTATGTATAGTTTAAAATTTGCTAATTTAAATATAAGAATGTATAAAATCCCAGGGGAACACTAGGCCATTGTTTATTTTTTTCACACATATTGTAATATTTATTTTTATTCGAAAATATATATTTTCACAAACACATATATATTTTTAAAACAAGTGAACACTTTTTACAACTAGATATACATTTCCTAAAAGCATGGACCCTTCATATACTACCTGAATATTTTGTAATTTCTAAAATAAAATAAAAAACTAACATGTGGAAAATGGGTGCAATAACTGCAGCATATTTAACTCCACGGCTGTATTGGATGTATAAAGCGTTGCAGTGCTTAAAAGACAGCAGAATTACATGGGGGAGTTGGTTGGTGCATGTCCTGCGCCGCGCACAGTTCGCCGGTTCAAATCTCACCTTTGCAACTTTTTAGTTTATTTCAGTTGTGCACTGACAGGTGGGACCCAATGGTCATTGAGACGCACATTCTTTATGGCAGTCTGTCCCGACACTGCAAGTGGGCTCACGCCACACTGGCATGTCTAGTCAGCTATACATACATATCTAGACGTGATTGAACCGTATTTGAACCATACTGCCAAGTTATAGAATCAGTTCGGTGTATTTTTCAAGTTTAGGCACCAAAGTGAACATCGATGGCAAGTTTAGGCACCACTAGTGTTATTACCTCTTTTATTTGTGTAGATTTTTTTATATTTTTAGAATTTTTGACTTTTTATTTTATTCCCTGGATCCTTGATTAATACAAGTCTTTCTCGCAAAAAAAAATCATATAGGGTGTAGATACAGCCAGGAACAAACGTCCACGTCCAAGCATGTAAGTACATCATCGATCAAGGGAAAATCACAGGGATTTGATTCCTTGCATTCGCAGCAGGATGTCAAGACTCAAGAGGAAGTATATCTCTTCTGCAGAACATGCGCTATCAGCTATTCATTGCCCGAGATCATAGGATGCGTGAATACCCAACGCAAAATTGGCCTCGCAGTAAGGAAAGCGATACAGAGAGGAGGAAACAAATGTGGAGAGGGAAATTAGAACGCAGAAAACTCGATCGCCGCGTGATTCTTGTACGGATAATACATTATCCTGCTTGTCCAAAAGAAAAAAAAAACACCAAATTAGCGTGCGAAGCTTCGTGATTTTATTAGGCCGGTGAGAGGCTGAGAGCTACCGTTTAGAAATGCTAAAAGAAATGGACAATTTCGCACCGCCTGAAAAAAGAATTCCATTTGAAGGAGCAGAGCTTTCCTTGTGGGCCGCACGCAAATCCCCTATAAATCCAGCGCCAATTGGCCGCCGATCAAACTCGCCAAAGCACACATCTCGAGCTTAGAGCAAAGCCAAGCAAAAGCAGAGCAAAAACCCTCCACCGCAAGCGAACCGAGCACCGCCGACCATGGCCCCAAACCTCAGCAAGGCGACCGACGACCTGCTCGGCGACGTGGCCGTGGACGGCCTCAAGCAATCGCCGCGCTTCACGCTCAAGGGCAAGGACCTCGCCGTCGACGGCCACCCCGCCCTCCTCGACGTCCCCGCCAACATCCGCCTCACCCCGGCCTCCGTCCTCGTGTCCGCTGGTGACGTTGCCGGCGCCACCCACGGCAGCTTCCTCGGCTTTGACGCGCCGGCGCCGGAGAGCCACCACGTGGTGCCGATCGGCAAGCTGGTCGACACGCGGTTCATGAGCATCTTCCGCTTCAAGGTGTGGTGGACGACCCACTGGGTGGGCACCGCCGGCAGGGACGTGGAGAACGAGACCCAGATGATGGTGCTCGACCGCGCCGCCGACCGCCCCTACGTGCTCCTCCTCCCCATCGTCGACGGCGCCTTCCGCGCCAGCCTCCAGTCCGGGGAGGACGACCACGTGGCGCTCTGCCTCGAGAGCGGCTCCTCTGTCGTGAAGGGGTCCGTGTTCCGCAGCGCCGTGTATCTGCACGCCGGCGACGACCCGTTCGAGCTGGTGAGGGAGGCGGCCAGGGTGGTGCGCGCCCACCTCGGCACCTTCCGGCTTTTGGAGGAGAAGACGCCGCCGCCGATCGTGGACAAGTTCGGGTGGTGCACCTGGGACGCCTTCTACCTCAAGGTGCACCCGGAGGGGGTGTGGGAGGGCGTGCGCGGGCTGGCGGAGGGCGGGTGCCCGCCGGGGCTCGTGCTCATCGACGACGGCTGGCAGTCCATCTGCCACGACGACGACGACCCCGCCGACGGCGCCGAGGGCATGAACCGCACGGCCGCCGGCGAGCAGATGCCGTGCCGGCTCATCAAGTTCCAGGAGAACCACAAGTTCAGGGACTACAAGGGCGGCCTCGGCCTCGGCGGGTTCGTGCGCGAGATGAAGGCCGCGTTCCCGACGGTGGAGCAGGTGTACGTGTGGCACGCGCTCTGCGGGTACTGGGGCGGGCTCCGGCCCGGCACGCCGGGGCTGCCGCCGACCAAGGTCGTGGCGCCCAAGCTCTCGCCGGGGCTCAAGCGCACCATGGAGGACCTCGCCGTCGACAAGATCGTCAACAACGGCGTCGGGCTCGTCGACCCGGAGCACGCGCGCGAGCTCTACGAGGGCCTCCACTCCCACCTCCAGGCCTCCGGCATCGACGGCGTCAAGGTCGACGTCATACATGTGAGTCTTTATCAGAAACTTTAATTTCATCTTAAGTTGCAAATTTTGTCGGCAGATTTTGATGGATGTGATTAGCCCAGAATGTTTTACTTGCATGCCTTTGAATAAAATATGTACTTACTCCGTTTCCTTTTAGTCTGTATATAAAGTTTGGTCAAAATCAATCTTTCTAAAGTTTGACTAATTTTATATTAAAAAATATGAACATTCACAATATGAATTCAATGTTATCAGATACATCATGAAATGTATTTTCATACTTTATAGTTTTAGTATTACAGATGTTCATATTTTTTGATATAAATTTAGTCAAATTTTGTGTAGTTTGACTTTGACCAAATCTTATATGCGAAATAAGAAGAAACAGAGTATAAAACATAAGTGGTGCAGTGCACCGTGCATGTGATGAGGTTTTCGAGCATGAAATTTCAACCATTTAGTAGTCACTGTCTTCAAGCTGTTGGGGAATTAACTCTGCCACAAATGGTCCATAACGGTAGACGATTTGGAACGCTATCCTTTTCTGCTTTTATTAGCACCAAATCCAATCTTTCAACTGAACCATCCGGTGACCTGACCTGGACGGTAGGATAAAGAAGTAGAGTATTTGACATTTGACACCATGTTGAAACGTGTAACTAGAACAGCCAAGAAACTGCTAATTACATCTTGATGTGACTTGTCACCGACAATAAATAAGCACTCCCTTCGTCCGGAAATACTTGTCATGAAAATCGATGTATCTAGATGTATTTTAGTTGTAGATACATCCATTTTCATTCATTTTGATGACAAGTATTTCCGGACGGAAGGAGTATAAAATTTATATTTGACTGTGCTGACTTTTTGTCTGACCGTGCGTGTGCAGCTGCTGGAGATGTTGTGTGAGGAGTACGGCGGGCGGGTGGAGCTGGCCAAGGCCTACTTCCACGGGCTGACGGAGTCCGTGCGCCGGCACTTCGGCGGCAACGGCGTGATCGCCAGCATGGAGCACTGCAACGACTTCATGCTGCTGGGCACGGAGGCGGTGGCGCTGGGCCGCGTCGGCGACGACTTCTGGTGCACCGACCCCTCCGGCGACCCCAACGGCACTTTCTGGCTGCAGGGCTGCCACATGGTGCACTGCGCCTACAACTCGCTCTGGATGGGCAGCTTCATCCACCCCGACTGGGACATGTTCCAGTCCACGCACCCCTGCGCTGCCTTCCACGCTGCCTCCCGCGCCGTCTCCGGCGGCCCCATCTACGTCAGCGACTCCGTCGGCAGCCACGACTTCGATCTCCTCCGCCGCCTCGCGCTCCCTGACGGCACCGTCCTCCGCTGCGAGCACCACGCGCTCCCCACCCGCGACCTCCTCTTCCTCGACCCGCTCCACGACGGCAAGACCATGCTCAAGATCTGGAACCTCAACCGGTTCTCCGGCGTGCTCGGCGCCTTCAACTGCCAGGGCGGCGGGTGGAGCCCCGAGGCGCGCCGGAACAAGTGCTGGTCGCACTGCTCCGTCCCCGTCACCGCGCGCGCCGGCCCGGCCGACGTCGAGTGGAAGCAGGGCACCGCCCACCCCGTCGCCGTCGAGGGCGCCGCGCAGTTCGCCGTCTACTTCGTCGAGGCCAGGAAGCTGGAGCTGCTGCTCCCGGAGGAGACGGTGGAGATCACGCTCGAGCCGTTCAACTACGAGCTCCTCGTCGTGGCGCCCGTGCGCGTCGTCTCGCCGGAGAAGGGCATCCGGTTCGCGCCCATCGGCCTCGCAAACATGCTCAACACCGGCGGCGCGGTGCAGGCCTTCGAGTCCGGCGAGGGCGGCAACGGCGAGGTGACCGTGGAGGTGGCGGTCAAGGGCGCGGGGGAGATGGCGGCCTACTCGTCGGCCAAGCCCAGGCTGTGCAAGGTTGAGGGCGAGGACGCCGAGTTCGCGTACAAGGACGGCGTGGTCACCGTGGCCGTCCCGTGGTCCGGCTCCTCGTCCAAGCTGGCTCGTGTCCAGTATGTCTATTGACGTCTCGGGGGGCTCCGTCAGCCTTGAGCTTTGCACGTTTCGCGTCCAAATAATTTTATTTAGGTGGAGCTTCCAATTTGTACAGCTCTTATCTTTAGTTTTTTTGGTTTGATTTACCCTTTTTTGCGATGAGGATTTCATCCATCTAAACTGAATCAATAAATTTCTGGTTTTTGTTACGAGCCTAGTGTCACCTTGTACCATTGCAACATAAATCGTGTTGCAGGTATTTTTACAACATAGATCAAGTTGTAGAATTTTTTTTTTTGCAACATAGTTTTTGTCCTAGAAATTTTCGTGACAAAAGTCTTGTTACAAGAATTTTACTTTGCATAAATTTTTCGCAACAAAGGTTATGTTGCATAGATGATATGCCGGCTCAGTCTCTCGAAGGTGCTCATAAAGGTAGGGTGTGCGTATGTGCGTTCATAGAGGGTGAGTGTATGCGCGTGTATATGAGCGCTTGTGTCTGTACTGATGCTCAAAAAATATGCAATGGAGATCTTGCTGCAGAAATTTAATAGTCTTACAAGCAACGCCCGTGATAGCCGAGGCCCTGCAACGGTTCATGGGTTAGACGGAGAGCGGTAGGATCGTGATGTTTATAGAATGGAAAGGTGAAGGACGGGTGGGATTTTGCTTATTGAGCATCCACGTGCTCGCACTTAAGCATGCACTCGAGGAGAACAGCTAATTTGGGCGGTGCAAGTCGACCGATCCAAGAGTCAATTTGACAATGTTTCAGCCAAATCCGTTATATTAACCGGGACGTCGACGAGCCCTGCTGCCGCTTGCCGTGCAAGCAAATGGGTGAATGCCACGTACGTCGTGGTTCACCAACACCAAGAACGGTGAGTAGCGTGAGAGTTACTGTCATGCTCCTGTTGGGTTAACTCTTGCGCCGACCTCGTCGACAATGACCGGTACTTCTTTGTTTCAAAAAAGACAATGACCGGTATTTACTGTAGACTGTAGTACCACGTACCAGTCGGAGTCGGAGTAGCTGAGACCATGTAGTGTGCCCAGCTGACTAATTTAAATCAGTCGTGATCGAGCTGCTTCCGTCAAAGATATGAGCGGGGCCCGGGTGGAGCCAGGACACTCGTGGGCTGTGGCCGCGCGCCGGGGGTGGCCGGAGGCCGGTGCTTGCGCGTGGAGCCAGGCCTCGCATGCGGTCCTGGTCGTCGCAGGATTCAAGCTGCGTGTGTTGCCTACCATGGCCGTGGCCGGTGTCTAAATTTTTTTTTACGCGCCATGGCCGGTGGTGTCTGTCCGGGGCATATGGAGCATGGCCAACGCTATGCGTCGGCGTCTCGGACACTTGGTCCGCTCTTCTCACGTCGCCGATCGAGTTGAACAGACCGGTGAAACTGCCCTATCCACTCCGTTTTCAGCGGGATTGCGTTGGCGCTCTGCCGCGAGCCCACAACGACACAGCCGACACCGGCCACGGCCGACTGGCGCCATCTACTCTACTTTTCCCCCCGACGCATGGTACGTGATACGTTGCCATTGGTCCACTTGCCCACTACTAGGCGGGGACGTAGTCGATTACTGGATCATGCATGCCTTGTTTTACACTTTGACCTTGAGCATTCGTCTGGGCGAACATACCGGGTTGTTTGTGCCCTGGATGGACGGAGCTGTTGCACCACGTGCCACTAATCTTTTAACGCCATACAGAGAGATTATAAACGGTTTTCATAAATTTATAAGTCGATGCCGAGAGCCACCTGACATCTCCATGTTTTCATCTGTACATCGAAAGAAACGGCTAGCACTATCGGCTTATCGATAAGGAAATCTCATCCTAGAATGGACTAAATTTTAAACACAAACTTTCAAATCAAAGATCCCAATGTTTATTGAGTTACAAGTATATATGTTGACTAAAATGTTGCTGAAGTCATCTCAAGACAAAAATGTTGCTGAACTTCAAATCGAAACCAAGGAATATATTTCAGACCGTCTGACTATGGCTTCTAGTGAACCTCCTGTGATCGAACAAGTCAAGGCGGACAATACGCCTACATGCCCATAGTGCAAACACATATATGTATTGAATGGATATTAAAAACCAAGAAATGGTTGGATGGTTACGCGGGTGGTTGTATTTCCAGTCCACTATGGATGACTTGTTACAAAATGAACAAAAGTTAACTTAGTTAACAAGGAAATATACAAATGCATAGGTTGCATTCTTTTATGTCAATCAGGATGCTGAACTAAGTACGGTCATTAGTTAAGGGGGTATCCACGTCACTTCACTCGGAAACTTACATCGAGTGATTAAAGATAGGCTTTTGGGAACTGCATTTAACTATATCTGGTTAGTGAGGGAAGTTCCCCCAATTTAAGACACAACCACAACGGAACATAACCTAGAAAGGCTACAGACACGCCTTGGTTAAATGGAATGTGGGCCTGATGCTGCAAAGAACCACTCTAACCGGCTGGCAGGCGGTGATGAGGATACGTACCTAGGGTAGGGTAACTTATCATACCTGAGGTACCCAATTAAGGACATGACTCCTACAATGAAAGACATTCTAAGAAGTATCAACATTTCAGTCGACCTGGTCAGCCCAGTCGACGGACACGAGCGTACTCGACCAGAAGCACAAGCAGTCGACCATAAAGACAGCCACTCGACTATAAGAAGACCTAAAGGCACTGCCTACAAATGGTCAACTCATAAGTAGCTTTTATGGCCTTCATGGTCCTTTATTACAGGCGTTACCAGTAACCCCCTCTCTTTATGTACATTAAACTCCTTGTAACGTGGGCTGGCTGGGGTCCTGGCGAACTCTATATAAGCCACCCCCCTCCACTAGGACAGGGGTTCGCAACTTTGTAACACACACACACATAATCCAGTCGACTGCCTCCGGGCTCCGAGACGTAGGGCTGTTACTTCCTCAGAGAAGGGCCCGAACTCGTAAAACTCCTTGCGCATACAACTATTCCATAGCTAGGATCTTGCCTCTCCATACTTACCCCCCATTCTTACTGTCAGACTTAGAACCACGACAGTTGGCGCCCACCGTGGGGCAGGTGTTCTAGCGATTTGTTGGAGGAGTTGGGATTCTTTCACCCCACATCATGTTTTCGAGCGGAGTCATGGTCGAGAGCCGCGAGATCCGTCTCGGCGCTTTCTCCTTCATCGTTGACAACTCTGCTTGGCTGCAGGAGGCTCCACTCGACGTGGACGCGCTTCCCGCCCGCGGAGCCACGCATTTTCGCGCATGCGTCCGCGGCGTCCTCCTGCGGCAACCGTCGACCCAGTACGGGTCGGCATTCGTTTCGCCATCGTCGTCATCAGTTTCCCACCGGCGCAAGCGCACCGGTCGGTCGAGACTCCAGCGGTGGGTGAAGCACGCACTGGCCCGCCAGTTGGCCATCCCCCAAGTCGCGGCAATCGAGCCCGACGAGTCACTCTACGGCCTGTTCGACCTGTCGACTGGCTCCGTAGAGACTGCGTCCGGGTGCGACAGCAGTGATCCAGCGGCGGAAGTACTAATGGTCGACGGACCACGTAGTCCCCCCGGATTCCCCCACACCGAAGAGGTTGCCGCAGGGGGGATTCCGGCGCGGGGCCACGAAGAGTACAGGCCCGAGCCCCTTACCTCAGTGCAGAGGGAGGAACTCCGTCGCCGGAACATGGACGCCCTTCACACTCCTATCGTTGGAGAAACCCCTGAGGCACGAGCCCTGGAGGAGGTGCGCTTGGCCAACTTGGCTGAACGTACTCGACTGGAGAATCTTCAGAGAGCACTCGACGAGCGCGCACGACCGCCCGTTCCCGAGTCCAGTCGTCGTCGCCTCTTCCAGCCGCCGACCCAGGTATACCGTACCCCGATTCAGAATTTGGCAGCTGCGGCTCGCATAGCGGAGTCGATCCAGCCTTCACAGTCAGAGGCAGGGAGAGGTCTGTTGCAGATCAGAGATTTGCTCCGTGCAGCGGGTGACCAGAATTCAGCCGTATCTCAGTCGCGCAACAGGATTCACAGTCGATCCGTCGCTGCGAATTCCGTTCAGTCGGCTCATAGTCCAAGGTCGCCCCCGAGGCGTGAAGGACACAGAGGCCGGCACGAGGATCAATACCAAGGGCACGAGCGGTATGAGCACCGATTCGATCGCAACGATCAACGTCGAGTGCCTTCTCCTGCCCCAAGAGCGGGGTCGTACGTTCCTCGACGGCAAGAGGACAGACGCCAGTTCAGTATTGGGCGAAGGGTCCCAGTCGACCCCAGGGAACCAGGCTTTGATGCGAGATCCGTCATCGTTCAAGGTCTGGTCGACCGAAATAGAGCTCACCGAGAAGACCGTGACAGAGGCGCGCCGTCCAGCAGCAGAGTTCACGCCTCAGGTCCCGAGTGTTTCAGCAGAGCAATCAGAGCTGCAGTGATTCCTCCCAACTTCAGGTTGGCGACTGGAGTCAGCAAGTTCACCGGAGAGTCCAAGCCGGACACATGGCTCGAGGATTACCGAGTGGCTGTTCAGATCGGAGGCGGCAATGACGAGGTGGCAATGAGGCATTTGCCCCTCATGTTGGAAGGATCAGCCAGAGCGTGGTTGAATCAGTTGGCTCCCAGCAGTATTTATACTTGGGAAGATCTAGCCCAGGTGTTTGTCAGGACATTCGAAGGGACTTGCAAGCGACCGGCAGGGTTGACAGAACTGCAGTCATGTGTTCAGAAGTCGAGTGAAACCCTGAGGGATTATATCCAAAGGTGGATCACTCTGAATCACACGGTCGAGAATGTGTCCGACCATCAGGCAGTTTGCGCCTTCAAGGAAGGCGTCAGAAACAGGGAGTTAAATTTGAAGTTCGGTCGAACCGGGGATATGACCCTGAGTCGAATGATGGAAATCGCCACCAAGTACGCGAACGGAGAAGAGGAAGATAGAGTCCGGAGTGGCAAGTATAAGGCAGCCGCTAATGAGGCCGGCGGAGGACACTCCAGTCGGAAGCAGAAGCGCAAGGCCGAGCCAGTCGCCCCCGGGGAAGCCTTAGCTATGACCCCAGGGAAGTTTAAGGGGAAACCCAAGGGTCCTTGGAACCCCAAGAAAGTGAAAGACCAGGACGGGAACAATGTGATGGACTTACCATGCCACATTCACACGAAGAAAGATGAAGAGGGAAATCTCATTTACCCTAAGCATACCACTCGACAATGTCGACTCCTGATGCAACAGTTCCAAGGGAAGCAGGCCAAGGACAAAGAGAAAGAGTCAGACAAAGTTGAAGACAGGGAAGACAGCGGTGAAGAATACCCCCAAGTCAATTCCACTCTGATGATTTTCGCTGATGTCGAAAGTAAGAGTCGACTGAAGGTCATCAATCGCGAAGTAAACATGGTCGCTCCGGTGACACCCCATTACCTGAAGTGGTCCCAGACCGCCATCACCTTCGACCAGTCCGATCATCCGACTCATATTGCCACCCCAGGGAGGCAAGCGTTGGTGGTCGACCCAATTATTGAAGGCACTCGACTGACCAAGGTTCTGATGGACGGCGGCAGTGGGCTAAACTTGTTGTATGCAGAGACGTTGAAGGGGATGGGCATTCCGATGTCCCGACTCAGCCCCAGCAACATGAGCTTCCACGGAGTCATTCCTGGGAAGAAAGCTGAGTCACTCGGTCAAATCACTCTCGACGTCGTCTTTGGTGACTCAAAGAATTTCCGGAAAGAAAAGTTAACCTTTGAGGTCGTGGATTTTCAGAGTGCGTACCACGCCATTCTTGGGAGGCCAGCCTACGCTCGTTTCATGGCTCGACCATGCTACGTATACCTCAAGCTGAAGATGCCTGGCCCCAAAGGTGTAATCACCATCGTTGGCAATCGGAAGAAGGCAGAGGAGTGCTTCCAGAAAGGCGCCAAAATTGCTGATGCTCAGATGGCCAAGATAGAGATACAAGAGTACCAGAAGACTGCGGATCCGAGTGAGTTGTTACGAGCCAAGAAGCCCGCCACGGAGTCAGCATTTCAGTCGACTGGTGAGACCAAGCAAGTCCACATCCACCCGACCGATCCAAATGCGGCTCCAACCAACATCTCCACTACACTCGACTCCAAATAGGAAGAAGCGCTCGTCCAGTTCCTCCGTGAGAACTGGGACATCTTTGCATGGAAGCCTGCTGACATGCTAGGTGTGCCCAGGGGACTGGCTGAGCACCGCCTTCGAGTCGACCCAAAGGTCAAGCCAGTCAAGGAGCATCTCCGGCGGTCCGCCGTTCAGAAGAGAAAGGCCATTGGTGAAGAAGTGGCCCGACTCCTAGCAGCAGAATTCATTCGCGAGATCTACCACTCTGAGTGGCTCGCCAATGTTGTAATGGTCCCTAAGAAGGACAAATCGTTGCGCATGTGCATCGATTTTAAGCATATCAATCGGGCCTGCCCGAAAGATCATTTTCCTCTTCCTCGCATCGACCAAATAGTCGACTCGACTGCAGGATGCGAGAGGTTATCTTTTTTAGATGCTTACTCTGGATACCATCAGATCCGTCTGTATGGACCCGATGAAATAAAAACAGCCTTCATCACCCCATTTGGGTGTTTCTGCTATGTTACCATGCCTTTCGGTCTCAAGAACGCCGGAGCTACATTCATGAGAATGATTCAGAAGTGCCTAATCACTCAAATCAGTCGGAATGTAGAAGCATACATGGATGACATAGTGGTCAAGTCACGAAAAGGTTCCGACCTGCTGACTGACCTAGCTGAAACTTTTGCCAATCTCAGGAATTATGATATCAAGCTCAATCCGTCGAAGTGCACATTTGGAGTCCCTGGAGGAAAGTTACTCGGTTTTCTTGTTTCCGAACGAGGAATCGACGCTAACCCCGAAAAAGTTGGCACCATACTCCGGATGAAACGCCCCGTGCGTGTGCACGATGTCCAGAAACTTACTGGATGCTTGGCCGCCCTAAGTCGATTCATCTCCAGGCTCGGTGAAAAGGCGCTGCCTCTTTACCGACTGATGAAGAAGTCAGACACGTTCGAATGGACTCCAGAAGCTGATGCAGCATTTGCAGAGCTAAAAGCTCTGCTCTCCACCCAGCCGGTGCTTGCTGCTCCTGTCAGCAAAGAGCCATTGTTGCTTTACATAGCAGCCACGGGACAAGTCGTTAGTACCGTTCTTACGGTCGAGCGGGAAGAGGAAGGAAAGACCTTCAAAGTTCAACGCCCAGTTTATTATCTCTCTGAAGTTCTGACCCCGTCGAAGCAAAGATATCCCCACTATCAGAAGCTTGTTTACGGGATTTACATGACCACGAAGAAGGTTGCTCATTATTTCTCTGATCACTCTATCACAGTCGTCAGCGACGCTCCATTATCAGAGATTCTTCATAACAGAGATGCAACCGGTCGAGTGGCGAAATGGGCAATTGAACTTCTTCCTCTTGATATCAAGTTCGAGGCAAAGAAAGCTATTAAGTCCCAGGCAATAGCTGATTTCCTCGCCGAGTGGACCGAGCTGGAGCTTCCGACTCAAGTTCACTCGGAGCACTGGACTATGTTTTTCGATGGCTCCAAGATGCTGAACGGATCCGGTGCGGGAGTTGTACTGGTTTCCCCCCGAGGAGATAAGCTCAAGTATGTCCTCCAGATTCACTTTGATTCCTCCAACAATGAAGCAGAGTATGAGGCGCTTCTATACGGATTACGTATGGCCATTTCACTCGGCGTCCGTCGCCTCATGGTCTACGGCGACTCAGATCTGGTTGTTAATCAAGTGATGAAGGAGTGGGACGTCCGAAGCCCATCCATGACGGGATATTGCAGCGCAGTGAGGAAGCTGGAGAAACGATTTGAGGGGTTGGAGCTCCATCATATACCCCGACTGAAAAATCAAGATGCAGATGATCTGGCGAAGATAGGGTCCAAAAGGGAGGCCATCCCTAAAGATGTGTGTTTGGAGCACATTCACATACCATCAGTGCAAGAAGATCCTTTCACAGAAGAGCCTCCACAACCAAAAAGCGCCTCTGACTCGACCGAAGTGGAGGTTCCAGCTGTGGTCGACCTGATTATGGAAGTTATGGTCACCACTCCCGATTGGACAGTGCCGTACATTGCGTATATCATGAAAAAAGAGCTCCCAGAAGATGAAGAAGAGGCTCGACAGATCGTCCGTCGATCCAAAGCCTTTACAGTAATCAAAGGGCAGCTATACAGAGAAAGCGCGACTGGAGTTGGTCAGAAGTGCATCACACCTGAAGAAGGACAGATAATTCTTGAGGATATCCACTCGGGGACCTGTGGCCATCATGCGTCCTCTCGGACCATCGTGGCCAAAGCATACCGAGCGGGTTTTTACTGGCCAAAGGCGAACGAAATGGCAAAGGATATAGTCGACAAGTGCGAGGGGTGCCAGTTTTATTCCAACATGTCTCACAAGCCCGCCTCCGCCTTGAAGACCATTCCACTCGTCTGGCCTTTCGCTGTCTGGGGTCTAGACATGATCGGACCACTGAGAACTGGTAGGAGTGGCTTCACCCACTTGTTGGTTGCAGTCGACAAGTTCACGAAGTGGATAGAAGCCAAACCCATAAAGGACCTCGACGCAAGCACTGCCATCAGTTTTATCAGGGGATTGATATTCAGATATGGAGTTCCGCACAGCATCATCACGGATAACGGATCAAACTTTGATAATGACAGATTCAAAGCCTTCTGCGCCTCTCAGGGCACTCGAGTCGACTACGCTTCAGTTGCTCATCCTTAGTCGAATGGACAGGCCGAACGCGCGAATGGCCTCATCCTCAAAGGACTAAAACCCCGACTGATGCGTGATCTCAAACACGCAGCAGGCGCCTAGTTCGACGAACTTCCGTCAGTTCTATGGGGGTTGAGGACCACCCCTAATCGGTCGACTGGAAGAACACCATTCTTTCTGGTCTATGGAGCCGAAGCGGTTTTGCCGAGCGACCTGCTCCACAACGCGCCTCGAGTCGAGTTATATTCCGAAGCAGAAGCAGAACAGGCCCGACAAGATGCAGTCGACCTCTTAGAGGAGGAAAGAGAGATGGCTCTAATCCGCTCGACCATCTACCAGCAAGAGTTGCGTCGGTTCTACGCCAGAAATGTGAAGGGTCGAGCCTTTCAGGAAGGAGATTTGGTCCTCCGCGTGGATCAGCAAAAACCTCACAAACTTGCCCCGACCTGGGAAGGCCCCTTCATCATCACCAAAGTCCTGCACAACGGAGCGTATCACCTCTACAACATCGATCGACGGATCGACGAGCCTCGAGCATGGAACGCAGACCTGCTCCGTCCTTTTTACACTTAAAAACTCACTCGACTAAGATGTAATAAAAGTACCTCTGTAGTTCTTTTGTTTCAAGCAAAAGACTGCTATTTCTTTTTCTGTTTGTTTAAATTTCCCCCAGTGGGTGACTTAGCAGCGAATCCGCTTCGCCTAAGTTTTCAGGAAATCCTACCAAGTGGAGAGCAAGTCTCCCACTCGGGGGCTTAGCTGCGAATCCGTCTCGCCTAAGTAATTGAAATCCTACCGAGTGGAGAGCAAACCTCCCACTCGGGGGCTTAGCTGCAGTCCAAGCACTCGCCTAAGTAATTGAAATCCTACCGAGTGGAGAGCAAACCTCCCACTCGGGGGCTTAGCTGCAGTCCAAGCACTCGCCTAAGTAATTGAAATCCTACCGAGTGGAGAGCAAACCTCCCACTCGGGGGCTTAGCTGCAGTCCAAGCACTCGCCTAAGTAATTGAAATCCTACCGAGTGGAGAGCAAACCTCCCACTCGGGGGCTTAGCTGCAGTCCAAGCACTCGCCTAAGTAATTGAAATCCTACCGAGTGGAGAGCAAACCTCCCACTCGGGGGCTTAGCTGCAGTCCAAGCACTCGCCTAAGTAATTGAAATCCTACCGAGTGGAGAGCAAACCTCCCACTCGGGGGCTTAGCTGCAGTCCAAGCACTCGCCTAAGTAATTGAAATCCTACCGAGTGGAGAGCAAACCTCCCACTCGGGGGCTTAGCTGCAGTCCAAGCACTCGCCTAAGTAATTGAAATCCTACCGAGTGGAGAGCAAACCTCCCACTCGGGGGCTTAGCTGCAGTCCAAGCGCTCGCCTAAGTAATTGAAATCCTACCGAGTGGAGAGCAAACCTCCCACTCGGGGGCTTAGCTGCAGTCCAAGCACTCGCCTAAGTAATTGAAATCCTACCGAGTGGAGAGCAAACCTCCCACTCGGGGGCTTAGCTGCAGTCCAAGCACTCGCCTAAGTAATTGAAATCCTACCGAGTGGAGAGCAAACCTCCCACTCGGGGGCTTAGCTGCAGTCCAAGCACTCGCCTAAGTAATTGAAATCCTACCGAGTGGAGAGCAAACCTCCCACTCGGGGGCTTAGCTGCAGTCCAAGCACTCGCCTAAGTAATTGAAATCCTACCGAGTGGAGAGCAAACCTCCCACTCGGGGGCTTAGCTGCAGTCCAAGCACTCGCCTAAGTAATTGAAATCCTACCGAGTGGAGAGCAAACCTCCCACTCGGGGGCTTAGCCGCAGTCCAAGCACTCGCCTAAGTAATTGAAATCCTACCGAGTGGAGAGCGAACCTCCCACTCGGGGGCTTAGCTGCAGTCCAAGCACCCGCCTAAGTAATTGAAATCCTACCGAGTGGAGAGCAAACCTCCCACCCGGGGGCTTAGCTGCAGTCCAAGCACTCGCCTAAGTAATTGGAATCCTACCGAGTGGAGAGCAAACCTCCCACTCGGGGACTTAGCTGCAGCCCAGTGCTCGCCTAAGCCATTTTGACAGACACCATCGCGGCGATGAGCATCGTCCAAACCAGGCAGCCTCTGAGGGAACAACGAATAGCAGCCTCTGAGGGAACAACGAATAGTAGATCGGCGGATCAAGTCACGAAGACATTCAACGTCGAGCCATGTTCGGATGAAATCAAAAGATCCTAGATCACAAATAAAAGTACTCGAGCTGAGAGCCCGACGGAGTTTATCAAATACATAAACCACTCGGCATCCCGAGGCAAATTTAAGGTAAAGCACAGCAGTTTTTTACTCTTCTGGCGGAGGGCTTGATGGCGCAACGAATTCGTCCAAGTCGATCCCGTCTGAGATTCGAGTGGCAGCAGCGATGAAGGTCTCCATGAAATCCTGAAAATTATGCTTCCTGGTATTGGCAACCTGGAGAGCGGCCAGCTTCTCCTCTCGCGCCTCCTTGCAGTGGACACGAACCAGTGACAGAGCCACATCAGCACCGCACCTAGCAGAAGACTTTTTCCATTCTCGCACTCGACCTGGAACATCACTTAGTCGAGTGACCAAAGATTCAAGGTCGTTCTGAAGGGTCTCTTTGGGCCAGAGTGCGGAGTCGATCCGCGACACAGCAGCTTTCAGTCGAGCCAGGTAGTCCACCACACCAGCGATACGGGATTCCAACCGGAGGACATTCATGGCCACTTCATCCTTCACAGGAGAATTGATAGGGTCCAGGCGGGTCTCCACTCGACTGGTCTCTTCCTCAAAATTCCGGCAGAATTCTGAAAGAAGTTTCGACAGAGCAAAACTGTAACCAAATGGTGAGTCGACAACAACAAGATTAATCGCACAAAGGGGGTTACCTTCAAGCATGAGGTATAGCTTCTTGGCAAGACCCCCAAGATAATCCTCCAAGTCCTTGTGCTTCCCCGCCAGCTGGCCGATCTTGTCGTTCAGAGTACTCTTGTCAGTCTTCAGTTGACTCGCTTCCCTATTGGCCGCGTCAAGAGCAGACTTCAGCCTAGCGTTCTCGTTCTCAAGATGGCTGACTGAAGCAAGTTTCTCTTCAGCGAGCTTTAACTTCTCCGCAGCTGCCTTTTGCGCCTCCGCAAGGTCAAGATCTTTCTTCTTCAAGGCCTTCTCTAGTTCGTCTGCAAAGCAACAACAGACACAGAGTTCAGAACGGGCAGAGGAACAGAGATAGACGTCGAGTCCTCACCAGCCATACCTTTTGCTTCATCCTTCGCCTTCTGCACGTTTTCCTGAGCAAACTGTAAATCAAGATTAAGCTGGATCTGCTTATCCTTCAGATCAGCGAGCTGAACAACAAGCTCACAAGACTTCTGCAAAGAGTCAATCGACAAAGGGTATCAAAGACAAGTTACTCCCGAGTGACTGAAAGAAAGAGCACAACACTTCTAAGACTACAGCCGAATCAAAACATTCGACAGTAGCCTCGGGGACTACACCCAGTGGGTGCACTCAGCGTGCCCCCACCGGTTTTCCTTGATTTCCACTCGACCCAATCCGATCAGTCGAGTGAGGAAGTTTGAAAGCATAAAGACCGCAGTCGACCGTGGCCTCGGGGACTACACCCAGTGGGTGCACTCAGCGTGCCCCCACCGGTTTTCCTTGATTTCCACTCGACCCAATCCGATCAGTCGAGTGAGGAAGTTTGAAAGCATAAAGACCGCAGTCGACTGCCAGCAGTCGACCGTGGCCTTGGGGACTACACCCAGTGGGTGCACTCAGCGTGCCCCCACCAATGAGAAATTTCAGATCAACAGCACCCACTGGGTGTACAACGCAAGTGAAGACCAACTAACCTGGACGTTCTGCTGCAACGCCGAGCTGATGTCATAGGCCGCTTGACTGGCATCCCGAGCCGCTTTGGTCTGCTCCATCACGAGCCCCGCCTGACGTATAGCCTCCTTAGCAGCACTCACTTGATCCTCCGGGGTCTGGTAGGCGGCGAAGAACGAGGGCGGGTCGACCAGTGGGGGAGCAGTCGACGACGAAGGCCGGGCAGTCGTCAGTGGTTCAGCAAAAGTCACAGTAGTTCGGGCGGTGTTGTCACCCCCTTGGACCACCGCCTCAGCAGTCGACGCAGTCTGAGGAGCCTTGTCGACCGGGGCCCTCCGGCCTCTCCCCCTAAAAGGCCTGAGCGGCACTTCCGCCTCCTCATCATCCGGAAGGTCAATAATGTTGGTCGGAGCTACAAAAGTTCAGAAATGAATATCCAATCGACTCAGCAGTTAAACAGTCGGATCGTGTCAAAGATTATACCTAAGTTGGAAGTGACGGCGTCCTCCATCATCTCATCGACATTCTGGATGGAAGTCTCAGAAGTAGCGGCGCTGCACGATTCCAAGCAAATAATTTGAAAGTGAATCGACTAAGAATCCGTTCTAGTCGACTCAAGAAAGATAAAAACAGTCACTTACCCAGAGATGACAGGGATGGCGACCCTGATCTTGGGCAAGGCCTTGGGTGGCTTGGTCGGGATGGCTCTGGGCTGCTTGGGTGCCTTCTCAGTTGGGGCCGGCGACGCGGTCCGAGGGCGCTTGGATGACTGGCCCACCGGAGCACTCGACTGACTGCACTCCACGGCGGGATCCTGAGCGTTCTTGGAGCGTCTCTCGCGTCGAGGAAGGTCGACCTCCACCTCTTCATCTTCATCACCCGAGTCGACGCTGACCTCCTCCTCTACGTCACCATCAGATTCCCACTCCTCGGCTTCACCTCCATCCTCACTTCCTTCGCCTCCACTCCCTCCTCCTTCAGATACTTGCTCCTGGTTCCCATTCGGCATCGAATACATGTCGTTGATCTCCTGCAAGACAACGGGCAGAGCAAGGATCAGTCGACTTATCGCAAGCCAGTTACTAGACGGAGTGAAAATTTCAGTCGGAAGAAGTAAAACACACCTTGTCTGTCTCCATCATCCCATCAAGCGGAGCAGTCCTCCTAGAACCCCTGGGGTTGTCCTTATTCCCGGTCATGCTGGTCAGCCAGCTCTCCAGTACAGAAGCCTCGACCGCCTCCGGGTGGATCCGAGTGGAGTCGTCGGGCCCGGAATACAACCACATCGAGTGATCCCGAGCCTGGAGAGGTTGGATTCATCGCTGGAGGAAGACTTCGAGCAAGTCCATGCCGGTCAAGCCTTCCCGAACCAACTCAACCACTCGACTGACTAATACCTTCACCTGAGCCTTCTCCTCTGGAACCACTTTCAAAGAAGCGGGTTTCTGCACTCGGTCCAAGGTAAAAGGAGGAAGGCCGGTCGAGTGGCCAGGGGTCGGCTGGTCCTTGCAGTAGAACCAAGTCGACTGCCACCCGCGCACGGAATCGGGAAGTGTCATGGGAGGAAAACAACTCTTACCCCTCGTCTGGATCCCGAGGCCCCCGCACATCTGGATCACCTGCGTCCTTTCCCCGTCCGGGTTAAGCCTTTTAACCGACTGGGATCGGCAAGTGAAGATATGCTTGAAGAGGCCCCAGTGAGGTCGACAGCCTAAGAAACACTCACACAGAGACACGAACGTAGCAAGATAGACTATGGAGTTGGGCGTGAAATGGTGGAGCTGCGCTCCGAAGAAGTTCAGAAAGGCCCTAAAAAAAGGACTCGGGGGCAGGGAAAACCCCCGGTCGACATAGGTGGCTATCAGGACGCGCTCACCCTCGCGAGGTTTCGGCTCCGTCTCCTTCCCAGGGAGGCGAGCAGCCTTGTAGGGAATGAGTCCCCCCTCCACCATGTCGTCGATATCCGCTTGAGTAAGGATGGAGGGCATCCAATCCCCCTGTAACCAGCCGGACGGCAGAGCGGCCCGCGAGGACGACCCGCCTCGGCCAGATTTCTTCCCCTTACCCTTTGCCGCGGCCTTCTTCGCGCGTTCCGCCGCCGCCGTCTTGTCCTTCCCCATTGTCTCGAACGAGGTCTTGGCCGAGCGGCGGTGTCGAGATTGCAGCGAAGAGCGACGGAGGCTTACGGAGGAAGGGAGAAGAAAAACAAGGGCGCACAGTGAAAAAAAAATCGGAATCATTACCTTATATAAGGCCACACCCGAGTGGCTGATCAGTGGGCCTGCGCCCCCCAGTCAAATCCCGCAGCGGACGCACGCGCGGTACGTGGCGAAAAAGGTGGCGCGGAGATCGAGGCGCCCTTGCCTTATCCAGCCGATTCGCGGGATTTTCTCCGTCCGGAGCGCTTCCCAATTTTCAAATCCCGCAAGATCCGCGATCGACAGGATGGTTTGTCAGACGAAAAGATCCGTTTCCTTAAGTCTCCCTAGAGACTCGTCACATAAACACACTCGACGGTAATATGAAACCACTCGACGGACATCTGAATGGATCAAGGCAACTGAAGAATGAGTTCCCACCGTAACTTTCCATTTATCCAAAGACAGATGCAACCGAAGCATGGAGGTTGAGTCGGAAGCATAGGCTCGGCCCCATTCTCACTTAACCCCTGACCCATTCGGGGGCTAATGATGAGGATACGTACCTAGGGTAGGGTAACTTATCATACCTGAGGTACCCAATCAAGGACATGACTCCTACAATGAAAGACATTCTAAGAAGTATCAACATTTCAGTCGACCTGGTCAGCCCAGTCGACGGCCACGAGCGTACTCGACCAGAAGCACAAGCAGTCGACCATGAAGACAACCACTCGACTATAAGAAGACCTAAAGGCACTGCCTACAAACGGTCAACTCATAAGTAGCTTTTATGGCCTTCATGGTCCTTTATTACAGGCGTTAGCAGTAACCCCCTCTCTTTATGTACATTAAACTCCTTGTAACGTGGGCTGGCTGGGGTCCTGGCGAACTCTATATAAGCCACCCCCCTCCACTAGGACAGGGGTTCGCAACTTTGTAACACACACACACATAATCCAGTCGACTGCCTCCGGGCTCCGAGACGTAGGGCTGTTACTTCCTCAGAGAAGGGCCCGAACTCGTAAAACTCCTTGCGCATACAACTACTCCATAGCTAGGATCTTGCCTCTCCATACTTACCCCCCATTCTTACTGTCAGACTTAGAACCAAGACAGGCGGGTCCCACACAACCCGGAGCAACCAGGGCTCTCCCTTTCCTGAGAGCTAGAAGTTGTACAGATGTGTATCAGATGGCTAGATATGTGTGTTTGTTTTTTAGTAACACTAGTAGAAAAGGAGGCAACGGTCCAGGCCGGGTCAGCCCATTAGTCCCGGTTCAATCTAGAACCGGGACCAATGGGGGCATTGGACCCGGTTCGTGAGCCCAGGGGGCCGGCCGGGCCACGTGGGCCATTGGTCCCGGTTCGTATGGACCCTTTGGTCCCGGTTGGTGGGACGAACCGGGACCAATGTGCCTGGCTCCTGGCCCACCACCATTGGTCCCGGTTCGTGGCATGAACCGGGACCAAAGGCTCCCATTTAGTCCCGGTTCATGCCACGAACCGGGACCAGTGGTGCCGCCTATATATACCCCTCGCGCCGGAGCAGAGCACTGAGTGCTCTGTTTTTCTGGACCGGCGAGAGGAGGGGCTTGTGGTGCTCTAGCTCACCTCCTTTGCACATGAGGTGTTCGATGAAATGCCCGAGCCACACTAGTTAAGCTTTCTCCTCTCGAAGCTCGACCTCAAAGCTCCATTTTCCTCGAGATTTGTCTAGATTTAGCGGTCCGTCACGCCCCACCCCTGTCTTCACCGCCGTCGATCACCCGCACCGATCTCATCACCGACACCACCGTGGTGAGCCTCTTGCTCTTATCTTCTTTCTGAAAGGAAAAATATTCTTACTTGTATGTTTAGATAGATACTTGTATCATTTTCTTACTTTTATTATTGCATCTTATATAGTGCGATGGTTTTGGTATCCGCCCCCGTCGGCCCTCGTCCTATCTATGATTCGGATGTGGTATATATATTAATCTTTATAACTATTGGTTCATTTATTGTTTATGATAATTATGCGGACCAACGTGACATAGATTTTATTTATCTAGGATGTATGTGAACCGGAAATTCCAACCGACCCTATTGTCGAGAGGTTAAATTTAGTTGAAGAAGAAAACAATTTCTTGAAGAAAAAAATAAAAAAAATTGAGGAGGAGAAGATGATATTGGAGTTGCATGTTGCGGATGTCGTCGATGATCACAAGATCAAGATGGATGCAATGCGCTTGAAGATTAGAAAGATTAGAAAATATGCCATTCATACCGAGGCTTGGTATCATTATGCCGTTGGATCAATTGTTACCTTGGTTGCGATTATGATCGCCTTTGTTTTAATTAATGTATGGTTTAATTAATTAGATGCTCTGGATAGCTATATGTTGTTAGATGAGAACTATGTATGTACTTTGGTTTTAATGTGATGATGAACTTCTATTAATTTGGACACTTAATTATATATAATGTATGCAGATGAACCGACAATGGATGTACGGTGACAGACACACCTCCGAGTACATTAAGGGCGTGCATGAGTTTCTCGATGCGGCTGAGGCAAACAAGCAGAATGGTTTTATGTGTTCTCCATGCACTAAATGTGGGAATACGATGTCTTACTCTAACCGGAAAATCCTTCACACCCACCTGCTTTACAAGGGTTTCATGCCACACTATAATGTTTGAACGAGGCACGGAGAAATAGGGGTTATGATGGAAGACGACGAAGAAGAAGAGTACGATGACAACTACGTTCCCCCTGAATACCGTGATGCTGCAACGGGGGGAGCTGGTGAAGATCAAGAGGAACCAGACGATGTGCCCAATGATGCTGCAACGGGTGAAGCTGCTGAAGATGAAGAGGAACCAGACGATGTGCCCGATGATGATGATCTCCGCCGGGTAATTGTCGATGCAAGGACGCAATGCGAAAGTCAAAAGGAGAAGCTGAAGTTCGATCGCATGTTAGAGGATCACAAAAAAGGGTTGTACCCCAATTGCGAAGATGGCAACACAAAGCTCGGTACCGTACTGAAATTGCTGCAGTGGAAGGCAGAGAATGCTGTGCCTGACAAAGGATTTGAGAAACTACTGAAAATATTGAAGAAGAAGCTTCCAAAGGATAACGAATTGCCCGATAGTACATACGCAGCAAAGAAGGTCGTATGCCCTCTAGGATTGGAGGTGGAGAAGATACATGCATGCCCTAATGACTGCATCCTATACCGCGGTGCATACAAGGATCTGAACGCATGCCCGGTATGCGGTGCATTGCGGTATAAGATCAGACGAGATGACCCTGGTGATGTTCACGGCGAACCCCGCAGGAAGAGGGTTCCTGCGAAGGTGATGTGGTATGCTCCTATAATACCACGGTTGAAACGTTTGTTCAGAAACGGAGAGCATGCCAAGTCGATGCGATGGCACAGTGGGGATCGTAAGAAAGACGGGAAGTTGAGAGCACCCGCTGACGGGTCGCAGTGGAGAAAAATCGTGAGAAAGTACTGGAATGAGTTTGCAAAGGACCCAAGGAACGTATGGTTTGCTTTAAGCGCGGATGGCATTAGTCCTTTTGGGGAGCAGAACAGCAATCACAGCACCTGGTCGGTCACTCTATGTATGTATAACCTTCCTCCTTGGATGTGCATGAGGCGGAAGTTCATTATGATGCCAGTTCTCATCCAAGGCCCTAAGCAACCCGGCAACGACATTGATGTGTACCTAAGGCCATTAGTTGAAGAACTTTTACAGCTGTGGAATGGAAATGGTGTACGTACGTGGGATGAGCACAATAAAGAGGAATTTGACCTAAAGGCATTGTTGTTCGTGACCATCAACGATTGGCCCGCTCTCAGTAACCTTTCAGGACAGACAAACAAAGGATACCACGCATGCACACACTGTTTAGATGACACTGAAAGTATATACCTGGACAAATGCAGGAAGAATGTGTACCTGGGCCATCGTCGATTTCTTCCGACCAACCATCAATGTCGAAAGAAAGGCAAGCATTTTAAAGGCGAGGCAGATCACCGGAGGAAGCCCGCCATGCGTACCGGTGATCACGTACTTGCTATGGTCAATGATTTACACGTAATCTTTGGAAAGGGTCCCGGCGCACTAGCTGTTCCGAATGACGCTGAGGGACACGCACCCATGTGGAAGAAGAAATCTATATTTTGGGACCTACCCTACTGGAAAGACCTAGAGGTCCGCTCTTCAATCGACGTGATGCACGTGACGAAGAACCTTTGCATGAACCTGCTAGGCTTCTTGGGCGTGTATGGAAAGACAAAAGATACACCCGAGGCACGGGAGGACCTGCAATGTTTGCACGAAAAAGACGGCATGCCTCCGAAGCAGTATGAAGGTCCTGCCAGCTACGCTCTTACGAAAGAAGAGAAAGAAATCTTTTTTGAATGCCTGCTCAGTATGAAGGTCCCGGCTGGCTTCTCGTCGAATATAAAGGGAATAATAAATATCCCAGAGAAAAAGTTCCAGAACCTAAAGTCTCATGACTGCCACGTGATTATGACGCAACTGCTTCCGGTTGCATTGAGGGGGCTTCTACCGGAAAACGTCCGATTAGCCATGGTGAAGCTATGTGCATTCCTTAATGCAATCTCTCAGAAGGTGATCGATCCAGAAATCATACCAAGGCTAAGGAGTGATGTGGCACAATGTCTTGTCAGCTTCGAGCTGGTGTTCCCACCATCCTTCTTCAATATCATGATGCATGTCCTAGTTCATCTAGTCGACGAGATTGTCATTCTGGGGCCCGTATTTTTACACAATATGTTCCCCTTTGAGAGGTTCATGGGAGTCCTAAAGAAATATGTCCGTAATCGCGCAAGGTCAGAAGGAAGAATCTCCATGGGCCATCAAACAGAGGATGTCATCGGGTTTTGTGTTGACTTCATTCCTGGCCTTAAGAAGATAGGTCTCCCTAAATCGCGGTATGAGGGGAGACTGACTGGAAAAGGCACGCTAGGAGCGGACTCAATAATATGCAGGGACGGGCATTCTTGGTCTCAAGCACACTACACAGTTCTACAGAACTCTACCTTGGTGACCCTGTATGTCGATGAACACAAGAACAGTCTGCGCTTCAAACACCCGGAGCATTGCGACGACTGGATTACATGTGAACACGTCGGGACTTTCAGCAGTTGGTTGGAAGCACGTATCAGAGGTGACAACACTGTTTGTGATGAGTTGTACTTGTTGTCCAGGGGACCATCTTTGACTGTATTGATTTGGAAAGGATACGAGATAAATGGGAATACATTTTACACGATTGACCAAGATGAGAAGAGCACCAACCAAAACAGCGGTGTACGCTTTGATGCAACAACCGATAAGGGAAATGACACATATTATGGTTACATAGTGGACATATGGGAACTTGACTACGAACAAGATTTTAAGGTCCCTTTGTTTAAGTGCAAATGGGTCAATCTGTCAGGAGGCGGGGTACATGTAGACCCACAGTACGGAATGACAACAGTCGATCTGAAAAATCTTGGGTACACTGATGAACCGTTCGTCCTAGCCAATGATGTGGCACAGGTTATCTATGTGAAGGACATGTCTACCACATCGAGAAAAAAAAATAAGGAAACAAATACATCATACGATGAGCCAAAGCGCCACATAGTTCTTTCAGGAAAAAGGGACATCCTGGGAGTGGAGGGCAAGACAGACATGTCTGAAGATTATGAAAGGTTTCATGAAATTCCTCCCTTCAATGTCAAGGCTGACCCAAGCATCATGATAAACGATGAAGATTATCCATGGTTACGGCGCAATAAGCAAATGACACAAGCGAAGAAAAAATGAAGACTTTCTCCCGCAACTATTATGATGATACCATGCCAAATTTGTAACAGACGAGTATGTTATGCCAAGTATTTTAGAGTTCATTTAAAAACAGACGAGTAGGTGCATCTATGTTAATTTTTTTATTAAAGTTAATCACAAACTTGTGATTCACACAAATTTCAAAAAATTCAAATTTTAACTATTCAAATTTGAAAACTAATGGCACTAACAGAAAGTTATAATATTGCTGACCTAAAAGCAAAAAGAATTAAAAAAAATATAGCAAAAAAACAAAAGAAAATAAATAATGCAGAAAACAAAACAAAAAACTGGAAAAAAATAAAAATAGCAACAATAAGTATTTTGTTGTAAGTAGAAAAAAAGCAACAAAGAAAAAAAGTGTTTTCAAATTTGAAAACTAATGGCACTAACAGAAAGCTTATAATTTTTCTGAAACTAAAAGCAAAAAGAATTAAAAAATAAAGTAAAAAAACAAAAGAAAATAAATAATGCAGAAAACAAAACTAAAAAACTAGAAAAAAAATAAAAATAGCAACAATAAGTATTTTGTTGTAAGTAGAAACAAAATAAAATAAATAAATCAACAAAGAAAAAAAGTGTTTTCAAATTTGAAAACTAATGGCACTAACAGAAAGCTTATAATTTTTCTAAAACTAAAAGCAAAATGAATTAAAAAATAAAGCAAAAAACAAAAGAAAATAAATAATGCAGAAAACAAAACAAAAAAACTGGAAAAAAATAAAAATAGCAACAATAAGTATTTTGTTGTAAGTAGAAACAAAATAAAATAAATAAAGCAACAAAGAAAACAAAAATACAAAAAAGTGCCACCTACTGGGCCCACACGGTCTGAATACGACTAGAAACCCTACCATGGGCCAGGATTCAGGCCCGCAGGAGGCCCAGTAGGCCCACAGGCAGATAAAGTGACTTTAGGCCCGTAAGCCTGCATTTGAGAGGAGCTCGAAGTGGTCGGCGCAGCAGCGCTTATAAACCACTGCTGAAGCCTCTCGGCTAGCGAGGTGGGACTAAACATCCCACCGCACCGCGCCAGTTCCAGCACAAGGCCATTGGTCCCGGTTGGTGGGACGAACCGGGACCAAAGGGGTGCATTGGTCCCGGTTCGTCCCACCAACCGGGACCAATGCGCCCCCTTTAGTCCCGGTTGGTGCCACCACTCGGGACCAAAGGCCGTCGCTTCCCGCCCTTTGGGATGCTGAAAAAGGCCTTTGGTCCCGGTTGGTGGCACAAACCGGGACTAAAGGTGGCATTAGTCCCGGTTTAAGCCACCAACCGGGACTAAAGCCTTTTCTATATAAGTAAACACTTAGCAGTTTTCGACCAAATCACACACTTCTCCCCCGACGCCCCTGCTCCTCCTCGTCGCCGTCGCCGCCCGACGCCCCTGCTCCTCCTCGTCGTCGTCGCCGCCCCACGCCGTCAGGCTGCTCGCCTTCGCCGTCGCTGCCGCCACCGACGCCGTCAGGCTGATCGCCTTCGCCGTCGCCGCCGCCCCCTGTGAGCACAGCCCCCTCCCGTCCCGCGCCCCTGCGCCCCTCTCCTGCGCGGCCGCCGTGCCGCCGCCCCTGCCCTGTGCGGCTGCCGTGCGCCGCCCCCTGCCCTGTGCTGGCGCCGTGCGCCACCCAGCCGCCCTGCCCTGCCCTGCCGGCGCCACCGCTGCCGCCATATATATATGTTTAATTTTTATTAGTTTAATTTTTTTCATATATATATATATAATGTATGTGTATGTATATGGCTATATGTTTCTGTTCATATGTTGCAATATGTTTTTTTTATTTTTATTAGTTTATTTTTTTTCATATGTGATGTATATGTGTATGTGGCTATAATGTATATGTGTATGTGATGTTAAAAATATATATGTTAAAAATGTTTTATATATAGAAAGTTACAATTTTAGAAAAGTTTTATATATGCAAAAGTTACAATTTTAGAAAAAGAAGGATAAGAAAGAAGAAAATAAGAAGAGGAAAGAAAGAAGAAGAGGAGAGGAAAAGAAGAGGAAAGAAAGAAGAAAATAAGAAGAGGAAAGAAAGAAGAAGAGGAGAGGAAAAGAAGAGGAGAAATAAATAAGAAGAAGAAAAAAGAAGAAAAAGAAGAGGAGAAGAAGAAAGGAATAGTGGAGAGGAAGAGAAAGTAGAATATTCTATTTTCTCTTCTTCTCCACTATTCTTTTCTTCTTCTCCTCTTTTTTTTCTTATTTTTTTTCTTCGATCTTCTCCGCTAGCTATTCCTTTCTTCTCCTCCTCCTCCTCCTCCACTTCTTCTTCTTCTTCTTCTTCTTCTTCTTCTTCTTCTTCTTCTTCTTCTTCTTCTTCTTCTTCTTCTTCTTCTTCTTCTTCTTCTTCTTCTTCTTCTTCTTCTTCTTCTTCTTCTTCTTCTTCTTCTTCTTCTTCTTCTTCTTCTTCTTCTTCTTCTTCTTCTTCTTCTTCTTCTTCTTCTTCTTCTTCTTCTTCTTCTTCTTCTTCTTCTTCTTCTTCTTCTTCTTCTTCTTCTTCTTCTTCTTCTTCTTCTTCTTCTTCTTCTTCTTCTTCTTCTTCTTCTTCTTCTTCTTCTTCTTCTTCTTCTTCTTCTTCTTCTTCTTCTTCTTCTTCTTCTTCTTCTTCTTCTTCTTCTTCTTCTTCTTCTTCTTCTTCTTCTTCTTCTTCTTCTTCTTCTTCTTCTTCTTCTTCTTCTTCTTCTTCTTCTTCTTCTTCTTCTTCTTCTTCTTCTTAATTTTTATCGGGAACGAGGGTGTCGAGGATCGCCGAGGGGTCGAGGGTCGGGAACTAGGGTAGAGGGTCGAGGGTCGTTAAGGGGTCAAGGGTCGAGGGTTTCAGGGTCGAGGGTTCTAGGGTCGAGGGTTCCAGCAGGGTCGTCTAGGGGTTGAGGGTTCCAGGGTCGTCGAGGGTTCCAGGGGTCGAGGATCGCCGAGGGTTCTACGTTTGCCACTAATATATCCATTTGTCATGTTTGAATAATAATTGCCATGTTGTAAATATTTGTAGAAACTATGGACACTATCGCCCGAGACGAAGCAAGAGAAGCGTTGTTGAGGGACATAATCGCAGAAGGAAGTGATGCCGTCTCGTTGTATCTCAACGACACCGATGGTACTCTGGAAGGAGAGGGTGAAGAAGCTGGCTTTGGTGACCTAATGCCGGTGCAAGAAGAAGAACGTGACGACGGGTCCGGTGACCGAAACGAGTCCGGCGACCGAGCCGAGTCCGGCCAGGTATATATATTAGTTAAGCCTGTGCTGACTAGCTAATTGATGCATTCATTGTTTTGGTATGTACACATATTAATTAAGTCTTTGTTCTTTTTTCTAGCCCTCCGGATCGAGCACAACTGAGGTAAAGAGACGAGGCCCGAAGAGAAAGTTGAGCTCGGATGAAAGGTTTGAGATCATAGAAATCGCGCCCGACGGCCAACCTATTGAACCCATCCGAACAAAGAAGACATTTGTTGCTCAGTGCGGGGTTCTGGTTAGGGACAAGATCCCGATCAGCATCCAGCAATGGAATAAGCCTAAGAACGAAGACCCTGAGGTGTCTTATGTCAATGATCTACAGAAAAATGATCTTTGGACTGAGCTGAAGTCAAATTTCACCCTACCGCCAGAGGATGATCCGGAGAAGCGAGTTAAAGAGCAATTAATCAAGTCTTTTGCTCTTAATAGGATGGCAGACCTATTCAGGAGGTGGAAGAAAGACCTGAATAGGTTTGTCGAGAAAAAAGAGACACCAGAATTCAAGGGCATATATGAGAAGATCAGAGATGACTGGCCTGCATTTGTGGCCCACAAGACATCGGAAAAGAGTAAGAAGATGTTGGAGACAAACAAGAAAAATGCTGCGAAGAAGAAGCTTCACCATTGTACGGGGTCAGGTGGCTACCTGGTAGCCCGGCCTAAGTGGGCCAAGGCTGAGAATGATCTGGTTAAAAAAAGGATTGAACCAGAGACAATGAGCTGGCCAGACCGTTGCCGGACTTGGTTCTTCGGGGCTGGCGGAACCTTGGACCCTGTAACAGGGAAGTGCATTTGGACGGATGAGCAAGCTGACATACCCTTGAAAAAGCTTCGGTACTATATCGCTGCAGCGCAGGAAGGGACGTTCCTTCCAGACAGAGAGAACGACGAGCTCACAAAGGCCCTCGGGAATCCTGAGCACCCTGGACGGACACGAGGCACGCCAGGCTCCATTCCGTGGAACGCTGGGTTTCCGGACGCAGGCGGTTACAAAAGCCAGGAGAGGAGGAAGAAAGTGCAGCAGTCCAAACTGCAGGCGCTTAAAGAAAGGGTACTCGGGATAGAGGAACGAGAAGCAGACCGGGAGAAACGAACTGCCGAAGCTTCCCCTGAAGCTACCCCGCCATCTCAGCGGAGAAGTAGCGTGGCTTCCACCGAGCTGCTTCAGCCAGAGCTTGTCTTGACGGCTCCTGCCAGCTATCCCGTGGATGCTATCACGGAGGCTCAAAATTGCCACCTTATGACGCAGTGGATGAATATGAAGGTCAAGGCGGCTATTGGCTCTGTTTATCCTAATGAACCCGGCGCAACTTTTCACTGCCGGCCGATTCCAGAAGGATATGCTAAGGTGATGGTGGATGAAATAACGGAGGGATTTGAGGACCTCCCGCTTCACCACCCTACCGGAGAAGGGGAGACTCAGCTGGGTTCTGCTCTGAAGACTCCATGCCTATGGCGGAAGGAGCTCATCAACCTTCCAAACTGGACGCCTCCGCCGCCTCCTCCTCCTCCGGCGAGTCAGGGGACTCCACCTCCTCCACCGCCTCCTCCTTCGGTGAGTGACGATCAGGGCCCTCGGCCGGCTCCTTCTCCGGCGCGTGGCGGCACTCCGCCTCCTTCTCCGCCTGCGCCTGCGCGCCCGAGCAGCCAGCCTACTCCTTCTCCGCCTCGTCAGCAAGGGCAGAAGAGACCCGCCGCCGCTCCGGCAGCTGCTCCGGCGCGTCGTAGTCCTTCTCCTCCGCCTCGCAAAAAGCAAGCAGTAAAGAAGACTGCCGCTCCGTCTGCTCTGCCGGCGTCTAGCAGTACAGCCAGAGGCAGGAGAAAATACAAATTCGGTCCTTCTCTGAAATCTCCAGAGAAGTTACCATACGAGATGAGCCCGGAGGAGAACGCGAGGATCGCGCGAACCAAGAAGGATGACTGGTTTCAAGGGTTGAAAGCACAGAGACATCCACCTCCGAAGGAGAAGGTAGATTCGGTGAAAGTGAAGCGCACTCTGGCTGCCCTGGCAAAACCACCCAAGTCTCCGCCGAAAGGCAACTATGAGCGCATTATTGCAAAGACATGGGTCGAAGCGTCGCGGTCGGGAAGTACAGTCAGTGATCAAAGGCTGAAAGAACGACGAGTAGCTGGGAAACAAATTGCCCAGCTCGGCGAACAAGCAAAGCAATCGTGCCCCCCGCTCAAGGTGCCTAGCGTCGATCCGAGGATGGCGCCCGGTTATACCAATCTTGACGATTATCTGCCCAACGATGTAGATTATGGTTTCCTGGATGTGCAGATACACAGATACGAGTACGGGAAGCCTCTCGTCAAAGATGAAAGATCTCTAACAACGATGATGCGAAGATTGCATGATTGGTACATGAAAACCTGCAGAGAGTCTGGGGGGAGGAATACTTTGTATATGAGAGTTAAACCGGAGCATGACCTCGTTGGAATTGAACTGTTGCATGTTCCATTTGAGGAGTTCTATCGGTTTTTCAATCAATTGGCCCTCGATAAAGCAACGGTCACCTGCTACTGTCTGTAAGTACTACTACTTCTGTCATTAAGTCTCTCTACATAGCTCAGCTCTTTCATTGCATGTATTTATAATTATCCTCACTATATTATGCAGATTGAAGATCGCCGAATTGAAGAAAAGAAAATCGGTGATATTGGGTTCATTAACACTAATCTCATAGATGCAGTTCAGGTTAAAGATCATGCCGCAGAAACCGAGGCCAGCTTGCTACGATCATTCAAAATAAATGAACACAAAAATATAATACTCTTTCCTTACAACTTCAAGTGAGTGTTGTCTTGTGCATATTCGGTTTCCCTTATATATTAGTCCAGGTTATAGTAATGTAATTGATGAGTTATGCATGCGTGCGCAGTTTCCACTATATTCTCCTGGAGATTAGGCTTGAGAAGGGAGTAGTAACTGTCTTGGACTCGAGACGAAAAGATCCCCAGGAGTATGCGGACATGACTGAAATCCTCAAGAAGTAAGTTAAATCGATCATTATCCACCATATCAGCAAATTTGTTCATTTCCTGATATCAAGTAATTGTTTTCTTTTGTCTGGCAGTGTTTGGAGAAAATTCAGCACAAATTCCCCGGGACTCCCGAAGGAGCTGGAATTTAGATACACGAAAGTAAGTACTATAGAACCATGTTCCGCGCGTCTCCTAGCTATTGATTCAAGCGCTAGTTTCATCAATATCATTTGGCATTCTTGCTTATCTATTTAATTGACCTCTATTTCTTGTAAAGTGGTTGTGGCAGGAACAAGGGAATGATTTCTATGGATACTACGTCTGCGAGTCCATCCGCCACACGACTTGTGAGCGGGGCGGGTACTCTGAGAAACAATATGAAGTGCGTAAGAAATAATATTCACAATTTTTGTTTATTACCATCATTTGTGTTGAGTTTCATTCATTCATATATATATATATGTGTGTGTGTATTGACCCCTTCTTCAAATTAGATGTTTCGGCAGCGGAATGAACTCCTAGGACCAGATCGCATGCGAGCAATTCAAGAGGAATTGGCGGCATTCTTTCTTGACCACGTGATCGCTGAAGACGGAGAATACTATGTGGACCATGCGTCCGTAATTTAAGAGATTATATTTGTAAAAGATAATTATTGTATATATGTAGCCGGTAGTGTCGGACGATAGATATACGAGAACTTGTTGTTCGACCAATCTCTCGGAGAAGGAGACGTGGTCGATATCACTTCTCTCTGTATGCATATATGTTCATGACGATCTTCAGTTTCCTTCATTTGCTTACTAGCTAGCATATGCCTAGTCTTCTCTATACGTATGTTTAGTACGTAACGTCGACCAAGCACGGACATAAGAGAGGACACTTCTCTCTATTAATTAGCTATCTAGCTAACACAATATATGAAATACCTAAATTAACCCCCCAAAATCCCCAACCCCCCCCCCCCCCCCCTCTTAAAAAAAACCAAAAACCCCAGCCACAGAAATGCTGACGCGTGGATGCCTATTGGTCCCGGTTGGTGCTACCAACCGGGACCAAAGGCCCTCCTGCCTGGGTTCGGCGCACAGGCCACGTGGAGGCCCATCTGTCCCGGTTCTGGTTTGAACCGGGACTAAAGGGTGAGGGTATTAGTAACGACCCTTTAGTCCCGGTTCAGGAATCGGGACTAAAGACCCTTACGAACCAGGACAATAGGCCGGTTTTCTACTAGTGTAATGTATAGTTTGCCTATGTTGATAATCTGTTAGCACAACTTTCATGCTTTGACTTTCTTCACTTACAAAAAACACATCGTGTCACAATGGCATGGTGAGCGTTGTCCACCCCCTCCCTTAGCCCGACGCCGTCCCTGTACCCTAGTAATGTGAGACTAAGACCATGTTCGACAACACTCCAATCCTCCAATTTCTCAACGCTGTTCCTCACTTCTCAACTCTTAACTCCAGTAGCACATTTCAGAATTTGAAGATATGTTCGGCTGTCAACTCCAACTCCTCAAAACAAGTTTCAGAAAAGAATTTCCATCCATCGCCGGCTGGACAGGTGCTATGAGTTGGGTAGAAAAAAAATAAAGGGGTGCTGATGTGATGCCCTCGGCTTGCCGGACGTGTAGAAGGAAGAGGACGGCCAGCGGCGCTGGTGCTCGGTGAAGAAACGGGCGCGCATGGGCTTGGTGAACTGGATGGAAGGAGGCGCTGGGGAGCCGGACATGGAGGAGGATGAGGACGGCCGGTAGCGTCAGTGACGTCCGTGTAAGGGCTCGGTGATGGCTGACAGCGTTGAAGCACGACCAGAGTAAGGGCGGCGGGTTGGTAGGCAAGACGGGCCAGCACTGGCGAGTGGGGCAGCAGGAGGCGGAGGTTTACGGCGACATGGGGTGATGCGTCGGCGTGACGACCATGTGCATGCGGCGGCAGCTAGGCTTTGAGGCGTGGGTAATTGGGACTGGCCGAGGTCGGGGACGAGACGCTCTCTTTTTGCAGAGTAGTTTCCTGCGCGGAGCCGAGGTGGAATTCGCAGAGCACCCCTTTTGCTACTCCGGAAAAATGAACTACGTGCCGCTCCACTCCGAGATTAGAGACTCGCGGAGTCGACGCGTTCGGTGGCGCTCAGCCCGCTCCCGGAGTGGAGTTGTGGAGTCGTGGAGCGGAGGGCTGCCAAACAGGTTCTAAATATTATACACATGATACGCAGTCAAAATGAGTCATTGAGGCGTCTGTACTTTGTTTAAAGAAAAAAAAGCTTTGCCAAAAGCCTATTCAGTTTCCAGATGTAAACGCTTTGGGACGCATTAATAACATCACAACACTACGTGTGGAGATGGTGTGTGAATATGCCAACGTTATCGTCAGTCTTTCTAGAGAAATCACACTACATGAGGCTACGCTGAGTGGAATTTGTACCGCCTCTTATTCTATCGCCAGCAACTTTCAGACCAATCGAGCGCCTTCCTAGCCAGCTTCAGTCGTTGCCTTTTGTCTCGTGGCAGGTTATGGTGGTTGCACCAGAACGATCCAGAGAGCTAGCCGGTTCTACGCAACAATCCAGAAGCCGGTGCATGCGTAGTCCCAGTCCCAGTCCCAGTCCCAGGCCGACAGGCAAAAAAGACTGAACTTTTCGGGGCTCCTCTGTGTCATTCCCGTTGCGATTCGTGGGCTCCTGAGGCTTTGCCATGCACGAGGGCTGAAGCCTGAAGGTCAGCACGTACCTGCGTGAGTAGAGTATTCCGGAGGAAAAAGTCTAAAACAAATCTTGAATTTATAGTCAAAAGCTAAATCAAATCCCAAACTCTCAATCCCTGAAATCAGCACACCAGCACACCGAACTTTATAATCCCTGTCTATTTTAAACCTTGAGAGGACTCGGCCGGTATTGGCTGAATTGGGCCGGCCCAGTAGCGCAGTCGCTCGTGCGCGCGCCTTTTTTGCTTTTACATTTCCTTTTTCGGTTTTTCATTTTTACACATGTCTAAGTTTTCTCAGTACCCAATGGACATTTTGAGCGAGAAATTAATTTTTTTCGATAAAATTTTGATATTTCAAATACGTTATGGATATTCTGAAATTAAATGTTTTCAAAACTTTTTTGAATACATGGTAATATTTTTCCACATACATGTTTTACATTTTCTTAATGCCAACACATATTTTGAAATTAAATGCTTTACAATTTACTTTTTTACATGGTTCAACATTTTTAAATTCGCATACACTTTTTTCTATTACATGTCACGTATATTCTGTAAAGGTTATGGCACATTTTTTTAAAACACGCAAACATTTTCGGTACATTGTACATACATTTTTTTGAAAATGCCACAAACACATTTTCTGAAACTCGTGAACATTCTTGAAATGTTACATTTTTTTGAATGTACGAAACCTTTTTTTGCTGAATCACACGAATATTATTATACATTGTATAAACATTTGTTTGAATTGGCCCATACATTTTTTAGCATTTGTGGTATTTTCTAGATGTCACAAACTCAGAAAATGTTTATGTATAAAAGTGTTCGCACTTCAAAATTTTGTTCAGGTTTCAGAAAAAAAATATGTTTCAAAAAGTGTTTGCACTTTATTTATTTTTCAGGTTTAAAAAAATGTTTATGTTTCAAAAGGTGTTGGTTTTTAAAATTATACAAAAATTTCAAAAAGTTCTCGCACTTCATGAAAAGTTCGAAGATTTCAGAAATAAATACGTTTTCAATACTTGTTTTCCCCTAATAAAAGTTTTCAAAGTTCGACGCTTTGGTTTCTGCTTAAATACTTTCGGCCTCTTATTGTGCCAGTCATAGTTATCTGGTGTAGTGGCTAGCAAAATCAGGTCAACCATGCAAGGTCCCAAGCCCACGGCATGTTTTTTTGTTTTGGAATTGTTACGTCGCGCATTAAGAAAAAGAAAGAATGAATTTTTATGTCTCGTGTGAAGCACAAAAAAACTCGCATCATGTCTGGTGGGCCGGCCCAATCGATTCCGCAGCCAACAAACGAAAACATTTTTAAAAACGTTATTTACGAAATAGTTTATAAAATTCGAAAAACATATTTTAAAAATGTGACACAATTTGAAAATCTGAAAAAAACATAGCATCTGAAAAACTGTTGGTATTATGAACATTTTTGACAAATGTGTTTTTCTTTTTAAAATTACAAAAAAATGCGAATAGTATTTTAAAATGCCAAAAAAACATAAAATGAATTTAATTTGCGCCGGAAATATAAAACAGGAACATTTTTTTTTACTTCTGAACAATTTCAAAAATGTGCGAACATTTTTTATACTTCATGAAGTCTTGTTCTGTTGTAGTGGGCCAGCCCAAATTCGTGTCTGTGAGAGTAGCTGGTTATCCCGGCCGGGATTGTACTATTCCCAGTTTGCCAAATAGGTCTAGGGTTGAAAATAAACCGGGATTGCAATTTCAGAGTGCCAATTTCCGGGATTCAAAGTTTGGGGTTTGATTTAGCTTTTGTCTATAACTTCAAGGTTTATTTTGGACTTTTTTTCCGTATTCCGGACGGAGACGAACGCCATCGACCCTCGTCACCCTCCGTCCGCACGTACGCCAGCATGCACTCTGCCACTCTCGTTCTGCTTTTGGCCGGATCTCATCCTGCAGAAGCATAATCCAGGTGGCCTGCAGCTTGCACATCTTCCGAATTGTTCTGGTGCCTCCCATCCCATGCGCGCGTGCATGGTCGATCGGCGACAAGGAAATTTTCGGCGCTTTTGCTCCCGTCTCGGTGCGAGCTCAAGGAAGCGGCAGCGACGTTACGGGCGTGTTTGGTTGCAGTAGTGAACAATAGCTGCATTGCATACACATCTCAACTCAGGCTGGTTAAGCAAAAACAGCCCAAATGTGTCATCTGCAAATTGTTTTGTTGCCTGCATCTAGGGTCCCTGCATTAGGTAATGCGAAAGTGCACTTTGTTTAACTGATTGCATTGGCCCAAGCGACACATGAACATGGTGTTTGGTTGCACGCATGAGGTATGATTAAGAGTTAGCACTTGCACTTAGCACATAGGGTTAAGAGCTAGCAGAGGGAGGGGGAGAAGAAATGCAGTGTGCGCCGGACAATGGCGACTGTGGTGGATAGTGGCCGTGGCGCCATGTCCGACATGACGAGCATGGAGTCGTGAAGGAGCGACCCCGTCGGCGGCACGGCGAGCGACACCGTCGGCGAACTAGTTGCGGTGCTCGCGCAAAGACAATCGACAAAGGAGGAGAATGCAGTGCTCGCGCCATGGTATCGTCAGTGCAGTGGACGAGAGAGGAGGCCGAGATGATCGACGCCGAAAACGACTCCAGTATAGTAGGGCGAGAGAGAGAAGGCCAAGATGATCGACCTCGTCGGCGGCGCGGCGAACTCCAGTGTGCACGGAGTCAGAGGACACAAGAAAGCAGTGTGCGCGCCATTGCAGCGTCAGTGCAGTAGGAGGACGACAGATAGTAGGCCGAGATGAGCGACACCGGAAACGACTTTAGTGTAGTAGGACGTGGGCAAGGAGATCAAAGGGGAAGGACGTCGGCGTCGAGAGGGACGAATATGAGAGCTCTGAGCAGAGGACAGAGGAGCTCGACATGGCGGCGGCAGTGCAGTAGGCTGCTTTTCAAAGAGAGATGAAGCTACGATCGTCGAAACAAAAAATTTACAACACGAATGTTGTGCGGAACTATGTGATTAGGCTACTGGTCAAAAGAAATATCAAACGTTCGATCGTGCATGACGAATCTGACAAAATTCATCCAGAATAGCTTCAAGGGGGAAGACGAAATTAAGAACTTACGGCCGATGAAACTACGGACCGATCGCGTGAATGAAACCGTAGCATCGAGGTGCATCTTCTTTCATGTAGAGCTTACCTCGAATCGAATCACCGTTGTGTAGATCAGAAGGGGCTAGGAAGAACAGAATTAGAGAGAAGATTAATGGAGGTAAGGAGAAGATAAGCACACACAGTCTGCATACCAGCTAGTATCCCTCCCATCTCCACTCGTGCAAGTTTTTTTTAAGAATATGCGCTCGCTTCAGCCTAGCTCGCTAGAAACTATCGATCTAAGCGTTTCCAGCGAGCCAAACCCAAGTGTGCTTTAAGTTTCGTAATATGCATAACCAACATTAAATGCAACCAACCAAACAGGTTCAATTTTTTTCGCACGGGCCAGGCTGGACGTAGTACAGGCAACCAAACACGGCCTACGGCCAACGACAACTGCCAACCAAACGATAGTGTGGTGGGGAATCTCTATTTGAGTACTAAAAAAATCTTATTTGACGCATTTTTGCGTCGAACAGTCTTTTTTTAGAAAACTCGCCGTCTTTATTGATTCAAGGTAATGTTTATAGGTACACTGGCTGGGTCATGAGGAATACTAGCCACATATATCTATCTAAACCTAAACTACTAGCAAATTTGGCAAGATTATGAGCCTCAAAATCAAAATTTTTGCATTCATAAATGAAACTAGAAGACTGAAGACTACTCCTATGAGATATGATTTCATGTATGATTGCCGCATGATGACCTCTTGATCCATGGTTGATGTCATTCACTACTCCTTGACAATCTGAAGCAACTATCAGGTTCTAAATATCCAGGTCCTCAGCCAAAGCCATGGATTCCCTACACGCGTATGCTTCAAGCACCACCGGATATGTAATGCGGAACACCACCCTACTGAACCAAGGTAGACACCATTTACACCATTATGATCACAGCAAACCGCTGCTGCCGCGCCTCCATGTTTGTGGTGAGCTACTGCAACATCAAAATTAAGCTTCACAACATTGGCCGGCCGGGGAAGCCAGCGTTGTTGGTTATCAACTTGAGTCGCCATCCTTGGATGCTCGTCTCCTCTTGGTAGCCGTTCGAGCTCATTAATGTATGATTTCGTTTGATGAGAGCTATGGAAAAAGCTTCATGAATTGCCTTGAGCCGAGCATACCATATAGACCACAATGTCACCGCTAGCTTGTTGAACTTGTCATGGCTCAGTGATTCATTAAGTTCGAACAACCAATTTTTGCTCTAATCTCCACATTCTCCGTAATATGGGGGGATTGGATGATTTGCCCCACTTTACAAGGGGTTGGATGATTTGCCCTGTGATTGTCTCAATGACAGTGGCCCCGTGCCCCACCCGGTAGCCTCTCAGGGGGGCAAATGATCAAATGGATAAGTAAAGTGGGGCAAAAGATTCAATTTCTCCCATAATCTGGGCCACAAGGTCCTCATATGAAACTGCCCAAGTGCACCTTGACATTGTGCAAGACAAGAGTGTGTGTCGCCAAGTGTCTTCTTGTCCGTACAAAGGGCAATAATTTACTCGTGTCATGTTTCTCCTATGCAAGACATCAGTAGTAGGTATTGAGTGACGTGTTAGCCTCCACAAAAGACCCTAACTTTTGAAGGGACCGCCACATTGCAAAGGGAGACCAATCTTTCTCCTCCTGTGAATTGTCTGAACTTCCACTTCCCCCGTCGAGCCAACTCTCCTGTTGTATCTTTGTTCTAACCATGAACTTGTAAGCAGAGCTTACTGTGAAGTGCCCTTTTTTGTCCGGATGCCATGCCTAGAAATCCTTCGCATTTCTTCTAGATACCGGTATCTTAGTGCCTTGTTTGCATAGGAGGCGACCGAACGAGCGATTGGGCCGACTCATCCAGTAGGTACAATGTTCCGGTTTTGGGAATCTTTTGAGGGTTCTCAACGGGTTTTATTGGTTTTGAGAACCTTCTAGAAGGTTCCTGAACCGATTTTCTATTTTTCTCATTTCCTTTTAATTTTTTATGTTTATTTTTCTTTTTTCTTCTTCTAATTCTTTTTCTTTTTCTTTTTAGTTTTTTTTCATTTATGTTTCATTCCTTTTTCCTTTTTCCTTTTTCATGTTTCTTTCCTTCTTTTTCTTTTTCATGTTTCTTTCTTTTGAAATTTCAAATATTTATTTGGAATTTCAAAATATATTTACAATTTCAAAAAATGTGCTCATTTTCAAAATTTATTAAGATTTTTTTTATAATTTTTTGTGTTTGAAAAAATGTACAGGAAATTCAAAAATGTTTTATTTTTTAAAATTTGTTCACAATTCAAAAATTATTCAGGACACACAACCGGGCATGGATATCCGTTTCAAATTTTGTTATCTTCGTGTTTTCAAAAAATGTTAAGAAATTAATAGTTCTCCTTTTTCAAAATTTGTTCACAATTTTAAAAATTGTCCATGTTTCAAAACAGATTCTCCTTTTCAAAATATGTTCCCAATTTCACAAAATGTTTGTGTTTCAAAAAATCTTCTTGCTTTTAATATTTGTTCGTAATTTCAAAAAATATTTATGTTTCAAACTATTTTCAGGAGTTTCCAGAAATGTTTTTGTTTCAAGAAATGTTTATGTTTCAAAACAATGTTCATGAATTTTGATAAAAAAAATCTCATTTTCATAATTTGTTCAGAATTACAAAAAGTATCACGCTTTTCTGAAAAAATGGAATATCAAAATAAAATTGCGACATTTCAAAATTGTTCGTAATTTTGCAGAAATGTTTTTAAAATGTTTTCCAAACCTCAACCCGGTTGTGTGTTCTAGTACGTTTCCGCGCATTCATGTTGAGCTTCTAATGTATGGTGGAGTGGCTAATGGCTTTTGGTCTGGAATTAGATGCGATCGAGGTCGAGGGATCGAATCATTGCTCGCTCTACTGTTTTTGGGGTTTTATAGGTCGCACGATAGGAAACACATGCACCTTTGTGTCGGTGGGCTGGCCCAGTCGCGCGTCTCACCTTGTGCATCGAACTCCTATATTCAAAATGCGTCATATAGGAGGTCCAGCTGTGTTGTCCATGCGGACGGACCTTGGCTGCTTTTGCGCAAAATCCGATCCACATACCCATGGGCCATGGTGATGGAAATATGCCCTAGAGGCAATAATAAAGTTATTATTTATTTCCTTATTTCATGATAAATGTTTATTATTCATGCTAGAATTGTATTAACCGGAAACATAATACATGTGTGAATACATAGACAAACATAGTGTCACTGGTATGCCTCTACTTGACTAACTTGTTGATCAAAGATGGTTATGTTTCCTAGCCATAGACATGAGTTGTCATTTAATTAACGGGATCACATCATTAGGAGAATGATGTGATTGACATGACTAATTCCGTTAGCTTAGCACCCGATCGTTTAGTATGTTGCTATTGCTTTCTTCATGACTTATACATGTTCCTATGACTATGAGATTATGCAACTCCCGTTTGCCGGAGGAACACTTTGTGTGCTACCAAACGTCACAACGTAACTGGGTGATTATTGCTACCTCTTGAGCTTGCGTTGGATTTCCCCGAAGAGCAAAGGATGATGCAGCAGAGTAGCGTAAGTATTTCCCTCAGTTTTTGAGAACCAAGGTATCAATCCAGTAGGAGGCCACGCGCAAGTCTCTCGTACCTACACAACACAAAGAGCTCAACGCAACCAACGCGATTAGGGGTTGTCAATCCCTTCACTGTCACTTACGAAAGTGAGACCGATAGATAATATTTTTGGTATTTTTGGTATAGAGATGCAAAGTGAAAAGTAAAGGGCAAAGTAAAAAATAAAACAAGATTAAAGTGATGGAGATTGATATGATGAGAATAGACCCGGGGGCCATAGGTTTCACTAGTGGCTTCTCTCAAGAGCATAAGTATTCTACGATGGGTGAATAAATTACTGTTGAGCAATTGACAGAATTGAGCATAGTTATGAGAATATCTAGGCATGATCATGTATATAGGCATCACATCCGTGACAAGTAGATCAAAACGATTATGCATCTACTACTATTACTCCACTCATCGACCACTATCCAGCATGCATCTAGAGTATTAAGTTAAAAATAGAGTAACGCTTTAAGCAAGACGACATGATGTAGAGAGATAAATTCATGCAATATGAAATAAACCCCATCTTGTTATCCTCGATGGCAACGATACAATACGTGTCTTGCTGCCCCTTCTGTCACTGGGAAAGAACACCGTAAGATCGAACCCAAAGCTAAGCACTTCTCCCATGGCAAGAACTACCAATCTAGTTGGCCAAACCAAACAGATAATTCGAAGAGACTTGCAAAGATAACCAATCATACATAAAAGAATTCAGAGAAGATTCAAATATTATTCATAGATAGACTTGATCATAAACCCACAATTCATCGGTCTCAACAAATACACCGCAAAAAGAAGATTACATCGAATAGATCTCCACAAGAGAGGAGGAGAACATTGTATTGAGATCCAAAAAGAGAGAAGAAACCATCTAGCTAATAACTATGGACCCGAAGGTCTGAGGTAAACTACTCACACTTCATCGGAGAGGCTATGATGATGTAGAAGCCCTCCGTGATGACGGCCCTCTCCGGCGGAGCTCCGGAACAGACCCCAAGATGGGATCTCGTGGATACAGAAAGTTGCGGCGGTGGAATTAGGTTTTTGGCTCCGTATCTGTTCGTTTGGGGGTATGTGGGTATATATAGGAGGAAGAAGTACGTCGGTGGAGCTTTGGTGGGCCCACGAGGGTGGGGGCGCACCTGGGGTTGTAGGGCACGCCCCCTACCTCGTGCCCTCCTCGGAGCTTTCTTGACGTAGGGTCCAAGTCTCCTGTGTCTTATTCGGGAAGAAAATCACGTTCCAAAAAGGATTTTTCTGTTTGGACTCCGTTTGATATTCCGTTTCTTAGAAACACTGAAATAGGCAAAAAAACAGCAATTCTGGGCTGGGCCTCCGGTTAATAGGTTAGTCCCAAAAATAATATAAAGTGGAAAATAAATCCCAATATAGTCCAAAACAGTAGATAATATAGCATGGAGCAATCAAAAATTATAGATACATTGGAGACGTATCAGGCATCCCCAAGCTTAATTCCTGCTCGTCCTTGAGTAGGTAAATGATAAAAAGAGAATTTTTGATGCAGAGTGCTACTTGGCATAATTTCGATGCAAAATTTCTTAATTGTGGTATGGATATTCAGATTAGAAAGATTCAAGACAAAAGTTCATATTGACATAAAGAATAATACACTTCAAGCATACTAATAAAGCAATTATGTCTTCTCAAAATAACATGGCCAAAGAAAGTTATCCCTACAAAATCATATAGTCTGGCTATGCTCTATCTTCACCACACAAAGTATTTAAATCATGCACAACCCCGATGACAAGCCAAGCAATTGTTTCATACTCTAAATTTTTTCAATCTTCACGCAATACATGAGCGTGAGCCATGGACATAGCACTATGTGGAATAGAAGGGTGGTTGTGGAGAAGACAAAAAGAGGGGAAGATAGTCTCACATCAACTAGGCGTATCAACGGGTTATGGAGAGGCCCATCAATAGATATCAATGTGAGTGAGTAGGGATGGCCATGCAACGGATGCACTAGAGCTATAAGTATATGAAAGCTCATCAAAAGAAACTAAGTGGGTGTGCATCCAACTCGCTTGCTCACGAAGACCTAGGGCAATTTGAGGAAGCCCATCATTGAAATATACAAGCCAAGTTCTATAGTGAAAAATTCCCACTAGTATATGAAAGTGACACAACGAGAGACTCTCTATCATGAAGATCATGGTGCTACTTTGAAGCACAAGTGTGGTAAAAGGATAGTAATGTTGTCCCTTCTCTATTTTCCCTCATTTTTTTATTTGGGCCTTTTCTCTCTCTTTTTTTATGGCCTCTTTTTTTCTATTTTTTGTCCGGAGTCTCATCCCGACTTATGGGGGAATCATAGTCTCCATCATCCTTTCCTCACTTGGGACAATGCTCTAGAAAATGATGATCATCACACTTTTATTTTTCTTACAACTCAACAATTACAACTCGATACTTAGAACAAATATGACTCTATATGAATGCCTCCGGTGGTGCACCGGGATATGCAATGAATCAAGAGTGACATGTATGAAAGAATTATGAATGATGGCTTTGCCACAAATACGATGTCAACTACATGATCATGCTAGCAATATGACAATGATGGAGCGTGTCATAATAAACGGAACGGTGGAAAGTTGCATGGCAATATATCTCGGAATGGCTATGGAAATGCCATGATAGGTAGGTATGGTGGCTGTTTTGAGGAAGGTATATGGTGGGTGTATGATACCGGCGAATGGTGCGCGGTATTAGAGAGGCTAGCAATGGTGGAAGGATGGGAAAAAGTGCATATAATCCATGGACTACACATTAGTCATAAAGAACTCATATACTTATTGAAAAAATCTAGAAGTTATCAAAGCAAAGTATTACGCGCATGCTCCTAGGGGGATAGATTGGTAGGAAAAGACCATCGCTCGTCCCCGACCGCCACTCATAAGGAAGACAATAAATAAATTATGCTCTGACTTCATCACATAATGGTTCACCATACGTGCATGCTACGGGAATCACAAACTTTAACACAAGTATTCTTTAAATTCACAACTACTAAACTAGCATAACTCTAATATTATCACCTTCAAATCTCAAAATAATTATCATGCTTCAATCTTCTCTTAGTATTCAACGCACTCAAAAGAAAATTTCACAAATCATGAATACCAAGCATATTAATATTAAGCAATTTACCATGCTATTAAGACTCTCAAAATAATTTAAGTGAAGCATGAGAGATCACTAGTTTATTTAAAACAAACCACCACCGTGCTCTAAAAGATATAAGTGAAGCACATAGAGCAAAAATTATAACGCTCAAAAGATATAAGTGAAGCACATAGAGCAAAACTACATAGCTCAAGAGATATAAGTGAAGCACATAGAGTATTCTATCAAATTTCAATTCAAGTATGGCTCTCTCAAAAGGTGTGTACAGCAAGGATGATTTTGGCACACTAACAAACAAAGACAAAAATAATACAAGACGCTCCAAGCAAAACACATACCATGTTGATGAATAAAAATATAGCTCCAAGTAAATTACCGATGGAAGTGGACGAAAGAGGGGATGCCTTCCGGGGCATCCCCAAGCTTTGACTTTTTGGTGTCCTTGGATTATCTTGGGGGTGCCATGGGCATCCCCAAGTTTAGGATCTTGCCACTCCTTGTTCCATAATCCATCAAAAGAATTCACCCAAAACTTGAAAACTTCACAACACAAAACTCAACAGAAATCTCGTGAGCTCTGTTAGAGAAACAAAACATAAAACCACTTCAAAGTACTGTAATAAAATCATTATTTATTTATATTGGTGTTAAATCTACTGTATTCCAACTTCTCTATGGATCATACCCTACAATACTAGCCATAGATTCATCAAAATAAGCAAACAACACACGAAAAACAGAATCTGTCAAAAACAGAACAGTCTGTAGTAATCTGTAACTACCGCAAACTTCTGGAACTCCAAATAATCTACCAAAATTAGAAGACCTAGAAAATTTGTTTATTGATCAGCAACAATTGGAATCAGTATTTTATCGCATTCTGATGATTTTTAATAATTCGGTCACTAAACACAAAGTTTTTGGAAGTTACAACAAGATCAAATAACTATCATCCAAGAAGATCCAATAGGTCTAGCTTGGCACAAACACTAATTAAAACACAAAACCACATCCGAACAGAAGGTAGATGGGTTATTTATTCCCTAACATAAGAAAAACACAAAAAACTAAAAATAAAATTGGGTTGCCTCCCAACAAGGGCTATCGTTTAACGCCCCTAGCTAGGCATAAAAGCGAGGATAGATCTAGGTATTGCCATCTTTGGCAGTAGGAGAGAAAAGAGCAAATTTCCTTTCTATGGCATTTATCCTCCTATTTTGGGAAAGCACATGGCCATTAATGGATGAAGTAAGATTAAGCACATTACGGAAATTTGCATCTATACTAGATTTCATCTCTTTGATAATTTCGTTTTGATAAAAGCATAAGAGGGTGGTAGATTCAACTTTATCATTCATGGGGTGCCCAAATATAGTTTCCATTCTTTCATAGGTATCTATAGCATCCCCTTCAAGAAAACCCTCTTCAAAAATAGAATCTAGAACTTGTTTGAAAGAAGTGGGTAATCCAACATAGAAGCCTTTTAAGTAAACCTCAATTTGATATTGTGGTATGTAGCTGGCCCTAATCCTCAATAACCTGTCCCAAGCATCTTTTAAAGACTCATCAATTAAATAACGAAAAATTCCAGAGTCATCTTCATCAATATCATTAAAACTCTCATTGATAACCCCGACAGGTCTTTCAATAGCATCATTATTTTTGGGCTTAGAGAGGACAGAGGGGTCATCCAAGGTAAGACCCTGGAAAGGACCCTTTATTCTTTTTGATTCGGCCATAGCAACGGGAAGGCAAACAGAAAAGGAGAAGAGAAAGAGAGGGCGAATAAAACGGCAAGGGTGAAGTGGGGGAGAGGAAAAACGAGAGGCAAATGGCAACTAATGTAATGCGGGAGATAGGGATTGTGATGGGTACTTGGTATGTTGACTTTTTGCGTAGAATCCCCGGCAACGGCGCCAGAAATTCTTCTTGCTACCTCTTGACCTTGCGTTGGATTTCCCCGAAGAGCAAAGGATGATGCAGCAGAGTAGCGTAAGTATTTCCCTCAGTTTTTGAGAACCAAGGTATCAATCCAGTAGGAGGCCACGCGCAAGTCCCTCGTACCTACACAACACAAAGAGCTCAATGCAACCAACGCGATTAGGGGTTGTCAATCCCTTCACGCTCACTTATAAAATTGATCCGATAGATAATATTTTTGGTATTTTTGGTATAGAGATGCAAAGTGAAAAGTAAAAGGCAAAGTAAAAACAAAACAAGATTAAAGTGATGGAGATTGATATGATGAGAATAGACCCAGGGGCCATAGGTTTCACTAGTGGCTTCTCTCAAGAGCATAAGTATTCTACGGTGGGTGAACAAATTACTGTTGAGCACTTGACAGAATTGAGCATAGTTATGAGAATATCTAGGCATGATCATGTATATAGGCATCACGTCCGTGACAAGTAGATCGAAACGATTCTGCATCTACTACTATTACTCCACTCATCGACCGCTATCCAGCATGCATCTAGAGTATTAAGTTAAAAACAGAGTAACGCTTTAAGCAAGATGACATGATGTAGAGAGATAAATTCATGCAATATGAAATAAACCCCATCTTGTTATCCTCGATGGCAACGATACAATACGTGTCTTGCTGCCCCTTCTGTCACTGGGAAAGAACACCGCAAGATCGAACCCAAAGCTAAGCACTTCTCCCATGGCAAGAACTACCAATCTAGTTGGCCAAACCAAACGGATAATTCGAAGAGACTTGCAAAGATAACCAATCATACATAAAAGAATTCAGAGAAGATTCAAATATTATTCATAGATAGACTTGATCATAAACCCACAATTCATCGGCCTCAACAAACACACCGCAAAAAGAAGATTACATCGAATAGATCTCCACAAGAGAGGGGGAGAACATTGTATTGAGATCCAAAAAGAGAGAAGAAGCCATCTAGCTAATAACTATGGACCCGAAGGTCTAAGGTAAACTACTCACAGTTCATCGGAGATGCTATGATGATGTAGAAGCCCTCCGTGATGACGGCCCTCTCTGGCGGAGCTCCGGAACAGGCCCCAAGATGGGATCTCGTGGATACAGAAAGTTGCGGCGGTGGAATTAGGTTTTTGGCTCTGTATCTGTTCATTTGGGGGTACATGGGTATATATAGGAGGAAGAAGTACGTCGGTGGAGCTTAGGTGGGCCCACGAAGGTGGGCGCGCGCCTGGGGGTGTAGGGCGCGCCCCCTACCTCGTTCCCTCCTCGGAGCTTTCTTGACGTAGGGTCCAAGTCTCCTGTGTCTTATTCAGGAAGAAAATCACGTTCCAAAAAGGATTTTTCTGTTTGCACTCCGTTTGATATTCCGTTTCTTCGAAACACTGAAATAGGCAAAAAACAGCAATTCTGGGTTGGGCCTCCGGTTAATAGGTTAGTCCTAAAAATAATATAGAAGTGGAAAATAAAGCCCAATATAGTCCAAAACAGTAGATAATATAGCATGGAGCAATAGAAAATTACAGATACGTTGGAGACGTATCAGGCATCCCCAAGCTTAATTCCTGCTCGTCCTCGAGTAGGTAAATGATAAAAAGAGAATTTTTGATGCAGAGTGCTACTTGGCATAATTTCAATGCAAAATTTCTTAATTGTGGTATGGATATTCAGATTAGAAAGATTCAAGACAAAAGTTCATATTGACATAAAGAATAATAACACTTCAAGCATACTAATAAAGCAATTATGTTGTTATGCAACTCCAGTTTGCCGGAGGAACACTTTGTGTGCTACCAAACGTCACAACGTAACTGGGTGATTATAAAGGAGCTGTACAGGTGTCTCCAAAGGTACATGTTGGGTTGGCGTATTTCAAGATTAGGATTTGTCACTCCAATTGTCGGAGAGGTATCTCTGGGCCCTCTCGGTAATGCACATCACTTAAGCCTTGCAAGCATTGCAACTAATGAGTTAGTAGCAGGATGATGTATTACGGAACGAGTAAAGAGACTTGCCGGTAATGAGATTGAACTAGGTATTGAGATACCGACGATCGAATCTTGGGCAAGTAACATACCGATGAGAAAGGGAACAACGTATGTTGTTATGCGGTCTGACGGATAAAGATCTTCGTAGAATATGTAGGAGCCAATATGAGCATCCTGGTTCCGCTATTGGTTATTGACCGGAGTTGTGTGTCGGTCATGTCTACATAGTTCTCGAACCCGTAGGGTCCGCACGCTTAACGTTACGATGACAGTTATATTATGAGTTTATATGTTTTGATGTACCGAAGGTTGTTCGGAGTCCCGGATGTGATCACGGACATGACGAGGAGTCTCGAAATGGTCGAGACATAAAGATTGATATATTGGACGACTATATTCGGACACCGGAAGTGTTCCGGGTGATTTCGGAGAAAACCGGAGTGCCGGAGGGTTACCAGACCCCCCCTGTTGGGGAACATTGCAGAAAACAAAAATTTTCCTACGGTTTCACCAAGATCCATCTATGAGTTCATCTAGCAATGAGTATTCATATGCATCTACATACCTTTGTAGATCGCGTGCGGAAGCGTTCACTAGAACGTGGATGATGGAGTCGTACTCGCCGTGATCCAAATCACCGATGACCAAGCGCCGAACGAACGGCACCTCCGCGTTCAACACACGTACGGAGCGGATGACGTCTCCTCCTTCTTGATCCAGCAAGGGGGAAGGAGAGGTTGATGGAGATCCAGCAGCACGATGGCGTGGTGGTGGATGCAGTTGTCACGTGCAGCAGGGCTTCGCCGAGCGTCTGTGCGAGAGGGAGAGGTGTGACAGGGGAGAGGGAGGTGCCAGGGGTCAAGGGTGCGGCTGCCCCTCCCTCCCCCCCTTTATATAGGCCCCCTAGGGGGGCGTCGGCCCTGGAGATCCCATCTCCAGAGGGGGCGGCGGCCAGGGGGTGGAGTACCCCCCAAGGCAAGTGGGGCGCCCCCCACCCTAGGGTTCCAACCCTAGGCGCAGGGGGTGGGCCTTGGGGGGCGCACCAGCCCACTAAGGGCTCGTCCCCCTTCCCACTTAAGCCCATGGGGCCCTCCGGGATGGGTGGCCCCACCCGGTGGACCCCCGGGACCCATCTGGTGGTCCCGGTACAATACCGGTGACCCCCGGATCACTCCCGATGGCCGAAACTACACTTCCTATATATAATTCTTCACCTCCGGACCATTCCGGAACTCCTCGTGACGTCTGGGATCTCATCCGGGACTCCAAACAACTTTCGGATTACTGCATGCTCATATCTCTACAACCCTAGCGTCACCGAACCTTAAGTGTGTAGACCCTACGGGTTCGGGAGACATGCAGACATGACCGAGACACCTCTCTGGACAATAACCAACAGCGGGATCTGGATACCCATGTTGGCTCCCACATACTCCTCGATGATCTCATCGGATGAACCACGATGTCGAGGATTCAATCAATCCCGTATTCAATTCCCTTTGTCAATCGGTATTTTACTTGCCCGAGATTCGATCGTCGGTATCCCAATACCTCGTTCAATCTCGTTACCGGCAAGTCACTTTACTCGTACCGTAATGCATGATCCCGTGATCAAACGCTTTGATCACATTGAGCTCATTATGATGATGCATTACTGAGTGGGCCCGGTGATACCTCTCCGTCATACGGAGTGACAAATCCCAGTCTCGATCCGTGTCAACCCAACAGACACTTTCGGAGATACCCGTAGTATACCTTTATAGTCACCCAGTTACATTGTGACGTTTGGCACACCCAAAGCACTCCTACGGTAACCGGGAGTTACACGATCTCATGGTCTAAGGAAAAGATACTTGACATTGGAAAAGCTCTAGCAAACGAATTATACGATCTTGTGCTTATGCTTAGGATTGGGTCTTGTCCATCACATCATTCTCCTAATGATGTGATCTCGTTATCAATGACATCCAATGTCCATAGTCAGGAAACCATGACTATCAGTTGATCAACGAGCTAGTCAACTAGAGGCTCACTAGGGACATATTGGTGTCTATGTATTCACACATGTATTACGATTTCCGGATAACACAATTATAGCATGAATAAAAGACAATTATCATGAACAAGGAAATATAATAATAATGCTTTTATTATTGCCTCTAGGGCATATTTCCAACAGTCTCCCACTTGCACTAGAGTCAATAATCTAGTTACATTGTGATGAATCGAACACCCATAGAGTTCTGGTGTTGATCATGTTTTGCTCCAAGGAGAGGTTTAGTCAACGGATCTGTGACATTCAGATCCGTATGCACTTTACAAATTTCTATGTCTCCATCTTGAACATTTTCACGAATGGAGTTGAAGCGACGCTTGATGTGCCTGGTCTTCTTGTGAAACCTGGGCTCCTTGGCAAGTGCAGTAGCTCCAGTGTTGTCACAGAAGAGTTTGATCGGCCCCGACGCATTGGGTATGACTCCTAGGTCGATGATGAACTCCTTCACCCAAATTGCTTCATGCGCTGCCTCCGAGGCTGCCATGTACTCCGCTTCACATGTAGATCCCGCCACGACGCTCTGCTTGCAGCTGCACCAGCTTACTGCTCCACCATTCAACATATACACGTATCCGGTTTGTGACTTAGAGTCATCCAGATCTGTATCGAAGCTAGCGTCGACGTAACCCTTTACGACGAGCTCTTCGTCACCTCCATAAACGAGAAACATGTCCTTAGTCCTTTTCAGGTACTTCAGGATATTCTTGACCGCTGTCCAGTGTTCCTTGCCGGGATTACTTTGGTACCTACCTACCAAACTCACGGCAAGGTTTACATCAGGTCTGGTACACAGCATGGCATACATAATAGACCCTATGGCCGAGGCATAGGGGATGACACTCATCTCTTCTATATCTTCTGCTGTGGTCGGGCATTGAGCTGAGCTCAACTTCACACCTTGCAACACAGGCAAGAACCCTTTCTTGGACTGATCCATATTGAACTTCTTCAATATCTTTTCAAGGTATGTGCTTTGTGAAAGACCTATGAGGCGTCTTGATCTATCTCTATAGATCTTGATGCCTAATATATAAGCAGCTTCTCCAAGGTCCTTCATTGAAAAACTCTTATTCAAATAGGCCTTTATGCTGTCCAGAAGTTCTATATCATTTCCCATCAAAAGTATGTCATCGACATATAATATGAGAAATGCTACAGAGCTCCCACTCACTTTCTTGTAAACGCAGGCTTCTCCATAAGTCTGCATAAAACCAAACGCCTTGATCATCTCATCAAAGCGAATGTTCCAACTCCGAGATGCTTGCACCAGCCCATAAATGGATCGCTGGAGCTTGCACACCTTGTTAGCATTCTTAGGGTCGACAAAACCTTCCGGCTGCATCATATACAGTTCTTCCTTAAGATAGCCGTTAAGGAATGCCGTTTTGACGTCCATTTGCCATATCTCATAATCATAGTATGCGGCAATTGCTAACATGATTCGGACGGACTTCAGCTTCGCTACGGGAGAGAAAGTCTCATCGTAGTCAACCCCTTGAACTTGCCGATAACCCTTAGCGACAAGCCGAGCTTTATAGATGGTCACATTACCATCCGCGTCCGTCTTCTTCTTAAAGATCCATTTGTTCTCTATCGCTCGCCGATCATCGGGCAAGTCTGTCAAAGTCCATACTTTGTTTTCATACATGGATCCTATCTCGGATTGCATGGCCTCTAGCCATTTGTTGGAATCTGGGCCCACCATCGCTTCTTCATAGTTCGAAGGTTCACCGTTGTCTAACAACAAGATTTCTAGGACAGGGTTGCCGTACCACTCTGGTGCGGAACGTGTCCTTGTGGACCTACGAAGTTCAGTAGTAACTTGATCCGTAGTTTCATGATCATCATCATTAACCTCCTCTCTAACCGGTGGAGGCACCACAGAAACATTTTCTTGAGCTGCTCTACTTTCCGGTTCAAGAGGTAATACTTCATCAAGTTCCACTTTCCTCCCACTTACTTCTTTCGAGAGAAACTCTTTCTCCAGAAAGGATCCGTTCTTGGCAACAAAGATCTTGCCTTCGGATCTTAGGTAGAAGGTATACCCAATGGTTTCCTTGGGGTATCCTATGAAGACGCATTTTTCCGACTTGGGTTCGAGCTTTTCAGGTTGAAGTTTCTTAACATAAGCATCGCATCCCCAAACTTTTAGAAACGACAGCTTAGGTTTCTTCCCAAACCATAATTCATACGGTGTCGTCTCAACGGATTTAGACGGTGCCCTATTTAAAGTGAATGTAGCTGTCTCTAGAGCGTATCCCCAAAATGATAGCGGTAAATCAGTAAGAGACATCATAGATCGCACCATATCCAATAGAGTGCGATTACGACGTTCGGACACACCGTTACGTTGAGGTGTTCCAGGCGGCGTGAGTTGTGAAACGATTCCACATTTCCTTAAGTGTGTGCCAAATTCGTGACTTAAATATTCTCCTCCACGATCTGATCGTAAGAACTTTATTTTTCGGTCATGTTGATTCTCTACCTCATTCTGAAATTCCTTGAACTTTTCAAAGGTTTTAGACTTGTGTTTCATCAAGTAGACATACCCATATCTACTCAAGTCATCCGTGAGAGTGAGAACATAACGATATCCTCCGCGAGCCTCAACACTCATTGGACCGCACACATCAGTATGTATGATTTCCAATAAGTTGGTTGCTCGCTCCATCATTCCGGAGAACGGAGTCTTGGTCATTTTTCCCATGAGGCATGGTTCGCATGTGTCAAATGATTCATAATCGAGAGACTCTAAAAGTCCATCAGCATGGAGCTTCTTCATGCGCTTGACACCAATGTGACCAAGGCGGCAGTGCCATAAGTATGTGGGACTATCGTTATCAACTTTACACCTTTTGGTATTGACACTATGAATATGTGTATTGTCACGCACGAGATTCATTAAGAATAAACCATTGACCATCGGAGCATGACCATAAAACATATCACTCATATAAATAGAACAACCATTATTCTCGGATTTAAATGAGTAGCCATCTCGCATTAAACGAGATCCAGTTACAATGTTCATGCTCAAACTTGGCACTAAATAACAATTATTGAGGTTTAAAACTAATCCCATAGGTAAATGTAGAGGTAGCGTGCCGACGGCGATCACATCGACCTTGGAACCATTCCCGACGCGCATCGTCACCTCGTCCTTCGCCAGTCTCCGCTTATTCCGCAGCTCCTGCTTTGAGTTACAAATATGAGCAACGACACCGGTATCAAATACCCAGGAGCTACTACGAGCACTGGTAAGGTACACATCAATTACATGTATATCACATATACCTTTAGTGTTGCCGGCCTTCTTGTCCGCTAAGTATTTGGGGCAGTTCCGCTTCCAGTGGCCCTTCCCCTTGCAATAAAAGCACTCAGTCTCAGGCTTGGGTCCATGCTTTGACTTCTTCCCGGCAACTGGCTTACCGGGCGCGGCAACATCCTTGCCGTCCTTCTTGAAGTTCTTCTTACCCTTGCCTTTCTTGAACTTGGTGGTTTTATTGACCATCAACACTTGATGTTCCTTTTTGATTTCAACCTCTGCTGATTTCAGCATAGCAAATACCTGAGGAATGGTCTTTACCATCCCCTGCATATTGTAGTTCATCACAAAGCTCTAATAGCCAGGTGGGAGCGACTGGAGCATTCTGTCAATGACCGCCTCGTCTGGGAGGTTAATCTCCAGCTGAGTCAAGCGGTTGTGCAACCCAGACATCTTGAGTATGTGTTCACTGACAGAACTGTTTTCCTCCATCTTACAACTGTAGAACTTATCGGATACTTCATATCTCTCGACCCAGGCATGAGCTTGGAAAACTAGTTTCAGCTCCTCAAACATCTCATATGCTCCGTGATGCTCAAAACGCTTTTGGAGCCCCGGTTCTAAGCTATAAAGCGTGCCGCATTGAACGAGGGAGTAATCATCAGCACGAGACTGCCAAGCATTCATAATGTCTTGGTTCTCTGGGATGGGTGCTTCACCTAGCGGTGCTTCTAGGACATATTGTTTCCTGGCAGCTATGAGGATGATCCTCAGGTTCCGGACCCAGTCCATATAGTTGCTGCCATCGTCTTTCAGCTTGGTTTTCTCTAGGAACGCGTTGAAGTTCATGTTGACATTAGCTTGGGCCATTTGATCTACAAGACATATTGCAAAGTTTTATTAGTCTAAGTTCATGATAATTAAGTTCATCGAATCAAATTATTTAATGAACTCCCACTCAGATTAGACATCCCTCTAGTCATCTAAGTGAAACATGATCCGACTCGACTAGGCCGTGTCCGATCATCACGTGAGACGGACTAGTCATCATCGGTGAACATCTCCATGTTGATCGTATCTTCTATAGGACTCATGCTCGACCTTTCGGTCCTCCTTGTTCCGAGGCCATGTCTGTACATGCTAGGCTCGTCAAGACAACCTACGTGTTTGCATGTGTAAATCTGTCTTACACCCGCTGTATGTGAACGTTAGAACCTATCACACCCGATCATTACGTGGTGCTTCGAAACAACAAACTGTCGCAACGGTGCACAGTTAGGGGGAACATTTTCTTGAAATTTATTATGAGGGATCATCTTATTTACTACCGTCGTTCTAAGTAAACAAGATGCAAAACATGATAAACATCACATGCAATCAAATAATAATAGTGACATGATATGGCCAATATCATATAGCTCCTTTGATCATCTTGTCACCGGCACGACACCATGATCTCCATCATCATGATCTCCATCATCATGTCTCCATGAAGTTGCTCACCAACTATTACTTCTACTACTACGGCTAACACGTTTAGCAATAAAGTAAAGTAATTTACATGGCGTTCCCATTGACACGCAGGTCATAAAAAATAATGACAACTCCTATGGCTCCTTCCGGTTGTCATACTCATCGACATGCAAGTCGTGATTCCTATTACATGAACATGATCTCATACATCACATATATATAATTCATCATTCATCACAACTTTGGCCATATCATATCACAAAGCACTTGCTGCAAAAACAAGTTAGACGTCCTCTAATTGTTGTTGCAAGTTTTACGTGGCTGCATTAGGGTTCTAGCAAGAACGTTTTCTTACCTACGTAAAAGCCACAACGTGATTTGTCAACTTCTATTTATCCTTCATAAGGACCCTTTTCGTCGAATCCGCTCCAACTAAAGTGGGAGAGACAGACACCCGTCAGCCACCTTATGCAACTAGTGCATGTCAGTCGATGGAACCGGTCTCACGTAAGCGTACGTGTAAGGTTGGTCCGGGCCGCTTCATCCCACAATACCGCTGAAGCAAAATAAGACTAGTAGCGGCAAGAAAGTTGACAACATCTACGCCCACAACAATTGTGTTCTACTCGTGCAAAAAGAACTACCCATAGACCTAGCTCTGATACCACTGTTGGGGAACGTTGCAGAAAACAAAAAATTTCCTACGGTTTCACCAAGATCCATCTATGACTTCATCTAGCAACGAGTATTCAGATGCATCTACATACCTTTGTAGATCGCGTGCGGAAGCGTTCACTAGAACGTGGATGATGGAGTCGTACTCGCCGTGATCCAAATCACCGATGACCAAGTGCCGAACGGACGGCACCTCCGCGTTCAACACACGTACAGAGCGAATGACGTCTCCTCCTTCTTGATCCAGCAAGGGGGAAGGAGAGGTTGATGGAGATCCAGCAGCACGACGGCGTGGTGGTGGATGCAGTTGTCACGTGCAGCAGGGCTTCGCCGAGCGTCTGTGCGAGAGGAAGAGGTGTTACAGGGGAGAGGAAGGCGCCAGGGGTCAAGGGTGCGGATGCCCCTCCCTCCCCCCTTTATATAGGCCCCCTGGGGAGCGCCGGCCCTGGAGATCCCATCTCCAGAGGGGGCGGCGGCCAGGGGGGTCGAGTACCCCTAAAGGCAAGTGGGGCGCCCCCCCACCCTAGGGTTCCAACCCTAGGCGCAGGGGGTGGGCCTTGGGGGGCGCACCAGCCCACTAAGGGCTGGTCCCCCTTCCCACTTCAGCCCATGGGGCCCTCCGGGATGGGTGGCCCCACCCGGTGGACCCCCGGGACCCATCTGGTGGTCCCGGTACAATACCGGTGACCCCCGGATCACTCCCGATGGCCGAAACTACACTTCCTATATATAATTCTTCACCTCCGGACCATTCCGGAACTCCTCGTGACGTCCGGGATCTCATCCGGGACTCCAAACAACTTTCGGATTACTGCATGCTCATATCTCTACAACCCTAGCGTCACCGAACCTTAAGTGTGTAGACCCTACGGGTTCGGGAGACATGCAGACATGACCGAGACACCGCTCTGGACAATAACCAACAGCGGGATCTGGATACCCATGTTGGCTCCCACATACTCCTCGATGATCTCATCGGATGAACCACGATGTCGAGGATTCAATCAATCCCGTATTCAATTCCCTTTGTCAATCGGTATTTACTTGCCCGAGATTCGATCGTCGGTATCCCAATACCTCGTTCAATCTCGTTACCGGCAAGTTACTTTACTCGTACCGTAATGCATGATCCCGTGATCAAACACTTTGATCACATTGATCTCATTATGATGATGCATTACTGAGTGGGCCCGGTGATACCTCTCCGTCATACGGAGTGACAAATCCCAGTCTCGATCCGTGTCAACCCAACAGACACTTTCGGAGATACCCGTAGTATACCTTTATAGTCACCCAGTTACGTTGTGACGTTTGGCACACCCAAAGCACTCCTACGGTATCCGAGAGTTACATGATCTCATGGTCTAAGGAAAAGATACTTGACATTGGAAAAGCTCTAGCAAACGAACTATACGATCTTGTGCTTATGCTTAGGATTGGGTCTTGTCCATCACATCATTCTCCTAATGATGTGATCTCGTTATCAATGACATCCAATGTCCATAGTCAGAAAACCATGACTATTAGTTGATCAACGAGCTAGTCAACTAGAGGCTCACTAGGGACATATTGGTGTCTATGTATTCACACATGTATTACGATTTCCGGATAACACAATTATAGCATGAATAAAAGACAATTATCATGAACAAGGAAATATAATAATAATGCTTTTATTATTGCCTCTAGGGCATATTTCTAACACCCCGCCGGAGAAGTAATGGGTCTTATGGGCCTTAATGGAGAGAGAGGGGCAGCCAGGGTGGGCCGCGCGCCCCTCCCCCTCTGGTCCGAATTGGACTAGGAGAGGGGGGGCGACGCCCCCCTTTCCTTCTCCCTCTCCCCGTTCGTTTCCCCTTCCTAGTAAGAGTAGGAAAGAGGGGAGTGTGCGGTGCCCCCTCCATCATAGTCCACCTCGATAATACTGTAGCGGTGCTTAGGCGAAGCCCTGCATCGGTAGAACATCAACATTGTCACCACGCCGTCGTGCTGACAAAACTCCCCCTCAACACTCGGCTGGATCGGAGTTCGAGGGACGTCATCGGGCTGAACGTGTGCTGAACTCGGAGGTGCCGTGCGTTCGATACTTTATCGGTCGGATCGTGAAGACGTACAACTACATCAACCGTGTTGTGCTAACGCTTCCGCTTTCGGTCTACGAGGGTACGTAGACAACACTCTCCCCCCTCGTTGCCATGCATCACCATGATATTGCGTGTGCGTAGGAATTTTTTTGAAATTACTATGTTCCCCAACAGTGGCATCCGAACTAGGTTTTATGCGTAGATGTCATATGCACGAGTAGCCATACTGTTTAGCAGCATGTCATACTTTGGTTCAGCGGTATTGTTGGATGAAGCGGCCCGGACCGACATTACGCGTACGCTTACGCGAGACTGCTTCTACCGACGTGCTTTGCACACAGGTGGCTGGCGGGTGTCAGTTTCTCCAACTTTAGTTGAACCGAATGTGGCTACGCCCGGTCCTTGCGAAGGTTAAAACAGCACCAACTTGACAAACTATTGTTGTGGTTTGATGCGTAGGTAAGAACGGTTCTTGCTCAGCCCGTAGCAACCACGTAAAACTTGCAACAACAAAGTAGAGGACGTCTAACTTGTTTTTGCAGGGCATGTTGTGATGTGATATGGTCAAGACGTGATGAGATATAAGTTGTTGTATGAGATGATCATGTTTTGTTGAAGTTATCGGCAACTGGCAAAAGCCTTATGGTTATCTCTCTATTGCATAAGATGCAAGCGCCAAATAATTGGAAAATCTGCATCTGAGCACGGGCTCAGCTGCACCCGCTCATAAAAAAATTCAAAACAAATACTAGAAAAATTCAAAAAATCCCAAACAAAATTTGTGTGGTAGATCATTTGATGCGTGAGGTCCGCTCCAAATTTCATCTCATTTGGACATCTGAGCAATTCTGGGCAAAAAAGACAAATCGGGTCAAAACAGTTCCTGAACAGTAAACTGTTTTACAGACCTCGATTTTGTCTTTTTTGCCCAGAGCTACTCAAATGTCCAAATGAGATGAAATTTGGAGCAGACCTCACGCATCAAATTATCTACCACACAAATTTTGTTGGAATTTTTTGAATTTTTCTAGTAATTTTTTTTATTTTTTCCGTGAACGCGGGTGTAGCTGAGCCCGGGTGCAGATTCGCCGCACTCCAAATAATTGTTTTACTTTATCGCTATGCGATAGCAATAGTTGCAAGAGCAATTGTTGGCGAGACGACCATGTGACGACACATTGATATAGATCAAGATGATGGAGATCATGACGATGCTTTGGAGATGGAGATCAAAGGCACAAGATGATGATGGCCATATCATGTCACATATTATGATTGCATTTGATGTTTATCTTTTATACATCTTATTTTGCTTAGTTCGGCGGTAGCTTTATAAGATAATCTCTCACTAAATTATCAAGGTATAAGTGTTCTCCCTGAGTTTGCACCATTGCGAAAGTTCTTTGTGCTGAGACACCACGTGATGATCGGGTGTGATAGGCTCTACGTTCAAATACAACGGGTGCAAAACAGTTGCACACGCGGAATACTCAGGTTAAACTTAACGAGCCTAGCATATAACAGATATGGCCTCGATACACTGAGACCGAAAGGTCGAGCGTGAATCATATAGTAGATATGATCAACATAGTGATGTTCAGCATTGAAACTATTCCATCTCACGTGATGATCGGACATGGTTTAGTTGATATGGATCGCGTGATCACTTAGAAGATTAGAGGGATGTCTGTCTGAGTGGGAGTTCTTAAGTAATATGATTAATTGAACTTTAATTTATCATGAACTTAGTCCTGATAGTATTAGCATATCTATGTTGTAGATCAATAGCTCGCGTTATTGCTTCCCTATGTTTATTTTGATATGTTCCTAGAGAAAAACTATGTTGAAAGATGTTAGTAGCAATGATGCGGATTGGATCCGTGATCTGAGGATTATCTTCATTGCTGCACAGAAGAATTATGTCCTTGATGCACCGCTAGGTGACAGACCTATTGCAGGAGCAAATTCAGACGTTATGAACGTTTGGCTAGCTCAATATGATGACTACTTGATAGTTTAGTGCACCATGCTTAACGACTTAGAATTGGGACTTCAAAGACGTTTTGAACGTCATGGACCATATGAGATGTTCCAGGAGTTGAAGTTAATCTTTCAAGCAAATACCCGAGTTGAGAGATATGAAGTCTCCAACAAATTCTATAGCTAAAAGATGGAGGAGAATAGCTCAAGCAGTGAGCATGTGCTCAGATTGTCTGGTACTACAATCACTTGAATCAAGTGGGAGTTAATCTTCCAGATAAAATAGTAATTGACAGAATTCTCTAGTCACCATCACCAAGTTAGTAGAACTTCGTGATGAACTATAGTATGCAAGGGATGACGAAAACAATTCCCAAGCTCTTCGTAATGCTAAAATCAGCGAAGGTAGAAATCAAGAAAAATATCAAGTGTTGATGGTTGAAAAAACCACTAGTTTCAATAAAAGGGGCAAAGGGAAGAAGGGGGACTTCAAGAAGAACGGCAAGCAAGTTGCTGCTCAAGTGAAGAAGCCCAAGTCTAGACCTAAGCCTGAGACTAAGTGCTTCTGCTGCAAAGGAACTGGTCACTGGAATCGGAACTACCCCAAGTATTTGGCGGATAAGAAGGATGGCAAAGTGAACAAAGGTATATTTGATATACAGATTATTGATGTGTATTTTACTAGTGTTCATAGCAACCACTCGGTATTTGATACTGGTTCAGTTGATAAGAGTAGTAACTCAAAACGGAAGTTGCAGAATGAACAGAAACTAGTTAAGGGTGAAGTGACGATGTGTGTTGGAAGTAGTTCCAAGATTGATATGATCATCATCGCACACTCCCTATACTTTCGGGATTAGTGTTGAACCTAAATAAGTGTTATTTGGTGTTTGCGTTGAGCATGAATATGATTTGATCATGTTTATTGCAATACGGTTATTCATTTAAGTTAGATAATAATTGTTGTTCTATTTACATGAATAAAACCTTATATGGTTACACACCCAATGAAAATGGTTCGTTGGATCTCGATCATAGTGATACACATATTCATAATATTGAAGCCAAAAGATGCAAAGTTAATAATGATAGTGCAACTTATTTGTGGCACTGCCGTTTAGGTCATATTGGTGTAAAGCGCATGAAGAAACACCATGTTGATGGGCTTTTGGAATCACTTGATTATGAATCACTTGATGCTTGCGAACCATGCCTCTTGGGCAAGATGACTAAAAATCCGTTCTCCGGAACAATGGAGCGAGCAACAGATTTTTTGGAAATCATACATACTGATGTATGTGGTCCGATGAATATTGAGGCTCGCGGCAGGTATCGTTATTTCAGACCTTCACAGATGATTTGAGCAGATATGGGTATATCTACTTGGTGAATCATAAAGTCTGAAACATTTGAAAAGTTCATATAATTTCAGAGTGAAGTAGAAAATCATCGTAACAAGAAAATAAAGTTTCTACGATCTGATCTTGGAGGAGAATATTTGAGTTACGAGTTTGGTCTTCATTTGAAACAATGCGGAATAGTTTTGCAACTCACGCCACCTGGAACACCACAGCGTAATGGTGTGCCCGGACGTCATAACCGTACTTCATTAGATATGGTGCGATCTATGATGTTTCTTACCAATCTACCACTATCGTTTTGGGGTTATGCATTAGAGACAGCTGCATTCACGTTAAAAAGGGCACCATCTAAATCCGTTGAGATGACACCTTATGAACTGTGGTTTGGCAAGAACCAAAGTTGTCATTTCTTAAAGTTTGGGGTTGCGATGCATATGTGAAAAAGTTTCATCCTGATAAGCTCAAACCCAAATCGGAGAAATGTGTCTTCATAGGATACCCAAAGGAGACAGTTGGGTACACCTTCTATCACAGATCCGAAGGCAAGATATTTGTTTCTAAGAATGGATCCTTTCTAGAGAAGGAGTTTCTCTCAAAAGAAGTGAGTGGGAGGAAAGTAGAACTTGATGAGGTAACTGTACCTGCTCCCTTATTGGAAAGTAGTTCATCACAGAAATATGTTCCTGTGACTCCTACACCAATTAGTGAGGAAGCTAATGATGATGATCATGTAACTTCAGATCAAGTTACTACCAAACCTCGTAGGTCAACCAGAGTGAGATCCGCACCAGAGTGGTACGGCAATCCTATTCTGGAGGTCATGTTGCTTGACCATGACGAACCTACGAACTATGAGGAAGCGATGATGAGCCCAGATTCCGCAAAATGGCTTGAGGCCATGAAATCTGAGATGGGATCCATGTATGAGAACAAAGTGTGGACTTTGGTTGACTTGCCCGATGATCGGCAAGCAATTGAGAATAAATGGATTTTCAAGAAGAAGACTGACGCTGACGGTAATGTTACTGTCTACAAAGCTCGACTTGTTGCGAAAGGTTTTCGACAAGTTCAAGGGATTGACTACGATGAGACCTTCTCACCCGTAGCGATGCTTATGTGTGTCCGAATCATGTTAGCAATTGCCGCATTTTATGATTATGAAATTTGGCAAATGGATGTCAAAACTGCATTCCTAAATGGATTTCTGGAAGAAGAGTTGTATATGATGCAACCGGAAGGTTTTGTCGATCCAAAGGGAGCTAACAAAGTGTGCAAGCTCCAGCGATCCATTTACGGACTGGTGCAAGCCTCTCGGAGTTGGAATAAACGCTTTGATAGTGTGATCAAAGCATTTGGTTTTGTACAGACTTTTGGAGAAGCCTGTATTTATAAGAAAGTGAGTGGGAGCTCTGTAGCATTTCTAATATTATATGTGGATGACATATTGCTGATTGGAAATGATATAGAATTTCTGGATAACATAAAGGGATACTTGAATAAAAGTTTTCCAATGAAATACCTCGGTGAAGCTGCTTACATATTGAGCATCAAGATCTATAGAGATAGATCAGGACGCTTGATAAGTTTTTTCAATGAGTGCATACCTTAACAAGATTTTGAAGTAGTTCAAAATGGAACAGTCGAAGAAAGAGTTCTTGTCTGTGTTACAAGGTGTGAAATTGAGTAAGACTCAAAGCCCGACCACGGCAGAAGATGGAAAGAGAATGAAAGTCATTCCCTATGCCTCAGCCATAGGTTCTACAAAGTATGCCATGCTGTGTACCAGATCTATTGTATACCCTACCACTGAGTTTGGCAAGGGAGTACAATAGTGATCTAGGAGTAGATCACTGGACAGCGTCAAAATTATCCTTAGTGGAATAAGGATATGTTTCTCGATTATGGAGGTGACAAAAGGTTCATCATAAAGGGTTATGTCGATGCAAGTTTTTGACACTAATCCAGATGACTCTAAGTCTCAATCTGGATACATATTGAAAGTGGGAGCTATTAGCTAGAGTAGCTCCGTGCAGAGCATTGTAGACATAGAATTTGCAAAATACTTACGGATCTGAATATGACAGACCCGTTGACTAAAATTATCTCACAAGCAAAACATGATCACACCTTAGTACTCTTTGGGTGTTAATCACATAGCGACGTGAACTAGATTATTGACTCTAGTGAACCCTTTGGGTGTTGGTCACATGGTGATGTGAATTATTGATGTTAAATCACATGGCGATGTGAACTAGATTATTGACTCTAGTGAACCCTTTGGATGTTGGTCACATGACGATGTGAACTATAGGTGTTAATCACATGGTGATGTGAATTATTGATGTTAAATCACATGGCGATGTGAACTAGATTATTGACTCTAGTGCAAGTGGGAGACTGAAGGAAATATGCCCTAGAGGCAATAATAAAGTTATTATTTATTTCCTTATTTCATGATAAATGTTTATTATTCATGCTAGAATTGTATTAACCGGAAACATAATACATGTGTGAGTACATAGACAAACAGAGTGTCACTAGTATGCCTCTACTTGACTAGCTCGTTGATCAAAGATGGTTATGTTTCCTAGCCATAGACATGAGTTGTCATTTGATTAACAGGATCACATCATTAGGAGAATGATGTGATTGACATGACCCATTCCGTTAGCTTAGCACCCGATCGTTTAGTATGTTGCTATTGCTTTCTTCATGACTTATACATGTTCCTATGACTATGAGATTATGCAACTCCAGTTTGCCGGAGGAACACTTTGTGTGCTACCAAACGTCACAACGTAACTGGGTGATTATAAAGGAGCTCTACAGGTGTCTCCAAAGGTACATGTTGGGTTGGCGTATTTCGAGATTAGGATTTGTCACTCCAATTGTCGGAGAGGTATCTCTGGGGCCTCTCGCTAATGCACATCACTTAAGCCTTGCAAGCATTGCAACTAATGAGTTAGTAGCAGGATGATGTATTACAGAACGAGTAAAGAGACTTGCCGGTAACGAGATTGAACTAGGTATTGAGATACTGACGATCGAATCTCGGGCAAGTAACATACCGATGACAAAGGAAACAACGTTATGCGGTCTGACCGATAAAGATCTTCGTAGAATATGTAGGAGCCAATATGAGCATCCAGGTTCCGCTATTGGTTATTAACCGGAGACGTGTCTCGGTCATGTCTACATAGTTCTCGAACCCGTAGGGTCCGCACGCTTAACGTTACAATGACATTTATATTGTGAGTTTATATGTGTTGATGTACCGAAGGTTGTTCGGAGTCCCGTATGTGATCACAGACATGACGAGGAGTCTCTAAATGGTCGAGACATAAAGATTGATATATTGGACGACTATATTCGGACACCGGAAGTGTTCTGGGTGATTTCGGAGAAAACCGGAGTGCCGGAGGGTTACCGGAACCCCCCGGGGAGAAGTAATGGGCCTTATGGGCCTTAGTGGAGAGAGAGAGGGGCAGCCAGAGTGGGCCGCGCGCCCCTCCCCCTCTGGTCCGAATTGGACTAGGAGAGGGGGCGGCGCCCCCTCTTTCCTTCTCCCTCTCCCTCTTCCTTTCCCCCTCCTAGTAGGAGTAGGAAAGAGGAGGAGGACTCCTCCTCCTGGCGCGCCTAGCAAGAGCCAGCCGGCCTCTCCCCTTGCTCCTTTATATACGGGGGCAGGGGCACCCTAGAGACACAACAATTGATTTGTTTGATCTTTTAGCCGTGTGCGGTGCCCCCCTCCACCATAGTCCACCTCGATAATACTGTAGCGGTGCTTAGGCGAAGCCCTGCGTTGGTAGAACATCAACATCGTCACCACGCCGTCGTGCTGGCGAAACTCTCCCTCAACACTCGGCTGGATCGGAGTTCGAGGGACGTCATCGGGCTGAATGTGTGCTGAACTCGGAGGTGTCGTGCGTTTGGTACTTGATCGGTCGGATCGTGAAGACATACGACTACATCAACCGCGTTGTGCTAACGCTTCCGCTTTCGGTCTACGAGGGTACGTAGACAACACTCTCCCCTCTCGTTGCCATGCATCACCATGATCTTGCGTGTGCGTAGGAATTTTTTTGAAATTACTATGTTCCCCAACACATGGCCCTTCTCCTCTCTCTGTTTTCCCCGAGTAGAAGAGAAAATCAAGGAAAGTTCGTGAGGAATTGAGGATACATGTCCGTGCATTTCTTTTAGGACCTTCATAAGAGCCGAATGTTAGGTATGAGCATATGGCAACTCTGAACGTTTTTATACCAATTTTAGTTATGTGAGAATGACAACTTTAGTTGGCAAGCATGACAACTTCGCGCTTCACTTAATTTTTGACAAAAAACTTGTTGTGTGTCACTGGAATTTGCCATCCATGCGTGACTGGGATTGCCATCAAAAAACGTTTGAGCCGGAGTGCCACACACCTGAACTGTGGCACTTGTCATTTGATTTCTTTTATCTCTCTCCAGGGGCTCTTTATTCAAAAAGGTGGTCCTTAGGGGCACGTCACCGCTCCTCTACCGGGGCCGGCTTGACGTTGTCGATGACAATCAAGAAGTCTTCATGCACGTGCCCCTAAGGACCACCGTCTTGAACCGTAATCGTTTTCATTGAATCACTGCATAGATCTGAAGCACCTGACAACAAATCTCGTCATATGACGAGAAACCCTAACTCGTCATTCTTTAACTAAGTCGGCATTCTTTGTCGCAAAAAAAACTTCAAGAATAGAATACATGAACGAACTGAGCCTAGCTCAAATGATTTGGTGTGTGGAGGAACCAGCCACTAGGGTTCACATCCTAGACTTGACACTGGCGATCGCACTTTTTTGAATTTATTTCAGACTTTCTACGAAGTTCGTTCAGTGGAAGGAGACATTCCCGCCGACTACGGAGACGCCTATAGTGGCTTTGTCAATCTCAAGATGAGGTGCCAGCTCAGTCTCTTAAAAATGTTCAGGGATAAAGGATGCGTTCTAAAGAGTGAGTGTATGAGCTAGTTTGGTTCGCATACGCTGGGTTTGGTTGTTGCCCGAGAAAAATAATGCTTGGTTGTTTCCTGACAAATAGAGCAAGCTTGGTCGAGATTTTTTCGATAAAGGGCTTTTCATTGAATTGAAATATCGAGTTGATACAACCGCATCAAAGATCACCCGGCCTCTGCATAGCTAGATGCACACAGCCAAAGTTTCAAAGTACTAGAAGCCAAAATAAAAAGGCAAAAAACGCCAGCAGTAGCGAAAAAAGATAAAAGAGGCCTAAGGTGATGCCGGTCCAATCCGAAGGTCACACCGCCATCCATGGGGGTAAAAAATGTCCCTGGCCGAGCACTCCAACCGGGTAGAAGCCATTATAAAAAAGTTTCTGTCCTCCGTCCTCTGCAGGATAGACCACATACGGAGCCATCACGAGCATATATGAATTACCTGCATAGTAGATGAAACACTTTTATGATTAAAAACAATATCATTCCTGGTGAGCCACAACGCCCAACATAAGGCAGCCGCCCCCGCAAGAATGTGCTTAGACAATTGTTTATCTATTCCCCTCAACCAATTGCCGAACATATTCCGTACGCTGCGTGGAGGATATAGATTCGAAGCAATTTGGACTATTGCCCATACCGATCTAGCAAACTTGCAATCAAAAAATAGGTGTTTAATGGATTCATTATGATTGCAGAAAACACATTTTTTGCAGCCTTGCCAGTTTCGTCGAGCTAGATTGTCCCTAGTTAAGATAACTCCTTTGTTGAGAAACCATAGGAAAATTTTCACTTTTAGAGGAATCTTAAGCTTCCACAGTTTTCTATTATCAGATGGAACCTTGTTATGAACCAATGCATCATACATGGATTTAACCGAAAATCTTCCATTCAGATGCAGGTTCCATTTAAAGATGTCCGATTCAGCCGACAGTTGGACAGCTCCCAAATGAGTCAGCAAATCGTTCCATGCAGTCAGACGAGGTCCAGCAATCGTTCTACGAAAAGAAATATCCGGGTGTTCTTGTCCCAATACCTGCTTAATCGTGACAAACTTATGTCTAACTATCCGATATAAGCTTGGGTATTGCACATTTAGAGGAGTAGTCCCGAGCCAGGTGTCTTCCCAGAATCGAATCTGGGAGCCGTCCCTAACCGAGAAAGTGCCAAATTGGAAAAAGAATTCTTTAGCTTTCATAACCCCACTCCAAAATTGAGAGTCACCTGGTTTCCAATAGACCTGGGAGATTGCTTTGGATCCAACGTATTTATTACGAATGATCTCCTGCCAAACACCATCCTCAGTGAGTAATCTGTATACCCATTTGCTGAGCAATGCAATGTTTTTGATCTCAAGATCCTGGATTCCGAGTCCCCCTTGGCTTTTAGGACGACATAATATATTTCTTTTTTTCATTGTCACTCTGCCAAAAAAACCTTGATCTAAAATAATCAAGGCGTTGGAGAACACCTTTTGGCAGATGAAAAAAAGATAGCATGTAAAGGACCATGTTGGTAAGAACCGAGTTGATCAGAACTAGTCAGCCCCCGTAGGACAAGAGTTTGGCCTTCCAGCTCGCCAACCGTTTCTCCAGTCTCTCTTCAACATGTTTCCATTCAGCGATTGTCAAACGCCGATAATGAATAGGAATACCTAGATATCGAATCGGAAATTGGCCTAGTTGGCATCCAAATATATCAGCATATTCTTGTGAAGTTTCTGCGGCTTCGCCAAAGCAGAAAAGTTCACTCTTATGAAAGTTTATCTTAAGGCCAGAAAGATCCTCAAAAGCACATAATAACAATTTGAGGTTTCTAGCCTTTTCTAGGTCGTGATTCAAAAACAAAATGGTGTTATCCGCATACTGTAAGATTGACAGGCCTCCTTCTACTAGATGAGGAATGACCCCGGTGATTTGACCAGCTAGCTTGGCCCTCTCAATGAGAGTAACTAGCATATCAGCCACGATGTTGAAAAGGATAGGTGATGCGGGGTCGCCTTGGCGTAGCCCCTTCCTAGTCTGGAAATAATTGCCTACGTCATCGTTCACCTTGATAGCCACGCTACCTCCAGACACAAAGTTCTCAACCCATCGGCACCAAGTATCGGAAAACCCTTTCATACAAAGAGTTTGAAGCAAAAAAGGCCACTTCACCTTATCATAAGCTTTCTCGAAGCCAATCTTAAAGATGACCCCATTCAACTTTTTACGGTGGAGCTCATGAACAGTTTCATGTAGGACAGCAACACCGTCTAAGATGTTCCGTCCTTGCATGAAAGCTGTTTGTGTTGGTTTGACTACATGGTCTGCGACCCCATTCAGGCGGTTAGTCGCGACCTTGGTGAAAATTTTAAAGCTCACGTTTAATAAGCAAATCGGTCTATATTGTTGAATCCGATTGGCATCCTTTATCTTTGGTAAAAGGATAATTTCACCAAAATTGAGTCTGGAGATGTCTAGTCTATGAGCATGCAGTTCATTAAACAATTGAACCAGGTCAAACTTTAACATATCCCAAAAAAATTGATAAAACACTGCCGGAAAACCATATGGTCGAGATAACCCAAGTAGATGATTGGGAAACACTTTCTAGATGATTAGCCTGCCAGGCGTCCTTTTCTGTTTGCCTGGCCAGAGGGAATTATTAACCTGGGGCTAAACTAGCAGTTTGCAGAAAGCTTTGAAGATGCTTTCTCAGTTCTTTTTTTTTTAATCGATGACCTTCCGGGCACAGGCCACCATCTAAACAAGAATGCGACCAGGCTGCCTGGCCAGGCGAGAAGAATCAAAATCCTAGGCCCATGCATCACTTTTGCCCAGGCATGCGGCCGAGGACAAGGCGTATTTATGAGCGTCTTCGTCTAATATGTTTAAAAAAAGGGATACATAAACACTGACTTGATGTGAAAGTCGGGACAAACATTTTTGGTTTGAGGTGGCAACAGACAATCAAAAGAAAAATTACAAATGTGCACTAGTTCCACGTTTTTGCTGCAAAAAAACGAAAGACAAATCGCTCATATTTCAACGCTAAATTCTATCAGAATTTAATTTGCATTATAATATTAATATCATAACTAAACTATAAAAAATGCTTTTGAAATTCCATAGAAAAAATATGATGCTTTGTGGTCTTTTATTAGTACTAATTTTCATGCACAAATTATATTTTAGGCAGGATCAGAAAGTGGTCAATTTTTTACACGAAAAAGTAATGCGTATATAAGAGTATTATTTTTATGGGAGAGTCTAAAACTAACATGTGAAAAAAAGAAGTTCTTCCATGGAAAATATTGTTCTCTTTTGTTCATATGCAGCTCAATTGAAAACACTCTTTTTAATTTCACTTCAGAAATTCGATCATATCTATCTAGAAAATGTTCACCATGTTGTCACAATTTATCTATCTAATATCAAAGAGAATGTAGAAGAATCTTTACAAACCTCAGTCAACTTTACAAATTGTCCATACAAATATAGAAAAAGTTCATTATTTTTCAAGATAATGTTTAGCTTAGATGCCACGAAATGTTTCCTCATTGTGCTCCCACAAGCGACTCCCACGCTAGGGTTTCATCGGCTTCCGTCAGTGCCGCGCGAACAGTCTCGTCTACTGTGGCCTTAGGGCCAAGGAGGGCCAAGGAGGCGCGGTGGATCCCAACCCTTACCGGTGGGAGGGCTTCTGCTTTGGTTTTAAGTGTTTGTTTTTGTTTGTTTAGGGTTTATGTCCTGCTCAAGCAGACAAGATGACGGCAACTCTCTGAAGATGGAATAAGGTTCTCCCCGCCTAGCCCCGTCCCGGCGGTGCATCTAGCATTGTCGAAAGGCTTGCGGAGGTGTGTCTTTGTCAGATATTGCGGGATTCGGTCGGTGTTTTTCTTCGGTGGATTTGCTTGGATCCAATCATCTTTTGTCTACATTCGTGTTTCTATAGGTCGGGTCCTTTTGATCTACTCTTATCTTCATCAGCAACGACTACTATTTTGGTGTGCTGATCCATTAGGGCATTAGCATGACAACTTCCTGACTGTCTACTACATGGTTTGCCTGGCTCTGCTGAGGGAGGGACAATCGCTACGGTGCTTTTCGGATCACCTGAGTGCTTGTAGTTGTCGCTAGATGATCTATGGACATGGATGTAACTTGCTTCTTGTGTTCTTTATACATGCAAAGCGAGCAATCCAGTTGGCTTTTCCATTTCCCTAAAATAGTTGACTTTTCCGGTTTTTGTGTTTTTCTTTGTTTTCTATAGTTTTTAATCTTTATTCCAAAAAACATGAAATTTGTTAGTTATTCAAAAAGAGAAAAAATATATAAATTTCTCACCATTTTATAAATAATAAACATTTTTTAAAAAATTGACCATTCTTATAAAAATTAAAAATTTATTTAAAATGCTAATATTTTTTGAAAACTCAAACATGTTTTCAGATTTTCAATCATTTTTCGAAATGTAATTTCGTTGAGTTTCTAAACATTCTAAAAAACCAAACACTCAATGAAACACATATTTTTTTTTGCAATTTTGAATTTCTTAAATGCGACATTCTTTTCCTGAAAATAAGCATTTTTTAAAACATGAACCTTTTTTGAAAAAATTAAAGTTTTTTAAAAACAAGACAAACCTTTTCTAAAAATCAATTGTTTTTTTAATTTCAAGCATTTTTTGAGATCACGGACATTTTTTGATTTTTTTTAAAAAGTAGAAAAAAGCCAAAAATCCTGTAAAGAAAAAAAGTAAACATCAAACATAAAAAAACAGTCAGGGACGTTCTAGAAAGTTCTCAAAAGTATTGAGAACTTCCCAAAACCGGATCCCTGTACTTTCTATAGTGAAGGAGGGGCAATGATGACTGCGCGCCTTCGGCTCGCTCTAGTGCTTGTAGTTGTCGCTAGGTGGTCGATGAACCTAGATGCAATTTTTATTATTTCTGGTGTTCTTCATACTGTCTTGATAGTTGATAAATAGATTGGATGTTTTCTTGCAAAAAAAGGGTTTTCCGAAGAGTGTCAATCTTTTTTAGGGCATCGAAGAGTGTCAAATAGGAGGTCTTGTAATATCTGAGCCTTCTTTTTATAGGCCGTAAAGGCCTGTGTTGTGGTGGGCCAATGAGATGGGCTCATTCCGGAACGCAAATCCCACAGGTTTTCTAAAAAAAAAATCTGCAGATTCCTGCCTGAACTGTGTGCACGAAAATCGCGTCTCTCTTCACTTTCCCGGAAATGCAAGTGTATAGTGCTAGTTAGTGGATTTTGGTATGACTCTGGATTAGATTCTGCCTGTGCCTGTTATAACTCCGTGTAAATCTTGGATTCTACTACAAAATACAAACGGGAATTTTGAGGAGGTAGGGGTCACTATTCATCTCCCATATAAAATCATAGACCTGAATATGGAAATTAGTCCAAGGTCCTGAAATAAACTTATTTACTCCTCTCAGATAATTTTGCCATTATTAATCAAACCCACCAGGGTATAATGGAGATGGGATTTTTTTCCCTCGTTTTTTTCCTTTTAAGTGATTTGTTTATTTTTATTTTCTTCCCTTTTCATTCTTGATGTTCATCTCCCATATAAAATCATAGACCTGAATATAGAAATTAGTCCAAGGTCCTGAAATAAAGTTATTTACACCTCTCAGATAATTTTGCCATTATTAATCAAACCCACCAGGGTATAATGGAGATGCGCTTTTTTTTCCTCGTTTTTTTCCTTTTAAGTGATTTGTCTATTTTTATTTTCTTTCCTTGTCATTCTTCATGTTATGTGTTCTTTTCCTGCCTTTTGTTGTTTCTTTTTCTTTTTTGGCAACATATCCCTTCAAAGTGTAATTCACTGAAAAATCTTAAAACTTCCATGTTGTGTGTTCGATCACCTCTTGACGTGAAAATTGTAATTCATTGAAAATCATAAAACTTTTACGGCATGTGTCTGATCACCTCTTGATGCGTTTGACTCGCGTGGAGAAGCATTTGAACACTTAATGCATTTTTCATCCGCAATCCCGTGAAGTGATCGATGTAGTGTGCTTGTCAAGACTCATCTCTCGTGCCCACTAACAAAATCCCAAATCTTTGTTCTCGAACACTTAAAATGAGGAATACAGGTTAAATCTGTTGAAATTTTTTAATTTCACTTTCCTCCTCCTCCTTTTCATTTCAACAAACATATATAAACATTATTAACGATAAACAAGCATTTTCAAATTGTTTGCTTAACATCACATGCGTATTTTTTAAAACATAATTACCTTAAACCACATGATTATAGCAAAATATGTAAGAAACGCGGTTTTAAATTACAATGGCAAGTTTTAAAAATGCTTCAAGACATTTTAGTTACATATACATTATTATGACTACATTTTTTTAAATTGCATTGTGCAGACTCTAATTATATGAACATTTTAAAAAATGTATCCATCACTCTTTTTGTTACATGGGCTGATGGGCATAATACGTCGAACTATTTTTAAATTACAGGAACATTTCCAAGTACAATAAATTGTATTAAATGCACCGAACACTTTTCTAATGACACAAACATTTAAAAAAATTGAAGATTTTTTTATAGCAGGAATATGTTTCTAAATGCATGTTGAAAAAGTGCATTGTACACTTTAATTACATGAACAATTTTCAAACATGCCAAAACAAATTATTAAGAACATTAAAAAATGACTTTAACACTTTTAAATTACATGGACATTTTAAAATACATGAATGTTCTCAAACCAGGGGAGGGTTAGTTAAAATGCGTTGAACACTTGTCTTAACTACATGAACGCTAGTAATATTGTGTCGAAAACATTTTTAATTACTTGTTTTTCAATTACATTAACAATGCATTGTACACTTCAATTAAATTATTTCTTTTTAACATGTCAAACATCTTTTCAATTATATAAGCATTATTATGTTTGTTTTCATCCTTTTCTGGTTTTCCTTCCTTTTTCATTTTCCGTATACTATTTTATGTAAATGTAAGTGCATCTAGTGCCCCTTAGTGATTTTGGTGTATTGAAGACTTATAGGTTAAGTATCTAATGCGTTTATGAGTGTACACAGGTCTATAAGTCTATGAGGAGTTTGATATTTACAGAGAAAGTCGACCCCTAAAAATGAAGTTCTTCGACTGAAGACTTTGATATACTGAAGACTTTCTGAAGACTTTAAAGTGAAGAAATTGGTGTGACCTTGAAGACTTGGTATTCATTCGAGGAACATGAAGCGTGAAGACTTCTGTTTTCGTAGTTTCATTTTCTCTTTTTGAGTCATAGGAAACACCGTACTGTTAAAGGGGGTCGAGGAAATACTAAGGAGAAAATTTTCATGTGATGCTCATCTCAAATCCTACACCTACCAATCCCTTCGAGTGAAGCCATTGGAAATCTCATACAGTTTAGTCAATTTCTTCAGTGACAGAGACGCAGTTCTTCTGGTCACTAAGGACTTTGCTCTGACTGAGGAGTTAGGAATTTGCCAGTGTGAATTGCCTACACAGTGAGGAACATGATAGCCCTAAGGAATTTGAACCTCAAATTTCCGACCGTTGCTGTGCTACGCGCCAGCTGTCCCAAAATATCTTGTCCACCTAACGGTCATATCATTGAAGGGCATTTATGTCTTATCATGTCGGGCTGCTCCCTAGGCTATAAATAGCCGCCCCCTACAACCACTAGCTGGTTGGCTGCTCCGAGAGAACTTGACACTTGTCATTTAAGAGCAACCCATCCTCCGAGGACTTTGAGCGAAAATCATCAAGTGAGGAAAATCCAAACCCAAACCCAAACACCTACAAACCCAAAGTGATTAAGCATCACCGAAGAGATTGATCCTGTGTGGATCCGACGCTTGTTACCTTTGAAGACTGTGCTTCTTCCAGACGGTTAGGCATCAAGGTCTAGAGCATCCAAGAGGAATTGTGGATCGCCGAGTGACCAAGTCCGTGAAGGTTTGGAAGTCATCTGAAGACTTACCATGAGTGATTGGGCGAGGACTATGTGTCCTTAGCTCAAGGAGAATACGGTGAGGACTGTGTGTCTGGGACTAGGTGTCCTCGAGTTTAAATACTTAGCCGCTTCAACCAGATGTACAACTGAGACAGCAGTTGGAACTGGTCTACCAAATCATTGTCTTCACCAAGCTTACTGGTTCTATTTTTCCTCAACACTTTCATTTCCTCATTACTGTGTTGCGTGTTTGTTCATATCTGTGTTTGAAGACTTCGACTGAAGACTTTCTCAATTTCCTCAGTTCAATTTCTTCAGTCTGTTTGTCTTCATCTTGTGTTATCCTGTGTTTACGCTTTCTGTACTCTGTGTTTGTCTTCATTTCATCATGATGACTATGCTTGAATTCTGTTATGTTTTCATCTGAGTACTTATTCCGCTGCTAGTAGTTCTTCGCTAAGGAATTTCCTCACGAGCAAATTCCTCGGTGAAGAATTTCATAAAAATCGCCTATTCACCCCCCTCTAGTCGATATAACGCACTTTTAATTGGTATCAGAGCGAGGTACTCCCTTGTTCTGTGTGATTTTGGTTTAACCGCCTGGAGTTTTAGTTATGTCGACCGCAGGTATGATCAAGGTCTCTGCTGGGTGTCCTACCCTTGATGGGACGGACTACCCCTACTGGAAGAACAAGATGCGCATGCATCTTGAGGCAATTGATAATGATCTTTGGTACGTTGTGGAAAATGGTGTTCCCTCCGTCTCACCCTCACTAAACGCTACCGATGTGAAGAGATTCAAGCAACTCGACTCTCAAGCGAAGAATATCATATGTGGCCATCTGAGTAAAGGACAATATGGTAGAGTGAGTGCTTTGGAAACTGCTAAGCTTATCTGGGATAGGCTGTCCAAAGTCAATGAAGGAGTTTCAACTCAGCGTGACTCTCGAGTTAATGTTCTTCGCAATCTCTTCAACCGCTTCAAAAGACTCGACAATGAAAATGTTCAGCAAACCTTCGATCGCCTCACTGACATCTCAAATGAGCTGCAAGCACTTGGTGCCACTGACATCACCGACCATGAGGTGGTGAAGAAATTGCTGAGATCGCTTGATTCATCATTTGATACTCTGGCACTGATGATACAAGAGCGTGCTGATTACAAGTCACTTGACCCTGCTGATATCCTCGAGAGGCTAAACACTCGTGAGTTCCAACTTGCTGAGAAGAGAGATCTCTATGGTTCGAGCTATGGCAGATCACGTGCACTGAAGGCCAAGGTAGTATCTGAGTCCGAAGATGAAGACTCTGGTAGCAGCCTTGGTGATCCTGAAGAACTGAGTCATGATCTAGCACTGCTTGTGAAGAAATTCCAGAAGTTCTCAAGACGTGGTCGCTTTGGAAAACCCTCAAGGAGCAATGATTCCTCATCCAGTGACTATAAGAAGAGGCTTTGTCACAAGTGCAAGAAACCAGGACATTACATTCAAGATTGTCCTCAGTGGGAAAAGGAATCAAAGAAGAAGAAATACAAGGATTACAGTTCTGATGATGCGAAGAAAAAGAAGAAGTCCTCAAAATCTTCATCATCAAAATCCTCGAAGTCTTCGTCTCACAAGAAGAGGAGTTCCAAGAAGGCTCGGGCATTCATTGGCAAGGAAATGGACTTTGAGGCTGATTCTGAAGAAAATGAAGCAGAAGAGGAATCTGATGACTCTGAGTCTGGTGTGGCGAGCCTAGCCCTCGCTACTGCGTTCGTCAGCAAGCCCGTCTTCACCTCTGAAGAAAATGATCTCACCAACAAGGCTGATGAAGGCAGTGATGACTACGCTCCCACCTATTGATTCATGGCAAAAGGTGCCAAGGTACTCAAATACGCCTCCTCTGAATCTAGTGAGGATGAATCTGATGAAAATCTTAAGCCTAGCTACTCTAAACTTGCTAAGATTGTTGTGCAACAACAAAAGGCTTTTGAAAAGGTTCAAAACATGCTAGACAAAAGTGATGATATGTTGGGTGAAGAAATGGACCGCACTAAAGCCTTAACTGAAAATCTTCAGAGACTTCAGACCAGGTTTGATAACCTTCAAGGTCATCATAACACTCTCTTATCTGATCATGAGAAGCTTTCTTATGAATATCTTCAAAAGAAGCAAGATCTTGAAAAGCTAAGAGTGAGTTATGAAGATCTTCAGAAGGAGCGCGATTCATTACTTGCTCAACAAATCAGCGCTGCTCAGGAAGAATTTATTCCTCCATGTTTGAAATGCATTGAACAAGAATCTGCTAATTCCTCACCTGAATGTTCAAATGCTTCAAATGTCACAAATTCTTCACATGTCTCTGCTATCACTAATTCCTCATCTGAGGACATTGCTAGTATCACTGACGATGCAGGGCTGAAGGAATTGTACATGACAGGCATGTACAAAATCCTCAAAGGGCATCAGACTCTTTGTGATGTGCTTAAAAAGCAGATCCTCAACAGGAACCCTAGGAAAGAGGGTATTGCCTTTGAGAGGAAACTCAATGCTGATGGTACATATTGGAAGCCTGAGCAGTACCCAAAAACCTCATGGGTTGCTGCAAAGGGACCTCCAGTTGATCCATCTAATTTATCTGGATATACATGTGAATCTTCTCATTCTTCTGATGAGTCATTTGACTCCAACTATAAACTGTTCAAAAATCAGAATGGTGAAGTATTTGCTAGATATGTTGGCACTAACTGCAGGAATGGTTCTCCTATGAAGAAAATCTGGGTTCCCAAAAGGTGCCTTGAAAGTCTTCAGGTGAATGTCCTCATGAAACCACCTGTGAAGAAAAGGAACCCCAGATCAAATTCTTCATATGGACCAAATTCTTCATATGGATCCAAGTCCTCATACGGACCAAATTCCTCAAGGGGATCAAATTCCTCACATGGATCAAAATCCTCATATGAACATCATCGTGCCAACAACTCTGTTTCGCAGGGAAGAGCCAAGGACTATGAATATGAGCATTATTCTTCAAATTATTATGTTCATAAGTCCTCGAAGAATTTCTCTGCTTATTCATATGCTTACCCTAACCGCTCTTATGTGAAACGAAATGGTTTGGCCGCTATGCCACCATTCTCATATGGAGCTCACAGAGTGATGAACTCTTTGCCACCCCTTCAGATGTGGGTGGTGAAGAAAAAGAACTAATCTCTTCTGCAGGGTCAGATCTCCAGACGTAACGTAACGTCTGAAGAATTTGCTGGGGACCTGACAAAGTGCCTGAAAGGACGCAGGCTAACCATGATGAAATGAACTTTCATTTCACACGTCCTCCCTTTGTTTTATCTGTCCTACTGCTTGATGAAATTGATCTGATGAATTGTGATATCATATTCTTCACTGCTGAAGTATATGAGGTAGTAAGTTGCACTAATTCATCTGCAGGATGATCAACCCAAAGCCACTGAATGGGTACTTGATAGTGGGTGTACAAATCACATGACTGGTGACAGGAATCTGTTGATGGATGCTCATTTATCGTCATCCCATCTGAAGCATATCATCTTCGCTGATAAAAGCAAAAGTCAGGTATTGGGTCTAGGTAAAGTTGCTATCACAAAGGATCGACACATGGACAAAGTCATGCTTGTTGAGTCCTTAGGATACAACCTTATGTCTGTCTCAATGCTTTGTGATCTTGATATGGTTGTTGTCTTTGGCAAGTATCGTTGTGTTGTGATTATGGAAGCTGACAATTCCAAAGTCTTCGAAGGCTTTAGGAGAGGAGACTTGTATATTGTTGATTTCTCTGCAGATTCACAACCAGCGTGTGCCTACTTGCAAAAGCTTCAGAAGGATGGCTATGGCACCGACGACTTGGTCATGCAGGCATGAGGAATTTGAACACGCTTGCGAAGAAGAAGCATGTTATTGGCATTGAGAATGTCAAATTCCTCAAGGATCACTTATGCGGTGCCTATGAAGCTGGAAAAATGACCAAGGCCAAGCATCCAGCAAAGACCATCATGACCACTACTCGACCATTCGAATTGCTTCACGTGGATCTCTTCGGTCCTAATCACTATTCCTCTGTTTCAAATGAAGCATCTCAATATGGCTTTGTTATTGTTGATGATTACTCTCGTTACACATGGGTACACCTTGTCTCTTACAAACATGAAGTGCAGGAAGTCTTCAAACGATTTTCCTCGAGGGCTTCAACCAACTTTGGTGTGAAGATTAAGCACATCAGAAGTGACAATGGCACTGAGTTCAAGAATTCGGGTCTCGATGACTATCTTGATGAACTTGGTATTACTCATGAGTTATCTGCTCCTTATACTCCTCAACAGAATGGCGTCGTGGAGCGCAAGAATATGACTCTTGCTGAGATGGCTCGCGCTATGCTCGATGAGTACAAAACCCCTCGTCGTTTCTGGGTTGATGCAATTGATACTGCGTGCCATATCATCAACAGAGTATATCTTCACAAATTCTTCAAGAAGACTGCCTATGAACTCCTCACTGACAAGAAACCCAATGTGAGTTATTTCAAAGTCTTCGGTGCTAAATGCTGGATTAGAGATCCTCATCACAACTCTAAATTTGCACCGAAAGCACATGAAGGTTTTATGCTTGGTTACGGAAAGGACTCGCACACCTACAGAGTCTTCAACAATGTTCTTCACAGGATTGTTGAAACTGTAGGTGTGCGGTTCGATGAAACTAATGGCTCGCAAAGAGAGCACCTACCTTCTGTGTTAGATGAACCAGCACCCGAAGATTCTATCAAACACAAGGCCACTGAAGATGTCATTCCTACTGAAGAATCTGCTGAAGAATTCATACCAGAACGTGAAGAACATCGAGCTGATGCACCTGAAGAAAATGCTGAGGAAATTGATGCTGAAGAAAATGTTGATCAAATTCCTCAACGACAACCAGTTCATCCTCGCATTGCAAAATAAGTGCAAGTGGAGAAGATCATCGATGACATTAGAGCACCAGGTCCTCTCACACGCTCAAAAGCTTCTCATCTATCTAACTTTTGTGGGCATTTTGCTTTTGTCTCTATCACAGAGCCCACTAAGGTAGATGAAGCATTTCTGGAGCCTGAGTGGATTCAGGCCATGCAAGAAGAATTACATCAGTTCAAGCTCAACAAAGTCTGGGAACTAGTCAATCGACCAGATCCTCGCAAGCATAACAATATTGGCACAAAGTGGATCTACCGCAACAAGCAAGATGAAAATGGTGTTGTGGTGAGGAATTAGGCACGACTAGTAGCTCAAGGCTACACACATGTTGAAGGAGTTGATTTTGATGAAACTTTTGCACCTGTTGCTAGACTTGAGGCTATTCGCATATTGCTTGCTTATGCTAACCATCATGATATCATCTTATATCAAATGGATGTGAAAAGTGCATTCCTCAATGGTAAGCTTGAGGAAGAAGTATATGTTGCTCAACCCCCAGGTTTTGAAGATCCAAAACATCCTGACAAAGTCTTCAGACTTAACAAGACCCTCTATGGCCTCAAGCAGGCCCCACGGGCGTGGTATGATACGTTGAAGGAATTCTTCATGAAGAAAGGCTTCACACCCGGTTCACTCGATCCCACTCTCTTTACTAAATCATATGATGGTGAACTGTTTGTGTGCCAAATATATGTTGATGATATCATCTTTGGCTGTACTGACCAACATTATAGTGATGAATTTGCCTATATGATGAGTGAAGAATATCAAATGTCTATGATGGGAGAGTTGAAATTCTTCTTAGGTCTTCAAATTCGTCAACAGCGCAATGGCATATTCATATCTCAGGAGAAATACCTCAAGGATGTCCTGAAGAAATTCGGCATGCAAGATTGCAAAGGCATCAAAATTCCAATGCCCACAAATGGTCATTTATGCACTGATGAAAATGGTACTGACTTCGATCATAAGGTATACCGCTCCATGATTGGCTCTTTATTGTACTTATGTGCATCTAGGCCAGATATAATGCTTAGTGTTTGCATGTGTGCCCGATTTCAAGCTGCACCGAAGGAATCACACCATAAGGATGTGAAGCATATTCTTCGATATCTAGCTCGCACACCAACACTAGGATTATGGTATCCCAAGGGCTCAGATTTTGATCTCATTGGATATTCTGACTCTGACTATGTTGGTGACCGTGTGGACCGCAAGTCAACATCTGGTACCTGTCATTTCCTCGGACGATCCTTGGTCAGTTGGTCCTCGAAGAAACAGAACTGCGTATCACTTTCGACTGCTGAAGCTGAGTACATTGTTGCTGGTTCTTGCTGTGCTCAACTACTATGGATGAAGCAAACACTCAAGGACTATGGCATCAACGTGAAGAATGTGCCTCTCCTCCGTGACAATGAGAGTGCCATCAAGATTGCTCACAACCCAGTTCAGCACTCGAAGACAAAGCACATTCAGATTCGTCATCATTTTCTTCATGATCATGTGTTGAAGGGCGACATTTCTATTGAGCATGTGAAGACTGAAGAACAACTAGCCGATATCTTCACTAAGCCCTTGGATGAGAAGAGATTTAGCAAGTTGCGGTGTGAGCTAAATATCTTAGAATCTTCGAATGTACTTTGAAAAGGCACTCATCCTAACACTTATGCAAAATTGATGACTTAGATGTGCAACACATGAAGAAACAGTTTTCTTCAATCAATGAAGAATAACACTCTAAGCGTGAAGAAATTAATGAAGAATTTGATTCTCAGAACCCTACGACAATTGTACGCGGTGTCTGAAATCATCATTCTTATACGGTGGGTCACGCCACCACAAAAGTTGAAAATCTTCAATTTGAGTTTTTCCTCAACTTTTGAAATTCCTCAGTTGTTCAAATTCTACAACTTGCAAAATCTTCACTTGTGTCGTCGTTTTTCTTCATTGGCTATATATATGAGTTTATGTCCTCTACAACATTCACTTATAGCTATTTCTTCAAGTTGGATCTTTTGCTAAGTGAATGTGAACGGACCCTTCCCCTCTATGCTATACTCAATCCAATCTGTTCACAAATTCTTCATGTGCGTTCTATTTTGAAACTCGTTCAAATTCTTCACTGTGTCCTTGTCAGCTGAAGAAATTGCGAACGGAACATTAAAATTGATCTTATCCAAACTTTCAGTTTTGCCGCTTAAACCGTTTCGCATCCCACGATGCATTTGTTTATTCACCCACGATCTTACACGATCTCCACTACGTAGTACGTGGGTGACACATGTCGTGAGAAGGAGAACGGCCAGGGGCACGTTCGTCCCAAAATCTTCGGACGAGCAGTTTTTTCACCGTGGCTATAAATACCCCTGTCCCCTTCCTCACTTCTTTTACCCCGCTCGATCTCACTCTCCCGCTCGAGCTTCCGAACCCTAGCGCCGTCGCTACTCCATCGTCGCCGGTGAGGAAGAGCTTCACTGCCTCGACCTCGTCGCCGTCGTACTCGCGCCGACCACGGAAATCGTCACCTCCGCCGCCGCCGTAGACGTCTTCCTCCGCCAAGTTAGGGCGTGGAAGATCTGCATCGACGAACTTCACTGTTTCAACTCACAGTTCGTCGTGTTCTTCGTTTCAGGGTAATTAAAAGCTACTTTTACTGCCCTCTTTGATTCAAAACTTTTCTACAAAATCTTCAAAGGTGTTTTATTCTTCAAATCCTCACACACAAAACACCTCATCTGTTATCTGTTCTTGATTCATTTCCCTAAGCATCAATTTCTTCAAAGATTCCTCAATTGTGTGGATCTTCGATCTATACAACTCTGGAACCTAAGATATAGCGCGCTTAGTGAAATTCTTCAAGACGCATCTGGTCAAATTCCTCAAACTTGTTCTTTATTAAAAACCCTCTGAGAACGCATATGACCTCTTCAAATTCCTCGCAACCATACTCTGTTCACAGGTACACATGTCCGCTGCTGAATCATTAGGTTCTCATCAACTTAACTCATTTGTAGCGTTCCTCGAAGAAAAGTTGCATACTTCTTCAGAGAATTCAATTGTTCAAATTCCTCACCTGAAGAAAATGGCTGATGGTAAAAGGCCTCAGAAAGGAGGAAAGAAGCCTGAGGTTATGACTGCATTTGAAATCCCTGAGGATATTTATAAAGATTACTGCACGCCTGATGAATCCAAATTTGGCAAAGAAGATAAAAATCAGCGCAAGGTGCGCATTCAAAGGATTGAACGGAGATGGGCACGTGAATGGAGGGAGTATCGATATGTCACTCCAAAGTACATGAAGAAATTCGCCCTGAACCCTCCATGCCCAAGAGCCCATTGGCACCTAGCCAAGTGGCTGATCCCACTAGCATCAAGCGCGGTGAGGATTTTCCTGAAGAATGGGCCAAGCGCCAAGCTAAATTGGCAAGGCAAGCCAGAGAAGCAGTGAGGAAATTTAATGAAGACTCTGCTGCTGCTGCTGCTGCCACTGAGGCTTCTGTCAAGCCGAGGAAAGCGATGCTCAAGAAGCCCGCTCGCAAGCCAAGTGCTTCACCAGCAATGCCCTCACGGCCAAGTTCCTCTGCAATGCCCTCACGGCCAGACACCTCAAAATCTTCAAAGCAAATTCCTCATGCTGCTCCTGCTCCACCAAAATCCTCAGCACCTCCTCCACAATCCTCAGCTGTCCCGACAAAGTCCTCAGCACTTGTGCATCTGGCCTCGTGCCAAAGGACTACTGGCATCTCAATTGCCTCTGGTGTCTCAGCTAGTTCCTCAGCTGGACCCTCTCTGCTGAAGAAAAAGGCTACTGCTGGACGCGGCACTCGCCCAAGTCCTAAGAAGAAGCATGTAGTCTTCACTGTACCATCTGATGATGATGAAGCTGATGAAGAAGAACTTGCTGAAATCATCAGAGACCGCCAAGAAAGGGCTGCTAAAGCCAAAGGCACACCTGTGCCCCTACTGCTAGATCCAAGGGCGATCCTTGATTACATCAATATCTGGCATAAGGATCCAAACACACCTATGCCTGATTTCAAACTGACACCTGGCCAAAGTCACATGCTGACTCACTTCATCCAAGAGGAGAAGTGGAAATATGATAGGGCCAGGCAGATCAAGAAATCGCAGTACAGGAAAGAGAAACTGCTAAGGAAAAATGTTCTCACGATGAAGCCTGAAGAACTCATCAAGATGCAAGCTGACATCAAATCCCTCAGCGATGACTTTGATGCATACTATGCTGACTGGAAAGGAGCAAAAGTCAGGTTTGTACAACTGACTGAGAAATTCACCAATGTTGCAGCCCCATCGCAACAAGAAGTTCCTCAAGCTGAAGCATCTAATCAGCAAACTAAAGAACATGCCAGCACCGCTGATGACTTTCAGGCTGCTGAAGAAGATGTTAGTTCCAGGGCTGATGACTCCATTCCAGCCACTGAAGAAATTGCCAGGGCATCCACTAGTGGTGCGCCTGAAGAAACTGAAGAAATCAGGGCAACTGCATCTGTTGCGCCTGAGGAAAATCAACCAGATTCCTCAGCTCCACCTGCGCCTACACCAACTCCTATCCTTCCATCTGCTTTGGATGTGAAGAAGACCAAGGCTGCAGAGCGAGCTGCAGTGAAGAAAAGGAAAGCATTAAATGCTTCAGAATCTTCAGCTCCCAAGAAGATGAAGCCCATGACCAGCTCGTTTGCCAATCCCATTGATGTTGTTCCTATCTCATCCATGCCATCAAAGGACCTTGTTCCTTTTGGTGAAGACTATGAGATCCCAAGTGGATCAGATGAAGAAACTCAATCTGCTGCTTCCTCAGAGCAGATTGATGAAGAAATTGAAGTGGATAGAATCCCTTCAACCCCAAAGGTCTCATCGCCAATGCCTCAGTTTGATGCTGAAGAGGCTGGTGTTGAAGAAATTGATGATGAAGATGTGGATATTGGCAGCACAACTCCGTTGATGAATGACGACTTTTGGGAAAGTCAGCACCCCAATTCCCCACTCTTCACCCCACTGCAGCAAATTCCTCACTCCCCTGCACAAACTGTTCAAATGGGCTCTGAAGAAACTCATCCCACTGCATCTGTGAATGAAGAAATTCCAGCCACTAGTGCTGAAGAAACTGCTGCTGAAGCTGAAAAGGTGACTGCACCTGAGGAGGAACCAGAAATTCCTCAGCCTGAAGAAACTGAGATCGTGATTCCTGAGGTAGTGATGCAACTCACTGACACTCCTCTGCCCAAGCCAAATGATCTGTTCTCAAGAAAACAAAAGTTCAAGGCTGAAGACTTCTTTGGTGAGCACGTGTTCTTCACTGAATACAACCCTTATGACTCTGCTCGCATAAGGAAGAGACGTTTCTGGACAGCTAGTCAAGCAAATTTCTATTCCTCAGTGCTTTTCAACAAGGACAAAGTCTTCGACCATGCACATATTCCTCATGTGGATATGGAGTCCATGCCGTGCTTCACGCCAGTCCTCAGTGTTCTTCACGACGCTGGACTGCTCAATTTCTGCATTGACATATGCGATTGGAATGAAGAACTCATTCTTTAGTTCTATGCAACATTGCACATCACCGGCAACTCTGAAGATGTCAATTCATGGGTTCTGGACTGGATGACTGAGAACACCCACTATAAGGCCCCAGCATCTGAATTGCTTCGTGCCCTTCCTCTGAGTCCACCCACTAAAGATGCACGTTGTATTTACAACGAACCTGAGCTTTCAAATCACTATATGCAAGTGCTGATGAAGCCTCTGAAGCCAGGGCAGGCCCCTCGAACCACATTCCTCGTCAAGGAATTGTTGTATGTGCCTAGGACTGTCTATCAGATTCTGACGAAGACAATGAGTCCCATCAAGGGCCACGACTCAAGTGATGAAGAAGTCGTTGGCATCATGAAGAACATGCTTTTCAACATCTGTCACGGCGTTCCCATCAACTTTCATGATTTCTTCATGAGGACTTTGGAAAATATCGCTATGTCGCCATTTGAGCTGAAGCCTTATGCACCTTGGATTATGAGATTCATCAGGACAAGGTCTTCACTCAACTACAAAGCTGAAACTCTCAACCACTGCAGCTACTTGCCTCCCATTGAAGTCCTCAAAAGGACATTTTCCTCAGCTGAAGAAAAGGGCAAGGCTACTGCTGTGATCGATGAAGGCATTCGTCCATTGGATGGTCAATTTTGCAAAGCTGCATCTTACTCCACCAATGATGACTCTGCCACACATGACACTGCCGCCAACACTGCCAAGCCAAATCCTCAAGCCACAACACCCAGGGTGATGACTGATCGTGAGTTACTCCTCAGTTTTCATCAAAAGGTTGATCGCAATCACAAATGGGTCAAGCGTCAGTTTGGTTCAATTCTTCACAACATGACTTCAACACACAATGAAGTGAAGAAAAACCACTACTACCTTCATGAAACCCTCAACCGCACCTGGGCTGTTCTGTCTCAAGTCTACAGCGCTGATGATCTGAAGAACATGGGTCTCAATGAAGAATTTGCCTGGTCTGCACCTCCTCCGAAGAAATACAAGAAGGTCCTAGTTCCTTCTTTGGTGGCCAGTTCATATTCTTCATCACACGACATGGATGAACATGAAGACTTGGACGACACTGCGGCAGGCCCTACTTCAACAACCGACCCCGACAACGCTGGCGCTCCTTCATCAACTTGAATATCTTCAGGGGCGTTAGTCCTCAGTTTCGATCCTTTTGGTCATTTGATGACAAAGGGGGAGAAATCTGAGTTAGTCTTCAAGCGGGTCTATAATAAGGGCATATTTTTTAAAGTTACAACTCTCGTTCTTCCGAAACTTTTATTGGATCGAGTTGTAATCTTAAACCCGATGGTGCGCTGATACTTTTGTTGCACTATGCTCTGATACTTTCGATGCGCTATTCTGCATGCTTATTCCTCATTAATATTATCGCACGCATGCTGAATTACATCAGGCACCATATCTCATCATGCATTTCAAATTCTTCATATTATATATCAAATGCGTGTATGAATTACAAGATATAGGGGGATATCTCCATGATTGAACTCTTCAAGTGTGCATTGCTTCAAAAGCAAATTCCTCACTATGCACATCTTAAGGGGGAGTTCTTCTATATCTTGCAATCAAATTCCTCAATATCAGTATTTACACTTCATATATTTTTCCCCGTTGAAAACTTAACCTATGTTGTCATCAATCACCAAAAAGGGGGAGATTGTAAGTGCATCCAGTGCCCCTTAGTGATTTTGGTGTATTGAAGACTTATAGATTAAGTATCTAATGTGTTTATGAGTGTACACAGGTCTATAAGTATATGAGGAGTTTGATATTTACAGAGAAAGTCGACCCCTAAAAATGAAGTTCTTTGACTGAAGACTTTGATATACTGAAGACTTTCTGAAGACTTTGAAAGTGAAGAAATTGGTGTGACCTTGAAGACTTGGTATTCATTCGAGGAACATGAAGCGTGAAGACTTTTGTTTTTGTAGTTTCATTTTCTCTTTCTTGAGTCATAGGAAACACCGTACTGTTAAAGGGGGTCGAGGAAATACTAAGGAGAAAATTTCCATGTGATGCTCATCTCAAATCCTACACCTACCAATCCCTTCGAGTGAAGCCATTGGAAATCTCATACAGTTCAGTCAATTTCTTCAGTGACAGAGACGCAGTTCTTCTGGTCACTAAGGACTTTGCTCTGACTGAGGAGTTAGGAATTCGCCAGTGCGAATTGCCTACACAGTGAGGAACATGATAGCCCTAAGGAATTTGAACCTCAAATTTCCGACCGTTGCTGTGCTACGCGCCAGCTGTCCCAAAATATCTTGTCCACCTAACGGTCATATCATTGAAGGGCATTTATGTCTTATCATGTGGGGCTGCTCCCTAGGCTATAAATAGCCGCCCCCTACAACCACTAGCTGGTTGGCTGCTCCAAGAGAACTTGACACTTGTCATTTGAGAGCAACCCATCCTCCGAGGACTTTGAGCGAAAATCATCAAGTGAGGAAAATCCAAACCCAAACCCAAACACCTACAAACCCAAAGTGATTGAGCATCACTGAAGAGATTGATCCTGTGTGGATCCGACGCTTGTTACCTTTGAAGACTGTGCTTCTTCCAGACGGTTAGGCATCAAGGTCTAGAGCATCCAAGAGGAATTGTGGATCGCCGAGTGACCAAGTCTGTGAAGGTTTGGAGGTCACCTGAAGACTTACCACGAGTGATTGGGCGAGGACTATGTGTCCTTAGCTCAAGGAGAATACGATGAGGACTGTGTGTCCGGGACTAGGTGTCTTCGAGTTTAAATACTCAGCCGCTCCAACCAGATGTACAACTGAGACAGCAGTTGGAACTGGTCTACCAAATCAATGTCTTCACCAAGCTTACTGGTTCTGTTTCCTCAACACTTTCATTTCCTCATTACTGTGTTGCGTGTTTGTTCATATCTGTGTTTGAAGACTTTGACTGAAGACTTTCTCAATTTCCTCAGTTCAATTTTTTCAGTCTGTTTGTCTTCATCTTGTGTTATCCTGTGTTTACACTTTCTGTACTCTGTGTTTGTCTTCATTTCATCATGATGACTATGCTTGAATTCTGTTATGTTTTCATCTGAGTACTTATTCCGCTGCTAGTAGTTCTTCGCTAAGGAATTTACTCACGAGCAAATTCCTCAGTGAAGAATTTCATAAAAATCGTCTATTCACCCCCCTCTAGTCGATATAACGCACTTTCAGTAAAACAGTTAAATAGCTTTTATGCCCAAATTGTTTCTCAATAGCACGCTGATCTTTTAATGCGCATTGAATTTTTATCAAGGACATTTTGGGAACAAACAATGAAATTTTAAAACCGCTAAAAAAATAAATTTTAAGTGTGAGAAATTTTTTAAATACATGTCAAACATTTCTAAAATAAAAATAACATGTTGACCATATAAATTCTAGCCGAACATTTGAATAATGTCAATATACTCCAATCTTTTCTGAAACAACTTTTGAAAATGCACTATGGATTGTTTCTAAAATGTGCCAACACATTATTTTACAATTTCATGATTATCATGAATATTTAGGTGATTTATTTACAAAAAAGTATACAAAATAATAGTAAGGGGAGAAATAAAGGTAAAAATCCAGTTGAAAACCTTGCTAAAAACCTATAAAAAACCACATCCCCAAAAAATTGTACATAGGAGCTCCACGACCGCTATGTATCGCCAGTAATGAGCGATACAAAGTACATGCATGGGAGGCCCTATTCGAAGCTTATTGTGTTAAGCAGGCGGCCAATAAGAAAGGGCACTCTCCGATTGGGACGTCCCGTGGTCGTTACTTTTTTTTCATTTTTCTTATGTTTTTCTAGTTTTGAAATCATGGAAATTATTTATTTTATTTACTAAATCATGAAAAATAATGATCATGGATTTGAAAAATGTTTGCGTATTTCTTAAAATGTTCCTGCATTTCAAAAGTTCACGAACTTGAAAACATGTTCCCGGATTCAAATACGGGAACATTTTTCAAACTCATGATCTAAAAAATGTTATCGAATGATTTTTTAAAAATATCCATGATTTCAGAAAAGGTTCATGGTTTTAGAAAATGGTTATGATTTGAAAAAATCACGAATTTAGAAAATGTTGACAAATAAAAATAAAAGGGAAAAGTAAAAGAAAAGGAAAAACAAAAATAAAAATAAAACACAGAAAGAAAATAACACGAAAACACCCAAAATAGAGAGTCTCCCACCTACTTGGGTCGGCCCGATACAGAGCATAGTGATCACCGATTATGCGAGTGTTCACTACCCAGCGACTTATGCGGTAAATAGGAAGTGCCTACATACATACCCCTCGAAGCAAACCTAGTGCAAAACAATTGTTGTTCTCAATGTTTCATACTTTATCCCATTGTGAAGCTTGCGATCGCTGTATGGGGCACCTTGTCGGCTAGAAGGAAAGTGAGGGAATCTTCCAAAGCCCTCACACAACACATCGTTCATCGACCGTTGTTAACTTGTTATCACTGAGCTCAAGATATTAAAAGAACAAAGGTCAATGATCATCGACAAGGGTGTGCCCCCCTAGGGGAACAGGAAGCATCAGCCAAACAGGGCTCCGCCAATGGGATATGCAAAAACCCATGTGTGACGCGGGTGTCTCAAACTCCAGGGGATCTGCTGCTGACTCCTGCAGTGTGCTGTGACCAACATGAAAATTTATTGGGAAGCTTGCCTTTCATTATTATGGGACTCCACGAAGCCACCACACTTAAAGCAAATCGCGTGCCGCGAAGCACTGTATTTGATAGAAGATTTAGGTCTCAAAAGCTTCATAATCACTTCAAACAGAAAACAGGTGGTGAACGACATTGCCTAGGGCAGTCGAGGCCGGTATGCTCGGTCGTTGTTTAGCTAAAATTATCCTTTCTTTAGATCAGGGGAGCCATGTGTGGCTTACTCAACCCCATGATCCAAATTGTATCTCACAAACTATGGTTTCGATGAATAAAGTATGGCTTTACCCCTAGTAGAGAAACATACATTTTTTAGACAAAGTAGAAAAACATACACACCCTGCCCGAAATCACTAATTGAGGAGTACTCCTTGCAAAGATCACTCCCACCTCCCTGTGCACCACTTGTCGCAACCTGAGAGTTTTTTCCTTTCTTCGTAGATCCGTTTATTCAAAATGTTTTATCTCTTAAACCGTGCGTCCAAATCTCGAATTGTTTTTATCGTTGGATTTCTCACGTTGAGATTTTCAAAACTAGATCCCATGTTGATAGGTTTTGACAAACTTCTTTCAGAAAAAAAATCCGGAAAGCACGTTCTTTTTCCTTTCCGAAAGAGGCACGGCTGTGCCTCTCGCGGAAGCACAACCGTGCCTCTCGTGCGAGTAAAACTGTGGCTTTCGCGGAAAAAATGAGAAACTGTGTTTTTTTTCCGTTTCCGAGAGGCACGGCCGTGACTCTTGCGCGAGCAAAATCATGCCTCTCATGGAAGTAAAAAACAGAAAACACGTTTTTTTCGTTTCCGAGAGGCACGACCGTGCCTCAGGCGAAAGCACAAACGTGCCTCTCGTGGAAGCAAACCCGTGCCTCTCGCGGAAGAATAAAAAATAAAAAACACATTTTTTTTGTTCCTGAAGGCACGACCGTGCCTCTCATGAAAGCACAACCATGCCTCTCGCGGAAGGAGAAAAATGTGTTTTCCCGTTTCCGAGAGGCACGATCATGCCTCTTGCGAAAGCAATACCGTGCCTTTCGTTGAAAAAAAAAGAAAATGCATCTTTTTCGGGCGAAACTTTTTTGAATTTTTTTGTCGAAGAGCTAAGGAAGACGGGTAGAAAAAAAAAGAAAAAAATCGGTTTAAAAGCCGAAAACACGTGCGGAAAATAAAATAAAATAGCATTCAAAAGGAGCGTCCAGAGCGCGACACGTGACGACGGTTGAGAGCGCACAAGTATCGTTGCGAGGATCCAGAAAGAGCGCTAATCAACTAGTTGCTCCCCCACCACCTCGGAGGAGATCAGTCCAGGGGACGGGTTCTCTGACATCATCGTGGGCCGCAACCGCCGGGCCGACAGCAGAGCCCAGAAATACCCTTTTTTTTAGGGTCAGCCCAGAAATACCCAGACACGTTTGACGGTTTGAGGCCCACAGGTTTCTCGAAAGGAAAAAACTTTTGAGGCCCACGGAAGAAGTGCAAGCCGACGAACCAACCAACTCACTCCGTCACTCGCCGTGCCGTCTCGTGTGGTCTCGCTCGCCGTCCCATCTCGATTCTTCCTCCCCACCCGATCCCCCCATCGCCCCCAGCTCAGCCGCCCCTCTCCTCCCAGCCCCCCGTCGCACGCCACCCCCACCCACCGCGCTCCCGCCGCCGGCGAGGCGGCCCCGCCCGATGAACACGTCGCAGTTCATGGACAAGCAGATCCTCGGCCTCGCCGCCTCCGCCGCCCCCTCCCCCTCCCTCGCGGGCGGCGGGAGCGGGGGCTCGGAGCTCCTCGATCTGATGGGCCCCGACCCCCAGGAGGAGAGCGAGGACGGCCTGCGTCGCCGCCACCACCACAGCGCCAACGGCACCGCCACCGACGTGCTGCCCAGCTACGACTTCCAGCCCATGCGCACCGCCGCGGCCGCCCCCGCCGCCGCGCCGCCCTCGTGGGGTTCCCTCGACTCCAACTCCAAGGCCGCCTCGGTCTCCGCCTCCGCCTCGTCCCCGTACAACCTCAAGGTACCTACTGTTACTCGTTGGATCTCTCGATCTAGCCGCGATTCATGCCCTTGCCTCAAGCAAATTGCCTGATTATTTCGTGTTGCGAAGTTCACAAAGGCGCCTAGTTCGGAAGATAAATCTAGTCTAGTAGTAGCTTGTAGGCAGTATTGTGAATTGTGATATAGTGATATTGAATTGCTGGGCAATATGCGCCATAAGTGGACCGGCTGGGTAATACAAGGAAGTGCACGTTGGATAGGTTCATGATACTGCTAGTTAGGTACTACTACTAAATTTTGGGTATCCTATAGCATGCGCTGGAAACATGGCCTTGTTGTTTGGTGGCTATCAAGTTATTAGCGCATACAAATGGTATGCATAATCGAATTTGTCGATTGCTCAAGCCATCTATAAGTCATGTTTCAGTTCCATGAAACTTATCTCAGTGAATTTGTAAAACATGCCATCTAACGAGCATGCAATAGCTCATAGATACTCCATCCGTTCCTAAATATTTGTCTTTTTAGAGATTTCAAATGGACTACCACATACGGATGTATATAGACATATTTTAGAGTGTAGATTCACTCATTTTGCTCCGTATGTAGTCACTTGTTGAAATCTCTAGAAAGACAAATATTTAGGAACGGAGGGAGTAGACGCTTATTTGTCAGAAAAATGATCAGTGCGACTGAACTCCTGTAGATTTGTACATTTAGTTTTTTTTTCCTTGCATGCTGTTAGATGCCAGATTGCCAGTACATCTGTCCTGTGAAATTTATGCCAAGATCTTGTTTTGTGAGAAGCTACACACAAATTTGTGCTGACAAATTGCTGTTTAAATTCTTGCATATGACTGATTTAAATGTAACCATCAGATATCATGGCGATACACATTTTCCCCAGTTCTCACATTTACGACTTTATTTGTACTCTTTTGAATTACTGTGTTGAATTTGTGATTCTTATTTGATATATTTGTTCCATTGGTTCTGTCGATTGCATGCAATGAACTTCTAATTATTATTAGTTGCATTTGATAATAAATACCATCATTTGTCATATATAGCTTACTTACATTTTTTTTATGATGGAAAGAGTGCTGGTATATTGGAGAACCGTGTGCCGAAGAATGTTAATCATGAGGAAGACAGGAGTAACTTTGGACTGGTAACTATAGCAGATATTGATCGAACCATGAAGAAGTATTCTGATAACCTGTTGTATGCACTAGAAGGTGTAAGCTCAAAGCTTTCACAGCTGGAGGGTAGAACACACCATCTTGAAAGTTCTGTTGATGAGTTCAAGCTAACAATTGGCAACTATAATGGTAGCACTGATGGAAAACTGAGGCAACTTGAGAATATGTTGAGGGAGGTATGCTTCATTTGACTCTCCTGCTCCATCCTTCTCTGAAAGTTTTATGATCATACCATGGCTATGCTTGCGAAGCAATGCATATTATGTCATATTGTCATTGGTTTACTGAGCAGGTTACAGTGATGTGCTAACTCACCGCTGGTCATTTGTGACAACTGATTACCATGCTCTACCGTGATTATGTTGGAAGTTATTGTATACACCTTGTTTACAATTTATAATAGACAATTACTGTCTTATTTTGAGCTCTGTAGTGAAGTACTCCCTCCGTCCCAATATAAGATCGTTTTCCAAGCTATGTTAGCTTGAGAAACGATGTTATATTATAGGACGGAGGGAGTAGTTAACTAGACATGTATCTGTTTTGAGGCTTAAACCTGTCAGTGATACACATAGACATTTGGTGGATTCTTCTTCTAGATGCATATTCACATTTTAGGCTTCTATAGTTTTTCCTCCTTCCAAGCTGGTCATTCACATTGCATGTCATTGTTCCTTCAGATGATGCTACACATAATCACCTTTTTTTGTAATTGCCACTCATGGGGTATTATTTTCCCACTAGTATTGTGCTTGCATAGATGTATGGTTGTGTGATAATAGACAGAGCATCACTTAAATGCTTATGAACAGCACCATGTTGCTTTGTTGTTATGCTATTGGGATAACCTTCATATAATTTTGTAATACTACATGCAGGTCCAAGCGGGTGTACAGATTATGCGTGACAAGCAGGAAATTGTTGAAACACAGCTTCATCTTGCAAAGCTCCAGATACCCAAAACTGAGACCCAGTCATCAGAAAATAATGGGGTTGGACAGGCAGACTCGCGGCACCTGTCAGTTGCTCCGCAACAGGCAGGCGTTCCGCCGCAACATCAACCCCAAACTTTTCCTGCCCTTCCTGCTCCTAACGCACCGCCTCCACCTCCAACACTTCAAAGTCAGCCTCCAGCACAGTTCATAGGCCATTCATCGGCTCCCTCTGTACCAGCTTTACCACAGGAACCCTACTACACACCATCTGCCCAGACAACTGAAGCCATTCATCAGCAGTATCAAGCCCCTCCAGTTCCACAGCCGCAGGCGCCTCCAGCACCACAACAGCAGTATCAAGCCCCTCCAGTTCCACAGCCACAGGCACCTCCAGCTCCACCACAGCAGTATCAAGCTCCTCCAGTTCCACAGGCACATGCACCTCCAGCCCCACCACAGCAGTATCAAGCCCCTCCAGTTCCACAGGCGCAGGCGCCTCCAGCTCCACCACAACAGTATCAAACCCCATCTCAGTTTTCTCAATATTCACAACAACCTCAGCCTACAAATGTTAACCCTTCAAGTCCACTTGCACCTCCTGCACCCCAGCAGACAGAGTATGCGCCTTCTCATAGCTATCCACCAAATGTTCGCACTCCTTCAGCTTACATGCCGCCGCCAAATGAATCAGCCCCGCCCTTCTATGGACAGAATCCTAGCATGTATGAACCTCCTGCAGTCAGGCCCAACTCTGGGCCACCGCCATCCTATGGTGCCCCTGGGTATGGGCCACAGGGAGGAAGTAGCTTTTCTGAATCATATGGTTACACTGGATCTCCTTCTTACCGTGGGAATGCTGGAATGAAGCCCACTCCTTTTGCTCCCTCAGGACCATCCTCTGGGGGTAGTGGCAACAGCTACGGCACCAGGCTCCCCACAGCTCGGATACTACCACAAGCAGAGCCAGTCAGTTCCAGCCCAATCGCTGCATCGGGCAACAGGGTGGCCCTTGATGATGTGGTAGAGAAAGTTGCGACCATGGGTTTCTCAAGGGAGCAGGTGAGGGCGACCGTGCGGAGGCTGACCGAGAATGGGCAGAACGTCGACCTGAATGTGGTGCTCGACAAGCTGATGAACGGGTGATAAGTCAAGATGCGGCGACCACGCCGCACTACCATTTGGCACAGTTTGTGTATAATATTTAAAATGACACGTCTTGCGCGCAAAATATCAGTGTTGGGGCAAGTATCAGGTTTGCTGCCCGCTCTCTCGGTCGCTCTGCTTTCTTCCATCCACAGGTGTTGTTAATGAGTGAATATATAACATACTCTTGTTCTTTCCGTATATGTGATGATGATATACCAAAAACTCAACTATGGTTTCTTTTGTTTTGTTAATAAAAAAACATTTAGTGTGTTTCATAAGCTATTTTATGTGCGGATACCAAAACTCAAATATGGTATAGAAACACCAATGTCTGCACTCCCACTATTCAATCTGAAGGAACTAATGAATTATGGTGGATTATATTCCCAATCACTTTTCTGCACTTCCTTCATTATACAGTGATAGGTAAGCATGTTAAGGCCCTTCCCTATGTAGAATGTGGCATTTAAAATCATTACTGTTGTGGCTTGAATTACCTTTTTTTCATAGTAGTAGAGTGAGGTCTGAATTTAGATTTGAAGTTTCCTCGAAATTTGCAATTCTATAGGTAGATTTTGTGAGATCGATCAGGGCATGGAAATGCGAGGGCAGGCCAGTAAGTGAAGATGGGCAAAAGACTAGAAGTACAAATGCTAGCTGCATCATGTGTTGTTTGCTGAAAGCCTGAAACACCTTATAAGAGCATCTACCGCTGGACCCATCTTAACCCCTCGTATCGCCCTATACGTCCGGGAGGATGACCCTGCAGTGACCGGTTGTCCGACACCCCAATATCCAGCCAATATGTGGCGTAGATATGGAGATGCCCGGATGCATTCGCCACGCCGGACTGTTGGGTGACACTCAAACAGAAACACGCAGAAACCCATCGGTCCAACGGGAGCTCCATCGGTCTGCATTCATGTCATCGCTCTGGCACACCGCCTGAGGGGACAAACCTGGCTACTTAAGCCGGACGTTGAGCCTCAATCCTACCTGCCCCATTTTCCCTCTCCCTTCAGTCCACGTCGTCACCGCGACCGCGCCCTATTCCACTCTAACATTGCCGTCTGCGGTAGCCATGGTCCGTCAGAAGATTACCTACTACAAGATGCTCACCCTGCACAACCTGGCGGAGATCCTAACGGAGATGGAGGCATGCCGCGCCACTTGAATTGCAACCGACTTGCTTTCGGACTCTCTGGAAGAGGAGGAGGAGGAGGAGGAGCAGGAGCAGGATAAGGCATTGGACGCGAAGATCGAGGAGGGGGAGCCATGGAACAAGAGGAGCAGGTCGAGGTAGATCCAGTGCTAGAGCGGGCCGGATTCGGCACGGATGACGTGCTGGCGAAGTTCAAGGTCGCCCAAGCGAAGGAGGCGCCGGAGCAGCAGAGCATCCTGGAGTGCATCCAGTCTGAGGCAGAGTGTTGTCCGGGTCGCTGTCCCCGGTTTCTTCAGAAAGGGTGTTGGCTGACGATGCCTTGTTTGTACCTGCACAATCACCTCTTATCAGCCCGGTGCCGGCGCCTCCACCTGCGAACAGAAACAGGAGGAAGACATTTGCTGTTGGATACACTGTGCGACGGAGCAGTATCAGGATCAAGAGTAGCCACCGGGGCATGCCCATAGCGAAGATGGCTGAGCGAAATTTGTGTCGTCGTCTTGGCATAGTGGATGGCGCGGAGCAGGTCACCGAGCATGCCATTGACGAGTTCGTCTGTATGTTCAAGCAGAAGCTCCCCTCTACAGCTGTGGCAGCCCTGCGTGCCCTTTTTCGCCTGGATTGTGAGCAAGCCGGGGCCATGGAGGAAGCCCTGATACGCCGGGGTGGGCAGGACGCCCTAGACCAGGAGGTACATGGAGATGATCTAGTGAGCTAATGTGTGCAGCTATGCTGTTGTTTGGGGTCGTCCAAGTTTCAAATGTTTGTACAACATACTATGTATGTGCTAGTGAGCACGCCCAAGTCTGCTGGACTGATGCTTTTGTGCTTTGGGCTGTGTATGGATGTATTATGTCTCCTGATCTGTTTCGCCCAAAGCAAGATTGCCCGTGTTACTTTGTCCTCCTTGTTGTTGGCCTGTTGGTGCACCACCAAGTTTCCCAATGAATGACGACGATCTTTCTATTGTCAACTGGAACGTCAGAGGTCTAAACTGTCCAGCCAGGCGGACTGCAGTGCATGAGTCCATTGTCGCATCGGCTTGCAACATTGCTTGTCTTCAGGAGACAAAATTGCAGGACTGGGACGCGGCAACATCAACTTATCTCGGCGGTTTTAGGATGAGAGGATTTGCACAGAGGCCGGCAACCGGCACTAGAGGAGGAATTGCAATTCTCTGGAATGACGATCTCTTCCGCATCTCGGACATCATCATGGGCATCTACTGCCTCTCTCTTACAGTTACCACTGTTCGGGAGGAGAGCTCCTTTCGCCTCACCTCCGTGTACGGCCCAACTGAGAGCAATCAAAAAGAGATTTTTTTCGAGGAGCTTGTGGCTCACAAGCCGGGGCAGGGAGGAAAGTGGCTTGTAAATGGGGATTTCAATCAAATTTACCGTGCAAGAGACAAGAACAAGAGGAACGTCAACCGCAATCGCATCAACCGGTTCCGCGCCACGCTTCATGGTTGTGATCTACGCGAGATTCACCTTCAAAATCGTCGTTTCACTTGGAGTAATGAGCGGCAAAATCCCACCATGAGCAAACTTGACAGTGTGTTTTGCAACGCCGAATGGGACATTGAATTCCAAAATCACATCTTGCATGCCTTATCTTCGTCCCTGTCTGACCATTGTCCCATGCTGTTGGCACCTATAATTGGCCCCAAAAAGCCTAGAAGCTTCAAGTTCGAAAACTTTTGGATCAAGATGCCGGGTTTTCAAGAGACTGTCTCTGATGCTTGGGCTGCTTCGACCCCCCACTATGAGCCTTGTCAAATCCTCTTTCACAAGCTTCGGACAACCGCTGTCCGGTTGAGAAAATGGAGTCAATCCTTCTCAAATGCAAGGCTGCACCTTCACATGGCACTTCAAATTATTCTCAGATTGGACATAGCTCAGGAGTCGCGCTCCCTCTCGCCGGAGGAGTTTGACCTTCATAAGCGGCTTAAGAGGCGCGTCATCAGTTTGGCGGTTCTTGAGAGGGCTAGGAAAAGGCAGTGTGCCCACATCCGTAACTTGAAGGAGGGGGACGCCAACACCAATTTTTTTCACTTGAAGATTAATGGGAGGAGGCGCAAGAATTTCATACACAAGTTGAGCAACGGGGCTGGTTGGGTTACGAAGCATGAGGATAAGGAGAATATTATGTACCAGCACTTCACCACCGCTTTGAGCAAAGGGCCACGCAGAACCACATACTTCAATTGGCAACTCCTCCACTTTACAGATTGTGATCTTTCCAGTCTTGGGGATGAGATGACGGACGAGGAGGTGATTGCAGCCATCAAGGCTATGCCTAGCGACAAGGCTCCCGGGCCCGACGGCTTTACTGGGGCATTCTTCAAGAGCTGCTGGCCAATTATAAAGGACGATCTTATGAAGGTCATCTCCGCCTTCTCGAGTTTGCATGCGGACAACTTTCACTGGCTCAACTCCGCAAATGTGGTTCTCTTGCCAAAGAAGGAGGGGGCTGAGGCGATCATGGACTTTAGGCCTATCAGTTTGATCCATGCCGTCGCCAAGATTGTGGCCAAGGTGATGGCGATGAGGCTCACCCCTTTTATGAATATCCTCGTATCCCGTGCTCAGAGTGCCTTCATCAAATCTCGGTGCATCCACGACAACTTCATGTATGTTCGCAACTATGCTCGCCGACTCCAACGAACAAACACGCCATCACTCCTGCTCAAGTTGGACATCAAGAAGGCTTTTGATTCAGTTAGATGGGAATATCTTCTTGACCTTTTACAGAGGAGAGGTTTTCCTTCGAGGTTTCGTGAGTGGATCACGGCCCTTCTTCGGACGTCTACATCGAGAGTTCTTCTCAATGGTGTTCCTGGCAATCCTACCCAGCATGGGCAGGGCCTCCGGCAGGGGGACCCAGTGTCTCCCCTTCTGTTTGTCCTTGCTATTGACCCCCTTCAGCAAATCTTGGACGTGGCAACAGAGAATGGAGACCTACACAGATTACGTGGCCGTGGTGCCCGCCTTCGCACCTCCCTATACGCGGACGACGCTGCCATATTCTTGGCGCCTATCAAGGAGGATGTGGATATGCTTGCCACCATACTTCAAAGCTTTGGAAACATCACCGGCCTAGTTACGAAATATTAACAAGAGTTTGGTGGCCCCTATTAGATGCTCCAATGTCGACCTTGACATGATTCTGGGTGCCTTCCCAGCGGTCAGAGCTCAGTTCCCCTTGCGATACCTCGGCCTTCCGCTATCCATTCATCGTTTGCGGGTTGTGGACTTCCAGCATTTGCTTGATAAGATTGCTGGAAAGATCATGATTGGCCAGGGAAAGTACATTACGATGGCTGGGAGGAGCACGTGGGTAAAGTCGGTTATCACTTCGCAGGCCATCCACCACCTCACTTCGCTTGTGGTGCCCAAAGGAATGATGGCGTCCATCGTCAAGCTGCAGCGGGCTTTTCTTTGGGGAGGCACAGATAAAGTTTCTGGAGGCAAATGTAAGATAAGATGGGAGAAAGTTTGTACGCCCAAGGACATGGGCGGCCTAGGCATCCTGGACATGGAAAAATTCGCACGTGCCTTACGGCTCAGATGGCCTTGGTTGGTTTGGAAGGACGCGGAAAGAGCTTGGGTTGATTTGGGGCACCCGTGCGATGAAGAGGACATGGCGCTGTTTTATGAGTGCACTTCCATCACTGTTGGCAACGGGCAAAGGGCCTCTTTCTGGCACTCCCCTTGGCTTGGGGGTCGCAAGCCAAAAGACATCGCTACCTCCATTTTTGCAATTTCCAAACACAAGAATGACACCATCCAGAGGTCTTTGGATCTCAACAAGTGGATTGCCAACATCAACACAAATTCTGGGCTCACAATTCAGCACATCCTTGAATACTATGAGCTTTGGGTTGGATTACGAGAGGTCTTCCTTGATGAGGGGGTGGATGATGAGATTGTTTGGAAGCTTTCGCCTTCCGATGAGTACACGGCATCGTCGGCTTACAAAGCTCAACTCGACGACTCCACTGCATCGAAAATGAAGTCTGCAGTGTGGAACAATTGGGCGCTGCCAAAGCACAAATTCTTTGCTTGGCTTATCATTCAAGACCGTGTTTGGACGGCGGACAGGCTTCAACGGAGAGGATGGCCAAATTGCGGCCTATGCCAGTTATGCAAGAGGGAGCCAGAGACGGCGGCACACATCATCTTCCGCTGTCGATACACGGTACTCATTTGGACGGAGATCAAGACTTGGATGGGTTTAACCGGTGTGGACATCACCGACTGGAGTAGCTTCAACAACGTCAACGATTGGTGGCACCACATGGTAGGCGTCAATGGTAATGTGAGAAAGGGCCTCGCGTCTCTGTTCATGTTGGTTTCTTGGGAGATTTGAAACGAGCGGAATGCGAGAGTATTTAGGATGGTGTCCTCCATGCCAAATGTAATCACGTCTAGAATCAAGGCGGAGGTCAGACTTTGGGGGTTGGCAGGGGCCAAACGTCTGAGTTCTCTTATGCCGCGAGAGTAGGCTTATTGGTTTCGGGCCATCTATGGGCGGCCGGTCATGTAATTCAAAACTCTTCTTAATTAATGAGATGAGGCAAATCTTTTGCCTCCGTTTTGAAAAAAAAGGTGGAGGCAAACCGCTGCTTCCTCCACAAGATGGAATTGGAATGCGAATAACTATTCACGGACGAGGAGGACACGCTGGAGTTTCGCCTCACCGCCAATGACCATGAGACCGGCGGCTCCGACAAGGATGAATTGAGATATCCGACGCGCCGGAGTTTTGCCTCACCGCTAATGACTACGAGGCTGGCGCTCCGACAAGGACGAATCGGGATATCCGATGATGAGTAGCTAGTTTCTCTGCTTTTAGGGATGTACTTAGATCAATTTTATGTTTGCATGTAGGATACGAGGTTAGGAAAAAAATGACTGACTATGACTGTAACTAGTGGTTAGGGCGCCACCTTGTGGCGCCGCTTGAGAGAAAGTTATGCGCATATTTCGATGTCCTCGACTCCATTTAAAAAATATTAAAAAAATCATCACCTCCATCTAACAAAAGAAGTAAAGAACAAAGAAAAAAAATCATCAACGCAGCCTACTAACGAGCGTCCCTTTGCGTATCCTTCCATTTAAAAAATATGTGGGGTCATCACCTTCATCTAAAAAGGAAAAAAAATTAAAAAATTCCTCACCTCCATATAAACATAATATCCCAAAAGCTTTTCCCCTGCGGCCAACCAGTTTGCACCGTGGCATAGCTGGTTGCGCGACGCTTAATGGGTTTATTGTTTGTACGGAATGAGAGGTGACCGGCCACTATACCTGGACACGCCTGCGGAAGTACAATGGTCTGGATTTGTGATGTCTAATTGTAGATGCTCTAAGATTGCAATTCAGTCTTGCTAATCCCAGTTGACTGAGACTTGGTTATATCTCAGTCGATGCTATATTTGTAAAATCTTACAATGACATCTGTGCAAATTTTCTTTGCAGTTTCCTTTCTTTCTTACATGTTAGAGCATCTACAACCGGATTTGGCAAATCCGGCTCCTCAAATGCCCATGGACGCGCACGGGCGAGTCCGCGTGCACTGACCGGGCACGCCTCAAATTAGCCACTTTGCATCCTCCTGTGTCATATTTCATCCCCTAGATCCATACAAAGCATGCAAAAGAAATCCTACTTACTATCCTAGTTACTCTTCGTCGTAGGAGATGTCCACGACGACGGTGCTGGGCGCTGGCTGCACGGGCGGGTAGGAGGGCTCCGACTCATCCTCCTCCTGCTCGACCTCATCCATGTAGGCGAACATCTCCGCCTCCTCTGCGGCCTCTTGCGCCTCCATCTCCTGCCGGCGACAGCGTGTTGCCTCCGCAGCCGACTCCGACCGAAGGGAATCAAGAATGGCCTGTTGCTCCGCCTGCAGATCCCTGTCGCCAGTGTCCCCCACATCCTCTCCTCCTCCTCGTCGTCATCCTCCTCCCCCTCCTTCTCCTTCACCTCCTCCTCCTCCTCCAGATCCATTGCATCCAGAGAGAGCCCCATGGCGATCTGGGCTTCGCGCCTAGCTCGGATCTGCTCAAGGAGCTCGAGCCGGCGCTCCGGCGTCAGAAATGGCTCGCTCCTCACTCGGCGGCGTGGGGGCATGGCTACTAGGCGGACGGGTGGAGTGGAAAGTGGCGGTGACGACGGACAGAAGAAGGAAAATGTGGATGGATGGTAGGGTTTCGGTGCCGCCGGTCGACTTAAATAGCCGAGCAGTGCACTACGCGGCCCGTGGAGCTGCATCACGCGACGCCACCGATTCGACGGAGGAGACGAGTTTCGGACTGTGGGGTTTGAGAGCGTTTCCGCTGAGACCCCTTCGTTAGCCCGACGTGACGGGCGTGCCCAGGCGCCCCCATATCTGCCCCATATTTAGGCTGAATATAGGGGTGCCGGTCAGCCCGGGCGTTTGAAGCCCGTTTGAGGCGTCCGTCTGGATCGAAAAACGTGACCGGGCGATCCGCCCGGACGGGTTTGAGAGATCCGGCCGTAGATGCTCTTACATGTTATGTCACTCATTCGATTGAAACCTATCCATACCCGTTGACTTTTTAAGAGCCTCTCGTCTGCCACTAAACAAATATCACAAAAAACTCCCAGTAAATGTAGAATTCCGGTCAACATAATGGACGGCAGGCAACATGACGTTCACGCTGGGCTCGGCCGGCTACCATGTGGGTCTTATCGCCGTCCTCCCTGCGCATGCAGAGCAGGCACTACCGAAGCGATGCGATCGAATCCCATAGACGATAAACTCGGCGTGCCCTCGATGGCTCTGCCGACTGGACCGCGACACGCACGCCACGACACGGCGTGGCCGATCCATGCGGCGCGGGCGGCGCACGCATCGCGCTCAGGCGCCACGCCGGCACGAATGGGACGGACGGCGCTGGCGTCGGCGTCGCCCCGCCTGCTTGTTCGGCGCGCGCGCCGTGGGATCACGTGCCGTCATGTGCCCGCCATGCCATGCATTAAAAGGCCCCCCAGCTCAATCGCGTACCCCTGTGGCTGGGGCTGGCTAGCGCCTAGCGCTAGCCCAGAGGCCGTCGTCGCGTCGGCGAGTGGGGGCGGACGGGCCGATGGTCCCGATCGGATGGTGGTGGCGGTGGCGATGGCGCATGATCGGGAACGCACGCGCGCAGTGAGTGCCGCTGCTCCCCCTGTACCCGTCAACAACTTGGGGACAGAAAGATAGATAGATAGATGGTCCGACTTCCTCCTTGAATCATCGTCTATGCACATGCCTGCTTTTCGGTTGTCAGTCGGGTCGCTGTTTTCTGCTGGTCATGTACTTAGCTGTAAACTCGTAACGCCGCCGAAGTTGCTGCTGCTTCTTCCCTGGCGATGGAGGGTGACGGGCGGCGAGTGAGCCGCTCTATCTGCGGTGGGCAACGGACAGGTCCATGTCACCGGCGACCAAATGCGGGTTTGCTCTGGCGGTGGCACATATGCCCACTCTTGTGATCGGTGGGCGTGGCGTGGCTTCGAGTGTAAGCGGATCGAGCGTACAACTAAGCGTGGACAGCGAGGACATGTTGGTTGCCCGCACCGATTTTGGCGTGTTTACATACACTTCTCAATCGGGCCCGGCTAAGAAAAACACCCTATAAATCATCATCTGCATATAGTTTGATTGCTTGCATATATTTTTGAGGAAAGCCATCATGGCGATTTTTATTGATTGCTTGCATATAGGTTAGCTGCATGATGGAACTAATTTTAACCCGCCGTTTGGTTGGCTACATCCTGCATCAGGCGCACACACGACTCGCTGTTTGGTTGCAACCTGCATTAGGTGTTGTCATCACTTCTTACTAGTGATGACATTACCACACACGATTAATAGTTTCACTCCTAGCTATGAAACAAACCACGGTTCATCCTAACTATTATCAAATGGCAGCACACATTATTAAGAGCCAAATGACTGAACGGGGAACGTTCATCCTCCTCCTCTTCCTCTTCTTCTTTTTCTGCTGCTTCCTCCTTTTGTTGTTGCTCTTGCTCTTTTTCTTTAGATCCTTGTCTGACCTCTTTTATCCCACATTGCTTGTGCCCACTTCAGCCTTTTGTTCTTCCAGGCTTCGTTGTCAAATGCCTCAACACCTCTTCCTCCTCAGGCACCAGTTCATCAACACCCCATTGCAGGATCCAGTTATGAGAATGGAACATGCAAGAACAAGCTTAATCTGGGTAGGGTAAGGGTGGAATGGCTTCTGATCCAGGATCTTGAACTTGTTCTTGAGAGCTCCAAATGCCCTCTCAACCGTTACTCTAAGGCTGGAGTGTCTGAGATTGAAGAACTCCTGTGGAGTCCTAGGTTAGTTCCTACCAGAGAACTCGTTTAGATGGTACCTGGTTTTCCTGACGGGTGGAAGAACATCTGGCCGACATGCATAGCCAGCATCTCCTAGATAGAACTTGCCATCAAGGATGTTGATGCCATCAGGACGACTGATGCTGTCACTTAGTGTTGGGGATATGACTATTGGGTATGACCTGCCCAGGAGGGGCCGGGTTATCCCAGTGGCGGTTCATCATAACAAAGCCCATGAAGAGGTAGAAGATAGTGGTCCATGAAGCAGAGGGTTCAAAGCCCAAAGGCGGTTTAAGGCCCATAAGTGTAAACCGCCATATGTTTATGACTTGTATTGTAAGAAAAGGGTAATTAGTCACCGAGTCGGACACGTTGTTTATGAGCTGGCCGGAACTCTGTAAGCCGCAGGGCGTCAACCTATGTATATAAAGGGATGACCCGACGACGACTGAGGGCAAGAAACAACAGATCGAAAACTAGGTCAAGCGTATTCGCTCCCTGGTAATCGAGACATAAGCAATACCACCTCAAACTGGATTAGGCCTTTACCTTCACCGCAAGGGGCCGAACCAGTATAAACTCCCTGCGTCATTTGTCCCATTTAACCCCTTTAAGCTAACCTAGTTGCGATGGCTCCATGACTAAGTCCTCACACTAGGACATCTGCCGTGACAATTCCATGACAGTTGGCGCCCACCATGAGGCCAGCGCATGGTGGTTTCGAGTTCTTAAAGGGCAGCTTTGAAGGGATCAAGGGATACGCTGTGGGCCGGATGACCAAGAGTCGTCGTGGCAAGCTCTACATCGACGATGCAGGCTGGGCCCTCGAGGCCGGCTCAATTGAGTACGGGTACCGGGTCCCCTTCGACGGAATCCACGTCTTCATCGGCAAGATCGGCGAACCAGGCCCTGAGCCGGACATCTGCACCGACATCATCGAGACGGCTCAGCGTGCACGACCCGCCCGAGTTCAGCCCGCCGTGAAACGTGCCTTCATGGGATTCATCCATGGGGCAAAATCTGAGGGTAGATCTGTGTCTGGTGGTGAGACGGTCGTCTACTCTGATGGTGAGTCGTCCACAGGTAAAACCGACTCATTGTATCAACTGCAAGATGGCCGGCTTGGGGGCTATTCCGTGGTGACAGTATTCCGGACCCCTATGAGCTGCCAAACAGGGTCGCGATCTTCATGCCCGGTACACAGCCAGTGCAGAATTCTACGACTGCGGCAACAATGAACTCCGGGTCAGTAGCGGCGACGGCTGCCGGGGCAGGAGGCCCTGTGCGCCCGCCAGCTCAGGTCTTAAACGACTTACTCGACAATCTGACAACATTGTTAACAGCGGAGGTTAACCCGGCGGATCAAGTTCAACATAATGCAGAGGTTGCAAAATTGCGTGACGAGATAACACATGCCAAGGAGGAGCTGAACACAGAGAACGCCAGGATGGCCGCAGAGCGGGTTGCTTTAGATGCTTAGGCCCAGAAAATTCAATTAGAGTCTTTCCGGCTCACGATGGATCAAAACGCTTCAAATGAAGTCATGAGGAGGAGGCATCAGACTTGTTTACTTCTGGTCTATGAGGCGAGAAACCTCTTTAATACGCCTGGAGCGGGGACCAGCAACCAGCCGGAGGTAAACCAGGTTGAAGCACCTGGTGAAGGAAATATGCCCTAGAGGCAATAATAAAGTTATTATTTATTTTCTTATTTCATGATAAATGTTTATTATTCATGCTAGAATTGTATTAACCGGAAACATAATACATGTGTGAATACATAGACAAACAGAGTGTCACTAGTATGCCTCTACTTGACTAGCTCATTGATCAAAGATGGTTATGTTTCCTAGCCATTGACATGAGTTGTCATTTGATTAACGGGATCACATCATTAGGAGAATGATGTGATTGACATGACCCATTCCGTTAGCTTAGCACACGATCGTTTAGTATGTTGCTATTGCTTTCTTCATGACTTATACATGTTCCTATGACTATGAGATTATGCAACTCTCGTTTACCAGAGGAACACTTTGTGTGCTACCAAACGTCACAACATAACTGGGTGATTATAAAGGTGCTCTACAGGTGTCTCCGAAGGTACTTGTTGGGTTGGCGTATTTCGAGATTAGGATTTGTCACTCCGATTGTCGGAGAGGTATCTCTGGGCCCTCTCGGCAATGCACATCATTTAAGCCTTGCAAGCATTGCAACTAATGAGTTAGTTGCGGGATGATGTATTATGGAACGAGTAAAGAGACTTTCCGGTAACAAGATTGAACTAGGTATTGAGATACCGACGATCGAATCTCGGGCAAGTAACATACCGATGACAAAGGGAACAACGTATGTTGTTATGCGGTCTGACCGATAAAGATCTTCGTAGAATATGTGGGAGCCAATATGAGCATCAGGTTCCGCTATTGGTTATTGACCGGAGACATGTCTCGGTCATGTCTACATAGTTCTCGAACCCGTAGGGTCCGCACGCTTAACGTTTCGATGACAGGTATATTATGAGTTTATATGTTTTGATGTACCTAAGGTTGTTCGGAGTCCCGGATGTGATCACGGACATGACGAGGAGTCTCGAAATGGTCGAGACATTAAGATTGATATATTGGAAGCCTATGTTTGGATATCGGAAGTGTTCCAGGTGAAATTGGGAATTTACCGGAGTACCGGAGGGGTTACCGGAACCCCCCGGGGGTTAATGGGCCTTAGTGGGCCTTTGCGGAGAAGAGGAGAGGCGGCCAGGGTTGGGCCGCGCGCTCCTCCCCCTAGTCCGAATAGGACAAGGAGAGGGGGGCAACGCCCCCCTTCCTTCCTTACTCCCTCCTCTTTCCCCCTCCCAAGTCCTAATCCAATTAGGAAAGGGGGGGAGTCCTACTCCCGGTGGGAGTAGGACTCCTCCTGGCGCGCTCCCTCTCCTGGCCGGCCGCACCCCCCTTGCTCCTTTATATACGGGGGCAGGGGGCACCCTAGAGACACAACAATTGATCGTTTGATCTTTTAGCCGTGTGTGGTGCCCCCCTCCACCATAGTCCACCTCGATAATACTGTAGCGGTGCTTAGGCGAAGCCCTGCATCGGTAGAACATCATCATCGTCACCACGCCGTGGTGCTGACGAAACTCTCCCTCAACACTTGGCTGGATCAGAGTTCGAGGGACGTCATCGGGCTGAACGTGTGCTGAACTCAGAGGTGCCGTGCGTTCGGTACTTGATCGGTCGGATCATGAAGACGTATTACTACATCAACCGCGTTGTGCTAACGCTTCCACTTTCGGTCTACGAGGGTACGTGGACAACACTCTCCCCTCTCGTTGCTATGCATCACCATGATCTTGCGTGTGCGTAAGAATTTGTTTGAAATTACTACGTTCCCAACAATGGCATCCGAGCCAGGTTTTATGCGTAGATGTCATATGCACGAGAAGAACACAAGTGAGTTGTGGGCGATATAAGTCATACTGCTTACCAGCATGTCATACTTTGGTTCGGCGGTATTGTTGGATGAAGCGGTCCGGACCGACATTACGCGTACGCTTACGCGAGACTGGTTCTACCGACGTGCTTTGCACACAGGTGGCTGGCGGGTGTCAGTTTCTCCAACTTTAGTTGAACCGAGTGTGGCTACGCCCGGTCCTTGCGAAGGTTAAAACATCACCAACTTGACAAACTATCGTTGTGGTTTTGATGCGTAGGTAAGAACGATTCTTGCTAAGCCCAGTAGCTGCCACGTAAAACTTGCAACAACAAAGTAGAGGACGTCTAACTTGTTTTTGCAGGGCATGTTGTGATGTGATATGGTCAAGACATGATGCTAAATTTTATTGTATGATATGATCATGTTTTGTGACCGAGTTATCGGCAACTGGCAGGAGCCATATGGTTGCCGCTTTATTGTATGCAATGCAATCGCCCTGTAATGCTTTACTTTATCACTAAGCGGTAGCGATAGTCGTAGAAGCATAAGATTGGCGAGACGACAACGATGCTACGATGGAGATCAAGGTGTCGCGCCGGTGATGATGGTGATCATGACGGTGCTTCAAAGATGGAGATCACAAGCACAAGATGATGATGGCCATATCATATCACTTATATTGATTGCATGTGATGTTTATCTTTTATGCATCTTATCTTGCTTTAATTGACGGTAGCATTATAAGATGATCCCTCACTAAATTATCAAAGTATAAGTGTTCTCCCTGAGTATGCACCGTTGTGAAAGTTCTTCGTGCTGAGACACCATGTGATGATCTGGTGTGATAGGCTCTACGTTCAAATACAATGGGTGCAAAACAGTTGCACACGCAGAATACTCAGGTTAAACTTGACGAGCCTAGCATATAACAGATATGGCCTCGGAACACGGAGACCGAAAGGTCGAGCGTGAATCATATAGTAGATATGATCAACATAGTGATGTTCACCATTGAAACTATTCCATCTCACGTGATGATCGGACATGGTTTAGTTGATATGGATCACGTGATCACTTAGAGGATTAGAGGGATGTGTATCTAAGTGGGAGTTCTTAAGTAATATGATTTATTGAACTTAAATTTATCATGAAATTAGTCCTGATAGTATCTTGCTTGTCTATGTTGATTGTAGATAGATGGCCCGTGCTGTTGTTCCGTTGAATTATAATGCGTTCCTTGAGAAAGCAAGGTTGAAAGATGATGGTAGCAATTACACGGACTGGGTACGTAACTTGAGGATTATCCTCATTGCTGCACAGAAGAATTACGTCCTGGAAGCACCGCTGGGTGCCAGGCCTGCTGCTGATGCAACTGACAACGTTAAGAACGTCTGGCAGAGCAAAGCTGATGACTACTTGATAGTTCAATGTGCCATGCTTTACGGCTTAGAACCGGGACTTCAACGACGTTTTGAACGTCATGGAGCATATGAGATGTTCCAGGAGTTGAAGTTAATATTTCAAAAGAATGCCCGGCTTGAGAGATATGAAGTCTCCAATAAGTTCTATAGCTGCAAGATGGAGGAGAATAGTTCTGTCAGTGAGCATATACTCAAGATGTCTGGGTACTGCAATCACTTGATTCAACTGGGAGTTAATCTTCCGGATGATAGCGTCATTGACAGAATTCTCCAATCACTGCCACCAAGCTACAAGAGCTTTGTGATGAACTATAACATGCAAGGGATGGATAAGACAATTCCCGAGCTCTTCACAATGCTAAAAGCTACGGAGGTAGAAATCAAAAAGGAGCATCAAGTGTTGATGGTTAATAAAACCACCAGTTTCAAGAAAAAGGGCAAAGGGAAGAAGAAGGGGAACTTCAAGAAGAACAGAAAGCAAGTTGCTGCTCAGGAGAAGAAACCCAAGTCTGGACATAAGCCTGAGACTGAGTGCTTCTACTGCAAGCAGACTGGTCACTGGAAGCGGAACTGCCCCAAGTATTTGGCGGATAAGAAGGATGGCAAGGTGAACAAAGGTGTATGTGATATACATGTTATTGATGTGTACCTTACTAGAGCTCGCAGTAGCACCTGGGTATTTGATACTGGTTCTGTTGCTAATATTTGCAACTCGAAACAGGGACTACGAATTAAGCGAACACTGGCGAAGGACGAGGTGACGATGCGCGTGGGAAATGGTTCCAAAGTCGATGTGATCGCGGTCGGCACGCTACCCGTACATCTACCTTCGGGATTAGTACTAGACCTAAATAATTGTTATTTGGTGCCAGCGTTGAGCATGAACATTCTATCTGGATCTTGTTTGATGCGAGACGGTTATTCATTTAAATCAGAGAATAATGGTTGTTCTATTTATATGAGTAATATCTTTTATGGTCATGCACCCTTGAAGAGTGGTCTATTTTTGATGAATCTCGATAGTAGTGATACTCATATTCATAATGTTGAAGCCAAAAGATGCAGAGTTGATAATGATAGTGCAACTTATTTGTGGCACTGTCGTTTAGGTCATATCGGTGTAAACCGCATGAAGAAACTCCATACTGATGGACTTTTGGAACCACTTGATTATGAATCACTTGGTACTTGCAAACCGTGCCTCATGGGAAAGATGACTAAAACGCCGTTCTCCGGAACTATGGAGAGAGCAACAGATTTGTTGGAAATCATACATACAGATGTATGTGGTCCAATGAATGTTGAGGCTTGTAGCGGATGACATTATTTTCTCACCTTCACAGATGATTTAAGCAGATATGGGTATATCTACTTAATGAAACATAAGTCTGAAACGTTTGAAAAGTTCAAAGAATTTCAGAGTGAAGTTGAAAATCATCATAACAAGAAAATAAAGTTTCTACGATCTGATCGTGGAGGAGAATATTTGAGTTATGAGTTTGGTCTTCATTTGAAACAATGCGGAATAGTTTCGCAACTCACGCCACCCGGAACACCACAGCGTAATGGTGTGTCCGAACGTCGTAATCGTACTCTACTAGATATGGTGCGATCTATGATGTCTCTTACTAATTTACCGCTATTGTTTTGGGGTTATGCTCTAGAGACGGCTGCATTCACATTAAATAGGGCACCATCGAAATCCGTTGAGACGACACCTTATGAACTGTGGTTTGGCAAGAAACCAAAGTTGTCGTTTCTGAAAGTTTGGGGCTGCGATGCTTATGTGAAAAAGCTTCAACCTGATAAGCTCGAACCCAAATCGGAGAAATGTGTCTTCATAGATACCAAAGGAGACTGTTGGGTACACCTTCTATCACAGATCCGAAGGCAAGACTTTTGTTGTGAAATTCAGAATCTTTCTGGAGAAGGAGTTTCTCTCGAAAGAAGTGAGTGGGAGGAAAGTAGAACTTGATGAGGTAACTGTACCTGCTCCCTTACTGGAAAATAGTTCATCACAGAAACCGGTTTCTGCGACATCTACACCAATTAGTGAGGAAGTCAATGATGATGATCATGAAACTTCAGATCAAGTTGTTACTGAACCTCGTAGGTCAACTAGAGTAAGATCCGCACCAGAGTGGTACGGTAATCCTGTTCTGGAAGTTATGTTACTAGACCATGACGAACCTACGAATTATGAAGAAGGGATGGTGAGCCCAGATTCCGCAAAATGGCTTGAGGCCATGAAATCTGAGATGGGATCCATGTATGAGAACAAAGTGTGGACTTTGGTTGACTTGCCCGATGATTGGCAAGCAATTGAGAATAAATGGATCTTCAAGAAGAAAACTGACGCTGACGGTAATGTTACTGTTTATAAAGCTCGACTTGTTGCAAAAGGTTTTCGACAAGTTCAAGGGATTGACTACGATGAGACCTTCTCACCCGTAGCGATGCTTAAGTCTGTCCGAATCATGTTAGCAATTGCCGCATTTTATGATTATGAAATATGGCATATGGATGTCAAAACTGCATTCCTGAATGGATTTCTGGAAGAAGAGTTGTATATGATGCATCTGGAAGGTTTTGTCGATCCAAAGGGAGCTAACAAAGTGTGCAAGCTCCAGCGATCCATTTATGGACTGGTGCAAGCCTCCCGGAGTTGGAATAAATGCTTTGATAGTGTGATCAAAGCATTTGGTTTTATACAGACTTTTGGAGAAGCCTGTATTTACAAGAAAGTGAGTGGGAGCTCTGTAGCATTTCTGATATTATATGTGGATGACATATTGCTGATTGGAAATGATATAGAATTTCTGGATAGCATAAAGGGATACTTGAATAAGAGTTTTTCAATGAAAGACCTCGGTGAAGCTGCTTATATATTGGGCATCAAGATCTATAGGGATAGATCAAGAAACTTAATTGGACTTTCACAAAGCACTTACCTTGACAAAGTTTTGAAGAAGTTCAAAATGGATCAAGCAAAGAAAGGGTTCTTGCCTGTGTTACAAGGTGTGAAGTTGAGTAAGACTCAATGCCCGACCACTTCAGAAGATAGAGAGAAGATGAAAGATGTTCCCTATGCTTCATCCATAGGATCTATCATGTATGCAATGCTGTGTACCAGACCTGATGTGTGCCTTGCTATAAGTTTAGCAGGGAGGTACCAAAGTAATCCAGGAGTGGATCATTGGACAACGGTCAAGAACATCCTGAAATACCTGAAAAGGACTCAGTATATGTTTCTCATTTATGGAGGTGATAAAGAGCTCATTATAAATGGTTACATTGATGCAAGCTTTGACACTAATCCGGACGATTCTAAATCGCAAACCGGATACGTGTTTACATTGAACGGTGGAGCTGTCAGTTGGTGCAGTTCTAAACAAAGCGTCATGGCAGGATCTACGTGTGAAGCGGAGTACATAGCTACTTCGGAAGCAGCAAATGAAGGAGTCTGGATGAAGGAGTTCATATCCGATCTAGGTGTCATACCTAGTGCATCGGGTCCGATGAAAATCATTTGTGACAATACTGGTGCAATTGCCTTGCGAAGGAATCCAGATTTCACAAGAGGACCAAGCACATCAAGAGACGCTTCAATTCCATCCGGGATTTAGTCCAGGTGGGAGACATAGAAATTTGCAAGATACATATGGATCTGAATGTTGCAGAACCGTTGACTAAGCCTCTTCCACGAGCAAAACATGATCAGCACCAAGGCTCCATGGGTGTTAGAATCATTACTGTGTAATCTAGATTATTGACTCTAGTGCAAGTGGGAGACTGAAGGAAATATGCCCTAGAGACAATAATAAAGTTATTATTTATTTCCTTATTTCATGATAAATGTTTATTATTCATGCTAGAATTGTATTAACCAGAAACATAATACATGTGTGAATACATAGACAAACCGAGTGTCACTAGTATGCCTCTACTTGACTAGCTCGTTGATCAAATATGGTTATGTTTCCTAGCCATTGACATGAGTTGTCATTTGATTAACGGGATCACATCATTAGGAGAATGATGTGATTGACATGACCCATTCCGTTAGCTTAGCACATGATCGTTTAGTATGTTGCTATTGCTTTCTTCATGACTTATACATGTTCCTATGACTATGAGATTATGCGACTCCCGTTTATCGGAGGAACACTTTGTGTGCTACCAAACGTCACAACGTAACTGGGTGAATATAAAGGTGCTCTACAGGTGTCTCCGAAGGTACTTGTTGGGTTGGCGTATTTCGAGATTAGGATTTGTCACTCCGATTGTCAGAGAGGTATCTCTGGGCCCTCTCAGTAATGCACATCACTTAAGCCTTGCAAGCATTGCAACTAATGAGTTAGTCGCGGGATGATGTATTACAGAACGAGTAAAGAGACTTGCCGGTAACGAGATTGAACTAGGTATTGAGATACCGACGATCGAATCTCGGGCAAGTAACATACCGATGACAAAGGGAACAACGTATGTTGTTATGCGGTCTGACCAATAAAGATCTTCGTAGAATATGTGGGAGCCAATATGAGCATCCAGGTTCCGCTATTGGTTATTGACCGAAGACATGTCTCAGTTATGTCTACATAGTTCTCGAACCCGTAGGGTCCGCACGCTTAACGTTTTGATGATAGTTATATTATGAGTTTATATGTTTTGATGTATTGAAGGTTGTTCGGAGTCTCGGATGTGATCATGGACATGACGAGGAGTCTCGAAATGTTCGAGACATGAAGATTGATATATTGGAAGCCTGTGTTTGGATATCGTAAGTGTTCCAGGTGAAATTGGGATTTTACCGGAGTACCGGAGGGGTTACCGGAACCCCCCGGGGGTTAATGGGCCTTAGTGGGCGTTTGCGGAGAAGAGGAGAGGCTGCCAGGGCTGGGCCGCGCGCCCCTCCCCTAGTACGAATAGGACAAAGAGAGGGGGGCGGCGCCTCCCCTTCCTTCCTCTCTCCCTCCTCTTTCCCCCTCCCAAGTCATAATCCAACTAGGAAAGGGGGGAGTCCTACTCCCGGTGGGAGTAGGACTCCTGCTGGCGCACCCCCTCTCCTGGCCGGCCGCACCCCCTTGCTCCTTTATATACGGGGGCAGGGGGCACCCTAGAGACACAACAATTGATCGTTTGACCTTTTAGCCGTGTGCGGTTCCCCCCTCCACCATAGTCCACCTCGATAATACTGTAGCGGTGCTTAGGCGAAGCCCTGCATCGGTAGAACATCATCATCGTCACCACGCCGTCGTGCTGATGAAACTCTCCCTCAACACTCGGCTGGATCGGAGTTCGAGGGACGTCATCGGGCTGAACATGTGCTGAACTCGGAGGTGTCGTGCGTTCGGTACTTGATTGGTCGGATCATGAAGACGTACGACTACATCAACCGCGTTGTGCTAACGCTTCCGCTTTCGGTCTACGAGGGTACGTGGACAACACTCTCCCCTCCCGTTGTTATGCATCGCCATGATCTTTCGTGTGCGTAAGAATTTTTTTGAAATTACTACGTCCCAACACCTGGGGCCGGAGCGCCGGTTCAACCACGCACAACGGAGCCGCCCCGTCTTAATACTGCTCCGCCTCAATATGTGCCTACACCGTCGGGGTCATTATTCTAACCCTTTGGATAACATGATTGACGCGGCGACACGGCTGGCGGCTCTACCGGTTGAAGGTGAATTGCCGGCAGCATTGGAAATACGACGAGCCGGAGAACTGCTCCAGACGGCTGTGGCTCTGCAGGCGGCCTATTCATACAATCGGGATCGTATCCACTCCATGCCATGACGAAGCAGAAGTTATAGCAGGCATATTGATGAGCCGACTGTGTCAAGCAGTGGACGATACCGTAACCCGCCCCGAGGACGTGACCCGGTGCGCGGTGAAGCTAATGTTTAGAATTTGGTGGATCAGGGTAGAGCGCATCGGGAGGCTGAGCTGGCGGCTCAGTACGCGGCTCGTCAACATTCTCCGACTCATCCGACAACAACGGTGGAGACAGGCATGACCCTCAAAACTTTGGGTGTGCCATGTTTAGTGCTGGCTCTACGTAATGAGCGTTTACCCAAGGATTTCAAGGGTCCTCGCAAGGTGCCTAACTACACAGCTGACTTACCCCCTAAAGCATGGGTTGAGAGTTATGAGATGGCCATGGAACTGCTGGATGGTAGCGATGTTGCATGTGCTAAGTATTTCACCATGATGTTGGATGAGACGGCCCGTACTTGGTTGAAAGGGCTGCCTGCCAACTCCATTAGGTCATGGACCGAGTTAAAAGCCTGGTTCATTCAGAATTTTAAAGACATGTGCAAGCAACCTATGTCAATTGTGGATTTGGACGCCTGTGTCCAAGAAGAGGGCGAGTCGACAACCCATTGGGTGTGCCGGGTCTCAACTATCCCGCACTCATCGGATCGCATCAATGCCGGCTCAGCAGTCTTGATGTTAGAGAAGAATTGTCATTTTATGCCCCTTAAACAGAAGCTAGGGCAGCTTAAGCGCCACTCAGCGACATGGGAGAGCTGATGGCGGCTCTAGATAAGTATGCCAACTCTGATGGTACCAAGGACCCTGAGTCTGATGATGAAAAGCTGGGAAAGGGAAAGAAGAGCGGCAACACCAAGGGGCAACATCGTAACCCAACGAGTCAGGGGGGCAATGGTAAGCGCAAGATGATAATAATTTGGATTTTATGGCTAATACCAACACGTAGAATACTGGTCAGCGTCGTAAGGGAAAGCCGCCTCCCCGGTTTGGAGGGTCAGGTTTCAATCTTGAGCAGATGATGAATCAGCCCTGCCCGAAGCATGGTACACGGGAAAGGCCATCCACTCACCTCTGGAAGGGTTGTTTCATTATGAAAGAGTACAAAAATTCTGATCTTTTCAAAAATAATCATGCTCCGGGCGACAGCTCAGGTTACGGCTCTCATGTTCCGGGTTACGATGGCGGCAGTTCTAATTCCAGCTTCCAGGGGAACCAGGGCAATCAAGGCAATCAAGGTGGTTTCCATCAACAGTCTGGTCAGGGGAATCAATAGCAGCATCAGTCTGGTTATCAGAACAACCCAAAGCAGTTGAATAGTGGGCAGTACCATGTCTTCACCATGAGTTTATGCAAGCGGGATCAGAAGCTCCATAAGAGGGCTGTGAACGCCGTTGAGCTGGCAGTTCCTCGTTACTTGCGATGGTCTGAGAAGCCCATTGTGTGGAGTTGTGAGGATCACCCACCCCGGGTTGACAATCCGGGTCACTTGGCTTTGGTGGTGGCACCTCAGGTTGGAGGGTACAAGTTTACTAAGGTATTCATGGATGGAGGCAGCAATATTAATATCCTTTACTATGATACTTTCCGTCGCATGGGATTAACTGACAAGAATCTTAAGCCATCCAATATTGTTTTCCATGGAGTTGTGCCTGGTAAGTCGGTGTATCTTGTAGGCAAGATCGCTTCGGAAGTAGCCTTTGGACATGAACATGACTCCAGGGCGGAGACGTTAACCTTTGAGGTAGTCAAGATTCAGAGCCCGTATCACGCTCTGTTTGGACGCCCAGCTTATGCCAAGTTCATGGCATGGCCGTGTTATGTTTATCTGCAGCTTAAGATGCCGGGTTACAAGGGCACTATCACGGTGCATAGGAGTCGCAAGATAGCCTTGGAGTGTGAAGAAGGCAATGCTGCTTATGCTGAATCTGTTTGTGCAACAGAGGAATTGAAATTTTACAAAGATAATGTTGTCCCGACGGATATGACGTCTTTGAAGAAGCCAAAAACAGAGCATGGTCCCTTGTTGAAGTTCAAATCGGCAGATGACACTAAGCTAGTTGACTTTGTTCCTGGCGATTCATCCAAACAGTTTAACATCAGCGTTAATTTGGATCCGAAATAGGCACTACAAAAAAAATACACTTCCGTGATGATACGTGTTTGTCACAGTAGGTCGCGTTTTTTGTCATGCATGTACATCCATGACAAATTTATGACAGAATGAAGATAGTCATACCTGTGCTGTCGTAGAAGTGTTCCATGACATTACCAAAATTATCATCACGGAAGTGTCCACTTCAATGATGATAAATCGCGCGCCTCAGAAGTGCTTTCGTCACGGGTGACCGACACGTGGCATCCACCGTAACGGAACGCCGTTAAGCTATCGGGTCGTGTTTTGGATCCGATAGCCCGTTAACAGCCCCGACCAATGGGAAATTTCCACGTGTAAAATTCTTACTGGCCGGACGAAACACGTGTCAGCTCGTCAGTGGGTCAGATAGGCATCTATGATACGTGACACGTGGCACGGCCCAACAGAGGCCCATTCCTGTGAAAAGGCCGGCCCGTTTGACTTGGTCAAAAGGTGTCGGGCCGGCCCATGTAAAGCCTGTTAACGGCATGTTCGCATATAGCCCATTTACAGCCCGCTAACCCAAGGCCTGTTACGCCTATCTGAATTAGGCCTAGTAGCGTCATCTGGGCCACCCAATATGATTCCAGCACATTTTCACTTCTGGCCCATGTATGGCCCATGACGTCTTTCGGCCCATATGAGGCCCTATGTAACTCTTGGCCTATTAACGGCCCGTGGTGAAACTGGCCCGTAATGAACAGTGTATCACTTTACACCCATTAATGGCCCGTGATGAAACTGGCCCGTAACGAATAGTGTATCACTTTATACCCATTAACGTTCCGTTATTCCGTTGGGCCGTTTCCAGCCCATGTTATCTTTCGGCCTTCTCAGAGCCCATTTATTCTTGGGCTCATTTCCAACATTCGTTTACTTACGGCCCCTTACTGTCATTTTCTGCTTGTGGGCCAAATTCAGTGTAACATCCCAAAATTTTAAATTTTGGAATGTTATAATAAATAGATAGATTGATTGATTATCTGGTTGTTGTGTGATTGATTGAGTAAATTCGAACTCTTTTTGAAAGTTAAGTGAGAGGGAATAAAAGGACTTTCCCAAACTTTCATTTTTTTTATGATCTTCGTGAATTCAAATTTTCTCAAATACAAAACCCTAGAGAGAAGATGACATGACTTCTTCCATTTAAATAAATGAAAAGGGTGTTTGAAAAATATTTGAATTCCAATTGAAAATATTTCCAATTTGAAACTTTATGCAACTCAATGATTTTCACGAGAGAAGGTAATATGCCTTCTTCAAAATATATGAAATATGAGTTGGGAGTTTCAAAGAATTAAATTCAAAGTTCTTTTGAATTTATTTTTCAATTTGGAGTTATTTGAGTTTTACTCAAATTGTTTTTCTCCAAAAATAAAATATATGGAAATTAGGGTAACATGATTCCCTACAATAGAAAATTGGAGAAAAAATTAATTTGAAATCATTTTGGTATTTTTTAAAATGATTTTTACTGGATTTTAATAGGGCAGGAGCACTGTTTGAATTATTAAAATTAGTGTGTATTTTATTAAATGTTAGAAAAATGTTTATGTCGTAGAAAATCTTTTTCTGAAAATTTTGATATATTATATGCCTATATAATATTTTTATTTAATTTGTTTTATTATTTAACTATCTGGAAAAAGTTTATAAAAAAAAATCTTCCGCGGACCGAACTGGGCCGAAGGCCCAGCCGGCCCGTCAGCGCCGCCGCCTTCACCTCCCGTGCGCGACCCGGACTCGCCGGAGTCCGAGCGCCGCCCGCCTCCGGCTGCCCCCTTCTCCAAGCCTCGCGCAACCCCCCCCCCCCCCCATATGAGCGCCGCCCCGCCGCCCCTATCTACTCCTCGCCTCGCCGCGCCGCCACCCTCGCGCCAGCGCCTCCGCCGCCGCACATCTCGCGCAGCCGCCGCCTCGCTTCGCCGCCCGCGCCACTGCTCGCCCGCGCCGTCGCCTGCTAGCGCGCTACCGCGCCGCCAGCCGCCCTCGCCTACGCCGCACCCCGCCGCCCGCGCTGCCGCAGCCGCGCCAGAGCCCCGCGCTGCCTCGCTAGAGTTCATCGCCGCCGCCGCCGGTCTTTTTCTCTGAACCGGTAAAACTGCCCCGTCCGGTTTTTCTTTTAGTACGGTTTAGTTAGGTTTAAAAAAAAACCCTAGATCGGTTTTGTAATAAAACCGGTTTTGTTTAGGTTTATTTATTTAGTGAACGTTCATTAGTTAGCTTCTTTAACGAACGGTTTTCTTCATGTATGCTTTGGTAGCGAACGTTCGCTCCATAGGATTTTTTTTATTTATTATTATTTCCGGCCAGGGACTTATCTGTGATGATTTTCTTTACAGTTTAGTCCCTGAACTTCAAATGACTATAACCTTTTACTCGTTAGTCCAAATCCAACGAAACCAACGCTCACATCTTCGTTATGATCCCCTCTATCCAGTAATCCAACTCAAACATGTTTTTGAAAGTTTTAAAATATGAATTCAAACAGATTTGTATTTGAACTTCGTTTGATCATAACTTGAGTTTCGTAACTCCGATTTAGTTGATTCTTTTTGCAAATTAAAGCTCTTGACCTAAACTTTCTGATAAGGCCAAATTCGCATAATTTTGGTACTGTTTGAAATTGTTTTATGTTGCAAGAGTTATTTGCTTGGTTTTGATGTTTTCCGAATCGTCTTTTTCGATCTTTCTGATCTTTTGAGTGATTGCTTATGTGTGGTTACTATTGTTTGCTTACGATAGATTGACCGGAGTGTGACGAGTAGATCTATCGAGAGTTTTGAGTGCGAATCCTCTTCATCAACATTGCAGGCAAGTTCACACTTTGATCATATCCCTTTCATACCCAGTTTTTATTGCATTAGATCAATCCTCAAACATTGCATGATTAGGATCTAATTAAATTGTGGGATGGGAAGTAAATGAGGTAGTACATATTACCTATTTTATTATGAAACCCTTGGGAGTTACTCTATGCTGCTTATATTGCCATGCTATGCTCGTAGACGTGGATTGGGTTTTGAGAGTATTTCATGACAGATGTGAGATTGTTAATTAATGGTTTACTTAAGGTGGCAACTTAAACACACATCTGGGTGGATTGAGGCACCTGGGTATTCCAGGACTTGCCTGTCTAGGCACCTGGGTATTCCAGGACTTGCCTGTTTTTCTTTTGGACCGCCACCCAGGCTCAAAGGGATCATGAGATTATTCATACTAGAAACTTCCGTGTGCAGCCACAAGCCATTATGGGCTCTGGCATAGTTGACTAAGTCTTACGAACTCTTACAGTGGTAGACTAGCAGATGTAGGGGATGTAGGTTGGTACGGTCTATCACAACGTAAGGTGCTAGCGCTTCTGAAAGACTATGTCTCGGTCATCCGTTTCTCAAACATCATGTAGTGCGAGAAATCCAACGGAGGCGATCGAGTCTTGTGAGGAAAAGTGCGCAAACCTCTGCAGAGTGTACAAACTAATCATGATTAGCCGTGTCCCCGGTTATGGACGTTTTGAGTATCTAGCTCTTGGATTATTCTGTCTATCTCATCATGTTACTTTAATTAATTTTGTTGGGATGTAATGATTACTTTTAATTGGGATTGAGAATGCTGTCAACCATTCTCAATGTTTAACAACCACCATGATAGTTAAATAAAATTATTCCTTTGCAGTAGGGAAAAAAATTGGCTTTACACAAAACTGTAACCATAGAGCTTTTCCACCAGCCATATATGCATGTAGTGATAGTCATTGTTCATCATTTTCTCTATGGTGTGAATTTGCCAGTACATTCAATGTACTGACCCATTTCGGGCTGCAACGTCTCATGTTGCAGGTTTTCTTACGACGAGTAAGTGATACGTTAGGGTTACGATTTCTACACTCAACTTTGCCGTTGGTGTTGTTGGGAATCCACAACCTTGTTGCTTCCGCTATATTGGATTGAGGTAATAGTATTTACGTTACTTTATACATGTGATTTACCTCTGTTATAAATCCTTCGAGTACTGTGTGTGTCAGCATACCGATCCAGGGATGACACGTAAGCACAGAGACTTGTCCCATTCGGTTCGGGTCGCTACAAGATGGTATCAGAGCACATGTTGACTGTAGGACGTGACCCTAGAAACTGGCAAGCCATAGGAAAGATTTTTTTCTCTACTACTTCATTTTCAAAAGAAGATCTTTTACCTCTCTTCTCTTCTGAGCTTATTCAAATATCCCTTTTAGTGAGACCATACCCTTTCCCCTTTTGACCACTCGAAGATTCGACTTGTGAGACCACTCCAAGAAGTACAAGATATCGGACAACCACGACCACTATGGAATGAAGGAGAATTACCGTGCATCTGAATAATGGAAACTACAACAGTTGAAGACTCCGAAGAATTTCCAGATTTGTATGACCTAGGAAGGCTACCTTTATGGAACTTGGCAGACTATGGAAGCTTTCAATACCCGAGATCAAGGTGTATCGGAGAAAGATCGGAGCATGGAGAGTTAAAAACTCAAAGTTCTGTCAAGGAAAACCCTAAGGCAGGAGATATCAACTATGGAGAGATAGCTCATGGAAATGACAAAAGCAGAAACATGGCTATCCATGAGGTTATCACCCGCTTATGATATTTTCACCGTGCTGATTTAAGCATGCATATGCATTGAAGGATTGGATGGTAGAAGGTTGATGGAGCACTTATCAGCAAGATGATTTTTTAACTTTAGCCGGTGTATCACCAGGATCTGGAATGTTACATTAAGAAGTTAAGATGGACCAACAAGAAGCCGTATTTAACGAGAAAGCATTTCCTGAAGAACTTAGGACCAGGAAGCTAAAGTAGCCAAGCTAGAGGAGCAAAACCTTGAGACATCTAAAGATTCGTCAGGAACTGAAGTACAGTAGGATCATGGTTCATGTCGAGGTTGTTGAAACTCGGAAGTTTGGAACGCAACTACAGAATATTAAAGGATGTCATGAGAGACTTCACGTCAACAGAGATGATCTGGCAAAAGAACTTGAGAAAGACAAACACTAATCGGAAGAAGCCATCGGAGACATGATCAAGACTTGAGGAGTTTGATGACTTTGAAGATTTATTGACCTTTAGAAGACCAAACCCCTGTTACACTTATGTTAGATGCGACGTTTGTGAGCTGTCATTTGTTTGATGTTTTTTTTGACAGCCGCAATAAAATCTGTCTTTTTAAAAAACCTTTGTTTGTATTGTGTGCATCTCTCTCAATCTCTCTTATCTCACCCCAGAACCCATGGACCCAATAGATGATGAATAGAGATGAGCTCGTATCTTCTGGACCGATGAGTCAATTGGAGACAGACCGATGGATTCAGAACATGGAGGATCATATGGAGAACAACCCCATAGCCGGAAAGGATATGGCCCAGCATGCTCTTCAATGCTTTGAAAGAGGTGCTGCTACTTGGTGGAGGATGTACCAAACCATCAATGGATGGCAAGGAGTAACCACTTGGAAAGAATTTAAGTTGACTTTGCTAAAGTCTCAGTTTGTGTCCCAAAAATTGAAGCCTTATGGAAAGGATATGAAGAAAACTTGTGCATGCATGCTTTGTAGAGAAATAGGACACAACCATAAAGAACACAAGGATGAATGCCCTAATTGTGAAGGAAGTCACCCAGCTGAAGAATGCCCAACTAGGCAGATCACTTGTTTCTTGTGTGAAGGGACTACCCACTACCCTGCTCAGTGTCACATTTACCCCATGATACAAAGAAACATCCAGCAGAAGAAAGAAGCAATGAAAGGAGCCCTAATGGAATTTTTAGAAGAACCTGCGATGAAGGAAGAGGTGGAGGACACACCCAAAGAGGAACCAATTAAACCCTGCGCCAAGTCTTGCTATTCATGTGGAGAAGAAGGACACATCTCCCAGAATTGTATGAATGGGACTCTAGTAGAATTCCCGACTGAGGAAGTAGAGTATGACCCACAGGAAATAGAAGCCCTAATTGGAACAGAGAAGTCCAGAAAGAGAAGTAGATCATATTCCAAGAAGGATCTGAGTCATGACACCAGCTATAGGTGCAAGGATTCAGGGCACTACCTCAGCAATTGCCCAAAGAGGAAGCCAAGGACCCAAGGAGGCTATATAATCACAAGAAAACCTCGAGATTTGTCAGAAGTAATATGTTTCGGTTGTAATGAATCAGGGCACTTTGCTAGAAATTGTTCGAAGCAGAAGGAGACTTGTGATACATAGTTGAGTTTGTAACAGAATAAATATAATAGTAGCAGTGAGAACATTTTCCTTTATATTGAGGTATTTAGTTGAGGCATGTAATGGAAAAACAGGAGATTGTAATAATTTGGGAATCAATAATGTTAGCAGTATTGGTACTGATTTTATGAGTTACTCTATGAGGAAAGATGTGACCATTTTCAAGGATAAGAGAAATATGGTCTATGGAATATTGGAGCATTTTAAGGGTGGTAGTACCCTGTAAGAACCGTTGACCCTGGAAACAATAAGGATACTCCCCTGAGTGGATTTCAGACAAAATGACTACTAGTTTTGTCTCGATATGTATGATACCCAAGAGTGTGTGGGATGAAATTGGAGACCGTCAGTTGTTGGACCAAATGTGATCAAGGAGTCAGAAAAGAATGTTAAAATTGATACAGGATAGACTGAAAGTAGCTCAGTCCTGATAGAAGAGTTATGCAGACTCAAAAAACGCAAGGAGGTGGTCTATGAGAATTGAAGGCAGAGCATGTCTTCATGTGTTCCCTCTGCGAGGAGTTAAACGATTTGGAATTAAGGAACCTAGCCCCGTGATTTGTAGGACCATACCGAGTTTTGAAGCGTATGGGAGAAGTGGCCAACAAATTGGAGTCACCCGAAGAACTGTCAGACGTTCATGATGTGTTTCACGTTTCCCAGTTGAAGAAGTGCCATGCAGAGATGGCCAATATTCCCCTGTAAGGACGCTTGACCCTGGTAAGGATGATGATGTTCTACGAAGTGGAGTATGGACTTCATAAGTATAAGTTTTTATCTCGGTATGTGGGATATCCCACGAGGATGAAGAGATGAATTACTATTGGATATAAAGGAGGTAGAATGTTGGTAATATGGAGCAATTATAACCCCGCGATGAGTTTGAGTAATCATGTTCTAGTTTGGTGCCAATAGAAGGAAGGAAGACAGTACAAATGGATGGATTTAAGATTACTTGGAAGTTGGAAGATGGAATAATGATCAGTTGCCCAGATGATGAGTTCAAGGACTACAAGTGATGAGATGGGCCATAACCCACAGGCCCCAGGATCTGCCAAGAAGCAAGCGCATTCTTGCTGAAGGAAAAACCCTGGAAGAAGTTACGATTTTATCGATAGACGATCTTATAGGAGCTACGCAAAACCTGAGGGTTGGGAAGGAACGATAGATGTTTGTTTGGCTTGCAGAATCTATGGATTTATCCGAACTTGGTTCGTCGACAAGAGAAATTTTGCAATGCTTGTGAGGATGACAGAGTGTTAGAATGCGAGATTCGCTAAACTGTATACAAGGTAATGATTTGGGTGCGGGATGGATTGATCACCATACATACTTACTCTTATTGTTCGCCTTGCTATGTGGGATGGTTAATCTGAGTGACTTACCTATAGTAGAGAGACGACGATCAAAACCTTGTTTAAGCCTTAGATTGGTATAGCAATTTTCCCCTTGTACAAGGCACCTCTTGCCAACCGTAGGTTACGGTGAGAATCAACCAGACCCATTCCCTGCAGGAGAAACCATAAATTGTTGACCACCATGAGATATCGATAGTTGTTTAGTCTTGGCGCAGACCCGTCAGCTAAGAAGACCCAATATCGGAATAACCTTACCAAGAGGAAAGGACAAAAGAATTCAAGAAAAGGTTATGCCACTATCGGAAGAGCCCAGAGAAGGAATTACCCGTACGATCTGAGAAGACCGACACCGTCAATAATAAGGATGGAGTATATGAGTTTTGATGGAACCGTAACCATGTTTCTAAGGGTGGTAGCACCCCACACCCCGGTGACGATCGATGGATTTTGAGAAGACCCCCAAACCCTAACCTTTTCTTTCTAGCCTCTCCGAATCTCGAGGACGAGATTCATTTTAAGGGTGGTAGGTTTGTAACATCCCAAAATTTTAAATTTTGGAATGTTATAATAAATAGATAGATTGATTGATTGTCTGGTTGCCGCGTGATTGATTGAGTGAATTCGAACTCTTTTTGAAAGTTAAATGAGAGGGAATAAAAGGACTTTCCCAAACTTTCATTTTTTTAATGATCTTCGTGAATTCAAATTTTCTCAAATACAAAACCCTAGAGAGAAGATGACATGACTTCTTCCATTTAAATAAATGAAAAGGGTGTTTGAAAAATATTTGAATTCCAATTGAAAATATTTCCAATTTGAAACTTTATGCAACTCAATGATTTTCACGAGAGAAGGTAATATGCCTTCTTCAAAATATATGAAATATGAGTTGGGAGTTTCAAAGAATTAAATTCAAAGTTCTTTTGAATTTATTTTTCAATTTGGAGTTATTTGAGTTTTACTCAAATTGTTTTTCTCCAAAAATAAAATATATGGAAATTAGGGTAACATGATTCCCTACAACAGAAATTGGAGAAAAAATTAATTTGAAATTATTTTGGTATTTTTTAAAATGATTTTTACTGGATTTTAATAGGGCAGGAGCACTGTTTGAATTATTAAAATTAGTGTGTATTTTATTAAATGTTAGAAAAATGTTCATGTCATAGAAAATTGTTTTCTAAAATTTTTGATATATTATATGCCTATATAATATTTTTTTTATTATTATTTAACTATCTGGAAAAAGTTTATAAAAAAAAATCTTCTGCGGACCGAACTGGGCCGAAGGCCCAGCCGGCCCGTCAGCGCCGCCGCCTCCTCCTCCCGTGCGCGACCCGGACTCGCCGGAGTCCGAGCGCCGCCTGCCTCCGGCTGCCCCCTTCTCCAAGCCTCGCGCAGCCCCCCCATATAAGCGCCGCCCCGCCGCCCCTCTCTCCTCCTCGCCTCGCCGCGCCGCCACCCTCGTGCCAGCGCCGCCGCCGCACATCTCGCGCCGCCGCCGCCTCACTTCGCCGCCCGCGCCACTGCTCGCCCGCGCCGCCGCCTGCTAGTGCGCTACCGTGCCGCCGCCCTCGCCTGCGCCGCACCCCGCCGCCCGCGCTGCCGCAGCCGCGCCGGAGCCCCGCGCTGCCTCGCCGGAGTTCATCGCCGCCGCCGCCGGTCTTTTTCTCTAAACCGGTAAAACCGCCCCGTCCGGTTTTTCTTTTAGTACGGTTTAGTTAGGTTAAAAAAAAACCCTAGATCGGTTTTGTAATAAATCGGTTTTGTTTAGGTTTATTTATTTAGTGAACGTTCATTAGTTAGCTTCTTTAACGAACGGTTTTCTTCGTGTATGCTTCGGTAGCGAACGTTCGCTCCATAGGATTTTTTTATTTATTATTATTTCCGGCCAGGGACTTATCTGTGATGATTTTCTTTACAGTTTAGTCCCTGAACTTCAAATGACTATAACTTTTTACTCGTTAGTCCAAATCCAACGAAACCAACGCTCACATCTTCGTTATGATCCCCTGTATCCAGTAATCCAACTCAAACATGTTTTTGAAAGTTTTAAAATATGAATTCAAACAGATTTGTATTTGAACTTTGTTTGATCATAACTTGAGTTTCGTAACTCCGATTTAGTTGATTCTTTTTGCAAATTAAAGCTCTTGACCTAAACTTTCTGATAAGGCCAAATTCTCATAATTTTGGTACTGTTTGGAATTGTTTTATGTTGCAAGAGTTATTTGCTTGGTTTTGATGTTTTCCGAATCGTCTTTTTCGATCTTTCTGATCTTTTGAGTGATTGCTTATGTGTGGTTACTATTGTTTGCTTACGATAGATTGACCGGAGTGTGACGAGTAGATCTATCAAGAGTTTTGAGTGCGAATCCTCTTCATCAACATTGCAGGCAAGTTCACACTTTGATCATATCCCTTTCATACCCAGTTTTTATTGCATTAGATCAATCCTCAAACATTGCATGATTAGGATCTAATTAAATTGTGGGATGGGAAGTAAATGAGGTAGTACCTATTACCTGTTTTATTATGAAACCCTTGGGAGTTACTCTATGCTACTTATATTGCCATGCTATGCTCGTAGACGTGGATTGGGTTTTGAGAGTATTTCATGACAGATGTGAGATTGTTAATTAATGGTTTACTTAAGGTGGCAACTTAAACACACATCTGGGTGGATTGAGGCACCTGGGTATTCCAGGACTTGCCTATCTAGGCACCTGGGTATTCCAGGACTTGCCTGTTTTTCTTTTGGACCGCCACCCAGGCTCAGAGGGATCATGAGATTATTCATACTAGAAACTTCCGTGTGTAGCCACAAGCCATTATGGGCTCTGGCATAGTTGACTAAGTCGTGCGAACTCTTACAGTGGTAGACTAGCAGATGTAGGGGATGTAGGTTGGTACGGTCTATCACAACGTAAGGTGCTATCGCTTCTGAAAGACTATGTCTCGGTCATCCGTTTCTCAAACATCATGTAGTGCGAGAAATCCAACGGAGGCGATCGAGTCTTGTGGGGAAAAGTGCGCAAACCTCTGCAGAGTGTACAAACTAATCATGATTAGCCGTGTCCCCCGTTATGGACGTTTTGAGTATCTAGCTCTTGGATTATTCTGTTGATCTCATCACGTTACTTTAATTAATTTTGTTGGGGTGTAATGATTACTTTTAATTGGGATTGAGAATGCAGTCAACCATTCTCAATGTTTAACAACCACCATGATAGTTAAATAAAATTATTCCTTTGCAGTAGGGAAAAAAATTGGCTTTACGCAAAACTGTAACCATAGAGCTTTTCCACCAGCCATATATGCATGTAGTGATAGTCATTGTTCATCATTTTCTCTATGGTGTGAATTTGCCAGTACATTCAATGTACTGACCTGTTTCGGGCTGCAACATCTCATGTTGCAGGTTTTCTTACGACGAGTAAGTGATACGTTAGGGTTACGATTTCTACACTCAACTTTGCCGTTGGTGTTGTTGGGAATCCACAACCTTGTTGCTTCCGCTATATTGGATTGAGGTAATAGTATTTACGTTACTTTATACATGTGATTTACCTCTGTTATAAATCCTTCGAGTATTGTGTGTGTCAGCATATCGATCCAGGGATGACACGTAAGCACAGAGACTTGTCCCATTCGGGTCGGGTCGCTACATTCAGCCCGTGGTTACAGTCGGCCCGTTTGTGGTCCGTTAATACGTTGGGCCGTTTTCATAGCGTCATCAAATACGGCCTATTAATGATGGGCCGTTATGGTCGGCCCATGTACGGACGATTCCAACTCTAGCCCGTTTACGACCATAATGCAGCCTATTATTGGCCCATGTTTGGCCATGGATCATACTGCCCGTATAAGGCCCATTGATGATACGACCCGTAGAAGGCCCATTGTTTCTACGTCCCATAGAAGGCCCATTATTTCTACGGCCCGTAGAAGGCCCACTGTTTCTACGGCCCATAGGAGGCCCAGTGTCACTACAGTAAATATTAGCCCATGGTTATTATGGCCTAGTTTTAAAAAGTAGGTTATTGCAGCCACTAGCAAACCGCGAAAAAAGAACTGCAATGACTAGAAGCAAACAAATAAACAAGACAACAAGGAAATATATAAGCAAGCAACTTACGCTAGGCTATCACGGCTATCACACATATTACATACACTGGGCATCAAAGTTCGCCACCGGTGCAAATAAACGCGCCGACAAAAGAATATACAAAACTGATAGCACTTTAGAAGGCACTAGGCCTGGCCAGGTCGCCCCCCCAAACAGCTGAAGAAGCTGAGTAGACCTCAGTTGTGTCAACGATAGATGCATCAACACTAGATTTAAGGCATGATGGTGCGCACGGCAGTCCTCTGACATCTTCATTGCATCTTTGACTTCAAGTCGGAGCTGAGCTAAAGCAAGCCTTTCCGCTTTATGTTGAGACTGAAGAAGTCGAACTGATTGAGGCAGCGACTGCACAGAGGTTGTCTCACACCTGCTGGTGAGTAGCTTCAACTCACTGTCTTCATCAAGACAGGACCTTGGGGTCATCTCGCTGTCCTCAAGATGGTTTGGCTCACTATCTTCCCTAAAGTTCTGCCTGGCGTAAGAGATACAAGTCTGAAAGAGAAACAAGGAGACACGTAACAGGTTTCACAATTATATAAGCAAATAAATGGATCTGTTCTGCATAAGGAACATGTTTTTACAACTACAATTTGAAACTGGTAGTTGTTGCAAACATCCAATCAGATGTAAACAGCAAAGCAAACAACAGTGGAGGAAATGATGCCTATCCTAATCTATACTAGAACAAAGTTTGAAGGCTTGAGAAAGATGAACTTACATTACATGTTAACAGGGGCTGGACAAAGCCCTTCTCCATGTTAATGGAAGGATAATTTAATAAATTCCCCAAAGAAAATTCTTTATAAGCGTTGCCATTATTCTACATTTTGCAAAGATTAAATATAGATCAAATAATATTGGAAGAAACAGAGAATAATGAAGCTCAGGTGCAGACTGATGATACATAATCAAATAGCAATTAATTAAGTACAGCGTTACAAGGCAAAAGGGAGAGAGGTACTGATAAGAGCAATGCAGAGCCCATTATTGTTTTGAGATCGTATGATCCTTTGAGCAAGGAGATTCATCTGAAATTAGTTTTCGTACAAGAGAGAAGGTAAGGCACAAGCAGAAATTTAGGAGTTCAAATTTTGAATTGATATCATAGACAGTACCTGACGCTGGGCTCCCAGCAGTTCTAATAGGGGTTTGGCCACTGGAGTAGGGGTAAAGTGTGGTACAGTTGGGCCTGTGTTTTCTGTGGCTGCTGATCTATCTGATTTAACAGGTATCACTACCTTTTCCAAATACCTAGTTTGTACTCCTTGAGGATCTGCACTCACCCTCTTCCTTTTGGACATCTATTACAAAAGAACAACATTTGACTGGAAAAACATAGTGTCACGACACATGGAATAGGTACAGAAAATGGCATATACTCATATATGATGCTTAAACTAAGTAGATGGTGTAACAAAGTAGAAGTAATGCAAGAGGTCAGAAGCAAAATATGTGCGACCAATACAACTTTGCAAAATTAGAGCAAGCACCTTGATGGGTGAATAAGATAGGCCATCCTCCACCATGCCAAGTTTGTTAGGCAGTGGATCGTTCCGTAATATTCCTATCGCGCGCCCATTCTCATATTCATTTTGATAATGTTCAATATCTGACATGCATGAAAACATAAAAACAAGTGAGATTTTCTTTGTAATGCAGAAGTGATTCTAATCCAATACTGCCACCCTGTAAACCCCTTTGTGCTATCTCTGCAATTCTTTTAAAAGATGCCATGCATGCTGTAATTTGTTGTGTGCATTAATATAATGTGGCCTACTACTCAAAATATGAGAGCTCCAGAAGTGATGACACTTCGCAGATGATAGCTTCAACATATAGTAAAGAAGAACAAGTCGACCTGACCTGACAGATTCAAAATATACTAAGGGAGAATAACTCGACTTGACCAGTCGACCGCAAGATAAGAGTATCATCTTAAGGAAGAGCAGAAGAGCAAGCAGATTGAAGATATTACAAGTCTTTTAATACAATGTCGGTTGGCCACCCATGATGAACCAGAGCGCACAGAGAAGTACTATTCTTTCCGGTCTCTCCATATGTGGCTCACATGCATTTCGAAACTGAAGTAGGAACATTTAGCTAACCAATTAAACATCTCTCAGTTTTACTAATATCAGCAATAATATCAGATATGAATTTGTACAACTAAGCTTGTTTAGCTCGATGGGTGGAGCAGTGCTATTACGACATGAACCACATAGGCTGATTGTGGTCATCATAAAATGGGGAAAACATAAGCATGATGAGTACAGTGTTGACCGTGGCAGTGGGATGGCAGATCTGAAGCTGCAAACCGCGCAAAGGGTAGTTAGCAACCGATGTTTGCTTTGAAATAAAAACTAAGATTTGGTATGGACAAGAAAGTACGGTCAACAAGTGACAAACAAATGCAATTATGTTGTCTCTCTATATGTCGCGACATGCATTTGGAAACTCAAGTGGGACCTTTAGCTAACCAATTAAATGTGTCGGTTAACTAATATCAGTATCATATCACAAACATATTTGAACAACTAAGCTTTTGAATTCTGAGTGTTGTGTTGTTTAGCTTGAAGGGTGGAGTAATGCTAGTATGACAGAAAGCACCTATGCAGATCATAGTAGAGTAGATAAAAGGGGAAAACCCTAAGCATCAAGAGAAAAATAGGAAAGTGGAACTAGCTGGACCAGTGGGTGGCGCGCATGCTTTTCGAAACAAATATAGGAACATTAGGTGACCAATTAAACGTTCTCTATTTTAGTGATATGAGCATCATATCAGATTCGTATTTCAACACGTAAGCTTTGGGTTGAGGTCTTGAGGAGCAGTGCTAGCACGACACGAAGCACCTACGATGATGGTAGTGTATATAAAGGGGGGAAACCATAAGCTTTACGAGTATAGTGCCCGTGCCATGGCGGATCTGAAGGTGCAAACCGGACAAAGCTACTTCGCAACCAATGTTTGCTTTCAACTAGCCACTACGATTTGGTACGGACAAGAAAAGTACAGTAAACAAATTACGATCTATTTTCCGGGTGAGATCAATAACTTAAGCACATATGGAAGAGTACCACCTCTCTTGCGACACCGTGTAGGCCTATGCTGATACGTTGAGGGTGCTGCGAGTGCGATGGCTGTCGGCGGCGGGGAAGAAGACTTTAAACGGCAGACGGCCGGGTCAGGGGATATATCTTGTTGCCGTGGACGAGGCGGTCGTAGGAGCGGCAACGACAAGGTGGACGACGACATCGATGAAGTGAGAGGAGGCGATGAAAGGATCCTGGTCCAGCGCCGTGGATGAGAGAAGTCCATCTCTTGCAGTGGACAATGGGGTAGGGGTAGCGGCTCCGGCAAGGTGGAGGATGGGGTGGCGGACGGAGGAGGCTGGCCGTAGTGCGGAGGTTGTCGTGCCACCGATGGTGTATGAATGGGGAAATGGAGGGGACAGAGGGGGATCTCAAACTTTGGGACGCGCTTCTCTGAAATGGGGGAAAGTTACGTACTTATCCCCCGTTTAAAATTTCGGACATCGCGTTGGTTGGGGATACGACGGTAATCTCGCATCTCCCAAATATTTGCCGGTAACTATTTCGGGTGAGGAGAGGGTGTTTTGCCGCCCACGGTTGGCGCCCATGGTGTATGAACGGGGCTGACAGGTAGGGCGGCTGTGTCACGTCTGATGGAAGTTACACATCTGCCCCTATTTAAAATATTAGCCTACATCGATTTCGGGCGAGGAGAGGGTGTTTTGCCGCCCATGGTTGGCGCTCACGGTGTATGAACAGGGCTGACAGGTAGGGCGGTTGTGTCACATCTGATGGAAGTTACACATCTGCCCCTATTTAAAATATAAGCCTACATCGATTTCGGACGAGGAGAGTTTGTTTTGCCACCCACCGTGTATGAATGGGGAAATGGAGGAAGAGACACATGTATTTCGGACGAGCTTGAATCAAATGTGTTTTGCCGCCCACGTTTGGCGCCCACCGTGTCTGAATGGGCTCAGAGGCCGTCGTGTCACGCCTGATTGAAGTTACTAGTCTACCCCTATCGACAGCAGTGTAAATCCTGTCGATAAGGATGTCAAGTGTCAGGGGTAGACAGTAATTTCCAACTCGCAAACACTTGCTTCGGGCAGCCCACAAATTATAGTGGGTGTTTAGCCGCTTCGTTCAAAACTTGGGAGAATTAGCATTCACGTTTGCCCCGGGACTTGGCAAACTAAATTCAAATCCAATTTGTATTCGATTACGAATATCCACAGATAATTATACGTTTTGTTATTTATTTCTTCAAAACCACAACAAAGATTTATTCCACCTTTATATATGAATATGATTTAGAAATGCTGTGATCTTCGAATTCAGTAGGTGGGATACACTCTGAGTCAAACAGTTATTTCATCCAGTATAATATGCTCACACGAAAAATAGTTCACCTTATGTCAATCATACAAGTACTGAGGATTACCTCGCCTAAAAAATTCGGATCATTACAACACATGGACAACATAGGGGGTCTTGCAACATAATCCATTCAGAGACATGACACAACATGCAAGTACAATAATCTAATGAAAATTTCAACTGGTATCTAAAGAAGAACCGGGATTATCTTGGGCTTCAGATAGCAAAAACAGCAGGACCTCCTCCGCCTTCAAATGCAACATTCTTACTTCCTCCAATTCTTGGGTTGCTTGCATAATGCGTGCCGCTAATTCCGTAATTTCCAGCCTCAAGATAAAGATTACCTCATTCATGGCAGCCACACCATCTCTTTCTGCCTCTAGTAGAGCCTCAAGCACTATAATATCTGTGCTCAGACTACTCTCCGACGGTGTTGCCTCTGAACTGCTACCATCTGGTAACATGGATGGCGCACTGCTTCCACAAATAGATTCTGGGGTTGTACATTGTGTCCTAGTGTGAACGGCATCCTGAAAGGTTTCCGCTGGACATCAGTAAGAGATACTTATCGTATGATCCAGGCAGTAAGCGTACATGGTAAAGACGGACGAATTACTGCCGAGCATGGCAAACTATATTTAAATGGTTCGAAGCAGCATCAGCCAAAAATAAAGTAAAATGGTAAGATGAAACTAGGTATGTAAGTGGCAAATAAACGAAATCCGCCAGTCCCATCTAGTTAGTTTTTGCTACCTCCCTAGTTCATTTTCCTAAAAAACAAAAACTCTTTTGAACTATCATACCACTAGTGGACTTTAATCGGGATTAAATCGGACCCAGTTGACATCCCTAGTTGAAAGGGAGTGTACAACCGCTATGTTTAAGTTGCCAAGGCATCTAAGCAGTTGAAATAATCTGAGAAAGCACTTAACAGTGTGGCCTCATATAAACTACGAAGACAGTCTTGTGATGAAGTTGAGAGGAAAAGTTAAGGACTCAAATGAAATAGGCATGCATTTCTTTACGATAGTACATCACGCACTGCTGACATATTGGCCAACTCAGGTATAGCGTAACAACAAATAAGCATTCGAATCAAGCAATACAGCAAAGCAGACAACTGAACTATTTGTAATTCGGTAGGATTACATGTTGAGGGCACAAGCCAAGAAAGCAGCCCACTCGCGTTACAGTTCACATGTACTAAAACGCACTGGCTTACCATATGTTGCTATGAAGCCTATCTGCCGTTGCAATGTTCGTTGAAGATATCGTCAACATCCCGTGGTTGCAAATCTAATTTTTGTAGTTTATTCTGCACCATCTATTTAGGTAAAATTAATTTTAATCGCATGCACTGGTCCGAATTGATCATCAATGGTTCATCTAAACTAATGAAAGAAGGGTGTGTGCATACACGGCAATAGTCCCTCCGATTCTTTTTACTTTGCGTATAACTTTTTCTCAGTTTTCTCGTATTAGTCTGCGCGTTGCCGATTCCTAGCGCTGGTTTCCTTTTGTGCCCTACCCCATCCGCCTCTGCCCTAATTAATTGGCAAATTAGTCCAGAAAAATTAAACCAGTGCCCTCCTTGGTATGCGGGTAAAGAGTTATGCGCAGAGTAAATAGAATCGGAGGGAGTATATCTGCTTCCCTCTATTTTTATGCTTGTTCGAGGTACCAGCCCCAAAAGAACAAATATTTTGCTTGATGGGGTTGGAAGCTCCATAATTAATAGAAGCATCAAATTAGTCATGCAACTTGGGAAGATCAAGAACACACAAACAAGTAATGAACAGAGGCTCGGAGCAGTGATGTAATAGCTAGCATCAGAAAATGTAGGGTAAAATGAACAAAAAGCAGCGGAACCACATGCTAGTTTGTTGATGTGTAATTAAGCATAGAGAACATTAAGCAGTCTGATGGAACCAATAGGTGGCATTAGAACAAAACTAAAGCATATTAACTATATGTGCACTGGTATGTAATTTAGCACATGTAACATGTTCACTGCGAGAAGTATGGCCCTACAGGTGCAAGCAGAATAACGCGTCTCATGAAAAACTAAATGATGCCCTGAAGAAATTCAAAGGTGCGGTGCTTATGCTAGGAAAGTGAACGTAGGCGCCGGCCGTTGGATAATAGTACCTGATTCTCGGCGGCGGATGGGTATCGTTGTCATACTTGATAGCTAAGGATCGTCGATGGTGCTCGTGTTGCGGTTGAGTTTGGGCCGGCTGTTGCCGTCGCTGAAGCGGCTCCGGTGCTACGGTTGCGGCGCCTGTCGACATACAAGAAAGCTCATATGTGGTAAGTGAACAGTTGCATGATAAAGAAAAAAACCGAAGGAGTACAAATCGAAATAACCTGATGAGGTTGCGGCGTCGGTAAAGCAGGGCCGGTGGAGTTGAATATGGCGTCCCTGGAGCGGGTCCGGTGCAGTGGACGAAGGCTTCGGCGGGCGCGTTGTACAGTGCTTTTGGTGAGGCGGATCTGTTGCGGCGGACGAGGGCTTGTATGAAGGGCCAGCGAAGGGGCGGACGAGGGAGTCAGTGAAGGGACTACGCTGTGGTGGATGAGGGTGCCGGTTAAGCAGATCCGGTGCGGTGGACCATGATGGCGGTCAAGGAGATCTGGAGCGGTGGACAAGCCAGTCGCTGAAGCGGCTCCGGTGAAGTGGTGAGTTGGCAGTTGGGGGTTCCAAGGTGCAGACGGTAGATCCGGCGGGGTGTGAGGTCCACCGCTGCGGCGGAGGACTAGATTCGGCGGCTTGCCGTGGTTGGGGGGGGGGTCGGGGAGGGGAAGAGGAGGGCTCTAGGGAAGAATGTTGGGGGCAAAGAGGGGAAAACAATGGAGTTACCAAAGCAGCCCTTTTCCGTTCATGTGGCAGGGGTAAAACAGGAATATCGCAGGGCTAAACTCTCGGGCGCGTGATATTTCGATGTGAGCGGGAAGTTTGAAAGCTTTTGGCGCCTAAAATTATAAGTATTCTGCTCTCGTACGGCCGACTATGATATCATGGCCGACAATTTGTTTGTTTTGCACGCAAAAAAATGTGCAAGTTTTGAAAATCAATGTCTCCAACTCGAAACTTAGATTGTCCATTCAATTCAAATATGGATCATTGAGCTACTACAAGAAAATAGCATCATATGGTCCAATTCAAATGAAATTCCAAATGTGTTTATCCTAAATATGATGACAAAAGAAAAAAATATGTATGTGTATTAACAAAGTGGATGATTATAAAGTTTGAACATGCCCGTATGTGTATATCTCTAGGTTTGATATATGAATTTGAAATCACGAAATCCCAGCTTAAAAAATGTACCTCCGTTTAAATGAATTACAAAAGCTAAGGATGGAGTCAAATTCCAAAATTCCAATCTTAGGTTTGTAATTCTGGTACATCAAGGTATATCACGCATGTTCAAAAGCATCGTTATCTCATAGTACAAACTGTGAAACAAATTGATCAACCATGAGTGCACAATATCTCAATTACGCTAAAGTCCCTCAAATATAGACACCTCACTCTATATCTGAAGTCAACCCCCGCACCACCACCACACATACACACAGAGAAGTCGTTCTCTCCCCGAAACACCAACACACGAGCACATTAACACCCCTCTCTCTTGTAAAGTCCGGACCCCAACATAGGTCTCTATCACTTTGTCTCTCGGGCATGCACACATCTCTTCCCTCACTCTCTAGGTCTCCCGCTATCTCTCTTACCCAAGCACACGCACTATGTAGAGTGTATATTTCCCATACACACAAAACGTCGCCCCCAAACGTCTATCTCCCTAGTTATGTGGTTCTCGCGCACTGACCTCACACACCACCCCCACTGCAAACAAGCACACTTTGTCTCCTTGTGCACCACTCTCCTCTTTCTATCTCTCCCACATGCGGACCCGCCCCAACTCCTTCCCTGTATAGATATATGTCGTGACTCTTTGCATAGCTCCCTAATGTATAACCATTCTTGATTTCTCACATTGTTTTCTACACCATCTATTCTAGATCTCTCATGAAGTCCCTATCACACACACGATGACTCGCGTCCCTTGCGTCTCCATTCATAGGACAATTTCGGACAACATCAACATTGTCTCCCTATCTATACACCATTTATGGACACGAACGACCCCTCTCGCCCCCTCTCTTCCCCCCCCCTCTCTCTCTCTCTCCGTCGCTAGCTCTCTCTTTCTCTCGCTCTCACACCCCTCTCCCCCACACACACTCGATGTCTCTTCCAAATAGTCTGCTCCCCCCGCCCGCACCCGTGCTATCTCGCTACCACACATGTCACACCATTCCCCCTTCCCTTATACTAGGTTTACATCATCAGTGGTCTCTCTACTCCACATACACTCTCTCCCTCTCACACACAAACGCATGCACAAACACACACAGACACGCACAAACACCCATTTACCTGTTTGCCCCTTTCTGGTTTGGCGGGGGGCGGAGGTCGCGCGAAGAGCAGATCGAGGCAATGCACACAAGGGGATTTACCCAGCTTCGGGCCGCACGGATGCGTAAAACCCTACTGCTGCTTTGTGGATTGTATTGTGTTCTTGGGAGCGCTGAGTGCTACACTACACTCAGGCAACTAATCAGACCGAGCGTGGGTGGTCTGCCTCCTCCCCCTCCTCACGTTGCGCATGGGGCCTCCTTTTATATGCGCAAGGGGTTACCCACAGGTGGCAACGTAGGCGGGGGTAAAACTGGAAAACGCTGTGTTGGTACAACTCTTTGCACAGTGCTATTATACCTAACTCTGACGACAGGGGACAAGGGCATTAAATGCCCGTCTGGGTCGCCCAAACAATGTAGAAAGGGGCCGTCAGGGGCGCCACCGTTTGCCACGACGGCTACCCTTTCAGCGTCGCTTCGCCACCGCATGCCCCTGGCTGCGTAGCCTCTCGCCACGTACGCCTGGAACGGCCCCAGAGCGACGCGTGGGTGGATGAGCTGGAACGCTGGCGCGGGGTGGTGACTTGCCGCGGTCGATGTCTTGTCGTGCCCGGGAGCTTGTTGCTCACCGGTCCTTGCCGGGACGCATGGCGCGTCGTAGCAAGTCTCTTGTCGTGCCTTGGTCGGCCTTCCCAGCAAGCTCCTCTTGCCGGGGCCTTGTGCTTCGAGCGACCGTCCCGGCAAGCTCCTCTTGCCGGGGCCTTGCTCTCTTCGGGCGGCCTTCCCGGCAAGCTCCTCCTGCCGGGGCCTCGGCTCAAATACTTTGTTCTTGGATGGCCCAAAAAGGGACCATGGAGAGTTTTGGCGGTCGCCTGGCAAGCCTTGCCGCGGGGTGCTACTACTGCCCGTGCACAAGTTCGGGGTACTAAGGTACCCCTACTTTAGTACACCGACAGGAGCCCCCGGGCCTGGGCCATACACGGTGCCGAGCGCTGTTGGGCCAGGCCCAAAACAGTGCACGGGCAGGCGTGGCCTGGGTCACGCTGCATCTTCTTCTGCATCCACCACGTCCTCCCCGAACGGCACGCGTCGAACGCGGCATCGTGGGGAGAGGAGTGCATGACGTGGGTGGAGTGCGCGGGGCTGAGCCCCGCGGGCATGCGTCATGTCGCAGGTGATTTGTTTATTCGGAAAGGGTGGCCGGGATCAAGAGGATCGAGGGCGACCGCGTGGATTAGGCCGCCTGCCCTTTTCTTTTCTTGCCGCCGCTGGCCGAGTTATGAAAACGATTCATTAGGGCTGCGACAAGTTATCTTGTAACATAACTTTATCTTAGGTAGTGAATGCACTGTTACTTCCTCTGTTTGATTCCCTCCTTTGTATGTTATTGCCCTACGCTTTTAGGGAACTTGCCGGTGTAGGCAAACTTGCTGAGTGCGGGACATCAGCAGCCCGCTGGCGGTGCCGTTGCCGGCAAGAAACGTTGTCGGGACTAGCCGCGGTTCACTTAAGTTGTTGAGCAGGCTCGAAGCAAAATAAGGGCGCAACTGCAGTCGCGGCACGCTCAAGTCGCTGAGCGAGCTCGAAACAAAGTAAGGGCGCGAGTCTGGTCGCAACATACTTAAATCATTGAGCGGACTCGAAACGAAGTAAGGATGCGACTAGCCACGAGCTGGTTCCTCCGCGCACAGGTTTTCCATACAAAGTACGGTCGTTCGAGGAAGATAACCTTAAAATTTAAAAACTCGATTGCTCAAACTTTGGCAACTTAGCTTTTCCGCGGCTCGCTGCCCGGCAAGGTCGCTTTCTGGCGAGGCGAAACATGGGGCTCGCCATCGCTTACCGGGGGTCAGTGCTGTACAGAGTGTCAGATAATGCATGCAAAGAATAAAGAGCATGAGATCGACTAAATGCGCGGAACACATGAACTCAATCTGTGCACAGGGTCTGCGCCTGGCTCTGTACAAAGGATCACATGCAACAGCGGCAAGACTTTGTACAGGAGGGTGGTTGCCGGACGGGGTCCGACAACCGCGCCTTACGGGCGAAACTTACGAAGATGCCCAACGTTCCAGGAGTTGCTCACCGGAGTGGTATCTTCGGTCTCAAGGCGGACAGCGGCAGGCCTAGCGACTTGTTTCACCCGGTAAGGGCCTTCCCACCTCCTCGGAACTTCTGGCACTAACTTTGCGGCTATAAAAGCAGCGCAAAGCTTGCTGGTAGCGAGCAGCTCGCACAGCGGCCTGAAGACGGTCCTCGAGGAGCAGCGCGTCAAGGATGTCGCAGCTGCTCTTGCTCGAGCTCAGCGTGAGCGAGCACTCGAAGTGGCCCGTATGCGAGGTCCGTGGGGCTAACTGTCCCCGCTCCATGAAATAGAGCGAGAGGTTGCCTGGTCATACCGGGGCTTACCTGCGCCAAGAGGTGTCGGCGTATGTTCGGACGCCGCGGCGGCATGAGCTGGCTCGATGACGCCCGTTCCGCCACCGGTGCCATCCCCACCACCCGTTTGCTCCAGGGGCGGCGGGTTCGACGCGGACGGACCAGCCACCTCCGGAGCCTTCTTCTTCGGTGGCATGTCGATGAAGATGATGGAGATCTAGCCTGTGCAGACGCCGGATCAAGTTCGTACAACTTCGACGCCCCCTACCTGGCGCGCCAAAGATGTCGGGGGAAATCTGCCTCCACGAACACCTATGGGGACCGAGCCCCTTTCTGGTTCGGCAGGGGGCGGAGGTCGCGCGAAGAGCGGATCGAGGCGATGCACACAAGGGGATTTACCCTGCTTCGGGCCGCACGGATGCGTAAAACCCTACTGCTGCTTTGTGGTTTGTATTGTGTTCTTGGGAGCGCTGAGTGCTACAGTACACTCAGGCAACTAATCAGACCGAGCGTGGGTGGTCTGCCTCCTCCCCCTCCTCACGTTGCGCATGGGGCCTCCTTTTATATGCGCAAGGGGTTACCCACAGGTGGCAACGTAGGCGGGGGTAAAACTGGAAAACGCTGTGTTGGGTACAGCTGTTTGCACAGTGCTATCATACCTAACTCTGACGGCAGGGGACAAGGGCATTAAATGCCCGTCTGGGTCGCCCAAACAGTGCAGAAAGGGGCCGCCAGGGCCGCCACCGTTTGCCACGACGGCTACCCTGTCAGCGTCGCTTCTCCACCGCATGCCCCTGGCTGCGCAGCCTCTCGCCACGTACGCCTGGAACGGCCCAGAGCGACGCGTGGGTGGATGAGCTGGAACGCAGGTGCAGGGCGGTGACTTGCCGCGGCAAGCGCCTTGCCGCGGTCGATGTCTTGTCGCGCCCGGGAGCTTGTTGCTCACCGGTCCTTGCCGGGACGCATGGCGCGTCGTAGCAAGTCTCTTGTCGTGCCTTGGTCGGCCTTCCCAGCAAGCTCCTCTTGCCGGGGCCTTGTGCTTCGAGCGGCCGTCCCGGCAAGCTCCTCTTGCCGGGGCCTTGCTCTCTTCGGGCGGCCTTCCCGGCAAGCTCCTCCTGCCGGGGCCTCGGCTCAAATACTTTGTTCTTGGATGGCCCAAAAAGGGACCATGGAGAGTTTTGGCGGTCGCCTGGCAAGCCTTGCCGCGGGGTGCTACGACTGCCCATGCACAAGTTCGGGGTACTAAGGTACCCCTACTTTAGTACACCGACAAAGGGTTTCCCTGTGAATAACTTACCGTCTATTCATGAACAGTCGTGGCAGTACGGCGAACACGAGACGTGAAAAATAATAAATCTACATGTGCTTAGACAACCTAGTATGACTACTAGGACTAGAGCAAGCCAAAAAGTGCGCCACCGTCACCCCCTCCTTGTCGGCGACGGGAAAATCTTTGTTTTACACAGTCGAGAAGTCATTGTGCTAAGGCCCCACATGCCGAGGCGTTGAATAGAATGTAGATGCTAGTTTACGGAAGCAAGTATCGATAATACGTTTGTATCTCCATACTTATATTTCTTCTCTTATAAAAAACTTAGTTGGTGATGATGGTATGTGTGCCATCTTGCAATATAGACCGTCCGATCTATATCTGACGGATGGAAATTAAACTAAAAGATACCCGCACCCCTCTCCACATTTGCAGACAAGGCCTTCCCTCGTTCATCCTTATCTCCAACAAACCTCATTGTTGAGCAATTAAGAAAGGAAGCCTCTGGAACAAACTGGCCTGGTGGTCGCTGCCGGCGTCGTCAATCCCCATGCCTCCGCTCAGTCCGACCACCAACCACCACCATACCCCACTCCTCTTCACCTTATCTCATATTTATCGAGATATCATAAGTTTTTACACATGGGATTACTCCCGCAAGGGTCAATCACAACAAGTGTTTTATAAAAAAATGCATCTTGATGTTCCGTGCAATGCACAGATCTTGCTAGTACTCCTACACAAGACTAAGTTGGTGATGCTGGTGTGTCTGCCATCCGTCGTTTCTGACCATTATATCTACATCTAACGATTGTGAGGTAAGTTGTTGTCTTTTCTCACCAACATCCCACTTGTCTACCAATTTGCAGAAAAACCCATAATTAGTATCTTAAAACCAACCACATCCCTCCCTGACCTCACCAAAACATCCCAAGGAATATATTCTAATTGAAACATAATATATCTCTAGTGACATATCTCTACTCTTATAAAAAACAGAGTTGGTGATGATGGTGTGCCTGCCATCCTGCAATATAGGCCGTCCGATCTATATCCGACGGATAGGAAGGAAACTATGGAAATTTTGCAGAAAGACACCCACACCCCTCTCTAGATTTGCAAATAAGGCCTTCCCTCATTCATCCTTTTCTCCTACAAGATAAACTACTCATACAAATGCCTCTTGATGTTCCATGCAACGCATGGGCATCTTGCTAGTGTATATCAAAATTAGAGTGTCTTGTACCAAGTTTGTGAATAAGTATTATTCTAATTATGATTCGTTGCAACGGACATGAACATTGCTAGTATTTCCAACCATGCATTTCTTTTCCTAGTATTCCATAGTTTCGAGTTTTCCATCAAGATATTAGTCACTCATGGTTGATATTTACTTTCAATCATGTACACATATGCACTATGTAACTAGCCTTGCTTATTGGCTTCCAAAGCTTAACTTTCACTCCTACTTACAATATGTAGAGTATTTAACAAAAAATACCACTTTAAGCCAGCCCTAGGAGGAATCTATTGTACAAAAAATAGCAAAAACATACCCAAAATTTCTTAATCCACGCCAAAAACTACCTAGTACTTCTACCGATTAGGTTCGTTTAAACCCATTTATGACAGGGTTGGCCCACATCTCCGTGCTGACGAGGCAGCTTAAACCAACACATTTTGTTTGACCGTTGACACGAGGGACCCACATCTGACCTTCTATCCTATTATTCCCCCTCAAATCGTTATTTTTCCTGAACATTACTTCAAACAGTACTGATGCGTGTTCGTCGGTGGCGCCGATGATGAGCGAGTTGGCCGCCGCTCCGCCGGACGGGCCGGACGCCGCGCTGGCCTCCGCACGGGTTGGCAGGCTGGCCCGAGCGTGACTCACGAGCGAGCAAGCCGCCGCGCTGGCCTTCGCTCGAGCCAGATGGCTGGCCTTAGCGCGACGCGCGCGAGCAAGCCGCCATGCTGCCGTGCCAATCTAGCTAGCAAATCTTGTAGACAAGCAGCTGGACGGAGCTATCTTGGCTAGCTAGCGGCCGCGAGCGCCGGACGGAGCTGGCATCCGGGCTGCCGCAACATGGGCTCCGCACCGCCGGTAGTTTTGACCTCGCCTTCTACCGGCGGCGGTAGCTGCGTCCCATGGTCGAGGATGACTAGGTGGACGAGCCGGAGGTAGGAGGTCACTCGAGGATTTTTGTTGGTAAGAGGATGTACAATGGTTGATAAGGTAGTCTTATCTTAAGTCTGCCACGTATGCAAGTGGTAGTAGTTTCTTGGCATTTTAGTGGTTTCTTGCATTATTAGAGCAAGTACAATAGAGCTGAGTCAGCGGGCTATAAGAAATAAACTACTACTACATGTTGGCTATAAGATGGACTGTAGATGACATACCACTGGCTTATAGCCAGCAACTGGCTATACTATTAACCATGCTCTTAGGGGTTTCTTGTAAGGAACAATGTACGTACTACTAGCGACAAAAGGCGATTCTAGGTTGCTTTGTACTCCAACGAGTACTACTAGTGGTCGCAGGAGTGTATACCTCGTTTTGTGGGTTCGATGCCGGCCAAACGCACGGCGGCCTTTTTTTTAAAATAGTATACTACTACACTTCGCTGCGAGCCAATATTTTACACAGGTAGTTTGAGTTTTGAAGTCAAACGGACGTGCGGCCCCACAATCTGGGTGCACTGGACAGCCTAGCCACGTGAACGGGTTTTCCTTCCCAACATCCCGTGGCTCGCGTGCTCGCCCTAGCCGCACCTCGCTTGCAGCTTCCAGCTAGTAGCATATTTAAACTAGCGCCTCCCAATTAAGCCCGAGGAGCCGGAAAAGCCTAGAGGGGCATTGGGAACTGTGCAATATGGCTCTGTACGTAAAGTGCTCTACTACTACTCTGTAGCTTGTGGAGTTGCATGCATGGACTTCACTCCATTATCGGCTCTACTATAAAATAAATTCCTCTTGACGTGTTTTTTTTAAACGGAGGCAAAAGCTTTGCTTCATCTCATTAATAAAGAAGGAACTACTAACAAAGTTCGACGAGATCCATTACACCTCCACAAATGGAAGTGAAAAGCCTAGTCTTGCTGTATCAAATAACTCAAATGTTCTGCCCCCGCAGTAACCGTCGCTGATAAACAGGCTGCTAGTGTGTGCGTGAGAGGAGCGGCTGAGTAGGCCAGCTACGTGAGAGGAGCGGCTGAATAGAGCAACGAGAGTACCCACTAGGCCACTGCGTAGGTGTACTTCCCCTGCACTGATAGTACAACGATGGTTCTAGAGAACACTAGTACCCTCCACTTCCAACTGTAGCTCCTTGGCCCTGAGATTCAAGAGTTCAAAACTGGTGCACTATACAAGACTAGACTAGAAGTACAGTACATCGCACTACTAGTTGAGAAAAGTAGTACTAGTACTGCTACAGTACGAGTACGTACTCCTCCGTCACATAATGTACGACGTTTTTTGACACTAGTTGGCGTGTACAAAAAATGGCAAAAACATACCCAAAATTTCTTAATCCACGCCAAAAACTACTACTACTAGTACCTAGTGCCAAAAATTTCTTACTAGTGCTATTATTTACAGTATAATGCAATCCCATAACGTTCCATAATGCTAGTACTAGAACTCCATGGTACCAAAAACTACTACCTAGTGCCAAAAATTTCTTACTAGTGCTATTATTTAGAGAAGTAAATAATAGCCTCACCCCTTCGCTGAGGAACGATCTACAGTTGGAAGGGACGAGGCCCTGCGGTTACTACGCTCTTATCTCCTCCTCGCCAGTTCCCCTCCCCCCGAAGAGAAGGCAGTTCGTCGCTGCTCCCATGGATTCGCCAGGCGGTTCTCCTCCTCATCGGGGCTGGGAGACCTTGGACGACGATTCTCTCGGAGAAATTGCACGCCGCTCCGACGTCCTCACCGCCGCAAGACTCGGTGCTTCCCGCACCAACTTTTTCAAGACGCTGCTTAAACAGGCTTGGGAAAAGGCCATGCTTGTTGGTCTTCCATGCGTTCTCGAGGAGAAGGTTCTTCTATGGGATAATTCTTCGAACAGTCCACCGCTCCCTGGCCATGGTTGCACGTTGACTCCGCTAGAGTTGAGGACGTTGAGAGGTAGTCAGATTTTGTCCGATGGGCAGGTCAGTAATGGAGTTTGATCATGTAGTACTTAGTTATTCCATTTCCATCCCGTAATTTCTCCGCTGCCCACCGTCTTATATATAGGTCTGGGTCGGTGCCAACGAAGATTGGCTTGCATACCTCCGGCCGGATACCACCATGATTTTGCACAACATCCACAGCAGTGCGGCCATTCTAGTAGACCCCTTCTCCACTATTGGGATCGGCCTTCCGGACTGGTTGGGCAAGAATACGTATGATGATGCCTAGATGAGATTGAAGAAGATAGCAATTGCGGACCCGCCGACAAAGCGACGCGGCTACGACGATTACTATCTCATCGCGGTGTTTGACATAAGGATTGCCATCAATGCAGGAGGCAGTAACGACAGAGGCTGGCGCATGTTGGCGGCGGCAGATTTGTACCCCTACACGTTCGAAGACGCCGTGCGCCATCTAGGTCGCATCTTCGCGGTGACAAGCCAGGGGACTTGTTTCATCTGGTTGACATTCTACGGTACGGGAGATTACAAACGGAATGCACAAACCATCATTTGCATCCCTAACGGTACTCCATTATTTTGCAGGGACAAGTCATCCCCCGATCAAAATAAGATCACCGATCCTGGATGTGCATTTGCATCTGCGATTCGGTCTAACCTGGACCCTTGTAGCTGACTTTGGCATACTGGGATCAACTATCTTAGCAGTCATTACCCATGGTACCACCGATGTGCAACATGGTCACATAATCTACCACGATTGGAGCATCACCTTCTACCCAGGTATTCCATTTTTTAACCCTCTCGCCTTCTCTTTCATTGTTGTACTAGTAGTATACTTTGTAGTAGTACTAGTAGGAGTACTTTTTACCTTGGAGGACGCGTATAGCTAGCTAGGCCCTTGAAGCTTTGAACCCACTAGCTGCCACCATTTTTGTTTTTCCATGTCTTACTATCTCATCCATGTAGCCAAGAGTGGCTATATATAATAAGCCAGTTATTTTACTTCCTCTATACCGGAGTAGTACTATTTGCTGCACAGTATTACTGACCACCACATTTGAGCACAACATTATTATGCATGGACCTTGACTATGTACGTCACCATGTGTCCAGATCTGGGATGTCGCGTGTACCAGATGAACGACGCCGAGTTCGACCCCCGTGATGCTACGTGGGTGCTGAGGAACACTCTTGGAGAGTACTCGCTTTTCATCGGGGACAGCTACCCCATTGTGAAGCGGATGCCACCTTCCGTGCATGACACGGAAGGCCTGCCGTTCATGAAGCATGGTTGTGTCTTCAGTGCGCACCGCCGGATGAACGACATGCTAGGACACGCTATCCCTGATTTATGCCGCTTCAGCTTGGATGAGTCTCCATCGTGTGGAATCGGACTAGAAAGCCGCGACAATGATTCCCGTTACCCACCGCTATGGATCGTGCCATCCATGAAGAACACCTGGGACTGGAACCTGGAGGAGGACATGTAGCCCATCTATAACGTGTAAGTGGAGTACGGTAATTATGAACGGTAGCGCTGTGAATATATGTAGACTAGTCGTGCACAAATTTATCACATGAGTTGGAGATGAACTTATGTGGCATACTGGCATTTGTCCTTTAGAATTTATTACTAGTAAATGTGTTATGTGTACGTGCAACTTGTGTGGTTGTTGCACGAGCTCCAACACGCTCTTTGAGAAAAAAAGGTGGCACAACTTTGGATATACGTGACGTGGCGGCATCATAGAGTAGCATCGTTCACTATAGTTGTACTAGTACACTCCTACTAGGACGACAACTCCTATAAAACCTTGTGCTTGGCTCTTTGCCTCTTCGGGAGGTTCAACAGTTCTTACTCGTCTGAACCTTGCACTTGGCTCTTCGCCTCTTCGGAAGGTCCAACAATGATGATACTACAACACAATATGCTTCTGGCAATCTGACACCGATTGAACTGCTTGAAAGTGCGTTATATCGACTAGAGGGGGGGTGAATAGGCAATTTTTATGAAATTCTTCACTGAGGAATTTGCTCGTGAGGAAATTCCTTAGCGAAGAACTACTAGCAGCGGAATAAGTACTCAGATGAAAACCTAACAGAATCCTAGCATGGTCGTCATGATGAAATGAAGACACACACAGAGTACAGAAAGCGTAAACACAGGATAACACAAGTTGAAGACAAACAGACTGAAGAAATTGAACTGAGGAAATTGAGAAAGTCTTCATTCAAAGTCTTCAAACACAGATATGATACACAAACAACACACTACTGAGGAAATGAAAGAGTTGAGGAAATAGAACCAGTAAGCTTGGTGAAGACAATGATTTGTTAGACCAGTTCCAACTGCTGTCTCAGTTGTACATCTGGTTGGAGTGGCTGAGTATTTAAACTCGAGGACACCCAGTCCCGGACACACAGTCCTCACCGTATTCTCCTTGAGCTAAGAACACACAGTCCTCGCCCAATCACTCGTGGTAAGTCTTCAGGTGACTTCCAAACCTTCACAGACTTGGTCACCCGGCGATCCACAATTCCTCTTGGATGCTCTAGACCTTGACGCCTAACCGTCTGAAAGAAGCACAGTCTTCAAAAGTAACAAGCGTCGGATCCACGTAGGATCAATCTCTTCGATGCTCAATCACTTTGGGTTTGTAGGTGTTTTGGGTTTGGGGTTTGGATTTTCCTCACTTGATGATTTTCGCTCAAAGTCCTCGGAGGATGGGTTGCTCTCAAATGACAAGTGTCAAGTTCTCGCGGAGCAGCCAACCAGCTAGTGGTTGTAGGGGGCGGCTATTTATAGCCTAGGGAGCAGCCCGACATGATAAGACATAAATGCCCTTCAATGATATGACCGTTAGGTGGACAAGATATTTTAGGACAGCTGGCGCGCAGCACAGCAACGGTCGGAAATTTGAGGTACAAATTCCTCAGGGCTATCATGTTCCTCACTGTGTAGGCAATTCGCACTGGCGAATTCCTAACTCCCCAGTCAGAGCAAAGTCCTCAGTGACCAGAAGAACTGCGTCTCTGTCACTGAAGAAATTGACTGAACTGTATGAGATTTCCAATGGCTTCACTCGAAGGGATTTGTAGGTGTAGGATTTGAGTTGAGCATCACATGGAAATTTTCTCCTTAGTATTTCCTCGACCCCCTTTAACAGTACGGTGTTTCCTATGACTCAAGAAAAAGAAAATGAAACTACGAAAACAAAAGTCTTCACGCTTCATGTTCCTCGAATGAATACCAAGTCTTCAAGGTCACACCAATTTCTTCACTTTCAAAGTCTTCAGAAAGTCTTTAGTATATCAAAGTCTTCAGTCGAAGAACTTCATTTTTAGGGGTCGACTTTCTCTGTAAATATCAAACTCCTCATAGACTTATAGATCTGTGTACACTCATAAACGCATTAGATACTTAACCTATAAGTCTTCAATACACCAAAATCACTAAGGGGCACTAGTTGCACTTACAATCTCCCCCTTTTTGGTGATTGATGACAACATAGGTTAAGTTTTCAACGGGGATAAATATATGAAGTGTAAATTCTGATATTGAGGAATTTGATTGCAAGATATAGAAGAAATCCCGCTGAAGATGTGCATAGTGAGGAATTTGCTTTTGAAGCAATGCACACTTGAAGAGTTGAATCATGGAGATCTCCCCCTATATCTTGTAATTCATACACGCATTTGATGTATAATATGAAGAATTTGAAATGCATGATGAAATATGGTGCCTGATGTAATTCAGCATGCGTGCAATAATATTAACAAGGAATAAGCATGCAGAATAGCGTATCAAGGTATCATAGCATAGTGCAACAAAAGTATCAGCGCACCATCGGACTTAAGATTACAACTCGATCCAATAAAAGTTTCGGAAGAATGAGAGTTGTAACTTAGCAAAAAAAATGAATAAGCCCTTATTATAGACTCGCTTGAAGACTAACTCAGATTTCTCCCCCTTTGTCATCAAATGACCAAAAGGATTGAAAATCTGAGGACTAACGCCCCTGAAGATTTTCAAGTTGATGAAGGAGCGCCAACGTTGTTGGGGTTGGTCGTGGAAGTAGGGCCTGCTGCAGTGTCGTCCAAGTCTTCATTTTCATCAGTCTCACGCGATGAAGAATATGAACTGGACACCAAAGAAGGAACTGGGACCTTCTTGTATTTCTTCGGAGGAGGTGCAGACCAGGCAAATTCTTCGTTGAGACCCATTTGCTTCAAATCATCAGCACTGTACACTTGAGATAGAACAGCCCAGGTGCGGTTGAGGGTTTCATGAAGGTAGTAGTGGTTTTTCTTCACTGCATTGTGTGTGGAAGTCATGTTGTGAAGAATTGAACCAAACTGACGCTTGACCCATTTGTGATTGCGATCAACCTTTTGATGAAGACTGAGGAGTAACTCACGGCCAGTCATCACCCTGGGTGCTGTGGCTTGAGGATTTGGCTTGGCAGTGTTAGCAGCAGAGTCATGTGTGGCAGAGTCATCATTGGTGGAGTAAGATGCAGCTTTGCGAAATTGGCCATCCAATGGACGAATGCCTTCATCTATCACAGCAGTGGCCTTGCCTTTTTCTTCAGCCGAGGAAAATGTCCGTTTGAGGACTTCAATGGGAGGCAAGAAGCTACAGTGGTTGAGCGTTTCAGCTTTGTAGTTGAGTGAAGACCTTGTCCTGATGAATTTCATTATCCAAGGTGCATAAGGCTTCAGCTCAAATGGTGACATAACAATGTTGGCCAGAGTCCTCATGAAGAAATCATGGAAGTTGTCGGGAACGCCATGGATGATGTTGAAAAGCAGATTCTTCATGATGCCAACGACTTCTTCATCAGACGAGTCGTGGCCTTTGATGGGACTCATTGTCTTCGTCAGAATGCGATAGACAGTCCTTGGCACATACATCAATTCCTTGATGAGGAAATTGGTTCTAGGAGCTTGCCCTGGCTTCAAAGGCTTCATCAGCACTTGCATATAATGATTTGAAAGCTTAGGTTCGTTGTACACACAGCGAGCATCGTCAGTGGGTGGACTCAGAGGAAGGACCCAAAGCAATTCAGATGCAGGGGCCTTATGGTTGGTGTTCTCAGTCATCCAGTCCAAAACCCATGAATTGATATCTTCAGAGTTGCCGGTGATGTGCAACATTGCATAGAATTGAAGAAAAAGTTCTTCATTCCAATCGCATATATCTGTGCAGAAATTGAGCAGCCCAGCGTCGTGAAGAACACTGAGCACAGGCGTGAAGCACGGCAAAGACTCCATATCCACGTGAGGAATATGAGCATGATCGAAGACTTTGTCTTTGTTGTAAAGCACTTAGGAATAGAAATTTGCTTGGCTGGCAGTCCAGAAACGCCTCTTCCTTATGCGAGCAGAGTCATATGGGTTGTATTCAGTGAAGAACATGTGCTCGCCATAGAAGTCTTCAGCCTTGAATTTCTGTTTTCGTGAGAACGGATCCTTTGGCCTTGGCAGAGGAGTGTTAGTGAGTTGCATCACGACCTCAGGAATCACGATCTCAGGTTCTTCAGGCTGTGGAATTTCAGGATTTTCCTCAGGTGCAGTCACCTTGGCTATTTCAGCAGCAGTTTCTTCAGCACTAGTGGCTGGAATTTCTTCATTCACAGATGCAGTGGGATGAGTTTCTTCAGAGCCCAATTTTACTGTTGGTAAAGGAGAGTGAGGAATTTGCTGCAGGGGAGTGAAGAGTGGGGAATTGGGATGCTGACTTTCCCAAAAGTCATCATTCATCACTGGAGTGGTGCTTCCAATATCCACATCTTCATCAATTTCTTCAACACCAGCCTCTTCAGCATCAAACTGAGGCATTGGTGATGAGACCATTGGGGTTGAAGGGATTGCATCCGCTTCAATTTCTTCATCAATCTGCTCTGACGAAGCAGCAGATTGAGTTTCTTCATCTGATCCACTAGGGATCTCATAATCTTCACCAAAAGGAACAAGGTCCTTTGATGGCACGGAGGAGATAGGAACGGCATCAATGGGATTTGCAAAAGAGCTTGTCATCGGCTTTATCTTCTTGGGAGCTGAAGATTCTGAAGCATTGGATGCCTTCCTTTTCTTCGCAGCAGTTCGTTCTGCAGCCTTTGTTTTCCTCACATCCAATGCAGATGGAAGAATTGGAGTTGGCGTAGGCGCAGGTGGAGCTGAGGAATCTGGTTGATTTTCCTCAGGCGCAACTGATGCAGTTGCCCTGGTTTCTTCAATTTCTTCAGGCGCACCACTAGTGGATGCCCTGGCAATTTCATCAACGGCTGGAGCAGAGTCATCAGCCTTGGAACTAGCATTTTCTTCAGCAGCCTGAACTTCATCAGCGGTGCTGGCATGTTCTTCAGTTTGCTGAACAGATGCTTCATCTTGAGGAATTTGTTGTGTAGAGGCTGCACCCTTGGTGAAGGTATCAGTCAGCCTCACAAATCCGACCTTGGCTCCTTGCCAATCAGCATAGTACGAGTCAAAGTTGTCGCTGAGGGCTTTGATCTCAGCCTGCATCTTGACAAGTTCCTCATGCTTCATTTTGAGAACATTTTTCTTCAGTAGCTTCTCTTTGCGGTACTGCGATTTCTTGATCTCTCTGGCATTATCATATTTCCACTTCTCCTCTTGGATGAAGTGAGTCGACATGTGACTTTGACCAGGTGTCAGCTTGAAATCAGGCAAAGGTGTGTGAGGATCCTTATGCCAGAGATCAATATAATCTAGGATCGCCTTTGGATCCAATAGCAGGGGCACATGTGTGCCTTTGGCTTTAGCAGCCCGTTCTTGTCGGTCCCTAATGATTTCAGTAAGTTCTTCCTCATCAGCTTCATCATCATCAGATGGCACAGTGAAGACTACCTGCTTCTTCTGAGGACTTGTGCGAGTGACGCGTCCAGCAATAGCCTTTTTCTTCAGCAGTGAGGGTCTTGCTGAGGAATTTGGTGCGGCTGAAGAACTAGCTGAGACACCAGAGGCAATAGAGATGCCAGTCGTCATTTGGCATGAGGCCAGATGCACAGGTGCTGAGGACTTTGTCGGGACAGCTGAGGACTTTGGTGGAGCAGGAGCAACATGAGGAATTTGCTTTGAAGATTTTGAAGATTCTGGCCGTGAGGGCGCAGCTGAGGAACTTGGCCGTGAGGGCATTGAAGATGAAGCACTTGGCTTGCGAGCGGGCTTCTTTAGCATCGCTTTCTTCGGCTTGACCGAGGCCTCAGTGGCAGTAGCAGCAGCAGAGTCTTCATTGAATTTCCTCACTGCTTCTCTGGCTTGCCTTGCCAGTTTAGCTTGGCGCTTGGCCCATTCTTTAGGAAATTCCTCACCACGCTTGATGCTGGTGGGATCAGCCAATTGGCCAGGTGCCAATGGAGGTCTTTGGCATGGAGGGTTTACTGCGAATTTCTTCATGTACTTTGGAGTAACATATCTGTATTCCCTCCATTCACGTGCCCATCTCCTTTCAATCCTCTGGATTCGCACCTTGCGCTGATTTTTATCTTCTTTGCCAAACTTGGCTTCATCAGGCGTGCAGTACTCATCATAGATGTCCTCAGGTATTTCAAAAGCTGTCATAAGCTCAGGCTTCTTTCCTCCTTTCTGTGGCCTTTTACCTTCAGCCATTTTCTTCAGATGAGGAATTTGAACAATTGAATTCTCTGAAGAAGTATGCAACTTTTATTCGAGGAACGCTGCAAATGAGTTAAGTTGATGAGAACCTAAAGATTCAGCAGCGGACATGTGTACCTGTGAACAGAGTATAGTTGCGAGGAATTTGAAGAGGTCATATGCGTTCTCAGAGGGTTTTTCATAAAGAACAAGTTTGAGGAATTTGACCAGATCCGTCTTGAGGAATTTCACTAAGCGCTTTATATCTTAGGTTCCAGAGTTGTATAGATCGAAGATCCACACAATTGAGGAATCTTTGAAGAAATTGAGGCTTAGGGAAATGAATCAAGAGCAGATAACATGTGAGGTGTTTTGTGTGTGAGGATTTGAAGAGTAAAACACCTTTGAAGATTTTGTAGAAAAATTTCAAATCAACGAGGGCTGTAAAATTAGCTTTTAATTACCCTGAGCGAAGAACACGACGAACTGGGAGTTGGAATAGTGAAGTTCGTCGATGCAGATCTTCCACGCCCTAACTTGGCGGAGGAAGACGTCTACGGCGGTGGCGGAGGTGAAGATTTCCGCGGTCGGCGCGAGTACGACGGCGACGAGGTCGAGGCAGTGAAGCTCTTCCTCACCGGCGACGATGGAGTAGCGACGGCGCTAGGGTTTGGAGAGCTCGAGCGAGGGAGTGAGATCGAGCGGGGTAAAAGAAGTGAGGATGGCGAAGGGGGTATTTATAGCCGTGGTGAAAAACTGTTTGTCCGAAGATTTAGGACGAACGTGCCCCTGGCCGTTCTCCTTCTTGTGACATGTATCACCCACGTACTGTGTGGTGGAGATCGTGTAAGATCATGGGTGGATAAAATAATCCATCGTGGGATGCGGAACGGTTTGAGCGACAAAACCGAAAGTTTGGATAAGATTAGTTTTAACTTTCCGTTCGCAATTTTTTCAGCTAACAAGGACACAGTGAAGAATTTGAACGAGTTTCAAATAGAACGCACATGAAGAATTTGTGAATAGATTGGATTGAGTATAGCATAGAGGGGAAGGGTCCGATCGCATTCACTTAGCAGAAAAGTTCCAACTTGAAGAAATAGCTATAAGTGAATGCTGTGGAGGACATAAACTATATATATATATATATATATATATATATATATATATATATATATATATATATATATATATATATATATATATATCCAATGAAGAAAAACGACAGCACAAGTGAAGACTTTGTAAAGTTTGAAGAATTAAAAAAAAACTGAAGAATTTCAAAAGTTGAGGAAAAACTCAAATTGAAGATTTTCAACTTTTGTGGTGGCGTGACCCACCGTGTAAGAATGATGATTTCAGACACCGCGTACAATTGTCGTAGGGTTCTGAGAATTAAATTCTTCATTAATTTCTTCACACTTAGAGTGTTATTCTTCATTGATTGAAGAAAAACGTTTCTTCATGTGTTGCACATCTAAGTCATCAATTTTGCATAAGTGTTAGGACGAGTGCCTTTTCAAAGTACATTCGAAGATTCTAAGATATTTAGCTCACACCGCAACTTGCAAAATCTCTTCTCATCCAAGGGCTTAGTGAAGATATCGGCTAGCTGTTCTTCAGTCTTCACATGCTCAATAGAAATGTCGCCCTTCAACACATGATCACGAAGAAAATGATGACAAATCTGAATGTGCTTTGTCTTCGAGTGCTGAACTGGGTTGTGAGCAATCTTGATGGCACTCTCATTGTCACAGAGGAGAGGCACATTCTTCACGTTGATGCCATAGTCCTTGAGCATTTGCTTCATCCATAGCAGTTGAGCACAGCAAGAACCGGCAGCAATGTACTCAGCTTCAGCTGTAGACAGTGATACGCAGTTCTATTTCTTCGAGGACCAGCAGACCAAGGATCGTCCGAGGAAATGACAAGTACCAGATGTTGACTTGCGATCCACACGGTCACCAGCATAGTCAGAGTCTGAATATCCAATGAGATCAAAATCCGAGCCCTTGGGATACCATAATCCTAGTGTTGGTGTGTGAGCTAGATATCGAAGAATATGTTTCACAGCCTTATGGTGTGATTCCTTCGGTGCAGCTTGAAATCGTGCACACATGCAAACACTAAGCATTATATCTGGCCTAGATGCACATAAGTACAATAAAGAACCAATCATGGAGCGGTATACCTTATGATCAAAGTCAGTACCATTTTCATCAGTGCATAGTTGACCATTTGTGGGCATAGGAATTTTGATGCCTTTGCAATCTTGCATGCCGAATTTCTTCAGGACATCCTTGAGGTATTTCTCCTGAGATATGAATATGCCATTGCGCTGTTGACGAATTTGAAGACCTAAGAAGAATTTCAACTCTCCCATCATAGACATTTGATATTCTTCTCTCATCATATAGGCAAATTCATCACTGTGTGTAGCCTTGAGCTACTAGTCATGCCTTATTCCTCACCACAACACCATTTTCATCTTGCTTGTTGCGGTAGATCCACTTTGTGCCAATGATGTTATGCTTGCGAGGATCGGGACGATCGACTAATTCCCATACGTTGTTGAGATTGAACTGATGTAATTCTTCTTGCATGGCCTGAATCCACTCAGGCTCCAGGAATGCTTCATCTACCTTAGTGGGCTCTGTGATAGAGACAAAAGCAAAGTGCCCACAAAAGTTAGATAGATGTGAAGCTTTTGAGCGTGTGAGAGGACCTGGTGCTCTAATGTCATCGATGATCTTCTCCACTTGCACTTCTTTTGCAACGCGAGGGTGAGCTGGTTGTCGTTGAGGAATTTGATCAACATTTTCTTCACATCAATTTCCTCAGCATTTTCTTCAGGTGCATCAGCTCGACGTTCTTCACGTCCTGGAATGAATTCTTCAGCAGATTCTTCAGTAGGAATGACATCTTCAGTAGCCTTGTGCTTGATTGAATCCTCAGGTGCAGGTTCATCTAACACAGAAGGTAGGTGCTCTCTTTGCGAGCCATTAGTTTCATCGAACCGCACATCTACAGTTTCAACAATCTTGTGAAGAACATTGTTGAAGACTCTGTAGGTGTGCGAGTCCTTTCCGTAACCAAGCATAAAACCTTCATGTGCTTTCGGTGCAAATTTAGAGTTGTGATGAGGATCTCTAATCCAGCATTTAGCACCGAAGACTTTGAAATAACTCACATTGGGTTTCTTGTCAGTGAGGAGTTCATATGCAGTCTTCTTGAAGAATTTGTGAAGATATACTCTGTTGATGATATGGCACGCAGTATCAATTGCGTCAACCCAGAAACGACGAGGGGTTTTGTACTCATCGAGCATAGTGCGAGCCATCTCAGCTAGAGTCCTGTTCTTGCGCTCCACAACGCCATTCTGTTGAGGAGTATAAGGAGCAGATAACTCATGAATAATACCAAGTTCATCAAGATAGTCATCGAGACCCGAATTCTTGAACTCAGTGCCGTTTTCACTTCTGATGTGCTTAATCTTCACACCAAAGTTGGTTGAAGCCCTCGAGGAAACTCGTTTGAAGACTTCCTGCACTTCAGTTTTGTAAGAGACAAGGTGTACCCATGTGTAACGAGAGTAATCATCAACAATAACAAAGCCATATTGAGATGCTTCATTCGAAACAGAGGAATAATGGTTAGGACCGAAGAGATCCATGTGAAGCAATTCAAATGGACGAGTAGTGGTCATGATAGTCTTCGCTGGATGCTTGGCCTTTGTCATCTTTCCAGCTTCACAGGCACCGCACAAGTGATCCTTGAGGAATTTGACATTCTCAATGCCAATGACGTGCTTCTTCTTTGCAAGCATGTTCAAATTCCTCATGCCTGCATGACCAAGTCGTCGATGCCATAGCCATCCTTCTGAAGCTTTTGCAAGTAGGCACACGGCTGGTTGTGAATCTGCAGAGAAATCAACAATATACAAGTCTCCTCTCCTAAAGCCTTCGAAGACTTTGGAATTGTCAGCTTCCATAATCACAACACAACGATACTTGCCAAAGACAACAACCATATCAAGATCACAAAGCATTGAGACAGACATAAGATTATATCCTAAGGACTCAACAAGCATGACTTTGTCCATGTGTCGATCCTTTGTGATAGCAACCTTACCAAGACCCAATACCTGACTTTTGCTTTTATCAGCGAAGATGATATGCTTCATGTGTGACGCTGATAACGGAGCATCCATCAACAGATTCTTGTCACCAGTCATGTGATTAGTGCATCCACTATCAAGTACCCATTCAGTGGCTTTGGGTTGATCATCCTGCAGATGATTTAGTGCAACTTATGACCTCATATACTTCAGCAGTGAAGAATATGATATCACAATTCATCAGATCAATTTCATCAAGTAGTAGACAGATAAAACAGAGGGAGGACGTGTGAAATGAAAGTTCATTTCATCATGGTTAGCCTGCGTCCTTTCAGGCATTTTTGTCAGGTCCCCAGCAAATTCTTCAGACGTTATTGCACGTCTGGAGATCTGACCCTGCAGAAGGGATTAGTTCTTTTTCTTCACCACCCACATCTGAAGGGGTGGCAAAGAGTTCATCACTCTGCGAGCTCCATATGAGAATGGTGGCAAAGCAGCCAAACCATTTCGTTTCACATAAGAGGGGTTAGGGTAAGCATATGCATAAGCAGAGAAATTCTTTGAGGACTTATGGACATAATAATTTGAAGAATAATGCTCATATTCATAGCCCTTGGCTCTTCCCTGCGAAACAGAGTTGTTAGCACGATGATGTTCATATGAGGACTTTGATCCATGAGAGGAATTTGATCCCCTTGAGGAATTTGGTCCGTATGAGGACTTGGATCCATATGAAGAATTTGGTCCATATGAAGAATTTGATCTGGGGTTCCTTTTCTTCACAGGTGGTGTCATGAGGACATTTACCTGAAGACTTTCAAGGTGCCTTTTGGGAACCCAGATTTTCTTCACAGGGGAACCATTCCTGCAGTTAGTGCCAACATATCTAGCAAATACTTGACCATTCTGATTTTTGAACAGTTTATAGTTGGAGTCAAAAGACTCATCAGAAGAATGAGAATATTCACATGTATAGCCAGATAAATTAGATGGATCAACTGGAGGTCCCTTTGCAGCAACCCATGAGGTTTTGGGGTACTGCTCAGGCTTCCAATATGTACCATCAGCATTGAGTTTCCTCTCAAAGGCAATACCCTCTTTCCTAGGGTTCCTGTTGAGGATCTGCTTTTTACACACATCACAAAGAGTCTTATGCCCTTTGAGGCTTTTGTACATGCCTGTTATGTACAATTCCTTCAGTCCTGCATCGTCAGTAATACTAGCAATGTCCTCAGATGAGGAATTAGTGATAGCAGAGGTAGATGAAGAATTTGTAACATTTGAAGCATTTGAACATTCAGGTGAGGAATTAGCAGATTCTCGTTCAATGCATTTTAAACATGGAGGAATAAATTCTTCCTGAGCAGCGCTGATTTGTTGAGCAAGTAATGAATCGCGCTCCTTCTGAAGATCTTCATAACTCTCTCTTAGATTCTCAAGATCTTGCTTCTTTTGAAGATATTCATAAGAAAGCTTCTCATGATCAGATAAGAGAGTGTTATGATGATTTTGAAGGTTGTCAAACCTGGTTTGAAGTCTCTGAAGATTTTCAGTTAAGGCCTTAGTGCGATCCAATTCTTCACCCAACATATCATCACTTTTGTCTAGCATGTTTTGAACCTTTTCAAAAGCCTTTTGTTGTTGCACAACAATCTTAGCAAGTTTAGAGTAGCTAGGCTTAAGATTTTCATCAGATTCATCATCGCTAGATTCAGAGGAGGCGTATTTGAGTACCTTGGCACCCTTTGCCATGAAGCAATAGGTGGGAGCATAGTCATCACTGCTTTCATCAGCCTTGTTGGTGAGTTCACTTTCTTCAGTGTTGAAGATGGATTTGCTGACGAATGCAGTAGCGAGGGCTAGGCTTGCCACACCATACTCAGAATCTTCAGATTGTTCCTCTTCCTCATTTTCTTCAGATTCAGCGTCAGAGTCCATTTCCTTGCCAATGAATGCCCAAGCCTTCTTGGAGCTGCTCTTCTTGTGAGGCGAAGACTTTGAGGATTTTGATGATGAAGATTTTGAGGACTTCTTCTTTTTTCTTTGCATCATCAGAACTGTAATCCTTGTATTTCTTCTTCTTTGATTCCTTTTCCCACTGAGGACAGCCTTGGATGTAATGTCCTGGTTTCTTGCACTTGTGACAGAGCCTCTTCTTATAGTCACTGGAAGAGGAATCATTGCTCCTTGAGGGTTTTCCAAAGCGACCACGTCTTGAGAACTTCTGGAATTTCTTCACAAGCAGTGCTAGATCACGACTCAGTTCTTCAGGATCACCAAGGCTGCTACCAGAGTCTTCATCTTCGGACTCAGATACTACCTTGGCCTTCAGTGCACATGATCTGCTATAGCTTGTACCGTAGAGATCTCTCTTCTCAGCAAGCTGGAACTCACGAGTTTTTAGCCTCTCGAGGATATCAGCGGGGTCAAGTGACTTGTAATCACCATGCTCTTGTATCATCAGTGCCAGAGTGTCAAATGAGGAATCAAGCGATCTCAGCAATTTCTTCACCACCTCATGGTCGGTGATGTCAGTGGCACCAAGTGCTTGAAGCTCATTTGAGATGTCAGTGAGGCGATCGAAGGTTTGCTGCACATTTTCATTGTCGAGTCTTTTGAAGCGATTGAAGAGATTGCGAAGAACATCAACTCGAGAGTCACGCTGAGTTGAAACTCCTTCATTGACCTTGGATAGCCTATCCCAGATAAGCTTTGCAGTTTCCAAAGCACTCACTCTACCATACTGACCCTTACTCAGATGGCCACATATGATATTCTCCGCTTGGGAGTCGAGTTGCTTGAATCTCTTCACATCGGTAGCGTTCAGTGAGGGAGTGACGGAGGGAACACCATTTTCCACAACGTACCAGAGATCGTTATCAATTGCCTCAAGATGCATTCGCATCTTATTCTTCCAGTAGGGATAGTCCGTCCCATCGAAGGTAGGACACCCAGCAGAGACCTTGATCATACCTGCGGTCGACATAACTAAAACTCCAGGCGGTTAAACCAAAATCACACAGAAAAAGGGAGTACCTTGCTCTGATACCAATTGAAAGTGCGTTATATCGACTAGAGGGGGGTGAATAGGTGATTTTTATGAAATTCTTCACTGAGGAATTTGCTCGTGAGGAAATTCCTTAGCGAAGAACTACTAGCAGCGGAATAAGTACTCAGATGAAAACCTAACAGAATCCTAGCATGGTCGTCATGATGAAATGAAGACACACACAGAGTACAGAAAGCGTAAACAAAGGATAACACAAGTTGAAGACAAACAGACTGAAGAAATTGAACTGAGGAAATTGAGAAAGTCTTCAGTCAAAGTCTTCAAACACAGATATGATACACAAACAGCACACTACTGAGGAAATGAAAGAGTTGAGGAAATAGAACTAGTAAGCTTGGTGAAGACAATGATTTGGTAGACCAGTTCCAACTGCTGTCTCAGTTGTACATCTGGTTGGAGCGGCTGAGTATTTAAACTTGAGGACACCCAGTCCCGGACACACAGTCCTCACCGTATTCTCCTTGAGCTAAGAACACACAGTCCTCGCCCAATCACTCGTGGTAAGTCTTCAGGTGACACTACAAGAAATATGTCAACTTGTGACCACCACTATTGGTCACTGAAAGGTCACAAATTTCCATTTACGACCTTTTTGTGACCAAAAACAGAAGGTCAAAAGCTGGCCGTCGTAAACTGACTATAGTGACCTTTCTTCTGGAATGGTCAAAGACGTTTACAACCAAAATATTCCTACTGTGGCGTTTTGGTCACTAGCAACCTCCCCCAGGCCACGTAGGCATCCAGCGTGGCAAGCTGATGTGGCACAAGATTCAGCCCGGTCCAATTTGATTTTCTACATGGGCCGAGCCCAACAATTCGGCCTTTTCAATATATATTTATTTCTGTTAATTTTCACTAGCTTCATGGGCCTGGTCCAGTAATTCGGCCTTTTAAATTTCTTTGCCTATCCCTTTTGACAGATTTTTTTGGTCTTGTTTTTTCTGGGCCATTTCTTTGCTGGGCCTCTCAAGTTTTCCCCTCTAAAATAATTGTTCAATATATCTTGGGCTGGGCCGAAATAATTGATCCAATCCAACTTCTTTTATTATGCCATTGACATTACAACACATCACACTACAAGTTATCTTGGGCCTAGCCTAGTTCCGATACATTTTCAAAGCAACATGAAATATTATAGGAGCCCAAAATATCTTTACATGCATTCATTCTAGCAGTACATATCTTTACATCCAACCAGTAAGTGCCAAACAGAACTATTCTACAACAAAGAAAAGAAAATAGATGACAAGACATCACAGAAGTTCCTATTGTCCTCCTCCTTCAACATTTGAAAACCTTCACCTGGCAGTAGATCAATCATGAGTGAGAAACAATACAGTAGCAAAACAATACAGAAACAATACGGTTGATTATTCAAAGAAATTAAACTAAGTGCAGGTCACCCAAAGCTGAATTTCTTGCAATCCAAAAAACACAAACAGTAGGAAGATGGTTGCATAGATACAAATCCATGTGGTAGCAGCAAAATTAGCCAATCTGGACCGCATCTTCTCTGTTTGGTACTAACTAAAAAAACTGGACTTGTTCATACAAATCCCTCTTGAATTCCTTACACAGCCAGGATTTGCATCAAATATTCCTTAATTTAGCGGCATTTGTAAGCAGAGAAAGAGAGGGAGGGAGATGGGGACGCTACGTACCTTGTCCTGAAGTTCCAACGACCAGACCAGAGAGAAGTTGCTCCTCGTCTTCTTTCCTCAGCCCCAAATTTGCCTGCAATAACCACAATTCATTGCATCAACCAGCGATCTGATCTCACAAGCGATCTGATCTCACAAGCCCCACCCAGGTGGTGGACTGGTGGTAGTACAGCAGCTAGAAGGCTCATCACTCACCGGTTGAAAAGCTCGACCCGGTACTCCATCTCCTTCTCCACCATCCCGAACATCTGCATCGCACAACCACCACCATCAATTGACCTCAATCACAAGCTCGAAATCGAAGATGAAGGCATATACACACAAAAAAAGAACATGAAAATTCCAGAAAAAGGCGACTTGTAGCTGCCAGCATGTAACGCCCCGGACACACCCGCCGGTGGTCGTTATTCCTGGCGGGATCTAGACTGGCCCCATAGATCAATACTAGTCTTTTCTGCGCACCTTGTCCTCACTCGTGCGCACCCGGGAGCAACTTCCCGGTCGGTCACCCATCCTGACACTACTCCAAGCTGGGCACGCTTAACTTAGGAGTTCTGTCCGAATGGGCTCCCAGAAAAGAAGGAATTCCTTATTGATATGAGTAGTCTATCATCCCTAATAAGCCAGGCTATCACATACACCCCCACTCAGAGGAACCGACGTCCTCGTCGGGCCACAGGAACGTTCCCTCTTGGCACAAACGTCTGTGCTTCCAGTCCGGTACATGTGCCATGCCGGGTGCCACGACGGGTCACAAACGTCATGAACAACATGACCACGCACCTGTCCGCAACCATCCGTGTAACCGCAGGGTCGGCTCTGATACCAACTTGTAACGCCCCGGACACACCCGCCGGTGGTCGTTACTCCTAGCGGGATCTAGACTGGCCCCACAGATCAATAGTAGTCTTTTCTGCGCACTTTGTCCTCACTCGTGCGCACCCGGGAGCAACTTCCCGGTCGGTCACCCATCCTGACACTACTCGAAGCTAAGCACGCTTAACTTTGGAGTTCTGTCCGAATGGGCTCCCAGAAAAGAAGGAATTCCTTATTGATGTGAGTAGTCTATCATCCCTAATAAGCCAGGCTATCACATAGCAGCAACTTGAGAATGAATGATTGATATCCTAGAAGTTGTAAACTGGAAGCCAGAGAAGCTACTAGTTAGGTTAGTTTCCACAGGTTAATTAGTTTCAAGTTCTGAAACTGAATGCATGGGGTCGAGTATCAGTATTCTGTGTAAATTAGTCATATGATGTACCTGTAGTTACGCAATGATTTTGCTCACGCTAGATAGCATGTACTTCTATACGAGAGAAAGAAGGATTGGTAGCAAATCTGCTACATTTTATTCTGCAATGTCAGTCAGTTTGTGTAGCTAAACTACCAACAACGAACCAACCAAGTGCATATATACTGCTCGTGAGCATGACCAATTTTTTAATCAGACAAAACCAAATATGTTGCAGAATTAACATGGCAGCAGAGCAAACCAATACAGCTTGCAACTAATAAGCACATGATATTGCTTGGCAAAAGAAGCCACCAGGATCCAAGTAGATCTAGATTTACAGGTGCAATCTTCAATAACTATTAAAGCCATAATTACCACTACAACGAACACAAACAAAATTATGTATAGATGGAGCAACGGAGTCTATCTACTTGCCATTCAAAATCTAACAGACAAACTGGTTCGAACACTAGGCAAAGTAAGACAGAAACAAGTAAATCGGCACAGAAACAAAAACAAGATAATAAGGTCCATATATTTAAGTCAAGCCGGGAGCATGGAGCAGCAATAGCCTTTCCACTTCTGTCTTGCCCATGCCAGGAGCTTGCTAGCGTTCGAAACCAGCAGTTTCTGTAACAAGTAACTGAAACTATGTAAATGTAAAGAAAAAGAAATCTAAAGGTGTATGAGAATACATCAATCAGATTCAGGATTCGGCTATACCTCCTCGGACAACCTTTTAGATGGTGACTTGTCAACATTGATGGGTGGCAGCGTGGACCGGCGAGCACCCGCGAAGGGAGGAGAAGAAGACGTCGCCGTAGCGTGCTGTGGGCAACAACCCGTTTCTCCTCATGCATCGCATAGTTGAATACAAATAATCAAGCTACACAATATTACTATTCGCATATGCAACAATTCACTGCAAATCACAGTAATATATCTACATGTTCAGTGAGAACAACATAAGTTTGCCCTTTGGACTCCAAAAGAATCAACACAGCAACAGCAGGCCCTCTTGAAAAGACAATCCCTGGAATCTAAATATATTGTAGATCAATAAGATGAACGAAAATCCACAATACATACTAATTTTAAAAGGTAAGACAGAGTACCGATGATTATTTAGGAACTGTCTAGAACAAAGATTTCGCGAGCATGTCAATTAACTAGCTCTAAATCCATCATGCTAACACAAACGATTTGGCAAACCCTGGTGAAGCACATATACTGCCTGCCCTGGTCTATCGCGGCTCCTCACCCGGTTCTATCATATCTGCACCTACCTTATGGTCTCCACTTACTCATACTCCAAACCATGTTTGTGTCTAAGCAATCTTAACATAGATAACAAACTAGACATGACAAGGTCACATCTATTTTAGTTGGAGAAACACCTTAAAATTGTATGAATCGCAAATTGTTACTATTGCCAGTAAAAGGAGATAGAATCCTAGGACATTGTGATCACCTTGGCTTTGGTTTCCTCGTCGACGATGTCGGCTTTGAACTTGAGGAACCCCACGCGCTGCCCAAACATGTCCACCCCCTGCAACACATCGCGGAGTATATTTCAGATGCGCCGTCGACAAACAGATTCCCCGAGGAAATCGTACCAGCTCAAATATTTCTATTCAGAGGGAGGGGGGGAAGCACTAGGACCGCACCTGGATGAGGATCTGCCGGAGGCTGAGCTTCCCGTGGGCGAGCAGGCCCTTCTCCGCCTGCAGGTTCTCCAGCCACCGCCGGAACAACGCCGAGTCCAGCGCCTTCCTGAAGTCCGTCTCGGCTGCGTCGGGGCCGGCGACTGGGCAGGCGCGGGCATGGGCGGCACGAAGAAGCCGGGCATGACGGGCGGGGCCAGCTGCTGCTGCTGTTGCATGGGGCGCGCTGCGGGGCCCTCCCTGCTGAGCTCGACGATGTAGCGGCCCCGCGCGACGCGCCGGAGCCGCGTGCGGACGACGCAGGCAGACGCCCGGACCGCCGTCGCCGGATCAGCGCGTAGGCGGACGCTGGGGCGAGGCACCCGGCGCCGACGCCCGTCGCCGCCATCTGCAGGACCCGCAGAAAACAGAAGGAGGCGGGTGGAGGAGGTTGGGACGGATGGTGGATCGCCCCGCTCGGAGCGCGCCTCGGCTCTCTCGAAGCCTCTCGCTGCTGGGGAAGGAGCACGGGCGGCGGGAGTGCTGCCGCGGGCATGGATGGATGGTTGGATTGATGGAGGCCGGTGGTTGCAGGTGGCCTCGTTCCCGACGAGATCGAGCTGGGATGTGGCCATGGACGTGCGGTTTGGTTGGGTGAGGGAAGGGGAGGGGTGAGAGGAGTAGGGCGTGCGGGAGGCCATGGACGGCGGCCAGCTCCGCCGGAGGGAGGTGCCAGCGGCGATCTGGAAGGGAGGAGGCAGCTCTCTCTCTCCGTCGGGCAGCAAGGAGATCTGGAAGGGAGGAGGCAGCGAGGAGATGAGTTGGTGTGGGGGTGGGAAAGAAAGGAGGCGGGGGGGGGGGGGGGGGTGGATGGAAAATGACCAGCTAGGGTTTTGGGGTTGGTGTGGACAGCCGTTGGATCCACAAGCATCCGACGGCGTATGATGCACGATCCGCGTGAAGGGTCTACAGACCAATCAGAATGCAGTATGATGCAATGACCATCTAAATTGGTCATAGTTGTTTAAAAATAATATGTTAAAGTCATGACAGCTATTTTATGACCTGAGAAATTCAAAAAGAAAATAGAAAACCTTCTCATTATGTCACCAAAATTGGGAAACCTTCGCATTGTGTCATTATATGTGGCCAAGTTCCCAGGAAAAATAACAAACTTGTAATACGACAATTATTTTAAAGAAGTGTTCTCAGAAACGAGCTATCACGTGTGGAGATCAATGGCTTTCAAGCCAAATGATCAATCTTATGGCCACATTCATGGCATATTTTGTTCAAATGATCTCATATTGTGCACAAGAGTGCATATTGGAATGGCAAACAATGTTGCCTAAGGAAGTTTTCATTTTCTTTGGACGAAAAAACCATTTTCCATTTTTCGAGTGCCCGAAAGGAGGTTTTTTTGTGAAGGACCTCCCAAATAATTGTTCAAAATTGGACCAAATCAATTTTATAAAATACTAGGCCATACATAATGCACAATTGACAAAATGGTTGGGTGAAAAAAGTTTTGATCCACCTCTGGTGAAAAAGACAAATTGTCGTCGATTCAGTTGGAAACGGGTCAAATTTGAACTGTAGCTGCCTCATAGTTTGCTCTTTATTTTTTCAAAAAATCATTTATAGGTACATAAGTATCTATTTAATCATAGAAACACCAAAAAATTCCAAGATTAAACCACTAGCTAGGAGTGGTCAAGCCCGCCGTTTTGACCGCATTTTGAAACGGCCATAAAAAATTCAAAAAAAATCAAAAAATTGGAAAACCTTCGCATTGTGTCATTATATGTGACCAAGTTTCCAGGAAAAATAATAAACTTGTAATACGGTAATTATTTTAAAAAAGTGTTCTCAGAAATGAGCTATCAAGTGTGAAGATTCATGGCTTTCAAGCCAAATGATCAATCTTATGGCCACATTCATGGCATAGTTTGTTCAAATGATCTCATATTGTGCACAAGGGCGCATATTGGAATAGCAAACAATGTTGCCTAAGGAAGTTTTCATTTTCGTTGGACGAAAAAACCATTTTCCATTTTTCGAGTGCCCGAAAGGAGGTTTTTTTGTGAAGGAACTACCAAATAATTGTTGCAAAATTGGACCAAATCATTTTTTATAAAATACTAGGCCATATTTAATGCACAATTGACAAAATGGTTGGGTGCAAAAAGTTTTGATCCACCTCTCGTGAAAAAGACAAATTCCCGCCGATTCAGCTAGAAGCGGGTCAAATTTGAACTGCAGCTGCCTCATAGTTTGCTATTTATTTTTTCCAAAAATAATTTCTAGTTACATAAGTACCTATTTAATCATAAATACATGGTTTGGTGGTGGCCGAGGGCCCCAACTCTAGAGCGCGTAAGCTCGCATGCCCGCCGCGTGGTCACCGCGTGACCGTGGCATTGCCATGTGTTCTGGGTGGCCTAGACATGTCTAGTGGGTTGGGCTCTCCCCATGTAGGTGCTAAGAAGAAAATTACAACATAAGATTCTCACGAGGAGACCGATCGGTGCTCGAACATGAACTAGCAGCCAAGTGTTTGATTAGCGGTACAGGAAATGTACATGGCTAATGGGCGTGAGTTTTGGCTGAGGATGACCAGTTACTAAGAAGACCGTCTTCACAAATTTTCATCTCAAAAGGAGGAGCCTAGCTGGTACTTGCTTTGCAAACCACCACACTGGACATAAATACGAATGTTGAAGCTCGGCTCAAAATAATGAATGGATTGAGCTGGCATTTGGTGGAGGATGGTTATTTGGGCATAGGAAAGCACTATAGAAAATGGATACTATTTGGACATGCCAAAGTGGTACTTCCTTCACAAACTGTTACTCTGAACAGAATAGGAAAATGAATATTTTTGAATTATTTTTGAACTAGGCAAGGAAGGTTTTTACATATTTGACGAAGATATGACCCAAAGAATTTATGAGATTTTTTTGGGAATTTTGGGAATGACAGAAATATAGGTTGCTTCACAACCTAGGGCAAAAACTGCCACATGGACATGCCACATAGGCAAAACTGATGAGGTGGCGCCTAGTCATAGCAACCCACCACAATTTACAAGGCTATGACCATCTATATTGGTCGTTAACAACTAGAAATAAGGTAGCGGACTAGCGCTGTTTGCTTTATGACCTTTTCGTGTGAGGAAATTACGACCTTTCTGACCAAAATGGTCGCAATGGTTTAGGGTTTGGAGCCCCCCGAATAGCTTTTGACCAATTGGTCTGAAATGGTCATAAATTTATGACCAATTCTTTGAGGGTCACTGACAGAAGGTCATAAGTTGACATATTTCTTGTAGTGTGACTTCCAAACCTTCACAGACTTGGTCACTCGGCGATCCACAATTCCTCTTGGATGCTCTAGACCTTGACGCCTAACCGTCTGGAAGAAGCACAGTCTTCAAAGGTAACAAGCGTCGGATCCACGTAGGATCAATCTCTTCAGTGATGCTCAATCACTTTGGGTTTGTAGGTGTTTTGGGTTTGGGGTTTGGATTTTCCTCACTTGATGATTTTCGCTCAAAGTCCTCAGAGGATGGGTTGCTCTCAAATGACAAGTGTCAAGTTCTCGCGGAGCAGCCAACCAGCTAATGGTTGTAGGGGGCGGCTATTTATAGCCTAGGGAGCAGCCCGACATGATAAGACATACATGCCCTTCAATGATATGACTGTTAGGTGGACAAGATATTTTAGGACAGCTGGCGCGCAGCACAACAACGGTCGGAAATTTGAGGTACAAATTCCTCAGGGCTATCATGTTCCTCACTGTGTAGGCAATTCGCACTGGCGAATTCCTAACTCCTCAGTCAGAGCAAAGTCCTCAGTGACCAGAAGAACTGCGTCTCTGTCACTGAAGAAATTGACTGAACTGTATGAGATTTCCAATGGCTTCACTCGAAGGGATTGGTAGGTGTAGGATTTGAGTTGAGCATCACATGGAAATTTTCTCCTTAGTATTTCCTCGACCCCCTTTAATAGTACGGTGTTTCCTATGACTCAAGAAAAATAAAATGAAACTACGAAAACAAAAGTCTTCACGCTTCATGTTCCTCGAATGAATACCAAGTCTTCAAGGTCACACCAATTTCTTCACTTTCAAAGTCTTCAGAAAGTCTTTAGTATATCAAAGTCTTCAGTCGAAGAACTTCATTTTTAGGGGTCGACTTTCTCTGTAAATATCAAACCCCTCATAGACTTATAGATCTGTGTACACTCATAAACACATTAGATACTTAACCTATAAGTCTTCAATACACCAAAATCACTAAGGGGCACTAGATGCACTTACACTGCTGCACGTCCACCGCGAGGGCGAGGGCGAGGGAGAGGGAGAGGGAGAGGGAGTTGTAGTCAAAGCCCTCTCCCCGTCCTGCGAACCACCGCACGCATGGGCGAGGGAGAGGCGCAGTAAGCAAGCTTCTCCTTGTTCGGCGAGTTGACGGGACACATCAAAGCAGTACTAGTACTCCCTCCTTTCCGGTTTATAAGGCTCAATTCCGGAAAGGAGGGAGTACTAGTAGTAGTAGTCCATACTGCATCCTTTCCGATTAATATGGGTTAATTTGAAATGATAAAAATACACTGGCGGTCAACGTATGTAACAGTACGCTCTTTACGGTCACTATATATATTTTTGCGGCGATTATGCGATCACTAGCTCATCGTAGAGCACCGTATTGCACCCTACTGACCAGCCACATAGTCGACGTGGCACTTTGTTGACTGGTTAAATTGTCACCTGGTTTCTGGGTGCCACCTGTCAGTTGGCAGAGCAAAGAAATCAGTTAAAGAAAACTTTACGCAGGCGCGACACGAGTCCAACCCTTGCGTGCAAACCGCCCTGGCTGTGTATGTGAGTGCATGCACGTGTCCTCCCTCGGTCTTCCAACAAAGAGTGTACTACATGATGTACATCTACACTTCCAATGCATTTAGCCTTTAATCTAAATCGATATTGATTGACTAATGCACCAACTTGTGCTATAGGTATAGGCTACATGTCTATCCTTAATTACAGCATGCAACGGCCTTCATTTAATCTTATCTCAATGGTCGCATGCACACATAAGTCTGCTACTTTTGGGCGTTAATTATACCCTGGTCAATGTGTAAATCTCTAAATGTACAGTCTTTCACGGACGTAGGGAGTAGCTTGAGCACTTGAGCATGAGCGTGTGTGTTGCGTCGTGTGCTGTGTGCCGCATGGGTGCGTGAGTGTTGCGTGCGTCCATGTGTACGTGTTAGTGTTACATGTTGCATGCATGCATGCATGCATGGGGCTTACTCCCTCCCATTAACATGTTCATATTTCGAGCTTCCTCTGTTCCCTCCATATGGTGATACTCCCTCTGTTCCCAAATAGTACGGAGTAAAAGCCTCCCTCTGTTCCCAAATACGGAGTATTTGTCTTTCTACAGATTTCGACAAGTGACTAGGTACGGAGCAAAATGAGTGAAGTGAGCGTAGAGGCATAGGGATACTGTAGAAAGGAAGTCCTCGCGATCCATTTATTCCCCATCTCGGTCAGAGAGAACTATTCAACTAGTCTTCACAGTGAAGTGACAATACACGCTGCAGCAGATGGGACACATAATTAATAAGCTGAACCAACGTGTTGGTGTTACTAAATCAGCCTTACCCAGTACTGCCATCATGTTTGCCAGTAGAGCACGCTTCCGCAAATACGCCTACGCACCTCTGTCCTCCATTAACTGACATATGGGCCCTGTTGTGGTAGACCCACATGTCATCGGTGTAACTATTTACACTCCGAAGGACGGTATATACTGGTAGTAGTACTAGTAGAATTGAGATTGAATGCACTTTCTTCCCTGTCTTCCACTCTTCTTCCTCCTCTCTTCCCCATCGTCGGCCGCACACCATTTACCCCCGCTCACTGCTCGCCCGCCCGCGCCATCTTCCTTGGTAGCTCGCGCGTACCATATTCCCTCGCTCACTGCTCGGCCACACGAGGAGAAGCTTCTTCGCTCGCCCGCCCGAATCCACTTCCCTGTTGGCTCGCAGGCACTGAAAACCCCAATGGCAGAACCGACTGACACGCAGAGCCGCGATTGGAATTCCCTCCCCAATGTTCTCTTGGAGCAGATCTGTAGTCGTATGGACCTACAGCATCGTCCGTCTGGCCGCATGCTCGGTGTCTTTGTACCGTCTACTCGTCTGCAACCGACCCGTTCTTTTCAAGACACCCTGCTTGCTGATGCCCGATCCTCACAGGTGGCCCAGACACCGACTTACGATCCTACGGAGGTTGCCGTGGTGCCCCTCGACATGCTACCACTACTCGTCCACCTGCCCTTCATGCGCGGCCACTACTGGGCGGGTATGAAGGCCAACTGGATCGTCCCCATCCACCAATCTGGTAGTCCATGGCATCTCGTGGATATCTACACCCAGCGAGATATCACCCTTCCATCTTTGGATACCGCTGCCATCGCGCTTCGCGGCCCGCCGGACACTCCCGCCTACTACGCACGAGACGCGTCAAGCTTTTGGCTCAACCTCTGTTTGCAGAAAGTTGTAATCTGCGAAGTGCCCACACCATCAGAAGACTACATGGATTACAAGCTCATTGCCTTGTTCAATAAGGGATTAGTCTATCTGGAATCCGGTTGCCATACATGGTTATGGCTCATCATCAATCCTGTTGAGGAAACATTTCTGTCTGATGCTATAGTGCACAATGGCATCGTTTACGCGGTCGACGCACAGACTGGCTACCTATATTGGTGGAATCTATCGTCATGTAATTGTTGTATCTCATCTCATCTTTTCCTTATGAATACGACTACCTGTTCATTTGTTACAAATTTAGAATGCATAGCATGTCTGTAACCACATCATTGCTATATGTTCCTCTCATTTCCTATATTTTTATGACCACACATGTTATTGTTAGAGTTGATATGAGAACAATTGGCATCTAATGATTGTTAGAATACATATTATGAGCATAACATCATGATTGCTATATGTTACTCTCGTTTACAAGATTTTTATAACAACGCATGTTATTGCTTAGAGTTGATATGAGAACAGTAGTAGTAAGTGCTATGGTAGAATATGAGTAGGCGCTGCCATAGCTGTTTTCCTCTCATTGTTACGTGATGTTTGAACCATGACATATTGCTAGAATATGAAAGCCATTGGCTTATTTTTTTAACTTGGGGTATGATTATGACCATGGCATTGCAATTCTCTGTCTATGATATGTGTCACTGTTATAATAATCTTAATTCCACACATACTCTAAACATGATTGTTTATTTTTGTCCTTTTGGTCTCCAATTTGAATTGTTGCAGCAGACGCAAATGCGCTGGCCTTCATGATTCCAAGACCTGGAATCATACCAGCCGATGGGTGGTGGTTTATCGCTCGTTCAGCTGACGGCGGTTATTTGATGCTCATTCGCACGTACCAAATTGACCAAACCATTACATCAAACCACATTCTGTACAATGCATGGGGCGTTCGTGACATTGATGGCTATGGCTTCTTTGTGTTCGAGAAAGATCCCAGCTCCGTTGGGCCAGGCGTATTCAACTGGAGGCAGGTTTACAGCCTCGGCAACCACTCCTTGTTCCTCGGGCTCAATTATCTGATCATCCAACCAATCATCGATCATATCACCGGCGATGATTACTGTGCTATGCAACTTCCATTCGCGAGGGGGGCTGTGTTTACACATCATACCATGGGTTTCATGAATCACCATATCCAGAGATTCGTCGACATAGCTTGTTGCCAGATAATCTTCAGTGTGCGAAAGGCATCAAGCTTCCATGCGATGGATGGCTTTTGCAAACCCGACATGCGGCGATGTGGTTCATGCCAACAGCAAATATGCACAAGTTGATTCGTGCTAATACCTAGACTGAGCCATGTATTCTGCTGCTGTAGCACGACCCTCTTTTGTTGGATATTATGTACTGTTGTTAGTTTGAAGCACTCCTCTGGTTTGAAGGATAGATAACTTCCTGGGATCAAGTGGATCCTAACTCACCTGCGTAGGATGTACTGATAATGATGATGGAGATGCTGTGCAGAAGCCATATATATATATATATCAGTTAGGCTTCCACTACAAGAAATATGTCAACTTGTGACCACCACTATTGGTCACTGAAAGGTCACAAATTTCCATTTACGACCTTTTTGTGACCAAAAACAGAAGGTCAAAAGCTGGCCGTCGTAAACTGACTATAGTGACCTTTCTTCTGGAACGGTCAAAGACGTTTACGACCAAAATATTCCTAATGTGGCGTTTTGGTCACTAGCAACCTCCCCCAGGCCACGTAGGCATCCAGCGTGGCAAGCTGATGTGGCACAAGATTTAGCCCGGTCCAATTCGATTTTCTACATGGGCCGAGCCCAACAATTCGGCCTTTTCAATATATATTTATTTCTGTTAATTTTCACTAGCTTCATGGGCCTGGCCCAGTAATTCGGCCTTTTAAATTTCTTTGCCTATCCCTTTTGACAGATTTTTTTGGTCTTGTTTTTTCTGGGCCATTTCTTTGCTGGGCCTCTCAAGTTTTCCCCTCAAAAATAATTGTTCAATATATCTTGGGCTGGGCCGAAATAATTGATCCAATCCAACTTCTTTTATTATGCGACTGACATTACAACACATCACACTACAAGTTATCTTGGGCCTAGCCCAGTTCCGATACATTTTCAAAGCAACATGAAATATTATAGGAGCCCAAAATATCTTTACAAGCATTCATTCTAGCAGTACATATCTTTACATCCAACCAGTAAGTGCCAAACAGAACTATTCTACAACAAAGAAAAGAAAATAGATGACAAGACATCACAGAAGTTCCTATTGTCCTCCTCCTTCAACATTTGAAAACCTTCACCTGGCAGTAGATCAATCATGAGTGAGAAACAATACAGTAGCAAAACAATACAGAAACAATACGGTTGATTATTCAAAGAAATTAAACTAAGTGCAGGTCACCCAAAGCTGAATTTCTTGCAATCCAAACAACACAAACAGTAGGAAGATGGTTGCATAGATAAAAATCCATGTGGTAGCAGCAAAATTAGCCAATCTAGACCGCATCTTCTCTGTTTGGTACTAACTAAAAAAACTGGACTTGTTCATACAAATCCCTCTTGAATTCCTTACACAGCCAGGATTTGCATCAAATATTCCTTAATTTAGCGGCATTTGTAAGCAGAGAAAGAGAGGGAGGGAGATGGGGATGCTACGTACCTTGTCCTGAAGTTCCAACGACCAGACCAGAGAGAAGTTGCTCCTCGTCTTCTTTCCTCAGCCCCAAATTTGCCTGCAATAACCACAATTCATTGCATCAACCAGCGATCTGATCTCACAAGCGATCTGATCTCACAAGCCCCACCCAGGTGGTGGACTGGTGGTAGTACAGCAGCTAGAAGGCTCATCACTCACCGGTTGAAAAGCTCGACCCGGTACTCCATCTCCTTCTCCACCATCCCGAACATCTGCATCGCACAACCACCACCATCAATTGACCTCAATCACAAGCTCGAAATCGAAGAGGAAGGCATATACACACAAAAAAAGGAACATGAAAATTCCAGAAAAAGGCGACTTGTAGCTGCCAGCAGCAACTTGAGAATGAATGATTGATATCCTAGAAGTTGTAAACTGGAAGCCAGAGAAGCTACTAGTCAGGTTAGTTTCCACAGGTTAATTAGTTTCAAGTTCTGAAACTGAATGCATGGGGTCGAGTATCAGTTTCTGTGTAAATTAGTCATATGATGTACCTGTAGTTACGCAATGATTTTGCTCACGTTAGATAGCATGTACTTCTATACGAGAGAAAGAAGGATTGGTAGCAAATCTGCTACATTTTATTGTGCAATGTCAGTCAGTTTGTGTAGCTAAACTACCAACAATGAACCAACCAAGTGCATATATACTGCTCATGAGCATGACCAATTTTTTTAATCAGACAAAACCAAATATGTTGCAGAATTAACATGGCAGCAGAGCAAACCAATACAGCTTGCAACTAATAAGCACATGATATTGCTTGGCAAAAGAAGCCACCAGGATCCAAGTAGATCTAGATTTACAGGTGCAATCTTCAATAACTATTAAAGCCATAATTACCACTACAACGAACACAAACAGAATTATGTATAGATGGAGCAACGGAGTCTATCTACTTGCCATTCAAAATCTAACAGACCAACTGGTTCGAACACTAGGCAAAGTAAGACATAAACAAGTAAATCGGCACAGAAACAAGATAATAAGGTCCATATATTTAAGTCAAGCCGGGAGCATGGAGCAGCAATAGCCTTCCCACTTCTGTCTTGCCCATGCCAGGAGCTTGCTAGCGTTCGAAACCAGCAGTTTCTGTAACAAGTAACTGAAACTATGTAAATGTAAAGAAAAAGAAATCTAAAGGTGTATGAGAATACATCAATCAGATTCAGGATTCGGCTATACCTCCTCGGACAACCTTTTAGATGGTGACTTGTCAACATTGATGGGTGGCAGCGTGGACCGGCGAGCACCCGCGAAGAGAGGAGAAGAAGACGTCGCCGCAGCGTGCTGTGGGCAACAACCCGTTTCTCCTCATGCATCGCATAGTTGAATACAAATAATCAAGCTACACAATATTACTATTCGCATATGCAACAATTCACTGCAAATCACAGTAATATATATACCTGTTCAGTGAGAACAACATAAGTTTGCCCTTTGGACTCCAAAAGAATCAACACAGCAACAGCAGGCCCTCTTACAAAGACAATCCCTGGAATCTAAATATATTGTAGATCAATAAGATGAACGAAAATCCACAATACATACTAATTTTAAAAGGTAAGACAGAGTACCGATGGTTATTTAGGAACTGTCTAGAACAAAGATTTCGCGAGCATGTCAATTAACTAGCTCTAAATCCATCATGCTAACACAAACGATTTGGCAAACCCTGGTGAAGCACATATACTGCCTGCCCTGGTCTATCGCGGCTCCTCACCCGGTTCTATCATATCTGCACCTACCTTATGGTCTCCACTTACTCATACTCCAAACCCTGTTTGTGTCTAAGCAATCTTAACATAGATAACAAACTAGACATGACAAGGTCACATCTATTTTAGTTGGAGAAACACCTTAAAATTGTATGAATCGCAAATTGTTACTACTGCCAGTAAAAGGAGATAGAATCCTAGGACATTGTGATCACCTTGGCTTTGGTTTCCTCGTCGACGATGTCGGCTTTGAACTTGAGGAACCCCACGCGCTGCCCAAACATGTCCACCCCCTGCAACACATCGCGGAGTATATTTCAGATGCGCCGTCGACAAACAGATTCCCCGAGGAAATCGTACCAGCTCAAACATTTCTATTCAGAGGGAGGGGGAAGCACTAGGACCGCACCTGGATGAGGATCTGCCGGAGGCTGAGCTTCCCGTGGGCGAGCAGGCCCTTCTCCGCCTGCAGGTTCTCCAGCCACCGCTGGAAGAACGCTGAGTCCAGCGCTTTCCTGAAGTCCGTCTCGGCTGCGTCGGGGCCGGCGACTGGGCAGGCGCGGGCAGGGGCGGCGCGAAGAAGCCGGGCATGACGGGAGGGGCCAGCTGCTGCTACTGCTGCGCGGGGCGCGCCGCGGGGCCCTCCCTGCTGAGCTCGACGACGTAGCGGCCCCGCGCGACGCGCCGGAGCCGTGTGCGGACGACGCAGGCGGACGCCCGGGCCACCGTCGCCGGATCAGCGCGTAGGCGGACGCTGGGGCGAGGCACCCGATGCCGACGCCCGTCGCCGCCATCTGCAGGACCCGCAGAAAACAGAAGGAGGCGGGCGGAGGAGGTTGGGACGGATGGTGGATCGCCCCGCTTGGAGCGCGCCTCGGCTCTCTCGAAGCCTCTCGCTGCTGGGGAAGGAGCACGGGCGGCGGGAGTGCTGCCGCGGGCATGGATGGGTGGTTGGATTGATGGAGGCCAGTGGTTGCAGGTGGCCTCGTTCCCGACGAGATCGAGCTGGGATGTGGCCATGGACGTGTGGTTTGGTTGGGTGAGGGAAGGGGAGGGGTGAGGGGAGTAGGGTGTGCGGGAGGCCATGGACGTGCGGTTCGCATTGTGTCATTATATGTGTCCAAGTTTCCAGGAAAAATAATAAACTTGTAATACGGTAATTATTTAAAAAAATTGTTCTCAGAAATGAGCTATCAAGTGTGAAGATTCATGGCTTTCAAGCCAAATGATCAATCTTATGGCCACATTCATAGCATAGTTTGTTCAAATGATCTCATATTGTGCACAAGGGTGCATATTGGAATAGCAAACAATGTTGCCTAAGGAAGTTTTCATTTTCGTTGGACGAAAAAACCATTTTCCATTTTTCGAGTGCCCGAAAGGATTTTTTTGTGAAGGAACTACCAAATAATTGTCGCAAAATCGGACCAAATCATTTTTATAAAATACTAGGCCATATTTAATGCACAATTGACAAAATGGTTGGGTGCAAAAAGTTTTGATCCAACTCTCGTGAAAAAGACAAATTCCCGCCGATTCAGTTGGAAGCGGGTCAAATTTGAACTGCAGCTGCCTCATAGTTTGCTATTTTTTTTTCCAAAAATAATTTCTAGTTACATAAGTACCTATTTAATCATAAATAAATGGTTTCGTGGCGATACGTCGAGGTTTGGGCGGTGGCCGAGGGCCCCAACTCTAGAGCGCGTAAGCTCGCATGCCCGCCGCGTGGACACCGCGTGACCGTGGCGTTGCCATGTGTTCTGGGTGGCCTAGACATGTCTAGTGGGTTGGGCACACCCCATGTAGGTGCTAGGAAGAAAATTACAACATAAGATTCTCACGAGGAGACCGATCGGTGCTCAAACATGAATTAGCAGCCAAGTGTTTGATTAGCGGTACAGGAAATGTACATGGCTAATGGGCGTGAGTTTTGGCTGAGGATGATCAGTTACTAAGAAGACCGTCTTCACAAATTTTCAGCTCAAAAGGAGGAGCCTAGCTGGTACTTGCTTTGCAAACCACCACACTGGACATAAATACGAATGTTGAAGCTCGGCTCAAAATAATGAATGGATTGAGCTGGCATTTGGTGGAGGATGGTTATTTGGGCATAGGAAAGCACTGTAGAAAATGGATACTATTTGGGCATGCCAAAGTGGTACTTCCTTCACAAACTGTTACTCTGAACAGAATAGGAAAATGAATATTTTTGAATTATTTTTGAACTAGGCAAGGAAGGTTTTTACATATTTGACGAAGATATGACCCAAAGAATTTATGAGATTTTTTGGGAATTTTGGGAATGACAGAAATATAGGTTGCTTCACAACCTAGGGCAAAAACTGCCACATGGACATGCCACATAGGCAAAACTGATGAGGTGGCGCCTAGTCATAGCAACCCACCACAATTTACAAGGCTATTACCATCTATGTTGGTCGTTAACAACTAGAAATAAGGCAGCGGACTAGTGCTGTTTGCTTTATGACCTTTTCGTGTGAGGAAATTACGACCTTTCTGACCAAAATGGTCGCAATGGTTTAGGGTTTGGAGCCCCCCGAACAGCTTTTGACCAATTGGTCTGAAATGGTCATAAATTTATGACCAATTCTTTGAGGGTCACTGACAGAAGGTCATAAGTTGACATATTTCTTGTAGTGTTCAAGTGCGTACTTGTTAGTTAAACCTATGTATAAATTGTGACACTAAATACGACTAGTAAGTAGTACAGTAGCAGTACTAGTATACGTCGGTTAAATTATTCATCATGTCCACACATTGAATTGACGTGACAACATGCTGCGCGCGAGGTGACTCAAGAATCCCGGTGGCGTGTTCGGGTATTCTGGACTTCAGATTTGGAGTACCACTTATCTGTCAAAATCTTTCACCACTCACTTAAAACAGTCGATTGATCATACATTGAGTACCATATAACTGGAATTACCGATGCAAGTCGAAGAAGGATTGGCCCGTGCTGCCGGCTGGCGTCAAGTTCGATCCCACGGACCAGGAGCTGATCGAGCACCTTGCGGCCAAAGTGAGTGCTGACAGCGCGAGATTTTAGTCTCTCATCGATTTGTTCATACCAACCATCGACAACGAGCACGACATATGTTACACCCAACCTGAGAAACTTCCAGGTAAACACCGATCGACCGTCTACTTGCACAAACATATTCCTTTGTTTATAGCTCTATTTTTCTTTTTAGACGCAGACCTGGTGAAGCAATTACAATTTGACAGTTAATAAAAAGTGAAACAAGTGACTGCAACATGCCAAAGATGTTATGAAAATGCCAACTAGGTACACTAAAACCTGTATTCCACAATACTGCAGGTATCACAGTGAGTGGCCTAAGGAAGCATTTCTTCCAGCGCAATTCCAGGGCGTTCAAAAGGGGCGCGTGGACGCGTCGCAAGATACAGTCGGAGTGCGGCATGCACGCGATGTGGCACAAGACCGGCAATACCTTGCCGGTGATGGTTAATGGCCGGCAGACGGGCAGCAAAAAAGGTTCTAGTGCTGCACACCAACAAGAACTTCGACCAGCAGAGGACCAACTGGGTGATGCACCAGTACCACCTCAGGGACCTGGAGTAAGAGAAGGACCGGGAGCTGGTCCTCTGCAAGATTTTCTACCAGACGAACACTAGGGCCAGGAGTAAAAAGATTATAAGTTAGTTTGGTATTGGTAGTTGTACTACCTTGTCGCCCGCAAGTTGGTATTGTTTTTAACGATCTTTTGGTATGAACTTGCATTTGCTTCCAACCATCATGCCGAGGGTCGACGTGGATATAAAGCTGAATCATTTTTTCGAAACGAATTTTCAAGCATCTGATTTTTATTTGATGGGTAGCATAAGCACCCGCCGCTCGATTTCCCAGTTCTCCAATATTTTCGAAACAAGTGCATGCACTTATTATCACAATAAAAAAACAATATCCGTGCTGCATCCCAGTTATCAGTCTGTACTTGCAGAATTCTCTCGTTTATTGAGCACATATATTGTTTTTTCAGGTCGAGCAAGTTTCAACTGGGCTGTAGATTGCCCAGGGTTGTTTTGTTTTTAACAGGCCCAGCCCATGACGACAACGGGGCACAAAGATCCAGCAGGTATCTACTGGCCTCTGGCCCGCCAGCGTTAGTTATATTTTGTCTTACAACATCCGCAGGCAGTTTTTTTACTGAATCAAACACACAGCCCAGTTCTATTTTCCTATTGAAACACATGTCCTACATCGTTTTCTAATCTCTACCTATAGTTTTACTAGTTCATATACATGTATCATTATATTGAAAACACATAAAATTCCCTTTTCATATTTAAATCCTTATTTTTGTTTTTTTCCCACCCAGCGCTGATTTTTTACCACTGGTTTTCCCTTAAACCAACTAAATTGTCCCACATCTTATTTGCTTACAAAAACAAAACGATTTTTTTGGCAAATCAATAAGTTCTTAAAAAATGTTTATCATTTCGGGATTACAACAGTTCGGACTCCATCGAAATATGCGAAATAAGGTTGGACTTTTTAACCGAGGTCCTGGGCAAAAAATTGACTGTAATAAATTACTTAAGAATTAGCAAATGGGCTGCAAATTACCAAAAATAGCAAATGGGCTTTATGTTGTCGGCCACAGATTTGGAGGCTGACTTGTGGGCCTACTAAGTTCATGCGTACACGTGGTTTCTCCAAAAAGAAACTTAGTCAACAATCTACTCTACCAGCGTCAGACCGTTAGATGTCAATCTAACGGCAATCGTGCTTCTTTAGTCTCTGATCTTCCTGCTCCAGCCGCCCATACCAGCGCCGTCGGAACCGCCTGATCCCGCCTCCTGTGGCCGGTAGTGCTGCCGGGAAGGCCTCACGGCCCCATCATACTCGCATCCCTGGCCTGTCTATCCCTCTACTCACCCATAGCCCCTGTTATTTTCCGACGATGGCAGCCGAACAAGTCAACCCTCGTACTCTCCACCGCGTGGGCAGCCACTGCCGTGTCTTCCCCGGCTCCGTGCCGTTCCCTTCGTAGGCCTCGCCGTCGTCCACCGCCCTAGTGCTCTCAGCGCGGCGTGGTCAACAATTTCCATCCAACGGCCGTAGTGCTTCTTCAACCTCTGGTCTTCTTTCCCCAGCCGTCCAAAGCAGCGCCGGTTGTGCCGCATGCTCCTGCCTCCCATGGCCGGCTGTGCTGCCGCGGAGGCCTCACCGTCCCCATACTACTCCCACAGTTGGCCAGGCCATCCCTCCACACACCCACTCCCCCTGTTATTCTGCGGCGACGGCAGCCTCACACCGCAGCAGAACCAGTGAACCCTCGCACTCCTCTCCGCGTGGGCATCCACTGCCGCGTCTTCCCCGGCTCCGCATCGTCCCCTTCCTAGGCCTCGCCATCGTCCACCGCCGTGGTGCTCTCGGCACGGCGTGGTCAATGTGGTCAATGACCGACTTCCATCGGAAGGGTACTGTACGTGGAGAGGCTGACAGCTGGGTCCACAGCAGCCGCAAGGAAGTGCCTCCTTATTACGCGCAAAATAATTATTCCTCCACCTGGCAGTAGGGACCCACCGGACGGTCCACCAGTATTTCGTGAAAAAACGTTTCCCCCCTGACTGCTGGGACCCATCGGACGGGCCACCGTATTTCGCGAAAAAACGTTTTCCCCTGACTGCTGGGACCCACCGGACGGACCACCGTATTTCGCGAAAAAACGTTCCCCCTGCTGTCAGCTCGGACCCACCGGAAGTGCCTCCTTATTACGCACAGAAAAATGAATACTCCCCCTGCTAGCTGGGACCCACCATGGTGGGAGGCTGACTTGTGGGCCTACTAAGTTGACGAGGATGGAGGGCTTTGTCAACTTAGTCAATATGAACGATTCTGGCTCCAGTGACCATACGATGTCCATCCAACGGCCGTAATGCTTCTTCAACCTCTGGTCTTCTTGCTCCAGCCGCCCAAACCAGCGCCGGTCGTGCCTCGTGCTCCTGCCTCCCGTGGCCGGCTGCGATGCGGCGGAGGCCTCACCGCCCCCTACTACTCCCACCGCTGGCCAGGCCATCCCTCTACTCACCCACCCCCCCTGTTATTCTGTGGCGATGGCAGCCTCACACCGCAGCGAACCAGTGAACCCTTGTACTCCTCTACGCGTGGGCATCCACTGCCGCGTCTTCCCCGGCTCAGTGTCGTCCCCTTCCTAGGCCTCGCCGTCATCCACCACCTTGGTGCTCTCGGCGCGGCATGGTCAATGTGGTCAACGACCGACTTCTATCGGAAGAGTACCGTACGTGGAGAGGCTGACAACTGGGTCCACGGCCACAACCCAGTTTTTTGTGATTTGCCAAGTAAGTCGCTTTGTCAGGCCTGTTGGGCTGCAAATCTTTCAAGACGAGGAGAGCTTCATTCGGCTGGCCGAGAAAATGGCCCATCAGTAATGAGAAATGAGATGTACATTTTTAAAACACATCAAACCAGCAATTAGTTTTAAATATTTTTTCATTTTGGGATTTTAAATTACATTAATTTTTATGCGTGGAGAATTTGTTGGATTTTATATTGATATACATTTATTTTTAAAATCAGTTTGAATTTGAGTCAAAATTTCGGGATTAAAAACAGTTCGGACCGCACCGAAATATGTAAAATTTCGTTAATTTTTTAACCGTGGCCACAATATGGGCTGTAATGCTAACAAAAAGAATATGGGCTCCAAAAAAAACCTTAAGAATTAGCAAATGCGCTGTAAATTATTAGAAATAATGGCAGATGGGCTGTATGCTATTTTCCACAGATTTGAGGCTCTCCTAAAAAAAGGTTGACGCACAAGCAGTGACCGGTGGATGTCCATCGAATGGCCGTCGTGCTTCTTCAATCTCTGCTCCTCCTGCTCCAGCCGCTCAAACAAGCTCCGGCGGGACTGCCTGCTCCCTCCTCCCCGCGGCCGGCTGTGCTGTCGTGCAGGCCTCACCGCCCCACCGTACTCCCATCGCTGGCCTAGCCATCCCTCTACTCACCCACACCTGCTGTTATTCTCCGGCGACGACAGACAAACCAGTAAACCCTCGTACAGTCGTACTCCCCTCCGCATGGGAAACAACTGCCGAGTCTTCCCTGCCTCCGTGTCGTTCCCTTCCTAGGACTCGCCGTCATCCACCGCACTGGTGCTCTCGGCGCGGCCTGGTCAACATGGTCAACGACCGACATGCATCTGAAGTGGACTATAAGTGGAGAGGCCGACAACTGGGTCCACAGCCGGACGCAAGGAAATGCCTCCTTATTACGCGCAAAATAATGATTCCTCCACCTGACATCAGGGACCCACCGAAAGGGCCTCTGTATTTCGCGAAAAAAACGTTCCCGCCACTGACAGCTTGGACCCACCAGCTATATCTTCGCACGCAAGGAAGTGCCTCCTTATTACGCACAAAAAAATGAATACTCCCCCTGTTAGCTGGGACCCAGTATAGTGGCAGGCTGACTTGTGGGCCTACTAAGTTGACGGGGACGAAGGGCTTTGTCAACTTAGTCAATATGCACGATTCTAGCTCCAGTGACCGTACGATGTCCATCCAACGACCGTAGTGCTTCTTCAACCTCTGGTCTTCTTGCTCCAGCCGCCCAAACCAGCGCCGGCCGTGCCTCGTGTTCCCGCCTCCCGTGGCCGGCTGCGATGTGGCGGAGGCCTCACCGCCCCCTACTACTCCCACCGCTGGCCAGGCCATCCCTCTACTCACCCACACCCCCTGTTACTCTGCGGCGACAACAGCCTCACACCGCAGCGAACCAGTGCCCTCGTACTCCTCTACGCATGGGCATCCACTGCCGCATCTTCCCCAGCTCCGCGTCATCCCCTTCCTAGGCCTCGCCGTCGTCCACCGCCCTGGTGCTCTCGGCGCGGAGTGGTCAACGAGGTCAAGGAACGCCTTCCATCGGACGTGGACTGTACGTGGAGAGGTTGACAGCTGGGTCCACGGCCGCAGCAAGGAAGTGCCTCCTTATTACGTGCAAACTAATTATTCCTCCACCTGACCGCGGGCACCCACCGGACGGTCCACCGTATTTCGCGAAAAAACGTTTGCCCTGACTGTTGGGACCCACCAGCTACATCTTCGCACGCAAGGAAGTGCCTGACAGTCGGGACCCACCTGGTCGAAGCGTATGTAGCGTTGTCATTCTGGTCGCGAACGTGTACGTACGTATATACTGGTGGATGTAGAGGCGCGCACGTGTCGTAGTAGAGGCGTGTACGTGTCGTAGTAGAGGCGCGCACGTAGCATGTACACGTACGTACAGTGGCCAGGGTGCAAGAAAGAAAATATGGCCACGTATGTACATACGGGCAGGGTCTCGATCGACTACTCGCGCATACGTACGGTCAGGGCTCGTGTACATGGCTAGGTCGGAACGGAGAAACAGCGTCGCCGTCATGTTCATGGGGAGGCAACGGAATGTGTCGTGTTCATGGGGAGGCAACGGAATGCGTCGTGTTCATGGGGAGGCAACGAAATGCGTCGTGTTCATGGGGAGGCAACGGAATGCGTCGTGTTCATCGGGAGGCAACGAAACGCGTGGGAGCCAACCGGCTGGGTCGGAATGGAATGCGTGGTCGTGTTCATCGAGAGGGCTTGGACGGAACAGGCGATGGAAACAAGGCCTCCTACGTTCGGAATGAGGTCCTGTTGATCGGGAGGTGTGTGGCGCACCGCAAAACGGAGGAAACAGACTTGTGTTGGAGCGCTACGGTCGAAACAGGGGTCCTGTTCATCGGGAGGGGTGTGGCGTACCGCAAAACGGGGCTCCACGGGATACCGTTCATCTCCACCGTCGACCCCCTCCAGCCTCCACGAGCTACTGGTTATCCACCGTCGACCTCCTCTAGCCTCCACGGGCTCCTGTTCATCCAACCTCCACCGCGCGCTTCTCCACCGGCTACTGTTCAACCACCCCTCCACCGTCTACTATTCATCCGGCCCCCACACCACGGGGTCCTGTTCAACCACCCCTCCACGGGCACCCCTCCATCGTCTACTGTTCATCCAGCCCTCCACACCACGGGGTCCTGTTCAACCACCCCTCCACCGTCTACTGTTCATCCAGCCCCCCACACCACGGGGTCCTGTTCAACCACCCCTCCACGGGCACCCCTTCATCGTCTACTGTTCATCCAGCCCTCCACACCACGGGGTCCTGTTCAACCACCCCTCCACCGTCTACTATTCATCCAGCCCTCCACACCACGGGGTCATGTTCATCCACCCCTCCACGGGCACCCCTCCACCGTCTACTGTTCATCCAGCCCTCCACCACACCACGGGGTCTTGTTCATCCAGAGGCAACGCCACCGCTCACTGTTCATCCAAAAGCCCCGCAACGCTCACTGTTCATCCCATCGATCGGCTTCAGTTAGCAGTAGTAGCGAAGGAATCGCTCAATCGGGTTCAGTTAACAGCCATCGATCGATCGCTCGGGTTCAGTAACGCGTAGCCTGTAGTGCAATCGCTCGGGTTCAGTTAGAGCCCAACGCCTCGCTCGGGTTCAGTTAGAGCCAACGCCTCGCACACACGCGCGTACGTGTACGAGAGAAACGCGCATCGCTCGGCCCCGAGCTCCCACCGTAACCGGGAACTCCCTGAAATTTTCCTCCCCCTCGCTTCGACCACGGTTTTTTCCGTCATGGACGGCCCAAAGAATGTCATGCAACTGCGTCTCCGGCCCGCCCAGGACGAAAAGCACATTTTCTGTCATGATTTTTTGTCATAGAAGTAGGAGCCCACCACATCTATGATGATACCGGGTTTTGTCATAGTTATCGTCATAGAAGTGTCATATGTATGATAGAATTTTTTTTTGTTCGGCCCAAAATGTCACGGATGTGTCTTTTTTTTGTAGTGAGGAAAGCGCGCTCATCGAGTTCATCAGTGAGAACCGGGACATCTTTGCATGGAAACCTTCTGATATGCCAGGTGTACCGAGGGAACTCGCTGAGCACACTCTCAATATTGATCCGAAGTTTAAGTCGGTCAAGCAATTCCTTTGTCGCTTTAATGAAGAGAGGCATAAGGCCATTGGTGAAGAAGTGGCCCGGCTCTTGGCAGCAGGATTTATAGTTGAAGTCTTTCATCCTGAGTGGTTGGCTAACCCGGTGCTTGTGCTTAAGAAGAATGGCACTTGGCGTATGTGTGTGGATTACACAGACTTAAACAAGGCTTGGTCGGCTGATCCTTTTGCTCTCCCCCGTATTGACCAAATTATTGATGCTATGGCGGGTTGTGAGCGTTTGAGTTTTTTGGATGCTTATTCTGGTTATCATTAGATCAAGATGGCAGTTAAGGACTAGGATAAGACAACTTTCATCACTCCTTTTGGAGCCTTCTGCTATGTGTCTATGCCTTTCGGGCTCAAGAGCGCCCAGGCGACTTACCAGCATTGTGTGCAGAATTGTCTTCATAATCAGATTGGGCGTAATGTTCATGCTTATGTGGATAATATTGTGGTGAAATCCAGAAAGAAGGAAACATTGATAGATGATTTGAAGGAGACATTTGACTATCTCCGGGTTTATAAGATGATACTTGACCCGACCAAGTGTGTCTTCGGCGTGCCAGCAGGAAAGCTCTTGGGTTTTATGGTTTCTGAAAGAGGCATTGAAACTAACCCGGAGAAGATCAAGGCCATTACATCCTTGGCTAAACCAGCGTGCGTCAATGATGTTCAGCATCTGGCGGGTCATATTGCGGCCTTAAGCCGGTTCATAAGCCGGTTGGATGAGAGAGCTATACCGCTGTACCAGATGATGAAGAAAACAGATCACTTCATCTGGAGTGATGTTGCTAATGAAGCATTTGAAGCCTTGAAAAAACAGCTAGCTGAGCCGCCAGTCCTTGCTGCTCCTATTGAGAAGGAGCCACCGTTGTTATATGAGGCTGCCAATGCCCGGGCTGTCAGCGTAGCTATTGTAGTGGAACAGAAGGAAGCAGGCAAGGAACATCTGGTTCAGAGGCCGGTTTATTATCTCAGTGAGGTGCTTATTGAATCCAAGCAGAGGTATCCACATTGGCAGAAGCTGGTATATGGAGTCTTCATGGCTAGTCAAAAGCTCAAGCAATTTTTCTTTGGTCATCCTATCACCATGGTTAGTTCTGCTCCCTTAGGGGATATCGTTCAAAACAGAGAAGCCACAGGCCGGGTAGCCAAGTGGGCCATTGAGCTTGGACCCCACGGGTTGAAGTATATGCCTCGCACAACAATCAAGTCTCAGGCACTTGTGGATTTCATTAATGATTGGACAGAGTTACAGACACCTTAAGAGAAGCTGGATCACACATATCAGACTATTCATTTCGATGGATCCAAGCAGTTGGAAGGCTCGGGGGCTGGAGTTGTCTTGACCTCCCCACGAGGTGATAAGTTCTGTTATGTTTTAAGGCTGATGTTCCCTTGTACTAACAATGCAGCTGAGTATCAAGCCTTACTCCATGGTCTTCGGATAGCTAAGGAGATGAATCTAAGTCGGGTGAGGTGTTTTGGCGACTCAGACTTGGTGGCTCAGCAAGTTTCTGGCACGTGAGATTCTAAGGATCCACTCATGGCGGCTTATCGCCGAGAAGTTGATGCTATTGCAGGGCACTTCAAGGGTTATCAAGTGGAGCATGTTGATCGCAGGAAAAATGAGGCGGCTGATGCTTTGAGCTGGTTAGGGTCCCAGCGCAAGCCGGTACCACCTAACAATTTCTTGGATATTTTGCATAATCCTTCAGTCAAGTTGCCTACAGAGGAGGATATCACTATTCCTGACCCGGAGGCACAGCTGGTTGCGGCTCTTCATGCTATTCCTGATTGGACAGTTCCATATTTGGCTTATATGACCCTGGGCGAGTTACCTGAAGATGAAATTTTAGCCAGACAGATAACCCAATGGTCTAAGTCGATGACAATTGTCAACGGTGAGTTACACCGTTGCAGTGTTACGGGGGTGTTTCGTGTTTCAACGTTGTGTTTCTCCTGAGGAGGGTCGTGAAATTCTTCGTGAGATCCATGAAGGAGATTGTGGTCATCTTGCCGGCTCTAAATCTCTTGTGGCCAAGGCTTTCCATCATGGGTTTTATTGGCTGACGGCTCATGCTGATGCAGAAGATTTGGTCAGTAAATGTGATGGTTGTCAGAAATTTTCACGACGAGCTCATGTGCCGGCTCAAGAATTGAGGATGATTCCAATTACTTGGCCATCTGCGATTTGGGGGCTTGATATGGTTGGGCCTTTTAAAAGGTCCAAGGATAAAAAGACCCACATTTTGGTGGCGGTTGACAAATTCACAAAGTGGGTCAAAGCAGAGCCGATCAGTAAAGCGACAACATCGATTCAATTCATCAAGAAGGTGATTTTCCGCTTTGGTTTTCCCCACAGCATTATAACTGATAATGGCACTAATCTGTCCAAGGGTGCTATGAAAGAGTTTTGTCAACGTGAGCATATTCGACTTGATGTATCATCAGTAGCTCCCCCCCAAGCCAATGGTCAAGCGGAGAGAGCCAATCAAGAAATTTTGAGAGGCATCAAGCCCCGGCTTATGGTTCCTTTGCAGAGAATGCCGGGTTGTTGGGTGGAGGAGTTACCCTCAGTGTTATGGAGTATCAATACTATCCCCAACAGATCTACGGGATACATGCCTTTCTTCATGGTTTACGGAGCAGAGGCGGTTCTTCCTAGTGACATCCGTCATGACTCGCCCCGCGTGGCGGCTTATGTTGAAGCTGACAATGAAAAAGCACGTCAGGATGCGCTTGACCTGTTACATGAGGAGCGTGACCTCACGGTGGCTCATTCAGCGATTTACCAACAAGATCTATGCCATTATCACAGCCGCCGGGTTAAGACCAGAACCTTTCAAGAGGGTGACTTGGTGCTCCGGCTTATCTAGGATCAAACTGATATGCACAAGCTATCCCCACCTTGGGAAGGACCCTTTGTGGTCAGCAAGAATTTGAACAATGGATCACACTACCTTGTCGATGTTCGAGGCCCTAAGGACTCACGCACGTCGGAGGAGGAGACCCGCTGGCCATGGAATATTGCTCATCTTCGGCCTTATTACACCTGAGCCACCGGCTGTTATGATGTACATATTTTGACAATGTATATATTATGATGAATATAATAACGCCGGCATCCTTGAGAAAGCAGGGCCTCTGTCGTTTCATGTCTGATAATAATGAGCCTTTATTTACACTTCATATGGTCATATGGGGGCTTTTTGCTCATTGAGCATAGCTATGATTACCCTTTGATCCGGCTTATACGCTATGATTATAAAACACTTGGGGGCTTGCTACCCAGGTTAAAGGGACCAAAGAGAGTCTGTTGCAAAGCACAACTCAAACATAGGTACCCTATTTTGATATCATTTGGGGGCGACCTGCTTAATGAGCAGAGCCTTGATTACCCTCTTGATTTGGCTTGTATGCCTTTAATACAATGTTACTTGGGGGCTCTTTGTTCAATGGATAAGAGTTTTTGTGACCCTTGTAATAGGATTAAAAGCCAGGCTTGGAAGCCAGGTGTATTCACCTAAAACCCCGGGTTATCCTGCCTTTTTTAAGTCTGCCACTCCGTCCAGATTGACCAGAATGACCCGCCGTAGTTTTGACAGTCAATCTTATACAAGACCCTGAACTTGTCAAAGTTAAAACATTGATTGGTCCTATGAGTCCTGGCTTATAAGGTTTGCATGAAGGTTTAACTCAGTGGTTGTGCGGCCCTTTGAAAGCACTTGAGATTTCGGCTTGGCGGCCTATAAAAGCCTTGTTTTTCTGATGTGTTCTTTTCTATTTGAACATTTTTTGGTCCATCTTTGTACCATATTGACATATGGTTTAAAAACCGATTCAGGCCATGTAGCCTTAATTTCTATGGCTCGTCTTTGAGTTTATCCTTGGTTTTTGATAACCTGGCCTGGTGATACGTCTCCAACGTATCTATAATTTATGAAGTATTCATGCTATTATATTATCCTTCTAGGATGTTTTATATGCATTTATATGCTATTTTATATGTTTTTTGGGACTAACCTATTAACCTAGAGCCCGGTGCCAGTTTCCGTTTTTCCCTTGTTTTTGAGTATCGCAGAAAAGGAAAACCAAACGGAGTCCAATTGACCTGAAACTTGACAGAGCTTATTTTTGGACCAGAAGAAGGCCGTGGAGTAAAAGAGTTGGGCCAGAAGAGGCTTGGGCTGCCCACGAGGGTGGGAGGCATGCCCACCCCTTGGGCGCGCCCCCTGCCTTGTGGACAGCTCGGAGACCCCCCTGACTTGTTCCCGATGCCAATACCTCTCATATATACCCAAACTTCCAGAAATAAACCTATATCGGAAGTTCCGCTGACGCAAGCCTCTGTAGCCACCGAAAACCAATCTAGACCCGTTCCAGCACCCTACCGGAGGGGGGAATCCCTCTCCGGTGGCCATCTTCATCATCCCGGCGCTCTCCATGACGAGGAGGGAGTAGTTCACCCTCAGGGCTGAGGGTATGTACCAGTAGCCATGTGTTTGATCTCTCTCTCTCTCTCTCTCTCTCTCTCTCTCTCGTGTTCTTGAGTCGGCACAATCTTGATGTATCACGAGCTTTGCTATTATAGTTGGATCTTATGGTGTTTCTCCCTCTCTACTCTCTTGTAATGGATTGAGTTTTCCCTTTGAAGTTATCTTATCGGATTGAGTCTTTAAGGATTTGAGAACACTTGATGTATGTCTTGCATGTGCTTATCTGTGGTGACAATGGGATATTCACGTGATCTACTTGATGTATGTTTTGGTGATCAACTTGCGGGTTTCGTAACATTGTGAACTTATGCATAGGGGTTGGCACATGTTTTCGTCTTGACTCTCTGGTAGAAACTTTGGGGCACTCTTTGAAGTTCTTTGTGTTAGTTGAATAGATGAATCTGACATTGTGTGATGCATATCGTATAATCATACCCACGGATACTTGAGATGACATTGGAGTATCTAGGTGACATTAGGGTTTTGGTTGATATGTGTCTTAAGGTGTTATTCTAGTATGAACTCTTGAATAGATTGATCCGAAAGAATAACTTTGAGGTGGTTTCGTACCCTACAATAATCTCTTCGTTTGTTCTCCGCTATTAGTGACTTTGGAGTGACTCTTTGTTGCATGTTGAGGGATAGTTATATGATCCGATTATGTTATTATTGTTGAGAGAACTTGCACTAGTGAAAGTATGAACCCTAGGCCTTGTTCCGAAGCATTGCAATATCGTTTACGCTCATTTTTACCACTTGCTACCTTGCTGTTTTTATATTTTCAGATTACAAAAACCTATATCTACCATCCATATTGCACTTGTATCACCATCTCTTCGCCGAACTAGTGCACCTATACAATTTACCATTGTATTGGGTGTGTTGGGGACACAAGAGACTCTTTGTTATTTGGTTGCAGGGTTGTTTGAGAGAGACCATCTTCATCCTACACCTCCCATGGATTGATAAACCTTAGGTCATCCACTTGAGGGAAATTTGCTACTGTCCTACAAACCTCTGCACTTGGAGGCCCAACAATGTCTACAAGAAGAAGGTTGCGTATTAGACATCACCTGGCTTTGGACTATGAGTCGCCAGTATATGATGATATTAAATACTTGGAAGCATTGTGCTCTAAGTTTTGGGATATTACCCCTTGCTGTATACGGCGTTGTAAGCCGGCAATATATGACAATTGAACATGGCATTATGTGCTCAATCTGTTAGGTTATCACCCTTACTGCAGTGGTATGATAAGCCGCAGTGTGATCAAATATCACACATATGATATTTTTGTTATGATTATATATGGTTATGTTTAAACCGGTCCTGGTTATAAACTGTTGTAGTTACCAGTGGTTCTATATGGGGTATTATGACCCGTCCTGTGGTAAACCGCCAGGGCACTTGTGATCTGTTTTGTATGCAGGAACAAGTTCAAATTGTTATCATAAAACATAAGTGCCAGAGATTTAACTGGCGGTTCAATAGCGTTATGCAAAGCAAAACGTGCACGATGGCACTGCAGGGCATAGTTTTCACTAAACTATTACATGGCTCAGCAAGCCCAAATGATCAAATGTTTTTCAGAAGATCAAATATAAACCGCCTAGTGGATCAATCTTCTTGGCCTTGACGGTTTGAAGCTTCTGGATCATCCTTCTCCGGTTCTTCGTCATCCTCTACCGTCTGGAAGTTTAGTGATGACCAATCAATGCCTCACAAGGCTTGAAATTCAGTTTCATCATCTATAAGTTCGGACGGATCAACTTCAGGGGCGAAAGTATGCTTACGGATTGGGGGGATCAGATCCATCAATTTATAAGCCGGCGTGGTCATCTTCTGGTTTTTCCATATCATAAGCCGGCTGATATTTTGAAATATCCGTCTCATCAGCAATCAGGCTAGCTAGGGGACGTATCTCCTTCACGTAGGAACAGGTTCAAATTGATATCATAAAACATAAGTGCTAGAGATTTAACTGGCGGTTCAATAGCATTATGCAAAGAAAAACGTGCACTATGGCACGGCAGGGCATAGTTTTCACTAAACCATTACATGGCTCAGAAGGCCCAAATGATCAAATGTTTTTTAGAAGATCAAATATAAACCGCCTAGTGGATCAATCTTCTTGGCCTTGACGGTTTGAAGCTTCTGGATCATCCTTCTCCGGTTCTTCGTCCTCCTCTGCCGTTTAGAAGTTTGGTGATGACCAATCAATGCCACACAAGGCTTGAAATTCAGCTTCATCATCTATAAGTTCGGACGGATCAACTTCAGGGGCGAAAGTATGCTTACGGATTGGGGGGATCATATCCATCACTTTATAAGCCGGCGTCGTCATCTTCTGGTTTTCCATATCATAAGCCAGCTAATATTTTGAAATATCCGTCTCATCAGCAATCAGGCTAGCCAGGGGACGCATCTCCTTCACGTAGGCAGCAAAGTCTTTCTTGTCAAAGGGAGTGCCGTCTTCTTTCAAACTTTGATATCCAGTAGCTAGCTCGGCTAGGTCTAGCTCTGCCTGCCATGCCTTGGCCCGGCTTAAAGCTGTCACGGCACCGGCTCTTGCAGATGACCGTTTTATCTCTTCAATTCTAGCAGGCGGAACAGAGAGTTTTTCAAGACATCACTAAGAAGAGTGGGTGCTTGATTAGTCGGCGAAATCGTGGCCAGCGTGCGCGGAGTTCCAGTATATAGCTGTTCAACAAGCGTGTATACGGCCTTGAGCTTCACAAGAATTTCTTGACCAAGATTGCTGCTCCTGGGACCTGTGTCATAATTATGGATTGATCAGAGACGGTTTGTAACATGAAAGATAAGATTCAACTTTGATGCTGACAAAGCTACTCACCAAAGATAGCAGAAACCATCTAAGATATACGGTGTTTTAAATCGGTAAGCTCAGTGGTCACGTCTTGAAGGGCAGCTTCCACTTTTTCAGCCCGCTGTGTCAGAGCAATCTTCTCTTCAGCCCAGGTGTTTCTTTCAACATCAAAACTGGTCTTTAGTTTTTCTATTTCATCCAGACTAAATTTTAATTTTGAGTCAGCTTTCCGGGTTTCGGATTCTTGATGCTCCTATCGGGTTTTCACATCAGCCAATTGTGATTCAAGTTGAGTTGTGGCATCCTATACATGAGCAGAGTTAAATAAGTGTTCATAGTTGGATCACAAGAGTAAAAGTCCCAAGCCTTTTGCAAGCAACAACACTTGGCACATGGGGGCTAATGCCTACCGAAAAATTCTTCATCCAATGGCAAAATATGAATAAGTCCCAAGCACTTTGCAAGCAAGAGTACTTGACACTTGGGGGCTAATGCATATTGCTCGCGTTTTATTACTACCTTATGATGACCCGGTTGTGCTACAAACAACCGCACCCGGTTCATGGGGGCTACACAAGTAAGCTTTCATTTATAAACAATGCTGAATAGTATCGGTTCATTCATGCTGATTAAACCGGTCCTTGGGGGCTACAGATGCAATGCAATAGTTAAAGACCCGGTTTAACTCGGAAGGTCAAAGCCGGCCTTTGAAGGATTCTACTAAAGATGCTTCTTATACTCATGGCTATTCTAAGTCTACAATATATTCAGTCCTATCGTACACAGTAGACTTGGGGGCTGGCAGGATATACATAACTTATTAAAGCAAGAATTCATACCACATATTTTTGATGCATCTGCTTCACGATATAAATTTCAAGGTCGCGGCCGGTGTGTACTTGGTGGAGGTAGCCAGAGAGTACTTCACTAATGCTCAATTGAGAATAGTTGCCATGTCAAATCTCACTTTTTTCCTTTCAATAAGCTCTTCTTTGGTGGAGTGCTTGGCCAAGGCAGTAGGTTTTCCCGGCTCTTTGAAGCCGGTGCCAGTAATCACAACATCGTCGGCATGTGTCCCTGACGGTTTAATTTGGCTTGATGATTCAGTGTTCAAAGGATTGATGTTTGTGTGGTCACTGGAGAGGTTAGGAATTTCTAGTGGAACATCATGGACAGACTCTTCTGGTTGTGGCACGGAGGTGTCAGACGCAGGAATTTGTTGCTCCGGTACATGGACTTTGGGATCTTCAGCCTGCTTGAGCACCTTTGCCTTCTTGCTAGGCTTTGCCTTTCCACTACATGGGTTATGAGAGGTCAGTACAAGTATAAGAGCATAAGGAGATAGAAAATAAAAAGTATTTGTTGTTACCCAGGGGCAGTTTTGAAAGCCGGCAACTGGGTCTGTGATGAGTCGCCGGAAGAGGAGCGAGAAGCCTCCTGATAGTTTGAATCAGAAGAATTAAGTGGCTGACGAATGAGACCCGCGAGAGGATAAAAATAGTTTAAATTTGGAAGGACCTCGTTTCGGTGTTTCCGTAGTGCTGGAGTATTTGGTAAGCCGGAGGATAACTCTTCACCTTCGCTAGTACGAGTTTGTCGCCGGTTCTCGTGCTACTGTTGCTTCAAAAGAAAGTGAGGATCCAAATGAGCTAAGGGGTGTGAAAAGCTTACTTTCTGGGTTACTTGTCGAATTTTCTGTCTTGGCAAAGGCGCCGAGTCAGAGGAAATAATAGTTACCTCTTCTTCGACCGGTTGACTGGCCCCCGTGTCATCCTGATGATAATCAGTGTCAATAAGATAGTTGAAAAATGAGCAAAGGGAATCAAGGGCTACCTCCGACTCAGGGTTGTCATCCAGTTCAACCATCTCGGAAGCGCTTAATTTCTTTTTATTCTTCTTGGCGGCTTTCGTCTTGTCCCTTGCTTTCTTGGCAGCTTCGTGGTCATATTCCTTATTCCAAAAATCGGATTCAGCCTGCGAAAGTCATCAAAATTGAGTTAATAGAACATTTGAATGATAAGGTAAAGTAAGTGATGTAGAGACTCACATCTGGTGGCGGGTTAAGTTTGCAGAAAGGGTTCAGTCCCACTTTGCTGCAGTCTTCAAGGCTTTCACCCAGAAGGGTCTTTGTCATTTCATTGATTGTGTTATCAGATAAATTCACGGAGTTGCAGTGCAGTGTATCTTTTACATCACCCGTGTAAGTACACATTAAGCCGGAACGACGGCTCAAGGGTATGATTCTCCAAGAGACCCAGCACCGAACCAAGTCAATACTAGTTAACCCATTTCCCAGCAGGGCTTTGACTTTTGAAATAGTGGGTGCAAGCTTTGCACGTTCAGCAGCGGTAAGCTTTTTGGGAAGATGATGTTTTGGATCGAGCTGCTGAACCCGATAACCAAGCAGTGGATTCTCATCAGCCAGAGAAGTATCTTTACAATAAAACCATTTCTGGTTCCAATCTTTAGGGTGGCTTGGTAGGCAAGCATAGAGGAAGATAGCATCTCTTCTCTGTTGAATTGAGATCCCGCCAAGTTCTAAGCTGGGTCAGTTGGTAAACTCGTTCTGCCAGTTTCGATAAAAATATTCCCTGAATAGTTCAACACTGGGCTCCTCTTGAAGGTATACTTCATAGAAGACTTGAAAACTACAGATGTTTGACACAGAGTTGGGTCCGATGTCTTGAGGATGCAGTTGAAATAAGTGCAGAACATCTCGGGTTTTTTGATCCAGGTGGTGAGAAGCCCCGATTCATATGATCAGTAAAAACAATGATCTCATCATCCTGCGGCTGAGGTTTTTTCTCATTCGGTTTAGGAGCATGCCAATGCATGATGTTCTTTGCTGGTAAAAAGCCGACTTTGACAAAGTCCTTGAGCGTCTTTTCAGTGACTATGGAAGGAACCCAATTACATGTAGTAACTGTCTTCGGCATGGTGAGGGAAGAAGCCTAAAAAGAAAGAAAATTTGCCAGTTGAAGTTGATCTGTTAAGCCGGAGATGAAAGCTACAACATATATTCATATTGGCGGCTTAGATGGGGACTAATGGCATATGACTAATTATAACTAGTGATATAAGCCGCCATGACAGCAATGGTATTCAAGATCTACCAAGAGAAAATTTTGCTAAGTGTTGGAAAAACAGGTTTTACAGATTGGTGTAGTTAATTTTGGATCTGCCATTGTTCAGAAAAAGAAAGTAAAATCAAAACTTAATATTGCGGCAGCAGAGGAACTAATATACTGGCAAGATTTATGCATCCAAGAGGCATATTCAGTGCTTAAGAGAAGGGATAGAAACAAATTCCGCATGTTTCAAAGGCCATCTTTGGATCAAAGTAAGGGTTAAACAAAGGTGTGATGAAGAACGATGATGAACTCGTAAGAACTTCAAAAACCCTAATGAAGTTCTATGGTGGGGAGGATAAGGTGCTTACTAGGTCCGCTGAGCAATGGAGAGGCACCGCGATTCTCTGGATTCGTTCGGGTTGCTGCAGCGGCCGGAGTTGAGGAAGCTGACGAGTTCGGCGGCGGCAGTGCTTAGGTGCGCAGATGCGTCGTGAAGGAAAAGGTTGAAGACGAGAAGGACAAAGAGGAAAATGAAAAAAGGCTGCCTGACCCTATTTATATGGAAAGGGGTAACAGGTAGGCGCAAAAAACGAGGAGGCCAAAGAATGATTATCTAGCCGCTCGGACGCCTCAATTTTCGGATCTATTAAGATATGCTGGGTATCGTGCAAAACTAATGACAGATGATGTCATGGCGGGTTTCCGTAATTTCAGGAGATGGCGTCATGGCGGGTTACAATATCTCGCAAGAACAAACGAAGAAGGATTTTTCTAAGTGTTGAAGATTGACATGAACAAGTTCAAATCAACATGGGGTGTAATGTTGGGGATATGACTATTGGGTATGACCCGCCCAGGAGGGGCCGGGTTATCCCAATGGCGGTTCATCATAAAAAGCCCATGAAGAGGTAGAATATAGCGGTCCATGAAGTAGAGGGTTCAAATCCCAAAGGCGGTTTAAGGCCCATAAGTGTAAACCGCCATATGTTTATGACCTGTATTGTAAGGAAAGGGTAATTAGTCATCGAGCCAGACACATTGTTTATGAGCCGGCCGGAACTCTGTAAGCCGCAGGGCGTCAACCTATGTATATAAAGGGACGATCCGACGGCGACTGAAGGCAAGAAACAACAAATAAAAAACTAGGTCAAGCATATTCACTCCTTGGTAATCGAGACATAAGAAATATCACCTCAAACTGGATTAGGCCTTTACCTTCACCGCAAGGGGCCGAACTAGTATAAACTCCATGCGTCCTTTGTCCCATTTAACCCCTTTAAGCTAACCTAGTTGCGATGGCTCCACGACTAAGTCCTCACACTAGGACATCTGCCGTGACAATTCCACGACATTTAGTATATTAGCATCATGCGCTGACCCTTCCCAGTCAGCCAACACATAGGTGAACTTCATATCGAAGTCAACAGCAGCAAGGACATTTTGGCTTGTGCAGTGCTTCCTCTCCCTGAATGTTGTAGCTTGTGACCTCGGCACTCTGGCAGTGACATGAGTACCTTCTATTGCCCCAATGTAATCCTGAAATGGCAATACACGATTGTGTTAGTGCTCACCTTGAACTATCCAAGCATATCAAGCAATGAACTACATACTACAGTGCTCACCTGGAAGTATGAATACCATCTTGGGCTTGTGCGAATCTTGGAAGGAGTGTGGCCAGTTGATGACTTGATCATCTCTCTGCTGAGCTTCCCGACAACATAGAACACTTGCCTGAAGTATCTTGAGATGGTCTCCATTGACGCCCTGAACGTGTTGTGGATAATACTGAACCTCTGGATATGGCCAACAATATGAAGGAACATGGCCACTTGCTCATCCACACTAGTGTGGATGCTATATTCTAGCAGCCCTCTGGTCCTGAAGGTCCGAACAAGTCTGGCAAATGATGCTCTTTTCATTCTAAGCATCCACAGAGCCTCTGTGTCACTGTAGTTGTATATGTAGTTCAGACTGCAGATCCTCTCCTGCTCCCGCATAAGCATTGGAGCATATCTGATGACAGGTCTCTCAGCATGACGAACAGCTCTCTTGCGCATGGACATGACCCATGCCTGAATCACAACTATCAGTGCTCCGGCCTGAAGTACCAGCCGCATCCGTGCGTCCATAACCTAGTCCACATCGAGGGTGCATTGAGCAATGGGGAAATCAATCCTACACCTTGCCTAATGGCCTAACAACCCACCTAACATAGGGGGCATGCGGTGTTGCTTACAAACATTGGAGACGAGGACGGTGAAGGAGGGGCCACGACTGAGTCAAGGACGACCAGACAGTGGCCAAAAGGAAGAGCAGCAACAACTCCTACTACTGGATCTGCGTCCGCATAGATCTGAGTCGCCACCGCCGCTGGTGGTGGTGAGGCTAGAGGAGGTGGTTGTCCTAGAGGTAGGAGTGACTGAGTAAATGGGTGAGAGGGGGGGAGAAAAAGGTCTTGATAACCCACAAGTATAGAGGATCAATTGTAGCCTCTTTCGATAAGTAAGAGTGTCGAACCCAACGAGGAGCTAAAGGTAGAACAAATATTCCATCAAGTTCTATCGACCACCGATACAACTCTACGCACGCTTGATGTTCGCTTTACCTAGAACAAGTATAAAACTAGAAGTACTTTGTAGGTGTAACGGGATAGGTTTGCAAGAATATAAAGAGCATGTAAATAAAATCTAGGGTCTGTTTAGATAAAGAAGCAATAAAGTTAGTATAGCGAGTGTGGAAAAGTGGCGGTAGGAGTTGTGAAATTGTCCCTAAGCAATTGACTACTTTACTAGACCGATAGCAAGTTTTATGTGGGAGAGGCCACTGCTAGCATGTCATCCCTGACTTGGAATTATATGCACATATGATTGGAACTATTAGCAAGCATCTGTAACTACTAACGTTCTTTAAGGTAAAACCCAAGCATAGCATTAAGATATATTGGTCCCCCTTCAATCCCGTATGCATCAATTTCTATGCTAGGTTGAAGCTTCTGTCACTCTTTCCCTCCAACACATAGTCCTATCAACATACAACTAACCCTATGGTGTGATCCACACGCGTGCTCATATGATGGGAACCAAAGGACAACAACATAACCACAAGCAAATTAAACCAATCATAGCAATTCACCAATTACCGATAGGACAACGAAAATCTACTCAGACATCATAGGATGGCAACACATCATTGGATAATAATATGAGGGTACAGCGGGTCGCGGGAGAGTGGACCGTTGTAGATAGATGGGGAAGGTGATGAAGATGTTGGTGAAGATGACGGAGGTGTTGGTGTAGATTGCGGTGACGATGATGGCCCCGGTGGCGTTCCGGCGCCACCGAGAGAGAGGGGGAGAGGGCCCCCTTCTTCTTCTTCTTCCTTGACCTTCTCTCTAGATGGGAAAAGGGTTTCCCCTCTGGTCCTTGGCTTCCATGGCATGGGTGGGGCGAGAGCCCCTCTGAGATTGGATCTGTCTCTCTGTCTCTCTCTGTTTCTGCATTCCTGATTCTGCCCTTTCACCGTTTCTTATATTCCCGGAGATCCATAACTCCAATTGGGCTGAAATTTGAACACGATTTCTATCTGGATATTGGCTTTCTTGCGGTGAAAGAAGGGCACCAACCGCCTTACGGGGTGGCCACGAGGGTCAGGGGCGTGCCCCCTGCCTCATGGCCCCCTCGGGCTTCGTCTCGCGTTGATTCTTCTTCCCAAAAATCACATATATTCCAAAAAAAATCTCCGTCAATTTTTATCCCGTTTCGATTCTGTTTGATATGGATTTTCTGCGAAACAAAAAACATGGAACAAACAGAAACTGGCACTGGGCACTGGATCAATATGTTAGTCCCAAAAATAGTATAAAAAGTTGCCAAAAGTATATGAAAGTTGTATAATATTGGCATGGAACAATAAAAAATTATAGATAGGACAGAGATGTATCAGGGGTGAGCCTAGATTTGGTGTCGTGCCACCGCGCCCGATTTCCATCTCCCGCCATCCTCACTTGCTTTCGCCCTACTCCTTGCGTGCGAGCTTGCGCTTCCCTCAGCCTGGCTCACTAGAAACTGCCAAATCGACAGTTTCCAACGAGCCAGGCTAAGGGCGGCTTTAAGCTTCGTGCGGATGCGAGCTAGCCCACTGCATTCGCAACCAAACGCACATTTCATGGCCCAATTGGGTCTGGTTGTGATTTGTGGGCAACCAAATGTGCCCCGAGCGATCTCAGGCATCTAGCCAAATGCGTATGATCTCCAAGGGAACACGATATATACCGTTTCATTGGCCATTTGGATCCGTGAAATACATGGTGTCATAGGGATTTCGAGGCAATACTTACGATTTGGGTATTTTGTGGAGCCAAGACACATGTGGAAGAATTATGTACGGGATTTCACGCAGTGATGGTTTACCAGTTCGCCCACTGTTCTAGGCAAGGCATCTCCAATGGCGACCCTCAAACCGAACCGCATACGTGTGGATCGCGCTGTCGCGCACCGGAGACAAATCTGGGGGCTTTGCGGGCGTCCGGACCACTGCCAAGTTTGCTTCTGACCGCCCTGGCCCACTCAAACCCCCCTCTGTACGCGACTGCCGGACATGGGGAAGACAAAGGGATCTGCCATGGCCAGCCGTAGACTAATGTAGTGTATTCGTGTGGTGGGAATGAAGCTCCACGCAGCCGAATGTGCACGCAGTTTTAGCTATTTCAGTTAAAATATGCCCAAAATGTAATGAATTTCGTCCAGTTTATATGAAATCCACTATGTTTGCATGAATTTCATCAGATTTCTTGAAAGAGTGCCTGAAATGTATGTGGACAGAGTTGGATGCCGGCCTCCCGCATTCGTGTCCGTGGACTGGCCCCCCTGTCCGCCGATGGATGTGGGAGGAAATTTATGGGTTGCCATTGGAGATGCCCTAACACCCTACTCCTACTTGTATGTTTTCTCTTTTGTGCAAGCTGAGTGATTCTAGATGATTTGTCTAGCTTGTATTCTTGAGTGAACCTATCTGTGTCTCGCGCCCTTATCACCTTATGTATCATGATGAGAAGGTCAAGTTACAAGGGTTGTTAACAACCATGATGTAATAACGGTCGTAATGGTGGCAAGTTACAAGGGTTGTTAACAACCATGGTGTAAGAGCCGTCTTAATGGCACCACCGGTAACGTTCGTCTTGATTTACCACATCTTCATCCAGTCGCACAGACGTTGCGGGGTCTTAGCCGAATGGGATCTGTGACGTCCAGTCGGATAGACGTTGCAGGGTCTTAGCCGGATGGGGTTTGCGACGTCCAATCGGATGTGCTTTATTGATGACAAACCAAAGAAGTTTTGCCGATGAATACTAGAGTTGTGGGCCCTGCTAGGCTGAATCCTTGTCATGGGCCTACCCGGCGGTTCCTGTCGTCAGTAGTCCCCGAGTCCATCAAGATCTCAGGGGTGGCGCCGACTTCCCGGATTAGCAAGGTTCCCATGGGGAAACCGTCTGCCATCGTCATCGAGTCGCCTGAAGTGAGGTGTTGATGCTTGAAAAGTACCTGAAAAGATTAGAGACATGCAGTTCACTATAGACTTAGTGATGCCTATATTCAGCGGGGAGCTTGCCTTGTGTCTTGTCAAGTAGGGTATCATAAATTCCGAGTGATCTTGAAGAATGCCTAGCCTTATCCGAGTGGTTTGTTGCCAGCTTTGGACCCGCGGAGGTGCATTCCTTGGATCTCCATCTTCAGAACTAAGTCATCAGACTTAGGCATTTCGTTGGGGAACTAAGCTATGCCGCTGAGGATGTCGAGTCTGTACTTTGACTTGTCTTTGCCGAGCGATGTCGAACATGTAGGAGTCAATTATCGACACCTTTTCTCGAGGGCGGCAATTGCCTGACGCATTGATTCGACACAGAGCCCAGATGTTGTCGTGCTACTTGGAGGGTAGAATGGACCCCTCGCCCGGTTCGTCAACTATGTTTCACACCACCTGATGTAGTCAACCTTTTAGCTCAAGTGATTTTTAGGTTGCATGGCTGATAACAGTGGTAGGCTGGTCATAGTGGGGAGTAACTTATACTAGTGTCATGCATATGACACTAGTATAAGTTACTACCATCATAGTGCAAAGTAACATAGTAGTTCATAGTAGTAGTGTCATAGATGACTTCATTTATTAGCTTGTAGACTCATCTTGTCTTGGAAACCGCTATGTTATAGTAACATATTATGTTACCACTTCTCATTAACTACTTGCCATGTAAGCAAAATTTTCTTGGAGTACGCTATGTTACTAGCTAAGTTAATCCCACTATGAGTAGCCTTAGATGGAGTCTGGACCATAGTGTCCAATCGACTGAGCGCATTTAATGCGGGCCATAGAGTGGGTCATGCCCAGAGGTGTTGTCTTGAGGTAAAGGCTCTTCGAATTTCACACAAGGCGTGCACGAGGTGGACTGTTTCCATTGTTATTGACGAGACAAGGCGAGCGGGGAAGCCGTGATATATGGTGTTGCCTCGATTATCGTGCATGATGCACACGGTTATACTATTGATGACGTGATTTTTTGCCATATGGCAGACAATTCATTACCGGTTTTGGATATTGGGTTTTGAATTGGACCTGTTCAACCTTCGAGGACTGGCTGGCTGATGTCGGTTGAAACTGCGTCGGTATTTCCCCAAAGAGGAAGGGATGATGCAGTACACCTACGGTAGGTATTTTCCTCAGTTATGAAACCAAGGTATCAACCCAGTAGGAGGCCATGCCAAGCTATGTAAATGATACCTGCACACAAAGAACAAATACTTGCAACCCGACGTGTAAAAGGGGTTGTCAATCCCTCCTCGAGCAAAAAATAAAATAAATAAAGAAAAAGTGTAGCAAGGTATTTTTGGGTTTTTGAATAATATACCTGGAAATAAAAGTGAATAAAAATATATCAGAAAGCAATATGATAAAAGATAGACCCGGGGGCCGTAGATTTCACTAGTGGCTTCTCTCGAGAAAATAGCATACGGTGGGTAAACAAATTACTATTGGGCAATTGATAGAAGATCAAATAATCATGACGATATCCAGGCAATGATCATTATATAGGCATCACATCCAAGATTAGTAGACTGAAACAATTCTGCATCTACTACTATTACTCCACACATCGACCGCTATACAGCATGCATCTAGTGTATTAAGTTCATGGAGAAACGGAGTAATGCAATAAGAACGGTGACATGATGTAGACAAGATCTATTCATGTAGGAATAGACGCCATCTTGTTATCCTTAATAGCAACGATACATGCGTGCCTTGCTGCCCCTTCTGTCACTGGGAAAGAACACCGCAAGATCGAACCCATCACAAACCTCTTCCTGTGGCAAGAAAAATCGATCTAGTCGACCTAACTAAACCAAAGATTTGAAGAAGAAATACGAGGCTATAAGTAATCATGCATATAAGGGATCAAAGAAAACTCAAATAACTTTCATGGATATAGATCTGATCATAAACTCAAACTTCATCGGATCCCAACAAACACACCGCAAAAAGTCATTACATCAAATAGATCTCCAAGAGACCATTGTATTGAGAATCAAGAGAGAGAGAGAGAGAGAGAGAGAGAGAGAGAGAGAGAGAGAGAGAGAGAGAGACATCTAGCTACTTCCTATGGACCCATAGGTCTATGATGGACTACTCACGCATCATCGGAGAGGCATCAATGAAGGTGATGAACCCATCCGTGATGGTGTAGATTGGATCTCCTGGTTCTGGAACTTGCGGTGGTTGGAATTGTGTTTCGACGTCTCCGCTAGGTTTTCTGAAATATTTGGGAATTTATAGGGTGAAGAGGCGGTGCAGGGGGTCTACGTGGGTAACCCCTAGACGCGTTCTGGTGGGTTGTGCCCCCCATGGGCCTCCCCTCTGGTGCTTTCTTGGCCCCCAAGGTGTCTTCTAGTCCAAAAACAAATCTCCAAAACGTTTCGTGGTATTTGGACTTTGTTTGCTACTGATATTCTACGAAGTAAAAAAAGCAAAAAACAACAACTGGCACTGGGCACTATGTCAATAGGTTAGTCCCAAAAAATGATACAAAGTTGCTATAAAACGATTGTAAAACATTCAAGAATGATAATATAACATTATGAAACAATAAAAAATTATAGATACGTTGAAGACATATCACTGGCATGGCCAAGTTTACCTCGTGGGAGTGAAGCTTACAATTTCTCTTGCTCTCCAGCTCCTGGAAAATTACCCGAACTCCCTTTTGTTGGGGCGTGGTGGTCCTCCGCCGCCTGCGGCTGATCATGGTTGTCGTCGGTAGCTGATTTCTCCTACTGGAGGCACTTCACTATGCTGCAATCCCTGGTTGATTGCGTGGATGGCATCTTCTTCATGCTGTGAAACTAGCAGGGATGAGCGAGGATTTCATCGAATGACGACTTCTTATATTCACGCTGCTGGCAGTAATGATTTGGCGGTAGATTGCCACCGCACAGATCATCATTCTAGGCAATGACAACCGGCGCTGCTTCGCTACCGCCGTCACTACCACCCCCTTCTTCTTAGGGATTATTCCATCTGTGCCCCTGGTTCCTTAGTTGTGCTCACTTTTCCCCACGCTTCAAACTTGTGCTCACTTTTCCCCATTCCCTTAGCTAAAACTCTCACAAATGTTCATAACAGACGTTTGCCGTCTTGGCCGTTAACTGACTTGTGGGGCCACGTTGGACTCTGTTTTTTTAGGGGCTCGTTGGACTCTGTTTTTTTTTCTGTTGACTGTGGCTGTGGCTTCGCTGGTTGGGCCGTGTTTGTGTTCATAGGATGGGCCCGATGGATGCAGCCTGCTATGCATGCCCAGCTTTGGCATCGATGTAGCCTGCTATGCATGCGAACACCGCCACGCACGCATCTAGTGACCTAGACCTAATCGCATGTATGCACGCCGACACGCACGCATCGATCCTTGCCGCACGGTTGCCGGTGGATTAAATCGCTCCGCATCGTCGTTTCAAGCGTCGCAGACTCGCAGGCATACGTGCCGGTGGCAGAAGGGGCAGGCTGCACACATGGTCGCGTCCATATGTCGAGGCATTGGTTCACGCCGCAGGCTGCACGCACGCTCGTGAACGGGAGACAGGCAGCCGCCAATGCAGAGCACGCACAAGGGGGAGGCAGGCAGCCGCCAACGCAGAGCACGCAGAAGGGGGAGGCAGGCAGCCGCCAACGCAGAGCACGCAAAGCACGCTCGCATCGATTCTCGTTTACACATTGATGATCGCATCGGTTCACGCACGCACCGAGTCACGATCTACGCCGGCCGTTTGCGCGTGTACCCACTTTGTCTCCCCCGGCTATTTAAACTGCCCTCCATTGCCTCTTCTTCTACAGATCCATCTGCGCCTCCAACTTCTTCTCTTCTTCCCCCAAAAGCCAAAGCGGTTCCACTCAGCGAAGCAAGCAAGATGCAGTACAACGGGCCGACGTTCCAAGCGCCGCCCACCGTGCCGGAACGGCGGTACCCTGCCCACGTCATCGTCGAGGAATCCCTCCGCGTGTGGGCGTTCTCCCGCTGGAGGGGAAGCACTGAGCTTGCACGGGGGTTCCTCCGTGCGGGCTTCCACCACCTCCCGGCGGGCTCGCCGCCCATGTTCAACCTCGTGGAGCAGCGTCCCCACGCCAACGCTCCAGTGGTAGGGCTCGTCGTCCACTTCACCAACAGGTTCGATGCCTACTACCTGCTCGGCAAGGTGTATTGGTGTGGGTGCGAGTTCATCGCATTCACGACCTATAACATCTTCACCGACTTCGAGAGCGTCTTCCCCGCTCGCAACCGCATGCACAGCCTCCCGTACTACCTCGGCGACAACGGCCGTGAGGAGGAGGAGTACTGAAGCCGGCGGCGAAGAAGACGGTGAAGCCGGCGGTTAAGGTGAAGACATGGCGGTGTTGCCCTAGCTACCCTATCTATCTATCTAGTTTGTGGTGTTGCCCGAGCTATCTATGTAACGTTAACTATTATCTATGGTGTGTATGTAAGAACTTATGTTGCCCTAGCAACCGTACCCTATCAAGTTAAGTTATGTGTGTTATATTAATGCTTTGTTATGTTTGTATTTTGTTTGTCCCAAGTTTAGACACGGCTAATTGGCATGGGAAAAATTAACCAAACAAACTAAAAATGATGTGTTTATAGATGCCTTCTAAAAATAAGAACATATTGTACATTTGTACACGGCTTTGGTTTGAGAGCTCTGTATTTTTTAGGTATTCAAAGAATACTTTGGTTTTCGAAAATATTGAAGTATCAAATACTTTGAGATATTTGGCTTTAGTCAAAAGTGTAGTTTTAACTACACTATTTTTGAAGTAAAGGAAAGCCAAAAAAATTCTGCCCCATGGCCTATGTAAATAATTTTTTTCTAAAACCCACCTCCCTACTTTGGGTCAAGCCAAGCAACAATTTCCAGCAAGTTTCAACTGCCCCTAAATTTTATTTCTATTTATTTTATCTCAAAATCTTTTCTGTTATTTATTTTGGACCTTAGAGTTTCCAAAGGAACTGCCAGATTTCCTTTGAGTTTTGACTCCAAGTAAATTCCTCTGACTAGTCCTTAGCACCCTCAACCAAGATCCATCAAGATCCACTGGTCCACAATTCAAATTTTTCAAAATGTGCTTGCTGCAAGTTTGGACCAGATTTGCCATTTTTGGTGAAATTCATTTCTTTTCTTTTCCTAAAAATCTGAGAAAAATCAGGCAGCCTTTGGATGCATCAAAAGACCACCTCACCAAAGATCAGCTCCAGAAAAATTTTCCACATGCCAAAATCATTTCATCGAACAGTTGGTGTGCACTATTTCTGTTAGTTTCAGAGTTCAGTGTTCAGTTGCAGTCGCCAGTGTCATTTTCTTCAGAGCACGGCATCGATCTCGCCAGTAACTGCAGTGGCGCCTTGCTCCCTGTTCCCCCTCCTTGTCCAGTGCGCTGTATGATCCTATACTCGAGGTTATTAGCTAACAAAATAATCCTATCACTGAACTGCTAGTTGTTTTCTGCCGAAACTGAAAGTGTCGAAACTTAACAGTAAACTGCATACATTCAGTGATCGACAGTTGCACAAACATCTCTAACGAGAGATGGCCATCAAGTAAAAAATTCCTAGAGCAAGTATTCCTAAAGCTATCAGATTGGATTGCTTCTTCAACTCAATCAGATGCTTGAAGTTCTTGTTCATCTTCTTCAATTCCGTCTTCAGTTCAACATCTACCACCGTCGGGTATTCTGGACGCGCAGCTGCTGCCGGAGCGGCACTGTCATGGGGCAGATTGGACTCGCTGATTGCATTCCCCCTCGAATCCAGCAAGCCCGACCCTTGAAGCCTCTGGATGTAATCATCCATCCACTCGAAATGGTGGCATTTCTTCACGATCTGAAAATCAAACCATGTAACCTAAATCCAAATCTGACAGATTTTTTGAGAAATTAGAGATAAAGGATGCGAGGAAAACTCAGATCTAACCTGCCCCTCCGGCTTGCTCTCGCATTTGACGAACTCGCGCCCAAAGTTCCCATTCTTCTCCTCCTTCGAAGTCAACCGCTTCAGTGGCGCAGTCCGTGGGCAGTCAGTGCATCGAGTCATCGGCACTGGACCATACACCGGCCACGTGGAACGGGGGGCTGACGAGGAGGTCGACATATCGCCCGAGAGGAAGAAACAGAGGAATTGCTCGAGAGGAAGAAGAACGAGAAGATGGGGAAAGAAACAGAGGAATTGCTCGATCTGCTCGATGCCTTTGTTTGTCAGATGGAGAAGAGGAGAAGGGGAAGCTATATTGATGATTTGCCACATTGTATTTTGCAGTTTCAATATTTGAACCAACTCTTAACACTGACATGTGGTGGTCATGTGCGAAAAATACAATTTCATTTGTAAAGTGGGGCAGATCGTAAAAAACCCGAGAAGGACAGTGCAGTAGCCAATCAGGATGCATCACGCGGATCGCGCATGCCTGCCCCACATCTGACGGGTGGTGTTTGGCGCTTGGTAGGATCCGACGGCGCACGTTCAACGCTAGGGTTTGGAGCATTTCTGCGGGGTTATGAGCGAGTCAACGGGGTTATTAGGGTTTGACCAGATTTCAAATGGCCATAACTAAATTAGAAAAAATCGCAAAAATATAAAACAAACGTAGTTCGTCCGTTTATGAGACCTAGTTACCATAAAAAAATATAAACTCGGTATAGGGGCGTTTTTTTGAAAAATCATTTTTTGAAGTGATTTGTCCAAATCAAGTTCAAATGTTTTTAAAAAAAAAATCAAAATGTTGTAATTCTTACGCACATAGCCGTCATATGTGACAAGGTTATGATAAAAAAATATAAACTTGGTGTAGGTCATTTTCATGAAAAAAGTCTTCACACAAACGAGCTATCACCTATGAACATTTTCAGAGTTCGTAGAGTAGGGAGAGAGGGTTTAGGGTTTGAAAAAAAATCAAAATAATTTTAAAAAATACGAAAAAAGCTCCATAGCTTCATTTTGGAGTGAGTAAGAAGGATGTGAACTTACTTTTTCATTTTCATATCTAAAACGTGTTATTTGACGGTTTTGAATTAAAAGCATATTCTTTTAAAAAATGTAGTAATATGGATATTAATCAATAAATAGTGAGACTTCGTTTTTACCCTATATATATGGAACAAGTGTTAATAAAAAAATATATGCCTCATTTAGGCAAGGTCAAAAAAAAACTTGATTTCAAATAGGGCTGTTTACCCTTGTTTTCGAGCTCGTTTCTAGCACATTTCTCATTCTGACTGTTCACCTACGAATATTGGACTTCAAATGCTCGATCAAATACACCGCATAGAGCAATGAACCTCCAATGTTCAACTTCAACTTTGACTCGAATCCAAATTTTGGCCCAAATTCAAATATTGATTTAAATTCAAATTTTGATGGAAATTTGAATTATGACTCAAATAAGAAACCAAAGTAGAAGCAACATTATTACAACTGATAAGTTTTCACAGTAGCTCAAATCTACCAAGTTTTAAGCGATCCACTCACCCTCAAATTGACAACACAAACATTTCCCAACAATTTAATTCAAATTTTCGACTTGCTCCTTGTGTTTGCAGCTGGCTTCACCGTCTTGCTCCTGGTTTCCCTAGTTGAGATGCTCTTTTCTTTCAGACTCTTGTTCCTTTTGATCTTGGGATTTACTTGGGGTTTTCCTCGTGGAGGTGCTGATGGAGTAGTTGCACTCGCCGAGCACTTGACGACCATTTGACGGCCATCTATGGGTTCAGTAATCTTTAAAGGCACAATTGGAATAATTACACCCTCCTCTTCCTCTCTTATAGATTCAAAACCATCAAAGGCCATGGTTTCAAAATCTTCTGCTTCTTCATCTCTTGGCCTTTTCTCCCTAGAACTGGTAAATAAAAGGGCCCTAAATAAAATTATAAGCCATAGGCAAAAAAGAGAACAAATGCAAACAAAAGGGTAGCTGCATTCTACAAAGGGTGCAAACACATACCAAGATGCTTCATTTGCTACTGCATTCTCCACTGCTTCATTTGCTGTTGCATTCTCCACTGCATCTTCAGTCTCCATTGCTACTGCATTCTCCTCAGCATTGGCTGCTGTCCATCTTTCCTCCTCTCCAAATGATGCATCCACTGCATTGGTACAAAGCCTAGCAATATGCCCCAGAACTCCACATTTTTTGCAAGCACGCTTCTTTGGTAGACGACCCTCCTCACCTGCTCTAATCCTCTGGTTCCTTGGTCTTCCTGGTGGTCTACTAATGACAGGAGCGTGGAGTTTGAACCCTGGATCTACTATGTTCCATTGATCTTTCCCCAATAGTGCAGGCACATTGTCAGCATAAGCAGCCATAAATTTGGCAACAGAGAAATACTCAGAGCAATATTGATCAACTTCACCATCTGCACCCCCGATAACGGTCATCAGATGTAGGGCATGTATGCATGGCTTCCCACGGATCTGCCATTGCCTACAAGTACATTCTCTAGTACTTAGGTTCACAGGATACCTCCATACCCTATTTTTAGTGTCAGTATTGGTAACCTCTCCCTCATATGTACCAGATCGAATACATTTCATCTTCATTCCTCTTGCCTTCATGTGCAATGCCTTAATCAGTGATGGGAGCATTTGATGACCAACATATTGTGTTTCTGCAATTCTTTTGCGAAGAGCCATCTTTATCATGATCATTTGCCTCATCTTGTCAAATGCTTGCCACAACAAGAGCCCTTTCACTGACTTGAACTTTGAATTGAAGCATTCTGCAAGGTTACTGGTCACATAATCTACTTTGCAGATTTCGTTGAATTTGCTTCTTGACCACACCTTGCCATGATGTGCATCCATGTACTCCTTCACAAGAGGATTTTGAGCATACAACACTCTCAAATGGTGTTCATGCTTCCTTTTGCTGCATGTGTATGATGCTGGCCATAAGTTCTCATCATAAACTTTACCTTTGAACTTCTTTTTGAAATTATGCGCTAGGTGTCGCATACATTCCCTATGCTCCACTCCAGGGAATACAATTTCCACTGCACTCTCTAAACCCTTGCAAGCATCTGTGTGTATAGCTAAACCTGTGGGTGTGCCTATAATGTTGCGCAACTGCTGCAGAAACCAGACCCAACTTTCCTCAGACTCTGCCTCCACCACACCAAATGCAACTGGGAATAGCCAGTTGTGTCCATCAACTGCAAAAGCTGCTACTAGCTATCCTCTCCATCTTCCAGTCAAATGTGTAGCATCTACGGCCAAATAGGGCCTGCAACCATCTAGAAACCCCTGCCAGCAAGCCTTGAAACAAACAGAAGCCCTTCTGAAGCACTCCTTCTGAAATGACTTCCCTTTTATTTTGAATGGAACTATATGCTTGTCAATCTCTACAACACTCCCTGGACTTGCCATCTCCACTTCAGCTTTGAAAGTGTAAAGCAGCTGAAAACTGTCATTCCATTTACCATTAATTCTGTCAAGAGCCTTTTCCCTAGCATTGAAAATTCTCATGTAAGGAATTTCTATCTTGTACTTCTCAAAAAGCTTCCCATGGAGTGCTGTTGGACCAAGTCCAGGTTCTTCTCTCAGCCAATCCAATATAGCATCTGCCACCCACCTAGTTTTTGCTAGCTTGGTTTTGGCCTTCCCCCCTCCCCCTCCAGGTGGACAGGTGTGCTTGTGTGGGTTTTTCTTTATCTGAAACAAAACAAAAGGGTAAAGAACAGTTAAGAAACCTTACTCAACGATCTGAAACTAAATTACTAACTGAACTTGGATTACCTGAATATATTTGCTCTCTCTCATACGAGATGCATGCAACTTCCACCTACACCTAGGATATGGACAAAAAACTATGAACCTTGCTGGCTCACTCCTTTTAATCCTATAGGTGTTTTCAGATATAATGCACCATGTTGTCACTGCATTCCGACAGTCCACCATTGATTGGAAAATGGTACCTACACTAAGCTCAGGGTTTTCCCTAATCCACTCAATTATTGGCATGTCATCACCATCGTATTCATCCTCGATTAAGCTGTCCGTGTTCTCCACCTTCTCTTCATCGTCAGTGTCATCAAACCTAGCTTGGCTGATGGGCTCCTCCATATATTCGTCATCCACTGCTTGCTGACTGGCTACATCGACCAGTTCAGGAAACATCATCTCATCTTCATCATCATTTGTAGGCACTGCCTCATCAGGTTCTGCATCTTCTTCTACACCAACTGCAGAAGGTACACAAGAAGCAGCAGCTGAATCGGAACCAGAATTGGCAGCAGGCATGTTGTGGCTCCATGAACCACTTGCTTTACTTGGTGTCGACCTACAAGGAGTGCCGGGGTGCTGGCTATTAGCACAGACAGATGATGTCTGAACTCCCTTCCCCTTCGCCCGTTCTGCGCGTGGCTGAAGCACATCGATTTGGAGTTTACCGAATCGGCAGCCAGCAATCCCAGAAAAAAGCAACGACATATGATCGTCGCAAGTTAGTGGGAGAAATCTTTGCTCGTCACTGCTGAAGTAATTCAGTTTAACAGCATCGGCATCACTCCAGGGATAGGTGTTTCGGAGCTCAGCTCGCAAATCTTTGAAAGATATGCTGGTTTCTACCACTTTGGGATAGAAAAATGATGAAATCAAATGCGGTTTAGTACCACGCAGCACACTAGTTTCCATTCTAATCGCCAGCCGGAAAGCCAGCGCGGGATCAATCCTACAATACGACTTCAGTTAGCTGGGTAAAATCGAGTACAAATTCGAACGATTCAACCAAACAGAAGTCAAATACGGCCTACAATATGACTTAGAACGTCAATTTGAGAGGAAACAATGCTTACCCAGGTTTAATCCATGAATTATCTCCTGCCGATTCGACCCAATCCTCTCCACGATCGACTGCATTCCGGGCGTCCTCACTCAACATCGCTATGTAATCTCAGATGGGGGTGGGGGGTGGGCTATATCTGGCGGAGACCCGGCGTCACCGACGAACGGACGAGGGCATAGGGTGGAGGAAACAACTGCGGTGGACGCCGGCAGAGGGGGCGGGGCGGCGCTGTGCAGTGCGGCCTGTCAAGATCTGTTTCAGATTCAGACAAGCTGCCCAATACGTGTCTCCTTGCGGTCCCACCCGTCAGCAAGCAACAGTCAGACAAAGACTCGGCCCCACTCGTCAGCAATTAACGGTCAATGGACGGTCAAGACGGCAAACGCCCGCTATGAGCATTTGTGAGAGTTTCAGCTAAGGAAGAGGGGAAAAGTGAGCAAATGTTTGGAGCGTGGGGAAAAGTGAGCACAACTAAGGAACCAGGGGCATAGAATTAATAATCCCTTCTTCTTATGGGTGCGGCTATTCATTCAATTGAAGTTGGGTCAATTCTTCTGCCCAGAGGACTCCGCTTTGGGTTTGCCTTTGCCCCAAGCAGTCAGATATGACAGGGAGTGGTTTATTCACTGGAGCGATATCTATTGACGATCTCCATGAGACGGCCCATGGTTAACACCTATGTGCGACCAAGCTTCTGCCTTTGGAGCTCATACCCGACTCCTAGTTTGAAGGCCTAGATAGCCTAAGACTCAACGATTTTCTCAATGGAGTTACATAGCCGAGTCAAGCGATTGATGTATTCGCGGACTAACTTGCCTTCCTTCTAGACGCAGTTCCACATGTCCTGCGTAGTGCCGGTTCTAACGTATGCGCCCTCAATATTTTTGAGAAATGCATCACGTAGATCATCCCAGTCATAAATGTTGTCTTCGAGCAGGCTGTTTAGCCACGCCTGTGCTAATCCCTTTAGCATCAAGAGAAGGTTGCGGATGGAGACACACTCATTGTCCATGTCGATATTAAAGGACACAAGGTAGCCAACCAATCAATTGTCGGGCTTGGCAGTATCGTCATACTTGTTGATTCCGTTAGCGATTCAGAACCATTCTGGGAAAGATTCAGTCCATATGCGCCAGCTGAGGAACAAACGTCCGAGTGAACCTGACCTAGATAGACAATCGGCTTTGCCACGACACTGAATCACGCCTTGGCTGCGCGGATGGCCTCAATGTTATCCCATGCATCATGGGGTCATGATCTCCGACCCTAAGAGGGGCTTAGTTGGTGTTGCTCTGCGTGGATTCGGACGATGTCGTCTCGTGCATCATGCCCCCGATTGGTGGATCGACTTAGAAGAGACAACACCATGGTGATGGGATGGCTGCGAGCCTCCGAAGGTTGGCACCACTGCTTTTAAAGCCAGTCATCCTTGCGATGGAGTGGCTATATATTGTTCTTCCACCTTAGCATTGATCAGCATGGCGAATCAAACGTGGTACTCTTCTGTGGGTTAACCGGTGAGTGAAACCAACTTGTTGAACAATGCCATAGTAGCAAGCATGTTCCTGGTCGGAGTACGATGTACTCGAATGCCCTTCGAACCTTGGCTCTCCGTGAGTTGCCCGCAACACGAGCCATGTAGTCGAGGCATATTATTGAGGATAACGGGGAGTGTTTTTTGCTTTATTCGCTGGAAGCTCAAGCTTTTGCGTCTCAAGGTTCCACTTCTTTCAGGCTAGGCACTCCTGCTCCTTTAGGATGGCCACCCAAGAAGCCTCGAAGGTAAAGGCGCAGGGGTGTTTCCCTCCACAGGTTTGTGCAGAAGTGTGTCATCCTTCATTCACGCGGGCACATCGGTAGCAGCCCCACCGCTGTTAGCCCTGTACATTTCCACCACAAAGGTAGAGCTGTATGAACTTTCATACCTGCCAGACTCGGAATCTTGGGCGACCATAAGGGATACAGAGTTGATCATACCGATAGCCTGCGGAGCAGCATTGCTAGTAGCTGGTGGAGGTACAGATCCTAGGGGATGCCTGAGACCAATCTTTAATCGTCGATCAGGAGTGGTAAACTATCGGCACAAAACGCTGGAGCGATCTGCAGTGAAGTGCATGCTACCGGTGTGTGCTACAGTAATGATGAATCTGGCAGAGGCAGGATGAGAGCCCGCTTCATTGGCATTGAAATGCATCGTGGCGAAGTGTACAAACTTCCCGGGCCTAAGCCCACCATTGATGACCAGATCGTCACTCCATCACATGCTTGCCCCATGGTGGTTTCCAAATGTCGCGGGGATTTCTCCACAATACTCATGATTTGGGGATTTTATGTGGGAAAGACACACATGAAAGATGTAGGTATGAGATTTCACACAATGGAGCTTTTACCCAAATCCCAGACCCTATTCTAGGGGTAATACCCTATTCCTGCCTAGATATTTTCTCTCCAATGTGAGCCACGTGATTACAGAGGATTTGTCTAGCTTGTAGATGAACTTATTTGTGTCCCGCGATCTTCTCACATTATATACTATGATGAGAAGGCGGAGTTACAAGGGGGGTTAAGAGCTATGATGTAATAATAATCGTAATGGCGGATGGAATTATGACATCACCACAAGAGCTAGCACCGCAGGTAACGTTCCTCTTGATTAACCATGTCTTGACCCAGTTGAGTGGACATTGTGGGGTCTTAGCCGAATGAGCGTCGTGACATTCTCTCAGATGGGCTTTATTGATACCAACCGAGCTGAGTAGTTTTCCCGATGAAGACTAGGTCTGTGGGCCCTAGTGGGATGAATCCTTCTCATGGGCCTACCCAGGGGATTCCGCTGTCACATGGTCATTTTTTTAACATAGTACAATCGAAGTTGCTCACATACACTCACTTCCATGAACGCACACACATCTACCTCTATGAGCACCTCCGAGAGACTGAGCCGACACATCATCTTCAAATTGACGAAGTCGCCATAGACGCCTTCCTAAGCCCTATTTGGAATCACTCCGCCCCGCTCCACTCCAGGGAGCTGTGGAGCGGGGCTTGAGCCGCTCTGTGAAAACGAGCTACAACCTACTCCACTCCGGGAGTGGAGTCGAGGGAGTGGAGTGGAACCGAACAGGCACCTAGTCGACGCGAACGTCTCTTCCCACTGGACGCACATCACCGGAAGGATTGGAATAAATCAAGGAAAATGCGAGCACCAATGTAAGCCTAGGACTTGAACTCTGGTGGGCAGGGGTCACTGTCCTACTAACCATCCAAATACAGATTAGTTCGCGTCACATGGTTATTTGATTGGGTGAAATACATGATCATCCAGACTTTTAATTAATTAATTAAGCAATTTTTCTTCTTAATCAATGAGATATTTGTTTTGCTTCATTTTTCATTATATCCGATTCCCGAGTTTGTCTCGGCTCCATGGTTCTATGAACCACCTCTCCGGAGAGCACACAAAGCTAAGCACGACCAATCTTGTTAGAACTAGCTGTTATGTACTCCATTCAGCACAGTGGCGGAGCCAGGAATTTGCTTCCGGGTATTCTTATAATTTTTTCTTTTGCCAAAGTGGCATGGACTGATGGACATTGGACAAAAAATTACCCCCTCTATCACACAATATAAGATGTTTTTAAGCCATGCAGCTTGTAAAAACTTATATGGTGGGATGGAGGGAGTACAATTCACAAGCAGTGAGTGGCTTCTACTTCTTCTAGAATTTAGTAGCAGTGGCAATTTACAGGAAAAAAATTAGATTTGTTAAAAAACATAGGGAAATTACCATGGTGCTGCTGCTTGTAGATGGATAGGGATTGGCTGGATGCGATACTGGATGTATGCATACTTGACGGAGGTGGAGCCCGACGGGGACACTACGACATAGGCTGGACTGCCGGAGGTGCAGCCGTCAGCCCTGGACGGCGTCTACAGTGGGAGGCCGGAGGTGGACTGGTGGAGCCGTGGGGGAGAGGGCCGGAGGCAAAGGGGAGGAAGAGGGCCAGCCATCGCCTGTCGCGCGCCGGACCTGGAATGGCTTGCCGCCGCCGCCCCCGTAACTCGTAAGCAGTAAGGTTTGGGATTTCAGAATCGGGGAAGAGAGATTGGGAGACGACTATACACTAGAAAAAATCAGTTTGTTCGGTTAACCGAGCATGGGGACCGAAACTATCGAAACAAATTCGGTTTCTACGAATCACTAAGGGCGTGTTTGGTTGCCCGCATCGAGCCCAACCAGGCCTGCGCGGGAAGCGAACGGGCTGTTTGGTTGCCTGGTTTTACTATTGGGCCTGCATAGCATGAAACTTAAAGCACCTCTGGGCCTGCCTCGCTGGCAACCCAGGAGTCGGCAGTTTCTCCAGGGCCAGGCCCGAGCGATGCACGTGGGCGGGTGCGGCTGCACGCGCGCGGCCACCCTCGAGAAGCCGCGTTGCTTCCCGAAGCACCATCACCTCACCGCCCCTCACCGCTCCCTCTCCCCACTATTCCGCACTCTCCCAACTCTCACCGGCGGCGGCTGCTACCTCGTGAGCACTACGTTGGTTTTCCCTTGAAGAGGAAAGGATGATGCATCAAAGTAGCATAAGTATTTCCCTCAGTTTTTGAGAACCAAGGTATCAATCCAGTAGGAGGCCACGCACGAGTCCCTTGCGCCTACACAAACAAATAAATCCTCGCAACCAACGCGATAAGGGGTTGTCAATCCTACACGGTCACTTACGAGAGTGAGATCTGATAGATATGATAAGATAATATTTTTGGTATTTTTTTATGATAAAGATGCGAAGTAAAATAGAAGCAAAATAAAAGGCAACAGAAATAGCTAAGTGTTGGAAGATTAATATGATGGAAAGTAGACCCGGGGCCATAGGTTTCACTAGTGGCTTCTCTCAAAAGCATAAGTATTTACGGTGGGTGAACAAATTACTGTTGAGCAATTGACAGAATTGAGCATAGTTATAAGAATATCTAGGTATGATCATGTATATAGGCATCACGTCTGAGACAAGTAGACTGACTCCTGTCCGCATCTTCTACTATTACTCCAGACATCGACCGCTATCCAGCATGCATCTAGAGTATTAAGTTCATAAGAACAGAGTAACGCCTTAAGCAAGATGACATGCTGTAGAGGGATAAACTCATGCAATATGATATAAACCCCATCTTTTTATCCTCGATGGCAACTACAATACGTGCCTTGCTGGCCCTACTGTCACTGGGAAAGGACAGCCAAACCAAACTGATAATTCGAAGAGACTTGCAAAGATAACCAATCATAGATAAAAGAATTCAGAAGATTCAAATATTGTTCATAGATAAACTTGATCATAAACCCACAATTCGTCGGTCTCAACAAACACACCGCAAAAGAAGATTACATCGAATATATCTCCATGAGGAAGGTGAGAACATTGTATTGAGATCCAAAAAGAGAGAAGAAGCCATCTAGCTAATAACTATGGACTCGAAGGTCTTAGGTAAACTACTCACACATCATCGGAGAGGCTATGGTGTTGATGTAGAATCCCTCTGTGATCGATGCCCCCTCCGGCGGAGCTCCGGAACAGGCCCCAAGATGGGATCTCGTGGGTACAGAAGGTTGCGGCGGTGGAATTAGGTTTTTGGCTCCGTTTCTGGTAGTTTGGGGGTACGTAGGTATATATAGGAGGAAGAAGTACGTCGGTGGAGCAACAGGGGGCCCACGAGGGTGGAGGGCACACCTGGAGGGGTAAGTGCGCCCCCTACCTCGTGCCCTCCTGGTTGCTTTCTTGATGGAGGGTCCAAGTCCTCTGGATCACGTTCGTTCCAAAAATCATGTTCCCGAAGGTTTCATTCCGTTTGGACTCCGTTTGATATTCTTTTTCTGCGAAACTCTGAAATAGGCAAAAAAACAACAATTCTGGGTTGGGCCTCCGGTTAATAGGTTAGTCCCAAAAATAATATAAAAGTGTATAATAAAGCCCAATAATGTCCAAAACAGAATATAATATAGCATGGAACAATAAAAAATTATAGATATGTTGGAGACGTATCAAGCATCCCCAAGCTTAATTCCTGCTCGTCCGCGAGTAGGTAAATGATAAAAACAGAATTTTTGATGTGGAATGCTACTAGGCATAATTTCAATGTAATTCTTCTTAATTGTGGTATGAATATTCAGATCCGAAAGATTCAAGATAAAATTTCAATATTGACATAAAAATAATAATACTTCAAGCATACTAACTAAGCAATTATGTCCTCTCAAAATAACATGGCCAAAAAAAGTTCATCCTTACAAAATCATATAGTTTAGTCATGCTCCATTTTCGTCACACAAGAATGCTCTCATCTTGCACATCCCCGATGACAAGCCAAGCAATTGTTTCATACTTAGTAATCTCAAACTTTTTCAACCTTCACGCAATACATGAGCGTGAGCCATGGATCTAGCACTATGTTGGAATAGAATATAATGATGGGGGTTACGTGGAGAAGACAAAAAGGGAGAAAGTATCACATCAACGAGGCTAATCCATTAGCTATGGAGATGCCCATCGATTGATGTTAATGCAAGGTGTAGGGATTGCCATGCAACGGACGCACTAGAGCTATAAATATATGAAAGCTCAACAAAAGAAACTAAGTGGGTGTGCATCCAGCTTGCTTGCTCACGAAGACCTAGGGCATTTGAGGAACCCATCGTTGGAATATACAAGACAAGTTCTATAATGAAAAGTTCCCACTAGTATATGAAAGTGACAAAACAAGAGACTCTCTATCATGAAGATTATGGTGCTACTTTGAAGCACCAGTGTGGTAAAATGGATAGTAACATTGTCCCTTCTCTCTTTTTCTCTCATTTTTTGGGCCTTCTCGTTTTTTTACCTCACTTGGGACAATGCTCTAGAAAATGATGATCATCACACTTCTATTTATTTACAACTCAATGATTACAACTCGATACTAGAACAAAGTATGACTCTATATGAATGACTCCGGCGGTGTACCGGGATATGCAATGAACCAAGAGTGACATGTATGAAAGAATTATAAATGGGGCTTTGCCACAAATACGATGTCAACTACATGATCATGCAAAGCAATATGACAATGATGAATGTGTCATGATAAACGGAATGGTGGAAAGTTGCATGGCAATATATCTCGGAATGGCTACGGAAATGCCATAATAGGTAGGTATGGTGGCTGTTTTGAGGAACATATAAGGAGGTTTATGTGTGAAAGAGCGTATCATATCACGAGGTTTGGATGCACCGGTGAAGTTTGCACCAACTCTCAATGTGAGAAAGGGCAATGCACGGTACCGAAGAGGCTAGCAATGATGGAAAGGTGAGGGTGCGTATAATCCATGGACTCAACATTAGTCATAAAGTACTCACATACTTATTGCAAAAATTTAGAAGTCATCAAAAACCAACCATTACGCGCATGCTCCTAGGGGGATGGATTGGTAGGAAAAGAGCATCGCTCGTCCCCGACCGCCACTCATAAGGAGGGCAATCAAAGAACACCTCATGTTTCAAATTTGTTACATAAAGTTTACCATACGTGCATGCTACGGGACTTGCAAACTTCAACACAAATATTTCTCAAATTCACAACTACTCAACTAGCACAACTTTAATATCACTACCTCCATGTCTCAAAACAATCATCAAGCATCAAACTTCTCTTAGTATTCAACACACTCATGAGAAAGTTTTTACTAGTCTTGAATACCAAGCATATTAGGATTATTTAAGCAAATTACCATGCTATTTAAGACTCTCAAAATAATCTAAGTGAAGCATGAGAGAATAATAGTTTCTATAAAACAAAACCACCACCGTGCTATAAAAGATATAAGGGAAGTACTAGAGGAAAAACTATATAACTCAAAAGATATAACACATATATTCTAATAATTTCCGAATCATGTGTGTCTCTCTCAAAAGGTGTGTACAGAAAAGATGATTGTGGTAAACGAAACAGCAAAGACTCAAATCATAAAAGACGTTCCAAGCAAAACACATATCATGTGGTGAATAAAAATATAGCTCCAAGTAAAGTTACTGATGGAAGTAGACGAAAGAGGGGATGCCTTCCGGGGCATCCCCAAGCTTTGGCTTTTAGGTGTCCTTAGATTATCTTGTGGTGCCTTGGGAATCCCCAAGCTTAGGGTCTTGCCACTCCTTGTTCCATAATCCATCAAATCTTTCACCCAAAACATGAAAACTTCACAACACAAAACTTAACAGAAAATCTTGTGAGGTCCGTTAGCGAAAGAAAACAAAAGACCACTTCAAGGTACTGTAATGAACTCATTATTTATTTATATTGGTGTTAAACCTACTGTATTCCAACTTATCTATGGTTTATAAACTATTTTACTAGCCATAGATTCATCAAAATAAGCAAACAACACACGAAAAACAGAATCTGTTAAAAACAGAACAGTCTGTAGTAATATGTAACTAACTCAAACTTCTGGAACTCCAAACAATATACCAAAATAGGACGACCTAGACAATTTGTTTATTGATCAGAAGCAATTGGAATCAATATTTTATCACGTTCTGGTGATTTTTAACAATTATTTTTGTGAAGAGAAAGTTTCTGTAATTTTCTGCAAGATCAAATAGCTATCATCCAACAAGATCGTATAGGTTAAAACTTGGCACAAACACTAATTAATACATAAAACGACATCTAACCAGAGGCTAGATCAAAGATTTATTCCTAAACAGAAGCAAAAAGCAAAAAACTAAAAATAAAATTGGGTTGCCTCCCAACAAGCGCTATTGTTTAACGCCCCTAGAAAATAAAGATTTATCTTTCTAGGGAAGTGTTCCATGCCTTTCCTTAAGGGAAATTGGAATATAATATTCCCTTCCTTCATATCAACAATTGCACCAATAGTTCTAAGTAAAGGTCTACCAAGAATAATAGGACATGAAGGATTGCAATCTATATCAAGAACAATAAAATCTACGGGCACATAGTTCCTATTTGCAACAATAAAAACATCATTAATTCTTTCCATATGTTTCTTAATGGTGGAATCCGCAAGGTGCAAGTTTAGAGACCAATCATCAAAATCACGGAAACCTAGCAAATCACATTAAGTCTTTGGAATCGTGGACACACTAGCACCCAAATCACACAAAGCATAGCATTCATGATCTTTAATTTTAATTTTAATAGTAGGTTCCCACTCATCATCAAATTTTCTAGGGATAGAAACTTCCAACTCGAGTTTTTCTTCATAAGATTGCATCAAAGCATCAACGATATGTTTGGTAAAGGCTTTATTTTGACTATAAGCATGTGGAGAATTTAGCACGGATTGCAACAAGGAAATACTACAATCTATCAAAGAGCAATTATCATAATTAAATTCTTGAAATCCAAAATAGTGGGTTCATTAATATTTAGAGTTTCGATCTCTTCAATCCCACTTTTATCAATTTTAGCATCAAGATCTAAAAACTCCGAATTTTTGGAACGTCTTCTAGGTAAAGGTGGATCATATTCAGTCTCATCGTTATCAAGATTCATATTGCAAAACAAAGATTTAATAGGGGACACATCAATAACTTTTAGATCTTTATCTTTGTTTTCATAGAAATTAGAAGAACACGCTTTCACAAAGCAATCTTTTTTAGCACGCATCCTAGCGGTTCTTTCCTTGCACTCATCAATGGAAATTCTCATGGCTTTGAGAGACTCATTCATATCATGCTTAGGTGGAATAGATCTAAGTTTCAAAGAATCAACATCAAGAGGAATTCTATCAATGTTCCTAGCCAATTCATCAACTTTAAGCAATTTTTCTTCAAGCAAGGCATTAAAATTCTTTTGTGAATTCATAAATTCTTTAACACTAGTCTCAAATTCAGAAGGTATCATATTAAAATTTCCATAAGAATTGTTGTAGGAATTACCATAATTATTAGAGGGATTACTAGGATAAGGCCTAGGATTAAAGTTTCCTCTATACACGTGTTACCAAAATTATTACTACCAACAAAATTCGCATCCATAGATTCATTATTATTCTCAATCAAAGTAGACAAAGGCATATCATTAGGATAAGAAGAAACAATCTTAGTAGTAAATAATTTCGTAAGTTCATCCATCTTTCCACTCAAAACATTAATTTCTTCTATCGCATGCACTTTTTTATTAGTGGATCTTTCAGTGTGCCTGAGGGAGTCCTGGATTAGGGAGTGTCCGGACAGCCGGACTATAACCTTTGGCCGGATTGTTGGACTATGAAGATACAAGATTGAAGACTTCACCCCGTGTCCGGATGGGACTTTCCTTGGTGTGGAAGGCAAGCTTGGCAATATGGATATGTAGATCTCCTCCCATTGTAACCGACTCTGTGTAACCCTAGCCCCCTCCGGTGTCTATATAAACCGGAGGGTTTAGTCCGTTGAACAACAATCATACCATAGGCTAGCTTCTAGGGTTTAGCCTCTCTGATCTCGTGGTAGATCTACTCTTGTACTGCCCATATCATCAATATTAATCAAGCAGGAGTAGGGTTTTACCTCCATCGAGAGGGCCCGAGCCTGGATAAAAACATCGTGTCCCTTGTCTCCTGTTACCATCTGCCTAGACGCACAGTTCAGGACCCCCTACCCGAGATCCGCTGGTTTTGACACCGACATTGCTGCTTTCATTGTGAGTTCCACTGTGCCGTCGCCAGAAGGAAGGATGTCTTGTCTCATCTTTAAAGGTGATACTACCATTGAGGGAGCCTTGGCTGTCGGCCAAACTCTCCAGCTAGGCGGTTTCATCATGACCGCCCGTTCGGCTGCCGCGCCGACGACGACGACCTCTCAGGACATCGAAAACATCCTCCATGTCAAATCGGCACTCGCCGAACAGATGGATCCAATGGAGCTCGCCTCCCTAAATGAGCTCTTAGATCGCATCGCCGCCCTGGGAGTCGCCACGGACTATGATCGGATTGGGCTTAAACCCGATCAAAGGGAGATTAACTCTCCGCCGATCACCCATCATATTGCAGTGGTGGAGGAACAATGCGGCGACCTCTCCTCCATATTGAGGACCAACTATGTCCGGATTCCTGAGCTCTCCGAGCCGGATACCTGCTCGCGGGAGGACAGCATCCAATCCCTGAACTTAGAGTCAGGCAGCGGGCCAAGATCACCGGGCAACACCCCGGAACCAGAATTCCCAAAATTGGAAACTCCTCGGCCCCTGGATCCCAGATCGGGTAAGGGTTCGGATTCAATTCCACCCACCCACACACCCAAACACAAGCAATCTTTCCCACATCAGGCAAGAGCCCCAGGAAACAGTACATCACTATTGGGCCAGATTCCTCCTTGCGATGAACAAGGTTAAGGACTGTCGCGAGGAAGACATGATCTTATTTTTCTGCAATAATTGCACGGACAAGGGAATCCTTAATGCCATAAATCACCGTGAGATATCACGCTTCGCTGACTTGGCGTCCATAGTACGAAAGTACTGTGCGATGGAAAGCGCCTGGAAAACCGAAACAAACTTTTGGGATAATCCGGCGCTAAATACGAACCCAGTCCGAAATAAAAGGGTGCACTATCAAAAGACACCTGGGTCAACTACCAAGAAACAAAAACCCTCTACAGGGCATGGAACCGTACTGGAGGGATGGCTCAATGGACCCTGCAAAATTCACAGTACAGAGGGCGCCATACCAACACATAGCCTTAGAGCATGTTGGATACTCCGGCAGGTAGCCAAAAGTGACACATAGCCACAGAGCACCATCCCAGGGATATCAGTACGGTATTAACAGTCTTCGAGACTTTCGCATCAAATAACAGGCGAAAGCGAACACTCCGCAGCCTTGCCGAAATCCACCACGTGGCAACAATAAACCCATGGAGTGACACAGCTATTACTTTCAATGCCAGTGACGAACCTAAATTCCGAACAACCCGAGCACCAGCCGCATTGGTCCTTAGTCCAATTGTGGACGGCTTTCGACTCATGAAGGTACTCATGGACGGCGGCAGCGGATTAAACCTCATCTATGAGGAAACCCTTCAAAAAATGGAAATAGACTGGAACCGCATCGAGCGAAGCAGCACAAACTTTAGAGGAATAATCCCCAGTCGGGAAGCGCGTTGTACAGGCAAAATCACACTAGATGTGGTGTTCGGCACGCCGGAGAATTACAGGTCCGAAGAGATTATGTTCCAAGTGGCCCCGTTCAGTAGCGGTTACCACGCCCTGTTAGGGCGGGAGGCATTCACAATCTTCCAAGCCATACCCCATTACGGGCACATGAAGCTCAAAATGCCAGGGCCCAACGGAATTATCACTCATGCTAGTGATCCGGACACAGCACTCCGCGCCGAAAACAAAACAGCCGCACTGTCCCTCGAGGCATTATCCGAAGCCCTAGCGGTTGAGGAACTGACTGCGCTGCGCTCCACGGTGAACAGGGACGATGTGATACTCGATAAGAGATCCAAGTCCACCTCCTTTAAACCAGCGGATGAAATAGTCAAATTCCAAGTCCATCCAACGGACCCTACAAAAACAGCTTCCATCGGGGCACAACTAAACCCCGCCGTAGACACCGCACTACGAGAATTCTTACGCGAGAATTGGGACATTTTTGCCTGGCACCCTTCAGACATGCCAGGAATCCCACACAAGCTGGCCGAACATAGCCTTAATATCCTAAAGGGATTCAAACCGGTCAAGCAGGCTCTTCGGCGTTTCTCTAAACCTAAGAGACAAGCTATGGGAGAGGAACTAGCCAAGTTATTGGAAGCCGGATTCATTAGAGAGATAAAACATCCGGACTGGCTAGCAAACCTGGTGATGGTACCAAAGAAGGACAAATCCTAGCGCTTGTGCGTTGATTTTAAGGACCTCAACAAGGCTTGCCGAAAGGATCCCTTCCCCCTCCCCCGCATCGATCAAATTATCGATGCGACAGCAGGACATGATTCGTTGTGTTTCCTCGACGCATACTCCAGTTACCACCAAATTAAGATGGCGGAGTCCGACCAAGCCGCCACGACATTCATCACACAATACGACCCCTTCTGCTTCAACACAATGCCCTTTGGGCTAAAAAACGCCGGCGCAACATATCAGCGCATGATTCAAACATGTCTGGCAAACCAGATCGGCAAAACAGTTTAGGCATATGTAGACGATGTGGTCGTCAAAACCAACCATGTCGACTCTCTAGTAGACGACTTAAAACTCACATTCGATAACCTCAGAGCATATGACATCAAGCTCAACCCGGAAAAATGCGTCTTCGGTGTACTAGCCGGAAAGCTCCTGGGCTTCATTGTATCCGGTAGAGGAATTGAAGCAAATTCGACAAGATCCGAGCCCTGTCACAGTTGGATATCCCAACAGACCTCAAACAAATCCAGAAATTAACCAGATGTGTGGCGGCTCTAAGCCGCTTTATCTCCCGCCTGGGAGAAAAGGCATTACCCCTTTACCGCCTCCTACGACGCACCAAACACTTCGAGTGGACGGATGCCGGCACAGCCGGATTGGAAGAAATAAAGGCCATACTAGCAACAAACCCAATCCTGACAGTGCCAAACATTGGCGAACCTATGCTGTTATACATTGTGCAACCCATCAAGTTGTGAGCGCAGTGCTCGTCATCGAACGAGAAACGTACGGACATAAATTTCCCCTTCAAAAGCCGGTCTACTATGTCTCCACTATCCTTACCCCATGCAAGTCACGGTACCCGCATTATCAAAAGATAGCATACGCGGTATTCATGGCATCCCGGAAGCCGCGACACTACTTTCAAGAGTGTTCGATAACAGTAGCCTCGGAAGTGCCACTCAATGATATTATAAACAACAGCGACGCCACGGGCCGGATTGCCAAATGGGCCAACGAGCTCCTCCCGTTCGACATAACCTACAAACCATGGCGAGCCATTAAGTGGCAGGTGTTAGTCGACTTTGTCGCCGAATGGACGTAAGCCGAACTACCTAAAGAGTACGGCGCATATTCCAACTGGATCATGCACTTTGACGGCTCCAAAATGCTGGCTGGTCTGGGGGCTGGCGTCGTTCTGACGTCCCCAACCGGAGACACAATTCAATACGTGCTCCAGATAATGTACACAGACTCCAACAACGCAGCTGAATACGAGGCCCTTCTACATGGTCTCCGGATGGCAGTATCCATGGGCATTCAATGCCTTGAGGTGCGGGGGATTCAAACCTCGCTATATCCCAAATAAATGAAGACTTCAATGCCAAAGATCCGAAAATGGCGGCATATCGCAACGCCGTCCTAAAAATGTCAGCTCGGTTCGAGGGGCTCGAATTTCACCATGTAGCCCGGGAAAACAATCAGGCGGCAGATGTCCTTGCACGCATCGGCGCAAAACGCGGTGCGGTCCCCCCTAACATCTTTCTAGAGAGGCTTTTCAAGCCATCCGTGATATGGGAAGGGGATGCAGGTAACAACAAACCGGACCCAACCGCAAAGCCCGATTCCGAACACTCTGACATACTCGGAGGCTCTGCCACCGAAATAACACCTTTAGCCCAAGTTATAATGGCCGTCATCGCCCCGTGGACAGAACCATTCCTGGCCTACTTAACTAGGCAGGAACTTCCCGAGGACCAAAACGAGGCACGCTGCATAGTACGGCGATCTAAAGCCTACATGGTCCATGAGGGAGAGCTTTATAAGAAAAGCACCACCGGAGTCCTTCAAAGGTGCATCTCCGAGGAGGAGGGGCGGAAGCTTCTGGCGGAAATTCATGCCGGACTCGGCGGCCACCACGCAGCAGCCCGGGCCCTTGTAAGCGAGGCCTTCCGTACAAGTTTTTACTGGCCTACGGCCCGGGCAGATGCACTAGACCTGGTCCAACGATGCGTAGGTTGCCAACTTTTTGCAAACCAAAGCCATATGCCGCCCACCGCCCTCCACACAATCCCCATCACTTGGCCCTTCACGGTCTGGGGGCTCGACATGGTGGGACCCCTTAAAGGTGGAACCCACAAGAGAAAATACTTACTGGTCATGGTGGATAAATTCACCAAATGGATAGAAGCCAAGCCTGTTAAGACGGCTGAATCCGGACCGGTGATAGAATTCATATCCGGGGTCGTACACCGTTATGGCGTCCCCCACAGCATCATCACTGATAACGGCACGAACTTCACGGCCGATGAGGTAAAACTCTGGTGCAAAAACATGGGCATCAAGCTCGATTATGCTTCCGTCTATCACTCACAAACTAACGGTCAAGTCGAACGAGCAAATGGTCTTATTATGAGCGGCGTCAAACCTAGATTAGTGCGGTCCCTAAAGGAATCTAACACGCACTGGGTAGAGGATCTCGACTCCGTACTCTGGTGGCTGCGGACCACGCCGAATCGCACCACCGGATACACACCGTTCCTTATGGTATACGGCGCAGAGGCTGTTCTGCCCTGCGACATAATTCATGACTCACCTCGAGTGCGCATGTATGAAGAAAGAGAAGCCGAGCTCGATCGATAGGACAGTTTGGACGCCTTGGAGGAGGAGCGTGACGTGGCAAAAGCTCGTTCCACATTCTATCAATAGCAGGCTCGAAGATACCAAAGTAGAGAAGTACGGGCCAAAACTTATAATGTTGGCGAATTAGTTCTACGCCTGCCGGAGAAGAAAAAGGACAAACTCAAGCCCAAATGGGAGGGTCCCTTCATTATTGACCAAGTTCTGACTGGTGGAGCGTACCGTCTGCGGGATGCATCGGATAATCGACTCGAGCTGAACCCATGGAACGCAGCCAGACTCCGAAGATTCTACGCCTAGCGCCGGACTCTGTGTTCGTCTCCCTCCTCTGTCCATTTTTTATACACTGTCTATCTTTTATTTCTCTCCTTCTCCCCTTCCTTTCCCTCACAGCCTTTAAGGGCTAATTTGTGCCTTGTTTGCACACAATGGACACGCTATCCGCGCTCATTATACCTGGGGGCTTCTTTCACAGAAGCTTATCTATTTATACGGGCTTCATGCCCAACACATGTGTTATCCTTCCGCATGTACCTTTTATTCACCATTATATGCATCGATATGACTTAAGTTTTGGCCAAGCTGGGTTGCCTGGCTCTTCTATTTATGCCCTACGTTCCCGTTAATTCGGCTAGGGCATAAGGGGAGCACCTCAGCGATTATTACTGCCGGGTCAGCCCGATGTGTACCTCAGACTGGGTGAAGCTGAAAGCTAGCGTTCTTAAGGGAATATTCGGTCAGTGAACAAAAGATGATTTTTTACCTATTTTTTATATATGCCCCCAGATGTTTTTCCTGTGATTCTTTTCGCAGTCCGGACATGCACTTTAGGGCATGCATACCCAGGGAAAGGAACCCCTAACGAAACTATTCTCCCTGGAAGATGTTTCTTACTAACCATGTAATATAACATAACTGGTTGGGCACTTGTCTGTTCAAGCACTAATGACGCCTACGCCTGGTTTCCACGCATGCCCCAGTTTTTCATAACCGAGAGGGTATTCGGATTCACTCCAGACTATCGGGTCCAGAGGTCGAAGCGAAAAGGTCCGCCATGACAAATGATCTACAATCCGGCTAGAAGGCATTACAAATGTCACTTCAATTACATAGTCACTTTGACTGACTAAATTCTTCCTCTAAACCATCCAACAGGCTGTCTAGCTTACAATCCTGTTGGGAATACTTTGCGGCCAATTCTACTTGTCCGTACATTAGACTAACAGGGATCTCTTTCCCATCGGGCCCCACAAGTCCGACCTCGACCATGTGGTTCGGATCAGCCCTGGTATACCGCGTCTTCACCATGGCCCAGGCTTCCCTGGCACCTTGATGGCAGGCCGATATCTTCCATAATTGGAAGCGCCGCCACGCTCCCTTCAGCTTCTCCGCAAGCTCTCCAAGGCCTTCGGGCATGGAGACGGATGGCCATAAGGCCTGGGCAACGCCTTGCATCACCTGCCGAACTCGTTCGTGCAGTTGTGAGAGCTCGGGCAGAAGGTCACCCGTAGAACCGGGCATTTCCTCCGCGGGATGACCTGTTAGCATACCTACCGACATAACTCTGTTAGTCGACTTCTTCGCCGAACTCTTCTTCAAAGTTTGTTCAAGCACTTACTGAAAATGCTGCGTCGAAGCTGCTGATTCTCCTTCACGGAGTCCGACAGTTGGGCACGAACATCCTTTAGTTCCACGCCCAGCTGGGTGTTGGCATCTAGGAGATCATTCTTCTCCTGCCTAACCCTTGTAAGCATGCTCTCGCCGGCCTCTAGCCGGCGTAGGAGGTGTTGCTCATCCGGATTTACTCCGGCGTCATCTACAATTTCATTGTCAGATTCGCATATACACCGCACTCTACATGATACCTATCATTTGAAACATATATTACGAGAGGGGGTCTTCTTGGGCTCCTCTGCTGCGGCTAGTGTGGCCTGAAGTTGGGCTTTGCACTCTTCAAGCTCATGGGACAATTGGGTATTCTTTTCTGTAAGAACCTACATAACAAATGATCCTTAAATCAGTTATTCTAACTGCTTCAAGTCTCAGGGGCTACTACTATATATAATCATCAAATTCTCTCACCCGTACATCCTTCACATATTGCTCCGTGGCTCTGGCTAGACCATTCTGAGCAGCACGGAGGTACGCGTCTCCCAAGTTGAAGGCGTCAAATGCCTCTTGGGAGAAGAAAGCATCACGGGGAACGGCTCGGCGACGCCTGTGGTTCATGGCGCTCTCCACCTCGGAATTTGTGGCGGACATTCTGTCTGCATCCTCTGTCGGAGGAACATCCGGCGTACACCTTGTACTCGCTTCCGCTTCCGTGTCCGGCCCTGGAGCCCGACTGGAGGAGGCGTGATTGACGACCTCTCCAGACATAGTACGGCGAGCGTTTTTTTCCTAGAAAGCACGAGCGTTAATATGTCTTTAAAAATACGGTACCATGGAGAGAGGTGGCACGCCATACCTCTGCGCCGGTGTGTCAGTCCGGACTGCATTCCTTTTTAGCCTGCTCGAGGCCCCTTGTTGGCTAGTCGCCGCAGGCTCGGCATGGCGTCCCGAGGCCCTTCCCTGTAAAACACCATTGGTATGCGGTGAGCAAAGTACACAAGGACAAATCCTTTTTACAAAATGTTGGGACTTTGGTCTCAGTTACCTGCGAAGCTGGGAGTAGCCCAGGGTAATCGGCCGTAATGGCCACCAAGGCATTGTCGCCGCTTAATTGATAAACTACCCTATCAATCAGCTCCACAGATATGTCCGGATCCTCTTTAAAGGCCGGGTCGAGGGACCGCTTGGGATCCTCTGGTTGTGGAGGTGGGCTGTTGATCTCCCTTACTGCCTTACGCAGCTCCTGAGTTGAATTTGCAAGGTAAGATATTTAACTGTGGGAATACGGAACGGATGAGCGCAAAAAGTGTTGACTTACCCATCTTGGAGGATTGTACATAGAAAATCCACCCTGTGGATTGACGCGGAGGAATTCCTCCTCTTCTCCCTTGTACAAATCAGACAAGATTTTCGCCAGAGCGGCGGATGAGTCCGGCCCTTTGCGGCCACAACGGGTGGCATCATCCTCCCCGTTGAAATCCCACATGGGGTGGCCTCGATATTGAAGTGGCTGCACCCCCCACATGATGCATATTGCCGTGACTTCGATCATGGTCAGTCCTGATTGAGCCAACAACTTCATCCGGCTCATCAGGTAAGGTACGTCTCTGTCATCTTCCTCCTGGGGGCTCCGTGGATGCCAGCTCATGCGCTTCTTCTAAGGAGCATCATCAAACTCGGGAAGGCCGATCCGAATAGGATCCGACAGAGGGACGTCTTCTATATAAAACCATTCTGAAGGCCAGTCTTCGGACGCCTTCTTCGGGGTTCCGGACGGATATCCGGTCCCAGCGATGTGCCATATTTCGGCTCCGCCCACTTGATATATTGACCCCCTCTGAGAACGTGGCACAAGGCAGAACAACTTCTTCCACAGTGCGAAGTGAGCCTCGCAGCCCAAAAACAGCTCGCAAAAGGCTAGGTAGCCGTGATATGTAGTATGGAGGCAGGAGTAAGGCTGTGCAACTAGAGACCGTAGAATTCCAGAAGCCCCGGGAGAAGTGGATGAATTGGAAATCCGAGCCCTCTTATCAAATAAGAAACGAGGCATACCCGCTCTCCCTTGGAAGGACTGGGAAAGATCTCCGCCTGCTCTCCGCCATTTTAGGTGGTGAGCCCGACTCAAACCAGGACCGTATACGCTGGGGGAAGAAATCCCTGGGTCTGAAGCTTCACCAGTTGGCTGTGCGGGACAGAACACCTCTCCCAATCTCCGGGCTTGGGGCTGGGAGAACAAGAGGAGGAGTTGCGTCGATCGGCCATGATGGAATGGATCTCTTTTGGGCGCGCTCCGATGAATGCTCGCTGAGGGAGGATGGTGTGGTTTGGATTTGAATCCTCATCGCTTTAATAGACAGCTCATTTGCACAGCTAGGGGGGTAAATGTAAAAATACCCTGGCTCTTCACATTCGTTCGACACGTGGAAGGTGGCCATTATTGGGCGTAGAAGCCAAGGAGCGCAGCATTTACAACGAGCCGGACACTATTTAACAGGTATTCGGAATTTGGAGAAGAACCCGCCTTGCAATGCGAAGACAATCTGCGCGCCGGACTCATCGTCATGGAAGCCTGATTCGGGGGCTACTGAGGGAGTCCTGGATTAGGGGGTGTCCGGACAGCCGGACTATAACCTTTGGCCGGATTGTTGGACTATGAAGATACAAGATTGAAGACTTCATCCCGTGTCTGGATGGGACTTTCCTTGGCGTGGAAGGCAAGCTTGGCAATACGGATTTGAAGATCTCCTCCCATTGTAACCGACTCTATGTAACCCTAGCCCCCTCCGGTGTCTATATAAACCAGAGGGTTTAGTCCGTAGAACAACAATCATACCATAGGCTAGCTTCTAGGGTTTAGCCTCTCTGATCTCGTGGTAGATCTACTCTTGTACTAGCCATATCATCAATATTAATCAAGCAGGAGTAGGGTTTTACCTCCATCGAGAGGGCCCGAACCTGGGTAAAAACATCGTGTCCCTTGTCTCCTGTTACCATCCGCCTAGACGCACAGTTCGGGACCCCCTACCCGAGATCCGCCAGTTTTGACACCGACAGTGCCATTGAGATTGATTAACCATAATATTATCTAGGAGTTTAGTAGCTTCTCCTAAAGTGATTTCCATAAAAGTGCCTCCCGCGGCCGAATCTAAAAGATTTCTAGAAGAAAAATTCAACCCGGCATAAAAAATTTGTATGATCATCCATAAATTCAAACCATGTGTAGGGCAATTACGTATCATTAATTTCATCCTCTCCCAAGCTTGTGCAACATGTTCATTATCAAGTTGCTTGAAATTCATAATATCGTTTCTAAGAGAGATGATCTTAGCGGGAGGAAAATACTTAGAGATAAAAGCATCTTTGCACTTATTCCAAGAATCAATACTATTTTTAGGCAAAGACAAAAACCAAGCTTTAGCACGATCTCTAAGCGAAAAAGGAAATAGCTTCAATTTAACAATATCATTGTCCACATCTTTCTTCTTTTGCATATCACACAAATCAACGAAGCTATTTAGATGGGTAGCGGCATCTTCACTAGGAAGGCCGGCGAATTGATCTTTCATGACAAGATTCAATAAAGCAGTATTGTTTTCACAAGATTCAGTATCGGTAAGAGTAGCAATCGGAGTGCTAAGAAAATCATTGTTGTTGGTATTGGTAAATTCACACAATTTAGTATTATCCTAAGCCATCGTGACAAGCAAGCAATCCAACACACGAGCAAACGAAAAGCAAGCGAAAAAGGCGAACGTAAAAGAGAGGGTGAATAAAGTGGCAAGGGTGAAGTGGGGGAGAGGAAAACGAGAGGCAAATGGAAAATAATGTAATGCGGGAGATAAGGGTTTGTGATGGGTACTAGGTATGTTTACTTTTGCGTAGACTCCCCGGCAACGGCGCCAGAAATCCTTCTTGCTACCTCTTGAGCACTGCGTTGGTTTTCCCTTGAAGAGGAAAGGGTGATGCAGCAAAGTAGCGTAAGTATTTCCCTCAGTTTTTGAGAACCAAGGTATCAATCCAGTAGGAGGCCACGCATGAGTACCTCGCACCTACACAAACAAATAAATCCTCGCAACCAACGCGATAAGGGGTTGTCAATCCCTACACGGTCACTTACAGAGTGAGATCTGATAGATATTATAAGATAATATTTTTGGTATTTTTTAAGATAAAGATGCAAAGTAAAATAGAAGCAAAATAAAAGGCAACGTAAATAGCTAAGTGTTGGAAGATTAATATGATGGAAAATAGACCCGGGGGCCATAGGTTTCACTAGTGGCTTCTCTCAAAAGCATAAGTATTTACGGTGGGTGAACAAATTACTGTTGAGCAATTGACAGAATTGAGCATAGTTATGAGAATATCTATGTATGGTCATGTACATAGGCATCACGTCCGAGACAAGTAGACCGACTCCTGCCTGCATCTAATACTATTACTCCACACATCGACCGCTATCCAGCATGCATCTAGAGTATTAAGTTCATAAGAACAGAGTAACGCCTTAAGCAAGATGACATGATGTAGAGGATAAACTCATGCAATATGATATAAACCCCATCTTGTTATCCTCGATGGCAATAATACAATATGTGCCTTGCTGCCCCTACTGTCACTGGGAAAGGACACCGCAAGATTGAACCCAAAGCTAAACATTTCTCCCATTGCAAGAAAGATCAATCTAGTAGGCCAAACCAAACTGATAATTCGAAGAGACTTGCAAAGATAACCAATCATACATAAAAGAATTCAGAAGATTCAAATATTGTTCATAGATAAACTTGATCATAAACCCACAATTCATCGGTCTCAACAAACACACCGCAAAAGAAGATTACATCGAATAGATCTCCACGAGGAGGGGGAGAACATTGTATTGAGATCCAAAAAGAGAGAATAAGCCATCTAGCTAATAACTATGGACCCGAAGGTCTGAATAAACTACTCACACATCATCGGAGAGGCTATGGTGTTGCTGTAAAAGCCCTCCGTGATCGATGCCCCCTCCGGCGGAGCTCCGGAACAGGCCCCAAGATGGGATCTCGTGAGTATAGAAGGTTGCGGTGGTGGAATTAGGTTTTTGGCTTTGTTTCTGGTAGTTTGGGGGTACGTAGGTATATATAGGAGGAAGAAGTACGTCGGTGGAGCAACAAGGGGGCCCACGAGGGTGGAGGGCGTGCCCCCTACCTCGTGCCCTCCTGGTTGCTTTCTTGACGGAGGGTCCAAGTCCTCTGGATCATGATCATTCCGAAAATCATGTTCCCGAAGGTTTCATTCCGTTTGGACTCCGTTTGATATTCTTTTTCTGCGAAACTCTGAAATAGGCAAAAAACAACAATTCTGGGCTGGGCCTCCGGTTAATAGGTTAGTCCCAAAAATAATATAAAAGTGTATAATAAAGCCCAATAATGTCCAAAACAGAATATAATATAGCATGGAACAATAAAAATTATAGACATGTTGGAGACGTATCAGCGGCGGATCGGAGCAGAGGAAGAAGACCACAGGACTCCATCACCGGCGGCGGCGGATCGGAGCAGAGGAAGAAGACGACCAGAATCCATCAATGGCAGTAAGCACTTCTCTCTCTTCGACATGCATGCTAGATTCGATCCAACGGCGGAGGGGAATGTGGAATAGAGGTAGATAAGCATAGGGGTAGTTCATACTAGTCCTTAGCAGTTCATACGAGTTCATACATGCAAGATCGGAATGCATGACGTAGATTTTGGGATTGGGGGATAGGGGAATAGGGGGAAAGGGGGTGCACAACGGACACCGACTGACCGCGGCGGCCGTCACCGTCGTGCAGAGCGGCTGGTCGAGCCGCTGGCCTTCATCTTCTTATTCATCGCCATGCGGGCCGGCAGGTCGTCCTCGTCGTCCTCGGCGGAGTCGAGGTTGATCTGCCAGGTAGGACGGACTGGCTCTGGCGCCCTAGCTGGCATGTGCACCGCCCTAGCTGCCTAGCGGAGTCGAGGTCGATCTACCGTGTCCGATGACCGCCGGCGGCGCGATAGCCATCTCCCAGTACACTGCGGCACGGCGGTCATTAGGAGCCCAGTAGGTCTTATACTTGCATCACTTCATCCTATGTTTAGGGCCGTCGGAGACGGCTTGATGTTGGGGAACGTAGCAGAAATTCAAAATTTTCTACGCAACACCAAGATCAATCTATGGAGAAACCAGCAACGAGGGGAAGGAGAGTGCATCTACATACCCTTGTAGATCGCTAAGCGGAAGCGTTCAAGTGAACGGGGTTGATGGAGTCGTACTCGTCGTGATCCAAATCACCGATGACCAAGTGCTGAATGGACGACACCTCCGCGTTCAACACACGTACAGCCCGATGACGTCTCCCATGCCTTGATCCAGAAAGGAGAGAGGGAGAGGTGGAGGAAGACTCCATCCAGCAGCAGCACAACGGCATTGTGGTGGTGGAGGAGCGTGGTAGTCCTGCAGGGCTTCGCCAAGCACCGCGGGCGAGGAGAAGGACTTGGGAGAGGGGGAGGGCTGCGCCAGAACATTGGTGCGGCTGCCCTCCAACCGCCCACATATATATAAAGGCAAGGGAAAGGGGGGGCGGCCCCCTCAGATCCCATCTGAGGAGGGGGCGGCGGCCAGGGGGGGTTGCCTTGCCCCCCAAGGCAAGGGGGGCGCCTCCCTTTAGGGTTCCCCCAAACCCTAGGCGCATGGGCCTAGGGGGGAGGCACCCAGCCGACTAAGGGGCTGGTCCCTCTCCACATACAGCCCACAGGGCCCTCCGGGGCAGGTGGACCCTCCCGGTGGACCCCCGGAACCCCTTCGGTGGTCCCGGTACAATACCGGCAACCCCCTGAATTATTCCGGTGACCGTATGATGACTTCCCATATATAAATCTTTACCTCCGGACCATTCCGGAACTCCTCGTGACATCCAGGATCTCATCCGGGACTCCGAACAACATTCGGTAACCACATACAAACTTCCTTTATAACCCTAGCGTCATCGAACCTTAAGTGTGTAGACCCTACGGGTTCGGGAACCATGCAGACATGACCGAGACGTTCTCCGGTCAATAACCAACAGCGGGATCTGGATACCCACGTTGGTTCCCACATGTTCCACGATGATCTCATCGGATGAACCACGATGTCGAGGATTCGATCAATCCCGTATGCAATTCCCTTTGTCTAGCGGTATTGTACTTGCCCGAGATTCGATCGTCGGTATCCCGATACCTTGTTCAATCTCGTCATCGGCAAGTCTCTTTACTCGTTCCGTAACACATCATCCCGTGATCAACTCCTTGATCACATTGTGCACATTATGATGATGTCCTACCGAGTGGGCCCAGAGATACCTCTCCGTCACACGGCGTGACAAATCCCAGTCTCGATTCGTGCCAACCCAACAGACACTTTCAGAGATACCCGTAGTGCACCTTTATAGCCACCCAGTTACGTTGTGACGTTTGGCACACCCAAAGTATTCCTTCGGTATCCGGGAGTTGCACAATCTCATGGTCTAAGGAAATGATACTTGACATTAGAAAAACTTTAGCATACGAACTACATGATCTGTGCTATGCTTAGGATTGGGTCTTGTCCATCACATCATTCTTCTAATGATGTGATCCCGTTATCAATGACATCTAAATGTCCATGGTCAGGAAACCATAACCATCTATTGATTAACGTGCCAGTCAACTAGAGGCTTACTGGGGACATTGTGTTGTCTATGTATCCACACATGTATCTGAGTTTCCTATCAATAGATTTATAGCATGGATAATAAACGATTATCATGAACAAGGAAATATAATAATAACCTATTTATTATTGCCTCTAGGGCATATTTTCAACAGTCTCCCACTTGCACTAGAGTCAATAATCCAGTTCACATCACCATGTGATCAACATTCACAGGTCACATCGCCATGTGACCAACATCCAAAGAGTTTACTAGAGTCAATAATCTAGTTCACATCACTATGTGATTAACACTCAATGAGTTCTAGGTTTGATCATGTTATGCCTGTGAGAGAGGTTTTAGTCAACGGGTCTACAACATTCAGATCCGTATGTACTTTGCAAATCTCTATGTCATCTCGTAGATGTCACTACTACGCTATATTTCAAACAACTGTTCTACTATACGAATCCGGTTTACTCTACTCAGAGCTATCCGGATAGGTGTTAAGCTTGCACCGATGTAACTCTTTACGTCGAACTCTTTATCACCTCCATAACTGAGAAACATATCCTTATTCCTCTAAGGATAATTTTGACCGCTATCTGGTGATCTACTCCTAGATCACCTTTGTACCCTCTTGCCAGATATGTGGCAAGGCACACATCAGGTGCGGTACTCAGCATGGCATACCGTATAGAGCCTATGACAAAAGCATAGGGGACGACCTTCGTCATTCCTCTTTCTCCTGTCGTGGTCGAGCCTTAAGTCTTAACTTCATACCTTACAACTCAGGCAAGAACTCCTTCTTTGACTGATCCATCTTGAAAACTTTCAAGATCATGTCAAGGTATGTGCTCAATTGGAAAGTACCATTAAGCGTTTCGATCTATCCTTATAGATCTTGATGCTCAATGTTGAAGTAGCTTAATTCAGGTTTTCCATTGAAAAACACTTTTCAAATAACCCTATATGCTTTCCAGAAATTCCGCATCATTTCGGATCAACAATATGTCATCCATATATACTTATCAGAAATGTCGTAGTGCTCCCACTCACTTTATTGTAAATACAAGTTTCTAACAAACTTTGTATAAACCCATAAACTTTGATTACTCCATCAAAGTGTATATTCCGACTCCGAGATGCTTACTCCAGTCCTTAGACGGATTGCTGAAGCTTTGCATCCTTGTTAGCATCTTTCAGGATCGACAAAATCTTCTGGTTGTATGACATACAACCTTTACTCAAGAAAATCATCAAGGAAACAATATTTTTGACATCCTATCTGCAAGTTTTCATAAATAATGCAGCACCTGCTAATTCCAACAGACTCTTAGCATCGCTACGAGTGAGAAAGTCTCATCGTAGTCAACTCCTTGAAATTGTCGGGAAACCTCTTAACGACAAGTCGAGCTTTCTCAATGGCGACACTTACCATCATTGTCTGTCTTCCTTTAAAAAATCCATCTGCACCCAACAGCCTTACGACTATCAAGTAGTTCTTCCAAAGTCCACACTTTGTTTTCATACATGGATCCTCTCTCGGATTTTACGGCCTCAAGCCAATTTTCGGAATCCAGGCCCACCATCGCTTCTCCATAGCTCATAGGTTTATCGTTGTCCAACAACGTGACCTTTAAGAGAGGGTTACCACTTAGAAGTTGTACACACCCTTGTCAACCTATGAGGTTCGATAGTAACTCAATCTGAAGCTCCATGATCATCACCATTAGCTTTCTCTTCAACTGAGGCAGGTGCCACAGAAACATTTTTCCTGTGCTGCTCTACTCTCTGGTTGAAGTAAAGGTTCAACAACCTTATCAAGTTCTATCTTCCTCCCACTCAATTCTTTCGAGAGAAACTTTTCCTCGAGAAAGGACCCGATTCGAGAAACAATCCCTATTGCTTTCGGATCTGAGACAGGAGGTATACCCAACTGTTTTGGGTGTCCTATGAAGATGCATTTATCCTCTTTGGGTTCGAGCTTATCAGCCTGAAACTTTTTCACATAAGCGTCGTGACCCCAAACTTTTAAGAAACAACATCTTAGGTTTCTCTAAACCATAGTTCATACGGTGTTGACTCGACGGATTTGTGTGGTCCCCTATTTAAAGTGAATGCGGTTGTCTCTAATGCCTAACACATAAACTATCGTGGTAATTCGATAAGAGACATCATGGTATGCGCCATATCCAATAGGGTGCAACTATGATGTTCGGACACACCATCACACTATGGTGTTCCAGGCGGTATTAGTTGTGAAACAATTTCCACAGTGTCTTAATTGTGTGCCCAACTCGTAACTCATATATTCACTTCTATGATCATATCATAGACATTTTATCCTCTTGTCACGAAGATCTTCAACTTCACTCTGAAATTACTTGAACCATTCAATAATTCAGACTTGTGTTTCATCAAGTAAATATACTCAACATCTACTTAAATCATCTGTGAAGTAAGAATATAACGATATCCACTGCGTGCCTCAGCACTATTGGACTGCACACATCAAAATGTGTTATTTCCAACAAGTTGCTTTCTTGTTCCATTTTACTGAAACCGAAGCTTTTAGTCACCTTGCCCATGTGGTGTGATTTGCATGTCTCAAGCGATTTAAAATCAAGTGAGTCCAAACGGTCCATCTGCATGGAGTTTCTTCATGCATATATACCAATACGCATGGTTCGCATGTCTCAATTGATTCAAAATCAAGTGAGTCCAAAGATCCATCAACATGGAGCTTCTTCATGCGTTTTATACCAATATGACTCAAATTGCAGTGCCACAAGCATGTGGCAATATCATTATTATCTTATATCTTTTGGCATGAACATCTGTATCGCTACGATCGAGATTTCAATAAACCATCCATTTTAGGTGCAAGACCATTGAAGGTATTATTCAAATAAACAGAGTAACTATTATTCTCTTTAAATGAATAACCGTATTGCGATAGACATAATCCAATCATGTCTATGCTCAACGCAAACACCAAATAACAATTATTTAGGTTTAACACCAATCTCGATGGTAGAGGGAGCGTGCGCTGCTTGATCATATCAACCTTGGAAACACTTCCAACACATCTCGTCAGCTCACCTTTAGCTAGTCTCTGCTTATTCCGTAGCTTTTATTTCGAGTTACTAACACTTAGCAACTGAACCAGTATCTAATACCCTGGTGTTACTAGGAGTACTAGTAAAGTACACATTTACATAATGTATATCCAATATACTTCTATCGACAGCCTTCTCATCTACCAAGTATCTAGGGTAATTCTGCTCCAATGGCTGTTGCCCTTATTACAGAAGCACTCAGTCTCGGGTTTGGGTTCAACCTTGGGTTTCTCCACTAGAGCAGCAGCTGATTTGCCATTTCATGAAGTATCCCATGTTGCCCTTGCCCTTCTTGAAACTAGTGGTTTCACTAACCATCAACAATTGATGCTCCTTCTTGATTTCTACTTTCGCGGTGTCAAACATCACGAATATTTCAAGGATCATCATATCTATCCCTGATATGTTATAGTTCATCACGAAGCTCTAGCAGCTTGGTGGCAATGACTTTGGAAAAACATCACTATCTTATCTGGAAGATCAACTCCCACTCGATTCAAGTGATTGTTGTACTCAGACAATCTGAGCACAAGTTCAACGATTGAGCTTTTCTCCCTTAGTTTGCAGGCAAAGAAAATCGTCGGAGGTCTTATACCTCTTGACGTGGGCACGAGCCTGAAATCCCAATTTCAGCCCTCGAAACATTTCATATGTTCCGCGACGTTTCGAAAACGTCTTTGGTGCCTCAACTCTAAACCGTTTAACTAAACTATCACGTAGTTATCTAAACGTGTATGTCCGATGATCGCAACATCCACAAACAACATTTGGGGTTCAGCACACTGAGCGGTGCATTAAGGACATAAGCTTTCTACTGTCCACATAATCACTACTGTCAACTTTCAACTATATTTTCTCTAGGAACATATCTAAACAGTGGAAAGCGCGAGCTTACGACATAATTTGCAAAGATCTTTTGACTATGTTCAGGATAATTAAGTTCATCTTATGAACTCCCACTCAAATAGACATCCCTCTAGTCATCTAAGTGATTACATGATACGAGTCTACTAGGCCGTGTCCGATCATCACGTGAGACGGACTAGTCATCATCGGTGAACATCTTCATGTTGATCGTATCTACCATACGACTCATGCTCGACCTTTCGGTCTCTTGTGTTCCAAGGCCATGTCTATACATGCTAGGCTCGTCAAGTCAACCTTAGTGTTTCGCGTGTGTAAATCTATCTTACACCCGTTGTATGTGAACGCTAGAATCTATCACACCCGATCATCACGTGGTGCTTCGAAACGATGAACTTTCGCAACGGTGCACAGTTAGGGAGAACACTTTCTTGAAATTTTAGTGAGGGATCATCTTATTTACTACCGTCATTCTAAGCAAATAAGATGCAAAAACATGATAAACATCACATGCAATCAAATAGTGACATGATATGGCCATCATCACTTTGCTCCTTTTGATCTCCATCTTCGGGGCTCCATGATCAACATCGTCACCGGCATGACACCATGATCTCCATCATCGTGTCTTCATGAAGTTGTCTCGCCAACTATTACTTCTACTACTACGGCTAACGGTTAGCAATAAAGTAAAGTAATTACATGACGTTTATGTTGACACGCATGTCATAAATAAATTAAGACGACTCCTATGGCTCCTGCCGGTTGTCATACTCATCGACATGCAAGTCGTGATTCCTATTACAAGAACATGATCAATCTCATACATCACATATATTATTCATCACATCCTTTTGGCCATATCACATCACATGGCATACCCTGCAAAAACAAGTTAGACATCCTCTTATTGTTGTTTTCATGTTTTACGTGGCTGCTATGGGTTTCTAGCAAGAACGTTTCTTACCTATGCAAAACCACAATGTGATATGTCAATTGCTATTTACCCTTCATAAGGACCCTTTTCATCGAATCCGATCCGACTAAAGTGGGAGAGACTGGCACCCGCTAGCCACCTTATGCAACTAGTTCATGTTAGTCGGTGGAACCTGTCTCACGTAAGTGTACGTGTAAGGTCGGTCCGGGCCGCTTCATCCCACAATGCCGCCGAATCAAGATTGGACTAGTAACGGTAAGCATATTGAACAAAATCAACGCCCACAACTACTTTGTGTTCTACTCGTGCAAAGAATCTACGCAATAGACGTAGCTCATGATGCCACTGTTGGGGAACGTAGCAGAAATTCAAAATTTTCTACGCAACACCAAGATCAATCTATGGAGAAACCAGCAACGAGGGGAAGGAGAGTGCATCTACATACCCTTATAGATCGCTAAGCGGAAGCGTTCAAGTGAACGGGGTTGATGGAGTCATACTCACCGTGATCCAAATCACCGATGACCAAGTGCCGGACGGACGGCACCTCCGCGTTCAACACACGTACAGCCCGTTGACGTCTCCCATGCCTTGATCCAGCAAGGAGAGAGGGAGAGGTTGAGGAAGACTCCATCCAACAGCAACACAACGGCGTGGTGGTGGTGGAGGAGCGTGGCAATCCTGCAGGGCTTCGCCAAGCACTGCGGGAGAGGAGAAGGACTTGGGAGAGGGGGAGGGCTGCGCCAGAACATTGGTGCGGCTGCCCTCCAAGCCCCCACATATATATAGGGGCAAGGGAGAGGGGGGCCGCCCCCTCAGATCCCATCTGAGGAGGGGGCGGCGGCCAGGGGGGTTACCTTGCCCCCCAAGGCAAGGGGGGCGCCCCCTTTAGGGTTCCCCCAAACCCTAGGCGCATGGGCCCTAGGGGGAGGCACCCAGCCCACTAAGGGGCTGGTCCCTTTCCACATACAGCCCATAGGGCCCTCCGGGGCAGGTGGACCCTCCCGGTGGACCCCCGGAACCCCTTCGGTGGTCCCGGTACAATACCGGCAACCCCCCGAATTATTCCGGTGACCGTATGATGACTTCCCATATATAAATCTTTACCTTCAGACCATTCCGGAACTCCTTGTGACGTCCAAGATCTCATCTGGGACTCCGAACAACATTCGGTAACCACATACAAACTTCCTTTATAACCCTAGCGTCATCGAACCTTAAGTGTGTAGACCCTATGGGTTCGGGAACCATGCAGACATGACCGAGACGTTCTCCGGTCAATAACCAACAGCGGGATCTGGATACCCACGTTGGTTCCCACATGTTCCACGATGATCTCATCGGATGAACCACGATGTCGAGGATTCGATCAATCCCGTATGCAATTCCCTTTGTCTAGCGGTATTGTACTTGCCCGAGATTCGATCGTCGGTATCCCGATACCTTGTTCAATCTCGTCATCGGCAAGTCTCTTTACTCGTTCCGTAACACATCATCCCGTGATCAACTACTTGATCACATTGTGCACATTATGATGATGTCCTACCGAGTGGGCCCAGAGATACCTCTCCGTCACACGGAGTGACAAATCCCAGTCTCGATTCGTGCCAACCCAACAGACACTTTCAGAGATACCCGTAGTGCACCTTTATAGCCACCTAGTTACGTTGTGACGTTTGGCACACCCAAAGTATTCCTTCGGTATCCGGGAGTTGCACAATCTCATGGTCTAAGGAAATGATACTTGACATTAGAAAAACTTTAGCATACGAACTACACGATCTGTGCTATGCTTAGGATTGGGTCTTGTCCATCACATCATTCTTCTAATGATGTGATCCCGTTATCAATGACATCTAAATGTCCATGGTCAGGAAACCATAACCATCTATTGATTAACGTGCCAGTCAACTAGAGGCTTACTGGGGACATTGTGTTGTCTATGTATCCACACATGTATCTGAGTTTCCTATCAATACAATTATAGCATGGATAATAAACGATTATCATGAACAAGGAAATATAATAATAACCTCTTTATTATTGCCTCTAGGTCATATTTCCAACACTTGATTCATGGCCCGGCGAATGATGTCAACTGCCATCGCGCCCTTCACTGGGTCAGGAATCAGCGTCTCCAGCTCTTCTTTAATGGCCTTCATGACCACAACATTCGATTCGTTCTGCATGTCAGCCATGGAGCCGAAGTTCGAGCACACCTCCATGGTGTTCTCGAACTTGGTCCGGTCACCAGCCGTCCACACGAGGAAGAAGGCCCTCCAGCCAATACCCCAAGGGAAGGGGTTGGTATTGGAGCTGGAGCTAGAGCTCATGGCGATGGGGACGAGGAAGGTTGATAGTGAGAGAAGAGAGGGGGTGGGTAAATAGTGGTGGGCAAGGTGAGTAAATATAAGGGGGATGGAGAGGAGGAGAAGAGTGACAGTCATGCCGTTTTAACTACAAGCTCTTGAATTAGCCATGAACTTTGTGCAATGCCTGACTCCATGACTTGTGCGTAGACCGAGGACACGGAGGTGGTCCCGGCCGTTGACAGCATGGGCAAGCAGCCCCTTCACCCAATGCCCGACGAGGTTGAGCTGCCGCCCACCACCGAGGAAGACCCGAATACGCCTGAGGGTGGCAACGACGAGGGCATGGAGGAGCCCCCCAGCAACAAGCGTCGCAACTATGGCCACTACCATCAGGAGGATGGCCCAACTCACTTCTGCAAGGTCATCCTTGCACCGAAGCTTGAGTGCATCCCCATGCCCCTGGACTTCACCAAGCACTTCGTCGCGGTGCCGACGGAGTTCAAGCTCGGGAACAACACCGGCTGCTCCTAGAAGGTGACAGTCAAGCTGATGAACGGCAGGGTGTCCCTGGATCAGGGTTGGGCCACCTACGCAGCCGTTCATCAGATCAAGATCGGCTACATGGTGACGTTCAAGCTCCTCACTCCCGACACCCTCAAGGTCAGCATCTTCGACGACGATGGCATTGAGATCTTCAACAAGTGCGGGAAGCACGACGACGCCTTCGCCGCCAAGGAGTAGGGCCGGGCCACCTCTTTCGAGCGTACTATCGAATTATGCTAGTTGATGGTTTATGCGTTGAACTGTTATATCTATGGTACTGCTTATATCTAAATTATGCTAGTTGATGCTCTGTTTATAGTCTGTTGTTCTTATGATGCGTGCTGCCGAAGTGTGGTGGTAACCTCACCAACTAGCCAAAGAGGTTACCACACATCATGCCTTGCATACAACCAAACACCATGCCTTGGGTTTGTGGACTAACATGCAGGTAACCAAACACCAGGCAGTGTGGTTCAGCCCATGCAGCTAAGAGGGCATGCAGGCAACCAAACAACATGCATATGGTGCACTTGAGGCTGCATTTGCATAGCCAGGCTGAGTAGAGAAGTGTATGCGATGCAGGCACTATTGCACACGGCAACCAAACACGCCCTAACCGATCTCAGTACCGAAAAAATCGGTTTCGATCACTTCGGCTTCGGTCCAGGTCAAAATGGTACGATCCTTCGGTTTTCGGTTTATATGCCCACCCCTACTAGTATTACACTAGAGACGAGGTTCTCGCCCGCCGCACCAGACATGCCAGGTTTGGTGCGTGGCTGTCGTGGCTGCTAGCCTGCTAAGCCGTTTTGGACTTGAGTTTGTGGGCTCCAAATCGTATGGCATATGTAGTCAATTTTTTAGGGCAAATTCTTGTGTATTCCATGGAAGTCCGAGGAAGACCCCCAGCGCCGCCACTGATTCAGCATTGTCCCATAGTCGCTCTCATATCATCTTCAACTGGATCGAGCTAATTTGACCTCTGATATGTTTACGAACGCATCTAGACAGTATCCGCCGACATCCCCGCAAAACCTCACGTGTCCATGAATGCAACGACATCCTTCATTTAATCTTTCAGTTATCCAGAGAAATGCATATGATTGGTGAGAACAAGGAAAGGAAAAGAAAAGAGGAAAAAAGAGAAAATGGTTTAGAGTGGGCCAGGTTCGAGCTTGGCGGGCAGTGTGACTCCCATTTTCACTCCACATATAGGTTGGGTTTGGAGGTTTGCGGAACCAAAACCATTTGAAGGATCCAATTGAGTGATGTTTACTTCGTATCTGTCGGGGGACGCTGTCTGACATATAGAAACGAGATAGGAGATCCGGTTAGAGATACTCTAATACAACCCAATAAGGGCGCCCCCTCGCTGCATCCACCTCATCACTTTTTATTGTGCTAGTGAGAGTAAAAAAATAATGTTCTAGCGCGTGGGTTGGGCAGGAGGTGTCGATGGGAGAGAAAGAAAAACGAGAAGGAAAGGGTGCTCGTTGAGGGAGGTGTTACCTGGACACGTTTTTGCTCATCATCCCTTCCCCACAAAGCAAACTCCATATCTCTCGCACACGTAGATGTAGCATCCGCATCTCTCTCTCGTCGCCTCCACCTCCGCCCCTTCTCCTTCCCGTTCCTCTCTCCTAGCCAAGCTCCGGCCCTGCTCTTGGAGCCGCGCCATCCTCGCCTCCCGCCACGCGCACCGTGTGTCTCTCCATACCCCGGCCCCTACATCAGCGCCTGTTCTAACACGGCGTGGTTCACCGGGCGCGTCCTCCTCTGGTTCGAGCTCCTCTGCGCCGACGATGGCGAGGAAGGTGAAGGCGCTGGGGCGGCTGGTGCCGGGGTGCTGGAAGCTGTCGTTCCCGGCGCTCCTGTCCGAGGCGTCCGAATACATCACCGCACTGGAGATGCAGGTGCGCGCCATGGCCGCGCTCGACAAGCCCTCTCCGACATCTCCCTGCCACCATGATCCATCCGTCCATCCGGCCGCCCCAACTCCAAGATCCCCCGCGATTTACTCCGCCTCACCGACGCGTCCTAGCCGAACCAGCGTCACAGGGTCACGGGCGGAGAGGGCGAGGCTGAGTCACGGGCGGCGGCGGGGCGCGATCTGGCGGCGCGGCGACCGAGCGTGATCTGGAAAATCGGTGGGGTGTCGTCGTGCGGTGCTGCTGATGGTGTTGTCGATGTTGGGGATGGCGCTCCGCGGCCCGGATGCCGCGTTCGTCCTTCCCATGCGCTTCCCTTCTCCCTCGGCTTCTTGTACGCCTGATTTGTACTCGACCGCCTGGTATACAAGGTACGGAATCAGCTCCACCTTGTCCTTTTCACTATACCTTCATGCTCCGCTCCAGGTGGTTCATATCATGATCATTCTTTTCTTTTGTCACATGGTAGAGGGCACTGATGATGCAAGCTATGTAGTCTGAATCTCCCTTGAAATTAACCATGAAAATGTATCCAAGTTTTTTCTTTACTAAAAATCTATCCAAGTTATAAGCCACAGTGCGGCTAAACTGCAGTTTGCATTTCTTCCAGGATTTAGCGTACCAAACATGCAGTTGTATATGAAAAAGGCAAGCACACAATTGTAACACTCACAGGGAGCACTACGGGGGATTTCATGAGCATGTCTTATTAATCTTTTAAGCTCAACCATGAGGCACCCTCACGCTGAGGAAAATCATCGTTGAAAGATGGAATAGAGTAAGTTATAAAAATTAACTGCCAAACTATGATTACGTGATACATGTTGATGATAATTAAGAAATGATGACCTTTTGATCAATGTTGTAAAAAGACTAGGATAGTGTAGTGTCATAATTAATGAGAATGATAACTTAATTGAGACTTTGCATAAGACTCCGAGGTTGATTAAGGGGAAAATCATGTCTGCAGGGAAGTATACGAGTAGTCGAGTAGTAAGAAGTTTTATCAGTGTCTTACTGAAAATGTTGTACGATTCGAGTTGCCCAACCTGAGCTCAAGTCGATGAAAGTTCAACCAGGTTGTAGGGAAATATTTTACTATCTGTAATGTTTATGCTCTCTTGTGTACTTACAAACAAGAAGAAGAGTTGAATGCCTCACCACGCTATCTTCCACTGAAAAAAATGCCTTCTTCTACCATGATGCTTTGTTATTCCATTAGTCACAATTGGAGATCAAGTAAACGATACTGCATAATGATACCAATTTAGGTTTTTGTTGTACATCTTGTCATTTTTACTGTCAACTTTCATTTTGGAGACATGACTACCTGTTTTCTCCATTATTTGTCATCTTCCCATGTTTATCTTCAGAATCTGATTTTGGGGATCTTGTTTTCTATTTGCAGGAGCAAATGATGTTTCAATGATACAAAAGGGTTGATGTTAGTTTTGGTACGTTCATAGGTTTATGCGGTACATATATACTGGCATAATACTTGCTGAAGCACCTATCTAGCTTCCTTGCCTTGCTACTCTAGCACCAGCCTTGCTGCCGTTGAGGTTTGCTCATATTTGCATGCCCCGTTGTTTCATTTATGCTTGATTTGCTTATGGAAAATGCAATGTGATGCTTGCATGATTGGTGGATGAAATCCTGATGTAGAAACACATAACTGTTTTTCATGGGTTCACATATGTGCCACTTAGCGTTAGTTTTCTCTTGGATAGGAATTCTTAGCCTTTGATTTAGGTATATCTTATATAATTGTTCTTTGACTATTAATGGTGATCTTTGGATGAGTTTTTCTTTGTAACTGGTTGCATAATATGGTTGTATAGATCATTATGAAGTAAATAACTTTTGGGGAATTCTTTGCTTTATCTATAATAAAGAGGTGGGATCCAAAGATGAAAGCTAGCTTCAATTAGCATGTAGTAAGACCAAATGGAAGGTAATGAGTTTTGTTCTTCAGCTATGAGCTTAATTCAATGTCCTGAGTTTTACAAACTCAAACTTGAATTGCTCTATTTCAGGATTTAAACCTTCTTGAGTTATGCAATCACAAATATCTTGCACAAAGAGAAAGAAACTTGCATGTTTTAATCACACAAAGGTGTTTTTTTACATGTATGTGCTTTTCTTTTAATCTATACATGAGCCAGGTTTCTATGGTGTGCAGTTTGGACCATGAGCTTGCGGATGCTAAAGAAATTCTTAGGTACGTAATCTAAAATAGAAGCATTCAAGAAGTTCACTAGGCCAGAATGCTTCCAAGCCGGTCTTGATGATACCTCCTGTGAGATGCCAAAATTCAGTCAAGCATTTTCAGTTGCTTGGATCGGTAATTGATAACCCACAAGTATAGGGGATCGCAACAGTTTTCGAGGGTAGAGTATTTAACCCAAATTTATTGATTCGACACAAGGGGAGCCAAAGAATATTCTCGAGTATTAACAGCTGAGTTGTCAATTCAAACACACCTGGAAACTTAGTATCTGCAACAAAGTGTTTAGTAGCAAAGTAATATGATAGTGGTGGTATCGGCAGCAAAAGTAAAGACAACAAAAGTAATGTTTTTGGTATTTTGTAGTGATTGTAACAGTAGCAGCGGGAAAGTAAATAAGCGTAAACCTGTATATGGAAAGCTTGTAGGCATCGCATCAGTGATGGATAATTATGTCGGATGCAGTTCATCATGTACCAGTCATAACATAGGGTGACACAGAACTAACTCCAATCCATCAATGTAATGTAGGCATGTATTCTGTATATAGTCATACGTGCTTATGGAAAAGAACTTGCATGACCTCTTTTGTCCTACCCTCCCGTGGCGGCGGGGTCCTATTGGAAACTAAGGGATATTAAGGCCTCCTTTCAATAGAGAACCGGAACAAAGCATTAGCACATAGTGAATACATGAACTCCTCAAACTATGGTCATCACCGGGAGTGGTCCCGATTATTGTCACTTCGGGGTTGCCGGATCATAACACATAGTAGGTGACTATAGACTTGCAAGATAGGATCAAGAACTCACATATATTCATGAAAACATAATAGGTTCAGATCTGAAATCATGGCACTCGGGCCCTAGAGACAAGCATTAAGCATAGCAAAGTCATAGCAACATCAATCTCAGAACATAGTGGATACTAGGGATCAAACCCTAACAAAACTAACTCGATTACATGATAAATCTCATCCAACCCATCACCGTCCAGCAAGCCTATTATGAAATTACTCACGCACAACGGTGAGCATCATGATCAGCCCTCCCGAGAGGTTTTAGGGCTTGGCGGCGGCTCCGTATCGTAAAACGCGATGATTTCTTCTCTCTGGTTTTTTCTCCCCGAAAGCCAATATATAGAGTTGGAGTTGGCGTCGGAGGGTGTCCAGGGGGCCCACGAGGTAGGGGGCGCGCCCTAGAGGGGGGGGCACCCTCGTGGACAGGGTGTGGGCTCCCTGGTCTTCATCTTTAGCGAGGATTTTTTATTATTTTTTCTAAGGTGTTCCGTGGAGTTTCAGGACTTTCCAAGAATATTTGCTTTCTGCACATAAAACAACACCATGGCAATTCTGCTGAAAACAGCGTCAGTCTGGGTTAGTTCCATTCAAATCATACAAGTTAGAGTCCAAAACAAGGGCAAAAGTGTTTGGAAAAGTAGATACGACGGAGACGTATCAACTCCCCCTAGCTTAAACCCTTGCTTGTCCTCAAGCAATTCAGTTGACAAACTGAAAGAAAGAAAAACTTTTACAAACTCTGTTTGCTCTTGTTGTTGTAACTATCTCAATCCAGCATTCAATTTTTCAGCATATATGCAATAATTCTCAGGTCTCAAAATTACTCATATCAATAGCATAATCAACTAGCGAGCCATAATAATAAACCTCGGATGACAACACTTTCTCAAAACAATCATAATATGTTATAACAAGATGGTATCTCGCTAGCCCTTTCTGAGTCCGCAAAAACATAAATGCAGAGCACCTTTAAAGATCAAGGACTGACTAGACATTGCAATTCATGGTAAAAGAGATCCAATCATAGTCACACCCAACATAGACTAATAGTGATGAATGCAAATGATAGTTGTGCTCTCCAGCTAGTGCTTTTTAATAAGAGGGTGATGACTCAACATAAAAGTAAATGGATAGGCCCTTCGCAGAGGGAAGCAGGGATTTGTAGAGGTGCCAGAGTTCGGTTTTGAAATAGAGATAAATTGCATTTTGAGCGGTATAATTTCATTGTGAACATAACAACTAAGAGATGGCGATATCTTCCATGCTAAACAAATTATAGGCGGTTCCCAAACATAATGGTAAAGTTTATACTCCCCCTCCACCAACAAGCATCAATCCATGACTTACTCAAAACAACGAGTGTCTCCAACATACATCAGGTGAAGGAAATATGCCCTAGAGGCAATAATAAAGTTATTATTTATTTCCTTATATATCATGATAAATGTTTAATATTTATGCTAGAATTGTATTATCCGGAAACATAATACATGTGTGAATACATAAACAAACAGAGTGTCACTAGTATGCCTCTACTTGACTAGCTCGTTAATCAAAGATGGTTATGTTTCCTAACCATGGACAAAGAGTTGTTATTTGATTAACAAGGTCACATCATTAGTTGAATGATCTGATTGACATGACCCATTCCAATAGCTTAGCACCCGATCGTTTAGTATGTTACTATTGCTTTTGTTCATGACTTATACATGTTCCTTTGACTATGAGATTATGCAACTCCCGTTTACCGTAGGAACACTTTGTGTGCTACCAAACGTCACAACATAACTGGGTGATTATAAAGGTGCTCTACAGGTGTATCCGAAAGTATTTGTTATGGTTTGATGGTTTGATGTTATGCACGAGTAGAACACAAGTGGGTTGTGGACGATATAACTGGTTCTACCGCCGTGCTTTGCACACAGGTGGCTGGCGGGTGTCAGTTTCTCCAACTTTAGTTGAACCGAGTATGGCTACGCCCAGTCCTTGAGAAGGTTAAAACGGAGTCTATTTGACAAACTGTCGTTGTGGTTTTGATGCGTAGGTGAGATTGGTTCTTGCTTAAAGCCCGTAGCAGCCACGTAAAATATGCAACAAACAAAGTAGAGGACATCTAACTTGTTTTTGCAGGGCATGTTGTGATGTGATATGGTCAAGACATGATGCTATATTTTATTGTATGAGATGATCATGTTTTGTAACCGAGTTATCGGCAACCGGCAGGAGCCGTATGGTTGTCGCTTTATTGTATGCAATGCAATCGCCCTGTAATGCTTTACTTTATCACTAAGCGGTAGCAATAGTCGTAGAAGCATAAGATTGGCGAGACGACAACGATGCTACGATGGAGATCAAGGTGTCGCGCCAGTGACGATGGTGATCATGATGGTGCTGCGGAGATGGAGATCACAAGCACAAGATGATGATGGCCATATCATATCACTTATATTGATTGCATGTGATGTTTATCTTTTATACATCTTATTTTGCTTAGTTTGACGGTAGCATTTTAAGATGATCTCTCACTAATTATCAAGAAGTGTTCTCCCTGAGAATGCACCGTTGCGAAAGTTCTTCGTGCTGAGACACCACGTGATGATCGGGTGTGATAGGATCTACGTTCAAATACAACGGGTGCAAAACAGTTGCACACGCGGAATACTCGGGTTATACTTGACGAGCCAAGCATATAACAGATATGGCCTCGGAACACGGAGACCGAAAGGTCGAGCGTGAATCATATAGTAGATATGATCAACATAGTGATGTTCACCATTGAAACTACTCCATCTCACGTGATGATCGGACATGGTTTGGTTGATATGGATCACGTGATCACTTAGAGGATTAGAGGGATGTCTATCTAAGTGGGAGTTCTTAAGTAATATGGTTAATTGAACTTTAATTTATCATGAACTTAGTCCTGGTAGTATTAGCATATCTATGTTGTAGATCAATAGCTCGCGTTGTTGCTTTCATATGTTTATATGTTCCTAGAGAAAATTGTGTTGAAAGATGTTAGTAGCAATGATGCGGATTGGATCCATGATCTGAGGTTTATCCTCATTGCTGCATAGAAGTATTATGTCCTTGATGTACCGCTAGGTGACAGACCTATTGCAGGAGCAGATGCAGACGTTCTGAATGTTTGGCTAACTCAATATGATGACTACTTGATGGTTTAGTGCACCATGCTTAACGGCTTAGAATCGGGACTTCAAAGACGTTTTTGAACGTCATGGACCATATGAGATGTTCCAGGAGTTGAAGTTAATATTTCAAGCAAATACCCGAGTTGAGAGATATGAAGTCTCCAACAAGTTCTATAGCTAGAAGATGGAGGAGAATCGCTCAACTAGTGAGCATGTGCTCAGATTGTCTGGGTACTACAATCACTTGAATCAAGTGGGAGTTAATCTTCCAGATAAGATAGTGATTGACAGAATTCTCTAGTCACCATCACCAAGTTAGTAGAACTTCGTGATGAACTATAGTATTCAAGGGATGACGAAAATGACTCCTGAGCTTTTCATGATGATGAAATCGATGAAGGTAGAAATCAAGAAAGACCATCAAGTGTTGATGGTTGACAAGATCACTAGTTTCAAGAAAAGGGCAAAGGAAAAAAGGGGAACTTCAAGAAGAACAGCAAGCAAGTTGCTGCTCAAGTGAAGAAGCCCAAGTCTGGACCTAAGCCTGAGACTGAGTGCTTCTACTGGAAAGGGACTGGTCACTGGAAGCGGAACTACCCCAAGTGATTGGCAGATAAGCAGGATGGCAAAGTGAACATAAGTATATTTGATATAACTGTTATTGATGTGTACTTTACTAGTGTTTATAGCAACCCCTCAGTATTTGATACTAGTTCAGTTGCTATGATTAGTAACTTGAAACGGGAGTTGCAGAATAAACAGAGACTAGTTAAGGGTGGAGTGACGATGTGTGTTGGAAGTGGTTCCAAGATTGATATGATCATCATCGCACACTCCCTATACTTTCGGGATTAGTGTTGAACCTAAATAAGTGTTATTTGGTGTTTGCATGAATATGATTTGATCATGTTTATTGCAATACGGTTATTCATTTAAGTAAGAGAATAAATTTTTATTCTGTTTACATGAATAAAACCTTATATGGTTACACACCAACGAAAATGATTTGTTGGATCTCGATAGTAGTGATACACATATTCATAATATTGAAACCAAAAGATGCAACGTTAATAATGATAGTGCAACTTATTTGTGGCACTGCCGTTTAGGTCATATTGGTGTAAAGCGCATGAAGAAACTCCATGCTGATGGGCTTTTGGAATCACTTGATTATGAATCACTTGGTGCTTGCGAACCATGCCTCATGGGCAAGATGACTAAAACTCCGTTCTCCGAAACAATGTAGCAAGCAACAGATTTGTTGGAAATCATACATACTGATGTATGTAGTCCAATGAATATTAAGGCTTGCAGTAGGTATCATTATTTTCTGACCTTCACAGATGATTTGAGCAGATATGGGTATATCTACTTGATGGAACATAAGCCTGAAACATTTGAAAAGTTCAAAGAATTTCAGAGTGAAGTGGAAAATCATCGTGACAAGAAAATAAAGTTTCTACGATCTGATCGCGGAGACAACTATTTGAGTTACGAGTTTGGTCTTCAATTAAAACAATGTGGAATAGTTTCACAAACTCATGCCACCTGGAAACACCACAGCATAATGGTGCGTCCGAACGTCATAACCGTACTTTATTGGATATAGTACAATCTATGATGTCTCTTACCGATCCACCACTATCGTTTTTGGGGTTATGCATTAAATACAGCTGCATTCACGTTAAATAGGGCACCATCTAAGTCCGTTGAGACGACACAATCTGAACTGTGGTTTGGCAAGAAACCAAAGTTGTCGTTTCTTAAAGTTTGGGATTGTGATGCTTATATGAGAAAGTTTCATCCTGATAAGCTCAAACCCAAAATCGGAGAAATATGTCTTCATAGTATACCCAAAGGAGACTGTTGGGTACACCTTCTATCACAGATCTTAAGGCAAGACATTCGTTGCTTATAATGGATCCTTTCTAGAGAAGGAGTTTCTCTCGAAAGAAGTGAGTGGGAGGAAAGTAGAACTTGATGAGGTAACTGTACCTGCTCCCTTATTGGAAAGTAGTGCATCACAGAAATCTGTTTCTATGACTACTACAACAATTAGTGAGGAAGTTAATGATGATGATCATGTAACGTCAGATCAAGTTACTACCGAATCTCGTAGGTAAACCAGAGTGAGATCCGCACCAGAATGGTACGGTAATCCTGTTCTGGAAGTCATGTTACTAGAACATGACGAACTTGCGAACTATGAGGAAGCGGTGATGAGCCCAGATTCCGCGAAATGGTTTGAGGCCATGAAATCTGAGATATGATCCATGTATAAAAACAAAGTATGGACTTTGATGGATTTACCCGATGATCGGCAAGCCATAGAAAATAAATGGATCCTCAAGAGGAAGACGGACGCTGATAGTAGCGTTACTATCTACAAAGCTAGAATTGTCGCAAAAGTTTTTCGACAAGTTCAAGGTGTTGACTACGATGAGAGTTTCTCACTCGTATCTATGCTTAAGTCTGTCCGAATCATGTTAGCAATTGCTGCATTTTATGAAATTTGGCAAATGGATAAAACAAAACTGCATTCCTTAATGGATTTATTAAAGAAGAGTTGTATATGATGCAACCAGAAGGTTTTGTCAATCCTAAAGGTGTTGACAAAATATGCAAGCTCCAGCGATCCATCTATGGACTGGTGCAAGCATCTCGGAGTTGGAATATACGCTTTGATAAGTTGATCAAAGCATATGGTTTTATACAGACTTGCGGTGAAGCCTGTATTTACAAGAAAGTGAGTGGGAGCACTACAACATTTCTGATAAGTATATGTAAATGACATATTGTTGATCGGAAATAGTGTAGAATTATTCTGCAAAGCATAAACGAGTATTTGAAAGGAGTTTTTCGAAGAAAGACCTCAGTGAAGCTGCTTACATATTGAGCATCAAGATCTATAGAGATAGATCAAATCGCTTGATAAGTTTTTTCAATGAATACATACCTTGACAAGATTTTGAAGTAGTTCAAAATGGAACAGTCAAATAAAGAGTTCCTGTGGTGTGAAATTGAGTAAGACTCAAAACTCGACCACGGCAGAAGATAGAAAGAGAATGAAAGTCATTCCCTATGCCTTGGCCATAGGTTCTATAAAGTATGCCATGCTGTGTACCAGATCTATTGTATACCCTGCACTGTGTTAAGAGAGGGAGTACAATAGTGATCTAGGAAGTAGATCACTGGACAGCGGTCAAAAATTATCCTTAGTGAAATAAGGATATGTTTCTCGATTATGGACGTGACAGAAAGGTTCGTCGTAAAAGGTTACGTCGATGCAAGTTTTGACACTAATCTAGATGACTCTAAGTCTCAATCTAGATACATATTGAAAGTGGGAGCAATTAGCTAAAGTAGCTCTGTACATAGCATTGTAGACATAGAAATTTGCAAAATACTTACGGATCTGAATGTGGCAGACCCGTTGACTAAGATTCTCTCACAAGCAAAACATGATCACACCTTAGTACGCTTTGGGTGTTAATCACATAGCGATGTGAACTAGATTACTGAATCTAGTAAACCCTTTGGGTGTTGGTTACATAGCGATGTGCACTATGGGTGTTAATCACATGATGATGTGAACTATCGATGTTAATCACATGGTGATGTGATCTAGATTATTGACTCTAGTGCAAGTGGGAGACTGAAGGAAATATGCCCTAGAGGCAATAATAAAGTTATTATTTATTTCCTTATATATCATGATAAATGTTTATTATTTATGCTAGAATTGTATTATCCGGAAACATAATACATGTGTGAATACATAAACAAACAGAGTGTCACTAGTATGCCTCTACTTGACTAGCTCGTTAATCAAAGATGGTCATGTTTCCTAACCATGGACAAAGAGTTGTTATTTGATTAACAAGGTCACATCATTAGTTGAATGATCTGATTGACATGACCCATTCCAATAGCTTAGCACCCGATCATTTAGTATGTTGCTATTGCTTTTGTTCATGACTTATACATGTTCCTTTGACTATGAGATTATGCAACTCCCGTTTACCGTAGGAACACTTTGTGTGCTACCAAACGTCACAACGTAACTGGGTGATTATAAAGGTGCTGTACAGGTGTATCCGAAAGTATTTGTTGGGTTGGCGTATTTCGAGATTAGGATTTGTCACTCCGAATGACGGAGAGGTATCTCAGGGCCTTCTCGGTAATGCACATCACATAAGCCTTGCAAGCATTGCAACCAATGAGTTGGTTGCGGGATGATGTATTACGGAACGAGTAAAGAGACTTGCCGGTAACGAGATTGAACTAGGTATTGGATACCGACGATCGAATCTCGGGCAAGTAACATACCGATGACAAAGGGAACGACGTATGTTGTTATGCGGTCTGACCGATAAAGATCTTCGCAGAATATCTAGGAACCAATATGGGCATCCAGGTCCCGCTATTGGTTATTGACCGGAGACGTGTCTCGGTCATGTCTACATTGTTCTCGAACCGTAGGGTCCGCACGCTTAAGGTTTCGATGACAGTTATATAATGAGTTTATGAGTTTTGATGTACCGAAGGAGTTCGGAGTCCTGGATGAGATCGGGGACATGACGAGGAGTCTCGAAATGGTCGAGACGTAAAAATCGATATATTGTACGACTATATTCGGACATCGGAAAGGTTCTGAGTGGTTCGGGTATTTTCGGAGGTACCGGGGAGTTACGCGAATACGGGGAAGAGTATTGGGCCTTATTGGGCCTTAGTGGGAAGGAGCCAGGAGGTGGCGCGCGCCCCTCCCAAGCCCAGTCCGAATTGGACAAGGGGTTTGGGGGCGCGGCCCCCTTTCCCTTCCTTCTCCACTCCCCTCCTTTCCCCCCTTCTCCTAGTTGGACTAGGAAAGGTGGAATCCTACTCCCGGTGGGAGTAGGACTCCCCTTGGCGCGCCCCCTCTAGGCCGGCCGCCCCCTCCCCCTTGCTCCTTTATATACGGGGGCAGGGAGCACCCTAGGAGACACAAGTTGATCTTCGTGATCGTTCCTCAGCCGTGTGCGGTGCCCCCCTCCACCATATTCCACCTCGGTCATATTGTCGCGGTGCTTAGGCGAAGCCCTGCGTCGGTAGTTCATCAAGATCGTCACCACGCCGTCGTGCTGACGAAACTCTTCCCCGAGAGCTTTGCTGGATCGGAGCCCGGAGAACGTCATCGAGCTGTACGTGTGTCAAGAACTCGGAGGCGCCGGAGTAACGGCGCTGGGATCGGTCGGATCGCGAGGAGGACGTACGACTACTTCCTCTACGTTGTGTGAACGCTTCCGCTTCGGTCTACGAGGGTACGTAGACAACACTCTCCCCTCTCGTTGCTATGCATCACCATGATCTTGCGTGTGCGTAGGAAATTTTTTGAAATTACTACGTTCCCCAATAGTGGCATCCGAGCCTAGGTTTTTATGGTTTGATGTTATGCACGAGTAGAACACAAGTGGGTTGTGGACGATATAACTGGTTCTACCGCCGTGCTTTGCACACAGGTGGCTGGCGGGTGTCAGTTTCTCCAACTTTAGTTGAACCGAGTATGGCTACGCCCGGTCCTTGAGAAGGTTAAAACGGAGTCTATTTGACAAACTGTCGTTGTGGTTTTGATGCGTAGGTGAGATTGGTTCTTGCTTAAAGCCCGTAGCAGCCACGTAAAATATGCAACAAACAAAGTAGAGGACGTCTAACTTGTTTTTGTAGGGCATGTTGTGATGTGATATGGTCAAGACATGATGCTATATTTTATTGTATGAGATGATCATGTTTTGTAACCGAGTTATCGGCAACCGGCAGGAGCCGTATGGTTGTCGCTTTATTGTATGCAATGCAATCGCCCTGTAATGCTTTACTTTATCACTAAGCGGTAGCGATAGTCGTAGAAGCATAAGATTGGCGAGACGACAACGATGCTACGATGGAGATCAAGGTGTCGCGCCGGTGACGATGGTGATCATGATGGTGCTGCGGAGATGGAGATCACAAGCACAAGATGATGATGGCCATATCATATCACTTATATTGATTGCATGTGATGTTTATCTTTTATACATCTTATTTTGCTTAGTTTGACGGTAGCATTTTAAGATGATCTCTCACTAATTATCAAGAAGTGTTCTCCCTGAGTATGCACCGTTGCGAAAGTTCTTCGTGCTGAGACACCACGTGATGATCGGGTGTGATAGGCTCTACGTTCAAATACAACGGGTGCAAAACAGTTGCACACGCGGAATACTCGGGTTATACTTGACGAGCCAAGCATATAACAGATATGGCCTCGGAACACGGAGACCGAAAGGTCGAGCGTGAATCATATAGTAGATATGATCAACATAGTGATGTTCACCATTGAAACTACTCCATCTCACGTGATGATCGGACATGGTTTGGTTGATATGGATCACGTGATCACTTAGAGGATTAGAGGGATGTCTATCTAAGTGGGAGTTCTTAAGTAATATGGTTAATTGAACTTTAATTTATCATGAACTTAGTCCTGGTAGTATTAGCATATCTATGTTGTAGATCAATAGCTCGCGTTGTTGCTTTCATATGTTTATATGTTCCTAGAGAAAATTGTGTTGAAAGATGTTAGTAGCAATGATGCGGATTGGATCCATGATCTGAGGTTTATCCTCATTGCTGCATAGAAGTATTATGTCCTTGATGTACCGCTAGGTGACAGACCTATTGCAGGAGCAGATGCAGACGTTCTGAATGTTTGGCTAACTCAATATGATGACTACTTGATGGTTTAGTGCACCATGCTTAACGGCTTAGAATCGGGACTTCAAAGACGTTTTTGAACGTCATGGACCATATGAGATGTTCCAGGAGTTGAAGTTAATATTTCAAGCAAATACCCGAGTTGAGAGATATGAAGTCTCCAACAAGTTCTATAGCTAGAAGATGGAGGAGAATCGCTCAACTAGTGAGCATGTGCTCAGATTGTCTGGGTACTACAATCACTTGAATGAAGTGGGAGTTAATCTTCCAGATAAGATAGTGATTGACAGAATTCTCTAGTCACCATCACCAAGTTAGTAGAACTTCGTGATGAACTATAGTATGCAAGGGATGACGAAAACGACTCCTGAGCTTTTCATGATGATGAAATCGATGAAGGTAGAAATCAAGAAAGACCATCAAGTGTTGATGGTTGACAAGATCACTAGTTTCAAGAAAAGGGCAAAGGAAAAAAGGGGAACTTCAAGAAGAACAGCAAGCAAGTTGCTGCTCAAGTGAAGAAGCCCAAGTCTGGACCTAAGCCTGAGACTGAGTGCTTCTACTGGAAAGGGACTGGTCACTGGAAGCGGAACTACCCCAAGTGATTGGCAGATAAGCAGGATGGCAAAGTGAACATAAGTATATTTGATATAACTGTTATTGATGTGTACTTTACTAGTGTTTATAGCAACCCCTCAGTATTTGATACTAGTTCAGTTGCTATGATTAGTAACTTGAAACGGGAGTTGCAGAATAAACAGAGACTAGTTAAGGGTGGAGTGACGATGTGTGTTGGAAGTGGTTCCAAGATTGATATGATCATCATCGCACACTCCCTATACTTTCGGGATTAGTGTTGAACCTAAATAAGTGTTATTTGGTGTTTGCATGAATATGATTTGATCATGTTTATTGCAATACGGTTATTCATTTAAGTAAGAGAATAAATTGTTATTCTGTTTACATGAATAAAACCTTATATGGTTACACACCAACGAAAATGATTTGTTGGATCTCGATAGTAGTGATACACATATTCATAATATTGAAACCAAAAGATGCAACGTTAATAATGATAGTGCAACTTATTTGTGGCACTGCCGTTTAGGTCATATTGGTGTAAAGCGCATGAAGAAACTCCATGCTGATGGGCTTTTGGAATCACTTGATTATGAATCACTTGGTGCTTGCGAACCATGCCTCATGGGCAAGATGACTAAAACTCCGTTCTCCGAAACAATGTAGCAAGCAACAGATTTGTTGGAAATCATACATACTGATGTATGTAGTCCAATGAATATTAAGGCTTGCAGTAGGTATCATTATTTTCTGACCTTCACAGATGATTTGAGCAGATATGGGTATATCTACTTGATGGAACATAAGCCTGAAACATTTGAAAAGTTCAAAGAATTTCAGAGTGAAGTGGAAAATCATCGTGACAAGAAAATAAAGTTTCTACGATCTGATCGCGGAGACAACTATTTGAGTTACGAGTTTGGTCTTCAATTAAAACAATGTGGAATAGTTTCACAAACTCATGCCACCTGGAAACACCACAGCATAATGGTGCGTCCGAACGTCATAACCGTACTTTATTGGATATAGTACAATCTATGATGTCTCTTACCGATCCACCACTATCGTTTTTGGGGTTATGCATTAAATACAGCTGCATTCACGTTAAATAGGGCACCATCTAAGTCCGTTGAGACGACACAATCTGAACTGTGGTTTGGCAAGAAACCAAAGTTGTCGTTTCTTAAAGTTTGGGATTGTGATGCTTATATGAGAAAGTTTCATCCTGATAAGCTCAAACCCAAAATCGGAGAAATATGTCTTCATAGTATACCCAAAGGAGACTGTTGGGTACACCTTCTATCACAGATCTTAAGGCAAGACATTCGTTGCTTATAATGGATCCTTTCTAGAGAAGGAGTTTCTCTCGAAAGAAGTGAGTGGGAGGAAAGTAGAACTTGATGAGGTAACTGTACCTGCTCCCTTATTGGAAAGTAGTGCATCACAGAAATCTGTTTCTATGACTACTACAACAATTAGTGAGGAAGTTAATGATGATGATCATGTAACGTCAGATCAAGTTACTACCGAATCTCGTAGGTAAACCAGAGTGAGATCCGCACCAGAATGGTACGGTAATCCTGTTCTGGAAGTCATGTTACTAGAACATGACGAACTTGCGAACTATGAGGAAGCGGTGATGAGCCCAGATTCCGCGAAATGGTTTGAGGCCATGAAATCTGAGATATGATCCATGTATAAAAACAAAGTATGGACTTTGATGGATTTACCCGATGATCGGCAAGCCATAGAAAATAAATGGATCCTCAAGAGGAAGACGGACGCTGATAGTAGCGTTACTATCTACAAAGCTAGAATTGTCGCAAAAGTTTTTCGACAAGTTCAAGGTGTTGACTACGATGAGAGTTTCTCACTCGTATCTATGCTTAAGTCTGTCCGAATCATGTTAGCAATTGCTGCATTTTATGAAATTTGGCAAATGGATAAAACAAAACTGCATTCCTTAATGGATTTATTAAAGAAGAGTTGTATATGATGCAACCAGAAGGTTTTGTCAATCCTAAAGGTGTTGACAAAATATGCAAGCTCCAGCGATCCATCTATGGACTGGTGCAAGCATCTCGGAGTTGGAATATACGCTTTGATAAGTTGATCAAAGCATATGGTTTTATACAGACTTGCGGTGAAGCCTGTATTTACAAGAAAGTGAGTGGGAGCACTACAACATTTCTGATAAGTATATGTAAATGACATATTGTTGATCGGAAATAGTGTAGAATTATTCTGCAAAGCATAAACGAGTATTTGAAAGGAGTTTTTCAAAGAAAGACCTCAGTGAAGCTGCTTACATATTGAGCATCAAGATCTATAGAGATAGATCAAATCGCTTGATAAGTTTTTTCAATGAATACATACCTTGACAAGATTTTGAAGTAGTTCAAAATGGAACAGTCAAATAAAGAGTTCTTGCCTGTGTTACAAGGTGTGAAATTGAGTAAGACTCAAAACTCGACCACGGCAGAAGATAGAAAGAGAATGAAAGTCATTCCCTATGCCTTGGCCATAGGTTCTATAAAGTATGCCATGCTGTGTACCAGATCTATTGTATACCCTGCACTGTGTTAAGCGAGGGAGTACAATAGTGATCTAGGAAGTAGATCACTGGACAGCGGTCAAAAATTATCCTTAGTGAAATAAGGATATGTTTCTCGATTATGGACGTGACAGAAAGGTTCGTCGTAAAAGGTTACGTCGATGCAAGTTTTGACACTAATCTAGATGACTCTAAGTCTTAATCTAGATACATATTGAAAGTGGGAGCAATTAGCTAAAGTAGCTCTGTACATAGCATTGTAGACATAGAAATTTGCAAAATACTTACGGATCTGAATGTGGCAGACCCGTTGACTAAGATTCTCTCACAAGCAAAACATGATCACACCTTAGTACTCTTTGGGTGTTAATCACATAGCGATGTGAACTAGATTACTGAATCTAGTAAACCCTTTGGGTGTTGGTAACATAGCGATGTGAACTATGGGTGTTAATCACATGATGATGTGAACTATCGATGTTAATCACATGGTGATGTGATCTAGATTATTGACTCTAGTGCAAGTGGGAGACTGAAGGAAATATGCCCTAGAGGCAATAATAAAGTTATTATTTATTTCCTTATATATCATGATAAATGTTTATTATTTATGCTAGAATTGTATTATCCGGAAACATAATACATGTGTGAATACATAAACAAACAGAGTGTCACTAGTATGCCTCTACTTGACTAGCTCGTTAATCAAAGATGGTCATGTTTCCTAACCATGGACAAAGAGTTGTTATTTGATTAACAAGGTCACATCATTAGTTGAATGATCTGATTGACATGACCCATTCCAATAGCTTAGCACCCGATCATTTAGTATGTTGCTATTGCTTTTGTTCATGACTTATACATGTTCCTTTGACTATGAGATTATGCAACTCCCGTTTACCGTAGGAACACTTTGTGTGCTACCAAACGTCACAACGTAACTGGGTGATTATAAAGGTGCTGTACAGGTGTATCCGAAAGTATTTGTTGGGTTGGCGTATTTCGAGATTAGGATTTGTCACTCCGAATGTCGGAGAGGTATCTCAGGGCCTTCTCGGTAATGCACATCACATAAGCCTTGCAAGCATTGCAACCAATGAGTTGGTTGCGGGATGATGTATTACGGAACGAGTAAAGAGACTTGCTGGTAACGAGATTGAACTAGGTATTGGATACCGACGATCGAATCTCGGGCAAGTAACATACCGATGACAAAGGGAACGACGTATGTTGTTATGCGGTCTGACCAATAAAGATCTTCGCAGAATATGTAGGAACCAATATGGGCATCCAGGTCCCTCTATTGGCTATTGACCGGAGACGTGTCTCGGTCATGTCTACATTGTTCTCGAACCGTAGGGTCCGCACGCTTAAGGTTTCGATGACAGTTATATAATGAGTTTATGAGTTTTGATGTACCGAAGGAGTTCGGAGTCCCGGATGAGATCGGGGACATGACGAGGAGTCTCGAAATGGTCGAGACATAAAAATCGATATATTGTACGACTATATTCGGACATTGGAAAGGTTCTGAGTGGTTCGGGTATTTTCGGAGGTACCGGGGAGTTACGCGAATACGGGGAAGAGTATTGGGCCTTATTGGGCCTTAGTGGGAAGGAGCCAGGAGGTGGCACGCGCCCCTCCCAAGCCCAGTCCGAATTGGACAAGGGGTTTGGGGGCGCGGCCCCCTCTCCCTTCCTTCTCCACTCCCCTCCTTTCCCCCCTTCTCCTAGTTGGACTAGGAAAGGTGGAATCCTACTCCCGGTGGGAGTAGGACTCCCCTTGGCGCGCCCCCTCTAGGCCGGCCGCCCCCTCCCCCTTGCTCCTTTATATACGGGGGCAGGGGGCACCCTAGGAGACACAAGTTGATCTTCGTGATCGTTCCTCAGCCGTGTGCGGTGCCCCCCTCCACCATATTCCACCTCGGTCATATTGTCGCGGTGCTTAGGCGAAGCCCTGCGTCGGTAGTTCATCAAGATCGTCACCACGCCGTCGTGCTGACGAAACTCTTCCCCGAGAGCTTTGCTGGATCGGAGCCCGGAGAACGTCATCGAGCTGTACGTGTGTCAAGAACTCGGAGGCGCCGGAGTAACGGCGCTGGGATCGGTCGGATCGCGAGGAGGACGTACGACTACTTCCTCTATGTTGTGTGAACGCTTCCGCTTCGGTCTACGAGGGTACGTAGACAACACTCTCCCCTCTCGTTGCTATGCATCACCATGATCTTGCGTGTGCGTAGGAAATTTTTTGAAATTACTACGTTCCCCAACATCAGGTCCCAGGGGGAGTTTTGTTTGCAATTAATTTTGATTTAGTTTGCATAAAGCATGGGACTGGGCATCCCGGTGACCAGCCATGTTCTCGTGAGTGAGGAGCGGAGTCCACTCCTCTTGAGAATAGCCCGCCTAACATGGAAGATAAGGACAACCTTGGTTGATACATGAGCTATTCGAGCATACAAAACATAATATTTATTTGAAGGTTTAGAGTTTGGCACATACAAATTTACTTGGAACGGCAGGTAGATACCGCATATAGGAAGGTATAGTGGACTCACCTGGAATAAGTGAAGGCTAGCAGAAGACTGGGAAGCGACCAACTAGAGAGCGACAACAGCCATGTACATGCATTAAAATTAATAAACATTGGATGCAAGCATGAGTAGGATATAATCCACCATGAACATAAATATCGTGAAGGCTATGTTGATTTGTTTCAACTACATGCGTGAACATGTGCTAAGTCAAGTCACTCAAATCATTCAAAGGAGGATACCACCCCATCATACCACATCATAATCATCTCAATAGCATGTTGGTACGCAAGGTAAATCATTATAACTCATAGCTAATCAAGCATGGCACAAGCAACTATGATCTCTAGTTGTCATTGCAAACATGTTTATTCATAACAAACTGAATCAAGAACGACGGACTCATCATATTTACAAAAACAAAAGAGGTCGAGTTCATACCAGCTTTTCCCATCTTAGTCAGTTCATCATATATCATCATAATTGCCTTTCACTTGCACGACCGAACGGTGTGAATAATAATAAGAGTGCACGTGCATTGGACTAAGCTGGAATCTGCGAGCATTCAAGAAACAGGAGAAGACAAGGCAATATGGCTCTGGGTTAAATCAACAATAATGCATATAAGAGCCAATTCAACAATTTAATCATGGTCTTCTCCTACTGACCCCCAAAGAAAAGAAAATAAAACTATTTACACGGGAAAGCTCCCAACATGCAAAAGAAGAACGGGAAATATTTTTGGGTTTTCTTTTTAATTACTACTACAGCAAGAAAGTAAACTACTACTAATTTTTTTGGTTTTCTTAAGGTTTAACAAACACACAAGAAGAAAGCAGGGAAAAGAAAATAAACTAGCATGGATATTACAGTGAAAGAGTATGAGCACCGACATCTAGCAATGAGTGTGTGTGAATATAAATGTAATGTCGGTGAGAAATACGTACTCCCCCAAGCTTAGGCTTTTGGCCTAAGTCGGTCTATTGCTAGGGATAGCCTGGCTGATACCCGTAGGTGTAGCTGGGGTCATACTGTGACGAAGGGTAGTTGGGATCATACTGTGATGACGAAGAGGGCTTTGACTGCCACTGGCTGACAGTCGTCTCTGGATCCCAAGAATAAACAGATTGTCATGGAGGCTCATCTTGGGGTTCCAGTTCCGGGGCTGGTGCAGGATTTTTGTAGGTTTGGACAGCAGCCCACGTAACGAGGCAAGGTCCTACAAAATTAAACAAAGAAGGAGCAGGCAACGTAATAGTTTCAGGATAATGTTTATCAAATTATAACTTATATTTGAGCTCTCCATCCCTGCCCTTAACAAGAAAATCATGAGCTATCATGCTCTTATAATCTAAGTAAGCATTAGGCAGCAATTTTTCTTCTTTCTCATAGTGCCTAATAGCTATGTTAAAATGTGCAGCGAGACGTGAAGCATAAATGCCTCCAAAAATGTGGCCTTTAGTACGGTTCAGACTCAACCGCCTAGTAATAATTCCGCCCATACTAACAGTGTTGTCGCGGTATAAACCATGGAACAGAATGATAATATCAGGAACGCTAAAGTTCCCACAGTTCCCACGACCTATCAAGCATCGACTAGCAAATAAAGCAAAGTAGCGTAACATAGGAAAAAGTATGCTAGTGATCCTTGCATCAGAAACCTTCCTGGTTTCTCCCACAGAGATAAGTTTAATAAATGGTTCCAACTCTTTACGAGGTGGTTCCTCTAAGATACCCTCAGGGGGTATGTTGCAGATTGCGCAAAATTCAGACAATGGCATTTTCTTCACAACGTCATATAAATGAAACTCTACTGATGGAGGTGATTCCTTAGGGTAAAAGTAGAAGTTTTGCACAAAAGTATTTGTGAGTAAGAGATACTGTGGACGTTTGTCGCGGACGAAGTCGGTGAGGCCAGCATTTTCAATCAATGAATAGAAATCCTCATAAATGCCGGCCTCTCTCAAGAAATTATCAGAAGGCCGTTCACACGCCCGTATCTCCGCGGCACGAGGCAAATTATATTTGGGCCTTTGAGCTTCTTCATCTTGTTTATCCTTTGAGCTTCGGCTCGATGAGCCCCTCAAAATTCTCTTCATCATTTTTCTGAAATAATATGAAATTTTTAGTAACTTCAAACAAAAGTGAACCAACTTCAATAAAACTGATAGCAACTACTCATACAAGTGCCTAGAGCCTATATCAAGCATTAGAACTACTTGGAACCATATAAATTTGACATGCAAGCTCAAGAACATGGTCACCTATGCAACACAAATTTGCAAAGAATAGAGCACTAGAACAAAAACTAATTGGACAAATGGAGGAGTCACATACCAAGGAACAATCTCCCCAAACAGTTTTGCGAGAGATGCTTTGAGCAAGGAGATCGAAAATCACAACAAAAGTGGCTGGAACTCGTGCTTGAGTTGGTTTTTCGGGTTTGTGTGAGACTGAGGAAGAAGATGGGTGCTGGGATAAGTGGAGGAGCGCCACCGCGGGCCCACAAGGTAGGGGGCGTGCCCAGGGGTGTAGGGCGCGCCCACCACCCTCGTGGCCAGGTGGCAGCTCCTCCCGTGGTAATTTTGCACAGTAAATCCTCAAATATTCCCGAAAAAATCATATTAAATTGGCATGGCATTCTGAGGAATTTTATTTTCGGGATATTTTTATATTGCATAGTTAAGACAGGAGACAGATAGAGAAATACTATTTTTACTTTATTTCTACTAATTAACAGAAAATTTAAAGAGGGTATAGAACTTTGTGCTTCAAGTTTCATCCATCTCATGCTCATGAAAAAGAATCCACTAACAAGGTTGATCAAGTCTTGTTAACAAACCCATTCCGATAATCATGAAACCGGAGAAATTTCGAATAACACTAAGTTACCTCAACGGGGATATGCACATCCCCTATAATAAGTATATCATATTTCTTTTTGATAGTAGGAAGAGGAAATTCAAAACCTCCAAATACAATCGATGGAATTTTTCTGATAGAGTTGATACTATGGACTTGAGGTTGTTTCCTCGGAAAGTGTACCGTATGCTCATTACCATTAACATGAAAAGTGACATTGCCTTTGTTGCAATCAATAACAGCCCTTGCAGTATTAAGAAAAGGTCTTCCAAGAATAATAGACATACTATCATCCTCGGGAATATCAAGAATAACAAAGTCCGTTAAAATAGTAATGTTTGCAACCACAACAGGCACGTCCTCACAAATACCGACAGGTATAGCAGCTGATTTATCAGCCATTTGCAAAGATATTTTAGTAGGTGTCAACTTATTCAAGTCAAGTCTACGATATAAAGAGAGAGGCATAACACTAACACCGGCTCCAAGATCACATAAAGCAGTTTTAATATAATTTCTTTTAATGGAGCAAGGTATAGTAGGTACTCCGGGGTCTCCAAGTTTCTTTGGTATTCCACCCTTAAAAGTATAATTAGCAAGCATGGTGGAAATTTCAGCTTCCGGTATCTTTCTTTTATTAGTGATGATATCTTTCATATATTTAGCATAGGGATTTGTTTTGAGCACATCAGTTAATCGCATACGCAAAAAGATCGGTCTAATCATTTCAGCAAAGCGCTCAAAATCCTCATCATCCTTCTTCTTGGATGGTTTCGGAGGAAAAGGCATGGGTTTCTGAACCCCAGGTTCTCTTTCTTTACCATGTTTCCTAGCAACAAAGTCTCTTTTGTCATAACGTTGATTCTTTGATTGTGGGTTATCAAGATCAACAGCAGGTTCAATTTCTACATCATTATCATTACTAGGTTGAACATCATCATTAGTATTTCCATTAGGTTCATGTTCATTACCAGATTGTGTTTCAGCATCAAACATAGAGATATCATTTGGATTATCAGGTGGTTCAGCAATAGGTTCACTAGAAGATTGCACAGTTCTATCATTTTTCTTTTTCTTCTTCTTAGAAGAACTAGGTGCATAAATATTATTTCTCTGAGAATCTTGCTCCATTCTCTTAGGGTGGCATTCAGGATACAAAGGTTCCTGAGTCATTCTACCAGTTCTAGTAGCCACTCTAACAGCATAATCATTTTTCTTACTATTCATTTCATGGAGCAATTCTTTTTGAGCCTTAAGTACTTGTTCTACTTGAGTGGTAACCATAGAAGCATGTTTGCTAACAAGTTTAAGTTCACCTCTAATATTAGCCATATAATCACCCAAGTATTTAATCATATCGGAATCATATTTCAATTGTCTACCAAAATAAGCATTGAAGTGTTCTTGTTTGACAATAAAATTATCAAACTCATCAAAGCATTGCCTAGCAGACTTATAGTGAGGGATATCATCTTCATCAAATCTATAGAGAGAATTTACCTTTACTACCTGTGTCGGGATATCGGGATCAGGGGGTTCTTCAGTAAATAAGTGACCAAGTTCATATATTTCTTCGACAAGCGGTAGAAAGACCATGTATTTCTTCGATAGGAGGTAAATTCTTAACATCTTCAGCTTTAATACCTTTTTCTTTCATAGATTTCTTTGTCTCTTGCATATCTTCGGGACTGAGAAATAAAACACCTCTCTTCTTCAGAGTTAGTTTAGGAATAGGCTCAGTAATTGGAGCAGGAGCTGGCTCAGGAGGTGCCCAATTATTTTCATTTGTCAACATATTATTCAATAGAATTTCAGCTTCATCCGGTGTTCTTTCCCTGAAAAGAGAACCAGCACAACTATCCAGTTAATCTCTGGAAGCATCGATTAGTCCATTATAAAAGATATCAAGTATTTCAGGTTTCTTAAGAGGATGATCAGGCAAAGCATTAAGTAACTTGAGAAGCCTCCCCCAGGCTTGTGGGAGACTCTCTTCTTTAATTTGCACAAAGTTGTATATTTCCCTCAAAGCAGCTTGTTTCTTATGAGCAGGGAAATATTTAGCAGAGAAGTAATAAATCATATCCTGGGGACAACGCACACAACCAGGATCAAGAGAATTAAACCATATCTTAGCATAACCCTTTAATGAGAACGGAAATATTTTGAGTATATAGAAGTAACGCGATTTCTCATCATTAGTGAACAGGGCAGCTATATCATTTAACTTAGTAAGATGTGCCACAACAGTTTCAGATTCATAACCATAGAAAGGATCAGATTCAACCAAAGTAATTATATCTGGATCAACAGAGAATTCATAATCCTTATCAGGAACACAGATAGGTGAAGTTGCAAAAGCAGGATCAAGTTTCATTTTATCTCTAAGTGATTCTTTGTTCCATTTAATCAATAACCTCTTAAGCTCGTATCTATCTCTGCAGGCTAAAATAGCTAAAGAAGAATCTTTATCAAAAAGATAACCCTGAGGAATAACGGGCATATTTTCATCATCACTTTCATCATCGTATTCAGATTCATCAATTTCTCTTTCTCTAGCCCTAGCAATTTGTTCTTCAAGAAATTCACTAAGGGGCACAATAGTATCAGTCATAGAAGCAGTTTTATCATAAGTATCATGCATAGCAGAAGTGGCATCATCAATAACATGCGACATATCGGAACGAATAGCAGAAGCAGGTTTAGGTGTCGCTAGCTTACTCATAACAGAAGGTGAATCAAGTGCAGAGCTAGATGGCAGTTCCTTACCTCCCCTTGTAGTTGAGGGATAAATTGTTGTCTTAGCGTCTTTCAAGTTCTTCATAGTGTCCAGCAGATATAAATCCCAAGTGACTCAAAGAATAGAGCTATGCTCCCTGGCAACGGCGCCAGAAAAAGCTCTTGATAACCCACAAGTATAGGGGATCGCAACAGTTTTTGAGGGTAGAGTATTTAACCCAAATTTATTGATTCGACACAAGGGGAGCCAAAGAATATTCTCGAGTATTAGCAGCTGAGTTGTCAATTCAACCACACCTGGAAACTTAGTATCTGCAACAAAGTGTTTAGTAGCAAAGTAATATGATAGTGGTGGTAACGGCAGCAAAAGTAAAGACCGCAAAAGTAATGTTTTTGGTATTTTGTAGTGATTGTAACAGTAGCAGCGGAAAAGTAAATAAGCGTAAACCAGTATATGGAAAGCTCGTAGGCATCGGATCAGTGATGGATAATTATGCCGGATGCGGTTCATCATGTAACAGTCATAACATAGGGTGACACAGAACTAGCTCCAATTCATCAATGTAATGTAGGCATGTATTCCGTATATAGTCATACGTGCTTATGGAAAAGAACTTGCATGACATCTTTTGTCCTACCCTCCCGTGGCAGCGGGGTCCTATTGGAAACTAAGGGATATTAAGGCCTCCTTTTAATAGAGAACCGGAACAAAGCATTAGCACATAGTGGATACATGAACTCCTCAAACTATGGTCATCACCGAGAGTGGTCCCGATTATTGTCACTTCGGGGTTGCCGGATCATAACACACAGTAGGTGACTATAGACTTGCAAGATAGGATCAAGAACTCACATATATTCATGAAAACATAATAGGTCCAGATCTGAAATCATGGCACTCGGGCCCTAGAGACAAGCATTAAGCATAGCAAAGTCATAGCAACATCAATCTCAGAACATAGTGGATACTAGGGATCAAACCCTAACAAAACTAACTCGATTACATGATAAATCTCATCCAACCCATCACCGTCCAGCAAGCCTATGATGAAATTACTCACGCACGACGGTGAGCATCATGAAATTGGTGATGGAGGATGGTTGATGATGACGACGGCGACGAATCCCCCTCTCCGGAGCCTCGAACGGACTCTAGATCAGCCCTCCAGAGAGGTTTTAGGGCTTGGCGGCGGCTCCATATCGTAAAACGCGATGGTTTCTTCTCTCTGATTTTTTTCTCCCCGAAAGCCAATATATAGAGTTGGAGTTGGCGTCGGAGGGTGTCCAGGGGGCCCACGAGGTTGGGGGGCACGCCCTAGAGGGGGGGGGGGCGCCCCCACCCTCGTGGACAGGGTGTGGGCCCCCTGGTCTTCATCTTTGGCGAGGATTTTTTATTGTTTTTCTAAGGTGTTCCGTGGAGTTTCAGGACTTTCCGAGAATATTTGCTTTCTGCACATAAAACAACACCATGGCAATTCTGCTGAAAACAGCGTCACTCCGGGTTAGTTCCATTCAAATCATACAAGTTAGAGTCCAAAACAAGGGCAAAAGTGTTTGAAAAAGTAGATACGACGGAGACATATCAATAATTAATACTAAAAATAATCAATAAGGGAGATAGTTCATTGTTCATACACTCATAGAATGTGCAAGTTAAAGGCTGCAAATTGCTTGATATCTCTTATGCGGAGCGTACTCTCATCAATACTTTAATTGTTTTCTTGATCCACCTGCTGTTTTATGGCATTAATCTTAGCATATTGGACTTCACACTGTTCCATGACTGAAAAGTACTGATCTGTCTAGCACCCTGATTTATATACCTCGCTCACAAAACTGCAGGAATCGGACGGATGCTGATGAACTTCTGTAGAGGGACAACAGATGCAGTTCCTTGCGGATGACTTCCTGCTTGAGGGCCACAATCTCCCCGGCTAAATCTATGATGGACTACAGAACTGCAAGGTCACGTCTAAGAACACATGCATAATTCAAGGTGCAGATGAGCATTCTAGAAAGAGAACAAACGAAAGGTATGGACGAACGTGCATGCCTTCCTCACTTTTCAGTTGAATATTCAATCAAATTATTTGTGTTTGGACCATTATATTTTATGGATTGGTGGTGTGCTACTGTATTTTTTAAAATGTGTGTGTATTACCTTACTTAGACTACTCACAGAAAAGGAACTTACCTAGAATTAAAACATATTAGCATAGAAATAAGACACACATATCTACATCTTTCTTCAACTTCAACAATAAAACAAAAAACCTTGCGGTTTGGCATATTTGAAACAATGTACTAGGATTTGCAGCAAACCAAACCTTTGAAGTAGTCTTTTGAGTTCTTTCAGTTGTTTTCCTGGAGTGACGGCCAGTCAAATGCTCTGGCAAGTTAAGTGAGTGTCTTCTGTGGAGCATTTTGCTGTCCCGGTTGATGGTCTGCAATAATATGTGATAAAACCACACTCTGCTGGTTAAATTGTACTCCCTCTGTAAACTAATATAAGATTGTTTAGATCACTAAATTTGAGTACATATAATTGCCGAAGAGTAGCTTATGATTTTTTGAGCCAAATTTTGGAAACATGAGTGTAAGCATTAAAAAGTCTGCCAGGCATATTCAGTTTACTCATAGGCTTGCAGTAAGAGAATCGTGGCGGCATGTCCACTGCAACTTCACGTGTCCTCAGCATGCTAAAACGGCTCAAGTTATTCATCTGTATGGTGTAGGTACCCTGCAACTCCTTTTTGTTTAAATGATTTTCACTAACAAATAATTCTTACATAATATTAAAAGAAGTCATCATCATCATAAGCATTACTGCATGAGACCTTGGGGTAGCAAAGATGTTCTCATTTCTCCGTCATAATTTACAAAATTTGATGGAGTAGAACTAGATTGGAATTAATGGGTGCAGGTAATACACAATTTTATATGATCGCAAGTATGCATAATGTATGGTCTACGCAAGTGTCAGTTCTGTATTGTTGTTGTTTCCAAGTATTTGTCACTCGGGTTTCTGATAACTGAAGTGAGTGTCTTTAGCTACAATGCAGAACAGGTTGGGTGGGGTAAGGTGTTGTTGCTGTGGGACATTGCAACAACTCCAGATCGATTCAAGCTTCATTTGAATGTTTTAGTTCATCTATGCTTTTGATTATATTTTTAGAATAATGGGGTTATACTTATTCCTGAAGGCCTTGTGGGGAGTATTCTGAATTGCATTCATTGCTTCAAGCACGTGTTTATATCTCTTACAACATAAGGAGATTTATACCTGTTTGCTCAAGTATTTTCACTAAACTACGCATAATGTATGTTAACAATTACGGCAACATGATTAGTGCGCAAAGTCCCGCCTCAAGAGACGCGCCCAGGGCGCGTCCCGGTCACTAGTCATTGATAATGGATTGGGCGTTTTCCACGACAGAAAGAGAAAGACAAGTGCTCTCCCCCCTAAAGAAAAGGTGCTCTTCCTCGTTGAGAAAATAAATAAGCCATTTTCAAGTACTACTACGTTGGTGTATCTGGACTCGTCATGGGCGCATACACCGCCCTTATGATGCAGCAGATTTCTTTTCTTATCTAATGTCAGTGAGTCTCCTTTAAACTGTACTATAAGAATCTGCGTATGGGCCTTGACACATGTACGTAAGATATAAAGATATGTATACACATGCTCAAAAAAATAAATAAAGATATGTATACACTAGGACATTAAATACAGAGGCATCCGCTTTATCTGGTACTTCCTATCATACATACGAAGCTGCCCGGAAATACTACAAAATGCGATGATCTTTTTAATCTGTGCTCTGCACAGAAAGTGCAAAGCAGTGGGATCGATAATTCTTGTTTCGCATAAACAAGCAAACATAAATGTTATACTACAAAAAATTGACATTTTTTTTGTGTGTGTGGAAATGCAGGAGTCGCCTTTTCTTCTTCCTTTTCAACTGAGAATCTGTTACTTTGTATCAAAGAAGCATATCGTTATTCGAAAATCAATCTCTGGACCCGAGCTCATCTGCACCCGCGCTGACGAAAAAAATCAAAACAAATACTAGAAAAATTAAAAAATTCCAATTTTTTTATGGTAGAAAATTTGTTGCGTGAGACCCTCTCCAAATTTCAAGTCATTTGGATATATGAGCAGCTCTAAGAAAAAAGACAAATTATGGGTCTGTAAAAAGGTTTACTGTCCATGTACTGTTTTGACCCGATTTGTCTTTTTTGTTGAGAGCTGCTCAGATGTCCAAATGACTTGAAATTTGGAACGGGTCTCACGCATCAAATTTACTACAACACAATTTTTTTGGAAATTTTTGAATTTGTTACGATTTTTTTCTAACTAGGTGCAGATGAGTCTGGGCACCGAAACGCCCTACTCTTCGTTATTTACTAATTGTGCGTAAAATCTACATTCTCTCTAAGGGAATCTTTTGCCACTATTCCAGTCTGATAAGATCGGGGTATATTATGTGTCCTATCATTATCAGGTCGGAATATGTTTTATAACCATCAGGTATATCAATGGGAAAATACCATGACACACCTGGTTGTATATGCACCTCTCCTATTTTTTTTTAGCAAATCAGGAAAAGCTCAAAATTCTTCGAAACTTTTTTGCAACAAACTTGACCTACCGGCTTACTCGTATAAAAAATTTGACAAGGGAAAACTACTGTAAAAAAATCTGAGCATAAAAATCAAATTTTCCAGGACAATATAAAGTGAATAGTACCTCTAATATAGTGCTGATTTTGTTTTTCCGCAACTAATACCAAGAAAGTCATTCTGTCCCCAAAGTTTTTTACGCGGGTGTAACGATTTATCAAGTTTGTTGCAAAAAAAATCATGATTTTTCAACCATTTTTACAATTACTAAATTATTGTTAAAAAGCGGGTGCGCCTACCGCCAGGCTCTATTCGTCCTCCTCGTATATCAATGGCTCCATATCTATTTTCCACAAAAATGCTCTTTGTCTATTCTGCGGTGTTTCAAACAGATGTTTATTAAGGGCCTGTTCGGAGTCTCGCCACTCCACGGACTCCGCTCCCAGAGTGGGTGAAGTTTCAGTCGGAAACAACGGAGCGGAGAAACAAATGCTCCACAGATTGTCATATTTCTTGGAGCGGTGGATTCCTGAACATGCACTAACCAAAGAATTTTATCTAGACAAGAACAGAGAAAAGCAATATAAATCCCAGACAAGAAAAACTAAACTATTGAACATTTCTCTTGTGGATATTTTGAGACATATGAACTTTGCAGAGATTTTGCAACATACAGTACCATTTCCTACAGAAACGGCAGCATGAATTTTCTTGAACAACAAAAAGGAGAGAGTTAACGCTCCAAAAGGTGTGGATTGTGGTTTTGTGGGCCAAGCACCAATCATGTACACCATCCAGTTGATGAGAGCTCAAAGAATCTTCCACGGCACTAGCATGTAGCATCCTATGCAGCACATTCAAAACATATTCTATGATTTTTTTACCTAGCATGCATGTGAATTATTGATGTGTGATTGATTTGCTTGTTCCCAATTGGATTATCGAACCTTTTCCCACAACTATTCTCCATATGTGCAAATCGAAAGAAGTCAGCCAGCATGTTTCAGCAACTCCTTGGGCTTCTATAATTCAACGCATTTATGTAGGATCCTAATCCTTAGAAAATTAAAAAAAAATCCATGTGGCTTATTTGATTTGTAGGACTAGAAACCATATAATTTTCCTGGGAATTTATTTATACTAGATTTATAGGAAAAAGAAAATCCCATTCACTCCAACCTTTTTTTTATGTGCGCAATCAACAATCCTCTTGAATATATCGTACTCAAGATGGCATGTCACTCCAATTATGTGTGTTTTTCAGATTCTTCGTGTGTCCAATTTGATTTACAAATATATCCATGCTTCTAACTTGTAAGAATCTTTGCTAAATTGTTCTGAAGTAGACGTGCCTATTCGATGTATTTTCTCTATTTTTCAGGGATATTTGTAAACATATATGAGGCCTTTTTGCAACAAAAAAATAGTATTTTGACGTACCCTATGAAAAATATTTTCTTTCTTTTTCCTCGTCTGTTCTGCCCAAAAACCTACAGCCAAAATGAGTCCCTACCATTTTATATATTTTTATGTCTTCAACTTCTAGTTCATTAATCTTTACAAAAAATACAGTTGCACCTTTTGTTCTTCTTCCAGAGGAGGAATAGGCTGAGGTTACGAGAATTGCTAACCTTCTACTTTCATGAATGTGCTCTTAGGGCATGTCCAACGTTGTGCCCAAATTAGACCCACTATCTATCCGCGGACATGGATACGTGAGTTGGTCATCCAACACTGTTCATCAAACGCCCACCTCTGTCCGCCCCTATTTTATTTCTCTAAAGTCCGTAACACTCAAAATAAATACAGATGAGCATAATCCTTCGAGTAGTGAAAATATGCAAACGAACACTAGTTTAAATATAAATATTACAATCAAATATTAAGTTTCCAAATAAAATAGTTAAACTTGAATTCAACTTATGTTTTAGTTGTTACAAATACTCAATTAGATCATTCTTGAGTTGCTCATGAGTTCCTCGATGTCGAATCTGTTGATGCATTTGGATGAACTCCTCAAATATGGCCGGATCCTGAGTTGGAAGTTTGATAGGAAAACCCATGTTCTCAAATTCTAGACCTCTGGCAGCTCCTTCACTCTCATCTTCCACAATCACGTTGTGCATTATCACACAAACTGTCATTACCTTCCATAAGGTCTCTAGATCTCATATTTTTGTAGGTCCTTGAACATTTTCAAGACGGACTTGGAGCACTCCAAGTGCATCTCCATATCCTTTCTACCTCCTTCTTGTCTTTGGACAAAGTAAGCTTTTTTTCCTAGCCAACTGGCTCAGAGATGGTCTTGACAAAGGTCACACACGGAGGATAGATACCATAAACCAGATAGTAGCCCATGTTGTAGTCATGACCATGGATGGTCTAGTTGCACGGAGGAGCTTGTCGTCCTTTAGTCAACGTAGCAAACAATGGAGACCGCTAAAATATGTTGTTGTCATTGTTTGACCTGGACATGCCAAAGAAAGCGTGCCAAATCCAGAGGTATTGTGATGCAACTACATCAAGAATGATGGTGAGCTTTAAAACATGCCCCTAATATGCCCTTGTAGAGCATATGGGCAGTTCTTCCATCTCCAGTGCATGCAATCAGGGGATCCGAGCATACCTGACCATCCTCTTCCTTCCGAGAGTTCCATGAGCCTTTCGATATCAGCGACAACTGGTACGCTCAGGTGCTATAGTTCAAACACCTTGACCACCGTAGTAGCAAACATAACCATGTCAACTTCACATGTGCTTTCAAACATCCGGAGGTACTCGTCCCACGAATCTGCGACTGTGCCATAGGCGAGCATCCTCAATGCAACCATGCACTTTTGGTACCCAGAGAATCCAATTTTAAAACGGCATCCTTCTTTAAGATAAAGTACTCAGCATAAGCCTGGACACCATCATAGAGGTGATTAAAAAATCGCATCGCGCTGACGAAAATTGTCTATGAATAGGGCATTGAGGGGAAAGTGGTCTTCCATCAACGTCAAGTGTCCCTCGTGCTCTCTTCTGATTTATTGTAGAAGTCCCTTGATTGATCCCTTGAAATTTAGGACACGCTCCTCCGCACGCTCTGCACCTGCTAGGGCCACCTGCATCATCGTTGTTTCATTCTCGTCCTCATCTAATGAGGACGAATCAATGAAGTTGTTGTAGAAGTGCTCGTCGTCTGAATCCATCGTGTTTGCTTTAAAGTATGAAACTAAGAAAAATATTGTCAACATTTGGTTATGGCATTGGGACAAACACACGCCAGACATAGTGTCCGCCGTGGACAACAGCTACAGGGCAGGGGGATCGATGGCTGTGTAGGCAAACAGGTCGTGGTGCATGTGTGGAGCGGCAGAGTCAAGACCAGCCGGGGCGGCCGAGCGGTATAACGGTGGCTGCCTGGGAGGAAACGGATATAGAGAAGGGGGCTTGGACGGAGTGATAAAGACGCGTGCTCCGGTTGGGGTTTCGGTATGCCAGGAGTGTCGGTGTCCTGCGTGACAGGTTTCGACTCCCGCAAACCTACCCCAATTTTGCATCCGGTTTGCGGGAATTTAGATGTGTGGACCCGTTTGCAGATGTATGCGGCATCGTGTTGGATGGCAAAAATAGTCCGAAGCGTCGGTCCGGAAAGTTTCCCGGCATTTTAGGGCACGGCGTTGGAGATGCCCATACACCATGTGGAAATACTTTTTAGGTACATTTGTCTAATCATTTGTCTAATCATCACACGAATCATTGATTGATGCTTTACATAATCGAGCGGTCCTTTTCCTCTATAGGAAGTCATTCCATACTCTTTTCCCCACATACCATCATAAACAAATGATGAGCACAATCTCTTTAAATTATATACTAATCTAAAGTTATCACAAACTTTTCGAAAGCTGGGTGATAAATAATACATACGAGAAAAAGGGAGCACTTGGGGCTAATATAATATTGGTAGTACATGGAGAGAACCAAACCAAAGGATTGGGCTTAACGCAAACACGCTTTGAAAACAATAAACTAGGCCTGTAACGAAGGCAGTGGTTGCATTTGCGAAAGCCAAATTAAAGCACTTTGGTTAACGATTATCTCTTGCTTTATATCAGTAGAGATACAAAATGTATTTTTTTTGCGGGCTTGCAAAATGTCTCTTTTACATGGTCGGAAAGCTTAGCTATCTTTTACCGACTATACCGGTTTTGCTTCTTAATTTATTGGAGCTTACCACCGTCCTGAAAAGGACCAGTCTCCACAAAACGACACGGTTATTCACTATGAAGGTAGAAATAAACTTGCATTTTTTTTCTTCTGAAAAGGAATTTTTACTTGAAATTCGGTAGAATTCTCTTATTTCAGAAGGAACATCGACTATTTGATATATAATGTCCATCATTTTATTTAAATTCTGATGCAAATGAAAATAATTTAAGAGGTCGAAACACCTATGTTCGAATTAGACATGATATGGTCTTACACGAATGGGCCTTTCCCCAATGGAGCATTCCTCAAGGATCATGGGCTCATCTGGGAGAGGATTTAGGGCACGCAAGTGCAGGGGCACGCAGTTTGTGGGGCGCGATCTGCGTCAAGATTCAAAAATTTGGGTCTGTATTTCGTGTAGTCGCGAGCGTATATCGCTTCACATATATTTGTATTCACATTGCAAAGCTAAAGTACTGTGTCTTTTTCTACGGGTCTCGTTTCTAAGATACAGATATTTATAAACAGTTCCTGTAACAAGTGCCTACTAAACGTTACCCTTGTGCTTAAAGTATTCCTTCTATTCCTCTATCTCATTTTCTCTTAATATACACTCTTCTTCTATTCTTAGAACACTTTCTTAGAACTGTTGTTGAAGAAGCATCACTGTAGACGAGAATGGATTGAAGCTATTTACTGCGAATTACGCACAGTCCGAAACAACTCAAAGGCAGAAGGAGAAGTATTGCATAAGGTTATCCAGCACAGGTTAGTCGATGATGTATTTCCCTGTATGTTTGATGTTGTTCCAATGTTTTTGTAAGCACAGTGTCGGCATAAGGTTGTTGGCTATTTGATCGTTTCTTCTTTAACTCTGTTGTATTACTTTGTCTTCCTTCAATAAATCAAAGCTTTGGCTTAGCCAATTTTGTTGGGAAAAAATTGGTATAGATCTTAGAACAAAAACAATATGGTAGGTATGAGGCTTACAAATCTAGGGCGTAATTGTATATATCTAAAATTAAATGTCAGAAACTTGGGAAGTAGGTGCGTTTGGGACATTGAAACTTATGCAATTGCGTTAGTTAATGAGACAAAAAACTTATAGCACACATGTACTCTCTTGTACCTTTCGAAGAAATATCAACACAAATTCTTCAGTATTTGTACAATGCAAATTTAGAATATGCATTATTATCTCTAAAACCAAATATATGTACTTACATATGTATATGAAAGGTTATTTAATTTTATGGAAAATATATAGAAACTTAACAAGAAGGTTACATATAGAAAGACTGTATATTTAAGTTTGAATTTATGTTATCTACTGCTATAGTGGAAATGAGTGTATATATTAATATACTTGGATTTGTAAGTAAATTTATTTATATTAATAATATTAATAAATAACATCTGCGCCTTACAAATATTTATTTTAAAAAGTAGTTGTTGAAACATCAAATTTAATGAGTTATGTAATCCATTAAGTCTTTTATTAATCTTATGTCTTCATTTACTTCTAGTGACAAAATATGTCGTCTAAGACAAGTCATTCAGCAAGTGGTAGAACAAAATGTACATAGATTTAAGATATTATTTCATTGAAGGAGATGACTCATGCGGAGAGAATGAGGATGACAACTGTAACCCTTAATCTAGGTTGAAGGTAGATTGTGTTCGTCTATTTTGAATACATTCACTTAATACAAGAAATTTATGCTGCAGGGAATCAAATTTGATGGGTTGTTGAATGATACGTCTCCGTCGTATATATAATTTTTTATTGTTTCATGCCAATATTCTAAAAAATTCATATATTTTTGGCAATAATTTATACCAACAACTTCGCCGCCGTCATCACAAACTCTCTCTCCCTCTATGCAGCGGTGTAACTCCTCCTCTACCCACTATAATCTCTACTTAAGCATGGTGCTTCATGCTATTATCCAATGATATGTTGCCATCCTAGGATGTTTGAGTAGATTCGTTTTGTCCTATGGGTTGATTGATGATCGTGATTGGTTTGAGTAGTATGTTTTATTTTGTTGTTGTCCTATGGTGCCCTCCGTGTTGCGCAAGCGTGTGGGATTACCGATCTAGGGTGTTGCAATATGTTCATAATTTGCTTATAGTGGGTGTCTAGAGTGACAAAAACTTACACCAGAGTAAGGGGGTTGTCGCGTATGGAATTAAAGAGGACTTGCTACTTAATGCTATGGTTGGGTTTTACCTTAATGATCTTTGGTAGTTGCGGATGCTTGCTAGAGTTACAATCATAAGTGCATATGATCCAAGTACGGAAAATATGTTAGTTCATGCCTCTCCCTCATATAATATTACAATAATGATTACCGTCTAGTTATCGATTGCCTAGGGACAAATCATTCTCTTATGTTACAAAAATATTTTGTACTAAACAACTAACTTTTATTATCTTGTAAAATATTCCTAGTTTTATTCTCGCTAAGTACATCTAGTTTTATCCTTGCAAACTTATCCCTACACCTACAAAATAGTTTCATACTCTTGTTCTAGGTAAATCAAACGCTAAGTGTGCGTAGAGTTGTATCGGTGGTCGATAGAATTTGAAGGGAATATTAATTCTACCTTTAGCTCCTCATTGGGTTTGACACTCTTATTTATCGAAATAGGCTACAATTGATCCCCTATACTTGTGGGTTATCACTGAACTTCCTGCAATTAAAAAGGTTCATCTTAAGTTTAGTACATTTCCGGTAAGTCAACAGATGTGAAAGAACAATGCATTAAGTTGTCTCAAGATAGGTAACTCAAATTTTATGTTGCAGATATGCACAAACATTTTGGGTTTCCTTGTGGACCTAGAGATGTTGATGTTATTGACGCTGATACAACTTATGTTTATGGACTTCTTGTAGAAAAATATAGGTATGGTTGGACATGATTCTCATAGTTTGAAGCCAGCAGACAATTTCTTCGCCAGTGGATTATCAATTGAAGCTAAAAAAGGCATGCTTTAGGGTAGCATGTGTTGCATTCATTATGGGCCATTTGCGGACACCGTCTTTTAAACATGACTACACTAGAGTTGATTATTGGGGAGTTCTATGTAGGATATAGGAGAATATAACTAGTGTGAGTCTGCAATGAATTGTCTACCGGATGCTATTACAAAGGCACAATAACAGATTCAGCCAAATAGCCCTGCCATATATTTGTATGGTTGTCACTTATTTCCACAAGAGTGAGTTATCATGTGCATCTTATTTACAATAACATATGTTTGGTAATTTTGTAATCATACACATTATGTATGCAGATATTCTATCTTGATAATCATTACCAAATTGTACCGAGGAGACTCATATGTCTCCGTCGTATCTACTTTTTCTAACGTTTTTCCTCTGTTTTGGACTCTAATTTGCATGATTGAATGAAACTAACCCGGACTAACACTGTTTTCAGCAGAACTACCATGGTGTTGTTTTTGTCCAGAAATAAAAGTTCTCGGATTGGAACGAAACTTTGCGAGGATTTTTATATAATAAAAGAGAATTACTGGAGCCAAGCACCACTGGAGGGGCCCCCTGGGTTGTCCCCACCCGGTGGCCCCGCAGAGCCTGAATCCAACTCCATAGATACCTATTTTCTAGAAAAAACAGGGAGAAAAAAATTACCGCGTTTCGCGAGACGGAGCCGCTGACACCTCCTGTTCTTCATCGGGAGGCCAGATCTGGAGTCCATTTGGGGCTCCGGAGAGGGGGATCTTCGATCTTCTTCATCACCAACCCTTCTCCATCGCCAATTCCATGATGCTCCCCACTGGGAGTGAGTAATTCCTTCGTAGGCTCGCTGGTCGATGAGGAGTTGGATGAGATTCATCATGTAATCGAGTTAGTTTTGTTAGGGCTTGATAGTATCCACTATGTTCTGAGATTGATGTTGATATGACTTTGCCATGTTTAATGCTTGTCACTTTGGGCCCGGGTGCCATGATTTCAGATCTGAACCGTTTATGTTATCACCATTATATCTATGTTCTAGATCCGATCTTGCAAGTTATATTCACCTATTACGTGTTATGATCCATAAACCCCGGAGTGACAGCAGTCGAGATACTTTCCGGTGATGACCGTAGTTTGAGGAGTTCATGTATTCACTATGTGTTAATTCTTTGTTCCGGTTCTCTATTTAAAGGAGGCCTTAAATATCCCTTAGTTTTCAATTGGACCCTGCTGCCACAGGAGGGTAGGACAAAAGATGTCATGCAAGTTCTTTCCATAAGCACGTATGACTATTTATGGAATACATGCCTACATTATATTTATGAACTGGAGCTAGTGTCGTATCGCCCTAGGTTATGACTGTTATATGATGAATATCATCCAGTGAATTTACAGATCCAATGCCTACGAATTTATTTTATATTGTTCTTGCTAAGTTACTACTGCTACTGTTACTGTTACACTTGCTACAAAATCATTGCTATCACTGTTACCATTGCTATTGCTGTTGCTACTACTATCAAAACTATCATACCACTTGCTACTAATGACTTTGCTGCAGATAATTAATCTCCAGGTGTGGTTGAATTGACAACTCAGTTGCTAATACTTGCAAATATTCTTTGGCTCCCCTTGTGTCGAATCAATAAATTTGGGTTGAATACTCTACCCTCGAAAAACTGTTGCGATCCCCTATACTTGTGGGTTATCAAGACCTTTTTCTGGTGCCGTTTCCGGGGAACATAGCTATATTTGTTGAGTCACTTGGGATTATTATCAATTTATCACTATGAAGAATCTGAAGGATACTAAGACCAAGATCGTTCCCTCTAGGACGAGCGGAGGTAAGGAACTGCCATCACACTCTGCACTTGATTCACCTTCTGTTTTGAGTAGACTTGCAACACCACCACATGTTATTAATCCTAATATGTCACAAGTCATTGATGATGATACTTATGCTATGAATGATACTTATGATGATGCTAGTACCTTACCTTATGATGCTGTGCCACATGGTGAATTTCTTGATGAACAAATTGCTAGAGCTAAAGAGAATGAAATTATTGAAACCGATGACATACTTGAGATTGAAAATCTTGAAACGCCTATTAGATCTAGTTCTCCTAGATTTGACTTGCCTAAGATACTGGAAGGTTATGTTATGGATGAGGATACAACTAGAGACTTTCTTGCTTGCAATGATAGGGACAATCTTCAGAAATTATTATGCAAACTGAAAGAAAAATCTTTGAATGCTAGGATGAAATATGATCCTAAGTTTGCTACTTCACCTATGTTTGTTGATGATAAGGATTATGAATTCCCTGTAGACCCAGAGTTAATTACTTTGGTTGAATCTGATCCTTTCCATGGTTATGAAACTGAAACTGTTATGACACATCTTACTGAGCTGAATGACATAGCCACCATATTTGCTCATGATGAGAAAATTCGCTACTATTATATTCTCAAATTATTTTCGTTCTCATTAAAGGGTGATGCTCAGACTTGGTATAATACTCTTGCTCCTGGTTGTGTGCGTAGTCCCCAGGATATGATTTACTACTTCTCTGAAAAATATTTTCCTGCTTATAAGAAACAAGCTGCCTTACAGGAAATATTTAACTTTGTGCAAATTGAAGAAGAGTCTCTCCCACAAGTTTGGGGGAGGCTTCTCCAATTGCTTAATGCTTTGGCTGATCATCCTCTTAAGAAAAATGAAATACTTGATATCTTCTATAATGGACTAACAGATGCTTCTAGGGATTTCCTAGATAGTTGTGCTGGTTGTGTTTTCAGGGAACGAACTGTTGAAGAAGCTGGGGAACTATTGAGTAACATGTTGAAAAATTATGATGATTGGACTGTTGGGAAACATAGCATGCAATTTCAAAAAATTCCTACGATCATGCAAGATCTTTCTAGGATATGTATAGCAACGAGAGGGGAGAGTGTGTCCACGTACCCTCGTAGACCGAAAGCGGAAGCGTTAGTTTAACGAAGTTGATGTAGTTGAACGTCTTCACGATCCAACCGATCAAGCGCCAAACAAACGGCACCTCTGAGTTCTGCACACGTTCAGCTTGATGACATCCTTCGAACTCTTGATCCAGCAGAGGGTCGAGGGAGAGTTTCGTCAGCACGATGGCGTGGTGACGGTGATGGCGATGTGATCTGCGCAGGGCTTCGCCTAAGCACTACGTAAATATGACTGGAGGAGTAAACCGTGGAGGGAGATGCCGCACACAGCTTGGAACAATTAGTGTGTCTCCAAGGGGTGCCTGCCCACGTATATAAAGGAGGGAGAGGAGGAGGCTGGCCACCAGGGGCGCGCCAAGAGAGGGGAGTCCTACTAGGACTCCAGTCCTAGTAGGATTCGGCCCCCCCTTTTTTCCATCTTCCGGAGGGGGAAAGGCGGAAAGGAGAGAGAGTAGGAGAAGGAAAGGGGGGCGCCGCCCCCTTCCCTAATCCAATTCGGCCTCCTCCCTTGTGGGGGGCGTGCCAGCCCCTTGTGGGCTGGTTAGCCTCCCTCCTATGGCCCATATGTCCCATATCTTTCCACGGGGGGTTCCGGTACTCCGGTATGTACCCGATACACTCCGGAACCCTTCCGGTGTCCGAATACTACCTTCCAATATATCAATCTTTACCTCTCGACCATTTCGAGACTCCTCGTCATGTCTGTGATCTCATCCGGGACTCCAAACAACCTTCGGTCCCCAAAACACATAACTCATATAATACAAATCGTCATCGAATGTTAAGCGTGCGGACTCTACGGGTTCGAGAACTTATGTAGACATGACCGAGACACCTCTCTGGTCAATAACCAACAACGGAACCTGGATGCTCATATTGGTTCCCACATATTCTATGAAGATCTTTATCGGTCGAACCGTTATGACAACATACGTTATTCCCTTTGTCATAGGTATGTTACTTGCCCGAGATTCGACCGTCGGTATCCTCATACCTAGTTCAATCTCGTTACCGGCAAGTCTCTTTACTCGTTCCATAATGCATCATCCCGTAACTAACTCATTAGTCACATTGCTTGCAAGGCTTATTATGATGTGCATTACCGAGAGGGCCCAGAGATACCTCTCCGATACTCGGAGTGACAAATCCTGATCTTGATCTATATCAACCCAAGAAAACACCTTCGGAGATATCTATAGAGCATCTTTATAATCACCCTTTTACGCTGTGATGTTTGATAGCACACAAGGTATTCCTCCGGTATTCAGGAGTTGCATAATCTCATAGTCAAAGGAATATGTATAAGTCATGAAGAAAGCAGTAGCAATAAAACTTAACGATCGTTATGCTAAGCTAACGGATGGGTCTTGTCCATCACATCATTCTCCTAATGATGTGATCACGTTCATCAAATGACAACACATGTCTATGGTCAGGAAACTTAACCATCTTTGATTAACGAGCTAGTCTAGTAGAGGCATACTAGGGACACTTTGTTTTGTCTATGTATTCGCACATGTATCAAGTTTCCGGTTAATACAATTCTAGCATGAATAATAGATATTTATCATGACATAAGGAAATATAAATAACAACTTTATTATTGCCTCTAGGGGTTTTTTCCTTCATAGAATCTTCCTGAACCACTGCCTAAACCTACTCCGAAGAAGTGGGGCATCTTATTTGTCAGTCCCAAAGATATGCAAGAGGCAAAAAAATCTATGATGAAAAAATGTATTAAAGCTGAGGATGTAAAAAATTTACCTCCTATTGAAGAAATACATGGGCTTGAAACACCACCACCACCTAAGGTGGTTGAGGTAAATTCTTTAATGAAATTCAATGACAATGACAACCCTTATAATATGCATCCTAGTCAATGCCTTTGTGAGTTTCGTAACTACATTAGAAAACAAGATCACTTCAATGCAAATTTTATGAAACAATTGAAATACAATTTTGATATGATTGCTCGCTTGAGTGTCTTGTTATTTATATTATTGTTCATTTCATCAAGCAATTCTCTCTGAGATTTAGCAACTTGTTCTAGTTGAGTTTGGACCATACCTATCGGTATTTGTGAGGATGTGCCCATTGTTATTGCAAATGTTACTATCTAAACAGACTTTGTTATACTTGAGATGCCCGAGGACGACAACATGTCAATTATCCTTAGTAGACCATTTTTTAATACTGCAGGGCCTGTTATTGATTGCAATAAAAGCAAGGTCACTTTTCCTATCAATGGTAATGAGCATATAGTGCACTTTCCGAAGAATAATTCTAAGTGAATGGTATTAATATTAATGAAAATTCTTCGACACTCACTATAGGAAGTTTTCAAATACCTACCTACTACCAAAAAGAAATACTAAATGCTTATTGTTGGGGACATGCATATCCCTGTTGAGGTAACTTAGTGTTTTACGAAGTTCTTCGGTTTCATGCTAATCGATGGTGGTTGTTAATAAGACTTGATAAACCTTATTAATGGATTACTTTTGGGAGGTATGAAGTTGATGAATTAAGTAGGCACTACCTTCTGTCCTTACTTTTATTATTTGGTTTTCTTAGTTAAAGAAAATAAAATGCCATGTTTTATTTGTTTTCTGAATTCCCCGTGCAATAAAGAAATGACCCAAAAATAAAAGTTCTCAGAATGACCTAAAAATTTGATAAGATTTTTTTTCTGAATATTTCTGAATTTTTGATGCAAATAACTTTAGAGGAGGGTGCACCAGGTGGGCACAACCCACCTGGGCACGCTAGCAGCCCTAGGCGCGCCCTGGTGGGTTGTGGTCACCATGTGGGCCCTGAAGGAAATATGCCCTAGAGGCAAGAATAAAGTTATTATTTATTTCCTTAATTCATGATAAATGTTTATTATTCATGCTAGAATTGTATTAACAGGAAACATAATACATGTGTGAATACATAGACAAACAGAGTGTCACTAGTATGCCTCTACTTGACTAGCTCATTAATCAAAGATGGTTATGTTTCCTAACCATGAACAAGGAGTTGTTATTTGATTAATGAGGTCACATCATTAGTTGAATGATCTGATTGACATGACCCATTCCATTAGCTTAGCACCCGATCGTTTAGTATGTTGCTATTGCTTTTATCCATGACTTATACATGTTCCTATGACTATGAGATTATGCAACTCCCGTTTACCGTAGGAACACTTTGTGTGCTACCAAACGTCATAACGTAACTGGGTGATTATAAAGGTGCTCTACAGGTGTCTCCGAAAGTATTTGTTGGGTTGGCGTATTTCAAGATTAGGATTTGTCACTCCGAATGTCGGAGAGGTATCTCAGGGCCTTCTCGGTAATGCACATCACATAAGCCTTGCAAGCATTGCAACCAATGAGTTAGTTGCGAGATGATGTATTACGGAACGAGTAAAGAGACTTGTCGGTAACGAGATTGAACTAGGTATTGGATACCGACGATCGAATCTCGGGCAAGTAACATACCGATGACAAAGGGAACAACGTATGTTGTTATGCGGTCTGACCGATAAAGATCTTCGTAGAATATGTAGGAGACAATATGGGCATCCAGGTCCTGCTATTGGTTATTGACCGGAGATGTGTCTCGGTCATGTCTACATTGTTCTCGAACCGTAGGGTCCGCACGCTTAAGGTTTCGATGACAGTTATATTATGAGTTTATGAGTTTTGATGTACCAAAGGAGTTCGGAGTCCCGGATGAGATCGGGGACATGATGAGGAGTCTCGAAATGGCCGAGACGTAAAGATCGATATATTGGACGACTATATTCGGACATCGGAAAGGTTCTGAGTGGTTCGGGTATTTTTCGGAGTACCGGGGAGTTACGGGAATACGGGGGAGAAGTATTGGGCCTTATTGGGCCATACGGGAAAGGGAGAGGGGCTGCCTAGGGCAGGCCGCGCGCCCCCCCAAGGCCTAGTCCGAATTGGACTAGGGGGAGGGGCTGCACCCCCTCCTTCCTTCCCCTCTCTTTTCCCCTTCCTTGTCTCCTACTCCTACTACATGGAAGGACTCCTAGTTGGACTAGGAAAGGGGGAATCCTACTCCCGGTGGGAGTAGGACTCCCTAGGGCGCGCCATAGAGAGGGCCGGCCCTCCCCTCCTCCACTCGTTTATATACGGGGGCAGGGGGCACCCCATAGACACACAAGTTGATCCATGAGATCGTTCCTTAGCCGTGTGCGGTGCCCCCCCTCCACCATATTCCACCTCGGTCATATCGTTGCAGTGCTTAGGCGAAGCCCTACGTCGGTAACACATCAAGATCGTCACCATGCCGTCGTGCTGACGAAACTCTTCCCCGAGAGCTTTGCTGGATCGAAGCCCGGAGAATGTCATCCTGTTGTACGTGTGTCAAGAACTCGGAGACGCCGGAGTAACGGCGTTGGGATCGGTCGGATCGCGAGGAGGACGTACGACTACTTCCTCTATGTTGTGTCAACGCTTCCGCTTCGATCTACGAGGGTACGTAGACAACACTCTCCCCTCTCGTTGCTATGCATCACCATGATCTTGCGTGTGCGTAGGAATTTTTTTGAAATTACTACGTTCCCCAACAGTGGCATCAGAGCCTAGGTTTTTATGGTTTGATGTTATATGCACGAGTAGAACACAAGTGAGTTGTGGGCGATATAAGTCATACTGCTTACCAGCATGTCATACTTTGGTTCGGCGGTATTGTTGGATGAAGCGGCCCGGACCGACATTACGCGTACGCTTACGCGAGACTGGTTCTACCGCCGTGCTTTGCACACAGGTGGCTGGCGGGTGTCAGTGTCTCCAACTTTAGTTGAACCGAGTATGGCTGCGCCCGGTCCTTGAGAAGGTTAAAACGGAGTCTATTTGACAAACTATCGTTGTGGTTTTGATGCGTAGGTGAGATTGGTTCTTGCTTAAGCCCGTAGCAGCCACGTAAAATTTGCAACAAACAAAGTAGAGGACGTCTAACTTGTTTTTGCAGGGCATGTTGTGATGTGATATGGTCAAGACATGGTGCTAAATTTTATTGTATGAGGTGATCATGTTTTGTAACCGAGTTATCGGCAACCGGCAGGAGCCGTATGGTTGTCGCTTTATTGTATGCAATCGCCCTGTAATGCTTTACTTTATCACTAAGCGGTAGCGATAGTCGTAGAAGCATAAGATTGGCGAGACGACAACGATGCTACGATGGAGATCAAGGTGTCGCGCCGGTGACGATGGTGATCATGATGGTGCTGCGGAGATGGAGATCACAAGCACAAGATGATGATGGCCATATCATATCACTTATATTGATTGCATGTGATGTTTATCTTTTTATGCATCTTATCTTGCTTTGATTGACGGTAGCATTATAAGATGATCTCTCACTAAATTATCAAAGTAATAGTGTTCTCCCTGAGTATGCACCGTTGCGAAAGTTCTTCGTGCTGAGACACCACGTGATGATCGGGTGTGATAGGCTCTACGTTCAAATACAACGGGTGCAAAACAGTTGCACACGCGGAATACTCAGGTTTAACTTGACGAGCCTAGCATATAACAGATATGGCCTCGGAACACGGAGACCGAAAGGTCGAGCGTGAATCATATAGTAGATATGATCAACATAGTGATGTTCACCATTGAAACTACTCCATCTCACGTGATGATCGGACATGGTTTAGTTGATTTGGATCACGTGATCACTTAGAGGATTAGAGAGATGTCTATCTAAGTGGGAGTTCTTAAGTAATATGATTAATTGAACTTTAATTTATCATGAACTTAGACCTGGTAGTATTAGCATATCTATGTTGTAGATCAATAGCTCGCGTTGTTGCTTCCCTATGTTTTTATATGTTCCTAGAGAAAATTGTGTTGAAAGATGTTAGTAGCAATGATGCGGATTGGATCCGTGATCTGAGGTTTATCCTCATTGCTGCACAAAAGAATTATGTCCTTGATGCACCGCTAGGTGACAGACCTATTGCAGGAGCAGATGTAGACGTTATGAACGTTTGGCTAGCTCAATATGATGACTACTTGATAGTTTAAGTGCACCATGCTTAACGGCTTAGAATCGGGACTTCAAAGACGTTTTGAACGTCATGGACCATATGAGATGTTCCAGGAGTTGAAGTTAATATTTCAAGCAAATACCCGAGTTGAGAGATACGAAGTCTCCAACAAGTTCTATATCTAAAAGATGGAGGAGAATCGCTCAACTAGTGAGCATGTGCTCAGATTGTCTGGGTACGACAATCGCTTGAATCAAGTGGGAGTTAATCTTCCAGATAAGATAGTGATTGACAGAATTCTCTAGTCACCATCACCAAGTTAGTAGAACTTCGTGATGAACTATAATATGCAAGGGATGACGAAAGTAATTCCCAAGCTCTTCGTGATGCTGAAATCAACGAAGGTAGAAATCAAGAAAACATCAAGTGTTGATGGTTGACAAGATCACTAGTTTCAAGAAAAGGGCAAAGGGAAGAAGAAGGGGAAATTCAAGAAAAACAACAATCAAGTTGCTGCTTAAGTGAAGAAGCCCAAGTCTGGTCCTAAGCCTGAGACTAAGTGCTTCTATTGCAAAGGGACTGGCCACTGGAAGCGGAACTACCCCAAGTGATTGGCGGATAAGAAGGATGGCAAAGTAAACATAATTATATTTGATATACATGTTATTGATGTGTACTTTACTAGTGTTTATAGCAACCCCTCAGTATTTGATGCTAGTTCAGTTGCTAAGATTAGTACCTCAAAACGGGAGTTGCAGAATAAACAGAAACTAGTTATGGGTGAAGTGACGATGTGTGTTGGAAGTAGTTCCAAGATTGATATGATCATCATCGCACACTTACCTATACTTTCAGGATTAGTATTGAACCTAAATAAGTGTTATTTGGTGTTTGCGTTGAGCATAAATATGATTTGATCATGTTTATTGCAATACGGTTATTCATTTAAGTTAGAGAACAATTGTTGTCTGTTTACATGAATAAAACCTTCTATGGTCATACACACCAACGAAAATGGTTTGTTGAATCTCGATAGTAGTGATACACATATTCATAGTGTTGAAGCCAAAAGATGTAGAGTTGATAATGATAGTGCAACTTATTTGTGGCACTGCCGTTTAGGTCATATCGGTATAAAGCGCATGAAGAAACTCCATACTGATGGACTTTTGGAGCCACTTGATTATGAATCACTTGGCACTTGCGAATCGTGCCTCATGGGAAAGATGACTAAAACGCCATTCTCCGGAACAATGGAGCAAGCAACAGATTTGTTGGAAATCATATATATTGATGTATGTGGTCCGATGAATATTAAAGCTCGCGACAAGTATCATTATTTTATAAACTTCACAGATGATTTAAGCAGATGTGAGTATATCTACTTAATGAAATAAGAAGTCTGAAACATTTGAAAAGTTCATATAATTTCAGAGTGACGTGGAAAATCATCGTAACAAGAAAATAAAGTTTCTACGATCTGATCATGGAGAAGAATATTTGAGTTACGAGTTTGGCCTTCAATTAAAACAATGTGAAATAGTTTCACTACTCACGCCACCTGGAACACCACAGCATAATGGTGTGTCCGAACGTCATAACCGTACTTTATTGGATATAGTGCAATCTATGATGTTCCTTACAGATTTACCAACATCGTTTTAGGGTTATGCATTAAAGACAGCTGCATTCACGTTAAAAAGGGGCACCATCTAAGTCCGTTGAGACGACACAATATGAACTGTGGTTTGGCAAGAAACCAAAGTTGTCGTTTCTTAAAGTTTGGGATTGTGATGCTTATATGAATAAGTTTCATCTTGATAAGCTCAAACCCAAATCAGAGAAATATGTCTTCATAGGATACCCAAAGGAGACAGTTGGGTACACCTTCTATCACAGATCTGAAGGCAAGACATTCATTGCTAAAAATGAATCCTTTCTAGAGAAGGAGTTTCTCTCGAAAGAAGTGAGTGGGAGGAAAGTAGCACTTGATGAGGTAACTGTACCTATTCCCTTGTTGGAAACCAGTACATCACAGGAACCAGTTTCTGTGACGTCAAAACCAACTAGTGAGGAAGTTGATGATGATGATCATAGAACTTCAGAACAAGTTACTACAGAACCTCATAGATCAACCAGAGTAAGATCCGCACCAGAGTGGTACGGCAATCCTGTTCTGGAAGTCATGCTACTAGATCATGATGAACCTACGAACTATGAAGAAGCGATGGTGATCCCAGATTCCGCAAAATGGCTTGAAGCCATGAAATCTGAGATGGGATCCATGGATGAGAACAAAGTATGGACTTTAATGGATTTGCCCGATGATCGGCAAGCCATAGAAAATAAATGGATCTTCAAGAGGAAGACAGACGCTGATAGTAGTGTTACTATTTACAAAGCTAGAATTGTCGCAAAAGGTTTTCGACAAGATCAAGGTGTTGACTACGATGAGAGTTTCTCACTCGTATCTATGCTTAAGCCTGTCCGAATCATGTTAGCAATTGCCGCATTTTATGAAATCTGGCAAATGGATAAACAAAACTGCATTCCTTAATAGATTTATTAAAGAAGAGTTGTATATGATGCAACCAGAAGGTTTTGTCAATCCTAAAGGTGCTAACAAAATATGCAAGCTCCAGCGATCCATCTATGGACTGGTGCAAGCATCTCGGAGTTGGAATATACGCTTTGATAAGTTGATCAAAGCATATAGTTTTATACAGACTTGCGGTGAAGCCTGTATTTACAAGAAAGTGAGTGGGAGCACTACAGCATTTCTGATAAGTATATGTGAATGACATATTGTTGATCGGAAATAATGTAGAATTATTCTGCAAAGCATAAAGGAGTGTTTGAAAGGAGTTTTTCAAAGAAAGACCTCGATGAAGCTGCTTACATATTGAGCATCAAAATCTATAGAGATAGATCAAGACGCTTGATAAGTTTTTTCAATGAGTACATACCTTGACAAGATTTTGAAGTAGTTCAAAATGGAACAGTCAAAGAAAGAGTTCTTGCTTGTGTTACAAGGTGTGAAATTGAGTAAGACTCAAAGCCCGACCACGGCAGAAGATAGAAAGAGAATGAAAGTCATTCCCTATGCCTCAGCCATAGGTTCTATAAAGTATGCCATGCTGTGTACCAGATCTATTGCATACCCTACCACTGAGTTTGGCAAGGGAGTACAATAGTGATCTAGGAGTAGATCACTGGACAACGGTCAAAATTATCCTTAGTGGAATAAGGATATGTTTCTCGATTATGGAGGTGACAAAAGGTTCGTCGTAAAGGGTTACGTCGATGCAAGTTTTGACACTGATCTAGATGACTCTAAGTCTCAATCTGGATACATATTGAAAGTGGGAGCAATTAGCTAGAGTAGCTCCGTGCAGAGTATTGTTGACATAGAAATTTGCAAAATACTTACGGATCTGAATGTGACAGACCCGTTGACTAAAATTATCTCACAAGCAAAACATGATCACACCTTAGTACTCTTTGGGTGTTAATCGCATAGCGATGTGAACTAGATTAGTGACTCTAGTAAACCCTTTGAGTGTTGGTCACATATCGATGTGAACTATGGGTGTTAATCACATGGTGATGTGAACTATTGCTGGTAAATCACATGGTGATGTGAACTAGATTATTGACTCTAGTGCAAGTGGGAGACTGAAGGAAATATGCCCTAGAGGCAATAATAAAGTTATTATTTATTTCCTTAATTCATGATAAATGTTTATTATTCATGCTAGAATTGTATTAACAGGAAACATAATACATGTGTGAATACATAGACAAACAAAGTGTCACTAGTATGCCTCTACTTGACTAGCTCATTAATCAAAGATGGTTATGTTTCCTAACCATGAACAAGGAGTTGTTATTTGATTAATGAGGTCACATCATTAGTTGAATGATCTGATTGACATGACCCATTCCATTAGCTTAGCACCCGATCGTTTAGTATGTTGCTATTGCTTTTATCCATGACTTATACATGTTCCTATGACTATGAGATTATGCAACTCCCGTTTACTGTAGGAACACTTTGTGTGCTACCAAACGTCACAACGTAACTGGGTGATTATAAAGGTGCTCTACAGGTGTCTCCGAAAGTATTTGTTGGGTTGGCGTATTTCAAGATTAGGATTTGTCACTCCGAATGTCAGAGAGGTATCTCAGGGCCTTCTCGGTAATGCACATCACATAAGCCTTGCAAGCATTGCAACCAATGAGTTAGTTGCGAGATGATGTATTACGGAACGAGTAAAGAGACTTGCCGGTAACGAGATTGAACTAGTTATTGGATACCGACGATCGAATCTCGGGCAAGTAACATACCGATGACAAAGGGAACAACGTATGTTGTTATGCGGTCTGACCGATAAAGATCTTCGTAGAATATGTAGGAGCCAATATGGGCATCCAGGTCCCGCTATTGGTTATTGACTGGAGATGTGTCTCGGTCATGTCTACATTGTTCTCGAACCGTAGGGTCCGCACGCTCAAGGTTTCGATGACAGTTATATTATGACTTTATGAGTTTTGATGTACCGAAGGAGTTCGGAGTCCCGGATGAGATCGGGGACATGACGAGGAGTCTCGAAATGGTCGAGACGTAAAGATCGATATATTGGACGACTATATTCGGACATCGGAAAGGTTCTGAGTGGTTCGGGTATTTTTTGGAGTACCGGGGAGTTACGGGAATACGGGGGAGAAGTATTGGGCCTTATTGGGCCATACGGGAAAGGGAGAGGGGCTGCCTAGGGCAGGCCGCACGCCCCCCCAAGGCCTAGTCCGAATTGGACTAGGGGGAGGGGCTGCGCCCCCTCCTTCCTTCCCCTCTCTTTTCCCCTTCCTTGTCTCCTACTCCTACTACATGGAAGGACTCCTAGTTGGACTAGGAAAGGGGGAATCCTACTCCCGGTGGGACTAGGACTCCCTAGGGCGCGCCATAGAGAGGGCCGGCCCTCCCCTCCTCCACTCCATTATATACGGGGGCAGGGGGCACCCCATAGACACACAAGTTGATCCATGAGATCGTTCCTTAGCCGTGTGTGGTGCCCCCCTCCACCATATTCCACCTCCATCATATAGTTGCAGTGCTTAGGCGAAGCCCTGCGTCGGTAACACATCAAGATCGTCACCACGCCGTCGTGCTGACGAAACTCTTCCCCGAGAGCTTTGCTGGATCGGAGCCCGGAGAACGTCATCGTGCTGTACGTGTGTCAAGAACTCGGAGGCGCCGGAGTAACGGCGCTGGGATCGGTCGGATCGCGAGGAGGACGTACGACTACTTCCTCTATGTTGTGTCAACGCTTCCGCTTCGGTCTACGAGGGTACGTAGACAACACTCTCCCCTCTCGTTGCTATGCATCACCATGATCTTGCGTGTGCGTAGTAATTTTTTTGAAATTACTACGTTCCCCAACAGGCCCCTCACTGATCTCTTTAGCCCATGTCATCACCTACCTCCATAAAAAATCACCATTGCTCTCTCTCTCTCTCTCTCTCTCTCTCTATCTATCTATCTATCTATCTCTCTCTCTCTCTCTCTCTCTCTCTCTCTCTCTCTCTCTCTCTCTCTCTCTCTCGTGTTCTTGCTCTGAAACCCGCGGATTTTGATTTCTTTGCTTGAAGCTCCGTTTCCGTAACTGTTTTGGGGGATTGCTACTTGGTATGTGACTCCTCCATTGGTCCAATTAGTTTTTGCTTTAGTACTTTATATTTTGAATAATTAGCTACTCTTGGTGCTACTGTAGATGAGCTTGCATATTGAATTCTTAGAGTTCTAAGTAGTTTGAATGCTTGATAGTGCCTCTATGCATCCCTATGAGTAGTTGCTATCAATCTTATAAGTTTTGTTGACAAGAATTTTATGCACTAATTTTTTTAGAATTTTGTTCATAGGAAAAAGATGAGTTTCTTTAGGAAGTTTGCTTCCAAGAAGAGCTCCAAGGGAGTTATTGGGGAGTCATCAGACAATGATCTCCGCACCTGGAGAATGGCAGAGCTGAGTGTGAACAGGGCGGATACAGGATCATGCCTGAGGATATTGCCGCCTACCAGAACAACCAGGCTGCGGCTGAGGAGGAGCCTCAGGAGTGGAATGCTCAGGTACCCGCTCCATAGCACTTCAACATAGGACCTGATGGCTTCTACGAGTGGTGATTACCAAGTTAGGACAAAAGCCTAAGCTTGGGGGAGTACGTATTTCCACCGATATTACATTCATGTTTACGCATTTGATTCCAGTTGTCGATGTCCACACTTTTCCATTATGCTATCCATGCGAGATTTATTTTCTCGCTTTCTTCTTGTGTATTTGAAAAACTTTGAGAAAATACAAAAAATATATTTCCTACTTCTTTTCAGTTTTTCTTTCTAGTTTGATTAGTTGTAATATTAAAAGAAAACCCAAAAAGATTTCTCGATTCTTCTTCTTACTTGTTGGGAGCTTTCCCATGTAAATAGTTTTCTCGTTTTTGTTTTTCCTTCTTTAAGCTTTCTTCTAGAAAAAAACTAAAAACTCCAAAAATATTTTAGTGTGTTTCTCTGAATTTCTTTTCTGTTTATTGAGTCATATCAAGGAGAAGACCACGATGAAATTCTTGAGTGGGTCTCATATGCAGTATTGTTGATCTAACAAAGAGCCCAAAGCCCAAATTACCTTGTCTTCTCCTTTGAACAAAATTTTTGCAGATTCCAGCTTAGTCCACGATGCTCTTGCACTATTATTATTTTCAAATCATTCGGTCGTGCAAGTGGAAGGCAATAATCACGATATTTGATGATCTGGCGGTGGCAGAGAGAAACGGTATGAACTCAACTTGTTCTGTTTTTGTAAATATGTTTAACCTAGTATCCATGATTTAGCCTGTTATGATCAAACATGTTTGCAATGACAATTAGAGATTATAGTTTCTCATGACATGATTAAGTAGCTAGGAGTGGATAATGATTTATCTTGGATGTCAACATTGCGTTAAAATGATTATGATGTAGTATGATGATTTGGTATACTCCTCTGAATGTTCGAGTGGCTTGACTTGGCACATGTTCATGCATGTAGTTGAATCAAAACCAACATAGCCTCTATAATATTTGTGTTCATGGTGTTCATATCCTGCTCATGCTAGTATCCAATGTTACTTATGCATAATGCATGTTCATGACCGTTTTCACTATCTAGCTGGCCGCTTCCCAACCTATTTGCTAGCCCTTTCCTGTACTAAGCGGGAATATTGCTTGTGCATCAAAATCCTAAAACCCAAGTTATTCCAGATGAATCGACCATACCTACCTATATGCGGTATTACCCCGCCGTTCTAAGTAAATTGTCATGTGCCACCTCTAAAAACATCAAATAAATATCCTTTTTGTGTTCCTGGATTGTTCATGGAGCGATAAGAGGTAGACAGTATCTTCCATGCTAAGCGGGTTATTCTCATGATGAGTGTTTATTCACTCGTCCTTGCACGAGAGGGGTGGTGATAGGGATTCCCAGTCCCGAAATCAAATTCCAAATAATTAAACAAAACTCCCCCAAGATTGATGTTGGTATGGACGGTACCCGTGGATTCGGTTAGACCTGGAGTGTGTTTGTTGGTGGAGGGGGAGTAAACATTTACTTTTTATCGCTTGGGAACCGCCACTAATGTGTTTAGCATGGAAGATACCGATAACTAATGTATACATCTCCAACGTATCTATAATTTATGAACTATTCATGCTGCTATATTATCATTCTTGGATGTTTTACAATAATTTTATAGCAATTTTACATCATTTTTTGGGACTAACCTATTGACATAGTGCCTAGTGCTAGTTGTTGTTTTTTGCTTGTTTTCTATATCACAGAAAATCAATACCAAATGGAGTCCAAACGCAGCGAAACTTTTTGGAGATTTTTTTTTGGACCAGAAGACATCCTGTGGGCCAAAGAAGTGCCAGAGGGGAGCCCCGAGGGGGGCATAATCCACCAGGGTGCGCCTGGGGGCCCAGGCACGCACAGGTGGGTTGTGCCCACCTCGGTGGCCTCCCGCACCGCCTCTTCGCCCTATAAATTGCCAAATATTCCAAAACCCCCGGAGAGAACCCTAGATCAGAAGTTCCGCTGCTGCAAGCCTCTGTAGCCACAAGAAACCCATCTAGACCCTGTTCCGGTGCTCCGCCGGAGGGGGAAATCATCACCCGTGGCTATCTTCATCATCCTGGCGGCCACCATGATGAGGAGGGAGTAGTCAACTGTCGAGCTGAGGGTTTGTACCAGTAGCTATGTGTTTAATCTCTCTCTCTCTCTCTCTCTCTCTCTCTCGTGTTCTTGAGATGTGATGATCTTGATGTATCGCGGGCTTTGTTAATATAGTTGGATCATATGGTGTTTTCCCCTCTCTATCTTGTTGTGATGAATTGAGTTTTTCCCTTTGAGATTTCGTTCTTATTGGATTGAATACTTTTATGGTTTTGAGAACACTTGATATATGAATACTTGTGGTGACAATGGGGTATTATATTGATTCACTTGAGATATGTTTTGGCACTCAACTCGCGGATTCTCGAGGTGACATTGGGGTAATCTATGCATAGGGGTTGATGCACGTTCTCGTCTTTTGTTTCTCCGGTAGAAATCTTGGGGCACTCTTTGAGGTTCTTTGTGTTGGATTGAGTATTATAAATCTGAATTTGTTTTTGTGTTATTTTAGTATGAACTCTTGATAGATTGTTTAGAAAGAATAACTTGGTGTTATTTTAGTACGAACTCTTGATAGATCGATCGAAAAGAATAACTTGGTGTTATTTTAGTACGAACTCTTGGATAGATCGATCGGAAATAATAGCTACAAACCATTTCTTCTTCTGTTCTCCGCTAGATAGGAAATCTAGAGTGATTCTTCACCACACGTTGAGGGATGGTTATATGATCCAATTAGATTAGCATTGTTGAGAGATTGCACTAGCAAAAGTACGGACCCTAGGCCTCATTTTCAAGCATTGCAATACCATTTGTGCTCTGTTTTATCAATTGCTACCTTGCTGTTATTATTGTTCTTATTACAAAAACCAATATCTACTATCCATATTACACTTGTATCACCATCTCTTTGCCAAACTAGTGCACCTATACAAATTACCATTGTATCCGGTGTGTTGGGTACACAAGAGACTCTTTGTTATTTGGTTGCAAGGTTGTTTGAGAGGGACCATCTTCATCCTATGCCTCCCACGGATTGATAAACCTTAGGTCATCCACTTGAGGGAAAATTGCTACTGTCCTACAAAACTCTGCGCTTGGAGGCCCAACACGAGTTTGCAAGAATAAAGTTGCGTAGCAGACATCACTAATGGTTGCGAAGTAAATAAGAAGGGTGCATTTCTAAAAATTTCATTTACCTCTATTTTAAAATTTTCAGCTCTGGCGCTGTTGCAAATCATTTCTTTCCTCTGTGAAGGGACTATCTATTACTTTTATGTTGTGTCATCACCTTCTCAAATAAGTGCCAGATCCCGAGAACACTATTGTCATCTTAATGCATTGTGTGTAGGTAATGTTGGGTGCATCATGACTGGATCTTTTCTACCATGAATTACAACGTTTAGTCGCTGCTTGAACTTTGGAGGTGCTCTGCACTTATATTTTTGCGGTCTCGGAAAGGGCTAGAGAGATACCACTATTGTCATATTATATCATGGTTGTTTTGACAAAGTGTTGCCGTTTGAGATATCTTATTATTGCTCGCTAGTTGATTATGTCATTGATATGAGTTAATATAATTTTTAATAGTTATTGTCAACATGGTTAGTCATGATCTTGGCTAAAAACCTGGGTGTTACTTAAGCTTGTTTAGGTAAACAAGAGCAAAAGAGTTCGTAAAAGTTTTTCTTTTTACTTTCAGTTTATCAACTGAATTTCTTGAGGACAAGCAAATGTTTAAGCTTGGGGGAGTTGATACGTCTCTGTCGTATATACTTTTCCTAACACTTTTTCTCTTGTTTTGGACTCTAATTTGCATGACTTGAATGAAATTAACCCGGACTAATGTTGTTTTCAGCAGAACTACCATGGTGTTGTTTTTGTGTAGAAATAAAAGTTCTCGGATTGAAACGAAACTTTTGCTAGGATTTTTTATATAACAAAAGATAATTATTGGAGCCAAGAACCACCGGAGGGGGGCCCTAGGTGAGCACAACCTACCAGGGCGTGCCCAGGTGGGTTCACTACTAGAATCAGGATCTTTGCCGTCTGCTAGCTGACGTCAAAGAAGGTCTTTGCCATCAGCTTACAGAAAATTGACGGCAAAGAACATGTTTGCCGTCAGCCAGCTCTTTCCCGTCTGGTAGCAGACGGTATAGAAGTTTTGCCATCTGCTAGCAGACAGCAAAGAGGGAGGTTTGCCCACTAACAAGCACAAACCTAACGGCCTCCCCTCTTTGCCGTCTGCTAGCAGACGGCAAAGAAAGTGGCCTAGCTAACAGCCGTTCCCCCCAGCCCCACACCACTAGCTAGGCTCTTTGCCGTCTGCTAGCAGACGACAAAGCATCCATGTTGTCTGCTAGCAGACGGCAAAGAGATTGGACCTAGCTAAAACGGCCAGTGCCCTGTGCCCCACCCCTCTCTCTCCCCTCACCTCACCCTGCCGCCCCCATGCCCGAGCCGCCGCCGGCCCCGCCCCGCCCCGTCGCCGGAGCCGTGCCGTCCCCTCCCCGCGGCATGCCTCCACGGGCTGACCTTGCCGGAGCCGCGCCACGCCGCCGCATCGCTGGAGCCGCGCCGCGCCGCCTGCCCTGCCGCCGGAGCCGTGCCGCCCCTCCCCGTGGCCTGCCTCCATGGTCCGACCTCGCCGGAGCCGCCCCGCCCTGCCGTCGGAGTTGTCCCGCCCCCTCCCCGTAGCCTGCCTCGACGGGCCGACCTCGCCGGAGGTGAGTCTTGTGTTTTTTTCTGTTTTTTAGATGTGGTTTAGGTTAGGTTAGGTTAGTTTAGTTTAGGTTAGATTTAGTTTATGTTAGTTTAGTTTAGTTTAGGTTTTTTTCTTCTGTTTTTTTAGAATAAACAAGAAAGATGAAAAAAGAAGTAAAAGAAGAAGAGGAAGAAGAAGAAGAAAAGAGGAATAAGAAGAAGATGAAAAAAGAACAATAAGTAGGAGAAGAAGAAGAAGAAGAAGAAGAAGAAGAAGAAGAAGAAGAAGAAGAAGAAGAAGAAGAAGAAGAAGAAGAAGAAGAAGAAGAAGAAGAAGAAGAAGAAGAAGAAGAAGAAGAAGAAGAAGAAGAAGAAGAAGAAGAAGAAGAAGAAGAAGAAGAAGAAGAAGAAGAAGAAGAAGAAGAAGAAGAAGAAGAAGAAGAAGAAGAAGAAGAAGAAGAAGAAGAAGAAGAAGAAGAAGAAGAAGAAGAAGAAGAAGAAGAAGAAGAAGAAGAAGAAGAAGAAGAAGAAGAAGAAGAAAGAAGAAGAAGAAGAAGAAGAAGAAGAAGAAGAAGAAGAAGAAGAAAGAAGAAGAAGAAGAAGAAGAAGAAGAAGAAGAAGAAGAAGAAGAAGAAGAAGAAGAAGAAGAAGAAGAAGAAGAAGAAGAAGAAGAAGAAGAAGAAGAAGAAGAAGAAGAAGAAGAAGAAGAAGAAGAAGAAGAAGAAGAAGAAGAAGAAGAAGAAGAAGAAGAAGAAGAAGAAGAAGAAGAAGAAGAAGAAGAAGAAGAAGAAGAAGAAGAAGAAGAAGAAGAAGAAGAAGAAGAAGAAGAAGAAGAAGAAGAAGAAGAAGAAGAAGAAGAAGAAGAAGAAGAAGAAGAAGAAGAAGAAGAAGAAGAAGAAGAAGAAGAAGAAGAAGAAGAAGAAGAAGAAGAAGAAGAAGAAGAAGAAGAAGAAGAAGAAGAAGAAGAAGAAGAAGAAGAAGAAGAAGAAGAAGAAGAAGAAGAAGAAGAAGAAGAAGAAGAAGAAGAAGAAGAAGAAGAAAGAAGAAGAAGATGATGAAAAAAAGTAGAAGAAGAAGATGAAAAAAAGTAGAAGAAGAAGATGAAAAAAAGAAGTAGGAAAAGTAGAAAAGGAGGGTCGCCGAGGGTCGAGGGTCGCCGAGTGGTTGAGGGGTCGACGATCGAGGGGAAAATGAGTCGAGGGTCGAGGGGTCGAGGATTGAGGTGTCGAGGGGTCGAGGGGAAGAGGGGTCGATGATCGAGGGGTCAAGGATCGAGGGTCGCCGAGGGGTCGAGGGTTTGCCATGCCGACCCCGACACGATACCCCGACACCGACACAGCACCCCGAGCCCCACACGGCACCCCCGACCCCGACACAGCACCCCGACCCCGACACGACACCCCCGACACCCCGACACCTCCCGAAATGGTGCTCTTAGGCGCCGGAGTTGATATGCAAGTTACAGAAGATCTTTCTGACGGGCTTCTTTAATCCAATGCAGCACTTGATTTTGCATCTCCCAACCGAGGCAAGATTGGGGGGCGTGCAAAATCGTTGGTGCTACGCAACTGAGAGGATGCAGAAGACGCTTCAAGCAAAATGTAAAAGTAAACATAGAATTGAAGCATCAATGGCCGAGGCATTCATTACTGAGGAGGTGGCAAACTTCATGGCAGCACACTACGAAGCCAAAAATCGTCATTTGCATCATCAGAGGCCTCGGTACAATGCTGGCGAGCCTAAAAAGGGTGGATCCAAGGTCAGCCTATTCAAAGGGGATCTCACACCAGCCAGTGCTTCTAATTCCTTAACATTGGATTTCGAAGAATGGCAGACCACTTCGTTGTATATCTTCAACAACCTAACAGAAGTGCGGCCGTACATCGAGTAAGTTCTCGGTACATTGTTTCGCAACTTCTAATTCCATTGAACTGCTCTTATTCCCAGATAAATTTGATACAGTCGATACATCGCCAAATTCTTGTATGGAATGGTGATCCAAAAGGATTCCATCGAAGAGTATGAGCTTCTGGAAAATCATGGCGGCGGCTATCCCGGTTTCATCTCTTGGTTCAAACAAACGGCAATTTGCATTAGACCATATCATTTCTTCATCTAATTTGCAGCTAATGCAACAATCTCTTTCGTATTAAACTTGTAGGCTAATTCAGAGTTTATGGACGCCAATTGAGACAAGTCGCTAATGGTTTTGACTTTAAGGTTCGTTCATTTGACAAATATGACATCAACGGTTATCGCTCTCGTACCTATGGCAAAGAGCTATCTATGCCCGACCGAAAGTCTACAAATTGTTGTGTCTTTGCTATCGGCGAAGGAGATACCGAGTATTATGGAAGAGTTGAAGCAATTTATGAACTTCAATTCTATGGTGCAAACCCAGCAAACATCGTAGTCTTCAAATGTTATTGGTTCCAGCCGAAGGAGACTAGAAGGACTCATGAACATATAGGGCTAGTGGAAATCAAAAAAAGCACCCATTTGGATGTTCCCGATGTCTATATTACGGCTCAACAGACAACCCAAGTTTTCTATCTACCATGGGCCTGTCAAAGTGATCCAAATCTCAATGGTTGGGATGTCATTTATGAAGTGCCGCCACGTGTTAGACCACCTCCCCCCAATGAAGAGGATTATGAACCTCACATTTACCCAGACACATATGAAGGAGAATTCTTTCAAGAAACACGTATTTCCAAAAAACGTTTCAAGAACCACTCTACTTCACCCCAGAACATTGAAGTAGACAGTGACAGTGAACCCGACTTCACCCCTGACCCGGAACAAGATGAGCCTGGACTAGAAGAGGTTACTGCTGCGGATGACTTGTCAATGCTTGACCGATTACGTAAAGGTGGCCTTCCACATGATGATGCATTTATTGATGATGATGATGAGCACGTCATTGCTGATAGTGACGATGATGATGCATTTATTGATCCCGGAGCATTTATTGAACCCGACGATGCAGATTATTATTAAGTATTCAATTTTTTATGTTGTACTTGATTTATAGTTATTCGTATAATTTTCTTACTTTGCATGATTGTTTGTTATACATAGTGCCATGGTCTTGATATCCGTCCCCGTCGGCCCTCGCCCGCTTTATGATTTGGATGTGGTAAATTCTCTTTTATAACTATTTGTTGCATTTCGCATTTATGAAAATTATGGCCATCAAGATGACATAGAGATATTTTTATCTAGGAGGTATGTGAACCGGAAATTGCAACCGACCCTCTTGTCGAGAAGTTAAATTTAGTTTAAAATGAAAATGAGTATTTGAAATAAAAATGAAAAGAATTGAATAAGAGAATATGATATTGGAGTTGTATGTTGCCGATGTCATCGATGATGACAAGATGAAGATGAATGCAATGCGCTTGAAGATGGATGCAATGCGCTTGAAGATTAAGAAGATTAGAAAATATGCCATTGAGAGTGAGGCTTGGTATCATTATGCCATTGGATCAATTGTTACCTTAGTTGCGATCTTCATCACATTTGTGGTGATGAGGGTAAGTTTTCTCTAGTGTTTTGCTTAACAAATGCGTACTTAGCTTATTTTCCTCCTAAATGGCATAATTACCTAAGTTAGATAAAAAATGAGCTATACTGATGTAAGTTGGCTCAAAAATGGCATCATCACCTAGGTTAGTACAAAAATGACATAGACTTAGCTTATTTTCCTCGAAAATGACATAATAACCTTACTAAGCTCCAAATGACCTATTTACCTAGCTTAGCTCTAAAATGACCTATGATACGTCTCCGTCGTATCTACTTTTGCAAACACTTTTGCCCTTGTTTTGGACTCTAACTTGTATGATTTGAATGGAACAAACCCAGACTAACGCTGTTTTTAGCAGAATTACCATGATGTTGTTTTATGTGCAGAAAACAAAATATCTCGGAATGACCTGAAACTCCACGGAATACCTTACAACAAATAATAAAAAAATCCTCGCCAAAGATGAAGACCAGGGGGACCACACCCTGTCCACAAGGGTGGGGGCGCCCCCCCAGGGCATGCCCGCTACCTTGTGGGCCCCCTGGACTCCTTCCGACGCCAACTCCAACTCTATATATTCGCTTTTGGGGAGAAAAAATAGAGGAGAAGAAATCATCGCGTTTTACGATACGGAGCTGCCGCCAAGCCCTAAAACCTCTTGGGAGGGCTGATCTGGAGTCCGTTCGGGGCTCCGGGGAGGGGGATTCGTCGCCGTCGTCATCATCAACCATCCTCCATCACCAATTTCATGATGCTCACCGCCGTGCGTGAGTAATTCCATCGTAGGCTTGCTAGACGGTGATGGGTTGGATGAGATTTATCATGTAATCGAGTTAGTTTTGTCAGGGTTTGATCCCTAGTATCACCTATGTTCTGAGATTGATGTTGCTATGACTTGCCTATGCTTAATGCTTGTCACTAGGGCCCGAGTGCCATGATTTCAGATCTGAACCTATTATGTTTTCATGAATATATGTGAGTTCTTGATCCTATCTTGCAAGTCTATAGTCACCTACTATGTGTTATGATCCGGCAACCCCGAAGTGACAATAATCGGGACCACTCCCGGTGATGACCATAGTTTGAGGAGTTCATGTATTCAGTATGCGCTAATGCTTTGTTCCGGTTCTCTATTAAAAGGAGGCCTTAATATCCCTTAGTTTCCAATAGGACCCCGCTGCCACGGGAGGGTAGGAAAAAGGATGTCATGCAAGTTCTTTTCCATAAGCACGTATGACTATATTCGGAATACATGCCTACATTACATTTATGAATTGGAGCTAGTTCTGTGTCACCCTATGTTATGACTGTTACATGATGAACCACATCCGGCATAATTATCCATTACTGATCCGATGCCTACGAGCTTTCCATCTACTGGTTTACGCTTATTTACTTTTCCGTTGCTACTGTTACAATCACTACAAAACACAAAAAATATTACTTTGCTTTCTTTACTCTTTGGTTACTCTTGCCACCACTATCATATTACTTTGCTACTAAACACTTTGCTGCAGATACTAAGTTTCCAGGTGTGGTTGAATTGACAACTCAGCTACTAATACTTGAGAATATTCTTTAGATCCCCTTGTGTCGAATCAATACATTTTGGTTGAATACTCTACCCTCGAAAGCTGTTGCGATCCCCTATACTTGTGGGTTATCAAGACTAATTTCTGGCGCCGTTGCCAGGGAGCATAGCTCTATTCTTTGAGTCACTTGGGACTTATATCTGCTGGACACTATCAAGAACTTGAAAGACGCTAAGACAACAATTTATCCCTCAACTACGAGGGGAGGTAAGGAACTGCCATCTAGCCTTGCACTTGATTCACCCTCTGTTATGAGTAAGCTTGCGACACCTAAACCGGCTTCTGCTATTCGTTCCAATATGTCACATGTTATTGATGATGCCACTTCTGCTATGCATGATACTTATGATGAAACTACTTCTATGCCTGATACTTATGATGAAACTACTTCTATGCCTGATACTACTGTGCCCCTTAGTGAATTTCTTGATGAACAAATTGCTAGGGCTAGAGAGAAAGAAATTATTGAATCTGATTATAATGATGAAAGTGATGATGAAGATAGGCCAATTATTCCTGAGGGTTATGTTTTTGATATGGAATCTTCTGCCGCTATTCTAGCTTGTAGAGATCGTCATGAACTTAAAAGCCTATTGATTAAATGGAACAAAGAATCTCTTAAAGATAAAATGAGGCCTGGCCCTGCTTTTGCTAATTCACCTATCTGTGTTCCTGATAAGGATTATGGATTCTCTGATGATCCTGATATAATTACTTTGGTTGAACCTGATCCTTTCCATGGCTATGAATCTGAAACTGTTGTGGCACATGTTACTAAATTAAATGATATAGCCACCCTGCTTACTAATGCTGAGAGATCTCGATACTTTTATATACTTAAAAAATTTCCGTTCTCATTAAAGTGTGATGCTAAGATATGGTTTAATTCTCTTGATCCTGGTTGTGTGCGTAGTCCCCAGGATATGATTTATTACTTCTCTGCTAAATATTTCCTTGCTCATAAGAAACAAGCTGCTTTAAAGGAAATATACAACTTTGTGCAAATTGAAGAAGAGAGTCTCCCACAAGCTTGGGGGAGGCTTCTCAAGTTACTTAATGCTTTGCGTAATCATCCTCTTAAGAAACATGAGATATTTGATATCTTTTATAATGGACTAACCGATGCTTCCAGAGATTACCTGGATAATTGTGATGGTTCTCTTTTCAGGGAAAGAACACCAGATGAAGCTGAAATTCTATTGAATAATATGTTGACAAATGAAAATAATTGGGCACCTCCTGAGCCAGCTCCTCAGCCAGCTCCCGCTCCAATTAATGATCCTATTCCGAAACCAACTCCGAAAAAGAGAGGTGTTCTATTTCTCAGTCCCGAGGATATGCAAGAGGCAAAGAAATCTATGAAATAAAAAGGTATTAAAGCTGAAGATGTTAAGAATTTACCTCCTATTGAAGAAATACATGGTCTTAATTTACCGCATGTTGAAGAAACATATGATCTTGATCCATTCCCTATTGAAGAACCTCCCGATCTTGATAACCCGACACAGGTAGTAAAGGTAAATTCTCTCTATAGATTTGATGAAGGTGATATTCCTCAATACAAGTCTGCTAGACAATGCTTAGAAGAGTTTGATAACTTTATTGTCAAACAAGAAAATTTTAATGCTTATTTTGGTAGACAACGGAAATACGATTCCGACATGATTAAACGCTTGGGTAATTATATAGCTAACATTAGAGGTGAACTTAAAATTGTTAGCAAACATGCTTCTATGGTTACCACTCAAGTAGAACAAGTACTTCAAGCTCAAAAAGAAGTGTTCAATGAAATGAATAGTAAGAAAAATGATTATGTTGTTAGAGTGGCTACTAGAACTGGTAGAATGACTCAGGAACCTTTGTATCCTGAAGGCCACCCTAAGAGAATTGAGCAAGATTCTCAAAGAAATAATATTGATGCACCTGGTTCTTCTAAGAAGAAGAAAAAGAAAAATGATAGAACTATGCAAACTTCTAGTGAACCTATTGCTGAACCACCTGATAATCCAAATGATATCTCTATGTCTGATGCTGAAACACAATCTGGTAATGAACATGAACCTAGTGAAAATGTTAATGATGATGTTCATGATGATGCTCAACCCAGTAATGATAATGATGTAGAAATTGAACCAGGTCTTGATCTTGATAACCCACAATCAAAGAATCAACGTTATGATAAAAGTGATTTTCTTCTAGGAAACATGGTAAAGAAAGAGAACCATGGGTTCAGAAACCCATGCCTTTTTCTCCCAAACCATCCAAGAAAAAGGATGATGAGGATTTTGAGCGCTTTGCTGAAATGATTAGACCTATATTTTTGCGTATGCGATTGACTGATATGCTCAAAATGAATCCTTATGCTAAGTACATGAAAGATATTGTTACTAATAAAAGGAAGATACCAGAAGCTGAAATTTCCACCATGCTTGCTAATTATACTTTTAAGGGTGGAATACCAAAGAAACTTGGAGATCCAGGAGTACCTAGTATACCATGCTCCATTAAAAGAAACTATGTTAAAACTGCTTTATGTGATCTTGGAGCCGGTGTTAGTGTTATGCCTCTCTCTTTATATCGTAGACTTGACTTGAATAAGTTGACACCTACTGAAATGTCTTTGCAAATGGCTGATAAATCAACTTCCATACCTGTCGGTATTTGTGAGGATGTGCCCGTTGTGGTTGCAAATGTTACTATTTTAACGGACTTTGTTATTCTTGATATCCCCGAGGATGATAGTATGTCTATTATTCTTGGAAGACCTTTTCTTAATACTGCAGGGGTTGTTATTGATTGCACCAAAGGCAATAGCACTTTTCATGTTAATGGTAATGAGCATACGGTACACTTTTCGAGGAAACAACCTCAAGTCCATAGTATCAACTCTATTGGAAAAACTCCATCGATTATTATTGTGGGTTTTGAATTTCCTCTTCCTAATGTCAAAAAGAAATAGGATATACTTATTATTGGGGATGTGCATATCCCCGTTGAGGTAACCTAGTGTTATTCGAAATTTCTCCAGTTTCATGTCGGAATGAGTTTGTTAACAAGACTTGATCAACCTTGTTAGTGGATTCCTTTTGATGGGCATGGAATGGATGAAACTAGAAGCACAACCTTCTGTACCCTCTCTATACTTTCTGTTATTCAGTAGAAATAAAGTAAAAAATAGTATTTTTCTGTCTGTTTCCTGACTTATCCGTGCAATATAAAAATATCCCGAAAATAGAAGTCCTCAGAATGACATGCCAATTTAATATGATTTTTTCGGGAATATTTGAGGATTTACTATGCAAAAATTACCGCGGGGGGAGCTGCCACCTGGCCACAAGGGTGGAGGGCGCGCCCTAGCCCCTGAGCGCGACGCCTGCCTCATGGGCCCACTATGGCCCTCCTCCTCTTATTGCTGCACCCATCTTCTTCTTCTTCCTCACACAAACACGAAAAAACAACTCAAGCACGAGTTCCAGTCCTCCTTGCTGTGATTTTCGATCTCCTTGCTCAAAGCACCTCTCGCAAAACTGCTTGGGGAGATTGTTCCTTGGTATGTGACTCCTCCAGTGGTCCAATTAGTTTTTGTTCTAGTGCTTTATTCTTTGCAAATTTGTGATGCATAGGTGACCATGTTCTTGAGCTTGCATGTCAAATTTATATGGTTCCAAGTAGTTCTAATGCTTGATATAGACTCTAGGCACTTGTAGGAGTTGTTGCTATCAGTTTTATTGAAGTTGGTTCACTTTTGTTTGAAGTTACTAAAAAATCCAAAAAAACAGAGAAAAGCAATATGCTTAGGAAGATGTTCCAAGGTGGTTCTTCTAAGAAGCAAGGACCTAGGCTAGCTATGCGTGATGCTGACGAGGAACCACCAAGAGACGCTCTAGTGCGGCCTTGCGAATGGCCGTCAGAAAACTTTATGGATCGTGTGGGAATTAAAGAAGAATTTAACGCATATTTGCGTAATGCTGGTCTTGAGGATTTTGAGGCAGACAAATGCCCCCAATATCATGATCTCACAAGTTCTTTTGTGAGGAAGTTTGAGTATTCATCTTCGTGTAATTCTCCTTCAGTCATGTTTGATCTTTATGATAAATCTTATACCATGGACTTAGAGGATTTCACTCTTGCTTGCAAACTTCCACAATGGGGTAGTGTCAGGGATCCCCTTAAATCTGAATTTGGAAACTTTCTTGCTAGTATAACTGTAGGGGAATCTAGAGATATAACGCAAGCTACTATAGGGAGCATTCATTTTCCTGCTATACATTAATTTGCTCTCTTCATAGGTAGATGCATAAAGGCAAAGGATGAAGCATGTCTCATGTGTGTCCCTGACCTTAGCATTCTCAGGAGTGCTGTGTTAGGAGACCAATCTTATCATATGGGAGCCATTGTAGCTCGTAGGTTGCATCATAATAGATACAATGGAGATTTCTTTGGAGGAATTTATGCAACCCGCTTAGCTAAATTTCTTGAGATAGACGTTCGTGAAGGAGACATGGAGTTGCCTCCTGCTTATTTAGATTTTAATTCTATGGTTTCCCACCACTTTGTTGAGAGGACAGAGTCACCTCTCCAGTATCGGTTAATTTTTAACAAATGGCATGTTGTCCGTATTACTCTCCCTGCTCCTGCCTTCTTTGATTATCAGGCAAACGGAAGATATACTATTACTAGAGAGGAGGCAGATTAGTACGAGAGGAGAGTGAAGGCAGCCCGACTCCACGCTGCAGCTCAGGATGCGATAGCCGCTGCATCATAGCACAACCCCAACTATTCCTCGTTGCAGTACGACCCCAGCTACACCTATGGGTATCCGCCAGGCTATCCTTGGCAATAAACCAACTTAGGCCAAAAGCCTAAGCTTGGGGGAGTATGTATCTCTCACCGACATTACATTTATGTTCACACACACTCATTGCTAGATGTCGGTGCTCATACTCTTTCACTGTAATATCCATGCTAGTTTATTTTCTTTTTCCTGCTTTCTTCTTGAGTGTTTGATAAACCTTAAGAAAAACCAAAAAATTAGTAGTAGTTTACTTTCCTGCTATAGTAGTAATTAAAAATAAAAACCCAAAAAATATCTCCCGTTCTTCTTTTGCTTGTTGGGAGCTTTCCCATGTAAATAGTTTCTATTTCTTTTCTTTTCTTTGGGGGTCAGTAGGAGAAGACCATGATTAAATTGTTAAAGTGGCTCTTATATGCATTATTGTTGATTTAATCAAGAGCCCCTATTGCCTTGTCTTCGCCTGTTTATTGAATGCTCGCAGATTCCAGCTTAGTCCAATGCACGTGCACTCTTATTATTATTCACATCGTTCGGTCGTGCAAGTGAAAGGCAATTATGATGATATATGATGGACCGACAGAGATAACAAAAGCTGGTATGAACTCAACCTCTTTTGTTTTTGTAAATATGATGAGTTCATCATTCTTGATTCAGCTTGTTATGAATAAACATTTTTGCAATGACAATTTGAGATCATAGTTGCTTGTGCCATGCTTGATTAGCTATGAGTTATAATGGTTTACCTTGCGTGCCAACATGCTATTGAGATGGTTATGATGTGGTATGATGGGGTGGTATCCTCCTTTGAATGATTTAAGTGACTTGGCTTGGCACATGTTCACGCATGTAGTTGAAACAAAATAAACATAGCCTTCACGATATTTATGTTCATGGTGGATTATATCCTACTCATGCTTGCATCCAATGTTTATTAATTTTAATGCATGTACATGGCTGTTGTCGCTCTCTAGTTGGTCGCTTCCTAGTCTTTTGCTAGGCTTCACCTGTACTAAGCGGGAATACTGCTTGTGCATCCAATGCCTTAAACCCCAAAGTTATTCCGGATGAGTCCACTATACCTTCCTATATGCGGTATCTACCTGCCGTTCCATGTAAATTTGTATGTGCCAAACTCTAAACCTTCAAATAAACATTCTGTTTTGTATGCTCGAATAGCTCATGTATCAACCAAGGCTGCCCTTATCCTCCATGTTAGGCGGGTTATTCTCAAGAGGAGTGGACTCCGCTCCTCACTCACGAGAAAATGGCTGGTCACCGGGATGCCCAGTCCCATGCTTTATGCAAACTAAATCAAAATTAATTGCAAACAAAACTCCCCCTGGGACCTGATGTATGTTGGAGGCAATCGTTGTTTCGAGCAAGCCATGGATTGATGCTTGTTGGTGGAGGGGGAGTATAAACTTTACCATTCTGTTTGGGAACCGCCTATAATGTGTGTGACATGGAAGATATCACCATCTCTTAGTTGTTATGTTGACAATGAAAGTATACCTCTCAAAATATTATTCATCTCTATTTCAAAACCGAGCTCTGGCACCTCTACAAATCCCTGCTTCCCTGTGCGAAGGGCCTATCTATTTACTTTTATCTTGAGTCATCACCCTCTTATTAAAGAGCACTAGCTGGACAGCGCAGCTGTCATTTGCATTCATCACTGTTAATCTATGTTGGGTGTGAATGTGATTGGATCTCTTTTACCATGAATTACAATGTATAGTCAGTCCTTGATCTTTAAAGGTGATCTCAATTTATGTTTTGCGGTCTCAGAAAGCGCTAGCGAGATACCATCTTGTTATATCATATTATGATTGTTTAGAGAAACTGTTTTCATCCGAGATTTATTATTATGGCTCGCTAGTTGATTATGCTATTGATATGAGTAATTGTGAGACCTAAGAATTATTGCAAATGTGGTTAGTTATAATCTTTGCTGAAAACTTGAATGCTGGCTTGACATATTTACAACAACAAGAGCAAACAGAATTTGTAAAAGTTTTTCTTTATTTCTTTCAATTTGTCAACTGAATTGCTTCACGACAAGCAAGGGTCTAAGCTTGGGGGAGTTGATACGTCTCCGTCGTATCAACTTTTCCAATCACCTTTGCCCTTGTTTTGGACTCTAACTTGTATGATTTGAATGGAACTAAACCGGACTAACGTTGTTTTTAGCAGAATTACCATGATGTTGTTTTATGTGCAGAAAACAAAATATCTTGGAATGACCTGAAAGTCCACGGAATACCTTACAATAAATAATAAAAAATCCTCGCCAAAGATGAAGACCAAGGGGCCCACACCCTGTCCATGAGGGTGGGGGGATCCCCCCTAGGGCCCACCCCCCTACCTCGTGGGCCCCCTAGACACCTTCCGACACCAACTCCAACTCTATATATTGGCTTTCGGGGAGAAAAAAATAGAGGAGAAGAAATCATCGCTGTCGGTGTCAAAACCGGCGGATCTCGGGTAGGGGGTCCCGAACTGTGCGTCAAGGTCGGATGGTAGCAGGAGACAAGGGACACGATGTTTACCCAGGTTCGGGCCCTCTCGATGGAGGTAAAACCCTACTCCTGCTTGATTAATATTGATGATATGGGTAGTACAAGAGTAGATCTACCACGAGATCAAGGAGGCTAAACCCTAGAAGCTAGCCTATGGTATGATTGTGTATGATGATGGTTCAGTCCTACGGAGTACAACCCTCCGGTTTATATAGACACCGGATAGGGATAGGGTTACACAGAGTCGGTTACAATGGTAGGAGATCTTGAGTATCCGCACCGCCTAGCTTGCCTTCCACGCCAAGGGAAGTTCCTTCCGGACACGGGACGAAGTCTTCAATCTTGTTTCTTCATGGTCCTGGAGTCCGGCGAAGGTATAGTCCGGCTATCCGAACACCCCCTAATCCAGGACTCCCTCAGTAGCCCCCGAACCAGGCTTCAATGACGACGAGTCCGGCGCGCAAATTGTCTTCGGCATTGCAAGGCGGGTTCTTTCCCGAATTCCATGTACCTATACGAATAACGTCCGACTTTTATAGCGCTCCTCGGCTTTTGCGCCCAATAATGGCTGTCTTCCACGTGTTGAACGAATGCGAAAAGCCCGGGGCGTTGTTACATCCACACCCCTAGCCATACAAATGAGCCGCCTATTTAACGGGATGGGGATTTAGATCCGAACCGCATCTCTCCTCTCCGCGAGTTATCATCAAAGCTTTCCCAGCCAAGGTCCATTCTAACATGGCCAGCCGTCGCAGCTCCCCCCCTCGCCCCTCCGGTCCTAAGCGCGGGGATTGGGAGAGTTGCACCATTCCGCATAGCGAGTTAGTGTCACTTCAGGCCAAGGGATTCCTCCCTCAGGCATACATGGTCCCGGTCCGAGCCGGTCTCGCCACCTACCACGGCGGAAATCAAGCGGAGAACACCCCCAATCCTTCTAAAGGATAACGGGTGTGCCTTGTTCCCTATCTGATAAGGGGACTGAGATTTCCAATCCACCCATTTCTCTGCGGGCTTCTGGAGTTCTATGGCCTCCAGCTGCATCATCTCATGCACGGCTCCGTGTTACACATTGCGGGCTTCGTTGCCCTTTGCGAGCTATTTTTAGGCGTCGAGGCTCATTTCGCGCTGTGGAAGAAGATATTCTGCCTGGTGCCCCATTCTCAAGAGGGGTCTATATACCAAGTGGGCGGAGCCGAAGTATGGCGCATCGCCGGGACCGGATATCTATCCGGAACCCCGAAGAAGGCGTCCGAGGACTGGCCTTCGGAATGGTTTTACATAGACGACGTCCCACTGCCAGACCCTATCCGGGCCGGTCTCCCTGAGTTCAACAGTGCTCCCGTGAAGAAACGCTTGAGCTGGCGCCCACGGAGCTATCAGAGAGAAAACGACAGGGACGTCCTTTACCTGATGGGCCAGATAAGACTGTTGGCTCATTCCGGACTAACCATGATTGGAGTCATGGCCGCATGCATTACGCGAGGGGTGCAGCCGCTTCAATACAGAGGTCACCCTATGTGGGATTTCAATGGGGAGGATGACGCCACGCGTTACGGCCGTAAAGGGCCGGACTCGGCTGCCTCCCTAATAAAGGTCCTGTCCTCCTTGTACAAGAGAGAGAAGGAGGAGTTCCTCCGCGTTAACCCGCGAGCTGGATTCACTATGTATGAAACTCCAAGTTGGGTAAGTGAACAACTGCGCTTGCCCATTTATTTGATACTTCCATGGTCAGATATGTGGTCTCACGACTTCAATGCAGGAACTATGACAGGAAGTGAAAGATATAAGCAGCCGTCCTCCACAACCCGAGGACCCAGAACGGTCCCTCGATCCGGACTCTGAAGAGGATCCGGACATATCGGTGGAGCTTATCGACGGGGTGTTTCATCAGCTAAGCAAGGTCAACACCTTGGTCGCTATTGTGGCAGATAACCCCGGGTTAATCCCGGCCTCCCAGGTGACAGAAACCGAAGTCTTTATTCCCTTGAAGGGGATTCCATATTCCCGTATTCTGGCGTTTCTAACAACAACCGTGTTTCACAGGGGAGATTCCCGAGGCGGGAAGGCGAACCTGCGGCGACTAGCCCACGAGGGGCCGCAGGGCCCCGTGGGAAAAAAAGAGATGCAGTCCGGGCCGAGATGCCGGCGCAAAGGTAACGCATTCTCCGTTTCAGCGGTGTTATTCCGCCAGGGCATATTAACATTTGTGCCTTTTTCAGGACGAAGAGACCTCGCCGAACTATATCCGGAGAGGATGCCAATCGCGCTTCCACCAGCCAGGTTCCAATGACCGGCCGAGAAACAGAGACGAGCACAAGGTGTGCACCGGGCGCTCCTCCGACAGAGGATGCGGACAGGCTGTCTGCCACAAATTCTGAAGTGGAGAGTGCCATGAACCACAGGCGTCGCCGGACAATTTTACGCGACGCTTGTTTCTCCCAAGAGGCTTTAGATGCCTTTAATTCGGGAGATGCGTACCTCCGTGCCGCTCAAGATGGTTTAGCCAGAGCCACGGAGCAGTATGTGAAAGACATACGGGTAAGAAAATTTGGTTAAATATATGTATACCAGTAGCCCCCGAGACTTGAAACAGTTAGAGTAACTGATTTAAGGATCATATAACATGCAGGTTCTTACCGAGAAGAACACCGTGCTGTCCCAGGAGCTGGAAAAGTGCAAGGCCCAACTGGAGGCCGCACTAGCCGCAGCAGGGGAGCCTAAAGGGACCCCCTCAGGTAAGATACACTTCAAAATATTAGTATTGTGCGGTTTGGGTGCAAATCTGACAATTGATGTTGCAGATGGCGCCGGACTTGATCCGAAGAAGCAACAACTCTTGCGCCGGTTAGAGGCCGGTGAGAGTACGTTGACAAAGGTGAGGCGAGAGAAAAATGATCTCTAGGATGCCAACACCAAGCTGGATGTTGAACTTAAGGACGTTCGTGGCCAGCTGTCGGACTCCACGAAGGAGAATCAGCGGCTTCGACGCGGCACATTTAGTAAGTGCTTGAACGAACTTTGAAAAATGAGTTCGGCGAGGAAGTTGAATAATAGAGTATTTTCTGTAGGTATGCTCACAGGTCGTCCTGCGGAGGAGATGCCCGGTTCTACGGGTGACCTTCTTCCCGAACTCCTGCAACTGCACGAACGAATTCGGCAGGTAATGCAAGGCGTTGCCCAAGCCTTATGGCATGCCCACTCCACGCCCGATGGCCTTGGAGAGCTTATGGAGAAGCTGAAGGGAGCTCGGCGGTGCTTTCGGTTGTGGAAGGTATCGGCCTGCCGACAAGGTGCTAGAGAGGCCTGGGAAATGGTGAAGACCCGTTTTACGAAGTCTGGCCCAAACCATATGGCGGAGGTCGGACCGGTGGGGCCTGACGGGAAGGAGATCGCTGTAAGCTTAGTGTAAGACCAAGTGGAATTGGCCGCAAAGTATTCCCAGCAGGACTGTAAATTAGACAGCCTGTTAGATGGTATAGAGGAGGAATACAATCAGTCGAAATGACTGTGTAATTTTGAATTGACATATGTAATGCCTTCTAGCTGGATTGTAGATCATTTGTCGTTGCCGACCTTTTCGCTTCAACCTCGGGACATGGCGGTCCGGAGTGTGTCCGAATACGATAGCGGTTATACAAGAACCGTTGTATGCGTGGAGACCAGGCGTATGGGTCATTAATGCTTTATCAGACAAGTGCCCAACTAGTTATGTTATATCACATGGTTAGTAAGAAACATCTTCCAGAGAGAATAGTTCCGTTAAGGGTTCCTTTCGCTGGGGAGGCATGCCCTAAAGTGCATGTCCGTACTGTGTAAAAAACACAGAAAAAGCATCTGGGGGCGCATGAAAATTAATAAAAAGATCATCTTTATTCCACCGACCGAATATTCCCTTAAGAACGCTAGCTTTCGGCTTCACCTAGTCTGAGGTACACATCCGGCTGACCCGGCAGTAACAATCGCAGAGGTGCTCCCTTTACCACCTAGCCGAACAATCGGGAACGTAGGGGTAAGCACATGAGCCAGGCAATCCAGCTTGGCCAAAACTTAATTCATATCGATGCATATAATGGTGAAAAAAAAGGCACATGCAGAAGTTTGACACATGTGTGGGGCATGAAGCCCGTATAAATAAGCTTTTGTTAAAGAAGCCCCCAGGTTAAATGAGCGTGAGTGCGCGTCATGTAGTGAGCCCTTTAAGGGCTATAAAGGAAAAAGAGGGGAAGGAGAGAAATATAAGACAGAAAAATGTAAAAAATGGACAGGGGAAGGAGACGAACACGGAGTCCAGCGCTAGGCATAGAATCTTCGGAGACGTGTAGCGTTCCACGGGTTCGGCTCGAGTCGGTTATCCGACGCATCTCGCAGGTGGTACCCTCCACCTGTCAGGACTTGGTCGATTATAAATGGACCTTCCCATTTGGGCTTGAGTTTGTCCTTTTTCTTATCCGGCAGACGTAGAACTAGTTCGCCAACATTGTAATTTTTGGCCCGTACTTCTCTGTTTTGGTATCTTCGGGCCTGTTGTTGATAAAATGCGGAACGGGCTTTTGCCACGTCACGCTCCTCCTCCAAGGCGTCCAGGCTGTCCTGCCGATCGAGCTCGGCTTCTGTTTCTTCATACATGCGCACTCTAGGTGAGTCATGAATTATGTCGCAGGGCAGAACTGCCTCTGCGCCATACACCATAAAGAATGGTGTGTATCCGGTGGTGCGATTTGGCGTAGTCCGCAGCCCACAGAGTACGGAGTAGAGCTCCTCTACCCAGTGCGTGTTAGATTCCTTGAGGGACCGCACTAGTCTGGGTTTTATGCCGCTCATGATAAGACCGTTTGCCCGTTCGACCTGGCCATTGGTTTGTGGGTGATAGACTGAAGCATAGTCGAGCTTGATGCCCATGTTTTTGCACCACAGTTTTACCTCGTCGGCTGTAAAATTTGTACCGTTATCGGTTATGATGCTGTGGGGGACGCCGTAATGGTGTACAACCCCGGATATGAAGTCTATCACGGGTCCGGATTCAGCCGTTTTGACAGGCTTGGCTTCTATCCATTTGGTGAACTTATCCACCATGACCAGTAAGTATTTTTTCTTATGGGTTCCACCTTTAAGGGGTCCGACCATGTCAAGCCCCCAGAACGCAAAGGGCCAGCTGATGGGTATAGTTTGGAGTGCGGTGGGTGGCATATGGCTTTGGTTGGCAGAAAGTTGGCAACCAACGCATCGTTGGACTAGGTCCTGAGCGTCTGCCCGGGCCGTCGGCCAATAGAAGCCTGTGCTAAAAGCCTTGCTAACAAGGGACCGAGCAGCAGCGTGATGGCCACCGAGTCCGGCGTGAATTTCGGCTAGAAGATTTCGCCCTTCCTCTTCGGAGATGCACCTTTGAAGGACTCCGGTAGTGCTTTTCTTATAAAGCTCCCCTTCGTGGACTTTGTAGGCTTTAGATCGCCGCACTATGCAGCGGGCCTCATTTTGGTCCTCTGGGAGTTCCTACCTAGTAAGGTAGGCTAGGAATGGTTCTGTCCACGGGGTGATAACCACCATTATTACGTGGGCTGAAGGTGTAACTTCGTTGGCAGGACCTCCAATTATCTTAGGTTGTTCGGCGTCGAGTGGTTCGGCTGCGTCCGGGCTGTTAATTGCGGGTTCCCCCTCCCATGTTACGGATGGCTTGAACAATCTTTCCAAAAAGATGTTGGGGGGACTGCATCGCGTTTTGCTCCGATGCATTCCAGGACGTCCGCTGCTTGATTATTTTCGCGGGCTATATGGTGAAACTCCTGCCCTTCAAACCGAGCTGACATTTTTAGGACGGCGTTGCGGTAAGCTGCCATTTTTGGATCCTTGGTGTTGAAGTCGCCATTTATTTGGGAGATCGCGAGGTTCGAATCCCCGCGTACCTCTAGGCGTTGAATGCCCATGGATACTGGCATCCGGAGACCATGTAGGAGGGCCTCATATTCGGCTGCATTGTTGGAGTCCGTGTACATAATTTGGAGTGCATATTGGACTGCGTCTCCTGTGGGGGACGTCAAAACGATGCCAGCCCCCAGTCCAACCAACATTTTGGAGCCGTCGAAATGCATGATCCAGTTTGAGTATGTGCCGTACTCTTTAGGGAGTTCGGCCTCCGTCCATTCTGCGACGAAGTCGGCCAATACTTGCGATTTTATAGCTCGCCGTGGCTTATAGGTTATGTCGAACGGGAGGAGCTCGATGGCCCATTTTGCGATCCGGCCCGTTGCATCACGGTTATTGATAATGTCATTGAGTGGTACTTCCGAGGCTACTGTAATCGAACACTCTTGAAAGTAGTGTCGTAGCTTTCGGGATGCCATGAATACTGCGTATGCAATTTTCTAATAGTGTGGGTACCGTGATTTGCATGGAGTGAGGACAGTGGACACGTAGTAGACCGGCCTTTGAATGGGGAATTTGTGTCCGTCCGTTTCCCGCTCAACGATGAGCACTGCGCTGACAACTTGATGGGTTGCCGCGATGTACAATAGCATTGGCTCACCGGTGTTTGGCGCGGCCAGGACTGGGTTTGTTGCCAATATGGATTTTATTTCATCGAGTCCGATCGTGGCGGCATCCATCCACTCGAAGTGTTTGGTGCGCCGTAGGAGGCGGTAAACGGGCAGCGCCTTTTCTCCCAGGCAGGAGATGAAGCGGCTTAGGGCCGCCACGCATCCGGTTAATTTCTGTATTTGTCTGAGGTCTTTTGGGACATCCAGTTGTGACAAAGCTCGGATCTTGGCTGGATTTGCCTCGATTCCTCTACCGGATACAATGAAGCCCAAGAGCTTTCCGGCTGGAACGCGGAAAACGCATTTTTCCGGATTGAGCTTGATGTCGTATTTTCGGAGGTTATTGAATGTAAGCCTCAAGTCGTCTACTAGAGATTCGACATGCCTTGATTTGACGACCACATCATCCATGTACGCCTCCACTGTTTTGCCGATCTGGTTTGCCAGACATGTTTGGATCATGCGTTGATATGTTGCGCCGGCGTTTTTTAGCCCGAAGGGCATTGTGTTGAAGCAGAATGGGTCGTATGGTGTGATGAATGCCGTTGCGGCCTGGTCTGATTCTGCCATCTTGATTTGCTGGTAACCGGAGTATGCGTTGAGGAAACACAACGAATCGTGTCCTGCAGTGGCATCGATAATTTGATCTATGCGAGGGAGGGGGAAGGGATCCTTTGGGTAGGCCTTATTAAGGTCTTTAGAATCGACGCACAGGCGCCAGGATTTGTCCTTCTTTGGTACCATCACCAGGTTTGCTAACCAGTACGGATGTTTTATATCTCTAATGAATCCGGCCTCCAATAACTTGGCTAGCTCCTCTCACATAGCCTGTCTCTTCGGTTCGGAAAAGCGCCGAAGGGCTTGTTTGACAGGTTTGAATCCTTTCTGGATATTTAAGCTGTGTTCGGCCAGCCTGCGTGGGATTCCTGGCATGTCTGAAGGGTGCCAGGCGAAGATGTTCCAATTTTCACGTAGGAATTCTCGCAGTGCGGCGTCTACATCAGGGTTTAATTGTACCCCGATGGAAGCTGTTTTATTGGGGTCCGTTGGATGGACCTGGAATTTGATTATTTCGTTCGCTGGTTTGAAGGATGTGGATTTGGATCTCTTATCGAGTATCACATCATCCCTATTAACCGTGGAGCGCAGCGCGGTCAGTTCTTCGGCCGCTAAGGTTTCGGATAGTGCCTCAAGGGCCAATGCGGCTGTCTTGTTTTCGGCGCGGAGTGCTATGTCCGGATCACTAGCGAGAGTGATAATTCTATTTGGCCCAGGCATCTTGAGCTTCATGTACCCGTAATGGGGTATAGCTTGGAAAACTGTGAATGCCTCCCGTCCTAATATAGCGTGGTATCCGCTTTTGAACGGGGCCACCTGGAACGTGACTTCTTCGGACCTGTAATTATCCGGCGTGCCGAACACCACGTCTAGTGTGATCTTTCCAGTGCAGCGCGCTTCCTGACTGGGGATTATTCCTCTAAAGGTTGTGTTGCTTCGCTCAATGTGGTTCCAGTCTATTTCCATCTTTTGGAGGGTTTCCTCGTAAATGAGGTTCAGTCCGCTGCCTCCATCCATGAGTACCTTTGCGAGGCGACAACCGTCCACTATGGGACTGAGGACCAATGCGGCTGGTGCTCGGGCTGTTCGGAATTTAGGTTCGTCACTCGGGTTGAAGGTGATAGCAGTGTTACTCCATGGGTTTATTTTTGCTACTTGATAGACTTCGGTAAGGCTGCGGAGTGTTCTTTTTCGCATATTATTTGATGTGAAAGTCTCAAAGACTGTGAGAATGGTACTGGTGTCCTCGGGCTGGCCTTCTTCGGCCTCTGAGATTAGGAGGTCCTCGCCAATTTTGGCCACCTGCCGGAGTATCCAACATGCTCTAAGGCTGTGTGTTTGTGTGGCGTCCTCTGTACTGTGAATTCTACAGGGTCCATAAAGCCACCTTTCTAGTACGATTCCATGCCCTCTAGAGGGTTTTGACTTTTTGATATTTAGTCCGGGTGCCTTACTGTCGTGCACCCTCTTAGTTCGGACGGGATTGCTATTCAAGGTCGGGTTATCCAAAATTTTATTTCGGTTTTCCAAGCGCTTTCCATCGCATAGTACTTTTGTACTATGGACGCCAAGTTAGCGAAGCATGTAAGATCACGACGACTTATGGCGTTAAGTATTCCCTCGTCCGTGCAGTTACTGCAAAAGATTGAAATTGCGTCTCCCTCGCAGCAGTCCTTTGTCCTGTTCATAACCAGGAGTAATCTGGCCTAGTAGTGATGTACTGTTTCTTCGGGCTTTTGCCTGATTTGGGAAAGATCGCTTATGTTCGGGCGGGCGGGTGTTGTTGAATTTGGGACCTCATCAAATTTATGATTCAGAGGCCGAAGAGCTTCCGAACTCTGAAGTCCGGAATCTTGGATGTTGTCCGATGAGTCTAGCCCGTTGCCTGATTCTAAGCTCAGGTCTTGGATTGTATCCTCCCCTCCGCGGGTATCCGGCCTGGAGGGTTCGGGAATTCGGACGTAGCTAGTCCTTAGGATAGATGAAGGGTCGCCGCACTATGCCTCTACCACGGCAACGTGGTGGGTGACTTGGGGAGAGTTAATTTCTCTTAGATCGGGTTTAAGCCCAACCTGGTCGTAATTTGTAGCGACCCCCAGTGCGGCGATGCGATCCAAGAGCTCGTTTACAGAAGAGAGCTCCATCGGATCCAACTGCTCGGTGAGTTCTGAGCTGACGTGAAGGCTACTTTCGATGACCTGAGAGGTCACCGTCGGCGCAACGGCCGAACAGGCGGTCGTGAGAAAACCACCTAGCCGGAGGGTTTGGCCGACAGCCAAGGCTCTCTTAGTAATGGCGCCGTCTTTAAAGACGGTAAGAGGCATCCTTCCTGATCGCGACGGCACAGAGGAACTCTCAATGAAAGCACCAATGTCGGTGTCAAAACCGGCGGATCTCGGGTAGGGGGTCCGGAACTGTGCGTCAATGTCGGATGGTAACAGGAGACAAGGGACATGATGTTTACCCAGGTTCGGGCCCTCTCGATGGAGGTAAAACCCTACTCCTGCTTGATTAATATTGATGATATGGGTAGTACATGATTAGATCTACCACGAGATCAAGGAGGCTAAACCCTAGAAGCTAGCCTATGGTATGATTGTGTATGATGATGGTTCTGTCCTACGGACAACAACTCTCCGGTTTATATAGACACCAGATAGGGTTAGGGTTACACAGAGTCGGTTACAATGGTAGGAGATCTTGAGTATCCGCACCGCCTAGCTTGCCTTCCACGCCAAGGAAAGTTCCTTCCGGACACGGGACGAAGTCTTCAATCTTGTTTCTTCATGGTCCTGGAGTCCGGCGAAGGTATAGTCCGGCTATCCGAACACCCCCTGATCTAGGACTCCCTCAATCGCGTTTTATGATATAGAGCCGCTGCCAAGCCCTAAAACCTCTCGAGAGGGCTGATCTGGAGTCCGTTCGAGGCTATGGAGAGGGGGATTCATCGCCGTCGTCATCATCAACCATCCTCCATCACCAATTTCATGATGCTCACCGTCGTGCGTGAGTAATTCCATCGTAGGCTTGCTGGACGGTGATGGGTTGGATGAGATTTATCATGTAATCGAGTTAGTTTTGTTAGAGTTTGATCCCTAGTATCACCTATGTTCTGAGATTGATATTGCTATGACTTTGCTATGCTTAATGCTTGTCACTAGGGCCCGAGTGACATGATTTCAGATCTGAACCTATTATGTTTTCATGAATATATGTGAGTTCTTGATCATATCTTGCAAGTCTCTAGTCACCTACTATGTGTTATGATCCGGCAACCCCGAAGTGACAATAATCGGGACCACTCCCGGTGATGACCATAGTTTGAGGAGTTCATGTATTCACTATGTGCTAATGCTTTGTTCCGGTTCTCTATTAAAAGGAGGCCTTAATATCCCTTAGTTTCCAATAGGAACCCGCTGCCACGGGAGGATAGGACAAAAGATGTCATTCAAGTTCTTTTCCATAAGCATGTATGACTATATTCGGAATACATGCCTACATTACATTGATGAATTGGAGCTAGTTTTGTGTCACCCTATGTTATGACTGTTACATGATGAACCGCATCCGGCATAATTATCCATTACTGATTTGATGCCTACGAGCTTTCCATCTGCTGGTTTACGCTTATTTACTTTTTCGTTGCTACTGTTACAATCACTACAAAACACCAAAAATATTACCTTGCTTTCTTTACTCTTTTGTTACTGTTGCCACCACTATCATATTACTTTGCTAATAAACACTGTGCTGCAGATACTAAGTTTCCAGGTGTGGTTGAATTGACAACTCAGCTGCTAATACTTGAGAATATTCTTTGGCTCCCCTTGTGTCGAATCAATAAATTTGGGTTGAATACTCTACCCTCGAAAGCTGTTGCGATCCCCTATACTTGTGGGTTGTCAACCTACACTTAGCATTTTTACATAGCTTAGCTAAAAAATGGCATTATTACCTACGTTAGTTAGAAGAAGAAGAAGATAAAGAAGAGGATAGGAGAAAAAGAAAGAGAAGAAAATTCTTCTTTTTTTTCTTCTTCTTCTTCTACTTATAACTTTCTTCTTCTAACTTTCTTCTTTCCCAATTTGCATATTTGCTTTAGATGAGGAAGCTTGCGTTGATGGAGTCTACTCTTCTCCTTGTGCTTCCTTTTTGTTTTGATTTTGTAGGATGAGCAATGTGAAACTTGCTATTATATGTATGTATGGATGAAACCATTGTATGCTTGTTGTTGGATATGTTGGCTAGCTATATATGTTGCATATGGACTTTTGATTTGGTATGTATATGTGCTGAATGATCATATCCATATCACAGGGATATGATTTGCTATGTATATGTGTTGGTATGCTTGTTAAAAGTATTTCCAAATGTGTGTGTGTGTGTGTGTGTGTGTCTATATATATATATATATATATATATATATATATATATATATATATGTATGTATATATATATATATGGGAAATTCTGTGAAATTGATTGAATTTAAGAAAACACGGAAAAAACAGGGGCTATACATGCTCTTTGCCGTCTGCTGGCAGACGACAAAGAGCTTTGCCATCAGCCAGCAGACGACAAAGCTGCCACGTGGCAGCTACTTGTACAACCTGGGGGGCACTGGGCGGGCCTATATGGCATGCTTTGCCGTCTGCTGGCAGACGGCAAAGATGCAAAGGTCTTTGCCGTTTGCCAGCTAACGACAAAGCATACCACGTGTCAACTACCTGGGGGCATCTGGGCTGGCCTATTTGGGCACTTTGCCATCTGCCAGCAGACGACAGAGCACGCCGTTAACCCCTTAACGGACCTAAGCTAACACGTGTGCCGTCCAGGCTCTTTGCCGTCTACCGGCAAACGGCAAAGACCTTTGCATCTTTGCCGTCTGACAAAAGACGACAAAGAGCCCTTTGTCGTAGTTCGTTCAGCCGGGTGTGTTGCTATCTGCTGGCTGACGGCAAAGGCCTTTGCCGTCCGGTAGGCATGCCTTTGTCGTCAGCCATGGCAGACGGCAAAGTGCATGATTCCTGTAGTGGTTGTGCCCTCCTGGTGGCCCCGCAGACCCTAAATCCAACTCCATAAATACCAATTTTTCCAGAAAAAATCAGGGAGAAAGAATTATCACGTTTCGCAAGATGGAGCCGCCGCCACCTCCTGTTCTTCATTGGGAGGCCAGATCTGGAGTCCGTTTGGGGCTTCGGAGAGGGGGATCTCCGATATTAGTCATTACCAATCCTTCTCCATCGCCAATTCCATCATGCTCCCCACTGAGAGTGAGTAATTCCTTGGTAGGCTCGCTGGTCGGTGAGGATTTGGATGAGATTCATCATGTAATCGACTTAGTTTTGTTAGGACTTGATCCCTAGTATCCACTATGTTTTGAGATTGATGTTGCTATGACTTTGTCATGCTTAATGCTTTCCACTTTGGGGCCGGGTGCCATGATTTCATATTTGAACCGTTTATGTTATCACCATTATATCCATGTTCTAGATCTGATCTTGCAAGTTATATTCACTTATTACGTGTAATGATCCATAAATCCCGGAGTGACAGTAGTCGGGATACTTTCCGGTGATGACAGTAGTTTGAGGAGTTAATGTATTCGCTATGTGTTAATGCTTTGTTCCAGTTCTTTATTAAAAGGAGGTCTTAATATCCCTTAGTTTCCAATTGGACCCCGCAGCCCAGGAGGGTAGGACAAAAGATGTCATGCAAGTTCTTTCCATAAGCATGTATGCCTATTTACGAAATACGTGCCTACATTATATTTATGAACTGGAGCTAGTGCCGTATCGCCCTTGGTCATGACTGTTATATGATGAATATCATCCAACGAATTCACCGATCCAATGCCTACGAATTTCTATTATATTGTTCTTGCTAAGTTACTATTGTTGTTGTTACTGTTACACTTGCTACAAAATAATTGCTATCACTGTTACTGCTACTATTGCTGTTGCTACTACTATCAAAACTACCATACTACTTTGCTACTGATCAGTTTTCTGCAGATAATTAATCTCCAGGTGTGGTTGAATTGACAACTCAGCTGCTAATGCTTGCAAATAGTATTTGCCTCCCCTTGTGTCGAATCAATAAATTTGGGTTGAATACTCTACCCTCAAAAACTGCTGCGATCCTCTATACTTGTGGGTTATCAGCAAGTTGAAAGAAAAATACTTGAATGCTAGAATGAAATGTGATCCTAAGTTTGCTACTTCACCTATTTTTGTTACTGATATGGATTATGAATTCTCTGTCCACCCAGAGTTAATTACTTTGGTTGAATCTGATCCTTTCCATGGCTATGAAATTGAAACTATTGGGGCACACCTTACTAAACTAAATGATATAGCCACCCTATTTGCTCATGATGAGAAAATTCGGTACTACTATATTATTAAGTTGTTTCCTTTCTCATTAAATGGTGATGCTAAGATATGGTACAATACTCTTGCTCCTGGTTGTGTGCGTAGTCCCCAGGATATGATTTATTACTTCTCTGAAAAATATTTTCCTGCTCATAAGAAACAAGTTGCCTTACATGAAATATTTAACTTTGTGAAAATTGAAGAAGAGAGTCTCCCACAAGCTTGGGGGAGGCTTCTCGAATTGCTTAATGCTTTGGCTGATTATCCTCTTAAGAAAAATTAAATACTTGATATCTTCTATAATGGACTAACTGATGCTTCTAGGGACTTCCTAGATAGTTGTGCTGGTTGTGTTTTCAGGGAATGAACTGTTGAACAAGCTGAGGAATTGTTGAATAATATGTTGAAGAATTATGATGATTGGACTCTTCCTGAACCATCGCCTAAACCCACTCCGAAGAAGAGGGGTATCTTATTTCTAAGTCCTGAAGATATGCAAGAAGCAAAGAAATGTATGAAGGAAAAAGGTATTAAAGTTGAAGATGTTAAGAATTTACCACCTATCAAAGAAATACATGGGCTTGACACAAACCACCACATGTGGTGGAGGTAAATTCTCTTTTTAAGTTTGATGAAGGTGATATCCCTCATAATAAACATCCTAGTCAATGCTTATATGAATTTGACAATTACATCAGAAAACAAGATCACTTCAATGCAAATGTTATGAAACAATTGAAACAAAATTCTGATATGGTTGCTCATGTGAGTGACATGTCATTTAGAATCACTAATGATGTTAGAGGTGTAGGAAAACAAGCTTCTATGGTTCAAACCCAGTTAGAACAAGTTGCTAAATCTCAAAGAAAATTGCTTAGTGAAATGAACAATAGTACAAATGATTATGATGTTAGAGTAGCAACTAGAGGAGGCAAAATAACTCAGGAACAACTTTATCCCGAGGGACACCCTAAAAACATTGAACAAGACTCTCAAAGAATTAATACTGATGCATGTAGTCCTTCTAAAAGTAAGAAGAAAAAGAAAAATGATAGGACTTTACATACTTCTAGTGAACCTGAAATAGAAAACCTCCTCAAGATAACAATGATGTCTCTATCTCACATGCTGAAACTCAATCCAGTAATGAACATTCACCTAGTGATAATGAAAATGATAGCGATGATGTTCATGAACAGTCTCAACCAGACAATGATAAAGAACCGGATAATGATGTTGAGATAGAACCTGCTATTGATCTTGGTAACTCACAACCTAAAAATGAACGTTATGATAAGAGAGACTTTGTTGCTAGAAAACATGGTAAAGAAAGAGAACCATGGGTTTAGAAACCCATGCCCTTTCCACCTAAACCATCTAAGGAAAAAGATGATGAAGAATTTGAACGCTTTGTTGAAATGCTTAGGCCAGTCTTTTTGCGTACTTGTTTGACTAATATTTTAAAGATGGTCACTTATACTAAATACATGAAAGAAATTGTCACTAATAAAAGAAAAATACCTGGAGCTGAAATCTCCACCATGCTAATTGATTATTCTTTTAAAGATGGAGTACGTAAAAACTTGCAGATCCAAGAATACCAACTATACCATGCTCTATTAAAAGAAATTATGTCAAAACTGATTTATTTGATTTAGGAGCTGGTGTTAGTGTTATGCCTTTCTCTTTATATAAAACACTTGATTCGAATAAACTCACACCAGCTGAGATATCATTGCAAATGTCTGACAAATCTACTGACATACCTATCAGTACTTGTGAGGATGTGCCCGTTGTTGTTACAAATGTTACTATCTTAACAGACTTTGTTATACTTGAGATGCCCGAGGACGACAACATGTCGATTATCCTTGGTAGACCCTTTTTGAACACTAAAGGGGTTGTTATTTATTGCAATAAAAGAAAAGTCACTTTTCATATCAATGGTAATGAGCATAAGGTGCACTTTCCAAAGAAACAATTTTAAGTGAATGGTATTAATGTTATTGAAAAGTCTTTGACAATTACTGTTGGAAGTTTTGGTGCTAGACTAGAAGAAAGAGGAGGTGGCCATTAGCCACCAGGGCAGGTCAAGGGGGTAGGCACGCCCTAGTGCCTCATGGGCCCACCTTTGCCCTGTTTGACCTAACTTCGCCCTATAAATTCTATAAAATCGGGAAACCAACAGAGGAGACCACATAATACTTTTTCGCCGCCGCAAGTCTTTATTCTCGCGAGATCCCATCTGGAGGCCTTTTTCGGCACTCTGCCGGAGGGGGAATTAATCACGTAGGGGCTCTACGTCAACCTTCCTGCCCTTCTGATGATGCGTGAGTAGTTTACGACAGACCTACGGGTCCATAGTTAGTAGCTAGATGACTTTATCTCTCTCTTTGATTTTCAATACAATGTTCTCCTCGATGTTGTAGGGATCCAATGAATTGTGAGTTCATGATCAGATTATCCATGGATATTACTTGATTTTTCTCTAAACTCTTTTATGCATCAATATTTAGCTTTGTATTTCTCTGCGATTTATTGATTTGGTTTGGCCAACTAGATTGATTTTTCTTGCAATGGGGGAGGTGCTTTGTAATGGGTTCGATCTTGCGGTGCTCAGTCCCAGTGACAAAAGGGGACATGGAATGTATTGTATCGTTGCTATTAAGGATAAAAATATGGGGTTTATTCATGCGTGAGTTTACTTGGTCTACATCATGTCATCTTGCTTAAGGCGTTACTCCGCTCTTTATAAACTTAATACTCTATATGCATGATGGATAGCGGTCGACGTGTGGAGTAATATTAGTAGATGCAGGCAGGAGTCGGCCTACTTGTATCGGACGTGATGCCTATATACATGATCATTGCCTTGGATATTGTGATGATTATTTGATTTTCTATCAATTGCCCAATAGTAATTTGTTTACCCACCGTATGCTATCTTCAAGAGAGGTCTCTAATGAAAACTATGGCCCCGGGTCTAATTTTCTCATATATTAAATTCCAAAAATACCTTCTTGCACTTTTTATTTCTTTATTTTATTTTATATTTTTATTTATCTATTTATCACTACGAGATATAATCCTTGCAATTGATCGCCAAGGGGTTGACAACCCCTTGTTTCTGTTGGGTGCAAGAAGTTGTTGTTTTGTGTGTAGGTGCTGCTAACGAGGTGTTGCTTGGTTCTCCTAGTGGATTGATAACCTGGGTTCTTAACTAAGGGAAACACTTATCTCTATTGTACTGCATCATCCTCTCCTCTACGGGGAAATCCCAACGCAGCTCACAAGTAGGAGGAAGAATTTCTAGTGCCGTTGTTGCGGAGACATCATCAACATCTATCAAGTACCTATGCATAAACTTTCATCTTCATGCATTTACTTTATTTGCCTTTTGCCTCTAGTTTTCATCTTCCCCACTTCTTAAAAGTTTTTCTTGTGTTTTTTTCTTGTTTACCCTTTTATTTGCTTGTGATTGTCTGAAACTGCTATCATGGGTGACTTTGTCATGGAAAAGAATTGAGGATGGTAAAAATCCTAAGATTGAAATTTCCACCAATCTAGATGCTAAAACTTTTTTTATGGGAAATGGGAATATCATAGGCAAAAGTGTTATCCAAGAATTCTTTAATTGCATGAGGACTGTAGCTTGTGATGATGCTCCTATTCTTAAAAGAACTAAAAATTATGCCGAACCTATTTCTGCACTCATTCTTAAACTCGCGAGAAGATTCATTCGTACCCATCCTACCTTGCAAAGATTGTTTTATGAGTTTTCGGTTATAAAAAACTCTAGGGCTAAGAAGATAGCCACCCTTGTCCTCATGAATGAATTTTATTATATAGTGCGAGAAGCTAGAGTAATCTTTGATTTTTATGGTATGAATCGTGAGAAACCGGTAATACAGGAGATTCTATACAACAATGATTACTTCCTTAGATATTTATTTCATGATGATCACACCTTTGATGAGAATAACAAAAAGGAAGTCCCTCCTTTAAATATAACCCAACAAGTTTTTAATAGTATTAATAAAAAATACTCGTGGATTGTAAACGGTAACCATTTGTGGATGGATGATGTGGCTTGAACTACATCGGTATTTCCCCAAAGAGGAAGGGATGATGCAACACAGCAACGGTGGGTATTTCCCTCAGTGATGAGACCAAGGTTATCGAACCAGTAGGAGAACCACGCAACACTACGTAAATTTTACCTGCACACAAAGAACAAATACTTGCAATCCGACATGTTAAAGGGGTTGTAAATCCCTTTCGGGTAACGATGCCGAAAATTGTCAAGTTGACGAGATAAAATTGCAGTAGATTGATAGATGCAAATAAAGCAAATAAAAATCAGCGAGGTATTTTTGGGGTTTTGATAATATAGATCTGAAAATAAAAGTTGCAAATAAACAAAAAGGCAAATAGCAAAATAGATCTAGAAGTATATGATGAGAAAATAGACCCGGGGGCTGTAGATTTCAGTAGTGGCTTCTCTCGAGAAAAATAGCATATGGTGGGTAAACACATTACTGTTGGACAATTGATAGAACTTCAAATAATTATGATGATATCCAGGCAATGATCATTATATAGGCATCACATCCAAGATTAGTAGATCGACTCCTGCCTGCATCTACTACTATTACTCCACACATCGACCGCTATCCAGCATGCATCTAGTGTATTAAGTTCATGGAAAAATGGAGTAATGCAATAAGAACAATGACATGATGTAGACAAGATTACTTATATAGGAATAGACCCCATCTTGTTATCCTTAACAGCTACGGTACATACATGTCATTTCCCCTTCTATCACTGGGATTGAGCACCGTAAGATCAAACCCATTACAAAGCACCTCTTCCCATGGCAAGAAAATCGATCTAGTTGGCCTAACTAAACCAAAGATTCTAAGAAGAAATACGAGGCTATAAGCAATCATGTATATAAGAGATCAAAAGACTCAAATAACTTTCATGGATAAAAACATAGATATGATCATAAACTCAAAGTTCATCGAATCCCAACAAACACACCGCAAAAAGAGTTACATCAAATAGATCTCGAAGAGACCATTGTATTTACAATCAAAAGAGAGAGAGGAATCCATCTAGCTACTAACTACGGACCCTTAGGTCTATAATGAACTACTCACGCATCATCGTATAGGTACCAATGAGGATGATGAACCCCTCCATGATGGTGTCTATATTGGATCCGTGGTTTATGGAACTTGCGGCGGCTGGAATTGTTTTTCGTCGACTCCCCTAGGGTTTCTGGAATATTGGTGTATTTATAGAGCGAAGAGGTGGTGCTGGAGGCCACCAAGGTGGGCACAGCCCACCTGGGAGCTCCTGGGCCCCCAGGCGCCCTGGTGGGTTGTGCTCCCCTCTTAGCCCCCTCTGGTACTTCTTTGTCCCAACAGGTGACTTCTGGTCCAGAAAAAATCTCTAAAAAGTGTCGCTGCGTTTAAACTCCGTTTGGTATTGATTTTTGCGAAGTAAAAAACAAGCAAAAAACAGCAACTGGCACTGGGCACTATGTCAATATGTTAGTCCCAAAAAAACAATATAAAGTTGCTATAAAATGATTGTAAAACATCCAAGAATGATAATATAACAGCATGGAACAATCAAAAAAATTATATACGTTTCAGCATCCCCAAGCTTAATTCCTGCTCGTCCTCGAGTAGGTAAATGATAAAAATAGAATTTTTGAGGTGGAATGCTGCCTAACATGTTCATCACATATTCTTTTCTTTGTTGCATGGACATTTGGACTTTTATATGATTCAAAGCAATAGTCTAGTTTTAACATGAAGATTTCAATACTCAAGCATATCAACAAGCAACCATGTCTTTCAAAATATCAACACTAAAGCAAGTTATCCCTAGCCCATTATGCTTTATCATTGATCCATTCATGAAATGCACTCGCATATTAGCTACACCCAATGTTCAAGTACGATCATAGTGCCCCTTAGTTGGTGCTTTATAAGAGAAGATGGAGACTCAAATAAAAATAAAAATTGCATAAAGTAAATAGAAAGGCCCTTCGCAGAGGGAAGTAGGGATTTGTAGAGGTGCTAGATCTCAAAGCGAAAAAGATAGAGATAAAAACATTTTGGGTGGCATGCCTTTCCTGTCAACGAAAATAATCAAGTAGTTCCCAATACTTTCCATGCTATATATATCACAGGCGGTTCCCAAACAGAAAATAAAGTTTATTCCTTTTTCCACCATACTTCAACATTCCACGGCTAACCGAATCCACGGGTGCCATCCATACCAAAACTTTCCAAGGAATTTATTATTCGACAACATAAAGTAATTTCATTTTTTTATTTCGGGACTGGGCATCCCTAACACCTTTGTCGTACTCTCGTGCAATGACAAGTGAATAAACACTCATCTTGATAATAACACATCTAACATGGAAAAATATCAGGTACGCCTACCGTTTCATGAGCGGTACAAGCACACAAAAGAGAAATTTATTTTGAAAATTTAGAGATGGAACATACAAATTTGCTTAGAACGGCAAAAGAATACCGCATATAGGTAGATATAGTGGACTCATATGGCTAAACTGGTTTAAGGATTTTGGATGCACAAGTAGTGATCATACTTAATGCAAATGAAGGCTAGCAAAAGATTGAGAAGCATCCAATCAAGAAATTAAAAATATCATAAGCGAGCATTAAGCATAAGTAACACCGAATAATGCACCATAAGTAGGATGTAATTTCATTGCGTAACTTTTGACTTTCGTGCTTGCATAGGGAATCACAAACCTTAACACCAATATTCTTACTAAAGCATAATTACTCATCAACATGACTCACATATTGTACCATCATATCGCAAAACTATTACAAGGAATCAAGTTTATTTTGTCCAATGATCTTCATGAAAAAATTTATTATATCCCTCTTGAATATCTATCACTTTGGGACTAGTTGCATATGTTTCTTTTGATAGTTCAAACAAATTTAAGTGAAGAACAGGAGCATAAAATTTTTCCTTCCCTTAAAATAATTTAAGTGAAGCATGAGAGAATTTATAAAGAAATGTTACTAACTCTCAAAAAAATCTAAGTGAAGCATGAGAGCATTTCTTCAAAAATATTAAAGCACGCCATGCTCAAAAGGATATAAGTGAAGCACTAGAGAAATTCCATAGCTCAAAAAGATTTAAGTGAAGCATAGAGAGCAATTCTAACAAGTCATAGCATAATTTTTGCTCTCTCAAATAAGTGTGTCCAGCAAGGATTCAAGACTAAAAATAAAAAGCATAACAAGCAAAGACTCATATCATACAAGACGCTCCAAGCAAAACTCATGGTATGTGACGAATAAAAATATAGCTCCAAGTAAAATACCGATGGTCGTTAGAAGAAAGAGGGGATGCCACTCGGGCATCCCCAAGCTTAGTTGCTTGCTTCTCTTTTAGATAATAGTTGGGATTACATGGGCTTTCCCAAGCTTAGGCTTTTCTTACTCCTTATTCCTTCATCCATCGTGATCTCACCCAAAACTTGAAAACTTCAATCACACAAAACTCAACAAAACCTTCGTGAGATCCGTTAGTATAACAAAGCAAATCACTACTCTAAGTACTGTTGCAAACCCATTCATATTTTATTTTTGCATTATATCTACTATATTCCAACTTTTTTATGGGTCAAAACCCCCGATAGAGTCCATGGATTCATGAAAATAAGCACACAATGCAAAGAAAACAGAATCCATCGAAAAGAGAACAGTCTGTAGCAATATGAAAACTTCGTATACTTCTGTCACTCCAAAACTTCTGAAAAATTAGGACCATGTAGGCAATTTGTATATAAATCTTGTGTAAGAAATTCAGAGCAAAAGCATGTTTCTGTGATTTATGGAAATTATTTTACTGGGCGCAAAATTTTCTGTTTTCCAACAAGATCAAATCAACTATCACCCAACAAGATCCCAAAGGCTTTACTTGGCACAAACGCTAATTAAAACATAAAAAACACAATCGTAACAGTAGCATAATTGTGCAAACACTCAAGAACAGAAAGAAAAAGACAAAAATAAATTTTATTCATTGGGTTGCCTCCCAACGAGCGCTATCGTTTTACGCCTCTAGCTAGGCATAATGCAAAGATCTAAGTGTTGTCATCTTTATTTCTCAACTCTTCAAACACACAATCAGATTTATTCGAAGATTTAGCAAGTAAAATAGCAAAGCTTCTAGGCATAAAATTGAGGAATTCATTCTTATCAATGGGATCTCTAACAACTTCAACAAAATCCGGGTGAATACTAATCATTTTAAGATCTTCTTTGTTACTATTAGAGGTTGCACCATTGTTTTTAGTGGCTTGAATAGTCTTGATTATTTTTACCGGAGTTTTTTCAATAGTTTTAGCGGAGGAGAAAGCCATGCTTATATTACTAAAAAATTCCTCCAACTTATCAATTCTAGCAGGACTCTCCTCTATTCTTTCGTTGAATGAGGGTTCTTTTTCTTTTAGTACTTTAAGAGCATCCCCCACTTTTGAACCGATTCTATTAGCAAGATTGTGCATCCTTTTCTCTAATTTTTCAATATTTTCTTCAGTGAGCATTTTCTTATCAATAGCATCAAGCATTTCCATAACATGCTCGAGAGTCAAAGTTGTTTCATTAGTCAAAAGAGGTGGTGATCCCACTAAATTTCCCATAGCATTACAAGAATCAAGAGAGGGGCACATCAAAAAAATTCCACCAGTAATCGTATCAAGGACGAATCTATACCAAGTGGTGATGCCCACATAAAAACAGCGAAGAAGAACAATGGTAGATTGCTTACGGATAGATCTATTATGAGCATTACAAATCCTATACCAAGCATCTTTTAAATTCTCCCCTCCCCTTTGTTTAAATTTAAGAACCTCATTCTCGGGAGTGTACGCAATAGAAGAAGAACTATCCATAATGACAAAAGGTGGCAAGCACAATTGCACACAAAAATAGATCTGATGAGAAAAACGATGAACGAGAAAGAGGGCGAATAAAACGACAAATTTTTGTGACGTGTGGGAGAGGAAAACGAGAGGCAAATGCAAATAATGTAAATTGCAATGAGATGAGATTTGTGATTAGGAACCTGGTAGGTGTTGATGATGTCTCCCCGACAACGGCGCCAGAAGTTGGCGAGTTGTCAGGAGACTATCTTGACTTGATCCTCCCTGGCAACGGCGCCAGAAATTCCTTTTGATGCGGCTTGAACTACGTCGGTATTTCCCCAAAGAGGAAGGGATGATGTAGCACAGCAACGGTAGGCGTTTCCCTTAGTGATGAGACCAAGGTTACCGAACTAGTAGGAGAACCACGCAACACTACGTAAACGGTACCTGCACACAAAGAACAAATACTTGCAACCCGATGTGTTAAAGGGGTTGTCAATCCCTTTCGGGTAACGGTGCCAGAAATTGTCAAGTTGACAAGATAAAATTGTAGTAGATTGATAGATGCAAATAAAAGCTAATAAAATTCAGTGAGGTATTTTTGGTTTTTTGTAATATATATCTGAAAATAAAATTTGCAAATAAACAAAAAGGCAAATAGCAAAATAGATCTGAAAGTATATGATGAGAAAATAGACCCCGGGGCCGTAGATTTCACTAGTGGCTTCTCTCGAGAAAAATAGCATATGGTGGGTAAACAAATTACTGTTGGGCAATTGATAGAACCTCAAATAATTATGACGCTATCCAGGCATTGATCATTATATAGGCTTCACGTCCAAGATTAGTAGACCGACTCCTGCCTGCATCTACTACTTTACTCCACACATCGGTCTCTATCCAGCATGCATCTAGTGTATTAAGTTCATGGAAAAACAGAGTAATGCAATAAGAACGATGACATGATGTAGACAAGATCTACTCATATAGGAATATACCCCATCTTGTTATCCTTAATAGCAACGATACATACGTGTCCTTTCCCATTCTGTCAATGGGATTGAGCACCGTAAGATCGAACCCATCACAAAGCACCTCTTCGCATGGCAAGGAAAATCGATCTAGTCGGCCTAACTAAACCAAAGATTCAAAGAAGAAATACGAAGCTATAAGTAATCATGCATATAAGAGATCAAAAGACTTAAATAACTTTCATGGATAAAAACATAGATCTAATCATAAACTCAAAGTTCAACGGATCCCAACAAACACACCGCAAAAAGAGTTACATCAAATAGATCTCCAAGAGACCATTGTATTGGGAATCAAAAGAGAGAGAGGAAGCCATCTAGCTACTAACCACAAACCCGTAGGCCTACAATGAACTACTCACGCATCATCGGAGAGGCACCAATGAGGATGATGAACCCCTCCGTGATGGTGTCTAGATTGTATCTGTGGTTTCTGGAACTTGCGGCAGCTGGAATTGTTTTTCGTCGACTCCCCTAGGGTTTCTGGAATATTGGGGTATTTATAGAGCGAAGAGGCGGTGCGGGAGGCCATCGAGGTGGGCACAACCCACCTAGGCGTGCCTGGGGCCCCATGCGCACCCTAGTGGGTTGTGCTCCCCTTGGATCCCCCCTCTGGTACTTCTTTGGCCCAACAGGTGTCTTCTGGTCCAGAAAAAATCTCCAAAAAGTTTCGCTGCGTTTGAACTCCGTTTGGTATTGATTTTCTGCAAAGTAAAAAACAAGCAAAAAATAGCAAGTGGCACTGCGCACTATGTCAATAGGTTAGTCCCAAAAAATGATATAAGTTGCTATAAAATGTTTGTAAAACATCCAATAATGATAATATAACAGCATGGAACAATAAAAAATAATAGATACGTTGGAGACGTATCAATGGACAACTTGCTAATACTAAAATTTCTATGGATAATGTGTTTCATATTGTCTTTGAAAAGCCTCCCAATACAAAAACATCTTTGGGTGAGAAGAAGAAAGATGATAACACTTGAAACTATGCATTATGATGTTTACTACTCAACTTTATTCTTGTAGACTCGTGTTGGGCCTCCAAGCGCGGAGTTTTGTAGGACTGTAGCAATTTTCCCTCAAGTGGATGACCTATTGTTTATCAATCCGTGGGAGGTGTAGGATGAAGATGGTCTCTCTCAAACAACCCTGCTACCAAATAACAAAAAGTCCCTTGTGTCCCCAACACACCAAATACAATGGTAAATTGTATAGGTGCACTAGTTCGGCGAAGAGATGGTGATACAAGTGTAGTAATGATAGTAGATTTTGATTTTTGTAATAGTAACAATAAAAAATAGCAAGGTAACACGTAACAAAAGTGAGCACAAACTGTATTGCAGTGCTTGAAAATGAGGCCTAGGGTCCCTACTTTCGCTAGTGCAATCTCTCAACAATGCGAATATAATTGGATCATATAACCATCCCTCAACGTGCGATGAAGAATCACTCCAAAGTTCCTATCTAGCGGAGAACATAAGAAGAAATTGTTTGTAGGGTACTAAACCACCTCAAAGTTATCCTTTCCGATCGATCTATCCAAGAGTTCATACTAAAATAACACAAAGTTATCCTTTCCGATCGATCTACCCAAGAATTCATACTAGAATAACACCATATGATACACATAAACCAACTCTAATGCCACCTAGATACTCCAAGGTCACTATGAGTTTCCGTGAGTTGATTATATGATGTGCATCAAACAATTTCAGATTCACAATACTCAATCCAACACAAAGAACCTCAAAGAGTGCCCCAAAATTTCTACAGGAGAAACAAAGATGAGAACATGCATCAACCCCTATGCATAGATTACCCCAATGTCACCTCGGGGATCCGCGAGTTGAGTGCCAAAACACATATCAAGTGAATCAATATGATACCCCATTTTCACCACGAGTATTCATAGCAAGACATACATCAACTGTTCTCAAATCCATAAAAGTATTCAATCTGATAATAACGAAATCTCAAAAGGAAAACTCAATTCATCACAACAAGATAGAGAGGGGAAAACACCATATGATCCAACTATATTAACAAAGCTTATGATACATCAAGATTGTAACAATTCAAGAACACGAGAGAGAGAGAGAGAGAGAGAGAGAGAGAGAGAGAGATTAAACACATAGCTACTGGTACAAACCCTCAGCCCTGAGGGTGGACTACTCCCTCCTCATCATGGTGGCCGCCGGGATGATCAAGATGGCCACCGGTGATGATTTCCCCCTCCCGCAGGGTGCTGGGACAGGGTCCGGATTGGTTTTTCATGGCTACAGAGGCTTATGACGGCGGAACTTCTGATCTAGGTTAACTTTCGAGGGTTTCTGAATATATAGGATTTTTTGGCCTCAGTTTCACTCGAAGATCGGCCTCAGGGGGCCCACTACCCACCAAGGTGCACCATGGGGGTGTGGCGCACCCTGGTGCCTTGTGGGAAGCAGGGGGGCCCTCTGGTGCTTCTTTGCTCCATTATTTTTCTTTTCTTCCAAAAAAATCGTCGAAAAGTTTCTTCCAATTCCGAGAACTTTTATTTTTGCACACAAAAAACACCACGGTACTTCTGCTAAAAACTGCGTCAGTCCGGGATAGTTTCATTCAAATCATACCAAAACCATATAAAATTGTTGTAAATATGGCATAAATACTTCATAAATTATAGATACATTGGAGACGTATCACATTACGCCTAGCTAGGGGCGTAAGACAATAGCGCTAATTGGGAGGCAACCCAATAGTTATCTTAATTTTCTTGTTTCTTTTTCTGGTTTTTTGTGTGCACACAATTCTGTGACTGTTATGGTTTTTTTGTGTTATAAATTAGTGTCTGTGCTAAGTAAAGCCTTTGGGACGATTTGGATGATAGTTAATTTGATTCTGTGAAAAAACAGAACCTTTTATGCCCAGTAGAAGAATTTCTAAAATCCACTGGAATGTGCTTTTGATCTGAATTTTCTACACATGATTGATATACAAATTTCCTATTTTTTCAGAAGTGTTAGAGTTACATAAGTATGGTCAATGTTCAGATAACTACAGACTGTTATGTTTTTGACAGATTCGCTTTTTGATGCATTGTTTTGCTTGTTTTGATGGAACTGTGGATTGTATCGGGGGGTGGGGTGGTATAAGCCATGGAGAAGTTAGAATACAATAGGTATAATGCAAAAATAAAATATGAATGGGCTTGCAACAACACTTCAAGTAGTAATTTGTTTTATTATACTAACGGATCTCACGAAGGTTTTGTTGAGTTTTGGGTGCTGTAGTTTTCAAGTTTTGAGTGAGATCACGATGGATGAAGGAATAAGGAGCGGTAAGAGGCTAATCTTGGGGATGCCCGAGGAACCCCAAGGTAAAATTCAAGGACTCCCAAGCAACTAAGCTTGGGGATGCCCCGGGAGGCATCCCCTCTTTCTTCTACCAACCATCAATAATATTACTTGGAGCTATATTTCTATTCATCACATGATATGACTTTTACTTGGAGCTTCGTGTATTATATGAGGCTTTAGTTTGTTTGATTTCTAGTTTGTCACAATCTTTATTGGAAACACCTATTTGAGAGGGACACATATTTATCATGATTTATTAGAATACTCTATGTGCTTCACTTATATCTTTTGAGCTAGGCACTTGATACGTGTCCAACATATCTATACCTTTTGATTGTCCCATGCTATTATAGTATCAACCGTGGATGTTTTATATGCAATTATATATCATTTTTTTGGACTAACCTATTAACCTAGTGCCTAGTGCCAGTTGTTGTTTATTTCTTGTTTTTGGCTTTTCAGGAAATCAATATCAAGTAGAGTCCAAACTAAGAGAAAACTTTGGATCAATTTTTTCTGGACCAGAAGAGACCCTGGAAGGTTCGGGATAAGACCTGAAGAGTCACGAGGGAGCAACAAGCTCGGGAGGCGCGCCCCAGGGGGGTGCGCTGCCCAAGCTTGTGGGCCCCTCGTGGCACCTCTTGGCCTAACTCCGCCTCTATAAATTCTCAAATATTCCCCTGACCTCGGAGAGCCACCCGAAATACTTTTTCCGCCGCCGCAAGTTTTTGTTCTCGTGAGATCCCATCTGGAGGCCTCTCCCGGAGGGGGATTTGACCCTGGAGGGGCTCTACATCAACCTTGCTGCCCTTACAAGTAGTTTACCACAGACCTACGTGTCCATAGTTAGTATCTAGATGGCTTCATCTCTCTCTTTGATCTTCAATACAATGTTCTCCTCGATGTTGTTCGAGATTTACTCGATGTAATGACTTTTTGTGGTGTGTTTGTTGGGATCCGATGAATTGTGAGTTTATGATCACATTATCAATGAATTTTATTTGAGTTTTCTCCGAACACTTTTATGCATGATTATTATAGCTTTGTATTTCTTTCCGGTCTATTGATTTGGTTTAGCCATCTAGATTAATTATTCTTGCAATGGGAGAGGTGCTTTGTAATGGGTTTGATCTTGCGGTTCTCAATCCCAGTGACAGAAGGGGACATGACACGTATTATATCATTGCTATTATGGATAAAAAGATGGGGTTTATTCATGCGTGAGTTTAATTTCTCTACATCATGTCATCTTTCTTAAGGCATTACTCTGTTATTGATGAAGATAATACTCTAGATGCATGCTGGATAGTGGTCGATGTGTGGAGTAATAGTACTAGATGTAGAATCATTTCGGTCTACTTGTCTCGGATGTGATGCCTATATACATGATCATTTCCTTGGATATCATCATGATTGTTTGCTTTTTTATCAATTGCCTAGCAGTAATTTGTCTACCATTGTATGCTATTTTCAAGAGAGAAGCCTATAGTGAAAACTATGGTCCCTGGTTCTACTTTTATCATATATTAAAAATCCTAAATATACCTTGCTTAAATTTTTACTTTATTTATTTTATTTTGTATTTTTGTTCTATCTATCAATCACCATACAATTTAATCTTTCAAGTAACCGCCAAGCATTGGGTGCAAGGACTTGTTCTTTTGTGTGTAGGTGTTGCTAACGAGGTGTTGCGTAATTCTCCTCCTAGATTGATAACCTTGGTTCTTAACTAAGGGAAATACTTATCTCTACTATACTGCATCATCCTCTCCTCTTCGAGGAAACCACAACGCAGCTCACAAGTAACAGAAAGAATTTCTGGCGCCGTTGCCAGGGAGACATGATCAACATCTATCAAGTACCTATGCATAAACTCTCATCTCCTTGCATTTATTTTATTTGCCATTTGCCTCTAGTTTTCATCTCCCCCACTTCTAAAAAGTTTTTTTACAAAATACGAATATATTTTCCTTTTTGCTTTTTTGCTTTTTTAGTGCTACTCTGAAACTGCTATCATGGGTGATTTTGGCATGGAAAAAGTGAGGATGGTAAAACTCCTAAGATTGAAATTTCCAGCAATCTAGATGCTAAAACTTTTGTGATGGGACATGCGAATATCATAGGAAAAAGTGTTATCCAAGAATTCCTTAATTGCACGGGAACTTTAGCTTGCGATGATGCTCCTATTCTTAAAAGAACTAAAAATTATGCCGAAGCTATTGCCGCACTCATTCTTAAATTTGAGAGAAGAATCATTCATACCCATCCCACTTTGCAAAGATAGTTTTATGAGTTTCCGGTTATAAAAAACCCGGGCTAAGAAGATAGCTACCCTCGTCCTCATGAATGAATTTGATTACATAATGCGAGAAGCTATAGAGATCTTTGATTTTTATGGTATTAATCGTGAGAAACCCGTAATAGATGAGATTGTATACAATTGTCATTACTTTATTAGATATTTATTTCATGATGATCACACCTTTGATGAGAATACCAAAAAGGGAGTCCCTTCTTTGAATATAATCCAACAAATTTTTAATGGTATTAATAGACAATACTCGTGGATTGTAACCGGTAACCAAGAAGGATTTGTGGATGGACAACTTGGTAATGCTAAAATTTCTACGAATGATGTGTTTCGTATTGTCTTTGAAAAGCCTCCTCATAAAAACACAATCCTTAGATGATAAGAAGAAAGATGGCAACACTTGAAACTGTGCATTACACCTAGATAGGGGCATAAAACAATGGCGCTAGTTGGGAGGCAACCCAATAGTTATCTTAATTTTCCTGTTTCTTTTTCTAGTTTTTTGTGTGCGCACAATTATGCTACTCTTATGGTTGTGTTTTTGTGTTTTAATTAGTGTTTTTGCCTAGTAAAGCCTTTGGGATGATTTGGATGATAGTTGATTTGATTCTGTGAAACAACAGAACCTTTTGCACCCAATAGAAGAATTTCTAAAATTCACTGCAAAGTTCTTTTAATCTAAAGTTTTTACACATGATTGATATACATACTTCCCATGTTGTCCTAATTTTACAGAATTTTTAGAGTTATAGAAGTATGATCAATCTTGGGATTACTACAGATTATTCTGTTTTTGGCAGATTCTGTTTTTGATGCATTGTTTTGCCTGTTTTTATGGAACTATGCTCATAATAAACAAGCTGCGCCTTATAGGAAATATTTAACTTTGTGCAAATTGAAGAAGAGAGCCTCCCAGAAGCTTGGGGGGGCTTCTCCAATTGCTTAATGCTTTGCCTGATCATCCTCTCAAGAAAAATGAAATACTTGATATCTTCTATAATGGACTAACCGATGCTTCTAGGGACTTCCTAGATAGTTGTGCTGGTTGTGGTTTCAGGGAACAAACTGTTGAACAAGCTGAGGAATTATTGAATAACATATTGAAACATTATGATGATTGGACTCTTCCCGAACCACCGCCTAAAACTACTCCTAAGAAGAGGGGTATCTTACATCTGAGTCCTGAAGATATGCAAGAGCAAAGAAATGTATGAAGGAAAAAGGTATTAAGCTGAGGATGTCAAAAATTTACCTCCTATTGAAGAAATATATGGGCATGACACATCACCACCCATGGTGGTAGAGGTAAATTCTTTAATGAAATTCAATGATAATGACAACCCTTATAATATGCATCCTAGTCAATGCCTTTATGAGTTTGATAATTACATTAGAAAGCAAGATCACTTCAATGCAAATGTTATGAAACAATTGAAATATAACTCCGATTTGATTGCTTGTTTGAGTGACTTGTTATTTAGAATCTACAATGATGTTAGAGGTGTAGGAAAACATGCCTCCATGGTTCAAACTCAACTAGAACAAGTCGCTAAATCTCAAAGAGAGTTGCTAGATGAAATGAATAATGATAAATTACTTTTCTGTTAGAGTAGCAACTAGAGGAGGTAAAATGAGTCAGGAACCACTTTATCCTGAGGGACACCCTAAAAAAATTGAACAAGTCTCTCAAAGAATTAACACTGATGCACCTAGTCCTTCTAAAAAGAAGAAGAAAAAGAAAAATGATAGGACTTTGCATGCATTTAGTGAACCTGAAATAGACAAGCCTCCTGATAATGATAATGATGTTTCTAGCTCTGATGCTGAAACTCAATCTGGTAATTAACATTCAACTAGTGATACTTAAAAAGCCAATGAGGATGTTCCTGAAAACACTCAACCAAACAATGATAAAGAACCAGATAATGATTTTGAGATAGAACCAACTGTTGATCTTGATAACCCACAACCTAAAAATAAAAGATATGATAAAAGACACTTTGTGGCAAGAAAACATGGAAGAGAAAGAGAACCATGGGTTAAAAAACCCATGCCCTTTCCACCTAAATCAACTAAGAAGAAAGATGATGAAGAATTTGAACACTTTGCTGAAATGCTTAGGCTAGTCTTTTTGCGCACTCGTTTGACTGATATATTAAAGGTGGCCCCTTCTGCAAAATATATGAAAGACATCATCTCTAATAAAAGAAATATACCTGAAGCTGAAATCTCCACCATGCCTGCTAATTATTCTTTTAAGGATGGAGTACCTAAAAAACTTGGAGATCCGGGAATACCAACTATACCTTGCTCCATCAAAAGAAATTATGTTAAACTTCTTTGTGTGATTAGGAGCCGGTGTTAGTGTTATGCCTTTCTCCTTATATAAAAGACTTGATTTGAATAAACTCACACCTGCTGAATATCTTTGCAAATGCCTAATAAATCAGTTGCCATACCTATCGGTATTTGTGAGGATGTGCCCGTTGTTGTTGCAAATGTTACTATCTTAACTGACTTTGTTATACTTGAGATGCCCGAGGACGACAACATGTTGATTATCCTTGGTAGACTCTTCTTGAATGCTTTAGGGGCTATTATTGATTGCAATAAAAGCAAGATCACTTTTCATATCAATGATAATGAGCATACGGTGCACTTTTCGAAGAAACAATTCCAAGTGAATGGTATTAATGTTATTGAAAAATCTCCGACAATCACTACTGGAAGTTTTCAACTACCTCTACCTACTGCCAAAAAGAAATATGAAATGCTTATTGTTGGGGACATGCATATTCCTGTTGAGGTAACTTAGTGTTTTACGAAAGTTCTTTGGTTTCATGCTAATCGAAGGTGGTTGTTAATAAGACTTGATCAACCTTATTAATGGATCATCTTTGAGAAGTATGAAGTTGATGAATTTAGTAGCCACTACCTTCTATACTTACCTTTTATTTTCTATTTTTCTTAGTTAAATAAAATAAAATACCATGTTTATTATGTTTTCTGAATTTCTCATGCAATAAAAAATGACCAAAAAATAAAAGTTCTCAGAATGCCCTGAAAATTTAATACGATTTTTCTGAATATTTCTGAATTTTTGATGCAAATAACATCAGAGGGGGTGCACTAGGTGGGCACGACCCACCTAGGTGCGCCAGCAGCCCTAGGCGCTCCCTAGTGGGTTGTGGTCCCCATGTGGGTCCCTCACTTATGTCTCTATCCCATGTCATCGCCTACCTCTAGAAAAAATTCACCATTGCTCTCTCTCTCTCTCTCTCTCTCTCTCTCTTGCATTCTTGCTCTCAAACCCTCGGATTTTGATCTCTTTGCTCCAAGCTCCGTTTCCGAAACTATTTTGGGGGATTGCTACTTGGTATGTGACTCCTCCATTGGTCCAATTAGTTTTTGCATTAGTGGTTTATATTTTCAATAATTAGCTACTCTTGGTGCTGTTGTAGATGAGCTTGCATGTTGAATTCTTAGAGTTCTAAGTAGTTTGAATGCTTGATATGGCCTCTATGCATTCCTATGAGTAGTTGCTATCAATCTTGCAAAGTTTTGCTGGCAAAAAAATTGTGGACTAAAATTTTCAGAATTTTGTTCATAGGAAAAAGATGAGTTTCTTTAGGAAGTTTGCTTCCAAGAAGAGCTCCAAGGGAGTCATTGGGGAGTCATCGGACAATGATCTACGCACCCGGAGAATGGCGGAGGTGCGGACGTGCGAATGGCCGAACAATTTCCATCAAGAGTTCGCACAATTTGCTGCTAATGCTGGTCTCACCGACTTCATCGCAGCTGAGTTTGAACAATATCATCTCCTTACAAATTCCTTTGTGCAAAGCTTTCATTTTCTGAGTAGGAATAACCATCCCGAGGTGCAGTTTAATTTATATCCTGAAACCGTCAGATACCACTCACTGAATTTTGTGATATTTGCTTGATCCCTTCTGACGGGGAAATAAGAGAGCCTAGGCATGCAGAGTTTGAGGACTTTTATCACACTCTGTCTGTGGGAGATGTGAGAGGGGTATCGAGTGTCACCGCCACTTGCTTGCAGTTTCCTTTTGTGCATTATTTTGCTCTATTCGTTGCGAAGTGTTTACTTGCTAGAGAGAAGGTTGGTGCACTTAGTGCCCCCGATTTCGCTGTCTTACGCCGTGCACTTTATGGCGATCACAGCTATAACCTTAGGGCTATCATTGCACGTCGCGTGCACCTTAACAGAACCAAGGGTAAAATTCATGGAGGCATTTATGCAACTCGTTTAGCGAGTCATTTTAACATTCAGATTTGCCAGCATTATTACCGTTTAACCAAGGTTTATTTAGATCACCAGGCTATGGCATCTCATCAATTTATTGATGGCGAGAACACCACTATTCATATTCCTTACAATCTGGTTTTCAGTGAGAATACCTGTGATATTATCCCATTTCCTGCACCTGCTTTGTTTGACTCTATTTCCAGGAGAGGATACAGGATCATGCCAGAGGACACCGTCGCCTACCGGAACAACCAGGCAGCAGCTGAGGAGGAGCCTCGGTAGTGGGACCCTCAAGTACCCGCTCCACAGCACTTCAACGTGGGAACCGAGGGTTACTACGAGTGGTGATTACCAAGCTAGGCCAAAAGCCTATGCTTGGTGAGTACGTATTTCCACCGACATTACATTCATGTTCACACATTTAATTCCAGTTGTCGGTGTTCAAACTTTTTCATTGTATTATCCATGCTTGATTTATTTTCTCACTTTCTTCTTGTGTGTTTGAAAAACTTTGATAAAATCACAAAAAAATGTTGTTTGTTTCTTTTCGGTTTTTCTTTCTAGTGTAGTTAGTTGTAGCATTTAAAAGAAAACCGAAAAATATTTCCTTGTTCTTCTTTTGCTAGTTGGGAGCTCTCCTGTGTAAATAGTTTTTCTCGTTTTTGTTTTTATCATTAATTTTCCTTATTCAAGAAAAACTAAAAATCCAAAAATATTTTAGTGTGTTTCTCTGAATTTTTTTTCCTTTTATTGAGTCATACCGAAGAGAAGACCACGATGAAAATATTGAGTGACTCTCATATGCATTATTGTTGATCTAACAAAGAGCTCAAATTGCCTTGTCTTCTCCTCTTGAATAAAATGTTTGCAGATTTCAGCTTAGTCCACGGCATTCTTGCACTATTATTATTTTCATATCATTCGGTCGTGCAAGTGAAAGGCAATAATGACGATATTTGATGAACTGGCTGTGGCAGAGAGAAACGGGTATGAACTCAACTTGTTCTGTTTTTGTAAATATGTTTAACCTAGTATCTATGATTCGGCCTATTATGATCGAACATGTTTGCAATGACAATTAGAGATTATAGTTTCTCATGCCATGTTTAAGTAGTTAGGAGTGGATAATGATTTATCTTAGATGATAACATGCATTAAAATGATTGTTATGTGGTATGATGATATGGTATCCTCCTCCGAATGTTCGAGTGGCTTGACTTGGCACCTGTTCATGCATGTAGTTGAATCAAAACCAACATAGCCTCTATGGTATTTATGTTCATGGTGTTCATATCCTACTCATGCTAGTATCCAATGTTACTTATGCATAATGCATGTTCATGACCGTTTTCGCTCTCGAGTTGGCCGCTTCTCAACCTACTTGCTAGCCTTCGCCTGTACTAAGCGGAAAACTGCTTGTGCATCAAAATCCTTAAACCCAAGTTATTCTAGATGAGTCCACCATATATCTACCTATATGCGGTATTACCCTGCCGTTCTAAGTAAATTTGCATGTGCCACCTCTAAAAACTTCAAATAAACATCTGTTTTTGTGTGCCTGGATTGTTCATGGAGTGACAGGAGGTAGTCAGTATCGTCCATGCTAAGCGGGTCATTCTCATGATGAGTGTTTATTCACTCGTCCTCGCACGAGAGGGGCAGTAATAGGGATTCCCAATCCCGAATTCAAAAATTGCAAATAATTAAACAAAACTCCTATGGAATCGGCTAGCCGTGGAGTGTGTCTGTTGGTGGAGGGGGAGTAAACCTTTACTTTTTATCGCTTGGAAACCGCCACTAATGTGTTTAGCATGGAAGATACCAATAACTAATGGTCACGAAGTAAAGAAGAAGGGTGCATTTCTCAAAATTTCATTTATCTCTGTTTCAAAAGTTTGAACTCTGGCACCGCTGCAAGTCACTGCTTCCCTCTGCAAAGGGACTATCTATTTACTTTTATGTTGTGTCATCACCTTCTCAAATAAGCACCAGACCTGAGAGCACTATTGTCATCCTCACGCATTGTCTATACCTAATGTTGGGTGTATCATGACTGGATCTTTTCTACCATGAATTACAATGTTTAGTCGATGCTTGAACTTTGGAGGTGCTCTGCATTTATGTTTTGCGGTCTCAGAAAGGGCTAGCGAGATACCACTATTGTCATATTATATCATGGTTGTTTTGACAAAGTGATCTCATTCAAGATATCTTATTATTGCTCGCTAGTTTCTTATGCCATTGATATGAGTTAATATAATTTCTAAGAGTTATTGTTGACATGGTTAGTTATAATCTTTGCTGAAAACCTGGGTGCTACTTAAGCTTATTTATGTAAGAGAGAAGTCCATATTACAACCCTGAACTACCACCAAAGTCTAAGATACAACCTCGAATTTCAAAACCGTTCACTTTACAACCCTGAACTTCCAAAACCGGACAAAAACCTACCCTAACCCGGTTTTGACTCTGTTTTGACCGGTTTTGACCATTGACTGCCTAGCCGGCATCCTAGTCACCCCACCACGTCACCCAGATTTGACTTTCTTTTACCAAAAGCCGATCGGAGTCAATCAGAGGCAAGAAGCCACACTAGTAACTTCAATCTCGATCGATCCCACAGCAAGCGGTCAACGCAGGAGGCGAGATCCTGCGGACGGCGGGGACCTACACGGAAGCGACTACCTGGACGATGGCGCACACGCGTGTGGCGGTGACGTTGACCTGGGAGTCGAGGCGCGCATCCACGGGAGATCGGCGGTCGCCGGCCGACGGTGCGGTCGGCTGGTGGTCGCGCGTCGATGTCAAATGATGGCTTCTGCAGGCGAGCGGGCAGGCGGTGGTGGCTGGCCTCCCGGTGAAGGGCGATGCCGGCGCTGGTCTCTGGTGGAGCTTGGCAGGAGCTTTTGTGTGGGTGAAGGTGAGCTCGCCGACGGCTGGTGTGGCGGCCGCGAGGTGGAGGCGGAGCTCCCGCAGGGTGGCAGAGGAGGCGAGGTGAACGGCGACCGGGTGCTGTGCGGGACGGCGGCAATGCAGCAGGGCAACGACAACTACGCGACCACGGCGGTCATGGCCGTCGGCCAGAGGCGGGAGGCGAAGGGGAGGGGGCATGGGGAGTGGCTGGAGGTGCCGGTCGGGAGCTATGCAGGACGGCGGTGTTGCTGTAGCGGCGGTGGCTGCGTGACCACGGCGGACGTGGACGTCGGTCAAAGGTGGGAGGCAGCAGAGGGGAAGGGGGGGGCATGAGGAGAAGCTAGAGTCGATAGCCTGCCGGCGGTTGGGCGGTGGTTCGACGGTGCCCGCAGGATCGAGCGAGGAGGAGATGGCGGCGGCGACGGCTTGGTGTGGGGTGAGATGAGGAGAGAGAGAGGGGCTAGGCTTAAGTCGATCGCTGATGTGGCAGGCTGACTGGGTTGCTGACTAAGCAGTGAATGGTCAAAACAGAGTGAAAACCGGGTCAAGGTTGGTTTTTGTCCGGTTTTAGAAGTTCGGGGTTGTAAAGTGGACGGTTTTGGAGTTCAAGGTTGTATCTTAGACTTTGGTGGTAGTTTAGGGTTGTAATATGGACTTCTCTCTTTATGAAAACAAGAGCAAAAGAGTTCGTAAAAGTTTTTCTTTCACACTTTCAGTTTATAAACTGAATTGCTTGAGGACAAGCAAAGGTTTAAGCTTGAGGGAGTTAATACGTCTCCGCCGTATCTACTTTTCCTAACGCTTTTCCTCTTGTTTTGGACTCTAATTTGCATTATTTGAATGAAACTAACCCGGACTGACGTTGTTTTCAGTAGAACTAACATGGTGTTGTTTTTGTGCAGAAATAAAAGTTCTCGGAATGGCACGAAACTTTTTGGAGATTTTTTATGGAATAAAATAAAAATACTCGAGCCAAGAACCACCAGAGGGGGCCCTGGGTGAGTACAACCCACCATGGTGCGCCTAGGAGGGTTGTGCCCACCTGGTGGCCCCGCAGACCCTGATTCCAACTCTATAAAATCTTATTTTTGGAGAGAAAAATCAGGGAGAAAGAATTATCACGTTTCACGAGACGGAGCCGCCGCCACCTCCTGTTCTTCATCGGGAGGCCAGATCTGGAGTCTGTTTGGGGCTCCGAAGAGGGGGGATCTTCGATCTTCGTCATCACCAACCCTTCTCCATCGCCAATTCCATGATGCTCCCCACCGGGAGTGAGTAATTCGTTCGTAGGCTCGCTGGTCGGTGAAGAGTTGGATGAGATTCATCATGTAATCGAGTTAGTTTTGTTAGGGCTTGATCCCTAGTATCCACTATGTTCTGAGATTGATATTTCTATGACTTTGTCATGCTTAGTGCTTGTCACTTTGGGCCCGGGTGTCATGATTTCAAATCTGAACCATTTATGTTATCATCATTATATCTATGTTCTAGATCCGGTCTTGCAAGTTATAGTCACCTCTTACGTGTTATGATCCGTAAACCCCGGAGTGACATTAGTTGGGATACTTTCTGGTGATGACCGTAGTTTGAGGAGTTCATGTATTCACTATATGCTAATGCTTTGTTCCGGTTCTCTATTAAAAGGAGGTCTTAATATCCCTTAGTTTCCATATGGACTCCGTTGCCACAGGAGGGTAGGAGAAAAGATGTCATGCAAGTTCTTTCCATAAGCACATATGACAATTTACAGAATACATGCCTACATTATATTTATGAACTGGAGCTAGTGTCATATCGCCCTAGGTTATGACTGTTATATGATGAATATCATCCAACGAATTCACCGATCCAATGCCTACGAATTTCTCTTATATTGTTCTTGCTAAGTTACTATTGTTGCTTTTACCGTTACACTTGCTACAAAATCATTGCTATCATTGTTACCGTTACTATTACTATTCCTACTACTATCAAAACTATCATATTACTTTGCTACTGATCATATTGCCGCAGATAATTAATATCTAGGTGTGGTTGAATTGACAACTCAGCTGCTAATACTTGCAAATATTCTTTGGCTCCCCTTGTGTCGAATCTATAAATTTGGGTTGAATACTGTACCCTCGAAAACTGTTGTGATCCTCTATACTTGTGGGTTATCAGTGACCCACAAATCGACAACGCATCCGCCCGCGTACCGAGGGGCGGCCTGCAGATACGGATGCGGGAGCTGGTCATCCAAATCTATCCACATACATCTTGCCCGAATTTTTTTAAAGTCTGCATGCTCAAATAGCCGCATATATAGTCTAGAATAGTTCAAATCTTCAAACGCAACAGTAATTCTAATTTTAGAAAGTTCCAAAGTTACACTCCAACATTGTTGTCCCCTTTAACCACCCATAGATGCTCAATCACATCTTCTTCCAATTACCCCTGAGTTGCTTGATGCCGAATTTGTTGATGCATTTGGACAAACTCTTCAAATGCGGCCGGATTCAGGTCTGAAGTTCGATAGGATCACCCACGTTCTCAAATTCAAGAGCTCTAGCAGCATCCTCACCCCCATCTTCCATGATCATGTTGTGCATGATCACACAATAGGTGATCACCTCCCATGAAGTTTCCGGATCTCATTGTTTAGTGGGTTCACGAACATGCGAAAAACTCTTGGTCGATCCCTTGAAACCGAGAGCATGCTCCGCGTCTGCAAGGACTGCATGCATTACTGTCGTCTCATCCGTGTAGTCCTCCTCGTCGGACGAGCTGTCGGACGACTCAACATAGTGCTCGTATATGTAGTCCATATCCAAATCTATTGCTTCAAAAAAGAAGAGTCGATTTTTTAGCACATGCATTTCAGCGAACAATTGCCAGGCATGGTGAGTATCATAGGAGCGGATGCTACCTACGCGGCGATTCGAGGAGAGGTGTGGAACGATGGTGAAGGAGAAGCAGCGTGGAGCCTAGATGTACTGTTGGAGGTGACACACTCGTCAAGTTCCGACGGGGATGTGGCGAGCTGGGCGGGGTGGTGGAGCGGCAGCGAAGGCAAGAGAGAAAAACGGAAGGAGGGAAAATGGAAGGATGGAGGCGCGGGGTCCTGGAGTGGTTTTGATTGGGTTTTGGGTGAGCCGGGGTGTCGGAGTTCTACGTGGTTGCTGCCCAGACTCCCAGAAAGCTCCTCTTGGTTGTCTCAGTTTTGCGGGGAAAAAAGTGTCCGAACAGCTCAGCGGACCAATAGAATCCCACATTCCGGACCCGCGCGGTCCGGACTGTTGCGGGTGGTGGTTTAAGGGTTTTCTTTGGAGATGCCCTAAAGGCTTTGTTGTTGTTGTTGTTGTTGTAAATATGATCAAAGTTTATAAGGTTTAATAACTTCTGGAAAAAAAGTCTATACGGCACTATATTTGACAATTCCTGGCTGTTGCTCGGTGGACCTGTAAACAGAAGGAATATAAATAAAGCCGTGCAGTGAAGGCACGCTGCCACTCCTCCCCCTACCTCTGCGCCACCCAGAAGGCAGAACGGCAGGCGCTACAGCTGCACACTCTGCCTATCCATCGACCACTCCCATCGCACACAGACGTCCATTCTCTCTCCTCGCCCCACCTCCTCTCTCGTCCTCATCACTGCTCCAGTGCTTCAGCTGCTCAAAGTCACAGGCCAACAGGAGAGAGTGGCTTGTGCGTCAGCGAAGTCAGCCTCAGCGCTCGAGGGAGAGAAACAGGTGGGAGAGCGGTTCATTACTTGCTCAAAGTAAAGCAGCTCCGCGGTCCGAGGTCCGAGCTGAAGCCGTTGGTTTCGGTTCTTCCCAAAACCCCGGCTGATTCCAGCCGGCCGAAGAGCCCTTTCCGCCAAAAGACAGTTGTTGTCTTTTTGATTTTTGCTGGGCTGGTTCACACCAGAAAAGCCTCGATTCCTCCGGGCGTCATGGCGGCGTCCCGGCGGCGCACGTCGGCGGAGCTCCAAGGGAACGGCGGCCTAATGCCGCCGTCGGCGCACGTGATCGCCTCTCCCCGAGGCAGCGGCAGCGGTGGCGCGCCCAGCCGGGAGGACCACCCGGTGACCACGAACGGCGGCGGCGCGTCGCTCCGGGGAGCGAAGCAAAGAGGCGGCAGCAGCGTATGCTCCGCCACCAAGGTCTCCGGCAGGAGGCGGCCGGCGGGGCGCATGCCACTATGGCGAGTCTTCATCTTTGCGTCTGTCGCATTGAATGTCGCCGCACTCCCGCTCCTACTCCACCGGTACATCGTCAGCCACCCGCACCATCCCGGTGTCGTCTCTCCTGATCAGCAGCATCACGCCTGCGCCCCGCAGCCGGGCACGAGCGGCGCGGCGGCGCGGGCGCCGTCGACCGGGAAGCCTTCAGTAACCTCCGATTCTGTTATTAATCTTGACCAGTAAGTCCCTGTTCCTCATAATTTTTTCTGTGGTAAATTTTTGCATTAAAATATCTGCAAAGTGAAGAGCCGGCAACGAGTGTTCTTCCCGGCGGAGCATGTCCCTGTTCAGTGTCAATGTCAAAGAGGAATGAACGCCGATCTTGGGCCAATCGATGCCAGATTCATCCGCGGTGCATGTACCTGTCGCCATGATTTTGCTCTCATTTTCGCGACTAGTCTATTCCCGCCATCGATGCAGCTCCACATGAGCCCGAATCATGGTTGATGGCCGCCCGCGCCCGAATCTATTCTCGCCTCTTTCTTTTTTTAAAAAAAACTTTCGAATCTATTCCAATCTCAGTTTACAAACGCGTTTGACATTCGTTCTGTCGGCTGCAGCGGGGACCCGACCATGTTTGAGGCCTTCTGGCGGGAGACCGGCGACGCGGCGGAGCTGGTCATCCCGGGGTGGCAAACCATGAGCTACTTCTCCGACGTGGGCAACGTTTGCTGGTTCATGGAGCCTCTGTTCGACCAGCAGGTGCGGCGGCTCCACCGCACCGTCGGCAACGCCGCCGTGGACGGCTACCACGTCCTCGTCGGCACCGGCTCCACGCAGCTCTTCATGGCGGCGCTCTACGCCCTGTCGCCGGCCGACGCCGACCAGCCCACCAGCGTCGTCTCCGCGGCGCCCTACTACTCGGTAAGTGCGATACCACCACCAAAAAAAATCCCTCTAAGGTTCAGATTTAACAACACAAAGACACAACGGATCTTGGGCGGCATAAACCAATGGCAAGGTCCATCGGGGCGATGAAATGTTGGGTGACAAGGACGGCAAGGCCTGTCGATATCGTATCATTCCCCACTAAAAATGATGAGGAGATGGGGCAGAGAGATTAGGACAGCGGGGGACACCCGATGGTGCCACCGATTTCTCTCTGTCCCCATTTTCTTGTCCCAGAACCACCGCGCCCACATGGTGGCGTGATGAGACTTCTCGTAGGGCCGGCAAGGCATCACGGCGATTTGCCGGTGAGCCGACCGACGAGTGTCCCTGTAGGCAATCATGGGCATGGGCTTCTAGAACCAGATCTGAATCTCGGTTCCGGGGAGTTTTAGCATGTTATTAGGGGAGGCAGCAGAGCAGAGATGGAACTCCGAAGTCCTTGCCCCCGCGGAGTTCCGTCGGCATGTGCTGATGATGAGAGTATGGCTAACACATGGCGTGGTGGCGCCGCCGTCTGCGGCTTCTGCTTAACCTCATGTGGCATGATTGATCGGTGTACTTAACCTGGGGAAACGGGAAAGTGCAGGGCGCTCTGTTGCTAAGATTCCATTGTCATGTGTGTGTTCCACATCTGGTGATTGATCATGTGCTCAGCTCAGCTCAGCTCAGTCATGGGGTGCCAGTGTCCAGCCCATAGTTTATTTTCCTTTTTCTCCAACCGAGACTTACCCCTTTCCATTAATTGCTTAACATAAATACAACTGTCTGATCACTTCTGCTTTAGTACAACCCCTAAACACATCAACATAGACCATATTTGTCGCACTCAGCTTGTTTTTCTCTTTCTTTTTAATCTTAAAAAAAGATTTACTTCAAGTTCTATTAACCAATCAAGACAGGTTACTTGGTATGTCCACTTGCTTTCTTTTTTGCTTCTTATGTGGCAAATCTAACTTCATGAATCAGGCTGGTTTTTGTCGAGTTTTTTTAAACCAGGTTTTATTGATTTTCTTTTCATTTTCTACCTTTTCTTTTTCTTTTTCAAATTTTCTCTTTTTCAAACACCTGAACTTTTTAAAATTTAAATAAAAATCAAATTTGTGAACTTTTTACGAAATTCCAAATCTTTAGTGTTTTTCATAAATATTCAAAAAAATAAAAAAATCATGTTCAACGTTTTTTTTGCTCTTTTAAAAAATGTTCATGTTTGGACATTATGAGTAATTTTAAAAGGCACAATTTTTTTTCGAAATATCTGTAAACTCTTGTAAAATGTGAAATTTTTTTTTTTACACAATTTGAAAGGCGGACATTTTTTTGAAATTTTGAACAAATTTAAAAAAGCATGATTATTTTTTGAAAAAGACATAAGAAACGAAAATGGGAAAATAAAAAAACAAATAAGAAACAAAAACAAACAGGAAAAAAGAAAAATAAATAGTGAGAAAAGTTTGCGGATTCCGGAAAATTACTGTATCTCTTGTGCTGAAGTTTTTCTGCAATATCTAAAAAAGAGGACCGGACCACTTATTTTAAAACTGAACCAAGAGAAATCGTCGGGGGGAGCTTAGCCTGTTGACGTCGCCGTGTACGTGCACGAACCAAGCTTAGCTTGTTGGAGCACACTCGTACACAGGACTATAGGAGGCTGACCTCGTGCATGGCCATGTAGCTGCAGATGACTAATCCAGTCGTACACTGGCACACGCTGGGTTAATCCTAATCCTGCCGTGTTGCTTTTTAGGTGTGGAAAAATATTAGGTGCTACCAGCACTCTTAGGAAGTGTTCGGTAGTTGGCCATGGCTGCAAAATACTCGACTCTAGCAGCCAGCTTCCCACTCCTGGAGCGATGGCAGCCAGCGATCGGCAAGGCCGAAATGCCAGAAAGTGCATATTCTGCCCGTTTGGAGTGGGCTGATAGCCCAAGTGACTTGTAAAAGAGGCATGGGCTATAGGCCCATTTGGGTGGGTGGATTGAAGAGGCGCTCGTGGCTGTTTCTCGTACCGGTTCGATCCAAGTCACTTGGAGCGGTGGCTTGTCTCAGAAAAAAAAAAAACTTGGAGCGGTGGCAGCTGACCGTAAAAACTGCCAACTCCAGCTCCTTCGTTTTCTAGGAGTAGCAAATATCCGGCTCCACGACTCCGGCAAATTTGTGCGTAGCTAATAGCTAGCTTCTCACTCCCATTGTCACGATTTGAAGCGTTCGACTCGGCTCCCGACTTGGAGTCGAGGAGTTGAAATAAAATGTGTCCGGTCCGTATCACGGTATCACCTAACGCCCGGTATCACTTGATATCTTCCCTTTTAGGTGTTGCTCAGTTAGGGCACCTCCAATATTGACATGCAAATTTGCTTCGTTATTTGTCCACGGACAGGGACCTGTCCTCGGACAGGGATGCGGGAATCGACCATCCAGCGTTGCTCGCATACATTTCAACCCCCGTTTGAACTAATCGAACAAAATTCATACAAACACGGCGGAATTCATATGAACCACACTTCAGAAAAATGAAAATATTGCTTCAGTCAACTAGCTATCTTTTTCTAACGGATAAGATGATTCCGTAGAAGAGAATTATTATCATGAGTATACATGCTTCAAACACAACAGGGCCGTGTTTCCTGGGAATACAATTGTACAGATGTGCTCACTTTGCTTACATGGACCAAAACTTATGCTTCCATAGTTCCATGGACATACAATTTACGTTGAATACATGCTCAAACAAACTGGTAATTGCTCCTACTAGCTTCCTACTTGCTGCTATACAAGACGTGACAATGTGGCCGGCAAGTCGCTGCATTTAGTGTAACACCTCAAGGCGCACATTATTCTAGTGCACGAGCAACACACCGATGTGCTTCCATCCACTTGAAGAAGCCACTCGTCCATGCGATGGTGCTTCAAACATCAGTAAATTTTTCTTCCGATGAGGTGGTGCTTCCGAAGTTGCCAAATCACACCTGAATTGCTTGAAGCAAATCATCATTCCAACCGAAGAAATAAAATGTTTGATCCAAGGTATGTTTGGTAAACAAGTGTGGAAGAACAACAATATGCCCGAAGTATATAACTTGCCATTTTGAAGCAAACCATCATTCCAACCGAAGAAATAAAAGGTTTGATCCAAGGTATGTTTGGTAAACCAGTGTGGAGGAACAACAATATGTCCGAAGCATATAACTTGCCATTTTGAAGCAAATCATCATTCCAACCGAAGAACTAAAAGGTTTGATCCAAGGTATGTTTGGTAAACCAGTGTGGAAGAACAACAATATATCCGAAGCATATAACTTGCCATTTTGAAGCAACCCATCATCCAACCGAAGAAATAAAAGGTTTGATCCAAGGTATGTTTGGTAAACCAATGTGGAAGAACAACAATATGTCCGAAGCATATAACTTGCCATTTTGAAGCAAATGATCATTCCAACTGAAGAAATAAAAGGTTTGATCCAAGGTATGTTTGGTAAACTAGTGTGGAAGAACAACAATATGTCCGAAACATATAACTTGCCATTTTGAAGCAAATCATCATTCCAACCGAAGAAATAAAAGGTTTGATCCAAGGTATGTTTGGTAAACTAGTGTGGAAGAACAACAATATGTCCAAAACATATAACTTGCCATTTTGAAGCAAATCATCATTCCAACCGAGGAAATAAAAGGTTTGATCCAAGGTATGTTTGGTAACTAGTGTGGAAGAACAACAATATGTCCGAAACATATAACTTGCCATTTTGAAGCAAATCATCATCCAACCGAAGAAATAAAAGGTTTGATCCAAGGTATGTTTGGTGAACCAGTGTGGAAGAACAACAATATGTCCGAAGCATATAACTTGCCATTTTGAAGCAATAGTAAAGTAGGATGGAAGCAAAAAATTACATATACTAGCACATGGCTTGGTCATTATCTCATCTTAATGTTGTTAAGCATGGACACATAGTGTTGCAAACGACGACAAAGATAGCACTTGAGGAGATATAGAGAACGAAAAATAAATATGCAAGCAGGCATCGACAGTTGAATATATATGCATTACTATTATATTAGAAAAGGCTAATTGGACAAATTGAAGGAGGCATTGAAAGCAAGAGAAATCACACAGGTGATGAATTATAAGGAAGTGTGTTTGTTTAAAATTATATATAAATCTCCACACACACTAGAAAGAAATATAGTAAAATCAAGACACACGACTGTAATTCTGTATGTACATGAGAAAACATCAAACAAGCACCTAGGTAGCATGAATTTCTAAGCAATGATCTTTATATGTGAATTGGAAGCATGAATGTTCTGAGGCAATGCAATGTGTTAGCATTTCTGGAAAAAAGTTTTATAAGGAATGAAGTGATAGATTCGCTGTGTGGTGGAATTAGTTTGATGGAAGCAATATATTAGAACTAAAAAAAATATTTTCTGACTGATGACAACATGAATGTAGGAAGCACAAAATATGGACACTCATTAGTAAGTTTGATGCCATGATGAGGATGCATCTGTTGGTGACTTTGGCATGGAAGCATCAAAAAGGGAACAATTTAGAAGCATTCGTGTATTAAGCTGTAAAAAATGCCAAGGGTGCAATTTTAGTCTTAGGTGGACGCATGGGATTTTGAAAAATGGAAACATAACAAACTTACTGCCAAACTATGGGTGCGTATACTTGGAAGCTCTGTATACAGGATGCATTGCAGGAAGCATTGAAATAAAATCTTCATACCATTTGTCAAATTGATCCCTGGGATTGGGAAATATTGAAACAAATGAATATTCAAAACAAATAGGAGTACTAGGCAGAGAATGAACATAAATACTAACAATTATAATCCGGCAGCCGGATGAATTACACAGAACATTCCGTTGCAAAAATTTACAAACGCCCAAATCTGGGGCGATGAATGAAGCGCACAAACCTTCAATTTGGAGATGGGGCGGAATTTTGCAATCAAAATACCTATTCTCCGGCCGGCCGATGTAACCCCGAAGACAGCTGATTCAATTGATGGGGGAGCCTAAAGAAGGACAAAACGCCATTGAGAATTGAGGATGGGGCGCTCGACCTGCTGATGCCACGATGGCGCAGCATCGCCCGGGGTTCGCATCGGTGGAGAGGACTAGGGGGCAGCCGTGCTGCTCGGCAGCGAGGATTGAGGGAGGAACTAGGAGGCGGAAGCTGGCCAGTGAGGTGTAGGCGAGATGCGGATCGAACTGGCCGGTGAGATCGCCTGCGAGGTGGTCGGAGTTGGCCGGTGGAGTCGCGATGAGAGAACGATGGAGGAGTGGATCTGGCGACGCGAGGCTAGGGGCAAGGCGAGCGGTGTGGAGGCGGAAGATGGGGTCGTGAGTGATTAGGGGGGAGAGATTACGCGGGGCTTTACCCACGGGGATTTTTTTGATTCTTTTTTCTTGTAGACTGAGTCAAAATCTTCGGTGGACTTGACAAAACTGAGAAAAACTATGGTTTTTAGAAACCAGAGTATTTGTTACCCACACATAAGAATACTGTGGTTTTTGAATACTTCGTTTTTTTTAAACCTTGCTGCCAAACAAGTTTTTAGATTCTTTTAACAATTTTTGTGTTTAAACAGAACCGCTCTAAGAACTAGCTATCCAAACATAGCTCTATTTTCTTGATCTGAATCTGGACTATGATAATGTGAGCGAGTCATCAGTTCACTGGCTCGATCTGCTTCAGCGGATAAGCTCACATAAAAATCACTGAAAGAATCTGATCATGGATCATGGATGCAGTCGTACCCTGCCGTGACGGACTTCCTCCGGTCCGGGCTCTTCCGGTGGGCCGGCGACGCAAACTCGTTCGTGGGCGACGCCTACATCGAGCTGGTGTGCTCCCCGAACAACCCCGACGGCGCCATCCGCGACGCCGTGCTGAGCTCCGGCGCCGGGAAGGCGGTCCATGACCTCGCCTACTACTGGCCGCAGTACACCCCAATCACTCGACGGGCCGACCACGACATCATGCTCTTCACCGTGTCCAAGAGCACCGGCCACGCCGGCACGAGGATCGGGTAAGTGTCGCTCGCTGCAACTTCACCTCAGACAAGAATGTCACTCGGAAGTCCGAACTGCCGGACCTGAACCGAGAAGCGATGCTTCTGCAGGTGGGCGCTGGTGAAGGACCGGGAGGTGGCGCGGCGGATGACCAAGTTCGTGGAGCTCAACACCATCGGCGTGTCCAAGGACTCGCAGCTGCGCGCCGCCAAGGTGCTCAGCGCGGTCTCCGACGGGTACGACGGCGGCGCCTCGCGCCACCGGCTGTTCGACTTCGGGCGGCGCAAGATGGTGGAGCGGTGGAGGATGCTGCGCGAGGCCGCCGCCGCGTCCGGCGCCTTCAGCCTGCCCGCGGAGACCTCCGGCCGCTGCAACTTCGCCAACGAGACGGCCGCCAATAACCCTGGTACGTACGAATGTCGCACACTCACGCCATGGCCTGATGTCTCGCGTGGTCTCGGTTCTCACTCGCCTCGCGCCATTGTTTGTTCTCTTTCGCAGCGTTCGCGTGGCTGCGGTGCGACAGGGAGGACGTGGAGGACTGCGCGGGGTTCCTCCGCGGGCACAAGATCCTGACGAGGAGCGGGAACCAGTTCGGGGCGGACCCCAGGTACGTCCGGGTGAGCATGCTCGACAGGGACGACGCATACGACATCTTCATCAGCCGCCTCGCCTCTCTCAAATGACAGAGTCGTGCCATGCGCACGACAAAATTTGCACGATTCACACACGAAAAGTAAGTCCGGCCGGAAAGCAACTCTGGCATCGTCCGTGGAGCAGTTTCGAATGGCAAATGAAGACCGCCGTCGCGACGTCTACGACGGCGGCTCGCCGCGGCATCCTTCGTCATGCCGCTCCTGAGGCTGAGCATCAGTAGTAGTACTAGTAGAGTAGTCCGGGTAGGAAGAAGAGGACACATGATTTGTTTTGGTTTTCGATCCGCGCTCTGTTTTTTTCTTTGTTTTCTTTTGTTTTTGAAACTGATCCGTGGTCTGTTATTGAGCGTTGGTCTTGTTGTCTCAAGTTCAGTTCTTATTTATTTCAACGATATAAAAGAAGTTTTTTATGAACTTAATAAGAGCAACTCTAGCAGGTGTTGTCGTTGTTGCAGGAAATTGTGTTCCTTTTTAGGCCTTGTGTAATGCAAGCAGCTTAGGGGAGGTGCTTAGAGAAATAAATCAGATTTTTTTTTAAACATCTATGCTTATTTGTATATGGTAGACGCTTAATTAGATATCTCTTCTATAAAAATAGGCACTGTTGCTTCAGAAAAAGCCGGTTTATTTTTCTAAGCATCTAGTATTGTACAAGGCATTAGACCAACTCCAACGCGCTAACTCAAACATACCCAATTTTTATTTGTTTAGGTCGGCCGAGCGAAGAGTGTGTTCTGTTTTGGCCGGGGTGACGTACGTGCGTCCAACGCGGCCGAGCATCTCAAATTGTAGATGAAAGGAAACTAAATCAAAAATAAAAACCTAAAATAAATAAACTTGGTAGTTCAAACGTAGGCCTAGGGCGCATCTAGGCTTAAAATAAAAACATGAAAAAACTGAAACTACGGCGGTGGCGGTCTAGGGCGCATCTAGGCTTAGTGGTCCTTGTCCTCGTTGGTGAGGCCTTAACCCCCGCTGCTGCTCTGGGATGGGCTGACGTCGGACCAGAAGAAGGAGATGGCCACCATTGCTGCGGGCTGGCTGGCAGCTGGAGCACTGCACCTTGACCATTGACGAGACCAGTGCCCATTATGTGGACATGATATGGGAGGAACGGGAGGAGCAGTTTCGGGAGGCGCATGCTGATGCCGCCTACAATCACCATCTCCTTCAGGAGCATCTGCAGATGGAGGAGCGGCTCACCGGCAGGGCGGTCCCACCGGATGCGGACATGGTGGAGCAGGAGGCCTTGCTCGAGTCGTACCGCACCGCCCGCGACATCCGTCTCGCCCGCTGGCGGTACCGCTAGCGGGTGGCGGAGGTGGCAGCCGCCGGCAAGGAGTGTGACAACAAGGCGGTGTTCGACGAGACCGACGACGAGGAGGATGCCGCTGAGGCCGCGCCCTGCCGCAACGACCACGAAGTCCACATGTCCACGAGCGCCGCCGACAGCGTGGAAAAGTAGTGCACGGTAGGTCGCTGCCGCTCGGGTCCCAGTAAGGCCACCGCTCTTCTCCTCCCATTGAAGACAAGTATGGTGGACTGAACATCGTCCGCTGATTAGCCGCTTGGCGGCGATAGGGAGGCGGACAGCTTCGCTTCTCGTGGCTCCAGAGGCGGAGGTTAAGGAAGCAGAGCTGGAGAGCGCCGAGGCGGAGCTGAAAAGAAGCTTCTGTTCTCTTGGTTCCATTCCACTAGCACGGGTCGGTTCCATCCTTGTTGAAAGAACATGTGGTGCCCCATGTTTGGTTTTGGTAACTAATGACAATCTCTATGGACTAATGATTGCCTTGAGTTATATTCGTAGGATTTGTCCGTAGGCATGTCTTGAAGTCCATTTGTTGGTTTCAAGGAGTTTATGTGGTGACCAAGGTGTTATTAAAGGAATTATCCAAAGATTGGTCATAGAGAAGACATGATACAAGGTTGATCAAGACTAAGTCAAAGAGTGATTCAAGTTGATCAACACACAAAGCGTAGAAGATGTACCATACGGGATCAAGTGATCCCATGGTAAGGTAAGAATTATCCATTACACTTTGTGTACTAATCCATGGTCTACGTGAGAGTTTCTTGTGGGGTTAGGAATGTTTTCATGGGCTTGCGTCGAGAGGGAGATCTCATACAACCCAGCAAGTTCAAGTGGAGCATCACGAAGAGATCATGTTTGTCGTCCATTGTTGTGACAATGGACTTGTGAAGATATGCCGAAGAGTGGCTCACCCGTAGTGAACTATGGGGGAGCAATCAACTAGTCTTCATCGAGGCAACACAATCAAGAAAGGTGGTCCAACTTGAGAAAATCAAGATCGTCATCATCTAGCTCAAGTGGACTATGTGTAAGGCAAAGGTTTGCCCTTGATAGGTTTTCTATTTTACCGGTCTCATGGTGGTAGTTGGGAGACCGGGTTATAGGATCAATTGTCGTACTATCAAGGGGGCTTTCAAGTAAGTAGCTTGATCGTATCGTTCGTAGAGATCTCAAACCATTACATCCTTGCATCATCTTTCTTGGTTCTTGTTTGGTGTTTCTCTTTGTGAGTTTTAGAGCTTATGGTCATCTTCTTGACAAGCTCGAGTTCATCAAAAACGGAGTTCACATATGCATCTTCTATGATGTTTTCGATGTTGGAGTTTATGTCGATTCTTCTTTGATGGAGGTTTCACATCTCTAATTCATAGGCATACTCCCCCTGCCAGTGGCGGAGGCAGGAATGAAGCAAACCCCGGGACCAAATTTTTTTCCACAACATAAAAAAACTTTGGCACTTAAAACAACCTTATACCATTTCTGAAAGAAAACACCTAATTCGAAAGCATACAAAAATAAAGTTCAATTTCTCAATAAATTTACAATTTAAACTAGATGCTCAATGATCAAAGAAAAAAAGATAAAAACATGACAAATGTACAAAGAGTAATATGGGACTAAAAAAAATACTGAATCAATTGATTACTTCGTCAGAGCCTCCCATACCTTGATCAACAGTAGAAAAACCAACACCTTCAAGGCATTAAAACTATATATAATTTCATAAAGAAAAACTTAAACATCAAGCGAAACTGTTCTCATTGATATATCGGGGCACACACACACACACACACACATTATTTCAATTATATTTCAGTTCGAAGTAGTTTATACACTGATACAATTGGAAATCATAAGGGGAAAGCGGGAAAGCATGAAAAAAATATACCAAGGTGCGGCAGTCAACCAGCCAGCAGTGGATGGCGCGGCGCGCTGGCGAACGGCGGGCAGTAGAGGCGGCGGCGCGAGCGCTGGAGATTGACTACATACGACCAGTGCCTGCGTACGGCGACGCGCAGGACTGGCGGCGTGACGCGAGCGTCTCGTGTGCCTACGTCTACGTGCGAGCACTTTAGGTCGTGGGGAGGTCTTGCCTCGTGCTTGCGTGAGTTTCAGTTGAGCCAACCCATCAGGCTTTGGGCCTCCTTCCTTTGACTGGGTTGCACCGTGGGCCTGCAGGAAAACATCTATATACAATAGCCTATCAAGTTTTCCACGCCCCGGGCCTGGGCCCTGGGTGCCCGGGGCCCAGCTCTGCCCCTGCCCCTGCCACATTTCTGATGGATATTGTGAGTTTTCGAGCTTATGGTCATCTTCTTGACAAGCTCAAGTGTCGTTGTTGGATAGTATTTGTCTTCATCTATCCAACAACCTTGACTTTGCTCAATTCGGAGCTCTTTTACAGAAGTTATGGCAGTTCATGCTTTCCTGGATTCATTGGTTTTGCTTAGGCCTTTTTGGTGCTCTCTAGCGGTAGTACCGCCCTGGGCAGCGGTAGTACCGCTTGCGCGGTACTTCCATGGTTCCAGTGTCGCGGGCACTACCGCTTGTTTTCGGCTTCTGGACTCTTTATCGCTTCAGTGGTAGTAGGGTGCGGTAGTGGTGAGCGGTAGTACTGCTCCAAGCGGTACTACCGGCCAGCCACTACCGCTGCCACTTCCGATATTTTATCGCCTCTGGACTCATTTTCCTCTCCATGGTTGTAGGGTGGCTGTAAGGGGCGGTGGTACCGCTTTTCCCCTGTATTCTGCAACATCAGTGGTAGTACCGCTGGGGCGAGCGGTAGTACCGCTCCGGTTGTACTGCCACCTCGGGATGCTTCTTTTGTGCACTACACTTCGGGTACTTCCGCCCGAGCGGTAGTACCACTTGTGTGCGTCCAGTGCACATAATGGTTGGATTTGTCCCCGCCTATAAAAGGGGGTCTTCTTCCCCAATGAACTTAATCCTTTGAGCTCGTGTTCTTCCCTCATTATTGACCTTCTTTGAGCTTGCTATCTCTCAATCCCTCCAATGATTCTTGCTAGTTCTTGAGGGAAAAGAGAGAGGAGATCTAGATCTATGTTTTCACCAATCACTTTCTCCTCTATGTGAGGGGAACCCCTTGGATCTAGATTTTGGAGTTCTTTGTGTTCTGTTCTTCATTTTTCCTCTCATTTTCCTCCATAGCATTAGTTGTTGTGATGAGATTTGAGAGAGAAGGACTTGGGCACTCCGTGCGCCCTTACCATTGCATTGGGTGCATGGGTTTGAGTTCTCCACGGTGACACGTGAAAGTGAAGTTTGAGAAGCTTTTTACTCTTGGGTGCTTGGTACCCTAGAGCTTGTTCCTCTTGGGTGCCTGGGCACCCTAGACGGTTGGTGGTGCCTCGGAGCTCAATCATTGTGATGTAAAGCTTCAGGGAAGCATTGGGGTCTCCAATTAGGTTGTGGAGATCGCGTTGAGCAATTTGTATGAGTTACGGTGACCGCCCCTAAGGATTGTCAAAGTGTACGGGTTCCGGTAACCGCCCCCAAGGGTTGTCAATTGTGTGAGTTTGGTGACCGCCCTCAAGGTACATAAGATCAAAGAACGAGAATCTACCAGAATCAGAGAGCAGAAAAGATCATATCACACACCACACACACACACCAATGTCTAGAAAAGATCACATCAGGCACCACTACTAGAAATAACTCTCTATCGACAGCGATGGTCTGCACCATGATGGCCGATTTTGCGGGGCTGCACTTCGAGTGCCTTCAGAAATGACATATTGTGAAGAGGCAAAAGGAAGGAGGAGCCACCGCTAGCATGTGAGGCCGGGAGGCCGCCACCGGCCAACCACGAGCCACTACTCCACTCCTCCTTAGCCGCTGCCCCCAGCAAGCAGGTATGGTCGATCGATGTGTCTGCGACGGGCTCCTTCCTTGCCGGGATGTGCGTGCGACGGGATGGCCGGCTGTGAGGAAGAAAGATGAGCGGGAGGAGAGGCGACGGGAAGTGAGGGACAATCAGCGCTGAGTTGGGGGAGTGTGGTGGCGCTGAGATTTGGAGGGTGGGTGCGAGTCGGGGAGGGGGAAGAGACGCTCGTTCCGCATGGTCCGTTCGATATGGAGGTATGGCTTGGTTCCGCATATTGTTGATTATAAAATTTAATGAAATCCGTCATGTTTACATGAAATCCATCCGTGTCTGATCGAATTTCCTTCGTTGGTTTAAGTTGTTGTCAAAATGTATGCCGCTAGCATTGGATGGCTGCCTCCCGCATCTGTGTCCGCGAACTGGTCCCTGATGTCTACTACACAACCTTATTCTTGTAGACGTTGTTGGGCCTCCAAGTGCAGAGGTTTGTTGGACAGTAGCAAATTTCCCTCAAGTGGATGACCTAAGGTTTATCAATCCGTGGGAGGCGTAGGATGAAGATGGTCTCTCTCAAGCAACCCTGCAACCAAATAACAAAGAGTCTCTTGTGTCCCCAACACACCCAATACAATGGTAAATTGTATAGGTGCACTAGTTCGGCAAAGAGATGGTGATACAAGTGCAATATGGATGGTAGATATAGGTTTTTGTAATCTGAAAATATAAAAACAGCAAGGTAACTAATGATAAAAGTGAGCGTAAACGGTATTGCAATGCTAGGAAACAAGGCCTAGGGTTCATACTTTCACTAGTGCAAGTTCTCTCAACAATAATAACATAATTGGATCATATAACTATCCCTCAACACGCAACAAAGAGTCACTCCAAAGTAACTAATAGCGGAGAACAAACAAAGAGATTATGGTAGGGTACGAAACCACCTCAAAGTTATTCTTTCCAATCAATCCGTTGGGCTATTCCTATAAGTGTCACAAACAGCCCCAGAGTTCATACTAGAATAACACCTTAAGACACAAATCAAACAAAACCCTAATGTCACCTAGATACTCCAATGTCACCTCAAGTATCCGCGGGTATGATTATACAATATGCATCACACAATCTCAGATTCATCTATTCAACCAACACATAGAACCTCAAAGAGTGCCCCAAAAGTTTCTACTGGAGAATCAAGACGAAAACGTGTGCCAACCCCTATGCATAGGTTCATGGGCAGAACCCGCAAGTTGATCACCAAGACATACATCAAGTGAATCACGTGATATCCCATTGTCACCACAGATACGCAGGCAAGACATACATCAAGTGTTCTCAAGTCATTAAAGACTCAATCCGATAAGATAACTTCAAAGGGAAAACTCAATCCATTACAAGAGAGTAGAGGGGGAGAAGCAACATAAGATCCAACTATAATAGCAAAGCTCCCGATACATCAAGATCGTGCCAAATCAAGAACACGAGAGAGAGAGAGAGAGAGAGAGAGAGAGAGAGAGAGAGAGAGAGAGAGAGAGATCAAACACATAGCTACTGGTACATACCCTCAGCCCTGAGGGTGAACTACTCCCTCCTCGTCATGGAGAGCGCCGGGATGATGAATATGGCCACCGGTGAGGGATCCCCCTACGGCAGGGTGCCAGAACGGGTCTAGATTGGTTTTTGGTGGCTATAGAGGCTTGCGGCGGCGGAACTCCCGATCTATTCTGTTCCCCGATCGTTTTAGGGTATATGGGTATATATAGGAGGAAGAAGTACGTCAGGGGAGCCATGAGGGGCCCACGGAGGGTGGAGGGCGCGCCCAGGGGGGTGGGTGCGCCCCCTGCCTCGTGGCTCCTGATAACCCACAAGTACAGGGGATCAATTGTAGCCTCTTTCGATAAGTAAGAGTGTCGAATCCAACGAGGAGCTAAAGGTAGAACAAATATTCCCTCAAGTTCTATCGACCACCGATACAACTCTACGCACGCTTGACGTTTGCTTTACCTAGAACAAGTATGAAACTAGAAGTACTTTGTAGGTGTTTTTGGGTAAGCTTGCAAGAAAGTAAAGAGCACGTAAATAAAAGATAGGGGCTGTTTAGATGAAGACACAACTAAATTAGTTTTAGTAGAGAGCTTTTGTCAACAAGAAAGTTATTTGTCCCTAGGCAATCGATAACTAGACCGGTAATCATTATTGCAATTTTATTTGTGGGAGAGGCATAAGCTAACATACTTTCTCTACTTGGATCATATGCACTTATGATTGGAACTCTAACAAGCATCCGCAAATACTAAAGATTCATTAAGGTAAAACCCAACCATAGCATTAACACATCAAGTCCCCTTTATCCCAGACGCAACAATCCCTCTTACTCGGGTTTGTGTTTCAGTCACTCACCAACCCACTATAAGCGAATCATGATCGTATTGCAACACCCTACAGCGGGAATACCTCACGCTTGCGCGACACGGAGAGCACCATAGGACAGCACCAATAATAAAACATACAACTCAAACCAATCACGATCATCAAATAGCCATTAGGACAAAACACGTCTACTCAAACATCATAGGATAGCCATACATCATTGGGAAATAATATATAGCGTTGAGCACCATGTTTAGGTAGAGATTACAGCGGGTAAGAGAGAGGTTACACCGCTGCATAGAGAGGGGAAGAGTTGGTGATGATGGCGGTGACGTTGTTGGTGAAGATGGCGGTGATGGTGATGGCCCCGGTAGCGCTCCGGCGCCACCGGAAGCAAGGGGGATCGCCCCCCCCCCCTTCTTCTTCTTCTTCCTTGACCTCCTTCCTAGATGGGAGAAGGGTTTCCCCTCTGGTCCATGGTCTCCATGGCGTGGGAGGGGCGAGAGCCCCTCCGAGATTGGATTTGTCTCTCTATCTCTCTCTGTTTCTGCGTTCTATTCTGGTTCTATTTCACCGTTTCGCGTATATATGGAGATCCGTAACTCCGATTGGCCTGAAACCTTCGCCTTGATTTTTTTCCGAATATTAGCTTTCTTGCGGCAAAAGAAGAGCGTCAAACGCCTTATGGTGGGCTCACAAGGGTAGGGGGCGCGCCCTAAGGGGGGCGCCCCCTGCCTCATGACCACCTCGGGCACTGGTTCACATTGATTTTCCTTCCGAATTTTCCATATTTTCCAAAAATAAGCTCTGTCCATTTTTATCCCATCTGGACTCCGTTTGATATGGATATTCTGCGAAACCAAAAACATGCAACAGACAGGAACTGGCACTGGGCACTAGATCAATATGTTAGTCCCAAAAATAATATAAAAAGTTGCCAAAAAGTATATGAAAGTTGAATAATATTGCCATGGAACAATAAAAAATTATAGATACGACGGAGACGTATCAGCATCCCCAAGCTTAATTCCTGCTCGTCCTCGAGTAGGTAAATGATACAAAAAATTGATGTGGAATGCTATCTAGCATAATCTTGATCATATGTCTAATCATGGCATGAATATTAAGACACGAGTGATTCAAAGCAATAGTCTATCCTTTGACATAAAAACAATAATACTTCAAGCATACCAACCAAGCAATTATGTCTTATTGAAATAACATAGCCAAAGAAAGCTCATCCCTACAAAATTATATAGTCTGGCTATGCTCCATCTTCACCACACAAAGCATTCACATCATGCACAACCCCGATGACAAGCCAAGCAATTGTTTCATACTTTTGACGTTCTCAAACCTTTTCAACTTTCACGCAATACATGAGCGTGAGCCATGGACATGGCACTATAGGTGGAATAGAATATGATGATGGGGGTTATGTGGAGAAGACAAAAAAGGAGAAAGTCTCACATCAACTAGGCGTATCAGCGGGCTATGGAGATGCCCATTAATAGATATCAATGTGAGGAGTAGGGATTGCCATGCAACGGATGCACTAGAGCTATAAGTATATGAAAGCTCAAACTGAAACTAAGTGGGTGTGCATCCAACTTGCTTGCTCATGAAGACCTAGGGCATTTGAGGAAGCCCATCGTTGGAATATACAAGCCAAGTTCTATAATGAAAATTCCCACTAGTATATGAAAGTGATAACTCAAGAGACTCTCTATATGAAGAACATGGTGCTACTTTGAAGCACAAGTGTAGTAAAAGGATAGTAACATTGCCCCTTCTCTCTTTTTCTCTCATTTTTTTTAATATTTTTATTTTTATTTTTTTGGTGAGCTTCTTGGCCTCTTTTTTTATTTGGGCTTCTTTGGCCTCTTTTATTTTTCATAAAGTCTGGAGTCTCATCCCGACTTGTGGGGGAATCATAGTCTCCATCATCCTTTCCTCACTGGGGCAATGCTCTAATAATGATGATCATCACACTTTTATTTACTTACAAATCAATATTACTAGAACAAAGATATGACTCTATATGAATGCCTCCGGCGGTGTACCGGGATGTCCAATGATCTAGCATAGCAATGACATCAAAACGGACAAGCCATGAAAGCATCATGCTAGCTATCTTACGATCATGCAAAGCAATATGACAATGATACTCAAGTCATGTATATGATGATGATGTAAGTTGCATGGCAATATATCTCGGAATGGCTATGGAAATGCCATGATAGGTAGGTATGGTGGCTGTTTTGAGGAAGATATAAGGAGGTTTATGTGTGACAGAGCGTACCGTATCACGGGGTTTGGATGCACCGACGAAGTTTGCACCAACTTTCGAGCTGAGAAAGGGCAATGCACGGTACCGAAGAGGCTAGCAACGATGGAAGGGTGAGAGTGCGTATAATCCATGGACTCAACATTAGTCATAAAAAACTCACATACTTATTGCAAAAATCTATTAGTCATCGAAACAAAGTACTACGCGCATGCTCCTAGGGGGATAGATAGGTACGAAAAGCCAATCGCTCGTCCCCGACCGCCACTCATAAGGAAGACAATCAATAAACACCTCATGCTCCGACTTCGTCACATAATGGTTCACCATACGTGCATGCTACGGGACTTGCAAACCTCAACACAAGTATTTCTCAATTTCACAATTACTCAACTAGCACGACTCTAATATCACCACCTTTATATCGCAAAACTATTGCAAGGAATCAAACGTATCATATTCAGCGATCTACAAGTTTTATGTTCATTTGAATGTAATGAAATCTGTCATGTTTGTATGAAAATCCGGTATTTTATATGATTTCCGTCGTTGTTTATATGAAATATCAGTTTGTCTACGTGTTTGCGTGAATTTCGTCCGGTTGTTTGAGTTGATGTCATAATGTGTGCGGCTACGGTTGGATGGCATAATTTGCGGGTCGTCGGTCGGTCTGCGGGCGGCTCGGGTGAACAAACAAATTGCGACTTGACGCGTTATGTTAAATTAAAAAAAGAGGCAAACCATGTGGGGCTTACCTTAGAGGCAAGGCTCTATACACTGGAGTACTTTTGATGTGTCCTGTCAACTCGCATAATGGGGAGAAGCTTGCTTAGTACGCTGTCTCCCCCGCCCATGGGCGCGGTGGCTCGCAGGATGAGGTGAAGCTTGCTTACTACGCCTTACGCCCGCTCCCTCGCCCACTCGCGCAGTGGCTTGCAGCACGAGGAGAAAATTTTACTACTCCCTCCGTTTACTCCTCGTCCCTACTGTGTACTTTGGTTAGTACTCCCTCCATTTACTTATACAAGGCCACTATAAAAAATACATTTTGCATCTATACAAGGCCGTAAATAGTAATCGAGACAAAAGTTACCACTCCCTCTTTTCCTGTTTATGGCTTAATTTCAAAATCACTCCAACCAAGGTAGACGGTGAGTGGTCGAATTAATTTCGTAGTTTGCACAAGTAATTAGTACGCTCGTCTTTCTCAAGAAGTTATGTTTACCGAGGCATTAATTAGAACGAATGCATGAATGACCACTAAATTTCCATGAACTTGTACATGCATTGGTTAGTTTCCTCTTGACACTGCTTGCATCGGGTGATCTAATGCACCTCGAAATCCAACATGTAATGGTACTACTACTAGTATAGTAGAACTGAGACTTATCAAACGGAAAAACGAATGTTTTTTAGATGAGTCCTATAAACCCAGTGGGTACGTACTCCGTAAAAACAGATTTTTCCAAAACTAAGTCGCTCCCTTTCATGAATTTTGTAGTATACTCCTCCGTCGACGCTCCCTTTCATGAATTCTGTACTTCCTGTCGCCGACATGTAGGACATATAGCAACCGGGTCGACGTGTCAAGCACCAAATAATAGTGCAGAATAGCAGGGGGACGCACCCCACTCGTACCGGCCCAGTAGTAGTAATGAGCAATGAGACGTCAAATCACAATGCCGCACCTTCCCCGACGGACGAAGCAACCATTATTTCACACTTTGGTTCGCCATCATCTCAAACCACGTACTAGTATTGCTTCTGCCTCAAGAGGGACATGCGCATCGCCTTGGTACATCATGACACGTGGGACCGCATGACAGGCCATGCTCCCCCGCCGATCACTTGGTAAAATCACCTCATTTTTACTATACTTCCTCCGTATCGGTTTACTACATGGCATGCACGTCGTTCTAGGTTGAGAATTTAACTGGCTATATATGTGATGAACAGTACTCTAGCCTTTTAAAAAAATGTATATTTTTGTACAGTAGTACTATCGATGGATTGCGCCATGGAGCAAAAATTGAAATTAAAAAAAAAGATGGTACATATAGAGAGCGCTCGTCGCCAAATTATGCATATAGTACTATTAAAAAGCTAGTACGTGCTTAATTGGGGTGCTAAATTCTATTAAAGAAATACTAGTAGTATTTACATACTGAAGAGTTAAAGTAACGAGAAGAAACATAACATAGTTCTGCTGGGGGCTCAGCACAACACACCCCTCAAATTAAACTAAACACACCTGAAATTAAACTATGCAACTAATCCGGTAGACATTGCATTAGAAGTTTAGAACCACCATGAGCAACGGCACTGCCACCTTACTCGGAGTCCTCGTCCACGTCCTCAACTTCGTCCTTGTCCCTATTCCTCTTGGCTGATACTTCTTTGCTTGAACCGCACACTTGGCTGTTGCTCTTCATCCAACCCTTGTAGATATTGAAACAAAGGTAGCCATCCATTGCAGCGTAGTGGATGTGGTCTATATCTAGTACATTACGCTGCCATTCATGACGATGAAACGTGTACGGAGGTTTCTCCAGTTTACCTTACGAAGGATGAACCATGGCTCCTGCCAGGGTCAACATTGAAGGCTGACGAGAGGGCACCAGCCGATTCTTCTAGAGGTCGAAGGGGTTGCCTACAACGAGGCCTATTCGACCCAGGACTTCTTCGTCGTTCGTAAAGTCTACAGTAATGAATTTCACTGTTTTGTCCTTGAGGAAGTTCTTAAAATCCTGGCACTCAACGTCAGCATGGCATATGTGGTAGACCAAGCAAACATTATGTACGCAAACCTGGATCATGGCGGGCTTCTTCCTCTCTTCGTCTTTTAGATCCTTCTCTCGTCCCAGGACTGTGGTGTACTCAACATCTAGCCCAGCGACCCACTCATCATCTGAGTTTTCGAACATGCGTCTGAAGCGAGAAAGGCATCCTTTCACCGTCGCGGAAGAACGGGTGTAGATGACGTTGAACTCATCGCCGGTGATGGTTCTAACCTTGTACTCACCACCGATCGTGGAGATTTGGGACGCCATGGATTTGGGAGGAGGGTTAGGATTAGTGGAACTGCCGTAATGTGAATGGACGGGACGACTAGGAGCGAACCGCCGTAGTATTGAAGGATGTGCGGGGACGAGTAGGAGGGAACTGCCAACGTGCGAACGGCAGGGTAGTGGATTTCCATTATCCCATGATACGGGCTTCCGAGAGCCCTTGGATCTGAGATCGAACGGTTGCATGGCGTGATTCTAGACCAATGGGTGAATATCCTATCCTGGAGGGTTATTCTGCAAACTTTCAGCAACTTAGCATGCGACCGTTTGATCTCAGATCCAAGGGCTGCCAGCAGCCCGTATCATGGTCGCGCCTAGCATGACCGTCACGTCGCTCGCGCGGTCGCGCCCTTGGAGATTTAACACGGTGCGTTAGGCTATCTGATGTTGGCATGTCATACATAGTCATCACTTAATCACTCATACTACAACAAGGTTGGCTATAAGTGTATTTTTTTACTCCTCTCTATCTCTTTCTTCGTACTCAAAGAAGAAACGGTGCTAAGCGCGTGTATTTATTGCATTTGCCAAGGAGTGACCTCTTCCAATGAAATGATGTTGCTAAGTTTGCTTCATTTAATTAGCTATAGACTCAAAATTGTCTTTTCACCTAGGTACACGCGCTTAGCACCGTTTCTTCCTTGGGTCACCAAACTAGTCTCTCTCTTGTTGATTAACTTGCCACATCAGACTTTATGCCTATGTGGCAAGCAAGTAAAAGTAAGTACAATAGTGCTCTTTACATGGCATTTTTGCATATGTGGAGGAAAGAGAGGCAAGGAAAAAGTGGAGAAGTGGGCTCTCATGCAAGAGCCAACCTCTACTACATAGTGGAGCATTGGGAGAGGCACATGTATGGAGGTGGTCAGGAATCTAGGAGACTCACGCCGGTCGTAGCACCGCAGTTAAAATGATAATGGCAAGTCAAATCACGGGGCCCCACCTGTCCAGCAGTAACTCGCTGTCAAATCACACAGCCCTACATTTGTAGCAGCCTACTCCCTCGTCTTCTCGCGTCTCTGTCGAACCGACTAGGCGGAACTGCCCCGCCGCCTACCACGCAGGAAAAGCCCCGCCCTCGACTTTTAAATACAACTACATCTGCTTAAGAATCCAATGATATACTTTTTGTGACATAGTAACTCATATTTAGTTAGTCAAATGGATGACCTAGAACTACGTGCAGGCCCTATAAACCGAGACGCCTAAAAATAAAAAAACCGAGACGGAGAGGGTAGTTCAGCATGTAACTTTTTAGATCAATATAGTTGGGATTCACCAAAGAGCAAAACCAAGTGTTAGGCTGCTCCTGCCGTGTTGGCGTAGCAACTCAACCAGGGTCAGTCCACACATGAAATGGCGACACACTTAACAGGACCCCTTTGGCCGACATGTGGCTCATCCACCTTCTTGTTCCACGTGCAATGCACCAAATTACAGTTCGGAGCAGCGGTTGGAATTGGAGGCACCCCGGTCGTAGCGCCGCAGTAGTAGAAAATGAGCAATGAGGGGTCAAATCACAAAGCCCCACCTCTCCCGCATTAAGCTGGACGGACGAAGCAACCATCATTAAACTCTAGGGCGCAAGAGCATAAATAAAAGAGAAAACAATGATGTGTGCGGCAGCTACCTAGGGCACCCTAGGGTAGGGGTCTCCACTACAGATCCTTTTTTTTAAAGCGCCTCCACTACAAATCGGCTTCTCCCTCGTCCTCTTGAAGAAAACCGATGATGAGTGCAGCGGTAGGGTTTGTAGGAGTACTACGGCGTGCGGGGCCACGTAGTAGTAAACGGGTTCGAGCCGACGCCTTAAATATGTGTGGGCCGCTTGGTTTTACGGGAACGAGGCAACATTTTGGGTTCGGAGACCAGTGGAGATATAGTACGTACAAAAAACTGTGGACGTAGGTTCGACCGAAAGGCAATGATGCATGGGCCCTGCATTTTGATATACCCGGGGCCACGTGAAATTTGCTACTCTACTCAAAACAAGTAAGGTACACATGTATTGAACGCATGATATTTCGAAACCAAATTATGAATAAATACACACTATAGCATGTAAAGCTTTGAGTCATATATGCATGATGTAGATGTTCGTTTAGTTCTTATAGTTCATCTCATTCAAAATCAATTAGTTTTATAAAAATGTTAAGATTCATGGGGTTGTGCATTGTAATCATAAAGTAAAAAACAAATAATGGAAATTCATTAGAAAAAATAATCAATTATGATACAGAAGATTCTAGAACAAAGGAGAAGTGCTTGTGTTTTGAGGTTTGTGCATTATGCTTAAGTTCAACCATGGAGTCTTCTAAATTGTAGATGTGGCAGATCTGGTGGAATGTTGATGATATCCAACGGCCAGTAGTGCTCGGATTTGCCTATCTCTGCACTGTCGAGTTAGCTTCATCCAGCGACCATCTTTCAAAGTTATTGGCACACTATATAGTTCTTGTGCCATAGTTGCATGTTTTGGAAAAAAGCTACTAGTGGGTTGTACTATCTATTTAGGAATAGAAGATGTATACATGGAAGTTGTAGGGAAAGAGATGATATGGAGCATCTCAATTCCTATGAGTAGGGATTGGAAAAGAGATGTCATTTGGTTTGCATCATAGGAACTTTTCTATTGAATCTAGAGATGACATGTATCTCAATTCCTATGAGGAGGGATTAGAAAAGAGATGTAATTTGGTTCATATCATAGGAACTTTTCTATTGAATATACGCTAATGTTTATTTTCCTTTGAAATTAAGGGAGTATAGGAATCCATTCATATGAACCAAGTGGCTCTAAAGCTATAGAAATGATATCATGTTTGTTTCCTTTGAAATGTGGAGTATATGAATCTATTCCTATGAACCAATTGGCTCTAAAGGAAAAAATCCTATAAAAATCATATCATATAGAGTTCCTATGATATTCCTCGACACTAAAGGATGCTTGAAATTGTTGCGGGTGATACGATGGTCTTTCTTTGTAGACTCCCCATCCAACTTTATAGTTACCTCTCGAAGATGAATGAAATGATATATACATGGTATTCTACATGTGCAATTTGGTACACGAAAACTCGGTAAAAGTTTGCGAGGTTCGAATTTTCAATAAAGCTATATGCACTGCATTTCGGAACGGAGGGAGCATACGGCGGTTGCTAACACTCACATGGAAGATTTGTGTGTAGGAGGAGTTGCTGTTCTGTTAAATGACATGGCAAAACTGACACTGTCGGATGCCAATCTAACGGTTCTTACGGCGTTCGTCAGGAAAAGGCTTGTGGTGAACGTTTGTCGGATAATGATTAACGGACACATGCGTTGCATTGATACGTGCCCCCCCTCTCTCTCACGCACACGCGCCCTCACGAGTCACGACTCTCACGAGTCCTCTCGCAGACTCGCACGTCGCACCCACCGTCTATCTGCAGGTAGACGTCACACACATATGTGCTCTTCACACCCTACCCTCAGAACTTCTAAAAAAGAAAAGACGGCGCGCACATTTTATTTTAGCTCACACGTCACACACTTATACTATTACTCTTGCGGCGAACGTTCTTTGGGCATAGTATATTGTACTCTCACGAAGAGAAGCGGTGCACGCACGCACTAGTTCTCTCACACCCACTCGCGGGTACACGTAGGAGCGCATTTTTTTGAAGCTGGTACAACAAAATCACTCCACTATATATAAAAGCAGGAGCCTTAGCGCTTGCTTTACTAGGGTTCCTCTCGTTCACTCTCTCATGCTCTCCAGATCTAAGCAACACATAGGTGGCCACACTCTCTCTCAGTTCACGGCTGGTCACAAATCCGGCCGGACAACCTCGACCGGGGCAGGGGTGTAGGTGCATCGTTCACGCTGTTGTCGGCGGCGAGGGTGGAGACCAATGGCTGCCCGCGTGTCCCGATCGGCGGCCGTGCCGTTCTCTCCGAGAGAGCGCCGGCTCGGGAGGGCCTCCGACCCCTTCTTCCTCCCTGCGGTATTGTGGCCAAGATGCGGCCTCCCGACGCCATCTTTGCGACATGCCGACGACCCTCAGGTATATATTCCTTCGAAACCTGCCTTGCTCTACTGCCCCACCTCCCTTCGTGTGGATCCTTTTCTACTTCCGTCCGCTGTTCCAAAGCCACCTAGACTTCTACTATTATTAGAAGTAAAGCTAGTTCATACAGTCGACTCAAAGCGTTGGTTCAAATAGGGAAGAAAGTGGGAAAGCTATAGCATGAATCTAGGACTTGGTTCTAAGAGAAAATGGGGGAAAGTAGTAATATATGTCACTGTTTAAATAACCGTATTTCTTATTTGCGCAAACAGGGATGTCTGTCTCTATATCGTTTCGGGATGTCTGTCTCCGTATCGTTTCTATCCGCGCAATCAAAAGCACACACCTCAGTTTTAGTACAACTGCGCAAAATGAGATGGCTATCCCTCGCTGCCGTCGTCTAACCTCCCGTCTTCAAGGTATCCCTACATTGGTAGTAACTAAGGTAGAATGACGAACGCAATCTAAAAGTAGTTGATTCTTACGTTTTACTTCCTGATTGCAGTGCAGGGACGAGCGAAAACAACTGCATCCTAGTCCGGAATGCACTTTCTACCAGTTCATCCATGGACCAAGGACTAGCTGGCACGGCTGCATGGCGGTTTTTTTGGACAGGTGCGTGGACAAGAGGCATTGTGGTGTGCTTATTTCTGCAAATAGCGGTGCTTAAATTTAGTGGAATGCACAAGCATTTCAACTGGTCAGTACACTGCATGGTTTAGTTCAGCATTCCAGCTGAGACCACAATTATAATTGGTTATTCTGGAATGAGAGAACCTAACCCTGAATGGTGGCAACAAGAAAAAACCAGAGTGAACTCCAGGAAATTTAAGCCTGCCGGGAGGCCCTTTGCTCAGAGAGAAGCCTTGCTTGTTTTTGACTGATTTGTAAACCTTCTCACAACTATGTCTTTTGCCGTGAACTAGTATATGTTTGTTATGTTCTATGAATCATTGAGATGTATAAAATTTCTTAACTTATGCTTTTCAAGTTTTGCATGAAGACGAGTTTAATGTGAGTGTTCCACATGAGCGCTGGACTAGCGTGTGAACGTTTGGAATTTATTACATTGTGGCCTCAATTAACTGCATGAACCACTGTAACAAGATCCATAGTTGCTTATATGTCAGACAGCAGATTGTTGATTGTTAGCTGGTCGATAGCCTAGTGTTGAAGCAAGCTGAGCCAATGTGCCATGTTTTGCACAACTGCTTACAAGTGGGGTAGCACCAACAGTGTTTGCAAGTACTTATGTATACTTTGGCGCACGGTTCTCGAACGAGTGCTCCATTTCATCAAAACACACACTGCTCGTAGGATAAACCGTGACAACTTATGTCTTACCATGACATATTCATGAAAAAACTAGTGAGGACGCGTCTATTTCGGCAACAATTACGATGGTTCTCACATGATTCACGGGCACACAAAAGTAGTAGCAGTTCCCATAGACGGATTCAAACAGAGTACTAGCCCCAGAGGGGTCGATAACAGGCAAGGTTCAGATAATTAGACACAATCCAAACTACTATTAAACACTAGCTGGGGCAACTATTTCAGGCCTCGATCTAATTTGGGCTAGACACAAGACAGACCTTGCCATGAACATCATCGAGGACGTCCCGCAGCAGCTCAATCCTGTGAACCTTCATGAAGACAACCTTGTGGCCTTGCCATAAACTTGTTTGTGGAGGCATGCCACGTCAGCTTGCTGTGTAAGCTTGACAAGAACAGTATTCCTCACAAACGAAGGAGTAGCTTTGAACTTCTTGTGCTTCAGGACACCCTAGACAACACGCCTGACAACAGTGAGGCTGGAATACAACTCTTCATTGGTATATCCGCAAATGGCTTCCAGGATCCAACAACCTAAGAACTCTGTTTTCCCAGTGCGTATATTCAGGTCGTCCGCCTCATAGCGAGTGACATGTACAACCACACAATCCTTGTCTGTATCAGGGCTCTAATTGAAACAGAAACAAATTCTGAATTACTTTTCAATATAAGAAACACAAGTTATTTAAACCACTACGTATAGCATGGCATCGAAGCTAATAAAATTTTGCATTATTAATCACCACATACTTCCTTTTATATAAAAAAATCACCACATACTTAGATGAAAAACCACAATCGAGATCGGCAAAGAAGGAAATCACCTTAGGCAGCTCAGCGTGGGGGGACACATCCTCGAAGGGGGAAAACTGCTCCTGCACACGGGGGCTGTAACCTCAAACGGGGCGTTGACCATCTCAGTATCTGGGGTCGCCTCGGTGGTTGCCTCCATCTTCTTGGAGCTCTCTGTCTCGTGGGGATCAGCCTCCCGTGTCTGCTCCAATATCGGCAGATCTTTGCCTAGTTCTCCTTGGTCCATCATGAAACTGACGAATACTAGGAGACCACTGAAAGGAAAACACAATCGCAATGACAATGAAACAAAAAAGAGAGTGAGGATCGATTACTGCTTTGCAAAAGTTCGTTTTTTTTCTCTGAACGAAAATATACCAACATCACGGATCCGCTTCCCTTCCCTTCGTTCGGAGAGAAGAACAGTGGCAGATGCAAGTGTTGCCTTTCTTGAAGACGGTTAGGGAGAAGGGGATTCAGGGAAGAGTGAAATGATGGTTGCTTCGTCCGTCAAACTTAGACTGCGGGGAGGTGGGGTTTTGTGATACGATGGCTCGTTACTGCCGCGCTACGACCGGGGTGACTCTCTGCCTGCATACTGCCTTCTAATTTGGTGGATGGCATTTGGGCCCACGTGCTGCATGGCCCGCATGTCGGTGAACAAAAGTATAACGGCATTCTGTAGAGGGAGACGTTTCAATGACCTAGGAGGTGCCAGAAGCGGTAGAGTGCCTCCATTGTACTAGTAGTAATTGTTTTTCTAAGTAGCTGTAGAGTGTCTCCACTGTACTAGTAGTAATTGTTTCTCGGGTCCCAAGACAAAACAACCCATCCACACTAGTAAATAGTAAAATCAATTCAAAAACCCATATATTTACTGAATGAGAGGCTCTACCCACACCCAGCACACCGCCCGCCCCCCAAAAAAACCTGGGTGCTCTTCTTCCTCCTCGCTCCCACCCACCTCACGTCAGCTCGCTCCACTCATACCCCCAAATTCCTCACCTCACTCCTACAGAAAACCCCAGCTCCCCTTCTTCCTCACTCCTACAGAAAACCCCCAGCTCCCCTACCTCTTCGCTCGCACTACAACTAGGCTCGTCATTCATTACTCTGCTCAAATCCGTGAGCGCGACACGACACCCTCGAGGAAAATGGAGTCAGCTGACCCTAGCGCCAAGAAGATGAGGCTCCCGCCAGCGGAGACGCCTGTTGTAGATCTCGCACCCGGCAGCGCGGGGAGAAGCGGCGACCCCGCCCCCACCGGATCCCAGGAACCCGTAGAATCTTGGGTGGACCGCATCAGCGATCTCCCGGACGCCATCCTTGGGGAGATCATCTCGCTTCTCCCCACCAAGGATTGCTGCCGCACCCAAGTCCTCTCAATTCGGTGGCGCCCTCTATGGCGTGCCGTTCCCTTTAATCTCGACTGTCGTCAGCTATCTCTCTTCAATGATTTTGAAATCCCCAGAGCCATCATCTCCTCCCACCAGGGCTCCGTTCAAAGCCTCTGCATCCTGTCATGCTACCTGAGCAAGCATACCATGCCCTGCACGGTGGACGCCTGGCTGGAATCCCCTGAATTCACAGAACTACAACTGCTTGAGTTCTACTATTCCCCTGGAAATCACATACCACATACCGAACGCCATGAACTTGTGCCCTCAGCACCGATGTCCATCTCGGGGTTTTCGTCCTCTCTCCACACCGCCACCTTTGCACAGTGCTACCTACCAGACAATCTGGTACTAAACCTTCGACTCCCATTTCTCAAGAAACTTTCACTTGTGCGGGTTCGTATATCGAAGGCCTCATTGCACAGCATCATCCACTCCAGTTGCCCTACGCTGGAGTGCTTGGTGCTTGTTTTCACAGTTAGAATCGGTTGTCTCCAAATAAAGTCGCCTAACCTTGTAAGAATTGGAATTTCTTTTGACGGAAGGCAGCTCATCATCCAAGATGCCCCTTCACTTCAAAGGTTGATCCTTGATTCTAGTTATTCACCGTTGCAAATAACCGTCCTCTCTGCGCCTAAAATGGAGACCTTGGGTGTAATACATGATCTCTGTGCTCATTTCAATATGGTGTTTGGCTCCACAGTTCTTCAGGTACTTTATATTATCATCTACACTTGTAACCATAAGCTGCATTTTAAATTTCTGCGCATAATTTATATATCATCTTGGAGTACACATTTTGTACTAATATTATGTTCTATGCTCAATGAAGAGTTTCTCCATGGATGGCCTATCAATGGTGCTAGATTCTCTCAAGATCTTATATATCCAAATGAATAGTTTTGATCTGAACAAGATTATTGGCTTGCTGCAATGCTTTCCATGTATGGAGAAGTTGTATATAAAGGTGATAATTTCACGCACATTGGAAGCCCGCATATAGTGTACTAGAATTAACCGTTCAGCTGTTGCTCTTTCGACACTCTTCTTTTAGGCCTTAACTATTTTCAATCTTCATGTCTATTTAGGCAACATGACGGGGTAAGAAAGTTATAACCAATCGGTGGATTCGTAAGCATCGGGATTTTCTCACTTCTCATGAGATTCGATTGAAGACAATAACGCTAGAACGGTATGTAGCCAACCGTGCAAACACAAGATTTGTCACATTCTTCCTGCTGAATGCGAGGTTACTATTGTCCATCAGGCTTAAGTTTTTCAGCAGCATGGTTTTGACGGATGGGTATGTCAAAGAGCAAAAAAAGGAGTTTCAAGTGGGCAAAAGAGCTTCTGAACGTGCCAGGCTTCTATTTACAACATATTGTGGTCATAATCCAGTAAATTTTATGACCCAGGATGTTCATTCTATGGACCTGACCGATCCATTTGACTGTGACTGCCGAAAATAGTGCTGGAGTTAGATGTTGTTGCCCTTTTCAATCTGGTTTTTTTTTGTAAACCTGATGAACAATTAACCCTCGTGCTTTTGTACAGTTTGTAAGCTGGAGTTAGATGTTCCTGCCCTTTTCAACTGTACAAAAGCACGAGGGTTAATTGTTCATCAGGTTTGGATTCTGACATTTGGGACCCGCGAGGAAATAGCCTATCCAAGGTGGTGTCGACTTACTAGCAAGTCAACAAATGATTCTGCCTACCAGGTGTTGGATTGACATCCAACATCTGTCGTGTATCTTCTATCTCTTGTCTTCTTCTTCCTCCAGCCGCCCAAACCAAGCCACCCCGTCGGCTCCGCCTGCTCCCGCCTCCCATGGCTGGCTATGCCTCCGCTGCCCTACCGTACGTACCCTCCAACGTTGGCCAGTCCCTCCCTCTATTCCCCCACACGTCATGTTATTCTCCGGCGAATTCAGCCCCAACACGCACCTGCGCCCGAACCAGTCAACCCTCGTACTCACCTCCGTCTGCGACTGGACTGGCGCATCTTCAACGGGTCCTGTTCGTTCCATCCGAGGCCTCGCCGTTGTCCTCCGCCTTGCGGCCTTGGTTCGCTCGCCGTGCGCGGTGCGCCGCCCTCTTGCGTTGTCAACGTCGTCAACAACCGAGAGGAACAAGGAGATGACTGTACGTGGAGAGGATGACAGTAGGGACCCACCAGCGTCATGGCAGTATGCAATCAAGTGCCTCTATAGTACAAGCCGAAAAATATGGTTCCTCCTAATGGTTGGACATCTGGGGCTCACACCATTGTTAACGTAGTCAATAAACGAGAGAATTACACTATGAGCGGCTGACACCAGGGACCTAGCAAGTTGCTCAGTTTTTTTTAGGAACCAGCGGTTGTTATTTATACTAGTTTTAGCGACGGATCAGGGTAACAACGGGGCTGTGCGGGGGTTGTGGCCCATCTAGCCAGGGTTTTATTTATGTTTACCACATCATGAGCCCAGTTGTGTTTTTTTGCTGAAAATGGCTAGCCCAGTTCTATTTTTTTAAGAAATACTCAAACAAGGCCTACTTGCTTTATTGGCCCTGTTGGGCTGCAAATCTTTCAAGACGAGGAGAGTTTCATTCGGTTTGCCCAGAAATGGGTTGTACGTTTTTAAAACACAACAAACCGGGAATTAGTTTCAAATTTTTTCATTACAAGATCTTAAATTCCATTGATTTTTATGCGTGGACAATTATTTGGATTTTATATTTATATAAATTATTTTTCAAAATAGTTTGAACGTGAATCGATATTTCTGAATTAAAAATAGTTGATCACACCAAAATATGCAAAATTTCGTATACTTTTTAACCATGACCACAATATGGGGTGTGATGCTAACAAAAAGAAGATGGGCTCCAAAAAAATTCTTAAGAATTAGCAAATGGGCTGTACATTATTAGAAATAATGGGAGATGGGTTATATGTTGTTTTCCACAGATTTGAGGCTGACTTCTGCGCCTACTACATGTTGACGCGTATGCTTTCATAAAAAAAGGTTGACGCACACGCAATGCCCTGTCAACTTAGTCGACACACGAGAGCAGTGACTGTTGGATGTTCATCAAACGGCTGTCGTGCTTCTTCAATCTCTGCTCTTCATGCTCAAGCTGCTCAAACAAGCGCCGGCGGGACTGCCTGCTCCCTCCTCCCGCCGGCCGGCTATGCTGCCGCGCAGGCCTCACGGCCCCACCGTACTCTCATCGCTGTCCTAGCCATCCCTCTACTCACCCACACATGTTGTTATTCTCCGGTGACGGCAGATGAACCAGTAAACCCTCGTACTCCTCCGCATGGGAAACAACTGCCGAGTATTCCCTGGCTCCGTGTCGGCCCCTTCCTAGGCCTCGCCATCGTCCATCACCCTGGTGCTCTCGGCGCGGCCTAGTCAACGTGGTCAATGAACGACATCCATCGGAAGTGGACTATACGTGGAGAGGCTGACAGCTTGGTCCACGGCCGCACGCAAGGAAATGCCTCCTTATTACGCGCAAAATAATGATTCCTCGACCTAACAGCTAGGACCCATAGGAAGGGCCTCTGTATTTCGTGAAAAAAACGTTCCCCCGCTGTCAGGTCGGACCCACCAGCTATATCTTCGCACGCAAGGAAGTGCCTCCTTATTACGCCCAAAAAATGAATACCCCCTGCTAGCTGGGACCCACCATATTGTTGGGCTGACTTGTGGGCCTACTAAGTTGACAGGGATGGAGAGCTTTGTCAACTTAGTTAATACTCCAGTGACCGTATGATGTCCATCCAATGGCCATAGTGCTTCTTCAACCTCTGGTCTTCTTGCTCCAGCCGCCCAAAGCAGCACCGGTCGTGCCGCCTGCTCCTGCCTCTCGTGGTCGGTTGTGCTACCACGAAGGCCTCACCGCCCCCATACTACTCCCACCACTGGCCAGGCCATCCCTCCACTCACCCACACCCCCTGTTATTCTGCGGCGACGTCAGCCTCACACCACAGCCGAACCAGTGAATGCTCGTACTCCTCTCCGTGTGGGCATCCACTACCGCGTCTTGCACGGATCCGCGTCGTCCCCTTCCTAGGCCTCGCCGTCGTCCACCGCCGTGGTGCTCTCGGCGCGGCGTGGTCAATGTGGTCAGCGACCGACTTCCATCGGAAGAGTACTATACGTGGAGAGGCTGACAGCTGGGTCCACTGCAGCCGCAAGGAAATGTCTCCTTATTACGCGGAAAATAATTATTCCTCCACCTGACAGCAGGGACCCACCGGACGGGCCACCAGTATTTTGCGAAAAAATCATTTCCCCCTGACTGCTGGGACCCACCGGATGGGCCACCGTATTTCGCGAAAAAACGTTCCCCCCGCTGTCAGCTCGGACCCACCGGAAGTGCCTCCTTATTACGCACAAAAAAATGAATACTCCCCCGGCTAATGGGACCCACCTTGCTGGGAGGCTGACTTGTGGGCCTACTAAGTTGACGGGGACGAAGGGCTTTGTCAACTTAGTCAATATGAACGATTCTAGCTCCAGTGACCGTACGATGTCCATCCAACGGCCGTAGTGCTTCTTCAGCCTCTGGTCTTCTTGCTCCAGCCGCCCAAAGCACTGCCGGTCGTGCCGCATGCTCCTGCCTCCCGTGGGCGGCTGTGCTGCCGCAGAGGCCTCACCGCCCCCTACTATTCCCACCGCTGGCCAGGCCCTGCGGCGATGGCAGCCTCACACCGCAGCCGAACCAGTGAACCCTCGTAGTCCTCTCTGCGCAGGCTTCCACTTCCGCATCGTCCCCTTCCTAGGCCTCGCCGTCGTCCACCGCCGTGGTGCTCTCCGCACGGCGTGGTCAACGTGGTCAAGGAACGACTTCCATCGGAAGAGTACTGTACGTGGAGAGGCTGACTGCTGGGTCCAGGGCCACAACCCAGTTTTTTTTGATTTGCCAAGTAAGTCGCTTTGTCAGGCCTGTTGGGCTGCAAATCTTTCAAGACGAGGAGAGCTTTCATTCGGCTGGCCGAGAAAATGGCCCATCAGTAATGAGAAATGGGTTGTACATTTTTAAAACACATCAAACCAGCAATTAGTTTCAAATATCTTTTTTCTCATTTCTAGATTTTAAATTACATTAATTTTTATGCGTGAAGAATTTGTTGGATTTTATATTGATATACATTTATTTTTAAAATCAGTTTGAATGTGACTCGAAATTTCAGGATTAAAAACAGTTCGGACCGCACCGAAATATGCAAAATTTCGTATAATTTTTTAACCGTGGCCACAATATGGGTTTTAATGCTAACAAAAAGAATATGGGCTCCAAAAAACCTTAAGAATTAGCAAATTGGCTGTAAATTATTAGAAATAATGGCAGATGGGTTGTATGCTGTTTTCCACAGATTTGAGGCTTTCCTAAAAAAAGGTTGACGCACAAGCAGTGACTGTTGGATGTCCATCCAACGGTCGTCGTGCTTCTTCAATCTCTGCTCTTCCTACTCCAGCCGCTCAAACAAGCGTCGACGGGACTGCCTGCTCCCTCCTCCCCGCGGCCGGCTGTGCTGCCGCGTAGGCCTCACCGCCCGACCGTACTCCCATCGCTGGCCTAGCCATCCCTCTACTCACCCACACCTGCTGTTATTCTCCGGCGACGACAGACGAACCAGTAAACCCTCATACAGTCATACTCCCCTCCGCGTGGGAAACAACTGCCGAGTCTTCCCTACCTCCGTGCCGTCCCCTTCCTAGACCTCGCCGTCGTCCACCGCCGTGGTGCTCTTGGCGCGGCGTGGTCAATGTGCTCAACGACCAACTTCCATCAGAAGAGTACTGTGCGTGGAGACGCTGACAGCTGGGTCCACGACCGCAGCAAGGAAGTGCCTCCTTATTACGCGCAAAATAATTATTCCTCCACCTGACAGCGGGCACTAGTCCTGGCCATCTCAGGCCCGGCCCTGTCGGCCCACCCAGGCCCGGCCCTAAAATCCAGGGCCTGGGCCCGATGGGCTTGCCCGTGGGCCGGGCTTGGGCCTGAGTTTTGAGCCCATCAGCAGGGCCTGGATGGGCTTGGGCTTGGCATATTGGCATTTTAAGAAAGAGGCCCAGCCCATGGCCCTAAGCCCTAAGGGCTTTTCAGGGCTTTTTACCAGATGGGCCGGGCTTGGGCTTGAAAAGTAGGCCTGATGGTAGGGCCTGGGAGGGCCTGGGCCTTAGTTTTCTGCCGTGGGCTTTTCCAGGCCCGGCCCAAGCCCGGCCCGGCCCGGCCCATGGCCAGATATAGCGGGGACCCACCGGACGGGCCACCGTATTTCGCGAAAAATACGTTTCTCCCCTGACTGCTAGGACCCACCAGCTACACATTCGGACGCAAGAAAGTGCGTCCGGGCAAAAAAAAACAAAACGATTCGCCCCCCTGACTGCTGGGACCCACCAGCTACATCTTCGCACGCAAGGAAGGGCATGACAGTCGGGACCCACCCGGTCGAAGCGTACGTAGCATTGTCATTCTGGTCGTGAACGTGGACATACATATATACTGGTAGATGTAGAGGCGCGCACGTGTCGTAGTAGAGGCGGCCAGGGTGCAAGAAAGAAAATACAGCCACGTATGTGTACATACGGGCGAAGTCTCGAACGCCTACTCGCGCATACGTACGGCGAGGGCTCGTTGACATGGTTGGGTCGGAACGGAGAAACAGCATCGTCGCCGTGTTCATGGGGAGGCAACAGAATGCGTCGTGTTCATCGGGAGGCAACGGAACGCGTGGGAGCCAACCGGCTGGGTCGGAACAGAATGCGTGGTCGTGTTCATCAGGAGGGCTTGGACGGAACATGCGATGGAAACGAGGCCTGGCGTACCGCACAACGGAGGAAACGGCCTTGTGCTCGACGGGCCACGTTCGAAACGGGATCCTGTTCATCGGAAGGGGTCTGGCGTACCGCAAAACGGAGGAAATGGACCTCCTACGGTCGAAACGGGGGTCCTGTTGATCGGGAGGGGTGTGGCGTACTGCAAAACAGAGGAAACAGACTTGTGCTGGAGCGCTACGGTCGAAACAGGGTCATGTTCATCGGGAGGGGTGTGTATCCACCGTCGACCTCCTCCAGCCTCCACCTGCGACTGTTCATCCACGGGCTCCTGTTCATCCATCCCCCACCGCACGCTACTCCACCGGCTACTGTTCAACCACCCATCCACCGTCTACTATTCATCCAACCATCCACACCACGGGGTCCTGTTCAACCACCCCTCCACGGGCACCCCTCCATCGTCTACTGTTCATCCAGCCCCCCACACCATGGGGTCCTGTTCAACCACCCATCCACCATCTACTGTTCATCCAGCCCTCCACACCACGGGGTCCTGTTCATCCACCCCTCCACGAGCACCCCTCTACCGTCTACTGTTCATCCTGCCCTCCACCACAACACGGGGTCCTGTTCATCCAGAGGCAACGCCACCGCTCACTGTTCATCCAACCCCCCTCCCCCGCAACGCTCACTGTTCATCCCATCGACCTGCTTCAGTTAGCAGCAGTAGCGAAGGAATCGCTCGATCGGGTTCAGTTAGCAGCCATCGATCGATCGCTCGGGTTCAGTAACGCGTAGCCTGCAGTGCAATCGCTCAGGTTCAGTTAGAGCCCAATGTTGGGGAACGTAGTAATTTCAAAAAAATTCCTACGCACACGCAAGATCATGGTGATGCATAGCAACGAGAGGGGAGAGTGTTGTCTACGTACCCTCGTAGACCGAAGCGGAAGCGTTGACGCAACGTAGAGGAAGTAGTCGTACGTTTTCCCGATCCGACCGATCCAAGCACCGTTACTCCGGCACCTCCGAGTTCTTGGCACACGTTCAGCTCGATGACGCACCCCTAGCTCCGATCCAGCAAAGCTTCGGGGAGGAGTTCCGTCAGCACGACGGCGTGGTGACAATCTTGATGTTCTACCGGCGTAGGGCTTCGCCTAAGCACTGCAACGATATATTCGAGGTGGAATATGGTGGAGGGGGGCACCGCACACGGCTAAGGAACGATCACGAAGATCAACTTGTGTGTCCATGGGGTGCCCCCTGCCCCCGTATATAAAGGAGCAAGGGAGGGAGGAGGCCGGCCCTATGTTTGGCGCGCCAAGGGGAGTCCTACTCCCACCGGGAGTAGGATTCCCCCTTTCCTAGTCTAACTAGGAGTTCTTCCTTGTAGGGGGAGTAGGAGAGAAGGAAAGGGAAGAGAGAAGGAGAAGGAAGGAGGGGGGCGCCCCCCTCCCTAGTCCAATTCGGACTAGTCCAAGGGGAGGGGTGCGGCCACCCTTTTGGCCCTTTCTCTCCTTTCCCGTATGGCCCAATAAGGCCCAATACGAATTCCCGTAACTCTCCGGTACTCCAATAAATACCCGAACCACTCAGAACCTTTCCGATGTCCGAATATAGTCGTCCAATATATCGATCTTTACGTCTCGACCATTTCGAGACTCCTCGTCATGTCCCCGATCTCATCCGGGACTCCGAACTCCTTCGGTACATCAAAACTCATAAACTCGTAATAACTGTCATCGTAACCTTAAGCGTGCGGACCCTACGGTTCGAGAACAATGTAGACATGACCGAGACACATCTCCGGTCAATAACCAATAGCGGGACCTGGATGCCCATATTGGCTCCTACATATTCTACGAAGATCTTTATCGGTCAGACCGCATAACAACATACGTTGTTCCCTTTGTCCATCGGTATGTTACTTGCCCGAGATTCGATCGTCGGTATCCAATACCTAGTTCAATCTCGTTACCGGCAAGTCTCTTTACTAGTTCCGTAATACATCATCCCGCAACTAACTCATTAGTTGCAATGCTTGCAAGGCTTAAGTGATGTGCATTACCGAGAGGGCCCAGAGATACCTCTCCCACAATTGGAGTGACAAATCCTAATCTCGAAATACGCCAACCCAACATCTACCTTTGGTGACACCTGTAGTACTCCTTTATAATCACCCAGTTACGTTGTGACGTTTGGTAGCACCCAAAGTGTTCCTCCGGCAAACGGGAGTTGCATAATCTCATAGTCAAAGGAACATGTATAAGTCATGGATAAAAGCAACAGCAACGTACTAAACGATCGGGTGCTATGCTAATGGAATGGGTCATGTCAATCAGATCATTCAACTAATGATGTGACCTTGTTAATCAAATGACAACTCCTTTGTCCATGGTTAGGAAACTTAACCATCTTTGATTAACAAGCTAGTCAAGTAGAGGCATACTAGTGACACTCTATTTGTCTATGTATCCACACATGTATTATGTTTCCAGTTAATACAATTCTAGCATGAATAATAAACATCTATCATGATATGTAAGGAAATAAATAATAACTTTATTATTGCCTCTAGGGCATATTTCCTTCAGTCTCCCACTTGCACTAGAGTCAATAATCTAGGTCACATCACCATGTGATTAACTCACATCACCATGTGATTAACTCGATAGTTCACATCATCATGTGATTCACCCATAGTTCACATCGCCATGTGACCAACACCCAAAGGGTTTGCTAGATTCAGTAATCTACTTCACATCGCTATGTGATTAACACCCAAAGAGTACTACGGTGTGATCATGTTTTGCTTGTGAGAGAAGTTTAGTCAACGGGTCTGCCACATTCAGATCCGTTATGTATTTTGCAATTTTCTATGTCTACAATGCTCTGCACGGAGCTACTCTAGCTAATTGCTCCCACTTTCAATATGTATCTAGATCGAGACTTAGAGTCATCCAGATCGGTGTCAAAACTTGCATCGACGTAACCCTTTACGACGAACCTTTTGTCACTTCCATAATCGAGAAACATATCCTTATTCCACTAAGGATAATTTTGACCGCTGTCCAGTGATCTACTCCTAGATCACTATTGTACTCCCTTGCCAAACTCAGTGTAGGGTACACAATAGATCTGGTAAACAGCATGGCATACTTTATAGAACCTATGGCCGAGGCATAGGGAATGACTTTCATTCTCTTTCTATCTCCTGTCGTGGTCAGGCTTTGAGTCTTACTCAATTTCACACCTTGTAACACAGGAAAGAACTCTTTCTTTGACTGTTCCATTTTGAACTACTTCAAAATCTTGTCAAGGTATGTACTCATTGAAAAAACTTATCAAGCGTCTTGATCTATCTCTATAGATATTGATGCTCAATATGTAAGCAGCTTCACCGAGGTCTTCCTTTGAAAAACTCCTTTCAAACACTCCTTTGTGCTTTACAGAATAATTCTACATTATTTCTGATCCACAATATGTCATACATATACTTATCAGAAATGTTGTAGTGCTCCCACTCACTTTCTTGTAAATACAGGCTTCACCGCAAGTCTGTATAAAACTATATGCTTTGATCAACTTATCAAAGCGTGTATTCCAACTCCGAGATGCTTGCACCAGTCCACAGATGGATCGCTGGAGCTTGCATATTTTGTTAACACCTTTAGGATTTACAAAACCTTCTGGTTGCATCATATACAACTCTTCTTTAATAAATCCTTTAAGGAATGCAGTTTTGTTTATCCATTTGCCAGATTTCATAAAATGCGGCAATTGCTAACATGATTCGGATAGACTTAAGCATAGATACGAGTGAGAAACTCTCATCGTAGTCAACACCTTGAACTTGTCGAAAACCTTTTGCGACAATTCTAGCTTTGTAGATAGTAACACTACTATCAGCGTCCATCTTCCTCTTGAAGATCCATTTAATCTCAATGGCTTGCCGATCATCGGGTAAGTCAATCAAAGTCCATACTTTGTTCTCATACATGGATCATATCTCAGATTTCATGGCCTCAAACCATTTCGTGGAATCTGGGCTCATCATCGCTTCCTCATAGTTCGCAAGTTCGTCATGGTCTAGTAACATGATTTCCAGAACAGGATTACCGTACCACTCTGGTGCGGACCTTACTCTGGTTTACCTATGAGATTCGGTAGTAACTTGATCTTGAAGTTACATGATCATTATCATTAGCTTCCTTACTAATTGGTGTAGTAATCACAAGAACAGATTTCTGTGACGAACTACTTTCCAATAAGGTAGAAGGTACAATTACCTTATCAAGTTTTCTACTTTCCTCCCACTCACTTCTTTCGAGAGAATCTCCTTCTCTAGAAAGGATCCATCTTTAGCAACGATTTTGCCTTCGGATCTGTGATAGAAAGTGTACCCAACAATCTCCTTTGGGTATCCTATGAAGACACATTTCTCCGATTTGGTTCGAGCTTATCATGATGAAACTTTTTCACATAAGCATCGCAACTCCAAACTTTAAGAAACAACAACTTTGGTTTCTTGCCAAACCATAGTTCATACGGTGTTGTCTCAACGGATTTAGATGGTGCCCTTTTAATGTGAATGCAGCTGTCTCTAATGCATAAACCACAAAACGATAGTGGTAGATCGGTAAGAGACATCATAGATCGCACTATATCTAATAAAGTACGGTTATGACGTTCGGATACACCATTACACTGTGGTGTTCCAGGTGGCACGATTTTGTGAAACTATTCCACATTGTTTTAACTGAAGACCAAACTCGTAACTCAAATATTTGTCTCTGCGGTCAGATCGTAGAAACCTTATTTTCTTGTCACGATGATTTTTCACTTCACTCTGAAATCTTTTTGAACTTTTCAAATGTTTCAGACTTATGTTTCATCAAGTAGATATACCCATATCTGCTCAAATCATCTGTGAAGGTCAGAAAATAATGATACCTGCTGCAAGCCTTAATATTCATTGGACCACATACATCAGTATGTATGATTTCCAACAAATCTGTTGCTTGCTTTATTGTTCCGGAGAACGGCGTTTTAGTCATCTTGCCCAAGAGGCATGGTTCGCAAGGATCAAGTGATTCATAATCAAGTGATTCTAAAATCCCATCAGCATGGAGTTTCTTCTTGCGCTTTACACCAATATGACTTAAACGGCAGTGCCACAAATAAGTTGCACTATCATTACTAACTTTGCATCTTTTGGTTTCAATATTATGAATACGTGTATTACTACGATCGAGATCCAACAAACCATTTTTGTTGGTGTGTATGACCATTGAAGGTTTTATTCATGTAAACAGAACAGCAATTGTTCTCTAACTTAAATGAATAATCGTATTGCAATAAACATGATCGAATCATATTTATGCTCAACGCAAATACTTAAATAACACTTATTTAGGTTCAACACTAATCTCGAAAGTATAGGGAAGTGTGCGATGATGATCATATCAATCTTGGAACTACTTCCAACACACATCGTCACTTCACCCTTAACTAGTTTCTGTTTATTCTGCAACTCCTGTTTCGAGTTACTACTCTTAGCAACTGAACTAGTATCAAATATCGAGGGGTTGCTATAAACACTAGTAAAGTACACATCAATAACATGTATATCAAATATACTTATGTTTACTTTGCCATCCTTCTTATCCGCCAATCACTTGGGGTAGTTCCGCTTCCAGTGACCAGTCCCTTTGCAGTAGAAGCACTTAGTCTCAGGCTTAGGACCAGACTTGGGCTTCTTCACTTAAGTAACAACTTGATTGCTGTTTTTCTTGAAGTTCCCCTTCTTCTTCCCTTTGCCCTTTTCTTGAAACTAGTGATCTTGTCAACCATCAACACTTGATGTTTTTCTTGATTTCTACCTTCGTTGATTTCAGCATCACGAAGAGCTTGGGAATTACTTTCGTCATCCCTTGCATATTATAGTTCATCACGAAGTTCTACTAACTTGGTGATGGTGACTAGAGAATTCTGTCAATCACTATCTTATCTGGAAGATTAACTCCCACTTGATTCAAGCGATTGTAGTACCCACACAATCTGAGCACATGCTCACTAGTTGAGCGATTCTCCTCCATCTTTTAGCTATAGAACTTGTTGGAGACTTCATATCTCTCAACTCGGGTATTTGCTTGAAATATTAACTTCAACTCCTGGAACATCTCATATGGTCCATGACGTTCAAAACGTCCTTGAAGTCCCGATTCTAAGCCGTTAAGCATGGTGCACTAAACTATTAAGTAGTCATCATATTGAGCTAGCAAAACGTTCATAACGTCTGCATCTGCTCCTGCAATAGGTCCGTCACCTAGAGGTGCATCAAGGACATAATTCTTCTATGCAGCAATGAGGATAAACCTCAGATCACGGATCCAATCCGCATCATTGCTACTAACATCTTCCAACACAATTTTCTCTAGGAACATATCAAAATAAACATATGAAAGCAACAACGCGAGCTATTGATCTACAACATAGATATGCTAATACTACCAGGACTAAGTTCATGATAAATTAAAGTTCAATTAATCATATTACTTAAGAGCTCCCACTTAGATAGACATCTCTCTAATCCTCTAAGTGATCACGTGATCCAAATCAACTAAACCATGTCCGATCATCACGTGAGATGGAGTAGTTTCAATGGTGAACATCATTATGTTGATCATATCTACTATATGATTCACGCTCGACCTTTCAGTCTCCGTGTTCCGAGGTCATATCTGTATATGCTTGGCTCGTCAAGTATAACCTGAGTATTCCGCGTGTGCAACTGTTTTGCACCCGTTGTATTTGAACGTAGAGCCTATCACACCCAATCATCACGTGGTGTCTCAGCACGAAGAACTTTCGCAACGGTGCATACTCAGGGAGAACACTTCTTGATAATTAGTGAGAGATCATCTTATAATGCTACCGTCAATCAAAGCAAGATAAGATGCATAAAAGATAAACATCACATGCAATCAATATAAGTGATATGATATGGCCATCATCATCTTGTGCTTGTGATCTCCATCTCCGCAGCACTGTCATGATCACCATCGTCACCGGCGCGACACCTTGATCTCCATCGTAGCATCGTTGTCGTCTCGCCAATCTTATGCTTCTACGACTATCGCTACCGCTTAGTGATAAAGTAAAGCATTACAGGGCGATTGCATTGCATACAATAAAGCGACAACCATACGGCTCCTGCCGGTTGCCGATAACTCGGTTACAAAACATGATCATCTCATACAATAAAATTTAGCATCATGTCTTGACCATATCACATCACAACATGCCCTGCAAAAACAAGTTAGACGTCCTCTACTTTGTTTGTTGCAAATTTTACGTGGCTGCTACGGGCTGAAGCAAGAACCAATCTCACCTACGCATCAAAACCACAACGATACTTCGTCAAATAGACTCTGTTTTAACCTTCTCAAGGACCGGGCGTAGCCATACTCGGTTCAACTAAAGTTGGTGAGACAATCTCCCGCAAGCCATCTGTGTGCAAAGCAAGTCGAGGGAACCGGTCTCGCGTAAGCGTACGCGTAAGGTTGGTCCAGGTCGTCTCATCCAACAATACCGCTGACCCAAAGTATGACATGCTGGTAGGCAGTATGACTTGTATCGTCCACAACTCACTTGTGTTCTACTCATGCAAATAACATCAAACCATAAAAACCTAGGCTCTGATGCCACTGTTGGGGAACGTAGTAATTTCAAAAAAATTCCTACGCACATGTAAGATCATGGTGATGCATAGCAACGAGAGGGGAGAGTGTTGTCTAAGTACCCTCGTAGACCGAAGCGGAAGCGTTGACGCAACGTAGAGGAAGTAGTCGTACGTTTTCCCGATCCGACCGATCCAAGCACCGTTACTCCGGCACCTCCGAGTTCTTGGCACACGTTCAGCTCGATGACGCACCCCTAGCTCCGATCCAGCAAAGCTTCGGGGAGGAGTTCCGTCAGCACGACGGCGTGGTGACAATCTTGATGTTCTACCGGCGTAGGGCTTCGCCTAAGCACTGCAACGATATATTCGAGGTGGAATATGGTGGAGGGGGGCACCACACACGGCTAAGGAACGATCACGAAGATCAACTTGTGTGTCCATGGGGTGCCCCCTGCCCCTGTATATAAAGGAGCAAGGGAGGGAGGAGGCCGTCCCTATGTTTGGCGCGCCAAGGGGAGTCCTACTCCCACCGGGAGTAGGATTCCCCCTTTCCTAGTCTAACTAGGAGTTCTTCCTTGTAGGGGGAGTAGGAGAGAAGGAAAGGGAAGAGAGAAGGAGAAGGAAGGAGGGGGGCGCCCCCCTCCCTAGTCCAATTCGGACTAGTCCAAGGGGAGGGGTGCGGCCACCCTTTTGGCCCTTTCTCTCCTTTCCCGTATGGCCCAATAAGGCCCAATACGAATTCCCGTAACTCTCCGGTACTCCAATAAATACCCGAACCACTCAGAACCTTTCCGATGTCCGAATATAGTCGTCCAATATATCGATCTTTACGTCTCGACCATTTCGAGACTCCTCGTCATGTCCCCGATCTCATCCGGGACTCCGAACTCCTTCGGTACATCAAAACTCATAAACTCGTAATAACTGTCATCGTAACCTTAAGCGTGCGGACCCTACGGTTCGAGAACAATGTAGACATGACCGAGACACATCTCCGGTCAATAACCAATAGCGGGACCTGGATGCCCATATTGGCTCCTACATATTCTACGAAGATCTTTATCGGTCAGACCGCATAACAACATACGTTGTTCCCTTTGTCCATCGGTATGTTACTTGCCCGAGATTCGATCGTCGGTATCCAATACCTAGTTCAATCTCGTTACCGGCAAGTCTCTTTACTAGTTCCGTAATACATCATCCCGCAACTAACTCATTAGTTGCAATGCTTGCAAGGCTTAAGTGATGTGCATTACCGAGAGGGCCCAGAGATACCTCTCCCACAATTGGAGTGACAAATCCTAATCTCGAAATACGCCAACCCAACATCTACCTTTGGTGACACCTGTAGTACTCCTTTATAATCACCCAGTTACGTTGTGACATTTGGTAGCACCCAAAGTGTTCCTCCGGCAAACGGGAGTTGCATAATCTCATAGTCAAAGGAACATGTATAAGTCATGGATAAAAACAACAGCAACGTACTAAACGATCGGGTGCTATGCTAATGGAATGGGTCATGTCAATCAGATCATTCAACTAATGATGTGACCTTGTTAATCAAATGACAACTCCTTTGTCCATGGTTAGGAAACTTAACCATCTTTGATTAACAAGCTAGTCAAGTAGAGGCATACTAGTGACACTCTGTTTGTCTATGTATCCACACATGTATTATGTTTCCAGTTAATACAATTCTAGCATGAATAATAAACATCTATCATGATATGTAAGGAAATAAATAATAACTTTATTATTGCCTCTAGGGCATATTTCCTTCACCCAACGCCTTGCTTGGGTTCAGTTAGAGCCAACGACTCGCACACACACGCGTACGTGTACGAGAGAAACGCGCATCGCTCGGCCCCCGACCCCCCACCGTAACTGGGAACTCCCCGAAATTTTCCTCCCCCTCGCTTCTACCACGGTTTTTTCCGTCATGGACGACCCAAAGAATGTCATGCAGCTGCATCTCCGGCCCGCCCAGGACGAAAAGCCCATTTTCTGTCATGATTTTTTGTCATAGAAGTAGGAGCCCACCACATCTATGATGATACCGAGTTTTGTCACAATTATCGTCATAGAAGTGTCATATGTATGACAGAAGAAAAATTCGTTCGGCCCAAAATGTCACGGATGTGTCTTTTTTATGTAGTGGTTGGGTTATTCCTATAAGTATCACAAACAGCCCCAGAGTTCGTACTAGAATAACACCTTAAGACACAAATCAACCAAAACCCTAATGTCACCTAGATACTCCAATGTCACCTCAAGTATCCGCGGGTATGATTATACGATATGCATCACACAATCTCAGATTCATCTATTCAACCAACACATAGAACCTCAAAGAGTGCCCCAAAAGTTTCTACCGGAGAATCAAGACAAAAACGTGTGCCAACCCCTATGCATAGGTTCATGGGCGGAACCCGCAAGTTGATTACCAAGTCATACATCAAGTGAATCACGTGATATCCCATTGTCACCACAGATACGCACGGCAAGACATACATCAAGTACTCTCCAGTCATTAAAGACTCAATCCGATAAGATAACTTCAAAGGGAAAACTCAATCCATTACAAGAGAGTAGATGGGGAGAAGCAACATAAGATCCAACTATAATAGCAAAGCTCGCGATACATCAAGATCGTGCCAAATCAAGAACACGGAGAGAGATAGATAGATAGATAGATAGATAGATAGAGAGAGAGAGAGAGAGAGAGAGAGAGAGAGATCAAACACATAGCTACTGGTACATACCCTCAGCCCCGAGGGTGAACTACTCCCTCCTCGTCATGGAGAGCGCCGGGATGATGAAGATGGCCACCGGTGCCTCCGGAAGGGTGCCGGAATGGGTCTAGATTGGTTTTTGGTGGCTACAGAGGCTTGCGGCGGCGGAACTCCCGATCTATTCTGTTCCCCGATCGTTTTAGGGTATATGGGTATATATAGGAGGAAGAAGTACGTCAGGGGAGCCACGAGCTGCCCACGAGGGTGGAGGGCGCGCCCAGGGGGGTGGGCGCGCCCCCCTGCCTCGTGGCTCCCTCGTTTCTTTCCTGACGTGCACTCCAAGTCTATCGGGTAGCTTTCCTTCCAAAAATAACTTCTCTAGAAGGTTTCATTCCGTTTCGACTCCGTTTGATATTCCTTTTCTTCGAAACACTGAAACAAGGGAAAAACAGGAACTGGCACTGGGCTCTGGGTCAATAGGTTAGTCCCAAAAATAATATAAAAGTGTTTAATAAAGCCCATAAACATCCAAAAACACATAATATAATAACATGGAACAATAAAAAAGTATAGATACGTTGGAGACCTATCAGTCCCCCTCCCCCGTCTGTGAATGGATGCGGGAGGAATTTTGTAGGTTCCCGTTGGAGATGCCCTGACCCCCGCCCCCCCCCCCCCCCCCCCCGCCTACATGATGGCCATCAAACTTGTTTTTTTCACGATGACCATGCAAACTTGGTAGGACATCTCATCAAATGAGTATATTTATAGCAACGCCCTCTTCGATTTTCTGCTCTGGTGAAAGTTTAGGGTCTTGGATGTTTTGCAGCTTTTCTTGTCTCTCACCAATCCACCAGTGTTCACACACATCCACTACTGCCCATAGCTGCTGGAAAACCCATAAATTGTAATTTCCTGATGGAGAGATGAGAGTCATGTGCACTTGGGTGCAGCACTTATACATAATCAGGATTTGGTTGATGTAAATTAGCATATATTTTTAGAAATTCTAGGCTTAGATTTAGACAGGTTAAACCTCATCAATAGATTGGTTGATAAAGAAGTACAAATAAAATCCTCCGCCAATTATTGTATGTATCACACTAATTAATACACATCACCAAACTCCTTAGTCTTGATCACAGATCTGACTCTAATCTGAGAGTGTTTAGTTCACATAAAGCCTTTGATCTCTCCATACTAAATGTAAATTTCTCACAAGAAAACATGATTTGGCCGTATATCAAAAGATACATATATACCTTTTGCGTTACCAAATTTTGTTTCCATAAAACTAAAACCAAGAACGACAAATAGAGAAGTCACCATACCTAAGAAATTAATTACCACGAATTCGGTTTCCCCTCACAGGCATCTATAATACCTAAATAGTTGATCCCAACTATCTTCTTTCTCTTGACATGCAAGCTATCCACATCATCAATCAACATGCAGCCACTCACCTCACTCCACCTCATTAGTCTAGCCACATCATCTTATTTTTGTGATGATTTAATTTATCTTCTGTCCGCTTCATGTTTTTTTAATAAAATTAGAGGCAACCTCGGTGAGTCAGGTTCCCGAGCCGCATACTACTGCGTTGTCTCGCATGCCCATATGACTCGCGATCTTGCGACGACTCATATGTTCTGGAACTAACGCAAGCATCCGAAGAGACATGACTGATCGCCTCTCCAAATCATGGCAAGTGCCTCAACATCGCGTCCTCATCCCCTTTCAAATCTTGCTCGACGCAGAAGGGATAGGAGGAGGATGGATGAAGGAGGATATAGAAGGAGTGGCCGCGGGCAGGGGATGAGAGGATCGCATCTCCCCAACGTGGTGCCGCAGCAGCATCTGAGCTTGTTGCCACTGAAGTCGCCCATCTGCGTAGCGCGGCGTCTGGAAACAGCGGCAGCCTGTGTGCTCCCCGTCCGGCCTCTGAGTACCGCCAGCCGTCGGGCGCGTCCCCATGGCTGGTACGGGGGACCAACTCGAGTCCATCGACATGTGGGGAGTTCTCATGAAACGAGATTTGCGTTGTTGCCGACTGCCGTCCAACTACAGTCTCCTATCGAGTCCAATCTCCCATTTGCAGAGGTAAAGTTCAACCTTATTCGTCATCCCTTAACACACCATGCTCCGACCCCAAGTTCCTATATCCCAAGCCTTAAAAATCTTCTCAGCATATATGCGTGCTACAGCCAGCAATCCCAATCTACAAGGCTAATCAAGCCCAAAATAGAGGTGTCTCCACATCAATTTTTAGCAGATCGAACTGCCGGCGTACTTGATGACGCCACCCGAGGCACTGTAGCGGACTGGTGACACTGCCGTTTGAGTTCTCCGCACTTCAATGTCAGGCAAGCCATCCCAAACATTAGCTCACATGCTTTCTTCTTGGATCTACTATGCGTCTGAGGTCTTTCTTAACTGAATTTGTTTGACGTATATGAGTCAAAAATATGAGGTTTCTCTTAGCATAAACAGAGGCGATGTAAAGTCTTCTACCTTTTGTAAGCATCAGGATGCACATGTTTTTTATGTTCGAATGTCGTTTCTTATTTAGGGAATTTATTCTTCCTCGCCCTCCTTTTTCAGTTCCCATTTGGACATTTTCCACCCGATGTTGCATTGCAGTTTCATGTTGGGATGGAAGGCTAACTCTCTGTCCTCTGATCTGATAGATGAGAATACGTAAGTTAAGTCTTTATGGTGCATGGCATTTGTAATTCTTTTTAATTTCAATTGAAAAAAATATTTACAGCTATTTTAATGTACATTCAGTATAATTTACAATGGTGTGCACATAGACAGAGTTCTTTATATTACAATTGATGCCACAGACGTAATATTAATGGCTAGCTAACTTTTATGGCTTCTTACTACCCACTGGAGGTAAACTCATATTCCACCATTTTGTTAGCAAGATTGCATTATTTTTTCATGGATCGCAGTATTGTGCATTGCTAAAGAGAACAAATTACCTTGGCAAAATTTCATTCAACCAAATCGCATTAAAATATATAGCAACAAATTGTTGCTGCGGGGTATCATCTAATTAACACAAACAACAACTTCCTTCATTCCTAAATATAAGCCTTTCTACAAATTCCAACAAGCGACTACATACGGAGCAAAATAAATGAATCTACACTCTAAAATATGTCTACATACATCTATATGTTGTATTTCATTTAAAATATCTAAAAAAAACTTATATTTAGAAACGGAAGGAGTAATACGCATGCAAAAAGATGGAAGTGCAATTTTTTGTACGGACACCCATCACAAAGGGGAACTCAAAACAGAATAGCAGGGTGTCCACTTGAATCGGGCATTCAGGTTGGCATGCAGCAATCGCCACATGCTCTCTAAGATCATCTGCGTAATATTGACAGCCAGAACTAACAAAATCGAAGAAAAGCCTCCTGTTGATTATGAGCTGCTTTTCTACACCTACTTAAATTGTTTGACGTAACTTACGTACTGGCTGACTTGGCCTATTTTGATTGGAAGGAAAATTAGGCCCAGGGCCTCACCGTGAAACTCAAGGGGGGCTGATTATATTATATTAGTTTAGAAAGGACAGAACGTAGGGAGGTCCTGTTCAGTGCTGTTTGACATTCTGGCGTTCACGTGAAGTTCATTTTGGGCCGCCCGATTAGCACAAACCGATTGCTGGCTTGATCGCTCGACAAAAAACAAAATTCACTCGCTTATTCGATTCTCGCAAGAAATAAAACGGGAGAAGTGGGAATCGATCTTTGGACACCCAGGTCAACGGGCTCATGCATTAACCACTAGAACAAGCAAAAGTTCATGGGCAACTATGACTCTATGAGGAAACAGCTCTGTTTGACCCCTTCTTTCAGTACAGCATTAACATATAATAGTATTATATAGACACTATAAATTATTTCGATAAAGAAACCATAAATTTGTAAAAGAATTCATAAATACCATGATTCTTTTAAAAATTGAAAAGATTCGTACCAATTGAAGAAAGTTCAAGAAAATGGAAAAACTTCATGAATTTGGAAAGCACAAAAATCAAGAAAGTTCATCAATTTGAAAAATAGTTTGAAAAAGTTCATATATTAGACAACATTTCATCAATTTTAGATTTAAAAAATTATGATTTCAAAAATAATTCTCCAGACTTCCTAAAAAAGTTCACAAATTTGAAAAAAGTTCAATGATTTTGATAAAAAAAAGATTACGAATTTGAAAAAGAGTTCGTCGAGTTTGAAAAAAAAGGTCATGGTTCTGAAAAAAGTTTAACGATTTTCATTAAAAAACACCCAAAATCAAAATTGTTCATGGATTTCGAAAAAAATGTTCAAAAAAGTTCATCGACTTTAAAAAAAGTTAATTGAATTTGAAAAAAAGTTCATCAACTTAAAAAAGAGTTCACAAATTTAGAAAAAGTTCATCAATTTTTAAAAAGTTCACAAACTTGAAAAACTTTCAATGATTTTAAAAAAGGTTCATCAAATTCAGAAAAGTTCATCAAATTTGTGAAACATTCATCATATTTGAAAAAAAGGTTAAATTAATTTGGAAAAAGTTCATTGAATATGCCAAAAGTTCATTGGATTTGAAACAATTTCATTGATTTTTTTTGAAAAGTTCATAGATTTTGAAAAGATGTTCACAAATTTGGGAAAAGATCACAAATTTGAATAAAACTTCATGTATTTTGGAAAAAGGTTCATCGATTTTGAAGAAAAAGTTCATGAATTTGAAAAGAATCCGCGCATTGAAGGAATAAGAAAAAGGAGAAAGAAAGAAAAAAGAAAAATCGAATAAAACGTCTAAAAAGCTCACGAACGGAAGAAAATAAATAAAATGAACAAAAAGCAATTTGTTCACATCTGGTGCGAGAGCATAGTGGTTAGCGCTCTTTCATACTGAAGGCGCCAAATAGGAAATGCCCAGAACGTAGGCTTGCATAATTAGATTATGTAGGTCCAGCATTATTGGTTGACTAGTCCCCCCCTCCTCCCGCCCCGTGCAAATTTCAGCGGGGCCCGCTTTCCCTAATTACCAATCATCACAGCCCACGCCAGCCCCGTAAAACCCCCATAGTTGTACCATTGCTCGAGATACATGTTTGTTCTGCTGCTCTCTATTCCACTCAGCTTAAGTACAGGCCAACACTTCAGGCTTTGGTTTGAGCTTTTCATGTCGCCATCCCATCGTCCATGGCCTAGCAAGCCCAGGCTACTTCTGGCACTTTCTTCTTGTTCCTCTTCTTCTTTTCTTCTTCTTCTTTCCTGCTCTGCATCGAGTCATGGTAGTCATGACAGAAACTAAGCATCCTTATTCCTCAAACAATCATGATGAATTGCTCCGATGATTACAATGGGTGAGATGAACACACACAAAAAAGGAAAACAACTATAGCTTTCTAAGTAACACATGAAAAGCATCATCATCCGCAGATCACCCCAAAGTCATCGAATTGAGATCACTTATGGCAGCAACACTCCGGGTAGGGATCGTGCTCGCAGTAGCTCCTGAGGAAGTTGTAGCCTTTGCTTACGCAGAAGTTTCGGCACATGAGCTGGTCGTTGTCTCCCACCGGCTTGCTGCAACTCCACTCCTCTACGCAGTATCTGTTGGGATAGTAGCCGTTGTCTTCATGCGCACGCATGCACGCACACACCAAAGGGACGAACAATTAGTACATGTGTGTTCCATATGAAAGAAAACATTAGGAATGAAGAGCATCATGTAGTAAACCCTCCGTGAGATATACTATGTTTTGAATATTTCAATATAAACTACGTAGGGATTGAAATGAATAAACAAACACACTAAGACATGTTTATGTACATCTAATTTAGAAAAAAAATCTTATATTCATGGAAGGAAGGAGTGAGAAGTACTATATACCCTCTGCATTGCAGGAGGACAGGAAAATAGACATGAACAAAAAAGCTACGGCCAGGCGCAGAAACTGTGTGTTGTTCCTGTCATGTGCCATGGCTAATGAGTACTGTAGTTAGCTAATTGATCCTCTTCTTCTAGATAGTGTCGTCTTTCTGGTCAAATGCTTGTGTTTTGTGTGATGGTGTTCGTAGTATATATAGTGGTTCTTGGGAGGATTAAGGGGGAGGTGAATCAATTCTTATCCTTATCTTCTCGTCATACATTAATGCAATATCTGAAGAACCTAATTATTGTCTTACTACCATCTATAGTTGGAGTTGCATTAATGTTTACTTATCATTAGACTCAGTTTTTTTCTGATAAAGATCATTAGACTCAATTGACCGATAAAATATCAAATAGGCATCAGACTACTGATGGTGAATCCATCTGACTAGTCATCTATTGTTGAATGTGAAAAAGCAGGGGTGTCTGATGCGTTGTGCCCATGACCCGCGAGAGAGAGAAAAATCCACATTTCAACCCTCAACTAACCACGGCGTTTGATTTTCAACCCTCAACTCTAAAACCGGTCGGATTTTAACCCTGAACTTGTCACACTATCCACTTTACCCCCCTTGACTCGGTTTCTCGCAAGTCAAGTGGTTTTGACCCGATCAAAAGCTGACTGGGCAGCCCAGTCAGCATGCCACATTGGAGCTTCTTTGCACACAACATTGACATTGGAGCTTCTTTGCACACAACATTAACATTGGAGCTTCTTTGCACATTGTATCTCCGGAGAAATTGTTGGACCTGCTGCTGCTTCGAGTTGGCACCCTTCTCTTTCGGTTAGGTGCACCCACTTCCTCAGTGGCCTTCCTTTTGCTCTGCCTATTGCTGCTCTGGCGTGAAGGCTACAAGAAACATGACAAATGTTAGTTATATATACATGATAGTGTAATTAGGTTTGTTCATACATATTTCCTGGATAGCGTACCATATATGGCCCTTGACTAGCACATGGTGCTTGGCTACTTGTTGCAGTTTGGCTTGCAGCAGGCTGATTGGAAGCAGCTGATGGTGCTTTGCTTCTAGCAGGACCTTGGCCTTGCTCAGGAGGCTGCTGCATTGGTCCACTTGTCCAACTCGGTTCTTTGATATTCTATCCTAGCCATTATCTTCACCCTAGTGGCTTAAAACATGCGGATTGCTGGCAAACAACGAGGCTCCACAATCCACTTATTAAAAGACTCGCAAATGTTGTTATCTACCGAGTCACAATTAGATCCCAACCTGAACCAAGCCCTGCTCCAATGACGTGGGTCAGTTTTCATTACATCCCTTGCCCCTTCAACAGTCTCTTGTGCTAACTGCGCTCTTGCAAGATTGAAAAGCATTGTAGAACTAGCTTATGCACATGCCCAAAATAGCTTTTGCCATTCCTTCTCTCTATAGGTCTTCCTCCAGTTTGCATACAAGTGCCTTGCGCAATTCCTATGCTCTGCTCTTGGTAGCCAATTTTCAACAGCCTTGAGAATACCCTACAAGAAACGACAACATGAATCAGAACATACACCATACAACACAATGTAATATGATAAAATGTGATTAAAAGAGAATTACTTTCTGCTGATCAGAAATAATAACATAGTCCGATCCATCTCCAAGTTTTAAGTCTGAGCACAACAGGCTAACAAACCAATCCCAGGTTTCATTGGTATCTTTGTCTACAAGTGCCCATGCTATCAGATACATTTGATGGTTTGCATCTCTTCCAATTGCACTCAACACCTCTCCTCCTCTCCCCTTCAATAAACATCCATCCAAACCTATGAATTTTCTGCATCCAGCCAGAAAACCTTTCTTACAAGCATCAAAACATATATAGAATTTGTCAAAGGTTGGAACTTTATTGTTAGGGTTTAGCTTCACTATGCATGTAGAACTAGGATTGCTTCTAAGAAGCTCTAGCTGATAATCGAAGACTTGGCTATATTCACCCAATTTTGACTCTGAATCCTTTTTGAGACAATTGCCTTAGATCTCTTGATCTTTAATATGTGTACATTAGCAACATCTCCTCCTGCACCATGGCCTTTAAATTTTGGACTGACCAGTCAGTGTTTGACTTGATCAAATTCTCAAACTTGTTGGCTATTCTGGTGCATGTCACCAACTTGTTGTCTCTCCTCTTTGGGCATGTGGGCTCATCAATGAAAGAAGTAATCTGCCAGCTTTCAAACTTGCTAGTCTTCCTCGCTAAACAAACCCATTTGCAAGTTGGCCAAGTGCACTTTGCTCTCACCCTGTCACCCTCATCCTTAATGAATTTTATTTCCTTCCTCGTCCTAAGACCATAGTCCACTATTGCCTCTTTGAACTGTTTCTTTCCACTAAACTTCATTCCCATACTGAATTTCAAAACCTCAGCCTGACTCGAATATTTTGGAAACTCGAACTCATGAACCACAAGCTGCCCATCACTATCCTCATCATATGATTCATCATCTTCATCACTTGAGTCAGCTACTATCTTCTTTTTTGTTGGAGGTGCAGTGGACTTGTCCATATCAGTGCTGCCCTTTCCCTTGCCCTTGCTCTTGCTCTTGAAAATCTTGTACTTCTGCCTAATCTCCTCCACCTCATCATCGGATGTTGAGCAATCTGATAAGACAAAGTCACTATCGGATGAACAATTGGTACCATTGCCATCAACAACATCACTTTGCTTTGAATTATCTTCACCGCCTGCGGGTATTTCATCATCCCAATAACTTTGTTGTTCTGGCTCATTACTACTACAAATGTCTTCAACATGGATGTCCACTACACCTCCATCTATTTCATATGAGAGCATGTGCTTCACAGAATTTTCATCAACCAATGCCATCAATCCATCAGTCAATTATTTTCCAGGATATAACCAATGCAGCATCATGATTTCTCCTCGTCGAGCAACATTGTAATGCACTTTCAGATTTACAATGATAGTGCCCAAGGATAAACGTGCCGCTCGACATGAGCAATTTCCTCCGTGCCTCCAACATATTCCAGATTTTGACCCTCATGCACAAATGTACCATTGAAATGGAATCACAAACCAAGAAATCCAGAGGGTCCATTCACAAAAATACTAGGGTTCAAGCAACAGAGAGGGACAAAATAAACTAGGGATGCAGCAGCTCGCTGGTGGCTAGGGTTAGCAGCAGCTCGCTGGCAGCTCGGGTTAGCAGCGCCTCGCAGGCGACTTAGGAACAGAAGGAGTAAGGGAGGGAGAAGGGAGGGAGGAGGAAAAAAAAGAGGTGAACCTGTTGATACGTCTCCAACGTATCTATAATTTTTGATTGCTCCATGCTATATTATCTACTGTTTTGGACTATATTGGGCTTTATTTTCCACTTTTATATTATTTTTGGGACTAACCTATTAACCGAAGGCCCAACCCAGAATTGCTGTTTTTGCCTATTTCAGAGTTTCGGAGAAATAGAATATCAAACGGAGTCCAAACGGAATGAAACATTCGGGAACGTGATTTTCTCATCAGATAAGACCCAGGAGACTTGGACCCTCCGTCAAGAAAGCCACGAGGCGGTCACGAGGGTGGGGGGCGCGCCCACCCCCCTAGGGCGCGCCCCTTGCCTCGTGGGCCCCTCGGAGCTCCACCGACGTACTTCTTCCTCCTATATATACCTACGTACCGCCAAACAATCAAATACGGAGCCAAAAACCTAATTCCACCACCGCAACCTTCTGTACCCATGAGATCCCATCTTGGGGCCTGTTCTGGAGCTCCGCCAGAGAGGGCCATCATCACGGAGGGCTTCTACATCATCCTAGCCCCTCCGATGAAGTGTGATTAGTTCACCTCAGACCTACGGGTCCATAGTTATTAGCTAGATGGCTTCTTCTCTCTTTTTGGATCTCAATACAATGTTCTCCCCCTCTCTCGTGGAGATCTATTCGATGTAATCTTCTTTTTGCGGTGTGTTTGTTGAGATCGATGAATTGTGGGTTTATGATCAAGTCTATCTATGAATAATATTTGAATCTTCTCTGAATTCTTTTATGTATGATTGGTTATCTTTGCAAGTCTCTTCGAATTATCAATTTGGTTTGGCCCACTAGATTGGTCTTTCTTGCCATGGGAGAAGTGCTTAGCTTTGGGTTCAATCTTGTGGTGTCCTTTCCTAGTGACAGAAGGGGCAGCAAGGCACGTATTGTATTGTTGCCATCGAGGATAACAAGATGGGGTTTTTATCATATTGCATGAAACTATCCCTCTACATCATGTCATCTTGCTTAAGGCGTTACTCTGTTTTTAACTTAATACTCTAGATGCATGCTGGATATCGGTCGATGAGTGGAGTAATAGTAGTAGATGCAGGTAGGAGTTGGTCTACTTGTCTCGGACGTGATGCCTATATACATGATCATACCTAGATATTCTCATAACTATGCTCAATTCTGTCAATTGCTCAACAATAATTTGTTCACCCACCGTAGAATACTTATGCTCTTGAGAGAAGCCACTAGTGAAACCTATGGCCATTGTGTCTATTCTCATCATATCAATCTCCATCACTTTAATCTTGCTTTGCTTTTTTACTTTGCCTTTTACTTTTCACTTTGCATCTCTATACCAAAAATACCAAAAATATTATCTATCATCTCTATCAGATCTCACTCCCGTAAGTGACCGTGAAGGGATTGACAACCCCTAATCGCGTTGGTTGAGTTGAGCTATTGTTTTTGTGTAGGTACGAGGGACTCGAGCGTAGCCTCCTACTGGATTGATACCTTGGTTCTCAAAAACTGAGGGAAATACTTACGCTACTTTGCTGCATCATTCTCTCCTCTTCGGGGAAGTCCAACGCAGTGCTCAAGAGGTAGCAAGAAGAATTTCTAGCGCCATCGCCGGGGAGGCTTACGCAAAAGTCAAGTCAAGATTTGGACTTCCGACAACGAGCCATTTCTGGCGCCGTTGCCGGGGAGTCTACGCAAAAGTCAACATACCAAGTACCCATCACAATCCCTATCTCTCGCATTACATTAGTTGCCATTTGCCTCTCGTTTTCCTCTCTCCCACTTCACCCTTGCCGTTTTATTCGCCCTCTCTTTTTTGTTCGCCTTCTTCCCGTATGCATCTTTGTTTGTGTTTCCTTGTGCCTTCTATATGCTTGCATCTTCGCTTGCTGAAAATCTGTTGATATGGATCCACTTAAAGTGTTCTACTTGGATCATCTTCGATCCTTATGCGCTCGTGCTTAAACCCCAACTAGCCTAGTTGATGGGAAATCTTTAGATGAGCATGCTCATTTTGTGCGTCATCGTTTGTCTGAAAAGGGGAAGCTCTTATGGTATCATATAAATAGTTTGCTATGCTATGCTTCGAATCTTTGTGAAATTTGTGATTTTACTTGTTGCTCTAAGAACCCTAAAAAACACCTTCCCTACCTATGTGAGTTCAATGATAATGAAATCTTATCTTCTTATGCAAAGGGTGTTTATAGCTATAATGATATCGAACAAATTGAAGAATTTGTCGTTTTTAAGGGTGCTCATGAAGTTGCTTCTTTGACTGAAAAGTATGATTTTACTCTCAACAAATCTGAAAATTCCGTCATACTTAAATATTGTAATGAAAATTTGGCTCATAATGTCTATGTCCAAGAATTTATTGAAAGAATGATTGTCGGTGTCAAAACCGGCGGATCTCGGGTAGGGGGTCCCGAACTGTGCGTCTAGGCGGATGGTAACAGGAGACAAGGGACACAATGTTTTTACCCAGGTTCGGGCCCTCTCGATGGAGGTAAAACCCTACTCCTCCTTGATTAATATTGATGATATGGGTAGTACAAGAGTAGATCTACCATGAGATCAGAGAGGCTAAACCCTAGAAGCTAGCCTATGGTATGATTGTTGTTCGTCCTATGGACTAAAACCCTCCGGTTTATATAGACACCGGAGAGGGCTAGGGTTACACAGAGTCGGTTACAATGGAAGGAGATCTACATATCCATATCGCCAAGCTTGCCTTCCACGCCAAGGAAAGTCCCACCTGGACACGGGACGAAGTCTTTAATCTTGTATCTTCATAGTCCAAGAGTCCGTCCAAAGGTTATAGTCCGGCTATCCGGACACCCCTTAATCCAGGACTTCCTCATTAGCCCACGAACCAGGCTTCAATGACGATGAGTCCGGCGCGCAAATTGTCTTCGGCATTGCAAGGCGGGTTCTTCTCCAAATTCCGTGTACCTGTTGAATAGTGTCTGACTTCTCGTGAATACTGCGCTTCTTGGCTTCCACGCCCAATAATGGCCATCTTCCACGCGTCAAACGAATGGGAAGAGCCAGGGTGTTTTTACATTTACCCCCCTAGCTCTGTAAATGAGCTGCCTATTTAAAGAGACGAGGATTTAGATCCAAATCACACCATCTTCCTTTAGCGAGCAATCATCGGAGCACATCCGACAGAGATCCATTCCATCATGGTCGGTCGTCGCAGCTCCTCCTCTCGCCCTCCCAGGCCCCAGCCTGGAGATTGGGAGAGATGTTCCGTCCCGCACAGCAAGCTAGTGACGCTTCCGACCAAGGGATTTCTTCCCCTAGCATACATGGTCCCGGTTCGAGCCGGGCTCGCCACCTATAATGGCGGAGAGCAAGCGGAGAGCCTTCCCAATCCATCCAAAGGAGAGCGGGTATGCCTTGTCCCTTATTTGGTAAGAGGGCTCGGATTTTCGATCCATCTGTTTCTCCATGGGCTCCTAGAGTTCTATGCCCTCCATCTGCACAACCTTACGCCAGCCTCCATACTGCATATAGCGGGCTTTGTAGCCCTTTGCGAGCTGTTTTTGGGCTACGAGGCTCATTTCGCGCTATGGAAGAAGCTATTCTACCTCGTGCCCTGTTCTCAGAAGGGGTCAGTATATCAAGTGGGCGGAGCCGAAGTATGGCGCATCGCCGGGACCGGATACCTATCCGGAACCCCAAAGAAGACGTCCAAAGACTAGCCTTCCGAATGGTTTTATGTAGACGACGTCCCCCTCCCTGATCCTATTCGGATCGGCCTTCCTGAGTTCGTCAATGCTCCTTTGAAGAAGCGCATGAGCTGGCGTCTACGGAGCCCCCAGGAGGAAGATGATAGGGACATTTTTTACCTGATGAGCCGGATAAGGTCGCTAGCTCAATCCGGATTAACCATGATCGAGGTCATGGCCATATTCATTATGCGGGGGGTGCAGCCGCTTCAATATAGAGGCCACCCCATGTGGGATTTCAATGGGGAGGACGACGCCTCCCGCTGCGGCCGTAAGGGGCCAGAATCGGTTGCCGCTCTAGCAAAGATCTTGTCCACTTTGTACAAAGGAGAAGAGGAGGAGTTCCTTCGCGTCAATCCACAGGGCGGATTTTCTATGTACAATCCTCCGGACTGGGTAAGTTGATACCTTTCCTCGCCCATCCGTTCCATATTCCCATAGTTAAGTATTTCATCTTGCGCAGGAGCTGCGTAAGGCCGTGAGGGAGATAAACAGCCCTCCTCCACAACCCGAGGATCTGGAACGGTCCCTTGACCCGGCCTCCCAGGAGGATCTGGACATATCTATGGAGCTAATTGATGGGGTATTTCATCAATTGAGTAGTGATAATGCCTTGGCCATTACGGCCGACTATCCTGGGTTACTTCCAGCCTCGCAGGTAATTGAGACCGAAGCCCCAGCACTTTGAAAAGGATCCATCCTCGTGTATTTTTTATTACCGTACACCAACGGCATTTTGCAGAGGAGGCCCTCAAGGCAGAATACCGAGCCTGCGGCGACTAGCCAACAAGGGGCCGCGAGGCCCAGCAAGCTGAAAAGAAGTGCGGTCCGGATTGAGACGCCGGTGCAACGGTATGGAGCGCTATCTTATTCCAAGATATTATTCTCAGAGGCATACTAATGCCCGTGCTCTCTTTAGGAAAAGAGCGCTCGCCGGACTATATCTGGAGAGGTTGCCAATCGCGCCTCCACCAGCCAGGCTCCAAGGCCGGGTCTGGAAGCGGAGGCGAACACGAGGCGCGCACCGGACACTCCTCCGACAGAGGATGCAGACAGGCTGTCTGCCACCAACTCCAAGGTGGAGAGTGCCATGAACCACAGGCGTCGCCGGACAGTTCTTCGCGATGCTTGTTTCTCCCAGGAGGCGTTGTATGCCTTCAACTCGGGAGATGCGTACCTCCGTGCCGCTCAAAATGGTCTAACCAGAGCCGCGGAGCAGTATGTAAAGGACATACGGGTGAGAAAATTTGGTGATGATATATACCAGTAGCCCCTGAGACTTGAAACAGTTAGAATAACTGATTTAAGGATCATTTATTATGCAGGTTCTTACAGAAAAGAATACCCAACTGTCCCATGAGTTTGAAGAGTGCAGAGCCCAACTGGAGGCCGCACTAGCCGCAGCAGGCGAGCCCAAGGAGACCCCCTCTGGTACTATATGCTTCAAATGATAAGTATCATGTAAAGTGCGGCGTGTGTGCAAATTTGACAATAACATTGCAGATGGCGCCGAAGTAGATCCGGATAAGCAACAACTTCTATGCTGGCTAAAGGCCGGCGAGAGCGTGCTTACAAAGGTGAGGCAAGAGAAGAATAATCTCCAAGATGCCAACACCCAACTGGACTTGGAACTAAAGGATGTTCGTGCCCAGCTGTCGGACTCCGTGAAGGAGAATTAGCGGCTTCGACGCGACATTTTTAGTAAGTGCTTGAACGAACTTCGAAAAAGAGTTCGGCGAGGAAGTCGACTGACAGTGTTATGTCTGTAGGTATGCTAACAGGGCGTCCTGCAGAGGAAATGCCCGGTTCTACGGGTGACCTTCTTCCCGAGCTCTCACAACTGCATGAATGAGTTCGGCAGGTGATGCAAGGCGTTGCCCAGGCCTTGTGGCCGTCCATCTCCGTGCCCGAAGGGCTTGGAGATCTTGCGGAGAAGCTGAAGGGAGCGTGGCGGCGCTTCCGATTGTGGAAGATATCGACCAGCCGTCAAGGTGCCAGGGAAGCCTGGGCCATGGTGAAGACGCGGTACACGAAGGCTGACCCAAACCATATGGCCGAGGTCGGACCTGTGGGGCCCGATGGGAAGGAGATCCCTGTAAGCTTAGTATATGGCCAAGTAGAATTGGCCGCAAAGTATTCCCAACAGGACTATAGACTAGACAGCCTATTGGATGGTATTGAAGAGGAATTCAACATGTCAAATTGACTATGTAATTTAAAGTGACATGTATAATGCCTTCTAGCCGGATTGTAGATCGTTTGTCGTGGCGGACCTTTTCGCTTCAACCTCGGGACCTGACGGTCCGGAGTGTATCTGAATACCCTCTCGGTTATGTAAGAACCGGGGCATGCATGGAGACCAGGCGTAGGGATCATTAGTACAAGAGCCAGGCTCCCCTTATGCCCTAGCCGAATTAACGGGAACGTAGGGAATAAATACAAGAGCCAGGCAACCCAGCTTGGCCAAAACTTAAGTCATATCGATGCATATAATGGTGAATAAAGGGTAAATGCGGAAGTATAACACATGTTTTGGGCACGAAGCCTGTATGAATAAGCTTCTGTAAAAGAAGCCCCCAGGTATAATAAGCGCGGATAGCGCATCAGTTATGTGCGTTCAAGGCACAAAGGGGCCCTTAAAGGCTGTGAAAGAAAAGAAAGGGAGAAGGAGAGAAATATAAGACAGATATAGTATAAAAAATGGACAGAGGAAGGAGACGAACACAGAGTTCGGCGCTAGGCGTAGAATCTTCGGAGTCGGGCTGCGTTCCATCGGTTTGGCTCATGTCGATTATCCGATGCATCTCGCAGACGGTACGCTCCACCAGTCAGGACTTGGTCAATAATGAAGGGACCTTCCCACTTGGGCTTTAGTTTGTCCTTTTTCTTATCCGGCAGACGTAGAACTAACTCGCCAACATTGTAAGTTTTGGCACGTACTTCTCTGCTTTGGTATCTTCGAGCCTGCTGTTGATAGAATGCGGAACGGGCTTTTGCCACGTCACGCTCCTCCTCCAAGGTGTCCAAACTGTCCTGCCAATCGAGCTCAGCTTCTCTTTCTTCGTACATGCGCACTCGAGGTGAGTCATGAATTATGTCGCAGGGCAGAACTGCCTTTGCGCCATATACCATGAAGAATGGTGTGTATCCGGTAGTGCGGTTCAGCATGGTCCGCAGCCCCCAGAGTACGGAGTCGAGCTCCTCTACCCAGTGCGTGTTAGATTCCTGGAGGGACTGCACTAATCTGGATTTGATGCCGCTCATTATTAGACCATTTGCTCGCTCGACCTGACCGTTAGTTTGTGGGTGATAGACTGAAGCATAATCGAGCTTGATGCCCATGTTTTTGCACCAGAGTTTTACCTCGTCGGCCATAAAGTTCGTGCCATTATCAGTGATGATGCTGTGGGGGACGTCGTAACGGTGTACGACCCCGGATATGAAGTCTATCACTGGTCCGGATTCAGCCGTCTTAACAGGCTTGGCTTCTATCCATTTGGTGAACTTATCCACCATGACCAGTAAGTATTTTTGCTTGTGGGTTCCTCCTTTAAGGGGTCCAACCATGTCAAGCCCCCAGACTGTGAAGGGCCAGGTGATGGGGATAGTTTGGAGGGCGGTGGGTGGCATATGGCTTTGGTTTGCGAAAAGCTGGCAACCAACGCAGCGTTGGACTAAGTCCTGAGCGTCTGCTCGGGCCGTCGGCCAATAAAAGCCTGTACGGAAGGCCTTGCCTACAAGCGCCCGGGCTGCAGCGTGGTGACCGCCGAGTCCGGCATGGATTTCAGCCAGAAGATTTCGCCCTTCCTCTTCGGAGATGCACCTTTGAAGGACTCCGGTGGTGCTTTTCTTATAAAGCTCTCCCTCATGGACTTTATAGGCTTTAGATCGCCACACTATGCAGCGTGCCTCGTTTTGGTCCTCGGGGAGTTCCTGCCTAGTTAGGTAGGCTAGGAATGGTTCTGTCCACGGGGCGATGATGGCAATAACTACGTGGGCTGAAGATGTTATTTCGTTGGCGGAGCCTCCAATTATGTCGGATTGTTTGGTATCAGGCAGTGCAGTTGGGTCCGGTATGTTATTTCCGGGTTCCCCTTCCCATACTACGGATGGCTTGAACAGCCTCTCCAAGAAGATGTTGGGGGGACGGCATCGCGTTTAGCGCCGATGCGTGCCAGGACATCTGCCGCCTGATTGTTTTCTCAGGCTATATGGTGAAATTCGAGCCCTTCGAACCGAGCTGACATTTTTAGGACGGCATTGCGATAAGCTGCCATTTTTGGATCTTGGCATCAAAGTCTCCATTTATTGGGGATATCGCGAGGTTCGAATCCCCGCGCACCTCTAGGCGTTGAATGCCCATGGATACTGCCATCCGGAGACCATGTAGAAGGGCCTCGTATTCGGCTGCGTTGTTGGAGTCCGTATACATTATCTGGAGTACGTATTGAACTGTATCTCCTGTTGGGGACGTCAGAACAATGCCAGCCCCCAAACCAGCCAACATTTTGGAGCCGTCGAAGTGCATGATCCAATTGGAATATGTGCCGTACTCTTTAGGGAGTTCGGCTTCCGTCCATTCTGCGACGAAGTCGGCCAATACTTGCGACTTAATAGCTCGTCGTGGCTTGTAAGTTATGTCGAACGGGAGGAGCTCAATGGCCCATTTGGCAATTCGGCCCATTGCGTCGCGGTTGTTTATGATATCATTGAGTGGCACTTCTGAGGCTACCGTTATCGAACATTCTTGAAAGTAGTGTCGCAGCTTCCGGGATGCCATGAATACCGCGTACGCTATCTTTTGATAATGCGGGTACCATGATTTGCATGGGGTAAGGACAGTGGATACGTAGTAAACCAGCTTTTGAAGGGGGAATTTATGTCTGTCCGTTTCCCGTTCGACGACGAGCACTGCGCTTACAACTTGATGAGTTGCGGCAATGTATAATAGCATTGGTTCGCCAATGTTTGGCGCGGCCAGGACTGGGTTTGTTGCCAATATGGCTTTTATTTCTTCCAGTCCGGCAGTGGCGGTATCCGTCCACTCGAAGTGTTCGGTGTGCCGAAGGAGGCGATAAAGTGGTAATGCCTTTTCTCCCAGGCGGGCGATAAAGCGGCTTAGAGCCGCCACGCATCCAGTCAATTTTTGTATTTGTTTGAGGTCTTTTGGGATATCCAATTGTGACGGAGCTCGGATCTTAGCCGGATTTGCTTCAATTCCTCTGCCGGATACAATGAAGCCCAAGAGCTTTCCGGCTGATATGCCGAAGACACATTTTTCCGGGTTGAGCTTGATGTCATATGTTCGGAGGTTATCGAACGTGAGCCTCAAGTTGTCTACTAGAGATTCGACGTGTTTGGTTTTGAGGACCACATCATCTATGTATGCCTCCACTGTTTTGCCGATCTGGTTTGCCAGAAATGTCTGAATCATGCGCTGATATGTTGCGCCGGCGTTTTTTAGCCCGAAGGGCATTGTGTTGAAGCAGAAGGGGCCGTATGGTGTGATGAATGTTGTTGTAGCTTGGTCTGGCTCTGCCATCTTAATTTGATGGTAGCCGGAGTATGCGTCGAGGAAGCACAATGAATCGTGTCATGCGGTGGCATCGATAATTTGATAGATGCGGGGGAGGGGGAAGGGATAGTTTGGGCAAGCCTTGTTGAGGTCCTTAAAATCGACACACAAGCGCCAGGATTTGTCCTTCTTTGGTACCATGACCAGGTTTGCTAGCCAGTCCGGATGTTTTCTATCTCAGATGAATCCGGCCTCCAGTAGCTTAGCTAGTTCCTCTCCCATGGCTTGTCTCTTAGGTTCGGAGAAACGCCGAAGAGCCTGCTTGACTGGCTTGAATCCTTTTAGAATATTTAGGCTATGCTTGGCCAGCCTGCGTGGGATTCCTGGCATGTCTGAAGGGTGCCAGGCAAAAATGTCCCAGTTCTCGCGTAGAAACTCTCGTAGTGCGGCGTCTACATCAGGGTTTAACTGTGCCCCGATGGAAGCTGTTTTTGTAGGGTCCGTTGGATGGACTTGGAATTTGACTATCTCGTCCGCTGGTTTGAAGGAGGTGGACTTGGATCTTTTATCGAGTATCACGTCATCCTTGTTCACCATGGAGCGCAACGCAGTCAGTTCCTCAGCCGCTAGGGCTTCGGATAGTGCCTCGAGGGCTAGTGCGGCTGTCTTATTTTCGGCGCAAAGAGCTGTGTCCGGATCACTAGCGAGAGTGATGATTCCGTTGGGCCCGGGCATTTTGAGCTTCATGTACCCGTAATGGGGTATGGCTTGGAAGATTGTAAACGCCTCCCGCCCTAATAGAGCATGGTATCCGCTACTGAACGGGGCCACTTGGAATGTGACCTCTTCGGACCTATAATAGTCCGGCGTGCCGAACACCACATCTAGTGTGATTTTTCCTGTATAGCGTGCTTCCCGACTGGGGATTATTACTCTAAAGGTTGTGCTCCTTCGCTCAATGCGGTTCCAGTCTATTTCTATTTTTTGAAGGGTTTCCTCATAAATGAGGTTCAATCCGCTGCCACCATCCATGAGTACCTTGGTGAGTCGAAAGTCGTCCACTATTGGACTGAGGACCAATGCGACTGGTGCTCGAGCTGTTCGGAATTTAGGTTCGTCACTGGCATTAAAAGTAATAGCCGTGTCACTCCATGGGTTTATTGTTGCCACGTGGCAGACTTCGGCAAGGCTGCAGAGTGTTCGTTTTCGCATATTATTTGATGCGAAAGTCTCGAAGACTGTTAATACCGTACTGGTATCCAAGGGCTGGTACTCTGTGGCTTCTGGGTTTAGAAGATCTTCGCCACTTTTGGCCACCTGCCGGAGTATCCAACATGCTCTAAGGCTATGAGTTGGTGTGGCGCCCTCTGCACTATGGATTTTACAGGGTCCATTGAGCCATCCCTCCAGTACGGTTCCATGCCCTGTAGAGGGTTTTTGCTTTTTGGTGTTTAACCCGGGTGCCTAGCAATAATGCACCCTTTTATTTTGGACTGGGTTTGTATTCAGGGCCGGATTGTCCCAAAATTTTATGTTGGTTTTCCAGGCGCTTTCCATCGCACAATACTTTCGTACTATGGACGCCAAGTTGGCGAAGCGTGTAATTTCACGGCAACTTATGGCATTGAGGATTCCCTTGTCCATGCAATTATTGCAGAAGAATGAAATTGCGTCTTCCTCGCGGCAGTCCTTTATCCTGTTGATGACCAGGAGGAATCTGGCCCAGTAATGGTGTACTGTTTCTTCGGGCTCTTGCCTAATTTGGGAGAGATCGCTTATGTTTGGGTGGGTGGGTGGAATTGAATCCGAAACCTTACCCAATCTAAGACTCACGGGCCAAGGAGCTTCTGAACTCGGAAGCTTGGATTCTTGGATGTTGTCCAATGAATCTAGCCCGCTGCCTGACTCTAGGTTCAGGGCTTGAGTGACGTCCTCTGTCGGTGTCAAAACCGGCGGATCTCGGGTAGGGGGTCCCGAACTGTGCGTCTAGGCAGATGGTAACAGGAGACAAGGGACACGATGTTTTACCCAGGTTCGGGCCCTCTTGATGGAGGTAAAACCCTATGTCCTGCTTGATTAATATTGATGATATGGGTAGTACAAGAGTAGATCTACCACGAGATCAAGGAGGCTAAACCCTAGAAGCTAGCCTATGGTATGATTGTTGTTCTGTCCTACGGACTAAAACCCTCTGATTTATATAGACACCAGAGAGGGTTAGAGTTACACAGAGTCGGTTACAATGGTAGGAGATCTACATATCCGTATGGCCAAGCTTGCCTTGCACGCCAAGGAAAGTCCCTTCCGGACACGGGACGAAGTCTTCAATCTTGTATCTACATAGTCCAGGAGTCCGGCTATCCAGACACCCCCTAATCCAGGACTCCCTCAGTAGCCCATGAATCAGGCTTCAATGACGACGAGTCCGGCGCGCAGATTGTCTTCGGCATTGCAAGGCGGGTTCCTCCTCCAAGTACTTCATAGAAGATTTTGAACACAAAGGATAGTGTCCGGCTCTGCAAAATAAGTTTCCACATATTGCCATAAAGAGAATAATATTTACACAAATCTAATCTGCTCACATATTCCGTAGCGTGACATCACACTACGGCCAAGCCTTTATTCGAATAGTTTTTACTCCCCCACCTCAGCGCATTTCGCGAGGCGGCTTCCTTGGCACGTCTTGTCAAAGCAGAGATCGTGTCCCCTTTATTTACGGGATTCTCATCAATACGGACGTGGGTAACCCAACCGCACCATTGATTACGGCGCTTGGGAGATAAGCGAGTTTTATCAGGCCGGTGGGGATGCATAGTCGCATCCGCCCATATAAGGGGATAAGGATCCACCTTTTTTACCTACGCCTTCTTCCTCCTTTGCCTATCCATCTTCCGCGCACTCGAGCTCTAGCGCCCAAGCCCGCATTCTCCACCTCGACCTTCTCCAGTCATGTCCGGAGCGGGAGGCAAGTGGATGGTCTCCTCCGTCACGGAGGGACACATCAAAAAACTGAGGAAGGTCGGATACTTGTCTAACGACATCGCGCACCGGCTTCCCGAAGAGGGGCAGCTCCTCCCCACCCCAAGGCCCCATGAGAGGGTAGTGTTCCTTCCCCACTTCCTCCGCGGACTGGGCTTTCCTCTCCACCCATTCGTCCGGGGACTCATGCTCTACTACGGCCTGGATTTCCACGATCTGGCCCCGAACTTCATCCTCAACATCTCGGTGTTTATCGTCGTGTGCGAGGCTTTGCTCTGCATCCACCCCCATTTTTGCCTATGGCTCAAGACTTTCAATGTAAAGCCAAAGGTGGTGTGCGGCAACCAGGCGGAGTGCGGAGGCGCCATGGCGGGCAAGATGCCCAACGTTCTATGGCTCGAGGGCTCCTTTGTGGAGACCCTGAAGGGGTGGCAATCAGGGTGGTTTTACATCACCGAGCCGCGTGACCCTGAGTGGGTCGCAGCCCCCGAGTTCCGGTTCGGACCACCTATGCGGCTCACGTCCTGGAAAGAGACGGGCCTATCGTGGGGCAGCAAAGAAGAGGTGACTGGACTGCAAAAATGCATCCAAACCCTGGTGAACAAGCAGCTCAAGCTTGTTAATGCAGTCCAGGTTATTCTCATCTGTCGGATCCTCCCGTGCCAACAACGGGCCTTCAATCTGTGGGAGTCCGACTCGGCGCAGCATCGAACTCTGAACAGGCTCTTGGGCACGATGTACGAAGATGCCTGGAAGGTGCTTTTCAAGGGTGCCGAGGCTCCCGCATCCGCTTCAGAGGATCGCGGATTCAGCACGCAGCGTCACGCTAGTGCGGTAAGCTATTTGTACCTTTTACAGGGTATTAGTTTTTCATAGTTTGACTCTATGCGGGATCTAAGCTCCCTTACCTTTGACAGGAATTGCAGGCGAAGTCCGGACAGATCAACTGTCCGGCTCCTTTGCCCGAAGACCCAGCCGATGCTCGCTTGGCGAAGCTGCTGGTTCCGGCACCCTATGTGGTGCCGGAGAAGAAGGCCAAGAAGAAGGCCACAAGGACTCGAAAGAGTGCCCGGCGCCTGGAGGTGTCGGATTCATCATCCGACGACTCCGAGACGCACTCCTCCCGTGAACACGAGGAGGAGGAAGAAGAAACCTCTCCCCCCCCAGCGGAGGGAGGAAAGAAGAGGAAGGCCGCCCTGACCGGGGAGGCCGATGGGTCCAAGAAGGGGAAGACCCTTCCTTCGGACTACTCCACCGACACCGACGACGGCGAAGAGGAGTGGCCGCACAGGGCCAAGCGCCCAGCGAGATCGTAAGTGTTCGGACACCAGAGTAACTCGTAGTGTTCCTTTATTGCACAACTTTCCCTTATGTCGAATATATTTATGCAGTCCGCCCAAGGCCGGGCTCGACGAGTCGTCGAGCGGCTCCCTGGATTCGTCGGACATTAACTCACTTCCGCCCGCTACCTCCCCCCGCCCTACAGACGATGCCGAGGTGGCGTCCCAACAGGTTCCAAGCCAGGAGAGGGTGGTCCTGGAGGAGCCGCGAGGCGGCCTCCCGGACTCCAGGAGTAAAGGGGATAGATCCCCCCCAGGGCTCCAAGTCCAGCCCTAGGCCGGACACTGCTCCGGAACCTTCAAAGGTTCCAGAGTCCAGCGGGCGACCTCCTTCCAAGAGGAGCAAGCCCACCGAGTCGGTGATCCCCGTCCAACCGGAGGCGCCAGACAATCTGTTGGAGGTGCTTAAAGGCGCCTCCATTGACGAGGAGCACCGCACCATTATGAGTGCGGTGGTCCAGAAGGTTCAGTCCGCCAAGAGCGGACTGACTGAAGCTTGTGCCAGCCTTTTAACAGGCTTTGAGGTAAGTAAAGAATGTGTAAAAATATTACCGCATAGACAGTAGCCCCTGATGCTCTGTTTGGCGTTCGGGAAGAAAAGCCGAATAGAGGATCAAATAAAATTTGCAGGAGTCTAACAGAAAGGAGTCAATATGCGTATGCAGGCTTCTTTGCTGGCGTCACCGCACTGACTGCGGAAGTGGACGCGCTAAATCAGAACCTCGAGCAGTCCGAGCAAGAGCTCAGGCTTGCCAAGAAGCAGCTCGAGGACAAGGAAGGTAAGAAATACCTTGTTTAAATATATAAAAAAGTGCAATTGCAAAAAATTACAGGATTAATGTGGCTATTGTAGGGGCCACATCTGAGGTGGCGACCCTTAAGCAAGCGCTGTCCGAGGCCGAGAAGAGGACGGCCACGGAGCGCACCGAGCGGGAGAAATATGAGGCCCAGATTGGCGAGGTGCGGCAAGAGCTCCAGGCTCTCATGAAAAAACATGAGAGTTTGGAGCTTGACTCAAAGAGCGAGCGTTCGAGCTCGCGGCGGCAATTGAAAATGCCAAGTCTGCCAAGGACGAATCCTAGAAGGCCCTCCAGGAGTTGGATGCGGTGAAAAAGATAGCGGCGGGTAAGGCATTCTTTATGCAAAGCAAACATATAAGAGTGAGTTACTTGTTACTTGCCCGAATCCGGAGCTCTCCAGGAGCATTTGCAGATCTTCCCCGTAGCGTGTCCGATGCCGCCGCATTCTACCGAGCCGAGGAGGGCAGCTCGACGGAGAAGGTGTTCTGGTCTCAGTATGCTGAGGCCGGACACCCTGTGCCCCTGAGCGACCAGCTGAAGCAACTGGTCGATCTCCACAAGGTGGCCGAACAGGCCATGAAGGGCCTCATAGTTCGGCTGTGGCCTGGAGAGGCTCTGCCTAGGAGCTACTTCGGGCTGGTGCGGCGGCTGGTGGAGGCTTGTCCAAGGCTCGAAGTCATCAAGCGCTCCATCTGCATCGAAGGTGCCCGTAGGACCCTTGCCCGTGCTAAGGTGCACGAGGGCAAGCTGGATGCTAAGAAGCTTGTGAAGGACGGGCCACCGCCGGGGAAAGAGCATCGCAAGCCCGAGAATTATTATAAGGACGTTCTGAAGGGTGCCCGCCTTATGGCGGATGAATGTACCAGGGATGTAATTTTTGAATAAAACTCGCCCATTTTGTCCTGTGCGCTGAAAACTTGTTCATATGCGCTAAGCAATGCTTTTGGAATTTAAAATATTACCTTCTGTGCGGCCGTTTATCAAATTTGAGAGATGGCGAGTCGTCGGCTTCTGCCCCCATGCCACTAGTGCTGGGGTGTTCGGGATAAACCTGAGCGCTCTTTTTCCCATGTTTGGGTCCTTCGAGGGAGGCGCTCAGCACAATGAACAAGGCAATCGGACTATAATGCTTGAACACTCTCACTTAGCCATAGAATTCTATAATTTTAAATTTCGGCGAAGCCCCTGGTATTCGGAAGACCGAGTTCGGGGCGCTATCCACGCCTTGGCCGGACAGAGCCGGCTCCTCGCTCTAAGCGGCATAAGTCTTTAGGGACTCGAAAAACCTCTCGAACAGCGACCAGCTCTCGCTTCATCATGACAGTCAGTTTTAGCTTTCTCTACTGAGGTGCTTAGCCCAGCTCAACTGGGGCACAATCGCAGTAGTTCTCCTAGTGCTACCTTAGCTGATATAGCGGAACGTAAGGCACCAAAACATAGGAGCCGGGCAAACCCAACTATTGACCCAAGACATGATTCGGAGCCGATGCATATAATGCTATAAGTTCGGTGTGCCGCACTTGTTAAAGTGTTCGGGCTTCTCACACCATATTGAGGGGTACTAAAGCCCCTGGCGTATTTGGCCTTACCAAAGTGTACGGGTGCAGCATGTCGTTAATGAACATATATTTGTAAAGAAGAGTAATGCAAAAATAGACAAAAGCTATGCATTGTTTATTAAAAAAGGCCGCGATCAAGGCAGAACAATACAAATAACATGATAAGCAAAAGGTTGGACTATTTAACATGTCCGTTCCAGGGGCAGGCTGCGGAATGGTATGCGAAACAGGTATACTGCTCGTGATAGAGACCACCTAGGAGTTCCGTTAATGCGGCGTGGCTTGTCTGCTTCCCTGGTTCTTGCATCGTTTGTGCGGCAATTGTACTGCCGGACAGGCCTTCCGAAGAATGGAGTCCTGAAAGTAAGAGAAAATTAAAATATCGGCAGCCCCTAGTGCGGTTTAAGCCGTGTTTCGGGCGTGCCGTGATGGTGCCCCTACCCCTGTACCCATGGTATTTCCAGAGCGTAGTTATGTACGCGAAGCACTGGTGTCGCATTTTCGCGAGGGCTGGGGTTGGGGCCGCATTGTTACGCCTGCTTGGAACGTGCCAGGTGGTGTTGTTGTAGGTTACTCCGGGCGTGCTTGACGGTGTCCGGACATTTAATGGCCGGACTGGAGAACTGCCTGGAGAAGCTGCTTTGTACTTCCGCTGCAAGGGCCGCCGTGTGCTCCTCCGTTCGGAGGGAGCGTTCGGTGTTTCCATTAACCGTAATTACTCCTTGAGGGCCTGGCATCTTGAGCTCAAGGTATGCGTAGTGCGGTACCGCATTGAACTTGGCGAATGCGGTCCGCCTGAGCAGTGCGTGATAGCCACTGCGGAACGGGACTATGTCGAAGATTAACTCCTCGCTTCGGAAATTATCTGGAGATCCGAAGACCACTTCAAGTGTAACTGAGCCTGTACATTTGGCCTCTACACCTGGTATGACGCCTTTAAAGGTCGTTTTGGTGGGCTTGATCCTCGAGGGATCTATGCCCATTTTCCGCACTGTATCCTGGTAAAGCAGGTTCAGGCTACTGCCGCTGTCCATAAGGACTCTAGTGAGATGAAATCCGTCAATAATTGGGTCTAGAACCAATGCGGCGAACCCGCCATGACGGATGCTAGTGGGGTGGTCCCTTCGATCAAAGGTGATCGGGCAGGAGGACCATGGGTTGAACTTTGGGGCGACTGGCTCCATCGTGTATACGTCCCTTAACGCGCGCTTCCGCTCCCTCTTGGGGATGTGGGTTGCGTATATCATGTTCACCGTCCGCACTTGTGGGGGAAAACCCTTCTGTCCACTATTGTTCGGCGGCCGGGGCTCATCGTCGTCATCGCTATGCAGCCCCTTGTCTTTATTTTCGGCATTTATCTTGCCTACCTGCTTGAACACCCAACAATCCCTGTTGGTGTGATTGGCTGGCTTTTCAGGGGTGCCATGTATCTGGCACAAGCGGTCGAGTATTCGGTCCAAACTAGACGGGCCCTGAGTATTTCTTTTGAATGGCTTTTTCCGCTGACCGGATTTATAGCCTCTGAATCCGGCGTTAACTGCCGTATCCTCAGCATTGTCGCCGTTAATGCGGCGCTTTTGCTTGTTGCGACGCGACCTGCTACTATTGTCTCTGGTATCCGAATTACCAGGCTTCTTGGTCATATTTTTGCTACGAGCAAGCCAGCTGTCATCTCCCACGCAAAAGCGGGTCATGAGTGTCGTGAGCGCTGCCATAGATTTCGGCTTTTCCTGTCCAAGGTGCCGGGCAAGCCACTCGTCACGGATATTGTGCTTGAAGGCTGCTAGGGCCTCTGCGTCCAGACAGTCGACTATTTGATTTTTCTTTGTTAGGAACCATGTCCAGAATTGCCTGGCCGATTCCTCTGGCTGCTGAATTATGTGGCTTAGGTCATTGGCGTCTGGTGGTCGCACATAAGTGCCCTGGAAATTGTCGAGGAATGCGGCTTCCAGGTCCTCCCAACAACTGATTGATTCTGCTGGCAAGCTGTTAAGCCAATGCCGAGCTGGTCCTTTAAGCTTGAGTGGGAGGTATTTGATGGCGTGTAGATCATCGCCACGGGCCATGTGGATATGAAGGAGATAATCCTCAATCCATACCGCAGGATCTGTTGTGCCATCATATGATTCGATGTTTACGGGTTTGAAACCCTCGGGGATTTGACGATCCATTACTTCATATGTGAAGCATAGTGGGTGTGCGGCGCCTCTGTACTGGGCTATATCACGACGTAGCTCCAATGAGCTTTGTCTGCTGTGTTCGGCCCTACCGGATTTGCTATATCCAGCGTGATGGTTATCGTCTCGAGTCATGGGGCGCCCACGCGATCCGTAGATCAATCTTGTTTTCCTTGCCTTGTCCTCCAATATATCACGCAGGTCTGGCGCATTTTCCCGTGCCTTGGTATGTCTTGAGCGGCTCCGTGGTGCGGCTTGAGTGGAGGGCCGAGAGGCCTCTCTGTCGCAGCCACGAGGTGGCCGGTCGGCCGTATCATGTGCTGGTGATGCAGGTTTAGGTGCTTCCTCCTCTAATCGGGGTAGCAACCTGCGCTTTGGGTAGCTCTTGGAGGGGCGTTCGAGTTCATACTCTTCGGCCGCAAAGACTTCAGTCCATCTGTCGGCTAGCAAATCTTGATCAGCTCTAAGTTGTTGCTGTTTTTTCTTGAGGCTGCTTGCCGTGGCCATAAGCCTGCGTTGGAAACGCTCTTGCTCGATGGGATTCTCTGGCACGACGAATTCATCGTCGTCGAGGCTTGCCTCGTCTTCGGAGGGAGGCATATAATTATCGTCCTCGACCTCTCTGTCTGCCGCTCTCTCATGAGGGCTGGCTTCTCCATCCTCCTATGCTAAATCTTGCTGGAGGGGGTTTTCTTCGGCACTTTCCGGAGTATTATTATCTCCTGTGCCGGAATCACCATTTTTGCTTTGGCGGGATTTTGAGCGGCGCCGCTGACGCCGGCGCTTAGGCTGTTTCTTGGAGGGGTTATCTTCCGCTGTTCCATCGCCATCTCCTTCTTTTGGGGTGTCCACCATGTATATGTCATATGACGAGGTGGCTTTCCAGTGCCCTATAGGCGCTGGTTCTTGATCATCTCCTGCATCGGCGTCCATACCGTCGATGTCTTCGGAGTCGAAGTCGAGCATGTCGGTTAAATCGTCGACAGTGGCTACAAAGTGGGTGGTGGGTGGGCTTTGAATTTCTTCATCGTCCGTATCCCAAACTTGCTGACCATAGTCCGGCCAGGGCTCTCCTGATAAAGAGAGAGACTTTAGTGATTTCAAGATATCGCCGAAGGGCAAGTGCTGAAAGATGTCCACGGCGGTGAACTCCATGATCGGCGCCCAATCAGATTCGATCTGCAGGGCCGCGGAGGGCTCGGAGTCCGGCTCCGAGGAGTCACGAGCCTCGCAGAGGGCAGGGCTAGTGTTCGGCTTGATCGCCGTAGAGATTGCAGCCCCCGAGGCGGTGTCTAACCACCCACCCTCGATTCGTGTGGTCGGCTCCGAGTTAAGGGTCGGAGCGGACACAGGTGCGGCCTCCAGGGCACTGTTCGGCGGCAGAGCTAGATCATGTCCAACGTGACAGTGCGGCACGCTCGGAAGTGGCTCGAATCCGTCGAAGATCAAGTCCCTGCAGATGCCAGCCGTGTAGTTTAAGCTTCCAAATCTGACCTGATGGTAAGGGGCATAGCTTTCGATCTGCTCCAGATGGCCAAGCGAATTGGCCCACAGTGCGAAGCCGCCGAAGACGAAGATCTGTCCGGGGAGAAAGGTCTCACCCTAGACTGCGTCGCTATTGATGATCGAAGGAGCCATCGGGCCTAAAAGTGACGACACAGAGGAGCTCTCAATGAAAGCACCAATGTCAGTGTCAAAACCGGCGGATCTCGGGTAGGGGGTCCCGAACTGTGCGTCTAGGCGGATGGTAACAGGAGAAAAGGGACACGATGTTTTACCCAGGTTTAGGCCCTCTTGATGGAGGTAAAACCCAACGTCCTGCTTGATTAATATTGATGATATGGGTAGTACAAGAGTAGATCTACCACGAGATCAAGGAGGCTAAACCCTAGAAGCTAGCCTATGGTATGATTGTTGTTCTGTCCTATGGACTAAAACCCTCAGGTTTATATAGACACCGGAGAGGGTTTGGGTTACACAGAGTCGGTTACAATGGTAGGAGATCTACATATCCGTATCGCCAAGCTTGCCTTCCACGCTAAGGAAAGTCCCTTCCGGACACGGGACGAAGTCTTCAATCTTGTATCTTCATAGTCCAGGAGCCCGGCTGAAGGTATAGTCCGGCTATCCGGACACCCCCTAATCCAGGACTCCCTCATCCTCCCCTCCGCGGGTATCCGGCTCGGAGGGATCGGGAATCCGGACATAGCTAGTCCTCAAGATAGATGAAGGGTCGCCGCATTGTTCCTCCACCACTGCAACGTGATGGGTGACCTGGGGAGAGTTAATCTCTCTCAGATCGGGTTTAGGCCCAATCTGATCATAGTCTGTAGCGACTCCTAGGGCGGCGATGCGATCCAAGAGCTCTTTTAGGGAAGAGAGCTCCATTAGATCTAACTGCTCGGCGTGTTCCGAGTCGACGTGAAGATTGCTTTTGATGACCCGAGAAGTCATCGTCAGCACAGCGGCCGAATAAGTGGTCATAAGAAAACCACCTAGCCGAAGAGTTCGGCCGACAGCCAAAGCTCCCTTAGCAACAGTGTCGTCTTTAAAGATGGGATGAGGCATCCTTCCTGATGGCGACGACACAGAGGAACTCTCAATGAAAGCACCAATGTCGGTGTCAAAACCGGCGGATCTCGGGGAGGGGGTCCCAAACTGTGCGTCTAGGCGGATGGTAACAGGAGACAAGGGACACAATGTTTTTACCCAGGTTCGGGCCCTCTCGATGGAGGTAAAACCCTACTCCTGCTTGATTAATATTGATGATATGGGTAGTACAAGAGTAGATCTACCACGAGATCAGAGAGGCTAAACCCTAGAAGCTAGCCTATGGTATGATTGTTGTTCGTCCTATGGACTAAAACCCTCCGGTTTATATAGACACCAGAGAGGGCTAGGGTTACACAGAGTCGGTTACAATGGAAGGAGATCTACAAATCCGTATCGCCAAGCTTTCCTTCCACGCCAAGGAAAGTCCCATCCAGACACGGGACGAAGTCTTCAATCTTGTATCTTCATAGTCCAAGAGTCCAGCCAAAGGTTATAGTCCGGCTATCCGGACACCCCCTAATCCAGGACTCCCTCAATGACCGTTGCTTTGGAAGAAAATAATGATATGCATGAATCTATAGATAATGATGATTCCAATGATTTGGTTGAAATATCCCTTGATGAACATGATGCTTTCTATTCTTGTGGCCTTGATGCCAATAGTTATGAAGACGAATTTGCTATAGTTCCTTATGTTAAAAATGAGATCGTTGCTATTGCACCCATGCCTGATAGTTCCCTCGATGAAAAGCATGATTTCAATGATTTTACTATAAATTCTCTTGATGTCAATTGTGCTAATAATATGCAAAACCCTAAGCTTGGGGATGCTAGTTTTGCCATGTCTACTACTTGTTGCAATGATCAAGATTGGGGTGATTCTTCTTATGATCCTGATAATTTATTTAATCCCCATGATGAATATGAGATTGATAATATTGTTTGCAATAATATTGAAAGTGGGCTTGGAAGAGCGTCAACTTTAGATCCCACATATTTGGAGAATGTTCAATCTTATGAATTTTTTGATAAAAGTGGGTTTGGAGAGGTCATGACTTTAGTTAATGTTAATCCCACTATTTCGGAAGAGTGTCAACTTTGCATGCATGTGGACCGTGTTGAAAATATTTTATGTGATAGCTATTTTGTTGAATTTGCTTATGATCCCACATGTAATTATTATGAGTGAGGAAAATATGTTCGTAGAAATTTTCATGATAATAAATTACCTCTCGTTATGTTGAGATTGCTATTATTTCTTTCCGCTTCCTTTCATATGCTAGTTTTTGCTTGCTATGATAATTTGTTTGCCTATAAGATGCCTATGCATAGGAAGTATGTTAGACGTAAATGTGTTTGCCGCGTGTTTCATGATGCTCTCTTTGCGCTTCAATTCTTTTCTTTGATGTGAGCATCGTTAAAATTATCAATGCCTAGCTAGGGGCGTTAAACGATAGCGCTTGTTGGGAGACAACCCAATTTTATTTTAGTTTTTTTGTTTTTGCTTCTGTTTAGGAATAAATAATCTATCTACCTTCTGTTTAGATGTGGTTTTGTGTTTTAATTAGTGTTTGTGCCAAGTTAGACCTATAGGATCTTCTTGGATGATAGTTATTTGATCTTGCTGTAATTTCTAGAATCTTTCTGTTCACGAAAACAATTGTTAAAAATCACCAGAACGTGATAAAATACTGATTCCAATTGCTGCTGATCAATAAACAAATTGTCTAGGTCGTCCTATTTTGGTAGATTGTTTGGAGTCCCAGAAGTTTGCGTTAGTTACAGATTACTACAAACTGTTTTGTTTTTGACAGATTCTGTTTTTTGTGTGTTGTTTGCTTATTTTGATGAATCTATGGCTAGTAAAATAGTTTATAATCCATAGAGAAGTTGGGATATAGTAGGTTTAACACCAATATAAATAAAGAATGAGTTCATTACAGTACCTTGAAGTGGTCTTTTGTTTTCTTTCGCTAACGGAGCTCACGAGATTTCTGTTGAGTTTTGTGTTGTGAAGTTTTCAAGTTTTGGGTGAAATCTTTTGATGGATTATGGAACAAGGAGTGCCAAGAGCCTAAGCTTGGGGATGCCCATGGCACCCCCAATATAATCCAAGGACACCAAAAAGTCAAAGCTTGGGGATGCCCCGGAAGGCATCCCCTCTTTCGTCTACTTCCATCGGTAATTTTACTTGGAGCTATATTTTATTCACCACATGATATGTGTTTTGCTTGGAGCGTCTTGTATTATTTGTGTCTTTGTTTGTTAGTGTGCCACAATCATCCTTGCTGTACACACCTTTTGAGAGAGTCATACATGAATTGGAATTTGATAGAATACTCTATGTGCTTCACTTATATCTTTTGAGCTATATAGTTTTGCTCTATGTGCTTCACTTATATCTTTTGAGCTTTATAGTTTTGCTCTATGTGCTTCACTTATATCTTTTAGAGCACGGTGGTGGATTTGTTTTATAGAAACTATTTATCTCTCATGCTTCAGTTAGATTATTTTGAGAGTCTTTAATAGCATGGTAATTTGCTTAATAATAATAATAAGCTTGGTATTCAAGATTTGTAAAACTTTCTTTTGAGTGCGTTGAATACAAAGAAAAGATTGATAATTGATAATTGTTTTGAGATATGAGGATGGTGATATTAGAGTCATGCTAGTTGAGTAGTTGTGAATATGAAGAATACTTGCGTTAAAGTTTGTGATTCCCGTAGCATGCACGTATGGTGAACCGTTATGTGATGAAGTCGGAGCATGATCTATTTATTGATTGTATTCCTTATGAGCGGCGGTCGGGGATGAGCAATGGTCTTTTCCTACCAATCTATCCCCCTAGAAGCATGCGCTTAATCCTTTGCTTTGATAACTTCTAGATTTTTTCAATAAGTATATGAGTTCTTTATGACTAATGTCGAGTCCATGGATTATACACACTTTTCCCTTCCTTCCACCATTGCTAGCCTCTCTAATACCGCGCACTTTTCGCCGGTATCATACACCCACCATATATCTTCCTCAAAACAGCCACCATACCTACCTATCATGGCATTTCCATAGCCATTCCGAGATATATTGCCATGCAACTTTCCACCGTTCCGGTTATTATGACACGCTCCATCATTGTCATATTGCTAGCATGATCATGTAGTTGACATCGTATTTGTGGCAAAGCCACCGTTCATAATTCTTTCATACATGTCACTCTTGAATCATTGCATATCCCGGTACACAGCCAGAGGTATATCTGGCCATGGGCCGGGCCGGGCCGGGCTTGGGCCGGGCCTGAAAAAGCCCATGGCAGAAAACTAAGGCCCAGGCCCTACCATCGGGCCTACTTTTCAAGCCCAAGCCCGGCCCATCTGGTAAAAAGCCCTGAAAATCCCTTAGGGCTTAGGGCCGTGGGCCGGGCCTCTTCCTTAAAATGCCAATATGCCAAGCCCAAGCCCATCCAGGACCTGCTGGGGGGCTCAAAACTCAGGCCCAAGCCCGGCCCATGGGCAAGCCCATCAGGCCTAGGCCCTGGATTTTAGGGTCGGGCCTGGGTGGGCCGACAGGGCCGGGCTTGAGATGGCCAGGACTAGCCGGAGGCATTCACATAGAGTCATATTTTGTTCTAAGTTTCGATTTGTAATTGTTGAGTTCTAAGAAAAATAAAAGTGTGATTGAGGGAGTCCTGGATTAGGGGGTGTCCGGATGGCCGGACTATACCTTCAGCCGGACTCCTGGACTATGAAGATACAAGATTGAAGACTTCGTCCCGTGTCCGGAAGGGACTTTCCTTGGCGTGGAAGGCAAGCTTGGCGATGCGGATATTTAGATCTCCTACCATTGTAACCGACCTTGTGTAACCCTAACCCTCTCCGGTGTCTATATAAACCGGAGGGCTTTAGTCTGTAGGACAACATACAACAATCATACCATAGGCTAGCTTCTAGGGTTTAGGCTCCTTGATCTCGTGGTAGATCTACTCTTGTACTACCCATATCGTCAATATTAATCAAGCAGGACGTAGGGTTTTAGCTCCATCGAGAGGGCCCGAACCTGGGTAAAACTTCGTGTCCCTTGTCTCCTGTTACCATCCGCCTAGACGCACAGTTCGGGACCCCCTACCCGAGATCCGCCGGTTTTGACACCGACATTGGTGCTTTCATTGAGAGTTCCTCTGTGTCGTCGCTTTTAGGCCCGATGGCTCCTCCGATCATCAATAATGATGCAGTCCAGGGTGAGACTTTTCTCCCCGGACAGATCTTCGTCTTCGGCGGCTTCGCACTGCGGGCCAATTCGCTTGGCCATCTGGAGCAGATCGAAAGCTACGCCCCTGGCCATCAGGTCAGATTTGGAAGTTTAAACTACACGGGTGACGTCCGCGGGGACTTGATCTTCGACGGATTCGAGCCATAGCCGAGCGCGCCGCACTGTCGCGATGGGCATGATCTAGCTCCGCCGCCGAACAGTGCCCTGGAGGCCGCGCAAGCATCGGTTCCGACCCTGGATTCTGAACCAACTGCGCCGATCGAGGACAAGTGGTTGGACGCCGCCTCAGGGGTTGCGATCCCAACGGCGATCGAGCCGAAAACCAGCCCCGCACTCCGCAAGGCCCGTGACTCCGTGGGGCCGGACTCCTCTCCGGACTCCAAGCCCCCCGCGCCCCTGCCGATCAAATCCGATTGGGCGCCGATCATGGAGTTTACCGCCGCGGACATCTTTCAGCACTCACCCTTTGGCGATATTCTGAAGTCATTAAAGTCTCTCTCTTTATCAGGAGAGCCCTGGCCGAACTGCAGGCAGCAAGGTTGGAATACGGACGACGAAGAAATTCAAAGCCCACCCACCACCCATTTTGTAGCCACTGTCGATAATTTAAACGACGTGCTCAATTTAGACTCCGAAGACATCGACGGTATGGACGACGATGCAGGAGACGCACATGAACCAACGCTTATAGGGCATTGGACAGCAACCTCATCTCATGATGTGTACATGGTGGATACACCTAAAGAAGGCGACAACGAGGAACACGGGGATGCAACGAGGGATCGATCTCTCGAAAAACAATCAAAGCGGCGGCGTAAACGCCGCTCCAAGCCCCGCCTCGATAAAGACGACAGCCATCACTACTGGAAACAGGGAATTTGCCATCAGCCAGCTCTTTGCCATCTGCCAGCTGATGGCAAAGAATGTCTTTGCCATCTGCTCATAAAACCAGATGGCAAAGAACTGACAGACGGCAAAGAACATGGTTACCATCAGCCAATTCGTTGCCATCTGCTAGTGGATGGCAAATAATCTTTGCCATCTGCCAGCAGATGGCAAAGAGGTTGGCAAATTCTGTGGCCGTCAAGAGTGTAATAGCGTTACCAGCCCCACCTCTTTGCCATCTGCCTGCAGACGGCAAAGATTCTTTGCCATCTGCTGGCAGATGGCAAAGAGATGGGGTAAACTTTTTCGAGGTAAAAAAAACTGTGGGGTTATTTTTGTTTTCATTGGTTGAAATGTTTGTGTCATGGATTGATGACATGGCATCCATCCATCCATCCATCCATCCCATTTATCTAAACAAAAAAAGAGAAAGAAAGAAAAAGAACCCCCACCCCCCGGGCAGCCCAACCACCCAAACCCTATCCCATCCCACTCCATCGTCGTCGCCCCCAGATGCAATCTCGCCGCCACTCCATCCTCTCCAGCTCACGCACGCTCGCCGCCGCCACGTCCGCCGCCGTGGCCGCACTCAGGGCGCAACGGCCTCCTCCTCGCTCGCCGCTCTCCCTGCACAGCGACGTTAGAGGCTGGATCGAGCCCATCCCCCGCTCGCCGCCCCGCTCCGCCACAATCCCCTCCATCCGCCACGCCTTCACGCCATCGCCCCCATCACGCCGAGCCACAGCACCATCGGCGACGACGCCGCCTCACTCCGCCTCGATCCCCTCCGTCTGCGGCGCCTTCACGCCGTCGTCCCCATCACACCGAGCCGCAGCACCTCCCCGAAGTCGCCCGCCCCGAGCCGCAAGACCTGCCCGGGCGCCTACTCCTCCACCGCCTGTCCGGCAAGGCGGGGGCCAGGCGGAGATGGCGGCCAGCGCCTACTCCTCCACTTCCTGTCCGGCGAGGCGGGGGCCAGGCGGAGACGGCGGCCAGCGCCTACTCCTCCACTGCCTGTCCGGCGAGGCGGGGGCCAGGTGGAGGCGGGGACGATGCCTTCTTTGTAACGCTGCCTCCTACACCGCTTGAAAGGCGTCCGTTCACATCTCCGGCTTCAAACACGCAGCCGTTGTGCCGGAGGTCTTTCATCTCTGTGTTCTTTCCTTAACTCTATTTCTTTCAGTCTGCTGCTGATACACGTTTCATCTCCGCCTTAACGCCAGTTTAAAAAACCGTTATAATGATTTTGTTCTTGTTCACACCTCAAGCAGATGCAAAATAGTTATTCGGGTGCTTCGAGAATGACTATAACAGAGATGGGTAAGGATATAAAACTGAAGCCCCAGCCAAACAAAGCTTTGTTACAGAGTTTTAAAAAATTTTCAATCGGTTATTTGAATGCACACATTCAGCAGTTCAGCTTCATTACCCATAGTATACTTACTTCACTTATTTTGTACACATATCAGGCAGATGGAAAATAGTTATGGGGGTGCTTCTCTGTCATGATCAGGGAATCGTTCCCAGTTTAGGGACCTTACAAACAAGTCTACAACCGGGATTGAAAATCACGCGCATGAGAATCGGGATGTAAAACCGCAGGGCAATCGAGGATGGTATGCACGAATATCTGATGATTTTCCCATGATTAGGTGAGTACAATGCAATACACATATATCACAGTGTGCTGATCAATCTACATAAGCAGCCAAATCTGCATGCTACTTTCTTCAATCTGTATACTCCCGCCCGGGCTCAAGTGGCCATATAGGATGCCCTTTTCTTCTTCTCGTACTTACCTGTCCAGCATGTATTATGTATTTGTCTTACAAAAATAAGCATGTATATATATAATATTCTATACAATAAAATGTATTTCCTAGAGTACCCTTTGCTTGATACACTCTTCTGTTAATTTAAATGCTATTCTAATTCTCTGCAGATGAAGAGGATGCTTAGCTATTAAAGCTATTAATTTTTTTGCCAAAAAACTCCAATTTGCTTTGGACTGATAACATGGTCTAGACCATCTCATCCATTGTATCAGAATGCAAACTTGGTTCTCTTTTTACTCTATGTTACTACTGCAATAAAGTTATGCTTATTATAATTTTTCAGTTCAAGTGATGATGATGTTTTCATTTCTATCTTGTCATTCCAATGATAGTGATTCATTTCGGTGCACACTTATATTTGCCACTGGTTGCTGCATGACATTTAATGTTGATATTTTTAGTTGCTATATATCTCACCATTGTTCTAATGTCACATTCTAACTCCTTATTTCTTGTACCTATGCAAAATTGAATATTGAGACATAAGACGTAAAAAGAACTCCACGGTACGGCCACTGATCACATACCATCAAAGTATTACTGCATTATTAAATTATTGCATGCTAATTAACTCGGATAATAAGGATTTTTTTTGTATATTTATACGTGCGTTGCACGTACATGTTTACTAGTCATATATAGGAGATGGTGTGCCACCCGCGCTGATGTAGGAGAGATTCGCCGGCGCCGCAGCCTCTCTCGGATCCGTCCAAGCTGTGCCGACTAAGGAGTGCTTCGCCGGTGCCGCTGCGGTAACGAAGCAGCCGGAACAAGAGGTCGGCGGCTTGGACATAGACATGTGCAATGAAATTTCAAGATCCAAGACCAGCCGGAAGACCAAGGTAAAATCCTAATTTTCTTGCTTCCCCTCATCTGATTTCCCGGAGAGCTTAAGCTGCCACTAGCTTTAACCAACTCATCTGAGTAAAATGTGGAAACACTTGGTTGTTGAAGTGGTAAATAATTTAACATTGGTCATCTGTAATGGCTGGGATACAGTCATCCTTCGAATATGTGGTCACTCCTGTCCTGGTAGTAGGATTTTGGTTGTTCCATGAAAGAAAAAATGTTTCTTTCTTGCTTAAGAGCTTGAACATTATCCAACAGATCATGGCCCAGGTTACTGCTACGACATAAGTAGGACTTTGCAAACTGGCAATTGAAAAAGAAGGCTCTAGTATTCAGCCTGACTCTTGGTGGTAGCGAACAAAAAGTAAAACGGTAGCAAGACTTCATGTTCCATCCAAAATTACGAGGGTTTATATGACTAGCTACCAGACAGAATTTGACATAGGAGCGAGGCAGGGTAATGGTATATAGGTGAATTCACCATTGATATGTCCTGAGATCTCGCTCTCTGATCACCAATTGGAGGTCCTTAAAATAGCAAGGTAAAATCTTGGTGTTTCTTAGTATGAAGAGATGCCATCAAAATTGACTTCCTACTGTATGAATATTTGAATAAATTCACTTTTGATCCATTTGCTAACTTGGTAATTGGCCAGCTCATTAATATAGTATACATGCAGTCTGCTGATTTGTCTGTAAACTGTTGCTTTGAGTTGTGAGATAGAAATCGCTGAACTGGTGTTTAGGGATTTCAGTGGAGCACAATGCTTGCTTAATTTAAGCATCAACATTGAATTGTTGATGCACATGGACTGATACACCTTTTGACTGTTCAATCTTGGCAGGAAATATGCACTGCTACTTCAAGTTCAGCATGACAAGTTGATGTTTAGAATATCTTGAAGAAATGGAAAAAATCATCTTAGATATTCATTCCTGTATTATGTTCCAATATTTTATAGTGTATGAACATTTAAACCATATATTTCAGTCTTAGTCTGTGTAGTGATCAAATTCGGTACTGCTAGTGTGTCATCTGTGGATTATTTTGGCATGTTCAACGGTGGCTGATAAAAATTCCAAACGGCCAATGCTCAATTTCTGTATCCTTTATAGCCTGGACACGTTATGTAGTGCAACTAGCTTGCAATTGCTGTTTTTGTTGTCATGGAGTATGTGGGCATGTGGCAGCCCACATAATCCCACTTAAATTAAGTGGGAGCCCGTTTAGTCCCACGTAATCATCAATTACTAGAATTTACCTTCTGCCTGCTACTGCTTGTTTCTTGACGCCACTAGTTTGTACTGAAATGTGGAGACTTTACACCTTGCAAGATCATTCGGTGGTGGTGACCCATATGATGGTGATTTGCTACGGCCATTCCAGTTTTGGCGGTGGTGGTGCTGCTGCTCCTATGATGGTAGACTCGTCTGATTCCCCTAGCCGCATCCATGGTGATGAAGCTTGGCCTAGGCTAGAACCCCTCCAGTGAGCTCCTCAAGTCCTCTTATACCCCTCCTACTTGCTTGTTGGTTCTATGCTCTGCCTTTGTGAGGTGTGATTGTTCAATTTTGTTCATATTTGAGCATTGGATGATATTGTAATTGTCATGATGTACATGGTTCATCAACTATGCCAACCTGCAGCTTTGTTGTACTAGTGATAGTAGGATAATGCAAGTTTTGACAATCCATGCATATTTCCGCATCATAATAATCTTCTTCTAGTCTTCTTCTTCTAACTTTCTTCTTTCCCATTTTACAGATTTGCTTAAGATCACAGAAGCTTGGGTTGATGGAGTGCTTGTATTTAGGTTTTGTTTTGACCTTGCGAAACTTGCTACCTATGGATGAAACTGTGTAATATTGATGAAACTATGTATATGTACAGATGAAACTTGCTACTATTGGTAACATGTGTTGGATATATATGTGTTCATGACTATTGGTAATATGTGTTGAATATGCTATATTGGTCATATAAATATATTTGTGTTCGATTTTGTGTGAAAAGGAACTGATATAAGAAAAATCAAAATTAAATGGGGCAATATAGTCACTTTGCCATCTGCTAGCAGATGGCAAAGAGCTTTGCCATGAGCTGGCAGATGGCAAAGAGGCCACGTGTCATCTACATGTACAATTTGGGCTGGCCTATTTGGGCTCTTTGCCATCTGCCAGCAGATGGCAAAGAGCTTTGCCATCTGCTGGCAGACGGCAAAGCATGCAGCCTTTGCCATCTGCTGGCAGGCGGCAAGTATGTCGTTAGCCTTCTAACAGGCTAACCCCGTTAAGAGGCTTTGCCATCTGCCGGCTGATGGCAAAGGCACAGGCTCTTTGCCATCAGCCAGCAGACGGCAAAGAAGCCTTTACCGACAGGGTTTCAGACAAGCTGTTTGCCATCTGCTGGCAGATGGCAAAGCCTTTGCCATCCGCCGACCATGCCTTTGCCATCTGCCATCGCAGATGGCAAAGTGCCAGATTCCAGTAGTGCATGAAGACCCAGCCATAGAGCAGGATGAGCCGGCGGACGACGAGCATGCCTTAGAGCAACCGTCCGAACAGGGAAACTTGGATAAAGAAACCGAACAACCCACCCCCGGCATAAACGGCATTCCGGACGACCTTACACCGGATAAGCTCATGGAGCAGAAGAACCTCCACAAAAGGCTCGTTGCTACTGCACGCAGCCTGAAAAAACAGAAGCGGAAGCTCAAAAGCGCGGAAGACGCAATCAGAATCAAATGGAGCAAAATACTTAGCACCGCAGACAAATACGGCGGCAGTCGCCGCACAAAAAGTTATCCGAAGCGAAAGCTACTATCGGAATTCGATGAGGAGGCCCTAGAGCCCCCACAGTCAAAAAGTAAGAAAGCCACCCGGTCGGATAGATGACCCCTTGGCCAGCATGGAGCGGCAAGCGGCGCCGCACACAAGCCAGCACGCGATCCACTCAAGGATTCGCATCAAAAAGATGGCCCAGCCAGATCTATTTATGGGCCAAGAAAGCAAGCTCTCGTAAGCAATGCAATAAAACCAGTATCCGAACATCACGGCACATCCAAATACAGGGGTGCCGCACACCCCCTATGTTTTACCGATGAGGTCCTGGATTATGAATTTCCAGCGGGATTTAAGCCCGTAAACATAGAGGCGTACGACGGAACAATAGACTCCGGAGTCTGGATTGAGGATTATATCCTCCACATACATATGGCCAGAGGAGATGACCTCCACGCCATAAAATACTTACCCCTCAAGCTTAAAGGGTCAGCCCGGCATTGGCTCAAAAGCCTTCCTGAAAACACAATTGGAAGTTGGGAAGAGCTCGAGGACGATTTTCGAGAAAATTTTCAAGGGACCTATGTCCGCCCTCCGGATGTAGACGATCTCAGTCACATAACTCAACAGCCCGGAGAGTCAGCTCGGCAATTCTGGAATAGATTTCTTACTAAAAAGAATCAGGTAGTTGACTGTCCCGACGCCGAAGCCTTAGCAGCTTTTAAGCATAATGTTCGAGACGAATGGCTCGCCAGACACCTCGGCCAAGAAAAGCCAAGAACAATGGCCGCATTAACAAGCCTCATGACCCGCTTTTGCGCAGGAGAGGACAGTTGGTTGGCAAGATGTAGCACCAGTGACCCAAGTACATCCAAAACTAGGGATGGAAACAGAAAACCGCAACGCAACAAGGACCGGCGCCGGACTAAGGCAAACAGTCCGAAGAGCACGACAGTCAATGCCAGATTCAAAAGCTCACGGCAGAATTAGAAAAAGCAGCCCCTCAAAGATAATAGGGACGAGCTGTCCAACTGAAACACAGTCTTAGACAAGATATGTCAGATACACAGTACTCCTGGGAAGCCTGCAAACCATACCCACAGAGATTGCTGGGTTTTTAAGCAATCCGGCAGACTAAATGCCGAACACAAGGGGCTCGACACACCAAGCGAAGACGATGACGAACCCCAAAAGCAGAGCACCAGGAAACAAAAGAATTTTCCACAAGAAGTAAAAACAGTAAACTTACTTCACATAACAAAACGTGCGGCGCCCATAAAGGTATGCGCCATACAACCTATCCCAAAGGAGTCCCGCCACTGGTTGTCAAAACCAATCATCTTCGATCATCGGGATTACTCTAGAAGTATCAGGAGCGCAGGCTGGACTGCCTTGGTACTCAATCCAATAATAGTCAGACTCCAGTTTACAAATGTCCTGATGGACGGAGGCAGCGGTCTAAACCTGATATATCAAGACACAATCCGCCACATGGGGATAGACCCAACAAGAATTCTCCACAGCAAAACCTCCTTTCAAGGGGTAATGCCAGGTCCGGATACCCATTGTATGGGTTTTCTCCGGCTTGAAGTCATATTCGGCTTCCCCGATAAATTCCGCCGCGAAAAGCTAACTTTCCACATCGTCCCATTCTCAAGTCGCTATCAAGCACTGCTGGGACGCGAAGCTTTCGCCCGCTTTAACGCAATACCGCATTACGCATCTCTTATGCTCAAGATGCCCGGTCCACGAGGCATCATCTCACTAAAGGGAAACATCAAATGCGCCCCCCATGCAAAGGATCGTGCGGCAGCCTTAACAGCCCCACAATAATACGGCTTCATCAGCCAAAAATATCCAAACAGGTTGTTAAGACCACGGACACGGTTGGACGAGTCCGGCGTAAACATATCATTAATAAAGGCTTAATAGCCATATACCCCTGCGCTAGGGGCTCCGCGCATATGCAATATGAGACAATCAAGCTCAATTTTACCCATTTCAATCTATACTTTGCTTATTTAGTATAACTTCTGTTCGGCACGACCTTTTTTTCAACTAAGTTCCTCTCTTTTACAGATGAACATCGTGTTGCGCCCGTCCAGGATACGGCACAACGGAGACACAGGCGCAGACGTGCAGTAGGGACCCGTTCCAAGGATTCTTTTCAGATTAAGACCCTGCATAAACCTTTTTTACTGTCTCTTGTTGATACACATCCTCCGGTTTTTCGTTATAATAGAGGAGGGGACTAGCGTCTTGGCATGTGGCCACGTCAGGAATTTTGCGCGTACCTGGATACTAGGGGCTTATTAATGGGGAACGTTGCAGAAAAAAAAATTCCTATGGTTTCACCAAGATCCATCTATGAGTTCATCTAGCAACGAGTGATCGGATGCATCTACATACCTTAATAGATCGCGAGCGGAAGCGTTCAAAGAACGGGGATGAGGGAGTCGTACTCGACGTGATCCAAATCACCGGAGATCCTAGCGCCGAACGGACGGCACCTCCGCGTTCAACACATGTACGGTCAGCGTGACGTCTCCTCCTTCTTGATCCAGCAAGGGGAAGGAGAGGTTGAGGAAGATGGCTCCAGCAGCAGCACGACGGCGTGGTGGTGGTGGAGCAGCAGTACTCCGGCAGGGCTTCGCCAAGCTCGTGACGGAGGAGGAGAGGTGTTGGGGAGGGGAGGGGCTGCGCCTTGGATGTATCCAGCAGCCCTCCCCTCGCCCCTCTATTTATAGGGGAAGGGAGAAGGGGGGCCGGCCCCTCTAGATGAGATCTAGAGGGGGGCGGCGGCCAAGGGGAGGGGGCTTGCACCCCAAGCAAGGGGGGCGCCCCCCCTCAGGGTTTCCCCCAACCCTAGGCGCATGGGCCCTAGGGGGGTGGCGCCCCAGCCCACTTTGGGCTGGATCCCTTCCTCATACAGCCCATAAGGCCCTCCGGGAGAGGTGGCCCCTCCCGGTGGACCCCTTGGAACCCTCCGATGGCCCCGGTACAATACCGATATGCCCCCGAACCTTTCCGGTGACCGTATGACAACTTCCCATATATAAATCTTTACCTCCGGACTATTCCGGAACTCCTCGTGACGTCCGGGATCTCATCCGGGACTCCGAACAACATTCGGTACTCACATATAAGTCCTCCTAATAACCCTAGCGTCACCGAACCTTAAGTGTGTAGACCCTACGGGTTCGGGAGACACGCAGACATGACTGAGACGACTCTCTGGTCAATAACCAACAGCGGGATCTGGATACCCATGTTGGCTCCCACATGCTCCTCGATGATCTCATCGGATGAACCACGATGTTGAGGATTCAATCAATCCTGTATTCAATTCCCTTTGTCAATCGGTATTTTACTTGCCCGAGATTCGATCGTCGGTATCCCAATACCTCGTTCAATCTCGTTACCGGCAAGTCACTTTACTCGTACCGTAATGCATGATTCCATGATCAAACACTTTGATCACACTGATCTCATTATGATGATGCATTACCGAGTGGGCCCGGTGATACCTCTCCGTCATATGGAGTGACAAATCCCAGTCTCGATCCGTGTCAACCCAACAGGCACTTTCGGAGATACCCGTAGTATACCTTTATAGTCACCCAGTTACGTTGTGACGTTTGGCACACCCAAAGCACTCCTACGGTATCCGGGAGTTACACGATCTCATGGTCTAAGGAAAAGATACTTGACATTGGAAAAGCTCTAGCAAACGAATTATATGATCTTGTGCTTATGCTTAGGATTGGGTCTTGTCCATCACATCATTCTCCTAATGACGTGATCTCGTTATCAATGACATCCAATGTCCATAGTCAGGAAACCATGACTATCAGTTGATCAACGAGCTAGTCAACTAGAGGCTTGCTAGGGACATATTGGTGTCTATGTATTCACACATGTATTATGATTTCCGGATAACACAATTATAGCATGTATAAAAGACAATTATCATGAACAAGGAAATATAATAATAATGCTTTTATTATTGCCTCTAGGGCATATTTCCAACAGTCTCCCACTTGCACTAGAGTCAATAATCTAGTTACATTGTGATGAATCGAACACCCATAGAGTTCTGGTGTTGATCATGTTTTGCTCTAGGGAGAGGTTTGGTCAACGGATCTGCGACATTCAGATCCGTATGCACTTTACAAATTTCTATGTCTCCATCTTGAACATTTTCACGAATGGAGTTGAAGCGACGCTTGATGTGCCTAGTCTTCTTGTGAAACCTGGGCTCCTTGGCAAGTGCAATAGCTCCAGTGTTGTCACAGAAGAGTTTGATCGGCCCCGACGCATTGGGTATGACTCCTAGGTCGGTGATGAACTCCTTCACCCAAATTGCTTCATGCGCTGCCTCCGAGGCTGCCATGTACTCCACTTCACATGTAGATCCCACCACGACGCTCTGCTTGCAGCTGCACCAGCTTACTGCTCCACTATTCAACATATACACATATCCGGTTTGTGACTTAGAGTCATCCAGATCTGTGTCGAAGCTAGCATCGACGTAACCCTTTACGACGAGCTCTTCGTCACCTCCATAAACGAGAAACATGTCCTTAGTCCTTTTCAGGTACTTCAGGATATTCTTGACCGCTGTCCAGTGTTCCTTGCTAGGATTACTTTGGTATCTTCCTACCAAACTTACGGCAAGGTTTACATCAGGTCTGGTACACAGCATGGCATACATAATAGACCCTATGGCCGAGGCATAGGGGATGACACTCATCTCTTCAATATCTTCTGCCGTGGTCGGGCATTGAGCTGAGCTCAATTTCACACGTTGCAACACAGGCAAGAACCCCTTCTTGGACTGATCCATATTGAACTTCTTCAATATCTTTTCAAGGTATGTGCTTTGTGAAAGACCTATGAGGCGTCTAGATCTATCTCTATAGATCTTGATGCCTAACATATAAGCAGCTTCTCCAAGGTCCTTCATTGAAAAACTCTTATTCAAGTAGGCCTTAATGCTGTCCAAAAGTTCTATATCATTTCCCATTAAAAGTATGTCATCTACATATAATATGAGAAATGCTACAGAGCTCCCACTCACTTTCTTGTAAACGCAGGCTTCTCCATAAGTCTGCATAAACCCAAACGCCTTGATCATCTCACCAAAGCGAATGTTCCAACTCCGAGATGCTTGCACCAGCCCATAAATGGATCGCTGGAGCTTGCATACCTTGTTAGCATTCTTAGGGTCGACAAAACCTTTCGGCTGCATCATATACAGTTCTTCCTTAAGATAGCCATTAAGGAATGTCGTTTTGACGTCCATTTACCATATCTCATAATCATAGTATGCGCCAATTGCTAACATGATTCAGACGGACTTCAGCTTCGCTACGGGAGAGAAAGTCTCATCGTAGTCAACCCCTTGAACTTGCCGATAACCCTTAGCGACAAGTCGAGCTTTATAGATGGTAACATTACCATCCGCGTCCGTCTTCTTCTTAAAGATCCATTTTTTTTCTATCGCTCGCCGATCATCGGGCAAGTCTGTCAAAGTCCATACTTTGTTTTCATACATGGATCCTATCTCGGATTGCATGGCCTCCAGCCATTTGTTGGAATCTGGGCCTGCCATCGCTTCTTCATAGTTCGAAGGTTCACCGTTGTCTAACAACATGATTTCCAGGACAGGGTTGCCGTACCACTCTGGTGCGGAACGTGTCCTTGTGGACCTACGAAGTTCAGTAGTAACTTGATCTGAAGTTTCATGATCATCATCATTAACCTCCTCTCTAACCGGTGGAGGCACCACAGAAACATTTTCTTGAGCTGCGCTACTATCCGGTTCAAGAGGTAATACTTCATCAAGTTCCACTTTCCTCCCACTTACTTCTTTCGAGAGAAACTCTTTCTCCAGAAAGGATCCATTCTTGGCAACAAAGATCTTGCCTTTGGATCTTAGGTAGAAGGTATACCCAATAGTTTCCTTAGGGTATCCTATGAAGACGCATTTTTCCGACTTGGGTTCGAGCTTTTCAGGTTGAAGTTTCTTGACATAAGCATCGCATCCCCAAACTTTTAGAAACGACAGCTTAGGTTTCTTCCCAAACCATAATTCATACGATGTCGTCTCAACGGATTTAGACGGTGCCCTATTTAAAGTGAATGTAGCTGTCTCTAGAGCGTATCCCCAAAATGATAGTGGTAAATCAGTAAGGGACATCATAGATCGCACCATATCCAATAGAGTGCGATTACGACGTTCGGACACACCGTTACATTGAGGTGTTCCAGGCGGCATGAGTTGTGAAACGATTCCACATTTCCTTAAGTGTGTGCCAAATTCGTGACTTAAATATTCTCCTCCACGATCTGATCGTAAGAACTTTATTTTTCGGTCACGTTGATTCTCTACCTCATTCTGAAATTCCTTGAACTTTTCAAAGGTCTCAAACTTGTGTTTCATCAAGTAGACATACCCATATCTACTCAAGTCATCAGTAAGAGTGAGAACATAACGATATCCTCCGCGAGCCTCAACACTCATTGGACCACACACATCAGTATGTATGATTTCCAGTAAGTTGGTTGCTCGCTCCATTGTTCCGGAGAACGGAGTCTTGGTCATTTTGCCCATGAGGCATGGTTCGCATGTGCCAAATGATTCATAATCGAGAGACTCTAAAAGTCCATCAGCATGGAGCTTCTTCATGCGCTTGACACCAATGTGACCAAGGCAGCAGTGCCACAAGTATGTGGGACTATCGTTATCAACTTTACATCTTTTGGTATTCACACTATGAATATGTGTAACATCACGCACGAGATTCATTAAGAATAAACAATTGACCAGCGGAGCATGACCATAAAACATATCACTCATATAAATAGAACAACCATTATTCTCGGATTTAAATGAGTAGCCATCTCGTATTAAACGAGATCCAGATACAATGTTCATGCTCAAACTTGGCACTAAATAACAATTATTAAGGTTTAAAACTAATCCCGTAGGTAAATGTAGAGGTAGCGTGCCAACGGCGATCACGTCGACCTTGGAACCATTCCCGACGCGCATCGTCACCTCGTCCTTCGCCAGTCTCCGCTTATTCTGCAGCTCCTGCTTTGAGTTACAAATATGAGCAACGGCACCGGTATCAAATACCCAGGAGCTACTACGAGCACTGGTAAGGTACACATCAATTACATGTATATCACATATACCTTTAGTGTTGCCGGCCTTCTTGTCCGCTAAGTATTTGGGGCAGTTCCGCTTCCAGTGACCCTTCCCTTTGCAATAAAAGCACTCAGTCTCTGGCTTGGGTCCATGCTTTGACTTCTTCCCGGCAACTGGCTTACCGGGTGCGGCAACATCCTTGCCGTCCTTCTTGAAGTTCTTCTTACCCTTGCCTTTCTTGAACTTGGTGGTTTTATTGACCATCAACACTTGATGTTCCTTTTTGATTTCTACCTCCGCTGATTTCAGCATAGCAAATACCTCAGGAATGGTCTTTACCATCCCCTGCATATTGTAGTTCATCACAAAGCTCTTGTAGCTAGGTGGGAGCGACTGAAGGATTCTATCAATGACCGCCTCGTCTAGGAGGTTAATCTCCAACTGAGTCAAGCGGTTGTGCAACCCAGACATCTTGAGTATGTGTTCACTGAAAGAACTATTTTCCTCCATCTTACAACTGTAGAACTTGTCGGAGACTTCATATCTCTCGACCCGGGCATGAGCTTGGAAAACCATTTTCAGCTCTTCAAACATCTCATATGCTCCGTGTTGCTCAAAACATTTTTGGAGCCCCGGTTCTAAGCTGTAAAGCATGCCGCACTGAACGAGGGAGTAATCATCAGCACGCTGCTGCCAAGCGTTCATAACGTCTTGGTTCTCTGGAATGGGTGCGTCACCTAGCGGTGCTTCTAGGACATATTGTTTCCTGGCAGCTATGAGGATGATCCTCAGGTTCCGGACACAGTCCGTATAGTTGCTGCCATCGTCTTTCAGCTTGGTTTCCTCTAGGAACGCGTTGAAGTTGAGGTTGACATTAGCGTTGGCCATTTGATCTACAAGACATTTATGCAAAGATTTTAGACTAAGTTCATGATAATTAAGTTCATCTAATCAAATTATTCTATGAACTCCCACTCAGATTAGACATCCCTCTAGTCATCTAAGTGAAACATGATCCGACTCGACTAGGCCGTGTCCGATCATCATGTGAGACGGACTAGTCATCATCGGTGAACATCTCCATGTTGATCGTATCTTCCATACGACTCATGCTCGACCTTTTGGTCTCTTGTGTTCCGAGGCCATGTCTGTACATGCTAGGCTCGTCAAGTCAACCTAAGTGTTTGCATGTGTAAATCTGTCTTACACCCGTTGTATGTGAACGTTGGAATCTATCACACCCGATCATCACGTGGTGCTTCGAAACAACGAACTGTCGCAACGGCGCACAGTTAGGGGGAACACTTGCTTGAAATTGTTATAAGGGATCATCTTATTTACTCCGTCGTTCTAAGTAAACAAGATGCAAAAACATGATAAACATCACATGCAATCAAATAATAATAGTGACATGATATGGCCAATATCATATAGCTCCTTTGATCTCCATCTTGGGGCTCCATGATCATCTTGTCACCGGCATGACACCATGATCTCCATCATCATGATCTCCATCATTGTGTCTCCATGAAGTTTCTCGCCAACTATTACTTCTACTACTACGGCTAACACGTTTAGCAATAAAGTAAAGTAATTTACATGGCGTTTCCAATGACACGCAGGTCATACAAAAAATAATGACAACTCCTATGGCTCCTGCCGGTTGTCATACTCATCGACATGCAAGTCATGATTCCTATTACATGAACATGATCTCATACATCACATATATATCATTCATCATTCATCACAACTTTGGCCATATCATATCACAAAGCACTTGCTGCAAAAACAAGTTAGACGTCCTCTAATTGTTGTTACAAGTTTTACGTGGGTGCAATAGGGTTCTAGCAAGAACGTTTTCTTACCTACGTAAAAGCCACAACGTGATTTGTCAACTTCTATTTACCCTTCATAAGGACCCTTTTCGTCGAATCCGCTCCAACTAAAGTGGGAGAGACAGACACCCGCCAGCCACCTTATGCAACTAGTGCATGTCAGTCGGTGGAACCGGTCTCACGTAAGCGTACGTGTAAGGTTGGGCCGGGCCGCTTCATCCCACAATACCGCTGAAGCAAAATAAGACTAGTAGCGGCAAGAAAGTTGACAACATCTACGCCCACAACAATTGTGTTCTACTCGTGCAAAGAGAACTACGCATAGACCTAGCTCATGATGCCACTGATGGGGAACGTTGCAGAAAACAAAAATTTTCCTACGGTTTCACCAAGATCCATCTATGAGTTCATCAAGCAACGAGTGATCGGATGCATCTACATACCTTAGTAGATCGCGAGCGGAAGCTTTCAAAGAACGGGGATGAGGGAGTCGTACTCGACGTGATCCAAATCACCGGAGATCCTAGCGCCGAACGGACGGCACCTCCGCGTTCAACACACTTACGGTTAGCGTGACGTCTCCTCCTTCTTGATCCAGCAAGGGGAAGGAGAGGTTGAGGAAGATGGCTCCAGCAGCAGCACGACGGCGTGGTGGTGGTGGAGCAGCAGTACTCCGGCAGGGCTTCGCCAAGCCCGTGACGGAGGAGGAGAGGTGTTGGGGAGGGGAGGGGCTGCGCCTTGGATGTATCCAGCAGCCCTCCCCTCGCCCCTCTATTTATAGGGGAAGGGAGAAGGGGGGCCGGCCCCTCTAGATGATATCTTGAGGGGGGCGGCGGCCAAGGGGAGGGGGCTTGCCCCGCAAGCAAGGGGGGCGCCCCTCCTCAGGATGTCCCCCAACCCTAGGCGCATGGGCCCTAGGGGATATGCCCCCGAACCTTTCCGGTGACCGTATGACAACTTCCCATATATAAATCTTTACCTCCGGACTATTCCGGAACTCCTCGTGACATCCGGGATCTCATCCGGGACTCCGAATAACATTCGGTACTCACATATAAGTCTTCCTAATAACCCTAGCGTCACCGAACCTTAAGTGTGTAGACCCTACGGGTTCGGGAGACACGTAGACATGACCGAGACGACTCTCCGGTAAATAACCAACAGCGGGACCTGGATACCCATGTTGTCTCACACATGCTCCTCAATGATCTCATCGGATGAACCACGATGTCGAGGATTCAATCAATCCCGTATTCAATTCCCTTTGTCAATCGGTATTTTACACTACAGGAATCAGCCATTTTGCCGTCTGCCACGGCGGACGGCAAAGGCATGAACGGCGGACGGCAAAGGCCTTTGCCGTCAGCCGGGGACGGCAAAAGGCTCCGGCAACGTAGGCTACGGTAAACAGCTACTTTGTCGTCTGCTTTTTGGCGGCTGACGGCAAAGACCCTTTGCCGTCCGCGGCGGACGGCAATAATTGCGCTGTCAGTCCGTTAAGTGGCTAACGGCAGGCCTTTGCCGTCCGCCGCTGACGACAAAATTTCTAGTGTCTTTGCCGTCCGCCGTATGATGTCATCTACACGTCACTGCATGGCAGGTTCTTTGCCGTCTGCCAGTGATGGCAAAGTCTTTGCCGTCTGCCACTGTAGGCAAACTGGCCAACTGGGTCAGCTCCCAGGAAGCACAGCTGGATATGACTGGGTCAGCTCCCAAGGTAATTCAGGGGAGTCACAGAAGAGTTTGATCGGCCCCGACGCATTGGGTATGACTCCTAGGTCGGTGATGAACTCCTTCACCCAAATTGCTTCATGCGCTGCCTCCGAGGCTGCCATGTACTCCACTTCACATGTAGATCCCACCACGACGCTCTGCTTGCAGCTGCACCAGCTTACTGCTCCACTATTCAACATATACACATATCCGGTTTGTGACTTAGAGTCATCCAGATCTGTGTCGAAGCTAGCATCGACGTAACCCTTTACGACGAGCTCTTCGTCACCTCCATAAACGAGAAACATGTCCTTAGTCCTTTTCAGGTACTTCAGGATATTCTTGACCGCTGTCCAGTGTTCCTTGCTAGGATTACTTTGGTATCTTCCTACCAAACTTACGGCAAGGTTTACATCAGGTCTGGTACACAGCATGGCATACATAATAGACCCTATGGCCGAGGCATAGGGGATGACACTCATCTCTTCAATATCTTCTGCCGTGGTCGGGCATTGAGCTGAGCTCAATTTCACACGTTGCAACACAGGCAAGAACCCCTTCTTGGACTGATCCATATTGAACTTCTTCAATATCTTTTCAAGGTATGTGCTTTGTGAAAGACCTATGAGGCGTCTAGATCTATCTCTATAGATCTTGATGCCTAACATATAAGCAGCTTCTCCAAGGTCCTTCATTGAAAAACTCTTATTCAAGTAGGCCTTAATGCTGTCCAAAAGTTCTATATCATTTCCCATTAAAAGTATGTCATCTACATATAATATGAGAAATGCTACAGAGCTCCCACTCACTTTCTTGTAAACGCAGGCTTCTCCATAAGTCTGCATAAACCCAAACGCCTTGATCATCTCACCAAAGCGAATGTTCCAACTCCGAGATGCTTGCACCAGCCCATAAATGGATCGCTGGAGCTTGCATACCTTGTTAGCATTCTTAGGGTCGACAAAACCTTTCGGCTGCATCATATACAGTTCTTCCTTAAGATAGCCATTAAGGAATGTCGTTTTGACGTCCATTTACCATATCTCATAATCATAGTATGCGCCAATTGCTAACATGATTCAGACGGACTTCAGCTTCGCTACGGGAGAGAAAGTCTCATCGTAGTCAACCCCTTGAACTTGCCGATAACCCTTAGCGACAAGTCGAGCTTTATAGATGGTAACATTACCATCCGCGTCCGTCTTCTTCTTAAAGATCCATTTTTTTTCTATCGCTCGCCGATCATCGGGCAAGTCTGTCAAAGTCCATACTTTGTTTTCATACATGGATCCTATCTCGGATTGCATGGCCTCCAGCCATTTGTTGGAATCTGGGCCTGCCATCGCTTCTTCATAGTTCGAAGGTTCACCGTTGTCTAACAACATGATTTCCAGGACAGGGTTGCCGTACCACTCTGGTGCGGAACGTGTCCTTGTGGACCTACGAAGTTCAGTAGTAACTTGATCTGAAGTTTCATGATCATCATCATTAACCTCCTCTCTAACCGGTGGAGGCACCACAGAAACATTTTCTTGAGCTGCGCTACTATCCGGTTCAAGAGGTAATACTTCATCAAGTTCCACTTTCCTCCCACTTACTTCTTTCGAGAGAAACTCTTTCTCCAGAAAGGATCCATTCTTGGCAACAAAGATCTTGCCTTTGGATCTTAGGTAGAAGGTATACCCAATAGTTTCCTTAGGGTATCCTATGAAGACGCATTTTTCCGACTTGGGTTCGAGCTTTTCAGGTTGAAGTTTCTTGACATAAGCATCGCATCCCCAAACTTTTAGAAACGACAGCTTAGGTTTCTTCCCAAACCATAATTCATACGATGTCGTCTCAACGGATTTAGACGGTGCCCTATTTAAAGTGAATGTAGCTGTCTCTAGAGCGTATCCCCAAAATGATAGTGGTAAATCAGTAAGGGACATCATAGATCGCACCATATCCAATAGAGTGCGATTACGACGTTCGGACACACCGTTACATTGAGGTGTTCCAGGCGGCATGAGTTGTGAAACGATTCCACATTTCCTTAAGTGTGTGCCAAATTCGTGACTTAAATATTCTCCTCCACGATCTGATCGTAAGAACTTTATTTTTCGGTCACGTTGATTCTCTACCTCATTCTGAAATTCCTTGAACTTTTCAAAGGTCTCAAACTTGTGTTTCATCAAGTAGACATACCCATATCTACTCAAGTCATCAGTAAGAGTGAGAACATAACGATATCCTCCGCGAGCCTCAACACTCATTGGACCACACACATCAGTATGTATGATTTCCAGTAAGTTGGTTGCTCGCTCCATTGTTCCGGAGAACGGAGTCTTGGTCATTTTGCCCATGAGGCATGGTTCGCATGTGCCAAATGATTCATAATCGAGAGACTCTAAAAGTCCATCAGCATGGAGCTTCTTCATGCGCTTGACACCAATGTGACCAAGGCAGCAGTGCCACAAGTATGTGGGACTATCGTTATCAACTTTACATCTTTTGGTATTCACACTATGAATATGTGTAACATCACGCACGAGATTCATTAAGAATAAACAATTGACCAGCGGAGCATGACCATAAAACATATCACTCATATAAATAGAACAACCATTATTCTCGGATTTAAATGAGTAGCCATCTCGTATTAAACGAGATCCAGATACAATGTTCATGCTCAAACTTGGCACTAAATAACAATTATTAAGGTTTAAAACTAATCCCGTAGGTAAATGTAGAGGTAGCGTGCCAACGGCGATCACGTCGACCTTGGAACCATTCCCGACGCGCATCGTCACCTCGTCCTTCGCCAGTCTCCGCTTATTCTGCAGCTCCTGCTTTGAGTTACAAATATGAGCAACGGCACCGGTATCAAATACCCAGGAGCTACTACGAGCACTGGTAAGGTACACATCAATTACATGTATATCACATATACCTTTAGTGTTGCCGGCCTTCTTGTCCGCTAAGTATTTGGGGCAGTTCCGCTTCCAGTGACCCTTCCCTTTGCAATAAAAGCACTCAGTCTCTGGCTTGGGTCCATGCTTTGACTTCTTCCCGGCAACTGGCTTACCGGGTGCGGCAACATCCTTGCCGTCCTTCTTGAAGTTCTTCTTACCCTTGCCTTTCTTGAACTTGGTGGTTTTATTGACCATCAACACTTGATGTTCCTTTTTGATTTCTACCTCCGCTGATTTCAGCATAGCAAATACCTCAGGAATGGTCTTTACCATCCCCTGCATATTGTAGTTCATCACAAAGCTCTTGTAGCTAGGTGGGAGCGACTGAAGGATTCTATCAATGACCGCCTCGTCTAGGAGGTTAATCTCCAACTGAGTCAAGCGGTTGTGCAACCCAGACATCTTGAGTATGTGTTCACTGAAAGAACTATTTTCCTCCATCTTACAACTGTAGAACTTGTCGGAGACTTCATATCTCTCGACCCGGGCATGAGCTTGGAAAACCATTTTCAGCTCTTCAAACATCTCATATGCTCCGTGTTGCTCAAAACATTTTTGGAGCCCCGGTTCTAAGCTGTAAAGCATGCCGCACTGAACGAGGGAGTAATCATCAGCACGCTGCTGCCAAGCGTTCATAACGTCTTGGTTCTCTGGAATGGGTGCGTCACCTAGCGGTGCTTCTAGGACATATTGTTTCCTGGCAGCTATGAGGATGATCCTCAGGTTCCGGACACAGTCCGTATAGTTGCTGCCATCGTCTTTCAGCTTGGTTTCCTCTAGGAACGCGTTGAAGTTGAGGTTGACATTAGCGTTGGCCATTTGATCTACAAGACATTTATGCAAAGATTTTAGACTAAGTTCATGATAATTAAGTTCATCTAATCAAATTATTCTATGAACTCCCACTCAGATTAGACATCCCTCTAGTCATCTAAGTGAAACATGATCCGACTCGACTAGGCCGTGTCCGATCATCATGTGAGACGGACTAGTCATCATCGGTGAACATCTCCATGTTGATCGTATCTTCCATACGACTCATGCTCGACCTTTTGGTCTCTTGTGTTCCGAGGCCATGTCTGTACATGCTAGGCTCGTCAAGTCAACCTAAGTGTTTGCATGTGTAAATCTGTCTTACACCCGTTGTATGTGAACGTTGGAATCTATCACACCCGATCATCACGTGGTGCTTCGAAACAACGAACTGTCGCAACGGCGCACAGTTAGGGGGAACACTTGCTTGAAATTGTTATAAGGGATCATCTTATTTACTCCGTCGTTCTAAGTAAACAAGATGCAAAAACATGATAAACATCACATGCAATCAAATAATAATAGTGACATGATATGGCCAATATCATATAGCTCCTTTGATCTCCATCTTGGGGCTCCATGATCATCTTGTCACCGGCATGACACCATGATCTCCATCATCATGATCTCCATCATTGTGTCTCCATGAAGTTTCTCGCCAACTATTACTTCTACTACTACGGCTAACACGTTTAGCAATAAAGTAAAGTAATTTACATGGCGTTTCCAATGACACGCAGGTCATACAAAAAATAATGACAACTCCTATGGCTCCTGCCGGTTGTCATACTCATCGACATGCAAGTCATGATTCCTATTACATGAACATGATCTCATACATCACATATATATCATTCATCATTCATCACAACTTTGGCCATATCATATCACAAAGCACTTGCTGCAAAAACAAGTTAGACGTCCTCTAATTGTTGTTACAAGTTTTACGTGGGTGCAATAGGGTTCTAGCAAGAACGTTTTCTTACCTACGTAAAAGCCACAACGTGATTTGTCAACTTCTATTTACCCTTCATAAGGACCCTTTTCGTCGAATCCGCTCCAACTAAAGTGGGAGAGACAGACACCCGCCAGCCACCTTATGCAACTAGTGCATGTCAGTCGGTGGAACCGGTCTCACGTAAGCGTACGTGTAAGGTTGGGCCGGGCCGCTTCATCCCACAATACCGCTGAAGCAAAATAAGACTAGTAGCGGCAAGAAAGTTGACAACATCTACGCCCACAACAATTGTGTTCTACTCGTGCAAAGAGAACTACGCATAGACCTAGCTCATGATGCCACTGATGGGGAACGTTGCAGAAAACAAAAATTTTCCTACGGTTTCACCAAGATCCATCTATGAGTTCATCAAGCAACGAGTGATCGGATGCATCTACATACCTTAGTAGATCGCGAGCGGAAGCTTTCAAAGAACGGGGATGAGGGAGTCGTACTCGACGTGATCCAAATCACCGGAGATCCTAGCGCCGAACGGACGGCACCTCCGCGTTCAACACACTTACGGTTAGCGTGACGTCTCCTCCTTCTTGATCCAGCAAGGGGAAGGAGAGGTTGAGGAAGATGGCTCCAGCAGCAGCACGACGGCGTGGTGGTGGTGGAGCAGCAGTACTCCGGCAGGGCTTCGCCAAGCCCGTGACGGAGGAGGAGAGGTGTTGGGGAGGGGAGGGGCTGCGCCTTGGATGTATCCAGCAGCCCTCCCCTCGCCCCTCTATTTATAGGGGAAGGGAGAAGGGGGGCCGGCCCCTCTAGATGATATCTTGAGGGGGGCGGCGGCCAAGGGGAGGGGGCTTGCCCCGCAAGCAAGGGGGGCGCCCCTCCTCAGGATGTCCCCCAACCCTAGGCGCATGGGCCCTAGGGGATATGCCCCCGAACCTTTCCGGTGACCGTATGACAACTTCCCATATATAAATCTTTACCTCCGGACTATTCCGGAACTCCTCGTGACATCCGGGATCTCATCCGGGACTCCGAATAACATTCGGTACTCACATATAAGTCTTCCTAATAACCCTAGCGTCACCGAACCTTAAGTGTGTAGACCCTACGGGTTCGGGAGACACGTAGACATGACCGAGACGACTCTCCGGTAAATAACCAACAGCGGGACCTGGATACCCATGTTGTCTCACACATGCTCCTCAATGATCTCATCGGATGAACCACGATGTCGAGGATTCAATCAATCCCGTATTCAATTCCCTTTGTCAATCGGTATTTTACACTACAGGAATCAGCCATTTTGCCATCTGCCACGGCGGACGGCAAAGGCATGAACGGCGGACGGCAAAGGCCTTTGCCGTCAGCCGGGGACGGCAAAAGGCTCCGGCAACGTAGGCTACGGTAAACAGCTACTTTGTCGTCTGCTTTTTGGCGGCTGACGGCAAAGACCCTTTGCCGTCCGCGGCGGACGGCAATAATTGCGCTGTCAGTCCGTTAAGTGGCTAACGGCAGGCCTTTGCCGTCCGCCGCTGACGACAAAATTTCTAGTGTCTTTGCCGTCCGCCGTATGATGTCATCTACACGTCACTGCATGGCAGGTTCTTTGCCGTCTGCCAGTGATGGCAAAGTCTTTGCCGTCTGCCACTGTAGGCAAACTGGCCAACTGGGTCAGCTCCCAGGAAGCACAGCTGGATGCCACGTGTCTTCTTTGCCGTCCGCGGCAGACGGCAAAGAGGCCGTTGCCGTCGGTGGCGGACGGCAAAGAGCCTGCATGTTGGCTCTTTTATCTGTTTTTTATTAAATCCAACAATTTTCATCACAAATATATATGACATATATAGATATATTTCAAAAGGCCATTACAGAGCAAACATATAAGATATCCAACACATAACTTCATCATCCAACCATATATATTACATGCATAGTTCCATCATACATAACAAGTTCAACATAGAGGCATCCAACCATATATATTACAATAGTTTCATCCAACGATACATGCATAGTTCAACGATACAAAAGAAACAGAGAAAGGGATAAGGAGCACTCCATCTATGCAAGCTTTCGTCAAGTGAATGAAATCTGCAAAATGAAAAATAAGAAAGTTAGAACAAGAAGAGTAGAACAAGAAGAAGAGTAGAACAAGAAGAAGGCTAGAACAAGAAGAGTAGAACAAGAAGAAGACTAGAACAAGAAGAGTATGTCATTTATGAGCTAACTTACGTGAAATGGATCATATATGAGCTAACTAAGTTGAAATGGGTCGTTTATGAGCTAGCTAAGGTGAAATGGATCATTTATGAGCTAACTTAGTTGAAATGGGTCATTTATGAGCTAACTAAGGTCAAATGGATCGTTTTTGAGGTAACTAAGGTGAAATGGATCGTTTTTTAGCTAACTTAGGTGAAATGGATCATTTATGAGCTAACTTAGTTGAAATGGATCGTTTTTGAGCTAACTTAGGTGAAATGGATCATTTATGAGCTAATTTAGTTGAAATGGATCTTTTTGAGCTAACTTAGGTGAAATGGATCATTTAAGAGCTAATTTAGGTGAAATGGATCGTTTTTTAGCTAACTTGGTGAAATGGATCGTTTATGAGCTAAATTAGTTGAAATGGATCGTTTATGAGATAACCTAGGTAAGATGGGTCATTTTGGAGTTAACCTAGGTGAAATGGGTCATTTTAAAGCTAACGTAGGTAAAATGGATCATTTAGGAGCTAATCTAGGTAAAATGGGTCATTTTTGAGCTAACTTGGATGAACTGGATCATTTATAAGCTAACCTAGGTAAAATGGGTCATTTTAGAGCTAACTTAGGTAAAATGGATCGTCTATGAGCTAACTAAGCTAATTATGCAATTTTTGACATAAGTAAGCTAAGTACAGATCATTTTAGAGCTAACTTAGGTAAAATGGATGGTTTTGGAGGTCAGTAAGCTTATTAAGTCATTTTGGAGGAGAAAAGCTAAGTCTAGGTCATTATGGTAAGGATTGGAGGAAATAAAGCTAAGTCTAGGTCTTTATGGATGTGTTAAGCAAAACACTAGATAAACTTACCAAGATCCAGGAGGTGTAGGAGCGGGGTGGCTCGTGTCGGTAGCTGGAGAAGGATCGTGCGATGCTTGTCTAGAGTTACCCTGCACCAAACATCATTTCCAATGTCCTGTTAGCATGATGACACTCAAATGTTAAGACTAGCAAGTAATGTCCATTCAAATAAAACTCACCGTGGTCGCAGGAGCAATCACTGGCATCGGCGGAGCGGTCTGACCTGTCTTCTCGCACACAGACTGCACATTTGGTTTTGACGACTCAGTCATACTAGTTAGTAATGAGACAAACACTACATGAATGTTTTGGCTAATCTGCAGAAGAAACTTACCACAAGGAGCTCGTACATGGCCCTTGCCTGCATGTCATTCCGTGCCCTCTCCTCCTCCATCATCTTTGTCGTCCTCTCCTCCAACTCCCGCTGCCTCTCCGCCGCCTCTGCCAGAAGTTTCTCCGTTCTATCTCTCTCACTCTGTATAGCAGCCTGCAACACCACTCACATGACCATTTGTAATCATTGATGGAAGCGCACACAATGTAATGGAGAAAGATAACTGAGTACATATCACTAACCTTGATGGCGAGTTGCATTGGCCGTTCACGAGGCCTTATCTCAGGAGCGGAGTTCGACTGGCGCGCCTTGATCTTCGGGAGAGTGCTAGGACAACGGATAAGTCCATCTCCAATGGCTATGGAGCCATGGGACCTCCCGCCACCAGATATCATCACCAGCTCTGGATCAATGGGACCCTGGCTCGGGTTAAAGTCCTCCCCTTTCCTTGCCTTCCCCTCATCTCTATATCTCACGAGCTTGTTGTGGGAGGAGATGTTGGTGAAGTTGCTTGCACCATCGAGGTCAGACTGAGAGAAAGCCTTGACTTTCTTGAAAGAGGCAGTGTGGGCCATGGCATACAGGTCGTACACCTCTGGCACCTTATCCGCCTTATTGTAGCGTGCCTGAAAGAGAGAAACAATGAAAATTAATAATTAAAGGGCTCAAGCTAGCATGATGAATGGATTGCATGAATCATGAAGCAAACCACATACCCAGTTGCGCCCGAACTGATATAAGTTGGAGCTGCCTTGATGGTGTGGCACACCTTCCATTTGGGCACGTTTGTCCTTGGCCTCTTTGTGGAGGGCTAGCCATTGTTGTGAGCACCACTCATCGACCAACACCTCCCAACAATCCATCCGATCCGCACACCATCTCGGAGGCGCCTAAGTTAGCAAATAGAAACTTGAGCGCTACGGCTAAGAATTACTAAATGAAGGAACTTAAGTAGAGAAGCCCTTAAGAATTACCTTCATGTATTGCTCCTTACTCAGGAACTTATCGCGGCACGCCGGCTTGGTCTTCTTGATACCACGCAAGGCGTAGTAGTCTCGAACAGCCTGCACCCGAGCCTCGTGTCGTAAGTTCTAGAGTAGGCGCTTGCAGACTTTCTCGATAACATGTGCCGCGTCCTCCTCGTATCCCTCCTCACACCTGTAGAATGTCTGCAATCAAATGAGACAATATTGATTAGTACAATTAATAACTAGCTAGTTGAAGATTTTTAAATGTGTAAAGGAGAAATTACCCAGAACTTTCTGATCACCATGTCTGCCCTCGTGTGGCACACGACACCGTCGATAATCTCATCCGGCGGGGCCGGGGCAGCCACGTAGTGCTCCTAGCTCATTCCAAGCTCTGGAAGCCGACCCTCACCAGGCAACGTGACAAACCCCGGGAAGTTTTGCCGGCAAAGAACTCCAAGGACGGAGTTGGGCCGGCGGACACTATGATGGTGGTCCCAACCCCTGCAGCATGACAAGGCCAACGCATTAGTTATTTGAAGAAACGTGAATGCAGAAGGTAAAAAAATATTAAATGCACTTACGTACCTATCCCCATTAGGGAAAATCAACCACCTCTGCTCGCGGGTCACCAGCACGGACGGGAGCCGTGTAGCACCACGCTGGTAGACGTTGCCCCCCTCCTCCCCCTCCTCATCAGTCGGATCCCCACCATCATCAGCATGGCCACTCGGCTCCCCGCCATGCTCAGGCTGACCCGACTAGGTACCCCATCCAGACGTGTGCTCCTCCGGGGTCTCGTGGGCCCAAGTCTCGTGGGCCGAAGGCCCGTCGACCCGAGGCTCGTGGGCCGAAGACTCGTGGACCGAAGTCCGTGCAGCCTCCTCCTCAGACGAGTCCACCCTAGCAGTCACGTGCTCGGGTGAAATAGCTGGGGGCGGTGGCGAGGAAGGCGCCGTCAGAGTCACCCTACCTCATCCTCTCCCGCGACCACGTGCTCCACCTCCTTTCTTCTTCTTACCTCGTCCCCTGCTGGGCACCGCGGTCGACGAAGAAGGGCCCGGAGGTGTCGCCATACTATCCAGCAACGCTCGGCGGAGATGTGCGTGTGGAATGGAAGACCTCACACCACGCGCCGACGAAGAAGGGGCCTCGGTGCGTTCCCGACCAGCGCCCATCATCTTTCAACACCTGCCATGACAAAGAATAAACGAAATTAGTACAACATAAAAAAAGTACCGACATGAATAATAATATGCATATCACTTAAGTGTATCATCATCGAGTACAACATAAAAAAATTGAATACCTGACACTACTAATAATCTCGATCAGTATCATCAATAAATGCATAATCATCGTCATCACTATAATCAATGATGGGCTCATAGGGTTCATTGGCATCAACATGTGCAAGGCCACCTTGACGTAATCGGTCAAGCATTGACAGGTCATCCGCAGCAGTAACCTCTTCTTGTTCCGGCTCTTCTTGTTCCTCCTCTGGGGTGATGTCTGATTCATTGTCGCTGTCTACTTTAATGTTTTGGGGTGAAGTATAGCGGTTCTTGAAACGCTTTTTGGAAAGACGTGTCTCTTGGAAGAATTCTCCTTCATATGTGTCTGGGTTAATGTGAGGTTCGTAATCCTCTTCCTTTGGGGGAGAAAGTCTAGGACGTGGCGGAACTTCATAAACGACATCCCAACCTTTCAGATTTGGATTAGTTTGGCAGGCCCAGGTAGATAGAATACTTGGGTCGCCTGTTGAGCCATAATATAGACATCAGGAACATCTAAATGAGTGCTTTGGTTGATTTCAACTAGCCCTATATGTTCATGAGTCCTTCTAGTCTCCTTCGGCTGAAACCAATAACATTTGAAGACTATGACATTCGGTGGGTTTTCACCATAGAACAGAAGTTCATAAATTGCTTCAACTCTCCCATAATACTCGGTACCTCCTTCGCCGATAGCAGATACACAACAATTTGTAGACTTTCGGTCGGCCATAGATAGCTCTTTGCCATAGGTACGAAAGCGATACCCGTTGATGTCGTACTTGTCAAATGAATGGACCTTATAGTCAAAACCATTAGCGACTTGTCTCAATTCGGCGTCCATAGACTCTGAATTAGCCTACAAGTTTAACATATGAAAGGATTGTCGCATTATGCACAAATTAGCGAATGAAATGAAATTGTCTAATAGAAATTACCGTTTGTTTGAACCAAGAGATGAAACCGGGATAGCCACCTCCTTGCTTTGCGAGAAGCTCATACTCGTCGACGGAATCCTTTTGGATCTCCGCTCCATACGAGAATATGGCGACATGTCGACTGTATGACATATCCAGGAATAAGAGTAGTTCAAAGGAAATAGAAGTTGCGAAACAATGTACCGAGAACTTACTCGATGTACGGCCGCACTTCTATCAGGTTGTTGAAGATATACAACGAAATGGTCCGCCATTCTTCGTTATCCAAAGATACTGGATGTGAAACACTAGCTGGTGCGAGATTCCCTTTGAATAGGCTGAGGTTGGATCCACCCTTTTTAGGCTCGTCAGCATTGTACTGAGGCTTCGGATTATGCAAATGATGATTTTTGGCTTCGTAGTGCGCTGTTACGAAGTTTGCCGCCTCCTCTGTGATGAATGCCTCAGCCATCGATGCTTCAATTCTACATTTATTTTTACATTTTTCTCGAAGCGTCTTCTGCATCCTCTCAGTTGGGTAGCACCAACGATTTTGCACGGGCCCCCCCAATCTTGCCTCGGTCGGGAGATGCAAAATCAAATGCTGCATTGGATTAAAGAAGCCCGGTGGAAAGATCTTCTCTAACTTGAAGATCAACTCCGGCGCCAACTCTTCCATTTCTTCTAGCACGCCAGGCGATAGTTCTTTCGCAAAAAGAACACGGAAGAAATAGCTGAGTTCTGCCAGTACTAGCCATTCATCCTCAGGGATGAAGCCACGCAACATCACCGGCATTACCCGCTCAATCCATATGTGCCAATCATGACTCTTGAGACCAAATATCTTCAGTTTATCAAGATTCGCTCCCCTCTTTAGATTCGCTGCATACCCATCGAGGAACATCAACTGCTGTTGCACCCACAAGAGAATTTCCCTCATAGCTGGCCTTCCAAGATTGAACCATGCCTTTGGCTTCGTCCAGTTCTGTTTTCCTTTCGGTTCTTTCATGTTTTGTAACGGCCTATCACATAGCGCCTCCAGATCGACTCTAGCCTTAGTATTATCCTTTGACTTCCCATCTATGCCGAACAATGTACCAAAAAGTGCCTCGGTGATATTCTTCTCAGTGTGCATCACGTCGATGTTGTGTGGGCAAAGGAGGTCTTTGAAGTAAGGCAGATCCCATAAGCATGTTTTGTGACTCCACGCGTGCTTAGTATTATACCCCTTGAAGTACCCTGGACGTTGTGGATCTGGCTCGAGAGGGTTTAACTGATCCAGGGTCTGTTGGCCTGTCAATGCAGGTGGTGCAGAGTTTTTGACAACTCTACCCCTGATGAAGTTCTTCTTGTCTTTCCTGAACTTATGGCGAGGATCCAGGAATTGTCTATGCATGTCGAAGCAAGAAAACTTGCGCCCGGTCTGAAGCCAACGAAACTCAAGAGCTCCCTTGCATGTGGGGCACGGGAACCTTCCATGCACACACCAGCCAACGAATAGCGCATACGCCGGCAAGTCATGCGTCGAGTACATGTACCAGACACGCATTATGAAGTTCCGTTTGCTAAAGGCGTCGTATGTCTTGAACCCATTATCCCAGGCTTCTTGCAATTCGTCCTTAAGCGGCTGCATGTACACATTCATATTTTTGCCCGGATAGTTGGGTCCTGGAATTATCAACGTCAGGAAAATGTTCTTTCTTTGCATAATCTGTCCGGGGGGAGATTGAGTGGAAAGACAAATACGGGCCAACAACTGTATTGGGCTGCCGTCATACCAAACACACTGAACCCATCCGTGTTGACGCCGACTCGAGGATGCCTCGGATCTGCCGCTTTGTCAGCATGTAATTCATCAAACTTTTTCCACGCAACACCATCCGATGTGTGTACCATCATCAGATTCCCATCTGCATCTAGTTCGGTTCTTTTGCCTGTTTTGTGCCATGTCATCTGTCTGGCCGTCTCTTCGACCATGAAAAGACGTTGAAGTCTTGGTACGATTGGCATATACCGAAGAACACTAACGGGGATTTTGGTCTGTGTCTTCTCACCCATACCGTTGTCTACCACAATATACCTGGAAGACTTGCAAATGGGACAATAGTTCAAGTCCGCATAGTCAAGCCTAAATAAGGCACATCCTTTCTCACGGGCATGTATCTTCTCATAGGGCATCTTCAGTGCACGGAGGATTTTGTCCGATTGGTACAGGTTTGCAGGCATTACATGGCCTTTGGGTAGAAAGCGTCCAAATACTGTCATAATTGCGTCATAGCATTCTCTGCCCAAGTTGAACTGAGCCTTCAGAGCCATTACTTGTGAGATGGCATCCAACTGACAAAGCTTAGTGTGCTCGTGGAGCGGACGTTTCGAAGACTCCAACATTTCATTGAAGGCCTTTGCAGATTCCTCCATCTCCTCGTCCGAATCCCGAGCATCATCATAGCCTTGCACCATGTTTTCCATCCCGGTACCATGCTCGTTGGTGCGATGACGATCCACCTCAGCTCGGTCACGTTGGGCAGACTCACCATGAAATGTCCACACCGTATAATCGGGCGTAAAACCACTCTTCTGCAGGTGTTTGCCCATTTCAGCCTCTGTCTTCTTTTCCCAATTGCCGCACCGGAAAAAGGGGCACCAGGTTTTCTTTTGGCCATTTGCAAATGCGGCTTGCACAAACCCCTTAGTTTTTGTGAACCATTCAGCGCTCCATTTGTTCTGACCAGTGTGATCGGTATACATCCACGCACGGTCACTCATCTTGACTTTCAGAGCTACTGGGCACACAACAATTATATATGTAATTCACCATGTATATATTCATCAGTTGATCTACTTTGTCAATTTTATTACGTCCATGCAACCTACACTCTAATAGGTAATGATAGGTCCTAATCCCACCCGTGTATGTGTAGATTGGGTTCATTTTCCCATGCTATGCTCCGGATCCGACGCAAAATTTCGGCAGCACTTCCCCGCTGTTCTCCTGATACACGTCTCTGCAATAAACAGAGAGGATGTGTACCCGGAGAACAACAGGGGAGGCACTGACGAAATATATGCGTCGGATCCGGAGCAAAGCATATGGGAAAACGAACCCAATCTACACATACTCGGGCTGTCCATGGATAGCGTTGGACAATTCGAAAGAATCAAGGTTATAAATATGCAAATGCATGCATATTTATAACTATGACGCTTTCGAACGGGAGACACATATTGGTTACGCATACTGATGATTCAAGACACATATATAGCTAGCTATCAAGTTTCATCGGCACGAACACCGGAACAGAGCAAATAATTAATGGGGAGGAGGACATGTCATTTGTGCTCATCCACGAACGAAGGGGCAGAGCTCGTCAAACGCACGGCGAGGTCGTCGAACACCAAACCTCGCAGCGGTGAAACAACTGCACATTTAAATCAACCCGATCAACACAATTATATATGATGTTTTTCATAACAAAATCAGAAAATATATGACCTAACTAATCGGGGTGTCTGGGTGTGGTTTCGGGGTCGGGGTGTGGTGTCGGGGTCAGGGGTCAGGGGGTCGGGGTGTCGGGGTCGGGGTGTCGGGGGTCAGGGGGTCGGGGTATTTCCTTCTATCCTTCTTCTTCTTTCTTTCTCTTCTTCTTCTTCTTTCCTTTCTTCTTCTTCTTCTTCCATCTTTTTTCTACTTTTTTACTTCTTTTCATTTCTTCTTTTCATTTCTTCTTTTCTTCTTCTTCTTCTTCTTCTACTTCTTTTCTTCTTCCTTTTTTTTCATCTTTCTACTACTTCTACTTCTTCTAATTCTTTTCTAACACTAACACTAACACAATCTAGCACTAACAATTAAACAGCAAAAAAATGAAAAACAGAAGAAAAAAAGTAGTTCCCTCACCGGAGCAATGGGACGGTCGGCGGGGCGGCGCCGGGCGGCGGGGGCGGCGCCGGCCGGCGGGTGGGGTGGTGGGGGGCGGAGGGGTGGTGGGGCGGAGGGGTGGTGAGGGGCGGGGGCGGCGCGGGGCGGCGGGGGCGGCGCCGGGCGGCGGGGCCGGGGCGACGGGGCGTCGCCGGGCGGCGGGTGGGGTGGTGGGGGCGGAGGGGTGGTGGGGCGGAGGGGTGGTGGGGGGTGGGGGCGGCGCCGGGCGGCGGGGGGCAGGGCCGGGGCGACGGGGCGTCGCCGGGCGGCGGGTGGCGGGGCGTCAGCGGGTGGGGTGGGGGCAGAGGGGTGGGGGGTGGCGCCGGGCGGCGGGGGGGCAGGGCGGGGGCAGCGCCGGGCGGCAGGGGCGGGGGCGGCGGTGGATCTAGGGCGGGCCGTCGGGGAGTAGAGAGGAAGAGGAGAGTAACGGGTGGGGGTGGGTTGTGGACGTCCGTTAGTTACAGATGCTCTTTGCCGTCCGCCAGTCTTTGTCGTCCGCCATTGTACCTCTTTGTCGTTCGCTAGATGATGGCAAAGAGGTGGGGGTGTTAAGTTTTTTTAAACGGGCGGGTGGGTGGGGGCCACCTCCCTCTTTGCCGTCAGCTGGCTGACAGCAACGAAATGGCTCATGGCAAAGAGCTTCTTTGCCATCCGCCGTTTCTTTGCTGTCGGCTTATAGGTAGCTGATGGCAAAGAGCTTCTTTGCCGTCCGCTAGCAGACGGCAAAGAGCTGGGAGATGGCAAAGTAGCTGATTCCAGTAGTGTTACTTGCCCGAGATTCGATCGTAGGTATCCCAATACATCGTTCAATCTCGTTACCGGCAAGTCACTTTACTCGTACCGTAATGCATGATCCCGTGATCAAACACTTTGATCACACTGAGCTCATTATGATGATGCATTACCGAGTGGGCCCGGTGATATCTCTCCGTCATACGGAGTGACAAATCCCAGTCTCGATCCGTGTCAACCCAACAGGCACTTTCGGAGATACCCGTAGTATACCTTTATAGTCACCCAGTTACGTTGTGACGTTTGGCACACCCAAAGCACTCCTACGGTATCCGGGAGTTACACGATCTCATGGTCTAAGGAAAAGATACTTGACAATGGAAAAGCTCTAGCAAACGAATTATACGATCTTGTGCTTATGCTTAGGATTGGCTCTTGTCCATCACATCATTCTCCTAATGATGTGATCTCGTTATCAATGACATCCAATGTCCATAGTCAGGAAACCATGACTATCAGTTGATCAACGAGCTAGTCAACTAGAGGCTTGCTAGGGACATATTGGTGTCTATGTATTCACACATGTATTACGATTTCCGGATAACACAATTATAGCATGAATAAAAGACAATTATCATGAACAAGGAAATATAATAATAATGCTTTTATTATTGCCTCTAGGGCATATTTCCAACACTTATAACCAAGGGCGTTGTCCCACCCGCACTCATAAAGACCGAACACCTTAGGGAGTGTTCGGCGTCGCGAGTTTGGCCTTATATGCATCAGCTCCGAATCATGTCTTTGGTCAAATGTTGGGTTGCCCGGCTCCTGTGTTTTGCTGCCTTACGTTCCGCACTATCTGTTAAGGCGGCACCAGGAGAACTACTGCGATTGTGCCCCGGTTCGGCCAGGCGAGCACCTCAGTAGAGAAAGTCGAAAACTGACTGTCATGATATAGCGTGAGACTGGTCAACCACTCGACGACTCACCGGAATCTATAGGATTCCTCCGCATTAACGAAGGGCCGTTTCCCGGCCAGGCACATATGCGCCCCGACTTCGGGCGAGCGCAGGCGCCACCAGGGGCTATCTAAGTAGCCTCACTGTCAAGCTCCTATGGCTAAGTGAAAGTGATAAAGCATTAAAGTCCGGTTGCCTAGCTCGCTGCGCTATCACCTCCTTTGTAGGACCAAGACGTTGGATTAAGTGTGAAAATGCGCCTTCTGCGAGCACCCCCGCACTATGTGCATGGGGGCTGAAGCCAACGACTGCCATCTTCCAGATTATATATATATATATATATATATATATATATATATATATATATATATATATATATATATATATATATATCTTAAAACGGCCGCACAGGAGGTGTTTCAAATACTTGAAGGCACAATTATAAAAGGCTTCTACAATTTGTCAAAATATTGCTTTACAATTAAATATGCTATTAGAACATAGCATCCTTCGAGCACTGCGTCTCTATTACACGAGCGCCTTGAAGGACTTCCTGAAAATAGTGCTCGGAGGGTACTCGGCTTTTGTCCGAATCTCGGGATGCAACAACGGTGGTCTCCATCTCCGCCCGGTATGTGTTGACACGGGCAAGAGCCATCCGTGCGCCCTCTATGCATGCTGACATCTTTATTGCATTGATACGTGGCACCGCACCAAGGAATTGCTGCACCAAGCTGAAATAACTCTTCGGCTCCTATCTCTCCGGCCACAGATGACTCATGACGCACTTCATGGTGAGTCCGGACAACCTATTCAGCTCGGCCTATTCGGCCAGACGATCGGCCACTGACAGTGGACGCTCTGGATTGTGGAACTGCGACGAGAAGAGTTTCTCCACTTCGCGATCTTCTTGATCTCGAAAGTGTTCGGTCACATCAGCAGCACTTGCCGCCAAATCCAGATAGGTGTCTGTCGCACTCCACAGCCGGTCCAACGGAGCATGCTTAGGATCACAAAACTTCCTCCGCAGCATAAAGGGCTTTCCAGCCGCGATCTCTCCGGCTTCACGAAGCTCCTCCTTCGCAGCTCTCATCGCAGAGCGGGCATCCTTGGCATCGGCAATGTCCTTATTAAAGTCCGTCTGTTCCGCCCAATCTTCTTTTTCCAGAAGCTTGCAATGGTCAGCAGCGCTCTTCAACTTCACGGCCATTTCGGCCATCTCTTTCCTGCTTCGGCAGTGAGCAGCATGTTCGGCTCTCAGCTCTTCAAGGGCCTTCTTGGCAGCCGCATCACTTTTTCTGGCTTGTTCCTTGGCTCGGGCAAGTTCCGCCCAAAGACTCTCCATGGCAGCTGCACCATCTGCATCAAGCACACTCAGGGTAAGATACTGGCATAGGCTCCTCTTACCAGGTGCCACTGGAGGGGTTACATACCTTGCGCCTCGTCAAGCCGCTTGTTAACAAGCACGATGTCGGCTTCTGCCACGTCAAGTTGTTGCTTTAGCTCGGCAAACCCATTAGTCCGGCTGGACGCTGGACAATTCGTCACCTGCTGTCGGTGATGAAATGACACCTATGGGATCACAAGAATCCCTACTACAGTTGTGGGGCGCGGGGTTGTGAAAAGAGCGGATCTAACAGATAGCACACGGTTCCTTTACCCAGGTTCGGGCCACAAGGATGCATAAAATCCTACTCCTGCTTCGGTGGATTGTATATCTGAGTTCCTGAGCTAGCTATGGGGCGTCGAGAGCTCCAAAAAACCGAATCCTCCTCCTGGTCGCCTTGGGCCTCCTTTTATAGGAAAGGGGTTGCCACAGTGGCACACAAGAGGTGGAAAGGGTACAGTAATGCGAGGCTATCCCTCGCATTACATGACAAGGTGCATTTAATGCGCCTTGCTTAGGTGTTCTTGCTTTATCGGGGGTGGGGGAGAGCCCCGTCTCTTCCGTCGCCGCTCCCTCTTGCATCGACACATGCCCTGGCCAGCGGTGCTTGTGGTGCCATGTAGGCAGGCAGGTAGCTGAGGTGGCGCAGTGGTGGGTCTCCACGAGGATCTGTACACCATCATGCAAGTGCCTGCCCAACTGGTTGGGTCGGCAGTTGCATGCGAACGGCGGTGGGGGTGCGACTGGCGCGGGTCTGATGGTGGCCCCACGGGCGTCCTTGGCAAGGGTCTTGCCGCGGCCCCGGCAAGGGTCTTGCTGCGGCGCTTGCTGTCATCCCCGGCAAGGCTCTTGCCGGGGGCCTTGTGGTCCTCCTTGGCTAGGATCCCGCCAAGGATCATCATCTTCTGAAGTGGGTATCTGATCTTGAATGTCTTCACAAAGATCTGCATGCCACCACGGGGATGTCACCCGAATCCTTGCCCCATGGGGACAGTGGACTCGAGGGTGACTTCGCTCCGTAAGTGTGGGGCGAGCTGCCACGGCAAGGGTCTTGCCGGGTTAACTAAAGCTGCCCCCTGGCAAGGATCTTGCCGGGGGGTCTGCTCTGTCCCCTTTGCTCTTTGTGGTCTTGGCGTCGTTCTGCTTCCCTTCAGCTTCGGCCTTACCTTGGATTACCTCCCTTGTCGTGCTCGGTGTGGCAGTGCCCGTGGCTCAGACTGCCCGTGCACAGTTATAGGGGTACAAAAAGTGTACCCCCTTTTTGTACACCGACACCTGCATACGAAAATAGCGTTTTAGACCTGGGGTTATGATCCTCTGCGCGCCGTCAATTTTGACAACGCACAGAGTCTCAGGGGCTACTGTGTGCACAGGGCGCATCTTGTTTATGCGCCACTGTTAAAAAAGGGCGCGTTATTCCGCGTACCTAAAAACCCGTCAGTAAACTTCTGACGGCCTCATGCAATCCGCTTTCCGCGGACGAAACCCTTTCAATCACCGTGCCCATCAATGCACGATGTTCATCTGAGATAGATGCTCGCCCTAGCAGATTCTTCAACTCCTCCGACCGAGCACCGGACGGTGCCGGATACGTCATGTTACCTTTCTCAAAGGACGGACTCGGAGAGCCTTGGGGGGCCATATGGCTGCCTTCCGGCCCCGCCGAATTTGGAGAAACCCTCCGCGACGATACCTCAGGGTCGCCCGCCTCTCTAGGCGGTTCGGCAGGGGGAGGCGTTCCGCTCTCCATCATCTCCGGAAGAAGATCCCCCGAAGACGAGCTCTGCTGAGAAGGGCTGAGGTCCGAACTACAAGGTAAATTTCGGTTACTCTTCTCAGACATAAAACAAGGATTCTTCTCAAAGGAAAAACCTCTCTCTACTTACGGCTCGGTGGAGGGCTGGCCCCCTTGAGGGCATAGTTCGGCCGAGGTATCCCCCGGCGCAGGACCCTCTAACGAAGATATCTTCCCCCGTTTTGAGGCCACGGCCTCCGGGTCTCCAGAGGCGGTCCTCTTCTTTCCTTGAGGAGTGGAATTTTCGACTCCTTCCCTCCGAACAGCCTCCTTCGAGGAGGCCGTAGTTTCCTTGAACCCTCCCTTGCTTTCCTTCAAAGGCACAATCTTCAACATCCTGACCAGCACGGGATCCGGCGTGGTCTCGAGGAGGGGAGCTGGACACATGATAAGCTTTGCTTTTGCTATCCACTCCTGTTTAGAGAACAGTTCTTTAGAAGCAAGTTTCATAACAAATATACGGATAGCAAGTCCGGGCACAAGGCTACTTACTTTAGTATTCGGGCGATTGCAGCTCAATCCTGCGTCCTCGGTCAAGTCCGGACACATCACTTTTGATCCGAAGAACAATTTATACATCTCCACGGGCGTTGCGCCCATGAAATGCTGGAGAGCTCGCGGTCCCTCCGGATTAGACTCCCACAGGCGGAGGGAGCGACATTTCCCGGGCAAGGTTCGACGGATCAGCATGACCTGCGTCACTTTGACCAGGCTGAAGTCACTTTCTAAGAGATCCCTGATGCGGCCCTACAACAAGGGCACGTCCTTGGATGACCCCCAGTCAAGTCCTTTATTGACCCATGACGCTAGCTGTGGTGGGGGACCCGAACGAAAGGGAGATGGCGCCACCCACTTGGTGCCCCTGGGAGCGGTGATATAGAACCACTCTCGTTGCCATAAGCTGAACTCCTCTTGGAAAGAGCCCTCGGGCCATGGAGCATCAGCATTCTTGCTTATAACAGCACCTCTGCACTCTGCGTGCCGCCCCTCGATCATCTTCGGCATTACTTTAAAGTCTTGAGCCATAGTCCGAAGTGGGGATTAATACGGAGGAAGGCTTCGCACACGACGATGAAAGAGGAAATGTGGAGGATGGACTCCGGAGCTAAGTCGTGAAATTCCAACCCGTAATAGAACATGAGCCCCCTCACGAAGGGGTCCATTGGGAAGCCTAGCCCTCGAAGGAAGTGAGACATGAACACCACGCTCTCACCAGGCCTGGGAGTGGGAATGACCTGCCCTGGAGCAGGTAACCTATGCGAGATTTCGCCGGTCAAGAACCTGGCCTCTCTCAGCTTTAGCACGTCCTCCTCTGTAACAGAAGAGGGTGCCCATCGGCCTCGAAGGACGGAACCGGACATTGTCGAAGATCCGAAGCGCCTGAAATCTGGAACCTTGGGTGTTGGAACTCGAGGCGAAGGGCGAACTCATTTGAGATTGAAAAGAAGGAGCAAGGCCTTGGTCTCTTTATAAGAGGTGGAATACCAAGGGCCCTCCCCGTAACCGTTTGGGACTCGCCTTTAATCGAGAAAACATGCCAACGGGCATGATTGGGTTACCCACGTCCGTATTGATGAGAATCCCGTAAATAAGGGGACGCGATCTCTGATTTGACAAGACGTGCCAAGGAAACCGCCTCGCGAAATGCGCTGAGGTGGGGTAGTAAAAACGATTCGAATAAAGACTTGGCCGTGGTGTGATGTCACGCTACGGAATACGTCGGCAGATTAGATTTGTGTAAATATTATTCTCTCTATGGCAATATGTGGAAACTTATTTTGCAGGGTCGGACACTGCCTTTTGTGTTCAAAATCTTCTATGAAGTACTTGGAGGAGGAACCCGCCTTGCAATGCCGAAGACAATCTGCGCGCCGGACTCGTCGTCATTGAAGCCTGGTTCAGGGGCTACTGAGGGAGTCCTCGATTAGGGGGTGTCCGGGTGGCCGGACTATACCTTCAGCCGGACTCCTGGACTATGAAGATACAAGATTGAAGACTTCGTCCTGTGTCCGGAAGGGACTTCCTTGGCGTGGAAGGCAAGCTTGGCAATGCGGATATTTAGATCTCCTACCATTGTAACCGACCTTATGTAACCCTAACCCTCTCCGGTGTCTATATAAACCGGAGGGCTTTAGTCCGTAGGACAACATACAACAATCATACCATAGGCTAGCTTCTAGGGTTTAGCCTCGTTGATCTCGTGGTAGATCTACTCTTGTACTACCCATATCATCAATATTAATCAAGCAGGACGTAGGGTTTTACCTCCATCGAGAGGGCCCTAACCTGGGTAAAACTTCGTGTCCCTTGTCTCCTGTTACCATCCGCCTAGACGCACAGTTCGGGACCCCCTACCCGAGATCCGCCGATTTTGACACCGACAGTGATGATCATCATTTTTAGAGCATTGTCCCAAGTGAGGAAAGGATGATGGAGACTATGATTCCCCCGCAAGTCGGGATGAGACTCCGAACGAAAAAAAAGAGGCCATAAAAAAGGCCCAAATAAAAAAATGAGAGAAAAAGAGAGAAGGGACAATGTTACTATCCTTTTACCACACTTGTGCTTCAAAGTAGCACCAAGATCTTCATGATAGAGAGTCTCCTATGATATCACTTTCATTTACTAGTGGGAATTTTTCATTATAGAACTTGGCTTGTATATTCCAATGATGGGCTTCCTCAAATGCCCTAGGTCTTCGTGAGCAAGCAAGTTGGATGCACACCCACTTAGTTTCTTTTGTTGAGCTTTCACATACTTATAGCTCTAGTGCATCCGTTGCATGGCAATCCCTAGTCACTCGCATTGATATCTATTGATGGGCATCTCCATAGCCCATTGATACGCCTAGTTGATGTGAGACTATCTTCCCCTCTTTTTGTCTTCTCCACAACCACCATTCTATTCCATATATAGTGTTATATCCATGGCTCACGCTCATGTATTGCGTGAAGATTGAAAAGGTTTTGAAAATGTTAAAGTATGAAACAATTGCTTGGCTTGTCATCGGGGTTGTGCATGATCTAAATACTTTATGTGGTGAAGATGGAGCATAGCCAGAATATATGATTTTGTAGGGATAACTTTCTTTGGCCATGTTATTTTGAGAAGACATAATTGCTTTGTTAGTATGCTTGAAGTATTATTATTTTTATGTCAACATGAACTTTTGTCTTGAATCTTTTGGATCTGAATATTCATACCACAATTAAGAAGATTTGCATTGAAATTATGCTAAGTAGCACTCCGCATCAAAAATTCTCTTTTTATCATTTACCTACTCAAGGACGAGCAGGAATTAAGCTTGGGGATGCCTGATACGTCTCCAATGTATCTATAATTTTTTATTGCTCCATGCTATATTATCTATTATATTGGACTATATTGGGCTTTATTTTCCACTTTTTTATTATTTTTGGGACTAACCTATTAACCGGAGGCCCAACCCAGAATTGCTGTTTTTTTTGCCTATTTCAGAGTTTCAAAGAAACAGAATATCAAACGGAGTCCAAACGGAATGAAACCTTCGGGGACGTGGTTTTCTCATCAGATAAGACCCAGGAGACTTGGACCCTCCATCAAGAAATCCACGAGGCGGTCACGAGGGTGGGGGCGCGCCCACCCCCCTAGGGTGCGCCCCCTGCCTCGTGGGCCCCTCGGAGCTCCATCGACGTACTTCTTCCTCCTATATATACGTACGTACCCCCAAACGATCAAATATGGAGCCAAAAACCTAATTCCACTGCCGCAACCTTCTGTACCCACGAGATCCCATCTTGGGGCCTGTTCCGGAGCTCCGCCGGAGAGGGCCATCATCACGGAGGGCTTCGACATCATCCTAGCCCCTCCGATGAAGTGTGAGTAGTTCACCTCGGACCTACGGGTCCATAGTTATTAGCTAGATGGTTTCTTCTCTCTTTTTGGATCTCAATACAATGTTCTCCCCCTCTCTCGTGGAGATCTATTCGATGTAATCTTCTTTTTGTGGTGTGTTTGTTGAGACCGATGAATTGTGGGTCTATGATCAAGTCTATCTATGAATAATATTTGAATCTTCTCTGAATTCTTTTATGTATGATTGGTTATCTTTGCAAGTCTCTTCGAATTATCAATTTGGTTTGGCCTACTAGATTGGTATTTCTTGCCATGGGAGAAGTGCTTAGCTTTGGGTTCAATCTTGCGGTGTCCTTTCCCAGTGACAGAAGGGGCAACAAGGCACATATTGTATTGTTGCCATCGAGGATAAAAAGATGGGGTTTTTATCATATTGCATGAAACTATCCCTCTACATCATGTCATCTTGCTTAAGGCGTTACTCTGTTTTTAACTTAATACTCTAGATGCATGCTGGATAGTGGTCGATGAGTGGAGTAATAGTAGTAGATGCAGGCAGGAGTCGGTCTACTTGTCTCGGACGTGATGCCTATATACATGATCATACCTAGATATTCTCATAACTATGCTCAGTTCTGTCAATTGCTCAACAGTAATTTGTTCACCCACCGTAGAATACTTATGCTCTTGAGAGAAGCCACTAGTGAAACCTATGCCCCCCAGGTCTATTCTCATCATATCAATCTCCATCACTTTAATCTTGCTTTCCTTTTTTACTTTGCCTTTTACTTTTCACTTTGCATCTCTATACCAAAAATACCAAAAATATTATCTATCATCTCTATCAGATCTCACTCCCGTAAGTGACCGTGAAGGGATTGACAACCCCTAATCGCGTTGGTTGCGTTGAGCCATTGTTTTTGTGTAGGTACGAGGGACTCGAGTGTAGCCTCCTACTGGATTGATACCTTGGTTCTCAAAAACTGAGGGAAATACTTACGCTACTTTGCTGCATCAATCCAACGCAGTGCTCAAGAGGAGCACCTGTGCGGTGCGGCGCCGCCGCCGGTCTCCGGTGGCCGGCGGTGGGGGTGGTGGCCGCGAGCGGCGGCGTTCCTGGAGACCCAGGCCGCGGCGATGGGGTGGTGGTCGCGGCTTTCCTGGAGACCCAGGCGGTGGCAGCGACGACGGGGTGGAGTGGGTCGGGGAGTCGGGGTCTGGATTGGATGTGAACGGAGGGAGAGAGATGGGAATAGGGCTTGGCCCATTCACATGTGGCATGCTGACTGGGCTGCCCAGTCAGCTTTTACCGGGTCAAAACCACTTGACTAGCCTCAAACCAAGTCAAGGGGGGTAAAGTGGACAGTGTGACAAGTTTAGGTTTGAAATTCGACCAGTTTTAGAGTTGAGGGTTGAAAATCAAACGTCGTGGTTAGTTGAGGGTTGATTTGACCAGTTTTAGAGTTGAGGGTTGAAAATCAAACGCCGTGGTTAGTTGAGGGTTGAAATGTGGACTTTTCTCTGCGAGAGAGGATGTTTCAGGCACTAATTACGGGCTTCCTCGTTTGTAACTGCTCCCGCAACGAACACACACCACTATCGGGGGTAACTCTCCATGTTCGTAGTCTATTTTGTAGAATTCACGGTGAGGTGATTCTTCATGATTGATTATGATAGCTATAGGCCTAGTTCCAGCTAGGAGTCCAAGAACCGCTTCAACCATTTTCTTTAATCAAAATAATACTAATATTGTTGCTTGGATTTCTAAATTCGCCAAGCTTCAAGTCAATCTTGTCAATGATCCATTCTAGGAGACTCTCTCGAGCTGAGAAAGAGCCAACATTAAGAAGATTACCCCATTTCATTTTTTACAAATGAGGTCTTTCCATTTCTTCAGGAGACCTATTACAATATCATGTAACCGACCAATGTCATATCGACTCTTCAGCATATGTGGCCCATCGACTTTCTTCATTTTTGAATGTCACCTGAGAACATATGGAAACGTAATATGTTAACAATTCTGAAAAAAGTGTAAAAGAGAATAAAGGGATAGACTCGTTGTGAAAGATCCTGGATGTCGCCTAGAGGGGGGGTGAATAGGCGCTTTAAAATAATTACGGTTGAGGCTTGAACAAATGCGGAATAAACCTAGCGGTTAATTTGTCAAGCACAAAACCTACAACAACTAGGCTCACCTATGTGCACCAACAACTTATGCTAAGCAAGAAAAACTACTTAGGTAATAGCAAGATATATGACAAGAAACAATATGGCTATCACAAAGTAAAGTGCATAAGTAAAGGGCTCAAGTAAGAGATAACCGAGGCACGCGGAGACGATGATGTATCCCAAAGTTCACACCCTTGCGGATGCTAATCTCCGTTTGGAGCGGTGTGGAGGCACAATGCTCCCCAAGAAGCCACTAGGGCCACCGTAATCTCCTCACGCCCTCGCACAATGCAAGATGCTGTGATTCCACTAAGGGACCCTTGAGGGCGGTCACCGAACCCATACAAATGGCAACCCTTGGGGGCGGTCACCGAACCAGTACACGTTGGCAACCCTTGGGGGCGGTCACCGGAACCCGTCAAATTGCTCGGGGCGATCTCCACAACCTAATTGGAGACCCCGACGCTTGCCCGGAGCTTTACACCACAATGATTGAGCTCTGAACACCACCAACCGTCTAGGGCGCCAAGGCACCCAAGAGGAACAAGCTCTAGGGTGCCCAAACACCCAAGAGTAATAAGCTTCTCAAACTTCACTTCCACGTATCACCATGGAGAACTCAAACCGATGCGCCAAATGCAATGGCAAGGGCACACAGAGTGCCCAAGTCCTTCTCTCCCAAATCCCACCAAAGCAACTAATGCTAGGGAGGAAAATGAGAGGAAGAACAAAAGAAGAACACGAAGAACTCCAAGATCTAGATCCAAGGGGTTCCCCTCACTTAGAGGAGAAAGTGATTGGTGGAAACGTGGATCTAGATCTCCTCTCTCTTTTCCCTCAAGAACTAGCAAGAATCATTGTAGGGATTGAGAGTTAGCAAGCTCGAAGAAGGTCAACAATGGGGGAAGAACACGAGCTCAAAGGATAAGGTTCATTGGGGAAGAAGACCCCCTTTTATAGGTGGGAAAAAATCCAACCGTTATGCTCACAGCCCGCACCGAGCGGTACTACCGCTAGGGCAGTAGTAGCCCTTTGAAACACAACATCGAGGAGGCAAAAAAGCCAGAAGAACCGTCGGAGCGGTAGTACCGCTTGACCTCATGGTACTACCGCTATGGGTAGCGGTACTACTACTTGCGAGCGGTACTAAAAAATACATTCGTGCCTACCACCGCTGGACTTGTGACGAGTTTTTGGTCCCGAGCGGAAGTAGCCACGGAAGTAGCCGTGGTAGTATTTCTCCAAGCGGTAGTACTGCTCCCAAGAGCGATAGTAAAAAATTACATCCGCTCCTGTCCGCGGCAGTACCGCTGCAGCCTTTTCAGAACACCAAAACTACCACAACTTTTGCAAACAGACTCCGAATTCGAGGAAACCAAGTTTGTTGGAAAGATAGCGACAAGGGCTAACACAATCTTGATAGAAATATCAATGATAAGCAAATGATAAAAGGCCCATAAGAAAATGGTGAGAACCCTTCCTCGGATAAGACCGATAAAACCTCCAACACCGAAAACATCATAGAAGACACATGCGAACTCCGTTTTCGATGAACTCAAGCTTGTCAACAAGATGACCATAAGATCTAAGACTCACAAAGAGAGCCAAACAAGAACCAAGAAACATGATGCAAGGATGCAATGGTTTGAGCTCTCTACTAACTATACGATCAAGCTACCAACTTGAGAGCCCCCTTGATAGTACGGCAAACGATCCTATAACCCGGTCTCCCAACTACCACCATGAGACCGGTAAAATAGAAAACCTATCAAGGGCAAACCTTTTCCTTGCACATGGTCCACTTGAGCTAGATGATGACGATCTTGACTCCCTCAAGTTGGACCACCTTTCTTGATTGTGTTGGCTCGATGAAGACTAGATGATTGCTCCCCCATACTCCACTATGGGTGAGCCACTCTTCGGAACATCTTCACAAGTCCATTGACACCACAATGGATGGCAAGCTTCAAGAACCTTTATCTCTTCGTGGTGCTCCACCTGAATTTACACACGACAATCTTGATGACGATCACCACTTGATGTCATCCTTTCCATGGGTTGTATGATATCTTCCTCTTGACGCAAGCCCATGGAAACGTACCTAACCCGACATAGAACTCTCACATAGACCATGGGTTAGTACACAAAGTGCAATGGACAATGCTTACCATACCATGGGTTCACTTGATCCCTCTCGGTACATCTTTTACGCTTTGTGAGTTGATCAACTTGATTCACTCTTGACATAGTCTTGATCAACCTTGAATATTTCCAACTCTCTTCGTTTGGATGACGTCTTGAAGGTAAACATGAATGATCACACAATCTTCTTCTTCAAGACATGCTTGCAATAAGCTCAACACTCACATGACCAATCTTTGGATAATTCCTTAATAGCACCTTGGTCAACACATAAACTCCTTGAAACCAACACATGGACTTCAAGAAATGCCTATGGACAAATCCTTCAAATATAACTCAATGCAACCATTAGTCCATAGAGAATGTCATCAATTACCAAAACCACACATGGGGGCACCGCATGTCCTTTCACGTTGTCTGTAGAATATAGTTGTTTGGAAGCAAGACATTATAAATAACCCATTATGAGATGATGGTGCGGAAGCATGGTTTGATACGACTGTAGCAAAATGAGTACGATGTAGAAGCATACGGGTGTGATGTTGGGAAAAAAAATTCAAAATTGTGCATTACTCATGGGAGGTGGAAGAATGAAATTTTGAAAACATAATTTTTTTTGCGTGGATACATTTTTTTGGAACAGACCATTATGATACCGAGGCTTGGAAGAATTTATATAGTTGACCGTAGCAAAATAAGTAGAAGGTAGAAGCACGAAGGTAGTAGGTAGGAATAATTCACAAGTGTTCATTATTCACGTTAGGTGTAAACCTGAACTTTTGAAACATAAACAAAAAAATATTTATCTGCATAGATAGAGCATTATGAGCCAAAGGCATGGAAGCATACATCCAGGCGATCGGCAAAATGAGTACAATGTATAAGCACAAATAGTAAGAACACTAGCTAATAATGCAAATGTTTCTTTTGTAGTGTTGGGTGGAAGCATCAAACTTTGAAATATGATGATACATAAAAAATCCCAACAATTGATGATACATATTTTTGGAATCTGTATACACGAAGCATGTCTCGATATGGCCATTTTTGGAATAGACCATTATGATACCGATGCTTGGAAGAATTTATATAGTCGACCGTAGCAAAATGAGTAGAAGGTAGAAGCACGAAGGTAGTAGGTAGGAATAATTCACAAGTGTTCATTATTCACGTTAGGTGTAAACTTGAAATTTTGAAACATAAACAAAAAAAAAGATTTATTTGCATAGATAGAGCATTATGAGCCAAAGGCATGGAAGCATACATCCAGGCAATCAGCAAAATGAGTACAATGTATAAGCACAAATAGTAAAAACACTAGCTAATAATGGAAATGTTGCTTTTGTAGTGTTGGGTGGAAGCATCAAATTTTGAAATATGGTGATACATAAATAAAAAAAATCCCAGCAACTGATGATACATATTTTTGGAATTTGTATATAGGAAGCATGTCTCAACACGGCTGTAGCAAAATGGATACAATATAGAAGCATATCAGTATGAAGAAAGGAAAATAAATAAATAAATAAAAAGTGTGCATTATTAATGTTAGGTGGAAGCATGAAATTTTGAAAAAAAAATAAAAAAATGAAGATTTGTGTGGAAGCATATTTTTGGAATAGACCATTATGAGAGAAAATCATGTAAGCATATATCTAGGTGACCTTAGCAAAATGAGTACAATGTAGAAGCACACATGTAGGAGGTAAGAAAAAAAATTCAATAGTGTGCATAACTCGTGTGAGGTGGAAGCATGCAATTTTGAAACATAAAAAATATATTTGTGTGGATACATAGAACATTGTGAGACAAGGCATGGAAGCATACATCTAGACGACCGTAGCAAGCTGATTGCATTGTAGAAGCACAAAAGTTAGAAGCTAGGTAATAAATTTTGAAACAAAAACAAAAGAAGATTTGTGTGGATACATAGAACATGAGACACAACGTGGAAGCATACATCTAGGTGACCATAGCAAACGGATTGCAAAGTAGAAGCACAAAAGTAAGAAGCTAGGTAATAAAGCAAAGGATGCATTTCTTGTGTAAGGTGGAAGCATCAAATTATGAAATCTGATGATACATAAACCAAAAAAGGATTTGCCATCAACTGATGATGCATATATTTGGAATCTGTATATAGGAAGCAATGACAGAAATTTTTCTCTGCATTTGTTCTATTCATTGGAATACTGAAAAGTAAAACTAGGTAATAGGAACAATTGATGCGTACATAGCCAGGTAATAGAAATTTTTCTCCGCATTTGTCCTATTCATTGGAATAATCAAAATCAAGGGTGATTGGAGCAAAAAACAATACCTTTGATTTCGAGATGTGGGCTTAGAAAGGGGTGGTGGTGGGGTTGCAATCCGCTGCCGTTTCCCTGGCAGCCGATCCAGCCAATCCACGAATCGTTGTTGAGGATTGGGGCTCGACCCCCTACTGTCGGGATGGCGCACGTCCCATCTCACCGGGGGGGGGGGGGGGGGCGCACTGGTGGATTGGACGACGGAATGGCCGAGTGGCTCGACGACAAGGAGAGACGGAGGAGCGGCAGGCTAGCTGCTAGTCGAAGAGGGAGAAGGAGGAGCAGGGGAGCCCGCGAGAAAGGGGATCTGGCAAGGTGAGTGAGCTGTGGAGCGCTCGGGGTGGAGGAGGAGCTCCAGACGGTGCGACCCCTTCGAAGCTAGCATGAGTGCAAATAACGAAGCACCTAGTTTAGCTAAGTTTTCCAATTCTCTGGATGAGGAGGCGCCATGTTTGGTTTCAACCCCACGATCCTTATTGTATCCCACTTCAAGTGGTATTTGATAAATAAAGCTTAGCTTTCCCCCTTAAAAATAAAATAAAAGATCTAGCACCGAGTGCAGCCAGTCGAGTTAGCAACCGTGGATCGCCAAAAGGCAGCGCTAACATACAAGCAATAGCTACAACGGTAGACTCATTTTTGTCTTAAAAAATTCTACATTTCTTGGAAAAAAAGTTAACAAATTTTCCTAAAATTTTGAATAATGTTTGAAAATGTTAACAAATTTTGAAATTCAAACAAAACTTTTGAAACATGATTTTTTAAAGGCGATTTTTTTTAAACTTGAATAATTTTTAATATACGGTGAACTATTTTATATACATTGAACTTTTGTAATATACACTAAACAAATTTTAAATACATATTGAACATTTTTTTCTGATATATGCTGAACAATTTTTAAATACGCATTGAACATTTTGTGATACATGCTGAACATTTTTTAATTGCACATTGAACATTTGTACAAAAGTGTTGACCATTTTAATGTAGGGTTAACATTTTCTTAAATACACAATGAACGTTTTATATATAAAAAAGCAATGAACTTTGTATAATACACACGAAAAAAGAAAGAAAAAAAGCAGGAAGAAGAAAAAAGAAATAAAATAAAATAAATGGAAACAGAAATAGAAAAAAAACAGAAAATGAAAAGAAGAAGCTGAGCAATCATGGGTCGGCCCAATATAGGGCGTCGGGAGCCGAGCTTCCGCGAAGGCTCGTTCTTTTGACGCATGCGGTGAAATCACTAATGAAGGAGTACTACTTTCAAAGATCACTTTCACCTCCCAGGTTGTGACAAGTGACACGCTGCATATGCGCCACTTGTTGCAACCTGAGAGTTTTCCTCCTTTTTTGTCTATCCATTTGAAAAACATTTTATCTCTTAAACCGTGCGTCCAAATCTCTAATCATTTTCATCATTGAATTCTTCACGTCGAGATCTTCAAAACTAGATACTGTGTTGATAGGTTTTGACAAACATTTTTTTCACAAAAGAACAAATGAAAATATTGTGCCTCTCGCGTAAGGAAAACACATTTTTTTCCGACGGAAGCAAATCTGTGCTTCACGTGAAGCAAAACCATGCCTCTCACGGAAGAAAAAAAAACCTATTTTTTCCCTGTTTTCGAGAGGCACGACCGTGCCTCTCGCGGAAGCAAAACAATGCCTCTCCTGAAAGAAAAGAAGCATGTTTTTTTTTCGTTTTTGAGAGGCACAGCCATGCCTCTTGCGGAAGCAAATTCGTGCCTCCCGCGGAAGCAAAACCATGCCTCTCGTGAAGGAAAAAAAAAGGAAAACACATTTTTTTCGTTTCCGACAGGCACGGTCGTGCTTCTCATGGAAGCAAAATCATGCCTCTCGTGAAAGGAAAGTCGTGTCTCTCAGGAAAGCAAAATTCGTGCAATTTTTTTTTCAAATTTTTTGTCCAAATGGTAGGAAAGACTGGTGAAAAACCGAAAAGCCAAAAAACCCCCCAAAAAATCCATCTAAAAAGCCAAAAACGAATGCAAAAAAAAATAATTTTTTTTTTCAAAGGATGAGCCCAGAGCACGACATGTGGCGGTGGCTGAAAGCGCACCACTTGGCGCGATCTCAGCCCACCCCACATGACCCTAAGCACCCGAACAAGAGACCTCCTATACGCTGCTCGCTGCGGCAAAGTGCCGACGCTTTGCACAGGGCACCGCTAACCTGGGCCGGCCCATTTCCGGCGGCACCATCCGAGATGAAAAAACGCAAAAACTTAGGAGCGCGCGTAAGCCGTGAATCGATCCTGCGATCACGTGGTCGATGGTGTGAATGCTTGCCACTGCGACAGTCAACTTCTCACGATACAATTGAAGAGCCATACTTAAAAGAGCATACAACAACGGCAGGGATCGTACATATACCCTACTGCAAGTGAGCAGCGCTAATAGGCACCATAATTCCTGGGATTTCATACATAAAAATGGCAGTCCGCCTTATAAGCCGAAACAGATTTAAAATTATTTTAAAGTTTTGAACGTGATTTTATTTTTTGAAAAATATAATATGTTTCAAAACACAAACATTTTCATATTTCACAGGAATAAAATAAACTTGAAACAATTTTGGGAATCTCAAAAAAAAATTCGAAAAAAAGAACAACATGAAAACAATTTTTTTCTGTAATCAAGAAGAATTTCTTGAAAATGCAAAACATTTTCTGAAACACAGGAACAAAAAACTGAAAGCGCGAACATTTTTTAAACACATGACCATTCTGATGATGTGAACAAATTTGGAAAGCCCGAACATTTTTTGGAAATTCCCATTTTTGAATTGGTGAACAAAAGTTAATAAATGTGAACACTTTTTGAAATTCGCCAAACATTTTTTGAATTTGTGATCAAAATTTAAAAGCAGGAGCATTTCTTGAATTTGTGAACAAATTTTGGAACCAGAACAATTTTTGAAAACGTGATATTTTTGAATTGGTGAACAAAATTTAAAAAGAGGAACAATTCTTGAAAATTCAGAACAAAATTTTGAAACAGAGAACAATTTGAATAACCCGAACAATTTTGTAAATGCTATTTTTTTTGTATACATGAACAAAAATATAGGAAATGAAGGCATTTTTTCTATAGCTTCGTACATTTTTGTAAAACACGAACATTTTTCTTTTGAAACGCAAACAATTTCTGATACTTCAAACAATTTGTGAAACACGATCAATTTTTCAAATTGTGAACGTATTTTGAAAACAATATCACTTCTTGAAATTCCGAAAATTATTTGAAAATTTTAAAGCGTGAACATTTTTTCAAACACATTTTTTTTAAATCATGAACTAAAATTTGAGAATCAGAACAATTTTTGAAATAGGAATATTGTTCAAATTAGTGAACAAATTTTGAAAGCAAGAACATATTTTGAAATTGCTGAACATTTTTTAAACATGAACAATTTTTTATAATTGTGTACATATTTTGAACACGCGAACATTTTTTGAAATTTGGAACAGAACGTTTGAAAAATTCAAACAAAAGAAACAGGAAAAACAAAAACAAAAAAACAAAGAGGAAAAGAAAAAGAAAAACTAAAAAGGAAAAAGAAAACGAAACACGAACAGAAAAAGAAAAAAAGAAACAGATAAAAACAAGAAAATAGAAAAGGAAAATAGAATAACCGGTCCAGGAACCTTCTAGAAGGTTCCCAAAACCGATAAAAAACCGCTGGGAATCCTCTAGAAGATTCCTAAAACCGAAACCTCGTACGTACTACGGATGGGCCGGCCCAATTCCTCGCTCGTTCGCCCTGTCTGTGCGTTTGCTCGACAGTTTGACGCAATATGCGCCAAATAGGGAATTTCCCCGAACAAGCGCTTCTCAATTAATTGCTCTCCGCCTGCGGACGTCAAATAGGATCTGCCATGATTAAGCCCATGGACCAGTCAGGCAGAAGGTAATATTTTCGAGGGAGACGTAGAAGATTAGGCCCACGATTGTCGAGTCAGGCCGCAACAGAGGCCATCTTCTACCAAAAATAACAAGAAAAAACAATTTAGCCCATCTCATCTCGACGACTCGATCGGCCTGGTCTTTTACTCCTAGTCTCCCAACAGTCCAGTAGTCCACAGCCATCTCCGTCTCCGGCCACCGCATCGCCATGGCCTCCGCCTCGTCCGGCGCCGCGGCCTTCTCCCGCCTCGTCGACCGCACCCGGGTCCCGGACCCCACACTCCAGCGCCACGCCGTCGCGGCCTTCTTCCGCCACCTCCTCACGCTGCCCCCTCCTCTCCCCGCGGCCGCCCACGACGGCATCTCCTCCCTCCTCGCTTCCCCGCACGCCGCTGTCGCCGCCTACGCCTCCGCGTCCCTCGCCCGCCTCGCGGTCTCCCGCACCGACCTCCTCGCCCCCGACGAGGCCCTCCCGTTCCTCATCGCATCCCTCTCCGCTTCCCCGTCTCCCCGCCTGGCCTCATGCCTCGTCAAGGCCGTAACCGCGCTCGTTTCCTGCGTCCTCCGCTCGGGCCCCGCTGGCTCACGCTTCCCGCCCCATAACCACCCCTTCGTCCAGGCTCTCGCGTCGGGCGCTGACGGCGCGCGCGCGGAGCTGTCGCGGCAGGCGGCCAGGATGGTCGCCGAGGGGGTCGACGGCGTGGTGGGGTTCCTGAGGCCATTCGTGATGTTTGCCGTGGTGAGGAAGGGGGACGCCGCGTTCGCGAGGGATTTGATCGGCGCGCTTGCTGCAGCGGCGGCCACTGCAGCGGGCAAATCGGATGCGGCGGTCCCAGTGCTCAAATTGCTCGGCGAGAGCTTGCTGCATTTCGGCCGCGGGGATGGGGAGGTATGTGTTTTGGTCTATTCCCTCATCGATGGTGGTATTCTTTTTTCTGGGGAATGCAGTGGTTGGCAGTGCTGCGAGGAATCTAGGGCACATAAACTACATCACAGTCGTTTTGCATTTCGTTTGTGTTCGAGGAATGATTGTTGTGGCTCGAGCGATTGTGGGTGTTACGGTTCCTGTTCCTATGGATGTTAATGTTATTGTTTATAGTCGGGTTCAGTAGATAGTGCACAATGCAGGGAATAACATGAAGTTCCTGTAGCTGATTGTGCATAACTGGGAATGTATTTGGAAGTGTATTTTGTAGTTGTCAAAGCCTCAAAGGGGGAAATTATCTTACTCTGCACATAACGTTGCCTGCATTTCTTTTTCTTCAGGAAGGGCGGCTCTGGCTTAGTTCTGTGGAGTGCTTGGTCGATGCGTATGTGATATTACTGAGGAAGTTAGCTCATGCTCAAAGGGTACTGCTCTTCTATGTTCTAGTATCTGCTTATTTTGTGTAAATAACTGTAGCCCTGCCTTACTGATATTTTAAAATGCAGTCATGTTGGTTATGAATTAGATACTCAGGAAATTCATATTCTAGGCTACGCTTGTGGAGTTAGAGCACGGAACCAAACAGTTTGCTCCTGCCTTTTATAAATCTTTTGTCAACTATAACCTAGGAGTTATGGAAATGCTTGGTGAGCTGATTTTATATATTTATACAATTGCTAATGGAATACACCTGGGCATAGTTCGTTTATACTGAAGGTTAACTGCCTAGTATACTGATTAGTATGGTGCTGCACTTACCTAACATTGAATTACACATGAGCCTCCTCTATGGTTCATCATCCATTGATGGAACTGAGGTAGGAAGCCAGTTAGGCAACTGACCAGTTAGTTATAGCCTTCTAGGGTCAATTTTCTTTCTTTAGTTTCTTCAGTTCAAATGCTTATATAATTCCTATGTATCAGCAATGCATCATACTTGTGATATAACTTGCTTCTTTTAACAGCCAGCCTATGATGCCCAAGCAAGTAGTGTGGAGTTGCTAGAAATACTTTTGTCGCAATGTTCACTTCATCACCAACTTCTGGGAATGTCTTGTGCAGTTCTTGGATTATCAAAATATTTGTTTTCGGTGCAAAAGAACCTTGGGTTATGCTATCTTCCTGAAATTTCTGGTGTTCTCAGTTCTCTTTCCTGCATTCTCAGTGCGCTGGAGTTTGAATCTGAGCAGCTGGCTGGATTGAAACTTCTGGCCTTTTTGGTTGAATGGAGACATGAAAATGGTACATTCCTAAATTTTTAGAATCCCCTTTCCCCCTCTCATTTGCAACCGACAACTTCAATTTTTAATTTGGTTTTCTTTCATGTTATGACAGACACTAAAACCTTGGCTCCTCATAATATTTGATGTATTTTGCTTGCAGCGCTCAAAACAAATGAAGTGGTACATCACTTCAGTGAGGAGCTACTCTGTGTTCTGCCAGTTATCAACCTCGTTATTTCTCCATCGCGATCTGTTAAAGCAGTGGCATCCCATGTCCTGTCAAGATTTAGCTTGCTTGTTTTGGAATTACCTGCTTCTTCTTCATCAGAGCAACAAGGCATTTCAATGGTCCACCACATAAGCAGACCTACCTTTATCCTTCCTAAACTTGTACATCATCTATGGTCTCAGGTGATGTTTTACCCCTTTTTTTTTCCTATGCTGCAACTCTGCTTGTTTTCGCCTTTTTATGTAAAGCACCTAGTAGAGAGATAGAGATAGAGATGATCACATACCTTTTTGTTCCTTGTGCACACGATGTATGCGTTGAAATATTTGTATTGACAACTGAGTTACCACTTATCAGAAGATGGGAATTCTACACTTCGCATCTTCAACAATTGAACTGCTGATGTGGCATGTTAGAGCTTTGTTTTTATGCATGTATGTGTTTATTCCATGGTTTATAATGCGGTAAAGTGCCTAAAGCGAGCACCACCTGCTCTGACGTTTAAGTGACGCCTAAGCGCCTAAAGCGGGCATGTTTCTAAGGTGCTGCCAGGGTGCCTTATCGCTTAAAGAGAGTTCATAAAGAGAGTTCTGCTTTGTTCTGAGGGTGTCACAAACTGAATGGTATCCCTAGAGCTCAGGTCGAGTAACCAACCTTGAATCAGCATAGCAGTTTGCTTACCATGTCTGTTTCACTGATTGATGTCTTACAATTTTGTACAAAATGCGGGATAACTGGTACAGTCATATTTGCTCGCAACCTATTTCTGTTAATAATCTATGTTAGGTACACCTATATACTAGTGTTATTCTGAGTCAATATTCACGCAGCTACTGGCCCTGTTTCCAAATCTGGAAGAGAGAAAATGTTGTTTTCATGTGGGTATAGGTCTGCCCATTGTTTGCTCCTTGTGCACTTAACTTCTCTCCCAAGAAATGCTGCTTTGATTTCATAGCTGGTTCATTATGCGTTTGTAGCTCATATAATATGTTTGTATTAATTCTGCTTTCCGGTTGCAGTCATCTTCAGGTTTCTTTTTTACGAAGTATGCAATTTGCAAGGGATTGCCGGAGTCGGCTGTGAACTATTCAGAAGCTAATTATTGGACGGACCAAATAAACGAGTATCTGTCAGTCCTTGCCAGAGAAAAGCTTACACTGGATGGCTCATCTTCAAAAACGGTGTCATCAGGTTGAAGAATGTACTTGTACTTTTACATATTGCCTTGTAGTTCTGCTTTGTGTAATCCTTAAAACGGGTATGAAACTCACTCTGTCTAATTACTTGCAGTAGCAATATCATCGCTTGTAAGCTCTGTAGTATCTGTTCTGGTAATGCACCCAAAACTTGGTACTTCTGCTGCTCGTTCTTTGGGTAATCTTGGCGCATCAGATTCGAAACTGGGAATGCCGCTGTTGCTAGTTATACTCTTCTATTGCAAGATTATGTACAGCAATGATAACTTCTCAGCAAATAACTTGGTCAGTGCTGTAATTTCATCTTTGTCCTTTATTTGTACGCTAGTGGTTTATGAATACATGAATTCGTAAATAAATAAATTTAAAAGATGCAAAATCCTTATCACACTACTTAGACTAGACTGACACCGATCTTCACTATCTAATTAAGTGTTGAAAATAGGGAAGCCATAGCTGTTAACACCATAGAATCTGGAATCAGGAGTGAGAAATACCATCCTTAATGTAGGGGCAGCGTTGGCACCCTTCATAATAGGTTGCAGCAGCAACCGTGCAGTCATATTCCGCGGGCTGACTTCTGTATCATTAGTTGAAAAATGGAGTATGAATAATTATTTTTGCTGTCAGTTTGTTTTATATACTTGGATATGTTTGATATAACATAATATGATTCTTTCGCAAAAAAAAAGATTAATTCCCGTAGAGGTATAGACTGCATCTTAGTGGCCAAGTCTAGCCATCCCTTTGAAAGAGATAGCCATGTATATATAAATTACCCAAGAAAGAGTCCATCTAGTTAACATATTCTATGGTCTCCTCTTTCTGCTGCTCCTCCGCCTTTCCGCCATGCTGTCTGGCCATCGTGTGCACGCTAGTTACCCCAACGTGTATCTTGATTCATATCAGTATGACAGTATCTAATAAACAGAATAACTGCAAGCAGAGGAATGTACTTGACATTTATTTTTTCTATATCATCTGCAGCTCAGTTTGCTCGAGTCGTTGCCATCACTTGCTACACATGGTTTTGTGCTTCCACTTGCTCTGCAATTGATATCACCAATGCTTAAAAAGGATGCAAAATCGTAAGTATCTCAATTCTTCATCCAATTTGACATCACTGGGTTCAACTCAAGTTTCCGGTTATTTTTTGTATTCACTTGTTTTAGCTGGCTTGTCTTGTTCTGGCGTGGAGTGCATATACTTTGTTTTCACCTTTTTATGGTTTTTGAAAATTGTCCACAAACCCTCTTCATATAATAAGAAACAGAGCAACATACCTCATCATGCATACAGCAGGAACCAACTCATTTCCAACACGGATTGGGCAGTTTCAGAAAAATTAAGAAGCAGCTGACAGTGTGAACCAAATCATGTTTTTAGCACATAACAAAATGACGTGCAATTTTTAAATACAGAGCATGTGACTATTCTGCATGCAGTAACAAGTCGTCAACAACTTGCCCATAATATATGGTTTTTAGAAGCCTGTCCAATATATATCAGGAAAATAAGTATCTTATTCACAATTTCATTTTTAACTCAGAAGTGATATTTTGATGAGGGGAAAATATGAATGTTGGTTTGGTTGCCTTTAACAAACATCAATACTTTTGACTACAAGAAACTTTTGTCTTGATGGAGTACTGAGTAGTGCTCGGTTGGCTAGAGCCCATGTCTGGGAGCTCGCCCATCTGCGTTCGAGGCTCAGCCTCTGCAGGGTGCCCCATTTTTCTAAAAGAAGCCCTGGGCGCTAGTGCATGGATCTTTTTTTTTTTGAAACTTTTGTCTTGATATTTTATAAGTTTTTACTTGTCCACATACAACTATTTGTGAGCAATAAGCTGAAGCTGAATTAGGCATTACTATCATAACAGTATGTGCTGACGCAATAGTATTTATTTCCTATTACATGCTATTCATTTTAATATATCTTCATGTTACTCCTGCATGGTAACACGCAGGACTCTATATGCTATTGCTGTTCGATTGCTTTGCAAGATATGGTTTATCACAGATTGGGCATTTCCAAACTTACAAGTAAGGGCACACAATAAGTTGAATATTAAAATCTTGTTTGGCCATTATCAAAAGCTTTAATACATTGCTTATGAGTGTTTATGTTATGAAATATTGAAACTTATGCATACCATATGTTTCTGAAGCAGTTTTGAATGGCTAGAGTGATAACTTTATACCTTTATGTCGTTTGAATTCCAAAGACAATCCAATCGAGACTGATGAGTGGATCATCATGTCACCTTTCCCTAGAGTTTAAGTTATGAAAATGTCAAGTTGTTAGCTAAAACCATGCCATGCAATAAATAAAATAATAGAAGCTCTTCTCCATTCTTGAATTTTAAGCAAACATTCAATGTAATGTTCTTGAATATACGCATACCATTAGTTAGTATGATTAATTAAAGTTTGTCAATCTGTAATTTTTTTTTATTACTGGTTCGCTGTTCAATTACAAGATCAACACTAATTTCTGCTTTGTGAAATAGGGAGTTCTGGATCCTGATACATTTTCCAGTTTCACTACTGATAGAGAAGTTTTCACAAGTATTGCTGCATCAGTGCGTGATGTTTGCAAGCAGAACCCAGATAGAGGTGTTGATCTCATATTATCTGTCTCGGTGTGTATTTTCGTCATCCTTTTTGGCTCATCATGCATTCTTTCTTGACTTGGTCCACGTTCTAACACTTACCTTGTAGTCTTGTATTGAGAGCCGTGATTCTGTAGTTCAAGCTCTTGGCCTGGAGAGCCTCTCCTATCTCTGTGAGGCGGACATTGTGGGTAAGTTGATTGTCACTCAGTACATTAGATTGTTGACCTCTTCGAAATATCATGTTATACGAAGTCATGTCATCTGAAAGCTAGCAAAGACAATGGTTAAATCTTAAGGATTCATGTCTTCTGAACTTCACTTCTGAGGCAAGCAGCTCATATGCATGCAGATTTTTATACTGCCTGGAAAGTTATATCAAAGGAGCTGACAGATTATTCAGTTGACCCCACGGTTTCAAATGGGTAAGGTCACTGGAATGATGCATTTAATGCAAATGTGCTTATGTGCACACCAGTTTAGTTTGGTCTGACTCTTATCTCCCTTTCCTCCCCTTTTCAGCTTATGCATTCTGTTGAGATGGGGAGCAATGGATGCTGAAGCATACTCTGAAACATCAAAGAACTTGATACAAACATTGTGGAGCATTGGTACATATAAGAAAAGTAACGCTGAAGCTGATCGTCTTTGGATTAAAGCAAGAGGAACTGCTTTTCACTCATTGTCCCACTACAAGGTTCTTCTGCACTTTGTTGTGTTATTGTCTGCATCTCCATATTTGTTATACTTTGACCGAAAATTGCATTCTGTTCACTTCTTACATTTGGTATTCTGTTGCGTTTCTTTTGGTAAATTACCCATGCGTTGTATCTCTTGTAACTATAAGTTAGCAGTATTTAATGAAAAGATATGCAAAGCTTCTGCACGTTATCTTAATTTTTGGTTGGTATTTTCAGATCTCACTTATTCAGGATTCTATTCCTGATTTCTGGAGAAGAAACTATGAGAGCTTTACTAATGAACATAATATGGAAGTTCTCAAAGCCATGGAGAACTTTCAAGTCGAGATTATCAAATTTGAGCACATGTTAGTATATTTTCTGAATTTACCCAGTTCAGATGCACATGTACATCCTTAACTGAGTTTTTTCCCTATACATCCAGAAACCGCCGTAGAGTGACTGCAGATAAAAGAACCATGGTGCACAAATTTGAGAAGTTATTGGACATTCTCCCTCAGGCTGTGTTTAAAGGTATGCTCGTTGTACGCAAATGGGTTAGATTTTTGTACAAGTAAATAGGTGAATGCCTGATGTTTTGTCCACTATCCTGTTTCTTAAAATGTTTGCCCTTTTTATGTTATATACTCCATCCCAAAGTAAGTGTCTCAACTTTGTACTAACTTTAGTACAAAGTTATATTAGAGTTGAGACACTTATTTTGGGACGGAGGGAGTATGAAAACATATGTAATTTGTTATGTTCTATGTTTAATACATTCTAATGGTAGCTTCAGCTTTTAATCAGCTAAACTTTTTGAATTGTAGAAAAATCTGCACACCATCGGTTGCCTGGTGCAGCTCTTTTAACCATCAAATTTTCCTCAGAAGACATCCTTCGTGAAGGGAAATCTAAGGTAGCATCTTTGAAGTTGCGTGTTTTCATCTATAATTGCCAAAACGTGTGTCCTTGTATACTATACTGATCAGTTACATTTTTTTATTCACAGGATTTATCTAGAGTACATGCTGCATATGAGCAAGCATTAATGGAGATGGCTGAATCTATGTTTATATCAAGAAACATCGTGGTAGCTCTTCTTGCCTTGCATTCATGGAAATCATTTGTTTCCCATTGGATGCAGGCAGTTGTAACTTTGCTCGACACTAAAGAATCTTCAAAGTTGAATAAACCATTAAAAGCAGCTAACGACATTTTTAAGGTGCGTACATATGTCTTAGTTATTCTTTCAATTTTATAGATGTCTTTGTTCGAGAAAACCTTTCTTGAATGTGCCACAAATGCTACTAAGGAAGTGCCAGTTTAGATGACGGGGCACTGATGCAAATAAAAAGAACCTAATTTTTTGGAATTGACAACTCTCTCTATGCATGTATGCAGATTTTGAGGTACATCAGTACATGTCATGGCTGCTGCTTACTCAAATGATAATCTAATGTTTACTTTAAAACCTTTTATCGGCAATGTGCTGACTCAAAAGAGTCACAATCTATGGATTATGATTGTTATTTTGACATAGGCTAAATATGATTTCGTTCATTTAGGTGTAAATTATCAGGAATTTACTATCACATGAATCCATCCTTCCATCTTGTTATCTTCCTTTTTCTCCTTTTACTTTCATGAACAAAGTTAGCTTCCTTTCTCTGTTTATGATAACTTTTCCCTAAGTTTTCCTAATTGTGATTGCAGATATTGTGCAAGTGCGTTCCTGTATCTAATCCTAGAGTTGCCGTTAACATTACTCTTGCAATTGGAGCACTGTGCTTGGTAAGGTTTTTATTTATTGATATTTTAGTCATTCTCAAGTGTGATTATGATTGCAGCAGTATGATGTACTTCTGATGATTTTGGTGCCCTGCGTTTTTAATTTCTCCTTCAACGCCATGTGGCCAGTTGGCTCATGCCTCAAACATAGAATGCACTCATCACTGCTGGATGCAGGATTTTTAACCTTTGCAATTTATTCAACTGTGCAATATCGGTTTTTAAGCCTTTAACTTTATCTATCTACACTTTTTTACCAAAAGAATATAAAAGCCACTGGTGTCCACAGATGCCACAGGTTTTATGGTGTGCATGTGGCTGGTACTCATGGTTACTCCCCGTTCTAATTGATTTGACCAGAGTTTCACTCTATCTCCTTCTCTAGCAAAGGGGAGCCTCCTCGCAGCTGTAAAGCTGTTGCCTTGTGACAATGAGGTCATGTGTTCGAGTTCTGGAAACAGCCACTTGCTGAAATGTGGGGAAAGGCTGTGTACAGAAGACCCAAAGTGGTGGGACCCTTCCCCGGATCCTGCGCAAGCGGGAGTTACGTGCACCGGGCTGCCTTTTTTTGTGTGCTCCTCTACCAATATGTGAACAAGTTCTAATTTCTCTAGCATTCACGGCTCAGCTAAACATACGAAAAACACAACTCTAGAAATACACTCGATACACAAAGAAATCAACATCTGACTTAAGTGTATATTCTAAGCATTATTATTATTGGCTCACTTTTGGCCTTCTAGCACTGAAGAATACAGTCTGTATCTCTACAGTGTTTCTGATGTGTTCCTGAGTGGTTCTCAATTTTGATGTAATCGCTGCATCTTGTCTTATTGGCAGGTAGTTCCTCCAACTGCCCATCTAGTAATCTCATCTGCATCAGATTTTCTTTTGAAATGGTTACTGCAATATGAGCATGAGCACCAACAGTGGTCTGCAGCTATCTCTTTGGGACTAATATTCAACTGTTTTCATCCCACGGACAAAAAAAGCAAGCTTCAGGTTATCAATGGACTCTTTGAGGTACATGATTTTGCTCTCCTGATATTTCAACCTTTTTGTACTAGGTTGATTATTCTTTTCTAAAAAGTATAGAACTAGATGCCAAGAACCATATCTCTTGATTTACTTTCACACAAACATTCAATGTTACCGACTCACATGTCACTCGCATGCCTAGCTGCCAGACATGTTTTTGTGACAGATTGCTTGGCGTTTGCTAGTAGTACCTATAAATATTGCTTCCAGCCAGCTTCACTGTACTGTTAGGAGCTTATTGGGCCTTGCTTCATGCAGCAAACAATGCCTAGTATATGTTCATTCAAGATTTTCATGCTGCCACATGCTACAGTTGATGGCATCTCCTTTTGACATGCTTTATTGAAATATTATTATTTGATATAATGAGCATATGTTTTAAGTTTCTCACCATGTATTATGCCCTTCTGGATCCAGGTTATCTCAAATGCTGATAGTTATCTTGTAAAAGGAGCTTGTGGACTGGGATTAGGTTATGCTTGCCAAGGTCTTCTAACCAGAGCAGATAGTACATCTGATTCAGACTTAGAAGCAACTACACAACTCAACGAACGTGCATCAGTTAAAGAAATTCTTCACACTGTGACTGCTTCATTAGTTAGACTATGTCCATCCTCATGTTATTCTCTCAAGAAACTAAGTATTCGTGGAACATTCTCCATGGAAGGAATGGAAGAAAATTGTGACAGCTTAGATGATGATCCTTGGGCTATTGCGGGACTTGTTCTTGGTCTGGGAAACTCTGTTGTTGCTCTGTATAGGCTTGGAGCTTATGAAGACGTTATTGAACTCAAGAATATATTGATATCATGGATACCAGATGTTGATTCAAGCTCTGTGTTATTTGATGAAGTAAATTCAATATCACTATGTATGGGCTCTTGCCTTGCTCTGCCATCTGTCATAGCATTTTGCCAGAGAGTGGAGTTACTGAATGACGATTTGGATGCTCTGTTCAATCGCTACACTTCTTTAGCTACTGAACTCCTGAACCTCAAGAAATCTGGAACTGTCTTTCAGAATTTATTGATGGCTATCTGTATCGGTGCTGGATCTTTGCTGGCCGGCATATTGAATGATGGGGTGCATGCCATGAAATTTGCTGATGTTAAGAAGTTTCTCGACACTCTTAAAAATATATACACCCACCCATATCCTCCTATTGTCCATTTGGGAGGCATGTTTGGTGCTGTCAATGCTTTTGGTGCAGGTGCTGGAGACCTCACTGGGATTGGTTGGCAATCAATGAATTCACAGCATGAGAAGGTCTCTCCCCTTGCCTGCATACCCTAACTATTTACTTTTCTGTAACGTTAGAGTAATCTTTTTTATGGGCACAGGAATCATCTTTGGTGCGAGGTCCTCTACTTACAAGTCCTGTTGGCGAGACTCTTTCAACGTCAATGGTTCAGGAAATATTTCTTCTTGCCAAGGACGCAGAGGATAATCACATACGGAATTATGCTGCATGGGCTGTATCATTTCTTAGAAGTAGGTGGTTATTAAAGAATCAGAGTCTTAATGTTAATGATTCTTCTCAAAGAAATTCCGTTGATTCCAGTCAATCAACAAGTTTTTCTGCTGAAAGCTTAGTGTGGAACTTAAGTCTCTGGCTGAGGGATCTTAACTTTGAAAAGGTTTGATCTGAATCTTTCTTGAAAGAATAACTTGAGCTCTCGCTTATTAAGATCAGGCTTTTGTGTTGTACATTTATTAAAGAAAATATTCTAGAAAAGGAGAGTACACTTTATTCAACACACAGTTTACATATTCTAATATGTGCATTGAAAACACAAAAGCTGGTGGTGCCAAATACCCATACAAGCTTTTTTTTTTTGCATTCCTCTTGATAAACATGCATATCGTACATTAAGTTGTTCTTGTATTTGATGCAAAGATCTAATAACTGCATATGCTCTTCTACGTCATAGATGATAGTTTTGGTTATTGGATACTAAGTTTCGAACTTGATAATTTGGCTCATGGTGCACGGATATTTTCGTAGCGAAGCAAGTTTACAGTTTTTGAATCCTCTTCTATATATAGGGTTGTGGAGTTAGACGAGCAATTATTGTTTTGATGAGCTTTTTTTATTGACTTATTATGTTATTTTACTATCTACAGCCTGGTGATGTGGTGCCAGTAAATACAATTGCAACAGTTCTGAAATGCCTTACTAAAGCTCCTAGAGTGCCAGCTATAGACTGGGGGGTTATAGTACGGCGGTGCATGAAAGTTGAGGCACAAATTCCTCATAAGTCAAACAATCATCAAGATCCTACATTATTAAGGGAAGAATGCTTATATTTTTCTCTAGCTCATGCCGATCATATCAGTCCTCTTCTGCAGTTTTTGGATGATCTGACAGATTTACCCAGGTTCAGGAGATTAGAAATGAACGTGCAGTCTATTTTGCTCCAATATTTGTCACACCTAATGAAGCTCTTCTCTGATTCAAGATCTAAGAAACTGTACGACGATTTAGCTGTGTACTTCTGTTCCCACTCATCTTCATACTTGGATTACTCTCCTGAGCAGAGAAGCATGTTAAGAATGTCTTTCTGGAAAGGCATCTGTAAGTGCCTGGTGGAGGTGGTCTCTGAAGAGACTGACAGTTTCTCTTATGTTAAGAAATGCATCGAATGCTTGTTACCTCTGTTGAATCTTTGTAATGATGGTCAACCTGAATTCGTGGATGAGTGGTCTGCTGCTATCAAGTGTCTCATTGTTGCTCAGAAAAGTTGGTCGGGTGATATGCTGCAGGTGCTCTTCTAGTTTTCCTTCGCAAATATTTTTGCATTAGTTATCTGTTTTAGCGAGCTCTATACTTCCTATGTAATTTCTATTTCACAACTTAACGTTCAGCTTTCTTTTCAGGTGCACAGTACCACATCCTTAAGTGAAGGAGAACATGTTGATGCGGCAAGGAAGATTATCATCAGGGCAAGGTTGTGTTTTGCTGGTTGCATTTCTGCACTTGAGCTGGGGAACATAAAGACTACCATACTGAGTACAACAGCTGATGGTAACCGGCAACTGCATCCCTCAGCTTTGACTTGTGCTTCGAAACTTCCTGTTTGTCTGTTGCTGGGCCATGCTTATGAGTAGTGTTCAGTCTTTATATTTCCATTCTTTATCTCCCGCCCACCCTTCTACCATTGAAGGTAACAAACAAATATTGTTTCAGGCGTCTGGTGGAATGTTCTTGTTGAGGTTGCAGCAGCTGTATACTCTGCTGACAATGGTATAAAGAAGCAGTGGCTTTTGGATGCATTAGACATTGGTTGTGTTACAGCTCATCCCTCCACGGTAAATGTTCAGTTGCAATGTGTCCTGACAGTGCATGACTGCAAACATGAACATGAATTGCTTACTGTCACTCATTGCCTGATGTACCTCTTTGTTCTAATATTTCAGGCCCTACGTTTTGTTGGCCTGCTCTGTGGTAGCTGTTGTGTCTATATGCCACTTCTCATTGTTAATCCAACAAACGTACTGAGTGATTTGCCCGTCACACTGCCTTCCTTTCTCTCCAGCAGCATTTGGGATGACCTTAGAAACTCTGCCACTGATAAGTTATGGTTGTTGACCACTCGCATCTACACATGGGCAGAACAATTGACTCGTGGAGAGGGCCTTCCTTGCCATGATCATATTCATGGAAGTGAAGCTGAGAACGCAACTTTTCTTGCGAACATGCTGCTCTCTACATGCATTGCAGTGGAAGATCACTTGGCTGTAGATAAACAGCTAAAGCTTGCAAACCTGGAGGCACTATGATTATAAGGAGAACTGATTATCATTTTAATGATCTGTATGCCATAGCATATTTGTCTAGAACACATATTATTGCTGTTTTAACTGATGATGTAGCAATGTCTTTGTTGTATATAATTTTAGCTTAACAGTTTCCCCATATATTTTAAGTGGTGGTTCTTAGTGTAAACATAATTTGGTGGAAGATAACCGGAGAATAAAATTGCTGTGTTCTCTGAATTTAATTGCACTATGCAACAATTTCTTATTGCCTAACTGAAAGAGCAGACTGCTGAAAAAAAAGGTAGTCATCAGAGCCTCAGTCTGAGATGGAAAAGTAAAGTGCATGTTTACCTGGATCTCATTACAGGTAAACCGTATCATATTATGCCATATGTCCTGTCCTTGAGAGGTGATGTTCCCTATATATGTCTGAACTATGTTTCTCTAAATGTGCTGGCATTTTATATGGTTCATGCAGGGAGCCTTTGACTCGAGTCAGAACCTGATGGGTACTCACCTAAAGCTTCGTCTGAAGATATCTCTATCAGTTTCCAATGCAGTGTGGGTCGCTGGTCATTGTTAGTCCCTCCACCAGCATCTCAAGGGTTGTTGTAGGTTAGTCTGAGCTTTCTGGGATTTGATCCCACAATCTTCTTGGTGGCCACATTACATCTTTCAGGCTGCAGGTACAGTCTAATCAAGTCCTCTTACACTTGAAAACCAAATAAAATCTGGTGCTGCTCTGTTAGTATGATATCATGCTCTATAGAAAGATCAAATCAATATGCAAATGATCAAATATAAAATTAATCACTAATGATGATTCTCATTCTTTCAGAAAGACCCCCCACAAAAGCACCGCATTTGATGCTTAAATTCCCGTCACGCCTTCTTTTCCTTTTAAAGTTATCTCTTGACTTTTTATTTGATGGAATCTGTCCTAAGAATTTACCAGCATTTCCAGAAATAGAAAAGGAACTAACCGCAGAAAGGCTAGTACCATCTCTTTTGTATGTCCATTGCATTTAGCCTTTCGCCATGATGGATGTCTCTGGTTCACAAATTTGCTACTGTTCTGCCTACAACTTTAAGCATATGTCTCGAGTAGCTTGCAGGATACAGTTATGGTAATTTTGGAAGATTGTAACTGTTCCTGGAAAGTAAAAAAATATGATATAAAAATAAATATCGAATAGAGAATGTCAAATCTAGGACACAGCGAGCTAGCTAGATGTCACTTTTGCACGTTGGTAGCTTCCATCTAGGCACACAACCCTTGTACGGACGAGTGAGATAAAGGAACCCCGGCGGAATCAATATCTCCCCATTGTTCGTTCCATAGCCGCTAATCGATATGCCTAGTGCGCCCCTTCCACCCACCCAAGGGCCTTTGGCAGATGAGCTAGCAGTGCCGTTAAAACCTTCCATTGCTTTCACGCGGATTCTCTTATCTCCATGGATCCTCCCCCTTTATATATTGTGATCAGATATGCTGTCAAGTGCATGCAGCCGCGCGGCCACGGACTGCAAACATCTTTGCCTGGATGTTTCCATGAAGGAACCAATTGGATGTCTCAGGAAACATTTGCTTTGCCACGCTTTTTGAGTATGATATCCATGGGGGCGTACCCGTTAGCAGATTCTGCCAAACAATCTTAATTATCAAAGCCGTGTCCTTTCGCTATCGCTTTATTTTATCCCCTCAAGTATAACATGAGCCTATCATAGCGCCCGGCCCCAAAGCCAACCAATCACATGGCTGCGAGTCCAATGTATTGCTAGTTCACTGAAAGGTGCAATAATTTATCCTTGTGGTGGCTATAAGGGTTTGTGCAGGGGGGAAGGTCTATGCACTGTGCTATGGTTATTATGCTTTATAGCAAACCAGATACTTCAGAGGGAACTTGCAATCGAAGCAAATGCATTTTTACAGAATTCATCAATGTATTCTGTTCTTCTAAAAAAATCAATATATTCTGGGATTTGATCCAAGTTTAGCCTGCTGAAAAAGGAGATGGATTGAGATCGGACTTGATTGCCATGCATGCCACCAATGTTCCTTTGAGGAGGATGGAGAAAAAAAAATACGAGGGGCTTACATGCAAGAGGATATATATGGACGACTGAAAACACTGTCACCAGCTTAGAGCCTTGGACACATGAAGATGCGGTGGGCTCAGTGTATAAGCAGCGCAACATCTACATTCTTCTGTTTCCCTGCGAGTGATGAAACTGCACAAGAGGTCTTCTAATTTACAATATCCTCCTTGGTATGCCGTCACCTAATTAATCTCGACTTGTGATAGGCCAACACAGAAACTGATTGACAGGAATAGCCCCGGCTCCACACAAACATACTCGCACAGGGGCCAGATGCAGCCAAGGGTAATGTGTATAATTATTATGAAATGGCGTCAGATGATGATCATGTCACGGCCGGGATGATCGGCCCCCAATAATAATCAAGGCAGCAGAAACATGGTCATGTGCTCGACAATCAACGTGGGGCTCTGCAGGCACACAGGTCAGTGATTCTATATTTGGCAACTATTATCTCTGCTTGTTTGCGCCACACCAGATAGCAAAGCAGACGCTGATCCTGTGATCGAGAAGGCCGGGTTTGAAAGATGGAAACTGATGAAGCGCTGATAAAAACAGCTGGGCAGCCCCACCCCCACCCATGGCGATGGGGCCGGACAGACAGTGCGGGATTCTCTAATCGATCGACAAAGTACGGGTTCCATGCACGCCCGTGGCACCGCGACCCTTCCACCCCTTGTGACCAGAATTCAAAGGGACTGTGCCCTCCCACAGTGCAGTGCAACCTCGCCTCTGTACCGCGAGGACCCATGATCTGATCCATCCGTGCTTTCCCCACCCCCACCCCACCCCCAACACGCCACTTACTAGCAGCACGTACCATCTTTGATCTTTAGCATTGCAAGCACACTAGCTGGTGCTAATTCCTGCCTAGCCAATTCTCTGCCGGTTGATCTTCATCTACCTCTAAGCTAGCTCTTGGCTGCCCAGGGTCCGGTCGTGGTAGTGGTACTGGGTAGTAGCCGGACGGCTGCCTCGCTACTACGTGGCGGGGTCCAGTCCTGCTCAAACCTAGCTAGCCACACGGCCCTCAAAACATTGCGCATGCATGCATGGCCCACCAAAACTACTCACGCACCTGTCCTTTTGCCACTCAAAAGCTGAAGTCCCTGTTCGCCCCCCGGGAGAGAATCTAACTTAGGCAAGAGTTAACCACCCAAAAATGCCTGTACACGGCTGGTTCCACTGAAAGATTAGGGATCTTGCTTGGAGGCAATAGTTGCAACCAGGGAGGAGGGTCGCAGGCTAGCTAGCTTGCAGCTCAAACGGACAGGCATGGTGGATAGGTTCCATAGGTAGGTCGTGAGCCTGGGAAAGGCTGCGCCCATGCATGCATTGCACACATCCAGGGCACAAAAGTGCCGGGCCTAAGCCATAGCCCTAGCTGACGGAGCTCAGCGGTAGCTCTCCGGTCTTGGTCCAACGATTTGATGGCCGGTGGATTTCAGCATCCAATTTATATTGTGTGCGTACTAGGAAAGCAAGAAAGACGCTTGCGGATGAGATCTTGTTTGTGTTCTTCCTGGATGGGGGATCTTGGGAGGATCTAGCTTGTGGCTACTTACGCTGCATATCTTCTTAATCAAATCATATACTACTACTACTATGAATCACTAATAGCATGACACGGCCTACATGTAAGCATGCATGAATGGCATCCAGGTGAGATGATATCAAATCTCTTGCTTGTGCGATCGCATGGCATAGTTTAGACCCTTTTTCGTTTGACGCACATCACGTCGCGTGTGTCATGCGGCATCATTGTACTGTGCATGTGGTGTGGAGGTCATTAAACTAAAAAAATCCTTTGTTAATATATATCCCGGTGCTGTAGCCTGCCTCATCTTAGGGCGTGCTGTTACTGTTCTCAGGTAAGGAGTAGCTTAGTGGTGTGAATCTAGGCTTGTCTGTACTTGGATTCTTGGAGACCGTGACATATCCTTCTTCCTTGAGAAACAACCTTTCCACGTTTCATCTGTGTTTGACCACTCATATTGACCTGACTATTCTTTTCTGGAGTTCAATTGCCCCAAACCATATCTGTGGCTCTACCGCTGGTTCGGACAGCACTGTTCTCACAGTACTCTTAGCTACTGCTGTAGCTTCTTTTTTTTTTTTTTGCGGGTGAGCTACTGCTGTAGCTAGGAGTCGTACACTTTCAGTTAGCGCATGAGGTGGATTAAGCTGATCATGAGGATATACCATGTCACTAGTACAATTTTCTCTGTTTTTCTTCCTCCGAAATCAGACGCTTGATGTATACCGACGCTGATCACTCGAATGTTCTCGGTGACATGTATGATTGTTGGCCAGCCTGGATCATGGCTACTTTTAAACACCCTTTTGGCTTTGAAAACTCCGCGGCACGTAGTAATTACGGGCTGTTGAGATGGTTTGCTTGTCATGATGCCAAATTGCTAATTACGTAGAGTACGTATAAACTTCAGGCACGTACCTCTATAAATGACAAAGTCTAAGCCGATGCTGGTAGCATGGCATGCAACAGTACGTGCGGTGGCCATCATCGAGGGCCACATGTGCTTTGGATTATTTTATCAACAACGACGTGTTCTTGCCGTCGACGTACCTGGAAAGTAAAAGAAACCAGCAGTTAAATAATCTGCTGGGAGCTGTGCTGCGCTAGCTTGCGCGGAGCCGTGAGCACAAGTCTAACCTTCAGCCCCTCTCAAGTTATTTTTATCTCACACTAAATTTAAGAGCAAATATTATCTTTGGAAGTCTTTATGAGTTGATCTTGTTGCTGCTTTTTATATGAAATCTTTATTCCAGGTTACTCCTCTCTAAGTTTTACCAAGTTCATAGAGAAAAATATAATACCTAATCAATATCATTAGACTATTCATAAAATATTTGTTTGTATTTTATTTATTTGATATTATGGATGTTGATATAAATTTGGCTAAACATATATTTTTTTGCCTTTGAAAAAGGCAGTACCTTGTATTTTGGAACGGAGGTTAATTATCTTTTGGATTAATGAGATGCAACATATTGTACATTATCTCAAGTATAGTTATTTCCTACTCCCTTTGATCCAAAATAAATGTCGTGTTTTAGTTCAATAGTATGTTCTTTTCTAGCAGCTCTATGTATATGTCAAAGGAAGTGCTATATGCCAGGGCAAATAGTTCCGCAGTGGCGAGGATGGTCGTCGTGAGGATGGTCTTGGCACCCAACTTCTCCCGCATCTTCTTGCCCTACACACCTAAGCGGAAGGCGATCATGATGGCCCGCGGGGAATTTCCTAGAATGGCGTTGCACACTTCACTTAAGCGTTGAATATATCAATGTAGGTCTCTCCCGAACGCTGGATTATGACGAGGGGATCACTAAAGCGCTGAATATACACAGAGGCTTGCAAGTGACCTGAAAGTTGTGACAAAGTGGTTGCACAACTCCTTCCATGAGCCGATAGATGACAGAGGCAGGTTCATGAGCCAAGACTAGGCTGGTACCTTCAAGACCAGCGGGAGCCAGATTGTCGTTACCTTCTACGTTCCACCTGTGGCATGCACAGTCGTGGTATAGAGTTGAAGTGTATATGTGGATTGCCTAGTCCTTTACATCCATTCAGACTTTTGATTGGATTAGCTAGTGCATGAAGCTTATCATGTATCAAAGCCTATGATCTTGAGTTCAAGTCCTAATTTAACAATTTATCAAAAAATTGTTGTTCTCTAGGCATAGGCTTATTGACCCGTACCTCTGAGTATATTCATGTGGTGACTTTTCGTGTCACACGTGAGAGAGGGTGTTGAAGTGTATATGTGGGTTACCAGCTAAACATGGTATCAGAGCCTAAGTTCTTTCAAGTCCTAGCTTTCACAATTGATCCAAAAATTGTTGATGCTCCCCCCTGTGTCCATGCATAGGCCGACCCCCCCCCCCCAACTACCCCTATTCACAGGTGAAACCCTCAATCCGTCCTCTGACCGAACATATAGGGGGGGGGGGGGAGTGGGGGGCACTACTGCATGCATGGACAAATGAGGTTTTAGAGCGGACACACCCACACAACGTCCAGACACGTTCGCAGATGTATAGAGGGTCAAATTAGCCCAGTCAGATTGTAGATGCTCTAATGCCTAGCACTTTTTTTTCTTTCTTACCTCCCCAATAAGACCTTAGCTTCCTTGTTGGTGATGGCCACACTAGTGAGTGATTATCTCATTGTTTCAAGTTATGCTTCTCTCTCTTTTTTGGTTTATTTTGTTTTGCCCATTGTCTGCTGTATGTAAGCACTTTTATTTGCCATGAATTCATTAATTTAAATCTGGATGTCACATGTGGTAAGAAAATGAAAGAATCAAACAGAGCCTTATAATAAGTGAATTCATTTTCTTTTGTGATCATATAATATACTTCCTCCATCCCAAAAAAGTGTCATTGATTTCATACAACTTTATACTAAATCAACTACACTTATTTTTGGACGGAGGGAGTATAACCAATGAAATCTGTTATGACAACTACTCCCTCCGTTCCTAAATATAAGTCTTTTTAGATATTCCAATATGAACAGTGATTCATATTGGAATATCTAAAAAGACTTATACTCCCTCCGTTAAAAAAAGCTTGTCCTTCAAGTAGATGTATGTAGCATCAAATTAGTGTTAGATACATCCATTTGAGAAACAAGTTTGAGGCAAGCTTTTCCGGACGGACTAGATACATCTATTTGAAGGACAAGCTTTTTCGAACGGAGGGAGTATTTAGGAACGGAGGGAGTAGGTTATTGAAATCTCTAAAAAGAGTTATATTTAGGAACGGATGTAGTACAATGTTTGATATTTATTACACACTGTAGACTGATGTAGCTCGGTTCCAAATTCAATCATTAACCGAGAACATCCCTAGGGGTAGCTAGCTAGCTAGACCTGATTAGTAAGAACATCACTTAATTCCTTAGGCATAACTGGAACACGATGCATGCCAATGACCTAACTTGTATCTGATGGGTTCCTCACTAATGATTGCCAATTATACCGCCGCGCTTTTGATTATGAGATGGAAGCAATTAACAAATGATTAATTGGTTAACAGCAACAATCGCACACCCCGCCTGTGCTAGCTACTGATCGCCACGGGTGTGAATGTCTACATACCGTCGGCTTCTTTATGATTGTGCAGCTTGCTTAGGCAAAGCGTTGGATTAGGAATAATTAAGCTCACTTATGCATGAGAGTGCATGATTACTCTAAACCGGAAGCACTGATGATTAATTGCTTTTTTTGTTTTAAGCATAGCTTGAGTGATTAAGATCATGTAGATGTACTGTCGACAATAGGAACTGAGTGTATTTTCTTAGCCTAGAATGTTTTTGTTACCTGGCAATTGACATATTTATGTTTTCCCATTAGTTTTATAAATTACACCTGCCATTAATTACAAAGCAATATGTATAGCACATATTACTCAGCATGTGCTTTGTCCTTTGCATGATGATATAGGCCGGTAGCGATCGAGTACATGCATATAAGTTGCTTTTCAAGGAAAAATAATATATATTTTTTGGGTTAATGTACACACATACATGTAGTACTATTCTTTTTTGTTTGCGAAATCATGTATTACTATTCTGCAGCAAGGGCACGTTGGCTAATTATTTTGCTTTATATTTATCAGGTCCGTACATGTGTGTACACAGATATACATGTATGTACGTAAGAAAACATAAGTACACATACGAACTCTTGAGCTAGTACGTACCCAGCAGCAACTATTTGCGAATGGTGATGAGATGAGGAGGCACTGTTGTAGATATTCTTACGAGTAGTGGCAATGTCGCCCTCACACTTTTGCTTGTACTGCCAATTAATCCCAGTTTGTCCTTATTTATCTGTTTACCCTCTCTCTCCTCCCTCCCTCCCCTCCGTCCCCCACCCTTTTGCAACGCCTCCACATTATTCTTTCAACTATCTGGCTCCCTCACTCAATACTGGCTTGCTTTTCTATTTTCTTGTCTACACACCCCAACTTTCCCTTGCTGCAGTCGTTGTAGGAGGAGAAGCTGCTGTTCTCTATATCTCCCCCCTCCTGGCCTCCTCCCACAGATCACTGCTGCCAGAGAGACAATAGTTAGGCTGTCCTGCCTGATCATGTGCTAGCTCCTCCTCCTACAATTCTTTGATTCACTGCCAAGGAGACAAGAACTAGTCCTCCTGTTTGTTTGCCTGTTTTTCCATTCAAAATTTCTCTCCTCCTTTGCCATGCTGTGAAGCTTGTGAATCTTGGAAGAGACGGGCAGCAACAAGGGGAGAGAAAATTTCTCCCAAATATTTTCTTTGCCCGCCTTCGTCAGATCATCAGATCTGTATCCTCCTCTCCGCGCGCTAGTTGACCCCAAAGAGGTAAGGATGAGCAGGGTCTTTTGCTAGCTCGCTAGCTAGATGCACCTCGGAGAAATTTGGGAAGAAAGGAAAATTTTGCAGCCTGTCCTTCTCTTGCTACTATTATATTGTTCATGCTTCTTGAGATTTGAGCAAACATCATGCTATTTTTACTTGGAAATCTGTGCTTCTTGTGCCATATCATCATACATGCACGCATATGCTTTCATACAGCTAGTGGATCAGGCTCTACATGCATTTGTTTTCGTTGATTTTTTTTAGCAGCCATGTGTCAAATCATCTCACTGCTATGAATGAATCTACAGTTTTTCTGTGTGCCTCCTTGTTGTGAAGTTGAAAGAAGAAAGAAAAAGATACAACTATTTTCCCCATTTCTTGCGTCGAGCTCGCAAAGATCAGATCAGAGCACCTTAAGCTCGCAAACCCTAATCTCCTCCTTCTACCTTCCCAGAGCGATGATCCTCACTCCAAGAAAACCCTAACCCTAGAACTAGCTAGCATCGGAAGAAACGAATATTTTTCTGGGAAAAATGACTAACCATTTGACAGCTCTCTTAAATTGGTGTATATACACAGGTCGCTGTCAATGGCATCCCCGTCGAGCACCGGCAACTCCGCCGTCTCCGTGGTGGTCGCAGCACCGACGACACCGGGGGCCGGGGCGCCGTGCGCTGCGTGCAAGTTCCTGCGCCGCAAGTGCCTCCCTGGTTGCGTGTTCGCGCCCTACTTCCCGCCGGAGGAGCCGCAGAAGTTCGCCAACGTGCACAAGGTGTTCGGCGCCAGCAACGTGACCAAGCTGCTCAACGAGCTGCCGCCGCACCAGCGGGAGGACGCCGTGAGCTCGCTGGCCTACGAGGCGGAGGCGCGGGTCAAGGACCCCGTCTACGGCTGCGTCGGCGCCATCTCTGTGCTCCAGCGCCAGGTCCACCGCCTCCAGAAGGAGCTCGACGCCGCGCACACCGAGCTCCTCCGCTACGCCTGTGGCGAGCTCGGTGGCATCCCCACCGCGCTTCCCGTCGTCACGGCCAGCATCCCCACCGGCAGGCTCTCATCCGCCGCAATGCCGTGCCCCGGGCAGCTCGGCGGCGGCATGTACGGCGGCGGAAGTGGCGGTGGCTTCCGGAGGCTCGGGCTTGTGGACGCGATAGTGCCACAGCCACCTCTTTCCGCCGGTTGCTTCTACAATATGCGGAGCAGCAACAACGCTGGAGGCAGCGTCGCCGCTGAGGTGGCGCCCGTGCAGATCCCTTACGCCTCCATGGCGAATTGGGCCGTGAACGCCATTAGCACCATCACCACCACCTCAGGATCAGAGAGCATTGTGATGGATCACAAGGAAGGAGGCGACAGCAGCATGTGAACTGGCGCGCCCAACCAACAGTGAGTGGCCCGTTTGAGTAAATTGTTGCACTGTAATCATGCATATGTATATATGCAGCTTCATGTGTTATCTGTGCTACAATCTTGCCTTGTGCAGTGCATGTGGATTACCTCTCCTACTCTCAAGACCGATGGATGTGGAGAATGATATGCGCTTTGGCCGGCCTTGACGCTCAAGGAAGGAAGCTTCGGGGAGACTGATGGGATGGAGCTAGCTCATTCCCAGGTTAATTAAGCTAAGAAGCAATCTATCTATGAATCTATCTATATATAGCCAACATGAATTATATATGTCAGTGTCTCCCTTTCTGCATGTTGTGCAAGCCATACTTTGGGTCGACTTTGGAGTTCTATATGTAATCGAATCGAGATCTAGCTTGATCTCTCTTCTTTTCATGATTAATCGATCGGTTCCGCAGGATCCATGCATCAGTCAATCAGTCATTAGTACGCATAGCATGCTTGCTCATGAGAAAAGAACCCGCCTTTAGGCGGCCAAATAAACAATGCACTCTCAGCACATAGATTTGTGGAAAGATCATGCTTGCATGCATCAGGGACTGAGGAGTCCTGAGCTAATGTGGGTTAATTGGGGGCTAATTAAAGGCTACATGATCTGCATCTGATATCATATGTCATAGGCACCAGTGGCCTATGCTTGCATATATGCTCCAGATATATCATCTTGAGATGCTTAATAGTAAGGGACGAAGATTAAAACAGTTTTTTATGGAAGGCATCACATCATTTGTTTTGCAGACATTCTTCTCCTTCCATGTTAGTAAACTGTAAAGGCATGTGAAAAGCAGTATTCTCGGCACTATTCTTATAGGTCCCAGATCTTTTTATGGATCTCACTGTTGTGTGCATTGTACATGTATTTATTCGATCATCTAGAGATTTCTCTTTCGCTGGGATTAACTGAGGTTTTCCTTGGGCATATGATTTGCTACTTTTCATGCTTACGTGTTGCTCTGAGATCAGGCCTGGATCTTTTGGTGCTGAATTTGTTTATTCATTCATAAGTTTGAATTTTACTATTTGCTTCTTGGTTTTGTGTTGAAATTTGTTCAGTTATTGCTGCTGACCCCCCCCCCCCCCCTATAAAATCTTAATTAACAGGAGACGCTTTAAAACAAACAATATATAGGCTCCTAACTCATAGAGAAATTGAACAAGGTTTATGTTAAAGAACAACAAAGAAAGTGATACATACAAAAAAAACTAACTGATCACCCCCTTTTACCCTTTGAACCAAATTTTTATGCCCAAAATTTTAGTAATGTATATACAACTGAATTAAGCTAGGTTTCATCGTCCGAACGTGTTATCTTATATTTACTTTGAAAGAAAAATCCTTGTAGATATTCAATATATCTCTAAAATAAATATCCAAATTCTCCATCTTTTATATATCTTGAGTCCCTATTTGAAGCATTGGATTTTTAAGTAATACAATAGGACATTTAGCTCCTATATGTAAATTAAATTCTTTTGTCCTAAACACAACATTATAGGCTCATAGTGGAGTGCAGTATTTTGGAATTTTCATAAAAATGCATATTGAAGTTTCGGAACGGCTTTCAGAAATTCCACTTGTACATGTATAGATGTGTCCTACATATATGTAAAATTTCTCAATAAATATTTTCATTTGTGCACTTCAAAAATAAAATAAATGTATGGGTCTATAATAGCAACTAGTACATCCATTATAGATCCACATGTTTATCTTTCTCATTTAGCCCACAAATAAACATATTAATTCATGAAAGTTTATACGTAAGTAGAGCATCTACACCTGTGAAAACAAATTCACGATGCTGTGTAATCCACATTAATCACTATTTTTCTATGAGTTAAATTATATTGAAAAAAATAGAAACCTTTGCCTACAAAAATGGGCAGGAGAATAGTCAATCCAGTATGTTTGGGAGTTAAGACTTGAGAATGATGCTACATCGCGTGGCACGCATAGTGTGCTATCTTGAAATTCAAATCATCCAGAAAAGAAACGAACGATGCCATATTTTCGCTTTTCCATAACTACATTAGATTTGAGCAAATTGTTCATTCAGAAAAGAAAAGAATGATGCCACGTTTTTTCATTTCCATAAGTACATTAGACTTGGGAAAATTGTAGCAAGAATTTACATATATTCATATGGTACTAAATGCGTGTAGAATCCAAAAAATTTCTGGAATGAGGTCGTAGCCTATGTTAAACTGAGTTGCATCTTGAAAAGAATGTACTCCCTCTATAAACAAATATAAGACCGGTCACTATTTTCTTTATAATATGATGAGAAACATGGACTTTACTTCTTTTTTTTATTGCGGGGACACTAAATTTGTTTTGAGTGATGGATTGCACTAGTTTGAACTTGACTTAGGCACACGTACACGCGTTAAACATTGACCTTGTGGAGATGAAGTAGTAGTACGCCAATGACTTGTGTCTTCATGCCCGGATGGACTCTCTCCGGTTCACCAATCACTGAGTGCTTAATTCCCAACCATGAATCATTTTTCTTGACATCTATCTCGATCACGATGGTTGTTGCTTTCCAAACTGATTAGACGTTCTTACTTGGTGAACTGATGTGACAAATATAACATTAACATATGGAGCTTTGCGCATGAGAAATCTTCTATAAGATCATGATTAGGGGGACCCATTATAAGGACCGTTCGGGTGATGGAGAGTGGGAACTTTTATAGATAAAAAGTGGCTGTAGATAATGTGTAGTGTACAAACGCCCTTTAGACATGCATGAGTTGTTTGTAGAATACTACTAGCTTGTACTACAAGAATATTACTCCATACGGGTTCGAAAAAAGCTGCAGAAAATAGCTGATGAGTTGCATACAGAGAATGTAGACGTCGTCGTTCTTAGTTTCCCCTTTTGATGAGAAAATTAATCTCGTCCTCCTCACAATCCCACTTTTCTTTTACTGCACAGCGGACACCATACACTAGTACACCCTTTTCTTGCGAGGCATGATGCATTGATTTCCTCGCATGCACACATTGCACGGATGCACTGTTGGAGATTAGACAAGTCATGTTTCCTCGTACGTATTCGAGTATCCTGTTCCTGCACAGCTAGCAGAAGCAAGTACAAGTACAATACAACGTAGCATGCATGTATAGCTAGCTTCTCCAAGTACGCTCCTGCTAGCTAAAAGGAGACATGTAGGTCGCCTAGCGGGGGCATCACATGCATGGGTTAACCGCGTCACCTTTAAAAAAAATAAAAGTATGTACCGCGCGCGTAACTGAAAGCGGGGGAGTACGTACCTTGCCGTGTCGTTCAAACACGGGCGGTACGTAGGGTAGCTGTTGCTGTTACTGGGACTTGACGTGACGGATCACCCACGACCAACCGAGGAAGGAAGAGCAACGAGCGAGGGGGAGCGCGCAAGCAGCAGGCAGACTAGACGACACGCACACGCGCTTGTGTTCTCCGCGCCTGCTCTCACCATCAATTCAGTGGCTCCCAGCGAGCCACCTCTCTCTCGCGCGCGCCATCCATCCCTTTATCACCTCTCACTCCGCGCAAAACAAAAACATATGCCTTCAAAAAGTCTTTAAGAATTTCACTATTGGCTGATCCGCGATTACTAGCGATTTCAACTTAGAAGGAATAAAGGGAAAAAAGCAACTGCAAGCGCTTTCTAAAAAGATTCGATTCGGAACTCTTATATGTCCAAGGTCAATATAAAAATTCTTTCAGAGGCAGATTTATTTAGAACTTCAAGCGTTCAAGGCAAGGTTGTGCAGTCTCTCGTACCTGCGAGAAAAGGGCATATTTACTACTTTTTATTGATCAATGGTCCACCGGAAAGACATCTGGACGCCTGGACGCGCTGGTCGGACAACACAATAAAAAACTTCATTGCAAAACATACTACCCTTTTTTATGTGATCGTAGGCTGCCCGATGAAGATTGAAAATTGGACTGAACCAACACTAACAGTAAAGAAAAGGGACACATGTAAGCGGCTTTGCCATACTAGGTGTTAAAGACCGCAATAACCACTCGCTCCTTGAGACGAGATCTAGAAGCCATTGTAGAAGCATCAGTTGGAGCATCACTCCCACACAAAACAGGCCTGTAGCCCATTACCAGCAGTCCAGATGATTGGAGAAGTCGGGCTGTGCCGCAAAACAACACAAAAGAAGATGTCGAAGTCGTCGCATCAATGGTGAGACAATTGCTCTCCTTAAAGGGCACACCAACTATCAAGATCTGAAGAGAGTCTACAAATCTGGGGACTCAAACTCTCATAAGCTCTTCATCGACGCCAAATTGAACGTCGTTGAGGTAGAGAGACATACCAAAGAGACCTTATTCCAACATGCTATCGCCGCCACCACCTCATCGATGTCACTGGGAAAACAAAACCTAAACAGAAAAAGGGAACAAATGGACGGTTCCCCACTCCTCTTGCCGTCGACGAGGCTGCCGAATGGGAAAGATGAGGGGACCCGATGTGGCAGCATGGGGAGAAACTTCACAGCGGCTAGGGTTCAGGGAGTTGTTGTCGTATGATGAAACAAAACAAATATTGATATGCACACGAGTGGTGAAAAATCATATGTACATGCAATGCAAGCGAACATATTCTAAGCTCACTGAGAATGGAGCCTCCTCGGGCATCGAGGTCGTCTTTGCATTCATGGACCCACTATCGGGGCGAGAATTAGTTATGGGTTGTGCTTGGGCATATTTGCACCTGAAGGCGGCGTTGATCCCTAGGAAAATCCTATATGTGCTTGAACCACCTTTTTCTTTTTACATTTTTTGTATTTTTAAAATTCATGAAATTTTCGAATTGATGGACATTTTCTAAAATTGGGGAATATTTTTAAGATTCACGGACATTTTTCCAAATTCAAAAACATTTTTTAATTCGATACTGATGTTTAAATTCATGAACATTTTGAAACTTACAAAACTATTTTGAAATGTGGAAATATTTTATAAATTCATGAATAGTTTCTAAGTTCATGAATATTTTTGTAATTCGAGAAATATTTTCTATAATTCACAATTCTATTTAATTTGCAAACATTTCAAAATTCGTGAGCATTTTTTTAAAATTCATAAAATGTTTAAATTCATGTTTTTATATTTTTGTAATGTTTTTCAAAATTCATGAATATCTTTTTTTTAAGAGTATTCTACTTTTTTTTCCTGTTCCGCAATGTTTGTTTTCCTTTGCTACTCCAGATGGGACAAGGCCCAACTAGGCCTAATGGCCAGCGAACCAAAGCGACCATCCTAGGGCATGCACCGTTTGTCCATCCTTCAACCCCATGTTGGCTAAATAGGAGCTCCCATGCATGTGGGCTATTTCGTTGTGAGGGAGCGGTGGACTGTTTTTCTGCTTCGTATGTTTGGGAGGGGGTGGTGCAGACTTGGTGGTTCTGCGCCAAGCGGTCGAGTCGTCGCTTGCTCCGCCTTTCTTGTTGGGGCTCCTCGAGCGATGTTTTTATGTGGAGAACACATCGTGCTAGCACTAGGGAGGCCTAGAATGAAAAGATCAGGCATTGAAGATACAAGCCAACATGAGCACCTGTCGAAGAGCCAATGTAGCCAGGCCTTGTGGTAATAGATCTAACCCCAAGATTGGAAGGTCCTTTTCGGGACAAAAACCATGCTAGGAGAGTGATTCTGGGAGAAGAAGCAAGAGTGACTTAGGTTGTGTGGGTGTGTGCATTGTACATGGGCCTTGGGCCATGCCTACACGTGCCGACTATGTAGGGAAGTCAGAGAAAAGGAAAGTTCAATTCGATGTATATGGTATGATGGTCAGTTCGGTTTATGTAGAATGAAAATCGAAGATACACCCAAACACCAAACAAGTAGTAATGGAAACACTAAATTGAACACCATAAACCGAATAAACCAGGAATATCAGTCAAGTCAGTTTGATTTTTGATGCAAAACTACTCACCTCTAACATTAATAGCACGCATAAAAAAGATTTATATCACGACCGAGGAATGGCACAACAAAGTGTACGTCACCGTCTAGTATAAATATATTGCCAATGTAACCACCCCACACATAATCTCAGGGCCCTGACATGGCTGGTCCACTATACAGGGAGGAAGGCATGCATGTGCATGCACTCTCAACCAAAGTATCATGGACCCGAATGGACGGGCACTACCAGCTCAACTCTAGCCACTTCTTAAGCCGACAACTGATGAGAGAGAAGGCATCCAAAGGATCAAGGCAAGGCAACATTGACTACCTACTTTTGTTTCACCTCCCACAAGTACTTTTGTTCTTCCCCAATCCATGTAATCCCTCATCTGTAATTTTTACATTTTTACTCAACACCTAATCATATGTGAGAGTGATTGATCGTGAGTTAGATCCACCCCTACCCTAACACTTCGTATTAGAGACAACCACCCCTCCCTTCCTCAGCTGTGGCGTGATACGTCTCCAATGTATCTATAATTTTTGATTGCTCCATGCTATTATATTATCCATCTAGTATGTTTTATATGCATTTATATGCTATTTTGTATGATTTTTGGGACTAACCTATTAACCTAGAGCCCAGTGCCAGTTTATGTTTTTTCCTTGTTTTTGAGTATCGCAGAAAAAGAAAACCAAACGGAGTCCAATTGACCTGAAATTTCACGAAGATTATTTTTGGACCAGAAGAAGCCCACAGAGTATCGGAGATGGGCCAGAAGAGTACCGAGGCATCCACGAGGGTGGGGCGCGCCCTACCCCCTGGGCGCGCCCCCTACCTCGTGGCCGCCTCGGAGACCCCCCTAACTTGTTCTCGACGCCAAAACCTCTTATATATACCCAAAGTTCTAGAAGATAACCTAGATCGGGAGTTCCGCCGCCGCAAGCCTCTGTAGCCACCAAACACCAATTGGGACCCTGTTCCGGCACCCTGCCAGAGGGGGGATCCCTCATCGGTGGCCATCTTCATCATCCCGGCGCTCTCCATGACGAGGAGGGAGTAGTTCACCTCGGGGCTGAGGGTATGTACCAGTAGCTATGTGTTTGATCTCTCTCTCTCTCTCTCTCTCTCTCTCTCTCTCTCTCTCTCTCTCTCGTGTTCTTGATTTGGCACGATCTTGATGTATCGCGAGCTTTGCTATCATAGTTGGATCTTATGATGTTTCTCCCCCTCTACTCTCTTGTAATGGATTGAGTTTTCCCATTGAAGTTATCTTATCCGATTGAATCTTTAAGGACTTGAGAAAACTTGATGTATGTCTTGCATGTGCTTATCTATGGTGACAATGGGATATTCACGTGATCTACTTGATGTATATTTTGGTGATCAACTTGCCGGTTCAGTGACCTTGTGAACTTATGCATAGGGGTTGGCACACGTTTTTGTCTTGACTCTCCAGCAGAAACTTTGGGGCACTCTTTGAAGTTCTTTGTGTTGGTTGAATAGATGAATCTGAGATTGTGTGATGCATATTGTATAATCATACCCACAGATACTTGAGGTGAGATTGGAGTATCTAGGTGACATTAGGGTTTTGGTTGATTTGTGTCTTAAGGTGTTATTCTACTACGAACTCTAGGATAGATCGAACGGAAAGAATAGCTTTGTGTTATTTTACTACGGACTCTTGAATAGATCGATCAGAAAGGATAACTTTGAGGTGGTTTTGTACCCTACAATAATCTCTTCGTTTGTTCTCCGCTGTTAATGACTTTGGAGTGACTCTTTGTTGCATGTTGAGGGATTATTATATGATCCAATTATGTTATTATTGTTGAGAGAACTTGCACTAGTGAAAGTATGAACCCTAGGCCTTGTTTCCTAGCATTGCAATACCGTCTGTGCTCACTTTTATCATTAGTTACCTTGCTGTTTTTATATTTTCAGATTACAAAAACCTATATCTACCATCCATATTGTACTTGTATCACCATCTCTTCGCCGAACTAGTGCACATATACAATTTACCATTGTATTGGGTGTGTTTGTAACATCCCAAAATTCTAAATTTTGGAATGTTATAATAAATAGATAGACTTGATTGATTGTTTGATTGATTGTCTGAAAGTGAGTGAATTCGAAACTTTTTGAAAGTTAAATGAGAGGGAATAAAAGGACTTTCCCAAACTTTCATATTTGCTTTCTGACCTCCATGAATTCAAATTCTTTTCAAATACAAAACCCTTGAGCGAAGATGATATGACTTCTTCCATTTAAATTAAATGAAAGGGTATTTGAAAATAATTGAATTTCATTTGGAAATATTTCAATTCATAAACTTCATGCAGCTCAATGATTTTCATGAGAGAAGATAATATGACTTCTTCAAAATATATGAAATATGAGTTGGGAGTTTCAAAGAATTAAATTCAAAGTTCTTTTGAATTTATTTTTCAATTTGGAGTTATTTGAGTTTTATTCAAATTATTTTTCTCCAAAAATAAAATATATGGAAATTAGGGTAACATGATTCCCTACAACAGAAAATTGGAGAGAAATAAATTTGAATTTATTTTGGTATTTTTAAAATGATTTTCATTGGACTTTATTAGAACAGGAGCACTGTTTGAATTACTAGAATTTGTGTGTATTTTATGTAATGCTATAAAAATGTTCACGTTGTAGAAAAACTTTTTCTGAAAATTTTGATATATTATAAGCCTATATAATATTAGTATTTATTTTGTTTTATTTTTGTTTGTTTGCGTTTAAAAAAAACTCCATCCTCCGCCGAGTGGGCCGGCCCAGCACTAGGCCAGGCCACAGCCCAGCCAGCCGGCCCACCGCTTCGTCCCCGACCTCCCGCAGCACTCCGGCTCCCGCACGCCATCGCCGCCGTCCCCGACGCGGACACCGCCGCCTTGATCCCTCCTCCACGCCTCCCCTCCTATAAATCCGCGCCCCTGGACCGCGCCGCGCCGCCGCCCCGTCCTGCAGATCACCGCCTCCGCCCTCTGCCGATCCGCCGCTGCTGCTCGCCTGCGCCGCCGCACCTCGCCCGCGCCGCCTGCGCCACACCGCTCCTCGCCACTGCGCCGCCCCGCGCCGCACGCGCCGCCATCTCTTCGCCAGCGCCGCCGCCGCGCCGCTCGCTGCCGCTACTAGCTCCGCCGGAGCCGCTTCGCCGCCGATCCGCTGCCGCCGGAGTAACCGTCGCCGCCGCTGGTTTTCTTTGGTGAACCGGTAAAACCCGAGAACAAAACCGCCCGGTTCGCCGATTTTCTTTTTAGTTTAGTTTCGTTTAAAAAACCGGTTTTGTTTAGGTTTAATTATAAAGAGAACGTCCGCTGTTTAGATCTTATAAACGAACGTTCGCTTTTTAGTCTTTTTCTTTTTCTTTTAGTTTTCTGCCAGGGACTCGTTTGTGGATATTTTTATTTACAAATTGGCCCCTGGATTTCAAACGCTCATAACTTTTTACTCGTTTATCCAAATCCAACGAAACTAACGCTCACATCTTCGTTATGATCCCCTCTATCTCGTAATCCAACTCAAACATGTTTTCGAAAGTTTTAAAATTTGAATTCAAACAGATTTGTATTTGAACTTCGTTTGATCATAACTTGAGTTTCGTAGCTCCGTTTGAGTCGATTCTTTTTGCAATTTGAAGCTCTTGACCTAAACTTTATGATAAGGACAAAATTCACATAATTTTGGTACTGTTAGAAATTGTTTTATGATGCAAGAGTTATTCGTTTGGTTTTGATGTTTTCCGAATCGTTTTCTTCGATCTTTCTGATCTTTTGAGTGATTGCTTATGTATGGTTGCTATTGCTTGCTTACGATAGATTGACCGGAGTGTGACGAGTAGATCTATCAAGAGTTTTGAGTGAGAATCATCTTCATCAACATTGCAGGCAAGTTCACACTTTGACCATAACCCTTTTCATACCCAGTTTCATTGCATTAGATCAATCCCCAAACATTGCATGATTAGGATCTAATTAAATTGGGGGATGGGAAGTAGTTGAGGTAGTACCTATTACCTGTTTATTATCAAACCCTTGGGAGTTACTTTTACGTTATGCTTATATTACCATGCTATGCTCGTAGACGTGGATTGGGTTTTGAGAGTATTTCATGACAGATGTGAGATTGTTAGTTAATGATTTACTTAAGGTGGCAACTTAAACACACATCTGGGTGGATTGAGGCACCTGGGTATTCCAGGACTTGCCTGTCTAGGCACCTGGGTATTCCAGGACTTGCCTGTTTTTCTTTTGGACCGCCACCCAGGCTCAAAGGGATCATGAGATTATTCATACTAGAAACTTCCGTGTGCAGCCACAAGCCATTATGGGCTCTGGCATAGTTGATTAAGTTGTGCGAACTCTTACAGGGTAGACTAGCAGATGTAGGGGAAAGTAGGTGTACCGGTCTATCCAACGTAAGGTGCTAGCGCTTCTGAAAGACTATGTCTCGGTCATCCGTTTCTCAAACAACATGTAGTGCGAGAAATCAAACGGAGGCGATCGAGTCTTGTGGGGAAAAGTGCGCAAATCTCTGCAGAGTGTACAAACTAATCATGATTAGCCGTGTCCCCGGTTATGGACGTCTTGAGTATCTAGTTCTTGGATTATCCTGTTGATCTCATCATGTTACTTTAATTAATTTTGTTGGGTTTTAATGATGATGCTTAATTGGGATTGAGAATGCTGTCAACCATTCTCAATGTTTAACAACCACCATGATAGTTAAATAAAATTATTCCTTTGTGGTAGGGAAAAATTGGCTTTTCGCAAAAACCCTATAACCATAGAGCCTTTCCACCAGCCATATATGCATGTAGTAATAGCCATTGTTCATCATTTTCTCTATGGTGTGAATTTGCCAGTACATTCAATGTACTGACCCGTTTCGGGCTGCAACGTCTCATGTTGCAGGTTTTCTTACGACGAGTAAGTGATACGTTAGGGTTACAATTTCTACACTCAAGTTTGCCGTTGGTGTTGATGGGAATCCACAACCTTGTTGCTTCCGCTATATTGGATTGAGGTAATAGTATTTACGTTACTTTATACATGTGATTTACCTCTGTTATAAATCCTTCGAGTATTGTGTGTGTCAGCATACCGATCCAGGGATGACACGTAAGCACAGAGACTTGACCATCTGAGGTCGGGTCGCTACAAGATGGTATCAGAGCACATGTTGACTGTAGGACGTGGCCCTAGAAACTGGCAAGCCATAGGAAAGATTTTTCTCTACTACTTCATTTTCAAAAAAAAAAATCTTTTACCTCTCTTCTCTTCTGAGCTTATTCAAATATTCCCTTTTAGTGAGACTATACCCCTTTCCCTTTTGACCACTCAAAGATTCGACTGATGAGACCACTTCAAGGAGTACAAAATATCGGACAACCACAACCACTACGGAATGAAGGAGATATTACTGTGCATTTGAATAATGGGAACTACAACAGCTGAAGACTCCGAAGACTAGGAAGACTTGGGGGCTTGGAAGAATTTCCGGATTTGTACGACCTAGGAAGGCTACCCTATGGAACTTGGCAGACTAAGGAAGTTGACAATACCCGAGATCAAGGTAAATTGGAGAAAGACCGGAGCATGGAGAGTTAAGAACTCAAAGTTTTTTCAAGGAAACCCCAATGCAGGAGATATCAACTATGGAGAGATAGCTCATGGAAATGACAAGAGCAGAAACACGGCTATCCATGATGTTATCGCCCGCTTATACTATTTGTCACGGTGATGAGTTAAATGCACATGCATGGAAGGATTGGATGGTAGACGGCTGATGGAGCACCTATCAGCACGATGAAGTTTTAACCTTAGCTGGTGTACCGCCAGTATTTGGAGTGTTACATCAAGAAGTTTAAGATGGACCTGCAGGAAGCAGTATTTGATAAGGAAGCATTTCATGATGAACTCAGGACTCAGAAGCTGAGAGTAGCCAAGCTATAAGAGCAAAACCTTGAGACATCAAAGTTTTCGTGAGGAACTGAAAGACAGTAGGACCATGGTTCATGCCAAGGATGTTGAAACCCAGAAGTTTGGAATGCAACACCAGAATATTCAAGGATGTCATGAGAGACTTCGCGTCAATAGAGATGATCTACAAAAGAACTTGAGAATAACAAGCATGATCGGAAGAAGCCATCAGAGACATGCACAAGACTTGAAGAGTTTGGCAACGTTGACTTTTAGAAGACCAAACCCCTGTTCTATACCTGCGTTAGATGCGACGATTGTGAGTTGTCATTTGTTTGATGTTTTTTTTCGACAGCCATAATAAAATCTGTCTTTTCAAAACCTTTGTTTGTATTGTGTGCATCTCTCTTGATCTCTCTTATCTCACCCCAAAACCCATGGACCCAATAGATGATGAATGGAGATGAGCTCGTATTTTCTGGACCGATGAGTCAATTGGAGACAGACCGATGGATTCAGAACATGGAGGATCATATGGAGAACAACCCCATAGTTGAAAAGGATATGGCCCAGCATGCTCTTCAATGTTTTGAAAGAGGTGCTGCTACTTGGTGGAGGATGTACCAAAACATCAACGGATGGCAAGGAGTAACCACTTGGAAAGAATTTAAGTTGACTTTGCTAAAGTCTCAGTTTGTGTCCCAGAAATTGAAGCCTTATGGAAAGGATATGAAGAAAACCTGTGCATGCAAGCTTTGTGGAGAAATAGGACACAACCATAAAGAACACAAGGATGAATGCCCTAATTGTGAAGGAAGTCACCCAGCTGAAGAATGCCCAACTAGGCAGATCACTTGTTTCTTGTGTGAAGGGACTACCCACTACCCTGCTCAGTGTCACATTTATCCCATGGTACAAAGAACCATCCAGCAGAAGAAAGAAGAAATGAAAGGAGCCCTCGCGGAGATTTTAGAAGAACCCGTGACGAAGGAAGATGTCGAGGACACACACAAAGGAAACAAAATTAAAGCCCGCACCAAGTCATGCTATTCATGTGGAGAAGGACACATCTCCCAGAATTGTATGAATGGGACTCTAGTAGAATTCCCGACTGAGGAAGTAGAGTATGACCCACAGGAAATAGAAGCCCTGATTGGAACAGAAAAGTCCAGAAAGAGAAGTAGATTGGATTCCAAGAAGGATCTGAGTCATGTCACTAGCTATAAGTGCAAGGAGTCAGGGCACTACCTCAGCAATTGCCCAAAAAGGAAGCCAAGGACCCAAGGAGGCTATGTGATCAAGAGGAAACCTCGAAACTTGTCAGAAGTATCATGTTTTCGTTGTAATGAAGCAGGGAACTTTGCTAGGGATTGTCCGAAGGAGAAGGAGACTTGAGATAAATAGTTGAGTTTGTAACAGAAGAAATGTAGTAGTAGTAGTGAGAACATTTTCCTTTATATTGAGGTGTTGAGTTGAGGCACGTAATGGAAAAATAGGAGATTGTAATAATTTGAAAATCAATAAAGTTAGCAGTGTTGGTACTGATTTGGATTTTATGAGTTACTCTATGAGGAATGATGTTGACCATTTTCAAGGATATGAGAAATATGGTCTATGGAATATTAGAGCATTTTAAGGGTGGTAGTACCCTGTAAGAACCGTTGACCCCTGGAAAATAATAATAATAAGGATACTCCACTGAGTGGATTTTGGACAAAATGACTACTAGTTTTGTCTCGATATGTGTGATATCCCAAGAGTGTGGGGGATGAAGTTGGAGACCGTTAGTTGTTGGACCAAATCTGATCAAGGAGTCGGAAGAGAATGTTAAGTTGATTCGAGATAGGCTGAAGGTAGCTCAGTCCAGGTAGAAGAGTTATGCAGACAAAAAAACGCAAGGAGGAAGTCTATGAAATTGGAGACAGAACATGTCTTCGTGTGTCACCTCTGCAAGGAGTTAAACGAATTGGAGTTAAGGGAAATTTAGCCTTGAGATTTGTAGGACCATACGAAGTTTTGGAGCGTATGGGAGAAGTGGCCAACAAATTGGAGTCACCCGAAGAACTGTCAGACGTTCATGATGTGTTTCACGTTTCCCAGTTGAAGAAGTGCCATGCAGAGATGGCCAATATTCCCCTGTAAGGACGCTTGACCCTGGAAAGGATAATGATGTTCCACGAAATGGAGTATGGACTTCATAAGTATAAGATTTTATCTCGGTATGTGGGATATCCCACGAGGATGAAGAGATGAATTACTATTGGATATAAAGGAGGTATGATGTTGGAAATATGGATCAATGGAAATTCCATGATGAGTCGGAGTAATCATGTTCTAGTTTGGTGCCAATAGAAGGAAGGAAGACAGTACAAATGGATGGATTTAAGAATACTTGGAAGTTGGAAGATGGAATAATGATCAGTTGCCCAGATGATGAGTTCAAGGTTGACAAGTGATGAGATGGGCCATAACCCACAGGCCCGAGGACCTACCAAGAAGCAAGCACACTTTTGCTAAAGGAAAAACCCTGGAGGAAGTTACGTTTTTATGAATAGACAATCTTATAGGAGTTTACGCAAAACCTGAGGGTTGGGAAGGAACGATAGATGTTTGTTTGGCTTGCAGAATCAAGGGATTTTTCCGAACTTGGTTCGTCGACAAGAGAAATTCTGCAATGCTTGTGAGGATGACCGAGTGTTAGAATGCGAGATTCGCTAAACCATATACAAGGTAATGATTTGGGTGCGGGATGGATTGATCACCATACCGACTTACTCTTATTATTCGCCTTGCTATGTGGGATGGTAAATCTGAGTGACTTACCTATAGTAGAGAGACGACGATATTAAACCTTGTTTGAACCTTAGATTGGTATAGCAATTTTCCCCTTGTACAAGGCAGTTTTGCCAACCGTATGTTATACGGTGAGGATCAACCAGACCCATTTCCTGTAGGAGAAACCATAAATTGTTGACCACCATGAGATATCGATAATTGTTTAGTTTTGGCGCCAGACCCGTCAGCTAAGAAGACCGAGTCTCGGAATAACCTTACCAAGAAGAAAGGACAGAAGAATTGTGGTGAAGGTTATGCCATTACCAGAAGAGCCTAGAGAAAGGAATTATACTAAATATCTGAGAAGACCGGCCCTGTCAAGAATAAGGATGGAGTATATGAGTATTGATGGGACCGTAACAATGTTTCTAAGGGTGGTAGCACCCCACACCCCGGTGACGATCGATGGATTTTGAGAAGACCCCCAAACCCTAACCTTTTCTTGCTAGCCTCTCCGAATCTCGAGGACGAGATTCATTTTAAGGGTGGTAGGTTTGTAACATCCCAAAATTCTAAATTTTGGAATGTTATAATAAATAGATAGACTTGATTGATTGTTTGATTGATTGTCTGAAAGTGAGTGAATTCGAAACTTTTTGAAAGTTAAATGAGAGGGAATAAAAGGACTTTCCCAAACTTTCATATTTGCTTTCTGACCTCCATGAATTCAAATTCTTTTCAAATACAAAACCCTTGAGCGAAGATGATATGACTTCTTCCATTTAAATTAAATAAAAGGGTATTTGAAAATAATTGAATTTCATTTGGAAATATTTCAATTCATAAACTTCATGCAGCTCAATGATTTTCACGAGAGAAGATAATATGACTATATATGAAATATGAGTTGGGAGTTTCAAAGAATTAAATTCAAAGTTCTTTTGAATTTATTTTTCAATTTGGAGTTATTTGAGTTTTATTCAAATTATTTTTCTCCAAAAATAAAATATATGGAAATTAGGGTAACATGATTCCCTACAACAGAAAATTGGAGAGAAATAAATTTGAATTTATTTTGCTATTTTTAAAATGATTTTCATTGGACTTTATTAGAACAGGAGCACTGTTTGAATTACTAGAATTTGTGTGTATTTTATGTAATGCTATAAAAATGTTCACGTTGTAGAAAAACTTTTTCTGAAAATTTTGATATATTATAAGCCTATATAATATTAGTATTTATTTTGTTTGCGTTGAAAAAAAAACTCCCTCCTCCGCCAACTGGGCCGGCCCAGCACCAGGCCAGGCCACAGCCCAGCCAGCCGGCCCACCGCCTCGTCCCCGACCTCCTGCAGCACTCCGGCTCCCGCATGCCATCGCCGCCGTCCCCGACGCGGACACCGCCGCCTTGACCCCTCCTCCACGCCTCCCTTCCTATAAATCCGCGCCCCTGGACCGCGCCGCGCCGCTGCCCCGTCCCGCAGATCGCCGCCGCCGCAGATCGCCGCCTCCGCCCTCTGCCGATCCGCCGCTGCTGCTCGCCTGCGCCGCCGCACCTCGCCCGCGCCGCCTGCGCCACACCGCTCCTCGCCACCGCGCCGCCCCGCGCCGCCGCGCCGCTCGCTGCCGCTTCGCCGCTGATCCGCTGCCGCCGGAGTAACCATCGCCGCCGCCGGTTTTCTTTGGTGAACCGGTAAAACCCGAGAACAAAACCGCCTGGTTCGCCGATTTTCTTTTTAGTTTAGTTTCGTTTAAAAAACCGGTTTTGTTTAGGTTTAATTATAAAGAGAACGTCCGCTGTTTAGATCTTATAAACGAACGTTTGCTTTTTAGTCTTTTTCTTTTTCTTTTAGTTTTCTGCCAGGGACTCGTTTGTGGATATTTTTATTTACAAATTGGCCCCTGGATTTCAAACGCTCATAACTTTTTACTCGTTTATCCAAATCCAACGAAACCAACGCTCACATCTTCGTTATGATCCCCTCTATCTCGTAATTCAACTCAAACATGTTTTTGAAAGTTTTAAAATTTGAATTCAAACAGATTTGTATTTGAACTTTGTTTGATCATAACTTGAGTTTCGTAGCTCCGTTTGAGTCGATTCCTTTTGCAATTTGAAGCTCTTGACCTAAACTTTCTGATAAGGCCAAAATTCACATAATTTTGGTACTATTAGAAATTGTTTTATGATGCAAGAGTTATTCGTTTGGTTTTGATGTTTTCCGAATCGTTTTCTTCGATCTTTCTGATCTTTTGAGTGATTGCTTATGTATGGTTGCTATTGCTTGCTTACGATAGATTGACCGGAGTGTGACGAGTAGATCTATCAAGAGTTTTGAGTGCGAATCATCTTCATCAACATTGCAGGCAAGTTCACACTTTGACCATAACCCTTTTCATACCCAGTTTTATTGCATTAGATCAATCCCCAAACATTGCATGATTAGGATCTAATTAAATTGTGGGATGGGAAGTAGTTGAGGTAGTACCTATTACTTGTTTATTATCAAAACCTTGGGAGTTACTTTTACGTTATGCTTATATTGCCATGCTATGCTCGTAGACGTGGATTGGGTTTTGAGAGTATTTCATGACAGATGTGAGATTGTTAGTTAATGGTTTACTTAAGGTGGCAACTTAAACACACATCTGGGTGGATTGAGGCACCTGGGTATTCCAGGACTTGCCTGTCTAGGCACCTGGGTATTCCAGGACTTGCCTGTTTTTCTTTTGGACCGCCACCCAGGCTCAAAGTGATCATGAGATTATTCATACTAGAAACTTCCGTGTGCAGCCACAAGCCATTATGGGCTCTGGCATAGTTGATTAAGTCGTGCGAACTCTTACAGGGTAGACTAGCAGATGTAGGGGAAAGTAGGTGTACCGGTCTATCCAACGTAAGGTGCTAGCGCTTCTGAAAGACTATGTCTCGGTCATCCGTTTCTCAAACAACATGTAGTGCGAGAAATCAAACGGAGGCGATCGAGTCTTGTGGGGAAAAGTGCGCAAACCTGTGCAGAGTGTACAAACTAATCATGATTAGCCGTGTCCCCGGTTATGGACGTCTTGAGTATCTAGTTCTTGGATTATCCTGTTGATCTCATCACGTTACTTTAATTAATTTTGTTGGGTTTTAATGATGATGCTTAATTGGGATTGAGAATGCTGTCAACCATTCTCAATGTTTAACAACCACCATGATAGTTAAATAAAATTATTCCTTTGCGGTAGGGAAAAATTGGCTTTTCGCAAAAACCCTATAACCATAGAGCCTTTCCACCAGCCATATATGCATGTAGTAATAGCCATTGTTCATCATTTTCTCTATGGTGTGAATTTGCCAGTACATTCAATGTACTGACCCGTTTCGGGCTGCAACATCTCATGTTGCTGGTTTTCTTACGACGAGTAAGTGATACGTTAGGGTTACGATTTCTACACTCAACTTTGCCGTTGGTGTTGATGGGAATCCACAACCTTGTTGCTTCCGCTATATTGGATTGAGGTAATAGTATTTACGTTACTTTATACATGTGATTTACCTCTGTTATAAATCCTTCGAGTACTGTGTGTGTCAGCATACCGATCCAGGGATGACACGTAAGCACAGAGACTTGACCATCTGAGGTCGGGTCGCTATAGTGTTGGGGACAAAAGAGACTCTTTGTTATTTGGTTGCAGGGTTATTTGAGAGAGACCATCTTCATCCTATGCCTCCCACGGATTGATAAACCTTAGGTCATCCACTTGAGGGAAATTTTCTACTATCCTACAAACCTCTGCACTTGGAGGCCCAACAACGTCTACAAGAAGAAGGTTGTGTAGTATACATCATGGCATAATTATGGAAACACATCATCTATTTGGTATCACATGAAAAACGTGAATCCTATCTTCAAGGACTACTCCGACAAGCTATGCTATTCCCTTCGCGAGATCCACACTGATTTGCGCTCCAACACCATGACGATCAAGCTTTAGACGACCAAGATCGATGATCTACACACTTGGCGCCTCGATCTAGAGAAACACATCATGGAACTTGGTGCGGCAGTCGCCAGGTTTCAACTCATGTGGCCGCCTTTGACCTCAACATCCCATGAGGAGACGTGTAATGCTCCAAGACCAGCACTATACAAATCTAGGACCTCCGCTAACAAATGCATAATATCAACCCTAGGACGCCCACTAACACAATGTTCATGTTATATCCATACACTCAACATGCACGTCATGTAGGTGGAATGAAATATATCACAACACAACTCCAAGAAAGAGCTGCAAATATATATGCACCAACTCTGGAGTCTGGATAGAGTCAGATTTAACAAATGAATACATACAAGAGTCTCACAACCAAGTAGTAGCTCTCACAACAGAAGCTCAATATACCTTAGAAAAGTAAATTTAACAAATGCCTTAAGAAGGCTAAAGTAAAGTAGATGATGTCCATAACTCTTCCGAGACTGACTACCTGGGATGACCATAGCTTGTTTGGGAACGTAGCATGCAATTTAAATTTTTTTCCTATGATCATGCAAGATCTATCTAGGAGATGCTTTGCAACGAGAGGGGGAGAGTGTGTCCACGTACCCTCGTAGACCGAAAGCGGAAGCGTTAGTTTAACGCGGTTGATGTAGTCGAACGTCTTCACGATCCAACCGATCTTAGTACTGAACGTACGACACATCCGAGTTCAGCACACATTCAGCTCGATGACGTCCCTCAAACTCTTGATCCAGTAGAGGGTCAAGGGAGAGTTGCATCAGCACGATGTCGTGGTGACGATGATGGTGATGTGATCTGCGCAGGGCTTCGCCTAAGCACTACGACGCTTTGACCGGAGGAGTAAACTGTGGAGGGGGGCACCGCGCATGGCTAAGAGAACAATTGATGTGCCTTTGGGGTGCCCCCGCCCCCGTATGTAAAGGAGGGGAGGAGGAGGCGGCCGGCTAGGAGGGGGCGCGCCAAGGGGGGAGTCCTACTAGGACTCCTAGTCCTAGTAGGATTCGGCCCCCCCTCTTTTCCTGTCTTCACCGGAGGGAAAAGGAAGGAGAGGGAGAGGGAGAGGAAAGGGGGGCCATGGCGCCTCCTCCTTATATCCTATTAGGACTCCCTAGGAGCCCCCCCCCCCCCGCAGGCTTCCCTCTCTCTCTCCCTTAGGCCCATGTAGGCCCAATACTTCCCCGGGGGGTTCCGGTAACCCCTCGGTACTCCTGTAAAAATACCCGAACCACTCGAAACCATTCCGATGTCTGAATACTACCTTACAATATATGGATCTTTACCTCTCGACCATTTTGAGACTCCTCATCATGTCCGTGATCTCATCCGTGACTCCGAAAAAACTTCGGTCACCAAAACACATAACTCATAATACAAATCGTCATCGAACGTTAAGCGTGCGGAGCCTACGGGTTCGAGAACTATGTAGACATGACCGAGACATATATCCGGTCAATAACCAATAGCGGAACCTGGATGCTCATATTGGTTCCTACATATTCTACGAAGATCTTTATCGGTCAAACCGCAATAACAACATACGTTATTCCCTTTGTCATCGGTATGTTACTTGCCCGAGATTCGAACATCGGTATCATCATACCTAGTTCAATCTTGTTACCAGCAAGTCTCTTTACTCGTTCCATAATTCATCATCCCATAACTAACTCATTAGTCACATTGCTTGCAAGGCTTATAGTGGTGTGCATTACTGAGAGGGCCCAGAGATACCTCTCCGATACTCGGGGTGACAAATCCTAATCTCTATCTATGCCAACCCAACAAACACCTTCGGAGACACCTGTAGAGCATCTTTATAATCACCCAGTTACATTGTGACGTTTGATAGCACACAAGGTGTTCCTCCGGTATTCGGGAGTTGCATAATCTCATAGTCAAAGGAATATGTATAAGTCATGAAGAAAGCAATAGCAATAAAACTTAACGATCATTATGCTAAGCTAACGGATGGGTCTTGTCCATCACATCATTCTCTAGTGATGTGATCCCATTCATCAAATGACAACACATGTCTATGGTTAGAAAACTTAACCATCTTTGATTAACGAGCTAGTCAAGTAGAGGCAAACTAGGGACACTCTGTTTTGTCCATGTATTCACAAATGTACTAAGTTTCTGGTTAATACAATTCTAGCATGAATAATAAACACTTATCATGATATAATAAAATACAAAAAACAACTTTATTATTGCCTCTAGGGCATATTTCCTTCAGTCTCCCACTTGCACTAGAGTCAATAATCTAGATTACACAGTAATGATTCTAACACCCATGGAGTCTTGGTGATGATCATGTTTTGCACGTGGAAGAGGCTTAGTCAACGGGTCTGCAACATTCAGATCCGTATGTATCTTGCAAATCTCTATGTCTCCCCCCTGGACTTGATCGCGGATGGAGTTGCAGCGTCTCTTGATGTGTTGGCTCTCTTGTGAAATCTGGATTCGTTCGGTAAGGCAATTGCTCTAGTATTGTCACAAAAGATTTTCATTGGACCCGATGCACTAGGTATTACACCTAGATCGGATATGAACTCCTTCATCCAGACTCCTTCATTTGCTACTTCCGAAGCAGCTATGTACTCCGCTTCACACGTAGATCCCGCCACGACGCTCTTCTTGGAACTGCACCAACTTACAGATCCACAATTCAATATAAATACGTATCAGGTTTGCGACTTTGAGTCATCCGGATGAGTGTCAAAGCTTGCGTCGACGTAACCATTTACGACAAGATCTTTGTCACCTCCATAAACAAGAAACAAATACTTAGTCCTTTTCAGGTATTTCAGGATGTTCTTGACCGCTGTCCAGTGATCCACTCCTGGATTACTTTGTTACCTCCCTACTAAACTTATAGCAAGGCACACATCGGGTCTAGTACACAACATTGCATACATGACAGAACCTATGGCTGAGGCATAGGGAATGACTTTCATTTTCTCTCTATCTTCTGCAATGGTCGGGTATTGAGTCTAACTCAACTTCACACCTTGTAACACAGGCAAGAACCCTTTCTTTGACTGATCCATTTTGAACTTCTTCAAAACTTTATCAAGGTATGTGCTTTGTGAAAGTCCCATTAAGTGTCTTGATCAATATATAGATCTTGATACCCAATATATAAGCAGCTTCATCGAGGTCTTTCATTGAAAAATTATGTGTTATTTCCAATCAACAATATGTCATCCACATATAATATTAGAAATTCTATAGAGCTCCCACTCACTTTCTTGTATATACAGGCTTCTCCAAAAGTCTGTATAAAACCATATGCTTTGATCACACTATCAAAGCGTATATTCCAACTCCGAGAGGCTTGCACCAGTCCATAAATGGATTGCTGGAGCTTGCACACTTTGTTAGCAACTTTAGGATCGACAAAACCTTCTGGTTGCATCATATAAACTCTTCTATAAGAAATCCATTAAGGAATGCAGTTTTGACATCCATTTGCCAAATTTCATAATCATAAAATGCGGCAATTGCTAACATGATTCGGACAGACTTAAGCATCGCTACGGGTGAGAAGGTCTCATCATAGTCAACTCCTTGAGCTTGTCAAAAACCTTTCGCAACAAGTTGAGCTTTGTAGACAGTAACATTACCGTCAACACCAGTCTTCTTCTTGAAGACCCATTTATTCTCTATGGCTTGCCGATCATCGGGCAAGTCAACCAAAGTCCACACTTTGTTCTCATACATGGATCCCATCTCTGGTTTCATGGCCTCAAGCCATTTCGCGGAATCTGGGCTCATCATCGCTTCCTCATGTTCGTAGGTTCGTCATGGTCTAGTAACATGACTTCCAGAACATGATTACCATACCACTCTGGTGCGGAACGTACTCTGGCTGACCTACGAGGTTCGGTAGTAACTTGATCTGAAGTTTCATGATCATCATCATTAACTTCCTCACTAATTGATGTAGGAATCACTTGAACTAATTTCTGTGATGAACTACTTCCCAATTCGGGAGAAGGTATAGTTACCTCATCAAGTTCAACTTTCCTCCCACTCACTTCTTTCGAGGAAACTCCTTCTCTAGAAAGGATCCATTCTTAGCAATGAATATCTTGCCTTCGGACCTATGATAGAAGGTGTACCCAACAGTTTTCTTTGGGTATCCTATGAAGACACATTTCTCTGATTTGGGTTCGAGCTGATCAGGTTGAAGCTATTTCACATAAGCATTGCAGCCCCAAACTTTAAGAAACGACAGCTTAGGTTTCTTGCTAAACCACAGTTCATATGGTGTCGTCTCAACGGATTTAGATGGTGCCTTATTTCATGTGAATGCAGCCGTCTCTAAAGCATAACCCCAAAACGATAGCGGTAAATCGGTAAGAGACATCATAGATCGCACCATATCTAATAAAATATGGTTACGACATTCGGATACACCATTACGCTGTGGTGTTCCAGGTGGCGTGAGTTGCGAAACTATTCCACATTGTTTCAAATGAAGACCAAACTCGTAACTCAAATACTCTCCTCCACGGTCAGATCATAGAAACTTCATTTTCTTGTTACGATGATTTTCCACTTCACTCTGAATTTTTTTGAACTTTTCAAATGTTTCAGACTTATGTTTCATTAAGTAGATATACCCATATCTGCTCAAATCATCTGTGAAGGTTAGAAAATAACGATACCCGCCGCGAGCCTCAACACTCATCGGACCGCATACATCAGTATGTATTATTTCCAATAAGTTAGTGGCTCACTCCATTGTTCCGGAGGACAGACTCTTAGTCATCTTTCCCATGAGGCATCGTTCGCAAGCATCAAGTGATTCATAATCAAATGTTTCCAAAAGCCCATCAGAATGGAGTTTCTTCATGCGCTTTACACCAATATGACCTAAACGGAAGTGCCACAAATAAGCTGCAGTATCATTATTAACTTTGCATCTTTTGGTTTGAATATTATGAATATGTGTATCACTACGATCGACATTCAACAAAAATAGACCACTCATCAAGGGTGCATGAGCATAAAATATATTACTCATATAAATAGAACAATCATTATCCTCTGATTTAAATGAATAACCATCTCGCATCAAACAAGATCCAGATATAATTGATACGTCTCCAACGTATCTATATTTTTGGGCCATTTGCATTTCTGTCCCTAACTCGAACCACCTACTCAGATTTGCCCCTAATTTCAAAGCCTGCTCAAAATTGCCCCTCTGCCGTCAGGTGCACTTATAGAAATGCCCTTCCGTGCCGTTTCCATCCAGTCAAAGACCTTTGAACGTCTAGGGAACATTTTTTGGACAGTCTTACCCCTCTAGGCATATGACACTTACACGCGGGCCCATCATCCCTAGAAAAAAACCGCCCCCTCTCTCACCTTTACTATCACTTACATGTGGGCCCCACCCTCAAAAATAAAAGGAAAAACATCTCACACACACTTACACGCGGACCCCAACCAAATACAGAGTAATTTTTATTAGCAATGGCATAATTAACAACGCATTTATTTACGTAACTAATTACTGTCAAAAAAATACTTTACCTAACTAACTGCCGAAGCCCACATGGCCCACCGTGGCCGAACGCCGGCGCCCGCGCGCGAAGCCACGACGGCGGCGTAGGGGAGGATGACCGAGCGGTCCAGGGGCTGCGAGACGAGGCTTGCAACGATGCTGGTGCAAATCTGCACTGGCCGGGGGTGGTCGGCTTCGGCAGGGCTTTTAGAGACCACGACGGCGGCGAGCTCTCGCGACGGCAAGCGGCGGCGCTAGGCAGGGAGGAGCTACGGGCACGAGGAGGTCCAGGCATAAAGGGGGAAATGTCCTACGGCTCGCCACGAACTCGAGGATGCTCTCAGAAATAGCAGGGGTAGCACATCAGAGGAGATCGGGTGACGAGCGCCGCCGGTCGTCGGAGGTCATTGCCATCGATTCCGGCGTGCCCTGCTCCAATTACTAGCGGGCAGGGGCCCTCCTCGAGCTCTCTTTTCCTTCAAGATCGTCAATTTTGCGCTCGGAGGTCCCCTGCGAGCTCCCCGCGACCATGTCCGTGCGCCGCTGGACTCCATTGGGCGCTGGATCTGGTGGCCTCCTGCGCACCTAACTGGCGCCAGTCGACGTGTTACGGGATGATGGTGAGCTCACCGCGGTCATGCCACCGTGCCTGGCACCGCTGCTTGTTGCTGGCGCCGCCAGTTCCCTTTACACGCCGGAGTTGAGATTGAGAGAGGGAGAGACACGGAGGGAAGAGAGAGAATAAAATTTGTTTTTTTCCTTTTCCTTTTCTTTTTCTTTGGGTGGGCTCTAGATGTAAGTGACACATGCATAGAGGGGCAAAAATGTCCAAATAACGTCTCCTAAACGGTCAAAACTCTTTGACCAGACGGAAATGACACGGAAGGGCATTTATGTAAGGTCACCTAACGACGGAGGGACAAATTTGAGCACCCTTTGAAATTAGGGGTAAATCTGAGTAGTGGGTTTGAGTTAGGGACACAAATGTAAAAGACCCTATATTTTTTGATTGCTCCATGCTGTTATATTACCAATCTTGGATGTTTATAATCATTTTATAGTCATTTTATGTCTTTTTTGGTACTAACCTATTGACATAATGCCAAGTGCCAGTTGTCGTTTTTTACATCGCAGAAAATCAATATCAGACGGAGTCCAAATGCCCCGAAACTTTACGGAGAATTTTTATGTGCCAGAAGGAACACAACGGGCCCTGGCTGTGCCTGGGGGGTGCCCCGAGGGAGGCACAACCCACCAGGGTGCGCCCCAGGAGGCCCAGGCGTGCCCTGGTGGGTTGTGCCCACCTCGGGTGCCCCCCGGACCGCCTCTTTGCTCTATAAATACCCCAATATTTCCAGAACCCTAGGGGAGTCAACGAAATATTCATCCAACCACCACAGAGTCCAGAATCTCCAGATCCAATCTAGACACCATCTCGGATGGGGTTCACCACCTCCATTGGCACCTCTTCGATGATGCGTGAGTAGTTCTTTGTAGACCTTCGGGTCCGTAGTTAGTAGCTAGATGGCTATCTCTCTCTCTCTCTTAATTCTCAATACAATGGTCTCTTGGAGATCCATACGATGTAACTCTTTTGCGGTGTGTTTGTTGGGATCGATGAACTTTGAGTTTATGATCAGATCTATCTTTTATGGCCATGAAAGTATTTGAGTTTCATTGATATCTTTTATGCATCATCTCTTATAGCCTCATATTTCTTCTCCGATATTTGAGTTTTGTTTAGCCAACTTGATCCATTTATCTTGCAATGGGAAGAGGTGCTTTATAGTGGGTTCGATCTTACGGTGCTTGATCCCAGTGACAGAAAGGGAACCGACACGTATGTATCGTTGCTACTAAGGATAAAACGATGGGGTCTATCTCTACATAGATAGATCTTGTCTACATCATGTCATCGTCCTTATTGCATTACTCCGTTTTTCCATGAACTTAATACACTAGATGCATGCTGGATAGTGGTCGATGTATGGAGTAATTGTAGTAGATGCAGGCAGGAGTCGGTCTACTAATCTTAGACATGATGCCTATATAACGATCATTGCCTAGATATCATCATGAGTATTTGAAGTTCTAACAATTGCCCAACAGTAATTTGTTCACCCACTGTTTGCTATTTTTCTCAAGAGAAGCCACTAGTGAAACCTACGCCCCCTGGGTCTCTTTCTCATATATTTGCCTTTGCGGTCTGCTTTTTCCTTGCATTTATTTTTAGATCTATTAAACTAAAAATACAAAAATACCTTGCTGCAATTTTTCCTTATTTATTTTATTTGGCATCCTATCTATCAATGTACTACAAATCTATCTCACGTCCGTTTGCCTATCTTGAGGCGCCGTACCCCGGAAGGGATTGCCAATCCCTTTAACAAGTCGGATTACGTGGATTTGTTATCTGTGTGCATGAGTTGTTTACATTGTGTTTCTTGGTCTCCTACTGGTTCGATAACCTTGGTTTCATATCTGAGGGAAATACCTACGGCCGCTGTGCAGCATCATCCCTTCCTCTTTGGGGAAATACCGACGTAGCTTCAAGCGACATCAAAATGAATTTCTGGCGCCGTTGCTGGGGAGGATCTTCAACATATACCAAGTTCCTAATCACAAATCTCATCTCCTTGCAATTTACATTATTTGTCATTTTCCTCTCCCCCACTTCACAAAAATTTGCCGTTTTATTCGCCTCTCTTTTTCTTTCACCGTTTTCTTGCCGGATCTGTTTTTGAGTGCAATCTTGTTGTGTAGTCATCATGACTCAAGAGAACACCATGTTATGTGATTTCTCAAATACCAACAACAATGATTTTATTGGCACTCCGATTGCTCCTCCCGCCACTAGTGTGGAGTCTTGTGATATTAATAATGCTTTGCTGAATCTTGTTATGAAAGATCAATTTTCTGATTTTCCTAATGAGGATGCCGCGTCCCATCTTAATACCTTCGTGGAATTATGCGATATGCAAAAGAAAAAAGATGTGGACAATGATGTGGTGAAGATGAAATTATTTCCGTTTTCTTTGCGTGGTTCTGCAAAAATTGGCTCTCTTCTTTGCCTCACAATAGTATCGATTCTTGGAACCCGCAAAAATTATTTCCCTTAGAACCCGGATCATGAATTTCAAGCAACTTGAACATGAGCATGTTGCACAATCTTGGTAAAGGATGAAAATAATGCTAAGGAATTGCCCAACTCATGGGTTAAATCTTTGGATGATCATACAAATTTTTTATGCGGGGTTTAATTTTGTTTCTCGTAATCTTTTAGATTCCGCCGCGGGTGGTACTTTTATGGAAATTACTTTGGGTGAAGCCACCAAATTGCTTGATAATATTATGGAAAATCATTCACAATGCCATACCGAAAGAGCTCCTACTAGTCTAAAGGTTAATTCGGTTGAAGTAATTTCTTCTTTGAGTGAAAAAGTTGATGCTCTTATGAAATTGGTTGCTAGTAAAAGTTCTCCTATTGATTTTCATGATATGCCTTTGTCTACTTTGATTGAGAAAAATAGTGATGCCATAGATGTGAATTTTATCTCTCGAAATAATTTCAATAACAATGCTTATAGAGGTAATTTTAATCCTAGGCCTTTTCCTAGTAATTCCTCTAATAATTATGGTAATTCCTATGAAAATCAATCTTATAATAATAGGAACACCTCTGATCTTGAGAATAATATTAAAGAATTTATCAACACGCAAAAGTTTTCAACACTTCCATAGAAGAAAAGTTGAGTAAGATTGATGATTTGTCTAGAAGTGTTGATAGAATTGCTCATGATGTGGAAAATCTCAAGATGAAAATTTTTGTGCCTAAAGTAGATGAATCAATTAAAGCTCTTTATGTTTCTATGGATGAAAGTAAGAAAAGAACCACCATGTTTAGAGCTAAAATAGAATTTTTAGAAAACGCGTTTTCTAGCAATTTCTTTCGCAAAAGTGATGAAGATCTTAAAATGATTGGTGTTTCTTCTATTGATTCCTTGTTTAGAAAAGTTAATGTTGATTAAAAAGGGACTGGAGAAGCGTCAACTTTAGGTAGAAGGCGTCCCAATATTTCGGAGGGTGAAAATTTTGTTGAGAAAATTGATGAAAGTGGGTTTGAAGAGGTCAAAACTTTAGCTAGTGATGTGCCCACTCTTTTGGATTACAAAAACTTTAATTATGATAGTTGCTCTTTGGTTGATTGTATTTCTTTGTTGCAATCCATGATAAATTCACCCTATGCTTATGGACAAAATAAAGCTTTTACTAAACATATTGTTAATGCTATGATGAAAGCTCTTGAAGAAAAATTGGAATTAGAAGTTTCAATTCCTAGAAAATTTCATGATGAGTGGGAACCTACTATCAAAGTAAAGGTTAAAAATTATGAATGTTTTGCTTTCTGTGACTTGGGTGCTAGTGTTTCTACAATTCCGAAATCTTTATGTGATGTGATTGGTTTTACTGATCTTGAAGATTGTTCTTTTTAATTTGCACTTGGCGGATTCTACTATTAAAAAGCCTATGGGAAGAATTAATGATGTTCTTATTATTGAAAATATGAATTATGTGCCCATAGATTTTATTGTTCTTGATATTGATTGCAATCCATCTTGTCCAATTATTCTTGGTATAGATCGTTCTTACGCACTATCGGTGCCGTGATTGATATGAAAGAAGGAAATATTAAGTCCCAATTTCCTTTGAGGAAGGGTATGAAACACTTTCCTAGAACAAGAATTAGACCACCATATGAATCAATCATGTGGGCATCTTATGGATCTCGAACTAAAGATGACAAAACTTAGATCCTTGCTTTATGCCCAGCTAAGGGCGTAAAACTATAGCGCTTGTTGGGAGGCAACCCAATGGATACAATTTATTTTTACTTTTTACTTTCTGTTCTTGAGTGTTTAGACAATTATGCTACTGTTATGATTGTTTTTTTGTGTTTTAATTAGTGTTTGTGCCAAGTAAAGCCTTTATGATCTTCTTGGGTGATAGCTGTTTGATCTTACTGAAAAACAGAAACTTTTGCACTCACAAAAACAATTCTCATTTTTTACCAGAGCATGATAAAATACCAATTTCAATTGAAGTAGATCAATATACAAATTGCTCAGGTCGTCCTAATGTTTCAGAATTTTTGGAGTTCCAGAAGTTTTTGAAATAGTCAGATTGCTACAGACTGTTCTGTTTTGACAGATTCTGTTTTCTTTGCGTTGTGTGCTTATTTTGATGGCTCTATGGTTTTCTTTGATGAGATTTTGCCATAGAAAAGTTGGAATACAGTATATATAATGCAAAATACAAAATATGAATTGGTTTGGTACAGTACCTATAGTAGTGATTTGCTTTCTTTTACTAACGAGTCTCACAAAGGTTTTGTTGAGTTTTGTGTGATTGAAGTTTTCAAGTTTTGGGTTATCTTATGATGGATGAAGGAATAAAGGATAGAAGAGCCTAAGCTTGGGGTTGCCCCAGCATCCCAAGCTATTATCCAAAGATGAGCAACCAACTAAGCCTGGGGATCCCCCCGAGTGGCATCCCCTATTTCTTCTAACGACCATCGGTATTTTACTCGAATCTATATTTTTATTCGTCACATAATATGTGTTTTGCTTGGAGAGTCTTGTATGATATGATTCTTTGCTTGTTTTATTTTGTGTTTCAAGTCTTTATCCCTTGCTGGACACTCTTATTTGAGGGAGCCAAATTATGTCATGACTTGTTAGAATTGCTCTCTATGCTTCACTTAAAATTTTATGAGCTATGGACTTGCTCTAGTGCTTCACTTATATCTTTTTGAGCACGGTGTGCTTAGTATTTTTGAAGAAATGCTCTCTTGCTTCACTTAGATTTATTTGAGAGTTAGTAAAATTTTCAAGAAATTCTCTCTTGCTTCACTTAAATTAATATGAGAGAAAGCAATAAAAATTATGCTCATGATCTTCACTTATATTTGTTTGAGCTTATGAAAAGCAACACATGAAAATTAGTCCCAAAATGATAGATATCCAAGAAGGATATAATAAAAACTTTCATGAAGATCATTGGACAAAATAAACTTGATTTTTAGTAATAGTTTTGAGATATGATGATGTGATATGTGAGTTATGTTGATGAGTAATTATGCTTTAGTAATAATATTGGTGTTAAGGTTTGTGATTCCCTATGCAAGTACGAAAGTCAATAGGCATGCAATGAAATTATATCCTACTTGTGGCGCATTATTCGGTGTTATTTATGCTTAATGCTTGATTATGAGATTATTCGTTTCTTGGTTGGTCGCTTCTCAATCTTTTGCTAGCCTTCATTTTGCACTAAGTATGATCTCTACTTGTGCATCCAAAAACCCTTAAACCAATTTTGCCACATGAGTCCACTATATCTACCTATATGCGGTATTCTTTTGCCGTTCTAAGCAAATTTGTATGTGCCATCTCTAATTTTCAACATAAACTTCTCTTTTGTGTGTTTGTTTCACTCGCGGAGCGGTGAGGGGTGGCTAATATTTTCCAAGCTAGATGTGTTATTCTCAAGATGAGTGTTTATTCACTTGTCATTGCACAAGAGTAAGGAAAATGTATTAGGGATGCCCAGTCCCGAAATGAAAAATGAATTTACTTTATGTTGTCAAATAATAAATTTCTTGAATAGTGTTGGTATGGAGGGCAACCGTGGATATGGCTAGCCATGGAAAGTGAAAGTATGGTTGAAAAAGGAATAAACTTTATTTTCTGTTTGGGAACTGCCTATGATATATCTAGCATTGAAAGTGTTGGGAACTCTAAGTCGTTTTCGTTGGTGGGATGGATACACCTCCCAAAATGTTTTTATCTCTAAGTTTTTTGCTTTGAGCTCTGGCACCTCTACAAATCCTTACTTCCCCCTGTGAAGGGCCTTTCTTTTACTTTATGCAATTTTTATTTTTGAATTTGAGTCTCCATCTTGTCTTACAAAAGCACCAACTAGGAGGCAATATGATAGTACTTAAGTATTGTGTGTAACTAATATTCGAGTGTGCTTCATGAATGGATCAATGGTTGAGCATGATGGGCTAGGGATAACTTACTTTAGCGTTGATATTTTGAAAGACTTGGTTGCTTGTTGATATGCTTGAGTATTTAAATTATCATGTGAAAACTAGACTATTGCTTTGAACAATATAAAAGTCCAAATGTCCATGCTATAAAGAAAAGAAAATATGGTATGACATGATAGGCAGGATTCCACATCAAAATTCTATTTTTATCACTTCCTTACTCGAGGACAAGTAGGAGTTAAGCTTGGGGATGCTGATACGTCTCCAACGTATCTATAATTTTTGATTCTTCCATGCTATTATATTATCAATCCTGGATGTTTTATAATCATTTTATATCATTTTTGGTACTAACCTATTGAAATAGTGCCACGTGCCAGCTGCTGGTTTTTCCATGTTTTTTACATCGCAAAAAATCAATATCAGACGGAGTCCAAATGCCCCAAAACTTTACGGAGAATTTTTATGCGCCAGAAGAAATATAACGAGCCCTGGCTGCGCCTGGGGGTGCCCCGAGGGAGGCACAACCAACTAGGGCGTGCTAGGAGGCCCAGGCGCGCCCTGGTGGGTTGTGCCCACCTCGGGTGCCCCCCGGACCGCCTCTTTGCTCTGTAAATACCCCAATATTTCCATAACCCTAGGGGAGTCGACGAAATATTCATCCAGCCGCTGCAGAGTCCAGAACCAGCAGATCCGTTCTAGACACCATCTCGGATGGGGTTCACCACCTCCATTGGTGCCTCTCCAGTGATGCGTGAGTAGTTCTTTGTAGACCTTCAGGTCTGTAGTTAGTAGCTAGATGGCTATCTCTCTCTCTCTGAATTCTAAATACAATGGTCTCTTGGAGATCCATATGATGTAACTCTGTTGCCGTGTGTTTGTTGGCATCGATGAACTTTGATTTTATGATCAGATCTATCTTTTTATATCCATGAAAGTATTTGAGTTTCTTTGATCTCTTTTATGCATGATCTCTTATAGCCTCGTATTTCTTCTCCGATATTTGGGTTTTGTTTGGCCAACTTTATCTATTTATCTTGGAGTGGGAAGAGGTGCTTTGTAGTGGGTTCGATCTTACGGTGCTTGATCCCAGTGACAGAAAGGGAACCGACACGTATGTATCGTTGCTACTAAGGATAAAACGATTGGGTCAATCTCTACATAGATAGATCTTGTCTACATCATGTCATCGTTCTTATTGCATTACTCCGTTTTCCATGAACTTAATACACTAGATGCATGCTGGATAGCGGTCAATGTGTGGAGTAATAGTAGTAGATGCAGGCAGGAGTCGGTCTACTAATCTTGGACGTGATGCCTATATAATGATCATTGCCTGGATATTGTCATGAGTATTTGACGTTCTATCAATTGCCCAACAGTAATTTGTTCACCCACCGTTTCCTATTTTTCTCGAGAGAAGCCACTAGTGAAACCTAGCCCCCGGGTCTCTTTCTCACATATTTGCCTTTGCGATCTACTTTTTCCTTGCATTTATTTTTAGATAAGTTAAACTAAAAATACAAAAATACCTTGCTGCAATTTTCCTTATTTATTTTATTTGGCGTTCGATCTATCAATTTACTACCAATTTATCTCACGTTCGTTTGCCTATCTTGAGGCGTCGTACCCTGGAAGGGATTGCCAATCCCTTTAACACGTCGGGTTGCGAGGATTTGTTATCTCTGTGTAGGAGCTGTTTACATTGTGTTACTTGGTTCTCCTACTGGTTCGATAACCTTGGTTTCATATCTGAGGAAAATACCTATCGCCGCTGTGCTGCATCATCCCTTCCTCTTTTGGGAAATACCGACGTAGCTTCAAGCGACATCAATAATGTTCATGCTCAACGCTGGCACCAAATAACTATTATTCAGGTCTAAAACTATTCCCGAAGGTAGATGTAGAGGTAGCGTGCCGACGGCAATCACGTCGACCTTGGAACCATTCCCGACGCGCATTGTCACCTCGTCCTTAGCCAATCTTCGTTTAATCCGTAGACCTTATTTCGAGTTGCAAATGTGAGCAACATAACTAGTATCAAATACCCAGGCGCTACTACGAGCATTAATAAGGTACACATCAATAACATGTATATCAAATATACCTTTCACTTTGCCATCCTTCTCATCCGCCAAATACTTGGGGCAGTTCCGCTTCTAGTGACCATTCCCTTTGCAGTAGAAGCACTCAGTTTCAGGATTAGGTCCAAACTTGGGCTTCTTCCCTTGAGCAGCAACTTGTTTGCTATTCTTCTTGAAATTCCCCTTCTTCCCTTTGCCCCTTTTCTTGAAACTAGTGGTCTTGTTAACCATCAACACTATATGCTCCTGCTTGATTTCTACCTCCGCAGACCTTAGCATCTCGAAGAGCTCGGGAATTGTCTTTTCCATCCCTTGCATATTATAGTTCATCACGAAGCCTTTATAGCTTGGTGGCAGTGATTGAAGAACTCTATAAATGACACTATCATCAGGAAGATTAACTCCTAGCTGAGTCAAGTGGTTATGGTACCCAGACATTCTAAGTATGTGTTCACTGACAGAACTATTCTCCTCCATCTTGCAGCTATAGAACTTGTTGGAGACTTCATATCTCTCAACTCTGGCATTTGCTTGAAATATTAACTTCAACTCCTGGAACATCTCATATGCTCCATGACGTCCAAAACATCTTTGAAGTCCTGATCTAAGCCGTAAAGCATGGAGCACTAAACTATCGAGTAGTCATCAGCTTTAGTCTGCTAGAAGTTCATAACGTCCGGAGTTGCTCCTGCAGCGGGCCTTGCACCTAGCGGTGCTTCCCCGACGTAATTCTTCTGTGCAGCAATGAGGATAATCCTCAATTTACGGACCCAGTTCGTGTAGTTGCTACCATCATCTTTCAACTTAGCTTTCTCTAGGAACTCATTAAAATTCAAGGGAACGGTAGCACAGGCCATTGATCTACAACAACATAGATATGCAAAAACTACCAGGACTAAGTTCATGATAAATTAAAGTTCAATTAATCATATTACTTAAGAACTCCCACTTAGATAGACATCCCTGTAGTCATCTAAATAATCATGTGATCCATATAAACTAAACCATGTCCGATCATCACGTGAGATGGAGTAGTTTTCAATGGTGAACATCACTATGTTGATCATATCTACTATATGATTCACGTTCGACCTTTCGGTCTTAGTGTTCCAAGGCCACATCTGCATATGCTAGGCTCGTCAAGTTTAACCCGAGTATCTGCATACGCTAGGGATTGATACGTCTCCATAATATCTATAATTTTTGATTGTTCCATGCCAATATTATGCAACTTTCATATACTTTTGGCAACTTTTTATACTATTTTGGGGCTAACATATTGATCTAGTGCCCAGTGCCAATTCCTGTTTGTTGCATGTTTTTTGTTTCGCAGAAAATCCATATCAAACGGAGTCCAAACGGAATAAAAATTGATGGAGATTTTTTGGAATATATCTGAATTTGGGAAGTGGAATCAACGCGAGACGATGCCCGAGGGGGCCATGAGGCAGGGGGGCGTGCCCCTGACCCTCGTGGCCACCTCGTAAGACGGTTGTTGCCCTTCTTTCGCCACAAGAAAGCTAATATCTGGATAAAAATCGTGTTCAAATTTCAATCCAATCGGAGTTACGGATCTCCGGTTATAAAAGAAACGGTGAAAGGCCAGATCTGGGAATGCAGAAACAGAGAGAGACAGAGAGACATATCCAATATCGGAGGGGCTCTTGCCCCTCCCACGCCATGGAGACCATGGACCAGAGGGGAAACCCTTCTCCCATCTAGGGAGAAGGTCAAGGAAGAAGAAGAAGGAGGGGGATCTCCCCCTCGCTTCCGGTGGCGCCGGAGTGCCGCCGGGGCCACGATCATCACCGCAATCTACACCAACAAATTCACCGCCGTCATCACCAACTCTTGCCCCCTCTATGCAGCGGTGTAACTCCTTTTTTACCCGTTGTAATCTCTACTTAAACATGGTGCTATATGCTACATATTATTTCCCAATGATGTATGGCTATCCTATGATGTTTGAGTAGACCCGTTTTGTCCTATGGGTTAATTGATGATCGTGATTGGTTTGAGTTGCATGTTTTATTATTGGTGCTCTCCTATGGTCCTCTCCATGTCGCGCAAGCGTGAGGGATTCCCGTTGTAGGGTGTTGCAATACGTTCATGATTTGCTTATATTGGGTGGCATGAGTGACAGAAGCACAAACCCGAGTAAGTAGGTTTGTGTATGGGAGTAAAGAGGACTTGATGCCTTATAATGCTATGGTTGGGTTTTACCTTAATGATCTTTAGTAGTTGCAGATGCTTGCTAGAGTTCCAATCATAAGTGCATATGATCCAAGAAGAGAAAGTATGTTAGCCTATGCCTCTCCCTCAAATAAAATTGCAATAATGATTACAAGTCTAGTTATCGATTGCCTAGGGACAAATAACTTTCTTGTGACAAAAAGCTCTCTACTAAAACTAATTTAGTTGTGTCTTTATCTAAACAACCCCTACTTTTTATTTACGTACTCTTTATATTCTTGCAAACCTATCCAACAACACCTACAAAGTACTTCTAGTTTCATACTTGTTCTAGGTAAAGCGAACGTTAAGCGTGCGTAGAGTTGTATCGGTGGTACGGTCAATAGAACTTGCGGGAATATTTGTTCTACCTTTAGCTCCTCGTTGGGTTCGACACTCTTACTTATCGAAAGAGGCTAGAATTGATCCCATATAGTTGTTTGTTGTTAGGGATTATCTTATAATGGTACCGCCGTACTAAGCAAAATAAGATGCATAAAGGATAAACATCACATGCAATCAAAATATGTGACATGATATGGCCATCATCATCTTGTGCCTTTGATCTCCATCTCCAAAGCACCGTCATGATCTCCATCATCACCGGCTTGACACCTTGATCTCCATCGTAGCATCGTTGTCGTCTCGCCAACTATTGCTTCCACGACTATCGCTACCACTTAGTGATAAAGTAAAGCAATTACATGGCGGTTGCATGTCATACAATAAAGCGACAACCATAAGGCTCCTGCCAGTTGCCGATAACTTTTACAAAACATGATCATCTCATACAACAATTTATATCTCATCACGCCTTGACCATATCACATCACAACATGCCCTGCAAAAACAAGTTAGACGTCGTCTACTTTGTTGTTGCAAGTTTTACGTGGCTGCTACGGGCTTCTAGCAAGAACCGTTCTTACTTATGCATCAAAACCACAATGATTTTTCGTCAAGTGTGATGTTTCATAAAATGATTTTTCATGATGCTTGCTATGCTTGTGGACAAGATGCCAATATGAATTATGCTTATGTAGATGAACTTGCTATAATTCCTTATGTTAAACATGAAATTGTTGCTATTGCACACACGCATGATAGTCCTATTATATTTTTGAATTCTCCTGACTACACTATATCGGAGAAGTTTGCACTTATTAAGGATTATATTGATGGGTTGCCTTTTACCGCTACACATGATGATTTTGGTAGATATAATATGGATGTGCTTGCTGCTCCTACTTGCAATTACTATGAGAGAGGAACTATATCTCCACTTCTCTATGTTTCCCACATGATAAAATTGCAAGAAACTGTTTATACTATGCATTGGCCTTTACTTTGTGTGCATGAATTGTTCTTTTATGACATGCCGATGCATAGGTAGAGAGTTAGGCTTCGTCACTACATGATAGATGTTACTTTGTGCTCACTACTAAATTACAAATCATTGTTAATTAAAATTGGCTTTGATATACCTTGGGATCCGGGTGGATCCACTTGAGCACTATATGCCTAGCTTAATGGCTTTAAAGAAAGCGCTGCCAGGGAGACTACCCGGAAGTTTTAGAGAGTCATTTATTTCTGTTTAGTGCTTTTATATAGTTTTAAAACAAAAAAATGAAGAGGGTAACCTAAAACTTTTTCAAAAAGGAAAGTGAAAGTGAGAAAGACGAGCATTGTTAAAGTGGGAGCTAGCCCTGAACTTTGTTCATGCTCACGGAAACTTTGTGAATCTTGATTACAACAAATTTTCAACAAAAATAATTATCCCCTTGTACAATTCCATTGTATTATAAAAATAATGTGCCAAGGTTTGCCTTTAGGATGTTTACAATGCTTGTTGGTTTGTGCGGTGCATGACAGAAACTTTGTCTATAGTGCGCGATTTAGCATTTTTTACTGGAAGGTCAAATGGTTCTGAAACGTTTTGCACTGTCTTTATATACAAATTTTTTATTTGTCCTAATTTTGGCAGAATTGTTGGAGTACCAGAAGTATAGTGAATGTTCAGATTACTACAGACTGTCCTGTTTAAGACAGATTCTGTTTTTGATGCATAGTTTGCTTGTTTTGATGAAACTATCGATTCCTATCAGTGGATTAAGCCATGGAAAAGTTAATTACAGTAGCTATAATGCAAAAACAAAATATAAATTGGTTTGCAATAGTACTTAGTGTAGTGATTTTCTTTATTATACTAACGGATCTTACCGAGCTCTCTGTTGAGTTTTGTGTGGATGAACTGTTCGAAGATCGAGGAGGTCTCGATATGAGGAGAAGGAGGAGAGACAAGAGCTCAAGTTTGGGGATTCCCAAGGCACCCCAAGTAAATATTCAAGGAGACTCAAGCGTCTAAGCTTGGGGATGCTCCGGAAGGCATCCCATCTTTCTTCAACAAGTATCAGTATGTTTTCGGATTCGTTTCGTTCATGCGATATGTGCAAATCTTGGAGTGTCTTTTGCATTTAGTTTTCACTTTTATTTTATACACCATGATGGTATGAGATATTCCTTGGTTTATTTATAGAATGCTCTTTGCACTTCACTTATATCCTTTGAGTACGGCTTTATAGAATGCTTCATGTGCTTCGCTTATATCATTTGAAGTTTGGATTGCATGTTTCTCTTCACATAGATAACCGCCATTTGTAGAATGCACTTTTGCTTCACTTATATTTGTTAGAGCGTGGTCATATCTTTTGTAGAAAGAATTAAACTCTCTTGCTTCACTTATATCTATTTAGAGAGATGACAGGAATTGGTCATTCACATGGTTAGTCATAAAATCCTACATAAAACTTGTAGATCACTGAATATGATATGTTTGATTCCTTGCAATAGTTTTGCGATATAAAGATGGTGATATTAGAGTCATGCTAGTGGGTAGTTCTGGCTTGTAGAAATACTTGTGTTGAAGTTTGTGATTCCCGTAGCATGCACGTATGGTGTACCGTTATGTAACGAAGTTGGAGCATGAGGTATTTATTGATTGTCTTCCTTATGAGTGGCGGTTGGGGACGAGCGATGGTCTTTTCCTACCAATCTATCCCCCTAGGAGCATGTGCGTAGTACTTTGTTTCAATGACTAATAGATTTTTGCAATAAGTATGTGAGTTCTTTATGACTAATGTTGAGTCCATGGATTATACGCACTCTCACCCTTCCATCATTGCTAGCCTCTTCGGTACCATGCATTGCCCTTACTCACCTCGAGAGTTGGTGCAAACTTCGCCGGTGCATCCAAACCCCGTGATATGATACACTCTGTCACACATAAGCCTCCTTATATCTTCCTCAAAACAGCCACCATACCTACCTATCATGGCATTTCCATAGCCATTCCAAGATATATTGCCATGCAACTTCCATCACCATCATATACATGACTTGAGCATTTATTGTCATATTTCTTTGCATGATCGTAAGATAGCTAGCATGATGTCGTCATGGCTTGTCCATTTTGATGTCATTGCTACGCTAGATCATTGCACGTCTCGGTACACCGCCGGAGGCATTCATATAGAGTCATATCTTTGTTCTAGTATCGAGTGGTAATATTGAGTTGCAAGTAAATAAAAGTGTGATGATCATCATTATTAGAGCATTGCCCCCCAAAAAAAGAGAGGCCAAAGAAGCCTAAATAAAAAAAGGGGGACCAAAGAAGCCCGCCAAAAAAGAGAAAAAAGGGGGCAATGTTACTATCCTTTTACCACAGTTGTGCTTCAAAGTAGCACCGTGTTCTTCATATAGAGAGTCTCTTGAGTTATCACTTTTATATACTAGTGGGAATTTTCATTATAGAATTTGGCTTGTATATTCCAACGATGGGCTTCCTCAAGTGCCCTAGGTCTTCATGAGCAAGCAAGTTGGATGCACACCCACTTAGTTTCCAGTTTGAGCTTTCATACACTTATAGCTCTAGTGCATCCGTTGCATGGCAATCCCTACTCCTCGCATTGACATCAATTGATGGGCATCTCCATAGCCCGTTGATTAGTCGCGTCGATGTGTGACTTCCCCTTTTTTGTCTTCTGCATCCAACCTCCACCATCATATTTTATTCCACCTATAGTGCTATGTCCATGGCTCATGCTCGTGTATTGCGTGAAAGTTGAAAAGATTTGAGAGCATCAAAAGTATGGAACAATTGCTTGGCTTGTCATCGGGGTTGTGCATGATGTGAATATTTTGTGTGGTGAAGATGGAGCATAGCCAGACTATATGATTTTGTAGGGATAACTTTCTCTGGCCATGTTATTTTGAAAAGACATGATTGCTTTATTAGTATGCTTGAAGTATTATTGTCTTAGTGTCAAATGATAGACTATTGCTTTGAATCACTCGTGTCTTTATATTCATGCCATGATTAGATTACATGATCAAGATTATGCTAGGTAGCATTCCACATAAAAAAATATCTTTTTTATCATTTACCTACTCGAGGACGAGCAGGAATTAAGCTTGGGGATGCTGATACGTCTCTGTCGCATCTATAATTTTTGATTGTTCCATGCCAATATTATGCAACTTTCATATAATTTTGGCAACTTTTTATACTATTTTTGGGACTAACATATTGATCCAGTGCCCAGTGCCAGTTCCTGTTTGTTGCATGTTTTTTGTTTCGCAGAAAATCCATATCAAACGGAGTCCAAACGAAATAAAAATTTACGGAGATTTTTTTGGAATATATCTAAACTTTGGGAAGTGGAATCAACGTGAGACGATGCCCGAGGGGGCCACGAGGCAGGGGGCGCCCCCCTGACCCTCGTGGCCACCCCGTAAGGCGGGTTTTCCCTTCTTTCGCCGCAAGAAAGCTAATATCTGGATAAAAATCGTGTTTAAATTTGAATCCAATCAGAGTTACGGATCTCTGGTTATAAAAGAAACGGTGGAAGGCTAGATCTGGGAACGCAGAAACAAAGAGAGACAGAGAGACATATCCAATCACGGAGGGGCTCTCGCCCCTCCCACGCCATGGAGACCATGGACCAGAGGGGAAACCCTTCTCCCATCTAGGGAGAAGGTCAAGTAAGAAGAAGAAGGAGGGCCCCCCCCCCCCCCGCTTCTGGTGGCGCCGGAGTGCCGCCGGGGCCATCATCATCACCGCAATCTACACCAACAACTTCACCGCCGTCATCACAAACTCCTCCCCCCTCTATGCAGCGGTGTAACCCCTCTTTTACCCGCTGTAATCTCTACTTAAACATGGTGCTCAATGCTATATAGTATTTCCCAATGATGTATGGCTATCCTATGATGTTTGAGTAGATCCGTTTTGTCCTATGGGTTAATTGATGATCGTGATTGGTTTGAGTTGCATGTTTTATTATTGGTGCTGTCCTATGGTGCTCTCCATGTCGCGCAAGCATGAGTGATTCCCGCTGTAGGGTGTTGCAATACGTTCATGATTTGCTTATAGTGGGTGGCGTGAGTGACAGAAGCACAGACCCGAGTAAGTAGGTTGTTTGCGTATGGGAGTAAAGAGGACTTGATGCCTTATAATGCTATGGTTGGGTTTTACCTTAATGATCTTTAGTAGTTGCGGATTTTTGATAGAGTTCCAATCATAAGTGCATATGATCCAAGAAGAGAAAGTATGGTAGCCTATGCCTCTCCCTCAAATAAAATTTCAATAGTGATTACCAGTCTAGTTATCGATTGCCTAGGGACAAATAACTTTCTCGTGACAAAAATCTCTCTACTAAAACTAATTTAGTTGTGTCTTTATCTAAACAACCCCTACTTTTTATTTACGTACTCTTATATTCTTGCAAACCTATCCAACAACACCTACAAAGTACTTCTAGTTTCATACTTGTTCAAGGTAAAGCGAACGTTAAACATGCGTAGAGTTGTATCGGTGGTCAATAGAACTTGAGGGAATATTTGTTCTACCTTTATCTCCTCATTGGGTTCGACACTCTTACTTATCAAAAGAGGCCACAATTGATCCCATATACTTGTGGGTTATCAGGGATCATCTTATAATGCTACCGCCATTCTAAGAAAAATAAGATGCATAAAGGATAAACATCACATGCAATCAAAATATGTGACATGATATGGCCATCATCATCTTGTGCCTTTGATCTCCATCTCCAAATCACCGTCATGATCTCCATCATCACCGGCTTTACACCTTGATCTCCACCGTAGCATCATTGTCGTCTCGCCAACTATTGCTTCCGCGACTATCGCTACCGCTTAGTGATAAGTAAAGCAATTACATGGCGATTACATTTCATACAATAAAGCGACAACCATAAGGCTCCTGCCAGTTGCCGATAACTTTTACAAAACATGATCATCTCATACAACAATTCATACCTCATCACGTCTTGACCATATCACATCACAACATGCCCTGCAAAAACAAGTTAGACGTCCTCTACTTTGTTGTTGCAAGTTTTACGTGGCTGCTACGGGTTTCTAGCAAGAACCGTTCTTACCTACGCATCAAAACCTCAATGATTTTTCATCAAGTGTGATGTTTTAACCTTCAATAAGGACCGGCCGTAGTCAAATTCAATTCAGCTGAAGTTGGAGAAACAGACACCCGCCAACCACCTGTGTGCATAAGCATGTTGGTAGAACCGGTCTCATGAACGTGGTCATGTAATGTTGGTCCGGGCCGCTTCATCCAACAATACAGCCGAATCAAAATAAGACATTGGTGGTAAGCAGTATGACTATTATTGCCCGCAACTCTTTGTGTTCTACTCGTGCATATCATCTACGCATAGACCCAGCCCGGATGCAACTGTTGGGAACGTATCATGCAATTTCAAAAAAATTCCTAAGATCACACAAGATGTATCTAGGACATGCATCACAAAGAGAGGGGGAGAGTGTGCCCACATGCCCTCGTAGACCGAAAGTGGAAGCATTAGTTTAACACGGTTGATGTAGTCGAACGTCTTCACGATCCAACCGATCTTAGTACCAAACGTACGGCACCACCGAGTTCAGCACACGTTCAGCTCGATGTCGTCCCTCGAACTCTTGATCCAGTAGAGGGTCGAGGGAGAGTTTCGTAAGCACGACGGCGTGGTGACAGTGATGGTGATGTGATCCGCGCAGGGCTTCGCCTAAGAAGTACAACACTATGACCAAAGGAATAAACCGCTGAGGGGGGCACCACACATGGCTAAGAGAACAATTGATGTGCCTTTGGGGTGCCCCCGCCCCTTTATATAAAGGAGTGTAGGAGGAGGCGGCCGGCCAGGAGGGGGCGCGCCAAGGGGGGATTCCTACTAGGACTCCTAGTCCTAGTAGGATTCGCCCCCTCTTTTCCTTTCTTCATCGGAGGGAAAATGAAGGAGAGGGAGAGGGAGAGGAAAGGGGGGTCGCGCCTCCTCCTCCGTGTACTATTCGGACTCCCTAGGAGGGGGCGTGCGCCACCCCCCGCGGGCTTCCCTCTCTCCCTTAGGCCCATGTAGGCCCAATACTTCCCCGGGGGGTCCCGGTAACCCCTTGGTAGTCCGGTAAAATACCCGAACCACTCGAAACCATTCCGATGTCCGAATACTATCTTCCAATATATGAATATTTACCTCTCGACCATTTCGAGACTCCTCGTCATGTCCGTGATCTCATTTGGGACTTCGAAAAAACTTTGGCCACCAAAACACACAACTCATAATACAATCGTCATCGAATGTTAAGCGTGCGGACCCTATGGGTTCGAGAACTATGTAGACATGAACGAGACACATCTCCATCAATAACCAATAGCGAAACCTGGATGCTCATATTGGTTCCTACATATTCTACGAAGATCTCTATCGGCCAAACCGATATAACAACATACGTTATTCCCTTTGTCATCGGTATGTTACTTGCCCGAGATTCGATCGTCGATATCATCATACCTAGTTCAATCTCGTTACCGGCAAGTCTCTTTACTCGTTCCGTAATGCATCATCCCATAACTGACTCATTAATCACATTGCTTGCAAGGCTTATAGTGATGTGCATTACCGAGAGGGCCCAGAGATACCTCTCCGATACTCGGAGCGACAAATCCTAATCTCGATCTATGCCAACCCAACAAACACCTTCGGAGACAACTGTAGAGCATATTTATAATCACCCAGTTACATTGTGACGTTTAATAGCACACAAGGTGTTCCTCCGGTATTCGGGAGTTGCATAATCTCATAGTCAGAGGAATATGTATAAGTCATGAAGAAAGCAATAGCAATAAAACTTAACGATCATTATGCTAAGCTAACGGATGGGTCTTGTCCATCACATCATTCTCTAATGATGTGATCCCATTCATCAAATGACAACACATGTCTATGGTTAGGAAACTTAACCATCTTTGATTAACGAGCTAGTCAAGTAGAGGCATACTAGGGACACTCTGTTTTGTCTATGTATTCACACATGTATTAAGTTTCCGGTTAATACAATTCTAGCATGAATAATAAACATTTATCATGATATAATAAAATATAAATAACAACTTTATTATTGCCTCTAAGGCATATTTCCTTCATAGCTAACATCATTCTTCACCACTAGAGACCATCTATTTAGAATGCTACCTTCTAATTTGCAACAAAATATAAATAAAGCAAGGTGAGTACCTAACCATACTCACAAGACATACATCAGAACTAGCTACACACATATGCATTAGTATCAAAGAAGAAGGATATATGTGGGTTTGATAGCAGTAAGAGCTAGCATACTATAGAAGACTGCTGCTCAAGCTACGTCTACTAGAGGTTGTGACATGAGGTAAGACGAAATGTACTAGGATCGACACTATACTGATCTAGTGATGACCCATAAGTATAGGGGATCAATTTATTCCTTTTGATAAGTAACAATGTTGAACCCAACAAAGAGCAGAAGTAATCAATAAGCGGTTTTCAGCAAGGTATTCTCTGCAAGTGTTGTAGAGTTGTTGTAACAAATAGTTTGATAGTAAGCTAATTCATAACAAGTAACAAGTAACAAGTAACAAAGTGCATCAAGGTGGTCCAATCCTTTTATTGCAAAGGACAAGACAAAAGTACTTCTTATAGTGAGCAAAGCGTTCTCGAGGACACATGGGAATTTTGTCTAGTTAACTTCATCATGATTTGTTAATTCGCATTCACTACATTGATAAGTTGTTATATGGGTGGACTGGTGCTAGGGTGTTGTTCTTACTTGAACAAACAACCCACTTATGATCACCCCCTCTCGCAAGCATCCACAACTACAAAAATAATTAAGATAAATCTAACCATAGCATGAAGCACATGGATCAAAATCTACCACTTATGGAATAGCGCATAAACTAGGCTTTATACTTCGATCACTCCCGCAATCCATCATCTACTTACTAATCCCCAATGGCTTCCCATAGGCCCAAGCATGGCAATGTGTTGTGTATTTGACGTTCACACGACACCACTAGAGGAAGAACAACATAACACATCATTAAAATATTGAATGAAAACCAACTCACATGCTTACTTAGAACAAGACTTCTTCCATGTCCTCAAGAACAAACGGAACTACTCACAATCATATTCGTCTTCATGATCATAGGAGAATAATATATGATTAACACTATGAACATATGATATTCCATCAAATAAACCAACTAGCATCAACTACAAGATGTAATCTACACTACTAGCATCCCACATGTACCAATTTGAGGTTTGAGACAAAGATTGTATACAAGAGATGAACTAGGGTTTTGACACGAGATGCTGTTGGTGAAGATGTTGATGGACATGAGTCCTCCGATGATGAGAGGAGCGTTGGTGATGATGACGACTTCGATTTCCCCCTCCCGGAGGGAAGTATCCCTAGAAGAATCACTTCATCGAAGATCAAAGTGCTCCTGCTCATGTTCCGCCTCGAGATGGTGGCGCTTTGTACTGAAAGTATTTTTTCTAGAGCAAATGGGCTCATATAACAAAAGATGGGCACCAGAGGGCATCAGTGGGTCCCACAAAGCACCAGGGTGCGCCTTGGGGGTAGGGCCCTCCCTCCTTCCTTGTGGGCCCACTAAGGGTCTTCTCCTGTACTTCTTTGTTCCAACATTTTTTATATATTCGAAAATAACTCTCCGTAAATTTTTAGGTCATTTTGAGCTCATGTGGATCGCTATCTCTGTTGTAGCTCTTTTAGGTCCAGAATTTTTCAGCTACCGGCAATCTCCCCCTTCATGTGTATCTTGCATATTAAGATAGAGAAGGACATTATAAATAATATTAGGAAAACATGATGCAAAATAGATGTACCATCTAGCACCTCTGCAAGCAACCACATACTATCGTTCCCAAGACGCCGACCAAACACAACCTGCATGTCACAACATACATGGTATGTAGACGAAATAGTAGATATCACAAAACAATTCCATAACAGATCCACAAGAACATATATAATGGTACATCCTAGGAGAGCCTCACCATGTCAGTTGCCGTCCCGATGGGCCGACCCATGGACCCCTAGGCCAGTCCCGCCTTGGGCCACGTCGGACGACCCATGACGCTTTATATGGAAGACTCGAGAAGACTTGATGTACAAGACGAAGATATCAAAGTCGTGGAGAACTTTACCTCCACTGACGTAGCCAACTAGGATTTGTAACCCTAGGGCCCCCGGTATGCTATATAAGCTGGGGTCCGGGCTAGTCGATAGATTGTCTAGAATTCCTTGGTTCATGCTTGTACTTTGTACACCCCAATGGCAATATACACGAGCAAGTGTGTTACCTCCGTGAAACTATACCATCAATGGTCATGAGTACAACATGGTCTATTATCCTTGTGACGGTATCTATCCTTCATGGGTTTCCTTCGTCAAGACGATCTCTGACCCAAGGGGTGAGAAAAGATCTCACTTTTTTGAAATACAATAATGAGCTGGAAAGGATCTTGAGAGGGCATTTGGAGTGCTCGTGCTCCTAGCCTATTTTGCAGTTGTTCGAGAACCTGCCAAATATGAGATCCATAAACACTGTGGGAGGTGATGACAACTTTTGTGATCATGCACAACATGGTTGTGGTGGATGAGGGTGAAGGAGTACACCACAGTCTGCAATTTGAGCAAATGGGTGAACCTATCAAACTTCCCGAGCAGAATCCAGTGACTTTCAAGGAATTTATCCAAATGCATAAATAGATTCGCCATCGAGCAACTAATGAGCAACTTCAAAATGATCTTGTTAAGCATTTGTGGGCGATTCGAGGCCAAAACTAAAAAATATGTCCAAATAAGTTGAATTGATATTTGAACTATTTTATTGCAAAATTACATGTTTGGGTTGTAATATTTACATTTGAATTAGTGTTGCATTGAAACATTTACACAACACGATTATGGATGAATGATGATATTGATCTTACTTATTTTAAATGTTACAGATATAGTATAAAAAATAGGGATGTACATTTGGTGTACAGAGCTGGAAGGCCGCCCCACTATTCGCTCTTCATGGACACGTCCGAACATGTTTGCCAATCTGACCGGCATAACCCAACCCAAACGCCTCCAATTCTTTTTCTCATTTTTAGGCAAACGTTGGATTCATCGGATGAAGAGTTTGATTACAATGAGCTTGATGACTACATGTTCAAGGGGTTCATTGATTCATCGGGTTTGAACAGCGATGATACAAAGGTGTTGTCATGATGCTGGTGATTAGTATCTAGGAAGAAATTGAGAAGAAAGAGGAGCATGTTCTGAAATTCAAGGGTTCGATAAAGGGCATGATAGTTGTTAACTGGGATAGGATAAAGGGCGCAAAGGGTTGCCAAGTGGGCCATTGAGCTTGGACCTCACGGGTTAAAATATATGCCTCGTACGGCAATAAAGTCCCAAGCGCTTGTGGATTTCATCAATGACTGGATAGAGTTGCAGGCACCGGAAGAAAAGCCGGATCACACTTATTGGACTTCATTTTGATGGGTCCAGGCAATTGGAGGGCTCGGGGCTAGAGTCGTGTTAACTTCCCCAACACGAGGTGATAAGTTTTGTTATGTTGTTTGTTTAATGTTCCCTTGCACTAACAATGCAGCTGAATATGAGGCTTTACTCCATGGTCTTCGAATGGCTAAGGAGATGAATTTAAGCCGGGTTAAGTGCTTTGGTGACTCGGACCTGGTGGCTCAACAAGTGTCTGGTACTTGGGATCCAAGGATCTGCTCATGGCGGTGTATCGACGAGAGATGGATGTTGTGGCTGGCCACTTCAAGGGTTATCAGGTTGACCGTGTGGACCGGCGAAAGAACGAAGTGGCAGACATTTTAAGCCGTTTGGGTTCCTAGCGTAAACCGGTGCCACCCAATGTTTTTCTGGATGTCTTGCATAACCCGTCGGTCAAGCTACCTACAGAGGAGGATTTGACTATTCCTGACCCGGGGGCTCAGTTGGTGGCAGCTCTTCATGTTATCCCAGACTGGACAGTCCCATATTTGGCGTATATGAACCGGGGCGAGTTACCGGAGGATGAAACTTCGGCCAGGCAGATAACCCGGCGATCCAAGTCAATGACCATTGTCAACGGAGAATTGCATCATTGCAGTGTAATAGGGGCTTTTCAGCGTTGTGCATCTCCTGAAGAAGGCTGTGAGATTTTGCGTGAGATCCACGAAGGAGATTGTGGTCACCACGCCGGTTCAAAGTCCCTGGTAGCTAAAGCTTTTCGTCACGGCTTCTATTGGTTGACAACTCATGCTGATGCTGAGGACTTGGTGAAAAAGTGTGATGGTTGTCAGAAGTTTTCACGTCGCGCTCATGTTCCGGCTCAGGAATTGAGGATGATTCCAGTCACTTGGCCGTTTGCAACTTGGGGGCTGGATATGGTTGGGCCTTTTAAGAGGTCCAAGGATAAGAAGACCCACCTTCTGGTGGCGGTTGATAAGTTCACTAAGTGGGTGGAGGCAGAGCCAGTCAGTAAGTGTGATGCGGCCACGCCAGTTCAATTCATCAAGAAGGTGATTTTCCGGTTTGGTTTTCCACACAATATCATAACTGATAATGGCACTAATCTGTCCAAGGGTGCTATGAAAGAATTTTGTCAATGTGAGCACATCCGGCTTGACGTGTCATTAGTGGCTCACCCCCAATCTAATGGTCAAGTGGAGAGAGCCAATCAAGAGATCCCGAGAGGCATCAAGCCCTGACTTATGGTTCCTTTACAACAGACGCCGGGTTGTTGGGTAGAGGAGTTACCTTCTGTGTTATGGAGTATCAATACCACACCCAATAAATCTACGGGTTACACACCTTTTTTCATGGTTTACGGAGCAGAGGCAGTTCTCCCTAGTGACATCCGTCATGACTCGCCCTGTGTGGCGGCTTATGTTGAAGCTGACAATGAGAAAGCACGTCAAGAAGCACTTGACCTGTTAGATGAGGAGCGTGATATTGCAGCGGCTCGTTCGGCGATTTACCAGCAAGATCTGTGTCATTATCACTGCCGCCGGGTTAAAACCAGAACTTTTCAAGAAGGCGATCTGGTGCTCCGGCTTATCCAGGATCAGACTGATTTGCACAAGTTATCTCCGCCTTGGGAAGGACCCTTTGTGGTCAGCAAGAATCTACACAATGGGTCATACTGCCTTATCGATGTTTGAGAGCTCAAAGACTCACGTAAATCGGAGGAGGAGACCCACCGGCCGTGGAATATCGCTCATCTTTGGCCTTACTACACCTGAGCCATAGGCTCCTCTTATGTACATATTCTTGACAATGTATATATTATGATGATCAATATAATAAACCGGCATCCCTGCTAAAGCGGGGCCTCTACTGTTTTTTCCTTAAAAGGTTTTTGGTTACATGGGGGCTCCTGTTTATAAAGCGGAGTTCTGATTGCCCATTGATCCGGCTCAAAGGCTATAAAAAAACTTGGGGGCTTGTTACCCAAAGTCAAAAGGGGCCAAAGAGAGTGTTGTAAAAGCACAACTCAAACATAGGTACCCATTGAGCACAACTCAAAATATTGCTTGGGGGCTCTTTGCTTCTACAAGAAAAAAGAATCTATAACCTTGTAATAGGCTATAAAAGCCAGGCTTGGAAGCCAGGTGTATTCACCTAAAACCCCGGGTTATCCTGCCTTTTAAAGTAAGCCACTCCGCCTAGGTAATCCTGGTAAGACCCGTCGAACATTTGACAAGTCAATCTTATAAAGACCCTGAACTTGTCATAGTTAAAATGACGATTGGTTAATGTGAGGTCCATCTTATAAGGCTTTGCAAAATGGCTATACTCAGTGGCCTGGTAGCCCATGAAAAGCCTCGCCTTTTTGCATGTTTTCTTCTGAAATTTTTATTTTTAAAGATTTATTTTGATGAGGTTTGTATTAATCCGGTGTTTATTGACCCGGTCTAGCTGTTGACTATAAGTCGGCCGAACAAACTGAAAAGATTGCTGGTGTCTATTGACCCGACTTGGATTTCGATTATAAATCGTCAGCTATAATCCGGTGTTTATTAACCCGGTTTGGATTTCGACTACAAGTCGCCAGTATGATGTAAGGATAATCCGGTGTTTACTAAACCCGGTATTGCTTTGTTATAAACCGGCCAAACATAAGAGGAGTTATCAATACTCAGGATTTGGGTTATCACCCTTACTACAATAAGTTGGTAAACCAACGATGTGATTAAATGTTACAGGTATGATATATTTCATATTTGATTATTCTTAAAGTACAGCCTTGGTTATAAACCCTGGTTATATGTTGGGCATTATGACCCGTCCGGCGGTAACTGCCAGGACACTTTAAACATGTTGTATGCAGCAACATGCCGAATAAACTGTTCAGAATCATAAACAGGCATAACATATCTTAATCATGGCGGATTAACAGTGTCATGCAAAGTGAATATGCATGATGGCATAGTAGACCAAGTGTTTAAACTAGCCTATTACAAGGCGCTTTGATGCCTGATGTCCCACAAGTATAGGGGATCTATTGTAGTCCTTTCGATAAGTAAGAGTGTCGAACCTAACAAGGAGCAGAAGGAAATGATAAGCGGTTTTCAACAAGGTATTCTCTGCAAGTACTGAAATAAGTGGTAACAGATAGTTTTGTGACAAGGTAAATTTTAACGAGCAACAAGTAACAAAAGTAAATAAAGTGCAGAAGGGTGGCTCAATCCTTTTTGTAGCAAAGGACAAGCCGGAACAAACTCTTATATAAGGAAAAAAGCTCACGAGGACACATGGGAATATCGTCAAGCTAGTTTTCATCACGTTCATATGATTCGCGTTCGGTACTTTGATAATTTGATATGTGGGTGGACCGGTGCTTGGGTGTTGTTCTTACTTGAACAAGCATCCCACTTATGATTAACCTCTATTGCAAGCATCCACAACTACAACAAAAGTATTAAGGTAAACCTAACCATAGCATGAAACATGTGGATCCAAATCAGCCCCTTACGAAGCAACGCATAAACTAGGGTTTAAGCTTCTATCACTCTAGCAACCCATCATCTACTTATTACTTCCCAGTGCCTTCCTCTAGGCCCAAATGATGGTGATGAAGTGTTATGTAGTCGACGTTCACATAACACCACTAGAGGCTAGACAACATACATCTTATCGAAATATCAAACGAATACGAAATTCACATGACTACTAATAGCAAGACTTCTCCCTTGTCCTCAGGAACAAACGTAACTACTCACAAAGCATATTCATGTTCATAATCAGAGGGGTAATAATATGCATAAAGGATCTGAACATATGATCTTCCACCAAATAAACCAACTAGCATCAACTACAAGGAGTAATCAACACTACTAGCAACCTACAAGCACCAATCCCAGACTTGGAGACAAGAATTGGATACAAGAGATGAACTAGGATTTGGAGACGAGATGGTGCTGGTGAAGATGTTGATGGAGATTGCCCTCTCCCGATGAGAGGAGCGTTGGTGATGACGATGGCGATGATTTCCCCCTCCCGGAGGGAAGTATCCCTGGCAGAACAGCTCTGCCGGAGCTCTAGATTGGTTTCGCCAAGGTGCCGCCTCGTGGCGGCGGAGTTTCGTCCCGAAAGGTTGCTTCTTATTTTTTTTGGGATATTTGCATTCGTGCCCCTAGTTAGGTCACGCTCGACTGATTTGCCCCTATTTTTTCAACAATTGCGGTTTTGCCCAGCTCACTTCACTCGCCTTGTGTTTTTGCCCTTCTGGGCAGTTTCGACCAATCACGGTTCGCCACGTGGCGACTGCTCACTGGTCGGAACCATGCCGGAAGGGCAAAAACACAAGGCGAGTGAAGTGAGCTGGGCAAAACCGCAATCGTTGAAAAAATAGGGGCAAATCAGTCGAGCGTGACCCAACTAGGGACACGAATACAATTGTTCCTATTTTTTTCTCGACGAAAGACTTCATATAGGAGAAGATGGGCGTCGGAGATCCACCAGGGGGCCCACGAGGTAGGGGGGCGCGCCCTAGGAGGGCGGCGTGCCCCCCACCCTCATGAGCAGGGTGTGGGCCCCCTGGCCTTCATCTTTGGCGAGTATTTTTCTTTATTTATTTTAAGATATTCCGTGGAGTTTCAGAACTTTTGGAGTTGCGTAGAATAGGTCTCTAATATTTGCTCCTTTTCTAGCCCAGAATTCCAGCTGCCGGCATTCTCCCTCTTCATGTAAACGTTGTAAAATAAGAGAGAATGGCCATAAGTATTGTGACATAACGTGAAACAACAGCCCAAAATGCAATAAATAACGATATAAAAGCATGATGCAAAATGGACGTATCAATGCCCAAAAGGATAATTGTTTATCACAAGCATTGCAGTATGCAGAAGCTAAACCGGCCTCCGGATCATGACTCTTCACCAGGCCGACTTGAAGGTTGTGGATCATCCTGCGCAGGTTCATCCTCCTCCTCTCCACCCAGTGGCTGGAAGTCAATGGTTGCCCAGTAAATCCTAGTTAAGGCTTGGAAGACAGCTACATCACTTATAAGGGTGGACGGTTCAACATTAGGGGCATAGGTATGCTTACGGATTGGCGGGATAAGATTTTGCACATCATAAGTTGGCGCATTAACCCGTTTGTTGTCGGCGTCGTAAATCGACTTGTAATGACAAAGACTAGTCTCTTCAGCCAATTTGCTAGCTAATGGGCGCATTTCCTTCGTCAAAGCTCAGAGATCATCATTGTCAAAATCTGATCCGTCCTCCTTCATGATCGAATAGCCATTTCCCACGTCAGCCGGGTCAAGACCTGGTATCCATACTTTAGCCCAGGTTAGTGCGGCCAGAGCACCTGCCCTTGCAGCTGATCTTTTTAACTCCTCAAACTGGGCAGGAAGCATTGACAGCCTCTCTAATGTTTCCTTGATCAAGGCTAGGGGCTGTTTGTTATGTGAGGCAGTACAGACGATCTGTTGCGCACCGGTATATAACTGCTCTATAAGGGTATAAGCAACCATCAATTTCTTCTGCATATCAGAGCCCAGATGGGTAATGCGAGATCCTGCATACTTACGCACGTTGATAAACCGACAGTTTATGGGATAATACATGTTAAAAGCTTATAGTAAGGATACTTACCAAACACAGCAGTAGTCATGGCATTTATTTGCCACTTCAAACCAGTTAGTTCTTATGCCACCGGATTAAGAGCTGCTTCTGCATCATCGTCCCTCTTTTGCAGTGTGGTTTTCTCTATATCCAAGTCCGCCCGCTCCTTCTTGAAGCTCTCCTTCAGTTTCTCCATGGCTGCTAAGGCACTAGTCAGCTCTTCTTTGGCTTTGGAGGTTTCTGCCTGTTGGGACTTGATATTTTCTTGATGGTCAGTGGTTTGGGATTCCTTTTTGCTCATCTCAGCCTGTAAGAGATATACATGTTATAAGTTGACAGCATATATTTGAAGTACCAAGAACATAACAAGTTATACACTTGGCACTTGGGGGCTAATGCCTATTGCTTCTTATCAAAATTTTCTTGTAAGTCCCAAGATCAATTCAAGTATTATTCTTGGCACTTGGGGGCTAATGTATATTTGCTCAATAATATAGTCCCGATTCATCTTGAAGAGATAAACCGGCCCTTGGGGGCTACACAGGCAAAAGTGGAAAGATTGATACTCTAAAGTCCCAGTTCATCTTCCAAAGATAAACCGGCCCTTGGGGGCTACGCAGGCAAAAGTTAAATTATTATAAAGTCCCGGTTTACATTGGTATCATAAACCGGCCCTTGAGGGCTACTGGAGTTGATATCAGAAATTGGACATAAGGGAGAAACAATTATGCAAGAGTTAACAGTATTTACCTCATATCGCTCCTTCATCATGTTCACTAAACCGGCTTCATAGTCTCGGCTTGTGTACAGGCGGTTTAAAAACCCAGAATGGATGTCTTGGGCGTTGAGGTGGGCGAAACTTGACAAATCAGTATTCCACTTGCCCTTGTCTATAGCAGAAAATTCCTCCTTGGCACTATGCTTTGATAAAGCGACAGGATTGCCAGGGGTGGTGTGGCCGACGCCGGTAATCATAATATCATCCGCTTTGTCATCAGCCGCTTTGACTGGGCTTGGCAGTTTGTCTGCAGCTTTAGCCGGGCTTGGCAGGTCAGCAACATGACCTGTGGGATCATCTTGCATCTGTTCAGCAAAAGTTTCATGATGTTGTAGTGGCGGATCATCAATAATAGCATCAGCATTTGGCTCAAACTGTTCTGGGATCTTCTCCGATTTAGTGGACGGGTTATCATCAGCCGGTTTACTCAACTTGGCCTTTTTGCTGGGTCACACTAATGGCGCACCACATCCCACGGTGCGCCATTAGTAATTTTTTTAATTTTTTCAAAACTACTACGCACCGCGAGAGTGGTGCGCCATTACTAACTTGACATAGTAATGGCGCACCACACCCACCGTGCGCCAATAGTAGTTTTGAAAAAAAAATTGTTAGTAATGGCGCACCGTGAGAGTGGTGCGCCATTACTAACTTGACATAGTAATGGCGCACCACACCCACAGGTGCGCCATTACTAAGTTTTTTTCAAAAAAATTCAAATTTTTTTCTTTTTTTCTTTTCAAAACTAGTAATGGCGCACCGTGGATGTGGTGCGCCATTACTAACTTGGCCCAAAAGTTCCCGAATGCACCCCCCCTTGTGGACCGCCTTTTCAGTTTTAAAAAAAATAAAAGAAAATGATAAAAATGTCAAAAAAATAAAAGAAAATAAGTTTCCCATGTGAAATGTGGTCTAGTTGTCGGGAAAATTTACAAATATGAATTTCGACTTTATTTGCAAAATCTCTCTGAAAATTTGTAAAATGGCCATAACTTTTGCATACGAACTCGGATTAAAAAGTTTTTTATATGAAAAATCATCTACTCGAAAAGTTACATCCGAATTTAACGGGGGAACCCTGTTAAACATTTTCAAAATCCCCAAAAACCTAACAGAAAAAAGTTACGGGGCTTCAAGATCTAGAGGCAAAAAATTTCAAAAAAAAAATTGGTTTTGAATTTTTTTTGAATTTCTTTTCTAAAAATGATACATAATATGACCGGGAAGTTTGAAATATTTTTCAAAAATTTCATCATAGTCATGAACATGAACAAAGTCCTAGACATCAACAAGGTATAATAGGATTGATATGCTAGATATATCAACAGTGCCTGTGAAGTGAGCTATTGCTGGGGTTGGATAGAACTCTGAAGTTAAGCATGCTTGGGCTGGAGTAGTGTGAGGATGGGTGACCTTTCGGGAAGTTTGACCACGGAGTGCGATTTGACATGAGATTAAGCATAATGAGACGAGATTAAGCCATAATGACCTGAGATTAAGAAAATAACGAAAAAAATTAAAAAAAAATTTAAAAAAATTGAAAACAAAATGTTACTAATGGCGCACTTCTATGTGGTGCGCCATTAGTATACCAGATACTAATGGCGCACCGTGGGCTATACTAATGGTGCACCAGTGGTGCGCCATTAGTAAAAAATACTAGTGGCATGCTACTAATGGCGCACCGTTAGTGCGCCATTAGTAGGCAAAACCGGTGCGCCATTAGTAGGCCTTTTTCTAGTAGTGTTGGTACAGTGAGTAAAGCAGAGAATATTAAGGCCAGTTTAAACATGCTTACCCAGGAACCGTTTTAAGGGTTGGAAGTTGCGTCTCTGTTGATTCGCCGGAAGAGGAATGGGAAGTTCCCTGATAATTTGAATCAGACGGAGTAAGAGGTTGCCGGAAATAACCCGCCTTAGGATAACGTGGGTCAGAAGTATAAGAGACCTCTGGGCGATGTTTACGAACCGACGTGTTCGGTAAACCGAACGAAGTTACCACATGGCCGATATGCCGGGTTGTGCGGCGAGCTTCATGTTGTTGTTTCTTCAAAAGAAAGTTTGGATCCATGTGAGCGAGAGGGAGAGAAAATTCATGTGAGACAGTGGAAAGAATAATTCCCTCTACGTCACCAGCTTGACTAGCCTCTGCATCCTCCTGATAATAATCCTTATCAATAAGATGTATGAAGAAGGAACCAAGTGAATCAAGTTCTACCTCTGACTCGTGATTTTCATCGTCATCATCAAAGTTTAAATCGTTCGAGTCGGCGGTTTTCTTTTTGGCAGGTTTCTTGGTAACCTTGGTCTTGACACGAGGGGGTTTTGCCGGTTTATCCTGCGGTTTCTTCTTCCAGAACAGATTATCACCCTGTCAAAGATCGGCAAAAGTTATAAGGGGATAGTTAAAAGGGACGGATTAAAAATAAGAGTTACGCAGTTCTTACAGCTGGCGGTTTATTGGAAACACAGAAAGGACTAAGCCCTGTTTTATATCATTCGGCCACCGGTTCGTCCAACATCTTCTTAACAGCTTCAGTAACTTCAGCATCAGGTAGCTAGATGTCAATATGGCGTTGAGGGTCTTTTAAGTCCCCTGTGTACTCACACATTAAACCGGGGCGACGGTTTAAAGGCAAGATACTCCAAGAAACCCAGCAACGGACAAAGTTGACGCCTGTTAAACCGTTGGCCACAAAGGCTCGGAGCTTCGAAAGCTGTGGTGCATATTTGGCTCGTTCCTTTGTGCCAAGTAGTTGGGGAAACAGATGAGTACTGGTAAGCCGGTGAGCACGATAACCCAACAGAGGATTTTCTTCAGCTAGAGATGTATCTCGGCAATAGAACCAAGTCTGATTCTAGTCTTTGGGATGGCTATGATGCTTGGCATGAGGGAAACTGACATCTTTTCTCTTCTGAATTGAAACCCCGCCATGTTCAGTATTGGGCCCATCTGTAAATTCAGTACAACGGTTCAAATAGAAGAAGTCTCTGAACAGTTCAACAGTGGGTTCTTCTTGCAGATAAGCCTCGCAAAACACTTTGAAGTTACAAATATTGGACACAGAGTTAGGTCCAATATCTTGAGGGCGGAGTTGGAAGCTAGCAAGCACATCGTGAATTTTTTTTGATTCGGGAGGGCTAAACCCTCGTCCCAGATGATCAACGAACACAATCACTTCTCCATCCTTGGGCTCAGGAGGATTTTATGGACCAAGTGCTCTCCAGTGGATGACTTCCTTTTTTGCTAAAGCGCCGGTTGCGACCCATCCGTTCAGTTGTTCTTCAGTAACCCGGGAAGGAACCCAGTTGCAGGCATAAAAAGACTTGGCCATTTGAGCAACAACCTGAAGGAAGGTTTGTGCCGGTTTAAGATTCATAATTGCCAAACATAAAGTGTTACAGGTTAAGAGATGTACGTTATTCAAACATGAGAGATTGTTAAACCGGAAGTTGATGTTACCAGAGTTATAATAACAAGTGATTGGCGGTATAAGAGGGGACTAATGGTACCTGGCGGGTTATCATTTTCTAAAAGTTAAACCGCCTATGCAGGTGTTGAAGGTATAGATCTAAAGTTGAAAATGACTAAGTGATGAAAAACATGTCTCACAGATTGGCATTGTTGTTTTGGATCTACCGCGCTTCAGAAAAAGAAATATTATTCAGACCTAAATATTGGTACAGGAGCAGTTGATGAAGGTTCAGATTGGATTTTCTACTTAAACGAAAGGTACTGATGAAAAAGAGCAACTATGGCCGTCGCCATACAGGAAAAAACATCGAGGTTTGAGTCAAGGAACCATTGCACAGTGATGAACACCGATGAACACCGAAGAATGTTGAAACCATAATGACATATCTACGGCGGAAGAAAGGAAGGCTTACTGATGCTAATGGAACAACGGAGAGGCGTCGCTATTTCTGGTAACTTCAGGATGAAGCAGCGGTCGGAGTTGAGGACGATGTAACGCCCACGATGCGGCTATATCTCTCACGTGTCGAGGCACGACTTAGAGGCATAACCGCATTGTAGGTTTTGTCGCAAGAAGGGTCATCTTCACAATATCCCATGTAATGAACAAGAATGGGATAAAGAGAGTTGGCTTACAATCGCCACTTCACACAATACATTAATAAATTCATACATCATTCAAAATACACACATAGACCGACTACGGTCAAAACCAAATGAAAAGAAGATAACCCAACTGCTAGATCCCCGATCGTCCCAACTGGGCTCCACTACTGATCAACAGTAAAAGAAACAACACAACGAACACAATCTTCATCGAGCTCCCACTTGAGCTCGGTTGCGTCATCTGCACTGGGATCGTCCGCACCTGCAACTATTTTGGTAGAATCCGTGAGTCACGAGGACTCAGCAATCTCACACCCGCGAGATCAAGACTATTTAAGCTTTGGGTAGGATAGAGTAATGAGGTGGAGCTGCAGCAAGCACTAAGCATATATGGTGGCTAACATACGCAAATAAGAGCGAGGAGAGAAGCAACACAACGGTCGAGAAGCTAGAAGTGATCAAGAAGTGATCCTGAAGCTACTTACGTTCATACATAACCCAAACCGTGTTCACTTCCCGGACTCTGCCGAAAAGAGACCATCACAGCTACACACGTGGTTGATGTATTTTAATAAAGTCAAGTGTCAAGTTCTCTACAACCGGATATTAACAAATTCCCATCTGCCACATAACCGCGGGCACTGCTCTCAAAAATTTATACCCTGCAGGGGTGTCCCAACTTAGCCTATCACAAGCTCTCACGGTCAACGAAGGATATTGCTTCTCCCGGGAAGACCCGATCAGGCTCGAAATCCCGGTTACAAGACATTTCGACAATGGTAAAACAAGACCAGCAAGACCACCCGACTGTGCCGACAAATCCCGATAGGAGCTGCACATATCTCGTTCTCAGGGTACACCGGATGAGCGAAGCGTACACGTACCAACGTAACTCAAGTTGCCAAGGGACGGTCCCGCACGGTGCTCTAGTTTGGACCAACACTCAGAGGAGCACTAGCCCGGGGGGTTAAAATAAAGATGACCCTCGGGAGCGTGACTCTAAAGGGAAAAAGGCTTAGCTGGCAAATGTTAAAACAAAGGTTGGGCCTTGCTGGAGGAGTTTTATTCAAAACAAACTGTCAAGGGGTTCCCATAACACCCAACGGCGTAAGGAACGCAAAATCAAGGAACATAACACCAGTATGACGGAAACTATGGCGGCAAGAGTGGAACAAAACACCGGGCATAAGGCCGAGCCTTCCACCCTTTACCAAGTATATAGGTGCATTAATTAAAATAAGAGATATTTTGATATCCCAACATATCCATGCTCCAACATGGAACAAACTTCAGCTTCACCTGCAACTAGCAACGCTATAAGAAGGGCTGAGCAAAAGCGGTAACTTAGCCAAACAACGATTTGCTAGGAAAGGATGGTTAGAGGCTTGACATGGCAATATGGGAGGCATGATATAGCAACTGGTAGGTAGCGCGGCTTAGCAATAGAGCGAACAACTAGCAAGCAAAGATAGAAGTGATTTCGAGGGTATGGTCATCTTGCCTGAGATCCCGCAAGGAAGAAGAACGAGTCCATGAAGAAGACAAACGGATGTAGTCGAACGAATCCTCACCATCGCAACGTAACCGGAACTAACGAGAGGAGCAAACCGGAAATAAGCAAACAACATGGTAAACACACAAGCATAAACATGGCATGATGCACAACCAAGGATGATGCATGTCCGGTTTAAATAGCATGGCAAAGTGCAACAAACAATACTACAAGTTAAGTGGAGCTCAATATGCAACAAGTTGCATATTGACGAAACACCACATTTAATTATTTAGTTCTCTCCCGTTTAATCTACTCAACAAAATTAAATGGTGTTAAACATGGCAAGGGGTGAAGCATAATTAAATTGACTGTTCAGGCAAGTTTAAATGAGGCCAAAAATAACAAATAACAATTCCGGAAAATCCCCATATGTCATTTAGCAATTTAAGGCACACAACAATTTTAAACGTTTTAAATGTTATAATCATGATACAGATGACATATGCAAGTTTTAAGCAATTTTGTGGAAATGTGGACATGAGCATGATACGAGGATTTGTCGCCATGGCGGAAGGAAAAGGGTGCCACGGCGGTGAAACGGAAATGGTGCCACGGTAACATCCCGGTTCCACAACTCGATTGAGATGCTGGTGCAAAGGAACAAGTGTGGGTGCGCGAAACGTGCAAGATTGACGGGGAGTGATCCCGGATACCAGGTGTCCCACATGTTGGTGGCATGGCTTACGGCGAACGTGCAAGGAACAATTCGGACATGGTCCAAACATAGGGTGCATCTCATACAACACATGCATTCGGTCCACGGACGTCGTCTTAGGGTTATACCTTCGAAGCGTGCCTTTCGGAGCGGATCGGGTTCGACGGTAGTGGAAGTGGTCGTTCTCGCGACGGTAGTGGAAGTAGTGGTACACAATGACGATAGTGGCACATCTTGTAGTGGAACTTGGGCGTAGTGGTACATGTTTCATAGAGGAACTTGACGCCCACGGGGTCGACGGTAGAGGTACACATGTTGTCTGGGCACTTGTCGGTCCGGTCTTGCTATAGCCGTACATGGCAAACGTAGTGGTACTAAGCGCCGGTCGCCGAGGGACTTGCTGAAAACCATAGAGCCGGTGTGCTTGTTCAGGCGATCTTATCGATCTTGACGGTCCAAACAAAGCAACACAAGGGCCTCGTGTCGGTGTACTAAAGTAGGGGTACCTTAGTACCCCAGACTTGTGCACGGGCAGTTGTGGCACCCTGCGGCGAGGCCCGCCCAGGAAGCGCCAAGGGAAGGCCAAGCATTCAAGACAAGGCCCCCGGCAAGAGGAGCTTGCCGGGCCAAGGAGACAAGACCCCGGCAAGAGGAGCTTGCCGGGACGACTAAGCCCATGTAATACCATCCAAGAACAAAGTATACGAGACAGAAGATCGAGACCCCGACAAGAGGAGCTTGTCGGGAAGGCCGAACCCAGGCACCACAAGAGAAGCCCGCCGCGGCGCGCCATGCGCCCCGGCAAGGCCTGATAGCCGGCAAGCTATCAGGCATAGGAAGACGACCCCCGCGGCAAGCCACTTGCCGCGGCAAATCGCCACCTCAGGACTGCGCTCCAGCTCACCCGCCCACGCGTCGCTCCGGGGTTTCCCCCAAGGGCACGTGGCGGGGCACCGCGCAGCCTGGGGTATGCGGTGGCATGCAACCACCACCGTGGCGAGCGGTGGCGCACCTAACGGTCCGCCTCGGTGCTGTCCAGGCGACCGTGACGGGCATTTAATGCCCTTGTCCCCTACCGTCAGAAGTAGGTATGATAACACTGTGCCGCACTGTAGCGCCACTGTTCCCGCGCTGTTACAACCTCCACCCCTTTTACACTTTTACCCCTTTCTCTTACGTTGACACCTGTCGGTGACCCCTTTGCGCTATAAAAGGAGGCCCGTGTGCAACGTAGAGGGGGTTCGGAGATTCGGAATCCAGACGGCCATACGCTCGGTGTAGCTAGCTCTCCAAGCTCCCGAGCTCCCCAGTTCAATACAACCAAGCAGGAGTAGGGTTTTACGCGTCCATCGCGGCCCGAACCTGGGTAAACCGCCCGTGTGCTCGCCTCGATCTGCTCTCCGTGCTCCCTCCGCCCCCCTCACCGGACAACGAAAGGGGCTCCGGCCCCATAGGTGCTCGCGGGGGACGCTGTCCACCCCGACACCTCGGGTGACAGCGACGACGAACAAAAACCCACGGAGAAGCAGGGGGTGCAGAGGCGTTTGAAGACGGACTTGGCGTTCCTGGTTCGGTGGTGGTGCTCGCGGGTGCAAGGCGGCCGTCGAGGAACAACAGCCGAGTAGCGGCAACGGCGTCCTTGGCGGCTTGAGTAGCCGGAGACGATAGGGAGACGAAGTGGTCGCCGCGGCCATGGCGCGACAGAGGTGGAGCAGAGGAGGGGGCGGAGCAGAGCAGGCGCAAAGACTCGCCGGATCCAGGCAGAGCAGGAGGCGGAGTGGGAGCTTCGGGCGGCGATCCATGGCGGTCTCCTGCCTCGTGGTCGCCGATGGCGGCGCCGCTCCTCGAACGACGAGGCGAGGTGAAGGAGCATGGGGAGGCGGCTCCATGGACTTGGCGAGGCGGCGGGGAACCGAGTCGATCCGGCCAGAGTTCATGCAGAGGAGCAGCGGGGCGAAGGAGAGGCCGCTAGTGGAGGTCTGGCGCTGCAGAGGGAGGTGGGGATCGAGCAGGGCTCTCCCTGGCAATGTGTGGAATGGCGGCGCTGGAGGAATCGAGAGATGGGATCTAGGGATGAGGGGGTGGATCGGGCAAGGGAGCGGCTAGGGTTAGTGCTGGTGGGGATCGGCTGGGCCTTGGCCTTGGCAGGCGCGGGAGGTTGGGAGGCCCAGGCTGCTGGGATTGAACAGAGAGGCCCAAGGGGCACTGCTGCTAACTCTCTCTCTCTCTCTCTCTCCTAAAAAGAAAAGAATAAAGAAAAGGGCAGAAAAGAAATAGCAAAAGGGGTTGGCAAAAATATGCAATATTTCTGTGGGACTTACTGGAGCAACACCAAACCAACAAAAACAATTCCAGCGATTTGGAAAAGAATGCTTAAATTAAATATAATTGAATTTAAACCAAATGAGTTAGAAGTGTCCAAAATCACGAACATTTGGCGGAGCTTGGGAAGGTGACAAAAGAATTTATAGTAAGGATGGAGGCCGGGAATTGAGAAGGAAAATGAAACTTAAACTGTCAATGTGTTATGGTTTATTCCAAGCTGAAGGAATGGTTTAGTATAGCTCCCTAAGTATTGGGAGGATATGTTATAAACAGAAATCACCATGTGAATTCCCTCGATTTAAATGGATCAAAGATCCATGCAATTTATTTAGCTGATTTTTTAAAAAGGATGCATGATGACATGATGCAATGCACATGATGCAAAGATGAATGCAAAGAACCAACCAAATCACACGACGAATCTCGGAAACCATGGAAGGCATCTGGAGCGCCGGTCTTGGGGCGTCACAACACTCCTCCACTTACAAGAGATCTCGTCCTGAGATCTAAGGATGGCGCCGGAGAGAAACGGAAGAGGAAGAGGTAAAACAAAGTTGCTTCTTTGACAAACGATTGAAACCCACAAACCTTGAGAGGTTGAACAAATCGAAGGAACGAATACAATGGAGGTGAACGAGATTGCAAACACTGTGTTAGCAGAGAAGAACAAAGAACATGATGAGAACCAAGAGCTTAGGGGGACAAGATAGATTTGAAGCCACTCCGGTTAAAACAAGATAGAGTAGGATTAAGAATGATATAATTTGGACAACACTCCGATTGAAAATGGAAGGAATTAACATGAACTTGAGAAGATGGGATGATACTTGATGAAATCAACAACACACTGCCTCCAGAATTATTGAAAAATGGCACAAGGGGCAAGAAAGATTTCAGACCGCACTCTGGTTGAGGAAGGAGGCAAAACTTGATAAGATGAGAGAGCTCAAATGAAAACACGACACTCTGGTTAAATGGATAAGCAAGGAAAAGAACATTATCTCCAAAATGAGATGATGGATTGAAGAAAACATCACAATGCCTTTGGGACAAATGAAAGAGTGGAATCAAGAGAACAGAGAAGAGAACAACAACTTCTATCACAATTGAATTTGAAAGAGCCTCCTTAAAAAGAAGGATTGAAAGGAGTTGTTGGAAAACTAACAACGAAAAGAATAAGCTTGTAGTGGACTTATGGAAACATCTCAACATTATGAGGTGACAAACGGCCACTAAAGGAAGCCATTGATTTGAGTGAGAGCACCAAGGCGATGAAAAACTTCTTTCACCAAGAGGATATGAGAAAACTTGGATAATTGATAAGCACCACAATAGCAACATTCCTTAGGGAAGGCTTTAGGTGAAACATGACACAAGATAAATCCAACGAAGAGATTGGTGTATTTAAAATATCTCATTCTTGACAACATGTGAATCACGAAACGCGAACTCAAATTGTCAAGAATGACATAACACCACCTCAAATGATAAGGTAGAACGAATTGCACTTTGGAATGCAGGAAGAAGAATATTTGAGCTCTTCCAACAAGAATCTTGAGAACACTTCGAGAATGAATTAAATCCTTGATGAACCACCATGAAGAACTCCGGTAATAAAACGATGATAGAAAGAAAGAAAAGTTGAAAACACAAGGTGAAACCTTGCAGTGATAAGATGAAGCTTTGAAATGATATAACCGAGAAAACTTGGAACTCCGGAAAGAAAGATGAACAAATAAAGTCAAGAATTTTGATGAACCTCCGGAATAAGGAATTGAATTTACTCGATGAAAAAAGAATAAGAATTACATTATGCTCATCCTTCACCAATTAAGTCGATGACAAGCAATGGATTTGGCATACTACTTATTCTCGTAGAAAGGATTAAGATAGATATAGCGCAAACTTGAGAAAATTCTTCATTGATCTGCCGGTAGGACTTGGAAAGAGCGAATGAATTGATATGATAACCAAGAAAAGAGAACTCTTGAACGAACCACCGTAATAATTGGAAATGAAAGTAGCAAAGGCACAATTCACCGGGAAAAATTAGAAAACGTATAAAGATACTTGAAAAAATTTAGATACATGAGAACGAAGAGATCATGAACTGGTTAGAGGATATTTGAACGATGCACCGGTAAGATTTGGAGAATGAGATCTGAAAGCTGAGAATGAATAATACTAAGATGATGGCTCCTGAAAATCAACCTTAAAAGACTCCAGAAATGCTCCGGATGGGTGAAAAGAATTCTCACAATCGAAGACAATTATGAGAGGACGACATCAAGCTTGAACTACGCATCTTTGTAAGAACGGGTAAGGATTTAAGAGGAACTCCTCTTCGGTCTTCAAATGTTGAGAATGACGATGAGAAACACCACCATGAATTGTTGAGGCACTCCGGAATGAAAATTGGAAAGGTTGAACCAAAGATGAAAAGAATTTGAAAGATCTTGGAGAAAGACATATGACTGATGATAACCCATTCTTATGTCAAACTTTGAAAGGAATTTTAGAAGCTCCGGGAAAATTAGAAGAGTCAGGTAAGATCCTGGGAAAAGACCAGTGGGTTAGGGCCCACTCAAAAGAACCACGTTGAACGATTGCTTGAAAAGAGAGATTGCACCGGCTGAATTAAATGGCTTGAATGAGATAGCATCCTCAAAAGAACTTGAGTGAATTGAGAATGTAAACTTGAATCTTCTGAGATATCTTCATCACTACAGAATAATTGAATAGCGAGAAGTGGATGATTAAGAGGTGCACCGGTACGAGAAAAAACATTTGAAACGGGGAAAATATATGATCGAGAAAGATTGAATTTAATCCATTGGAGAAGAAAGAGAACGAATAATGATGAAATTTAAGGCTCCGTTAGTATCTTCCTAAGAATCACCGGGTAAGAACATTGACAGAAAAGAATGGAGAGACTTCCCATCTATAAGGTGGATACTTGATTAAGAAATCTGAGTCCTTGAAGAAAAAGGGTGAGAGGGCAGGGAAAACAAAGACAACTTGGGACGGAGGAAGCAAACACCGTTGCAAAGAACTAAGAATTGATCTCGCGAATGTTGAAATGATCGGATCCACTTGAAAAAGAGCACATCGGTTGGAAAAGAATTGGCATGACAATCTAAATGATCAAGAAGGATTAGTATTCACATAGAAGTATGATAACACCGCTTAGGAAAGGTAAGGAATCAACACTTGACTTCGAAGCAACTCGAATACCACAAACCAAACCAAAACAAAGGATTGGCTTATGAAATAAGCCGGAAACAAACATATGATAGATCTCATATCGTATCATGTGTCTGTTGGAAAGAATTCCTACGTGATACTTAAATTCCCACCTATAAACTCCCGAAACTTTCTGGTTATGCAATCAGGTGTTGGGGATACAAGGGAAGCATAATATCCCACCCAAACTTACAAATCCTACATCCAATCGTATCCATCCTTCAACACATAACCGAGAAACCTTTAGAAATCGTTTACCTCAACCTTCGAAAAGCATCCGTTATATGAGCTATGACAATACTCCCAAACTCCCGCCCTAGTAGTGGGTGGCGTCGAGGTTATCTCACCAACAACTGCATAAAAGAGATTTCGATGTCGGCAAAAAACTCAGCTATTCCAGGACTGCAACATAAAATCGTGACGACAACACCTCGGAGCTCAACTCCCTGGGACACTGCCACAACCCCTAAATGTCAGGAGGCACCAGGAACAATGTTCTCGTCACAAAACCATCGGAACGATTCCAAGATACCCGCGTGATCCTAAATTTTTTTAGTGAAATTTGAGGAGAGGAAAGTCAAAACATCTACGTCAGGAGACCTCACCAGAGCGACGAAGGGGCCGAGAAGTAAAAAGAATCCTACTCTCCGATATATATAATCCTAAGACTGAAAACATTTTGTTTTATACTCAACAACGCCAGCGATTCGATCAAGCAGGGGGCTCCTAAGTCGGGGATGGCTCTGATTACCAACTTGTAACACCCACGATGCGGCTATATCTCTCACGTGTCGAGGCACGACTTAGAGGCATAACCGCATTGTAGGTTTTGTCGCAAGAAGGGTCATGTTCACACAATCCCATGTAATGAACAAGAATGGGATAAAAAGAGTTGGCTTACAATCGCCACTTCACACAATACATTAATAAATTCATACGTCATTCAAAATACACACATAGACCGACAACGGTCAAAACCAAATGAAAATAAGATAACCCAACTGCTAGATCCCCGATGATCCCAACTGGGCTCCACTACTGATCAACAGTAAAAGAAACAACACAACGAACACAATCTTCATCGAGCTCCCACTTGAGCTCGGTTGCGTCATCTGCACTGGGATCGTCCGCACCTGCAACTATTTTGGTAGAATCCGTGAGTCACGAGGACTCAGCAATCTCACACCCGCGAGATCAAGACTATTTAAGCTTTGGGTAGGATAGAGTAATGAGGTGGAGCTGCAGCAAGCACTAAGCATATATGGTGGCTAACATACGCAAATAAGAGCGAGGAGAGAAGCAACGCAACGGTTGAGAAGATAGAAGTGATCAAGAAGTGATCCTGAAGCTACTTACGTTCATACATAACCCAAACCGTGTTCACTTCCCGGATTCCGCCGAAAAGAGACCATCACGGCTACACACGCGGTTGATGTATTTTAATTAAGTCAAGTTTCAAGTTCTCTACAACCGGATATTAACAAATTCCCATCTGCCACATAACCGCGGCATGGCTCTCGAAAATTTATACCCTGCAGGGGTGTCCCAACTTAGCCCATCACAAGCTCTCACGGTCAACGAAGGATATTCCTTCTCCCGGGAAGACCCGATCAGGCTCGGAATCCCGGTTACAAGACATTTCGACAATGGTAAAACAAGACCAGCAAGACCACCCGACTGTGCTGAGAAATCCTGATAGGAGCTGCACATATCTCGTTCTCAGGGCACACCGGATGAACGAAGCGTACAGGTACCAACGTAACCCAAGTTGCCAAGGGACGGTCCCGCACGGTGCTCTAGTTTGGACCAACACTCAGAGGAGCACTGGCCCGGGGGGTTAAAATAAAGATGACCCTCGGGAGCGTGACTCCGAAGGGAAAAAGGCTTAGGTGGCAAATGTTAAAACCAAGGTTGGGCCTTGCTGGAGGAGTTTTATTCAAAGTGAACTGTCAAGGGTTCCCATAACACCCAACCGCGTAAGGAACGCAAAATCAAGGAACACAACACCGCTATGACGGAAACTAGGGCAGCAAGAGTGGAACAAAACACCAGGCATAAGGCCGAGCCTTCCACCCTTTACCAAGTATATAGGTGCATTAATTAAAATAAGAGATATTGTGATATCCCAACATATCCATGTTCCAACATGGAACAAACTTCAGCTTCACCTGCAACTAGCAATGCTATAAGAAGGGCTGAGCAAAAGCGGTAACTTAGCCAAACAACGATTTGTTAGGAAAGGATGGTTAGCGGCTTGACATGGCAATATGGGAGGCATGATATAGCAACTTGTAGGTAGCGCGGCTTAGCAATAGAGCGAACAACTAGCAAGCAAAGATAGAAGTGATTTCGAGGGTATGGTCATCTTGCCTGAAATCCCGCAAGAAAGAAGAACTAGTTCATGAAGCAGAAAAACGGACATAGTCGAACGAATCCTCACCATCGCAACGTAACCGGAACTAACGAGAGGAGCAAACCGGAAATAAGCAAACAACATGGTAAACACACAAGCATAAACATGGCATGATGCACAACCAAGGATAATGCATGTCCGGTTTAAATAGCATGGCAAAGTGCAACAAACAATACTACAAGTTAAGTGGAGCTCAATATGCAACAAGTTGCATATTGGCGAAACACCACATTTAATTATTTAGTTCTCTCCCATTTAATCTACTCAACAAAATTAAATGGTGTTAAACATGGCAAGGGTGAAGCATAATTAAACTGACTATTTAGGCAAGTTTAAATGAGGCCAAAAATAACAAATAACAATTCCAGAAAATCCCCATATGTCATTTAGCAATTTAAGGCAAACAACAACTTTAAACGTTTTAAATGTTATTATCATGATGCGGATGACATATGCAAGTTTTAAGAAATTTTATGGAAATGTTGACATGAGCATGATACGAGGCATTTGTCGCCATGGCGGAAGGAAAAGGTTGCCATAGCAGTGAAACGGAAATGGTGCCACGGCAACATCCCGGTTCCGACAACTCGATTGAGATGCTGGTGCAAAGGAACAAGTGTGGGTGCGCGAAACGTGCAAGAGTGACGGGGATTGATCCCAGATACCGGGTGTCCCACATGTCGGTGGCATGGCTTACGGTGAACATGCAAGGAACAATTCGGACACGGTCCAAACATAGGGTGCATCTCATACAACACATGCATTCGGTCCACGGACGTCGTCTCGGGGTTATACCTTCGAAGCGTGCCTTTCAGAGCGGATCGGGTTCGACGGTAGTTGAAGTGGTCGTTCTCGCGACGGTAGTGGAAGTAGTGGTACACGATGACGATAGTGGCACATATTGTAGTGGAACTTGGGCGTAGTGGTACACGTTTCATAGAGGAACTTGACGCCCACGGGGTTGACAGTAGAAGTACACACGTTGTCGGGGTACTTGTCGGTCCGGTCTTGTTGTAGACGTACATGGCAAACGTAGTGGTACAAAGCGCCGATCGTCGAGGGACTTGCCGAAAACCATAGAGCCGGTGTGCTTGTTCAGGCGATCTTGTCGATCTTGACGGTCCAAACAAAGCAACACAAGGGGCCTCGGGTGACAGCGACGATGAACAAAAACCCATGGAGAAGCAGGGGGTGCAGAGGCGTTTGAAGACGGACTTGGCGTTCCTGGTTTGCTGGTGGTGCTCGCGGGTGCAAGGCGGCCAACGAGGAACAACAGCCGAGCAGCGGCAACGACGTCCTTGGCGGCTTGAGCAGCCGGAGACGATAGGGAGACGAAGTGGCTGCTCCGGCCTTGGCGCGATAGAGGTGGAGCAGAGGAGGGGGCGGAGCAGAGCAGGCGGCGGAGTGGGAGCTTCGGGCGGCGATCCATGGCGGTCTCCTGCCTCCTGGTCGCCGGCGGCGGCGCCGGTCCTCGAATGACGAGGCGAGATGAAGCAGCATGGGGAGGCAGCTCCATGGACTTGGCGAGGCGGCGTGGAACCGAGTCGATCCGGCCGGAGTTGAGGCAGAGGAGCAGTGGGGCGAAGGAGAGGCCGCTGGTGCAGGTCTGGCGCTGCAGAGGGAGGTGGGGATCGAGCAGGGCTCTCCCTGGCGATGTGTGGAGTGGCAGCGCTGGAGGAATCGAGAGATGGGATCGAGGGATGAGGGGGTGGATCGGGCAAGGGAGCGGCTAGGGTTAGAGCTGGTGGGGATCGGCTGGGCCTTGGCCTTGGCCGACGCAGGAGGTTGGGAGGCCCAGGCTGCTGGGATTGAACAGAGAGGCCCAAGGGGCACTGCTGCTAACTCTCTCTCTCTCTCTCTCTCTCCCTCTCTCCTAAAAAGAAAAAGAATAAAGAAAAGGGTAGAAAAGAAATAGCAAAAGGGGTTGGTAAAAATATGCAACATTTCTGTGGGACTTACTGGAGCAACACCAAGCCAACAAAGACAGTTCCAACGATTTGGAAAAGAATGTTTAAATTCAATATGATTGAAGTTAAACCAAATGAGTAGGAGTGTCCAAAATCACGAACATTTGGCGGAGCTTGGGAAGGTGACAAAAGAATTTATAGTAAGGATGGAGGCCGGGAATTGAGAAGGAAAATGAAACTTAAACTGTAAATGTGTTATGGTTTATTCCAAGCCAAAGGAATGGTTTAGTATAGCTCCCTAAGTATTGGGAGGATATGTTATAAAGAGAAATCACCATGTGAATTCCCTCGATTTAAATGGATCAAAGATCCATGCAATTTATTTAGCTGATTTTTTAAAAAGGATGCATGATGACATGATGCAATGCACATGATGCAAAGATGAATGCAAAGAACCAACCAACTCACACGACGAATCTCGGAAAACCATGGAAGGCATCTGGAGCACCGGTCTTGGGGCGTCACAACACTCCTCCACTTACAAGAGATCTCGTCCCGAGATCTAAGGATGGCGCCGGAGAGAAACAGAAGAGGAAGACGTAAAACAAAGTTGCTTCTTTGACAAACGAGTGAAACCCACAGACCTTGAGAGGTTGAACAAATCGATGGAAAGAATACAATGGAGGTGAACGAGATTGCAAACACTGCGTTAGTAGAGAAGAACAAAGAATATGATGAGAACCAAGAGCTTAGGGGGACAAGATAGATTTTGAAGCCACTCCCATTAAAACAATATAGAGTAGGATTAAGAATAAGATAATTTGGACAGCACTCCGACTGAAAATGGAAGGAATTAACATGAACTTGAGAAGATGGGATGATACTTGATGAAATCAACAACACACTGCCTGCGGAACTATTGAAAAATGGCACAAGGGGTAAGAAATATTTCAAACCGCACTCTGGTTGAGGAAGGAGGCAAAACTTGATAAGATGAGAGAGCTCGAATGAAAACACGACACTCCGGTTAAATGGATAAGCAAGGAAAAGAACATGATTTCCAAAATGAGATGATGGGTCGAAGAAAACATCACAATGCCTTCGGGACAAATGAAAGAGTGGAATCAAGAGAACAGAGAAGAGAACAACAACTTCTATCACAATTGAATTTGAAAGAGCCTCCTTAAAAAGAAGGATTAAAAGGAGTTGTTGGAAAACTAACAACGAAAAGAATAAGCTTGTAGTGGACTTATGGAAACATCTCAACATCATGAGGTGACAAACGGCCACTAAAGGAAGCCATTGATTTGAGTGAGAGAACCAAGGCGATGAAAAACTTCTTTCACCAAGAGGATATGAGAAAACTTGGATCATTGATAAGCACCACAATAGCAATATTCCTTAGGGAAGGGTTTAGGTGAAACATGACACAAGATAAATCCAACGAAGAGATTGGTGGATTTAAAATATCTCATTCTTGACAACATGTGAATCACGAAACGCGAACTCAAATTGTCAAGAATGACATAACACCACCTCAAATAATAAGGTAGAACGAATTGCACTTTGGAATGCAGGAAGAAGAATATTTGAGCTCTTCCAACAAGAATCTTGAGAACACTTCGAGAATGAATTAAATCCTTGATGAACCACCATGAAGAACTCCGGTAATAAAACGATGATAGAAAGAAAGAAAAGTTGAAAACACAAGGTGAAGCCTTGCAGTGATAAGATGAAGCTTTGAAATGATATAACCGAGAAAACTTGGAACTCAGGAAAGAAAGATGAACAAATGAAATCAAGAATTTTGATGAACCTCCGGAATAAGGAATTGAATTTACTCGATGAAACAAGAATAAGAATTACATTATGCTCATCCTTCACCGATTAAGTTGATGACAAGCAATGGATTTGGCATAGTACTTATTCTTGTAGAAAGGATTAAGATAGATATGGCGCAAAATTGAGAAAAGTCATCAACGATCCGCCGATAGGATTTGGAAAGAACGAATGAATTGTTATGATAACCAAGAAAAGAGAACTCTTGAACGAACCACCGTAAGAATTGGAAATGAAAGTAGCAAAGGCAGAATTCACCGGGAAAAATTAGAAAACGAATAAAGATACTTGACAAAATTTAGATACATGAGAACGAAGAGATCATGAACTGGTTAGAGGATATTTGAACGATGCACCGATAAGATTTGGAGAATGAGATCTGAAAGCTGAGAAAGAATAATACTAAGATGATGGCTCCGAAAAATCAACCTGAAAAGACTCCTGAAATGCTCCGGATGGGTGAAAATATTTCTCACAATTGAAGACAATTATGAGAGGACGACATCAAGCTTGAACTACGCATCTTTGGAAGAACGGGTAAGGATTTAAGAGTAACTCCTCTTCGGTCTTCAAATGTTGAGAATGAATATGAGAAACACCACCATGAATTGTTGAGGCACTCCGGAACGAAAATTGGAAAGGTTGAACCAACGATGAAAAGAATTTGAAAGATCTTGGAGAAAGACATATGACTGATGATAACCCATTCTTACGTCAAACTTTGAAAAGAATTTTAGAAGCTCCGGGAAAATTAGAAGAGTCAGGTAAGATCCTGGGAAAAGACCTGTGGGTTAGGGCCCACTCAAAAGAAACACCGTTGAATGATTGCTTGAAAAGAGAGATTGCACCGGTTGAATTAAATGGCTTGAATGAGATAGCACCCTCAAAAGAACTTGAGTGAATTGAGAATGGAAACTTGAATCTTCTGAGATATCTTCATCACTCCGGAACAATTGAAAAGCGAGAAGTGGATGATTAAGAGGTGCACCGGTACGAGAAAAAACATTTGAACCGGGGAAAATATATGATCGACAAAGATTGAATTTAATCCACTGGAGAAGAAAGAGAACGAATAATGATGAAGTTTAAGGCTCCGTTAGTATCTTCCTAAGAATCACCGGATAAGAACATTGACGGAAAAGAATGGAGAGACTTCCCATCTATAAGATGTATACTTGATTAAGAAATCTGAGTCCTTGAAGAAAAAGGGTGGGAGGGCAGGGAAAACAAAGACAACTTGGGACGGATGAAGCAAACACCATTGCAAAGAACTGAGAATTGATCTCGCGAATGTTGAAATGATCGGATCCACTTGAAAAAGAGCACATCGGTTGGAAAAGAATTGGCATAAGAATCTCGATGATCAAGAAGGATTAGTATTCACATAGAAGTATGAGAACACCGCTTAGGAAAGGTAAGGAATCAACACTTGACTTCGAAGCAACTCAAATACCAGAAACCAAAACAAAACAAAGGATTGGCTTAGGAAATAATCCGGAAACAAACATATGATAGATCCCATATCGTATCATGTGTCTGTTGGAAATAATTCCTACGTGATACTTGAATTCCCACCCATAAACTCCCGAAACTTTCTGGTTATGCAATCAGGTGTTGGAGATACAGGGGAAGCATAATATCTCACCCAAACTAACAAATCCTACATCCAGCCGTATCCATCCTTCAACACATAACCAAGAAACCTTCGGAAATCGTTTACCTCAACCTTCGAAAAGCATCTGTTATACGAGCTATGGCAGTACTCCCGAACTCCCGCCCCAGTACTGGGTGGCATCGAGGTTATCTCACCAACAACTGCATAAAAGAGATTTTCGATGTCGGCAAAAAACTCAGGTATTCCCGAACTGCAACGATAAAATTTTGACGACAACACCTCAGAGCTCAACTCCCCGGGACACTGCCACAACCCCTAAATGTCAGGAGGCACCAAGAACAATGTTCTCGTCACAAAACCATCGGAACGATTCCAAGATACCCGTGTGATCCTAAATTTTTTTAGTGAAATTTGAGGAGAGGAAAGTCAAAACATCTACGTCAGGAGACCTCACCAGAGCGACGAAGGGACCGGGGAGTAAAAAGAATCCTACTCTCCGATATATATAATCCTAAGACTCAAAACATTTTGTTCTAGACTCAACAACGCCAGCGATTCGATCAAGCAGGGGGATCCTAAGTCGGGGATGGCTCTGATTACCAACTTGTAACGCCCACGGTGCGGCTATATCTCTCACGTGTCGAGGCACGACTTAGAGGCATAACCGCATTGTAGGTTTTTCGCAAGAAGGGTCATCTTCACACAATCCCATGTAATGAACAAGAATGGGATAAAGAGAGTTGGCTTACAATCGCCACTTTCACACAATACATTAATAAATTCATACATCATTCAAAATACACACATAGACCGACTACGATCAAAACCAAATGAAAATAAGATAACCCAACTGCTAGATCCCCGATCGTCCCAACTGGGCTCCACTACTGATCAACAGTAAAAGAAACAACACAACGAACACGATCTTCATCGAGCTCTCACTTGAGCTCAGTTGCGTCATCTGCACTGGGATCGTCCACACCTACAACTATTTTGGTAGAATCTGTGAGTCACGAGGACTCAGCAATCTCACACCCGCGAGATCAAGACTATTTAAGCTTTGGGTAGGATAGGGTAATGAGGTGGAGCTGCACCAAGCACTAAGCATATATGGTTGCTAACATACGCAAATAAGAGGGAGGAGAGAAGCAACGCAACGGTCGAGAAGCTAGAAGTGATGAAGAAGTGATCCTGAAGCTACTTACGTTCATACATACCCAAACCGTGTTCACTTCCCGGACTCCGCCGAAAAGAGACCATCACGGCTACACACGCGGTTGATGTATTTTAATTAAGTCAAGTGTCAAGTTCTCTACAACCGGATATTAACAAATTCCCATCTGCCACATAACCGTGGCATGGCTCTCGAAAATTTATACCCTGCAGGGGTGTCCCAACTTAGCCCATCACAAGCTCTCACGGTCAACGAAGGATATTCCTTCTCCCGGGAAGACCCGATCAGGCTCGGAATCCCGTTTACAAGATATTTCGACAATGGTAAAACAAGACCAGCAAGACCACCCGACTGTGCTGACAAATCCTGATAGGAGCTGCACATATCTCGTTCTCAGGGCACACCGGATGAACGAAGCGTACTGGTACCAACGTAACCCAAGTTGCCAAGGGACGGTCCCGCACGGTGCTCTAGTTTGGACCAACACTCAGAGGAGCACTAGCCCGGGGGGTTAAAATAAAGATGACCCTTGGGAGTCCCAAGGGAAAAATGCTTAGGTGGCAAATGTTAAAACCAAGGTTGGGCCTTGCTGGAGGATTTTTATTCAAAGCGAATTGTCAAGGGGTTCCCATAACACCCAACCACGTAAGGAAAGAAAAATCAAGGAACATAACACCGGTATGACGGAAACTAGGGCGGCAAGAGTGGAACAAAACACTAGGCATAAGGCCGAGCCTTCCACCCTTTACCAAGTATATAGGTGCATTAATTAAAATAAGAGATATTGTGATATCCCAACATATCCATGCTCCAACATGGAACAAACTTCAGCTTCACCCGCAACTAGCAACGCTATAACAAGGGACTTGCCGAAAACCACAGAGCCGGTGTGCTTGTTCAGGCGATCTTGTCGATCTTGACGGTCCAAACAAAGCAACACAAGGGGCCTCGGGTGACAGCGACGACGAACAAAAACCCACGGAGAAACAGGGCGTGCAGAGGCCTTTGAAGACGGACTTGGCATTCCTGGTTCGACGGTAGTGCTCGCGGGTGCAAGGCGGACGGCGAGGAACAACAGCCGAGCAGCGGCAATGACGTCCTTGGCGGCTTGAGCAGCCGGAGACGGTAGGGAGACGAAGTGGCCGCTGCGGCTTTGGCGCGACAAAGGTGGAGCAGAGGAGGGGGCGGAGCAGAGCAGGCGCAAGGACTCGCCGGATCCAGGCAGAGCGGGCGGCGGAGTGGGAGCTTCGGGCGGAGATCCATGGCGGTCTCCTGCCTCGTGGTCACTGGCGGCGGCGCCGGTCCTCGAACGATGAGGCGAGGTGAAGGAGCATGGGGAGGCGGCTCCATGGACTTTGCGAGGCAGCGGGGAACCGAGTCGATCCGGCCGGAGTTGAGGCAGAGGAGCAGCAGGGCGAAGGAGAGGCTGCTGGTGGAGGTCTGGCACTGCAAAGGGAGGCGGGGATCGAGGAGGGCTCTCCCTGGCGATGTGTGGAGTGGCAGCGCTGGAGGAATCAAGAGATGGGATCGAGGGATGAGGGGGTGGATCGGGCAAGGGAGCGGCTAGGGTTAGAGCTGGTGGGGATCGGCTGGGCCTTGGCCTTGGCCGGCGCGGGAGGTTGGGAGGCCCAGGCTGCTGGGATTGAACAGAGAGGCCCAAGGGGCACTGCTGCTAACTCTCTCTCTCTCTCTCTCTCTCTCTCTCTCTCTCTCCTAAAAAGAAAAAGAATAAAGAAAAGGGCAGAAAAGAAATAGCAAAAGGGGTTGGCAAAAATATGCAACAGTTCTGTGGGACTTACTGGAGCAACACCAAGCCAACAAAGACAGTTCCAACGATTTGGAAAAGAATGTTTAAATTCAATATGATTGAATTTGAACCAAATGAGTTAGAAGTGTCTAAAATCACGAACATTTGGCGGAGCTTGGGAAGGTGACAAAAGAATTTATAGTAAGGATGGAGGCCGGGAATTGAGAAGGAAAATGAAACTTGAACTGTAAATGTGTTATGGTTTATTCCAAGCCAAAGGAATGGTTTAGTATAGCTCCCTAAGTATTGGGAGGATATGTTATAAAGAGAAATCACCATGTGAATTCCCTCGATTTAAATGGATCAAAGATCCATGCAATTTATTTAGCTGATTTTTTAAAAAGGACGCATGATGACATGATGCAATGCACATGATGCAAAGATGAATGCAAAGAACCAACCAAATCACACGATGAATCTCAGAAACCATGGATGTCATCTGGAGCGCCGGTCTTGGGGCGTCACAGACGAGGACGAGGATGAAGGCTTGGCGGCGGCGGCTGAGCTTGAGCGCTAGGTCGATGTGAGGAGGAATATGAAGTGAAGCGGCACGAGGGGGAAAAGGAAAAATGACCCTCGGTCCTATTTATAAGGTGAATGGATAAGTGGTAGGCGCGGGAATCGAGGAGATAAAAAAACGAATCTGTGGATATACATACGCCTCAATTTTCGGAGATTCGTTAAAGGAGAAGCATTAAAAGATTTGGGTTCTATATAAAGTTGATGGCAGTTGACGTCACGACGGATTATCATGATCTCGGAAGATGATGTCACGGCGAGTTACAAAACTTTCGCGAAGGTATTGAAGGAATTTTTCTAAGTGTTGAAGATTGACATGAACAAGTTCAAATCGACGTGGGGCCTAATGTTGGGGATATAACTATTGAGTATAAACCGCCCAGGAGGGGCCGGGTTATGCTCATAGTGGTTTACTCTTATTGAAGCCCATGAAGGCAAGGAATATGGCGCTTTACGAAGGAGATTAACAAGAAGGCCCAAATGCCCAAAGGCGGATTAGGGCCCGTAGATGTAAATCACCATATGATGTATAACTTGTGTTGTAAGATAGGAAAGGGTAGAAACCGAGCCGGACACGTTTATGAGTCGGCCGTGATTCACTACAAGAAATATGTCAACTTATGACCTTCTGTCAGTGACCCTCGAAGAATTGGTCATAAATTTATGACCATTTCAGACCAATTGGTCAAAAGCTGTTCGGGGGGCTCCAAACCCTAAACCATTGCGACCATTTTGGTCAGAAAGGTCGTAATTTCCTCACACGAAAAGGTCATAAAGCAAACATCGCTAGTCCGCTGCCTTATTTCTAGTTGTTAACGACCAATATAGATGGTCACAGCCTTGTAAATAGTGGTGGGTTGCTATGACTAGGCGCCACCTCATCAGTTTTGCCTATGTGGCATGTCCATGTGGCAGTTTTTGCCCTAGGTTGTGAAACAACCTATATTTCTGTCATTCCCAAAATTCCCAAAAAAATCTCATAAATTCTTTGGGTCATATCTTCGTCAAATATGTAAAAACCTTCCTTGCCTAGTTCAAAAATAATTCAAAAATATTCATTTTCCTATTCTGTTCAGAGTAACAGTTTGTGAAGGAAGTACCACTTTGGCATGTCCAAATAGTACCCATTTTCTACAGTGCTTTCCTATGCCCAAATAACCATCCTCCACCAAATGCCAGCTCAATCCATTCATCATTTTGAGCCGAGCTTCAACATTCGTATTTATGTCCAGTGTGGTGGTTTGCAAAGCAAGTACCAGCTAGGCTCCTCCTTTTGAGCTGAAAATTTGTGAAGACGGTCTTCTTAGTAACTGATCATCCTCAGCCAAAACTCACGCCCATTAGCCATGTACATTTCCTGTACCGCTAATCAAACACTTGGCTGCTAATTCATGTTTGAGCACCGATCAGTCTCCTCGTGAGAATCTTATGTTGTAATTTTCTTCCTAGCACCTACATGGGGAGTGCCCAACCCACTAGACATGTCTAGGCCACCCAGAACACACGGCAACGCCACGGTCACGCGGTGACCACGCGGCGGGCATGCGAGCTTACGCGCTCTAGAGTTAGGGCCCTCAGCCACTATCCAAACCTCGATGTCTCTCCATCAAACCATGTATTTCTGATTAAATAGATACTTATGTACCTGGAAATGATTTTTGAAAAAAATAAAGAGCAAACTATGACGCAGCTGCAGTTCAAATTTGACCCGCTTCCAACTGAATCGACGGGAATTTGTCTTTTTCACCAGAGGTGGATCAAAAAATTTGACACCCAACCATTTTGTCAATTATGCATTAAATATGTCCTAGTATTTTATAAAAATGATTTGGTCCAATTTTGCAACCATTATTTTGGAGGTCCTTCACAAAAAAACCTCCTTTTGGTCACTCGAAAAATAGAAAATGGTTTTTTCGTTCAAAGAAAATAAAAACTTCCTTAGGCAACATTGTTTGCCATTCCAATATGCACCCTTGTGCACAATATGAGATCATTTGAACAAACTATGCCATGAATGTGGCCATAAGATTGATCATTTGGCTTGAAAGCCATGAATCTTCAGAGATGATAACTCGTTTCTGAAAACACTTTTTTATAATAATTACCGTATTACAAGTTTGTTATTTTTCCTGGGAACTTGGCCACATATAATGACACAATGCGAAGGTTTCCCAATTTTTTGATTTTTTTTGAATTTTTTATGCCCGTTTCAAAATGCGGTCAAAACGGCGGGAATGACCGTTCCTAGCTAGTGGTTGAATCTTGGAAAAATTTTGGTGTTTCTCTGATTAAATAGATACTTATGTACCTAGAAATGATTTTTGGAAAAAATAAATATTAAACTATGAGGCAGCTGCAGTTCAAATTTGACCCGCTTCCAGCTGAATCGGCGGAAATTTGTCTTTTTCACGAGAGGTGGATCAAAACTTTTTACACCCAACCATTTGGTCAATTGTGCATTAAATATGGCCTAGTATTTTATAAAAATGATTTGGTCCAATTTTGCAACAATTATTTGGGAGGTCCTTCACAAAAAAACCTCCTGTTGGGCACTCGAAAAAGGGAAAATGGTTTTTTCGTCCAAAGAAAATGAAAACTTCCTTAGGCAACATTATTTGCCATTCCAATATGCACCCTTGTGCACAATATGAGATCATTTGAACAAACTATGCCATGAATGTGGCCATAAGATTTATCATTTGGCTTGAAAACCCTGAATCTTCACGCGTGATAGCTCATTTCTGAGAACACTTTTTTAAAATAATTTCCGTATTACAAGTTTATTATTTTTTCTGGAAACTTGGTCACATATAATGACACAATGCGAATGTTTCCCATTTTTTTGATTTTTTTTTGAATTTTTTATGCCTGTTTCAAAATGCAGTCAAAACGGCGGGCTTGACCGTTCCTAGCTAGTGGTTGAATCTTGCAAAACTTTTGATGTTTCTCTGATTAAATAGATACTTATGTACCTAGAAATGATTTTTGAAAAAAATAAAAAGCAAACTATGAGGCAGCTCCAGTTCAAATTTGACCCGCTTGCAGCTGAATCGGCAGAAATTTGTATTTTTCACGAGAGGTGGATCAAAAACATTTACACCCAACCATTTTGTGAATTGTGCATTAAATATGGCCTAGTATTTTATAAAAATAATTTGGTCCAATTTTGCAACAATTATTTGGTAGTTCCTTCACAAAAAAACCTCCTTTCGGGCACCCGGAAAATGGAAAATGTATTTTCCGTGCAAATAAAATGAAAACTTCCTTAGGCAACATTGTTTGGAATTCCAAGATGCACCCTTGTGCACAATATGAGATCATTTGAACAAACTATGCCATGAATGTGGCCATAAGAGTGATCATTTGGCTTGAAAGCCATGAATCTTCACGCATGGTAGCTCATTTCTGAGAACACTTTTTTAAAATAATTACCGTATTACAAGTTTATTATTTTTTCTGGTAACTTGGTTTCATATGTTGTGTGGCACCAATCCAAGAGTAGCTAGCTTTAATTAACTTGGCAAAGCGTTTTATTTTTCAATCGCAATATTTGTGATTGTGTGGAATATTGTATGGTTATGTACGTGAAGTTTTAAGTTCCTGGGCATGCAATATTTGTAGGTTAAACTGGTTGTTGTGATGTGAACGAGTGTATGGAGTTTCACATGTTCTGTTCTGTACAGAATATATTGTAATAAACCTATTTTGGTTGTTATTTGAAGATTTTCATATTCTTTTCTTCTTTTTGTTTGATATATACTGCTTAAAAAGCGATGTGGATCCACTGCCAGGAAAAATCTAACAATTGGGACCCATCTAAAAACTGGACCACAAAAAACCCTCGAAAATAAAAATGAAATGGACCGCAAAAGGCCATGCCTAGAAAATAAAAAGGCCAAATTGTTGGGCCAGGCCCATGTAGCTAGAGAAAATTAATAGAGAAAATATACAGTAAAAAGGCCGAATTGTTGGGCTAGGCCCATGTAGAAAATCGAATTGGACTGGCCTGAATCTTGTGCCACGTCAGATTGCCACGCTGGATGCCTACGTGGCCTGGGGGAGGCTGCTAGTGACCAAAACGCCACAGTAGGCTTATTTTGGTCGTAAACGTCTTCGACCATTCCAGAAGAAAGGTCGCTATAGTCAGTTTATGACGGCCAGCTTTTGACCTTCTGTTTTTGGTCACAAAAAGGTCGCAAATGGAAATTTGTGACCTTTCAGTGACCAATAGTGGTGGTCACAAGTTGACATATTTCTTGTAGTGATTCTATGAACCGTCGGGAGTCAACCTGTGTATATAAAGGGACGACCCGGAGGCAGACTAGGGACAAGAAACAACAACTCGAGAGCCAGGTCAAGCGGATTCACTCCCTGGTCATCGAAACCCTAGCAATTCCACATCAACTGGATTAGGCCTTTACCTTCACCGCAAGGGGCCGAACCAGTATAAACTCCTTGTGTCTTTGTCCCGCATTAACCCCTTTGAGCTAACCCGTCGCGATGGCTCCACGACTAAGTCCTCACACTAGGACATCTGCCGTGACTAGTCCACGACAGTTGTGGATTCTCGCATCCACTCCCGGCGTCGAGTGGGGAGACGAGGCTTCCGGTGAAAACCCTGCTATGACTCGGGTCATGGCGGGCGATGGCGGCGATCGTTATCTTGTTGAAGACATTGCAACTGCAGCTTCTGTCGACTTGATTGTGCTGCTCTGGGTGAAAACGTAGACCCGGAGTTTCCGGATCGGACAATGGCGGTGCTTTTGGCGTCGCTTTCGCTCATGGGGAATCGTTTTTTGAGCAGCGGCTGGATGTAGGACCAGAGGACGGATTCTTTGGTGGAGCGGTGCGGCATCTCACTCGTTGATGGCGGCGGGTCTCGGCGGCATGGCGCTGTGGTGACTCCGCGTCCGATACGCGGAGATGGACTCGCGTAGGAGGGTGACGCGGTCTGGCGTCGTTGTGGCGTCGACGGCAGCTAGATCGGACAAGGTAGATGCAACAGTACAGCTCTGAAGATGGATTGGTGACAGGTGGCTGCGGCGGCCTCAGACACGGTAGGCATCCTGGTTGAGGAGCGCGCCGGACTGGTAGGTGCCCCATACCCGGCAGGCGTCTTGGTTGGGACCTCAGGTCTTAGATGTTAGGTTTGGCTGCAAGGTCTATTTGGTACTAGGCCCAGACTATCAGCATCCCTTCATCACTTGGATAGGAATAGCGACTTTTCTTGCCTAGACGGTGGCTTCAGTCTTACTGTTGTATGACTTTGTAAGGTCTTGTATGAATAATTAATAAAGTGGGTGCATACATCGTCCAGATGCAGAGGCCAGGGGTCCTCCTCCATTTCTAAGAAAAAGACCATATTATGCATGTAACGTGAAAGGAACTGTGTAGGTGATCAACAAAATTGTGAAATATAGAACGAACAGATATAAAAAATCCGTATATCCACATAATCCGGACCAAAAGACGGAATTCAAACATCACAGTTCAGCCGACGGACATAATGCTAAATTAAAATTACTTAAAGCGCAGTAGAGATGAAGATGGTCGAGCATCTTCACCACTTTCTCGCCGGTCCTTTTTGCTTCCTGTCACCGGAGAGGCTGTAGCCCTTCGTGTAGGTGTCGACGGGAGGGGTCGCTCGAGCTGCCGGTGCGTCAGACGAGGAATCGATGTAGCCATCCATCCTCCAGACGACGGTTCTGCTGCATCGCCAGCTTCACAACTCTCGCTTTTGTCGCCACCTTTTCCGCCGCTTTGGGCGCCAATTGCTCGATACCGAGCCAAAGCGCCTTGGTGTTCGTCCAACTGAGGCGGCGGTCGTCCATCTGTGCCATCGTCAGTGAGTGACGGTAGACAACCGCGAAGAGCTACTCCTCCTTATCGGGCGTTACTAGCAACCTGTGTCGATGGCGAGAGGACTTTGTGGCTACCTCTGACAACGCCACCCTCTCCCTAGCCCGTTGCCTCGCTGCAGGAGCCACACGCCTCTGGTTCGAGCATCCGCATCCGCGGCGCCGGCATCGTAGTCACTAGCACCCACCGATGCCTATGAGGACTAGCGGCCGGAGGGGTAGGAGGGCGTCTAGCCAGCAGCGCGGAGCAAAGCCGAGCACGCATAGCTACTCAGGGTGCGGGACGGGCCCATGCCGGCGTCCGCACTGCGCCTGTGGGCAACAAGGGATGGAGCCGAAGCTGATACCCATGTCAACCCTCGAGCGCTGCTGCGCGATTGGGAGGACCAACTCTACCATGTCGCCCTCCGCCTCATGAACGAAGGCGTCCCAGTTCTCCTCGTGGCCGAATCCGTCGCCTTCGTCGCTGCCGGTGCTCGACATTGGGATGGAGAGGGGAAGGGGAACGAACGGGGAGTGGAGGGGAAACGACGAAGATCAGAGCCGAGAGTGAAGTGAAGGTAGGATTTGCTGTGCGTGGGGATTTTTAGTGGGATAGAGTGGGGTCCACGCAGGCTTGGTGTGTCAGGTTGCGAACACGTCTGGATGCATCCGCGCCTTCCTATACGCTTTTTGGATTTAGGCTGAATGTAAGGAGTGTCGTTTTAACCCGCACGTTCGCGGCAGGTTTGGGGAGCCCAGCTAAGTCACGTTTTCGTGACCTGACACTGGCCGGTCCGTCCTTCCGGTCAATTTGGAAAGGCCGGTTGTAGATGCTCTTACTTTACTTTCTTGAGTACTGATACTTTGCATACGGATGTCATGTATGTTCGCAGTGTACGAGCCACGCACGCGCAGTACATCGTAGGCTCGTAGCGTATGCTTCGAATCACGTAACGCGTATGGACATGGACACATCGTGTAGTACGGAAAACGTACGCGTTGGACGCATGGATCAAATGGTTCGGTTCGGTTACGTTCGTACGTACGTGCAGGCAGAAAAGGTAGAACGGCACTGTGCGCACGTCCATAGTTGACACGGCACGTCTAGCTAGCTAGCGGGGCGTGTGACGTGAGTTAGTTGTAAAGGGGCGACCGTCGATGGGTGGCCACAGTGTGCGTGTGTGTGGCAAAAGACGCGCGAGAGAGACTAGTGAGTGTGGCGCGCACTGTAGGTCGGAGAGCCGTCACGTCGCGTCGTATGGTATGGATCGCTGTACCTCCTCGAGCCCACCCAGGTCCCGTGGCCCCGGCCCAAAAGCCCACCGCCCCCGCCTCTGTCTCTCACTTAGAGCATTACATGTGGGGAGGAGATTACTTATGTGGTGCTTCGGATTGTCAGAGAAGAGGAGAGTGCGCCAGTATTAATAACACGGTCCTTGTGTTGATACCCAAGGTACCAAACCCCATTCTTTTTACCCAGTTTAGGCCCATTAGCCTTTGCAGTGTGATTTATAAAATTGCCTCAAAAGTGATAGCAAATAAATTAAAGATGATACTGCCAGATATTATCTCAGATGAGCAATCAGCCTTTGTCCCAGGAAGGTTAATCACGGACAATTGCATATGTGCCTATGAATGCTTGCATTTTATGAAGAGAAACAGATCTAAGTCAAACAGTTTTTGTGCACTCAAGCTGGACATGATGAAGGCATACGACAGACTAGAATGGCCTTACCTAAAGGCCATTATGGGTAAGTAGGGTTTGCTTCAGAGTGGATTCATACAGTGATGAGCATGATTACTTCTGTTTCATTCTCAGTTTTGTTTAATGGAGAGAAATTGGAGAGCTTCTCACCATCCAAAGGTATTAGGCAAGGAGATCCTATTTCCCCTTACTTATTCTTGATTGCAGCAGAGGGCCTTTCGTTCCTCTTAAAACACAGTTCTCGGTCATTAGTGCTCGGTGGCATAAAGGTGGCACCCATGACTCCGGCAGTGAATCACCTTTTGTTTGCAGATGACAGCCTCCTGCTTTTCAAGTCTAGTGTTCAGGGGGGAAATGAGGTATCAAACCTACTTGATGCATATTGCTTGGCTTCAGTCAAAGAGTGAACTATGATAAATCTTCGATCTTCTTCAGTAAAGGGTGCCCGAAGACCCTCAAAGTGGAAATGAAGAACATACTCAATGTGCAGAATGGATCTCTGAGTGAGAAGTATTTGGGTATGCCAACTGATGTGGGACAGTCAAAGAATGGCACTTTCAAATATTTACGAGACAGAGTTTGGGAGAAGATAAAAGGATGGATGGAGAAACTTTTATCTGCTGCTGGAAAGGAGGTTCTTGTAAAATCGGTGGCCCAAGCTATACTAGTTTTTTCCATGTCATGCTTCAGACTACCTAGAGGCCTTTGTGAAAGTGTTAGTTCGCTTATTCGTCAGTTTTGGTGGGGAAGCAAGAGGGGCAAGAGGAAACCATGTTGGGTAGCTTGGGACTTGATGACTCGGCCGAAAAGTTTGGGAGGACTGGGATTCCGGGACATAGAGATCTTCAACTTGGCACTTATGTCTAGACAAGTGTGGAGGTTACTGAATGATCCTTCTTCTCTGAGTGCACAAATTCTTAAAGCAACATATTTTCCACAATGCTCTGTTCTAGAAGCTCAGTTAGGCCCGTATCCTTCACAGGTTTGGCGAGCTATGCTTGATGGGAGGGATATTATCACCCAAGGAGCGGTCAGAAGAATTGGAGATGGAGCATCCACGCGCATATGGAACCACAATTGGATCCATAGAATGGACTGGCCAATCGCGTCTTTAATGGACGAACCACCGCAACTGGTTTCAGAATTGATTGATCATACTAGGGCTGAATGGCGGGAGGACCTAGTCAGACAGGTTTTCATACCTCTTGATGCGGAGGCCATTTTACAGATCCCTTTACGTATGCGGCAGGTGGAATATTTTTGGGCATGGCATGATGATCCTAAGGGACAATTCTCTGTGCGGTCAGCTTATAAGATGATTGTCAGAATCAAGATCGGGCATGAGGCATGGCTAGAGGAACGGGAGGATCCTTCAAACTCCGAAGCTGAGATGAAGGGATGGAATTCCTTCTGGAAGACGGAAGTCCCACCGAAGCTGAGATTTTTCGCGTGGCGATTGGCTCAACACTCGCTCCCTACGGGCGACGTTCTATGCCATCATCATATGGCTACCTCGAGTGTTTGCCCACTATGCGGAGGACAGGACAACTGGCGCCATTCCTTGTTGGACTGTAGTGTGTCTCGATGCGTTTGGGCACTCTCAGATGCCGAGCTTGTGGATCACATGTTGATAACATCGGAACCCGACGCAAGGCTATGGCTTTTTGCCATGAGTGGGTCACTCCCAACAGAGCAGTTTACGTTGATGATCGTCACCCTTTGGGCTATCTGGAGTGTGATACGTCTCCAACGTATCTATATTTTTTTATTGTTCCATGCTGTTATATTATTAATCTTGGATATTTTATAATCATTTTATAGTCATTTTATATCATTTTTTGGTACTAACCTATTGACATAGTGCCACGTGCCAGTTGTTGTTTTTTCCATGTTTTTTACATTGCAGAAAATCAATACCAGAAGGAGTCCAAATGCGACGAGACTCCACGGAAAATTTTTATGGGCCAGAAGGAACACAACGGAAGAGGTGCTTTGTAGTGGGTTCGATCTTGCGGTGCTTGATCCCAGTGACAGAAAGGGACCCAATACGTATGTATCGTTGCTACTAAGGATAAAAAGATGGGGTATATCTCTACATAGATAGATCTTGTCTACATCATGTCATTGTTCTTATTGCATTATTTTGTTTCTCCATGAACTTAATACACCAGATGCATGCTCGATAGCGGTCGATGTGTGGAGTAATAGTAGTAGATGCAGGCAGGAGTCGGTCTACTAATCTTGGACGTGATGCCTATATAATGATCATTGCCTGGATATCGTCATGAGTATTTGAAGTTCTATCAATTGCCCAACAGTAATTTGTCCACCCACCGTTTGCTATTTTTCTCGAGAGAAGCCACTAGTGAAACCTACGGCCCTCGGATCTCTTTCTCATGTATTTGCCTTTGCGATCTACTTTTTCCTTGCATTTATTTTCAGATCTATTAAACCGAAAATACAATAATACCTTGCTGTAATTTATTATTATTTATTTTATTTTGCGTTTGATCTATCAATTTACTACGAATTTATCTCATGTCTGTTTGCTTACTTGAGGCGTCATACCCCGGAAGGGGTTGACAACCCCTTTAACACGTCGGGTTGCGAGGATTTCTTATCTATGTGCAGGGGTTGTTTACGTTGGGTTGCTTGGTTCTCCTACTGGTTCGATAACCTTGGTTTCATATCTGAGGGAAATACCTACCGCCGCTGTGCTGCATCATCCCTTCCTCTTTGGGGAAATACCGACGTAGCTTCAAGCGACATCAATAGGAATTTATGGCGCCGTTGCCGGGGAGGATCTTCAACATATACCAAGTTCCTAATCACAAATCTCATCTCCTTGCAATTTACATTATTTGCCATTTGCCTCTCATTTTCCTCTCCCCCACTTCACAAAAATTTGCCATTTTATTCGCCCCTCTTTTTCTGTTCATCGTTTTCTTGCCTGGTCTGTTTTTGAGTGCAATCTTGTTGTGTGGTCATGATGACCCAAGAGAACACCAAGTTATGTGATTTATCAAATACCAACAACAATGATTTTGTTGGCACTCCGATTGCTCCTCCCGCCACTAGTGCAGAGTCTTGTGATATTAATACTGCTTTGCTGAATCTTGTTATGAAAGATCAATTTTCCGGTACCCCTAATGAGGATGTCACATCCCATCTTAATACCTTCGTGGAATTATGCGATATGTAACAGAAAAAAGATGTGGACAATGATGTGGTGAAGATGAAATTATTTTCGTTTTCTTTGCATGATTCTGCAAAAATTTGGTTCTCTTCTTTGCCTCGCAATAGTATCGATTCTTGGAATAAGTGCAAAGATGCCTTTATCACAAGTATTTCCTCCCAAAAAAATTATTTCCCTTAGAACCCAGATCATGAATTTCAAGCAACTTGAACATGAGCATGTTGCACAATCTTGGGAAAGGATGAAAATGATGGTAAGGAATTGCCCAACTCATGGGTTAAATCTTTGGATGATCATACACAATTTTTATGCGGGTTTGAATTTTGTTTTTCGTAATATTTTAGATTCCACCGCGGGTGGTACTTTTATGGAAATTACCTTGGGTGAAGCCACCAAATTGCTTGATAATATTATAGTAAATTATTGACAATGGCATACCGAAAGGGCTCCTACTAGTAAAAAGGTTAATTCGGTTGAAGAAATTTCTTCTTTGAGTGAAAAAGTTGATGCTCTTATGAAATTGGTTGCCAGTAAAAGTTCTCGTATTGATTTTAATGATATGCCTTTTACTTTGATTGAGCAAAATAGTGATTCGATAGATGTGAATTTTATCTCTCGAAATAATTTCAACAACAATGCTTATAGACGTAATTTTAATCTTAGGCCTTTTCCTAGTAATTCCTCTAATAATTATGGTAATTCCTATGGAAATAAATCTTATAATAATAATAGGAATACCTCTGATCTTGAGAATAATATTAAAGAATTTATCAACACGCAAAAAGTTTTCAACACTTCCATAGAAGAAAAGTTGAGTAAGATTGATGACTTGTCTAGAAGTGTTGATAGAATTGCTCATGATGTGGAAAATCTTAAGATGAAAATTTTTGTGCCTAAAGTAGATGAATGAATTAAAGCTCTTTATGTTTCTATGGATGAAAGTAAGAAAAGAACCGCTATGCTTAGAGCTAAAAGAGAACTTTTAGAAAAAGCGTTTTCTAGTGATTTGTTTCACAAAAGTGATGAAGATCTTAAAATGATTGGTGTTTCTTCTATTGATTCTTTGTTTAGTAAAGCTAAGATTGATGAAAAAGGGACAGGAGAAGAGTCAACTTTAGGTAGAAGGCGTCCCAATATTCGGAGGGTGAAAATCTTATTGAGAAAATTGATGAAAGTGGGTTTGAAGAGGTCAAAACTTTAGCTAGTAATGTGCCACTCTTTTGGATTACAAACCCCTTAATTATCATAGTTTCTCTTTGATTTATTGTAGTTCTTTGTTGCAATCCATGATAAATTCACCCCATGCTTATGAACAAAATAAAGCTTTTACTAAACATATTGTTGATGCTATGATGAAAGCTTTTGAAGAAAAATTGGAATTAGAAGTTTTAATTCTTAGAAAATTGCATGATGAGTGGGAACCTACTATCAAAGTCAAGATTAAAGATTATGAATGTTTTTCTTTGTGTGACTTTGGTGCTAGTGTTTCTACCATTCCGAAATCTTTATGTGATGTGCTTGGTTTTACAGATCTTGAAGAATGTTCTTTAAATTTGCACTTGGCGGATTCTACTATTAAAAATCCTATGGGAAGAATTAATGATGTTCTTATTCTTGCAAATAGGAATTATGTGCCCATAGATTTTATTGCTCTTGATATTGATTGCAATCCGTCTTGTCCAATTATTCTTGGTAGACCGTTTTTACGCACTATCAGTGCCATGATTCATATGAAAGAAGGCAATATTAAGTTCCAATTTCCTTTGAGGAAGTGTATGGAACACTTTCCTAGAACAAGAATGAGGCCACCTTATGAATCAATAATGAGAGCATCTTATGGATCTCGAACCAAAGATGACAAAACTTAGATCCTTGCTTTATGCCTAGCTAAGTGCGTAAAACTATAGCACTTGTTGGGAGGCAACCCAATGAATAAAATTTATTTTTGCTTTTTTCTTTATGTTATTGAGTGTTAACACAATTATGCTACTGTTATGATTGTGTTTTTTGTGTGTTTTAATTGGTGTTTGTGCCAAGTAGAACCGATAGGATCTTCTTGGGTGATAGTTGTTTGATCTTGCTGAAAAACAGAAACTTTTGCGGTCACGAAAACAATTCTTATTTTTTACCAGAGCGTGATAAAATGCCAATTCTTTTTGCAGAATATTAATATACAAGTTTCTCAGGTCTTCCTATTTTTTCAGAACTTTTGGAGTTTCAGAAGTTTTTGAAATAGTCAGATTGCTACAGACTGTTCTGTTTTGACAGATTCTGTTTTCTTTGCGTTGTGTGCTTATTTTGATGGCTCTATGGTTTTCTTTGATGAGTTTTTGCCATAGAAAAGTATACATAATGCAAAAAAATATGAATTGGTTTGGTACAGTACTTATAGTAGTGATTTGCTTTCTTTTACTAACGGATCTCACGAAGGTTTTGTTGAGTGTTGTTTGATTGAAGTTTTCAAGTTTTGAGTTATCTTACGATGGATGAAGGGATAAAGGATAGAAGAGCCTAGGCTTGGGGATGCCCCGGCATCCCAAGCTATTATCCAAAAATGAGCAACCAACTAAGCTTGGGGATGCCCCCTAGTGGCATCCCTCTTTCTTCTAACGACCATTGGTATTTTACTCGAAGCTATATTTTTATTCGTCACATGATATGTGTTTTGCTTGGAGCGTCTTGTATGATATGAGTCTTTGCTTGTTTTATTTTGTGTTTTAAGTCCTGATCCCTTGCTGGACACACCTATTTGGGAGAGCGAAAAGTATCTCATGACTTGTTAGAATTGCTCTCTATGCTTCACTTAAATTTTTATGAGCAATGGACTTGCTGTAGTGCTTCACTTGTATCTTTTTTAGCATGGTGTTCTTAGTATTTTTGAAGAAATGCTCCCTTGCTTCACTTAGATTTTATTTGAGAGTTAGTAAAATTTTCAAGAAATTCTCTCTTGCTTCACTTAAATTAATTTGTGAGAAAGAAAAAATATGATCATGATCTTCACTTATATTTGTTTGAGCTTATGAAAAGCAACACGTGAAAATTAGTCCCAAAGTGATAGATATCCAAGAAGGATATAATAAAAACTTTCATGAAGATCATTGGACAAAATAAACTTGATTATTGGTAATAGTTTTGAGATATGATGATGTGATATATGAGTTATGTTGATGAGTAATTGTGCTTTAGTAATTAAGAATATTGATGTTAAGGTTTGTGATTCCCTATGCAAGCACGAAAGTTAATAGTAATGCAATGAAATTATGTCCTACTTGTGGTCCATTATTCGGTGTTATTTATGCTTAATGCTTGTTTATGAGATTATCCGTTTCTTGGTTGATCGCTTCTCAATCTTTTGCTAGCCTTCATTTTGCACTAAGTATGATCTCTACTTGTGCATCCAAAATCCTTTAAACCAGTTTTGCCACATGAGTCCACTATATCTACCTATATGCGGCATTATTTTGCCATTCTAAGCAAATTTGTATATGCCATCTCTAACTTTCAAAATAAACTTCTCTTTTGTGTGTTTGTTTCGCTCACGGAGCGGTGAGGGGTGGCTAATATTTTCCATGCTAGATGTGTTATTCTCACGACGAGTGTTTATTCACTTGTCATTGCACGAGATTAAGGCAAAGATATTAGGGATGCCAGTCCCAAAATGAAAAATGAATTTACTTTATGTTGTCAAATAATAAATTCCTTGGAAAGTGTTGGTATGGAGGGCAACCGTGGATACGACTAGCCATGGAAAGCGAAAGTATGGTGGAAAAAGGAATAAACTTTAAAAAAATTTTGGGGAACCTCCTATGATATATCTAGCATGGAAAGTGCTGGGAACTCTAAGTCGTTTTCGTTGGTGGGATGGATACACCTCCCAAAATGTTTTGTCTCTAAGTTTTTCGCTTTGAGCTCTGGCACCTCTACAAATCCCTATTTCCCTCTGTGAAGGGCCTTTGTTTTACTTTATGCAATTTTTATTTTGAATTTGAGTCTCCATCTTCTCTTACAAAAGCACCAACTAGATGGCAATATGATCGTACTTAAGTATTGGGTGTAACTAATATGCGAGTGTGTTTCATGAATGGATCAATGGTTGAGCATGATGGGCTAGGGCTAGCTTATTTTAGCGTTGATATTTTGAACATGGTTGCTTGTTGATATGCTTGAGTATCTAAATTATAATGTCAAAACTAGACTATTGCTTTGAACAACATAAAAGTCCTAATGTCCATGCTATAAAGAAAAGAAATATGATATGACATGTTAGGCAGCATTCCACATCAAAAATTATATTTTTATCACTTCCCTGCTCGAGGACGAGTAGGAATTAAGCTTTAGGATGCTGATACGTCTCCAACGTACCTATAATTTTGTTGTTGTTCCATGCTATTATATTATCAATCTTGGATGTTTTATAATCATTTTCTATCATTTTTTGGTACTAACCTATTGACATAGTGCCAAGTGCGAGTTGTTGTTTTCTTCATGTTTTTTACATTGCTGGAAATCAATATCAGACGGAGTCCAAACGCAACGAAGCTTTACGGAGATTTTTTTGGACTAGAAAGAACGTAATGGGCCCTGTCTGCGCCTGGGGGGTGCCTCGAGGAGGGCACAACCCACCAGGGCGCGCCAGGAGGCCCAGGCACGCCCTGGTGGGTTGTGCCCACCTTGGGTGCCCCCGGACCGCCTCTTTGCTCTATAAATACCCCAATATTCCCAAAACCCTAGGGGAGTCGATGAAATATTCATCCAACCACCGTAGAGTCCAGAAACCAGATCCAATCTAGACACCATCTCGGATGGGGTTCACCACCTCCATTGGTGCCTCTCCGATGATGCGTGAGTAGTTCTTTGTAGACCTTCGGGTCCGTAGTTAGTAGCTAAATGGCTTCATCCCTCTCTCTGAATTCTCAATACAATGGTCTCTTGGAGGTGCTTTGTAGTGGGTTCGATCTTACGGTGCTTGATCCTAGTGACAGAAAGGGAACCGACACATATGTATCGTTGTTACTAAGGATAAAACGATGGGGTATATCTCTGTATAGATAGATCTTGTCTACATCATGACATCGTTCTTATTGCATTACTTTGTTTCTCCATGAACTTAATACACTAGATGCATGCTGGATAGCGGTCGATGTGTGGAGTAATAGTAGTATATGAAGTCAGGAGTTAGTCTACTAATCTTGGACGTGATGCCTATATAATTATCATTGCCTGGATATCGTCATGAGTATTTGAAGTTCTATCAATTGCCCAACAGTAATTTGTTCACCCACCATTTGTTATTTTTCTCGAGAGAAGCCACTAATGAAACCTACGGCCCCCGGGTCTCTTTCTCATATATTTGCCTTTGCGATCTACTTTTTCCTTGCATTTATTTTCAGATCTATTAAACCAAAAATACAAAAATACCTTGCTGCAATTTATTCCTATTTATTTTATTTGGCGTTCGATCTATCAATTTACTAGAAATTTATCTCACGTCTGTTTTCCTACTTGAGTCCCCGTACCCCGGAAGGGATTGATAACCCCTTTAACACGTCGGGTTGTGAGGATTTGTTATCTGTGTGTAGGGGTTGTTTACGTGGTGTTGCTTGGTTCTCCTACTAGTTCGATAACCTTGGATTCATATCTGAGGGAAATACCTACCGCCGCTGTGCTACATCATCCCTTCCTCTTTGGGGAAATACCGACGTAGCTTCAACGACATCACTCCCCGTTGTAATCTCTACTTAAACATGGTGCTCAACTCCATATATTATTTCCCAATGATCTATGGTTATCCTATTAAGTTTGAGTAGATCAGTTTTGTCCTATGGGTTAATCATGATATTGGTTGGTATGATTGTATATTTTATTTATGGTGTTGTCCTACGGTACCCTCCGTCTCGCGCAAACGTGAGGGTCCCCCGCTATAGGGTGTTGCAATATGTTCATGGTTTGCTTATTTTCAGTGTTCGGGGGTGACAACAGCCTAAACGCGGATAAGTGGGTTATGGCGTATGGGAGTAAAGAGGATTTGATACTTAATGCTATGATTGGGTTTCACGACCTTAATGATCTTTAGTAGTTGCGTATGCTTGCTAGAGTTCCAATGATAAGTGCATATGATCCAGGTAGAGAAAGTATGTTAGCTCATGCCTCTCCTCATATAGAATTGCAAGAATGATTACCGGTAGTTGTTATCAATTGCCTAGGGACAAATGACTTTCTTGTTGACAAAAGCTATCCACTTTTATTACCTTGCAATTTATTCGTAGCTTTATTCTCGCAAAGTACTCGTAGTTTTATTCTTGCAAAATAGTTTCATACTTGTTCTAGGTAAAGCAAACGTTAAAGTGTGCATAGAGTTGTATAAGTGGTCGATAGAACGTGAGGGGATATTTTTTCTACCTTTAGCTCCTCGTTGGGTTCGACACTCTTATTTATCGAAAAAGCCTACAAACAATCCCCTATACTTGTGGGTTATCAGTTTCACTTATATCATTTGAAGTTTGGAATGCTTGTTTCTCTTCACATAGAAAACCGTTATTTGTAGAATGCTCTTTTGCTTCACTTATATTTATTAGAGGTTGGTTTTTTGTAGAAAGAATTAAACTCTCATGCTTCTATTATATCTATTTAGAGAGTCAACAGGAATTGGTCATTCACATGGTTAGTCACTGAATATGATATGTTTGCTTCCTTGCAATAGTTTTGCGATATAGAGATGATAATATGTGGGAGGTACTAGTAAATGGTTGTGGTTAGTAAGAATATTGGTGTTAAGGTTTGTGATTCCCGAAGCATGAACATATAGTCTCTCGTTATAATATGAAGTTGGAGCATGATTTATTATTGATTGTCTTCCTTCTGAATGGCAGTCGGGGACGAGCGATGGTCTTTTCCTACCAATATATCCCCTAGGGGCATGCGTAGTAGTACTTTGCTTCGCGGGCTAATAAAATTTTGCAATAAGTATGTGAGTTCTTTATGACTAATGTGAGTCCCTGGATTATACGCACTCTTACCTTTCCGCAATTTGCTAGCCTCTATGGTACCATGCATAGCCCTTTCTCACCTCGAGATGTGGTGCAAACTTCGTCAGCGCATCCAACCATGTGATATGATACGCTCTATCACACGTAAGCCTTATTATATAGTCCTCAGAACAGCCAACATACCTACCTATTATGGCATTTGCATAGCCATTCCGACATATTGCCATGCAACTTCCACCGTTCCATTTTTATGACTTGAGCAATCATTGTCATATTGCTTTTCATGACCGTAAGACAGCTAGCATGATATTTTCATGGCTTGTCCGTTTTTTGATATCCTTGCTACACTAGATCATTGCACATCCTGGTACACTGCCAGAGGAATTCATATAGAGTCATACTTTGTTCTAGGTATCGGGTTGTAATATTAAGCTGTAAGTAAATTGAAGTGTGATGATCATCATTAGAGCATGTCCCAGTGAGGAAAGGATGATGGAGACTATGATTCCCCCACCAGTCAGGATGAGACTCCGGACAAAAAGAAAAAGAAAAAAGGTGAGGCCAAAAAGTGCCCCAAAAAAGAAAAAAAGAAAAAAAGAAAAAAAGAGAGAAGGGGAATGTTAATTCCACAGTTGTGCTTCAAAGTAGCACCATGTTTTTCATATAGAGAGTCTCCTATGCTATCACTTTCATATACTAGTGGGAATTTTTCATTATAGAGTTAGATGCACAACCCACTTAGTTTTCAGTTGGAGCTTTCATACACTTATAGCTCTTAGTGCATCTGTTGCATGACAATCCCTACTCCTGGCATTGATATCAATTGATGGGCATCTCCATAGCCCGTTGATTAGCTGTGTTGATGTGAGACTTTCTTACTTTTTTGTCTTCTCTATGTTTACCCCTATCATCATACTCTATTCCACCCATAGTGCTATGTCCATGTCTTGCACTCACGTATTGCTTGGGGGTTGAAAAAATTGAAGCCATTAAAAATTATGAACCAATTGCTCGGCTTGTCATCGGGGTTGTGCATGATAAATACTTTGTGTTAAGAAGATGAAGCGGGACAAGACTATATGATTTTGCTTTAGTATTGATATTTTGAAAGACATGATTGTTTGTTGGGATGCCTGAGTATTGATGTCTATATGTCAAATTATAGACTATTGCTTTGAACCAATTGCTCGGCTTGTCATCGGGGTTGTGCATGATAAATACTTTGTGTTAAGAAGATGAAGCGGGACAAGACTATATGATTTTGCTTTAGTATTGATATTTTGAAAGACATGATTGTTTGTTGGGATGCCCGAGTATTGATGTCTATATGTCAAATTATAGACTATTGCTTTGAATCACCCGTGTCTTAATATTCATGACATGATTAGATTATATGATCAAGATTATGTTAGGTAGCATTCCACATAAAAAATATCCTTTTTATCATTTACCTACTCGAGGACGAGCAGGAATTAAACTTGGGGATGTTGATACATCTCTCTCGTATCTATAATTTTTTATTTTTCCATGCCAATATTATACAACTTTGACATAATTTTGGCAACAATTTATATGATTTATTGAACTAACATATTGATCCAGTGCCCAGTGCCAGCTCCAGTTTGTTGCATGTTTTTTTGTTTCGCGGAATATCCATATCAAATGAAGTCCAAACGAGATAAAAGATTACGAAGAATTATTTTTGAATATATGTGATTTTTGGGAGGTGGGATCAACGCAAACGGAGGCCCACGGCCTCCACTGACAACCAGGGCACGCCTGCCCCCCTGGCGCGCGGTGGTGCCTAGTGGGCACCCCGTAAGTCGATTCGGGCTCTTCTTTGGGTGCAAGGAATCTTATATCCAGAAAAAAAAATCATGTTAAAATGTCAGCCCAATCGGAGTTATGGATCTCCGGATATTTAGGAAACGGTGAAAGACCAGAAAATAGGAACAGAAAACATAAGAGAAGAGAGAGAGAGAGAGAGAGAGAGAGAGAGAGAGAGAGAGAGAGAGAGAGAGAGAGAGAGAGAGAGAGAGAGAGAGATCCAATCTCGGAGGGGCTCCCGCCCCTCCGCCGCCATGGATACCATGGACCAGAGGGGGAACTCTCCTCCCATCTAGGGTGGAGGCCAAGGAAGAAGAAGGAGGAGGGGGCCGTCTCCCCCTCTCTCCCCGTGGCGCCGGAGTGCCGCTGGGGCAAGGATCGTGACGGCGATCTATATCAACAACCTTGCTATCGTCAACACCAACTTTTTCCCCCTCTAAGCAGCGGTGTAACCTCTCTATTCCCACTGCAATTCTCTACTTAAACATGGTGCTCAACACTATATATTATTATCCAATGATATGTGGTTATCCTATGATGTTTGAGTAGATCCATTTTGTCTTATGGGTTAATTGATGGTCGTGATTGGTTTGAGTTGTATATTTTATTTTGGTGTTGTCCTATGGTGCCCTCCTTGTCGCGCAAACGTGAGGGATCCCTGTCATAGGGTGTTGCAATACGTTCATGATTTCCATATAGTGGATGGCGAGAGTGCAGAAACTTATACCCCGAGTAAGGGGGTTGTTGCGTAAGGGAGTAAAGAGGACTTGATACTTAATGCTATGGTTGGGTTTACCTTAATGATCTTTGATAGTTACGGATGCTTGCTAGAGTTCCAATCATAAGTGCATATGATCCAAGTACGGAAAGTATGTTAGCTCATGCCCCTCCTGTTGGGGAACGTTGCAGAAAACAAAAATTTTCCTACAGTTTCACCAAGATCCATCTATGAGTTCATCTAGCAACGAGTCATGGGAGAGAGATTGCATCTACATACCACTTTTAGATCGCGAGCGGAAGCGTTCAACGAACGGGGATGAGGTAGTCGTACACGACGTGATCCAAATCACCGGAGATCCTAGCACCGAAAGGACGGCACCTCCGCGTTCAACACACGTACGGTATGCGTAACGTCTCCTTCTTCTTGATCCAGCAAGGCAAAGGAGATGTTGGGGAAGATGGCTCCAGCAGCAGCACGACGGCGTGGTGATGGTGGAGCTGCAGTACTCCGGCAGGGCTTCGCCGAGCTCTACGGAGGAGGAGGAGATGTTGGAGAGGGAGAGGGAGGCGCCAGGAGCAAGGGTGCGGCTGACCCCCTCCCGTCCCCCCTTTATATAGCCCCCTAGGGGGGGCGGCCCTAGGAGATGCAATCTCCTAGGGGGGCGGCGGCCAAGGGGTGGGGCTTGCCCCCCAAGCAAGGGGGCGCCCCCCTTTAGGGTTTCCCCCAACCTAGGCGCATGGGCCTCTAGAGGCTGGTTCCCCTTGGCCCATGTAGGCCAAGGCGCACCCCTAGAGCCCATGTGCCCCCCCGAGGCAGGTGGCCCCACCCGGTGGACCCCCTGGGACCCTCCGGTGGTCCCGGTACAATACCGATAACCCCGAAACTTGTCCCGATGGCCAAAACAGCACTTTCTATATATAATTCTTTACGTCCGGACCATTCCGAAACTCCTCGTGACGTCCGGGATCTCATCCGGGACTCCGAACAACATTAGGGTTACTGCATATACATATCTTCACAACCCTAGCGTCACCGAACCTTAAGTGTGTAGACCCTATGGGTTCGGGAGACATGCAGACATGACCGAGACGGCTCTCGGGCAATAACCAACAGCGGGATCTAGATACCCATGTTGGCTCCCACATGCTCCACGATGATCTCATCGGATGAACCACGACGTCGAGGATTCAATTAATCCCGTATACGATTCCCTTTGTCAATCGGTATTTTACTTGCCCGAGATTCGATCGTCGATATCCCAATACCTCGTTCAATCTCGTTACCGGCAAGTCACTTTTCTCGTACCGTAATGCATGATCCCGTGATCAAACACTTTGATCACATTGAGCTCATTATGATGATGCATTACCGAGAGGGCCCGGTGATACCTCTCCGTCAAGCGGAGTGACAAATCCTAGTCTCGATCCGTGTCAACCCAACAGACACTTTCAGAGATACCCGTAGTATACCTTTATAGTCACCCAGTTACGTTGTGACGTTTGGCACACCCAAAGCACTCCTACGGTATCCGGGAGTTACACGATCTCATGGTCTAAGGAAAGGATACTTGAAATTGGAAAACTCTAGCAAACGAACTATGCGATCTTATGCTATGTTTAGGATTGGGTCTTGTCCATCACATCATTCTCCTAATGATGTGATCTCGTTATCATTGACGTCCAATGCCCATAGTCAGGAAACCATGATTATCTTTTGATCAACGAGCTAGTCAACTAGAGGCTTACTAGGGACACGTTGTTGTCTGTTATTCACACATGTATTACGATTTCCGGATAACACAATTATAGCATGAATAAAGACAATTATCATGAATAAGGAAATATAATAATAATGCTTTTATTATTGCCTCTAGGGCATATTTCCAACAGTCTCCCACTTGCACTAGAGTCAATAATCTAGTTACATTTTAATGAATCGAACACCCATAGAGTTCTGGTGCTGATCATGTTTTGCCTTAGGGAGAGGTTTAGTCAACGGATCTGCGACATTCAGATCCGTGTGCACTTTACAAATTTCTATGTCTCCATCTTGAACATTTTCACGAATGGAGTTGAAGCGACGCTTGATGTGCCTGGTCTTCTTGTGAAACCTGGGCTCCTTGGCAAGTGCAATAGCTCCAGTGTTGTCACAGAAGAGTTTGATTGGCCCCGACGCATTGGCTATGACCCCGAGGTCGGTGATGAACTCCTTCACCCAAATTGCTTCATGTGCTGCCTCCGAGGCTGCCATGTACTCCGCTTCACATGTAGATCCTGCCGCGACGCTCTGCTTGCAACTGCACCAGCTTACTGCCCCACCATTCAAAATATACACGTATCCGGTTTGTGACTTAGAGTCATCCAGATCTGTGTCGAAGCTAGCGTCGACGTAACCCTTTACGACGAGCTCTTCGTCACCTCCATAAAAGAGAAACATTTCCTTAGTCCTTTTCAGGTACTTCAGGATATTCTTGACCGCTGTCCAGTGTTCCTTGCCCGGATTACTTTGGTACCTTCCTACCAAACTTACGGCAAGGTTTACATCAGGTCTGGTACACAGCATGGCATACATAATAGAACCTATAGCTGAGGCATAGGGGATGACACTCATCTCTTCTATATCTTCTGCCGTGGTCGGACATTGAGCTGAGCTCAATTTCACATCTTGTAACACAGGTAAGAACCCCTTCTTAGATTGATCCATATTGAACTTCTTCAATATCTTATCAAGGTATGTGCTTTGTGAAAGACCTATGAGGCGTCTCGATCTATCTCTATAGATCTTGATGCCTAATATATAAGCAGCTTCTCCAAGGTCCTTCATTGAAAAACTTTTATTCAAGTAGGCCTTAATGTTGTCCAAGAGTTCTATATCATTTCCCATCAAAAGTATGTCGTCTACATATAATATGAGAAATGCTACAGAGCTCCCACTCACTTTCTTGTAAACGCAGGCTTCTCCATAAGTCTGTGTAAACCCAAACGCTTTGATCATCTCATCAAAGCGAATGTTCCAACTCCGAGATGCTTGCACCAGCCCATAAACCGAGCGTTGGAGCTTGCACACCTTGTTAGCATTCTTAGGATCGACAAAACCTTCCGGCTGCATCATATACAATTCTTCCTTAAGGAAACCATTAAGGAATGCCGTTTTGACGTCCATTTGCCATATTTCATAATCGTAGAATGCGGCAATTGCTAACATGATTCGGACGGACTTCAGCTTCTCTACCGGTGAGAAAGTCTCATCGTAGTCAATTCCTTGAACTTGTCGATAACCCTTAGCGACAAGCCGAGCTTTATAGATGGTCACATTACCATCAGCGTCTGTCTTCTTCTTAAAGATCCATTTATTTTCTATGGCTCGCCGCTCAACGGGCAAGTCAGTCAAAGTCCATGCTTGATTAGAAGTATCTTGATCATCATCATTAATTTCCTCTCTAGTCGGTGCAGGCACCTCAGGAACGTTTTCTTGAGTTTCGCCATTTTCCGGTTCAAGAGGTAACACTTCATCAAGTTCTACTTTCCTCCCACTTGCTTCTTTCGAGAGAAACTCTTTCTCTAGAAAGGATCCATTCTTGGCAACAAAGATCTTGCCTTCGGATCTGAGGTAGAAGGTATACCCAACAGTTTTTTTAGGGTATCTTATGAAGACGCATTTTTCCGACTTGGGTTCGAGCTTTTCAGGTTGAAGTTTCTTGACATAAGCATCTCATCCCCAAACTTTTAGAAACGACAGCTTAGGTTTCTTCCCAAACCATGATTCATACGGTGTCGTCTCAACGGATTTCCACGGAGCCCTATTTAAAGTGAATGCGGCAGTCTCTAAAGCATAGCCCCAAAAAGATAGCGGTAAATCGGTAAGAGACATCATAGATCGCACCATATCTAATAGAGTGCGATTAGGACGTTCGGACACACCATTACGCTGAGGTGTTCCAGGCGGCGTGAGTTGTGAAACTATTCCACATTTTCTTAAGTGTGTGCCAAAATCGTGACTCAAGTATTCTCCTCCACGATCTGATCGTAGAAACTTGATCTTTCTATCACGTTGATTTTCAACCTCACTCTGAAATTCCTTGAACTTTTCAAAGGTCTCAGACTTGTGTTTCATTAAGTAGATATACCCATATCTACTCAAGTCATCAGTGAGGGTGAGAACATAACGATAGCCACCGCGAGCCTCAACACTCATTGGACCGCACACATCGGTATGTATGATTTCCAATAAGTTGGTTGCTCTCTCCATTGTTCCTGAGAACGGAGTCTTGGTCATTTTAACCATGAGGCATGGTTCGCACGTGTCAAATGATTCATAATCAAGAGACTCTAAAAGTCCATCTGCATGGAGCTTCTTCATGCGTTTGACACCTATGTGACCAAGGCGGCAGTGCCACAAATATGTGGGACTATTGTTATCAACTTTAACTCTTTTGGTATTCACACTATGAATATGTGTATCATCACGTACGAGATTCATTAAGAATAAACCATTAACCATTGGAGCATGACCATAAAACATATCTCTCATATAAATAGAACAACCATTATTCTCGGATTTAAATGAGTAGCCATCTCGAATTAAACGAGATCCAGACACAATGTTCATGCTCAAACTTGGCACTAAATAACAATTATTGAGGTTTAAAACTAATCCCATAGGTAAATGTAGAGGTAGCGTGCCGACGGCGATCACATCGACCTTGGAACCATTCCCGACGCGCATCGTCACCTCGTCCTTCGCCAGTCTCCGTTTATTCCGCAGCTCCTGCTTTGAGTTACAAATGTGAGCAACTGCACCGGTATCAAATACCCAAGAGCTACTACGAGTACTGGTAAGGTACACATCAATTACATGTATATCACATATACCTTTTGTTTTGACGGCCTTCTTGTCCGCTAAGTATTTGGGGCAGTTCCGCTTCCAGTGACCACTTCCCTTGCAATAAAAACACTCAGTCTCGGGCTTGGGTCCATTCTTTGGCTTCTTCCCGGCAACTTGCTTACCGGGCGCGGCAACTTCCTTGCCGTCCTTCTTGAAGTTCTTTTTACCCTTGCCCTTCTTGAACTTAGTGGTTTTATTCACATCAACACTTGATGCTCCTTCTTGATTTCTACCTCTGCTGATTTCAGCATAGCATATACCTCAGGAATGGTCTTTACCATCCCCTGCATATTGTAGTTCATCACAAAGCTCTTGTAGCTAGGTGGAAGTGACTGGAGGATTCTGTCAATGACCGCTTCATCCGGGAGATTAACTTCCAGTTGAGTCAAGCGGTTGTGCAACCCAGACATCTTGAGTATGTGTTCACTGACAGAGCTATTTTCCTCCATCTTACAGCTAAAGAATTTGTCGGAGACTTCATATCTCTCGACCCGGGCTTGAGCTTGGAAAACCATTTTCAGCTCTTCGAACATCTCATATGCTCCATGTCTCTCAAAACGCTTTTGGAGCCCCGGCTCTAAGCTGTAAAGCATGTCGCACTGAACGAGGGAGTAATCATCGGAACGTGACTGCCAAGCGTTCATAACGTCTTGTTCTGCAGGGAGAACAGGTGCGTCACCCAGCGGTGCTCGTAGGACATAATCTTTCTTGGCAGCTATGAGGATGATCCTCAGGTTCCGGACCCAGTCCGTATAGTTGCTGCCATCGTCTTTCAGCTTGGTTTTCTCTAGGAACGCGTTGAAGTTGAGGACTACGTTGGCCATTTGATCTACAAGACATATTGTAAATATTTTAGACTAAGTTCATGATAATAAAGTTCATTTAATCAAATTATTTAATGAACTCCCACTTAGATAGACATCCCTCTTCTAGTCATCTAAGTATTACATGATCCAAGTCAACTAGGCCGTGTCCGATCATCACGTGAGACGGACTAGTCAACATTGGTGAACATCTACATGTTGATCGTATCTGCTATACGACTCATGCTCGACCTTTCGGTCTTCTGTGTTCCGAGGCCATGTCTGTACGTGCTAGGCTCGTCAAGTCAACCTAAGTGTTTGCATGTGTAAATCTGTCTTACACCCGTTGTATGTGAACGTTAGAATCTATCACACCCAATCATCACGTGGTGCTTCGAAACAACGAACTGTCGCAACGGTGCACAGTTAGGGGGAACACTTCTTGAAATTATTATGAGGGATCATCTTATTTACTACCGTCGTTCTAAGTAAACAAGATGCAAAACATCATAAACATCACATGCAATCAAATAATAAATGTGACATGATATGGCCAATATCACATAGCTCTTTTGATCTCCATCTTGGGGCTCCATGATCATCTTGTCACCGGCTTGACACCATGATCTCCATCATCGTGTCTCCATGAAGTTGCTCGCCAACTATTACTTCTACTACTATGGCTAACGCGTTTAGCAATAAAGTAAAGTAATTTACATGGCGTTTCTCAATGACACGCAGGTCATACAAAAAATAAAGACAACTCCTATGGCTCCTGCCGGTTGTCATACTCATCGACATGCAAGTCGTGATTCCTATTACAATAGCATGAACATCTCATACATCACATATAGATCATTCATCATTCATCACAACTTTGGCCATATCATATCACAAAGCACTTGCTGCAAAAACAAGTTAGACGTCCTCTAATTGTTGTTGCAAGTTTTACGTGGCTGAATTAGGGTTCTAGCAAGAACGTTTTCTTACCTACGTGAAAGCCACAACGTGATTTTTCAACTTCTATTTACCCTTCATAAGGACCCTTTTCATCGAATCCGCTCCAACTAAAGTGGGAGAGACAGACACCCGCCAGCCACCTTACGCAACTTGTGCATGTTAGTCGGTGGAACCGGTCTCACGTAAGAGTACGTGTAAGGTTGGTCCGGGCTGCTTCATCCCACAATACCGCTGAAGCAAGATAAGACTAGTAGCGGCAAGAAAAGTTGACAAATCTACGCCCACAACAAATTGTGTTCTACTCGCGCAAGAAGAACTACGCATAGACCTAGCTCATGATGCCACTGTTGGGAAACGTTGCAGAAAACAAAAATTTTCCTACGGTTTCACCAAGATCCATCTATGAGTTCATCTAGCAACGAGTCATGGGAGAGAGATTGCATCTACATACCACTTTGTAGATCGCGAGCGGAAGCGTTCAACGAACGGGGATGAGGTAGTCGTACACGACGTGATCCAAATCACCGGAGATCCTAGCACCGAAAGGACGGCACCTCCGCGTTCAACACACGTACGGTCAGCGTAACATCTCCTTCTTCTTGATCCAGCAAGGCAAAGGAGAGGTTGGGGAAGATGGCTCCAGCAGCAGCACGACGGCGTGGTGATGGTGGAGCTGCAGTACTCCGGCAGGGCTTCGCCGAGCTCTACGGAGGAGGAGGAGATGTTGGAGAGGGAGAGGGAGGCGCCAGGAGCAAGGGTGCGGCTGCCCCCCTCCCCTCCCCCCTTTATATAGCCCCCTAGGGGGGCGGCGGCCCTAGGAGATGAAATCTCCTAGGGGGGCGGCGGCCAAGGGGTGGGGCTTGCCCCACAAGCAAGGGGGCGCCCCCCCTTTAGGGTTTCCCCCACCCTAGGCGCATGGGCCTCTAGGGGCTGGTTCCCCTTGGCCCATGTAGGCCAAGGCGCACCCCTAGAGCCCATGTGGCCCCCTGTGGCAGGTGGCCCCACCCGGTGGACCCCTCGGGACCCTCCGATGGTCCCGGTACAATACCGATAACCCCGAAACTTGTCCCGATGGCCAAAACAGCACTTTCTATATATAATTCTTTACCTCCGGACCATTCTGAAACTCCTCGTGATGTCCGGGATCTCATCCGGGACTCCGAACAACATTCGGGTTACTGCATATACATATCTTCACAACCCTAGCGTCACCGAACCTTAAGTGTGTAGACCCTACGGGTTCGGGAGACATGCAGACATGACCGAGACAGCTCTCGGGCAATAACCAACAGCGGGATCTGGATACCCATGTTGGCTCCCACATGCTCCACGATGATCTCATCGGATGAACCACGACGTCGAGGATTCAATTAATCCCGTATACGATTCCCTTTGTCAATCGGTATTTTACTTGCCCGAGATTCGATCGTCGGTATCCCAATACCTCATTCAATCTCGTTACCGGCAAGTCACTTTTCTCGTACCGTAATGCATGATCCCGTGATCAAACACTTTGATCACATTGAGCTCATTATGATGATGCATTACCGAGAGGGCCCGGTGATACCTCTCCGTCAAGCGGAGTGACAAATCCCAGTCTCGATCCGTGTCAACCCAACAGACACTTTCAGAGATACCCGTAGTATACCTTTATAGTCACCCAGTTACGTTGTGACGTTTGGCACACCCAAAGCACTCCTACGGTATCTGGGAGTTACACGATCTCATGGTCTAAGGAAAGGATACTTGACATTGGAAAACTCTAGCAAACGAACTATGCGACCTTATGCTATGTTTAGGATTGGGTCTTGTCCATCACATCATTCTCCTAATGATGTGATCTCGTTATCATTGACATCCAATGCCCATAGTCAGGAAACCATGATTATCTTTTGATCAACGAGCTAGTCAACTAGAGGCTTACTAGGGACACGTTGTTGTCTGTTATTCACACATGTATTACGATTTCCGGATAACACAATTATAGCACGAATAAAGATAATTATCATGAATAAGGAAATATAATAATAATGCTTTTATTATTGCCTCTAGGGCATATTTCCAACACCTCCCTCATATAAAACTACAATAATGATTACCGGTCTAGTTATCAATTGCCTAGGGACAAATAACTTTTTTGTGTAACAAAATCTTTTCTACTAAACGACTAACTTTTATTATCTCGCAAAGCACTCGTATTTTTATTCTTGCAAAGTAGTTCTAGCATCACACCTACAAAATTAGTTTCATACTTGTTATAAGTAAAGCAAATGTTAAAGTGTGCGTAGAGTTGTATCGGTGGTCGATAGAGCTTGAGGGGATATTTGTTCTACCTTTAGCTCCTCGTTGGGTTCGACACTCTTATTTATCGAAAAAGGCTACAAACGACCCCTACACTTGTTGGTTATCACTTCTTGGGGAGCATTGTACCTCCACACCGCTCCAACAGAGACGTACTTCCTCTCAAAGGGAAGAAACTCCTCGTCTCCCCCTACTCCACTTGTGGTTATCTCTTACCTTTACTTTGTTCTTACTTTACTTGTGTTGCTTATCTTGCTTACTTGTGGTGTTGTCTTTGCTAGCATCATAGTTCACCTAGTTGCATATCTCGATAACCTATTTGTTGCTAACCCTAATTTGTTAAGAAAAGCTAACAATTTGGTAGTTGCTTATTCACCCCCCTCTAGTCAACCATATCGATCCTTTCAATTGGTATCAGGGCCTCTTCTCTTTATTAAGGGTCTCAGCACCCGAAGAGTATGGTTGACGGAGAGGAGGAAGTGCCCGAGGCCGTGGAGTTGAACTCGATCACCCGAGACGACTTAAATGAAGCAATGGCTTCACTTAAGACGTCTATGACGGCCGAGGTCAAGTCCATGCTAAAAGATTTACTTCGGGGGTTGAAATCTACTCCCGATCCGTTGCTTGTGGTTAATCCCACCGCATCAGAGTCGGAGGCCAATTCCGGCAAGGAAGCGACTAAAGGTACTCAAACCTCCTCCCCTCAAAAAACCGAGGATAACATGATCAAAAGAAAATTGGGTTGGTGACCCCTTGTACCTGTCCATTTTGTGCAGATCTTGGAAATATTCATCACTTGTTTTCTCATTGTTCTATTGCCAAATATGCATGTGGTGTAATCTACATATGCATTGGTGCCAATTCTAGGGATACCTATTTCTTGCAATATTTCTGGTGGATTCCCAGTTATCTGCCCAACGGTAGTAACCTACAATTTGTAAGTTTAGCTGCTCTATGCTAGGCAATCTAGAAGCTTCAAAATTGTGCATGTTTTGAGAAGAAACTTGTTTGTTCCCCTGTCGAGTTCATTTGCTATGCATTCTCTTTCATGTGCTATTGGACAGGTTTGCAAAATGAGGGTTAGCGGGTTGCACTGCACTGGGGAGCGGCAACTTTGGATCTCCATAGTTACGGGCGTGTAGAGATGGGAAGGCATGTACTGATGCTAGAAGCAATGGATGATGAAGATAGTGATGCTAAATCTTATGTCGTGATGGAAGACAAGAAATGAGATGTCGAATTAGTGTTGGATTCGAGGTATATATACAACGATGATCTTCTTCCATGTTAATTTTGTACTTGTTTGTCGTTATGGGGGCATGCGGCAACGACTAGTGAGACTTTTTTGTTTAAGCCATTTGTTGTTTTTTACTTTTTTGCACCTGGATTTTTTTCTCTTTAATTTTATTATTCCTTGATAGTGGAACCCGATCCATTTTTTGAATCAAATGGAAAGAAGGATTCAATCTTGTCTCGGTGATACTTGGTCTAACCTGGCAAGGAGTGTGTGAGTTTTTGTCTCCACTTGCCTTCATGGATAACGATAATTGTTCTTGTTGTTGTCCATCAACATGGCTTCGTGGGTATCGTCGACAATAATATGTCGTCTTCTTCAATAGCCTTGTGAAGCTACTTGCTTATTTGCAGTATACTTGATGGTCTATTAGTTGGTGATTCAACCAAAATGTGGTCCCCTATACATGTCTTTTGCAACGCATTCAGTGACCAAAATTGTCATGTTGTTCATCGCCGACGAGAGCTACGGTAATGCAATAAGAGTTTTGCCTATGGTTCGAGGAGAATTTGAGGTTGAAGGTTTTGTTGTAGTTTTTCTAGGGTTGTTTACGCATTAGTTGTCGATTTCCAATTTTCTCTTTATTTAGTACTCACTTTGTTCCTTCCTTTTGCACAAACGACTCTATTGTGGGGTATTTGTTTTGTCTTACATCAAACTTTCTGAAGTTTGACCAAAATTATGACAGAAATATTGACATTTGTAAACTTAATCATTATCAGTAGATCCATCATAAATAGTAGGGCGTTTCGGTGCCCAGGCTCATCTGCACCCGATTAGAAAAAAAAATCATAAAAAATCCAACAAGAAATAAAAAATTTTAAAAAAAAATTGTGCGGTAGAAAATTTGATGCATGAGGCTCACTCCAAATTTCAAGTCATTTGGACACCTGAACAGCTCGCAGCAAAAAAAATAAATCAGGCCAAAATAGTACATGAACAGTAAACAATTTTACGCACCTCCAATTTGTCTTTTTTGCCGAGAGCTCCTCGGATGTCCAAGTGATTTACAATTGGAGCGAATCTCACGCATCAAATTGTATACCACACAAAAAAATGGAATTTTTTGAATTTTTCGAGTATTTGTTTTGATATTTTTTCTGTCAGCGCGGGTGCAGATGAGCTCGGATGCAGAGATGGATTTTCGCATCATAAATGCATTTTCCGTATTATGTTTGTTTGGTAGGGTAGATGCTGATATATTTTTAATGTAAACTTAGTTAAACTTTAAAATGTTTCACTTAAGGCCAGGTTGATATGCGAAATAAACAACCGGAGGGAACACAAGACCAATTTGATATTTTAAAAACATAACACGCTGTGAACCAACCTGTAGTTGGATGGTTAGAGAGACGGTGTTATTCCTAACCCATCAGAGTTTAAATTCTGATGCTCACACTATTTCTGGATTTATTTCAAGATTTTTGGCGATGCGCATTCAATGAGAGGAGACGTTCCCATTGATGATGAGGCACCTACGGTGACTTCGTAAATCTCAACATGATATGCTAGTTCAGTCTCTCAATGATGCCCATAGGAATAGTGTGAGCGTTCATAGAGATGAGCGTATGAGCGCTTGCGTTTGTATTATGTTTAAAAATAAAAAACTTATCCAGCTTATTTTACAAAAGTAAATTTGAGATCACCAAAACGAATTGCACGCTCGGAAAGATATTGGACCGCAACCATTTTTTTAGGAGAGGAGAGAGAGACGCACAGTGTGATCGGACGTTGCGGTCAAATCGACGGGCCGTCCCAGGCTACGACGACGTCGACGATGATGGAAGTGCGTGCGCGTGCGCCAAATTATTAGCCGCATTCGCGACGTGCACTTCGCGCTCATCCATCCATTCATGGTCTCGTGATCCTTTGTTATGCCTCGTACGTACGGCAGAATTATTGGTTTGGTTGGGTAACTTTTGTCTGACTCGAAACTTAATGCACACAATCATATAAAATTATTAACCGCCGCGTTCTTTTTTTTTTGCCCAAGACGACGGCCCAATCTGGCTATCTAGTTTTATTTCTTGCGCAACTATGTTTTTGAGGTGCAAGTGGTTGAGGGATGTTGACTATGGTGATTTGGAATTTATTCTATTTTGTCTTATATATTAAGTAGATTATATGCTCTTATATATATACTCACGAGGCTCAGCAATACAATTATTAACTCCACCAATCCCCTCTCTATTCGGTTACACGAGGTTTTTTCTTCTCTTGGTCTAAACAATAGCCAGAAAAGAAAACAAGTCAAAATAGCCAACAAGTATCCCCGCAAAACAAAGCCAAGCATGAAAAAGAAATACTTCAATTTATCTCACAAAAAAGAAATACTTTAATTTACAAGTATATGTATGCTCTTATAATTTTACATGTTTTCATACTTTAATAGGTTCAACCAAAAAACAAAGCTCGTGTATACTCCCTCTGTTCTTGTATATTATCATAAACTTTGGTTGAACTAACAGGAACTGTTTACAAGTTCCAAATCATGTACTTCTCGAGCGCAAACACAACTCTTTATTGCAAGTATTCCCTCCATTTTTTATATAAAGTCATTATCCCATTTTCTGGATATCGAGAAAACAAAACTGACTAATAAATAGTAAGATTAATTGTGTGGAAAATCATCGTATTCTAGGCTAATTAAAATGTTACATGTCATGCCTCTTTCTCTATGACTGCATACAAGGCTACTTATAATGGGAGTAACATAAGTAGTAACATGCATGCCACATAATCTATGATGTGTCAAGTAATTAATAAGAAGAGATGCAAATGAAGTAACATATATGTTACCATCACATAGCGGTTCCCAATAAAATGAGTCTATAAAGTAATACTTACTCTGTCCGGGTTTATTAGGCCCAAGAGCATGGTTAATAGTATAGCCGGCTGCTGGCTATATAATCTTGTCATGTCATCTATAGCTTAGCTTATAGCCGGCAAGTACAACAGTTACATATAAATATGTATTACTTAGTTGACACATGGTACCTTCCACTATCACATAGTGTCTAGGAGCATGTGCTACAGCCGGCTGCTAATTAGTCGCATGCTTCTCTTCTCTCTCATCCAGCTCATAAAAAATATAATATTTAAAGCCTTGCAACCCGCATACATCATCATATTGTACTTGCTCTAAGACTAGCCACGGTGGAAGTAACTTCAGCAGTAACATCGAGTCCAACTTAGCAAATTTGATTACGTGGCAATGAGTTAATGAGGAGATAGGTACTTGTAGTAACTTAGCTAGTTACGGTAACATCACATGTCCCACTGCAATATGAGTCTATAACCTAATAAATGAAGCTCTGCATGTTACACACTTATGTTACTACCCACTATGAAGGTAGTAACATAGTCTAGGGATATGTGTATGTTACTCTCCATTGTGGCTAGTCTAGAAGAACCACAAGCACCGCCCGTTTTTATAAGGCCATACTTTGGAAACCTACATGCATGCAACCATTTCATTAGTTGTAGCAAGAGGCATTATTGTTAGTTCGCATGACTAAATAATAAATACACTGCATGCATGTTTTTTCATTGGTTGCATGTGAGAGAGTGCGTTGGGAGTGGGATCGAAGGATTAAGAGCAAGTATAATAGGGTGATGTAAGCGGGCTGTAAGAATTTAAATATTGTATTATTACTTAATTGGAAGAGAGAGAAGAGGAAAGAGAAGGGAAGCGGGTTGTAGACTTACAGACGGCTGTAGTATGAGCTCGAAGAAGCTTTGTCAGAGTGGAAGGTGTGCCATATATTGACAAAGTAGTGATTTCTTATAGCCAACTATTATACATGTTAATTATTAGATTGGATGTGAATGACATGGCAACATGTTATAGCTACCAGCTGGCTATATTATTAACCATGCTATAATATGATCAAATTACTATGTGTGTTGGTTCAAGAAAAGTGATCTCCGGGCCCAATAAACCCGGACGAAGGGAGTAAATGAAGTTATTTATGTTAACACACCGAAACTACTTTAAGGACGACAGATCATGACTGAACTTTGGACGACGGTGAATTTAACGGTGCTACCCAGTTTTGCTCTATGCACGGACGGCTTGATCTGCCATGTCATGCGTAAATAGTCCATAAATTATCGTGTGTGTAGCAGCGTTTTTATCACATCTATAACATTGCTCACTATAGAGGTATTAATATAGACTAGTAACATATGCATGTTATTAGTTCAAGTTACTCCCCACTATGCATCATCCTATGATGCAAAAATCTAATCAATTCTGTTGAGTATATATATTGTGTACGTGTATATGTGTGCGCAGGGCCCACCTCCTGTGTTCTTATATAGTTGAGGTTGTGGCCCACCTCTGTACTTATATATACGTGCCTGGTGCACCGATCAATACATTGCGATTGCACAGTCCATAACTTGTCCTTCTACATGATATCTATCGCAGCAAGATCCTAACCCTAGCCGCCGCCGCCGCGCCTCCGCGCCGCCGCCGCCGCCGCCTCCCCGTCGCCGTTCCCAGCCGCCGCCGTCGCCGCCATCCTCCCCTCGGCCGCCGCCGCCGCCCCCTGGTAACCGCCGCCATCACCCACCGCCCTGCTTGCCGCCGCCGCCGCCTCCCGTTACGAGGCCGTCGCCGCCGCCAAGCCCTGCTTCCGCCTCCTTCCCAACCCGCGCCGCGCCTTCTCCCTCCCCCGCGCCGCGCGCCTCCTCCCCTCTCTGCACCCCGCGCCGCCCTCCCAACCCGATCATCGCAGCCACCATGAGCTCCTCCTCCTCCACCGTCTTCAACCCGTTTGCCGGTCCCGACATCACCCTCGTCCGCGACCTCAACATCCATGAGCGTGTCCCGGTCAAACTAGACCACACCACCGCCTCCTACTCCGCGTGGAAGCGGTACTTTTCGCTCGTGTTCCGTGAGTATCTTCTTCACGGCCACGTGGACGGCACCGTGGACTCCGCGCTCATGATCAACGACGAGGAGTGGATGATCCTCGACGCCACCATCATCCGCTGGTTCTACCTCACCATCTCTAGCGACATCTTCCACACAGTGGTGAACGACGAGGACGACGCCTACGCGGTCTGGACCAAGCTCAACGGCCTCTTCACCGACAATCGGCTGGAGCGCAAGGTCCTCCTCTATGGTGAGTTTTACGGGTGCCAGCAACTTGACTCGTCCATCGATGATTTTTGCATGCGCCTCAAGAAGCTCGCCGATGAGCTCCATGATCTGGGGGAGAAGATCGGTGACGAGCTCCTCATCAGCACCCTCTCCGGCGGCCTCAACGAGGACTTCGGGAACGCCGCCTCCAACCTCACCCTCATCCCGGAGCCCACCTTTGGCAAGGTGGTCGCGTACCTCAAGTTGGAGGAACGCCGGATGCGGGCGGCCAGGACGCGCGCGGCCCACACCGCCCTTGTTGCCGGCACCCGTGGGGGTTCGGCCCCGCCACCGCCCCGCCCGACGCCGCCCCAGTCGGCGGCCCCCGCCTTCCCGCCCGGCTTCCCGCCCGCCCCACCCGCCCCCTTCCCGCCGCCCCAGCCGGCGGCCAATGGGGGAGGCCGTCGCAGCGGCCGCCGGGGTGGCCGCAAGCAGGGAGGCGGTGGCGGCGGCGGTGCTCAGGGAGGAGCACCTCGCCAGCAGCAGCCGGCCCCTCAGCCGGCGGCCCCGTGGTACGCCGGCCAGAACCCGTGGACCGGCGTCGTCCACGCCTACTCCATGCCGGTTCCACGGGCTCCTTCTCCGGGTCTACTCGGCACCCGACCCCCGTCACACCAGGCGTACTACGCCGCGCCGCAGTCCTATGCGGCGCCCTACGGGCAGCCGTCGCCGCCCGGCGGGCCGCCGCTGCTGCCCCCGCCGTCTGCGTCGTCCCTCCCGCCGGCGCCGTGGGACCCGGCTCTCCTGGCGGCTCTCCACACCGCCCCTTCCCCGTCCAGCTACACCGGCGGCGGCGATTGGTACATGGACAGTGGCGCCACCGCTCATATGGCAGCTTACCCCAGTAACCTCCACTCTGCCCACCCCGTCCACACCTCCAACCGCATCACCGTTGGCGACGGTTCTTCTCTTCCTATCACTCATATTGGACATACATATTTTCCGTCTAACTCCACTCCTATATCCATGTCTAATATTCTTGTTTCTCCTGATCTTATTAAAAATCTTGTTTCCGTTCGTTCTCTTACACGTGAAAATCCGGTCACTGTTGAATTTGACGAATGTGGTTTTTCTGTTAAGGACGCTCGCACGCGGATGGTGCTCCACCGATGTGACAGCTCCGACGAGCTCTACCCGGTTCACTCCGCCGCCTCCACCACTTCTGCCGCCCCTATCGCCCTCGCCACTGGAGTGGACCTCTGGCACGCTCGCTTGGGTCATCCTAATCCTGCCACACTTCGCCACATTCTTCAGAGTTTTTCTTTCACGTGTAATAAAAACGAGGATCACTCGTGTCATGCATGTCGTCTCGGCAAACATGCCCGTCTTCCATTTAGGGCTTCTTCCTTTGTTGCATCGTACCCGTTTGAGTTGATTCATAGTGATGTTTGGACATCTCCTGTTGCAAGTAATACGGGCTTTCTTTACTATCTTGTCATTCTTGACGATTTTTCGCATTATGTGTGGACCTTCCCGTTGCGCCGCAAGTCGGACGCCATCTCCACTCTTGCCGGCTTCTACTCTTTCGTACGCACGCAGTTTGGTCGACCCATTCTCGCGTTGCAGACTGACAACGGGAAGGAGTTCGACAACGCCGCTGTTCGTAGTCTTCTTACCACACATGGCACGATCTTTCGTCTCACTTGCCCGTACACCTCGCAGCAGAACGGTCGTGCTGAGCGCATCCTTCGCACTCTTAATGACTGCGTTCGGACTCTTCTCTTTCACGCCAATGTGCCCCCGCGCTTTTGGCCTGACGCTCTAGCCACCGCTTCACTCCTCATCAACATCCGCCCATGTCGTACTCGCGGGAACTTTACACCTCACCACCTCCTCTTCGGTGCACCCCCCTCTTATGACGGGCTTCGCATCTTCGGCTGCCTGTGCTATCCTAGCATCGCTGCCACTGCGCCTCATAAGCTCGCCCCCGCTCCGTCGCATGCATCTTTCTTGGCTATCCACCTAACACTAAGGGCTACCGCTGCTAAGATCCAGTCTCTCACCGTGTTTTTACCTCTAGACACGTTTACTTTGATGAGATGGTCTTCCCGTTTCAGCAGCAGGCACCCCTTGTCGTCTCGTCGTCACCGGTCACCGGCGACCCCTTGACGACCTCGTCTGGTGGACGAGCACGCCTGGTTCGTGGACCGCCTCCGGGCTTTGGCGGTCCCCGAGCCCCACTGTCGGCGCCCTCCCCGGCCGGCACTGACGGTGCGCCGCGGGGTCAGGCCCCGCCCTCACCCGCCGCCCCCGACTCGGGCGCCGCGGGGTCGGGCGCCTCCTCCGCCGCAGGGTCGGCCTCACCGCCGGCCGCCTCGCCTGTGGACTCGGCGGCCCCCTCGCAGGCCGCGACGCCCGCCGGCTCGCCGGCCGCGACGCCCGCCACCTCGCCGGCTGCCTCGCCGGCCGTCTCGCCGGACGCCTCGCCGGCCCCGGTGGCCCCGTCCGGCCCTGTCACCCGTGCCCGCGCCGGCGTTCATTGCCCGAGTCTCCGGTACTCGTGGGACGAGTACGTCCTCGCCGCCTCTGTCGTGGAGCCGTCACCCATTCCTGCGTCCGCCCGCGCCGCCCTCCGTGATCCTCACTGGCTTGCGGCGATGCAGGAAGAGTTCGACGCTCTTCAGCGGAACCGCACCTGGACCCTGGTTCCCCGGCCTTCCCGCGCCAACGTCATCACCGGCAAGTGGGTCTTTCGCCATAAGACCCGCTCAGACGGTTCACTTGAGCGCTACAAGGCTCGCTGGGTGGTCCGCGGTTTCCGCCAGCGCGCTGGAGTTGATTTCACGGAGAAGTTCGCCCCGGTTGTCAAACCGGGCACGATCCGCACTGTCCTCCAGCTCGCCGTCTCTCGCGGCTGGCCTGTTCACCAGATGGATGTCTCCAACGCCTTTCTCCACGACCATCTTGAGGAGCAGGTGTTTTGTGAGCAACCCACTGGCTTCGTCGACGCTTCCCTTCCCGGTCATGTGTGCCTGCTGTCGCGCTCTCTTTATGGGCTCAAGCAGGCACCCCGCGCCTGGTACCAGCGGATCGCCGGGTTTCTTCAGACACTGGGCTTCAGCGTCACTCGCTCGGACGCCTCACTGTTTGTCTATCGCCACGGTGACACGACTGCATATTTGCTGCTTTACGTCGACGACATCATCCTGACAGCCTCCTCCGCAGCCGTTCTTCAGCAGATTACTCTCCGGTTGCGTGACGAGTTTGCTATCAAGGACATGGGTGCTCTGCATTATTTCCTTGGCATTGAGGTCGTTCGGCGTCCGGACGGTTTCTTTCTTCATCAACAGAAGTATGCCCATGAGCTTCTTGAGCGCGCTGGCATGCTCAACTGCCATCCTGCTGCTACTCCTGTTGACACGAAGGCCAAGGTTTCTGCTCTTGCGGGTTCGCCTGCGTCGGATGCTCCATTCTACCGGTCCATTGTTGGCGCTCTGCAGAACTTGACACTCACCCGACCGGATCTTCAGCATGCTGTCCAGCAGGTGTGTCTCCACATGCACTCCCCCCGTGACTCTCATTGGGCTCTCGTGAAGCGGATCCTGCGTTACATCCGCGGCACGATGTCCCTGGGATTGACACTCACGGCGTCCACTTCTCTGGAGATGGTAGCTTACTCCGATGCGGACTGGGCTGGCTGTCCGGATACTCGTCGGTCCACCTCTGGCTACTGCGTCTACCTCGGTCCTTCCCTCGTCTCGTGGTCGTCCAAGCGACAACCCACGGTTTCGCGCTCTAGTGCGGAGGCTGAGTACCGAGCTGTGGCCAACGCCGTCGCCGAGTGCACCTGGCTTCGACAGCTACTTCAGGAGCTACATCATGATGTCTCTTAGGCTACAGTCGTCTACTGCGACAACGTCTCTGCGGTGTACCTCTCCGCCAACCCCGTTCATCATCGCCGGACTAAACACATCGAGCTGGACATTCACTTTGTGCGCGAGCAGGTGGCTCTTGGACGCATGCTGGTTCTCCATGTGCCGACTGCTCAGCAGTTCGCTGATGTGATGACGAAGGGATTGCCGACTTCCACCTTTGAGGAGTTTCGTTCCAGTCTCTGCATCACTGGCGCCGCTTCGACTGCGGGGGGGTGTTGAGTATATATATTGTGTACGTGTATATGTGTGCGTAGGGCCCACCTCCTGTGTTCTTATATAGTTGAGGTTGTGGCCCACCTCTGTACTTATATATACGTGCCTGGTGCATCGATCAATACATTGCGATTGCACAGTCCATAACTTGTCCTTCTACAAATTCTTCTCGGAAATAGATAGGGGCCTTGTATAGATGCAAATTTTATCTTGTACTGACCTTATATTTTAAACTGGAGAGAGTAACTCTCATGTGCGTACTTGTCCAAAGATATATTCCTTTAATCTTGTGAAATTGTTTCTTTTTTACATAAGTTTCTCTTCTTTTATTGCATGGTGGGATTTAAAATAGTAGTCCAAGTTTTTATTTGAGACTACAAAATGTCCAATGCGATTTCTCTAGGCAAAGGGGGTACTCTCTTCATCCATGAATTTAAGTCATATTTGGACACTCTTCAAGGAAAATTTTATTAAGTTTGACTATAGAACTAGATTATGAGGCTGGTCATAATGGAAGGATCATAAGCGGTATCATGCATGCCAACTAGATTTTTTGAATGATAGGGCACACAATTAAATGAGGGAAAGAGAATGTGATACCGTAAATGTTGTACTACTTTGCGTCATGCATAACAATTAAGAAGACAACCTAAGATACTAACTTATAATACTATGCATTACGGAAGTAGTATCATACACTAGTATCATATGAATGATACTAGTATATGATACTCCCCATTACGACCGGCCTGAACATCTACAATAGCAATTTTTGGAAGTATATTTATTTGGTATACATTTTTCATGCATATGCAATGTTTGTATATTATTTCATTGATAGAAGAAGTTGGAATGGGTATAGGGGAGGGTACAACACAAAATACAAATGGCAAGAAGGCGTCAGTATGGAGCCCGGAACAGGCAGACATGGGATACTCAGTTCTGGTAGAGGATACAACACATCGCTAAACTCACCTCGCCCTGACCTTACCCATACACAAATCAACTAAAATCAGAGCACCGGTCCGTCAGACCCTTAGCGCACACCGCATGTGCACGCTTCAGAAGTCGCCGCCGCCGTCTTCCGATAACCCATGTTCAGTGCAGGGATAAATGAAAAGACCTTGTCAGGCCTGCTGTGGACACCACCGCGATGTCAGGCTGCGGCATCACCCTGCGCTCGTCCATCATCGAGAGTTCGCCACCGAGACTTCCCGTCTTCGGCTCGTAAAACCACATCGCTCCACCTCAGGATCCCTGGAACCAGCACATGCTCCTAAAAAATGATACACCCGGGAGGGTAAACGGCGCCTTATGTTATCATCGTCCGATCCAGAAGATCTAAATCTAGAGTTTTCCCAGAGCAGCCTGGGTGGGAAGACGGCAATTGCAGTAAAGATGTCTCCAACACGGAAACGACACAAATACGCCGCCATAACCGAAGTCGGCGTGGTTTTCACCAGCTGCCGCACCTCGCCAACGACTGAACATACATATTTTTTGTTGCGTTGGGTCCGACGACTGATCATCAATCGATGAAATGAAGCTACAGGGGCTACTATAGATCGTGTCGATGATCGATGGAGTAGGCCCTAGCTGTAGCTGTAGTAGCCCGGTAGTCGACCGGGGTAGGCTTACACAGTGCACATGCCGGGGGTACATGCTATGCTAAGCTATGGTAGCTCTCTTCTTTTAGGACATGCACATGGATGTGTAGCCGTCACATCCACCGGCCGGACACACACACTGTTGCCTCTCCGCCATTGCAACCGCAGCCCATGTCCTTGTGATGTTCTCCCAATTACCACTGTTCCCCTCATACCTTGACACCAGCCTACTACAGTAAGCAAGCAATCCAGCTAGCTGGAGAGCAGAGCAGTGCAGCAGCTCCTCTTTCAGTTCCAAAAGGCGTATGTTTAGCTGTAGTTTGACCGCATATGTACACCTAGCTACTACCATCATGACATACTACGTAGGAGTACATGCGTGCGTGCATGCATGCGCCCTATGTAAAAAAGAACGGGAAAGTACTTGAAAGAGGGAGAGAGTACAACCTATAACCTAGGTAGCATGTATGGCTAAGGAAGCGCGAGCAGCCCAAACTAACAAGGTACTAGGGCTTTGCTTCGTCGCGTTGTGGTACGTGTAGGCATGGCAAAGCAGAAAAGGCGCGGCTAACAGTTTCTTTGACTGGTGGTGGTGGTTACTGGTTAAGTAAGCCTTGTCACTTCACTCCAATAGTGTGAGCTAAAGCTCTAAAGCGAGCTACCTAGCTGCATGCCTGCTCAAGTGTCAAAGGCTTTGAGGTCGTTCCTGATCGATCGAATTCTCAGCAAAGGATACCTACAAGCCTACAGCATTACTAGTACTAGCATCCATGTGATGCACATGCATGCTGCATATATATGCATGAACTTTCAACTGGAGGTAACTCAGATTACATGCATGCAGGTTGCATACATGGAACTTGAGATAGGGAAAATGTTTCGTGTTTTCTTCTGAGTCTTTTTTTTTCTTCTGCGTTTATGTACTCGTTTTCCTTACGGCCATGCTCGAAAATTTTTCAAGGGGAGACCGGGCTCCCAGAACTCTTTTCTGGACCGTCCTTTTCCTGCTGGGCTCTTTCGGCCGTCTGAGGACACTTGCTGGACATAAGGCCTTCAAGATAATATTCTCTGTGCAGTGGGCCTGGTAGGCTACAGACCCTTAGATTAGATTTCCCTCCTTTTTTACAAAATCACTAGTTAAGGGTACCTTGTCTCAAAAAAAATTAGTTAAGGGTACCCCTTGCAAAGGTCACTCCCACCTCCTCTGTTGGTGACAAGTGGCACACTGCTTCTGTGACACTTTCTGTGACACTTGTCACAACCTAGGAGCTTTGTGCTTTTTTCGTAGATTTGTTTTTTAAAATGTTTTATCTCTTGAGCCCTGCGTCACGAACTGTTTTCACCATTGCATTTCTCGCCTCGAGATTTTTGAAACTAAACCCATTGTTAATAGGTTTGGAGAAACTTTTTTCTTTCGGAAACAAATATAAAGATAGCAGGAAACCGGGAAAATGAAAACCAGAAAAAATGAAAACAGAAAAACAAAAAGAAAAATAATCTGAAAAAAGGAGGAAATCAATAAAAATCGAGAGCGCATTTTATGTTTTCTTTTTAATTTTCGGGAAGCACAATTGTGCTTCAGGCAGGAGCATTGTTGTGCTTCACCATGAAGCATAACTATGCTTTTCGCTTTTCGGAAAGTAAGATGTGCTTCACACGGATTATTTTTTTGATGGTTTTCACTTTTCGTGAAGCACAGTTGTGCTTTACCGAAGTATGTTTTTCAGTTTTTTCGAGAAGCACATATGTGTGTTTTGAAACATAACTGTACTTTTAATATTTGGGAAGCAACTATGCTTTTAGACATGGTGTGCTTCATGGGAGAAAAAACAAAACAAACAAAAAAAGACAAAAAAAATTCAAGGAAAACTAAAAAACCAAGCAAAATCAAAAAACCTAAAGAAAAGAAACACGTGCAGAAAAGCAAAAAAATGTGCCCCTGCGGGTGCACCCAGCGTGCGACATGTGGCAGCGCTGGGCGAATCCCATGGGAGAGTGCCCGTTGGGATCCCCTTCCATGAGGTATCTGCTAACAAGTTGCTCCTTTCTTTTTGATTGCTTCTACTCGGCACCTCGGAAAACCTTTGTGACACTCGTTGAGTGCCTTAGCCAACTTCCATTTGGCGCTTCAGGTCTAGGTTAAAAGCTTAACAGTATGCGACACTCATTACCATGAACGAATGGGCGGCCAGTTTAGATTGTTTTAGGTAGTGTTGTTTTCTAATATTCTTTGTTATTTTTCTTTTATGTCTTTCTTGGCCGATTTTTGTTCTGCTTTCTTTCCTTTTTCGTTTATCGTTATCATTTTTTTTATTTTTACATTTATATTTCATGAACTTTTATTTTCAATTTCATGATTTTTTTTAAATCATGAAAAAAATTAAACTCATGAACGTTTATTGAATTCTGCGTACATTTTTCAGATTCCCAAAAATATTAAATTTGTGATTTTCTGAAAAAAAAGTTAGAACTTTTTTTCATTCATGAATATTTTTTAATTCATGAACTTTATGGTATTCATGAATTGTTTTATACAATTTGTGAACGTTTTTAAGTACATGAACTTTTTTCTAAGCTGCGAACTTCTTTCAAATTCACAAAAAGAATGAATCATTATTTCTTTCAAAAGCCAACGGTCCACAGGCAACCGGTTAACAATCAACCAGGTCAACCATAAAACCGAGCAAACAGGCATGTGCGCATGCCGAGTGGGCTGTTTACTCGCATTGATGGGCTGGCCTACGCGAGCAGCACGTGAACGCTGCTTCACTAGGTGGTGCCACAAGCGGTAAGGGTATGGCCCTCTAAAGGTTGGACGGTTTCTTAGGAAAAAGTTGCATTACAATTTTACAGTTTAAAATATCTAGAAAATCATTAAAAATGGGAAAGAGTTCTTGAATTTCGAAATAATAATAATAATAATAATAATAATAATAATAATAATAATAATAATAATAATAATAATAATAATAATAATAATTTAGAAAATAAAGGATTTGAATAAATATTAATTTGAAAAATGTTCACCAATTTAAAAAAAATTCATTGTTCGAAAAGGTTCCTGAATTTGAATAAAGTGTTCACGTGTGAAAACAGTTCATAGATTTGCGAAAAGCTCCAAATTTGGAAAAAGATGATGAACTTTGCTTTTAGACACGGTGTGCTTCATGAGAAAAAAAAACAAAACAAACAATTAGAAAGACAATTTTGTTTTTTGAGGAAACCTAAAAAAACCAAGCAAAATCCGAAAACCCAAAGAAAAAAGACACGTGCAAAAAAGCAAAAAAAAACTCCTGCAGGTGCACCCGCCATGCGACATGTGGCGGCGTTGGGCGCACCCCATGGGAGACCGCTCGGATCCCCTTCCATGGGGTGTCCACTAACAAGTTGCTCCCTTCTTTTTGAGTGCTTCTACTCAACACCTTTGGAAAACCTATGTGACACTCGTTGAGTGCCTTAGCCAACTCCTATTGGGCTCTTTAGGTTTAGGTTAAAAGCTTAATTGTATGCAGTGCTCATTACCATGAAGGAACGGGCCGCCAGTTTAGATTATTTTAGGTAGTGTTGTTTTCTAATTTTCTATTTTGTTTCCTTTTTATTTTCTCTCTTTGTTTTCTTTTTACATTTATTTTTCATGGACTTCTCTTTTCAATTTGATGAACTTTTTTGAAAATCATGAACAATTTTTAAATATGAACATTTATTCAATTATGTGTACATTTTTTAAAATAAAAAAACTTAAATTTGTGACCTTTTTAGAAAAAGTGTGATTTTTTTCAATTCATGAATATCTTGAATTCATGACCATTATGGTATTCATGAGTATTTTTATACAATTCACAAACTCTTTTTAAGTGCATGAACCTTTTTTGAAGCAACAAACTTTTTTCAAACTCACAAAAAGAATGAACCATTTTTTTTTCCAAAAGTCAACGGTCCACAGCCAACCGGTTAATAATCAACCAGGAAACCGAGCAAACAAGGTTTTTTTTGTGGTGATTTTTTTATTCATCACCAAAGTCCACATGTTGTGGGATACAAGTAGGGTCATGGGGATGACCAAAACAAACGTGACGAACCCGGACCCTAAGAAAGAGCTAATCTAGCTAAGCTATGTGCTTTATAGTTAACAGGTGTGTGCGCGTGCAGAGTGATCTGTTGGCTCACATTGATGGACTGGCCGACGCGACCAACCCATAAACGCTGCTTAACTAGTCGGCGCCACAAGCGCTAAGGCTATGGCCCACTAAAGGTTGGACGTTTGCTTAGAAAAAAAGTTGCATTACATTTTTTATAGTTTAAAACATGTAAAAAAATCACTAAAAACTGGGAAAGAGTTCTTGAATTTCGAAAGAATAGTAATAATACTATTTTAAAAAGTAAAGGATTTGAAAAAACATGAATTTGAAAAACTTCCATGAATTTGAAAAATGTTCGTCATTTGAAAAAGTTCATCAATTTGAATAAAGTGTTTGCATTTAGAAACAGTTCATGCATTTGCAAAAAGCTCCAAATTTGGAAAAGGATGATGAATTTGAAAAAAGTACATGGATTTAATAAATGTTTATGAATTGGAGAAAATAAAGATCATGATTTTTGTAAAAACAAATAATAAAAACTAAAATGTAAAAGAAAAAACATATGGAAAAATCAAGAAAAGCAAAGAGCAGAGAAAACTAACCTTAAGATCCTAGAAGCTTCCCAAAACCGATGAAAGTTCATAATAGCAGTAATGGTCAGAGCTTTATGGGCTCAGTAAAAAAACAATTTATCATGTGAGGGGTGTGCGCCTCCCCATCCCCCCCCCCCCCCACGCATACAGAAAGAGCTATAAATGGTGCTATAAGCGCATAATAGCATTTCCTTCATTTTTAGGCTCAAAATTTTGGTTCGGAAGTGATGGCATATTTATCAGAAAAACCCAAAATACTATAACCCATTGCTGAGGACAGAAGAACTACTCAGTTACATATGAGTACATTTTTCCGTTTCTCAATATATTGTATCAAAAATCTAAAGTTGTCACCCACTAAAACAGGGATTCCTTAGTTCCGAGTTGTCAAAATCATGTGTATATATTTTTCCTTCAGCTGCATACAATGGTTTTGTGATGGTTTGGGCTGACGTGGACACAATTTTGACCAAAACTGGACATGTAGGACTGATTTGGCTACCATATATGTTGATGTTTAACTCACCTCGATCTTACGATCGAGTCAAGAGTCATGAAAGAAAGTAGAGAGGGGAAGGAACGTAAGGGGTCTTGCCTGGAGACATGGTAGTCCTATCTAGCTTTAGGGCCCAATATGAGTAAGCCCTACGTCCTGCTAGGAGTGTTTATTGGTAGATGGGATTACATAGTTTGGCTGGGTCGGTCTACAAAGCTAGGTGTCGTGAGAATGACAAGTGGTTTTGAGTCTCCGGGATGGGTCTTTCACATCATATTTTGTGTCTTTGGTATCACTACTTCAAGTTTAGTTTTTTACGAATCGACTCTATTACTCAGTTAATATCAAAGAAATACAAAAATCATGGGGAGTTTGACACAACCATACATGGCATACACTCATACGTAGGTCCATTATCTCTCGTCAAACATTGTTGAGAGTCCCTAACTCCTATGCTAATAGGGATACCAAAATTGCTCGTAACTTCTCCTAGATGTGCATGTTCCCCTATCAAGCAAACCTCTTGCGACATAGTTTGAAACGAGTCACGAGACTCCCACATTATCTCATACATGAACATGCCACATCTTCCCCCACGTTGTCATGTTCTAACCAAAGAAGAGTGGGAGCATTATTTGACATCATCACAGTAAGATGACACAACTAAGCTAGCAGATAGTGTGTGCACCAAGACGCACCTGGAAGAAGGCGCCTCCCTTCACTCTTTTCTCGAAATTCTAGTCCAAATTGGTGTAACCTACCTAGATTAGCCAAAACACAATTGTCCGCCCGTATCTCTAGACACAACAATTTTTTGTTGTTGCGCTCATTAACACCAACATGCTTCTCCCTATGTAGTTCCTCATGGGAGTCACCTATGTAAAGCCAAGGAAGAGATGATGATGCATGTATAAACTTTGAATATACTGCATCTTATGTGTGTCTTGAACTTGAGCCTCTCCATAAACACATGAAAGATGCTACAGTTCCATGGGGCTCGACGAAACCACAATGTTAATATCGTACTGAGAGTAAGATTTTTTTTAAATCTTTATTTAATTATTCCAAAATATTCTAAGGCCACCACTTTCCCCCCTAACTTCTAACAAAAAACCATGATTAAAACTTAAGGTGCTAACTAGGCTTTCTACTAATTTTCTACCTAGCAAAGTTTCTATGACGCATAGCATCGTAGGGGCATACAACCTTACCAAGTCATGAAGCTCTTTAATTCCATTCATGCCAAGTTTGCGCCAGTTCTAGCAGTACATACTCATTGGTCCCAATGGCACCATTCGAGAGTGCCCATCGGTGCCCGTCGATCCAGAGGTAGAGCCTGTCGCCTTCTTATTTGGGCTAGTGTTCTTTCTAGTGTGTTTTCCCACTCTACCATTCTCACATGGAGGGGGACGAGTGCTAGAGTGCTCAACATAATTATTATCCTTCCCCTACACACTGGCAAGTCAATGCTCTTCTTAACATTTGCAGTGTGAAGTGGCTTATCCCTTCCTTGCCCGTCCAACAACATAAGTTGCCTCGACGCAATATTCTGTATGTCATGAGCTAAGTGTGTCACATCATTAAAGCGAGGGACATCTCCGTACATTTTTGCTTCGTAGATTCATGCACCTATCTCGTGCGCAACCATACACCTGGGTAGTGCCCCACATCCTATATAGCTCGAGTGGCACTAAAGTGTCGGTGCTAGTTTGCTCTGTTATCAAGGTAGTTTGGTCTGCTCCACACATCGTGTATGCAAGCATGAATCTTGTTTACTTCATGTCCTTGGTCGCAACACGCTATTGGCATACTCCACATCCATGTGCCCCATCAGGTTGCATACCGAGAAAACCTCAGATTCTTTTCGTACTTGACTTCTAGAATGATCAGGCGCACACTCTTTGGTGTAAGTATGACAAAGTGGGTGAGTGAATTATTGACATCAACCTTCACCAGATCCTCACAAATTATTTGCCTTGCCGCTCAGCATAATCCATGTCAATTTTCACTCTCTTGCCCACCTTCCTAGCTAGCCAGTTGACAACGGATTCAACCCTAAAGAGCTCAAGTATCAACAAGATCTGAGCCCAGACTTTCAGGGTATCCAGACCCACCCAAAAGTCCTGATGACCCCATCATATGGTTCCATGGGCAAGCCATACTCACGAAAGATTCATGGCCCTTCTTCGCGCACTTTCAACCAATCTCCCATGCATATAGCTTGGAGCATGAACAGGTTGTCCTACACCGCCCGAAACCTGATCAGCTAAGTCAGACTCTATGCAAATCCATCTTCTTAAAAATATAATTTTGGCTAAAGGGACTAAAGTGAGGATTCTTCGTATTGTTTAGATCAACACCACCCGCCACAACTCCATCGAGTTCATCATCGCGCATGAACACATTCTTCAAGAGATCAATGCCTGACCTCCACGCCTCTTAAACATCTCGCATGTTTGTGCATCGAGGATGTCTCCATCAGATGTATTCTCACCCTTCCTACGAGTTGTGCTAAGGCCTGACACTCAGACAAGCACTACGGAATGCCCAGTAGTGGTGGGTGCTAAAAGCTCATTTGTGGTGGGTGAGGCTGTCAAGGGCGCCCGCCACATGGCATCAATGGTGGGCACTCCGCCCGCCACTGACAGTACAAGCAGCAGCGGTGGGCGCTAGATCGTGCCCGCCACTGATCATTTCACATGGATTTAAAAAATATAGGCATCATGGTACACATTTGCACAAGTGACACACACACACACACACACACACACACACACACACACACACACACACACACACACACACACACATATATATATATATATATAATATCATTTTGGACGACGCAATGATATGAACAAATGACTAGATTTCGTAATCCACACTGCTAGATCAAGTCCAATTCTGCTAAAAACATATCTATGAGCAAGTACAGATTAAACTAGAGCTAAATCATACTGCAATAGTATTAATGAGCAGAATCTGGTTGTGGTGTGGGGGCATTCTTGGCGGAATTATGCCCATGACACCTCACCGCCGGGGCTCTCTGAGTCGGAGTCAGAGATGTCACCTATTCCCGTGCCCATTTGAGGATCAATTCTGGACTACTCTGAGGCGGCATTCGAGCGCACTCTACACAGTTGGCCTCCAAGAAGATAACGTGTGCTGCATTCCTGAATTCTCTATTGACACACATCTTGCACATATCGACTTCGTCCTGGCATTGATTGTTCTCGCGTGTGATAGCCTTTGCCTCCTCTGGCTCCCGCACGCAATCTCTCCAGCAAAACACCGCATAATCAATCCTTATTTCCCATGCCACCAATACCCTCCGCCGATGCCTCTCCAATTCACGTGGTGAGGACGGAGAGGGCGATGCTGGATTGGAGGATGAAGGTGTGGTACGGTAGGTCTTACGAGGACGCCTAGGACCATGGAAGCCCTCTTAATAATTACATTAGCGCAAAATTCATGATCTCACTCCACAAGAAAAAATAATGCATACTATTCAGTCTATACGTGGGCATCACACAACAACTGTAACATATAGGGAAAACATATTTTTAAAGATAGAGGCATTTACCAACATTGGTAGAACTAGCTAGTGCGACGATACATATAAGTAGATTTGTCAAGTCTACGTCATTAGGTTTTCAATGCTAAGGACATAGTATGGCATAAAAACTTCCATAGATTCAGCAATATTACGAACATAGTTCAAACATCTCTACCGCATAGTAATAAAAGTAGCTATGGTGAAGGGGGAAACTCCTCATCAAAGTCAAAGTCAAAGTCAGAGTCGGAGTCATCATCCTTGTTGGAGAACTCGGCAATGTTGAACATGCGGAGCCATTGCTTCTTGCTTGTGTTGGGGCTTTCGATTTGGGACGACCACTTGCCCCAAGGCCTCTGGAAAACACCACAGTACCTCCCATTCCCCGCCATGTCCAATGAAAGAGTGCTCTAAACCATGCACATATTTAAAGTTAAAAATCTGCGGGAAAGTTGGCATGACCTTTCTTTAATATTAGACATATTAAATGCTAGAATTTGATGAAATGGAAATCAATTAACGTTTCGCCAAAACATTGGCACTTAGTATGAATCCATGCACAAATTTGAAGGCATGTACTATAACACAATATGAATATAGCACTCATAGGAATAGCCAAGTCTGTAACAAACTAATGATATACAACATCGGTTGCATCATAGTACATAGCATACATAGCAACAACACAACAATCCTAACACTAGATACAACCAAAATCTGAGAAAGTAGTGGTCAAACTATATGCCAAGCATTTGCATGTTAGAAATGAACCTAATAGTAATTGCCATGAGCAACCATACTTCACTTAGTCTCCTAACAGAACAATCACACCAAATCAACCTTAAACAATAGTTAGTTTAGTTAATTAACCTCAACACTAATAAAAAGCTAATCGAGCTAATTAACCTAAAACAATAGCTAATCGAGCAAAGGTCAGTCGCCGCCGCGGTCAGCCACCCCTGTCACGCTTCCATTCCGATAGGGAGGGAAAGAGGAGGTGGAAGAAGGATGAGGGGATGGACTTGCCGGAGTCACCTGAGCCACGCCGAAGACGCGGCCGAAACCCGAGCCATGAGGGAGGGTCACGGGTGGAGGTTGGAGGATGTATGTGACGAGTCCAGTTGGAGGATGTGTGCGACGAGTCTAGTTGGAGGGTAGGACCGAGCGGCGGGAGGTGGTCCCATGAGAGTGTTACGGCGCCGCTGGGATCGGCAAATGAAGGTGGTGGCAGCGAAGGCTCACGCGAGGGAGAGAAGAGGGTGAGCTCTCTCTCTTCCCTTCTTTTTTCATTTGGGCCCAAGACAACTTCTGTTTAGAAGAGGACAGGAAAAAGTGGGAAAAAATATATGAACTCATGGTGCCACTGATGACTCACAAGTATAGGGCTCAATTGTAGCTCTTTTCGATAAGTAAGAGTGTCGAACCCAACGAGGAGCAGAAGGAAATGACAAGTAGTCTTCAGTAAGGTAATGTCTGCAAGTGCTGAAATTGTAAGTAGCGGAGTAGTTTGATAGCAAGATAATTTGTAACGAGCAAGTAACGATAGTAGTAACAAAAGTGCATCAAGGTAGACCAATCCTTTTGAGGCAAAGGACATGCCCAAACTGTCTCTTACGACAAGCAAAGCGTTCTTGAGGGTACACGGGAATTTCATCTAGTCACTTTCATCATGTTGGTTCGATTTGTGTTTGCTACTTTAATAATTTGATACGTGGGTGGACCGGTGCTTAGGTGTTGTTCTTACTTGAACAAACCTCCTACTTATGATTAACCCTCCCGCAAGCATCTGCAACTACGAGAAAAGTATTAAGAATAAATTCTAATCATACATTAAACTTTTGGATCCAATCGGTCCCTTACGGAATAGCGCATAAACTAAGGTTTAAGCTTCTGTCACTCTCGCAACCCATCATCTAATTGCTACTCCGAATTCCCTTAGGCCCAAATATGGTGAAGTTTCATGTAGTCGACTTTCACATGACACCACTAAGGGAATCACAACATACATACTATCAAAATATCGAACACATATCAAGTTCACATGATTACTTGCAACATGATTTCTCCTGTGACCACAAGAACAAAAGTAACTACTCACAAATGATAAACATGCTCATGATCAGAGGAGTATTAAATATCATAATGGATCTGAACATATAATCTTCCACCAAATAAACCATATAGTAATCAACTACAAGATGTAATCAACACTACTAGTCACCCACAAGCACCAATCTATAGTTCCCGTAACAAGATTGAACACAAGAGATGAACTAGGGTTTGAGATGAGATGCTTCTATTGAAGATGCTGATGGAGATTGCCCTCCCCAAGATGGGAGAGTTGTTTGTGATGATGATGACGATGATTTCCCCCTCCGGGAGGGAAGTTCCCCCGGCGGAATCGCTCCGCCGGAGGGCAAAAGTGCTCCTCCCAAGTTCCTCCTCATGGCGGTGGTGCTCCGCCCAGAAAGTCCTCTCCTTATTTTTTCTAGGTCAAAATGACCTATATACTAGAAGATGGGCACTGGAGGTGGGCTTGGGTGAGCACAACCCACCAAGGCGCGCCTGGGCTGCCTGGCGCGCCTAGGTGGGTAGTGCTCACCTGATGGGCCCACTCTATTAGTTATTTGCTCCAATAATTCTCATATGTTCCATAAAAAATCCTCGTGAAGTTTCAGCTCATTTGGAGTTGTGCAGAATAGGTAGCATGGCGTAGCTTTTTCAGGTCCAGATTTCCAGCTGCCGGAATTCTCCCTCTTGGTGTATACCTTGCATATTATGAGAGAAAAGGCATTAGAATTACTCCAAAAAGCATTACTATGGATAAAAACATTATAAATAACAGTAAGAAAACATGATGCAAAATGGACGTATCAACTCCCCCAAGCTTAGACCTCGTTTGTCCTCAAGCGAAAACCGAAATTGAAAAACATGTCCACATGCTTTGAGAGAGAGGTGTCGATAAAAAAAAATACGGACATAGAAGCATCATGTTGTTTATTATAACAACAACAAATTTAAACATAAGACTCTTATCATAGAAATTTTATCATATACTTCTCATGAATAAGTAACAGCTCATCACACAATCGAAGTATAAAGCAAAAACTCTATTAAAAACCGACAAACTATGTTCTCAGTCAACTTTGCAACTACAATTCATCATCTTTTCAGGAAGGGTCACGTATCGGATCCTTTAGGCAATTCCACATACACAACCATCATATAGTATTCTATGATTGCTAACACTCACCGCGTACACATGAGCAAAGCGTTTCAACCGGACACATAGAAAGATAGGGGCTTATAGTTTCTCCTCCCAACGTACTCACCTCAAGGGTGATGTCAACAATAATAACTTATGCTATCTATATTCAGCTGGACATATGTGTCTAGATCTTTCCTCGCCACATGATGCTTGCCAAAGGAGAAAAATAAAAAGGAATAGAAGGAAAATTTTGACTCTTTGCGTAAAAGTAAATACATAAAAGTATAAGATAGGCCCTTCGCAGAGGGACGTAGAGGTTTCCATGCGCTTATTTGTTTGTATGCTCAACCCCTTAGTGCAAAAGAACGTCACGTTGCATTGCCCCTTGTGATAGCAACCTTTATTATGTAGTCTGTCACTTTTATTCTTCACCATTACAAGTTTGTGCAACGCTCAATTTTCTCTTACACTAAATGATCTCACACTTTTAGAAGCAATTTTTATTGCCTTTTTGCACCGATGACAACTTACTTGAGGGATCTTGCTCAATCCCTAGGTAGGTATGGTGGACACTTGAAAATAAGATTTGGGTTTAAGGGTTTTTGGATGCACAAGTAGTATCTCTACTTAGTGTGGAATTTTGGTTAGCATAGATAGGGGGCAAGCACCACATATTGAAGGATCTATGACAATATGACTTCTATGTGAATATAAACAAACATAAACCATTAAGTTGTCTTCCTTGTCCAACGTCAATAATTTTGGCATATAATATTTTGATGAGGGCTCACAATCACAAAAGATTTATAGGATAGTATATTTATATGTGAATCTTCTCTTCCCTTACTAATTATTTCATGAGTTGCATCATTGACTAATGCTATGTTTGTCAATCTATAATAAAATTTTCTACTTATAGTATTCCTTATGTGGTGCCATCACCTACCATAGGATTAGTATATGATCTTATTGATTTATTTCCTTTCTCTTTTTCCTTTCTTATTTATTTTCTTTATTTGCAACATGAGAGTAAAGAAAGCAAAAACTCAAACTAAACTTTATTATATAACTTGCACACGATTACAAGGATAGATCACTAAGCAAACTCTCAAAGAAGAAAGGATTGAACTAAACTTTTATTCATCTAAAGCAAAAGATCGAACTAAAATAAGTAAAAGCAAAAAGATAGTGGGATGATACGATACTGGGGCACCTCCCCCAAGCTTGGCGGAAGCCAAGGGGAGTGCCCATACCCGATACTCAATTCTCCTTTGGTGGTGAACAAGATGATGGTGGTGATGAAGCGATCCTGTTCTTAAGGATCAAGAGATTCTCTAATCGACGGATGACGATACGGAGATGGATGATATTCTCTTGATGCAGAATATTTTCACGAGTGAGATACTTATTTTGTATGCGAACTATTTCAATGATGCGAAAAGCCTCAATCTCAGCAGGAGTAAGGTGAGTAAGGTAGGGCTTAAGGATATCTTCTTCCACCTCCTCGGCCAGCAGTGCTTGTGCTGTCACCGGGGATGGATCTACGGTAGATTCCTTGCCCTTTTCTCCCTTGACGGCGTCCATAGGCTCCTCCCTCTTCGTCTCGATTTTCATCAACCAATCATCTTCTTCCATGTTGTTGGAGGAGCAGGAAGACATGACGCCTGGCTTGATGAATCTGACGAAAACAGCAAGAAAAGAGAACAGAGGATTTCTTTGCAATACGGTGTTTAACAGGTTCGGGAAGTATATATAGATTTTTTTTATCTTGGAGGACAAGCATACAGAAGAAAAACGGAGTCTGGAAGATGTCCTAGGTGGGCACAACCCACCTGGGTGCGCCAGGCCCTGGTGTCTTGTGCCCACCACGGTACGCTTCCTGGAAGTTTCTTTATTTCCTAAATTTTTAAATATTCCAAAACTGATAAAAAATATTTTTGCGAATTTTTCGGAGTCCGTTTACTTACTGTATCATGTACCTCCTTACTTTCACGATTCTGGAGTGTTTCGGTAGGACTCTTTTATGTGTTCTTCCGGTGTCAAAGTTTGGATAATATTACTTTGAACATTAATGGGTGTACCTGAGATATAATGTTTTATTCGTTGCCCATTGACAACCTTCGGGTTAGTACCTTCGGGATTATTCATTTTGATGGCTCTAGACCGATAAACCTCCTCGATGACATATGTGCCTTCCCATTTTGAGAGGAGTTTTCATGCAAAGAATCTGAAATGAGAGTTGTACAAAAGAACATATTCTCCGACTTTAAACTCACGCTTTTGGATTCTTTTGTCATGCCATCTTTTAACCTTGTATTTGAATAATTTTGCATTTTCATAAGCTTGGGTTCTCCATTCATCTAAAGAGCTAATATCAAATAACCTCTTTTCACTAGCAAGTTCGAAATCATAGTTGAGCTCTTTGACTACCCAATATGCTTTATATTCTAACTCAAGAGGCAAATGAAAAGCTTTTCCATAAACCATTTTATAAGGAGACATACCCATAGGGTTTTTATATGTTCTATAAGCCCAAAGTGCATCATCTATTTATTAGACCAATTCTTCCTGGACCTATTGACAGTCTTTTGCAAAATAAATTGTATTTCTCTATTGCTAAGTTCAACTTGACCACTAGACCGAGGATGATAAGGTGATGCAATTCTATGGTTAACATCATACTTGGCAAGCATTTTACGGAAAGCACCATGAATAAAATGTGAACCACCATCAGTCATTAAATATCTAGGGACTCCAAACCTTGGGAAAATAACTTACTTAAGCATTTTAATAGAGGTGTTGTGATCAGCACTACTGGTTGGAATAACTTCTACCCATTTAGTAACATAATCGACAACAACCAAAATATGTGTATACCCATTAGAGGAAGGAAAAGGTCCCATGCAATCAAATCCCCAAACATCAAATGGTTCAATAGCAAGTGAATAATTCACAAGCATTTCTTGACGCTTACCGATATTACCTATCCATTGACATTCATCACAAGATAAGACGAACTTACGGGCATCCTTGAAGAGAGTAGGACAATAAAATCCAGACCGCAATACCTTGTGAGCAGTTCTATCTCAAGCATGATGCCCTCCATAAGCTTCGGAGTGACATTTCCATATGATTTGTCCCTGTTCATGCTCAGGTATACAACGTCTAATAATACCATCTACTCCTTCTTCGTAAAGATGTGGGTCATCGCAAAAGTAGTGTCTTAAATCATAGAAGAAATTTTTCTTTTGTTGGTATGTAAAGCTAGGTGGTAAATATTAGCAACAATGTAATTAGCATACCAAGGAGTACTGTGAGCAACATTTATTAAAGCTAACTGCTCATCAGGAAAACTACCATCAATAGGTAGTGGGTCATCAAGCACATTTTCAAGCCTAGATAAATTATCAGCTACTGGGTTCTCAGCTCCTTTTCTATCAATGATATGTAAATCAAATTCTTGTAACAAGAGAACCCATCGAATAAGTCTAGGTTTAGCATCTTTATTTTCCATAAGATATTTAATAGCAGCATGGTCTGTGTGAACAGTTACTTTGGAATCAACAATATAAGGTCTAAATTTATCACAAGCAAACACAACTGCTAAGAATTCTTTTTCAGTAGTAGCACAATTTCTTTGAGCACTATCTAGAGTTTTACTAGCATAATGAATAACATTCAATTTCTTATCAACTCTTTGTCCTAGAACAACACCAACAACATAATCACTAGCATCACACATAATTTCAAAAGGCAAGTTCCAATCAAGTGGTTGAACAATAGGTGCAGAAATTAAGGCTTTCTTGAGTGTTTAAAAGGCTTCTAAACAATCATCATCAAAAACAAAAGGAATATCCTTTTGCAAGAGACTAGTAAGAGGCATAGAAATTTTTGAAAAGTCTTTGATAAATCTCCGGTAGAAACCAACATGACCTAGGAAACTACGAATACCTTTTATATCTTTAGGACACGGCATTTTCTCAATTGTATCAACCTTAGCTTTGTCCACTTCAAAACCTCTTTCAGAAATTTTATGACCCAAGACAATGCCTCCATTAACCATAAAGTGGCACTTCTCCCAATTCAAGACAAGATTTGTTTGTTCACATCTCTGCAAAACTCGATTAAGATTTCTTAAACAATCATCAAAAGACTTCCCATAAACAGAAAATTCATCCATGAAAACCTCAACAATCTTTTCACAAAAGTCAGAGAATATAACAGTCATACATCTTTGAAAGGTAGCAGGTGCATTACATAAACCAAAAGGCATATGACTATAAGCATAGGTTCCAAAAGGACAAGTAAAAGTGGTATTTTCTTGATCAGGTTGAGAAACAAGTATTTGTGAAAATCCAAAATATCCATCAAGGAAGCAAAAATGTGTGTGCTTAGATAATCTTTCAAGCATTTGATCAATGAAAGGCAGAGGGTAATGATCTTTTCTAGTTTCTTTGTTTAATTTTCTAAAATCAATTACCATTCTATAGCCTGTAACAATTATTTATGGAATAAAATCATTCTTATCATTAGGAACAACAGTTATACCTCCTTTCTTAGGGACACAATGAACAAGACTTACACATCTACTATCAGCTATAGGATAGATTATACCTGCTTCTAGACAGTGGCGGAGACAGGCCTGGGGCAGCTAGGGCTATAGCCCCAGGCCTAGAAACAACTTACTTTGTAATTTATTCATGCAAAGCATAGAAAATCATAGAAGTTTATCACTCAACATAGCACACCCCCAGGCGTAATCTGCATCTAGCTCCGCCACTGCTTCTAGAAGTTTTAATATTTCCGTTCTTACCACTTCTTTCATCTTCGGATTTAACCGACGTTGGTGATCAACTATGGGTTTAGCACCAGGTTCCATATTAATTTTGTGCTGACATAGAGTGGGACTAATGCCCTTTAAATCATCAAGAGTATATCCAATAGCAGCTCGGTGCTTCCTTAGAACTTTCAATAATCTTTCGTCTTCATGTTCTGAAAGGTTAGCACTGATAATAACAGGATATATCTTCTTTTCATCAAGATAAGCATATTTCAAAGTGTCTGGCGGTTGTTTTAATTCAAACACAGGATCACCGTTAGGTGGAGGAGGACCTCCTAGAGTTTCAATAGGCAAATTGTGTTTAAGCAAGGGACGTTGTTCAAATAAAATTTTATCTATTTCATTTCTTTCATGCATATGTAAATCATTTTCATGGTCTAGCAAATATTGTTCTAAAGGATCAGTAGGAGGAACAACAATAGAAGCAAGACCAATTAATTCATCCTTACTAGGCAATTCTTTTTCGTGAAGCTTTCTACTAAACTTGGAAAAATTAAATTCATGAGACTCATCAGCAAAACTAACATCGACAGTTTGCTTCTCACAATCTATTCTAGCATTAATGGTGTTCAAGAAAGGTCTTCCAAAGATAATGGGACAAAAGTCATCTTGCGGGGAACCAAGAATAAGAAAATCAGTAGGGTATTTTATTTTCCCACACAAGACTTCAACATCTCTAACAATCCCAATTGGTGATATGGTGTCTCTATTAGCAAGTTTAATAGTAACATCTATGTCTTCTATTTCTGCGGGTGCTATGTCATTCATAATTTCTTGATATAAGGTGCAAGGAATAGCACTCACACTAGCACCTATGTCACATAAACCATGACAACAGTGATCTCCTACTTTAACTGAGATGACATGCATGCCAACAACAGGTCTGTGTTTATCTTTTTTATCAGGTTTGGCAATTCTAGTAGCTTCTTCACAAAAGTAAATAACATGCCCATCTATATTCTTCTAAGAGATCTTTAACCATAGCAATGCTAGGCTCTACTTTGATTTGTTCATCAGGTCTAGGTGTTCTAATATACTCCCTCCATTTTTGTATACAAGGCCACTATCAAAATTACAATTTGCAGCTATAGAAGGCCACTAACACCAATCGAGATAAAATTTATGAGGTTTGCCTTGTACTAGCAACAGCGGACATTAATACCCCATGCACGCATGCGGCGGTGAGAAGGTTAGATTTAGTGCACCGCATTAATCAACCAACGAGTGAGAGAGTTGTCTTGTTGTGCATTGGAGAGAAAAATACACATTGATTAACACGTCAAGCGAGAAGAAAAGACTAGTTAGCAACATTGGCTTAAGTGGCCATTAGTTTCTTCCCTTGTACCTGTAATGTGGGTTTGTGGATTTGTATACAAAAATGGAGGGAGTAGCTTTTGTTAACCATAGTTGAAACTTTAGCATGTTCCTTTATCCTAACAGGGAAAGGTGGTTTCTCTATATAAGCAGAAGGAACAACTGGATCAACATTATAAAGTATAGCTTCTTATTTAAATGGTATCGGCTATTTAATTTCTTCTTTAATAGGTGGGTGATATTTAAACCACTTCTCTTTAAGGAGTTCAACATGAGTAGCAAATGATTCACAAAAGGAGGCTACTATCTCAGAGTCAAGTCCATATTTAGTGCTAAACTTTTGAAAAGCATCGGTATCCATGAAAGATTTAACACAATCATACTTAAGTTTAATACCTGACTCTTTACCTTCGTCGAGTTCCCAATCTTTAGAGTTGCGTTTAATTCTTTCCAAAAGATCCCACCGGAATTCAATAGTCTTCTTCATAAAAGAACCAGCACAAGAAGTGTCAGGCATGGTTTGACCATTACGAGAAAGTCAAGCATAAAAATTCTGGATAATAATTTCTCTTGAGAGCTCATGATTGGGGCATGAATATAACATTGAATCAAGCCTCCCCCAAGCTAGAGCGATACGTTCTCCTTCACAAGGCCAAAAATTATATATATAATTCCGATCACGATTAACTAGATGCATAGGATAGAAGTTTTGGTGGAACTCTAATTTCAAACGATTCCAATTCCAAGATCCAATATCATCGCATAGCCTATACCATGCCAATGCTTTTCACTTCAAAGGTAAAATGAAAACCTTTTTCATAACTTCATCCCTGGGTAAACCTGCAAGCTTAAATAATCCACAAATTTGTTCTACATATGTCAAGTGCATATCAGGATGTTCAGTTCCATCTCCTGCATAAGGATTAGCTAGCAGTTGTTCTATCATACCCGAAGGAATTTCATATTCAATATTTTTAGTAGGTGCAGTAGGTTGAGGGGTAGCTAATTGTGGTTCCGAACGAGGTGAAGATACCCCGAACAAACCCCTTGATACGTCTCCAACGTATCTATAATTTTTGATTGCTCCATGCTATATTATCTACTGTTTTGGACAATATTGGGCTTTGTTATCCACTTTTATATTATTTTTGGGACTAACCTATTAACCGGAGGCCCAGCCCAGAGTTGCTGTTTTTTTTGCCTATTTTAGAGTTTCGAAGAAACGGAATTTCAAACGGAGTCCAAATGGAATAAAACCTTCGGGAACGTGATTTTCTCACCGAATATGATCCAGGAGACTTGGACCCTACGTCAAGAAAGAAAGGAGGAGGGCACGAGGTAGGGGGCGCGCCCTCCACCCTCATGGGCCCCCTGTTGCTCCACCGACATACTCCTTCTATATATACCTACACACCCCCAAACGATCAGATACGGAGCCAAAAACCTAATTCCACTGCCGCAACCTTCTGTACCCACGAGATCCCATCTTGGAGCCTGTTCCGGAGCTCCGCCGGAGGGGGCATCCATCACGGAGGGCTTCTACATCATCACCATAGCCTCTCCGATGAAGTGTGAGTAGTTTACCTCAGACCTTCGGGTCCATAGTTAGTAGCTAGATGGCTTCTTCTCTCTTTTTGGATCTCAATACAATATTCTCCCCCTCTCTCGTGGAGATCTATTCGATGTAATCTTCTTTTTGCGGTGTGTTTGTTGAGACCGATGAATTGTGGGTTTATGATCAAGATTATCTATGAACAATATTTGAATCTTCTCTGAATTCTTTTATGTATGATTGGTTATCTTTGCAAGTCTCTTCGAATTATCAGTTTGGTTTGGCCTACTAGATTGGTTTTTCTTGCAATGGGAGAAGTGCTTAGCTTTGGGTTCAATCTTGCGGTGTCCTTTCCCAGTGACAGTAGGGGCAGCAAGGCACGTATTGTATTGTTTCCATCGAGGATAACAAGATGGGTTTCTTATCATATTGCATGAATTTATCTCTCTACATCATGTCATCTTGCTTAAGGCGTTACTCTGTTTTCTTGAACTTAATACTCTAGATGCATGCTGGATAGCGTTCGATGAGTGGAGTGATAGTAGTAGATGCAGGAAGGAGTCGGTCTACTTGTCTCGAACGTGATGCCTATATACATGATCATACCTAGATACTCTCATAACTATGCTCAATTCTGTCAATTGCTCAACAGTAATTCGTTCACCCATCGTAAAATACTTATGCTCATGAGAGAAGCCACTAGTGAAATCTATGGCCCCCAGGTCTATCTTCATCATATCAATCTTCCAACACTTTATTATTGCCTTTTCCTTTTACTTTGCTTTTTATTTTACTTGGCATCTTTATCACAAAAATACCAAAAGTATCATCTATCATATCTATCAGATCTCACTCTCGTAATTGACCGTGAAGGGATTGACAACCCCTTATCGTGTTGGTTGCGAGGAGTTATTTGCTTTGTGCAGGTACGAGGGACTCGCGGGTAGCCTCCTACTGGATTGATACCTTGGTTCTCAAAAACTAAGGGAAATACTTATGCTACTTTGCTGCATCATCCTTTCCTCTTCAAGGAAATCCAACACAGTGCTCAAGAGATAGCACCCCTCAAAGGATTGTTTTCCATTGTAACAAGTGACAATAAATTTCAGCACACTATATAAATGTTTCCTTACCAAATTCCACTTACCAAAGGCGCTTCACTCCCCGGCAACGGCGCCAGAAAATAGCCTTGATGACCCACAAGTATAGGGGATCAATTGTAGAACTTTTCGATAAGTAAGAGTGTCGAACCCAATGAGGAGTAGAAGGACATGACAAGTAGTTTTCAGTAAGGTAATGTCTGCAAGTTTTGAAATTGTAAGTAGCAGAGTAGTTTGATAGCAAGATAATTTGTAACGAGCAAGTAACGATAGTAGTAACAAAAGTGCAGCAAGGTAGCCCAATCCTTTTGAGGCAAAGGACATGACAAAACGATCTCTTATGATAAGCAAAGCGTTCTTGAGGGTACACGAGAATTTCATCTAGCCACTTTCATCATGTTGGTTCGATTTGTGTTCGCTACTTTGATAATTTGATATGTGGGTGGACCGGTGCTTAGGTGATGTTCTTACTTGAACAAACCTCCTACTTATGATTAACCCTCCCGCAAGCATTTGCAACTAGGAGAAAAGTATTAAGAATAAATTCTAACCATAGCATTAAACTTTTGGATCCAATCTGTCTCTTACGGAATAGTGCATAAACTGGGGTTTAAACATCTATCACTCTCGCAACCCATCATCTAATTGCTACTCCACAATGCATTCCCTTAGGCCCAAATATGGTGAAGTGTCATGTAGTCGACGTTCACATGACACCACTAAGGGAATCACAACATACATACTACCAAAATATCGAACACATATCAAGTTCACATGTTTACTTGCAACATGATTTCTCCCGTGACCTCAAGAACAAAAGTAACTACTCACAAATGATAAACATGCTCATGATCAGAGGAGTATTAAATAGTATAATGGATCTGAACATATAATATTCCACCAAATAAACCATATAGTAATCAACTACAAGATGTAATCAACACTACTAGTCACGCACAAGCACCAATCTATAGTTCCCGTAAAAAGATTGAACACAAGAGATGAACTAGGGTTTGAGATGAGATGGTGCTGTTGAAGATGTTGATGGAGATTGCCCTCCCCAAGATGGGAGAGTTGTTGGTGATGATGATGACGATGATTTCCCGCTCCGGGAGGGAAGTTCCCCCGGCGGAATCACTCCGCCAGAGGGCAAATGTACTCCTGCCCAAGTTCCGCCTCGAGGCGGCGGCACTCCGTCTCGAAAGTCTCTCCTTATTTTTTCTAGGTCAAAATGACCTATGTACCAGAAGATGGGTACCGGAGGTGGGCCTGAGTGAGCACAACCCACCAGGGCGTGTCTGGGCTGCCTGGCGCGCCCAGGTGGGTTGTGCCCACCTGGTGGGCCCCTCTGGTATTTATTTGCTCCAATAATTCTCATATATTCCATAAAAATCCTCGTGAAGTTTAAAGTCATTTGGAGTTGTGCAGAATAGGTAGCCTAACATAGCTTTTTCAGGTCCAGATTTCCAGCTGTCGGAATTCTCCCCCTTGGTGTATACCTTGCATATTACACTACAAAAAAAGACACATCCGTGACATTTTGGGTTGAACTAATTTTTTTGTCATACTTAGGACACTTCTATGACGATAATTGTGACAACACCCGGTGTCATCATAGATGTGGTGGGGTCCTACTTCTATGACAAAAAATCATGACAGAAAATGGGCTTTTCGTCCTGGGCGGGCCGGAGACGCACCTGCATGACATTCTTTGGGCCGTCCATGACGGAAAAAGCCGTGGTAGAAGCAAGGGCGCGAAAAATATCGGGGAGTTCCCGGTTACGGTGGCTGGTCGGGATCGAGCGATGCGCGTTTCTCTCATACATACACGCGTGTGTGCGAGGCATTGGGCTCTAATTGAACCCGAGCGAGGCGTTGGGCTCTAACTGAACCAGAATGATTGCACTGCAGGCTATGCGTTACTGAACCCGAGCGATCGATCGATACCTTACTGTTAATTGAACGCGAGTGATTCCTTTGCTACTGCTGCGAACTAAAGCCGATCGAACACTGTTGCCTCCTTCCCTGGATGAACAGTGAGCGTTGTTGAGGGGGTTTGGATGAACAGTTCCCGGTGGGGGGTTGGATGAACAGGACCCCGTGGTAGTAGAGGCTGTTGCCACTGCATGAACAGTACCCTGATCGATCAAGCCGGTGGATGAACAGGACCCCGTGGAGGGCTGGATGAACAGGACCCCTGGAGGGCTGGTTGAACAGTAGCCGGTGGAGGGCTGGTTGAATAGTAGCCGGTGGAGGGCTGGATGAACAGTAGCCCGTGGAGGGGTGGTTGAACAGGACCTCGTGGAGACGGCTGGCTGAACAGTAGCCGGTGGAGGAGCGGTGGAGGCTGGATGAACAGTCGCAGGTGGAGGCTGAAGGAGGTTGACGGTGGATGAACAGGAGCCCGTGGAGGCAGTCGATGGTGGATGAACAGTAGCCCGTGGAGGCAAGTCGACGGTGGAGATGAACAATATCCCGTGGAGTCCCATTTTGTGGTACGCCACACCCCTCCCGATGAACAGGACCCCTGTTTCAACCATAGCGCTCCAACACAAGTCATTTCCTCCGTTTTGCAGTACGCAACACCCCTCTCGATCAACAGGACCTCGTTTCAACCGTTGGAGGTCCGTTTCCTCCGTTTTGCGGTACGCCAGACCCCTCCTGATGAACAGGATCCCGTTTCGACCGTGGCCAGTCGAACACAAGGCCGTTTCCTCCGTTTTGCGGTACGCCAGGCCTCGTTTCCATCAGTTGTTCCGTCCAAGCCGGTTGGCTCCTGATGAACATGACGACGCAATCCGTTCTGACCCAGCCGGTTGCCTCCCCATGAACACAACGACGGTGCAACTTCTCCGTTCCGATCCAGCCATGTACACGATCCCTGGTCGTACGTATGCGGGAGTAGGCGTTTGAGACCCCGCCCGTATGTACATACGTGGCCGCATTTTCTTTCTTGCACCCTGGCTGTCGTGGATTTGTCACGGCAGATGTCCTAGTAAGAGGACTTAGTCGTGGAGCCATCGCAACGGGTTAGCTTGAAGGGGTTAAAGTGGACACAAGGACACGGTTTTTATACTAGTTCGGCCCCTTCGATGAAGGTAAAAGCCTACGTCTAGTTGTGATGGGATTGATGGGTTTCGAGGGCTTAGGGAGCGATAAGCTTCGCCTAAACCTCGAGTTCTTTTTTCTCTGTCCCCAAACCGCCGCCGGGTCATCCCCTTATATACACGGGTGACGCCCGTCGGTCTGCAAAGTCCCAACCTCCGGCTAATAAACGTGCCCGGGTCGGTCTCTCTATTCCTAACGTACAATACAAGTTTACATCAGGCCGGTTTACATCATAAACCTTTAAACCGATTATGGGCCTTAGGCCTTTCTATCTCTCCTTGGGTTTTAACATCTCGGGTCTGTTGACGGAGGTAACCCGGGCCCTGCAGGCCGGTTTACCCCGGATAGCAACATCCCCAACATTAGGCCCCAGATTGATTTGAACAGGTTCATGTCAATCCTTAATAAGAATTTCTGTCTTCAAATGTCTTCCAGTGACTTGTTAAACCGTCGTTTCTCCGTCTCCCCTTGCTGTGGTAAACCGATGTGACGTCAGCGCAAGCTACCGTCTCCTTTCGCTAACCCGCAAGAATCAGGGCGACGGCTGGGCTTCCGAAATCTTCGGCCCCTGGATTCGCGCGCCTGATACACGCGCCGCGCCTTATAAATAGGACTTGAAGGCCATCTTCCTTTCCTCCCCTTCTTCGTCTTCCTCGCGACCCAGACCTCAAAGCTCCGCCGCCGCCGTCAGCTGCTGCATCAACTCCGGCCGCTGCATCAACCTGATCGGATCAGAGCACCGCGGCGACTTTCCACATCTGCTTGGACCCCGGTAAGGCCCCTGTTCTTGTTGCTTTAGATCTGTTCTAGGGTTCATCGTCCTGCTACTGTTTCTTGCTCATCCCCATAGCAGCCTTTGCGAACAGATAATGATACCTGTATCTGGATTTGTAGTTCCTCTTAGCAGTCGCCATAAATCTGCACTCATTTCCTTAGATCTCACTCTTGTTCCTGCTTGTCGAACTTATGTTGTTCTGCTGTGAGCCCGACTTCATATTACCTGTTTTTATTTCTTTTTCGCCCTAGCTGTAGATCCATTGCTTTGAAAGAATCTGTACGGGATCTGTTTCTGCTTTCATACTCACAACTGTTTAGATCTGGTCGGTTTAACTCTTAGCAAAGCGAACAAACCGATCTACACATCCATTAGTCCCCTTGACGAACCGCCGGTTGATATTATTGTAGATAACCTGACTCTATATAAGAGCATCTTCGGTTTACAATCATACTTGCTCTCAAACCGGAATACCTTTGCCTTGTAGATTTCCTCATGGCAAAACAGGTGTATGAATGCAACTGGGTTCCCTCTTGCATCACTGAGACCCAACTAAACAACTTAGTTCTGACTGGTGCTTTGAGTAGCAAAAGTACCATCCATTGGAGGGTTCCAGGAGACGAATGTCCTCCTACCCCGCAGGAGGGAGAAGTGGTGGTGTTTGCGGATCACCTGGCCCGGGGGTTTAATCCACCCGGTTCAAAATTTTATCGGGACGTCTTGGCTAATTTTAGGCTGCGCCCACAAGATGTTGGTCCAAATTCAGTCACGAATATCTGCCATTTTCAAGTACTTTGCGAGGCGTACTTCCAAGAAGAACCTACTGTAGAGCTATTCCGGGACTTTTTCCATTTGAACCGACGTACTGAATTTACCGACGGCCCTAATATGGAACTGGGTGGTATGGCGATTCAGAAGAGGAAAGAGGTGACTTATCCTCACGCCAAGTTGCATAGTCATCCGCAAGAATGGAATTGCACTTGGTTCTATTGCAAGGATACTTCCCCTGCTGAAGAAAATCCACTGCCCGGTTTCCGTCCAGAGAGACTTAGCAACACTCACCCCTTCCCCCCACGGCTAACTGCCAAAGAGAGGAGTAAGTATGCCCCTCAGCTGTCCAAGCTCAGAGCCTTCATGGCTAATGGCTTAACGGGGGTTGATCTTGCTCGTTGCTGGATTTCATGGAGCATCCTGCCCCTTAGCATCCGCTCCGGTTTGATGTGCCAATACACGGGTCGGGTTGATGATCCTTTGAGGCACTGCAACATTCAGCTGACGGAGGACGAAGTCGCTGAAGTCGTGAAAAAGATGCTGAACGAACCGGAACACGTTTGCGCTCGAACCGGCCTGCTTCCATTTTGCGCCACAAACAAACCACCTGCTGTAAGTAACTCCTCCCTGCTTATAGAATTTTTGATCTCCTTATATATATTGCTAACTTCCAGTCCTTTCCGAAACAGGGAGATGATCCGTTTTGGAGCAAGAAGCTTCAGGAGCCAACCGAAAAGATAATCAGACCCAAGACAAGGGTGAAGAAGCCTGCTACAAAGAAAAGGCACACTGCTTCCTGTACCTCCGATTTAGAGGAGGATGATGTGGGTAATCCGGACCTTGGGGTAGACCTTGATTCAGTTGGCTTACTTTTTGTACGTCTTATTGATGATGATATTTGTCAGGACGACGCTGAAGCGAGCAATGCTGAAGGCCCAGAGGTAACTATTCTTTCTTCTGATGCCGTTCCTTTGCCTTTGAAAAAACCTCGCCAAGCAAACCGGAAACTTAAATTTTCTCACCCTCTTGCTTATTTGGATCCCAAATTTCTTGTGAAGACCCAGCAACATGAAGCTCGACGCACCACTCGGCATAGCGGCCAGGTAGTCACCTCCGCCGGTTTACCGAACAGCCCGGTTCGGAGACGCCGCTCAGAGGTCTCCAATTTATGCGCTAGCTTTCCTCCTAAAGCAGGTTTAACTCGTCAGCCTCTAAATCCATCTGACTCCGATTATCAGGTCACTTCCCATTCCTCTTCCGGTGAATCTTCAGCCACTCAACTGCCACCGTTGAAGACAGTTATTGGGTAAGTTGGACCGATCACAACATATCTCTGTATGGGTTTCTTAATCCATCTTATACCGTTTTTCCAATCTTTGGGCTTTTTCCAGGGCCAAACCTAGACCGAGCAAGAAGGCTCGTCTGGATAACCCGGCTGGAGGAACTGCCGCTCCTGAACCGGAGAAAACTCCTGGTGCTGACGCTCCGGGTCGTGAGGACACTCAGAGTTATCTATCTCCGCAAGATGACACCTGCGCTGAAGAAAGGATTATCGAACCTGCCAGCCATACTGATCCGCCTGCCAGTCCTGTTCGGGTTGAGGAATCCATCCCCCCTTCTGGAACTGCTGATAAGCCGACAGGGCCACTGCAGAGCAGCGATTCCAAGGATGATGATGTTGTGATTACCGGCATCGGTCACTCTGAACCGGGGAACACTGCTACCTTAGCCAAGCATACTGCCAGGGACGAAATCTCGGCCATGAAGGGCAAATGGGACCTTGACTCTTCTACGTACGCCGCTTTAAGCGCCCCGGATCTTTATTCCGGGTACCTGAACCGACTGTACACCAGTCGGGATTATGAAGCTGGCATGATCAAGATGATGAAGGAGAAACTTGAGGTAACTCCCTTGTGCTTCATTCCATTGCAACTTAGCTTATCAACATTTCCAAACCGAGACGGTAAACCCGGATCAGGCTGTCTTGACAATTAAAGTCCGGTTTAGAAAACCCAAGGCTTCAACTTAGGTCATAACCAGAAAACATCATTAGATAACTATTAGCCCCCAAGTGCCAAGTTTAAATACTTGTATTAATCTTGGGACTTTTTGCAATGGGAAACTTGCGTTAAAATCAAATATGCATTAGCCCCCAAGTATCGAGCACATAACTTGCTTGTGTGGTTGATACTTCCAAACCGTGCAATATCTTCTGAACACTGTTTTGACGACCTGCTGCAGGGGGATCTAAAGACCCAAGCGAAACAAGTCTCGGACCTTCAGGAAATCTTAAAAACCCAACAGGCTGAAACTGAAAAAACGAAGGACGAATTGGCCCATGCCTTAACCGTTATGGAACAGCTGAAAGAAAGCCACCAGAAAGAACAAGCTGATTGGGTTACTGAGAGAGCTCTTTTGACGAAGAGGGCTGAAAATGCCGAAGCTGCTCTTAAACCGGTGGTCGATGAATTATCCACCGTGAAGCGACAGATACACTCCATGACCTCTGCCGTCTTTGGTAAGCTTTTCGACGCCCTTCTTCCAATTTATACCTTGTTTGTTACATACTATGTCCGGTTTGTAATCCATCTTGAAACACTGCAGGCTCACGTATTGGACACTTGGGTTCTGATGTGCGGATGAAACTCAAAGCTGCTTATACTCTGATTGAACAGTTGTACACCGGAGCACAAAGGGCTATCACCACTGCGTCGCATAACAACCCTGCGCCGTCTCTGATTCAAGACACATTAAAGAGGCTGTCCATGCTTCCCGCCCGGATTGAAGAATTGAAAAGATCAGCTGCTCGAACTGGAGCCATTACTGCCTTGATCCGGGCCAAAGCATGGGTACCAGATTTCGATCCTGTCGAAGCGGCCCAAGGATACCCCAGCTTGAAGGAAGACGGTTCAGACTTTGGTGAAGACGATTTGAGGGCGATAAACCGGGCGGTGCGCCCCCTAGCTTGTCAATTGGCTGAGGAAGCAGATCTGTCACGTTACCAAGCCCAATACGACAACCAGAACAAACGAGTGGCTGCTCCGGTCCCTGAAGCGGGAAACCTTATTCCTCCAATCCGTAAGCATACTTACGCCCCTGATATTGAACCGTCTTTGCTGATTCACGAAGAAGCCGTCTTTCAAGCGCTAATGGGAATCGACTGGACCACTGCTGATTTCCAGCCAATGGGTAACCAAGATAGAGCTGAAGCGGCGCAAGACGATCCCCAGCCTTCGAACCGAGGCAGCGAACAGGCCTAATCAACGCTCCGGTTCACCTTACTTGGTGACGTTTTAATCCGTCAACGAACAATATATTCAGGCACTACGTTTGCCTTGTAATAAGATAGTTTGATACCTCTGCATTTGAATGTGCCTTCGCGCACGAGTACTGATGCTCTTTTCCAACTTTGTTTCCTGTCTTTATTGAGTATACAAGATCTTCCGGCCCTATGAACCGTGCTGCGCCCTTGCCAAACCGGGCAACTTGCCTCTGGGTTAAAAAACGGACCAGGCTATGTCAGCTGAATCGGTTTAAAAATACTTGACGTTCCGAAGAACAAAAAATACCACAATAAAGGCAGAAAACAAAAACCAAATATGAAAAGGCAACGCGATAGTAAAACGCATGCAAATAGTGGCTACTATGAACCGTTCAGAAGGCGTGACCATCGTCAAGACAAAACCGAGCCCCCAAGAGGTGTAGCTACGGTTTAGGTCGACCAGGTTCCTAACTGAATCGTGGCAAATATGCCGGCCAAATGGCATTGCATTGGTTCGTCAACCAAGCCCCCAAGTGACTCAATGGCCAAGGGCCGATCAAGTGGCATTGCGTTGGTTCGGACACGACCAAGCCCCCAAATGATTCATTGGCTAAAAAGCCGACCAGAAGGTATTACCATCATCAAGACATGACCGAGTTCCCATAAGGCGTAATCTACGGTTCAAGTCGATTAGGTCCCCAACTGATTCAATGGCAAATCTGCCAGCCAGAAGGCATTACCGTCGTCAAGACATGACCAAGCCCCCCGGAGGTGTAGCTACGGTTCAGGCCGACTAGGTCCCCAACTGACTTTATAGGGTTTAGCTATGTTCTCTTTGGTTCGAACCCGACCTATGTTTGAACAGGAAGCCCCATGTTTGAATAGCTATGTTCTCTTTGGTTCGAATACGACCTATGTTTGAACAGGAAGCCTCATGCTGAATGGCTATGTTCTCTTTGGCTCGAATACGGCCTATGTTTGAACAGTAAGCCTCATGCTGAATGGCTATGTCCTCTTTGGCTCGAATACGGCCTATGTTTGAACAGTAAGCCTTATGCTTGAACCGGGATATTGAACCGGATATTAAGAGCTTCACAACCCTGTGGGAGACATCTTCCCTTGAACCGGCCTTTAAACCGGAATCTATAATTTGAACTTCTGTGAAGCGACCTCCAGGGGTAAGCACACATGATGTGAAGAACAGAAGAGACCCCGTTTTACTCGAGGCTTCGGTTTATTGTATTAATCATAATATATACATGGTCATGATATGTACATAAACAGAGCCCAGGGCTCATGTATAATAAGGTCGAAGATGAGCTATGTTCCACGGCCTGCTGGTTTCCTCCTCTGATGTGCGTGAATCCTTGCGCTCTCGAATATCAATCAGGTAATATGACCCATTATTCAGATTCTTGCTGACCACAAAAGGTCCCTCCCAAGGCGGGGATAATTTATGCTGATCAGATTGATCCTGGATGAGCCGAAGCACCAAATTCCCCTCCTGAAAGGTTCTGGTCCTAACCCGACGGCTGTGGTAACGGCGAAGATCTTGCTGGTAAATCGCTGAACGGGCAGCTGCCAAGTCACGCTCCTCATCCAACAAGTCAAGAGCGTTCTGCCGTGCCTGCTCATTATCCACTTCAACATATGCTGCCACGCGAGGTGAGTCATGTCGTATATCACTTGGGAGAACCGCCTCGGCTCCATAGACCATAAAAAATGGCGTAAACCCCGTGGATCTGTTAGGCGTGGTGTTGATGCTCCATAATACAGACGGTAGCTCCTCCACCCAACAACCCGGTGTCCTTTGCAAAGGGACCAGAAGCTGGGGTTTGATACCTCTCAAGATCTCTTGGTTCGCTCGTTCTGCCTGACCATTAGACTGTGGGTGCGCTACCGAAGAAACATCAAGCCGTATATGCTCCCGTGCACAGAACTCTTTCATGGCCCCCTTGGATAGATTGGTACCATTATCCGTGATGATGCTGTGCGGAAATCCAAACCGGAAGATCACCTTTTTTATAAACCGAACCGCCGTGGCAGCATCACACTTACTGACAGGTTCTGCCTCCACCCACTTTGTAAATTTGTCAACCGCCACCAGTAGGTGGGTCTTCTTATCTTTGGAACGCTTAAAAGGCCCAACCATATCAAGCCCCCAAGTCGCGAACGGCCAAGTGATTGGAATCATCCTCAATTCTTGAGCCGGTATGTGCGCTCGTCTGGAAAATTTCTGGCAACCATCACATAACCGGACCAGGTCTTCCGCATCAGCGTGAGCAGTTAACCAGTAGAAACCGTGGCGGAACGCTTTAGCCACCAATGATTTTGAACCGGCGTGGTGGCCGCAATCCCCTTCATGTATTTCTCGTAATATCTCGCACCCCTCCTTAGGGGATATGCACCGTTGCAGCGCTCCTGACACGCTGCGATGATGTAACTCTCCTTGAAAAATGGTCATAGACTTGGACCGTCGTACTATCTGTCGAGCCAAGCTTTCATCCTCTGGCAACTCACCCCGGTTCATATATGCCAGATAAGGGAGCGTCCAATCCGGGGTGGTGTGAAGAGCCGCCACTAATTGAGCCTCCGGATCAGGAACAGCCAACTCCAGCTCACCGGGCAGCTGTACTGATGGGTGATACAATACATCCAAGAAAACATTGGGTGGGACCGGTTTACGCTGGGAGCCCAAGCGACTTAAAGCGTCCGCTGCCTCATTCTTTCTGCGGTCCACATGATCCACTTGATAACCTTTGAAATGCCCAGCCACCATATCTACTTCACGTCGGTATGCAGCCATAAGCGGATCCTTAGAATCCCAGGTGCCAGATACCTGCTGAGCCACCAGATCCGAATCACCAAAGCACCTAACTCTGCTCAGATTCATCTCTTTAGCCACCCGAAGACCATGAAGCAAAGCCTCATACTCCGCCGCATTATTTGTACAGGGGAACATTAAACGGAGGACATAACAAAACTTATCTCCTCGCGGGGAAGTTAAAACGACTCCAGCCCCCGAGCCTTCCAATTGTCTTGACCCGTCAAAATGAACGGTCCAATAGGTGTTATCTGGCTTCTCCTCAGGCGCTTGTAACTCTGTCCAATCGTTTATGAAATCGACAAGTGCCTGTGATTTTATGGCCGTCCGGGGTACGTACCTTAAATCGTGCGGCCCGAGCTCGATAGCCCACTTGGCAATCCGACCGGTCGCCTCCCGGTTCTGTATAATGTCACCCAAAGGAGCAGAACTGACCACCGTGATTGGGTGTCCTTGGAAATATTGCCTCAGCTTCCGGCTTGCCATAAAAACGCCATATACCAGCTTCTGCCAATGCGGATACCTTTGTTTGGACTCGATAAGTACTTCACTGATGTAGTAAACCGGTCGCTGAACCGGATGTTCCTTTCCAGCCTCCTTTCGTTCTACCACCATCGCCACACTGACTGCTCTGGCATTCGCTGCAACATATAACAGGAGTGGCTCTTTATCTACAGGGGCTGCCAACACTGGCGGATTGACTAGTTGTCGCTTCAAGTCCTCAAACGGTTTATCAGCCTCCGGACTCCAGACAAACTGATCCGTCTTCTTGAGCATTTGATACAAAGGGATCGCCTTTTCACCAAGGCGACTGATAAACCGGCTTAACGCTGCAATCCGCCCGGCCATGCGCTGAACATCATTGATGCATTTCGGTTTGGCCAGGGAGGTGATGGCTGTGATCTTTTCTGGATTGGCCTCAATTCCTCTATGGGACACTAAAAATCCCAACAGCTTGCCTGCAGGTACACCAAAAACACATTTAGCCGGGTTGAGCATCATTTGGTACACTCTCAAGTTATCGAAAGTCTCCTTCAAATCGTCAACCAGGGTCTCCTCCTTTCGTGACTTGACCACAATATCATCCACATAAGCATGCACATTACGACCAATCTGCTCGTGGAGGCAATTTTGCACACATCGTTGATAAGTAGCCTGCGCACTCTTAAGCCCAAAGGGCATAGACACATAGCAGAAGGCTCCAAAGGGAGTAATAAACGCTGTCTTCTCCTGGTCCTTAACTGCCATCTTGATCTGATGATAACCCGAATAAGCATCCAAAAAACTTAAACGCTCGCAACCTGCCGTAGCATCAATGATCTGATCAATCCGGGGGAGAGCAAAAGGATCTGCTGGGCAAGCTTTATTCAAGTCTGTGTAGTCCACACACATGCGCCAGGTGCCGTTTTTCTTAAGAACTAGCACCGGATTAGCGAGCCATTCGGGATGAAAAACCTCAATGATAAACCCAGCTGCCAGGAGCCTGGCCACTTCCTCACCAATCGCTTTACGTCTTTCTTCGTTAAACCGCCGTAAGAACTGCTTTACCGGCTTGTACTTAGGATCCACATTAAGGGTGTGCTCAGCGAGTTGCCTCGGTACACCAGGCATGTCAGATGGCTTCCATGCGAAGATGTCCCGATTCTCACGGATGAACTCGATGAGCGCGCTTTCCTATTTTGGATCCAAGTTTGCACTGATGCTGAACTGCTTGGATGAATCGCCAGGTACGAAGTCAACAAGCTTAGTTTCGGCCGCTGACTTGAACTTCAAGGCCGGATCGTGGTCCGTAGTTGGCTTTTTTAATGAAGTCATATCCTCCGGATCAACACTGTCTTTGTACTGCTTTAGCTCCTCCGTAGCACAAACCGATTCAGCATAAGTCGCATCTCCTTCCTCGCATTCCAAAGCGATTCGGCGGCTCCCATGAACCGTTATAGTGCCCTTGTAACCTGGCATCTTAAGTTGCAGATATACGTAGCAGGGCCGTGCCATAAATTTTGCATAAGCTGGCCGCCCGAACAAAGCGTGGTACGGGCTTTGGATTTTAACCACCTCGAACGTCAGCGTCTCTGATCTGGAATCGTGACTATCGCCAAATACCACTTCAAGGGCTATCTTACCAACCGGATACGCAGACTTGCCAGGCACCACCCCGTGGAACACTGTATTGGTCGGTCTGAGATCCTTATCTACCAGCCCCATACGACGGAAGGTCTCATAATACAAGATGTTAATGCTGCTCCCTCCGTCCATGAGCACCTTGGTGAGCTTATAACCTCCCACCTGAGGCGCTACCACCAGTGCTAACTAACCCGGATTATACACCCTGGGAGGATGATCTTCTCGGCTCCATATGATAGGCTGTTCCGACCAACGCAGATAGTGAGGCGTGGCCGGTTCGACAGCACTGACTGCCCGCCTCTGAAGCTTCCTATCTCGTTTATCCAAGCTCGTAGTAAAGACATGATACTGTCCACCACTCAACTGCTTCGGGTTGCTCTGATAACCACTTTGATTACTTTGATTATTCTGATTATTTTGGCTGACCTGTCCGCCCGGGTTACCCTGGAACCCTGGACCGGAATTCCCGCCACCGTACCCTGATCCGGAACCGGAACCGCCACCGGAGCTGTGATCATATTGGAAAGTGTTTGAGCTTTTGAATTCCTTCATGATATAACAATCCTTCCAAAGATGGGCTGCTGGTTCCTCCTTTGTTCCGTGCTTCGGACAGGGCTGGTTTAAGAAAAAGTTCAAACGCTCCGGATTAGGACCGGGATGTGCGCGGAAACTTGGCTGTTTCCCCTTACGCCGCTGGCCTTTATCCTGTGCACTTGTGCTGGCCACCAAGTCCATGCTCCCGTCCGGTTTACGCTTTCCTCCGCCTCCATTACTTGTCGGCCGATGCTGCTGGCCTTTGGTGTTGCTATTCTTCTTTCCCTTCCCTGCTTTGTCATCACCAGAGTCAGGATCCTTGGTACTGTCAGAATCCGCATACTTCACTAAAGCGGTCATGAGCGTTCCTATATCTGTACAATCACGCTTCATCCGGCCCAGCTTTAGCTTCAGAGGGCCAAACCGACAGTTGCTCTCCAACAGCACCACGGCGGTGTCTGCGTTGATGCGATCTGACGAGTGCAAAACTTCTGATACCCGCCGTACCCAATGGGTAGTTGATTCCCCTTCTTGCTGAACGCAGGCTGCTAGGTCAACTATTGACATTGGCTGTTTGCACGTGTCCTTGAAATTCTTGATAAACCGGGCGCGTAATTGGGCCCATGAACTAATTGAATTAGGCGGTAAGCTCTTTAGCCAAGTCCGGGCCGTTCCTTCTAACATCATAGTGAAATACTTGGCACACGCCGTGTCATCCACATCCAGCATCTCCATAGCCATTTCATAGCTCTCCACCCATGTCTCCGGAGGCTGATCTGCCGTGTAGTTTGGTACCTTGCGGGGGCCTTTGAAGTCTTTGGGCAGGCGTACGTTGCGTAAAGCGGGAACAAGGCACGGTACTCCCAAAGAACTGGAAACCACCCCCGGTTCAACCGTAGCTGCGGGGAAGATAGGTGTAAGCTGACGAGCCTGATGCTGCGCTGCTAATCCGGCCTCCCGTGCACGGGTGCGATCCACATTCTCGTGAGTATTGCCGACGCCCGCCGGATTGTTGGCGCGGAGCGCTTCACGCCTGGCGTTACTTGAAACGGCCGGCTCCTCCACGCGCCTACTATAGCTCCTGCTGGGGCGAGGGGTGGAGTGAATCCGATCACGGCTTTGCGAATACGCTTCTTGCTGGGCCAACGCGGTCCTAAGGAGCTCCTTGACCCGGCGTGTCTCTTCATCCTGCGGTGAATCTCCTTCGATCGGAATGGCTTCCAACCGAGCCGCCGCCGCGACGAGGTTATCCATCGGGTTGGAATAATGACCTGACGGCGTTGGCATGGCCGGTGGCGTATCAGTGTTATGACGAGGCAGGTCTATAATCCGGTGCTGAACCGGGGCGCCGGCTGTCGCCCCCGCACGGTTTACCCCCGGGGTGTTGAAGAGATTTCGAGCGTCGAGGGCGGCGAGCAACCGAGACCGGGATTTTCTCTTCAGGACCTCCTGAGATGCCTTCTGGTCCATCATGAGCCTGTAAGCCTGTGCATCTAAAGCGGCGCGCTCCGCCGTCATCCTGATCTCTTCTGCTGCCAGCTCCGCTTTAGCCCGAGTGATCTGCTCTCTCACTTTGGCAATCTCAGCATTGTGAACCTCCTGATCCACCGGGTTGGCCTCCGCCATGAGCGCTGCTAGTGCGTCAAACAGGTCTGACAAAACTTGGACTGGTGAACCGGTAGGGCCTCCTGCCCGCGCAGCCGTTGCTGCTGCCGATCCGGAGATCGCTGCTGCTGCAGTTGATGATCGTGGTGCCGCCTGTGTCCCAGCCATAAAGATCCCAACCCGATAGGGCAGATCAGAGGGGTCCGGAATACTGTTGCCATCGGAGCCGCCCCCAACCCGATCATCTTGTAGCTGGTAAAGAGACTCGGTCTCCCCGGTCGACGTTTCATCGCCAGAGTAGATGGCGGTTTCGTCACCAGATTCGGATCCTTCCTCGTAGCTTCCCCCGTGGATGACTCCCACGAAGGCGTGCTTCCTGGTCGGTTTAGCCAGGGTCGATCTCGTGCACTGAGCTGTCTCAATGAGGTCGGCGCAGTCGCCTAACTCGGGGCCCGGCTCTCCGATCTTGCCGATGAAAACATGGATGCCGCCAAAGGGGACCCGGTACCCGTACTCGATCGAGCCGGCGTCGGGGCCCCAGCCTGTGCTGTCGATGTAGAGTTTTCCACGGCGGCTCTTGGTCTTCCGTCCCACAGCGTAACCCTCGAGTCCTTCAAAGCGGCCCTCCAAGAACCTGAAACCATCTCGCGATAGCCCCACGGTGGGCGCCAACTGTCGTGGATTTGTCACGGCAGATGTCCTAGTAAGAGGACTTAGTCGTGGAGCCATCGCAACGGGTTAGCTTGAAGGGGTTAAAGTGGACACAAGGACACGGTTTTTATACTAGTTCGGCCCCTTCGATGAAGGTAAAAGCCTACGTCTAGTTGTGATGGGATTGATGGGTTTCGAGGGCTTAGGGAGCGATAAGCTTCGCCTAAACCTCGAGTTCTTTTTTCTCTGTCCCCAAACCGCCGCCGGGTCATCCCCTTATATACACGGGTGACGCCCGTCGGTCTGCAAAGTCCCAACCTCCGGCTAATAAACGTGCCCGGGTCGGTCTCTCTATTCCTAACGTACAATACAAGTTTACATCAGGCCGGTTTACATCATAAACCTTTAAACCGATTATGGGCCTTAGGCCTTTCTATCTCTCCTTGGGTTTTAACATCTCGGGTCTGTTGACGGAGGTAACCCGGGCCCTGCAGGCCGGTTTACCCCGGATAGCAACATCCCCAACACTGGCCGTTGTACGTGCGTGTACATTCTACGTGCATGCCTCTACTACGACACGTGCGCGCCTCGACATCGACCAGTATGTATGTACACGTTCGTGACCAGAATGACAACGCTACATACGCTTCGACCAGGTGGGTCGCGACTGTCAGGCACTTCCTTCCGTGCGAAGATGTAGCTGGTGGGTCCCAGCAGTTAGGGGGCGAATATTTTTTTGCCTGTAATATGGACGCACTTTCTTGCATGCGAAGATATAGCTGGTGGGTCCCAGCAGTCAGGAGGGAAACGTTTTTTCGCAAAATACGGTGGCCCGTCCGGTGGGTCCGTGATGTTAGGCGGAGGAATAATTATTTTGCGCGTAATAAGGAGGCACTTCCTTGCTACGGCCGTGGACCCAGCTGTCAGCCTCTCCACGTACAGTAATCTTCCGATGGAAGTCGTTCGTTGACCACATTGACCACGCCGCGCCGAGAGAACCAGGGCTATGGACGACGGTGAGGCCTAGGAAGGGGACGACGCGGAGCCGGGGAAGACGTGACAGTGGATGCCCACGCGGAGAGGAGTACGAGGGTTCACTGGTTCGGCTGAGGTGTGAGCATGCCATCGCCGTAGGGCCTGGCTAGCGCTTGGAGTGGTAGGGGGCGGTGAGGTCTCCGCGGCAGCACAGCCGGCCCCGGGAGGCAGGAGCAGGCGGCACAACCGGCGTTGCTTTGGGCGGCTGGAGCAAGAATACCAGAGATTGAAGAATCACGACAGCCGTTGGATGGACATCGTACGATCACTGCAGCTAGAATCGTTTATATTAACTAAGTTGACAAAGCCCTTGGTACGCGTCAACTTAGTAGGCCCACAGGTCAGCCTCCAAAACGGTGCGCCCCAGATGTCAGGGCGAGGAATCATTTTTGGGCGGCCGAAACTAGAATATCCGAGATTAAAGAAAAAGCACGGCATCCGTTAAATGGACATCCAACGGACACTGCTGCTAGAACCGTGTGTTGACTATAAGTTGACAAAGCCATGCATACGCGTCAACTTAGTAGGCCCACAAGTGTGTGGCAGAGAACTTATAGCCCATTTGCATTTTGTAAGAATGTACATCCTATTTTGAATTCTAATGGAATTTAGTACATCTCATTTACAGTTTGTTAAAAGTATAGCCCATTTTCTAGCTAGGGCAACGATTAATAATTTCAACCATCCGTTCAAAATAGAATTAAATAAAATTTCCCACATTTTGATGGGATCCAAAATATTTTTGTCCCGAAATTTCTAGTCAGATTAAATACAATTTCAATATAAATTTGTATTATGTAAAAATCCAACGAAACATTGCGCATGCAACAATTAATGAAATTAAAATTTTCAAAATCCAAAATTAAAATTTTATAAACTAATTACATGTTTGGTGCATTTTTTATAGTTATTTCCCAGTTTTTATAATTACATTCCATTTATTATTTTTTAAAGCCCATTTTCTTGTTAAGCCTAATGCATCCCTCCTAGGAAAGGTTTGCAGCCCAACGGGGCGGAGAATAACAAGTTGACCTGGATTGTGTACAACTGTCGGCCCAGGTGCATTGCTGATGTTGAAAAAAGGCATGTGTAGTACAATACAACCTTACATGGCTACTCAGCCCACATTCAGCGACGCTGGAAAGGCCCAAACAAGGCTTCTATACAACTTTTTGAAGTGACTGAGCTCAATTAATAACTTAAGAAAAAAGTTAGTGTACAGTGGAACCTAATTAAAAGTTGTCACGAGCGAAGAAATAATTTAACGGGTCCCACTTGTGCGTGTGCGTGTGTGTGTGTGTGTGTTTGTGTGTGTGTGAGAGAGAGACCCATCAGTCGATGCTCGTAAATACATCTTTCAGCCATATGCATTGATGATGCTCAGTAAAAACTAATATAGTTGACACAGTCATATAGAACATCACAGCACACTGAACTTGCATACAAAAATTTCACGCGGGCGGCACAATCAGGGTGGAAGCAGTGGATCGCTACAAGTAGGGCTATGTTGAAACCAACAAACTCGTACATAACAGTTCATCATCTTTATCAATGACAGGGAAATATCTTGAATGCTGTACAAAGAAAACAGACATATAACACAATATATAAGTTCTTCTAGAACATTAAATTGACGTATAGCCCTTTCTAAAAAAAGTTCAGGTAAAAAATAGAACAGGTCACAATCAAATGTACTGGCACATCAGTGCTTCACACCCATAGCTCGGATTTAACCAGTATCTGACAAGATTCAGTTGTTACCTCAAATTAGAGCACATCCAGGCAGCTAGCCCTGCCTCTTCTCCCAAAGAAGCAGTGGCCTCCGCCACGCGATGGAGTAGGCCCTGTGCCATCCATCCTTCCGAGCAACACGGGGAAAGTCTGATGTTGACTCCTGTAATGGACGCCGTCCACGGACCCGGGCACCAGCGGCGGCGGCAGGACTTCGATTGATGGATTGACCACTTCTTCGACATGCACGAACACTCGATACAGGTACATCCCTAACTTGGTCCGCGGTGGCCTTGGTGGCGACGAATAGTACAACCCCGGTTCCTGCACCGGTATCTCAACACCAATCACCTTCGATATGGTGGACGGCTTCTTCATCCATGCCATAACCGTCACAGCCCAGCTGTCTGGAGGAACAAACATACTTACGAGCTCACCTCCAAGGGCGTTGATAAGCTCATTCATGGACTCGCCGTTCCAAGCACGTCGAGGCATGCCATGGAAGGTAAGCTTTGTTAAAAACTCAAGCTCAGAGGGCACCGAGCCCCATCCTGGGTGCCACCGATCAAAGCTCACCAGTGCGCCATTGCAGAACAAATGCAGGGAAGATTCGAACAAACGACTGCAGTCGAAAGTTGTCCGGAACCTGACGAAGAAATTAGCCGGTGGCGGATTAAGAATAAATTCTAACCATAGCATTAAACTTTTGGATCCAATCTGTCTCTTACGAAATAGTGCATAAACTAGGGTTTAAACATCTATCACTCTCGCAACCCATCATCTAATTGCTACTCCACAATGCATTCCCTTAGGCCCAAATATGGTGAAGTGTCATGTAGTCGACGTTCACATGACACCACTAAGGGAATCACAACATACATACTTCCAAAATATCGAAACATATCAAGTTCACATGATTACTTGCAACATGATTTCTCCCGTGACCTCAAGAACAAAAGTAACTACTCACAAATGATAAACATGCTCATGATCCGAGGAGTATTAAATAGCATAATGGATCTGAACATATAATCTTCCACCAAATAAACCATATAGTAATCAACTACAAGATGTAATCAACACTACTAGTCACCCACAAGCACCAATATATAGTTCCCGTAACAAGATTGAACACAAGAGATGAACTAGGGTTTGAGATGAGATGGTGCTTGTCGGTGTCAAAACTGGCAGATCTCGGGTAGGGGGTCCCGAACTATGCGTCTAGGCGGATGGTAACAGGAGACAAGGAACACGATGTTTTTACCCAGGTTCGGGCCCTCTTGATGGAGGTAAAACCCTACTCCTGTTTGATTAATATTGATGATATGGGTAGTACAAGAGTAGATCTACCACGAGATCAGAGAGGCTAAACCCTAGAAGCTAGCCTATGGTATGATTGTTGTTCGTCCTATGGACTAAAGCCCTCCGGTTTATATAGACACCGAAGAGGGCTAGGGTTTACACAGAGTCGGTTACAATGGAAGGAGATCTACATATCCGTATTGCCAAGCTTGCCTTCCACGCCAAGGAAAGTCCCATCCGGACACGGGACGAAGTCTTCAATCTTGTATCTTCATAGTCCAACAGTCAGGCCAAAGGATATAGTCCGGCTGTCCGGATACCCTCTAATCCAGGACTCCCTCAGTAGCCCCTGAACCAGGCTTCAATGACGATGAGTCCGGCGCGCAGATTGTCTTCGACATTGCAAGGCGGGTTCCTCCTCCGAATACTTCATAGAAGATTTTGAACACAATGATAGTGTACGGCTCTGCAAAATAAATTACACATACCACCATAGAGAGAATAATATTTACACAAATCTAATCTGCTGACGTATTCTGTAGTGTGACATCACACCACAGCCAAGCCTTTATTCGAATCATTTTTACTGTCCCACCTCACCGTGTTTTGCGAGGCGGTTCCCTTGGCACGTCTTGTCGAGGCAGAGATCGTGTCCCCTTTATTTACGGGATCCTCATCATTACAAATGTGGGTAACCCAATCGTGCCCGTTGGTATATCTCCTCGATCAAAGGTAAGTCCCAAACGGACACGGGGAGGGCTCTTGGTATTCAACCTCTTATAAAGAGACCAAGGCCTTACTCCCTTCTTTCGATCTCAATCGAATCCGCCTCTCGCCTCGAGTTCCAACACCCAAGGCCCCAGATTTTAGGCGCTTCGGACCTTTGACAATGTCCGGTTCCGACCTTCGAGGCCGATGGATGCCTTCCTCCGTCATGGAGGAAGACGTGCTAAAGCTGAGAGAGGCCAGGTTTTTGACAGGCGAAATCCCGCATAGGCTGCCTGCTCAAGGGCAGGTTATTCCCACTCCCAAGCCCAGTGAGAGCATGGTGTTCGTGTCTCACTTCCTTCGAGGGCTAGGCTTTGCGACGGATCCCTTCGTGAGGGGACTCATGTTTTATTATGGGCTGGAATTTCACGACTTCGCTCCGGAGTCCATCCTCCATATCTCATCGTTCATCGTTGTGTGTGAAGCCTTCCTCCGTATTACTCCTCAATTCGGACTGTGGCTTAAGACCTTTAAAGTAGAACCGAAGATGATCGAGGGACAACACGCGGAGTGCGGAGGCGCTGTTATAAGCAAGAATGTTGACGCTCCCTGGCCCGAGGGCTCTTTTCAAGAGGAGTTCAGCTCATGGCAACAAGATTGGCTTTATATCACAGCTCCCAGGGGTACCAAGTGGGTGGCGCCGCCTGCTTTCCGCTCGGGTCCCCCACCACGACTAGCGTCATGGGTCAATAAGGGGTTGGACTGGGGGCCGGCAAAGGACGTGCCCCTGTTGCAGGGCCGCATCCGAGATCTCCTAGAAAGAGACATCAGTCTGGTCGTGGTGACGCAGGTTATGTTACTTCGCTGAGTCCTGCCCTGCAAACGTCGCCCCCTTTGCCTGTGGGAGTTCAATCCGGAGGGACCGCGAGCTCTCTAACATTTTCTTGGCATGACGCCTGTGGAGATGTACAAATTGTTCTTCGGACCACAAGTAGTGTGTCCGGATTCTACAGAGGACGCGGGTCTGTGCTGCAATCGTCCGGATACTCAAGTAAGTAGCCCTGTGCCCTGACACTCCATCCGTTCATTTATCACAACATCACCCTTAAAAGAGTTGTCCTTGAAACAGGAGTGTAGCGAAGGCGAAGTTAATCAGGTGTCCGGCCCCCCTTCCTGAGATCGCGCCGGATCCTGTGTTAACCAGGATGCTAGAGAACGTGCCTTCGAAAGAAAGCGAAGGGGAGGACAAGGGAGCTACTGCCTCCCCGATGGAGGCTGTCCGGAAAGGAGGAACCGAAAATCCATTTACTCAGGGGAAGAAGAGGACCGCCTCTGAAGACCCGGAGACCATGGTCTCAAAGCGGGGGAAGAAATCTTCACCATAGGTTCCTGTGCCGGGGGATACCTCGGCCGTACTGTGCCCTCAAGGGGATCATCCCTCCACCAATCCGTAAGTAGAGCGGTCGTTTTAATAATGAGAGAAATCTTTGCTTTATTCCTGAGGAAAGTAACCGAAAATTTACCTTGCAGTTCAGACCTTAGCCCTTCTCAGCAGAGCTCGTCTTCGGGGGATCTTCTTCCAAAGATGATGGAGAGCGGAACGCCTCCCCATGCCATACCGCCTCATGAGGCGGGCGACCCCGAGGTGTCGTCGCGGAGGGTTTCTCCTGACCCGGTAAGGCCGGAAGATAATGATATGGCCACCCGAAGCCCTCCGAGTCCGGCTTTCGAAAAAGGCCATCGGACGAGTCCGGCACCACCTGGTGCACGGTCGGAGGGACTGAAGGATCTGCTAGGGCGGGCGCTTATCTCAGAGGAGCACCGTACGTTGATGGGTACAGTGATTGAAAAGATTTCATCCGCAGAAAGCGGGTTGCATGAAGCTGTCATGAGTCTACTGACAGGATTTGAGGTACGTGAAATGATGCACCCCTCTTTTGTTGAAGAGTGCCACATACTTTAAGATGCGCCCCGTGTAGATAGTAGCCCCTGAGACTCTAGGTGGTGTCGAGGACGACGGCACATGGAGGATCATAGTCCCAAATATAATTTTGCCGCCTTCATATGCAGGTGGCGAGGTGTCCGGTGGCCAGCCGGACTACTGAATTTGCCGAGCTAAAGCGGCAACTTGACGTGGCAGATGTCGACATGGCGCTTGTGAACAAGCGGCTTGACGAGGCACAAGGCATGTAAGTTCTCCGGAGACACCTGGTAAGAGGAGCTTGATGCCAGTATCTTATAAGGCGTATGCTTGACGTAGATGGGGCTACCGCCGTGGAGAAACTTCAGGCAGATATTGCCCGAGCCAAGGAGCAAGCCAGAAAAAGTGATGCGGCTGCCATAAAGGCAGTTGAAGAGCTGAAAGCCGAACAGGCTGCTCACTGCCGAAGCAAGAAGGAAATGGCCAAGATGGCTGTGAAGTTGAAGAGCGCTGCTGACCGTTGCCAGCTTCTTGAAAAGGAAGATCGGGAGGAACGGACGGACCTGGAGAAGGCCACTACAGCAGCCAAGGATGCTCGCTCTACGATAAGGGCGATGAAGGAGGAGCTAAGTTAAGCCGGAGATATCATGGCTGGAAAGCCCTTTATGCTGTGGATGAAGTTCGGGGATCCTAAATATGCTCCGTTGGACCGGATGTGGAGTTCGACGGACGCGTATCTGGATTTAGTGGCGAGTGCCGCTGATGCGAAGTGAGAAAGCTTTTCTTGTCGCAGTTCCACAATCCAGAGCGTCCACTTACGTTAACCGATCGGTTGGCCGAATGGGCCGAGCTGAATAGGTTATCCGGACTCGCCATGAAGTATGTTGTGGATCATTTGTGGCCGAAAAGGCCAAAGCCGAACAGTTATTTTAGCTTGGTGCAGCAGTTCCTTGGTGCGGTGCCTTATATCAGCGTGATGAAGAGGTCAGCGTGCGTGGAGGGTGCGCGGATGGCCCTTGCCCATGTCAAGACATACTGGGCGGAGATGGAGGCCATCGCTGTTGCAGCCCAAGATTCTTGCGAAAGCCGAGTACCTGCCGAGCACTACTTTCAAGAAGTCCTGGAGGGCGCTCGTTTAATAGAGATGCAGTGCTCGAAGGATATTATGTTCGAATAACATGTATTTTTATTGAAAACAATATTTTGTTGGAATGTAGAAGCTTTTTATACTTGTGCTTGCAAGAATTATAATGCCTTCTGTGCGGCTATTTACGTATATGTATGTATAACCTGAAAGATTGCAGTCGTTGGCTTCAGCCCCCACGCATATAATGCGGGGGTGTTCGCAAAAGGCGCATCATCACACTTGATCCAACGTCTTGGCCCCTTAAGGAGGTGGTAGCGTAGCGAACTAGGCAACCAGATTATAATGCTTTATCACTTTCACTTAGCCGTAGGAGTTGGACCGTGGAGCTACTATATAGTCCCTGGTGGCACCGCGCTTGCCCGAATTCAGGGCGCGTGTGTGCCTGGCCGGGAAACGGCCCTTTGTTAATGCGGAGGAATCCTGAAGATTCTGATGGGTCATCGAGCGGTTGACCAGTCTCATGCTATATCATGACAGTCAGTTTTCGGCTTTCTCTACTGCGGTGCTCGCCTGGCTGAAACGGGGCACAATCGCAGTAGTTCTCCTGGTGTCGCCTTAGCCGATAGAGCGGAATGTAAGGCAGCAAAACACAGGAGCCGGGCAAACCCAACATTTGACCAAAGACATGATTTGGAGCTGATGCATATAAGGCCAAACTCGCGACGCCAAACACTCCCTAAGGTGTTCGGTCTTTATGAAAATGGGCTGAACAGTGCCGTTAGTAATAAGCCCCTGGTGTCCAGGTACACGCAAAATTCTGACGTGGCCACATGCCAAGACACCAGTCTCCTCCTTGGCTATACTGAGAATCCGGGGGATGTGTATCAACAAAAGACAGTAAAAAAAGGTTTACGCAGGGTCTTAATCTGAAAAGAATCCTTGGAACGGGTCCCTGCTGCATGTCTGCGCCTGTGTCTTCGTTGTGCCGTGTCCTGGCCAGGTATAGCATGGTGTTCATCTGAAAAGGAGAGGAACTTTAGTTGAAAAAGGTCATGCCAAATATACGTTATACTAAATAAACAAAGTATAATTCAAAATGGGTAAAGTTGAGCCTTATTGTCTCTTGTTTTACATGCGCGGAGCCCCTTGTACAGGGGTATGCGGTTATTAAGCTTTTATCAATGGTATGTTTAGTCCAGACTCATCTAGCCAAGTCCGTGGTCTTAACGACCTGTTTGGGTGCTTTGATTGGTGAAGCCGTTTTAATGTGTGGCTGTCAAGGCAGCCGCACAGTCCTTCGCGCAAGAGAAACACTCAATATTTCCCTTTAGTGACATGATGCCCCGTGGATCGGGCATCTTAAGTGTGAGAGATGCATAATGTGGTATTGCGTTAAAGCGTGCGAACGCTTCGCGTCCCAGTAGTGCTTGATGGCAACTTGAAAATGGGGCGATGTGGAAGGTCAGCATTTCGCTACGGAAGTTATCGGGAGAACCGAACATAACTTCTAGTAAGAGGGAACCCATGCAATCGGCATTTGGGCCTGGCGCTACTCCTCTAAAGGAAGTGTTGCTATGGCAAATTTTTGTTGGGTCCATCCCCATTTGGTGGACTGTGTCTTGATATAGCAGGTTTAAACCACTGCCGCCGTCCATCAGGACTCGTGTAAAGTGGAATCCGTCAATTACCGGATCTAATACCAAGGCAGCACAGCCTGCGTGCCGTATACTTCCGGAGTAATCCTGATGGTCGAAGGTGATCGGTTTTAACAACCAGTGGCGATACTCCGTTGCGATAGGGCGTATGGCGCGTGTCTCTATACGTGCTGCTTCGTCTTTCCCTTTTGTCACGTGAAGTAAATTTACTGTTTTAACTTCTTGTGGGAAATTCTTTTGTTTCCCTGTGCTCTATTTGTGGGATTCATCATCGTCCTCACTTGGAGTATCCAGCCCCTTGTGTTCGGCATTGAGTTTGCCGGATTGCTTGAAGACCCAACATTCTCTGTGGGTATGGTTTGCAGGCTTCCCAGGGGTGCTATGGATTTGACATATCTTGTCCAGGATTTTATTTAAGTTGGACAGTTCATCCATGTTATCTTTGGGGGGCAGCTTCTGCTTACCCTGCCGAGAGTTTTTGAATCCGGCATTAACTGCCGTGCTCTTCAGACTGTTTGCCTTATTCCGAAGCTGGTCTTTGCTGTGATGTGGCTTCCCGTTTCCATCCCTGACTTCGGACGTACTTGGGTCGCTGGTGCTGCGTCTTGCCAACCAGCTGTCCTCTCCCGCGCAAAAGCGAGTCATGAGGCTTGTGAATGCGGCCATTGTTCTTGGCTTTTCTTGACCGAGGTGTCGGGAGAGCCATTCGTCTCGGACGCTGTGCTTGAAAGCTGTTAAGGCTTCGGCGTCCGGACAGTCGACTATCTGGTTATTTTTAGTAAGAAATCTGTTCCAGAGCTTCCAGGCTGACTCTCTGGGTTGTTAAGTTATATGACTTAAATCGTCTGCATCCAGTGGTTGGACATAAGTCCCTTGAAAATTTGCCCGAAAAGCGTCCTTGAGCTCTTCCCAGCTTCCAATGGTGTTTTCGGGAAGGCTTTTAAGCCAATGCAGGGCTGGCCCTTTGAGCTTGAGGGGTAGGTATTTTATGGCGTGGAGGTCGTCTCTTCTGGCCATGTGTATATGGAGGATGTAGTCCTCAATCCAGACTCCAGGGTCTGTTGTTCCGTCATATGCCTCTATGTGTACGGGTTTGAATCCCGCTGAGAATTCATGGTCTAGCACCTCGTCGGTGAAACATAGGGGGTGTGCAGCACCCCTGTATTTGGGTGTGCTGTTGTCTTCGGATATAAGTTGTGCTGAATTGCTTGCTAGAGCTTGCTTTCTTGGCCCGTAGATAGATCTGGCTGGGCCATTATTTTGATGCGAATCCTTGCGTGGATCACGTGCTGGCTTGTGTGCGGCATTGTTTGCCGTTCTATTTCGGCCATGAGGTCGTCTATCCGACCGGGTGGTTGCTTTGTTTTTTGATTGCGGGGGCTCTAAGGCCTCCTCATCAAATTTAGGCAGTAGCTTTCGCTTCGGGTAGCTTTTTGTATGGCGACTGTCGCCATATCTATCTGTGGAGTTGAGTACTTTGCTCCATCTGATTCTGAGTGCATCTTCCGCAGTTTGGAGCTTCCGCTTCTGCTTTTTCAAGCTACGCGCGGTGGCGATGAGCCTTTTGTGGAGGTTCTTCTGCTCCATGAACTTGTCCGGTGTAAGGTCGTCCGGACTGTTATCTTCGCCAGGGACGGGTTGTGCGGTTTGTTTATCCAAGTTGCCTTGTTCGGACGGTTGCTCGATGCCATGTTCATTGTCCGCTGGCTTGCCCTGCTCTGTGGCTCCGTCGAGGCGGGGCTTGGAGTGGCGCTTACGCCGCCGCTTTGACTACTTTTCGAAGGAATGATCCTTCGTTGCGTCATCCCATTCTTCGTCGTCGTTTCCTTTGGGTGTGTCCACCATGTATACGTCGTAGGATGGGGTGGCTGTCCAGTGCCCTGTGGGCGTTGGTTCCTGTTCGTCTCCTGTATCGTCGTCCATACCGTCGATGTGTTCGGAGTCGAAGTCTAGCATGTCGGTTAAAATCATCGACAGTGGCTATGAAGTGGGTGGTGGGTGGGCGTCGAATTTCTTCGTCGTACGCATCGCAATCCTGCCGGTCATAATCCGACCAGGACTCTCCTGACAAAGAGAGAGACCTTAGTGAATTCAGGATGTCGCCGAAGGGCGAGTGCTGAAAGATATCTGCGGCGGTGAATTCCATGATAGGCGCCCAATCGGATTCGATTGGAAGGGGCGCGGAGGGTTCGTAGTCCCGAGAAGAGTCCGACACTTTGGAGTCACGGGCTTCGCAGAGGATAAGGCTGGTGTCCGGCTCGATCGCCGTTGAGACTGCAGCCCCCGCGGCGGGGTCTAGCCACCCGTCCTCGATTGGCGTAGTTGACTCCGAGCTGAGGGTCGGCGCGGATGCGGGCGCGGCCTCCAGGGCACTGTTCGGCGAAAGAGTCAAATCATGCCCATCGTGATAGTGCGGCGCGCCCGGCTGCGGCTCGAATCCGTCGAAGATCAAGTCTCCGCGGATGTCAGCCGTGTAGTCCAAACTTCCAAATCTGGCCTGATGGCCAGGGGCGTATCTTTCAATCTGCTCCAGATGGCCAAACGAATTGGCCGGCAGTGCAAAGCCGCCGAATACAAAGATCTGTCCGGGGAGAAAAGTCTCACCCTGGACTGCATCGCCAATGATGGTCGAAGGAGCCATCAAGCCTAACGACGACGACACAGAGGAACTCTCAATGAAAGCACCAATGTCGGTGTCAAAACCGGCGGATCTCGGGTAGGGGGTCCCGAACTGTGCGTATAGGCGGATGGTAACAGGAGACAAGGGACACAATGTTTTTACCCAGGTTCGGGCCCTCTCGATGGAGGTAAAACCCTACTCCTGCTTGATTAATATTGATGATATGGGTAGTACAAGAGTAGATCTACCACGAGATCAGAGAGGCTAAACCCTAGAAGCTAGCCTATGGTATGATTATTGTTCGTCCTATGGACTAAAGCCCTCTGATTTATATAGACACCGGAGAGGGCTAGGGTTTACACAGAGTCGGTTACAATGGAAGGAGATCTACATATCCGTATTGCCAAGCTTGCCTTCCATGCCAAGGAAAGTCCCATCCAGACACGGGACAAAGTCTTCAATCTTGTATCTTCATAGTCCAACAGTCCGGCCAAAGGATATAGTCCGGCTGTCCGGATACCCTCTAATCCAGAACTCCCTCAGTGCTGTTGAAGATGTTGATAGAGATTGCCCTCCCCAAGATGGGATAGTTGTTGGTGATGATAATGACGATGATTTCCCCCTCCGGGAGGGAAGTTCCCCGGCGGAATCGATCCGCCGGAGGGCAAATGTACTCCTGCCCAAGTTCCGCCTCGAGGCAGCGGCACTCCGTCCCGAAAGTCTCTCCTTATTTTTTCTAGGTCAAAATGACCTATATACCAGAAGATGGGTACCGGAGGTGGGCCTGAGTGAGCATAACCCACCAGGGCGCGCCTGGGTTGCCTGGCGCGCCCAGGTGGGTTGTGCCCACCTGGTGGGCCACTCTGGTATTTATTTGCTCCAATAATTCTCATATATTCCATAGAAATCCTCGTGAAGTTTCAACTCATTTGGAGTTGTGCAGAATAGGTAGCCTAACGTAGCCTTTTCAGTTCCAGATTTCCAACTACCGGAATTCTCCCCCTTGGTGTATACCTTGCATATTACACTACAAAAAAGGACACATCCGTGACATTTTGGGCTGAACGAAAAAATATATTCATACTTAGGATACTTCTATGACGATAATTGTGACAAAACCCGGTGTCATCATAGATGTGGTGGGGTCCTACTTCTATGAAAAAAAATCATGACAGAAAATGGGATTTTCGTCCTGGGCGGGCCGGAGACGCAGTTGCATGACATTCTTTGGGCCGTTCATGATGGAAAAAACCGTGGTAGAAGCGAGGGCGCGAAAAATATCAGGGAGTTCCCAATTACTGTGGGTGGTCGGGGGCCGAGCGATGCACCTTTCTCTCATACGAACACGCGTGTGTGCGAGGCATTGGGCTCTAACTGAACCCGAGCGAGGCGTTCGGCTCTAATTGAACCCGAACGATTGCACTGCATGCTACGCGTTACTGAACCCAAGCGATCGATCGATCCCTTGCTGTTAATTGAACCCGAGTGATTCCTTCGCTACTGCTGCTAACTAAAGCCGATCGAACACTGCTGCCTCCTTCCCTGGATGAACAGTGAGCATTATTGAGGGGGTTTGGATGAACAGTTCCCGGTAGGGGGTTGGATGAACAGGACCCCGTGGTAGTAGAGGCCGTTGCCGCTGGATGAACAGTACCCCGATCGATCGAGCCGGTGGATGAACATGACCCCGTGGAGGGCTGGATGAACAGGACCCCGTGGAGGGCTGGTTGAACAGTAGCCGGTGGAGGGCTGGTTGAACTGTAGCCGGTGGAGGATTAGATGAACAGTAGCCCGTGGAGGGGTGGTTGAACAGGACCTCGTGGAGACGGCTGGCTAAACAGTAGCCGATGGAGGAGCGGTGGAGGCTGGATGAACAGGAGCCCGTGGATGAACAATCGCAGGTGGAGGCTGGAGGAGGTTAACGATGGATGAAAAGGAGCCCGTGGAGGCAGTCGATGGTGGATGAACAGTAGCTCATGGAGGCAGTAGACGGTGGAGATGAACAATATCCCGTGGAGTCCCGTTTTGTGGTACGCCACACCCCTCCCGATGAACAGGACCCCTGTTTCAACCATAGCGCTCCAACACAAGTCCATTTCCTCCGTTTTGCGGTAAGCAACACCCCTCCCGATCAACAAGACCCTGTTTCGACCGTAGGAGGTCCGTTTCCTCCGTTTTGCGGTACGCCAGACCCCTCCTGATGAACAGGATCCCGTTTTGACCGTGGCCGGTCGAACACAAGGCCGTTTCCTCCGTTCTGCGGTACGCCAGGCCTCGTTTCCATCGGCTATTCTGTCCAAGCCGGTTGGCTTCTGATGAACACGACGACGCATTCCGTTCCGACCCAGCCGGTTGCCTCCCCATGAACACGACGACGACGCAACTTCTCCATTCCGATCCAGCCATGTACACGATCCCTGGCCGTACGTATGCATGAGTAGGCGTTTGATACCCCGCCCATATGTACGTACGTGGCCGTATTTTCTTTCTAGCACCCGGGCCGCTGTACGTACGTGTACATGCTACGTGCACGCCTCTACTACGACACGTGCGCGCCTCTACATCAACCAGTATGTACGTACACGTTCGTGACCAGAATGACAACGCTACGTACGCTTCGACCAGGTGGGTCACGACTGTCAGGCACTTTCTTCCGTGCGAAGATGTAGCTGGTGGGTCCCAGCAGTTAGGGGGCGAATAATTTTTTTGCCTGTAATATGGACGCACTTTTTGCATGCGAAGATGTAGGTGCTGGGTCCCAGTAGTCAGGGGAGAAACATTTTTTCGCGAAATACGGTGGTCCGTCCGGTGGGTCCGTGCTGTCAGGTGGAGGAATAATTATTTTGCGCGTAATAAGGAGGCACTTCCTTACTGCGGCCGTGGACCCAGCTGTCAGCCTGTCCACGTACAGTACTCTTCCAATGGAAGTCGTTCGTTGACCGCATTGACCACGCCGCACCGAGAGCACTAGGGCTGTGGACAACGGCGAGGCCTAGGAAGGGGACGACGCGGAGCCGGGGAAGACGCGGAGCCGGGGAAGACGCGGCAGTGGATGCCCGCGCGGAGAGGAGTACGAGGGTTCACTGGTTCGGCTGAGGTGTGAGCATGCCATCGCCGCAGGGCCTGGCCAGTGGTGGGAGTGGTAGGGGACGGTGAGGTCTCCGCGACAGCACAGCCAGCCACGGGAGGCAGGAGCAGGCGGCATGACCGACATTGCTTTGGGCGGCTGGAGCAAGAAGACCAGAGGTTGAAGAATCACGACGGCCGTTGGATGGACATCGTACGGTCACTGCAGCTAGAATCATTTATATTGACTAAGTTGACAAAGCCCTTGGTACGCGTCAACTTAGTAGGCCCACATGCCAGCCTCTAAAACGGTGCGCCCTAGATGTCAGGGGGGGGAATAATTTTTTGGGCGGCTGAAGCTAGAATATCCGAGATTGAAGAAGAAGCACGGCATCCGTTGTATGGACATCCAACGAACACTACTGCTAGAACCGTGTGTTGACTATAAGTTGACAAAGCCTTGCATACGCGTCAACTTAAAAGGCCCACAAGTGTGTGGCAGAGAACTTATAGCCCATTTGCGATTTGTAAGAATGTACATCCCATTTTTGAATTCTAATGGAATTTAGTACATCCCATTTACAGTTTGTTAAAAGTAGAACCCATTTTCTAGCTAGGGCAATGATTAATAATTTCAACCAACCGTTCAAAATAGAATTAAATAAAATTTCCCACATTTTGATGGGATCCGAAATATTTTTGTCCCGAAATTTCTAGTCATATTAAATACAATTTCAATATAAATTTGTATTACGTAAAAATCCAATGAAACATTGCGCGTGCAACAATTAATGAAATTAAAATTTTTGAAATCCAAAATTAAAATTTTATAAACTAATTATGTGTTTGGTACATTTTTATAGTTACTGCCCAGTTTTTATAATTACATCCCATTTATTATTTATTAAAGCCCATTTTCTTGTTAAGCCTAATGCATCCCTCCTAGGAAAGATTTCCAGCCCAGCGGGGCGGAGAATAACAAGTTGACCTGGATTGTGTACAACTGTCGGCCCAGGTGCATTGCTGATGTTGAAAAAAAGGCATGTGTAGTACAATACAACCTTACATGGCTACTCAGCCCACATTCAGCGACGCCGGAAAGGCCCAAACAAGGCTTCTGTACAACTTTTTGAAGTCACTGAGCTCAGTTAACAACTTAAGAAAAAAGTTAGTGTACAGTGGAACCTAATTAAAAGTTGTCACGAGCGAAGAAATAATTCAACGGGTCCCACTTGTGCGTGTGCGTGTGTGTGTTTGTGTGTGTGTGTGAGAGAGAGACCCATCAGTCGATGCTCGTAAATACATCTTTCATCCATATGCATTGATGATGCTCAGTAAAAACTTATATAGTTGACACAATCATATAGAACATCGTAACACACTGAACTTGCATACAAAAATTTCATGCAGGCGGCACAATCAGGGTGGAAGCACTGGATTGCTACGAGTAGGGCTATGTTGAAACCAACAAACTCGTACATGACGGTTCATCATCTTTATGAATGACGAGGAAATATCTTGCATGCTGTGCAAAGAAAACAGATAGACAACACAATATATAAGTTCTTCTAGAACATTAAGTTGATGTATAGCCCTTTCTAAAAAAAATTCAGGTAAAAAATAGAACAGGTCACAATCAAATGTACTGGCACATCAGTGCTTCACACCCGTAGCTCGGATTTTACCAGTATCTGACAAGAGTTGTTACCTCAAATTAGAGCACATCCAGGCAGCCAGCCCTGCCTCTTTTCCCAAAGAAGCAGTGGCCTCCGCCACACGATGGAGTAGGCCCTGTGCCATCCATTGTTCCGAGCAACACGGGGAAAGTCTGATGTTGATTCCTGTAATGGACATCATTGACGGACCCGGGCACCAGCGGCGACGGTAGGACTTCGATTGATGGATTGATCACTTCTTCGACATGCACGAACACTCGATACAGGTACATCCCTAACATGGTCCGCGGCGGCCTTGGTGGCGACGAATAGTACAACCCCGGTTCCTGCACCGGTATCTCAACACCAATCACCTTCGGTATGGTGGACGGCTTTTTCATCGATGCCATAACCGTCATAGCCCAGCTGTCTGGAGGATCAAACATACTTACGAGCTCACCTCCAAGGGCGTTGATAAGCTCATTCATGGACTCGCTGTTCCAAGCACATTTAGGCATGCCATGGAAGGTAAGCTTTGTTAAAAACTCAAGCTCAGAGGGCACCGAGCCCCATCCTGGGTGCCACCGATCAAAGCTCACCAGCGCGCCATCGCAGAACAAACGCCAGGAAGATTCGAACAAACGACTGCAGTCGAAAGTTTTCCGGAACCTGACAAAGAAATTAGCCGGTGGCGGACATACTTCGACGAGCAAGTCACTTATTTGGATGCCGTGCGCAATGCCAAGAGCTTTGACAAGGTCGTCCGGCGAGACGGGAGGCCGGTCGCCGTTGATGGTTACCATCAGCACTTTGTCGGCAAACTGATTGTCAAGCGCCGCCATGCCACTATTGAGCGACAGTACGTAGCGCCCGAAGGTAGGACAGACCTCAGGATCTCCGGCTCGGAGATCCACGTTGACCGATGACATGATAGTGTGCTTGAGTACAGGGAGTACAGGAGGGGGATTTGGGGGAACTGGAGTAGGAATCGAGATTCCAGAGGTGGGGAGGGGCGGGAGATTGGGAATGAAAAGGTAGCATGAATTTCGAACACGCGCCAATATGCTCTCGGCGCACAAGCGCACGAAAAACACCGGTGGCGCCCACATGTCGGCCTAAGAGTCCCTATTCTTTTTTGTGGAGCGGGGCCTTTTTTTAGGATCTTTTGAGAGCCTGTCCTAAGAGTCATAATTGACCTATTTGGCATTGTGTTACTACTCGGCCCATAGTCAACGACACCTCACTGGCCCAAACAAGTGTACATCATCGAAAAGACACTGACCTCAAATTATAACTTGAAAAAGGATATATATACTCTGAACACTGGAGAATGGTGATGCCCTCATTTAGCCCACCAGCAGTTCGAGACAATAAACAGTTCGAAACAACGATATATACAACATTCAAACATTGACTAGTGACTACTACTGACATAAACAGCAAGACATGATAGTTCATAAGAAGTCTTGCTACACCACCAAAACGCACCCATCTGCAACGCTCGGACTCTCGTGATCCAGACGAGAATGACATTCTAAATAGAAGCAACTATTACATAGTAAGAGTGACATAGACGAGGATGACCAAATGACAAGGAATATGCATAACAAAAGAGAGAACTACCCATCCAGAACAAGCAACAAAGACAACAAGTCATTCGAAGAGGGATGATCCAACAACATCATAATTTGCAGCCCCGGTTCAGCACCAGTGATCCAGAGACACCAGTACTCCACCCTTTTGATGGAACAACCCAATTACCTATCAACCCGAAGGCTTGAACCACATCACTGCCTGTCGGACTCGACACATCCAAGGATCAAAGTTAATCCAGATGCCTTTGTCATTCTCACCTTCTTTTGGCTGCAGGCTGTATCGTTGACTATCAGGGGAGTTTGCGCCCGAATTCCTAGGACTCACCGTGTAGACACAGTTTTCCATAGCAAACAAAGCCTCTCTGCCATCAAGGTCCTTGCCAACGATGATCTCCTGGTTAATCGGATAACTGAGTCTGAGAAACAGAGAGTGTGAACCAAGGCTGTTTACCCGCCTCCAACTCAAAAATCCTGAAGGCCCCAACAAGCTGGTATCCTGCTCATAGACGTAACAGCCATTGTCCGGATACTCAGGCATTTCACGGTACTTGCATACAGTGGGTTTTTTGCAATATAACTTTTCCGGCTCATGTGTCCGAATGATCATCAGTCTTTTGCCATCGTCTGATCGAGCGAGGAACCGATTATGCTTCCTTGTTTTTGGCAAAGGTGGTGTGATTACAAAGGGCAGTAACTGTAGGGACACTGCATCATATCAAAAGGGATAGGCATTGTTAATGTAAGATCAGCATTGTTCAGAGTATGAGTAGGATAATGCAAGAAACAGCATTGATATGTCCCTGTTGGAACTGGGAGGAAAATACAAGGAAATGTAGGTTCGAAAAATATAGAAGTGCCATGCATGGTTATACTCATGTTATCTCACAATCGATTCTTCACAGGAAACTACCATGTCATGCATGTTATGTAATCATGTTCTGTCCTCACAAAAAAATTCTTGAAGGAAACTAACAGACCATGCATTGTTATATACTCATGTTCTGTGGGCAAAAATTTTGTGACCATATTATTCTATCCATTGATTGCTGAAGGGCGAACATAGGTATGTACACATGGTAAGCATTACAGGATTTCACTACTTCCAAATATAGAGTTCTCCATATGCACATTTACTTCCCTAATGTATGGTTAGATGAAACCAACAGTGTGATGCATGTTTCTACATCATGAAAATGAGGAAACTAACATGGCCATTGATACACACTCATATTTAGTAGTATATAGATTACTATAAAATAAGGATAATATCAATATCTTCCTAACCGTTTGATTATTCAGGGGTACAAATTGGCTGCAATGACATGGTCACAATCGCATGAATTAACTCATTCCAAACATAGCTGATTTACGGCGTCCCTAATACATTTCCATAGTTCTACTCAAATTCTGCTCAAACAGGGATATGTCAATCATCACAAAAAGTTCAAACAGTGTCATGGCATCATCATTAACATCAGACGGAAACGACTTACTCGCGCCGTCCCAGCAATACGTGGTGCCATCTGCTTTGTCGATTGCGTAGATGATGCCATTGTGTTCAATAGCATCACAGAAGTGTGTATCAGCTTTGATGACGATCCACTGCGAGCTGAGCTGTCTCCAGCTAAAGAAGGCATCGACGAAAAGATAGGCGAGTCCCTTGTCGAACAAGGCAATTAGCTTGAAGTCTGCGTAATCTGCATGCCGTGTGGGCACTTGGCAGATTACAATCTTCTGCAAAACAAGGTGCGTCCAACTGACGACATAATCTCGATGACTTGGACCGCGACGGTAAAACTCTATATCATGCAACGGAGGAAGGATAATCTCATGGGAGGTCTGTAAGTTCACGAGCACCAACATTTTCCCGTCTTCTCTGACGGCAGCCATCCAGTGGGAGTTCATGCCGACCCAGTACATACCTGCAAGAAGTTTCGGGCGATGGTGACCGGATCGTAGTCGAGGGAAACATGTACGGAGACCCACTACATACCTGCAAAGAAGTTTTAGCTAATGGAGGTCGGATTGAAGTTGAGGGGCATCATGTACGCCTCTGTATCATGGTGAGCAAATCTCGCAAGACCAGATAGAAGCAAGCAGGGTGTCTTGAAAAGCTTAGGCCTCGCTTCGACGATGGCCGTGTGCATGCCCCTCGAACATGCAGCTAGCTGCAGGGCGCTCAACATATCCATACACGAACAACAGAGGTCGAGGACATCACTTGGGAGATTGCTCCAATTGCGGCTCATATGGATGCTGCACGGTTCACGTTCGGCCATGGTGGAGTTTGGAAGCTGGGGTTTTGGGGGGCTTGATTTACGGGGGAGATGGCTCTCGGTGCTGGAGCGGCTAGCAAGGGAATAGTGGTACTGGGGGAGGCGAGCGAGGCGAGGGTATGCGGGGGCACAGTGAGATGATGAAGAGTGACCTCAAGATCTCCGGCGAGACGGAGATGGAGATGGAGTGGTGCTAGGGGAGAGGTAGACGAGGCGAGGCATGCTATACAGCGGCGGTGACAGTGACTGCACAATGCACAAGGAGAGTCTGACCTTGGTAACCCGGACACGCCGCCTGGACTGGTGTCACCTCGGGCGCAGGGTCTTATCACTTCACTGTGAGGACCGGATGAATAATAGTATTTTGACCATCAAGTGTACCACAGTTGTACTACTACTACTAGTAGTAGGAGTAGAAGGAACATGAGTAGTACTCCCGTGCTAGCATGCCTCTGGGTTCACTTCATCTTCCAGGTATCATCCATATTGCGAGCATAACCAAATTCTCATGCATGCGCAAGCGCGAAGAAGGACTTTTCTTTTTTGAGGATAACCGCATATTCCTTAACTAGAGGATGTTGTGTCTCCCACGCATGCGCCAATATCCATCCGAACCAGCTGCGACACATTTTTTATCCGTTTGCATAGGTCCCACCTGTCAGGAGGGGTGCAGAAATAAAAAGGAATCATAAAATGTCTCGCCATGGTGATTCGAAAGAGTGACCTCAACTAGCCAGTGGCACATGTAGCGCTAGAAGGATGTGCGCGTATAGGGACAGGCCCCACTCCTCAGTCTACCCGCGTAGCCTTGTCATTTAGTCTACCTAGCCGTCTAATCAACTTCCTACAGGCCACTTCTCCCATTTACTTCTCCATCGGGAACCGATTTTCCTCGACTTCTTCACTACTCCTTCATCTTCATTTGCATCCACACCACACTGCATTCACATTGTTTTAACCTCTTCACATCCTCCTGGAGTAATTCCGAAGCCCCTTTAAATAATCTTCTTCTTCGGTTAGACTAGCCATGTAATCCTAATTCTCCAAACCATAGCCCTCCGGTCCAGTGGTTCCAAATGGTGAAAGAGATCGAGATGCAAGTTTTTAGCGTCCAACATGTCCTCGTCGAAGGCTCGTTGAGTATAGTTGCCACAGTCACGACCACCCAAGGGTTGTTCGGAAGTGGATCAATAATGTATCCAACTCCCTCCAAAAGGTGGAGATGAAGGTCATCGGTCTCGATGCAGAGTACATGGAGCGTGCTACTGGGAAGATCCAACGCGCCGCCGTCCTTCAGTTGTGCCTCGAAGATGATGTTTTGGTGTAACACATCATACACGCGCCCTCCATACCAGGTGAGCTTCACGATTTCTTGTCTTGGGAGGACATATACTTCTGTGGGGCAGCCATCACAGGGGACAAACAAAAGTTGTAGCCGTTCAACCTTGATTTGAAAAGCATCGCTGACATACAAACCAAAATAAAAATTCTTGTAGAAGATTGTGATAAACCGACACCATCCCTATTCGACGTAGCAAATTTTGTGCTCGGAACAAATCTTCAGAAGGGTGACGCGACGCTAGCATTAAGGTCGTCTGGATGGGAGAATTATCCCTTGACGTACGAGCAGATAAAATATGCTGCCCTTAATGTGTAACATCCCAAAATTCTAAATTTTGGAATGTTATATTAAATAGATAGTTTTGATTGATTGTTTGATTGCTTGAGTGAAATTGAGTGAAATTCAAAAATTTTTGAAAGTCAAATGAGAGGGAATAAAAGGACCTTCCCAAACTTTCATCTTGCTTTTATGATCTCCATGAATTCAAAATCTTTTCATCACAAAACCCTGGAGAGAAGATGACATGACTTCTTCCATTTATTTAAATGAAAAGGGTGTTGAAAATATTTGAATTTCACTTGGAACTATTTCCAATTCTGAAACTTTATGCAACTCAATGATTTTCACGAGAGAAGATAAAATGACTTCTTCAAATTATATGAAATATGAGTTGGGAGTTTCAAAGAAACTCAAATTTAAAATCCATTTGAAATTATTTTTCAATTTGGGTTATTTGAGTTTTATTCTTTTTTTCTCCAAAAATAAAATACATGGAAAATATGGTAACATGATTCCCTACATCAGAAAATTGGAGATAAATAAATTTAAAGTCATTTTGGTATTTTTAAAATGATTTTTATTGGATTTTAGTAGGGCAGTAGCACTCTTTGATTTATTTGAATTTGTGTGTATTATATTGGACTCTAGAAAAATGTTCACCTTGTAGGAAATCTTTTTCTAAAAATTATGATATATAATATGCCTATATAAAATTTTACTTTATTTTGTTTATTCGGTTTTTCTTCTGTTCCTATTTAAAAAAATTGCGCGCGTCAAACTAACTGTCGCCCACATGCGCATCATAGTGGCAGCGGGCGCCCCATCTTTTCTTTTTCTTTATCCTATATGGGCCACGGCCCAGCCGGCCCAGCGCATCGTCTCTGAGCTCGGGAGGATCTCCCGAGCAAGCACGCCACCGCGCCCGTACCTCGCCCGGACTCCGGCCTCCTCCTGGCCCCTTCTCCACGAGCCGAGGCCGACCACCCCCCCTATATAAGCGCCGCCTCCGCCGCCTCTCTCTTCTCTCTCCTCGCCGCCGCCACATCTCGCCGCAACTGCCGCGCCACCGCCATAGCTCCCGCCGCCACCGCTGCTCCGCCCGCACCGCTGCCCTGCGCCGCCCGCAACGCCTCCCGCCGTTGCCGCCTTGCCCCGTCGTCTGCAGCGCCGCCCGCGCAGCGCAGCCCCGTCGCCGGAGCCGCCACCCGCTGCCCGCTGTTCGCCGTCCCGCTGGCGGTTTTCTCTGCCTAAACCGCTGAGCCGGACGAACCGGTACGAACCGCCGGTTTTCTCCGGTTTATTTGGTTTACTTCGGTTTATATTATTAGATCGGTTTTTTTCTTTTTAGCCTAGTTATTTCGATAACGTTCGCTAGTTAGGTCCTCGCAGCGAACGGATTCGTTCGTTAGCGTCCTGTAACGAATGTTCATTATTTAGTCTTTTTCTTTTATTTTAGTTTTCTGCCAGGGACTCGTTTGTGAATATTTTATTTACAGATTGGCCACTGATTGTCAAACGATCACTACTTTTTACTCGTTAGTCCAAATTCAACGAAACCAACGCCCACGTCTTCGTTATGATCTTCTCTTTCCAGTAATCCAACTTAAACATGTTTTTGAAAATTTTAAAATTTGAATTATATCAGATTTGAATTTGAACTTCGTTTGATCATAACTTGAGTTTCATAGCTCCGTTTGAGTTGATTCTTTTTGCCAATCGAAGCCCTTCACCTAAACTTTCTGATAAGGCCAAATTCATATAATTTTGGTACTGTTAGAAATTGTTTTATGGTGCAAGAGTTATTTGCTTGGTTTTGATGTTTTTCGAATCGTCTTCTTCGATCTTTCTAATCTTTTGAGTGAGTGCTTATGTGTGGTTATTATTGCTTGCTTACGATAGGTTGACCGGAGTGTGACGAGTAGAACTATCAAGAGTTATGAGTGCGAATCATCTTCATCAACATTGCAGGCAAGTTCACACTTTGATCATATCCCTTTCATACCCAGTTTTTATGCATTAGTTTCACCCTCAAACATTGCATGGGTAGTATTTGATAACACGTGGGAATTGGGAAGTAGTTGATGAGGTAGAACCTATTGCCCTGTTATATTCAAACCCTTGGGAGTTACTTCTATGTATTGCTTATATTGCTATGCTATGCTCGTAGACGTGGTTTGGGTGAGTGAAATCCATGACAGATGTGAGATTGTTAATTAATGGTTCAAATTAAGGTGGCAACTTAAATACACATCTGGGAGGATTGAGGCACCTGGAGAATCCAGTGTTGCATGTATTTTTGGAAATCCCGGGGTTTGTCGTGTGATTTTCCTATGGACCGCCACCCAGGCTCAAAGGTATCATAAGATTATTCATGCTAGAAACTTCCGTGCAGCCACAAGCTATTATGGGCTCTAGCATAGTTGAGTAAGTTACGTGAAGCTCTTGAAGAGGTGGATCAGCACGTAGAGGGTTGTAGGTTTGGTATGGTCTACCCGGAGTAAAGAGTTAATGTTTCTGAAATACTGTGTCTCGGTCATCCGTTTCTCAAACACCATGTAGTGCGAAAAATCCAACGGAGGCGATCGAGTCTTGTGGGGAAAAGTGCGCAAACCTCTGCAGAGTGTACAAACTAATCATGGTTAGCCGTGTCCCCGGTTATATGGACAATCTTGAGTCTCTGGTATTTGGATTATCGTATTGATCTCATCACGTTACTTAAATAATTTGTTGGGTTAATGATTATTATTTTGGGATTGAGTTGGAGGAACCTTCTCAGTATTTTTCAACCAACTTTGTAGTTAAATAAATTATGTTCCTTTGCAGTAGGGAAAAATTGGCTTTTCGCAAAAACATTATAACCATAGAGCTTTTCCACCAACCAAATATGCATGTAGTGATAGCTATTATTCATCATTATCCCGTGGTGTGAATTTGCCAGTACATTCAATGTACTGACCCTTTGTGGCTGCAACGTCTCATGTTGCAGGACTTCTTACGACGAGTAAGTGATACGTTAGGGTTACGATTTCTACACTCAACTTTGCCGTTGGTGTTGATGGGAATCCACAACCTTGTTGTTACTTCCGCTATTTGGATTGAGGTAATAGTATTTATGTTATTTATACATGTGATTTACCTTTGTTATAAATCCTTGAGTACTACGTGTGTCAGCATACTGATCCAGGGATGGCACTTAAGCACAGAGACTTGACCGTCTGAGGTCGGGTCGCTACAAGATGGTATCAGAGCACATGTTGACTGTAGGACATGACCCCTAGAAACTGGCAAGCCCATAGGAAGGATTTTCTCTAAAACTATCTTTTTCAAAAAGATCTTTTACCTCTCTTCTCTTCTGAGCTTATTCAAATATTCCCTTTTAGTGAGACTATACCCCTTTCCCCTTTTGACACTCAAAGATTCGAACAACTAAGACCATTCGGAATGAAGAGGATTTTACCATACATTATGATAATGGAAAATACAACTGTTGAAGACTCTGAAGACTAGGAGAATTGGAGGCTCCGAAGAATCCCCAGATTGTTATGACCTAGGAAGGCTACCCTTATGGAACTTGGCAGACTAAGGAAGCTGTCAATACCCGAGATCAAGGTGTGTTGGAGAAAGACCGGAACATGGAGCATTAGAACTCAAAGACTTGTCAGTAAAACCCCAAGCCAGGAGATATGAATTATGGAATGAAAGCTCATGGCAGTAACATGGGCATAGACACGGTTTACTATGGAGTTATCGCCGCTTACGCTATTATCACCGTGCTGAGTTAAGCTTGTATATGCATGGAAGGATTGGATGGTAGAAGACTGATGGAACATCTATCATCAAAGGATGCGGTTTTAACCTTAGCTGGTGTATCACCAGGATCTGGAGAATTACATCAAGAAGTTTAAGATGGACCTGCAGGAAGCTATATTTTGACAAGGAAGCATTTCGTGAAGAACTTAGGACCCAGAGTTGAAGTAGCCAAACTGGAGGAGCAGAACCTCGAGAAACCGGAGATTTGTCAGGAACTGAAGGACCATAGGACCATGGCTCATGTCGAGGTTGATGAAACCCAGAAGTTTGGAACGCAACTCCAGAAATA